>CM029463.1:14192063-19868770 GCA_017140185.1 Eucalyptus polyanthemos subsp. polyanthemos | reverse complement strand
ACCTACCAAATTGAGAATTGACCATTAGCAGAGGGAATTCTCTAATTTGAGTCGAGACTATAAATAAATAGAACCGTGAACAACATATGAATGTATATCCCATTATGTCACTAGATAAATTAAAGAATTAGCCAACAATCTATTTCCCACGAGATTTTGAGGATCCGTGCTTTCAAATACAATGGACATTAAATATTGAAACCTTTGCACAAAGCATATCAAGCAACATTTTTGTCATACATTTTATCATAGACCTAGTTAAAATTGATGTAGCCATTAAGAACATTTGTTCCTTTTAGGAAGACATTGGTACATGTCGAGAATTAACTAAATATAGGCAAACACACTTAAAGATAAATGGGAAATACCACAGAAAACTCCAAACTATGCCACCGTAATATAAATATGCCAAATTTTTTGTTTTTTGGTTACCAAAAAACCTTAAACTTGGTCATTGCGAAACAAGCACCCTTATTTTTTTTTTAATGTAAAAACCCAAACTTACATATGTAGCATATATATTCTTTGTTAGAGTTCTATCCAAAGCATATTTGTCATATCTTGCATGAGTTCATGGCTTATTATGAAAAAGTTTGGGGTAATTATGCCGTAGTGCGTATAATTTGAGGTTTTTGTCTATATTAATATTTAAGATAAATACATAATTGATGCACCAAATAATAGGATGTTTTCTTTATCCTAGCTGTCTAGTTCAATGTTCACGGCATCTAACAAGTGTACGCCACAGAATTTGGCGTGTATGAATACCGAATAACCATCTTCAATTTGAAAAAGTTTCTTTGATTAAAAATTATAAAAGGGACTTTGTATACACCGTCGGGGGAAAACTTTCTCAATGAAAAACCTTCGTGACGCGATGCGTTAGCTGGAGTTGAATAATAACGGATCGACAACGAGAGGCTTACGTACAAAGTTTTCTGTACGTACAGCATTTTCCTCGAAAAAATCCTTGAAAAAGTCAGATTCCTAGCAAAACGGCGTACGTTCAGGATGGGAGTCTTTGACTGCTGCGTGAATCATGTCAAGTTTCTGAGAACCAGAATTTTTGCGGCGCGCGAATATTCTAATCTTAAAAAATTCGTTGTTTTCCCTCAACTTTAACGGTTTATGTAGATAGATTGACTTTAATAGCAGACCACTGTAACGCTTTTTAAAAAACAGAAAGTACTAATATGTAAATTTGTGCATGGTCTTTTTCATAATGCTTTCCAACTTTAAGTTAATTAAAAGTGGGTTAATCATACAAACGATCACATTCCTTAATTAAATGAAAGGAGGTGAACAGACTTGTAGTCACAAAACCATTTCTTTATTGGATCAAGCTTCAGCACAACTTTCGATTTCCGATGGTGAATTTATCAGCTAGTGTGATGTGATTGCATTAACTTATTAACAGAATTTGATAAATATGTATTTAGTAAAATTTGGACCACAGATCTAATGGACTCTACATATGAATCCATGATTTCAATAGTCAACAAATTCGTTTAGTATAATGGTCAACCTTAGAATTGCATAATTGGAGTTATAGATACCAACTCATTCACCCTTATTCAATGTGAGACATACAATTAACATCAACCTATGATGATACACTTGAGCACATCTCAGAGCCTTCTTTCAGCAATGGGCCTTTTTACTTCTTGTTTTAGCAAGTTGTTGTCCTTAATTTCCATTTACATAGTCATGGAGGAGAGATTCATCTAATTAATTCGCTGGGAGCAATATTAGGTATCCGCACCAAATGAATGAAAGATATTTTTGCTTGTTTTAAAATTCTTAAAGAACAAAGGGCGGAGAGGAATAATTAACATAACTATCAAGCATTATTAGAACTTTAAAACTTGCTTGGAATGCTTTGTTTGAGTCATGACCACTCAGCCTTTGAAATTAAAGGTCATCCGAGGCTAACAAGCCAATAACATCGTAGCCTTATCGGGTGTAGTCGATGCTATGAGATCTCTTCAATTGTATTAGCAAATGCTTAAGGTACAAGTTGACCTAGTACTCAGCCAGCTATATAGCTCAAACTTATGATATTGTGAAAGATAGCATACCATTTTACCATCGGAGGGAAAATTATCTAAAAATCCCCGAATTCATTATGGCATTCAATTCAATTTTAAAACTTTCAAATGTGCTTAATATAGTTTTAAATTGTGTCAATCTAGTGCTAAATCATTTGATAATTTATTGATTTAGTCTTAAATCTTTTAATAATTTGTCAATTTAGTTGTTGACCAATTTTAATTGAAAATCATCAATGCCGCTAACCTAATCAAAGATCGGTGGATCATCTTATATATAAGATCATCAATGCTATCATAAATATATATATATAATTTTGCTAATTCTTTTTCCTTTTTCTTTTCTTTTTTTGAATAAGTAGAGCTGAATCTTAGATTGGGTAGCACAATCAGGATTTTTTTTTTGCACATGATGATATGCGAGGCGGATCCACCTCAGCTTCTCAACATACATGCGGCTTTTTAACTTATTCCCAGGACTGAGACCTTCTTGTGCACTGACAACGACTTCTCTCTGCACAGATTTCATTCAATAATTCAAATGGAATGAAGGAAAGTCGTCGCATTTTCCTACACAACGCGCCAGATCTTTGTCTTCATCAGACAGAGATGATAATGCCAATAATCAAATGGTACGCTCGCGACTTTGCTGCTAGGTTGGAATCTTGCTGTCGGTCGCAAGATATTCCCTATTTCTTATCGAAAAGGAACAAAAGCACATCCTGGACATGTTTTCAACGATGGCATGGATACTTGACGTTTCAACAAGGATAAGAAAAGATATCTAATGGCATTGTTATTTCTCAAAGCAAAGGTACATTCTCAGCCACAAATTGCTGACAAACTTTCGAGGAGGCCTTTAAAGTTAGTTTAATCATTCTTTTCATTCCTTCTAAATATTTTGAAAAGTGAATCCGTAAGATTAGACCAATGATTGAATATCTTTAATACGATTTTATGAAGTTTCATCATATTAAAGTGTGATGTCATAGTAAAAACTTTATAGAACAACATGTGCCATATTTCCACCAAAATCATAACAAATTGAATTTATTAATTTTTTTATACATATGTCTACAACCGGCAACATTGTAAGATAACGAAGATGCTTTTTTGTTTTTGTTTTTGCTTTTTTTTGCATATGTCCGAGTTGCATCTCAGAGAAGCTTCATAGAAAGGGTTCAATGGAGTTACTTTAGTTAGTCGACCAGGAGTCTTCTGTTTATACTCTTCAAATGATTAAATGTATCAAGGGGTAGTGGAAAGTCACATTCACTAGAAGACCACATCTTTCATCCTTCTTCTCAAAGAAAAATTAGAAGAAATGAGAAACTGATGCTACCGTGGTTCTCTAGAGGAGAAGGAAGAATGAAGACGCTTAACAAGAATCTAAAGCTAGAAAACGAAAAATTAACAAGGACAATTTCCAGAAGAAAACTTATTATCCTCAAAGCCAACATGTCGAAATGCCAAGGCAACCCCAACCTGCTTTCAAGTTTTTAGCGAATAGGCTTTTCGTTTTCTGCAGCCGAAGCGAAAAAAATTGCCAAACGCTCAACATTTGGCCCAGGCCTTTTAATTTCAAAGATCCTTGGAAATGTGTTCTTAAACGGAGCCTAAATGTATCAAGGGGCGGTGAAAGTCATCATTCACTAGAAGACCACATCTTTCATATCTTTCTTCTTCAAAATAAAAATTAGAAGAAATGAGAAAATGATGAGACTAGCTTTAAAATCTCCTGTAATATAGTCAGCTAGCAATTTGTATTGAGAATGCACCATTATTTTGAAAGAATAACAGTACCGTTACATAAGCATTGCCCTAAGAAAAACATCAAGAATCGGACTTTGAATGCTAAACTTAGGTACAACTTTGTAAAAGAAGGGTTCTCATTAAATTATAAGACTAACTTATATTCCATGACCAGAATTCATGATCTTTGCTCAGTTGAATATTGGAAGTGGGGCAGCTTCCTTTTTTTTTCTCCATCTTCCTTTGATTCCATCATCGTCCTCTTCAAATTCGGAGTCAACGAAGAGGAACGCCGATCATTGCGCTTCGTGAGCCATAGCCAAGAAGAAGCAACACGATTTGCCAAGTAATCAACCGCCATTCTCTTCACTAACCTTCTCTTCCGCGGGACCACATTCCACTTTGATCCCGAAGCTCGTTACTTTCCATATTTCCATTTCGGCGGACATCGAATCGGCGCCCATTCTCGTGGTATCCTTTGGCTGGCTTCGCCTCAACAGCTACACCAGAGCTTGTAACGTGAGAAATTTCTCGATGTGGTATAAGAATGGGCCAAATTACTCGTCCAAATTCTTCGCCGTCGCGCGAACCTGGGAGATTCTTGAGGGAACTAAAAGAGAAACTTCAGCTTAATTTATAGCACGAGAAGGATTTTTAGCTGTTTACATTGCAATTACACGGTCATGATGTATGAAGAAGCTTCAAGGAAGCATCGTGGCATGCGGCAATGCCCTGCTAATTTGTCTTGTAGCAACAAGACCTATCAATGCTTGAGATGTGACCATATTTGTCTTCACTTATCTGGATTTAAGAAAGCAGTAGCAGTCATGATTAGGAGGTTCTTAGGTAAGGTCTTGCTTTTGGTCAGCAGTAGATGCTGGGTTCATATAATTAATATCTACCTCTAAGCGGAAGGGACTTGACTATAACTAGCTACAAGTAACTTCGAACAAATCTGGATCACTCTATAAGATAATGATAAAATATTCAGCTGGTTACAAAGCGCCATATCAATCAAGGATATGACACGATTTACTCATGTCCAATGATCAACGACATGTGTTTGCTAAGGTGAACAAATAAAAAAAAGATTTTATCTTTCTTCTTCGAATAAGGAAAGAGAAATGATCTATGCCAACTGGAGCACTGACCAAAATAAGGTGAAATGTAGAAATCAAATTATGGATGTGACTTATGAGATGCCATAAATTCTTAGATTAACTCCACTTTGCTCTTTGGCATTGAAAACTTTAATTTTTTTCACATTTCACTCACTAATTCTAATTAGTTCAATCGAATTTCTCTCGTTTTATCGATTCATGCCGTTAACCTTTTTCTTCATTAATCTTTGTGTGGGATTTCACTCACTAATCCTAATTAGTTCAATCGAATTCTCTGCTTTATCGATTCATGCCGTTAACCTTTTTCTTCATTAATTTTTGTGTGGGTAGAGGATTACTTGACCTCACCTTTTGCTGCCAGGAACCTTTACGATTCATGCCGTTAACCTTTTTCTTCATTAATCTTTGTGTGGGTAGAGGATTACTTGACCTCACCTTTGCTGCCGGGTCTCCAGTCTTCTTCTTTCTTCTTCTTCTTCATTAATCTTTGTGTGGGTAGAGGATTACTTGACCTCACCTTTGCCGGTGGTTCCAAACTCTTCTCTTCTTCTTCTTCTTCTTCTTCTTCTTCGCCACGGCATCTCAAACTTTCTTCTTTGTTATTATTATTATTATTATTTTTTTTCTTATTTTTCTTATTTTTTTTTATTTTTCTTTATTTTTAAAATTGGATAGAGTTGTTGGGTACTCAAAAACCCAATCGTTATTAATTCTAGATATTTAGACAATATTAAAAAGCCAATTCATCACCTTTAATTGGTTTGTGAATTTCAAAAGCAAAATTTATAATACTTTTAGCCTTGAAGTTCATTGTTAAAAAGATAATAATTTGGCTTGCTACTACCTATAATAATATCATTGTCACTATACTACGACAATTAATGAAATATTCATTTACTTGAGTTCTAACTTATGTCTCCAAGGTAAAATCAAGCAACCTTTTTCTAATCTACAGCGTTTCCAAGTACTGGATTTAAACAATATACAATCTATTCGTTAATTTCATAGGTACTACTAACGATATCTATGGAGATATGCAAGAGTAGTACTTTCTCCGAGTTTTTCGTCCCTACAATTTTGGATTAGTTGACCTACGTGAAGTCAAATTATCAATTATATGGTTAATATTACGAAAAACCCTAAACCGATATATCTATAATAAATTTAATCCCAAACTAATATATATGTGTGACAAATTTACTAAACTAATTTTTTGATCACAAAAAAATCCAAACCGATATACTTGAGACAAATTTACTTTGTTAAATCCATTAAATTTTATAGTCAAATTTTTGAGTTGGATGAGACATGATTAACTTATGTACTAGTTTAAGATTTTACTTTATATTAGTCAATTTGTGATTTTTCGTAATATTAATCTTTTTAATGGAAACTAACAAAGAGTAAAATTGTCATTACTTATACAAATTGAAGTTTTTTAGAGGTCAAGAAATTAATTTAAAATAACCATCCGCTTGGATGGTGCCATATGGTGAGTTTCTCCTCCTAATGCAAGGGAGGAGTTTGATTTCCGGGCGTCGCATAACTTACCCGGGGCACGAGGGTGGTGGTGACTTCACGTGCCTCAACAACAGATGCACGGCTTCCTGGTCATAAAAAAAGAAAAGAAATTAATTTAAAATAAATTTGTCATAATGTGGATTTTAGTAGTTAAAAAAATTAATTTAATGTAAATTTATTATAAATGTACAAAGCTTAGAATTTTTCGTGTGGTGTCAACCCTAATTATATAACCAAATATTGCATCCTCAAATATCAATTATTTATTAATCTTACTTAAAAAGTAATACTAATATGATTTATCTAAAATATTTATGCAATATTAAGGTTTCGATTTATTATTTTTTTAAGCGATTAAAAATTAAATCATATACGGACATTAACTCTAAAAAAGAATAAATGTATATAAGATTCATTTTTGGGCGGGTTAATACCCTAAAAAACCCCAAAATCGACACTTGTGACAAATTTACCCCAAACTATTTTTTGACCACCAAAACCCCAAACCGCACATACGCATGGCTTAGCATCTACCCTCCGTTAGCTCCATTCGATTTTTCCGTTAATTTTGCTGATTTATTACCGAGACGCTAAAACTAAAGCGTAAATTCATAAGTTTAATACCATTAAAACCCCAAACTGGTATATTTATGACAAATTTACCCCAAACTCAGATATTTACGACAAATTTACCTCAAACTCGATATATTTTTACTACAAATTTACTCTAATTAATTTTTTTATCATAAAAAACCTAAATTGGCACGTGCGTACATTTACCATCTTTCAATTTTCCCAAATTTGACAGAGTTGTGATGTCCAATAAATTTTATTTTCCTGATCACTCTAACGCTGCCTCCATATCATTAATACTTAATTTTTTTTTCTTTTTATTGGAATCATTATTAGAAAATATTCAAAAACTACTAAAATGTGCATTTCATTCTTGTGCAAGAGGATGCCATTAACTAAAAGATGGGAGACGTCATGTACACATACAAAAAGGTAAGTCACACATATTGTTTTTGGGCTTAGTCATTAGATGTCGTCTGATGGCAGGTTCTTATTCCAGGAACTGCCAATACGGAAATCGGACACCGACCTTGCTTTCGCTCACGCTCGGTTCGATCGACAGTAAAACCTTGGCGGCGAAATCTTGAAGACGAAGATGAAGTTGTCGTGGAACAAGAAGAACGCCGGCGCCAAACGCCCCCTCAGCGCCGTTTCCAAGTTCCCAAATCTCCCTTTCGACGAAGAAGACGACGACCCACCACCACCACCGGGCAAAGCCCCCGAAGACGCCGGCGTTTCGGGGACCAAGAACGACCCGCGTCAAAAGCCCTAGCTTTGGATGAGGACGGCCCGTCGTCGTCGCCTGATCACCGGGAGCTGGCTCGATCGTTTCAGTCTCAAGGCGACAAGCTCGCTGAGGTGAATCGTGGTTCTTCGTATCTGCTTTCGATTTCTTTTTGCCCCTTTGCGGTTTCTTGGAAATTCCGATGTTGGTCTGTTGGGAGTCGAATTTGATTGACGTGTAGAATAGCTCGCTGCTTGCCCCGTGAATGTTTTAGCCTGTCCAACCTGTCTGATTTGAGGAGTTGCTTACTGGGATTGTGACCGTTTTACAGCTGTGGGAGCTTGAGAAAAGATAATTGAAGAGCTAACCTCCATTTATCTGCAGGGGAAATTTTCTCAAGGTCCTTTTTTTTTTTTTTTTGGTTCTTTCGAATTTTGCTTTCCAAAGAAAGTGAATTTTCTTAATAATCTCTCAAATATACTTTTGGTTCCTCTTTTCTTTAAGGTCCACCATATTATTGGTGGTGGTGGAAGTGGAATGAAATGTCCAGTGATATGGAGTGGGTTGGGGTTGATGTGCTGAAGAGGGAATGGAATGAAATGATTGGGATATGGAATTACATAAAACGATATGGTCAGCTGTTACTTTATTAATGTTGATTTGCTGTATGTTAAGTTCTTTTTCCAATTGGGTAGACATAATAGTAAAAGCCCATAGTCCATTTTAGTAAAATCTGAGCCTGAAGATCTTGGTCAATTTGTATAACTTGTTTTGGGTATTGTTGTGATACCCCTAATTGTGGACCTGGCAGCCTTTAAATTGGCTTTAAGAGTTTCCAACTTTAATGTTGATTGCTTCTGGCTATCATCCTGTCATATTGTTTGGGGAACTCGTGTCAGCATCACATAATCAGATTATGAGGTTAATAGGACTATCTATATCTCTTGGTGGCAAGTAGTTTTATTGGCTTATGACCTTTGCTGCTTCATGAAAGAGTTGGCTCATTGGCAAGAGGAACTCTTGCAACATCCTGTTGATTTTTACAACTGAAAATGTTGAATGGCTTGACCGCTTCTGGATGTTTTCTCATCATTGTTGAGATTGCAATCGTTCCCTAATTTGTAGCTGTAATGAAGGGTTTTGATGTAGTTTGCTCGTGTATGATTATCGGGCTTCATTCTTATGGCTCATTCACTTTTGAAGGAGGGAAAATACCGGGAAGCACTAGGGAAGTGGGAGACTGCTCTTACCTTGATGCCTGAGAATGCAGTTTTGCATGAGCAGAAGGCACAAGTCTTGCTTGAGATAGGAGACGCATGGGGTGCTCTGAAGGCAGCAAATAGTGCGTCCCACATCCCGTTCCTTTTACTCTTTCTTCATGTCTTCCATTAGATGATTTATGGGGTTCTTTATTTTAATCTCAGCAGCAGTGTCAAACTTATTAGATATACAATGATTTTCTTCTCGAGAATTTTTCTGTTCTTGATTATGTTCTCCCATGTTTTGGTGAAACATTCTAATAGTTGCCAATTTTGTCCACATGTATGTCATTTTTCCTTGACCATTGGTGTGGCAACATTAGTATCGCATGCTTAAAAGCTTTAACAAGCTTAGAAGTTCTTCAACCTCTGCTGATAAATATCTCAGCATACTTACAAATGTCCTCTTTCCCAGGAGCCACTGAATTGGATCCACCTTGGGCTGAGGTATGTCTGGAGTTCTGGACAAACTCAGTAGCAATTTTATTAGTTATTTGCACAAATGTTGCGTGTGTTGACCATATTATAGCTCATAGATCTTGGTGAAAGTCTTCTAGTATCTATTAATCTGTGTTGCCATGTGCATGAAGTTATAACACTACTTTGCCATTGTGAGCTTATGTATTGTTTGCATTAAGTCTCCTCTCTGACATCTTCACCTATGGCGATGCCTGTTGTCCACCCCTTTATGTTGGTTTTTGTTTTCTATGTTAAGGATGCAAATTTGTCATGTGGTCTCTCTTTTCTTCACGGCTTTTCTACAGGCAGCAGATCTTATTAGAAATTATTCACTTCAATGTTCATAGCAGAGGTATTGATAAATATTTGTCAATATCGATGTCATAGCCAATTAACTTCATTAAATTTTAGGGGAGTAATTCCAGACAACTGTTCAGCTACCTCTTGAAAATGTACCTTGGCTGTAAGGAGTATCACCAAGAGTAGCTGTTCAACCTTCTTAGTTTCTATTATGTTCTGCTTTTTATTATGAACAACAAGTGGATTGAATTGAATATACTAAGTTGTGGAGGAGAAGAGATCCAATTGAAGGATCTAACATAGAAGCATATAACCGAGAAGGTTGCAAAAACATGATTATGCAAGTAGAGAAGGACATGAGTACTAGCTAAATGACATGGAGGAACTCTTTATGATATTAGCTGGAATAGGTATCTTTTTTTGTTGGTCATGACCTCAAGGAGATTACTCCCTTAATTCATGGAGGCATGTGAATTCGCCACATTTGTAGGCGATTATGTTCTATCTAATATGTTAATTGTTGCACAGAACAAAGTTGTTATCATTTATCATGTGTTTAGTTATTGTGTTCACTTGATTCTGTTCTGTGTTCATTATTGTTAACTTTCTTGCCAAAAATAGTTTGTCGTACTAACAATTGAATTATTTTTTTCCTTGTGGAGCGTTGAATTTATGCAGGCATGGATCACGCTGGGTAGAGCACAGTTAAACTTTGGAGAGCCTGATAACGCCATTGCTAGTTTCGATAGAGCATTATCTCTTAAGGTATGCCGCTGATCATTGTAATTCTTCTAGCTTTAGCATGCAAAGATACTAATGAATTAGCCCCCACATTGCAGCCAGATTGTGAAGGAGCTCAAGATGACCGGAGAACTGCACTACATCTTGTAAAGAAGCGGAAGCGGCTGCATTTGTCTGGCATGAGCACGACAGAAAACCGTTTTCTGGTTGGAGATAAAGAATGACTCTTTGATCCAGTTACTTACATGTTCTGGCTTTAGAGAAGGAGCCCATGGCCCTTACGTATATAAAGCTTTTACGAGTTATGAGGAGCTATGATACCTCGTTAAGCTCTGAAGAAGATGCAAGGGAGTTGAAAAATTTATGCAGTCCGACTTTCCTTGTTTGAAACTAGGAGGGCGAAAGTTGAGAGGATGTCACCTCTCATCCGATTGAAAGCTGGTCTCTTTAGATATCTTGCCTTTTCACCCTTGAGACTAGGACTTTTGTTTCTTCTTGCTTACTTTCTTCTAAATCCTCTTTGTATGTTATTGTACTAATTTCTTTCAGCATAACGCCATCATCTGCTGAAAAAGGATAGATGACTGATGCTTGAACGACGAATGTGGGTTCACGAAGCATCCTCAGTTGTCGTTGTGGCTATGATGTGATACTACAGTTATGCAACGTGTCGAGAGTCGTTTATACTCTCTTGGATCTTCGGTCTTTCTACTTTATTGTTGTACCTAGAAATGAATGAGCATATGAATTTTGTCTCGGTCATAATGCTCTTGGCTGAACCATCATCATGGCGCCTGTAATAATAATTTTGTTAAGTTTCTCTTTTTGGTTTTGGGAGATTAGCACCAGGACCATTTTTCAGGGTCATTCATCACGAATGTTTACAATCCAAGAGAACACTACTTGTTGGAAGTGAATCGATTCACCTGGAACTCAATCGGCACCTAACAATTCTGTCGGTTTTCTTTTGCATGAGCACCGATTCCTCTATGTCCATACATCATTTACTTCTGCTAGGACATTCACACCCTGCACAGCTCTCTTAGTGCTTCTTGCAAGTCGTTAGGTTTGGTATACGGTTTTTCAGTTTGGAAGTTACTTCCCCTCTGCATAGCTAGCTAGTTCTGATGCCAAGTGAAAAATTATTGAAGTCAAGATCCAAAAGCTGAAGAAACAATTGCCACAAATTATTGCAGTAAAGATCCAAAAACTGAAGAAACAGTTCTCACACTAAAACTGCGGCGACGAAGACACTCTTTTGAATATATCACAGTAGTCTGTCCATCATTACCTCCTGAGTGCATCAGACGTGCAGGCATCAGAGCACTGTTAACTCAGTCTAGAGAACCTAATAAAAGCTCAATCGCAATTAAATTGGCAAAGAGTTTAAGCTACGCATTTACAGTGTCACTTTTTCAACAACATAACAGGATGCGGAGTACTATAACTCAACAGACAAAACTCGAAATAGGATTGTCTTAAGTGACACGAATCAAAAGCACAACCATAATAAAGATACATGTCATCCCGAAGATCAGAAGCCAAGTAAAGCATGAAGTCTTAGAGCTTTCTGAGTATATCTGTGTTGCTCGTACATTAACCCGATTTGTGCTTGCCAAGCTGTCCTCAACAGCTTTCTCTGTTGAATCAAGTATCTGCAATGAAACCCATAAGGATCCTCAGACTAAGTAAATTGTTGAGTTAAATGGAAAAGCCACTGCCCAGGGAAATGTCATGATTAAAGCAGCTGGTTTGCAACAGACTTGCAAGATTGAAGCAGATCACTAAAGTTACATCCCAGAATTGCCATTATAAAAGGAATTAAGATAAAGAAAAATTAAAAGACACCTAACATAGTATCAAGATTTACTTTTTCTGTATTTTGCAGGGACTGACTCATTATGAGGCTACTCTCTTTCAGTTGCCGCGCCAAACCCACCATTTCATCTGTCAGATCATCTTGAAGCTTCCTGTTGAAAAGGAAAAGGTGCAATCACAGTATCTGCTTATAATACTTAGAGAAGAACAGTCATAACACCACAGTATTGGTCAAATTTTTCAAGCAGTAGCCACAAAGTAAGCTGAAGGTTCAACTATGGAAGATGGGAAAACTAGCTTGAAGAAAAAGAAGCTTAAACACACTCAAGGAGAGCTTCTTAACTCATGAACTAAATCACACTCTACTTTTAAGCCCAAGAAAGTTTAAACTGATTCAGCCTTAGAGCCATAAGCTAGTCTTACAGCATATCTTCTTCAACTTTACTCGACACCAGAGTCTAGAGATTTTACTCTATTCTGTCTTCATATTGTTCACTATGTATCATTTCAACATATCTTCATACCTTTCGACCCGGAAAAAAAAAAAAAAACAAAAAAAAATCTTCATATCTGTCCAGATTCTTAGATCCTTCATGTTCCAGCCTACATATAATCTTGGTTTTTCTAAGTTCTCATGACGATGACATATAACAATGAAGTGCCCCCATAATCAGGTGCTCAGGACAAAAACATTATCTAAACAGGATAAGAAGCAATGCATGAACCATTCAATAGCTTTGGGTATGGGAAAAACCCCAAACTATAAAGTTGTCCTGTAATAACACAATCATGACAATTTGTCATTACTGCCAAACAAGAACGATAAAAACTACCTATGCTTTTCAATGTGTGCTTGTGCTGCAGCATCAAGTTTGACAGGTCCTGATGGATCGACTTCATTACGGGATTGAGTTGTATCTGCAGTACTTGAGGTCGGCCTGTTAAAATCTAAGCGATGAATTACAATCACGAATCGGTAGTGGCTAATGTAGATAACTTACTATTGCGATAAAAGGCAACAAAACAGATACATTGTCGCTGTAGTAGATTCACTTACGCAAATCTCCTTCTTAATCCTGATCTTGGGGTAACCGGATCTTCCAATTCTGTATGAGGGCTTTCTCCAGAAGAACTTCCTGGAAAGGGCTCCTGAGACTCTTCCACATCCACATCATGCTGAGAAATGCAAGCAGAGTACATGTCATGAAACCTCATACCCGACGGAAAGCAACTCAAACTTTTTCAGTTAAAAGTGCACTTAAAAAGGATTAGACAAGTGAGTTGACAACTTCCGTAGGCACATAATAGACGCTTGCAAGAAGACAAGCTGAAAGATTTGCAGCAAGCACCAGCAATCGCCAACCATCTACTATAATCCCCCCTCCCCCCCCTTTCAAAAAAAAAAAAAAAAAAAAACATAAAACATCGTGACTAGAGGGTTATTCATGCATCTCCATCAAACCTGTCACAATTGCGTCTTCCTAAATTAACAAAACAAACTAGCCAATAAGGTACTGAGGGCTTCATCTACATCCATAACAAGATAAGAGGACCGTCTAAGCTCTGACTGACACAGCGAACTGTTCTAATTCTGTATGCCAAATACTTGAAAGTATAACTCATTCTGAACAAAAGTTTAAGAGGGGTTCCCATGCCATTAAAGAATCTTTTCCATCCACAACAGCACAAACATACTCTGTTAGAACCATGAAATGATCAAGAACTATGAAACACAGGTTCGTATCTGTGAGGGGACAAGGAGATCTAATCCATCCATTTATTTCCAGCTTATAGACTTGCACTTAAGGCAATCAAGAAGATTAAAGTAAGGATAGCCACCTCTAACAATATTCAGTAATGGAAGGAAGAAGAAAGGTGATATAATTCTATGGACCAAACCAAAAGTGTCCAAGAGACATGTAGAGAATCAGCAGTAATTGAATCTCAGCTGTCATATAGAAAACCAGCACCAAGATTTTAAGGTCATGTACACTCACCAAAGGAGCCGATAATTTCGCAGCAATTGCTTCAATCTTTTCAGAATAATCAATCACCATTGCCTTTGGAACTCTGCACCAAAAATCCACGCAATTATCAAGGCAGCAAATCTGATGTGTGCTGATTCAACTACAAGCGTGTTCACTTCAAATACATAATAAAGACAAGGTTAAATTTCATTTTAACATCTTCCAACAGAGTTGCTAACCTTTGTATACTCACATCTACTGCTAAGCAACAAATGACGACCATCATAAAATTCTGAAGCATGTAGCCGTGAAGGCATGCTTGCTTGTGCACACATGCAAGCTTGTGCTTGCGTATAACACCCAAGAAAATTATTCTTAATAACATTAATCGCATCACTGACTTTGGACTAAAAGCTAAAAAGATTTTGAAGACAAATTGAAATATCAACACACACGATGCCTACCCAAAGAGCAAATATTCTCTAAATCTGTGCTATATGAATAAGAAATTAAGCATATCCCTCTCTCCCTCTACAAAACCGAGGAATCAACAAAAAATTCAGAATAGCTTGCAATATTTGACTAGTTAAAAAGTCGATAGCAAAAGTCTTTTTCCTTCTAGTCCTACCGAGTGAATATAAGAGGCAACAACAAGCAGTCTGTGATCCAGCCAACAAAACCATGCCGTCGGGTCGATAACCAGAAAACTCATATCAAACAGTCCAACGTTCAAAGATGAAAAATCCAAGATGAAATGCTCATCTCATTCAACAACAACAGTAAATGACAAAGCGTTCCAAAGGACATGTGAAGGACCTTGGTAACCCATCTGGGGTTCTCTCCTCAGCCAGCTGCTCCAGTTGTTCTCTTAAAGTAGCAACATACTACAAAGCCAACACGACAACAGCATTGTAAAAGTAAAGAGATGCTTCAAAGAACAATAAGGACTAGAACTGAGAAAGTCGCTAACTAGATAAACAACAGAGACACCTGAATGAAACATGCATTAGACTAACGCTTTCAAAGCATACCAAATTCTCCTGAACTAATCATCTCCTGGGAGATACAGTTTCTAGAGGTGAACTGCAGTACATGTCACTGAACTGTTCATCAATTTCTAGATTTACCACTTGTCTGGAGCTTCAATATATTTCAATTTAGTCATCTCACTTAGTTTTTCATTTCTTTTGGCTAAGAAATAATGTGGTAGAAGCAACAAACTGGTAACCCTCTGGGGTTACTAATAAAATCCTGCACCTGCTAAGGTCCAAATCAAGTAATCATCGCTTGTGATCAAAAACTATATAAGGACACAGTAACAGCCATATGGCTACTAGCAAAGAGATATACATCGGTCGTTTCCCACGGTCACAATAAAAGTCACCACACTTTGCAACGAAAACTTGTTCAAAGAACCTTCATTCGCTTCGCCCAGGTAACAACCTTCTCATATCTGGAATCATCAAACACTGATTTTTGCATGTAAACTGCCTAACTTTCAATTTAGGCTAGCTCCTATCCTCAGAAGTCACAAACTTTTTCCTTTCCAAAACGAAGTTCGCTTTCTCAAGAGAAACTAAGTTACCTCCGACCAAAATCCAATCAACCAATCTTTTCTCCATCATCGGTTGCTCATTTTATCTCGACTTTTCTCTCCCCGTCGGCTTTAATTTGCACACCCTATCAATGCACACTCGTCGGAGCAAAATTACTCATTGACGAAATCCATCCGTGAGAAAAAATCACCAAGAAACGCAGCGCACTCAAACGACAACGGCTAAAAGACAGAGTACAACGAGCGGGCACCGGCCTGGTCTCAGAGGGGAGGAAGACATACGTGGGCGAGTTTCGCTTGATTCTCTTGATTAGGCGCGGCCGCGAGCAACCTCCTCAAGTTCACTTCCGTCCTGCTGATCCCCATTACAAAGACCCTGCGCGTCGCAACAGCCAACAATGAATCCGTGCGAGCGAATCGAAATGAACCTTGAAACACGTACAGACTACGGGGTTACCTAGCTCGCTCGTCGGCCTGCCGATTCGCGATCTCGATCGCACGCTCCAAATGGGAGGATCGGCCGGCGATCTGGATCGCCGGAATAGCCGGACGTGGCGTTCTGTCGGTGAAAGAAAGAGAAGAAGAAGAAGAAGAAGAAGAAGAAGGGGGAGACGACCGGAGACGGAAGAAACCGAGCCTGATCGAACGTTCCGTCGATTTTGCCGTTTTACGATTTTAGTTCAAATTGCTGCCAGGTCCTCCAACTTCTTCAAATTATTCGATTGTGCCCTACACTTTTCTTTATATAAGTTCATCCATAAATTCTATATTTTTTTATTCAAATAAGTCCTTCCGTCAAAATTATGGGCAAAAATAATGGCATGGTCGCCAAGCCGACGTTAAATGCGACAAGTCATCCTAGCATTCCGATAAAAAAAATAAATCTACTTGGTACTTTTTTTGTTGGTCGGTACTTGGTACCTAGAAAATGATTGAGTAATAAAGAATACTAAGAAAATAGAATAAACATTAAAATTCAATGTAAAGGAAATTTCGATATATATATATAGAAACAAAGACAAGGAAAGATGCAATTGGCATCATTCGACCTTTGGTTACTAGCCCCAAGGGGGTCTCTTGATGACGAAGGCCTGATTTGTGGCTTGGGCCAAATCTATTGTATTTGGACGAAACTTGTTGGAAATCACCAAAACAAGCTGATGTCATGAACTTGATGATCGATAAAAGCTCTCAAGTAACCTGGATGATTGGTAATTAGGATCATGCAAAGATAGTTGTGGCCTATTTGGGTTGTACAATCCCTATTACATGTTGCTTGACCTCGGCGACGGCCAACAAGGGCTCAGAGTATCAAAGAACATGAATAGCGCGTCAATGATCTTTTACAATCTTTTCTTTATTTTCTTTTGTCCCCTTTCATTATTACTCAAGAAATGTTTTTAATATTTCATCTTATTTGTTAAAAAAGAGAAACTATACCGACATTAACTTGCGACGATAATATCAATGTATGTTTTATGTATCGATGCATGTCCACTTAGAGAATAGATAATTCCATTTGATAGGAGAACCAGATGATTATGTATGACTATCCTAAAAAATACAATTTAGCATTCTCGATAGCAACTTCTTAAGAGATAAGATCGGTTGCACATCGCTGCCCCCTCTCGCTTTCGAGGCATTTCTTTCTTGGACCCAAAGAAACCCTAAATCACGAAATTCAACCCCGTCTCTCTCTCTCTCTCTCCTCCTAGCTCTACCGAAAGCTTAGAGAAGATTAAAAATCAAACCTTTCCAACCTTCGCCTGCTCCGATCTGCAGCAAGCAACTACATCGCAACGCAAGGACTCGCGGTACTCTCTCTCTCTCTCTGCGTGCTTGCTCTCTTCCACGATCCGTCGGAGCGAATTAGGGATGCGTGCGTTGGGCTGACCGATTTCATTGTGCAGATGACGATTCGATTGCTAGTCTGTGTTTCTTTCGCTTGCTCTCTTGCGTGTCTTCTATAATTGGCAGTGGATTGTTTCCCCGTCGTGTGTCTGAGGGCGCAATGTTCACGGGTACCCCACGTCGGGATTACGAGAATGAACCGATTGAGTTTTTAAGGGGGACGGATTAAATGGTTGAGCTGGAAACCTTATGGGTTTTCCACCACAATAACATTGATGAATGGTTCTCGAAGATGTGGAATGTTAGACTTAGAAAGATGTCCAATTTCGGGAGGATCGGGGAGCGGCAGTGATATCGGTGTATCCGGGACGAGAAAGTGCTGCTGCTGTCTTTGATGGAAAGCTGCGATACACAAGAAAACCTTCCTCTGTGGGGGCACTTGAGTCGTAGTGGGAGGAATTGTTATCAAATTAAATCTTGAAAGACCGTTTGGCTGTCTTGAATATAATGTGCATTTGAAACTAAATGGAACAATTTGAGCATCCTAAACTGCTTGAAAGGAGGGAAATACGAGATAGTTGTTAGAGTTGTCTAGGGTGTGTAGATGCGCACACTTGGAAGCAATTCCAATCTGTCCTTCTTCAAATGCTTTGTGTCCTGTAATGCGGAGATTGGGGAGCGTGGCATGCCAACTGTAGAACTCCCCAACAAATTCGGGAGCGGCTTTCCTCTTTTAATTATCACTTGTCTTCAATATGCTTTTCTGATGTAGCTAACAAGGAGCAAAGGTCTCGATGCTTAAGCTTTGAACGTTTAAGGGCTTCACTATATTATAGGACAGTGGGTTTCTCTTTCTAAACATCAATGGGTGTTTTGTAGTTGGTGTACTTTGTTTTTTCTACTTTATTCTTCACTCGAATTTGTTTGACCATCGAAGATTTCTCTCTCGGTATACTCAAGGCGTGCAACGTGAAGGCATCAATTTGTTCAAGGAAAGCTAGTTATTTACTTTTTTTTTTCCTTTTGTTGCTGATGGGAGCCTGCAAAATTTGCTCATAGTCTACCAAAGACTATCGCAAATGAAGTATTTATATTTAGTTCTATCAGAATGTGGTATTGAATTATGCACAGTGATGCTAGCTGGACAGTAATATTGGGATTGGAAATTGGGCTTTCTAATTCTTTGTCTGGATATCCAGAAACAACAGCAGCAGCAGCGGCATCTTCACCTTGGAACGCCTTTGGACCAAATCAAGAAATGGCTTATGTAGATCATGCATTCTCAATTTCAGATGAGGACATGATGATGGAGACGACTTACACTGTGAATAACAGGCCACCAATTAAAGAGATTGCCCTTGCTGTATCTCTTCTTGTTTTTGGAAGCATTGGCATAGTCGTGGGCATTATCATGGCTTCCTACAAAGTTGGTGGTGATCGAGCCCATGGTACACATATGCACAGATACTATTTATCTGGCAATTACATTTCTTTTTCATTTTTCTCTATCGGAATCACATGATTTATTCTTGTTAACTAAAATGCTTTTTCTCAGGGGTGTTCTTCACAATGTTAGGGTCAATCTTGTTCATTCCTGGATTCTACTATACTCGCATTGCTTATTACGCGTACAAGGGGTATAAAGGTTTTTCGTTCTCCAACATACCACCTGTGTAGAGCCTCTACCTGTCATTCTATGATGACAATGCTGCTGATCATGTATAGATCTTTCTTCCCCCCTTTTCTTGTTTCTCTTTTGATATGTTTCTATGAAGCTTTAAGCTTTGTCTGGGTACTTCATTATTATATAGACTGTTGCCGTCCTATGAACAAGCACAGAATGTACAGACAACATTGCTTTCCAATATACTAGACTTATGACATCATTCTCTTTTCCTGAGGCTATGTTTGGCACTTTCCTTGGACTAATCATCAGATCTGAAATTTCAGCTCTCTCTTTGTTTAAACTAAAGCTGTTACCTACGTTATTGAGCTCCCATCTTTTCATATATTGTGCCTATTCAAGGATTTTGTGCTCTTTTACATTTTTTAACTCGATTTCCATGTTGACAGTCCCACGTAGCATTAATGTACTCATTAAATTGGAGTTAATCTGCTTCACACAACTGATTTAAATGAGTAAAAATATCTTCTGTCTGAAAACTTCAACCCCATATCAAAGCTATTTAATTAAGATCTGAAAATCATGGACAAGAAAATTAGATTTGTTTTCCTTTGGCTGAAGAAAATTTGTGTGGAGTGATGAGCTGAGACAGAGCAGAGAATTAATAGCAGAGTTGAGGCGAGTTGGCTTAAGGTGGACAACCAAAGTAGAAGAGGGAAACTTAATGAGTTCCATTGAGAGAAGTGAGGAGCTGTAGCATCAGTTTAATTTTTACTGGAGAAACTATGATCTAATATTGTCAGGGAAGCACCTGTTACAAGTCCGTTAAGATATTCAACTACCGGCTTTGAACTGTTTTACCAAATCCTCTTGAAGCCTCTCTGAACATTTGGTTCAACGGTTAAAATCACTTTTGGGTCTTCCTCAGGAAGAAAATGACTCGAAGCGGATCATCTTTTTAAGCTTAATATGTTGAAACTGTCTTTGCATCAAGACTAATGTTTCTTGTCAAATGAAAAGATAAAGATGTCGGCTGCAGAAGATTCTTATATCTTTCTGCCCTCCTTATTCACTTCTGATCAGTTCAGTAAAAAGTCCCTTTTCTGCTGTATTAATCATGCAACGGTCTCATCTGCTCTCGAGTTTCTTCATTTGTGTACTTGTAAGGAAAATACCCTACCGGATCGATATTCTTCTGTAAACTCCGCATTGTACGATTTAGCCCTTACAAAAGTTTGAGTTTGATTCTTTGTTTCATGTCTCATAGATGCGAATTCAAATATTAAATGTACTGGAATCCCGTGGCTGCACTGATTAGGCCTGTATCAACTACATGATACATCCCTGAACTCAAGCAAACGAAAATAAAAGAATGATTATGCAGAACGGAAATACAACTGCGATGTAGGATAGTGCACAAGAATCGACAATACATGAACGAAATTACACAATGAACAGGTCGGCCCACGATACACAATTTGCTAATCATATTACATAGTGGTAGATACTGAAGTAACGAATCAAAAAGTTGTTGAAGATTCTGCACTATAAACCATGCTGATTTTTTTTTCTTTTTGATTCGTAACTTAAATACTAGACAAAGGAAAAAAAATAAGGACTCAGGACAAGTTTTGTTGCACCATGCATTTCACACCCATTGAATCGACAGAAATGTTGTGCCTACACTGCAAGAGTCGAAGATCAGCAGCTGGATGATCTCAGTCGTGTTGGGTTTACCGCAGCAGATGCAACTCAGTATCCCCCGCAAGACACCTCCGCGGCCAGATGCCCTGTTGCTATTAGGCATTTTGGTGGAGAAGTAACGAACCGAGAAAGAAGATTATAAGATGGCTTTGAATGGAAACCCAGAGTAGTGATGCAAGAGATCTTGGTCGATGAAATTTTGGAAGGCGTTGGCTCTATTTATACAAGTTGCTGAGCCAGGAAAAACAAAATGCTATGAGCTCCTGTCAACATTTCCATTGCGGTTCTCTACATCTTCCGCCACCTTACGGGGGATTTAACTTGAAAAGGCAGAGATTGTCCTTCCTTTCTCTGCTTTTGTTCCTCAATCCATCTTTCAGATATTGCAGGAAGAAGAAAATGCTATGAGCTCCTCAACGTTTCCATTGCGGTTCTCTACATCTTCCACTACCTTACGGGAGATTTAACCTGAAAAAGCAGAGAAAAGCAGAGATTGTTCTACTTTTCTCTGCTTTTGTTCCTCAATCCATCTTTCTGATATTGCAGGAAACAAGAAAATGCTATGAGCCCGTCAACATTTCCATTGCGGTTCTCTACATCTTCCACAACCTTACAGGAGATTTAACTTGAAAAAGCAGAGAAAAACAGAGATTGTTCTACTTTTCTCTGCTTTTGTTCCTCAATCCATCTTTCTGATATTGCAGGAAACAAGAAAATGCTATGAGCCCGTCAACATTTCCATTGCGGATCTCTACATCTTCCACAATCTTACGGGAGATTTAACTTGAAAAAGCAGAGAATGTTCTTCTTCTCTGCTTTTGTTCCTCAATCCATCTTTCTATGATTGCATTATGCCAATTTTGATGGAAATCTACCATTATCTTTTCCTCATGTGAACGTGATGAAAAATTGCCATATATTAAATTTCTAGACAACATTTTCCTTTACTTTTCTCGTCACCCGTTATTGGACGCGCTGGGTTCATGTAGGGCTAATGCATCGCATTTTTAAGATTACGCGAATCCCACGCGAGATGGCTCACGCAATCCGAAGTGATGGTGACCCAAGAGAAGTCCTGAAAACTGGCCAAATCATCCGCCAAGCAAGTGAACTTGCAGGCTTTCTGGATAAAAATTCTTGTCACTTGCTTGATAAATGCAATTCGCGTGAATGTCATCGTTCCGAATACTGCCACAATGGGTTGACGATAATAATCTTTTTCTAGTGTTTTCACATTCTAAAGTTAATTGGGAAAAGGCGATGATACACACGTTCAAGAATCGCTTTTGAGCAACTTCATTCCCCGTGGAATTCTAACATTACGTGGACGACTTTACACGTCGATGAAATTGTTTGGAATTGGGAGTGCCCCTGTCCGTTTGGGGCATGCCCTTGCTGGTGTATGGGACACGTCAACACCTCCATGTGAGGACGCGAAGAGAAAGACGCACCCAAGACAAACCAGGAGAGAGGGGACATTCTCATCTTGCGTTAAAGTTCAGAGAAGATGATTGAGAAATGCAGAAGGATATACCGATCGGGAAAATTGGTTTGCAAGCATTATCACTCGGGATCGTAGCAAATGTAGAGGAAATGCCGCCCCCCAATAAAGTTATAGCACTTACATTTGGCATATTCCGCGAGAGTAAATTAGTACCCAAGAAAGAGAAGGTATCCACCATAACCTGTAATTTCACTAAAGTTTGTAGGAACTTCATGAGAATTGTAATGGAAATGCTAGCCTACACTTTCATTCTCCTATATAATAAGGTTATCTTCCAACATTTCATCAACCAAAATCACAATTGTGTCTTCCATCGAAATCATCCTCCTCAAAACTTTTACTCTTTTCTCAAAGAAGTTATCCCTCCCTCCCTCCCTCCCTCCCTCCCTCCCTCCCTCTCTCTCTCTCTCTCTCTCTCTCTCTCTCTCTCTTTCAAGATGGCCAAGGGTCGTAGGGGAGGCGTGCTGCGTGGAATATTGAAGATTATCCTTTGCGGCGGTGGCAGATCCTAGTAGCAATGAGATTGCTCGGGCTCGACTCAATAGTCATTTTTCCTTTGTGATGATATAGATCCAATATTTGTGTCAATACAATAATTAGGTGATGTTATTTCAAAAATGTAAATACTAAGTAATTTAAGTCCGTGCTTAAATATGTCGAGCTTGTTGATATGTTAAGGTGGTCGAGTCACTAGTGCCAATTCTTGTTGTAATGATGTGATGTTGATAAATAATTATGTGATGATATGCTTTTGCTCCAGTGTTCAATTAGTTAATGCAAACAAAACAAGGGCTTCCTGATGTTTCTTTTACAAGATGGGTGTACCTTGTAAAGATGCTCATTGTTCGGTTCAGTTCTGCTTGGAGACATCTCCAACCCGAGCCGAACTTATCAATCTGGGAAAATGTCAACCCAAGTCTAAACCAAACTAACTGAATCGAAATTAAAATCAAGTTAACAACTTCCCATGGTTCAGTTTCAAACCATTAAAAATCAAGTCGAAATATGAGTGAAATATAAAATCTTGTTCAACAACTTAGTTTAATCATCAGTAGCTCAAAACGCAACATTCAACCATAATCATTAAAAAAGGATTTGCTCATAAAAACATTCCCTGACTTCTGCCAAGAAAAGAAAGTACACAAGGCATAGCTCAATGCAAGGAAGATCACCAAATTACCGTTCTTTCTTTCTTTCTTTCATCTGTTCGTCTTCTTCCTCGGTTCCATGTTGCTGGTCACCCCTCGCTGCCGCCGTCTCCACCCGCCATCAAGCCCTGCGTCTCCCCGAAAACCCACATTTTCCCAGCAACCAAAACACCCGTGAGAAAAAGGAGGAAGGAAAGCAACCGAACTATTACCCAGATGGAGTCTTCGACCCCTTCGAGACTTCAAAACGCAGAAGACGATTCTTCACCCGACGAGGATGCTGGGAGGCCTTCGAGATCTCGGCCATGCTGGACGACCCTCCATCTCCGCCGCGGCGTTGAGCTTGAGGCCCCAGATCCGGAAGGCCTCGAGCTCCGTCGTGGCGTCTGGATTGAAAAGCAAAATTTCATTCAGGATTGTAATGTCACATACCGGCCAGTCAAAATTGATTGAAAATAACATATTAAAAATTAATTAAAATTTTTAAATTATATTGGTAAATTAAAAGGTTTAAAGACTATATATATATATATATATATATATATATATATATATATATATATATATATATTGATTTGATGATTTTTCATTTAACGTATAATAAAAAAGAAAATCAAACAAGAAGCTTTGTCCTAGATTCATGATCCTTAAAGAAGTATCCACTTCAGTAGTAGGCTTTTGAGCATCCAATAGGACAAAATAATACGCAATGTAGATTATCAATTTGGTTGGATGTTAGTAATTTTTTAATAATTAAATTTGAAAATGTATAGACAAGCTGATAAGAAAAAATAATTCTGATAAACCGATAAACTTAACTTATTGATTTGAAACAATTTGCTTCGACTTTATCAATTTATGAATTTTCTTTAAAACCTCTAAAACCATTTCCAACATTATAATATGAAATAAAACCATCACGAATATTAGGATAAAAATAAAAATATTTATATGCTTATTTGATTATTTGGGAAAACAGTAGCACCACGTGAAACCGACAAGAAGTTAATTCAAAACATCATTTGCCCTGCTTAGGATTACATCTCAACTAAAGAAAATCTCTTTCGGGGAGCATACCGGTTATTTAATTAACATAGGCTTTTTATTCTAAATACCGAAGATGGTGGAGATTGTTTTTGCAAGCACTTTCAATTGCATTTTCCTAGGGGATGGTGAAAGGGTTGCTTGTAACTCAAGCAAAAACTCTACCTCTAGCTCTTACTAATGCAAAGTACAAGCAAAAGCTTTAAATTATATTGATATATTAAAAGGTCTAAAGATTGAATTGTTGTATGTATAGATTTGGTAATTTTTCCGCTCTTTGTATAAATAAATAAAGAAAATCAAACAAAAAGCCTTGTCTAGAGTGATGATCCTCGAAGAAGTACTTACTTCAATAGGCTTTTGAGCATATGATAATCAAAATAATATGCAATGTAATCATCAATTTGATTTGTTTTTATTAAATTTTCAACAACTAAATTTGAAAATGTACAAACCAACTGATAAAGAAGAATAATTCCGATGAACCAATAAACTTAACTTATTGATTTAGAATAATTTAGTTTGACTTATCGAATTCTAGATTTATTTTAACACTAAAACCATTTCCAATACTATAATATGAAATGAAACTGTAGCAAGTATTAGGATAGAAAATAAAAATATTTATATGAGTTAACTCAAAACATCATCTGATTTATCTAGGATTACATGTCAATTAAAGAAAAATCTCTTACACGAAGCATTAACATATGCTTCTTATTCTAAATACCGAGGATGGAGGAGATAGTTTCCCCAAACACTCTCAATTGCATTTACATAGGGGATGGTGAAATGGTTGCAACTCAATCAAAAAACTCTACCTCAAGTTCTTACTAATGTACATGGACTAAATCCCCATTCACCCCGAATAAAATGGTGAGAAACAATGCGAAATCTAGGCAGAGTCATCTTCTTTTTAATTAACCAGAATGCACTTCAGGTTCAAAGCCAGGAAACAATTAGATTGTTGAAACGAGGACTGTGGCGGATGGACAGAAGAGGACTCTTACAGTCAATCAAGTTTACAGTTGGAAAAGTCCGGAAAAAGAAAAAAAAAGAAGAAACTTGTCCTGACAACTATAACCACCCTCTCAAACCTTTTTATTGCATAAAAGTCAGATCGAACAATTGCTACCCTTTTGGTTGATTGTGAATCTCTAAAAAGCATGTTATACAAGGTTTGTGAGAAATATATATGAAATTGCTTTGCGACAGATTTGTGGAAAGATTTATGATGATTTGAGAAACAAATATGAAAATGGATGATGGGCTATGTTGCAAAATGTTATTTGTTTGGTTTGAGATATTGATTTTGGATTGGATTTCTGGTATTGGAGAATGGTTATTTATGCTCAATATGACTGTGAATCCAGTGATGGATTTTTGGGGTATGCATACCAGGTTTAGGATATCCTTTTGGGCCTAGCCACCGGCTTTGTAGGTGGAGACCTTACCAAGGGGAGAATCTTGGTCGCCTTATCACAAGGCGTTGTGTCGTGACCATGGTTAGTTATTGAGCAAAGATTGATCAATGGATAGACCATTGATATGTGTTTTTGATGGAGATTATTCAATGTATTCGACCATTGATACTAAACTTTTGATAGCAATTTAAATGAGTTTTCCATATTAGTATAAAGCTTTGAAGATGAGAAATAGCTTTTATATAATTCGATATGTATTTTATATATTACATTGGCGTTATGAGATTTGGTATTAATTTGTATACATGCATAGGGGTTGTTCGATCTGCTTAGAAGATATGTACTACTCACTGAGCTGTGGTTGCTCATCCCATTCCTCCTTTAATCTTTTCAGGTTCCTCGCTTAGGGCGAATAGAGCGAGTGCGTAGTCGGTGGGAGCTTTTGGGGAGTTCTATTTTGTTTTTGGTATGGTTCAAGGATGTGGTGCAAATAATATTTACTAGTAGTTGGATTGTCTGAGTTTTAAACATATATCTCTTTTTCTTTTGATGGATTATAGAAACTTCCCGATGTTGCAACCAATTTGTTGGTTTATCTCGATATATATATGGTTTGAGATATATAAGTTGATATCGCTTATTGGTTGTATTTGAGGCTGCGTTCTTTGTAAAGAAGGACGGCCATGTCATTCCCATTCTTTGTGGTTTTGGGGTGTGACAAAACCTCTAGGCGAAATTTGCCAGGCTCATCGTAGGTCTTCTCCAAATGCTTGACTTTGTTAATCCTGAAGCCCCTGATCCTGATTTCTTCCGGCACCAAAGCATCTTTGTAATCAACACTCTCAAGGATCCCCTTTGTTCTCGACCCTACCTTTCACTATAACCTACGAGGAGGAGAAATGGACCTTTGATGATGAGACAAAGGGAGAGTTCCAAAGATTTTTGACATTCACGGAGTAATCGGGGTTCATGCATAATAGAGAGACGCCATAATAAGAATTTGAACTTCTAATAATGTCAATCATAGAACAAAAAGGAAAATGTTAAATGGACAGGAGACAATCTGTTATAAGACTTGAAAATAGTCATCCCAATATTCAACGCAACAAAGAGAGAGTTCTATTGAGGCCAAAATGAGAGTTTCAGACAAATGCACACAAAGCTGAATGTCCAAGCTTAAGCCCATCCATGGGCAGGTGACCCTCAAGCTTCTCAAGGCAAGCGACCCTTGAGCTCCTTGAAACCTCAAGGCTTCTTGGGTGTTCTTGTACAGGTATATAATGATTACGGAGATTTAAACTCCACCATTAGATCAAAGGGGAGATCAACGGTCATAATTAGCCTTGTACTTGTATTAATAGAGGTCCCTCCCCTAAGTTGTATCATCTCATTCACAATTGAATAGACACTGAGCTTCACTTTCTATATATTTCTTGTGAGTTGAGTGTGAGTAAGGCTAACTTAGGAGAAATCCTAAGGTTGCACTGGTTAGGAAATGCGATCGACTCGTGATAAGTGGTATGTGAGTCGTTCCAAGGAGCAATGGCTGATCCACGTTCCCATGTCGCAATTGCTTAAGATGAGGATCATGGAAAGGCTATCAAGAAGGTTAACGCCGTGTCTAAGAAAAATTGTGTTGTTTCTAGTTCAAGGGATTTGATGGGTGATTTGGAACCTCGAATGATGAACATGGAAGAGATCATCTCGGAAGTCTAAAAATTGGTAGAGGACTTGACCTAAACCGTAAAAAAAGTGGAGGCCTGAAGGGAGGAGCTCGTAACGAGGTGCAAGAGCTCAAAACTGACATGGGAGAGTTCTATGGGGAGGTATCGGGGATCTTGACCCAAGAACTCCAACAACGGAATGAAACCTGTGAGGCCATGATGGTGACCATGCACATGGAAATAGCTGAACTTAAGGGCAAGCTCGCGGAAGTTGAAGCAACACGCGTGAATAGGGTGGGCACCGTGCAAACCGACCCACGAACAAATACACTAAAGCTGAGAGAGTTCAAAGGCTCGTGAGTGGTTAAGAATGTAAATAACTTCCTATGATACATGTAGCAGTACTTCTAAGCCACGAGAATCATTGACGAAGCATCTCAGGTAAACACTATAATGATGTACTTAATTGATAATGCATTATTGTGGTGACATCGATGATAGGAGTAGGGAACATATCATGACATGGGCTAGGTTTATCGAGGAATTTCAACCAAAGTTTTATCCCGCTTATTATGTAGAGGAGAATGCTTGCGATGAGCTTAAACGCCTTAAGAAAAACGAAAGAGTTCATGAGTATGTGAAGCGGTTTTCTAAGTAGCTACTTTACATCCCTTCGATGAGTGATACACAGGCGTATCACTAATTCATGACTGGCCTTAAGCCATGGGTCAAGTAAGAGCTCAAATGATGCTACACGAGGATCCAACAACAGCCACATCTATGGCCAAGTCCCTTGTAGATTACAATTCGCCTTCCACAACAAAATTAGACTCTTGTTTGAAGGAAAAAGTCAATGGTGGGGGAGATCAAAATAAGTACGATTGCCCAAATGGAGGCAAACAACCAATGGCCGCTCCTAAGGCCCAACCAAAGTTGAGTGGTTGGGGACAAATGAAGTTACACACTTATAAATCATTCTTTTGCAACGGTCCACATATGGCTCATGACTATCCAAAAAAGGATAAGTTGGCAGCCCCATGCAAGGAAGGTGAGCCACAGGAGGAATTGTGACTAGGTTCATTGCGAATCCTTGGCTCTATCAAGTCCAAAAAGGCGAAAGTGCCTAAGAGACTTATGTTCGTGGATGTAAAGATCAGGAGTACCACGGTGAGTGCACTTGTGGATATAGGGGCATCCAATCTCTTTATATACGAGGAGGCCATGGAGAAGCCAAGTCTTCAGGTCGAGAATAAAGCCAGGTGGCTTAAGACTGTAAACTCCAAGGAAGTCTCGACAAACAAAGCGTGGCTAGGGACATGGAGTTTCACATTGGTCCATGGACTAGCAAGGAGATTATTGAGGTAATTCCTCTTGATGATTATGACCTTGTTATAGGTCTTGGGTTCCTTGATAGGATAAATTCTGGTATTATGCCATTCGCCGATTGCATATGCATCTTGGTTGCATGTTGTCAATGTGTGATCCTAATTTACTATGAGTCAAGCCGTGATCATCAAAAGATGCCATCGGCTATGCAACTCACCAAGGGAGCAAAGAAGGGTGAGGAGACATTCTTGGTAACCTTGAAGGTCAAGGGACACATAGGCAAATGGAGTGACGTCCCAATGGAGGTGTTCCAAGTTCTCAACTCATTCAAGGACGTGATGCATTCCAAGTTGCCTAAGAAGCTTCCGACTCGAAGGGAGGTCGATCATCGGATTGAGCTAGTGCCTGACGCTCAACCACCCACCGTGGCACCCTATCCCATGGCGCCCCTTAAATTGGAAGAGCTGTGTAAGCAACTTAAAGAATTGCCCAATGTGGACTATATTTGGCACTTCCTTTGGACTCATCATAGATCTGAAACTCATTTCTCTCTCTGTTTAAACTATAGCTGTTACTAATGTTATGGAGCTCCCATCTTTTCATATATTGTGCCTTTTCAAGGATTTTGTGCTCTTTTCCATTTTTTAACTCCAGTTCCATGTTCACACCCCACATGCTTCGTTGTGTTAATGCACTCATTGAATTAAAGTTAATATGCTTCTCAAGACTCATTTGAATGAGTAAAATATCATCTATATGAAAACTTCAACTGCATATCA
Source organism: Eucalyptus polyanthemos subsp. polyanthemos (assembly GCA_017140185.1). NCBI lineage: Eukaryota > Viridiplantae > Streptophyta > Magnoliopsida > Myrtales > Myrtaceae > Eucalyptus > Eucalyptus polyanthemos. The sequence continues at coordinate 19,838,864 of CM029463.1, read as the reverse complement.
AAGCTATTTAATTAAGACCTGAAAATCATGGACAACAAAAATAGATTTGTTTTCCTTTGGCTGAAGAAAATTTGTGTGGAGTGATGAGCCGAGACGAGGAGCGGAGAAGCGGAGTAGTAGAGCGGGCGAGCTGGCTGAACTAGAAGAGGAAACTTAAATGAGTTCTATTAAGAGAACCGACGAGCTGCAGCATCGGTTCATTTTAACTGAGAAATAATGAACTAATATTGAGGAAAACACTTTGCTCACTATTCGTATAAGATATTCAACTATCAGCTTCAAATTGTTTTTCCAAAACCTCTCGAAAGCCTCTCTGAACCTCCAGTTCAACAGTCCAAATCACTTTTGGGTCTTCCAAGGAAGACGAGAAGACAATGACTCGAAGCGGGTCCTCTTTTTAAGCTTAATAAGTTCGAACTATCTTTGCATTAAGCCTAACGATTGAGCACTCACAAACATTCGAGTTTGATTCCGTGTTTCATGTATCATAGACACGAATTCAAATATTAGATGTACCGCAATCTTGTGGCTGCACTTTGCTTAGGTCTCGTATCAACTACATCATACATCCTGAATGTAATATTAGGTTAGTGGGCCCCAAAAGAAGAAAAAAGTTGAAAAGTCAATAAGCAAAAAGGAGAGGGGAGAGGGGTCGGTTAAATAGAAGCTTAGAGGTCCCTCGACCAAAAAGAAAAGAAAGAAAAGAAGAAGAAGAAGAAGAAGAAGAGAAAGGGGAAGAAAGGAAAGAGGTTTTGACACGTGCACGCCTTTGATGCCTCGCCAAGCCAACTCGACTCCATAATGCAGCACCCGGTAAGAGATTAGGCCCCTCGTTCGTCTAATTGAAGCAGTTTATGGGTTTAGGGTTCAAATTCGGAATTTTTGGAAAATCGAGCGGCGAAGTCTGATTTTGGAGTCGTTGAGCCGCGTATTTTTGTAGGAATGGTAGTTTAGGGTATTTTGGAGCCGTGGAATTTTACAGATTATGATTTGAGCTTATGGTTTGTCCGAAACAAAATTTCAAAGTTTCTCGCACGCAGTGAACAGTATGTGTCCAGCAGCTTTGGGCCCATATTTTGTCATTTTTCGGCTTGATTTTGGAACGGTCAAGTTGGGATTATTGTAATATGTGTCAAGGGCTTTCTATTGACTATAAGTACGTTCGGAACGGGGTTCGGAGGAGGAAGTTATTGCGTAACTAAGTTTTGTGCTTAAACTCCGCGTCACGAATGGCTTGAACAATCGTTTTGGTTATGTGATTTGTTAGCGTGATTTGTTAACGTGTAGAAGTCATTTTGTTATACTTAAGGCGTAATTTAGTTGTTTCGTAGTTGAGATAGAGTTTTATTAGATTTTAATATTTTTCTCAGTTATTTGATAGAGCCTTGAGTTCGACGATATGAGTATCATTCGTCGTTTAGTCTGACGACGAGGGTGAGTGGTACTATCTGGTACTATATCTTATTTGGTTTTATAAAATCATGTCTTGAAGTATATATATGTATATATATTAAATCGAGAAGAGTATTTTTATTACATAAAAGCTGGATTGAGCAATTGCTACCATTTAGTTGATTATGAATGTTTGAAAAGCATGTTATACAAGATTTGTGGTATATATATGAAATTGCTTTGCAACTGATTTATAGAAAAGTTTATGATGATTTGAGAAATGAATATGAAATGAATGATGGGCTACGTTGCAAAATGTTATTTGTTTGGTTTAAGATATTGATTTTTGGATTGGATTTTTGGTATTAGAGAATGATATTTATGCTCAATATGACTATGAACCCAGTGATGGGTTTTTGGGGAATGTATACTAGGTTTAGGATATCCTTCTGCGTCCAGCCATCGGCTTTGTAGGTGGAGAACTTGCTAAGGGGAAAATCTTGGTCGCCTTGTCACAAGGTGTTGTGTCGTGACTATGGTTAGTTATTGAGCAAAAGATTGGTCGATTGATGGACCATCGATGTGTGTTTGATATGAGATGAATCGATGGATAGACCATTGATATGTGTTTTTGATGGAGATTATTCAATGGATTCAACTATTGATACTTGACTTTTGATGGTGGTTTAAATGAGTTTTCCATATTAGTATAAAGCTTTGATGATAAGAAATAACTCTTATAAGATTCGATATGTATTTTATATATTGAGTTGGCGTTATGAAGTGTGGTATTGCTTTATATATATGCATAATGATTGTTCCATCTGCTTATGAGATATGTACTACTCACTGAGCTGTTGTTGCTCATTTCACTCCTCCTTTAATCTTTTCAGGTTCCTTGGTTAGCGGCGAATAGAGCGAGTGCGCCGTTGGTGGGAAACTTCTGGGGAGTTCTATTTTTATTTTCTTTGGTATGGTTTAAGGAAGTGGTGCATATGATTCTTGCTAGTGGTTGTATTGTCTGAGTTTTAAACGTATATCTTTTTTGGTAGATTATAGAAACTCCGATATTGTAACCAATTTATTGATTTATCTGATATGTATATATATGGTTTGAGATATATATAAGTTGATATCAGTTTGTTGGTTGTGTTTGAAGCTGCGTCCTTCGTGTGAAAGGACGGCCATGTCATCCCCATTCTTTGTAGTTTTGGGGTGTGACACTAAACTCAAGCAAATAAAAGTAAAAGGATGATTACTCAGAATGAAAATAACAACTACGATGTAGGATAGTGCACAAGGATTGACAATACATGAACGAGGATTGACAACACGTGAACGAAATTACATGATGAACAGGTCGGCAGATGATACATGAATGAGGATCGACAATACATGAACGAAATTAGATGATGAACAGGTCAGCCGACAATACATAATTCACTAATCATATTACACAGTGGTAGATATTGAAGTAACGAATGAAAAAGAAAAAAAATCAGTACGGTTATAGTGCAGAGATCTTCAAAGCTGATTTGTTATGTCCAAGCTGATTTATAGTAGTTTCTGCACTATAACCATGCTGATTTTTTTCTTTTTGATTCATCTCTTCAATACTAGACTGTGACAAAGGAAAAAAAAAAAAGGACTCAGGACAAGTTTTGCTGTACCACGCATTTCACACCCATTGAATCGACAGAAATGTTGTGCCTACATTGCACGAGTCGAAGATCAGCAGCTGGATGATCTCGGTCGTCTTGGGTTTACCGCAGCAGATGCAACTCAGTATCCCCAGCAAGACGCCTCCACGGCGGCATGCTCCGTTGCTCTTAGGCATTTTGGTGGAGAAGTAACGAACCGAGAAAGAAGATGATAAGACAGATTCGAATGGAAACCCAGAGTACTGATGCGAGAGCTCCTGATCGATGAAATCTTGCGGAAGGCTTGGCTATATTTATAAGGACAGTTGCGCGCTGAGCCAGGCAACAAGAAAATGCGATGAGCTTTCTGTCAACATTTCCATTGCAGTTCACTACATCTTCCGTAAACTTACGTGAGAGATTAAACTTGAAAAAGCGGAGATTGTTCCTCTTTTCTCTGCTTTTTGTTCCTCAATCCATCTTTCTGACATTGCATAATGCCAATTACGATGGGAATCTACCATTTTTCCCCATGTGAATGTGATGAAAAACTGCGATACATTAAATATCTGGACACACATTTCCTCTACTTTTCTTGTCACCTGCCATTGGACACATTGGATTCACGCAGGCCCAATGCATCGCATTTTAGATTATGTGAATCCTACGTAAGATGGCTCACGGAATCTGAGGTGACGTTGGTGAAATTGTTCGGAGTTGGGAGTTGCCCGTGTCCGTTTAGGGAATGACCCGGCTGGTGTATGGGACACGTCAACACCTCCATGTGAGAACGCGAAGAGAAAGCTGAATCCGAGACAAACCAGGAGAGAAGGGACGTGCTCGTCTGGCGGTAAGTTCAGAGAAGACGATTCAGAAATGTAGAGGAAATGCATATTGGAAACTTGGTCTGCAAGTATTATCACTCAGGATCGTAGCAAATGCAGAGGAAATGCTGCCCCAAAAAAGCTGATACACACCATTTGGCATATTCTGCGAGAGGGAAGACAGTAAATGTAATCGCGCATTAACTTAACAAGCAAGATACAGAGGTGAAGGTGTCCACCATCACCTATAATTTCATTGTAAGTCTGTAGGAAATTGATAGAGAATGCTGCCCCAAAAAAGCTGATACACACCATTTGGCATATTCTGCGAGAGGGAAGACAGTAAATGTAATCGCGCATTAACTTAACAAGCAAGATACAGAGGTGAAGGTGTCCACCATCACCTATAATTTCATTGTAAGTCTATAGGAAATTGATAGAGAATTGCAATGGAAATGTGCTCCTATGTAACTTATATTCTCCTGTATATAAGGCACTGTCCGTTAACGTCTCGTCTCATCAACCCAAATCACCTTTGTGTCTTCCATCAGAATTCATCATCTTCAAATATTTTACCCTTCTCTCAGAAAAGTTTTAATCCCCCTCTCTCTCTCTCTCTCTCTCTCTTCCAAGATGGCCAACGGTCGTAGGGGAGGCGTGCTGCGCAGAATATTGAAGATTATCCTTTGCGGCTATGGCAAATCCTAGTAGCAAAGCGAGGCTGCTTAGGCTCGACTCAATAGTCATTTTTCTTTTGTGACGATATAGATTCAATGTTTGTATCAATAAAATAATTAAGTGATGTTATTTCAAAAATGTAAATACCATGCAATTTGCGTCCGTACTTAAATATGTCGAGCCTATTGATATGTTAAGGTGGTCATAGCACTGATGCCCATTTATGTCATAATGATGTGATGTTGATATGCTTTTGCTCCAGTGTTCAGTTAGTTAATGCAAACAAAACAGGGGTTTCTGTGATGTTTCTTTTACAAGATGAGTGTGCCTTGTAAGGGTGTTCCACTCGGAGACATTTCCAACCCGAGCTGAACCTATCAATTTGGAAATCTCAACCCAACTCCAAACCAAAATAATTAAATCGAAATTCAAATCGATTTAATAACTTCCCGTGATTTAGTTTCAAACCATTAAAAATCAACTAGACACACGAGTGAAATATAACTCTTGATCAATAACTTGGTTTACTCATCAGTAACTCAAAACCAACGTTCGATCGTAATCATTAAAAAGGAAAAAAAAAATTGTCCATAAAAACATTCCGAAAAAAAACTTCTGCCAAAAAAGAAAGTATGAAGGCATAGCTCAATGTAGGCAAAATCACCTGAATCTCTCTAGTCCTTTTTCCTTTTTTTTTTCCTTTCTTGTAGCTGTTCATCTTCTTTCTCGGTTCCATGTTGCTGTTCATCCCTCGTTGCCGCCGTCTTCACCCGCCGGCGCCATCAAGCCCTGCGTCTCCCCAAAAACCCACATTTTCCCAGCAACCGAAACACCCGTGAGAAAAACGCGGAAGGAAAGCAACCAAACTTCATCCAGATGAAGTCCTCGACCCCTTCGATACTTCAAAACCCAGAAGACGATTCTTCACCCGACGACGATGCTGGGAGACCTTTGAGATCTGGGCCATGCTGGACGACCCTCCAGCTCCGCCGCCGCGCCGAGCTCGAGGCCCCAGATCCGGAGGGCCTCTAGCTCCGTCGCGGCGTCCGGCGGCTCGATCTCCGCCCGCGGCATCTAGAGACGATTGCTAGATATTTGAAGCTAGAAAATTGTATCTTGCACGACGATCCCTCGAGACCCGGAACGCTCTCAAATCTGTACGTCCTCGAAATTTCATATCTTTGCTCATCCGGAAGAAGATGAAGAGTCACAAGGTCGGACAGAAATATCGAACTTCGTTTCTTTTTTTTTTTTTTTACCTGGAAGAAGAGGTTCGGCATGGCGGAGCTGTTCGACGTCGAGGCAGGCTAGCGGGGTTGGAGACGGAGGAGGAAGGTCGCTGTGAGCCTGCATTTGCGGCGCGGTGGGGGACAAGACGAAAAACATGAAATCTCGGTCCAAGATATGAAATTTGAGGGATGGTTTCCCCAAGCGTATCTCCAAGACTCGAGAAACTGTAAGATCTTTCTGCAAGTTCATCCGAAGAGACCCAGCTTGGAAGCTGGTCGACGCGAGCACGGCCAGATATTGCTCCGCCTGGTCACGGCGGAGGGCCGAGCCGGCCGTCCCGTCCAGCTGCTTCTCGGATTTGAGCTGAACGCGGTGGCTCCGAGCGATCTCAGAGGGTGAAGAGCGGCGTTCGAAGTTGAAGAACGGAGGTTGATGATGGAAAAAGTTTATCAGAAAAAGGAAAATGAAACAAGAGATTTTTTTAATAAAAAAAAAGCAAAATTTCATTCAGGATTGTGACGTCACATACCAGCCAGTCAAAATTGATTGAAAATAAAATATTAAAATTAATTAAAAATTTTAAAATTATATTGGTAAATTAAAAGGTTTAAAGATTGAATCGATATTTGTATTGATTTGGTGATTTTTCTGTTTAATGTATAATAAAAAAGAAAATCAAACGAGAAGCCTTGTCCTATATTCATGATCCTTAAAGAAGTAAGAGCTCAAATGGTGCTATGCGAGGGATCCAACAATGGTCACATCTATGGCCAAGTCCCTTATAGATTACAATTTGCCTTCCACAATGAAATCAGACTCTTGTTTGAAGGAAAAAGTCGATGGTGGGGGAGATCAAAATAAGTACAATTGCCCAAATGGAGGCAAACAACCAATGGCCGCTCCTAAGGCCCAACTAGAGTTGAGTGGTTGGAGACAAATGAAGGTACACACTTATAAATCCTTCTTTTGCAACGGTTCACATATGGCTCAGGACTATCCAAAAAAGGATAAGATGGCAGTCCTATGCAAGGAGGGTGAGCCACAAGAGGATTTGTGACTGGGTTCATTGCGAATCCTTGGCTCTATCAAGTCCAAAAAGGCAAAAGAGCCTAAGAGACTTATGTTCATGGATGTAAAGATCAAGGGTACCACGGTGAGCGCACTTGTGGATACAGGGGCATCCAATCTCTTTATATACAAGGAGGCCACAGAGAAGCTGAGTCTTCGAATCAAGAATAGAGTCAGGTGGCTCAAGACTGTAAACTCCAAGAAAGTCTCGACCAATAGCATGGCTAGGGACCTGGAGTTTCACATTGGTCCATGGACTAGCAAGGAGATTATTGAGACAATTCCTCTTAACAATTATGACCTTGTTATAGGTCTTGGGTTCCTTGATAGGATAAATTTTGGTGTTATGCCATTCACCAATTGCATATGCATCTTGGTTGCATGTTGTTAATGTGTGATCCTAATTTACTATGAGTCGGGCCGTGATCATCAAAAGATGCCATCAGCTATGCAACTCAACAAGGGAGCAAAGAAGGGTGAGAAGACATTCTTGGTAACCTTGAAGGTCAAGGGAGACATAGGCAAATGGAGTGACGTCCCAATGGAGGTGGTCCAAGTTCTCAACTCATTCAAGGACATGATGCATTCCAAGTTGCCTAAGAAGCTTCAGACTTGAAGGGAGGTCGATCATCAAATTGAGCTAGTGCCTGACGCTCAACCACCTGCAGTGGCACCCTATCACATGGCGCCCCTTAAATTGGAAGAGTTGTGCAAGCAACTCAAAGAATTGCCTAATGCAGGCTATATTTGGCACTTCCTTTGGACTCATCATTAGATCTGAAACTCATTTCTCTCTCTGTTTATACTAAAGCTATTACTAATATTATGGAGCTCCCATCTTTTCATATATTGTGCCTTTTCAAGGATTTTGTGCTCTTTTCCATTTTTTAACTCCAGTTCCATGTTAAAAAAAAAAAAAAAAAACTCCAGTTCCATGTTCACAGTCCCACATGCTTCGCTGCATTAATGCACTCATTGAATTGGAGTTAATATGCTTCTCAAGACTCATTTGAATAAGTAAAATATCATCTATCTGAAAACTTCAACCGCATATCAAAGCTATTTAATTAAGACCTGAAAATCATGGACAACAAAAATAGATTTGTTTTCCTTTGGCTGAAGAAAATTTGTGAGGAGTGATGAGCCGAGACAGAGTAGAGAAGCGGAGTAGTAGAGCGGGGGCGAGCTGGCTGAAGTAGAAGAGGGAAACTTAAATGAGTTCTATTAAGAGAACTGTCGAGCTGCAGCATCAGTTTCATTCTAACTGGAGAAACAATGAACTAATATTGAGGAAAGCACTTTGCCTGTTACTATTCGTATAAGATATTCAACTACTAGCTTCAAACTGCTTTTGCAAAACCTCTCGAAAGCCTCTCTGAACTTTCGGTTCAACTGTCCAAATCACTTTTGGGTCTTCCGAGGAAGACAGGAAGACAATGACTCGAAGCGGGTCCTCTTTTTAAGCTTAATATGTTGGAACTGTCTTTGCATCAAGCCTAATGTTTCTTGTCATTTGAAAAGATAAAGATGGTCGGCTGCCAAAGATTCTTGTATCTTTCTGCCCTCACTTTTCACTTCTGATCAGTTCAGTAAAAACTCCCTTTTCTGCTGTATTGATCATGCAACAGACTTCTCTGCTATCGAGTTTATTCATCTGTCTACTTGTAAGGAAAATACCCTACCGAATCAATAATCTTCCGCAAACTCTGCATTGTACGATTGAGCACTCACAAACATTTGAGTTCGATTCCTTTACCAAAAAAAAAAAAACATTTGAGTTCGATTCAGTGTTTCATGTATCATAGACGCGAATTCAAATATTAGATGTACCGCAATCCCGTGGCTGCACTGCTTAGGTCTGTATCAACTACATCATACATCCTGAACTCAAGCAAATAAAAATAAAAGGATGATTACTCAGAATGAAAATTACAACTGCGATGTAGGATAGTGGACAAGGATTGACAATACATGAATGAGGATTGACAACACATGAACGTAATTACATGATGAACAGGTCAGCCGACGATACATGAACAAGGATTGACAATACATGAACGAAATTAGATGATGAGTAGGTCGGCCGACAATACATAATTCACTAATCATATTACACAGTGGTAGATATTGAAGTAACGAATCAAAAAGAAAAAAATCAGTACGGTTATAGTGCAGAGATCTTCAAAGCTGATTTGTTATGTCCAAGCTGATTTATAGTAGCTTGTGCACTATAACCATGCTGATTTTTTTTCTTTTTAATTCATCACTTCAATACTAGACTCTGACAAAGGAAACAAAGAATAAGGACTCAGGACAAGTTTCCACGCATTTCACACCCATTGAATCGACAGAAATGTTGTGCCTACATTGCACGAGTCGAAGATCAGCAGCTGGATGATCTCGGTCGTCTTGGGTTTACCGCAGCAGATGCAACTCAGTATCCCCAGCAAGACGCCTCCACGGCGGCATGCTCCGTTGCTCTTAGGCATTTTGGTGGAGAAGTAACGAACCGAGAAAGAAGATGATAAGATGGATTCAAATGGAAACCCGGAGTAGTGATGCAAGAGCTCCCGATCGATGAAATCTTGCAGAAGGCTTAGCTATATTTATAAGGACAGTTGCGGGCTGAGCCAGGCAAAGAAAATGCTATGAGCTTCTGTGAACATTTCCATTGCAGTTCACTACATCTTCCGTAACCTTACGTGAGAGATTATACTTGAAAAAGCGGAGATTGTTCCTCTTTTTCTCGGCTTTTGTTCCTCAATCCATCTTTCTGATATTTCATAATGCCAATTACGATGGGAATCTACCATTTTTCCCCATGTGAATGTGATGAAAAACTGCCATACATTAAATATCTGGACACACATTTCCTCTACTTTTCTTGTCACCTGCCATTGGACACATTGGATTCACGCAGGCCCAATGCATCGCATTTTAGATTATGTGAATCCTACGCAAGATGGCTCACGTAATCTGAGGTGACGTTGGTGAAATTGTTCGGAATTGGGAGTTGCCCGTGTCCGTTTAGGGAATGACCCGGCTGGTGTATGGGACACGTCAACACCTCCATGTGAGGACGCGAAGAGAAAGCTGAACCCGAGACAAACCAGGAGAGAAGGGACGTGCTCGTCTTGCGGTAAATTCGGAGAAGACGATTCAGAAATGTAGAGGAAATGCAGATTGGAAACTTGGTCCGCAAGATTTGTCACTCGGGATCGTAGCAAATGTAGAGGAAATGCTGCCCACAAAAAAGTTGATAACATGGTATTCTGCCATAGGGAAGAGAGTAACTTAGCACCCAAGATACAGATCCGTCATTACCTATAATTTCACCAGAAGTTTGTAGGAAGTTAATGAGAATTGCAATGGAAATGTAGGCCTATATAACTTTTTAACTCCTATATATAGTTGTATCTCAGGATTTCATCAATCCAAATCACATTTGTGTCTTCCATTAGAATTCATCACCTTCAAATCTTTTACCCTTCTCCCAGAGAAGTTAATCCCTCTCTCTCTCTCTCTCTCTCTCTCTTCCAAGATGGCCAAGGGTCGTAGGGGAGGTGTGCTGCGTGGAATATTGAAGATTATCCTTTGCGGTGGTGGCAGATCCTAGTAACAGCAAGGCTCCTCAGGCTCGACTCAATAGTCATTTTTTTTTTTGTCACAATATAGGTCCAATGTTTATTTCAATGAAATATTAGGTAGTTTTATATATCACAAATGTAAGTACCATGTAATTTACATCCGTGCTTAAATATGTCGAGCCTGTAGGTATGTTAAGGTGGTCGAAGCACTAGTGCCAATTATTGTTGTAATGATGTGATGTTGATAAATAATGATGTGATGTTGATATGCTTTTACTCCACCGTTCAATTAGTTCATTAGTTAATGTGAACAAAACAGGGGCTTCTGTGATGTTCCTTTTACAAGATGGGTGTACCTTGTAAGGGTGTTCCGCTCGGAGACATCTCCAACCCGAGCTGAACTTATCAATTTGGGAAAATCTCAACCAACTCCAAACCAAACTAACTAAATCGAAATTCAAGTTGATTTAATAACTTCCCCTGATGTAGTTTCAAACTATTAGAAATCAACTTGATACACAAGTGAAATATAACTATTGATCAATAACTTGGTTTAATCATCGGTGACTCAAAACCAACATTCGATCGTAACCATTAAAAAAACAAAATTGTCCATAACAACATTCCTTAACTTCTGCCCAAAAAAGAAAGTATGGAGGCATAGCTCAATGTAGGCAAAATCACCTGAATTATTCCTCTCCTTATTCCTTCTATTTTCTTTCTTGCAGCTGTTCATCTTCTTCCTCGGTTCCATGTTACTGGTCATCCCTCGTTGCCGCCGTCTTCACCCGCCGGCGCCATCAAGCCCTGCCTTTCCCCAAAAACCCACATTTTCCTAGCAACCGAAACACCCGTGAGAAAAAGGCGGAAGGAAAGCAACCGAACTTCATCCAGATGAAGTCCTCGACCCCTTCGAGACTTCAAAACCCAGAAGACGATTCTTCACCCGACGACGATGCTGGGGAGGCCTTCGAGATCTGGGCCATGCTGGACGACCCTCCAGCTCCGCCGCGGCGTCGAGCTCGAGAACCCAGATCCGGAGGTCCTCGAGCTCCGTCGCGGCGCCCGGCGGCTCGATCTCCGCCCGCGGCATGTAGAGACGATTGGTAGAAATTTTAAGCTTGATGATTGTATCTTGCACGACGATCCCTCGAGACCCGGAACGCTCTCAAATCCGTAAGTCCTCGAAATTTCATATCTTCGCTCTTCCGGAAGCAGATGAACAGTCACAAGGTCGGACAGAAATATCGAACTTCTTTTCTTCTTCTTTTTTTCCTTTTTTTAACCTGGAAGAAGAGGTTCGGCCTGGTGGAGCTGTTCGACTTCGAGGCAGGCTACGGGGGGTTGGAGACGGAGGAGGGTCGCGGCGCGCCCGCATTTGCCGCGTGGTTGGGTTCCTTCCACCGGACAGGATGAAAATCGTGAGATCTCGGTCGAAAATATGAAATTTGAGGGGTAAATTCGCAAAGCGTTTCTCCAAGACTCAAGAGAAGCTGTTAAGCTCTTTCTTGTAAGTTCATCCGAGGAGACCCAGCTTCTAAGCGGGTCGACGCGAGCACGGCCAGATGTTGCCTCGCCTGCTCACCGCAGAGGGCCGAGCCGGCGTCCGTCCCAGTTGCTACTCGGATTCGAGCCGAACGCGGAGGCTCCGAGCGCTGATCTCAGAGGTTGAAGAGCGGCGTTCGAAGTTGAAGACCGAGGTTGAAGATGATGGAAAGGTTGGGGAAATGATGAATTAACGAGTGACGGTGCCTTCTCCACCTCCAATTTTTCACTCAATTTCTTTAGAAAATCACCAATAAAAAAATCTTAATTGGGATTTGCATTTGCATAAGTGGGGTTTTATATATAAGAAAAAGAAATAAAGGAAGGCCAAATTAATATGAAAAAGTTAACTACTGAAATAAAGCAACAAGAATTATGAAAATAATATCAATAAAAAAAAGAGATTATTATTGTTATTAAAAATATTTATTAAATTTACAAATTACAAAAAAAAGAGAGTAGAAATGTTATTTCTAGACTAATGGCAATATTATTGTAAATTATAATTTACATGACACCTTAATCTTTGTGCTCCACTTTAAGTTGGTTTGAAAGTGGATCTTATTATTTTGGGCTCTTGAGATTCAATTAGAGGAGTTTTTACAATTATTGAATAACCACTTTGACTTAACTATCATCTTTTGTTATGATTCCTTCGGGCTCATTTTCGTCTTTAGCATTATTATCATCAATTATCTCACCTCCTATACAAATGGCATATGTTAAAACGATTTGAATGAAAAGGATAGAGTAATGTATTAATAAAAATAACATTTTCATGGCGATTGGCTAAAATTAATGTTGAGTATATCACTTCGTCCTAATCAAATCAAGAGATTGGTCGATGAATCTTGCTTACTTCAACACTAGGAGCTCACTTGTATTTCAACTTGTAAACTGAAAGAACATTTCTCATTTGTTTGTTTAATGGACTTCAAAATCTTAAAATTATCAAAGCCTATAGTGTACTAGAGGTCGTTATTATTTGATTGAATAACATTCATTGTAGATTAAAACGTTTGCACTTCAATTTGTTATAAATTATTTATTAATTGATTCTTATCACTTTTGATTTGTTCCTTTAGATAGATTAGAAAGGTACCACTTTCTATTGTTGATTATTTACCGAAACTTGTGGTCAAAATTTCGATCAAAATCCCCCCGTTAGAAATTCCAAATAATGGCAACCGTTAGACTAGCACTATCCAAAAAGTTGATCAGAAAAAGGAGAAGGAAAAAAATAAAAAGAAAAAAAAAAGCAAAATTTCATTTAGGATGGTAACATCACATACTGACTCATCAAAATTGATTGAAAAATATCATATAAAAAATTAAAAATTATAATGGTAAATTAAAAGTTTTAAAGACTGAATTGCTATATATATATATATATTGATTTGGTAATTTTTCCGCTCTTTGTATAAATAAATAAATAAATCAAACAAAAAGCCTTGTCCTAAATTCGTGATCCTCGAAGAAGTACCCACTTCGGTAGACTTTTGAGCATCTATTATGCAATGTAAATCATCGATTTGGTCCGATGTTATCAAATTTGAAAATGTATTGACAAACTGATAAGAAAGAATAACTCCAATCAACCAATAAACTTAATCTATTGAGTTAGAACAATTTGGAACAACTTTTCCAACATATACATGGTCGATGCATGAAGTCACCTCAAGTCTTCGAGGTGAGACTTGCGATGGTCCTTGGACATGTGGAAGCACGTCAGGTCTAGTTTCTCTTTAGATTAGTGGTATTGAGGTGTATCGTTGTTTATCCAAATAGGACCTAGGTCGATTCTCGTTTCGTGCTAAGCATATTTTATTGAAGTAGTTTCATAGGCATGAGAGACACTTCGCTTGGCATGTCATTGAGGCATTCGTACATTGGACTAAAGAGGAAAATAAGAACCAGTTGCGTGATTAATCCATGTGGTCACATGAAAAACCCATCACTGATGGAAGTCGGGCAATACCTAATGGATTTCGGATGCCCAAGGAGTTCAATACCATTCATGGGAGTGTTTTATCATAACGATGTCCAATGGAGTTTGATGCCATGCCCGATGGGGTAGGATGATGCCTTGATAATTTCGGAAGAGCCATAGGTTCTTTGGCTATGTATGTATAATAATTGGACCTAAGATAGCATAATATTATGGGGTATTATATGATTCTCGAGGCGCTAAATGTGTGTGGGGCATTTGAGTGTTATGTGAATACTTTGAAAGTTGTTATATGTCCTATGCATATTTGATATGGCATTATTTGTTGTGTGCGAGACACATGCAAAATTTAATTGTCATTTTTAGTGACTTGAAAGGTACGGGCATGTTATAATTGGCATTAGTTGTGATGTGAGAACACTAGGATGTTTTGAAGTCATTATTTGAGTCTCAAAAAGGCCATGGTAATATTTTAGAAACTAATATTTGGCACGTGAACATTATTGGCAATTGACTGCATTATATGTGGCACGGTGAATCTTTATGTTATTTTTTAGGACCCAAGAAACACGTATGTTATTGAAGTTATCACTGGGCATATTTAGAATTTTTATGGGCATGAGATATCTTATAGATCTTTGATAGGATGAATGTTTAGGTAGAGGAAGAGTTTCCCTCATGCTTATAATTAAGGCAAAGCAAAGGTTTTGTTATTGATTTGACATCTACAAGGGGCATCAGTTCGTAGATTTCCAAACAAGGCATTTGCCCACGAGGTTTAGGTGATTTACTTATTGAGTTCTTAAATTCATTTATTGTTGTTCCACCTTTTCAGGCTAGTGAGTATGAGTCAGCTCCCGACTCGATTCGGTCTACTGGTACAATGAGGGGTGATCCTTGATATCGAGCATGCGGAAGCCGACATCATGTATCAAAGGTAGACCATGACAGTCTGGCGACATCTGGGGGACACGGGGTGAGCGTGACATGGTCAATTGGTCGAAGGGCCCTTCGTGGCCACGTTCGGGACTACAAGATCGACGCTTGTGTCTGGCGGGCATCCGAGGTTTTGCAGGGGCAGAGAGCCCTACAAACTGGGAACAAGGAGGAGGTGGTTCAAATGGGTTGGGAGACATCACATGATATATGTCTATTGCCAGACAATGCAAGGTTCCAAAACAACCTGCCCAAGGAGTTCTCTTCCCAAATACTAAACTAGTTGATCCATAACACATCATCTCCAATT
Source organism: Eucalyptus polyanthemos subsp. polyanthemos (assembly GCA_017140185.1). Lineage (NCBI taxonomy): Eukaryota > Viridiplantae > Streptophyta > Magnoliopsida > Myrtales > Myrtaceae > Eucalyptus > Eucalyptus polyanthemos. The sequence continues at coordinate 19,823,706 of CM029463.1, read as the reverse complement.
CTTTTATCTCGTTTTGTTCTTTCCTTCCACATTTGATTCAATCGTACACAAATTTATGAAATTGGTTTGCTGGGAGAACATAGCTGCAAAGATTATCGTGATCCTAAGATTTTTAGCATATATGTAATCCTCTAAGTTTGATGTTATATTAATAAGCGATTTCTAGTGTATGATTAATTGATAATTCTTCCATTATATTTTTAACAGTGCAAATGTTTTCTCTTTTTAGATTGAATCAGCTTTGCTGGAATATGCTAATCTTAGTTAGCTCAATAAGTTAAGAGCTATGCTTGAACTTGTCGATGACTCATTTATACTTGAAGAAACATGATGAGCGGGCAAGAGCTAGACTGGGCCTTCCAATTAAGGAACATTATGGCCTGGCTCCAGCCCATCAAGAAAAAAATTATAATAACTATGCACATTGGGCGGTCCTAGATCGGGCCTTAGAGCAATGCATGTTGCTCATGAGAGCAACTTAAACAGATTATTACAAGCAAAACAAGCAATATTTTGCGACTGTTTGCAATGGCTTTGGCAGATTCAAAGTGTTCTTGATCACCAACTTATTACATATACCTTCGTAAGTGTTCTTCGGCTTTTACACTTCATGATATAAAGAGGAAGGGGCTTTTTACATGTGGCGATTCATGGATGTGCCAATGATTTGGAGTTAAATATCCCATATTAGATTACTTTTTCAATTGAACAACATACAATTTAATATACTCACATTCTGACTCGATACATCATTAGATTGTTCTTATTTTGATCTCAATCCATGTTGATATTGATCCTAATGCCAAACTTGAGCTTCTTGATGGCATTCTATTGCTAGTTGTTGTAATCTCATTGACAGTTGATCAGCAATTTATATATATTTCATGGACATTTGCCCTAATAAAGCCTATGTTGTCCATATTGCTAGCTAGTTTTTGTTTGCTCCATGCTTTACTCACTATGCCATCGTGTTATGTATTTTTTATACATCTAAGGCATTGTATTTTAACGCCTTCACTATCATTATTCAAGTCTCTTGGAAGTAGATCCATTGTAACATTGACTTATCTGCTGTCTCCAACACCAGATCAAGACATGAGTCTCCCTTATTAATTTTACACCTTACCCAATACTCTCAAAATCCCAACAACACTCTCTTCTCCTCCCATCTTCTCCCCCTTGTGGAGCCCCCCGCGCCGCGGCTTGTGTCATTGACATGCCTCTAGTGCCACCATCAATCTTGACCTTCTCGTCTCCACCATTTACTCCCCTTTAGCACCCACAACTACGCCTGGCTTGTGTCATTGACATGCCTTTTGGTGCCACCATCAAATCTTGACCTTCCTCGCTTCACCATTTACTGCCGGTGCTTATGAGGAGTCATGTCACCTCTCCGTCGTTTCCTCACCCCTCTCGCCTCAATGTTGGTCATTGTTCTTGTTTTTGTGTAGCTATCTCTCTCCCTCTCATTTAAGGGGTGACGTGGATGACACGACGAAGAAAGTGGTGAGACATGGAGGAGGCAACGCTGATGACAGGTGGCTGTAATGGGCGGAGATGGTGGCAAATTGTAAAGAAAGAGAGAGGGTTGGTTGAGTGGGGATGACTTGACGAGGATTATTAGTTAATGTGATAACACACCAATGAGTGCAACAAATATGCGTCTGTGTTTCCTTTTGATCTTGTCCCGCTTTATGTGTTTGTCAACTTTGTATCTCTATTGACAAAAAATAAGAAGAAAAGCTCTATAATTTGATGACATGGCAAAGGAAAAAGATAAAGAAAAGGAGGATTGAGAGGAGGTAGGGGCCACACACACAGTGGCCCCAGTGTCGGCAACATGACCGCAACATAATTTCGTTGGCAACGACACCCAAATTCGATTAAGCATGGCTTCCAATTGATAGTGAGGTCACTTTCAACAGCAACATCGAGAGTTGGCCTTGAGCTCATGATCTTGTGATGAGGTTGCCACACCTTTCCTGTCTTTGGATTTGATCAAAGCTTGTCTCCAATTGACGGCGTGGCTCTCAGTTAAGTGTGACATTAAGAGTTGGTCATGAGCTCGACCCCACAGTGAGGTCACGTTCTAGTGCATAAGCAAGTAGAGAGAGAGAGAGAGAGAGAGAGAAAGGCGAGAGCAATGGCCTAATCACGGTAATTAAGCAACGCATCAATCCACAGTGGCTTTAGAAATGAAGAGAATCGGGCAAATAAGCAAATTCATCAAATTTTACATGATTATTTAGTGGAAATACGTAAACTTAACTCCATCTATCCACTTCTGTTTCCTTTCTTTTTTATTTTATAATATTGTCACCCTCTCATTCCTTTTTCTTTCAGCCTCATCGCTGTTTCCTTTGGGCACGCCCAGAACACCCGAAGGTTTGCTTCCGATTCCGTGTCTACAACACACTCGCACGTTGGATTTTCACCAGCGCGCGCGATGCTATGCAAGCAAGGTGCGGTTCCATGTCTAGCGATGGCCCCGACCCTTCAAATCTTCGGCCGTGAAGTCCGACGAGCTGAGACGATTGAGCTTCTTCAGCCGCGGATCACCTGGTGACGACGTCTTTGGCTGTTGTTGGCCAAAGACGGACTCCGAGGATGTACGTCGTTGCTCTGTTTTATTCAGTTGAATCCGAGATCTGTTATTAAGGTCATGAGTGAAAGTAGAATGATGATTGGTGATCTGTTAGTAGTTTAAATACGTTCTGATGTCATTGAAGTTGTCTATATCGGAATTGACTTCTTTGATTATGACTTGTGTTCTAATTTTTGAACTGACCACCAAATATTCGTTAAAATGCCTGAACGAATTCGGAATCCGATTTTGAGCAGCGTTCTTATGCTTTTAGTTCAAAATGATTGTTGCGTAATGTACATGTTCGACTCACTTACAGCTCCTCTGTTTCCAGTGATTTTGGACTATGGCCAAGATCTCCATGTGCCATGACTACTTGCATTGTTGTTCAAATCCATCCAAATATGTTGTCTCTGATTCTGATGTTATGCCAAGTATAGATTCGTGTTAATTAAATATCTAGATGAGCAAGCATGTCGACTTATGTATACCCAAGGGGTCATGAGTTCGTTTTGGCATCTGATGGATTATATTTGCCGGATTTGAGATTATGCTCGGGTTGTATTCTCTTGCTCGGCTGATTGGTGTTGTGGTCTTAATTTGGTATGTGCTTTAACGACACTTCATTAAGTATGCACTTGCGAATTTGATTACACTCGTGAATTTCCCTTTGGGTTGTTGTGTGGGCTAACGAGGATTTCTCAATTGCGCTGATTGCTATTTGTCATAGTGGCCGGGGAAGCTTTCATATTGAGATGATAGGATAGAAAATTTCTCAAGAGGCAGATGCGCCTATTGGCTTGCATCATAATGTGATTTTCTCTGGAAGGTAGAACCGTTTGTTGTGCAAAATACATGGACTATTCTGACTGGGGTAAGTAGGAGAGATGTCATACTCTCAAATCTATTGAGAGCCTGGAAGGTCCTACCTTGGATGGATTAGTTTCAAGGCGAACTAACATCAAAAAGCCTGAGGAAAAACAGAAAGCAGTGAGGTGCTTGGAGTGCTTGTGCATGTATGTGTGTTAATGTGTGAAGAGTAAAGAAGTGAGTATCTTTTAGCTAAATCTTCACAGTGCCATCTTCTCTGTTTGCTATTCATGCTTTGAGATTGTAAAGAATTTCAGTCCCATTTAATTGGTAGTAAATTGATCGTTGTCCATCCTTGCACATGAGTCCTATATGAAACTAAATAAACATTGAAGTGAGTTTGCCAAAATTGAGAAACCGTGTGGATTCTGCTGTCTATATGCTTATTGTTGGATCAAACTTGTTATTCTCTTCTTGTTGGATTAGACTTGTCATCCTTTCGCTAGTGCTTACAATGTTAAGTTTACTGACATGTCTCCCTTTGTGAATGAGCAGTGGAGTCTACTGAAATCCGCTGAATATGCTGCCGAGAGCTTGACTCTCAAAATAGAAGCTCAGGAAGGTCGCTGACTGCACTTGACAAGGTCGCAATCATAATTATGGACTCTCTATCCGTCTCTCTGCATTTAGCTGTCTTCATCACATGCGTTTCTTCTTTTCTGTCCACCGTTCACATCTTTGTTGTTGCTATGTTTCAAGGCCCTGCGAGACAAAATCGGGTTATACATCACTGGGTGAAACTCCTGCTCTTTCCGTATCCGCATTGCTTTCAACTTGAAAGGTTCCGAAAGTACGGGTATATCCGTGTAAATTTGGTGAGGAAAGATCAATTCAGTACAGGTGAATCCTTCTTTTGCCTATTCTCTCTCTCTCTCTCTCTCTCTCTCTCTCTCTCTTCCGTTGCTATCCTGAGTAGGTATTACGATGTATTTGTATATAGAAAGCTTGGAGGTGTTGTACTTTTCAATTTCCCTTAAAAAGAAGGAAGTGAGTCGTGGTTCTTGGGGAATTATTGATTGCTTTAGGGGAATCAATGTCTCGCGATTTGTGAAACCAAGTTTTTAGTAGGGTTTGCTTAACATTTGCTTTTCTTCAGTCCTACCAAAACCCCTCTGGCGTGTGATGAAGCTACATCAGTACGATCTCTTACCTCAGCATGAGGATTTAGGAGATTGTTATGGTGAATTGGGGATGATTTTTCAACGAATAACCATGTTGCTGTGCCTTGAACTTGCTGTCATCACCATTCCTTTGCTGGTCACCTCTTTTAGGTGTAGATTGAATTGATCTCGAAGCCCATCCAAGTGTTGTTCTAATTACCCGTGATGTTGATGATTTCTTCATCATTGAGCATGTTTGTTACAATTGCTTCGTCTGAGGTAATACTGAAATTCACGAGTATCTCCGTGAAAATTTGATTCAGAGGAGGGACCGAGAATAAGATAAGAAAACGAATCTAATAAAATAATAAATTCTGGAAAATCAAACTGGAAATCAGTTGGAAAAATAGGCATTTATTAGGTTGTTAGATTTTAGTATTAGAATTAGCTAGTTTTGGAAAATATGGATGCATGACACGCTACATAAAAGTAACTTAAGCAGATAGCAATTTAGAAGTAATCTGCAACTGCTTGAAATGGCTTTGGCAGATTTCAAGTACTCTTTTCCTTTCGACTTTTATGCTCCAGGCCCCTAGAGGAAGGGCACATGTGATGATTGTTAGCTAGTTGTTGGCTAATTGTAAGCTAATTGCAGGAGAGCACTGTTTTCTTTATTGATTTACCATAGGATGTGGTCATCCTCCCATTGCTTTGTTAAAAAATATAGCCAAGGCCACTTATCTCAACTGTCTCCACTATATTGACCAAAAAAAGTTAAAAAAAAGAAAAGTTTATAATATATCAAACAAACTTGCGAGAGCAATTTCAACCTTAAACTTTCATAGAAAAATTCTGGAAAGACATGTTGATTGTTAGGACGAATTTCAATTGTCAGGAAATGTTCAAGATTATTTGATGTTGTGCGGATTGTAATTGGTTACAATTGATTCTGGTCTTACTGTTAAATTCCTATGTTAGCTAATTTCTTCATTAGATTACTTCCGCATTTGTGTGTAGTTTTTTGGATACAAGTACCGGTATAATGTAATGCATTATTCAATAAAGCAATGCACAATTCAATATTTTCTCACATATTGACTTGGTATTATAGCTAGATTGTTCCTGTTTAGATCTCAATCCGTGAAGCCTACCGCCCCCCCTGATATTGTTGATCTTAATGCCAAACTTGAGCATGTTGATGACATGCTATTGTAAGATGTTACACTCTTTTGGCAATTGGTCAATAATGCAGTGTATCTTTTATGGTAACTTGCCCTAACATAGCCTAGGCCGACCATGCTATGAGTCGGTTTATGTTCGCTTCTCGTTTTCCCAATTATGCCATCGTGTTACCTATTTTACGTTAGATCTAGGGCATTGTATTTTATGTCCTTCATCATCCCTATATATGTCTCCTAGATGTAGATCCATTGTAGGCATCGGTTTACTTATTTGCTGTCTCCAACACAAGATCAAAACACGAGTCTCTCTTCGTTGATTTTACAGCTTACCCAACACTCCTCAAGATCCCAACACCAATCTCTCTTCTTCTCCCCATCTTTCTCCCCCCTTATCGAGCCCCCACAACCACGTGTGGCTTGTGTCATTGACATGCCTCTGTGCCACCATCAATCTTGACCTTCCTCGCTCCACCATTCAATGCCGGTGCCTATGAAGGGTCATGTCATGCTCCATTCGCTATCTCTCTCCCCTATCGCTTCAATGTCAACGTCTATCCCTGTTTTCGTGTAGCTATCTCTCTCCCTCTCTTGGATAAGGACAGATGAGCTCACCTGAACATCAAGTTAATGCCTTTGGCGGGTCTCAAGACCTCGCGTTGAGCTCCCCTCATCATTTACAATTACTTTGTTGACAATGACGAAATCAGAAGGTCATCTCAAGATTTGGGGATGCCTCATCCATCTGCCTATCCATTGAGATTGAGGTGAGATCTCAAAGGCCATGGCCAGATTAGGTCATCAATGGTGGTACCGAGACTTTATAGAGATTTGGTGGTGAGAGAAGAGACAGAGTGAGGGAGATAGTGTTTTCGCTTTGCAAATAGAGAAACAAAGATGGTCGTGGATGACACAACGGAGATAATAGCGAGATGTGGAGACCTTTGACGGGTGTTGACAAGTGGCCATAACGGCTGGAGACGGTGGCTAATGGTGAAGAATGAGAGGGTTGATTGAGTAGGAAGACTTGATAAAATCATTAGACAATGTGATGGAGCACACCGAGAAGTGCAACAAATATAGGTCCATGTTTCCTTTTTGATCTTGTCTTGTTTATGTGTTTGTCAACTTTGTATCTCCATTAAATGACATGGCAATGAAAAAGGAGGTTTGAAGAGTAGGTAGGGGATATTTGATAAGTACACTAGAAGTCCAAAAAGTTGTGTACGGCATTCACTTTTTAGCCAAAAAGTTTTTTGCTAACTCACTTAAGTGCCAACGCGAGAAATTCCAACCAAATTGATTATGTGTCATTTATAATTAATATTACAAATTTTAAAAAATCCAGTCCATATGGCATTTCCACATGGCATGCTTAGCATTGAAGTGATCGTTTTTTAAATAACAACTACTACTGAAATGATCACTTTAAACAAAATTTGGCACTTAAATGATAATTTTAAATAAAATTTTGCACTTAAATGATCACTGTTTACAACTTTCGAACGGTATTGTTTAGGTGTTATATGCTAAGTAGGTATGCGGTGAATCATGTAGACTGAGAAATTAATAAACTATAGTTACATCAGATTTCCGGCTATCAAAACTAGAGTTGAAACTTAAATGATCGTGTTTTGAAAAAACAGCACTTAAGTAATCCAAAAAACTTTTGACTAAAGCCGAAGGCCGTATACCACTTTGACACTTCGATGTACTTATCCTTAGAGGACACATGATGGCCGCAGTGTCGCAACATGACCGCAATAGAATTTCATCGGCAACATCGAGAGTCGACCTCCTTTTTTTCCATGATCTTGTGATGAGGTAGCCTCCTCTTTGTCCTCTTCAGATTTGATCGAATTAGTCACATAACTGTTCGTCAAGCTTGGTCTTCAATTGATTGCGGCTTGATGGTGAAGCACACAAGCGCATGTGCGCAGAGAGAGAGAGAGAGGGGGGGGAGGGAGGGAGGGAGGGAGGGAGAGAGAGAGGGCATATTTGGGTCGATGAGAAATTACTCAAATCATTTTCCTAATGGACCTTTACTCTACTTTACATAGTATTTCACATCCCAAATCTGGACTCGTTAAATTTGATAAGATCTAGGTGGGACTTACGTATGGTCTAAACATTTTTTATGATTCAAATTCAATTTATTACGTATCTCAAGCTCATTATAATTTCTTTTTTTTTTTTGGCCGTATTTTATAATTTCTTTGTTATAAGACTTATTTATGGTGTGATAGACGGATCCAAGATGCACTTCTAACCGTTCAATGCTAAGTGGGGATGTGAGGGCGTGCCCTTCGCATCCATGCCAATTGCAGAACCGTAAAAGTAGCTCATAAAATTAAAAACACAAATAATATGGATTTCATGCTTGTACTAATTTAAAAACAAGTGGATGATGACTTAATTGAGACAAAAGAGAAGTACATGTACCTGTTAGATAGCTTAAAATAAGGAAAATGGCAGAGACATTAAATAATGATTCATAAATTTTATCTTTTTATGGAAGATTGATTTGTTAAGCAATAAATCAAGGGGTAACGGCGACCACCTGTGCCGAGGGCGATGGATTCGATCTCGCTGGAGTGGAGGGGTTGAGTCTCTAGATAAGGAGGATGCACCTTTTAGGATCTGGACGCCGCCGCGCAATCTTCGATAGCATCAAGGCGTTGAGGGTTGGTTAGAGCTCATCAATGTCTCGATGGCGGTCATTGCTAGGAGTGGGAGGAGAGAAGTAAATTTATGTACGACGCTCACCTCAATGTCAATTTTTTTTTCTTTAAATCACTTAAATGTCACTTAAACAAAAATAATTATTTAAGTGTCAACTTTGATCTCAAGTGTTGGAAATTTGATAGGGCAAAATTTTGATACTTTTTCTCGTATGGCTTGCCGGCAAGCAGCCTCGATTCGCATAAAACCTCAAAACGACGACGTTTAACGAGTTTCACTTTTTCGCATGACCCAAAAACGACTTCGTTCGCAAGAAAATCAATTTCTTGCTAAAACGATCGACAGAAAGGGAATGCAGCAGGAATTTCTCACTGGTTTCTTGTCTGGGCAATTAATCAAAACCACCTCAAAATCCGCTATCAAAAGGTCGATTCATTGAAAAAGCTGCAAACCGGAGGCTCGGGCCGGATCCATTCTACGAAGTTCGAATTGCGGTTGGTGTTGCCTTCTTCACCGGCCAAGTCCTCGAGGCGTTTCTGAGCCGTTTTGTTCCGATCTACCTAGCAATCGCATCTCGGCAACTTTCCTTTCACAAGTTACGCCCCAAGTTTGTTTTCCCCGCTTGTCGAATCGACGGAACGAGTCTCAGCGCCTCGGTTGCACGCGTTTTTTGGGCTTGCTCATTCTCTCTGTGTCCTAGTGTTGTTTTTACCGGTTATGGTTGGTTCTGGTCTGAATTTGCGGCCGAATGCTTTTGGATTGTTTTTTTTTTTTGGTAAAGGTACGCAATTATATTGATTTTGCCAAAAGAATACAAGGAAGGATAACCGGCACTAGACAGGACAAACACTCGGGAAGACCGTCGTCAAAGAGAGTGTAAGGGTGCCATGGGATCCCAAGGAAAGAGAGTAACTACCAAAAGAACAAGACAAGAAAGAAAAGACTAACAAACAAACACTAGAAAGAACCTCCATTAATCAAAGATAGATGGATGTAGATCCCAGCTCCGTAGTAGCCTTCTATTCTTCTGGTTGTCCGGAACACGTTTAAAGGTCAACGCCTTATCTTTAATAGCCTTTTGAAGGTGCATCTTCATCGCCAGGATAAAGAGGGCCTGATTGCGAAATAACATATTATTGCGCTCTTTCCAAATAATATAACAAAGAGCGCCAAAGCTGAAGCGAGCCATAGATTCGAAGAAGCTATCATCTGCAAACATCCTGGTTGCCCATGCAAGATTATCCATCCAAGGCTTGTTTCGCCAATATAGGTTGAATTTGGCCGCCCAAAAGGAAACGAGATTACTTGAAACTCGACAGGCAAAAAATAAGTGGTTCACAGAATCTGGTCTACATAAACAGAAGGGGCAATTAGCATTTGCAATTCTAGCGTAGGAGATAAGTAAGACTGAGTAGGCAGCCGGTTGCGTAGTAATGAACCCACGTAAGTGTCTCGATACCGCGGAGGAAGAGAAGGACTCCAAATAAAGGAGTACCAAAGGACCGAGTTACCATTTGGGCGAATCAACTCCCAAGCCGAGGCTGTAGAGAAACGTCCTGTCGGGTGGCCAAGCCATTGAATCCGATCATCTTCTTGATTTATCACCGGGAGGGGATCATCCCAATTGGCCATGCTTTCCGGTTGTTGTACCTTAGATTTTCGATGAAATGTTTGGGTGAGGTTCGCGTGCTTTGTGCTTGGTTTTCTGTCCAACCTAGGCGTTCATTGATTGCTGGACGTGCTTCGTGGCTTTCTAATATGATGAAACCAAGCAATCTTGACTGAACAACACTCTTCTCACAGATCTGAACCATGTCGTTCCTCTCCCCTTCTTTCCAACCCGTCACAGGTGTCGTTCATCGATTATTGGTGTTGTTTGTTGAGGTTGTGGCGAATCTCGTAGGTCTGGGTGGTGATGGGAGAGCGTTGTTGAAGTTGTAGCTGAGGAGTCCATGTACAGTGTGAAGCAGTGAGGTTGCATAAGGGAGAAAAGAGAAGAAAGACAGAAAAAAAGAAAAAAATGATGGGGAGGGAGGGGCGGAGAAATGTACATATGGAAATTCCATAGAGAACTTTTTTTTTCCTAAAAAAATGTCAACTCATATAAAATTTTAATTATAAATTGTCACGTATATATTTTGGCCAAAATTTATCATCGGGGCACTTAAGTGATTTGGCGAAAACTTTTAGTACTAAAATGAGTGCTGTACATAACTTTGATACATTTGATGTACTTCTCTCATGAGCGGGTAGTAATGTAGGGTTATGAGGTGGGGGGACGCTAGAGACAAATAGTCTGGTTGAAGATGGATGGTGGATCTTAGAACGACAATGGATATGATAATGAGTTGGTGGTGGCTTTTGAATGGCTTTGTGGGCGGCATTGGAGGACGGCCGCTGCCGATGGATGGTATTGTAAATAAATGGGGAGAAATTATCTGCATTCCCCATTGGAGGCTTGGATAAGACTTGTTGGATCATTACGACTTGGATAAACTTTATTTATGTCCCCTAATAATTTAATCTCATGCACTATTTTCAATGTCTTTAGCATTACTTGACATAAAGTCTAACAATCTTCTTATTATAATGTATCCAATTTGCTGAAATTTCAAACTTCACTTACGCCTTTTACTTTACTTCCATTTGAGGAAAGGAAGAACATGCAAAACTACTTCCTCATGCACCAGTTACTAGTTTATCATTTTAGATCAAACTAGATTTGAACGCAAGGTTGTGTTGTCCAAAGGAGATGTTCCCTGATAAGTTCATTGCACATCATAAGTTGAAGCCCCGAAAATATTTTTTTATAAATAGCATAACTGATCACCAAAAATATCACCTTAAACCAACATAAGCTAATTCTCTAACCATTATCATCTCTCTTGTCTCTATTTCTCTCTTTTAACCTACTCATGCCCAAAACTCACCCCATGACTATCTTAACTCTCACAATGCCGCCGGGAAGCAAGTTGGCGTGGTGAACATGACATGGGACACCACGCTTGCTGCCTATGCCCAAAGCTATGTGAACCAACGGATCAACAACTGCGGCCTTGTGCACTCCAATGGACCCTATGGTGAGAACCTTGCCAAGGGCACCGGCACATTCACTAGCACCTATGTCGTCAGCTTGTGGGTCATAGAGAAGCAAAACTACAATTACAACACCAACACTTGTGAGAGCGGGTGCGACTGCTTGCACCGCACTCCAGATGGTTTGGCGCGACTCGATTCGAGTTGGGTGCGCTAAGGTTTAGTGTAACAATGGGTGGTGGTACGTTGTGTGCAACTACGATCCTCCAAGCAACTATGAAAGAAGAACTTCCATACTAGGAGAGGCTTTTAGAGTGACAAGCTTACCTATGGCCTACTGTTATATGCGTCATGGGTGTGACATAAAAAATAAAGGGAAAATAAAAATGACTAGCTTGATATGATTCATGAGCTAGTTTAGAAAAGTATGGATGTATAACATGTTGCTCATAAGAGCATCTTAGGCAGATTATTACTAACAAATTAGCAATATTTTGTGAATGTTTGAAATGGCTTGTGTAGATTTAAGTGTTCTTGATCATCAACTGATTACCTGCTTTTGTAATGAAAGGATGCATGAGAACAAAGTGTTCTTTGACTTTTACACTTCATGATATAACAGGAAGGGGTTGGTTTGGAGTTAAACATCCCATGATAGATTACTTCCTTGTGTAAATTATCCTGGATACAAATATCCCTTCAGTGTAATACATTGTCCAATTGAGCAATACACAAAGTCAATATTCTCTCACATTGTGACTTGATATTAGCATTAGATTGTTCCTGTTCCGATCTCAATTTATGATGTTTTCAGCGTGCCCCTGATTTTGATCCTAATGCCAAACTGAGCTGCTTGATGGCATTCTATTGCGGATTGTTACACTATTGATAGTTGATCTGCATTTTGGTATATATTTTGCTGCGAAAAGGCGAGCGATCTGTGCATCGGATTTTGCCGGGACCGAATATGTGACTGTCTGTGACAGATTGAAGGAAGTTCGTCAGACTGCGCATTAGTACCATTTTATGGATATCGCTTATCATCATTGGACCAATACGTTATGTTTAGTAATTGTCCAATCTTCAAAAATTTCTTTTAGGTAACGCTACGATTGAGATCCTCTCCCACCCGCATGTGTACCCTACTAATCACAACTCCCGTGCACACTTGTTCCAATGACACTACACGTCTATACCACTCAAGTATTTATGTAATAAGAGAGGGACTTGGACTTTAATCTAATAATTATTTAGTGAGCCGAAGGAAGGGACTTCGGCCATGGATGAGGAACATGCATGCATGCTTGGGGAGGAAAGACCATGCACGTCCAAACCGCCCTAACTCCTCTCCATTTGGTCGACACTTGAGTCAACTAAGGAAGGGAATTGTTGACCGAGGGGCACTCAGCAAAAGCCACGTTGCTTCCTACTCGGATGCCAGCAAATTTCAAGACCCCAGCGTGCGAAGAGTCACGTCCGCTGGTCAACAAATGGAGAATAATTGACCGAGAGGCGCCCATCAACGGACACGTCAGTGCATGCAAGTGGGGAGTCGGCAACCGAATGACATGCTGAATTCCACGTCCCGCCCAGCTGTCTTCGATCAATGAAGCCACCGCATTTCTTTGTTGGCTAGGACAGTCAACAAGCGGTGAATCGAACAAAAATGCTCGTAACAGAGAGTAAGAGAGAGAAAGAGCCGAGCAAAATTCGAGCAGAGAGAGCGAGCGAGTGCAACGAGAGCGAGAGAAATTGTGAGCGAGCAGCGAGCAAGAGTGAGGGGGAAGGAAGGAGACCACCCTCCGTCCGTGCTCGCGCTGCCGCCATCAACACCGCCGTTTGCCGTTGTTGAGCCATATCCGTGACCCGCCAGTTTCCTGTTTCACTTGCTTTCAACGCTGTAGGACGAGGCAAGTTGAAGTCTACTAATCAATATAGTGCAGTGCTATTGTTGTCTGAGGAAGTGCATTGCTAGACTGGATTGCTTGAATTTGGTGTTGAAATGGTGTGATGTAGAGTAATCAAAACTATTTTGGGGTTAAATGGTTGAGGAAACCTTGTAGTTTTCAGGTTTGCATGTGATTTTGGACTCCGATTATACATCAATTTTAGCATTGACAAAGCTTTAAAATTCTGCTTGTAAACGGTTTGGAAAACCTCCTGATTGATGCTGAAATCTTTATGTACCGAGGCGCCATTCGCCAAGCATCAATCCTTTATGTACCGAGGCGCCATTCGCCAATGTTTCAAAAAAGGAAAGGAAAATGTTTTGGTGCCCTCGAAATCTCAAATTTTTACATAACCTAGTTTTAAAAACCTTGAAGTCGGGAGTGAGGTTTAGACTTGCCAATGTGCCGATTTTCAAATTAATTATGTTTTGATAACTCTTTTCAATTCTGGCCGTGAGGTGCAAGTGTGGTCCATGAAATTGCACGTGATTTTTGAAATGCATTGGAAGGTTAACCGTGGAAGTGGACCTACAAGTTTGATATTTTGCTGCTGAGTTTTGTGAATTGATTCCATTGACATGAAAATGGCATATGTTTTAAAGCCTACTGTTGTTGCATTGACATGCCTTTGACAATCTCAATTTACATTGCTTGATATTAGACAATGGAGATTGTCAAGAAATACTCTCAATCTCACGAGAGAATTACATGCAAATATTACCACAAGATTTGATCGGCTTCAACACTAAACTTCTTGGATGTAATTCACAAACATAATGACAAAGAAAAATCTCTTCCAAGCACTCGACAATGAGATGGCGCTTCAAAACCAATTTTCATGATCAACCTTCTTCCATCCATGGCCACAAGTATATAATATATATATAAGTGAGACCCTTATTCCTTTGCCGACTTCTCAGGATTTTGTTTCCTAACTTGCTTATTTTAACCAAAATATATCTCCATATTTTAAACAAATTCCAAATCCAAGTGAAAGTTAGACTTTCCTATTTTCAAAGGACCAAACTCTCCAACGCTTGAATCGAATTTTAGGAAGTTGATGATCTTCTTTGCTCGATTTCAAATGTCCACAACATATCCAACTCGGAATATTCGGAATTTCGCATTGTGCTCAAACTCGAGACATATTTTAACAATCTCCACCTTGGCTCAACGTTTGAGCCAAGTTGCAATTGCTTCACAAAAATTTAAACTCTACCGCTACTTTCCCATAGCCCCCGATGGGCTCAACCGCTACATATTATCCAAGTCCAAGCCTCGCTTGAACTTCGTCATAACCAAGGACCTCATCGAATACCAACTCCACATGCACTTTTAATCAAGCCAAAAGAATTTTCCGACACAACCTCCTTAACCACAAATAAAGCAAAACCATTATTGCATCAATCTCTATCGAGATCGAATACGCACCTTGCCAATTTCAGCAGTTACGGCAACCATTGGCTCTATAGGCTCTACCTCGCTACAAGCACCATCTGTGTCGATTACTTTGCTAGTACCTATATACGCTACCTCAGGAGTTTCTCGTCGCAACTCCACCTCAAGCTAAACACCATCTAGATCTGTATTAATACTGCCATAAACACTCCTAGTCAAAAGTACCGAAGACTCATCAAAGGTAACTTCTCTGCTATTAACATGTGAATTTATATCTGAACATCACAACTGATCGCCCCACTCACCTTGTGCATAGCCATGGAATATGCACCTTGCCCTCCAATCGAGCTTACTATCACTCACTCAAAAATAACACAGGCAACCAAACATTCTACTAACATAATAACCAGCAACGTTACCTGACCACACTTCTTTAGGATTCCACTATTCAATAACAGTTGATAGGGGTCTATTCACCAAGTTACTTATCGTACTAAGCACATCGTGACTAAGATTCTCCTAGCAATACCGACTAGAGATCATTTTTCGGGCCGTCTCTAGTAATATTTTGCTCATAAATTATGCAAATTGTTGTGGTTTTTCACTAGTACGGTGTTTCACTATGTCCTCTTTCATGCAGAATTTATTTGCTAGCTCCAGCAAAACTCCATGCTATGGTCAGTCCGCACATGCTTGATCGACTTACTAGTCTTCGTTTCGATCAAAGCTCTCAACCACGTGATCTTGACACTAGCATCAAACTTGTACATTAGCACAAACACCCATGTCTTCCTCGAGCAATCAAAAAGACTCTCGAATAGATGCATCCGACGCGCAACGAAATTTGTCACTATCTCACCTTGAAGTTTATACAGGCCTCCATGCTTTATTCTTTTCATTATCACCCGGGGCACCTCGAACAACCTTCGTAACTCCACCTTCTAAAGAATACTTGCAACTAGGCCGAATGTAGGGCACCCAAGGAAATTAAGTTCTTTTTCAATTCCCGAACGTGTCTTACTATAGTCAATGTCTTCACAATGCTATCATGCATTCTGATTTTAACATCACCAACACCTACAATATCACACTCAACGTTGTTTCCTAACTTTTTACTCATACCCGTGCACTGATAAGTGATAAACCAGTTTCTATGTGGTGTGACATGAAAAGAACAACCACAATCCATAATCCATCCATCAAATAATGAATAATCAGTGATAGACAAAACACAATTGGCATTATCTGCTACAGCTACAACATTATCTGCAGAATCAGTTACAATTTCATTACCTTTCTCATTCTTCAGCTTAAGGTAATTCCTTCTAAGATGCTCCCTTTTGCCACAACTCCAACAGACAACATCAGCAGTCCTAGATTAACTACGTCTGTTCATATTAGTACTACTCTTACCCACACGTGTTCTAGATCTTCCTTTATTTTCACCTACTAAAGCAGCAGATACAGGTTTGCCAGATTCTCTTCTATGAATGTCTTCGCTCAAAATCAAATCTCGAACCCCATCAAATGTCAAACTTGTTGATCTAGAAGAATTACTAACAACAATAACAGTAGTATTCCAACTATCAGGCAATGAGGATAACATAATCAAAGCACGTACCTCATTTTCAAAGTCAATCTCAACTGAATTCAATTGACTAACAATCACATTGAATTCATTAATATGATCTGCAACCACGCACTTTCGCTCATCTTCAAATTAAACAGCGCCGCATCAAATAAACCTTGTTGATCATAGAGGGCTTCTTGAACATATCCATAGGGCTTGCATCAAATCAACAAAGTGGTCTTCCCTTCAAGATGTTAAACGCAACGTTACAAGCCAAAGCCGAATAACACCCATAGCTCATTTATCTAGCAAATCTGAATCGCCTTGCTTCATCGACTCTAGTTTCTCCCAAATAAGGGCAAGTATAATTTTATCCCGATAAAGATAATCTTCAATTTGCATCTTCTAGAAACTAAAATCATTCCCATCAAATCAGTCGATTCTCACTTTTACTTCTTCCGTCACCATGGATTCGCTTCAACTTAGCCAAAGTCTCGGCTCGATACCACTTGTTGTGAAAGGTGAGCGATCGAACAATAATATAGACAGAAGAAGAAAATAAATCAGACACTAGATTTACGTGACTCATCGTAAAGACCTACGATCACGAGGAGAGCAGCAGCAATTTCACTATAGATCAAGCAATACAAAGAGATGATACACCGAGCCACTCAAACACTCTCTCGGTGTTTCCTAAGCCCTAATTATTGTGACATCTCAGATTTTCAATTATGTTTTCTACTGAATAAATCGACTTTTATCGACGCCGCCTATAGGGCTGTTCTTCTCGAGCTGATTACTTTGGAGATAACTAAACTATGCAGTAAGTTATTAAGGAATTTTAATGCGTAGACTTGAGAATTCGACCGGAATTGACTTCTCGAAACCGTGTTTATCTTTAGAGGCCATTATGGCACAATATAAAATCGATTTGAGATCAGAGATAGGTCTATTCGACTAAAATGTGTGGCTAATTGTAGGTGACACTACTAAATTAGAAAATTCGTTGATCGACACCCAGATTGATTTTTAATCATTTTGGAACCCTATGTCCGCATTTGAATCCTCGAGATTTACACAACAATCGAGAGTCACCAATGTGTCGAAGTGGATTCATTGTGGCTCAAAGAAAATCGACCACGGGTCATTTGCACTAAAAATCTCTAAAAGCTACCCGTAGTCTAAGTCACGCTAAAACGTCCAAATATAAATTAACCGTCAATTCAGGTCCGATTTCAAAAAATTGAAAATTATGTCATGTCACGATCCATTTTACGAACGCGACTCATCCTCTGAAGAATTTTCAGAGATTCCGGGATTTTACGAAAAATTGTTTGGACGTTGCCCAAAAATTAGTGAAAATTCAGATGGGCCAAATTAAAGGAAATTTGGACTTCCAAGCCGAGCCTTTGAGTGTCAGGGACTTACAGAAAATTGTTCGGGATTTTTCTTCATTGAAATTGGACCTCAATTTGGGAAATTGAGTGAAAGAATTGAAGTTTAATCGGTGAAATTTGGAACTGGTTCTTGGGGCAGCAAAATTGGTTTCAAAATTTGATTATTTGGGGAATTCTAATCAAGAAAATAATTGGGGGACAAAGAGGATTATATTGAACACTTGTAGGACCAAACATTCAATGTAATGGCTTAGTTTGTTGCCTCATCCCCCTCCTTTCCCCTTGGCTTCTCACGCACATTCCCTTTCCCTCCGTCTTCTTCCTCATTCGATCAACCCGTCTCCTTTAGCTTCTATTTTTTGCTTTCATTTTTCTGCTTTCCTTCGCGCGTGTCTTGGAAGCCCACACCCTCCACCAACGTTGGTCTTCCTCCTCCAAGTCCACTTCTCTTAAGCGAAGCTTTCACGTGACTTCTGCAGCTTCATCCACTCCACCGAAATCCATTATGTTGCCACACGCTCCCGTCAACGCCCACTTCTTCTTTTATACCTCAATTTCCACCAATTTTCTTCAGCTCAAGCCAACTGCAAATCCCATCGAGCTGCCTCCACTAGGTCTTCTTATCAAGCTGCCACGAAGACAGCTGCTGCCATTCCTTCGAAGACCAAAGCCCACGATTCCACCGAAGACTCACGCCACCACTGCCAAAGCAGCTGCCAACGACTCTAGCCTAATTCCTCTTTTTTGCTTCGTTTCCCTACTGCCAGCATCGCCAAAGCTACTTCTCCCTCTCCGTTTAGTTCAATCAAGCGAACCCCAGTAAAGCTGCAGCCCATCCAGTCTGTCTTCAGCCCATTTGAAGTCCACGATTCAGCCCACAAGCCAGCAGTAGTTTGGCCCAGCAATTTCTTTTGTTGCTCAGCCCAACTCGCAAAGATCAACCCATCCAAAGACAAGCCCTGACTTTGAGGCCCAGCAAGCCCAAGCCTGAAGCCAAGCGCAGCATTTGCTGTGGCTTGCAAGGCCTGTTAGGCCCGATCCGAGTGTTCGCCGTACGCCGCCAAAAATTTGGATTTCGCCACGCCACAAGGATCCAGTCTCCGCTTTTTTAAGTAAGTGAGTTTTTGCTCACTAATCTTGCTTAGTTTGCTAATGATGCTTAAGGGTTGATTAGATTTAATTAAGTGCAATTAGGTGGTTAGATTAGTTTAAATAATTTAACTAGTGATTTAATGATGCATGTTACGTGATTGATTAGTGTAATTAGCAAGTAGAGACGTACTTCTATTTATTGAATGCATCTCGATTTTTCCGATCCATTCTACAATTAGACATTACGAGCCTAAATTGGATTTTAGTATTTATTTATTAATTTTCGAAATTAATTTAATTAATTATTTACTCTTCGGAAATTAGGGCTGGAATAGCCAACGACTAAAATTTTATGCTGATTGTTGTGGTGCAGTCCATTTATTTATTTGAGCTCTACATTGTGCTGAATTGATTTAATTATGGAATTTTAGAATTGTTCCTAAATTGATTTGAATTTGAGTAATTGATTGGTAGATGGCCGAGTATAATTGTATAGCGTTAATGCTTTGATGGGCTATAAAGTGGAGAAAACCATGAGAATGAATTAAATATACTCTTGGCTAGATTAATCAGATACGATGTTATCGGGAATGTTAAAGTTAAGGAAGAATTGGTCGCCTTAGAGAATGACATAAAACTGTTTATTAAATACATCACTTGGAAAAGACACGTGGCTCGACGATTAGTACGTCACCTTGGTGAGAACGACGCCAGAGAATGCACGTGGCTCAGTAATTTGGTATATATCGCCTTAAAGAATGCGTGTGGCTCGGTTGATCGATACGTCGTCTTGGTGAATAGGTCACCTCCAGAGAATGCACGGGTTGGTGATCAGTACGTCACCTTGGCGAAAACGGCGTTTTAGAGAATATACGTGGCTTGGTGACTAAGTACATTGCCTTGGTGAATAGGTCACCTCAGAGAATGCACGTGGCTCAGTGACTAGTCATATATTATATGGAAATTGAATAATAAGAATGGAAATGACCAAGAGATGGTCCGATTGACATGTAATCGATTAGGTCGATTGATCGAGATATCGATTTGTGATGCGATTGCTTAGGTGCCTATTGAACTGTGCTAAATGAAGGTGGAATCTAAGGCCAAGGTAAGTCCTCTGACCCGTGCGAGTGCATAGGCAGTCCGGTTAGCATATTGGTTTACTAATCAAGTTTTAAGGGGTAGAACTCACTGAGATGTGGTCTTAATGGTTATTGTATAACCATTTCAAGACCCCGATGATGAGCTTGAGGAGGAGGAACCTAAGGAGGAGAACTCTGATGTGAAATCTGAGGAGGAGGAAGATTAAGAAGAAGAAGATGATCCAGAGGAGGATCCTGAGTACAACCCGGATGAGGACTGAGATTCCATCCTATTTTGAAAACTTTGAGTTTTGATCGGATATACAGTAGATCAGACTTGTGAATAGTATTGTGTTATACTATAGTTTGCCTTGTATAAAAGTGTGGTTATGTGTTTTCATGTTGTGAAAATTATGGCCTACTTTTCTATCCCAATGGTTTATTGTCTAGGGATTATTATCTGCTTCCATATGCGTATTAAAATGAAAAAGGGGTCAGCAATGTGTCCTGGGACGTCGCTATTAATCGACCCAGTGAGGGATGGGCACGCATTCGAGAATTGGGGCGTGACAATTATACCCAACAACGCACGCAGTTGTTTAGCTCCCTCGAATTCCTCAAGAAATAATCTCTCAATCTCAGGAGAGAATTGCACGCAAATCTTATCACAAGATATGATTGGCTTCAACACTAAACTTCTTGGATCTAATTCACGAACAATAACGACAAAGAAAATCCATTCCAAGCACTCGATGACGAGATGGTGCTTCAAGACCAATTCTTCATGATCAACCTTCTTCCATATATATAGTGAGACCCTTATCCTTTGCCAACTTCTCATAGGATTCTATTTCCTAACTTGCCTATTTTAACCAAAATATATCTCTATATATTTTAAACAAAATTCAAATCCAAGTGAAAGTTGGACTTTCCTATTTCAGTGACCAAATTTAGGAAGTTGATCTTCGGATCTTCTTTGCTCGATTTCAAACATCCGCAACATATCCAATTTGGAATATTCGGAATCTCGCATTAGGCTCAAACTCGAGACATATTTAACATATTTCATGGGCACTTGCCCTAATATGGCCTATTCCGTCCATACTGTGAGTCGGTTTTGTTTGCTTAGCGTTTTCGTCACTATACCATGGTGTTATGTATTTTGCACCACATCTATGGCATTGGATGCTGATCCATTGTACCATCGGTTTACTTATCTACTGTCTCCAATGCCAAATCAATACATGAGTCTCTCTTGTTAATTGTACACCTTCCCCAATCACTCTTCAAAATCCCAACGCCAATCTTTTCTCTCCCTCAAGTCTATCTCCGCCCCCTGTCGAGTCCTACAACCACACGTGGCTCGTGTCACTAACAAGCCTCCACTACCAATATAAATTGTGACCTTCTTCACTCCACCATTTACTGTTGGTGTTGACAAGGGATCATGTCATGCTCCGTTCACCCTCTCTCCCATATCGCTTTAATGTCGATCGTTGTCCCTACTTTCACATAGCTCTTTCTCCCTTTCTCATTCGAGGGCAACCAAGCTTGCTCAAATGTCAATTTTATGCCTTTGGTGGGTCTCAAGACCTCGCATCGAGCTCCTCTCGTCATCTACAATCAAGTTGTCGATGATGATGAGATCAAAAGGCCATCTCAAGGTTTGGGGATGCCTCCTACATCTAGCCTGTCCATTGAGATTTCCATGAGATCTTAAAGGCCATAATGGCTAAATCAGGTCATCAATGGTGGTTTAGAGACCTTAGAAATTTGGCGGTGAGAGAAGAGACGGTGAAGGAGAGAGTGTTTTGGGTCAGCAAATAGAGAAAGCAAAGATGGTCATGGATGACATGAGGGAGAAAGTAGTGAGACGTGGAGGAGGCGACGTGATGATAGGTGGCTGCAACGGCCGAGACGATAGCTAATGGTGAAGAAAGAGAGAGGGTTGGTTGAGTGGGAAGACTTGATGAGGATAATTAGACATTGTAATAAGCACACTCGACAAGTGCAACAAATATGCATCCATGTTCTTTTTTTTGATCATGTCCTATTTATGTCTTTGTTAACTCTCTATCTCTATTCACCAAAAAAAAAAAAAAAAAGTCTGTAATTCGATGCCATAGCAAAGAAAAAAAGATAAAAAAGAAAAAAAAGTTTGGAGAGGAGGTTGGGGATCTCGCACGATGGCTGTTGGTGTTGGCAACATGACCGCAACATAATTTCATCGGCAACATCACCCAAATTCGATCAAGCATGGCTTCCAATTGATAGTGAGGTCACTCTCAACAGCAACATTGAGAGTTAGCCTTGACCCCATGATCTTGTGATTAGGTTGCCTCCCTCTCCTTGCCTTTGGATTTGATCAAGCTTGATCTCT
This sequence comes from Eucalyptus polyanthemos subsp. polyanthemos, assembly GCA_017140185.1. Taxonomy (NCBI): domain Eukaryota; kingdom Viridiplantae; phylum Streptophyta; class Magnoliopsida; order Myrtales; family Myrtaceae; genus Eucalyptus; species Eucalyptus polyanthemos. The sequence continues at coordinate 19,801,388 of CM029463.1, read as the reverse complement.
AATTGACCGCGGGCTCTCGATGAAGCACGACATTAAGAGTTGGCCTTGAGCTCATGACCTCACGGTGAGGTCATATTCTAATACACAAGCGTGCGTAGAGAGAGAGAGAGAGAGAGAGAGAGAGAGAGAGAGAGAGAGGCAAGCGCAATGGCCCAACCATGATAATTAAGCAATGCATCGATCCACATTGGCATCAGAAATGAAGAGAACTGGGCAAATAAGCAAATTCATCAAATTTTACATGATTACTTGGTGGAAATAGGTGGACTTAACTCCATACATCCACTTTCCACGATTATAAAATGCAATTATAAAAAAACACACTTAATAGGTATGGTAGGTAGACTAGTTAGGGAGACATTTATGTAAATTTGCTAGCACTACCTTTGCACATTGATTTTCTCCACTAGTGAAAAAGTTCCAAGACAAAACGAGAAAACTGATTTAGCTACATACCCATCATCCTCTCTTTGGCTTCGTAACTCACCTTGATCAAGTGTAATTTCCTTATTGCCTCGGTCATGCCCATCCGTTCTGGTGGTGATTCCATCGAACACGCGACTCCAACTTCGAATACAGAGATAATGCAATCTCTGATTTTCATCTCTTGTTGTCGATCACCAGCTTCACTCCAAAGCCTTAAGTCTACAATGTCCATTGCTCGATCTGGAAGAGCCATTCGGACGAAGTTGTGGAGGTTAAGATGGTGCCCAAAGGCCTCTTCAGTGGGTCTCTTTCCTGTGAACATCTCCAATAACAGAATGCCATAACTGTATGCATCCCCGAGTGTGGAAACCGTGTTTCCCATGCCATACTCTGAAAATTTCATCAAGACATTAATAGGAACAAACATACACTTTTTCTTGAAGTCAATTGTTTAGGAAAAGCTTCTAAGTCACATGGGATTTTGCTTGATGTCCATTTGCAAGAGCTTGCCAAAGAAAATTGTGAGGGATCGTGCCTATCGCACCCAACATAGAGAGATGGCTTGCAAGCCCTCACTCACTTCACAATCGGGCCCACTATGCATGGCGAGGCCAAGGGATCTTTTGAGCAAGGCCAAGGGTCCCAAAGCCCCCACTGGTTTTTTGCTTTCATTTCTCTCTCGTTTAATTTTTCGTTTAGTTTACTGTATATGATTTATTGTCGGCGCCGTTGTATGAACTCTTATAAAGTGCATCAACCGTTGAGAAATGCATTAATGGTATAGAAATAGGATTTTAGAATTCATAAAGTGCACCAAAGGTCGGTTAACAACGTCTGAACTTCTTCTCCAAAACCACTAAGTGTAACCAGAGTTGTCTCATGTTTGCTACACAAATTGCCTTAACATCAAAAGTGGCTTTGTCCTCTAGTAGGATACGGGTGAAAATAGAAAAAGAAGAAAATATGTTGGGTGAAGGCCTTGGCAGAGTCTATGTGTTAACTAAATTTGAATAGTTGGTTTTTTGACTGGAAACATATGGGATCTTCGTGAGGCTCGTCATTTTCATGATACAAATTATGTTTAATACCTATACCACACTTTCTTTTTATGGAAAGACGAGAAAGAAAGTGCCTAAAAGAATAGGCAAAAAACGAACACAAAGTGGGGGAAAAGAACAGACTTAGGGTGATTTGTTGACGGTGATGGATTTATACTTGTAAATGCGTAAATTTGTCTTAATATGCTTTGACCAATAAGTTTAGGGAAAGTGATAGTTGGGTAGAGCCCATCGTGTTGTCAATTAGTGTATCCTCCAACGGTTTCTAGCATAAATGTCATGTCATCTACTATGTTTTTCTAATATTAAATTATTGGTCATGAAAGGGTCTGCCATAAATGAAAAATTACTTATTGTTAAGACCTTAAGTCATAACATTGCAAAAGAGATTCACAATCTGTTTTAATGGCATGAACTTGATACGAGACAAAATACGAATTATAGAAAGAAAATATAAATATGAGATGATACAATATGCTTAATCTATTTATTCACATGGATTCACAAGTTGTCTCAAAATTTTCCACTCATTGATCAAAATTACGATGGTTTATTCTCATCTTAATTTAAAATATGATTAGGGCAAGCTACAAGTAATCTTTTCGTCCAAAAAGATACGTATTTTCTTTTTCCGCGGAAGCTATTAATAGTGGAAAGAGGAATTGAGCTGTGAGAAAGAGGCGTTAGAGCATACAAATCATAACATAACGTCAAGAATAATTGTTTAGTCAAACTTTTGGCACTCACATATTACTATCGCAATCAAATAAAAACTAATCGAGAAAATATGATAGTTTCATACCAGGAGGCACATAGCCGATGGATCCTCTTACTGCAGTTGAAGTTGAACTACCCTGGTCTTGAACTCCTATGGCTTCGGTAGACACCATTGAAATGATCTTTGCAAGCCCGAAATCTCCAACTCGAGCCGTCATGTCGTTGTCCAGAAGCACATTACTCGGCTTTAGATCTCCATGGATGATGGCTGGATAGCAACCCTTGTGGAGATACTCGATCGCGGTAGCTATGTCAATGGCGATGTTTAATCTTTGCACTAGTCTCAGATTTCTCGATTCGCTACACTCATCATCTTGTCCTATAGTTCCAGGGTGCAGCCACTCCTCCAAGCTCTCATTAGCCATGAACTCATATATGAGAGCTTTGAAGTCATTGCCACAAAAGTCCACGCTCGAACAGACACTTAGTATCTTCATGAGGTTTCGGTGTCTAATGATTCCTAGAGTTCGACATTCGGAGATAAAGCTCCTTGAAGCACCTCTTTGCATTAGATTGAGCACCTTCGTCGCCACTGTGGCACCTCCATCAAGAATCCCCTTATAGACCATGCCATATCTCCCTTTACCAATCAAATTGGTCTCAGAGAATCTGTTAGTCGCTCTTAGGAGTTCTTCATAAGAAATCCTCAAGAATTGGTTCTCGAAAGATAATGAAGTGGAGGTATTGGTTGTCGTCTGCTTCTTTTTGTGATAAAAGATAGACAGGCATAGGAGCAACAAAGCTAAACATGACAAACTGCCAGCTACCACATATATTACTCTGGCCTTGGTTGAAGAAGACTTCTTAGAGCTTGGTGATTTGCAAAGAGGAAGCTTCAGATCGGGAACACCTCCACAGAGTTCCGTATTTCCATAAATCGATACAGAACTTGCATTAAGAAATACTCCACCCTCTGGAACTTGTCCTTCTAGTTGATTGACAGACAAATTCAAGTACTTGAGTAGTGAGAGCTTTGCGAGAAAGCTTGGGATTGGACCAGAAAAATTATTATTGGAAAGGTCCAGCTCTTGTAGACCCCGTAATGGACGTAAAGCTTCGGGGATTTGACCACGAAAAGAATTAGCTTCTAAGTGAAGTCGTTCCAATACCAAGCACATGCTGATGGATGCTGGAATTAAGCCGGTTAGTCTGTTGTAAGACAGATCTAACATGCCAAGATTCTTTAAAGATCCAACTTGCAATGGAAGAGATCCACTTAAATTATTATTTGCTAAACTGAAGATGATCGACAAGGAAGAAAGACCCATGATTTCGACAGGAACTGAGCCAATTAGGTTATTGTTCGAAAGATCAAGCCAAATTAGTTGCTTGCAGTTACCGAGACTTTGCGGTATGTAGCCTTGGATAATGTTGGAGGAAAGGTCAAGGATATTTAATAGCGTAATGTTACCAATCGAAGACGGTATCTCTCCAGTAAACATGTTCCCGCCTAAAGAAAGTTTTTGCAAGTTGGAAAGTGCTCCAATGGAATGAGGAATGCAATCAGTTAGAAAATTATCCCCTAAAGACAATAAAGACAAGTTGAAGAGATTTCCGAGGGCTAAAGGAATAGATCCTTGGATCCGATTGCTTAACATAGAAATCCACTCAATGCTGGTGGAGAGATTGGAGAAGGATCTCGGCAACGATCCGTGAATCAAGTTCTGCGACATCCCGAGAATTTTTAAGTTGGAACAATTAACTAAAGAAGAAATAAAACTCAAGTCATCCTGCAAGTGGTTACGACCCAATTCAATTATATAAAGGTCCTTTAGCCTTCCCAGATTTTTCGGTATTGGCCCATGGAAATTGTTGCACTGAAGGTAAAGCTCTTCAAGACCTGTGGCATTTGTTAACGTTGACGGAATCATCCCGGTGAACAAGTTATTGTAGGCGCTAAGGAAATAGAGAGAAGGAGAAGCGGTGCCGACATCATTGAGAAAGCTTCCCCACAATTGGTTCTTACCAACATCGAATAACGTAACGTCAGAGATGTTTAAAAGCCCCGCTGGAACCTCACCGATTAGATTGTTGGTAGATAGCTGGAAAAATGTCAATCTCTTGAGTCTGGACAATTCCACAGGTATTTCTCCGCTTAACACATTTGCTCCAAGGGAGAGTATTTGTAGTAGCGAGAGGTTTCCAATTGAACGAGGAATAGGACCTACGAGACTGTTCAAAGCCAAGCCCAAGCCTTTGAGTCTTGTTAAAGAACTAAGATCAGAATGAATTCCTCCCACAAGTTGATTATCTATGAGATTCGGGTCTCGAGGTTCGAGCAAATGGAAAAGATTAGAGGCTATCAGCCCACCAAATGAGTTGTTACTAAGAATAAGAACACGGCCGAAGCAAGTTGCCGATCTGTGGTGGGATTTCACCATGAAAGCTGTTGTTATGCAAAAATAGGATCCTCAGAAAAGAGAGGTTACCTACGTGAGAAGATAGTAAGCCTTCCAAGCCTTGTGAGCTCAAGTCCAGGGATGTGACCCTCCCAGGATGTCTTTTGCTACACAAAACACCTTGCCACTCACAATGATGAGTAGAATCATTCCAAGAGCTCAAGACCCCAAATGGGTCTTTGTGTATTGCGTTTTTTAAGAAGGCTAACGCGAGCCGATCCGTTTGGTTTTGTGAGTATGCTTTGGAGATTGTGATTGAGCTCCACCACCACAAGAGAATAGAGTTGAAAATAAGAAATAGTTGTTTCCCCATCTCGTCCAGTGATCCACTTTCATTCTGAGCTGAATTTATAAACCTCCTCTCTCTATGCACAAATCAATTATTGACTAACTCCATCATGTGAAGTTCCGTAAACTTTCTCTCTCTTGAAGACTGAAGACTGAAGATTGAATAAACTAATATGAAATAATGTGGAAACTAACCAAATTTTGTAATTAATTAATGCTAAATCACCAAGAAAATAAATGAGAAACAACGAAGAACTCCTGATATTTTCGTGGTTCAGTCCAAAAATCGATATCTATGCAGCTGGAAGAGTAAGCAGCTATAATCCACTAAAAATCAGAGAAAATTAGAGTTACAATTACTTGCAAGTTTGAGTGTTTTCAGAGATTTGATTACATCTAAACTCACACTGTTTATTAATAGAATAACTCATTATGCAACTTGCGTCACAAAATCCACCGATTGTAGAACTCCGTGCGATCAAAGAAAGCGTGCATCAGGCGTCCCCTTTTTTCTTCGCTAAAGAGAGAGTCCTCTCGTGCGGGGATATAAAATAGAGACTTCAGCAGTACGTCTTCTTCAGGATATTAGAAAAGGCCTAAAACTGGACGCGTTGAGTGGAGTCCGACTAATGTTTGCTCCCTCGGTTAAACTTGGATAATTATCTTCAACAGAACCAAACCTTCAAAACATTTAATAGTTAAGTAGCACTGCCCATTAAATCAAAATATGATACTGATTAAAAAGGAACACCATATTTTGAACAAATCAGAATCCTTTAAATGAGTTGGGTCTTGTACCTACATCAAACTCAAGCCATAATTTAATAACTGGTACTTCATATTTCCCATCAATTTAATAACAATTGGGAAGAGGATTAGGATAGGGACATGTAACTTATTTCAACAGAAATGGCATGTCATTGACGACAATTACCCCACAGGAAAAAAAAAAGAGAAATGAAATAAGCTAATAATGCATATAACCATAAAACAAGAGGAAGACTAATGAAATTTGGGACATGTATGTTACCCTAGCATGCATGCCCTTTCCTCTTTTAGTCCTTAAATAAAACTGCTTGATGGTCTCTCAAATATCATCAGCCTTCAATCAAAGCTTCATGGCCTTGGAAAAGCTTTCTCATCCGTAGGATTTGAATAACAAATGGAGAGCAGACTTGTTGAACCATCTCATCTTATATGATCAAAATTGCAATTTCATCCTTCCAATGTCACTAGACCTAGAAGAGAAAGATTTGTAAGAAATCAAGGAGAACAGAGCGGAGGTTTCGCAATATTTCCCTTCTTCCGACTTTGCCTTTTATTCAAACGTCACCTCGCCTCGTGTAGCTGATGTTAAGGGTTATACAGGCATTTTCATTATCAGTATGGCCAAGAAGTATAGCCAACAAAGCATATTACAGATTGCACGGAATATTCGAGGGCTGGCAAAATTTCCTTTAATTTTTTTGCCAGAAAATTTCCTTTAATTGAACTTGCCCCATTTATCACTTTTCGCTTTTTACAAACTAACGCGGATTCCACTCTCATTTGACGACATGCCGTACAGCACATAGTGCACAATTTCATTTACCGAGAAACTCAAGTAAAGTCTCAGTACATGTAGTGCTACTCTTATTTCAGTGCCTTGCTAGCTTTCAATTTTACGATAAAAGTAAAAACAAAGAAATGTTAGATACTAAGATTGTTTTATGAATTTGACGTGACATATTGTAATTAATTATCGAATATGACTTATGGTACACTCATAGTCTGCTGTGCGGTTTAGTATACTAATATTAACATATGGCATAGCATTATCTAACGGGAAACAGCATAAAAAAGTTGAGGGTAACAACAAGAAGAAAGGGAGAACAAAACCAAATAAAGGACAAATTGGTGCTTCATCTTCCCCGTCAACTACGGGAGGATTGAGAAGTCCAAGGAGACAGACTGAACATTCCATTGAATGCATTTTATTTTGTTCTTCTCATTGGGCCTCAGCTCATTATTACATCCAGTGTCTTCAATCAATCTCATTCAATTAACACGCTTGACTATACTTACAAATCACAAATATTCTCTTCAAGCAGCAAGTTCATGAGAATTTATTTATTAGGGGAAAAATTCAGATAGAAAGTGCTCCTTACAAGGTGTTATGTACAACCGAAATTCTAGCTACAATCTACCTACAAACATGCTACTACTGTGAAGAGGCCAAAGTTCCAATGAAGGAAGGAGGCCCAAATTTTCAATGCATTCACACTTACAATGTTTAGCATCTACTATTATTACATGTAGAAAAATGTCGTTAAATAAGGAAAGTATCGTGATTTTCAAGGAGGACATTGGGCTTATCACCATCATGGAGTTCGTTTAACCCTTCATTCATGGTACTTATTCGCAATTAGTCAAATGTGGATATGTGCAAGGATGAGAAGTCTTTGTGTCTTGAAAGAAGATCTACAAGGATGTTTTTCTCTACTTTAATGTGTTTGATTTCAAAAGAGTATTTTGAAAATCATAATAACCATCGAACAAATTAAGGATAAGAAATTATTTTGGCTTTAATTAAGTTTAGCAAGGATGAGAACTCTCAGACTTCTTGGCCGATAAGACCACTAAGGTAGTATGTCAATTGAACTCGTATGAGTCTAATTAAGTTTCATGGACTTTAACAACCCCAGTTGAGAACTATGATGCATTAGATTGACACAGAAAAAGTGGCTTTTCTCCATCATATCCTATCACTTTTTATTAAACAGCGATGAATTTGTTTAGTCAATTAGTAACCCATCAATTACGTGAGAACTGACAAGCACATGGAGACGATCACCGAACATTCCATCAAATGCGTATTCAATGTGTCCCCTCTCAAATTATGCCCATGCTACTTTAGTGACTATTAAATAGTGTTACTTGTTCATTTCTTCTATTTTAGTTCAAGATAAGTTGTTCAAAATAATCTTCACAAAATCTGCAAAAAATCACTTTTCTCGACAATCGACAATATAGCTTAGTTTTAAAATGTCGCACTTATTATGATCAAACCTTTTCAAAAACATAAATATGAATTAGATCTGAAATATCTTATTTGAGGTCAATTTGCTTCATGGTATGTAACTTAATTTTTGGACCCCATTTAAAATAAGGATGATGTGGAAGACAATGTGAGAAAGGAAACTAAAGATTGTGAAAAAAGGAAAAAAAGAAATAAACGGGGTAAGATCAAGAATAAGAAATTATGTCATGCCCCAAACTTCGAGCACACTCACATTCCTCGGTGGTCGATAAAATTTGTGACGTCCCAGGACGCATCGCTGACCCACTCATTTTATTGCACATGTGGGAGCGTAAAAACAATCTTTAAACAACATAGATATGGGATAGGAAAGCAGGATACAATTTCACAAAAACCACACTTTCATAAACAAACTAGTATGTCTAGAAAAATAATACATTTGCAAGTAAGCCAGCTGCTTTGAGATGGCAGGGAGCTCTCTAAGTGGGCAATTTCCAGCACTATTCCTACTCCTTCGTGCATGGCTGTTTCTGGTTGATTTGGCTAGTGATTGGCACCGTTTTTGGGAGGGAAGGACCTTCTTCTAGCCTCCTCCAAACCCTAAGACCTTTTGCCTTGGTTTGTTCCTCTTTTTGGGTCACGATGGGTGTCTTTGCTTAGGGTTTTGCTACTTGCTGGTTCGTTGCTGGTACAGGAGCCTTGACTTTGTGGTTGGGGCCGTTCTTTTGAGGGAATGACCTCCTGTTAGCCTACTTCATAAGCCCCAAGGAGTTAGCCTAGTACGTTTTCGTTTTGGGCCGCTATGCTCGACCTTGGCTAGGGTTCTCTTCGGCAGGGCTTTGGTTTGTCGCGGTCTCTTCGTTGCGATGTCTTCGGTTCTAGCCTACGATGTGGGGGAAGGGCCTAGTGCCCAAAGCCCTTCCCCTCTTGCTCATGACCATTCGACTTAGGTGGGTTCCTTGAAGGAGGACGTGAATCGTTCCATTCCGATTGTGGCTAGTGCGAAGGTTGATCAGGTGGATCGGCCTTCTCATGATCCTGCTGGGTGCGAGCAAGGAGTAGGGCTAGGTCTAGCTCTAAGCATCCTCAACAGATGAATGGCTCGAAGAACCTGAATGCTCGCTCTTGGGCTACTGTGGCTAAGGTCGCTGTTAAGGGTTACGATTTGGAGTATTTTCCTCCTTCTTACGTGAACAATAAGCCTGTGGTTGAGCAATCTGATGATATTCTTGAAGCAGCGGATCCCAAACTGAAGGAGTGCCTAGTAGGGTACTTCATTGGTAGGAGATTACCTTTCAAAGTTACTGAGTCTGCTCTTAAGAATGCTTGGGGCCCAAATTTGGCTAAGGTGATGTCCAACGGCCAAGGCTTCTTCTTTTTTCATGTTCCAGATAGTGAATTCCGTAGGAAGGCCCTGGAAGGGGGACCTATCGCGGTGGCCAGAGTGCCTTTGGTGCTGCAACAATGGAGGCCTACACTAGAGCTGAAAAAGGATCGCCATTTGACAGTGCCTGTTTGGATTAGGCTGAGAAACCTTCCTCTTGCCTTTTGGTCTACACAAGGGATCGACAAGGTTGCCAGTGCTGTTGGTAAGCCACTATATGTGGACCGTCGCACCGAACATATGAAGATGTTCGCTTTCGCCAGGGTTTGTGTTGAAGTCATGGCGGATCAGCCAAGCTGTGAGGCTGTGGAAGTAATTCTTAATGGGGAATCATGCTCTATGGGTGTGGAGTATGAGTGGAGACCATTTACTAATTTTTCAGAATTTATTAATATCATTTACTAATTTTTCTAGAGTTTTAACTAAAGGAGTGCATTCTCTTTTATCTGAAAATTGATGCGTTTTCAAAAATAAATGAATTTTTCCATGTGATGTAATGCTTTAAGCGGTTGATTTTGCTGCATATGTGATGACATATGGCATGTTATATGGCATCAAAAGCTGGTTGAGACTCTTGATATAGATACATCAAATGCCATGTTGAAATTGAGATACATGTGTGAATATAAATTGAGATAATAACAAGACCATCGGAGGTGTGAGTCGACGACGCCTCGGGAGTTTCGAGATGCCCGAAGTGTGTGTGCCGGATGCCTGGAGTGTGTGTGCCGGATGTTCTCGGGAGTTTCGGGATGCCCGAAGGTGTGTGCCGGAGGTTCCTCGCGATGCCAGGTTGGATGTGGGCGATAAATTGAGGGATGCAAACATTGGTCCCTGGAAAGATAAAATTTGAGACTGTATCATGTGCATGGATGTGTACATATGGCATGGTGATATATGCATGACTGCTTGATGATAAGTGCATGGGAGTATATGCACATTGCATGATGATATATGCATGGCTGCAAAGTAAGGTATGCTTAAATGCATGAATGATATGTGCTTTATTCATGATACCTTAATTGTTCTGTTTGATGCACTATGTAGTGTGGCGGATTTTTACTGCTGAGTGGTTGTACTCACCCCTTTTGGGGATTAACATTTCAGATTAGAAAGATGCATCACCAGTTGTGCGTGGTACCTTCTATGGCATACCTACTGACGTCGGGGTGGAGTACACCGAGCATTCCTGTATTAGTATACCTAGTCTGGAGTATGTCCGAGTTCGAGTATTGGTGATGTACAACGTGGGTTCAGCTGATGGCCTTATCATCCAAGAGTTTTTGTCCGTTCACGCTCGACGCAATGGGGTGATGCTAGGGATGTTACTGCCGCTGTCGCCCGATGCACTGGGTTGAGTGTGATGGCACGTAGGACTAGTGGGAGCTGACGTTTTCTTTTTGGGGATAACCAACACTTGTCGATGAAGGGATGTACATGTTTCATATAGGGTCGAGTTTTCTTTTGGGTATAGCCAAGTATAGTTAAAAATCTTGGCCTTTTTGTTGTATCGACCCGAAATGTCAATCATGAAAATATAAATAAAAGTGAATCATCTTTATCTTTTCTTCTGGTGCGTAGTTGGTGTGCATTGCATTATGGTTATTGAAGTGAGAAATGGTGAAATACGTTTATACTTCCACTGATGAACTGCACTAAGACCTTAAAAAAAAAAATGAAAAAGTATTATATTGATCAACCCTTATGAACCATGGTTTCACTAAAATTTAAAGGTTACCTTACTGGTATGTAGTAAGATGAGTGTCAAGTAATTTTTGGCGACCCTAATGGATTGGGGGCCGTCGAGGGGTGCCACACCTTCTATAGATATAAATCAAGAGTTAGGTGGCTCTTGGAAGGTGACTAGAAGACCAAGTTCTTTCATCACTCGGTGAATAAAAGGCAGCTTAGGAACAGGATCCTTTCGGTCAAAGATCTTGCAAGTTCATTTGTCACGAATCCTGCCTTGGTGCCTCCTGTTTTCGTCTCTTTCTTTAGACACCTATTGACGCCACAGGCAACCCTCACGATACCTTCATTGCAAGAGGTGAAGGAGTTCATTTGGTGGCCGCTCTCGATAGACCAGGTTCGTAATTTTTCTTGCCTGGTTCTTGACTCTGAGATTTGTGATACTTTGTTCTTCCTTGCCCATGGTAAAGCTCCTAGGCCATATGGTTTCACAGTGGGATTTTATAAGAGTAACTGGGACTTAGTAGATCCTCTGGTAGTAGAGGTGGTGAAGGAGTTCTTCTTTTCGGGCCGGTTGCTAAGAGAGGTTAACAACATGATCCTAGCTTCGGTGCCTAAGGTTCCTAAAGAATGTGTTCTTTATGATTTTAGGCCCATAGCATGTTGTAATACTATCTACAAAGTTATTACGAAGATTTTGGCCAATCGTATAGCTACTGTCCTGAATGACTTGATAAGCTCTTCCCAGAATGCATTTGTTAAGGGTAGAAGGATCAGGGATAACATTCTATTAGCCCAGGAACTGTTCGTAGATTCCACCTTGACCCTTATTTGCTTACGTGTGCAATTAAGGTGGATTTTCAGAAGGCTTATGACACTCTGGATTGGGATTTTCTTGAGATTACCCTTTCAGCTTTCGGATTCGTTGAGTGGATCATTAGACTTATCATGATTTGTGTTCGCACCCCAAAGTATTCCATCTTGATCAATGATGAGCTGCATGGTTTCATTTTAGGTGGTCGGGGGCTATGGCAAGGGGACCCTATGTCTCCTTATCTTTTTACTCTGGTAATGGAGGTTTTCTCTGAGATTATGAGCTCTCGCACAACACATAAGGACTTCAAGTATTTTTGGAGGTGCAAAACCACGAAGCTTTCCCATCTCTTTTTTGCCGATGATGTCTTTCTTTTTTGTCAGGCAGATTGGGTTTCAGTGTCTCTCCTCAAGGGAGGCCTTGATATCTTCTCCTCTTGGAGCAGGCTATTGCCGAACAAGAATAAAAATGAGGTCTTTCTTGTAGGGGGCCTTCTTCTTTGCATAGGAATATTCTTTTAGCCCTTGGCTTCTAGGAAGGGAGACTTCCAGTGCGATATTTGGGGGTGCCCATTATATCCTCGAGACTTGGTAAAGCGGATTGTATCTCTCTCATTGACCGAATCACAGCTAGGGTACAGTCTTGGACTCGGTGGTTTCTTTCTTTTACTAGAAGACTTTAGTTGATCATGTCAATTTTTCATTCTATTCAAGCCTTTTGGGCCAGTGTGCTTAACCTGCCTTATTCGGTTTTAGACAGTATAGAGCGCATTTTTAGGCAATTCCTCTGGAAGGGCCCTAACCTTGGTCGGGGCGGGGCTAAAGTCTCTTGGGAGGAAGTTTGTGTTCCTAAGGAGGAGGGTGGTCTAGGTATATGTAGGTTATGGGATTGGAATAAAGCAGTTATACTTAAGTATATCTAGATTTTATTTACTGACAAAGAGTCCCTTTGGTGTCGGTGGATTCATTCCAATTTCTTAAGAAGAAAATTTTTTTGAGTCTCTTCCATACCTACCGTGTGCTCTTGGGCGTGGAAAAAAATCCTTCAGCTGAGAAGGGATTTTAGGTTATCCTTTGTTTGGAAAGTGGGTGATGGACGCTTAGTCTCATTATGGTTTGTCGACTGGCACCAGATAGGCCCGTTGAGCCTTGTTATTCCGGAATCTCTTATTGCTAGCTCAAGCCTTACTTTGCAAGCGACGGTGGCAGATCTCCTTTCACTAGAGGGTTATGTTTTTAGAACTCCGCTGGAGTGCTGGGATTTTTCCTTTCCAGTTCTCACTCAGGCCCCGGACAGGTTCTCCTAGTGTAGTTCCTCCTCCAGTACCTTCTCAGTGGCTTCAGCCTAGGAGGCAATAAGAACTAAGAAGAACCGTGTCCCCTAGGCATAGTTTATATGGAACAATGCCATTGCTCCTAGATTTTAATTCAACCTTTGGTTGATTACTAGGAATCACCTACCTACTCAAGTTTTTCTCCTATCTTATGGAAGAAGTGACTATGAAGTATGTGCCTTCTGCAACGTCATTCCAGACTCTGTCGACCATCTCTTCTTCGATTGTCATGTCCTTGCAACTCTTGTATATTTTTGGGCCGGAATATGTAATCTTCCTTGGCATAACAGGTCTTGGGCGAACAATCTCCTTTGGGCCATGAAATTCCTATCTGGTAAGGATTTTTTCCACTCCATAGCTCAGTTCTCTTTTGGGGCCATGTGCCATTTAATTTGGAATCAAAGAAATAGTATCATTTTCCATGGTGAAGTTCTAGAGGTCTCGACCTTGAAGAACCATCTGATCAAAGTCGTCAAGGATAAAGTGTTGACCTTTAGCAAGGTACCAGATAACCCTAGAAATAGAAGGCTCCAACATGGCTGGGGTTTTGACCCTTCCGTTTTTTATGGCGACCCGGCTCAGCCTACTTAGTGGCGGTGTTTTTTGTTCTCCTAGTCCGTGGGTGTTTAGCTTTGTTGGCTTCCTTCTAGTTTGATCCATCGGTTGCTGCACCATCTGTTGCTCGTGCTTCACCTTGATGCGTGCTGTCGGCTCCTTTTGTTGCTTTGGTGGCATGGTGTTTTTTGTTTTGCTGATTGTTTTCGGCCGTTTTCTGTTTTTTTTACTCCAGCTCCCTTCCTTTCATTTTGCCTATTTGCATTATGAGTAAAAGTTTTTGGTGCCGGATTTGTATAGTTGGCTTTTCCTCAATATATTCTTACATATACTCCACTCAGTAACCCCCCGAAACTGTCCAAAACGAATCGGAGGGACCGCCATCTAAGGATTTAAAAAGGTTAAGCCTACGACGGGGTAAGACAACGTCTCAGCAAGTCTACTCCCTAAACCCCGATTAGAAAGAAAATACGCCTAGAGGCAGTCTAACCACACATCACATAAGACTTATCTCACCTCAGTTTTTTCTTGCACGTCAGTACAGTTCATATCACATATAATTGCATCAAAAGCACTCATCAATTGGGATGTCTCAACTTATCTCACAACAATTACAAGGGTCTTGATTATAAAGCCAAATCGTTATGATACGTCTCATTTCCTGCCACACAATTTTGTTCTATAATCAGGCACGTCAATTCAATCAATCATGCGTCCTAATTGATTATGACCCAACGGCCATAGCCAACTCAACAATTAGTGTTCTTCTGGCATAACCGGGTGTCATCTCGCACCATCAAGCACAATAACGTCTACACCTAGACGGCATTTCACTAGGGAGCATCGGTTCGGCCTCCACTGTAATCGGCATCCATTGACTTGGGGCATCCCATATAGATTGTCCGGCTTAATAGCTCGTGACGAATTCTCATAGCCATCACATGATCATTCCAACTCGACCAAGGATACCGTGCATTGCACTCAAATGTCTCAATTAAAATAGTGAACTTGGCCTATTTTTTTCATATTAAAAACACCTGGTAAAATAATCGTGTATGGGTACACAGTCAGATTGAACTAGAAAAATTGATATCCTCCCTTTTAAAATCTCACTATTTGATATAGTATCTAAAAACATTTTTGGTGTCAAAAACCAACACCCGGTATTTTCTACTTAAATATCAAAATTTCACAATTTTGAAATAATTAATTTAAAATCACAATCACAACTCAATTGCACAAATTAGCACTCAATTGCATAAATTGAATATACCACGACAATCGCACGAAATTCCGATTACTAGTTATTTTGGTATAATTTCTGAAAAATATTAAATAATTAAATAAATAGAAAAATTAATTAAATAAATGCAATTTAATCCAATAAATGCGTACTTAGGCCAGAAACGCTAATTTAACCACCTAAACGGGCCTAGAAAAATAATGCACATATCCATATAAATAGTACAATCTATTTAGCCCTTAACTAATCTAATCAACATCCTAACAATCCTAATTAACCAACTAAATCACTAATCACCACTAACTAACCACCTAAGCTATATTTAACCTAATCTAATTAACCCTTAAGCATCATTAACCTCCGAAGCAAGGTTTAGTGAGTAAATTCACCGGTTTTGTGGGCCGATGAGTTCACGGTGACGGTGATGCTAAGGCGAGCGCGACCCAAGCCTGAAGTGACACCAATGGAGGTCTGGACGGACTCGAAAAGGGCCTACGAAGCCTCAGCCGTGGGTTGAGGTTCGGCTTCTGTCCAAGGGTCAAAAAATCTGGCTGAGTGGTTGGCTTGGCTAGAACGGCGAGGAAACGGACCAGGCGGCTTGGATGGGCGGCTGAGGAGCTCGACGACGACGGACGGTGGCTAGAATAGCTTCAGCAGATGGTGACAGCAGCTACGGTGTGACGCGAGCAGGCGTGGGACGCGAGCAAGAGGCTAAACCAGAGGCTTAGACGCGTGGGCTCGGTGCTCACAGGCATGCGGCTGGCGACGGCAGTGGCTCAACTGGTCAACGGCTACAAGGGCTCGGCTTCCTTTGGTTTTCTTGATCTCACAAATAGCAAGAATGGAGAAAGCAAAGTAAGGAAGAAGAAGAAGAAGAAGAGGTTATAGTTGGCTTGAGGGAACAAAGGCCACCAAAAGTCTTCAAAAAATATCTTCAACACTTGAGTGGCTGTCCCCACTTTTTGCTGCCTCATCCTCAGCCACTTTTCTTCACAAATCTTCCCCAACAAGCCTCACAAGGGGTCCAAAATGTTGTTGCCCCCCATAGCTACGAATTTGGACATTTCTCCACCAATTCCAACTCAATTCTCCTTCAATTCAATCCCAATTGGTGCCCATAAATTTTAGCCAAGGTATCCACAATAAATTCATGATTTTCCTTACCAATTGAACCAACCTGAACCCCAAAAATTCACCCAAAAATAACCCTCTAACTTTCCCTGTCCAAAATAGCCCAACTTTGATTTTTTGCCGAAAATCCTGATTTGCTGAAAATTCTTCGGAGGATGAGTTGACATTCCTAAAATGAATCGTGACATAATAGAACTTTCAATTTCTGAAATCGGATTCAATTTCGCGGTTAATTTCAATCGGATGCGATTTTAGGGTAACATAACCGACTGGGTAGCTTTAGGAATTTTTAGTGCATTTGACCCGTGGTCGATTATTTTTTAGCTACATTGTACATATTCGACACATTGACAACTTTCGATTGTCGTGAAAATCTCAAGGTTTCAAATACAAGCATAGGGTACAGAAATGACAAAAAAATCGGTTTAGTGCCATTCGACGAGAATTTTTCAATCAAGTGGAATCACCCACATTTTAATCACATGCATCTGTCAAACCGACCTATTTCCGGTCTTTAGTCAATTTTGGTGGTGCCATATTTACTCTTGCAGATTAGCACAGTCGAGCAGTTGAATTCTGATCGGATTCTCAAGTCTATTGCGTTTAGATTCCTTAATGGCTTCACCTAATAAACTAGTTATCTCGTAAGTGATCAGCTCAAGGAAAAGAACTATAGATGCGTTGATGAAAAGCCTAACTTATTCAATCGAAAATAAAATCAGAAAATCAGGATGTCACAAAGCTTCTCATTATGTTATCTTTCTTTCTAATGTTGTAACAGATCCCCTCTCAAGCTGACACTGAAGTATGCTCTGAACATCTTTGGATGCAAGCACAAGAAGTAAAGGGGCCATAAAGGAATTGAACATATTCGAAATTTATAAGGATCATCAAACAAATTTTAGTTTTGAAGACGATCTACATGTAGCTACCAAATGATAGAAGGGGTTCAACAATCTATTAGGCATACAATAGTCAAATGAAATTAATCTCTAGAGGTTAAATTGACAAATCTCCATCTTCATGGATTTTATTTCAGCGATAATTTTGACTCTAGTGAAATCGAATTAATAAAAATAAAATAACTGTGGGTGAAATAATGAAGATCAATGTGAGAAATGTCTATTTACAATATATTTTGTTATGACAAGTTAAAAACTATTTGATTAGCTTCAACAATTCTCTAGCAAAAATTCAATGGCTGCTTGTAATAATGCTTGAGAGGACTTTCATGTAATCTTGACAAGGAATGACGAGGGAATAGAAAACTATATCTCATTTTATTAAAGTTGCCCCTCTCTTTTCCCTTTTTAACAAACTTTGTTGGGAAAGAACATCAGAAGTACCAAGACTTTGGTATAACGATCACTTTAGTGTCATAAACTTTTTTTCGACCACCTGAGTGTCATAACTTTCGTATATCTTAACTCCTCATAAATTGGTGCCTCACCTTCCATCAAATGTGTTTTATCATGTTCTTTTTGTTGCTAGCCCTAGCTCATTATCACATCCAATGTGTTCAATTGAAAACACGCCTGTCTATACTTGCAAAGTACAAATATTCTCTTCAAGTGACAAGTTCATGAGATTCTATCTATTAGGGAAAAATTAAGATAGAACTACTCCTTACAAGGTGTTATATACTAGCAAAATTCTAGTTACAATCTATTGCAAAATTCTAGTTACAATCTATCTACAAACATGGTACTATTGCGCAGGAGCCAAAGTCCTAATGAAGGAAGGAGGCCCAAATTTTCATTGCATTCACATTTACAATATGTTTAGTATTTATTATTATTACATGTAGAAAAATGTTGTCCGACAAGAAAAGTATTGTGATTTTCAATAAGGACATTGGGCTAATGTCATGCCCCAATCCACGAGCGCGTGCCCATCCCTCAGTGGTCGATGTAACTGCAATGTCCTAAGAAACGTCGCCGACCCATTTCATTTTAATGTACATGCGGAAGTGAATAAATAAATCCCCTGATATCAAACAACATCGATAAAAAAAAAAAAAAAAAAAAAAAAAAAAAAAAAAACAGATTCAAAAAAAAAACACGTCTTTATATACAAACTAGGTTTATATACAAAAGTGTATCTCCAAAAGGTGTCCTAATTGATCTACACCTCGGATCCCCTCAACTCAGCTCCAGATCCTCCACTCTACGGTTCTGAAAAGAATTGAGCCCACAACGGGTTGAGATATAAATCTTAGCAAGTTCACATTCTAAACCCCGATTAGGAAGGTAATACGTCTAGAGGCGTTCTAACCACACAAGCACACCACCATACAACCATAGAGACTCACCTCACCTCAGTCCTTCTTGCATGTCAGCACAATTCATATCACATACATGAGCAGTAATTAAACTCAATCAATTGGAATGCCACATTTCATATTTCATATAGCCATAAGGGTCTCGATTATAAGACCAAATTATTATGACACGTCCCATACCATGCCACACAATTTTGTCCCATAATCTAGCACTTCTAACTCAATCAATCATGCATTCCTAATTTTAATCTCAGCCCAATGGGCACGGCCTACTCGATGTTCAAGTCTTCTAGCATAGCCAAGTGTCATCTCACCCTATTGAGCATGGCTACGTCTGCCTCAAGACGGCTTTCCACATAGGAGCATTGGTCTAGCTTCTGCTACGACCGGTATCCGTTGTCCAGGGCTTTCCACATAGGAGCATTGGTCTAGTTTCTACTGCTACCGATGTCCATTGTCGAGGGCTTTCCACATAGGACCATCGTCCACCCGACGCACATCGAGTGACAGGTTCTTTTAACCATTACACGCATATCCAATCCCGACTAAGGACATCGTGCATTGCACTCAAATGTCTCATTAAAATTATGTGCTTGGCCTATTTTCTTTGTATTAAAAACACCCGATAAAAATAATCGTGTGTGGGTACACGATCAGCTTGAACCAGAAAAGTTGATATCCTTCCTTTTAAAATCCCACTATTTAATATAGTCTTTAAAAATATTTTCAGTGTCAAAACTTGACACCCAATAATTTCTAATTAATTACCAAAATTTCGTAATTTTAAAATAAATACTCAAAAT
Organism: Eucalyptus polyanthemos subsp. polyanthemos; assembly: GCA_017140185.1. Lineage (NCBI taxonomy): Eukaryota > Viridiplantae > Streptophyta > Magnoliopsida > Myrtales > Myrtaceae > Eucalyptus > Eucalyptus polyanthemos. The sequence continues at coordinate 19,782,188 of CM029463.1, read as the reverse complement.
CATAATCACCACTCAATTTACACAAAATAACACTCAATTGCATAAACTAAGCATACCACTGTAATCAGCACGAAATTCCGGTCACCGGCTATCCCGGTATAATTTCTGGAAAATATTAAATAATTAAATAAATAATAAAATTAATTAAATAATGCAATTTAAATTCAATAAATACTAACTTAGGTCGGAAATGCTAATCTAACCACCTAAACGGGTCTAGAAAATTTCCGAACCTATCTAGATAAATAGTACATCATATCTAGTTCTTAATTAATCTAATCTAACCACATAACAAGTATAATTAAGCAATTAAATCACTAATCTAATCTAACTAACCATATAATCCTTAATTAACCTAAACTAATCAACCCTTAAGCATAATTAACTCCCTAAGCAGAGTTTAGTGAGTAAACTCACCAGTTTAGCAATCCGGTGAGTCCACGACATCGGCAATGGAGGGGCGGGCAATAATTGAGCTTGCGGTGACACCAACGGAGGTTCGGATAGGCCTAGAAATGGGCCACGAAGACCAAAACCCCTTGCTGGTTTCGGCTATTGCTTGCTGGACCAATAGGACTAGAACGGGCGGCTGGCTGGCTAAAACAGCAAGGAGGTGGTGTAGCGGTTGTAGCGGGCGACGATGGTGCTCAATAGCGGACTGGACGGTGATGGCAACGCTTCGAAGGGTTGGACAGAGGGCTCTATGGCGTTAGGACGGCGAGCAGGAGGTGCGGATGCAAGGGATGATTGCATAGGCTCGCGGGCAGCGCTAAAAGGCAACGACGGGTAGACAAGCGGCAGGGAGGCGATTCGGCTGGTCAACGGGCAAGAGGGCTTTTTCTAGTTTCTCTCTGCAATTTTGAGCTCCACAAATGCTCAATAATGAATAAAGTGGGCTGAATGAGGAAGATGAAGCCAATTGCAGCTTGGAAGGTCCCAAATGCCCCAAAAATCCAAGAAAATATCCCAATTGCTCATTGCAAGGGCCCCCACCACTTCAGCTCTCAATCCTCAACCACTTGCACACCCAAACTTCCCCTATAAGCCAATGAAGAGGTCCAAAAGTGTGCCACACCCTTGGCCTACGAATTTTGGGCAATCTCCATCCAATTTGCTTCAATTCCTCTCCAATTGGACCTAAATTGAAGTCCATAAATCCAACCAATGTGCCATCATCCATCACGATTTTTCCTCATCAATTTGTCCAACTTGAATCCCAAATACACGACCAAAAACGACCCTCAGATTTTTCAAGTCTAAAATAACCTTATTTTGATTTTTTGCCATAAATCCTGGTTTGCAGAAAAATCTTTGGAAGGTAAGTCAACGCTCTTAAAATGAATCGCGACATGACAAGACTTTCAATTTCTGAAATCGGATTCAAATTCACAATTAATTTCAATCTCACGCGATTTTAGCGTGACCTAACCTACTGGGTAGCTTTTAAGAATTTTTGGTGCAATTGACCTTTGGTCGATTATTTTTTAGCCACATTGTACATCTTTGACACATTGACGACTCTTGGTTGTCGTGAAAATCTCGAGATTTCAAATACGGGCACAGGGTACGGAAAAGATAGAAAAATCAATCTAGTGTTGTTCGACAGAATTTTTATAATCAGGTAGAATTACCCACACACTAATCACATTTCTCTATCGAATCAACCCATCTTTGGTCTTTAATCGATTTTGACAGTGCCGTAATGACTCTGGCAGATTAGCACAATCGAATAGTCAATTCCTGGTCAAATTCTCAAGTCTATTGCACTAAAATCCCTTAATGGCTTCACCTAATAGACTAGTTACTCATGAGTGGCTAACTCACATAAAAGAACTATAGACACTTCGATGAAATGCCCAACTTATTCAATTGAAAATAGAACCTGAAAATCAGGATGTCACAGCTAATCTCTCCAATGGAGTTCTTTTCACCCTTCCCTCACGGTACTAATTCGTAATTGGTCAAAAGCGAACCTATAAAAGGTTGATAGGTCTTTGGTTCTGGAAAGAAGATATATGAAGATGTTTTTTTCTTCTTTAATGTGTTTGATTTCAAAAAAGTACTTTGAAAACCATTCTAACTATCAAACAAGTTGACGATAAGAAACTATTTTGGGTTTAAACTTCATTTGGGATGGAAAAGGATGGCTTTTTTCTTATTCTTTTTCTAGACAAAGAAATGATAACCAATTATATTGAACTCGAATCCCTTTATTTCATATTTGATGGCTAATGTTCTTTGAACATTGAGTGGTAGTGAAGTTCAGTAGGTGAAAACCCTCCGCTCTTATGTTCATAGATGTATCTCTTTCCTTGGCTTTTTCGAGCAAAATTACTGTCCTATACTTTTTACTATCATCAATTCACAAGATTCACTTGCCATCAGAAAGATTAGGCAATGACAGAAGATGCATTAAATATGATTTATTGTCCACTCGTAGTTTGCTATGTGGTTTTGTACACTAATATTATATATAGCATTGTATTGTGCAATAGATGTGTCAAAAGTTGTGTATGACACTCATTTTAGTGCCAAAAATTTTCACATAATCACTTAAGTACCAAAGATGAGAAATTCCAGCCAAAAATGATACGTGACTTTTATAATTAAAATTTTTATATGACTTGGCATATTATTCGAAAAAGCCAATCCACGAGACATTTCCACGTGGCATGCTTGGTATTGAAGTGATTGCATTTTAACAACGATTGGTATTGAATTGTTCACTTTAAATAAAATTTGGTACTCAAGTGATTACTATTTACAACTTTTACACGACATCATTTAGGGGTTATTTGTTGATTGGGTACATCGACGAGCCATGTAGGGCTGAGAAATTAATAAAATATGGTCACTTCAGATTTTCGATGATGCAGATTGGATTTGGCACTTAAATGATATTTAAAAAAAAAATTTAACACTAAAATGAGCGCCGTACATAATTTTTAACACGTCAAGTGTCCTTTCCTTGAAATGCTACTAAAATCTCTGTGTGTGAAGGTAGAGTTATTCATATTTCAAACATACTGAAATTGTTTTATAGATGATTTTACATATTGTTAACAGTCATCAAGTGGTTTAGAACATTCATATTATCATTTAATATGGCATTATCCAACAGGAAACATCTTTAAAAGTTGAGGAGAGAGAAAGCAATATGGAAGGTAATAACAAAGAAGAAAGGGAGGAGGATACCGAACAAATAACAGAATAAGAATATTGCTTAATACCTTGCTTTCTCTCTCCTGAAGAATGAAGACTGAACAGATTGGAGATGAAGACTGGACATTCCATCAAATCTGTCATGCAAGCCGACGACGTTTCCCCAATAAATTAAAAGAAAGAGAAGTCAAGTAATAACCCACCAATTACGTAAGGATTGACAAGTCCGTGGAATTTCCGGTCCCGATCCACAAGCTGGCTCGGTCCGAAGTTAAATTAAAAGGCTTGGAACGAATAAACTAGGCCGGTCCAGACGTTGCCCGCATTTTATTTTTTATTTATAATTAAGATGGATTAGTTATTATATTGTTGCCTCAGTAATCATTTTTGTACATATTTATAATTTATACATATTTCTAAAAACACAGTTTGAGCCATTCCAAGCGTTTTTGGGCCTAACAGGAAAAAAAAAGGGCAGTCGGAAATCTTGACTATTCGATCTTGTCCAATTTGAGCTGGTCTGTCCTTTCGGGCTTTGAGTCTTTTTTGTTCACCCCTTAGACTAATTGCCAAGTGGAATGAAGTGTATCTTTGTTGTAGTTTATGGATACCTCATCGTCGATTAAATTCCGACATTGCATCTTTATGTCCTCATGCTCTATTGTCAATAATATTTTGGCAAAGTTTGTGTACTTTTAGTTCCGTTTGAAGTGAAGTTATTATTTTTCATGTGTGCCTATAATATTTTCTATCCAAAATCGCCATAGCAGTTGTCTCTTCTGAAAATGAAAACTGAAGAAAGACTTTTGATATAAAGTATTTTGTCGCAGTCATATTCTAGTGAGCAGAACTTCTTAAGGATGATCAAACTAATTTTAGTTTTGAGGACGATCTACATACAACTCCTAAATGATTCGAGGGGTTCACTTTTATCTACATATGTTCGCTCCTACAACTGATAGATGGAACCCAACAATCTATTAAGCATGCAAAAGTTAAATGGAATCAATCTCTCGAGGTTACATGACAAATCTCCGCATTCATGAGTTTTAATTCAATGTGGAAGTTAACTCCGATGAAATCGAAATTAGTGAAAATTAAATAACTATAGGTAACATAATTAAGACCAATGTGGGAAAAATATAATAACAATACGTTTCGGTATAGCAATTTAAAAACAATTTGAATAAGCTTCAACAATTGTCAGGCAAACGTCAAGAATGCCTGAGGGGACTTTTATGTAATTTGAGAAGAAATGATGTTGCAGTAGAAAACTGAATTTCCATTCCCCATAATCATTTTCCCACTGACAAATTTTATTCAAACGGTAATTCCAATACTTAATTGATGACTCGGCCCCTGCCAGATATTGCGCCATTTCGTCCATTGAGTAATTATTGTAATGCTTGTGGCGTTATTCCTATTTCCACGTCTTCTCCGCTTTCACTTTTTCGAGAAAATACTAGAAAGAGAAATATCAAACACAATAATTATTTTTATCAATTGTTGCGTATTACTTATTGTCCAATCAAAGTCTGACATGTGGTTCGGTATATAAGTATTAAATATACAATATAGCATTGTCCAGTTCTTAATTATTAATGATGGAACTTATTCCGTCAATTAAACAAGGTGGTTTTACTCCGTCATGTCCTATTGACTTCAATACGCAGTGGTGGACTTGCTTAGTCTATTAATGCCCCGTCAATTACGTGAAGATTAAGGAGTCCACGGAGACGAAGACTCGTCATTCCGTCAAATGCGTAATCAATGAATCCACTCTCAAATTATACCCAGTCGCCACGCTATTTTAGTGGCTATGTAATAGTATTTCATAGTTCATGCTCATGTCCCCAATTTCAATTTAAAGATAAATCGTTCACAATCATGAGATTTTGGATGCCACTTACATAATAGCTTACTCAGGAATAGTTTTTGTAATTAGTGGATACATGACTCATGACTAATCAATGCATCAATCCACCGCTGAAGAGATATATCAGATTATATACAAGTCCATTTGATCGAAAGAGAGATTTTGATGTATAGAATGAGACTAGTGGGGTATTCAGTCTGTGTTTCTTGAGTGATCTGATTAAAGTGAAAAAAGATTGATGTCTTACAAGTGAAATGTTGATTAATCGAGTTTATGGATTTTAATGTCTTTAGTATTTGTAAATCGTATATCATATTTTATATGTAAATCAGATCGCTTGTGTTAATATACATTTGTCACGTTTGATATCGAATATCAAGTATATGCACCGACTATGGATCGATATTTGTGAACTATAAGAACTCAATAAGGGTGAGCATGGATAAAGAGGGCTAGTTTTCAATGTTTTTTGGCAAGCCGATTCAGGCCTAAACTGATTTTTCTTTTTAATGGATTAGTTATTATATTTTGGGCCTAACAAATTACTCTATTTTTCTATATTGACTTTATTGAAGCACTTTATTTATACTTAATGTACTTTCTACTATTTATTTTTATATTTTTATACATTATATATTTTTATATTTTTTAAGTAATCGTTTGACTCAGTCTATGATGAAGAAGTTAAGGCCCGAAATGGTCTAGACCAGTCCAATAAAAATATTGGTGACCTTGAAATCACGGCTTGGACCTATTTGGGCTTGAAAATTGACATTGGCCAATCTAGGCAAAATCAAGATTAATCTTTGTAACTCACCCATAAAACTAGGTGCCATGTGCAACAAAGTGTTATGCATGAGAGCCACCTTTTGAACCTCATAAAGGTAAAGTGCTATATGGTGAGAATCACATCTTGAACTTATGAGAGCCATCTCCAGAATCTTTCGTGTGCGACCACTTGGGTATATCAACGGGATCGACCGTGCAGTATGCATCATAGGATTTCATCCATGTGGTGTACTATCATAGCATTTTCTATCCCTAGAAGAGATGGTCAATCACTTACTCAATTGGTGATTTGCGTTTGTAACATTGAGATGATTGCTTGCTGGAATTAAAATATTGTGAAATTTTGACATCTAGTGATATGTCAACATCAATCAAGATATTGTGCAATTGTGATAAAAGGAATTTATCTATGTGATTTGGCATAAGAATGATTGATTTCGTGGTTGCACCATGTAAATATAATGTTTAGCGAACATTTGGAAAATACTACATAAATTACGTAAATGCCAAAAAAAAATAAAATTGTATTCATAAACTGAATAATGAGTAATTATTTTATATGGTTTATTTGACTCTTAGGAAGTGGCGGAACAAGAGCCATGCGTGAAAATGTATCAGTCCATCATATGTTTGATTCCTATAGAATGGCCAACCAAGACTCTACTATGTGTGGATGAAGTCTGGAGGGAAGTCTAATTTATTTCACGGTGTTTAGGTGGTCATCCATGAGATAGAGGTGCCGTCCGGATTTGAAATTGGACCACTAGTAAGTGAATTTTCTTAATTCTACTTAGGATTGATCCCCAATACATGTACATATGTGTAATACGGTTGTTTTCACAGGTTTGCTCAAGAAAACACTAAGTTTGAATTTCAAAATTAGTATAACAGACATAGAGGTTGGGAAGAATTACCAAAAAAGTCTTAAATCTACTGTAATTATGTTAATTTAGTTCTAAACTTTTTTTCTTTTGCCAATTCAGTCATTTATGTTAGTTCAATCCATCTAGTCAACTTTGACCCATCGGTACTGATGTAGCATTTTTTATGTAATATTTTTATAATTTCTTGAATTTATTTTATTTTTTTTTTTCTTTTCTTTAATTTTTTTCCCTTCCCTCAAGGCCAGCGAGGTGTCCAACCCTTGCCAATAAGGGGGTGGGAGCATGGCCCTTCACCTAGATCTAGTGTGGGACGTGACGCCCTTGCTTGATTTGGGTGAGTGAAGTAACAAGAGCCGCGATACCCTTGCTCAACGCCGGCAAGGGCATCCCGCCCCTAAGGGAAGGGGAAAAAAAAATATATATATATATATATATATATATATATATATATAAATTAAAAATTTATCAAAATATTATTTAAAAAATATCACATCAATGTCGGCTGGTCAAAATTGATTAGATGGATTGAACTGGCACAAATTACATAAGGTTTACTATACGTTTTGGTATAGCAATTTAAAAACAACTTGAAATAAGCTTCAACAATTGTCAGACAAACGTCAATAATGCTTAAAGGGACTTTTACGTAATTTGAGAATAAAGGATGTTGCAGTAAAAAACTGAATTTCCATTCCCCATCATCATTTTCCCACTGACAAATTTTATTCAAACGCTAATTCCAACACTTAATTGATGACTACGCCCCTGCCAGATAGTGCGCCATTTCGTCCATTAAGGAATTATAGTAATGCTTGTAGTGTTATTCCTATTTACACGTCTTCGAGAAAAAACTAGAAAGAGAAATATCAAACACACTAATTATTTTTATTAATTGTTGCATATGACTTTTTGTCCAATCAAAGTCTGTCGTGTAGTTCGATATATAAATATTAAATACATAATATAATATTGTCCAGTTCATAATTATTAATGATGGAACTTATTCTGTCAATTAAACAAAGTGGCTGTACTCCATCATGTCTTATTGACTTTAATACGCAGTGGTGGACTTGCTTAGTCTATTAATGCCCCGTCAATTAAGTGAGGATTAAGAAGTCCACGGAGACGAAGACTTGTCATTCCGTCAAATGCGTAATCAATGAATCCACTCTCAAATTATGCCCAGTCGCCACGCTATTTCAGTGGCTATATAATAGTATTTCATAGTTCATGCTCTTGTCCCCAGTTTTAGTTTAAAGATAAGTCGTTCACAATCATGAGATTTTGGACTCCACTTACATATTAGCTTAGTCAAGAATAGTTTTTGTAATTAGTTGATACATGACTCGTGACTAATCAATGCATCAATCCATTGCTAAAGAGATATATTAGATTATATATGAGTCCATTTGGTCGAAAGAGAGATTTTGATGTATAAAATGAGACTAGTGGGGTATTCAGTCTGTGTTTCTTGAGTTAGAGAAAAGAGAACTAGAAGATATTGATTCGATTAAAGTGAAAAAAGATTGATGTCTTACAAGTGAAATGTTGATTAATCGAGTTTATGGATTTTAATGTCTTTAGTATTTGTAAATCATATATCATATTCTATATGTAAATCAGATCACTTGTGTGAATATGCATTTGTCACGTTTGATATCGAATATCAAGTATATGCACCGACTATGGATTAATATTTGTGAACTATAAGAACTCAATAAGGGTGAGCATGGATCAAGAGGGCTAGTTTTCATTGTTTTTGGCAAGCCAATTCAGGCCTAGCCTGATTTTTCTTTTTAATGGATTAGTTATTATATTTTTGGCCTAAAAAATTACTCTATTTTTTATATCGAATTTATTGAAGCACTTTAAGTATAAATAATGCACTTTATACTATTTATATTTATATTTATATTTATTATATATTTTTATATTTTTTAAGTAATTATTTGACTCAGTCTATGATGAAGAGGTTAAGGCCTGAAATGGTCCAGACCACTCCAATAAAAATATTGGTGACCTTGAAATCACAGCTCGGACCTATTTGGACTTGAAAATTGACATTGGCCAATCTAGGCAAATCAAGATTAATCTTTGTAACTCACCCATAAAACTAGGTGCCATGCGGAACAAAGTGTTATGCATGAGAGCCACCTTTTGAACCTCGTAAGGGTAAAGTGCTATATGGTGGGAACCACATCTTGAACTTATGAGAGCCATCTTCGGAATCTTTCATGTGCGACCACTTGGGTATATCAGTGGGATCGACTGTGCGGTATGCATCATAGAATTTCATCCATGTGGTGTACTATCATAGCATTTTCTATCCCTAGAAGAGATGGTCAATCACTTAATTGGTGATTTGCGTCTGTAACATTGAGATGATCGCTTGCTGTAATTAAAATATTATGAAATTTTGACATCTAGTGATATGTCAACATCAATCAAGATATTATGCAATTGTGATAAAAGGAATTTATCTATGTGATTTGGCATAAGAAGGATTGATTTCGTGGTTACACCATGTAAATATAATGTTTAGCGAACATTTTGGTAAGTACTACATAAATTACGTAAATGCTGAAAAATAAAATTGTATTCATAAACTGAATAATGAGTAATTATTTTATATGGTTTATTTGACTCTTAGGAAGTGGCGGAACAAGAGCCATGCGTGAAAATGTATCAGTCCATCATATGTTTGATTCCTATAGAATGGCCAACCAAGACTCTACTATGTGTGATGAAGTCTGGAGGGAAGTCTAATTTATTTCACGGTGTTTAGGTGGTCATCCATGAGATAGAGGTGCCGTCCGGATTTGAAATTGGACCACTAGTAAGTGAATTTTCTTAATTCTACTTAGGATTGATCCCCAATACATGTACATATGTGTAATACGGTTGTTTTCACAGGTTTGCTCAAGAAAACACTAAGTTTGAATTTTAAAATTAGTATAACAGATATAGAGGTTGGGGAGAATTACCAAAAAAGTCTTAAATCTACTGTAATTGTGTTAATTTAGTTCTAAACTTTTTTTTTTGCCAATTCAGTCATTTATGTTAGTTTAGTCCATCTAGTCAACTTTGACCCATCAGTACTGATGTATTTTTTAAATAATACTTTTATAATTTCTTGAATTTATTTTATTTTTTTGTTTTGTTTTCTTTAATTTTTTTCCCTTCCCTCAAGGCCAGCGAGGGTGTCCAACCCTTGCCAACGAGGGGGTGGGAGCATGGCCCTTCACCTAGATCTAGTGTGGGTCATGATGCCCTTGCTTGATCTGGGTGAGTGAAGTAACAAGAGCTGCTATACCCTTGCCCAACGCTGGCAAGGGCATCCCTCCCCTAAGGGAAGGGGAAAAAATAAAAGAAAATATATACAAATTAAAAAACATCAAAATTTTATTTAAAAAATGTCGCATCAATGTCGGCTAGTCAAAATTGATTAGATGGATTGAACTTGCACAAATTACATAACGTTTATGATACGTTTTGGTATAGCAATTTAAAAACAATTTGAAATAAGCTTCAACAATTGTCAGACAAACGTCAATAATGCTTAAAGGGACTTTTACGTAATTTGAGAATAAAGGATGTTGCAGTAGAAAACTGAATTTCCATTCCCCATCATCATTTTCCCACTGACAAATTTTATTCAAACGCTAATTCCAACACTTAATTGATGACTCCGCCCCTGCCAGATAGTGCGCCATTTCGTCCATTAAGGAATTATAGTAATGTTTGTAGTGTTATTCCTATTTACACGTCTTCGAGAAAAAACTAGAAAGAGAAATATCAAACACACTAATTATTTTTATTAATTGTTGCATATGACTTATTTTCCAATCAAAGTCTGTCGTGTAGTTCGGTATATAAATATTAAATATATAATATAATATTGTCCAGTTCATAATTATTAATGATGGAACTTATTTGTCAATTAAACAAAGTGGCTGTACTCCATCATGTCCTATTGACTTCAATACGCGTTGGTGGACTTGCTTAGTCTATTAATGCCCCGTCAATTAAGTGAGGATTAAGAAGTCCACGGAGACGAAGACCCGTCATTCCGTCAAATACGTAATCAATGAATCCACTCATAAATTATGCCCAGTCGCCACGCTATTTCAATGGCTATGTAATAGTCGTTCACAATCATGAGATTTTGGATGCCACTTACATATTAGCTTAGTCAGGAATAGTTTTTGTAATTAGTTGATACATGACTCGTGACTAATCAATGCATCAATCCACTGCTAAAGAGATATATCATATTATATACAAGTCCATTTGGTCGAAAGAGAGATTTTGATGTATAAAATGAGGCTAGTGGGGTATTTAGTCTATGTTTCTTGAGTTAGAGAAAAGAGAACTAGAAGATATTGATTCGATTAAAGTGAAAAAAATTGATGTCTAACAAGTGAAACGTTGATTGATCGAGTTTATGGATTTTAATGTCTTTAGTATTTGTAAATCATATATCATATTCTATATGTAAATCGGATCGCTTGTGTTAATATGCATTTATCAAGTATGATATCGAATGTCAAGTATATGCATTGACTATGGATCGATATTTATGAACTGTAAGAACTCAATAAGGGTGAAGATGGGTTGAAAGGGCCAGTTTTCAATGTCTTCGGCCCCAAGCCGACTTAGGCCGAGCCTGATTTTTCTTTTTAGTAGATTAGTTGTTATATTTCGGGCCTAAAAAATTACTCTGTTTTTTTTTTTTTTTATATGGACTTTATTGAAGCGCTTTAAGTATAAATAATGTTCTTTCTACTATTTATTTTTATATTTTTATTTATTACATATTTTTATATTTTTTTAGTAATTGTTCGAGTTAGTCTAGGCCGAAGAAGTTAAGGTCTAAAATGGGCCAGACTAAACCAATAAAAATATTGGGGACCTCGAAATCACGGCTCACACCTATTTGGGCCTAAAAATTGAGTTGTCCAATCTAGGCGGAATCAAGCTTAGTCTTTGTAACTCATCCATAAAACTAAGTGCCATGCGCAACAAAGTGTTATATGCATGAGAACCACCTTTTGAACCTCATAAGGATGAAGTGCTACATGGTGATGAATACTTCACAAGATGTGGCGTTGAATATGCATGTCTTCATCCCTTTGGCTGATAGTTATTACCCCAGGAAAGGTTAGCGGCAATAGAGTACGTCATAGTGCAGCATGCCTTTAGAAAGTAGAGCTAAGTAGCTAAAGACACGGATCTGTGTATGTTCTCATCTATTCTACTATCATATCCTGTAAAACAATCAGTTTTCACTGTCCTCCAGAAACTCTGTTTTCATATTCTAGTTCATCCCTTGTCACTTTTGACACTACTCACATCCATTAATTCATTTGTCCTGTGGGATCATCTTAAATTCATCATTCCACACATTTAACGCTTTCTCATGACGCTGAATCTTATGATGGTGTTCCAGTTCATGGGGAATTAATTATGCAAGTTTTCTCAACATGGTCAAGTTAGATGTCCATAGCTATTCAGGTTCAAGCTTTGTTCTCCTTCAAATTTCCCATTATTTTCAGTAATTCATCTAATCTGCTTCCGTCGATTACAGGATGACTAGATTTTCGTAGAGAACACTCTGCGAGATAGTGAAAGAGTCCAGGTATAAGAAAGTAAGACATATATCCATTCTGTAGAACCAACACTTTGGCATTACGATCCTCACGTATTTGGGGAATTGCAGATGGAAGATATTGTTCTGTGTGAAGGCGTTCAAAAAGGCCTCAAATCTCCAGCCTTTTGCAGGGGAAACTATGCGCCGACGGTTGGAAATGCCATGTACCATTTCCATGGTCTGCTCTATCGCAAGCTAAAAGGGTGTGTCACAGATATCTCGTACAGCGAGGGTGAAAAACCTAGTCCTTGCTTTTTTAACTTCTCATTTCCAGACCATGAGATATTAACCCCCTCCGAGCTTATTGAATCTATCATGTTTGGTTAAAAAAACCCTCCAGGCTTTAGCAGAAGTAACTCTCAAAAGCATGGCCTAACTATTTTCCTTTATGTTGCAACAAATGTAATTCTAATGTGTCTATAAATCGGTTTAGCTTTGCTTAGGGGATAAAAAGATGCTTTAGCCAGCGGTCTCATCTGGTCCCAAAATGGAAGAAACCCAAAGGTGGGGGCCTCAGAGATGAAAACAGTGAAATGCCTTTTGAAATTAAAGAACCTTAAAGTTGTCGTGTAAAGTTCATGAGAAAGCCAAATGCGACTATGGCTTGGCTGAAATCAGACTTATTTGATATTATTTGAGAACAACCCGTCTTCTCCTATGAAAATCACGATAAGTCGAGTCTTTTAGTCAAAAGGCCTTTGTCAAACTGCAAGCACGTAACGACCTTCATTTCACCACATTCAACTTCACTGGAACAGAGGAGAAACAAATTCTGTATGAAAAAGTTCCCCCTAAGTCATGTCCAATTCTCACGAAATGTGAATAGAAACTTTCACCGGAAGCCATGCAAATGCATCGGAAAAATCTCAAAAGGGTAGTGAGCTATCGTGTCAGAACTACGTGATAAACCATCTACGTCAGGAGTGTGCTGTCAACCTATCATGTCGTCCTGTAAACTAGACACACACTGTCCCAGCTTATTCAAGATTCACTCAGTAGCCCTGCAGGACGAAAAGGAAAATTAGCGGCAAGGCAACTGAAAATCTTGAAAACTTGGCTCGCACAGAAAAGCAGCAAAGAACTCTTACTTCGGCGACTTGGGCGTCTTTGTGGTCTTCGACGACAGAATATTCTTGCAAACGGAGTTCTGGGGACGGGTATTAGCTTTCCAACAAGAGCCAGAGGCCAACTGTTTTCAAACCATGAAGGAAAGACCGTTTGTGAAGAGCCGACGCCCAATTTAATAAAAAGCAAGTGGTTACTGGTGTTAATGCTCTTTCCATAATGTTTCATCATCCAATGTATCAACAAAATTTCAAATAAAATAAAACGGGAATAAGAATTAGAATGCTGTAAGAAACTCTGCAGAAGTCACCATGAATATCAGGAGAGATATACAAGCTACATACCTGATAAAAGCAATAATAATTAGATGATCCCCTGCTTCCAATTAAGTAACACTATTGAAGTAAACTTCCTGAGAAATTCTATGATAGTGACCTGAGGAGAAGGAAACATAGAGGATCATGATAAATTTTTACATTATTATCTAACTCAATCAAGAAAAAAGTTGGACGGTTCTCACCTGAAGTATTAGAGTCAGACCTATCATCCCCATGAAGAGATACTTGCTCGTGATTCCCTTGAACACATTAAACTCATTTGATTCTAACTAAGGCATTAAGTTCATTGAATATATGAGGATTGAACGCTCACAAGCTTGTCAAATCATGGGTTAAAAGAAGAAAATGAAAGAACTCTGACTCTACTTAGCAACGGCAAGATGAAAAAGGCAGCCTAGATTACGATGAAAATCCATTATCAATGTGCTCCTCAAGCTGATGCCCAGACTATATGAATCAAAATTAGTGTAAACACTTGCATTAACCATTTTAAATAAGGTCACTGTAGATGTAGTCAAGGTATCAACTATTTAAATTGTCGTGACCACCCTTTCAGTGTCCCTTACACATGGGCGCATGTAGAGGCTAATAGCTGGCTAAGTGTTAGGCTTAGTGTGGGCTCTCCCAAGTCCACCAATTCAAGATTTAGGATTTCAGTTTTTGATTTGCAAATCAATTTCAAATAGGAGTCACCACTAATTAATTTGTGATTAGTCGATTAGAAACCCAAATAAAATAGTATGAGAAATATTTTACTTCTGCACAATTAGAGAAATTAGAATTAGAGACTTGATTATACCGGTTAATCAACTAATACCCTTTCAATACCTAATCTTTTTAAACCCTAATATTTTTGGATTTTCAAGGGTTTTTCATGCATTTGTGGAGAATAAAAACCATCTTTTAGGATTTTTCTGATTTTTCGGAAAATGTTAAATCAATTTTGATTATTTTTTATTTTTGATATTATATTATGTAAAACGGATCTGCATCGGACCCCCGCGTCTGACCCGGTCGAGGCCAGCCTGAGCGCGCAGCCCAGTTCTTCTGCCGAACTGGGCTTCGGTGAAGAGGCCCAACATGCCCACCCGCAAAGAAACACAAATAATAAAATATAGCCCAGCCCGGGACCAAACAAACCCTAGCCCAGAACCGGGCCCAACCGGGTCAACCGGATCTGCGTGCCGACCCGACTGAGCCCTCCTTGGCCGCGTCCGCTTCGCCGCGACGAACACGACGGCGCCGAGCGTCGCCGCTCGTCTCGTCTCAGCCGAGGGCGTGCCGGGGATCCGAGGTCTGGGCGGCCGGCCAAGATACGTCCTGGCACGTCGAGACGGCGGCCGAGGGTGCGGCCGTGGGGTGATATCGTGGGACAACCGAAACGGGCCCCTCTTCCTTCGCTCTGTTCGATGATGGCGGAGGGGACGGAGCGCACGCGTCGAACCAACCAGACGGGCCGATGCCCAGAAGCCCTGCGTCGCCGGGACGCCTCGACCGGACGAGACGATGCCCGGACAAATCAACGCCGGCCCGAAACAAAGACGCGAATGCTAGATCTAGTTCAGGCGTTTCGTCGAGCGGGTGGAATGCGCCATGTAACAGAGAGATCCTCTGCTCAACCGAGGCTCAAACCCGAGCCGGAACCCTCGACAGACAATCCAGGACGCGCCCAGCAAATAAAGGAAGGTCGGGGCCGGAGCTCGCGTGAGCTGGACGACCGCGAAGCTCCGGCCCGGCGCGGCCAAAACAGGGCACAAGAACGGGGCCGGGGCCTACCGGAGCTTCGGCGCTTGAAAGCAGGCGCGGCCGTGGCTCGACGGACGAGGGTGCTAGATGGCGCACTGCCTAAGGAGGCGTTCTCTTTGGAGGACAAGTGTCAGTTTGTTTCCTTGCCCCAGAAAAAGATTCGATGTTGAAGTACGGTTCGCGTTTCGTTCAATCTTCTCAGCTGGTGAAACAATTCTATTGCCAAATGTTCTTACTAGAGATCCGACCTATTCAATTCCATAAGCAAACGCATAAGTAATCTCAACAATAGCAGCCCAGAAGGGCCAGAACCACTAATCCTTTGGTCTTCTTTGACTAAGGAACCAAACTTACTTGGCAAAAGACAAAGATGAGGGTATCCTTCAGTTTGTGAGCATGACCGTTCCTACCATACTCCAATTTCAGTAAAAGCTTATACCACGGAAATCAAGAACGAGCAGGACAGTCACTTAATAGGCAGCCTAAAGACCCAAATTCCACTGTTAGGAGCAAGAAGCCAGCAAAAACCCTTTCTAATAAAGTGTTGGTGGCTAGCTGGCTATACCTGTATCAATAAATTCCTCCACATGATACTTGTGATGAGAGGTTCTCTACAATTGAGAAAATCACCCAGCTAGTGCGTACTTGAAGAGTAAGGATAAACGACGGGTTCCAGCAAGCGAAGAAATCGCAATACACATCTAAAGAAATTGAGGATTTGAGTTGACAAGAAAAAAAAACAGGATCTCCAAGCTTGTGACCAAAATTTTTATATGTTGCACCCAATAATAACATCCGGGAACTCTTACCTCCTACCAAGTGGAGGCCCATGCATAAGGTGGTCAGTTGGAGTCTCGGTAGCTAGTGCTACTGCACCAAGGGTGTCCGAAATGATCACATTAACCTAGAGAAGACTAGAGTGAGCAAAGAGAAGCAATAATGGGTAGGGGCGCCCACATGTGCAAGCCAAGAGGCCCCGGATCGAATGTGGACCAAGTATTCTCCGGCCCCCCCACACCCCTAATTCCTTTTATTAGTAGGGCCGCATACCTGTTGGCAAAACTTACATGCAAACAATTGCTTGAAACTTGGTCACTTTCATGACCATATTAACTAGGAGAATCCAAACATATTCCACAGACTCTCCTAATAAAAAACCTAACTCTAAAATCTTGGTCCAAGTAGATATATAGGAAAGTCAAATAGAGTAACTTCCAATGGATTGGACCTGAGCAAGTCCTTAAAAGGCTCTGACCACTAGCAAAGTTTGGGTAGAGGCCCGGGTCTGGGGTCTCGATAAAAATATACCGGCCCCATTGGTTCTCCCGTCCACACCCCCCTTACGGGGTAGGGGAACCAGCCTGGATCCCCGTGAAGCCTTCCCCCCTAAAACACGGGGGCGTGGTTCAGGGAAATGAAAGGTCTAGGGGAAATATCGTAGAATAATTACGATCTTGAATACTATAAAACACTAATCACGTTCCATAGACTTTTCCAATCGTAATCTAGAATCATGCTCCAAGTTTATAAATAAGGCATTCAAAAATATTAAATTGCAATAGACCTCTGATGCTCATAACGATATTATAACCCAACTTGAGGAATGTATCATGAAGTAACCGTGATGTCAATATCTTGAGACTCATTGCCTTGCTCGAGGGAAAAGTGTTAAAAAAAGTTTTGAATCTTTTACATTTGTGTCAATTTAGTTCTAAATATTTTTACTTGGTATGAATTCAGTCATTTATAGCTAATTTTGGCCGGATTTTGTTGACTAGGTGCTGGTTGCTGACGTGAATAATTTTTAATAATATTTTAACTTTTTTTCAAATTTTTTTTTTTTTTTTTCCTTTTTCTTTCGTGCCATTTGTGACCAAAATATAGGAAAAGAAAAAGACAAAGGAGAAAAATAATGCAGAATAGCACAGAATAGATTACCCTCCATCGCTTGAGACGATCGACGGAGACGTTTCTATGCTGGGGACGTCGAAAGGACCATCAGAGGACTCATCCTCATCGGAATCATCGGAGCGTCCACCTTCAGCCTCCAAATCATGCTGATGCATGTACGGCGAAAAATTTGCGAACGATTCATCCGCAAATGGTCACAGTAGGAACGACCCCGATAGAACTTGAATCCTTTCTCTGAAATTCACCGCCTAAAAAAAAAAAAAAAGAGAAGGAATAAGCTGGTGACACATGAACGATTAAAGAGTAAAACTAATGAAATTCGAGACAGGTATGTTAACCCTGCGCACGTACCCTGAGACCCTCTGGCGTTCATTGTCATCCCCATTATCACCATGCCTAGAGGAGAAAGATTCATAAGAGATCAGAGAGAACATAGTAGAAATTTGCAAAATCTTCTCTTCTCCAGACTCTACCTATGATTCAAACATCACCTCGCTTTACATAGCTGAGGTTAAGGGTAATACGGACATTTTAATGACTACTATGGTCAACAAAGCATATTATAGATTGCGCCGAACATTGTAGAATAGACAAAATCTAAAAGAGTCGGTATAGACTGAATAATACATGATACTTTCAATAGTACAACAAAGCTTATAATTTAAATAGTAGTTACATGAGGTTCATAATCTGGATCGAAATTCGAATAATACATTTCTGTTCTTGAGAATAATTTTTGTTCAGAAATAATTTTTTCTATTTATATTCCTTGGACGAGTTTTTGAGCAAAAGAATACGTTTAGTAACTGCATAAAATTTATATTTTCGAAATAGAAAATAATAGAAATGCTTTTGATATGACCCTACAAAGTTTTGTATTCAATTTTTCATTTCATTGTAAAAATGTCAATCAAGGCTTAACAATTCATGTTTGGATAAAACTAAACTTTTTTAAGGATTTAATTGACCCAATCTAAGATGGCCTTAAGATATCCAATATAATAGTTAGTCAAAGATGGATGATTGAAAATGATAGCAAAGAGTCTCACTAGTTTAAAACTCACAATATGAGGAGGTTGACAATAAATCTTTGGGCATTACAATAAACAAGTATATAGACTTTTTGAGCTTTTTTGGCTCTACGAAGAAGAGAAAATGTTATGCAATGGAATGGACAATGACAAAATAACTGACAATGGAAGCAATCCTAAAGTCGGTTTGCCTATTTGTATAAGCTCATCAAACCTTCAAGTAAATGACATAAAAAATCCATGAAACACAGATTTATTTGACTGCTATGAACACAAGACAAATGGTAATGCAATAGACTTGTTTAGAGCCCTATAATGTTCTATTAAAACAGAATTGCATATGATCTTAAAGAATGTTTCCAATGGAATTTTATGGGAAGAAGACATCTTGTCTTAGTGGCACCAAGCTATCGCAACCTAGCATTATCTTCCGAAAGAAAACAACATTCAAAAATTCATATGATGAAGCATTAAGAGCTTATTCAATTTTAAATCAAATTTCCATAAAAAAAAATTTCACATTTTTTATGCTAGACTAATTCTAAACTAGAATTAAGACTAAAATCTAGTAAAACTACTAAAAATCTAATTTCTAAATTTTTCTCTAAATTTCTGAATTTTGAATTTTGAATTTTTATATTTTTTTCCCGAAAAATGGGGACTCAGATTGGGTTAGGAGACTGGTCTAGATGTAGGTCTCACTTGGACCTTGTTTCAATTGTGTAAAGACAAGCATTAGGTTACATTGAGCTTGTTTCTCTAAAGTGATCTTCTTTCTCCTTTTGTTCCTAGGAATAACAAAATAGATTTTTTTTTACTCATTGTTTCTATTCTAAATTTTTTTTTTGGCCACTAATCTATTATGAGGAATAGAAAAATTAATTCAATGATACAAATAGATTTTTGTTCTTTTTCTCTTCCAAGAAACAAAAGAAGAGAAAAACAAAGAAATAGAAATGTTACCAAATAAATGCTAAGGGCGTGTTTAGCAATTTGCCAATTAGTGTTTGATTTTGTTCTTTTGTTCCTAGAAAAATATTTGGAACGAAAATTTATTTGGTAATTTTTTTGTTCTTGAGAATAGATTTAAAATAGAATCAATGAGTTAAAAAAAAAAAAATTGCTCATTTGCTCTGGGGAACAATTCTAGAATCAAGCCAACCCAAATTTATTTTTTCTCTTCTCTTCTTCTTCATTCTCTCTTCTTCTTCTTCCACCACCACCGCTGTCCACCGCTGCCAATTGCCGATGACTAGTTGGGCAAGGTTTAGCAAGCTTGCCAGAGGGTCGCCCAGCCATCGACGAACTAGCTAAGGCTCACCTAGCCATCCGCAAGCCTTGGCCTTGCCAGCGAGCCTCGCACAGCCCTACCTCGGCCACCAGCAAGCCTTGCCCAACCAAGTGAGGCTTGATCAAGCCATGGCTATCGAGGGTCGGCTGACGAGGTGTGGCCTTGCCAGGGCCAGTGACGCTCCAGTGAGGTTGCCGACCCTCATCGACCCGATCGCGGTCATCCCGAGGCCGACATGGGCCAAAGCTTGAAGAAGAAGAGAGAATGAAAAGAGAAAAGAAAAAAAAAAAAGTAATAACATCATTAAAAAAGAAGTAAAAGAAAATAGTTTAGATTACAAATTTTGAGAATGGTACCAAATGCAATTTTATTTCGGGAGTAAAAATTTTAGATAGTTACCAAATGTTTAAAAATGCTTAGAAATTGTTCTCAATAACAGAATCGGAAAGAATAATTTTTTCTAATAATTTTTTATTAGAAATTGTTCCCGGAATAAAATGATTATCAAGCGTACCTTAAATGACTGCTTAATTTATAGCTTTCTGATAGAAGTTGCCATCCTCTCTCGCCTTGCATGTCTTCTGGGAACGCATTTCATAGTAACAAGAACTCTCTCTCTTTTTTTTTTTTTTTTTTTTTTTTTTTTTTTTTTTTTTTTGGGTAATGAATTCCCTGAGTTAGAAGATTCGGATAAGCTTTATTATCTGCACTCCACATAGGTTCTCTGGATGTAGGTACTGAGGCTTAGACCATTTCTCTAATGTAAAATAGTTCAACTTTTGGAAAAGTTTTGGGCATTTCACCTAAAGAAATTGAACACATTGACAGGATAACACTTTCGTCTGTGGCTATCATAGAATAGCTAGTTCACAGCAAGAAAGCAGTGGACTGAAGCTAGCTTAGGCGTTCTCTTGCGTCTCTCTTGCGTGCGAGAAATACATGATTAAGTCATTTGAGATTTTTAGTGTTACTGTGGCTTTGGACCAAAACGCTCCTAGAAAAGGCACGAAATGTGTACGTGACGAACGCAAGGATTATTTTCCTCTTTGACGAACACAAGGATTATTTTCCTCTTTGACGAACACAAGGATTATTGGCTGGCCAATATTTTCAATGATGATGAGTTCAAGGGGTTATTCAAAGTAATTAAGCTCTGAAGATATTTCGGAATAAAGTCAAATTTGGAAGGACTTCTAGAAACGGATATCATTACAGGGATTATTGCCCTCTTTGCTCACCTCGATCTTCTCCACCCCTTGTGAAGCTCCTGGAGAAGTGGGGGATCGTCCTCTTCAATCTTTTATCAATATGCAAGTGGAAGCGGCTAAGGCCACTCACCCTTGCCTCAAATCTAAGCAAGGGCCACCCCTCGCATGGATCTGAACGACAGCAAAATATATAGGCACACACATGTGAGGATTTCAGTTGCATATAAAATTGAGGAATCTGATCGAACATTTTGCAATAATTTAGGGACTCGATTCCTTTATCCCAAAGAGAGGGAAAAAAAAAAAAAAACGCTTTTGATTGGCCATTATAGTCTCCCGGGGAATTCTAAAAATTTCTAAAACTTGTTAAAAAGTCTTGGCGCGTTTGGCGCTGTCCACTTGCTAATGCAGAATATTAGGTGGTCAATAGACAATTATATTTGATTTTAATGTGAGCCGGCCAACTTTGTTTCTTCCTTGAATGAAGCCTACAATCTTGTTTTGTGTCATCACACATTTATTTCCCAGGATATCTCTTTTTTCTTCTTTTTTTCAAAAGAAAAGTTTGAGATAAAAAATAAATAATGTGGAAACATAAATAGAACGTAACTTCATAATTTTGCGGTACTTTACTGTAATATGTCACAAAATACTTTTCCTTTTCTATTTGAAGCCTCATTTTGTCTGCCAATGTTCACAGATTTGGTATTTCGAGATAGATAAATTAAATAAACACTTTATCCACGTAATTTTTAATAAGTCAATGGGCCGACAATGCTGAGCCTCAAAGCCTTTGCTCAAGTCTAAGCCTGCTAGTGAGCTTTATTTATTTATTTATTTTGCCAAACTCGCCTTTCTTATCGTGGTACTTGCAAGTTCATGATCAGATCTATACTTATTGTATATATTAAAAACAATCAATGCATTTTTCATAAGTCAATCATTGAGAAATTTTTAAGCAAAATTACAATTTATGTGTTTTGATGTCAATGCATTTAATAAGAATCAGGAATATGTTTATTGGAAGTCCAAAAAATTATCAAAAAAACATAATTGAGTTCTAAAACTTTAAAAAATGCAATCAAGTAATAAAACTTGTCAAATTGCTACAATCGAGTCCTTCCATTAACTCCCTCCATTTTAGACTAATAAAAAATGCTGATGTGGTTTTTTCTAATATTTTCTCTCTCCTACATGACAATAAATGCCTTAAATTATAATTTATTAAAACCAAACTATTAATTAAATATAATAAAAAAGTATTTTAAAAAAATAAAAAAATAAAAAGGTAAAACATGAAGCTATGGGCAAGGGCGACAGGCTCTTGTCGTTGTCGCCCTCGTTGCTAGAAAGGGCCGATGGGTCCAACTACCCTCACCTGATTGTGGTGGCCCTTGGCAAAGGTCACTAGACTACGTCGACGGGGCCCAGCAATCCTCACCAAGGGCCAACGACCCTCATCGAGGGCCACAATAGCTAGGCAAGGGTTGCCAACACTAGTTGAGGCCCCAATGACCCCCGCTATCATTGCTTGCCAAGCCTCCACTGGCCCTTTCTGACGAGGTGGTGGCCAATAGCAAGGGCCTCCACCCTTGCCTTGGCTTTTTTTTTTTTGTTTGTGTTTTTTAAATATTTTGTATTTTATTTAATTATGCTTATGGTTAAAAAATTAGAATCAAATCCAAAATGACATCATTTTAGACTAGCGTTCCATATTTTAGCTTTGTCATCGTCATGTAGGAGAGAGAAAATATTTAAAAAGCTATGTCAGCGTTTTCCATTAGTCAAATTGACGGTATTAACTTTAGGACTGAATTGCACCAATTTGATAAGTTTTAAGACTTAATTTTACTTTTTATAAATTTAGCACCCAATTTCATTTTTATGATAAGTTTTAAAATTTCTAGTGAATATATCCCTAAGAATTAAAAGGCGAGTGTGCTAGCCCAATTGCCCTTGCCAAGGTCGAAAATAGTCTTTAGAGAGAACGGCGTGCTTCTCTCAATGGTGCTTTTTTTTTGTAAAAAGTACTTCTCCTAAATCAAAGTTCATCAAGTGCTAAGAAAGAAAACAGACTAGAAATAAAATATAATTAGACATTATCTAATTTAGCGGACTAGAATTTTTCCTTTTTGCGAGTCCATTGACTAAATAAAAATTTGTATGACTTCATCAAAGACTTTACAGAACCACACAGCAGTCAAATCGTAATGATCTTGCTCGACAACATGGATATTGATTATTCACATGATTTTCAATTCGAATTTCATCGGAAACATATAAAGAAAAATGCTAGATCTGATAAGAATTGTGATAAAAAAAAATTACTGAATGACATGGCTATTTTCATTGGTTCTTAAAATAAGTGAGAATCATGCATTGAATCATTATAATTTCTTCAAGTACCTATTAAGAAATTACCACTTCATAGTAAAAACGTGTTAGTAAAATTCCTTAATATACATAGGATTACACCGTAGGGTGATGTTACTTTCAAAGTCGCTTTAACGATGTTAATAATGTTTTGATGCTTGTATATTTTTCCTGGTTCTTCTGCATTTATGGGAATGAGTTCAGGGGAAATCTTCTAATAAATCCTTAACCTATTGCGTGGATGCTAATTTAGTTTTAAGACATTTCAATTTTATCAATTTAGTCTTTAATCATTGTGCAAAATTTCAATGTAGTACTTCCAATAAATTTTTATTAGGAATCATTGACATAACGGTGTGCCAATGGACAGCTACTGATGACATAAGCTGTCACGTCAACAATTTATGGTGAAAATTTTCTAATGAGAACCTTGCTAAGGGCACCGGCACATCCATCGGCACCTATGCCGTCAATTTGTGGGTTGCAGAGAACCAATAATACTATGATTAAAACACCAACACTTGCATGAGCAGGTGCGACTCCTTGCAGTTCACTAGGGTGGTTTGGCACGAGTCGATCCAAATTGGGTGCACTAGGGTTAAATGTAACAAGAAGTGGTTGTACATTGTGTGCAACTAGGACACTCCTGTCATCTACGTAGGGGAGCTTCCTTACAAAGAAAAGCATATAAGTGACGAGCTTTCTTATGCCTATTAATATATTGGTTAAAGGGTATGATTAAATACAAACAAAAGGGAAAAAAAAAAAAAAAAAAAAAACGGGGCTCGCTAGATTTGACTCATGAGCTAGTTTTGGAAAATATGGATATTTAAGATGATGCACGTTAAAGCTTACTTAAGCAGATTCTTACTAGCAAATTAGCAATACTCTGCGACTATCGGATTTGGCGGATTTCTAGTACTCTCGATCATCAACCGCCCCCTAGATATTGGTGATCTTAATGCTAGACTCGAGCTTCTTGATGGCATGCTATAGCGAGATATTACACTTCATTGACAATCGGCCAGCATGTAGTATATTTTGTTGGAATTTTGTTTGTTAAAACAAAATGAGTGCTTTTTACTTTGTCCCACATAAAAAAGGTGGGAGCAAGTGGGGCAATTTAAAAATGTGAGATTTCCTTTTTGTAGTTAAATGAATGATTGGATGGGGCTAGACCCCACCATACCCGCGTGTGGGTGCGCGAATAATTGCGCGATTTTGGCGCACTTAGCACTTAGCGATTTAATTAGCATTAATCCATTGCTATTTATTTATTATTTATTTTTCTTTTTTAATTCAAATGTTGCATTTTAATTTGAGAATTTTCAGAAATGAAATATAAATGAAAATTCGAAATTATATTTAAAAAAAATTATTCCGAATTTTGTTTGTGTCTTTTCAAGACAACATTTGGAAAATTTCTTATTCGGTTTTAACTTTTCCCGAAAGATTGCAATTGTTCGTTTTTTTGACTTCTTCCGAATAGTCGCATTTGTTTATCTGAATAACTTTCTAAAGGACGTGTTTGTTCATTCTTTTCACGAAGAGTTGCAAGACTAACTGTTTCGTATATATACTTGTCATTTTTCGAAAAGAAAAGTATGGTCATTTTCGAGTCTTCTTTTTGAAAACTGCAGCTATTTTTTCGATTGTTTTCCTAGAGAGATCTTGAAGAAATACTAGAATTGCTATCTAGTATTCTCATCCGAGACTTTGTTGTATCCTTGAGGATTTTTGCCAGTGACCATTAGCAACGTTGTGGGGCAAATAAATCATTAAAAAAAAAAGTGATATCACGCCTCAAAATCCGAGTTGTTTTACTCGATCCGATTTCATTGTTCTACCCAATTTTGAAGCCATATTTTCCGACATATTTTCCGATAACTTGTCCTGGCATAGCCTACGCTATCCAATCGATGAGTCAGTTTATGTCTGCTTCGTGTTTCTATGGCATGTGTTACATATTTTACGCTAGATCTAAGGCACTGTATTTTATGGTCTTTGTCATCCCTATTTATGTCTCTTGGATGCAGATCTATCATACCCATTGGTGTACTTATTTGCTGTCTCTGACACTAGACCAAGACACTATCTCTCTTATTAGATTTACTCCTTACCCAATCACTCCTCAAAACCTCAACATCAATCTCTCTTCTCTTCCCCACCCCATACCCCCCCAACCCCCAAGAGCCGAGCCCCTGCAACCATGAGCGGCTTGTGCCATTGACGTGCCTCTGCTGCCACCATCAATCTTGACCTTCCTCCCTCCACCATTTACTGCTCCTGCTTACGAGGGATCATGTCACGCTCCATTCGCTCTCTCTCCCCTATCGCTTCAACATTGGTTATTGTCCCTGCTTTCGTGTAGCTATCTCTCTCCCCCTCTCGTATGCCTTTGGCAAGTCTCAAGACCTCACATTAAGTGCCTCTCGTCATCTGCAATTAAGTTGTCCACAGTACAATTAAATTGTCGACGGTGATGAGATTAGAAGGTCATCTCCAGATCTGGGGATGCCTCCTCCATATCTGGCCTGTCCATTGATATTTAGGTGAGATCTCAAGGTCATGATGGCCAGATCAGGTCATCAATGGTGATTCCGAGACCTCACTATGATATGACGGTGAGAGAAGAGACAGTGAGGGAGAGAGTGTTTTAGTTAAGCAAATAGAGAAAGCAACTATGGTAGTGGACGACACGAAGGAGAAAGTGGCAAGACGTGGAAGAGGTGACGGTGATGAGCACACCGACGAGTGCAATAAATATGCATCCATGTTTACTTTTGATTTTGTCCTATTAATGTCTTTGTTAACTTTGTATCTCTATCGATCAAAAAATAAAAAAAGAAGAAGAAAAACTTGGTAATTCGATGACATGGCAAAGAAAAAAGACAAAGAAAAGGAGGTTTGAAGAGTAGGTAGGGGCCATCCATAGTGGCCACCGGTGTCAGTAACTTGAACACAACGTAATTTTGTTGGCAACATTGTCCAAATTTGATCAAGCATGGCTTCCAATTGATAGTGAGGTCACTCTCAACAGCGACATGGGGAGCCTTGAGCTCATGATCTTGTCATGAGGTTGCCTCCCTCTCCTTCTCTTTGGATTTGATCAAGCTTGATCTTCAATTGACTGTGGGTTCTTTGGTTAAGCGCGACATTAAGAGTTGGCCTTGAGCTCATGACCTCATGGTGAGGTCATGTTCTAGTACACAGGCACGTGCACAGAGAGAGAGAGAGAGAGAGAGAGAGAGAGAGAGAGAGAGAGAGAGAGAGAGAGAGAGAGGCAAGGGGAATGGCCTGGCCATGGTAATTAAGCAATGCATTAATCCACAATGGCATAAGAAATGAAGAGAACCAAGCAAATAAGCAAATTCATCAATTTTACATGGGTACTTGGTGGAAATAGGTAGACTTAACTCCATGCATCCACTTTCTACAATTATTAAATATAGAAGTTGGTGTAATTATTAAAAATACACATAATAGGCATAGGTAGGCAGACTAGTTAGGGAGACATTCAAGTCAATTTGCTAGCACTACCTTTGATTGATGATTTTCTCTACTATTGAAAGAGTTCCAAGATTTAATGAGAAAACTGATTTTGCTACATACCTATCCTCCTCTCTTTGGTTTCATAACTCGCCTTGATCAAGTGTAATTTCCCAATTGCCTCAGTTATGTCCATCCGATTCGGTGGTGATTCCATCGAACATGTGACTCCAATTTCGAATACAGAGATAATGCAGTCTCTGATTTTGATCTCTTGTTGTTGATCATCAACTTCACTCCAAAGCCTTAAGTCTGTGATGTCCATTGCTTGATCTGGAAGAGCCGCTTGGACAAAGCTATGAAGGTTAAAGATCGGGCCCAAAAGCCTCTTCAGTGGGTCTCTTCCCAGTGAACATCTCCAATAATAAAATGCCATAACTATATACATCCCCAAGTGTAGAAACCTTATGTCCCATGCCATACTCTGAAAATTTCATTAAGACAAAAAATAGGGATACACATTATACTTTTCCTTAAAAACAATTACATAGAAAAAATTCCTATATCACATGGGTTTTGTTTGATGTCCATTTGTGAGAGCTTGCCGAGGACATTTGCAAGGGCTCGCGCGAGCTTTGCCACCATAGAGCGATGGTTCGCGAGCCCTCGCTCACATCACGGTTGGGCTCGCCATGCATGGCAGGCCCTCTACCAGAGCAAGGTAGAGGGTCGCGAAACCTTCCATTGGTTTTTACCTTAAAAAGATATTCATGTCTATTTATTTTTGTTTTGTTTATTTTATTTGCTAAGGGCTGATGTTCAGCGCCTACCGTGTTCTAAAATGGTAAAAATTGTCGTAAAAGTTAGAATGCATAAACCATAGAGAAATGAGATTTTAGGATTTACAAAGTGCACTAAACATCAGTAACAACGTATGAACTTTTCTATCTCCAAAACTACTAAACGCACCCAAAGTTGTCGCATGTTTCCTAAATTGCTTAAATATTTAAAGTGAGTGTGTCCTCAAGTGGATACAGAAAAAGAAGAATAGATATATGCGGTGCAGGTCCGGGGGAAATTGTTTAGTGAACTTAGCATATGTATTGAACTAAGTTGAATTGCCGGATTTGATTGGACATACATGGAATCCACGTAAGGCTCATCATTCTCATAATCCGGATTCAGTTTAATACATATACCACACTTTTTCTTTTTCGGAAGACAGGAGAAGAAAATGCTCGTAAGAACAGGCCAAAAAAAGAACACAGGGGGGAAAAAGATGAGTTGGATTGATTTTGTGGTCGAACATTGGTCGACGGTGATCAAATTATACTTGTAAATGTGTATATTTTGTGTTAATATACTCTAAACTCTACTATTTCTTGAAGTTTTGGGAGAGTGAAAGTTGGATAGAGCCCATCGTTTTGTGTATTGGTTTATGTTGTGAAAGTTGGATATTTTCCAAGTATCTTGCAGGGCTAGTCAACAAGAAACGATCCACGGCAAGGGTCAATAACCTATTGTCAAGAACTTAAGTAATAGGGTACCACGAAAGAAACGCAAGTTCTTGTCCAATTCTCATATCGTAACTGATTGTATTAAGATATTAGACACAGTCCTACACGGCATGAATATAATATGAGATAAAATACGAATTAAAGAAAGAACATGTGAATATGACAAGGATCCACAAGTTTTCACCAAAAATATTTCCATTTATTAATCAAAATTGCGTTGCTATATTCTCATGTTGATTTAAAGTATGGTTACGAGACGCTAGGATTATTCTTTTTGTATACAAAGCTACGAATGTTCTTTTTCTGCAAAAGGTTATTAATAGATAGAAGGGGAGATTGTGTTGTGAGGAAGAGGTCTGAGAGCATACAAAGCATGACATGACATAAAAGGATCCTGGTTTATTCTATACTTTTAACTCCCTCTCATGTTGCTCACAAGCCATGCCCGTTGTGCGACTATTGCAATCAACCCAAAACAAATTAAGAAAATATGACAGATTGAAACAACAGAAAATATATGTTGTCTCATGAGAATTTTATGCATATCCGAATCTCTCTTTCCTTGAACTTTGTCATCTCTAGTCACTTATTTCTCTATAAAACAACGTATCCTGAAGAAAGACTTTGAAATGTGAAGCCAATGAAGAAGCATGAGAGAACTTGTTTGCTTACCAGGAGGTACATAGCCAATGGATCCTCTGACTGCAGTTGAAGTTGAACTGCCCTGGTCCTGAATCCCTGCAGCTTCGGCAGACACTGTGGTAATGATCTTTGCAAGCCCAAAATCTCCAACTCGAGCCACCATGTCGTGGTTCAGAAGCACATTACTTGGCTTCAAATCTCCGTGGACAATTGCTGGAAAACAACCCTTGTGGAGATATTCAATTGCAGTACCTATGTCAATGGCGATGTTTAACCTCTGCACTAGTCTCAAATTTGTTGATCCGCCATGCTCATCATCTCGTCCTATGGTCCTGGGGTGCAGCCATTCCGCCAAGCTCTCATTAACCATGAACTCATATATAAGAGCTTTGAAGTCATTGCCTCGAAAGTCCACGCTCGAACACACGCTTAGTATCTTCATGAGGTTTCGGTGCCTAATGGCTCCTAGAGTCCAACATTCTGAGACAAAGCTCCTCAAAGCACCTCTTTGTGTTAAATTGAGCACCTTCACCGCCACCATGGCACCGCCATCAAGAATCCCTTTGTAAACTGTGCCATACCTCCCTTTACCAATTAAATTGGTCTCGGAGAATCTGTCCGTAGCCCTCAAGAGAAGTTCATAAGAAATCCTCAAGAATTGGTGCTCGAAGGATAATGAAGTGGAGGCATTGGTTGTTGTCTGCTTTTTTTTGTGGTAGAAAATAGATAGACATAGGAGCAACAAAGCTAAACATAACAAAGTACTGGCTACCAGCGATATTACTATGACCTTGGTTGAAGAAGACTTCTTAGAGCTTGGTGATTTGCAAAGAGGAAGGTTTAGACCCATAACACCTCCACAGAGTTCTTTATTTCCAGAAACCGATACAGCACTTGCATTAAGAAAAACCCCACCCTGCGGAACTTGTCCTTCTAGTTCATTGAAGGACATATTCAAGTACTTGAGCAATGAGAACTCTGTGAGAAAACTTGGGATTGGACCAGAAAAATTATTATTGGAAAGGTCCAGCTCATCTAGACCCCGTAATGGCCGTAAAGCTTGAGGGATTTGACCATGAAAAGAATTAGCTTCTAAGTAAAGCCGTTCCAATCTCAAGCACCCACTGATGGAGGTTGGAATTAAGCCGGTCAATCTATTGTAAGATAGATCTAATTCACCGAGATTCTTCAAAGAGCCAACTTGCAATGGAAGAGATCCACTTAAATTATTATGTGCTAAAGTGAAGGTAATTGACAAGGAGGAAAGACTCATGATTTCAAGTGGAATTGAGCCAATTAGGTTGTTGTTTGAAAGACCGAGCACAATTAATTGCTTGCAATTGCCGAGACTTGGCGGAATGTAGCCTTGGAAATTGTTGGACGTAAGGTCTAACATATATAAGGATGTCAGGTTACCAATCGAAGATGGTATCTTTCCAGACAACCTATTTTTGCCAAAAGAAATTTGCTGCATGCTGTGAAGTGCTCCGATGGAATCAGGAATGCGACCGGTTAGGAAATTATACGCTAATTTCATGAAAGACAGTTGGTATAGATTTGCAAGGGCTGAAGGAATAGATCCTCGGATCTGATTATCTGCGATTGAAAATCGCTTAATGCTGGTGGAGAGATTGGAGATGGATCTTGGCAATGATCCGTGAATCAAGTTCGAGTCCACCGCGAGAACTTCTAAGTTGGAACAATTATCTAAAGAAGAAATAAAACTTAAATCATCCTGCAACTGGTTAGAAATCAACACAAATATGTTAAGGCCCTTTATTCTTCCTAGATTTTTGGGTATCGGGCCATGGAAATTGTTTTTGTAAAGGTAAACTTGCTGAAGACCAGTCGCATTTGTCAACGATGATGGAATCGTACCGGTGAACAAGTTCTCGCCTAAGCCAAGGCAATAGAGAGAAGGAAGAGTAGTGCCGAAATCAGAGGGAAAGCTTCCCGACAAC
Organism: Eucalyptus polyanthemos subsp. polyanthemos; assembly: GCA_017140185.1. Lineage (NCBI taxonomy): Eukaryota > Viridiplantae > Streptophyta > Magnoliopsida > Myrtales > Myrtaceae > Eucalyptus > Eucalyptus polyanthemos. Next base: position 19,751,255 of record CM029463.1, on the reverse strand, counting down.
TGGTTCCCCATAGCAGAAAAGTAATCAATTCCGGAGATGTTAAAAATCCCTGGTGGAATCTCACCGGTTAGTTTGTTGAATGATAGTTGGAAGAATATTAACCTCTTGAGTTTGGACAATTCCTCAGGTATTTCTCCGTGCAACGTATTTTGTGCCAGGGCGAGGACTTGTAGCATCGAGAGGTTTCCGATCGCAGGAGAAATAGGACCCACAAGACTATTCCTAGTCAAGCCCAAGACTCTAAGCCTTGGTAAAGAACCAATGTTGGAATGAATTTCCCCAACGAGTTGGTTATCTACGAGATCCAGGCTCTTGAGTTTCGAGCAATGAGAAAGATTGGAGGGTATTGGCCCACCAAATGAGTTGTTACTAAGTGTAAGCTCATTGAGCCGAATCAAGTTGTTTATCTTCGGTGGGATTTCGCCATGGAAGCTATTGTTCTGCAAAACCATGACCCTTAGGAAAGAGAGGTTACCTATATGAGGAGATAGGAAGCCTCCCAAACCTTGTGATCTCAAGATCAAGGATGTCACCCTCCCGGGATGCCTTTTGCTGCACAAAACACCCTTCCAATAACAATGATGGGTAGAATCATTCCAAGAGTTCAAGACTCCAAATGGGTCTTCGTGTATCGCATTTTTGAAAAATGCTAACGCAAGCCGATCGGTTTGGTTTTGTGAGCATGCTCCGGGAATTGTGATTGAGCTCCACCACCACAAGAGGGCAGAGTAAAGCATAAGAAACCGTTGTTTCCCCATTTCCTCCCGTCACCCACTTTCAGTCCGCACCTCTGTCCTGTGCACAATTCAATTATCAAATAACTCCACTACGGGAAGTACCATAAAATTATCCGAACTTTCTCTGGTCCTCTATTTTACATCCTCTGTCTTGAAGATATATGTACGTACTCTGAGGTATCGATGTACGTACGCCCTAAGCTTTGAAATCTAGCAAACAATGGAAATTATAGGATGCATTGCGTGGTATCTTTACCATCAAGGTGATTGATCCAGTGATAAAGAGTCAGGTGTCTTTTATAAGATCACAAGTTCGATGCACGTGATAACAAACTTTTGAACTACTAACAAGATTCTAAAATGTTCAATTAGGTCCTCTAGTATTTTTCATGCAATTGGATCCTCAAACTATATGCGTTTTTGCTCAAGTTAATTCATCTATCAAATTTATGGACGGTACTCATTTGCAGACCACATCATCACCATATTGACATGCTTGGTTAATTAATGTGGTTTTTAAATATTCTGACTTGGTTAACTATAAAAGTGAGTTGACATAAACAGGACGGGGGCTGTAAAAAGAAATTAACTTATGATAAACATAAACCTTCTCAAATGATCCTTCTTTGGTTATACAATTTTTATAAATTTTTTCCTCTTTTCCTTTTTTTTTTTCTTATTTCCCTCTGCTAGTCTAGCTAAGTCTTCATTATGTATGTCCATCGTGAAAATCACAACGTCAGAGAATTATGATGCACTGGATTGAAATGTCGTTGCACATTTTAATCCAGCGCATTTTAAAATGTTGGCCCATATGTACAGTGTCTAGAAACATAGTGTTTTCAGCGGCCATAGTGAGACAAGTATTTCAACAGTAATGTCACAGTTACTTTATTAGAAAATTCTTACTAAATGATCAGTCAGCCATGTGGCTTGTGCCAAATCATCAAATAGGTGTGAAATCAACAATCAAACTAAAGATTGTAAAAAAGGAAGGGGAAAAAAAACATGATCGGGGTAAGATCAATTAAAGAAAATTAGTTTCTTATCTTGTTATCCTCTCTTTCAAACCTTATGACAGATCTCCTCTCAATCATTATCTCAAGCTGCCACTCAATTCTGCTGGACAATCCCTGAAGCTCTTCCCATCTTTTGAATGCAAGCACAAGAAGTAAAAGGGGCCATAAAGGTATCGAACATGACAAATCTCCATCTTCATGGGTTTTAGTTCAGTGTAGACGTTAACTCTAGTGAAATCGAAAAGTAATAAAAATTAAATAACTATTGGTGAAATCATTAAAATCAACGCGAGAAAAGTATAATTACGGTATAACAAGTAAAAAACCATTTGGATAGCTTCAACGATCGTCAGACAATCTTCTGTGGCAGTTTGTAATATTGTTTAAGAGAACTTTTTTGTAATTCTGAGAAGAAATGATGGTGAAATAGAAAATTAAACATCGTACAAACTTCATTCTAATGTCGATTCCACACTTATTTGATGGCATGGCGCATATCATAAGAGTCATTTCATTTAGTAAAAGATTCTAGTAAAGACTTATTAGGCGTCGTGTTATTCATATTTCAAAATCCTGCTTGTTTTCACTTTTACAACAAAAGCAATATCGAATGGTGTCAATCACACTAAGATGGTTTTATAAAATTTGGTATAATAAGTGACGTGCCAAAATATTATTAATTATTGAATATGGCTTACTGTCTACTTATAATCTGCCATGTAGTTCGGTGTATTTTGTTAATATATAACATAGCATAGTCCGATAGGTAACACCCTAAAAAGTTGAGGAGAGAGAAAACAGTATTGAAAGTAATATCAAAGAAGAAAGGTCCATGTAAAGGGCATATTGGTGCCTTATATTGCACAAAATAAATAAATATATGTATGTTACCTTAAATATTGCTTTCTCTGTCCTGAAGACTGAAGAACGCAGACCGAAGACCGAACAAACTGGTGCCTATGTGAGAATCGGGAAGTCCAGGGAAATGCGTCATGTAAGTCGACGACGATTACCCCACAAAGAGAGAGGGGGGAGGGGGACTAAGCTAATGGCATATATAACGATTCAAAAAGGAAGGAGGAAGACTGACGAAATTCGAGACAGATATGTTATCCCACGCAGAAACCCTTCTCTCGGTTGGTTGTTAAATGCGATCGTCTGTTTGTCTCCAAATACCAGTAGCCTTCATCCTAAGACTCTTTGGCCTTCATTTGAGTCCACTCACCTTATTCGGTTCATCTTTCCAATATCACCACGCCTAGAGAAGAAAGATTTGTAATAAGATTGGAGAGAATATAGTAGAAATTTGCAAAACCTTCTCTTCTTTGGACTCTGCCTATTATCCGAACATCACCTCGCTTTATATAGCTGAGGTTAAGGGTAACACGGAGATTTTCAAGACTGGTACAGTCAAGAAATATGGTCAACAAAGCATATTATAGACTGCATGGAATATTATGGGATAGATAAAACCAAAAAGAATCGGTGTAGGCTCAATAGTACACGGTACTTTCAATAGTATGACAAAGCTCATGACTTAAAATAGTAGTCACGTGAACGTTGAAAGATTCTTTCACTTTTGATGGGTTTATAATCTAATCAAAATTAAAATATGCCAACCATTGCCTTTAAGATAATATTATCCTAAGTCCTACGAGTCGAATATTCCATATCATTTCACTTATTAATCTCATCCTCTCTAAAACTACGTTGAAAAAATCTGTTCAATTTACCAATTAGATCAGGGATGATAAACATTTAATTTTTCTTGTTTTTCAAAATATATAGACAAAGTGATTTTCCTTCATCATATCCTTTCACTTTATTAAAAAAATAAGGGAAAATTATCAAAAAAAAAAAGTCATAAATTTATTACAATTATACCGTTTCGGACATAATTTTTTATAATAATTTAGTCATAAACCTTTTACATTTGTTAATTCAATATGTCCAATTAATTTTAGCCAGCTAGCATTGACGTGGACATTGGCCGTCTGGCCAACACCGACATGGTAATTTGTCAATAATATTTTATTTTTTTGAATATTTTAATTAATTTTAATTTTTTTTTATTTTTCATACTCTTTTTTTTTTTTTTTTTTTTTCCACACGATGGCTAGTGAGGCTCGCTGGTCACTGGGTGAGGTAGCCTTGCCTAGATCTAGGCAAGGATAGCCTCAACATAGCCTTGCCGATCATGGGCAAAGGCGGCCTAGCCCACAGCTATGAGGCCATGGTCACCTTCGTCCACAACCTCTAAGCCTTTACGCAGCTAGCTCAAATCAAAGTCAAAGTGCAGCGGCAAGGCTTAATCGGGCCTAATAACAATTGGTAGAGAGAGAGAGAGAGAGAGAGAGAGAGAGAGAGAGAGAGAGAGAGAGAGAGAGAGAGAGAGAGAGAGAGAGAGAGAGAGAGAGAGAGAGAGAGAGAGAGAGAGAGAGAGAGAGAGAGAGAGAGAGGACCATGAGGCACCTCATAAAGGCTTGGGGGCCACAAGCAAAGGTAGCCTCGCTAGCCGTGGGCAAAAGTGGCCATGGCCTTCCTAATTGTGAGTGATACCGTTTTTGCTCGCGGCCAATGAGGCCAGGGTGAGGCTATTCTCGCCCAGTGGTCAACAAGGGCTTTGCAATCCTCATTGGCCACAATGGAAAAAAGAAAAAGAAGAGTAGGTAGAAAATGAAAAATAAAAAAGGAAAAGAAAAAATAAATAATTAATAAAAAATTGAAAAAATAAAATATTATTTAAAAAATTGACACATTAGTGTTAACTAGGCGATTGGTGCCAATTAGCATCCACATTAGTACCGGTAAGTCAAAATTAGCCAAATGGATTAATCTAGCATAGATGTAAAAGATTTAAAATTAAATTGTCAATATATATATATATATAACAAAATTGGTACAATTATTATAACTTTGTGACTTTTTCGATAACTTTCTCAAATAATGATGACTTGTCTAGTCAATTGATTCCCATCAATCACGTTAGGATTGACAAGTCCATGGAGATGAAGACCAAACATTCCATCAAATTTGTTGATCAGTGTGTCCACCCTCAAATTATGCCCAACCGCCATGCTATTTTAATATCTATTATAGCGTTTGATAATCAGCCCTCCAATTTTGGTTAAAAGATAAGTTGTTCAAAATAATCTTCACAAAATCTGCAAAAAATCACTTTTCGTGACAATATAACTTAGTTTTAAAAGGCCACACTTATTACGTATCAATCCATTAATAAGAATTAGACCTTTTCAAAAACATAAGTATGAATCAGACCTAGAATATCAAATTTCTTGCAGTCAATTTGCTTCACCTATGAGTAACTTAATTTTGCATGAAGAAAATGAGAGATATTATCATGAGGTTTCGGACGTCACTTAAGAATAATGCGGAAGTGATTGAAAAAGAGGAAATTAAAGAGTGTAGAAAAGGAAAAAAGAAATAAGGGTATTGAACAAATTTGAACTTTATAAGGCTAATCCAACAAAATTTCGTTTTGAGGACCATCTACATACAACTGCTAAATGATTCGATGTGTTCAATTTCATACTATATTATTTATAATAAACTATATTGACATGTCTTTGGGGTCACGTGACAAAGCTTTATTTTCATGGGCTTTAGTTCAGCGTGAACGTTAACTGTAGTGAAGGCGAAGTTAATAAAAATTATATAAATATGGGTGAAATAGTTAAGATCAACGTGAAAAAAAGTATGATTACAATGCATTTCGGTATAACAAATTAAAAATCATTCAAATAGTTTCAACGTTGGTCAGACAGACTTTAATGGCAGTTGGAAATAATGCTTGAGAAGCTTTTTGTGTAACTTTGAGAAGAGATGATGGTGAAATAAAATAAATAAATTTCTTTTAATTGATCTTGCCCCAATTATGTTTTTCCCTTTCTACAAACATTATTCCTATGTTGATTCCACACTTAATTGATTGCATGGCGCACGCCACGTAGCTCTCCATTTACTTTAGGAAACGCTAGTAAAGTCTTAATACCTGTAGTGTTATTCATATTCCAACGTTTGGCTTGTTTTCACTTCTACCAAAGAAACAAGAAAGAGAAATGTCCAACACTAGACTGTTTTATACATTTGGTATAATAAGTTATGTGGCATATTGTTATGAATTATTGAATATGGCTTACTGTCCATTTGTAGTCTGACATGTAGCATAACACATTAAATTTATATATAAATAGCATGGTCCATTAGGAAACACCGTAAAAAGTTTGGGGAAGAAAAAACAATGTTTAAGGTACAAGCAATGTTTAATCACCACCTTGGTGGCCGCAATGGTTTGGGCTCTCTTCCCCTCACGAAGGGGAGGGGTTCGAATCCCCTCACGGTTATTTGGAGACTTAAGTGGGACGCCGGGGGTGGTGGGTCCTCTTGCTTATGTATCCCCCCGGTTTACTCATCGGCTATCGGCTGTACGGGGTTCTTAAGTTGCCAAAAAAAAGAAAAAAAAGAAAGTGGGGATAACACAAAATAAGTAACAAAACCGAATGGTCCATATAAAGTACAAGTTGGTGCCTCATATTAACAATGACCCTCCTCCGCATGACCTCTAGAAAAATGAATAAAACAATCATTTTTAATGATTTAATGATATTTACTCTGTCAATATGAACACAAAGGTCATATCATTATCACAAATCAATTAACCTTTTTATTATATTAATGTTCTTTTTCTCCCAAAAGGAAAATTTTTTTCCCAAAATCTCTTTTCAAATGAAAAAGTCATACAACAAACTTTATTTTTGGTCAAATGAAATGGGTTTTCAATCTAGAAATGGGAAAGCAAAGTAAAGGTATTATAATTTAAATTTCTTTAATCATGATGTGATGTGCGAGGGTCATGATCTTTATTTGAAACAAAAAGATTTTTACTTTTCTCATGTGCGACACGTTGTGCAATTAGTCCAATGCTTTTCTTGGTCATGCCATCAAAAAAGCACTTGGGAATTTCCATTGGCCCCACTAAAAAGGGGGCGTGAATTACGCGGAAAGCTTTTTGCTTCCATAATGAAAAGAGATCGCGTCCCGTGCGCTTGGATTCAAGAAAACTACAAGTCATTTTCACATTAGAAAAGTCTAATTGATTAGCTAATGCTCTGGATCATGTTGTGAAAAGTATTTTGACCTCTTAACATTGTTTAATACGGCAAACTATCAATGGTACCTATTGAGAGCGCACAATAGAAATCTAACGGAAAGCTTTTTGCTTCCATAATGAAAAGAGATCGCGTCCCGTGCACTTGGATTCAAGAAAACTACAAGTCATTTTCACATTAGAAAAGTCTAATTAATTAGCCAATGCTCTGGATCATGTTGTGAAAAGTATTTTGACCTCTTAACATTGTTTAATATGGCAAACTATCAATGGTACCTGTTGAGAGTGCACAATAGAAATCTGATACATTTTTATGAGGAGATTACCAAGAGTCAAATCAAAACCCGTCAATACACCCATATTCACTAAAAAAATTTAAGTTAATGAGTTATGAGCTAATTAGGATAATATTAACTGCTTAATATTACACCAATTTTCTAATGTGGGACTTTTTTAACATAATTCACTTATGCATCCTAACAATCTTCCCCTCACATGTGAGCTTAGTGTTAGGTCATGTCCCTCTTAATTTAGGCATACTTTTGCATCAACTTTTCTATGGGCCCGTGTTGCCATGCATGATGTCCACTAGCCCGGAAAATCGTAGCCATAGGCTCTGATGCCATTTGTTGGGAGCTCGCCGTAGAAACCTGATACCTTTTTCCTGGGAGATTGTTAAGAGAGAGCTTAAGTTCAAGTCTGTTAATATATCTAGTTAGATTCACATTCACTCAAAATTTTAAATTAATGAGTTATAAGCCAACAATGATAAATTAACTGCTTAACACTACATCACTTTTTCAATATGAGATTTTTCTAAAATAACTCATGCATGCATCATTACCATACTAGTGAGGGGATAGAAAGACTAGAGAGCCTATTTTTTTTTTTTGGGGGGGGGGGAGGCTATTTAATATATTTACGTGAACTTTTTATCGGAGTTTTTCATTTTTGTGAATTAAAAATATTTTGGCCCTCAAAAATCATTTTTTTATATGTTTATATTTTAACTTACTTACGGCTTTAAGAAAATGTTTGGAGTATAAACAACACATTTCTTTTATTATTTAGTAATCTTTATATTATATATATATATATATATATTAAATTTAATATATAGTTTGACCAGTAAGAGCCATTTCAAGCCTGGGATCCCAAAGATGCTCTGGCTGAAAATGCAGACCGGTCGAAAATGAACAAGGGGGAGTCCTAAATCCCATGTCGAACCACTTTGAACATGCAAATGTAGGCCATCTGATCTAAGCCAACTCGTTCTTTAGATCTTTTCTCTTTCACCCCGCAGACGGAGTGTCACGTGGGACAAAGTCCTACTCTATGGGAGTCATTTCTTGAACCTTAAGTGCGATATGATGAAAACCACCTCGTGAATCCACGAGGCCACCTTTACATCAGTTGGATTGTTTGTATGGTATGCATCTTTGAATTGCTTCAACGACTGTCAGACAAACTTGAATGGCAGCTCCCAGTAATGCTTGGGAGCACTTTGTGTAATTTTGAGAAGAAATGGTAGAATAGAAAAGTAAATTTCCTTTAATTGATCTTGGTCAATGTATCTCTTTTCTCCTTTTGACAAACTCCATACTAATGTTGATTTCACACTTACCTGATGACATGGGTGCATACCACATCGCACACCATTTCATTTGGAAAATTCGAGTAAAATCTTAGTACATATAGTGGTGTCATTCATATATCAATGTCTTGCTAGTTTTACAACCAAAACAAGAAGGAAAAAAGTCAAAAACAATAAGAATGTTTCATAAATTTGGTGTAATAAGTGACGTGGCATATATGGCTTACTTGGCATATTAATACTAATATATAAGATAGCATTGTCCAATGGGACACTCCTTTAAAAAGTTGGGGAGAGAAAGCAATATTAATATTGCTGCCTTGTATTCTACGAAATTTATGGCGACGAAGACCGAAGACTGGAGACTGAATAAATTAGTGCCTCACAACACTCGTCTTTTGATATTTTATTCTTTATTATTTTAATTTTAGATATAGAATGAAGCTTTCATATTCTTGACAAACAGCGGCTCGATCGACTCTTCACATGAACATGAGACTTTGAAAGCAAAAGTCATCTTGAATCTCTTCTCTCTCTTACCACGAGATTCCCTTTACATCTGCCACGTCTTGGGTTAAAGTTTTCTCCCCTGCTTTTGATTGTTTCTTTCGGCTTTTCATACGAAATTGGTTTAAAGTCCAAGTCAATTATAAGTCAAGCACCAAAACCTGAAACATCATGCTCAAGTTGTCAAGCTTGATGCAATTTCAAATTATTCAATGATTCGTGGAGTTTCCATTAGTTGATTCAATGAAACCTACAAGCTTGTTTTGACTCCTCACACTTTTATTTCCCATTCAAATTATCTCTAAGTGTAATATCGCATTGTTCTTTTTAAAATACTTTTGATGCAATTACTTGCTAGTTGAGGTTGCCCCTTGCCCTACGATGCAGGGAATAAGGGGCTTCTAGTCCCAATCCTCAAGTCAATTATGGTCAAGGGAGAAAAGTACCAAAAAAGTCCTAAACCTATGGCATTAGTACCAATTCAGTCATCAACATTTTGATCGGACCAATTTAATCCTAAACATTTTCACTTTGATACAAATTCAATCCTTCTAACTAATTTTGGCTAGCTAACGTTGATGTAGATGCTGGCCAATGCCGACCGTCCAGCCTACACTAACGTAGCAATTCTTAAATTATATATTTTTAATTTTTTTTAATTGTTTATTAATTTTTCTTTTTCCTTTTCCTTTTCCTTTTCTTTTTCCTTTTTCTCTTCTTCCTCCTTGGGCTTCATCTCCCTGCAATCTTCCTCCTTGGGCTTCATCTCCCTACAATGGCTGGCGAGGCTCCAGCAAGGCTCACCAGTCACTAGTGAGATTGCGGCCCTTGCCCGACCTCGCCTAGGGTTGTGAATGAGGCAACTTTCCCCAGATCCGGGCGAAATCGCCTTGATGGCGGCCGGTGAGGGTTTTGCAACCCTCACCCAATGGCCGATGAGGCTCATTGGAGTCTCAGCGGCCACTGCAGGGAGAAGACACCCAAGGAGGAAGAAGAGAGAAAAGAAAAGGAAAAAAAAAAAGGAAGAGGAAAAGAAAAAATTAAAATAAAAAAAATTGAAAAAAATATAAAAATTATTTTAAAATTGCCACTTTAGCGTTAACCGAACAACCAAAGACCGGCTAGCATCCATGTCGACCGACCAACCGAATTTGGCCAAAAGAATTGAATTGGTATAAATGTGAAAAGATTTAACACTAAATTAATCCAATTAAAAAGTTTAGAACTAAATTGGTATTAATATTATAAATTTTTGACTTTTTTTTTTTGTATTTTTTTAGTACTTTTCCCATTTTCTTACATTCATATGCTCAATCGAAAACTTAAACCCTGGCTTGGTCTTTTTTCCACCACAAAAAGATCTGCTCTCATGAAGCTCAATCTAAAATGATTACTTCATAGGTGAAATCATACAGTAATCAAGTTTTGAGAACGTATGCAATACGTGTCTTCTTTATTGTAAAGGAAGGAAACTCGCACAACCGAGACAAAGGATTGCGAGGTATGTGCTTGTCGCTTCCGAGGAAGCAGTTTTTTTTTTTTTTTTTTTGGGTCTTCCGAGGAAGCAGTTGCAAAAGCGAGAAATGAGGAGGAGACTGGCTGCCTGAATCGCAGAGCCCTTGGATCCGCCTACGTAGTGCGTGTGGACGTGAAAGTCGGTCCTCGGCTTCTAAAGGAAGCCGCCGCCCAAGAGAGAGAAGGCTTATACAGTAGGCTCGGTAAGGACGACAACTTCAACTTATGGATTAGGGTTTCCTTCCGAAGTTTCTTCAGTAGGGTCCCTATTACGTCAATTCATTTTGACTTGTGCGCGCATGATAGACTCTATGAAATGACAAAACGGTTAGTCTCCCTTCCGCGAAAAATGTGACGTTTTAAAAAATATATTTTTTAGAAAGTTATTTTTAAAAAATGACAGTATTTTTCGATACTCGGCTTAAATGTGAAAATGAACTAGAAAACATTTTCCTCCATTTAATATATGATTTGATTTTTTTGGGGAGAATTAACAAAAAAAAAAAAAAAATTGAATTTTTTAATTATTTTTTTTTCCATTCTTCGGCCGATCGCCAACCAAGGTGATAGCCAGCGACCAGCCATAAGCAACCTCAAGCCTCACCTAAGGTGGCCAGAGCCTCATCAATTTCTAGTGACCTTAGATGAGGGTTGAGCCTTACCTAACTTACCGGTCTAGCAAAGCCTAAGCTCGCCAATGGCCTTGAGCAAGCTTGGGCCTCCCTAGATCTGGCAAGGTTTGCGCTCACCTGTAGCCAATCGCTGACCCACACCATGGCCCGTGCCTGGCCAAAGAAGAAGAAAATAAAAGAAAATAAAAGAAAATTGAAAAATAAAAATTAAGAATAATTAAAAACTCAACTTTTTCAAAAAATAAAAACAAAAGGAAAAGGTATTTGGTAAAACAAGTTGCTTGATGTAGAAGTGAAAGAAAGGGGATGGAAAATGTCTTCCGCTTTCTAAAAAGTCCCCACTTTTGAAGTCGTTTTTTCCATTAGCACCTTAAATAGTTTATTTTCCATGAACCGAATGCCAAAATATCCAAAGAACATTTTTGTGGAAGTTGTTTTCCATAAAACTAACAGAGTTTTGATGTTTATTCGAAACTTTGTGAATAAATAAGATTAGAAAACTGAGTTTTTCTATTTGAGAATTGCCAGAAATATGAGGAGATATCATCATCGCACCATTCCTCTCCTACATGTTTGGATAGACTAAAGGAGCATGCCGTTTTTCCATTAAGATGACACATGTTGGATTATACTTAAAATTTAGCGCAGAACGCTATATATTGAAGTTTAAAAGGTTGGAGAACGACATGTGTCATGATTTATATCTGAAATGTGTGACGGAAATTTGTCAGGGAATGAATGGAGTATTATAAATCGAACTTGGAATTTCCTGATTCTATTTTAGCTTGAAGTATAATAAATATAATAAGTATATAATGTACTGAAACAGGTTGTTCTAAAAACTAACATTAATTTCCCCACTTTGAGATCTATATTTAGTGAAGCTCCTTAGTCAATAATCAAGAATGTCCCTAGGAGGGAAGCAGGCGGGTACACAATCAGGGATCTGATCACTCTAATGTTAGGTATACGAGTTTTGGTGCTAGGTGGTGAGACGGGTTTGAGGTCAATTGCTAAAATCATTACATTATTTAGGACCGGTTTGGTGTTTTATTATCGGGACTCCTCATTTTGGAACACGATATGTATATAAAAGGATGGTTTATAAAGGCTGATGATGATCTGTAATGACTAAGGACAAAACATCGTAAATTTGGATTTTTTTTTTAATTATGACGTATTACAAAGTCATTGATACCTAAGTTTTGTGGATAGATCGCTATTGTAATTCTTTAAAAAAAAAAAACATTATTGATCATGAATATTATATTAAAAAAAAAAAAAGGAATCAAGTTTTGTGAATATTATATTATTTTTTGCAAGGTGGGTATTCTTTTTATTGATCAACTTATACTTCATCTTCTTCTATCAATTCTTCATTTTTATTTTTCTTGGCCCGAAGCCAAATTTTAAATCTAAAAGTATCCTTCTACTCCTAAAGTAACGGTGGATATTTGGAAATCCTTTTAATTAATTTAAGGATTTATTTTTGCAAGGATTATGGCAAATATTGAAAAGCCCAAATTCCACATCCTAGAAGTGAGTGGAAAGAATTATCTATCCTAGCGCATTGACATGGAAATGCACCTCCAAGGGCAAGGTCTCGCTAGTATAATTACAGATGATGGAACCTCAAATGAAAAGGATAAAGCAAATGCACTGATTTTTATTCGCCGTCATTTGCATGAGAGCCTGCAGACTCAATATTTATCTATTCGAGACCTGCATATCTTGTGGAGGAGGTTGAAGGATAGGTATGATTATACAAAAACTGTTATCCTCCCTCAAGCACAATATGATTGGAAAAATCTCAGACTGCAAGATTTTAAATCAGTGTCTGACTATAATTCTGCTTTATTTGATATCGTTTCTCGACTTGAGTTATGTGATATCAAACTCACTGATGCAGAATTGCTTGAGAAAACTTTCTCCACATTTTATGCTTCGAATATTGTATTGCAATAGCAATACCGGCAACGTTAGTTTGCCACATATTCTGAATTAATTTCTGTGCTTCTTACTGCCGATCAAACTAATGAATTGCTGCTCAAAAATCATGATCTTAGACTTGCTGGCTCAAAAGCATTGCTTGAAGCACATGCTAACTTTGAGAAAAATACTGGCCATTTTAAGGGCTATAAGCACAGGCAAGAATATAATCCTAGAAGAGATGGCAAGAAATTTAACCGCCCTAGGAAATCAAACTTTGGCCTAAGTCATGGCAAAGAAAAGAAGCAAAAGAAGGTGATTAATGAAAGTATTTGTCATCGCTGTGGCATGATCAAGCACCGTCACGTACTGTCCGTACGCCAAAACATTTTATTGACCTATACCAGACATCTTTAAAGAATATGGGTAAGCGTGGTGAATCTCATGCCATTGAAATCAATCGTACTGTCATAACCATTGTTGAAGCCAACAATATTCATGTTGATGGGACTCCTCTTGCTCCTGAAGTAGCAAATGCATCATTGGATGTCTTTGATTTCTTTAAGGACCTCTGATTACTTTGATGAATCAGATTGGTGGATAATAATTTGAACTTTGAAATTTATGATGTATTACTTTTTTTTTTTTTATTGTTCTTTATGAAATACTTATGAACCTTATATAATATTTATCTTTGAAATTTTATTTGACTATATAGCTAATATGCAACTTTTATGATACTTGACACCTGAAGTTGTCAATATAAATGCAACTGGAAAATACCGAGAAAAATGAAGATGTTTGTTTGCTTGATAGTGCAACAACACATACTATATTTTGTAGTAGATACTTTTTCTCGAGTATGACATTGCGTAAGACACAAATTCATACAATATCAGGTCTTGTTCCGATTATTGATGGTTTTGGGAATGCTGCAATTATTTTGTCAAATGGCACAATCCTGCATATTGAGAATGCGTTTCTAAGCATTCGATCAAAAAGGAATTTGCTCAGTTTCAAAGATGTACGCCGTAATGGGTACCATATTAACACTATTTATGAGCAAGATAAGGAATAAATTGGCATTTCCTCTTATAAGATGGGTCTGAAGACCATCCATGAGAAACTAGAAGCTTCTTCTATGGGTTTGTATTGTGTCATGATTAAAGCTGTTGAAACCTACGCTACAACATACTTGAGATTGGTAAGCCCTGATCAGTTTGAACTGTGGCATGATCGCCTTGATTATCCTGACGCTTCAATGATGCGTAGGATAATTCAAAATACAAAAGGGCACTCTTTAAAGGATATAAAGATATTGTTGTTCAAAGATTATAATTGTGAGGCTTACTCACAAGGAAAGCTCATTATCAAACCTTCTATAACAAAGGTTAATTTTGAATCTCCTTTATTCTTGCAAAGAATTCAGGGTGATATTTGTGAACCAATACAACTACCGAGTGGACCATTTAGATATTTTATGGTATTAGTGGACGCATCATGTAGATGGTCCTTTGTTTGCCTATTATCTACGCGCAATGTCGCATTTGCATGTTTACTTGCACAGATTATAAAGCTCTTGGAACAATTCCCTGATTATCCAATTCAGAGCATAAGGATGGATAATGATGGTGAATTTACATCAAAGAGTTTTGATACATATTGTGCTTCACTCAGAATCGAGGTTAAGCACCCGATTGCATATGTTCATACTCAAAATGAATTGGCAGAATCCTTGATTAAACATATCCAAATCATTGCCCGCACTCTATTATTGAGAATGAATCTCAACAATACAGCATGGGGTTATGCAGTTTTGCATGCGGCAACTCTAATAAGATTACGCCCCACTGCTAGTATTTTACAATCTCCCTTTCAAATGGTTCTTGGTTATGAACCAGATATTTCACATCTACGCACCTTTGGTTGTGCAGTACAGGTGCCTGTAGCACCGCCAAAAATGACGAAAATGGGTCCCCAACGCCATTTGGGCATTTATGTTGGGTTTAATTCACCATCTATCATTAAGTTCTTGAAACCAACTACTGGTGATATTTTTACTGCCAGGTTTGCAGATTGTCATTTCGATGAAACTAGGTTTCCATCAATTAGGATGCCTACAACTTCCATGACTGCAAAACAAAAACCAGTTAAGGTTTTCTCCTGGAATGAGAAAAATTTATCTCAATTAGACCTAAGGACTCTTGAATGTGAAAACGAGGTGCAGCGCATAATCCATTTACAGGCTATGACCAATAGACTTCCTGACGCATTTAATGATGCTACTAAGGTAACGAAGTCTCATATTCCAGCTGCAAATGCTCCAGTTAGGATAGCTATTCCAAAAGAACAGACTAAAATGGATCAAAATCCCCCGCACTTGAAGCGTGGTAGACCGATAGGATCAAAAGATACCGCCCTTCAAAAACGAAGGGGAAAGAATCAGGAATCCGCTCTAGAAGAGCCTGGCATTGTGCTTGCTCCCAAAGAGCTTATTGCCCTCGAAGAGGCGCAAACCCATGAAAGGAACACTATTGTAATGAAATTTGGGATCGAAATGAAATCATCATTGATGATGCTTTTGCATTCTCAGTTGCTCATCAAATTATGGATGATGATTGTGAACCACAATCTATTATTGAATGCCATCAAAGGCAAAATTGGCATAAGTGGGAGGAAGCAATTAAAGCTGAATTAGCTTCCCTAACTAAACGAGATGTTTTTGGACCTATAACTCGTATCCCCGATAATGTAAAGCCCATTAGATATAAATGGGTATTTATCCGAAAACGAAATGAGAAAAATGAGGTTGTCAGGTATAAAGCCCGACTCGTTGCCCAAGGATTCTCCTAGAGACCTGGGATTGATTATAATGAGACATATTCACCTGTGATGGATATGATTATATTTCGTTTTCTCATTAGCCTAGCAATCTTTGAAAGATTGGAAATGCGTCTTATGGACGTTGTGATGGCATATCTATATTGCTCATTAGACTTTGATATTTATATGAAAATTCCTAAGGGATTCAAAATTGCTAAAGCATGCACTCCCCGCAATTTATTTTCAATAAAATTGCAAAGATCCTCATACGGGTTAAAGCAATCCGGTCGCATGTGGTATCAACGCCTAAGTGAATATTTAATTAAGGAAAGGTACAAAAATGATCATATCTGCCCATGCGTGTTTATTAAGGAATCAGAAACCAGATTTACTATTATAGCAGTTTATGTCGACGATATAAATTTAATTGGAACTCCAGAAGAGTTAGCTGAAACTACTAAATATTTGAAAATGGAGTTTGAAGTTAAAGATTTGGGTAAAACCAAACTTTGTCTTGATCTAGAGCTTGAGCATAAAGCAAATGGAATAATCGTCCATTAATCAGCATATGTTTAAAGATTGCTTAAACGTTTCAACATGGACAAAGCTCACCCATTGAACACCTCTATGGTTGTAAGGTCTCTAGATCCCCAAAAGGACCCATTTTGTCCTAAAGAATCTGATGAAGAGATACTTGGTCATGAAATACCATATCTCAATGCAATTGGGGCTTTGATGTACTTGGCACAATGTACGATACCAGATATTGCTTTTGCGGTAAATTTATTGGCACGTTTTAGTTCTGAGCCAACTCGGAGACATTGGAATGGAGTTAAACATATTTTCTGTTATCTCCGAGGAACCATAGATTTAGGATTATATTATTCCAAGGATTCCACTAACTCTGGTTTAGTTGGATATGCTAATGCTAGATATAAATCCGATCCACATAAGGCTTGCTCTCAAACCGGGTATTTATTTTGTTATAATGACACTGCTATTTCTTGGCGTTCTACGAAGCAATCGCTAGTAGCTACTTCTTCTAACCACTCTGAGATTATTGCTTTATATAAAGCTGAAAAAGAGTGTGTTTGGTTAAGATCTGTTATAACACATATTCATAATTCTTGTTGCTTAATACTGGTTATAAATTCTCTCACTATAATTTATGAAGATAATGTTGCTTGTGTTGCACAAGTCAGGGGAGGATATATCAAAGGTGACAGGACCAAGCATATCTCGCCGAAATTTTTCTATACTTATGAACTCCAAGGAAGTTGACAAATTGATGTTAAATAGATTCGATCCATAAATAATCTTGCAGATCTTTTTACCAAATCATTGCCAACATCAAGTTTTGAGAAATTAGTATATGGCATTGGTATGAGGCGAGTTTATAAGATGTAAGATTAATTAGCCCCAGAAGTGGCTATATGACTATTGAGGGGGAGATATTATGAACTATGCATTGCAGCATTGATATGCGGCTAGTTTACAAGATGCAATAATGATTAGTTCTAGGAGTGGTTATATATACATTGCACTCTTTTTTCTTTATGTCTGGTTTTTTCCCATAGGGTTTTTCCGGCTTAAAGTTTTTAACTCGGCAATTAATGCATCCATAAAAGGGAGAGATCATAACATGTGTGCTCTGCACTCTTTTTCCCTTTTGTCCGATTTTTATCTCACTGGGTTTTTCCGACTTAAGGTTTTTAATGAGGTAGTATCATTCGATGCACATTCATAATGAATATTCAAGGGGGAGTGTTATGAAATACATGAATGAATAGAATACATGAATGAATATTCATTATATTCATCTTATCCAATGTACTTATTATGGTACATTTGTATCAAATGTTCTAAGTACATCTCCCTATACAATGAACGTTCGTCTCCCTTATCCCATACATGTATCATTTGATACATTGATATTAATGATAAGTATATTCTTGTTCTTCTATAAATAGAAGTTTAGTTTTGATGTACAATACACAATCATACAGAAATACGACAGTGAGATACTAGAAATGAAGCTCTCTCATCTTGCTACTATCTCTAGTGTTCACTTGCTTTCTCTTGTCAAATCTCTTCTCTATTATATATTCGCAATACGATATTTTACAACATATATATATATTATAATTGATAACGGTGAAATTTGATTTCTCACTGAAAACACCGAACCCGCCAGATTTTGCATTCATTTCATTGCATCTAGTGATTAGAGACAAGGTAATTTTTAATACCTCAGGTCCCACAATAGAAGATTTGGAGCTGCGGAACTCTTAAGGCCCTCCAAGCTTGAAGGAACTCCTGGCGCCACCGCGCCACACTAAGTCTCGTCACCTTGACCTTACATTGGCCATGAAATCGGACCAAACAAAAGGTCAAAATTTGGCTAAATTGAAAGGAAGTTGGGGCTGCAATTGAAATCCGAAACAAAGGAGAGGGGCCAAATGCAATTAAGCAAAAGCCCAAAAATCCAAAGTGCAAAATTCACCCAAATACTTGCGAGGTCAAATGGGACATAGAGAGAACCTTTGAGAAAAACTAGGAAATGGTGAACCAAATAACATGTTGTAGGTTAAACTAAGTACGTTCTAGGTTAATAAAGGCTTGACTTTGTTCCTTGATTAATCCTATATTTGCATGAAAAAATATCAAAAAATTCTTAAATCTATGATATTGGTACCAATTTAGTGACAAACATTTTAATTAAACCAATTTAGTCCTAAAGCTTTTCACATTAGTACCAATTTAGTCTATTCGACTAATTTTGGCCATTCGACGCTGATGTGGACAATAGCTAGGCCAGCCATTTAGGCAATGCTAATGTGGCAATTTTTAAATGTTTTTGTTATCAATTTTTTCCTTTTATTTATTTCTTTTCTCTTCTTCCTCCATGGACTTCTTCTCCTTGCAATGGCTAGCCTCTGCCGCCAACAATGGTCGCGGCCCTCACTCGGGTGCCTTGGGGGAGGTGACTTCACCCAGATCTGAGCAAGGCTAGCTTCACCATGGCCTTGAAGTGACTGAAGACAGTCTCATCTGTGGCTAGCGAGGCCATTGTGGCGCTCTTCAAGGCTTGAGTAAAGGCCACCATGGCCTCGCCAACCATGGGCAAGGCCGCCTTTGCCTAAGGCAAGGCCATGGCAAGGCTAGCCTTGCCCAGATTTAGGCCAAGCCACCTTGCCCATGGTCCCTGGGCAAGGCCGAGTGAAGGTTGCCTACAACCTGCAAGGGCTTTGTGGCCCTCACCAGTAGCCCACGAGCCTCATCAAAGCCTCGCTGGCCACTGTGGGGGGAAGAAGTCCAAAGAGGAAGAAGAGGAAAAAGAAAAAGGAAAGAATTAATACAAAAAAGTTCAAAATATAAAAATATAAATTATTTAAAAATTGCCACATCAACGTTCAACAGCCACACATTAGTACCACTCGGTGAGAATTGAACGGATGGATTCAATTGATATCAATGTGAAAAAGTTTAGGATTAAATTGGTATAATTAAAATGTTTACGACTAAATTAATATTAATACCATAAGTTCAACACTTTTTTAGTACTTTTTCCATGGTCAAGGGACCTATTCCATCCTTTCTTAGAGCTGGTAGTGGCGCCTTCATACGACACAAACGCTAAAATGTGGATGTTGAGGAAAACATATCTGAAAATGATGTGACAAGATACACTTAATTAGACCTGATCACTAAACAAGTTTGTTTCGAGCTTTTATGGGCCATGTCCAAACCCAATCCAGTGGGTTTTGACAAGTGCCAAGCTCACTCACTTGAATTTATTGGCCCAATCACAAAAAGATGAGCTAAAAAATAGATAAATTGGAAACATAATTAGATAATAATTCCATAATTTTTTGGTATTTTACTTTAAGTGTGTCTTGAAATACTTTTCTTTTTCTGTTTTAAGCCTCACTTTCACTTCCAATATTTACCAAGCTTGTATTTTGAGGTAGATAAACTAAAATAAATATTTTATCAATGTAATTTTTAATATAAAAAAATGGGCGAATTTAGTCGACCCTCAAAGCCATTACTTAGGCCTAGGCCACTCACTAACAAGGCCCTAGAATGTGTTGCTTGAGCCCGCCGGAAAGAACAAAATTTTCAATCAAACCGCCCATTTTATCGAAATGCCTTCAAGTCATCAAACTTTGATCAAGTCTACGATTAATTTATAACATCGATTGACACTTTTTTCCTCAGTCAATCACTAAAAATTTTTAACCAAAATTGTGGATAATGTGTTTTGATGTTAATACAAATTAATAAGAACTAAAACGGTACTGTCCTAGGGCACGAACAACAAAGACGACAGTAAATTATTGACCGAATGGAACTTATAATGAAGTAGCTTTATGCAATTTCAGGAATAATGTCATAATTAAACTTCTTGCTTTAGGGCACGACCGACGAAGACCCGCCATTTCAGGAACAACATCACAATTGATTGCAGAAAAGATTGCATGCAATCCCTCATTTTGGCTTAGTGACAAAAGAATAAACACAAGGGTGTGGATTAAAAGCAAGACATTAGTTCAAATCCATACGTTACTATTATAAATAATCTCATGTTCGGGCTGGTTGTTTGATGTTTTGATCCACGTCTTAACTTATTATTGAGGTTAGTCAGATATTATATATATTGGAATTTGCAGTTTCCCTATCATAGTTAGAAAAAAAAGAAGGAAATAAAAAGAATACGCAATAGAATTTAAAAAAATGAAATATTAGAGGCATAGGACACGTGAATTGCATGCATGGGATCGCAATTTTTTGATTTGCCAAAATTGCAGGAGATAGATGCCGCCTAACATTTCAAATATGTTATAAAGTATCAACGGCATAAATGCCTTATTATTAAGGAAGAAGAAACAGGTGGGAATCTGCTCTGAGATGGGAAACCCACGATGTTTCTCCCGTATTCCCACCCACCCAAAAAGAAAAGCTTGGGTTAGAATTAGGGACCTATTGATAGGAACGTAGACTACACGTTAGTACTTCGATGCTGGCTGCCACCAAGTAAGGGAGTATAGTAGCTTTTTGCATCCAGGGCAAGGTAGGGTGATGTCAAAATCACTGCAAGGTGAGCAAAGCTTAGCTCAAGCCTAATAACCGACTGCTCACCTTCTACTCCTGGTTGTCAGGCTTGAGCAAAGCTCCACTCAACCTAACATTTCAAATGTGTTACAAAATATCAACGGCAAAAGTCTTAATAGGAAAGAAAAAAAGGAAAATTCATCGCTCGCGGGAATGAAGAAAAGTCGACGATGGGACAAGCTGCATCGCCGGACGCATTTGGTGGTTTTTGTTATCTTTCTCTCTTATTCTTTTCCTGCTTTGTTTGGTCCTCCTTAATTGCGGGAAATAGTCCACTTGATAGTGATGATAATGATAATATCTCCCATCGGAAAATAATAACTATATCTAAGTATGTGTCGTGATCTTCCCAAAGCGAGTGCATCACCTAGGGATTCTGCTTTTTTCAAGCACATATTAATTCACGATTTAGGATTTAAGTTCTTAACAAGTAAATGATTTATAATTAAGAGTTGCCACTAATATATTTTTGATCAGTTGATTAGAAATCCAAATAAAGTAACGGGAAAATTACTTTACTTTTATGAACAAGAAATTGTGGGGGTACGGGTATTTGATTATGCTAGATGTATATAATGCCATCTGGGTACATTTTCTCTTTTATTTCATAAAAATATATTGCAAGCAGTCTGGATTGATTTTAATTCACTCCCTCACATGCGAGAGATGATCAAGTGAGTGTGCAACCATTATTTAAAAATCAATAATCAAAGCATTAAATAAATTGCGAGGAAATGGAAGAATTACTCACCTTGAAGCTACGAAAGCATATGTAGTGTTAGTTAGAAGATCACATTAGCAACCTAAATATGATTTCTAATTAGCACGCAATTTCCCTCAAATGTTTTTTTTTTTTTTAATTTTTTTAATGAAGATAATATTTTATGCAATGCATGCTACCAATCTAATGTACATGTGACATAAATTATTTAAATGTCCAAATTCTAACGATGATTAAATATATTATTCTAGCATGACATGAAATTTTCAAAATATACGAACCTAAATATGCAATTTATAATGACAAGCACAATTGACATGCAATCCTAATTAAACTAGTCTACATAACATGCAATTTAATTAGATGAACCTCGACACAGAATTTCTAAAATGAATAAACTTGACATGCAAAATTTTATGACAGGTGATTTTTTAATTAAATGACCTAAACATATAGGTTAGTACATGACATGCAAGCAATGACGTGACATATATGATGACATGGCATATGGGGGGATGACATGGCATATGGGGAATGACATGGCAAGATGACACACAACACGACGCATGTGGCACGTAGCAATGACCTAGTAGTGATGATGCAGGCATGATGCAATTGATCTACATGATATGCATGTGATATATTATAAATTTGGAATTATAAAATAATCAAAATAAGCATGCAATCTACCCTACAAAATAATATACTTTAATTGTATCTAATATGTTTGGATTTTTAGATAAAAATATAAATCAAATAAATCAAATAAAATCAAGCAATGGAAAACATCTATCCCCCAAGGTATCATCCATATCCATCTAAATTTGGAAATAAATAAAATCGATGAATCGTATCTTAGCCGATTTTCCACGGGTTTGTGAGTTGTATTTCGAGCATAAAATCTAACTGTTGAATCTTGGATATGAGATCAGATTGGTCGATTTTCCATGCGATCGCGAGTTGTATTTCAAGTATGAAATCGGATTATTGATCATTGCATATTGTAAAATTAAGAAAATATATACAACTGAAAAAGGCACTGTACACGCTGAAGCTCTCGACTGGTTCGCGTGGCTACTGTTCACCCGCCTGAGCGCCCTCTGTTTCCGGCCGTTCTGGCCGGCCGATTGTGCCCATTCTTGGAGACATCATTCCTCTACATCTAATCTGCCCTTCTACCGATCGATTTCCCATGGTATGTCTTCCTCATCTAGAATCTCGGATTTGAGTTTTTAGGGCTCGAAACTTTGGGTTCGCTGTTCCCATATGGCGTCGTCCTCTAATCTAGCGGATGATACCAGGGGTAAAACCCATATTGTTGCTCCGGATGAGCACCCACACTCCCCCGCTCCCGCTCGCAACCCTATATTGTGTTATTCCTCGGCTCTGAGAGGATCTCAACCTCATTCTAGGTGGTCGCGAAGCAGGGGAAGAAGTACGGCTAGAAGAGCTCGACCTCTGCTGGGTATACCTGCTCGCCATCATGCTATTGGGCGTGATAACGTCTCTTATGCTCGTCAAAATCATAAGGACAAGAGTATCTCTTTCAGCCGAGACACTACTATCTCTATTTTGCACGATCGAGAGCCTGAAGACCGTCCGAAGATCCCGTCTAAGGCGTTGGAGAAGCCCTCTGGGACCTTGCAAGCCCCCCCTGCAAAGGTTCTCCCCCCTGCACGCTCATGGGTTGCTGTAACCCGGTCGGCAACCAAAGGCTATGGTTTATCCTTTATCCCTCCGGCCACGATTGAAAACTCTAAAATTCTGCAGATGCCAGAGGAGATTCTGGAATCTACTCACCCGAAATGGGAGGAATGTCTGGTTGGATATTATATTGGTAAGCGGCTGCCCTTCCAGCTCACAGAGGACGCCCTCAAGAACGCTTGGGGCCATCATTTGGTTGAAGTCATTGCTGCTAACCTTGGTTTTTATTTCTTCCATATTCCGGATAGTGAATTCAGGAGGAAAGTCTTGGATGGAGGCCCGATCACAGTAGCTAAAATCCCCTTGATCCTGCAACAATGGCACCCTATGTTGGAGCTCAAGAAATCAACTCATAATACTGTCCCTATTTGGATTCGTCTCAAGAACGTTCCTGTGGCACTATGGTCTGCTGCTGGAATCAGTTTTCTGGCAAGTGGTATTGGTGAGCCCCTATTTGTTGATAACCGAACATAACATATGGCAATGATGGCTTTTGCTCGAGTGTGTATTGAGATCGATACATCTAACTCCTTCCCTGAAGTTATAGAGTTTATGATGAAGGGTGAGCTTAGATCAGTATCAGTCCAATATGAGTGGATCTCGACACTCTGTCCAACTTGCTCTTCATTTGGCCATAAATGTCATGTTCCCATTTCCTCAGGTCCTTCTAAAGTTGCCCCCTCAGTCCCAAAGGCCCCTGCCCCTCGTCCAAATGAATGGCGTGAAGTGCGTGGTAAACGCAATAAACACACCCCTGTGCCTGCAAATGATGGCATGATGAATGATCCGATTCCGAATCAACCCAAGCCCCCCCGTTTTGATGGAAATCAGATGGGAGATCCGCTACCTCAGACTCTGGTGGCCCCTGATATGCATCCAGAGTTAACCAGGCAGGAGGATCATCACCCTTCCTTTGAGTTGCTCCTTGGCACCTCTATCCCTGGATCTGCTGTTGTGATACAAAGGCATTCAGATGAAGAGTTTGAAGATATCAGCTCCGGTGATAGTCAATCTGTATCCCCGTGTAAGGTGCCCTCATCTATACCGGACGAACGCGATAAAACCCCCCTTCAAAGTTCATTCAGGAGGCCCCTATTCGTCAAAAAGGTATCCTCCGCTCTGAATCTACTGAGGCAAGTATTCCTGCTGGTTCGAAGCCTGTGCCTCCCTCAGCGAGGAAACGAGGTGGCAGGAAAAGGTAATTCTACTATCCCCATCCTATGTTTTTTGGTGTTTGAAATATTAGGGGTCTTGGACAAGCCCTCAAACAAGCTAAGATTAGGAATTTTGTGAGGACTAACCGCCTCTGTTGTATTGGTATTTTAGAGACTAAAATTTCCCCTATTGCCCATTCCCCTGTTTCGACCTCCCTTATTCCTGGGTGGTCTTGGTTTACGAATTATTCTCATTCCTTCAGGGGTCGTATTTGGGTGGGTTGGAATCCCTTGGCTGCTTCTTTTTGTACCTTAGCTTGTACTGCTCAGGCCATTCATGGTCGGTTGGAGTGTTTTATTTCTGGTGTTGCTTTTAATCTTTCGATGGTCTATGCGGAGCATTCTTTTGTCTTGAGAAGACCGCTCTGGAATGACCTGACCTCCACTAGCTCCATTTGTCTGGACATCCCTTGGATTGTTGATGGTGACTTCAATGCCATTTGGTATGCTTCTGACAGAGCAGATAGATCCAATTACTGGATTCCAGCCTTTGAGGATTTTGGAGATTGCCTCATCCAAGCTGGTCTAGATGATCTCCATTTTGTGGGTAACAGATTTACTTGGTCTGCTTCTTCTGGCCATAATCGAAGACAAAGAAAAATAGACAGAGTGCTTACTAATGCGGCTTGGAACATCGCCTTCTCCTATTCGGAAGCCAACTTTCTCGCCCCTGGAGTGTCCGATCACTCTCCTATGGTGGTCAGGATTCTCCCTATTCCTAACTTGCGTAAACCCTTCAAGTTCTTCAATTACTGGATGTCCCACCCCAATTTTTTTGAATTGGTCTGGCAAATCTGGGAGTTGCGTATTTCTGGTACGCCTATGTTTGTTCTTTGTAGTAAACTTCGATCCCTCAAACACAGACTCAAGTTATTAAACAAGGAGGCTTACTATGATATTTCGGCTAGAACTTCTGAAGCCAGACGCCTTCTGTTGGAAGCTTAGAACGCTATCCAGCTTGACCCTCATAATCAAGCTCTTGCTGATGCTAAAAAGAACCACCTCCATATCTTCTCTGACCTTCGCCTTAAGGAAGAATCCTTCTACAGACAAAAATCCAAGATGGCTTAAAGAAGGTGACTTAAACACCAAGTTCTTCCACCATTCGGTCAAGTGTGGCCATCTTCGGAATAGAGTTCTTTCGATTTCTGATGGTAGTAATGTAATTACTGATGAAGCTGAAGTGCAGCGACTCTTTGTTGATCATTTTCAAAATCTACTGTTAGCTTCTACCCCCTCTGCCATTCCGTCTGTTGAAGAGATTCGTGCAAATCTGGCTTCTACTCTTGATGATAATCACATCCAAGCCATCTCTCAGCCATTCACTGATGAAGAAATCAAATCTACTTTATTTTCTTTGGCCAGCGGAAAAGCCCCTGGCCCGGATGGCTTTAATGTTGATTTCTTCAAGCGGTCGTGGGATATTGTGGGCCCTTCCGTTCTGTTGGCAATTCAGGATTTCTTCTCTATGGGTCAGTTGCTTCGTGAGATCAATTCGACTATTCTTACCCTAATCCCAAAGACCCCCAATGCCTCCACAGTAAATGATTTCTGTCCTATTGCTTGTTGCAACACCGTATACAAGTGTATCACAAAACTATTAGCCAACAGGTTAGCTTCTATCCTCCCTTCTATCATTAGTGTTTCCCAGAGCGCATTTGTTAAAGGGAGGAGAATAAGTGATAATATCATGCTTGCTCAAGAATTATTTGCTCACTTCCACCATGAGCCATACTTTCCGAAAAACATTATCAAGGTTGATTTCTCCAAAGCTTATGACTCAGTTGATTGGAAGTTTATTGAGTTGTCTCTCCAAGCTTTTGGCTTCCCTTATATTTTCATTGATCGAATTATGACATGCATCAGAACCCCCAAATTCTCTGTAGCTTTAAATGGCGATTTACATGATTTTTTCCCAAGTGGAAGAGGTATCCGCCAGGGGGACCCTATATCCCCATATATTTTCACTCTTGTAATGGAAGTCTTCATTGGCATTATTAACGCCCGCACCTCCAAGCCTGGATTTCGATTCTTCTGGCGATGTAAACCCACCAAGTTATCCCATCTATTCTTCGCCGACGATGTCCTGCTCTTCTCGGAAGCAAACATGCCGTCTCTTAGCCTGTTAATGGATGGAGTTAACACTTTTACTGCCTAGTCTGGTCTCATCCCCAATCTTAACAAGAGTGAAATTTTTATCTCTGGAGGGCCTGAATCTTTGAAGAGTGCCTGAATCTTTGAAGAGTGCCATGGTTAATGCATCGGGTTTCAACCTTGGATCCTTGCCTTTTCGGTACCTTGGCATCCCCATTATTTCCTCAAGATTAGGCAAGGAAGATTGTGTATCTCCGGTTGATGCTATAATGAAGAGAGTCCAGTCATGGACCAATCACTTCCTCTCAACTGCTGGTAGGCTCCAGCTTATTAGATTTGTTCTCCATTCAATTCAGGTGTACTGGTCTTCGGTTTTTATCCTCCCCTCTTCAGTTCTTAATCGAATTGAGCAGATTTTTCGCCAATTTCTCTGGCGTAGCCCGAATCTTGGATCTGGTGGTGCTAGAGTTTCTTGGGAACAAGTCTGTTTTCCTAAAGCGGAAGGAGGATTAGGTATTCGTTCACTCCGAGTAAGTAATATTGCTGCCATGACTAAACATTTATGGCTGCTTTTCTCTGATAAGGAATCGCTTTGGACCAAATGGATCCATTCGATCTTTTTAAAGGACAAGAATTTCTGGATTGCGCCTAGGCCGACCATTTGTTCTTGGTCTTGGAAGAAACTCATTAGTCTGCGTGAATTGATTCAGAGGTATTTTGTCTGGAACATTGGTAATGGGCTATCGGCTTCATTCTGGTTTGATACCTGGCGCCCTCGTGGTCCATTCAACAACTTATTCTCCGATCGTGACATTTATGACTCATGTATCCCTCGGAATGCTTCCGTTGCTAAGGGTATTGCTGCCCTCTCTATCTCGTCTAACATCGCTGCAGTTATCGGTACTTGGGATGATCCACTCCCCACCCTTAACAACCATGATGATCGTCTGGTGTGGATTGGCCACTCTTCAGGTCAGTTCTCTACTGCTTCTGCATGGAGTATGCTTTGAGCTAGGGGCTCCTTGGTTAATTGGTCTCAATTTATTTGGAGTTCCACTCTTCCCCCACGCTATCAGACCCATCTATGGCTCATCACCCGGAATAGATTGCCAACCCAGGTCTTGCTTCTGTCGTATGGGAGGATCTCGGATGGGTCCTGTGCCTTCTGCTCAAGTAGGCCAGACTCAATCAATCACTTATACTTTGGTTGCTCAGTCACGAGTAGGATGGTTTCGTTTTCGGCTCTAAATTGTCACTTGAATTGGCGAAATGGTCCTTGGAAGGACAATCTTCAGTGGGTGGTTAGCCACCTCTTGGACTCGTCTTTCCATCACTCCATTTCTCGCTTTGCATTCGCTGCTATGTGCTACCTCATATGGAATGAGCGAAATAATATCATCTTTCAGAATCAAACATTATTCCTGCCCGCCCTCAAAGAAAATCTTCGGAAAGCTGTCAAAGATAGAGTCTCCACATTTTCAAGAATCTCGGACAATCCATGTAACCGAAGGATCCAAATGACCTGGGGAATCCATCCTGCAATCTTTGAATAACTCTGTTATTAATCTCTGGCCCGTTTCATCATTATGCTCCTCTTTCGGTTGCCTTGGTGCCTCGGCTGCTTTTGGGTTCCTTCCTCCCCCCCTTGTTTACCGTCTTGGCAGGTTGTGGCTCCCAGGCTCTTGGCTCTTGCCTGTTCCTTTCTCTTGGCCGTATGTTTGGCCTTTTGTTGCTGGTGCTTCTTTTCTACTATGCAACCCATCCGCCTCCCGTCCACTCAGTTTGACGCCTGTGTCATCTTGAGTGTATGCTTGGAGTCGGTTGGTTGTTGTGCCTTTGTGTAACTCTTTGGTTCTATAGCTAAAATATTCTTACCTCTTACCAAAAAAAAAAAAAAAAAAAAAAAAATTAAGAAAATATCATAATTCACCAATACTTGAAAAATCTTTTCGATATGGCATATCTTCGAGACATCTAATTAAGATCACAATATATACGAATTAGGTAATTAATGATTCAAATTTGGATAGGATTTGTCACCTAATTTGAAGATATGGTTTCCAACTTGAACAGCGGCGGGTTTGAACGGTGATTGCACGGCTGTTCACAACGATAGACGGTGTGACCGGCGGCGGGTGTCTCGGGTCACGGCTTTGGACAACCACGGTGATGCTTACTGGTGGTGATTCGCATTGATGTAGATGCACAAGGCCAGCAATCTGCAATAAGAATAATAGCACAGCAACCTGGATAACAATGACACTCAGAACTCGCCGAGCATGAGGACATCAAAATCTTCTTTTTCGTTCTCTTTCTCGGGCGTATTCTGTACGTGACCAATGTGAGTGGATCTCTCTCTGTTCCCAATTTCCTCCCCTAAGGTGTCGAATGATGGTCAAGCGTAAGGAATCACGTTAACAGGTAGTGGCTCAAAGCTTAGAGGAACTCGAACACCGCCTTGAAATTCTTCGGAACGGCTCAAAGCTTTGTCGTGGTAAAGGTCGTGGCTTTTCCGTGCAACAAGGATCGGGTCTCCGTGACTCACTGACAGCCACAGCAGGCAGTTGATCGGCAAAAACAGCGTCGTCGGGACTCCATGGGACAGCAGCAGATCGGTGGTGAGCTTAAGCAGCAGTAGCTCAGGCGCATGGTGTTCAGGCGATGAGGAGCAGCGGCTCGTTGTTGTCATGCAGCGGCAGGTTTGGCATTGTCATGCTCAGCAAAACAGCGAGCAGCAGCAGCAGCAGCGACGACGATGATGACACAGCGGAGAGTGTGGCCGAGACAACTCTCTATACCTTTCCTCTCCCTCTGTTGTCTATTCCTTGCCTGCGTCGGACTGGAAAAAGAGACCCCGCCAAAGGAAGAAACAAAATTTCTTTCCTCCTTCCAATCACGTCTGGTACGGTCAAGACACAATCTCCTTACTTTCATTTTGTTTTCCTTCCTTTCTGCTCACGCCTACTGAGGATTGAAGACCTCTTTTCTTGCGTTGGTGTTTCTTTTATTAACCAAAATATATGTTGCCTAAAGAGTGACACCAAATATATCCTCCACATGCATCATTCCCTTTTATTTTCCAATATTACTCATCTCAAACCTTCCTTTCTGCCACGAGCATGGACGCGTCAAAACGAGACATATCACTCTATATTTGTATATGCCCACGTCGGCTGATTCTGCCTTAGCACACTTTCCTCTTATTTTTCTATCTTTATTTCCCTTAAATTGCATGAATGTACAGAAGAGATAAAATTAGATTAACCACCACTTCATTCTTTCTTTTGTTTCTTTTCGTTGGCCAAATTTTCCTTCTATGCTCTTAAATGAATATTGTAAGAATAATATCAATCTTTTTCAAAATAAACCAATCTTCCAACACTCCTCAAAAGTTAATTTTCAGCCATTAAAGAATAACGGGCTTTGCCACATTCTCATCTAAAAGTTTTGCATATCAAACGTTTTGCATCTAAAAGTTATCCGCATCTAAAAGTTTATCAAATGTTTTGCATCTAAAAGTTAGCGCATCTAAAAATTAGAGCATCATATGAATAATGCTCTAATTACTTGAGCTTTGTCTAAAGTCTCGTCTAGCGGACGAGCATGGTAGGCATATAAAAGAAAACTAGTAATAAGTTGTCTCATTAATTAAGTGGGTTTATTTTGAGCGCGGTCGATTCTGTCTTCTAAAAAAGGAAGGTTATTACATGCATGGCGGGAGGAAGAGGTAGTTCTTGCTCGATCTATGGTATTAGCCTGGGTTGAGGTTGTAAGAGGCTGTCGATTGGAGGGAGGGAGATGATGGTCGTCATAGTGGTAGCCAGTGGTAGACTTCATTTCCTTGTCTTTTTATTTTAATAACTACGTTAGGATATTGGGGGATTTGTTTCAATTTTTTAGTAGTTATCCACTTAGATATATAATATGTAGTAGTTTCCTATTAGTTTATTAATATCCTGTCTTAAACTTGGAATTTCATTAGGTTTTTTTAGACATAAGAATAAATTATGTTCTCTCGTAATTTACATAAAAAAATTTATCAATTATTTTACATAAAAAAAATTTCATTGAAGGAGATTGAATGTAATGTTAAAATACGAAGGACGAAGATGATTATTAATTTTTTAACATGCATGCAGTTCTGCTGTTGAATGTAAGAACCATGATTTGCCAATAAAATGAATAAACATTGTCATCATCCACCAGAATTTGTTAATGGTTCGGAGTTGAACTCTTTTTTTATTTTTCTATTTTCCAGATGAAAGTTCCAGACTTGTATTATGCTGTCCCAACAGTCAAGATTTCTAGAGCTTTCGCAATACTTTCCCAAATTATAGGTTAATCATTTTATCCACTTAGTCATATACAGCAAACTCATATCGATTCCAACAATTGACTTCACAAGTGTAAAACTTATAAATCAGATTTCATTGACCGCAAATTTTGGCGTGTTCTCGTGTCTTAATTTTTTAAACATCATAATTTGAGACGACATGAAAATTTATCGTAGGTGGTTATATCCAAGTACATAAAATCCTCAGGGATGAATTTTCCAATTGTGACGAGTCTATATCAATAAATAACATAACACTGTCTAATAGGAAACACTTTTAAAGGTGCCATATAATGATGGGACTTGTTCCGTCAATTAAACAAAGTGGTTTTCCTCCATCATATCCTATTGACTTCATTAAGCAGTGATGGACTTGTTTAGTCTATTTATACATCGTCAATTATGTGAGGATTAACAAGTCCATAGAGACAAAAGACTCACCATTCTGTCAAATGAGTAATCAATATATACACTCTCCATATGTCCAGCCGCCACGCTATTCTAATAGCTATTAAATAGTATTTCATAATTCATACCTATGTCCCCAATTTTAGTTTAAAGATAATTCGTTCACAATCATGAGGTTTTGGACACCACCTACATGTAAGCTTAGCCGGGAAAAGTTTTTATAATTGGTGGACCCATGGGATGCTCTTAATTTACATGTGGCTCATGACTAATCAATGCAACGATCCACCGCTAAAGAGGCTAGTGCAGCATTCAGTTTGTGTTTCTTGAATTAGATAGAAATGTTGATTGATCGAGTTTACGGATTTTAATATCTTAAGTATTTGTAAATTGTATATCATATTCTACATGTAAATCGGATCTCATGTGTTAATATGCATTCATCATGTGTGAAATGGAATAGCAAGTATGAACTAAGTAGGAGTAAGCATGGATCAAGAGGGCTAGCTTCAATGCTTTTTTGGCTCTAAGCCGGTTTAGGCCTAGCTTGATTTTCCTTTTAATAGATTGGTTATTATTTTTTGGGCCTAAAAAATTACTTTGTTTTATATATTGACTTTGTTGAAGTGCTTTAAGTACAAGTAATGTACTTTCTACTATTTCTTTTTATATTTTTATTTAATATATATTTTAAATTTTAATTTAAAGTAATTGTTCGGGCCAATCCAAGCCAGAGATGTTAAAGCCTAAAATGGTCCTTGAAATTACGGCACGGACCTATTCGAGCTCGAAAATTCAGGCTAGCCTAGTCCAAGTGAACTCAAGCTTTCAGTCTTTGTAGCTCACTTGTAAGACTAAGTGCCATGTGTAACAAAGTGTTACCTCATGGAAGCCAGTTTTGGAACCTTGCAAGGGTAAAGTGCTACATGGCGGGAACCACATCTTGAATCTATGAGGGTTAGCTCTAGAATATTTTATGCTCGATCGCTTGGTTATATTAGTGGGACTAATTCTATAATATATTTGATGTACTATTATAGCATTTATGACCCCTAGAAGAGATGGTAGATTACTTGGTTGGTGATTTGCTTACGTAATAGTGAGGCCAACTCACTAACAAGTTTTGCTGGCTGGAACAATAATATCCTAATATTTTGACACCTGGTGATATGTCAATGTCCATTCAAGATGTTATTCAATTGTGATAAAAGGAATATATCTATTGGGATTTGGCATAAGAAGGCTTGTTTTTCGGGTTGCACCATGTAGATATAATGTTTAGTGAACATTTGGAAAGTACCTCATATTCACATAAATTACGTAAATGCTGAAGAAATAAAAGTGTATCTATAAATTAAATAATATATAACAATTTTATATGGTTCATTTGATTCCTAGAAATTGGCCGACCAAGAGCCATGTATGAAATTATATTAGTCCATCATATCTTTGATTCCTAGAGAGTGGATACTATGCGTGGATGGAATTTGGAGGGAAGTCTAATTAATTTCAGGGTGTTTTAAGTGGTTTTTCAGGAGATATAGCTGGCGTCCAGATTTTCCAGATTTGAAATTGGACAAATTGTGATTGAGTTTTCTTGATTTTACTTAGGATTGATCCTCGATACGTTTACGTATAAGTAGTGGGGTTATTCTCATATGTTTTCTCAAGAAAACACTATTTTGAATGTCCAAATTAGTATAATAGACATAGAGGTTGTGATATTAAATCTGTTCTTCTTGAAATACTAGATATAAAGCTGGCGTGTTCCGAATAAAATGAAATGGTTGAATCTTAACATGATTTTGATGTTATTGAATCTCAACTTTAGTTTAGACTTTAAAACAGGGGAATGGATGAACCTTAATTGTAAGATTTATTGTTTAGCTCAATATTATGATTGATTAAATACATTGTTTACTAGCCTTAAATTGCTATGGGCAGGTTATTGATTATTTGCCGCGGATGTATACATGTTGAGTTCAGACTTGAGTAAGTCCTTAAATTGCTCCGTTTGGGTCTCGTGCAAACCTCAGCATCCTTGGACATAAAACACATAGAGGGTAGAGTCAGGTGTGGAGCTCGATAAAGATAACACACCAAATTGGGAAGCTGGGTTGTACGGGTATTGGCACGTTAAAATAATAAATGCAGTTTTGTTAGCAACCAATAATATAAGTGTTGAGAAGGTGGGGCGGTCCTCAGTGGGTGTCACAATACACCTGCTTCTTGATGAAGAACCCTGTACAAACCCCAATTGAATTCAAATTTAAAAATGAAAAAATAAAAGATAGTATATTTAAAGTAATCTTTATGTTCGACAAATAATATATATAAGGATAAAGATAAAATACCTTGCATTGGCCTGTGTCTCCGTGGTTGATTTGAATTGGGATCAAACTTCAGTGGATGTCCGATTAGCTGAACGGGACGAGATAGACTTCGAGTTCCTCAGCGACGTGTCCGGGCAGCCTTACATTCTCCAAACCAATGTATTTGCTGACTAGTTCGACAACCGCGAAGAGCGGATTTACCTGCGGGTTAATAAATTCGTGAAAAATCTGATCATCCGTGAAATAATGGATGGAAAACTCTTTGCAGTTTCTTTATGGATTCGATCCCGACTTAGACGTACCGAAACCACGCGGTCAAGTGGGTGGGCGTTCCCTAGGTGGCAACAGATGGGTGTCAAAGCCACCCTAGGGGATGGCGTCATCTGGGGTACACGAAGTGAGCGTGACATGGTCGATTGGTCGAAGGGACCTTCGTGGCCTCGTTCGGGGACTACAAGATTGGCGCCTGTGTCTGGAAGGGCAATCCGAGGTTTTGCAGGGCGGAGAGCCCCACAAACTGGTGGAACAACGAGGAGGTGGTTCAAATGGGTCAGGAGACATCACATGATATATGAGTATTACCAAGACAATGCAAGGTTCCAAAACAACCTGCCCAAGGAGTGCTCTCTTCCCAAATACTAAACTAGCGGATCCATGACACATCATCTCCAATTCTTTCATCTCATTTTCTTCTTTCCTTCCACATTTGATTCAATCGTGCCGCCGAAATATTTATGAAACTGGTTTGCCGGAGCACATAGCACGTGGTTATTGCACCCTAAGGTTTTCGGCACATACGTGATCCTCTGAGTTGGATATTATATGAATAAGTGATTTCTAGTGTATGATTGATAAATAATTCTGTTGTTATATTTTCGACAGTGCAAATGTTTTTTTCTTTTTAGAGTGAATCAGCTTCAGTTGGAATATGTTAATCTTAATTAGGCTCGATATATTGGGTGAGCTATGCTTGAACTTGTCGAGGACTCGATCATACTGGAAGAAACATGATGAGCGGGCAAGAGACAGACCGAGCCTTCCAATTGGGCCAACATTATGGCCCAGTCCAGCCTATCAAATAAAAAAACATATAATAACTATGCAGGCTGGGCGGGCCTAGATCGGGCTTTAGAGTGAAAGGCCCTTGTCCAGGATTCAAGATCATGCCCAGCCAAAAAAATCTGATCCTAAGTGGGGAAACCTCGCACATGACGATAACTAAATTCAAATTGAAATGAAATCTTTAGGATAAATTAATGCAATTTAGGAGGAATCAATGAAAGAACATCAATTCAAATTCTTGAATTTTTGTGTTGATAGAGATGTTTAGAGAGATAAAAAATTCACACCACATGTTTTGATTGAACACATTCTATTTTAGATTATTCCCATTAAAAAATAAGATTCGATAAGGATTCGAGTTCTTGCCTCCATTAGTAGTACGTCCACTTCTTTTGGCATGGGCCAGAATTTGGTGGGATCAAGTCTACTCTAAAAGTGATACTAGAATTCCTTGGGATATTTGTAACCCCTGTGTTCTTGCAATCATGGGAATTTGCCCCTTATATCTATATCAATATTAACATGGCATTTTGAAATTAGTTCTAATGTTCTCTCTTACGTGGACTCTAGCCAAATTCTCGCTAGAATCTTTAGTCACGTTCTCTTATGTGACTAGGTGGTGCCTATCTCATAGGAAAAAAAAAATTCCAGCAAATGCGGGAGAATTGCAATATATCCCTTGGATTTTCATATCATTACAAATTGCCTCCTAATTTTAGAAAATTTGCAATGTAACCCATGATCTTCTAAAGCCGTTGCAAAGTGCCCGATATATTGATTGTCAAATAATACAAGTAATTTAGATTAAGGAGAAATTGAAAATTTAATGAAAAATGACACATATTTTGGTTGATGAGTACTCAAATCATTTTCCTAATGGACCCTTAGCTTACGTTTGTTAACGTTTCTTATAAGGACCCAGGCCCCACTATATAATATTGTTCGCTTTGGACACTGAGTCCTCACGACTTTAAAACGCGTTATATAGATTAAAGGGACCCAAGCCTTTATAAACTAGCCCAAAACTCCCCCCTAAGCGATGTGGGACGGGAGACATATCCTTAGCCTCACCCTTAGTCCATCCCTTCGTACTGCCTTGGGTCTAGGTTGTCACATTCTCCCCCCTAAACGCACAGCATCCTTGCTGTGGCCCCCACATGCGGTCAAGAGTCGACTCCAATACCATTTGTAACAACCCGGGCCCCACTGTATAATATTATCCGCTTTGGACATTGAGTCCTCACGGCTTTTAAAACTTGTCACATGAGTTAAAGGGACCAAAAACCTTATAAACTAGCTTATGACTCCCACCCCCCTAAGCAATGTGGGACTAGAGATGACCCATTGCCCTTTCCTAGGCTGTCACGTGAGGACTCAGTGTCCAAAGCGGACAATATTACATAGTGGGGCTCGAGTCATTACAAATGATATTAGAGCCAACTCCCGACCTCGTGTGAGGGCCACAACGAGGATGCTGTACCTTAAGGGGGGAGAATGTGACGATCTAGACCCAGGGCAGTACAAATGGATGGACTAAGATCGTTTTGGCAGTACGCGGGTGAGGCTAAAGATATGTCTCCCGTCTCACATCGCTTAGGAGGGAGTCCTAGGCTAGTTTATAAAGGCTTGGGTCCCTTTAATCTGTATAACGCATTTTAAAGCCATGAGGACTTAGTGTCAAAAGCGGACAATATTATCTAGTGGGGCCCGGGTCCTTACAAATGGTATCAAAGTCGACTCCCGACCGCGTATGGGGGCTACAGCGAGGACACTGTGCTCTTAAGGGGTGAAGAGTGTGACAACCCTAAGAAGGGCAAGGGGTCCTTTCTAGTTCCACATCGCTTAGGGGGGGAGTTCTGGGCCAGTTTATAAGGCTTAGGGTCCATTTAACCTATGTGACACGTTTTAAAAGTCGTGAGGGCTCAGTGTTCAAAGTGAACAATATTACACAGTGGGGACTGGGTCGTTACATTTCTAGTTTTCTATTTTTCTGTTATTTTGTTCCTCGAAATAGAAAAAATAATAGAAATCTGTTTGATAATGTTAGTTAATTTTTCTATTCCCTGAGATAGAAAATGGCTAGAGAATAGATTTAGAGTAGGAGCAAGAAGTTAAAAAAAATAAAAATAAAAGACTAATCATACTTCGAAAATTCAAATCGGGTTTTCTCAAATCAGATGGGCCTTTTACGTGAAACCGAATTCATCCAAAGGCCGTGCCTTTGCTCTCAAGCTAACGGCGTAGGTGCCGGTGAATGTGCACTACACTCAGATGGTTTGGCGCGACTCGGTCCGAGTCGAGTGTGCTAGGGTTCAGTGTAATAACGGGTGGTGGTATGTTGTGTGCAACTACGATCCTCCAGGCAACTATGAAGGAGAACTTCCATACTAGGAAGGCTTTGAGAGTGACAAGCTTGCTTATGGCCTATTATTATATGTGTCATAGGGTATTATATAAAAAGTAAAGGAAAAATAAAAGTGACTAGCTTGATATGACTCATAAGCTACTTTGGGAAAATATGGATGTATAACATGTTGCTCATAAGTGCATCTTAAATAGATTATTACAAGCAAAGTAGCAATATTTGCTACTGTTTGCAATGGCTATGACAGATTCAAAGTTCTTGATCATCAACTAGTTATATATACCTTTGTAAGTATTCTTTCGGCTTTTACGCTTCATGATATAAGAGGAAGGGCTTTTTACATGTGGCGATTCATGGATGTGCCAATGTTTTGGAGTTAAATATCCCATATTAGATTAATTCCCTTTTCAATTTAACAATACACAATTCAATATTCTCTCACATTTTGACTCCATATCAACATTAGATTGTTCCTATTTTGATCTCAATCCATGTTGATATTGATCCTAATGCCGAACTTGAGCTTCTTGACAACATTCTATTGCAAATTGTCACACTCTATTGACAGTTGATCAGCAATTTAGTATATATCCCATGGACATTTGCCCTAATATAGCTTATGTTGTCCATATTGCGAGCTAGTTTGTGTTTGCTCTGCACTTTACTCACTATGCCGTCGCGTTATGTATTTTATACCACATCTAAGGCATTGTATTTTATCGCCTTCACTATCACTATTCATATCTCTTGAATGTAGATCTATTGTAACATTGATTTACTTATCCACTATCTCCACCACCAAATCAAGACATGAGTCTCTCTTATTAAGTTTACACCTTACCCGATACTCCTCAAAATCCCAACAACACTCTCTTCTCCTCCCCATCTTTCTCCCCCTTGTAGAGCCCCCACAACCATGCGCGGCTTGTGTCATTGACATGCCTCTGGTGCCACCATCAATCTTGACCTTCCTCGCTCCACCATTTACTCCCCCCTTTGGAGCACCCACAAACTACGCCCAGCTTGTGTCATTGACATGCCTTTGGTGCCACAATCAATCTTGACCTTCCTCGCTTCACCATTTATTGCCAGTGCTTATGAGGGGTCATGTCACGCTCCGTTCGCTCTCACCCCTATCGCTTCAATGTTGGTCGTTGTCCTTGTTTCCGTGTAGCTATCTCTCTCCCTCTCTCATTTAAGGGTGACAATGATGACACAACAGAGAAAGTGGCGAGACGTGGAGGAGGCAATGGCCATGACAGGTGGCCACAATGGGTGAAGATGGTGGCAAATTGTAAAGAAAGAGAGAGAGAGTTGGTTGACTGGGAAGACTTGACAGGATTAAAGACAATGTGATAACACATCAACAAGTGCAATAAATATGTGTTTGTGTTTCCTTTTTAATCTTGTCCCATTTATGTGTTTGTCAAGTCTATATCTCTATTGATGAAAAAGAAGAAGAAAAACTCTGTAATTCGATGACATGGCAAAGTAAAACAGATAAAGAAAAAGAGGCTTGGAGAGGAGGTAGGGGCCACACACGGTGGCCGCCAATGTCGGCAACAGGACCGCAACATAATTTCATTGGCAATGACACCCAAATTCAATTAAGCATGGCTTCCAATTGATAGTGAGGTCACTTTCAACAGCAATATTGAGAGTTGGCCTTGAGCTCATGATCTTGTGATGAGGTTGCCTCCCTTTCCTTGTCTTTGGATTTGACCAAGCTTGGTCTCCAATTGACTGCGGGCTCTCAGTTAAGTGTGACATTAAGAGTTGGTCATGAGCTCATGACCTCACAGTGAGTTCACGTTCTAGTACACAAGCAAGCACGGAGAGAGAGAAAGGCGAGGATAATGGCCTAATCATGGTAATTAAGCAATGCATCAATCCACAGTGGCTTTAGTAGAAATGAAGAGAATCGAGCAAATAAGCAAATTCATCAAATTTTACGTAAACTTAACTCCATACATCCACTTATGTATTCTTTCTTTTCGATCCCTCCCCCTTCTGTTTCCTTTCCTTTTTATCTTTCCTTTTCTTTCTTTTCGACCCCCCAACGCGACTGTCTTCTTTTCCTTTTCTCCTTATTACTCTTCTCTATTTCCTTTTCTTTCAGCCTCACCGCTGTTTCCTTTGAGCACGCCCAGAACACCCGAAGGTTTGCTTCCCGATTCCATGTCTACAACACACTCGCACGTTGGCTTTTCACCAGCGCGCGATGCTACGCAAGCAAGGTGCGGTTCCATGTCTCGCGATGGCCCCGACCTCTTCATGTCTTTGGCTGTTCCTGGCCTAGGACGGACTCCGGGGGATGTACGTCATTGCTCTGTTTTATTCAGTTGAATCCGAGATTTGTTATTAAGGTTATGAGTGAAAGTAGAATGATGATTGCGGATCTGTTAGTAGTTTAAATACGTTATGATGTCATTGAAGTTGGTTTATATCGGAATTGACTCTTCGATTATGACTCTGTGTTCTAATTTTTAAACTGACCACCAAATATTCGCTAAAATGCCTGAACGAATTCGGAATACGATTTTGAGAAGCGTTCTTATGCTTTAGTGTCTGGAATGATTGTTGCGTAACGTACATGTTCGACTCACTTACAGCTCCTCTGTTTCCAGTGATTTTGGACTATGGCCAAGATCTCCATGTGCCATGACTACTTGAATTGTTGTTCAAATCCATCCAAATATGTTGTCTCTGATTCTGATGTTATGCAAAGTATGGATTCATGTTAATCAAATATCTAGATGAGCAAAGCATGTCGACTAACGTATACCCAAGGGGTCATGAGTTCGTTTTGGCATCTGATGGATTATATTCGCTGGATTGAGATTATGCTCGCTGGTTGTGTATTCTCTTGCTCGGCTGATTGGTGTTGGTCTTAATTTGGTATGTGCTTTAATGATGCTTAATAATTATGCACTTGCGAATTTGATTGCACTCGTGAATTTCCTTTGAGCTGTTGTGTGGGCTAATTGAGGATTTCTCGATTGCACTGATTGCTATTCATCATAGTGGCCGAGGAAGCTTTCATATTGATATGATAGGATAGAAAATATCTCAAGAGGCAGATGCACATATTGGCTTGCATCATAATGCGATTTTGTCCGGAAGGTAGAACCGTTTGTCATGCAAAATACATGGACTGGTGAATTCTGACTGGGGTAAATAGGAGAGATGTCTTACTCTTGAATCTATTGAGAGTCTGGAAGGTCCTACCTTGGATGGATTAGTTCTTTGCCATGAACTAACATCAAAAGGCCTGAAGAAAAATAGAGAGCAGTGAGGTGCTTGGGGAGTGCTTGTGCATGTATATGTGTAAATGAGTGAAGAATAAAGAAGTGAGTACGTTTTAGCTAAATCTTCACAGTGCCATGCCAACATCTTCTCTGTTTGCTATTCATGCTTTGAGATTGTAAAGAATTTCGGTCCTCATTTAATCGGTAGTAAATTGATCGTTGTCCATCCTTGCACATGAGTCCTATATGGAACTAAATAAATATTGAAGTGTGTTTGCCAAATTCGAGTGCAACCGTGTTGATTCTTCTGTTCATATGCTTATTGTTGGATCAAACTTGTTATTCTCTTCTTGTTGGATTAGACTTGTCATCCTTTCTGCTAATGCTTACAATGTTATGTTTACTGGACATGTCTCCCTTGTGAATGAGCAGTGGAGTCTACTGAAATCCGCTGAATATGCTGCCGAGAGCTTGTCTCTCAAATAAAAGCTCAGGAAGGTCGCTGACTGCACTTGACAAGGTCGCAATCATAATTATGGACTCTCTATCTGTCTCTCTGCATTTAGCTGTCTTCATCACATGCGTTTCTTCTTTTCTGTCCGTCGTTCACATCTTTTTTGTTACTATGTTTCAAGGCCCTGCGAGGAAGAAATCGAAGTTATCCATCACTGGGTGAAACTCCTGCTCTTTCCGTATCCACATTGCTTTCAACTTGAAAGGTCCGAGTATGGGTATATCCATGTAAATTTGGTGAGGAAAGATCAATTCAGTACAGGTGAATCCTTCTTTTGCCTATTCTCTCTCTCTCTCTCTCTTCCGTTGCTATCCTGAGTAGGTATTACAATGTGATCGTATAAAGAAATCTTGAGGTGTTGTATCTTTCTAATTCCCCCCAAAAAAAAGGAAGTAGCTGCTGTTCTTTGGGGAATTATTGATTGCTTTAAGGGAATCAATGTCTTGCGATTTGTGAAACTAAGTTTTTAGTAGGGTTTGCTTAACATTTGCTTTTCTTCAGTCCTACCAAAACCCCTCTGGCGAGTGATGAAGCTACATCAGTATGATCTCTTACCCCAGCATAATGATTTAGGAGATTGTTATGGTGAATTGGTGATGATTTTTCAATGAATAACCATGTTGCTGTGCCTTGAACTGGCTGTCATCACCATTCCTTTGATGGTCACCTCTTTTTGGGTGTAGATTAAATTGATCTGAAGCCCATCCAAGTATTGTTCTAATTACCCGTGATGTTGCTGTTCGTATGTTGATGATTTCTTCATCATTGAGCATGTTTGTTACCAATTGCTTCGTCTGAGGTAATACTGAAATTCACGGAGTATCTCAGTGAAAATTTGATTCAGAGGAGGGACCGAGAATAAGATAAGAAAACGAAAATAATAAAATAAAAAATTCTGGGAAATAAAAATGGAAATTGGTTGGAAAAATAGGCATTTATTAGGTTGTTAGATTTTAGTACTAGAATTAGCTAGTTTTGGAAAATATTGATGCATGACACGTTGCGCATAAAAGCAACTTAAGCAGATTATTAATAGCAAATTAGAAATAATCTGCAACTGCATGAAATGGCTTTGGCAGATTTCAAGTACTCTTGCTCTTTCGACTTTTATGCTCCATGCCACTAGAGGAAGGGCACATGTGATGATTGTTAGCTAGTTGTTGGCTAATTGTAAGCTAATTGCAGGAGAGCACTGTTTTCTTTTTTGATTTACCATAGGATGTGGTCATCCTTCCATTGCTTTGTTAACAAATATAGCTAAGGTCACTTATCTCAACTGTCTCTACTATATTGACCAAAAAAGTAAAGAAAAGAAAAGTTTATGATCTATAAAACAAACTTGCAAGAGCAATTTCAACCTCAAACTTTCATAGAAAAATTCTGGAAGGACATGTTGATTGTTATGATGAATTTCAATCGTTAGGTAATGTTCAAGATTATGTGATGTTATGGGGATTGTAATTGGTTTCAATTGATTCTGGTTTTATCGTTAATTCCTATGTTAGTTAATTTCTTCATTAGATTGCTTCCCTAGTTGTGTTTATTTTTCTGCATATAAGTACCCGTATAATGTATAACATTATTCAATAAAGCAATGCACAATTCAATATTTCCTCACATACTGACTTGGTATTACAGCTAGATTGTTCCTGTTTTGATCTCAATCCATGAAGCCTACAGCCCCCCTGATATTGTTGATCTTAATGCCAAACTTGAGCTTGTTGATGGCATGCTATCGTAAGACGTTACACTTCATTGACAATTGGTCAATAATGTAGTATATCTTTTATGGTAACTTGCTCTAACATAGCTTAGATCGGCCATGCTATGAGTCAGTTTATGATTGATTTTCATTTTCCCGATTATGCCATCGTGTTACCTATTTTATACTAGATCCAGGACATTGTATTTTATGTCCCTCACCATCCCTATTTATGTCTCTTGGATGTAGATCCATTGTACACATTGGTTTACTTATTTGTTGTCTCCAACATAAGATCAAAACACGAGTCTCTGTTCTTGATTTTACAGCTTACCCAATCACTCCTCAAGATCCCAACACCATTCTCTCTTCTTCTCCCCATCTTTCTCCCCCCTTATATAGCCCCCACAACCACACATGGCTTGTGTCATTGACATGCCTCTAGTGCCACCATCAATCTTGACCTTCCTCGCTCTGTCATTCAATGTCGGTGCCTATGAAGGGTCATGTCATGCTCCATTCACTCTCTCTCCGCTATCGCTTCAATGTCAGCTTCAATGTCAGCCGTCATCCCTGCTTTCGTGTAGCTATCTCTCTCCCTCTCTTGGATAAGGACAGATGAGCTCACCTGAACGTCAAGTTTATGCGTTTGGCAGGTCTCAAGACCTCATGTTGAGCTCCCCTCATCATTTACAATTACTTTGTCAACAATGACGAAATCAGAAGGTCATCTCAAGATTTGGGGATGCCTCCATCTGCCTATCCATTGAGATTGAGGTGAGATCTCAAAGGCCATGGCCAGATCAGGTCATCAATGGTGGTGCCGAGACCTTATAGAGATTTGGTGGTGAGAGAAGAGACAGAGTGAGAAAGAGATTGTTTTCGGTTTGCAAATAGAGAAAACAAAGATGGTCATGGATGACACGACGGAGATAACAACGAGATGTGGAGGAGTGACGGTGCTGACAAGTGGCCATAATGGCTGGAGACAGTGGCTGATGGTGAAGAATGAGAGGGTTGATTGAGTAGGAAGACTTGACAAAAATTATTAGACAATGTGATTAGCACACCGAGAAGTGTAACAAATATAGGTCCATGTTTCCTTTTTGATCTTGTCTTGTTTATGTGTTTGTCAACTTTGTATCTCCATTAAATGACATGGCAATGAAAAAGGAGGTTTGAAGAGTAGGTAGGGGATACTTGATAAGTACACTAGAAGTGCCAAAAGTTGTGTACGGTACTCATTTTAATACCAAAACTTTTTGCCAGCTCACTTATTGCTAAATCGGAGAAAAAATAATCACTTAATTGCCAAAAATAAGAAATTCCGGCCAAATTGATTACGTGTCATTTATAATTAATATTACAAATTTTTAAAAAATCCAGTCCATATGGCATTTTCACGTGGCATGCTTAGCACTGAAATGATTGTTATTAAATAACAACTACTGCCGAAATGATCACTTTAAATAATATTTGGCACATGATCATTTTAAATAAAAGTTTGCACTTAAATGATCACTTTTTACAACTTTTGGACGACATCGTTTAGGTGTTATATGCTAAGTAGGTATGCCGGCAAACCATGTAGGACTGAGAAATTAATAAAATATAGTTACATCGGATTTCTAGCTATCAAAACTAGAGTTGGGACTTAAATGATTGTATTTTT
The DNA here is from genome assembly GCA_017140185.1 of Eucalyptus polyanthemos subsp. polyanthemos. Classification (NCBI taxonomy): domain Eukaryota; kingdom Viridiplantae; phylum Streptophyta; class Magnoliopsida; order Myrtales; family Myrtaceae; genus Eucalyptus; species Eucalyptus polyanthemos. Next base: position 19,706,886 of record CM029463.1, on the reverse strand, counting down.
TTTAAAAGTGGCACTTAAGTGATCCGAAAAAACTTTTGGCACTAAAGTGAGCGCCGTACACGACTTTTGACACTTCTAGTGTACTTATCCTTAGAGGGATACACATGATGGCTGCAGGTGTCGGCAACATGACTGCACCAGAATTTCATCGCCAACGTCAAGCATTGGCTTCTGGTTGATAGTGAGCCTATGCTCAATTGCGACATTGAGAGTCAGACCTCCTTTTTTCCATGATCTTGCGATGAGGTAGCCTCTCTCTTTGTCCTCTTCAGATTTGATCGAATTAGTCACATAACTGTTTGATCAAGCTTGGTCTTCAATTGACTGCGGCTTGATGGTGAAGCACACAAGCGCATGTGCAGAGAGAGAGAGAGAGAGAGAGAGAGAGAGAGAGAGCGTATTTCGGTCGATGAGAAATTACTCAAATCATTTTCCTAATGGACATTTACTCTAGTTTACATAGTATTTCACATCCCAATTCTGGACTGTTGAATTTGATAGGATTTAGGTGGGACTTACGTATGATCTAAACATTTTTTTATGATTCAAATTCAATTTATTACATATTTTAAGCTCATTATAATTTCTTTGTTATATATTTTAAGCTCATTATAATTTCTTTGTTATAAGACTTATTTATGCTGCGATAGACGGATACAAGATGCATGTCCAACCGTTCAATGCTAAGTGGGGATGTGAGGGCGTGCCCTTCGCATCCGTGCCAATTGTAGAACCGTAAAAGTAGCTCATAAAATTAAAAACACAAATAATATGGATTTCATGCTTGTATTAATTTAAAAACAAGTGGATGATAACTTAATTGAGACAAAAGAGAAGTACATGTACCTGTTAGAAAGCTTAAAATAAGGAAAATGGCAGAGACATTAAAGAATCATAAATTTTATCTTTTTTATGGAAGATTGATTTGTTAAGCAATAAATCAAGGGGCAACGGCGACCACCTGCCTCGTGAGGGCGATGGATCTGGATCTCGCTGCCTCTAGATCTAGTGTGGAGGGGTTGAGTCTCTAGATAAGGAGGACATTTAACAAGTTTCACCTGCCTGCATGACCCAAAATGACTTCGTTCAGCAAGAAAAATCAATTTCTTGCTAAACGATCGATAGAAAGGGGATGCAGAGGGAAAAGGGGAACATGACAGGGGACAACACGCTTTCTGCCTATGCCCAAAGCTATGCGAACCAAAGGGTCAGCGATTGCGGCCTCATGCACTCCAATGGACCCTACGGCGAGAACCTTGCCAAGGGCACCGGCACGTTCAATGGCACCCACGCCATCAGCTTGTGGGTCACAAAGAAGCAGAACTACAATTACAACACCAACACCTATGCGAGCGGGTGCAATTGCTTGCACTACACTCAGATGGTTTGGCGCGACTCGATTCGAGTTGGGTGCGCTAAGGTTCAGTGTAACAATGGGTGGTGGTATATTGTGTGCAACTACGATCCTCCAGGCAACTATGAAGGAGAACTTCCATACTAGGAGAGGCTTTTAGAGTGACAAACTTACCTATGGCCTATTGTTATATGCGTCAGGGGTATGACATAAAAAATAAAGGGAAAATAAAAACGACTAGCTTGATATGATTCATGAGCTAGTTTAGAAAAATATGGATGCATAACATGTTGCTCATAAGAGCATCTTAAGCAGATTATTACTAGCAAATTAGCAATATTTTGCGAATGTTTGTAATGGCTTTTGTAGATTTTAGTGTTCTTGATCATCAACTGATTATCTACTTTTGTAATGAAAGGATGCATGAGAACAAAGTGTCCTTTTGACTTTTACGCTTCATGATATAACGAGAAGGGATGGTTTGGAGTTAAACACCCCATAATAGATTACTTCTTTGTGTACATTATCCTAGATACAAATATCCCTTCAGTGTAATACATTGTCCAATTGAGCAATACACAAAGTCAATATTCTCTCACATTGTGACTTGATATTAGCTTTAGATTGTTCCTGTTCTGATCTCAATTCATGATGTTTTTAGCGTGCCCTTGATATTGATCCTAATGCCAAACTTGAGCTGCTTGATGGCATTCTATTGCGGATTGTTACACTATTGATAGTTGACATGTAGTTTGGTATATATTTCACAGGCACTTGCCCTAATATAGCCTATTCCATCCATATTGTGAGTCGGTTTTGTTTGCTTAGCGTTTTCGTCACTATACCACGGTGTTATGTATTTTGCACCACATCTATGGCATTGGATGCGGATCCATTGTACCATTGGTTTACTTATCTGCTGTCTCCAATGCTAGATCAAGACATGAGTCTCTCTTGTTAATTGTACACCTTCCCCAATCACTCCTCAAAATCCCAACGCCAATATTTTCTCTCCCTCTAGTCTGTCTCCGCCCCCTGTCGAGCCCTACAACCACACACGGCTCGTGTCACTAACGTGCCTCCACTACCAATATAAATTATGACCTTCTTCACTCCACCATTTACTACTAGTGTTAACAAGGGATCGTGTCATGCTCCGTTCACCCTCTCTCCCATATCGCTTCAATGTCGGTCCCTGTCCTTGCTTTGGCATAGCTCTTTCTCCCTTTCTCATTTTAGGGCAGCCAAGCTTGCCCAAATGTCAAGTTTATGCCTTTGGTGGGTCTTAAGACCTCGTGTCGAGCTCCTCTCGTCATCTACAATCAAGTTGTCGATGATGATGAGATAAAAAGGCCATCTCAAGGTTTGGGGATGCCTCCTACATCTAGCCTGTCCATTGAGATTTCCATGAGATCTTAAAGGCCATAATGGCTAAATCAGGTCATCAATGGTGGTCTGGAGACCTTAGAAATTTGGGGTGAGAGAAGAGACATTGAAGGAGAGAGTGTTTTGGGTCAGCAAATAGGGAAAGCAAAGATGGTCATGGATGACACGAAGGAGAAAGTAGTGAGATGTGGAGGAGGCGACTGTGACAATAGGTGGCCACAACGGCCGGAGATGGTGGCTAATGGTGAAGAAAGAGAGAGGGTTGGTTGAGTGGGAAGACTTGATGAGGATAATTAGACATTGTAGTAAGCACATCGGGAAGTGCAACAAATATACATCCATGTTCCCTTTTTGATCATGTCGCATTTATGTCTTTGTTAACTCTCTATCTCTATCGACCGAAAAAAAGAAAAAAGAAAAAGTCTGTAATTTGATGCCCTAGCAAAAAAAAAAAAAAAAAAAAAAAAAAAAAAAAAAGATAAAAGAAAAGGAGGTTTGGAGAGAAGGTAGGGGGTCTCACACGGTGGCTGTTGGTGTTTTAACCTGATCGCAACATAACTTCATCGACAACGTTGCCCAAATTCAATTCAAGCATGGCTTCCAATTGATAGTGAGGTCACTCTCAATAGCAACATCGAGAGTTAACCTTGATCCCATGATCTTGTGATAAGGTTGCCTCCCTCTCCTTGCCTTTGGATTTGATCAAGCTTGATCTCTAATTGACCGTGGGCTCTCGTTTAAGCACGACATTAGGAGTTGGCCTTGAGCTCGTGACCTCACGGTGAGGTCACATTCTAGTACACAAGCGTGCGCTGAGAGAGAGGTAAGGGCATTGGCCCAACCATGATAATTAAGCAATGCATCGATCCACATTGGCATCGGAAATGAAGAGAACCGGGTAAATAAGCAAATTCATCAAATTTTACATGATTACTTGGTGGAAATAGGTGGACTTAACTCCATACATCCACTTTGCATGATTATAAAATGCAATTATAAAATACACATATAATAGGTATGGGTAGGTAGACTAGTTAGGGAGACAACCATGTAAATTTGCTAGCACTACCTTTGCACGATGATTTTCTCTACTAGTGAAAAAGTTCTAAGATGAAACGAGAAAACTGATTTAGCTACATACCTATCATCCTCTCTTTGCTTCGTAACTCACCTTGATCAAGTGTAATTTCCTTATTGCCTCGGTCATGCCCATCCGTTCTGGTGGTGATTCCATTGAACATGCAACTCCAACTTCGAATATAGAGATAATGCAATCTCTGATTTTCATCTCTTGTTGTTGATCACCAGCTTCACTCCAAAGCCTTAAGTCTATAATGTTCATTGCTCGATCCGGAAGAGCCATTTGGACAAAGTTGTGGAGGTTAAGATGGTGCCCAAAGGCCTCTTCAGTGGGTCTCTTTCCCGTGAACATCTCCAATAATAGAATGCCGTAACTATATGCATCCCCAAGTGTGGAAACCTTGTGTCCCATGCCATACTCTGAAAATTTCATCAAGACATTAATAGGAACGAACGTACACTTTTTCTTGAAGTCAATTGTTTAGAAAAAGCTTCAAAGTCTCATGGGATTTTGCTTGATGTCCATTTGCAAGAGCTTGCCGAAGAAAATTGTGAGGGATCATGCCTATCACACCCAACATAGAGTGAGGGCTTGCAAGCCCTCACTTAGTTCACAATCAGGCCCACTATGCTTGGCAGAGGCCAAGGGATCCTTTGAGCAAGGCCAAGGGTCCCAAAGCCCCCTACTGGTTTTTTGCTTTCATTTATCTCTGTTTAATTTTTCGTGTAGTTTAATATATATGGCTGATGTTTGGCGCCTATCGTATGAACTCTTATAAAGTGCATCAACCGTTGAGAAATGCATTAATGGTAGAGAAATAGGATTTTAGAATTCATAAAGTGCACCAAAGGTCAGTTAACAATGTATAAACTTCTTCTCCAAAACTACTAAGTGCAACAAAAGTTGTCTCATGTTTGCTACACAAATTGCCTAAACATCAAAAGTGGCTTTGTCCTCTAGTAGGATACGGGTGAAAATTGAAAAAGAAGAAAATATGTTGGGTGAAGGCCTTGGCAGAAGTCCTTGTGTTAACTGAATTCGAATAGTTGGTTTTTTGACTGAAAGCATACGGGATCCATGTGAGACTCATCATTTTCATGATACAAATTATGTTTAATACCTACACCACACTTTCTTTTATGCAAAGACAAGAAGAAAATGCCAAGAATTACAGCAAAAAATAAACACAGTGGGAGGAAAAGAAGAGACGTAGAGTGATTTGTTGACGGTGATGGATTTATACTTGTAAATGCGTAAATGTCTTAATATGCTCTGACCAATAAGTTTAGGGAAAGTGGTAGTTGGGTAGAGCCCATCGTGTTGTCAATTAGAGTATCCTCCAACAGTTTCTGGCATAAATGTCATGTCATCTAATATATTTTTCAAATATTAAATTACTGGTCATGAAAGAGTCTGCCATAAAGGAAAAATTACTTATTGTTAAGACCTTAAGTCATAACATTCCAAAGAGATTCGCAATCTGTTTTAATGGCATGAACGTGATATGAGACAAAATACGAATTATAAAAGGAAAATATAAATATGAGATGATACAATAAGCTTAATCTATTTATTCACATGGATTCACAAGTTATCTAAAAACTTTCCACTCATTGATCAAAATTACGATGGTTTATTCTCATCTTAATTTAAAATACAATTAGGGCAAGCTACTTTTAATCTTTTCGTACAAAAAGATAAGTATTTTCTTTTTCTATGGAAGCTATTAATAGTGGAAAGAGGAATTGAGTTGTGAGAAAGAGGCGTCAAAGCATACAAATCATAACATAATGTCAAGAATAATTGTTTAGTCAAACTTTGGCACTCACATATTACTATCACAATCAAATAAAAACTAATCGAGAAAATATGACAGTTTCATACCAGGAGGCACATAGCTGATGGATCCTCTGACTGCGGTTGAAGTTGAACTACCCTGGTCTTGAACTCCTATGGTTTCAGTAGACACCGTTGAAATGATCTTTGCAAGCCCGAAATCTCCAACTCAAGCCATCATGTCATTGTCTAGAAGCACATTACTCGGCTTTAGATCTCCATGGATGATGGCTGGATAGCAACCCTCATGGAGATATTTGATCACGGTAGCTATGTCAATGGCAATGTTTAATCTTTGCACTAGTCTCAAATTTCTCGATTCACTACACTCATCATCTCGTCCTATAGTTCCAGGGTGCAGCCACTCCTCCAAGCTCTCATTAGCCATGAACTCATAAATTAGAGCTTTGAAGTCATTGCCACAAAAGTCCACACTTGAACAGACACTTAGTATCTTCACGAGGTTTCGGTGTCTAATGGTTCCTAGAGTTTGACATTCAGAGATAAAGGTCCTTGAAGCACCTCTTTGCATTAGATTGAGCACCTTCGTTGCCACAGTGGCACCTCCATCAAGAATCCCCTTATAAACCGTGCCATATCTCCCTTTACCAATCAAATTGGTCTTGGAGAATCTATTAGTCGCTCTCAGGAGTTCTTCATAAGAAATCCTCAAGAATTGGTTCCCGAAAGATAATGAAGTGGAGGCATTGGTTGTCGTTTGCTTCTTTTTGCGATAAAAGATAGACAAACATAGGAGCAGCAAAGCTAAACATAACAAACTGCCAGCTACCACATATATTACTTTGGCCTTGGTTGAAGAAGACTTCTTAGAGCTTGATGATTTGCAAAGAGGAAGCTTCAGACTGGGAACACCTCCACAGAGTTCCGTATTTCCATAAATCGATACAGAACTGGCATTAAGAAAAACTCCACCCTCTGGAACTTGTCCTTCTAGTTGATTGAAGGACAAATTCAAGTACTTCAGTAGGAAGAGCCCTGCAAGAAAGCTCGGGATTGGACCAGAAAAATTATTATTGGAAAGGTCCAGCTCTTGTAGACCCCGTAATGGACGTAAGGCTTCGGGGATTTGACCATGAAAAGAATTAGCTTCTAAGTGAAGTCGTTCCAACAACAAGCACTCGGTGATGGACACTGGAATTAAGCCGGTGAGTCTATTGTAAGATAGATCTAATTCGCCAAGATTCTTTAAAGATCCAACTTGCAATGGAAGAGATCCACTTAAATTATTATTTGCTAAATCAAGGAGGATCGATAAGGAAGAAAGACCCATGATTTCGATAGGAACTGAGCCAATTAGGTTATTGTTCGAAAGATCAAGCCCAATTAGTTGCTTGCAGTTGCCGAGACTCTGTGGTATGTAGCCTTGGAAAATGTTGGAGGAAAGGTTCAGGACATTTAACAGCGTAATGTTACCAATTGAAGACGGTATCTCTCCAGTCAACATGTTACCGCCTAAATAAACTTCCTGCAAGTTGGAAAGTGCTCCGATGGAATGAGGAATACAATCAGTTAGAAAATTATCCGCTAAAGACAATAAAGACAAGTTGAAGAGATTTCCAAGGGCTAAAGGAATAGATCCTTGGATCCGATTGCTTAACATAGAAATCCACTCAATGCTGGTGGAGAGATTGGAGAAGGATCTCGGCAACGATCCGTGAATCAAGTTCCGCGACATCCCGAGAATTTTTAAGTTGGAACAATTAACTAAAGAAGAAATAAAACTCAAGTCATCCTGCAAGTGGTTACGACCCAATTCAATTAGATAAAGGTCCTTTACCCTTCCTAGATTTTTCGGTATTGGCCCATGGAAATTGTTGTCGGAAAGGTCAAGTTGCTCAAGACCTGTGGCATTTGTTAACGTTGACGGAATCATCCCGGTGAACAAGTTACTGTAGGCGCTAAGGAAACGGAGAGAAGGAGAAGTGCTGCCGACATCATTGAGAAAGCTTCCCGACAACTGGTTTAAACCAACATCGAAATAGGACATGTCGGAGATGTTTAAAATCCCTGCTGGAACCTCACCGGTTAGTTTGTTGTAAGATAGTTGGAAAAGTATCAATCTCTTGAGTCCGGACAATTCCTCGGGTATTTCTCCGCTTAACACATTTTTTGCTAGTGAGAGTTGTTGTAGCAGCGAGAGGTTTCCAATCGAACGAGGAATAGGACCTACAAGATTGTTCAGATACAAGCCCAAGACTTTAAGTCTTGTTAAAGAACCGAGATTGGAATGAATTCTCCCCACAAGTTGGTTATCTATGAGATTCAGGTTCTCGAGGTTCGAGCAACGGGAAAGATTGGAGGGTATCGGCCCCCCAAATGAGTTGTCACTAAGATTAAGAACACGTAGCCGAAGCAAGTTGCCGATCTGTGGTGGGATTTTGTTGTGGAAGCTGTTGTTCTGCAGAAATATGACCCTCAGAAAAGAGAGGTTACCTATGTGAGGAGATAGAAAGCCGTCCAAGCCTTGTGATCTCAGGACCAGAGATGTGACCCTCCCAGGATGCCTTTTGCTGCACAAAACACCTTGCCACTCACAATGATGAGTAGAATCATTCCAAGAACTCAAGACCCCAAATGGGTCTTTGTGTATTGCGTTTTTTAAGAAGGCTAACGCGAGCCGATCTGTTTGGTTTTGTGAGTATGCTTTGGAGATTGTGATTGAGCTCCACGACCACAAGAGAATAGAGTTGAGAATAAGAAATAGCTGTTTCCCCATCTCGTCCAGTGATCCACTTTCAGTTTGAGCTGAATTTATAAACCTCCTCTCTCTATGCACAAATCAATTATTGACTAACTCCATCATGGGAAGTTCCGTAAACTCTCTCTGCTGAAGATTGAAGACTGAAGATTGAATAAATTATTATAAAATAATATGGAAACTAACAAAATTTTGTAATTAATTAATGCGGAATCACCAAGAAAATAAATGAGAATCAATGAAGAACTCCTAAGATTTCCGTGGTTCAGTCCAAAAATCGATATCTATGTAGCTAGAAGAGTAAGCAGCTATAATCCACTAAAAATCGAAGAAAAATAGAGTATTTTACAAGTTCAAGTGTTTTCCATGCCTTGATTACATCTAAACTCACAGTGTTTATTAATAGAACGACTCATTGTGCGACTCGCGTCACAAAATCCACCGATTGTAGAACTCCGTGCGATCAAAGAAAGCGTTACTGGTGTGTCCCCTTTTTTTCTTCGCTAAAGAGAGAGTCCTCTCTTGCGGGGATATAAAATAGAGACTTCAGCAGTACGTCTTCTTCAGGATATTAGAAAAGGCCTAAAATTGGACGCGTTGAGTGGAGTACGACTAATGTTTGCTCCCTCGGTTAAACTTGGATATTTATCTTCAACAGAACCAAACCTTCAACACATTTAATAGTTAAGTAGCACCGCCCAACAAATCAAAATATGACACTGATTAAAAAGGAACACCATATTTTGAACAAATCAGAATTCTTTAAATATGTTGGGTCTCATACCAACTTCAAACTCAAGCCATAATTTAATAACTAGTGCCTCATATTTCCCATCAATTTATAACGATTGGGAAGAGGAATAGAATAGGGATGTGTAACTTATTTTAACAGAAATGGCATGTAATTGACGACAATTACCCCCCCCAGGAAAAAAAAAGAAAGAGAAATGGAATAAGCTAACAATGCATATAACCATAAAACAAGAGGAAGACTAATGAAATTTGGGACATGTATGTTATCCTAGCACACATGCCCTTTCCTCTTTTAGTCCTTAAATGAAACTGCTTGATGGTCTCCAAAATATCATTAGCCTTCAATCAAAGGCTTCTTGGCCTTGGAAAAGCTTTCTTATCCGTAGGATTTGAATAACAAATAGAGAGCAGACTTGTTGAACCAACTCATCTTTATATGATCAAAATTGCAATTTTATCCTTCCAATGTCACTAGACCTAGAAGATAAAGATTTGAAAGAAATCAGGGAGAACAGAGCGGAGGTTTGGGAATATTTCCCTTCTTTCGACTTTGCCTTTTATTCAAACATCACCTCGCCTCATATAGTTGATGTTAAGGGTTATACAGGCATTTTCATTATTAGTATGGCCAAGAAGTATAGCCAACAAAGCATATTACAGATTGCACGGAATATCAGAGGGCTAGCAGAATTTCCTTTTAGTTTTTTTGCCAGAAAATTTCCTTTAATTGAACTTGCCCCATTTATCACTTTTCCCCATTTTACAAACTAACGCTGATTCCACTCTTATTTGACGACATGCCGCACAGCACATAGTGTCCCATTTCATTTACCGAGAAACTCTAGTAAAGTCTCAGTTTTTGTAGTGTTACTCTTATTTTAAAGTCTTGCTTGCTCTCAATTTTACGATAAAAATAAGAAAAAAAAATGTCAGATAGTAAGATTGTTTAATGAATTTGACGTGACATTTTGTTATTAGTTATCGAATATGACTTATAGTCCACTCAGAGTCTACTATTCGGTTTAGTATACTAATATTAATATATAGCATAGCATCATCTAATAGGAAACACCATAAAAAAGTTGGAAGTAATAACAAAGAAGGATAGGGGGAGTCCTAAATGTCATGTCGGACCTCTTTGAACATGAAAATGTTGGCCATCTGATCTAAGCCAACTCATTGCTTAGATCTTTTTTTTTTCCTCAGCTCTAGAACTAAGTGCCACTTGGGACAAAGTCCCACCCCTTGGGAGTTATTTCTTGAATCTTGTAAAGGCAAAGTGCTATATGCATCATTGAATTGCTTCAATGATTGTTAGTCAAATTTGAATGGAGGCTCCCAGTAATGCGTGAGAGCACTTTGTGTAATTTTGAGAAGAAATAATGGTGGAATAGAAAAGTAAATTTCCTTAAATTGATCTTGCTCAATTTATCTCTTTTCTCCTTCTCACAAGCTCCATAGTAATGCTGATTCCACACTTATTTGGTGACATGGGTGCATACCGCACTACACACCAATTCATTTAGAACATTCGAGTAAAGTCTTAGTACATGTAGTGGTGTCATTCATTTATCAATGTCTCGCTAGTTTTCACATTTACAACCAAAACAAGAAAGAGAAATGTCAAAAACACTAAGAATGTTTCATAAATTTGGTGTATAAGTGACATGGCATATTGTCATTAACTATCAAATATGGCTTATTATTCGCTTTTGATCTGCCATGTGGTTTGGTATATCAATACTATTCTATGAGATAGCATTGTCCAATATGACACTCCTTTATAAAGTTGGGGGAGAAAAAGAAATATCAATATTGGTGCCTCGTATTCTATGAAGTCCATGGAGACAAAAACCAAAGACTGAAGAATGAACAAATTGGAGCCTTATAATTCACCGTCAATCACGAGAGGATCGAGTAGGAATGAAGCTTTCATATCCTTGACAAAAAGTGTCTCTGTCGATTCTTTATATGAACATGAGACTCATAAAAAGGTGAAATTATTTTGAAACTCTTTTCTCTCGTTCCACAAAATTCCTTTTACGTCTGTCATGTCTTTGGTTAAAGTTTTCTCCCTTGCTTTTGATCGTTTCTTTTGGCTTTTCACACGAAATTGGTTTAAAGTCAAGTCAATAATAAGTCAAGCACCAAAAGCTGAAGCATCAAGCTCAAGTAGTCAAGCTTGATGCAATCTCAATTTTTTTAAGTTATGTTTGTAGGAAAGCGCGTTCCAAAAATATTACAAGAATGAGTAATATATTTATTTTGGTTACGATTAAAAATTTGATGATAACTTCTGAAAATATTATATGGTGCCTTCTTGATTGAGGTTAAAGAAATGCTAAATGTACTCGGAATATGCATTAAATCCTCTTCATTAAATGATTTGTGAAGTTTCCATTGGTCGATTGAATGAAACCCACAAGCTTGTTTTGAGTCCTCACACTTGTATTTCCTATTCAAATTATCTCCTAATGTATTATCGCATCGTTCTTTTTTAATTAGCTTTTAATGCAATTACTTGCTAGTTGAGCTCACCCCTAGCCCTAGGATGGAGGGAATACGGGGCGCCTAGTCCCAATCGCCCCGTTAATTATGGTCAAAAGGCCTCGTCCTATCCCATTCTTAGAGCTGGTAGTTGCAATTTCATATGACGCGAACGCTCCATGAGATAAAACATCAAATATAGGGGAAAACATTATATCTGAATTTGACTTGATCAGATACACTTAATTAGACCTGATCACTTTTGAACAAATAAAAAAAATTAGACCACTGACGATATTATTGGTGCCCTCTTAATTGAGATTATAGAAATGCCAAATGTATTAACAATTTGCATTAAATCTGGGTAAATTACCTAAAAAGTCCTACACCTATTGTGTTTCTTCCAATTTAGTTCTAAATATTTTAATTATGGTAGTGCTGAAAAAAAAAAAAAAAAAAGTGGAGCTGCGCATAGTGGCTGTTGGTGTCGGCAATATTTCCCACAACAATGAACTTCGTTGGCAATGTGGTCTGAAGTAAACGCAGCAACCTTGGCTAGAAGTTACAGCTCTTTGGATTTGATCGAAATAGTCACGTAACTGGTGGATCGAGCTTGGTGTTCAATTGACTGCAAACTCACGGTCAAGCACGAAACCAAGAGTTGGCCTTGAGCTCGTGATCGTACGCTCTAGCACACAAGCACGCATGCTCGGCCATGGCTTGACCGGAACAACGATCCAAGAGCCTGACAGCTCAATGTCGGACGTTAGAGTTGTTGCAGATTTGCAAATGAGATGTTTTTTTTTTTTTTAATTTATTTATTTATTAATGAAGTTCAGATCTGCTTCTTTTTTGCAAACATAATTTCAATTTGGTAATTTTTCTTTTTTGATTTGGTGTTAGATTTTACTCAACCAACATATATTATTATTAAAATAATTAAGTTCGTTAAACTGGTGGATCTTCGGCGTGTCCCTTGCTTGCGAGCTTATTTAATGCGGCATGGAGATCCCATTCCTCACGTTTGCCCTTGTGCCCAGACTTCACTCTTTCGACACTTGTATATTACTAAACAGCGTCAGACCCGTCCGTCTCTGCGCTTGTCTCCAACAAGTGTGGGATCCACCGATTCACAGGGTGACTCTGTTACTGCCGGAGTCCCTATCCCTTAAAGCCTTGTCAGACTTATGATCCATCTCTTCTTTGCCGATGGAAAGAAAGTCCAGAAAATCATCCAAAAAATTCTAAATATATTATATTTTTGTTAATTAAATTATAAACTTTTCAACTTTATCATTTAAATCATAAGCATTTTTAGTTTTTATCAATTAAGTTCATCTGACGAATTTTGACTGGAATTGGTCGATGTGGATGCTGACTATTCTACGTGACATAACTAATGCCGACATGGATTAATTTTATTTATTTTCTAATATATTTTCGATTTTTTTATGTTTTTAATTTCTTTCTTCTTTTTTTACCATTTTTCCCTCTCTTTTTTCCCTCTGGCCGGTCACCCAATTCCGATGATCAGTGCTAACCATGCCACGTAGGATGAATAACATCCACATTAGCAAATTCTAGACAGAATTGGCCGGATAGACTCAATTGGCAAAATGTTGAAAGATTTATGACTTAATCGGCAAAGTTGAAAGTTTTAAGATTAAATTGACAAAAGTACAATAAGCTTAATATTTTTTAGACAATTTTCCAAAATGAAGCCTACTTTCATCCCAAACAAGCAAGAAAAGTCCTTTCTATGTTTTTAGTGAAGCCTAAACTGCAATCAAATGTTAGTGCTAACAAGCAAGAAAATGAATGCACCAACGCGCAACAGCTTTTGCACAAGTTGCTTTTAAGCAGTAGCTTGCTGGGTAGTGAAGTGGTCCGTGAAGGTTAAATCATATCAAGCCTATGACAAACTCAATAACCTCCCAAGATTATTAACCCGTCAGTTAATTTTTCCAAACGAAATGGCAACATGCCATTAAATTGCTAATAATGAATTGATCACATAATTTGGGTAGCAAGGCAGTGTATTGATCATATAGTATACAGTGGCACCAGTGAAGAGAACTGTTCAGAAAGCAAATTCTTTACATGATTAAATGGCGGAAATAGGGAGCCTCTAACTCCCTACATCCACTTTGTATGATATATAAATATGGGTAGGTAGATTACTTAGAGCATATTCATGCCATTGTGAAAGAGTTCTAAAATAAAGCGACAAATTGACTTTGCTACATGCTTATATGTCACCGTCTAGTTTCAGAACTCGGCTTGATCAAATATAATTCCTTGATTGCTTTGGTCACATCCATCCGGTCTTGTGGTGATTTCATCGAGCATGTGACTCCAACTTCTAACATGGAAACCGTGCAATCTCGGATCCTAATCTCCCGATGTTGATCATCAGCTTCACTCAAAAGTTTCAAGTCCACAACATCCATTGATTAGTTGGGAAGAGCCATTCAGACAAAGCTATGAAGGTTAAAATGGGGCCCAAAGTCCTCTGTAGTCAGCCTTTTTTTGGTGAACACCTCTAATAACAAAATACCGTAACTACGCATCCCCAAGTGTCGAATCCTTGTATATAATGCTATACTCTGAAAAATTTCATGAAGGCACTAAATAGGGATACACAATATCCTTTTTTCTTATAAATAATTATATAGAAATAATTCCAAAATCACAGGGTATTTTGATCTTCAAAAGAGTTTTTCACTAGGCTTGCTATGTGTGGCGGGGGATTGTGAGACCCCGCATTCGTTTTTTTCTTTGAAAGATTGTTCAAATCTCATTGTTTCCTTTTCTAAAAGGCGAAGATTTTCCACAAATCTCTTTTAGAATGGAAAAGTCATCCAACAATTTTTTTTTTTCAGTCGAATGAAATGGATTTTGGAATCTTTTCAATCTAGAAATGTGAAAGCAAAAGTCACTTTTACAACAGCAAACGTTTTTTTTTTTTTTAATTTCTATAATCACGGTGGGAGGTGCGAGTGTCGTGATCTTTATCATTATTGAAGCAAAAATCATTTTTATAATTCTCAAGTGTGGTACATCGTGCCATTAGTCCAATGCTTTTCTTGCTCAAGTGATCAAAAAAGCATGTGGGAATTTCCCTTGGCCCCTCAATGAAAGGAGATTGCGTACCGTGCACTTGGATTTAAGAAAACTAAAAGTGATTTTCACATTAGAATGGTATGATTGATTTGCTGATGCTTTGGATCATTCTGTGAAAAGTAATCTGACCTCTTCGCTTTGTTTAATACAACAAACTACCCATGGTACCGACGAGGGGACAATGAGACTAGAGAGCCTATTTTTTGGGGAAAAAAATATAGTTTAATATATTTACCCTATTTTTTTTGGGATTTTTCGTTTTTATGAAATAAAATTATTTTGGCCCTCAAAATTCTTTTTGTTATATGTTTATATTTTGCAAGGGGTGCAAAAATTTAGAGACTTTTGGGACGAAAGTTCTAAGATAATTGACAGTCCTAACAAACTATTGAACTTGTTTATGAGAAATATTCTTATTAGGAAACCTCAAGAGTTCTTGGTCAATGTGTTCATCGAGGTAGTATGTCCATTGGACTCATGTGAGTCCAATTAAGTTTAGATTATGTAAGTACCATGTGGAAATTAACCACCCCAATTGAGAACTAATTGACATGAACCCACTGCATTTCCTCAACATATAAAGTGTCTAGAGACGTAATGTTTTAGTGGGCATAGTGATACAAGTATTTCAAGAGTAATGTCATAGGAACTTTGCTAGAAAGTCCTTACTAACTGACAAGGCAGCTGTGTGGCTTGCGACATACCATCAAATTGGTGTGACGTCGGCGACCAAACTGACGATTATATTAAAAGGGAAAATAAACATAAATGGGGTAGGATCAATTAGGGACAAGTGCATTGGATGTTCTAAAATTTATCACGAAAGTGCAATTTAGTTATAAAGCTTTCGAAATGTGCAATTGAATCCTAAAACTTGTTAACAAAGTGCAATTGAATCCTAAGACTTTTAAAAAGTGCAAACATGTGATAAAACTTATATTTTCCCCCTTTTTACAAATATTATTTCCATTTTGATTCCACACTTAATTGATCACACGGGGATAGCACACCATTTAATTTAGTAAAGTCTTAGTACGTGTAGTGTTATTCATATTTTAAGGTTTGGTTTGTTTTCACTTTGACCACAAAACAAGAAAGAAAGCGTCCAACACTTAGACTGTTTTATATATTTGGTATAGTAAGTAATGTGGCATATTATTATTAGATATGGTTTATTGTCCATTTATAGTTTGGAATGTAGCACAGTTTAATAATATTTACTTGGTGAATATGAACACAAAGATCAAATCATTACATGACCAATCAACTAACTTTTTTGTATAAGAACTTTCTTTTTTCTCCTTTTCCAAAAGGCCAAGATTTTCCACATAATCTCTTTTTGAATGAAAAAGTCACCCCACAATTTCTTTTTTCTGGTCGAATGAAATGGATTTTGGGCATCTTTTCAATCTAGAAATGTGAAAGCAAAACTCACTTTTATTACAACAAAAGTTTTTATTTTTAATTTCTTTAATCGTGGGGTGATGCGCGAGTGTCAGGACCTTTATCATTATTGAAACAAAAATCATTTTTATAGTTATTGAGTGCGGTGCATCATGCAATTAGTCCAATACTTTTCCTGCTCAAGTCATCAAAGCCCGTGGGAACTTCCTTTGGCCCCTCAAAAGAAATGTACATGAGTCATGTTGTGAAAAGAGATTGCGTCCTGTGCACTTGGATTCAAGAAAATTACAAGTGGTTTTTGCATTAAAATATTCTAATTGATTTGCTAAATCTCTGGATCATTCTGTGAAAAGCAATCTGACCTCTTTGTCACTGTTTAATAGGACACACTATCCATGGTACCAATGAGGGGAAGAGAGACTAGAGAGCATATTTTTGGGAAAAAATTATAGTTTAATATTTTTAGTGGATTTTTGTTTCATTTTTTATGAATTAAAAATAGATTAGTTATTAAATTTTGGGCCTCAAAAATCATTTTTTATATGTTCACATTTTAACTTACTTATGAGTTTATTCAAGTTTTCGGAGTATAATTAAAACATCTTACATTAATTATTAATCTTTTGATTATATTTTTTAGTTTTAATATATAATTTGACCAGTTCAATCCACATTAGTCCTGAGATCCCGAAGATGTTAAAGCTGAAGGTGCGGATTGGCTCGAAAAATAATTAAGGGGGAATCCTAGATTTCAGCCTGGGCCACTTCAAACCTGAAAAAGTCGGCCGTCTGATCTAGGCCAAATTGTTCTTTAGATCTCTTTTTTTCCACCCCTAGAACTAAATGTTATGTGGGATAAAGTCCTACACCTCGGGAGCTATTTCTTGAACCTTGTAAAGAGGCAAACTGCTATATGGTGAAAAGCACGTCGCGAATCCATGGGGCCATCTCTAGATCAGTTGGTTTGTCTATATGGTAGGCATCGTCGAATTACTTCAACTGTTATTGGACAAACTTGAATGGCAGCTCCTAATGATGCTAGAGGGCACTTTCTGTAATTTTGAGAAGAAATGATGGTGGAATAGAAAACTGAAATTCCTTTAATTGATCTTGCTCAATTTATCTCTTCCCCCTTTTGACAATCTCCGTTCTAATGCTAATTCCACACTTAGTTGATAACATGGGTGCATACCACACTGCATACCATTTCATTTAGAAAATTTGAGTAAAGTCTTAGCACATGTAGTGGTGTTTTTCATATCGGTAGTTTTCATTTTTACAACCAAAGCAATACAGAGAAATGTCAAAAACACTAAGAATGTCTCATATATTTGGCGTAATAAGTGACGTGGCATATTATCATTAATGATCAAATATGGCTAATTATTCACTTTCGATCCACCGTGTGGTTTGGTATATTAATACTAACCTATCAGATAGCATTGTCCAATAGGACACTCCTTCAAAAAGTTGAGGGGAGAGAAAGCAATATTAATATTGCTACGTTGTATTCTATGAAGTCCATGGCGACAAAGACCGAAGACTGGAGACTGAACAAATTTGTCACGCCCTGATTCTTGGGCACGCACACATCCTTCTCACTTGGTCGATTTTATAATGCGATATCCCAAGACAAAGTATCGCCGACCCTTTCATTTTTAAGCACATGCAGAAGCAGTTAAAATCCCCAAACAATAAATCAATGGGATAGAAAAGCAGGGCCATATTTTTCATATTGAAATTTATAACCAAACTTTTGTACAAAACACAAACCACTTCATAACTATTCACATCAACATAGAGATCTCAAAAGAAGACAAAAACTTGGACGAACTGGGCCGTACTCAAGGCCCCTCTCAGGATTGTCGTCTTCTTCCAGAATTATTCTCCTCAAGTTTTACCTCAGAGTTCTCCTTCCCAGACTACTCCTCCTCAGCTCCTCATCGGGGTCCTGAAATGTTTTTCCCCAAACTGGGATGAGACTACGTCTTAGCGAGTTCTACCCCACTAAGCCCAATTAGTAAACTATTATACTATAGGCTGCCTATACACGCATAGGGCAGAAGACGTACTTTGGCCTCATATCCCACCTGCAAGTCAGTACAATTCATAATAGGCACCCAAGCAATCATATCACGGATTGAAGCATCGATCAAATCAACCTAGTCGATTAAATGCCAACAAGACCACTCACGGTCATTTCTAATCAGTCAATCAATCCACGACATCAAATCAAAGCAATGAATCACATCAAGTCACACTCAGATCGAATCATTGATCAATCGACCTAGTCGATTACAAGTCAATCAAACCATCTCATGGTCATTTCCAATCAATCAATCAATTCACAACATCAGATCAAGCAATGATCAATCGACCTAGTCGATTACACGTCATCATGACCCATGCTTGGTCGGCACATTCAATACTATCTATAAGTCCGACCATAGTCTAGGACTGCTCACTCTAAGCTAATATATAGATAGTATAGCTCGCACTAAGCTGATAGGGTTAAGGTATACTACTCTCGCTAAGCTGACATATCGCCTGTAGGCTGATATAGTATACCGGTATACTGCTCTCGCTAAGCTGACATATCGCCCGCAGGCTAATATAATATATCCCCAATGCTCCCACTAAGTTGATAAAGTGTACTGCTCGCGCTAAGCTGACATATCGCCCGTAGGCTGATATAGTACACCAGTATACTACTCTCGCTAAGCTGACATATCAGAGCCCGTAGGATGATATAGTATACTATCCAACCATTCAATCCATTCCATCTGATATCCTTCTCGATAAAATAGCCGTGTGTGGGGACACGGTCGGCCTTAGCCAAAATATTATAATTTCCTTTTTCATAATTCCCACCATTCTCTACAGCCCACCAAAACACTTTTGGTGCTGCCAACCGACACCCGGTTATTTTCCAATCAATAATCAAAGATTATTCCATTAAAGGATAATTCTCAATTTCATAAATAATTCAATTATGCACAAACTACAACTCAATTAAATAAACGAACTGCGCCATTACAATCGGCACGAGATTTCGGTCGTCGGCCCTCTCAAACTTAATTTCCAAAAAATAAATAATTAATTAATTAATTTCGAAAATTAATTATTTAATATTAAAAATTCTTTTTAGCTCAAAATAAGGTCCAATTAAATAAACGGACTTCACCACGGTCATCAGCATAATTTTCCGGTCACGGGCCATCCCAGTTGAATTTTCAAGAAATAAATAATTATTTAATTAATTTCGAAAATTAATTAATATTAAAAATTCAATTTAGCTTAAAATAAAGCCCGATTAAATAAACAGACTTCACCACAGTCATCAACATAATTTTCCGGTTCCGGACCATCTCCCTTGAATTTTCGGAAAATAAATAATTATTTAATTTAATTCCGAAAATTAATATTTAAATGCCAAAAAATCTCACTTAGGCCCAAATCATCAAATTGAAGCCCGATTAGGGGTCTGAAAATTCCCGAGACACTCCCAATAAATAGTAGACCACGTCTACTTGTTAATTGGACAATCAATTTATCTAAATCGCATCACAATTGACTAATAATTGCTAATTACTTCTAATCTAACAACCTAAACATAATTAATTAAAAATAAATCAACCTAAAGCATAATTAGCCAACTAGTCCGGGATTAGTGAGATTCCTCACCAAATCGCGCGCAAATCGGATCAATCCGACGGCGGTGACGCGAGGAACGATTGTCCCCAAAGCACGGCTCGAGTTCGGGGCCGGGAAACGGCCCAAAATGGTAAGAAAGAGCTGGATACCCACTCCGTGGGTTTGCTGGTTCGGCCGCAAAACAGCAAGAAAGAGAGAGGGTTGGGGGCGACAAGAGGTCGGGAGAGCGGGTGGTGGCTTGGCGAGGCCGAGCGGTGGCCCACGGTGGCTGGAGGTGGCCGGATCGTGGCCGAACGGAGCTGGACAGAGGATGGGCAGCAGCTGGACGGCGCATGGCGGGGATGGCAAACGCGAAAGGGCGGTGGCGGAGCGCGCGGCGTGCGCGGGTGGTGCGGACGGCGGCCCGGCGGCGTGGGGCGAGTGGCGAGCAGGCGGCGACGGAGCTGCAGCTTCTGGTCTTCCTCCACTTCTGGTTCGCTTGAACGGAAGGGGGAAGGGAAATGTCGAGGGAGAGAGATGAGAGAGAGGAGGGGAGATAAACATTGACTGGTCAAAGAGTAGAAAAGAAAGAGAGAGAGAAATGGGCGGTGGGGAATCGCACGAGGGGAGGGGAGAGGAGAGAAGAGAGAGAAAGAAAAGAGAGAAAAGAAAGAAAAGAAAAGAGAGGGAGAGAGAGAGAAAAAGAAAAAAGGAAATGCATATTTCTTTATTTCAATTTTCCTTTTCTCTTTTCCTTTTCCTTTCAATTTTCTTTTTTGGTCTTCAATTTTTTTTTTCTCCGATAATTTCTTTATTGAAATTTCAGACTCGTCAATAAATTGACGAGCGATGAGACAGGATCCTATTTATCCAGTCAAATTAAAACCCGAAAATCTGGATGTCACAAATTGGTGCCTTATATTCACCGTCAATCACGAGAGTATCCAGTAGGAATGAAACTTTCACATCCTTAAGAAAAAATGGCTCTGTTGATTCTTTATATGAACACGAGACTCATAAAAAGGTAAAGTTATCTTGAAACTCTTCTCTCTTTACACAAAATTCCTTTTACATCTACCGAGTCTTGGGTTAAAGTTTTCTCCCCTACTTTCGATTGTTTCTTTCAGCTTTCCAAAAGAAATTGGTTTAAAGTCCAAGTCAATTACAAGTCAAGCACCAAAAGCTGAAACATCAAGCTCAAGTAGTCAAGCTTGATGCAATCTCAACTTTTTAAAACTATGTTTGCATTAAAGCGAGTTCCAAAAATATTAAATGCATGAGTAAGATATTTATTTTGGGTTACAATTGGAAATTTGATGATAGCTTCCGAAAATATTATATGGTGCCTTCTTTATTGAGGTTAGAGAAATGCTAAATGTAACAAGAATGAGCATTAAATCCTCTTTATTAAATGATTTGTGAAGTTTCCATTGGTCAATTGAATGAAACCCACATGCTTATTTGAGTCCTCACACTTTTCTTTTCCATTAAAATTATCTCCTAGTGTATTACCGCTTAGTCTTTTCTTTGAAACAAGAAAGGAATTTTTCTTTTCTGTAAAAAAAAAAAAAATTAATGCAGTTAATTACTAGCTCAGCTCACCCTTTGCCTTGGAATGGGGGGAATAAGGGCGCCTTGTCCCAATCCCCACGTTAATTAATAGTCAAGAGGTCTCGTCCCATCCATTTCGTATGCTCTAAGAGATAAATCATCAAACGTAGGGGAAAACATATCTGAATATGGCGAGATCAGGCACACTTACTAGATTGGATCACTGAACATGTTTGATTCGAACTTTTAGGGGCCATGTACAAATCCAAACCGGCAAGTTTTGGCAAGTGTCTAGCTCGCCCACTAGAATTTATTGGCCCAATAATAGGGACGATGTCTTCTTTTTTAAGGGAAAAAAGGCTGAGCTAAATGTTAGATAAAATGCAAAACATAAATAGAAAATAATTTTATACTTTTGCTGTATTTTAGTTTAAATTTTTCATAAAATACTTTTCTTTTTCTGATTTAAGCCTTAATTTCTCTTCCAATATTAACAAAGTTTGTATTTCAAGGTAGATAATCTAAAACTAATATTTATCAAGGAAATTTTCATAAATGAATGGGCAGATTAGAATGAGCCTCAAAGCTGTTGGCCTAGCCCACTTAGTGACGGGCCCTAGAATGTATTGTTCGAGCCTATCAATGAATGCAAAATTGGTGCCTTATTATTCACTTATGGTCTGCCATGTGGTTTGGTATATTAATATTAATCTATAAGATAGCATCGTCTAAGAGGACACTCCTTTAAAAAGTTGAGGGGAGAGAAAGCAATATTAATATTGGTGCCTCGTATTCTACGAAGTCCTTGGACGTCAAAACGAAAGACTAGATACTGAACAAATTGGTGTCTTACATTCACTATCAATCATGAGAGGATCGAGCAGCCCATGGAGACAAAGACTAAACATTCATTCCATCAAATGTGGTATGTAAGCTAACGACCATTACCTAATGATTGACTAGTCCATAGAACTTCCAAAGGTGCTTTACTCCAAACTAGTTCGAAACTCACCCGAATTTCTCTTGTTTCTTTTTAAAGTTAAAAAAGATCCGTTATATATTTTGGGCCTCAAAAATACTCTTTTTTACATGTTAACTTCAACTTATTTACGAATTAATTAAAGATTTATTATTATTAATGTATTTTTTATATATATGCTTTATATTTAATATTGAAAAATATATATATATATATATATATATATATATATATAGTTCAGTCGGTTTGGGCCATTTGGGGCCTCTCTCAAGCCCTAAAGGTGTAAATTGCCCTTGGAAAAAAAAGGGAGGAGCCTGAAATCTCGGCTTGGGCCTAATAAGGGGACGGACGAAAGAGGGACCAACAGAGAAGAAGATTTTGGGGTCTCCATGGTAATGAAGCTAAATTTTGACATGTCTATGCAGCAAGTTAATGCTTCTGGTATGAAGAAATTGAAGAATAAAGGGGTATGTAGAGTTAGTACATCAATTGAGGGAAGAACGGCAATTCGAGCTTGACTCAAGCTCGTTTTCTTGGTGAATTGCTTGTCAAAATCGCTTGATATGGGCGTGGGTTGCTGAGTTGTATCGTGAAGAACTAAACTCAAATTCCTCCTTCATAAGCTAAGTTAAAACAATGGTAAGTGCTTTTTAAGTATTTATGCATTGATATAGGTCCAAGACATTCATAGAAATAACATGTGTCACGCCCTGAACCCCGAGTGTGCGAACATCCCTTGGTAGTCGATTAAAAATGCGACATCCCAGGACGTGTCGCCGACCCATTCTTTTTATCTTTCAATTAAACGCATACGGAAGCAGATTAAATAAACCCCTGGTCAATAAACAAACAATAGGGATAGTAAAACACAACAGTAATTTTCCGAAAATCACAATTTATTTATCAACTAGTTAACCCAAGGAGTTTAATAATTAGCTTTTCTACGGCTACTTTCTATTGACCCTCACAAAAACCTTCAAGGATTAGGGTTAACCTAAACTTCACTAACGGCAGGACCAACCAAAAAGTATTGCACTCGCGCCCACTACATCCACACTCAACAGATCTCCATGCTACGGCATTGAAAATGTTTGACAACAACGGAGTGAGATAAAATCTTAGCAAGTTAAAATCCCTAAGCCTCAATTAGGACATGAATTCGCCTCGAAGGCAGCTTAAGCACGCACCACACATAAACTCACCTTGCCTCAGCATGTCCCTGCATATTAGTACATCTTGTACCATAGTACAACGTGCATAAATAACAATTAGAATACATAATTCTCATTCTCCAAGCATTCACATGGGTCTCGATTATAAGACAAAACCCATTTTGGCATGTCTCATACCATGCCTAACAGTTTTACCCTATAATCAAGCGCAATGCATCACAATCATTCACACATGTTCCGATTATTACGACCCATCGGGCCACAACCAACACAAGTGTTGGCAATCTTCCAGCATAACCGAGCATCGTCCCGCTCCATTAGGCACGGCATCGTCTAGGACTCCCGCCTAAATGTCATTCCATAAATGAGCTTTGGTCCGGCCTCAACCGCGACTCGGCATCCTACCCCCTCCGGGCATCCGATAAAATTGGGTATCGCCCCCAAACTCCCATTGGGTGGTGGGTTCAATTATGTGACCACACTAGCACGCCATCAATCAAACCATTGCCGTTATTAGTCAAGAACACCATATTTCACCTTCAAATAATAAACTTGGCCAACCTTTTCCTTTCTTTGAAACTCTCTGAAAAAAATTTGTACAGGTCACATATTTGAAATCAACCCGTCAAACTTTGCACACGTCTATTTTCAAACCCCATTGTTTTATTGAGCACATAAAAATTAGCATCCAAACCCAACACCTCATTTTTTTTTTTGTTTTAATTTAATAGCTCATGAAACCATCTTTTGTAATAACCATAGATAGTTATCATAGAACAATCAATCACATAATATTATACAAGTAAACAATCCAAATTACGCATAATTTCATCCAAGAAAACGAGTGTAAAATTCTACCTAACTACTAATCCATAGCTAATTACGCAAATACGACTAATGCACAATTAATAATGCTAAACTTAATTAACTAAGCTAACCATACTTAATTAGACTAATCAAAATCATTTACACTAATCGTAGTTAAATATAACCTAAACCATCCTTAATTGCAATTAAAACTAAACTAAGCTTAACTAAGACTAATTATCATTAACACTAATCTAATCCTCATTAGCACTAATCTAATCACCCCTTAAATGCAATTAACGGCATAATCAAAGATTAGGAAGTTAACTCATGGGTTTTTGAGGGCAGCAGGCTCGCGGCGACGGCGTCGAGGGCAAGGCACACGCGACTCGAACAGGGCTCAACGGCGGTGGTGGCAGCCCTTCAAGCCCTCGGCCAAGGGGGAAAGGCTTGGCTGCTGGTGGTCGGTAGTGGCGGTGGACAGCTGGACATGGAGATGAAGCTACTATGGAGCTGGCGGGTGGATGGAGTTGCGGTGCTGAAGTGTTGGACGTGAGGTGAAGTTGCTGGTGGTGAGGGCGTGAGGTGAAGCTGAGGAGGATGTTGGCGGTTGATGAAGATGTTGGGGGTGGAGTGGTGTTAGCGGTGGAGATGGCGGGTGATTGGGGAGTTGCGGGCGTGAGATGGAGAAGATGGCGTGATGATGGATGGGGGGGCTGGTGCGAGATGGACGCTGGCAGAATGAGAAGGGGAAGGAAGGGGGCTGTTCTGCTGGTGGGGAAAATGGGCAATACGTGAGGGAAGAAGATGGGAAGAAGGGAGCAGAAGGGGAGAGTCGGTTGCAGCAGGGGGGAGGGGATGAACTTGCGTGAGAGAGAGAGAGAGAGAGAGAGGAACAAGAGCCTACCAATCAAAACTCTTGAGAAATATCTCATTTCATCAATGCCTCAAAAGTCTTCTACTCTTATCTATAGTCTCCCTTTGGTCCTGGGCAGGACCTTAAAAGGCCTTGATAGCCCGGAAAGATGGGCCAGGCTAACAGAGGGATAACCTCCCTAGGGTGGGAGTCCCTTCGGCCCCTGCCTAGAGTCTGGGAGAGGACTGGATAAAGATGCTCTCCCCACTGCTGGACCGGCCACAATCCCCATTATGGGGAATAGCCAGCACGCCTGATTCTCGCGACGCCTTCCTCCTTGAAACACAGGGGCGTGGTACAGGAAAATGATGGTGCTCGTCTGAAGGAAAATAGTCTCCCAAATACTTTCTTAACTTTAATTTCCCAAAATTAAAGCTTTTTGGGTAGCAATTTTCCAATTTTCTTCTCCATCCGAATTTCATTTCCTTTTTCTTTTTGTCCAAAAATAATTCTTCTGAAAAATTTCGGATTGGTCGAAAATTCGACAAAAGATGAGATGACATCCAGTAATTAAATTACGACACGCTCGAAAGTTCGAATCTTGAAATTGAATTAAATTTCGTGATTAAAATCAATCGAATGCGACTTTAGTACGACCTAATTTATCAGGTAGCCTTTAGGGGTTTCAGTGCATTTGACCCGTGGTCGATAATTTTCAATATACGTTTGTGCATCTCCAAATTATAGACGACCCTCGGTTGTCATGTAGTCGCGAGGGTTTAATCATGTACCCTGAATATAATATCAATAAAAATCAGTTTATTGCCGTTCGACGCGAATATCATAATCATGTGGAACCACTTGCAATTCGACTATGTACTCCCATCGAATCGGCTTATATCCGTTCGCTAATCGATTTATAACAATGTCACCATTTATTATGGTCGAGCGGTTGATTGCCGATCGAATTCTCTAGTTTTTCGCGTTTTAACTCTTTACAGCCTCACCTAATAAATTAGTTAACTCATGAGTGATCAGTTCTGAGTAAAATAACCATAAGCGTGTCAATAAAATAACCATTTCATATATTTTGAAATAGGACCAAATTTAGGGATATCAAAACATGAGTGCTAGTATTTTCAAAATCTTAAGCGACAAAAAATATATATATATATATATATATATATATATATATATATTAATAGAAACCCTCATCGCATTAAGATGAATAGCACATAGCACATACAACCCGCGGCTAGCACGTCCGCGCATAGCAAATTCAAGAGAGCAGGGGGGGATTGAGGGCCCAATTACAAGACAAAGAGGTACGATTATGGGCCTTGCAAGCCCAGTCAGCGACATAATTCGCTTCTCTTCGGCAGAACCCTAGAGAGAGATTGGGAAATAGGGTTAGGAGGAAAACAGCCTCAGCAAAAAGAGAGTGATCCGACCATGGCGGCTGTGAGTGAGTGTTCAAGGTTTCGACCAAAGAGAGATTGTCAGATTCAACCACTATTGTTGCAGTCTGAAGGCCTTGATGCAGAAGATGGCGAAGCGAGAAAGATAAAGCTTGGATCTCAACCTGAAGAGCAGAGGCAACCACAACTCCTAACGAAAACCCATCGGTAAGTCGGCCTTGATGGTCCCTACAAATACAAGCTATCGTTCCTTTGTTACTGCCTTGATGATAAGAGCCATCGACGTTAGCTTTCAAAACCCCGAGATCTGGAGGACGCCATAGATGGGATCTATTTGTGACCGATCTGTTCTGATGCAGGTTCGAGGGGGAAGAAAACCGATATGCTTGGGCACCAGTCAGTGCCGTTTCTACAACCTGATCTGGATTAGGATTAGTGTCTCGGAAGACGAAAGCATTCCGAGCCCGCCAGATCTGCCACATAATATGAGAGATTAAGGCCAGCCGAGGTAATCGATTCCCTGTCTCGATCGTAGAGGTGATCCATGAATCCAGACGATGGATGTTAATGGGATCGATTGAAACCCGAATGTGGGGATGAGTCCAGACTTTTTGAGTCCATGAGCAGAGTAAGAGTAAGTGCTCTAAAGTTTCTGGAGTCTTTTTTTTACACAAGGTACATCAAGGACTATCTAATATGTGTCTTCGGTGTAGATTCTCTCTCGTCGCCAAGGCATTGTTGCAGATGGACCAGATGAAGGCTCGGATTTTGGGAGCAACAGGCATTTTCCAAATAGAACGCCATAACCAGGTAGGAATTTGGTGTGAAGATGATGCATTTAAGGTTGAGATATCTGATTGTGAGGGAGTAAGTGCATGATATGCAGACTTGACTGTAAATGTGCCTTGCTTGGTTGCTGTCCAGATAAGTGCATCTGTGGTGAAATTTGGTCTTAGTTGGATGTTTGTGATCTGTTGAATGATTGGCATATTGAAAAACCTGGATAATAAATCAACTCTCCATGAACTGGTAGCAGGGTCAATAAGATCAGCTACTAGTGTAGGTTCTTCAGGGGCTTTAGGTCCAGCTAGAACACCCATAGGAAGCCATCTATCTTCTCTTATCTTGATGTTTTTTCCATTACCTACTGACCAACTAACGTGTGGTTCAATTGAGTTTCTTCCGCAAAGTAAGCTCTGCCAGCCCCATGATGGGCGAGAGCCTTTGTTGGCTTGTAAAAATGTAGAAGAATGGAAATAAAGGCCCTTAAAAAGCTTACTCCACAAAGATAATGGCTGATTCATTAGGCGCCATGCTTGCTTACCGAGCATGGCGTGATTAAAACGCACTAAATTCCTGAATCCCAATCCACCATGATCTTTTCGGTTCTGTAGATGTCTCCAGCTCTGCCAATGTACACTAGATCTGCTTGTATCGTTGCTCCACCAAAATTTGGCCATTCTTTTTTCAATAACTTTACATAAAGAGATAGGGATTTTAAACACAGACATTACATACTGAGGGATAGATTGAATAACTGTCTTTAATAGAACTTCTTTCCCTCCCTTAGAGATCAGTTTCTCCTTCCAACCTTCTATTTTCGATTGAACTCTACTCAGCAGCCAAGAAAACATATCTTTTTTTGATCTTCCCCAGTCAGTAGGTATTCCGAGATACTTCCCACAACGCTGTAAAACTAGTACCCGTAATTCAGCAGCTAAATTTTCCTGAAGTTCAATAGGACAAGAGGGGCTAAAGAAAACTCCTAATTTGTTACGATTAATTTTCTGTCCTGATGCTAAGCAATATTGGTTTAAAATGTTAGACAGATTCTGACACTCCAATAAGGTACCATTCAGAAAAAATACAGCATCGTCGGCGAAAAACAGATGCTATAGAGTAGGGCACCTTGGGTTTAGCTTGATACCTTTGATAGAGCCCATATGCATAGCATTTCTCAGTTGAAGGGATAATAGATTTGCAATGATAATAAACAAGTAGGGGATAATGGATCTCCCTGCCTCAGTCCACGAGTTGGTTGAAAAGTCGGTAAAAACTCCCCATTCATCTTAATAGAGAAAGATGGCGTTGAGACACATTGCATGATTAGATGGACCCAATGAGAGTGAAATCCCAAGCAGAGTAAATAGTCTCGGAGAAAGTCCCACTCAACACAGTCATAAGCTTTCTGCATATCTACCTTGAGAATGGCTTTAAAATGACTTTTCTGTTTCCTTGTTTTGAGCTGATGAATGATCTCCTGTACAACTAGAACATTATCCTGAATTTGTCTACCAGCAACAAAAGCGGTCTGCTCCTCAGTGATCAGAATAGGCAGTAAGGGTTTCAATCGATTAGCAAGCACTTTAGCGAAAATTTTATAGCCATAGTTACAAAGGCTAATAGGCGATACGATCCAAGCTTTCCGGGTTAGGAGTTTTGGGAATTAGGGTGATAGCAGTGCTGTTGAGAGATGGGGGTAATATGCCATACTGAAAAAATTGCTGTACTGCTCTGTGAATGTCCACTTTAATAATTTCCCAATGCGATCGATAGAACAACCCGTTCAAACCGTCGATTCCTGGTGCCTTTGACGCACCTAGTTGGAAAGTAGCAACGTGAACTTCTTCGAGAGTGGGTTGAGCCAGGAGGTCTGCGTTCATTTCTGCATCCACTAGCTGTGGACATTGCTCTAATATCTGCGCATAAGGTCTAGGCCTTGAAGTAGAGTAAAGTTGAGAGTAGTTGGTGGAAGTCATTTGTTTGATTTGATCCTGATCCCTAACCCATTGCTGATTTTCATCTTTCAAGATAGTGATCCGATTGCGTTGTCGTCTTTGAAGTGTGGTAGCATGGAAAAATTTAGTGTTGTGGTCTCCCCACTGTAGCCAGTTTATTCTTGATCGCATTGCCCAATATTGCTCTTCCCTCTGCCATGCTTGATGAAGTTCTGTTTTAATCCTCTGTTGCTGAGATAGGTTTAGAGAAGTAGGATGCTGGTTTGATAAATTTTTTAAATGTTGTTCTAATTCCATTGCCTTTTGCCTGTTATGCGAGAAAACCTGGCGACTCCAGCGCAATAAAGCTATGGCAACTGCACGAAGCTTGACCGAGAGAGGAGAGTTCATTCGCGAGACTGAGTTCCAGGAGGACTCGATCACGGATTGACAGCCAGGATCCTGGTTCCAGAAAACTTCAAAGGTAAAGAATCTCTTTCGTCGAGCCAAGCAGGGATTTGTATGAATAACCAGTGGGCTGCAGGTAGAGCTATCACTTGAGCTTTGGGGTAAGAGATACGCCATTCAGCAGTGCAGATAGCTCGATCCAAACGCTCCTTCACCAAAGCTTCAGCATCTCTGTTGTTGGACCATGTATAGGCGCAACCATGAGAGGGCAGATCCATCAAACTGCAATCATTGAGGACTTCTCTGAAAGAGGATAGGCGGTAAGAGTCTGCTGGTCTAGAGCCTACTTTCTCCCAACAGTGCAAAATTTCATTAAAGTCGCCAAAGCATATCCAAGGTAAGACATTAAGGTTACTAATATGACACAAGGTCTGCCAAAGATACTGACGATCTTGATAAACTGCAGGAGCATGAATACAAGAAATCCACATGGATCTTGCCTCTGAGATATCAAGACAGGTAAAATCCAAATAATGCAGAGAGGAGGAGAAGTCTGACAGAGAGATCCTTGCATTCCAAAAAAGAGCTAAGCCACCAGCAGATCCAACATGGGTGACTAGTCTGTGATGCAAAAAACCAGAAGACCATTTCAACCGAAGGAGGACTGCATCCACGTTCTTCGTCTCCATCAAAAATAACAGGTCAGGCTTTTCCTTAGCCAAGAGGGCTTTTAAGGATAGGACTGTCAAGGTATTGCCCAAACCCTGACAGTTCCAATCTATAAGTTTCATTTGTGATTTGGTGACTGTTTAGGGCCAGCCACCGTCGCCCGTAGAGTTGCTTCAGACTCCTCCATGATTGGCGCATCCAACAATAGAGAATCATCATAGGCCCCAGGATACCCTCCTGGTAAGTCATAGGGATTATAGCGCCTTGGTTTCGTTGCGGGACTTTTCTTACTTGCTGGTCGAATACTGAGGCCTTTTTTTGCCTGGTTAGGTGATGTTGGCCATTGCACTCCTTTCATCTTCTCTGTAGCTGGGATTAAAGCTGTTATTAAGGTATGTGGCTCTAAGAGAGTGATTGTAGATGTATCAGTTCGTGTCTGTGTAAAGATGGGAGCAATAATCTGTGGCTGAGATGTTGTTACAGGAATTGGTGGTAGAAGAAGGGGAAGAGTGCGGATCTCAGTTGGAGGAGTTTCGGGTACAGTTTCTTCTCTGTCCTCCTCCAAATTAGATTGGCCATAATAACACTGCCAGTAAGGGCTATACTTCTGAACTTCGGCTTTTAACCAGGGACCGTAAGGAGTGGAGTCAGGTTTGGTGATCATTTTCTCCTTAAAAGGGATGGATGGACAAGAATCCGTATAATGGCCTAGTCGTCCGCAAGAATAGCAGTAATGAGGTAATCTTTCGTACCGAAAATCCAGCCACAGAGTCCGATTTGTAAGTTTAATGAGTCGACCTACTTGTAATGGTTCAGATAAATCCAACTCAACGCGAGCTCGACAAGCTTTCAGAGTGGAACCAGTGGTGAACTCAGATTTTACTTGCAGAACAATGCCTACCGTGCTAACAACCTTACGGATCATTTCAGCAGTGCAGCATTCCAAAGGTAACCCAATCACCTGGACCCAAAATGCACAGGTAGTAAAGTCATAGCAGTGTAGAGGGGTATTGGCTACCCATGGTTTAAAATTGATGAGATAACCTGAAAATTGCCAAGGTCCGGTATCAAGAATTCTCTATTTGTCAGCCTGGGTTTTAAATTTGGCTAAATAAATTCCAGCTTCTCTCTGAATGATTTCAGCTTGGTCCGACCGCCATGCACGCTTCAAGACTGACTGAAAAGCTTGGAAATTAAAGGAAGGGTTGGAGTGGACTTTACCAACTAACAGTAGCTTGCATTCCTCAACTGCACCAGGTGAGGGTTCAACTCGCAATTCTTCAATTGCTTTTTCTGTAGATAATCGGCCCAGTTTTTGACAAATTGCAGCGATCCGTGATGCATTAGGGTCATCGTCAGTAGCCATTGATGAAAGAAATGGTCGCCTTAACGGAAGAAGGTCGGAATCATCAGAATTATCGACATGCAGATGGAGAAAGGAGGAAAGTAAAGGGAGAGCAGAAAAGCGGAAATGTGAGGAGGGGAAAGGAAGGTAATGCGAGGAGGGGTTACTGATCCAAATCTTTGTACGAGGGATGGAGGACGAAGGTTCGAAGGATTGCCATTCGCTTATCCAGAAAAGCGGTCGAAGAATTCAGAGGGGAAAGGAGCAACAAAGAAACTCTACCCAGACGATAGAGACGAACTCGACAAGATGAGAGGAATTGCTTGCTCCATTTTTTCTGTGTTAAGGGAGCTTTGAAATTTATATATTTAACATGGATAAAAATAACATGTGAAAATACCAACATATGTGGATAAAATATTTACATACAGGTATGCCTATGCAAAGCTAGGACTTTGTAACTTGTTACAGAAGAAATCAAAACTTCCAGTGTAAAGAGAAAATTAATCAAAACTTCTAGTGCAGAGAGAATAATTTTCTCTTCGAAATAGGAAGTAAAATTTACTTCCACCTCGACGAGCTTCGTCGGTCAAATAATCACAATTGGATGTATGCGGATGAAGTGGCTCGCTAGTGACTAATGTTAGGTCATGCCGTCCCAACTTTGACCCTAAATAAATAAGAAAATAAGAAAAGAAATTGATCAAGATTTTCTTATCTACGTATACTAGACAAAAAAATACAATGTTGTCAATTATTTTCCATTAAGCAATAACATTAAAACAGATTGAATATAATGTTAATATAGGAAGGACGAAGTGAGTGATTGTTCCTTTTTTAACATGCGCAGTTCTAGTGATGAATGTTAAAACCAATATTTGCCAATGAAATGAATAAAATTTGTCATCATCCATCGGGAATTATTAACAGGCTTGGACTTCAACTCCTTTTTTGTTTTTCTATTCTCCTGATGAAAGTATCGGGCTTGTATTACACTGTCCCAACAAGCAAGTTTTCTAGAGCTTTCGCAATACTTTTCCAAATTATAGGTTAATCATTTCATCCACTTAGTCATATACAACAACTTCGTATCGATTCCGATGATTGACTCCACAGACGTAAAACTTGTAAATCAGATTTCATTGACCGCAAATTCTGGCGTGTTCTTCCGTCTTAATTTTTAAAACATCGTAATTTGAGATGACATGAAAAATCGTTTAGGTGGTTATATCCAAGCACACGAAACCCTCAGGGAAGAATTTTCCAACTGTGACGAGTCAACGACCTTTCTAGAGTACTAGGCTGCTATATGGATTGAAATAGAATACAAAGTTAGGCAATTTTGACTGGTACTTATCGACACCAAGTTGATTAATTAGAGATCATTTACTTACTTGGTCAACTGAAGGAGTTCAATTCATCAATACATAAAATTTATCGACGAATATACCACTAAGTCCATATTATTAAATAATGTTGGTCCATATCTTAATGTTTTTTGCCATGAATGACGGGCACGTATCGTTATGTGGCCAAGACGGCCATTGCTATGTACTACATACAATCAATAGAAACACCAAAAATAATTAACTCAAGAGTAAAATGCGTAATAAAGATCATGCTTAGCTTCTCTTTCACAGTGTGATGAGGCTTCAAAGGGATAGTGATGTTCTTGAGAGCATGGAGCTGAGGAGGTTAGACAAATGATCGAAATTTCTCTCACTTGAAAAAAAGAAATTGCAAAATAAAATAAATAAAAAAATAAATAAATACTGAAAGAGGTTAACTTTTTCTTCAGTAAAGAGATTACATGCATCATTCATATGATGTTATTTAATTTTGGTGCATCAAAAGCATTAGCCTCATCATAATGAGGTATTATTTTGACATAATAGTTCATCATCCACATACAACTTTTTGTAATTCAATAAGGCTTCTGGCCACCAACATTCCCAGGAGGATCATAGTTACACGTGACCAAAGTACCGCCCGTCGTGCATTGGGCCTTTGCGCATCCAAGCCGAACAGAGTTGCGCCACACCACCTGAGTGTAATGCCCACAGACCTTTCCCGGTGCACATGAATTGGAATTGTAGTCGTAGTCAGGCTTTTCTCCGACCCACATGTTCACCGCTCCGGTGCCAGTAAGATCGGGGGAAGCCCACGCAAGGTTCTCCCCATAGGGTCCGCCTGAATGAACGAGTTGCGTGCAGTCGCTGGCATGCTTGTTGGCGTAATCCCTGGCATAGCCAGCGACGGTTTCGTCCCACGCCATCGGGCCCACACCAACCTGAGAGCGAGCCGCATTGTGGGCCGCGACATAGTCTTGGGGCGAGTCTTGGGCGATGGACAGAGGGATCAATGCTAGGGTTAACGCGACGAGAAAAATAAGATGCAGAGGGATTGTCATACGGGAACTCATATTGTGAGAGACCAAAAGAAATTTGGCGAAGGAAGGATCTCTGCTGATTGATGAAGAGAAGAGCAAAAGCTAAAAGAGTATTTATAGGGTGATTATGTGGAAAAATCTGAGCATGGAAAAGTCGAATGTGCAAACTAGGCCGCCATGCCTAGAGTTGCCGGTCAAATTGATTCATGAAGGAGTGTCGCCTTCATGTGATTATTTTCTCTCTTTCCACATGAAATTTTTTACATATGTTGTCTCTTGGGTAAATCTCTACTCTTGATTGTTTTCTTTTGGCATTTTTCACGAAATTGGTTTCGAGTCCAAGTCTATCACGAGTCACGCAATCAAGGCCGAAACATCAGGCTCAACTAGTCAAGCTGATGCATTCTTGACTTTTCTAACTCATGTTTGCATGTGGGCGATTGGAAAATATTGAATACATGAGTGTGATGATTATTTTGGGTTATTATTAGAAATTTCATGATAACTTCCGAAGATATTATATGTCAGTAATTGAAATTGTGGTGCATAGTTATTGAGGCTAGAGAAATGCTAAGTGTACTAAAGGTATGCATTAAATCCACCTTATCAACTGATTCATAAAGTTTCCATTGGCGGATTGAACGAAGCCTATAACCTTGTTTTGAGTCCTTGCACTTTCATTTCCCATTGATTTATCTCCAAGTGTGTTATCGCATCATTTAATTAAGAAATTTTTTATGCAATTGTAACACTCCTAACATTACTATCTAGTTGAGCTAACCCCTTGTCCTAGGATGGAGGGGATAAAGGGGATCTAGTCCCAATACCCAAGTCAATTATGGTCCCATCCCTTCTTAGAGTTGGTAGTTACAATACTGCAAACCACTCATTCACATGAACTCTATACAATAATATATAGAGAGAGAGGTTTAAATGTGAGTATTACATATAATTAGTGTAATTCGCAAAAACGGCACTTCAAGATCTACATAAGTAAAATAAAAAAACACATATAATCAAGTAAAGAGATTTGTTCACCTAATTTGGAATTCATCATTTTTCTTTTCTATTGCCATTTGTATCACTAGGTCAATGAAGCTGTTCATCACCCTTAATATTTTGTAAATGTTCCTTACGTGAGGATATTAATGCTTTAGGGTTAGAGGATAAACTTGAATACTATTTATATAATTTTAAGCCATAGGCCATCTCATTATAGATCAAGCTTTACTTAGCTCACATTATTCAGCCCCATATTAAACTAATTAATAAATCTTATATCACATGTTATTGGATCAATTCCTCAAAATAGTACATTATAATATTAATTAATATTAGCCCACATCAGAAAAATTCTTACAATTAGGCCTAATTGCTGAGTAGGCGCAATTTGAACTTATAGGGGCCTTACCCAAACCCAAACGGGTAGGTTTTATTGATGTGCATGCAGGTCGCAAAATCCATGATCAGACCTACACTTTATATAAACTTGAAAAGAGAATATAAATATCAAT
The DNA here is from genome assembly GCA_017140185.1 of Eucalyptus polyanthemos subsp. polyanthemos. Taxonomy (NCBI): domain Eukaryota; kingdom Viridiplantae; phylum Streptophyta; class Magnoliopsida; order Myrtales; family Myrtaceae; genus Eucalyptus; species Eucalyptus polyanthemos. The sequence continues at coordinate 19,671,285 of CM029463.1, read as the reverse complement.
GGCATAGCTGATATAGACTCATAATTTACTTTATGATGGTTGAAAAGCTCGATCTACTTGATCATCTCACCGGTGATTTAGGCATTGACTGAGGATGCATGTGTTTTCTGCATAAGAATGTATCGCCACCGTGGAAACATCATCATCTATTTCACCATGAGAATGTATATTGTCCATTTGAAAATATCTTCAAATTACAATAAATGCAATCACTTGGCTTGAACGGAAATGACCATTCATCCATGTTATCATCGCTCTTATTATGTTAGGCATGCGTCACACGTGATCGAATAATGGGGTAATTATGTATAGAAAGAGATGGAGTAGTTATATATGAAATCGATGAATATGGAATAATGGAAACAAGGGTAACTAATAAATCTAATATTGTGAAGGGATAAAGAAATTGGATGATTTTTCTGAAACATAAGGATGTGAGAAAAAGAAATTGAATGATAATTTAGGAAATCTATAATTGAGACAAATGGTGTTTTGGTTTATATATATAGGTATAGATAAGTGTGTATGGGTCAGATCAAAAAAGAAAAGGATAGGTATACATATATTTTGTATAAATCAGAGGCTTGATCGTATTTAGCCGGCTAAAGTGAACTAGCGCAACAACCACCCATTAAAGGTCATGATGTCATAAATTTCGGCTAGTAATTGGCGTTTACCTAAGCGGCCTTGACTATCGTGTGAGTGTACATATAGGTAATAAGCTGACTAAGGAGCTCATGCTCGCACGGTGATTAAAGCCACTTGTGAAAAGTTTTTCTATTCCAAGTGTTTGCTATGTACAAAATAACTCTATTCCTGAAATTGTGGGTCTTTGTCCGTTATGCCCTCCAAAATTCGCTCAACATATATTCCCCCACTTGCTTTATAGGCGCACAACCGACGAAGACCCGCAATTTCAGGAATAATATTACAATTCATTGCACAAAAGATTAGATGCAATTCCTCATCTTGGCATAGCTACTATAGAATAGACATTGAGTGTGTAGATCAAGAACAAGACATTAGTTCTTTGTTTTTGTCTACCAACAAAGCCAGATGTTAGTCCAACATTGTAAGTTACCTGCGTAAATAATTCCATCTTTGGATCACGCATCTAGTGTTTTGAGCCATGTCTTATCCGATTGTTGAGGTTAGTATTTCATGGATTCTGAACTTACTTATTAAAGACGGTTCCTCTCTATATGGAGAAAAAAAAGGAAAGAAAAAGCATAATGGTCTTATGCTAGAATTTAGATTAGCTCCAGGATAGATAAATTCAGATAAAAAAAAAAATCTAGATCTTATTATGTTCAGTTCCTGGTTCTTGGTGTTTTCAAACTAAGGATTGTTTGGAAACAAAAACTACCCGATCCCCAAGTGATTAAATGTGGAACCGATTGAGTAAGGCTAGTTTAGTTCGGTTCATAAATTGAATTGGTTCAATTGCTTAATGTATCCAACGGAACGCAAAAGATGAAATATTGGAGGCAGGAGACCTTTAGCTTGTCTATTGCAAGATTGTCGGGGATCGAAAGCAACATTTTACGTCAACTATGTTATCAAATCCCTATGACATAAGTGTCTTATTAAACAGATAGGCTAAATTCGTGGCTCAAGCCAATCAAATTCAGGAGTTCAAAAGATTTCAGAAATATAAATAATCATTAAGAGAAGAAACGGTCTAAACAAGAAAGTTGGATCTCTTGGGAATACAGAATACAGAAAAGTCAACGTTTTCCACGAGGTTGGAGATATGGTGGAAAGCCACGATGGGAAAAGCGACATCCCCGGAGGAATTTCCGCGATTTGATTTGTCACGTTTTTTTCCCTTTTTTTCTTGGTCAACAGTCTTTTCCTAAGATATGTCCTTAAATTGTTTCATCTCTGTAATGGAAAATCTCCAAAGTATTCAAAAAAAAAAAAAGATTTCATCAAGAAACTTGTGGGGCCTTTGGAGGTGTAGGTAGATGCCCCATCATATCTTCAAAATAGTTATTGCCGGATAGGTAAATATAATAGTCTCTTGTGCCTGGGTTGATAAGGTTGAACTCGAAAAGGTTCTTGATGGGTCGACATATGCTTTGCACAATGTCTTTCAACCGACTTGTCAGCCCAAAAGCCTCGGTTATTTTGTCTTGTCCTTCTTAAACCGTGGAGAATAGTTTGTGATGGGACAATGACAATAATAATAGGACGAGACACATATTTTCTTATCTTTTTATTTTAGAAATTGCGTTGGGATATTGGGTGATTTGTTTCAACTTTTAGTAGCTATTAATTTAGATATTTAATATTCAGTAGTATAGATTTTCTTATTAGTATATCTATATCATGTCTTATACTTAGAAATTCATTAGGTTTTCTATTACGAGTATGGATTATGTTTCTCTTGTAATTTAACTTAATACCAAAAAGGAAAAAAAAATGATAAATTTCTCTCTATATGTGTCACGTGTATATGCTTCACCTGTGCCTTTGCGAGTTACTTGCTCGTGTAGCAAATTGCGAGTTCTTCCACTACGTCGATTGGTATCGGAGTGGAAAGATCATGGGGAACACAATGTTTGAAGACAACCATCTCGCAAGAAGATTCAGAGGTTTAGGATCTTTGACAATAATGTATCTCAATAAGCTATAGAACGATGACCAAATGCGTCGATTATTCGGTTGGAAAGCCGAACATGATGACTTCGCGGTCCCCGCCTATGGATTAAAGAGAAAATAGGCTCGGGTTAACAAAGTGGCACAGGTGGGATGTCGAGGCCATGGCCAACCCTTGCGTAAACTGGCTCTGGCAATGGGGTAACCGAAGTTTTGTAATTTAAATTCGAAAGAAAGATTCTGAATTAGAAGATGATTTTTTCTAATGAAAATTATCTTCAAAATAATCAAGACGTGAAGAAGGCATCAATGATGACAAGTGGCCACAATGGCCGGAGACGATGGCTAATGGTGAAGAAAGAGAGAGCGTTGGTTGGGTGAGAAGACTTGACAAATATTACTAGACAATGTGATTAGTACACCAAGGAGTGCAACAAATTATGCATCCATGTTTCCTTTTTGATCTTGTCCCATTTATGTGTATGTTAACTCTGTATCTCTAGTGACTGCTGGTGTCGACACCATGAACACATCAGAATTTCATTGGCAATGCCACCCAAATTCGATCAAGCATGACTTCCAATTGATAGTAAGCTCTTGCTCAACCATGACATCGAGAGTTGGGCTTGAGTTCATGATCTTGCAATGAGGTTGCCTCCCTCTTCGTGATCTATGAATTTGACCATGGGCTTACAGTTAAGTGCAACATTAATAATCGACCTTGAGCTGGTGACCTCACGATGAGGTTGTATTGGAGTGCATAATTGCATAAGCATAGAGAAGATCAAGATTTTTTTTTTTTTTTTTGGTGGGGGCCGGTCGGGTGGGTAGGCAAGGGCAATGGCCCAGCCATGGTGATTAAACAACACATCAATCCTATGGTATGTAGTGTCAACAAAAATGAAGAGAACCTTACAAATAAGCAAATTCATCATATTTTTACATGGTTACTTGGTGAAAATAGATAGATTATTGTTGACACCTAAATTTTGATAATCTATTTAATTATTTATTAATTGCATTGAAAGATTATGAATTAATTTTTAACCCCTAGAAAAAAAATTATTAAATTGCATAGCATATAGGTATTTAGATATTTGCATTACCAGTACTAAAATTTATATAAAAAATTAAAATTAAAATTATTGGTTCAAAAAGAAAAAAAATGGGATAGCGGAAGCTGGGCCAAAGCTGGGCCTGCCCGGCCCCTTTTTCTTTTTCCCTTCCTTTTTCACTTCTCTCCACCTGGGCCGGCCCGCTCCTTGTTTCCTGGCCCGGCCCCCGTCTCCTTCCTTTTCCCTTTTCCTTCATGCCTCTAAAGAGAACAGAGAGCAGAGGAAAGGACGGCGGACGCAACAGAGGCAAATGAGACAAGGGCAAGCGTCATACCGGAGTTGGTGGTTGGGGGAAGACCGAAAGGGACAGCTGGCATGGTAGGATGCCATGCATGCTGGCTAGAGAGCTTAAAAGGCAGAGAAGGAGAGGGGAATTTTTTTTTTTTTGGGGGGGGGGGGGGGTGGGGGGTGGGGGGAGAGAAGAGAGAGATCCGAGAAAAGAGAGCAGCGAGTGGGAGTTCAAGCGAGGGAGGAGAGTCGGAGGGAGAGACCTCCGGCCAACGCGCCTGAATCGTGGCCAACTACCCACCGTTGTGCCTCCTTTCCCGCGCCAAAATTCCAGTAAGCCTGACCCTGTTTTTGCCCTGTTTTTGGACATGCTGGGTCGGAGCTCGCGGCCGTCCGGCTCACGCGAGCTCCGGCCCACGTCGTCCATGTGTCTTGTCTCTATGCTCTTGCCTGTTGATTTTCATGAGTCCTGGCGTGATTTGAGCTGAGCTGGTTCGGTTTTTTGTCGTTTCAGACGGTGCGCCCTAACTGCTCGATGAATTGCTTAAGTTAATCCGCTTTCGTGTTCTTGGTTTGGGGCTGAATCAACGTTCCCGGGTGTTGTTAATCTTATTGTTTTGCTGTGACTTCGAGCTTGACACTGTTCGGGGGCCGCCCGCGGCTTTGTTCACGCGAATATAATCGGTTGACACGGATCGGGGCAAACAATCCCGACACCCGAGCACTGTTCATCCATTTTTTCGAGTTTTTGTAAGTCGAAATTGATTTTTGATGGCATAGGATGAAATTGCTTGTCGAAACGAGTCTGTCGATGGGTCAAACGTCGCCAGGAGACACCGGATGCACCCACACGCGTGGCTGGAAGCCGCGTCCACACGCCAGTCGACAAACTGACATGTCTGCGACGGCACCGGCCGATGAACCAGCACGCGTCGGTCGGCGAACCGAGGCGTGCTGACGTTACCCAACGGTCGGTAACCGCTGGGATGACGTCATCGTCGGCGACAGTTGGCCGGTTGGTCACCGGCCGGCGACCCGACCCGACCCGACTGACGAACCGACCTGACCCGAGACGCGACCCAACCTGAGATCCGACCGGTCGCCTACACGTGCGAGGCACGTGCTGGGTCGGTTTGTTCAACCTGGCCCGACCAGCCCGACCAGCCCGACCGGTTCGACCGATCCGACCGGCTCGTCCAATCCAACTGGCTCGTCCAGTCTAACCGGCCTGACCCGTCACCCGTTAACTAGCTAACCGACGACCGTTGACCGTTGACTGTTGACCGACGACCGTTCACCGTTCACCGTTGACCCAAAAAAAAAGGATCCGTTTCTTGTTTTATTATGTCTATGTGGGTTATATGTAATCCATTGTTTATTCTGCATTTGTTGCATGAATCATGGAAAATTGTGTATTTTCCCTATATACATTATGGATTATAAGTAATCCATTTTTTGTTCTGCATTTGTTGCAGGAACTATGATGCGTTATGCACGGATACCTGCAATCCCAAGAACGGACGAGGGAATAGCAAGAGTTAAAAGGCTGATGACAAAGTTAGCTAATTATCGGTGACATGATGGTGATTTAGTATCACATGTGGTCAAGGTCAATTAGATGATACAGGAAATCATCTAGAATGGTTATGTTATACCAGATTTTGAGAAGGTGTCGATTTTGATGAACACTCTTCCACCTGAATGGCAAGCAGTGTTAGATCAGCTATGGGAGGTTAACGTAGTCCCGGGTTATAGGAGACTAGTGGTAGTTTTTGTAAGAGAGTACTATAGGATTGAGTTAACCAAAACTTCAACCCTTAGATTGAGCGCAACATGACGTAGAGTGAATGCGCCTTGGAGGCGACATGAAAGCTCTCCAAAATTTTTTCCATGGTTGGCAAATGTGTCTTCAAATTTCTTAGATATTTTGACCGATAGATTATAAGGGACATTCCATGTTTATTTCTTATATTAGTTTGAGATGTTTTTTGGGTATGAATATCTCTTTCTATATTGATATTTTTCCTTGAATATATTACTTAGTGTAATGGAATTATGTGAAAGCATTATTATTCTATTGGATGTCAAATATTATTTGCTTTATGTTATTGTTGATTGCTCTGGGTAGTTCATAAATGTTTTTGTAACTTCATAGAATTTATTTTGCATAAGACAATTATATTAATAATAATTTTGAGTTAGGATTTTTGGAGGATGATTGGAAACATAATGACTTTTTGATTCTGAAACCTTATTTGAAATTGTGCATTGATATGATGAGTCTGTGCAAAGTGGATGCATAAATGATAGGTATTAATTATTTGTGCATATATGTCTAATGTGTTCAGACCGATGGTTTCAGCAACTAAGAACGTAACTGCTGATATGAACGGCAACAATTGTGAAATATTGAATATGAAGATTTAATATGTGCTGGAAAAGCAAGAAGCACTAGAAGCTTTTGACCATGTTATGGAAGATCTTGAGGATGCCGTGCGCCACCTTGAGCTAGCAGAGAACCGCCGAACAGCATTTGAGCCGAAAATAGATATTTGCAATGCAGGTTCTAGCTCAGAAAGGGTTTTGAGCTCTAAGCGCAAGCGTATTGATTCATTCAATATGTGGGAATGCAAAGGATCAAGTTCTTATTACAACAAATCAAGAGTTAACCAACACAAGAGAGGAAAACGTCATCAAGTGAAGAAAATGTCAAGGGTGAGGTGTTACAATTGTGACAAGAAAGGTCACTATGCTCGCAACTGTTGTGAGCCGAAAAAGGTAAACACCTCTTATACATTTGAGAACTTTGCTTATGTGTCAAGTTCTATATTATTGGCTGAATCCAATCCTTTGTGGACTGTAGATTCAGGAGCGATAGACTATATAATGAAGGATAGAGAATCCTTCGTGGAATTCTGACGATACCAACTAGAACTAAGTGGATCTATGTAGGAAATAACTCCAGAGCTGAAGTTAAAGGGATTGTCACTTGCCAACTGAATATGCGTGGTGGACACATTTTGTTCCTACATGATGTTCTATATGCTCCGGAGATTCGTCGAAATTTAAGTGTCTGTTTTGGTGTTGGTTAAGCCCGGTTTTAATATGAACTTCCATAATAGCGGTGTAGATTTGTATTTGGATACATACTACTATGGTTGTGGTCATTTTCTAGATGGTTTTATTGTACTAAATATTGACTGTGGTGATGTCAATATTTGTTATTCCATTTTCACGTCTTCTACTTCATATCATAATGATGTGAATGTGTGGCATGCTAAACTTGGTCATATTGGCCAACAACGTATGAATAGACTAGCCAAAGAGAGCTTGTTGGGTAACATTGAAAAAGTTGATTTGCCCATATGTGAGCATTGCCTAGTAGGGAAAACAACAAGGAAACCATTTAGAAAAAGATAAAAGAGCTGAATTTCCTCTACATTTAATCCATTCTAACGTCTGTGGTCCAATGAATATGAGAGGAAGGCATGGGGTTGTTTATTTCATCACTTTTATAGATGATTATACTCGATTCGAAAATGTCTATTTGATTTCTCATAAATCTGAATCATTAAGTTGTTTCAAAAGGTTTATGAACTTGGTAGAAAATCAATTAGACAAGAAAATAAAAAAGCATTGAGATCCGATCGAGGTCGATAATATTTATCTAATGAGTTCAGAAAATTATATGATGAAAAATAAATAGAAAGACAATTGTCTGTTCAATATACTCATCAACAAAATGGTATTGCGGAGAGAAGAAACAGAACCCTACTGGAAATGGTTAGGTCTATGATGGCGCATGCTAACTTACCTATCACTTTTTGGAGTGATGCGTTGTTAACTGCTGCCTATATACTTAACAAGTGCCTTCAAATCGTTACTTCCACTCCATATGAGTTATGGGCAGGTAGAAAACCGGACTTAAGTTTTCTTAAGTCATGGGGTTGTGCTGCCTATACTCATAAGTCTTCTCACAAGTTTGGGAAATTGGGTCCCAAAGGAAATATGAGTATTTTAATGAGATACTCCGAACACTCGAAAGGGTATGTGTTCATAGGTGAGCAGGAAAGTGGGAATATAACTGAATTTGAATCACAGGATGTCACATTCTTAGAGAGTGAATTTCCTAAGAATGGCGAAATATGGGAAGATTACTCTCTATTTGAAACCTTGAATCAAGATAATGATATTAGTGGAGTTCGTCCAAGTGGGAGTAATATGAGAAGTGATGAATTGAACTCAACTCATTCTCAATTACAACCGCATAATGAGACGATATCATCATTATCTAATCCTAGTGGGAACATAATGGGAAATGATGTGCATAGTGTACAATCTCCCATGCAGCGAACAAGTCGCCAAAGTATTCCCTGTCGACGTTTTGACATTGAAGGGAAAACTTTTATGATTGCTCCGCAAGATGAGGATGAGCCAAGAAATATTAATGAGGCTCTAAATTGCCCTAGTAAGGAAAAATGGATTCATGCAATGGAAGAGGAAATTGAGTCAATGAAGTCAAATCATGTTTGAGAACTGGTTGATCTTCCAAAAGGACGCAAAGCTATTGGGAACAAGTGGGTTTTCAAAATAAAGCGTAAAGTTGATGATTTGATATAAAGGCATAAGACTCGCCTTGTGGCGAAGGGGTATAATCAATATGAATGAATTAATTATGAAGAAATATTTTCTCCTATAGTGAGATTTACCTCGATTCGCATTATTCTGGCAATAGTGGCTAGTATGGATCTTGAGTTACATCAAATTGATGTAAAGAATGCTTTCCTCAATGGAGAATTAGAGGAAGAAATATATATGGAACAACCTACTGGTTTCATAGTGAAAGGCCAAGAAGAAAAGGTATGTCAACTTTTGAGGTCAATATATGGTCTTAAGCAGTCGTCAAGACAATGATATATAGGTTTTTTCATAATGCTATAATGACATATGATTGTACAATGATTGATGGGGATCATTGCATATATATCAAAAGATCCAATGATCAATTTGTGATCATATCATTATATGTTGATGATATACCAATTGTCAGAAGTAATATGGAGTTTGTTAACACTGTCAAGAGTAGGTTATCTTCCAACTTTGAGATGGAAGATATGGATAAGGCTACATACATTCTTAGAGTTAAGATTTCAAGAGATCGTTATATCTTTCGCAAGAAACATATATACATAAGGTTCTTGAACGATTTCATATGCAAGATTATAAATCCATAGACACTCCTATTGCAAAAGGTGAATGATTGAGCCATAGACTGTGTCCAAGGACTTCACAAGAAAAGGAACAAATGAAACATGTTCCTTATGCTAGTGCTATTGGGAGCTTGATGTACGCTATGATGTATACAAGACCTGACATATGTTTTGCAGATGGAATGATGAGTAGATACCAATCCAACCCAGGTCAAGCACATTGGAAGGCTGTTAAGAGAATATTGAGGTATCTAAAGGGGACTGCTGATTATACGCTGAGTTATTAAGGAAAAAAAATCTGCGACTTGAAGGCTATTCAGATGCTGATTGGGAAGGAGATTTATATGAAAGAAAATCTACCTCTGGGTTTGTTTTCTTATCGAATAATGGCACTATATCTTGGAGCAATAAAAAACAAATGTGTATAGCCTTGTCCACTATGAAAGTTGTATTCGTGGCATTATCAGCAACAGTATAAGAAGATGTTTGGCTTAAGAGATTATTGGAATATTTAGGTGTTATTGGAAGTGCTGCAGATTCATTGTTGGTTAACTGTGATAGCCAAGCAGCAAAAGCGTACACCAAAGATCCAAAATATCATGACAAGATCAAATAAATAGATACCGAGTATAATCTTGTCAAAGATATGATTACACGAAAAGATGTGAACTTACAATACATATTACGCATAGAATTGTAGCAGATCCTATGATAAAGCCAATACCTAGAGATGTGTTTTGTGGCCATATGAAATCTCTAGGATTGCGTAGAGGCTAATGTACTGAAGATTGTAATTTCCCTAAAGTGTTCACATTTGATGAATTTGTGTTTTTTCATCATTAATGCCTATGAATCTTTGTTTGATTTTTATGTATCTTAATGCTTAGTGCATTATTTTAAGTTGAGAAAGTATGTCGGACAGATATAAGATTAGCCCACTCACACGAGTAATCGCTTCTATTTACTGTGTGATAAATAGAGATGATGCTGTTTTTAAGCTTATTATCTAGGTGATAATCGAGAGCTCAAGCTTAAAATACGTATGTTGCCTTAACTGGGTATTAAGATGAGGACATAATACTTACTATGTCTAGAAGTAAAATACCCCACATATTTTACTTTATCTGTCTATGATGCCAGATGTGAGTTCTGATGAATTTTGTGAATGAGTAGATACGTGAACTCAAGTTAGACATTGGGTATGTCTGAACTATCATATGTACGGTATTGAAGGTGTAGACATACACTCAATGGGAAAGGAGTTAATACCGTAATACGTATTTCATACTACATATGCATGAAACGACCAATAAGAGTGACAAAAAGTTTGATCTCAACTTTTATGTCGTGTGAGACTCTTGAGGAAAAGAGTTCCTCAATTTTAGTCCCCTTATGACTCTTACTTATTTTCAAGATTTCTATTTAGTGTTTACTATCTTATGATGTTGCCAATGGTCATGAGTTGATTCGATCTAATGGGACATTTTTAGAAAAGCAAGCTGAATTGAAATTGAGAGTTTGAAGAAAAAGAGGAAGATCGAATTTGGAGAATCACATTGTAGTTTTGTATTCCTTTGGTTAACCAATTATGACTGTCTTTGGGATAATCATAATTGTGAATACAATATATATATCATTGTTTGAAAGAGATCAAGAGAAATATACATGTAATCGATCGATCTAGGATATTGCATACTAAATCTACTCAGAGTGTGATGCCCATTATGAGCTGCTATATATTCTCAACAGATGTATAGCAATGAGCTCTCAAAGTATGTTGGTCGCACGAATTATTCACTAGTATGAATGTTGAAGAGAGGTAAAGAGAATCCTGTTCGGCCCACCATGTGCGAGTGGGAGATGATGGTTTTATGTGATGGGCCTAAGTTGACCCATCCGCCCATGTTGGGTCTAAAAGCCCGGCCCACAAGATTAGGGCCTATGGATGGAGGGATATGATGAAGGGGTACGTTTATATTTTGGAGGAAACGTATATAAGGGAGGAAAGAGAGGGAGAATGCACCTTTTGGCATTTGTACGTATGTTCCTCTCCCTCTCTCCCTCCAAAAGAAAAACTAAGGCTAAAGGTGATGCCGTCTTCCCTTCAAGGCCAATCGACGTCATCGGATCGAACATGATTGGTTTTCTCTTCCTCTTATCGGCGTTGGTGTTTAATATGTGGCTAACAAGGTACGCTCGATTCCGTGGTGTGCTTTAGGATCGGTGATACATGTTTTCCCGGGCTTGTCTTCCGCATTCGTTTTAGAGGTTCGATTTAGTATCGAATTCGATTTTTGGGAATCCGATATTCCCAACAGTTCACTTTCGCCATGTCGTTTTTTCTTGTTGTGTTGGTGTCGGCCATGTGGTGTGGTCCTCGGCCAACGAGTGGCGGTCGGAGTGGACGACCGATGAAGGGTAGTGGCTTATCGGCAGCTTGAGCTTTGGCTCGAGGCTTGTCTAAGAAATTCAGAGCTTCGGGTGAAGGCCATCGCTCGAGAAGGGGACGCCACGAATAAGACAACGTCGTGGAGAAGAAGGGAAGAAATAAAGAATAAAAAAAAGGAAACTAGAAACAAAAATTCGGATAAAATGGCTGGGCTTCAGTGTTGATATGGGCTCAGTGGGTCTAACGAGGCTTCGACTTTGGCTTATTTCATTGTGAGTTGGGCTTAGTTTTTATATTTATTTTGTTTTGGGTTTCATCGAGATTTGGGCTCAATCGGCTGAGCCCAATCCAACGGATGAACTGGGCTGACAAGCCTGGTTGGATTAATATATTATATTATATTATATATTTAAAAAAATTCATACAATATTTAGAAAAATCAGAAATCTTTGGGAAAAAGCTTAAAAATCGGTTTTTGAGTAGTTTCTTTTTAAAATGTGTGAAAGTATTTGATAAAAATTGTGCTCAAAATTGAACAACCTCTTAGACCTTTAGCCCAAGATTTGGATGTTTTATAAGATGAATGCTAGGTCATTATTTGTGCAGTCTATTTCAATTGCCAATTGGTTGCACACTTATGATATGTTGAAGTTGGTTTCCCTATAGCCTACTTAGAGTTAGATTCTAACTTTTCTTTGCAATTTATTTTATACTTCTTTGGTTGCTGATTGTTATTTTAATTATTGTACACTTGCATGACCATATCATATATTTGTGGATAGGTTTAAAATCAATCCAAGCTACTTGACAAAATGAGCAAGATTATGTACCGCGCAAAGTGTTGATTAATTAATTAGTGTAACCAAGTCATTGCTCCTAAATTCTCTAATTGCATAGAAAGTAAAATATACTCCCATGTCTCACTTGGTTTCTAATTGACGCCAACAAGTAAGTGGTGACTCCTCATTAGAAAATTCTTATAGCTTTAATTGAAACTAAAATTAAACACCCCAATGTCGTGCAGGGCATGGGCTTGAGAGAATCTATGCCTAATTAAAGGCTATAGGGCCGCCTTTTAAGCAATATACCTAAACTTATGTGTTTTCCTCTCTAGGCAAAAAAGGTAGATCCCGACAACTATAAATCCATACATCCATTTTCTATGATTTTAAAATATAGATATCGGTGTCATCATTAAAAACACACATAATAGGTATGGGTAGGTAGACTAGTTAGGGAAACATTCATGTCAATTTGCTAGCATTGCCTTTGCATGACGATTTTCTCTACTAGTGAAAGAGTTCCAAGATGAAATGAGAAAACTGACTTAGCTACATACCAATCCTCCTCTCTTTGGTTTCGTAACTCACCTTGATCAAGTGCAATTTCCTAATCGCCTCAGTCATGTCCATCCGATCTGATGGTGATTCCATCAAACATGCGAGTCCAACTTCAAATATAGAGATAATGCAATCTCTGATCTTGATCTCTTTTTGTTGATCACTAGCTTCACTCCAAAGCCTTAAGTCTACGATGTCCATTGCTCGATCCGGGAGAGCCATTAGGGCGAGTTGTGGAGGTTAAGATAGTGCCCAAAGGCCTCTTCGGTGGGTCTCTTTCCGTGAACATCTCCAATAATAGAATGCCGTAACTATATGTATCCCCAAGTATGGAAACCTCGTGTCCCATGCCATACTCTAAAAATTTCATTAAGACATTAATAGAAACAAACATACACTTTTTATTGAAGTTAATTGTTTAGAAAAAGTTTCTAGGTCACATGGGATTTTGTTTAATGCCCATTTGCAAGAGCTTGACAAGGACAGTTGTGAGGGCTCTCACTAGTCGCGCACAACATAGAGCAATGGCTTGCAAGCCCTCACTCACTTCACGGTCCGGCTCACTATGCATGGCGAGGCCTCTATTGGAGCAAGGTAGATGGTCATAAAACCCTCTATTGGTTTTTTCTTTCATATCCTTTTCTTTGACCTTCGTTTAGTTTATTGGCTATGGCGATGTTTATCTTTGTTGGATGCTAAAGTGGTAAAAATTGTCTCAAAAGTCGGAATGCATTGACCGTAGAGAAATGAGATTTTAGGATGTAAAAAGTGCACCAAATACCAGTTAACAACATATGAACTCTTCTTTCTCCAAACTACTAAGTGCACCCAAAGTTGTCACATGTTCGCTAAAAAAATTGCCTAAACATCAAGAGTGACTTTTTCCTCTAGTAGAATATAGGGGGAAAATAGAAAAAAAGAAGAAAATATATGCAATGAAGGCCTCGGCGGAAACTATTTAGTGCACTTAGTACATGTATTAACTAAATTTGAACTGCTGGTTTTGATTGGACACACATGAAATGCACACAAGGCTCATCATTTTCATGATCTGGATTCAGTTTAATCCCTATACCACACTATTTCTTTTCTACAAGAAAGAATAGAAGAAAATGCCTAGAAGAATAGGGAAAAAGAAAGAGACTTTGAGTGATTTGTTATTTCTAATGGATTTATACCTGTTAAATGCGTAAATTTGTCTAAATATCCTCTAAACAAGAAGTTTAGGGGAGTGAAAGTTGGATGGAGTCCATCATGCTGTGAATTAGTGTTTGTTATGTGATATTATTGTGCATTTATGGGTTTAAGACCTTGGGCGGATTCAAACTTAAATGTCATGTCATCTAAACAAATTTTAGAAATATGAAATTATAGGTCAAGTCAAAAGGAAAGGGTCCACCACGGGGGTCAATTACTTACCGTCAAGACCTTAAGTCATGGCTTACCAAAAGTGAATCACAAGTTCTCATCAATTTCTCATACTTGTGACTTTGTGATAATATTAGACACAATCCATTTTCATGGCATGAGATAGATTACAAATTATAGAAAGAAAATGTAGACGTGATAGGACACAATATGCTTAATCTATTTATTGGTACGAATTCTTTGATATATGAGTGTGTGTGTGTGTGTCAATATATATATATATCCATTCGATGATTAAATTTAAGATGATTTATTCTTGTCTTAATTTCAATACGATTACAAAATGCTACTATTAATCTTTTCATACACAAACATATGTATTTTCTTTTTCAAATGAAGCTATTAATTAAAAAAAAAAAAAGGAAATAATGTTGTGAGAAAGAGGTGTTAAAGCACACAAAGCATAACATAATATCAAGGATCTTGTTTGTTCAATGAAAAACTAATTGAGAAAATATGATAGATTCATACCAGGAGGCACATAACCAATGGATCCTCTGATTGCAGTTGAAGTTGAACTACCCTGGTCCTGAACTCCTGTGGCTTCAACAGACACCATTGAAATGATCTTTGCAAGCCCGAAATCTCCAACTCGAGCCACCATGTCGTTGTCTAGAAGCACATTACTTGGCTTCAAATCTCCGTGGACGATTGCCAAATAACAACTCTTGTGGAGATATTCGATCGCAGTAGCTATGTCAATGGCAATGTGTAACCTTTGCACTAGTCTCAGATTTCTCGATTCACCGTGCTCATCATCTCGTCCTATAGTCCCGGGTGCAGCCACTCCTCCAAGCTCTCATTAGCCATGAACTCAAATATTAGAGCTTTGAAGTCATTTCCATGAAAGTCCACACTTGAGCGGACACTTAGTATCTTCATGAGGTTTCGATGTCTAATGGTTCCTAGAGTTCAACATTCGGTGATAAAGCTCCGTGAAGCACCTCTTTGCAATAGATTGAGCACCTTTGTCGCCACCGTGGCAACGCGCTATCAAGAATCCCCTTATAAAGCTGTGTCATATCTCCCTTTACCAATCAAATTGGTCTTAGAGAATCGGTCAGTCGCTCTCAAGAGTTCTTCATAAGAAATCCTCAAGAATTGGTTCCCGAAAGATAATGAAGTGGAGGCATTGGTTGTCATCTGCTTCTTTTTGTAGTAGGAGATAGACAAACATAGGAGCAACAAAGCTAAACATAACAAACTGCCAGCTACCACATATATAACTTTGGCCTTGGTTGAAGAAGACTTCCTAGAGCTTGATGATTTGCAAAGAGGAAGCTTTAGACCAGGAACACCTCCACAAAGTTTCGTATTTCCATAAATCGATATAGAACTCGCATTAAGAAAAACTCCACCCTCTGGAACTTGTCCTTCTAGTTGATTGAAGGATAAATTCAAGTACTTGAGTAGTGAGAGCCCTACGAGAAAGCTCGGGATTGGACCAGAAAAGTTATTATTGGAAAGGTCCAGCTCTTGTAGACCCCGTAATGGACATAAAGCTTCAGGGATTTGACCATGAAAAGAATTAGCTTCTAAGTGAAGTTGTTCCAATACCAAGCACTCGCTGATGGATGTCGGAATTAAGCCGGTCAGTCTGTTGTAAGATAGATCTAATATGCCAAGATTCTTTAAAGATCCAACTTGCAATGGAAGGGATCCACTTAAATTATTATTTGCTAAACTGAAGACAATTCACAAGGAAGAAAGATCCATGATTTCGATAGGAATTGAGCCAATTAGGTTATTCTTCGTAAGATCAAGCACAATTAGTTGCTTGCGTTTGCGAGACTCTGCGGTATGTAGCCTTGGAAAATGTTGGAGGAAAGGTCAAGGACATTTAACAGTGTAATATTACCAATCGAAGACGGTATCTCTCCGGTAAACATGTTACCGCCTAAAAAAAGTTCTTGCAAGTTGGAAAGTGCTCCAATGGAATGAGGAATGCTATCAGTTAGAAAATTATTCGATAAATCCAAGAAAGACAACTTGAAGAGATTTCCAAGGGCTAACGGAATAGATCCTTGGATCCGATTGTTTGACATAGAAATCCACTTAATGGTGGAGAGATTGGAGAAGGATCTCGGAAACGATCCGTAAAACAAGTTCATTCGCATGTAGAGATGTGTTAAGTTGGAACAATTAACTAAAGAAGAGATAAAACTCAAGTCATCCTGCAATTGGTTATCGCTCAATACAATCGCATAAAGGCCCTTTAGCCTTCCTAGATTTTTGGGTATTGGCCCATGGAAGTTGTTCTGGGCAAGGATAAGCTTTCCAAGGCCTCTGAAATTCGTTAACGCTGACGGAATCATCCCGGTGAACAAGTTATCACTGGCTTCAAGGAGATAGAGAGAAGGAGAAGCGGTGCTGACATCATTAAGAAAGCTCCCCCGCAACTGGTTATTACTAACATCGAATGAAACAATGTCAGAGATGTTTAAAAGCCCCGCTGGAACCTCACCGATTAGTTTGTTGGAATATAGCTTTAAAAATGTCAGTCTCTTGAGTCTGGACAATTCCTTAGGTATTTCTCCGCTTAACACATTTGCTGCCAGGGAGAGCTTTTGTAGTAGCGAGAGGTTTCCAATTGAACAAGGAATAGGACCTACGAGACTATTACTAGCCAAGCCCAAGCCTTTGAGTCTTGTTAAAGAACTAAGATCAGAATGAATTCCCCCCACAAGTTGATTATCTATGAGATTCAGGGTATCGAGGTTCGAGCAGCGGGAAAGATTAGAGGGTATCGACCCACCAAATGAGTTGTTACTAAGAACAAGAACATGAAGCCGAAGCAAGTTGCCAATCTGTGGTGGGATTTCACCATGAAAGCTGTTGTTCTGCAAAAATAGGATCCTCAGAAAAGAGAGGTTACCTACGTGAGAAGATAGTAAGCCTTCGAAGCCTTGTGATCTCAAGTCCAGGGATGTGACCCTCCCAGGATGTCTTTTGCTGCACAAAACACCTTGCCACTCACAATGATGAGTAGAATCATTTCAAGAGCTCAAGACCCCCAATGGGTCTTTGTGTTTTGCGTTTTTTAAGAAGGCTTACGCGAACTGATCCGTTTGGTTTTGTGAGTATGCTTTGGAGATTGTGATTGAGCTCCACCACCTCAAGAGAATAGAGTAGATAATAAGAAATAGGTGCTTCCCCATCTCGTCCAGTGATCCACTTTCAGTCTGAGCTAAATTTATAAACCTCCTCTCTCTATGCACAAATCAATTACTGACAAACTCCATCATGGGAAGTTCCGTAAACTTTCTCTCTCCTGAAGACTGAATAAATTATTATAAAATAATGTGGAAACTAACTAAATTTTACAATTAATTAATGCGAAATCACGGAAAAAATAAATGAGAAACAATGAAGAACTCCTGAGACTTCTGTGGTTCAGTCCGAAAATCAATATCTATGCAGCTGGAAGAGTAAGTAGCTATAATCCACTAAAAATCAGAGAAAAATAGAGTTACAATTACTTGCAAGTTCGAGTGTTTTCCACGCCTAGATTACATCTAAACTCACAGTGTTTATTAATAGAACAGCTCATTATGCGACTCGCGTCACAAAATCCTCCGATTGTAGAACTTTGTGCAATCAAAGAAAGCGTTACTGGTGCGTCCCCTTTTTTTCTTCGCTAAAGAGAGAGTCCTCTCGTGCGGGGATATAAAATAGAGACTTCAGCAGTACGTCTTCTTCAAGATACTAGAAAAGGCCTAAAACTGGACGCGTTGAGTGGAGTCCGACTAATGTTTGCTCCCTCGGTTAAACTTGGATATTTATCTTCAACAGAACCAAACCTTCAATACATTTAATAGTTAAGTAGCACCGCCAAACAAATCAAAATATGATACTGATTAAAAAGGAACACCATATTTTGAACAAATCAGAATCCTTTAAATGAGTTGGGTCTCGTACCTAGTTCAAGCTCAAGCCATAATTTAATAACTGGTGCCTCATATTTCCCATCAATTTAATAATCATTGGGAAGAGGAATAGGATAGGGACATGTAACTTATTTCAATAGAAATGACATGTAATTGACGACAATTACCCCATAGGAAAAATTAAAAAAAAAAGCATATTACAGATTGCACAGAATATTAGAGGGCTGGCAAAATTTCCTTTAATTTTTTTGCCAGAAAATTTCCTTTAATTGAGCTTGCCCCATTTATCACTTTTCCCCTTTTTACAAACTAATGCCGATTCCACTCTTATTTGACGACATGCTGTACAGCACATAGTGCACATTTCATTTACCGAGAAACTCTAGTAAAGTCTCAGTACATGTAGTGATACTCTTATTTTAACGTCTTGCTTGCTTTCAAATTTATGATAAAAATAAGAAAAAGAAATGTCATATACTGAGATTGTTTTATGAATTTGATGTGACATATTGTTATTGGTTATCGAATATGACTTATAGTCCACATGTAGTATGTTATGCGGTTTAGTGTACTAATATTAATATATAGCATAGCATCGTCTAATAGGAAACAGCATAAAAAAGTTGAGAGTAATAACAAAGAAGAAAGGGAGGACAAAGCCAAATAAAGGATAAATTAGTGCTTCATGTTCCTCGTCAACTATGGGAGGATTAAAAAGTCCATGGAAACGAAGACTGACAATTCCATCGAATGCGTTTTATTATGTTCTTCCCATTGCTACCCCAGCTCATTATTACATCCATTGTATTCAATTGATCTCATTCAATTGAAAACATGCCTGACTATACTTACAAATCACAAATATTCTTTTCAAGCGACAAGTTCACAGATTTTATTTATTAGGGGAAAAATTCAAATAGAAAGTGATCCTTACAAGGTGTTATGTACTACCGAAATTCTAGCTACATTCTATCTACAAACATGGTACTACTGTGCCAGAGCCAGAGTTCTAACAAAGGAAGGAGGCCCAAATTTTCAATGTATTCCCACTTCCAATATGCTTAGCATTTAGAGTTATTACATGGAGAAAGATGTCGTCTGACAAGGAAAGTATTGTGGTTTTTAGTGAGGACATTGGGCATATCTCCTTAGGGTTCTTTTCACCCTTCCCTCATGTTACTAATTCGCAATTGGTCAAAAGTAAATGTATAAAAGGATGAGATGCCTTTAGGTCTTGAAAGAAGATCTACAAGGATGCTCCCCTCTACTTTATTGAATTTGGTTTCCAAATAGTATTTTGGAAACTATTTTGCCGAACAAGTTGAGGATGAGAAACTATTTTGGCTTTAAATTTCACCATCTAGGGAAAGGATGAATTTTTGTTTGGACAAAGAAATGATAAACAATAAGATGGAATTCAATTTCCTTGATTTCATTTCATGGCTAAGGTTTCTTTGAGTGAAAGATGGTAGTGAAGTTTGACAAGTGAAAACCGTCCCCTCTTATGTTCATGGATGTATCTCTTTCCATCAATTTCTTCAAGCAAAACTGATGTCTAATACTTTTCACTATCACCAGTTCGCTAAATTTGCTTGCCGTAAGAAGGAACTTGCAATGGGGAAGATGCAGCAATTTCTCCTTTAGCACCTCAACTGCACTGCTGTGCTCCCTTTTCCATGGGAGTGGATTCTTCTTTAGGAGCTTTTGCAAGGGGTGCATAAATTTAGAGACTTTTTGGGACGAAATTTCGAAAATAATTGACAGTCCTAACAAACTGTTGAAGCTATTTATGAGAAATATTCAGATCAGGAAACCTCAAGAGTTCTTGGTCAATGTGTTCATCGAGGTAGTATGTCCATTGGACTCATGTGAGTCAATTAAGTTTAGATTATGTAAGTAACATGTGGAAATTAACCACCCCAATTGAGAACTAATTGACATGAACCCACTGCATTTCCTCAACATATAAAGTGTCTAGAGATGTAATGTTTTAGTGGGCATAGTGATACAAGTATTTCAAGAGTAATGTCACAGGTACTTTACTAGAAAAATCTTACTAACTGACGAGGCGGCTGTGTGGCTTGTGACATACCATCAAATTGGTGTGAAGTCGGTGACCAAACTGACGATTATTCTAAAAGGGAAAATAAACATAAATGGGGTAGGATCAATTAGGGATAAGTGCATTGGATGTTCTAAAATTTATCACGAAGGTGCAATTAAGTCTTAAAACTTTCGAATTGTGCAATTGAGTCCTAAGGCTTTTAAAAAGTGCAAGCATGTTCTAAAACTTATGTTTTCCCCTTTTTTACAAATATTATTCCTATTTTGATTCCACACTTAATTGATCACACGGGAATAGCACGCCATTTAATTTAGTAAAGTCTTAGTACCTGTAGTGTTATTCATATTTTAAGGTTTGGTTTGTTTTCACTTTGACCACAGAAACAAGAAAGAGAAGGTCCAACACTAAGACTATTTTATAAATTTGGTATAGTAAGTAATGTGGCATATTATTATTAAATATGGTTTATTGTCCATTTATTGTTTGCAATGTAGCACAGTTTAATAATATTTACTTGGTCGATGTGAACACAAAGATCAAATCATTACATGACAAATCAACTAACTTTTTGTATAATAACTTTCTTTTTTTCTCCTTTTCCAAAAGGCCAAGATTTTCCACATAATCTCTTTTTGAATGAAAAAGTCACCCAACAATTTTTTTTTTTTTTTTTTTTCTGGTCGAATGAAATGTGTTTTGGGCATCTTTTCAATCTAGAAATGTTAAAGAAAAACTCACTTTTATTACAGCAAATTTTTTATTTTTAATTTCTTTAATCGTGGTGTGATGCGCGAGTGTCAGGATCTTTATCATTATTGAAACAAAAATCTTTTTTATAGTCCTTGAGTGCGGTGCATCATGCAATTAGTCCAATACTTTTCCTGCTCAAGTCGTCAAAGCCCTTGGGAACTTCCTTTGACCCCTCAAAAGAAATGTACATGAGACATGTTGTGAAAAGAGATTGCGTCCCGTGCACTTGGATTCAAGAAAATTACAAGTGATTTTTGCATTAAAATATTCTAATTGATTCGCTAAAGCTCTGGATCATTCTGTGAAAAGCAATTTGACCTCTTTGTCACTGTTTAATACGACACACTGTCCATGGTACCAATGAGGGGAAGAGAGACTAGAGAGCCTATTTTTGGGAAAAAAATTATAGTTTAATATTTTTAGTGGATTTTGTTTCATTTTTTATGAATTAAAAATAGATTAGTTATTATATTTTGGGCTTCAAAAATCATTTTTTATATGTTCATATTTTAACTTACTTATGAGTTTATTCAAGTTTTCGGAGTATAATTAAAACATCTTACATTAATTATTAATCTTTTGATTATATTTTTTAGTTTTAATATATAATTTGACCAGTTCGATCCACATTAGTCCTGAGATCCCGAAGATGCTAAAGCTGAAGGTGCGGATTGGCTCGAAAAAGAATAAGGGGGAATCCTAAATTTCAGCCTGGGCCACTTCAAACCTGAAAAAATCGGCCGTATGATCTAGGCCAAATTGTTCTTTAGATCTTTTTTTTTCCACCCCTAGAACTAAATGTTATGTAGGACGAAGTCCTACACCTCGGGAACTATTTCTTGAACCTTGTATAGAGGCAAAGTGCTACATGGTGAAAAGCATGTTGTCAATCCATGGGGCCATCTCTAGATTTGTTGGATTGTCTATATGGAAGGCATCGTCGAATTGCTTCAACGATTGTCGGACAAACTTGAATGGCAACTCCTAATGATGCTTGAGAGCACCGTGTAATTTTAAGAAGAAATTATGGTGGAATAGAAACTAATTTTTTTTTAATTGATCTTGCTCAATTTATCTCTTTCCCCCTTTTGACAATCTCCATTCTAATCATAATTCCACACTTATTTGATGACATGGGTGCATACCACACTACACACCATTTTACTTAGAAAATTTGAGTAAAGTCTTAGCACATGTAGTGGTGTCATTCATATATCAACGCGTCGGTAGTTTTCATTTTTACAACCAAAGCAATACAAAGAAATGTCAAAAACACTAAGAATGTCTCATATATTTGGCGTAATAAGTGACGTGGCATATTGTCATTAATTATCAAATATAGCTAATTATTCACTTTCGATCCGCCATGTGGTTTGGTATATTAACACTAATCTACCAAATAGCATTGTCCAAGAGGACACTCCTTCAAAAAGTTGAGGGGAGAGAAAGCAATATTAATATTGGTGCCTTGTAGTCTATGAAGTCCATGGTGACAAAGACCAAAGACTAGAGACTGAACAAATCGATGCCTTATATTCGCCGTCAATCACGAGAGGATCTAGTAGGAATGAAACTTTCACATCCTTGACAAAAAGTGGCTCCATTGATTCTTTATATGAACATGAGACTCATAAAAAATGTAAAGTTATCTTGGAACTCTTCTCTCTTTACACAAAATTCCTTTTACATCTTCCGTCTCTTGGGTTAAAGTTTTCTCCCCTACTTTCGATTATTTCTTTTGGCTTTTCAAAAGAAATTGGTTTAAAGTCCAAGTCAATTACAAGTCAAGCACCAAAAGCTGAAACATCAAGCTCAAGTAGTCAAGCTTGATGCAATCTCAACTTTTTAAAATTATGTTTGCATGAAAGCGAGTTCCAAAAATATTAAATGCATGAACTGTTAGACTAAATATAAATTAAAACCTTGACGATCCCAATTTATCAATCACAGATAAATTTCATATAGAATTCGGGATCAATTTGCGGAAACATAAAGATCAACATACCTCCAACCATTGATTAAATTTGCAAAAGCAGAAGACCCCAAAACCTTCGACGAATCCTCGTAGCACGATCGATCTGCAATATGGGAACACCAGATTTGTACATCCTATTCTACTAGTCAATACCCCTCAAACCTGATGGTGTGTTTTCTGCAGTGATTAGGGTTTGAACTAGACGACCTAACGTTTTTATTCCATTTATTACATTACCAATATCTTCCCTTAAGACCATTATGGTAAAATATTAACGGGCAAATATCACGTATTACATGTGGGTAATAAATTGGGCAATAAATTCGGAATCAATTGGGAATACAATATTGGGATCATATTTAGAATAATAAAAATATATTACAAATTATAACATTCTCCCACTTGATCCCAATATTCAATCAAATGAATTATTAACCCAAACTCACATAAACTTCATACTAAAATAAAACACATGAATCACGGCGATAAGTCCTCTTAGAGCGAGTATTATCTTCCGTGTATCACAATGTATTTCATCAGTCCATATGTGATCAAATAACTTAATGAATAAACCTCATGTTTACTCTAGGTCAAACGTAATTGTTTTTCTCATAATAACTGAATGTATACAACTATATTGAGAAAAACATTATGAATGAATAAAAGTCTCACAAATTCTTCTATATAAAGAAAAACTTATATGATTTGACCAATGCCCATTCTAGATATATGATCCTTATAACTCATCGGTAGCATGCCTTTAGTTAAAGAATCAGCTATCATCAATCTAGTGCTTATGTGTTCTATGACCACTTTCTTCTCTTTAACAAATTCTCTAATGGCGTAATACTTGATGTCGATGTGCTTGTTTCGACTACCACTTTTGTGGTTCTTAGCCATAAAAAAAACTGCAGCTGAATTGTCGCAAAATATTCTTAATGGCCTAGCAATGGAATCCATAACTCTAAGCCTCGATATGAAACTTGTCAACCACACACCATGTGAGGTGGCCTCAAAACAAGAAACGAACTCTGCCTCCATAGTGGAAGTGGCAACCAAGGTCTGTTTTGCACTCCTCCAGGAGACAGCTCCGCTAGCAAACATAAAAACATATCCCAATGTTGATTTACGGGAGTCAATGCAGCTAGCAAAGTCTGAGTTCGAGTAACCAACTACTTCCAAGCTGTCCATCCGTCTATATATAAGCATGTGTCCATTTGTTCCCTGAAGATACCTCATCACCTTCTTTGCAGCTCTCCAATGGTCTATACCTAGATTACTTTGGTATATTGCCAACATTCCCATAGCAAAGGCTATATCAGGTCGAGTGCAAATCTGAGCATACATCAAGCTTCCGACAGCAAAAGCATATGGGATGTTATTCATTTGTTCCCTTTCAAAAGCGTTCTTCGGGCATTGGTTTAAATTAAACCTATCACCCTTCACAATGGGTGCTATACTTGGTGAACAATCTTTCATCCGAAACCTCTCTAAGACTTTATTGATATAGATTTCTTGAGATAGTCCTAATATACCTCGAGATCTATCTCTATGGATCTTAATACCAATTACATAAGACGCTTCACCCAGATCCTTCATATCAAAACTCTTATAGATAAATTGTTTCACTTCATATAAAAACCTATTGTTATTGGTTGCAAGTAAAATGCCATCTACAGATAGGACAATGAAACAAATTTTGCTTCCACTAACCTTCTAGTATATACATTGATCCATGACATTCTCTATAAAACCGAATGAAGAGATGACCTCATGGAATCTTAAGTACCATTGGCGGGAAGCTTGTTTCAAGCCATATAGAGAGACCTTTTAAGCTTGCATACCAAATGCTCACCAGCACTAAAGAAGAATCTTTCTAGTTGTTTCATGTAAACCATTTCTTCCAATTTCCATAGAGGAACACCGTTTTCACATCCATTTGATATAATTCCATATCAAAATGAGCAACCAATGCCAAAATAGTACAAAGAGAATATTTCTTGGATACAGGAAAAAACGTCTTCGTGTAATCGATTCCCTCCTTTTGAATAATCCCTTGGCAACGAGTCTAGCTTTGTATCTCTCAATATTGCCTAATGAATCCTTCTTAGTTTTGAAGATCCATTTACAACCAATAGCCTTTGCACCATCAGACAACTCAATTAAATCTCAGATTTCGTTTGATGCCATAGAATTCATTTCTTGCTTCATAATATTATACCATAAATTGGATTTATCACAACTCATGGCTTGTGAAAACGTCTCAAGATCACTTTCAGCTCCAACATTATAGTTAGATTCTTATAGATACACAATATAGTCATTAGGAATTGCTGATTTCTTCATTCTAGTAGACCTTTTTAATGTTGCATTAACATCCTCTAGAGGAGTTTGTTGTTCAATTGAAAATTCAACAGTATCTGGTAATTGCTGAACAGTTTGGTCTATTGGATCAATATCAGTAGGTTATGGATATTTAATCGTTGGTTGCTCAATGATCGGTTGAACTGAAGAGGCATTGTAAGCAACAACCAATCCAGTACCTAAGGTGGAAGGTTAAGTATCTAAATGATCTTCTTTATGAACAAAGTCCCTGAATTGATTGCTCCCACTAATCAGGTCATTCTCAATAAATTTATTATTTCTTAATTCCACAAACCTAGTGGTGTGAGATGGATAATAAAACTTGTATCCTTTGGACTTTTGGACATATCCAAAAAAATATCTACTTATAGTCCTTGGATCCAACTTCTTTTCTTATGGATTGCAGAATCTTACTTCAGATGAGTATCCCCAAACACGTACATGTCATAAACTCAGTTTCCAACCTTTGAATAACTCAAAAGGCATCCTTGGAACAGTCTTGGTTGGAACTCGGTTTAATATGTACACAGCTGTTTTAAGAGCGTCAGTTCACAAAAACTTAAGAAGTTTGGAGTTGCTGAGCATACTCCACACCATGTCCAATAATGTTCGGTTTCTTCTTTCTACGATACTATTTTGGTCTAGTGAACCATGCATAGTGTATTGGGCAATAATCCAATGCTCTTCAAGAAACTTCGCAAATGGACCAGGTGCTTGTCCATCTTCAGTGCATCTACCAAGTATTCTCCACCTCTATCTGACTTCACGATCTTAATTTGCTTGTCACATTGTTTCTCTACTTCGATTTTAAATAACTTAAAGGCATTTAGTGCTTCGTGCTTATTACGAAGCAAGTAGAGATACATGAATTGTGAATAATCGTCTATGAAAGAAATGAAGTATCTTTGACCATTTGAGTCCATATTTTGACTACAAATATCTGTATGTATGATTTCTAATATTTTTGTACTCCTCTTAGCACCTTTTTTTGACTTGTTGGTCTGTTTTCCCTTTATACAGTCTACACAAGTGTCATAATCAGTAAAATCTAGAGCATTAAGTATTCTATCATTTACTAGTATCTTAATTCTGTCCATGGAGATATGTCCCAACCTCCGGTGCCACAACATAGAGGAATCCTCATTCACAACACATCGTTTTATACTAGCATTATCATGAACGTGCATCGCATTATCATTGTCTTGTAAATTAATTCGAAAGAAATCGTCAGACAAATTACCACTCCCAACAATTTCGGATTTATACAATAAATTGAATGTTGAATCTAAAAATTCAAAGGAGTATCCCAAAGGTACAAGTCTTGAAACTGAAATTAAATTCCTAGAAAAATTAGGAAAATAAAATGTCCTTTCTAAAATTAAAATAAAACTACTACTGAGAACTAATCTGCATGTCCCAATAGCTTCCACATGGGAGCGCATCTTATTTCCTGAAGAGATGCCTTGTTCATTTCCCACTGGTTTCCATTGGTTCTGAAAACCCTACAAGGAACTTGAAATGTGGATTGTAGAACCAGAATCAATCCACCAAGTGTTGTAACCCACATCGATCATATTAGATTCATAACAAACATATGAAAGTTGATTACCTTTCCTTTTTAGCCAGGCCTTAAATTTGGCGCAATCCTTCTTCATGCGCCCATTCTTTTTATAGAAGAAGCACTTGGATTCTTTCTTAATGCCAGCTTGGGGAGGTAGAGGCATCTTACATTTTCCCTTTTGCTTGTCTTGCCCTTTATACTTATCTTGTGTTGCCATATGAGCACTTTCTTCTTTCTCCATAAGTAGCATCTTTTCCTCTTGAACACACATGGTCATGAGTCATTGATTGCCATATGACAATTTAATGTTACTCTTGTGGGACAGTATTTAGGATATAGTATACAAAAAAGGATTCTGATATCCCAACTTCAAGATTCTTCGGCTGAGCTGCAATGTTCCTCATCTTCATGATGTGCTCACACACACCTCTTACACTAGTAAGCTTCAATGATGAGAACTTCATAATTAGGGTCATGGCATGCGCCTTCTCTAAAAACTCAAATTCTACATCAATAGCCTGTAGCAATTCATTGACATTGTTCTGCTGAATGACTAAACCACGAATGCTAGCAAAGAGTTTTGTCTTTATGTACATCACACTGAGACAGTTGGACCGCTCCCATTGAGCATAACGAAATGCTCAACATGAGTACTATTCTCAGTAGGTTCAAGTGGTTCGTTTGACCTTAGTATATAATTAAGATCCATGCACCCCAATTGAAGAAGAACTAATTCTCTCCACTCTTTAAAGTTATTTCCATTAGGCTCGGGAACAATTATACTAGAACTAATAGTAGGTAATAAAACTGCATCATAATCAAAGAAAACTTATGTATTAATATATTTGAGGTTAATAAACTTAAATCATATTTTACCAAAGTAAAATATGTTATAAAATATGAATCACATAACATCAAAAACTACTTGTGGGCAAAGTTTCTAATTTAAATTGATTCATAATTACTTCATGATGAAACTATCAAATTATATTCCCTTCCTTAATCCCTATGGGTAAATTAAGAAAGATAAAATAATATTTCATACTAATTAATCACATTAATATATTGAAAATTCCTGTGGGATAAAATTCATAATATTAATGTGAATAATTACAATTATTGTCTTTAACTATATGTGATCCAAAGGCTCTTAATGTATATAATTTAATATAATCAAAGATGGTGTGGCTAATCCTTAATTAATTAAATATATATGGATCACTAGACATTTAATTTTATGAAAAAATATTCATAAAATTGCACTTTGGGGTAGAACATTAAAATCACATGCAAAAGGGGTAAAACTGGAATTTTACATGCAAGGCTAGAATTGAAATTTTACTTTTAAGGGGTAAAACTAGAATTTTACGCCCAAAAGGGCAAAATTGTAAGTTTTCTCACCCCAGGGGGGCAAAATTGGAATTTTGTGCGGGCAAGGGCAGAATCGCAATTTTCCTAAAAGCGGAGGGGCAAAAATGAGAAACCATTACACGCGTGCTTTTCCACGCGCCCGCTTCAGCCCACGCACGTGCCCGCTGCAAGCCTTCGAGCGCGTGCGACGCATGCACCCGAGGTCTTCTTGCGAGCTCTCTTCCGCCGCTTCTTCCGCCGTGACCTCCTTTGTTCTGCCATCTGGGTCTTCTCCCATAGCTTATGTCCAACCAAATTGGTTGATGGGTTTCGAAGAAAATTCCGAGACATACAAATAAATTCTAGATCTAGCAAAAATGACCATGTTTGGACCAGAATTAAGCCAAAAAACAATCTGCCCTATAAAACCCTAACCACCAAAATTTCACTGCTCAATTAACTTCCGACGATCAGTAATATAACGAAAATTTAAGGGTTTTTCTTCCTAATGGCGGTGTGATCATGCAAATCCATTATCGCATGGTGGGTCACCCGAATTTGGCTAGAATTCTAAATTCCGATCCAAGCCATATAGAAATCTGAATTTACCCATACATAATTCAATGAAAATAAATTCCAAATTTCATCAAGGCAGAGGTAAACATGCTCGATACCAACTTGTTAGACTAAATATAAATTAAAACCTTGACGATCTTGAATTATCAATCATAGATAAATTCCATATAGAATTCGGGATCAATTTGCAGAAACATAAAGATCAACATACCTCCAGTCATTGATTAAATTTGCAAAAGCGAAGACCCCAAAACCTTCAACGGATCCTCGTAGCACGATTAATTTGCAATATGGGAACACCAGATCTGTACGTCATGTTCTACTAGTCAATACCTTTCAAACCTAATGGCGTGTTTTCTACAGTGATTAGAGTTTGAACTAGATGACCTAACGTTTTTATTCCGTTTATTACATTATCAATATCTTCCATCTAGACCATTATGGTAATATATTAATGGGCAAATATCACATATCACATGTGGGTAATAAATTGGGCAATAAATTCGGAATCAATTGGGAATACAATATTGGGATCATATTTAGAATAATAAAAATATATTACACATTATAACATGAGTAAGATATTTACTTTGGGTTACGATTGGAAATATGATGATAGCTTCCGAAAATATTGTAAGGCGCCTTCTTTATTGAGGTTAGAGAAATGCTAAATGTACCGAGAATGAGCATTAAATCCTCTTTATTAAATGATTTGTGAAGTTTCCATTGGTCAATTGAATGAAACCCACATGCTTGTTTGAGTCCTCACACTTTTCTTTTCCATTAAAATTATCTCGTAGTGTATTACCGCATCTTTTCTTTTAAAAAAAAAAAAAATGCAGTTAATTACTATCTCAGCTCACCCTTTGCCGTGGAATGGGGGGAATAAGGGCGCCTTGTCCCAATCCCCACATTAATTAATAGTCAAGAGGTCTCGTCCCATCCATTTCGCATGCTCTAAGAGATAAATAATCAAACGTTGGGGAAAACATATCTGAATATGGTGAGATCAGGTCAACTTACTAGATTGGATCACTGAACATGTTTGATTCGAACTTTTAGGGGCCATGTACAAATCCAAACTGTCAAGTTTTGGCAAGTGTCTAGCTCGCCCACTAGAATTTGTTGGCCCAACAACAGGGATGATGCTTTTTTTTTTTTTTAAGGAAAAAAAAAAGGCTGAGCTAAATATTAGATACAATGGAAAACATAAGGGAAAATGTCACAAATGGTCCCTATATTATTACTTAATGTGCAATTTCGTCCTTGATTTTTCGATCAGCTCAATTTGGTCCATGAACTATTGATAAATGCCCCATTTGGTCTCTGAATTTTCGATCAGCTTAATTTGGTCCCTGAACTATTAATAAATGTCCGATGTAGTCATTCGTTATTATTTTTCCTTTTTTTTTTTTTTTTGCTTATAGTAACGAAATTGAAAAACAAAAACAACAAAAAAAAAAGAAAAAATAGTAACGAAAAAAATAACAAAAAAATAGTAATGAAAAAAAAAACGAAATCCTAGTGGATACTGTTCATCTTCCTCATGGAAGCAACCTTGCCCGCATCGGCCACTACGCCAGCAGACCTTGACCGCGCCGGCGACCCACGAGCCCTCTCTGCTCCACCGCTGCTCCACCGGTCTCGCCCGCCGCCCATTGACCTTGCAACACCTCAGTCGCCCGCAACTTCCAGATCTGGCGATCTCCGCGTGCCTGCCGCACCTCAACGCTCTGCCCGACGACCAGTGACAACCTGACGCTTCTGCTACCGAACCGAGCCAATCCTTGCTGCCGCGGCCTAGCGCTTGACGTCCCCTGCTCTAGCCCGTGCCGACCTGTGACGCCATCATTGTCCCAATCTCACCACTTGAGTGTCCGACGTCGACAGATCTGAGAGCCTCGCAGTAGCCACGACCCAAACACCCCTGCTCGCCTCCACCAGACGCTCAACCGCTACCGTGCCGCTGTCCCAGCCACAACTTGACGCCACCGGAGCCCACACCGCTGCTGCTTGCCTCTCCCCGATGTCCAACAGCAAGCCTCGCACCCCACGACGCCCCTCGCTGGTGCCCTGCCATGCCGGAGTCCCTCGCAGTGTCAACCCTCGCTTTCCCACGCCGGATGTGTTGCTCGCCATGCCCTCACTGGAAACCCTCACCGACAACTCCCCTCGCCGGAGTTCCAAACCGGCCAAGATTTCTTTTTCTTTTTTTTTTGAAAAGAAAGAAGAAAAAAAATTAAATTAGGTATATTTATTTTATTAGGCAAGTTTATTTTATTTTATTTTATCTTATTTTATTTGAGATATTTCCCCATGCATAATTGGCCGATGTGGGCAAGGCTTTGCTTCCATGAGGAAGATGAACAAGTACTCATTAGGGTTTCTTTTTTTTTCATTACTATTTATTTTTTTTATTTTTTTCGTTATTTATTTTTTGTTACTATTTTTTCTTTTTTTTTTCGTTATTTTTTTTTCAATTTCGTTACTATAAGAAAAAAAAAAGGAAAATTAGTAACGAATGACTAATCGCACATTTATCAATAGTTCAAGGATCAAATTGAGCCAATCAAAAATTCAGGGACCAAATCGAGCATTTATTAATAGTTCAGGGGATCAAATTGAGCTAATTGAAAGTTCGGGGACGAAATTGCACATTAAGTAATAATATAGGGACCATTTGTGACATTTTCCCAAAACATAAATAGAAAATAATTTTATACTTTTGCTGTATTTTAGTTTAAATTTTTCATAAAATACTTTTCTTTTTCTGTTTTAAGCTTTAATTTCTCTTCCAATATTAACAAAGTTTGTATTTCAAGGTAGATAATCTAAAACTAATATTTATCAAAGAAACTTTCATAAATGAATGGGCAGACTAGAATGTGCCTCAAAGCTATTGGCCTAGCCCACTTAGTGATGGGCCCTAGAATGTATTGTTCGAGCCTACCAATGAATGCAAAATTGGTGCCTTATTATTCACTTATGGTCTGCCATGTGGTTTGGTATATTAATACTAATCTATAAGATATCATTGTCCAAGAGGACTCTCCTTTAAAAAGTTGAGGGGAGAGAAAGCAATATTAATATTGGTGCCTCGTATTCTACGAAATCCTTGGACGTGAAAACCAAAGACTAGATACTAAACAAATTGGTGTCTTACATTCACTATCAATCATGAGAGGATCGAGCAGCCCATGGAGACAAAGACTAAACATTCATTCCATCAAATGTGGTATGTAAGCTAATGACCATTACCTAATGATTGACCCGTCCATAGAACTTCCAAAAGTGCTTTACTCCAAACCAGTTCGAAACTCACCCGAATTTCTCTTGTTTCTTTTTAAAGTAGAAAAAAGATCCGTTATTATATTTTGGGCCCCAAAAATACTCTTTTTTACACGTTAACTTCAACTTATTTACGAATTAATTAAAATTTTATTATTATTATTACTATATATATATATATATACATATATGTATATATACATGTATATGTATATATACATGTATATGTATATATATACATATATATACATATATAAATATATGTATATATATAGTTTGGGCCATTTGGGGCCTCTCTCAAGCCCGAAGGTGCAAATTGCCCTTAGAAAAAAAGGGAGGAACCCGAAATCTCGGCTTGGGCCTAATAAGGGGACGGACAAAAGAGGGACCAACGGAGAAGAAGATTTTGGGGTCTCCATGGTTATGAAGCTAAATTTTGACATGTCTATGCAGCAAGTTAATGCTTCTGGTATGAAGAAATTGAAGAATAAAGGAGTATGTAGAGTTTTTACATCAATTGAGGGAAGAACGGCAATTCGAGCTTGACTCAAGCTCGGTTTTCTTCTTGAATTGCTTGTCAAAATGGCTTGATATGGGCATGGGTTGCTGAGTTGTATCGTGAAAGAACTAAACTAAAATTCCTCCTTCAGAATCTAAGTTAAAACAATGGTGAGTGTGTTTTAAGTATTTATGCATTGATATAGGTCCAGGACATTCATAGAAATAATATAAGTCACGCCTCGAACCACAAGCGTGTGTACATCCCTTAGCGGTCGATTAAAAATGCGATATCTCAGGATGTGTCACTGACCCATTCTTTTTATCTTTCAATTAAATGCATACGGAAACGAATTAAATAAACCTCCAGTCAATAAATAAACAATAGGGATAGTAAAACACAACGGTGATTTTCCAAAAATCACGATTTATTTATCAACTAGTTAACCCAAGGATTTTAATAATTACAAGCCTTTCTACAGCTACTTTCTATTGACCCTCACAAAAACCTTCAAGGATTAGGGTTAACCTAAACTTCACTAACGGCAAGGCCAACCAAAAAGTGTTGCACTCGTGCCCACCACATCCACACTTAG
The DNA here is from genome assembly GCA_017140185.1 of Eucalyptus polyanthemos subsp. polyanthemos. Classification (NCBI taxonomy): domain Eukaryota; kingdom Viridiplantae; phylum Streptophyta; class Magnoliopsida; order Myrtales; family Myrtaceae; genus Eucalyptus; species Eucalyptus polyanthemos. Next base: position 19,638,064 of record CM029463.1, on the reverse strand, counting down.
CAGATCTCCATGCTACGGCCCTAAAAAATGTTTGACAACGACGGAGTGAGATAAAATCTCAACTAGTTAAAATCCCTAAGCCTCAATTAGGACATGAATTCACCTCGAAGGCAGCTTAAGCACGTGCCACACATAAACTCACCTCGCCTCGGCATGTCCGTGTATATTAGTACATCTCGTACAATAGTACAACGTGCATAAATAACAATTAGAATACATAATTCTCATTCTCCAAGCATTTACATGGGTCTCGATTATAAGACAAAACCCATTTTAGCACGTCTCATACCATGCCTAATAGTTTTACCCTATAATCAAGCGCAATGCATCACAATCATTCACACATGTTCCGATTATTAAGACCCATCGGGCCACAACCAACACAAGTGTCCGCAGTCTTTCGGCATAACCGAGCATCGTCCTGCCCCATCAGGCATAGCATCGTCTAGGACTCCCACCTAAATGGCATTCAATAAAGGAGCTTTAGTTCGGCCTCAACTGTGACTCGGCATCCGACCCCCTCTGAGCATCCAATAAAATCGGGTATCGCCCCCAAACTCCCATTGGGTGGCGGGTTCAATTACGTGACCACACTAGCACACCATCAATCAAACCACTTGTATTGCCGTTATTAGTCAAGAACACCATATTTCACCTTCAAATAATAAACTTGGTCAACCTTTTTCTTTCTTTGAAACTCTCCGAAAAAAAATTGTAAAAGGTCACATTTGAAATCAACCCGTCAAACTTTGCACACTTCTATTTTGAAACCCCATTGTTTTATTGAGCACATAAAAATTGGCGTCCAAACCCAACAACTCTTTTTTTTTTTTTAAATTTAATAGCTCATGAAACCATCTTATGTAATAACCATAGATAGTTATCATAGAACAATCAATCACATAATATCATACGAGCAAACAATGCAAATCACGCATAATTTCATCCAAGAAAACGAGCGTAAAATTCTACCTAACGACTAATCCATCGCTAATTACACAAATACGACTAATGCACAATTAATAATGCTAAACTTAATTAACTAAGCTAACCATACTTAATTAGACTAATCAAAATCATTTACGCTAATCATAGTTAAATATAATCTAAACCATTCTTAATTGCAATTAAAACTAAACTAAGCTTAACTAAGACTAATTATCATTAACACTAATCTAATCCTCATTAGCACTAATCTAATCACCCCGTAAACGCAATTAACGGCATAATCAAAGATTAGGAAGTTAACTCACGGGTTTTTGAGGGCAGCGGGCTCGCGGTGACGGTGACGGGACAGCGTCGAGGGCGAGGCACACGCGGCTCAAATAGGGCTCAACGGCAGCAGTGGCAACCCTTCAAGCCCTCGGCCAAGGGGGACAGGCTTGGCTGCTGGTGGTCAGTAGTGGCGGTGGACGGCTGGACGTGGAGATGAAGCTGCTGTGGAGCTGGCGGGTGGATGGAGTTGCGGTGCTGAAGTGTTGGACGTGAGGTGAAGTTGCTGGTGGTGAGGGCGTGAGGTGAAGCTGAGGAGGATGCTGGCGGTTGATGAAGATGTTGGGGTGGAGTGGTGTTAGCGGTGGAGATGGCGGGTGATTGGGGAGTTGCGGGCGTGAGATGGCGAAGATGGCATGGTGGGCTGGTGCGAGATGGACGCTGGCAGAATGAGAGGGGGAAGGAAGGGGGCTGTTCTGCTGGTGGGGAAAATGGGCAATACGTGAGGGAAGAAGATGGGAAGAAGGGAGCAGAAGGGGAGAGTTGGCTGCAGCAGGGGGAGGGGATGAACTTGCGTGAGAGAGAGAGAGAGAAACAAGAGCCCACCAATCAAAACTCTTGAGAAATATCTCAATTCATCAATGCCTCAAAAGTCTTCTACTCTTATCTATAGTCTCCTAAATACTTTCTTAACTTTAATTTCCCAAAATTAAAGCTTTTGGGACAGCAATTTTCCAATTTTCTTCCCCATCCGAATTTCATTTCCTTTTTCTTTTTGTCCGAAAATCATTCTTCCGAACAATTTTGGACTCGTCGAAAATTCGACAAAAGATGAGACAACATCCAATAATTAAATTGCAACATGCTTGAAAGTTCAAATCCCAAAATTGAATTAAATTTTGTGGTTAAAATCAATCGAATGCGACTTTAGTACTATCTAATTTATTGGGTAGCCTTTAGGGGTTTTAGCGCATTTGACCCATGGTCGATAATTTTCAATCCAATTTTGTGCATCTCCAAATTGTAGACGACCCTCGGTTGTCATGTAATCGCAATGGTTTAATCATGTACCCTAAATATAATATCAATAAAAAATCGATTTATTGCCGTTCCACGCGAATATCGTAATCATGCGGAATCACCTATAATTCGACTACATACTCCCATCGAATCAGCTTATATCCATTCTTTAATCAATTTATAACAATGTCTTATTGACCATTGCCGTTTATTATGGTCAAGCGGTTGATTTCTGATCGAATTCTCTGATCTTTCGTATTTTCACCTTTTATGGCCTCATCTAATAGATTAGTTAACTCATGAGTGACTAGTTCCAAGTAAAATAACCATAAGCGCGTCGATAAATTAACCATTTCATATATTTTGAAATAGGATCAAATTTCGGGATATCACAACATGAGTGCCAGTATTTTCGAAATCTTAAGCGACGAAATTTATATATTTAACATGGATAAAAATAACATGTGAAAATACCAAAATATTCAGATAAAATATTTACATATAGGTATGCCTATGCAAAGCTAGGACTTTGTAACTTGTTACAGAAGAAATCAAAACTTCCAGTGTAAAGAGAAAATTAATCAAAACTTCTAGTGCAGAGAGAATAATTTTCTCTTCGAAATAGGAAGTAAAAATTACTTCCACCTCGACGAGCTTCGTCGGTCAGATAATCACGATTGGCCTGTATGCGGATGAAGTGGCTCGCTGGTGGCTAATGTTAGGTCGTGCCGTCCCAACTTTGACCCTAAATTAATAAGAAAATAAGAAAAGAAATTGATCGAGATTTTCTTATCTACGTATACTAGACAAAAAAATACAATGTTGTCAATTATTTTCCGTTAAGCAATAACATTAAAACAGATTGAATATAATGTTAATATAGGAAGGACGAAGTGAGTGATTATTGCTTTTTTAACATGCGCAGTTCTACTGATGAATGTTAGAACCAATATTTGCCAATGAAATGAATAAAAATTTTCATCATCTATCGGGAATTATTAACAGGCTCAGACTTGAACTCTTTTTTTTATTTTTCTATTCTCCAGATGAAAGTATCGGGCTTGTATTACACTGTCCCAACAAGCAAGTTTTCTAGAGCTTTCGCAATACTTTCCCAAATTATAGGTTAATCATTTCATCCGCTTAGTCATATACAACAACTTCGTATCGATTCCGATGATTGACTCCACATACGTAAAACTCGTAATCAGATTTCATTGACCGCAAATTTTGGCGTGTTCTTCCGTCTTAATTTTTAAAACATCGTAATTTGAGATGACATAAAAATTCATTTAGGTGGTTATATCCAAGCACACGAAACCCTCAGGGAAGAATTTTCCAACTGTGACGTGTCAACGACCTTTCTAGAGCACTAGGCTGCTATATGGATTGAAATAGAATACAAAGTTAGGCAATTTTGACGGGTTCTTATCGACACCAAGTTGATTAATTAGAGATCATTTACTTACTTGGTCAACTGAAGGAGTTCAATTCATCAATACATAAAATGTATCGACGAATATACCACCAGGTCCATATTATTAAATTATATCGGTCCATATCTTAATGTTTTTTGCCGTGAATGATCAGCTTATTGACGGGAACGTATCGTTACGTGGCCAAGACAGCCATTGCTTTGTACTATATACAATCGATAGAAACACCAAAAATAATTAACTCAAGAGTAGAATGCGCAATAGAGATCATGCTTAGCTTCTCTTTCACAGTGTGATGAGGCTTCAAAGGGATAGTGATGTGCTTGAGAGCATGGAGCTGAGGAGGTTAGACAAATGATCGAAATTTCTCTCACTTGAAAAAAAGAAATTGCAAAATAAAAAAAGAAAAAAATAAATACTGAAAGAGGTTAACTTTTTCTTCAGTAAAGAGATTTACATGCATCATTCATATGATGTTATTTAATTTTGGTGCATCAAAAGCACTTGCCTCGTCATAACAAGGCATTATTTTGACATAATAGTTCATCATCCGACATGCAAATTTTTTTAATTCAGTAAGGCTTCTGGCCTACAACATTCCCAGGAGGATCGTAGTTACAAGTGACCAAAGTACCGCCCGTCGCGCATTGGGCCTTTGCGCATCCAAGCCGAACAGAGTTGCGCCACACCACCTGAGTGTAATGCCCACAGACCTTTCCCGGTGCGCATGAATTGGAATTGTAGTCGTAGTCAGGCTTTTCTCCGACCCACATGTTCACTGCTCCGGTGCCAGTAAGATCGGGGGAAGCCCACGCAAGGTTCTCCCCATAGGGTCCGCCTGAATGAACGAGTTGCGTGCAGTCGCTGGCATGCTTGTTGGCGTAATCCCTGGCATAGCCAGCGACGCTTTCGTCCCACGCCATCGGGCCCACACCAACCTGAGAGCGAGCCGCATTGTGGGCCGCGACATAGTCTTGGGGCGAGTCTTGGGCGATCGACAGAGGGATCAATGCTAGGGTTAACGCGACAAGAAAAATAAGACGCAGAGGGATTGTCATACGGGAACTCATATTGTGAGAGACCAAAAGAAAATTGGCGAAGGAAGGATCTCAGTTGATTGATGAAGAGAAAAGCAAAAGCTAAAGGGGTATTTATAGGGTGATCATGTGGAGTAATCTTTCAATGGAAAAGTCGAATGTTAAAAAATAGGCTGCGATGACTAGAGTTGCGGGTCAAATTGATTCATGAACGAGTGTTGCTTTCATGTGATTTTTTTCTCTCTCCACACAAATTTTTTTACATATGTTGTCTCTTGAGTCACGCAATAAAAGCCGAAACATCAGGCTCAACTAGTCAAGCTGATGCATTATCGACTTTTCTAACTCATGTCTGCATCTGAGCGAGTTTGGAAAATATTGAATATGTGAGGGTGATGATTATTTTAGGTTATCATTAGAAATTTTGCTAACTTCCAAAGATATTATATGCTTTGACAAAGCAATAGTCGGTAATTGAAATTGTGGTGCATAGTTATTGAGGCTAGAGAAATGCTAAGTGTACTAAAAATATGCATTAAATCCACTTTATCAACTGATTCATAAAGTTTCCATTGGCAGATTGAACGAAGTGTGTTATCACATCGTTTAATTAAGAAAATGTCACGCCCCGATCCTTAGGCACGCACACATCCGTCTCACTTGGTCGATTTTATAATGCGATATCCCAGGACAATGTATCGCCGACCCTTTCATTTTTAAGCACATGCGGAAGCAGTTAAAATCCCCAGACAATAAAACAATGGGATAGAAAAGCAGGGCCATATTTTTCATATTGAAATTTATAACCAAACTTTTGTACATGACATCAACTAGAGAACTTCATAACTATTCACATCAATTGGAGTTCACAAAAGAAGATGAAATCTCAATCCCTTCAGGTCATACTCAAAATCTCTCTCGGTATTATCTTCTTCTTCCAAAAGTCCTTCTACTCAGGTTTCACCTCCGAGTTCTCCTTCTCAGATTCCTCCTCAGCTTCTCAACGGGGTCCTGAAATGTTTTTCCCCAAACTGGGATGAGACTACGTCTCAGCGAGTTCTACCCCACTAAGCCCAATTAGTAAACTATTATACTATAGGCTGCCTATACACGCATAGGGCAGAAGACGTACCTTGGCATCAGATCCCACCTGCAAGTCAGTACAATTCATAATAGGCACCCAAGCAATCATATCACTGATCGAAGCATAGATCAAATCGACCTAGTCGATTAAATGCCAACAAGACCACTCACGGTCATTTCTAAACAGTCAATCAATCCACGACATCAAATCAAATCAATGAATCACATCTAGTCACACTCAGATCGAATCATCGATCAATAGACCTAGTCGATTACAAGTCAATCATACCATCTCATGGTCATTTCCAATCAATCGATCAATTCACAACATCAGATCAAGTAATGATCAATCCACCTAGTCGATTACACGTCATCACGACCCATGCTTGGTCGGCACATTCAATACTATCTATAAGTCCGACCATAGTCCAAGACTGCTCACTCTAAGCTGATATATAGATAGTATAGCTCGCACTAAGCTGACAGGGTTAAGGTATACTGCTCTCGCTAAGCTGACATATCGCCCGCAGGCTAATATAGTATACCCCCGATGTTCCCACTAAGTTGATAAAGTGTACTGCTCGCTCTAAGCTAACATATCGCCCGTAGGCTGATATAGTACACCAGTATACTGCTCTCGCTAAGCTGACATATCAGAGCCCGTAGGATGATATAGTATACTATCTAACCATTCAATCCATTCCATCTAATTTCCTTCTCGATAAAATAGCCGTGTGTGGGGACACGGTCGGCCTTAGCCAAAATATTATAATTTCCTTTTTCATAATTCCCACCATTCTCTACAGCCCACCAAAACACTTTTGGTGCTGTCAACCGACCCCCGGTTATTTTCCAATCAATAATCAAAGATTATTCCATTAAAGGATAATTCTCAATTTCATAAATAATTCAATTTAGCACAAACTACAACTCGATTAAATAAACGAATTGTGCCATGACAATCGGCACGAAATTTCGGTCGTTGGCCATCTCAATCTTAATTTCTGAAAAAATAATTAATTAATTAATTAATTTCGAAAATTAATTAGTTAATATTAAAAATTCTGTTTAGCTCAAAATAAGGTCCAATTAAATAAACGGACTTCACCACGGTTATCAGCATAATTTTCCGGTCACGGGCCATCCCAGTTGAATTTTTCAGGAAATAAATAATTATTTAATTAATTCCGAAAATTAATTAATATAAAAAAATCAATTTAGCTTAAAATAAAGTCCGATTAAATAAACGGACTTCGCCACGATCATCAGCATAATATTCCGGTTCCAGACCATCTCCTTGGTTTTTCGGAAAATAAATAATTATTTAATTTAATTCCGAAAATTAATATTTAAATGCCAAAAATCTCACTTAGGCCCGAATCATCAAATTGAAGCTCAATTAGGGGTCCGAAAATTCCCGAGACACTCCTAATAAATAGTAGACCACGTAATTATCTAAATCGCATCACAATTGACTAAACTTCTAATCTAACAACCTAAACAGAATTAATTAAAACTAAACCAACCTAAAGCATAATTAGCCAACTAATCTGGGATTAGTGAGATTACTCACCAAATCGCGCGCAAATCGGATCAATCCGACAGCGGCAACGCGAGGAACAATTCTTCCCAAAGCGGGCCTTGGGTTCGGGGCCCGGAAACGGCCCAAACGAGCCTTGAACAGGGTTGGAAACCCATTTTTCCAGCCACTGTTCTTGGCTGGACGAAGCTTGTCAAGCGGCTAGGGCGGCGAGGGGAGGCCGGCGGAGGGTGAGGGGGACGTCGGGGAGGCTACGCGGTGGCTGGACGGAGGTAGGCGGTTGCTGGAGGTGGCTGGTCGGGGCAGAACCGAGCTGAACAGAGGCTGGTTCGCTCAGGGAGGTCGCCTGGCACGAGGGGATGGAGCTGGCGGCGTACGGCGGCGCGCGGGCAAGTGCGAAGCGGACGGGGCGGCGGCAGGCGGAGGTCGATGGCGTCACGCATGCAGCGTTTGCTGCTGTCCCTGTTTCTGCTTTGTTCGAACCAGAGGAGGGAGAAGGGGCGGAGATGCGCGGACGGCAGCATGGCGGCGGGCTTGGGTGTGCAAGCAGCTCCAGTGCTTGCGGGCGTGCGACGACGACGGCGAGAGGTGGCGACGGGCGGAGCTGCTTTGGCTTCTTCGGCTTCCATGGTGCCGAGCAACCGAAGAGGAAGAAAGGGGGGGGGGGGGATCCGTCGACGGAGAAGGAGAGAAGGGAGGAAGAAAAACTCAATTTTTCCTTTCTTTTCTCTCACTCTCTCTCTCTCTCTTAGGTTAGCCGAACCAGCTGTCTTCCACTCCATTTTCCTTGCCAAAGATACCCCTTCTAGAAGCTTTAGATAGGCCAAAATGTGGGGGTAGTGGTGGCATACGAATTTGCTATTTTTCCCCCTTCAATTTTACTTAAATTGGTTCACTTCTCAATAAACAAAATTTCAATTGAAGCCTAAATAAATCCATCAAGGCATCCTTGTCCATTTCATGACTTTTCCCGTCATATAATCTAAGTTGCGTCCCAATTTCGAATTCAAGAACGGTCCTCTAAAATTTTCGATGAAAATGGCCCTACTTATCTAGTCGAAATTAGGACTCGAAAAATCTGGATGTCACAACTCTTCCCCTCTTATAAAAATTTCGTCCTCGAAATTTAAACCTTTACCAATCCATAAACGAAAGGTGGGGGTATTGCCGTCTGATCGAGTCTCACTTTTCCACGCTGATCATTCGGTCTCGTGGCGTTGTCTAACCACTTTGACGAAGGAGGTCATTTTTGAACACAAAATCTGCTCTTTCTGAACCAACAACTGAACTGAGCTTCTCACATAAGACGTTCTGTCATCCACATCTGATTTCTTTTTCTCGGCTCCCTAATAAACATTCGAACCTCGACAATTCAAAATTTCTGACGGTTCTGAGCAATCTTTACTTTGACACTGATCTGACAACTGCAAACACTGATTACTAAGCTGACATCATTATTCGCTTTCTTTTCATCACTGAAATTCTGTACCCTCTCCTATACACTGCTTAATAAAGAACGCTCTGAAAACTCTGCCAACTTATAATCTCTGATCTAGATTCAAGATATAATCCATCTTCGACACTCCATGCCGGCAAATTATTTGATGCACACACACTTCGGTATACCCACTCTATGACAAGATAGGATCTTCAATTTCTGAAATCGAACTTAGATTGGCGGTTAATTTCACTCCAACACGCTTTTAGTGTGACCTAGGCTACTAGGTAGTGTTCAGAGCTTTTTAGGACAAATGGCCCATGGTCGATTTTCTTTGAGCCACAGTGAACCCACTCGACACATTGGCGACTCTCGATTGTCGTGAAAATCTCAAAGGTTCAAGTACGGACACTGGGTACTAAAACGACAGTAAAGTCAAATTAGTGTCAGTCGACGAGAGTTTTCCAATTTAGTGGGGTCACCCACGATTGGTCACTCATTTTAGTCGAACCAACCTATTTTTGATCTTACTTCGATTTTTAACTGTGCCGTAATGATCTTAAAGATAAGCACGGTCGAGAAATCGATTCCTAGTCGAATTCTTAGTCTATCTGCCTTAAAGTCCTTAATAACTCACCCAACTAGTCTAGTTATCTCATGAGTGGCCAACTCAGAGAAAAAAACTGTAATCGTGTTAATGAAATGCCCAATTTATCTAATCGAAATCAGAGCCTGAAATCTGGATGTTACATACTCAAAACAAGATCTACTCATACTGTACCAAAGTGGACCAACTCCATCTATCGATCAACCACTATTCTCAAATGGTATTAATAATCCCCTGAATCCTTGGTAAGCCATATATTTTCGTTTCCACTTGGGACTCTCGAGTGATACTAAAATCTTCCGGATTTGCATTACTGAACTTCTACTTACTGACACATTTGACACTTGCAACCTGCTTGGCGATATCTATCTTCATATCGATCTACCAATTTAGCTGACGTCGACTCTGATTACTTGCCCCATTTGGTCAAAACTGTGATAATATAGTGGACTTCTGACAAGATCTTTTCCCTAAGTGTTACACTGTCAAGTGCACTCAATTCCTCATGGAACCCGAACGTTACATCCTCAGAAGTTTCAAAGTTAGATTCTTTCTTGCCAGTATCCTCTTATAAGATCTTCTGAACATCTCTGTTTGTCAACTAGACGCTGATTCCAACTTGAACATTTGGCTCAATTTTGAGGGTGGCTATAAAATTTAAAAGGTAGCCTACCTCAAATTTGAAAACCAAATTTCGAATCATTTTTAAGTAAAGTTTATACCTTAGCCAGCTTATGTATAATCGAAGACTCTCGGCTCAACACATAAATTACTTCTTTCATTCTCCCAAGATAATACCAGATAACATCATTATAATTCTGCCAAAACTCTGATTCACGACACTATTTCATGTTCAACTTATCGGGTCTCAACTGGCGGGACAGTTATACAACAATCTTCTCATGTTGTATCAATACATACCCAGTCGTTGGCAAGACACATCACTAAAGGTTTCATGCCTTCCAAAGCCAAATGAAAAGTTTAGCACAAGTGCGGTAGCCTGATCTTACTGAAGCTCTGGAAACTATCCTCGTACTTGTCTATGCCAATGAGTTTCTCTTCTTTCTCAAGAGGTCAAGCCCATGATGATAGCGATGTTGAGAATTCTTTCACAAACCTTCCGTAGTAATCTGTCCAATCCCCACAACTTTTGATCTCTGACATTGATGTCGGTCTCGGTCCATTAACAACTGATTCTATCTTGGCTGGGTCCATGAAGATTCCTTTACCTGTAACCACACGACCATTCTTAGGGGCATCTCGTGATTCTCAACACTTAATGAACACCTTATAATGTCGCTACACCACACGATCACCATTGATCTAGATATTCTTTGAACACTCAATTTGTCAAATTTATGACAACGGCTAGAGCGTTCGTTATATCAAATGGCTTTACAATATTCTCACAAGGGTTAAATCAAGTGCGAAATGTTGTATTCAGTATAACCTCATTTCTGGTTCTCAACTGACAATCACTTGTCCTCAAGTCGATACTTGAAGACATCAACACTTTTTATAACAAGTCACCCAAATCGTCGATCTTTGACAATGAACACTTATCCTTAATTGTCACTTGATTAAGTTGACTATAGCTGATGCATAATTGCAACGAACCATCTTTCTTTCTCTTTTCACAAAACTAATGATCCCTAAAGTGATGCATTGATATTGTCGCGACCTAATTTTCGGGTGCACCACCTAAAACTAGGTTAATGGACTGCTAAGTTTTTACACTTAGCTCAGGCTCTCCCAAGCCCATACCAAATCGCGACTTAAGTCTAACATTTTTTAAACATGCAAGAGGTTATTATCTAAGAGTCGCCACTAATCGGTTTATGGTAGGTCGATTAGACACCTAAGTAAAATAAAGGGAGATTTATTTTACTCCTACGGACCAGAGACTAAGGGTACAGGGACTTGGTTACACTAGAATTTTCTAATGCCATTTCGGTACCATTTCTTTTTAATTTTTTTTTTTAAATGTTTTTGCAAGCAGCTAATTTATTTTAACCTAAATTACTAACATGCAAATGTGGTGACCACACGGGTGCTCATCCATTAATTAAAACATTCAAATAAATAAATTGCATCACACAAAGCAAGCAATCGTTTTTTTCGGATTTTCTTAAAATTAGAATTCTTTTATTAAAAATGCATTTTAAAACTAAATGACTTAATTTTAGTATTATGCAAATTCTAATTAAATGGGCCTATTATGCAAACTAATTAACATGCACCTCATGACCTAATTTCACTAATTAACAAATTCTGATTAAATGATTCTATTATGCAAACTAGTTAACATGCATCTAGTATTTTTGCATTTTTTTTTATTGAAATTCAGAATTTATGAAAACCCTAATTAATCTATCTAAAAATAATCTTCTAATCCATTTTTGGGATTAATTTGACTTAAACCCTATTCTGTCTTAGAAGACTATTTTTATTTTTTTTATTTTTTTTATTTTAAAAAGAGGATGAAAATGTGCCTATTATATCTAAAACTCTAAAAAGGCTATTTAAGTCTAATCCTAACTTATTTCTTTTAAAATATCTAAAAATGCAGTCCTAAAAATATTATCTAAAAATGCAATCCTAGAAATATAATCCTAAAAATTTGATTAATTAAAACTACGTGTCTATTATGTTAAACCTTAATGCCCTATATGCTCATGCAAATCTTTTTGAATGTTTTGATTTTTGATTTTTTGATTTTTTTAGCTTTTTTTTAAAGTTGAATAATTGTTAAACAAGGGTTAAATCTAAAAAATTAATATAATCACTAAATAAAGGATCAACATAATTGAAAAAATAACCTGTAGTCTCACAGGTTAAATTAACAATTATTCTAACCCTAATCATCACAACAACTCAAAATAATTAAAAATCTAGTCCGAAGTCTTACGGACCAAATTAAATAATTATTATGATTTAACAATTGAGATTCTACAAAAAAAAATTAAAAAATAATTAGAAAAATGGTCCGATGTCTCTCGGATCAAATTAATAATTATATTAATTTCGGACAAAATCCCTATGGATAATGCATACTAAATTCACAAATATTAACATCCAACATTACAAATTAAATACCTAAACTAAAAATGTTATCAAATGAAATACACAAAAAGATAACATAAAAAAAAAAGTAAAAGAAACTAAACTATAAATAAAGTAAAAAGTTAAAAAATAAATAAAAGAAATAAAAACTACCTAAGGGAATCGACGGGGAATGGCGCCGGGCGGTCGTTTGATCGATCGTCGGAACTCCGGCGGGGGAATGGCTGTGAGGGAACGGCGGCGGGCTTCAACTCAGGGAAGCGGCGAAGTCGGGGCTGAGTCGTGAGTCACGGAGCTGGGTCGCGGTGGGCTTCGGTGGCGATGGCAGAAGCGCGGAGGTACGACGTGGAGGTGCGGTGGCCAGCACGAGGGAATGCTGGTGCGGCGTTGGCGGCAAGGCGCGGCGACGGTCGGCGTGGTCTCCGGTGGCGTGGCGACGGTGCTCGTGGTGGCGCAGCGGCGAGCGGGCTTCGAGTCGCGGGCCTGCGGTGGTTGACGGATGCGTGGTGGAAGGAGGCCGTCGGTGTAACCCAGAGACCGAAGATGCAAGAACCAGCAAAGCAGCAAAAAGAACCCTGGAGAAGATGAACAGTAGGGGTCTTGTCAATTATTTTTTTTTCTCTTTTTCCCACTTCTCTCTCACTTCTATTCGCACGTATTCCCTGCTGACTTTTGTACTTTTCTGACTTTTCTCTCTTCTTAAGCCTGTCCTTTTGCTCTCTCAAAGAACGAAGGAGAAATCCATTTTTTTTTTATCCCCCAAAACCGAAGGAAGGCCTCTCGCCTTTTTGCTCTCCCTCTCCGAATTCCTTCTCTCTTTTCACGAAAATTTCAGCGGATTCTCTCTCAAATTTTTTTTTCTCAGAAAATTTTTTTGAATTCGTTCCCCCCCCGCTCACGAAAATTATGGCCCATTTTATAGTGATTTTTAGATGGCCATTTTTATAGCAATTTTCGACTTCCATCTTCTCTTTGCATTAAATCAAGCCTGCAAATCGAACGTGATTTCGCAATCAACTCGATCCTTACCCGATTTCTTCCATTTTGCAAAATTCTTGCCTTTTATTCACTTGATTTTTAAATTCTTTCTGCATTTATCAAAATCTGAATACTCATCAGAATTTCAAATTTCCATGCATAATCAATCAAATCAATTTTCCCATTTTTTTCCTTTTATTTGTTCCAATGCAATTTTTATTTTCTTTATTTTCCTAGATTTGCTAAAAATAGGTGTCAACAAATTGCCCATCTTTGAAGGTGAGCTAGTAGAGGTTTCCTTCAAAGATAAGTTGAGACCTAAATTTTGATCATGCATACGCACTAAATGACCTTTTTTTTTTCTTTTTTGTTGGGAAAATAAATCCCACTTTGAAATGCAATATATGTGATGCATGGTAATACTAATGCAAATGATAAAGAAACTTACCTGGAATTACTTACCTTCGGGGGTGGTAGAGTAGTAACTCAAGATAGATTGGCGTTACATGTCCAGGACCCGTACCATTCTACGATCGCTTAGAATAGTAACATGACTTCACAAAGAGATTGCTTTCCTAGGACCCGTACCATTCTACGGTCGCCTAGTATGGTATTGTTTGGTTGTGTCTAGGACCCGTACCATTCTACGGTCGCCTTGACGAAAAATGATTTTTCAGGACCCGTACCATTCTAAAAATTCTACGGTCGCCTAAATAGATTTTCTTCCAGGACCCGTACCATTCTACGGTCGCCTAAACTGAGGTTGTCTAGGACCCGTACCATTCTACGGTCGCCTAAACGGAAAAAATGATTTTCCAGGACCCGTACCATTCTACGGTCGCCTGTACTGAGGTTGTCTAGCACCCGTACCATTCTACGGTCGCCTAAACGGAAAAAAGATTTTCCAGGACCCGTACCATTCTACGGTCGCCTGAATAGGTGTTGTCTAGGACCCGTACCATTCTACGGTCGCCTAAACAGGGATTTATTTTCCAGGACCCGTACCATTCTACTGATCGCGAACGAGCTTTTGCTTGGCTAGGACCCGAACCATTCTTCGGTCGCCCAGCCTTGCAAATTCTACGAAATCATCCAACCAGACCCGAACCATTCTTCTGGTCGCCTTAATCGATTGAATCTAGGAAAAATCTTTGGGGGGCGACTCCATCGAGCGCCGATGCTTGAAAATGAATACCTATACAATGACAAGTATTTAAGGTATGGATAGAGATATACTTACCTGGTGACATCTCTGTTCCTTGGGGGATATGTCTCCTGCAAAACACAGTTATAGGAGAGACAACATGCATTCGCAGACATGCATTAATTCAAATAGGATTCATGCATGATGATTTCTATCAATCTTGCATCGCCTAATTTCCATTGGGAAATATCTCAAAATAATATTCCAATCTAAACACATGCGTGTCATGGATGTGTCAAATGAGGGATCTTTTGGTCTGAAATGACTTTTCTCTCATCCTTATCAAAAGGGTTGTTTCATCCTGACCTTTGATGCAGGATTTTGGCAATCACTCTATCTCACTGTAGTCATGCCAAACAAGGTTTTGTGCAATCTCGCAAGTGGTACAACCTTACCAATTTGAGAGGTCTTTAACAGGGACCGTAATGTGGGCTTAGTCAACGGCTTAACAAAAGGGACTCTTTGAGTCAAGGCTTTTGAAAGAATGAGTGATATTCTGTAATCATCTCTGGGTTTACAAGTCAAGAACCTTGCAAAATAAGAAAGAAATAATCTTGCTCGCACTTCTTCGAGCGATGCTTAAAACATGCGAACCCCTAGGTTAATTCAAGTGCCATAATCTGAAGAGACTTTGCAAGAGACGTAACGTAGGCTTGGCTCATAGGTTGAGAAATGAAAGGATCATTAGGCTCAAAAAGTGTTTTATTAAAGTTGGTGATCATCTCTCCACCACTTTCCTTCTCCACTGTCGGCATTTTTTTTTTTTTTTGGCCTTGATTGCAACAGCATTTATATCAAGAGTTTGATTTGTTTCTCTTTTCTAGGCATTGGCCTTGCTTTTACCAGGCACACTGCTTTTTCATGCCCCATTATTTTTGCACTTATTTTTTGAACTTGCACAACCATCCTTTGTTCGCATTCTAAGCCATGTTACTTGAATGGTTCTTTTTGCCTTGCCCTAGTGTGGGGGATGATCACCAACTAGGTTTAATATGAAATGAATTCATAGGCTCAAGTGGGCTATGCAATGGATGAAAGTGTATAGGATAAAGAAAGAACTGCTCTTCGTCATCCTAAGGCACTTCAAATTACCGTACGAGTTACACTGCAAAAGCAATATTCGAAGATTGATGCAAGTGGGAGCAAGAAGATTCTACCATTTATTTCAAATTTGTCCCAATGTGGGATGATCCTTGACAGGGATAATTTAAAAAGAATCTCCATAAGTGTATGGGGCTCAAAGGGGTTAAGCAATGGATTACCTATAGTGTTTGGGATAGAGAAAAGAATGCATCTCATTACTTCAGTTGACATACCCTTTGCGAGATTAACTTAGCACGGAATTTTTCACACAACTCACTAGGGATTAGTGTATGAAATAGTGTATGGAACAAGGTTGCCTTTCATCATTCCAAAGTATCCCATTTGACACATTCAATTTATCTCACACAATTCATCAAGGAAGAAAAATGCAAGATTTGCAACAAATTTGAACAATTGAACTCATTGAAACAATTTATTCATCATTGAAATGCTTGCAGTTCAAAACATGACATGGCAAATTCTATCATGGGTAATACTTCTTGACAGCATCTGAATTAACAGGAGTGGAAAACTCACGACCATCCATTTCTGCCAAGATCAAGGCACCGCCAAGAAGTACCTTCTTTACCACATATGGGCCGCTGTAGTTTGGAGCAAACTTGCCTCCAGGATCCGGAAAGATCGGCAACAGCTTCCTTAGGACTAGGTCATTTACCTCGAAATGCCTTGGCCGCACCTTCCGATTGAAAGATCTGGCTACTCTCTGTTGATATGTTTGGCCATGGCAGAGAGCCTTCAATCTTTTCTCGTCGATCAAGTTCAACCGCTCGAATCTTTGTTGTGACCATTCCGCCTCAGACAAATCCACTTGGGATAAAACTCTCAGAGAAGGAATCTCCACTTCTACAGGTAGAACCGCCTCCATGCCGTACACCAAAGCAAACGGGGTTGCCCCAATGGAAGTGCGGATCGATGTCCGGTACGCCATCAGTGCGAAGGATAACCTGTCATGCCAATCTCGATAATTCTCGGCTGTCTTAGCCAAAATCTTCTTAATGTTCTTATTGGCCGCTTCAACGGCCCCATTCATTTGAGGGCGGTAAGGAGACAAATTAAGATGCTTGATTTTGAACTCTCCGAACAACTCATCAACAAGTTTGTTGTTCAAATTGGTCCCATTATCAATGATGATTGCTTTAGGGACACCATAATGAGCAATTATGTTACGTTTGACAAACTTCACAACATTACGAGCAATGACACTTGCAAAGGATGTAGCTTCGATCCATTTGGAGAAATAGTCTATCGCCACCAAGATGAATCGATGTCCATTTGAAGCTTTGGGATTGATTGGGCCAATCACATCAATACCCCACATCAAGAAAGGCCATGGCTCGGAAAACTGATGCAGCTCAGTTGGAGGAACATTTATCTTATTTCCATGAATCTGGCAGCGGTGACAACTCTGAACATGCCGGATGCAATCACTTTCCAATGTGAGCCAATAGTAGCCTAATCTCATAATCTTCTTGGCCAACATGTGTCCATTCATATGGGGGCCACATACTCCCTCGTGCACTTCTTGCATGATTTGAGTGGCTTCGACTGCATCTATACATCGCAACAAGATAGAATCGTAAGATCTCTTGTATAAATTCTCACCACTGACAAAAAATTTCGAAGCCATCTTCGTGATGTATTTCCTATCAGCCTGAGTGCTTCCTTCGGGAAATTCTTGCTTTTTAATGTAATTCATGATATTGTAATACCATGGTTTTCCATCAGGTTCTTCAATCACAATCATACAATAAGCCGGCTTCGGCAAAACTTCTATTTTCAGAGGTTCAACTTCTAACCCATCAGTGACTTGCAACATAGAGGACAACGTCGCAAGTGCATTTGCAAATTGATTATGAGACCTCGGCAAGTATTCAAACGAAACTTCCTCGAACTCTTTCACTAGATTTTCTAAATACTTGTGGTATGGGAGTAACTTGGCATCCTTGGTCTTCCATTCTCCCACGGTTTGCAGTATGATTAGTGCAGAATCTCCAAACACTTTTAACTTAGCCACACCCATCTCAATTGCGGCTTGAAGCCCGAGGATGCAAGCTTCATACTCGGCCACATTGTTAGTGCACGGAAATATCAATTTTGCAGCTACTGGATGGTGTTGTCTTTTTGGAGATATCATAACCGCCCTAGTACCCGAACCATATAGGTTTACATCTCCATCAAAGAACATCTTCCATGAGTCTTCATTTACACTTAAGACACGATTATCAAGGAAACTGTCATCATAATTAGGGAATCCTGAATTCTCGGCCAATAGATCAGCGATCGCTTGGCCCTTAACCGACTTTTGTGGCATGAATTGCACATCAAATTCGGAAATCAAGATTTGCCATTTGGCCAACTTACCCACCAAAGCTGGCCGATCAAGTAAATACTTGATAGGGTCATTCTTAGTCACGAGGAATGTCTGATAATGTAGTGTGTATTGTCGCAACCTATGCAACACCCACACCAATGCCACACAAGTCTTTTCAACATCAAAATACTTCAGCTCTGATACAGTGAACTTCTTGCTCAAGTAATAAATGACCCATTCTCTTTTGTCAACAGGACTTTCTTGAGCCAACATTGCACCCAATGACTCACTATGAATAGTGAGGTAGAGAATCAAAGGATGCCCCGGTGAGGGTGGGACAAGAACTGGTGGATTCATCAAGTACTGCTTCAGCTTGTTAAACGCTTCTCGACACTCATCATCCCAGTTGACTTGTGCATTCTTCTTTAGAAGCTTGAAGAATGGCTTGGCAGTTTCAGAGAGTTGGGAAATGAATCTCGCTATGTAATTCAATCTCCCTAAAAGGCTCCGGACTTCTTTCACCGTTGATGGAGGTTGCAATTCACATATGGCCTTAGCCTTGGAAGGGTCGATCTCAATCCCTTTACTGCTCACAATAAATCTGAGTAATTTATCGGATGTTGCTCCAAACACGCATTTAGCGGGATTTAGATGAAGCTTGAACTCACGGAGTCGATCAAACAACTTCTTCAAGGTTTCGATGTGGCTCCTTCTTGATCGGGTCTTTGCAATCATATCATCAACATAGACTTCAATCTCCTGGTGCATCATGTCATGAAATAGTGCAACCATGGCTCGCTGGTAGGTTGCCCCTGCATTCTTGAGTCCGAAGGGCATGACCTTATAATGAAAGGTTCCCCACGGGGTATGCAGTCTTCTCCTTGTCTTCCTCCTTCATCCTTATCTAATTGTACCCAAAAAAACCATCCATAAATGAGAATAGTTTAAAACAGGTAGTACTATCCACAAGGACATCTATGTGTGGTAATAGGAAATCATCCTTTAGACTAGCCTTGTTCAAATCCCGATAGTCAACACAAACTCAAACTCGACCGTCCTTTTTCATCACCGGTACAATATTAGCCACCCATTCGGGGTACTATGAGACTTCAATGAATCCCACATTCAAAAGCTTCATCACTTCTTCCTCTATCTTCTTCGAGAGCTCGGGCTTAGTCCTCTGCAGCCTCTGCTTCTTAGATGGCATGTCCGGATTAGTAGGTAGGCAATGCTTCACGATTGACGGGTCTAGCTCAGGCATGTCAGCGTAGGTCCATGCAAAAATGTCTTGATATTCCTTCAGTAATGAATTAGGCGCTCAGCCTCATCTTTGGGGAGACTCGCCCCAATTTTCACCTCTTTGGCTTCTTCAGCGTCACTTAAATTAATAGTGACGGTCTGCTCAGATGTGAGAGCCTTAGCTTTTTCATGTTGTTCCCAGCTACGTTGCACCTCAATGGAGTCTTCAATCGAGTCTTCAGGATCATCATTATCAGCACTTGTTGCATTGGATTGGACCATTTCCACACCCTTGCATGCCATAAGATTGTCCCTGAAACATGAAGTGGATAAATCAGAAAGACAAACGAGTAATTTACATTTTATTTTTGTTTTTGTTTCTATTTTTTTTTTTTTAAAAAAATTCTTTGGCAAAAACATTTTTTGAAGCATTTTGTCATGAGGAAGCATGATGAAGCCCAGGCCTCAGAGTTCTCCTTGGATTTTTCTTTTCTTTTATCGGTTGGATATCATCACCGGGCTGGTTTGGTGTACCTCATCATGCCCTCAAAATAAAACTTGTAATTTCATTGAAATTCATCAATCAATTACATTTATTGAATGGGAAAAATGCAACACTTAATCACTAAAAGAAAATGAAATTGAAAATATCTTTCAGAAAACAATAAAAATTCCCACGTAGGGGAATATGCAAAAACAGAAAAAGTTACTCTTGTGGGCCAAGGCCCATCTCTTCAGGGGGTCCTTCATCAATGGCTCCTATGATGAGGTCGTCGAATAAGTTTGCAACTCCTTCTAGCTCATCATCAGGATTCTCCATCTTGGGGGGTGTCGGATCATCCATGCCACCCCATCCATCTGGGACTATCTCGTTAGGATCAATGTAGTAGTTGGGAGGGGCGGAATACTTCACCAGGTAATCAAACTTGCCACTAGGTTGCCCCAGAGTATTTATCACTTCCGCTTCATCCTGCATAATTCTTGGAGGACCATGGAATGTCTCGTGAATGCTTGGGGGTAGTGGGTTTTGCCTCCCTCGCCCTTGGTTAGGTGGCGAGTTCCGTCTTCCCTGTCTTCGTCCTTCATAACTTCCCCCACCTCTTCCATGGTACCCTAAACCAGCAGAATGGGACCTTTGAGGGGCTTCAATGGGGCTTCGAATGCCTTGACCATTTTTCCCAAGACCATTGCTAGGGACGAAGCCATTCCCAACCATTACTCTTCCCACCATAAGGGTAGCATCTGAAACTTCAGGAGTGGGCGGTGATGAACCTCGAGAAGCATGTATGGTGGACACCAACTCGAATGAATGGTAACTTGATTCAAATTGGCAATCCGGCTCTACATAGGGGATAGCCGTCTCATGATAAATCCGGTGGTCTTCCTCACCATACACGGTGACCAACTTCCTTTCGATCACAAATTTCACAGCTTGATGTAAACTTGAAGGCACTACTTCAGCAGTATGTATCTAGGGACTACCTAGCAGGAAATTGAATGCAGTAGGGATGTCCAGCACTTGGAAGGGAATGTTGAAAACAACCGGTCTTATTTGTACATTGAGGTGGATTTCCCCGATCACCTCCTTTTTTGTTCAATCGAAAGCTCACACCAAAGTCTTCATGACATGTATCCTCGACGGGTCTACCTTGAGGCGATGAAGAGTGGCCAACAGAAAAATGTTCAGAGTGGACCCATTATCGATGAGCACTCGGGACATATGGGAAGACTTGTGCTTAACGGATATGTAAAGTGCTTTATTATGTCCCCTGCTTTCAAGAGGGAATTCCTCATCAGAGAAGACAATCAAATCCTTGAGAAGGACCGATCCCACGAATTCTTCCAGCTTGTCTGCTTCCACGATCTCTGGCACATGAATTTCACTAAGCACCTTCATTAGCGACTTTTGATGCACGGGGGACGTCATCAAGAGCTCGAGTAAGGAGATCTGAGCGGGCATCTTTTGTAGTTGGTCAACCACGTTATACTCGCTTGCTTTGATTATGGCCAAAAACTCCTTAACCTCTTCATCGGTGACCGGCTTTGCAGGTTGAGCACTTGCTTGACCATAGGTTCGACTAGATCTTGTTACAAGGTCCACATCCAGGTCATAGGATCAAGGCACTGCCTTGTCATTGACATACTCATATGGCTAAGGCACCTCTATCATTATCTCTTCATCAAATGCATCCTCTAATAGGGGCATGTCCACAAGCGAAGGATCAACCTCTTTCTTATCAGCATCAAGTGCAGCCTGCTCCTCCTCCCAATCGATGATGAGGTGGGAGATAGTAGAAACTATGCAGTTACGATCAGCATACACAATGATGCCGTCATCCACCATTTTGGCAACTCTTTCTCTCATCACCGATAGAGGGACATCTTCCTGACCTCGATAATACCCAGCTCTCACTAGCCCGTTGTAGGCATCTGCCACGTGCACCTTTGAGTTCCTGATCCATCCGACTTCAGGTTCCAGGATAGCATTCACCATACTCTCATGCTCTGGTAGCAGATTTTTCTGGACATTTGGCCGAGCAGTTTGAAATGAAAAGGCTTTTGTGTCTAGGAGATTTTGGATCTTGTGCTTGAGGGTGAAACATTCATCAGTTGAATGCCCCAGTTCACCGTTATGGTAGTCACATTTCTTCGTCGGGTCGTAACCGCGAATGCCTTCACGGTTAGGGCGCTTTGGTTCACTAGTAAGTAAACCCTTCTTTCGGAGGACTGTCAGCACTTGGGATGGAGACCCAGGGAGAGGGGAGAATTGCCTTCTATTATTCGCTTGGGCGAATAATTGACGGCTAGCGGGTTGTTGCTCTCTTGGGTTCACCTGTATAGCCGGGGAACATTTGGCACTTTCTTGGCTATAAGCCATGTTCACATCCACGGCCGCTTCCTTCTCCTTCTTGGGAGAGAACCTTTTAGTAGATGGCTCAGAAAACCATCCTTCCCTTATCCCCATCTCGATCTATTCTCCTACAGGAATAAGCTGATTGAAGCTCTCGACATACGTATTGGCCATTCGATTACGGAACTCAGATGGAAGGGTCTTCACGAACAACTTCATCAACTCCTTGTTGGTAGGCTCAGGAGTAATTTGAGCTGCCAAGTTTCTCCATCTCACAGCATATTCTTTAAATGACTCACTCCTTTTCTTTTCCATCCGCTCCAGGTCTTCTCGAGAAGGCGCGATGTCCATGTTGAACTTGTACTGTTTGAGGAATGCATCCACCACTTCGTTCCAGGTTTCGAGGAGATTTACATTCTTCATCACGTACCAGTTTAGTGCAGGCCCAGTCAAACTTGCGTGAAACGACTGGATCATAAGAGGCTCATTTTTTACGTGCCGGGCCATGCGCACGTGGTACATCTGCAAATGAGACTTTGGACAAGATGTCCCGTCATACTTCTCAAATTCTGGCATTTTGAACTTGCTCGGCATTTTAACCTTCTCATAGACCGAGAGGTCAAATGGGAGTGAGCTTTGTGACTCCTGCAGTTGTCTCACTTTCTCCTCCAGCTTTGCAACGCGCTCATCCTGATCTGTCTTGGGAACCATGTCATCTTCCAGTTCGGGCATTTCATCATCACTCATTTGGGCCCTATTTGCTTGCCTCGGGACTACTATTTCGGGGAGAGCGGGTGGAGGAATCGGGTTCACTTGGAGGGATTGAAGTTGAGTTGTTACAAGCTGCAGGGAAGCGGCTAACTGTTTGAGTTGATCTTCCACGGAGGACATGCGATCGCGCATCTCGCTTTGGTCAGCCATTTTAGCCTTTGATCGTGTAATAATGGGGGAGCGCGGAGGATCCGTTATTACCTAAGTAAAAAGAGGTAATGTAAGAACCAATGATAGGATAGAAAATGGCCCATGACAACGGTCTAATCGCCCGATTTTATTCAAAATTCACATTAAACCAAACAATGAACTAAGAATTGAAATTTAAGTCCCTAAACATTGAACTAAAAAAATTGAATTGAAAACCGAAATCAAACTTCCTAGACATCGGACTAAGAATCAAAATTCAAAAGATCTCATTTTATATGCTTTCGGGATTTCAACGCCTTGCGAAGCTTCTTATTCTCAGCTTCAATCATTTCCACTTTCCGCTTAAGATGCTCAATTTGTGCTCGCTGAGTGGGCTTCTCAGTCACATCTGGCACCACTGGGCGTAAGGTCGCAGGAATCCGGTGTTGTTGAATGTAGAATGCCGACGCATGGTGGAGTTCCTCTTCCTCTTTCAACCTTTTGGGCACCAAAATCTTCTCTAGGTGGAATTCATTCCATGCGGCAATGATCATCTGGATCTCGTTGAAGTAGTTATAGTTCGTTTGAACAAAACGAACTTGGAACATCTCTGTCTTGAGTGGTGGAGGAACTTCCTGAAGAGCTTTGTACTGGCGGGCCACCCTATATGGGTAATAAGAAGTTGCAACAGAAAGACCCAGCAACGGGATGGGCTCATCATGCTTGTGTGAGAAACGAGCCTCCTCAACTCGAAACCATTTAGTATGCCATAGGAATGCCTTAGGATCAGGATTTTTCAAAAAATTAATCCAACGAGCATACTGTTTATTTGGAGAAAAATGCTCTAAGACCGCAAATTTTTGTATGGGGTGCCTAAAATCATCAATCTTAAATTGTTTCATGAGGTGCCCAAATCCTCTTATGTGGGAGAAAAACCATATTTGTAAAAGTTCAATTGGAGGGCACGCATGGTCTTTTCTTCATTTCGTTTGAAACGGTTTAATGACAAAAATGTTTCAGCTAAGACCATATTGACATAATTTAAGCCATCACAAACACGATTAACCACCCATGAAATTGAAGGATTAATGGCATTTCTTCGATAAGGGAAAACAATTAGCCCGAAAAATGTTAACATGAAGATCCTAGCTTTTGAAATCATTGATTGATTTGCAAAACATTTTTCCAAAAACGAAAATGGGCATGCAAAACAATTGGCTTTGACAACTTTCCTTACTCCTTCGGGTTCGATTTCTAAAAAAATGTGATAATTCAGAAATAGAATCTATACCGATAGGTAGTCTAACAAGTTCCTTTTCCAGGGGCATTCCAATGGCAACACTATATTCTTCTAGTGTTGGAGTCAATTCGTACTCACCAAATATGAATGTGGAAGTTTGTGGACACCAGAAGTGAGGGAGTGCTTGTATCACGCTAGAGTGGATGTTAATCTCCAATAGTGGGAGAAGTCGGGCAATCCTGGTCTTCACATACCTCTGGCCCTCTTGATCTAATTGATCCAGCCACATCTTGAGCTCTTTTTTGGGAGTGGAAATGAATTGTATGTCGGTCCTCCCCATAGCATATAAAACAAGACGCGACGAAACCTATTGTCATGGACCGACAAAATTGCAATAAAGTAAGTAAATTGCAAAGTAAGAATTTAGAGAGCTTACTTTCACCGGAAGGGATGACAAGCGCATAGACACACGCATGAAATGTGAGGCTCGATTTCTATCTAAACGGCTTAACAAAGTGAAGCTAAGAGGATGATCTGACCGTTGCAGTCTCGCATTAACGTGTTAGGTCCCCTTAACTCCGGCTCAGTCGAATGGAATGTCCAATAGTCACGCAGTCCCGCGGATATGGACAGACACATTCGACACCATGAAAAGACTTTCGGGGAAGAGAAGGTCAACCTCTACATAGCAGTCTCGCTTTGGAGGAAGTATCCTTCTTAACACCATCCTAGAAATCCTATCGCAGCCCAGGTCCGGCCACAGGTTGTGTGTGCAATAGTGTAGTGCAAAAAACATTAAAACATGCACAACAATTTAAATGCAAACAACACTTCTAATTACGGAAAAATAAATCATCAATCACATACTCCAACCTACAAGGCAAAGGTTAGCATAGACTACTCCCCTTATACCTCCCATCTGCAAAAACATTTAACACCTTAGAAATGTTAGGGGCGTACCTAGTGTCCTTGCTGCCAAACAATTTTTTCATTTTGAAAGAAAAAGAAAAATTGGCCTAAGTCCACTAAGTGTTTTAACACAAATCCCCAGCAGAGTCGCCAAGCTGTCGCGACCTAATTTTCGGGTGCACCACCTAAAACTAGGTTAATGGACTGCTAAGTTTTTACACTTAGCTCAGGCTCTCCCAAGCCCATACCAAATCGCGACTTAAGTCTAAATTTTTTAAACATGCAAGAGGTTATTATCTAAGAATCGCCACTAATCGGTTTAGGGTAGGTCGATTAGACACCTAAGTAAAATAAAGGGAGATTTATTTTACTTGTACGGACCAGAGACTAAGGGTACAGGGACTTGGTTACACTAGAATTTTCTAATGCCCTTTCGGTACCATTTCTTTTTAATTTTTTTTTAAAATGTTTTTGCAAGCAGCTAATTTATTTTAACCTAAATTACTAACATGCAAATGTGGTGACCACACGGGTGCTCATCCATTAATTAAAACATTCAAATAAATAAATTGCATCACACAAAGCAAGCAATCGTTTTTTTTGGATTTTCTTAAAAATTAGAATTCTTTTATTAAAAATGCATTTTAAAACTAAAAAGGCTATTTAAGTCTAATCCTAACTTATTTCTTTTAAAATATCTAAAAATGCAGTCCTAAAAATATTATCTAAAAATGCAATCCTAGAAATATAATCCTAAAAATTTGATTAATTAAAACTACGTGTCTATTATGTTAAACCTTAATGTCCTATATGCTCATGCAAATCTTTTTGAATGTTTTGATTTTTGATTTTTTGATTTTTTTAGCTTTCTTTTTAAAGTTGAATAATTGTTAAACAAGGGTTAAATCTAAACAATTAATATAATCACTAAATAAAGGATCAACATAATTGAAAAAATAACCCGTAGTCTCACAAAAAGTTAAATTAACAATTATTCTAACCCTAATCATCACAACAACTCAAAATAATTAAAAATCTAGTCCGAAGTCTTACGGACCAAATTAAATAATTATTATGATTTAACAATTGAGATTCTACAAAAAAATTAAAAAATAATTAGAAAATTGCATATTTAACAATTGCATGTTCATTAAGAGATCATAAAAATTTTATTCATATGGTTTAGGACATGTCGCCATGCCATATCATCGCATATTAGATAAATTGCATGTTAGATTAAGATAATATCTTAGTTTAAATTAGGATTTAATGTGACTTGATCCTTAGTTTAAATTAGATAGAATTTTAATCTAGTTAGATCAGTTTTGCATTTTTAAATAGAAATATCAAATGCACGTCATTTAGTTCTTATTAGGTTCATTTAATTAAAACTTAGTCCTCGTCATTAGACTAAGTCATTTAATAAATGTCGCATGACATATAATTCACATACTAAATTGTATGCTGCATGTCATAATTTTGCATTGCATTACATGTCATTAGAATTAGGACATTTAGATTGCATTTAATTATTGCATTTCTTCATGTGATATAGTTTAGGTCATGCCGCCATGTCATATTAGATTATTAGCATGCATCGCATGATTTTCATTAAATAAAGTGAAAACAAAAATTGAAATTGCGTGTTAATTAGAAGTCATATCTAGGGTTGCTGATGTGAATTCTGATTTAACAATGCATATGCTTTCGTTGCTTCTAGGTATGTTTTGCATTATTTAATTTGCTTTCTTGAGTGTTAAATTAGTGGTATGCGCACATGTATGATCACCTCACATGTTAGAAAGTTAAATTAAAATAAATTCAATTGCCAAACATTTTTTGAAAATGAAATAAAAAGGTACCGAAAGGGCACTAGTATAGTCTAGTGTAACCAAGTCCCCGAACTCATAAATCTCTAGTTCGTAGGAGTAAAGTAAATCTCTCGTTACTTTACTTGGGTTTCTAATCGACCCACCAAAAATAGATTAAGGGCGACTCCTGATTGAAAATCATTTGCATGTTAAGAATTCAAACCTACGTTGCGAATTGGTATGGGCTTGGGAGAGCCCGAGCTAAACTTAAAGACTTAGTAATCCATTAACCTAGTTTTAGGTGGTGAACCGAAAAAATTGGGTTGCGACAGCTTGGCGACTCCACTAGGGAGTTGAGTTAAAACTCTTAGTGGACTTAGGCCAATTTTCTTTTTGAAAAAATGTTTTTGGCAACGAGGATTCCAGGTACGCCCCTAACTTTTAAGGTGTTAAATGTTCTTGCAGATTGGGAGGTATAAGGGGAACTGATTGTTAACCCTTGTCTTGTAGGTTGGAGTTAGGGATGTATGGTTTATTTTAATTTTTGAAGTGTTCTTTGATTTAAATTGCTGTGCATGCTTTGCATAAATCACTACACTTTCCACACACAACCTGCCGCCGGACCTGGGCCGCATAGGATCATTTAGGATGGTATTAAGATGGATACCACTCTGACCGCATGCTTGCGGTACGAGTCGCCCATCTCAATTCCGAAGTTTCTTTCATGGTGTCAAGAGTACCCACCTCGGTCCGCATGCCCGCGACCTGGGTCAACTCTTTGACCAAGCTGGAATCATGAGGACCCGACATAGTCCACAAGCCCGTGGCTAGTCTAATCATTCTTGTGGCTCCACCTTGATGAGCCTTATAGAGTAGAAATTGAGCCACTTACCATGCGCATGTCTATGTGATTGTCAATCATTGGTAAAGTAAGTTCTCTAATTTTTGCCTTTGCAATTTACTTACTTTGTCACATTATTTTGTCGGTCCATGGCATTAGTATTGTCCCGAGCTTTAATTAATATACAATGGGGACACCGGACATTCGGATTATTCTCCCTCCAAAGGAAGAGCTTAGCACTTGGTGGGACAAGTTAGATCAGAATAGCCGTCAATTCATTGAGTCACATATTGGTCGATTGCTTCCACTGCTGCGTATCAACATCCATGGCGGCCTTGTCCAAGCACTCGCCCATTGTTGGTGCCCCGAGACTTCTACCTTCATCTTTGGTGGTAAGCATGAACTCACTCCCACCTTGGAAGAATATAGTATCGCTATAGGGAAGTCCTTAAAAGCTTAATTGATTAGTCCGCCTATCGGAATAGATCATGTTATGGTTTTATCTGATTTTCTGAGAATTAAAGAAGATGACATAAGAAAGGTTTTAAAGGCCCACCGTAATGCATGCCCTTTATCTTTTCTGAAAGAATGTTTTGGAAAAGGCACCTCATTTCAAATGCGTAGGATTTTCCTCTTATCTTTCTTTGGGTTTATACTATTTCCTTACTGCAAGAATGCTATTAACCCTTTGATTGCTCAATTAGTCAGGCAAGTGTTGGAAGGAAAAATTTTTGTAAACACTATTTTGACTGAAACTTTTCTTTCTCTCACTCGTTTCAAAGGAGGTGGCGATAAGACTCTCCATTCCTCTCCTGAGCTTTTACAAATCTGGTTTCTTTCTCATATAAAGGGATTTGGTGGTTCAATGACTATACATCATGTTAGTGATTCTAATCACCCTATTATGAGATTTGAGAACAGCCAAAAACATGCACCGGATTATCATTATTCTAGGTGGCTAGCTTTCATGAAAAAACCAACTTCCAAGGGTTTCCTATGGCATGCTAAATGGTTCCAAGTTCGGGTAGCGAGACGCTCGTGTGGAGGAGTTGGCCCAATCCCTCTATTGGGATTCACTGGAGCATTGGAGTACTATCCGACTAGAGTGACTCGTCAGTATCAAGTCGTACAAGAGCTTCCCCCGGTGTTACAAGCGGATCCGCTCCAAGTTAGCATCGTTGATGGAAGCCGAGACCATGAAGATTCCATCCTCACCATCAAATCGATGTGGGACATGTGCCGTCCACGAAAACTCAAATGGCCCGAGGAGGAGTTGAAAGGCAGGGAAGGGAAGTACTATGCCTCGATTAGGTATATCCAACAACACAAGATTCCCGAAGAGCTGCTTCCAAAGATACCAGAGGCGCCGTTGAAGATCACCAATCGAGCTGAGAATAAACGCCTCAAAAGAGTTGCTGAAAAAGCTCAAGAGGAGAATAAACGTTTGCGCTGAATGGTGTCTCGAGTGTATATTGATCAAGCCAAATGAAATGCTTGAGTCAATCTTGTTATTTTCATGATTAGGAAGTTTGAGTCATTTACTTTCCTAGTTCATTTGTTTAGGACGTTTTGAATTTCTAGAGGTCTGTCAAAAGCTCCATTGATGAATAAAGTTCTAGAATATTGCCATGGATCGACGTATTTTCATATGAGAATGCTTATTTTTGTTCATTTCTTATATTAGGTTATAACGGATCCATTTCGTTCGCCCATCATCACACAATTAAGAGCTAGAATGGCTGAACAAACCGAAATGCGTGATCGTGTCTCTGCTATGGAGACTCAACTCCAACAAGTACTCGCCTTTATACAACTTGTGACGAATCAACTCCAATTCCTCCAAGCAAATCCAACAACTGCACCCGCTCTTCCTGAAGTAGTTATCCCAAAGCAAGCAAACAAGATTGATGATGACATGCCTGGGCTGGAAGATAAGCCAGTCATTGTTGGAAAGGCCAAGCTTGATGGCGTTCCCAAGGCAGATCAGAATGAGCGTTTTGCAAACCTAGAAGAGAAAATGAGACAGCTGCAGGAGTCACAAAGCTCCCTCCCGTTCGACCTCTCGGTCTATGAGAAGGTCAAAATGCCGAGCAAGTTCAAAATGCCCGAGTTCGAGAAGTATGATGGCACATCTTGCCCAAAATCTCATCTGCAGATGTACCACGTGCGCATGGCCCAGCACGTCAAAAATGAGCCCCTCATGATCCAATCATTCCATGCAAGTTTGACTGGACCCGCATTAAATTGGTACGTGATGAAGAATGTGAACCTGCTCGACACCTGGAACGAAGTGGCTGACTCATTCCTCAAACAATACAAGTTCAACATGGACATCGCACCTTCCCGAAAAGACCTGGAGCGGATGGAGAAGAAAAGGAGCAAATCATTTAAAGAATATGCTGTAAGATGGAGAAACCTGGCAACTCAAATCACTCCTGAGCCTACTAACAAGGAGCTGATGAAGTTGTTTGTGAAGACCCTCCCATCTGAGTTTCGTAACCGAATGACCAGTACGTACATTGAAAGCTTCAATCAGCTTATTCCTGTGGGAGAACAAATCGAGATGGGGATAAGGGAAGGATGGTTTACTGAGCCATCTAGTAGAAGATTCACTGCCAAGAAGGAGAAGGAAATGGCTGTGGATGTGAATGTGGCTTATGGCCAAGAAAATGTCAAATGTGCCCCGGCCATCCAAATGAATCCAAGACAATCACAAACCGCTGGCCGTCAATCATTCGCCCAAGCAAATAATAGAAGACAATTCACTCCTCTTCGTGGGTCTCCATCCTAAGTGTTGACAATCCTCCAAAAGAAAGGTTTGCTCACTAATGAACCAAAGCGCCCCAACCGCAAAAACCTTCGTGGTTACGACCCAACAAAGAAGTGTGACTATCATAACGATGAATTGGGACATTCAACTGATGAGTGTTTCACCCTCAAGCACCAGATCCAAAGCCTCTTGGACACAAAAGTCTTTTCATTTCAAACTCG
Organism: Eucalyptus polyanthemos subsp. polyanthemos; assembly: GCA_017140185.1. NCBI lineage: Eukaryota > Viridiplantae > Streptophyta > Magnoliopsida > Myrtales > Myrtaceae > Eucalyptus > Eucalyptus polyanthemos. Next base: position 19,607,249 of record CM029463.1, on the reverse strand, counting down.
CTCAGCCAAATGTCTAGAAAAATCCGCTACGGAGCATGAGGGTACAAAGAATGCTATCCTAGAACCCGAAGTTAGACGGATCAAGAACTCGAAGGTGCGTGTGGCGATGCCTACAATGGATCGGGTGAGAGCTGGATATTATCCAGATCAAGAAGATGTTTCCCTATCACTGATGAAGGAAAGAATTGCCGAAATGGTGGATGACGGCATCATCGTGTACGCTGACCATAACTGCGTAGTTTCAACCATTTCCCATATCATCATCGATTGGGAGGAGGAGCAAGCTGCTCTCGATGATGGTAAGGAAGAAGTAGATCCGTCACTCGCAGATATGCCCCCATTAGAAGATGCAACTGATGAGGAGATTGTGATCGAGATACCTCAACCATATGAGTATGTCAACAATAAAGCAGTACCTTGGTCTTATGACCTAGATGTTGACCTCGTTACAAGGTCTGGTCGAACGTATGCTCAAAATAATGTTCAACCTACAAAGCCTATCACTGACGAAGAGGCTAAGGAATTTCTGGCTGTGATTAAAGCAAGTGAGTATAATATCGTCGATCAGTTGCGAAAGATGCCTGCTCAGATCTCTTTGCTCGAGCTCCTCCAAACCTCCTCTGTGCATCAAAAGTCGCTGATGAAGATTCTTAGTGAAATTCGTGTACCCGAAACAGTTGAGGCAAATAAACTAGAGGATTTGTGGGATCATTCCTTCTCAAAGACATGATCGCTTTTTTTGATGAGGAATTCCCTCTTGAGGGTAGGGGGTATAATAAAACACTCTACATATCTGTTAAGCATAAGGTTTCTCATGTGTCTCGAGTGCTCATCGATAATGGGTCTGCCCTATACATATGTCCGTTGGCCACTCTTCACCGCCTCAAGGTAGACCCATCCAAGATACATGCTGCGAAGACTTCTGTGAGAGCTTTTGATGGAACGAAGAAGGAGGTGATCGGGGAAATCCACCTTGACGTGCAAATAGGGCCGGTCATCTTCAACATTCCTTTTCAAGTGCTGGATATCCCTACTGGGTTCAATTTTCTGCTAGGTCGTCCCTGGATACATACTGCTGGTGCAGTCCCTTCAAGTCTACATCAAGCTGTAAAATTTGTGATTGAAAAGAAGCTGGTCACTGTGTATGGTGAAGAAGACCACCGGATTTATCATGAGACGGCTATCCCATATGTAGAGCCGGATTCTGAACTCGAATCGAGTTACCACTCATTTGAGTTAGTGTCTACCATACATGCTTCTCGAGGTTCATCGCCGCCCACTCTTGAGGTTTTAGATGTTGCCCTCATGGTAGGAAGAGTAATGGTTGGAAATGGTTTCGTCCCTGGCAATGGGCTTGGAAGAAATGGCTAGGGCATTCGAAACCACATTGAAGCCCCTCAGAGGTCTCGATCTGCTGGGTTAGGGTACCATGGAAGAGGTGGAGGAAGTTCTGGAAGGCAAAGATAGGGAAGGCATAACTCGCCACCTGAGCAAGGGTGAGGGAGGCAAAATTTACCACCTCCAAACATTCATGAGACGTTCCCTAGTCCTCCAATTATGATGCAAGATGAAGCTGAAGTGATGGATACTCTCGGACAACCAAGTGGGAAGTTCGACTATATGGTGAAGTATTCGGCTCCTCCCAACTTTTACTTTGATGCCCACAACATAGTTCCAAGTAAATGGGATGGCATGGATGATCCGACACCTTCAAAGACGGAAAACTCTAACGACACCCTAGAAGGAATATCAAGCTTGTTCGATGACCTCTTCATTGGACCCATTGATGGAGAGCCTCTGGAAGAAACGGGCCCCGGCCCACAAGAGTAACCCGTTTATCACTTTTGCACATTCCCCTGCGCGGGAATTTTTAATGCTTTCTAGGAATTGTTTTCGATTTCTTCTTTTTCACTTTCTTCTTAGGACTCGAATTGCATTTTCCATTCAATAAATTGTAATTAATTGATGAATTTCAATGAAATTGCAAGTTTTATTTTGAGGGCATGATGAGGTACACCAAACCAGCCTGGTGATGATATCCAGCCGATAGAATAAAATCAAAATCCAAGGAGAATTCCCGAGGCCTGGCTTTATCATGCTTTCTCATGTCAAAATATTTCGAAAAAATGCTTTTGCAAAAGAGTTTCAAAAAATTTCACAAAAAATATTTTTATATGAGGTACAACTGGTAAAGCTACAGCTGCTTCTATTTACCCTGTTTGTCTTTTTGACCCTTCTATTTCATGTTTCAGGGATGATCATATAGCATGCAAGGGTGTGGAAATGGTCCAATCTAATGTAATAAGTGCTGATAATCATGATCTTGAAGATTCGATCGAGGATTCCATTGACGTGCAACGTAGTTGGGAACAACATGAAAAAACCAAGGCTCTTACAACCGAGCAAACTATCACTATTAATCTAGGTGATACTGAAGAAGCCAAGGAGGTGAAAATTGGAGCAAATCTCCCCAAAGATGAAGCCAAGCGCCTGACTCAACTACTGAAGGAATATCAAGACATATTTGCATGGACCTACGCTGATATGCTTGGGTTAAACCCGTCAATTGTGGAACACTGTTTGCCTATTAATCCGGACGTGCCACCTAAGAAGTAGAGGTTGCGGAGGACTAAACCCGAGCTCTCAAAGAAGATAGAAGAAGAAGTGATGAAGCTTTGAAAGTCGGAAGAATGGAAGAATGGGTAGCAAACATTGTGCCAGTGATGAAGAAGGATGGTCGAGTTCGAGTTTGTGTCGATTATCGAGATTTGAACAAGGCTAGCCCAAAAGATGACTTCCCACTACCTCACATAGATGTCCTTGTTGATAGTACTACCGGATTTGAACTATTATCATTTATGGATGGTTTTTTTGGGTACAATCAGATAAGGATGAAGGAGGAAGACAAAGAGAAAACTGCATTTATCACTCCGTGGGGAACCTTTCATTATAAGGTCATGCCCTTTGGACTCAAGAATGTAGGGGCAACTTACCAGCGAGCTATGGTAACACTATTTCATGACATGATGCATCAAGAGATCGAGGTTTATGTTGATGATATGATCGCCAAGACTCGACCTGGAGAAAGCCACGTTGAGACCTTGAAGAAGTTGTTTGATCGACTCCGTGAGTTCAAGCTTCTTCTAAACCCCACTAAATGCGTGTTTGGAGCAACATCTGGTAAATTACTTGGATTCATCGTAAACAGTAAAGGGATTGAGATCGACCCGGCTAAAGTTAAAGCCATATGTGAGCTGCAACCTCCATCAACAGTGAAAGAAGTCCGAAGTCTTTTAGGCAGATTGAATTATATTGCTCGATTCATTTTCCAACTTTCCGAAACTGCCAAGCCATTCTTCAAGCTCTTGAAAAAGAATGCACGAGTCAACTGGGATGATGAGTGTCAAAAAGCATTCGACAAGTTGAAACAGTACTTGATGAATCCACCAGTTCTTGTCCCACCATCGCCAGGGCATCCTCTGATTCTCTATCTCACCATTCATAGTGAGTCTTTGGGTGCGATGTTGGCACAGGAAAGTCCCGTCGACAAAAAAGGACGAGCCATTTATTACTTGTGCTGCGCTAGTGTGGGTGTTACATAGATTGAGACAGTACACACTGCATTACCAAATATTCCTTGTAACGGAAAACGATCCTATCAGGTACCTACTTGATCGGCCAGCTTTGGTGGGTAAGTTGGCTAAGTGGCAAATTTTGATCTCAGAATTTGATGTGCAATATATGCCACAAAAGTCAGTTAAGGGTCGAGTGATCGCTGATTTATTGGCTGAGAATCCAGAAGTCTCAAATAATGATGATTGTTCCCTGGATGACCGTATCTTGAGTATAAATGAAGATTCATGGACAATGTTCTTTGATGGAGCCGTGAACTTGTCTGGTTCTGGCACCGGGGCAGTTTTGATATCCCCAAACGGACAGCATCACCCAGTAGCTGCGAAACTGATATTCCCATGCACTAACAATACAGCTGAGTATGAAGCTTGCATCCTCGGGCTTCAAGCTGCGATCAAGATGGGTGCAGCTAAATTAAAAGTGTTCGGGGATTCCGCGTTGATCATACTGCAGACCGTAGGTGAATGGAAGACTAAGGATGCTAAATTGCTCCCATATCACAAGTACCTAGAATACTTATCGAGGTCTCACAATCAATTTGCAGATGCACTCGCCACTTTATCATCTATGTTGCAAGTCACAAGCGGATTAGAAGTTGAGCCATTGAAGATAGAAGTTCTGCAAAGACCGGCTTATTGTATGGTGGTGACAGAAGAGTCTGACGGAAAACCATGGTATTATGATATCATGAATTACATCCAAAAACAAAGATTCCCCGAGGAAGTACTCCAGCTGATAGGAAGTACATCATGAAGATGGCCTCAAAGTTCTTCATTAGTGGTGAAAATTTATACAAGAGATCTTATGATTCAATCTTGTTGCGGTGTGTGGGTGCAGCTGAAGCCACTCAAATCATGCAAGAAGTTTACGAAGGAGTATGTGGCCCTCATATGAATGGACACATGATGGCTAAGAAGATCATGAGATTAGGCTATTATTGGCTCACGCTAGAAGGTGACTGTATTCAGCATGTTCGAAGTTGTCATCGTTGCCAGGTCCATGGTGATAAGATAAATGTTCCTCCAACGGTGCTTTTGCACGCACCCGCGAGCCATGGCCCTTCTCAATGTGGGGCATTGATGTGATTGGCCCAATAAATCCAAAGGCTTCCAATGGGCATAGATTCATTTTAGTGGCCATAGACTATTTTTCAAAATGGATTGAAGCTATGTCATTTGCAAGTGTCACTGCTCGCAATGTTGCAAAATTCATTAAACGTGACATAATTGCTCGCTATGGTGTCCCTGAAACAATTATCACTGACAATGGGACAAATTTGAACAACAAGCTTGTTGATGAGTTGTTTAGCAAGTTCAAAATCAAGCATTTGAATTCGTCCCCTTATCGCCCTCAAATAATGGGGCTATTGAAGCAGCCAATAAGAATATTAAGAAGATCTTGGCTAAGACAGCCGAGAATTATCGAGATTGGCATGACAGATTACCCTTCGCACTATTGGCGTATCGGACATCAATTCGTACTTCTACCGAGGCAACTCCTTTTGCATTGGTATATGGCATGGAGTCAGTTTTGCCTGTAGAAATGGAGATCCCTTCCCTGAGAGTATTATCCCAAGTGGAATTATCTGAGGCAAAATGGTCACAACAAAGACTTGAACAGTTAAACTTGATCGATGAGAGAAGACTGAAGGCTCTCTGCCATGGCCAAACATATCAACAGAGAGTAGCCAGATCTTTCAACTGAAAGGTGCGGCCGAGACATTTCGAGGTAAATGATCTTGTTCTAAGGAAGCAGTTGCCAATTTTTCTCGATCCTGGAGGGAAGTTTGCTCCAAACTACAGTGGCCCATATGTGGTAAAGAAAGTGCTTCATGGCGGTGCTTTGATCTTAGCTGTAATGGACGGTCGAGTGTTTTCCACTCCTGTTAATTCAGATGCTGTCAAGAAGTATTACCCATGAATAGAATTTACTATATCATGTTTTGAATTGCAAATATTTTATGATGAATAAATTGCCTCATTGAATTGCAAATTCAAACTTATTGCAAATATTGCATGTTTTCCTTGATGAATTATGTGAGATAAATTGAATGTGCCAAATGGGATACTTTGGAATGATGAAAGGCAAACCCGTTCCATACATTGTTTCATACACCAACCCTTAGTGAGTTGTGTGGAAAAATTCCATGCCTATGAGAAAAGGGTGATCTCGCAAAGGGTACGTCAACTGAGGTGATGAGAGGCAATTTCTTCTGCTACCGGAAACACTACAGATATATCCATTGTTCAGCCCTTTGAGCCCACACACATAAAGAATTTTTAAGTTATCCCTGTAAAGGATCGTCTCATACTGGGACAAGATTTGAAATGAATGATAGGGATTTTCTTACTCACACTTGCATCAATCTTCGAGTATTACTTTTACAGTGTGACTGGTATGATGATTTAAAATGCCTTAGGATGACAAAGAGCAGTTCTTTCTCTATCCTACACACTTTATCCATTGCATAGCCCCATTGAGCCTATGAATTCATTTCATATTAAATCCAGTTGGTGATCATCCCCCACACTGGGGCAAGGCAAGAAAAATCAAACCACTCAAGTAGCATGATTTACAATGCTGATATAAATGGAGACTTTGTCAAAAAAGAAAAGTGCAAAAAATGGGGCATGAAAAAGCAATGTGCCTGGTAAAAGCAAGGCCAATGCCCAAAGAAAAAATCAAACACTTGATGAAGTGAGTCGTATCCCCAACAAGGTGGTACCCAAAAAAACTCAAATGTTGTGATGTTGCAATCAGTGGATTATGATGTGAAAAAAATCTTCGACGATGGAGAGGAAAATTGTTGGAAATGTCAAAATGATCACCAACTTTGACCCCCTAAACACTTTTTAAGACGAATGATCCTTTCATCTCTCAACTCATGAACCCAATCTACGTTGCGTCCCTTACAAAGTCTCTTCAGATTAGGGCATTTGAATTAACGTAAGAGTTCATATGTTTGAAAGCATCGCTTGAAGAAGTGCGAGTAAGATAATTTCTGCTTCATTTCTCATGTTTCTTGGCTTGTAAACCCCAAGATAATTGTGGAATATCACTTATTTTTTCAAAAGCCTCGACTCAAAGAGTCTCCTTTGTTAAACCGTTGACCAAGCCTATATTACGGTCCCTGTTAAAGACCTCTCAGATTGGTAAGGTCGTACCACTTGCGAGATTGCTCGAACCCTTGTTTGGCATGATGATGGAAAGATATAGTGATTGTCAAAAATCCTACATCAAATGTCAGGATAAAACAACCCATTTTAATGAGGATGAGTAAAGTCCTTTCAGACCAAGAGGTTCCCCATTTGACACATCCATGACACTCATATGTTCAGATTGGAACATATTTTGTGAAATCCTTCCCAATGGAAATTAGGTGATGCAGGCTTGATAAAAATCACAATGCATGAGCCTCCCTTAAATTAATGCATATTTGTGATCACAAATGCATATTGCTTCTCCTATGACCATGTTTTGTAGAAGACATTTCCCCTAAGAACAGAGATGATACCAGGTAAGTATATCTCTATCCATACCTTAAATACTTGTCATTGTGCAAGTATTCCCTTTTGAAAACACCGACACTCGAATGAGCTGTCCCCCAAAGATTTTCCTCCAGATTCAATTTGATTAAGGCGACCGAAGAAAGGTTCGGGTCCTGGTCAGATAATCTATGCTGCAACGTTAGGCGACCATAGAAAGGTTCGGGTCCTAGCCAAGCAAAACCTCAGTTTAGGCGATCGTAGAAAGGTACGGGTCCTAGACAACCTTATTGCTCTAACAGGCGACCGTAGAAAGGTACGGGTCCTGGAAAAGCAATTTCCCCATTCAGGCGACCGTAGAAAGGTACGGGTCCTGGAAAATCAGTTTTCTTTTGTCAAGGCGACCGTAGAAAGGTACGGGTCCTAGACACAACCAAACGCTGCCCTACTAGGCGACCGTAGAAGGGTACAGGTCCTAGGAAGCTAGTCTCTTCGTTACTATTTTAGGCGACCGTAGAAAGGTACGGGTCCTAAATATGTAACACCGACTATCTTGAATCACTCTACCCTCCTTTAAGGGAAGATATTCCAGGTAGGTTCCTTTACCATTTGCATACAAATTGCATTCCAAAATTTTGACATCTCAGTCTAGATCTGGATGTCTCAATTCTCTTTGTTGAACATTTCACTCTGGATGTGAATGTTCTTCAACTTTCCTCGTTATACCTTAATTTGGATCTAGGTATTTTGAGCTCCTAAAATCATGACATCTCAGTCTGGATCTGGATGTCTCAATCTATTACCTGTTACGCTTTTCAAGGAACCTTAGTGAGAGTTGGGTACTTGTGGAGTAAATAAGGATTTATCATGTACCTCAAGATGCTTTACCGCACTGACTGGTAAGTAGCTGTAGGTACGTTCTTTCCTTTGACATCATGCATTTGCATTAGCATTTTCATGCATCATATTAATTGCATTTTAAAATGGAATTCATTTTCCGAAAAAAAAAAAATCAAAAATCAAAAATCAAGTCATTCAGTGCATGTGCATGGTCAAAATTTAGGTTTCAATTTGTCTTTGAATGCAACCTCTACGAGCTCACTTGCAAATAGGGGCAGCTGTTGACACCTAAATTTTGACGATTTAGTTTATTTATTGCATAGGAAATTAGGGGTTAAATTTATTAATTGCATAGCATATAGATTTATATTTGCATTTATTTTGTTATTGGCATTTTATTTATTAGACCGGTGCAAACGGCTTCAAATTAGCCGGACTAAGCCCACGAAGCGAGTTGGTTGGCCCAAGCTCATGTTTTTTAATTATCTCGTGAAAAATAAAAATTTTGAAATTTTTCTGGGATATGAATCTTTTGGATAGGGCACATGTGTAAAAAAAAAAATATTACGATTTATCTTTTGCGAGATTTGGATTTCAAGAAAATATTTATCATGATCTTAAATTTTTATCAATAGTGATCGGTTGGTGAAAATGTATCGCGGATGTAGATTTGAAGGGGAAATCAAAAGCTTATCTCTTACCCCCTATAAAAGCAACCGTGTACGAGGCTTGAGGGGGGCTTCTTTTGGAAAAAAACAAAAAAAGAAAAGTGGAGAAGTTTTGCTTTTGTAGAGAGAGAGAGAGAGAGAGTGCGGGGAAAAGTCAAAAAAAAGGTGAGAAAAGAGAAAGTGACGTGAGGGGAGATAGAGAGAGAAAGTACCGTGAGACAGGAGAGAGAAAGAAATAAAAAAGGAAGAAGAACTGTTGTTCTTCCCCATTGAGCTCGACCGCTGCCACTTCGCCCCACCGACGCCGCCCGGAACCGAAGCCCACCGTGGCCGCCGTCCATTGCCCGCCGCCGCAGCAACGACGCCCTTGCCGCCTTGCTACCGTCGCTCCCTCGTCGCGCCTCCTTCGCGAGCAACCTGCTCGTTGCCGCCCGAACCGCCCCCTAACGAACCCATTCCAGTCACAGCGCTCGACAACCCCGGTACCTTCCGCCGAGCCATCTCCACCAGTCGCAGTTGCAGATCCGGTGGTCTGCCCGACGCCAACAACGCCGAGACGCCCCCTTCGTCAATGCCCGAGCACCGGTTGCTTCGCCCGTGCCGTCCCTGTCCCGTCTGACTCGCGACCAACGGTGCCTTCCCTTCGCCGGAGCCACCCCTGCCGAATCGACGACAGTTGCTGTAGGTGACTTGCCACGAGCAATCCGTGCTTGGGAAGGGAAAAGGAAAACAGAAAAACAAAAGGAAAAAAGGAAAATCAATTAGGTAGTTTTTTCCTTTTTATTTACTTATTTTATCTTTTTATGTTAGTTTCATTTATTTATTTATTTTTCTTTAGTAGGATTATTCCGAAATATATGATTGATGTTCCAACATGAAAGTGCCCCTCAAGTGAGGGATTCATAGTCCGATTTTCGCGCCCGAAATCCGACTCGCAATCCCTTATAAAAATCGACAATCCAATCTCAAGCCCGAGATTTGATTCGCGATTTAAAATTAAAATTGGTCAACCCAATCTCATGAGCGAGATATGGTTCGCCAATTTTTGGATATCAATATTGTCTTGCTTGATTTGATATCGTGTGTTTGGATCAATTTTATTTTCATAAGAGAAAAAATAAAAAAAAAAAAATTCAAATTAGGATTAAGTATGTTTTAGAATATTCTTAGCCTTAGGGTTAAAATCGCAATCTAATTTCGAATTTTTTAAATAAGAAAAAAAAAAATCCGTAAGGATTAAGTTTGTTTTTGTCATCTTGCATATTAGGATTGCAATCTTATTATGAATATTTAAATAAAAAAAATCCAAAAAAAGTGCATTCATGTAGGTTGTTAGTTTTTTATTTGAATTGCATGTTAATTATATTTTAATTTCAAGATTAAAGAAAAACACAAAAAAAAAAAAATCATTGTGCATATTAGATTATAATTGCATGTTTCATTTTAAATTTAGATCATCTTTTTTAGATAAATTGCATTTTAGATTTAGATAATGTCTTAGTTTAAATTAGGATTTAATATGACTTAATCCCTAGTTTAAACTAGATAGAATCTTAATCTAGCTAGATCATTTCAAATTTCATAAAATTTGTCTTAGGATAAATTAGTTGCAATGTCTAGGATAGATTGCATTTTTAAAATAAAAAATGCCACTTGCATGTCATGTAGAATTAGGTTCATGAAATGCACGTCATTTAGTGATTATTGTTAGGTTCATTTCTAATTAGAAATTGACCGTCATCAGATTAGGTCATTTAATAAGTGTCATTTGACATATAGCTCGCATATTAAATTGCAATGTTGCATGTCATTTTAGTTGAAATAATTTTGTACGTCATTGCATTGCATTGCACGTCATTAGAATTAAGTCATTTTGATTAATTTAAATTGCATATTTAACAATTGCATATTCATTAAGAGATCATAAAAATTTTATTCATTTGGTTTAGGACATGTCGCAATGCCATATCATCGCATATTAGATAAATTGCATGGTAGATTAAGATAATATCTTAGTTTAAATTAGGATTTAATGTGACTTGATCCTTAGTTTAAATTAGATAGAATTTTAATCTAGTTAGATCATTTTTGCATTTTTAAATAGAAATATCAAATGCACGTCATTTAGTTCTTATTAGGTTCATTTAATTAAAACTTAGTCCTCGTCATTAGACTAAGTCATTTAATAAATGTCGCATGACATATAATTCACATACTAAATTGTATGCTGCATGTCATTTAGATTGCATTTGATTATTGCATTTCTTCATGTCATATAGTTTAGGTCATGTCGTCATGTCATATTAGATTATTAGCATGCATCGCATGATTTTCATTAAATAAAGTGAAAACAAAAATTGAAATTGCGTGTTAATCAGAAATCATATCTAGGGTTGCTGATGTGAATTCTGATTTAACAATGCAGATGCTTTCGTTGCTTCTAGGTATGTTTTGCATTATTTAATTTGATTTCTTGAGTGTTAAATTTGTGGTATACGCACATGTATGATCACCTCACATGTTAGAAAGTTAAATTAAAATCAATTCAATTGCCAAACATTTTTTGAAAATGAAATAAAAAGGTACCGAAATGGCACTAGTATAGTCTAGTGTAACCAAGTCCCCGAACTCATAAATCTCTGGTTTGTAGGAGTAAAGTAAATCTCCTGTTAGTTTACTTGGGTTTCTAACCAACCCACCAAAAATAGATTAGTGGCGACTCCTGATTGAAAATCATTTGCATGTTAAAAATTCAAACCTAAGTTGCGAATTGGTATGGGCTTGGGAGAGCCCGAGCTAAGCTTAAAGACTTAGTAATCCATTAATCTAGTTTTAGGTGGTGAACCGAAAAAATTGGGTCGCAACAGTGCCCTATTTCAAACTAACGTATTTTCAACCAAAGATGGTGCCCACCAGATCCTGGAGTCATAAAAATCAACATTGATGCATCTTACCTTTCGCCGTCCGACGCAGCTTCGGTAGCTGGGGTGTGCAGGGACTCGACGGGCCATTTGATCGATGGATTCGCCTCCTCTGTTCGTGCTTCCTCTACCCTGCAAGCCGAGGCCATTGCCTTCAACTCAGCGCTGAAATTTCTTCTCCAGCGAGGTCTCGAGATGGATTGGATCATTGTGGAATCGGACAGCTTGGTATGTGTGGATGCGGTTCGTGATCCTGAAGGACGCCCGTGGGAGCTTCGACCTATCCTCGACGAAACCCTAAGAATGAAGCTTCGGTGCCCTAGCCTCCAACTGATTCACTGTCATAGAGGTGCCAATGCTTTAGCGGACTCTGTTGCAAAGGCCCATCGGGCCTCTTTACTTCCTCCGAATTGGGTCTCTCGGATACCCCTTTTCTTGCAAGATCTTGTTTTATCTGAACTTGATGTAAACTCTATGATGCGTGCTTAATATATGGCTGTTTTCGACCAAAAAAAAAAAAAAAGTGAACTAGCGCAACAACCGCCCATTACAGGTCCTGATGTCGTAAATTTCGGCTGGTAATTGGCGTTTACCAAAGCGGCCTTGATTATCGTGCGAGTGTACATATAGGTAATAAGCTGACTAAGGAGCTGATGCTCGCACGATGATTAAAGCCACTTGTGAAAAGTTTTTCTATTCCGAGTGTTTGCTTTGTACAAAATAACTCTATTCCTGAAAATGTGGGTCTTCATCGGTTCTGCCCTCCAATATTCGCTCAACATATATTCCACCACTTGCTTTATGGGCGCACAACTGACGAAGACCCGCAATTTCAGGAATAATATTACAATTCATTGCACAAAAGATTAGATGCAATTCCTCGTCTTGGCTTAGCTACTATAGAATAGACATGAGTGTGGTGATCAAGAACAAGACATTAGTTCTTTGTTTTTGTCTACCAACAAAGCCAGATATTAGTCCAACATTGTAAGTTACTAGCATAAATAATTCCATCTTTGGATCACGCATCTAGTGTTTTGACTCATGTCTTATCCGATTGTTGAAGTTAGTATTTCATGGATTCCAAATTTACTTATTAAAGACGGGTTCCTCTCTATATGAAAAAAAAAAAAGGAAAGAAAAAGCATAACGGTCTTATGCTAGAATTTAGATTTGCTCCAGGATAGATAAATTCAGATAAAAAAAATCTAGATCTTATTATGTTCAGTTCCTGGTTCTTGGTGTTTTCGAACTAAGGATTGTTTGGAAACAAAAACAACCCGATCCCCAAGTGATTAAATGCGGAACCGATCGAGTAAGGCTAGTTTAGTTCGGTTCATAAATTGAATTGGTTCAATTGCTTAATTTATCCAACGGAACGCAAAAGATGAAATATTGGAGGCAGGAGACCTTTAGCTTGTCTATTGCAAGATTGTCGGGGATCAAAAGCAACATTTTACATCAACTATGTTATCAAATCCCAATGACATAACTGTCTTATTAAACAGATAGGGTAAATTCGTGGCTCAAGCCAATCAAATTCAGGAGTTCAAAAGATTTCAGAAATATAAATAATCATTAAGAGAAGAAACGGTCTAAACAAGAAAGTTGGATCTTTTGGGAATACAGAAAAGTCAACGTTTTCCACGAGGTTGGAGATATGGTGGAAAGCCACGATGGGAAGAGCGACATCCCCGGAGGAATTTCCGCGATTTGATTTGTCACGTTTTTCTCCATTTTTTTCTTGGTCAACAGTCTTTTCCTAAGATATGTCCTTAAATTGTTTCATCTAAACTCTGGAATGGAAAATCTCTAAAGTATTCAAAGAAAAAGATTTCATCTAGAAACTTGGGGGCCTTGGGAGGTGTAGGTTGATGCCTCATCATATCTTCGAAAATAGCTATTGCCGAGTAGGCAGATATAATAACCTCTCGTGCTTGGGATAGTAAGGTGGAACTCGAAAAGGTTCTTGATGGGTCAACATATGCTTTGCATAATGTCTTTCAACCGACTTGTCAACCCAATAGCCTCGGTTATTTTGTCTTGCCATTCTTAAATTGTGGAAAACAGTTTGTGATGGGACGATGACAATAATAATGAGACGAGACATATATTTTCTTATCTTTTTATTTTAGAAATTACGTTGGGATATTGGGTGATTTGTTTCAACTTTTAGTAATTATTAATTTAGATATTTAATATTCAGTAGTATAGATTTTCTTATTAGTATATCTATATTATGTCTTATCCTTAGAAATTCATTAGGTTTTCTAAACAAGTATAGATTATGTTTCTCTTGTAATTTAACTTAATACAAACAAAAAAAAAATGATAAATTTTTCTCTATATGTGTCACGCGTGTATGCTTCACCTGTGCGTTTGCGAGTTACTTGCTCGTGTAGCAAATTGCGAGTTTTTCCACTACGTCGATTGGTATCGGAGTGGAAAGATCATAGAATACAATGTTTGGATACAACCATCTCGCAAATGAAGATTCAGAGGTGTAGGATCTTTGACAATAATGTATCTCAATAAGCTATAGAACGATGACCAAATGCGTCGATTATTTGGTTGGAAAGCCGAACATGACGACTTCGCGGTCCCCGCCTATGGCATAAAGAGAAAATAGGCTCGGGTTAACAAAGTGGCACGGGTGGCATGTCGAGGCCACGGCCAAACCTTGCGTAAACTGGCTCTAGAAATGGGGTAACCGAAGTTTTGTAATTTAAATTCGAAAGAATTAATTAGAAGATGATTTTTTCTAATGAAAATGATGACAAGTGGCCACAACGGCCAAAGACGGTGGCTAATGGTGAAGAAAGAGAGAGGCTTGGTTGGGTGAGAAGACTTGGCAAATATTACTAGACAGTGTGATCAGCACACCAAGGAGTGCAACAAAATATGCATCAATATTTCCGTTTTGATCCTGTCCCATTTATGTGTATGTTAACTCTATATCTCTAGTGGCTACCAGTGTCGGCAACATGACCACAATAGAATTTCGTTGGCTATGTCACCAAAGTTCGATCAAGCTTGGCTTCCAAATGATAGTGAGCTCTCACTCGACCGGGACATTGAGAGTTGGGCTTGAGCTCATGATCTTGCGATGAGGTTGCCTCCCTCTTTTCGCTCTTTGGATTTGACCGTGGGCTCATAATTAAGCGCAACATTAAGAGTCGGGCTTGAGCTAGTGAACTCATGATGAGGTCATGTTGTAGTGCACAAGCGCGAAAGCATAGAGAAGATCAAGATTTTTTTTTTTGGGAGTTGGGGGGGGGGGGTGGGGTGAGGGCAAACAAGGGCAATGGCCCAGCCATGATAATTAAACAGCGCATCAGTCCTATGGTATATAGTATCATCGAAAATGAAGAGAACCATACAAATAAGCAGATTCATCATGTTTTTACATGGTTATTTGGTGGACATAGATAGATTATTGCTGACACCTAAATTTTAACAATTCGTTTAATTATTAATTAATTGCATTGGAAAATTAGGAATTAAATTTTAACCCATAACAAAAATATTTTTTATTAAATTGCATAACATAAAGGTATTAAGAGCATTCGCATTGCCAGTACTAAAATTTATGTAAAAAAATTAAAATTAAAATTATTGATCTGAAGAAGAAGAAGAAGGGAGAGCGGAGCCAGGCCAAGGCTAGGTCTGCTCGGCCCCTTTTTCTTTTTCCCTTCCTTTTTCACTTCTCTCCACCTGGGCTGGCCCGCTCCTCGTTTCCTGGCCGCGCCCCCTTCTCGTTTCTTTTCCCTTTTCCTTCACGCCTCTGCAGAGAACAGAGAGCGGAGGAAAGGACGGCGGACGCGACGGAGGCAGAGGAGACAAGGGCAAGCATCGTACCGGAGTTTGTGGGCGGGGGCAGACCGGCAGCGACAGCTGGCATGGCAGGACGCCATGCGCGTCGGCTGGAGAGCTTAAAAGGGAGAGAAGGAGAGGGGAATTTTTTGGGGGGGAGAGAAGAGAGAGATCCGAGAAAGAGAGAGCAGCGAGTGAGAGTTCAAGCGAGGGAGGAGAGTTGGAGGGAGAGACCACCGGCCAACGCGCCTGAATCGTGGCCGACAACACGCCGCCATGCCTCCTTTCCCGCGCCGAAATTCCAGTAAGCCTGACCCTGTTTTTGCCCTGTTTTTGGACATGCCGGGCCGGAGCTCGCGGCCGTCCGGCTCACGCAAGCTCCGGCCCACGTCGTCCATGTGTCTTGTCTATGTGTTCATGTATGTTGATTTTCATGAGTCCTGGCGCGATTTGAGCTCGGCCGGTTCGTTTTTCTGTCGTTTTAGACAGTGCGTCCTAACTGCTCGATGAAATGCTTAAGTTAATCCGCTTTCGTGCTCTTGGTTCGGGGTTGAATCGACGTTCCCGTGCATTGTTTATCTTATCATTTTGCTGCGATTTCGAGCTTGACGTTGTTTCGGGGCCGCCCGGGGCTTTGTTCGCTTTGGCCCTGTCTTTTTTCTTGTTGTGTTGGTGCCGGCCATGTGGTGTGGTCCTCGGCCAACGAGTGGCGGTCGGAGTGGACGACCGATGAAGGGTAGTGGCTCGGCGGCGGCGGCGGCGGCTTGAGCTTCGGGTGAAGGGCATCGCTCGAGAAGGGGATGTCGTGAATAAGACGACGTCGTGGAGAAGAAGGGAAGAAATAAAAGAATAAAAAAAGGAAACTAGAAACAAAAAGTCGGATCAAATGGCTGGGCTTGAGTGTTGATATGGGCTCAGTGGGTCTAATGAGGCTTCGACTTTGGTTTATTTCATTGTGAGTTGGGCTTAGTTTTTATATTTTATTTTGCTTTGGGTTTCGCCGGACTGGGCTCAATCGCTGAGCCCAGTCCAACAGTGAACCTGGGCCGACGAGCTCGGTTGGTAATACCAGGGTCGGATTATTACAAATATCTTTTTTAAAAGAAAATCATAAAATATTTAGAAAATTCAGAAAAATCAGAAATCTTTTGAAAAAGCTTAAAAATTGGTTTTTGAGTAGTTTCTTCTTAAAATGTGTAAAAATCCTTAATAAAAATTGTGCTGAAAATTGAACAATCTCTTAGAGCTTTTACACAAGATTTGAATGTTCTTAGAGACGAATGCTGGGTCGTTATTTGCGCATTTCTTTTCAATTGCCAATTGGTTGCGCACTTCCAAGATGTTGAAGTCGGTTTCCCTATAGCCTCATTAGGATTGACATATTTTCTTATTTCTTAGCATTAGATCCTAACTTTTCTTTGCAATTTATGTTATGCTTCCTTAGTTGCTAATTGTTATTTCAATTATTGTGCATCCACATGACCATCTCATATATTAGTGAAAAGGTTTAAAATCAATCTAAACCGCCTGACAAACATCTTTTTGAAATAAATAAGATTAGGTACCGCGCAAGGGCACTGGTGATCAATTAATGTAAATAAGTTCTCATTCTTAGATTTTCTAGTTACGTAGGAAATGAGATATACTCCCATGCCTCATTTGGTTTCTAGCTAACCCCAATAGACTAGTGGTGACTCTTCATTAAAAAATTCTTATAGCGTCAATTGAAACTAAAATTGAACAATCCGATGGTATAAGCTTGGGAGAGCCAATACTTAATTAAGGGTTGTAGGCCCATTTTTTAGGCAATATCCATAAACCTGTCTTTTCCCCTCTAGGCAAAAAAGGTAGATGGCGACAACTCCATACATCCATTTTGTATGATTTTTAAATATAGATATTGGTGTCATCATTAAAAATACACATAATAGGTATGGGTAGGCAGACTAGACAGGGAGGCATTCATGTTAATTTGCTAGCACTACCTTTGCACAATGATTTTCTCTACTAGTGAAAGAGTTCCAAGATGAAACGAGAAAATTGATTTAGCCACATACCTGTCCTTCGTAACTTGCCTTGATTGAGTATAATTTCCCGATCGCCTCGGTCATGTCCATTCGATCCAATGGTGACTCCATTGAACATGCAACTCCAAGTTTGAATATGGAGATAATGCAATCTTTGATCTTGATTTCTTGTTGCCGATCACCAACTTCACTCCAAAGCCTTAAGTCTACAATGTCCATTGCTCGATCTGGAAGAGCCATTTGGACAAAACTATGGAGGTTAAGACTGTGCCCAAAGGCCTCTTCAGTCGGTCTCTTCCCAGTGAATATCTCCAACAATAGAATGCCATAACTGTATGTGTCCCCCAATGTGGAAACCTCATTTCCCATGCCATACTCTGAAAATTTCCTCAAGACATTAAAAACAAAGGAATAGACATTAAAAGGGAAGGAATAGACACTTCTTCTTGAAGTTAATTGTTTAGAAAAAGTTTCTAAATCACATGGATTTTTGCTTGATGTCCATTTGCAAGAGCTTGCCAAGGATAGTTGTGAAGGCTTGCATTGGTTGCAACCAACATAAAGTGATGGCTCGCAAGCCTTCACTCACCTCGAGTCGAGCTCGGTATGCATGGCAGAGGCCAAGAAATCCTTTGCCTAAGCAAGGTAGAGGGTCCTAAAATGCCCTACTGGTTTTTTTCTTTCATATCTCTTTGTTTGACTTTTGTTTAATTTATTGGCAATGGCCGATGTTTATCACCTGTCGGATGCTAAAGTGGTGTCATAAAAGTTGGAATGCATCAACCGTAGGGAAATGAGATGTTAGGATTTATAGAGCACACCAAATAGTAGTTAACAACATATGAACTCTTCTTTCTCCAAAACTACCATGTGCAGCCAAAGTTGTCACATGTTTGCTAAAAAAATTGCCTAAACATCAAGAGTGACTTTTTCCTCTAATAGGGTATAGGGACAACAGAAAACAGAAGAAAAATATATGCAATGCAGGCCTCAACGGAAACTATTTAGTGCACTTAGTAAATGTATTAATTGAATTTGAACCGCTGGTTTTGATTGGACACACATAGAATGGACACGAGGTTCATCATTTTCATGATCCGAATTCAGTTTAATACCTATACCACACTATTTCTTTTCTGCAAGAAAGAATAGAAAAATGCCTAGGATACCGGGAAAAAGCACTTACCATTGTTTTAACTTAGCCAAGACGGCCATTGCTATGTACTACATACAATCAATAGAAACACCAAAAATAATTAACTCAAGAGTAGAATGCGCAGTAGAGATCATGCTTAGCTTCTCTTTCACAGTGTGATGAGGCTTCAAAGGGATAGTGATGTGCTTGAGAGCATGGAGCTGAGGAGGTTAGACAAATGATCGAAATTTCTCTCACTTGAAAAAAAGAAATTGCAAAATAAAAAAGAAAAAAAAATACTGAAAGAGGTTAACTTTCTTCAGTAAAGAGATTTACATGCATCATTCATATGATGTTATTTAATTTTGGTGCATCAAAAGCACTAGCCTCATCATAATGAAGCATTATTTTGATATAATAGTTCATCATCCGACATACAACTTTTTGTAATTCAATAAGGCTTCTGGCCACCAACATTCCCAGCAGGATCATAGTTACACGTGACCAAAGTACCGCCTGTCGCGCATTGGGCCTTTGCGCATCCAAGCCGAACAGAGTTGCGCCACACCACCTGAGTGTAATGCCCACACATCTTTCCCGGTGCGCATGAATTGGAATTGTAGTCGTAGTCAGGCTTTTCTCCGACTCACATGTTCACCGCTCCGGTGCCAGTAAGATCGGGGGAAGCCCACGCAAGGTTCTCCCCATAGGGTCCGCCTGAATGAACGAGTTGCGTGCAGTCGCTGGAATGCTTGTTGGCGTAATCCCTGGCATAGCCAGCGACGGTTTCGTCCCACGCCATCGGGCCCACACCAACCTGAGAGCGAGCCGCATTGTGGGCCGCGACATAGTCTTGGGGCGAGTCTTGGGCGATGGACAAAGGGATCAATGCTAGGGTTAACGCGACGAGAAAAATAAGACGCAGAGAGATTGTCATACGGGAACTCATATTGTGAGAGACCAAAAGAAAATTGGCGAAGGAAGGATCTCAGTTGATTGATGAAGAGAAAAGCAAAAGCTAAAGGGGTATTTATTAGGGGTGTAAATGGTTCGGTTCGGTTCGGTTTTTATCTTCCGAACCGAACCGAAACCGAACCGAACCGAATACGAACCGAACCGAAATTTTAGTTTGGTTCGGTTTTTCGGTTTTCAGTTTTTAGCCTTTGGTTTTCGGTTTTTGTTTTTTTTTTTTCTGTTAAACTTAGATTTCTCCACTTTTATTTCTCCATTTTTATTTGTTGGTTCGGTTCGGTTCGGTTAACCGATAAAAACCGAACCGAACCGAAAATTTTCGGTTTTTAATGAAAACCGAACCGAAAAAACCGAATTTTTCGGTTTGGTTCGGTTCGGTTTTCGGTTCAGGAATTGACACCCCTAGTATTTATAGGGTGATCATGTGGAGTAATCTGTGCATGGAAAAGTCGAATGTTCAAAAATAGGCTGCGATGACTAGAGTTGCCGGCCAAATTGATTGATGAACGAGTATTGCCTTCATGTGATTATTTTCTCTCTTTCCACACAAATTTTTTTACGTATGTTGTCGCTTGAGTCACGCAATAAAAGCCGAAACATCAGGCTGAACTAGTCAAGCTGATGCATTCTTGACTTTTCTAACTTATGTCTGCATGTGAGCGAGTTTGGAAAATATTGAATATGTGAGGGTGATGATTATTTTAGGTTATTATTAGAAATTTTGTTAACTTCCGAAGATATTATATGCTTTGACAAAGCAATAATCGGTAATTGAAATTGTGGTGCATAGTTATTGAGGCTAGAGAAATGCTAAGTGTACTAAAAATATGCATTAAATCCACTTTATGCGATTGTAACAGTCCTAAAATTACTATCTAGTTGAGCTAACTCCTCGTCCTAGGATGGAGGGGATAAAGGAGGTCTACTCCCAATCCCCATGTCAATTATGGTCCCATCCCTTCTTAGAGATGGCAATACTACAAACCACTGAACTCTATATAATAATATATAGAGAGGGGGGTTTAAATATAAGTATTACATTTATTTAGTATAATATGCGAAAACAGCATCCCAAGATCTCCATAAGTAAAATAAAAAACACATATAATCAAGTAAAGAGATTTGTGCACCTAATTTCAAATTCACCATTCTTCTCCTCTATTGCCTTCTATATTAATAGGTCAATGAGACTATCTATCACCCTTAATGTTTTGTAAATGCTCCTTATGTGAGGATATTAATGCTTTAAGGTTAGAAGAGAAACTTAAACACTATTTATAGAATTTTAAACCACAGACCATCTCATCATAAGTCGGGCCTTACTCAGATTATATTAACTAGTCCCGTGTTAAACTAATTAAGAAATCTTATATCTTACGTTATTAGACCAATTCTATAAAACGATAAATTACAATATTAATTAATATTAGCGCACATTAGAAAAATCCTTACAATTAGACCTAATTGTTGAGTGAGCTTGGTTTGAACTTCTAGGAGCCTTCCCCAAACCCATACAATAGGTTTTGTTGATGCGCATGCAGGTCGCCAAATCCATGATTAGACCTACACTTTACATAAACTTGAAAAGAGAATATAAATATTGGTGACATAGCTGATATAGACTTGTAGTTTACTTTATGATGGTTGAAAAGCTCGATCTACTTGATCATCTCGCCTATGGTTTAGGCATTGACTGAGGATGCAGGTGTTTTGTGCATAAGAATGTATCACTACCGTTGAAATACTATCATCTATTTTGTCATGAGAATGTATATTGTCCATTTGAAAATATCTTCATATTACAATAAATGCAATCACTTTGCTCGAACGGATATAGTCATTCATCCATGTTATCATCGCTATTGTTATGTTAGGCATGTGTCACGCATGAGCAAATAATGAGATAATTATGCATGGAAAGAGATTGAGTAGTTATATATGAAATGGGTAAATATACAATAATGGAAACAAGGGTAACTAAGAAATCTAATATTGTGAAGAGATACAAAAAATGGATGGTTATTTCTGAAAGATAAGGGTATGAGAGAAAGGAATTAATGACAATCTAGGAAATCTAAAATTGAGAAAAATAGTGTTTTGTTTTTATTTATATAGATATAGATAAAAGTGTAAGGGTCAGATCAAAAAAGAAAAGGATAGGTATACATATTTTTTGTATGACTTAGAGGCTTGATCGTATTTAGCCGGCCAAAGTGAACTAGCGCAACAACCACCCATTAAAGGTCATGATGTCGTAAATTTCGGCTGGTAATTGGCGTTTACCAAAGCGGCCTTGATTATCGTGCGAGTTTACATATAAGTAATAAGCTGACTAAGGAGCTGATGCTCGCACGGTGACTAAAGCCACTTGTGAAAAGTTTTTCTATTCCGAGTGTTTGCTATGTACAAAATAACTCTATTCCTGAAAATGTGGGTCTTTGTCGGTTCTGCCCTCCAAAATTCGCTCAACATATATTCCACCACTTGCTTCATGGGCGCACAACCGACGAAGACCCGCAACTTCAGGAATAATATTACAATTCATTGCACAAAAGATTAGATGCAATTCCTCATCTTGGATTAGCTACTATAGCATAGACATGAGTGTGTAGATTAAGAACAAGACATCAGTTCTTTGTTTTTGTCTACCAACAAAGCCAGATGTTAGTCCGACATTGTAAGTTACTAGCATAAATAATTCCATCCTTGGATCACACATCTAGTGTTTTGACCCCTTTCTTATCCGATTGTTGAGGTTAGTATTTCATGGATTCCTAACTTACTTATTAAAGATGGTTTCCTCTCTATATAGAAAAAAAAAACGGAAAGAAAAAGCATAACAGTCTAATGCTAGAATTTAGATTAGCTCTAGGATAGATAGATTCAGATAAAAAAATCTAGATCTTATTATGTTCGGTTTCTGGTTCACGGTGTTTTGGAACTAGGGATTGTTTGGAAACAAAAACTACCCAATCCCCAAGTGATTAGATGCGGAGCTGATTGAGTAAGGCCAATTCAGTTCGGTTCATAGATTGAATTGGTTCAATTGCTCAATGTATCCGATGGAACGCAAAAGATGAAATATTGGAGGCATGAGACCTTTAGTTTGTCTATTTGCAAGATTGTCGGGGATCAAAAGCAACATTGTACATCAAATATGTTATCAAATCCCAATGACATAACTGTCTTATTCAACAGATAGGATAAATTCATGGCTCGGGCCAATCAAATTCAGGAGTTCAAAAGGTTTCAGAAATATAAATAATCATTAAGAGAAGAAACGGTATAAACAAGAAAGTTGGATCTCTTGGGAATACAGAAAAGTCAACGTTTTTCACGAGGTTGGAGATATGGGGGAAAGCCACGATGGGAAGAGCGACATCCCCGGAGGAATTTCCGTGGTTTGATTTGTCACATTTTCCCCCTTTTTTTCTTGGTCAACAATCTTTTCCTAAGATATGTCCTTAAACTATTTCGTCTAAACTCTGTAATGGAAAATCTCGAAAGTATTCCCTCCTAGGTGGGGAAGAAAAAGATTTCGTCTAGAAACTTGGGGGGGCCTTGGGAGGTATAGGTAGATGCCCCATCACATCTTCAAAATAGCTATTGCCAGATAGGCAGATATAATAGCCTCATGTGCCTGGGGTGATAAGGTGGAACTCAAAAAGCTTCTTGATGGGTCGACATATGCTTTACACAGTATCTTTCAACCGACTTGTCAGTCAAATAGCCTCGGTTATTTTGTCTTGTCCTTCTTAAACCGTGGAAAATAGTTTGTGATGGGACAATGACAATAATAATGAGACAAGACACATATTTTCTTATCTTTTTATTTTAGAAATTACGTTGGGATATTGGATGATTTGTTTCAACTTTTAGTAGTTATTAATTTAGATATTTAATATTCAGTATTATAGATTTTCTTATTAGTATATCTATATTATGTCCTATAGTTAGAAATTCATTAGGTTTTCTAATACGAGTATAGATTATATTTCTCTTGTAATTTAGCTTAATACAAAAAAAATGATAAACTTCTCTCTATATGTGTCACTCGTGTATGCTTCACCTGTGCCTTTTTCGAGTTACTTGCTCGCGTAGCAAATTGCGAGTTTTTCCCCTACATCAATTGGTATCGGAGTGGAAAGATCATGGAATACAATGTTTGGATACAACCATCTCGCAAATGAAGATTCAGAGGTGTAGGATCTTTGACAATAATGTATCTCAAGAAGCCATTGAACGATGAGCAAATGCGACGATTATTCGGTTGGACAGCCGAACATGATGACTTTGTGGTCCCCGCCTATGGCTTAAAGAGAAAATAGGCTCGGGTTAACAAAGTGGCCCGGGTGGGATGTCAAGGCCATGGCCAACCCTTGCGTAAACTGGCTCTAGCAATGGGGTAACCGAAGTTTTGTAATTTAAATTCGAAAGAAAGATTCTGAATTAGAAGATGATTTTTTCTAATAAAAATTATCTTCAAAATAATCAAGATGTGAAGAAGGCATCAATGATGACAAGTGGTCACAATGGCGGGAGACGATGGCTAATTGTGAAGAAAGAGAGAGGTTTGGTTGAGTGAGAAGACTTGACAAATATTACTAGACAATGTGATCAGCACACCGAGGAGTGCAACAAAATATGCATCGATGTTTCCTTTTTGATCTTGTCCCAATTATGTGTACGTTAACTCTATATCTATAGTGACTGCCGGTGTTGGCACCATGATCACAACAGAATTTCGTTGGTAATGCCACCTAAATTCGATCAAGCATGGCTTCCAATTGATAGTGAACTCTCACTCAACCGTGACATCGAGAGTTGGGCTTGAGTTCATGATCTTGCGATGAGGTTGCCTCCCTCTTCGTGCTCTCTGGATTTGACCACGGGCTTACAATTAAGCAACATTAAGAGTCGACCTTGAGCTAGTGACCTCACGATGAGGTTGTATTGTATTGCACAATTGCATAAGCATAGAGAAGATTAAGATTTATTTATTTATTTTGGGTGGGGGCTGGATGGGCAAGCAAGGGCAATGGCCCAGCTGTGGTAATTAAACAACACATCGGTCCTATGGTATTTAGTGTCAGCAAAAATGAAGAGAACCTTACAAATAAGCAAATTCATCATATTTTTACATGGTTACTTTGTGAAAATAGATAGATTATTGTTAACACCTAAATTTTGGTAATCTATTTAATTATTTGTTAATTGCATTGAAAAATTAGGAATTAATTTTTAACCCTTAGTAAAAATAAATTTTATTAAATTGCATAGCATATGGGTATTTAGATAATTCGCATTACTAGTACTAAAATTTATATATAAAATTAAAATTAAAATTATTGATCCAAAAAGAAAAAAAAAAAAAAAAAGGGAGGAAAGGACGGCGGACGCGACGGAGGCAGAGGAGACAAGGGCAAGCGTCGTACCGGAGTTGGTGGTCGGGGGCAGACCGTTGGCGACAGCTGGCATGGCAGGACGCCAGGGCCGCCGGCTAGAGAGCTTAAGAGGGAGAGAAGGGGAATGGATTTTTTGGGGGGAGAGGAGAGAGATCCGAGAAAGAGAGAGCAGCGAGAGTTCAAGCGAGGGAGGAAAGTTGGAGGGAGAGACCGCGGGCCAACAAGCCTGAATCGGGGCCGACGACCCGCCAACGTGCCTCCTTTCCCGCGCCAAAATTCCAGTAAGCCTGACCCTGTTTTTGCCCTGTTTTTGGACATGCTTGGCCGGAGCTTGCGGCAGTCCGGCTCACGCGAGCTCCGGCCCACGTCGTCTATGTGTCTTGTGTCACGGGCCGATCGATCAACTCTCGATCAACTCTCGATTCACCCGTGCGGCCTTAAGGTATCACCCCTTAAGCAGCCTTTCACACTCGACTCACAACGAACTTCTAGAGAGAGAAACACTTGATGAGAGAGAAGCTCTGGATTTTCATATATGTTGTGAATGAAGTACAATGAGGGAGGACACCCCTTTATATACAAGTATAAGGCAAACCCTAACCGTAGATCTCCCTTAGATCTAACGGTGGAGATTGCACCTCCCCATCTACCAACCACTTGCATTCATAGCCAACTACCAGCTATATGCATTTATGGTCAACTACCATCTACTCGCATTTATAACGTATGCGTACAAATACAGTATCGCCCGCCCCTAGGAGAATACTATACGTCTCGGGACCATAAGTCGAGGGTCATCACGTGTCACGCCCGTGCCATGGAAACCTTTTGGACATGCTAACTTTCGGGCCGTGACATTCTCCCCCACCTAATCAGGCGACGCCCTCGTCGCGTCTTCGGCATGGAAATCTTCTATCTCTTTCTTGAACTGCCAAAGATTCTCCTCGGGCTCCCAACTGGCTTCGCTCTCAGGAAGACCTTTCCATCGGATCATATACTCGCGCTTGGCCGGACAATATCTTTTTCGTATGACTCGATCCGCCAAGATGCTCTCGACTTCTCGATCATACGAGGCCTTTGCCCCAAGCGGCGCTCGATGTGACTCTCCTCGATCCGGGTCTTCCTCATCAATTTGGAAGGGTTTGAGCATACTTACATGGAATACCGGATGCACTTTCAACTTTGGCGGTAGTTCCAGCTTGTAAGCGACCTTCCCAACCCGTTGCAGCACTCGAAATGGACCTTCGTAGCGACGGATCAATCCCTTGTGCACGTCCTTGTATCGAAGGACCACATGTAGCTTGGCTAACACTTGGTCTCCAACTTGGAACTCCACGTGCCGTCGCTTCTTGTCCGCCCATTTCTTCATGCGCTTTGAGGCTTTGTGTAGACACGCCCTGGCCAAGTCCGCCTCTTCTTGCATGTTCTTGGCGAATTTGTACGCGGGCGGACTACTCCCCCGGTAACCCGAAGCAATGGTGCTCGGGGTGTTCGGTTGCTGCCCCGTTGCAACCTCGAACGGACTCTGGCCGGTCGACTCACTCCTTTGCAAGTTGTAGGAAAACTGGGCTACGTCGATTAGCTTTGCCCAATCCACTTGCGTCGTGCTCACGTAGTGTCGGAGGTAAATCTCCAAGAGAGCATTGACCCGCTCCGTCTGACCGTCGGTTTGGGGATGCAAGCTCGTCGACATGTTCAGCTCCGACCCCAGCAATCTGAACACCTCGGACCAGAACCGTCCTGTGAAGCGGGGATCCCGATCGCTCACGATCGTTTGAGGAACCCCCCAGTACTTCACCACGTGTTTCATGAATAACTTGGCCGCTTCTTCGGCCGGGCAATCCTTTGTCGCAGGCACAAAGGTTGCGTACTTGGAGAACCGGTCAACCACCACCATTAGAGTCCGGCACCCTTCGGACTTTGGTAGGTTGACGATGAAGTCCATGGAAACGCTTTCCCATGGACGAGATGGAACGGGAAGTGGCTCCAGCAAACCCGGCGACGACCGTTGCTCCAGCTTGTCTTGTTGGCATACCAGACAAGTCTTCACAAATGCCTCCACGTCGTCCCGCATTTGTGGCCAATAGTACCGATCTTCGACGAGGGCCAACGTGCGGTGGATCCCAGGATGACCCGCCCACTTCGAATCGTGGCACTCGCGCAAGATCTCCTTCCTCAGTTTCCCATAGAAAGGCACATATAACCGCCTTCCCTTGGTGTAGAGGAGCTCGTCCTCGCACCAAAACTGTCGAGTCTTGCCCTCCTTGGCATACCCGATGAGAGCTTGGGCCCTTGGATCATGCTCCAATCCCTCCTTGATGCGGCCGACCCATGGACAGCTCGGTCGACTCATCGTGTGGCTCATCAGTTCCGTCTTTCGACTCAACGCGTCCGCCACGGAGTTGGCCTTCCCTGGCTTGTACTCCAGCGCGTAGTCGAATTCCGCCAGAAAATCTTGCCATCGAGCTTGCTTCGGACTCAACTTCTTTTGGGTCTGAAAGTAGCTCGTGGCCACGTTGTCCGTCTTCACGACGAACTTTGATCCCAGGATGTAATGTCTCCACGTCCGAAGGCAGTGCACCACCGCGGTCATCTCCTTCTCTTGGACGGTGTATCAACGCTCGGTGTCGTTCAGCTTTCGGGACTCGAACGCCACCGGATGTCCATCCTGCATGAGAACACCACCGATCGCATAATCTGATGCATCGGTCTCTACCTCGTAAGGCTTGGTGTGGTCGGGCAATGCCAACACCGGCTCCTCGGTCATGGCAGCCTTCAATCGGTCGAAGGCTCTTTGACAACGATCCGTCCACTCCCACGCTTTGTCCTTCTTTAGGAGGTCCGTGAGTGGCACGGTAATGCTTGAGTAGCTTCGCACGAACCGTCGGTAGTAATTGGTGAGGCCCAGGAATGACCTCAACGCAGGCACTTTTGTCGGCGGCTCCCACTCGACGATCGATTGAATCTTCGCTTTGTCCATCCGCACACGTCCTCCTCCGACGATGTGCCCCAAGAACGGAACTTCTTCTTGGGCGAAGGCACACTTCTCGCGCTTAACGAACAGCTCGTTCTCACGCAAGGTCTGGAAGACCTGCCTTATGTGCTCGACATGTTCTTCCAACGTCCGACTATATATGACAATGTCGTCTAGGTAAACCACAACAAACCTATCTAGGAAAGGATGGAGTACCTTGTTCATCATTGTGCAGAAGGTAGCCGGAGCGTTGGTCAAGCCGAACGGCATAACCAGGAACTCGTAGGATCCGTACCGCGTCACGCAGGCTGTCTTCGGCTCGTCCCCCTCGGCGATCCGAACTTGGTAGTAGCCCGATCGGAGATCTAGCTTGGTGAACCACTGAGCTCCCCCAAGTTGATCAAAGAGATCCGCAATGAGCGGGATCGGGTACTTGTTCTTCACCGTCAGTTTGTTCAGCGCTCGGTAGTCGATGCACATCCGGAGTGACCCATCGTGCTTCTTTTGGAACAGGACCGGCGCACCGAACGGAGCCTTGGACGGCCGTACATAGCCAGCGTCGAGCAGCTCCTTGAGTTGCTTCCTCAACTCTTCCAACTCGGGCGGCGCCATGCGGTAAGGTGCCATGGCAGGCGGTCGAGTGTCAGGCACAAGCTCGATCCGGTGATCTACCTCCCTCTTAGGTGGCAGCTTCTTCGGCAGCTCCGAAGGCATGACGTCCTTGAATGAGTCGAGGACTTTGGTTGCTTCCGTCGGGATCTTCTTCCCTTCACCCTCGTTGTCCTCGATCTTCAAGGTCGCCAGGAAGGTCACCTCTCCCTTCCTTGTTCCTTTGGTGAGTCGGATGGCCGAGATCATTTTTCGATCGCGCTCCGACTCACGATGGACAGGAATTACGCATTGGCTACCCTTTTCCAACACGCAAATGCATTCCGCAAAGGGAACTACAGCAGCATGGATTCTATCTAGGAATTTAATTCCAATGACAATATCGTAGTCGTCAAGTGGAATTACCTCTAGCGTCTCCTTGCCTCTCCATGACCCGAGTTGTAGCTCCACATCCCTTGCAACCCCGATCGCAGGGACTTCCTTTGAATTCACGGTCTTGAGCCAACCGGCTCCCTTCTCAACCCGTAGATTGAGTTTCTTCGCGGCTTCCTCCGAGATGAAGATGTCAGATGCTCCCGTGTCCACGAGCGCACTCATCGTGGTCACTCCGATCTTCACGTCCGCGAACATCAAGCCTTTAGGCTCCTTCGCCTTCTTGGCCTTGATCGTGCTTAGGAGTCGCAGCGATCCCAATCGTGCTTCCTCCCTTGGCTCGTCCTCTTTGCAAAGAGCGGCCAGCTTGGCTTTGTTCGGGCAATCCCGCGCCATATGCGGACCGTCGCAAAAGAAACAGCTATAGGATCGTGCCTTCCTTTGCCCACCTCCGTTTTGACCCGCATTGGCCCGATGAGGGTGAGGACCATTCTGTGGTCTTGCTCCAGTCGGGCGATTGTTGAATCTACCCCGATCTCCCCCACCAGTGCCTCGGTCCCTTGGACGGTTGTCCGGTCGGGATGTGGAAGGCGACGCCTTGTACTCCACGAGCGACTCGGCTACGGTCATGGCCGTAGTGAGATCTCCCACGTTGTACCGCTTCAACTCTTGCTTCGTCCATGGTTTGAGACCACCCATGAACTGGTGAAACGCTTCGACTTCATTCATCGAGGGTATTTGGAGTAGCAACTCCGAGAACCGCTTGATGTAGTCACGCACACCACCCTTTTGCTCGAGACGCTTTAACTCGTCACGAGCTTCCTCCTCCGCATAAGCGGGAAAGTAGTTCCGTCGGAACTCCTCGACGAAACCTACCCAGGTCGCGATAGGATTCCCGCACCTATCATCCGACCGACGACGCCACCACAACAAAGCACTATCCGCTAAGTACATAGATGCAGTGTTTACCCGTGTTTGGTCGTCGTTGATTCCCATGGCCTGGAAGTACCGCTCCATGTACCACAGAAAGTTGTCCACGTCCTTGGCCACCCGCGAGCCTCGAAATTCTTTTGGCTTCGGCGTGTCCACCCGTGGACCTTGCACCGTAATGACACCGTTCACGCGTGCAGCTTGTGCTTCAGTGAGCTTACCCGTAAGCTCCGCAATCTCCGCGCGCATGGCCGCCATGGCAGCCTCAAAGGGTTTGTACCGTTGGGCTAGTTCTTCCTGCAAGGTCCCCAGCAACTCGTGGCGGAGTTCTCCCATGCCGGTCTTGAGCTCTTGCACTTCCGCAACCAGCTCTTCCCTTCCGGCGTCAACTCCGTCCACGGTCTGGGTCAGGTCATCGACCGATCCTTGGACATCGGAGACGAACAACTCTAGCTTCGACATCCGTTGTGTAAGATCCCCCATAGGCTCCTTTGAACCACCACGGGTCCTCTTCCCTTTGACAACGCCCTTCTCGGCGTTTCGCCCACGATCAGCGCATTCCTCACCCAGGACTAGCGCCTCATCAGATCGTGGATCAGCCATTGCACTTGCGCTTGGATCGCAAATCAGCTCTGATACCACTTGTCACGGGCCGATCGATCAACTCTCGATCAACTCTCGATTCACCCGTGCGGCCTTAAGGTATCACCCCTTAAGCAGCCTTTCACACTCGACTCACAACGAACTTCTAGAGAGAGAAACACTTGATGAGAGAGAAGCTCTGGATTTTCATATAAGTTGTGAATGAAGTACAATGAGGGAGGACACCCCTTTATATACAAGTATAAGGCAAACCCTAACCGTAGATCTCCCTTAGATCTAACGGTGGAGATTGCACCTCCCCATCTACCAACCACTTGCATTCATAGCCAACTACCAGCTATATGCATTTATGGTCAACTACCATCTACTCGCATTTATAACGTATGCGTACAAATACAGTATCGCCCGCCCCTAGGAGAATACTATACGTCTCGGGACCATAAGTCGAGGGTCATCACGTGTCACGCCCGTGCCATGGAAACCTTTTGGACATGCTAACTTTCGGGCCGTGACACTTGTCTATGTCTTCTTCTATGTTGATTGTCATGAGTCCTAGCGTGATTTGAGCTCGGCCGGTTCGTTTTTCTGTCGTTTCAGACAGTGCGTCCTAACTGCTCGATGAAATGCTTAATTTAATCCGCTTTCGTGTTCTTGGTTCGGGGCTGAATCGACGTTCTCGTGCGTTGTTAATCTTATCATTTTACTGCGATTTCGAGCTTGACGTTGTTCGGGGGCCGCCCGGGGCTCTGTTCGCTTTGGCCCTATCGTTTTTCTTTTTGTGTTGGTGCCGGCCAAGTGGCGTGGTCCTCGGCCAACGAGTGGCGGTCGGAGTGGACGACCGGTGAAAGGTAGCGGCTTGGCGGCGGCTTGAGCTTTGGCCTGAGGCTTGTCTAAGAAATTCGGAGCTTCGGGTGAAGGCCATCGCTCGAGAAGGGGACGTCGTAAATAAGACCACGCGGAGAAGAAGGGAAGAAATAAAAGAATAAAAAAAAAAAAGAAACTTAGAAAAGAAACAAAAATTCGGATCAAATGGCAGGGCTTGAGCGTTGAGATGGGCTCAGTGGGTCTAATGAGGCTTCGACTTAGGTTTATTTCGTTGCGAGTTGGGCTTAGTTTTTATATTTGTTTTGTTTTGGGTTTCGCCGGACTGGGCTCAATCGCTGAGCCCAGTCCAACAGTGAACCCGGGCCGACGAACCTGGTTGGTTATACCGGGGTCGTATTATTGCGAAGTATCTTTTTTAAAAGAAAATCATAAAATATTTAGAAAGTTCAGAAAAATCATAAATCTTTTGAAAAAGCTTAAAAATCGTTTTTTGAGTAGTTTCTTCTTAAAATGTGTGAAAATCCTTAATAAAAATTGTGCTGAAAATTGAACGACCTCTTAGAGCTTTTACACAATATTTGAATGTTCTTAGAGACAAATGCCAGGTCGTTATTTGCATTTCTTTTTCAATTGCCAATTGGTTGCGCACTTCCGAGATGTTGAAGTCAGTTTCCCTATAGCCTCATTATGATTGACATATTTTCTTATTTCTTAGCATTAGATCCTAACTTTTCTTTGCAGTTTATGTTATGCTTCCTTAGTTGCTAATTGTTATTTCAATTATCGTGCATCCACATGACCATCTCATATATTAGTGAAAAGGTTTAAAGTCAATCTAAACCACCTGACAAACATCTTTTTGAAATAAATAAGATTAGGTACCACGCAAGGGCACTGGTGATCAATTAATGTAAATAAGTTCTCATTCTTAGATTCTCTAGTTACGTAGAAAATAAGATATACTCCCATACTTTATTTGGTTTCTAGCTAACCCCAATAGGCTAGTGGTGACTATTCATTAAAAAATTCTTATAGCGTCAATTGAAACTAAAATTGAACAATCCGATGGTATAAGCTTGGAAGAGCCAATACTTAATTAAGGGTTGTAGGCCCGTTTTTTAGGCAATATCCATAAATCTGTCTTTTCCACTCTAGGCAAAAAAGGTAGATGGCGACAACTCCATACATCCATTTTGTATGATTTTTAAATATAGATATTGGTGTCATCATTAAAAATACACATAATAGGTATGAGTAGGTAGACTAGATAGGGAGACATTCATGTTAATTTGCTAGCACTACCTTTGCACAATGATTTTCTCTACTAGTGAAGAGTTCCAAGATGAAACGAGAAAATTGATTTAGCCACATACCTGTCCTTCATAACTTGCCTTGATTGAGTATAATTTCCCGATCGCCTCGGTCATGTCCATTCGATCCGATGGTGACTCCATTGAACATGCAACTCCAAGTTTGAATATGGAGATAATGCAATCTTTGATCTTGATTTCTTGTTGCTGATCACCAACTTCACTCCAAAGCCTTAAGTCTACAATGTCCATTGCTCGATCCGGAAGAGCCATTTGGACAAAACTATGGAGGTTAAGACTGTGTCCAAAGGCCTCTTCAACGGTCTCTTCCTGAATATCTCCAACAATAGAATGCCATAACTGTATGTGTCCCCCAATGTGGAAACCTCGTTTCCCATGCCATACTCTGAAAATTTCCTCAAGACATTAAAAACAAAGGAATAGACATTAAAAGGGAAGGAATAGACACTTCTTCTTGAAGTTAATTGTTTAGAAAAAGTTTCTAAATCACATAGATTTTTGCTTGATGTCCATTTGCAAGAGCTTGCCAACGATAGTTGTGAAGGCTTGCATCGGTTGCACCCAACATAAAGTGATGGCTTGCAAGCCTTCACTCACCTCAGAGTCGAGCTCGGTATGCATGGCAGAGGCCAAGAAATCTTTTGCCTAAGCAAGGTAGAGGGTCCTAAAATGCCCTACTGGTTTTTTCTTTCATATCTCTTTGTTTGACTTTTGTTTAATTTATTGGCTATGGCCGATGTTTATCACCTGTCGGGTGCTAAAGTGGTGTTATAAAAGTTGGAATGCATCAACCGTAGAGAAATGAGATGTTAGGATTTATAGAGCACACCAAATACTAGTTAACATCATATGAACTCTTCTTTCTCCAAAACTACCATGTGCAGCCAAAGTTGTCACATGTTTGCTAAAAAAATTGCCTAAACATCAAGAGTGACTTTTTCCTCTAATAGGGTATAGGGGACAACAGAAAACAGAAGAAAAATATATGCAATGGAGGCCTCAACGGAAACTATTTAGTGCACTTAGTAAATGTATTAATTGAATTTGAACCGCTGGTTTTGATTGGACACACATACAATGGACACGAGGCTCATCATTTTCATGATCCGAATTCAGTTTAATACCTATACCACACTATTTCTTTTCTGCAAGAAAGAATAGAAAAATGCCTAGAAGACCAGGGAAAAAGAAGAGACTCGGAGTGATTTGTTATTGCTAATGGATTTATACTTGTTAAATGCGTAAATTTGTCTAAATATGCTCTGAACAAGAAGTTTAGGGGAGTGAAAGTTGGACAGAGTCCATCATGTCGTAAATTAGTGTATGTTGTGTGATATTATCGTGCATTTATGGGTTTAAAAACTCCAGCGGATTCTAACTTAAATGTCATGTCATCTAAACAAATTTTAGAAATATAGAATTATAGGTCAAGTCAAAAGGAATGGGTCCACCATGAGGGGTCAATTACTTACTGGCAAGACCTTAAGTCATAGATTACCACAAGTGAATCACAAGTTCTCGTCAATTTCTCGTACCATAATTGACTTTATGACAATATTAGACACAACCCATTTTCACAGCATCAACATGGCATGAGATAGATTACAAATTATAGAAAGAAATTGTAAATATAATAGGACACAACATGCTTAATCTATTTATTGGCACGAATTCACAAGTTTTGATAATAATAATAATAAAAATCTCCATTCAATGATCAAATTTAAGATGATTTATTCTTGTCTTAATTTCAAATACAATTACAAAATGCTACTATTATTCTTTTCGTGCACAAAGATATGCATGTTCTTTTTCATTGAAGCTATTAATAGAAGAGAGAGGAAATTGTGTTGTGAGAAAGAGGTGTTAGAGTATGCAAAGCATAAAATAACATCAAGGATATTGTTTATTCAATACTTTTAGCACTGTGCCATATTACTATCATGATCAATCAAAAAATAATCGAGAAAATATGATAGATCTGTACCAGGAGGCACATAACCAATGGATCCTCTGACTGCGGTTGAAGTTGAAATACCCTGGTCCTGAACTCCTATGGCTTCAACAGACATCGTTGAAATGATCTTTGCCAGCCCGAAATCTCCAACTTGAGCCACCAGGTCATTGTTCAGAAGCACATTACTTGGCTTTAGATCTCCATGGACAATTGTTGGATAACAACCCTTGTGGAGATATTCGATTGCAGTAGCTATGTCAATGGCAATATGTAACCTCTGCACCAGTCTCAGATTTCTCGATTCACCACGTTCATCATCTTGTCCTATAGTTTGAGGATGTAGCCACTCCTCCAAGCTCTCATTAGCCATGAACTCATAAATTAGAGCCTTGAAGTCATTGCCACGAAAGTCCATGCCAGAATAGACACTTAGTATTTTCACAAGGTTTCGGTGTCTAATGGCTCCTAGAGTTTGACATTCTGAGAAAAAGCTCCTCAAAGCACCTCTTTGCATTAAATGGAGCACCTTCACTGCCACAATGGCATTGCCATCAAGAATCCCCTTATAAACTGTGCCATATGTCCCTTTACCAATTAAATTGATTTCAGAGAATTTGTCGGTAGCTCTAAGGAGTTCTTCATAAGAAATCCTCAAGAATTGGTGCTCCAAGGAAAATGACGTTGAGGCATCGGTTCTTGTTTGCTTCTTTTTGTGGTACCAGAAGACAGACAGCAACAAAAAAGCTGAACATAACAAGCTGATAGCTACCACAAATATCATTGTTGTAGAAGACTTGTTAGAGCTTGGTAATTTACAAAGAGGAAGCTTCAAACCTGGAGTACCTCCACAGAGTTCACTATTTTCGGAAACCGATACAACACTTACATTAAGAAAAACTCCACCCTCCGGAACTTGTCCTTCTAGTTCATTGAAGGACAAATTCAAGTACGTGAGCAATGAGAGCTCTGCGAGAAAGCTCGGGATTGGACCAGCAAAATTATTATTGGAAAGGTCTAGCTCTTGTAGACCCCTTAATGGACGTAAACCTTTGGGGATTTGACCATAAAAAGAATTAGCTTCTAAGTAAAGCCATTCTAATCTCAAGCAATCACTGATGGAGGCTGGAATTAAGCCGGTCAATCTGTTATAAGACAGATCTAACTCAGCGAGATTTATTAAAGAGCCGACTTGCAATGGAAGAGATCCACTTAATTTATTATGTGCTAAACTGAAGATGATCGACAAGGAAGAAAGACCCATAATTTCGACTGGAACCGAGCCAATTAGGCTATTGTTCGAAAGATCGAGCGTGATTAATTGCTTGCAGTTCCCGAGACTTTGCGGTATGAAGCCATGGAAATTGTTGGTGGCAAGGTCAAGGATATATAATGATGTTATGTTACCAATCGAAGACGGTACCTCTCCAGTAAACATGTTTCTGGACAAAGAAAGCCCCTGCAAGCTGTGAAGTGCTCCGATGGAATCGGGAATGCAACCGGTTAGAAGATTATTTTCTAAACTCAAGACAGACAGGTTGTAGAGATTTCGGAGGGCTGAAGGAATAGTTCCTTGGATGTGATTATTTGCCATGAAAATCCGATTAAGGCTGTTGGAGAGATTGGAGATGGATGTCGGCAACCATCCATGGATCAAATTCGATTCCACCGTGAGAGTATCTAAGCTAGAACAATTAGCTAAAGAAGAAATAAAACTTAAGTCATCCTGCAATTGGTTAAGACCTAAGACAAAAAATTTGAGGCCCTTTAGCCTTCCCAGGTTTTTCGGTATCGGGCCATGGAAACTGTTGTTGTAAAGCAAAAGTTTCTCAAGGCTGGTGGCATTCGTTAACGATGACGGAATTGTCCCTGTCAACAAGTTATGGGAGGCTCCGAGGCAATACAGAGAAGGAAGAGTGTTGCCGATATCAGAGGGAAAGCTTCCCCACAATTGGTTCCAGCCAACAAAGAAGTCACAAAGGGAGGAGATGTTAAAAATCCCTGGTGGAATCTCGCCAGTTAGTTTGTTCAATCCTAGTAGGAGAACTTCCAACCTCTCGAGTTGGGAAAAATCCTTAGGTATTTCTCCATGAAACGCATTTTCTCCTAGGGAGAGTTCTAGTAGCTGCGAGAGGTTTCCGATCGAAGGTGGAATAGGACCTACTAGTCTGTTCTTAGCCAAATCCAATTTTTTAAGCCTTGGTAAAGAACCAAGTTTGGAATGAATTCCCCCCACAAGTTGGTTATCTATGAGATCCAAGGTCCAAAGGTTCAAGCAGCGAGAAAGATTTGAGGGTATCAGCCCACCAAATGAGTTGTTACTAAGAATGAGATGACGGAGTTGAAGCAATTTGCCGATCTGTGATGGGATTTTGCCACTAAAGCTGTTGTTTTGTAAAACCATAACCCTCAAGAAAGAGAGATTACCTATGTGAGGAGGTAGGAAGCCTCCCAACCCATGTGATATTAGGACTAGGGATATGACCCTCCGTGGATGCCTTTTGCTGCACACAATGCCATACCACTCACAATGATGGGTGGAATCATTCCAAGAGCTCAAAACTCCAAATGGATCTTTGTGTATTGCATTTTTGAAGGAGGCTAAAGCAAGCCGATCCGTTTGATTTTGTAAGCAAGCACCGGGGCTTATCATTGAGCTCCAACACCACAAGAGGGCAGAGTTGAGTATAAGAAATAGTAGTTTCCCCATCTTCTCTAGTTACCCACTTTCAATCTTAGCTCCATTTAAAACCTCCGTCATGTGCACAACTCACTTTTGATGTGATGTTTTGTTTTTACTTATTGAATAAAGCAACATTGTAGGCGATGAGAAGGAACAGAGGGAGGAGGACACTAAGGGCGCGTTTGGTAACATTTTTGTTCAAAAATTATTCCAGGGAACAAAAATAGAAAAAAGTGTTTCTGTTCCGGAGAATAATTTTTGACCAGAAGAACGCATTTGGTAAACTTGTTCCAGAAATAAAAATGAATAGAAACATGTTTGGTAAATTTATATTCTTTTTTTGGTTTCTTTTAATTTTTTAATATTTTTATTTTATTTTTCCTTTTATCCTTTATTTTTTATATTTTCTTCTTACGGCCGGCAGCCTTGCCCAGCCACAAGAAGGCTCGCCGACCCCCGGTGAGGCTCCGCCTCGCCTTGGTTGGGCGAGCTCGGCCTCACCCAGATCCGGCGATGCTCCGGCGAGGTCGCCGACCCTCGACGGCGTCGCCGGCCCTCGACGGCCGGTCGCCGGCCATGGTCGAGGCCGGCGACCGGCCAAAGAAAAAAGAAGAAGAAAAGAAGAAGAAAATAGAAGAGAGAGAAGAAATAGTTTTTTTTTTGTTTCTTCAAAAGTGTTTCGGAACAAAAAACATTTTTTTCTCATTTTTGTTCTTTTTGTGTTCGGGAACAAAAAATCTGATTTTGAATAAAAACGCAAACAAATGCGTTTCTGTTCTTTTTTTGTTCCCAAGAATAAAAAAACAAAAAATCTGTTCTTAAACAGAAAAAAAGAATGAAAACATGCAGGCCCTAAATAAATAACAAAAAGAGAAAGTTCCATATAAAGGACAAGTTGGTGCCCCATATTCCACGAAGTCCATGCGGACCAAGACTAAAGACTGAACAAAAGAGAACGCTGCTTATTAGTTTAAATATTGCTTTCTCTCTCCTGAAGACCGATGGCCGAAGACTGAACAAATTGGTGCCTCATGTTTACCGTCAATTACGAGAGGATTGAGAAGTCCATGAAAACGAAGAATGAACATTCCGTCAAATGCCTCATGTAAGCTGGCGGCAACTACCCACAAGAGGGCAGAGTTGAGTATAAGAAATAGCAGTTTCCCTATCTTCTCTAGTTACCCACTTTCAATCTTAGCTCCATTTAAAACCTCCGTCCCATGCACAACTCACTTTTTGACTAACAATTTGTTTCGTATGAACGCTAAATCTAGTGCTATCAAAATTAATGGAAATTAAATAACTATGGATGAATAATTAAGATCAATATGAGAAAAATATATTTGCCATATAGTTTTGTGTAATCTTAAGAAGAAATAACGGTGGAATAGTAATTTAAATTTCCTTTAATTGGTCTTGCCACATTTATCTATTTTCCCCTATTACAAACTTTATTATAATACTCCACGCTTATTATTTGATGACATGGTGCGTGCCACATAGCGTGCCATTTCATTTGGTAAGAAATTCTACTAAAGTCTTTGCGTGTGAAATGTTGTTCACATTTCAACGTCTTTGCTAATTTTCACTTTTACCCTAAAAACAATAAAAAAAAGAAATGTCAAACAGACTAAGATTGTTTAATAAATTCGGTATAATGATTGATGTGATATTTTGTTTTTACTTATTGAATAAAGCAACATTGAAGGCGATGAGAAAGAACAGAGGGAGGAGGACACTAAAGAATAACAAAAAGAGAAAGTTCCATGTAAAAGTACCAAAATAATTATAAATCATTTTGTATTTGTACCAATTCAATCATAAACTTTTCAATTAAATCAATTTAATTCTAAGCCAGAAAATGCTAATGTAGCCGCTGACAGTCTTATGTGGCGTCACGTGAACAAATTTTATAATTTTTTTAAATATTTTTTCAGATTTTTTAAATTATTATTTTTTCTTTTTTTTTTCCTTTTTTTTTCTCATTTTTTTTTCTTTTCTCCTTACCCTTGACCGGTGAGGTTGCCAACCGGCCGACAATCGCTAGCCACGGGCTAGTTGGGGTGAGGGGCCCCATGCCCTCGTTGGCCACTGGCAAGGGCCGCCGCGCCCTCGCTAGCCACAGGTGAGGGCGTCGGCCCCCACCTAGATCCAGGCGAGGGCCTCTACGCCCTCGTTGGCCACAGGCAAGGGCACGGCAGCCCTCGCTCATGGCGCGCGAGGGTGCGGCGGCCCTCGCCCAAATCCAGGCAAGGGCGCAGCAGTGGGGCATCTCGTCTCCTCCAGCTGCAAAGCGTCTCTCCCTTCTTCTCTCAATCAAGCTCAACGGTACTCTCTCTCTCTCTCTCTCTCTCCCCGCCTGCCTGCCCGCCCGCATGCACGTACGCATGCACGCTTCCTTCCACAAGTGGTCGCATCTTGCACGAGGCATGTTTGTGAGAATGCCGACACGAGCCTTGACCACCACCGCTTCCTTTGCCAATAGCTATGAGGCTTGAAACCGAGGAGCGCCGCACCCTCGCCTAGATTTGGGCGAGGGTTGCCGAGGGCTGCTGCGCCCTCGCTTGTGGGTTGTGGCTGACAAGGGCGTAGAGGCCCTCTTGGCCAAGGGGTGAGGGTTTCGGCCCTCGCCTGGATCTGGGCGGGGGCTGACGCCCTCGCCTATGGCCGACAAGGTCGCGGCGACCCTCACTAGTGGCCGGCGAGGGCGCAAGGCCCCTCGCCTCGACCAGCCTGTGGTCGGCGATGGTTTGCTGGCCGGCGACCTCGCCGGCCAAGGGGTAAGGAGAAAAGAAAAAAAAAAAGAAAAAAATAATAATTTAAAAAATCTGAAAAAATATAAAAAAATTATAAAATTTGTCCACGTGGCACCACATAAAATTGTCGGCGGCCACGTCAACAATTTCCGGCTTAAATTAGCCGGATAGACTGAATTGGTACCCGTGTAAAAATGTTTAGGACTAAAATGGTCAAATTAAAAAGTTTAGGACTGAATTGGTATTAATGCAAAAGGTTTAAGACTATTTTGGTACTTTTCCCAAAAGTTCCATATAAAGGGCAAGTTGGTGCCCCATATTCCACGAAGTCCATGCAGACGAAGTCTAAAGATAACAAAAGAGAATGCTGCTTATTAGCCTAAATATTGCTTTGTCTCTCCTGAAGACCGATGGCTGAAGACTGCACAAATTGGTGCCTCATGTTTACCGTCAATTACGAGAGGATTGAGAAGTCCATGAAGACGAAGAGTGAACATTCCGTCAAATGCCTCATATAAGCTGGCGGCAATTAACACCCCAGAGTGAACATTCCGTCAAATGCCTCATGTAAGCTGGCGGCAATTAACACCCTCCCCCCCTCCAAAAAAAAAAAAAAAAAAAAAAAAAGAAGGAAAGACAGAAAGAGAGAAATGGAACAAGCTAATGACATATACAATCATAAAATATAAGGAAGACTAACAAAATTCGAGACAAGTATGATATCCCAGAGCTCGGGCCCTTCTCTCTTTCAGCCGTCAAATGGGACTGACTCTTAGTTCCCAAATAAAATTAGCCTTCGTCTTAGGGCTCTCTGACCTTAGAATTTTTTTTTTTTTTCTAGAGGATCTATTTAGAGTCACAAGTAGAGAGCATATTTACTGAATCAATTCATCTTATCTGATCATGATCGGAATTCTATCATTCCAATATCAAGAGGTCTTTGTGAGAAAGATTTATAAGAACATTGGAGAGAAGTTTGGGGAATTTTCTCTTCTCTGGACTGTCTTTTATTCAAACATCACATCCCCTTATGTAGCTAA
Source organism: Eucalyptus polyanthemos subsp. polyanthemos (assembly GCA_017140185.1). Taxonomy (NCBI): domain Eukaryota; kingdom Viridiplantae; phylum Streptophyta; class Magnoliopsida; order Myrtales; family Myrtaceae; genus Eucalyptus; species Eucalyptus polyanthemos. The sequence goes on along the minus strand of CM029463.1, from coordinate 19,566,273 downwards.
GATTAAGGATAGTACAAACATTTTCATGACCAGTATGGCGAAGAAGTATGGCAGACAAAGCTTTTTACAGAATGCAAGGAGGGAATACTACAGGATTAACAAAATCTGTAAAAAGGTCAGTACAAATAAACAATATACGGTACAGACTCAATAGCACGACAAAGCTTATAACTTTAACATAGTAGTCATGAGAACTCTAAAAGATTCATTTACTTATTGACGGGTTCATGATTTAGGTCGATATCAAGATATTTGTTAGAGTTAAAAATCCAGTTACCTTGTGTCTTCAAGGTAAGATTCTCGAAAGTTCCATGGGTTTTGGCTGGTCTGCTTATACTCATCTAACGCCTAGTGGATGGCATCCTTGGTGGCATGATATCCGTGGGTATCATCCCATGGCATTTCTTCTTGATAAGTACTAAGCCGCAAAGACTTCCGAACAGTTTGATTCTCTTCACTTAGGATCCTCTGAAGTTCTCGGTATTCTTTACGAATTTCTCTGAAACTACAACCATAAGATTTTTATAATTTAAAAATGGGATAGGGCAATTGATTTGTCCTAGTAGTCCTGACGTGTGAAGTCACCATTTCTGTTGAAGAAAAGTGGTGATATGAACTTCTTAATTTGGAGCTCTGCGCTTCAATTCGTTAGAGAATAGGTTTTGCCAACTAGGAAAAGGGTGAAAGCACACAAGAACTTCTGCAAAATGCACACAATAATGTTACTAAAAACCTTCAATAAGAATGGCAGTAATGATCCTATAGACAGTGGCTACAGGGATTTCAATGGCTGAAGTATAGCTATGAAACGGATACCAACCGAACCATCTTAATTCCTCTGGAAAATTGGTGATGTTGAATGTGAAAACATGGATGAGCGGATGGTATGGATTAATATCAAAGGTTATGAGATCTAGATATTCATATTGCTATCTTCAATTGATCCCCAAAGAGGGGTTTCGTATTTCTTTAGATTTATCCGGAAAGGACAAGCTGAAGTGTTTTAGGTGGCATATCACCCTAGTGGGGTTCTTTTCACCCTTCCCTCACGATACTACTTCGTAATTGGCCAACTGTGAACATGTAAAAGAATTAGAAGTATTCAGGTCTTGTAAGATCTACAAGGATGTTCTTCTCTTCTTTGATATGTTTGGTTTCAGAAGAGCAATTGAAAAACCATTCTACCCCTTGAACAAATTGAGGATGAGAAACTGTTTTTTTGGCTTAAAACTTCAGCACATGGAAAAGGATGACATTTCATTTCGACAGAGAAATGATAACCAATCAAATGGAATTCAAATTTTTTAATTTCATATTTGACAGTAAAGGTTCCTTTGAATGAAGAGTGGTAGTGGAGTTTGACAAGCAAAAGCCGTCCACTTTTATATTCACAAATGTACCACTTTCCATCAATTTCTTAGAGCAAAACTGCTATCCAATATTTTTCACTAGCATTCATTCGCAAGATTCGCTTGCCATCAGATTGAATTTGCAATGGGGAAGGAGGCAGCAATTTCTCCTTTGACACCTCAACTGCACTAGTATGCTCTCCTTTACATGGGAGGGGATTCTTCTTCATGACCTTTTGCAAGGGATGCATAAATTTAGAGACTTTTGGGACAAAATCTAAGATAAATGACAATTATGAGAAACTGTTGAACCTGTTAATAAGAAATATTCTAATAAGGAAACTTCAAGAGTTCTTGGCCAATATGATCACCAAGGAAGTATGTCCATTGGACTTATATGAGTCTAATCAAGTTTAGATATGTAAGTCCCATGTGGAAATTAAACACTCTAGTTGAGAATTATGATGTGCTAGATTGACATAAACCCAATGCATTTTACAATGTTGCCCCAACATATAAAGTAGGGGCGAGCATGGTTCCAGAATAAAATCTGAAACTTGAGAACCAAAGCGGTGAGAACTTATTTGGATTCAAGTTCTAATTCTACAAGGTATATTTTAGGTTCAAAAAATTGGAGAACCTGTTTTGATAGGTAAATTCCAAGTGCGATAATGAGTATGTAATTTAGAACTACTAGTCTGAGCTTCCATTTTATGACTAAGGCTTTTACTTTGTTAATGAACCGAACCAGTGGAAACCGATGGGAACTTGTCCGATTTTAGATCTTAAGTTATGTAAGGAAGGTTTCAGATTTCAAAAATTGAGGAACATGTTTCAACAAGTAGAAATCAAGTTCTAGGTTAGTAGAACCTAGAGCATGAAATATTGAACTTGGATGAGTTTTTGTGTTTTTCTTGGTCTATGTGTTCAAGCAATCTTGTGGTGATAAGTGCATAATTTGAAACTATTAGCCCTAGTTTACATTTTATGATTAAGACTTTTATTTTTTAATTTTTCATATTTTTCATGTATCTAAATATAAATTATAGTTAATGAATTATAACAACAAGTAGTCGTTATTACAGGTGATATTTCACTATAATTATTCAATTAATAATAAAAATGTACCTAGGTAAGCCTCGGAACCAACCGTGAAACTTGTAATAATGTATGTTCTAGATTCTAAAAAATGATGAACTTGTTCTATTGAATAGATTCCAAGTTCCACGTGAAACCTATACGAAATTCGGTATCTCACACTCAAGATATAGTGTCTAGAACTGTAATGTTTTAGTGGGCATAGTGAGACAAGTATTTCAAAAGTAATGCTAATGACATGGTGGCTATGTAGCTTGCGCCATATCATCAAGTAGGTGTGAAGTCAGCTACCAAACTAAAGATTATATTAAATGGGTGAAATAAACAAAAATGGGGTAGGATCAATCAAACAAAATTTAGCTTCATATATTGTTATCTTCTTTTTCAATGTTGTAAGAAATGTCCTCCCAAACATCCTCTCAAGCTGCCACTCAAGTATAGTCGACAGTCCTTAAAGCTCTTCACATCTTTTGAATGCAAGGACAAGAAGCGATCAGCCCACAAAGGTATTGAACATATTTGAACTTTATAACGATGATCAAACAGATATTAATTTTGAAGATAATTTACGTGCAACTTCTAGACGATTCAAGGGGTCAATTTCATACTATACAATTTATAATAAACTATTTTGAAATGTCTGGGGTCGCGTGACGGATAAGTTGGTGCCTCCTATTAACAATGACCCTCCTCCGGATGACCTCTAGAACAATGAACAAAACCCTCGTTTAATGATAGTTTAATGATATTTACTCTGTCAATATGAACACAAAGATCAAATCATTATCACAAATCACTAACTTTTATTGTATAATAATATTGGTTTTCTCCTTTTCCAAAAGGAAAATATTTTCCACAAAATCTCTTTTTGAATAGAAAAGTCATCCAATCAACTTTTTTTTCTTGTTGATTGAAATTGTAACATCCCGGGCCCCACTATGTAATATTGTCTGCTTTGGGTCACCCACCCTGGCGCGAACAAACCGCCATCCTAGCCACTGGTCTTTTCCCTCATGACTTTAAAACGTGTTACACGGATTAGAGGGATCTAAACCTTATAAGTTAATCAAGACCTCCCTCCCTAGGCGATGTGGGACAAAAGAAGAGAGGGACCCTTCCTTGTGCACGTCCGAGGACCGTCACTCAAGCTGTCACACTCTCCACCTCTTAATAGAACAACGTCATCGCTGTGGCCCAACACAAGGTCGGGAGTCAGAATAGCATTCTTGCTGTGGCCTCACATGCGTTTTAAAGCCGTGAAAGAAAAGACTGTGGCTGGGATGATGGTTTGTTCGCGTCAGGGCAAGTGACCAAAAGCGGACAAAATTACATAGTGGGGCCCGGGATATTACAAAAATAAGTATTGCTATTTTTCAATCTAGAAATGTGAAAGTAAAGCAAAAGGATTTTAAAATTGTAATATCTTTAATCGTGATGTGATGTGCGAGGATCGTGATCTTTATCTGCAGTGAAAATCATTTTCATTTTTCTCAAGTGCGATACATTATGCAATTAGTCCAATGCTTTTCGTGGTCAAGTCATGAAAAAAGCACTTGGGAATTTCATTTGGGCCTTCAAAAGAAATGTACGTCAATCACATTGCATCCCGTGCACTTCGATTCAAGAAAACTGAGAGTGATTTTCGCATTAGAATAGACTAATTGACTCGCTAATGCCTTGGGTTAAAGTTTTCTCCCCTACTTTTGATTGTTTCTTTTGGCTTTTCATATGAGATTGATTTAAAGTCCAAGTCAATTATGAGTCAAGCACCAAAAGCTAAAACATCAAGGTCAAGTAGTCAAGCTTGATGCAATTTCTTTTGACTTATGTTTGCATGAAAGAGAAATCCGAAAATATTAAATGCTTGAGTAAGAATTTTATTTTGGGTTACAATTGGGAATTTGATGATAGCTTTTGAAGATATTTATTTTGGGTTACAATTGGAAATTTGATGATAGCTTTTGAAAATGTTATATGGTGCCTTCTTCATTGAGGTTAAAGAAATGCTAAATTTACTAGGAATATGCATTAAGTCCTCTTTATTAAATGATTCGTGAAGTTTCCATTGGTCGATTTAATGAAACCTACAAGTTTGTTTCGAGTCCTCACACTTCTATTTCCCTTTCAAATTATCTCCTAGTGTATTATCCTTCATTCATTTTCAATAAACTTTTAATGCAATTGCTTGCTAGTTGAGCACACCCATTGCCCCAGGATGGAGGGAATAAGGGGTGCCTAGTCCCAATCCCCACGTTAATTATGGTCAAAAGACCTCGTCTAGTAGCTGCAATTTCTTATGATTGGAATTCTCCATGAGATAAAACATCAAAGATTAAGGCCCGTTTGGTTCGGCTTTCCCAATGGGCTTTGGGCCCCTAAAGCCTCTTGGGGAAAATATTTTGTGTTTGGTTCACACTTTTGAGTCTCCATTTGCCAAATGCTAGCATTTGGAATACTATTCTAAAGTTTAATGATTTTTTTTTATTTCCAATATTACCCTTACTGATAATTATGTTTTCCTTTTTGCCCTCGAAAAATACTGTTCAGCGTCTTCTTCCTTCTTCCTCGCAAAGCTTAGTCAACGAGTGGCGCTCAATCGCGAGCGGCCAAATCTAGCCGACGGGAAGCCTCGCCTTAGGCCGCGCGACCTCAGGCAACGTGGCCTGAGGTTGAGCGACCTCGGGTGTCATCGAAGGTCCCCAACCTCAGGCGAGCCGCCTCCCCCCACTACCAATGCTTTTCTTTATCTGTTTTAAGCCTCATTTTCTCTTCCCACATTTACAAAGTTTGTATTTTGAGGTAGATAAACTAAAATAAATATTTTATCAAATTAGCTAAAACGATTATTGGGTGGACTACGTACGTTGAGCCTCAAAGCCCTTGGTCCAGCCCACTTTAGCGATGAGGCTGTAGGACTAGGATGTACTATCCGAGCCTACCAATGAGTGCTAAATTTTCAGTCAAATCCGTTCATCTCATCAATGTACCTGTGAGTCGTCAAATTCATGATTAGATCTATACTTGATTTATTATTAACATCAATTGACATCTTATCGGTGTATCTATGTATAATGCAAGCACTCGCCACCAACGGAAGCAATGGACCGATAGTTGTAGCTTGCCTAGTCGCTCACCCACATCTTCACAGCATCTTCGCCACTTAGGTCATCGGAGCCCTCAGCCAAGTTATTGCCCATATGGGTTTATCGAGTCCTCCAATTCGTAGCCACTGGTAGCATGCTTGCTCGAATTTCTTTGGGCTTAGGCTACGACGGTGTTGTTCCACGAGGGCAGGGCCACCCCGACCATGGCACGGGATGCGTTGTTCGTGTCGACAAAGTCCTAGTGGGTGCTTTGGGCAAGTGAGGTTTCGATAATGACTAAGACAAAGGTGAGGCATGTAATCGCTAGTGAGGGCTTGATAAAGGAAGTCATTCTTGTCCAATTTAAAGGGGCAAAAGGATATTGAAAATGCCAAAATTTTCGTATAATACTCAATTGAGGCTCCATTCGTTTCATGGAAAATAATTTCCGAAAATACGTTTTTGGATTTTCCAGCATTTGTTTCACAGAAAATGAATTCCTTGGAAATAAAAATGTTTTCCATGAAAGAAAAAAAAAAAAGTCTTCTAAATTAGGGGAAAATGTTTTCCACTTTTGAAAGTGGAAAACATTTTCCTTACTTGATCTCTCTTATCTTACACCTCTACAAATCCTTATTTCCTCTCTCATTTCTTCTTCTTCTTTTCTTTCTTTATTCGAATTATTTTATTTTATTTTTCTTTTTTAATTCAAATTATTTTTAATTTCTTTTTTCTATTTTTAATTTTTAATTTTTTTTTTTTTTCTTTTCTTTTTTTTTCTTTTATTTGTTTCCCATCTTCTTCTTTCTCGGCTAGTCGTCAATTGTTACTAAGTGAACCTTGAGCTCGTCGATCCCAAGCTCACGCTTTGTGCTCTTGCTTATCATTTTCTTTATTTACTCTACTCTGCAGCTGTACATTATTTAAGCAAAGAGCTCTATATGCTTTGTTTCTTTTTTCTTTTGTTTATTAGTGTGACATCTTGAAATTCGAGCCCTCTGAGGGATAAATAAATATGAATTTCGTTAATGCATTGTTGGTCGATCTCACTGGAATTGATCACTCTTGAGATATTGACCTTGAGGGAAAAGCTAATGAGAACAGAACTTGTACAACTAAAGAACTTGACTTGGGAAAATGACTTGATTGTGAAACTTGTGTGCGGAAGATCTTGTAGATAGGCAGGCTAATTCCAAGGATGACTAGAAGTCGATTCGTGGACAAAACATAGTGGAACGACGGGTGATTCCATTTACCGTTATTGAGCCCGCGAATAACCCTAAGTCGATCCTTAATAATCTCGTACTTTGAAATAAGAATATATCCTCTGTAATTTCATGCAGTTAAGGACATCCATATGTCAAGATGTCTTGAATGTGGTTTGGCACGAGTCGATTACGCGTGAATCCTCGGAGCCGCCCGTCAGTCTGAGTTGTAACCGAAATGGCATTTGGTGAAATTGACATGGCAAGAGAACTTAGGATTGAACTTCGAATTATTGGGAATGTCCGAGACAAACATTAGATGAAGCTGCTTTAACAGTCGATAGAGCCAGTGAAGCCAAGCAATTAGAAAAGGGATTTTTGACCAGAAAATAAGCCAATTTAGACATGGGCGGGGCCAAGCCAGTGTGGGCCTTAGGACCAAGTTGGGATAGCCACCAAATGGGCCTAAGACAAGCAAATGAGCCCATTGGGCTAAATCAACTATTCATCTTTCAAGCCCATGATCTAACCTTAAGCCCATTTGAGCCCAATCAATTTCCAAGCCAATTCTTATTCATGGCCAAGCCCATTTCCTAGGCCCATCCACCAATTTCAACCCAAGGTTAGATTGGTAATTTGCGCAAAGTGGAAATGACCAAATTGCCCATAAAAGCAAGTGGATAAGGGCAAAGGAAGAGAGAGAAGGTGAGGGCATTTGCATGGGGAGTTGGGCAAGTATTGATGAGGCCTTGACATCCCTCACTTCACTCTCTCTCTCCCCTCATTCGGCTCTCCCTCGACGGAGCTCTCTCTCTCCTCATTTTACTCTTCTCCAGTTTCTGTTCCAGCAAACCCTCCTCCAAAGAGTTGAGTTAAAAGTTGGCTTCCCGAACAAATCAACTCATGTGCCACCCACCACTATATCGAGGACACTCCAGTCATCTACCTGGACCTAGCCATTTTTCGGTAGGAGCTACTATTTGACCCGTGGGCCGGCTAGAAGCCAATGGCAGCCTAACCGCTTGGCGCTGTTCTGCTCCAGCTAACCTTTTGTCAAAGATCCAAGTTAAAAAATATTTTCCTAGATGAATTAGCCTATGCTCCACCCACCACCGTGACTAGGAGAGAGAGTCTCGTATGTATGGTGGTTGCCGCTCGCCAAACGGAGCCGCCAAACGTCTCGAAATCTGGAGACAAGCCACCAACCACTGGACCGCCCGGTTCCGCCCAGCTTCGCTTGTTTCAAGTTTTCTTCGAGTTTTCTCCATTTTCGACCGTTCTTTCACCTAGCCTAGCTACTAGCCACTCCCCCTTGACCCCCTGGTGCCACCAGTTGCTAGCCACCCCCTCGTCGGAGCTCCGATCAGCCCGTTCAACTTCGTTTCTCCTCTAGTAGTCAGTTTTTGAGAGTTGCAGAGAGAAGCAAAGGCTGTGATTGTTGTGCCGAGCTTGAGACCACCTTAGATAGTTGTGGTAGAGGTCCTGGTGCGTAGCCACCATCGCCGTCGCCGCGTTGATGTCTCCGGCCCACTTAACGAGTGAGTTTGGCTCATAATCCTTCGATTAGTGCTTCAACTTGCTTAAGGTTGGTTTAATTAGATCTAATTCTAGCTTAGGTGATTTAATTAAGTTTTATTAATCCTAAGATAGGTGGTTAGATGGATGGATTAGATTAGTTTAGCTTAATCTCGCTTTATTTGCTTAATTGTGCTTATTTGTTTAATTAAGCTTGTTCTTCTTAATTAATTGTTTGTTTTTTTAATTAATGTTTTATTTAATTTTTGAATTTAATTTATTAAATATCGAATTCTGGAAATTTACTGTTCACTCGATGCAATACTATTCACGTGCACTATTCACTCGAGAGTGAAAAACTCCTTGTTTCATGTGTGTTGAATTCATGAAGTAAATGGATGTGTAAATGCATAAGCATCCACATGAATTGATTGTTGGATGGTGAAATTGAGTGGTGATAGTGAAAATATGGCTTTTATTCTGAAAATCCCAAGTGTTAGGTTTTAACACCAAAAGTGGTTTTAATGAATATATCAAACCGTGGGATTTCAAAAAAAAAAAAAGAGTATCACTTTTCAAGGTTCGAATTGACCGTGTACCCACACACGCCTATTTTCCGGATGTTTTTAATACGAATAAAATAGGCAAGGACCACCATTTTAATGGAGAAATTTGAGTGCAATACATGGTATCCTGGGCCGAGATTGATTGATCATGTGTTGGATAAAGAGAAACCGTCTCGAGCTTTTAAGCCGGACGTTACTAAATCCCTTTTCGGGTTACCCATGCATTAGGGTAGTGGGTCGCAGTAGATTCTGGACCTACATCCCTTCGGGAAAGCCGTATAATTGAGAGACGTCGCCGTGCTCATGGTGGGAGACGAAGCCTAACTATGCCAGAAGACATCAAACTTATGAGTAGGTTGTACTCGGGTCGCAGTAAATTCTGGACCTACACCCCTTCGGGGAAGCCGTCTATTAAGAAATAGACGTCGTCGTGCTCAATGGTGGTGAGACGAAGCCTAACTATGCTAAAAGACACCGAACATATGAGTAGGTGGTACCTTTAAGGGGAAAATTTAACAATTGGAACGCATGATTGTTTAAGTTGATTGGGTTGGGACCCCTATTATTAATTGAGTGAATAAGGCGTTTCAATTTCTGTATGCATTGAGTATATGCATGGTGTTTTTGAACTGTGCTAATGTGCGAGAATGCATGAGAATCATGGCATCTGTGATTTCGGTCATGCATGAGTTAAGCACATTATTTATGACACGCACATGAATCAATAACATGTAGGGTGTGGCAATGGCCATGTGAGATCGCTTGTGATGTGACTTGTATGAGATTGATGAAATATATCATCTAATGGCCATGTGCATTGTGTGTATTGTGCTGAATTATAACGTGCAGGGTATGGCATACCAGATAAGGTTGTATGCAAATCAACTATTGATTGTTGCTTGTGGTGAGGTAGTTCAGGATAAATACCCCGAGTTGAGTTGGAGTACTAACCAGGGCTTAGCGGTGGAAGTCACTGAGATTTATCTCTCACTGGTTATTGAATAACCATTTTCAAGTCCCTAGTGTGAAGAGCCAGGAGCTTGAGGCTGAAGGGTCAGGAGCATAGGTGGCTTAGTAGTTCTTTTTGACATAGACATTCTGTATAAGCTTGAAGTGTTTATAAAAATGTATTTGATTTAAAATTGGTTGTCCTACTTTTCTAGCCCATGTATGTCGTTGTTAGAGGATTAGTTAATTCACTTCCGCATGTGCAATAAAATAAAAAGGGTCGGCGACGAGTCCTAGGAACGTCGCAAAATTCTATCGACCACCAAGGGTTGTGCGCACGCTCAAGATTCGGGACGTGACAATTAGAACACAAAAGACGTAGGAGGAGAACAGGTTACTGAACTAGAAGATTCTCATTAGAGCTGTACATGCTTTGCTTCTTTTCTCTTTTACTTCTTTTTAAAATCCATACAAACATTTTTTTTAGAAAAGATGAGCATTTGGTGACAATGAGGGAATACAGATATGAAGTAAGTTTGCCTAGATTTAAAGGCAATTTCATATTTGATGGATTTATAGGTCGGTAAGTAATGCATGCCTAAGCAGTGAAGTCTTAGAAAATATTTTCCTTGCAGAATATTGGAAAATATTTTCCGAAACATTTTCAGGTTTTAGCCGAACACTAGAAAATATTGTCATTTTCCTATAAAATGACTTCTAAGAAAATATTTTCTGTGAAACAAACGGACTTAGTGTCAAAATTTTTTGTCGACTTACTTAAGTATCAAATGAGGAAAAAATGATTATTTAAGTGCCTTGCTAAAAAAATTCATATCAAAATGATTGCGTAACTTTTATAATTGAAATTTTAATATGATTTGACCTATTTGATTTAAAATCAAGTCTGCATGGACGTGCAAAATAGCATCACATAAGTCAATGTGGCTAGCTTGCCTAAAATGACATTGCACGACTCCCAGGAGCCAAAACGTCAATCCACCATGATTTTCTTCTCCGTCACTATCGGTCCGCCAATAGCCATCATTGATTCACCATCGTTGGCCACGATAGCTCTCATGTGTTCAGAGTAGAAAAATAGAGTCCGGAAAGGAAGGACTCAATAAATTTTCGAACGGCCAGGAAAATCTCTCGGATTATAAGGGTGCGCATGATAAAATTTCTAAAACAAAAATTGATTTCTTGCCAAATTGATTTCTCAATTTCTATTTCAGAAATTGAGAAATTAAAAATTTTAACTTTTGATTTATTCTTCAAATCTATTTCTGAAATAGAAATCTGTTTCAGAAAAAAAAAATCAAATTGCATTATCAAACAGATTTCTGTTCCAAACTTATTCCGAGAAACAAAGAAATAGAAAAATAAAGAAGTAGAAATTTTATCATGTGTCCTAAATTTTCAAAGGCTTCTCCATCTATGATCACTAACAACTGCCGCTCATCCAGCATCGACGACCATGGGTTATAACACATAATAGAGCACATTTACACTCAAGAGAGCTCAACATGAATTTGCTCTCTCGAATTGATTCCTCTCATTCACTCTTTGCCCCTATTTCTTAGTCACTATTGCCAAAGTGCTCCAACCTTAGTCAAACTGCCTCCTTCGACGATTCCAATCCACAATGTTGCTCCTGTGATCTCCTTACTCAGATTCGACCCCCATTTCCTCTTTGGACATTTATGAATTTCGTTGAATTTGTGATTTAGGTTTAAAATTTGGGAATTTCGTTGAATTGACGATATAGGGTTCGAAATTGGGGCAAAACTCGTAGACAGTGTTGTTTATGGAATAATAGGCTGACTGGGCATGCCGACGAGTCATGTCAATTGGTGATATTAATAAAATATGACCATGTAGGATTTCTAGTGATCCAAATCAAATTGAAATTGAAATGATTGTTTTTTTCTCAAAAAAGTTGCACTCAAGTAATTTGAAAAAAAGAATATTAAAGTGAGCATCATAAGAAACTTTTGACACTTTTAATGTCATGTTACCAAGAGATTGAGGGTGTCTGTGATGGTGATGATGATGATGAGAGTACAATTGAGAAACGCAAATCTGCCTATTGCAATTGAGAAGCACCTCTATTAAAAAGGGACTAGGACACTTGACTCATAAACAACCAAAATTAGAAAACCTTAAACTATGAAATATTAAACTAGACAGCATAAAGTTAGGAAATATCAAATTTAAACCATAAAAAAAAGGAAATCTAGTCATATTAGGAATTCTATTCAAAATAGGAAACCAACTTCAAATTAGAAACCTCTGACTCAGGTAACTGAGTCTTTATTGTTCAATCATCTTGAAACTTCATCTTAAATGTGTTTCAACCTTAGTCAAGGGGAACTATCAAAAGAAAGCTAACGGATTTACTAAATAGGACCGACGATTCCTCACAAGGCAACTGCTATCACTTAGTGCAAATTCTCACAAACGCTTCCAATTGCAACTTGGATTCTCAATATTTATACAAGGCATTCAATTTATTTAGGAGCCACCACTAGTCAATTATTGATCGATTAGACACCAAATAAAATGCAGGAGCAAATTTTACTTCTACAAACTAGACATTTATGAATGTGGGGACTTTTTTATGTAGATTAATCTAATGCACTTTCAATACATTTTCTGTATATTTTCTAAAATGTTTTACATGCTATCTTTTATCGACGTTACTCATAAACTACTAAAGTGTGAGAAATGATTATGCATGTGCACAAACGATAGTGTAGTACTCAATAATCCCAACAATAAATAAATTATTAAAATGATTAAAGAATCTAGAATGCATGTGCAAGCAAAAGCGAATCCTTATATATTACCAATTGAAGCAGAGGTTCTACAAACTTAGTTTTAGGAAACAAACATACAAAAGTTAAAATCATTGTAGGCGGCAACATAGATCACCTCTCTCGATCAAAATTGTGAATCATAGAAAGAGGAAACTTTTCAGGCCAAATAGAAATGGGAAAATTCTACAAAAGTAAGAGACTGTGTATAGAGAGTCATATATATGAAGTAGTTGCATTCAATAGTATGAATTTGAGTTCAAATAGAATAACAAAATATTTTTATCCGGTGTTTGGAGATGTCCTTTAGACCAGATATACTCAGACAAAATGTTGGATAAGAAATTTGAGATAGGAATGGGAAAATTTGCATTGAAAAAAAAAAAAAACTTAACAAATACTACTATCTTCAAACAATGGAGTGATGCATCTAACAGACATCCTCTCCAATTGATCAACTAGCTCTTATTCGCATGTGACGATTGCAATTCCGAAACGTCCGCGCAATTCGATTACTTGAAATGGAGCATCCACTGTAACTGACCTTTCGACCGATCCCTCCTCCTCCATCACCTAACCCAATTGACCGTAATGACCATTAAAATCGTCAACCTCCTTTGACAATGTATCGCTATTAGTTTGTCCTAATTCAACCTCATTTGCTGTTTTTGCCACTATAAATGACAACGCCTATTGCTACATTCCCAGAGGAATTGAATGGATTACTAAGCACAATGCTTAGCATGGACTCCCCACCCAATTTATCTTACCTATCGGAGATGGAACTAATTGATTTTTGGTCAATTAAACACTCAAGTAAATTACGGGAGTACATTTACTTTAGCAAACCAAAAATTATTGAGTACGGGGGCTCAGAACCTTTTCTCTTTATTTTGAAAATATTTTGCATTTTGCTGATTTTGGTAATATTACGCTACTAACATATAAAATATGACTATGCAAATGCACAAATGAGAAAATAACATCAAATGTTCATAACCTTGAATAAATTATAGACAAAATTCAATAACTTAGACATACTGAAAAAAAAAAACATGTTATTATCTGTTTCCGCAGGGTTTCATAGTTAGAGTAAACTAAGGAAGATTGGCATGAACCAAAAGCAAAATGTTGCTGGACGCAACTAGGATGCAGCAGTAGTAACCAACAGCAAATAATGGAGATGATAGCGTAGCAGCAACAGCAAACGGTAGCAAAGCAGCGACGGACAACAGCAAAAAACAATAAATAACAGCGAGCATCGATAAACAGCAGCGATTAGTGGTAGAAGGCAGCAGCAAACGACAGAAATTGACGACGAGCAGCTGTAACGCAGCAGCAAACAGCAGAAATTGACGACAATCAGCAGTAACGCAGCAGTGAACAGCAGCACCGTAACAGTGAGAAGCGACAAGGAAGGGCAGCACAGCGACGGCAAGTGTAATGTTTCGGAAGTAGTAGCAAGTGAGGTCTTTAGTGATGGCAGGGCTTTGCAGACGCTGCTGGAATCTCACCTGAGGACCGAGGACTCAAGAAATGGACTGCATTGTGGTATGTGCAAGGGACGACAGCATCGTGAGATCGCTGGAAAGCTTAGTACAGCGAGACATAATGTGAGAAAACTCATGATCCCACTGTGCTTCTCTCCCCTCCTTTTGTAATGGCTCCGAGCATCTCTTTCTATGGGCAATTATCGTAGTTTCCTTTCCCCATTGCGTTAATTCATGGTCTGGGAAATTTGTGCAACATTTCATGGCTGGCTTAATCATTTCCTCTTTGGTATTCTAATCAGCCTAAAACTCTTTAATTCCTTTATTTTATCAAATTTCCCACTTTCATATTCAACGGATTTCCTAGCTCTTGATCTTTTAGTGTTCAAGATTGACAGGAAATTTGGCTCCTCACTCACCGAGATTGAATATATGTCAAAGTAAGAATGGCTGGCCAGAATTCCCACCTTCCTTGCATTATCAATCAAATCGATCCCCTCTTGTTTTCCTTTCATATTTCATTCAGCTGAATGATTTTCGGCAAAGCATTGCCCATTTGTCTCTTGCTTTCCTTTCATTTTACTTTCTTCCTTTATTTTACCCTCCTCAATTGCTGTGCCTTAAAATCAGAAGATACCCCCACGATTTTCTCCTCTAGACTAACTGAAATATGCTAGGTTGGTTGGTTCCCTCTAGAAAATTCCGCTTTTGTGCAGAATCAAACAAATATTTGACCAAATATACTCTGTGATCACCCGTGGATATGTGCTCTCTTCCGAGATTCACATGCCTTAGCGAGTATATCCCCAGAGTATATTTTCTTTTTTTTTTTTTTCTCCGCACATATTCTGATATCAGATGACTCCTCCTGGCCATCCATGACTCTTGCTATTTCAATCATGTCCTCGAGCTCCTTGATTGAATTTGTTTCGCATTTGCCCAATAATGCTAATGTATATATGCAATTAGATTAATGTTTTTATTTTAGAGTCGGGGTCAATCCTTAATTTTTTTTTATGCAGCATATGACTACATATGTTACCAAAATTAGGTGTGAATAGCGCCCATGTTCGCCGCCATGTGAGTGACTTAACTTATAATGGATATTTTGACTAAAAAAAACTTATAATGGATATATTATACCGTCTGCTAGACTTGTAGTTTACTTTATGATAGTTGAAAACCTCGATCTCCTTAATCATCTCTCCGGCGAATCAGGCGTTGAATGAGGAAGCATGTCTTTTGTGCATAAGGAAGGAGGTAAAGCAACATCACCGCCGTTGAGAACTATCGTCTATTTTACCAGAGAAAGTATCTTGTCCATTTGAAAATAACTTCGAATTAAAAATAAATGCAATCACTTCGCCCGAACGCAAATATCGATTCATCCATATTATCATCATAAGTAATGAGATTAAAAAACAAGCGTAATTAAGAAGCCTAATACTATGAAAAGGAAGAATTGTTCAAAAATCTTAAACCTATTGTACAACAGCTAATTTAGTCCTAAACTTTTTATTTTACCTATTTAGTCCTAAAATGTCGAATATTTGCCAACATAATTATTTTGGTCAATTTTGACCATAAATTATTGAAGTGGATGCTGGTCATCCTATGTGGGATGACTACCATGCCAATAATTTCATGTCAAAATTGGCTCGAATAAGTTCATTGATAAATTGTCAAAAAGTTTAGGGCTAGATTGACAAATTGTCAAATGGTTCAAAACTAAATTAGCATGATTAATAATTCTAGGACTGAATTGGCTGCCATATAACAGGTTGAAATTTTTTTACACAATTATCCCTGATGAAGACATAAAGAAACTGGATGGTTATTTATGAAATGGGTGGGTATAAGACAAAAGAAAGGAAAGGTAATTTAGGAAATGTAAGAGGGGAGACAAAGGGTGTTTTATCTTATTTATATAGATATAAATTTATGTGTTTGTATTGGATATGAAAAATAAATAAATAAAGATACATGTGGTGTCGTTTATATATCCAAACACAGACCGTAATAAGCGGACAAAAGGGAATCTAGCACGACAAACCACCATTATGGAACCCCAAAGTAAATCTGAATTTCCTGGGATAAGAATCAAATCCACAACCATCGCTTCTTAAATCGAAAATATGGAAACGCCAATTTTAATGGATAAACCATAAGTGGGTGTATATCATCATAAATTTCGGCTGATAATCGGCATTTCTAACAGTGATTCAACATGTGAGTGGCGTCACTATCATGGAATACGGTGCCATGCATGAAAGAAGCCAAAAGTCATTCTTTCACGGGAAAAAGAATACAAATTTCATTAGATAATTAAAGTACGAGTGTTTCTATAGAAAATCTAATGAGAACTTTTGCTAGAACATCTTTACAAAGTAATATGGCTATTTACAATTGGGTATGAAATGAGCGAGACTTATGCATTAAATCATCAGTGTCTTTCAATAACTGTTAGGAAATTACCATGTCAGAGTAAAAAAAAAAAAAAACAGAAACGTTGTAGTTGCTCCTTAGGATAATTTTTTTGTTTAACACCTGCTTTGGTCAAGTTAATTATTATTCGATGCTAGTATATTTTCTGGGTGCTTCTCCGCTTATGGGGATGAGTTTACGTTTTCAATTTACTCTCCCTTCAGATGAGAATATATAAGCACTTTGAACATTCAATCACTTAGATGTGCTCTCATCATTTTTTTCCCTTTTCCCCTTTTTTTCCTTTTTTTTAATCTTTTCTTTCATTTTTTCATTTCCTTTTCCTTCTTCTCTTCCTCGAGAAGGCCCTATGGCACCGCTACCGCACCATCACTTGTTAACATAATCTTTTTATTCCATATTTCTGTTTTTATAATCGGAGGTAAGAGCGCAGAGATCTAGCTATACATGTCATTACACCATTAGAAAGAAGGCAACTATTAATCCACATGAATCCTTCATGTGTAAGGAAAGCAAACCACATATGACAATCCATCAATATTCAATTTCAACTAGGGGAATTCCTAGCAAGCTATAGCGAGTCAGTGTCTCTAGTGTACATTGACCTTATGTCACCAATGCAAATGAAAAGTACGCTCATTATCAGTTAATCAATAGGGACTTTCACCTTCATAATTCCCTGGAGGATCATAGTTACAAGTCACAAACCACCACCCATTGCTACACTTAACCCTAGCGCACCCGAGATGAATCGAGCTCCTCCACACGACCTGCGTGTAATGCAAGCACTCACCGCCAACGCAAGCATTGGAGTGATGGTCGTAGTTGGCCCTCTCGCTCACCCACATCTTGACAGCATCTTCACCGCTCAGCTCACCATAGCCC
This sequence comes from Eucalyptus polyanthemos subsp. polyanthemos, assembly GCA_017140185.1. Lineage (NCBI taxonomy): Eukaryota > Viridiplantae > Streptophyta > Magnoliopsida > Myrtales > Myrtaceae > Eucalyptus > Eucalyptus polyanthemos. Next base: position 19,548,876 of record CM029463.1, on the reverse strand, counting down.
TCCGCCAGGTTCTCACCGTACGGGCCCATCGAGTGCTCCAGGGCACAGCCAGTGGCAGCGCGCTTGCTGGCATATGCCTGGGCATAGGCAGCAACAGTGTCGTTCCATGCTAGCGGGGCCACCCCGACCTGGGAGCGGGCTGCGTTGTGCGCATCAACAAAGTCCTGGTGGGTGCTTTGGGCTAAGGAGGTTTCAGCAATGGCTAAGAGGAAGGCGAGGCATGTAATTGCTAGTGAGGACTTACTAAAAGAAGCCATAACGAGCCAGTATGAAAGGTTTGAGAGTGTATGTGATGATGACGACGAGCACTAACAGGGTGAAGTATTTATAGGCAAAAAAATGGGAGGGTTTCACTTAACAACTTTTGCTTGTATAGAAAAGAAAATTGAAATATAAAAAGATATAATCAACTGTATGCAACTGTTGAGAGATTCGAAAAAATGTAAAAACTATTGTAGAACCTATCATATTGACAATCAGATTGCTTTCATCTTGGAAAGAGAATTTAAAGATGGGTGACATCACTATATGGACTTGTAGCTTACCTTATGATAGTTGAAAACGTCGATCTCCTTAATCATCTCTCCGGTGAATCAGGCCTTGACTGAGGATGCATCTCTTTTGTGGAAAGAGGCAAAGTAATATCACTACCTTCGAGAACCATCGTCTATTTTCCCAAAGAAAATAACATATCCATTTGAAAATATCTTTATGAAATTACTAAAAATGCAATCGATTGGACAAATTTACCCCAAACTATTTTTTTGACCAAAAAACAAAACTGGCAATTTTTGATAAATTTATCCACATTGTTATTATATATTAGTTTTCGATAAATTTTATTCTCAAATTATTAAGTTAAATGACAAATGAGTAAGTTTATCATTTAGGAATTTACGGGTTTGTCACAGTAAAAATTTTTATGATTTTTTTGTGGTAAATCCAATTTAACAAAGGTAATTTGTCACAAGAAGTCCAAAAATTAGTTTGGGGTAAATTTGTCATAAATATACCAGTTTGGGGTTTTTTATAATCAGGAGAAATTTGAAAGTTTACCGGATGGAGTTTTTCATGGTCAAAAAAATAGTTTGGAGTAAATTTGTCAAAGTGTACCAGGTAAGGTATTATCCCTAAGTTTATATATGAAATAGGGGTGAGTAAAAGATAAAGAAAACAAAGGTAATAAAGAAGTCTAAACCTATGAGGAGACATAGAAACCGGATGGTTATATATGAAATTGGTTGGTATGAGACAAAAAGGTAATTTAGAGGGTCTAAAAGTGAGACTAAGGGGGTTTTGACGCAGGTATATAGATATAGATAGGTGTATATGTGTCGGATAAAAGAAGAAGACATGGATGCATATGGCTTTATATATATAATTGAGATGATTGAGAGGCACGACCCTAATTACCCGGCTGCAAAAAACTCAACCCATCGTTATGGCCTCCATTTAGATCCAAGTTCTCCGAGATACGAATCAAACCTTGAATAAGCGGTTCCAGAACCGAAAGCATAGTGACGCTATTGTCAGTTGATTAATCCCAGAGTGGGTAACATAGTTTATATTATCATATGGTCATAAGTTTCGGCTGATAATCAGCGCTTCTAACAGTGAATTAAAATGTGAGGGCTTTCACTTTCAAGGAATATGGTGCCATGCATGGACGAAACCATGAGGCAGTCCTTCACGGAAAAAACATAAAATCCATTATATAATGAAGCACTAACACTATTAAATAAAAATAATATTTTATAATCGGCCTTGGTTATCGTACGAGTTTTCCTATAGATAACACCGCAACTTAAAAGCTAATATTCACACCGTCATTAAAGCCGCTGGTAAAAGGTTTTCCCATTGTACTGATAATATTTATTATATATACAAGAACCCTAAATTTATATCCATAGCTAAAAGATAAATGAAAAATATTAAGGATTAAATTGTTCAAATTAAAGAGTTAAGAACTAAATTGACCATCGTGTAATAAATTTAGGACTTTGTAGATAATTTTTTAGAACTTGTTATGAAGTAGGTTTATGTTATTGAAAAAAAAAATGAAATTGGCTTTTGGTGTCCTAAAGTAGGAGCCGAAACCTGCTCAACAAGTATTCCACTTGCTTTATGGGTACAAACAACGAAGACCACTATTTCAGGAAAAAAATTACAATTCATTGCAGAGAACAGTACGGGCAATTATCGTCAAGGCTTAGTGGCCAAAGAATAGACTTGTTTGCGTGTATTGAAAGCAATACCTTAGTTTGGCTCCACATGTCACGAGTGCAAATAATTTTATGTTTAAATTATTCATTTGGAGCTTGATTCATAGAGTCGGAACTTATGGTTTACTCACTATATTTAGGAAAAAAAAGGAAAAGAAAAAGTATATGCAATAGAACAAAAAAGATGAAATATTGGAGGCATAGGATACGTAGAATCTTTGCATGTGACCTCAATTTGTCTTATTTGCAAGATTGCCGGAGATTAGAAGTAACTTAACATTTCAAATGTGCTATAATATCCCAACGACATAACCGTCTTGTTAATAATAATACGGGAAAATCTTGGCTTGAGCCAATCAGATTCAGGAGTTCAAAAGGGTCCAGAAAAATAAATAATTGTTAAAGACAAGAAACGGTCAGAACAAGAAACTAGGGTTTCTAGGGTTTCGAGGGAATAAAGAAAAGTCTACATTTTCGACGAGTTTGGAGAATTGGAAAGAAAGCCAAGATGGGGAGAGCGGCATCACCGGACGAATTTCCGCGGCTTGATTTATCTTTTTCTCTTCTGTGCTTTTCCTTCTTTGATTTGGTCTGCTTGATTGTGGAAAATAGTGCATGTGATGATCATAACGATAGTGACAATGTTATCTCCCACTGAAAAATATTAAGTAAATTATGTACTAAATTGAATTTAGGGCTAATACTAGGAGATGTAACAAATTTACACCAAACAAAATCTTAAACCAATATACATGTGGTAAAATTACTCTCCGTTAATTTCTATTAAATTTTATTATTTAGTTGGACGATACGTGACAGTTAATTTTTGAGTTGTACCATCTATTTATCACAAGTATATTAGTTTATGATTTTTTGTGAAATTAATCGAATTTAACCTAAACTAATTGAGAATAAATTTATCACAAATGTATCATTTTTGGATTTTTTTTTTATGGTATTAACCCTTGAATTTAACGAGTCTTAGGTGGGACCTCTGTACATAAGCCCCATTATTTTAAAATAAGACGGATCCATTTAGTACATGCACCACGATCGTCTATTAATTTATCTACCAACAATTTTCTCTAATTCTACACTTTATATCATTTATGTCCACTTTCAATTTAGGGAAGATTATATGAACCCTCTAAATTCTGGGAGTAATATGCATTTTGTTCTGAACTTTTACTCGCCACTCCTAAAATTACACTTTGTTACTTCCTCAGAACTTCATCCGCTTTTGATAATACATACATATTGAAAGTTTGGGGACAAGACATGCCCTCTATCCACCACAATTTGGGGACATGGTGAGGATGCAATAGTTGGTCGAACAATACGTGGGACAGTTAGATGTGTATAAGTTATTGTACTAATTGAGAGGGTTTATTTTAAGCGCAATCAATTTTCTTTTCTAGAGAAGACAAGTTATTACTGCATCAAGCGTGTGAACCCAAATATTTCTAAATCGTTCGATGTAGTAAGGCCCACCTTCTCTTTATATAGGATCCACCAAATTCAATGGTTCGTATGAATTTAGGGTGCATGCATATGATTCACCCAATAATTCTTCTTCAAGAAAAAAAAAAGATCACTTCTAATGCTTCTCTAGTTAATTACCGATGCTAGTTTCGTATTTTGCGCTCAGTTGGTTATTTTCTGAAATACAAAATCTCACTTAGAAATTGCCTTGCATCTAATTTTTTCTTTTTCACTTAGCAGTAAGTATAGAGTTATTCACCTGTGTTATTTTTCCTCTCCACAAAGGTAGAGAAACAGAAGGAAGAGTTCATACTAAATGTCAAACAATACGTTCCCAAGACGAAAAGGACGATCAAAATGGTTCGGTTTGTCCAAATTGATCATTTGCCGAACCCACCATCAAAATGGATTCTCAAGTCAAGCACTGTATATATCAGTGAAATTATCTATAAATAGGACATTATAAAGAATACAGAGAACATAGTATCATATTCATGAGTTTGTACGTATGATATGATTAATCAATATATGATGTAATTTTTAGAATTTTGAGTTATTTTTATGCTTAAACATCTCATACTTCATATTCTTCATTTTGATTTATAATTTATATAGCCACACACCAAGGTGCAGGGCTAGGTCTTTTAAAAATTTAGCTAGGTCTGGTATATGAATCTTCGTGCTTCTATATTATACTTGCAATAACGGAAGCTATATTGAAATAAGTCTATTCCGACAGTAGAAAATAAAATCAAATGGAATTCAGATGTTCTATGTTTAAAATGAGTTGCAATTTAATCTTTTTTTACGTTGAAATATTGCGAATTCGAGATAAATATTAATTTTATATGTATTATTAAAGGAACAGGAATTTCTTGCTCGATTTAAATTTCACAATAATTAAAAATAATAAACTGAATGATGTGTTATAAATTAAATATAATTTTATTAAAATTCATATATTTTAAAACTGAGTGGATTTATTTTGTTCACTCTAATTATTTTTATATGCTAAGTCAAATTACTCAAATAGAATCAGTTATACTCTAACGAACAAAATATGTTTATCAATAACAAACATCAGTAGAGTGGAACTTATTCAATTAATGGTATAAGCTATTCTTTCTATTTCACTTTTATTTAAATACATTTAAAGTAAGTGAAATATATCCAGGTAATAAGATAATATTACAAATTCTGAACAATGATGTTTTAACTAAATGAGTTTTCTTTTTTCTTTATATTAGTCAGATTTATTATGTAATGAAGTTGGATGTACTTGAAATCCCAATAGGATTTACGTAAACTCACTATTTTATATTTTTGTTAAAAATACTATCTTTATCTATTTATTAGATTGGTTGTTATATTACAAAAAATAAAGCTCATGAACTATCTTCTATAGCAAACTTCCTCTAATTCATCCGTTTCTCAAGTTTAAACTTAATAAGAGGTAAAAATCTGAAGGATAGAAATTGGAAGATGATAAATCACTCATCTAAACGCTTATTAGTCGAATATGCATCTAACAAAACCATGTTGTGTATTTTCTTATAAAATCTCCCACGATGTTTGAAGATGATGAAATAATCTAAGTTTACTGATATTTGTATGAGTGTGCAGAACGAACAATTTCTGTATACATTAGCCATTTGCAGACGGTGTGAACAACGGGACATGTAAAACATGGAAAAGTTACGGCTCTGCAGAAGGAGAACAAGTCATTAATAAATATTTCATTTTCTTTCTTTTTTATCCTAGAATTTTTAATTACCTTCGATCTAGGGGATTACATTTTACAAAGTAAGAACTATTAGGAGAAGAATTCCACTTTGCGGAGTGGTAAAGTGGCACCGCGGCACGCCTTTCCTTCCATGATAGTTTTGACCACATGAGGATTGGGCTGGCACACTCGCGTTTCCATTCTTATTGGTTTGCATTAGAAGAGAAAATGTGGCTTAAAAAGAAAAGAGAAGTACTTATGAGTCATCTAAAGTAAAGTACCACAAGAAATTATTTTCTATTTATGTTTCTATTTTGTTTATTATTTAGCTCAATTACTTTATGGAAAAAAGTAAGCATAGCCCATGTGGTTGGGCCAATAATAACCTGTAAGTTTGGGTTTGAGCAAGGCTCCTATAAATTCCAACCGAACCTATCAAATGATCATATCTAATTATGCATACCTTATTGCACTTATACTCAGAATATTTTTCTCTATATTTGTCATATGAACAAACTTACATGGCACTATTGGCTCAAAGAATGGATGGGAGGATTTGATGCATGCTCTTAGTGTAATTTATATTTCTCTAGCCTCAATAACCCGGCACCATAATTCCAATTACTGATTGTTACTTTGTCAAATTAAATAATGTTTTTGAGATTTATTATTGAATTTCTAATTATAACCTGAAATGAAAATCTTATTCATGTGTTTAAAATTTTTCAAATTCATCTTTCGTTCAAACACAGGTTAAGAAAAAAAAAATAGAGAATGCCAATTTAGCATAAAATGCCAAAAAGAAACTGTCAAAAGTAGGGGAGAAAACCACTACCCAAGAGATGAGAATTTTTGTGGAAAGAGAGAAGAGTTTCAAGATAAGTCACCTTTTAAGGCGTCCACTGATTATGTAAAGAATCGACGGAATCGCTATTTGTCCTCAATATTCCTATCGCTTAAATTGAAATTAAAAGGAAAGAAAAACAATAAGAAGAAGAAGACGAAGTCATCATCAATGGTACAATAATTAACGTTGTCCAATATCTGTCTCAATATTTCTAGAAAATATTATTATTTTAAAGAGAGAATAAAAATATGAAAATTATCACATTATCATCAATCAATTTGACGGGCACTCTTTTAGTCATGGTCGCCCATTTTGAACATTTGACTTTTCCACATGAACAGATTATTCCACATGATCACCATATAAATACCCCCTTAGCAACTGCCTATCTCTTCATCAATCAACTAAGACCTTCCTTTGCCAACCTTTAAGGTCTCTCTCAATATGAGTTCCCGTATGAGTGTTCCTCTCCATATCATTTTCCTCGTCGCACTAGCCCTTGCCCTGGCGCTGATCCCTCTGTCCATCGCCCAGGACTCTCCCCAAGACTACGTCGCCGCCCACAACGCGGCCCGCTCTCAGGTCGGCGTCGGCCGAATCACTTGGGACGAGCGCGTTGCTGGCTACGCCAGGGATTATGCTAAAAAGCACGCCAGGGATTGCACGCGGCTGGTTCACTCAGGCGGACCCTATGGGGAGAATCTCGCGTGGGCTTCCCCTGATCTCACCGGCACGAGAGCGGTGAACATGTGGGTTGGGGAGAAGCCGTACTACAACTACAATTCCAACTCGTGCGCGCCAGGGAAGGTCTGCGGGCATTACACTCAAGTGGTGTGGCGCAAATCGGTTCGGCTTGGATGCGCAAAGGCCAAGTGTGCAACGGGCGGTACTTTGGTCACTTGTAACTATGATCCTCCTGGCAACTATGTCGGCCAGAAGCCTTATTGAAAAAGAACTTGTATGTTGGATGATGAACAATCATGTCAAAATAATGCCCCATTAGGATGAGGCAAGAGCTTTATATGCATCAAAATTCAATAAAGTCATGTGAATGATGAAGGCAAATCTATTTGCCGATTAAGTTAATCTCTTTCAATAATTATCTCTCTCTCTCTCAATTTTCTATTTTTTAAGTGAAGGAATTTCGATCCTTGATCAAATCTCCTCAGCTCCCTTCTCTCAAGCACATCACGATCCTTTGAAGCCCTTAACACTGCGAAAGAGAAGCTGCGTATTATCTCTATGGCGCATTTCGCTCTCGAGTTCATTTCATTAACTGTTTCAATTAATCCTGGTACATAGCAACCGTCTCGACCATATAAGGATACATTCCATTCGCTAAGCTTATAAGATTAATATTTGATAAAATTGATGATACATCCACAGAAAAAAGATTAAAATGCGAATAATGTTGGAAATGGTGGTATATTCGTCGATATTTACTATAAATTGATGAATTGGACTGCTTTAGTTGATCGAGTAAGTGATATGATCCCTAATTAATCAACTAGGTCTCAATAGCGCTAGTCAAACTTGACTAACCTTGCATTCGATATCAGTCCCTTTCATCCATGGCAGCCCATTATAGTACTTTGAAAGGTCATAGACTCATAGCTAGAATATTATTTCCCGCAAGGACCTGAATGCTTGGATAACGACCTGAAAGATATATTCATTTTGTCTCAAATTAAGTCTAAAATTATGACGAGACAAAAGAAATCGGATTGTTATTTATGAAATGAGTGGGTATGAAACAAAGAAGGAAAGGTAATTTAGGGATTCTAAAAGTGAGACAAAAGGTGTTTTAACTTATGTATATAGATATAGATAGATGTGTATCTATCGAGTAAAATAAAGACATAGACGGGCGTCACTTTTTTTTTTCTTTTAAAATAATACAGAGGCATGACCGTAATTACCCGGCTTAAGGAACTCAATCCACCTTTATGGACTCCAGCTTAAATCCAAGTTCTCTGAGATAGGAATCATACCCACAAGCATCGGTTTCAGAGTCGAAAGCATAGCAATGCTAATGTCAATTGATTAATCCCAGGGTGCGTAGCATAAGTTTCGGCTGGTTCGGTTTCAGAGTGGAAAGTAGAGCAATGCTAATGTCAATTGATTAATTCCAGGGTGCGTAGCATGGTATATATGATCATAAGGTCGTAAGTTTCGGCTGGCAATCAGCGCTTGTGACGGTGAATAAACATGTGAGGGGTTTCGCTTTCATGGAATACGGTGCCATGCATGAAAGAAGCCATATGCCAGTCCTTCACGATAAAAGAAAAATAAAATTCAATATATGATGAAGTACTAACCACTATTAAAGAAAAAAATTAATTTATAAGCGGCCTTGTTTATCGTACAAATCTTCATATAGATAATAACCTAACTTACAAATTGGTCTTCACGCCTTGATTGAAGCCACTCGCAAAAAGTTTCTCTTTACAGTGATTATTATATATAAACAAAAACCCCAAATTTTAACCCTTGGCTGGAAAATAAACAAAAAAGAGTTGAGAATTGAATTGACGAAATTAAAAATTTGAGGCTTAAATTTGCCGTCATATGATAGGTTTAGGACCTTTATAGACAATTTTTCAAAACTTATTATGGATAGCTTTATGCCACTGCAACAACAACAAAAGCAAAAAAAAAAAGGACTTTTTAGTGTCCCCGAAATTTGCTCAACATGTATTCGACTTGCTTTATGGGCACAACCGACGAAGACCCACTCTTTCAGGAATAATATTACAATTTATTGTATAGAAGATTACATGCAATTCTTGTCGTAGCTTAGTAGTAAAGGATAGGCATGAGCACGTGGATTAAAAGCAAGACATTATATAATCTCATGTTTGCGTTACCCATGGGGTGTTTTGATTTGTATCTTACTTGATTGTTGAGATTAGTATGATATTTCATGGAGTCATAATTTGTGGTTTTCTCGCTATATTTAGGGCAAAAAAAAGGAAAGAAAAAGCATACGCAATGGAACCTAAAAGATGAAATACTGGAGGCGTAGGAGACGCAGATTCTATGTATTTGTCTGTTTGCTAGATTGCCGGGGATCACAAGCAATTTAACATTTCAAATCTGTTATGAAATTCCAACGACATAACGGTTTTATTAAAATATAAAAGGGAAAATTCTTGGTTCGAGCCAATCAGATTCGGGAGTTCAAAAGGTTCCGGAAAAATAAATAATTGTTAAAGACAAGAAACGGTCAGAACGAGAAACTAGGGTTGCTAGGGTTTCGTGGGAATAAAGAAAAGTCAACATTCTCGACGAGCTTAGAGAAATAGAAAGAAAGCCATGATGGGAAGGGCGGCATCACCGGACGAATTTCCGCGGATTGATTTGTTATCTTTTTCTCTTCTGTTCTTTTCCGTCTTTGATTTGGCCTCCTTGAATGTGGAAAATAGTCCATGTGATGATCATAGCGATAGTAACAACGATATCTCCCACCGAAAACTATTCAGTAAATTATGTACTAAATTGTCAACCATCTTTCCATAACCATTTAAAGACATTAGTGTGGAAAATCGCGGAGTTTAACCCAAGAGAACAAGTCTCTCGTTTTCCAAAGCAGCCTCTACTGCCATGGTAGTTTAATCTACAAACCCTAATCCCTGACTTTCTTCTTCACTCCTCTTCTCTTGTTTTCCCTTTCCATTTTACTTGCCTTGCGCGCTTTCGAAGCTGTAACCTATCTTCCAAGCCATGGCTCCTGAATTTCGACCCAATTGCATCTCTTCTCTTACTTCGCACCCCATTCCCAATCGTATCCCTCATCTCACCACGCTCCCCATCCCTAACTGCAATTGACCTCGGTCCTTTACACACAGTCCTCTTTCCTTCTCCTCACAATTGCCCTCCCTTCTTTGCCATTGTCTATCTCCGTGCAATGGAGATGCTTGACCTCTGGGTACCCCTCATCTGCTACTCTTCAGTTCTGCATGCATCAAACACTCTGTTTACAACATCCCCTCTGTCCATCTTGACCATTTGATACATCGCCCCATGGTTTGATTGCTGAATACAGGATTCCATCGAAACCCTCTTATCTCAAACCTATGGCCTTTCTATCCAACCCAATTTATCCAAGCTGAAGCTACCCTATTCTATCGGATTACCAATGGAGCACAACAACTCGGATGAAGACGCTCGACTGGCAGCTCTATGCCAGAGATTAGGTCGCCTCTGGCCCGAACAGCAAGTTGAAGTCTATGGCGAGGCTGCCATGACAGAAAAGTTAGAAGAATGCAAACTTACATTGGTAGGTAAAATCCTATCTAACCCCCTCGATCAATTTCCCGGCTTTCCAAAATACAATGAAACGAGCTTGGCGTACTGAAAATGTCAACATTTCCCAACCTGAAGTAGGGTTATATGTGGCTAAATTTACAAAGGAAGTCGACAAGCAGAGAGTATTAGAAAATGGACCTTGGTTGTTCTCTCACTATTTAGTAATCCTCAAACCTTGGTTATCGAATACACCCCTCCACTATTACGAATTCACAACATGTGCTTTTTGGATTCAAATATTTGGGCTTCCTCTAGAAAGGTGCACTGCGGATATGATTACTAGAGTAGTGAGACATGTGGGAACGGTGCTAGATGTTAAAGTCGAAAGTAGAGACGGTACCTTCAGAACGGGGCGAGCTCGAGTGGCAATCAACCTTCAAGACCCTTTAAAACCTGGCCAGCTGATTCGATTAGAAGGCAAGAATATATGGCTGGATTTCCGTTATGAAAAACTATCCCATTTCTGTTAGTCATGTGGAGTCCTTGGTCATTATGCTATGCACTGTAAAAGATTTTCTTATGATGAAGAAAAAATGCACATGAAAGACGATCTCTGTTACGGCCAATGGCTTCGTGTTGAAGTTAAGGAACATAGCCCCTTTTGGGTAGCTTTTTATGAGTCGAACAGTAACGAAGAGGATATGGATGAGATCATACCGAAAACTCCTCAGCCATCCAACCAATTAATACCCGTTGATCAACAAAGCAAGGAACGTGGTAAGGCACCTGTTGAACCCCCACCAGATCCACCTATTCTCCCCTTGGCTGAACCTCCTCAATGCCAACCTCCATCTGGCCCTTCAGAAGGCATTTTACCATTGCCTGCACTATCCCCTGCATCAGCACATATTGAAGTTCACTCACTTGCAGCAGTTGGCACTTCCACACAGAGGAAAATAAAGGACCGTCGGTTACTTCCCAAAGCTAGCCTTACAAAGAAAGCTAAACGGTACATTTCCTATAAGCTAAAACCTCATGGACCAGAGGACTTTGATGACTCGAATCTGATGGATACTCCCATATTTGCTGTCGAAGAACCAGGTAGATGGGCTGTGATGGCTAGCCCGAATAAGCCACCCCACCACAAATGAAGATTTTAAGCTGGAACTGTCAGGGTTTGGGCAATCTCCTAACAATTCGAGCCTTAAGGGCCCTAGTGGCCCATGAAAAGCCCCATGTAGTTTTTTTTTATGAAGACGAAGAACCAACAACCGATGCTGATAAAAATCCAGAAGAGATTGCATGACAAACTATATACTTGAAGATCCTATGGGAATAGCAGGAGGATTGGCAATTTTTTGGAATGAGAGAGTTTCTATATCTATTGACAATCAAACAGCCTACTATATGGATATGATCTGCACGGATAATGACAGTAGATTACCCATGCGCCTCACCTGTGTTCATGCCCCTTCGGTGTACAGTCAAAGACAATGTATATGGGATGAGCTGAACCAAATCAGTAACTATAACACTTTACCTTGGGTGTGTGTTGGTGACTTCAATGAAATTATGTATTATTGGGAGAAAATAGGTAAGCGCCTCGCGGATCCCTATCGTTTGTAGTCTTTTCATGCTTTTATAGATACCTGTTCACTTATGGAAGTTGAAAGCAAGGGTTGTGCATACACTTGAGTTAACAATAGAGAGGGAGATGAGTTGGTTAAAGTAAAAATGGATCGTGCTATTTGTATAATGGATTAGCGTCTGACTTTTCCAGAGGCTAAGGTTTTTGCTTTACCTGCCCTGGGCTCAGATCACAGCCCACTTTTATTAACAACCAACGCCAATCATATCAAGGGAAGAAGAAGATTTACTTTTGAGGCTTTCTAGCTACAAGATCAAGAGTGCCGCCACATAATAGCTAAATCCTAGCTTTCCAATCCAAGGTCAGATCCTTCTATGTTAGCAAAACTCAAGGCTGTTTCAATTGCCCTTACCACTTGGAGTAAAATAAAATTTGCCAATGGTCTTTAGCAAATCAACTGTTTGAAACAACTCCAACATATCATAAACCAACCTCATAACAATCATGATAATGAAGCTATAGCTCGTCTACAAAAGGAAATTCAGCAACTCTGGCAACAGGAAGAGCAATATTGGGCATTGCGATCTCGAATTAACTGGTTGAGATGGGGCGACAAGAACACCAAATTCTTCCACGCCTCCATTATTCAACGTAGACAAAGAAACCGGATAAGTATGCTACAAGACAAAGATCAGACATGGGTTTGCGATCAACAAAGACTAAAGGACATGACCCAAAATTATTTCACAACTTTGTACACATCCATGGGCCATCGTGATTACACGCCTCTATTGCTACAATGCCCACGAATGGTTACAGAGGATATAAACAATCATCTCACACAAGCAATTACTCAAAAAGAAATTTGACAGACAACCTTTCAATTGGGAGCCACAAAAGCACCAGGGCCGGATGGACTAAATGGGCTTTTCTACCAACATCATTGGGATATTCTACAAGATGATCTACTCAGCTTGGTACAAGAATTTTTTTTGCTTTGGTGTTATGCAACCTGGACTCAATCAGACAAATATAACCTTAATACCCAAAGTTCCCAACCCGGAACGACTCAAACATTACCATCCGATCAACCTTTGCAACTATGTGTACAAGATCATCTCAAAGGTATTAGCAAACTGTCTTAAACCTTGGTTACCAAAGTTGATTTACATAGAACAATATGCATTTGTTAGTGGTCGCCAGATTCAAGATAACATATTAGTCGTGCAAGAGGTCCTCCATCAGATTAGGGTCAAAAACAGAAAGAAACACTTTCAGGCAGTCCTAAAGTTAGATATGCAAAAAGCCTATGACCGGGTTGAATGGGATTTTCTACAAGATTACATGCTTAAATTGGGTTTCCACTCAGTATGGATCCAATGGGTCATGCAATGTATTACAACTGCTTTACTTAGTGTCAGATTTAATAGAGACAACCTCCCGTATTTTCACCCTTCTAGAGGACTCAGACAGGGCAACCCTCTATCTCCATATCTCTTCATCATGGTAGCGAATTTTTTATCCATACTTATCCATTAAGCTTTGCAAATGGGAAATCTCAAAGGCATTCAATTAAATAGGTGGTGTCCAATCCTTTCTCACTTATTGTTCGCTAATGATGCAATCTTCTTCCTAGAAGGCACACTTCAAGAATGTCAGAACCTAGCTAATCTCATACATCAATATTGCATGGCAACCGGTCAGACTATGAACAGGAACAAATCAAGCATTCTCTTTAACAAGGCGTGTCCTACTCGTGTACAAGAAAATTTGGCCAGTGAACTTCGAGTTCCTATGATTACCAAGACTGGTAAGTACCTAGGCATACCATCAGACTAGGGAAGATCAAAAAATGAGATGTTCGCTTGGATATTAGGTCGAGTGAATTCGAAACTACAAGGTTGAAAAGAGCAGTTCATTTCAAAATGTGGTAAGGAACTTTTAATTAAAATAGTCATCCAAGCAATCCCTCAATATGCGATGTCTATTTTTAAGATTCCTATCTCTCTGTGCAAATCTATTGAGTAGAAAATTGCCAAATTCTGGTGGCAAAATACTAACACCAAGGCTGTTATCCATTGGAAGCGATGGGATTCCCTTACAACTAGAAAGGACACCAGTGGAATGGGCTTTCGCGGCCTCATCACCTTCAATAAAGCCTTACTTGGTAAACAAGCATGGCGTCTCATTCAAAACCCTACTTCCCTATGGAGTCAACTATTTAAAGGGCTTTACTATCATTCAAAGGAATTCTAGTACGCCGATAAAGGTGCAAGACCATCCTGGGGCTAGCAGAGTCTACTGACTGGCAGAGACTCGATATTGAACAAAATTCAATGGTCTATTGGGGATGGGCAACACATCTCAATCTGTGAAGATAGATGGCTTTCAAGAGGGACCATTGGCAGCCCTACACCCCTGGGAGAACTAGAGAAAGTTGCAACTTTCATCTTACAAGGCCAGAATAAATGGAATGAACCTATGCTACGCAACTCTTTTGATGACCAGACAGTTAAGGAAATCCTAACTATTCAACTTCGAGCACAATGCATAGCCGATCGGATCATTTGGACAGGAACTCATAACGGCGTATACACAATTAAGAACTAAACTCAGCAGCGCATCATCCTCCTACCCAACTCCGCAGCATATTTGGTGCAAGATCTAGAAAATGAAGACATCCCCAAAACTTTGTATTTTTATGTGGTCTTTATGCCACAATGCTATCTCTACTCATTAGAACCTCTATTACAGACATATAATTCCAGATGCAATGTGTCCTCTTTGTCAAGCACAATTACCAGAATCAACAGAGAACATATTTTTACTATGTCCATGGACACCGAAGGTATGGTCTCACCCATAGGTTCAAATCACACTGGAGGCATATCACATACAATGCATTGACGCATGGTTAATGGATCTATTGGAAGATAGAGCTCTCTTACTTGATTTGGTGACCCTTGCGCATCTTCTATGGCAAATCTAGAAAGCAAGGAATAATTTTATCTTTTGTAGGCTCCCTCCAGATCTAGTACAAGTTGTTCAAGTGGCTCGAGCGAATGCCCTGGTTGATCGTCGCTTATATGGAGGTAGCACAGGTTCTCGGCCTCGCTCCTCAGACTCAACTCAGACATGGCGTCCACCGGATCCTGGATCCCTAAAGATCAATATCGATGGAGCCTTCACCCCTATGTCTTTTGAAGGATCGGTGGCTTCCATTACCCGAGATCATTACGGTCGGATCGTTGATGGATTTACCAGTCGTGTCAATGCCTCTTCGGCTCTGCAGACGGAGACTCAAGCCCTTAATCTCACCCTCCGAAACTTGTTGCAAAAAGGGTAAGCAAATCAACTACTTACCTTGGAATCGGATTGCTAGATTCTTGTAGACGTTGTGAACAACCTTTGCTCAACCCCATGGGAAATTCGAGCTGCTTGACGAGGCTGTGGCGCTGATCCCCAGTTTCCCTAATCTGCGTATTGCGCATTGCAAGAGAGAAGCAAATGAGGCCGCCAATTGGACTGCCAAAGCCCATGACTCTCGAAGCCTTCCTCCAAGCTGGCGCGCTTCTATTCCCCCACCCCTTTTGGATATTTTATGTACTAACTTTATGGCACACGGTGGTCCTCTTCGTTAAGTTATAAAGCTGCACGTTTTCGATCAATATATATATATATATATATATATGTACTAAATTGAATTTAGAGCTAATACAACAAAAAAACCTCAAATTGATACACATGTGACAAATTTACCACAAATTAATTTTTTGCCTACTAAAAATCTAAATTGGTATTTTTATGATAAATTTACCTTCTGTTAAATTTTATTGTCAAATTACGAAGTTAAATAACATGTGATAATTGATAAGTATATACTTGTTTTGAGTTTTACTCTTCATTTATCACAAGTGTACTAGTTTGTGATTTTTTGTGGTGTTAATCTAATTAGCAAAAACTAATGGAAGGTAAATTTACTACAAATGTATCAATTTGAGATTTTTTGTAGTTAAAAAATTAGTTCGAAGTAACCCACCCATAGGTAGCTGTGATGGTTGGGCTTTACTACCTCATCGCCAAAGGAACAAGTTCGAATCTCCAAATGCTCACGACTTAAGTGGGGGTCCCAAGGGTGGTTTACTAGGCTAACCCCGCAAGGGTTTATGTCTAAATAGCAGCTTGCGGCGGGAGAGTTGTGTAATCCCCGAAAGGTAATCTCCGGCAGTCCCTCGGTCATCAAAAAAAAAAATTAGTTCAAAGTAAATTTGTCACAAGTGTACTGATTTGAAATTTTTTATGATATTCTTTATTGAATTAGTGAGTCCTAAGTGGGACCCATTTACGTAAGCCCCATTATTTTTAAATAACACGGTTCAATTTAGTACATGCATTACGGTTGTCTATTAATTTACCTCCCAACAATCATCTATTATTCCACACTTTATATCATTTATCCTCCACTTTCAATTTAGGGAAAATGACATGAACCCTCTAATTTCTGGAAGTAATGTGCATGTTGTTCTTAACTTTTACTTGCCACTCCTAAAATTTCACTTTCTTATTTCCTTAGAATTTCATCCATTTTTGATAATACATACATATTGAGAGTTTGGGGACAAGCACATGCCCACTATCCACCAAAATTTGGGGACATGGTGAGGATGCAATAGTTGGTCGAACGATATGAGGAAAATTAGACATGCAAAAGTTGTCTTACTTATTGAGAGGGTTTATTTTAAGCGGCATCGATTCTCTCTTCTAGAGAAGAAAGGTTATTTACATGCATTAATTGTGTGAACCCAAATATTTATAGATTGCCTAACATAATAAGGTCCACCTTCTTTATATATAGGATCCATCATATTCAACAGTCCAAATAAATTCAAGATGCATGCATCTGATTCATCCAATAATTTATTCTTCAAGAAAAAAAAATCCCTTTCAATGCTTCTCTAATTGATTCATCGATCGGTGCCAGTTTCATATTTTGCGCTCGGTTAGTTACTTTCTGAAATACAAAGTTTTATTTAGAGATTAACATGCATGTATTTTTATTTTTATTTTCATTTGGCAGTGAGTATTCAGTTATTCACCTGTCTCTACTGTTCCTCTTCCCGAGGATAGAGAAAGAGAAGCCAGAGGTTCATACTAAATGTCAAAGAATACGTTCATAAGAGGAGAAAAAAGATCAACATAGTTAGGCTAGTCCAATTTGCCGAATCTTCTTTAAAAATGGATTCTCAAGTCAAGCACTCTACATCAATGGAATTATCCAAGACTAGGACATTAGAAAGAATAAAAAGAATATAATAGCTTATGATGTCAGATTCGTGAGTTTGTACGTATGATATGATTATTCAAAACACTGATGCATAAATTTAGAATTTTCAGTCATTTTTATGCTTAAACATCTCATACTTCATATGCTTCATTTTGATTTATAATTTAAATAGCCACACGCCAAGGTGCAGGGCTAGGTCTTGTTAAAAGTTTTAGCTAGGTCTGGTAGATGAATCTTCATGCTTCAATATTGTACTTACAATAATGGAAACTATATTAAATTAAGTCTATTCTGAAAGTAGAAAATAAAATAAAAAAGAATTCAGATGTTCTATATTTTTTACAATTTAATCTTACTTTTACTTTAATAATAGTGCGAACTTGAGATAAAGATCACTTTTTTGGTATAATTAAAGTAACAAGAATTTCTTATCCATTTGATTTCCTCATAATTAAAAATAATAAACTTAATGATGCGTTATAAATAAAATATAATTTTATTGAAATTCACATATTTTTCAAATTGAGCGTACTTGTTTTGTTCACTCTAAATTAGAAAAATTCGTAAACATTGGAAGAGGAAAGGAGGCTGAAAATAGAAAAAGAAAATTATTTTTTAACTCATCTATAATAAAGGTACTCATCTATTTCATTTATGTTTCCATTTTATTTATTATTTAGCTCACTTTTTTATTTTATTTATTTAAAAAAAAAAAGTAGACATAGCCCGTGTGGTTGGGCCAATAATTTTCATTGGGTGACCTGGCACACTGGCATCTGCCAAAACCCATCAGTATGGGTTTGAGCAAGGCTAATATAAACTTACGGGTACCTTATCGCGTTATACTCAGTTTTTTTTTTTTTTTTCTCTATATTGGTCATATCAATGAACTAACGTGCAATATTGCCACTACCGGCTCAAAGAATGGATGGGAGGATTTAATGCATGCTCTTAGTATATTATATATATATATATAGCCTATATATAACCTCGACAGCATCATAATGCCAATTATTGAAAATTGCTTTGTCAAATCATATAATGTTTTTGGGAGTAACTATTGAATTTCTAATTACAATCCAAGATAAAATTCTTACTCATGTGCTTCACATTTTCAAATTCAGCTTTCGTGAAACACAAGTTAGGAAATAAATAAAAAATAAAAAAAAGTGTGAATGCATCAATCTTGACTACTTGAGCTCGATCTTTCAGCTTTTGGTGCTTTACTCATAAATTGTAGTTGACTTAAGACGCGAAACCAATTTAGCAGAAAACGCCAAAAGAAACAGTGAAAAGTAGGGGAGACAACTTTTACCCAAGAGACGACAATTTTTGTGGAAAGAGAGAAAAAGAGTTTTAAGATAAGCCGCCTTTAAAGGCGTCCAATGATCTTGTAAAGGCTCAAGGGAAAGAAATGAGGGGGAAGGACCATCGAGGGGTGGGATTCCTTAATCTCACCCCGTATTCTCGGCCCAACAAGGAAGAAAAAATAACTCATACTGAGAATTGAGCAAGGAGATAAGGCGTGCAAGCACTGGCACATTAAAATAAAGTGTTCTTCAAGCTAGGTGATGGCGCTGGCCAAATTACAGCTGAAATCCCTGTCAAAATCTTGCTTCTTACCAAGTCGACCTATGCTTCGCATAATGTCTTCCACAGACTTGTTGGCTTGGTACAAAGTCGCTATTTGTCATCAACATTTCTATGGCTAAAATTGAAACATAAAAGAAAAAATAATAAGAAGAAGACGACAAGGTCATTATCAGGGGTACAATGATTAAGGTTGCACAGAGTATGAAAAATATCTTGTTGGCTTGGTACAAAGTCGCTATTTGTCATCAATATTTCTATGGTTAAAATTGAAACAAGAAAGAAAAAATAAGAAGAAGAAGAAGACGAGGTCATTATCGGGGGTACAATAATTAAGGTTGCACAGAGTATGAACAATATCACATTGGCGATTGATCAATTTGACGGGCACTCTTCCAGTCATCGTGACCTATTCCGAATATTCGACTTTTCCAATGGACAGATTTTTCCACACGGGATGGACAGATTTTTCCACATGATCGCCACATAAGTACTCCCTAGCTATTGTCCATCCCTTACATCAACCCACTAAGATCTTTCCTCTGCCAACTTTTATGGTCTCTTACAATATGAGTTCCCGTAGGAGTGTTCCTCTCCATGTCATTTTCCTCGTTGCTCTAACCCTGGCGCTGATCTCTCTGTCTGTCGCCCAAGACTTGCCCCGGGACTACGTCGCCGCCCACAATGCAGCCCGCTCTCAGGTCGGTGTAGGCCCGATCACTTGGGACGAGCGAGTGGCTAGCTATTCCCGGGATTACGCCCAAAAGCACGCCAGGGATTGCACGCGGCTGGTCCATTCGGGCGGACCCTATGGAGAGAACCGCGCGTGGGCTTCCCCTGATCTCACCGGCGCGAGTGCGGTGAACATGTGGGTCGGGGAAAAGCCTGACTACGACTACAATTCCAATTCATGTGCATCGGGAAAGATGTGTGGGCATTACACTCAGGTGATGTGGCGCAACTCAGTTCGGGTTGGATGCGCAAAGGCCCAATGCGCGACTGGCGGTACTTTGGTCACTTGTAACTACGATCCTCCCGGGAACTATATAGGTCAGAAGCCTTATTGAATTACAAAAGGTTGTATGTCGGACATGAACTATCGTGTCAAAATAATGCACCATTAGGATGAGGCAAGAGCTTTAAATGGACCGACATTAAATAAAGTCGTATGAGTTTTGAAGGTAAATCTCTTTGCTAATTAAAAAGTTAATATCTCTCTCTCTATTCCTATTTTTCAAGTGAAGGAACTTCGATCCTCTGAAGTCTCTTCACACTGTGAAAGAGAAGCTAGGTATGATCTCTACTGCAAATTTCACTCTCGAGTTCATTCCATTAGCCCTTTCTTCAAGTACATAGCAATGGCCATCTCGACCATATCACAATATGTTCCGTTCGATAAGCTTATATATATATATATTAGAATCGAGAAGTACATCTGCAGAAAAAAAAAAAAAAGATTGAAATGTGGGACCAATATTTACCTAATAACTTGGACTTGGCGGTAAATTCGTCGATAGTTATTATGCATTGATGAATTGAACTCCTTTAGTTTTTTTTTGTTTTTCGGTCAAATTTCTTTTCTTTTTCTCTTTTTGGTTGAAATCGAAGATCTTTAGTTGACCAAGAAACTGATATTACCTCCAATTAATCAACTAGGTGTCAATAAACTTCGGGAAAAAAAAAATTGGTGTCAATAAGCACAAGTCAAAATTGCCTAACTTCGTATTCCGTTTCAATTCTTTTTTATATAGCAGCCTATTACTTTGAAAGGTAATGGACTTTTAACTAGAATATTCTTTCCCACTAGGATCTATATGCTTGAATAGCCGCCTCAACGACATTTTCATTTTGTCTCAATTCACGTTGTTCAAACAAATTTAGGCAGACGAACACGCTGCAATTCGCACTTAATGAATTCCGATGATTGACGAGTTTAATGCTCGCGGAGTCAATTGTGGGAATTGATACAGCGTTGTTGTATATGACTAGGTGGATGAAATAATTAATCTAAAGCTCTAGAAATATTGATTGTTGGGAACGTGCAGCACAAACTTGATACCTCCTTTTGAGAAAATCGCCAAAAAAGAGCTTAAGTTCAAACTTGTAAACAAATCTCAACTTGGATATATTAATATGATTCACCCTAAAGACATCTCTGATGTGGGAATATTTGTGCCTAACACCCTCACACATGCATTTCATTAAATCTCCTTCACACATGTGAGCCTCCTGTCCGAGGGCCGTTGTCCCCTTTAATTTAGGTATTCCTTTCTCACCAATGTTATTTTAACTCAAATCGCCACCTTAAGTCAACCGAGTTTCCCAAATGTTGGAGCTGAGTCACACCATATGCCTTTGGACTTTACCTCGATTGCCTTGGCCCAATCAAGTTTAGCAAGAAGCCAGTGGACATTATCTGTCGCCTTGATTATAGAATCAAATTTCTTTTTTTGAGATAATCACCAGACCTTGTTACATATCGTGAATAAGGCACAAATCAACTATCGACACCGATATCGCTTGTTGGGGATGCATAACAAATCCCAATCCGTCACCTTGGGAGATTATCAAGAGAGAACCCAAATCCAAATTTATTAACATATTTAGTTGGATTCACTTTCATTCAAAGGCTAAAGTCATCAGAGTGATTTAGAAAAAAAAAAAATCCAATAAAATATTAACACAAATATGGTCAATGTTGTGTTAGACGAAAAAAGTCCCATATCGAGGATGTGTAGCGAGGTGGAAAACAATTTACACGATTGTGTATTTTTTTTTTTATCTGGTAAAAAAATAAAAAAATCTCAATAGATATATTCTTTTATTTGATTTTTTTTTTTAACCGAAGTTGAGCCGTGACAGCCCAGCTCTAGTCATGGGGGAGCCAAGTTCATCAACCTTTAGCAACGGGCAATTTTGATTGTTGGAACAATGTTTCTAGTTGAGTGGAAATGACTCACTGAAACTAGATGCTTTGATTTCTTTTTTTTTTTTTTTTCTTTTTTAAAGAGCCAAAAATAAATAAAAACTACGCCCACTATGATACATTTATTCTATACTTTTTTGTGATATTAAAAACCCTATGCATAGTGTTATACATTTACCTTAAAAAAATTGTGACATGAAAAAAAAAAAAAAAAACCCCAAACTTGTACTCATGTGATACATTCACCCTCCATCAAAATTCCGTTAAATGATTTTTCAAACAAAACAACATCATTTTTATTTCACTTATGACACATGGGTGCCATATCAACACTGTTTTCTTTCTGACATCAATATAGATAGATTTTTAATGATTCTCACTAACAAGACTTTAATGGAAGGTCAATGTATTACACAGGTACAAGTTTGAGATTTTTAGTGTCATAGAAAAAAAAAAGTTTAGATGAAATGTGTTACAATGAGCATAGCTTAGACTTTTTAGTGGCTTTTACCAAGGGAGAGCATGGTTCCGAGAGTTCTAGGGTAGAACCGAAACCTTATAAAACCAATCCGATTCTAGGTTCTAAGTTCTAGATTCTAAAATATGCAAGGTAGGTTACAAGTTCCAAAAATTAGAGAATGTGGAACCTAAAACAAGTCTTTGCATTTCTCTTATTCTATGTCTCCACGTGATTTTATGGCATTCTATGGCGTCTAATGATGAGTTTGCAATATGAAACCACTAGTCTACACTTCCAATTCCAACTATATCCACAACTAAGAAGTGTACTTTGTTTATATTTCTTAATTTTTGTGTATATAAATATGAGTTGCAATTAATGGATTGTAGCGAATAATGGTAATTAGATGTGATAACTCATTGCAATCGTTCAATTAAAAATATATATGTAATCTTGGTAGACCATGGAACCGACCCTAAAACCTATGACATAATAGGTTCTAGGTTCTTAAGTATGCAAGGGTAGGTTCTGTTGAGAAAACTTTCTAATAAATTTTAAAATTGGCAAAACTATCCATGAAATTCTTGTAAGTTAGATACATGTTTTGAAGTATTTTGATTTAGGGAATTACTCTTGAAAGAAAAATTAGTAGCAATCTTAATCTTATTCAAATTCAAGTCTAGATTGTAGAATCTACTTTAGATGGAATAGCTTTGGACTTTATATTGAAGTTATAAAGATCTTCAAACTAAGAGAATCATTTATGTTCCCATCCTAACACATCTTCAGAACGAGACATAACTTCAGAACGCGACACCAAATTAAAACGTACTATAACAACTAATGATCTAGCTTGGATTTCACACATAAAAAGATTTGATTAACTCAATCTTATTTAACTGAAAAAAAAAATCTTGAAATTTTTTTTTTTCTAAATAAAGAAGCTCTACTTATGGAAATCCAAACTAGTTATATGGATGACCAAAATCAAGTGGAGATTCAACTTTTGTCACTCAATAGCTACTTAATCTTCTTAATACATATATGTCCAATGGATAGATTGGGAGATGATCCTCTAGAGACTGTTCAATGGCTAATTGGGAAGTGAATGAGTATATAAGGAGACCAAGGTGCCAAAGAGCATCTAAGAGACAAAGGCCAAAATCTAAAATTTCAAAGTCTGAGCGTATTTCGACCATACACTTGTATTTCGTGAGCTTCAATTTTGTGATCATAAGAGAAGCACAAAAAGTGTGATTGAATAAGATAGTGTGACCTATCATACACTAAGTGTGATCACTCAATATTATAATATCTTATTGATCATCTAGTAGAATCCAGCTAGAAGGCTATCAACGTTAGAAAGTAGATATGGGCTTAATCTAAGCCAAACTACTATAAGCTTTATGTGCAAATTTCTTTTATCCTTAAATTTTTATTGGTTATTGCTATAGTTTATTGCATACTTGCGAGCTGCTTCAGAAGTTCATTCTATCGCAAAACTATTTTTTAACGTTATTCCAAGATATGGACTTTGCGCTATAAGTTCAAACTTAGTTCTTGACTTTTTTTTCTATTTTCGCTTTAATTTGTTAATTTTTTATTAAATCAACTATTCACACCCCAACCCCCCCCCCCTTTTTTTCTCTTCCTCTATGTAATTCTTGCTAGCTACATCAGGTTGCAAGTTCCAAAATTAGAAAACCTATTTTAATAGGTTGGTTCCTAGTTTTAAATGGA
Source organism: Eucalyptus polyanthemos subsp. polyanthemos (assembly GCA_017140185.1). NCBI lineage: Eukaryota > Viridiplantae > Streptophyta > Magnoliopsida > Myrtales > Myrtaceae > Eucalyptus > Eucalyptus polyanthemos. The sequence continues at coordinate 19,524,766 of CM029463.1, read as the reverse complement.
AGCTGGACGAAATTGACACCATTTACCCCTAACTTTTGTCCTTTCTTTTTAAACTAGTTACAAAACCTGCGTGCATACTTGGATACATTTTATTAACAGCATATATCGGTATTTTCACATGTTATGTTCATCAAAATTGGCACATAATTGTAGTCACTTATGATATCGAGAATTTTTTTCACTTATGTTATTTTTATGAATGTGTTGGACCTATGCACAAAAACTTTAAAAGAAATTTGTTCATGAATTTTAACATACAAAAAATAAGGAACATGCTCAAAGTTAATAAAAGGCAGCATGTAAGTTTCCAAAATTAAAATTTAGTTAAAACGGACGAATGAGGGAAAAATTAGGATAGAGAATTTGAAAACTACTAGCATTGGGGAGTTTACCTTTATCTTAAAATACGAATATTCAGCATATTCTTTTGATGAAAATTTAGTTCAACGTTTATGATGACCAAGTTAAAACTCTAGACTGCCTTTTTGTTTTATAATCATTACCAAGATCATATATATATAATAATATGTAATATTAAACCACAAGGAAATATGAGAAGCCGTATATAAAATAGCTGCAACTTATGGATTTCTTTATAAATATGCTATATTTTTTATTTTTCAGTATTTTTTTGGTTTAAGTTTAATTTTAAATGGATAGAGAAATAGGAAATAAAACGGTATGACTATTATTAAGTAACGCTCGATTGTCATTTTATCACTTAATGTGGTAGGATACTTTATATTATACTTACCTTTTCATGTGGTAGGAACAATCTCTTCGGCATTTACGTAATTTACGTAAATATGAGCTACTTTTTAAATGTTCGTCAAATAACATATCTTCATGGTGCAACCACAAAATCAATCCATCTTATTCCTATTATTACAATCTCATGGTGTCTCAAATAGACTATGACATGTGACTAGGTGTCAAATTTTGAGGATAGTACAGTTCTAGCATGCAACGCTCTTAGTAAGTCAGCCTCAATGTTGAGGAAGCATATCACCAATTGAGCAAGTACTTGACCACATCTTCTCACGATTAGAAGGTTTAATAATTGTAGATCACACAGATGATATTCGATAATGCATTCCGTGTAGTCAATCCTGCTGACATACTCCAACTGCTCACAAGTGAAGGATTCTAAAGGTATCCTACATGGGTTTAGGGAATGATTTCCACCATGTACCACTTTGCTCTTACAGGATCCAAAATGTGGTTTTCACAGTGTAGCACTCTGTCCCACGTGGCACTTACCTCTAAGAGGGGAAAAAAAAGAGCAAAAGCCCAAATAGGCCCAAATTGCACTAACCCATATTTTCAGGCCCATTAGTTCTAGTCTAGATTTCGAGCTCCCCTTTTCTCAAGCAGAGCCAGGCCATATCTTAACCTCCAAATGGCCCAATTTGGCCCAAACTACCTTTTAAAAAAAAATTTAAAAAAAAAGCATTAATAAAGTGTATGATATTAATAGTGAAAGATGGGAAATGTGTCAAAAAAGTCTTAAACATATTATGGTCATGCTAATTTAGTTCTAAATTTTTTAGTAATATCAATTCAATCCTAAATCTTTTAATTTAATCAATTCAATTATTCCGACTATTTTTTTTTTTTTTTGGTAAGAGTAAGCAATATATTAATAGGGGTCAAACTGTACAAACAACACGGCTCCAAAAGCTAACACTCAAAATGAACACGCTCATTAAGAGTGAAAGGAAGCCGCGGACAAGCAAACAAAACGACCAATAGCAAGCCAACGGCAAAACAAGCCTGGCAAAAACACCTAAACAACCACTGAAAAGCCTAAGTCAGACTATAATCAGAGGAAGCGAAGATAATGGGGTCCACATCCCACGAGCGTTGCATCCGCCTATTCCTGGGAGAGTCCTTAACATTCTCAAAGGTAAGGGCCTTATCCTTAACTACCTTGAGGAGATGCTTCTTCATGGCCGAAATAGATAACGGCTCCCCCCTTGAACAGAATATTGTTCCTGTTTCATTATTCCGACTATTTGTTTGCCAAAGATCGCTAACGTGGACACCAATCGGCATATATGGCATGATCGGCGCTAACGTTGACCACTTTTAATAATATTTTGATATTTTTCAAATTTTTTAATTCTTTATTTCTTTATTTCTTTATTTCTTCTTCCTCCAGGGACCTTCCCAGCATTTGGCTAGCCTTGCCAAATCCTGCAACATCACCTAACCTCTATTAAGGCTCACCCCCATTGAATCTAATGAGATAAGAGATAGGAATGTATAAAATGAACTACCTGAATAGAAAATTGCTTAGACTGAACCAAACCAACTAGTTTAATCTTGTTCCCAAGAGTGTTGGTCCAATTCCCGGTTTCTAAAAATGGAACTGGTGTCCAAGCAGTCTAGTTCTCGATTCCAAGGAGGAATCGGATTGGAACAACTAAATATACTTTTTATTGTATTATTTCTTCAAAAAAAGTTAGTAAAATGTGAACAAAACACTATCTCGATCTAGTTTTAAGTAGTAGGAAAAAAATAATGGGGAAAGAATATTGGAAAAAATAAGTGACCGGTTCTATTAGATTGGATCGGACCAATGATGCAGTCTAGTTCTTGGTCTAAGAATCGACCAATCTAGTCTCAGTTCCAACTTTGAATCGGATCAAACTAGGAGCCAGGCACCCGTAATGAACGACGGTCGACCTCGGTAGATCTGGCGAGGGTCCCTTGCCAAAGGTTGCAAGTTTGAAGGCCGTGACCTTACAATGTTTAGCAAGGGTTGATCCTTGCTGGCCCTCACCTCTAGCTGGTTGCCAGTTTAGTGATTGGCTAAAGGAATAAGGAAGGGAAAGAAGAGATAAATAAAATAATACAAATTTCGAAAACATAAAATAAAATATTATTAAAAATTATCAACATCAATATCAACCATGCCAGATAAGTCGACCAAATTTCACGTAGCAATATCTAGTCAAAATTAGCTAAAGAAACTAAGGACTAAATTGGTATTGGGTCAACATGTTTAGAACTAAATCAACGCAATTAAAATATTTAAGATTAAATTGGTACAAATGTAATGAAATTAGGATTTTTCTGACACTTTTACCAATACAAGACACGTCAATTCTACTCAATACAATGTAACAAACTCATAACTAAGTTAAAAATATCTAAACATATAAAATAAGTGATTTTCAAGGTCCAAAATATAGTAGCTCATCTCTTTTTCATTTAAAACCAACAAAAAAAGTTGGGCTAGGCCTGAACCAGCCTACTCTAGTTTTCTTTTGGTCGGTTGCCTAGTCTAGTTCGGTATGGTCTTTTGAAAAAAAAAAAAAAATGAGCTGGCCCTGCTAACCGGAATTAGAAGTTCCACACCCACATGTTCGGGCTGGGCAAAAGAAAAAAGCATTGAAGCCCACCCGTCCAAACCGTGCCCACCCCTACTTAGTTATGAGTTCAGAGCATATAAATAATCGATACTACCTAGGACGAGTGCAAATTAACATAACCGATTCATTATACATATAGAACGTTATATAAAGAAGGTGTCGACCTCTTACATAAAAATCCATAAATGCGATCAATCGACATTTCACTTGTCAGACTTCAATCCTTTTTTTTTTTCTTATATTTTTTCTGAAATCAGATCAATATGCCTCGGTCCTCTTCTCTCTAATTGGAAAAAACACAAACAGGATACTTCACTGCCCTCAATCTATACATCAAACTCTATATTTCGACTAAATGGACTCGTATAAAATCTGATATATCTCTTTAGCGGTGGATCTGATGCATGGGTTAGTCATGAGCCACATGTAAATCAAGAGCATCCCATGAGCCATGTCTCTTTTTCTTTATGCAAAATCAAGGGCATTTGACGAATGTTCGGTCATGGACTTGTGAATCCATCGCTTGTTCAATAAAATAATAGGATATGATGGAGGAAAACAGCTTTGTTTGTATTTTTTGAAAAGAAGAACCAAAGGTGTGTTGATTTTGATTTGAAAAATATTTTTCGAAATTTAATTGCTTATATCGTTTAGAAAAATTAGTTAGCGAAAAAAATTTCCATCATCAATAGCAATCTATGCCTAATTATTTTCATGGGAAAAGAAAAAAATTATTCATTTATTTTTCTAGACGATAAAAGTGATGATTTTTCATAAAATATTTTTTAGATCACTCATTTTCCATGAACAAACACACCCAGGGTTTATTCCTTTTCTTCCTCACCTAAAGTGACATGGGGTATTAATTGACAAAACAAGTCCATCATTATATATAGATAAGTAATTCTAGATCAAACTTTTTTATGCAAGAAGCGAACGCTAGATTTCTCCTCTTGAATCCGAGCCCATTCATCCAAAAAGGTTTATGAGCAAATTGATAACATATATTAGGTAATGATTTTCAACTCCTTTTTAAAAGTCCAACCATATACGAAAATTTGATCGTTTTCCATTAAAATGATTTTCTTAATAACCACCTAGGATTCACCAAGTGATAAGGGCGTTTCTCATACTTTCGGCCCAAAAATTAATGATAATCATTCCAGTTCCTCCCTTGCGCAATACAATTCAAGCGGGCGGCTAGGGCAGTGGATTTCTGTGCTAATTTTTTTCCATCAAAAAAAAAAAAAGCGAAATGATCTTGATATTTTCTTGATAAAATCAAGTTTTTTTGTTCTCTCAAATTAAGAGTCTATGGTGCATGCTATGAACTTACAATATCCTTTTTGTTTGAGTAATTGTTTATATACATCGCGCTACGTCCCCTGCCCTTCTTTGTTATTACCTTAAATATTGCTTTCTCTTCTCAACTTTTTAAAGGTATTTCTTGTTGGGCAAGGCTATGTTATCTATTAATATTAATATACCAAATCAACTGGCAGACTATAAGTGTACAGTAAATATTATTCAATAATTAATAAAAATATGCCACATGACATATAGTACCAAATTATAAAACAGACTTAGGATTTGACATTTCTCTTTTTTGTTTTTATAGTAAAATTAAGAGCAAGCAAAGTAAATCTGAATTTCCCGGGATAAGAATCAAATCCACAACCATCGCTTCTTAAACCGAAAGTATGGAAACGCCATTGTTAATGGATAAACCATAGGTGGGTGTGTATCATCATAAACTTCGGCTGATAAATACGGTTCCGTGCATGAAAGAAGCCAAAAGTCATTCTTTCACGCGAAAAAAAAAATACAAATTTCATTAGATAATAAAAGTACGAGTGTTCATATAGAAAATCTAATAAGAACTTTTGCTAGAACATATTTAAAAAGTATATGGCCATTTACAATTGGGTATAAAATGAGCGAGACTCATGCATTGAATCATTATAGCTTCTTTCAATAACTGTTAGGAAATGACCACGTCATAGTATAAAAAAAAAAAAAAAGTGTTTTAGTAGGACTTTTTAGTACCTATAAGTTTGTTCCTAAGGATATTTTTTTTATTTGGCATCTGCTTTGATCAGGTTAATTATTGTTGATGCCTAAATTTCCCTTTTTTTTTAATAGGGTTTTTATTTTATTATTTTTCCTTTTTCGGATAAATAGATAACAAAAAATAATAATAACAATAAAAAACAGCAAAGAAAAGCAAAAAAAAAAAAAAAGCAGCAACCTTTGTATGGGCCCTCGGCCCATTTCGCCTCAGCCTGGCCCCCCCACGTCTTCTTCTTCCTCGCGCCTCTGTAGCGCACGCATAGGGGGCGCGACGAAGGGGAAGGGGGTGGACGGATGGTGATCGCACGTGGAGCAGAGGAGTAGTTGGCGTCGACAGGACATGACCGGAGGACTCGATGATGGCGGATGGGACGGCGGTCCAACCGGCGAGTCGAAGCTGCGCCGACCAGCCACTCCCGCGCCTATAAATAGGCCCTCCATCCTCGACGAAGAGCACAGAGAGAGAGAGAGAGAGAGAGAGAGAGAGAGAGAGAGAGAGAGAGAGAGAGAGGCCAATCGAGGCTTGGGGTCCCCTGAGAGACTTCGGGGAGCTCGAGTTCAGGCCGGCCGTGGTGTGGTGAGCTCGGAGGGGTCCCCGAGAGACTTTGAGGAGCTCGAAAGGCGAGCCCGAGGGAGAGAGAGAGCCCCAGCGAGATCTGACCAAGACCAGGCCTCGCTGTCACCGTTGTCGCTCGCCGTTTCTCCACCATCGCGAACCGCCCTCCTGCCGTCGCCGTCCCCATTCGAGAGAAGGTAAAAAAAAAGGGGCGTCACCGTTACTGTTGCCGTCGCCGTTGTCGCCTTCGTCGTCACCGCCGTAGTCGCCGTCATCGACAAGCACCTCGATTTCCCCCCTCGGCGCCGCAGATTCGCAAGCCCTAGGGTTTGCGATTTTCCGGGTCGCCAAGTCGGATCCGGGTCTCGGAACCGGGTAGGGTTTCGCGAGATACGGGGGCGGTGGGAGTCGGGTCGCGATTTAGGTCGGATCCGGGTAGGGTTTGCGGGGAGTCGGGTCGCGGAGCGGGCTGTCAGCCCGAGTTGTCGGGTCGGGCTCGACGCCCCCAAACGCCCGGCCACGATGCCATTTCAGTAAAATAATAAAATAAAATAAAATAAAAAGGACGAAAAAATCCGAGTCGGGCCCGCGTTGCGTTTGGGTCGCCGGCCCAGGTCGGACCCAACCCACGGATTCGACCCGGGTCCGTTTTATTTTGTTTTATTATTTTAATATAAAATAATATTCTAATAAATAATAAATAAATAATTTATTTTAAAAATCAAAAATGTTTTAATTTCCAAAAAATCGAAAAATATTTAAAAAATGTTGAAAAATGTTTTGTTGTCTAAAAAAATCGAGAAAAATCAAAAATAATTTATTTTCCAAAAATAATTTGAAAAATATTAAAAATATTTTATTTTCCAAAAAAATAAAAAATAATAAAAAAATATTCCATATTTTCCAAAAAATGCCAAAAATCCAAAAAAGCCAAAAGTTCATGAAAATGCCAAAAAGACTTGTATTTTTCCAAAAGATACCAAAAAATCGGAAAAAATCCTTTTTATGTCCAAAAAAATTAGAAAAAACTCAAAAAATGTTTTTCCTCCCAAAAATGCATGGAAAATCCATCGAGCATCCAAAAAGCCTTAGGGTTTAAACAAGATTAGGTACCGAAAGGGCATTAGTGATTAACTAGTATAATCAAGTCCCCGATCCTAATTTCTCTGGTTGTGCAGGAGTGAGTATTTCTCTCGATACTTCGCTTGGGTTTCTAATCAACCCACCCCAAATCGATTAGTGGCAACTCCATTTTAAAAATTGATTTACAGTTAAAAATTTAGATTATTAAAGTCGTGAATTGGTGGACTTGGGAGAGTCCGGGCATAATTAAATTCAGCCGAGCCATTAGCCTCCTTAGGCGCTCGTACCCGATTGTATGCGTCGAAAAAAAGAGAGGTCGCGACAGCTTGGCGACTCCGCTGGAGACGTTGAAGACTTAGGCCATTTTTGTCTTGTTTAAATTCTTTACTGACTTAGGTTTTTTTTTTCTTTATGCAGGTCAAAAGTTTAGAAATTTATTTTAGTTTTTGCTTAAAATAGATTATCTTGTGATCATAAATTGCTATGCATGCTTTACTGTTTTAAACACTACACACAACACACACAACCCGGCCACCGGACCTGGGCCACCATAGGATATTTAGGAAGGTGTTAAGAAAGATACGACCTCGAACGCGAGACTACGATGTAGAGGTTGCCTTTCTTGTCCTCGAATTTCTTAGCCGAGGTTAAGGGGGTATGCTGCTAACACGAGACTGTGACGGGCAAATACCTTTTTAATTTCATCAAACCTTCTGAGTTAGAAATTGAGCCACACATCTCATGTTCATGTCTTTGTGCTTGTCATATTATTTAAAAGAAAAGTGATTTCTTCACTTTTACTCAGTCTTTTTATTTGGCCCATGGCAATTTAGGATAAGCTTTTCAAAGTCCCAGTTGATATGCGATGGGGAAAGATGATATTCAGTTCATTCCTGCTCCCAAGGCGAAGCTCTTTAGATGGTGGGGTCAATTGGATCAGTTTGCCCAAGAGCGCGTGAAGGCTAAACTCGGTCATCTCCTATCGCTGATCCAAATCACTGTTCGTCCTGAAGTCATACAAGCCATGGCACATTTTCTGGTGCTCGAGGACACTTACTTTCATGTTTGGTAGGTTTGAGCTAACCCAAACCTTGGAGGAATTTGGAATGCCTTGAGAAAAAGCTTGTCAGGCCATCAACAGGCATCATCCCATTGCGTGGGTTAGCGCGACTTTTAAGAACCGAAGTCCATATTATGACACAAATTCTTGAAAACAACCATAATACCTGCCCGTTTGAATTTATGAATGCTCGTTTTCAAAATCAGCCTATGACCCAAAAAAGTGAGATTTTCCTCCTGGCCTTTTTCGGGCTCATCATTTTCCCTCATCAAAGAAATGCCATAAGTCCTAAGATGGCATGGATAGTTGATCAAATCTTGAGGGAGGGGAAATTATGTCAACATGATTTTAACTGAAATATTTTTATCCTTTAATCATTTTAAAGACAACACGGAAAAAATCATGGCGGGTCTCTCCTGAAATTTTACAATTCTGGTTCTTTTCTCACCTAAGCGAATTCCGAGACTTCATGCGATTGTCTGAAACAAATGCTTTCGAAAATCCATTACAAAAATTTATGGTTTTAGGACCATATATTCCCAATCAAAGCTGTTTAAATTGGGTTGACTTCCTAAGAAACCCAACTCCTGAGGCATTCCAATGGTGTGCTGGTTGGTTCCATGAAAAGAGGGCCCGCTTTGCTTACAAACGCACCCACCCAATTCCGTTGCTTGGCTGCACCGGCGTTGTTCCCTATTACCCATATCGGGTGGCATGACAATTTGGAGCCCTTTAAGAGATTTCACCGCCTTCTAGGAGGAGAATTCCTCCAGTTCTTTTCAACACAAGCCGTGACTATGCGCTCGAAATTTCTATCGTTGAAGAAACTTAGGACAAGTGCCATCGCAAAAGGATCGTGGTACCTGAAGGGCTTAAGGGAGAAGAAAACGCCAACCATGCCTCTACGGCCTACATCCACAATCATCACATCCCGACAAGGTAGAGGCCATCAGTCCCTTGCTCAATCAGAGAGAGCAGCCCGCACGAGCAAGCAGAGCTCATGGAGAGGGATTTGGGAATGGACTGGATGCACACCTCAGAGCCAGCCCAAGAAAGCAGGCATCATTGCAAGAGCAGGGCTCCCCGTCGCATATAAATTGGGAATCATGTGCCCCTTAGTGTTAATCTTGTTAAAGCTTTGTCCCATTGTTTAGGGATTTTTGTTTAATGTCTAGTATTTCATTCAGTCATTTCAATTTCAGGTTTTAGATGTCAGAAGTTTGCGGTCTATAAAATCCTCTTTTGATAAATAAAAAGTAGTTAGACCATTGCCATGGGTCAATCTTTGTTTACTTTCGTGCTCATTCATTGTTTCGTAACGAACAGGTAATTATGAATCATCGGCCACCAATCGCCCATGAATGGCCTCATGCAATAAGGGCTTATCAGAATGATGTACAAAATTGCCTCGCCAGCATTGAAAACGACGTAGGACAGATGTCCATTGTCTTTCAACAGCTCTCAAGACAAATGAAATCTACTCAAGCTAAGCCAAACTCTGTAGTTGCCTCAAACACCGTCATGACACCCGCAAATTTGCCAGAAAATAGCCAGTACTATAGACAGTTTGAAAGGATCATGAAAAAGTTAAACCAGCTGCAGGGGCGGAATCCCATGGACCTTTCCAATTATGCCGGCATTGAAATCCCTGAAAAGCTCAAAGCACCTGAATGCGAAAGGTATGCTGATACCTCCTACTCGAAAACCTACTTACAGGCCTACTTGGTCCGAAGGATGATTCAATCGTACCAATCGAACTTGACTGGTCCTACCTTGCGATGGTACATTGTCAGGAAGATTAGTCCCCTTAAAACCTGGAGGGAACTAATTCATGTTTTTCACCAAGAGTATAATATTGACATAACCTCTGACATCACCTTACCCTACGAAAAGTCGATGATCGTGGAGCACGAGGAGCCATTAGTCGCTGAGGTAGGAGAGGAGCATGTCGATGAAGCCTTGCATAATAAATGGATGACTGAGCAACATCCTGTTACTGAGAAGTTTCCCATTAGGAAAGGCAAGGAGCCTTTGTATGAGATCATAGAATCAGAGCCTGTTCAAGAGCGGGGCACGACTAAACAACTCCCCAAGCTTACTCCAAGAGTTAGGGTCCAAAGAATACCAACCCCTATCAACCTAGAAAGCGAATCAGACAGTGAAGCTCTAATGTCTCTCACTTCCCTTGACAGAACTGAGCTGGCAAAACGAAGGGCCTTACACAAAAGGTCTAGACCATAAGCCAAGAAAAGAAAGCCTAAGCAGATCCATGCAGCATCTGCCGATGAGCCACCGCACCAAAGCTTCGAGCATTCCCAAGAATACAGCTTTGAAGGTTACCACCCCTAAGATACAACCCTAAAAGCTTCCTGGCCCTAGAATACAATCCCAAGGACTTCCAGCATTATTTTGACAATGAAACTGACGATTCATCGTATAACTGTTTCATACTCTCATCCGGGGATGAAGGTCCATCAGAAGAGGAAGCGTACGTCTTGATCCGCTACGATCCTAATGAAGTACTAAGCTCATCCTCTGACCATGAGTATAGCTTCAATACTTCATCCTCATTCGAAAATTTTGACCAAGAAGAAAGCAATGGGGTAATCTCAGTAGAATCCAACTTTCCTGAAACAGAAAAACTCACCACTACAATGAATATGCAGTGGGAAAACCAGTGGTCTAACCAAGATACATCAAGCTCGTCCTGTGCTCATAGGATCACGACCCCTGGAGAAATGTGGATACCTAATCTCCACAAGTATAACGGCACGACTTGCCCCGTGGCCCACTTGCAGTACCTCAATGCTGAAATGAGTCGGTACTATGGCCCAGTGTCATTCACAACTCAGGCCTTTCAAGAAAATCTTACGGGACCTGCATTACAATGGTTCATCACAGTAGGTATCTACCTCATGAGAGATTGGAATGAGCTGTCTTATGCATTCCTGCTTCAGTATCAAAGCCAGATTGGAATTGAACTGCCTTGCGAGAGTTTGGTTCACTTTAAAAGAAGACCAATGGAGGATTTCCGAACAATATGTGAGGAGGTGGGAGGCTTTTATGATGCAAACTTACCCTCAATTGGCCGAAGAAGAAATGATAAAGCTGTTCATAGGGACTTTACCTCACGAGCATCGTTGTTGGATGCGTGGGTTGTACTTCCATAGCTTCAATAAGGTAATCCTCGCATGCGAATGCTTCGACTCCACTAAAGGCGAGAAATTCAAAGACGCTTAACTTCAAGACCAACACTATCAAAGCACTCCTTTGCACATGAGTTTTCATGGGTTTTACTCGTTTTTATAATTTCATGTTTCTTATCTTGTCTAGTGTGCTACTGTTGTATTTTCCATTCCAAGTACTCTATTATACAGTTCTAATATTTTGTTTTAAGAGCATGAGGCGGTACTCCAAATCAGCCCGGTGATGCTATCCAACCATGAAAAGAAAATATCATCCAAGGAGAATACTGAGGGTTGGGCTTCCTCATGCTTTTTTTCCCCCAAATACGTATTTTGAAAATAAAAAATATTTCATCACCTGAAATTTTTTGTTAAAACAAAATGATAAATTTAATCATGTTTGTCTTTCTGACTCATTCACTTCATGTCTCAGAAGATCATTCCCGTCCCCTTTGACTTAGTGTGACAGAGGGCATTTGAAGCAAGCGCATTAGGTGAACTCGCCAAATTCAAAGATACCCTGCCAAGAAAACAAGGGCAAATAGAAAGGAGCATCCTGTTTCAAAAAAAGGGTAAGTCTTATTCCCTTAACATAATATTGAGAATGACAACCCCTCTTTTCTATTTACAGGATACAAAAGGTGAGACGTAATAGGTACAGGCATACAGTTGAAATCGAAGCATCCATGACATGCCTCACTCCTGCTCAGCTCCATCCTAAGCCAAAGGACTATCTTGTCGCACGACGCGCCCGAACGGCTAGATGTTACAGTATCAATTTCAACATAAGGAAGGAGTTCCTCCTCTTCCTTTTAAGTGATTACTGTCAATAGGGAGAAAATCTAGATAGTCAAGGCGATCTATACCCCCACACCCTGGACAATGACTTTGGAATTTAGAAGCTTCACTCCAGACGCATATTCTCGCAAGAAGTAATTACCATCAGAGAATTAGAGGTTTTGATTGTCCATCTCAGATTCCATAGAAGCTTGAAGTACATGACTTTGCTCAATGCTGCTAATGATGCTATAGTTAAAGACAGAAGGAGAAATTCCACAGAAGGAAGGCGTTGAAGATGAATCAACGACCAACAATCATGCATATATGGTCACAAGTGAGGAAGGCCAATCAAAAGAAATGTCAAACTATGCCAAGACGAAAAAGCTGTCATCGACATTCAAACATCATCAAGAGTTAGCAAATACAAACTTTGGAGAAGAGTAATTTGGTATCGTTTCCAATACTCCCCCCTCGTTGAATTCACTTTTGACATATTCCCCCTATTGGTAGGAGGCACTAGGATTCAAGAGCCAAATTTGATGGTTAGGCAAATCAATATTGGCCAAGCTTGTACATGGAAATGACCTACATCAAATTTACCTGGCTTCGTGTAAAAAGACATGTCATCTAGAAGCCAATTCAGAGAATAATTGACCTAACGAAACAAAGGACATAGGACTTCGTGTCCCCCTTCTCACTTTAGGTTCACCCATTCATCTGCAAACCAGTGAAGGGTAAAGTTGTATCGATTCCAGTTATTCGACTCTTGAAAGAGTTCATGACTAACACATTCCCTCTTGTTTGTTGTAGGATCACCTGACTGTCAAAAGCAAGGATAACAAATCAACGAGAAGCATGTCTCGTTGCAGGATCACTTGACAAGGATAATAATCAATGAGAGGCATGACAAACTCTCCTAAACGAAATGGCGTCTTGAGTAATCGCCAAAACAAATGACAACAAATCTTCAGGCCTCAACTCACATTTGATTTTGGCCAGACTAATTGAACTACTTGTACATCTTCTCTTCTACAGGGGCAAAAGCAGAGATGCCCGATCAAATTCCTAATCATTGGCTGATCATTCATATGTCATATCCCTAATCAATAGGAGCGACCACTGACACACATTTGTGAACACCCCTTTGTAACATATTTGGAAACACCATTCTGCTAATCCTTGAAACTGTCAACAAGGTCTTTTCAAGCAAAAACCATTCATTTGTTTTGAGAGTACAAACTCTCCCATGTTTAAAATGCTGCATGCCTTTTCCAAATGGATTTTTGCATGATGATTTTGTCTGTCTAAATCACTGATTCCATTGAGAATTATTAGAATAGACAGCTAAATGAAGAATACAAGATTAATTGAGCATGCTGGATGAGGTGCGTCTGAATGATGAAAGGCAAGCTATATCCTACACACAGTCCCCCATCTATACACTTGTGAGATGAGTGCAAAAGATTCCATGGCTGTAGGGTAAAGAGTTCTCTCGCGAATGGTACGATAACCAAAATAGTGAGAGGCATTTCATTGCTCACCCCTTTGAGCCCCATACACGGGTGAAGCTTCTCTGATATCCCCGTCAAGAACCGCCCCACACTGGGGCAGATCGAAGGCAAAACAACATTACAAGGTGAGAAGAGAGATAGAAATTTTCTTGCTCACACTTACATCAATCTTCGGGTGTCCTTATTGCATATGAACACTCACGTTAATTTAAGTGCCCTAGAATGACGAAGAGCAATTCTTTCTCTATGCACTTGTATTCATTGTACAACCTAATTGAGTCTGTGATTTCACCCTCACATGGAGGCAAAATAGAAGTTATTGCCATAGCCCAAAGCGCCTATTGAAGATGAAGGCTCAAGAGTCTAATAATGGTGCTTCGATTAAACTTGCCTAGGCCGGTTCCTCCTCTGACAACAAAAAAAATGGTGCATAAAAAAGCAGTGTACCTGGTAAAAGCAAGGTCAATGCCCATAAAATGAAGAACTGGAATAAAAATAGGGGCATGAAAATGTAGTGTGCCTGGTAAAAGCAAGGCCAATGCCCTCCAGTCAAAAATATTCTCAAGAGAAGTTACTTTTGTGGTTCAATTGATAGAGCCTCCATTTGATAGTGAGAAGAAAGATCGGTGACAAATGCCAAGATAGTCACCAACTCTCACCCTCTTACACATGAATCAAGCCTACATTGCATCCCATTGTAAAGCTCTCTTCAGACTAGAGGCACTTCAATTAACGTAGGATTTCATATGTCTATAAGTATTGCTTGAAGAAGTACGAGCAAGACTACTCTATCCCTTCTCGTTGGGTTCTTGACTTGTAAACTCAGAGATGATTGTGCAACATTTGCGTCCATTAGCTTCGACCTTGATGATCCCCTCTGATGAGCCGCCAACCAAGACTTCATCACAGTTTCGACAAAGACCTCTCACATTGGTAAAGTCGTACTATTTGCGAGAATACTCGGACCCTTGCTGACATGATGACAGTGAGATAGTGTGGTCCTTATAAATCCTACATCAATGGTCAGGATACCCTTTCCCATGAAAGTGAGCGGAAAGTCCTTTCAGACTGAAAGTCCTTCATCTGGCATGCTCAAGACATCTACATTCTAAATGAAAGTTGTCTTTCAAAATCTTCACCCAGTGGAAATCCAATGATGCAAAACTAATCAAATTATCATGCATAAATCACATTTGAATTTATGAATTTACAGTAAATACAATCATGTGTGTATATTGTGCAAATAGCAAACATACTCTCAGAGATCAGAGATATTGCCAGGTAAGCATATCTCTATCCCCATTTGTCTTAAAGTGCCTATCACTGTCCAAGTACTCTCTTATTGACGCTCGACCTATTCGAGTCGTCCTTTGAGTTTGGATGCTTGCAACTGTCTCAGCATCCCTCTTGTCTTTGAGTACCGGCCACTGTTCGGATACTCCATTTTCCTGACACTCGACCTGTTCGAGTTGTCCCAATAGTATTGATACTTGTGACTGACCAAGTATTTGTTTATCGTTGAATACCTACTGTTGTCCAGGTATCCCTATTGTCTTTGAGTCCCGGCCACCGATCGGATGCTCCCTTTTCCTGACACTCAACCTGTTCGAGTTTTCCTTATAGTATTAATGCTTGTGATTGACCAAGTATCCCTTTCTCGTTGAATACCTACTGCTGTTTAGGTATCCCCATATCGTCGAATACCCACCGTTGTCCAGGTATGCTTTCTTACATTTGGACCTGCCTGAGTGGTCCCAAATCATATCATTAAATACTTGTGTTCATCCAAGTATTCCAGTGCTTTGTACACCTGCAACTACCCCGATGCTCTAGCCTTTTTGAGTGCCTGCAGCCATCCAAGTAAACCTTGTGCCACATTCAAGTTTATAATACCAAGAGGTGAGAGACCTTCATGAATATCCAAGGTACGTCCTCGATATTCCAATTACCAGGAAGTGAGAGACCTTCACGAATACCCCAGGTACGCCCTCAATATTCCCTTTACCAGGAGGTGAGAGACCTTCACAAATATGCGAGGTACGTCCTTCGATATTCCCAATTACCAGGAGGTGAGAGACTTTCACGAATATGCGGGGCACGCCCTCAATATTCCCATTTACCAAGAGGTGAGAGACCTTCACGAATATGCGGGGTACGTCCTCGATATTCCCAATTACCAGGAGGTGAGGGACCTTCACGAATATGCGAGGCACGCCCTCGATATTCCCATTACCAGGAGGTGAGAGACCTTCACGAATACCCCCGGTACGCCCTCGATATTCTCTTTACCAGGAGGTGAGAGACCTTCACAAATATGCGAGGTACGTCCTTCGATATTCCCAATTACCAGGAGGTGAGAGACTTTCACGACTATGCGGGGTACGCCCTCAATATTCCCATTTACCAGGAGGTGAGAGACCTTCACGAATATGCGGGGTACGTCCTCGATATTCCCAATTACCAGGAGGTGAGGGACCTTCACGAATATGCGAGGCACGCCCTCGATATTCCCATTATCAAGAGGTGAGAGACCTTCATGAATATCCAAGGTACGTCCTCGATATTCCCAATCACCAGGAGGTGAGAAACCTTCACAAATATCCAAGGTACGTCCTCGATATTCCCAATTACCAGGAGGTGAGAGACCTTCACGAATATGCGGGGCACGCCCTCGATATTCCCATTTACCAGGAGGTGAGAGACCTTCACGAATATGCGGGGTACGTCCTCGATATTCCCAATCACCAGGAGGTGAGAGACCTTCACGAATATGCGGGGCACGCCCTAGATATTCCCATTTACTAGGAGGTGAGAGACCTTTACGAAAATGCAGGGTACGTCCTCGATATTCCCAATTACCAGGAGGTGAGAGACCTTCACAAATATGCAGGGCACGCCCTCGATATTCCCATTTACCAGGAGGTGAGAGACCTTCACGAATATGCGGGGTATGTCATCGATATTCCCAATCACCAGGAGGTGAGAGACCTTCACGAATATGCGGGGCACGCCCTAGATATTCCCATTTACTAGGAGGTGAGAGACCTTCACGAATATATGGGGTACGTCCTCGATATTCCCAATTACCAGGAGATGAGAGACCTTCACAAATATGCAGGGCACGTCCTCGATATTCCCATTTACCAGGAGGTGAGAGACCTTCACAAATATGCGGGGTACGTTCTCGATATTCCCAATTACCAGGAGGTGAGAGACCTTCACGAATATCTCAGGTATGTCCTCGATATTCCCATTACTAGTCGGTGAAAGACCTTCATGAATATCCAAGGTACATCCTCGATATTCCAACTACTGGGAGGTGAGAGACCTTCACCAATATCCAAGGTATGTTCTCAATATTTCCAATTATCAAGTACCCCTTCGATAATTGTGAATGCCCAAGTATCCCCCAAGAATTCATACTTGTGATCATCCAAGTACCCCTTCAACGCCTATGGTCAGCCAAATACCCATTTGGACGCCTGCAAATGCCTAGATACCCTTCAGGTTAGTACTTGTGAATATCCAGGTACTCTTCGATATGCTTGTGAATGTCTAGGTATCTTCTAGAATTGATGCCTTGAGAAAGGTCGGCGCATCCTCCCAAGAAAGATCGGGTTCCAACTGGTGTCTTCGACAGAAGTCAGACGTCCCACAAATCGATGCCCTGATAAAGCTCGGCGCATCTCCCGAGAAAGGTCGGGTACCAATCGGTGTCCTTGATTAAGGTCAGGCACTGGCAATAAAACAAATGCTTTGAGAAAGGTCGGGGCATCTCCCGAGAAAGGTCGGATACCAACTGGTGTGCTCGATACAAATCAGGCACCCACAAAATGAGATGCCCTGAGAAAGGTCGGCGCATCTCCCGTCAAGGCAACCGAAGAAAGGTTCGGGCCCTAGACAAATCATGGATTGTTTTAACAGGCGACCGAAGAATGGTTCGAGTCCGAGACAAACCACTAATTACTCCAACAGGCGACCGAAGAATGGTTCGGGTCCTAGAGGAACAATCTCCCGTCACAGCGACCGAAGAATGGTTTGGGTCTGAGACAAACCACTGATTACCCCAACAGGCAATCGAAGAATGGTTCGGGTCCTGGAGGAGTAATCTCTCGTCACGGCGACCGAAGAATGGTTCGGGTCCAAGACAAATCATCGATTGTTTTAACAGGCGACCGAAGAATGGTTCGAGTCCTGGAGGAGCAGTCTCCCGTCAAGGCGACCGAAGAAAGGTTCGGGTCCTAGACAAATCATTGATTGTTTTAACAGGTGACCGAAGAATGGTTCGAGCCCTGGAAAAGAAACCTCCTCATATCACCAGGTAAGATGACGCCTTGATACTTGCCAAACTCGGGGTTCACACCCTATCTCACTCACTCCCGGTAAGTAACTACAAGTATCTTCTTATCTATCTTAGTATATGTAATGCTATATTGCTCTTTTTCTGCATAGAACAATAGGTTCCAAATAAAATATAATCTACTATGCATCAACGGATGAAATTTAGACACCAGTTTGTCTTTGAATGCAACATTTGCGAACTCACCTTCAAAGAGGGGCAGCATTAACGCTTAAATTTCATTTTTTTTAATAGGGTTTTTATTTTATTATTTTTCCTTTTTCGGATAAATGGATAACAAAAGATAATAATAACAATAAAAACCAGCAAAGAAAAGAAAAAACAAAAAAAGCAGTTGCCTTTGTATGGGCCCTCGGCCCATTTCGCCTCAGCCTGGCCCCCCCACGTCTTCTTCTTCCTCGCGCCTCTGTAGCGCACGCGCAGGGGGCACAACAAAGGGGAAGGGGGTGGACGGATGGCGATCGCACGTGGAGTAGAGGAGCAGTTGGCATCGACGGGACGTGACCGGAGGAGGCGATGATGGCGGATGGGATGACGGTCCAACCCGCGGGTCGAAGCCGCGCCAACCGGCTGCTCCCGCACCTATAAATATGCCCTCCATCCCCGACGAAGAGCACAGACAGAGAGAGAGAGGCCAGCCGAGGCTTGGGGTCCCCTGAGAGACTTCGGGGAGCTCGAGTTCAGGCCGGCCGTGGTGTAGTGAGCTCGGAGGGGTCCCTGAGAGACTTCGGGGAGCTCGAAAGGCGAGCCTGAGCGAGATCCGACCAAGACCAGGCCTCACTGTCACCGTCGTTGCTCGCCGTTTCTCCACCATCGCAAACCACCCTCCTGCCGTCGCCGTCCCCATTCGAGAGAAGGTAAAAAAAAAAGGGCGTCGCCGTCGTCGCCTTCGTCGTCATCGCCGTAGTTGCCGTCACCGACAAGCACCTCGGTTTCCCCCATCGACGCCGCAGATTCACAAGCCCTAGGGTTTGCAATTTTCCAGGTCGCCGAGTCGGATCCGGGTCTCGGAACTGGGTAGGGTTTCGCGAGATTCAGGGGCGGCGGAAGTCGGGTAGAGATTCGGGTCGGATCCGGGTAGGGTTCGTGGGGAGTCGGGTTGCAGAGCAGGCTGTTGGCCCGAGTTGTCGGGTCGGGCTGGGCGCCCCCAAACACCCAACCACGACGCCATTTCAGTAAAATAAAAAAATAAAATAAAATAAAAAAGACGAAAAATCCAAGTCGGGCCCGCAACGCGGCCTTGTCCAGCGTTGGGTCGCTAGCCCGAGTCGAACCCAACCCGCGGATCCGACCCGGGTCTGTTTTATTTTGTTTTATTATTTTAATATAAAATAATATTATAATAAATAATAAATAAATAATTTATTTAAAAAATCAAAAATGTTTTAATTTCCAAAAAATTGAAAAATATTTAAAAAATGTTGAAAAATGTTTTGTTGTCTAAAAAACATCGAGAAAAATCAAAAATAATTTATTTTCCAAAAATATTTTGAAAAATATTTAAAAATATTTTATTTTCCGAAAAAAAATCAAAAAAATAAAAAATATTCCATATTTTCCAAAAAATGCCAAAAATCCAAAAAAGCCAAAAGTTCATGAAAAAGCCAAAAAAATTTAGAAAAATCCAAAAAGACTTGTATTTTTCAAAAAAAAATACCAAAAAATCCAAAAAAAAAATCCTTTTTATGTCCAAAAAAATTAGAAAAAGACTCAAAAAATGTTTTTCCTCCCGAAAATGCATGGAAAATCCCTCGAGCATCCAAAAAGCCTTAGGTTTTAAACAAGATTAGGTACGAAAGGGCATTAGTGATTAACTAGTGTAATCAAGTCCCCAATCCTAATTTCTCTGTTCCGGGGAGTGAGTATTTCTCCCAATACTTCACTTGGGTTTCTAATCAACCCACCCCAAATCGATTAGTGGCGACTCCATTTTAAAAATTGATTTACAGGTTAAAAATTTATATTATTAAAGTCGTGAATTGGTGGACTTGGGAGAGTCCAGGCATAATTAAATTCAGCTGAGCCATTAGCCTCCTTAGGCGCTCGTACCCGATTGCAGGCGCCAAAAAAAAAAAGAGGTCGCGACAATTATTATTTGATGCTAGTATATTTTTCTGGGTGCTTCTCCGTTTATGGGGATGAGTTTACGTTTCCAATTTACTCTCCCTTCAGATAAGAATATATAAGCACTTTGAACATTCAATCACTCAGATGTGCTCTTATCATTTTTTTTTCCTTTTCCCCTTTTTTTCCTATTTCTTTCGTTTCTTTCACTTTTTTTTTTTTTTAATTTCCTTTTCCTTCTTTTTCTTCCTCGAGAAGGCCCTATGGCACCGCTACCGCCCCATCACTTGTTAACATAATCTTTTTAATCCAGATTTCTGTTTTATGATGGGAGGTAAGAGTGCAGAGGACTAGCCATACGTATCATTACACCATTAGAAAGAAGGCAACTATTAATCCACATGAATCCTTCTTGTGTAAGGAAAGCAAACTACATATGACAATCCATCAATATTCAATTTCAACTAGGAGAATTCCTAGCTGGCTATAGCTAGTCAGTGTCTCTAGTACGCATTGACATTATGTCACCAATGCAAATGAAAAGTACGCTCATTATTAGTTAATCAATAGGGACTTTCACCTTCGTAATTCCCTGGAGGATCATAGTTACAAGTCACAAACCACCACCCATTGCTACACTCAACCCTAGCGCACCCGAGATAAATCGAGCTCCTCCACACGACTTGCGTGTAATGCAAGCACTCGCCGCCAACGCAAGCATTGGAGTGATGGTGGTAGTTGGCCCTCTCGCTCACCCACATCTTGACAGCATCTTCGCCGCTCAGCTCACCATAGCCCTCCGCCAGGTTCTCGCCGTACGGGCCCATCGAGTGCTCCAGGGCACAGCCAGTGGCAGCGCGCTTGCTGGCGTATGTCTGGGCATAGGCAGCAACGGTGTCGTTCCATGCTAGAGGGGCCACCCCGACCTGGGCGCGGGCTGCGTTATGCGCATCAACAAAGTCCTGGTGGGTGCTTTGGGCTAATGAGGTTTCAGCAATGGCTAAGAGGAAGGTGAGGCATGTAATTGCTAGTGAGGACTTACTAAAAGAAGCCATAACGAGCCAGTATGAAAGGTTTGAGAGTGTATGTGATGATGACGACCAGCACTAGCAGGGTGAAGTATTTATAGGCAAAAAATGGGAGGGTTTCACTTAACAACTTTTGCTTGTATAGAAAAGAAAATTGAAATATAAAAAGATATAATCAACTGTATGCAACTGTTGAGAGATTCGAAAAAATGTAAAAAACTATTGTAGAACCTATCATATTGACTATCAGATTGCTTTCATCTTGGAAAGAGAATTTAAAGATGGGTGACATCACTATATGGACTTGTAGCTTACCTTATGATAGTTGAAAACGTCGATCTCCTTAATCATCTCTCCGGTGAATCAGGCCTTGACTGAGGATGCACCTCTTTTGTGGAAAGAGGCAAAGTAATATTACTACCTTTGAGAACCATCGTCTATTTTCCCAAAGAAAGTATATTATCCATTTGAAAATATCTTGAAATTACTAACAATGCAATCGCTTGGCTTGAATGCAAATAGCAATTCATCCGCATTGTTATTATATACTGGTTTAAGATAATTATGCAGTGAAAGAAAATGAGTAAGTTTATATATGAAATAGGGGTGAGTAAAAGATAAAGAAAACAAAGGTAATAAAGAAGTCTAAAACTATGAGGAGACAAAGAAACCGGATGGTTGTATATGAAATTGGTGGGTATGAGACAAAAAGGTAATTTAGAGGATCTAAAAGTGAGACTAAGGGTGTTTTGACGCGGGTATATAGATATAGATAGGTGTGTATGTGTCGAATAAAAGAAGAAGACATAGATGCATATGGCTTTATATATATATGATTGAGAGGCACCACCCTAATTACCCGGCTTCAAAAAACTCAACCCATCGTTATGGCCTCCATTTAGATCCAGGTTCTCTGAGATAGGAATCAAACCTTGAATAAGCGGTTCCAGAACCGAAAGCATAGTGACGCTATTGTCAATTGATTAATCCCAGGGTGGGTAACATAGTATATATTATCATATGGTCATAAGTTTCGGCTGATAATCAGCGCTTCTAACAGCGAATTAAAATGTGAGGGCTTTCGCTTTCAAGGAATATGGTGCCATGCATGGACGAAACCATGAGGCAGTCCTTCACGGAAAAAACATAAAATCCATTATATAATGAAGCACTAACACTATTAAATAAAATAATAATTTTTAATCGGCCTTGGTTATCGTACGAGTTTTCATATAGATAACACCACAACTTAAAAGGTAATATTCACACCTTCATTAAAGCCGCTAGCAAAAGGTTTTTCCATTTTCCTGACAGTATTTATTATATATAAAAGAACCCTAAATTTTTATCCTTAGCTAAAAAATAAACGAAAATTATTAAAGTTTAAATTGAGCAAATTGAAGAGTTAAAAACTAAATTCACCGTCGTGGAATAAACTTAAGGATTTAGACAATTTTTCAGAACTTGTAATGAAGTAACTTTATGTTATTGAAAACAAAAAATGGAATTGGCTTTTGGTGTCCTAAAGTAGGAGCCGAAACCTGCTCAACAAGTATTGCACTTGCTTCATGGGCACAAACAACGAAGACCCACTATTTCAGGAAAAATATTACAATTCATTGCAGAGAAGATTACGGGCAATTCTCGTGAACGCTTAGTGGCCAAAGAATAGACTCGTTTGCGTGTATTAAAAGCAAGACCTTAGTTTGGCTCCACATGTCACGAGTGCAAATAATTTTATGTTTAAATTATTAATTTGGAGTTTGATTCATAGAGTCGGAACTTATGGTTTTCTCACTTTATTTAGGAAAAAAAGGAAAGAAAAAGTATATGCAATAGAACAAAAAAAGATGAAATATTGGAGGCGTAGGATACGTAGAATCTTTGCATGGGACCTCAATTTGTCTTATTTGCAAGATTGCCGGAGATTAGAAGCAACTTAACATTTCAAATGTGCTATAATATCCCAACGACATAACCGTCTTGCTAAATAATAATACGGGAAAATTCTTGGCTTGAGCCAATCAGATTCAGTAGTTCAAAAGGGTCCAGAAAATAAATAATTGTTAAAGACAAGAAACGGTCAGAACAAGAAACTAGGGTTTCTAGGGTTTCGAGGGAATAAAGAAGAGTCTACATTTTCGACGAGTTTGGAGAATTGGAAAGAAAGCCAAGATGGGAAGAGCGGCATCACCGGACGAATTTCCGCGATTTGATTTATCTTTTTCTCTTCTGTGCTTTTCCTTCTTTGATTTGGTCTGTTTGATTGTGGACAATAGTGCATGGGATGATCATAGCGATAGTGACAATGTTATCTCCCACTAAAAAATATTAAGTAAATTATGTACTAAATTGAATTTATGACTTATACTATGAAAAATCTCAAACTAGTACATATGTGAACTAAATCTTAAACCGGTACACTTGTGGTAAAATTACTCTCCGTTAATTTTCATTAAATTTTATTACTGAGTTGAATAATAGGTGACAGTTAACGAGTATACTAGTTTTAAGTTTTACCATCCATTTATCACAAGTGTACCAGTTTGTAATTTTTTGTGGTATTAATCTAATTTAATATAAACTAATTGAAGACAAATTTATTACAAATGTATCATTTTTTTGGGTTTTTTATGGGTTAATACCCTTGAATTTAACGAGTCTTAGGTGGGACCTATGTACATAAGCCCCATTATTTTAAAATAAGATAGTTCCATTTAGTACATGCACCACGATCGTCTATTAATTTATCTACCAACAATTTTCTCTAATTCTACACTTTATATTTATATCATTTATCTCCACTTTCAATTTAGGGAAGATTATATGAACCCTCTAAATTCTGGGAGTAATATGCATTTTGTTTTGAACTTTTACTCGCCACTCCTAAAATTACACTTTGTTTCTTCCTCAGAACTTCATCCGCTTTTGATAATACATACATATTGAAAGTTTTAGGGACAAGACGTGCCCTCTATCCACCACAATTTGGGGACATGGTGAGGATGCAATAGTTGGTCGAACAATAAGTGGGACAGTTAGATGTGGGGAAAAGTACCAAAAAAGGCCTAAACCTTTTGCATTGGTACCAATTCAGTCCTAAACTTTTCAATTGGACCAATTTAGTCCTAAACCTTTTTATTTTGGTACCAATTCAGTCCATCCGGCCAATTTTGGCCGGCCGGCGCTGACGTGGACGTTTACCGGTGACCGGACGCTGACGTGGCCTTTTTTATGAATTTTTTTATTATTTTTTCGAATTTTTTATTAATTTTTTTGAATTTTTTTCTTTTTTTTTTCTTTTTCATTTTCTTTTTCGGCGTTGGCCGGCGAGCCTCACCGGAGGCTCGCCGGCCACCGGGCGAGGGCCGCGGCCCTCGCTTGCCGCCGGCGAGGGTCGCGGCCCTCGCCGGCCTCTCCCGAGCCGCCGGCGAGGCGGCCGCCGGATCCGGGCGAGGCCGGCCTCGCCGGATCTGGCCCGCCGGGCGAAGGCGGCCTCGCCCGCGGGGCCGGCGAGGGGGAGAGGGCGTACGGTCGAGGAAAGAGACGACGGCCCGGCGAGCGTCGGGAGCGGAGCTCCGTCAAGCGATGGCGATGGCGCGCGGCCGGGTTGCCGGCCATGGCGTTCGCGTCCCCCATCGATCCCCCCGATCAAGCAACCACCACCCGCTCTCCTCCAATCCGCGGCGAGAAGAAGGGGGAAGTTCTCTCGATTCGATCGGGGCTTTCCGCCGTTTCCCGAAGCTTCTGCCGGAGATGGTGGGTTCAGCAGAGGCGCTCGAGAGAGAGAGAGGAGGAATGGGTTTTGCGGGTTCGCTTCGCCAGGGTGGAGGCGAGGGCTGAGCGCCGCGACCCTCGCCGGCGGCTGGCGAGGGCTTCGCGGCCCTCGCCTCCGCCCTGGCGATGGCCGCCATGGCCTCGCCAGCCGCGGGCGAGGCCGCCGCCCGGCGGCCCGGAGATCCGGCGAGGCCGGCCTCGCCCGTGATCCGGCGGCCGCCTCGCCGGCGGCGGCTCGGAGAGGGCCGGCGCGGGCCGCGACCCTCGCCGGCGGCAAGCGAGGGCCGCGGCCCTCGCCCGGTGGCCGGCGAGCCTCACCGAGGCTCGCCGGCCAACGCCGAAAAAGAAAATGAAAAAGAAAAAAAAAGAAAAAATTCAAAAAAATTAATAAAAAATTCGAAAAAATAATAAAAAATTCATAAAAAAAGGCCACGTCGTCCGGTCACACCGGTAAACGTCCACGTCAGCGCCGGCCGGCCAAAATTGGCCGGATGGACTGAATTGGTACCAAAATAAAAAGGTTTAGGACTAAATTGGTCCAATTGAAAAGTTTAGGACTGAATTGGTACCAATGCAAAAGGTTTAGGCCTTTTTTGGTACTTTTCCCGTTAGATGTGTATAAGTTATCGTACTAATTGAGAGGGTGTATTTTAAGCGCAATCAATTTTCTTTTCTAGAGAAGACAAGTTATTATTGCATCAAGCGTGTGAACCCAGATATTTCTAAATCATTCGATGTAGTAAGGCCCACCTTCTCTTTATATAGGATCCACCAAATTCAATGGTTCGTATGAATTTAGGGTGCATGCATCTGATTCACCCAATAACTCTTCTTCAAGAAAAAAAAAAAAAAAAAAAAAAAAAAAAAAAGATCACTTCTAATGCTTCTCTAGTTAATTACCGATGCTAGTTTCGTATTTTGCGCTCAGTTGGTTATTTTCTGAAATACAAAATCTCACTTAGAAATTGCCTTGCATGTAATTTTTTCTTTTTCACTTAGCAGTAAGTATAGAGTTATTCGCCTGTGTTATTTTTCCTCTCCACAAACGTAGAGAAACAGAAGGAAGAGTTCATACTAAATGTCAAACAATACGTTCCCAAGAAGAAAAAGACGATCAACATGGTTCGGTTTGTTCAAATTGATCATTTGCCGAACCCACCATCAAAATGGATTCTCAAGTCAAGCACTGTATATATCAGTGAAATTATCTATAAATAGGACATAATAAAGAATACAGAGAACATAGTAGCTTATGATATCATATTCATGAGTTTGTACGTATGAAATGATTATTCAAAATATGATGCATAATTTTAAAATTTTGACTTATTTTTATGCTTAAACATCTCATACTTCATATTCTTCATTTTGATTTATAATTTAAATAGCCACACACCAAGGTGCAGGGCTAGGTCTTTAAAAAATTTTAGCTAGGTCTCGTAGATGAATTTTCGTACTTCTATATTATACTTGCGATAATGGAAGCTATATTAAAATAAGTCTATTCCGACAGTAGAAAATAAAATCAAATGGAATTCAGATGTTCTATATTTAAAATAAGTTGCAATTTAATCTTTTTTTTACGTTGACATATTGCGAATTCGAGATAAATATTAATTTTATATGTATTATCAAAGTAACAGGAATTTCTTACTCGATTTAAATTTCATAATAATTAAAAATAACAAAATGAATGATGTGTTATTAGTAGAATATAATTCTATTAAAATTCATATATTTTTAAATCGAGTGGATTTATTTTGTTCACTCTATTTTTTTAATATGCTAAGTCAAATTACTCAAATAGAATCAGTTATGCTTTAACGAACAAAAATATGTTTACAATAACAAACATCGGTAGAGTGGAACTTATTCAATTAATGATATGAGCTATACTTTCTATTTCACTTTTATTAAAATACATTTAAAGCAAGTGAAATATATACAGGTAATAAGATAATACTACAAATTCTGAACAGCCCAATTAAATGATATTTGTATTTGAGTGTGCAGAACGAACAATTTCTATATACATTAGCCATTTGCAGACGGTGTGAACAACGGGACATGTAAAACATGGAAAAGTTACGGCTCTGCAGAAGGAGAACAAGTCATTAATAAATATTTCCTTTTCTTCCTTTTTTTTTTCCTAGAATTTTCAATTACCTTCGATCTAGGGGAATACATGTTACAAAGCAAGAATTATTAGGAGAAGAATTCCACTTTGCGGAGTGGTAAAGTGGCACCGCGGCACGCCTTTCCTTCCATGATAGTTTTGACCACATGACGATTGGGCTGGCACACTCGCGTTTCCATTCTTATTGGTTTGCATTAGAAGAGAAAATGTGGCTTAAAAAGAAAAGAGAAGTACTTATGAGTCATCTAAAGTAAAGTACCACAAGAAATTATTTTCTATTTATGTTTCTATTTTGTTTATTATTTAGCTCAATTACTTTATGGAAAAAAGTAAGCATAGCCCATGTGGTTGGGCCAATAATAACCTGTTAGTTTGGGTTTGAGCAAGGCTCCTATAAATTCGAACTGAACCTATCAAATGATCATATCTAATTATGCATACCTTATGGCAATTATACTCAGAATATTTTTCTCAATATTTGTCATATGAACAAACTTACATGCAATAGTGCCACTACTGGCTCAAAGGATGGATGGGAGGATTTGATGAATGCTCTTAGTGTAATTTACATTTCTCTAGCCTCAATAATTAGGCACCATAATTCCAACTACCAATTGTTACTTTGTCAAATTAAATAATGTTTTCGAGAGTTATTATTGAATTTCTAATTATAACCTGAAATGAAAATCTTATTCATGTGTTTAACATTTTTCAAATTCATTTTCCGTGCAAACACAATTTAAGGCAAAAAGAAATAGAGAACGCATCAAGCTTGACTACTTGAGATTGATCTTTCAGCTATTGGTTAATTATAAGTGACTTAGTCGCGAAACCAATTTAGCATGAAATGCCAAAAGAAACAGTCAAAAGCAGGGGAGAAAACTATTACCCAAGAGACGACAATTTTTGTGGAAAGAGAGAAAAGAGTTTCAAGATAAGTCACTTTTTAAGGCGTCCAATGGTCATGTAAAGAATCGATGGAGTCGCTATTTGTCCTCGATATTCCTATCGCTAAAATTGAAATAAAAAGGAAAGAAAAACAATAACAAGAAGAAGATGAAGTCATCATCAATGGTACAATAATTAACGTTGTCCAATATCTGTCCTCGATATTTCTAGAAAAAATTATTATTTTCAAGAGAAAATAAAAATATGAAAATTATCGCATTATCATCAATCAATTTGACGGGCACTCTTTTAGTCATGGTCGCCCATTTTGAACATTCGACTTTTCCACAAGGACAGATTTTTCCACATGATCTCCATATAAATACCCCCTTGGCTATTGCCTATCTCTTCATCAATCAACTAAGACCTTCCTTTGCCAACCTTTAAGGTCTCTCTCAATATGAGTTCCCGTATGAGTGTTCCTCTCCATATCATTTTCCTCGTCGCACTAGCCCTGGTGCTGATCCCTCTGTCCATCGCCCAGGACTCTCCCCAAGACTACGTCGCTGCCCACAACGCGGCCCGCTCTCAGGTCGGCGTCGGCCAAATCACTTGGGACGAGCGTGTTGCTGGCTATGCCAGGGATTATGCTAAAAAGCACGCCAGGGATTGCACGCGGCTGGTTCACTCAGGCGGACCTTACGGGGAGAATCTCGCGTGGGCTTCCCCTGATCTCACCGGCACGAGAGCGGTGAACATGTGGGTTGGGGAGAAGCCGTACTACAACTACAATTCCAACTCATGCGTACCAGGGTTGTTGGAGAAATCTTTCCAGAATATTTTGAAGCTGACAAAACGTTTCTATCAGTCTAAGTCTAGATGTTCGGAGACCGACAGTTTAAAGTCTGAAGACTTTGTATTCTCGAGACTCAAGATCCAAGACCCAAGACTCAAGACTTAAGACTCAAGACTCAAGACTTAAGACTCAAGACTCAAGACTTAAGTCTCGTTCACCGACGTCTTTCTAATCCAAAGGACGAAGGAAATCCAAAGCCGAGGTCTATGGTTGAGGATTCGATCCTATCCTCTGGAAAAGATTCTTTGGTTGGATAATTATTTCGGATTCTTTAATTCTTATCTAAGATCGATTGAAGATCCGATGGTCGACGAAGTAATCTTGGAATGTTCTATTCTTGGAAACCGAGATCCTGATTGTATGGGCGAACAGGATTGATGGGCTATCATCAGATTCCTTAAATAGCTCGGATGATCTTCTTGATTGATTCCGTCCAACGGGTAGATTGGAGGAATTCCTTTGGTAAGTGCCAACGGCTATGATGGCATGAAGGAGTATAAAAGGAAGACGTTCTAGTTGTTTTAAGTGTGTGATTGATAGAAAAATTCCAAAGTCTGAAGATCCTTGATTATTACTTGAGACTGTTTGAGCGAAATCGTATACAGAGAGTGTTTGTACTTGGCGAGACCTTGAGTGAGTGTGGTAGATCATCTACACCTAGAATTCAAGGAAGATCAACACTGTAACAGCTCTTTGATTATAGTGGAATCCAGCCAATCGGGCATGTCGGTGCGAAAGAGTGGACGTAGGCTTGAATCAAGCCGAACCACTATAAACCGAGTGTTCAATTCTCTCTTTCCCTTACTCAGTCTCTTGATTGATATTTAATTATTGCAAATTCTTTAACTGTCTAAAGTATTGTGCAATCTTCAAGAAAAGTCGTTGTATACCTATTCACCCCCCTCTAGGTACTCATACTAGCAATATCAATTGGTATCAGAGCCCGTGTTCTCACTTTGTTTGAAGTGTTTTACTTCAGAGTAAAAGATCCATGGCTAGTATGCTAGCACCGGGGCTGATGGAAGGGCAAAGCAATACCAGACCTCCCTACTTCGATGGAAAGGATTACAACATCTGGAAGAACAAGATGAAAGCTTTCCTTCGATCAAAGGATCCTCTGGAATGGGACGTTGTGGAAAGAGGAATCACTCCTGCTGCTGCATCAATCTCTGAAAGAGGGAAAGACACTATTGAAACCAGCGGAATGTCTCAGGAAGAGATAAACAAGAGACAAGCACTCGATGCAAAAGCAATTTACTCCTTATATTGTGCTTTATCTCCAACTGAATATAATAGAATATCTTCTTGTGTTACAGCAAAAGAAGTATGGGATAGATTACACATCACCTATGAAGGGACAGATCGAGTGAAGGAGACCAGAATTAACATTCTCCTTGGTCAATATGAAGCCTTCAAAATGAAACCAGGAGAATCTATAACTGACATGTTTAGTCGTTTTACAGATATTGTCAATGGTCTTGAGAACCAAGGACAAAAAATTTCTGATCCCATGAAGGTGAACAAGCTTCTGCGTGGACTCTCCAAGGATTGGAATCATATAAAGACTTCAATAAGAGAGACGCAAAGAATCATGCCATTATCTGTAGACGAGCTGATTGGAACTCTTCAGTCTTACGAAGTGGAACGAATTAATGAAGACGAAGATCCAAGAGGTAAGAAATCTATTGCACTAAAATCAAATGACGATTCTGATGATGCAGATTCTGAAGATGATATGGATGATGAGGAGCTCGCTCTCATGATAAGAAGATTCAGAAAACTGAATAGAAAAGGCAGAAGGTTCATCCCAAGGAAACAAAGTTTTCAGAGACAGCAGACTAAGTCTGTTGATGATGAGGAACCAAACAAAGATGTAGTTTGCTTCGAATGTAAAAAGAAGGGACACATCAGACCCAACTGTCCTCTTCTGAAAAAGAAAAGAGGAAAAGCTGAGAAGTTTCGAAAGGCTCTCAAAGCCGAAACCTGGAGTGATACAGAATGTGAAGAGAGTGATAATGAATATGCCAACATATGTTTGATGGCAAACTCGCACTCGGACTCGTATTTTGGATCGACTCGAAAATGAATTCGAGGTAAGTGATTTTAAAATTCCTGTCAAAGTCTCTAAATATATTAATGAACCGTGTTTTCGCCTCTTAAGACTTCTCTCAAAAGAATTTCCGAACTTAAAAAGGAAAATTCAAATCTGAAACAAAAGGAAGTTATTTTAGAAGAAAAAGTTAAAAGTCTAGACCTAAATGTTTCTGCTCTTAAAGAAAAAGAAGATGATCTTTTGAAAGAAAATGTTTTCTTAAAAACAGACTTATCAAATATTTCAAAGAAGTTTTCGATAGGATCCGAAAAGCTTGAAAAAGTGCTTTCAGTTCAAAGACCCTATTTCAATAAGTCTGGGTTAGGCATGACAAATGAAACAATTCCCTTGATTGATTTTCCTAAAGTTAAAGAAAGAATTAAGAAGAGACCGTCAAGAGAAGCTTACAAAAATCATTTCAAGAAAGTTTTCGTAAAGTCTCGTTGGTCGAAATGCTCTAAGGTGTTCAAAGTGTAACAAATCTAGATCATTTTGAAAAAGACTGTCCTATGGTTTGGAAACCCGTTAAGAAAGCATGGCCCAATAATGCTTATCCTACTAACTCCAAAGGACCCAAGAAAATTTGGGTACCAAAGAAAGCTTGAGACTCTCACTTGAATGCAGTCTCCGTCAAGAGAAAGATAAAATGGTATCTTGACAAATGCGGATGCTCAAGACACATGACAGAGACTCAAAGTGCTTCATAAAGCTTGTTCAAGTAAACGGCGGAAATGTTTCATTTGGAGGAAACGGTAAAGGAAGCATCGTGGGGTTTGGAACTGTGAAAATTGGAAATCTCACAATAAGCAATGTTTCTCTAGTAGAAGGACTCAACTATAACCTTCTCAAAGATTAGCCAATTGTGTGATACCGGTTTCAAGATCTCCTTTCAAGAAGGAATTTGTTATGGAATTAGTAAAGATTCTACTGAGTCTTTCATGGGTCGAAGACATGGAAACATCTACCTCTTAGACATGAAATTGAATAAATCTCAATGTCTAATTTCAATCCAAGATGAAGCAAGCATATGGCACAGAAAGCTTGGCCATGTCAATATGAAGCAATTAGCCAAAATCTCATCAAAGCAGCTTGTTCGAGGACTACCCAAATTGCCATACCAAAAGTCTGACTCATGCACTCCATGCATTCTGGGAAAGCAGGTAAGAAATTCATTTAAGCAAACAAATCATGTCTCTACTAATCATGTACTGCAGTTGCTTCATATGGATCTCTTCGGACCAACAAGAACCCAGAGCATTGGAGGTAAGAAGTATTGTCTAGTAATTGTAGACGATTACTCTCGCTTTACCTGGGTATATTTTCTAGCAAGTAAGTCAGAAACCTTTTCGTACTTTGAGAAATTTGCTAAAAAGGTTCAAAATGAAAAAGGATGTGCTATTTCAAGTATAAGAACAGATCATGGAGGTGAATTTGAAAATCAAGATTTCACAAAATTGTGTGATGAATCTGGTTTTAAACATGTATTCTCCTCTCCATACACTCCTCAAAAAATGGAGTTGTGGAAAGAAAGAATAGATCTCTTCAAGAAATGGCTAGAACACTTTTAATTTAAAGCAAAATTTCTTCACGGTTTTGGGCTGAAGTCGTTTCAACAAAGATGCTATATCATCAATAGAGTTTTCCTAAGACCTATTCTTGAGAAAACCCCTTATGAACTATTCAAAGATAAGAAACCTATTGTTTCATACTTTCATGTGTTTGGTTGCAAATGCTTTATTTTGAAAAATGCAAGTGATCGAGTTGGTAAGTTTGAAGAAAGATCGATGAAGGCATCTTCCTTGGATATTCTACATCAAGCAAAGCCTACGAGTCTATAACAAGAAAAGCCAATCCAGTGGAAGAATCAATGAATGTCAAATTCCAAGACTCGAACAAGATGAATCCGGCAAAACAGACTCAATATGAAGAGTCTCGAAGTCACTCTAGACCTTCCAAAGTCTTCAACTCAAGAAGCATCTCAGACTGGAAGTTCAACATCAAGAAGCTCATGAAGATTCAAATAAAGAAAGAGATCATCAATCAAGCAAATCAACCAGTAACTGGAAACACAAATCCAGTCATCCTAAAGATCTCATAATTGGCGAAATCAATGAAGGAATCCGCACCAGATCAAAAAGACGTGAAGAGTCTAGTGCTGTTGCTCTCATTTCTGAAATTGAACCAAAAAGCATAGAAGAAGCTTTATCTGATGAAAGCTGGATTGAAGCTATGCAAGAGGAGCTCAGACAGTTCAACATTAACGATGTCTGGGAATTGACATCTAAACCGAAAGGTAAAACTGTTATTGGAGCCAAATGGGTGTTCAGAAACAAGATGAACGAAGAAGGAAAAGTCGTACGCAATAAAGCAAGACTCGTGGCCAAGGGATACACGCAAGAAGAAGGAATAGACTATGACGAGACTTACGCACCAGTTGCAAGGTTAGAAGCTATTCGTCTATTACTTGCGTTTGCTTGTTACAAAAATTTCAGGTTATTCCAAATGGACGTCAAAAGTGCTTTCCTGAATGGATTTATCCAAGAGGAAGTTTATGTGGAACAACCGCCTGGATTTGAAGACCCAAAGAAGCCGACTCAGTCTTCGACTGAAAAAGGCTCTGTATGGTCTAAAGCAAGCACCTCGAGCTTGGTACGACAGACTAAGTAAGTTCTTATTACAGAACGGATTTGTCAAAGGTAAAGTATATACTACTCTGTTCATCAAAAAGGAAAACAAAAGTTTCTTACTCGTTCAAATATATGTTGATGACATTATTTTTGGATCTTCTAATGAAAGTCTTTGCAAGAAATTTTCTAAGTCTATGCAGGACGAATTTGAAATGAGTATGATGGGAGAATTAACATTCTTTCTTGGACTTCAAATAAAGCAATTGAAGGAAGGAACTTTTATCTTCCAAGAAAAATATGCTAATGATCTTGTCAAAAGATTTGGATTGGAAAGGTGCAAAAAGACCGACATACCAATGTCATGTTCTCAGAAGATAGACAAGGATGAAGAAGGGAAGAAAGTAGATCAAAAGCTGTACAGGAGCATGATCGGTTCACTTCTTTATCTTACTGCTTCTAGACCTGATATTTTGTTGAGTGTTTGCATCTGTGCTAGGTTTCAATCAGACCCTAGAGAATCACATCTCATTGCCGTGAAACGTATTATCAAATACGTTGCCTCATCTTCAAGCATCGGTCTTTGGTATCCAAAGAGGGGAGACTTTAATCTTCTAGGATACTCAGATGCAGATCTGGCCGGTTGCGAGTCGATAGAAAGAGCACTTCGGAACTTGTCAACTCGCTTGGAAACAAACGTTGTCTTGGTTCTCAAGAAAGCAAAGCACCGTAGCTCTCTCAACGACGTAAAGCGAGTATGTAGCTCTTGGAAGCTGCTGTTCGCAAATTCTATGGATAAAACAACAGCTACAAGACTTTGGCATTGAAGACTCATGCACGTAAATCAGATGTGACAACACCAAATACGATCAATCTCACCAAAAATCCAATTCTTCATTCAAGAGCAAAGCATATTGAGATTCGTCATCACTTCATTAGAGATCATATTCAAAATGGAGAAATCTCGATTCAATTTGTTGATTCAAAGAGTCAACTAGCGGATATATTCACAAAGCCTTTGGAGAAAAATCAATTCGACTTTATTCGCTCAAGACTCAACATTTTGAAGCTTGAAGAAGTTAAAGTCTAGAGACTCACCAACTCTAAGACTCTGAACTCTTAGACTTTGAATCATGAGACTCAATCATTCTTGGCTAAAGACTGTAAGTTGCTATTTTATCTCGAAAAGGTACGTTCTTTCACTCAGATATAATTTGTGTGCAATTTTGAAAACTTGTCTTCTTCAAGGAATTAATTTTGGCAGTTATTGATTTTGAAAAGAAGTGTTCGTACACTTTCCTTGTACCGATTAAACTTCTCTTTTCAAATCCGAGGTATATATATATATACAGTCTTTCTTCGCCCAATTTTCAAAACCCTAAAAAGCTCTCTCCTCCCGATACTGTTTCTATTTCTTGTTCATCGTCGAGAAAGTGGTCATTTTTCTTGGGAAAAGCAAGTGAAGGAATCTTCCAATAGACAAAGAAAGATGTCGTCTTCGAGGAAATCATCAAGAATAGCAAGCAGGGGACCACAAAGAATGGAGAAGGGACCGACTCACTTCGATCTTATCAAGAAGAAGACTTATCAAGTCGGCGACAAAGTCCGATTCGCTCTCCTCCACGTCATTCATCGTCTCCCGCCCCACAAGGTGGAAGTCAACATCTCGGAAGAAGAGATAATCGAGGATGCCGACCCAAGAAGAGTCCAAAAACCCTCTCGTTATCTATAAACTTTATCGTGCGTTGAAAAGCACCGGTACTTCATTAAAGTATATAGATGACTTCCTTAAGGACAAAAATTATGGGAATGAGTATCTTTTTCTGCGAAAGATGGAGGATTTGGGAATTGCTCCTCAAGGAAGGGTAGAGGAGGCTCGAGCGAACATTCCCAGTGATCCTCGTATGCCAGGACAAAATCTAATTGACGGAACGATGACGACAAAATGTTCCTTGAATTTAAACCTAGACTCGGGTGTGGCAGCAAAGGTGAAAGGAAATCGGATGGATTTGTTTAAATCCAAGGATCGGAAAAAGCGTATCTCAGTCACATTGAAAAGAGGGGTGATAAACCCTAGAAGTGTTGATTTTGACTTCCTGGACACCATCAACGTGAACTTAAGAGAAAAGTTGAATTTGCTTCAACTTGAGACTTTTTGCTCTGACTCTACGGACGGGTATGCTCAACTGACCGCTTATTTCTATTCAAATCTTAGCTTTTTGGATGCGAATAGAATTTCATTCAGTGTTCGAGACCAAGTCTACATGGTAGATGTGAATATGTTGGCGGACATAGTTGGAGTTGAACGAGGACGTTATCTTCCAATCAAAGTCTCATATGCTCGGACTGCTCTGGATCTTGTCAAAGATAGGGACGTAGAGAAGAAAATTACCTATTCCAGGATGAATGCCATCAACATTGTGCTTCATAAAATTGTGATCAACTGTCTCAGACCGAAGTCTACATCAAAGACTTCTGTGTCTCTTCTTGAAGCAAAGTTGATGTATGCGATCAACTCAGGACGGAAGTTTTCTCTCCCGCACACTATTCTCTTCCATATGTACAGAGCAGTGTCAAAAGACAAAGGACAATTGCCTTATCCTGGTCTGGTGACCAAGATCTTCAGACATCTAAACATTGATCTGCCACATACATTTTGTGTTCGACCGTGTGATAAGATGGTGGTAGGATTGAAAATGTTAATGAAGATGCGTCTGCAAGAACTCTCCAAGGCAATGGAGAAATTCAAAGTGAAATCTCCAGTCCAGTCTGCTTCAAAAAGGAAAGGAAAGGAGGCCATGGGTGCCCCATCGAAGAAGAAGAAAAGAACTCTCATCCTTGAGGATGAAGATGAAGATGAAGATGATGAAGATCCTACTATCCAAGCGCTGACAAGAACAAGACGTTCTGTGTCTCATCCGACAGTACTTCAGCAGAGCAGAGAAGAAGAAAAGCAGAACAGAGAAGATGAAGAACAGAGAGAGAAGGAGAAAGAAGTTGAAGAAGAAGAAGAAGGAGAAAAAGACAAGTCTGCTGACAAATCTGGAGAGAAGGGAAATGAAGAGCATGATCATCACTCTTCCCCTTTCGATGTCCTAGAGACAGGGGGAGTTAGCGAGCAAGAGAGGTCTACACCTCATGCTGCTGTCAGTGAAGATCTAAGACAATCTCCAGAAGACCCAGAAGAAGTTCAGGTCTCTCAATTGCCTGAAGAAGGTGATGCATCGATTCCAAATCTGCCAGACCATACAGAAGAGCCATCGTCTGAATACACACCATCTGAGAAAGCCAATGCCAGTACACAGACGGATGATTCTGCAGATTTTCGTAGCATCATGAATATTCTTCTGGAAATGCGTAGCCAGATATATGTTCTGGACTGTGAAATCCAAGCTTTGAAGAATGCTGGACAAGCATCTTCAGTCTCTCTGGAGGATAAATTCAAAGACCTTGCTCTGCAACTTCAAGCCAATGCCAAGGGAGAAGAGGTAGCTCATCTGAGAGAAGACCTGAAGAAGCTCGAAGGAGTAGTCCAGTCCATTGGGGATTTCCAGATCGTGCGCATTCCCAAGCAGACATGACTCCTTTCTCACCCTTTTCAATGCTGACAAAAAGGGGGAGAACCAATTTGAACCATCATATCTTTTAAAAACTTTGACTTTTTGTGGTTATGTTTATTTTTGAGTATGACTTGAGAACTTGAACTTGGGTGTGAATTTGACTGAATTGACTGTGGATTGTGATGCTTGACTGGTTGCATTTATTCAAGTGTTGTTATATGGTGTTTCTCATGAAAGTCTAACCAATTTTCTGTGGATGCAGAGTCTGGTTGCTTTATTAATCTTTATGAGTTAGCCATATTGCTTGAGAAATGTTTTTGCAGGTCAAAGTTGTTCAAATCTACAAGAAAGTTTTGTCACCATCAAAAAGGGGGAGATTGTTGGAGAAATCTTTCCAGAATATTTTGAAGCTGACAAAACGTTTCTATCAGTCTAAGTCTGGATGTTCGGAGACCGACAGTTTAAAGTCTGAAGACTTTGTATTCTCGAGACTCAAGATCCAAGACCCAAGACTCAAGACTTAAGACTCAAGACTCAAGACTTAAGTCAAGACTCAAGACTTCTCACCGACGCCTTTCTAATCC
This sequence comes from Eucalyptus polyanthemos subsp. polyanthemos, assembly GCA_017140185.1. Lineage (NCBI taxonomy): Eukaryota > Viridiplantae > Streptophyta > Magnoliopsida > Myrtales > Myrtaceae > Eucalyptus > Eucalyptus polyanthemos. The sequence goes on along the minus strand of CM029463.1, from coordinate 19,487,174 downwards.
AAGTGACGAAGGAAATCCAAAGCCGAGGTCTATGGTTGAGGATTCGATCCTATCCTCTGGAAAAGATTCTTTGGTTGGATAATTATTTCGGATTCTTTAATTCTTATCTAAGATCGATTGAAGATCCGATGGTCGACGAAGTAATCTTGGAATGTTCTATTCTTGGAAACCGAGATCCTGATTGTATGGGCGAACAGATTGATGGGCTATCATCGATTCCTTAAATAGCTCGGATGATCTTCTTGATTGATTCCGTCCAACGGGTAGATTGGAGGAATTCCTTTGGTAAGTGCCAACGGCTATGATGGCATGAAGGAGTATAAAAGGAAGACGTTCTAGTTGTTTTAAGTGTGTGATTGATAGAAAAATTCCAGAGTCTGAAGACCCTTGATTATTAGTTGAGACTGTTCGAGCGAAATTGTATACAGAGAGTGGTTGTACTTGGCGAGACCTTGAGTGAGTGTAGTAGATCATCTACACCTAGAATTCAAGGAAGATCAACACTGTAACAGCTCTTTGATTATAGTGGAATCCAGCCAATCGGCTGTCAGTGCAGAAGAGTGGACGTAGGCTTGAATCAAGCCGAACCACTATAAACCGAGTGTTCAATTCTCTCTTTCCCTTACTCAGTCTCTTGATTGATATTTAATTATTGCAAATTCTTTAACTGTCTAAAGTATTGTGCAATCTTCAAGAAAACTCGTTGTATACCTATTCACCCCCCTCTAGGTACTCATACTAGCAATATCATCTCTATGGCGCATTTCGCTCTTGAGTTCATTTCATTAGCTGTTTCAATTAATTTTGGTACATAGCAATGGCCATCTCGACCATATAAGGATACATTCCATTCGCTAAGCTTATAAGATTAATATTTGATAGAATCGATGATACATCCACGGCAAAAGGATTAAAATGCGAATAATGTTGGAATTGGTGGTATATTCGTCGATATTTACTATAAATTGATGAATTGGACTCCTTTAGTTGACCGAGTAAGTGATATTATCCCTATTTAATCAACTAGGTCTCAATAGCGCTAGTCAAACTTGACTAACCTTGCATTCGATATCAGTCCCTTTCATCCATGGCAGCCCATTATAGTACTTTGAAAGGTCATAGACTCATAGCTAGAATATTCTTTCCCGCAAGGACCTGAATGCTTGGATAACGACCTGAAAGATATATTCATTTTGTCTCAAATTAAGTCTAAGATTATGACAAGACAAAAGAAATCAGATTGTTATTTATGAAATGAGTGGGTATGAGACAAAGAAGGAAAGGCAATTTAGGGATTCTAAAAGTGAGACAAAGGGTGTTTTGACTTATGTATATAGATATAGATAGATGTGTATCTATCGAGTAAAATAAAGACATAGACGGGCGTCACTTTTTTTTTTTTTTTTGCTTTTAAAATAAGACAGAGGCATGACCGTAATTAGCCGACTTAAGGAACTCAATCCACCTTTATGGACTCCAGCTTAAATCCAAGTTCTCTGAGATAGCAATCATACCCATAAGTATCGGTTTCAGAATCGAAAGCATAGCAATGCTAATGTCAATTGATTAATCCCAGGGTGCGGAGCATAAGTTTCGGCTGGTTCGGTTTCAGAGTGGAAAGTAGAGCAATGCTAATGTCAATTGATTAATTCCAGGGTGCGTAGCATGGTATATATTATCATCAGGTCGTAAGTTTCGGCTGGCAATCAGCGCTTGTGAGGGTGAATAACCATGTGAGGGGTTTCGCTTTCATGGAATACGGTGCCATGCATGAAAGAAGCCATAAGCCAGTCCTTCACGATAAAAGAAAAATAAAATTCAATATATGATGAAGTACTAACCACTATTAAAGAAAAAAAAATTATAAGCGGCCTTGTTTATCGTACGAGTCTTCATATAGATAATAACCTAACTTACAAACTGGTCTTCACGCCTTGATTGACGCCACTCGCAAAAAGTTTTTCTATTTCTCTTACAATGATTATTAAGACAAAAAAAACCCTAAATTTTAACCCTTGGCTGGAAAATAAACGAAAAAAAGTTGACAATTGAATTGACGAAATTAAAAAGTTATGGCTTAAATTTGCCATCATATGATAGATTAGGACCTTTTTAGACAATTTTCAAAACTTATTATGGATAGCTTTATGCCACTGCAACAACAACAAAAGAGCAAGAAAGACTTTTTTAGTGTCCCCGAAATTTGCTCAACATGTATTCCACTTGCTTTATGGGCACGACCGACGAAGACCCACTATTTCAGGAATAATATTACAATTTATTGTATAGAAGATTACATGCAATTCTTGTCTTAGCTTAGTGGTAAAGGATAGGCATGAGCACGTGGAATAAAAGCAAGACATTATATAATCTCATGTTTGCGTTATCCATGTAGAAGGAATCTTTCCAGAATATTTTGAAGCTGACAAAACGTTTCTATCAGTCTAGTCTGGATATTTGCAGACCGTCTGTTTAAAGTCTTCAGACTTGCTGATCATTAGACTCAGCACCCAAGACGTAAGACCCAAGACTTAAGACTCAAGACTTAAGACTCAAGACTATTCTCACTGACAGCCTTTCTGATCCAGTGACGAAGGAAATCCAGAGCTGAAGTTTATGGTTAAGGATTTAATCTTATCCTCTGGAGAAGATCTCTTGGTTGGATATATATATATATATATATATATCGGATTCTTTCATTTGTATCTAGATCAATTGAAGATTCGGTAGTCGACGAAATATTCTTGGAATGTTCTATTCTTGGAAACCAAGATCCTGATTGTATGGGTGAACAGGATTGATGGGCTATCGTCAAGTTCCTTTTATAGCTCAAATGATCTTCTTAATTGATTCCGTCCAACGGGTAGATTGGAGGAATTCCTTTGGTAAGTGCCAACGGTATGATGGCATAAAGGAGTATAAAAAGGAAGACGTTCTTGTTGTTGAAAGAAAGTAATCGATAGAGAAATTCCAGAATCTGAAGCACCTTGATTATTAGTCGATACAGTTTGAGCGAAATTGTATATACAGATAGTGTTTATACTTGGTGATACCTTGAGCGAGTGTGGTAGATCATCTACACCTAGAAATCAAGGAAGATCAACGCTATAATATCTCTTTGTTCATAGTGGAATCCAGCCAATTGGCTGTCAGTGCAGAAGAGTGGACGTAGGCTTGAATCAAGCCGAACCACTATAAACCGCGTGTTCAATTCTCTCTTTCCTTTACTCAGTCTTACGTTAATTATCATTTGTTGTAATTCCTTCAACTGTCTAAGTATTGTTCAATCAAAAAGAAAAATCATTTATATACCTATTCACCTCCCTCTAGGTACTCGTACTAGTTATATCAATTGGTATCAGAGCTCGTGTTCTTACTTTATTTGAAATGTCTTACTTCAGAGTAAAAGATCCATGGCTAGTATGCTGGCACCAAGGCTGGTGGAAAGGCAAAGCAATACCAGACCACTCTACTTTGATGGAAAGGATTACAACATCTGGAAGAACAAGATGAAAGCTTTCCTACGATCAAAGGATCCTCTGGAATGGGACGTTGTGGAAAGAGGAATCACTCCAACTGTTGCATCAGTCTCTGAAAGAGGGAAAGAAGTTGAAACCAGCGGAATGACTCAGGAAGAGATAAACAAGAAACAAGCACTCGATGCAAAAGCAATTTACTCTTTATATTGTGCTTTGTCACCAACTTAATATAACAGAATATCTTCTTATGTTACAGCAAAAGAAGTATGGGACAAATTACATATCACCTATGAAGGAACAGATCGAGTGAAGGAGACAAGAATTAACATTCTCCTCGGTTAATATGAAGCCTTCAAAATGAAACCAAGAGAATCTATAACTGACATATGTAGTTGTTTTACAGATATTGTCAATGGTCTTGAGAATCAAGGACAAAAAATTTCTGATCCCATGAAGGTGAACAAGCTACTGCGTGGACTCTCCAAGGATTTGAATCATATAAAGACTTCAATAAGAGAGACGCAAAGAAGTATGCCACTATCTGTCGACGAGCTGATTGGAACTCTTCAGTCTTATGAAGTGAAACGAATTAATGAAGACGAAGATCCAAGAGGTATGAAATCCATTGCATTAAAATCAAATGATGATTCTGATGATACAGATTCAGGAGATGATTTGGACGATGAGGAGCTTGCTCGCATGATAAGAAGATTCAGAAAATTGAATAGAAAAGGAAGAAGGTTCAACTCAAAGAAACAAAGTTTCCAAAGACAGCAGACTAAGTCTGTTGATGATGAGGAACCAAACAAAGATGTAGTTTGCTTCGAATGCAAGAAAAAGGGACACATCAGACCCAACTGTCCTCTTCTAAAGAAGAAAAGAGGAAAAGCTGAGAAGTTTCGAAAAGCTCTCAAAGCCGAAACCTGGAGTGATACAGAGTGTGAAGAAAGTGATAATGAATATGCCAACATATGTTTGATGGCACATTTAGACTTAGACTCAGATTCTGGATCAGATTCAGACAGCGAATTTGAGGTCTCCGTCAAGAAAAAGGTAAAGTGGTATCTTGACAGTGGATGTTCAAGACACATGACAGGAGACTCAAATTGCTTCATAAAGCTTATTCAAGTGAATGGTGGAAAAATTTCATTTGGAGGAAACGGCAAAGGAAACATTGTAGGATTTGGAACTGTGAAAATCGGAAATCTCACAATAAGCAATGTTTCTCTAATGGAAGGACTTAACTATAACCTTCTCAGCATTAGCCAGTCTGTGGATGAGTCAATGAATGTCAAATTTAAAGACTCTATGCAAGATGAATCCAGTCAGACTCAGTATGAAGAGTCTGAACCTGTCCCAAACCTTCCAAAGCTTACAACTCAAGAAGTATCTCAGACTCTAGAAAACCAGCATCAAGATCTTCATGAAGATTCTATTAAAGAAAGAGATCATCATCCAGACAAATTAACCAGTAACTGGAAGCATAAGTCCAGTCATCCTAAAGATCTCATTATCGGCGAAATTAATGAAGGAATTCGCACCAGATCTAAAAGACGTGAAGAGTCTAGTGATGTGGCTCTCATTTCTGAAATTGAACCAAAAAGCATAGAAGAAGCTTTATCTGATGAAAGCTGGATCGAAGCTATGCAAGAGGAGCTCGCAGTTCAACATTAATGATGTCTGGGAATTGACATCTAAACCGAAAGGTAAAACTGTTATTGGAGTCAAATGGGTGTTCAGAAATAAGATGAATAAAAAAGGAAAAGTCATACGAAACAAAGCAAGACTCGTGGCCAAAGGATACACGCGAGAAGAAGGAATAGACTATGATGAGACTTACGCTCCCGTAGCAAGGTTAGAAGCTATCCGACTATTACTTGCGTTTACTTGTTATAAAAATTTCAGGTTATTCCAAATGGACGTCAAAAGTGCTTTCCTAAATGAATTTATCCAAGAGGAAGTATATGTGGAACAACCACCTGGTTTGAAGACCCAAAGAGAGCCGGACTCGGTCTTCGACCGAAAAGGCCTTGTATGGTTTAAAGCAAGCACCTCGAGCTTGGTACAACAAGACTAAGTAAGTTCTTATTACGTAATGGTTTTAACAAAGGTAAAGTAGATACTACTTTATTTATCAAAAAGGAAAACAAAAGTTTTCTACTTGTTCAAATATATGTGGATGATATTATTTTTGGATCCTCTAATGAAAGTCTATGCAAGAAATTTTCTAAGTCTATGCAGGATGAGTTTGAAATAAGTATGATGGGAGAATTAACATTCTTTCTTGGTCTTCAAGTAAAGCAATTGAAGGAATGAACTTTCATTTACCAAGAAAAATATGCGAATGATCTTGTCAAAAGGTTTGGATTGGAAAATTGCAAAAAGACTGATATACCAATGTCAAGTTCTTTGAAGATAGACAAAGATGAAGAGTGGAAGAAAGTTGATCAAAAGCTGTACAGAAGCATCATTGGTTCACTTCTTTATCTTACTGCTTCTAGACCTGACATTTTGTTGAGTATTTGTATCTGTGTTAGGTTTCAATCAGATCCTAGAGAATCCCATCTCAGTGCTGCAAAACGTATTATTAAATACGTTGCTTCATCTTCAAGCATCGGTCTTTGGTATCCTAAGAAGGGAGACTTTAATCTTCTCGGATATTCGTACGACGCATCCGGCCAGCTGTAGAGTCGATAGAAAGAGTACTTCAGGAACTTGCCAGTTGCTTAAAAGCAGGACAGTGTATTGGTTTTCAAGGAAACAAAGCACTGTAGCTCTCTCAACAACAGAAGCAGAGTATGTAGCCCTTGGAAGCTGCTGTTCGCAAATTCTATGGATAAAACAACAGCTACAAGACTTTGGGATTGAAGACTCATGCACAGAAATCAAATGTGACAACACCAGGGCAATCAATCTCACCAAAAATCCAATCCTTCATTCAAGAGCAAAGCATATAGAGATTCGACATCACTTCATTAGAGATCATATTCAAAATGGAGATCTCGATTCAATTGGTTGATTCAAAAAGTCAACTAGCGGATATATTCACAAAGCCTTTGGAGAAAAATCAATTCGATTTTATCCGTTCCAAACTCAACATTTTGAAGCTCGAAGAAGTTAAAGTCTAGAGACTCTCCAACCCTCAGACTCTAAATCCTCAGACTCAGACATTGATGGCTATAGACTGTAAGTTGCTATTTTATCTAAACTCGAAAGGGTACGATCTTTCGTTCAGTTATTTTCTCCGTGAAAAACGAAATCTTATCTTTTCAAAAGAATTAATTTTGGCAGTTAATGATTTTAAAAAGAAGTGTTCGTACACTTTCCTTGTGCCGATTGAACTTCCCTTTTTCAAAACTGAGTTATATATACAGTTTTCTTTTTCACCCAATCTTCAAAACCCTAAAAAGCATTCTCCTCCCAATCTGGTTTTTGCTTCGTATTCATCTTCGAGAAAGTTGTCATCTTTTCTTGGGAAAGCAAGTAAAGGAATCTTTCAGCAACAAGGAAGGATGTCTTCTTCGAGGAAATCTTCAAGAATCGCGAACAGGGGACCACAGAGAATGAAGGAGGGACCTACCCATTTCGATCTCATCGAAGAGGAAGAATTATCAAGTCAGCAACAGAGCCCGATTCACTCTCCACCACGTCACTCAATGCCATCTACCCACAAGATGCGGGTCAACAACCGGAGGAAGAGATAATCGAGGACGCAGACCCTGTAAAAGTCCAAAAACCTTCTTATATTTACAAACTCTACCGTGCGTTGAAAAGTACTAGGACTCCGTTAAAATACGTGGATGATTTTCTCAAATATAAGCATTATGGGAATGAGTATATCTTTCTGAGAAAAATTGAGGATTTGGGAATTGCTCCCAAGGGTAAAGCAGAGGAAGCACTTGCGAATATTCCCAGTGACCCTCGTATGTCGGGACCTAATTCGACTGAAGGAAACGACGATGATAAAATGTTCAATGATTTTCAACCTAGAATGGGTATTGCTACAAAGGTGAAGGGAAAGAGGATGGAGTTATTTAAATCAAAGGAACGGGAGAATTTGTTTTTCAGACTGTTGAAACGAGGGGTGATAAACCCTAGGAGTGTCGATTTCGATTTCTTGGATGCTGTTAATGTGAACTTAAGGGAGAAGTTCAAATTACTTCAACTTGAGCAATTCTGCACCGATACCACAGATGGTTATGCGCAACTGACAGCGTATTTCTATTCGAATCTTAGCTTTATAGATGTGAATAGAATATCATTCAGTGTTAGAGACCAGGATTATGTGGTAGACGTGGACATATTGGCGGACATAATTAGAGTTGAACGAGGACATTATCAACCAGTCAAAGTCTCAATTGCTCGTGCCTTAATGGAACTTGTCGAAGATAGAGATATCGAGGGAAGAATCATTTATTCAAGGATGCGTGCCATCAATATTGTGCTGCACAAAATTGTGATTAATTGCATCAGGCCCAAGTCTACATCAAAGACTGATGTGTCTAATTCCGAAGCAAAATTGATGTACGCAATCAACTCAGGGAAGAAGTTCTCTCTCCCTCACACTATTCTCTTTTGCATGTACAGAGCAATGTCAAAGGACAAGGGTCAATTGCCTTATCCAGGTCTGGTGACCAAGATCTTCAGACACATGAATATTGAACCGCCACATTCACTTTGTGTTCGACCGTGCGATAAGATGGTGGTAGGTTTAAAGATGTTGACGAAGATGCGTCTGAAAGAACTTTCCAAGGCAATGGAAAAATTCAAAGTGAAGACTCCAGTTCCGTCTGCTTCGAAGAGAAAAGGGAAGGAGGCCATTGGTGCCCGATCCAAAAAGAAGAAAACTCTCATCTTGGAGGATGAAGATGAGGAGGAAGATCTCACAATCACTGCCTTGATAAGGACCATACGTTTTGTACCCCAATCGACAGAACATCAGAAGAAACAGAGAGAAGAAGAGGAGTAAGCCAAGAACAGAGAAGAAGAAGAGCAGACAGAGAAGGAGAAAGAAGCTGAAGAAGAAGGAGAAGAAGAGAAAGAAAAGTCTGCAGCCGAATCTGGAGAGAAGGATATTCAAGAAGAGCATGATCATCACGCTTCCCCTTTTGAGGTCCTAGAGATAGGGGGAGTTGGCAAGCAAGAAAGGTCTACACCTCATGCTACCAATAGTGAAGGTCTAAGACAATCTCCAATAGATCCATAAGAGTTTCAGGCTTCTCAATTGCCTGAAGAATGACACGATACGTCAACACCAAATCTGCAAGACTATACAGAAGCGCCATCGTCTGCATTCACTCCATCTGAGAAAGCAAATGCAAGTACACAGACGGACAATTCTGCAGATTTTCGTCGTATTCTGGATGTTCTTCTAGAAATGCGTTGCTAAATCTATGCTATGGACTGTGAAATTCAAGCCATAAAGAATGCTGGACAAGCATCTTCAGTTACCTTGGAGGACAAAATGAAAGACCTCGCTCTACAACTTCAAACCAATGCCAAAAGACAGGAGGTAGCTCAGCTAAGGGACGACTTGAAGAGGCTAGAAGGCATAGTCCAGTCGATGGGAGATTTCTAGATCGTGCGCATTCCCAAGCAGACCTGACGCTTTTCTCACCTTTTTTATGTTGACAAAAAGGGGGATAATTGCAAATTTGAACGAACTTTAAACTAAACTTGAACTTTGTTTTTGATTTGTGGTTGAATGTGTCTATTTTTTTAGTATGACTTGAGTGAACTTGGGTGTGATTTGAATGTGACTTGACTTTGATGCTTGACTGTTTGCATTTGGTATTACTCATGAAAGACTAACCAATTTTCTGTGGATGCAAAGTCTGGTTGTTTTATTAATCTTTATGAGATAGCCATATTGCTTGAGGAATGTTTTTGCAAGTCAAAGTTGTTCAAATCTACAGGAAAGTTTTGTCACCATCAAAAAGGGGGAGACTGTAAGAGGAATCTTTCCAAAATATTTTGAAACTGACAAAACGTTTCTATCAGTCTAGTCTGGATATTTGCAGACCGTCTGTTTAAAGTCTGAAGACTTGCTGATCATCAGACTCAGCACCCAAGACTTAAGACCCAAGACTCAAGACTCAAGACTCAAGACTCAAGACTTAAGACTCAAGACTATTCTCACTGACAGCCTTTCTAATCCAGTGATGAAGGAAATCCAGAGCTGAAGTTTATGGTTAAGGATTTAATCCTATCCTCTGGAGAAGATCTCTTGGTTGGAGATATATATATATAATATATCGGATTCTTTCATTTGTATCTAGATCAATTGAAGATCCGGTAGTCGACGAAATATTCTTGGAATGTTCTATTCTTGGAAACCAAGATCCTGATTGTATGGGCGAACAGGATTGATGGGCTATCGTCAAGTTCCTTTTATAGCTCGAATGATCTTCTTAATTGATTCCGTCCAACGGGTAGATTGGAGGAATTCCTTTGATAAGTGCCATCGGTATGATGGCATAAAGGAGTATAAAAAGGAAGACGTTCTCGTTGTTGAAAGAAAGTGATCAATAGAGAAATTCCAGAGTCTGAAGCACATTGATTATTAGTTGATACAGTTTGAGCGAAATTGTATATACATAGAGTGTTTATACTTGGTGATACCTTGAGCGAGTGTGGTAGATCATCTACACCTAGAAATCAAGGAAGATCAACGCTGTAATATCTCTTTGTTCATAGTGGAATCCAACCAATTGGCTGTCAGTGCAGAAGAGTGGACGTAGGCTTGAATCAAGCCGAACCACTATAAACCGCGTGTTCAATTCTCTCTTTCCTTTACTCAGTCTTACGTTAATTATTATTTGTTGTAATTCCTTCAACTGTCTAAGTATTGTTCAATCAAAAAGAAAAATCATTTATATACCTATTCACCCCCCTCTAGGTACTCATACTAGTTATATCAATCCATTGGGTGTTTTGATCTGTATCTTGATTGTTGAGATTAGTATGATATTTCATGGAGTCGTAATTTGTGGTTTTCTCACTATATTTAGGGCAAAAAGAGGAAAGAAAAAGCATATGCAATAGAACCTAAAAGATGAAATACTGGAGGCGTAGGAGACGCAGATTCTATGTACGGCACCTCAATTTGTCTGTTTGCTAGATTGCCGGAGATCACAAGCAATTTAACATTTCAAATCTGTTATGAAATTCCAACGACATAACGGTCTTATTAAAATATAAAAGTGAAAATTCTTGGTTCGAGCCAATCAGATTCGGGAGTTCAAAAGGTTCCAGAAAAATAAATAATTGTTAAAGACAAGAAACGGTCAGAACGAGAAACTAGGGCTGCTAGGGTTTCGTGGGAATAAAGAAAAGTCAACATTTTCGACGAGCTTGGAGAAATAGAAAGAAAGCCATGATGGGAAGGGCGGCATCACCGGACGAATTTCCGCGGTTTGATTTGTTATCTTTTTCTCTTCTGTTCTTTTCCGTCTTTGATTTTGCCTCCTTGAATGTGGAAAATAGTCCGTGATGATTATAGCGATAGTGACAATGGTATCTCCCACCGAAAACTACTAAGTAAATTATTCAGTAAATTATGTTCTAAATTGAATTTAGAGCTAATACAAAAAAAAAAAAAAAAACCTCAAATTAGTACATATGCGACAAATTTATCACAAATTAATTTATTGACCACAAAAAACTAAAACTAATATATTTATAACAAATTTACCCTCTGTTCAATTTTATTATCAAATTATGGAGTTGAATTACACGTGACAGTTGACAAGTATACTAATTTAGAGTTTCACCCTCCATTTATCACAAGTATATTAATTTGTGATTTTTCATGGTATTAATCTAATTTAGCGGAAACTAATGGATGGAATGTATCAATTTGAGGTTTTTGATGGTCAAAAAATTAATTCAAAATAAGTTTATCACAAGTATACCAATTTGAAATTTTTTATGGTATTAACCATTGAATTTAGTGAGTCCTATTTGGGACCTATATACATAAGTCCCATTATTTTTAAATAAGACAGTTCAAGTTAGTACATGCATTACAATTGTCTATTAATTTATCTCTCAACAATTATCTCTTATTCCACACTTTCTATCATTTATCTCCACTTTCAATTTAGGGAAAATTACATGAACCCTCTAAATTCTGGAAGTAATATGCATATTGTTCTTGACTTTTACTTGCCACTCCTTAAATTTCACTTTCTTATTTCCTTGGAACTTTATCCGCTTTCTATAATACATACGTATTGATGGTTTGGGGACAAGCACATGCCCTCTATCCACCAAAATTTGGGGACATGGTGAAGATGCAATAGTTGGTCAAACATTACGAGGAACAATTAGATGTGTAAAAGTTGTCTCACTTATTGAGAGGGTTTATTTTAAGTGTCATCGGTTCTCTCTTCTAGAGAAGAAAGGTTATTACATGCATCAATTGTGTGAACCCAAATATTTCTAGATTGTCTAACATAATAAGGTATTGGAAAGGAAAATATATTGGAAGAAAGGCAGCTGTGATATGCTTTTATTTAGGCCATTTACTTAGGAAGTTTTGTGTGCATATCTTTTTTATTCATTTATTATGTTGTCCTTGTATTTTTGGTAGTTTAGCCTAATTAGGAGATTGTTTGATAGTTGTATCTTCTTGTATATATGTTACGTTTATGTGGTAATGAAGGATAGAATTCTCATTCCAAAATTCCTCAGTTCTTTTACATGGTATCAGAGCCATGGCTGATGGAAAAAAGAGTGAGGAGAGTTCTAGAACAAACAAGAAAACCTTTAGCCCTTACACACTAAATTTGAATGACAACCCAGGTAACCTGATTACCCAAGTTCAGTTGAAGGGCGAGAATTATGAAGAATTGGCGCGAGCTATGCGGACTGCATTACGAGCCAAGAAGAAATATGGTTTTATTGATGGATCTATCAAGCAACCAGTAGATGATTTGCTGGAACTTGAAGATTGGTGGATGGTTAATTCCATGTTGGTTTCTTGGGTGTTTAATACCATTGAACTGACACTTCGCTCGACTATCTCTCACATGGAGAACGTGAAAGATCTGTGGGAGGATATCAAATAGAGATTCTCAATTGGGAATGGTCCACAGATGCAGCAACTGAGATTGGATTTGGCCAATTGTAGGCAGAATGGTCAACCCATCGTAACCTATTTCGATAAACTCAAAATCTTGTGGGATGAAATAAATAACTATGATTAGATACAAGTGTGTGTTTGTACAAGTTGCAGATGCAATTTTACCATTGAATTGGAAAGAAAGCGTGAAGAAGAGAGAGTTCATCAGTTTTTGATGGGCTTAGATGAAGAAGGATATGGAACAATGCGCACTAATATTTTGAGCACTGAACCTTTGCCTAATCTGAATCATGTCTATGATATGGTTGTCCAGCAAGAGCGAGAGCGAACTATGACACGAACCAAGGATGAAAGAGGCAATCCCATGAGTTTTGCAATCCGAGCAAGTGGTCAAAATTCAAGGGGGGGGGGAAGATAAAATCTCGTTTTGTTTTAATTGCAACTGAGAGGGACATGATGCTAAAAGTTGTTTCCAGCTAATAGGATATCCAGAATGGTGGGGTAATAGACCACGTGGAACCTTTGCTGGACAAGGTAGTGGTCAAAAGTGTAATAATAGAGGTGGACGTAACAATGGAGGAGGTGCTCGTGCCAACATCTCACAGGCAACTGGAGTTGATGGTGGGCAAGGAGTTGTGACGGATTCAAATCGAAAGAATCTTAGTGGATTGAATGATGAGCAGTGGACAACTATATTGGGAATGTTAAGTTCTCATCAGAATGGTGGCCATGAGAGGCTGATGGGTAAACAGAGTATTTTTCCTTGGATTATTGACATAGGAGCTTCCCACCATATGACAAGAACGTTGGCGTTTTTGAGAGAATTGTGTGATATTGTGCCATGCTCAGTCGAGTTACCTGATGGAGAAAAGACCATGGCAATGAAAGAAGGAACTATGTTGCTTGGAGGAGACTTGAAATTGCAACGAGTTCTCTTTGTGCCAAATTTGAAATGCAATCTAATTTCTGTATCACAACTTCTTAATGATTCAAATTTGGTTATTCAACTCACTAACAAAATATGTGCTATACAAGACCTAAATTCGAGGAACCTAATTGGAGCGGGTGAGCAACGCAAGGGGCTTTACTTTCTCAAGGGAGTGACTTCAGTACATGCTTGCACGGTGGCCGATATGGAATCCTTTGAGCTTTGGCATAAAAGAATGGGTCATTCCAGAAGCTGGCAAAATGGTTAGGAAGACCAATAAAACTTGTGAGGTTTGTTTTAGAGCAAAACAAACCAGAGAGATCTTCTTTTCTAGTGACAATAAAACTAAAGATTGTTTTGAATTGATACATTGTGATTTGTGGGGACCTTATAGAGTTTCAGCTTCATGTGGAGCAATTTATTTCTTGACAATTGTTGATGATTACTCTCGTGCTATGTGGATATATTTGCTGAATGGAAAAAAGGAAGTGGCTTGTGTTCTTAGGAAGTTTATTGCAATGGTTAGATGCCAATTCGAGAAAAATGTGAAAATCATTAGAAGTGATAACGGAAGTGAATTTTTGCGTTTGAAAGAATATTTTGACGAACATGGGATTTTGCATCAGACTTCTTGTGTTGGAACACCTCAACAAAATGGCTGAGTAGAAAGATAGCATCGACATATCCTTAATGTTGCAAGAGCTTTGCGTTTCCAAGCAAATTTACCCATAGAATTTTGGGGAGAATGTGTACTTGCAGCTGGGTATTTGATAAACAGGACTCCATCTATATTATTGAATGGTAAAACCCCATATGATATTATTTTTGGCCAACCTCCTTCTTACAAACAGATTCGGATTTTTGGTTATTTGTGCTATGCGCATAATCAAAATCGGGATAACGATAAATTTGCTAGTAGAAGTCGTCGGTGTGTTTTTGTTGGTTATCCGTTGGGAAAGAAGGGGTGGAGATTGTATGATTTAGAAGCTGGTGAATACTTTGTATCAAGAGATGTAGTGTTTGCTGAAACAGAATTTCCATATGCTGATGAGAAAATTGTAAGTGATGGACTCCTTAAAAATAGAGTTATGGAGTTGGGTGATGAAGTTGATGATTTAGAAAGTGACTTGAGAGAGGAGCACGCCGAAAGTGTAGATAGAGAAAATGAGGTGAATCATCAACTGGAGGAATTGATCCACACAAAGAATGAGGATGTGGAAAGAAGTGAAGTTGTCAAAGAGCAATTAGGCAGGAGACAAAGGGTCAAGCAACCGTATGTTCGTTTGAAAGATTATGTGACAAACACCATCATAATTAGCCCCTCGACATGCTCATATGCCCAATCCAATTCCTCAAGTACACCTTCTTCTATAGCACATTATGTGAGTTATGAAAAATTTTCTGCACAACACCGGTGTTTCTTGGCAGCAATTACTGCAGGATATGAACCAAACTCTTATGCAAAAGCAATTAATTATGAACGGTGGAGAGAGGCCATGAGTAAAGAAATACAAGCTTTAGAAGATAATGGCACATGGACAGTCGAAAATTTGCCGCCTGGGAAGAAAGCAATTGGGAGCAAGTGGGTGTATAAAATTAAGTATAATTTTGATGGAAGCGTTGAAGTATACAAAGCGCGGTTGGTGATACTAGGAAATAAACAAGTTGAAGGCATAGATTATCAAGAGACTTTTGCTCCTACGGCAAAAATGTCCACTGTACGCACTTTTCTTGCCGTTGCGGCTACAAAGAATTGGGAACTTCATCAGATGGACGTTCAAAATGCTTTCTTACATGGCAATTTAGAGGAAGAGGTTTACATGAAGATGTCGCCTAGATTTGCCTCTCAATCATCAGGGAAGGTATGTAGACTTCGGAAATCTCTATACGATTTGCGGCAAGCACCTAGATGTTGGTTTGCAAAATTGGCTGCATCTTTGAAAGCTTATGGATTTCAACAGTCATATTCTAATTACTCCTTGTTCACTTTTTAAGTTGGGACTGCTCAATTGAATGTGCTTATTTATGTTGATGACCTCATTTTCTCTGGTAATGATATTTCCGCTATGCAAAAGTTCAAGAACTATTTAAGTCGTCATTTTCATATGAAAGACTTGGGGAAGCTGAAATTTTTCTTGGGGATTGAAGTGGCGAGAAATTCATATGGTATTTTCTTACATCAATGCAAGTATGCGTTGGATATGATTTCTGAGGTCGGATTGCTGGGTTCCAAGCTGGCTAAAACTCCTCTTGAACAAAATCACAAGTTGGCCCTTACTGAGAGTGATGATGTAGACAACCCTGTTCAGTATAGGCGCCTAGTGGGTCGGCTTATTTATCTAACAATAACTCAACCTGAATTGTCTTACTGTGTGCATATTCTTGCACAATTCATGCGGTGGCCAAAGAAAGCTCATTGGGTGGCAACTGAGAGAGTTCTGCATTATTTGAAAGGAAATCCAAGTCAGGGTATTATGTTGCATGCCAACTGTGACCTCAAATTGTCTGCTTACTAGGATTCTGATTGGGCTAGTTGTCCTTTGACAAGATGATCTTTGACTGGTTACTTTATTCTTTTGGGAGAATCGCCTATCTCGTGGAAGACTAAGAAGCAACAGACAATGTCTCACTCATCCGCTGAAGCTCAATACAGGTTTATGAGTACTACAGTTTGTGAACTTAAGTGGTTAAAAGGATTATTGGATTCTCTTGGTGTGGCACATTCTCAACTTATGCACCTATATTGCAATAGCCAGGCAGCTTTACATATAGCTATTAATCCTATTTATCATGAGCATACTAAACATATTGAAGTGGATTGTCATTTTATTCATAATGAGATACTCAATGGTAACATTCAAACAAATTATGTACGTAGTTCAATGCAGCTAGCTGATATCTTCACGAAGGCGTTGGGAAAAGATCAATTTAACTTTCTTCTTCGCAAGTTGGGCATTCGAGATCTCCATGCTCCAACTTGAAAGCGGGTATTGGAAAGGAAAATATATTGGAAGAAAGACAGCTGTGATATGCTTTTATTTAGGACGTTTACTTAGGAAGTTTTGTGTGCATATTTTTTTTTATTCATTTATTGCATTGTCCTTGTAATTTTGGTAGTTTAGCCTAATTAGGAGATAGTTTGATAGATGTATCTTCTTGTATATATGTTACGTTTCTGTGGTAATGAAGGACAGAATTCTCATTCCAAAATTCCTCCGTTATTTTACATAAGGCCCATCTTCTTTATATGTAGGATCCATCATATTCAACGTTCCAGATAAATTCAAGATGCATGCATCTAATTCATCCAATAATTTCTTTTTCAAGAAAAAAATCCCTTTCGATGCTTCTCTAATTGATTCATCAACCGGTGCCAGTTTCATATTTTGCATTTGGTTAGTTACTTTCTGAAATACAAAGTTTTATTTAGAGATTACCCTACGTGTAATTTTTATTTTTTTTCATTTGGCAGTGAGTATTGAGTTATTCACCTGTCTTTACTGTTCCTCTTTCCAAGGATAGAGAAAGAGAAGGCAAAGGTTCATACTAAATGTCAAAGAATATGTTCGTAAGTAGAGAAAGAAGATCAAAATAGTTAGGTTAGTCCAAATTGATCATTTGCCGAACCTTCTTTAAAAATGGATTCTCAAGTCAAGCACTCTACATCAATGGAATTATCCAAGACTAGGAATAGCTTATGATATCAGATTCGTGAGTTTGTACGTATGATATGATTATTCAAAACACTGATGCATAATTTTTTAGAATTTTCGGCCATTTTTATGCTTAAACATCTCATACTTCATATTCTTCATTTTGATCTATAATTTATACAGCCACACACCAAGGTGCAGGACTAGGTCTTGTTAAAAATTTTAGCTAGGTCTGGTAGATGAATCTTCATGCCTCAATATTGTACTTACAATAATAGAAACTATATCAAATTAAGTATATTCGGAAAGTAGAAAATAAAATCAAAAAGAATTCAGATGTTCTATATTTTTTTTACAATTTAATCTTACTTTTACTTTAAAAATAGTGCGAATTTGAGATAAATCACTTTTTTTTTGGTATTATTAAAGTAACAAGAATTTCTTATTCCATTTGATTTCCTCATAATTAAAAATAATAAACTTAATGATGTGTTATAAATAAAATATAATTTTATTGAAAGTCACATATTTTTCAAATTGAGCGTACTTCTTTTGTTCATTCTAAAAAAGAAAAATTCATAAACATTAGAAGAGGAAAGGAGGCTGAAAATAGAAGAAGAAAATTATTTGATAATTTATCTATAATAAAGTACTCATTTATTTTCTATTTATGTTTCCATTTTATTTATTATTTAGCTCACTTTGTTATTTTATTTATTTAAAAAAAAAAAACGGAGACATAGCCCGTGTGGTTGGACCAATAATTTTCATTGGGGGCACAGTGGCACCTGCCAAAACCGATTTGTAGGGGTTTGAGCAAGGCTAATTAACTTACGTGTACCTTATCGTGTTATACTCGGTTGTTTTTTTCCTCTTTCGACCAAAAAAAAAAAAGTTGTTTTTTCCTCTATATTTGTCATATGAACGACGAACTCACATGCAATATTGCCCCTACCGCTCAAAGAATGGATGGGAGGTTTTAATGCATGCTCTTAGTATATTTTTACATTTCTTCAGCCTCAATAAATGGGCATCATAATTATAATTACCGACAGTTGCTTTGTCAAATCATATAATGTTTTCGGGAGTAGTTATTGAATTTCTAATTACAATCCAAAATAAAAATCTTACTCATGTGTTTCACATTTTCAAGTTCAGCTTTCTCGAAACACAAGTTAGGAAAAAAAATACAAAATAAAAAAGAGTGAATGCGTCAATCTTGACTACTTGAGCTCGATCTTTCAGCTTTTGGTGCTTTACTTACAAATTATAATTGAATTAAGACGCGAAACCAATTTAGCAGAAAACGCCAAAAGAAACAGTGAAAAGTAGGGGGGGAAACTTTTACCCAAGAGACGACAATTTTTGTGGAAAGAGAGAAAAAGAGTTTTAAGATAAGCCACGTTTACAGGCATCCAATGATCACGTAAAGGCTCAAGGGAAAGAAATGAGGGGAAAGGACCATCGAGGGGCGGGATTCCCCAATCTCACCCCGTATACTCGACCCAACAAGGAAGAAAAAATAACTCATATCGGGAATAGAGGAGGGGATAAGGCATGCGAGCGCTAACACATTAAAATAAAGCGTTCTTCAAGCTAGGTACTGGCGCTGGCCAAATTACAGCTGAAATCCCTGTCAAAATCTTGCTTCTTGCCAAGTTGACCTATGCTTCACATAGTGTCTTCAATAGACTTGTTGGCTTGGTACAAAGTCGCTATTTGTCATCAATAGACTTGTCGGATTGGTACAAAGTCACTATTTGTCATCAATATTTCTATGGCTAAAATTGAAACAAAAAAGAAAAAATAATAAGAAGAAGATGACAAGGTCATTATCGGGGGTACAATAATTAACGTTGTACAGAGTATGAAAAATATCACATTGGTAATGGATCAATTTGACAGGCACTCTTCTAGTCATCGTGACCTATTTCGAATATTCGACTTTTCCAATGGACAGATTTTTCCACACGGGATGGACAGATTTTTCCACATGATCGCCACATAAATACTCCCTAGCTATTGCCCATCCCTTACATCAACCCACTAAGATCTTTCCTTTGCCAACTTTCATGGTCTCTGACAACATGAGTTCCCGTATGAGTGTTCCTCTCCATGTCATTTTCCTGGCCGCGCTAACCCTGGCGCTGATCTCTCTGTCTGTCGCCCAGGACTTGCCCCGGGACTACGTCGCCGCCCACAATGCAGCCCGCTCTCAGGTCGGTGTAGGCCCGATCACTTGGGACGAGAGAGTGGCTAGCTATGCCAGGGATTACGCCCAAAAGCACGCCAGGGATTGCACGCGGCTGGTTCATTCGGGCGGACCCTATGGAGAGAACCTCGCGTGGGCTTCCCCTGATCTCACCGGCACGAGAGCGGTGAACCTGTGGGTCGGGGAAAAGCCTGACTACGACTACAATTCCAACTCATGCGCCCGGGAAGGTCTGCGGGCATTACACTCAGGTGGTGTGGCGCAACTCAGTTCGGGTTGGATGCGCAAAGGCCCAATGCGCGACTGGTGGTACTTTGGTGACTTGTAACTATGATCCTCCTGGGAACTATATAGGCCAGAAGCCTTATTAAATTACAAAAAGTTGTATGTCGGACATGAACTATCGCGTCATAATGCACCATTAGAATGAGGCAAGAGCTTTAAATGGACCGACATTAAATGAGTTTTGAAGGTAAATCCTCTCTCTCTCTCTCTCTCTCTCTCTCTCTCTCTCTCTCTCTCTAGACAAGAGCTTTAAATGGACCGACATTAAATAAAGTCATATGAGTTTTGATGGTAAATCTCTTTGCCGATTAAAAAGTTAATCTCTTTCAACAATTAGATCTCTCTCTCTCTCTCTCTCTCTCTCTCTCTCTCTCTCTCTCTCTCTCTCTCTCTCTCTCTCTCTCTCTCTCTCAATTCCTATTTTTCAAGTGAAGGAACTTCGATCCTCTTAAGTCTCTTCACACTATGAAAGAGAAGCTAATTATGATCTCTACGGCAGATTTCACTCTCGAGTTCATTCCATGAGCCCTTTCTTCAAGTACATAGCAATGGCCATCTCAACCATATCATAATACATTCCGTTCGATAAGCTTATAAGAAATATATATATAGAATCGAGAAGTACATCTACAGAAAAAAAAAAAAAAAAAAAAGATTGAAATGTGGGACCAATATTACCTAATAACTTGGACTTGGCGGTAAATTCATCGATAGTAATTATGTATTGATGAATTGAACTCCTTTAGTTTTTCTTCTTTTTTTTGGTTAAATTTCTTTTCTTTTCTTTTTTTTGGGTTGAAATCGAAGATCTTTAGTTGACCAAGAAACTGATATTACCTCCAATTAATCGACTAGGTGTCAATAAACTTTGGGAAAAATAAATAAATTTGGTGTCAATAAGCACAAGTCAAAATTGCCTAACTTCATATTCCATTTCAATTCTTTTTTATATAGCAGCCTAGTACTTTGGAAGGTCTGCGGGCATTACACTCAGGTGGTGTGGCGCAACTCGGTTCGGGTTGGATGCGCAAAGGCCCAATGCGCGACTAACGGTACTTTGGTGACTTGTAACTATGATCCTCCCGGGAACTATATAGGCCAGAAGCCTTATTGAATTACAAAAAGTTGTATGTCGGACATGAACTATCATGTCATAATGCACCATTAGAATGAGGCAAGAGCTTTAAATGGACCGACATTAAATGAGTTTTGAAGGTAAATCTCTTTGCCGATTAAAAATTAATCTCTTTCAACAATTAGATCTCTCTCTCTCTCTCTCTCTCTCTCTCTCTCTCTCTCTCTCTCTCTCTCTCTCTCTCTCTCAGCAAGAGCTTTAAATGGACCGCCATTAAATAAAGTCGTATGAGTTTTAAAGGTAAATCTCTTTGCCGATTAAAAATTTAATCTCTTTCAACAATTAGATCTCTCTCTCTCTCTCTCTCTCTCTCTCTCTCTCTCTCTCTCTCTCTCTCTCTCTCTCTCTCTCTCTCTCTCTCTCTCTCTCTCTCTCTCTCAATTCCTATTTTTCAAGTGAAGGAACTTCGATCCTCTTAAGTCTCTTCACACTATGAAAGAGAAGCTAATTATGATCTCTACTGCAGATTTCACTCTCGAGTTCATTCCATGAGCCCTTTCTTCAAGTACATAGCAATGGCCATCTCAACCATATCATAATACATTCCGTTCGATAAGCTTATAAGAAATATATATATAGAATCGAGAAGTACATCTACAGAAAAAAAAAATAAAAAATAAAAAGATTGAAATATGGGACCAATATTACCTAATAACTTGGACTTGGCGGTAAATTCATCGATAGTAATTATGTATTGATGAATTGAACTCCTTTAGTTTTTCTCTTTTTTTTTTGGTTAAATTTCTTTTCTTTTCTTTTTTGGGGTTGAAATCGAAGATCTTTAGTTGACCAAGAAACCGATATTACCTCCAATTAATCAACTAGGTGTCAATAAACTTTGGGAAAAATAAATAAATTTGGTGTCAATAAGCACAAGTCAAAATTGCCTAACTTCGTATTCCATTTCAATTCTTTTTTATATAGCAGCCTAGTACTTTGGAAGGTCTGCGGGCATTACACTCAGGTGGTGTGGCGCCTTCGGTTCGGGTTGGATGCACGAAGGCCCAATGCTTGCGACTGGGCGGTACTTTGGTGACTTGTAACTATGATCCTCCCGGGAACTATATAGGCCGAAGCCTTATTGAATTACAAAAAGTTGTATGTCGGACATGAACTATCGTGTCATAATGCACCATTAGAATGACGCAAGAGCTTTAAATGGACCGACATTAAATGAGTTTTGAAGGTAAATCTCTTTGCCGATTAAGAAATTAATCTCTTTCAACAATTAGATCTCTCTCTCTCTCTCTCTCTCTCTCTCTCTCTCTCTCTCTCTCTCTCTCTAGGCAAGAGCTTTAAATGGACCGACATTAAATAAAGTCGTATGAGTTTTGAATGTAAATCTCTTTGCCGATTAAAATGTTAAATCTCTTTCAACAATTAGATATCTCTCTCTCTCTCTCTCTCTCTCTCTCTCTCTCTCTCTCTCTCTCTCTCTCTCTCTCTCTCTCTCAATTCCTATTTTTCAAGTGAAGGAACTTCGATCCTCTTAAGTCTCTTCACACTATGAAAGAGAAGCTAATTATGATCTCTACGGCAGATTTCACTCTCGAGTTCATTCCATGAGCCCTTTCTTCAAGTACATAGCAATGGCCATCTCAACCATATCATAATACATTCCGTTCGATAAGCTTATAAGAAAAATATATATAGAATCGAGAAGTACATCTACAGAAAAAAAAAAAAAAAAGATTGAAATGTGGGACCAATATTACCTAATAACTTGGACTTGGCGGTAAATTCATCGATAGTAATTATGTATTGATGAATTGAACTCCTTTAGTTTTTCTTTTTTTTTTGGTCAAATTTCTTTTCTTTTTCTTTTTTTTTTTTTTGGTTGAAATTGAAGATCTTTAGTTGACCAAGAAACTGATATTACCTCCAATTAATCAACTAGGTGTCAATAAACTTCGGGAAAAATAAATAAATTTGGTGTCAATAAGCACAAGTCAAAATTGCCTAACTTCGTATTCCATTTCAATTCTTTTTTATGTAGCAGTCTAGTACTTTGGAAGGTCTGCGGGCATTACACTCAGGTGGTGTGGCGCAACTCAGTTCGGGTTGGATGCGCGAAGGCCCAATGCGCAACCGGCAGTACTTTGGTGACTTGTAACTATGATCCCCCGGGAACTATATAGGCCAGAAGCCTTGTTGAATTACAAAAAGTTGTATGTCGGACATGAACTATCGTATCATAATGCACCATTAGAATGAGGCAAGAGCTTTAAATGGACCGACATTAAATGAGTTTTGAAGGTAAATCTCTTTGCCGATTAAGAAATTAATCTCTTTCAACAATTATCTCTCTCTCTCTCTCTCTCTCTCTCTCTCTCTCTCTCTCTCTCTCTCAATTCCTATTTTTCAAGTGAAGGAAATTCGATCCTCTGAAGTCTCTTCACACTATGAAAGAGAAGCTAATTATGATCTCTACGGCAGATTTCACTCTTAAGTTCATTCCATCAGCTCTTTCTTCAAGTGCATGCAATGGCCATCTCGACTATATCACAATACATTCCGTTCGATAAGCTTATAAGAAATATATATATAGAATCGAAAAGTACATCTACAGAAAAATAAATAAATAAATAAAAAGATTGAAATGTGGGACCAATATTACCTAATAACTTGGACTTGGCGGTAAATTCATCGATAGTAATTATGTATTGATGAATTGAACTCCTTTAGTTTTTCTTCTTTTTTTTTTGGTCAAATTTCTTTTCTTTTTCTTTTTCTTTTTTCTTGGGTTGAAATCGAAGATCTTTAGTTGACCAAGAAACTGATATTACCTCCAATTAATCAACTAGGTGTCAATAAACTTCGGGAAAAATAAATAAATTTGGTGTCAATAAGCACAAGTCAAAATTGCCTAACTTCGTATTCCATTTCAATTCTTTTTTATATAGCAGCCTAGTACTTTGGAAGGTCTGCGGGCATTACACTCAGGTGGTGTGGCGCAACTCGGTTCGGGTTGGATGCACGAAGGCCCAATGCGCGACTGGCGGTACTTTGGTGACTTGTAACTATGATCCTCCCGGGAACTATATAGGCCAGAAGCCTTATTGAATTACAAAAAGTTGTATGTCGGACATGAACTATCGTGTCATAATGCACCATTAGAATGAGGCAAGAGCTTTAAATGGACCAACATTAAATGAGTTTTGAAGGTAAATCTCTTTGCCGATTAAGAAATTAATCTCTTTCAACAATTAGATCTCTCTCTCTCTCTCTCTCTCTAGGCAAGAGCTTTAAATGGACCGACATTAAATAAAGTCGTATGAGTTTTGAATGTAAATCTCTTTGCCGATTAAAAAGTTAATCTCTTTCAACAATTAGATCTCTCTCTCTCTCTCTCTCTCTCTCTCTCTCTCTCTCTCTCTCTCTCTCTCTCTCTCTCTCTCTCTCTCTCTCTCTCTCTCTCAATTCCTATTTTTCAAGTGAAGGAACTTCGATCCTCTGAAGTCTCTTCACACTATGAAAGAGAAGCTAATTATGATCTTTACGGCAGATTTCACTCTTTCACTCTCGAGTTCATTCCATGAGCCCTTTCTTCAAGTACATAGCAATGGTCATCTCAACCATATCATAATACATTCCATTCGATAAGCTTATAAGAAATATATATAGAATCGAGAAGTACATCTCCAGAAAAAAAATATAAAAAATAAAAAGATTGAAATGTGGGACCAATATTACCTAATAACTTGGACTTGGCGGTAAATTCATCGATAGTAATTATGTATTGATGAATTGAACTCCTTTAGTTTTTCTTTTTTTTTTTTTGTTCAAATTTCTTTTCTTTTTTTTTTTTTTCTTTTTTTGGGTTGAAATCGAAGATCTTTAGTTGACCAAGAATTGAACTCCTTTAGTTTTTCTTTTTTTTTGTTCAAATTTCTTTTCTTTTTTTTTTTTTTTTTGGATCGAAATCGAAGATCTTTAGTTGACCAAGAAACTGATATTACCTCCAATTAATCAACTAGGTGTCAATAAACTTCGGAAAAAATAAATAAATTTGGTGTCAATAAGCACAAGTCAAAATTGCCTAACTTCGTATTCCATTTCAATTCTTTTTTATATAGCAGCCGAGTACTTTGAAAGGTCATGGACTTTTAGCTAGAATATTCTTTCCCACTAGGATCTATATGCTTGAATAGCCACCTCAACGACATTTTCATTTTGTCTCAAATCACGTTGTTCAATCAAATTTAGGCAGACGAACACGCTACAATTTGCAGTTAATGAATTTCGATTTACGAGTTTAATGCTCTCGGAGTCAATTGTGGGAATTGATACAGCGTTGTTGTATATGACTAGGTGGATGAAATGATTAATCTAAAGCTCTAGAAATATTGATCGTTTGAGAACGTGCAACACAAACTTGATATCTACTTTCAAGAAAATCGTCAAAAAAGAGCGTAAGTTCGAACTTGTAAACAAATCTCAACTTGGATATATTAATACGATTCACCCTAAAGACATCTCTAATGTGGGACTATTTGTGCCTAACACCCTCACACGTGCATTTCATTAATTCTCCTTCACACATGTGAGCCTCCTGTGTGAGGCCCGTTGTCCCCTTTAATTTAGGTAATCCTTTCTCACTGTTGACGCCTAAAAATTTCATTAATTAGGTTTTACTTTTGTTTTTATTTTATTTTATTTTATCTTTTTCGGATGATAAACACCAAAAAAAAAAAAAAAAGAAAGAAGAGAAGCAGCCTCCACATGGGCCCTCGGCCCATTTTTGCCTCGGCCCGGCCCCGCCGGGTCATCTCCTTCCTCGCGCCTCTGCAGAGCACACGAGGGGGGGTGCGACGGAGGGGAAGGGGATGGACGGACGGCGATGGGACGTGGAGCAGGGGCAGCTGGCGTTGGATGGGACGCCGGTTCAGCCGGCGAAGGCGGTGGCGATCGGCGGTCGAACTCCGTCGACTGACCGCCCCTCGCCTATAAATACCTCCCCCCGACAACGACAAGGGACAGACAAAGGGAGGGAGAGTCGGATCTAGGGCTTGCAAACCTCGGACAACCCACTGAGAGACTTCAGGGGAGGTCCGAGGTCGAATGGCCAAGGATCCGAGGCTCGCCGGAGGAGAGGGTAGAGAGAGAGGGGGACGATTCGAAGTCACAGGCCTCGGGCACTCCACTGAGAGACTTCAAGGGGGGTCCGAGGACTCGCAACCCACAGATCCGAGCCTCACCGGAGAGGGAAAGAGAGAGAGAGAAGCTAGAGAGGAAGGGATTCGCGTGGGTCTCGCCGTCGTTGCCGCCCCCACTGCACCGTTGCCACGAATAGGTATCGTGCTGTCACCGTCGCCATCGCCATCTCCCTCTCCATAGCTCAGTCATCGCTACCGCCGTCAACGTCGCCACTGCGCCTCGGTCTTCTCCCTCCTTGGCGCCACGATTCGGAAACCCTAGGGTTCCCAATTTTCCGGGTCGTGACCCCGGGTTGTCGGGTCGGACCCGGATCGAGAACCGAGTAGAGATTCCGCAAATTGCGGGCGCGGCGGAAGGCCGGGTCGAGATTCAGGTTGGACCCGGGTAGGGTTCCATGGGGAGCCGGGTCGCGGAGCGGTCTGTCAGGCTGGGTCGTCGGGCCGGGCCGGGTGTCCCCAAACGCCCAGCGACGATGCCGTTTCACTAAAAAAAAAAATCTGAGTCGGGCTGTTCGTAAAATTCTAAACGCAAGTGCACGTATCGAACAAGTAATATAATGATGAGATAAAGTATCGTCCCACGGAGATCGATGATTAATAAACCAATTAAATACTAAAATAGACTAATTCTAAGATTTATCTAACAAATCAAAATATAATTTAGAATAAATTAAAAACAAAACTTGAAGACTAAATGCAGTAAAATCAATCAGATAAATATGTTAGAGAATCCGATTTCACCGTAACCACTAGATATGAATTTCATATCGTTATGAATACAAGAACGATATCAAACATGTGATAGCGGAATTTCCTAATCTATTTACTATCCTATCTCTAGGTATAGCAAACCTACTCAGCTTATTAATCCACTATATCTCTATGTGAATTAAAATAAACATGAGTGCATTAAAAACTATGAATATTCCCGGTTTACAATGAGTCTTTTGGATCATCTTATCACCGAAAGCTACACAAATAATGCGGTATATTTCTATCCACGTTTAATTCATGGTTATATATTATAACGAACAATTGCATATTATCACCTCTCAGTCTCAAACATGCACATCAGATCATTCAAGTGGTGGCCAAATCACTCAAAAGCATTAAACACAATAATAAATAACTCACATGAATGAAATCAATTGTAGAACATAAAAATCATGAAATTCACATCATCATGGTTAAGCTACATCGTAGCTCTAACAAAAGAAAATTAGAACATAGTAGAATAAGAAATAAAAATATAAATATAAATCAAACCCAGCATCTTGAATCAAAGAACAAGAATTCTGTCACCACTTTTGTCTTCTCTTCAAAATACTTGAAAAACTTTCAGAACAATGGAAAATGATCTAGCTAAAAAAAACCCTAGCTGCTCTCTCTTCCTATTTATAGGAAATCTAAAATATCTACTTGTAGATAACATTAGGGAACAAAATCAAGAATTTCCTGATTTGATATCCATCTTCCATCGCTGCTTTTATTTGAATTCCTAATAATTGCCCTTCTTTTCCTTATCTTCTCCATATCTCATTATTCTGCATAAACAAGGAAAATTTAAATAATCAGAAGGAAATCCAAATATTTTCTCATAGATAATGCATTAATTGTTGCCTAAAAAAGTAAAATAACTCTATTTTTATAGAGTTATCAAACCCCAAACTTAACATTTTGCTAGTCCTCGAGCAAAATCAAGACATAACACATACTCAAGCTAACAACCTCCTTCATGACATATTTCCATAATTGCTCAAATTCACAATTCAAAGAAAATCACAAATTTCATCCAAACATTGAAATCGATTTATAAGTTAAGACCAATTCTAACTATATGATCCAAGTGTGTGTGTGAAAGTCCTCATCTTTTTCAAATTATATGCAATCCAAATAAATTCACATTAACATGCAACCTCTAAAAAATTCTCAATAATTATGACCAAATCTCATAGGTTTGCTTTTCATTCCTCTCTCCACTAATGTAAGCTAATTATCCAACCAAAAATCAATAGGACTTTTCTCGGGTTGTAATGTAAGGCTGGGCTAAAGGTGAGATAACGGGAATTTTTAAGCTCAAATAACCCATCAACACGTTGATTTCGAGGATCTAATTAGAGCCAATTTCACTGTCCAATTTCACTCCTTCAAGATAATTTTTCTGCCGCCATATATCATCATTCCTTTTTTTTTCTTTCCTTTTCTCTTTCTCTTTTTTTTTTTTTTTGAATTGCTTTATGGTGGAGTTTCTCCCAAAGTCCCTCCAAATATAACATAAAAATTTCCAACCCATTGAGTATCCAAAAGGCTCACTCAATTGAAAGTTGGATAGGGAACCATAAGAGCAATTTTTTTTTTTTTGACAATACACCCCAAACAACCACTGCAATCACTTTTTTTCTTCTTTTTACTCCATCATTCCTCCCAAATTTCTATCAAGCTCAAATAATTTTTTTTTTCAAAAGAAAATCAACGTGTTCATAGGGCATGGGATAAGGATATAATTTGATCACGGCTAGGCTAAACATATATGGGTGCCAATGAAAGATTGTGTAATAATTAAGGCTCAACGGGGTGACTAGGGATAAATAAATAGGGTTGGCTTGAAAGGCTCAATCGATCCAAAAACTGCCTATATCATTTTCTCAATTAGATTTAGCTTAGGATTTCGCCTCAAGAGAAAATCAAACAAATTCTAAGATTTGGGTGAAATTTAAGAAAATCACATATTTCACATTAATGTTCTCTAGATTTACACATAATTCAAAAAGTAAGGACTTTTAGTGCTCAATAAGTGGATCAACATAATCAAAATTAAGATTAACTCACACCTCAACTGCAAGTTTAAATAAAATTTAAATTTTCCTAAGAATTGCAAAAATTCACAACAAGGAAAGCAATAATGATAAAAAAAAAATTATCTAAAAATTTGTCTTCCCCCCAAACTTGAATGAAGCAAAGTGTCCTCAATGCGAAAATAGAATAGGAAGAAGAAAACTTCTCTCGGTTGTAGGATAAGTCCATAGATGATCTTGATGATTAAACTCTTGAAATGTGCTCCCTAAAAATTAACCTGAATAAAATAGAGAAAAGTTAATCTTTTTTTTTTTTTTGGCAAAACATAAACTTAAAAATAAATAAAAACATAATTAAAATGTTTGGGTTGCCTCCTAAGAAGCGCTTGCTTTATAGTTTTCAGCCAAACTATCTCAGTTGTCGCTATTCTGAAGGATGAAGTTCAATGGTGGTCTTCTGCTTGTTGTAACCACCTTCAAAGTAGGGCTTCAAACGTTGACCGTTCACTTTGAATGTGCCCTCAATGTCATGCGCAACTTCAACTGTTCCATATGGGAATACCTGTGTAACTGTAAAAAGGACCAGACCATCTAGACCGCAACTTTCCTGGAAAAAGTTTAAGACGAGAGTTATAAAGTAAGACTTTTTGACCAATTTTAAACTCTCTTCTAAATATGTGCTTGTCATGCCATCTTTTTGTACGCTCCTTGTACAACTTAGAATTTTCATAGGCCTCATTGTGAAATTCCTCCAGTTCATTCAGTTGCAATAATCTTTCTTCACCTGTAGACTGCATATCAAAATTCAGAAATTTCAATGCCCAATATGCTTTATGCTCTAATTCCACTGGTAAGTGACAAGCTTTTCCAAACACTAGCCTAAAAGGAGACATCCCAACTGGAGTTTTGAACGCTGTCCTATAAGCCCAAAGTGCATCATCAAGTTTTATTGACCAATCTTTCCTAGAGGCATTCACTGTTTTTTCTAAAATTCTCTTGATTTCCCTATTTGAAATCTCTACTTGACCACTAGTCTGAGGATGATAAGGGGTTGCAACCTTATGTGTGACTCCATACTTACTTAAAAGTGCTGCAAATTGCTTGTTGTAAAAATGTGTCCCCCTATCACTTATGATTGCCTTAGGAGTGCCGAATCGGGTAAAAATATTTTTCTTCAAAAATTTCACCACAACTTTAGCATTATTTGTTGATAATGCTATAGCTTCTACCCACTTAGACACATACTCCACAGCTACTAAAATGTATAAATTTCCATAAGAAGGTGTAAAGGGTCCCATGAAATCAATACCCCAAACATCAAATAATTCACACACAATAATATTGTTTAAAGGCATCTCATTTTTTCTTGAAATATTTCCAGTTCTTTGACACCTATCACATGAAGCTACATAGGAGTATGCATCTTTAAAAAGTGTAGGCCAATAAAATCCAGATTGTAAAATCTTAGCTGCAGTTTTTGTGGCACCAAAATGGCCACCTGTCTCTCCATCATGACAATGATGTAGAATGTTTGTCTTCTCTTCATCTGGAACACATCTCCTTATGATCTGATCTGCACATACTTTAAACAAGAAAGGTTCTTCCCAAAAATAATTTTTAACATCAGAAAAGAATTTTTTCTTCTATTGATATGATAATTCAAGAGGAAGAACATTACATAATAATTTTCAAAGTCGGCGTACCAAGGAATTTTTGTAGACTTGATAGAAAAAATTTTCTCATCAGGGAACTCTTCTAAAATTGGTCTTACCTCTTCCTTTGAATTTGGAATTCTTGATAAGTGATCTGTAATTAGATTTCCAGTCCCCTTCTTATCTTTGATTTCCAAATCAAATTCTTGCAGCAATAGAATCCACCCGATCAACCTGGGTTTTGATTCTTTCTTTTCAAGCGTATACTTAAGAGCAGAGTGGTCAGAATAAACTATAACTTTTGAGCCAATTAAATAAGAACGAAATTTATCAAAAGCAAATACTACCGCCAAAAGTTCCTTTTCTGTTGTTGAATAATTCAATTGTGCACCTGACAAGGTTCGACTAGCATAATATATGGTTCGAAAAATTTTATTCTTCTTTTGTCCCAAAATAGCTCCTACTGCATAATTGCTAGCATCACACATCAGCTCAAAAGGTAAATCCCAATTTGGTGCTACCATGATTGGTGCTGAAATTAACTTCTCCTTTAAAGTGTTAAAAGCCTGCATGCATTCAACAGAAAAATTAAAAGGAGCATCCTTTTCCAAAAGATTAGAAAGAGGTTTAGCAATTTTTGAAAAATCTTTTATAAATCGCCTGTAAAATCCTGCATGCCCCAAAAATCCTCTGACAAGTTTCACAGATGTTGGCGGAGGTAATTTTGCAATGACTTCCACTTTGGCTCGATCGACTTCTATTCCATTTTGAGAAATTTTATGCCCAAGCACTATTCCTTCCTGTACCATAAAGTGACACTTCTCCCAATTCAAAACAAGGTTAGTCTCCTCATATCTTTGTAAGACCAAAGCCAAATTATTTAAACAAGAATCAAATGATAGGCCAAAAACGGAAAAATCATCCATGAAAATCTCAATATATTTTTCAACCATATCAGAGAAAATAGCCATCATGCATCTTTGAAAAGTAGCTGGTGCATTACAAAGACCAAAGGGCATTCTTCTAAAAGCAAAAGTACCATAGGGACAAGTGAAAGTAGTTTTCTCTTGATCTTCTAGTGCAATAGGAACCTGATTATACCCCGAATATCCATCCAAAAAGGAATAAAATTCATGCCTTGCAAGTCTTTCTAACATCTGATCAATAAATGGTAAAGGAAAGTGATCTTTTCTAGTGGCGTCATTCAATTTTCTGTAATCCATACACACACGCCACCCAGTAACTGTTCTAGTTGGAATCAATTCATTGTTGTCGTTTTTATGAACAGTCATACCACCTTTCTTTGGCACAACTTGTACAGGATTTACCCAAGAACTATCAGAGATAGGATAGATGATACTTGCATCAAGTAGCTTAATTACCTCAGCTTTCACTACTTCTTGCATCTTCGGGTTCAAACGCCTCTGAGGTTGGATAGTGGGTTTATATTGCTCCTCCATCAAAATTTTGTGCATGCAAATTGAAGGACTAATTCCCTTGATATCAGCTATTTTCCATCCAATTGCACATTTATGCTCTCTTAATACTCTGAGCAATTTCTCCTCCATCAAATCTGTTAAAGAAGAAGATATAATTACCGATAAAGAAGAAACTCCATCTAAATAAGCATATTTCAAATGAGAAGGTAAGGGTTTGAGTTCAAGAATTGGAGGCTCTTCAATTGATGGTTTAGGCTTTGTAATGTGTTGTCCCAACTCTTCAAATTTAATTGCCTTTTGCCTTGAATATGGTGGAATTGCCTCCATGAAATTTGCGTACTCCTTTATCTCCTCATTATGAATATCTTTGTCCCTTGGTTGAATCAAACATGCTTCAAGTGGATCTTCAAAAATATTTTCCTGGAAAACCTTATTCACCAACTTGTCAACTGTCTCAACTCTAAAACAAGAATTATCATCAGATGGATATTTCATTGCTTTAAAAACATTAAATGAAATAAGATCATCTTGAACTCTAAGGATCAACTTCCCCTGTTGTACATCAATAAGAGCTCTTCCCGTTGCTAGAAAAGGTCAACCTAAGATAAGTGGTACCTCAAAATCTTCCTCCATGTCAAGAACTATGAAATCTGCAGGAAAGATAAATTTGTCAACTTTTACCAAAACATCTTCCACAATACCTCTCGGATATTTAATTGATCGATCAACCAGTTGAAGTGACACTGTGGTTGTTTTTACCTCGCCCAATCCTAATTTCTTGAAAATAGAATAAGGCATTAGATTAATACTTGCACCTAAATCACATAATGCTTTTTCAAAGTAAGAATCCCCAATAGTGCAAGGAATAGTAAAACTTCCTGGATCTTTTAATTTTGGAGGCAATTTGTTTTGTAGGATGGCTGAACACTCCTCGTTTAACTTCACAGTCTCATAATCCTCCAGTTTCCTTTTGTTTGCCAAAATCTCCTTCAAAAATTTTGCATAACTAGGCATTTGCGCTAAAGCATCTGCAAAAGGAATGTTAATGTGCAATTTTTTAAATACATCAAGAAATTTAGAAAATTGCTTATCCATTTTGTGCTGCTGGAGTCGCTAAGGGAATGGAATTGGTGGCACATATGGCTTGGGATTATCTGGAAAAAGTTTACTCTTACTTGTCTCCTTTGATTATTTATTGATCACCTCTTCTTTGTCTCTGGAAATCTCTTCTTCTCCTACTTGTTTACCACTTCTCAGGGTAATAGCCTTTATGTTTTCAATTGGATTTTTCTCTGTGTTGCTTGGCAAAGAACCCTGTTGCCTTCCTGACATCATGCTTGCTAACTGACCCACTTGCATCTCCAGATTTCTGATTGAAGCCTCTTGGTTTTGAAATCTCGCATCCGTGCTTTTGATGAAGTCATGAGTTGTGTTAGCAAGTTTGGTGACTATATTTTCCAAATTTGACTTTGTCTCTTCTGATTGTTTGAATCCAAGTGGTCTCGTCACATTTTGATTGTGTTGGAGTAGGGATTATTCTGCGACCTGTTAAAATTCCCAACAAAGTTAGAATTTTCACTAGGTTGTTTGAAAGTATTACCTACCTAACACTCTGTGCTAACATGTCCCCCACCACAAAAATCACATGTCAAAGTGCGAATTTTCATGGCTGAAACACTCATATTATCAAGCTTTTTGTTGATTGTTTCAAATTGTGCAGCAATTGCAGCAAAAGCATCAACTTCATGAACTCCGCTAACTTTTCGCATTGGTAATCTCTCAGTAGGCCACTGATAACTATTGGACGCCATCTCTTCTAATAAATTGTAAGCTTCTTCTGGTGTTTTATTATTTAGAGTTCCTCCTGCAGCTGCATCAATCATAGAACGAAGATTTGCACTAGAGCCATTATAAAAAGTTTGTACCTACATCCATACAGGTAGTCCATGATGTGAGCATCTCCTAAGAAATTCTTTGAATCTTTCCCATGCTTCATATAATGATTCATTATCCATCTGCATAAAATTAGTAATATCGTTACGCATCTTCGCAGACTTTGCAGGTGGAAAGAACTTACCAAGAAATTTCTGAGCCATATCATTCCATGTAGTAATTGATCCTGCAGGAAGAAAAGAAAGCCAACTCTTAACTTTATCTCTAAGAGAGAATGGAAATAATCTCAATCTAATAGCATCATCTGTAACTCCATTATATTTAATGGTGTCACAGATTTCAAGAAAAGCATCGATGTGAGCGTTTGGATCATCGCTTGGTAGCCCACTAAGGGCGCGCATGGTAAAATTTCTGAAACAGAAATTGATTTCTGCTAGAAATCAATTTCTCAATTTCTATTCCCTGACAAGTTTCGAAAAAAGAAACCCGTTTGATAACGACTCAAAATTTCTATTTTTGAAACAGAAATCCGTTTGATAACAGAAAAAATTTCTATTTCTAGGAATAGAAATTGATTAGATAACAACATAGGAAATTCTCAAATATAAAATAATAGCCGAAATAATACTAAAATAATATAGAAAATCCTCAAATACAAAAAATAATCGAAATAATACTAATACACTAGAAAAGTTGAAAATACAATTTCATGGAATTTATATTACATGTACTTACGTTTCCTATTACGTGATATTTTCTTTCGAAAAATAAACAACGTGGCAAAAAAAATTGAAATTCAATTGTAGTGAATATGTCGTTGTGTTTTTGCCGAAATTGATTTCACATTAATCAAATAAGTCTAATGATAGCCATGATTATAATAGTCTAATCTCCTAAAAAAATCCTAACTTCAAGTCTAATTCCAATTTCTTTCCAAATTTTGTTAAAAATATCCTCACCGTGTTCAAAAATCGTCACCAATTTTTTTCAAAATTATCAACACTAGGATTATTTAAAAATTTATTATCAAAATCTATATTTTCATCAACACTCTTACAAGAACAACATATTTCTTATTAGATCTCTTTTCCTTATAAAAGAAAAATCGGATGAAACCCTAATGATTTGACCCATTTTTACCCCCTTAATATGAAGTTTATGATTAAAAAAATAATTAGCCAAATAGAGTCGTTGGCTGGCATACACGGAAGAGTAGGTGAAGAAAGACTCATTAGATATGAATATGACCAATTGACTATTACCATGCATAAAATCTCTTACGTGCAACAAATGAAGCCTTGTTCATTCAATTCTCACCATCTAGCCCAATGGTTAAGATTTTCAATCAATATTGATTAGAATGATTATATTAAAAAATCATTAAAATATTTTGGACTAAATTAACTATTTCTATTTCTATTTCAATATTATTGATCTAAAATATTTTGGACTAAATTGAAAAGTTGAGAAAAAAAAATTCTATTTCTATTTCTATTTCAGAAACCGAGAAGCTAAAAATTTCAGCTTTTTATGATTTCTTCGATTTCTCTATTTCTGGAATAGAAATCTGTTTCAAAAATAGAGAAATCAAATCGCGTTACCAAACGGATTTACGTTTCCAAACCTGTTCTAAACGCAGAAACGAAAGAAATTGAGAAACAGAAATTTTATCATGCGCGCCTAAATTGCACTGATTGTTGAAGCATCTGAATGAGTGACGGCTTGATCTCAAAGTTGTTTGCTTGAATTGCAGGTCTTCTGATACTTGATGTGGCGCCTTGAACTGTTGGCGCAGCATAATCTCTTAAAAGTCTACGTGGATTTTCATTATCACCGTCTGCCATCTTAGCTTGATTTTTCTATTCTCTTAGTCGCCTTTTGAATGTACGCTTGATTTCTGGATCAAGTTCAACAAGTTCCCCTTGTTGGCTACGTGTCATAAACCGATGTACACCCTGAAAAACAAAACAAAAGCTAGATTAAACTTAGAATTATTTGGTATCAATATTAATTAGTATTAAACAAACGATCCCCGGCAACGGCGCCAAAAACTTGTTCGTAAAATTCTAAACGCAAGTGCACGTATCGAACAAGTAATATAATGATGAGATAAAGTATCGTCCCACGGAGATCGATGATTAATAAACCAATTAAATACTAAAATAGACTAATTCTAAGATTTATCTAACAAATCAAAATATAATTTAGAATAAATTAAAAACAAAACTTGAAGACTAAATGCAGTAAAATCAATCAGATAAATATGTTAGAGAATCCGATTTCACCGTAACCACTAGATATGAATTTCATATCGTTATGAATACAAGAATGATATCAAACATGTGATAGCGGAATTTCCTAATCTATTTACTATCCTATCTCTAGGTATAGCAAACCTACTCAGCTTATTAATCCACTATATCTCTACGTGAATTAAAATAAACATGAGTGCATTAAAAACTATTAATATTCCCGGTTTACAATGAGTCTTTTGGATCACCTTATCACCGAAAGCTACACAAATAATGCGGTATATTTCTATCCACGTTTAATTCATGGTTATATATTATAACAAACAATTGCATATTATCACCTCTCGCCTCAAACATGCACATCAGATCATTCAAGTGGTGGCCAAATACTCAAAAGCATTCAACGCAATAATAAATAACTCACATGAATGAAATCAATTGTAGAACATAAAAATCATGAAATTCACATCATCATGGTTAAGCTACATCGTAGCTCTAACAAAAGAAAATTAGAACATAGTAGAATAAGAAATAAAAATATAAATATAAATCAAACCCAACATCTTGAATCAAAGAACAAGAATTCTGTCACCACTTTTGTCTTCTCTTCAAAATACTTGAAAAACTCTCGAACAATGGAAAACGATTTAGCTAAAAAAAAAACCCTAGCTGCTCTCTCTTCCTATTTATAGGAAATCTAAAATATCTACTTGTAGATAACATTAGGAACAAAATCAAGAATTTCCTAATTTGATATCCATCTTCCATCGCTGCTTTTATTTGAATTCCTAATAATTGCCCTTATTTTCCTTATCTTCTCCATATCTCATTATTCTGCATAAACAAGGAAAATTTAAATAATCAGAAGGAAATCCAAATATTTTCTCATAGATAATGCATTAATTGTTGCCTAAAAAAAGTAAAATAACTCTATTTTTATAGAGTTATCACGGCCTACGTTGCGGGCCCGTCCTCATTCGGATCGCTGGCTCGGGTCGAACCCAATCCGCAGATCCGACCCGGTCAGTTTTTATATTATTTTATTATAAAATAATATTTTAAATAAATAATAAATATTTTATTTTTCGAAAAAATCAAAAAAAAATCAAAAAATGTTTTATTTAAAAAATGTTTAAAAAATGTTTTAATTTCCAAAAAAAAAAGCAAAAATATCCAAAAATATTTTCCAAAAATATTTTTAAAAAAATTTAATTTCCAGAAAATCGAAAAATAATAAAAAATGATAAAAATATTTTTATTTTCCAAAAAATCAAAAAAAAATCAAAAATATTCCATATTTTCCAAAAAATGCAAAAAATCCAAAAAGGCCAAAAAATTCATGAAAAAGCCAAAAAAATTTAGAAAAAGCCAAAAAGACTTGTATTTTCCCAAAAATACCAAAAAATCCCAAAAAAATCCCTTTTGTGTCCAAAAAAAAAAAATTAGAAAAAGACCTAGAAAATATTTTTCTTTCACAAAAATGCATAGAAAATCCCTCGAACATTCAAAATGCGTGGAAAATCCCTCGAACATCCAAAAAGCCTCAGGGTTTAAACAATATTAGGTACCGAAAGGGCATTAGTGATTAACTAATGTAATCAAGTCCCCGATCCTAATTTCTCTGGTTGCGTAGGAGCAAGTACTTCTCCCGATACTTCGCTTAGATTTCTAATCAACCCACCCCAAATCGATTAGTGGCGACTCCATTTTAAAAATTGATTTACAGGTTAAAAAACTTAGACCATTAAGTTGTGAATTGGTGGACTTGGGAGAGTCCGGGCCTTATCAATTCAGCCGAGCCATTAGCCTCCTTAGGCGCTCGTACCCGATTGCGGGCGCCGAAAGAAAAAGAGGTCGCGACACTCACCAATGTTTTCTTAACTCAAATCGCCACTGTCAACAGACTTGTTGGCTTGGTACAAAGTTGCTATTTGTCATCAACATTTCTGTGACTGAAATTGAAACAAAAAAGAATAAATAATAAGAAGAAGACGACGAGGTCATTATCGGGGTACAATAATTAAAGTTGCAGAGAGTATGAAAAATATCACATTGGTGGTCGATCAAAATTTGACCTAGTCATCTTGGCCTATTTCGAATATTCGACTTTTCCATGGACAGATTTTTCCGCACGGAATGGACAGATTTTTCCACATGATCGCCATCTAAATACTCCCTAGCTATTGCCCATCCCGTACAACAACCAACAAAGATCTTTCCTTTGCCAACTTTTATGGTCTCTCACGATATGAGTTCCCGAATGAGTGTTCCTCTCCATGTCATTTTCCTCGTTGCACTAACCCTGGCGCTGATCTCTCTGTCTGTCGCCCAAGACTTGCCCCGGAACTACGGCGTCGCCCACAATGCAGCCCGCTCTCAGGTCGGTGTAGGCCCGATCACTTGGGACGAGCGAGTGGCTAGCTATGCCAGGGATTACGCCCAAAAGCACGCCAGGGATTGCACGCAGCTGGTCCATTCAGGCGGACCCTATGGAGAGAACCTCGCGTGGGCTTCCCCTGATCTCACCAGCACGAGCGCGGAGAACATGTGGGTCGGGGAAAAGCCTAACTACGACTACAATTCCAACTCGTGCGCACCCAGGAAGGTCTGCGGGCATTACACTCAGGTGGTGTGGCACAACTCAGCTCGGTTTGGATGCGCGAAGGCCCAATGCACGACTGGCGGTACTTTGGTCACTTGTAACTATGATCCTCCCGGCAACTATATAGGACAAAAGCCTTATTAAAAAAAGTTGTATGTCAGAGATGAACTATCGCGTCAAAATAATGCACCTAATAGGTACGTCTCTTTTCTGATTAAAAATTTAATCTCTTATCAATCTCTCTCTCTCTCTCTCTCTCTCTCTCTCTCTCTCTTAATTTTTCAAGTGAAGGAATTTCAATCCTCTAAAGTCTCTTCACACTGTGAAAGAGAAGCTAAGTATGATCTCTACAACGGATTTGACTCTCAAGTTCATTCTATTAGTTCTTTCTTTAAACACATAGCAATGGCCATCTCGACCATATCACGATACATTCTGCTCAATAAGCTTATAAGATTTATATATATGATAGAATTGATAAGTACTTCAATAGAAAAAAGATTAAAATGTGGGACTAATATTATTTAATAACTTGGACTTGGTGATATATTCATCGATAGTTATTATGTATTGATGAATTGAACTCCTTTAGTTTTTTTTTTTTTTTTGGTTGAAATCGAAGATCTTTAGTTGACCAAGAAAGTAATATTACCTCTAGTTA
Source organism: Eucalyptus polyanthemos subsp. polyanthemos (assembly GCA_017140185.1). NCBI lineage: Eukaryota > Viridiplantae > Streptophyta > Magnoliopsida > Myrtales > Myrtaceae > Eucalyptus > Eucalyptus polyanthemos. The sequence goes on along the minus strand of CM029463.1, from coordinate 19,447,947 downwards.
ATTAACTAGGTGTCGATAAACTTCGGGAAAAAAATAAATTTGGTGTCAGTAAGGACAAGTCAAAATTGCCTAACTTCGTATTCCATTTCAATTATTTTTTTATATAGCAGCCTATTGCTTTGAAAGGTCATGGACTTATAGCTAGAATATTCTTTCCCACTTGGATCTATATGCTTGAATTCGGACCTGAGCAAGTTCTTAAAAGGCTCATGAATGAAACAGGCGGGAGAACCGCCCTTCACACATGTGAGCCTCCTATACGAGGCCCGTTGTCTCCTTTAATTTAGGTATTTCTTTCTCTCCATCGTTATTTTAACTCAAATCACCACCTTAAGTCAACCAAGTTTCGCAACTGTTGGAGCTGAGTCACACCGTATGCCTTTGGACTTTACCTCAATCGTCTTGGCCCAATCAAGTTTAGGAAGAAGCCAGTGGACATTATCTGCAACCTTGATTAGAGAATCAAAATCTTTCGTGAGATAATCACCAGACCATCGATACATATCATGAGTGGGGTAAATCAACTATCAACACTGATATCACTTGTTGGGGATGCATAACAAATCCCAATCCTTCACCTTGGAAGATTATTAAGAGAAAACCCAAATCCAAATTTATTAACATATCCAATTTGATCCACTTTCATTCAAAAGCTAAAATCATTAGAGAGATTTAGAAAAAAATTTCCCATAAAATATTATTGCAAATATGGTCAATGTTGTGTTAGACGAAAAAAGTCGCACATCGAGGATGTGGAGTGAGGTGGGAAACAATTTACAAGATTGTTTTTTTTTTTTTAATCCAGTAAAGGGAATAAAAATCTCAATAGATATATTCTTTTATTTGATCGTTTTTTTTTACCAAACTGGAGCCGTCACAGCCCAACTCTAGTCATGGGGGAGCCAAGTTCATCAACCCTTAGCAAGGGGCAATTGTGATTGTTTGAACAATGTTTTAGTTGAGTGGAAATCACTCATGGAGACTAGATGCTTTGATTTCTTCTTTTTTTTTAAATCATAAAAAAAATCTAAATTATGTCCACTATGATATATTTATTCTTTTTTTTTGTGATATTAAAAACCCTATGCCTCGTGTCGTACATTTACCTTAAAAAAAATTTGTGACATTAAAAAAAAAAAAAGCCCAAACTTGTACTTATGTGACACATTCACCCTCCATCAAAATTCGTTAAATGTTTTGTTAAACAAAACAACTTCATTTTTATTTCACTTAGGACATGTGGGTGTCATAATAACAGTATTTGCTTTCTAGCATCCATTTAGATAGATTTTTAACGATTTTTATTGACATAACTTTAATGAAAGGTCAATATATCGCACAGGTACAAGTTTGGGATTTTTAGTGTCATGGAAAAAAAAATTTAGATGAAATGTGTCACAGTGAGCATAATTTAGAGTTTTTAATGGCTTTTACTAGGGGTGAGTATGGTTCCAAGAGTTCTAGGGTAGAACTTAAAACTTTATAAAACATATCCGGTTTCAGGTTCTAAATTCTAGGTTCTAGAATATGTAGAGTAAATTCCAAATTCCAAAAATTAGAAACCTATAACCTAAAACAAGTCTTTGTATTTCTTTTGTTCTATGTCTCCGTGTGATTTTGCGACATTGCATGGTGTCTAATGATGAGTTTGTGATATGAAACCACTAATCTAAGCTTCCAATTCCAGCTATATCCATCACAAAGACTTGTATTTTGTTTATATTTGTAGATCTTCATGCATATTAATATGAGTTGTAATTAATGGATTGCAGTAAATAATGGTCATTAGAGGTGATAATTCACTACAATCGTTCAATTAAGAATACATATGTAATCTAAGTAGATCTTGGAACTGACTCTAGAATCTGTGACATGGTAAGTTCTAGGTTCTTGGTATGTAGGATGGGTTTTGTTGAGAAAACTTTTTAATAAATATTAAAGTTGAGAAAACTATTCATGAAATTCTTGTAAGTCGGATATGTGTTTTGAAGTATCTTGATTTAGGGAATTACTTTAGAAGGAAAAGTTAGTAGCAATCTTAATCTTATTCAAATTCAAGTCTAGATTGTGAAATCTACTTTAGATCAAATAGGTGCAAACTTTATATTGAATATATAAAGATCTTCAAACTGAGAGAATCACTTATGTTCCCATCCCAACACAAGTTCAGAACTAAACACAAATTCACAATGAGACATAATACACTAGTTTAAAATCTATAAATCTTGAGACAAGTTTTTTCTAAATGAATAAGCTCTATTTATAGAAACTAAGACTAGTTATATGGCGGTTAGAATCAAGTGGAGATTCAGCTTCTCTCACTCAACAGCCATTCAATCTTCTTAATACATATATGTCCAACAGATAGATTAGAAGTCTAGTGACTGTCCAATGGCTAGTTAGGAAGTGATTGAGTATATAAGGAGACAAATATGCCGAAGAGCATCTAAGAGACAAAGCCTAGAATCTAAAATTTCAAAGTCTGAGCTTACTTTGACTATACACTTGTCTTTTGTGAGCTTCAATTTTATGATCATAAGAGAAGTAGAAAAAAGAGTGATTGAACAAGATAATGTGACCTATCATACACCAAGTGTGATCACTCACTATTGTAATCTCTTATTGATCATCTAGTAGAATCCAACCAATAAGCTGTTGACATTAGAAAGTACACGTGGGCTTAATCTCGGCCAAAATACTATAAACCTTGTGTGCAAATTGTTTAATCCTTAAACTTTTATTGCTTATTGTTATAGTTTATTGCACACTTGCGAGCTACTTCAGAAGTTCATTTTATCGCAAAGCCGTTTATGAACTTTATTCCAGAATATGGACTTTGCGCTCAAAGTTCAAACTTAGACCTTGACTTTTTTTCTATTTTGCTTTAATTTGTCAAGATTATATTAAATCATCTATTCACGCCCCCTCCCCCTCTATGTGATACTTGCTAGCTACATTAGGTTCCAAGTTCCAAAATTAGAAACCTATTCCAATGGGTTGGTTCCTGGAATTGAACCTGGACAAAATCGACACCGTTCACCCTTAACTTTTACCATTTCTTTTGTAACTAGTTACAAAACCTGCATGCATACTTGGACACATTTTTTTATCAGCATATATCGGTATTTTCACATGTTATGTTTATCAAAATTGGCATATAATTGTAGTCACTTATGGTATCGATAATTTTTTCACTTATGTTATTTTTATGAATGTTCTGCACCTATCCACGAGCACTTTAAAAGAAATTTGTTTATGAATTTTAACAAACAAAAATAAGGAACTTGCTCAAAGTTAAACTTAGAAAAGGCAGCATGTAAGTTTTCAAAATAAAATTTAATTAAAACGGATGTGTGAAGGAAAAATTAGGATAGAGAATTTGAAAACTACTAGCATTGTGGCAAATTTAAGTTTATCTTTATCTTAGAATACGATATTCAGCATATTCTTTAGATGAAAAGTTAGTTCAATGTTTATGATGACCAAATTAAAACTCTAGACTGCCTTTTTTTATTGTCATTACCAAGATCATATATATAAAATAATATGTAATGTTAAACCACCAGGAAATATGAGAAGCCATATATAAAATAGCTACAACTTATGGATTTCTTTATAAATATGCTTTTTCTTCAGTACTTTTTTCGTATAAGTTTAATTTTAAATGGATAGAGAAAAAGGAAATAAAATGGTATGACTATGGTTAAGTGACACTCGATTGTCATTTATCACTTAATGTGGTAGGTATGCTTTGAATCATACTTACGTTTTCATGAAGTGGGAACAATTTGTTGAGCATTTACGTAATTTACGTAAATATGAGCTACTTTTTAAATGTTCATCAAATATCATATTTACATGGTGCAACCGCAAAATCAATCCATCTTATTACTATTATTACAATCTCGTATTGTCTCAAATAGACAATGACATTTGACTAGGTGTCAAACTTTTAGGATAGTACAGTTCTAGCATGCAACACTCTTTGTAAGTCAGCCTCAATGTTGGGTAAGCATATCACTAATTGAGCAAGTAATTGACCAAATCTTCTAAGGATTAGAAAGGCTAATAATTGTAGATTACACGGATGATAATCAATGATGCATTCCATATAGTCAGTCCCGCCGACATACCCCAACTGGTCACAAGTGAAGGAATCTAGCGGTTCAGGGAGTGATTTCCATCATGTACCACTTTGCTCTTACAGGATTCAAGAGGTGGTTTTCACAATGTAGCACTTTGTGACACCCCGAACCCTTCGCAGGTCGTCACCAGCGCCAATGTTACACTTTATTACCTTTTTCTATCTTGTACTTAAAACAAGCGTCATTAATCACAGGCATTTTTTTTTTTTAAAGCGGTCCCAACATGACTCATAGCGGAAGCAAATTAAACATCATCATCTATCCCCCTACCAATCCATGATACCAATACACACCAGCTAAACATCAAGATTTTATAAACAATTTCGACACTTTGCTTACATATATATATATAGCAAGATGGGGTTCCCTTCGAGTCGGTACAAAACAAGGAAGGCTAGGACTCTGCCATGTCCTGCCTAAAATCTCAAAAAGAAACCTCGACCCCTAACATTATACAAGCACAAAACCCCCATCGAAAGCGTCGACTATCTACATCAAAAAGAGATCCAGCTCCTACTCATCGCGCGCAGGTCTCACACCCAACCCGGTGCATCAGGCGGTGGCGGCGGCAACGTCCCTCACATAGCTCCATCCCGTCGAACGTGCACAGAAATGAACTCCTGAATGACAGGGCCCCCAGCCAGGCCTATGTCGTACATCACTAGACAGCGCACTCGAATAAAAGTCAATCCGGGAACAGAGGGACAGTCTATCTCCGCACACTCGACCTCTACATCGAACGGTAGACCATAAAACACCCCCCGCGAGACGGTAGGAAGCGACATACTGCTAATCTGAAATGTTATTCCCCAAAAGGGGTGAGTACAACCACTCAGCAGATAGGGAAATCCAATAACAACTCAATGCACCATGCATATCATCATACGATGCAGGCATTGCTTACCTTTGATGTCATGCGCATTCATGCATCATCATATCATACATATCATCATCATGGCATCTCATATATCATTATCATCATCATGCATTTTATCATGCATATCATACCATGGATGACCATCATATCACATCACGCATCATCATCATCATCATCATCATCATCACCATGCATATCATTATGCATATCATGTCATTATCATCATCATGCATATCATCATGCATATCATATCATAGGTGATCATCATATCACATCACATATCATTATCATCACATCATCATGCATATCATCATGCATATCATATCATGGGTGATCATCATATCACATCACATATCATCATCATCACATCATCATGCATATCATCATGCATATCATATCATGGGTGATCATCATATCACATCACATCATCATCATCATCATCATCATCATGCATACCATCATGCATTAATTTTCATTTTTATCTTTAGATTTGATCACCACATCACCCATTCTCAATTATCATCCCTTCGAGCAAAGACCTCCGACAGGGTTCCCAGCATTCAGCCTCCTAGGCCACCGGGCTTCCGGCCCCCCACATTCTGGGCATCTCACATCTCAACTAGCATCACGAGGCATTCCCTTCAAGCAGAAACCTCCGACAGGGCTTCCGGCCTTTACCCTTCTAGCCAGTCATCCCGCACCCCAATCATGTTGTCGTGAGGAACCTCTGGGCATGTATCCAAGATACAACCGGACATCCGACCGCCCACATTCCGGGCATCGTGAATCTCCCAAGGAATTCCGGCAATGCATCTCTGTACATTCCAGCCTCATCCTCCACCACAACCTCTTACTCACATATCATTTTCCACATTCACCATCCTTTTAATCTCATTATTACATGGCATATGATTCACACATGCATCACAATTTATGATCATACATATACCAATGTCATGTAACAATGCATAATAAATTCAATGGAACTCATGGCCAATAAAAAAATCCCTTTTTATTTTATTATTATTTTTTTATTATTTTTTTATTATTTTATTATTTTTTTATTATATGTATTTATTTCATAAATAAATATTAAATTTAATATCTATGATTTTCCCAAAATCATAATATTCAAACAATCATTAAACAAACCAATAGGATGACAATTTCATACAAAATTCATGGCCAAATTGAATTTCACATAATTTCACAATTTCCACAAAATAGCACATGATATTCGGATAATGACCAGAATGCACAGTTTCCAAATAAATTCGATTAAAATACTCATATGGCCTCCAAAAATTACGAAATTTTACAGGGTGATAGCCAAGACATTTTTGTACAACTTTCATGAAGAACTCCAAGCCATATTCTTTTTGGATTATTTTACACGACCTCACGAAGCTTCTGGAACCACTACCGCATCGTCCAGAATACACATCTCCGAAATATTAAGATTTCACCCATCTATTCTCTTTCGTTTCCTCTGATATTTGAGTATGTTATGTAACAAGGTGTCCTTTACAATTTTCATGAAGAGATCTAGGTCAAATAACCAAATTATGGTCACCATTTAAGTCCATGAAATCTCGGGTGTCTTGGAACACATCACCAGAACCATCGTCTCCAAGATCTAGCCGATTTACTAGGCTATACTTGTTCATTTCTCTTCAAATTTGAGTATGTTGTAGTTTAAGATGTTACCTACAACTTACATGAAGACATCGAAGCCAAAATCGGACTCCAAACACACATGCAAGCTCAAACAAGTTACTGACTCCTACAAACCGAGCAAGAACAGTCACACGGCTTGAAAACAACCAACCCTTACCTCGGTTTTTCTCACAAATAACACCTAAAATCGAACATGCAAACCATATACACACATGCAAGAGAAGTTAGAGGACTCCACTTGCCTCTAGGATGGACGGTCGACGGCGTACGGCGGCGTACACGGCGAACAGACGGTGGGACACGGCGGCTCCTCCTCGGCTCCGCCTCCTCTCCCTCTCGGTCTCTCCCTCTCTCTCGCGATTTCTCTCTCTCTCTCTCACCCTCTCTCTCGGCCAAAAGAATCCGGCCACCTTCTCTCTCTTCTCCCCTTTTATTTCCCCTAAAGCTCATCATTAGTAATGATTGATTTGCCTCAACCAATGGCCAATGCATGGCCTTCTCCTTGCCACTTGTCTTGATCCATGCAAGATGGGCTTTGGAGTTGGGCTTGGGCTTGGGCCATCTGGCCACTCCTCCTTGGGCTGGTCGACAGCCTCCTTTGGGCTCTAATGGGCTGACTAGCTTGGCCCACCAAGCTTTAGGCCAATGGGCCCAAGGCCCATTCGAATTTAATCCCCTTTTTCTCTCTCTTTTTTTTTTTTTTTGAAATTCTTCTTTAAATATTTTTGAATTCCAATTTTCATCTTGGCCAAAGTCTTGGGATATTTTTTTTTATTGAAATTTAAATCATATGGCCAAGCATAGATTATTAATCTATTAAATTTAAATTTCCACAATCACAAGCACAAATCATCAAATTTAAAAGACTAATGGCTCAAACATAAGCCATGGAAATTCTACCACCTAATTAAAGACTTTAACACACCTTATGGCTTGGCTTTGAATTTCTAGGATGCCACACACTTTGTCCCACGTGGCACTTAGTTCTAAGAGGGGAGCAAAAAAGAGTGAAGGCCCAAATAGGCCCAAACCAAATTGACCTAAATTTTCAAGCCCATTAAGCCTAGTCTAGATTTCAAGCTCCCCTTTTTTCAGGCAAAGCCAGGCCATTTCTCGGGCCATTTCTCAACCTCCAAATGACCCAATTTGGCCCAAACTACCTTTTAAAAATGAAAAGTATTAATAAAGTATATGATATTAATAGTGAAAGATGAGAAAAGTGTCAAAAAAAGTCTTAAATTTATAGTAATAGTGTCAATTTAATCATAAATCTTATTAATATCAATCAAATCCTAAATCTTTTAACTTAATGTCAAGTCAGTCCTTCCAACAAATTATTGCCGGATATTACTGATGTGGACACTAGTCAACATACATAGCACGATCAATGCTGATGTTGGCCACTTTTAATAATCTTTTTTTCTTTTTTTTCCTTTTTTTTCTTTTTTCTTTTTTTTCTTTTCTTCTTCCACCAACTAATCATCGACTAGAGGTGAAGGACCTTGCCAGCATCTGACCAACCTTGCCATATCTAGCGAGGTCGTACATCGTACAACCTCTGTCAAGGCTCAACCCCATTAGATCTAACGAGAGTCAAGCTTGCTGACATGGACGATAAGAGTGTACAAAACAGATCGCCCAAATTGAAAATCGCCTAGACTGGACTAAACTAGCTAGTTTACTCTAACTCCTAGGAGTGTTGGTCCAATTCCAGGTTCCCAAAAGTGGAACTGATATCCGAGCAGTCCAGTTCCCGATTCCAAGTGGTTCCTAGTTCCAAGTGAGAACTAAACAAGACCAACTAAATATACTTTTTTATTTTATTATTTCTTGAAAAAAAATTGGAACATGTGAACTAAAAACTATGTAGGTATGGTTTCAAGTAGTAGGAAAAAAAAAGTAACAAGAAAAAGGTACTGGGAGAAAATAAGTGACTAGTTCCATTGGATCAAATCGAACTAATGGTGTGATCCAGTTCTCGATTCGAGGATCAATCGGTCTAGTCCCCAATTCCACCTTAGAATTAGATCGAACTGCAAACTGATCACCCATAATGGGTGAAAGCCGACCTCGGCAAATCCAGCAAGGGTCCCTTGCCAAAGGCTGCAAGGTTGAAGGCTGCGACCTCATGGTGTTTGGCGAGGGCCAATCCTCGTCGACCCTCACCTCTAACTAGTCGCCAGCCTAGTGATCAGCTTAAGAAAGATGCAAGGAAAGAAAAGACAAAGAAAATAATAAAAAAATTCAAAAAAGTATTAAAATATTATCAAAAGTTATCAACGTTAGTATCAACCATGCCATATAAATTGACCAAAGTCCATGTCAGCAATATTTGGCCAAATTAATCGAAAAAACTAAGGACTATATTGCCACTAGATCAAAATGTTTATAATTAAATTAGCATTATTAAAATATTTAAGAGTAAATTGGCACCAATGCAATAGATTTATGATTTTTCTAATACTTTTCCCAATGGAAGACGCATCATTTATACTCAAAACAATGTAATAAACTCATAACTAAGTTAAAAATATCTAAACATATAAAAGAAGCGATTTTTGAGGTCCAAAATATAATAGCTCATCTCTTTTTCATTTAAAACCAACAAAAAAAGTTGGGCTAGGCCTGAACCAGCCCAGTCTAGTTTTCTTTTGGTCGGTTGCCTAGTCTAGCTCGGTATGGTATTTATTTATTTTGAGCTGGGCCTACTAACTGGACTTAGAAGTTCCACACTTATCATGTTCAGGCCGGGCAAAAGAAAAAAGTATTGTGGCCAACCCGTCCGACCCTGCTCACTCCTACATAGTTATAACTAAACACAAATATCAATTTGTGTTCAGAGCATATGAATATTCGATACCACATATGACGGGTGCAAATTAACATAACCGATTCATTATACATATAGAACATTATATCCAAGTTACATTATATCCAAGTTACAAAATATAAAGAAGGTGTCGATGTCTTGCACAAAAATCCATAAACTCGATTAGTTGACATTTGACTTACGAGACTTCAATTTTTTTATCTTTTTTTTTTTTTTAAATCAGATCAAGTTGCCTGGTCCTCTTCGGTCTAATTAAAGAAACACAAACAGGATACTTCACTTCTTTCAATCAACTTTATCTTTCGACCAAATGGACTCGTATAGAATCTGATATATGGATCTGATGCATAAATTAGTCATGAGCCATATGTAAACAAAGAGCATCCCAGGAGCCTCGTCTCTTTTTAATGTAAAATCAAGAGCATTTGACCATGCACTTGTGAATCCATTGCTTGTTCAATAGAATAATAGGATATGATGGAGGAAAACCACTTTGTTTTGTGTATATTGAAAAAAGAAACCAAAGGTGTGTTAGTTTTGCGTAAAATAAGTGATTTGAAAAATATTTTTTGGAAAATGATTACTTATGTTGTTTAGAAAAATTAGTTAGCAGAAAAAAAAATTATCATCGATTATAATCTCAGCCTAACTATTTTCGTGAGCAAAAAAACAAAAAACAAAAATTCCATTCATTTATTTTTCTAGATGATATAAACGATCATTTTTCATAAAATATTTTTTAAACCACTAATTTTTCATGAACAAATGCACCCAATGTTTATTCCTTTTCTTCCACACCTAAAGTGCCATGGGGGTATTAATTGACGAAACAAGTCCATCATTATATATAGAGAAATGATTCTAGATTAAACATTTTTGTGACGCGAGACTTCTCCGCTTGAATCCGAGTTAGGTCGTCCAAAAAGGTTTTAAGAGCAAATGGATAACAAATATTCGATAATGATTTTCAACTCATTTTTATAAAGTCCAACCATATACGAAAATTTGATCATTTCCCAATAAAATGATTTTCTTAATAACCCACCTAGGATTCAACAAGTGATAGGGGCGTTTCTCATACTTTCGGCCCAAAAATCAATGATAATCATTCCAGTTCCTCCCTGCGCAGTACAATTCAAGCGGGCGGCTAGGGCAGTGGATTTATGTGCTAATTTTTTTCTGAAAAAAAAAAAAGAAAAAAAAAAGCGAAATGATCTTGATATTTTCTTGATAAAGTTAAGTTTTTTGTTCTCTCATATTGAGAGTCGATGGTGCATGCTATGAACTTACAATATCCTTTTTGTTTGAGTAATTGCTTATATACATCGCGCTACGTCCCCTGCCCTTCTTTGTTATTACCTTAAATATTGCTCTCTTCTCAACTTTTTCAAGGTATTTCTTGTTGGGCAAGGCTATGTTATCTATTAATATTAATATACCAAATCAAGTGGCAGACCATAAGTGGACAGTAAATCTTATTCAATAATTAATAACAATATGCCACGTGACATATAGTACCAAATTATAAAACAGACTTAGGATTTGACATTTCTCTTTTTTGTTTTTATCGTAAAATTAAGAGCAAGCAAGATGTCAGGATATTAATGGCACTATGCATACTAAGACTTCACCAGAATTTCTTACTAAATGAGATGACGCACTATGTGGCATGTCATCAAGTAAGCGTGTAATCTGCATTAGAATAAAGTTTGTGAAAAAGGAAATAGAGATGGATGGGGCAAGATCAAGTAAGGGAAATTTAGTTTTTTATTCCACCATCCTTTCATCCCAAAATTAAACACAAGTCGTCTCAAGCATTAAATCAAGCTGCCACTGTAGTTTATCTGACAATCCTTGAAGTAATCCAGATAGTTTTTTAACTTGTTATATCGAAATGTAATGTAATTATACTCTGCTCGCGTTGATCTTAATTATTTCACCCATAATTAATTTATTTTTACTTATTTTGAATTCATCGGAGTCAACATTCACGCTGAGCTAAAACCCATGAAGATGGAGATTTATCATGTGTACCCTTTGAATACTTTGGTAGTTGTATGTAGATCCTCTTCAAAACTAAAATTTGCTTGTTCATCCTCATAAAGTTCTAATACATTCAATACTTCTATGGCTCCTTTTACTTATGCTTGCATTCGAAATATGTGAAGAGCTTCAAGCATTGTCCAGCATACTTCAGTGGCAGCTTGTGATGATGATTGAGAGGAGATATGTCACCACATTGGAAAGGAAGGTAACAGAGTAAAAAATCTGTCTAAGGAATGCTACACAATCAAGAGAAGGATGAACAATCTCTGGGAAAACAAGGTTGACCAAGTGTAAGAGGGTAAGTAATCGAATCAAAGATGTGACGATATGATGACCTTCGAGTGCACGCTGTTCTGGTCAAAACCCTGATTTCCTTTGGCATAATTAAATACCGACGTGAAGGATTTCGTCTCTACCAAAACCTTTATGAGTAGTTGTTGAACCTACTACCGATGATGGCTTTGGCTTATATAATGATGCAGAAGCAAAGTCAATGGCCTGAGGCAGCTCCGAGTATTTACTTATGTCGTTTTGCATCCCTGGGGAGCTCATCTTTGTGAAGATTCATTATCTGCATTTTGATGTACTCTCTCTCTCTCTCTCTCTCTCTCTCTCTCTCTCTCTCTCTCTCTCTGGGGCGAAGCTTTAGACTCTGTTTGTTCGCTTATCTGGATGCATGCCCACCTATGATTCGTCACATCACTTCACAATCAGTCTCTACGTGCCTAAAATTAGTCGTCGATATAGGTTAGGTCCAATCTCAAATTTGCTGCAGAGTCATGCCATGATCCTTAAATCAGTTCACAGTGTCAAAGCTGTTAGCCCAGAGCTTTCTGTGAAAGCAATGTATCAATATTGTTATTGTCATGAGTGCGTATATAGATTGGCATTGATCTTTTTTTGAATGCATCCACCGGACTACACAAAACACAATTGCCATGCCTTTCATTACCATTTGACCTCATTTCTGATGAGTAATCACAGTACACGGAATTCAGTCTTTTGCTTTCTTTTTGTAATGTCTCTCCTTCTGCAGCGAGTACCTATTCATCTATTCACCATTCCACATTCCGACCACGTCTCAAATCATGCAGTCCTATACAGGGGCGATTGTGGAGAGGTGATCCTATAAAATCTCTTTTGTCGATTCAGACAGTTATATTGCTCATCCTGATAATAAATAACTGCCTGTTTTTTTATGACAGCGGTTGTGAACATACAAATGCCGATGTCGATTGGGACAAATTGGGATTCAATCTGATCCCAGCCGATTATATGTACATAATAAAGTGCAATGATGGCGAAAACTTCTCTCGAGGAGCTCTCACTCGCTATTCCAAGCTCGAAATTGATCCTTCTGCTGGGATCCTCAACTATGGGCAGGTCAGTGATTAGCAGCATTCAGTTAATCTCTTCTATGAGATAGAAAAATACTGGGCATAATTGAAGGCACAGTTCCTGGGCTTTGATTGAGTTACATAAATATCCATAGCGTCAAAGTTAGTGCTTATCTCTCCATTTGTGTTTCCTGACTAATTGGATTGAATTTGCATTAAGAGAATTTGCGGAAAATAAAATAGAGGGGTAGCTGTATGGAAACAAAAAGTCGGTCTTTCTGGATGCAGGGTTTGTTAATGTAAAATTCTCGATAACGGTCATATAGTCTAAGTTCTTCATATGTTGCTAATACCATGATGTTAAGTGACATTGCTGCAGTTCGAACCATCAAATGATGATGTCTTGTCTGTAGGGATTGCTGGAAAGCCTAAAGGCACAACGGACAAAAGATGGTCGGATCCTGCTCTTTCGGCCAGAAGAGAATGGCCTGCGGATGAAGATGGGGGCCGACAGGCTCTGCATGCCATCACCATCCTTAGAGCAATTCGTTGATGCCGTGAAGCAGACTGTCCTAGCCAACCAGCATTGGGTATCGGCACTATCTTCATGAGCATCTTTAGCTCAACAAGAACAAAACCCAAAGCGTTCTAGACCTCAAGTATTGCTCAATTACACTTGATACTGTTATGTTTGATTTATATGCATTCTGCAGGTTCCTCCTCCAGGAAAAGGATCGTTGTACATTAGACCTTTGCTCATCGGAAGTGGACCAGTTTTGCTTATGGGGCCAGCGCCAGAATATACATTTCTAATATATGCTTCACCTGTTGGTAATCTCCATAAGGTGGGCGACTGACAATCAGTTTCTTGTGAATAATAAGAATCTACAGAACTTTTTTTCTCTCTCTTTCTGGGTTGAAGATTTCGATATTGCATTGATTTATTTGTATCCACAGATATCCATGAAATTGGTCATCCAGGATAAATCCCATAGAGCTACTCCTGGAGGAACTGGGGGAATCAAATCCATCACAAACTACTCCCCGGTAAGCCATCAAACAGGAAATTTCTACTCGTCATATAATGTTAATGACTTGTGCTTTGCTTCTGCTCATGCCAATACACTAGTTCCATACAGAGATCTACTCTTAATGCATTTCTATGCGGGTGACTAAAAGTTTCTTCAACAGATTTTCAAGCCCATAAAAGAGGCAAAGTCCACAGGGTTCTCCGATATCCTGTTCCTGGATGCAGCAACAGGAAAATTCATCGAAGAGGCTTCTTCGTGCAATGTATTCATAGTCAAGGTATTTTATTGGCTATATAGTATAAGTGGTAACAAACTTTTGATCCCCGCTGAAAATGACAACTCCAAATTTGTGATTTATCACAGGGTAATGTCATCTCTACACCGGCATTACAAGATACCATCTTGCCCGGAATCACAAGAAAGAGCATAATTGATATTGCTCTCAGCTTCAAATACCAGGTGTGTGGGACTCATAAAGAAGAGAAATCTGATTACTTTGGCTACATGACAACTTAGGGAAAGAAATTCATTAATCTCGAGTGTTTGAACACCAGACAGATCTCTATTACTTTCATAATGTGGTGCATGCAGATTGCTTTTGTATAGCAAACTTTAGTCAAACAATAATTGCCAAAACATGAGCAGTCTTCTTATGTGTGCATGCTCTAGCACTATCCTCCGTGTTTTGCGCATTCACTTTGAGCTAACCAACTCCTTGTCTCCTGCGTACATAAATGGTAAAACTTGTCACCAAGACCAGAGTCAGTTCCGACTACACTTAGCAAGTTAGGACTAGAGATTCTTCTCCAGCTAATAGACTTTTCTCGTTTTAGGATACGGAAATAATTGATACTCCTACACAACATTAAGCGCAGGACGAACACGATGAATCAATAATCATTCGGAAAGGGTAAAGGAATTTCTCTTTTGACTCACCAGACACTCGCGCAGTAGGAAGCTCTCAAAAGAAGTCGTGTTTCAACTCTCTTCATAGTCGTCTAAATTGCAACCTCAAGAATCTGTGCATTAAAAATGTTTTTTGACCAGGTGGAACAATGTCAACTCATGGTGGAGGATGTGATGGACGCTGATGAGGTATTCTGTACTGGAACAGCTGTGGGTGTCACCCCGGTTGGTAGTGTGACCTACCAGGGCAAGAGGTAACAAGAATTGGTTTATCAAGGTTTGCCTATCAAAAGCAAACCACATATACCATTCACCTTCATCTTAGGTTGTTCGTCCAGTACCAACAGTTGCATTACTGCAGGTGCGAGTACAAAACAGGAGCCGGCACAGTGACCGAAAGGCTTCGCACAAGGCTGGCAGCGATTCAAACTGGTACTGCCGAAGACAACCTTGGGTGGACTTTGACACTTAACCAAGCTTAATATCTATTCTCTACCGCCTACGAAAATGTAGAAATAAGCTAGCTGATATGCACTTGAAAGTAACTTGTGTTTTAGAGGCACCACAGAGATATATCCCCCTGTTTGCTTACACTGACATTGGAAAGAGAAATGAATAGTTCCTTCTTCTCTACTTTTCTCGTCTTTACATAGAGATGCAGTACGAGAGGATTTTGATAGCTGTTTCATCCAAGACAAGTTACACTTTGAACAAAACTCTCCCCCTATCCAATTCTTTCAGCGCGTTGCAACCTTCTAGTTCTAACTTCTGCCTTATGATCCAACCTTCCATTTGGCACCAAAAACATCTTCTCTACTCTTCCTTCACATCGACATTGGAAAGAGAGAAGTATCATTCCTTTTCCTCTCCTTTCATCGTCTTTACATAGAGACGCGTCGCAGTACACGAGGATTTTGGGAGTTGTTTCATCCAAGAAGGTGTGGTAAAAAGAGAAGTATACATTTTGCCTACAAGAAAAATGAGTAAAACGCACTTTTACAGCATTGACCTCAACAATGAAAGAAATCTGGTAAAAGCATTCGGAAAATTTCATCTTGATTGTCTAATTTGCATCAAAAGCATGACAAAAATATCATTCCAAGTGTCCGTGATTCCTGGTAGGCACCAATGCATGCAATCATCGTGTTTCTTCCCACCATATGTGGATGGGTGAGCATCAGCTCTGAACTCGCTCAAGTGAGTAATATCCAGCACGTGGAAATCTGAACCTTTAAGCGCCTTGTAGAGGTGCCGGTTAACAAGTCGTGCCTCCACATTAGTTCCATTATTCTCAATTCCAAAGAGCTCTTCGACCTGAAGAAGAATGAAGACAAGAAATTATCAATAGCCATGAATAAGTCGCACACAGTAAGTGACAAGCAACTGAATAGTTGAATCAAGATAGCAAATGCAAGTTATGCTTAAACTAAAGAAGCATTTCAAGAGTGCTTATATAATCTCTATTGATAAAAAAGAAGGAAGCATTTCAAGAGAACAAGAGAACCTCACCTGTTCTGGTAATAAAGGTTTAGAACGTGGGCAAGAACCACCTTGGTCCCAGTCTCCCCCCTCAAAATGTCTAGGTGATTGAGTACGAAAGAATTTGATGGTGCTGGACTTTGCTTCCTTGGTCGCATACTTCATCTAATGGACAACTCGAATCAGCAGAAAAATCTCTTGGTCAGTCACGAATAATTTTTCCAGTTCTCAATCTATAGAGTAGCTGTATAATTTAAATGATTCTGATCAAGCGCTAATTAGACCTTAAATTTCCAAATGACAGTTGAAAAGTGAAAAGAATAAATAAATAAACAGACTTTTAGTTAGTACAATTAAAATACCAATGAAATGCATGGCCAGACCCCTGCTGGACTATATGCCAATTTGTAGGGGAGGATTTTATCACCCTTCTACTTTTAACTTTTGGCTATATCCTCAGAATCCATATTGTACAATCTTTCTCCTCTTTTGGAGAAAATTTTATTAAGCATTCATTCTCTAGAAAATTCCAACTGCCCAAAAGACATTATTGACTAAGAAGCAAAAGTTCTAGTGTTCTGTTCAGCTTTCAATGCTATTGGCCATTGTTAATTATCATGCCGATATCCTAGATTTTAAGCAGCAGAGGAAGATCACAAGCATCATGCAAAGTTGATCGCTGAAACCTATTGGCATACCTAATCTAATCAAGCATAACTGACATAATGAATAAAAATATAAAAAGGCATACCATGTTTTCAAGAACCAAATCCAAGCCAATATCAGGTTTCACCGGAGGGATCAACGGCTGACCCTTTCTGAAGAAAAGCATGGGTGACTTTATTGGGTCAAATTTTGAAGGAGCCCACCACCTATAGGCAAAAGATGACACACCATAGTTTATGTCAAGAAATGCTCAAATTTGCAAGTTTCAGTGCTATGGTTTTTAACAGGATAAGCAATTAAAGGATGGGAGATAAAGGGTGAATGAATGTATAGTAATGCATTCTAACTTTTGATTTCACATAAAGACGAGGAGGCTTCCTAACCCACTTTTTTAAATTCTGGGGAAAGGAGGAACATGGAAATATTTCTTAGTGTTCTCTTTTAGTTCAAGATGCACCAAAACGTGCAGCTTGTCAGGGCAGATAACATCAACATGCAAATAAAGGGTTGTTGCTAAAACTTGGAATCCAGGAATATTTGTGCATCTAGTCCTCAAGTATTAATTTGACAACCATCTTCCAACCCCACCTTCCCCACTAACCCCCACCCCCTCCTTTTTTTTTAGTAAGGTAAGATTACCCTATGGACTTTTAACCAAAAAGAACTTTCAGCAAAGTGATATCGGCACCAACAAAAAGGTAAAACATTTCTTCTCAGTCTTGCTGCTCAACCATCACCTTACCAGTCAATCCACAAAACAAATTATTTATCGAGGAAAAAGAAACTCCAACCAGCACATGCTAAACTGGCAACATCATTCACAATATCCATCACACTGAACAGCCCAATTAAAACAACCATCAAAAGATAATAGACAATCCCAGTGGTCAAGCAAGGCCTGCAAATTGTGTGGCAGTATGTAGAATTTAATGGGACTGAATCAAAGAAACTAACAGAAGTTGGGATGAATAAACATAAAGGATGCAGAGAAACTATGCCAAAGGCTTTTCTCAGAATCATTATTAACAGCAAAACCCACTTTTTGACTCCTGATCCAGACTTTTAATTGACTAAATTACTATCGATTTAGTCTCCATGAGTGAAATCAGGACAGCAGCTACCATACACAATCCTGCCATGTCAACTATCAATGATTATGAGGCCCTTTTCTAGGTTGGCCATGCAGATAGGGGAAAGACATTTTTACCAGTGCCCAGTATTGAATATTAGAATATCATGAAACTGAGGAGCCGCAGCCCATGTCCCTTCTGGAAGATCTACATCAACTCTATAACCTTCCTTATATCCAAGGGACACCAGTTCCCCATCATCGGCATTAGCTGACCACCTGCATTCAACCCAAAGCAGAGCAGCCAGAGTCAACAAGCGAAATACCAATGCTTATCAAATTTAATGGGTAAACCAAATCAACTTTGGAACATTAAAATGTTTTGAAATATTAGAAAGTGCAACCCAAAAACAAAGTGGGGAGAGACCACATAAGATTCAGTCAAACCTAGGATAGTCAAGCAATGTTGGATAATATTTTATTACCCCTTCTCAAGTGCAAGCCAGGTTGACACCATAAGGATGGTACATGGAATGGGTAGCACACATACACAAAATAACTTAGGGCATGAAGGATGCGGAAGCCTGTCTCTAATACCAGCTTATGGTAATATGCACAACCATTTACTCCAAAAGCTTAAGCTATTAGAGTGCGGTGCAAAGTATATTTTACATATTAGCACAAAACATAAAATTAAACTATGCTTAAAACAATACTCCTTAAGATACACTAACAACAAAATGAAGCTCACATTTAACAAAAAAATGGAAAAAGCCATTTGGAATGAAGTACCCAAGAAAGGACAATGCAAGAAATCTTTTACAGAAAGCAAGCCCAAGCAATAAAGAACTCAACAGATTAACTGCATCTTTCTCAAAGTGGCAGAAAGAATTCCTCTGCTTCTTTACCATGCAGCCACATAACTGACCGCTTAAAGCCTAAATGCCTTGTAATTAAAACTGCAAACAAGTTCTCCAATACCAGCAACCAAATTCATATTTTTAAATAGATCACCCAGCACCTACAAATAAATGCAAAATAGATATGCACAATGATTGAACAAAGAATATAGATAACATGCTACTACAGATAAATGAAGAATAGAAGGACCTCACAGCCAATACATAAACAAAGCATGTCATTGACAGCACCATCATCCTCTTACCGACAATCACATCCATACATATATCACTTAGCTAAAGAATATAAGTCCACACACATGTTTCAGTATACAGAACTTATCCATTTAACTCTCTGCTTTTTAAGCTAATGGAAGTCTAGTTGCCACTTCAAGCCTTTTTATATGCTCCAAGCTGCTTAGTTTGTTCACCAGTACAACAATCAAATTTTGATGGCTTGGGCTGATGAGCCAAGCATTTTTAATATACCACATCAAAAGACCACAGGAAGAGCTTCCAGACATCAGTATCTATGTTCTCCATTACGGGCACACCAATCATGCTCTAAGTTTGTCTATGCTGCACAAAAGTATATTCTAATGTGTTACCCATGGAAAAATTATGATGGCTTGAGCTGAAGATGGGCACAGCATTATTAGTACATGACATCATGCAACTAAGTCAGTACAGGCAGAGCTTCTGGTAACGTCAGCATCTATGTGTGGCATTACCAAGACACCACTATCTAATCTCCCATCCCACCAATAAGGTAACATTCCCACTCCTCTTTTAGCCATCAATTAATTGCTAAATAATAATGCATCCTACCTTCCCTTGGTTGTTGCATATAAAAACGCATGAACTCCCTCTTGACAGGTGAAGTTTTACCCCCAAGGGATGATTGCACTAAAGGAGAATATTAGAAGTAAAAGATAGAGCCAACTCCCACTTCAAATTCAAAGACAAGGTTCCAGGCAATGGTTCTCTTAGCTAGCCTTAGATTGGATCTACATAGGCACTATCACCATCAATACAATAATTATGCAGCATTCATTATTCTTCAAATTTTTATTTGAAGGCATAAAGGCTGGAAAAAGCCAAATGACTGAACAATCAGACAGAACATAATTCAGCTCAACGTGATCAACCAGTTTCTCTAAAATTAACCTGGAAAAAGATGTAGATAAATGACTACAGTCAGAAAGGAAAGAAAGAACATGTGAGCAACATAGCCATCATCATGTGAAGCATAACTTACCTACCATAACGAGCCAAGAGATTCGTCCTGTGATAAGCAATGGTAAGGTTGTACCGAAGAAACGTGAACCCCCGATCAGCACCAGCAGGCCGCCACTTCTTAACCTCACCCGATACCTTCTTCAAAGAGCAGAAAAGAGAGACAAACATATTCCTGTTCAACGAATCGCCAACAAACCCTGCACCATCGAATGTATCAGCTCCCCGAGGACAGCATTAACCTATAATTAACTAAATTTCGATCAACTCCAAATCAAGCACCAAGCAACAACTGACAACTTCCCCAGCAATTGAATTCAGGATTCACGTGAAAACGTCACACAAAATCAATAATTTCACCGCAGATTCATCCTATCATGCGCCCAACTGCAGAGTCCATGAATTACCCATTGCTAAAACCGCCTTCCTTCTTCCCCCAACGCATTCTCAGCTAGGACACGCACGCACGCACATGACTTCACAGTAAGACACAGCACACGGAGAGGGAGAGTACCAATGTTGGTATTCCTGTTCATCTCCAGGAACCCGACGGGATCAAATGCCGGCAAATCGCAGGCCGCGGGCTTCCACCGCCACTTGCCCAAGTCGCGGGCGCCGGGCTTGCCGCCGGCGATGCAGTTCCACCCCTTGAATATCTCCTTGCAGGAGCCGTCGTACCGGGCCGACGATTCGAAGCTCGGATCGTAGATCCAGGACCCGACGGAGTAATCGCAGAACCGCCGCCCTCCGCCGCCGCCGCCGCCGGCCCCGGCCGGGGGATGCCGCTTCACCTCGAGGGTCTGGTGGGAGGCGGCGGGGGGGTCGGGGAGGCGGCGCGGCGGAAGAGGGAGAGGGCGAGTAAGAGGGAGACGAAGCAGAGGAGGGAGAGGAGGGGGAGGAGGGAGTTGGGCTTCGATCGGAGGTCTCTCGCGGTGGCCATGGCCGTCGTAGGTTCCGAGCCGCCGCCGCCGCCGCCGCCGTCGGCGATCTGCGCTGGAACCTTTTTTAAGTGGGTAGGACGCGCAAAATGGATCGTGCTTTCCGGGTCGGGTCAGACCCGTTAAAAGTTGGGTTGGCGTCGAGTCGAATTGATGGGGTCGGCACCTCTGATGCAATTCGCCGGCACATCAAAATCTTCTAGTCATTCACACAAAGGAGCATTGATATATGTTCAAAATGACCACACTCAATCTCCTCGAGTTTAGGGAATCGATTTTAGGTTGGGTGGATTGTCAACTTGGAATCGGACTGGATAGAGTTAATTTCAGCTTGTAAAATCAAGTATCGACCCACTTGATTTGATTTTAAGATCAATCCCAAAATCAATGACTTTTTTTCTGATTTGGTTTCTTCTATTCCTTATAAGTTGGACTCCATTTACCAAATGCAGCATTTGAATTGCTGGTCTAAGATTTTTAATAAAAAAAAGGCATTTGATAAACTTTTCAAAATAAAAAATTGTCATTTGCTTTTGTGTTCTTTTTTTGCCCTTTTAAAATATTTTAATTTTCTTTCTTTCTTTTTTCTTTTTTTTCTTTTGGACTTGCTACTTGGCATGGCGTGAAGCTCAGCCGATGGGCGGTGCTCAACCACAAACGGCCAAATCTAGCCATCGCCCAACCTTGCCTCGCGAGGATTCTCCGGGCATCGGCTCTCGGGCGTCGCCTGGGTCACTCAACATAGGGCATCGCTTGAGGTCGCCGGCCATAGCGTAGTGACCAGCCAAAGGAAAAAAAAAAAAGAAGAAAAAGAAAGAGAAGAAAAAGAGAGGATAAAGAAAATTTGTTCTTAAAAAAGCCGTTCTCCCACCATTGCCATTGCCACCGCCACCACCACCAGCCGCCTCCCCACCAAAACGATTTAGAATAAAAACGCAAGTGCATCTCCTTTCCCTTTTCTTTTTTTTTTTCTTTTAAAAAAACATAAATTTTATTCATAAATAGAAACAAAAATATTAACAAACACCCTAACATATCCTTAAAAAATTTTTGGTACATATTAGTTGTTCAAAAAAAAAAAAAAAAAAAAAATACACATAATAAGATCTTACCTTTTTTCTAACAAAAATAATAAAATCTTACTTTGGTAAGTCACGTACTATGCACTTACTCTATCACTTGTTTTTTTTTTTATTTTAGATATCTCATTTATGCTATATTAGGTTTTATTGACTCATTTCATATAAACTAAACTGGTGGGTTTTATTATTCTCTTTCCAAATCCGAAGAAATTTTCATAATGGAGTTCAAAAATGAGCAAGAGATCCATCTTCTTTTTTTTGACAAAAATAATAAGATCATAATGTTATATTTTGTATTCCCACTCACTCAGAAATAAAAACTTGGGCAGGAAGATAAACTCGACGTCAATGCTTTGGTGCTAGCTAATGTTGGGTAGGACAATATGATGGGATGGTGTCAAAAACTACCACAAGATAAATAGAGCTTCGCTCAAGTCTATCAACCGATTGCCCATCTTCTATCCCTAGTAATCTACTATTTAGGATTTAATTCAGAATAAATAATAATAAAAATTAAAGAATTTTGGTCAATCCATCAATTAGTGATGATTTGATCAATCCAATTCCTTATGTGGAACCAGAAACCGGACCAAACCCTCCTGAACAATCCAAAACCAGTCAGTTCAGCTCGGTAGGTCCCAATTCCCGATTTAGTTGGGAACGAAACACACCCCAATCTAGAGTAGAGCTCGAAAATTCCAAGTTTCCACGTAAATAGTCGAATCCCATTTTAGGCGTCTGAAGTACGGTCGCCGAGCGTATCCCAACATTATCACCCTAGATCTTGCGGTACGTAAAAGGGCGAACTGGTCGGAAACTAGGGCTGCGCATGACAACGCTTCTCTTCCCGGGAAGAGTTTTTTTTTAGAAATTGTTCTTTTCTATTTTTGCTCCGGGGAACAATTTCTGAGTAAAATAAACCCGTTTGGTAACGACACAAAATTTCTACTCTTGGAATAGAAAAAGAATAGAAATGCGTTTGGTAACGCAACAATTTCTTTTTTGTATTTATTTATTTTTTATTCTTGCCGACGGATCGTCGCCGGCCGCGACCGATGGGCGGCCACGGTGGCGCGGCCGGGACCGGGGGGGCGGCGGCGGGCGGGCCGGGGACCGGCGGCGGCGCGGCGGCGGGGAGGGCCGGGACCGGCGGCGGCGCGGCCGGCGATCCGCGGCGGCGGCGGCGATCAGCGAGCGGCGGCGCGGCGGCGGCCGCGGGAGGGGGCGGTCGATGGGCTTCCGGCGGCGATCGGGAGGTGACCGCCGACGCGGCGGGCGGCGACCGGAGGTGACCGCCGACGGCGGCGGGCGGCGATCGAGGTGACCGCCGGACGGCGGCGGGCGGCGACGATGGCGGGGTAGCGGGCAGCGATCAGGTGGTGACCGCCGACGGCGGCGGCGGGCGACCGGCGGCGGCGGGGCGGGCGGTGGGGGGCTCTAGGCGGTTGACGGTGGTCGCGGCAAGAAAAGGAAATAAAAGAAAATTAAAAAAAAAAATCAGCTTATTTCTAGAAATTTTTCCCAGGACAAGAAGCAAATTTTTTTTTTTCTCGTTTCGCTCCAAATCTATTCCCGGCTAACTTTCTATTCCCCGAATAAAAAACACTTTGGCGTTCTACTAATGGGTTTACGTTCTTTTTTTGTTAACCAAAGAACAGAAATTTGGAGGAACAGAAATTTGGAGAACAGGGCAACCCTCGTTTTAAGAGTAGAATCTAAAAGCTTCAAATGGCAAAAACTAGTTCAAAAGTAGCTCATTACAGTAGTGGCTGCAGCCACTTATTCCCCGGTCGCCGCAACGTGACCCGTTGCTTAGAGTGGCGACAACATGGTACAAAACATCCGCAGACAATCCACACACATTACGTGGTGACGAGCGTCGATACGGTCGCCCAAAAACCAAACCGACATCGCTCCACACAATCAAATTCATTATAACCCTTTACTCAGGCATTCCAAGACTGGAAAAGAAACCATGCTGTCCAGGCACGAAGTTCAGATACCTGAGGATCGTGACGGAAACAATCGAAACAATATTCCCATAAATCTGAAAATGTGGAGGACACAGCAGTTGACATGACTTGCAAGATTTGCTCCTTAGAGGCCATAATGCAATCAACATGGAGTCTTCCTCTACTGTAAGCTGTCCAACATTAACTTCCCTCCACTTCTATTTCAGCAGGAATCCAGCACATCACAGTAAATCTGATAGGCCATCCATATAGTATTAACCAAAGACAAGACCATCATAATAAAAAATTCATGAGCTATCGTTTTCAATAGACATCACAAAAGGAAACTACCAAGTAGCAGCTTCGGAAAAAATTAAAACCTATTCTCAGAATTCTGTAAGGGTGGAAGCCAACTTGGTGCATCCTCCCCTAAATTTATACTAAGAAATTAAACAATTCTATGATATCACTGGTAAAACTGATCAGGCCATCCGACTGTCAACACAACCCTTTGGGTGTGAAGTTTGAAGGATCTTGCTGCCCTGCTGTTTCTTCAGGAAGCTCAGAGAACAAGACTTCACTGCGGTATTTCAAGGCAATGATTTCAGATGGAAAACCTGGCAGGCCGGTTTATATGACTGCTTAACTGAAGCTTGCTCAAACTTCTTTGTGGCAGATTCATTTTCTTCTAGTTTGCTCTGGAGAAAGTACTTTATCCACCAAGATGAGCTCCGCAATTTGGCCTTCAAAAAAGGATCGTTTACATACCATAAGTGATGAAAATTAGTAAATCTTTAAAATGCACAGGTATATAAACAGTAAACCTTTGCTGGGGACTGGTACATTCTCTAGTAAGCAAACGTTAAACACTCGTAGCACTGGATCACAACTTGTCATCACTAAATTTTCATTAACATTTTCCTGCTTGTAAACTATAATTTGCCATCCATGACCAAAAGAAAATCTATATTTTGTGATCTCAAATATGTTACTCATACTTCTCTTGCATTCATACTCTCTCTGCAACTTTACTTTGTGTTAAAAACATCGTTTCATCAAATGCTTCCAGTTCAGTCATGGAATAGTAAAGATAACACCAGTGACACAATATAATTAAATCATCTTTCAAGCCTAAAATTATTCTGGTAAATAGTAAGTGTAAGAACCATCAATATCAGAAAGTGATGACAACTCACTGGACGGCCAAATCTTGATAACTCAGCAACTTTAGGTCTCTGCTGACCTGGATAACCTGCAAAAGCAACAGCAAAAAGAATTAAAATCGGTCACCATGAGAAGTGTAATTTTAATGCTCCAGAGCCCAGAGAAATATCTACAGAACTAGTAATTGACTATCTTTTCCCAGTTAAATGCAGCTGATTAACAAAGAACCATAAAGTGCCTACAATGTGCATGAAGGACTTAATGAACAGCAAAACAATAGCTCGGTAGAATTAAATCATATAACTCCATTTACTGGGGAATCTTCTAAAAGTGAGAAACAATAAAATAACAAACAAGATAGAGAAGGACAGTGCCATATTGCAACCACAAAAAGGAAAAAGGAGAGAAAGGGGGCCCAAATCTTTTACTCAGCAATATTTTAAGGGGAATCGGCAGTGTTTTAATTTGGGCAATATTTAATTCCAGATCTCAATGTACACATGCCAGCATATTGTTGAGAGGACAGAGATCCAGACATGTTAGAGGATAGGAGAGTAGCATGCCTCTCTTCCTCCCTGTATTTATAGCATATATCACCATTTATCGAGAAAAAATGTATTACGTATTGCTCTGCAAGCACCACCTTCTCACATCATCATCTCAATCTCAGTCAGTATGTCTCTGGGTTTTCCCTCTGTTTCTGCCTTCATCTCCGTGTTTTCCCTTCTTCATCCTCTCTCTTTTTTCCTCTTACTCCTCTCCTAGTCATGGCCATTTTTAATGCTTTCCATCTCACAGACCATTTTCACTCCCCTTCCCCATCAGATGTCCATGTGCACTTTGCCACTCTGTCTTCATGTCCGTTGACAATAAGAGCTCATCATCGAACTTCACTTCCCATGTTTGTCACCAAAAAGCAAGAAATCATAAGCAATGACTGGTGTGAAGGGAGGACTACTGTAATTTTAGGAAATACGGAGCCAGAGTATGAATGGCAAAGGCAGCTACACTAAACGGAGAGGGTGAGCCACACCCAAAGATCCCCCAAAGATCCTAATGAGGCCTTGCAGGATATGCTCAAGTACTGTAAGTAGAGAAATAGGCAGAGTATGATTCTTGGCGAGCATGCCCAGTCCACCCAGACCTCGGGCGCAAGCTATCCAACCACTGCATTCTTGAGGGATTTCTCCTGAGCAACAAGGAATGTGGCTTCAAGATCACAGGAGAACTTGATCGGGCACGCCGCCATTCTTCAAAATGTACGAAAATTCGAAGGGGGCTGAATGCAACAAAATCTTGGTGCTCAACAATGAAACGATGGAGGCAGTTTGGTGGGGTCTCCCAAAATATGGAAAGATTTTGAGAGGTAAAATCAGCACAAGGGAGATAGATTTTTCTGTTCCCAACCAGCAGTCGACTTCTTGTCACTTCTTCTTTCTTTATTGTTTCTCCTTTTATACCTTTCTCTTGGTCAACGATTTCTGAGAGTGTTTCAGAACACAAAGTGTGGCTTGCTTTTGATCAGAAAATTGGTGGCCATGAAGAGCATTGTAGGACTTCTAGTTTGGGCCAAGGGAATTGGTTTCAGATCTTTTGTGGGACAAAAATTAGTTTGGAGAAGATGTTTCATGGAGAACCAACTTAGGATTTCTTGTGAGGTTGAAAATTGAAGGGACAAATGTGTCATGGGATACAGGTTTTGCAAATTTTTATGAATTTAACCCTAAACTAGATCACATACATGTTTAAAGGAAATATAGGGGCCTGCACTTCCCATCAATTATGACAAAAAAGGACCATAAGATTTCTCTCGTGCTTTATTAAATCTTCCCCTTTTCCTTCCCTTCTCAGCATATGATGCACACATGCACTCATATAAACACTTGCACACATTTTCCTGTGCATCCTTCAGTCCAGTACTTATTTCAGGATTTGCAATCTCAAAGAGTGACAAAGCCATTTGGGTGGTTTTCTAACATGCTTCTGTATAAATCAGTTTTCTCATGACATACATACACTCTATATTATGACATGCACTAGAATACAACTCTCCTGTTAAGATATCATCTCAGACTGCATCTGACTAGAGCAGGAACCTTCTACTGGCAATTTGAAGAATATGAGATCATATTGACAACTGGATCCACATTGTCTAATATGCATTAGAAGCCTACCATCAAAAACTACAACTAGACCAGGTTGAATGAGGTTCTAATCAACTTTATCATCAAAATAACAAATCCATATTGCAGAAAATAACTTAGATATAAAACATTACCTGTGAAAATGACAACACCATCAGCGGATACCCTTGCCAATTCTGGAAGGGTTTTGTTAACATATCTTGGAGACAGGTAGTCCAACGCATCCGAAACTATGACAAGAGAAAAAGATTTTGCCCGGTAAGGAAGAGGAAACTTGATATCAGCTACCCGTACAATTGCTTTGCGAACAAGCCTTTTGCAGTTGGCCCCAGCTTCATCTAAATCATATGGTTCAACACCCCAAGCTTCAGTATCTTCCTTTAACAATTGAGACACCACTGAACAACTTTCGGGACCGACATGCAACACTTTGTGCATGCTGTCACCATATGCTTTCTTCAGAACAGGTAATGCTTTCAGCACTTCCAGACTGCATGGTACACCACCTGCAAAAGGATCTCACTTCAAGTTTGGATTTATGTCCCCTTATAAACAGTTCTATACATGGCACTAAAATGGAGATTGATGTCCTCAAGAAGACATTAATTAGACTACAGTATCCACCTTGACACAGTTGCATTATTGTAAAACCTCAAGTGGGGCAGGATTGCTGCAAGTATACTCCACAGAATATGCAGAGATTTGTTTGACAGGACCCGGCAATTTACAAGTATGATCAGAAGATGAGGAAAAGAATGAAAAAGTTTTTTAAAAAAAAAAGAAGAAGAAGAAAGAAGGTAAGAAATAGGACCATAATCCAGTCGTTGATGTAAAGAATAAAAGCTGGTGAGGTTGGGACATTCTTGCCCGAGAACATATGAGGTAAGAGATATACTTCATCCATATGTCAGCTTATAATCACAAATCAATTATCATTCATGAGCTGACTCGGGTTTACTGACATGTCACTTCTTGGTATCGCCTAGCGGGAATTTGGTACAACACCAACAGATTCTATCAGATGCAAGTCAAAAGCAAAAGCAGAGGTCTATTTTGCTGAAAAGGACAAGATAAAACTGGACACAAACAATGGCTTATGAAAAAGAAAAAAGTATCAACTACCCCATACCAGCAACATACAGGAATTTATGTAATGAGGGAAAGAGAAAAATTGTCGAACTTTACCTTCAATTCTACTTACAGCATCTCCATCACTGCTTGATCCTCCTGTCACACAAATCCAGAAGATTGATTCAGTCCATAAATATAAGTAATACTGTTTATTTTACTAAAAACCTGAGCAAAGAATGAAAACCAGAATTTTGCAGTTAACATCCTATCCATTCAGCAGCCAACATTCTTTGTAACACTAATACCCCAGTCCTTTATGCTACTAAATCCATTGGGTGGAGCTGGTAAATGAACAAATTCTGAGACATGTTTGAGCTAGTGCAAACTCTATGGAGGGAGCTATTGCTACATAATCTACAACACAAAAAAAAGTGGGAGGAGGTAGATCTAGGGGATACGCTTGAAGGAATTTCTTCAGCAAACGATAAACAAATGAAAACATCAAGTACACACCTGATCCACTAAAAGAGTAACCAATCAGAAGGATTGCACCCTGAAAGTGTACAAGCAATCAAAGAGGTCAAAACAAATCACTGGAATTCGTATCAGCATTAATTAATCAATGGAAGCAAAAGAATGTAAAGGAAAATTGCAAATCCTTTCAAAGAAAGCAGAATATGAGATCGTTAATATTTACAAGGAAAAGCTTACATAAGATAAGATAAGACCAGGAAAGTGAACAGCAGAGAGTAACGGCAGGACTGCGACATACCACAACTAAAAGTCCGATAGGTAGTAAAGCTGACGACCGTGCTTTGGATTGCACCGCACCAACAAAAGGGATGCTTCCACCATCTGCAAAGCGCCTTGTGGCATTTGCAGCCCTCCTCGACATGCTGATATTAATTTTCAATCTGATAAAAAAAAAAAAAAAAAAGAAGAAGAAAATCAGCACACACGACTAAGCACAAATGTCCACCGATAAATTTCATTCAGGATCACTCCCTGCCTCCCAACTTCTCTCATTCTCCGCACGCACTCCCACCTCACGCAACCTAAGAGAACTATCACGAACCGACCCGGATTTCGTTTTCCCCAGAAAACGCCAACCTTGCATATCCTCCACCAAAAACAGAGGACAAAACCGGAGTCCCAAAGCGATCCCGCAACCTAAGTTACTCTTCTTTAAGTTAATCTACGAACGACCAATCACCACAAAACGACCAAGCTAGCATAACTTGACAAGGCCAAGAATAAAGAAATCCAAACTCAAACCCAAACTGGGTCCTCCCAAATCCAACACCACCACTCCTCAAAATGCTAGAAAGCATTCCCAGACCAACACAAACACCGAAAGCAGCAAG
Organism: Eucalyptus polyanthemos subsp. polyanthemos; assembly: GCA_017140185.1. Taxonomy (NCBI): domain Eukaryota; kingdom Viridiplantae; phylum Streptophyta; class Magnoliopsida; order Myrtales; family Myrtaceae; genus Eucalyptus; species Eucalyptus polyanthemos. The sequence continues at coordinate 19,418,034 of CM029463.1, read as the reverse complement.
CACCCAGAACGAAACACCCCATCGGCCTCGACCCGAGGCAAAAAGAACCGCACTTGACCGGCCAAGAAAGAGACGGGGGACTGCAGCTGTTCAGACCGCATCAAAGACTGTGAATTCGCCACCGCTGAAGAAAACCCATTACCTGGTGGGGGATCGCAGGAGGTGGGCAGGATCTAGATCTGACCCAGTACGACTCCACACTTCAGCTCCCCAGAGAGAGAGAGAAACAGAGACAGAGACAGAGACAGGGAGAGAGAAGATTCTCGTGCGCTTCTGTACCGAGTTGACTGTTCAGTTAATTTATAAGTAAGAAGGAAAAACTAGAGGGCGTTTTACGCGCCACCCGTATTACCGTCCCCAGTGCGATGGTGTCGCGTTGCCGATTCGAGATGTGGGGCGCATCCATACAATCTGTCGTTCGTAGAGAGATATCGCACGGCGAGGTCTCGGGTCGCGCCGGGCCTCCATGTCCATGTCCTAGGAGGTAAAGATGTTCCATGTCGAGATGTTCCTTGTCGAGAATTATGAAATCATTTTGTTTGCTTCTCAAATTTGCACGAGCATATCGTGCCTCTCTCGTTTTGAATGGAGCTAGGTGCTTCGAATTGGCTCCAACTAAGTTCCTGTTATCCATAGGAGGAGGTTGGCAAGTTTACTCTATAATCACTTAAAATGCCTCACTTAATGATTAAGAAAAGAATTGATGTTTGATTGGATTAGGTTCGATCGGATTGGATATTAAACTTAAATTTGTGTTACAATATAGGTTAAATGGATTTAGGGTAAGTATCGATTCAGGATAGACCATGGAATCGGATTGGATCAAGAAACTCTAACTCTCTCCTTTTTTTTTTTTTTTTTTATTCTTACCTTGTATCTTAATTCATGCTATTGCTGCCTCTACTTCTAGTTATTCCTTCACTGTTTACCTTGCTTTGACCACTAATTCGTATTTCATCAATGCGAATCAACCGTTCGAAGATGACGAGCCTCCTGTAGATATCAATCACTCGAGTATACAAGAAGAATTGAAGACACTCAAGCTCTATTTCTTCGATTCCAATAAATACAAAGGTTTTCCAAAAGGCAATTACTTGTGTAGTTGAAAAATCGAAGTCTTGAACAATATATAGAGCAACGCATACGACAACCATTCTATTTCTTATGGAGCGTAAAATAGTTTTTATTTTTAAAAGAAAAAAAATAACTGTTTGATAACGATACAAAATTTCTACTTCAAAATTCGTTTAATAACGACACAAAATTTCCTTTTTTTCGACCAACGGCGACCGAATTGGCGACAATGGATGAAGGACCGATTAATGAACAATGAGAAAAAATTTTATTTCTCATTTCTATTTTAGAAATAGAGAAGTATAAAATTTTTATTTTTGATTTATATTCTAAACCTATTTCTAGAATAAAATCTATTATAAAAATAAAAAAAAAAAGGAATAAGTTTATTAAACGGATTTCATTCCAAAAAAATTTAAAATAGAAAAATTATTTATGGAAACGGCAGTTGTCTTACACCCCCATATCAAGGAGTGCAAAAAATGAAACAAAAGAAAAAGAATTGGCTAATTCCAATGTAAACTTTATAATCAAAAACAAGATCTGTTATAGGTTTGAAATTGTAAAACCTATCTACACTAGAACTGCCATCCCTAAATGAATTTGGATTAGATCCATTTTCGTTCTATCCAAATTGATCCACCCCGTCCATTTAAGAGATGTACCAACGGATCATAACGGTAAGCATCTCTAGCATTTTTCAAATTCCCAAATACCTAGTTGCGACAGACTTTAGGATCGAGGACGATAAACGTAAAACTTCCAAAAAGTGGAGGCCCAGATTGCAAATTCGAAGTTTTGATCCTCTTCTCTTTCCCTCCATCCGTCGCCAGCTTGCTCATCCTAAAACCCTAGGCCCCTTCCCCTCCGCTCGGCACCGCCGTGCTCGCCTGAACCTCTCCGCCTTGCCGGCCGGAGACCAGCGATTCCGACCTCGCGCAGAAGCTCCGATCCCCTCCGCATCCTTCGCTTCTCCGGACCGGATCGATCGGGAACCGTTCGCCATCGGACCGGAGCAATGCGAAACCTCAGGGCGCTGTCTTATCCTTCCCGTCCATGGCGCGCCGACACGGTCTCGCGCTCCTTCGCCTCTGCGGAGACGCGGGCGGACGTCGACGCGGACCGGCTGTACGACGCGATACGGAGCTTTTCGTCTCCGGACGAGCTGAAGCAGTACTTCAAGTCGAGCAGGATAGTGCTGTCGAACGAGGTGGTCGACGGCGTGCTCAAGAGGTTCAGGTTCGGCCACGGGAACCCGCTGCAAGCGCTCGAGTTCTTCCGCCACGCGAGCCGCCGGCGAGGGTTCGACCACTCCGCGTTCTCGGCGGACACGATGCTGTACATCCTGGGGAGGAGCCGCAAGTTCGACCTGGTCTGGGAGGTTCTGACGGAGATGAAGAGGACCGATCGGTCGATGATCACGCCGCGGACTGTGATGGTGGTCCTGGGCAGGATCGCCAAGGTCTGCTCCGTGAGGCAGACAGTGGAGTCGTTTCGGATGTTTAGGAAGTTCGTCCCCGAGTTCGATACGACTTGCTTTAACGCGCTGTTGAGGACCTTGTGTCAGGAAAAGAGCATGCACGATGCTAGGAATGTTTACCACGCCCTGAAGCACGATTTCCGGCCGAATTTGCAGACTTTAAATATACTTTTGTCGGGATGGAAATCTGCAGAAGAGGCCGAGAGTTTCTTCGAGGAAATGAAGGAGATGGGTGTGAAGCCTGATGTTGTTTCGTACAATTGTTTAGTTGATGTGTATTGTAAAGGTAGAGAAATTGACAATGCATATAAGGTCGTCGATAGAATGAGGGAAGAAGATATCTCGCCTGATGTGATCACCTATACTAGCATTATCGGTGGGTTGGGGCTAATTGGTCAGCCAGATAAAGCTAGAGATGTTCTGAAGGAAATGAAGGAGTATGGTTGCTACCCAGATGTTGCTGCATATAATGCTGCTATTAGAAATTACTGTATTGCAAAAAGGCTTGGCGATGCGTATAGCTTGCTGGATGAGATGGAGAGTAAGGGTTTAAGTCCAAATGCTACGACATACAATCTGTTCTTTAGAGTTTTCTTTTGGTCGAATGACTTGTGGCGTTCTGATGGCTTGTATCGGAGGATGATGGATGCTGGATGTCTTCCCAATACACAGAGTTGTATGTTTCTGGTTAAGTTGTGTAAGAGGCAGGAGAATGTGGACTTTGCCTTAAAGCTATGGAATGACATGATCGAGAAAGGATTTGGATCTTACACATTGGTATCGGATATATTACTTGATTTGCTCTGTGATTTGGGGAAGTTGGCAGAAGCTGAAAAGTGTTTCCTGCAGATGGTAGAGAAAGGTCAAAAGCCAAGTCATGTTTCCTTTAGGAGAATTAAGGTCCTGATGGAATTGGCAAATAGGTCCGAGGCCCTCCAGAACTTATCAGAGAAGATGAGAATACTTCAGTCCTAAGAACAATCTCCTGCGAATTGCAATTGATCACCAGTGCTTGCCTTTGCATGCTGAGATTTGCTGTGCCGTGTCATTTACCTGATTGTTGCATCAAAAGCAGTGGCACCGGATGCTTGAGGAATTGACTTTGTGAAGCTTTTGAAATTGGTAAATTAATTGGTCCTATTTGTTGCTCAGCTATATCATAGCTAAAAGTGCAGCTTCATCCCAATGGGAGCTAGATTGTCACATAGAAAATTAGTACTATTTGAAGGATTTAATCTCCCAGTTGATCCTGATTGTCTTTCTTCACTTTATTTAAAATCTAATTTTGCCAAGAGAAACTTATCAATTTCTCTTGGACTTGACATGAGCAGCAAAGGCTAGGTATTTATCCAGCACAATGCTGGAAATTGCTTGCTCCAGTTATTCCAGATTCTGTGAATTTCTTTCTTCACTTTACAAATTCAATTTTTGCCAAGAGAAATTTCTATTGGACTTGACACGGTTGTCAGTTCATACTGCTGTTTCTTTGCCTTGTATGAATGTGAGAACCTTATGCGGGTATTTGTACGATATATGTCTTCATTTCATTTACGGCTGAGATGTTATGCTATGGCTGTTTAAGAGTAAATTTGGCCTGCCAATAAGGTTGTTTCTATACTTCTGCACCCGTTATTTTATGGACATGGAGTTGGAACTTGTCAGCGAGTAGATAGCTTGTTCCTGATGCTGTATAAAGTTGTTAGTATGCCACCTAGATTTGTTAGTTTTCCAGACTCTTTTCCTAGTTTATTCAGGGTCATGTTATTTATTCACTGTTATCTTCACAGCCTGTGCTCAGCTTCAATGATCTGGGAAAAGGTGGAGGATCGACACACGATGAAGATGACATGATACAAGACCTTGGAACAGTCATTCATGCCAAGCTTGATGCACGTGAGCTCATAGAGAAGATGACACGATACGAGACCTTGGAACAATCATTCTTGCCAAGCTTGATGGATCTGTCTGGTATTCGGCGATTTTGTGAAACTCGTTCATAGCTTTCTTATGCCAATAAATGATGTACTTACCGAAACAGAGCCACTAGTAGATCTCGACTCTCATGGTCAGGAAATCCATTTGCAGATTGCTAGATTTCTAAATATTCCATCGACTAGAATTGTTAAAGCATTGCACAATTCTTTTGAAACTTTGCCCAGATAGGGACTGTTGAGGAGTTCAAACTAATGGAAGGAAGGATATGATGTCTTTCTTATAGACGAAACTGGTGATTTGGTGAAATTAGGCGCTACTCAATATAGTTAATGAACAGCCTTCCAGGAACCCACAAAGCAGGAAATAAAAACCTTTTAAATGCATGAGGAGTGTTCACTGCGGGGACGATTTAATGCTTATTTTCATGTGGTTCCAGTTTTGTTTGTATCCCATCAATCTGTTTACTGTTTCTGTATTCCATAGATCTTCCTTAAATGGTTCCTGGCATAGTTAAACATTCTACAGGTATGTGCATTGACTTGGCACTAGAGGTGTTAAAATGGGTCATAAACCCATTTATGACCCATTTAAATCTTAAATAGGTCATAAATGGGTCACTTGTTTATAACAAAAGATAGTTAAATGGGTTTCACAATTAAAGGTTTAAGATAGGTGGGTCTTAAGTGGGTTTTAAATGGGTTGGGTTGAAAACTTATCTTTAACAAAAACATTATAATTCCTCCCTTCTCTCTTTAACTTTATAAAAATCGAAATTATAAATTTTTTATTTTTATTTTCTCTTTTCTTTTTCTTCCTTTTTTGTCTTTCTCCTTTTTTTTTTTCTTTCTCCTTCCTCCTTCCGGTCGCCGGCATGGCGACGGGCTCGTCGGCGATCGCTAGGCGAGCCTCGAGCTCGCGGCGTCGAGGCGAGCTCGAGCTCGCCGGATCTGGCGAGGCGGAGGCCTCGCTGACGCTTGGCGAGGCTCGAGCCTCACCGATCTGGCGAGCCTCAAGCTCGCTGGTGTCGGGCGAGGCTCGAGCCTCGCTGACGTTGGCAAGCTCAAGGCTCGCCAGATCTGGCAAGACTCGAGCTCGCCGGATCTGGCGAGGCGGAGGCCTCGCCGGCGTCAGTGAGCTCAAGGCTCGCCTATGGCAGGTTGTTGGCCGACGTCGTGGCCGGTGGCCGGCCAAAGAAGAAGAAGAAGGAGAAGAAAAAAAAGAGAAAAGAAAAAGAAATTATATTTTAAAAATAAAATAAAAATAATTAAAAATTTAATTTAAAAAATAATTAAATTTCGATTTTTTTAAATAATTATTTTAAAATTTATAAAAATTGTCCATTAAATTTATATGGTATACAACTATTTTAGCAATACAATTTAAAATATATATATAAAGCTTGAAAGTATTTTAATAATATAATCTTTAAAAAAAACATAGGAATAAGTTTTTCTAAATTTGTTAAATATGAAAGTATTTTATTAAAATGAGTTGGGTCGGGTCGGGTATGGGTTGGGTATGTATTGGGTCGGGTTTGGGTCGAAAAAAATTTACATTAAGCATAAATGGGTCATAAATGGGTTAATGGGTCAATTTGGGTCGGACCATTAATGACCCGACCTAAACCCGACCCGACCCACCCGTTTAACGGCTCTACTTGGCACGTACTGACTTCATGCTCTGTTGCAGTACAAATTAGTGTTTACATGTCCTATATCATTGCCTATAGCTCCACAATCTCCTGATTTCCAATGACGCTGCCATGGAAGTCCAGAGTACAGGAACGCTCTTTGGTAATCAGTAATGAATGAGAATTACAATGTTTCATGTTCTCTGTTGGGAATGCGAATTGAGCCAAGTTTTTAACGGTTAATTTACAGCTTGTGTAGCCATCCTTATTTTTTATTAATATCTGGACTCAGATATGGTTGGAAGTAACTGAAGCGAGAGGAGCTCCTTTCTCGGACTTTTGGTGGAGATCAAGTGCTGTACCTGGTTTCTCAATATGACATTTTAGTTTTTCTCAGAACTAGGCTTCTGCCACTAGGCTCCAGGACTTGATGAAAATGTGAACGTATCTTTGCACAATCTCTTGGCTCTAAACGGGGCTTTGATATGTAAGTTCTGATTGCCGTATGATCCGGTGCCTTGTATCATGAAGCGGTTCGCCTGCACACCCTTTAGCATAAGGAATTCTTTTACTCATCATAGAGAGGGGTAAACAGAGGCGTCGGGAAAGCGTCAGGAGCGACGAGATCCTCATTCCAATCAGGCCTACCCAGCCACTTAAACAGGCTAAACTGTTCCATGGTTATTTGCAATAAGCGAGATTGATCTCCATTGCCTTGCTTAATGACATCAGGCCTAAAAATGTATGACAACGATGGTCATGCCTTCGTGCTCTTTGATAAGTAAATTAAGGCCTTGTTTGATAACCATCCAAACATGCAAGGTTATGATTTTTTGTTCCTAGAATCAGTTTAGGCCGAGAATCGCGTTTGGTAAAATTTTTGTTTCAGAACAGATCGGGAGTGGAATCAAGTACAAAAAAAAAAAGTTGATACTTGTTCCGAGAACAAATTTAAAAATCGAAAACCAACTTTTTTTCTTCTTCCCTTTGACCATCTCGCAATCGCCGTTCGCTGCCATCGCCGCCACCGCCACCGTTCGCCGGTCCGGTGAGCTCGCTGGAGGCAAGCCTAGTCATCAGCAAGGCTCGACCTCACCAGATCTGGTGAGGCTAGCGGTGAGGCTTGTCTGACGGGGGCGAGGCTCACTTGGCCACCAATGAGGCTGGGCAAGCCTCGTGATGCCTAGCCCCGCCGGTGGCCAAGCAAGCCTCGCCTAGCCCCAGCGAGGCTAGCCTGGCCAACACTGAGGCTCACCCAGTCCTGGCGAGGCTGGCTTGGCCACCGATGGGTGAGGCTCGACCAACAAGGGCTGGTGACGCTCCGGTGAGGTCGCTGGCCCTTGTTTGGCATGTCGTCGATCTGGCGACCAGCCACAAGAAGAAGAAGAAGAAGAATAGGAGAAAAAGGAAAAAAAAAATTATTTAAAAATTAAAAGAAATTGATTTTGAACAAAATCAATAAGTACAGTATCAAACACAATTCTATTATAAAATCATAAATTTTGGACAGTTACTAAACGTGTTTTTTTACTCGGAACCAATTCCCGAGAACAGAATAAAAAATAATAATTTCTAGTTAGAATCTATTCTCGGGAATAGAATCGTTACCAAACGCATGCTAAGAGCACATAGTTCTAACGTCGAAATGATGGACGTGCCGATCTCCTTTACTGGCTCTTGCTGAGACACTGTTCACCTTCATTGCAAGAACGTGGCCCATTCTCTCATAAGCTACGTTGCTGACCTTCATCACAAGACATTTCCCATTGCAGAACGGAGGTAAAAACCAGTTTGAAGAACCAAATACAAAGAAAACACCCAATTTGGACATCCAGCAGCATGCTTTGCACTTTCAATCCATAGAGCTCCGTATTCACGTGATGAGCAACTGCATCAAGAGATAATCACACAAATGGTCTTCAAATTTTGATTTAATGTTCAATATTATCTATAAGTTTTTAATATGTGCAATACCTATACTAAACTTTCAATTCGTTAAATTTGATTCATGAATAATTAGTAAATGTTTTATATAGTCTCTAAACTAAATTATATTAAACATTGGATCAAAATTTTGAAACTATTAAAAATTTAAGGAAGATATTGTATAATAAATTAAAATTTAAGGATTGCATGTCAAATGAACAAAAAATTATGGATTATTTTTGTCATCCTCATGAAATAAATATATGCTCGAACCTAAGCAGGTCTATAAAAAGCTCAAGGGTTTTCTAGACAGGTGGGAGAACTGCCTTGGGGTAGGAGACCCCACGTGGCTATGGCTTGCATTCCTTGCTAATTTGAGAAGAAAAATATCGAATTAGTTGTAGGAGGAGCCAACTGCCATGTCCCTAAGTTATTATATCGAGCGAATCCAAGGAACCCGCCACCTCTCCTTAGGACGTGTGCAGACATTGGTAGACTTGATTGGAGAGGCTAGATCTCTTCCTATTGTTGTGGAGCCTACCTAGGTGAACTTTTAAACCTAGCTTAGATAGGTAATGAAACAACAATATGCCTGGTTTAAAGGTTAAATTAAAATTTAAGGATTATATTTTATAACGAACAAAAATTTATAAATTGCTTTTGTCGTCCTCCCGAGATAAAGATATGTCGCGTGCTGCAACGAGGCATTAAAGAAGTGGTCCATGCGTCGCACGTGATTCAGACAAGTGCACCAGACTACTTTTACAGATGATATACTCTCTTGCTGATTCTTGGCTATGCTGAGAGAGAGAGAGAGAGTGGCTTTGGCTAGAGCTGTTTGTTAAACTTGAACATGGAAATGCTTAATTTATAGAATACAATTCATGGCGAGCAAGTTTGTCTGGTGAAGTCTCCCCCTTGCTTCAGAAGTTAACCCATGGTGCTTGATGTATTCCCACATCTGTCCTTGTTTATGATGGACGCTTGACTCATGCCAAGCAACATTGTCTGGTGAAGTCTCCCACTAACTGGAGAAGTTAATCCACCGTGCCTGATGGACCCCGCATCTGGCCTTGTTTATTCTTTCCCTTTTGTCCTCTTTCCAGAATTCCGCGAGACTCTGCTCACCTTCTCGAGGATGTTTGATGGCCATCGCTATCATCTTTTAGTCTTGTCGATGTCCTTCTCCACTGCTCTCCTTTTCTCTATCCCTCCCCCTGCCAAAGGAAAGAAGTTAAAGTTGGGATTTTTTTTTTTGTTTTTCTTGTTTTTATAACGTTTCTATTCTGAAAAATAATTTTTAAATATAATTCTCGAAATAATTTTTTAATAAAAACGTTTGATAACTGTACTAAAATTTATATTCCAAAATTAAAAAAAAAAACACTTGTGATAAACTTATATATTTTTTTTCAATTTTTAAATATTTTTATTTTTATTTTTTATTTTTTTTTTTTATTTTTGTTTTTTTTTCCTTTTGACTAGTCGTCATCAACCTCGGCGTAAATCCGAGGCGACCCAACCCACCTCCATCCGACAAGTGAGTTGTGCAACGACCAGTTTCGACCTCTTTCCTACCAGCGCGAACGATCTCGTCCACCATAAGATGGGTTTATTTTCTCTTTTTTCTTATTCTTTTTTTATTTCTTCCTTTTGGCTCGTCGGCTTTGGCTAACCAATCGGTATAAGGCGAGACCAGAGCTTAACCAAGGTGATTGAATCTTTGAAAAAAAAATAATCGGCGACGCTTCGGCGGTCGTTGGCCCCGACGCTCCAAAGCATGTCGTCGGCAAAAAAAAAAAAAGAAGAAAAATGAGAAAAAAAGAAGAAGTGTTTTTCGGAATTGTTTTGGGAACAAAAAATAATTTTTTTCTACTTTTGTTTTTTGTTCCAAATCTATTCTCGGAAACGAAAAAATAGATTTTTTTTTCCGAAAACAAAAGTATAAATAAACGCATTTTTGTTTTTTTTTTTCCGGAATAAAAGAACAAAAATTGTGTTCCGAGAATTGAAACAAATTTAAACAAACAGCCCCTAAAAGTCGGCACTTGAATGGGAATCCTTTTCTATCTTTTTCCCTACTTATTACTCCAAAACTGCACTGTTTTGTGTCAGAATAGTGCAAAGGAACGGTAAACACGCTCTATTTCCAAAACCCTACTATTAACGCTACTATATTTTATTTTATTTTTGGTCCAATCACCGCTCTAATTTGGAGGGAACGAAATAACACAATAGGTACTTTTTTTTAAAGCTCAAACAAATGGAACTAGATCTCCCTCAAATCACCAATTATTTCCCTTTAGTCGTCTCATGGGATTGTATAGAATGAAGTCTCCCTAGTTAAATCCTTTCTGATGCTCCTAGAAAAATACTATGAAAATACAGTGACAATTTGGTCAAAATTAGAAAGATGTAGTGTAAGGGTGCAAATGGTAACGTTTCTATTCTTTTTTTGTTCCAGGGAACAGAAATAAAAAAAAAAGTGTTTTTGTTCCAGGGAACAATTTTTGAACAAAAGAACGTGTTTGGTAACGTTTGTTCCGGGAATAAAAAATGAATAGAAACACGTTTAGTAAAGTTTATTCTTTTTTTGTTTCTTTTAATTTTTTAAATATTTTTATTTTATTTTTCATTTTTTCCTTTCATTTTTATTTTTTCTTTTTTTGACCGGTCACCGGCCTCCAGCGACTGGCCAACAGGGCCAATAGCCTCGCCCAGCCATGGTGAGGCTCGCCGGCCCTCGGCGAGGCCAAGCCTCGCTGTGGTTGGGCGAGGCTCGGCCTCGCCTTGGCTGGGTGAGCTTCAGCCTCGCCGGATCTGGGCAAGCTCGAGCTCGCCTAGCCATGGCGAGGCTCGGCCTCGCCGTATTTGGGCAAGCCTGAGCTCGCCCAGCCAAGGTGAGGCTCAGCGTCGCCGGCGTGGGCGAGGCTCGGCCTCGCCGAGGGCCGGTGACACTCCGGTGAGGTCGCCGACCCTCGACGGCGTCGCCGGCCCTTGACGGCCGGTCGCCGGCCATGGCCGAGGCCGGCGACCGGCCAAAGAAAAAAGAAGAAAAAAAGAAGAAGAAAAGAGAAGAGAGAGAAGAAATTTTTGTTCTTTTTTGGCTTCGAAGAAGTGTTTCTTTTCTCTAAAAACAACTTTTTTGTGTTTCTTTTTTTTTGCTCCAATTTTGTTCCGGGAACAAAAAAATAAAAAAAGAACAGAAACGCAACCAAACGCGTTTCTGTTCTTTTTTTGTTCCCGAAAACAAAATCCGTACATAAGTGTTCCAGAAACGTTTCTTTGGAGCGTTTCCATGCACGCCCTAAATTAATCTTTTTAATTGGTCAAGCTTGGATATGGTCTCTAACTTGTACTGTTCCTGCAACATTGTCTTTTCATCTTCTTTCTAGAACAATCGGGTCACTCAAGTCTGTTTTGTCAAGATTTATCTTCAATTGACATTAATAACAGCACTATAATGCTGTGCTGGCGTGACAAATCATGTTACATAGTGGATGGGTGCGCGTGTCTCAGAGAGAGAGAGAGAGGCTGTTATGCTGGAAATCGTCATGTGAACTTTCATCTATACTAGGACATTTCTAGTCTGCCAAGAATGCAGGTTATTGTTACATATACGAGAACGTGCCGTGGGGGACCTTGTCATAAGGCGATCCATATGTTTATGGCCCTCCTCACATCATAAATTGTGTTTTGGATTTTGTTGAGCAGCCCGATATAGGTCATTGGTGTACCGAATGTCTCTAAATATAAGCTCTCCCCTATTTCTCACTCTTGAAATTCAGTGTGTTGGAATTGGAATGTATTCTTGGTCTTCGTTTGTTGTTTTTTGTGTTCTGAGTAAACGTGTGTGATTCTAGGAAGACTCAGATTTAACATTGTATAAGTAGTAGGTTTTTCCTTATGTAGACTGATTAGCTTGCATTTTGTGTCCACGAAGCGCGCCTACAAAAACAACCAATCTCGTGTGATCGATCCTTCGTTGAGTTTGATAAACTAAAGAAACATGGAATGATGGACTGAAAATAATTTTTTGAAGGAGACATTACTATTGCATTTTGTTGATTCTTCGCATTATATATAGAGGGGAGCGAAGAAAGTAAATTACAGAGCAGTCTCACATCTGGTGAGAACTCCAAATTTCGTTAATGCAAAAAGAAGTATAAAGCATTAGCATCAAAAGGAAGACAAGCTACATACAAATGAATTGTGGATCATCGCCCATAGTAGCGCAGTTGGCTTGAACTCTCTCTCTCTCACGAAAAAGAGGAGTTCGAATCCTAAAAGCGTTATTAAGAATTTTTACCTGAAATATTATGGTGACGATGGATCCTACAGTTGCTCTTCCAAAGTTACTCGTTGGCTGTCAATTTACATGTTCCTGGCTAAAAAAAAAAAAATTGTGACACGACGTACGAAACCCTTTTTACCTGTCAATTCTCTCTCTTCTGCTGCTTCGTCACTCTTCCCCTCCCTAGCTTTGGTCCTTCTCTCTGCACCAAGTCGGAAGAGAGAGAGAGAGAGAGAGAGAGTGGCTCTGCAGAATCACCTCTCCACCGCGATCTCTTCGTCTCCCTCCAACTTGGGCTCTTCCAGGTACAGGTTTCCGTTTTTGGGTCAACGGAAAAGGCGCCGCTTTTGCGCTCGAAGTGTTCTTCTTTGCCCTTTTCGATTGCCATCTTTCTTCTTTCCCTCTGTTTCCGCCTGGCCCGAGGTTGTGGCTGTCGAAAAGTCGAAGCTTTTCTTGCTTAGTTGCGTTTCTTCTTGTATACCATCGAAAGGGTAGGATCTTTATGCCCGGAACCCGACGTGATTCTGTGTCGCTTGACGACCCATATGAGAGCAGAGCGATTTCAGAGTTTTGCATTTGCCGTGCTTGTTTTTCATTCGTTTATTCAGGGTCATGTTATTTATTCTTTGTTATCTTCACAGCCTGTGCTCAGCTTCGATGATCTGGAAAAAGGTGGAGGATCTACACACGATGAAGAGTTAATCATTGCTGCTGCACGTGAGCTCATAGAGAAGATGACATGATCCGAGACCTTGGAACAGTCAGTCATGCCAACCTTGGAACAGCTTCAATGATCTGGTACCTGGCGATTTTGTGAAACTCATTCATGGCTTTCTTATGCCAATAAATGATGGTACTTATCGATATGGAGCCACTAGTATATCTCGACTCTCCTGGTCAGGAAATCCATTTGCAGATTGCTAGATTTCTAAAGATTACATATCGATTAGAATTGTTAAATCATTGCACAATTCTTTTGAAACTTTGCCTAGATAGGGACTGTTGGAGAGTTCAAACTAATGGAAGGAAGGATACGATGTCTTTCTTGTAGACGAAACTGGTAATCTGGTGAAACTGGACACCACTCATTATAGTTAACGAATAGCCTTCCGGGAACTCACAAAGCAGGAAATAAAAACCTTTAAAACTACTGTTGCTATTAAAATGCACGGGGAAGCGTTCACTGCAGGGACGATTTAATGCTTATTTCCATGTGGTTCCAGTTTTGTTTTTTATCCCATTGATCTTTTTACTATTGCTATATTCCATAGATCTTCTTTAAATATTTTCCAGCTACATTTCAAATATGCATTGACTTAGCACATACTGACTTCATGCTCTGTTGCGATACCAATTAGTTTTTACATTTCCCGCATCATTGCCTATAGCTCCACAATCTCCTGATTTCCAATGATGCTGCCATGGAAGTCCAGAGTACAGGAACGCTCTTTAGTAATCAGTTATGGATGAGAATTACAATGTTTCATGTTCTCTGTCAGGAATGCAAACTGAGCCGAGTTTTTAACGGTTATTTTACAGCTCGTGTAGCTATCCTGACTATTTAGTGGTATATGGACTCATGCATAGCCGAGAGTAACACTAAAGTGAGAGGAGCACCTTTCTCGGCGTTTTGGCTGAGATCAAGTGCTGTATCTGGTTTCTCAACATGACATTTTAGGGGCTGCATGGTAATGTTCTTTTTTTTTTTGTTTATGAACAGAAATTTTGTTTTTCTTGTTCCCGGGAACAAAAAAAGAACATAAATGCGTTTGTTTGCATTTTTGTTCAAAATCTGTTTTTTTGTTCCCGGAACAAAAAAAGAATGGAAATGAGAAAAAAAAAAAGTTATTTTTTTGTTCCAGAAACACTTTTGAAGAAACACTTCTCTCTTTTCTCTTTTTTTCTTCTTTTTTCTTTGGCCGGTCGCCGGCTTCGGCCATGGCTGGCAATCGGCCGTCAAGGGCTGGCGAGGCCGTCGAGGGTCGGCGACCTCGCCGAAGCGTCACCGGCCTCTGGCAAGGCTTGGCCTCGCCGGATCTGGGCGAGCTCGAATCTGGGCGAGGCCAAGCTCGCCCAGCCAAGGTGAGGCTGAGTCTTGCCCACGCCGGCTAGACTTGAGCTCGCCGAGGGCCGGCGAGCCTCGTCATGGCCGGGCGAGGCTGCTGGCGCCCGTTGGCTAGTTGTCGAGGCCGGCGACGACGGCCGAAAGAAGAAAAAATAAAAAAGAAAGGAAAAATAAAATAAAAATATTAAAAAAATTAAAAGAAACAAAAAATAATATAAATTTACCAAACGTGTTTCTATTCATTTTTTATTCCCGAACAAGTTTACCAAATGTGTCTTTTTGATCAAAAATTATTTCCTAACGAAACATTTTTTTTTCTATTTCGTTTCCCGAAACAATTTTTGAACGAAACGTTACCAAATGCGCCTTTAGTTTTTCTCAGAACTAGGCTTCTGCCACTGGGTTCCAAGACCTTATGAAAATATGATAGTATCTCTGTATAATCTCTTTGTTCTAAACAGGGCATTGATCTGTAAGTTCTTATTGCTGAATGATCTGGTGCCTTTGTATTAGGAAGTGGTTCGCCTGCACACCCTTTACTTCAAGGAATTCTTTTACTCATTGTAGAAAGGGGCAAACAAAGGCGTCAGGGGCGACAAGATCCTCACTCCAACCAGGCGTGCATAGCCACTTCAACAGGCTAAACTGTTCCATGGTCATTTGCAAGAAGCTAGATTGATCTCCATTGCCTTGCTTCATGACATCGGGCTAAACATGTAAGAAAAAGAGCTGCCGCCTTTGATATGGTATCTTCGACAATGGTGTGGCCGTCGTGTTTTTTCGATAGGTGAGTTATGAGCGTGTCATTCCGACCTTGGAAGGATCGGCGTGCCACGCCCCATTACTGGCTATTGTGGAGGCACCGTTCACCTTCATTACAAGAACGTTGCCCATTCTCTCATGACCAACATTGCTGACCTTCATATCGCATTCCAGAACAGAGGGAAAGGCCAGTTTAAGAACCAAATACAAAAGAAAACGCCCAATTTGAACATCGAGCAGCATGCTTCGCATGCACTTTCAACCCACATTGCTCCGTCTTCACGACAGGAGCGACTGCACTGGGAGAGGCATATCCACAAGTTATAAAAGATTGAAAGAGATAATAATGTAAATGATCTCGAAATTTTGGTTTAATATATAGTATCGTTCATGAATTTTTAATATATGCAATACGATGTTTGTACTTTGATTAGACGTGCACATTGGAGTTTGAGCATTAGAATAAAGTTTGAATTTTATATTGAATAAATTAAAAATTTAAGGAAGACGTTGCATATCTAATTAAAATTTAAGGATTACATTACGTAACAGACAAAAATTCATGGATATTTTTGTCATTTCGCCGGGATTACACGTTGCTGCAACGAGGCATTAAAGAAGTGGTCCGTGCGCCGCACGTGATTCTGATTCAGAAAAAGGCCGCGCGGCGGGGCCCACGAAAATGCATGTCCAACTGCAACTCTCGATGCGGCCAGGCCAGTCGTTGTTGGTCAACCTTAGGGTTTGCGTATACGCACTGTTCTCCACTTCCACTCTTTTAAGTTTTGGCGGCTCTCTCTCTTCTCTCTCTTCTCTCTCTTCTGTTGCTTCGTCACTGGTCTCTCTTCCCCTCCCTATCTTTGGTCCTTCTCTCTGCACCAAGACACAGAAGAGAGAGAGAGAGAGAGAGAGAATATGGCTCTGCAGAATCACCTCACCACCGCGATCTCTTCGTCTTCCTCCGCATTCCTAGCTCCCTCCAACTTGGGCTCTTCCAGGTACAGGTTTCTCTTTTTGGGTCAACAGGAAAGACTACCTTTTCCCTTTTTCGATTGCCATCCTTCTTCTTTTTCTCTGTTTCCGCCTGGTCCGAGGTTGTGGCTGTGGAATGGTCGAAGCTTTTGATGCTTAGACTACCATTTCTTGTTGTATGCTATCGAAAGGTGGTATTTTTATGCCCGGAACTCGACGTGATCCTGTGTCGCTTGACGACCCATATGAGAGCAGGGCGATTTCAGAGTTTTGCTTATGCTGTGCTTGTTTTTCATTCGTTTTGGTCAACAGGGCTTCTAACGCTTCCGTCCCTGCGAAAAAGACCGGAGCTGTCCGATGTGTAGCCGTGCCTCATGAGGAAAAGACCAGTAAGAGCCCTTCTCTATGTGTGTGCGTGTGCGTGTGTGTGGGTGCGTGCAATAAGGTGTCTCTTGATTCAAAATGTGGTAGTGGAGTGAAATTTAGTCAGTTCAGTTTTGGTGCATTAGGCGGTTTTAATTTCCTTTTCTCTTGTTGAAGTAAAAGTGGGAACATTTTAGAATTAGTTCAGAGTCATGGGAGGTGTCTTCCCTATAGATTGCTGATGGTCTGGACTTCTTCTTGTTGTGTGTCTGTAGCTTACAAGACAAAGGTCTCCCGCAATGCCAACATGGCCAAGCTTCAAGCTGGTTACCTTTTTCCCGAGGTCTGCCATCATTGTCATTGTATTGATTTATTCGGCTTTCTGCAGAATCCTTTCCTACTACGTTTGCATTTCTAAATTTGCATCCAGGATTGGGCTTTGTCTAATATCTACCATGGATTACTCTCTTGTTAAACAAGAAACTCTCTCATTTTGTGGAGACTATTCTTTTCCCGTGTATTATTTGTATAGCTAATTCTTTTTTTTAAATTTAGATTGCTCGAAGAAAGGCAGCACACTTGCAAAAGTACCCCGACGCGAAAGTCATTAGCTTGGGGATTGGGGATACCACTGAGCCCATTCCAGATGTTATCACATCGGGCATGGCAAAGGTGCGGCTATATTCTAAGGAAGATGCCTGGTCATTCTTATCTAGAATACGGTTTATTTATTTATTTTTTTAATCTATGGTCATTCTCTGTAATTTTGAACTGACAGTGGAATTAATAGAACAGTAAATTGTTGGGTTAATTCTTGTGGTTCATTGAAGTGCACATCGTGGTTCAATTTTATTCAATCGCTACAAATCATTCTTTTCTGAAATTCTGGTTCTTATCATTTATATGCCTGTAGTCTTGTGGCTAGATCATATTTCTTATGACCCCTACCTTGAGTGGTTGCCTTTCTTTCAGTAATTTTTAAATCTTTATCAATTGTCGTTTGAAGAGATGGAATTAAGGCATCTGTTCTTTTGGATTTTTTGCACAATTTACCGTCATTTACTTCCCAAGATGGCTGGATAAAGCCAGTTATGGAACAACTTTGAATATCTTTATTGGTACCATGAAGCCACAAACTGTCATAATTGAACTGGTGATGTAAGTTAGAAATGTCTATTTTTTGTCACAGGAGGCCTCTGGTTAGTGATCATGCCATATGAATGGATCTACCTGTTGCTTTGGTTACCCCCAAATTTCAGATAGTCGATTGTACAGTACTTCCTGGATGAATTATTTGTGTTCTGTCCTTTGATTTCAAGCCTCACTGTTTGCTCTAAGAGCTTGGTTGAAATTGTTGTTGCATGCTTCAGATATGTCTTTCAGCTCTATGTGAACATGCCTATTTGATGTTTTAATATCTCTAGTAATTTTATTGTTTGGTAAATAGTTAACTTCTTTAAATTTGACAGAGATCTTATGCACTGTCAACTTTGGAGGGTTACAGTGGGTACGGTGCAGAGCAGGGTGAAAAGGTACTTGTCTTTCAACCACATTTCTTCTTTTGCTGGTTAGACTTATTGAATTTGGAAACCTTAGTTGCTAATATTGCAGAGGTTTTGTATACATGTTGCAATTGTCACTTCATACAGCTTATGATTTAACAGCATTGCTGTGCATCGGTCTGTTATGTACTCTTAAGGTCTAATCAGACGAAACAATCCTTCTACATTTTGCTAATATTATTAAGAGTTTCCTCAATTGATTTTCATGGCCTTGCATCTGTCTCCATTTCCCATTTACTATTGACCTGCTATGTCCATGCAATGGATAGTAGGATATGCAACTTAAATATGTTCAAAATATCTATTTGAGGAAGAGTACAGAAGTAAAAACAAGTGATGATTTTTCGACAAAGTGATGTCATGTATCCTCTTGTATGATCAAGCTTTCTTTAGTATCAAACTGCTCAGTAATCAAGGACAGGACATAAAACCAAAGTTCTTGAATAGCTAAGCTAAACTAAACGTCAATTTAAGCTTTTGTTTGATTCCATGACCTATTATGTTTACCTATATGGCATTGCAGATGTGTTTGGTCCGGAGTTATTTCATAGCTAACTTTCTTCAAGATAGATTGTTGACATTATTCTAGTGGAACTTAAAAGGAAAATCAAAGATATAAAATGCTGGGTGATGCAGTAAACTTTAAAGTCTTCTCACTCTATTGCAATCGAGCCAACGTGATATCCTTCTTAATATTGCAGCCACTGAGAGCTGCAATTGCTTCAACATTCTATAGAGACCTTGGCATAGGGGAAGGAGATATCTTTGTTTCAGATGGGGCAAAATGTGATATTTCTCGCCTTCAGGTACAACTTCTCTTCCTCCAGGTGGTCTTTTACGTTGAATCCTTACCTAGGTATGTTTTGTTGTTGACTGCTGGTTTTATGCAAGATTTTTAATTTGCGAGTACTCCATCTCAAGGAGGTTCTTAAATTACTTTATTTGTCTTTTGTGGACACTAATTAGTTTGCTTTGCTTATGTCAGGTTGCTTTTGGGTCACATGTTACAATGGCTGTGCAAGATCCATCATACCCGGTAATCATGATCTTTCTAGACGAGACCATGTAATCTATGTTTGATTCTGTCTATATATTGCATAAAGTGAAAGACTTCAGTCGCCTCATTGAGCCCTAGTGTTAAGTCCTGTCAGAGTATCGGTCCTCCGTTTTTACTGAGAAATTACAAACAGCTCGGGGAGTTTGAATTTTTGTTTCTTCAATGTATGAGAGAAATTATTCTGTTTCCTTTGGCTGCAGTTAAAGAGTTGTAAGCTTTCTGTGGGTAAGTTGAAGCATTTCATTGCATTCTCTTTTAGAGGTGAATGCCCAGATTCAGGCATGTCTGCAATGCCCCGAGGCACTGTATAACTGGGTTGTAAACACCTATAAAATATGGTGAACTTCTTTTGTTGTGTTGGTAATCCTATGTGAAACGAGGTAACTCGTTTATCCAAAAGATAAGTTACTTTACTTCTCATTGATGTAGCTACTCAAGGAAAACATTTTTAGGTGGCTGTACCACATTCTGCTCTGATGCATCATAGAAAAACCGATTTGGATTCTTTATGTCTTGCACTTGCGGCTTCAGTAAAGTTTGATGGAGATGCTGTCCCAGAAAACATGTTGTAAAACTCACTGTGATTGGAAATAGGGCAACTTCTTGCTGGTTAATATGACGTGTCTATCTCAACTTGACATTTAATAACAATTTTTGAAACTTCTGTATTTTGTAGGCTTATGTAGACTCAAGTGTTATAATGGGCCAGACAGGGCTGTTTCAAGAAGACATTGGAAAGTATGCAAAAATCGAATACATGAAGTGCACACCAGAGAATGGTTTTTTTCCTGATTTGTCGACTGTAGCTCGAACGGATATCATATTCTTCTGTTCACCAAACAATCCTACTGGCTCTGCCGCAACGAGGGAGCAACTGACAAGGCTGGTTAAGTTTGCTAAGGACAATGGCTCCATTATTGTCTATGACTCTGCATATGCACTGTACGTGTCAGATGACAACCCTCGAAGCATATTTGAAATTCCAGGTGCCAAAGAGGTAATGCTGAACTTACATCCACATTTTTCCCTTGCAAGTTGCTTTATTCCTTTTACACGTTTGCATCAGTTGAGTTACCGGGATGCTTTCTACCAAATTATTTTGACATATAGATCTGTATTTCCTATTGTGAATATTTGTTATCCTTCTACCTCTCAACTTGTTCTTAATGCATTTTTTATCCACCCCATAAAATTTGCTGTGGTTGTTCAAGGTTGCACTTGAGACGTCATCATTTAGCAAATATGCTGGATTTACTGGCGTTCGTCTTGGTTGGACTGTGGTTCCCAAAGAGTTGCTGTTTTCAGATGGTTTCCCTGTTGCTAAGGACTTCAGCCGCATTGTCTGCACTTGCTTCAACGGTGCATCCAATATTGCTCAAGCTGGTGGATTGGCATGCCTTTCTCCCGAAGGACTATCTGTGAGCTGTTTTGTGCTATCTTTTTTAATTAAATGATGTTACTCTAGTGATTGCCGATTGCTATTTACAACCTTAATTTTGTTGGCCTCGAGGGGGTTGCCTATGCTCTTTTTAAGTTTCAATTCATAATGCCATGAAGTTATTACTTTTCTTGCAGGCAATGCGTGATGTGATTGGTTTCTACAAAGAAAACACTGAGATAATTGTGGATACATTTAGCTCTCTTGGTTTCAAGGTATATGGAGGGAAGAATGCACCCTATGTCTGGGTCCACTTCCCAGGTCGCAGCTCTTGGGATGTTTTCAGCGAGATTCTTGAGAAAACTCATGTGGTTATCACACCCGGCAGTGGGTTCGGACCTGGTGGTGAAGGCTTTGTCCGGGTTAGTGCTTTCGGACACAGAGACAACATCATCGAGGCATGTAGAAGATTTAAGCAGCTATACAAGTGAACGCCATTAGTTGGGATTGTCTCTGCTGCTTTATTGTTGGGGAAGGTATCAAAAAAATAAAAATAAAAAAAGAAGAAGAAAGGTGTAGCCAGAGAAACTCGTGTTAGGATTTTACTTATTCCTCGTTAGACCAGTGATTCCTGCTCATCAGAAATAAGAATCATTTGATCATTGATGAAGATAGACGCTGCTCATTGTGATTTTCTGCTGACTGCTTCTTGAGACGGAATAAAGCTGCGATTGCATTCTGTCCTTCCATTATAAACGAGGCTTGAATTCCAGTTTGCTGCTGATCATTTTTCAGAATGATTATAGACGAAGCACAAGTAACCTGAAATACCAACTAACATTATCAAAACATCTATGCTGTTCGATAAATGATGCGATCAAGTGTTGGATATCAAAATCAAACTTGCTGGAATCAGCAGAGTCGGATGCCTCTCTTAGAGATGGTGGAGTTGGTCTCATCTCGGGTGGACGTAAAATCTGCCCCCCACGGTATACATCTGTGTACTCCTCAAAAGTTTGAGTTCACCAAGAATGTCGGACAATCTTAAACTAACCGCTCTAAACTGGAGATGTCAATTCAGAAAACATTCATCAATTTTCCAACCATATTCTGGAGAATTTGTGTAGATTTCTTGGATCCAGATCCATGTATCTAGAGGGTACAACGACCTTACATGAGCTGAGGACAATACCAAGAAGTAAGACCTCATCAGAAGTCCTTGTGTTCGAATTTTGGTTTGCATATTGTCCCATTCGATTAAGGACAAAAATCCAAGAAAAAAAAAAAGCTATGGCTTTGCTGTGACTCTCTGAGTTCTCAGAAGGAAATTATAATGGCTAAAATACAACTCCAGATCTTTTCCCGGTTTAACCCAAAAGCTAAAATCATAAGTTTTTAACTCTCATAACAGCTCTAATCAGGATTCAGCACATCAGCTCCAAAATCTGATGCACTTTAACCAAACTGAACCGAGATGGGCTCCCTCAAGGTTTATTTTATGCTAATGTCATGTCTGCTACATGAATACCTAACGCAGAGAAGCAGAATTCAGTTTTGAGAGCCTGAATTTAGCTGTTTTCCTTCGGTCTTTTCACTGTTTTCGTCTACTTTGTCGACGAGGATATTGTTGAGGCTGCAGGGCTCGGCTTCCTCTAGCATCTGAACCACCATCCTCATCGACGGCCTCACGGTTGGGATGTTAGCCGTGCAAAGGATGGCTATTCGGAGCACTTCAACGGCATCTTCTTTCAGGGTGTCGGAAATGTTCGAGTCCACCAAATCGAGCAGAGAGTTTTTGCTGCTCATGTTTTCACGCACCCAATAAACAATGTCCTTGTTCTCTCCGAATTCCGACTCGATGGGCCTCCTTCCTGTGACCAACTCCATCAGGACGACACCAAAGCTGTAGACGTCGCTCTTTTCATTGACCTTCATGGTGTATGCATACTCTGCAGCAAGCACGATAAAGGGACAGTTTGTGAAAGGAAAAATGAACAATAAAAAGTTATAGGAAAGAGAACAGAAGCACGGACCGCCTTTAGAGAATGAAAGGACGAAATCCAATGTAATACATAAGCGCAAATCTCATTTTTCCTTTTTCTAACTGATCACTACAAGAATCTATTTCAGGCCATTCTTGAAGGGTCGTAATCTAAAATCAAATTTACCTGGAGCTATGTATCCAAGAGTCCCTGCAATGGCATGTGTCCAATTACCACCAGGACTGGCCTGCATGATTTTCGCTAGCCCGAAATCCGCTATCCTCGGCTTCCACTCTTTGTCCAACAAAATATTACTCGATTTCACGTCGCGGTGTATGATTGGCCGAGCACATCCATGGTGCAGATACTCCAATCCCAGGGCAGCCCCTAACGCAATCTCATACCGCACCTCCCATCCCATCTCCATCTTCTGGCTCTCGTGTAGCCTGTCCCACAGGCTCCCGTTCGGCAAGTACTCATAAACAAGCAGGTGGCTGTCCTCGCTCGTGATGCTGCAGTACAACTTGACCACATTCACATGCCTGATCGAACTCAGTGCAGCCACCTCGGCGTCGTACTCGGGCGAGCTCTTGCTTTTCTTGCTGAGGATGGCTGAACTGCTGGGATGGCTGCTGAAGCTGCCTGAACTCGATGCCCAGATGTGCTTCACCGCGAGTTCCTTGCCATTCCCCAAGACGACTTTATACACGTTCCCGGATCCGCCCCTCCCGATCAAGTTCTCAGTCTTTATGAAATCAATTATGTCCCTCTCTGTGAAGCTTAGTACGCAGTACGGCTTCATGTTCCAAGAATCTGGCCTGCACAAACTGTTGACACTCTTGAGACTCTTGCTTCTCTTTCTGAACTTCGCATACATCATAATTGCGAACATGATCAGCAACAAACTTATTCCAGCAAAGAAGCACGAGAGAATAACCCCGACCGGAGTGGTTGCCTGCGAACTCGAAATACATGGCCGGAATTGTTCAAGCCTCTGACTACACAGGCTGGGATTCCCATCAAAGCTATCATGGTAGGCTTCTGTTGATAGGGAGTCCGGTATGGGACCAGTTAACCGGTTGTTCGAGAGATCGAGAAGGCTTAGCTTCATTAATCCCAGGTTCAATGGGATTTCACCAGAAAGTTTGTTATTGGATAGGTTCAGGGAGTTCAGAGTCTGTAAGTTTCTGATGCCGTCGGGAATTTCTCCGGTCAACGAATTGTTTGAGAGGTTTACAACATCAAGGGCGACGCAGGAGACAATAGATACAGGTATGCTACCGGAGAGCAGATTTCCATTCAAATTGAGTGTATTCAATTTCGTCAAGTTTCCAATTGTCGACGGAATCTTTCCCACGAATCGATTCAAACTCAGCTGAATTGAGACCAAAGCAGATGCTTCCGACATCGCTTCTGGTAATTCGCCTGAAAATTTATTATCAGATAGCAATAACTGAGCCAGAGATTTTCCCCTTCTGATATCAGACGTTATCGATCCCTCGAGTTGATTTTCCCCAAGATCAATTATGATGAGATTTGGCAAGCCCCATATTCCAGCAGGAACGACACCAGAGAGCGAGTTATTGTTCAAGCGTACCCGAATTAAGGATGAACAATCTGTGTAGGTCGCTGGGATAGTCCCAGTGAGCTTGTTATCCAGCATAAGAAAATCGGTCATTTTCCCATTCTTGCACATATTCAGTGGGATACTTCCCGTGAGCGAGTTGTCCGAAACATCTACGTAATTGAAGTCCGACCAAGAGCCAAGCTTCGGAGGAAGCGAACCGGTCAGCCTATTCGAGTAGAGAGACAGTTCAGTAAGATTCTTGAACTCTCCAAGCTCCTCTGGAATCTCCCCTGTCAACTGGTTCTCGAAAAGCTGCAAGGAGGCCAGGCTTGTCAAGAACCTGATCTCTGAGAGATCGCCTTCGAGCCTGTTATGCGATGCGTCAAAGTTCACAAGGCTTGTGAGGTTCCCAAACCCGAGAGGAAGCTTACCAGTCAAGAAATTGTCGTAGAGCTCGAGCTGCTGAAGCCGGCCAAGCCTTGCGATGCCCCGAGGGATTTCGCCGGACAATTCATTGTCCGAGAACTCGAAGATTCTCGAGAAGCGTCAGGTTCCCGATGCCTTCGGGGATCTGCCCTCTGATGCTGCAATTGGTCAGGTAAAGCCAATACAACTTCTCCAACTTGATAATCTCTATAGGAAATGGACTAGTCACGTCAAAAAAGTTGTCTCCGAGGCTCAAAAAGCCAAGATTGGTCATGTTTCCAAGCGACTTCCATGGGAAGATCCCTGAGAATCCGCTGTTGTTCAGATTCAAGAACTCCAAGCGGCTCAAAGTGGACAAATCAGGAACAGTCCCGGAAAAGGAATTGAACCCCAAGTCGAAGTACTTCAACCTCGTGCAGTTTCTCAGATCATCCACTACCTTACCATAGAAATGATTCTCTCCAAGATCGACCTTTTCAAGAGAGCCGAGCGAGCATATCGAGTCGAAAGGGAGAGTACCCACCAGTCCCATTCGAGAGAGGTTGATCTCAGTAACGAAACCGTCTGAATTGCACACGATCCCAGCGAAGCTGCACTTGTCGCTGCCGACCCTCCATGAACTGAAAACGCCCGTGGTCGATGGTGTTGCAAGCGCGGACTTCAGCTTCAGGAGCAGCTGAAGCTCATCTGCCTGTGAGGCTGAAACCACGCTCAGAGTGAGGCAGAGCATCAGCACTCGCCGAAAAAGAACCCCGGCGGACATTCCGGACGGCCTCTCCATCCTTGCCGGCCGAGCGAGCCACCGGAAAACAAGAAGAAGAAGAAGAAGTAGAGCTTGTCAGGACAGAAGGAGCTTGTACAGAAATGTAGTCAAAATTCATTTAACACGAGAGAGAGAGAGAGAGTTGAATACAGAGGAGCTTCACATGGCGAAAGGAGAGTCCAAGAGTCGGACGCAGCCATGCACGAAGTCGCCTGCCGGGCACGATGGAGTCAAAGCGGCAGGCGAAAAAGACGAGGGAGAGGTCGGTTGGTGATTGTCACGATCGTCAGCGGCCAATAATTGCCTCGTGATCGATTTGCGACTGATATCGATTATTCTTTTCCCCTTAGCTAATAAATCAACCTGCTTTCGAAGAGGATTTGGTTGAAAAGCTTGCTTAATAATTCCTCTTGCCGAAGGATTGAGGCGGCATCGAGTAATGTCGAATACCACCCATTCATATTATGCTAACAAAACATCAGACGATTTGCGAATTATAAAAAAGTCGATTCAGTATCATCCGACGCCGCGTGTAATGATGTATATTGATACGAATCAATATAATTATGAGCACAAGGAGCTAAACAATTGCGTGGCTATGGATTGCGACTGATACTAATTGTTCTTTCTCTCGCTAGTTGACCTGTTTTTGAGGAGGATCAGTTGAAAAGCGTGTCTAATGAGTTCTCGTTTGGAAGGATTTAGACGGCATTAATAATGCTGGACATGATTCGTTCGCACAATGCGAATACTATATTAGAATGATTTACGAATTATAAAGAAAGATCCGATTTAACGTGACCCGACTCACCTAATATGGCAAATTCATACGAAAAGGACACGAATTACGAGAAGGGACACTTTGGAGTCGCCCTGGCCTAGCCTAACATTCTTAAATTGTGCCACGTCGAGAGTTTGCACCGCTCTTCTTTGACTTCTCCCTCCATTGAGGCCGACCTGGACTGATATGGCCGCCAGGATTGACTCCCACTTTCTGTGTTTGCCACGCGGAAGGGACCGACCGACCATGTCGTTCTTCATGAATGAAATTCTCCGGCGTAGCTTAGTCGACATTCTTCCCCCCTGGAAAAGAAAAAAAAAGAGAGAGAATAATGAATTTCGATAAGTGCTAGGAGAAAACAATGTATTCTGATTTTCGAAATAGAAAAGTGCAATTCATGACGTGAATGGTCTCATCCGTCAAATTCGAAATGACACGAATCGTTAGCAACATCATTTGACATTATTGTAGAACTCATTATGATAAATGAACACGAATTGTCACCCTAACTTTATGATCTGTTTTGGCTGGAAAAAAAAGAAAAAAAAATTCTCTAGAAAGATATCTTCTAGGGGGTAGAAGGAGGAAAAAAAAAAGAATACTAAGAATAAAGTATAATGCTTATGTCGCGGCCCGAAAGAAAGCATGTCCAAGAGGTATCGATCGGCCTGTGACACTTACATGTATTAGGGTTTATGTACCAAATTCAATCGCAACCATTAATTTAGTTTTTCGCATAGTTCACATGGCTAATGGCTTGAAATAACCCGATTCATAAGATCCAATCAATTTTACCTTGTATGAATTCGAGTTCCCCGCATGATTTTCAATAATAACAACCGCTTCAATTTCCACCATCAAACCCATTTTATTTGTAATATAAGTTAAAGTAAGCCTTTTCTACTAATGATTGACGAGTGTTTATTATACATTTATTAATCCATTGACTAAAATGTTTGCTATGCACTAGTTTTATGCGCAATTAATATTTTGAAAATATAAGCATTAACCTTTTAAGGGTACTTCACAAGTATGTGGGAAGTTTGTTAATAAAATATAAAAAAAAAGGTTAATTAATCAACTTAGGTTGACACGGTTGGTTAGAAGTTGTGGCACCAGGATTTAGCTAAGAAACCGGGGAGTCATATGTCCAAATTCTAGTAATTATGTGCAATCTACTATAGAATAGGTTATCTGTACAAGTTAAAAGTCTTAACTTAATTAGTTCATGAGCATATAAAGTGCTTCTCGAATTAAAAAGGAAAGTACGAAAAGTAAATTGTACAGATAATTCTTTACCGTTGGTCCAATTAAGATAAATTATGCTGCTGAAAATGACGTGATAATTAACTTCAAGAAGTGCCGTGAAGTATGTGCGGTGGACCCTGATTTCCACTCGAATGTCTCTTTCGTCGGAGAAAAAGGAGACAGAAAATCGTTGACTTGCTGTCCACGATCTTTGTCCTTTCTAGACTTCTGCGGATAGCTCGAGTTGTCTACTTTGACTAGGGATTAGACCCATCCCTAAAAAAGCCAAATCTTCCGAAAGGACTTACCCAAGTAGAGTTGCCAAGTTATCATGGTCGCCCGAGATAACTATGGCTTAAATATAATATTTTATAGCAGGTGTCGAAGTCTATAATAACGAATTAAAATAGACAATTGGTCCAAGGTCGTGTCAAAATGAGATATCTAATTCGAAAACGTGTTTAATAGACATGGTGATTTGTTTCGACATGAAGATGATATCCCTAAAAAAGCGGATCATATGACAAGACACATGACTTGATACATTGGCGTGTATTTATGATAAACATGTAAATCACATTGATACATAATAATTTGTGTATCGCATAATGATAAAACGGAAGAAAAGTAATATTCTTGATTGGTGAGTTTAGATTTATTGACTTGTATATGATATTCCATCTAGATTAATAGTAAGGCAAATTGATGATAATATGTTCTTCTAGCAACATTGGATATGATGAAGGAGATCATCAAGTGCCTTTTTTTTTTTAATTGATGTAAAGAAGTGTGTCTAATTAATGTTAAGGGAAGTGGGATGGAATGGAGATTTGTCATGATGAAGCTTGTTCATAAAACTCTACTCTAAGAATATATGACTGTGCATAGATGGTTTTTGCTAGACAAAAAATGCTTTTAGTCCCCGGACAACATTAACTGTCACACCCCGACTCGGGAATCACACAATCGTTCTCCTACCTAAAGGGCCTTACCAACATAAAATTGCTATCAATATATATATCCTATCCAATAAAATAGTAAGTTTGTTATAAAATTAAGGTTTCTCTAATCCACAAAAAGAATATATACATTTCATGACTCAGCTAAACACGTCAACTATCACCAAACTTATATACAATAGCATCGGACCATATCCAAAATCTAACTACCAAAAATTTCTGTCAATAGCATTCTTGTTTTATTTGTCACTAACTAAAGAACCTCAAAAATATGTAAAATGAATGGTAAGAACAACTACACCCTAGTAAATAATACAAATCTCTTTGAAAAGAATCAAGCATTCACTATGCATATTTATAAAACAATATCCAAACTCATTTTTCTCAAATCCAATATACAATATACATACACGATTAAAATGAGTTATATCACTTTAATATAATCATATACATATTAAAGATAGTCCTTCAATCAATAATATTAAAACAAACGTCAATAGTTCAATGCATTGATTAATCTCTTGCTCAATCTAGTAGCTATGGTAACGCTTAATGTCTGTGTGACAAAGATGACCAAGATTCTTCCTTGGCTAGGTTTCTACTCATATCAAGTGGTAACTCAACCCAAAAGGATATCTTAAAAATAGTATGCATACTCAAATTCTCAATGGATTCTAATCATAGCGACATGAGCATGAACTATATGGTCATCTTCCAATACCCATATATCAACAATCAATATTCATTTCATAAACCAATCCTTATAACCTTTTGCAGTTCCTTTCACAAAGCATTTATCAACCATTCACAAATAATCAACTCAAACTAGTTCAAAGATATTTCGTCATCACAAGTAACCAAAAAGGGTAGTATTTGCCTCGCTAAGTTTTTATGCAGCAACACGCAACATCACTTTTGTCTTTTAACCAAATCCTGCCTTCCACATAATAGATGAAAGTATTATCACTTTAGAGATATGATTTTATAAATTTTAAGAAGAGAGAAGCACCACTGTCCAGTCATAGCAAAAAATTTCCAACGCATGAAAAAGTTTGGGAAGTTTATGACAACCGCTCACCTAGAAATGGCATAACAAAACAACGAAGGCTACTTGAATTGACGAACTTATAATCTTATCAATTAAGTGGCTACTTGAATTGACCGACTTATAATCTTATCAATTAAGTAAAAAGCCATAACTAAAACATGACGAGACGAAGACACCATTTTGGAGTCAAATCGTTTACCATGCGTCGACTAAAGACCTCAAGAGCAATCTGTCCTTTCCCCATCCCAAATGAAGTTTAAAGCCAAACTAGTTTCTCATCCACAACTTATTTGATGGGTAGAATAAATTTTTAAATATTCTTTTGAAACAAAACCCATCAAAGGAGAGAAGAACCCCCTTGTAAATCTTCTTTGAAAAAAAAGACTTCTCATTCTTTTACATGTTCACTTTTGACTGATTGCGAATTGATACCGTAAGGGAAGGGTGAAAAGAATCCCGTTAGGGCGACATGCCCAATGTCCTCCTTGAAAACCACAATACTTTCCTCATCATACGACATTTTTCTACACGTAATAATAATAAATACTAAACATATTGTAAGTGTGAATGCATTGAAAATTTGGGCCTCCTTCCTTCGTTAGAACCCTAGCTTCTTCACAGAAGTAGCATGTTTATAGATAGATTGTAGCTAGAATTTCTAAGTACATAACAGCTTGTAAGGAGCACTTCTATCTATTTTTTCCCCAAATAAATACAATCCCATGAACTTGTGGCTTGAAGAGAATATTTATACTCTGCAAGTATAGCCAAGCGTGTTTTCAATTGAATAAGTTCCCCCGAATACACTAGATGTCATAATGAGCTAGGGCAGCAAAGACAAGAACAACATAAAACACATTTGATGGAATGTTTAGTTTTCGACTCCATGGACTTCTCAATCCTTCCGTATTGACGGAAAACATGAGGCACCGATTTGTCAAGTCTTCGGCCTTCAGTCTACCAATTTGTCCTTTTTTTGGTTTTTTCCTCCCTTTCTTCTTTTTTATTACCTTAAATATTACTTTCTCTCTCCTCAATTTTTTTTATGGTGTTTATTATTGCACAATACTATCCTCTATATTAATATTAGTGTACAAAACCACATAGCAAACTACAAGTGGACAATAAATCATATTTGATGCATCTTCGCTTACTACGAGTTCCTTCTAATGGCAAGCGAATCTTGTGAATTGATCATAGTGAAAAGTATTGGACAATAATTTTGCTTGAAGAAGTCCAAGAAAGAGATATATATGTGGACATAAGAGCGTTGGTTTTCACTTGCCAAACTTCACTACCACTCTACGTTCAAAGAACTTTAGCTGCCAAATATGAAATAAAGAAGTTTGAGTTCAATATAATAGGCTATCTTTTCTTTGTCCAAAAAAAAAAAAAACCGTCCTTTCCCCATCCCAAATGAAATTTAAACCCAAAATAGTTTCTCATCCTCAACTTGTTTGATGGTTAGAATGGTTTTCAAAGTACTCTTTTGAAACCAAACACATTAAAAAAGAAAAAAAAAACATCTTTGTATATCTTCTTTCAAGAACCAAAGACTTCTTATCCTTTTATATGTTCACTTTCGACCAATTGAGAATTAGTACCGTGAGGGAGGGGTGAAAAGAAGTCCATTAGAGAGGTTAGCCCAATGTCCTTACTAGAAACACAATACTTTCCTTGTCAGACAACATTTTTCTACATGTAATAACAATAAATACTAAACATATTGTAAGTGTGAATGCATTGAAAATTTGGGCCTCCTTCCTTTGTTAGAACTTTGGCTCCTCCACAGTAGGACCATTTTTGTAGATAGATTGTAGCTAGAATTTTGTTAGTACATAACACCTTGTAAGGAGCAGTTCTATCTTAATTTTTCCCTAATAGATAGAATCTCATGAACTTTTGTCACTTGAAGAGAGTATTTGTACTTTGCAAGTATAGTTGGGCATGTTTTCAATTGAATACACTAGATGTAATAATGAGCTGGGGCTAGCAACGGAAAGAACATGATCAAACGCATTTGATGGAACATGAGGCACCATTTTCGTGAGGAGTTAAGGTATACAAAAGTTATGACACTTAGGCTCCGTTCGTTTCGCGGAAAATATCATGTTTCCGGAAAACATTTTCCTGGAAGTCATTTTCCAGGAAAATGACTCTATTTTCCGGTGTTCGGCCAAAATCTAAAATTTGAGTGGAAAATATTTTCCACCATTCGTTAGCTCGTTTAATTGTTTGGGAAAAATGATCAAAAATTAAATTTTAATATTTTTATTGACCACATAATTTATTTATTTATTTATATTTTTTTAAAAAAATTATTTTTTAATTATTTATATTTTTAAAAATTGAAAATTTTATTATTTATTATTTATTATTTATTATTTCTTTTTCTTTTCCTTCCTCTTTCCTCCTTCCTCCTCCTTCCTCCACCGTCGCCTCCTTCCTCCTCCTTCCGCCGCCGCCACCTCCTTCCTGTCTGACGATGGCCGGCTGCCCAGCGGCTGACCAAGACCCGGTGGCCAAATCCGGCGAGCTCGAGGCTCAGCTGATCTCACTCGAGCTCGTCGGATCTAGCAACAGAGCTCGAGCTCGCCTGGATCGAGAGCCCGAGCTCTACCGTTAGATCCGGCGAGCCGCGAGCTTCGCCGCCAGATTCAGCGAGCTCAAGGCTCGGCTGATTTCACCCGAGCTCGCCGGATCTGGCGACAGAGCTTGAGCTCACTTGGATCGGGAGCTCGAGCTCTGCCGCTAGATCTAGCGAGCCGCGAGCTCTGCCGCCAGATTCGACGAGCTCACGGCTTGCCACCGCACGATGAGCGGCTTGGACGGCGGGCTCCCCGTGAGCCTCCTGGTGTCGCCGCAGTGCTCCCTCTTGAACCGGATCCTCCCGAGCGGCTTCGAGCCGCCGGGGAAGAGGAGCGCGGCGGCAGCGGTGGCACCCCGACTGGAGCAGGCGGGTAGGAGCGGCCGGGGAGGGCGGAGGCTGATCCCGGAGAAGGACATCGTCGAAGCCATTGCAGCAAGGAGAGCAAGAGAGAGAGAGAGAGAACGAGAACTGAAGGAAGGAAAGCGCGAGCTCGCTCGGAAAATGATTTCCTCTTTTCAAAAGAGGAAATCATTTTCCACCATGTCAAGAAGGGATTTTCTGTTGACCGGAAAATGTTTTCCTTGACCGTGTATTTTCCGCCCACCCAAACACCGGAAATTTTGGAAAATATTTTCCTGAAAGTTATTTTCCGCGAAACGAACGGAGCCTTAAGTGGTGGAAAAAAATTTTATGACACTAAAGTAATCGTCATACCAAGGTCTTGGTACTTCTAGTGTTCTTTTCCAACAAAGTTTGTTAAAAATGGAAAAGAGAGTGGCAACTTTAATAAATGAGATATGGTTTCCTATTCCCTCATCATTCCTTCGCAGGATTACACGAAAGTCCTCTCAAGCATTATTACAAGCTGCCATTGAAGTTTTGCTAGAGAATAATTGAAGCTAATCGAATAGATTTTAACTTGTCATACCAAAATATATTGTAATTACACATTTCTCACATTAATCTTCATTATTTCACCCACAGTTATTTTATTTTTATTAATTTCGATTTCACTGGAGTCAAAATTCTCGTTGAAATAAAATCCATGAAGATGGAGATTTGTGGATGTAACCTTCAGAGATTAATTTCATTTGACTTTTGTATGCTTAATAGATTGTTGGACCCCTTCCATCATTTAGTAGTTGCATGTAGATCGCCTTCAAAACTAGAATTTGTTTAATCATCCTTATAAAGTTCGAATATGTTCAATTCCTTTATGGCCCCATTACTTCTTGTGCTTGCATTCAAAAGATGTTCAGTGCATACTTCAGTGTCAGCTTGAGATGAGCTCGAGAGGAGATCTGTATAACATTAGAAAGAAAAATAAACATAATAGGAAGCTAATTTCTTTTATTTGATCTTACTCCGTTTATTTCTTATTTCCCTTCTCACAATCTCTTCCACATCATCCTTATCTTAAATGGAGTCAAAATATCAAGTTACATACTGGTGAAGCAAATTGACCTCAAATAAGATATTTCAGATCTAATTTATATTTATGTTTTTGAAGAGGTTTGATTGATAATAAGTGCAACATTTTAAAATTAAGTTATATTGTCGCGAAAAGTGATTTTTTTTTCAGATTTCGTTAAGAATATTCTGAACAACTTATCTTGAACCAAAATAGAAAAAATGAACATGTAACACTATTTAATAGCAACTAAAGTAGCGTGGGCATAATTTGAGAGGGGACACATTGATTACGCATTTGATGAAATGTTCGGTGATCGTCTCCGTGTGCTTGTCAATCCTTACATAATTGATGGTTTACTAATTGACTAAACAAGTCCACTGTTTAATAAAAAGTGACAGGATATGATGGAGGAAAACCACTTTTTCCGTACTTTTTAAAAAATAATTCAAATGTTAATTAAAACTATATTTATATAAGAGTAGCGCTACACATCTACTGAGACTTTACTAAAGTTTCTCGGTAAATGAAATGGGGCACTATGTGCTGTGCGACGTATCGTCAAATAAGAGTGGAATCGGCGTTAGTTTTTAAAAAGGGGAAAAGTGATAAATGGGGCAAGTTCAATTAAAGGAAATTTTCTGGCAAAAAAATTAAAGGAAATTTTGTCGCCCCTCTAACATTCTGTGCAATTTATAATATGCTTTATTGGCGATACTTCTTGGCCATATTGGTAATGAAAATGCCTGTATAACCCTAAACATCATCTATATGACCCCGCGGGAAAAAAAAATTGTTCTTTTCTTTGCCTTGTGTGGTATAGATATTGAATTGAATCTGGATCAGAAAAAATAATGAGCCTCATATGTCTCCTATATGTGACCAGTTAAAATTGGCGGTTCAAATTTAGTTAATAAATGTAGTAAATGCACTAAATAATTTCCACCAAGTTCTTCACCACATATATATTCTTCTTCTTCTTCTTTTTCCCCTGCCTATTAAAGGACAAAGTCACACTTGATGTTTAGGTAATTTGTTTAGGAAAATGCGACAACTTTGGGTGTACTACTTTTTAGACTAAGAAGAGTTCATATGTTGTTAACTAATCTTTGGTGCGCTTTACAAATCCTAAAATCTCATCTCGCTACGGTTGATGCATTTGCGACAATTTTTACCACTTTAGCATACGATAGGTGCTAAGCATCGGCTATAGCCAATAAACTAAACGAACGTTAAACAAATAGATATGAAAGAAAAAAAAAAAAAAAAAAAACCAGGAGGGGATTTAGGGACCCTCTCCCTTGGACTCTACCTCTACCATGCACGGCAAGCCCGACCGTGAAGTCAATGAGGGCTTAGGTGCCATCACTCTATTTGGGCGTGATTGGCGCAAAACCCCCAAAATTGTCTTAGGCAAGCTCCTGCAAATTGACATCCAGCAAAACACCATGAGATTTAGGAACATTTTTTGTTTTTTTTATGCAATTAACTTCAAGAAAAGTGTATATTCATTCATATTTAGGCCATGCATGACAACCATTTTGTTTCAAAAATAGTTTAAGGAACAGAAATAGATTTTTCTATTTTTATTTTAAGAAGAATTTCTAAGAAAAACTAACCGTTTTGATGGCACAAAATTCTACTATAAAAATAGAAATTCGTTTGATGACGACACAAAATTTTTTTCCTTTCGAATGGCGGTGGCAATGATCGATGACCTTTAATTTAATAAAAATAAAAATAAAAATGATTTAGTAACAAAAAAATTAATCATAAAATAAAATAAATCATAAAAAAATAAAAAAATATCCTTAAAAATAAATTTAAATATCCTTAAAAATAAATTTATTTTATTTATTCTATTTTATTTTATTTTACGAATAAATTTATTTTAAATTGAATAAAAATTTAAAATAAAAATAAATTTATTTTAAATTGAATAAAAATTTAAAATAAAAATAAATTTATTTTATTTATTCTATTTTATTTTATTTTACGAATAAATTTATTTTAAATTGAATAAAAATTTAAAATAAAAATAAATTTATTTGGGAAAATACTCAAGGCAAATAAAAATAAATTTATTTTAATTTTTAAATGAATAAAATGAATAAATTTATTTTTATTATTTTTATTTTTAATAAAATGAGGAGAGGCAGAGGAGGAGGAGGATGAAGAGACGTAGAGGAGATGAGGGAGGACTCACCGAAATAAGGGTTTAGTGTGAGAAATTATTTATGATTTCTCTTCCAAATTAATTTTCGGAATAGAAATCTATTCCAGAAATAAAAATACTAAGTAGGTTTATCATACAGGTTTCTATTCTAAAAACGGGTATGGAATAGAAAAATTATTTCTGGAACAGAAATTTTGGTTATTATGCATCCCCGTAATGTCTTGATGTAATTTTCAGAGTATGGCATAGGACACCAGGTTTCTACCCTCGCCTCTCTCTCTCCGTGCTTGCTTGTGTATCCTTTGTCTACCCTTTGTCTCTTGGTCAATGGTGTACAAAAGTGTGGCACTCTTCTCCAGTCTGAGTCTGACCACGCGCAGAGAATAGGACAAGACGAGAGAGAGAGAGAGAGAGAGAGGCTAGATAGAGAGAGAAAAGAAGAGTGAAGAAAGTAAAGAAAGGGAGAAAAACATCGTCCTCTTCCTTGGGTCTTCATCCCGGCGCCGCTGCTCACTCCAGGCGAGAGAACCTACCAAGCCGAGCTATTCTGACGAGTTGCAACGAATAGCCATTCCCACTACGAACAACCATTTTCGTGATCAACAGCCACTTGCGCGATAAATTTTTTCGCACCACATCTCTCTCTATTGAATTCCGATTTAAATGAGATTACTATTAAAAGAAAAAGCTTTCGAGATACTAAAAGATTCTAAACTTTACCGACTCGAATGATGAAAGAAGATGGGCCAAAACCATTGCCAAACACAGTGATTTATAATTAGGCAGCAGTGTGCGCGAAACTTTAAAAATTTTCATTCCAACCAATCGTAACTTTGAATCGACTCTACAATACCCTAAACTATCATTGCCATATAATTTCATAACTTAATAAACTCTATAATGAATCCAAAAAACT
Source organism: Eucalyptus polyanthemos subsp. polyanthemos (assembly GCA_017140185.1). NCBI lineage: Eukaryota > Viridiplantae > Streptophyta > Magnoliopsida > Myrtales > Myrtaceae > Eucalyptus > Eucalyptus polyanthemos. The sequence continues at coordinate 19,381,669 of CM029463.1, read as the reverse complement.
GAAATCTGCATAGATTCGCAAAATTCCTTCCCGTCAGATGAGCAAAGGTTCCTCTCTCTCTTCTTCGTTCTTTTCCCTTCGATAACGTCGGTCCTTTTTTCCCCTTCTTCACGGCTCCTGCAGAAGATGAGAGCTCATCTAATGGGCCGACTTTGGGCCCTAGGGCTTTGGCCCAATTATTACATTCATTAAGACAATGGCATCGGGGCGGGTCAAATCCATAAAAGTTTCGGGTCCTTTAGGTTATAATAAGAGAACAGGATCCAAGTTTATTTATTTATTTATATGAACTCTGCAAATAAGTCTATAAATATCCTTTTTGCATGCATCTAAACATAACTATAGATTAAGAAAACTTACGACATTTAGGCATAGTTTACAAGCTGATAGGGCCTTTAATATTATGAAGAGAGGAGGAATATTACGATCATGAAAATAAGTTACTTAGAATAAGGAAAAAAACAAAGACTTATAATAAACTCAAGTTGTTTTCAATTTTTCTAGGAAATTTACAAATGCAAGAATATTCAACCTTAAGAGATTTTTAAGCAATGATTATATGTATCATGTAAATCGTGGATACTAACTCGTCATTTATGAGAAATTACAAGAAAATTACAACTATTGAGGATGATTATTGAATATAGGTAGCATCATGAGAAAATTACTGAAAAAGGTCGAAATCTATTGTATTTGTGCTAATTTAGTTCTTAATTTCTTAATTTGGCCAATTTAGTCTTAAACATATTGAAAATTGACCAATGTAGACCATTGGGCCAATTTAGCTGGAAATTGCTACTGTGAATGCTAACCTTTTTACATGGCGTCAACATGGATAATTTTTACAATTTTTTTTTGAATTTATGTTTATTTTATATTTTTTCTTTTTCCGCTTCTCGTGAGTCCTCAACGATGTTTGGCAACTGGCTAGAGGGTCGACCTCGCCAGCCTCTAAATAGACTGTAATGCTCAATCGTCAATCTATATTGGCTTCTTAATTTGACATCTTGATTCGTATGTTCTTCTCTCTTTTATCCCCAACCCTAAATCAAATTTCAATATAGACAACCCCTTGTGCTCCATTGATATCGTGCAATTTTCCATGATATTGCCATGGAGGTGTCAATGCCCACATCACTTAACCTGTTAACTTTTCCGTGACTTAATTACTTTCATCAACCAATTTATTCCTATTATTTGTTGATCACCAAAAGTTGGCTTTTTTTTAGGTGAACAATGCTCAAAATTGCACCATCTTCAAGTGAGATGAGGCAACTTTTGACACGTCACCATAAGATATATTAGTCAAGAAATTACTAAAATGGTGAGGCCTCTTGTACTCCAAAAGGCATAGATCCTTTTCTAAATCAATTGTTTATGCTTCACGGATTTATGTCCAAATTGAAGGTGATGAGTTCAATTTCCTAATCTATCTCTAATCTCGAGAAACAATTGAGTGTCATGATTCATTCCATCATCGTTTGACAAAAAACAAAAAAAAAGCACCAATCATGCAACTCAAGCACACTTGTACTAAACAGAGAGACTTTTTGTATAATCAACGTCGGCATGGATAATTTTTACAATTTATTTTTGAATCTTTGGATTTATTTTGATTTTATATTCTTTGTTTGTTTGTTTGTTTTTGTTTTTTTTTTTGCCAATTGTGAGTCCTCAACTATGGTTGGCAATTGGCCAAAGGCTCGACCTCACCAACCTCCAAAGAGACTATAATGCTTAATCATCAATCTATATTGGCTTCTTAATTTGACATCTTGATCCACATACTCTTTTCTCTCTTATCCCCAACACTTAAATCAAATTTCAATATAGCCAATCCCGTGTGCTCCATCAATATTGTGTAGTTATCGATGATATCGCCATAGAGGTGTCAATGCCCACATCACTTAACCCGTCAACTTTTCAATGACTTAATTACTTTCATCAACCAATTTATCCCTATCATTTGTTGATCACAAAGAAGTTCATTATTTTTCTATGTAAACAATGCTCAAAAGTTGCACTATCTTCAAGTGAGAAGAGACAACTTTCTATAAGTCATCATAAAATATGGTAGCTAGGAAATTACAATAATGGCGAGGCATCTCGTGCTCCAAAAGTTATAGGTTCTTTTTTAAATCAATTGTTAATGTGATACGAATTCCCTATACTAGGGAAATCAATCTTCACGGATTTATGTCCAAATCGAAGGTGACGGGTTCAATTTCCTAATCTATCTCTAATCTCGATAAACAATTGAGTCATGATTCATCCCATCATGGTTTGACAAAAAACAAAAAAAAAGCACCAATCATGCAACTTTTTTTTTTTTGATCAATCATGCAACTTAAGCACACTTGTACCAAACAGACAGGAAACTTGCAGTTTGCATCCACGGGGAGATCTGTCCAATTCTCAGTGCCGCACGTCGCCCCGTCCCCTTACGTCGTCTTCCTCGAAATTTCTGCGCACCCCTCGATCGGGCCCCACCTCTCTCTCTCTCTCTCTTAAATTCTGCTCTCCGCTCCACTCCACTTCACTCCCTCCTCCGTCGCCGCTGCCTCTCGAGCTCCAGCTCTCCCGCCGTCGACCCACGAGTCAAGGAACCAACCAGCCGGTCCTCCGATGGCGGCACCGCCGCCGGCGAGCCTCGAGCTCCGGCCCTCGGCGGCACGGGGCTGAAGGTGAGCTGCGTCGGCTTCGGCGCGTCCCCTCTCGGCAGGGTCTTCGGCCCCGTCTCCGAGGACGAGGCCGTCGCCTCCGTCCGCGAAGCTTTCCGCCTCGGCATCAACTTGTTCGACACCTCCCCGTAAGCCAAATTCGAAAGAGGTTTTCGCTTTCCTTTTCCCTGTACTTTTTGTCAATCCCTGCGAGAGAGAGAGAGAGAGAGGATTCGGCGAACTGAGAACATTTTGTTGCCTGAATCTCGAGAATGGATGAAGGTCTAGGATAGAGAAAGCGGCAGGTTTTGCGTTCTTGAGCTATGCATGGATTGGTGATGATATCTGTTTGTTGCTGAGAATGTGGGAATGATTGGCGTATGAATCAGAGCGAGCTAATGGTAAAATTGTTATAATTTGAGAAAGGGGATGTTGAGACAGTTGAAAGATTTTGAGAATTTGTTTCTCAGAATGTGGGCATGAGTGGCTTAGGATTCAGAGTGAGCTAATGGTACAATTGTTGTAATTTGAGAGAGGGGTCTTGGAGACAGTTGAAAGATTTTGAGATGGTACCATATTGTCTGCAATGCTTCATTGCCGGAGGATCGTGGAGTAAGGGGATTTATTCTTTTGTTCGAAATCTTGATGAGAAGATGAGATCACTGGAGTTAATCACATAAGAAGTGACTAGTGGAAGTTGCTGAGACAACGGTTTTTATAATTCTTTGATGATGGAGATAAGCAATTATTGCATTAATTTTGTTAAAGGTGGCATGCGTAATAGATTGTCATTATCTACTCAATTTCCTCCAAAATCCATCCAAATTTACTTCTATGCGTGAGCATTGAACTGATGAGAAGTGAAGAAGTTGATCTGGGCTCAGCGACTTTAGGCATTTGTTCAACTCATTTGAGGTTTCTCTATGTTTTTTCATTGGTGGATACTCTCACATAGTTTCTGATCTTCAAGTTTTATCTGCTTTTAAGGAGGCTCTGGCTGTTGTTTTTGCACCATGCATTTTGGACTTGCACTATGCGCTGGTTGCCACTTGAAAATATCTCCTGATGTATCCTATTGTTAAAGGTACTATGGAGGAACGTTGTCAGAGAAGATGCTGGGGATGGCACTTAAAGCTTCAGGTGTACCAAGAGATCAGTATATTGTATCAACAAAATGTGGACGTTATAAAGAGGGCTTTGACTTTAGTGCTGAGAGAGTGACAAGGAGCATTGATGAGAGCTTAGAAAGATTGCAACTTGATTATGTAGATATACTTCAGTGCCACGATATTGAGTTTGGCTCCCTGGATCAGGTGCTTACCTTTCTTGTTCTGAACTATATTGTTGATTTGTCACGTGTATTCTGAAAAATGAGCGTGAACGCTTGGCTTTTCCACACTGACAGATTGTCAATGAGACTATTCCTGCACTTCTGAAACTGAAGGAAACCGGAAAGATCCGTTTCATTGGCATTACTGGACTACCATTGGGAATCTTCACATATGTGCTTGACCGTGTGCCACCAGGTTCAGTCGACGTAGTCCTTTCTTACTGCCATTTCAGTATCAACGACAATAGCTTGGAAGATTTGCTGCCATACTTGAAGAGCAAAGGTGTTGGTATAATAAGTGCCTCTCCCCTAGCAATGGGGCTTCTTACTGAGAGTGGTCCACCAGAGTGGCATCCAGCTCCCCCTGAGCTAAAGGTTAGTTTACAATTTCTTCCCTTTGTGCAGAAGGATGCTCATAGAAGTAGATTGGCAGTACAGGAAGGTCAGAGTATAGTTTTGGGATTTTTGATGAATTTGAGTACATTTGTGTGATATCGATCAAGGCTGAGCTAGAAGAAAATTAGCATTCTACTTACTGAGGTGATTGGTCTTGGTTGATCTTCTGGTTAATCAAAGTTTTCATTGTTTAGCCCTTGATAGCCACCTAACTTGTGTGCTTGAGAGGAGTGAGAGCCATATGTCTTTTTATGCTGACTGGTACACATTGTTGGTACTTTTATAACCTTGGTCAGAATAATGATCATCATGCGTTTGATTTGTCTTCAGTCTGCATGTCAAGATGCTGCGGCCTTTTGCCAGAAGAAAGGGAAGAACGTCTCAAAGTTAGCTATGCAATACAGTTTGACAAACAAGGATATTTCATCGGTGCTGGTTGGCATGAACTGCGTCAAACAGGTATGAATTAACATTTATGCTAGGTGCTTTTGGTGATTCATCAGGATTGTACAGTGAATGATGTTTGACCTAATTTACATCCGTTTTACATGTCCCCGATTTCAGTCGTACCAAATTCTAGCGAAAAAATAGCATAGTTGGCTCTTCTTTGTTTTGCACACTGATCGCAACATGACAGAATCATTTCAGATAACAGTCATATTGCAGTCCTGCTTTATGCTTGGATGCGTAATCTTTGCTTTTCTCATTGACAGATGCATTTTGCCTGTGTACACCCATTAAGTTTGTCATCCTACTTCTAAGTTCTTTGTGGGTTGCTACCAATGTCCATTATGTCTTTGCCTAGTTTGTCTCCTTTGGTTTCTGGGCAGTGCAGAGAATGGCCAGAGTGCAATGTGCATCCAAACTTCTTGATTAGGACAATTTTTAATTTAGATGGTGGTTGGGAGTGTAGTGGGACGTTGGCTTTGGCTTTAGTTAGGGAATGGGCCAATTTAAAAATTCCGGGTTTGTTGACGTTCTGCAAAAGATACATATAGTCCTTGTTGATTGCTTAATTGCTTCATCCTCCTAAAAAAAGGTAAAGTCGAGGAATCTGGTACGCCCGATGCCATTTAGATAACTATCAAGTGTGCATTTTTGGTCAAAAAGATTCTGAGCTAACTCATCAAGCACCTTCTACTGTGATGAGAAGAACGTGGGTGATATCGCCGCTATTGTAAATAGGAAGGCGCATCATGTAGCTGTGTCGGAATGAACTTCTCTGATACACTCTCACGTGCCCATGTCAGGTCGAGGAGAATGTCGCCGCTGCAACGGAGCTGGCGTCTGCGGGAATGGATCAAGAAACGCTCACCGAGGTTGAAGCCATCCTCAAGCCGGTGAAGAACCTGACATGGCCGAGCGGGATCCAGCAGAGCTGAAAGTTCGTATCACTCTCGATGTTTGATCTGTTTGTATTGATGTATCCACTTATCCCATTTCCTGTCTTGAATAATTCATCATGAGATGTGTTGCTTCCAATTTGGGTTGTCACATTCCATAAGGACCAAGTGCTTTTCAGTGGAACTTATTCCCCCCTTCTTTCTTTGCTTTTAATTGAGGGATTGTATCAGATAAAATACCAAAGGTGTTGATAATGCAATTTTTTTCTTTCCTTTTTTCTGTTTATCTTTTTTGGCATTTCCTCTTGTGAATTTATCAGAGAATATTTCCTATGGTAATAATTACAATCAATGTCCTAAATTATTGGCAAAATCCTTCAATTTCTGGATTTGCTGACTCGTTGAGGATTTGAATTAGATTGCTGCCATTGATCCATTGCAAGAACAGACGCATTTTCATTCATTTTTTATTAGAAAAAAAAAAAGAAGACACTTTTTTTTGGGTATAAAACTCTTTCATGAAGGGATACAGCAATTTTATATGGAGCGCCTAAACGAGTTCATCATCCAAAGCAAAAGTCCTATTTGTTTCGTACATCGAGCAACGAAGTTTTTGATAAAAATTCTAATAATTTTCTAATAGAAATTATTTTACTTAATATTTTCTTCCAGTACAAGTTAATTTTCTCTTCAAAATTTTTTTATTACATATTTTTTTGGCGATAAATATTAGTGGAATTATAGAATTGTATATTTTTTTAAAAGTTTAATTTTCAAAATATGGTATCAACAACAATTTTAAATATGAAAATGACTTAAATGATTTGTAAACTTTGACTTTTTTGAAATTTTTAATTTGTTTAATGCAAATTTTGAATTTTTACCTAATGTGTAATGTCTTCGTTGAATTTCTAATTTATTCAATATAGTATTTAGATTTTTGATATATATTCAATCTAATTAATGAACTATATAAAAATGGTCAATATCATTTTTTTTATTGATTTAAATTCAGAAATGATATTAAATATTCAAAAATTAAATCGAATATATAATAAAATTTGATGAATTGTATTAAATATATAAAAAAATTAAGAAATCACATTATATATTAAATTGAATTTCATGGTGTAATCATTCATGTTCGAGATATCTCGTGTCATTGCACCACTCAATTTTAGCTCGAGGTCCGCTTGTGGCAGCGCACCAACCTCCACCAGTCGCTTCATGGCAAGTATATCACGCGGGGCCCACAAGATATTATTGCCCTCTTTTCCCCAGTTATTTTATATTTCATTTCATTTTTTTATTTTCTGGCCCCGAGGGAAAATAAATAAATAAATAAATAAAAGGGAAAGAACAAGCACTATTCATTTCTGTGGCTCACTCGTCACTCGACACTCCTCCAAAGCACGCTCTCCCAATCGCCATCAGCCGTCGCCGTCGGCAGCCGGAAAGCAGAGCGCCTCCGACCGGCCATGGCGACCGTCAGAGTCATCCCGGCCGCCGCCGCCACCACCTCCTGCCTGCTTTCCAGGACGCCGCGCTCGCTTAAGAGGGGCGCCGCCGGGCTGCGGCTCTTCAGGCGGCCCGCCGCCGCCGTCGCGCCGCCGTCGTCCAGGAGGTCGTTCGCTTGCAGCGCCATCTACAGCCCTCAGGTCAAGGTCAAGGAGGAGGGCAAGCCCGAGACGCTCGATTACCGTGTCTTCCTCGTCGAGGATTCCGGCAAGAAGGTCTCCCTTTCCCTCCCTCTTTCTCTCTCTCTCTCTCTCTCTCTCTCTCTCTCTCTCTCTCTCTCTCTCTCTCTCTCTCTCTCTCTCTCTCTTCTCTCTGCGAGCGTGCTTGTTTGATTCCTCGAGAAGACGATGGAAATGGGGTGGATTTCGCTTGGGCGTTGAGGAAATCAGTGGATGATGGATGGGAAGATGTGGAGCTTTTAGTCTTTACCAAGACCATTACTTTATTCGAAGCTTCGCGTTTGTGATTGTTTTCGTTGGATTGGTGATTATTGCCGATCAATGGCGACGAGCGAGCGCCGAAAAAGATGACTTTGTTGGATTGGTTGATCGTCTGGTTAATCAAAGTTGATGCAATGACGGAGGTTTGTAGATTGAGAACACTTTCGGAAGAAGCTTCTCAGTTCGGTTTTTCACTTCCGGAACCGGTGAACGCCTTCAGCAAGAGTTTTTATTCCATTACAGATGACATCGAAGTACAAGGCATGGCAATGCAACTGAAGATAAGCTACAAGTGATCCTATATACACAAATTAATCGAGAGGCTTGTATCACCAAGGGATGAATCTTTTGGCGAGTTTGAAGATTGAAGAATTGGCAGAAATCTCTGCATGGTTGCTTGTTGATCCAGCCAATGGAGAAGCTGAATTTGATATCTCTCTGGCTGGTTCAGTCTCCTCACCATGCTCATTGCTTTCTCCTCTGTGACTATATCAATCACTCTAAAACATTAGCATATAGGATCAATCCGACCAATTCAATACTCTAAAAGTTCTCAAGAGTTTTACCTTTGATCTGGCTGTGACATCCCGATTTTCCGATTCTATTTTCAATAAATTGAGACGGGCATTTCGTTGGCACGCATATAGTTCTTTTACTTGAGTCGGCCACTCATGTGAAAACTAGTCTATCGGGTGAAGCTGTTAAGAGAATCTTCTAATGCATCGACTCGAGAATTTGACCGGGAAGCGACCTTTCGACCGAGCTAATCTGCTGGGACATTACGACACGATTAAAATCGATTAGAGATCGAAGATAGGTCGACTCGACAGAGGCATGTGATCAGGTGTGGGTGATTCCACCGGATCGCATAATCCTTGTCGATCAACACTGGACCGACTTTTCTATCGATTGGGTACTTCTGTGTTCGTATTTGAAACCTTGAGATTCCCTCGACAACCGAAAGTCGCCAATGTTTCAAAGATGTACATTGTGGCTTGAGATAATCAACCACAGGTCAAATGCATGAAAATTTCTAAATGCTACCCGGTAGGTTGGGCCGCGCTAGTATCGTGCTTAAAGAGAAATTAACCGTGGAATTGAGATCGAATTCAGAAATTGGAAGTCTGGGTGTGTCACAAATCATTTCAAGATCATTGAATCATCTTTGGAAGATTTTTCATGCAAGCCGAGTTTTTCAGCAAAATAATCAAGAAATGGCTAATTTGGCTCGAGAAATTAGTAAGCCACTTTTGGTCGCGCTTTTGGGACTTAAGTTGGTTTTATGGACAAGTGAAGATGTTAATTAAAGTGTGGTGACATTGGATTAATTTTATGGACCTCAATTTGATTCAATTGGAAGAGGATCAAGTGGAATTGGAAAATTGGTTGTACAAGAATTGGACCCCGGCGGAAAATGAAAGTGCAACCATTGGAGAAGTTGTGGGGGGGGGGTTTGAGTGAGTGGAGTGTGACATCATGGATGATGTCATGGTGGGCCAATTTGTGGGACTAAAGAAAAAGAAAAAGAAAAGGAAAAAGGCTCCCCTTCTCTCTCCTCATCTTCATCTTCTTCCTCCCAACCGTGCGGTTCCTCCATCTCTATGGGCGAAGACCAGAAAAAAATGCAGAGAAGGAGCTTCTCGCACGCCCGCTTGGCCGTCCGCCTCCGCCGTTCGTCGCCGCCGCCGCCCCGCGCCGCCCGCGCGCGCTCGCCGGCCCGCGTCCGCACGCTGCTCCGCCCAGCCGCCTCCGCCTACCCCTGTTCGCGTGCTCCACGAGCTGCCGGAGCTCGTCTCCGCCGCCGTCGACCTCCGCCTTAGCCCGCCGGAGCTTCGCCTTGCCTCCGCCGCCCTTGGCCACCCATCCCGGCGCCGGATCCGCCCATTCTCGGCCTCAAACCGCCATGGACAGCAGCCCAGAAAAATGGGTATGCAGCGGCTTCGTGGCCCGTTTTGGCCGTCTTCCCGAGCCCGGATGCTCGGCCCGCTTTGAGGAAAGTTGTTCTCCTCGGCGTCCCCGTCGTTTTGGTCCGCTCGGTTCGTTAATCGGGTGAGTTTAACTCACTAAACCTCGCTTAGAGGGTTAATTATGCTTTAGGTGTGCTTAGCTTATGTTAATTGTGATTATGTGGTTAGTTTAATTTACTTAAGTGTGGATTATAGTAATGTGTTTAATTAGCTTAAAGTGAGTTTAATTTAAGGCTAAATGAAGGTTTTCATTAATGTAAAGCTTGATGTGACATAAAGGAATTTACTTTAGATTTATTTAAATATTCCGAAATTATTTAATAATTTAATAATATATCATTTTTCGAAATTATTAAAATATTATTATTTAATTATTTTCGGAATAAATTTAAATATTTATTAAATTCCGAAAATTTTGTCGGGACCCTAAATTCTCGAAATTTCGTCTTGGGTCGTTCTTTGTGTATTCGGATTTTTGAAATTGATGGTCGGAAATTATAAATTGAAGGTGGATTGCGAAAAATATGAATATTCTTATTTAATTAATTTTCGGAATAAATTTAATCATTTATTAAAATTCGAAAATTTCGTTGGGACCTTATTTACTCAGAACGTCGTGCCGATCGCTGCTGTGCTTGTAGAAATTGAAATTGATGATTGGTTGTGGCGAATTGAGTGTGATTGTGATTTATGAGGATTCTTTAGAAAACCCTAAGTATGGGATTTTAAGGGAGATTGACCGTTATATGCCACCTATTAGAGGTCGCGCCCGATGGGGCCGTGATATGCCACCTATTAGAGGTCGCGCCCGATGGGGCCGTTATATGCCACCTATTAGAGGTCGCGCCCGATGGGGCCGTTATATGCCACCTATTAGAGGTCGCGCCCGATGGGGCCGTTATATGCCACCTATTAGAGGTCGCGCCCGATGGGGCCGTGATATGCCACCTATTAGAGGTCGCGCCCGATGGGGCCGTTATATGCCACCTATTAGAGGTCGCGCCCGATGGGGCCGTGATATGCCACCTGTTAGAGGTCGCGCCCGATGGGGCCGTTATATGCCACCTATTAGAGGTCGCGCCCGATGGGGCCGTTATATGCCACCTATTAGAGGTCGCGCCCGATGAGGCCGTGATATGCCACCTGTTAGAGGTCGCGCCCGATGGGGCCGTGATATGCCACCTATTAGAGGTCGTGCCCGATGGGGCCGTGAATTGCCACCTGTTAAAGGTCGCGCCGAGTAGGGCCGTGATTGAGAGCGATGATGATTTGCTAGAATGACATGTAATCGGCCGAGTCGATTGATCGCTGAGACGATCCAAGTGGTTGAATTGTTTTGATGATGTGATTGTGCCATGGTTGGTTGGTCATCATAATTGTACGTGGTTGAATTATATAAATTGTGCTAACCTGCAGATGAAGGCTAATGCGAGGTAAGTCTTCTGTGTGATGTGGCTAGGCCACCTGGGGCGTATTTTCTTTCTAATAGGGGTTTAGGGGGTTGAACTTGCTGAGACGTTGTCTCAGTGGTTATTGAATAACCATTTCAGGTCCCTGATGGACGGAGCAGTTGGATAGCTTTGGTTAGCCTTGAGGAGTTGCAGAGGTGAAGTCATAAGGATTGGAGAGCGTGTCGACTCGTAGGTCGTAGGACGGTTCATTTTTTTAAGAGTCGATCTTTTGTAGACTTTTGGCTGTAGGCCTTCGTCTGTAACTTCGTTGGTTTGTGTAAGTGATTGGTTGTGAAATTGTTTCCTGCTTTTCTATCCCGTATTTCATTGTCAGGGGTTTTATAATACGTTCCGCTTGCGCATTAATAAATCAATGGGGTCGGCGACACTGCCTGGGAATGTCGCATTTGATCGACCGCAGTGGGATGTGCGCGCGCTCGAGGTTCGGGGCGTGACATCCCCGTTTAAGTGGTATCAGAGCATGGTCTGTGTATGGAGTGATAAGGTGCGATGAGTCATGGGATAGTTAGTAGGAAAGGCTTTTAATATGCTGATGCATGTGAGTGATAGCTGATTGGTAGCTTGTTTGTGGGGTTACTCAAATTTCAACCTGATGTTGGAATCGGAAAACAGGTGTCTATAAAGAGCCTGTAGGATGAGTGACCAGGAGTGGTGGACTCCTTGGTGAAGGTCGGTAGGACCTATGCCTCGGGGCAGGATACTGACAAGAGTCGGTACCCGAGGTAGAGCGCAGGCTAAGACCAGCGCGAGTGTGAGAGTACCGCCGCAAGTCGGTACTTAGAGTGTAGTAGCACCGAATGATCCTAGGTTTGATGGGATCGTTCAGGCGCTAGTGTTCCTTGGAAGCTTGTTGGGTCAGTAAGTTCAAGACCGAGCCGCCGCTGTTGCCGTTATTTCTACCGCTGCCAGTGTTGTGACCGCTGTTGTTGTTGCGACTGTTGAGGCCTAATCTGGAGTTGTGATCGAGGATAAAGCCTTCGTATCTGAGTCAAAGTTCAGTTTAGATAGAGATGGAAATCAATTGGGGAGAAAGGCCGATGTCAGAAGAGTGCCTTGTTTCACTTAGCTGGAAGAGTAGAATTGAAAAGTATTGCCTGTAAGGCCATTTGATCAAAGATTGTCTGTATAGACAGATGGAACCGCAGTTGTTTCTGTCACCGCCGTTGATAAGACCGAATAGAGGGATCATGCTTCGGGACATTTAGTGGGGTACTTGAAATGGACCTCAATGCAAGAAAAGGTGCACGATGTTCCTTGAAGGGAGGTAGAGGACTCACCGTTGTGTGCCGAGTCAGTGGAAAGGAGGCATGAGTCAGCCCGGTGTCAGAGTGAAAAGGGGAGCATGCTTTGAATGTGGCTAGCATGGCCGTCGGGTTAGGAATCTGCCGCGTAAGTCCATGAGAGTGTAAGTACCGTTACTGCAGATAGAACGCCACTAGGATGGCTAGAGGAGCATGAAGGGATCGACCATGCATCAATCAGAAGAAAAATGTTTATGAGATGTTTTATGCAGAGTAATGCAGCAGAATTTTCAGTGAAGGTTGTAGGGTTTTCGTTGAGGTAATAGAAAGGTGAATCTCTGACTATAGTTGTTCATGATGGGTTTGCTTATGTATGACTTGGAAGTCATTCATGAAAAGGTTTGGCTCGAGGAGCTTTCTGCTGTTATGAATCGTGGCAGTGATATAATCCAGTTTGTTCAGTTAGTGCATGAAAGTTTTGAATTACTGAAAGTCGAAGAGGAACTTTGATCCTTGTTATTCGTCACTAAAGATGACCTGGTTCTAGTTGATGGTTACCAAATTTACATGGCAGTTGTAATGGATGTGTCAGTTGAGGGGCTGAATATGGAAAACATAATCGTGGTACAGAAGTTTTCTAAAGTATTTTCTGAAAAATTGTCAAGTTTGCAGTCAGAAAGAGAAATGGAGTTCGCGATTGAATTAGCACCCGGAACAGAGCCAGTCCCTAAGGCTCCTTACCGGATGGTGTTACCCGAGTTAAAAGGACTGAAGGTGTAGATGCAAGAAGTGTTGGATAGGGGATTCATACTTTCCAGTGCATAACCTTGGGGAGCACCAGTTCTGTACATGAAGGAGAAATGTGGTTTGTTGTGGTTGTGTATCGATATTCCTCAAGATCGACTGGAGGTCAGGGTATCATCAATTAAGGATCAGGAAGGACACACCAAAGTTAACATCTCGTACTCGAGATGGCAGTTATGAGTTCGTTGTAATACCGTACGGTTTGATGGACACCTTAGCTATTGGTTTGGGTCTTATGAGCAAAAATGTGTAAGGGTACTTGAATCAATTGTGACCGTGTTCAGTGAAGTTATCCTAGTGCGTTCAAAGAGTACTGAGGAGCACGAGAGACATTTGAGGATGGTACTTCAGACCTTGAGTGCTATTGGATTTTGCAATAAGTTTAGCAAATGCGAGTTTTGGATGACTCGTGTTGTGTTCCTAAGTCATGTGATTTCAGGAGAGGGAATCTTCATAGACCTCGTCTGAGATTAAAGCAGTGATCAGTTGGTCGATATTGACTACAGGGATAGAGATCAGAAGTTTCTGAGGATTAACAGGATATTACAGAAGTTTTTATGGAAAGGTTTTCAGTGTTAGCATCGCCATTGTCAAGACTTCTGAAGAAGTAAGAAAAGTTCGTGTGGGCAGATAAGTGTGAGTGTAGTTTTCAAGGGCCTAAAAAGAGGCTGACCACCGCACCTGTGCTGACTATTCCATCTGGTCCTGAAAGTGATGAGATCTGCAGTGATGCGTCGTTTAAATGATTTGGTTGCTTGTTGATGCGGCATGATAGGATTATTGAATGTGCGTCCCGCCAGTTGAGACCTCGGGAGTTGGATATGAGACAGCGTCGCTGGATGGAACTCAGTAAGAATTATGACTATGATAATTTTGTATCACTCTGGAAAGGTGAGCAAGTCGCAGATGCACTGAGTTGAGAGTTCTTAGTTGCATAGTTGGTACTCAGAGATTGGATCTTATTTGAGAAAGTTTGAAATTCGGTTTTCAAATCTATAGTAGGCCACCTTTTGAATCTTATGATTACCCTCAGAATTGAGCCGAGAGAGCGGATCAGAATCAAATTGCTTCAGTGGACAGATTTAGAAATTCAGAAGATTCTATAAGAGAATGCAGATGAGAGAGAGGTTGATTTTCAGATTTACGAAGACGAACGCTAAGGTTCGAGGATGATTGTGTGTAATTGATGATGTAGAGATTAAAGAAGATATCTTATGGGAAGCTAATCATAGTAATTTCAGCATTGTCCATGCGGTATGAATAGACCTTGTTTTGAGTGTGTGACATCTGATTTTCGACTCGATTTCGATTGGTTAAATTGGGCATTTCATCGATGCGATTACGGTGTTTTTTTTTTTTTCTCTAAGTTGGCCACTTACGAGATAACTAGACTAGTTGGGTGAGTTATTAAGGACTTTAAGGCAAATAGACTTGAGAATTCGACCATGAATTGACATCTCGACCGTGTTCATCTTTAGAGATCATTACGGCACGATTAAAAATCGAATTAATATCGAAATAGGTCGGTTCGGCGAGATGAATGACCGATCGTGGGTGACTCCACTAAATTGGAAAACTCTTGTCGACTGACACTAATTTGATTTTACTTGTCGTTTTGGTACATTGTGTCTGTATTTGAATCATCGAGATTTTCACGACCCTCGAGAGTCGCCAATGTGTCAAGTGGGTTCATCGTGGCTCGAAGAAAATCGACCACGGGTCATTTGTCCTAAAAAGCTCCGAAAACTACCTAGTAGCCTATGTCACACTAAAAGCGTGTCGAGTGAAATTAACCGCCAATCTAAGTTCGATTTCAAATTAGAGATTATGTCTTGTCACAAAGTGGGTACATCGAAGTGTGTGTATATCATATAAATCATCTACATGGAGTCTTTGGGGATGAATTGTATTTCAAATCTAGATCGAGATGTTCTAAGTTGGCAAAGCTTTCGAGATGGTTCTTTCTTAAGCGGTGTATAACGAGTGCAGAAATTTCAACGGTTGAGATGAAGTCAAGGAAAGAAATATCACGGCCAAGGTCGGTGCGATGAGTCGGTGATTGCAATTGTCGAGATCGGTGTCGAGTTATATCGATCTTGACCGAGGTTCCCGTTTCATGTAGATCGATCGAGATAACTTCTTTTTAGTCGGTGTAGAGCGAAGTGTACATGATTCCAGTCGGTTGAGATGAGATAAGAGATCAGAAAATCGCAGGTCCAGAGTTGGTTCAGGAATCAGTGATTCAGTTGCAATTACCAGAGACAGTTGAAAGAATGCTCAGAATCACCAATTTAGCTTCGCAGATTTTGTGTTGAAAACCTTTGGAATTTTAAGTGGGCAAGTCTTCAGTATGTTGTATCCAAAGTGGTTTGGGCAAGATAGCAGTGATCTGGCAGTATTGGTACAGGAGGAGCAACCTGAGAAAGAGAAGATTATACCCTCACCCTTTTTGTTTAAGAATTGGTAAAGGTTTAAATTTCGAGGACGAAATTTTTATAAGAGGGGAAGAGTTGTGACATCCCGATTTTCCGATTCTATTTTCAATAAATTGAGACGGGCATTTCGTTGGCACGCATATAGTTCTTTTACTTGAGTCGGCCACTCATGTGAAAACTAGTCTATCGGGTGAAGCCGTTAAGAGTTTCTAATGCATCGACTCGAGAATTTGACCGAAGCGACCTTTCGACCGAGCTAATCTGCAAGGGTCATTACGACACTGTTAAAATCGATTAGAGATCGAAGATAGGTCGACTCGACAAAGGCATGTGATCGGTGTGTGGGTGATTCCACCGGATTGCATAATTCTTGTCGATCAGCACTGGACCGACTTTTCTATCGATTGGGTACCCTGTGTTCGTATTTGAAACCTTGAGATTCCCTCGACAACCGAAAGTCGCCAATGTTTCAAAGATGTACATTGTGGCTTGAGATGATCAACCACAGGTCAAATGCATGAAAATTTCTAAAGGCTACCCGGTAGGTTGGGCCGCGCTAGTATCGTGCCAAAGTGAAATTAACCGTGGAATTGAGATCGAATTCAGAAATTGGAAGTCTGGGTGTGTCACAAATCATTTCAAGATCATTGAATCATCTTTGGAAGATTTTTCATGCAAGCCGAGTTTTTCAGCAAAATAATCAAGAAATGGCTAATTTGGCTCGAGAAATTAGTAAGCCACTTTTGGTCGCGCTTTTGGGACTTAAGTTGGTTTTATGGACAAGTGAAGATGTTAATTAAAGTGTGGTGACATTGGATTAATTTTATGGACCTCAATTTGATTCAATTGGAAGAGGATCAAGTGGAATTGGAAAATTGGTTGTACAAGAATTGGACCCCGGCGGAAAATGAAAGTGCAACCATTGGAGAAGTTGTGGGGGGGGGGTTTGAGTGAGTGGAGTGTGACATCATGGATGATGTCATGGTGGGCCAATTTGTGGGACTAAAGAAAAAGAAAAAGAAAAGGAAAAAGGCTCCCCTTCTCTCCTCATCTTCATCTTCTTCCTCCCAACCGTGCGGTTCCTCCATCTCTATGGGCGAAGACCAGAAAAAATGCAGAGAAGGAGCTTCTCGCACGCCCGCTTGGCCGTCCGCCTCCGCCGTTCGTCGCCGCCGCCGCCCCGCGCCGCCGCCCGCGCGCCGCCGCCGGCCCGCGTCCGCACGCTGCTCCGCCCGCCCGCCTCCGCCTACCCCTGTTCGCGTGCTCCACGAGCTGCCGGAGCTCGTCTCCGCCACCGTCGACCTCCGCCTTAGCCCGCCGGAGCTTCGCCTTGCCTCCGCCGCCCTTGGCCACCCATCCCGGCGCCGGATCCGCCCATTCTCGGCCTCAAACCGCCATGGACAGCAGCCCAGAAAAATGGGTATGCAGCGGCTTCGTGGCCCGTTTTGGCCGTCTTCCCGAGCCCGGATGCTCGGCCCGCTTTGAGGAAAGTTGTTCTCCTCGGCGTCCCCGTCGTTTTGGTCCGCTCGGTTCGTTAATCGGGTGAGTTTAACTCACTAAACCTCGCTTAGAGGGTTAATTATGCTTTAGGTGTGCTTAGCTTATGTTAATTGTGATTATGTGGTTAGTTTAATTTACTTAAGTGTGGATTATAGTAATGTGTTTAATTAGCTTAAAGTGAGTTTAATTTAAGGCTAAATGAAGGTTTTCATTAATGTAAAGCTTGATGTGACATAAAGGAATTTACTTTAGATTTATTTAAATATTCCGAAATTATTTAATAATTTAATAATATATCATTTTTCGAAATTATTAAAATATTATTATTTAATTATTTTCGGAATAAATTTAAATATTTATTAAATTCCGAAAATTTTGTCGGGACCCTAAATTCTCAGAATTTCGTGCCGGTCGTTCTTTGTGTATTCGGATTTTTGAAATTGATGGTCGGAAATTATAAATTGAAGGTGGATTGCGAAAAATATGAATATTCTTATTTAATTAATTTTCGGAATAAATTTAATCATTTATTAAAATTCGAAAATTTCGTTGGGACCTTATTTACTCAGAACGTCGTGCCGATCGCTGCTGTGCTTGTAGAAATTGAAATTGATGATTGGTTGTGGCGAATTGAGTGTGATTGTGATTTATGAGGATTCTTTAGAAAACCCTAAGTATGGGAATTTAAGGGAGATTGACCGTGATATGCCACCTATTAGAGGTCGCGCCCGATGGGGCCGTGATATGCCACCTATTAGAGGTCGCGCCCGATGGGGCCGTTATATGCCACCTATTAGAGGTCGCGCCCGATGGGGCCGTGATATGCCACCTATTAGAGGTCGCGCCCGATGGGGCCGTTATATGCCACCTATTAGAGGTCGCGCCCGATGGGGCCGTGATATGCCACCTATTAGAGGTCGCGCCCGATGGGGCCGTGATATGCCACCTATTAGAGGTCGCGCCCGATGGGGCCGTTATATGCCACCTATTAGAGGTCGCGCCCGATGGGGCCGTTATATGCCACCTATTAGAGGTCGCGCCCGATGGGGCCGTGATATGCCACCTATTAGAGGTCGCGCCCAGTGGGGCCGTGATATGCCACCTATTAGAGGTCGCGCCCGATGGGGCCGTGATATGCCACCTATTAGAGGTCGTGCCCGATGGGGCCGTGAATTGCCACCTGTTAAAGGTCGCGCCGAGTAGGGCCGTGATTGAGAGCGATGATGATTTGCTAGAATGACATGTAATCGGCCAAGTCGATTGATCGCTGAGACGATCCAAGTGGTTGAATTGTTCTGATGGTGTGATTGTGTCATGGTTGTTTGATTACCATAATTGTACGTGGTTGAATTATATAAATTGTGCTAACCTGCAGATGAAGGCTAATGCGAGGTAAGTCTTCTGTGTGATGTGGCTAGGCCACCTGGGGTGTATTTTCTTTCTAATAGGGGTTTAGGGGGTTGAACTTGCTGAGACGTTGTCTCAGTGGTTATTGAATAACCATTTCAGGTCCCTGATGGACGGAGCAGCTGGATAGCTTTGGTTAGCCTTGAGGAGTTGCAGAGGTGAAGTCATAAGGATTGGAGAGCGTGTCTGACTCGTAGGTCGTAGGACAGTTCATTTTTTTAGAGTCGATCTTTTGTAGACTTTTGGCTGTAGGCCTTCGTCTGTAACTTCGTTGGTTTGTGTAAGTGATTGGTTGTGAAATTGTTTCCTGCTTTTCTATCCCGTATTTCATTGTCAGGGGTTTTATAATACGTTCCGCTTGCGCATTAATAAATCAATGGGGTCGGCGACACTGCCTGGGAATGTCGCATTTGATCGACCGCAGTGGGATGTGCGCGCGCTCGAGGTTCGGGGCGTGACACTGGCCGTCGATTTGACCAAAGGTGAACCATCTGGTTTGATTTCTCTCTCAGTGAAAATTCTGGCATCTTGAGCTTTTCTAACCTCGGATCTTTGTATTTGCAAGAAATTCCTGCATTCCCAGCCTTTTTTGGATGCTCTGTCTGTTTTGCAGAGACGATCTCCCATCCGTCCAACTCACTCTCGGTACAGCCCTTTTTTCCCTTCAGAACACCATCGAGTGATTTGTTTGTTAATGTCAGCCAATTCTCCTCTAGAATAGATCCTTTATGCAACCTAGATGCTTGGTCATGCTGCATCAATTGAACCAGAGGAGTCGACTAAGGCATGATTCTGGTCTCATGACAAACATTAGCGGTTTCATTTCTAAAATTGTCTGGAAGCTATGCTACATTATGATTTTCCGCTTCTTTGCATGGTCTTGGTTGTTATTTCAGGGCATCACCAAGCAAATCCCAATAAGCACGTTTTGCAAAACTTACCAGTGGAGGAACCATGGAAATCTTTGTGCAGTAAGTGATTTCTCTGCTTTCTCCTACCTGCCAATGTTTGTAAAACATTCTATCTTATATGCTTATACAGAAGCAAATAATTAAATCAACTGGAGACTCTTGAAACTCGGAATTGTCCTACTCTTTTCTTTTGAATTTTGCTAAGAATATGAAGACCTTGCATTAACTTTACCAGCAACTCAATGCAGAAAATCCTAACTTGAAATTAATTATTAGACTTTACAAGTGAATTTAGAAGCTTGTTTCACCTTTGCTTTGGCTTCTAATTCATCCAGAGTTACACATTCTGGTTTGATATTTCTGGCTGCAAGTTCTAGCTTCTCCACCTTTTCGACCCTTGATTCTTCATCAGTGCTGTAAGTTCTTGCAATTCCAGGCTTTTTTGGAGGCTCCATATGCTTTGGGGAGGAGATATGTAACCCATTGAACTTATGCTCGATGAACCCTTTCTTTTCATCTAGTGAAACTACAACATGGAGTGATTTACTCATTTGTGCTTGCTGACTCTTAATCAGAACAGCATGTTCATCATCTGGGCTACATTCTAGGCCAAACTGCAATGCAGGAGATGAAACACATTGAAGGAAAATGAATGGCTGAAGAATAATCTTTAACGGTAAAACTCATGGCGAACATCCAAATTTTCATTTAAAATGTGTCTGGAAGCTGTATTATATGTTGATATGTTCTGCTTCACTTCTCTGATGTGATATTATTTAATCTGGCGATATTCTTCTTTGGCAGTTTTTTTGCCACTCCGGTACCTATCCAATTGAAGGCTAATAGGGCATTAGGAATTTCCCTGAAATCTCTCTTTTCTATGTAAGTTTTTCTTCCCTAAATATAATAAAGGTGAACAAGCTGTATAACCAACCGAAACTTCAGGAGTAGAATTTTGACCTGTGTTTGAATTTGATCTCTGTCAGTGAAGTGAACTTGCAACTGGTCGGATTCATCAATATCAAGAAATACATCATTGTCCACAAGACTTCCGAAATCTCCAACATGTAAGTCAGTTTGGGAGTTGACATTTTCTGATTGGGAAAAAGTCTGCCGGAGATTTGATGTAATGACTTGAACTTGGTTGTCCTGCTGAAGTGAGGTCTCCGTTGCTGAGCCTACCAGGACCCATGGCTGTTTTTACAAGTAAATGTGTTAATTATGGACATACTTCACAAATCATGTCCATGAACAAAACATTTTTTCGTTCTCACTTGCGGACATGAGTTCTCATGTTCAGGTTGATGAAGGTTTGAATCCCTGTCAGCCGAGCTAATTAATGAGTTTCCAACTGCCTCACTCCACGGCTGTTTTCAAAACAAAGAAGATTAGTGTGGAACATGCTTCACAAATTATGCTCATGAACATAACATTTTTTCGTTCTCACTTCCGGAAATGAGTTATTTCGTTCAGATTGATGAAGGCCCGAATCCAAGTCCATAATGGCTTCACCATTTAATTGCAGGGCTGAAAAATCAAACTCTTCATTTCCTTTGTGCTTTAAGTGACAGACGACGTAGTTCTTGGTCGGCTGCCAAACAACCATGTTATTGGAATCAATAAAACCTGATCTTATACTACTTAAGTTCCAGAATCCTACTCCATACAAACTTCGACAATGGAAAATGAGGAAGAACAGAATCATTGCTTTTGGCTAATTGAAACTTTTGAATTGGATGGTTCTGCAGATTATTACAATACTCAGATGAATGTAGTAAACCAGAAGAAATAAACGAGGGACAGATTGCTTACAGCGTGTGGAAACAGTTCATTGAGATTGTTGGTCGGTAGATGATACTCGTGGATGACCCAGTTGGTCTTGATTTTCCTTTGACTGCAACCCACATGAAAGACCAGTACTTTCTTAGTACCGATCGCTCTGTTGCTGTCTCCAGCCTTGATGGTCCTATCATCACCAGTCTTCTTCCAAAAACCCAATGGTGTTGATCTTCGAATTGGTGGCGTATGGGCACAGAAGAACCACCACTCTTGAATTTTGTCATCAGGAGGGACGATTGATTGCTCTGTCAAGCTCAATTCAAATCTAATTAATGATGAACTTATCCCTTTCACTATATATAGTGAACTGTACACAGTCAAACTTCAATTCCATCAGCAAATTCCGCAAAAATATTCACTGATTCATAGACTATTTCACTGCAATCATCACAGAACTCTAGGACAACATGATGCTACATTTATAAGTACGAGGTATCCATTACGATGCCATGACTAACCAAAACGGACAGGGAAAATGACAGCTCTCGTTCTTTACCCTCAAATATTCTTGGTAATTGCCAAGGCTCCCACTTGCAGATTTCGACGTCTGGAATGATACAATCAACGCCTGTGAATCCTTGCACTTTTAGCTTCAAGTAATGATCGACCAATTCTTCATCGGTCGGGTGGAACCTGTATCCGACCGGCGGATTCTCTGGGATTGTCACAGCCGCCATATTCTTCCCTGGTGAAAGTGCGAAAAGTTGCCGAAATTTTGGGAAAGCAGAATTAATGAGCTTCAGATCACGTGTGTCCCTTTTATAATTATTTTTTTTTGGTCGGCACTTCTTCGAGAAGTCGGCTTTTGTCCTTTTCTTCTTCTTTTTTTTTGGTTGGTACTTATTTAAGAAGTTTCGGCCCTTTAGGCTGCGATACGAGAACACGACCCTTTTTTTTTTTTTTAAAGGAACTCTGCAAATAATTCTACAAATATCCTTCTTGCATGCATCTAAACATAACTATAGATTAAAAAAACTTACGACATTTAGGCATAATTTACAAGCTGATAGGGCCTTTAATTTTATGAAGAGAGGAGGAATATTACAATCATAAAAATAAGTTACTTAGAATAAGAAAAAACAAAGACTTATAATAAACTCAAGTTGTTTTCAATTTTTCTAGGAAATTTACAAATGTAGGAATATTCAACCTTATGCTATTTTGAAGCAATTATTCTATGTATTACGTAAAGCATGGATACTAACTTGTCATTTATGAGAACTTACAAGAAAATAACAATCTATTGAGGATGATTGTTGAATATAGGTACCATTATGAGAAAATTACTGAAAAATATCAAAACTTATTGTATTTGTACTAATTCATTTCTAAACTTTTTAATTCGACTAATCTAATTATAAACATTTTGAAAATTGACTAATGTAGACCATTGGACCAACTTAGCTGGAAATTGCTAATGTGAACGCTAATCGTCCTATATGACATAACCGGTATCGACATGGATAATTTTTACAAACATTTTGAATCTTTGAATTTATTTTTATTTTATATTCTTTCATTTTTTATTCTTCTTTTTCCATTGGTCATGAGTCCTCAACAATGGTTGGCAATTGGCCAAAGGCTTGACTTCGCCAACCTCTAGAGAGATTGTGATGCTCAACCATCAATTTGTATTGGCTTCTTAATTTGACATCTTGATCCATATATTCTTCTCTCTTTTATCCCAACACTTAATCAAATTTCAATATAGCCAACCCCATGTGCTTTATTGATAGTGTAGTTGTCAACGATATCACCATGCAGGAGTCAATGCCCACATCACTTAACCCGTGAACAATGGTCAAAGTGACTTAATTACTTTCATTAACTAATTTATCTCTATTGATTGTTGAGCACAAAAAGTTGGTTATTTTTTTATATAAATAATGCTCAAAATTGCACTACCTTCAAGTGAGACGAGACAACTTTCTACAAGTCATCATAAAATATGGTAGTTGGGAAATTCCTATAATGACGAAGTGTCTCGTGCTCTAAAAATCATAGATCCCTTTCTTAATTAATTATTCATGTGACAGGAATTCCCTATCTTTGAGGAATCAATCTCCGCACCGATCGGCTGTGGATTTATGTCCAAATCGAAAGTGACAGGCTCGATTTCCCAATCTATCTCTAATCTCGAGAAACAATTGCGTGTCATGATTCAACCAACCACGGTTTGACAAAAAAAACTAAAAAAAACCCAATCATGGAACTCTGCTCTCCGTTCCTCTCCACTCCACTCCACTTCACTCCCTCCTCCGTCGTCGCTGCCTCTCGAGCTCCGGCTCCCGCCGTCGACCCACGGATCAAGGAACCAACGCGCCGGTCCTCCGATGGCGGCACCGCCGCCGGCGAGCCTCGAGCTCCGGCCCCTCGGCGGCACGGGGCTGAAGGTGAGCTGCGTCGGCTTCGGTGCGTCCCCTCTCGGCAGGGTCTTCGGCCCCGTCTCCGAAGACGAGGCCGTCGCCTCTGTCCGCGAAGCTTTCCGCCTCGGCATCAACTTGTTCGACACCTCCCCGTAAGCCAAATTCGAAAAAAAAGTTTTCGCTTTCCTTTTCCCTGTACCTTTTGTCAATCCCTGCGAGAGAGAGAGAGAGAGAGAGAGAGGATTCGGCGAACTGGGGACATTTTGTTGCCTGAGTCTCGAGAATGGATGAGGGTCTAGGATAGAGAAAGGGGCAGGTTTTCCGTTCTTGAGCTATGTCTGGATTGGTGATGATCATCTGTTTATTGCTGAGAATGTGGGCACGAGTGGCTTAGGAATCAGAGTGAGCTAATGGTACAATTGTTGTAATTTGAGAGAGGGGTCTTGGAGACAGTTGAAAGATTTTGAGATAGTCCGATGATGAGGGGATTTGTTCTTTTGCTTGAAATCTTGATGAGCGATGAGGTCTGTAGGAGTTAATCACATAAGAAGAGGACTAGTGGAAGTTGCTGAGATAGCAGTGTTAATAATTCTTTGATGATGGAGATAAGAGATTATATGTATTAATTATGTTAAAGGTGGCATGCATAATACACTGCCTTTATCTACTCAATTTCTTCTTTTCCTTTAATCTCCATCCAAATTTACTACTTTCTGCAAGCATTGAACCAATGAGAAGTGGAGAAATTGATCTGGACTTAGCGACTCTTAGGCATTTGTTCAGCTCATTCGAGGTCTCTCTATGTTTTCAGATTGGTGGATACTCACATAGTTTCCGGTCTTTAATTTGTTTTACCCGCTTTTAAGGAGGCTCTGGCTGTTGTTTTTGCACCATGCATTTTGGACTTGCACTATGCGCTGATTTTCCGCTTGAAAGTATCTCCTGGTATATCCTGTTGTTAAAGGTACTATGGAGGAACTTTGTCTGAGAAGATGCTGGGGATGGCACTTAAAGCTTCAGGTGTACCAAGAGATCAGTATATTGTATTGACGAAATGTGGACGTTATAAAAGGGCTTTGACTTTAGTGCTGAGAGAGTGACAAGGAGCATTGATGAGAGTTTAGAAAGATTGCAACTTGATTATGTAGATATACTTCAGTGCCACGATATCGAATTTGGCTCCCTAGATCAGGTGCTTACCTTTCTTGTTCTGAACTATATTGTTGATTTGTCACATGTATTCTGAAAAATGAGCATGAACGCTTGGCTTTTCCACATTGACAGATTGTCAATGAGACTATTCCTGCACTTCTGAAACTGAAGGAAACCGGAAAGATCTGTTTCATCGGCATTACTGGACTACGATTGGGGATCTTCACATATGTGCTTGATCGTGTGCCACCAGGTTCAGTCGACGTAGTCCTTTCTTACTGCCACTTCAGTATCAACGACAATAGCTTGGAAGATTTGCTGCCATACTTGAAGAGCAAAGGTGTCGGTATAATAAGTGCCTCTCCTCTAGCAATGGGGCTTCTCACCGAGAGTGGTCCACCAGAGTGGCATCCAGCTCCCCCTGAGCTAAAGGTTGGTTTACAATTTCTTCCCCTTTTGCAGAAGGATGCTCATTTAAGTAAGAAATAGATTGGCAGTACAGGAAGGTCGTGAGTATAGTTTTGGGATTTTTGATGGATTTGAGGACATCATTTGTGTAATATTGATCAAGGCTGAGCTAGAAGAAAATTAGCATGCTACTTACTGAGGTGATGGTCTTGGTTGATCTTCTTGTTAATCAGAGTTTTCGTTGCTTAGCCCTTGATAGCCACCTAACTTGTGTGCTTGAGAGGAGTGGGAGCCATATGTCTTTTTATGGTAACTGGTAAACATTGTTGGTACTTTTATAACCTTGGTCAGAATAATGATCATCATGCGCTTGATTTGTCTTCAGTCTGCATGTCAAGATGCTGCGGCCTTTTGCCAGAAGAAAGAGAAGAACATCTCAAAGTTAGCTATGCAATACAGTCTGACAAACAAGGACATTTCCTCGGTGCTGGTTGGCATGAACTGCGTCAAACAGGTATGAATTAATGTTTACGCTAGGGGCTTGGTGATTCATCAAGATTGTATTGTAAATGATGTTTGCCTTCTCTTAACCATATCTGTTTTGTTGACCGAAGCACTACTTACCTAATTTACATCCTTTTTTCATTTCCCTGATTTCAGTCGTACCAAATTATAGTGAAAAAATTGCATAGTTGGCTTATCTTTGTTTCGCACTGATCACAGCATGACTGAGAAAAGCATTTCAGATAAGAGTCATATTGCAGTCTTGCTTTATGCTTGGATGTGTAGTCTTTGCTTTTCTCTTTGACAGATGCTTTTTGCCTGTGTACACCCATAAAGTTTGTCATCCTACTTCCAAGTTCTTTGTGGGTTGCTACCAATGTCCATTATGTTTGCCTAGTTTGTCTCCTTTGGTTTCTGGGCAGTGCAGAGAATGGCCAGAGTGCAATATGCATCCAAACTTCTTGATTAGGACAATTTATAATTTAGATGGTAGTTGGGAGTGCAGTGGGACATTGGCTTTGGCTTTAGTTAGGGAATGGGCCAATTTAAAAATTTTGGGTTTGTTGATGTTCTGCTAAAGATACATATAGTCCTTGTTGATTGCTTAATTGTTTCATCCTCCTAAAAAAGGGTAAAGTCGAGGAATCTGGTACGCCCGATGCCATTTAGATAACTATCAGGTGTGCATTTTTGGTCAAAAAGATTCTGAGCTAACTCATCAAGCACCTTCTACTGTGATGAGAAGAACATGGGTGATATCACCACTAGTTTAAATAGGAAGGCGCAGCATGTAGCAGCGTCGGAATGAGCTTCCCTGATACACTCTCACGTGCCAATGTCAGGTCGAGGAGAATGTCGCCGCTGCAGCAGAGCTGGCGTCCGCAGGAATGGATCAAGAGACACTCTCCGAGGTTGAAGCCATCCTCAAGCCGGTGAAGAACCTGACATGGCCGAGCGGGATCCAGCAGAGCTGAAAGTTTGTATCATTCTCGATGTTTGATCTGTTTGTATTGATGTATCCACCTATCCCATTTCCTGTCTTGAATAATTCATCAAGAGATATGTTGCTTCAAATTTGGTTATCACATTCCATAAGGACCAAGTGCTTTTCAGTGGAACTTATTGCCCCCTGCTTTCTTTGCTTTAAATTGAGGGATTGTATCAGATAAAATACCAAAGGTGTTGATAATGCAATTTTTTCTTTCCTTTTTTCTATTTTTTTGGCGTTTCCTCTTGTGAATTTATCAGAGAATATTTCCTATGGTAGTAATTACAATCAATGTCCTAAATTATTGGCAAAATCCTTAAATTTCTGGATTTTGCTGACTCGTTGAGGATTTGAATTAGATTGCTGCCATTGATCCATTGCAAGAACAGACGCATTTTCATTCATTTTTTATTAGAAAAAAAAAGAAGACACTTTTTTTGGGTATAAAAACTCTTTCATGAAGGGATACAGCAATTTTATATGGAGCGCCTAAACGAGTTCATCATCCAAAGCAAAAGTCCTATTTGTTTCGTACATCGAGCAACGAAGTTTTTGATAAAAATTCTAATAATTTTCTAATAGAAATTATTTTACTAAATATTTTCTTCCGGCACAAGTTAATTTTCTCTTCAAAAATTTTATCACTTTTTTCTTTTTGGCAATAAATACCAGTAGAACTATAGAATCGTGCATTGGTTTAAAAGTTTAATTTTCAGAATATGGTATCAACAACAATTTTAAATATGAAAATGACTTAAATAATCTATAAACTTTAACTCAATGTACGATATTACTTATAAATTTTTAATTTATTCAATACAAATTTTGAACTTTTACTTAATATGTAACGTCTTCATTGAATTTCTAATTTATTCAATATAGTATTTGAACTTTTGATACATATTTAATCTAATTAATGAATTATATAAAAATGAATCAATGTCGTTCTTACATTGATTCAAATTCAAAGATTATAAACTAGATCGAATATACAACAAAAACTTATGAATTATATTAAATAAATTTAAAATTAAGGAATCACGTTACTCGTTAAATTGAAATGGTGTAATCATTCATGTGTCACTTCAGCTCGAGGCTTTGCCTGTGGCGGCGCACCAACCTCCACCAGTCACTCTGTGGCAAGTATATCACGCGGGGCCCACCGGATATTATTGCCCCTCTTTTCCCCCAATTTTTTTTTTTTATATTTCATTTCATTTTCTATTTTCTGGGCCCGAGGGAAAATAAATAAATAAATAAATAAATAAATAAATAAATAAAAGGAAAGAACAAGCACTATTCATTTCTGTGGCTCACTCGACACTCCTCCAAAGCACGCTCTCCCAATCGCCATCAGCCGTCGCCGTCCGCCGTCCGCCGTCGCCATCGCCATCGCCGTCAGCAGCCGGAAAGCAGAGCGCCTCCGACCGGCCATGGCGACCGTCAGAGTCATCCCGGCGGCCGCTGCCACCACCACCTGCCTGCTCTCCAGGACGCCGCGCTCGCTCAAGCGGGGCGCCGCCGGGCTGCGCCTCTTCAGGCGGCCCGCCCCCGGCGCCGCGCCGCCGCCGTCGTTGTCCAGGAGGTCGTTCGCTTGCAGCGCCATCTACAGCCCTCAGGTCAAGGTCAAGGAGGAGGGCAAGCCCGAGACGCTCGATTACCGCGTCTTCCTCGTCGAGGATTCCGGCAAGAAGGTCTCCCTCTCTCTCTCTCTCTCTCTCTCTCTCTCTCTCTTCGAGCGTGCTTGTTCGATTCTCGAGAAGACGATGGAAATGGGGTCGATTTCGCTTGGGCGTTTCGGATATCAGTGGATGATGGATAGGAAGATGTGGAGCCTTTAGTCTTGCCAAGACCGTTACTTTATTCGAAGCTTCGCGTTTGTGATTGTTTTCGTTGGATTGGTGATATTGCCGATCAATGGCGACGAGCGAGCGCCAAAAAAGATGACTTTGTTCGATTATGATCCGCGTCTTATCTTGTATTTGTGGCAAAATCATGTCTTGGACAAATGAGCGTGCTTGCAGACGGCTTCTGATGCTGCAATTGGTCGTGCCTGATTCGATAGTAGTGTACTCTGAGTCACTGGACAATGCGGTCGAGAGAAATCGAATGTAGTTGTTGCGATGTGCATAGATGGGACTTTTGAAGTATGTTTGTCTTGTGGGAAAATGCCCGATGTGGGGATTGTTTGAATGCCGAACTTTGAACTGGTTTCTGTTTTTTGAGTTTACATTTCCACACGGGGAAGTGTCTCGCGTTCGTCTCGTCTCTGTTGTTTAGCATAGAGACATTGTGCGAATGAAAAGATCTCATTTACTAAGCATTGGTTTAAGAAAATTCGATTTTCCCGTTCTTGGGCTTAAACATGAAGAAGAATCATGATACTGGTGCAGATATCCCCATGGCATGATATACCGTTGCAACTGGGCGATGGGGTTTTCAACTTTGTAGTTGAAATACCCAAGGAGTCCAGTGCGAAGATGGAAGTTGCCACTGATGAGCCATTCACTCCCATCAAGCAGGACACTAAGAAGGGAAATCTTCGATATTATCCGTAAGATATGCTTCTCTGTTAATGCGTATTATTCCCTTCCCTGAGGAAGTTGAAGTATCTCTATGTCAGCTCCTTGATATGAATCTTTCTGTTTGCCAATATGTTCAACTGCGAGGCATAGGCTGACCAGTACTTATAATAGTATATTGAAAAGGTGCTCTTCACACATTTAACCAAGATATCCTGGTGTCTACTTTCTGAGCACTTTAGGCACTTTAATTTCTCGGTAATATGTCATGGCCACAGTCACTTATGAGTTTTAGTTCCTGTAGTTCCTCTCGTGAGTGTCAGATATCAATGTCTTTGAGTTTTTAATTCCAGAATTGCTGATTGACATGTTGTCAATCTCCTCAATATGCATGGTCATTATGATTAAAATCCAGTGCGTTTTTTTTCCCTGAATTGTAGTTTTCCTTGTTGTTTTCGTCTTTATTTCTCATTTAGTGGAAGATCTGCTAATTTTCTGTTTTTAAGCTATGAATCTTTGGTCGAGAGCAGTGGGGAGAGACCCAATGTGCACCTGTAGCCTACATTGATGCTCCATGCCTTTGTATTTCTGGCATGATAGCCTGTACTTATGTTCAAGATCTTTGTTCTTATAGCATTCTTATCCTTTTGGGGTTCTTATTCATTTTGACTGGAGCTTCCATTGTGTTGTGGTTTTGGAGCATCTTGATGTTAAATCTCACAAATGTATACCTAAATGAGTAATTGCCCATTTCCTTCTAGTAATATTTGTTAGAGCAATAAAAATTCTGCATCATTTTTCATTTGAT
Source organism: Eucalyptus polyanthemos subsp. polyanthemos (assembly GCA_017140185.1). Taxonomy (NCBI): domain Eukaryota; kingdom Viridiplantae; phylum Streptophyta; class Magnoliopsida; order Myrtales; family Myrtaceae; genus Eucalyptus; species Eucalyptus polyanthemos. Next base: position 19,351,658 of record CM029463.1, on the reverse strand, counting down.
GTTTCTCAAGTGTATCTGTTCCTGGGGACCTCCTCCCATAGCTGCTGTGGAGGATACATATACATTTTAAGAGATGTAGTTTTCAGGTTATGGTCCTCTCATATTTGAACTGGATTTATGTCTACAGTCTAAAATTATAATAAATTGCTTATTACGTAAGTGGAAGTAGCCAATTAGGTTGGAATTAACAGGTATAGGAAGAAGTCCTTTCAAATTGAGTTCAGCTAGGTCTAGAGGGAAGTCATGTATTCTAATAATTTTTTTTTTTTTTTAAATTCCAAAGCTGAAGCATCTTAATTGTTTTCCTCAGCTACAATATCCACTGGAATTATGGATTGCTTCCACAAACATGGGAAGACCCATCTTTTGCTAACTCTGAAGTTGAAGGGGCATTTGGTGATAATGATCCAGGTATTAACAAACTTCATCCAGTTCTTGTAAACATTTCTATCTTCAAGATTGTTAATGCCATTATAGAATGATATTAATCTAGTATTTCATGTTTTTGACTGTGTAGTTGATGTTGTTGAGATTGGTGAAAGTCAGAGACAGATTGGTGAGATTTTGAAGGTCAAGCCCTTGGCTGCATTAGCTATGATTGATGAGGGGGAACTCGACTGGAAAATAATAGCAATTTCCTTGGATGATCCTAAGGCTTCCCTCGTAAATGATATAGATGATGTTGAGAAGCATTTCCCGGTATGTTCTATTTGGATGAGTATTGTACTTTTTTCTCATGCTATTCACCCCACTCTCAACAATATGCTGTTATGTGCCATAGTTTCATTGTTTTGCAACTTTGATATGTTCATTGTTACAAACTGGCGCTAACTTTTATTTCTCTCTTTCTCTGATGCTTAATCTGGAATAACAATTAGTTTGTTTGAGTATGTTAGTTTATTCAAAGCATGTGTAAAATAGCAATCTGGTCAGATGAACTTTTCCTCTGGAAGGGTCTCAATTTATGAAAAAGGCTTCAGGATTTTGTAAAATTTGTAAGAGGTGATGTTTGAAATGATTGGTCTATCATAGTGCTACAGATGTCTGGACTAGGAAAGGGAAATTGTCTGGCATTGGCAAAAGAAGAAGAGTGCTTATTTTTTCTTTTGGTAAAACATGATAGTATGTTTGAAAGGGCAACAAAGGTGCAAAAGCCATTCACCTATTAGAAAGGACGAAAGTACTCTGCAAGATTCGTGAAGAAACAAAAGTCAAAAGAATACTTACCACATTCCAAGATTTTAGCTTGGATATACACCTACTATCTTAACGTATATGGTACTCTCAACATTTGTTTGTATGTGTGTGTGTTAATCGACGAAGACATTGAAAAAGAAATTTAAAAAAAAAAAAAAAATACTCTATTCCTATCCCTAGAAGTGTTCTAATTATTGATGACTGCTGTGGTTTTTTGTTAATTATATCCTGATTAAGAATTATTTTGTATCCTCAGGGTACTCTAACTGCAATCAGGGACTGGTTTCGTGACTACAAAATTCCTGATGGCAAGCCAGCCAATAAGTTTGGTCTTGGAAACAAGCCAGCTGATAAGGTGAATATTCAATGTCGTTAACATAGTTTGCTCCTATTTTGATACCCAAAGAACTGAAAAACTTTTGTGCAGAGGCAATAAAATGCCATGGCCCAGCTTGCACTCTATGTTTACCAGCAATTTAGTTCACCAAAGACTTATCTTATCTTTGTGTTTGAGTGGTTTACCTATTAATAGCATGCTCATCTTCAGCAAATTGCTACGCTGAGAGTTCTCTCTTACCCATTCATAAAATAAGTTTATAGCAATGCTCCATGGCCATTAGGATTGTGAAAATTTCCTTTTCCTTCTTTTCCCCACTAGCCAGCAAGTCGCTCTACTTAGACCATCTGCTTGATGACATTCGTCAATTGGACCCATGTTGACATTTAGGTTGATAAGCAAGTATACTGGCCAACTGGAGCATTTTGCCAGAGTCACAACAGCGTTGCTTCCTTGCTACATATGTGTAAGATAGGCCTTGATCTGAATGGTTTCTCCACCTTTGGTTATAGGCCTTCATCTTTTTGTCTTGAATATTTGAAATGAAAAGGTCTCTGGTCTTACCCACCCTGAAGGCCCGGCCAACCAACAGTTAGGGAATGTTCCAATTATTAGATCAGGTTACTTAGGCATTGGTGAACGCATCTTGCTTTATAGTTTGGGAGCTTTACATTTTCTATTATTGCTTCTAATTTGAATATAATAAATTGCATACTGTGGGATATGATGCTGCAGGCTTATGCTCTGAAGGTTATCAGTGAGACAAATGAATCTTGGACCAAACTTGTGAAGAGATCAATTCCGTCGGGCGAACTGTCTCTTGTGTAATGTTGATCATTGATTTCCCGCATGCACACTTAGACATATCAATTTTTTCCCCATTATAGAGCTGGAAATGACCTCTTGAGACGGGATTTGCCAGTAGTTTGCACTCTAAGATGACATTTACCTCTGTGTATCTTAGGCATCATTATTATTTCCGCTCATTTGTGTGAGATTATTTAACATATGAAAAATAAAACTTTCGTTTAGTATATACGCACTCATTCTATTTGGAGTTTGTGAAGTTATTTCTTTCTCAAATGCATTGTTGTTATCATGTGTAATGCACAGCTTTATTTCTAGTTTCTTTCTCTAGTCCCAACTATGAAGGCTGTCATCGGACAATTAAATCATGAAGGACCTTGTTTTTGCACCACAATGTCCATTCTCAACCGGTGTCTCTTTCGCTAGTCCCATGAAGACTGCTAGGAAACCGTGTAAGTCACGAAATTCCTTTCTTAAGATATTCACCGTGCACTGATATATATGAGGAATAGCCACTAATCAACTATGAGCTCTAAAACCAAAATCCTCCCCATCAAATATGTTTATTTTCACTTTTCCTTCTTCAGTCAAAATCTATTCACTTTTAACTTAATCAAGTCAGGCTCTAATACTAATTTTCAAGAAGCAAGTATCAAAAGCCCAATCCCTTCCTTCATCTAGGGAGAGACCGCCAAGAGGGGGCAAAAGTCCAGGCCTATCGATATCTAATTAGACCTATCTTCACTAAAAACTTTAATTTGAGGAGTTATGATTCATTAATTATTTCATATTACACCAATTCTTCCATGTGAGACATTTTAAAACTTACATGTGCATGTTAATAATATCCTCCTCACATGAATTTAATGTTAGGTACGTTCGTCTTAATTTAGGTATCCTTCTGGATGTCTCAACGTGAATCTCCACGAACTCTAACCTATACTAACTTCTTTTCTTTCCTGCAGCAATACTACCTATTGGGCTAGTAAATTTGTAGATTTACCACTAATCCTTGCAATTCGATAAAAACTACGCGGGCGTAGTTTTTATTTGTTTTTTCGATACATGTAATAATTTGATCAAATACCAAGAAGGATGAACATGATTCAAGCCTTGCAGTGATAGCGAATACAGAGGACAGAGTAACGTGAATGGTGCTCTCTCGTTTTCTTCTACTAGAAGAGACTTTTAGACAAATAAGATAAGAGTAAACAATGCACATGTTAATGGACGTGATTGTTCAGTGATAATCTTTGAATTCTAAGTTAGAAAACTATTAAACTCGAAGGGTGTATTTGTTTCACAGAAGATGAGTGATTTGGGAAACATTTTTCGAAAAGTAATTGCTTATATTGTTTAAAAAAATTATTCAACGGAAAATATTTTCATATTCGATAACAATCTATGCGTAAAAAGTCCTAAATCCTATGGTACGATGGTCATAAACCTTCAATTATGCTAATTTAGTCTTAAAAATTTTAATGATTTGCCAATTTAGTCATGTAACTTTTAATTATGTTAATTTAATTCTAAACCTTTTGAATATTTGCCAATTTAGTCATAAACCTATTATTTAGATATTTGTTTGGAAGGACTACATTGGTAAATCATCAAAAGGTTTAGAACTATTGGCAAATTTAAAAAAAAAAGCGTAGGAGTAAATTGGTACCATGAAAAGTTTAGAATTAAATTGACAAATTGACAAAAGGTGACGGACTAAATTGACATAATTGAAATGGGTTGAATTTTAACTTTCAAATTAAGAAATAAGAGTAACCATGCACATTTATTTTAGGAATTTTTGAAGGGAGACTATGAAAGAAATGTGTTTAATATCATATCTCCAACCTTAACCTCTATATTATTTCCTGTTTTGTTTTTTTCCAATCTTTTTGTTAGATATTTAGATCTTGTGGCTCACCAAATGGTTTTAGAGCTTTTTTTATGGTACTTTTGTGCTCTCTATTAAAGATATTGAAACCCCTCTCTCTCCTTATGATTTTTCTCATTTTGGATTTTCCAAATCTTTCATCTCGTGTGATTTCGATTTTCTTTCATCCTTTGCTATTTGTTCTTAGATTGGTGCATCTTTGATTGATGTTTTTCCGCAATAAATTGATATTAGAGTGAAGGAATTTCGGTCTTTTTCGTTCGAGATAGCATCTATCAAGTTCAAAGTGGCACCCTTCGATGGCCAAAATAATTTTGGGCTATGGAGGATCAAGATGAAGGTGTTGCTGTGTCGAGAAGCTTCAGTTAGAGCCTTGGACGGAAATTATCCCAATGATATGACTATGGCTAAGATCGAGGAGGTGGAAGAAAAGACGCATAGCACTATTCAATTGTTATTATCCGATAAGGTGCTTCATGAAGTTATAGATGAAGAAACAGTTTCGGGACTGTGGAATAAGCTTGAGAACCTCCACATGAAGAAATCTCCTATGACAAGATTATTTTTGAAGCAGCGTCTTTACATGTTAAAGATGCAAGAAGGTATTCCTATTCAAGAACATCTAAATGAATTTGATAAAATTGTTATGGATATGAAAAATCTAGATTTGAAGTTAGATGATGAAGATTATGTTATGTTCACTACCGAGCTCGTATGAGAATTTTGTGAATTCTATGCTGTATGAATGGGAATCTATAACTCTTAAGGATGTGAAAGTCTCATTGAATTCTACAGAGATGCGTACAAAAATGAATATGAGTAGTAGTGGTGATAATGCTAATGGCTTAGTTGTTAAGAGAAGGTTGAATCATCATGATAGACATAGTGATAGTAAAGGGCATTCGAAATTTGAATTAGATAGAGATAAGAATAAGGTGGAGTATTATTATTGTCACAAATTCAGACATTACAAAAGGGAGTATTGAGTACTCAAAGCTAAGGGGAAGAAGTTGATAGAGAATTTTGATTTGACTAGTTTGGTGAAAAATAATGAGTCAGCTAATGCATACAATGTTCATACTGTTTTGTTTTCATAATTTCTTGTCGATAATGAATGGATTTTGAATTCAGCATGTTCATACCATATGTGTCCATATAGAAATTGGTTCCACAAATATGAGAAAGTTAGTAGAGGTTTAGTTTTGATGGGTAACAATGCAATTTGTAGGAATGTAGGTATTGGTATTGTGCATATTAAATGTCATGGCGATGTAGTAAAAATTTTGACAAGCATTATGCAAATCCTAGATTTGAAGAAGAACCTTATTTCATTGAGTAGTTTAGATTTCATTAAATGCATGTACATAGGTGGAGGTGGAGTTTTGAAAATTTCAAAAGGCTTATTGATTGTGATGATAGGTAACATAAAGAAAAATCTTTACGTTTTGCAAGAAAGTACGGTTGTGGGTTCTTTAAATATGTCATTCTCTTTAGATTCTGAAAAATCAATGTTGTGGTATATGTGGTTGGGCCACATGAGCGAAAAAAGAATGACTATATTGAGTAAACGTGGTTTACTTTGTAGGGATCATATGATCTCACTTAACTTTTGCGAATATTGTTGTTTTGAAAAACAACACAGAGTTAGTTTTAGTATTGTGGTGTACTCAATAAATGACACAGTTGACTATATTCACTCTGATTTGTGGTGACCGGCATAGGTAACATCTAAGGGTGGTGCAGTTTATCTTTTGACATTTATTGATAATTTTTCAAGGAAAGTCTAAGTTTATTTCTCGAAGCGTAAAAGTATCATTTTTGATACATTCAAGTAAAAAGATGTTAATAGAAAATCAAACTAGGGAGAAGATAAAGCGTTCCAGAATGGACAATGGTCTTGATTTTTGCAAAGGTGTTTTCAACAAGTATTGAGAAGATTCAAGAATTGTTTGACATCAAACAATCGAGTATACACTTCAATAGAGTGGGGGTGGTAGAGCACATAAATCAGACACTTTTAGAGAGAGCTAGATGTATGCTCTCTAATGTTGGACTTGGGAAAGATTTTTAGGTTGAAGCTGTGAACACGACATGTTATTTAGTGAATCGTTTCCTTTCAACCACCATTGAATGTAAGACTCTTAATGAGGTATAATTAGGTAAACCTTATGATTATTCTTATTTAAAAATGTTTAGATGTCCTACTTATTATCATGTAAAAAAGGGTAAGCTTGAACCTAGGGCCAAGAAGTGTATTTTCATTAGTCATGTAGACGGCGTTAACTTATATAGGTTATAGTGTTTTGATTCTCAGTCATCAAAGTTTATAATTAGTAGGGATGTTACTTTTGATGAAAATTCTAAATTTGAGCAGGGAAAGTTTGTTACTAAGTTCATAGGTATTCATGAAGAGAATGTTTGGAAAGAGGTGGAGTTTCATGTAGAGCATCCACAAAAAATGGTTGAAGATGTTCCTATTCAGCCAGAAAGTGATAATTAGCAACAAGATTCATATTCTATCAAAGAAAAAGTAGAAGAAATGAGCAATCTCAAAACTTGGCTACAAAGAAGGCTAAATAACAAATTAAGCCTCCCCAAAGGTATAGTTTCACTATTTTGATAGCATATACTCTTACCGTTGCTAAAGAGCTTAGTATTGAAGAGCCTTCTATATTCCATGAAGCTACTATTTGTTCTAAATCTAAAAAGTAGCCTATTGCGATTAATGAAGAGATGGAGTCTTTTCATAAAAACCAAACTTGGGAACTTGTGAAATTGCCTAAGGGGAAAAGAGCGATTGGGTGCAAGTGGGTCTTCAAAAGAAAATAGAGAATTCCAAGAGGTTGAAGATGAAAGATTTAGGACATGTTTAGTAGAGAAGGGTTTTAATTAGGTTGAGGTGATCGACTTCAATGAAGTGTTTTCTCCAGTTATTAAACATGGTTCCATTCGTGTGTTGCTCGTGTTAATAGCTCTTTATGATTTAGAACTTGAGCAACTTAATGTTAAGACCACTTTTCTTCATGGTGAGCTTGAGGAAACAATCTGTATGTCTTAATATGAGGGATTTGTTGTTGAGGGTAAATAAGATCACATTTGTAGGTTGAAACATTTTCAGTATAGTCTCAAGCAACCTCTGTGATAATGGTACAAGAGATTTGATAGCTTTATATTGAGTCATGGCTACTTGAGAAGTGCGCATGACAGTTGTGTGTACTATAAGAGATTGCATGATAGTTCTTTCATTTATTTACTATTATATGTAGATGACATGCTTATTGCAGTATATAACATATTAGAGATACAAAATTTAAGGAGGCAACTTACCAAGGAATTTGAGATGAAAGATCTTGTAATTGCCAAGAAAATTTTAGGTATGGAAATTTGTAGAGACATATAGGTTGGGAAGTTAAGCTTCTCGCAGAAGAAGTATATTGAGAATGTGCTTGAGTGCTTTAGCATGAAGAATGCTAAAGCGGTAAGTACTCATTTTGTGTCACATTTTAGGCTTTCGGCTTCTTTGTTGTCTAAAACTAAAGAAGAGGAAGATGAGATGTCTCGAGTTCCATATTCTAATACTATGGATAGCTCATGTATGCTATGGTTTGCACTTGTCTAGATATTTTACAGGCTATTAGTGTTATGAGTAGGTATATGATACATCCGAGTAAAATTCATTGGTAAGTCATGAAATGGGTTCTTCAATACATCCAGGATATCTCAAATGGGGTTTGGTCTTTAATAAAGGTTATGATATAGAACATTTAGTTGTTGGTTTCATTGATTTTGACTATGTAGGCGATCTCGACAAAAGGATGGTGGTGCACAAATAAATCGCGAGAGAGAGAGAGAGAGAGAGAGAGAGAGAGTTATTTGAAAATGGCCAATCCACCCAAATTTTGGAGTGAAAAATGCTTATATACCTAGTTTGAATTATGGCCCTTGAATTAAGGCCCTTGAATTAATCTTGTGGGTCATCAATGAAGCTAATGACACACTAGTTTCAATAACATCGTTAATATCTACTTTGTGATCCACCGACCGAAAATAGTCTAAAGATTTGGTGTAATTGTGAACCCATCACACATATTTTTAACATCTCAAGAATAGGTATATAATTGGACAAATGAATGAATATGTCTTTACCATTAATTAAATAATAAGATTGATAGTATAATTGAAATCCCTAACATATAACTATTTCATGATTACCTTAGGGCATATATCAAACAATTGCATCCCAATAAACCTAAAAAATAACATGGTAGAAGATATAGACCCTAGACACACACCACGCATCCGATTCACTATAGGCACAAGAATATGCCATTGGGTGATTATTCCAAAGGAGTGGCTTAATATGTAGTTAAGAAATTGAGTTGTCCATGTGGTTTAAATGCACAACACAAATTTAGTTCCTTGTTTCCTCATGTGAAAGTAATTTAATTTTTGGGCCATTAACTGAGGCTTTGGGTCACCCTCTTAACTGGACCATCAAAATAATAAGGTACTTCATGCTCCAAGATTTAGTATATGTAAGGTGAGCTTCCTCATCATGATAACTGACTATCTCTAGTAAACATATTTTCATGAATCGACCTTTCCTATAGAAAGCTTGCAACCATTTGGGGATACAATTGGTCGTCTCTTCAAACAGCAATTATTGTGCAATGTTCACCATGATGTTATTGTCTTGCTTCAATAGTAAATTTTGACAACAATGCTTATTTGCAATTTGATCTCAATAAACATACATGAAGCATGCTCCGTTTTCATCTGTTTTTTTTTTCTTTTTTTTTTTTTAGGGGGGGGGGGGGGAAAGAGGGGGAGAGAGAGATCAAGATGGAAAATTAATGTATTGCGCTTTCTAATTTCCCCCATCACCAAGATATTGACTTATTCTCCCCCCATTCCACTAGATATACAATCTTTCATAATTAGAAGGGAAAAGTGCTAAAAAAGTCCTAAAAATTTTGTATTTATGCCAATTTAGTCCTAATTTTTTTTGTGCCACTTTAGTCCTAAACCTTTTTAGTTAGTGCTGATTTAGTCCTTTCCGATGAATTTTGGCCAGATTTTGCTGACTAAATGCTAGTCGGTTGACATGGCCTAATTGGTGCTGACGTGGACAAATTTTAATAATATTTTAATATTTTAGATTTTTTTTTCTTTTTTCCCTCCCCTCCTCTAGCTGGTTGCCGAACCTCAACGACCAACCAAAGGCGACAGCTAGTGAGGTTGACCTTGCCAGACCTCACCGACCACCTCGTGCTCGCCGCCCAACGCGATAGCGGCCGCGAGGGTGGCCTTGCGCTGGGCAACAAGGCTCACCCATGGCCAGCGAGGCTTGACCTCGCCAAATCTAGTGAGGGCAAGCCTCTTCGGCGTCGCCCAAGCCGCGATTCGGCGAGGTCGAGCCTCGCCCATGGCTGGTGATGCTCAACCTCCCCATCCCGGTGCTAGGTTGCCCTTGCTAGCCATGGGCGAGCCTCATCGGCATCGCCTAGGCCGCAATTTGGTGAGGTCGAACCTTGCCCATGGCCGGCGATGCTCGACCTTGCTAGCTCGACGCTTAGGTCACCCTCGCAGCCTGGGCGGCGCTGGTGAGGCTCGCTCTCTAGCAAGGTCGAGCCTCGCTGGCCATGGGCGAGGCTTGACCCTTGCCGGCCATGGGTGAGGCTTGACCCTCCCCAAATCCAGCGTTGCGTTGGGCAGCGAGGGCAAGGTGGCCGGTGAGGTCCGGCAAGGTTGACCTCGCCGATTGTCGCCTTTGGCTGGTCGTCGAGGTCCGGTGACCGGCTAGAGGAGGGGAGGGAAAAAAGAAAAAGAAAAAGAAATCAAAATCAAAAAATCAAAAATATTAAAATAATATTAAAATTTGTTCAAGTCAGCATTGATCAGGTCACGTTAACTGGCAGGCATCCAGTCAGCAAAATCCGGCCAAAATTGGCCTGAAAGGACTGAATCGGCACTAAGTAGAAAGGTTTAGGATTAAATTGACACAAAAAAAATTTAGGACTAAATTGGCACAAATACAAAAGGTTATGACTTTTTTTAGCACTTTTCCCTAATAAGGACATTCCATGTGCATAGCACATGTCAAATTTGGCCATAAGGAGAAGATTGTGGGTTTTGCTGATTATTATAATCCCATGGGCTTGGTCGAGATAATTCAATTAAGCTCAAAGCTTTCCTGCTTAAATCAATGCAATCATAATGTAGTTTATATGGGCTTATGACAAGTTCCTAATATGCAAATGAAAATTATTAATGTTTTTATTTATTGGTGGGGTTGATCCCTAATTTTCTATACAATGGATGACTAAATGAATCGTCAAAATTTAGATGTCAAGAGCTTGGATGACGATCTTTGACTGCAGTCGTGATGGAATTGTGTAAAGTTGGGCAACGAAACAGAGTGCAGTCCCCAATGGTTTTTTTATAATTAAACATGATTCCTTACGAGTGTCTATGATGATGTCAATAGTTCATGGAGAAGCGAAGGAAATCGTTGCGCACTCGAATTAGTGTAAAGATGCAAGCTTTGGCTGGGTTTTTATAATTTGTATAGAAATTCTTATCCGAAGGGCATGTTAACGCAACCAAAAAGAAATCCCTTTTCATGTTAAAACAAAGACATCAGTGTGAGATGTCTCCGAGCGATGACTACCGGTTTAAGTTCTCAATACAAATAATTGCATGTTCCTTCCGTTGATACAGAAACTGCATTATTTATGTTCCTATACATGTCTACTAGGTCATTTCGACATTGATTGGCCATAACTGGTGAATAAAGTTTTCCTCATAATTTAGGAACATAAATTTATTCTAACACCCACTCTTATATGCGTAGATCTACAGAGGATGATAATGAATCCATCTGTTAAACATCTTGTAACATTCTCTGCGTTTGGATTCCGTAGGCGAGTGACCAGCTCCCTGTATTAGTGACGTTAAGTTAGGGACAAGAGTACCATGACACCAAAGACAACTCAAGGAGAAGGAAGAGGCGATATTGCAGTCTGAGTTCTTACCTTTATTGTTGCATAAGTCAATCGATATCCGCTGTGTTTGTAGTTCCTCGTGTACCTATTAAAATATGGTGGAATTGGAAGCTCTAATATTGTCAAGGACGAAAAAAGGGACAATGGAAAAGGAAATTCAACTGCATTAGATGGAACACTTTCAGAGCTTACCCCTCAACTTGGCCATCTGAAAACCACGGTCGCCAATCTATATCAACCGTCAGATCAAGCCATTTTATCCACTCTTCAATGCCATTATGCGGCATAATCAAGTCATGATCACCACTACAGAGAACAAGTTACTCATCACCGCTAGATTGAAGTAATTTTTCTCTCTGTTGAATTTCACATTCGCCAAAATGTTCCTACAACATTGTAATCATTGGTTCGAGTAAGTCTTACCCGAAAACTAGAACTTGCATGCCCAGATTGGTGAGATTCTTATGATAATCGAGAACACTGGTGACATCCTCGGTGTAGGCTAAGGAAATGTTACACCTGAAAAATTCGCTGACGGTTCCCTACAAATTTGACACGGTAAAATACAACTATTTGGTTAGTTCTCTCGAGAGGGAATAAATTTGAGCGAGAAATTCATAGGCAATTTTTTTTACATACCGGTCGCACGTGAAGAGCTTCTTGTACGCCTGGATAATTACCCCATATATCGGAAAGTAGATATTCGAAATACTGTTACATTCAATGGAAGAATTAGAAAACAGATGGATAGAGAGAGAGAGAGAGAGAGAGAGAGAGAGAGAGAGAGAGAGAGAGAGACCGAGCACTGATGATCGCGACGTCTCGGTAATGAAATGAGATGATCCTTGGTGATATCTTGGAGGGACCTCCTGTGCTTCTCTTGGTTTGATATTGCTATTTTGAAAGCTTCTTTCGATTTTGGTGAAATGGAAGTGCAAACAGGGTCAAGAACATTTGTTTGGCTGATCAATTCAATTAGCTGGAAATAAGACAGAACAAACAAAACATCGCTGCTCAGACTGTATGATAAATAAATTTCAAACCAGACAAGAGTTGGAGAGAAAAGAATAACTCGTCTACTTCATATGTATCCATTAAGAATGCACATTCTCTAACCTCATTGTACACTGTCAAATCCTCACTGCAGTTCGCGTTTGTCGAATCCACAAAATTCCCACCACAATCTTTTTCTAAAGCCTGATAATGAAGGATATAATTTGATCATACCCATGACTCACATATGCTCAACTGGTGTTGTGTCAATGAGTTCACACATGATCTGTTATTCAGTTACCTGATAAAGTGCATTTGAAATGAGGGCCAACCTATGAGCAAACGAAACTCTTGCGTTTGCTTCAAGATAGGTGTCCGTGTGAGGACATGATAGTATTATTCCCTGAAAATGTTTTGGCAAAGAGAAGAACAGTACATTAACATAAGATACAGTTTAAGTCAAATTTAAGAAGGAAAAAATAAGATGAGGAGCAAGCTTTTTCATACCCTAAGGTGAATATATGGTTTAAGTCCAGCTTCATTCCCTGCAAATTTACAACAAGGAAAATAAAAAAGAAATGTTTACTTCAAAGTCCATCAATAGATGTGGAAAGGCAAAATTGTCTATGTTAATTCCATTCAATGGGGCTTATGGAAAAGAATTCATTACCTTGAAGAATTTCTGTAGCAACCATGGGAGTATATATTCCGGAATAAGAATCGCTACCAACAAACACCGGATTGGTTTCAAAACTTGGATGAGCCGCCAACCACTGCATCATATATATAAATTAGCGTACATTTTATACCCAATTATTTCCTATATCATGATACAACCATTGTGACCTGTGAAAAGTTTTTCACTTACATTTCTTAAGAAGATCTGCATCTGTGCAGCATTCAATGAGTCTGTAAATTTGTATGCTGATGCAGTCATCGCGTAGGAGAAACCGGCACCTATCGGTGCGTCTATGAATATAATATTGGCTGTCTAGTACTTTTGGGGTTTAAAAAGGTCAGTAGGAACTCAATAGGACAACGAAATTTAAATTGAATCAAAGTTCAGTAATCTGTTAAATTATCCAAAATCGATAGCAAATTTATTACTTCTCACTTTACCTTGGTCCATGCATCTGGTTCATAGAGTAATGACGGTAGACCCCCAGTGTAATCAGTAATATTGAATTTAAGTGGACCTGCATATTGCTTGGATCAAACTACTGTGTATTGACACTTACTTGATATTTGCAGCATCGTAATTAAACAATGATAATACAATAGGAGGAATAATGAAGAACAAGAAGAAGAAACTGACCGATCTGGAACAAGAAGGCGTTCAACCCTGAACACCCAGGACCCCCATTCACGAAAAGTAGAAGAGGGTCAGCTTCAGGATTCCCAGTAGACTGCACAAAGTAGTAGAAGAACTCGATCTCACCGACACTTATGTAACTGCATCAACCAAAATACCCAATTAAGATAACTTAAACGGTCAAATCCATCCCTGCATTTTCAAACCTATCTCACTTGTGGTATAGTGACATTACTACGGAACCAAACCAGGATAACCCGGCAATTCCTTGACAATCCAGCTGGAAGATGCAGGGCCAGAAAGTGCAACAACTCAATTTCGTTTTTGTCCAATAGGTGATCATTTAATTCATGTAGCAGAAACTATGGAGCATTTTGTTTGTCAGTTTGGTTAAAGTAGGCAGCCATGAAAGAATGAATGGAAGGTACAGACCTTCTTAAGAACTAAGATTTTCAATTGTATCAATTTAGTCCTACACCTTTTAAATAAATTTGAGAATTTAGTCCCAACTCTTTTTTTTGTGCCTGTGGAACTTATAACTAAGATTTTGATTCTCAGAGTTGTTTTACCAACCATATGTCCTCAAGTCAGAAGTCCAATATAATATGCCATAAGTGCCATAACTTTTCTATGGCACTTATTTGAATTGCGGAAAAGTTGTCCAAAAAGTCTTAAACTTATTATATGGAGATTAATTCAATTCTAAATCTTTCAATTGTATCGATTTAATCATAAACCTTTTGATAATTTGCCAATTTCGTCTTAAACATTTAAATTATGAAAATTTAATCATAAATTTTTTGATAATTTGTTAATTTAGTCTTAAACCTTCCAACAATTTGCCAATGTAATTTTTCTGGCCAAATATCCGAATAATAGGTTTAGGACTAAGTTGACAAATTTTCAAAAGGTTTAGGACTAAATTGCCACAAAAAAAAAAAAAGAGTTGGGACTAAATTGGCAAATCATTAAAAGGTGTATGACTAAATTGATATAATTGAAAAGTTTATAATTGAAATGGCTATTGTGCAATAGATATAGGACTTTTTAGACAATTATCCCTTTGAGTGCATATGATAACTTTTCAATCGATCACAAGAATGCCATGACTATTAAAAAAGTTTCACTTGAGTGCAATGACTTCTAAAAAATTCCCACAAGTGTCACGCCGCGTGAGAGAATCCAAACTGACCCGGTTTCAAGCTTAAAAGGAAGTCTACCAGGAAACCCAGGAAGTGTCACCACTATGTACTGAGATGAAGCAGCTGAGGCAGACAATAGCACGGCCAAAATGGGCACCCACATCTTCTCAATACCTTGGCTTCTTGGATTTGACATTGCCTTTTGCCTAGCCATTCTCTCTCTCTCTCTCTCTCTCTCTCTCTCTCTCTCTCGTTTCTGCTCTCACTTTGGTGCCAATGAGACCCCCTTTCATATATATATGTATATCAGCTATGAAATCAGCTGGCTACTATTACCTAAATCTCTTTGTTTAACAGACACTCTCCTATTAAACTGTAAATCTAAAAGCGGAAACGAGAGTGAACTTCTTTATTAATAGAATGGGTGGGGCAGAGTTTATATCATATCCCGCACTAGCTATGATCCCCCCTACAGTTAATGTTACCCAAATCTCCGTATCTAACCACAGCAGATTTAAATGTGGCAATGAAAGAGTGAATTTCTCGAAGTCTCATTTCTCATGTTGACAGACTAGGTTGCACTGACACGGACACGTGACACGCGACATGACACGACACGACACGCCGACACGTTATTTCTCAAAAGTAGAAAATTTCGACACGTTCCGACACGTTATATATTAAAAATATATTTTAATATATAAATGCATAAATAAATAAATAAATAAATAATAATAAAAGAGCCTAGAATTAATATATACTAAAAACATTAATCATACATTTGTTAATATCATTTATTGTTTTAATTTGACGAATTCAACTATATTTTATTGTAATAATCCATAAAACTTGGAGGAAAAAACAAGTAATCCACATTTCATTATTAAATTTAAAATTTAACAATAAGAAAAAAAAATCAACATTCCATCATCAAATATAACAAAAAGTCATTTACCCACATTATCTACTTCTTCTGGAAAAAAAAAAAAAAAAAAACTCTCCGGCTCATCAAGTGAAAAATTTGCAATTTCAAGCACCCAACATCTTCAAATGAGTATTAGAAATTTGTTTTAGCTTTTATTATTATTTTTTATTATTTTTATACATTTATATTTAAACCCTAAAAGTTTTGGAAATTTGTAAAAATAACTCGGTGCGTGTCGAAGTCACGTGTCGGAATTTTCGACTCGCGTGTCGAATGAGCCTGACCACGTGTCGGAAGCGTGTCGATGCGTGTCGAATGTGCTCGCCGGGACCCCAACACCCTGAGAGTGTTCGTGCAATCTAGTTGACAGATGATAAAAGAATCTAATCATCGGACGCTCACGCATGCAATGGGCCTGAATTAAAGCTCACACTTGTAATGCGTTCGAAATTCTAACTCATTTCGATACGTTTGGAGTGACTTTTACTTTCTTTTTCTCATTTTTACCTTTTCTTTTCTTGTAGCAATAGCAATATGACTCGATATAAGTTTTACGTTGGAAATCATTAACATACACAAATTCTAAGTACACAAAGTCATCAGAATTTTTGTCCTGACTTTTTCAAAATCTTGAAGAATATCACTTTTTGTTCTGAAGTTTCCGAGGAACACAAAAAAAAGGTAATTTTCTTAAGCCATTTTTTTTTTTTTTTTTTTTGTGGTCGAATTAAGCCCAAACTGACAAGCCCTTAATATCACGATCCCCTCACGCGGGGGTCCATATCTATCTATTTTCGATTCATTTGGTTTAAGCTTGAATTCTAACCTAGACTAACTTATTTTTTTTCCCATGGCAATACTACCTATTTGGTTAATGTATATAATACCAAATCTTAAGTAAATTTAGCGATTCCCCATTATAATTAACCATTCAATAGGAGATGCATCAAAATATTACTTGTCAAATTATGTAGTTGTTTGTCTTTTTAATGGTACACGTTATGTTTTGACAGTTTCAAAATACAAAGAGAAGGATGAACACGATTCAAGCCTTGAAGTCATAGCCAATATAGAGAAAGCATGAAGGAGACGGAGAGGAGAAGGAGGAACAGAGGATAGAGTAAGGTTATGGTGCTCTTTTCATTTTTGTTTTTCTAGAAGTTATGGACAAATAGATGAAGGAATTGACTCGCACACTAATGGACGCAATTGTTTACTAATAACCTTTGAATACCAAGTTAGAAAAGGTTTGTGTGGTGAAAAATGATTGATTTGGAAAAGGAATATTTTTCTTATCTACAAAAATGATTAGATATAAATTATTCTCAATAATAAAAATATTTTTTATTAACTAATTATTTCAAGCTATACATGTGATTATTTTTAAGAAAATATTTTTTAAATCATTTATTTTTCACAAACTAAATGGAGCTTAAATTCTAAACAGCAATAAACTCATGGATAAGAATTGAAAGACAAGGTAACTATTAGACAACTTAACGCTCTCGGTCACAAAATAATTTAAAATAACCAGTACACAACAAAGCTAGCAATAGACTTTACATAGTTTGATACGCTATTGAAGATATACATCTTGGCCCTTACTCTTAGCATGAAATTTAGAGTTGAGTACGACCTAGAGAAATACACCTAATGCTTGGATTTACTGCTCGCATTAGACTAAAGTTCATTAAATGGACAAAGACCATATGTTTTTACCTTCTTCTTCTTCTTTTTTATGTTCTTCTCAAGAAGCCAAAGTATAATTAGCCATGAGAACCGCATGATAAAATTACTGTATTAAGTGAATATAGATGGAGGACTCCTAAGGTAGCCCACATGCTATCACTAAGTTAAGCCGGCAGATTAGGTGAGGGGTGGCCATCCTTTTTACTATCGATTAAGGGTCCACCCCCTAAATACTAAATGTGCTTAGGCCCCTCGACACAAAATGTCGCCTCCTCTTTGTGGTAATGATAGGACTTAATTACAAGTACAAGATAGCTTGCAGTTAGGAAATTGACAGATGCAATCGAAATAACTACAGAAGGACTTAACATGAAATAAGACAGGAAATAATGTAAAGTACACAAATAGCAGAAATCGATTGACTTATGCGACTTTTAAGGTGAGGGTTTAGACTCCATGGCGTCCTCCTCCACATTGACATTCTCACGTTGGGCGTCCTCCTCCACATTAACATTCTCAAGTTGTTTTTCCAAGCAAAGTTGTTAGAAAAACATCTCAAATTTTTTTTGATGACCTCAAACTATTCTTAGTATGATGTTTACCGTGCTTTGATACCTAAATTTTGGCAAGTTATTTAGGATTTAATTCCAAAGAAAATAAGGAATTAATTTTTAATTCCTAAAAATTAATTTTCATTTAAATTGCATAGCATACAGACATTGGAAGTATCTATATTGAGCAGTGATAGAATTCATTAAAATTTGTTAAATTAAAAAAATTAAAATAATAATTATCTATTATATTTTTACTTTAAAAAAAAAAAAAACGTAGTGGGGTCGGGCTACGCTGGGCCTTCCAGGCCCCTCCTTCTTTTCCTTTTTCCTTCTCCACTCGGGCCCGACCCTATTCTTTCCCTCTCTTTCCCTCACGCCCCATGCAGTGCAACGACAGGGAACAGGACAGTCGCAGGGAACGTTGCGCAAAGAAGTCTGGTCGAGGGCAAGCCGGCAATGGCAGCTCCTAGGGTAGGAAGTCATGCAAATTGGGGAGCTTTAAGGGAGAGAGGGGTGTGAGACTAGGGGGTTCGTTTGGAGAGAGAGGAGAGAGAGATTTGAGAGAAAGAAATTGAGAGAGTGGGAGTGAGGGCAAAGAATAAGAGCGAGCCAAAGGGTGGCCCCTGCGCCTCGACGGCGGCTAACAACCCGTCGTAGTGTCCTTTTCCCCGCGCTAAAGCCATGGTAGGTTTCGATTTGGTTTTTTCCTATTTCTTTTCCAATTTGGGGACGTTTTCCAAAGATTCTGGCCTGAAGGCGTGCAAGGCGACTAGACATAGGCCGATCCGTCCAACTCTCCCTATTCATCGCTGCCAAGCCAGGTGGGGTGCACCACCAACCGCCCCTGTTTCTTTTCCCTTTACCAAGTGCCCTATTTTGGGCACATTGTCAGATCTTTGTGCTATTGGGGTTTCATTAATCATGTATAAGAGAAATTAACGAAATAAACGCAGCAGAAACAAAGATATATTTTACACATGATTCTCCTAAGGCGTTGTCTGTGCGTTTTAATCAAAAATCTAAACATAAAAGGGAGTTAAACGAAATACCTCTCGAAGCGCGCTTTGAAACGAATTGGTTCAGATGTTCTACAGTTCGAGTCTCACAAACATCGGACCTCTAGTTCACACACACCAACAACGAACGTTGAACAGAAGAGAGAACTTTAGGATATTCACCACTTTGATCGTGCTAACAATCACGTGGAAATAATTCGTCGTATTTTTGATGTATAATAGTTACGGCCCGAATGGGATAATGCTCTTCTTTTACGTTTCAAAGACACAAGAACACGCACACACTTTGCTCTCTATTTAAGAAAGCATCTTCTGATTTCTCGCTTGTGTTTCTAAAACAAAACCAAAACACAATGACACTTTTCTCTGTTTTTCAGCAGCCCCTGTAACTCTCATCCCTCAATTGTTTTTATAATAAAAACTGACCAGCAACGGTTGCTAATCAATGGACGATCAGCAATCGTTGCTGATCGTCCGTAGCAAACGATCGTCGTGCATGAGCAACCGCTCATGCACGATCTTGGCATGATGGTTAGCGGTTGCTGACCATTCATGCTTCGTGCATAATGGTCAGCAACCGCTGACCATTACGCTTCGTGCATAATGGTCAGCAACCGCTGACCATTACGCTTCGTGCACATGCATTAAGCTTTAATTGAATTTTTTAATTAGTTAATTAATCAATTCTCTTTAAAATTAAAATAACATAATCCTTATATGTACAATTGAAATCCCTAAGATGTAATTATTACATAGCAGCTTTAGGGCATACATCTAACATGTGCATGTTCTGGTTTGATGACGAAAGTGCCGGTGCAGGTTCCGCTTTCGTTCAGGCTAGGGATCTCTCGTTTCAATAGCACATTTCAACTGTCGATAAAATGCCCTAATGACATTAGAACGGGAGAGATGATATTACAAATGTGTTTGCAATTGAGACACTCAGATTGAGTCGGGTTGAAAATATAAATTCTGAAATGGTTTTAAACTTTACAAAGGCGAATCAAAGATTTGAAGCGGGTTCAAATTCAATAGCCGAATTAATTATCTGAAGTAAGTCAAAATCAATGGCCGTAATAAAAATCTAAAGTAAGTTCAAAATTTAATGGCTGCATTAATGATTTGAAGTGAGTTTAGAATAAATAATATATCTTAAACGGTTTCAAAGTTAATGGCTAAATTAAATATCTGAAATGGTTTCAAATCTAACGACCACATTAATGATCTAAAACAATTTCAAAATCAATGAGTAATTTAATGATCTCAAACGATTTTAGGTTCAAATAACCAAATTAATATTCTGAAACAGTTTCAGACTTAACAATTAAATTAAAGTTTTGTAATGATTACAAAGTTAATACCCATAATAAAATTTTGTAACGGTTACAAATTAATGCCCATAATAATACCCTATAATGGTTACCAAATTCATGCCTGAATTAATGCTCTAAAATGGTTTTAGTCTTCAAATTCATATTCTAAAGTGAGTTTAGATGTTATAGCCGAATTAATGCTTTAAACTGTTTTAGAGTTAATGAGTCAAATTAATGAGATTTGAGACTATTTATAAGAGGCGATTAAGAGAATGCATTTATTGCGAAAGATGATAGTGATCAATCAAATTAGTCACACACGAGAATAATTGTTAGCACAACTGCAATGGTGGGCTTTCTCATTTTCGACATTTGTGAGATTGTAACTAAAGAACATCATAATTGGAGTACGTCAGAACCAAGTTATGAGAACATCAAATGTTAATGGTCAAAATTTGAAGAACATTATAACCAAACTTTTCGAGCATGGTACTAGGTAAATTTGATTAGCCTCCTTTTTTTATTTCTATGTGCTTTTTATTAAAATGCACAAACAATGTCAATGAGATACATGTATGGGCATTTTTTTTTTGGTGAAAGTAATAAATATGTATGGACATTTTTGCTTCCACTGTAAATCGTTTTTTATTCAATTTACCTATGAGCATGTTCATTGTTTTTCAAAATAATTCCCGACAAGTTTTATTGTAGTTCTTGAGCTGAGTTTGGGTTTTTTTTTTTTTTTTTTTTAATTGTGAGCTGGACTTACTTATTTATGTGTTCTTTTTTGGGTGGGCTCAATTTTGAGTTGGACTGAGCCCACATGTCAACCCTAGTCCGGTGAGGGGCTTGGTAACTCAGGCTAGATCTAGACACCCAAACCTGGTTCCCTATTGTTTGGATTAAAAATTTATTTTGTAAAATTTACTTTTTCTAAAAGCTATGAAAAAGCTAAAAAAATTAGTTTTTGAGTATTTTCTCTTAATATGCGTGAAACTCCTTGATAAAAGAGAATTGTGCTCAAAATTGAATGAGTTCATAGGGCTTTACAAGAGGGTTTGAATGTTCTTTGAGACGGATGCTAAGTTGTTGTTTATGCATTTCTATTTCAATGGATTGCACATTTTCAATATATCGATTGTGGTTTCCCTTTAACCTAATTGTGAAGGACATTTTTTTTTAAAAATTTCTTAGCGTTAGATTCTCACTTTGCCTTGCAATTTATTTAGTACTTCCTTGGTTATTAATTGTTACTTTAATAATTGCGCACCCATATAATCACCTCAAAAGTTAGTGGATAGGCTTAAAACCAACCCAAACTACCCGAAAATACGTCTTCTTGAAAAGAGCGAATTTAAGTACCAAATGGCATTAGTTGATTAAATAGTGTAATTAAGTCCTCAATTCTAGATATTTTGGTTGCATAAGAAGTGACATATATCCATATGCCTTACTTGGTTTCTAATCAACCTCAATAGACTAGTAGTGACTCTCAATTAGAAAACCTAATAGTGTCATTTGAAGCTAAAATTAAATACCCTAACGTTGTGCGAGGTATGGGCTTGGGAGAGCACACATTTAAACAATGGTCATGAGCCCGTCTTTTAAGCAATACCTCTAAACATATGTCTTTTCCCCCACCTCGATAAAAAAAGGGTCTTCTGAATTTTCTGAACAAAAATGACCATACCTCGACTTTTTCCCAAAAGTCTCGGTTTGCAAAAATTATCTTTGGAGACTGAGTTAACATTTCTAAAATGATTGGTGACATGACAGAACTTTCAAATTCTGAAATTGGATTCAAATACGTGGTTAATTTCACTCTGGCACGATTTTAGCGTGACCTAAGCTACCGGGTAGCTTTTAGAAATTTTTAGTGTAAATGACCCGTGGTCGATTTTCTTTGAGCCACAATGAACCTATTCGACACATTGGCGAATATTGGTTATTGTGAAAATCTCAATGTTTTAAATATGGACTCATTGTACAAAAACGACAGAAAAATTAGTCTAGTGCCAATCGATGAAAATTTTGCAATTTAGTGTAAAAACCCACGTTTGGCCACACATCTCTATCGAATCAACTTATTTCTATTCTCTAATCGACTTTTAACTGTGCCGTAATGATCTCTGTAGATGAGCACGGTTGAGTAATCGATTATTGGTCAAATCCTCAAGTATATTGCATTAAAATTCTTTAATGACTTTTCCAGATAGTCTAGTTATCTCAAGAATGATCAGCTTTGAGAATAACACTATAGACGTGTCGATGAAAGGCCCGATTAATATAATTGAAAGCAAAATTGAAAAATTTAGGATGTCACAATATTCAACCCATTCATTTCAAACACGCACTCAAGCATCCAATTCATTCAACTAAACAATATTCAAATCATCAAACAAGAAATAGCCTCAGGGTGGGCTTTGGATTTCAAGCATTTCGACTATCCCGACCCCCTAATGACTAATGTTAATTGGTTAGTAGTTAATGATAATCAACCATCATTTGTTTTGGCAAAATGATGGTTGATGTCAATTAACCCCTAACACAATTCTAATTAAATCCAATAGGATACCCAATCGATTATACACTGTACCTACTAATTCATCTAACAAAGACATGTATATGCGTTAAGTAAGGCACGCATTCAGGTCATTTGACCATGTCTCACAAACAACCAAGCAAAGTAAAGTGAACCAAGGTAGGGTCAATTATTCAGTTATTACTGAAATTCAGTTTGATTATATTTGCAATCAATCAAAGGACTAAACGACCTTCAATTTGAACAATTCAGGTGTCATTAGAAAGCTTAAGAAGTGTTCTTTAAAAGTGATGAAGATCACATTTTTGCTTGGGTCCTGTCGATGTGAAATTAATGGTTTACACCAGATGCTCTGTTTCTAACTTGATCCCGACCCGCTTTTTAGAAAAATCTGGGAAAAGTATCAAATGGCTTTCAAATCTTGCAAAAGTTTACAGCGAGGCAGCTTATGCTATTAATAACAACTTTTGTGCTTTGACCTTTTGGAAATTAATTATAGACTCTTGCCAGTAAATCGGTTATTTACAGAAGCTCAGCAGGATTCTGTTATAGAGGCCAAACTGACCTTATCCGAGATTTTTTCCCTTAAGGTCATTCTAATCTTGCACTTTAGTCCTTAAATTGTCCACTTTTACTATTTCAGACCTTAATAAACAACTTCATAATTTTTATTTTTTGCACAAAAGGACCTCGAGTTCATTAAAATTGCAAAACACGTCCAGACATACAGGGAATTTATTTCCCAGATCTGAGTGCGGAGAAGTTTGGCACATTGATTAACCTTTTGGGCAACCAGACGAGCTTCAATTTCAATTAAATTGATATCAACAAAAAGTTTGAAATTTTTACCCAAAAAAAAAAAAAAACAAAAAGTTTGAAATCTCAGCTACAACTTTCATCAAGAAGGTTTTCTGAGGTTTTTTTTTTTTTTTTGTCAAACAAAACCTATTATATATATGGACCAAACCGATTACTAGCAGCAGCTATAACATCAGCGTAAATAAGATCTAAAAGAGGGGGAGGGGGAAAAATAGCCCAGTTACTTTGCTTGGAATTAACCCTATAGGCCTTCATAGCCCAGTTAGCAGCAACATTCGCCTCACTACGACAGAAGGCTAGGGAAATGTTGGTAAAAAACGAAAGCAGGAAGGTAGCTTCAGAGAAGAGGCTTCTTTCTTGCCATGGCGGCGAGCGCTGACCCTTCAATGTATCGATGAGGGTCTGGCAATCCGATTCAAGAGTCAGCGTAGCATGAGAGAGGTCTTGATCAATCAAATGACAGAGAGCAAGCAAGCAAGCGTGGATCTCCGCCTGTAGAGCTGAGAAGGTAGCAAAGCTATATGAGAAGCCACCGGTAAGTTGTCCCTGCAAATCACGACACACACAAGCCATAGTCCCTTCCCTACTTCCTAGTTGATAAGATCCATCGATATTGACCTTTAAAACCCCCGGATCTGGGGGTCTCCATATAGTTTCGTGATGCTAAAACAAAGCAGCTTTGCAGGTGGAAGAATGAGCAACAGTAGAATCCACATGAGATTGAAGCATTGCTTCTTCAGCCACACGATGCGGATCATGATGTTTTCGTCCAAAAATAAATGCATTTCGAGCCTTCCAGATGTGCTAAAGGACTATGGCGATCACTGGCAGACCAGGTAAGGGTTTCTGATCACTGGCATGCTCTATGATCCTGGCTGTGATATTCCTTATATGCTAAGTTTGAATGGGGAGGTTGATATGAAGATTACTCCAAACACGCAAAACCCAAGGACAGAGCAGGAACAAGTGTTCCAAGGTTTCCGGGGTGTCTTGATCACAAATAGGGCATTTTGGATTGTCAATGATATGTCTATGATGCAGATCACCTCTTGTTACTAAACTATTTTGACATAGTAACCACAAGAAGTGTCGTACCTTAGGAGTAGTGTGCATTTTCCACAATTTGTGCCATAGAAAGATATTATCTTGTATCTGGTGCCCACCCACAAAAGCAGATTGTTCCTCAGAAATTAGAGTTGGTAGCAAAGGTTTCAGTCTATTTGCAAGCACTTTAGAGATAACCTTATAGGCATAATTGCATAAACTAATAGGGCGAAATTGATCAAGAATCTCAGGGTGAGGGAGTTTTGGGATCAAAGCAATAATTGTTTTATTTAAGGCTAAAGGGAAACGGCCTAAGAAAAAGAAATGTTGAACCTCTTTGAAGAAATCATCCTTGATAATATCCTAATGAGTCCTATAAAAAAGACCAGTCAGCCCATCAGGACCAGGAGCTTTGGTTGCTCCCAGCTGAAGCGTAGCTAGTCTCAACTCTTCCAAGGTCAACAATGATGTTAGAGCGTTATTCATGGCTGGCGTCACCACTGTAGGACACTAATCTAAAATAGGTTCAAAGTTGCAAGCTCCAACTGTGGTATATAATGATGAGAAGAAAGAAGTTTTCATCTCCTGAAGCCAACTAGGATCCCTAACCCAATCCCCTGTTTCGTCCCAGAGCATCGTAATCTTATTCTTTTGTCACCTATGGATTGTAGTTGCATGAAAAAAAAAACGTGTATTACGATCCCCCCATTTCAGCTAATGTATTCGAGATCTCATGGCCCAAAACCGTTCTTCGCTCTGCCATGCATTATGTAATTCAGTTTTCAAAGCCATAACTTTGGATCTGTCATAAGGAGGCATAGACTGGTTAGTGATTTGTAGAAGCTGCTGCTGAATTTTGGTGATGTGAGTATGGTTATTCCCGAATTTGAGACAACTCCACCGAAGCAAAGCATGAGCAACCAGGCGTAATTTGGTAGAGAGGCTCGAATTCATCAATGAACCCGAATGCCAAGAAGATTTGATAATCTGGCGACAATCTCTGTCCTCATTTCAGAAGGCTTCATATCTAAAAAACCTCTAACTTCGCTTTTTAGAAGCGATAGTAGATAATAGAAGGAGATTGTGATCGAAGGCAACAACAGAAAGAGCATAAGCTTCTGCCGAAGGAAACTTTAATCGCCAATTCAAAGTACATAAAACCCTGTCCAGTTGTTCTCTAACAAGTTCATCCCTATCTTGATTGTTCTGCCAAGTGAAGGCACAGCCTTTCGATTCAATATTCATACGAGCACAGTCAATTAGGATAGCACGAAATGAAGACATACGGGATAAATCTGCTGGTCTTTTGCCCACCTTCTCCCATGGATAAAGGATGTCGTTGAAGTCACCTAGCCAAACCCAAGGAGCATGATTCTCACAGCTGATCATGCGCAGCTCCTGCCAGAAAAGCCTCCGAAGGGGATATACCGCCGGAGCATGTAGACAAGTAACACGACAAGTGCTGTCATCCTCAAAATCATGATAGAAGAAGTCAAAAAAAGAAGGGGTCGACTAAAGCGAAGTCAAACAGAGGCTGTCATTCCAAAAAAGAGCCAAACCCCCAGTTGAACCCACCGAATTGACCACCCGAAGATTACCAAAATGAAGGCTACGGTGTAAACGTTGGAGAAAGACCTCACTTTGTTTAGTCTCCATCAAAAAAAGAAAGTTAGGCTTTTCTTTAGCCACCAGGGCTTTAAGCGCTTGAACTGTCAGGGGATTGCCCAACCCCTGACAATTCCAACTTAGAATTTTCATCGATGAGGTGGTGGCTGTTGAGGGCTAGCCACTGTTGCCCATAAGGGTTATAATGCCTTATCTTCTTTGCAGGTCCTATCTTTGGAGCAAGACAAGAAACCTTGGACTTCTTAGCTTGAACAGATGGAGATTCCTAAGCCTAAAATCCCTGTAAGTGTGCTGTGTCAGCTATAAGATCAGACTGGATAGAACAGCCAAGTACAACACCAGGCAGGGTAGAAATCCCCTTCAATTTAGCTGTTGTTGGAATGAGTGCTGTATGATGATGGGTCCTTATCAAGATCTCAGGATTTTCCTAATGTGCAGGTGATGTAACTTGCTTGTCTGAAGGAAGTACTGAGGTATTCTCTGGTGCAACAGCAATAACGAGTGGTGGGGGCAAGAGCATGAGTTGGGAAGGAGGCGTCTCAGGTATACTATCTACTGAATCATCCGTGGAGTGTGGAGGGTTATATAATGATTGCTAGTAAGGACTAGCTTGTTTAGTTTCTGCTTTCAGCCATGGACCAAAAACCATAGTATCCCGTCCTTCAAATTTTGACTCATCATAGGGGATCTCTCTACAAGATATAGCATAATGACCCAACCTTCCACAGGAGTAACAAAAATGAGAAAGTCGCTCGTATCGAAAGTCAAGCCAGAAGAGTTTGCCCTCAATGCGAATGAGTTTACCTATCCTTAAGGGATCCTATATTATTAGAACAACCTTTGCCCTAGCAGTCCTAGAGATCACGCGCTCTTTAGTATCAACTCTCACTTCAATTACCCGCCCAAGATCTTGCACAGCCTTAAAAATAGTCTGTTCAGTAGTCCATTCCAAAGGCAACCCCAATATTTGTACCCAAAAAGCACACTTGGAAAAATCATAACAGTGCAAGGGAGTTGTAGACTGCCATGACTTTACAATTACTAGATGACCCGAAAAGAACCAAAGACCACCATCAAGAACACGTTGTTTATCTGCAAGAGAGTGGAACTTAGCTACGTGTAGTCCCTCTTCACGTTGTGTGATATCAACTCGGTCAATTGTCCATGCCTTCTTAATTGTACTCTGGAATGTCAGGAAATTTACGATAGGGTCTGATAAAATTTTACACACCAAGATCAAGTTACATTCCACCAATTTTGCAAGTGATGGTTGTTCGTTCCAGCAATCTATATTCTTCTTTGTGGTAAGTCTCCCCAATCTTGAACAGAGAGCAACAAGGCGATCAAAGTCACTATATTCTTTAGAGTCCATGACGCAAAGAGAACATCATGTAAAGAAACAGGGGCCAACTAAGTGGAGTCGCATATTAAGGGACAATTAGGTAAAGTCGCAAAGTTGCGAAGACCCCACATGAAAATTTAATCGCTGTTCGAAGTCTCAGAAGATGACAAGAAAAATAGGGGAAGATAACGGAACCGTGAAACAAACCAAGTGAGAAGAGGGAGAAGGAACTAAGGGAAGACTTCTTCGTCAAGTACAAACTGCCATCACCTTTGGATACAATTGCAGTTGTCGCGAACACGGCGATTCGGAAGATAAATAGAATAAGACCGCCCAAGTGAGATTGAGGGAGAAGGCACGAAGGGAAGACTTCTTTGTCAAGAACGGACCGTCATCACCTTTGGATACAATCTCAGCTGTCACGAACATTGCGATTCGGAAGAGAAGCAGAATAAGACTGCCCTAGATGAAGATTAAAGGAAAAATATAGTGTGCGAAGAAAAATTGAAGTGAACTGTGGGGTTAGGGTTTCAATTTCCACGAGTGGCCATGGGTAAAGGAACTCTGCAAGTTGAGAGGAAAGGACTCTGCATATCGAGAGGAAAAAAACATTTGGGCGATAAAACTGAACGTTTTCCGGGGTTGTGAAGACAAAAAAATAATAAAAATCAACTTTACCAAAAAAAAATAATAAAAATCAAAGAACGGAGCAAGGTCGCATCAGAAACTGCTAATGACAGAACCTCAGTCAATTTTTCCAAATTCTGACTTCAGATTACGGGCTGATTTTGACATAGCAAATGAACTCTGATTTTGACGTATGACCTATTGTTTCAAAGCTTAGAATGCCTATTTTGATTCTCTAGGTAAACCCCTTTCAAGATTTCGATATTTTCATGCTCGAATCCTTATATGAAGCCTACAGACTCAGTGAGTTACAATTGTGCAGAACATGCCAGCAATCATCAATCGATCAACAAGCAATTGGCAAACAATTTCTACACAATACATGCCACTTCATCATCATTGTAAATCCTACAACGGCAACATATTAGCAGCAATGGCCATCATTACTCCAAAATTAATCGGCCTCATCATCCAACCTCCACAATCCTAGACTAAATTTGTTGATGAACAAACCTTCTTCGCGATGCCTTGACACTTGATCGAGTGATCTTGCCTTCATATATACTTCAAGGACTTCATGGAATGCCAAAAGATAGATCGGCATATCACTGAGATCACAACACAAAGAAACTATATAAAAATTCAGATTAAGAGCTCGAACGAACAACTGAAGCAAATGATCAAATTGTGTAATATTATGTTAGTGGGCCCCAAAAGAAGAAACTGAAAATTCATTAAAGCAAAAAGGAGAGGGGAGAGGGTTCGGTTAAATAGAAGTTGAGGGGTCCTATGGACTTGGTCTAGATAATTCAATTAAGCTCAAAGCTTTCCTGCTTAAATCAGTGCAATTATAATGTAGTTTATATGTGTGACATCCCAGATTTTCACTTTTATTTTCTACTGAATAAATCAAGCATTTCATTGATGCGCCTATAGAGATGTTTTCAGAGCTGATTACTCTCGAAATAACTAGACTATTCAAGGAAGGTATTAAGGAATTTTAATACAATAGACTTGAGAATTCGACTAGAAATTGGTTTCTCGACCATGCTCATCTTTAGAGGCTATTATGGCATAGTTAAAAATCGATTTGAGATTAGAGATATGTCTGTTCAACTGAGATGTGTAGCTATTTGTGGGTGACACCACTAAATTGGAAAATTCTCATCGACCAACCCTAGACTAATTCTTCTATCGTTTTGGTACCCTATGTCCGTATTTGAATCATCGAGATTTTCACGACAATTGAGAGTCGCCGTTGAGTCGAGTGGGTTCGTAGTGGCTTGAAAAAAATCAACCACGGGTTATTTGCACTAAAAATCTCTGAAAACCACCCGATAGCTTAAGTCACACTAAAAACGCGTCGAATGAAAATTAACCACGAATTCAAGTCCGATTTTAGAAATGAAAAATTCTGTCATGTCACAATAAATTCTAAGAACGTTGACTTAATCTCAAAAGATTTTTCTGACAACCGAGACTTGTTGGAAAAAAGTCGGCATAAGACTATTCTTGTTCGATTAAGGCCGAGGATTATTTTTTGTCGCAAATTTGGGATGAAAGATGGATCCAAGGATGGGAGAAAATGTCAATTGAAGTATTGAAGTACCAATTGAAATTGTAAAGGCCAAATGAGATTAAATTGAAGTGAATTAAGTGTTTAATTAAGAGGGAATTGTTGGAAATTCGTGTGCCCCTCAATGCCTAGCCAAATGGACCCGTTCAAGAGTGGTAAAAGGGTGTTTTGGTGGCTCATTTCCAGCGATTGGATGTTGGCTTGATGGACAAGCCTTCGGGAGACAAAAATGTGGAAAAACAAGCCAAGGGGGCCCTCCAATTATATCATCTCCCCCACTCTCTCTCAATCTCTCTCAATCCACCGTCCAAGACCCTCTCTCTCCCTCCATTTGCCTTGTGCGAACACCAGCTGAAGGAGAAAAGCCAAGCAGCCACTGCCAAAACCGAAGCCACTTGTCACCACCTCACGCAGCCGTCCGCCTCACCTGCGTGCTCTGCTATCCATGCGCACCATCCACCCCTGCTTGCCTCTTCACGCCATTCTAGCCTCTGTCCATCAACCTATGGAGTCAAGCCGGAGCTCCCACAGCCATCGTGAACTGCCGCCATCGCCCTCCAAGTTGCCAAAGTCCCTCACCGATCCACCATGGCCCTCACCGAACCAAACCAACCTGTTTTCTTCTGTTTTCAGCCACCGAACAACAAGCCTAAAAGCGGGTTTCCAGCAACTTCCCAAGGCTGATTTGAGGTGCTTCCGGGCCCTAGAGCTTAGGCTCGCTTTGGAGTAAAACGTCCCCCACGAAATTCCCGACGTTTCGATTCGAACATATTGTTAAACGAGTGAGTTTAGCTCACTTATCCCTACTGAGTTTGCTAATAATACTTCAGAGTTGATTAGTGTTAATTAAGCATGATTAGGTGGTTAGATTAGTTTAGAACAATTAAATTAGTGACTTAATAATGTATGTTAGGTGGTTAGACTTAGTCATTAGCAAGTAGAGAACTTCTAGTATTTATTGAACGAACCTCGGGATTTTTCCGGGTTCTTCTCGACTTCCAATTAGGCACTACGGGCCTAAATTAGATTTATTGTATTTATTTAATAATTTTTGAAATTATTAAATTAATTAATTATTTTTTGGAAATCAAGCAGGGATAGCCGACGATCGAAATTTTATGCTGATTATTGTAGTGCAGTCCGTTTATTTATTCGAGCCTTAATTTGTGAGAAATTGATTTATTGGTGATTTTATGATTTATTCCTAAATTAATAATTTTGGTTATTAATTGAAAAATACTGGGTGATAATGCCAAAAATATTTTGGAGGACTACAAAAAAATGGTGGGATTTATAAAAAGGAAGAATATGGTATTTTAACTAAGGTCGACCATGTATCCACACACGATATTTTATGGGGTATGATAAAATAGTGAAAAGAAATGCTGTATGACGTGGCTCGGTGACTAGATAAATTGCATAGGCGTATAGGTCGCCTTAGAGAATGCACGTGAATAGTTGAGTATATACATCACCTGGAAAAGCACGTGGCTCAATAATTAGTACGTTGCCTTGGCGTATAAGTCATCTTAGAGAATGCACGTGGCTCGGTAATTTGGTATATCGCCTTAGAGAATGCACATGGCTCGGTAATTAGTACATTGCCTTGACGTATATGTCGCCTTAGATAATACACGGGGCTCGGTGATTAGACAAGTCACCTTGGAGAATGCACGTGACTCGGTGATTAAGTACATCGTCTTAGCGTATACGTCATCTTAGAGAATGCATGTAGCTTGGTGACTAAGTATACTATCTTGGAGATTATACGGTATGGATTAAAATGACCAAGGGATGGTCATGATGACATCTAATCGACTAGGTTGATTGATTGATGTATCGATCCAAAATATTATGATTGGGTACCTATTGAACTGTACTGATTTGCAAGTGGAATCTGAGGCCAAGGTAAGTCTTCTGACCCGTGTGTGCATAGGTAGCCCATATGGCATATTTGTTTACTAATCGAGTCTTAGGGAGTAAAACTCGATGAGACGGTGTCTCAATTGTTATTGTATAATCATTTCAGGTCCTTAGATGGCAACACCTCTACCTCCTCGTCCTCTTATGCATTTCGGTATACCAAAGGAAGTCACGGAGATAGAGACTCACTTACCAATACACCCCCACCCCGAAGAACTAGAGTACGTTCTAGTCTAGTCGACCGTCTGGGTTGATGTGGGTAAGGACACCTTGAGACCCTACGAGTATCAATTGTGGTATCATGAGTATCATGACAAGCAAAGGGAGGGTCCCATGCCAGAAGGTGATGTGCCAATGTTCATTCTGGAGGAAGCATTCGAGAAGGGGACGGCTGATCATAAGGATGGGTCAATGGTGTTGCCAAGAACCCTAAACTTGAGAGTGACACTGAATCTCCTAAGCCATCAATAGTAGACTCTAGCTGGAGCATGCTAGAAGGAGAGGTCGATCAAGAAGAGGTGTATCCCAAAGAGAAATGGGAGGAGGAACCTGAGGATGTAGATGAGGTGAATTTTGAGGAAGAAGAGCTCGAGGATGGACCTGAAGAAGAAGAAGAAGAAGAATCTGAAGAAGATGATGTTCCTGAGGAGGATCTAGAATACGACGCGAATGAAGACTGAGATCCCATCTTATTTGCAAACCCTAGGCTGAGAACTGATGTGTGATAGTTTAGCCTTTAGTGAGTAGTATTGTAATATATACTATGTGGCTTGCCTTGTGTAAAAGTGTGATAATGGTTTTTCAATAGTGAAAAATATAGTCCTACTTTTCTATCCCATTGTTTTATTGTGTGTGAATTATTTTATGCTTCCGCATGTGCATTAAAATAAAAGAGTCAGCAATGCGTCCTGGGATGTTGCTATTAATCGACCAAGTGAGGGATGAGCACGCGTTCGAGAATCAGGACATGACAATATGGGCTTATGACAAGCTCCTAATATGCAAATGCAAATTATTAATGTTTTTGTTTATTGGTGAGGGTTGAACCCTAATTCTCTATACAATGGATTACTAAATGAATTGTCAAAATTTAGGTATCAATAGCTTGGATGACAATCTTTGGCTGTGGTCATGATGGAATTGTGTGAAGTTGGGCAAGGAAACAGAGTGCAGTCCACAATCGTTTTTTATAATTAAACACGATTCCTTACTAGTGTCTATGATGATGTCAATAGTTCATGGAGAAGGGAAGGAAATCGTTGTGCACTCGAATTAGTGTAGAGATGGAAGCTTTGGCTGGGCTTTTATAATTTGTATAGGAATTCTTATCCAAAAGGCTTGTTAACTTTTGGCTGCAGTTTGATGTGTGATGTGCATGTACTCGGGTTTATCAAACAGTGTCGCGTTCTGTTTCTAGTGAGCTACTGCTAGGTTTGTTCTCTCTCATCGACCAGCCTGGTTTGCCCCGCTCAATCACGCCTTAGCAAGCGGATTTTGTGTGGTCAATTTTTCTCCTGAGATGCGTACAAATCCGGGTGCTAAAACTTCATCGGAAAAGGGCGCCCCAGCCGGGCCGGGGGGACGGGGGGGGTGGGGGGTGGGTTGGTGTCAATCGGACTGTGGATCTGCCTTCAACTTTTAGGCAACCAAAAAGAAATCCCTTTTCATGTTAAAAGAAAGACATCAGTGCGAGATGTCTCCGAGCGATGACTACCGGTTTAAGTTCTCAATACAAATAATTGCATGTTCCTTCAGTTGATACAGAAACTGCATACTTTATGTTTCGATACATGTCTACTAAGTCATTTCGACATTGATTGGCCATAACTGGCGAATAAAGTTTTCCTCATAATTTAGGAACAGAATTTTATTCTAGCACCCACTGTTAAACGCGTAGATCTACAGAGGATGATAATGAATCCATCTGTTAAACATCTTGTAACATTCTCTGCGTTTGGATTCTGTAGGCGAGTGACCAGCTCCCTGTATTAATGACGTTAAGTCAGGGACAAGAGTACTATGACGCCAAAAACTACTCAAGGAGAAGGAAGAGGCGATATTGCAGTCTGAGTTCTTACCTTTATTGTTGCATAAGTCAATCGATATCCGCTGTGTTCGTAGTTCCTCGTGTACCTATTAAAGTATGGTGGAATTGGAAGCTCTACTATTATCAAGGACGAAAAGAAAGGGACAATGGAAAAGGAAGTTCAACTGAAAAGCTTGCATTAGACGGAACACTTTCTGAGCTTACCCCGCAACTTGGCCATCTAAAAACCACGGTCGCCAATCTATATCAACCGTCAGATCAAGCCATTTTATCCACTCTTCAAGGCCGTTATGCGGCATAAACATGTCATGATCACCCCTGCAGAGAACAAGTTACTCATCCCTGCTAGATTGAAGTAATTTTTCTCTTTGTTGAATTTCACATTCGCCAAAATGTTCCCACAACATTGTAATCATTGGTTTGAGTAAGTTTTACCCGAAAACTAGAACTTGCATGCCCAGATTGGTGAGATTCTTATGATAATCGAGAACACTGGTGACATCCTTGGTGTAGGCTAAGGAAATATTACACCTGAAAAATTCGCTGACGGTTCCCTAGAAATTTGACACGGTAAAATACAACTATTTGGTTAGTTCTCTCGAGAGGGAATAAATTTGAGCGAGAAGTTCATAGGCAAATTTTGTACATACTGGTCGCACGTGAAGAGCTTCTTGTACGCCTGGATAATTACCCCATATATCGGAGAGTAGATATTCGAAATACTGTTACATTCAAAGGAAGAATTGGAAAACAGATTGAGAGAGAGAGAGAGAGAGAGAGAGAGACCGAGCACTGATGATCGCGAAGTCTCGGTAATGAAATGAGATGATCCTTGGTGAAATGTTGGAGGGACCTCCTGTGGTTCTCTTGGTTTGATACTGCTAATTTGAAAGCCTCTTTCGATTTTGGTGAAATGAAAGTACAAACAGGGTCAAGAACATTTGTTGGGTTGATCAATTCAATTAGCTGGAAATAAGACAGAAAAAACCAAACATCTCTGCTCAAACTTTATGACCAATCAATTTCAAGCCAGAAAAGAGTTTGAAGGGAAAAAGAGAACTCGTCTACTTCATATGAATCCATTAAGGATGCGCATTCTCTAACCTCATTGTACGTTGTCAAATCCTCACTGCAGTTCGCGTTTGTCGAATCCACAAAATTCCCACCACAATTTTTTTCTAAAGCCTGAAAATGAAGGATATAATTTGATCATACCCATGACTCACACATGCTCAACTGGTGTTGTGTCAATGAGTTCACACATGATTTGTTATTCAGTTACCTGATAAAGTGCATTTGAAATGAGGGCCAACCTATGAGCAAAAGGAATTTTTGCGTTTGTTTCAAGATTGTTGTCCGTGTGAGGACATGATAGTATTATTCCCTGAAAATGATTCGGCAAAGAGAAGAACAGTACATTAACATAAGATACAGTTTAAGTCAAATTTAAAAAGGGAAAAAATAAGATGAGGAGCGAGCTTTTTCATACCTTAAGATGAACATATGGTTTAAGTCCAGCTTCATTCCCTGCAAATTTTTAACAAAGAAAGTGAAAAAAAAAAAAAAGAATGTTTCCTTCAAAGTCCATCAATAGATGTGGAAAGGCGAAAATGTCTATGTTAATTCCATTCAATCGGGTTTATAGAAAAGAATTCATTACCTCGTAGAATTGCTGTAGCAACCATGGGAGGATATATACCAGCATAAGAATCACTACCAACAAACACTGGATTGGTCTCGAAACTTGGATGAGCTGCCAGCCACTGAATCACATATATAAATTAGCATTCATTTTATACCATCGCGATCCATTAAAACTTTTCACTTACATTTCTTAAGAAGGTTTGCATTTGTGCAACATTCAATGAGTCTGAGGAATTGTATGCTGATGTAGTCATCGCATAGGAGAAACCCGCTCCTACCGGTGCGTCTATGAATATAATATTGGCTGTCTGATTATTTTAGGTGTAAAAAAGTCAGTAAGAACTCAATAGAACAACAATATTTAAATGGAATCAAAGTTCAGTAATCTGTTAAATTATCCAAAATCAAGGGCAAATTTATAACTTCTCACTTTACCTTAGTCCAGGCATCTGGCTCATAGAGTAATGATGGGAGACCCCCAGTGTCATCAGTAATATTGAATTTAAGTGGACCTGCATATCGCTCACATCAAAATACTGTATATTCACAATTGAAGATATTTGCAGCGTCGTAACGAAACAATGACAATACAATAGGAGGAATAATGAAGAAGAAGAAGAAGAAACTGACCAATCTGGTACATTAATAATCTGCATCAACCAAAATACCCAATTAAGATCCCTGCATTTCGAAACCAAAATCACCTGTTTGTAGTCACATTAATAATCACCCAGTTTCCAGAGTGAAGCAATTCCTCAAGTCATAAGTCCAATATAATATACACCATTTAATCGGTATACAAACGCCATAAATGCCATAGCTTTTCTATGGCACTTATTTGAGTGCAGGAAAGTTGTCCAAAACATTTTAAATTTATTGTACATAAACCAATTAAATTCTAAACCTTTCAATTTTAACAATTTAGTCCTCAATTTTTTTATGATTTGCCAATTTAATCTTAAACATTTTGACGATTTGCTAGTGTAGTCATTCTAGCTAAATATCCAAATAATAGGTGTATGACTAAGTTACCAAATCTTCAAAAAGTTTAAGGCTATATTGACATAAAAATAAAGTTTTAGAACTAAATTAACAAATCATCAAAAGGTTTATAACTAAATTAGTATAATTGAAAGGTTTATATATGAAATGACTGTCATGCAATAGGTTAAGGAATTTTTGGACAATTATCCCTTTAAGTGCGTGTCACAACTTTTCAATCGATCACTTGAATACCATAACTTTTTAAAAGAGTTTCACTTGAGCGCAATGACTTTTAAAAAATTCACACAAATGTCATGTCGTATTGGATTTCCATCGCTTGTGGTGATTTAGAAGTTATAATACTTAAGTAATCAATTGAAAAGTTCTCCCTCAAGCATTCTCATTGCACTTATAGGGGAGAATTACCAAAAAAGTCATAAACCTATTGTGATTGTGCTAATTCAGTTCTAATTTTTTTTTTTTTGCCATTTAGTCCTAAATCTTTTGCAATTCTGTCAGTATAGTCCATCCGGTCAAAATTGACCGGTCGGCGCTGACGTGGAGGCCAGCGGTTCGGTGAAAGCTAACATGGCAATTTTTAAATAATTTTTATTTTTGAATTTTAAAATATTTTTTGAATTTTTGGATTTTTTTTTTACCTTCTCCTTCCTCTGGCCGGCCGACACTCGCCAAAGGTGAGGGCCGGCAAATCGGCCTCGCCGTCGCTGGGCGAGGCCCCGCCAAATTTAGCGAGGCAGACCTTCCCGACCTCGCTGGCCAGAGGAAGGAGAAGGTAGAAAATTGCCATGTCAGCTTTCACCGAACGGTCGGTGTCCATGTTAGCGCCGACCGCCAATTTTGGCCGGATGAACTAAACTAGCACAATTGTAAAAGATTTAGGACTAAATTGACCAAAAAAAAAATTATGACTAAATTAACATAATTACAATAGATTTATAACTTTTTTGGTAATTCTCCCAACCGATATCCATGAAAAGAAGAGCATCAACTTATTAGAAATCAATCACCTATGTCATCTATGGTGCCACAGGGACACCGTGCCCTCCGTTTGTGGGCTGTTGTAAAGTGGCTCATTTCCGTCGCGGTCAAATAAGAATTGTTGCAAAATTGCATTAAGTGAAGGATGGTTTCTTCTTTTTTTCTTTTGCAACCCGCTGCGGCGGGGGAAGGGGAAGAGAGAGAGATGGCATGAAAGAATCCAAACTGACCCGGTTTCAAGCTTAAAAGGAAGTCTACCAGGAAACCCAGGAAGTGTCTCCACTATGTATTGAGGTGAAGCAGCTGAGGCAGACAATAGCACGGCCAAAATAGGCACCCACATCCTTTCAATACTTTGGCTTCTTGGATTTGACATTGCCTTTTTCCTTGCCTCTCTCTCTCTCTCTCTCTCTCGCACGCACGTTTCTGCTTCCACTTTGGTGCCCGTTACTGTTATATGGGGCAGAGCTAGCCATTGTCTTTTAGGTAGATTGACAGGTGATTGAAGATTTTACATCTTGCGTTATGACCCTCTGTACCATTGATTGTGGGGTCTAACGCGGTTGCACCCAAGCGACTTTATGTCATTTTTCCAGACGTCGTATAAATATGGACCCCTATTAAATGACTTTGACATCCAATCAGACGGAAGAATGGTATAAAGAGATGGTTGGTGTTGAAGGTGAGTTAAGAGACCAACTGATCCCACACCTAATTTTCAATCCATTTGAACACCTCAATGACACCTAAATGTTTTCACCCAAAAGTATGTCTTGCACTTCACATAAATTCATGATTTGAATCTGTCAAAAAAATATCCATATTGCATGGCTTTGCGTTTGCATTTTCCACATTCAGAAATCATTAACGTTGTTTTTCGTGGATAGCGTGTCCGCATTGAGTATTGCCTTAGGCGAGATTGCGAATTTCTCTAATCCATTCTGTTATGCAGCCTGCCCCGGAATTTTGTATAACGAATTTCGACAGGAATTCCTAGATCATTTTGCCTCGTGTATATTGGATTAGTAACAAGTTCCTCGGAGAGAACTCCCGTAGTCTCCTTGCCGCAATCTCAACTTTACTTTGACATATTACTTTCAAAGGTGGCAGGGCAAAAGCTCGTCATAATCTAATCAAAGCCAGTTCTCTTCATCTGAAACCGGAGAGCGGCTGGCTCTAGAGAGGGAGTTGAAGACCAAGAAAAGGCCATCCGAGGAAGGGAGAAGTCCGAACGCCTGAAGGGAATCTGCAGCAGCGATGGTCCGCCCAACGACCTTCCCGTCGACGTCTCTGAAGCCGATCGGGTTGGTCCCTCGCCCCCGATGTTCTGCATTTGCCCTGTTTTGACCGAAACAGAGCGTGAAAGATGTGCGATGAAGTTGCGAGAAGTTTTTGTGTAAAATGGTGCTTATTTGTTCCTAAAAACCCGAATGTCCACGTATCCTTTCTAGATCGAAAATCAGATGATAATCGGATCAGAGTTGTGTTTTCGATGATCATATCTTTCGATAAATTGAAAAAGATCAGTTCTGCATTTGTGTTTTGATGAAATAGAGCGTGAAAGATGTGCATATGTTTTTGTGTAAAATGGTGCAATAAAATGTCCACGTATCCTTTCTAGATTGAAGATCAGAGTTGTGTTTTTGATGCTGCATAT
Organism: Eucalyptus polyanthemos subsp. polyanthemos; assembly: GCA_017140185.1. Lineage (NCBI taxonomy): Eukaryota > Viridiplantae > Streptophyta > Magnoliopsida > Myrtales > Myrtaceae > Eucalyptus > Eucalyptus polyanthemos. The sequence goes on along the minus strand of CM029463.1, from coordinate 19,312,648 downwards.
CATATGTTCAATAAAATGCCTGAAGCCCGAATGTTAGTTCACTATTAAACTCAAGATCGATTCGTGTTTGTCGCTGTATTAGTCGAATCATGTCTGCGTTTAGTGTTCTCTCTGTGTTCATATGTGATTTGGTGGAAAAATTCATGTCGGAGTTGGTCGTTCAGGGATCCTTCCCCTTGCTGGAGCCAACATTCCGGCACCAGCAACTATCACGGTTCTAGGCTGTTCAAGTCAGCATATAAATGCTAGATTTTTTGTTGTTGTTGTTGTTGTTGTTCTGCGGTCGCTGGAGTGAGTGGCCGGAAGTGCCAGATGTTGATCGGTTTACATAGCCGGCAGTTGGCGGTGCGATCCGGCGGCGGTATGTGGCGGTGTAAGCATTGGCATCCATTGGTGGTTTCAATTATACTGGTTCGAAAAGAAAAAGAAGAAGAAGAAAGTACGCTATTCTCTGGTTTTTGACTAGTCATGCATATCAACTGTGGTTTATCAACGTTCTCTTCTCACGTACAGTTTCTTTCTGGTGTGTTGTAAGGGGAAATTCTTGCCAGAACCCTGGTAATTACCCGCCGTTGAATTTCGTGGGAGCCACAGGATCTGCTGTATGATCACATCAATCATGACAAAGACTAAATAACTTGTTTATTTAGGTTTTGCTGATGGTCGAGGGACGACTAGTTTATTCCATAACCAACTTTTAAACTCGTGGATCTACAACAGACTAAAATAAATCCCTCCATGAAACATCTCACAATATTCTATTGTAAGAATTATTGTGACCCATATAATATGATTTATTACATGATTTAATAATAGTTGAAATACTATAAAATAAATAATGCATTGATTATGAGGAGTTACAACTCTAATAAAACGAAAAGGTACAAAGTTGAAAAGTCACTTTAATGGAAGGCACCTCTTCAAAGAACATATAAATAAAGTCCGGTCCTCTCTCTACCCATACGAACAACAATAACTGAAATGAATTTTGTATTCTCTCCTCCATCGATAAAATACATCAAGAATAGTGGGTTAAGGGAGAGAAATCAGATTTCTTTATTTGGTTCGAGTTCTTTAGGTTCTCTACAACGATTATCATCAAGTGTAGAGCTACGGATAAAGGTATGCCTTCTTCAAAGTATTATATGTATAATCTAACATCTATACGCTACGGCCAGACACCACATCCCTATTTCGATATTAAAGTAGCAGAGGATAGTAATGAGTGTTGGAGCCATACTTAAACGTCTGGATCTACAGAGGATAGTAGTGAATCCATCTATGAAACATCTCGTAACATTCTCTGCGTTTGTATTCTGGAGGCGAGTGACCAGCTCCCTGTATCAATGGCGTTAAGAGAGGGACGTATTATGACACCAAAGACCACGCAGAGAAGGAAGAGGCGGCATTGAAGTCTTTAAGTTCTTACCTTTATTGTTGCATAAGTCAATCGATATCCGCTGTCTGTATACTTCCTCGTGTACCTATTAAAACATGGTGAAATAGGAAGCTCTTAAATCATCGAGGACAAAATGAAGGTAGAATTGAAAAAGAAGTTCAACAAAAAGCTTTCAAGAGACTGAATTTAGGAAAATTGTCCAAAAAACTCCTAAACTCATTATAAGACAACCAATTATGTTGTAAACCTTTCAATTGTACTAGTTCAATCCTAAATATTTTGACAGTTAGTCAATTTGATTCTAAATCCTTCAACGAATTACTAATACAATCCTTCTAGCTAATTTGGGTAGGAAATTGCTGACATGTTGGTCTAATCAACGCCAACCACTTTACGTGGTGCAGTTGAGTTGACATTAATAATTTTTTTTATTTAATAAAAAACTTCCTATTTTTTAATCTAAAAAAAAATTTCGTATTTTTTTTTTTTTTCATTTTTTTCTTCAATATGCTAGCCTAGGCAAGGGCCACAAAACCCTTGCTGCGGCAGTCAAGGGTCACATCATGAGCCCTCTCTATGGTCAACCAGGGCATCACAAGCCCTCACCCAAGCTCTTGTTGGCCACAACAAGGGTTCATGAGCCCTCACCAGCCATAGTGAGGGCTTGTGAAGCCCTCACTAAGGGCCAACAGTGTTGCCAACCATTGTTCAAGGGCCGGACCCTTGAGCTAGAAAAGAAAAAATGAAAAATAAAAAAAAATTATAATGAATATGAAAAAAATTAAAATTAAAAATTATTTACATCTATACCAACCATACCTTGTAGGATAGCCAAGGTTGATTGGGCTGTCATATCAATTGTTTTTGACCAAAATTAGCCGAAAAAATTAGATTTACAATTTGTTAAAAGATTTTGGATTAAATTAATAAATCATTAAAATGTTTAGAATTACAATTTGAAATTTTAGGACTAAATTAGCTACCGTACAATAGGTTTAAGATAGAGTTAGAACAATTGAAAGATTTATAATTGAATTAGTTGCCATGGAATAGATTTAGGACTTTTTGAACAATTTTCTCAACCAAATTTCTTTGTAAGCTTTACCCCGCAACTTGACCATCCACAAACCATGGTCTCCAGTCTATATCCACCGTCAAATCAAGCCACTTTATCCACTCCTCGATACCATTATGCGGAATAACAAAGTCATGATCACCACTGCAAAGAACGAGTTACTCATCACCGCTCTAGTGAAGTAAATTTTCTTTTTGTTGAATTTCACATTCGCCAAAATGTTCCAACAAGATTGTAATTATTGGTTTTAGTAGTTTTTACCTGAAAACTAGGACTTGCATGCCCAGACTAGTGAGATTCTTATGATAATCGAGAACATTGTCGACATCTTCAGTGTAGGCCAAGGTGATATTACACCTGAAAAATTCGCTCACAGTTCCCTGCAAATGGACACGATAACATACAACTATTTGGTTAGTTTTCTCCTGAGGGAAACAAATTTGAAAGAGGAATTCATGGCAAATCATGTACATACTGGTCGAACATGAAGAGCATCTTGTACGCCTGGATAATTACCCCATATATCGACAAGTAGATATTCAAAATTCTGTCACATTCAATGAAAGAATTGGAGAACATACTTAGATAGATAGAGAGAGAGAGAGAGAGAGAGAGACCCTGCACCAAAGATCGTGAGGCCTCGGCAGCGACACAAGATAATCCTTGGTGAACTCTTGGAGGGACCTCCTGTGCTTTTCTTGGTTTGATATTGCTAATTTGAAAGCTTCTTTCGATTTTGGTGAAAGGAGAGCACAATCAGGGTCAAGAACATTTTGTTTGTTAATTAATTCAACTAGCTGGAAATAAGACAGAAAGAACCAATCATCTCTGCTCAAACTTTATGTTCAACAAAATCTCAAACCAAAAACGAGCTTGGTTAGAAAAAAGAACAGGTCCGCTTCAAAAGTAACCCTTCAAATAGCACATTCTCTAACCTCGTCATACGCTGCCAGATCCTCTGTGCAGTTCGCATTTGTCACATCCACAAATTCCCCACCACAATCCATTTCTAAAGCCTAATAATGAAAGAAAAAAATTGATCATACCCAGTACTTACAAATGCTCAACTAGTCTTCTGTCAATGAGTTCACACATGATTTGTTATTCAATTACCTGATAAAGTGCATCTGAAATAAGGGCCAACCTATGAGCAAATGGAATTCTTGAGTTTGCTTCAAGATGGCTGTCCGTGTTGGGACATGATAGTATCATTCCCTGAAAATGATTCAACACACAGAAGAACAGTACATTAACATAAGATGCAGTTTATGTCAAATTTAAGAAGGAAAAATTAAGATGACGAGCAAGTTTTTGCATACCTTAAGGTGGACGTATGGTTTAAGTCCAGCTTTATTCCCTACATATTTACAACAAGAAAAGAGAAAAAAAATGTGTGCTTGATAATTTATCCACAGATAGAAAGGGCGATAACATGTATGCCTATCCCATTCAGTCAGGTTTATAAAAAAGAATTTCTTACCTTGTAGAATTGCCGTTGCTAGCATGGGATTGTATATACCAGCATAAGAATCGCTACCAATAAATACCGGATTGGTTTCGAAATTTGGATGAGCCACCAACCACTGCATTGCATATATAAATAAATATTCATTTCCCACCGAATTTCTTTTTTCTGATATAACCACCGTGGTCTGTGAAGAATTCCACTCACATTTCTTAAGAAGGTCTGCATCTGAGCAGTATTCAATGTGTCTGTGGAATTGTACGCGGACGCTGTCGTCGCATAAGAGAAACCTGCGCCGACTGGTGCATCTATGAATATAATGTTGGCTGTCTAATAATTTCGGGGGTGAAAAGTCAGTATGAAGTCAATAAGAGGACTATATTTCGATTAAATTGAGGTTCAGCAATTTGTTAAATATTCAGAAATCAAAGGCAAATATATTACTTCTCGCATTACCTTAGTCCACGCGTCTGGCTCGTAGATTAACGATGGCAAACCCCCAGTGTAATCGGTAATATTGAATTTAAGGGGACCTGCATAATGCAGACATCAAAATACTACATGTTAACACCAACTTGAATAGTGGTAACATAATAGGAGGAAAAATGAAGAAGGAACTGACCGATCTGGAACAAGAAGGCATTCAAACCCGAACACCCGGGACCTCCATTCATGAAAAACAGAAGAGGATCAGCTCCAGGATTTCCGGTAGACTGCACAAAGTAGTAGAAAAACTCGACCTCGCCAACACTTATGTACCTGCACCTACCAAAATACCCAATTAACATCACAGAAAATGTCAAATGCATCCCTGCATTTTGGAACCAATTTTACTTGTTGTACAGTCACATTACACCCATGTAATAAATCAAATCCATCCCTTTGATTCCCCATACAATGTAACTATAGATGAACTTAGTAGCTTGAAGCACGCTTGTTGACACTAATTATGAAGGTAGCTTTAGAATTTGATAATAGGAGTATAATGTATTTCCCAAAAAAAAAAAAAACCAATCTAGCCAAAGATATTATTTCTTTGTCAGTTTGGTTAAAGTAACTAATGAGGGATAAACGAATGAATGGAAGCCAAAGTGTCAGGTGTAAGTATGTTCTTATCAGCGAATTTTGGCAAAATAGAAGAAAAAGATGGAAATAAAAAGAGGAGAAAAGATAAGACCTTATCAGAACTCAGAATTGCTTTACCTACCAAATTCCAGGAAGTCAGAACTCCAATATAATGGCAAAATGGCAAAAATAGATGAGCTTGTGAGAATATGCAACATTTAATCCTGACTGCAACTATTGAACCATCACCTTTGAAAAGATGAGTATGTACATATCAGAAATCAATCACATATTCCCATCTATGGTGTCACTGGGGCACCATGCCCTCTGGTCGTGGACCGTTGTATAGGTTGTTTTCATCGCAATAAAAAGTGTCAGAAATTGCAATGCATGAAGAAATCTAGTTCAAATCATTGAAGAAATCTAGTTCAAATCATTGTCACAGAGAGAGAGAGGAGAGAGATGACATGAAAGAATCCAAACTGACCCGGTTTCGAGCTTAAAAGGAAGTCTCCCAGGAAAACCAGGAAGCGTCTCCACAATGTACTGAGATGAGGCAACTGAGGCAGACACCAGCACAAGCAGAATGCACACCCATTTCTTCTCAATGCCTTGGCTTCTTGAATTCAACATTGCCTTTTGCCTTGCCATTCTCTCTCTCCCTCTCTCTCTCTCTCTCTCTCTCTCTCTCTCTCTCTCTAGTTTCTGGTTTCACTTTGTTGCCGATGATCCACCCCAAGCCACAAAATAAATGTAACAACTAACTTGAGGGGACCGCTGGAGGAGTTATATGACCCTACTGGCTACGACAGCTATTGTTACCCAACTCTCCAAATCTAACATTCCATCCGATGCGCTGCAAACTCAAACGTGGAAATAAGAGAGTGAATTTGTCGAAAGTGTCAGTTCCCACCTTGACAGATGATAAAAGAAGTCTTATCGTTTGATGCTCACACACATAGCAAGTCCGATATTTGCCTCATTTGGATATATTTGAAGTCACTTTCATCTTCTTCTTTTTTTATCTCTTCTTTTCTCGTAGGATTTGGAATTTGAGTTTTGGTATGAGTTTTACGCTAGAAATCATATAAAACACACAAATTCAATATGCATAAACTCATCCAGAATATTTTGTCCTAATTTTTCGCAACCTTGAAGCATATCACTTTTCATTTGAAAATTCTCTAAGAACAACAAAAATTACTTTGCTTAAGCCAAAACTAACAAGCCCTTAAAATCAGGATCACCTCACTTGGAGTTTATATCTTATCGATTTTTGATTAATTTAATTTAAGCTTTAACTCTAACATATACCAACATCTTTTCTTTCCCATAGCAATACTACCCATTTGGTTAATGTTGGTAATGTTGAATAACACGTGTTTTTATGGATTCACCACTAAAAGCTAACAATTCAATATGAAAAGCATCAAGTCACAATTTGACATCTATTACTTGTCATAATTGAGAAAAGTACAAAAAAAAATTATAAATTTATGGCATTGGCACTAATTCATTCATAAACATTTCAATTTGACCAATTTAATCCTAAATATTCATATTGGTATCAATTCAATTCACCCAACTAATTTTGACCGGTTTTTAATTAATTCTATATTTTTTGAATTTTTTATTAATTGTACTAACGTAGATGCTAATCGAAGCCAAATGAGGAAAAAGAGGAGAAAGAAAAGGGAAAAGGAAAAAAAATAATAAAAAATTTTCAAAAAAATATAAAATTATTTAAGAATTGTGAATGCTAACATGGCAATTTTTAATTAATTCTATATTTTTTGAATTTTTTATTAATTTTTTTCTTTTTCTTTTCCTTTTCTTTTCCCTCTTCTTCCTTTTGGCCTTTTTCTCCCAACAGTGGCTAGAGGCTCCCAATGGCCAGAGCCTTGTCGGCCTTATTGAGGTTGTTTTTCCTTTTTAATCAATTGTGCTTTTTATTACAATATGTTGCTTAGTTCTATTAATATATTCATCATATATTTATTAGGTCATATTATTATTGATATTTATTTTTCTATTATTAATGTCGTGGTTAATTTAGTTTTCTTTACCTTCTTTACTTTTTCGTTTTTATATAGAAATTAAAGATAAAATAGAGATTTCCTTAAAAAATGATATGAAAATACATTATAACCCCTTACAAATCACGTGCATTGCCCATGCTTGGAAAGAATAAGGAAAGGCTAATGCATTGTTTCGAGAAAATTATGGCGTTTCCAAAAATTATTTTCCATAAAGTTATTTTTTTAGAAAATAATAATATTTTCCGATGTTTGGCTTAAATTTAAAAATAAAGTATAATATTTTCCGTTGTTCAGTAAGAAGCATCTTTTCTTCCATGGATTCCTTTTCAATAAATTTTTTATTATTTTATTTTTATTTATTTTTAAAAAAATTAAATTTACTTTTTCCTTTTATTTTTTTTTCCTTCTTCTTTCTTGGTCTTAGCCAGTCATCGGCCATGGTGACTTCATCAGAATTTGGTGAGCTGCAATCTCGTCACAAGCCAGCAAGACTCAAGCTCACCAAATTTCGAAGAAGTCAAGCTTCACTAGATCACACGAGGCCTAAGCTTGCCCAAGGTTGGCAAGCTCGGCATCACTAGAATGGACAAAGTAGCGCCTTGCCATAGTGGCAAGGCTCGACTTCGCTAGAGTCAAGTGAGCCCAAGCCTCGACAGCCAATGGCAAGGTTGGAGCTCACCTAAGGCCGATCATCGGCCATCACCATGGTTAGCAATTAGCCAAGGCCAAAGAAGAAGAAGGGAAAAAAATAATTAAAAACTCATTTTTAAAAATGTATAAAAAGAAAAGAAAAAAATTAAAGGAAAATGTGTTTGATGAAAAAATTGAGGTGAAAGAAGATATGGAAAGTGTTTTCCCCTATTTAAAAAGTGGAAAACATTTTCCCTTCTTTTAGAAATTTTTTTTCCCATTGATGGAAAGTATTTTGCCCAATCAATTCATTTTTCGTGAAATGAACACTAGAAAATTTGAAAAAAATTTCCAAAAATTATTTTTCATTAAATGAACAGAACATAATAGCTATAACAAAATGAAACTTTAGAGGGTAACGTGTAACAATCGAAGTATAGGGGCAAAAATATATTGTCCACGAAGTTTAAGGGAAGTCTTTAGTAATTTCCCCTTTTTCCTCCATTTTCAATCCAAAGCTCCTACAGGCTTCTTATATATCATGTTTTAATGAGTGCATAAGGAAGTATTCAAGTAGCGGATATCAATAGACTTATGCCCCCTTTTAAGGTAAGGATTATCCGTTGCCCTTTTACAGCGAGCTGCTGGTCACTCACCTGCAGAGCACAAACCCAAAGAAAGTTATGCATCACAGATGTATTTATTATATCCCCTGTATATGTATCCACACGTGCATTCAAATTTGGAAAGGAGAATACAATTTTTGCTCAAAAGTTGTGCAAAGACGAATGAATGTTCTTTCGATGCTGATGAAGAATCTGCAACAACACAAAATTGCTCACATATCTTCAACAAGATCAATGTCTCCAACAGTTGTGGCTTTTTTACAGTTGTATTTGATGATAATATTAAATTTCTGAGATTCCCTCTGCAAGTGCAGTTCATGCCCTCATGTCGAAGGAATAGGGCGGTGATGGGTGACTGGTAGAGATGAAGCAAGTTACCTCACCCATGGCTCTCCCTCACGATCTTTTGGATGCATGAGGGCACGTCAACTGGGCCATCCTTGCTGGTGATAAGAGGGTTCAATTTTAGCTGAAGGCATGCTGCTACTGAAGGTTGCATCACCACAAACCACAAAAATTACATGGCACGATTCATAAACCCGAGACACACACCATGCATCAAATCAGATTGGCTTAACATACAGTTAAGAAACGGCTTTTTTTGTGCTTTAGGCCCTTTTCGAGAGTGCATGGAAGTTGACCTCGCAAAGCCGCTGGGGTGAGGTTCGGGGATTTAATGCAGAGGATTGACTTCGAAGTCCTGGAGAACATATGCTTTCGTTGCAGTATGACGGGGCATAGGACTGGTGGTGGACAGTGCATGGGAAGTTCGGTGGCAAAACAGAGTGCAGTCTGCCATCAGTTTTGATTGACAAACATGTAAGATTGTCTAATATGTTGTCAATTGTCTGTGTAGATGGTAAGCAATTCGTTGTGCATTTTCTTGATTAGTGTGTAGGGATGGATAAATCTATTGCCGGGTCTCTCTTGATCCTCCTCTTGCCTTGCTGTGCATTTTCTGGATTAGTGTGGGAATTGTTACCCAAAAGGCATGTCAACTTTTGGCTCTATTTTCATGTGTGATGTGCATCTGTAGTTTATCAAACAGTATTTTGTTTTGTTTCTAATGAGGTACTGCTGGCTTCGCTCTCTTTCATCGATTCCCCTGCTTTGCCCCGGGCGAGGGCGTTCTCTCAATCACGCCTTAGGAAGCAGATGATGTGAGATCAGTTTCTTAGACTGAGGTACGGGGAAATCTATGCGCTAATTGGGCAGGTTTCTCAGTTTCAGTCTCATTGTGGCTCTGCCTTCAACTTTAGGGCAACCAAAAGGAAGTCCCTCTTTCATCTTAAAAAAAAGAAAACATCGATGTGAAATGACTTTTGAGCGATGACTCCTGGCTTTAGTTCTATAAACATATAATTGCCCGTTCCTTCTACTTCAGTTAACACAGAAACTGCAGATTTTATGTTAATATACATGTCTACTAGGTCATTTTACGTAGATCAGCATATCATCATATCATCGGTCACATTCTAAGTGCTCTTGAATGCAAAATGAAGTAATCGGTTTCCGACACGGACTTAAGACCTGATCTTGAAAGGTAGTAACCGTTGCTCAATGGACCTTCCAAACCTGGCCTAATATATGTCGCTTATTTTGGTAACTCAATGGATGTTCTTCCGATTACATCAATCACAACGAGGCCAAATGACTCGTGAATACACTTTTTCTCATAATTTAGCGACAGAATTTTTCCTAGCACACACTCTTAAACATGTGGATCTACAAAGGATAGTAATGAATCCATCTGTCAAACATCTTGTAACATTCTCTGCGTTTGTACTCCGGAGGCGAGTGGCCAGATCCCTGTATTAAAGGCGTTAACAGAAGAACCAAAGTATTACCAAACCAAAAACAACTCGAAGAGAAGGAAGAGACGGCACTGAAGTCGGAGTTCTTACCTTTATTGTCGCATAAGTCAATCGATATCCGCCGTCTGTATACTTCTCCGTGTACCTGTTAAAACATGGTGAATTTGGAAGCTCTTAAATCATCAAGGTCGAACGAGAGGGAGAATGAAGAATAAGTTCAACCGAAAGCTTGCGATAGACCAAACTCTTCATGAGCTTACCCTGCAACTTGGCCATCTACAAACCATGGTCTCCAATCTATGTCCGTCGTCAAATCAAGCCACTTTATCCAGGTTTCAATACCGTTATGTGGAATAACCATGTCATGATCGCCACTGCAAAGAAAGAGCTATTCATCACCGATGGAACAAAGTATTTTTTCTTTTTGCTGAATTTCACATCTGCCCTAAAATATTGTCAACAGGGGTTTTATCAGATTTTACCTGAAAACTAGAACTTGCATGCCCAGACTGGTGAGATTCTTATGATAATCAAGCACATTGTTGACATCTACGGTGTAGGATAAGGAAATGTTACACCTGAAAAATTCGCTGACGGTTCCCTACAAATTGACACGATAAAGAAAAGACTATCCGGTTAGTTTTCCCAAGACCGAACAAATTTGAATGAGAGACTCATGGCAAAACATGTACATACTTGTCGAACACCAAGAGCATCTTGTACGCCTGGATAATTACCCCATATATCGATAAGTAGATAGTCGAAATTCTGTAACATTCAATGAAAGAATTAGAAAACAGATTTAGAGAGAGAGAGAGAGAGAGAGAGAGAGAGAGAGAGAGAGAGAGACCTTGCACCAAAGATCGCGAGGTCTTGGCAGTGACACAAGATAATCCTTGGTGAACTCTTGGATGGACCTCCTGTGCTTCTCTTGGTTTGATATTGCTGATTTGAAAGCTTCATTCGATTTTGGTGAGAGGAAAGCACAATCAGGTTCAAGAACATTTTGCTTGCTGATCAATTCGATTAGCTGGAAATAAGACAGAAAGAACCAAACATCTCTGCTCAAACTTTATGTCCAACAAATCTCAAACCGAACAAGAGTTTGGGTGATGAAAAAGAACAAGTCTACTTCATAAGTATCCATCAAGGATGCACATTCTCTAACCTCATCGTACGCTGCCAGATCCTCCGTGCAGGTCGTGTTCGTTGAATCCACAAAATTCCCAGCGCAATTTTCTTCTAAAGACTGATAAAGGGATAAGATTTTGTCATACCCAGGAATCACAAATGCTCAACTAGTCTCGCATCAATAAGTCCACACATGATTTTTCATTCATTTACCTCATAAAGTGCATCTGAGACGAGGGCCAACCTATGAGCAAATGGAATTTTTGAGTTCGTTTCAAGATCGGTGAACGTGTGGGGACATGATAATATCATCCCCTGAAAATGATTCAACAAAGAGAGGTCAGTATATTAACCCAAGGTACAGTTTATGTCAAACTCAAGAAGGAAAAATTAGGATGAGGAGCAAGCTTTTTCACACCTTAAGGTGGACATATGGTTTAAATCCAGCTTCATTCCCTGCAGATTTTGGAACAAGAAGCAAAAATGAATACTTCATAGCCATCAATAGTTGTGGAAAGAAGACAACGTGCATTTTTATCCCATTCAATCAGGTTAATAGAATAGATTTGATACCTTGTAGAATCGCTGTAGCAAGCATGGGAGTATATACACCGGCATAAGAATCGCTACCAACAAACACTGGATTGGTTTGGAAACTCGGATGTTCCGCCAACCACTGCATCGCATACGCAAATTAGCATTCGTTTCAAACCCGCATGATACAACCACCATGATCTGTGAAGAATTTCACTCACATTTCTTAAGAAGGCCTGCATCTGTGCAGTATTGGATGTGTCTGTCGAATCGTACGCCGATGCCGTCGTTGCATAGGAGAAACCCGCGCCAACTGGTGCATCTATGAATATAATGTTGGCTGTCTGATAGATTTGGGGGGTGAAAAGTCAGTACGAACTCAATACGAGATTTCATTAAATTGAGGTTCAGTATTTTGTTAAATAATCTGAAATCATGGGCACATATGTTACTTCTCAATTTACCTTAGTCCACGCATCTGGCTCGTAAATTAACGACGGCAAACCCCCAGTATAATCAGTAATATTGAATTTAAGTGGACCTGCATGACATCAAGATACTACACGTTAACATCTACTTGGACACAATTGCCGCATCATAATGAAAGTGATAACATAATAGGAGGGATTGTGTTGAATAAGAAACTGACCGAGCTGGAACAAGAAGGCATTCAAACCCGAACACCCAGGACCTCCATTCATGTAAAGCAGAATAGGATCAGTTCCAGGATTGCCGGTAGACTGCACGAAGTAGTAGAAGAACTCAACGTCGCCAACAGTTATGTACCTGCATCAACCAACATACCCTATTAAGATCGCTGAAGAAGTCAAATCCATCCCTGCATTTTCAAATAAGAAGCACAGTCGCAACACTAGTTCACCCTGTTTAAAGAGTTAGCAGAACCAAACCGGGATAAACCAGTAATTCCTTAGCAATCCAGCTAGAAAATGCAGAGCCCAAAAGGTACAGAAACAGAGAAAGAGATTGCAAAAGCAAGTGGAGTCGAGTTTGCTTGGACTGATACAAACCATCGTTAGAGAGTTCATGCTAGCATTCCAATATTGTTGGGAGGAGCCAAACACAGGTCAGCAAAATTCTTTGAAAAGATTGGTCATTTTGTAGTGACTTTTGAGTGTTGTTGTTATAAAAAGTTAGGAGAACCTGATGGCTAAAGCATAGTGGGTAGAGAAAATTCTGGTGCAGCTGACGTATGTCAGTAAGTACATCAAAATGAGTTAAGACTTATCTGCAGACCAGGAATTTAGGTGGGCATTCTCATCCTCTAAAGAACATAATTTTACTTGCTTGAAGGAAGAACTCTTATGCAAAACATTTCCAACGTTTGTGTATATGCACTAGAAAATCGAATGGGTTGTGATTCAACATCGAATCAATTCATATGATAAGTGATTATTTGTGCAGGCTAACTATCAATAACTTTACTGGGTACCCAATGTCATCAGAGTTATTTTACACATTTTGTTCTTAGACATTGTTACTTGTCTCACTTTAATCCTGTCAATTTTATCTGTCGAACGATCACCCTTCAAAAGAAAAGTATGCAATTTTAGCAGTTATTTTGCTGCAAGGTCAGAATTGTTCTCAAAATCTTCTATCAGTTTAATGGACTCTGCTGAACAGGACTGTGGAAGGACTTATATAGATGCAATCAGAAACTCTAGGACCCAGTTGAGACAAGTCATAAATTGCAGGGGCTAAACTGCAAAGTTCCCTTTAGCTGGTGTGTCTTCATTTTTTAAAAAATTCTGCAATCTTAACACCATCATGCATCACCAAATGCTAATATCAAAGAAACTGTTGTGAAAAAGCAATCACATATTCCATGTATGGCGCCACCGTGATACCACACCTCCGGTCACAGAATGCCCTAAGTCGGCTCATTTTTGTTGCAGTCCAATCCAAAGTGTCGTGGATCGCAACTTATGAAGCAACTCCAAAAAAAAAAAAAAAACTTATGAAGCAACTCCAGTTCAAATCACTGTCGAGAGAGAGAGAGAGAGAGAGATGACGTGAAAGAATCCAAACTGACCCGGTTTCCAGCGTGAAAGGTAGTGTTCCAGAAAACCCGGGGAGTGTCTCCACAATGTACTGAGATGAAGCAGCCGAGGCAGACGCCAGCACAAGCAAAATGCACACCCATTTCTTCTCAATGCCTCTGCTTGTTGAATTCAACATTGGCTTTTGCACAGCCATTGTCTCCCTCCCTCCCTCCTCCTCCTCTCTCTCTCTCTCTCTCTCTCTCTGTGCTTTCACTTTCTTGCCATCCCCTGCAACAGAAGGGGATAGAGTGGGGAAGTTGAACCTAGTGTTGAAGTAGGAAACAGAGGAAATCTTAAATGGAGCGCACGGATAGGGGATCAATGCGCTTGTCCGTGGGTTTTGCTAGAGAAAGTTAGGTGTTAACCTGTGAGGCGAGTTGGTCTAACTCCCTTTCAACTCTATTTCTCTCCGCATGAATGTTCAAAATCCAAAGCTTATGGTTCAGTTTATAAGAATGTCATCCAATGTATGTAGGAATATTTAAATATTAAACTTTATCTAATAACATGAATTTTATTATACACAAGAACTGTATTTATCTAATAACTTAAATTTTTAGAATAGTTAACAGAAAATCTTTCATGCTATCAAAAGATCCTGAATTCAAATCTTTTAAGGCTCCTAAGTTTTGATGCTTTATACTTAAGTTAAAATCCAACTTCAAGGGGAGTGTTAGATTATTTAAATGTTAAACAACAAATTTATCAAATAACTTTAGTTTTGGCAATATTTATAGCGCCCGAGTTAATTTTACGCGCATCTTCACTAATTACAGAGTGTCCGGTCTCTCTGATCACTTGATCGATCTTCCACTGGGTGCAACAATTGCCCGTCCCGAGCCAATAAGACTAATTTGCTAGAGGTGCGATGCTTCGAATTCAGGTCTTGAGCCAAGAGAACAAAATTTCAATCGCCTTTCTCCGGGTCGGATCTCATGTTAATCCTCAGTCCTACCGGTCTTTTTTGACTTTGTTGTTGCATCCGTTCCGCCGCTTCGGCTAACGTGGGGTCCTTTTCCCTAATATTTTGCTTCTTTTAATTAATTTTTTTTCTAATTTTTTGTTTATTTTCCCCTTTCGGAACGTAATAACAACACGATGTGTAGGGCCCATTGGGAGAGTACAATATAATATTATAACACGTGCTGGCCATGGAAATCCGACAATCTCCGCACCTAACGTTCCACCTAGTGCACCGCCAATTTAAACGTGGAAATGAAAGGGTGACTTTCAGTCTAATTTAATTATGCAATTCGGATCCATTTTCAATTATTTCATCCATAAGCTCGATATTTCGACTTGACTATATTCTTATCTCAATTTGACAATCACAATTTCACATGGTTGAATGAGTTTCATTTTTTCCACAACAAAGCTATGTTTGCCGTTGGAATTGAAGAAAGAGATTAAATTTCCAAGTAAGGCAAATCGATAATACCATCTTAATGATAAATGATTTCTTCGACGGACTTCGCGATTAAATTCAATTGGCTCCAATGAACGTGACTCAAGCCTTGAAGAGACTGCCAATATAGAGAAAGCATGAAGAAGACGAAGGGGAGAAAAAGGATTAAGTAACATTAACGGTGCTCTCTTTATTTTCATTTTTTAGGAAAATGAAACTAATGGACGCAACCGTTTGGTAGTAATATTTCAATTCCAATGTAGATTGCTAAATCTGTAAACCGCAATAAACTAATCGCAATAAACTAAGTAATGGATAAGAATTAATGGACAAGATAAGTACTAGACAATTTAAAGCTCTCGATCCAAAAATAAATTAAATTAATCAATACATCCTTTTTAGAAAAAATGCCCTACAAAGTTAGTGATTTAGTTTAGCTAAGTTGACAGGTGATTGAAGACTTTTGGGATAATTAACAATTTAGTCATAAATTTATTATACGAATGTCAAGTCAGTCTTAAACTTTTAAATTTGTTAATATAGTCCTAAATATTTCCACAAAATTCCAATGTAGTCCTTCCAATCAATTGATGGCAAATATCTCCAATGTGGCATGTAGTCGTCGCCGGTCACCCTAACAACTAGGATATTGCCACGTTAATGATTTTTCAATAACAATTGGCCAAAAAGACTATTGAAATTTTGCATAAATGTTTAGAACTATATTAACAAAATTGGAAATTTTATAATTGGAATGGCATTCATCCGTACAATAGGTCAAGGACTAAATTGGTAATTTTTTTCAAAGGTTTTGCATCGGGACAATTAATAGAAAATTTCAAGTTGAATATGATTTCTTAGAGCAATACACCTCATGCTTGGAATGTATGTTTGGATTTGGTCTTCATTAAAGAATTAGCCATGAGAACCATACGATAAAATAGAATTTAATATAAAATCATAATTTCTATAGTTATACCAAACAAAACTTGTCTCCTCCTCCGTTCAAGAATCCGAAGGTTAGGTTCACCTAGCGGATTGAACCGGCGGCGGAAGAGGTGTTTTCCACAGGATTTCATATCTCCATCACAATAAAAGAGACGTTGATGGCCTTGCCCAAGGCCAATGTGGTTGACAGCGACTCTCGCCGGCACAATGAAAAAAAGAAAAGAAAAAGGAAAATTCAAAAAGAACTTAAAAATTACCAAAATTGTCTATGTTAGCGATTTCTAAGTAAAACCGGCTGAAATAACTTAATTGGTAAATTGACAAAATGTTTAGAACTAAATTGATTAAATTGAAAAATTTAGCATTGAATTGACACAAGTACATTATATTTATGATATTTTTTTATAATTTTCTTGATCACGATTCGAGATACATTACTTTTTCAAATTACGTATTTTTTTTTTTTTTGGTAGTTTTTATGATACATGTTATGTTTTGAAAGTTTGGAAATACCAACCCAACAACTATTCAAGCCTTGAAGCAATGACCAATATAGAGAAAACATGAAAGAGACAAAGAGGAGAACCCGTGAATTCTAATGTTAGACAATCATTAATTTTCAAACAACAATAATACTAACTAATGGGCAAAAATTAAGGCTCCGTGTGTTTCACGGTAAATGAGTAATTAGAAAAAAAAAAGTTTAAAAACGATCATTTTATTGAGTATGAAAATGAACAAACGAAAAATATTATCATTATCTATGAAAATTTTGAAACATAAATGTTGTGGATAATAAAAAAATTTCTCATTAACTAATAATGTCAACCAATACAAATGATTGATTTTAGAAAAATATTCTCAAAATCATTTATTTTTAAAGAAAAAAAAAAGAAGAAGAAAGGAAGCGTAAAAGCCAAGATAAGTACAGTGCACTTTAAAATTCTCGGTCACAAGATAAATTAAGCTAACCAATGATTCAACGTAGAAAATTACAATACTTGAGCTAAAAAAACTTTAGGTAGGTTGATGAGTGATTGAAGATTTCGAAATTTGGGCAATTGAGTACGAAATTCCGTGTTAGAATATGACCTCTTAAAAGTGCTTGGAGCTAATGTTTCCACGTATAAATGATAATTAGCCACGCGAACCATGTGATAAAACAAGGCTACTGTCATATTATAAAATCATAAATTTGATTAGCTGCACCAAACAAAACGTGTCTCCTCCTCCGTCCAAGAATCCGAAGGTTAGGTTCAGCTGGCGGATTGAACCGCCGGTGACTCCTCCAGCCTTCTCGCCTGTGGAAGAGCCGGTCTCCACAGGATTTTTCACATCGCTGTGACAAGATAAGACAGTCGACAGGACATGGATGAATGCCGTGCTGAAATCGAGCTCTCTCTCTCTCTCTAGGATCTTGAACGGGACCCAAGTTTGACCACCAGGGAAAGCACTCAAAACTAGTGAGAGAAAAATAAACCAAGCAATAAAGATTAAGACACTTAAGTAAACAAGAAGTGACTGCATAATCCGGTGGCGGTCCTTCAAATGCTAAAATGTCCGGACCCTTCCCTCTGCACTATAACAGAAGGATTTGACTGCAAAAACCTAGATAGCTTGCGGACAAGAAATTAGGAGGCGCGATCAAAACAACTGTGAAGGAGGGACTTAGTGTGAAATTAGAGAGAAATGTGTTAAGACTAAGGAGGAATTTATTAACATATAGGCTTTGTTTATTTCACAGAAAAAGTGAATGATTTGAAAATCATTTTCTTAAAAATGATCACTTGTATTACTTGAAATAATTGAGCAACGAAAATTATTCACTATTGATAACAATTTATATCTAAAATGTTTTTATGGATTGATATAAGCGATTATTTAATAATACATATATTTTATAACTCAATCATGTTTGGAAACAAACGATGTCAAAGAAAGGGAAAATGTCACAAATGGTCCATATACTATTATTTAATGCGATTTACGATTTAGTTGAATTTTCGATCGGTTCAATTTGGTCCATGAACTATTGATAAATGTCTGATTTAGTCATTTGTTACTGTTTTTCCTTCTTCTTCTTCTTTTTTTCTTTTTTTGCTTCGGGAAGCCGGCGTCGGGCGAGGGCCTTCCTCGCTGGACATAGGCAAGGGCGGCCCTCGTCAGCATCGAGCGAGGAGCATCCCGGCGTCAAGCGGCTCGAAGAAAAGGAAACGGAAATGCCCACAAGCAGTTGAACGCTGAAAAGGGATGATTGACGTTGAAGGTGAGATAGAGACCAACTGACCCCCACACCTAACTTTCTGTCCACATCAAACAACCATGTGCGCCATTCATCTTCTTCTTCTTCTTTTGGGAACCTTTTGCACGGAGAAAAAAGAAAAAGACAAAGCCAATGTCCAATTCAACGACAAAATCACCCAGCTATAGCAAGCGCTGGAAGTGTGGTGTCCTCCTTTCTTTACTCTGTTCGTGTCCACTTCAGGCTCAGTTTACGTGGGCATGTCCTCTTGAAATTATTCCTAAAGTTTCTCTCGGCAGATTTAACGTTGACGCACAAACATGATCAATGAATTGTTAGGGTCCACATGCACATAAGTCCAAGATACCCGGGGAAATTTGCTCCAATTAGTTATAGACCTATTGTATAAATGTTAATTTATTCCTAAATTTGTCAAATTTGCCAAGTTCAGTCCTAAATCATCGCTTGAAATTCCTATGCAATAATGATTGGACTGTTACATCCGTCATTTCCAGCAAAAATTAATTAGTAAAGACCACATTGAAATCTCACACAAAAGTTCATAACTAAAATTGAATCAAAATTAAAAAAATTTAAGACTAATTGAATAATTTTTCTCAAGACATGCCACTCTAAAAATAAAAAGAAAAAAGGAAAACGACTTGAGACGAATGAATATGTCACTAGTAAAAACTAAATATCTCACGAAAATTAAGCTGTGTGCAATTATGTTATGCCGAAGAAACTCAATCAAGATTACGCCCTTAGAGATGTCGGTGTCATCATATCTATTCACTAATTGCAATCCATGAATGAGCAGAAGGTCGCTTGACGAGCATAGCTATTTACGATGGCTAAGGCTGCGTATGACAACGCTTCTATTTAGGGGAAGAGTTTTTTTTTTTTTTTTAGAAATAGTTCTTTTCTATTTCTATTCAAGGAAAACAATTTCTGAATAAAAGAACATGTTTGGTAACTACACAAAATTTATACTATTGGAATAGAAAAAGAATAGAATTGCATTTGGTAATGCAACAATTTCTTTTTTATATTTATTCATTTTTTATTCTTGCTCACGATTACCGACCGTTGGCCGCCGCCACCCAACACCGCCCACATCACTTGCACGATTGCTTACCACCAACTATCACCGGCGACTACCATCACAGAGCCCATCGACCATTGCCAATCGCCCACCACCGGCCGGGAGGTGGCGGCGCTTTGCGCTGATAGTCGCCAGTGACGGTCGGTGGCGGGCGGTCGTGCAACGGTGGCGCGGCTAGTGGTGGTGGCGGCATGGCCGTCGGTGATGGCCGAGTCAGCACGATGGCGGTGGCGGTAGCAGGTTTTAGAAATTATTTCCAAAAATAAGAAGTAACTTTTTTTTGTTTCTCAAAATTGTTCTCGGAAACAAAAAATTAGAGAAATTGTTCATGGGAACAAATGTTTTACCAAACAGGTTTTTGTTCTTTGTTTGTTCCGGGGAATAAAAGAACAGAAATTTGGAGAAAACATAAACGTTACCATGTGTTGCCTAAGCAACTTCAAACTGAGCTCGACAAGAGGAGATCGGATTTCGCTGTCTCTTCTAGAGTGGCAAGCAATGCTTGCCCCCAAGTGTGGCGGAAGAAGGATTACAAGATCCCGACGCCAAAGCGGCCGAAGATGCCGCAGAAGGACTCGGCAATCGTCTTCTCGATGAGTAACGCAGCACGGCAACGACGGTCCCGGCAGATTTATTTGAGTAATCCCGGATATCTTCCAGTTTCTGCCTTTCGATGCCTGGGGGACTCATGCTTAGACGATTTTCAGCAACGTGACTGACCTTATGCTGCAAAGCTGCTGCACATTCGCTATCGCAACTTCTATTTACACCGGTTGCGGGCTGCCCCCGACGTCGGAGGCACTGCTATCTCTTGCAACAATCCTGCATGGAAACTCGCGGCTCGGTCAATGTGGCTTCGATGCATGCCCGATTTGCGGCTCTCTCTCCTAGGACAGTTTCGGCATGCTCATCCCTCCGAACAGCACGGTCATGGCAAAACCAATGCCCTTGGAGTACACAGTGACACTTAAACGCACACAACAAGAATGAGCAGCCGAATTGCGGAGATCATCTTGTGAGCTGAGTTTTCGCCTCCGATGGCTCATTCCCTTCTCCGTCACAGGCAGATTCCGCAGAACGTGTCGTCGCCGTCGCCTTTCCTCCATCAGAGCGTTGCTCGTTGTCGTCCGGGGCTGACCTTCAACCGCTTTACTCATCGGCGAGCTGCGGGTGGCGCGAGCTGCGAGGAAGGCCGAGGCAGCCGGCGTTGAAGTAAGGCCGAATTGGGTTGGGATCACAATTGGACTTTGGGCTTTAACTAAAAGCCCAGAACCGGAGGCCCAAATTGTGATGGAATAAAATTTATCTCACATAGAGTTGGTAATTGCACTTTAATGACAATCAAGGAATTTTATCAAGTGCAATTTCTTAAATAAAAAGTGGGCAGTGATTTCTTAATTTTAATTGTTTCATCTTCCTAAACAATTAGACTACATATGGCAGTCAGAATGAAATTTTTTATATTCTACATTTGGTGACTACTAGAAATATTACACAAAAAAATTATCAAATGGGAAAGGTAAGATAAAGGTAAATAAAATTTTTAAGATTCATAATAGAAAAGTTATTTTTCTTGAATAACAAATTTCTTAGGTTAATAAAATTAAAATTATATTTCAACATAAATAACCTTTGAATTCCAATATAAGAAATTCAAAAAAACAAAAAGTAACAATTTAGTTTTTTAATTTAATTTATATAATATTTATATATTGGAAATTAAATTTATCTTATATATAAATTCAAAATATTAATATTAATATATATTTATTATTATTACATATTTTAGGTATTTTAGTATTTTAGGTATCTTAGTATAGTATACTATTCAATAAAATTTTGTTAGAGAATGATGAAGGGTAAAAAAGAACCAAAGAAGAAAATAATTTAAAAAAAAAAAGCAAATAAAAATTATGTAGGCAAGATTGTCAAAAGAGATTTTACCATCTCTATTTATGAACTTTTAGATTTACTTACACTGACATGTCGTTGTGTACCAAATAATGTACATAATAATAATATGAATATATCAAATTTTATTTTATTACTGCGATTTACCTAACAATTGATAAAATATAATAAAATATCTGAATTTCATATTTTAGTATGCCTACCCTGATTAAAAATCTAAACGATCAAATGTAGAGTAATTGAAATAATCTCATGCCCCGGATATACCTGTCATCGGTAATTATACTTGGCCCAAGACCACCCAACAAACACATGCTAAGCCAACCAGCAAGTTAGCTCATTCATCTCTAAATTTGTGTTTAGATAAAAAGTAGCTCGGTGCCTATTGTTCATATAAGCGACCGAAATAGGTGGTTACTCGTTTTGCATAACATGCCGATTTTCTATTCGAACTATTCCAAATGATGCAAGTAGGGAGCGGCATGCTCCTCCTGTAGTTTTATCTAGGACCACTGGTAAATTGGTAATGCAGCCATTAGCCCTGCAAGAAACTTTAGTGCTGCCAGTCTTTTTGGTGAAGGGAACATATCGACGAATGATGGAGACGGGGACTTTCACGAACATGGAGAACAAGAACCGAGGAATTGGTCCTGTTACTAGATCATCCGCTCTTGCCGTTGTTATATTTTGGTCTCTTCAATTTGAAACATTTGTCATCAGTCATGTTGGTCGGGTTTTCCCATGTAAATAGGCAGTTTGATGAGTTGTTTTCTTTCCAAAATAGAAGGAATAAATGAAGAAAAAAAAAGTAGACAATAAAGAAGTAATTTCGAGGATTGCACGACTGTCAAGATCTATGCTAATTGATTGATTATTTAGTATCTCTTGGCATCACTTTTAGTGCTACATATGTTAATTTTTGATTGATTAATTATCAGTTGCCATTCCTCTCATTAATTATGAGTAATGATGAGGCTGCACACTTTAAAATACATATCAAAACAAGTGATAATTCACACAAAACAATAAATATTATAATATCAGCTATAATTAATTGTTGCTCACTTTCAAAAGAAGAAGATGACCTTACAAATATTATATTTAATTGGTGAAGGATATAATCAATTGCTACTACCAGTTCGCTAGTACTAGTTTGCATCCAGGGTTCGTATCTGATAATTTCATCCACAAATTGAAGGACGCGAACCTTTCTTCTAAGATGTTTTTCTCTTCCATTCTCCAAGTGCATTGATTGAATTGGTCTCTTTAAATAAAAAATTTTCACTAATCATATTAGTTAGGTTTTTTTTAATGTAAGTATGCATTTTACAATTTATTTTATTTTGAGAAGAATAATAAATGAAGGAGAAAAAGTAGATAATAAAACTAAATTGAAAGAGGTAATTTTGAGGACCATATCCTTACAGCCGCCCACAATTATATTTAAAAAAAAAGGGATAAAATGCAATAGAAATCTCAAAACTTGTCATGAAAGTAAAATTGAATCATAAAACTTATAAAAAAAGTACAATCAAACTCTAAAACTTATCAAATTGTTTCAATCGAATCCTAAATTTAACACAGTCAAATTTTATAATGGAAAATGCTGATGTGGCACAAATGTTGCATTTTTAAGTCGCTTCTCTCTCCAACGTGGCGAATAGTTAAAAAAAATAAAAATTCCACCCATACAAAATGACGTCTCCTTTCTTTGTTACCATCATGTTTTTCCCTCCCCCTCCCTCTCTTTCCTTCCCCTCTTCCCGAGTGTCCCCTTCCCAGGCGTCTCTTTTCCTTTTTCATTCTCTGAATCATGAGCCCCGAAATACTAGACAATCACATGTCTTCTTCTTCTTCCCAAATTCGTTTGAACCCAAACCCAAACTCGTTATCGTCTCACTCCCTTTGAACGAAATTGACACTTGATCTCCCTTTGAACCCTAAGCCCCAAATCAAATTTGTTTGAACTCTAAATCCCAAATCAAATTCATTTAAACCATAAGCCCTAAATCAAATTCGACGATATGGAGTCCTCTTGCGATTTGGGTCCCCTCCTAAGTTAAAGTTCGACTTGATTGTACTTTTTACAAGTTTTAGGATTCAATTGCATTTTTATGACAAGTTTTAGAATTTTATTGCACTTATCCCTTTTTTTCAAAAGTATAATTGTGGGTGGCTGTAAGGATATGGGCTTAGGGTTCAAACAAATTTGATTTAGGGCTTAGGGTTCAAAGGGAAATTGAGCCTCAATTTCTTTCAAAGGGAATGTGACAATAACAAGTTTAGGCTTTGGGTTCAGACGAATTTGGAAAGAAGAAGAATACACATGATTGCGCGGTATTTTGGGGCTCATGATTTTGAGATTGAAAAAGGAAAAGAGACACGTGGGAAGGGGCCACTCGGGAAGAGGGGAAGGAAAGAGAGGGAGGATGAGGGAAAAACATGATGGTGACGAAGAAAGGAGACGTCATTTTGCATGCGCGGATTTTTATTTTTATTTTTAACTATTCACCACATAAGAGAGAGAAGCAACTAAAAAATGCAACATTTATGCCACATCAATATTTTTCATTAATAAATTTGATGGTGTTAATTTTAGGACTTAATTGAAATAATTTGACAAATTTTATAACTTAATTGTATTTTTTGCAAGTTTTAGAATTTAATTGCACTTTCATAACAAGTTTGAGAACTTCTATTATACTTATCCCTTTAAAAAAAAAAAAAAGAGGTGTAAGAGAGGAAAATGAATGATGAATAAGGAAAATGAAGTAAATTGTAAAAATTTTAAGATAATTTTTTTTCTTTTCCTTTACTCAATTTATTCAAATAAATTTATCATGGATTTGTAGGCACCCTTTCTCTCCAAATTATGAGAAATGATAGCACGCTATGTTGCTCTATTTTAAATTAGAGGTGTCAGAATAGGTTGAAAACCTATTTATGATGAGGTGGCTCATGTATGGGTTAGTTAAGTTTTAATAAATGGATTATTAATGGATTTTGGGTTGTATGTAAGTCTAATAATACATGGATTGTAAATGAGTTTATCTGAAAACCCATTTAATTTATAAAGGTTATTAGTTGAGTTAATCAATTAATGAGATATCATCCTCTTGATCAATTTTTATAATTTTTATATTTTTAAAAATTTCAATTTTTAATTTTTTTTTTTTTTTTTTTTTTTTTTGCTCTTTTTTTCTCTACGAAATTCCACGACCCTCACTAGCCATCAAGCAAGGGTCGCAAAGCCCTAGTCAATAGTGGGCAAGGTTTGCAACCCTCGTTAAGTTGCCAATTACACTAGCAAGCCTTAAGCTTGCTGATAGGACAAGGCCATTGCCTCGCCAGCCTTGGGCAATCGAGCTTGCCCAATTTGGTGAGGGTAAGCTTGCCAATGTTAGGGTAAACTCGACTTTATTGGATTTAGTGAGATGGAGCCTCACCTTAGGCTAGTGAGGCTTAGCTTGCCTATTGTTGACCATTGTGGTTGTGATTGGTCATTAGGTGAAGGAGGAAAAAAAAAAGAAATAAAAAAATAATTAAAAATTATATTTTTTTAGAAAAAAAAAATACTTAAAAGGAGTGCTTGGAAAATCAAATTAGATTATCTATGCTAAGGAAAAATATATTTTCTAATTTATCTTTATAATTTATAAAAATACCATATTTATCGTGAAATAAATTAAGTCTCAATTTAAAAAAAATTATAAAAAATTTATCCATTAAATATGTATTTGTACGGGAAGTGTTTTAACAATATATCTATATATATTTATATTTAAATCATAAAAAAAAAAAAATTTTTCTAGATTTAGTTAAATATAAAAATATTTTAGCAATATGAGCTGGGTCAGATCAAGTCGGATCTGATATGGACAATAAATTTATATTGTTAACAAATTGATCGTAAACAAATTAATCTGTCAATTTCAGTCGTACAATTTATGATATCGTCCATTCGATACGCCTACTTTAATTGTAAGTAATACCATGGAAAGTAACAAATATTATAAATAAGATCCAAAGACCCGAAACCCAGGTCATGTACCTCCGACCATCGTCCCGCTACACCGTTCAATTACAGAGCGGAGCAAGCTCACTCCCATGGCGTCCGCTCCATCCAAGCTATACGCAGGTTCCTCTCTCTCCACCGATACATCCTGCTGACGCTTGTTTTCCGGACCCTTTCCTCTCTGATCATCTGGGTTTGCCGCAGATGACGTCAGCCTCCTCGTGGTGTTGCTGGACACGAACCCTTTCTTCTGGAGCGCTTCCCCCCTCCCCTTCTCCAAGTTCATCTCTCACGTAGCGTACCCTCGATCCCCTCCTCCTTCTCCGTGACTTCGATTTCGTTTTCGGAGCTTACCCATTTGTCTCTTTTGGGTCGTTATCGTTTCTTGGGAACTTTGCGTAGGTGATTTCGTTCCTGAATTCGGTCCTGCTGCTCAACCAGCTGAACCAGATCGTGGTGATAGCTACCGGGCACAACTGCTGCGACTACGTGTATGATTCTTCCTCGCCGGCGAGCCGGTCGGCCGGGACGGGGAAGTTGTCGGCCCTGTCCGTGGATCTTCTGGAGAAGTTGGAGGAATTCGTGGGTCGGGATGAGAAGTTGCTGAAGAAAGAGCCGGAAGGGTCGATATCGTCTTCGCTGTTGTCCGGGTCGCTGTCCATGGCGCTTTGCTGTATCCTTTGCGAATGTGATTGCTTGAGAGTTGTGGGTAGTGTGATCCTCATGATGTCATGGAAATGAAATGAGTGTTATCTTTTGTAATGCTAAAAGGTTGAATTTTCTTTTCTGAAAGTTGCAATCGACGGAAAAAATGGTACTTTTTCATATTGATGTTGTAGTTTTTATACCAGTAGGGAGTGTAGTCGGCTTTGGGATCATTCACAAATTAGCAAATTGTTTAACAAATAGCGTGAAATATTTATGGGACTTCTGGAAAATGTGTTTGATTTGATTTGACCGATAGACATTCAGAGGGTTTTTCGTTCAGGACCGCGACATCCACATCCTCGAGTAAGTATTACACATCCTGAAGTTATTTTCGTCTACAATGCATTAATTGAGTTTATAACTGGATTTTGAAGTTTCATTATAGCAAGATTCTAAGCTCTCGTGGTTCCATGCTTTGAGTGCCTGAAGTGGATCTATCTTAGGAATGTGATGGTAAGGCAATATAAGTATTATCATTACGACTGAAAGTAGATTGCTTATGATAGCTTGGTTTGATAGAATTTAGGAGTTCATACTTCCTTTAGATGTTGCAGATATTGCAGGTGTATAAGTTGGCTAACTGTTCTTAGGTTTGGATGATAGAAATGTCCAGTTATTCCCATGCAAGCAATAAAATTGAACAGTGGCAAAAAGTTTTCTGGAGATATTTACTGATGCTGCCACAGTCAGATCCTTGAGAGGTCCAGTTTTGATTGTGAATTTAAGTATTGAATCTTTTCTTTAAATGTAAAATGGATAGTACCTGAACCAATACAAAAGATGCCGATATCTATTATATGTGGGGTTCCCACTTGATCCCATATATTTTGTAAATTTGTCCTTCTTGCATAAGGAAAGGACTAGCATGTGATGATTTTGTAATGTTAATATATACCTGACCAAAGGGAAGTTTTCTGCTTTTACAGAGGTGATGTTGGTTTTGGTTTGTCAATACCTTTTCTGTTCTATTATGCAATGTCAACCTATGAGCTTATTACATTTTATGACATTGAGAAAGTTACAACAGAATTACTGATGATAGTAACCCAGCCTTATGAGTATCTTTATTCTGTGGTTTAATTTGACAGACACTAAGATGATGACATAGGTTTGAGACGGCTATCCTTTTGATAGATAAGGATCTTGTTCTTTCTCCTACTGAGATGTTCTGAATGTAATATGCATAATCATCACGTGGGTAAGGGGAAGTAATTTTTTAGTAGCAAAGAGCTGACTAATCCTTAATAAAAAGAAGACAAAACTATAGACGGTTCAAATTTAGTTGTTCCTTCATCCTATCACTATGATTTCCCGTCATTGTGGTGCTCAGGAATAGAGTGAATTTGCTGAACTTGAGTCCGTGCAATTTTCTAATATACAAATGGGGACTTCGCTATATTTAAAGGCTCACTTGTTGAGCACATTGGCCATGGATTATCAGAGAAGATATTGCATCAAGTGGATATATCATTATGCCTTTCTTGTAAATTTTGAATTCAAATGCTTATAACACAGCAATGGCACAGAGGTATAGGATTTCTCCCTGGGTACATTTAAAATTTTTGGACTTCACATTTTGCATTGTTTCTCTTTTCCACACCTGTCATCTAGTGGCTTTATGCTCTTTGACCAGGTTTATTTCTAGTGATATTGATTTTTCTGGTTGCAGATTTTATGCTTGCATGGATCTCAGGATGGGCCTGAACAGTATGTGCTCAGTTTGCTTTTCCATTTCGTTTTTGTGTATCTTTGTTGTGGATAAGTTACTCAAAGACCTTCTCTTCCTTTCAGATATGTTGCCATCATGAATGCAATATTCTCTGCACAGCGTTCGATGGTATGTATTTATTTACTTTCTATCTCGTGCAAAATAACTAAATGATGACTGATCTACTCTTCACGAAAGGAAACAAATAAACTACATCATGGCAGTAGCGTTATTTTCTTGCCACATGTCACTCTGCAAATGCCAATAATTGCTACGGATTTTTTGATTGGTCCCTATAGCAGATAAATGGCCTTTAAATGGCAGATACTCAGTTTGAGGTCATGACCCTGAAATTTTATTTTTGAATATTACTTTAACTGTACAAGATTCATTTTTGTGGGGACAACTTCCTATATATTGGGTTGTCCTTGATTCTGATTTCAGAACTTTGTAGTATTAGAGTTACAGCTGGCCTTTGAGGCATAGGGTTTAGTACAAATATACTTCTCTTACTTTCCATCTAAATTTGATATAGTTCTCGTCTAGTTCTACTCTGCTTTAAAGCTACCATCACGAATTTTATGGCAACTCTTTTTGCTGACAATTGTTTCCATGTCTAACTCCCTCGTGCTTTGGTGTCAATGTCAATTTTAATTTTTCATATGCAAGCTGGCTCGGTTATAGGGTGGGTATAATCTCGTGAAACTTTGTTTCTGCAGGTCCCTATTGATTCCTGTTTCATCGGAGCTCAAAATTCTGCCTTTCTCCAGCAGGTACATTTTTCTTGAAAAATGAAATCCAGATACTTTTCTTCTCAGTCTAGCATCTTTTAACTTTGAGGTCAAAGAGTATTATATTGTTTGTTTCACTGATGTTGGGTTTCTGTCTGCACTATGTCCTGTTGATGTTGGTTTCATTTGATCAGGCTTCCTATATTACTGGTGGTGTATATCTGAAGCCACAGCTATTGGAGGGAACATTTCAGTATTTATCGGTATGAGATAAGTATATTTCTTATCACAGAAGCAACATCAAGTTGTTAGTTTGGGGTATTCGTTTTGCTCTGTAACTTAAGTTGGCTGTAAAGGTTTGTAATAATTGAGCTGAAGCAACTCATTGGAAAAGGAAAAGGTTTCAATGAAGCACCTGTAATCCATCTACTTGGTCATCCCTTCCATGTGATCATATTGAAATTTCATATTCAAAGTAATCTTTAATGAAGTTATAAGCGAATGCCTTTATATGGTACTCCTATGTTTAATTTACTTTAGAGTTAATTTTGCTCTGCTGACTGGTGAACGATTAAGTTCTAAATATGCACCTTGTTTATCTGCAGTGGGAAATTAAAAGCTCTTAATTTGTTCTTTCTAATCAGCGAAAAAATTCATGTTACAACAGGACCAGAATTCATGTATAGGTTTTCCTTTTGTTGGTTTAAAAGAAGAGTTATCTGTTAATTTTACGTTTCCTTATGGTCCAATTGAAATTTCTACTTCTGCGAGGCCAATTCTGAGACATTGGTGTTTTTTATGCTGAAGTCACCGTGATTAAATTTGAACATGGACCCTGGCTACAACTGTTTTTCCCTCATGTTTGAGATTGAGATTGCGACTGGCATAAGGCTTCACAAGATTGATCTTCCATGCCTAAGATTAGGAAGTTAAATGAGTTAGAGATTCATCTGTCCTCTATCTTTTTCTTTTGTTCTAGTCAATCTCCTTCCTGTTTTTATAAGATTGATTAGAGAGGCTTGATAATTTCAAGATTAGATGACATCGTGATTTAATCTCAGTGACCCAAAAAGTCAAGCATGAGCCATTTGTCAAAGAAGAGCCCAATAGTTTGAGAAAGCACTGATCAAACCGAAAATCAGAAAAAGAATTGAACATTAACATTTCAGTAGTCAATGCATTCTCTCATCTGTAAAAGGGGGACAAATCTTTGATGCACAAAACATTAGCATGCTCTTTTATTTCAATATTGTGGTTTTTTGTTGGTATCTATTTACTTCATTTACAGGCTCCTCTCCCTGCATTAATGCAATCTTACTGGATCTTGCAGACAGTTTTTGGCACTGATTTGCATTCTCGTGGATTCTTGCAATTGCCTAAGTCTGTTGGTGTTGATTTCCGTGCATCGTACGTCGGCTTTCTCTGGATTGCGTGCTCTGTCTGCTTTTTTCTTGTTCTCTTACTCTAAACTTTCATCTCTTCTTTTTCTTCTGTTTCTGCCTCAAGAATAGATGTTCCTTAACTCGTGTTTAATTCTCTTGTTGACTCAAATGAATATGATGTGGGCATTGGATCTATTGCTTTCGGTGGTCATTCTTCCACCATGTTTGGTCAAAACGGAAAATTAACCATAGAGAAAACATGTTAAACTTCCAGCTTCGTGGTTCTCATTTGCTCTTGGTGGAAGGTGGACTGGGGAAAAAGGAATTGCTTTCTTTGAACATGTGCCACATTTTCAAATGGTTCACAAGAGTGAAAGGGCTTAATTTCAGTAATTTGATCTGTATATAATAAGAGAGGATAAGATTCTACAGTTTACCTTTTCTTCTTACTTTCTCTTGCTCAATAGTAGTTCATGTTCTGCTGGAACTTCTTGTTATATTGTACAAAGGGACCTCATGTTGCTAGTTTATTGTGTCTGGACAAGGGTGACTTTGGTGGTGCCAGCTACTTTTATGGCATTTATCATCTGTCTAATTATGGTTCCTGGGAATGCTTGACAATGAGCATGAGGCATATTAGTTTGGTCTCTGGATTCTGCTAACCTACATTTTTGTTTGTACTCATGCAATCCCGTGAACTGTGACAAACAGCTTACAAACTTCTATGCCTTAGAAAATCTCTGATCAACTCATCTTTTTGGAGGGATGAACAAGTTGTGCCATAGAACTCTTATTTTTGAAGTCTCGGTGCATCTAATGGAACTTGGAAATGTGCAGGTGCTTTTGTCACAAAAAAACTATTGACATGGGCTACATCTGTTCTGTATGCTTGTCTATATTCTGCAAGCACCACAAGAAATGTTCAACCTGTGGGTGAGTGATTTGATCTGTCAATTGCATTTCCATGACAATTTGCCTCTTTTTTACACTATAGCTCTTTGTTTCTGTTTCTCAAGCATTTGTAGTTGACCAACATGGACAAGGGCGTGTCTAGATACATTTTTACTTTTTACATTTTGCTCGACTGAAATTTTGTGACACACATTTTTAACCCAAACACGCAAAACTTTCACTATATATCAATATTAGCATGTAATTTCACATATTAATTTTTCATAGTTTTCTGAAACTTGGATAATAATAACAATTACTTATGGTGGTGCAAAGGCTCGGATTGACCAAATCAAATCCTGAGTATGAATGGCCCCAGTATGAATGGACCCATTGTTCTCCCATAATTGGGACATGGTGTTTTCTTTCGGGCACTAGCAAGAGTTTATGAATTTTCTCACAGCCTGGCTGTGCAGATTGTCTTTTTTGGTCAATTTACTCGATTTTTTTCTTTTTAAGCAGATCTGTTTTTGGTCAGCCCCACTCAGAGGCTGCCTTGGAACCTAACAAGAAAAGAAAGGCGGGAGATACATAAAGACACACAGCTTCTAAGTCTGTGGTTTCTTCAACGAAGTCCCTGTTTGGTGAGAATTCTGTAATTCATGACTATTAACTTGCCATGGATGACACACACACACACACACACACACACACACAAACACACACGGTTTGCTTTTTTTTTCACATGAAAATGGTACACGCGCTCGCATACTTGTTAAGCATTGTATTGGTTTCTGACACTTGTCTTGGACTAGGGCATACAATTTGTGATCTGACTAGAACGCATGTGTAACAGGCCAACCAAATTTTTGTCAGACCAGCTTACAAATCTATGATTTTGCTTTTTCCTTGCTGCAGTTAGGCTCATATTCTCCCATTTGGAGGCTTGTCGAAGAAAAGTAGTCTGATTATGACTAAAAGAGCAATCTGAGCTTCAATTGCAGTGAAATGCCTGGTGATTAGGGAAATTCCCGTGCTAACCTGTTGCATGGAGCAATGACTAATTTCAGCGAATGAAGGGTTTTTTTCCCCTTCCAAGTCTTTCTTGCTTGACAAGGGTTGGAGCAATGGAGGTTCTGTAGTCCCTCCCCTCAAGTCTTTCTTGTGGAACTGAAGTTTTTGTACTGTACTATAGAACAGTAAATCCTAAGGTTCGGGATTATTTGTATCCGAATAGTATTTAGCTCTGAACGCTTGAGATTTGAGATTAGACAAAAAGCTAAAGTACCCTCCCTCTTCATGTGGAGTTGTCTCTGAAAAGCTCAGACTTCGTGTGTTCTTTTGGAAATTTAACCCTCTGAAATTCTGGCTGCTTATTCATATGGAGCATTCGAGTCATATGCATCTTTAACCCGCCATGTACTTTTAGGTGATGTCAGGATTGAAAGTGCGTAATGTCATGACTCTCTCTATATGTACCATCACGAGCACTAAAACAACCTCTTTCTTGAGGTGCTGCATCTTGGCACGAGTACGTATCCTTGTGTGTGGCAGCAACAGAATGTGGCCGATAAAAACACGAAAATCAGTTTATGCAACTGAAAGGTAAAGCCAAGAATACAAATGGGTCCTCTTTTAGGCTTATGTTAATCTCTGGAATTTGTCTTTTGTATGGGTTGGCACTTGGAGTTTTTCATGTCACGGTATCCTCCACTATCATATGTTCCTTGAGCATCTTTGCCCTCCTTTCCAATGTCTTGTGCTTTAAGGACCGAACGTATTCTTAGCCAAGAAAGAAAAATTCAAAGGTAATGATTAAGGGCAAATGCAAGTACCCAAAGTACAGAGGGCAAAGTGATTATCCGTGTAATCTGAGTGACAAAAAATAGTTTTCTAATTTTCAATTTCCAGACGTCCATAAAGACTAAACAGAAAGTCATAGTTCGAAAAAATAAAAGATTAACTAAGTCATAGGATGTCGAGTCAGTCCTCTTTCAATCTTGTCAAAGTTCGTGCCTGTGCATTTACATGCCGTAGAAGGGCTTCTGATCTCGACATGAAAGTGCTGATTGATTTAACAAGAGGAGCCTTTATCATTGCTGAATGAATTACACACTTTAGCAGCAGCAGCAGCAGCCACAATAATAATGATGTTAAAAGAGATTCACCACAACCCATCTAGTCTATAGTCTGTACAGGGCATCGATTCTTCGAAACATAAAATAAAAAATAAGAAAAAATGCTTATAAACATTTCTTAAACCGACAGACAAATGAAAAAAATATGATTCAAGTGGTGCTGGATTGTTCACATATGGTGCCGACGTGACGCATTAGGAAATTTGTACCCAGATCCAATTCGACTCCACAGGAGGGAAAACGAGCGACAGAAATGTTCTACGCCACCATACAAGATACGGATCGCCTCTAAGTCAACTGGTGCATACATAAGAGCTTTAGAGAGGTAAAAAAGAGAAGACATCATTGGGTTTTCTTGAACAAGAATGATAGGAGATTGACCGTAGATGAATGTACACCTTCATAGCTAAAATCCAGATTCACATATCAAGCAGGGAAAACATTGGAAAGACTAGACTTGGGTTTTCTTAAACAAGAATGATAGGAGATTGACCGTAGATGAATGTACACCTTCATAGCTAAAATCCAGATTCACATATCAAGCAGGAAAACATTGGAAAGACTAGACTTGGGTGAGGAGACCCTAGCAGCAGCTGAGCCGGAGAGCTTCTTCAGCTCCCTTTCCGACGGCGGTGGCGGTGGAGGAGAAGCCCAGCGAGACATGCATGCATCCTCCGTCGTCTGGTCCATTGGTGCTTTGGCTCTCATGGGGGGATGGTCTTGCAAGAAACGTTTCACCGTGGTTGAGAACTTGACATGGAGTGGCGATGAAGTTTGGGAGAGAGGTGGAGGGGATGGTGATGGTGAAGTGGTTCTCTCTTGGTAGGGGAGTATCAGCATTGCAGCAGTCGGTGCCATTTCTTGATGGAGAAGAAAGTACACGCACAGGAGAGAGAGAGAGAGAGAGAGAGAGAGAAGCTTTGTAGGTTACAAAAAGAATACTTTGGGAGACACAGGTTTGGTAGAAACAGGCTGAAGCCTGAAGCTGTGGGCGTTTTTCATGTCTGGTAATGCGTGGGAGAAAATGATGGGTTGGTGATGATTAATATTGAGATCCGGGCAAAACATCCTAGGGTTATTCGGGGAAAATTATCCAAAAATTCTAAATATAATACACTTTGGTCAATTGTGTCTTCGATCTTTAATTTTATCTTTTTATTTTGTCTCCCTCCTCTATTCTATGTACATGTGTATACGATACCTGAATATCGAACTCCAAACTTGATACTCTCTAGCCCCACCCCTAAGCCCTTTACCAATAGGGCCACATGCATAATGAATTTTATTACCAATTGAGTCATAAACAATATGATGTTTTATTAATAAAGTGGATTCAACTAATTTTAACCAATCTATAATGTCAGATGGTCGACATTGATGTCAATAATTTTTTGTAACTTTTTGTTCTTTTGTTTTTTGATCTTCCAAGCTTGACAAGGGTCGTTGACCAACTCTCATCAGCCCTAGCTTGGAAGGAAGAATGGGGAAAAAAAAGAAAAAAAAGAAAGAATAATAAAAAATTAGAAATTTTAAACTTATCGACCTTTGTAGCATGATGAGCAACATCCATGTTAGCAATTGCCAACTAAAATTGATAGAAATGACTATTGACAAATTGTGGAAAGTATAAGACTCAATTAGAAAAATTGAAATGTATAATATTGAATTGGAAAAAATACAATAAGTTTAAGACTTTTTGAATGATTTTTCCAATCTATTTGTGTTGTCCTCAGGAGCGTCCTCATTTGGTTGAACTCCTATACGAAACCCAACTTGACCCAGACTGTTTTTTTGGTTTGGTCCCAATAAACACATACTTCTTGCTCAAATCGGCCCAAAACTCGAACATGATCCGACCGTTGACACACCAGTACCTACCCAGGTAAGTCTAGGAACAAACTGATTATCTCGTTACTGTGTCTCTCAACTTTACCATCAAACTCCGATGATTACCAGAGAGATACATTAAGGTTTCTGATGGAAGTTGTGATGGAATATTGACTACAAAATAATGACCAAAGTAGTCTTAAAATCTACTAGATGCAGATCGCTTGCTACTGAGAAAAAGGTCATCCTGCAAAGAGATTCCCAATTTTGATAGGCAAGAGTTGGCCCACTTTGGGTTGACTTTGGGAACTAAACCAACCAGCTGTATTGCCAGATAATATATATACACATCACTTGGTTTACAAAACAGACTTCCAAACTATTCACTTTGCTTTTCTCTGTTTCTTCTTTTGTTACAAGCATGGATTTACTTGCATCCATCGATGGACTGTCAATAAAGTATTTCCATAGACATCCGAAAACGTGTGGACTAGTGTTATGCACAGGAAGGAAGCGGATAGTCAGTGACCTCACTTCCAGGGGAAAGAATCTGGATGTTTCAAGGTCACGTAGTAGATTCCATCGTTTCTGTCTTCTCTTCCAGCAAGGGCGTCGTGCTTGACTCATGGGTTGCAATGATATCAGACTCGCTTTCCTCGTTGAATCTATCGACACTGGGCAGAAAAGTTCCTGCACACGTTTTAAGTAACTGCATCAGTTATAACTCTTGTGAGTGAAACGGGAGGCACACAGAAGAATCATAATAGGGTTGAGGCCTAGTAAGGATTGGCTGTAAATGCTGAACCCAAGCCAATTGTCAGGTCTCACTCAGCAGCATGACCCGTCCAAAAATATTTTCCAGGTTGAATTTTATACATCAATGCCAAGCTTCTCTTCCGGTCCCCTTCCATAACCGTGCAGAACAACTATTCCATTTGACGTATGACAGTGATCCAAATTGTCCATATAATACCAAGGTAAAGCAGACTTTTTGTCTTTTAAATTATAGTTTTATTTTTCCATATCGTCCTTCAACCTTTTTCTTTTCTGCAGTTGAGTCCCCTTAACACGGCTTGAGCAATCTGACCATCCCTCATCAGTCATCATATGCTCCACCGAAACAATGATGTGGCATGTCTCACATGAAATTACTTAAAGTGGAAAGATCATTATGGTTAAGTCTAAGTTGGCCTCCCTAACTTAATAGTGTTTTCAAAATTTGTCCGGCAAATTATTCATCTAGTTCACTCAAGTCCTCTAAAATCGCCACACTTTTTTCAATCTGATCTTCACAAGGAAGTTAGGGAGCCCATTTAACAAGGGAAAGATAAACTTGGTCGAACTTGGCGGAATGTATTGGACTCGACAAAAGTCGGATGA
Organism: Eucalyptus polyanthemos subsp. polyanthemos; assembly: GCA_017140185.1. Taxonomy (NCBI): domain Eukaryota; kingdom Viridiplantae; phylum Streptophyta; class Magnoliopsida; order Myrtales; family Myrtaceae; genus Eucalyptus; species Eucalyptus polyanthemos. Next base: position 19,276,419 of record CM029463.1, on the reverse strand, counting down.
ACAAATAGCCAATAGAAGATACATTTACCCTAATGTCATTTTACCGTATTATTCATATTATTCAATTTAAGGAAAGCCATACCAGCATTTTGACAAAGGAACTAATGATAAACGATCATTGAAGGATCACAAAGCATGGCCACAATAAGTTAAGAGCGCCAATGGTAAGAGAATGAGATTTAAACAAAGTCAAGAAAAAATGCAACTGGAAAGGATCAAATTTTCATTTTTTATCCTATACCTAAAATTATTTCTTCTAAGTAATTGGTCCTGGCACCAGAGCCCTCTAACTGAGAGTGTGTTTTACTTTTTATATTTTCATTTTCTTCAGCCCTTCCAATAAAATCATCTTTGGAATAGATAAATGCAGGTCAAGAAAAAATATATAAGTATAATCAAATCCTTACCAATGAACCAAAAGGCAGCTGCAGGAAACAAGATTGCCGTCAGAATGAGAGCAGTCACCCTCCAATTATTGAGATAGTCCTGCACAATCTCTCAATTAGTTCCAACTTGTAAGAAGCACTGTCAATAGTCTTAGGATAAACAAGACAAATAAGAGGCACATCCTCTGATATGTGGACTGTTATACCTTTTGATGCTAAATTGAAAATCCTTGTCATGCCTATCCAAAATATTTCAGTTGCAAGCAAAGATATACAGATTATCATACTGAAAGTGGCAGCTCAAATTAGTCAGCCAATTTTTTTATTGCAAAGTCCTCTGTCTAATATGTTTTTAAAGATATTTGTTTCTTAACATGATCAGTACTACCAGGTCTGCTGCCTAGCCTAAGATTTATTAGTTATAAAAGCCTTTGTGAACTATACTCTACCTTGAAACAGGTAATTTACGGAAGTTTTACCGATTCATTCAGGAATATGCTCTAAATCAATCTCAAAAGTGGTAATCTGTGTCCAAAAGAAACCTAAGTTTATTTGGTTTCAAGAATAAAATGTGTTTGGCATGTTGTGATTTCAGAATTTTTACAGACAAGATATGCATTCCAAATTTTTCACTAATATCGGTCTCGGTCCACCAAATAACAATAATTACATTCAGAACAAGCACAAAAAGATCACTATCTAACCTCGAGAACACCAACTAGGGGTGATGATGGCACATCTCCAAAGATGTGAAGTGCAACAGTTGCAATCGCCATAGATAATGGTCTCATACTTGGTTTAACACAGTGAAGATTTATATAATTTACAGGTGCCTGCAGAATAAAAAGTAGCAAGCATTTGAGTCAGGTCACGACTATTAGGCAGAAAAATTTGTATCCCAACGATGGCAGGCTAAATGGATATAGAGTCAAACAGAAAATGAGATTGATTCCTGTATTTGGCCTTTCACTCCAAATCATTTGCTTTTTTTTTTTTTTTTTTTTGGCCTAAAAATTATTTGCTTTTTTTTATGTTCCACACATTCATATCCAACAAAACTGCAGAAATTTCCCTGCCCTAGAAATTTTCATCTTTTACATGTAAAACTATCTTGCAGTTTGAAAAAAGACAGTAACAAGATAAAAATACACTAGATAAACTGTAGCATTGTGCATAAATAAAGTGGCAAATAAATGGTTGTCTCAGCGAACATTATTTGAGGAGATACGATCGGTGGGTCAATGATGGGGAAGCTAATGTTAGTAAGTAGATAATGTATGCCTGATACTGATGTTTGAAAACAATTAATTGTAATAATTTCCAGATGGAAAAAGAGAAAAGTGGAAAATGTAGAATACACAGCTGAAAAATAAATGACTTCCAGATTTTGCTTCGTTTCAGGGATCCAGTAAATCAATCTTTTGTTGCTCAACAAATACACTTTTTATCTAAGGCCATTCTGAATGTACAATTTCAAGGAGACTTGACTACTATATTAAAGTACTATCCACCAGAAGCAAAATTAAAATGGAAAACCTAGATGAAACAGTATATTACTGGTGATAAGATATAGTACCTGTGTAGCAAACACCAGCAGCTCACCAACAGCAAAAAAAGCCAGAAAAGGGTACATGCTCTTGAAACAAAAGGCAGAAAAGCAAAATATTGCCCCAAGGAATGTTGATACTGAAAGGAGCTGTAGGAAACATTGGAAAAGAAGTTTAAACACAGATAATAGGCTGCAAGTTATGCTAATAGTAAAAAGGGCACCACATTTTAACTTCAACTTTCCTCAGCATCATGATATGCTGAAAAACAGTGACATTCATTCTGTTCTTTCACAAAGGGCGCATTACTACATCGGAGACAATTTCAACTTTCATCCATTGGTCTGTCTAATTTACAAGCTCCTCCTGAATATAAATTACATTCCCTCAACAACAGCACCATTTCTAACTATCAATTTCAATTGAAGAAGCCATAGGAGTAATTCTGAATTTTTCCACGCTCAAACCTTTCTAAATTACAAATCTTTAGTTTCATCTTTTTAAAGTACTCATGTGTCCATCAGATTATTATCACTTTATTCAATCTTAGCTTGTAAGTGATGGAGCAGTCAACATTGCATGCCATAAAGGATTGCTGCCCTCATTTATGTCCTATAAAATTCAATATTAAACAGATTCTTTGTATCCAAGTAAACAACTGCTTCTCTTTGACAAATCCAGAAAAAGAAAATGGGAGAAAATGCATCAATTCAAAGAAAATGAACACCTATACTCAGATGAATAAGACAATATTAATCTGAAAGATCAAGAGCATCCACTACCTTGAATGCATTTGGGATTGTGGAAGACATAAAATCAAGAATATAACCTCCCGCGAGAGTTCCTCCTACTCCACAGATAACTGTCATCCCTCCAAATATCAGGTCTGCATCAGTCTGCAAAGAGGTGGAATCTATAAGATAACATCTACAAAATGCAGCCCACCTAAGTTTAGGTGGAGAAATTCAATAAAATGCTTGTTCAGCTTCTTAGCGAAGCCATGCAGGATTTCTGCTGCATAATTAAATATAAGACCATTAGATACAGAAGTTGCCAATCAAGTATAAGAAAGTACCATATTGTAAATTTCATAGCCAGCCTTGGGTCCCCAATATGAGTATGCACCAAGGACAAAGTTGTATGCTATGGTACCTGAAGCAGCCAGATGCCATGTAAACTGTTACTGGAAGAGATACAGCTAAGCAGCAGTGTATCCGCATATGACTATTGTATTGATATCTCATCCATAAGCCACCAGAGACTAAGGCAATAATTTTTAAGTCTAACATGAGATGAGAAGTTAAATCATAACACAAGAAAAACCGGAAAAAGACATTTAAGTAAATAGATCGTATCAGTTAAACCCAAAATAAATCTGTGTAAACAATTTAATATAAGGTCATGCTAAATATTCCCAGAACATAACTGAGTTTGAGCATTTATCATATCTGGTATTAGTTCTATCTAATAAATCTACTATTATATCTAAGTAATCTCCTATCTTTGAGGTTCTTGTATTTCTAACAAAAACAAAAGAGAAGGAAGTGAAGCTCATAAATTTGTTGACTTTTCCACAAAACTTTTTTGAAATCTGTCTTATTATTCGTAACTTTCTGATAATATACAATCTTAGAAATTAAAGATTGTATAAAGAATGCTCCAGAAGCTTCCAAGCCTTACCATGAGTAAAAGGCAACAGATAGATCAAATAGCTGCAACAATTGTATTACATGGAATTTTCGGTTGCAGAGACACAATTGGATTACATGATAATTTGATTTGTGTTATCTATAATATATACAGGATATGTTGGGGTTGAGGCTTTCCACACAATTAATGCTACAAGTGATGTTCAAATTGACTCGTTTAGAAGCATATCCTCAGTTGGTATGACATGAAAAGTTGGACACAAACCATCAAAATGATGTGCCACTCCCATCTACCAACCCCCAAAAAAAAAAAAAAAAATTGCCACTCCCATATCAGACACCTAATAATCATGATAATAGATTCTCTTAATCATCAACCCCCTATCCAGGTAAAGAAAGATAGTTAGGCAGTTGCCTCTTCATTTTATGCAGAACCAACATAAACTAGGTAAATATGTGAAATAGAATCACCTAAAGCATTGACAACATATACTTTATCGCTCAATAGAACTCTAGTATCTTTAGCGAATCTTGACAAATGATCCCAATGGCTGGAGCCCATCAACCTGAATCAAAAAAGAATCATGATATGAAAATTAGAATTTGACATGAACTTCACTGACACTGCCCTATATCCAGCTCATATGAAAATTATATCATCAGTGTTATCCAGTTTGAAGCTTCTGTACTATGATAAAAAACAGGATACATCACTTCCATTGGCCCAACAATCATACGGAAGCACGTACAAATAGCAAGTGCCCCATGATGCATCAAGTCAATTCATACAGCATCTACTTAAGTGAGATTAAGTGGGAATTTGACAGCTTGAATGTCCCTTATGCTTCCAAAATGCCATGGTGACCTAAGGGTAAAATGCTGCAGCAACGCAAATCACAAATCTAACTCACTATTTGGTATCCGCAATGTAAACTTCAGTAAATATGCCTTGGATAAGTAACTTAGTCTGAGTTTTTATGTAACAGACCAGGCGACAATCCAAAAAACTACACTTTATTCTATTGACATGAGATTCAGTACAACTTCACTAAACCAATTATTCTCAACCTGAAGATACTTGAAGTACCTGGATGATATACTTGAGCATTTGCCAGTGCACTCATCCTTCATGGATATTTTGCCATCTTTGACCTCCACATCTGCATTCAACAACTAATAATAAGACTGACAGAATAAATTTCCATTTGGAACTTAACCCTCTGCTACATCATCAATCAAGTGCCAATAGATATTTGCTCTGAAGGAGTACAATACAATTATGGAAAATGTCGTTAGAACAATCCAACAAGAGTATAATGGATGTAGATAAATATTACTTGAGTCAAGACAGCAGTTGCACTTTAAGGTGAGATAAAAAGTTATACATAGTGACTTAAGCCTTTTAATCTAGTCACAAGTTCAAATCATTTAAAACGTGAGAAAATCAAACAAAAAAGAAAAATGTAACCTCCACAGACTATACCCACACTGACCACCCACCCCAATCCCAACAGAATATGCAAAGTGAGGGAGAGAACAAACATGTTAATCAGTGATGACAGCAAACAATTATACTGAAATCTTGCCATTGCTCTATGAGACATCAGTTGACATAAAAAGCAGACATAAACATAGTGATATGTCTCCAAAAAGTAATCATAACAAGGAGAACCTTGAGTTTCACAGGAAGGCGTCTCTATGTCTGACAGTCCTTCTTTTGATTGAATAGGAGCAAAGCCTGCATTTAAAAAAGTCTTATATGAGAAGCAGCTGAAGTAGCCAGCAATATGAGAACAGAATTCATATGGAACACATGCCTTTCAATTGCAAAGGTTTCACGACAAAACCAAGGATGGCGAACGGAAGCATCAGAATTGCTTCCCCCCAGAATGCATAACGCCAATTAAGATTACTACCAACCTATGGAATCATAAGAAAATGGACGGTTACAAGATGAGGACAACAAATAATATCAAGTTAGGATATACGACTAAGTGAAGTTCGGGCTGAGGTTTCTAATTTTTGTGGTTATCTAGCAAACTGTTGTACATAGTGAGGTTTCCTAATAATTTATGATGCCCAGCTCAAATTTGACATAAACAATAAGTTGACTCTGCCAATGTAGAAGAACAAGAGAGAAATATCAGACTGACTGGTTGAGCTTTACTATAAGCCCCTGTAGACACCTATGCTAGTAATCACAACTACTCCTCAGCAGCTTCATGATGGACAACAAAAGGTGCAAACTGTCACATACTAAGATTTCTTAATACTTTAATTACAACATCAGAAGATCATGAAATATAAACTTACTAGTCCACCATAAACATATCCAAGTGCATAGCCAGTTGGTATGCACATGTAAAATGTAGCTAACCAAGCCGTTTTCTGCAATAAAGACAGGTTATTGCCAGAAAATTATGTTATTACACAATGCAGGGGCAAACATAAAACAGAAGGGTCATTAAGTAGGTCATTCATAACAGAGACAAAGCAAATAGAGTAGGTTAGTAAAGTATATTGAAGAAGTGGATTCAATACCAAAAAAATGCAGAATTGTCATCCTTCAGCTACAACTCAGAGTCAGCATGATAAATCATAAGTTTCAGTCAGACCATTAAAAAGTGCGAGACAATCCACACAAACATCTTCAATCATGACAACTACTTGATGTTCCACAACAATGCAGGAACTTTTTAGATGACTGCAAATAGTTGTTACCTTCTAATTGTTTATTCCGAATAGTGGCTAAAAGGAATTAACAAATGTCGGTATTCTGAATGAAAACATTTTACAGGTAGGGGATCTCGACACTCAAGAAAACATGTATCAGCTCCAGTCTTTATTTGGTTGAACTTCTCTCAACTATTAGACAAACCTTCGCAATGAATTGAGGTGTGTAAACTAAAACAGAAGGAAAATCGAACAACATCAAATAAGGTAAAAAAGATAGAGTTCACGACACGGGTCATCTTGCTTTATGATTGCTCCCTTCCCACCCACTAAACTTGTCACTCTGCAGAAAGGGACCAGTAGAATCTTTGCGACAATCACAATTAGTACCGTACTCTTGACCAATCAGCAAATATTCTTGGATAGACAGAATAAATGGACAACAATAGCCTCATCAACAAAACTTAAAACTAGTACCCTATACTGCTAAATGAAAGTGCTAACACCTATTTCTCCACACTTAAGATGTCAATATCGATATGGAGGCTCATATGCTAGACAGAGATCTCACAAGGCATAAACCAGAGCTTAGAATGAAGTGGGAAAATAAAAAAAATAAAAAAGGTAAAACTGTTTAAAAGTAAGGAACTCTATAAATTATTTGATAGGTCCAATATAAACACCATTACAAGTGGGGAGAAAAAAAAAGAACAAAAAAATCCATTTGTGAAGGTCAAGAAGGGACATCACGGACAGGTAACCGACTTAGAACTCACAAGAAGTAATTCTCTTCTAATGTTAGCTGCACAACTGAATTAACAGACTGGCGACATTTGAAAATAGCATGGCACAAATATTAGAGACAAAACCTGAGCAACCGGGGCATTGTCATCAATGAAAGGGGCTGCAAGACTGATAAATGAAGCTTCGCCAACACCAACAAACCTAACCAACAACATGATCACGAGTAAAGATAACCATACGGAATCAAGCACTGCCATGAGCTATTACAAAACAATCCAAAGGGTCAACATCATAAAAGCAAGGGGAAAATGTAAAGCATTACATGCGGCAGATTGTAATAGACCAAAAATTAAATGAGAAGCCGCAAGCAATCACCGCAAGAGTCCATACTGAAAGTCCAAACCCAATGAGCCTAAATGGGTTAATGCTGCAAAAGAAAAGGTACATAAGAATGGATCAGAGAAAATGGAATCATTACGACAACTCAAAACTTGCATGTTCAAATGATTATGACAATGAAATTAATGCAAAAGAACAGACACGAGTCTCATTGCTCACTCAAATTAAGGAAGATTATGATGTAGCATAGGGCCCAAAAATCCTTTTTCTTTGTGAAAATCAATCCTACATGACAAATTCACTTATCTCAAAATGAATTACAATAACTTATGGATGCTCTGCTAAATTTACTGTACTACACATCCAGGGAATAGATCAAAAGCTTTGCTCGAAATGTAGTTACAGCACACACTTTAGAATGTTAAAGACCTACTATTTCTAACAGGGCAACCTACCACTTTGCCTAAAGCAAGAAATAGTAATTTGAAAAAATAAGCATTGCTGAAGACATACAAGAGAGGGCTTGGGCAAATTTCAATGTTAGTGTATATTTTTCTGAAAAGACATTTTGAGCTACCAATTTCCCCTTAAAGTTCCCTTAACCTTTTTCTATGCTGTGTGATTTATCTGATGTATTGCCTTATCATTGATGCTCTTTTTATCTAAGAATTCCATCAGATTACCACATGATGTATTTTTACTTCAACCAACTACTTTCATGCTTTCCCAATGACCAACATCATAGCAGAAGTTTATTACCTCTTTGCTAATGTTGCAAATACAGGAGAAGAAATGAGAAGTCCGACCATGAATGCAGATGATAGAATTCCATCTTCAAAATTACTTAAGTCAAAATCACCCCTGCATACGAAAAGGAACTTGAGCAATCTCAATGCAAAAAACAGAAAGAAAAAAAAGAAGAAAAAAAACACACATAGCAACAGCTGTAATTTATACTGCTTGATGAGTCGACAGAATTATAGGAGATAGTTCTCTGGGGATCCATGATATAAGTTAAAAAGGGGAATACTTGCGCACATCTTTCCACATGCAAATACAGAGTGTTACATGCGGTCATTCACTGGGATAAATCCAGCAGAAAAAGACATCTGAAAATTCGGAGAATATGTACCAAACACAACTGTCAAACAAAATGAGAAAGGAAGATAACAAGTCTCTGAAACTGCTGGAGATGAACCAACTAAATGAAGGAAATGACATCTTATATCAGGAGCAGTATCTTTTTGGCTACTCATGTGAAATGAAAGCTTCTGACAGCCTTACTGTATTCCACTACCGGCAGTGCAAGTACCACTTTCTGTGCACGTTCCGCTGCTTCCATTTACACCGTTGCTTGCTATAGTTCCACGGTCAACGTAGGTCAGCATGTTGATTATGCAAAACATGGTAAGCAATCTGCAAATTCATAAAGGGATGATGTTTAGCAAAGTAGTTGTTTTAACAAACATAAAGTTAATCACTTTAACATATACATATTTTCCTTCCATTTCCATTGTTTGTCCTCCTTACACCTATCCTTGACCGGGCATCGCATGTGTAATTAGGAACAGCTAAAATAACTTGCTTTGCCTCCACCTAGTCATAGTCTTCAAATTGGCTATCCAGATCTTTGCTATCTGCATTCTCTCTATATTTAGATCATATATTCAAAGCCTTCAAAGTTAAGACTCAAGCAATCCATCCAAGGTTTCGAAAATAAGACGTCTTCTATAAACGAAACATCTTCACCAGTGCAACCCCTGCCACATCATAGGATCCTCGGAGGACGGTGCACTTTCTCCTGTATCTCAAATATATCCTTCTTTTAGCAGAGCGCACTAGATGCGCGAGACATTACAGAAAAAACTACTAATTCTTTATTTTAAGCTGCAGAATTCGCAAACAGAATTCAACAGCTTCTCAACAGACTAGCTGAAGTCGCGCCACGGGTCTGCCTATTCGAACTCAGCTTTTACCAAAGAACATAGCAAGAAGAAATCATCACCGCGCGACGATTCTCCATCCTCATCACTTCCCCCAACAGCTCGCGAAAACCTCGAACCTCTCAAGCTAACGGCTAATCCGGCCACGCTCACCCGACGAAAGAACCAAAACTTCGCCGGCGACGTTCCAATTCCAAACTTAACATTCCCCCGCAACGACGCCCGCGCGGCGATCGCGCAATCCGAAGTTCCCGATTTCCGCAATTCGCACAAACAACTACGAAAAAAGCAACGTAAACGAAGGGAGGAGCGATCGGGGAATCGAGTTCGGGAGTACATTTTCGGTGAGAACCACGACGGATGCTCAGGAGCCCGCGACACTGAAACCCCCGCCATGTCTCCCTCCCTCTCCCTCTCCCTCTCTATCTCCAGGCTCGAGCGAGTTCGTTCGTCGACCGCGGCGGACTTCAGAAGCTGCTCGTCGGCGGCGGCGGCGGCGGCGGCGGGGGCTCCTCCTCAGCTCGGCTCAGAATTCGACGGCGATGCGAGTGCGAGTCATCGGCTTTTGAGCTCCCGGCGTCCCGCAATGGTGGAATGGTAGTTGTTGACGGAGGAGGAGGAGGAGGATGGGGGAGGAAGCAAGGGACCAACCAAGAAGCAAACAATAAAAATAAAAAAAATAAAAGATAAGAAAACTTGTTAATTAAGTCTTAAAAATTTTAAAAAATATAATTAAATCATAAAACTTATTACGAAAATACAATTCTAAAACTTATTATGAATAACACTTAAAGTTTTATGATTTAATTGTACTTTCATTATAAAATTATGTTTTTTGAAAATTTTAGGACACGATTGTATCCTCATGGTAAATTTTATGATTTAATTATATTTTTTTAATTTTTTTAAAATTTATTATATTTTCGTGATAAATTTTAGAATTTTAAATACATTTATAAAGAAAAATAAAGAAAAGAAAATGACGAATTGTGACGTTACTGGAAATAGACATTTAAATAACGGTGGAGAGAATGATTTATACCGAGATATTCCCTCCCTCACGCTAGACGACAAACAGGTATCCTAGGATTTAAATTTGAGTAAGATGCCAAGGATTTTTAGCTTTAACGGATTTGTCATTGCATTAGATAACGCACGCACGTACGCATATATGTGGAGAAAATTATTTTTTTAAAAAAAAAAGTCTTCAATCAAATTGTTTTTGATCGAATTCTTGTAACTATTCAATGGCTATTAATTTAATCATAATTTTTTTAATTGTATTTAATACTAAAATTTTTTGATAATTTATCAGCTTAATTTTAAACTTTTCAATTATGTCGATTTAATCCTAAATTTTGTTATGATTTGCCAATGTAGTATTAAATATTTTAATAATTTGTCAATATAGTTTTTCCACTCAATTTTGACTAAAAATCATTGAAATTGTTGTTTCAATATGCTTGCAAATTTTTTTTTTTTTTGCCTTTTCTTTGTTTAATTTCACTCACACACTATGCGCTTAAGCTGCAATTTCTATACTCGAAATGTTGCTCTATATCATACAAATACCTTCTCCGAAATCACAAAAATCTTGACGACGCTGATCATCACTCTTCATTACATCAACCACGGGCACGTGTAAATTGATTTTTAATTCTTTTTTTTTTCGTTAAATTTTATTGGATTTATTTATTTTTTAATTCGAAACACCTGAAAAATTTATGTTTGACATGTATGATCCAGAATTTCCAAAATTTAACTGGAAAAGTCACAAGACTTTTGCTTTAAGCAATCTCAAACACATGAGCTCAATAATTTTCCTAATATAGATGATATGAACTTCGATGCAAAATATAAAAATTCAGCAACAATTCAAAATCGCGTATTTTCTTTTATTCTATCAGTATTGTGGAATTTCATTGTGAAAATAACCGATTAGCAGCAATCTGGGAGAGCACGTTTGAGCAAAGAAGAAAATGTGGGAGATGAGATTTTCCAGGTCCTTTGACTTTCCATGGAAGATGATGGTGCATAGGGACAAGTTGGGATCAAGCCCATGATCTCATTACTGCAAGAGAACATGACAATGGAGTGATCCTGAATAGAGCCCCACAAGAACAGATCATCCAATCCTTTGAAGAGCAGGAACAATATTCAGAAAGAACATTCCTCATTTCCATCGATACACGTCGCTCATGTAACAAGTTACGTTCTGCAATCAATGAGGAAAAAGGAGGTCGCCACCTCCCAAGGAACTTGTGCTTGCCGGGCCGACGATTCTGTGCCCATAAAGATCAGTGAAATGTACACTTACCGCCAAAACCTAAAGCCACTCTCGGGTCAAGATTCTATGTCGCAACAGTTGCTTTCCATCTGGTTCTGCACAGCTATCGCGGTGGCAACTCTAGCTGCAGTTGCAGCTCTACTTCCAGCCCCTTCGTCGACTCAGCAAAGGTGAATTGTATTTTCAGCTGCCCTTTCTTGCAGCCTGCGTTTAGAAGGCAAGAAAGTGTGTCAAAAATCAATGAAATTGGGAATTAACAAAACATAGAATGAGACAACAGAATACTAAAAGAGATGGGCTCCCTTTAGGGCCGTTGCCAAAAAGGATAAAAAAAAAATTCGAAGAAACTCATCAGTTGAAGTGTTTATGAGCTCAGATATCCAACTGCCATTTCTACCATCAATTTCACATGAATCTAGTAATCAGCATTGCACAGAAATGAGGGCTGAAAGCTCAACTACCTAAATTTGCTCGAAGACCTGTGTCAGCTAGTGGGGGTAAACACTTGTTGAGGGAACCAGAGTTCTGTTCACCGCAATTTGAATCGCCATTTTGGAAAGTGTACATTCCATAGCCTTGCTTCAAACCATCATGCCGAGAACCCTCGTGACAGTGGCCATTGGAAAAACAGTAGACACCGAATCCATGAATACCATTGCCAAAACATTCTCTAGCACATCTGTCTATGTTCCTATAATAACAGCAAAAAACTGACACAAGAAAAACCCAGTACTCAACAGAGCAAAAGATAGCATTGAATAATTAGCCCAATGGTTATGGTCTCTATTGTCCTCAGATCTTCTAAGTTGAAAAATAAACAGAACTCCCAGCATTTGTGTACACATTTGTGTGTAGATCATCAACCAGAGCACATGATGATGAAGGTTCACTCTCTATGATCTTGAGAAATCATACCCAAATCCGTTGAGGACACACATATAACAAGGTTGAATCCATTGGGTAAAAAACCCAGATTTGGACGTGACAGGATAAAAAACAATTACCAACTTCCTGATCACAAAAGAACCTATATATTTCACTCAAACAGCAAATTAAGCATACCACCTGTCGCAGAGCTACGCAGATAGAAATCAAATTGTAATGTCCTATCTCTACAATCAAAAGAGACTGAACCCAACAAAAAATCAACATGATCACATCCAAATCAGAGGCAAGAAAGCATTCACAACAAAGTACAGAAAAAAAATAAAAAATTATTCACCTGAAATAGGAATAACCAAGTCCATGCTTGACTCCAGACTTGAATTTCCCAACATAGAAGCTTGCATCAGCACAACTCTGCACCCCAACCCCATGGCTCTGCCTATTTAAATGAAATTCCTGAACCTTGAATAGCTTCCTCTGCCAGTCATTTGCAATCTAGGTCCCCAAAACATAGCAACCTGCTAAATGATGCTTCAGATCCTGTAGGAAGCTTGGATGCATGTCATCTACTGCACGATGTCTCCTTGCACCCTCTTAAACCTCATCTTAGAAGTATGACAGAGAAGATGAAGCTCAGGCCATCTTAAGGATGACGACTTGGGACAGATTTTCCCCAAAATCAGAGTCCATGGCCCCTCCTTGTTTCTGGTGATGTCAAAATGGTCGGGAAACCGATATTTAAGAATTTAGTCTCCACAAGTGTCAAGCCAAAATTGTATCCGACCCCCATTGCCCCCTCAGATATATTGAACAACAATATCTTTTCTTCTTGAAGCATGTGAAGAAAATTTGCACCATAAACCCCTCTGAAGAATTTACACAAAATGGAAGGCTTCTCAACAGCAGAAAAACAGATGTCAACTCGCATATGTACAATCTGGCAAAAAAGGAAAGAGAGAGAACACTTATCTTAGTGAAGTACTATACAGTTTGCCAGGCATGGGACGTCAATAATGATAAGCAACAGAATGATCAATAATCCATTTTCTTTAAAATGTTAAGAGCTTTGGAAAATTAGATGGAACCTGGTTTTTATGCCATGCATGAGACAAAACTCTTTGCAGCTAAAGAGTTCAATGTTGTGTAGATCTCCTGTGGTTGGGGCAGCGCTTGATCATTGGATACAAATATATAAACCTGATTTCCCAATTCAATCCAGCTACAGCCAGCTTGCTTTTCTGCTCCACTCTCCATTATTGATATCCTTGCTTTCTCCGCTTCATCCCAATTGCCTACCCCGGCGTTAATGCTGGATGTGAGTACATAGTTCGAGGTTTTATTGGATTCAAGTTCTAAGAGCTTCTCAGCTGCTAATTTGGCAATTCTTAGATTCTGCTGCTTCTGACAAGCACTGAGTAGCGCACCCCACAATCCAGCATTTTCTTTAGTGTTTGTATTACAAGCTATTTCAAATGCTTCTTCACATTTTCCTGCTCTTGAGAACAAATCCACCATGCAAGAATAGTGTTCAGCTAGAGGTTTGATGGCGAACATTTCCATCATTTTTCTGAAGTATTTTGTTCCCTGATCAATCAGACCACCATGACTGCAAGCAGACAAAACTCCGATGAAGGTCACCTCGTCGGGAGTAACCCCTTCCAGAAGCATCTTTTCAAAAAGTGCAACAGCCTCATTTCCATGACCATTCCAAGCATATCCAGTGATCAGAGAATTCCAAGAGATAACATCAGGATTGTCCATAGTTTCAAATACCAGTTGGGCAAACATCATATGTCCACATTTAGAATACAAGGTGATCAAGGAATTGCAAACAAACACATCTCCAACATAACCACTTTTTATTACAAGTTGGTGAAGTTGCTTGCCCATCTGTACTGCAGCAAGATGGGCACAAGCACTGAGTCCACATGCAAAGGTTGAATGATCAGGTTTTATTGCTGTCTTACACATGCACACAAAACTCTTCAGAGCATCTAAATATGAATTGTTTTGAAGGAAACCTTTTATCAAAGAATTCCATGAAACTATGTTTTTCTCTTTCATCTCTTTAAACATTGCAAATGCATCATCCACTTGTCTAGCCTGAGCATAACCCGTAATCATGGTATTCCAAGTTACTGCATCTTTCATTGACATTTGATTGAACAGGTCAAGGCTTTGTCCATCCTTCCAACTTGAGCATATCCTGCAATCATGCTATTCCAACAAACAACATCACGGGTTTCAATCTGATGGAATAGTTGAGTAGCCTCATCCATCCTTTGACTTTCCACATATCCACGTATCATTGCCGTTTGGGCTGCAACGTTTTTGAAGGGCATTTCTTCTAAAAGGTTTCTTGCTTTGTCAAGATTACCAATGCAAACATACCCATGAATCACAGTAGTCCATGACACACAGTCCCTGTCTGGCATTTCCATAAATAGGTTCATGGCCTCATCCATTTGACAATTATCAACATACCCTGCAATCATTGCATTCCATGAAACCGTATTCCTAGTAGGCATCTCGTCAAAGAGTTTCCTGGCCTCCACTACCCTTCCATTTTGCATCAACCCACATAAAAGAGTCACCCAAGAAACGACATTTGGGTCTGGAATCCTTCTAAAGAAGTCCCAAGCAGAGTCCATGTCACCCAGCTGAACAAATCCATCCACCATTAAATTCCACGACACGATGTCCCTATCCACCATCTCATCAAAAAATCGTAATGCCAAACACATTTCCTGATTCTTCGTATACCCTGCAAGCATCGAATTCCATGAAACCAAATTCTTAACCGGCATCTCATCAAAAAGCAGCCTAGCCTCATCGAATCTTCCCTTCTTCGCATAACCCGCGATCATGGCATTCCACAAAACCACATCTTCCTTATCAGGAACCACATCAAACAGCTCCCTCGCTCTCTCGAGCTGCCCGCTCCGCGTCAAGCACGTTATGACCAAAGCCCACGTGTGACGGTTCCTTCTACGCATTTTCTCGAACATCCCATAAGCCTCCTCGGTCCGACCATTATGCAGGTACCCGGCAATCATGGTGTTCCAGAAACCAAGTTCCGTTGCGGCATTCCGTCGAACAGCTTCCGGGCATCGTGAATTCTGCCGTTCTTGGCGTACACGGAGATCATGGAGTTGTACGTCACGGTGTTCTTGTGGGTCATGTTGGAGAAGACGTCGACGGCTTCCTCGACCCGGGCCGATCGACCCAGCTGGACGATCCTCGAGTTCTGGTCGAAGAGGCGGCTTCCTTGCTCTGCCAAGGCCCTGACTCCGCTTCTCATGACGGGATTCATGGAGTGATTGTGCTGCTCGCGGGCAGTCCTTGACTAGCTCGCTTTTACTTGTCCTGCAGAAAAATTGACATCACTGGAAACTGGAAAGTGTTTTCCAAAAATTGTTTCCTGGTTTTGGCCGAAAGCTAAAAATGAATTGATAATTATTTTCCATCGTTTAAAAAAATATGTTTTTTATTTTTTTTTTTTGGTAAGGGTTAATAACATAAAAAAATCTCAAATTAGTATATATGTGTAAATTTATTTGTTGGCGTAAACTAATTTTTTTATATCTCAATGAATCCCTAATTAGTACACTTATGATAAATTCAACTTTATTCAATTTCCATTAATTTTTAAAATGTTAAATTAAAATGCTCTTTGGTGAGAGAGGTTAGGTCTTTTTTTTTGATATTAATATACTTACTTTAGGGTTTTTAAAACAAAATTTATTTAACCTCTTATTTAAGACGATTTGATTTACTAGTTAACGTAATTTTTTGTAATTTTAATTCAATTTAATGATTAATTCAGAATAAATTTGTTACAAATGTATGAATTTGAATTTTTGTAATAAAAGAATTAGCTTGACTAAATTTATTGGAATTTTTCGTGATATCAACCCTTTTTAAAAAAAGATATATTCATTATTTGGAACATTAATTTCTGAAAAGAGTGAGCCATAGATCAATTATAGTTGATGATTATACACTTGTTATAACATTAAACTCTTATGAAGAGGACACATAAAACTGGCGTAATAAAATCCATACCATAAAAAAGGTCATCCAATTCTAACAATAAAAAAATAATAAGAAGGAATGCACATGAGTCTTTTGGCACCGTAACTAAACAAAAAGTATTTGTGGTTATGTCATCCTTTGCTTAGGATAACAAAATGACTTTCCCTTCAATTCTATCGGACCACTAGTCTGAACTTCTTATTAATGCTAATGACTTCTACTTATTTTCTGCACAGTTTTATAAAAGAGATTAATCTGTCTCCACTTTTTAAGTATGTGAAAATGTGTTATGAAATAACTATTTTGAACTCAAGAAAACACTTCATGTACAACATGATTTGTAGAAATGCATCAATGATCGTGTGCTGAAATGGCTTTGCTCCCTTTGATAGCTTCACCTGCAAGAATTTCAAGTAGGACACGTTCCATAAACTTAGACCATAAAAATTGCTTGATCTTCTCGTCACTTTCCTTGCTTTTATCCATCACTATTATTACATAACACTTATAAACAACAGAATAAGATAAGATGGCAAGAAGTATACTCCAAAAAACAAAGTTAGGAAAGTGCCACTTTTTTAAGTGCTACTTCCGACGAACCTCATCGGAAATCTTACGTGGCAATTTTTTATTATTTTTCTCGCTTATGTGGCTCACAGGAGAGCTGACTCAGCAAAAAACTATAAAAACGACATCATTTTGGTGTGGATTTGAATTTTAATATAAAAATTAAGTAAATTAAATTATAAAAAATTAATTAAAAATAAATAAATAATTTTATAAAAAAATGGAAGAAGGAAGGGTTGATCCCTTGCCTCTCTTGGTTTTTTTTTTTATATATAATATTTCTATTTTTTTTATAAATGTTTTAAATAAATTTAGTATTAAATTAATTTTAATTAATTTTTATATTGATTTTTTCATGTCAACATGCAAAATGACATCAATTTTCAAAAATCACCATGTCGATATTTTGGATTTTTTCACCGTTAGATTAATTTTGCTCCGATTTTGGTAGTGTCGTTCCCTTTGATAGCTTCATCCGCAAGAATTTCACATTTCATAGGCTTAGACCACAAAAATTGCTTGATCTTCTCATCACTTACCTTGCTTTTCAAACGTTACTATTATTACATAACAGCCATAAACGACAGAATAAGATAAATATGATAAAAGAGGGATGGAGCCTAGATGAGAAAACATTCGATTTTCAAAGGATTGATTGCCCATGTTAGGGAAGTTGAAATTGCAATATTTTCTTACCATTTTCTAACAAAATCCATTGAAAATTAGATGAGATAAGAAGCGTATTGGTTCAGGAAACGATGACCACACGCCCCTTTTTCCAGTACATAGGAGGATTGCAATCCTGAAATTGACCTGCAAATCAAGATGCTTAAAGGGATCATGATGCATTGAATCAGCACATTCCTCTTTGAAATGTAATGAATAGTAATGAATAGGGAACGACACTCACAAAATTACTGAATTTAAACGCGCAAAATAAGTTCAATATGGTGGCGTGGTGCACGAATAATAAGATCTTGTTCCTAATGATTGAATGAATATATACATGTATGAAACTGCTGGACGACCCTTCAAGATCGAGCATAAATGCATCATCACCTCCAAGACCTTTTCCAACCAACACAGCAGCAAGATGAATAACTGTCCGCCACCTCCGAGAGTAATTGCTGACTTCTGTTCGAAGCTCCATTCACTCCCTAGAAGTATGAAAAGAAAGATACATCACTCGAAACAGATCAATTTTCCCTCTCAATTTTGTTTGCATGAGACTTGATTATGTACACATTATCCTCTACTTCGAAGCTGTCCAGAACTTTCTCAGTAATTTTGTGAGTGTTGTTTCCTACCGAAGTGCATCAGCTACAAAATTTCTCACTTGCGGTCCGGGTCTGCTACATCTTGTGCAGAGGTAGCAACAGTGGATTTCCCGACAAGGGTACCATTCTCGGGCTCCTGCTCACAACTTATAACACGACTGTCTAGATCCTCGGACATCTGAAGTTCTCTATCATATCCTGCTTGGGCTTCTTTCTCTTCTAATTGAATTCCTGTTGCAGCCTCTTCCAGGTTCTTTCCATAAGTTTTCTCTTCAGTGACAGATGATAAAGAGGATTTCCTTTTCCCGACTAAGTCGCCAACTTTTACCTGACAAATGGTGAATCATAACATTTGTGAAAGAATGCAAACACTTTGGATGGTATCTGGGTTGCATTTAAAAATCTGATTTTGATGCTAAAAGGCGAAGATTGCTACATTGATCGGAGAGTATCTTCATCAAGGAAAGAGTAACAATCGCCCACTGTTCAGGTAGTTGATCCTTTTAGTAAAATGCATATCCGCTCTTGTAATCTCTTGTACTTTTATACCTTAGAGTGACATAATATGGGTTCATTTTGGAAAAATAACTCTAGTAAAGAAGTACTTGGCCAAGAGCTGATGATGAAAGCTCTTAGTGGCTCAATTAGAAAGTCAACTGTAAGATTGCCTAGAAACAGGCAAAAGACACAAAACTCAATCTTTAGCAACAACTTAATGAAAGCTTAGACAGTCTTGGGACTACATCTTTTTTAGGTCCACCATTGAAACTCCACCATGTAAGACCGTCAACTTTCCAGCGCTATTGTGGTGTAAAATGATTTTCAAACATTACTATTAACCTGAACTCAAGAACTAGGGCATCTAAATATAGTGGTCTAAGACTGCTCAAGGCTTTTGTAGTGAATTCTCATCGTTAACAAACCACTGCATTAGATTATTATCACATTGACATCACCCATTCAGTTCAGCAAGTCAAACAGATTGCAAAACACGTGAGGTTTAAGTACCTGCAGTGGCTTCATCACATTAGATTCTCGACCATCATTTTGCCTGACCTCATCTTGAGCTTGTAGCTCCATAGAGTCTCGAACAAGCTGACTCAGAAATGTTACCTCATCGGACATAACACCAAAACCTTTCAAAAGCTTAGAGCCAAGCTGTAAACTTGTCTGCAGGAACAAATCAAACTTGACTTAAATTAATTTTTTGCACCATAGTCAAAAGCATACAAAGTATATTACTAGTTACCTCAGCATTTTCTAGGATAGCATCTGTAGCTCCTGCTTTCTTCAAATCCAAAAGATGAGTAATGTCTTGAGCCCTCGCATATATCGGAATCTGAAGCAGAAAATGAGACAACTACTAATGTGGGACAAAGAAATATCTTAACTTCAGAAGTGACTACAACAGGCAAGCACAATATATGCATAAATTATATGATGTCCACAAACTGAGAATTAGGAGGAACCTATATTAAAGAAGCTTTTATATTGACACGAGAGTTATTGTCTAAAGATCTGGAAATTTTCTTTCTTGTTCCTCGAAAACCATGTTCATGAATTTGATTTCAACCAACATAAAAAAAGAAGAGGGGCCTAACTCCTCCATTTAAAAACTCTGAGAGGCTAGGTACACATATTGGCTTCATTATTTTTGTTATAGGGGCATAAGAGCAAAAGGTAGTAAAAATAATTATGTAGGTGTGAACTCGGACAAATCAAATGCATGGACCTCAAAACACATATGCTGGAAAGAGAGAGAGAGAGAGAGAGAGAGAGAGAGAGAGAGAGAGAGAGAGAGCTTACAGCTGGAAAGGCAAGTCGAAGCCTTTGAACAGCCTCCATTGTTCTCTTCCGTCCAGTGTACATCACCATGACAGCTTTCGGGGAAGTGATACCAGCAGATTGCAACACAGTTGGACGTGATCCATCCCCGTAAAGAATAGGAAAACCAAGCTTTCTAGATGCCTGAGAGTTCAATAAAAAAAGATGAACTTACCTAAAATAGTATCAAAGCACTACCAACTTCAGCATGTCAAAAGATTAATTAATTCAAAAAAATTATCAAAGCACTACCAACTTCAGTATTTCATTCTGGCTCTAGGTAATGTGACCTGAACAAGTACAGCAAACACCAAGCAGCTGCACAAGCCCAACGGCATTTACTAAAACTGGGAAATTATGAAAAGGTCTAACTAACCTTTACTACAGTAGGATTGAGATCAAAAGCAACATAAGGCCAACCAGCCAGGTCACCATCAATTCCAGAAGCCAATGGAGCTGACAAGAAATTGGCAAGGACCTGAATGGATAGAATTTACAATTGTGGTGTAAAAAAGCAGTCAAAGTGCTAATTCAATCAAAGGAAGAACTTGATGCTCAAATCACACCTGACCCATCTGTCCGAATCCAAGAATTACAACAGGATCCCTAGCATCAAAGTTCGCAATCTCTACGGCTTTCTGCAAGAATACATGTAAGAGTTAATCTGCAGCACAACTAGCGAAATTCCTTCAGCGAGCTAAACAAGCTAGCCCAGGCTATTCACTCAGCTGACTAGTGATTTATGTAAATGAAACCATCAAGACTAGAGCTGGCATTCTGGCAGGTTGAGTTAGTTTGAGATGCAGGGTTAGTTTCAGTTTACCAGATACACGTTAGTTTCAAGTTCTGATTGCAGAGGCTCAGTTTCACAAAATTCATAATTTAGATTTTGCAAAATAATATGCATTTTTAGGAACCGATCAGACAAGGATCTCAAATATTTGGAATAATTCTTGATTATGATTTGTTGTACTTCAATCTATGGTTCTATCAGAGACATGTTTTTCGCATTGGAATCAGGTTAGTTTGGGATATCATCTTGTTGTCAAGTTTGGTTATCACACTTTCAGGTAAATCGAGTGTCACGCAGTTCACACAATGGTCAAATTGGTTTAATATCGAATCAGAATTTTGGGCAAATTTCTGAGGTTAGATCAGTTTTTGCCACCTTTAGTCAAGACATGAGACTGACTTAAGGGCTCAAAAAGCATATGAATGCTGCCTATGAGATGATTCATACAAATTTCTTCCTTGAGTTTTGTTTTTAAGATTTTTAACTCAATAAATATAGTTTTTAATAGTTCAATAAAGAAAGGTCAATTTTCTAAGGCATAATGCACGAGTTGCGGTTTTATGAATATGCACTGGTCATGAGATTAATTGATTGATCCAAATGACTAAAGGCCACTGAGAAAGACTACTTTGGATGTTCTTATAAACAACAAACTTTATATATGACAAAAAAACTTACTTCCTCAGTTTCGAACTTGTCATCAATAAAATCGGCAGCCTTCTTTCCAACTTCATTGAGCAAAGGTGTCAATGCCATTGACAACACAACAACTATTATAAGGAGCTTGTTCAGCTCAAGTGGCAGCACCCCAAGCCTGGCCAGATGGTAAAAATCTTCGTGAGCCAATGACTTTAAGGAAACAACCAACAAGTACCCATAACTAACCTGTTTGCCAAGGAGAACACAACAAATCCAAACTCCCCTCCCTGTGATAAGAGCAATCCTATTCTTACACTTTCTTGTAAAGTGAGTCCAACACGGGGACCTATTGCTGTTATAATCACGGTCTTGATGAAGATCAAACCTCCCAGGAGAGCAAGCACATTGGGCCACTCTCGCAAAAGCACCTGCAAAGAGTAGAATTTTCTGTTGCATTAAAAAAAAAAACATGCTTGCTATTGTTACAATGCTCTTTTAATGGCTGGTGTCTTTCTAATTTTCACAGAACAAGCAATGCAAACATATGATCAAAACGCTTACTCAACTCATAAAACCCTAAAAATTTCTCATCTTCTCACAGAAAAAAGTACCAAGGTCCACTGATTTTCTCACAAGAAAATTTATGATCGGGTCAAGCTGGTGCCAAAGTTTAATAGT
Source organism: Eucalyptus polyanthemos subsp. polyanthemos (assembly GCA_017140185.1). Taxonomy (NCBI): domain Eukaryota; kingdom Viridiplantae; phylum Streptophyta; class Magnoliopsida; order Myrtales; family Myrtaceae; genus Eucalyptus; species Eucalyptus polyanthemos. The sequence goes on along the minus strand of CM029463.1, from coordinate 19,254,153 downwards.
ATTGAAAAGAACTTATTCCCACCTCCATGTCAATGGAAGTCCCTGTAGTCACAAAGAACAATCCGAGCAGTAAGCCTCTAAATGGTCTGATATCTGCTTCAATCTGTGTCCGGAAGTTAGTTTCAGCTAACAATGCCCCAGCCAAAAAAGCTCCAAGCTGCACATAAAATATTTACATCTCGTAAAAATTTCTGAAAGGGAAGTCACTTCAGAGTACAAGGCATCCTGCGGGTAGGGATACTTAACAGTATCACTGAAGCCTAACATTTGGGTGAGAAGGGACGTCCCAGAAACAGTCAACAGGCAAAGAGCAACAAAAGCTTCTGAACTCCTTGCTTCTGCGACAACCTGATGTAATGAAGTTAATTAAGAATAAATGTCATTTCAATTTTTCTTACGATTGAAGAAACCTGAAGCACACCTCAAAAACTCGCCTAAGCAGGTATTTCCCTCCAAGAGAAAGTAATCCAAGACCACCTAAAGCCTTTAAACTTTCTTGAGCAAGCACAGGCCAGATGCTTTCCTCAACCAAATTCTGCAAAAGAAGAGTCAGATGACCACAAGCGAAGGTTTTATAAGCTGAATAAAGTATCTGAAACCATTGAATCCCCAGTGTTTACAGTGAGGACACTAAAAAAGACTTGAGTTACACTCTCAATCAACTAAAACAACAAAATCAACTAATGCAAAACATCAAAAAGAGGGGAAAAAAGAAAAAAGGCTGTCTTCAACCATTTATTATACTATCTCATGCATCTTGACCTATAATGCTTCCATCTATAATCAATTTTCTTGCCTATGAGTTCCACTCTTGGAAAGAATGCTAGTTCTTACTATTTGTTCGTATTTTACGATATGAAGATTCCACACAAGTAAATCCTAGAAATAAAAACAATCAAGCCAGACACGCAATGTACCCATATGCACCACCCAAAGGACTTCTGAAAAAAAAAAAAATTGTGTTGCCCCTAAACTTATCCCCCCCTCCCTCCCTGAGTAAATGCTGCCTCCTCATCGTGCACAAGTAAGACCTCACGCACGCACGCACAAGCACACACACACTGCGCGCGTGAGAGAGAGAGAGAGAGAGAACCTGGCTCTCCAGCACCGGAAGGATAACTAGAAGAGGGATGACAGCAATATCCTGCAATGAAACAAATCATTCAATCCAAAAAGTCATGCTCCTCTACTTAGCATGATATCCTGCTTGTGAAGTAAAAGATTGAAATAACTAGTTGCAGGCTAAACTAGCAGCAAAGAAAATTTCATATCATTAGAACCAAATATAACCTGAAAGAGAAGTATCCCCAGAGTTGCGGAACCAAATCTCGTTGCCAGCTCACCTTTCTCTGCAAGAAGCTACACATTATGTTTAGTAAACTCTTGAAACCTGGTGAATGAATTCTTATGAGCAAATGCTCACGAGATGAATAAAATCTGTATTAATCTACCATCAGCGGTCAAAAGAATGACTCTGTTGTCATGCACTGAGAGGACGAAAAAAAGAAATAAGAATAAGCGTAGGACAGGGTTAACAAGGCCACGCATTAAACTCTATGTATCATCTTCGAATACACTTTTGAGTGATAACTATTTAGTGAGGTCTCTATATTGCCATACTATTCTATGTATTCATCCAACTATAATCTCATAATTGGCAAAAGGTAGGGTAAAGTCCACCTGTATGAAAGTGCAAATACCCAATAAATCATGAGTTCTGAAAATTTAACTACCTGCAAGACAAAAGCAGAAGAAGATAGAGAGAGAGCAGCACCAATCACTACTGCCTCATCCACACTTCTGATGTTAACCTGCAATTTACAAAGTTTGGTCAATGAAAAAGCAACACAAGGATTTTCAGTATGGACCTTGGGCAATCCCAGTGCGATAGTTTTTACAATTTACAAGCCAAAGCAATCTTCAGCAATGGTGCATTAAAAGAATCTTTGTTATTTAAGATGGAGCACTATCTAAATTTTATACTAGGTAACTGGCTTCGTAAGTAGATATAGGCATGAGCGCCCATAATAAGCAGCCAGCCTGCTGAGCAAGTACTTAGGCCTACCTTTCAAATTCAAAGCAAGCTTCCAGTTCAAAGGAGGACCTATGGTCAGCATAATAACAAAATCTTTGAAATTTAAGTACATGGGATAACATTTCCCATTTAAGGACCCATAGCAAGATATATATGTGAGCGAAATATTGTGCTGGAATGTTCATGACAAGTGAGATGATATTAAGACACAATATACAAGCACAAGAATGAAGCCACGTCTTGCGGTAGATGCAATAAAGTGTGACTTGGTCGACAACATACTCACCAAATCTGGCTTTGAGTGGAAAAGGAACTCTAGAATTTTTGTCCCTATAGCACCATTAGGTGGAAGTTCAAATGCCGTGAAGACCAGAGTGGATAAGAAGACCTTTAAGGTGAAAACAAATGAAATGTCAAAATGTGAAATGACTCTTGAGAAAGAAAGTAAGATGCCAAATAGTAGAAGAGATGGGATCTCCAGGAATTCAACTCAAACTGTAATCCATGCATGTGACAACACTTTACCTGAGTCAATCCCATGCCAAAGGCGAACTTTGCAAGAGCCTTTAAGCGTGCAAATGATAGCTCCAATCCCATCTCGAACAGCTGGAGAGGAAGAGGCATGGCTCTTTCATGAGTAGAGTCATGTCCATAAAGAACATGATAGTTGAGCTATATCTATTTACATGTGTATCTTGCTCCACCGGTTAATAATTAAGTCGACTATCTAGAGGGAAAAAGGAAAATAATAAATCAAAGCCACCCATCAAATGGAGTCACATGGATCACTATGTTAGAAATGCTCAAGATCTTTCTTCAAGATATCACCTTAGTCTTTTTGGCTCAAATCTAGTAACAAAGACAGCAGATGGGAAATCATTGTCCTTCTTGATCTTAACATGCGCCACTTGGCAGAAAAATTAGATGCTGCATTTCCTAACTTACTATCATGTATAGAATATGAGTAAGTGATAAGTTGCTCACACTTCAGTTAAAAACCAAAAAAATGGATAATTCCAGCTTTTTGACATAGGAATGGTCACTAATGGAGGTGAAAGTTTGTGAAATAAAGCAAAGGAGAGTCTTCTTGATGCGCACTCCACACCCTAGAGCCAGGATGCAAACAATAGATGGGACTTGGATGTCTATTGAATGTATCATGTCATCCAATTAATAAGTTAGAAGCTTGACTGAAATAGAAACATTGTGACATATCACTACTTTCACTTGTTATTTTGCTGCTAAGCAAGGGTGGCCACACTTAAAGTCACAATTCTTTCAGAATATAGTGACTGATAAAAGTTAGAAACGTCATTAACTGCGACAAAAAGAAAAAGATGAAGCAACAATTCAGATTATTGGCAGAGAGAAACTAGCTTACCAGGAAAAGGATGCCCCATTCAGACAGCACTTTGACATCTGTGAGATTTCTTATAAATCCAAACTGATTGAGTACAACTCCAGCAAAGAAGAAACCAAGTATCTGAAGACAAAGCAATAGCTCTTAGACCAATCATGGCTCCATCCTTATAGCATCTTGCAATAAGAGACTTAAACTTTTCATTAAAAAAAGATCCATCTATGCATTTATTCATGGTCTGTTTGATCGAGGATGGTTGAAAACAAATATTCCAATGGCCATGGCCCATAGCACGACAACCTCTTAAGTAGGTGGGACAGAGGAAATTGAAAGAAGCACCTTGCAGTTCCCCAGCTTTTATTGCTGAAGTCAGGCTTTTATCAACTAAAGACCTAAGCACTAGATATTCTTCTTTCCCTTTGACATCACATAGTGAATTTTAGACTTACTGTTGATATACTCAATTAACAAACATGTGCGTGTTGTCAATGCAGAGGACCATTGGTAGGCCCCAACACAAAAAGAGATAAATATGAATCAAAAAGGTATTTCTTACAGGACTCGCTTTGAGTAACTTGAATGTCGGGACGACTGCTACAGTCACTGCTAAGAATGTAAGAGTATCCAATCCTAAATCATTGATGACATCAACAGCACTGGCGACGTCAATCGTCGCTCGAATCCGTGCTCTTCCAGAGTGACCCAGCCTATAGTTGTTGTGACAAAGTTGTCTCTGACCCAATCTCGAGGAAGTCAACAAACTTATATATTCACAGGTATCTCCCGAAACAAAAGAGCGGCGACCAATCCGATACTTTAAGGCATAAGGCGGCGCATGGACTTGCTGGCTATAGGAATATGAATCCAAATGTCCACAGCCACATGAGATGGGAGTAGAGAAAGCTACAACCACATTTCCATGCTTCACCATGCCATATCCCTGGAAGTCGAGAAAGGGGTAACACATAGCATCACTTCAATTAATCATGGTATTGTCATAGCTAATCTATATGATGCTCATGATACCCAGTTGAAAAGAATCCAAGAATTTGTATTGTGGGTTGCTTTACAAAACAGGAGCATTCTTGATATGCAAAAGAGATCCCAAGCAGCACTCAGCATTTGAATAATCATATGCATACACTTCAATTAATCACGGTATCGTCACAGCCAAGAATGATGCTAATCCATATGATGCTCAGGATACCCAGTAGAAAAGAATCCAAGAATTTGTATTGTGGGTTACTTTACAAAACGGGAGCATTCTTGGTATGCAAAAGAGATCCCAAGCAGCATACAGCATTTGAATAAACATACGAATAACCATCTTTCCAAAACACTCTGAGCCGTTTCAAACGACAGACCCTCGGACACCATTCAATCCAAAGGCGGTCACTCGGCACAAATTATCAAAAACTCCGAAACAAAATGCTCAAAACATGGACGAAAGAGCCAGCGCGCATAGACAGACGAACCCAGAACCAGAAACCGAAGAGGGTACGTACTCTCGGGAAGTGGCACAGGTTGAGCGACTCCCACATGGCGGCACGACCGGGGCTCTAGGAGGAGCTCAATCGCATGCGGAATTTCCGCTCCAAGAACCAATCTCGACGCTTCTTGGGTCGCCGTCGTCCTTTGTGATGCTTTGAAGGTGGCAAAGGTGAGGCTGTGACGAGGCCGCGCAGCAAGAATTTAGAGAGAGAGAGAGAGAGAGAGAGATTGTGGAGGAGATGCGAGCGCCCGTGGGAGGAGGAGATTCCTGGATTCTTGCTCTTCTCTTGTCTGGATCACGATTTCACCTGCAGGCCGGCTGACGTGGACGCCACGTGGATTATTACACGTGCTGACGACGTGGTTTCTGAAATTACGATAACGCCGTTTGTTGATTTGAATCGTTGAATTCTGGTAACCTGATGTGGCTTAATCAATTTTCAATTCAAAAAAAGTTCGGCAATTGGGCAAAAGTTTTGTAATTATTAATTTATAAGAAAAATAAATTACGAAAGAAAAATAATTGATTTCCGATTAATAGATAATTACTTTTTTTGTTTTGACAAGTTATATGCCGCATTAGAAAGGTTGCTTATTATGACCAATGATGTAGAAAATATTTTATATGAGAAATTGATAATCACGCATGCAAAACTCCTAAGTTGGCAATTACTTTTTTTTTCATGGAAAATTATCACTGACCCCAAAAAAAAAAATTACTAGTAATCAACAGTAACCAAAAGTTGAAAAGTACTTAGTAATAATTAAGCATACTGAAAATTATTTATTTGTATCCAATTTATTTTTACGTCATAAAAATAAATTATTGACACATCCATTGCTCAATAAGCGACATGTGAGGTTGAAATTAATTCTATACTATAACTAAATCCTTCCACATGTCAATTAAATACTGTAATTAAAAAAAAACAATTAAATACTATGGGTAAGAAGTTGTTTTTTACACTAACCATGGGCCTAATAAAAATCACAAAAGGTTAACTTTATTATTAAATTAAGTCTACTCTCATTTATGAAAGTTCATACCATATCATGTTTATAGTGAATGCTAGATAGTGAAAGCTGGTGATTCCAAGCAACGTTTGCTCTTCTTTTCAAATGATCTATACACCTATTTATTGTAATACTAAAAGATTTACTATCAATCTCATCATATTGTGAGTTATAAATCAATTAAACTCTTTGTTGCCATTTTTAGCTATCCATCTTTGACTAACTATTATGATGGATTTTCTTAGGCCATTTTAAATATTTTAGATCAATTAAATCATTACAAAAATCCAGCTTTAGCCAAACATGAAATTTTAAGTCTCTTTACAATTAAATAAAAGAAATTGGGAATAAAAAAATTTCATGGTTGTACCAAACACATTTTTGTTCTTATTCTATTCTAGGATTAGAAATGTTATACAATTATCAAACAAGTTCTTCTGCTAAAAAACTAGTTAGAGAATAAAATATAAAAAAACTATTTATAACATAAATTGTTTTTAAAATAAAGATGTTAGCTAAAGAAATCTAATATGGGCAACATCAATGCTAGGAAATTTGAAAAAGTCCGGATTATAAATGGACAGATTGGAGTTAGACAACTTGGGTTGAAGATACCAAGGTTCAGATTGAAGTCTATAATTACTAAGGTTGACTTCATCTGGCTTTGTAAACACAATATATTCTTCCAATCTCGATTAGAAAAACATAACCCTGTGAAGGGTTAATTTTTTTTAAAGTATTTTAAAATTATTAACATTTCACGAACAAATGAAATAGTACTTGACTATCCGGATTTGTTAAGTAAATCAATATAGTGCATTCCAATATAAAGCATTCCAAAAAAGAAAAAAGAAATCAATGTAGTGCTTAGGATGATTGCATTATTCTACACGTGTTAGGACTGTTGACCATGGGGACGTCCCGGCTTTAGACAAAGAACGAACGAAAATGGAACTTTTCGAAGATATGAAAAGGTGTGGTTTTTGTTGTACTCATGGGACAAGAAAATCTCCAAAACAAGAATCCGGATTTGACTGCCTGATTTTTAATCAGATAAAATCTCTATAGTCTGGACACTATCTGATGAAGCCTCTATCTAGTGTCCAGACTATAGAGACTTTATCTGATTAAAAATGACAGTCAAACCCGGATTTGGAACGGAGGTTTGTCTTGTCTCATGGTGTAATGTAGCTTTCCGTAAAATATTATTTTAATCGAAGCCGAAATGTAGCTTATTTTATATTTTACAGGAAGCTTCATTTCGGAACGGAGACTTTCTTGTCCCATGATGAGCGTTTAGATCTCCACCAACAAGATTGGAACATCAGGGGTCGCGCCCCCCCCCCCCCAAAATCCTTCAGGCACTCCTCACAGCCGACCATCATTCGATACTTTCTCATCCTTTGTTTCTCCCTCATCTATCCCCGCATTCAAAAATGCCAAATTTCTTGCCAAATTAGCGAGACAATATCGACGCCATTGTCACATTCATCATTCCAGTTCTAGTTAACTTCGTTGTCCTGAAATATCAAGGGACACGGGATTCTCCATTTGATACACACCCCTTCACTATCTTTCTCATCATTTTCACGCTTCTCCTTTATTCCTTTTTGTCCCTTCCACTTATCGCTCGTCTGCCGGTCTTTAGTACCGCTTGTGGTGCCCGCGTCTTTTTCTTTCTCAGGGTCTTCTCCTTCCTCTCCGTAGCTTTCCTCATGTTGCTGTTGTTCCGAGGACTCCTCTTTTTTCTCCTCTTTTTGCTGTTGTTGATACTGCTCTTTCCAGCTTACTTATGGGGTCTTATTCAAAACCTCAAGCAGAAGATATTAGTAGTCACAGTCCGTACGTTTGGCCATCGAGGAGGAGCTCTTTTGCCATATTGATTCGTAGTACTAGCCCGTGCTTAACCAGTCAATGTTTTTAGCCAAAAATAAAAGGAAAAGAAAAACTAGTTGCTGTTTAACTAGTCATGTCCACAAAATTTTTAACGTGCGCATAATTTCTTAAATCCAATCACAGGATCTGAGCAGTCCTTAAAAGCCTTGAGGGAAGAAGAAACGAGCGGGAGACGCGTTGGCCAACCTTCGCGTCCACCCACTCTCTCGTTCCGGCAGCTGAGTAGCAGATTTGGAAATGCCGAGCAGCAAGCTCGCGGCCAAGACTCCAGATCTCGAAGTTTGTTGACCTCCGCATGGGTGCAGATTAAAAGAAGGCATAACATAGGGGTTTCTTTGTATATATGATTTTCCCTTTGCATTCATTTAGTTAAGGGAAGTTATGATAAAGAATTCTCTATCTAAAATTTTGGTGTGGGTTGTGATCAAGACATCATCGGAATTTGATATGAAATATATGGTTGCTTTTTTTTTTTTTATGCCTTTTTAGTTTTCAATACGATTCAATTTTGTTTTACTTTTTTATCCATAGGATTTTATATATTATTTAATATTATAGATAATATTATTTTGCATTTATTTATCATGCCTACTTTTCAAGTCTTATAGGTTACGACTTTTTTGCTTATATTCATGCATAATGTAATGGAACTTGCCCATTGAATATATATTGATAAAACTTAGAGTATTTCTTTACCTTACGCTTCGTGCAAGATTAAGATTTCACTCTATGGCACAATTCGACTCCTATTACCTTCCACCAGTCAGGTGGCATGAAAGCCAACAAGGATCGCCGGAGACAAAGTCATGTCTGGTTTAAAGAAAAAGCTCTTCAAAGCACAAAGGTTCGCACCAACTGTACACGATAAACCTGCGATTCACACTTTAGGATGATTTCGACACCTTTTCACCTTTGTTTTGATGAAAAGTGAAAAGTATAAGACTTCATAAGTAACCAAGATGTCGGTACTCATGCAGTAACAAATCCTTAGCACCCAAAAGGAGCCTAAAAGGGCCGACATTTCCAGATAAAAACTAAGTCTTTCCAAACACAGGACAGTTCCAGAGAACTTCAGTAATAGCTAAAACAGCTCATTCCTACAAAAACCCAGAAAAGAATAACCCTCCCCAGCACCTCGAAAAACATAGAGAACATCCTAACCCGCATTTCCTCAGTGGTTTCTCCTATTAAAACATAATTCACATAGAATCCACTTCCAACACACTGCTTGACGCACTAGAAATGTGTCGTACAATGCCGAATCAAAACTCAAACCCAAATTCTGATTCAACCTCTCACGTTGCAGCATAAACTTGCTTAAATTTTTCGCACGTCACATAAATAGATAGCCCAAGAAAGCCTCATCGAGCAGAATGTGTCTTAAACCTCGGTGTTCCCGAGCTTCAAGGAGAGAGCATGTTAATCACGTCTAAACGAAACCAACCGAATTCAACAAACCCCAAACCAATACGGAAAGCGAAGCATCAAGAAGAGCAAGAGCCACAATCAAGAATGACAAACCCACGATCAAGATAAGCTAGCAGTAAAACAGAGACCCAAAAAAAAAAAAAAAATCAAGAGAATTCAAAGGAATTACTAACTCGGTCCCCTTCTGCCTTAGGATACGGAACTGCTTGGGTGACAGGACCGCTTGCCACTCTTCCTCCGACTTCCAGATTGACCTAGCATAATGTTAATTTACCGGTCATTACTTTTGCATGAAAGAGATACATAAAAAAAAAAAAAAAATCAGTTCATAAAGTTGCAAGCAGTGAAAAATCCATGTAAAGATGTTCAAAACTCAAGCAATTAAGCAAAATACCCCACCTTCACTTAACCGAGCAAATCATTCTCTCCCTCAGTGCGCTCCATGGAAGCCCTCTGTAAAATCTGAAAGCAAGAAAAGCATTAGAATATTTGCACTCAATCAAAGCCCAAAAAAAGGGCCTATAAATGGACATACTTAGTCCAAAAACAGTAATACTTTTCTTGCTTTAAGTTGTCCCTCCTACCTCTTGAATGGAGCAAGTGCATACCATGGACAATTATCACTCATGTGCTCTTCCTCACAGCAACAATAATAAGGTTAAAACTTTCATACCAAAGGTCATGATGACAAATACTCAGGTGAAAACGGTAGGATGCGACTTGCTTCAGGAGTCAAAAGGGTGACGAAAAACTCTCCCCCTTAGCCTCCTGATAAGCTCTTTGACTTCGGCTCAACCTAGAAGACAAAGCAGCCACTATCACTGAGCCTCCATGCCTCCCGAAACAGAGGCAATAGAAGACAAAAGGGCGATGAAAAACTCTCCCCCTAGCCTCCTGATAAGCTCTTTGACTTCGGCTCAACCTAGAAGACAAAGTAGCCACTATCACTAAGCCTCCATTCCTCCTAAAATAGAGGTGATAGAAAAGAAAAAAAGGGAAAGGAGAAAGAGAGGTCTCACGGTACCCATACGCCTCTCTCTCTTCCGCCACAATATCCCTTGTGGTTGTCACGACGTCGCCGAAATCCCAAACCTTAGCACCGCCACCAGTATATCTAGCCTCGCAAACCTCTTTTGCTTCAACATCCTTGGCTATGTACTCGAGCCCAAAATCAGGTTTGAATAAGGAGCAGAAGACAAAGAAGCTCAAGAGGCCAATCAGTGGCTGGCAATTTCTGGAGCCGCGGCTGGAAAGTCAATGATGGCAACAAGGACAGAGGCGAGGAGGGAAACGCTTAGGGTGAGTGAGAGGCCTTGAGACAGAGAGGAGGGGAGCACTTGGGGTGAGTGATTTGTTGAGTAGGTCACTCCCAATTGGAGAGGCCAATGCAATTATGTATATCTGTAGTAGAATATGTATGGTAGTGATCGTGTAAAAGAAAAAAAAAAGAAAAAAAATATCAAAAGAGATCAGGAGATAAATCAACGTGATTTTCCACATCCAGAAAATCAAGGGAAATTATGAAAGAAATCAAAATGATCTTCTCAGATCTACAAAATCACGAGAGATTAGGAGATAAATCTACATGATTTTCATATCGTACAATTCCAATTGGGATTGCATTTGCTCCTATAAATAGGAGTCCTCCTCAAGGGAGAAGAACACATAAAAGCAAGAATATCAAAGCAGCAAAGTGGAAGAAACCGCTTTCTTCTTCTATGAAAGAGTGTTATCTTTGAGTGAGTTATCCAATTTGTGAGAGGTTCAGATGCAAGAGATCCACCTTTGGGTGAAGTTGTGAGATACAGAAGTTGTATCCCATTATTTATCATAATGGAAGTTTGAAGTGGACTACGGTCTCATGATTTTCCCCTTCACCTCACGTTAAAATTCTGGTGTTATTTACTATTCATCTTTACTGCTTTCATCCTATTTAATTTTCACAGAAATAGTAGCGGGAAAAATTATTGGGCCTTCTTCACAAATATTCTTTTCTTTTCTTTTTTTCTCAACATGAGGAGAGGAGTGCTTGAGGAAGAGAGAGGCATAAGCGGGGAGAAGAAGCGCGCTTTGTTGAAAAAATGAGAGAAAATGCAGCAAGTAGTTGAGCAGAGGAGTGTGAAAAAATAGGCTTTCAATTTATTTTTTTAATCCACGTCAACAGACACGTGTTGACTTGTTAGTGGGCCAGCTAGGCTTGTGTGCGACGATGACGTGATGATTAACAACCAATGAATATTTTAATTGGAACAATGACTATGACAATGGCGTCGATATTGTCTCGTTGATTCGACAAGAAATTTGGCATTTTTGAATGCGGGGATAGATGAGGGAGAAACAAAGGAAGAGAGACAAAATTGCAAGAGTAGGGCGAATGTGCAAAAGATTGGGGAAGTTGGGAAGTCAAATGATGGTCGGCTACGAGTGCTTGAAGGATGGAGGGGGTTTATATATGCTTAGACCCTTGATGTTCCATTTTCATGATCATGGGACAAGAAAGTCTCCATCTGAAGTGTACATTTCCACTGTTCTATGTCCCTCTCGGTCTTCGTGCGGAGACCGTGCATAGATTGTGCGGAGACCGTGTGGAGACCGAGAGGAACATAGAACGGTGGAAATGTACACTTCGGATGGAGACTTTCTTGTCCCATGATCGGCATTTAGATCTTCACCAATGAAATTGGAACATCAGGGATCTAAGCATATATAAACCCCCCTCCATTCTTCAGGCACTCATCTCTAAGCATGTATAACCCCCCTCCATCCTTCAGGCACTCCTCACAGCCGACCATCATTCGATATACTTCCCTAGTCTTTTGCACATTCGCCCTGCTCTTGCAGCTTTGTCTCTCTTCCTTTGTTTCTCCCTCATATGTCCCTACATTCAAAAATGCCAAGTTTCTTGCCGAATCAGCAAGACAATATCGACGCCATTGTCACGTTCATCGTTCTAGTTTTAGTTACCTTCGTTGTCCTGAAATATTAGGCGACACGGGAATCTCCATTTGATACCCACCCCTTCATTATCTTTCTCATCATTTTCACTCTTTATTGCTTTTTGTCCCTTCCACTTATTTTTCATCCGCCAGTCTTTATTATTGCTCGTGGCGCCCGCATCTTTTTCTTTCTTAATGTCTTTTCCTTTCTCTCCATAGCTTTCCTCACGTTGCTGTTGTTCCGAGGTCTCTCCTTTTTTTCTCTTGTATTTGCCGTTGTTGATAATACTCTTTCCAGCTTACTTATGGGATCTTATTCAAAAGCTCAAGCAGAAGATGTTAGTAGTTGCAGTCCGTACGTTCGGCCACCGAGGAGGAGCTTTTTTGGCCATATTGATTTGTAGTACTAGTCGGTGTTTGAGTAGTCAATGTTTTTAGCCACAAAAAAAAAAAGTAGTTGATGTTTAACAATTTCTTATGTCCTATTACATACTAACATTGGATTTGAGCAATACTTAAAAGGCTTGAGGGAAGAAGAAACGAGCGGGAGACGCGTTGGCCAACCTCTGCGTCCACCCACTCTCTCGTTCCGGTGGCTGAGCAGCAGATTTGGAAACGCCAAGCAACGAGCTCGTAGCCAAGACTCCAGATCTCGAAGTTTGTCGACCTCCGTGTGGGTGTAGATTAAAAGAAGACATAACATAGGGATTTCTTTGTATTTATGATTTTCCCTTTGCATCCATTTAGTTAAGGGAAGTTATGATAAAGGATTCTATATCTAAAATTCTGGTGTGGGTTGTAATAAACACATCATCGGAATTTGATATGGAATATATTGTTGCTTTTTTTTTTTTAGTTTTGGATACGATTCAATTTTGTTTTACTTCATTATCCGTAGGATTTTATATATTATTTAGTATTATAGATGATATTATTTTGCACTTAGTTATCATGCCAACTTTTTGAGTTTTCTAGTTTACGACTTTTTTGTTTATATTCATGCATGATGTAATGGAGCTTGCCCGTTAAATATATATAGATAAAATTGAGTTTTTCTTTACCTTGCACTTCGTGCATTATTAAGATTTCACTCCGTGGCACATTTCGATTCCTATTACCTTGCACCAGTGAGGTGGCATCAAAGCCAACAAAGATCACCGGAGAGCAAAGTCATGTCAGGTTTAACATTGAGCAGCCTTTTTCAACATGCCACATTAGAACGGCTCGGCAAGAAACATCTGCGAGATGGATAACAAGAGATGGAAGTAGAGAAAGCTACAACCACATTTCCATGCTTCACCATGCCATATCCCTGGAAGTCGAGAAAGGGGTAACGCATAGCATCACTTCAATTAATCATGGCATCGTCATAGCCAAGAATGATGCTAATCTGTATGATGCTCATGATACCCAGTCGAAAAGAATCCAAGAATTTGTATTGTGGGTTGCTTTACAAAACAGGAGCATTCTTGATATGCAAAAGAGATCCCAAGCAGCACTCAGCATTCGAATAATCATATGAATACACTTCAATTAATCACGGTATCGTCACGGCCAAGAATGATGCTAATCCATACGATGCTCAGGATACCCAGTAGAAAAGAATCCAAGAATTTGTATCGTGGGTTACTTTACAAAACAGGAGCATTATTGGTACGCAAAACAGATCCCAAGCAGCACTCAGCATTCGAATAAACATTCGAATAACCATCTTTCCCAAACACTCTTAGCCGTTTCTAACGACAGACCCACGGACACCATTCAATCCAAAGGCGGTCACTCGGCACAAATTATCAAAAACTCCGAAACAAAATGCTCAAAAACATGGACGAAAGAGCCAAGCGCGCATAGACAGACGAACCCAGAACCAGAAACCGAAGAGGGTACGTACTCAGTGATTAGCATCATTCTCGGCACAAATTAATCATGGTATCATCTTTCCCAAACACCTCTTGCTTTTGCTTGTTTTTCTCTCGTCTCTACTAGAAATTTGTAAATGTCCGCTCCTTCAATGTCAATTCAAAATCATGCCTATTGCTTTTCCCCGTTTTGTCTTGTCTCGACTAGAAATTTGCAAATGTCTGCTCCTCCAATCAGATTTCGCATGATGCTACTGACATGGTTGAGGAATTTTTATTCCCCCTCGATCTCTATGATCTGTGATGCAAAGTGCACCAATCCAAAATTAAGTGGATGTTTGCTGAATGGCCATGGTCTTCCAAGTTCAGTGAAATATATCACATAGAACTCGTCACCTCTCTTAATCCAATCAGTGATGCCAATACTCCGTACTCTACAATTCTAAGATAGTAAAGCTTTGCTTCTTAAGGAAAGTGTTGATCTAATCGTCTCAAAAATTGAAAGGGCTACACAGGAAAGATTAGTTGATTCCTTTGTTGTTCCTAGGCAGATTGCATCGGATAGATACCAAGGGAGAGGTCTAGCTTCTAAGACTTTGCATATAAACAAAGGGTGTTGACTTAAAAGATTTTCATGAAAAAAGAATGGTGTTTGACAAACGCCTTGTAAAATATTTATTACAGAAATTTTTTTAGTATAGATAAAAAAACAATAAAAAAAATAGAGAAAAAAGGAACCTGCAATATATGAAAGCACAAGCGGGGGTGACAACAGTTGGACTGGTGCCGACATTGTGCAACCCTAGGCAACGTGCCTCCAAAGTCGAGCAAACCCGGCGACGTGACCTGAGGTCAAGTGAAACTAAGTGACACAACGCTAGTGTCACACAACCCCAAGTGGAAGAACGCCGGGGCCACACTACTAGGCAATGTGATGCTTGACCCTCGGCAAGCTAAAAAATCTGGCATCAAGCGACCCTCGCAAAGCTCCTCAACATTGTGTGATCCTCACCAAAGCTTTGCCGATGTCTTTCAACCCTCACAAAGCTGCACCATCGTCCCTCGGTCCCACTTCAAAGCTTCCCGGCCATGATCAACCACATCTTTCTCTCTCCTATCCAAGGTTGAGGGGTAAAATATGATTGCAAATATATTAGTGATGGTAAGATTGGAAGAAACAAAAAACCTTATTAAACCTCAGAACTTGCATTCAAAAATGTTAAAGCCATACGCGGAGGCTACCTTGAACTTTGAGTGTTTTCAAAGCAAAACTTTGGATCAAAATCTTTGAAATTGTGTTATCAAACATCAAATCCTTGGCTCAAGGGCCCTTGAAGGTCCAAAATAGCTTAATTCAAGATGACTCAGCACTGAAATTTTTAACGGCCAAATTAGACGGGAATGAAACGAGGGTAAAATTGAAATATTGGTACTACTTAAGGAGTTTTTATGAGTCCAGATTTTTTTTTGAAGTAAATATTTTCAAGTAGTACTAGTTGAAGATATTTTGTGATATTAATCGGGAGAAGTATAGCCCGAGTGCCAATACTTGGCACGGAGGGACACTTAGGCTGCGTTTGTTTTTATTCTTTTTTTTTTTTCTGTTTCTAAACATTTTTTTTTTTTTTTTTTGTTCTGGGAACAAAAAAAAAAAAACGCGTTTGTTTGTGTTTTTTTTCCAAAATTACTTTTTTTTCCCAGAAACATATCTGGAACTAAAATAAGAAACAAAAACAAATTGTTTCTTGTTTCTGGAACAAAATTCAGAAACACTTTCCATTTTCTTCTCTCTTTTTTCTTTTTCTTTTCTTCTTCTTCTTTTTTCTTTCTTTTTTCTTTGGCCGATCGCCAACCTCGGCCAAGGCCAGCGACCGACTGTCGAGGGCCGGCAGCATCGCCTAGCCACGGCGAGGCTCACCGGCCCCTGGTGAGGCCAAGCTCGCCCAGCCAAGGCGAGGCTTGGCGTCGCCAGCCACTGGGCGAGCTCGGCCTCATCGGATCTAGGCAAGCTCGAGCTCGCCCAGCCAAGGCGAGGCCGACCTCGCGCCGAGCTGCGTAAGCTCGATCTTGCCCAAATCCGGCGAGGCCGAGCTCGCCCAGCAGCCGGTGAGCCTCGCTGTGGCTGGGCAAGGCCATCGGCCCTTGTCGGCCGGTCGCCGACCATGGCCGAGGCCGGCGATCGGCCAAAAGAAGAAAAAAAGGAAAAATAAATAAGAAAATAAAAAATAAAATAGAAAAAAATAAAATAAAAATATTTAAAAAAATTATACAAATTTACCAAACGTGTTTCGTTCATTTTTTATTCCTAGAACAAGTTTACCAAACGTGTTTTTGTTCAAAAATTGTTCCCTAGTAAACACTTTTTTCTATTTCTGTTTCTTGGAACAATTTTTAAACAGAAATATTACTAAACGCGCCCTTAAGTGCCAAAAATTACGAAAGTGACAATTAAGTGCCAAAATCGGAGCAAAATTGATCACTTAAGTGCCACTCTAACCAAAATCTGGCCAAAATACCGACGTGGTGATTTTCCGGCAAAGGAAGTGCAAAACCACGCTGTTTTGGTGCTAATGTGGTAAATATATATATATATAAATTAATAAAATTTAAATTTAAACTAAATTTATTTAAAACATTTAAAAATAAAATACAAATATTTTTTTTGGTAAAGGATTAAAATACAAATATTAAAAACTAAAAATTAAAAAAAAAAAAAAAAGGGGCCGACCCTCCCCCTCCGCCACTAGCCCTTACGCGGCGGCTAGGCTCAGCCCTTAGCCGCCGCCCCCGCCCTTTAAAAAAAAAAAAATTAGTTTTAAATTCAATTTAATTAATTTTTACAGTAATTTTTTTACCACGTCAATACTAAAACGGTGTCATTTTTGTATTGTCTAGCCACGTTAATGTGCAAAACAATGTCGTTTTGCACTTTCTTCGTTGGAAAATTGCCATGTCAGCATTTTGGCCGGATTTTGGCCGAAGTGGCACTCAAGTGATCCATTTTGCTCCAATTTTGGCTCTTAAGTGTCACTTTCCTAACTTTTAACACTTAAGTGTTCCTCCATGCCAAGTTTTGGTACTCCAGGTGTCCGTACCTCCAATTAGCTCCTATATCTTTAGTATATTAGTATATGATCCTCTAAGTTTGTTTGTTTTCATCGGTATATCTTTTCATTAGATTTAACAAGCTTAATTCTCCAATAACAAGCTTAATTGTCCAAAATTTTGTTCCAAAACCAATCTTCAACGAGCGTAAGCAAATTTTCTCAATGATCTAACAAAGCAACATCGACGATTCCTACCAAAAATGAGCGGATGCAAGGATAAATTGACTAGAGCTAGAAAGAGAGCAAGATCAAGCGGTGATAGAATTATCCTAATGTTATCATTTTTTTTAACCTAAAAGATATTTTTATTTTCTTCTTTGATTTTCTACTAAGTAATTTAATGGTCAAATTTCCCGTGTAATTGACTTTTCTTTTCTCCTTTATTATCCAACCAGTGTTCTCTCCATGGCTGTTGAATTCAGTTTATTGTAAGAACACGTGGCACTTGATTTCAACTGTCAAGTTGTCTCTATAAAAAGAAAAAGGAAAAAGGAAAATGATAAAATCGTCCGACTACACGAGCCATCCGATTGTGTGCATTTACACGTGTAACCTTGGCTATCCTGGAAAAGAGGGGATTCCAGAATTTTCTTAATTTTTGGTGTCCGTTGTCTCTCGACTTTCCGAACTACTTAACCTGTTGCATGCCTTTCAGGTTTTATATTTTAGTTTTCTAATATTATTTAATGTACAAAAAAATGTTAACACGTGGCATTCTTTCTTCCTAGTTGATGAGGTTAAAAAAATCTTATGCAAAATAGAGTTTATTAATGTACACTTGTAATTCATGGATTTGTTATTCTATCACTACACTAAATTCAGCCACAAAATAAAATTTATTTTAAGTTATTAATGTCTGCTCACTTTAAGTAATTTTACAATGTTTTATACTAAACGAAGTAACTTTAGTATGCTAAAATGTCTCTTTATCTACAGGGTTTACACGGGTTTCATGTACATGTATTCTCTATCAGTATAATGCTTGTTGTTTTTGGGGTTAGACATTTTAACATATCACAAAGTCAAGTTCTAAACTAGTTTTTTTCTTTTCTTTTTTTATGCAGTCCTCATTGGTTAATTCCGCATGTTGTTCTCACATTAGTTTTACATGCTAAGAAGCTTATTAAAGAATTACATATCACTTGTCTATGAAATTTATACGAGCCTTATAATCTTGCTATGGATCGCAAAAAAAAAAAAAATCTAATTTACTCCTTCAAGTGAATGATTACAGAATGCCAATTGCTAAAGTTAAAATGTCGAAGTTCACTATATGCGTCTTAATTTTTTAAATAATGAGTGATTGACTTACACTTTACAAAATCAACGTGATGCATCTTTACATATAAAAAAGAAAAAGTTTAACCTAGCTATGAAAGTGAGACGAAAAAGAAAATCAAAATAAAATGTTTATCAAGCTTTTTTTTAGTTTAAATTCTAAGTCTAGGTGGCAATTATGCAAAGATTGACAGGGTTTCTTTCTTTTAAACTTATAGTCCAAGAGGTAGTTTGAGTAGTTAAATGATTAATTCATACAACCAATTTAGTTACGAAGTCGCCGTTTACAAAAACTTTAAGCGGTCACGCCCATTATTGGCTTATTGATGAGGTCTTATAGCTCATGGATAAGATGATTTGCATGCATTAATAAGATTTAGTCAAGTGAAGATTCCTATTCATTGTTGAAAAAAAAAAAAATTATACCACAGAAAGAATCTTATTTATTGTTAAAAAAAAAAAAAAACTGGATGGGGGAGAGGGTTCTGTCGGCCCAACCTTCAATGGCAAGTGGCCAACACGTGTGAACAAATGGGTCGGAAAGAAAAAAAAAACTGCAAACGAAAGCCGCAGTGCAAATCCTACACGTTGCGAACTAAATTCTATGAATGTGAAAAATGTACCGAATCCCACTTTTTAAACAGCGGTTTTACGACGATAGGTGATATAATTTATTAATATATACATGTATATATAGTGTTAAGACGTTTTTGTATTTAATTACAATGACACATAATAATCTTATACGATACTTCAAATGTATCGTAGAAGTGCTCCTAAGATGCAAGTTTATCATGGAAGGAAAATAAAAAAAGTGACATTCACACTTTTTATATATGGCAACATGCCAATTGGAAAGAAGGATTTTCAATTTATAATAAGGATCAATTAGACAATGCACAAACGAGTTCGGGTGAAACTTAAACAAGAATGTAGCACGCAATATTAAGCTCAAACTTGGTAATACCCAATTTGATAGTCTCATGAGCCCAATTAGGCTTAACTTACTTTTTGTCCATTATTTAATATAGTCAAGTGGAGTAAGTCAAATTGAGGGTGAGGCTCAAGCTCACCGAATTTGGTGAGCCGCGAGCTCACCGACCTTGGCGGAGCTCACTGAATAGGGCAAGCCACAAACTCACCGGCTTCGGCAGAACTTGGGCTCGCCTGGATTAGGTCGGCGAGCTCACGACTCGACCAATCCAGGTGGGTCCAAGCTTCATTGAGGTTGACAAGCTTGAGGCTTAGCCGATCTAGGTGAGCTGAATATGTTGGTTGGTGAGCTTGCGACTCACTTAGATCGACCAAGCCTCGAGTTCACCGGATCTAGCGATTGCATCTTGGTCAACCACTAGGCAGTTGACCACATGGAGGCACGAAACGACGAAGGAAGGAGGAGTCAGGAAAAGAAAAAAGGAAAAAGAAAAATTAAAAATAATAAAAATTTGATTTTTAAAAATAAAAATAATTAAAATTTTATTTTTTAAAATATATATATTAAAATTTATTTTTTTGGTCAATTAAAAATATTAAAATTTAATTTTTTTAGTAACTTTTCCTAAAAAATAATTAAATAACGAACAATGAAAAACATTTTTCACTAAAATCTTAGGTTTCAACCGAATACTAGAAAATATAATTATTTTCTTAAAAAATGATGTCATACAAAACATTTTCTGAAAACGTGATATTTTTTGCGAAATAAACAAACCCTTGATACTTGATTGAGTTCAAGTGAAAGTTCAAGCATCAAGTTGTATTAGCTCAACTCAATTTGGATTAGATCTCCACATTGAGGGCTAGACACTTGGACTAGAAACACCAGCAAAACAAGCTATAGCCTGGTTTGCCTAAGACCCTACCATAGACTCAGGACCTTGGCCTTGGACTTGAGTTGTGAATTATGGAACTATAATTTGCTATCATCAATTTGTATTTATATATCACATAACAACTCTATATTACAAAATACTTGAGGATGTTGTACAAAAGAAATCATTGAGTCCACCACAACGCAAGATATTAATAGAGTACCAAGCAATAAGTACAAAAATAATCTCTCGCAGCATATTTACTCTCAAAACTTATCAAGAGAAACTCTAAAACGCTCACAAGATAGAACCATGCGAACGTGAATTCTGTCTTCATATCGTTCTTCACTCCAAGCTTCAAGCCAAGTCAAACTCGTGCTCCAGTTTGGCCATAACCCCGTGACATCAAAATGACACATCCGATTACTCGATCTCTTCCCATAAACTTTCGATCGGAAAAAAATTCATTAGGTTACGCGAAGATGCGCATGATGATTTTCGGTTAGTGGCTTTGATAGTACCTTTCCCCGGTTGCCGTGCGAAGAAGGAAAATAAAAAAATGAACTCGCTGCTCTCCCTGATGGTGCGAGCGTCTTGGCTCACCGAGGGCACAAGTGTAATTGCATGAGTGCCTAGAGGCCCCCTCCCGCCGAGACGAATCACGGCCGTCGATCATACCCGGCCCGTATGTCGGCACACAGTGACCCGACACATGTGCGAAGTCTCATTTTACGTGCTTTCCCTTCCACCAGCCAACGACCCATCCCTGTCTCTGTGGGACCCCACTGCATATCCCCACCCCACCGCTGGGCCATGGCCCCCACCATACGCTTATCTCGAATCTAATCTCAGCCCATTTCCAATTTTTTATTAAAAAGAAATTGAGCATAAATAAAAATAAAAAAGGAAAATGACTCTGTGATCTTTGAAATTTAGCCCAACAAGTGATGCCAGACTTTCAATTTGTTTGGTCCTAAAATTCATATCCAACCTAGTTTTTAGACTATACGAAAATGTTCAATACTATCATTGAACTTGAATTATTGAGATGATAATTAGGGGTGATTGATTTCAGGGTAAGTAAGTTTTAAAGCTAAACTTGAATTCTACCTTATTATAACTGGTTTCTATTTTTTCGAGCCTGGAACTTATCATGTCCTCTATTTTTCCAATTTGGTTCAAGGGTTCACTCGAGGATCTATTTTATCTTTTTTATTTCCATTTTTTTTGCAGTAATGAGATTATGAGTAACGGAATGATTCAAAGTAAAAGATGAATAACAGAAATCCTAATCTACCAAAAACAACAATTTGAATACGTAGTCAAGTACAATTATAAACGATAAAAAAGTGTAAATGCGTAATATAAAACATAAATTCTCCATTCATCCATAAAAGTTAAAGGAAAATGAAAGACCAGCAAGAAGTTTCAAAAAAGGAAAAAAGATGAAAGAGCGCTAAGGTTAAAATTTAGGGAAAAAACAATTAGAATTTAAGCTTTTTAACTTATAAAATAGATTCCAAAGTAGAGTGGAATCGGTGGGTCTTTACTTGGAATCTATTTCTAGAACTCTTTCAATGAGAATTGATTCTTTGACCTATTTTTCCGAAAGTTCGATCCAATTTCTAAGTAGAATCGGTTTAGTTACACACCCCTAATAACAACATTAAACATCTTTGTATAGTATAGAAACTAACTTGGATATGTATTAAAATTTTAAGGATCATATTAAATAAATTAAAAATTCAAGGACTGCCTTATAAATTGAGTCAAAATTCAAAGACTTTTTATGTCATTATCTAAAATTGATATCAATATCCATCTAAAAATTTTAAAAGAGCAATTTCTTTTTTGGTCGGTTTTAAAAGAGCAATTTGCTTTTAAGTTAGCAAATCTTTTTAATATTATCAAAGCACTATTAATAACCCGAAAGTCTGCCCCCACATTATCGCTATCTCCCCCTCTCTTAAAGTCTCAAAGCTCCAAAGGAAAAAAATATATCAACAGCGCAAAGGGAGCCATTTTTTGTGAACAAAAGCCAACATCATCATCATCATCCCCTCTCTCTCTCTCTCTCTCTCTCTCTCTCTCGCTCAGAGCTTCTCACTCGATAAACCCCAGCGGCAGCTTTCGTCTTCCGAGTACTTGGCCGATTCTGCATCGTTCCAGATTCGTCGGTCGATCACGTCGATCACCCTCGCCGCCGCGCGTTCCTTCCTCGTCCAGCAGCATGTTTATCAAAAATCGAAAGCTGAAAACGTGTTCACCAACCAAATGGCCCTGAGAGCGCTTGTTTCTTTGAAGCAAGCGAGAGCCAGAGCCAGAGCCAGGGCATAGAGAAGAGATCGTCGACTTCACTGCCGATCGGGGAAGGGCAACCCCGGTCAGAGGCCGCCGAGCATCTTCGAGAGCAAAGCCCACTATGCTTCAACTTTAAGCCCTTCATTTTCTTAGCAAGACTCTTTCTCTCTCTCTCTATTCCGAAGCTCGGCATTCTAGAAAAGCACATATACCATCAGCTCTTCTAATGGCTGCTTCTTCGAATATAAAAAGAAATTATTACCATGTGTTCCTCAGTTTCAGAGGCACAGATGTCCGCCAAGGCTTCCTCAGTCATCTCTACGCGGCTCTCGACCAGAAAGGAATATACACTTTTCTGGATAGCGAGGAGCTTAGGAAAGGAGAGGAAATATCGCCGACGCTAGCGAGGGCGATCGAGGAATCGCGCATGGCGATCATTGTCTTCTCTGAGAACTACGCCTCCTCGCCGTGGTGTTTGGAAGAGGCTGTGAAAATCATGGAGTGCAGGGAGCGAATGGGCCTGATTGTGTTCCCATTGTTTTACAAAGTGGAACCAAGGGAAGTAAGAGGAGGGAGAGAGAGTTATGGGAGAGCTATGGCTAAGCATGAGTCCAAGTTCGGAAAGGATTCGGAGAAAGTGAAGAGATGGAAGAAGGCTCTCTTGGACGCCTGTAGCTTGTCTGGGTGGGAGTTGAATGACAGGTACGCACAAATGTGACAATGGTGTTCTGTGATTGTCTGCTAGATATCAGATCGTATGTTCTTTTTTGGATCTTCGAATTGAAGATACAAAGTGGAGATAAATTAGACCGTGGACACAAAAGTCAAATAACCAAAGCTAGTAGATTCTTTGAATTGATTCTTGCTGTGTGGATAATGAGAATTATCAAACATAAATAGTGCGATTCATAGTGCCTGAGTCATTATTGTCTTCAGATTCAGGTTGTTTGTAATTTTCCTCGCATAGATGTTGGCGTAGGTTCACCCACTTTGCATCTTATTATTTGCTTATGTTCTTATGAAATTTTCCTTATCACGTCAAAGGTTGAATTCCTGCTATGGCTTTGAAATGCTAAAACGGTTTTTCTTTCTTTTGAGTGCTTATTAGAGATGAAGCGGATCTCCTACAATGCATCGTGAAGGAATTATCGAGTCAACTTGACCGAACACCCTTACATGTCGCTAAGTATCCGGTCGGAATAGATTTTCGAGTTCAAGAACTAATATGGTTGTCACAAATTGAGTCGGCTGATGATGATGTTCTGATGATAGGTCTATGGGGACCTGGAGGCATAGGGAAGACAACAATTGCCAAGGCCCTATATAATGCTATGATGGGACAATTTCAGGTTTGTAGTTTTTTGGAGCAAGTTAGAGAAAAATCAAACCGAAGCGATGGTCTTGTTACTTTACAAAAGGATCTTCTATTTGAGATCCTGGTTGATCCTTTAACGATCTACAGTGTCGCTAGAGGAATTAGTTTGATACAAGAAAGACTATGTCGCAAGAAGGTTCTCCTGGTTCTTGATGATGTTGACCATATGAATCAACTGAATGCATTAGCTGGAAAAGGCAATTGGTTTGGAAAAGGAAGTAGAATCATTGTTACAACAAGAAATAAACAATTGCTGACTTCTCATGGCATAAATCGTGTGCATAAAATTCAAACTTTAGGATACCATGAAGCACAAGACCTTTTTTGTCTACATGCTTTCCCAGATAGCAAGAGTGTTAAAATAAGAAGGGATCTCATAGATAAAGCACTACATTATGCCGACGGACTTCCATTAGCCCTCGAAGTGTTGGGCTCATTTTTACGTGGAAGAAACGAAGATGCATGGAAAAGTATGTTGCATAAACTCTCCAAAATTCCTAACCCAACTATCAATCGAGTTCTCAAGATAAGCTTCGATGGATTGGAGAACAATGAGAGGGAGATTTTCCTCGATATTGCTTGTTTCTTTAAGGGGAATGATATAGTGTACATCAAGGAAGTTCTTGACAGCTGTGGTTTCCACACAGCCATAGGAATAGATATTCTCATCAAAAGGTCCTTGATAAAAAACCAGTATGAGACCCTGGAAATGCATGATTTGATTCAGTCGATGGGTCAGGATATTGTTAATGAAGCATGTCGTGATGATCCTGGGAAACGCAGCAGATTATGGCTTTTGGAAGATGTTGAGGACATTTTTTGTCGCAACACGGTAGAAGTTGTTTATGTCAGTTTTGCTACATTTCAGTTTACATTACTCTAATTCGGATAGTATAATGTAAATCTTAACTGGAAATTTTGTCTGACAATTGAATTTGCTCTGTTATGGATAGGGGGCGGATGCAGTAGAGGCCATAGTATTGAACTTGCCCCCACCAGAAGTGATAATCATGAGTCCTGATGCTTTCACAAATATGAAAAAGTTGAGAATACTCATTTTGCTCGGAGTGCATATCTCTTCACAAGTTCAAGTACGTCTCCCTAACAAGCTAAGATGACTTGAATGGCCCAATGCCCCAAATCTAGAATTTGGCTCTGGTCTAAATAAACTCGTGAGACTCGACATCCCGAAAAGTCATATCAAACAATTAGGAGGCAACTCTCAGGTAAGCCCTTGTGATGATTAGCTTTTCCTTTTCTATAGCTATATAAAACATTCGCAGATCTTAATGACCGCACTAGTATGTTTTTGCAGAATTTTAGCAAGCTGAAGTCCATCGATTTTAGTGGATGCAAGTCCCTGGTTAGTATTCATGACCTGTCATCGGCTCCAAATATGGAGAAATTGATTCTTAACTGGTGTGAGAACTTGGTGGAGGTTCACCCATCCATTGGAGATCTTGTCAAGCTGGAAGTTTTGTCACTATGTTCGTGCTCTAATCTTAGAAATTTTCCTAACATGCTGAAGACTAAATCTCTTGAAACCCTTAAGTTCTATGGTTGCTCTAAACTTGAGAAGTTCCCAGATATAGACGGAAAGATGGAACATCTGAAAGAACTTGATCTACGTTGGACAGCTATTGAAGAACTCCCTGCATCAATTGAAAATCTTGTCTCTGTAGAGTCGATGACTTTAGCATTTTGCAAAAACCTCATGAGGCTTCCGTCGCACATTTATAAGTTGAAAAATCTTGAGACCTTTGATCTTGGGGGCTGCTCGAATTTAATTACGTTTCCAAAAAACATGGAGGATTCAACTGATCCGGATAGCTGTCTGGGATTCCGAAGACTACGCTACCTACACCTTTATGGCTGCAATCTATCAGAAGTAGAGTTCCTTGAGAGTTTTTCTAGTTTTCCCGCATTGGAGTTTCTACACCTTCAATATAACAAGTTTGCTCATATGCCGACATGCATCGACAAGTACTATTGTTTGCGCTCATTGAATGTTAGGGGATGCGAGGAACTACAAGAGATTCCTCAGCTTCCACCCGATATAGATTATCTATTTGCAGATTGTTGCAAATCTCTGCAAAAACTCCCAGATTTGTGGGGTCGGCCCTCCGCACCTCGTTTGTTGGCTTGGCTTCATGTTGTGAATTATTCCGTAAAGGGGTCAATATGGATGATGTGGCTAATGTGTCATTACTCGAGGTCTCTCTCTGTATATATGTATATGTATATGTATATGTATATGTATATAACTTCAAATACTTGACATGCGTACTTTCCGTGTGACAGAAACTGCCAAAGATGAAAGTTGATGTCGACATTGTCCTAATTGGAAGAGAGATGCCTAAATGGATTCTTCCCTGTGAAGAGGATTCCATATCTTTCATGGTTCCCCGGGACTTGTATGACAAGTTAAAAGGACTAGCATTATGTGCTGTTCTCAGCCCAGAGGAAGGAAAAGTGATCCGTTCATGTGGTCTCACGGTGCTTGTTAATGGCCAAAGGGTGATAGAGGGCACGAGATATCTTTTGGCGATGGAATCTGACCATGTGTGGCTTAGTTGTCGGTTAAAGAGTTTTAAGGATAGACTGCTAAAGGATTGGAACCATTTCCAAGTTTGCCTCAGAGCAGAGGAAGGAAGCATAAAGAAGCGTGGATTCCGTATACTATGTGAGAAAAATGAGGATGATCTGAGGGTGGTGTTCCCAGCACCATCAACTGATAGAAATTAATTGGAATTTTCAAGGGAAAGATACTCGAAAGACAATTTTCAATGGACCAGTCCGGTGGAAAGAGATGGGGAGGGCTTGTCAACGGAGAAGATAAGATCGTCTAAACTATGGCGAGACTGGGGGTTGAAATGACTTTTGCTTTTCCTCCTTTTTTGGGTCTCTACTAGATGTTTGTAACTGACTGCTCCTTCAATTCGAATTCAAAATCATTATAAAACAGAGGTTTGGCATCATGCCACTGACATGATTGAGGAACAAATTTTTTTTTTTCTTTTTGCCTCTGTTTCTTTATGATTTGTGATGCAGAGTGCATTGACCCAAAAATTATGCGGATATGCGTTGAATCGCCATGGTCTTCCAAATTGCTCCAAGTAATTTATCACGTCGGCCTCTGTCACCTCTTATAATCCAATTAATGATGCCACTACTTCGTACTTAAAAATTTTGAGATAGTAAGTTGTGCTCAATCTAGGATAATCTTAAACCTTTAGGATATTGTTTGAATGGTCTAAAAGATCAAAAGGTCTATACAGGGAAAATTTCAAAAGGTCTATACAGAAAAAATTAGTTGATTCCTCTGTTGTTACTTGGTAGATTTCATTGGATAGGTACGGAGGGTGAGCTTTAGCTTTAAGACTTTGCATTTAGGCGAAGGACATTGACTCGAAAAATGTTTATAACAAGCAAATAGCGCCTTAGTAAACGCCTTGTAAAATACTTATTGCAAAGTATTTCATAAAATAAGAGAAAAAAATTGCCAAGAGGATGATGGAGAAACTTGTGATTGCAGATAAAGCCCCAGCTTGGGGCACGACAATAGCACTGGTACCGATGTCTTGTGACCCTAAGTGATGCTACCAAGGTCGCACGAGCCCACGTAATGTGCTAGTGCCGCACGATTCTAGGCGGTGCAATGCAAAATCCGCATGAGAGGCAACTTGACACTCGACTCTCTCTAAGCTACATCTAGCATCAAGTGACCCTCGATGAGTTAGATTTGGTGTGGAGCAACCCTTGGCAAAGTTTGTCGATGTCTACTGACCCTTGGTGGAGTTGTGCCAGCATCCCTAAGCCTCCTCCGCGAAGCTTCCCAACCACGATCGACCACGACCTCTATCCAAGATTGGGAGGGGGTAAAATAGGAATACTACTATATGAGTGATATCAAGATTGGAAAAACAAGACTATATTAAACTTATGAATGTGCGTTTCGAAAATACAGAGCCCACAGCTGGAGTTTGTCTTGAGCCTTGACCATTTTCAAAGCAAAACCTTACAAAAATTTGAAACTGTGTTACCAAACGCCAAAACTCTGGCTTAAAGACCTTTAAGGCTGCGTTTGGTAGTCGGGATAAAATTTGAGATAGAATATGATTTTTCCTATCCTACATTTGGTGCTTGCTCAAGATAGGATAAAATCGGATATAAGAGAGATATAGAGAGGATAAAATTATCTTATGGGAGAGGTGGGATAAAGGTGGATAAGATTTTTAATGTCCATAATTGAAAAAATATTTTTTTTAATAACAAACTTATTAAATTAACAAAATTGAAATTATATTTCAATATAAATAATATTTGAATTCTAATTTAAGAAATAAAAAATAAAAAAAATAAAAAATATTTTTAATTAATCTTATTTTAATTTATATATTCAACTTTAATTCTATCTTATAATAAATATTCAATCTATAAATTAAATATTTATATTTATTATATATTTTAGGTATTTTTGTATTTTGGGTATGTTAGTACAGTTTACTATTTGATAAAATTTTATTAAAGAATGATGAAATGAGAAAAAAGAAATAATAACAAAAATAATATAAAAAAGAGGAAAAATAAAATAAAAATAAATTAAATTAAATTAAGGAATAGTGTTACAAAAGATTTTCACCATCTCCGTTTATGAACATTTATGTTCATTTATAATGATATGCCATTTATATAAAAAAAAAAATATACATGATATAATGTGAACATATCCAACTTTAATACCAATTCACCAAACAATTGATATGATATAAAAAAAATTCTAGGATTTTATATCATACTCTATCTAATCATATCTCGAATAGAAATCCGGAAGATCAAATGTAACCTAAAGGTCCAAAACCGCTTGTAAATGCTCCCCGAAAGGCATTTGATTATCTTGGCTCAGTATGGGCAAAAGTGTAATTTTGTGAGTGCCCACCCTGTCGGCCTAGTATTTGGACCTCCTAAGTTGGTCCCTCCCCAAACAAATACAACCGTCGATCATGCTCCGCCCGTCTCATCATGTACTTTCATTTCCCACCCGTCGACCCGTCTCTCTGACTGGGCTCTTTTGCCTCTCCCCATCCTTGGGCCCCACTACAAAACCTCTCCAAAAACAAAAAAAAAATTGGCTCTTAAATTTATGAAAATCTCCATTTTTTTGCCACTTCTTTTTTTTTTTTGGTCGAACAAAACTTTATTAAATATCAAAGTACTTCGAACACCAAAGCTCACAATCGTGGCATCGAAACAAAGCGGATCTTAAAGGGATTGAGGGGGATGAATTATCTAATTAGAAGGTAAGAGTTTTTAGTCGATAAGCCTTTTAGATCTAGTTCGCTATTCTATTTGACTCTCTTGGACAATGGGCTAAGTAGGTATGCTTTTTTTTTTTTTTTATCGGCAAGTTAGTAGGTATGCTTGAATTGGCCCATAATCTCACGAGCTTCTGTAATAAGAGCACGTGTTTCCCGCTTACATTGATTTGAGCCATTAACCATGTGAACTAAAGACTTGCAGTCGGATATGGTTTCTTCCTTCTTTGCTTCGAGGAGAGAGGGAGAGAGCGGTGAGAAGACCTAGGGTTTCGACTTGAATCACAGACAACGCCAGTACCGATCTTGCCGTTCCGTCCACCAAGTTTCCGGACGCATCTCGAACAACACAGGCAACTACTCCCGTGTTCGATCCATCTACTAAGACCCGTCAAAATTGGCCTTTAAAGTTCTTTCCTTTGGAGCTCTCCAACGCAGAGGTGGGTCTTCTTCTTCTCACATTATTTCTTGATCTTTATAATTACACTTGCGCCAGCGTAAATGTGGGTCTTCTTCTTCTGACGTTGTTTCTTGTTCTTTATAATTCCACTTGCACCAGTTACGGAACATGTTGCGTGCCTCCTCAACTAGAATTTCTGGTTTTGGGCGTCTCTTTCGAAAGATGTAGTCGTTTGTCGCCCTCCAAATAAACCACAAGACACTTGCAACAACCTCGAAAGACGGTAGATCTACTGATTTTTCCTTGACTTCCAGCAACCGTTCTTCAATTCTTGACAGCCCAACTCGTGAAATCATAATTTGCAATGCAGGATTCGCCCAGATCAGCGAAGTCCAAGGGCACAACAAGAACAAGTGCTCTCGTCTCAGGTTCTGAGCTGCAAATGGGACATGAGGCTTCAGGTGGTATGTTTCTTCTGCATAAGTTGACCTTGGTAGGGATAGCATTCTGATATAGACTCCAGATAAAGATTCTATTTTTTTTTTTGGGGTGTTTCATGTGCCAAATTATGTTCCATAACTGATGGAGCGGTGGATATGATGTTGATGTTTGCTCTCCCATGTTTGGCAAAACCGTTTTTCAATCTATATGTAAGCACTCTTAATGGTGAAATGACCTGATTCAGTCCTTGTCCACACTAACCTATCTCGAGCATCCTGAGTTTTCAGATGAATTATTAGTATTTCGTCAATGATATGCTCATTGAACATTATAGGTAGCATTTGTTCATTCCATTTATCCTCCTCCTTAAGAATTAGTTCAGCAACTTGAGTAGGTTCACCATAGTTCACAAGTCCACCAATGATGCCTCTCTTGAGCCATATGTCTTATCTTATAGTAATATCATCTTTGTTTCCTAGTGACCACATCACTGAAAGTGAAATAGCTTCTTTGCCCATCAACATACTTTGCCAACCTTAAGAGGGTCAGGAACATTTTCCAGCATTCCAAAATGAGCCGTGGGGGAAGTAGATCCATTTTAAAATCTGACACCATAAAGAAGTTGTATTATGAGAAAGCCTCCAGGCTTGTCTCCCAAGCATCGCCCTGTTAAAAAGAAATTAAGTCTTTGAATCCCATCCCTCTTGAATCTTTCCTCTGTTTTAACAATTCCCATCTTCTCCAATGTAGCCCTATTTTAGAGTCATTGTTTTTCAACCAAAAAGAAGCTATTCACCTTTGAATGGATTTGCAAAGGGAAACTGGAATTTTAAAAATAAACATGGCATATTGCGGCAATTGCTTGAACCACCGTTTTGAGTAGAATTTCTTTGCCCACTTTTGAGATCAAGCTTTCCTTCCACCCCTCTAATTTCATATTAACTCTGGTTAATATCCACGCAAACATTTGCTTTTTAGAAGATACCAGTCAAATGGAATTCCCAAGTACTTCTCAGTCCTTTCAATTTCAGGGACTCTCAGTTCATACGCCATATTTCTTCTCAAATCTTGTGGACAGTCTTTGCCGAATGGAATGCCTGACTTGTTCAAATTAATAGCTTGCCCTGAAGCATAGCAGTATTGATTTAGAATTAAAGCTAAATTTTGACACTCTCTTACCTTTCCATCTAGGAAGAAAATGGAATCATCCACAAATAACAAGTGCGAGAGAATTGGATAATGTCTATTTTAATTTTATGCCATTGATAGTGCCTTCTTCCACTGCTGATTTAATTAAATACAGCAATGAATTTACCATAATGATAAAAAGATACAGGGAGATAGGATCACTTTGTCAAAACCCTCTTGGGGGTTGGAAGAAGGGTATAGGCTCCTTATTGAATTTAACACTAAACGGGACAGTTTTGATACAAGTCATCACCCTATTAACCCACATCTAACTGAACCCCATTTTCATCATAAACGCCTCCAAAAAATCTTGTTGTACTCCATCATGTGCTTTCATCATATCCAATTTCAGCACAGCTTGAAATTTCTTCTTTTGATTGCGTATTCTTAGTTGGTGAAGGACCTATATTATCTTGTATTTGCCTCCGGCGCAATGCTCACCAATTATAATCTCAGGATGCCACGGTTTTAACCTATTTGCCAAGACCTTCGAAAAGATCTTGTACACAAAATTGCTCAAACTGATATGTCTAAATTGATCCAGACTCTTAGGGTTGGGCACTTTCGGGATCAATATAATATGAGTTTTGTTAATTTCTGGGTCAAGATACCTAGTCTCAAAGAAGTTCCGCATCGTCTGAATCCCTCCCATCTGAATATCCTCCAACGAATTTGATAAAATTGACCATTGAGATCATCCATACCTAGTGCTTTTAAGGCTCCCATCTCAAACACAGCCTTTTGTGCCTCCTTCTTTGGTATTTCAGTATCTAGCTTCTGATTCATTTCTTCTGTAACAAGGACATGGCATTTTTGTATAACTGGATTGAAATTTCGAGTGCGCATGGTGCTGTATAACTCCTTAAAGAATTCTGGCATCATCTTCTTTAGAGGCTTCCGAATCCAACTAACTTTCTCGACGCTGAAATTCTATTCCCCTTCCTCCCCTGTGTTGTCATAGCATGAAAATACTTAATATTTTTACCCCCCATTTCAACCAATTAATTCTAGAATGCAATCCCCAATACATCTCCTCGTCCCCAACACAACTCGATTTGTTCTGTTAATTGTTTTTTTTTTTTTTTTGGTAAAAGATAGTTGTATTAAGCTTTGAACCAATAATTACAAGAGAACGGCACCAAACATACACTCAATATGAAACAATGTTCTGTTAATTGTTTCACCCTGTTTCTTGCAAAATTCAGATTTTGTGCATTAGCTAAATGCTGAAGTTCCCCTTTTAATTCAGTAATTTTCTTTAAATTATTCGGGAATGCCTTTTTACTCCACTTATCGAGCTTCTTTGATAAGGCTTTCAGCTTACTAGCCAAGCTCAAATCGACAAAATTTGGAGAATTCCATACCTGCTTTACTATTCTTCCACACTCTTCATTTTCAGGCCAAAATGCTTCAAATTTAAATGACTTGACTCTCTTAACCGGTTCAACTGAAAAAGACAATAAAAGAGGGCAATGATCAAAATCAATGGCTGGTAATGCACATGCTTATGCTTCTGGGTACAAACGTCTCCATTCGATATTAAGTCTCCATTTGATATTACAAGTTACCCGGTCCAACCTCTCTTCAACATATTCCTCTCCTTCACGATTATTTGACCAAGTGAAAACACATCCGTTACTCTCCATGTCATCAAAAGACAAGCATTTAAAAAGGCTCTGAAAGCACTTTACCTGTAATTTTCCACCATTCTTTTACACACCTTCTCCCAATGATACAAAATTTCATTAAAATCACCTAAACATACCCAAGGTAATTGTTCCTGCAAGTTTAAGCTCTCAATTTTCTCCCATAAAATCAACTGTGCTTGAAAAGAAACTGGTGCATGGATAAAAGTCAATCTGCTCTTTTTTCCTCTCTCGGGATCTTCATAAATAACGTCAACAAACTCATTTTTAGCTGAATCTACCCTAAAATTCATTCTTTTGTTTCAAAAAAAGAGTCAAACCCCCTGCAATTCATGTTGGATTAACCGCAAAATAGTGCTTCGGACTGCTTCCTTATGATTCTTAGTCTCCACTAAAAACACCAAGTTTGGCCTTTGTTGAGCCAAAATGGCTCTCAATGCTTGGACTGTCAAAAATTTGTCCAACCCTTGATAGTTCCAGCAAATAAGTTTCATATGTCTCTTCATATATCTCTCGGTGGCTTATTAGGGGTAGCCACCAAAACCCATATTCCAGAATTCGACGCCTCCTGAATCAGAGTATCCATAAGTAGCCTCTCATCCAATATTTGCAAAGGTTTGATTCTCTGATCATATGGACAATATCTACTACCTTTATTTTGTGTTGTTGAGGCTGCTTTTCTTTGCTTCCTTTGTAGCTTTTCCTCCACAAACTGTGATGAAGGGAGCTCTACAGGCAGATTAAGAGCCATTGTATGGGAAAGAAAGTCTTCTGTTATCGGTTCTGCCTCAATAGATGACATGTCTACTTCGATGAATTTTCTCTTACCTCTTTCATCCTGTGGGGGGCCTTGCTGAAGATGAGAGCTATTCGGCTCCTTCACAATTAAAGCTAATTGTCCAGAATTAATTGTAGTTTCAGGCACGATCTCGCCCAGCTCCTCCTCAGTAATATCTCCATAAAAGGACTCCCAAAAATTAAAAAAGGGACAATTCGCTTTAAAGTTAGCAAAATCTTTTCAATATTATCAAAAGCACTATTAATAACCCCGAGAGTCCCCCCAACATTATCGCTATCTTCCCCTCTCTTAAAGTCTCAAAGCTCCAATAGAAAAAAATATCAACAGCACAAAGGGAGCTACTTTTGTCGACTAATGCCGCCATCATCATCATCGTCACCCACAGCAATGCACCACGCCTATATCACCCCCTCCCAAACCCACCACGGCCACGGCCCGGCCACTCCCAAGTCCCCCTCCGCCCCGCGTCGTTGGCGTTCACGGTGATCTGCGTGCTCCACTCCCTGATCGCGCTCTTCTGCAGCTCCTTCATGATGTTCCATGCCCCGGCCATCTACTCCCTCGGCCACAGCACCAGCGCCGCCAAGCGCCTCCTCGGGTCCACCCCGCAGGACCCGGCCGGGGACTGCCTCCGACAGACGGTGGGGGACTTCTTGCTGGTCCTGTCGTGGGTCCTCTTCGTCGTCTACTCTTGGAGGGAGAAGTACGACCGACCCGTGATGGAATCGCACGTAATAAAAATTAAATAAAATTTAATTTTTAATCTTCAAGGAGTTGATTGAGAAGGTGAGAGATTGATTCATAAGATAAATACTATATTTGGCTGCATCCTCGCCAATAATTCTCAGGGGTCACGCTGATGATCGGCCCATTGATGAAGTCTTATTGCATGTGATTAAGACAATTTGCATGCATTCATAAGGTTTTAGTCAAGTGAAGGTTCGCATCCGTTGTTACATTTTCTTTTTTTTCGCATATACCTAATTTTAATTATTATAAAAATTACTCCATAAGTTTGCCGATTTCAATTGGAACTATTTGTTGGTTTAGGGGAAAATTCTTTAACCTAAAAAAGGGTAAAACAATATCTCGTTAATCATCAAGTGGACTAACTAGATGTGTACGAAAAACAGTAGTGGGGTGTGAACAAATGGGTCAAAATAGAACACCTGCAAGCAAAAGCTGCAGCGCAAATACAAAAGAATTGTCCAACCTCGCGAACGTACGGGAATGTCTAAGCTGTACCGAATCTCCACTCTTTCGATGACCATTTCACGTTAGGAGTCAGCATCGGTCTAGGGTCAACCCTGAACCAACCCTGGATCAGCCCAACCCTACCGGTCCTGGTTCGGTTCCTAGGGAGAGCGGATCGGTCCTTAATCTTAAAATTCCTGGACCAATACTGTGCAGGTTGGTTATCGATCCTGAGAGTTCAGGATTGGTCTAACTCGGACCAACCTTGATTATATATATATATTTTATATAAAGAAAATCTTAAAATAAACGGCATCAATAACATTAAACAGCTCTTTAGTGAAGAGTTCAACTAATTTTACATTGTTCTTTAATAACTTAGATTTTTAATGTCTTTTACGGTGTCAATAGTCATAATTTACGAAAGAGGAAAATGTTTTTGTGAGTAGTCCTCACGGCGTTCAAAAATGCATAAATAGCTCCTTACGGCATTTTCCTCTAGTACTCATTCTCTTTTATCTTATTTGTCCTCTTAGTCTTCAATTTACCAAAATCAAAAGAAACAACTTCTCCGCTTGCCACTTGACACTCGCCTAGCTCACTTTGGGTTACTCGTGCCACTTGCCGCTCAATGCTCGCTTGGCTTGTTGCTCTCCGCTTGACACTTGATGCTCACTCTGTTCGACGCTCACCCCACTCGACCCTTATCGCTTGCCTATCTTAGCTGACTTCGCTCGTCATCAAACCCATTGGGTTGGTCCGGTCCTCGGTTGCCCTTTCAAAGAGTACAAAAAATGAAATAAAAAATTATTAGTTGATCCCGGGTTAACCTTGGGACCAGACTGAACCCATTGGGTCAATCTGATCATCAATCGTTTTTTCAAGGAGTACAAGAAATGAAATTAAAAATTATCAGTTGGTCCCGGATTGACCATGGAACCGGATCGAACCCATTGGGTCAATCCGGTCCTCGATCCCAAGCTCAGTAGAGTCAGTTCTCAGTCCCAAAAATTGAGGACCAGTATTGTGCAGATTGGTCCTAGGGTTAAGGGGTGGACCGGCCCAACTCGGACCATACTTACCCCTATTTCATGTCACCATAACTCGTAATACCATAAATCAATTTTACTGATGTATTATAATAATAATTTACTTTAATTACAATGATATGTTGTATTATTATATGGTAGACTTGAAGTAACCTATAAGTGACTTTAAATTACAAGTTTTTCATCGAATGAGAAGAATACGTTGAAAGACAATAAGTTTTTCAATGAACCATGCCAATTGGGAAAAAGAAAATCTTTCAATTTACAACACAGGTCAATTCTATGAACCAAAATCAAGTTTAAGTGAAACTTAAATATGAATGTGCCATATAATATTGAGCGTGAACTTGCCAGTACTTGGCTCAATAGTCTTACTATTCTAATCGAGTTTAAGTTAATTTCTGTAGATTATTTAATTATTCTAGAGAGACACAAAAATACTTATGATTCCATTTCATATGAAATTTTGAGCTCCAATTCATTTATATTTCAACGTAATCAAGTGCATTCAAGTGAGATTTTTTAAATTCTCAATTCTTATCGAGTTGAGTTTGAGCAAGAAATTTAATACTTGATCAAGCTCTGCTCAAGTGTGTTGACGCCTAAATTTTAACTTGTAAACTTATCGTTCATCACATTAGAAAATTTAAAAAAAAAAAATAGAACCCGATCCCTTTATAAATATCGATATTGCATTGCATTTAGGCATTTAGACATTATAAAGTATATCCACATTGAATAAGTTTCATTTGAATTGGCCCGGTCGTGGATGGCATTCGAATTGGCCTGTCAACTTAATGGACTTTAATTTAGGATAGGGGGAGGCCCTAATCTTATTTGAATTTTCAAGACTAGGCAAAATTTAATCCAAGTCCTATTAACTTCGGCCAGCACACACTTCAATCTACACATGGTGTCTGAGTGAGGAAAGTAAGGAGTCCAAGACAAAGAATTTCGGCAAAACACATGATTCTTGGCAAGATTATTTGGCGTTCTCACGGCAGTCCAAGTCCTGTTGAACTTCGGCCAGCACACACTTCATCGTGCCAGAGCTACATCACCGTAGCCTCACTTTTCCTTGCGTGTTGTTTTTGGCGCGGTAAGTATTCTGTCACGGTTTGTTGTCCCGTTTTACGGCCATCGGCCACTACTGCAATCCTTCTGAGCTCGCTGTGATTCCTTTCGTTGAGGGAGGCGATTGCTTCGCATCTTGGCCTTTGCTAAATCATACGTGGGAAAATTAGTTGAAATAAATACATTGAAAAATCGTCAAAAGATTTATGACTAAATTGACTAAATTGAAAAGTTAGGAACTGAATTGACCATTTAAAAGTGTTAGAAAAGTCCTAATTATATTTTATATTGTACCAATTTAATCATAAATCTTTTATTTGTGTCAATTTAGTTTTAACATTTTGACCTAGTGCTAATTCAGTCATTCCGACTAATTTTGACGAGATATTGCCGAGTGGATATTGACTAGCTTACATGG
The DNA here is from genome assembly GCA_017140185.1 of Eucalyptus polyanthemos subsp. polyanthemos. Lineage (NCBI taxonomy): Eukaryota > Viridiplantae > Streptophyta > Magnoliopsida > Myrtales > Myrtaceae > Eucalyptus > Eucalyptus polyanthemos. Next base: position 19,216,738 of record CM029463.1, on the reverse strand, counting down.
CATAGCTGAGTGGGCCTCGCATGGGTGAGGCTCATTGTCGCCCACCACAAGTGAGGTCGAGCCCCGGTGAGGCTCGCCCTTGCCTAAGTGAGGCCCATCGAGGTTTAGCCTCATCCAGGCCAGATGTAGTGAGGTCAACCCTTTCTGGGCATCGCCTTCACCTAGGCAATGCCCAGTGAGGCCACCCTAGCTTGAGCAAGGGTCAACCTTGCCAGATTTGGCAAGAGAGCCCTTGTCGGGGCTTGGCCTTGTCCAAGCGAAGCTTGGTGAGGGTCGGCCTTGCCTAAGCCAAATCCGACAAGGGAGCCCTCGCTAGGGCTCTCATTTGCTTGTGGCGAATGACAGTGAGCCTCACCCAAGCAAGGTTAGCCATGGTTGGTGGCTAGTCACCAACAAAAGGAAGAAGAAGGAAATAAAAAAGGAAAAAAAATAAGAAAAAATAATTAAAAAATTGAAAAAATATAAAAATATTATTAAAAGTTGTCCATGTCGGTGCCGACCGTGCTATATAAGTCCTTTAGCAATATCCAGCTAAAATTAGCTTGAAATACTAAATTGGCATTAGATCAAAAGGTTTAAGACTAAATTAGCAACAATACAATAGGTTTAGGACTTTTTTTGACACTTTTCCTAAAATGACCGCCATACAATAGATTTAGTATTTTTTGGACAATTATTCATCAATGAAGTATTAAAATAATTTACATTGCTTATTTACAAGCGGGTCATATTATCTCTCATGAATGGTGGCCAGCCAAAAAAAAAAAAAATCATAATTAAGTTATTCCTTCTACAAGTGCATGATTACATAATGCCAACTGCTAAAAATAAAATGTGAAATTTTGTAACGCGCGTCTTAATTTTTTTAGTGATTAGCCATTAATTTACACTTTACGAAACAAGAGTGGTTTATCATTACTTGTGAAAAATGTAATTTTAACCATATTACAAAACTGAGATGAAAAAGAAATCAAAAAAAGAAAATGTTGATTAAGCTTTTCTAGGTCTAAAATCTGATGTTTCATTTGTTTCGCGGAAAATGAACAATTTGGAAACTATTTTCTTAAAAATGATCGGTTATATCGTTCCAAATAATTAGATTAGGATGAGTGTTTGAAATAATTAAATCGAGATGAGTATTGAGTATGTACTCTACTAAAGCAGATAAAAGAAATAAAGGAGGGGCAGTGTCGGCCCAAGAAATTGCTTGAAATGGCAAGCGACCAGCTCGCGTGAACAAATGGGTTAAGATCAACATCTGCATACCCAACCTGAGGTGCAGAAAAAATTAACTTTCGCGGATGCCTTCAATGCACCGTCTCACTAGTTCTCTAACCACTATACTACGATACAATGATTAATATGTAGACCAATTTTATGACGTAATATGACGTTTTCAAACTCAATTATGATGAAACATCGTAATGTTATATAGAATAAATCCAAAGTATGATAAAGTACTCCTAACTTACAAGTCTGTCGTTGAAGGAGAAAGAAAATGTGACATTCATACTTTCTATGGAAAAACAATAAATTTCTCAATTTACTGCGCCAATTTAAAAAAGAAAAAAAAAAGAGGAGCTTTCCAATTAACAAAAGATATCAACTATAAAATCAAAAATTGAGTTTAGGTGAAGCTTAAAACATTTGATAGAAAAAAAAACTTAAAATATGGATCTTCTAAGTAATATCAAGCTTGAACTTGTCAATACTCAACTCGATAGCCTCACAAGCCTAATCGAGTTTAAGTTACTTTTTGTATATTATTCAATACTTAAAGAAATAAAAAAAAAAAATCCTCAAGTTTCCATTGTATATGAATTTTCGAGCTCAAGGTCATTAATATTTAATATAGTCAAGTTGAGTCAAGCCAAGCTTGAATATCTAGATTTTCTTTTCGAGTTGGGTTCAAGCAAGAAATTTAATACCGTCATAGAGACCCCAATTCAATAGAGTGGGCACCCAATCACTGCAATGGGTTTCCGGGAAATAAATGTGTACCTGATTGGGAGAGTGCGTGTGGGGCTCCCCTACGTCGAACTTTCTTTGGTCATTCGTTCCATTCCGCAAGTCTTGGTCCACGAACAGAGCGATTGATAGAAGTGAGCTAGAGCTCGAACCCCCATCAAGTAGTAAACATTCTTGAAGCACATCATTCATCATCTCTTTCAATTGCTCCTTCTTCGAATCAGAAGAGGTATTACGATGTGTTCCTAAGTTTTAGAGGTAAAGAGATCCACAAGAACTTTGTCAGTCATCTCTACGCAGTTCTGGACTGTAAAGGAATACACACTTATATGAATCGTGAGGAGCTTAGGAGTGGAGAGCATAATAAGGGCGATTGAGGAATCGTGCATTGCGATCATCATTTTCTCTAAGGACTACGCTTCTTTGTTGTGGTGTTTGGAAGAGGTAGTGAAAATCATGGAATGCAAGGAGCGAAATGGCCTGATTATGTTCCCAGTGTTTTACAAAGCAGAACCAAGAGAATTGAGAGGTGGGAGAGAGAGTTATGGGAGAGTTATGGCTGAGTATTTGTCACAGGCCGAGAGTTTCCTTGGCCTCAAAATGACCCGTGTGGCACATGGCGAGCGAAATTTGCCAGGCCAACCTCCTTTCTATAGCTATTCCATGAACAATACCATAAATGCTTCTTCGTGCGATATCGTACCACACCCAGCATCGCTCAGGCGTCTAGTCCATCGAGTAAGACAGCAGATCTCTTTAGGATCAACAATTAGTTTTGGCCTACCATGACCTCGTTAGGAGAGCGACATCAGCCCCCAACCAGGTTGTGCACAGGAGGCCTGCCCCGCCTTCAGAGCTCCTAAGTGATATAATCTTTCTATTCTAGAACTCCTAGCGTCAACCATCCTGATGCCACTCCCACGGACCAATTGTGTTCATCCCCTCTGCCTCTACACTCTTCACTTGATAACCCCAAGCACCACTCACAAGGGTCACGAGTACGGGAGGATTTACGGACTGTGACATTCTCACCCACTCAATTTCGCAATGCCCTCGTTGCAATCTGTTCTGTTGCTTCCTTGCATCCCTTAACCATTGATGTGCCACTTTTGGAATTTCACATCGAATGGTCACGCTCGCCCAACAAAACAGGTTTTGCTCCATTGGTAGCCTCTTTTGATCTCAACTGCTCGGCTTCTCGATCATCTACGCTTTTGACAAGTGTGGCATTTTTCGCTAACCGTATCTTTTGGCAGCACCATCTTTGCTTAAACAACTTCTTTGACCCCCGCAAACTGAATAGAGGTTCTTTTCTTGTTGAAAACGTGGCAGTAGACCTCTTCTTTGAATCACCGATCAATCCAGGAACGTTATCCCTATTCAGCGAGGATTCGGTTCTTCTCCAACTCCCTATCAGCTCGGCGAGGAACCAACTCATCCTAGCACCCAACCATCCTAGGAGCAGAGAGCCCAGCTTCATTTGAGCATCTTTTGCCCTGGCCATTCACTTTCCGCCCACTAGGACCGGTACCACTAGTACTTATCAATTCGGCCCGCACTGGAGCAAGAAGTTCGATTCTCCGACTCACCTGCTTACTGGAGGGATTCTTGCTCTGATACCACTTGTCACAGGAGATCAATTGGGATCGTGATCGCGCGGCGACTCGGGCAATTTTGGGTCAACTTGGATTGTCGAAGCGCGTAAGCCAAGCCTTGCTCGATCAATCGCACACTTGCTCGCACAACCCGGATCGTAGAGAGAGAATGTTTTCTAGAGAGAATGACTCTAGAAAGAAAGAAGTTTTGTATTGTTGAAATAATTGGATGATCCAAATGAGGGGGAGGGCACCCCTTTTTATACTCAAGGCCCTCTGATTACATCCGTTGATCTAGAATTTATCCAGTGGACGAGATCACACCATCATATCTACCGACACTAATGAGAACTACCAACTACCGACATAAATAAGAGCTATCAACTATCGACTTAATGAGAAGAGACTTCTAGAATATGGCTCAATTACTGTATCGTCCGCCCTTGGAAAGTCCCGAGAGAAGACTTGTCGGGAATCTAAGTGATCGCAGGAGGTCTTCCGCGTCACACCATGGCCCTTTAGTTACTGAAACCTCTTGGCCATGACATTCTCCCTCACTTAATCGAGCGACGTCCTCGTCACTCATAGCTTGACGGGCGGCCTTCTTGGCACGAGCACGGGCTTTCCTCCTTTGATTTTGTTTGGCTCGGATGCTCATGAATGATGGACCACACACTTCATTCTTCAGCTCCAACTTCGGCTCGAGTGTGGCACGCGTCAAGTACTCAATCTCGGGGAAGAGCACTTGGAAGGGCATGGCGTGTGTTGGAGTAGGATCTAACTCTTCCTTTGGCGACTTGTGCATGCGCTTCTTGGCCTTTAAGAACTTATCGAGACGCCAAATCATCGCGATGGTCTGTGTCGATCACCCCTTTTACCATGGGGATCATCGTCGGGCACTTTGGCTCAAGGATCACGATGCACTTGGTCCTCATGTCGATCATGGATCTCATACTATGGAAGAATTGCATACCAAGAATGAGATCATAATCATCGAGAGGAACTACCTCGAATGATAGCTTGCCCTTCCATCCGCCGATTTGGACGTCCACGTCGGGAGTCAATCGTACGCCATGGAGGCCATCCGAGTTGATGGGCTTGAAGGAATTCCCGGTTGGTTCCACGCGAAGTCTCAAGGCCTTCGCCACTTCAGTCGACATGAACATGTTCGACGCTCCCGTGTCGACCAAGGCATATAGTGTTCGGCCGCACACGTCGACTTCCACAAAGAACATGTCCGAGTTCGACGCAGCTTCTTTCTCTTTGGATGACGATCGAGCTTGGACGGAGTTGACTATCTTCACGCCTCCAAGTCGGATTTGCCGCCTTTCTTCTTTGGGCTCCTCCTCCACCTCTTCGATGGCCAGGAGGGCGTTGATCCTACCCTTCTTCGGGCACTTTTGGGTCCAATGCAGACCTTTGCAAATGAAGCAAGGAGAAGGCGGGGGTTGATCAAACTTACTCATCGTGTAGTCCGTTTGAGGTCGACCCCTTTAGAAGGACGGCTTGAAAGTTCCTTCTCCTTATGTTTGACTCGGCTACTTTGATCATGCGCGCCTCAGGGAGTGCTTCTTCCTTCATCCTCGGTGGATCGATCCGACCTCTAGTCTCTTGCTCGATTCTTTGGTTTGGCTTTGGTGAGGTCGACGAGAGACCCGGCCACGCTTAGCGCTCTCGCAAGACTACTCATGTCCCGTCGCTTCAACTCAAGTTGTGCCCACGGCTTCAATCCATCCATGAACGCTCCAAGAGCCTCCTCCTCTCCTAGGTTGCGGATTTGGAGTTTGAGCTCCGTGAACTCTCTCACGTACTCTCGGATCGTACCTCTTTGTTCGAGGCGATGGAGCATGCTATGGGTCTCTTGTTGAGCAAACTCAGGGAAGAAATAGTCTTGGAACTCCCTCACGAAGTCATCCCATGTGTCCACGGGATCGGCGCCATGCTTCGTCTCGTCGCATCTATTGCGCCACCAAAGCATTGCGATATCGGAAAGGAATATTGAAGCGGTTCGTACCTTGATCGACTCGTCTCGGATGTTGATGGCGCCAAAGTATTGCTCCATGCTCCACACAAAGTTGTCCACCTCTTGGGCGGATCGGTTGCCTTTGAACTCTTTAGGCTTCGACACCTCAATTTTGGGCACCGCTTGAGAAGGCATCGACCCATTAGTGATGCTCAACTTGCATAGGGTGAGCTCAGTCTTGAGCTCTTGGATCTCTGCCTTCATGACTTCGACCTCATCTCTACAAGGGCTTTCTTCCTTGATCACTTGGACGCGCCCCTTCAAGACATTGATCGATTCTTCAAGGGCTTCATCCTTGTCGTGTAACGGTGCTGTAGCTTGGTTAAGGCCGGTCATGAAGTCTTCACGAAGCGACCCCTCAACCTCCATGATGTGGTCTCTCACGTCGTCAAGGCCTTCCATGAACTCAACCATGGCACTTCGGACTTTCGCAAGCTTCTCATCAATCGCAGCTACGGCATTCATCGAGGCTTCTCTTCTCTTTGTTCAGCCGCGGGTCTCCTTGACTTGCACGGCCTCTCCATCCATAGCAGCATCTTGGCTCGACATTCTCTCGAATAGTTGGCGTACCTCAATCTCTAGAAATGGATCATTCCTTTGCTCTAATACCACTTGTCACAGGCCGAGAGTCTACTTGGCCTCGGAACAACCCGTGCGGCACCTGGTGAGCGGAATTCGCCAGGCCAGCCTCTTTTCTGTAGCTGTTCCACAAACAATACGATGAATGCTTCTTCATGAGAGATCGTACCACACCCAGCGTCACTCAAGCATCTAATCCATCGAGTGAGACAGCAGATCTCTTTAGGCTCAACAACTGGTTTCGGTCTGCCATGGCCTCGTTAGGAGAACAACATTAGCTCCCGACCAGTTTGTGCACGAGAGGCCTACCCCGCCTTTAGAGCTCCTAAGGATATAATCTTTCTATCCTAAAACTCCTAGGACTAACCGTCTTGATGCCACTCCCACGGACCAGTTGTGTTCGTCCCCTCTGCATCTACACTCTTCACCCGATAACCCCAAGCACCACTCACAACGGTCACGAGTACGGAACGATTCACGGACCGTGACAATATGAGTCCAAGTTTGGGAAGGATTTGGAGGAAGTAAAGAGATTAAAGAAGGCCCTCTTTGATGCTGGTAACTTGTCTAGGTGGCCCTTAAATGACAGGTAGGCACAAATGTGACACAATGCTTTGCGATTGTTAATTCGTGATTGTTTGCTAGATGTCAAACTGTATGTATATCTTCAAATTGCTGAAATGATGCATCAACTTCTTTGAAAATTTGTAGTAAACACTGAAGTCAAATAACTAAAATTTTAAGCTAGCATATTCTTTGAATTCGATTCTTGCATTATAGATAATGAGAAATTTTTGTCTTAGATAAGTACTGCAGTTTAGGAGTGAGCAAAATGAACCAACCACATTAGGAGCCGCTCGAACCGAACTGATTATTTTTTAAAATTTTAATTTTATTTCTTTGAAATTATTAAAGAGGTAATTTGAACACTTAATTATTAGGGATTTTCTCAATGTTGTTGAGATGCTAATATTTAGACAAAAGGCCGAGAAAGGTTAGGTAGGCGCATAGTTTAGCTTTTATTCACAACCCCTCTTGTGGTCTCTGCGTGCCCATTCGACGCGGGACTCTTGAAATACCTAACTTGTCTCTCTTGCGGTGTCTAGCCTTCCATGTGATTACCTTCAATGTAGGACTCTTGGCTTGTCTCTGTTGTTGTGTCCAGCCTTCTATGTGAATGCCGAGAATGCCACATCGAACGAGCATGCAGAGACCATCAAAGGGGTTGTGAATAAAAGCCAAATCGTACGCTTGCTAAAGCATGCCTTTCTCGGCCTTTTGGCTAAGGTCAAGTGTAGGATTTGTTAAATGTGAGATGCTCACGCAATTTTTGAAGCATTTCAATCTTTTTGTGGATAAAGAGCAAATGCTTGATTTTAAAAGAGGAGAAATTAATGCATCACTGTAATCTTTCACGAGTTCCATTGGTTGGCCTGGGGATGAACCAATTGGTCCGGTTCCCGGTTCTTAGGTAGGATTGGAACGGGAACCAATCACCTCTTGTGTGGTTCATAGTAACCAAGTCATTATTGTCTTTATGGGTAGATTCTTTGTAATTTTCCTTCCATAGATGTTGGCACAAGTATGTGTTATTTCTTTTCATCTTATTATTTGCTAATCTACTTATACAATTTTCCTTATGACATTAGAGGTAGAATTCCAGCCATGGCGTTGAATGTTTCTATTTCTTTTTGAGTGCTTATCAGAGATGAAGTGGAGCTCATGTAATGCATTGTCAAGGAATTATCAATTCATCTCAGCCGAAGACCCTTAGATGTCGCTAAGTATTTGGTTGGCATAGATTCCTAAGTTAAAAACTGATATGGTTGTCACAGAAAGAGTAGTCCAGTGATAATGTTTTGATGCTAGGTCTATGGGGATCGGAGGCATAGGGAAGACAATGATTGTGAAGGCCTTATATAATTGACACACAATTTCTGAAATGGCTTCAGACTTAATGGCTAAATTAAGTATTTCAAGCGGTAGATTTAATGATCACATTAATGATCAGAAATGATTTCAAAATAAATGGGCAGTTTAAACGATTTGAAACTATTTCAAATTCAAACGACCAATTAATAATTTAAAACGGCTTCAAATTTAATGATCAAATTAAATATTTGTGACTATTATAAAGTTCATGCCCAAAATAAAATCTTGTAACGGTTACAAATTAATACCTAGAATAATATTCTATAACGGTTACAGAATTAATGCCCGAATTAGTGTCTCAAATAATCTCAAAACTCATGTTCCTAATACGTTACGGCCGAATTAATTCTCTGAAATAATTTTAGTGTTAATAAGCCGATCTAAATGTGATCTGGGACTGATTATAAAAGGTGATTGAGAGAGCTAATCACAAAATGATCGATAATCGACAATTAAGAGTGTTAATAATGATCAACCAAGTCATTTACATACAAGAGCAATTGCTAGCACAATTATAATGGTGTCTACTATCCAACATAAGATTGGTGGTGTGTCTGAACTAGAGGCTCGATATTTGTGCAGCAGGACCTAAAGAACGTAAGCCCCACATTACGAGGAGATCAGACATTCATAGTCAGAATCTGAAGAACATAAGAACCAGTATTACCAGAAGATACTAGACATTCATGATCAGAATTCCAACATTGTCAGAGCCAGTGTTGCTTAAAGATCAAACGTTTATTGTCAGAATCTTAAAAATGTCAGAACCAATGCTGAGAGGACACCAGACATTCATTGTCAGAATCTAAAGAATGTCATAACCAAATTTTTGGAACATGATACAAGGGTAATGTGATTAACGCCTTTAGCACTTCTATGTACTTTTATTAAAATGGACGAACAATGCTTTGGAAATACGTGCATAGGCGTTTTTATTTCCACTATGAATCATTTTGATTCAAATTTACCTATGTACGTATTCTTGTTTGTCGGAACAAATCCCAACATTGTCTTCATGTGAGGTCAATATAGCAGATGTGTCGTTCGAGTGTCACTCTCTCTCTCTCCCTCCCTCACTCGCCGCCACCCCCCCACCACCCCCCCCCCCGCCCCCGGCCTCTCTCTCTCTCTCTCTCTCAGCAGTTTGAACTTTTAATATGCATATTATTTGTATAACAAAGACTACCAAAGACAAGCAGATTCAACATAATCCTAAAAGAGAGATGCCAGAGTGGATTTTCCACGATAAAGGGGTTCAACATCTTTCATAATTCCGGAGGACTTGTATGACAAGTCCTTGAGACTAGCACTCTGTGCTGTTCTTGCCTTGGAAGAAGAAGTGGTCGATGCTTCATGTGAGGTCAAAATATTTATTAATGGCTGAAGTTTGACTTAGAACTTGAAACTATTTTATTCATTGGAATCTGATCATGTGAGGCTTGAATATTTACCACTCGTTAAACCGTGTGAACCACGAACACTTTTGCGAAAGGATTGGTGCCATTGCCAGGTTTGCTTCAAAGCAACGAAAGTAACCATAAAGAAGCGTGGATTTTGTCTAATATGCAAGAAAGAGGAGGATGATCTGAGGGTCTGTACTCCAACACCATCAGCCGATAGAAAAAAGAAAGGAGTTTCAAGGAAAGAGAACTTCAGTAATAGCTAAAACAGCTCATTCCTACAAAAATCCAGAAAAGAATAACCACACACCACCCCCCCCCCCCCCGCACCTCAAAAAACACAGAGACACCTGCAATTTCCTCGGTGAATTCTCCCAATAAACGTAATTCACAAAGAGTCCACCTCCAACACACTGCGAAACCCATTTCGGATTCAACATATTACATTGCGGCATACACTAGCGAAAATTTTTCTTGCGTCGCATGAATAGATCCGTCTATGCAGTTATGCATGGTCTGTTTGATCGAGGATGGTTGAAAAAAAATATTCTGATGGCCATGGCCCATAGCACAACCTCTTAAGTGGGTGGGACAGAGGAAATTAAAAGAAGCACCTTGCAGTTCCCCAACTTTTATTGCTGAAGCCAGGCTTTTATCGACTAAAGACCTAAGCACTAGATATTCTTCTTTCCCTTTGACATAACATAGTGAATTTTAGACTTGCTGTTGATATACTCAATTAACAAACATGTGCGTGTTGTCAATGCATGAGGACCATTGGTAGGCCCTGACACAAAAAGAGATAAATATGAATCAAAAGGTATTTCTTACAGGACTCGCTTTGAGTAACTTGAATGTTGGGACGACTGCTACAGTCACTGCTAAGAATGTAAGAGTATCCAATACTAAATCATTGATGACATCAACAGCACTGGCGACATCAATCGTCGCTCGTATCCGTGCTCTTCCAGAGCGGCCCAGCCTATAGTTGTTGTGACGAAGTTGTCTCTGACCCAATCTCGAGGAAGTCAACGAACTTATATATTCACAGGTATCTCCCCAAACGAAAGAGCGGCGACCAATCCGATATTTTACGGCATAAGGTGGCGCATGGACTTGCTGGTATAGGAATACGAATCCAAATGTCCACAGCCTCATGAGATGGGAGTGGAGAAAGCTACAACCACATTTCCGTGCTTCAACATGCCATCCCTGCAAGTCAAGAAAGGGGTAACGCATAGCATCACTTCAATTAATCATGGTATCGTCATAGCCAAGAATGATGCTAATCTATATGATGCTCATGATACCCAATCGAAAAGAATCCAAGCATTTGTATTGTGGGTTGCTTTACAAAACAGGAGCATTCTTGATATGCAAAAGAGATCCCAAGCAGCACTCAGCATTCGAATAAACATACGAGCAAACCATCTTTCCAAAACACTGAGCCGTTTCACACGACAGACCCACGGACACTACTAAATCCAAAGGCGGCTACTCGGCAAAAATTATCAAAAACTCCGAAACAAAATGCTCAGAACATGAACGAAAGAGCCAAGCGCGCATAGACAGACGAACCCAGAACCAGAAACCGAAGAGGGTACGTACTCTCGGGACGTGGCACAGGTTGAGCGACTCCCACATGGCGGCACGACCAGCTCGAGGAGGAGCTCAATCGCATGCGGAATTTCCGCTCCAAGAACCAATCTCGACGCTTCTTGGGTCGTCGTCGTCCTTTGTGACGCTTTGAAGGTGGCGAAGGTGAGGCTGTGACGAGGCCGCGCAGCAAGAATTTAGAGATTGTGAGAGAGAGAGAGAGAGAGATTGTGGTCCGGAGGAGATGCGAGCGCCCGTGGGAGGAGGAGATTCTTGGACTCTTGCTCTCCATCACGATGTCACTCCCGGCGGGCTGACGTGGACGCCACGTGGATTATTACTTGTGCTAATGACGTGGGAAAAAATTATCCAAAAAGTGGTAAAACATATTACATTTTTGTCAATTCAATCATAAACATTTTAATCTTATCAATTAAATTATAAACATTTTCATTTTTTACCATTTGAGTCAATCTGATCAATTTTGATTGAAATCTCTTTGATGTGGACGCCCACATTGACATGGATAAATTTTTTAATTCTTTTCTAAATTTTAAATTTTTTTTATTTTTTTATTTCTTTTTCTCTCTTTTTGATATTTTTCCCTTTTTTTTTTCCTCTGGCTTGGTCGTCCAACCTCCGACAATCAACCAAAGGCCACGACCTCGCCGTTCACAAGTGAGCTCGAGGCCTACGAGGCTGACCCTTGTCGGTCGTGGCCTCTAGGCAACCAGCCAAAGGAAGAAAAGGAAGAGAGAGAGAGAAAGAAATTTAAAATATAAAAAATAAATAAAAATTCGAAAAAAATATTAAAAATAATAAATTTTATCCATGTCAAGATCATCATGCCACATAAGACAATCAAGATCCACATTAGCGAATTCCAATTAAAATTGGCCGGATGAGCTCAATTAGTAAAATTGAAATGTCTGCCAATAGATATAAAATTTATTGGATAATTTACCTAATGACATGATTGCTGAAATTATAGAAAAGCCCTTGTGTTGATTTGAACCGTTAAATTCTAGTAACGTGATGAGCCCGTTGGATCAATTTTCAAGTCAAAAAAAGTTGGGCAATTGGGCAAATGGGCTTTCAGTTTTGTACATTGGCAACTTAATTGATGAGAAAAATAAATTCAATAAATAGAAAATTATTGATTTTCGATAAATAGATAATTACTTTTTTATTTTGATAAGTTATATGCCGCATTAGAAAAGTTGCTTATTATGACCAGTGATGTATTTGAAGAAAATTTTTAATATGAGAAATTAATAATCACTTATGCAAAACTCCTAAGTTGGCAATTACTTTTTTTTTTTTTTCATGGAAAGTTATCACTGACCCCAAAAGAAAAATAACTAGTAATTAACAGTATTGAAAGTTGAAAAGTACTTAGTAATAATTAATCTTATTGAAAATTATATATTTGTATCCAATTTATTTTTATGTCATAAAAATATATTATTGACACATTTGTTGCTCGATAAGCCACATGTGGGGTTGAAATTAATTCTATACCATAACTAAATCCTTCCACACGTCAATAATTCAATAGTGTGGGCAGAAGTTGCTTTTTACACTAACAATGGGCCTAATAGAAATCACAAAAGGTTAAATTTATTATTAAATTAAGTTTACTTTCATTTATGAATGTTCATACCATCTCATGTTTATAGTGAATGCTAGTTAGTGAATGCTAGGTAGTGAAAGCTTGGTGATTCCAAGCAACGTTTGCTCTATTTCTCAAAAGATCTAGACATATGTTTATTGTAATAATAAAAAATTTACTATCAACCTCGTCATATTGTGAGTTATAAACTAATTAGGCTCTCTGTTGCCATTTCCAACTCTTCATCTTGAACTAACAATTATGATGGATTTTCTTAGGCCATTTTAGAATATCTTAATCAATTAAATCATTATAAAAGTTCAGCTTTATCCAAACATGAAATGTTAAATCTCTTCATTATTAAATAAAAGAAATTGGGAATAAAAATTTTCATGGTTGTACCAAACGCATTTTTGTTCTTATTCTATTCTAGGATTAGAAATTTTGTGTAATTACTAAACGCGTTCTTCTGCTCAAAAACTCATCTAGAGAATAAAAATATAATAAAACTATTTCTAAATTGAAATTGCTTTGGGAACAAAGATGTTAGCAAAAGAAATTTAATATGGGCTCTAATATGGGCTCTAATACGGGCAACAAATCAATGCTAGGAAATTTGAAAAAGTCCGGTTAAATGGACAGATTGAGTTAGACAACTTGGGTTGAAAGACACCAAGGTTCAGATTGAAGTCCATAATTACCAAGGTTGACTTCGTTTGGCTTTGTAAGCACAATATATTCTTCCAATCTCGATTAGAAGAAAAGGGATCATTTTCTTTTAAAGTATTTTTAAAATTATTGATTTTTTGTAAAACAAATGGAACAGTGCTTGACTATCCGGATTCGTTAAGTAAATCAACATAGTGCATTCCAATAGAAAGAGAAAAAGAAATCAGTGTAGTGCTTAAGATGATTGCATTATTCTACGCGTGTCGGGATTGCTAACCATTGGATGTCGATGGGGACATCCCAACTTTAGACGAAGAACGAAGGAAAATGGAACTTTATGAAGATACGAAAACGTGTGGTTTTTGTTGTACTCATGGGACAAGAAAGTCTCCATTCCAAATCCGGATTTGACTGTCATTTTTAATCAGATAAAATCTCTATAGTCTGGACACTATCTGATGAAGCCTCTATCTAGTGTCCAAACTATAGAGACTTTATCTGATTAAAAATGACAGTCAAATCCGGATTTGGAACGGAGTTTTGTCTGTCTCATGTTGGAATGTTGCTTTCCGTAAAATATTATTTTAATCGAAGCCGAAATGTAGCTTATTTTATATTTGGAAAAAAAGTCACGAAAAATCCTAAACTTTGCCCAAAGTGACACATTTACCCCCATCAAGGGCATTTTTGTCTTTCTATTCTGTTTTTTTCCTTTTTCTTTTTCTTTTCTTTTTTTCTTCTTCTTCCCTCCGCCGGCCATGGCGGAGGGAAGCCGGCGTCCGGCGAGGGTCGCCCTCGTCGGCGTCGGGCTAGGGCAGGGACACCCTTGCCCGACGCAGGCGAGGGCGGCCCTCGCCAGATTTGGCAAGGGCAAGGACACCCTCGCCCGACGCAGGCAAGGGCGGTCCTCGACGCCGGCAAGGGCCACCCTCGGCGAGGGCTGCCCTAGTCGACGCCAACGAGGGCAGCCCTCACCAGAGGGAAGAGAGAAGGGAAAAAAAAGAAAAAAAAAATGAAAAGATCAAAATGCCCTATAATTTTGGGGTAAATGTGTCACATGACAAAAGTTTTTAGGGTTTTCTTGTCATAAAAAAAAAAGTTTGAGGTAAATGTGTCACGATTTGAAAAGTTTTGGATTTTTCACATCACAAAAAAAAGTTTTGAGTAAATGTATCACTTTGGGCAAAATGTAATGTCTAGACTATAGAGACTTTATCTGATTAAAAGTGACAGTCAAATCCGGATTTGGAACGGAGTTTTGTCTGTCTCATGCTGGAATGTTGCTTTCCGTAAAATATTATTTTAATCGAAGCCGAAATGTAGCTTATTTTATATTTTACAGGAAGCTACATTTCAGAACGGAGACTTTCTTGTCCCATGATGAGCGTTTAGATCTCCACCAACGAGATTGGAACACTAGGGGTCTAAGCATCTATAAGGGCGCGTTTGTTTGTGTTTCTGTTTAAAAATTGTTCCAGGGAATAGAAATAGAAAAAAGTGTTTCTGTTCCGAGGAACAATTTTTGAACAAAAAAACGTGTTTGGTAAACTTGTTCCGGGAATAAAAAAAAATAAATAGAAACATGTTTGGTAAATTTGGATAATTTTTTTATTTCTTTTATTTTTTCTATTTTTTTTCTTATTTTTCCTTTTTTCTTTTTCATTTTTTTTCTTCTTTTGGCCGGTCGCCGGCCAAGGCCTTGGCCGGCGACCGGCCGGCGCGGCCGAGCTCGCCAGCCGGGGGCGAGGCGCGGCCTCGCCGGGCCACCGCCCGCGAGGCGCGGGCCACCGCCGGCGAGGCCGAGGCTCGCCGGCCGGCCGGGCGGCTCGGCCTCGCCGGATCTGGGCGAGATCGAGCTCGCCCAGGCCGGCGCGAGGTCAGCCTCGCCCAGCTACGGCGAGCGTCGACCTCGCCGGGGGACGGCGAGGGTCGGCCTCGCCGTGGCTGGGCGAGGCCGCCGGCCCTCGTCGGCCGGTCGCCGGCCATGGCCGAGGCCGGCAACCGGCCAAAAGAAAAAGAACAAGAAAATAAGAGAAAAAAAGAAAAAAAAAAAGTGTTTCTCAAAAGTGTTTCGAAACAAAAACACAAAATTTGTGTTTCTTTTTTTGTTCCTGGAACAAAAGAACAAAAAAGGAACAGAAACGCACCCAAACGCGTTTTACTGTTTCCTTTTTTTGTTCCTGAACAAAAAAAGAAAAAGTGTTTAAAAACAAAAAAAAAAAAAACACAAACAAACGCAGCCTAAATCCCCCAAAAATCCTTAGGCACTCCTCACAGCCGACCATCATTCGATACTTTCTCGTCCTTTGTTTCTCCCTCATCTGTCCTCGCATTAAAAAATGCCAAATTTCTTGCCAAATCAACGAGACAATATCGATGCCATTGTCACATTCATCGTTCCAATTCTAGTTAACTTCGTTGTCCTGAAATATCAAGGGACACGAGATTCTCCATTTGATACCCACCCCATTCACTATCTTTCTCATCATTTTCACGCTTCTCCTTTATTCCTTTTTGTCCCTTCCACTTATCGCTCGTCTGCCGGTCTTTAGTACCGCTCGTGGTGCCTACGTCTTTTTCTTTCTCAAGGTCTTCTCCTTTCTCTCCGTAACTTTCCTCACGTTGTTGTTGTTCTGAGGACTCTCCTTTTTTCTCCTCTTTTTGCCGTTGTTAATACTGCTCTTTCCAGCCTACTTATGGGGTCTCATTCAAAAGCTCAAGCAGAAGATGTTAGTAGTCGCAGTCCGTACGTTCGGCCGCCAAGAAGGAGCTCTTTTGCCATATTGATTCGCAATACTTGTCCGTGTTTAACCAGTCAATGTTTTTAGTCAAAAAAAGAAAAAGAAAAGAAAAACTAGTTGCTGTTTAACTAGTCATGAGCGGAAGATGCGTTGGCAAACCTCTGTGTCCACCCACTCTCTCGTTCTGGTGGCTGAGCAGCAGATTTGGAAATGCCGAGCAACGAGCTTGCGGCCAAGACTCCAGATCTCGAAGTTCGTCGACCTCCGCGTGGGTGCAGATTAAAAAAAGACATAACATAGGGATTTCTTTGTATTTATGATTTTCCCTTTGCATCCATTTAGTTAAGGGAAGTTATGATAAAGAATTCTATATCTAAAATTTTGGTGTGGGATGTAATCAAGACATCATATGAATTTGATATATTGAATATATTGTTGATTTTTTTATATGCCTTTTTAGTTTTGGATACGATTCAATTTTGTTTTACTTCATTATCCGTAGGATTTTATATATTATTTAGTATTATAGATGATATTATTTTGCACTTAGTTATCATGCCAACTTTTTGAGTTTTCTAGTTTACGACTTTTTTGTTTATATTCATGCATGATGTAATGGAGCTTGCCCGTTAAATATATATAGATAAAATTGAGTTTTTCTTTACCTTGCACTTCGTGCATTATTAAGATTTCACTCCGTGGCACATTTCGATTCCTATTACCTTGCACCAGTGAGGTGGCATCAAAGCCAACAAAGATCACCGGAGAGCAAAGTCATGTCGGGTTTAACATTGAGCAGCCTTTTTCAACATGCCACATTAGAACGGCTCGGCAAGAAACATCTGCGAGATGGATAACAAGAGATGGAAGTAGAGAAAGCTACAACCACATTTCCATGCTTCACCATGCCATATCCCTGGAAGTCGAGAAAGGGGTAACGCATAGCATCACTTCAATTAATCATGGCATCGTCATAGCCAAGAATGATGCTAATCTGTATGATGCTCATGATACCCAGTCGAAAAGAATCCAAGAATTTGTATTGTGGGTTGCTTTACAAAACAGGAGCATTCTTGATATGCAAAAGAGATCCCAAGCAGCACTCAGCATTCGAATAATCATATGAATACACTTCAATTAATCACGGTATCGTCACGGCCAAGAATGATGCTAATCCATACGATGCTCAGGATACCCAGTAGAAAAGAATCCAAGAATTTGTATCGTGGGTTACTTTACAAAACAGGAGCATTATTGGTACGCAAAACAGATCCCAAGCAGCACTCAGCATTCGAATAAACATTCGAATAACCATCTTTCCCAAACACTCTTAGCCGTTTCGAACGACAGACCCACGGACACCATTCAATCCAAAGGCGGTCACTCGGCACAAATTATCAAAAACTCCGAAACAAAATGCTCAAAAACATGGACGAAAGAGCCAAGCGCGCATAGACAGACGAACCCAGAACCAGAAACCGAAGAGGGTACGTACTCTCGGCACGTGGCACAGGTTGAGCGACTCCCACATGGCGGCACGACAGGGGCTCTAGGAGGAGCTCAATTGCATGCGGAATTTCCGCTCCAAGAACCAATCTCGACGCTTCTTGGGTCGCCGTCGTCCTTTGTGATGCTTTGAAGGTGGCGAAGGTGAGGCTGTGACGAGGCCGCGCAGCAAGAATTTAGAGATTGCGAGAGAGAGAGAGAGAGAGATTGTGGAGGAGATGCGAGCGCCCGTGGGAGGAAGAGATTCTTGGATTCTTGCTCTTCATCACGATTTCACTCCTGGCGGGCTGACGTTGACGCCACGTGGATTATTACTTGCACTAATGATGCGGGAAAAAAGTATTCAAAAAGTGGGGAAAATGAGTCATAAACATTTTCACTTTTTCACGGAAAAAAAGTATCCAAAAAGTATCATAAACCTATTACACTTTTGCCAATTCAGTCCTAAACCTTTTAATTTTATCAATTGAGTCCTAAACATTTTCACTTCTTGCCAATTCAGTCCACCCAACCAATTTTGGCTGGAAATTGCTGATGTAGACACCGGTGGTGTTGCCTTGGCTTGGGGGAGGGTCGGCCTTGCCCAAGCGACCCTGGCCAGGCCGCGCAACGCCTAGGCTTCCCTGGCCGAGGCCCATCCTCGCCCGGCCGGGCCTCACCTGTGGCGGGCGAGGCCAGTCGGCTGGTTGTGGCCAGCCACCGGAAAAGGCCAAGAAAAATAAAAGGAAAAAAGGGAAAATATTTAAGACTCAATTGGCAAATTTAAAATGTTTAGAACTGAATTGGCAAAAGTGCAATAGGTTTAGGACTTTTTGAACAATTTCCCCCAAAAGTGGTAAACATATTACATTTTTGTCAATTCAACCATAAACCTTTTAATTTTATCTATTAAATCATAAATATTTTCACTTTTTACCATTTGAATTAATCTGATCAATTTTGGTTGGAATTTGCTAACATGGACCCCGACATTGATGTGGATAATTTTTTTAATTATTTTCCAAAATTTAATTTTTTTGTTTTTAATTTATTTTTTTATATATATTTCCCTCTTTTTTCCTCTGGCTGGTCGTCCAGCCTCTGACAATCGACCAAAGGCCACGACCTCACCGGTCACAAGTGAGCCCAAGGCCTGCAAGGCCGACCCTTGTCGGTTGCGGCCTCTAGGCAATCGACCAAAGGAAGAAAAGGAAAAAAAAAAGAAAAAAACAGAGAGAGAGAGAGAGAGAGAGAGAGAGAAGAAAGAAGAAAGAAGAAGAAGAAGAAGAAGAAGAAGAAGAAGAAGAAAATAGAAAAGAAATTAAAAATATAAAAAAATAATTAAAAATTAAAAATTAGAAAAAAATTATTAAAAATAATAAATTTTATCCAAGTCGATTGGTTGTGCCACATGCTACAGTCAGCGTCTATGTTAGTGAATTCCAACTAAAATTGATCGGATGGGTTCAATTGGTAAAATTGAAATGTGTGCCAATAGATTTAAAAAATTTTGGATAATTTTCCTAATGACATGATTGCTAAAATGATAGAAATGCCCTTGTGTTGATTTGAACTGTTAAATTCTCGTAACGTGATGCAGCCCGTTGGATCAATTTTCAATTCAAAAAAGTTGGGCAATTGGGCGAATGGGCTTTCAGTTTTGTACGTTGGCAAATTAATTGATGAGAAAAATAAATTCAATAAATAAAAAATTATTTATTTTCGATAAATAGATAATTACTTTTTTATTTTGATAAGTTATATGCTGCATTAGAAAGGTTACTTATTATGACCTGTGATGTATTTGAAGAAAAATTTTTATATGAGAAATTAATAATCACGCATGCAAAACTCCTAAGTTGGCAATTACTTTTTTTTTTCACGGAAAATTATCACTAACCCCGAAAAAAATAACTAGTAATTAACAGTATCGAAAGTTGAAAAGTACTTAGTAATAATTAATCTTATTGAAAATTATATATTTGTCTCCAATTTATTTTTACATCATAAAAATAAATTATTGACACATTCGTTGCCCGATAAGCCACATGTGGGGTTGAAATTAATTCTACACCATAACTAAATCCTTCCACACGTCAATAATTCAACAGTGTGGGTAGAAGTTGCTTTTTACACTAACAATGGGCCTGATAGAAATCACAAAAGGTTAACTTTATTATTAAATTAAGTCTACTTTCATTTATGAATGTTCATACCATCTCATGTTTATAGTGAATGCAAGGTAGTGAAAGCTTGGTGATTCCAAGCAACGTTTGCTCTTCTTCTCAAATGATCTATACATTTGTTCATTGTAATAATCAAAGATTTACTATCAACCCCGTCATATTGTGAGTTATAAAGTAATGAGACTCTCTGTTGCCATTTCTAGTTATTCATCTTTAACTAACAATTATAATGGATTTTCTTAGGCCATTTTAGAATATCTTGATCAATTAAATCATTATGAAATTTCAGCTTTATCAAAACATCAAATGTTAAGTCTCTTTAAAATTAAATAAAAAAATTCATAGTCATACCAAACACATTTTTGTTCTTTTTCTATTCTAGAATTAAAAATTTTGTGTAATTACCAAATGCATTTTTCTGCTCAACAACTTGTCCGGAGAATAAAAATAGAACAAAACTATTTCTAAATTGAAATTGTTTTTGGGAACAAAGATGTTACCAAGTGCACCTCTAATATGGGCAATAGATCAATGCTAGGAAATTTGAAAATGTCCGGTTTAAATGGTTAGATTGAAGTTAGACAACTTGGGTTGAAAGATACTAAGGTTGACTTCATTTGGCTTTGTAAGCACAATATATTCTTCCAATCTGGATTAGAAAATGGATCATTTTTTTTAAAAATATATTTTTAAAATTATTGATTTTTTGCGAAATAAATAGAAACACTATCCATATTCGTTAAGGGTGCGTTTGGTAACGTTTACTTTTCTTTTTTTTGTTCCAGAACGAGAAACAAAAAAAAAAGTGTTTACATTCGAAATAGTTTTTGAACAAAAAAACGCGTTTGGTAAGTGTAAAAAAAATGTTCTTGAAATAAAAAAAAGAACAGAAACACGTTTGAGAATCGCAGTTAATTTTTGTTCTTAGAATAGAAAAAGAACAGAAACACGTTTGGTAAACGTACAAAATTTCTGTTTTTAATTTTTTTTTTAAATGTTTTTTTCTAAATAAAGTTTAAACGAGATGAGAATTATCATTCTCATGAAATGCTCATTAATTTTATTTTGTTCATGGTGAGTGAAGACAAATTTTTTCATACTTGGTAGAAAATTTAAAATGTAAAGTTAGAATCAAATTTTTTTTCAAGTGCTTTTTTTATTTTTGATTTTTATAACATTTAAACTTGATTGAATTCTCATTCTCATGAAATTGTCATCAATTTAATTTTGATAATGGTGAGTGAAGAAAAATATTTCCCACATAATTATATAAGCATACTTAAAAAAAATTATAAGTAAAGTTCGTACAATAAGAAATATAAAAAAACCGAGGTTCTCTTTGCCACTTTGTAAATGTAGTTAATCGGTCATCTAGAGAAATCTTAGTGGGGCAACTATCTATAATGCAAAACCACAACCCATGCAAACTGTCACACCTTTGAGGTCACTCTAAACAATGCCAAATGTAACAATGCTACTTAGAAAAGACCAAAATATGCTTTGCCTAGCCATAAATCGGACATGTAATTATAACTGCAGATGAAGCAACTGCTAGTTCTGAACAATTTGGATGCTTTTACATTTCGCCAACTTTGCAAGCTTCTGGGACGTCTGATGTATCCCAAACCCGATTTTCGAAGCCCTCCGATTGAACTCGGATTGAAGAGCAACTCCGGATCGTTTGTTCTTGTCTTGGAACCGCTGCTCGGTCCATTTGGTCCCGCCCGAAGAGACCGACTTCTTCAATCTCTCCGCTATACTATGAAACTCCCCGTCCGATCCCGAAAAGATGATTGCGCTGTCTTTACCGGCATTTTTGAAAATTTCAACTCGGTCTTGGAGACCCACTTGAAACATAACCACCGCAACACAAAATTTCAAAGGATCCCATCGGATACGCACGCATCATCGGCTCGCCAAGAAATGCAAGTAAACAAAGAATGCCCCAACCATCCAACCCCAACGAGACCTAAACTAGACTACAAGAAATTCCCAGATCCGGATCGAATTTCACCACTAACCGCACGAAAATCACCGTTTCGGACTCCCATTTTCGCTCCCGAAAACCAAACCCGCACTCACACGGACCTCAATGCAAATCGAAGATTTCTACAGTTAAACGACAAAAACAAAAAAAAAAAGAGACCGACTCCGATCCACCGAGACAGAATTCCATCACTCCTCGCTCCCTCGTGAGGCAATGCGAATCGTCCGCAACCGCATCGCGGCGCGGCCGACCAGACAAGAACCGCGGCGCCGACGGATTAGAGAGGCGCTTACCTCCGAATCGAAGGATCGATCCAAGCGAAGAACCGCGAGATCCGAGCCCTAGGGAAGGCTCCGAAGCGCTCCGCGCGATGAGACGCGACGGAATCTGGGGAGGCCCTGATCGATCGAGGGGCGGAGGCCGCGGGGGATTCAAGAGATCCAGAGGCGGAAGGAGGTCGGAAGTCGCCGCCGCGACGTGGCGGTTCTCGGCGGTGGCGGGATGCGCGGATCGTCGGTGCGATGAGAGAGAGAGAAAGAGGAAAAGTACGAAATCCAAAGATTGAGGCTCGAGCGAGCGTCCGGCGGTGGTCGGCGAAGGTTGCTGTCGCCGAAGCCCTCTTCGAACGGAGATGGAGGAGCAGCAGCAATTACCTGGACTCGGAAGCTTCAGCCGGTTGACGGAGCACCACCTGTCGGCGCCGGAGAGTGAGCGGAGTGAGGAGGCGCCAGAGAGTCGCCGGAGGGGGGAGTCACCGGAAAGTCCGCCCGAGTGGGAGGCGCCGGAGAGGGGAGACGTCAGGGGAGAGAAGAAGCTTCGCACGGGCACGAACGAGAAGGGCCCTGCAATTTTGTTCCCGTTTTGTTCCAATTTTGTTCTTTGTTTTTGTTCTTTTTCGATTTGCCAGAAGTGTTTCTGGAGAAGAGAAACAACAAAAAGTTGTTTCTGATTTTTGTTTCAATTTTGTTCCAGAAACGAAAAAACAAAAAAAGAACAGAAACGCAAACAAACGCGTTTCTGTTCTTTTTTTGTTCCCTGAAACAAAAAAACAGAAAAAGTGTTTATAAACAGTTTTGAGAAATAAAAACATGCAGGGCCTAAGTAAATCAGCATAGTGCATCTCAATAGAAAGAAGAAAAGAAATCAGTGTAGTGGTTAGGAAGATTGCATTATTCTACGCGTCAGGACTGCTGGCCATAGGATGTCGACGTGGGGACGTCCCGGCTTCAGACGAAGAGCGAAGGAAAATGGAACTTTCCGAAGATACGGAAAAAGTGTGGTTTTTGTCATACCCATGAAACAAGAAAGTCTCCGTTCCGAATTCAGATTTGACTGTTGATTTTTAATCAGATAAAGCCTATACGGTGCACGCCTTAGAGGCTTTTTTAATCAGGTTAGAGGCTTTATTTGCTTAAAAAAGCCTTTAAGGCGTGCACCGTAGAGGCTTTATCTGATTAAAAATCAGACAGTCAAATCCGGATTCGGAATGGAGACTTTCTTGTCTCACGATGGCATTTAGATCTCCACCAAAGAGATTGGAACATCAGGATCTAAGCATCTATAAACCCCCCTCCATCCTTCAAGCACTCCTCATAGCCGACCATCATTCGATACACTTTTCCAGTCTTTTGCATACTCACCTACTCTTGCAGCTTCATCTCTCTTCCTTTGTTTCTCCCTCATATGTACCCGCATTCAAAAATGCCAAATTTCTTGCTGAATCAGCGAGACAATATCAATGACATTGTCACATTCATCGCTCCAGTTCTAGTTGACTTCGTTGTCCTGAAATATCAGGGGACACAGGATTCTCCATTTGATACCCACCCCTTCACTATCTTTCTAATCATTTTCACGCTTCTTCTTTATTGCTATTTGTCCCTTCCACTTATTCCTCGTCTGCCGGTCTTTATTATCGCTCGTGGTGCCCGCATCTTTTTCTTTCTTAGGGTCTTCTCCTTTCTCTCCATAGCTTTCCTCACGTTGCTGTTGTACCGAGGACTCTCCTTTTTTCTCCTCTTTTTGCCGTTGTTGATAATGCTCTTTCCAGCTTACTTATGGGGTCTTATTCAAAAGCTCAAGTGGAAGATGTTAGTAGTCACAGTCTGTATGTTCGCCTACCGAGGAGGAGCTCTTTTGCCATATTGATTCGTAGTACTAATCGGTGTTTAACTAGTCAATGTTTTTAGCCAAAAAAATAAAAATAAAACTAGTTGTTGTTTAATTAGTCATGTCCATAAAATATTTAGCGTGTGCATAATTTCTTATATCCAATCACATACGGAGATTGGATTGGAGTAGTCCTTAAAAGGCTTGATTAAAGAAGAAATGAGCGGGAGATGTCTTGGCTAACCTCCGCGTCCACCCACTCTCTTGTTCTGGCAGCCGAGCCGCAAATTTGGAAACGCCAAGCAGTGAGCTCGCGGCCAAGACTCCAGATCTCAATGTACGTCGACCTCTGCATGGGTGCAGATTAAAAGAAGACATAACATAGGGATTTCTTTGTATTTATGATTGTCCCTTTGCATCCATCTAGTTAAGGGAAGTTATGATAAAGAATTCTATATCTAAAATTTTGGCATGGGAGGTAATCAAGACATCATCGGAATTTGATTTGAATATATTGTTGATTTTTTTTTATGCCTTTTTAGTTTTGGATACGATGCCATTTTGTTTTACTTCTTTATCCATAGGATTTTATATATTATTTAGTAATATAGATGATATTATTTTGCATTTAATTATCATGCCTACTTTTCGAGTTTTCTAAGTTACATCTTTTTTGCTTATATTCATGCATGATGTAATGGAACTTGCCCCTTGAATATATATAAATAAAATTGAGAGTTTTTGTTTACCTTGCACTTCGTGCATGATTAAGATTGCACTCTGGCACATTGTGATTCCTATTACCTTCCACCAGTCATGTGGTATCAAAGCCAACAAAGATCACCATAGAGCAAAGTCCTGTCTGGTTTAACATTGAGCAGCCTTTTTCAACATGCCACATTAGAACAACTTGGCAAGAAACATTTGCGAGATGGATAACAAGAAAAAAGATTTCGACTTCTATTTACTCAAGAGACGGCATCAAATATCCGAGTTCGATCTAGATCGGGAAGATTTATGGGAAGGGCTTATTGTACATAGCGCAAAAATCAGAAGCAAACAATCTCAGATAACAGCATCAGTTGAAGGCTATTGGTAAAATATGGCTTCGAATTGGGTGGAACAATGAAGACGAATATTTAGAGTACTCTAGTCGGACTTTGAGGCGTAATATCACTTTCTTTAAGGATTTATTTGCCTCCACAACGTTACTAATGGTCACCAGCAAAAATCTTCCAGGATATAACAAAGTCTCGGATAAGAATACTAGATAGCAATTCTAGTATTTCTCCAGGGTCTCTCTAGGAAACAATTTGAAAGAAAGGCCATAGTTTTTCAGACACAAAGATCGAAAAAGATGAAAAATGATCACACACGTTTTCCGAAAAAATAACGAGTATATATATAAAACAATCTTGTAACTTTTCGTGAAAATTGCCAAAGAATGAACAAACACGTCATTTAAAAAAAATTGTTCGGATAAACAAATACGACTCTTTGGAAGAAGTCGAAAACCAAACAATTGCAATCCTTCGGGAAAAGTTACAAACCGAATAAGTAATTTTCCAAAGATTGTATCGAAAAAACACAAATAAAATTCAAAATATTTATTTATTTATTTATTTTTAAATAGAATTTCGAATTTTCATTTTATATTTCATTTCCGAAAATTCTCAAAATAAAAAGCAACCTTTGAATTTATTAAAAATTAATAACATAAAAAATAAAAATAAATAAATAACAAATGGATTAGTGCTAATTAAACCGCGGCACACCTAAGCGCTAAGTGCGCCAAATAATCGCGCACCCATACGCAGGTATGGTGGGGTCTAGCCCCACTTGATCATTCCTTGAGGTACACAAGGAAACCCTTCACTTATAAATCAACCCACCTTCTCCCACTTTTTCTGTGTGGGACAAAGAAAACACACTCGGTTTGTTTTGACAAACAAACCTCCAACAAAGGCCACGTCCGGTAATCATCGACCAACCAGTCTAGCTGTAGAAGTTCAATGGGAAGGATAAGAGTTGGCAGGAGCGAACTTGAGTGAAATACTATTTTGATGCAATGCCGCTCATCGGTTGGTGTCAGGAACCCTTCGCCCTTGAATACGTGACCCAGATGGCCGCCACATGCGGTGCAAGTGATTTCCGTCTTCATCCCATCTGGATCCAGCTGAGATAAAAAGGCAAGGCAAGCCCATCAATGATTTGAAGCAGAACACGCCCGACTCATCTTGCATTTCTCATCATTTTCACAGTTTAGAAAGCTCAACAAACACAAAGTGGAAGATGTCATCTATAGCAAGCTATAATAGAAATTGACTTCAATCCAAACCGTCTTAGTTTCCTGAGACCACAAGTTTAATTGATAAAAAGAGAGAGATTCACAGTACTGGTTATAGCTCCGGGGAGGCCCTTGTAGAAAGCAGGCCAGCCGCAGCCGGAGTTAAATTTAGTTGTAGACCGGTAAAGAGGAGTCTCGCATCCTGCACAATTGTACACCCCCTCTTCCAAACACTTATCGTATTCACCTGTGCCTGGATATCTACATGTGAGAGAAACAGCAACAGATGAGACAGATCAAGACACTTTTTTGTTTGAAGATAATACACGATATCCAATATCAAACCAGAGGAAAGAGTTGCTTCTTGTACATAAACATAGCAGAGGAGGCATCAAAAAGTATTCAGTTATGCTCCTTTGCTCTCCATTGGTTTGATACTTGAATTAGAAAAAAGGATGAGATTGCATTCAAAAAGAATATACATGAGTCTTCAACTGCTTGCATCAGGCTCGGCAACATTTAAGTCCTCTCAGATCACTTCCGAGCCGTTAAGGATAGTTGAAGAGGATTGTTTGTGTGTATAACACCTCAACAAGTAGATTAAGAGACCCTTTGAATAATCAAAGTAAAATGAGTACAAACAAGATACAGAGTGTAAAGAAAGAGCATTACAAGGACGATGCAAAAGCTTTAGATGAGTCAAAATGGAGATCACACTCCCTCACAGCAGATAGACAGAAGTTGTTTCGAGAAATAAGAATTTTAAAGAAAAAGCTCTTCAAAGCACAAAGATTAGCACCAACTGTACGTGATAACCCTATGAGTCACACTTTAGGATGATTTCGACACCTTTTCACCTTTGTTTTGATGAAAAGTGAGAAGTATAAGACTTCATAAGTAACCAAGATGTCAGCACTCATGCGGTAACAAATCCTTAGCACCCAACAGGAACCTAAAAGGGCCGATATTTCCGAATAAAAACAAAGCCTTCCAAACACAGGACAGTGCCAGCGAACTAAAGTAATAGCTAAAACAACACATTCCCACAAAAACCCAGAAAAAAATGACCCTCCCCACACCTCGAAAAGCACGGAGAACATCCTAACCCGCATTTCCTCAGTGGTTTCTCCTATTAAAACGTAATTCACAAAGAATCCACCTCCAAAACACCGCTTGACGCACTAGAAATGTGTCGTACCATGCTGAATCAAAACTCAAAGCCCAATTCTAATTCAACCTATCACATACGTCACATAAATAGACAGCCCAAGAAAGCCTTATCGGACAGAATGTGTCTCAAACCTCGGTGCTCCCGAGCTTCAAGGAGACAGCATGGTAATCACGTCTAAACCAAACCAACCGGATTCAACAAACCCCAACCCAGTACGGAAAGCCAAGCATCAAGAATAGCAGGAACCCAGAATCAAGAACGACAAACCCACAATCAAGATAAGCTAGCAGTAAAACAGAGACCCAAAAAAAAAAAATCAAGAGAATTCAAAGGAATTACTAACTCGGTCCCCTTCTGCCTCAGGATACGGAACTGCTCGGGCGACAGGACCGCTTGCCACTCCTCCTCCGACTTCTGGACCGACCCGGGCGCGGCCGTGGCCACCACCCCGCCGCGGAAGCTCCTCCTCGAACGGCCCGGCGAGCCGAAACCACCACACGGAGCAGCGGCGGAGACGGGACGAGACGGCGGAGGCGGCGGCCTTATCGGGGGGAACACGAGGTGGGTCTTGAGGCGAAAAGAGCGCGGAGCGGCGAGGAGAGAGAAAGGGTTGGTGGCAGCACTCAGCATTCGAATAAACATACGAATAACCATCTTTCCAAAACACTCTGAGCCATTTCACACGACAGCCCCTCAGACGCCATTCAATCCAAAGGCGGTCACTCGGCACAAATTATCAAAAACTCCGAAACAAAATGCTCAAAAACATGGACGAAAGAGCCAAGCGCGCATAGACAGACGAACCCAGAACCAGAAACCGAAGAGGGTACGTACTCTCGGCACGTGGCACAGGTTGAGCGACTCCCACATGGCGGCACGACCGGCTCTAGGAGGAGCTCAATCGCTTGCGGAATTTCCGCTCCAAGAACCAATCTCGTCGCTTCTTGGGTCGCCGTCGTCCTTTGTGATGCTTTGAAGGTGGCGAAGGTGAAGCTGTGATGAGGCCGCGCAGCAAGAATTTAGAGATTGCGAGAGAGAGAGAGAGATTGTGGAGGAGATGCTAGCGCCCGTGGGAGGAGGAGATTCTTGGATTCTTGCTCTTAGGATTTCACTCCGGCAGGCTGACGTGGACGCCACGTGGATTATTACTTGTGATAATGACACGGGAAAAATTGTCCAAAAAGTGTTAAGTATATTACACTTTTTGTTAATCATAAACCTTTCAATTTTATCAAAAAGTCATAAATCTTTTTACTTTTTTGTCATTTGAGTTAATTCAATCAATTTTTGATTTGGAATTTCGCGTGAACGCTTTCGGTGGATAAAATTTATTAATTTTTTAATTATTTTCAATTTTTTAATTTTTTATGTTTTTAATTTCTCTTTTCTTTTTTTCTTTTTTTTTAATTTCTTTCCCTTTTTTCCTCTGGCTAGTCGCATAGCCCCTAACAATCGACCAAAGGCCACAACTTCACTAGTCACAAGCAAGCCCGAGGCTCCTTGAGGCCGACCCTTGTCCGTCGTGGCCTTTGGGCAACCAACCAAAGGAAGAAAAGGGGAAAAAAATATTAAAAATATTAAAAATTATAAATATTATCCATGTCAATATTGATTGTCCATATAAAACAATCATTGTCCACGTCAAATAATTCCAGTTAAAATTAGGCTGGATTGACTTAATTGAAAAAATTGAAATGTGTGTCAATAAGTTTAAGATTTTTTGGACAATTTTCTTAATGACATGATCACTGAAATTATAGAAATGCGCTTGTGTTGATTTGAACCGTTAAATTATAGTAACGTGATGCAGCCCGCTGGATCAATTTTCAATTCAAAAAAAGTTGGGCAATTGGGCGAATGGGCTTTCAGTTTTGTATGTTGGCAACTTAAATGATGAGAAAAATAAATTCAATAAATAGAAAATTATTGATTTTCGATAAATAGATAATTACTTTTTTATTTTGATAAGTTATATGCCGGATTAGAAAGTTTACTTATTATGACCAGTGATGAATTTGAAGAAAAATTTTTATACGAGAAATTAATAATCACGCATGCAAAACTCCTAACTTGGCAATTACTTTTTTTTTTCACGGAAAATTATCACTGACCCCGAAAATAAAATAATTAGTAATTAACAGTAGCAAAAGATTGAAAAGTACTTAGTAATAACTAAGCATACTAAAAATTATTTATTTGTATCCAATTTATTTTTACGTCATAAAAATAAATTATTGATGCATCCATTGCTCGATAAGCAACATGTGAGGTTGAAATCAATTCTATACTATAAATAAATCCTTCCTCATGTCAACAATTCAATAATGTGGGTAGAAGTTGCTTTTTACATTAACAATGGGCCTAATAAAAATCACAAAAGGTTAACTTTATTATTAAATTAAGTCTACTCTCATTTATGAAAGTTCATATCATATCATGTTTATAGTGAATGCTAGGTAGTGAAAGCTTGGTGATTCCAAGCAACATTTGCTCTTCTTTTCAAAGGATCCATACACCTGTTTATTGTAATACCATAAGATTTACTATCAACCTCATCATATTGTGAGTTATAAACCAATGAAACTCTTTATTGTCATTTCTAACTATCCATCTTTGACTAACTATTATGATAAATTTTCTTAGGCCATTTAAAGATATCTTGATCAATCAAATCGTTACAAAAGTCCAGCTTTATCCAAACATGAAATGTTAAGTCTCTTTACAATTAAATAAAAGAAATTGGGAACAAAAATTTTATGTTTGTACCAAACGCATTTTTGTTCTTACTCTATTTTAGAATTAGAAATTTTGTTTAATTACCAAACGCATTTTTCTGCTCAAAAACTTGTCCAGAGAATAAAAATAGAACAAAACTAATTCTAAATTGAAATTGTTTTTGGGAACAAAGATGTTAGCAAACGCACCTCTAATTTGGGATCTAATATGGGCAACAGATCAATGCTAGGAAATTTGAAAAAGTCTGGTTTAAATGGACAGATTGGAGTTAGACAACTTGGGTTGAAAGATACCAAGGTTTAGATTGAAGTCCATAATTACCAAGGTTGACTTCTTTTGGCTTTGTAAGCACAATATATTCTTCCAATCTCGATTAGAAGAAAAGGGGTCATTTTTTAAAAGCATTTTTAAAATTATTGATTTTTCGCTAAACAAATAGAACAGTGCTTGACTATCTGGATTCGTTAAGTAAATCAGCATAGTGCATCTCAATATAAAGAAAAAAAAGAAATCGGTGTAGTGCTTAGGATGATTGCACTATCCTATGCGTGTCAGGACTGCAAACCATCGGATGTAAAAACACTTTTTAACACTTTTTCTATCTACCACTATCTGCTGCCTCTCCATACTTTTTTACACTTTTGTCACTTTTTTATACTTTCTCTATCTATCACTATATGCCTCCTCATACTTTTTTTACACTTTTTGTCACTTTTTTCTATCTATCACTATCTGCTGCCTCTCCGTATGGACTATCTGATTAAAAATCAGACAGTCAAATCTGGAATCGGAACGGAGACTTTCTTGTCCCATGATGGCGTTTAGATCACCAAGGAGATTGGAACGTCAGTTGTCTCAACATTTATAAACCCCCCTCCATCCTTCTGGCACTCCTCATAGCCAAACATCATTCGATACACTTCCCCAGTCTTTTGCACATTCGCCTTGCTCTTGCAGCTTTGTCTCTCTTCCTTTGTTTCTCCCTCATTTATCCCCGCATCCAAAAAAATGCCAAATTTCTTACTGAATCAGCGAGACAATATCGATGCCATTGTCACATTCATCGTTCCAGTTCTAGTTAACTTCGTTGTCCTAAAATATCAGGGGACACGGGACTCACCATTTGATACCCACCCCTTCACTATCTTTCTCATCATTTTCACGCTTCTTCTTTATTGCTTTTTGTCCCTTCCACTTATTCCTCGTCTGACGGTCTTTAGTACCGCTCGTGGTGCCCGCATCTTTTTCTTTCTCAAGGTCTTCTCCTTTCTCTCCGTAGCTTTCCTTACATTGTTGTTGTTCCGAGGACTCTCATTTTTTCTCCTCTATTTGCCATTGTTGATAATGCTCTTTCTAGCTTACTTATGGGGTCTCATTCAAGAGCTCAAGCAGAAGATGTTTGTAGTCGCAGGCCGGATGTTTGGCCGCCGAGGAGCTCTTTTGCCATATTGATTCGTAGTACTAGTCGGTGTTTGACTAGTCAATATTTTTAGCCAAAAAAAGAAAAAAAAAACTACTCGTTGTTTAACAATTTCTTATGTCCTATTACATACTGACAATGAATTTGAGCAATCCTTAAAAGGTTTGAGTGAAGATGAATTTGAGCAGTCCTCAAAAGGTATGAGTGAAAAAGAAACAAGCGGGAGATGTCTTGGCCGACCTCCGCGTCCACCCACTCTCTTGCTTCGGCGGCTGAGCAGCAGATTTGGAAACGCCGAGCAACGAGCTCACGGCCAAGACTCCAGATCTCGAAGTTCGTCGACCTCCGCGTCGGTGCAGATTAAAAGAAGACATAACATAAGGATTTCTTTGTATTTATGATTTTGCCTTTGCATCCATTTGGTTAAGGGAAGTTATGATAAAGAATTCTATATCTAAAATTTTGGAAGTTATGATAAAGAATTGTATATCTAAAATTTGGGTGTGAGATGCGTTCGGCAGTAGCATTTGCAAGGATTTGGACACCCAAAATTCTTTGGGTCTGGCAAAAATTTTGCAAATCCTATTGGAGGAGAAAGCTGAAAGCCCAGGACCCAGGGCCCACTCCTTTTTTTTCCCGAAATTGTCCTCACGAACTTTTTTTTTCCGTTTTTTACCCTTGTTATGAGACACTGTTCATCTTCTCCTTGCGGGTGGCCGGCTTAGTTCCACCTGACTGCGAGGGGCCGGCGTCGGCTAGAGGGACGCCGGCGTGGTCGCGACAACCTAGGCGATCGTCGTCGGAGAGTCGGGCGACCTCCGCGAGTCGCGGCGTTGCACGACCCCTCGTGAGTCGCCGCGCGACCATGGCGAGGGGCCGCCCCGGCGAGTCACGGCGGCCCAGATCTGGCTCGCCGCGACCGAGATCCTGAGTCGCTGCGACCAGATCCTCGCCGATCTAGGTTGCGCCACCCCCGGCGAGCCGCGGCTGCCCAGATTTGGAACAACGACGACGGCGAGGGAGGCGGGCGGTGAAGAATCGGTGAGGCGGAGGGCGAGGGAGCAGAGGGCGCCCTAGCGGGCGGCAGCGATGACGGCGAGGGAGGCGGTCGGTGACGCGGGGGCAGAGGGACATGTCGAGGGCGACAGCATTGGGGCAGAGGGAGCGAGGGCGGTGGGGAGGTGCTCGGTGCGGAGGGGGCGGAGGAACTCGCAATGGTGGGACTCGTTGGCGTGGAAGGAGCAGCAGATGAAGGAGGACTTGCGGTTGAGAAGAAGATAGAGCCTAGAGGAGATGATGTTGCACGAGATCTGGCAACCTCATACGTATTTTTTCTTTCTTTTGAAAGGTTTAAAAAAAAAAGTTATTCTT
Source organism: Eucalyptus polyanthemos subsp. polyanthemos (assembly GCA_017140185.1). Lineage (NCBI taxonomy): Eukaryota > Viridiplantae > Streptophyta > Magnoliopsida > Myrtales > Myrtaceae > Eucalyptus > Eucalyptus polyanthemos. Next base: position 19,183,871 of record CM029463.1, on the reverse strand, counting down.
TCTTTTAAAATCTGTATAACTAAAAAAAATTCTTTTATAATTTTATAATTTTTTTCTGAGTTTTTTAAAAATGAGTTCAAAAAATGAACGTTGATTTCAGGAGAAGCAAGAGGAAGTTCAGTTTCCATTCTCCAAACCGTTAAAAAACAAAAATTATAGATTTGTGCCAAGGCAAAAAGGAAATAGGATCTTTATCTTTAAATACCATTTGTCAACCAATTTTTTGGAAATTTTATTTCTGATGATTGAACACCATTATAGGTGCATTTAACATGCATTTCTCTATTCCGATCTTTTAAGTCCCTTGACCACTTAGGAAATTGAAATAATAACATACGAGCTAAAAATCACTGGCATTAGATTTCGAGCACCACCAATGGCCACCCATCCTTCGGAAACCAACAATTTTCTTTTTTACTCACAAAAGTCCTTTAGAAATAAAATTTTCTCCAAATACTATTTTGCCCAAAAGGTACTTCCCAATGGACTTACAAAGTATAATTTACTAAATGCACTTTGCATTTTAAAAAACTTCTTTAACTTAAAATCATTTGCATTTTCCCAAAGGATTTCCTTAAAAATCCAACCAAATGCACCCGTAATCAAGACATCATTGAAATTTGATATTGGATATATTGTTGATTTTTTTTTATGCCTTTTTAGTTTTGGATACGATTCAATTTTGTTTTACTTCTTTATCCGTAAGATTTTATATATTGTTTAGTATTATGGATGATATTATTTTGCATTTAATTATTTTTCCTATTTTTCAAGTGTCGCAACCTAATTTTCGCGGGTTCACCACCTAAAACTAGGTTAATGGATTACTAAGTCTTTAAGCTTAGCTTTCAGCTTCCATGCATACCAATTTGCGACTTAGGTTTGAATTTTAATATGCAAATGATTTTCAATCAGAGTCGCCACTAATCTATTTTTTGGTGGGTCGATTAGAAACCCAAGTAAAGTAATGAGAGATTTACTTTACTTTCCTGCGAACCGTAGAGATTAAGTGAGTTGGGGTGCATGAGTTTGGGACTTTAGGTGATCATACGTGTCTTCTGTCATACCACCAATTTAACACTCAAGAAAGCAATTTAATATTGCAAAACATATCTAGAAGCAACGAAAGCATATACATTGTTAAATCAGAATTCACATCAGTAACCCTAGATATGATTTCTAATTAACACACAATTTCAATTTTTGTTTTCACTTTATTTAATGAAAATCATGACTTATGCAATGCATGTAATCTAATATGACATGGCAGCATGACCTAAACTATATGACATGAAGAAATGCAATGATTAAATGCAATCTAAATTAATCAAAAGATGACAGGTAATGCGATGCAATGACATACTAAAGTGACACACAACATACAATTTAGTATGCGAGTTATATGTCATGCGACATTTATTAAATGACTTAGTCTAATGACGAGGAAGTTTTAATTAAATGAACCTAATAAAAACTAAATGACGTGCATTTGATATTTCTATTTAAAAATGCAAAAATGATCTAGCTAGATTAAAATTCTATCTAATTTAAACTAAGGATTAAGTCACATTAAATCCTAATTTAAACTAAGATATTATCTTAATCTAACATGTAATTGATCTAATATGCAATGACATGCGAGCATACCCTAATTCTATATGACATATGCATGATATTTTTTTATCTTTTTATATTAATTTCGAAATTAAAATTTCACATGCAATTCAAATAATGATAAAACTAACAACCTAAATGAATACGCTTTTTTTATTTTTATTTTTGTTTTTATATTTTCTAAATTCGGAATAAAATCCATATTCTAGATATGCAATATAACGAAAAATATTCTAAAACAAACTGAATCCTAATTCAAATATTTTTAGATATTTTTTAGTGGTTTAAAAAAATTATCAATTAAATCTAAACAATCAAGATATTCAATCAAATAAAAGACTAAAATAATCGAAAAAAATAACATGTTGTCTCACAAGTCAAATTAATGATTATTCTAACCCTAATTATCACGACAAAGAGATCAAAATAACTAAAAATATAATCCGAATTCTTACAGATCAAATTAATAGTTATATTTTTTTTTTTGGTGAAAACAAATTAATAGTTATATTGATTCAACACTTAAAATACTATCGACAAACCCCAAAAATTAATATAATTGAAAAAATGATCCAATATCTTAAGAATCAAATTAGTAATTACAATAATTCTGAGAAAGACCTGCAGATAATGCCTACAAAACTCATGAGGATCATTTCAAATTTACACAATAACAACTAAACTTAAAAGTAATAGATAAAATTAATAGAAAAAGAAAATAAAACTACCTAATTTCCTTTTCTTTTCTTTTTTCTCCACGTGTAACCGTGGGTCTCCAAGGGCAGCGGGTCAATCGGTCCGGCGAAGGGGAAACTCCGGCGAGGGCGGCAGCAGGCACAGCAGGTCACGGGTTAGGGGTGTTGTCCCACGGGTGTGTAGCGGCTCGGCGCTCAGTTCCGGCGTCGTGGGTCAGCAAGCAGAGCAGCAACGGCGACTGGGCAGAGGTGCTGGTGCGGTGGCGTCGGCTGAGTGGAGGCAGACCACCGTGTTGCTGGGCGCGAGTTGCAGGTCGTGGGCTTCGGGTGGTCGGGCACGGCAGTGCGGCGAGCGTCGTGGAACAAAGGGTCACGATCGGAGCTTCGGATGAGCGAGCAGAGGGCCACTCGGAGACGTGGCAGACGTGAGACGCTCGGGCAACAAGAACCAGCGGAGCAGGGGAGTCGCTCGGGGGAGACTCGGATCGGCACAGCGACGCGGGTCAGCAACAAGTCAAGGGGGCGAGATCGGCGCTCCGGTGCGGTAGATCAGGCTCCGAGCGGGTGCGGGGACTGAGCAGAGGGCGGTGACGGCGCGGTGCGGTGTCCGGCGGGGAGGTGATCTACGGTGATCGTTGATGCAGGGCTTCGGGGACAAGCTGAGGCGCGGCGGAGCCTCGCGGGTCGTCGGGTTAAGCGACGAGCGGTGCTCAAGTGCGAGGCACGCGGATGATCAACCGAACATGAGCAAGGAGCACGCCGGTGAAGGGACTAGACACCAAGAAAGCATCGCTGAAGAAGATGAACAGAAAATTTTTTCTTTTTTTACTTTTTCCTTTCCTCTCTCTTTACGTCACTATCTCCCTGCTTTTTGACTTTTCTGTAGGCTTTTTCTTCTCTTTCTCTCCCAAAGAACCGAAAGCCCCCTTCCTTCTCTCTCTCTTTTAACTTTTGTGTAGATTTTGACTTCTTTCTCAAAGATCCGACGGACGACCCTCCTTTTCCAAGGCTTCGTACTCTTTATTTATAGAAAAAGACTTGAGTTTGTTTTTAGCGGATGAAGATTTTCCGATATATTTGCACATCCTCACTCAACTTCTCAACAACAAAGTGGCTCCAAAACATTTGGCTGTTGAGTTTTTGAATTCAATTTTTCAATTTTTTTTTAATTTCCCTCTGATTAAAGACTATTTTCTATTTTTATTTTTTAAATTAAATGTCAACATCAAGTTTTCTAGGTTAACTTTTTTACTTATATTCATGCATGATGCAAAGGAACTTGCCCCTTGAATATATATAGATAAAAGTGAGAGTTTTCTTTACCTTGCGCTTCGTGCCAATTAAGATTTCACCTCACGGCACATTTCGATTCCTATACCTTCCACCAGTCAGGTGGCATCAAAGCCAACAAAGATCACCGGAGAGCAAAGTCACGTCTGGTTTAACATTAAGCAGCCTTTTTCAACATGCCACATTAGAACAGCTTGGCAAGAAACATATTCGAGATGGATAACAAGAAAAAAGATTTCGATTTTTATTTACTTGAGAGACGGCAATAAATATCTGAGTTCGATCCAGATCGGAAAGATTTATGGGAAGGGCTTATTGTACATAGCGCGAAAATCAGAAGCAAACAATCTCAGATAACAGCAGCAGTTGAAGGCTGCATCCGGTGACAACCGACCAGTCTAGCTGCAGAAGTTCACTGGGAAGGATAAGAGTTGGCAGGAACAAACTTGAGTGAAATACTATTGACGCAATGCCACTCATCGGTCGGTGTCGAGAACCCTTCGCCCTTGAACACGTGACCCAGATGGCCGCCACATGCAGTGCAAGTGATTTCCGTCCTCATCCCATCTGGATCCAGCTGAGATCACAAAGCAAGGCAAGCTCATCAACGATTTGAAGCAGAACATACCCGATTCATTTTGCATTTCTCGTCATTTTCACAGTTCAGAAAGCTCGACAAACACAAAGTGGAAGACGTCATCTAGAGCAAGCCGTAATAGAAAACGACCTGAATCAGATAGTTACTTGTGACCACACGTTTAATTGATAAAAAGAGAGAGAGACTCACAGTGCAGGTTATAGCTCCGGGGAGGCCCTAGTAGAAAGCAGGCCAGCCGCAGCCGAAGTTAAATTTAGTTGTACACCGGTAAAGAGGAGTCCCACTCGCATCTTGCACAATTGTACACCCCCTCTTCAGAAAACTTGTCGTATTCACCTGTGCCTGGATATCTACATGTGAGAGAAACAGCAACAGATGAGACAGATCAAGATGACACTTTTTTGTTTGAAGATAATACACAATACCCAATATCAAACCAGAGGAAAGAGTTGCGTCTTGTACAAAAACATAGTAGAGGAGGCATCGAAAAGTATTCAGTTATGCTCCTTTGTTCTCCATTGGTTTGATACTTGAATTAGAAAAAAAGGATGAGATTGCATTCAAAAATAATATACATGAGTCATTCAACTACTTGCATCGGGCTCAGTAACATTTAAGTCCTCTCAGATCACTTCCAAGCCAGTAAATAGTTGAAGAGGATTGTTTGCGTGCATACCACCTCAACAATTTAATACTACACATAACCACAGGAATAGGATTCTTTCCCCAAAGCATTATATGAGGAGATCATCCACCTATTTTAACAGGTTTCTTTACTAGTGGGTGTATACCTATGTCGCAGCACATACTAACATAACAAATCAGAATGTAACTTCTTACACAGCATTCCAAAAAAATCAAACATTCTGCTCATAATGTCATTTGATTTTTCTATATCATGCGTTTTCTTTCTTGTTTTCGAGTCAAATATTTGCCCAAGCAACACATAGTACCAAAACTGTAGTCCATCATGTGCATGAGGTCCATCGATTGATTGATTACTAAAGCAGGAAAGCCCCACAAAGAGGGTTGATAAGAGCTTAAGATATCCTGATCAGCCTTAGCAGGTAATTGATGGTAACAGCACAATTGTGAGAACGACAGATGAATCATTTTCTAAAATGCCTCAGCAGTAACAAGAGGATATTATTCTTAGTTCTGAGATTCTCTTAAAAACAGGATAGGAACTTAGCCCTTTGACCCTCCCGTATCCTGCACGTGTAGAATGTATTGAGCCTAAGAGCTAGTAGTTAGGGAGCTTGACTACTGGCTCTGCATCGCTATCATATTTTAACAGATTAAGAAACCCTTCAAACAATCAAAGTAAAATGAATACAAACAAGATACAGAGTGTAAAGAAAGAGCATTACAAGGACCATGCAAAAGCATTAGATGAGTCAAAATGGAGATCACACTCCCTCACAACAGATAGGCAGAAGTTGTTTCGAGAAACAAGAATTTTAAAGAAAAAGCTCTTCAAAGCACAAAGATTTGCACCAACTGTACGTGGTAACCCTACGATTCACACTTTAAGCACTGGCACCTTGCAGTTCCCCAACTTTTATTGCTGAAGTCAGGCTTTTATCGACTAAAGACCTAGGCACTAGATATTCTTCTTTCCCTTTGACATAACATAGTGAATTTTAAACTTGCTGTTGATATACTCAATTAACAAACATGTGCATGTCGTCAATGCATGAGGACCATTGGTAGGTCCCAAAACAAAAAGAGATAAATATGAATCAAAAGGTATTTCTTACAGGACTCGCTCTGAGTAACTTGAATGTCGGGACGACTGCTACAGTCACTGCTAAGAATGTAAGAGTATCCAATCCTAAATCATTGATGACATCAACAGCACTGGCGACATCAATCGTCGCTCGTATCCGTGCTCTTCCAGAACGGCCCAGCCTATAATTGTTGCGACAAAGTTGTCTCTGACCCAATCTCGAGGAAGTCAACAAACTTATATATTCCCAGGTATCTCCCGAAACAAAAGAGCGCAACCAATCCAATACTTTATGGCATGGACTTGCTGGCTATGGGAATACGAATCCAAATGTCCACAGCCACATGAGATGGGAGTAGAGAAAGCTACAACCATATTTCCATGCTTCGCCATGATCCCTGGAAGTCGAGAAAGGGGTAACACATAGCATCACTTCAATTAATCATGGTATCGTCATAGCCAAGAATGATGCTAATCTATATGATGCTCATGATACCCAGTCGAAAAGAATCCAAGAATTTGTATTGTGGGTTGCTTTACAAAACAGGAGCATTCTTGGTATGCAAAAGAGATCCCAAGCAGCACTCAGCATTCGAATAATCAATCATACGAATACACTTCAATTAATCGCGGTACCGTCACAGCCAAGAATGATACTAATCCATACGATGCTCAGGATACCCAGTAGAAAAGAATCCAAGAATTTGAATTGTGGGTTACTTTACAAAACGGGAGCATTCTTGGTATGCAAAAGAGATCCGAAGCAGCACTCAGCATTCGAATAAACATACGAATAACCATCTTTCCAAAACACTCTGAGCCGTTTCAAACGACAGACCCTCAGACACCATTCAATCGAAAGGCGGTCACTCGGCACAAATTATCAAAAACTCCGAAACAAAATGCTCAAAACGTGGACGAAAGAGCCAGGCGCGCATAGACAGACGAACCCAGAACCAGAAACCGAAGAGGGTCCGTACTCTTGGGAAGTGGCACAGGTTGAGCGACTCCCACATGGCGGCACGACCGGCTCTAGGAGGAGCTCAATCGCATGCGGAATTTCCGCTCCAAGAACCAATCTCGACGCTCCTTGGGTCGCCGTCGTCCTTTGTGATGCTTTGAAGGTGGCGAAGGTGAGGCTGTGACGAGGCCGCGCAGCAAGAATTTAGAGAGAGAGAGAGAAAGAGAGAGAGATTGTGGAGGAGATGCGAGCGCCCGCGGGAGGAGGAGATTCCTGGATTGTTGCTCTTCCCTTGTCTGGATCACGATTTCACCTGCTGGCCGGCTGACGTGGACGCCACGTGGATTATTACACGTGCTGACGACGTGGTTGCTGAAATTACGGTAACGCCGTTGTATTGGTTTGAATCGTTGAATTCTGGTAACCTGATGTGGCCCGTTCAATCAATTTTCAATTCAAAAAAAGTTCGGCAATTGGGCAAATGGGCTTTCAGTTTTGTACATTAGTGACTTAATTTATAAGAAAAATAAATTACGTAAAGAGAAAATTATTGATTTCCGATTAATAGATAATTACTTTTTATTTTGACAAGTTATATGCCGCATTAGAAAGGTTGCTTATTATGACCAATGATGTAGAAAAATTTTTATATGAGAAATTGATAATCACGCATGCAAAACTCCTAAGTTGGCAATTACATTTTTTTTCATGGAAAATTATCACTGACCCCCAAAAAAAAAAAGAATTACTAGTAATCAACAGTAGCCAAAGTTGAAAAGTACTTAGTAATAATTAAGCATACTGAAAATTATTTATTTGTATCCAATTTATTTTTACGTCATAAAAATAAATTATTGACACATCCATTGCTTAATAAGCAACATGTGAGGTTGAAATTAATTCTATACTATAACTAAATCCTTGCACATGTCAACAATTAAATACTATATATGATAAAAAAAAAACAATTAAATACTGTGGGTAGAAGTTGCTTTTTACACTAACCATGGGCCTAATAAAAACCACAAAAGGTTAACTTTATTATTAAATTAAGTCTACTCTCATTTATGAAAGTTCATACCATATCATGTTTATAGTGAATGCTAGATAGTGAAAGCTGGTGATTCCAAGCAACGTTTGCTCTTCTTTTCAAAGGATCTATACACCTGTTTATTGTAATACTAAAAGATTTACTATCAACCTCATCATATTGTGAGTGATAAATCAATGAAACTCTTTGTTGCCATTTTTAGCTATCCATCTTTGACTAACAATTATGATGGATTTTCTTAGGCCATTTAAAGATATTTTGATCAATTAAATCATTACAAAAATCCAGCTTTAGCCAAACGTGAAATGTTAAGTCTCTTTACAATTAAAAAAAAGAAATTGGGAATAAAAATTTTGTGGTCGTACCAAACACATTTTTGTTCTTACTCTATTCTAGGATTAGAAATGTTATACAATTATCAAACGCGTTCTTCTGCTAAAAAAATAGTTCAGGGAATAGAAATAATAAAAAAAAAAAAAAACTATTTCTAAACATAAATTGTTTCTGAAAATAAAGATGTTACCAAATGCACCTCTAATATGCACAATGGATCAATGCTAGGAAATTTGAAAAAGTCCGGTTTAAATGGACAGATTGGAGTTAGACAACTTGGGTTGAGAGATACCAAGGTTCAGATTGAAGTCTATAATTACTAAGGTTGACTTCATTTGGCTTTGTAAGCACAATATATTCTTCCAATCTCGATTAGCAGAAAACATAACTCTGTGAAGGGTTAATTTTTTTTAAGTATTTTAAAAATTATTAACATTTCACGAACAAATGAAATAGTACTTGACTATCCGGATTTGTTAAGTAAATCAGTATAGTGCATTCCAATAGAAAGAAAAAAAGAAATCAATGTAGTGCTTAGGATGACTGCATTATTCTACACGTGTTAGGACTGTTGACCATGGGGACGTCCCGGCTTCAGACAAAGAACGAACGACAATGGATCTTTTCGAAGATATGAAAAGGTGTGGTTTTTGTGGTATTCAAGGGACAAGAAAATCTCCAAAACAAGAATCCGGATTTGACTGCCTGATTTTTTATCAGATAAAGTCTTAGATTGTTCTCTGGTAACAGCACGACCATGAGAACGACAGACGAATCATTTTCTAGAATGCCGCTGCAGTAACAAGAGGATATCATTCTTAGTTTCTGAGATTCTCTTGAAAACAGGATAGGAACTTAGCCCTTTGATCCCTCCTCTATCCTGCACGTGTATGTACTGAGCCGACAAGCAAGTAGTTAAGGAGCTTGACTACTGGCTCTACATCGCTTTCATATTTTAACGGATTAAGAGACCCTTGGAACAATCAAAGTAAAATGAATACAAACAAGATCCAGAGTGTGAAGAAAGAGCATTACAAGGATGATGCCAAAGCATTAGATAAGTCGAAATGGAGACCACACTCCCTCAAAACAGATAGACAGAAGTTGTTTCGAGAAATAAGAATTTTAAAAAAAAAAACTCTTCAAGCACAAAGATTCGCACCAACTGTACGTGATAACCATATGAGTCACACTTCAGGATGATTTTGACACCTTTTCACCTTTGTTTTGATGAAAAGTGAGAAGTATAAGACTTCATAAGTAACCAAGATGCAGTAACAAATCCTTAGCACCCAACAGGAACCTAAAAGGGCCGACATTTCCGAATAAAAACTAAGTCTTTCCAAAAACAGGACAGTTCCAGAGAACTTCAGTAATAGCTAAAACCGCTCATTCCAACAAAAACCCAGAAAAATATAACCCTCCCCAGCACCTCAGAGAACATCCTAACCTGCATTTCCTCAGTGGTTTCTCCTATTAAAATGCAATTCACAAAGAATCCACCTCCAACACACACCGCTTGACGCACTAGAAATGTGTCGTACCGTGCTGAATCAAAACTCAAAACCCAAAACCCAAATCTGATTCAACCTATCACATTGCAGCATAAACTTGTTTAAATTTTTCGCACGTCACATAAATAGACAGCCCGAGTAAGCCTCATCGAACAGAATGTGTCTTAGACCTCGGTGTTCCCGAGCTTCAAGGAGACAACCTGGTAATCACGTCTAAACGAAACCAACCGAATTCAACAAACCCCAACCCAGTACAGAAAGCAAAGCATCAAGAAGAGCAAGAACCACAATCAAGAATGACGAACCCACGATTAAGATAAGCTAGCAGTAAAACAGAGACCAAAAAAAAAAAATCAAGAGAATTCAAAGGAATTACTAACTCGGTCCCCTTACGCCTCAGGATACGGAACTTGCTCGGGCGACGGACCGCTTGCCACTCCTCCTCCGACTTCCAGACTAACCCGGCATAATGTTAATTGACAAATCATTTACTTTTGCATGAAAGAGATATATAAAAAAAATCAGTTCATAAAGTTCCAACCAGCGAAACATTCACGTAAAGATGTTCAAAACTCAAGCAATTAAGCAAAATACCCCACATTCACTGAACCCAACAAATCATTCTCTCCCTCAACACGCTCCGTGGAAGCCCTTTGTAAAATTTGAAAGCAAGAAAAGCATTAGAATATTTGCACCCAGTCGAAGCCCAAAAGAAGGGCCTATAAATGGACATACTTAGTCCCAAAATAGTAATACTTTTCTTGCTTTAAGTTGTCCCTCCTGCCTCTTGATTGGAGAAAGTGCAGACCATGGACAATTATCACTCATGTGCTCTTCCTCACAACAACAATAATAAGGTTAAAACTTTCATACCAAAGGTCATGATAACAAATACTCCGGTTAAAACAATAAATTTACGTGATTTTCGTATCGTACAATTCCAATTGGATTGCATTTGCTCCTATAAATAAGAGTCCTCCTCAATGGAGAAGAACACACAAAAGGAAAAATATTAGAGCAACAAAGTGGAAGAAACCACTTTCTTTTTCGAAGAAAGAGTGTTATCTTTGAGTGAGTGAGTTATCTAGTTTGTGAGAAGTTCAGATGTAAGAGATCCACCTTTTGGGTGAAGTTGTGAGATCTGAAGTTGTATCCCATTATTTATCATAGTGGGAGTTTGAAGTGGACTACAGTCTCGTGGTTTCCCCCTTCACCTCACATTAAAATTTTGGTGTTATTTACTATTCATCTTTATTGCTTTCATCCTATTTAATTTTCACAGAAATAGTAGCGAGAAAAATTATCTGGGCCTTCTTCGCAAATATTCTTTTTCTTTTTTTTTCCCAACATGAGGAGAGGAGTGCTTGAGGAAGAGAGAGGCAGAAGCGGGAAGAAGAAGCACACTTCATTGAAAAAAGAAGAGAAAATGCAGCACATAGTAGAGCATAGAAGTGTGAAAAAACAGGCTTTCAATTTATTTTTTTAATCCACGTCAACGGACAAGTGTTGACTTGTTAGTGGGCCAGCTAGGCTTGTGTGTGACGATGACATGATGATTAATAACCAATAAATATTTTAATTGGAACAATGAATGTGACAATGATGTTGATATTGTCTTGTTGATTCGGCAAGAAATTTGGCATTTTTGAATGTGGGGACATATGAGGGAGAAACGAAGGAAGAGAGACAAAGCTGCAAGAGCAAGGCGAAGGATGGAGGGGGTTTATATATGCTTAGACCCCTGATGTTCCAATTTCGTGATCATGGGACAAGAAAGTCTCCATCCAAAGTGTACATTTCCACTATTCTATGTCCCTCTCGGTCTTCGTGCGGAGACCATGCATAGACTGTGCAGATCGAGAGGGACATAGAACAGTGGAAATGTAACTTTTCGGATGGAGACTTTCTTGTCCCATGATTGGCATTTAGATCTTCACCAACGAAATTGGAACATCAGGGGTCTAAGCATATATAAACCCCCCCTCCATTCTTCAAGCACTCATCTCTAAGCATATATAACCCCCCTCCATCCTTCAGGCACTCCTCACAGCCGCCATCATTCGATACACTTCCCAGTCTTTTGCACATTCGCCTTGCTCTTGCAACTTTGTCTCTCTTCCTTTGTTTCTCCGTCCCCGCATTCAAAAATGCCAAATTTCTTACCGAATTAGCGAGACAATATTGACGGCATTGTCACGTTCATCGTTCCAGTTCTAGTTAACTTCGTTGTCTTAAAATATCAGGCCACACGAGAATCTCCATTTGATACCCACCCCTTCACTATCTTTCTCATCATTTTCACTCTTTATTGCTTTTTGTCCCTTCCACTTATTTTTCGTCTGCCGGTTTTTAGTATTGCTCGTGGCGCCCGCATCTTTTTCTTTCTCAATATCTTTTCCTTTCTCTCCGTAGCTTTCCTCACGTTGTTGTTGTTCCGAGGTCTCTCCTTTTTTCTCTTGTATTTGCCGTTGTTGATAATGCTCTTTCCAGCTTACTTATGGGGTCTTATTCAAAAGCTCAAGCAGAAGATGGAAGTAGTCGCAGTCCGTATGTTTGGCGGCCTGAGGAGCTCTTTTGGCCATATTTATTCGTATTACTAGTCGGTTTGACTAGTCAATTTTTTTAGCCAAAAAAAAAAAAGAAAAAAATAGTCGCTGTTTAACTAGTCATGTCCATAAAATAACTAGCGTGTGCATAATTTCTTATATCCAATCACATAGTGATATTGGATCTAAAGGCTTGAGGGAAGAAGAATCGAGCGGGAGATTGGTCAACCTCTCTGCATCCACCCACTCTCTCATTCCGGCGGCTGAGCAGAAGATTTGGAAACGCCAAGTAGCAAGCTCGCGGCCAAGACTCCAGATCTCGAAGTTCGTCGATCTACGCGTGGGTGCAGATTAAAAGAAAATATAACATAGGGATTTCTTTGTATTTATGATTTTCCCTTTGCCTCCATTTAGTTGAGGGAAGTTATGATAAAGAATTCTATATCTAAAATTTTGGTATGGGTTGTAATTAAGATATCATCAGAATTTGATATGGAATATATTGTTGCTTTTTTTTTTATGCCTTTTTAGTTTTGGATATGATTCAATTTCGTTTTACTTCTTTGTCCATAAGATTTTATATATTATTTAGTATTATAGATGATGTTATTCTGCATTTAATTATCATGCCTACGTTTCGAGTTTTCTAGGTTACGACTTTTTTGCTTATATTCATGCATGCATGATTAATGGAACTTGCCTGTTCAATATATATAAATAAAATTGAGAGTTTTTCTTTACCTTGCACTCCGTGCATCATTAAGATTTCACTCTGGCACATTTTGATTCCTATTATCGTCCACCAGTCAGGTGGTATCAAAGCCAACAAAGATCACCGTAGAGCAAAGTCATGTCTGGTTTAACATTGAGCAGCCTTTTTCAACAAGCCATATTAGAACAGCTTGGCAAGAAACATCTGCGAGATGGATAATAAGAAAAAAGATTTCAACTTTTGTTTACTTGAGAGACGGCAGCAAATATCCGAGTTCAATCCAGATCAGGAAGATTTATGGGAAGGGCTTGTTGTACATAGTGTGGAAATCGGAAGCAACAATCTCAGATAACAGCAGCAGTTGAAGGTCGCGTCCGGTGATCGACCAACCAGTCTAGCTGCAGAAGTTCACTGGGAAGGATAAGAGTTGACAGGAACGAACTTGAGTGAAATACTATTGACGCAATGCCACTCATCGGTCGGTGTCGGGAACCCTTCGCCCTTGAACACGACCCAGATGGCCGCCACATGCAGTGCAAGTGATTTCCGTCCTCATCCCATCTGGATCCGGCTGAGATCACAAAGCAAGGCAAGCTCATCAACGATTTGAAGCAGAACATGCCCGACTCATTTTGCATTTCACAGTTCAGAAAGCTCGACAAGCACAAAGTGGAAGATGTCATCTATAGCAAGCCGTAATAGAAATCGACTTCAACCAGAACCGTCTTTAGTTACTTGTGACCACACGTTTAATTGAGACAAAGAGAGACTCACGGTGCAGGTTATAGCGCCCGGGAGGCCCTCGTAGAAAGCAGGCCAGCTGCAGCCGGAGTTAAATTTAGTTGTAGAACGGTAAAGAGGAGTCCCGCATCCTGCACAATTGTACGACCCCTCTTCAAAAAACTTATTGTATTCACCCGTGCTAGGATATCTACATGTTAGAGAAACAGCAACAGATGAGACAGATCAAGATGACACTTTTTTGTTCGAAGATAATACACGCATATATATGTCCGAGGATTTATCACAAATGATACCCAATATCAAACCAGAGGAAAGAGTTGCTTCTTGCACATAAACATAGTAGAGGAGGCATCAAAAACTATTCAGTTATGCTCCTTTGTTCTCCATTGGTTTGATACTTGAATTAGAAAAAAGGATGAGATTGCATTAAAAAAGAATAGACATGAGTCTTCAACTACTTGCATCAGGATCGGCAACATTTAAGTCCTCTCAGATCCCTTCCAAGCCGTTAAGGATAGTTGAAGAGGATTTTTTGTGTGTATAACACCTCAACAAGTAAATACCATGCATAACCACAGGAATAGGATTCTTTCCCTAAAGCATGATATGAGGCGGTCATCCACCTAATTTAACAGTTTTCTTTACTGGTGGGTGTACACCTATGTCGCAGCACATACTAACATAACTAAATGGAATGTAACTTCTTACACAGCATTCCAAAAAATCAACCATTCTGCTCATGATGTCATTTGATTTATCTATATCATGCATTTTCTTTCTTGTTTTCGAGTCAAATATTTGCCCAAGCGACACATAGTACCAAAACTGAAGTTTATCATGTGCATGAGGTCCATCAATTGATTGATTACTAAAGCAGGAAAGCCCCACAAAGAGGGTTGATAAGAGCTTAAGATATCGTGATCAGCCTTAGCAGGTAATTGATGGTAACAGCACAATCGTGAGAACGACAAATAAATCATTTTCTAAAATGCCGCAGCAGTAACAAGAGGATATTATTCTTAGTTCTGAGATTCTCTTAAAAACAGGATAAGAACTTAGCCCTTTGACCCTCTCATATCCTGCACATGTGTATAATGTATTGAGCCTAAGAGCTAGTAGTAAGGGAGCTTGACTACTGGCTCTGCATTGCTTTCATAATTTAACAGATTAAGAGACCCTTTGAACAATCAAAGTAAAATGAGTACAAACAAGATACAGTGTAAAGAAAGAGCATTACAAGGACGATGCAAAAGCATTAGATGAGTCAAAATGGAGTTCACACTCCCTCACAACAGATAGGCAGAAGTTGTTTCGAGAAACAAGAATTTTAAAGAAAAAGCTCTTCAAAGCACAAAGATTTGCACCAACTGTACGTGGTAACCCCACGATTCACACTTTAAGGATGATTTCGACACCTTTTCACCTTTGTTTTGATGAAAAGTGAAAAGTATAAGACTTCGTAAGTAACCAAGATGTCAGTACTCATGCAGTAACAAATCCTTACCACCCAAAAGGAACCAAAAAGGGCCGACATATCCGAATAAAAACAAAGTCTTTCCAAACACAGGACAGTTCCAGAGAACTTCAGTAATAGCTAAAACAGCTCATTCCTACAAAAACCCAGAAAAGAATAAACCCCCCCCAAGCACCTCAAAAAACAGAGACACCTGCAATTTCCTCAGTGAATTCTCCCAATAAACGTAATTCACAAAGAATCCACCTCCAACACACTGCGCGACACATTAGAAATGTGTTGTACTGTGAAACCCATTTCGGATTCAACATATTACATTGCGGCATACAATTGCAAAAATTTTTCGTGCGTCGCATGAATAGATCCGTCTATGCAGTTATGCATGGTCTGTTTGATCGAGGATGGTTGAAAAAAAAATTCTGATGGCCATGGCCCATAGCACGACAACCTCTTAAGTAGGTGGGACAGAGGAAATTAAAAGAAGCACCTTGCAGTTCCCCAACTTTTATTGCTGAAGCCAGGTTTTTATCGACTAAAGACCTAAGCACTAGATATTCTTCTTTCCCTTTGACATAACATAGTGAATTTTAGACTTGCTGTTGATATACTCAATTAACAAACATGTACGTGTTGTCAATGCATGAGGACCATTGGTAGGCCCTGACACAAAAAGAACACAAAAAGAGATAAATATGAATCAAAAGGTATTTCTTACAGGACTCGCTTTGAGAATGTTGGGACGACTGCTACAGTCACTGCTAAGAATGTAAGAGTATCCAATCCTAAATCATTGATGACATCAACAGCACTGGCAACATCAATCGTCGCTCATATCTGTGCTCTTCCAGAGCGGCCCTGCCTATAATTGTTGCGACAAAGTTGTCTCTGACCCAATCTCGAGGAAGTCAACAAACTTATATATTCACAGGTATCTCCCGAAACAAAAGAGCGGCGATGAATCCGATACTTTAAGGTATAAGGCAGCGCATGGACTTGCTGGCTATAGGAATACGAATCCAAATGTCCACAGCCACATGAGATGGGAGTAGAGAAAGCTACAACCACATTTACATGCTTCACCATGCCATATCCCTGGAAGTCGAGAAAGGGGTAACACATAGCATCACTTCAATTAATCATGGTATCGTCATAGCCAAGAATGATGCTAATCCATACGATGCTCAGGATACCCAGTCGAAAAGAATCCAAGAATTTGTATTGTGGGTTGCTTTACAAAACAGGAGCATTGTTGATATGCAAAAGAGATCCCAAGCAGCACTCAGCATTCGAATAATCATACGAGCAACCATCTTTCCAAAACACTCTTAGCCATTTCACACGACAGCCCCACAGACACCGTTCAATCCAAAGGCGGTCACTCGGCACAAATTATCAAAAATCCCGAAACAAAATGCTCAAAACATGGACGAAAGAGCCAAGCGCGCATAGACAGACGAACCCAGAACCAGAAACCGAAGAGGGTACGTACTCTCGGGACGTGGCACAGGTTGAGCGACTCCCACATGGCGGCGCGACCAGCTCTAGGAGGAGCTCAATCGCATGCGGAAGCGCCGCTCCAAGAACCAATCTCGACGCTTCTTGGGTCGCCGTCGTCCTTTGTGATGCTTTGAAGGTGGCGAAGGTGAGGCTGTGACGAGGCCGCGCAGCAAGAATTTAGAGATTGAGAGAGAGAGAGAGAGAGATTGTGGAGGAGATGCGAGCGCCCGTGGGAGGAGATTCTTCGATTCTCCTTGGATTCTTGCTCTTCATCACGATTTCACTCCCGGCGGGCTGACGTGGACGCCACGTGGATTATTACTTGTGCTAATGACACGGGAAAAATTATCCAAAAAGTGTAAGTATATTAGATTTTTATCAATTCAATTATAAATCTTTCAATTTTATCAATTAAGTTATAAATGTTTTCACTTTTTTCCATTTAAGTCAATTCATCAATTTTGATTGGAATTTCTTCGGCGTACATATCGATAGGATAAATTTTTTAATTTTTTAATTTTTTTTCAAAATTTTAAATTATTTTTTAATGTTTTTAATTTCTTTTTCTTTTTTCTATTTTTTTAATTTCTTTCCTTTTTTTTTCCTCTGGTGTCGTAGCCTCCGACAATCGACGAAAGGCCACAACCTAGCCGGTCACAAGTGAGCCCGAGGCGAGCGAGGCCGACCCTTGTCGGTCGTGGCCTTTGGGCAACCGGCCAAAGGAAGAAAACAAAAACAATAATTAAAATATAAAAAGTAATTAAAAATTCGAAAAAAATATTTAATATAATAAATACTATCCATGTTAGCATCAGTCGTGCCACATAGGACAATCATTGTTCCAAATAAAATTGATCGGATGGACTCAATTGATAAAATTGAAATGTATGTCAATTCAAGAATTTATTGACATAATTTTTCTAATGACATAATTGCTGAAATTATAGAAACGCCCTTGTGTTGATTTGAACCGTTAAATTCTAGTAACGTGATGCGGCCCGTTGGATCAATTTTCAATTCAAAAAAAGTTGGGCAATTGGGCGAATGGGCTTTCAGTTTTGTATGTTGGCAACTTAATTGATGGGAAAAATAAATTAAATAAAGAGAAAATGATTGATTTTCGATAAATAGATAATTAATTTTTTATTTTGATAAGTTATATGCCGCATTAGAAAGGTTACTTATTATGACCAGTGATGTATTTGAAGAAAATTTTTTATATGAGAAATTAAAAATCACGCATGCAAAACTCCTAAGTTTGCAATTACTTTTTTTCACGGAAAATTATCAACGACCACGAAAAGAAAAATAACTAGTAATTAACAGTGTCGAAAGTTGAAAAGTACTTAGTAATAATTAAGCATACTGAAAATTATTTATTTGTATCCAATTTATTTTTACGTCATAAAAATTAATTATTGACACATCCATTGCTCGATAAGCGACATGTGAGGTTGAAATTAATTCTATACTATAACTAAATCCTTCCACATGTCAACAATTCAATATTGTGGGTAGAAGTTGCTTTTTACACTAACCATGGGCCTAATAAAAATCACAAAAGGTTAACTTTATTATTAAATTAAGTCTACTCTCATTTATGAAAGTTCATACCATATCATGTTTATAGTGAATGCTAGGTAGTGAAAGCTTGGTGACTCCAAGCAAAGTTTGCTCTTCTTTTCAAAGGATCTATACACTTGATTATTGTAATACCATAAGATTTACTATCAACCTCATCATATTGCGAGTTATAAACCAATGAAACTCTTTGTTGCCATTTCTAGCTATCCATCTTTGACTAACTATTATGATGGATTTTCTTAGGCCATTTAAAGATATCTTGATCAATTAAATCATTACAAAAGTCCAGCTTCATCCAAACATGAAATGTTAAAGTCTCTTTACAATTAAATAAAAGGAATTGGGAACAAAAATTTTGTGGTTGTACCAAACACATTTTTGTTCTTACTCTATTCTAGGATTATAAATTTTATACAATCATCAAACGCGTTCTTCCGCTCAAAAGATCATTCGGGAATAGAAATAAATAAATAAATAACTATTTCCGAACAGAAATTGTTTCGAGAGTAAAGATGTTACCAAACGCACCTCTAATATACGCAACAGATCAATGCTAGGAAATTTGAAAAAGTCCGGTTTAAATAAATAGATTGAAGTAAGACAACTTGGGTTGAGAGATACCAAGGTTCAGATTGAAGTCTATAATTACTAAGGTTGACTTCATCTGGCTTTGTAAGCACAATATATTCTTCCAATCTCGATTAGAAGAAAACATAACCCTACAGAGGGATCATTTTAAAAAATATATATTTTTAAAATTATTTATTTATTACGAAACAAATAAAATAATGCTTGATTATCCGGATTTGTTAAGTAAATCAGCATAGTGCATTCTAATAGAAAGAAAAAAAGAAATCAGTGTAGTGCTTAGGATGATTGCATTATTCTATGCGTGTCAGGACTGCTGACCATCGGATGTCGGCGTGGGGACGTCGCAGCTTCAAACGAAGAACGAAGGAAAATGGAACTTTCCGAAGATATGAAAAAGTGTGGTTTTTGTTGTACTCATGGGACAAGAAAGTCTCCGTTCCGAATCCGGATTTGACTGTCTGATTTTTAATCAAATAAAAGTATCTACTGCAGAGGCAATGAGCTTTATGTGATTCTCTATGCAGACTTACTTTATCCAATTCGGTGTAGAGCTTTGTCTGATTCTCAGACTTACTTTATCCAATTCACTGCTGCATAGAGAATAACATAAAGCTAGTAAAGTCTTATGCGTTTATATCTCCACCAACGAGATTGATACATCAGGGGTCTTAAGCATCTATAAACCCCCCGCCATCCTTCAGGCACTCCTCACAGGCGATCATCATTCAATACAATTCCCCAGTCTTTTGCACATTCGCCTTGCTCTCTTGTTTTTCCCTCATCTATCCACACATTCAAAAATGCCAAATTTCTGGCCGAATCAGCCAGATAATATCGACGCCATTGTCACGTTCATCGTTCCAGTTCTAGTAAACTTCGTTGTCTTGAAATATCAGGGGACCAGGGATTCTCCATTTGATACCCATCCCTTCACTATCTTTCTCATCATTTTCACGCTTCTTCTTTATTGCTCTTTGTCCCTTCCACTTATTGCTCATCTGCCGGTCTTTAGCACCGCTGGTGGTGCCCGCATCTTTTTCTTTCTCAGGGTCTTCTCCTTTCTCTCCGTAGCTTTCCTCACGTTGCTGTTGTACCGAGGACTCTCCTTTTTCCTCCTCTTTTTGCCGTTGTTGATTATGCTCTTTCCAGCTTACTTATGGGGTCTTATTCAAAAGCTTAAGCAGAAGATGTTTGTAATCGCAGGCCGTATGTTTGGCCGCCGAGGAGCTATTTTGCCATATTGATTTGTAGCACTAGTTGGTGTTTAACTAGTCAATGTCTTTAGCCTTGTCCAAAAAAAAATTTGTTTTTAGCCAAAATATATATATATATATATATATATATATATATATATATATATATATATATATATATATAGTTGCTGTTTAACTAGTCATGTCCATAAAATATTTAGCGTGTGCATAATTTCTTATATCCAATCACATGACATTGGATCTAAGCGGTCCTTAAAAGAGGCTTGAGTGAAGAAGAAATAACCGGGAGATGTCTTGGCCGAACTCCGCGTCCACCCACTCTCTCGTTCCGGGATTTGGAAACGACAAGCAGCAAGCTCGTGGCCAAGACTCAAGATCTCGAAGTTCGTCAACCTCCGCGTGGGTGCAGATCAGAAGACATAACATTAAGATTTCTTTGTATTTATGATTTTCCCTTTACATCCATTTGGTTAAGCAAAGTTATGATAAAGAGTTTTTATATCTAAAATTTTGGTGTGGGATGCGTTTGGGAGCAGCATTTGCAAGGACTTTGGACGCTGATACTTTGCACTCTTTTTTTTTTTTTTCCCCGAAATTGTCCTCACAAACTTTTTGTTTTTCCATTCATCTTCTCCGTTGAGGGTGGCCGGTTTCCTTCTACCTGACTGTGAGGGGCCGGCGACGGCTAGAGGGACGCCGGCGTGGTCGCGACAACCCAGGCGATCGTCGTCGGAGAGTCAGGCGACCTCCGCGAGTCGCGGCGACTCAGATCTGAGTCGCCGCGCGACCATGGCGAGGGGCCGCCCCGGCGAGTCACGGCGGCCCAGATCTGGGTCGCCGCGACCAGATCCTCGCCGATCGGGGTTTCGCGACCCCCGGCGAGCCGCGGCGGCCCAGATCTGGGTCATCGCAATCCACGACCCAGATTTGGGACAACGACGACGGCGAGGGAAGCGGGCGGTGAAGAATCGGTGAGGCGGAGGGCGAGGGAGCAGAAGGCGTCCTAGCGGGCGGCAGCGATGACGGCGAGGGAGGCGTCGGTGACGCGGGGGCAGAGGGACATGTCGAGGGCGACAGGATTGGGGCAGGGAGCGAGGGCGGTGGGGGAGGCGCTCGGTGCGGAGGGGGCGGAGGGGGCGGAGGAACTCGCAATGGTGGGACTCGCCGGCGTGGAAGGAGCAGCAGATGAAGGAGGACTTGCGGTTGAGAAGAAGATGACGAAGATGAGAAGAGGTCGTTGTCCCGGCGACTGCATTTTTTCTTTCTTTTGAAAGGTTTAAAAAAAAAAAAAGTTATTCTTTCTTTTAAAATCTGTATAATTAAAAAAGAATTCTTCTGTAATTTTATAATTTTTTTCTGAATTCTTTAAAAATGGATTCAAAAAATTAAGGGAGAACCAAAAGGAAGTTCAGTTTCCATTCCCCAAACTGTTAAATAACAAAAATATATATATATATATATATATATATATATATATATATATTTTTTTTTTTTTTTTGCTCTTTATTTCTCAGCAGATCTTTCCAGGGTTGGCACCTTAGATTTGTGCCAAGATTTAAGGCAAAAAAGAAATAGGATCTGAATACTATATGTCAATTAATTTTTTGGAAATAATTGAACACTATTATAGGTGCAATTAACATGCATTTGTCTTTTTCAATCTTTTAAGTCCTCATACAAATTGAAATAATAACATAGGCTAAAATCAAGACATCATCGGAATTTGATATTAAATATATTGTTTTTCTTTTATGTCTTTTTAGTTTTGGATACGATTCAATTTTGTTTTACTTCTTTATCCATAGGATTTTATATATTGTTTAGTATTATAGATGATATTATTTTGCATTTATCATGCCTACTTTTCGAGTTTTCTTGGTTACGACTTTTTTACTTATATTCATGTATAATATAATGAAGCTTACCCGTTGAATAAATATAGATAAAACTGAGAATATTTCTTTACCTTGCGCATCGTGCATGATTGAGATTTTACTGCATGGCACATTTCGATTCCTATTACCTTCCACCAGTCATGTGGCATCAAAGCCAACAAAGATCACCGAAGAGCAAACTCATGTCTGGTTTAACATTGAGCAGCCTTTTTCAACATGCCACATTAGAACAGCTTGGCAAGAAACATCTGCGAGATGGATAACAAGAAAAAAGATTTCAAATTTTATTTACTTGAGAGACGGCAACAAATATCCGAGTTCGATCCAGATTGGGAAGATTTATGGGAAGGGCTTATTGTACATAGTGCGGAAATCAGAAGCAAACAATTTCAAATAATGGCAGCAGTTGAAGGCTGCGTCGGGTGATCGACCAACCAGTCTAGCTGCAGAAGTTCACTAGGAAGGATGAGAGTTGGCAGGAATGAACTTTAGTGAAATACTATTGACGCATTGCCGCTCATCGGTCGGTGCCGAGAACTCTTCGCCCTTGAACACGTGACCTAGATGGCCGCCACATGCAGCGCAAGCAAATTCCATCCTCATCCCATCTGGATCCGGTTGAGATCACAAAGCAAGGCAAGCCCATCAATGATTTGAAGCAGAACACGCCCGATTCATTTTGCATTTCTCGTCATTTTCACAGTTTAGAAAGCTCAACAAACACAAAGTGGAAGATGTCATCTATAGTAAGTCGTAATAGAAATCAACTTCAATCGGTAACTGTCTTAGTAACCTGTGACCACATGTTTAATTGATAAAAAGAGAGACTCACAGTGCTGGTTATAGCTCCGGGGAGGCCCTTGTAGAAAGCAGGCCAACTGCAGCCGGAATTAAATTTAGTTGTAGACCGGTAAGGAGGAGTCCCACATCCTGCACAATTGTACACCCCCTCTTCAAAGAACTTGTCGTATTCTCCTGTGCCTGGATATCTACATGTGAGAGAAACAGCAACAGATGAGACAGATCAAGATGACACTTTTTTGTTTGAAGATAATACACGAATATATATATATATTTACTGCACACAATACCCAATATCAAACCAGAGGAAAGAGTTGCTTCTTGTACAAAAACATAGTAGAGGAGGCATAGAAAAGTATTCAGTTATGCTCCTTTGTTCTCCATTGGTTTGATACTTGAATTAGAAAAAATGGATGAGATTGCATTCAAAAAGAATATACATGAGTCTTCAACTACTTGCATCAGGCTCGGCAACATTTAAGTCCTCTCAGATCACTTCCGAGCCATTAAGGATAGTTGAAGAGGATTGTTTGTGTATAACACCTCAACAAGTAAATACCATGCATAACCACAGGAATAGGATTCTTTCCCTAAAGCATGATATGAGGCGGTCATCCACCTAATTTAACATTTTTCTTTAGTAGTGGCTGTATACCTACGTCATAGAACATACTAACACAGCATTTCAAAAAAATCAACCATTGTGCTCCCAATGTCATTTGATTTATCTATATCATGCGTTTTCTTTCTTGTTTTCTAGTCAAATATTTGCCCAAGCAACACAATGTACCAAAACTGTAGTGCATCATGTGCATGAGGTCCATCGATTGATTTATTACTAAAGCAGGAAAGCCCCACAAAGTGGGTTGATAAGAGCTTAAGATATCGTGATCAGCCTTAGCAGGTAACCGATGGTAACAGCACGATCATGAGAACAACAAATGAATCATTTTGTAAAATGCCACAGCAGTAACAAGAGGATATTATTCTTAGTTCTGAGATTCTCTTAAAAAAAGGATAGGAACTTAGCCCTTTGATCCCTCCTATATCCTGCACATGTGTATAATGTATTGAGCCTAAGAGCTAGTAGTTAGGGAGCTTGACTACTGGCTCTGCATCGCTTTCATATTTTAACAGATTAAGAGACCCTTTGAACAATCAAAGTAAAATGAGTACAAACAAGATACAGAGTGTAAAGAAAGAGCGTTACAAGGACTATGCAAAAGCATTAGATGAGTCAAAATGGAGATCACACTCCCTCACAACAGATAGGCAGAAGTTGTTTCGAGAAACAAGAATTTTAAAGAAAAAGCTCTTCAAAGCACAAAGATTTGCACCAACTGTACATGGTAACCCTACGATCCACACTTTAAGGATGATTTTGACACCTTTTCACCTTTGTTTTGATGAAAAGTGGAAAGTATAAGGTAAGTAACCAAGATGTCAGTACTCATGCAGTAACAAATCCTTAGCACCCGAAAGGAACCTAAAAGGGCCGACATTTCCGGATAAAAACTAAGTCTTTCCAAACACAGGACAGTTCCAGAGAACTTCAGTAATAGCTAAAACAGCTCATTCCCACAAAAAACCAGAAAAGAATAACCCTTGCCAGCACCTCGAAAAACCCAGAGAACATCCTGACCTGCATTTCCTCAATGGATTCTCCTATTAAGACGTAATTCACTAAGAATCCACCTCCAACACACACCGCTTGATGCACTCAGAATGTGTTCTGCTGTGCCTTTTTAAAACTCAAAACCCATTTCCGATTCAACCTATTACATTGCGGCATAAGTGGGTGAAATTTTTAGCCCATCACATAATTATGCGGCCCGAGACAGCACAATTGGACAGAATGTGGTTTAAAGCTCCCTGCTCAGTGTTCCCACGCTTCAAGAAGACAGCATGGCAATCACGTTCAAACGAAACCAACCCAATTCAACAAACCCCAACCCAGTACGGAAAGTGAAGCATCAACAAGAGCAGGAACGAAACAAAACTCAAGAACGACAAACCCACAATCAAGATAAGCTAGCAGTAGAACAGAGACCCAAAAAAAAAAAGAAATCAAGAGAATTCAAAGGAATTACTAACTCGGTCCCCTTCCGCCTCAGGATACGGAACTGCTCGGGCGACAGGACCGCTTGCCACTCCTCCTCCGACCTCCGGACCGACCCGGGCGCGGCCATGGCCACCACCCCGCCGCGGAAGCTCCTCCTCGAACGGCCCGACGAGCCGAAACCACCGCACGGAGCGGCGGCAGAAGCGGCACGAGGCGGCGGCGGAGGCGGCCTTATCGGGCAGATCGCGAAGTGGGTCTTCAGGGGAGAGGAGCGTAAAGAGCGCGGAGCAGCAAGGAGAGAGAAGGGTCTGGTGGTGGCGCTGGAGAGGATCGACCTGTTGGAGGATGAGAGTGATGATGAGAGCTTCAAAGCTTCAAAGCCCATTTCTTTATTTTTCTTGTGATTGTGAGAGAGAGAGAGAGAGTTCAACTGAAATTTGCAGATATGGTGGGAAGGCTGTTGGCGTCATAATTAGGCAAATTGCACATTGCTCCCCAATTTTTTTATGTTGTTGCAACATTCCCCTCGAGTTTTCAACGTTTTGCAATTTACCCCAGTTGCGCGAGTATATAAAAGAGTAGAATAAATGCATGGTATATTCTAGGTTCCCTGTATTTCGACCAGTAGAATCCAGGTTCTCGGTCGATAGAACTGAAACCTATAACCTATAATTTAGAGTTTAGAATAATTTTTTGTGTTTTTGTGAATTTGGAATAAACTTTTGTGCTTTTTGTGAATTTGAAATAAGTTTTTATATTTTTTTTCTTTTAATGTTTCATGGCATTCAATAATGAGTGTATTGTTTGTGAATGTGAAAAGACTTTTGAGAAAGAAAGTAAGATGCCAAATAGTAGAAGAGATTGGATCTCCAAAAAGTAAGATTCCAAGCAACGTTTGCTCTTCTTCTCAAAAGATCTATACATATGTTTATTATAATAATCAAAGATTTACTATCCATCTCGTCACTTTGTGAGTTATAAACTAATGAGACTCTTTGTTGCCATTTCTATTCATCTTTAATTAACTATTATGATTGATTTTCTTAGTCCATTTTTAAAATATCTTGATCAATTAAATCATTATAAATTTTCAGCTTTATCCAAACATGAAATGTTAAGTCTCTTTAAAATTAAATAAAAGAAATTGGGAATAAGAAATTTTCATAGTCGTGCATTTTTGTTCTTTTTCTATTCTAAAATTAAAACTTTTGTACAATTACCAAATGTGTTCTTCTACTCAAAAACTTGTCCAAAGAATAGAAAAAGAATAAAACTGTTTCTAAATTGAAATTGTTTTTGGGAACAAAGATGTTACTAAATGCACCTCTAAGATGGGCTCTAATATGGGCAATAGATCAATGCTAGGAAATTTGAAAAGTATGTTTAAATGGACAGACTAGAGTTAGATAACTTGGGTTGAAAGATAAGGTTCATATTGAAGTCTATAATTACTAAGGTTGACTATAGTTGACTTCATTTGGCTTTGTAAGCACAATATATTCTTCCAATCTGGATTAGAAGAAAAGGGATAATATATATTTTTTTTAAAGTATGTTTAAAATAAGATGAAGTCTTAGAACTATCGGATAAGACTTCATCTGATAGTGGTCTCTAAAAGATGAAGTGGTCTCTAAAAGAGAGACTTCATCTGAGAGTCTGATGGTGGTCTCTAAAGATTCTCAGATGAAGTCTCTCTAGACTATATAGCCATTAAATCAGACAGTCAAATCCGGATTTGGAACGGAGACTTTCTTTGTCCCATGAGTACAACAAAAACCACATTTTCGTATCTTCAGAAAGTTCCATTTTCCTTCATTCTTCGTCTGAAGTCGGACATCCCCACATTGACATCCAATGGTCAGCAGTCCTGACACGCATAGAATAATGCAATCATCTTAAGCACTACTCTGACTTCTTTTTCATCTGATGGTGTTCTCTAATGATAGTGGTGTCTATAGATTCTTTAGAGACTTTATCTAATAGTGGTCTCTATAGATTCTTTAGAGACCACTATATGAAGTCCCTATAGACTATAGAGACTTTATCTGATTAAAAATCAGACAAATTCTGGATTCGGAATGGAAACTTTCTTATCTTATGATGGTGTTTAGATCTCCACCAACCAGACTAGAATAGCAGGGGTCTAAGCATCTATAAAACCCCTCTCCATTCTTCAGGCATTCCTCACAGCCAACCATCATTCGATTCACTTTTCCAGTCTCGTGAGACAATGACGTGGTGTTTAACAATCAGTGAATATTTTAATTAGGAGCAGCTCGGTGGGATACTTTCATGTACGGCGTTTAGATCTTCACCAACAAAATATAACCCCCCGGTCCCCCAGTGAATATTTTAATCAGAGGCATCTTTTTTTTTTTTGATGAATCAAGGGCATCTCGGTGAGAGACTTTCTTGTACGGCGTCTAGATCTTCACCAAGCGACATATAAAAGCCCGCCCCCCGCCGGTCCCTCAGGCACTCCTCACAACCGACCATCAATAGATACGCTACCCTGTCTTTTGCACATTCGCCCTGCTCTTGCAGCTTTGTCTCTCTTCCTTTGTTTCTCCCTCATCTGTCCCTGCATTCAAAAATACCAAATTTCTTGCCGAATCAGCTAGATAATATTGACGACATTGTCACATTCATCCCAATTCTAATTGACTTCATTGTCTTGAAATATCAAGGGACACGGGACTCTCCATTTGATACCCGCCCCTTCACTATCTTTCTCATCATTTTCACGCTTCTTCTTTATTGTTTTTTGTCCCTTACACTTATAGCTCGTCTGCCAATCTTTAGTACCGCTCGTGCTGCCCACATCTTTGTCTTTCTTAGGGTCTTTTCCTTTCTTTCCATAGCTTTCCTCACGTTGCTGTTGTTCTGAGGACTCACCTTTTTTCTCCTCTTTTTGCCGTTGTTGATAATGCTCTTTCCAGCTTACTCATGGGGTCTTATTCAAAAGCTCAAGAAGAAGATGTTAATAGTCACGGTCCGTATGTTCTGCCGCCAAGGAGCTCTTTTGCCATATTGATTCGTAGAACTAGTCAGTGTTTAACTAGTCAATGTTTTTAGCCAAAAAAAAAAAACTAGTCACTCTTTAAATAGTTATGTCCATAAAATATTTAGGGTGTGCATAATTTCTCATATCCAATTACGTACTGACATTGGATTTGAGAAGTCCCTAGAAGGCTTGAGGGAAGAAACGAGCGGGAGACGAGTTGGCCAACCTCCGCATCCACCCACCCTCTCATTTCGGCGGCTGAGCAGCAGATTTGGAAATGCCAAGCAGTGAGCTCGCGGCCAAGACTCCAGATCTCAAAGTTCGTCGACCTCCGCATGGGATTAAAAGAAGACATGACATAGGGATTTCTTTATATTTATGATTTTCCCTTCGCATCCATTTAGTTAAGAGAAGTTATGATAAAGAATTTTATATCTAAAAATTTTGGTGTGGGTTGTAATCAAGACACCATCCGAATTTAATATGGAATATACCGTTGTTTTTTTTTTTTTGTATGCCTTTTTAGGTTTAGATACGATTCAATTTTGTTTTTCTTCTTTATCCGTAGGATGTTATATATTATTTAGTATTATAGATGATATTATTTTGCATTTAATTATCATGCCTACTTTTCGAGTTTTCTAGGTTACGTCTTTTTTTATTTTGCTTATGTTCATGCTTGATGAAATAGAGCTTGCCCGTTGAATATATAAAATTGAGAATTTTTCCTTACCTCGCCTCTCGCTTCGTGCATGATTAAGATTTCACGGTGGCACATTTCGATTCCTATTACCTTCCACCAATCAGGTGGCATCAAAGCCAACAAAGATCACCGGAAAGCAAAGTCATGTCTGGTTTAACATTGAGCAGCCTTTTTCGACATGCCACATTAGAACAGCTCGGCAAGAAACATCTGCGAGATGCATAACAAGAAAAAAGATTTCGACTTTTATTTACTCGAGAGACTGCAGCAAATATCCGAGTTCAATCCATATTGGGAAGATTTATGGGAAGGGCTTATTGTACATAGTACGGAAATCGGAAGCAAACAATCTCGGATAACAGCAGCAATTGAAGGTCGCATCCGGTGATCGATCGATCAGTGTAGCTGCAGAAGTTTACTGGGCAGGATTAGAGTTGGCAGGAACGAACTTGAGTGAAATACTATTGACGCAATGCCGCTCATCGGTCGGTGTCGGGAACCCTTCGCCCTTGAACACATGACCCAGATGGCCGCCACATGCAATGCAAGTGATTTCCGTCCTCATCCCATCTGGATCCGACTGAGATCAAAAAGCAAGGCAAGCCCATCAATGATTTGAAGCAGAACACGCCCGATTCATTTTGCATTTCTCGTCATTTTCACAGTTTAGAAAGCTCAACAAACACAAAGTGGAAGATGTCATCTATAGCAAGCCGTAATAGAAATCGACTTCAATCAGAACTGTCTTAGTTACCTATGACCACACATTTAATTGATAAAAAGAGAGAGACTCACAGTGCTGGTTATAGCTCCGGGGAGGCCCTCGTAGAAAGCAGGCCAGCCGCAGCCGGAGTTAAATTTAGTTGTAGACCGGTAAAGAGGAGTCCCGCATCCTGCACAATTGTACACCCCCTCTTCAGAAAACTTGTCGTATTCACCCGTGCCTGGATATCTACATGTGAGAGAAACAGCAACAGATGAGACAGATCAAGATGACCCTTTTTTGTTTGAAGATAATACACGAATATATATATATATATATATATTGATTTACCGCACACGATACCCAATATCAAACCAGAGGAAAGAGTTGCTTCTTGTACAAAAACATAGTAGAGGAGGCATCGAAAAGTATTCAGTTATGTTCCTTTGTTCTCCATTGGTTTGATACTTGATTTAAAAAAAAAAGGAGATTGCATTCAAAAGGAATATACATGAGTCTTCAACTACTTGCATCAGGCTCGGCAACATTTAAGTCCTCTCAGATCACTTCCAAGCCATTAAATATTTGAAGAGGATTGTTTGTGTGTATAATACCTCAACAATTTAATACTACACATGACCACAGGAATAGGATTCTTTACCCAAAGCATGATATGAGGAGATCATCCACCTATTTTAACAGCTTTCTTTACTAGTGGGTGTATACCTATGTCGCAGCACATACTAACATAACTAATCAGCATGTATCTTCTTACACAGCATTTCAAAAGTATTAACCATAGTGCTCCCAATGTCGTTTGATTTATCCATATCATGCGTTTTTTTTCTTGTTTTCTAGTCAATATTTGCCCAAGCAACGCATAGTACCGAAACTGCAGTCCATCAGGTGCATGAGGTCCATCAATTGATTGATTACTAAAGCAGGAAAGCCCCACAAAGAAATTTGATAAGAACTTAAGCTATCGCGATCAGCCTTAGCAGGCAATCGATGGTAACCGCACGATCATGAGAACGACAAATGAATCATTCTCTAAAATGCCGCAGCAGTAACAAGAGGATATTATTCTTAGTTCTGCGATTCTCTTAAAAACAGCACAAGAACTTAGCCGTTTGATCCCTCCTATATCCTGCACATGTGTATTATGTATTGAGCCTAAGAGCTAGTAGTTAAGAAGCTTGACTATTGGCTCTGCATCGCTTTCATAAACAGATTAAGAGACCCTTCGAACAATCAAAGTAAAATGAATACAAACAAAATCCAGAGTGTTAAGAAAGAGCATTACAAGGACAATGCAAAAGTATTAGATAAGTCAAAATGGAGATCACACTCCCTCACAACAGATAGACAGAAGTTGTTTCGAGAAACAAGAATTTTAAAGAAAAAGCACTTCAAAGCACAAAGGTTCGCACCAACTGTACATGATAAACCTTCAATTCACACTTTGGGATGATTTCAACACCTTTTCACCTTTGTTTTGATGAAAAGTGAAAAGTAGAAGACTTCATAAGTACCCAAGATGTCGGTACTCATGCAGTAACAAATCCTTAGCACCCAAAAGGAACCTAAAAGAACCGACATTTCTGAACAAAAACTAAGTCTTTCTAAAAACAGGACAGTTCCAGAGAACTTCAGTAATAGCTAAAACCGCTCATTCCCACAAAAACCCAGAAAAATATAACCCTCCCCAGCACTTTGAAAAACACAGAACATCCTAACCTGCATTTCCTCAGTGGTTTCTCCTATTATAATGTAATTCACAAGGAATCCACCTCCAACACACCGCTTGACGCACTAGAAATGTGTCGTACTGTACTGAATCAAAACTCAAACCCAAATTCTGATTCAACCTCTCACATTGCAGCATAAACTTGCTTTGATTTTTTGCACGTCACATAAATAGACAGCCCAAGAAAGCCTCATCGAATAGAATGTGTCTTAAACCTCGGTGTTCCGGAGCTTCAAGGAGACAGCATGGTAATCACGTCTAAACGAAACCAACCGAATTCAACAAACCCCAACCCAGTACGGAAAGCGAAGCATCAAGAAGAGCAAGAACCACAATCAAGAACGACAAACCCACAATCAAGATAAGCTAGCAGTAAAACAGAGACCCAAAAAAAAAAAAAAAAATTCAAGAGAATTCAAAGGAATTACTAACTCGGTCCCCTTCTGCCTCAGGATACGGAACTGCTCGGGCGACGGGACCGCTTGCCACTCCTCCTCCAATTTTCGGACTGACCCGGCAGAATGTAAATTTACCAGTCATTACTTTTGCATGAGAGAGGTACATAAAAGAATCAATTCATAAAGTTGCAACTAGGGAAACAACCACATAAAGGTGTTCAAAACTCAAGCAGTTAAGTAAAATACCCCACCTTCACTGAACCAAGCAAATCATTCTCTCCCTCAGCACACTTAGGCTGCGTTTGGTAGTCCGGATTTGAGTATGGATAGGATAATTTGTTATCCTATCCAATGTTTGGGAATGTCCACCGGATCGGACAAACCCGGATACATCCGGATAAAATGCCGGATAAAAAATCCGGGGGAGGGGGTGGGATAAGCCCGGATTGGATAATAATTTTTTTTTAAGGAAAGAAAGAATTTAACAAAAAGAGAAGATATCATAAGCATCTACATCAAATGGATGCCTCTGCCTCTCTGATTCATTGTTAGCCCTCTTCTCCCACTTCTTCTCTCATCTTTGCATCTCGCCATTTTCAATGATGGCCACTACAGAGATGGCCACAATTCCTAGATCTACGGCTTTTCCATGGCCTTTAATTAATTGAATTTTCTATTTTTTTATTTTTTAATTTAATTGAATATCATATTATTTTTTAATCTTATCCTGAAGTGCGCCAAACATGTGATAAGATTAGATATGTCCGCCTTTATTATTTAGAGGATTTAATATCCTACTTTATCCTATCCTATCCTGATTATTATCCTGACGACCAAACGTAGCCTTAGTGGAAGCCCCCTCTAAAATCTGAAAGCAAGAAAAGTATTAGAATATTTGCACTCAGTCGAAGCCCAAAAGAAGGGCCTATAAATGGACAAACTTAGTTCCAAAACAGTAATGCTTTTCTTGCTTTAAGTTGTCCCTCCTGCCTCTTGATTGGAGCAAATGCAAAGACCGTGGACATTTATCACTCATGTGCTCTTCCTCAAAGCAACAATAATAAAGTTAAAACTTTCATACCAAAGGTCACGATGACAAATACTCCGATGGGAATGGCAAGACGCGACTTGCTTCAGGAATCAAAAGGGCCGACGAAGAACTCTCCCACTTAGCTTGATAAGCTCTCCGACTCCGGCTCAACCTAGAAGACAAAGTAGCCACTATCACCAAGCCTCCATGCCTCCTGAAACATAGGCAATAGAAAAGAAAAAAAAGTGAAAGGAGAAAGAGAGGTCTCACGGTACCCATACGCCTCTCTCTCCTCCGCCACAATATCCCTCGGGACCGTCACGTCATTGCCCTATAAACCTCTTTTGCTTCAAAATGCTTGGCTACGTACTTGAACCTGAAATCGAGACCGAATAAGGAGTAGAAGATAAAGAAGCTCAAGAGGCCAGTCGGCGGCCGGCTATTTCTGGAGCCATGGCTGGAAAGTTGATGACGGCAACGAGGACAGAGGCAAGGAGAGAAGCACCTAGGGTGAGTGAGAGGGCTTGAGACAGAGAGGAGGTGAGCGCTTGGGGTGAGTGAGAGGGCTCGGGACAGAGAGGAGAGGAGTGCTTGAGGAAGAGAGAGGCAAAAGCGGGAAGAAAAAGCGTGCGCACTTCGTTGAAAAAAGGAGAGAAAATGCAGGCAGTAGAGCAGAGGAGAGAGAAAAAGCAGGCTTTCAGTTTATTTTTTTAATCCACATCAACGGAAACGTGTTGACTTGTTAGTGGCCCAGCTAGGCTTGTGCCCGATGATGACATGATGATTAACAATTGGTGAATAATTTGATGGACAAGAAAGTCTCCCTTTGAAATACACAGTTTCCTCGAGAATTTTGGAAGGGAAACCGTGTATTCGAAAGGGAGACTTGGAGACAAGAAAGTCTCCCTTTCGAATGCACAGTTTCATGGAGACTTTCTTGTCTCGAGATCTCCCTTTCAAATGCACAGTTCATGTCTCCCTTTCGATTGCACAGTTTATTCTCCATGAAACTGTGCATTCATGGAGAATAAACTGTGCATTCGAAAGGGAGACATGAACTGTGCATTCGAAAGGGAGACTTTCTTGTCTCGAGATCTCCCTTTCGAATGCACAGTTCATGTCTCCCTTTCGAATGCACAGTTCATGCACACGAAACTATGCATGAACTATGGATTCGAAAGGGAGACTTTCTTGGAAAGGAAACTATGTACTCAAAAGGGAGACTTCCCACCGATTGGAACATCAGAGGTCTATAAAAACCACCCCTCCCCCTCCATCCCTCACCCCTCACAGCTATCTTTTGCACATTCGCCTTGCTCTTGCAACTTTGTCTCTTTTCCTTTGCTCCCTTATCTGTCCCCGCATTCAAAAATGCCAAATTATTTGCCGAATCAGCGAGACAATATGGACGCCATTGTCACATTCATCGTTCAAGTTCTAGTAAACTTCATTGTCCTAAAATATCAGGGGACACGGGATTCTCCATTTGATACCCACCCCTTCACTATCTTTCTCATCATTTTTACGCTTCTTCTTTATTTCTTTTTGTCCCTTCCACTTATTGCTCTTCTGCCGGTCTTTAGTACTGTTCGTGGTGCCCGCATCTTTTTCTTTCTCAGGGTCTTCTCCTTTCTCTCTGTAGCTTTCCTCACGTTACTATTGTACCGAGGACTCTCCTTTTTTCTCCTCTTTTTGCCGTTGTTGATAATGCTCTTTCTGGCTTACTTATGGGGTCTCATTCAAAAACTCAAGCAGAAGATGTTTGTAGTTGCAAGCCGGATGTTCGGCCGCCGAGGAGCTCTTTTGCCATATTGATTCGTAGGACTAGTCGGTGTTTGACTAGTCAATGTTTTTAGCCAAAAAAAGAAAAAAAAAAAAGAACTACTCGCTTTTTAACAATTTCTTATGTCCTATTGCATACTGAACATTGGATTTGAGTAGTCCTTAAAAGGGTTGAGGGAAGAAGAAACAAGCGGGAGACGTGTTGGCTGACCTCTGCATCCACCCACTCTCTCGTTCTCCACTCACTCTCTCCTTGCGGCGGCTAAGCAGCAGATTTGAGAACGCCCAGCAGCAAGCTCGTGGCCAAGACTCAAGATCTCGAAGTTCGTCGACCTCCGGGTGCGTCGACCTCCGGGTGGGTGCAGATTAAAAGAAGACATGACATAGGGATTTCTTTGTATTTATGATTTTCCGTTTGCATCCATTTGATTAAGGGAAGTTATGATAAAGAATTCTGTATCTAAAATTTTGGTGTGCGATGCGTTTGGGATTAGCATTTGGGCCAAAAGAGAAGTGGACATTTAAAAGGCCAAAAAGCCCAAGACAGGTTTAGGTTTGAGCTTTCTCGGCATGCCACGCTGATACCGTGCACTCTTTTTTTTTTTTTCCCGAAATTGTCCTGACGAACTTTTTGTTTTACCCTTTTTTGCCCTTGTCATGAGAAACTGTTCATCTTCTCCGTTGAGGGTGGCCGGTTTAGTTCTACCTGACTGCGAGGGGCCGACGACGGCTAGAGAGACGCCGGCATGGTCGCAATAACCTAGGCGATCTTCGTCGGAGAGTCGGGCGACCTCCGCGAGTTGCGGCGTTGCACGACCCCTCGTGAGTCGCCGCGCGACCATGGCGAGGGGCCGCCCCGGCGAGTCACGGCGGCCCAGATCTGGGTCGCCGCAGCTCAGATCTGAGTCGCCGCGACCCAGATCCTCGCCGATCTGGGTCGCGCGATCCCCGGCGGCTCAGATCCTCGCCGATCTGGGTCGCCGCGACCCAGATCCGGATTTGAGTCGCCGCGACCTAGATCCGGATCTGGGTTGCGCGACTCGCCGGGGGTCGCGGCGGCCCAGACCTGGGTAATCGCAATCCACGACCCAGATTTGGGACAACGACGACGGCGAGGGAGCAGAGGGCGTCCTCACGGGCGGCAAAGATGACGGCGAGGGAGGCGTCGGTGACGCGGGGGCAGAGGGACATGTCGAGGGCGACAGGATTGGGGCAGGGAGCGAGGGCGGTGGGGAGGCGCTCGGTGCGGAGGGGGCGGAGGAACTCACAATGGTGGTACTCGTCGGCGTGGAAGGAGCAGCAGATGAAGGAGGACTTGCGGTTGAGAAGAAGATGGTGGGAAGAAGAGGAGAAGATGTTGTCCCGGCGATCTTGCAACCTGATACGTATTTTTTTTCTTTCTTTTGAAAGGTTTAAAAAAAATTTATCCTTTCTTTTCAAACCTGTATAACTAAAAAGGAATTCTTTTGTAATTTTATAATTTCTTTTCTGAATTCTTTAAAAAAAGAATTCTTTTGTAATTTTAGGTGCGCATGGATTTATTTCTGCGCTTTTTTGTTCTAACGAAAACAAAAAAAGTGTTTACGTTCTAACAATTTGTGAACAAAAGAACGCGTTTGGTAACGTTTGGTCGGAAATAAAAAATGAACGAAAAACACGTTTGGTTAAATTTTATTATTTTTTTGTTTCTTTTAATTTTTTAAACATTTTTTATTATTTTTTATTTTTTCCTTTCTTTTTATTTTTTCTTTTTTTTCGGCCGATCACCGGCCTCCGGCGATCAAACCGATTGGGGGTAACGGCCCTCGCCCGGCCACGGCGAGGCTCGCCGGCCCACGCGAGGCCGAGCCCGCCATGGTTGGGCGAGGCTCGGCCTCGCCTTGGCTGGGCGAGCTCGGGCTCGCCCAGATCCGGCGAGGCCGAGCGTCGCGCCCCGGCGAGGCTCGGGCTCGCGGATCTGGGCGAGCTCGAGCTCGCCCGGCCATGGCGAGGCTCGGGCTCGCCCGGCCAAGCGAGGCTCGGCCTCGCCGGCCGCGGGCGACGCCGAGCCTCGCCTTGGCTGGGCGAGCTCGGGCCGCCCGGATCCGGCGAGGCCGAGCCTCGCCATGGCTGGGCGAGCTCGAGCCTCGCCGGGGGCCGGCGACGCCGAGCCTCGCCGGGGGCCGGTGACGCTCGGCCTCGCCGGATCGGGCGAGGCCGAGCCTCGACGGGCCGGTCGCCGGAAAGGCCATGGCCGAGGCCGGCGACCGGCCAAAGAAAAAAGAAGAAAAAAAGAAGAAGAAAAGAAGAAGAGAAGAAGAAGAGAGAAGAGTCGTTTTGTTCTTTTGTTCTTCCGAAGTGTTTTTTTCCTAGAAACAACTTTTTTTGTTTTTTTTTTCGTTTTATTTCGTTAAACAAAAAAACAAGAAAAGAACAAAAACGCAACCAAACGCGTTTACGTTCCTTTTTTGTTCCGGCACACTTTCCGTACGAAGTGTCTTAAAACGTTTCTAAGAATTATTTAAAAATGGATTCAAAATGAACTGAGAGAACCATAAGAAAGTTTAGTTTCCATTTCCCAAACTGTTAAAACACAAAAATCATTCTTTTTTCTCTTTATTTCTCAGCGGATCTTTTTGGGGGATGGCACCTTTGATCTGTGCCAAGGTTTAAGACAAAAAGGAAATGGAATCTTTTATCTGAATACTATCAGTCAACCAATTTTTTGGAAATTCTGTT
Source organism: Eucalyptus polyanthemos subsp. polyanthemos (assembly GCA_017140185.1). Classification (NCBI taxonomy): domain Eukaryota; kingdom Viridiplantae; phylum Streptophyta; class Magnoliopsida; order Myrtales; family Myrtaceae; genus Eucalyptus; species Eucalyptus polyanthemos. The sequence continues at coordinate 19,146,881 of CM029463.1, read as the reverse complement.
TTTGATAATTGAACACTATTATAGGTGCATTTAACATGCATTTCTCTATTCCAATCTTTTAAGCCTTCATGCAAATTGAAATAATAACATATGGGCTAAAAATCACCAGCGATAGATTTTGAGTGCCGCCAATGGTCGCCTATCCTTCGCCAGCCAACAATTTTTTTTTTTAATCACAAAAGTCCTTTAAAAATATAAATTTCTCCAATACTATTTTGCTCAAAGATAATTCCCAATGAACTTACAAGTATAATTTACCAAATAAAATTTGCATTTTAAAAAACTCATTCAATTTAAAGTCCTCTGTATTTTCTAAAAAACTTTCCCCAAAAGTCTAACAAAATGCACCAGTAATCAAGATATCATCGAAATTGGATATTGAATATATTGTTATTTTTTTATGCCTTTTTAGTTTGGATATGATTTAATTTAATTTTTTACTTTTTTATCCGTATGATTTTATATATTGTTTAGTATTATAGATTATATTATTTTGCATTTAATTATCATGCTTACTTTTCGAGTTTTTCTAGGTTACGAATTTTTTGCTTATATTCATGCATGATGTAATGAAACTTGCCCCTTGAATATATATAAATAAAATTGACAGTTTTTCTTTACTTGCGCTTCAAGATTTCACTCTGTGGCACATTTTGATTCCTATTACCTTCCACCAGTCAGGTGGTATCAAAGCCAACAAAGATCATGGGAGAGCAAAGTCATGTGGTTTAACATTGAGCAGCCTTTTTCAACATGCCACATTAGAACAGCTTGGCAAGAAACATCTGCGATGTATAACAAGAAAAAAGATTTTGACTTTTATTTACTCGAGAGACTGCAGCAAATATCCGAGTTCAATCCATATTGGCAAGATTTATGGGAAGGGCTTATTGTACATAGTACGGAAATCGGAAGCAAACAATCTCGGATAACAGCAGCAATTGAAGGTCGCATCCGGTGATCGATCGATCAGTGTAGCTGCAGAAGTTTACTGGGCAGGATTAGAGTTGGCAGGAACGAACTTGAGTGAAATACTATTGACGCAATGCCGCTCATTGGTCGGTGTCGGGAACCCTTCGCCCTTGAACACATGACCCAGATGGCCGCCACATGCGGTGCAAGTGATTTCCGTCCTCATCCCATCTGGATCCGGCTGAGATCAAAAAGCAAGGCAAGCCCATCAATGATTTGAAGCAGAACACGCCCGATTCATTTTGCATTTCTCGTCATTTTCATAGTTTAGAAAGCTCAACAAACACAAAGTGGAAGATGTCATCTATAGCAAGTTGTAATAGAAATCGACTTCAATCAGAACCGTCTTAGTTACCTATGACCACACGTTTAATTGATAAAAAGAGAGAGACTCACAAGTGCTGGTTATAGCTCCGGGGAGGCCCTCGTAGAAAGCAGGCCAGCCGCATCTGGAGTTAAATTTAGTTGTAGACCGGTAAAGAGGAGTCCCGCATCCTGCACAATTGTACACCCCCTCTTCAAAACACTTGTCATATTCACCTGTGCCTGGATATCTACATGTGAGAGAAACAGCAACAGATGAGACAGATCAAGATGACACTTTTTTGTTTGAAGATAATACACGATACCCAATATCAAACCAGAGGAAAGAGTTGCTTCTTGTACAAAAACATAGTAGAGGAGGCATCGAAAAGTATTCAGTTATGCTCCTTTGTTCTCCATTGGTTTGATACTTGAATTAGAAAAAAGGATGAGATTGCATTCAAAAAGAATATACACGAGTCTTCAACTACTTGCATCAGGGTCGGCAACATTTAAGTCCTCTCAGATCACTTCCAAGCCATTAAATTGTTGAAGAGGATTGTTTGTGTGTATAACACCTCGACAATTTAATACTACACATGACCACAGGAATAGGATTCTTTCCCCAAAGCATGATATGAGGAGATCATCCACCTATTCTAACATGTTGCTTTACTAGTGGGTGTATACCTATGTCGCAGCACATACTAACTTAACTAATCAGAATGTATCTTCTTACACAGCATTTCAAAAAAAAAAAAAAAAAAAATCAACCATTGTGCTCCCAATGTCATTTGATTTATCTATATCATGCGTTTTCTTTCTTGTTTTCAAGTCAGATATTTGCCCAAGCAACACATAGTACCAAAACTGTAGTCCATCAGGTGCATGAGGTCCATCGATTGATTGATTACTAAAGCAGGAAAGCCCCACAAAGTGGGTTGATAAGAACTTGAGATATTGTGATCAGCCTTAGCAGGCAATCGATGGTAACAGCACGACCATGAGAACGACAGATGAATCATTTTCTAGAATGCCACTGCAGTAACAAGAGGATATTATTCTTAGTTTCTGAGATTCTCTTGAAAACAGGATAGGAACTTAGCCCTTTGATCCCTCCTATATCCTGCACGTGTATGTACTGAGCCTACGAGCAAGTAGTTAAGGAGCTTGACTACTGGCTCTACATCGCTTTCATATTTTAACGGATTAACAAAGTAAAATGAATACAAACAAGATACAGAGTGCAAAGAAAGAGCATTACAAGGATGATGCCAAAGCATTAGATAAGTCAAAATGGAGACTACACTCCCTCACAACAGATAGACACAAGTTGTTTCGAGAAATAAGAATTTTAAAGAAAAAACTCTTCAAAGCACAAAGATTCGCACCAACTGTACGTGATAACCATATGAGTCTAACTTCAGGATGATTTCGACACCTTTTCACCTTTGTTTTGATGAAAAGTGAAAAGTAAAAGACTTCATAAGTAACCAAGATGTCAGCACTCATGCAGTTACAAATCATTAGCACCCAAAAGGAACCTAAAAGATCCAACATTTCCGAATAAAAACTAATTCTTTGCAAAAACAGGACAGTTCCAGAGAACTTCAGTAATAGCTAAAACCGCTCATTCCAACAAAAACCCAAAAAATATAAACCTCCCCAGCACCTCGAAAAACACAGAGAACATCCTAACCTACATTTCCTCAGTGGTTTATCCTATTAAAACATAATTCACAAAGAATCCACCTCCAACACACACCGCTTAACGCACTAGAAATGTGTCGTACTGTGCTGAATCAAAACTCAAAACCCAATTCTGATTCAACCTATCACATTGCAGCATAAACTTGTTTAAATTTTCCGCACGTCACATAAATAGACAGCCCAAGAAAGCCTCATCGAATAGTATGTGTCTTAAACCTCAATGTTCCCAAGCTTCAAGGAGACAGCATGGTAATCACGTCTAAACCAAACCAACCGAATTCAACAAACCCCAACCCAGTACAAAAAGCGAAGCATCAAGAAGAGCAAGAACCACAATCAAGAATGACAAACCCACGATCAAGATAAGCTAGCAGTAAAACAGATACCACCCCCCCCCCCAAAATCAAGAGAATTCAAAGGAATTACTAACTCGGTCCCTTCTGCCTTAGGATACGGAACTGCTCGGGCGACAGGACCGCTTGCCACTCCTCCGACTTCCAGACTGACCCGGCATAATGTTAATTTACCAGTCATTACTTTTGCATGAAAGAGATACATAAAAAAGTCAGTTCATAAAGTTGCAACCAGCAAAACATCCAGGTAAAGGTGTTCAAAACTCAAGCAATTAAGCAAAATACCTCACCTTCACAGAACCGAGCAAATCATTCTCTCCCTCAGCACGCTCCGTGGAAGCCCTCTGTAAAATTTGAAAGCAAGAAAAGCAATAGAATATTTGCACTCAGTCGAAGCCCAAAAGAAGGGCCTATAAATGGACATACTTAGTCCCAAAACAGTAATACTTTTCTTGCTTTAAGTTGTCCCTCCTGCCTCTTGATTGGAGTAAGTGCATACCATGGACAATTATCACTCATGCGTTCTTCCTCACCGCAACAATAATAAGGTTAAAATTTTTATACCAAAGGTCACAATGACAAATACTCCCGTGGAAATGGTAGGATGCAACTTACTTCAAGAGTCAAAAGGGCCGATGAAGAACTCTCCCCCTTAGCCTCCTGATAAGCTCTCCGACTCCGACTCGACCTAGAAGACAAAGTAGCCACTATCACCAAGCCTCCTGAAACAGAGGCGATAGAAAAGAAAAAAAGGGAAAGGAGAAAGAGAGGTCTCACAGTACCCATACGCCTCTCTCTCCTCCGCTACAATATCCTTGCGGCTGTCACAACGTCGCCGAAATCCCAAAACTTAGCACCGCCATCAGTATATCTAGCCTCGCAAACCTCTTTTGCTTCAACATCCTTGGCTACGTACTTAAGCCCGAAATCGGGTCCAAATAAGGAGCATAAGACAAATAAGCTCAAGAGGCTAGTCAACGGCCGGCGATTTCTGGAGCCATGGCTGGAAGTCAATGATGGCGACAAGAATAGAGGCGAGGAGGGAAGCGCTTAGGATGAGTGAGAGGCCTTGAGACAAAAAGGAGGGGAGCACTTGGGGTAAGTGATTTGTTGAGTAGGTCACTCCCAATTGGAAAGGCCAATGCAATTACGTATATCTCTAGTAGAATATGTATGATAGTAAGTGTGTAAAAAAAAAAAAAAAGAGAAAAAGAAAATATTAAAAGAGATCGGACGATAAATTAACGTGATCTTCCATGTCTAGAAAATCAAGGCAGATTGGAAAAGAAATCAAAGTGATCTTCTCAGATCTACTAAATCACAAGAGATTAGGAGATAAATCTATGTGATTTTCATATTGTACAATTCCAATTGGGATTGTATTTGCTCCTATAAATAGGAGTGCTCCTCAATTGAGAAGAACACACAAATGCAAGAATATCGGAGCAGCGAAGTGGAAGAAACCGCTTTCTTCTTCCAAGAAAGAGTGTTATCTTTGAGTTAAGAAAGGGTGTTATCTTTGAGTGAATTATCTAGTTTGTGAGAGGTTCAAATCCACAAATTGAAGACAATAGTGAGAGACAACTGTGAGAGATCCAGGTGAAGTTATGAGATATGAGTGAAGTTGTATTCCATTATTTATCATAGTGGAAGTTTGAAATGGAGTACGGTCCAGTGGTTTTTCCCTTCACCTCACATTAAAATTCTGGTGTTATTTACTATTCATCTTTACTACTTTCATCCTATTTAATTTTCACAAAAATAGTAGCGGGAAAAATTATCTAGGCCTTCTTCATAAATATTATTTTCCCAACATGAAGAGATGAGTGCTTGAGGAAGAGAGAGGCAGAAGCGGGAAGAAGAAGCATGCTTTGTTGAGCACTTTTCTTTTCTTTTTCCCCACATTAGGAGAGGAGTGCTTGAGGAAGAGAGAGGTAGAAGCAGGAAGAAGAAGCACACTTCATTGAAAAAAGGAGAGAAAATGCAGCAGGCAGAGTTAGTGGGCCAGCTAGGCTTGTGTGCAACGATGACGTAATGATTAACAACCAATGAATATTTTAATTGGAACAATGAATGTGACAACGGCGTCGATATTGTCTCGCTGATTCGGCAAGAAATTTGGCATTTTTGAATGCGGGGATAGATGAGGGAGAAACAAAGGAAGAGAGACAAAGCTGCAAGAACAGGGCAAATGTGCAAAAGATTGGGGAAGTGGGGAAGTGTATCGAATGATGGTCGGCTGTGAGGAGTGCCTAAAGGATGGAGGGGGGTTTATAAATGCTTAGACCCCTGATGTTCCAATTTCGTGATCATGGGACAAGAAAGTCTCCATCCGAAGTGTACATTTCCACTGTTCTATGTCCCTCTCAGTCTTCGTGCGGAGACCGTGCAGTGACTGTGCAAAGACCGAGAGGGACATAAAACAGTGGAAATGTACACTTCTAATGAAGACTTTCTTATCCCATATTGGCATTTAAATCTTCACCAATGAAATTGGAACATTAGGGGTCTAAGCATATATAAACCCCCCTCCATCCTTCAGGCATCCTCACAACCGACCATCATTCGATACACCTCCCCAGTCTCTTTTGCACATTCATCCTGCTCTTGCAACTTTGTCTCTCTTCCTTTGTTTCTCCCTCATCTGTCCCCGCATTTCATCCTGCTCTTGCAGCTTTGTCTCTCTTCCTTTGTTTCTCCCTCATCTGTCCCCGCATTCAAAATTGCCAAATTTCATTGTTCCAATTCAAGTTAACTCCGTTGTCCTGAAACATGAGGGACACTGGATTCTCTATTTGATACCCACTCCTTCACTATCTTTCTTATTATTTTCACACTTCTTCTTTATTGTTTTTTGTCCCTTCCACTTATTTTTCATCTGCCAGTCTTGAGTATTGCTCATGGTGCCTGCATCTTTTTCTTTCTCAAGGTCTTTTCCTTTCTCTCTATAGCTTTCCTCACGTGGCTGTTGTTCCAAGGTCTCTCCTTTTTTCTCCTGTATTTGTCGTTGTTGATAATGCTCTTTCTAGCTTACTTATGGGGTCCTATTCACAAGCTCAAGCAGAAGATGTTAATAGTCGCAGTTCGTATGTTCAGCCGTAAAGGAGGAGCTCTTTTGCCATATTGATTCATAGCACGACCGGCTCTAGGAGGAGCTCAATCGCATGCGGAATTTTCGCTCCAAGAACCAATCTCGACGCTTCTTAGGTCGTCGTCGTCCTTTGTGATGCTTTGAAGGTGGCGAAGGTGAGGCTGTGACGAGGCCGCGCAGCAAGAATTTAGAGATTGAGAGAGAGAGAGAGAGAGAGAGATTGTGGAGGAGATGCGAGCGCGCGTGGGAGGAGGAGTTTCTTGGATTCTTGCACTTCTTGTCTGGATCACGAGAAAATATTCTGACGTGGCGCGCACGTTCCATTCAGATATCGACAGGTGTCCTATGGGACCCGCCAGAAGATGGGAGGGCTGGCTCGGCTCGGGTCGCTAGCAGAAGAAAAGACGCCACGCTCCCGCCCAAAACATTTCTCCCTCCTCAATTGAACTTTCTGCAATTTTTTTTTCTCTCTCTTACTTTCTCTCTTGAGACCTACGTTTCCTTCTCCACGCATCCCACCTCCTCTGCTTCTGCCTTCGGCTCTAACTCCGACTTCGCCTCCGACTGTTCCCGTGGAGATCGAGCACAAGGTTTGTGCTCGTGTTGGTCTCCGCCTCCGCGCATCCCCCTCCTCCACCTTCACCGCCTCCGCCTGTCCAAAAGCCTCGCCAGTCATCTGCCTCTAGCGTCCTCCGTCTCCGACTCCTGCTCGTCCTCCCCGTCCCGCCGGCCTCCGCCGCGAAGCCATCGGCCTTCGGCAGGAGGGAGGCGGCCTCGGTCTCGTTCCCACGCGGCACCAGGCTCCCCGCTGCTGACTGGGCGTTGTTCCTGACGCTGAGCCGCTCGGTCGCGAGGGAGATCTCGGCGGACCTGGGCGGGGTCGACGACGTGGAGAAGAAGGAGAGGCGCGGGCTAGAGAAGGATTCCCGCTTGCTGTGGAGGAGGTACGTGAACCAGCTATACCAGCATCAAGAGCTAGGGATTTTCCTAGACATGAGCCGGATCGGCTTTACAAGCGAGTTCATGGAGGAGATGGAGCCCCAGTTCCAAGCCGCGTTCAAGGCGATGGAGGATCTAGAGATGGGTGCGATGGCGAACCGGACGAGGGCTGCATGGTCGGGCACCACTGGTTGTGGAAGTCGAAGCTCTCGCCGACCCGATCCTGAAGGCGCAAATTGAGAGCACGCTCGACCCCATCTGCAATTTTGCTGCCGATATGGTTAGTTCTGGAATTCCGTTTGTTGTTACTCTCCCTGTGGTAAAAAGAGGTTGTAGTTCCTTGCGTTTTTTATTTTATTTCTTTTATCGGTTTGCTATCGTAGTTGCCTGTGTCAGATTTCTAGTAAATGTGAACATTGTCTTAGTCGCTCCTGAAAGCGTGAGCTGAGGATAAATTGAAGTGGTTTCTGGTGGAATAGATGGAGAGCTCATTTACGAATCAATCACTTGAAATGACCGTGTATGGAAATCTCCTACTCTGAGACGTAGTAGTTTCAAAATGACAACTCAAAAGATTCCGATAATGTCAGCATGAAATTTAGTTTTTGATTGTTGGTTTTCTTTTAGGGTGCTTAGCTGAGCATTGGACATGGACGCAATGATTGACTTGATTATCGTCCAGTGTAATAATCCACGTGGCGTCCACGTCATTCCGCCGGCAGAGAAAATGTGGAGAAAATATTGGGTACCCTAACAGTGCCACACAATTGGTGCTCTAAACGATTCATTGCGTGACACATGTCCGTGTGTTAGTCCACGTCGTCCATTTCTCCGTTTCAAACCAGCGCGCGGGAGTTTCTCTCTCTCCTCTCTCCCTGGCCCACCTCTCTGCACCTTCTGACGCTCTCTCTCCTCTCTGTCTCTCTCCCCATTCTCCGTTCCGTTGCGGGGAGAACAAAATTGCGACAGTTCAGAGGAAAACATAAAGTCCGCTCTGCTCTCTGTCTCCCCCCTTCGACGGCCCTCCACCTCCGCCTCCGCCGGTTGCCTTCGTCACCCCCGACGCCGACTTCAACGCCGACGCCGACGCCGACGAACCCCTGCTCTCGCGTTTTGGCCTCCATCTCCGTGAGCGAAGGTTGCTCTGCTCGCTCTTTCTTTCTTTCCTCCACGAAGCACCCCTTGCTCCTGAACGTGAACGCCGCCGACGCCGTCGCCTCCCGCCGTCGCCTTCCCAAGCCCCACTAATAGGCGCCCCCTGGCAACTCCCGTACGTCCGAAGGTTCGTTTTCTTTTTTTTTTTTTTGGATTCTACTTAGTAGAATTCGGTGCCATGTTAATGTTGAAGTTTAAAGTTACAAGGCTTGTTGCTAACTTGCTGTGTTATTCAAATAAGTGAAACGGCAGTATCTTTTGAGATTGTTTGCATATAGTCCTCCTAAGAGATTAGAGACTTCTGAGCCTAACTTGGTCACTCCATGTTTTTATTTTCTCCCAAAACAATGTGTCTGTTGGAGAAGTTGATCCTTACGTGCTTCTGAATAGTCATTTGCGTTGCAATTCCAAAGGTGTAACTCAGTTGTAAAGGATAAGATCAAAATTTCTCTCTAAGAGGGATAAGTACACTAATGGTGCCATAAGTTGTGTACGTCGCTCACTTTGGTGCCAAAAGTTTCCGTCGGATCACTTAAATGCCAAAAAAATTTGAAAAACGCTCACTTTGGTGCCAACGCCGATGAAATTGGCCAGAAATCTGACGTGGCCTTTTTTTATTAATTTTTGAAGTCGACGTGGCTCGCCGGAGAGTTGAGTCAGCATCCAAACACCAAAACGACACCGTTTGGTATCTTTCCCCCAACTTTGAAATCCTAATCCCCAAATTGAGAGAGAGGGAAGGGTCATCTTCGTGTCTTCTTCTTCCTCGAAGACCCACATCAGCAACGGCACTGGTACGGCAGCAACAACAGCACCGGCAGCACACCAGCAAAGCACCAGCAACAGCAGCGCACCAGCAGCCCCTTCGACCCATCTTCTTCCTCCTCCTCCTCTGCCCTTGCCTTCGATTTTTCCTGCTACAATCTCAGTCTCCCCTCGCTCACCTAGTCGAGCAACTACAATGGTGGCTGAGTGACGGTGGCCGAGCGATGGCGGGTGAACGAGGGTGGCCGAGCGGCGGAAACCCTAATTTTTCCCCATGTGAGCTAAACGGCGTCGTTTCCATGAAGCCATCCATGTAGGATGGCAAAACGGCATTGTTTTCTTAAGGAGGACCGAAAACAACGTCATTTAAAGGCCTATCGATTTTTTTTTTAAAAAAAAAAATCATTTTGGCCGGAATCTATCGCCGGTGGCACCAAAGTAAGCGTTTTTCCTCCGATTTGGCACTTAAGTAATCCGACGGAAACTTTTAACACCAAAGTGAGTGCCGTATACAACTTATGGCACCATTAGTGTACTTATCGCCTCTCTAAGATCTACCTTCTTGGTCCACTGATCTATTAGAAATGGGTAGTTTACTTAAGCAAATTCATTGCAGCTTGGGCTGTTTAAACCAACAAGTACCTCTTATTTTGTTCATGTGCCAACGAGAGATATGGTGGGACATCCTCACAAGCATGGAGCCAGAAGCTTATCTCTCTGTTTGCTTTGCGAGAGAACCACTGAAAATTGCAGGTTTCTTGTGTTTAGCTGAATTTGACATACAGAGACTGACCAATTTGTGAAGATGACTAATTTCATGTTTCTCCCTGTCTTTTGATGCATCTCTGTTCATAATCAAGTTTGGCGAAGTTGGATTGCTACATGAGGGTATTCTTCTTGGTGTATTGATGGACACGCAACCTCTACCCATTGTGCATCCTTTTGGGGAGGAAAATTTGGTACTTCCCATCAAGAAAATGCAAATTGTGCAAATGGAGGAAGAGGCTTTAATTTTTACTAGTAGGATAGCGTGCCTTTTGGATGTCTAGGGAAAAAGACATCTGATTTCTAATCAACTAGGGTATAGAGTTAACAGATATATTTCCTTCTCGGACCTTGAATCCCTGGCCTGCCATACAAATTAGGATGGAGTGTAAAATATGTTCTCTGCAATTATGTGTGCGTTCTTAGAGTGCTGTTTTCTCACATTATTGCTATTGGTGGTTTGAAATTTTAGTTTGATGAAAGAGTTCCTTTCTAATTCCATTTTCTAGTATGTTCACATTAATAAGAATAATTGATTTTGTAATTGTTGATTTTTTGGTTGGATGACTTAAATATTTAAAGACTAAAAAAATCCGAGAAGCAGAAGAGGCAGCATGGCGCTCAAGAATAACAAAGGTGATTTAATATCTACTCTACTAGTGCCCCTTATGATTTTGTTTTTGATGCTCAATTTTTACGTGTAGCTTGTAATCTCGATGTATAGCTTGTGTTATATTGGTTTCTTGTGCAACATACCCCTTAAATTCCTCTGCTTTGTGATGCAGACTGTTATAAGGGTACGGTTTCCTGATAATCATATGCTAGAGGCTACATTTCATCCGTCAGAGAAAATAGAGAGTTTGATTGTTCTCCTCAAGAAAGTGGTAGCTAAACCTGAACTTCCATTTTATATATGTAAGTTTGCTCACGTGATGTAACTAATTTGCAATATTTCAATGATTTCGATGTTCACGTCTCGAGAATGTCTTTTTGGAAGCTAAAGCATAACGCAAGTATCTGATCATGTTTCAGATACTACTCCACCCAAGAAGCAAATAAAAGACTTGTCTCGGGACTTATACTCTTCCAGCTTCATTCCTGGTGCAATAGTTTATTTTTCATATGACACCCAGAAAGGTTTGTATGCTTATTATTGACCTCAAATGTAGTATCTTCCTTTTTCTTTATGCTTGCCACGGGTTGCTTCTTCGTGTTATTTAGAGTGGCTCATCTTTAAGCTATTTTAAAGAAACAAATTTGAGTTTTACTGTGTGCCTAAGTGATCCAAAACTGCCCCGAGTGCAGTTCACTTTTTTCTTAGCACCTCAAAGCTGAAGCATATTTACAGGTCCTTCTTGGTAATCTGCCTTGGGTATACTAACGAATACTGAAAGATGACCCACTCACATGAACTACCAACCGCTGCACGTTTGTGGCGATGTCAATCTAATAATTTGTTTTGCTTATCTTGTCATGTGTTCTTCCTTTACCAACCTTGATTCTATATTTGCAAGTAAGTCTTAAGATTAAACATATATGTGACCTTAATGAGTGACCGCGAACTTGGGAATCCAATTCTATACTTACATTTATTTTTGTGACCACTAGTATTGTAAGGTTCAAGTGCTTGTTGCTTCTTCCTTGAGGTGTCGCATCAACCCTGCTAACAATTCTATGAACATGGATCATAATCCTTTGCCATTTCTTCTTCTCTTTTGACTTCTTCCTTGTCAAGTGATGCTAAATTTGACCGATGCTTATTTATCATTTGGTTGGAAACAGGAAAGGATCAAGGTTTCTCGAGAGCTGCAACCCACGAGGTGTAATTGATAAGACGCACAGTAGTATAGACACAGAACAAGCTTTGCTGGCTATGAAGAGCTTTTGAAGCATAGGAGAGTGAGAGTGCAACTCTAGATTTCTCATCATTTGTTCCTAGCCATTTTGCTGCCTTGCAGCTATTATAGTGAAAGATGTTGATTTTATGCCATTTCATTTTCTATATTCTTCTTATCATTAAAGTGCAAAATCTAGGGGATTGAGAACGTCATCATGTGCACATCGGATGTTGTGCTAAGGAAGAAAGCTTTTGATATACTGGAAATGGTTAGTGTTTTTGACTTAAGATGTCTGTTCTTGCATCACTAAACAGCAATGACCCACTGAAGAGGAAATTGAAGCAGCGGAAGACCTTTTGAAGCATAGGAGAGTGAGAGTGAAACTCTAGATTTCTCATCATGTGTTCCTAGCCATTTTGCTGCCTTGCAACTATTATAGTGCAAGATGTTGATTTTATGCCATTTCATTTTCTATATTCTTCTTATTATTAAAGTGCAAAATCTAGGGGATTGAGAACGTCATCATGTGCACATTGGATGTTGTGCTAAAGAAGAAAGCTTTTGATGTACTGGAAAGGATTAGTGTTTTTTACTTAAGATGTCTGCTCTTGCATCACTAAACAGCAAGTGTCGGTCAAGAGGAAATTGAAGTAGCGGAAGAGCTTTTGAAGCATAGGTAAGGGGTTTTGGCTCCAAAATTGCCGAACTCATTATATGCCCGATATATGCTAATTTGCCTATAGATCTTCAGGCAAAGATATTTGAACCCACGCCAGAAGGTGCTGCTAAGGTGGTCCTTGTGACAAATGGTTTTAAGGTTGTATTTTTAATTGATTCGCGCAGAGCATAAGTGGATACAGAATGTGGACAGGGCTCCCAACGTTTCACTAGGACAAAATGTCCGGACGAGGATAAAGCAATTCTCTTTGATGAATAAGTTCAAGAAGAAAGTTCTTAGAGTGAGTCCTTGAACATTGCCTTGTTGGATTTCATTGCTGTTCTTAGTGCGAAGTTAAACTCGAATCGTGTTTGCTGCATTGTTAATGTAGGTAGTAGCAGACAATTTGCCTGATGAGCAAGTGGATCATATCAAAGAGATGTTCGACGTGATGGACACCAATAAAAATGGAGATTTGACATTTGAAGAGTTGAAACATGGCCTACACAAATATGGACAGCAAGTTGATGATCCTGATGTGCAGATGCTGATGGATGCAGTAAGATCACCTATTCAACAGCTTAGCACATTTTTTTTGGACATGGTTTATGTTTTCTTCTTCCATGTCGATGCATTGTATGCTGTGAAGTGCATGATTTTGCTTAAATTGCAAGGCATTTGGAAGATTAAGGATGGATTACACAATACGAAAATATGTTTTTCATCCGTTAGTCAAAGATTTGATCATGAAGTTGTATCACCATTTAACATAATTGCTAGAACTTCTTGCAAAATCAAGTGAGTTTCCGATGATTTGATGAGTGACGATTTCTTGTATTAGCATCTAAAAATAGAACTCCATCTTATATGAGAACAGGCTGATGAAGATGGAAGCGGAACGCTGAACTTAAAGGAGTTTGTGACTATGTCAATCCACTTGAGAAGGATTGGCAACAATGACCACCTTACTCGAGCTTTTGAATTCTTTGACAAGAATTGAAGCGGATATATATTCGATGAGTTGAAAGAAGCTTTGATAGATGACAATCTTGGTCCGAACAACAAAAAATTTATTGAAGACATCATTTTCAATGCTAATCTAGATAAGGTAATACATAACCAAAACAACCTACAATTTGGAATTTATGTATAACTTGTTCATATACGAAATAGAGTGCTCATTATGTGATGGATGTATTCCAAGACGGTCAAATCAGTTATGATGAATTCAAGGCCATGATGAAAACGGGCATGGACTGGAAAACGGCTTCACGCCAGTAATCAAGAGCGATGCTGAACGCGCTTAGTCAGAAGATGTTCAAAGACAAACCTTCTTCTCTCAGAGGCTAAAAGATGTTCCACCCATGGCTTCTTAATCTGATCCAGATGAACCGTGTAGAAACAAAATCAAAGTCTCATCAAAAGGGTATTGGGAATGAGGCATTAATAAAAATCAGTGCATCGGTTTGTTACTGCAGGGACATAAATGCTGTGAAAGTTTTGAAGAAATGGGGTATAAATAGTCAGATTCCTACACTGCTTGGCATTTAATTTTTATGTTTTTATTTTCCCTAATTAAAGGGAAAATCAATTGAAACTACTAATCATAGTTGGTTTGCAATGCCCATCCTAAACAACTTAAGGAATTTGGAGCCCCATGTTGCGGCAACCTGACCATCTCCATAAGCAGATGGTTTTCGGTGTTAAATGTAGAGCAATGTCATCGTAAAGTCACATATTAACTTGCAAATCTCATATCATAGGATACTAGATCTTCTAGCTCATATCGAGTGAAATCATCGCAAGTTTGAATACAGAACACATGATATATTGTAAAACTCAGCTACGTCCGTCAATTTCATGAAGTGAATTCACCCCTTAAGCCCCTTCATAGATTGTAGCACCTATTGTTCAGATAAAATACGTTGGATGATATCATCTAGGCGTGTATATCAAATATACTAACCAAATGAACAATTACATATGTACTCATATAGACCAAAATTTCAAATCATAACTGAATATTGCAAATAAACTAAACAACTTGAGCTCATCCATCGATACTAGGAATCTATTAAAATTAAGATACATATATGCTTCGCAACATTCAAATAAAGCTCATAAGAGACCCATCCAAGCTTCAAAGCAGCTATTGCTGTTGTCCACAAACGTGTCATGTTCCCATTAAAAGTACATTGCTTTTTCATGTAATGAATGACTGAACCCATGCGTTCGTTAATTGTGCACGTTCATGAGAACTACAATTCTACTTCAGAAAAATTATCTGTTTGAAGCACATCATACACAAGCACAATCATCCTTTTGGTTTTGCGAACTGTCTTGTGTAAAACAAACTCTGAAGTAATTCCTTTAAAAAAAAGGGTTAGATGAACTCCAATAGACAAAGTAAAATGCGAAATATAAGACAAATGGAGTACATTTGCCTCTTCCAACAGCAAATAGATGAAATATTAAATGATTGGTGACAGTCACTATTTCTTTCTCTTTGCCAAAGTAGTACGGTACTGAGGATGAAACCCTACAGCCTATATACATGGGGCCGGCATTATAGGCTGCCACCATCAACACACAACAACAATAAACATAGGCCAAAAGTTGCTGCTGCTCGTGCTTTAATCAGTCAGCACACCACACCAACAGTTGAGCCTCCTAATAATTGATTTATCACTAGGAACTTGAACGATTCATACCAATAATCCCCTTATAGGACAATGCCCATGCGCTTGAACTATTTCCTTGTCCATGAAAGTTGTGTTTCTGGTGACAACCTTCCTTTTTTGTAGATTTTCCTGTCACTGCCCTCATCGGCGATGCTGGGAAATCTGGCAAGTGGTTGCAAATTTAACATTAGCATACGTGCAATGATTGCAGGACCAGTGAGACAGGTCATCGGTTCGGCTGGAACCAACTCGAGTGCTGACAGTTCCTTTTCCCCTTCCACTACCTCTACTTGCCTTGTTGCTCCCTCCATTCCTAGAGCTCGCTGCCCTGCTGCAACCACCATGGGAATCCACATCTGATAGCCCATTCTCCAATGCTCTCACGAGGTTCTCAAAATAGTTTCTGGTCACACTGTAGCAACAAAAACAGATGTAAGAATGTCAAACGCATGTCTCTGTGCACACATGGGCGCTCCTTCTGGAAGTCACACCAGAGGCTATTAAGAAAAGTGTCTACGTAAACTACATTGCAGCTGAAGTAAAGAGGGCCACTGATTTTTCAATAAAAGGAGAGCGTGTTTGTGTGGGAAAATAGCTCCGAGAATTCTTGTTTCCCAATAATACTCTATGAACTTAAATAAATAAACAAATAATAGTCCAACAGCCTCATAACAACCAACCAATGCCATATGCACTGGAAGATCATATTCTTGGTAAGTCCACCGTCCAGGTTTGCCTTTCGAATCAACAATCTTTTTAGCATAAAAATTCAGTCAAAAGAACTAGTGAGAATGCTTTTGGCTCGAATCAACTTTTAAGTTAACATCAAACTGCAGAGTCAATATTATTCCATAAAGTAAACTTTGAAGGCTCAAATCACCTTTACGAGACACTTTTTTTGAATCATAGCCTAACTATTTCCCATTTCATAGATGGATATCTAGGGACTCAAGTCTATATAAAATTGACTGTACACAATTGTAATTTGTACCGGACATATTTTACTTGACTAATTATCAAAATTGAATTTAACAAGAAGATACCTGGTAAGTCCAGCTAACTTGGTGCGGAAGTCATTAAAGTTACAAGAAGGATTCTCATCACTAAGGAACTGGTGAAGTTCCTTCTCTGCACACTGATGAAGCCTTTCCAATCCAGACTCTGCCTCACCTGGTAAAGAAACCATTTCATGTAAGTAAATACAAAAACAAGAAGGATATGCATGGCCATTGTCTATCCACAATCCTACTCTCCAATACAAACCTTTCTGTAAAACCTCAGCTCTATCCTGTCATCCCACTTTAACAAAACATATTGCCACAACAAATCATGAAAGATACAAACAACCGGCACTAGGTTGATCAAACTTTAGCATGTCCCATCACAACATTCTCCACAAGGTCAATTTTATTTCTATAAAAGAGCTTCAATTCCATTCACACAGGTTGTCAACATGGCACCAACAAGTTCACAAATAACAAACTCTCAAAACATATATTTTCAGCATGAATCCCCGGCCTGCTCTGATAAACTGGGTATGACTAGAAGGCAGACAAAATAACAGAGATAAGCCTGATAAAACTGTCTGGAAACAGGATAAAAAGACTCCAATAGAAAAGGTGACATCAAAACAATAATGTTAATTTTGACAACACATTATCAGTCATTAAAAGTATTCTAGAAAACCCATCCCAGTCAGATCTGTTGAAGCGCCTCCTACCACTACTAGCTCAATCAAAGCTTCGAAATGCAGCAGAGTGATTAGACTCCATTTCCATCGGTCCCATCCACCACCCTCCACAGAAAAAAAGACCTTTACCCTATAAATTTTCATATTGATAGACATTTGTCAAGGTCAGAAGGATGATGAATGTAGAATTTTAAGATCAAGCACAAATATAGACCCTTAAAACAAAGTCTACCGGGTATCTTCCCACCCCCCCCCCAACAAAGTCTACCTGGTATCTCCAAGAGATTTCCCACCGCCCCCCCAACAAAACAAAAAAGAAAAAGAAAAATCAACTGGAAAATTATATAGGGAAAACAACACTAGTCAATTTTCATGCAAGCATTGACTTGTTATATAGTCCATACAGATGGTTCTTCCCGCCTGTTGGTAGTTCTATATCTGTATAGGACCAGATGGGAGTACTAAACATGAATCCAAAGGTTACACCATATATGATAGCCCTTTAGGCCATCAAATATCTCATACTGCTGATAAAAGCATGCCCAAATAGGACTATCTATGTCCAACCTAGTAAGTAAGCTACATAAAACACAATCCGTTGTACACCATTGTCATAGAACCCAAATGATGGCAAATTCTACATGCTTAAAGTTATCTGCACCAGTTCATGTTTTCAGATTCAGCACTGTTCTTCATGATCCACTGTGCCATAGTGCCACAATCTACTGGACGGTCCTCTGTACACTGCTGCAAATCAAATCAAAAGTATGTCAACACACTACTTGCTACATATTGATACAAGAAATTTCCAAAAAGAAGCTTACATTCCAGCAAAAGTTGAAAGAGCATTTTGGCAGGAAACATCGTAACCTCCACTGCCAGCAAAATATTCTACAGCATATTCACAACCAGGGGCAGGACACCACTTGGTCTGGAAGTAGGAAAATGAGGTAAAGGAAATTATATTTCATTTAACAGGCACCCAGTAGTGCAAAGTCATTATCACACTTAAAAAAAAAAAAAAAAAACTTCACACAAAGTAAAAGAATACAGTTGCACATATACCTTTCTATTGTCTTCAATGTACGAGCGAAGAAGATATTGAGAATACTTTTTCTTATCTTATTTAGGCGCTAATAGATTTATCATGTCTTGACCGACTACAGCACCACAAGATGGATCAGGACATCTCAATGTTAAACATTCACGACCATCGTTTTTTGATGTGCTTATGTAACCTATCACAATGCTCACATTCATTAAATGACAGCAAAGACGCAGGAGTAAAAGCATGTAAATTTCTAAGGCGAACAGTTAATCCAAAAAAATACTTCCAAGAGAGTGATATCTACTGAAGACAAACACACAGAGATGATGATATCACATGACGTGGTCATGTGGTACTAACTGAGACTCGCTTCCCACAACCCATCGCGAATCCTCTTGTTCCATCTGGCATGCGAGGTCCCGTAGGCTGCTTCGCCACAATTGCAATCTCATTACTGGTGAGATTGTTCAAAGAAAAGCCCCCAAATGATTTCCCCAATTATTCTGATGGTATTGGCCTCCTCTATGTCCTCTTCCCCGGCCTCAGCCTCGGCTCTGCCCTTCCCCTACATTGTCATGGAATCCAAGTTTTCAAACTAATGCTCAACCAATAGCGCTGCCATACAGAAGTCTAACCAAAGGTCCAAATTTGCAATTTAATTTGGCATCATTTTAGTTTTAAGATTGAGACAACACTCACCATATTCCCCTGGAAGTGAGCATAAGATTGCTCAAAAGACTCCTCAAGTTGTTGCTCTGGTCGTTGCTCAGATATAGAAGCATCTTCTTCCCAGGGTTCTTCTCCATCATGTCCCTTCTTCCCCATGCTTGAGAGGGTTTTGCCTCGCGGGAAAAACCAACAAAGATGAATTATCCCAGTTTAGCATAGTGCATTAAAGCCAAACAAATCTTCAATCAATATTTTTATTAAAATCTCAAATGCATGCACATAACACAGTATGAAGTGAAGATCCCCAGTCTTTGTCACCCAGCTTTCAGCAAGACCGCAATAGAAATTACCATGCATAGAATGAGAAGTGAAGTCGTACATACATTTGAGGCTTTGAACTAGAAAAAAAAATTTAACTATAAGAAATCTGCCATCCCACCTGCACTGAGGTAACATTGATTCTACAGAAAAATGTTAATCTTTTAACAGTCACATTCATTCAAATTTTTTTGCACCACATACTGTGAACATGCAAGTAGCATTAATTCAATCGCATCAAAAGCAGGATGAGCAGACCCTATATTCCTAAGTGGAAAATGTCAGGTCTTATCAGTGACTTTCTATGCATGATTTCATTTGCATGATTTCATTTCTTTTCACATCACAGACATTGTCAACCTGTAAGTGCCATTTATTCAGCCAAAAAAGGGACAGACAGCTTTTGAATGTGGTCATTTTTACGATTTTCAAAATGATGGCTACCTATTTTTTTACCATAGATTTACATAAATTTGGAAACTAATGCTTTCGTGCAACTAAAGAAGAAAAAGAGGAACAGATACCCTGTGTCTATGCATTAAACAAACCCTTAGGCCACTTCTCTAGTTCCCCTCATCATTTAGCTCTTCAACCTTCAATGATAGGACATGTACATTTTAATTATGATGAGAACATTATACATCATGATGCATCTTATTGATAGAGGGAGTACTCACTGTTTTCTCAGCTACATTGATGGATTCATATTGCACAAAAGCATGCAACTGCATAAAATATACAATGTCAGATATTAAGGACCAATCTGGATTGACATTTACTTATTGCTTAATCTAAAACTCACGCACTTTGATTCTTTCAATCCAAAACTCCTTAAATTTTCACAGCCCTTAAATGATGGCACATAGACTCACATAAGATTTTTCATTTTAGTTTAAAATTTGAAAAATATTTTAAATTTTGGCGGAAAATAAAAAAGTACCTTTTGCTTTTACTTAAGTCCAAACAAACATGCCCTAAACTTTCATGAGCACACTTGGCTATAAAAGAATATTGATTGTGCTTAATCAAAATTCAACAAGATAGGCTACAGATGATTATCTTTGTTGATATCCGATAGAAACTAACACAGAGACAAGGGCCACCAGACACTTCATCAATCCATGATTCTAAACTATTGAACAGAAACACAATACAAAATAGTGCATGAAGTTAGTATAGAGTCTCATGCAACCAAAATAGAGGACCTACCACTACAGTGATTAATAGTAAAAAAGATAAAATCAAAATCAAAACAATGATAAGAGGTTTGAATAGTTCATCTCCTTAGAAAGCTGCAAATACCTTGTTACTATAATGCATGCCATCAGCCTTTCCCAATCCGGGTGCTGCAGAAGCTCCACCATTGGAAGCTTGAGGCTGATGGCGTGCATTATACTAACAGCATGATCTTGAAGAACTAAGTATGACAATACCTTGAAAATGCGCTGCCAAAACTTAAAGGCACACAAGTTTGCCATTAACATCGCCTCCTTTTGATTAATTGGGGGTTGTTAGTATCTCCACTAAAGTAGCAATTTATGTACTGTCTGAACTGGAAAGAAAGGAGGAATAGCCAATAAGAGTAATGTTTTTTTCCTGTTGATGGATCTAGAATTGCACAATTTGCATTTTCTTGATGGGAAGTACCAAATTTTCCTCCCTAAAAGGATGCACAATGGGTAGAGGTTGCGTGTCCATCAATACACCAAGAAGAATACCCTCATGTAGCAACCCAACTTCGCCAAACTTGATTATGAACAAAGATGCATCAAAAGACAGGGAGAAACGTGAAATTAGTCATCTTCACAAATTGGTCAGTCTTTGTATGTCAAATTCAGCTAAACACAAGAAACCTGCAATTTTCAGTGGTTTTCTCGCAAAGCAAATAGAGAGATAAGCTTCTGGCTCCATGCTTGTGAGGATGTCCCACCATATCTCTCGTTGGCACATGAACAAAATAAGAGGTACTTGTTGGTTTAAACAGCCCAAGCTGTAATGAATTTGCCTAAGTAAACTACCCATTTCTGATAGATCAGTGGACCAAGAAGGTAGATCTTAGAGAGAAATTTTGATGTTATCCTTCACAACTGAGTTACACCTTTGGAATTGCAGCGCAAATGACTATTCAGAAGCACGCAAGGATCAACTTCTCCAACAGACACGTGATTTTGGGAGAAAATAAAAGCATGGAGTGACCAAGTTAGGCTCAGAAGTCTCTAATCTCTTAGGGGGACTATATGCAAACAATCTCAAAAGATACCGCCGTTTCACTTATCTGAATAACACAGCAAGTCAGCAACAAGCCTTGTAACTTTAAACTTCAACATTAACATGGCACTGAATTCTACTAAGTAGAATCCAAAAAAAAAAAAAAAAGAACCTTCGGACGTACGGGAATCGCCAAGGGGGCGCCTATCGGTGGGGCTTGGGAAGGCGACGGCGGGAGGCTACGGCGTCGGCGGCGTCTGCGTTCAGGAGCAGGGGGCGCTTCGTGGAGGAAAGAGAAAAAGAGCGAGCAGAGCGACCTTCGCTCGCGGAGAGGGAGGCCAAAACGCGAGAGCAAGGTTCGTCGGCGTCGGCGTCGGCGTTGGCGTCGGGCGCGTAGGCGGAGGCGGAGGCGGAGGCGGAGGCGGAGGCAGAGAAGTCGGCGTCAAAGTTGGGGGCGACGAAGACAACCGGCGGAGGGGCGTCGGCGTCGGCAGCGAAGTCAGCGTCGGGGGCGACAGAGGCAATCGGTGGAGGCGGAGGTGGAGGGCCGTCGAAAGGGGGAGACAGAGAGCAGAGCGGACTTTATGTTTTCCTCTGAATCGTCGCAATTTTTTTCTCCCCGCAACGAAACGGAGAACGGGGAGAGAGACAGAGAGGAGAGAAAGAAACTCCCGCGCGCTGGTTTAAAACGGAGAAGTGGACGGCGTGGACTGACACACGGACATGTGTCACGTAATGAATCATTCAAAGCACCGATTGCGTGGCACTGGGTACCCAATATTTTGAAAAAATATTAAGTATGCCGGGCGCTCCACGTCACTGTGCGCCCCGCCCAATCAGGATGCAACACGTGTCGGCACGTGGATCCAGGTCCCACTTTTATTTTTAGTCAAATTTTTGCAGCGTCCTTCTCCCGCCCTTCGCATTTGAAGTGCCCTTTCTCTTCTGTCTTCTCCCGCACGAAGTCTCTCCCACAAAAATCTTTCTCCGCCTCCTTCGACGCCAACGACCAGCATCGGCCGAGCGCCCCCTCATCCGGCGGTACTCGATCTACGCCGCCGCCGCCGCCTCCTCGCCGCCCTTGCAGCTCTTGCTGGCCTCCAAGGTCCAGAGCGACTTCGAGACGCGGAAGTCGTCGTCAACCAGCACCGGCCGAGGGCCCCCTTGTCCGGCGGTACTCGATCTCCACCGCCGCCGCCCTCGCAGCTCCCGCTGGCCTCCAAGGTCCAGCGACTCGCGGATCGTGGACAATGTCCAGGTTTTTCCAAAACGCTCCGATCGTCTCGGGCTCTGTTTTGGCTCCCGTTTGAGTTGGGGGATTTGCCTGTTTCGAATTTTTGCTTCTTGCTTCTTGCTTCGGTCGATTCCTTCTCTATTGCCGAGCTCTGAGAAGAGCGATTTCCGGATGCAGCTTGGGAGGCAGGATTACTTGGAGCTGAGACAAGAGGCGAGCGAACTGCAGGAGTATTCCAACGCTAAGCTCGATCGAGTCACGCACTACCTTGGCGTTCTCGCCAACAAGACACGGAAACTAGGTGAGGCGGTGCGGCATCTGTTGTGCGGGTGGTGCGGCGTCTGTTGTGCGTTTGACTATCTTTACTTGGGACTATTTTCTTTGGTTTTTGGTAGTTTGTGATGGACTCATGATCATCATCAACATAATTTCCGTGTTTGCCTCTTTCATTAGTCTGATGGGAAGGATTAATAATTGCTGTTATAATAGTTGTTTTTCTAAAGTTAAGTTTTGCTTACTAGGAGGTCTTTCCATATTACATTCCCTAATTGCCTTCTTGTGCAATATGCAGAGTAATTATGATAGAAAAGCATCACCTTTTCTGGCGAAAGAATTACTTAGAATTTATACAAAGGAGAAAAGTTGGAGGGAGCAACTCTTGAAAAATGGCATTGTAAAATCATCTCCAATGCCACCACGGACACGTCCTGAATGCGTGGGACCGAGGAGGTACTCGACCTTTCATGTTTAACTCTTGCTTTTTGATGACTTTGTCAATACGATGCTAGTTGATGAATTGGTTTTTTTGTAGGATCCTAAGTGCATTATATGTCGGCAATATCGGTTGTATGTGATTGTAGGCCATCTGTTTTTGTTTGTCTTGAGGTATGTGGAAACGTGTTCTGGTTTATTATCCTGTCAAATTAGTTGATTTGTAGTGCAAATACAAGCCTAGTACATGTGCCATGCAATGTCAAAAACATTTGCCCCTGAAGGGGGATCTTTTTTTTTTTTTTTTGGTAGAAAGGGTAATAATTATATTGAGGAAAGGCAAATGTACAGAAAATCCTGGCACCAAACTTACACTCAAGAAGAAAACAACCTGAGTGGAAGGATACCGGGACGTAAAAGGACCAACCGCGGCAAAAAACAGAGCTGCACAACCAACAAAGACAAGCACGGCAAACAGAATGCCGGAACAAAGCTAGGGTGGCAGAAAGCCACAGCAGAAAGTAGCAAAAAACAACCCCCAGCCAGGTAGGAAGGTCAAGGAGAACAAACACCAAACGTGACGGAGCAGCGCCTGCAACCACCACGCCCAAAAATCAGCTAGCCAAAAGGAGGTCCCCAGAAGAGAAAACGATGGGGTCTATATCCCAAGAACGTTGTAGCCTCCTATTTCTAATGGAATCCTCCACACCCCTTAAGGAAAGGGCCTTATCTTTCACAGCTCTAAGTAGTTGCTTCTTCATGGCCAAAACAGAAATTGACTCTCCCCTAAATAGGATATTGTTTCTGTGCTTCCAAATGATGTGGCAAACCGCACCGAAGGAGAAACGGCCAATACACTTATAAAAATCTTTCCCCGAGAGTAAGGAAATGGCCCAGTTTAGGTTCTCCTCCCAAGATCCATTACGCCAAGGAAGATTACATCTAGTCGCCCAGAAGAAAGCAAGCCTAGAAGTAATACGGCATCCGAAAAAGAGATGATCAACTGAGTCAGGCATATCATTGCAAAAAGGGCAGGAAGCAAGGGAATCTTGAACTCATGGAACTTGGATTATTCCACCTAGCCGGGCACAATGAGTGAAAGCATTCATGACAAGGGCCTCTATCTTAATGAAATACATCCTTAAAGTCATAATGTTAAAAAGCGTATTATACAATTGAATTTGCAAGGAAAAATCTGATTACTGGTTCTAATTTTGATTTGTCACATTATTGCTGGTGACATATACTTTCCTGCCTTTGATCCAACATGGCACCGTAAATAACATCTTCTTTGGTTGGGTTCATATTCAAAGAAATGGATCACCCAATCATATGAATGTTTCTTCTTCATCATCATTTTTGGGCTTAAAGCCAGAATTGGTAATTCTCGATCTCATCATCAGACCCCTTTTGTGCAGCACTGGCAACACATCTGTGAATGCAAACCCAGCAAACATTGCCTCCTTGACCGTCATACATTAGCAGAGTTAAGTGACTTGCTATAAATACAATGGTGAGGAGACTCAAAGGAGTAAGGTGCTCCAACAAAGATCTTTCTCCAGCGAAACAAGTTCTTCAGCGAAAAAGGTATTGTCAGATACAAGACTTGCTTAGTCAATTAACAAAGAGACTGGATGAGGTATCGAATAAAGCATGTAGAAAACAAATTGCAGCAATTAAAACAACTTCAGCCTTGGTGTTCATTCTATAAATTTATGACTGGATGAGATGTCAATCTTAAGCAAGGTGGATCATCTCATTTTTATACTTACTAGGTATTATATGATCTTTGTTTTATGGAAGAGTCTAGCTGAAGTTGGTTTTATTGCTTTGGTCTTAGTTGCCAATGTTTTTTACTAGTTGACTGGCAAACTATGTACATTCTAGGAAATTCTTTTCTACCAAGGTCACTGCATAATTGTTTGGTGTTGGAATAAATGTCAATGAAGAACAAAGTGAAATTTAGTGGTGTTTAGTGAGGTTTGGAATCTGTGCTAATCTCCTCTTGTTCTTTAATATTGTGCTGGAGTTGATTGTCCTTGTCAAGATTGTTATTTTAATTTGCCTTTTGTTCTTCAGTAAGAGAGAATGTTCTTCTGGATTATATGTTCTTGTAGGTAAAAGGTGGCCATGCTACTTTGGCTCATCTTGCGGATCAATGGCTGTTGCAGTCAACCGATGCTCTTAAAAATCCTTGCTCTAAGGATATTTATCAAAAACTATTGAAAGAAGGTGAACAATTTCTTTGGGCTGGTTTTGACATGGATCCTGTTAGTTCAAAGCCTTTTAGCTACATGAAATTCTTCTCAGATTATGTGCATATGATTCGACTATGTATGAATGTGTACTTCAATCACATGCAGGTACGTACCATGGCAAAGAAGTTAGTCGACGTGCAGAGGTGGGCAGAAGGTGTAAGAAGTTGCCTCGCAAAAATTGAAAATCATTCTCTGGGCTCTACTAATGCTTTGGAGAGGGCAGATTTAGAATATGTCACTGAATTGTTGAGTTTTGATACCATGCCGTGTAACGAGCCTGGACATATTAAATTGAAGGTTCTGAAGAAGATTGTGGAGTTGTGGCATTTGATATACCTGCACTCTGTCTAGTTGAGTGACTTACAGTAATTTGCTTAAAATCTGTACAGGAGTATGCTGAAGAGGCAAAGAAGTTGGCCGGAGAGATTGAATCTACTCTTTCGTCATCTTCAAAGGTATATAACGTGAATTTATTTGACCTTTTGATTAAGATAAGAGTTCATTTTGTCCACTTCTCTTTGCATAATTTATATTGTCATTATTTATGTACTTTTGTTCCAGTTATTGGAGTTGGAAAACCTTTACGAGGGAAGCTGTCGCTTAGGAATCCTTGTCAAAGGAAGCGAGAAACTGACACAGAAAATTTCTTCGATGGAGGTAATTCTCTATCAGGATTGATTTTGTGGGTCAAGATACATTAAGCCATATCCCTACAGTTACCTAAATTGTCTCTTTTACGTGGTGAGAAAAATGTCATAGGTTTGGTCTCTACTCATCTAGAAGACCTATTTGCTTCTTGTTCTACAGTTTAGTGTTACCCTTGCTGGTTTGTCTAGATTAAAAAGCCATTTCTCTTAATCTGGTTTCTGCATGGTTCTCCGATTAACAACTGTTAAATTTATTTCTCTTTTTTCCACCCAAGTGGTTGAAGTTGAATTGGGTTTTGTCAATGTTTGTGAGTGTGCACTCTGCAGTGTGATGCCCATGACTGAGTGACATGGCTCTACATGGTACACTTGATTTATCAGGTCCAGTGGATGATCACATGGACTTCTATCGTTATATTGGTGACGGTGATTAACTGAGGACATTTTGTTTTTCATCTGGTGCATATCTGGCTTTTCTGGCTGACACTTTCAATTTGGCATACATTGATTGAAAATGTGGTCTCGTTGAATTTTCAAATTGACTTGGGACTATTCCTTTTTGTTTTCATGGGATTATTCCTATAGCTCCATTTATCTGATAAAGGAAATTACCACAATCACTCCAATAAGGATTAAATGAGATTTTCTGTTTCAGTGCATGCTGTGTTCTGTATCCGGCACGCCTTCTTTGCTGCAGAAAGTTATCATAAGTTGGTTGGATTTTCTAATTCCTGACTCACCCTTTTAAGAAAAATTTATTTCTTTAGGAGTGGCTTAATCGTGTTCGAATCTACCTCTCGGAGAAACGTGCTGCTGCAATTGAGATCGACTCCCTATATAAGCTGAAATCAGAGGTTATTCTCACTCTTCTTAGTTCATAAATCGTAAGTACATTTCTGGTTTGAACTGTAGGCCCCTTTGACTCTTGCTTTGACCATGTTCTTTTGGATAGATTAGGGAACTTCACAATTTGCTCCCGGAGACTGAAATGCTACTAGAGCTACTAGGAAAAACTGAAACGTAGCGAGATCGATGTGCTGAAATTCTGAAAGGTCCCATATGTCTAGAGGTTAGCTCAGCAGTTCTCTAATATTTAATTGTCTTCAGTTTTCCTGTGCTGAATGAATGGGACTATCTATTTATCTGGATCTCCTAATTTTGGAAAATCCTGACCCCAACAGAGTATTGAGATGATTCTTCAAGAAATGGACAGTTTTATGTCTTTAAACATTTGTCATGTTCAATGTCAAAGAAAACTCAAATGTTCAAGTGCTAGAATCAGAAGCATGAGCAAAAAGCTAGTCAGAAGTAATTGTAAGTACAGTATATTTCATGAATATACAATTTCTGGTCTCCACGAAAGTGGGCCTGAATGATAAATGTTTTTTTACTACTTTAGAAAGAATTATAGCATGCTGGTGAATGGATGTTTCAAAAATAGAAAGATATTGCGGTTGTTTATGACATTTTATTCATCTAATTTAGTATTTACTCCATTCTGCATAATTTTGTTATTTCTGTTGATAATGGTGAACTTCTTAAAATATATCATAGTTAATTGCCAATATTATGGTAGTGCAGGTTTTGGCCGCTGTCATCAAGGCAAGTGCTTCCAGAGAGCATGAGATTCTTGCGGAAATTAGATATGCTGTTTTTACGTTTATTCGTAAAATGGAATCGAAGGGAGTTATGGACACCATGCTTGTCTCACGTGTCCGGATATTGTATATTCGGTCTTTGCTCGCTAGATCACCAGAGCTGTAGTCTATCAAGGTAACAATTTTGGATATCTCCTCTAGGCTTCAAAATTTGCTTATGGGGCAAATGAACCGCACACTGAAGAACAAGATTGATGTTTTTGTAGGTTATTTGAGTTTCACCATTTTTAGTTCAGGGGTAGTTCATTTTGAGCGTCACTTTAGGGACCATTATCGAAGAAGTTTTGACAATTTGAATGAGAGAATTCAAAGGTGAGGATTTGGATATTGATGCTAACTTGACAAAGGTGCATCTTGTGAGATTTCTTGGCCATCTCCGAGAGCGACTTCTCTCTCTTTTAAATTCTCTCGAATCGAATAAGTTCTCTTTTTTGACATCCAACATGTAAGTTCTCTTTTTTGACATCCAACATGAAAGTTGTGGAGGATGACTCGGCCAAAGGTTTGTGTAGTTCAGAATGAGCTTTTGCGCCAAAAGACTGCCCAACTTGTTCCATATGATTTATAATGGTTTCGACCATGTCCTAACGAACGACACTCACACCAAAAATAATCCCAAAGGCTCCTCCTATCATAGAGGAACAATTGTCTATTCACATGCATCCGAAGCTGAAAATATTGTATAGACCATTTTTATACATGAGCCACAAATAAACCACGTATAAACATCTTGTTTTAAAGCACCACATAGATAAAGAAAACAGCTGGCTGATGATTTTACAAAACTCTCTAACCTTTGAACATGGAGGGGGGAAGAGAACTTAGTGGACATTGCAACATCATTGCTAAGAGGAGTCACCTTCAATACTCATAATGACCTTGTGTATATGTACAGCAAGATCATAGTGAGCACACAACCATCTAACATCAAATTTGTGCCCATCAAATTTGAGTACAACACCATCTAACATCAAATTTGTGCCCATCAAATTTGAGCACGCAACCATCTAACAATCTCTAAAGCTACATGCCAATCGATTGGGATCGTGACCGCGCAGCGACTCAGGATATTTTGATTCACCCAAGCCAAGCCTTGCTCGATCAAACGCTCACTCACTCGCACACTTGGATCGTAGAAAGAGAAAGCTTCTAGAGTGAGGAGCCTGAAAAGAGAGGAACTTTTATAAATTGAAATAGCTGGATGGATACAAATGAGGGGAAGGCATCCCTTCTAATACTCGAGGCCCTCTAATTACATCCGTTGATCTAGATTTGATCTGGTAGATGAGATCGCATCGCCTCAACTATCGACACTAATGGCAACTACTCGCCACCAACATAAATGATAGCCATCAACTACTGACATAAATGCTAACTACCGTTTTCCGACATAAATAACAGAAGAGACTTCTAGAATTAGACGTAATGATGGTGTCGCCCACCCTTGGAAACTTCGAGGAGAAGACTTTGTGGGAATCCGAGTGAAAGTAGGAGGTGCGGGGTGAGTCGCGACCGTCCTCCAAGAACCTCTGGGATGGGCTCACTTTTGGCTCGTGACACATGTACACACTATTAGGGTCTAGTCTACAAATATGCACCTATGTTGAAGAGATTCCTGCACCATTTCCAAGCAGCCATCGATCCAAAGTTCAATTGGCGAACTTCATATCGCCTAATTACCAACCGTCATCTTGCAAACGGTTTAGATCAGTTGTACAAAAAAAATACTTGAAGTGGTTTTAAACCAATATGCCACTCGTACGGAAATCAATGAAAATTCAACTCCAACAGGTGACCTTAGGAGTGATCGGGTCCAGGGTGGGTAGGGTCTAGACCTGGACCCTGTACCCGACCCTATTATAACCGGTTCTCTTTTTCTGGACCCTGTTCCTAACCCTGTTTGCATTAGACCCTGTTCCCGACCCACCCTGTTTTTCCGGTTCGGGAACAGGGTTAACCCTGTTTATATTGGAACCTGTTTTGCATATGTATCCAGTTAAATGAAGAAACTTTCATAAGTCATATCATAAACACCCACTATAAAAGTACCAAGACCTGCTTGAAAGTTGGATAAATTGGATATGTATCCAGTCAAATGAAGAAACTTTCACCAGAACCAAGAAAAAGGGAAAAAGGAAAAAAAGGAAGATCTCCCAGTGCTTGTGAGAATTGATAGAACAGAGAACTTCACTGACAAACAACTACAGCCTGATCCCAAAAATTTCCAATTTCTAACAAAGATATTAGTGACAGCACCAAACACCAACACCAGCAATACAGTTCATATTTTCACTTTAACTCCAAAGTAATAATTACGAGATGTGCACAATAATTAAAATATGTCTCTTAAACAAAGGCAAGAAGCGAAAAGAAGTGACAGGACTAAGTTCGATTTAAAATGAAAGGAAAAGCACCTCATGGAGCTTATTCCTTCTTCCTTTAGATTCAATAGGAAAGCGCCTCAGCATGAAAAACAACCTGGAATTATTTGACAACCACACTGATCACAAGGAGAAAATCAAACCACATAGAGTAAGCAGAACATAAAAGTTCCAGATGCTCTGAGTAGTAAACCAGTACATTAACTTCTAATAATTACCTTCCTCCATAAAGTAAGAAGCCCAATGCAGCTAATATGTACACAACTGTGAGAAACAAGAGGGAGTTAACAGAATGACATACAACATTGCAGTCACCGCAAAAACCATTAGTTAACAGAATGACATGTTACATCGACACAAGAAGAATACCATGAGGCGCTAAATTTAAGTGCTAATTGACAAGCCCCATTTTCACTGCATATGAAAAGGAAATGGGATTGAAAGTCGTTTGCACTAAATGAAAAGCTAATTCAGGCTCGTGAACTAGAATATGCACCTCTCCGGATCCACCTTTATGACCAACAGCAAAAGATAGAGCATTTTCCTAGAAAGCAACTCCCACAAGCACAATCACTTGAAAATGTGATTCCTCGAAATCTGGGAGCCCCAAGCAACTACTCCAGCAATTCCCATCTAAATCCAGCAATGGCCGAATGCGGAAAAAATCTAATTCGAACGCGACGGAATGCGCAAACTACACAAGTCATGGCAACGCAATTCGGACGAGAAACCCTCGGCCGTCCTGGTGCAGAAGCCCGAAAGGGGGACTCACTTTGGGCGGGAGGTTGAGGATGTCGAGGCAAATCTTGCTGCTGTTGTCGATGTTGGGGTGGTAAATCAGCGTTTTGAACATCACGCTCGAAGGCTGAAACATGTAGCTGAGAGATTCCACAACAACAACCCTCGAAATCAAAACTCAACAACGAACACAACTCTCTCATCTCACGAACCAAAACCAAACCCCTAAAAAAGAAAAAATTGAAAACGCACCGTTCGGGAATCTGGATCTTGAGCTTGAAGACGCCGCCGGCGTACACGGACTCTTCGGGGCCTTCGATTTTTGGAACGAACGACACCCGACATGATCAGCGATTCGGCGGCGAAAACCAACAAAAATTAGGGGGGCGCGGAGCAGGGAGAGGCGGAGTGACGACGTCGAGATCTCACCGGCTGCGGGTGTCGTGGGAGGAAGGTGATGGTGGGCGAGCGGAAGCAGCGTCAACACTCAGATGGATCGGCGAAGGTCGCGTGCTCGAGGAAGTTTGCGGGTGTGAGAGCGTCAGAGTAAAGAGATAAACGAATTAGGGTTTTTAGACTGCCTTAAAAACCGGTTCTCAAACCGGTTCCCGAACCGGTCCGGTCAATCCAGTTCCCGGGTGGGTAATCCCTCGGAACCGGTTCCCGGACCAGTTCAAACAGGGTCTGAACTTTGAGAACCGGTTCCCGGACCGATTTCAACCGGAACCGGTTCCCGACCCTGTTTTCCGGGTGGGCCAATCCGGGAACCGGGTTGACCCGGTCCGGTTGCACACCCCTAGGTGACCTTGGCTTCTTTATGTATATGCTCCCGTGACAAGACACCTGAGAAATCCAAAAATGTGCAAGAAATCAACAGAAGGTGTCCGAAGAAAATCCCTTTGGTTTCACATGAGATATATCAGCGAATTTCAATTGCATCTATCAAAAGGAAATCCAACTGCTCTAAAAGCAAGAGAATCAAGAAATGTGTAGCTAAGGAGAGGCCGGAGAAAACTCACTCTTGTTAAAGAATTCGAAAGTTCACCGGTAAGGCTGCCAAAGTGCCTAAACAACCAAGACTTCTGCTCACCAAAACAATTAACCATCTATGGTGGCCTCTCTACAAGTTTCGATTCAGTGATGACCAGGAAAAGGAGCGAAACTTCTCTAAAAAGTTGTTCCGCTTCAAAGGGCTTTGAAACATATCCGTCCATTCCATACTTTGTGCATTCTTCATGAGTAGCGTGAATCACATCTGCAGTCATGGCCAAGATCAGTAGGTGGAGATTCGAGATATTTTCACGTGGCTCTGAGGATGACTGTCCCAGTAGGAATTCCTTGCTTGGACTTTATTCCATCTGGCAAATTCTTTTTGTAGCTTCAAATCTGATCAAAGGAATTATAGAACCATTAGATGCACGTATCCATTATCACCACCTAGTTGACATAGAAAAGGTTATCCAAATCCATTACATAAGACACATACAAATCTCTGAAAGAATATACACTTTCTATACAACATTTGATGAAAAAAATAAGTGCCTGAGCAGGAAAACGCCATACCCATCCATTCCTGGCATCTGGATATCCATGAAGCAGGCATCAAAATCATGCAGTGGTCTGAGCAAAGCAATTACTTTTTCCCCACTGTCCGTACAAACCACATCAGCTCCATATTTCCTCGAAGCTCCCTCGGCCACTCTGAGATTTACTTTGTTGTCATCCACGACTAGGATTTTTCTGCCACGGAGAAGGTTGCGGAGAGACAGACTCGGAGACTCCCCATTGGAGCAACTTATTCGGTTTCCAACTCCCATGACGCGCTGTAAAGACGCCACCAGCATACTAGCCCTTAGAGGCTTCATGATCACGGATGGACCAGTAGCATCTGTAGTCGCACCACTCATCCCACTAGAACTGACAGAATTAGACAGAAGAAACAACCGTGGAGACACCCGTGGCTTCATGTCCCTCAATTTATCCAGAAAGATTGCCGACAAACCAGAGTCCTTGTCCCAAATTTCCCATTCCAAGAGCACCATATCTATTCTGCAATTCCCACTTTGTATGGTGTGGAAGCACTGGTTCAAGTCTGCAACTACCTCAACATGAATACCAAGCCTCTGGATATGATACTTTCATACATTGGCATGGACAGGTCTTGTGTCAACTACCACTACTTTCATACCATGAAATTCTGAGGTGCCAGAGTCACCTTGTCCTTTCACTTGCTGGCCCTTGCACTCTTTTGAGGTAGAACAGGCATCATTGAAAACTGCAGTAAAGGTAAACGTGGATCCCACCTGGGGTATGCTTACAAATCCAATCTCCCCATTCATGAGGCCAACCAGACATTTGCTTATGCTTAGCCCAATACCTGTGCCCCCATGTGTTCGAGAAATTGATGGGCGCACTTGCATGAAAGGAGTGAAAACACGGGATTGCGCCTCTGGAGGAATACCTATCCTTGTATCCTCCACTGAAATAATGAGATTGATTGGATTAGAGAAGAGCTGTTGAAACAAATTATTATAGTAAGAGAAGAGAGCACACAAAGAGCAGAGGAATTCCCTATCTTGATCGATTTCTGTGCTTCCATTGGAGAGTAACCAATTGAACTATAGTCCTCAGCAACTAACTAACAAATAGCCCAACGTCTAAACCAAACAGTTAATTAACATAATACATGTATGGATGTGAGACTAGAGATTTAGGCGTTAGCAAGAACCTTCAATTTATCGACTTCAAGCAACAAACTTGGTGAGCCCCTATTCGTGTGAGCAGACCCCAAAAATGGTTCCGAATTCTTCAACCAAGACTTATACATTGTAATTGTCGAGATGATATGAGGTAAAGAAGGCAAGATCACATGAATGTCCTCCGAACTCCTGGCATATAAGAAGTCAAAAATCACTTTCAACAAAAGTTATTGCTAGCAACTTATATGCATTTATATTAATATTTAATAGCCTGCATCCATTCCCACCACCTGGTCTCACAAACGGGTCCAGATGACGCACACGCATAACAGCGAGCGAGAGAGAGAGAGAGAGAGAGAGAGAGAGAGACCTTAGAACTTCCTCATATTCAGGCAGCTGAGCCTCACGAGCTAGAATCTGCACTGCACTTTCTTCCCAACGTGTAGCAGCATCAACAAGCCCAGAAATATAGACAAACAAGTTTTCGCCTTCAATCTGTAGTCTGGCAACATAGAGTCCAACTGAACTTTAAAAGGGGTAGAAGTAGTGTATATCAAGTAGTTTTGACAATAAAATTTGAGAACCACAACCAAGAATACATTTACCCGACAGCTTCAATCAATAGTTGCTGAAGGAAGTTCAAGGTCCTTTTATCTGAACGGGCTTGAAATATATTCAGGATTAAGGGCATTCAGCATTCAAAGAATTGACAAAGCACAAACCTAAAAAAGCCCCATTGAGGATTAAATACTATCAGCTATAGTAGAAAATACTGGAGGATAGAACAGAAGAACACAGAGAAGCACGACATTTGGCGAACCAGCAGAGTTCATTACATTACCTGTAGAGCCTTTGCCCTGCAACAAGCCTTCTTCAGCTCAAGCTCAACAAGAGGCAATTCTCTAACTGAAAATGGAAACAAACACTAAGGAACATGATGTATTAAGCATATTGCCATCACAACAGCAGTAATGATAACTTTCCCCTCCCCCCAAACAAGCAAAACTGCAAGGAAATTCAGACCTTGAATTTTCAGAGACGCTGCATCTTTTAGTATGTTGGTCAACTCCTCTACGACATTGTCTTGATCAACTCTTTCACCAATGTTCACCCGCAAACGGTTGAAGCGGGATATCCAAGAACTAGCTTGCATATGATATTCCCTCTGAAGTTTGAACTCTGGGAAATTGACAGTGAAGTCCATTTCTTGAAGAATCATCTCAATACTCTGTTGGGGTCAGGATTTTCCAAAATTAAGAGATCCAGATAAATAGATAATCCCATTCATTCAGCACAGGAAAACAGAAGACAATTAAATATTAGAGAACTGCTGAGCTAACCAGTAAACATACGGGACCTTTCAGAATTTCAGCACATTGATCTCGGTACGGTTCAGTTTTTCCTAGTAGCTCCAGTAGCATTTCAGTCCCCATGCCATCAGAGAAAAATGTATTGCAAGGTTTTGTTTAACTGTTTATCTTCTTAACGTATCAGTCTGATACCATTGCAAGGTTTTGTTTAACTGTTTATCCCACACCAAAGATGTGAAAGTGTCATGACATATCAGTGATGTACAAGGTTTTGTCCTAGCTATCTAACATGTCTTGGCTCTTGAGGTGCAGATGTGATCAAGCTAAAAATGCATTGCAATACATGATAGAAAATGTTGCAAGTTTTTTTTTTTAAATGAACCACACGCACAATTGTGTAAACTCGCCTACTTGCCTTGCAGCTCGGAGGCGACTGGACTGGTGGGCTTTTGGGTGTCTGCACTTGCTGAAGAAGGCAAGGCGAAGACGATTACAGCTTGGGACCTAGCCAAGACCCGCGGGGCTCTTGGGAGAAAGCGGCAACGGCGCGGCCGAGCTCGGACGCCCCCAGTGAGCTTTTGGGTGTCCGCGATCACCGAGGAGGCACAGGCGGAGAAGGTCAGAGCTTGGGACGCAGCCACGACCGGCGGGGCTCTTCGGAGCGAGTAGCTCCTGGCGGTGACAGCGGAGGCGATCGAGCTTGGAGGCAAGCAGCGGGCTTTTGGGTGTCCACGCTCGCTGAAGAGGCCAAGGCGGAGATGGTCGGGACCCAACCACGACCGGTGGGGTTCTTGGGAGCGAGTGGCTCTTGACGGCAACGGCAGAGGTGGCCAAGCTTGGAGGCGACCGGCAGAGGTGGCCAAGCTCGAAGGCGACCGGCTGGATTTTGAGCATACGCGATCGTCGAAGAGGCCGAGGCAGAAATGGTCAAAGCTTGGGACCAACCACGACCGGCGAGGCTCTTCGAAGCGAGTGGCTCCTGGCGACGACGGCAGAGGCGGCCGAGCTCGGAGGCGACCAGCGGGCATTCGGGTGTCCGCGCTCTCCTTAGAGGCCGAGGCGAAGATGGTTAGAGTTCGGGACTCGGCCACGACCGGAAGGGTTCTTCGGAGCGAGTGGCTCCCGACGGCGACGGTAGAGGCGGCCAAGCTCGGAGGCAACCGGCGAGCGTTTGGTTGAGAGAGATGGCGTTGCAGCTCTCGTGGAGAAAATGCAGAGATAAAAATTTTTGAAAGAGAACGGGAGGAGAAAATAGAGGGAAAAGGGACGCACGCTTGCGTGCAAATGGGAGAAAAGGACGCGGCCATTAATGAAGAGAGAGAAGGACGCGGCAAAAATTTGGCTAAAAACAAAAGCGGGACCTGGCTCCAGTGGAGGCACGTGGCGACACGTGTCGCATCATGATTGGGCTGGCGCACGGTAACATGGAGCGCCCAGCCCACCCGATATTTTCTCACGATTAACAACCAGTGAATATTTTAAGGAGTCGAACCATATTCGACTTGGAAGAACAGAATTTCCATTTCGGAACTTTCTTGGAACCCATTACATGGGAAAATCAGAATCTCCTTAGATCTTAATCAACGATATTGGAAAAGGGTCTAAGCATATATAAACCCCCTCCCTTCGTTCTGCAGGCACTTCTCACGGCCGACCATCATTAGATACATTACCCCCAGTCTTTTGCACGTTTGCCCTACTCTTGCAGCTTTATTTCTCTTCCTTTGTTTCTCCCTTATCCGTCCCTGCATTCAAAAATGCCAAATTTCTTGCCAAATCAGTGAGACAATATCGACGCCATTGTCACGTTCATCATTCCAGTTCTAGTTAACTTTGTTGTCCTGAAATATCTGGGGACACGGGATTCTCCATTTGATACCCACCCCTTCACTATATTTCTTATTATTTTCACACTTCTTCTTTATTGCTCTTTGTCCCTTCCACTTATTGCTCATCTGCCAGTCTTTAGTACCGCTTGTGGTGCCCGCATCTTTTTTTTTCTCAGGGTCTTCTCCTTTCTCTCGGTAGTTTTCCTCACGTTGCTGTTGTTTCGAGGACTCTCCTTTTTTCTCCTCTATTTGCCGTTGTTGATTATGCTCTTTCTAGCTTACTTATGGGGTCTTATTCAAAAGCTCAAGCAAAAGATGTTAGTAGTTGCAGTCCGTATGTTTGGCCGCCGAGAAGCTCTTTTGCCATATTGATTCATATTACTAGTCGGTGTTTGACTAGTTAATGTTTTTAGCCAAAAAAAGAGTAAAAAAAAAAAACTAATTACTGTTTAACAATTTCTTATGTCCTATTACATACTGAACATTGGATTTTGGCAGTCCTTAAAAGGCTTGAGGGAAGAAGAAACGAGCAGGAAATGTCGCGGCAAATTTGGAAACGACGAGTAGCGCGAGATTTCGAAACGACGAGTAGCGAGCTCACGGCCAAGACTCCAGATCTCAAAGCTCATCGACCTCCGCCTGGGTGCAGATTAAAAGAAGACGTAACATAGGGATTTCTTTGTATTTATGATCTTCCGTTTGCATCCATTTGGTTGAGGGAAGTTATTATAAAGAATTCTGTATCTAAAATATTGGTGTGAGATGCGTTTGTGAGTAGCATTTGGAAGGAATTTGGACACCCAAAATCCTTTGGGCCAAATATTGGATGTCTGGCAAAAATTTTGCAAACCCTATTGGAGGAGAAAGCTGAAAGCCCAAGGCCCACTCCTTTTTTTCCCGAAATTGTCCTCACGAACTTTTTGTTTTTCCGTTTCTTGCCCTGTTAATGAGAAACTGTTCATATTCTCCGTTGAGCGTAGCCGGTTTAGTTCTACCTGACCGCGAGGGGCCGGCGACGGCTAGAGGGACGCCGGCGTGGTCGCGACAACCTAGGCGATCGTCGTCGGAGAGTCGGGCTACCTCCGCGAGTCGCGGCGTTGCACGACCCCTCGTGAGTCACCGCGCGACCATGGCGAGGGGCCGCCCCGGCGACCCCCGGCGGCTCAGATCTGGGTCGCCGCGGATCAGATCTGGGTCGCGCGACCCCAGCGGCTCAGATCTGAGTCACCGCGACCAGATCCTCGCCGATCTGGGTCGCGCGACCCCCAGCGAGTCGCGGCCGCCCAGATCTGGGTCATCGCAATCCAAGACCCAGATTTGGGACAACGACGACGGCGAGGGAGGCGGGCGGTGAAGAATCGGTGACGCGCAGGGCGAGGAAGCAGAGGGCGTCCTAGCAGGCGGCAGCGATGACGGCGAGGGAGGCGTCGGTGACGCGGGGGCAGAGGGACATGTCGAGGGCGACAGCATTGGGGCAGGGAGCGAGAGCGGTGGGGGAGGTGCTCGGTGCGGAGGGGGCGGAGGAACTCGCAATGGTGGGACTCGTCGGCGTGGAAGGAGAAGCAGATGAAGGAGGACTTGCGGTTGAGAAGAAGATGGAGGAGAAGATGTTGTCGTCCCGGCCACTGCATGAAATCTTGCAATTTGATACGTATTTTTTTTCTTTCTTTTGAAAGGTTTTTAAAAAAATATATTCTTTTTTTTAAATCTGTATAACTAAAAAAAAAGAATTCTTTTGTAATTTTATAATTTTTTTCTGAATTCTTTAAAAATGGATTCAAAAAATTAAGGGAGAACCAAAAGGAAGTTCAGTTTCCATTCCCCAAACTGTTAAAATATAAAAAAACATTTTTTTTGCTCTTTATTTCTCAGCGGATCTTTATGGGTGTAGCACCTTAGATCTGTGCCAAGGTTTAAAGCAAAAAGGAAATAGGATCTTTATCTTAATACTATCTGTCAACTAATTTTTTGGAAATTCGATTTATGATAATTGAACATTATTATAGGTGCATTCTATTCCAATCTTTTAAGTCCTCATACAAATTGAAATAATGACATATGGGCTAAAAATCGCCAGTGATAGATTTCGAGCGCCGCCAATGATCGCCTATCCTTCGCCAGCCAACAATTTTTTTTTTAATCACAAAAGTCCTTTAAAAATATAAATTTCTTCAAACACTATTTTGCTCAAAGGTACTTCCCAATAGACCTACAAAGTATAATTTACCAAACACATTTTGTATTTTAGAAAAGTCATTTAACTTGAAGTCCTTTATATTTTCTCAAAAGCTTTCTTCAAAAGTCCAACCAAATGCACCCGTAAGACATCATCGGAATTTGATATTGAATATATTGTTATTTTTTTATGCCTTTTTAGTTTTGGATACGATTCAATTTT
This sequence comes from Eucalyptus polyanthemos subsp. polyanthemos, assembly GCA_017140185.1. Lineage (NCBI taxonomy): Eukaryota > Viridiplantae > Streptophyta > Magnoliopsida > Myrtales > Myrtaceae > Eucalyptus > Eucalyptus polyanthemos. Next base: position 19,107,855 of record CM029463.1, on the reverse strand, counting down.
GTTTTACGTCTTTATCCATAGGATTTTATATACTGTTTAGTACTATAGATGATATTATTTTGCATTTAATTATAATGCCTACTTTTCGAGTTTTCTAGATTACGACTTTTTTGCTTATATTCATGCATGATGTAATGGAGCTGACCCGTTGAATATATATAGATAAAACTTAAGAGTTTTTCTTTACCTTGTGCTTCGTGCATGATTAAGATTTCACTCTGTGGCATATTTCGATTCCTGTTACCTTCCACCAGTCAGGTGGCATCAAAGCCAACAAAGATCACCACAAAGCAAAGTCATGTCTGGTTTAACATTAAGCAGCCTTTTTCAACACGCCACATTAGAACAGCTTGGCAAGAAACATCTGCAAGATGGATAACAAGAAAAAAATTTCAACCTTTATTTACTCGAGAGACGGCAGCAAATATCCGAGTTCAATCCAGATCGGGAAGATTTATGGGAAGGGCTTATTGTACATAGTGGAAATCGAAAGCAAATAATCTCAAATAACGGCAACAGTTGAAGGTCGCGTCCGGTGATCGACTGACCAGTCTAGCTGCAGAAGTTTACTGGGAAGGATAAGAGTTGGCAGGAGCGAACTTGAGTGAAATACTATTGACACAATGCCGCTCATCGGTCGGTGTCGGGAACCCTTCGCCCTTGAACACATGACCCAGATGGCCACCACATGCAGTGCAAGTGATTTCCGTCCTCATCCCATCTGGATCCGGCTGAGATCAAAAAGCAAGGCAAGCCCATCAATGATTTGAAGCAGAACGCGCTCGATTCATTTTGCATTTCTCGTCATTTTCACAGTTTAGAAAGCTCAACAAACACAAAGTGGAAGATGTCATCTATAGCAAGCCATAATAGAAATCGACTTCAGTCAGAACCGTCTTAGTTACTTGTGACCACACGTTTAATTGACAAAAAGAGAGAGACTCACAGTGCTGGTTATCGCTCCAGGGAGGCCCTCGTAGTAAGCAGGCCAGCCGCAGCCAGAGTTAAATTTAGTTGTAGACCGGTAAAGAGGAGTCCCGCATCCTGCACAATTGTACACCCCCTCTTCAAAAAACTTGTTGTATTCACCCATGCCAGGATATCTACATGTTAGAGAAACAGCAACAGATGAGACGCATCAAGATGACACTTTTTTGTTCGAAGATAATACGCGCATATATATGTCCGAGGATTTATCACAAATGATACCCAACATCAAACCAGAGAAAAGAGTTGCTTCTTGTACATAAACATAGTAGAGGAGGCATCGAAAAGCATTCAGTTATGCTCCTTTGTTCTCCATTGGTTTGATACTTGAATTAGAAAAAAGGATGAGATTGCATTCAAAAAGAATATACATGAGTCTTCAACTACTTGCATCAGGCTCGGCAACATTTAAGTCCTCGCAGATCACTTCCGAGCCATTAAGGATAGTTGAAGAGGATGGTTTGTGTGTATAACACCTCAACAAGTAAATATCATGCATAACCACAGGAATAGGATTCTTTCCCTAAAGCATGATATGAGGCGGTCATCCACCTAATTTAACAGTTTTCTTTAATAGTGGCTGTATACCTATGTCGCAGAACATACTAACACAGCATTTCAAAAAAATCAACCATTGTGCTCCCAATGTCATTTGATTTATCTATATCATGCGTTTTCTTTCTTGTTTTCTAGTCAAATATTTGCCCAAGCAACACAATGTACCAAAACTGTAGTGCATCACGTGCATGAGGTCCATCGATTGATTGATTACTAAAGCAGGGAAGCCCCACAAAGAGGGTTGATAAGAGCTTAAGATATCGTGATCAGCCTTAGCAGGTAATCGATGGTAATAGCACGATCATGAGAACGACAAATGAATCATTTTCTAAAATGCCGCAGCAGTAACAGGAGGATATTATTCTTAGTTCTGAGATTCTCTTAAAAAAAGGATAGGAACTTAGCCCTTTGATCCCTCCTATATCCTGCACATGCGTATAATGTATTGAGCCTATGAGCTAGTAGTTAGGGAGCTTGACTACTGGCTCTGCATCGCTTTCATATTTTAGCAGATTAAGAGACCCTTTGAACAATCAAAGTAAAATGAGTACAAACAAGATACAGAGTGTAAAGAAAGAGTGTTACAAGGACCATGCAAAAGCATTAGATGAGTCAAAATGGAGATCACACTCCCTCACTACAGATAGGCAGAAGTTGTTTTGAGAAACAAGAATTTTAAAGAAAAAGCTCTTCAAAGCACAAAGATTTGCACCGACTGTACGTGGTAACCCTACGATTCACACTTTAAGGATGATTTTGACACCTTTTCACCTTTGTTTGATGAAATGTGGAAAGTATAAGACTTCATAAGTAACCAAGATGTCAGTACTCATGCAGTAACAAATCCTTAGCACCCAAAAGGAACCTAAAAGGGCCGACATTTCCGGATAAAAACTAAGTCTTTCCAAACGCAGGACAGTTCCAAAGAACTTCAGTAATAGCTAAAACGGCTCATTCCCACAAAAAACCAGAAAAGAATAACCCTTGCCAGCACCTCGAAAACCCAGAGAACATCCTAACCTGCATTTCCTCAATGGATTCTCCTATTAAGACGTAATTCACTAAGAATCCACCTCCAACACACACCGCTTGATGCACTCAAAATGTGTTCTGCTGTGCCTTTTTAAAACTCAACCCATTTCCGATTCAACCTATTACATTGCAGCATAAGCTGGCGAAAATTTTTAGCCCATCACATAATTATGCGGCCCGAGACAGCACAATTGAACAGAATGTGGTTTAAAGCTCCCTGCTCAGTGTTCCCAAGCTTCAAGAAGACTAGCATGACAATCGCGTTCAAACGAAACCAACCCAATTCAACAAACCCCAACCCAGTACGGACAGTGAAGCATCGACAAGAGCAGGAACGAAACAAAAATCAAGAACGACAAACCCACAATCAAGATAAGCTAGCAGTAAAACAGAGCCCCAAAAAAAAAAAAATCAAGAGAATTCAAAGGAATTACTAACTCGGTCCCCTTCTGCCTCAGGATACGAACTGCTCGGGCGACAGGACCGCTTGCCACTCCTCCTCCGACTTCCGGACCGACCCGGGCGCGGCCATGGCCACCACCCGCCGCGGAAGCTCCTCCTCGAACGGCCCGGCGAGCCGAAACCACCGCACGGAGCGGCGGCAGAAGCGGCACGAGGCGGCGGCGGAGGCGGCCTTATCGGGCAGATCGCGAAGTGGGTCTTCAGGGGAGAGGAACGTAAAGAGCGCGGAGCGAGGAGAGAGAAGCGGCTGGTGGTGGCGCTGGAGAGGATGGACCTGGTGGAGGATGAGAGTGATGACGAGAGCTTCAAAGCTTCAAAGCCCATTTCTTTATTTTCTTGTGATGGTGAGAGAGAGAGAGAGTTCAACTGAAATTTGCAGATATGGTCGGAAGGCTGTTGGCGTCATAATTAGGCAAATTACACATTGCTCCCCAAGTTTTTTATGTTGTTGCAACATTCCCCTCGAGTTTTCAACGTTTTGCAATTTACCCCAGTTGCGCGAGTATATAAAAGAGTAGAATAAATGCATGGTATATACTAGGTTCCCTGTATTTCGACCAGTAGAATCCAGGTTCTCGGTCGATAGAACTGAAACCTATAGAGTTTAGAATAATTTTTTGTGTTTTTGTGAATTTGGAATAAACTTTTGTGCTTTTTGTGAATTTGAAATAAGTTTTTATATTTTTTTTCTTTTAATGTTTCATGGCATTCAATAATGAGTGTATTGTTTGTGAATGTGAAAAGACTTTTGAGAAAGAAAGTAAGATGCCAAATAGTAGAAGAGATTGGATCTCCAAAAAGTAAGATTCCAAGCAACGTTTGCTCTTCTTCTCAAAAGATCTATAGATATGTTTATTATAATAATCAAAGATTTACTATCAATCTCGTCACGTTGTGAGTTATAAACTAATGAGACTCTTTGTTGCCATTTCTATTCATCTTTAATTAACTATTATGATTGATATTCTTAGTCCATTTTAAAATATCTTGATCAATTAAATCATTATAAATTTTCAGCTTTATCCAAACATGAAATGTTAAGTCTCTTTAAAATTAAATAAAAGAAATTGGGAATAAAAAATTTTCATAGTCATGCATTTTTTTCTTTTTCTATTCTAAAATTAAAAATTTTGTACAATTACCACATGTGTTCTTCTACTCAAAAACTTGTCCAAAGAATAGAAAAAGAATAAAACTATTTCTAAATTGAAATTGTTTTTGGGAACAAAGATGTTACTAAATGCACCTCTAAGATGGGCTAGGAAATTTGAAAAGTCTGGTTTAAATGGACAGAATAGAGTTAGACAACTTGGGTTGAAAGATACCAAGGTTCATATTGAAGTCTATAATTACTAAGGTTGACTATAGTTGACTTCATTTGGCTTTGTAAGCACAATGTATTCTTCCAATCTGGATTAGAAGAAAAGGGATAATTTTTTCTTTTAAAGTATGTTTAAAATAAGATGAAGTCTTAGAACTATCAGATGAAGTCTCTCTAAGACTTCATCTGATAGTGGTCTCTAAAAGAGACTTCATCTGAGAGTCTGATAGTGGTCTCTAAAGATTCTCAGATGAAGTCTTCTCAGATGAAGTCTCTCTAGACTATATAGCCATTAAATCAGACAGTCAAATCCGGATTTGGAACGGAGACTTTCTTGTCCCATGAGTACAACAAAAACCACACTTTCGTATCTTCGGAAAGTTCCATTTTCCTTCATTCTTCGTCTAAAGCCGGACATCCCCACATTGAGATCCGATGGTCAGCAGTCCTGACACGCATAGAATAATGCAATCATCTTAAGCACTACACTGATTTCTTTTTCATCTGATGGTGGTCTCTAATGATAGTGGTGTCTATAGATTCTTTAGACTTTATCTGATAGTGGTCTCTATAGATTCTTTAGAGACCACTATATGAAGTCCCTATAGACTATAGAGACTTTATCTGATTAAAAATCAGACAAATTCCAGATTCGGAATGGAGACTTTCTTATCTCATTATGGTGTTTAGATCTCCACCAACCATACTAGAATAGCAGGGGTCTAAGCATCTATAAAACCCGCCTCCATTCTTCAGGCATTCCTCACAGCCAACCATCATTCAATACACTTTTCCAGTCTCGTGAGATGATGACGTGGTCATTAACAATCAGTGAATATTTGAATCAAGGGCAGCTCGGTGGGATACTTTCATGTATGGCGTTTAGATCTTCACCAACAAAATATAAACCCCCCCCGCCCCGTCCCCCCTAATGAATATTTTAATCGGGGGCATCTTTTTTTTTTTTTTTTGATGAATCAGGGGCATCTCGGTGAGAGACTTTCTTGTACGGCGTCTAGATCTTCACCAAGCGACATATAAAATAATCATGTCAACCGTGCCATATAAAATAATCATCATCCACGTCAGCAAATTCTAGTTAAAATTGGTAGAATGGACACAATTAAGAAAATCAAAATGTGTGTTAATAAGTTTAAGGCTTTTTGGATAATTTTCATAATGACATGATCGTTGAAATTATAGAAATGCCCTTGTGTTGATTTGAACCGTTAATGCAGTCCGTTGGATCAATTTTCAATTCAAAAAAAATTGGGCAATTGGGCGAATGGGCTTTCAGTTTTGTACGTTGGCAACATAATTGATGAGAAAAATAAATTCAATAAATAGATAATTATTGATTTTCAATAAATAGATAATTACTTTTTTATTTTGATAAGTTATATGCCACATTAGAAAGGTTACTTATTATGACCAGTGATGTATTTGAAGAAAATTTTTTATATGGGAAATTAATAATCGTGCATGCAAAACTCCTAACTTGGCAATTACTTTTTTTTCACGGAAAATTATCACTGACCCAAAAAAAAAAAAAAAAAAAAAAACTAGTAATTAACAGTATCGAAAGTTGAAAAGTACTTAGTAATAATTAATCTTATTGAAAATTATATATTTGTATCCAATTTATTTTTACCTCATAAAAATAAATTATTGACACATTCTTTGCCCGAAAAGCCGCATGTGGGGTTGAAATTAATTCTATACCTTAACTAAATCCTTCCACACGTCAATAATTCAATAGTGTGGGTAGAAGTTTCTTTTTACACTGACAATGGGCCTAATAAAAATCATAAAAGGTTAACTTTATTATTAAATTAAGTCTACTTTCATTTATGAAAGTTCATACCATCTCATGTTTATAGTGAATGCTAGGTAGTGAAAGCTCGGTGATTCCAAGCAACATTTGCTCTTCTTCCCAAAAGATCTATATATCTGTTTATTGTAATAATCAAAGATTTACTATCAACCTCATCATATTGTGAGTTATAAAGTAATGAGACTCTCCATTGCTATTTTTAGCTATTCATCTTTAACTAACTATTATGATGGATTTTCTTAGGCCTTTTTAGAATATCTTAATCAATTAAATCATTAAAAAATTTCAGCTTTATCCAAACATGAAATGTTAAGTCTCTCTAAAATTAAATAAAAGAAATTGGGAATAAAAAAATTTCATACTCGTACCAAACGCATTTTTGTTCTTATTTTATTATAGAATTAAAAATGGTGTGCAATTACCAAATGTATTCTTCTGCTCAAAAACTTGTCTAGAGAATATAAATAGAACAAAACTATTTTTAAATTGAAATTATTTTTGGGAACAAAGATGTTACCAAATGCACCTTTAATATGGGCTCTAATATGGGCAATAGATCAATATTAGGAAATTTGAAAATGTCCGGTTTAAATGGTCAGATTGAAGTTAGACAACTTGGGTTGAAAGATACCAAGGTTCAGATTGAAGTCTATAATTACTAAGGTTGACTTCATTTGGCTTTGTAAGCACAATATATTCTTCCAATTTGGAAAGGGATCATTTTTTTTCTAAAAATATTTTTGAAATTATTGATTTTTTGTGAAATAAATAGAACGGTACTTGACTATCCGGATTGGTTAAGTAAATCAACATAGTGCATTTCAATAGAAAGAAGAAAAGAAATCATGTAGTGGTTAGGAAGATTGCATTATTCTACGCGTAAGGACTGCTGACCATCGGATTTCGATGCGGGGACGTCCTGGCTTTAGACGAAGGATGAAGGAAAATGGAACTTTCCGAAGATATGAAAAGGTGTGGTTTTTGCTGTACTCGTGGGACAAGAAAGTCTCCGTTCCTGTGACGGCCGGAGCGGCGGTGCGCGGGGAGGAGAGATAGCGGTGCGTCCGTGCATCGATCCCCGGACATATGCAAGGAACTTATGCTCTTCTTTCGTGTTTAAACGTAACTATCAATGTACAGTGCTCCGGTGATGGCATTAGCATGGCAATATTCTTCTCCTTTCTCATTTTTGACGATAAGGTATCCGTCTCTTTTCTCATTTTTGACGATAAGGTCTCTATAAAAATGGGATTGATGGTGTTTAGGTGGAGAACACCTAAGCATATATAAACCCCCCGTCATCCTTCAGGCACTCCTCACAGCTGATCATCATTCGATACACTTTTCCAGGCTTTTGCAAATTTGCACTGCTCTTGTAGCTTTGTCTCTTTTCCTTTGTTTCGTCCTCATCTGTCCCCGCATTAAAAAATGCCAAATTTATTGCCGAATCAGCGAGACAATATTGATGCCATTGTCACGTTCATCGTTCCAGTTCTAGTTGACTTCGTTGTCCTGAAATATCAGGCGACATAGGATTCTCCATTTGATACCCACCCTTTCACTATCTTTCTCATCATTTTCAGGCTTCTTCTTTATTGCTCTCTGTCCCTTTCACTTATTCATCATTTGCCGGTCTTTAGTACCGCTTGTGGTGCCCACATCTTTTTCTTTCTCAGGTCTTCTCCTTTCTCTCCGTAGCTTTCCTCACGTTGCTGTTGTTTTGAGGTCTCTCCTTTTTTGTCCTGTATTTGCCGTTGTTGATAATGCTCTTTCCAGCTTACTTATGGGGTCTCATTCAAAAACTCAAGCAGAAGATGTTTGTAGTCGCAGGCCAGATGTTCGGCCGTCGAGGAGCTCTTTTGCCATATTGATTCATAGTACTAGTCGGTGTTTGACTAGTCAATGTTTTTAGCCAAAAAAAAAAAAAATAGTCGCTGTTTAACAATTTCTTATGTCCTATTACATACTGAACGTTGGATTTTGGAGGTCCTTAAAAGGCTTGAGGGAAGAAGAAACGAGCAGGAGACGTCGCGGCAGATTTGGAAACGACGAGCAGCGAGCTCGCAGCCAAGACTCCAGATCTCAAAGCTCGTCGACCTCCGCCTGGGTGCAGATTAAAAGAAGACGTAACATAGGGATTTCTTTGTATTTATGATCTTTCGTTTGCATCCATTTGGTTAAGGGAAGTTATTATAAAGAATTCTGTGTCTAAAATATTGGTGTGCGATGCGTTTGGGAGTAGCATTTGGAAGGGATTTGGACACCCAAAATCCTTTGGGCTAAATATTGGGTGTTTGGCAAAAATTTTGCAAACCTTATTAGAGGAGAAAGCAGAAAGCCCAAGGCCCACTCCTTTTTTTTCCGAAATTGTCCTCGCGAACTTTTTGTTTTTCCGTTTTTTGCCCTTGTCATGAGAAACTGTTCATATTCTCCGTCGGGCGTAGCCGGTTTAGTTCTACCTGACCGCGAGGGGCCGGCGACGGCTAGAGGGACGCCGGCGTGGTCGCGACAACCTAGGCAATCGTCGTCGGAGAGTCGGGCTACCTCCGCGAGTCGCGGCGTTGCACGACCCCTCGTGAGTCGCGGCGACTCACCCAGATCTGGGTCGCCGCGACCCCCGGCGGTTCAGATCTGGGTCGCCGCGACCAGATCCTCGCCGATCTGGGTCGCGCGACCCCCGGCGAGCCGCGGCGGCCCAGATCTGGATCAACGCAATCCACGACCCAGATTTAGGACGACGACGACGGCGAGGGAGGCGGGCGGTGAAGAATCGGCGACGCGGAGGGCAAGGGAGAAGAAGGCGTCCTCGCGGGCGACAGCGATGACGGCGAGGGAGGCGTCGGTGACGCGGGGGCAGAGGGACATGTCGAGGGCGACAGCATTGGGGCAGGGAGGGAGGGCGGTGGGGAGGTGCTCGGTGAGGGGGCGGAGGAACTTGCAATGGTGGGATTCGTAGGCGTGGAAAGAGCAGCAGAAGGACTTGCGGTTGAGAATAAGATGGAGGAGAAGATGATGAAGATGAAGAAGAAGAAGAGGAGAAGATGTTGTGCAGCGATCGCATGAGATCTTGCAACCTGATACCTATTTTTTCTTTCTTTCGAAAGGTTTTAAAAAAAAATTATTCTTTCATTTAAGATCTATATAACCAAAAAAGAATCCTTTCGTAATTTTATAATTTTTTTCCAAATTCTTTACAAATAGGTTCAAATTTTTTGGGAGAACCAAAAGGAAGTTCAGTTTCCAATATCTAAACTGTTAAAAGATAAAAATCATTTTTTTGCTCTTTATTTCTCAACGGATTTTTTGGGGGTGGCACTTTAGATCTGTGCCAAGGTTTTAGGCAAAAAGGAAATAAGATCTTTTGTCAACCAATTTTTTGAAAATTTGATTTCTGATAATTGAACACTATTATAGTAATCCAATCTTTTAAGTCCTCAGACCACTCGACAAATTAAAATAATAACATACGTGCTAAAAATGGTTGGCGATAGATTTCGAGCGCTACCAATGGTCGCCTATCCATCGGTAGCCAACATCTTTTTTTTTTTTTTTTAATCACAAAAGTCCTTTAAAAATATAAATTTCTCCAAATACTATTTTGCTCAAAGTAATTCCCAATGGACTTACAAAATATAATTTACCAAATACACTTTACATTTTAAAAAACTCCTTTTAACTTAAAATCATTTGTAATTTTCCAAAGGCTTTTCTCAAAAGTTCAACTAAACATACCTGTAATCAAAACATCATGGGAATTTGATATTGAATATATTGTTGATTTTTGGATACGATTCAATTTTGTTTTACTTCTTTATTCATAGAATTTTACAATCATTATAGATGATATTATTTTGCATTTAATTATCATGCCCACTTTTCAAGTTTTCTAGATTACCACTTGTTTGCTTATATTCATATATAATGTAATGGAACTTGACCCTTGAATATATATTTAGATAAAATTGAGAGTTTTTTTTTTTTTTTTTACCTTGTGCTTCGTGCATGATTAAGATTTCACCGTGGCACATTTCGATTCCTATCACCTTCCACCAGTCAGGTGGTATCAAAGCCAACAAACATCACCGGAGAGGAAAGTCATGTTTGGTTTAACATTGAGCAGCCTTTTTCAACATGCCACGTTAGAACAGCTCGGCATGATGGATAACAAGAAAAAAGATTTCGACTTTTATTTACTCGAGAGACTGCAGCAAATATCCAAGTTCAATCCAGATTGGGAAGATTTATGGGAAGGGCTTATTGTACATAGTACGGAAATCGGAAGCAAACAATCTCAGATAACAGCAGCAATTGAAGGTCGCATCCGGTGATCGATCGATCAGTGTAGCTGCAGAAGTCTACTGGGCAGGATTAGAGTTGGCAGGAACGAACTTGAGTGAAATGCTATTGACGCAATGCCGCTCATCGGTCGGTGTCGGGAACCCTTCACCCTTGAACACGTGACCCAGATGGCCGCCACATGCAGTGCAAGTGATTTCGGTCCTCATGCCATCTGGATCCGACTGAGATAAAAAAGCAAGGCAAGCCTATCAATGATTTGAAGCAGAACACGCCCAATTCATTTTGCATTTCTCGTCATTTTCACAGTTTAGAAAGCTCGACAAACATAAAGTGGAAGATGTCATCTATAGCAAAGCCGTAATAGAAATCGACTTCAATCAGAACCGTCTTAGTTACCTGTGACCACACGTTTAATTGATAAAAAGAGACTCACAGTGCTGGTTATAGCTCCAGGAAGGCCCTCGTAGAAAGCAGGCCAGCCGCAGCCAGAGTTAAATTTAGTTGTAGACCGCTAAAGAGGAGTCCCACATCCTGCACAATTGTACACCCCCTCTTCAGAAAACTTGTCGTATTCACCCGTGCCTGGATATCTACATGTGAGAGAAACAGAAACAGATGAGACAGATCAAGATGACACTTTTTTGTTTGAAGATAATACACGAATATATATATTGATTTACCACACACGATACCCAATATCAAACCAGAGGAAAGAGTTGCTTCTTGTACAAAAACATAGTAGAGGAGGGATCGAAAAGTATTCAGTCATGTTCCTTTGTTCTCCATTGGTTTGACACTTGAATTAAAAAAAAAAAAGGAGGAGATTGCATTCAAAAAGAATATACATGAGTCTTCAACTACTTGCATCAGGCTCGGCAACATTGAAGTCCTCTCAGATCACTTCCAAGCCATTAAATATTTGAAGAGGATTGTTTGTGTGTATAACACCTCAACAATTTAATACTACACATGACCACAGGAATAGGATTCTTTCCCCAAAGCATGATATGAGGAGATCATCCACCTATTTTAACAGCTTTCTTTACTAGTGGGTGTATACCTATGTTGCAGCACATACAACATAACTAATCAGAATGTATCTTCTTACACAACATTTCAAAAAAATAAACCATTGTGCTCCCAATGTCATTTGATTTATCCATATCGTGCGTTTTTTTTTTCTTGTTTTCTAGTCAATATTTGCCCAAGCAACGCATAGTAGCAAAACTGCAGTCCATCAGGTGCATGAGGTCCATCGATTGATTGATTACTAAAGCAGGAAAGCCCCACAAAGAGGGTTGATAAGAACTTAAGCTATCGCGATCAGCCTTAGCAGGCAATCGATGGTAACAACACGATCATGAGAACGACAAATGAATCATTCTCTAAAATGCCGCAGCAGTAACAAGAGGATATTATTCTTAGTTCTGAGATTCTCTTAAAAAAAGGATAGGAACTTAGCCCTTTGATCCCTCCTATATCCTGCACATGCGTATAATGTATTGAGCCTAAGAGCTAGTAGTTAGGGAGCTTGAATACTGGCTCTGCATTGCTTTCATATTTTAACAGATTAAGAGACACTTGGAACAATCAAAGTAAAATGAGTACAAAACAAGATACAGAGTGTAAAGAAAGAGTGTTACAAGGACCATGCAAAAGCATTAGATGAGTCAAAATGAGGATCACACTCCCTCACAACAGATAGGCAGAAGTTGTTTCGAGAAACAAGAATTTTAAACAAAAAGCTCTTCAAAGCACAAAGATTTGCACAACTGTACGTGGTAACCCTACAATTCACACTTTAAGGATGATTTTGACACCTTTTCACCTTTGTTCTGATGAAAAGTGGAAAGTATAAGACTTCGTAAGTAACCAAGATGTCAGTACGCATGCAGTAACAAATCCTTAGCACCCGAAAGGAACCTAAAAGGGCCGACATTTCCGGATAAAAACTAAGTCCTTCCAAACACAGGACAGTTCCAGAGAACTTCAGTAATAGCTAAAACAGCTCATTCCCACAAAAAACCAGAAAAGAATAACCCTTGCCAGCACCTCGAAAAACCCAGAGAACATCCTAACCTGCATTTCCTCAATGGATTCTCCTATTAAGACGTAATTCACTAAGATCCACCTCCAACGCACACCGCTTGATGCACTCAAAATGTGTTCTGATTCAACCTTTTACATTGCGGCATAAAGCTCCCTGCTCAGTGTTCCCAAGCTTCAAGAAGACAGCATGGCAATCACGTTCAAACGAAACCAACCCAATTCAACAAACCCCAACCCAGTACGGAAAGCGAAGCATCAAGAACAGCAGGAACCACAATCAAGAACGACAAACCCACAATCAAGATAAGCTAGCAGTAAAACAGATACCCAAAAAAAAAAAAAAAAAAAAAAAATCAAGAGAATTCAAAGGAATTACTAACTCGGTCCCCTCCTACCTCAGGATACGGAACTGCTCGGGCGACAGGACCGCTTGCCACTCCTCCTCCGACTTCCGGACCGACCCGGGCGCGGCCATGGCCACCACCCCGCCGCGGAAACTCCCCCTCGAACAGCCCGGCGAGCCGAAACCACCGCACGGAGCGGCAGCGGCGGAGGCGGCCTTATCAGGCGGAAGGCGAGGTGGGTCTTGAGGCGAGAAGAGAGCGCGGAGCAGCGAGGAGAGAGAAGGGTCTGGTGGTGGCGCTGGAGAGGATGGACCTGGTGGAGGATGAGAGTGATGACGAGAGCTTGACAGCTTCAAAGCCCATTTCTTTATTTTCTTGTGATGGTGAGACAGGAAGAGAGAGAGAGTTCAACTGAAATTTGCAGATATGGTGGGAAGGCTGTTAGCCTAATATTTAGGCAAATTGCACATTGCTCCCCAAGTATTTTATGTTGTTGCAAAATTCACCTCAAGTTTTCAACTTTTTGCAATTTACCCCAGTCATGGGGGTATAAAAAAAGAGTAGAATGGTTCCTAAAATATATTGCATGCGAGAGCACGCGTCTGAAATCGGCGAGAATTTGATCCGAGTTAATATCAAATATGACATCGAAATGTACTACCGAAATGCATTGCTGAGCAGTCCCTATGTTATTTGTCATAGCTGCACAGGAGATTTTATATTGCATGCTGATGCATTTCCAGTAAAAATCAACTTAGGCATAAACCGGAAAAGAAGCCAATGACTACCGCGATTTCTAAGATCAAATCATTTGCAAAAAGATAACTTGAATCGACTAAGCTCTCATGCAGCAATTTACAGTAGATCAATCTCACAAAGCGTTTTGAGAAGTGAAGGTTGCTCTTCAGAGTAGAGCCTGAAAAATGCAGTTCAATGAAAACCTGTTTCTGGCACCAAAAGTCTGATTTATTCAGAAGAGTTCTCGGCACAGCACACTATAAATTCCGACCGAACATATGACATAAAATTTTAAAGGAACCCCGGACGGATTGATCTAAACAACTGCTGTTGTGTCCAAAAGGCCGAGATGAAGAGCTAACAAGCCGGTCAGATGAAACAAACCTTCTCTCAAATCAGTGCAGATTTCAAGGATCTAGTTAAATTTTCTAGCTCCTTCAGCCCTTCTTCTGGAGATTTGGCTTCGCTGAGCACTTTCACCATTGCGCTCCCGACAATCACGCCATCAGCTCCCCAGCCCGCAATCTGTGAGAAAATTAGTAAAAACCAAGTACCAAACACGAGATATAACAGTCTTTTCACTTCGAAGTGGGCCAATAAAAACTAACCTGCTTCACATGCTCGGGTTTCGATATGCCAAAGCCAACAGCAACAGGTTTAGTAGTTGCCTGCAAGAGCATGCGTGCCTCAATGATTGAAAAAGGAGTTTCCCCCGATTGTCCCACTTCAATGTTTAACAATGTCGAAGCATATTCACCAACATGCCCAACTTTGGAGAATACAGCAACTCAAATTGGTACAGAGTGTTCTACAAGTTGATGAACATACACAGGACCATCTTCAAGTGTCTCTCTAATTGGATGCTAGGTAAAAACCCCATGATGGAGCTGGAAGTGACGTGAACTTCCTGAAATGTTGATTGTTAATCTGCATGTGGATTATTGGTGTCTAGACTTATCAACCAACCAGCAACTCATTATGATTCTAACAAGACAGGCTACAGAAAACCATATAGGAGACTTCAGGCAAACTTTTTGGTCAGTTAATTATTTAATTATCCTGCAGTCTTGGAGCTCTAGAAGTTTCAATATGACACCCACTGATGTGTCTATTTCAAATACGCCTCCAGTCAGATTTGTTCGAAGCTGCATAGAACAATTAAAGGAATGAAACCGAAGCTCCAAGGACAATATTCCTGCTCTCTGAAGAATGCATTATTACCATCATGTTTAAATGGCCATAAATGTAGGCTGCTCACACCCATAGGATTTGAGGCTGTACTGAATTTTTTCTGTTGCAAATATATGAGGATAATCCACAAATTGAGGATATCCTTTGAAAACTAAATTAATCATGACAAAGTATCTTAAAGAGTATTCCTAGGTAGTTGATGACATGAAATCACACATTATCAAACAAGTGAAATGTTCTGAATCAACTGACCTCCTTAATGTCCCACAAGAGATTTTCCACATGAGCACTCACAGATCCTCGAGCCCCAGTTACTCCAATAGAGCTCACCTATAATAAATTAAATAAATGGCCATGTCATCTCTTTGTGAATGAACTAAAAAAATGCAGAAACTCAAAAAGAAAAATGTAACAATACAATCACACGAAATGCTGACACTGGACCACCCACAATAACAATTGCATATATTTCATGCATATTCCGTGGCTGTAAGACTACTATACGTGAAACTTTCATTTGTGAAGCAAGTGAATGCGGAATCTATTGCACGAAACTAAAAAACCTTTCCATTAGAGATCAACAAGAACAATGAAACCACAAAAGCAACATCAATGTTGCCTTAACTCTTCAAATCAGATACTGTCCTAATCCAGAGACTTGCTTATGCATGTATACCTACAGGCACGCATAGGTGCATGGATGTATCTGTCCTTTCATTGACTTCATTGATGCAGACAGATGTGCTACGCTTGATCTACTTAGCAGCTAGAACACAATCAACACACTGTCAATTACATTATTAATCTATGTCTAATAGTCTGCATCAATTTGGATAAGAAATTCTCATCATCAATACAAATGACCAGCATTGGATAAGGATGAACAGAATTAAAGATCTTACAAGATATACAAATCCTTCGGAGGCTTCAACTATCGCTTTCATTCGGCTGGTTGGAGTGGTAGGTGTAGTAAGCAAAACCTGAATCATATAGTTCCAGAGGCTAGAGTAAGGTGAGATAGATTCAACAGACTTCAACAAAGCAGGCCAAGATCACATAACTAAAGCAGACCTCAATGCAGGCCCCATGTAGTAAACTTTTCATTGACATGTATAACAGTTTGCAACAAAACAAAAGACAGACCTATCCTGCGATAGCAACATGGACATAGACAAAGAACAAGGTGCACAACTAACTACAAGAAAATCACAAACTGAAGAACCATTTGACTTTTTGTCTAGTTATGGGGAAACAATTAGCAAAAACATGTGTAAATTACGATTCTGTGATGACATAAACTCAAGGTAGATCTGTCATTTTAATTCCAAGATTAGAATTTATATCCATAATGCAAAGCATCATCCTCAGGAATTTAAACAAGTAAATGGTGAAGAGCATTAAGTTTTCTTAAGAGTCTGACAGACCAGTTCGATTTTGTACTTAAGAGCTTCCTTTCTTAAGATTTCAGTCTCTTCCAAAGGAACATCAGGAACTACAAGCCCCGAAAAAAAAAAGGGCGCAGACAAGATTACAAGCTAAAACAGATCTAGACACCATGAATGAACAAGAATGTACTTTCAGTTTTACTTTTTCAATTTAAAAAGCATCCTCCATTAATACTACGAAATTATTATCACTAGCTAATTTAGACATTGGTGCATCACTTAGAGAACATGAAAATTTTTTAGTGGCTCCTTATAAAGCATAAAACTTCAATTGAGATCTTCAATCAATTAGTTATACTCATCTCACCTATAAAGAAAAAAAGAAAACACCTCACACCCATGATAATTATTAAAAACTGATTCCAGTTGGCCTGGCAATTTGATCTGCATACTAGCCTAAGCCAAATTGGTTTAAATGGTTTCTCACTCTTTTCCAAGGGTCACGAAGGGTAACTTTTGATAAAAAGCTTCACGATAGATTTCCAAAATAACCTTTTGGTTTTTGCTCGTAATGTTACGACTGTAGTATTCCTCTGATCCGTTGGTGATTATTCCCTTGATAGCTCTTTCAATAAATGTTCAATGAAAAACTAAACATGGATAAATTTAAGAACTGAACTATGCAATTGAGTTTGTGCCAGTAATGATTGACATGTTGACAATGCTTGCTTACATCATAACATCTACATCCAAAATTGAATACATTAAACTGATTTCTCATCTTGGCCAAGGATGTGGGAAAAAATAAAAAAAATTATTTTCCCTCATCTTTCTAAATTTAACCAAAGTGTTGTATGCAGATGTAAGTGTTTCAAGTCAAAAGACAAGGGAAACTTGCAAATTACCATGAACCCCTGCATCGTTTACGATGGACATGAACTTCTCAACTCCACGCTGCAGAATTGGGTTACAGTATGTGAATAAAGCAACAGGGGATGCCAATTGAGGAACAACCTATTCATTGAAAACTGCAGCATCAGAATGATATCTCAAAAATGCATGAAGGAAACAAAATATAAATCAACAGTACTGTAAACATTCAGCGACCGCCAAGGATGGTTTCACATATACATCACCGTTTCTAGACTACGAGGATCACTAGTACAAAATGGGAACACTGAATCTGAAAAGAACAATATGATTTAATGTTTCAGACAAATTTCACCCTACAAGGTAGCATTATGTCAAGAAAAATTAACTTGCTATCATCAGGATAGAAGGCACTATTAAGAGTAACATATCGTCTGGAAAATTTCAAAAGCAGCATCACAAATTTATTTTCTTTGCTAGAAGATAAGGCTAGGTTAGTAAATATAATGTGACGAATCAGTCATTTGGACCTTGAACTGTCCATTAAAAGGAGATTAAGCACAGCTTTGGCAACGATTAATCAGTCTCTTCAAGTATGACACAAAGCACAAACAGTCTTACCTCCTTCAACATGGAAATAACGGCATCAAAATTAGTACCCTTTGCCAAGGATCGAGTGGCTGCAGCTTAAAAACGAAGATGTATAAGATGAAGGACCAAAACTTAGATTAAACAATCTATAGGATATTGAAATAACAGACCTGAATTACTGGACCATCTGCTAGAGGATCAGAATACGGGACACCCAGCTCAATTATATCTGAACCACATGAGTCAAGCAACTTCAAAGCTTGTGCGGTCGTTGAAAGGTCAGGGTCACCAGCTGTGATGAAAGGAATAAATGCCACCTTTGCAAAAATGAAAGAACACAGTTGTCATTAAAGAGCATCCCTCCTATACTAAAATAATGGCTGCTACATCACAACTACATTCAGACTAAATTGCCATCTTTTTGGAAAGTGTCAATGAATGCCCCTGGGACTTGTTTAGTTCAAATGATGTGCCTTGCAAACTAAAAAGGATGAAGTTTACAAATTTAATGTTCTTGTGATTATGAAATGGTGTGTGATGCTACTCATTCCAAATTGCAAATATATAAAATTTCCAGGCAAATGATGTACATATGTATTACAGGATAAGAGCAGAAAGTAACACACAAAATAGAAGGATCAATCCTCATAGTTTGAACTAGTTGCAGCAAGGGTTAATCTTAACAATAGTACAACAATCTCTTAAATTCAGTTGCTGAACCTTACAAATTCCCAACACTTCGCATAAAAATGCTCCATAGTTCAACTGAGATCAAATGAGGAAGCAACCATGTCATGTCACGTCAATATGACCTTCCCACCCAAAAAACCAACAAACAGCAAAAATATTGAAGCAAACAGTTACAACAGATAATCGTTGAATTCATTAAAAAAAAAACAAAACAAGAAACTCTTGTACCTTGCCTTCTTTCTTCAATTTAGCAAATGTCTCAGAGATGCCAATTGTCGATACAGTGCTAAGAGCAGCCATTGTCGTACTTCTTCTGGTAGAAACAACTGCTAGTTGCCACGAAGACCGAAAAGCACAGCAAGATTTGGGTCTCTTAAGTTGAACAAAGCAAGTTGATTTAAGAGCTAATGCCATACCCAGCACCTTTGGAAATCTTACTCCTGCACTTCAACCCTATTAATGAATTAACAAACAATTAACAAGGAAAACAATTTATATTAAATAGTGGCAGTTTTCCAAACAACATGAGTGACAGAAGTCGCACGTTGCCATCTCTAAAAAATAATACACGGATATAATCACTTGTCACTACATATCTCAGATCAATGAACTAAGTACAATCCAGCTAATACTCGAGGCTCACAAGTGTTTGCCAAGAGGGAACTCAAGCAACGAGTAGCTTGAACCGATGGCACAACAGGGTTCGATATGCATGACATATCCAGCTGCCACTTGTGGATCAAGCTATTGAAGGGAATAAAATGAGAACGTTTTCCTCACCCAAAAACCGGGAAAAGAAGAAGATTAAAAAAAAGAGAATCCTAAATTTCTCGACTCATTCGACGACCCAATTCTTAATTGCTCGCATTTTGGACAGGAGATGGAATGAAGAATTCCTCACGTCATAGACATTAACCCAAAACCCCCACAAAAGAGCCTCCAACTATGACAACTACAATTAGAATGACAAGCAATCAGCCCAAAAGGTTCATCCATTACTGAGGAAAAAAAAAACTTACAATCTACCATAAACCAAAACGACATGCAAGATAAGAGAAGAGACACACAATCTGGGACTGAAAAAAAACATCTTGAAAACCTCCAAGCAAACACACGTCAGCGTGCTTCATGTGGAAAGTGGGAGAATTCAATTAAGAAACCAAAGACTGACCTTTGGCTGTCAAACTCATTGAACAACTTCCTCTTCTCGCTGACGAGCGGTGCTATCCTAGCCTCACCTTCAAGGGCGACTTGATCTGACACAAATCACAGAACCTCTCAAAAACCGAAATGAGAAAGCAAACGTGCGTCGAGGCACAACAGACGCCGCACCGCCTCACCTAGTTTCCGTGTCTTGTCGGCGAGAATGCCGAGGTAGCGCGTGACTCGATCGAGCTTCGGGTTGGAATACTCCTGCAGTTCGCTCGCCTCTTATCTCAGCTCCAAGTAATCCTGCCTTGCAAGCTGCATCCGGAAATCGCTCTTCTCAGAGCTCGGCAACAGAGAAGGAATCGACTGAAGCAAGAAGCAAAAATTCGAAACAGGCAAATCCCCCAACTCAATCGGGAGCAAAAATAGAGCGCGAGACGATCGGAGCGTTTGGGAAAAACCTGGACATTGTCCGCGAGCCGCTGGACCTTGGAGGCCAGCGGGAGCTGCGAGGGCGGCGAGTAGGCGGCGGCGGAGGAGATTGAGTACCGCCAGACGAGGGGGCGCTCGGCCGGTGCTGGTCGTCGGCGTCGAAGGAGGCGGAGGTCGACGACTACTTCCGCGGCTCGAAGCCGCTCACCTCCCACTTCCACCGGTTGCTCCTCGGCTCCGACTGAAATTTTTTCAAAATGGCGCCTCTTTGTGCAGCCTGAGGGAGTGTCTCGAGGACAGTGGAGGCGTCGTGCCGGATGCGATCGAGCGGTTTTTGAGAGAGACTTCGTGCGGGAGAAGACAGAAGAGAAAGGGCACTTCAAATGCGAAGGGCGGGAGAAGGACGCGGCCATTAATGAAGGGAGAAAAGGAGTAAGCGAAAATTTGGCTAAAAACAAAGGCGGGACCCGGCTCCGGTGGAGCCACGTGGCGCATCCTGGTTGGGAGGGCGTATGGTCACGTGGAGTCACGTGGAGCACCCAGCGCACCAAATATTTTCTCCAATTTCCACTAGGGGACAGAGCAATAAAGTATTCCTCTCAGCTTGGAATTGGGAGGAAGTCTCCTTTCCTCCCAATTCCTAACACGATATCAGGACGGAGACCAAGCAATAAAGTATTCCTCTCAGCTTTCCTCCAAATTCCTTGAATTCCAAATTCCCTTGATCTAATCCCTTGATCTAATATGTATTCCTCTCAGATTTCCTCCAAATTCCTTGAATTCCAAATTCCCTTGATCTAATCCCTTGATTTAAATCAAGGGATTAGATCAAGGGAATTTGGAATTCAAGGAATTTGGAGGAAAGCTGAGAGGAATACTTTATTGCTTGGTCTCCATTCGCCAGTGGAAATTGTATATTTCACATCAAGGGTCTAAGCATTTATAAATTGCCCAGATCCTTTGGGCACTACTAACCATCATTCAATACACTATCGCAATCTTTTACACATTCGCTCTGTTCTTGCAGCTTTGTCCCGCTTCCTTTGTTTCTCCCTCATCTACCTCTACATTCAAAAATGCCAAATTTCTTGCCGAATCAGCTAGACAATATCAACGCCATTGTCACATTCATCGTTCCACTTCTAGTTAACTTCGTTGTCCTGAAATATCAAGGGACCCAGGATTCTCCATTTGATACTTACCCCTTCACTATTTTTCTCATCATTTTCACACTTCTTCTTTATTGCTTTTTGTCCCTTCCACTTATTGCTCGTCTGCCGGTCTTTGGTACCGCTCGTGGTGCCCGCGTGTTTTTCTTTCTCAGGGTCTTCTCCTTTCTTTCCGTAGCTTTCCTCACGTTGTTGTTGTACCAAGGACTCACCTTTTTTCTCCTCTTTTTGCCGTTGTTGATAATGCTCTTTCCAGCTTACTTATGGGGTCTCATTCAAAAGCTCAGGCAGAAGATGTTTGTAGTTGCAGGCCGGATGTTCGGCCGCCAAGGAGCTCTTTTGCCATATTGATTCGTAGTACTAGTCGGTGTTTGACTAGTCAATGTTTTTAGCCAAGAAAATAAAATAAAATAAAAATAAAAAATAGTCGCTGTTTAACAATTTCTTATGTCGTATTACATACTGAATGTTGGATTTTGGAGGTCCTTAAAAGGCTTGAGGGAAGAAGAAACGAGCAGGAGACGTCGCGGCAGATTTGGAAACGACGAGCAGCAAGCTCGCAGCCAAGACTCCAGATCTCAAAGCTCGTCGACCTCCACGTGGGTGCAGATTAAAAGAAGACATAACATAGGGATTTCTTTGTATTTATGATCTTTCGTTTGCATCCATTTGGTTAAGGGAAGTTATTATAAAGAATTCTGTATCTGAAATATTGGTGTGAGATGCGTTTGGGAGTAGCATTTGGAAGGGATTTGGGCACCCAAAATCCTTTGGGCCAAATATTGGGTGTTTGGCAAAAATTTGCAAACCCTATTGGAGGAGAAAGCTGAAAGCCCAAGGCCCATTCCTTTTTTTCCCGAAATTGTCCTCGCGAACTTTTTGTTTTTCCGTTTTTTGCCCTTGTTATGAGAAACTGTTCATATTCTACGTTGAGCGTAGCCGGTTTAGTTCTACCTGACCGCGAGGGGCCGGCGACGGCTAGAGGGACGCCGGCGTGGTCGGGACAACCTAGGCGATCGTCGTCGGAGAGTCGGGCGACCTCCGCGAGTCGCGGCGTTGCACGACCCCTCGTGAGTCGCGGCGACTCAGATCTGAGTCACCCCGCGACCATGGCGAGGGGCCGCCCCGGCGAGTCACGGCGGCCCATATCTGGGTCGCCGCGGCTCAGATCTGAGTTGCCGCGACCCAGATCCTCGCCGATCTGGGTCGCACGACCCCCGGTGGCTCAGATCCTCGACGATCTGGGTCGCGCGACCCTCGGCGAGCCGTGGCGGCCCAGATCTGGGTCATCGCAATCCACGACCCAGATTTAGGACAACGACGACGGCGAGGGAGCCGGGCGGTGAAGAATCGGTGACGCGGAGGGCGAGGGAACAGAGGGCGTCCACGCGGGCGGCAGCGATGACGGCGAGGGAGGCGGTCGGTGACGCGGGGGCAGAGGGACATGTCGAGGGCGACAGGTTTGGGGCAGGGAGCGAGGGCGGTGGGGAGGCGCTCGGTGCGGAGGGGGCGGAGGAACTGGCAATGGTGTGACTCGTCGGCGTGGAAGGAGAAGCAGATGAAGGAGGACTTGCGGTTGAGAAGAAGATGGAGGAGAAGATGAAGAAGAGGAGAAGATGTTGTCCCGGCGACTGCACGAGATATTGCAATCTGATACGTATTTTTTTCTTTCGTTTGAAAGGTTTAAAAAAAATTATTCTTTCTTTTAAAACCTGTGTAACTAAAAAAGAATTTTTTTGTAATTTTATAATTCTTTTCCAAGTTCTTTAAAAATGGATTCAACAAATGAATGTTGTTTTTTGGAAGAACCCAAATGAAGTTCAGTTTCCATTCTCCAAACCGTTAAAAAAACAAAAATCGTGGATCTGTGCCAAGGTTTAAAGTAAAAACGGTTTAAAGTAAAAAGGAAATAGGATCTTTATTTTATTTGAATGTCGTCTGTCAACTAATTTTTTGGAAATTCAGTTTTTGATAATTGAACACCATCATAGGTGCCTTTAACGTGCATTTCTCTATTACAATCTTTTAAGTCCTTAGACCACTCGAGAAATTCAAATAATAACATACAGGCTAAAAATCGCCGGCGATAGATTTCAAGCGCCGCTAATGGTTGCCTATCCTTCAGCAGCCAACAATTTATTTTTTAATCATAAAAGTCCTTTAGAAATATAAACTTCTAAAAATAATATTATGCTCAAAAGTACTTTTCAATAGACTTACAAAGTATAATTTATCAAACACACTTTACATTTTAGAAAACTCCTTTAACTTAAAATCCTTTGCATTTTCCCAAAAACTTCCTTAAAAGTCCAACTAAATGCACCCGTAATCAAGACATCATCGGAATTTGATATTGAATATATTATTCATTTTTTTTATGCCTTTTTAGCTTTGGATACGATTCAATTTTGTTTTATTTCTTTATCCATAGGATTTTATATATTGTTTAGTATTATAGATGATATTATTTTGCATTTAATTATCATGCCTACTTTTCAAGTTTTTTAGATTAAGACTTTTTTTGCTTATATTCATGCATGATATAATGAAACTTGCCCCTTGAATATATATAGATAAAATTGAGAGTTTTTCTTTACCTTGCGCTTCGTGCATGATTAAGATTTCACTATGGCACATTTCAATTCCTAATTTCCTATTACTTTCCACCAGTCAGGTGGTATCAAGGCCAACAAAGATCGCCGGAGTGCAAAGTCATATATGGTTTAACATTGAGCAGCCTTTTTCACCATGCCACATTAGAACAGCCTGGCAAGAAACATCTGCGAGATGGATAACAAGAAAAAAGATTTCGACTTTTATTTACTCGA
This sequence comes from Eucalyptus polyanthemos subsp. polyanthemos, assembly GCA_017140185.1. NCBI lineage: Eukaryota > Viridiplantae > Streptophyta > Magnoliopsida > Myrtales > Myrtaceae > Eucalyptus > Eucalyptus polyanthemos. The sequence goes on along the minus strand of CM029463.1, from coordinate 19,083,926 downwards.
GAGACGGCAGCAAATATCCAAGTTCGATCCAGACCGGGAAGATTTATGGGAAGGGCTTATTGTACATAGCACGGAAATCAGAAGCAAACAATCTCAGATAACAGCAGCAGTTGAAGGCCACGTCTGGTGATCGACCGACCAGTCTAGCTGCAGACGTTCACTGGGAAGGATAAGAGTTGGCAGGATCGAACTTCAGTGAAATACTATTGACGCAATGCCGCTCATCGGTCGGTGTAGGGAACCCTTCGCCCTTGAACACGTGACCCAGATGGCCACCACATGCAGTGCAAGTGATTTCCGTCCTCATCCCATCTGGATCTGGCTGAGATCAAAAAGCAAGGCAAGCCCATCAATGATTTGAAGCAGAACACGCCTGATTCATTTTGCATTTCTCGTCATCTATGGATCCGGCTGAGATCAAAAAGCAAGGCAAGCCCATCAATGATTTGAAGCAGAACACGCCTGATTCACAATTTAGAAAGCTCAACAAACACAAAGCAGAAGATGTCATCCATAGCATGCCGTAATAGAAATCGACTTCAATCAGAACCGTCTTAGTTACCTGTGACCACACATTTAATTGATAAAAAGAGAGAGACTCACAGTGCTGGTTATAGCTCCGGGGAGGCCCTCGTAGAAAGCAGGCCAGCCGCAGCCGGAGTTAAATTTAGTTGTAGACCGGTAAAGAGGAGTCCCACATCCTGCACAATTGTACACCCCCTCTTCAAAACACTTGTCGTATTCACCTGTGCCTGGATATCTACGTGTGAGAGAAACAGCAACAGATGAGATAGAGCAAGATGACACTTTTCTGTTTGAAGATACTACACGATACCCAATATCAAACCAGAGGAAAGAATTGCTTCTTGTACAAAAACATAGTAGAGGAGGCATCGAAAAGTATTCAGTTATGCTCCTTTGTTCTCCATTGGTTTGATACTTGAATTAGAAGAAAGGATGAGATTGCATTCAAAAAGAATATACATGAGTCTTCAACTACTTGCATCAGGCTCGGCAACATTTAAGTTCTCTCAGATCACTTCCAAGCCATTAAATAGTTGAAGAGGATTGTTTGCATGCATAACACCTCAACAATTTAATACTACACATAACCACAGGAATAGGATTCTTTCCCCAAAGCATGATATGAGGAGATCATCCACCTATTTTAACAGCTTTCTTTACTAGTGGGTGTATATATATGTCGCAGCACATACTAACATAACTAATCAGAATGTATCTTCTTACACAGTATTTCAAAAAAATCAACCATTGTGCTCCCAATGTCATTTGATTTATCCATATCATGCATTTTTTTTCTTGTTTTCTAGTCAATATTTGCCCAAGCAATGCATAGTACCAAAACTGCAGTCCATCAGGTGCATGAGGTCCATCAATTGATTGATTACTAAAGCAGGAAAGCCCCACAAAGAGGGTTGATAAGAACTTAAGCTATCGCAATCAGCCTTAGCAGGCAATTGATGGTAACAGCACGATCATGAGAACGACAAATGAATCATTCTCTAAAATGCCACAGCAGTAACAAGAGGATATTATTCTTAGTTCTGAGATTCTCTTAAAAACAGCACAGGAACTTAGCCGTTTGATCCCTCCTATATCCTGCACATGTGTATAATGTATTGAGCCTAAGAGCTAGTAGTTAAGAAGCTTGACTATTGGCTCTGCATCGCCCTCATAAACAGATTAAGAGACCCTTCGAACAATCAAAGTAAAATGAATACAAACAAGATCCAGAGTGTTAAGAAAGAGCATTGCAAGGACAATGCAAAAGCATTAGATAAGTCAAAATGGAGATCGCACTCCCTCACAACAGATAGACAGAAGTTGTTTTGAGAAACAAGAATTTTAAAGAAAAAGCTCTTCAAAGCACAAAGGCTCGCACCAACTGTACATGATAAACCTACGATTCACACTTTAGGATGATTTCGACACCTTTTCACCTTTGTTTTGATGAAAAGTGAAAAGTAAAAGACTTCATAAGTAACCAAGATGTCAGTACTCATGCAGTAATAAATCCTTAGCACCTGAAAGGAACCTAAAAGGGCCGACATTTCTGGATAAAAACTAAGTCTTTCCAAACACAGGACAGTTCCAGAGAACTTCAGTAATAGCTAAAACCGCTCATTCCAACAAAAACCCAGAAAAGAATAACCCTTGCCAGCACCTGGAAAAACCCAGAGAACACCCTAACCTGCATTTCCTCAATGGATTCTCCTATTAAGACGTAATTCACTAAGAATCCACCTCCAACACACACCGCTTGATGCACTCAAAATGTGTTCTGCTGTGCCTTTTTAAAACTCAAAACCCATTTCCATTCAACCTATTACATTGCGGCATAAGTCGGTGAAATTTTTTAGCCCATCACATAATTACGCGGCCCGAGACAGCACAATTGAACAGAATGTGGTTTAAAGCTCCCTGCTCAGTGTTCCCACGCTTCAAGAAGACAGCATGGCAATCACGTTCAAACGAAACCAGCCCAATTCAACAAATTCCAACCCAGTACGGAAAGTGAAGCATCAACAAGAGCAGGAAGGAAACAAAAATCAAGAACGACAAACCCACAATCAAGATAAGCTAGCAGTAAAACAGAGACCCAAAAAAAAAAAAAATCAAGAGAATTCAAAGGAATTACTAACTCGGTCCCCTTCTGCCTCCGACTTCCGGACCGACCCGGGCGCGGCCATGGCCACCACCCCGCCGCGGAAGCTCATCCTCGAACGGCCCGGCGAGCCGAAACCACCGCACGGAGCGGCGGCAGAAGCGGCACGAGGCGGCGGCGGAGGCGGCCTTATCGGGCAGAACGCGAAGTGGGTCTTCAGGGGAGAGGAGCGCAAAGAGCGCGGAGCAAGGAGAGAGAAGGGTCTGGTGGTGGCGCTGGAGAGGATGGACCTGGTGGAGGATGAGAGTGATGATGAGAGCTTGACAGCTTCAGAGCCCATTTCTTTATTTTTCTTGTGATGGAGAGAGAGAGAGAGAGTTTTCAACTGAAATTTGCAGATATGGTGGGAAGGCTGTTGGCGTCATAATTAGGCAAATTGCACATTGCTCCCCAAGCTTTTTATGCTGTTGCAAAATTCTTCCCAAGTTTTCAACTTTTTGCAATTTACCCCAGTCACGCGAGTATATAAAAGAGTAGAATAAATGCATGGTATATTCTAGGTTCCCTGTATTTCGACCAGTAGAATCTAGGTTCTCAGTCGATAGAACTGGAACCTATAACCTATAATTTAGAGTTTAGAATAAGTTTTTGTGTTTTCGTGAATTTGGAATAAATTTTTGTTTTTTTTGTAAATTTAAAATATGTTTTTATGTTTTTTTCCTTTAATATTTCATGGCATTTAATGATAAGTGTATTTTTTGTGAATGTGAAAAGACTTTTGAGAAAGAAAGTAAAATGCCAAATAGTAGAAGAGATTGGATCTCCAAAAAGTAAGATTCCAAGCAACGTTTGCTCTACTTCTCAAAAGATCTATACATCTGTTTATTATAATAATCAAAGATTTACTATCAATCTCATCACGCTGTGAGTTATAAACTAATGAAACTCTTTGTTGCCATTTCTATTCATCTTTAATTGACTATTATGATTGATTTTCTTAGTCCATTTTAAAATATCTTGATCAATTAAATCATTATAAATTTTCAGCTTTATCCAAACATGAAATGTTAAGTCTCTTTAAAATTAAATAAAAGAAATTGGGAATAAAAAATTTTCATAGTCATGCATTTTTGTTCTTTTTCTATTCTAAAATTAAAAATTTTGTACAATTATCAAATGTGTTCTTCTACTCAAAAACTTGTCCAAAGAATAGAAAAAGAATAAAACTATTTCTAAATTGAAATTGTTTTTGGGAACAAAGATGTTACTAAATGCACCTCTAAGATGGGCTCTAATATGGGCAACAGATCAATGCTCGGAAATTTGAAAAGTCTGATTTAAATGGATAGACTGGAGTTAGACAACTTGGGTTGAAAGATACCAAGGTTCATATTGAAGTCTATAATTACTAAGGTTGACTATAGTTGACTTCATTTGGCTTTGTAAGCACAATATATTCTTCCAACTGGATTAGAAGAAAAGGGATATTTTTTTTTTAAGTATGTTTATCTATCTTCATAGCCGATCATCGTTAGATACACTTCTCCAGTATTTTGCACATTTACCTGTTCTTGCAAATTTATCTCTCTTCCTTTGGTTCTCCCTCATCTGTCCTTGCATTCAAAAATGCCAAATTTCTTGCCGCATCAACAAGACGATATCGATGCCATTGTCGCTTTCATCGTCCCAGTTCTAGTTGACTTCGTTGTCCTGAAATATCAGGGGACACATGATTCTCCATTTGATACCCACCCCTTCACTATCTTTCTCATCATTTTCACGCTTCTTCTTTATTGCTTTTTGTCCCTTCCACTTATTGCTCGTCTGCCGGTCTTTGGTACTGCTCGTGGTGCCCGCATGTTTTTCTTTCTCAAGGTCTTCTCCTTTCTCTCCATAGCTTTCCTCACGTTGTTGTTGTTTCGAGGACTCTCTTTTTTCCTCCTCTATTTGCCATTGTTGATAATGCTCTTTCCAGCTTACTTATGGGGTCTCATTCAAAAGCTCAAGCTCAAGCAGAAGATGTTTGTAGTCGCAGGTCGGATGTTTGGCCGCAAAAGGAGCTATTTTGCCATATTGATTCACTAGTCGGTGTTTGACTAGTCAATGTTCTTAGCCAAAAAAAAAAAAAAAAAAAAAAAAAACTAGTCGCTGTTTAACAATTTCATAATGAAAAAAACAAAAAACAATTTCTTATATCCTATTACATACTGACATTGGATTTGAGCAGTCCTTGATGGCTTGCATGAAGAAGAAACGAGCGGGAGATGTCTTGGCCGACCTCCGCATCTACCCACTCTCTCGTTCCGGCAACCGAGCGGAGATTTGGAAACGACGAGCAGCGAGCTTGTGGCCAAGACTGCAGATCTCGAAGTTCGTCGACCTCCGCGTGGGTGTAGATTAAAAGAACACATAACATAGGGGTTTCTTTGTATTTATGATTTTCCCTTTGCATCCATTTTCTTAAGGGAAGTTATGGTAAAGAATTTTAGTGTGGGTTGTAATCAAGACATCATCAGAATTTGAGATGGAATATATTGTTGCTTTTTTTTTTATGCCTTTTTAATTTTGGATACAATTCAATTTTGTTTTACTTCTTTATCCGTAGGATTTTATATATTATTTAGTATTATAGATGATATTATTTTGTATTTAATTATCAAGCCTACTTTTCGAGTTTTCTAAGTTACGACTTTTTTTATTTTGCTTATATTCATGCATGATGAAATAACGAGAATATATAAAATTGAGAGTTTTTCTTACCTGTTAAATATATATAGATAAAACTGAGAGTTTTTCTTTACCTTGCGCTTCGTGCATGATTAAGATTTCACTTTGTGGCACATTTCTATTCCTTTTACCTTCCACCAGTTAGGTGGTATCAAAACCAACAAAGATCACCGGAAAGCAAAGTCATGTCTGGTTTAACATTGAGCAGCCTTTTTCGACATGCCACATTAGAACAGCTCGGCACGAAACATCTGCGAGATGGATAACAAGAAAAAAGATTTCGACTTTTATTTACTCGAGAGACTGCAGCAAATATCCGAGTTCAATCCAGATTGGGAAGATTTATGGGAAGGGCTTATTGTACATAGTACGGAAATCGGAAGCAAACAATCTCGGATAACAGCAGCAATTGAAGGTCGCATCCGGTGATCGATCGATCAGTGTAGCTGCAGAAGTCTACTGGGCAGGATTAGAGTTGGCAGGAACGAACTTGAGTGAAATGCTATTGACGCAATGCCGCTCATCGGTCGGTGTCGGGAACCCTTCACCCTTGAACACGTGACCCAGATGGCCGCCACATGCAGTGCAAGTGATTTCCGTCCTCATCCCATCTGGATCCGACTGAGATAAAAAAGCAAGGCAAGCCTATCAATGATTTGAAGCAGAACACGCCCAATTCATTTTGCATTTCTCGTCATTTTCACAATTTAGAAAGCTCGACAAACACAAAGTGGAAGATGTCATCTATAGCAAGCCGTAATAGAAATCAACTTCAATCAGAACCATCTTAGATACCTGTAACCACACGTTTATTTGATAAAAAGAGAGACTCACAGTGCTGGTTATAGCTCCGGGAAGGCCCTCGTAGAAAGCAGGCCAGCCGCAGCCGGAGTTAAATTTAGTTGTAGACCGGTAAAGAGGAGTCCCGCATCCTGCACAATTGTACACCCCTCTTCAGAAAACTTGTCGTATTCACCCGTGCCTGGATATCTACATGTGAGAGAAACAGAAACAGATGAGACAGATCAAGATGACACTTTTTTGTTTGAAGATAATACACGAATATATATATATAGATATATATTGATTTACCACACACGATACCCAATATCAAACCAGAGGAAAGAGTTGCTTCTTGTACAAAAACATAGTAGAGGAGGGATCGAAAAGTATTCAGTCATGTTCCTTTGTTCTCCATTGGTTTGACACTTGAATTAAAAAAAAAGGAGGAGATTGCATTCAAAAAGAATATACATGAGTCTTCAACTACTTGCATCAGGCTCGGCAACATTTAAGTCCTCTCAGATCACTTCCAAGCCATAATATTTGAAGAGGATTGTTTGTGTGTATAACACCTCAACAATTTAATACTACACATGACCACAGGAATAGGATTCTTTCCCCAAAGCATGATATGAGGAGATCATCCACCTATTTTAACAGCTTTCTTTACTAGTGGGTGTATACCTATGTCGCAGCACATACAACATAACTAATCAGAATGTATCTTCTTACACAACATTTCAAAAAAATAAACCATTGTGCTCCCAATGTCATTTGATTTATCCATATCATGCGTTTTTTTTTCTTGTTTTCTAGTCAATATTTGCCCAAGCAACGCATAGTAGCAAAACTGCAGTCCATCAGGTGCATGAGGTCCATCGATTGATTGATTACTAAAGCAGGAAAGCCCCACAAAGAGGGTTGATAAGAACTTAAGCTATCGCAATCAGCCTTAGCAGGCAATCGATGGTAACAACACGATCATGAGAACGACAAATGAATCATTCTCTAAAATGCCGCAGCAGTAACAAGAGGATATTATTCTTAGTTCTGAGATTCTCTTAAAAAAAGGATAGGAACTTAGCCCTTTGATCCCTCCTATATCCTGCACATGCGTATAATGTATTGAGCCTAAGAGCTAGTAGTTAGGGAGCTTGAATACTGGCTCTGCATTGCTTTCATATTTTAACAGATTAAGAGACACTTGGAACAATCAAAGTAAAATGAGTACAAAACAAGATACAGAGTGTAAAGAAAGAGTGTTACAAGGACCATGCAAAAGCATTAGATGAGTCAAAATGGGGATCACACTCCCTCACAACAGATAGGCAGAAGTTGTTTCGAGAAACAAGAATTTTAAAGAAAAAGCTCTTCAAAGCACAAAGATTTGCACAACTGTACGTGGTAACCCTACAATTCACACTTTAAGGATGATTTTGACACCTTTTCACCTTTGTTCTGATGAAAAGTGGAAAGTATAAGACTTCGTAAGTAACCAAGATGTCAGTACGCATTAAGTAACAAATCCTTAGCACCCGAAAGGAACCTAAAAGGGCCGACATTTCCGGATAAAAACTAAGTCCTTCCAAACACAGGACAGTTCCAGAGAACTTCAGTAATAGCTAAAACAGCTCATTCCCACAAAAAACCAGAAAAGAATAACCCTTGCCAGCACCTCGAAAAACCCAGAGAACATCCTAACCTGCATTTCCTCAATGGATTCTCCTATTAAGACGTAATTCACTAAGATCCACCTCCAACGCACACCGCTTGATGCACTCAAAATGTGTTCTGCTGTGCCTTTTTAAAACTCAAAACCCATTTCTGATTCAACCTTTTACATTGCGGCATAAAGCTCCCTGCTCAGTGTTCCCAAGCTTCAAGAAGACAGCATGGCAATCACGTTCAAACGAAACCAACCCAATTCAACAAACCCCAACCCAGTACGGAAAGCGAAGCATCAAGAACAGCAGGAACCACAATCAAGATAAGCTAGCAGTAAAACAGATACCCAAAAAAAAAAAAAATCAAGAGAATTCAAAGGAATTACTAACTCGGTCCCCTTCTGCCTCAGGATACGGAACTGCTCGGGCGACAGGACCGCTTGCCACTCCTCCTCCGACTTCCGGACCGACCCGGGCGCGGCCATGGCCACCACCCCGCCGCGGAAACTCCTCCTCGAACAGCCCGGCGAGCCGAAACCACCGCACGGAGCGGCGGCGGCGGCGGCACGAGACGGCGGCGGAGGCGGCCTTATCGGGCGGAAGGCGAGGTGGGTCTTGAGGCGAGAAGAGCGCGGAGCAGCGAGGAGAGAGAAGGGTCTGGTGGTGGCGCTGGAGAGGATGGACCTGGTGGAGGATGAGAGTGATGACGAGAGCTTGACAGCTTCAAAGCCCATTTCTTTATTTTCTTGTGATGGTGAGAGAGGAAGAGAGAGAGTTCAACTGAAATTTGCAGATATGGTGGGAAGGCTGTTGGCGTAATAATTAGGCAAATTGGACATTGCTCCCCAAGTTTTTCATGTTGTTGCAAAATTCCCCTCAATTTTTCAACTTTTTGCAATTTACCCCAGCATGCGAGTATACAAAATAGTAGAACGGTTCCTAAATTATATTGCATGTGAGAGCACGCGTCTGAAATCGGCGAGATTTTGATCCGGGTCAATATCAAATATGACATCGAAATATACTACCGAAATGCATTGCTAAGCAGTCCCTATGTTATTTGTCATAGCTGCACAGGAGATTTTATATTGCATGCTGATGCATTTCTGGTCAAAATCAACTTAGGCATAAACCGGAAAAGAAGCCAATGACTACCGCGATTTCCAAGATCAAATCATTTGCAAAAAGATAACTTGAATCGACTAAGCTCTCATGCAGCAATTTACAGTAGATCAATCTCACAAAGCGTTTTGAGAAGTGAAAGGTTGCTCTTCAGAGTAGAGCCTGAAAAATGCAGTTCAGTGAAAACCTGTTTCTGGCACCAAAAGTCTGATTTATTCAGAAGAGTTCCCGGCACAGGACACTATAAATTCCGACCGAACATATGACACAAAATTATAAAGGGACCCCGGACGGATTGATCTAAACAAATGCCGTTGTGTCCAAAAGGCCAAGATGAAGAGCTAACAAGCCGGTCAGATCAAACAAACCCTCTCTCAAATCAGTGCAGATTTCAAGGATCTAGTTAAATTTTCTAGCTCCTTCAGCCCTTCTTCTGGAGATTTGGCTTCGCCGAGCAATTTCACCATTGCACTCCCGACAATCACGCCATCAGCTCCCCAGCCCGCAATCTGTGAGAAAATTAGTGAAAACCAAGTACCAAACACGAGATATAACAGTCTTTTCACTTCAAGTGGGCCAATAAAAACTAACCTGCTTCACATGCTCGGGTTTCGATATGCCAAAGCCAACAGCAACAGGTTTAGTAGTTGCCTGCAAGAGCATGCATGCCTCAATGATCGAAAAAGGAGTTTCCCTCGATTGTCCCACTTCAATGTTTATCAATGTCGAAGCATATTCACCAACATGCCCAACTTTGGAGAATACAGCAACTCAAATTGGTACAGAGTGTTCTACAAGTTGATGAACATACACAGGACCATCTTTAAGTGTCTCTCTAATTGGATGCTAGGTAAAAACCCCATGATGGAGCTGGAAGTGACGTGAACTTCCTGAAATGTTGATTGTTAATCTGCATGTGGATTATTGGTGTCTAGACTTATCAACCAACCAGGAACTCATCATGATTCTAACAAGACAGGCTACAGAAAACCATATAGGAGACTTCAGGCAAACTTTTTGGTCAATTAATTATTTAATTATCCTGCAGTCTTGGAGCTCTAGAAGTTTCAATATGACACCCACTGATGTGTCTATTTCAAATACGCCTCCCGTCAGATTTGTTTGAAGCCCCATAGAACAATTAAAGGAATGAAACCGAAGCTCTAAGGACAATATTCCTGCTCTCTGAAGAATGCATTATTACCATCATGTTTAAATGGCCATAAATGTAGGCTGCTCACACCCGTAGGATTTGAGGCTGTACTGAATTTTTTTCTGTTGCAAATATATGAGGATAATCCACAAATTGAGGATATCCTTTGAAAACTAAATTAATCATGACAAGTATCTTAAAGAGTATTCCTAGGTAGTTGATGACATGAAATCACACATTATGAAACAAGTGAAATGTTCTGAATCAACTGACCTCCTTAATGTCCCGCAAGAGATTTTCCACACGAGCACTCACAGATCCTCGAGCCCCAGTTACTCCAATAGAGCTCACCTATAATAAATTAAATAAATGGCCATGTCATCTCTTTGTGAATGAACTAAAAAAATGCAGAAACTCAAAGAAAAATGTAACAATACAATCACACGAAATGCTGACACTGGACCACCCACAATAACAATTGCATATATTTCATGCATGTTCCGTGGCTGTAAGACTACTATACGTGAAACTTTCATTTGTGAAGCAAGTGAATGCAGAATCTATTGCATGAAACCAAAAAACTTTTCCATTAGAGATCAGCAAGAACAATGAAACCACAAAAGCAACATCAATGTTGCCTTAACTCTTCAAATCAGATACTGTCCTAATCTGGAGACTTGCTTATGCATGTATACCTACAGGCACGCATAGGTGCAAGGATGTATCTGTCCTTTCATTGACTTCATTGGTGCAGACATATGTGCTACGCTTGATCTAATTGGCGGCTAGAACATGATCAACACACTATCAATTACATTAATAATCTATGTCTAATAGTCTGCATCAATTTGGATAAGAAATTCTCATCATCAATACAAATGACCAGCATTGGATAAGGATGAACAGCATAAAGGATCTTACAAGATATACAAATCCTTCCGAGGCTTCAACTATCGCTTTCATTCGGCTGGTTGGAGTAGTAGGTGTAGTAAGCAAAACCTGAATCATATAGTTCCAGAGGCTAGAGTAAGGTGAGATAGATTCAACAGACTTCAACAAAGCAGGCCAAGATTACAAAACTAAAAGCAGACCTCAATGCAGGCCCCATGTAGTAAACTTTTCATTGATGTGTATATCAGTTTGCAAAAAAACAAAAGATAGACCTATCCTACGATAGCAACATGGACATAGACGAAGAACAAGGTGCACAACTAACTACGAGAAAATCACAAACTGAAGAACCATTTGACCTTTTGTCTAGTTATGGGGAAACAATTAGTAAAAACATGTGTAAATTATGATTCTGTGATGTCATAAACTCAAGGTAGATCTGTCGTTTTAATTCCAAGATTAGAAATTTATATTTATAATGCATAGCATCATCCTCAGGAATTTAAACAAGTAAGTGGTGAAGAGCATTAAGTTGTCTTAAGAGTCTGACAAACCAGTTCGATTTTGTACTTAAGAGCTTCCTTTCTTAAGATTTCAGTCTCTTCCAAAGGAACATCAGGAACTACAAGACCTGAAAAAAATAATAAAAAATGGCACAGACAAGATTACAAGCTAAAACAGATCTAAACACCATGAATGAACAAGAATGTACTTTCAGTTTTACTTTTTCAATTTAAAAAAGCATCCTCTGTCAATACTACGGAATTACTATCACTACTGCCTAATTTAGACATCGGTGCATCACTTAGAAGAGAGAACATGAAAAAATTTTAGTAGCTCCTTATATAGCATAGACTTCAATTGAGATCTTCAATCAATTAGTTATACTCATCTCACCTATAAAGAAAAAAAGAAAACACCTCACACCCATGATAATGATTGAAAACTGATTCCAGTTGGCCAGGCAGTTTGATCTGCATCCTAGCCTAAGCCAAAAATTGACTCTTCTCCAAGGGTCACAAAGGGTCACTTTTGATAAAAAGCTTCATGATAGATTTCCAAAATAACCTTTTGGTTTTTGCTTGTAATGTTATGACTGCAGTATTCCTCTGATCCATTGGTGATTATTCCCTTGATAGCTCTTTCAATAAATGTTCAATGAAAAGCTAAACATGGATAAATTTAAGAACTGAACTATGCAATCGAAGTTTGTGCCAGTAATGATGGACATGTTGACAATGCTTGCTTACATCATGACATCTACATCCAAAATTGAATACGTTCAACTGATTTCTCACCTTGGCCAAGGATGTGGGAAAAAGTAAAAAATTATTTTCCCTCATATATCTAAATTTAACCAAAGTGTTGTATGCAGATGTAAGTGTTTCAAGTCAAAAGATGAGGGAAACTTGCAAATTACCATGAACCCCTGCGTCGTTTACAATGGACATGAACTTCTCAACTCCACGCTTCAGAATTGGGTTATAGTATGTGAATAAAGCAACAGGGGATGCCAATTGTGGAACAACCTATTCATTGAAAACTGCAGCATCAGAATGAGATCTCAAAAATGCATGAAGGAAACAAAATATAAATCAACAGTACTGTAAACATTCTGCGACCGCCAAGGATGGTTTCACATATACATCACCGTTTCTACACTACGAGGATCACTAGTACAAAATGGGAGCACTGAATCTGAAAAGAACAATATGATGTAATGTTTCAGACAAATTTCACCCTAAAAGGTAGCATTATGTCAAGAAAAATTAACTTGCTATCATCAGGATAGAAGGCACTATGTAATAGTCTGGAAAATTTCAAAAGCAGCATCACAAATTTATTTTCTTTGCTAGAAGATAAGGCTAGGTTAGTAAATATAATGTGACAAGAATCAGTCATTTGGACCTTGAACTGTCCATTAAAAGGAGAATAAGCACAGCTTTGACAACAATTAATCAGTCTCTTCAAGTATGACACAAAGCACAAACAGTCTTACCTCCTTCAACATGGAAATAACAGCATCAAAATTAGTACCCTTTGCCAAGGATCGAGTGGCTGCAGCCTAAAAACGAAGATGTATAAGATGAAGGACCAAAACTTAGATTAAACGATCTATAAGATATTGAAATACCAGACCTGAATTACTGGACCATCTGCTAGAGGATCAGAATACGGGACACCCAGCTCAATTATATCTGAACCACATGAGTCAAGCAACTTCAAAGCTTGTGCGGTCGTTGAAAGGTCAGGGTCACCAGCTGTGATGAAAGGAATAAATGCCACCTTCACAAAATGAAAGAACACAGTTGTCATTTAAGAGCATCCCTCCTATATTAAAATAATGGCTGCTACATCACAACTGCATTCAGACTAAATTGCTATCTTTTTGGAAAGTGTCAATGAATGCCCCTGGGACTTGTTTAGTTCAAATGATGTGCCTTGCAAACTAAAAATGAAGTTTACAAATTTAATGTTCTTGTGATTATGAAATGGTGTGTGATGCTACTCATTCCAAATTGCAAATATATAAAATTTCCGGGCAAATGATGTACATATGTATTACAGGATAAGAGCAGAAAGTAACACACAAAATAGAAGGATCAATCCTCATAGTTTGAACTAGTTGCAGCAAGGGTTAATCTTAACAATAGTACAACAATCTCTTAAATTCAGTTCAACTGAGATCAAACAAGGAAGCAACCATGTCATGTCACATCAAGATGACCTTCCCACCCATAAAACCAACAAACAGCAAAAATTTTGAAGCAAACAGTTACAACAGATAATCATTGAATTCATTAAAAAAAAGAAAAATAAGAAACTCTCTTACCTTGCCTTCTTTCTTCAATTTAGCAAATGTCTCAGAGATGCCAATTGTCGCTACAGTGCTAAGAGCAGCCATTGTCGTACTTCTTCTGGTAGAAACAACTGCTAGTTGCCGCGAAGACCGAAAAGCACAGCAAGATTTGGGTCTCTTAAGTTGAACAAAGCAAGTTGATTTAAGAGCTAATGCCATACCCAGCGCCTTTGGAAATCTTACTCCTGCACTTCAACCCTATTAATGAATTAACAAACAATTAACAAGGAAAACAATTTATATTAAATAGTGGCAGTTTTCCAAACAACATGAGTGACAGAAGTAGCACGTTGCCATCTCTAGAAGATAATACAACAATATAATCACATGTCACTGCATATCTCAGATCAATGAACTCACTACAATCCAACTAATGCTCAAGGCTCACAAGTGTTTGCTAAGGGGGAACTGAAGCAACGAGTAGCTTGAACCGATGGCACAACAGGGTTTGATATGCATGACATACACAGCTGCCACTTGTGGATCAAGCTATTTCGTGATTGATTCTTCATGCTCGGCAAAGGGAAAAAATTAAGACAACGTTTTCCTCACCCAAAAACAGGGAAAAGAAGAAGAAAAAAAAAAGAGAATCCATGCTGTAAATTTCTCAACTCAGTCAACGACCCAATTCTTAATTGCTTGCATTTTGGACTGGAGATGGAATCAAGAAATTCCTCACATCATAGACATTAACCCAAAACCCCCACAAAAGAGCATCCAACTATGACAACTACAATTAGAATGACAAGCAATCAGCCCAAAAGGTTCATCCATTACCGAGAGGAAAAAAAAACTTACAATCCACCATAAAACAAAATGACATGCAAGATAAGAGAAGAGACACACAATCTGGGACTTAAAAAAAAAAAAACATCTCATTTGGCAAATGAAGCGACACATCGAAAACCTCCAAGCAAACACACGTCAGTGTCTCGGACGTTCATGATCAAATAGACAATAATCTCAACAAACGTCAACCCATTCCAGAATCCAAATTCGTTCCGGCCACCGGTTCATTCCACCACTCTCCAACCAGCCAAAGCGAGATGATCGGAAAACAAAACCATGAACCGGGCACCAGCCAAGGGAACTGAAGCAACGAGCAGCTTGAACAGGGTTTGATATGCATGACATATCCAGCCGTGACTTGTGTATCAAGCTATTGAAGGGAATAAAATGAGACAACGTTTTCCTCACCCAAAAACCGGGAAAAGAGGAAGATTAAAAAGAAAGAGAATCCATGCTGTAAATTTCTCAACTCATTCGACGACCCAATTCTTAATTGCTTGCATTTTGGGCTGGAGATGGAATCAAGAAATTCCTCACATCATAGACATTAACCCAAAACCCCCCAAAAAAAGCATCCAACTATGACAACTACAATTAGAATGACGAGCAATCAGCCCAAAAGGTTCATCCATTACTGAGGAAAAAAAAAACTACAATCTACCATAAACCAAAACGACATGCAAGATAAGAGAAGACACACAATCTGGGACTGAAAAAAGAAAACATCTCGAAAACCTCCAAGCAAACACATGTCAGGCAGGTTCTAGGACGTTCATGATCAAACAGACAACAATCTCAACAGACGTCAACCCATTCCGGAATCCAAATTCGTTCCGGCCACCGGTTCACTCCACCACTCCCACCAGCCAAAGCGAGATGACCGGAAAACGAGACCGTGAACCGCGAACCGGGCACTGAGCAGCGACTCGACAGCAAGAGTACGAGGAGGAAAAACCCGGCGGCGGAGAAAGGGGCGGAGAGAGGGCGAGTCGCCGCCGTTACCTGCGACGGAGACGGTGGCCGGAGGCGGAGGCGGAGGCGGAGGCGGAGGCGGAGCGACGGGGGGGCGAGGCGGCTGCTGCGGCGGCGGAGCTAGGGTTTAAGAGGCCGCCGCGTCCCGTGCCGCCGCCATTTGTAGCTGTCCGAAAGCCGTTCTGGGAAGGCTGTGCTGTTTATGGTAACAAGGGATTCTGCCCCGGTGGAAGACAACGACCTGAATCTCGGCAAGTGGTGACGTGGCGGGTTCCCATCAATCGACATCGTACTTGCAAGATAATTCCTTGCACATATCTAAAATCATTATGATTTACCATTTTTAATCGCAAATTACTGCCAAACATCGTCGTATTTCCATATAATTTCTTAAGCTTATCTAAAATTATTATGATTTAACCTTTTTAATCGATTTGAGCAGGAACGTAAATATCGATGTGGCACGTTATCATTAATTGTCATTGTACTTGCAAATAATCCCTTGAACTTATCATAAAAAAATTATGTTTTACCCTTTTGATTTGATTTGAGTTGGACCATAAGTAGTGACGTGGCACATTACCATCAATCATCATCTTATTTGCATATAATTCCTTGAACTTATCCAAAATCGTAATGATTTACCATTTTCAATTGATTTGAGCAGGATTGTAAGTAGTGAACTGGTACATTGCTATCAAGAATCATCATATTTGCATTTAATTCCTTAAACTTATCCAAAATTATTATGATTTACCCTTTTTAATTGATTTGAGTAGGGTCACAAGTAGTGACATGGCACATTGCCATCAATTATCACCATATTTGCATATAATTCCTTAAACTTATCCAAAATTATTATGATTTACCCTTTTTAATTAATTTGAGTAGGACCTTTTTTTTGAGTTGGCCTAACATGCCCGTCTAATGGCCTTAAATTTATTGTGCTCTCATGCAAAATTTAAATTTCTCTGAATGAATTTGAGTGATCGAAAATCTTATTCCTAAAATAAGAAAAAAAAAAAAGATGCTTCATTGTAGAGCTTTAATTTCAATATACATTTGTGGTGCTTATTTTTGTTTCCGACAACAATTTATGTAAAACTACAAAAATTTCATCTTTTGAAATAGAATAAAAGAATGCATTTGGTACACTCCTAATAATTTCTATTCCCAATTTTTTTCCATTTAATTATAAAAATGTTAGTGGAGACTTAACAATTCACGTTTGAATAAAATTTGACTTTTTAAAGATTTAATTGATGAAGATATTCTAAAATGGCCTTTGAAAATTCAACTAATAGTTAGTCAAAGATGAATGGCTAGAAATGGTAGTAGAGTGTCTCAATGGTTTATAACTTACAATGTGAGAAGGTTGACAATAAATCTTTGGGTATTACAATAAAAATGTGCATAGACCTTTTGAGCTTTTTCGACCACAAGAAGAAGAGCAAAAGTTGCTCAATAGAATAGGTAATGACAGAACAATTGAGGATGGAGGCGATATTTGGTATGTTTATTTGCACAAACTCATCAAACCTTTAAGTGAATGACATCCGAAATTCATAGAACATGCTTATTCGCCATTATGAATGCAGGACAAATGCTAATACAAAAGACTTGTTTAGAGCCATCTAATTTTTCATTAAAATAGAACTATAGATGATTTCAAAAAATGTCTCCAATATAATCTTAAGGGAAGAAGACTAGAGTCACCAAGTTTTCACAACCAAACATTAGCTCTAAAATAAAATGGCATTCAAAAATCTATATAATATAGCCTTAAAAGCTTATTCAATTTTGAATCCAATTTTCATCAAGAGATTTTCACATTTTTTTAATGCTAAACTAATTTTAAACTAGAATTAGCACTGAAAATCTAGTGAAACTACTCAAATTCTAATTTCTAAATTTCCTCCTAAATTCTGATTTATTATTTTTTTTCTAAAAATGGGGACTTGAATTGGGTCAAGAGGTTGATTCTTGTGTCGGTTGTATAAAGACGATCATTATGTTATATTGAGTTTGTTTTTATAAGATGGCCTTATTTTTCTTTTTGTTCCAAAGAATAAAGTAATATTTTATACTTCTTGTTTATGTTCTAAATTCATTTTCTAGCCATTGATATGTTATCGGGAATACAAAAATTATATGACGTTACCAAATAAAGTTATGCTCTTTTTCTATTCCGAGTAAAAAAAAGATATTCACAAACTTAATCTATATTGGTCTATGTAGATTAAGTACCAAACTATATCTTCATTATAACTTATATATCTATATACTATTTTATATGCTGATGAGGGAAAGTTAGTTATCATATTCACTTAATGAATCTCTTGTGTATAAATTCCACACAAAAGTAATTTTTTTATCCTACACCAATTTAAGTCTATTGTTTATAGAAAAATACATGATTTGGACAATATTTTCTTAAAAACAATCGCTCATATCAATTGAAATAATTAATCAACTAAAAATATTTTTATTATCGAAGATAATTTATGTTTTAATATTTCATAAACAATGAAGATATTTTTTGTTTGTTCATTTTTGTATGTGATAAGAGATCATTTTAGGAAAATATTTTCCAAACCAACTATTTTTTATAAAACAAATGGAACCTAACTTGTCTGTTATTTTCTTCTATCGCAATATTTTTTGGCTCACACTTTTCCACCATTTTTTCGGCTTGTGACACCGCCTATAGTCTTGGATTGACCAAATTATCCATTGTGGGTCCTGCCGTTAACTTAAGATTACTTCTTACATATTTTTTTCTTCTTTTTTGTTTGATTTCAATTTACTAAAAGACAAATCTACCATCTTAAACTCAAACAACAAAGATTAATCTCAAATATGGGGCTTATTCTTAATTTAAGATTATATCTTACCTTTTTTTTTTCTTTTTCAATTTTCCTTTTTCCTCATTCGGGGGAAATCATTGCCTTTCTTTTCCAAAAAAATATTATATTTATCATATAACTAAAAAGTTATTATGTTAATGAGTTGTTTATTTATTTTTATTAACTAAGAAACCATTATTCTAAAAATAACCAAAGTACAAGTAAAAATACAAAGAATCATTAATGTTGCGAAGGAGAGGGCCCACTTGAGATCGAGGTTTTGGAGGTTCACTTCTCTCTTCTCATGGCTTTGGGCTCGCTACGCTTGTTGCTAATTAAGTTCCTCACCAACGCATATTGTTGATTTGTTCCGCCTTATAGTTTTTGATTCCTAATAAAATTAATGGCACGCAATTCAATCCGAATTTTAGGTGGAACAAGATTTAGTGCTTGACATAGAAATTAGGTTCATTTTGATATTAATTGATGAATTAAATTTCGTAAAGATTAGGATCCGTAACATTGATTTACTTAAGAATCGGATCTAGGTGGTTCCCATTCCAATTTTTGAACTAATCCTTAATGGGTGATTCTCGATTCCAAGATGGGAATTGTCCATTCGAATTATGCTCACTTCTACTAAGGGCGCGTTTGGTAACAATTCTGTTCCCGGAAAAAGATTCTGACAAGAAATGATTATTTTTTATTCTGTTCTCGGGAATTGATTCTGAGTAAAAGAACATGTTTGGTAACTGTCCAAAATTTATGATTCTGGAATAGAATTACGTTTGGTACCGTGCTCATTGATTCTGTTCCAAATCAATTTCTTTTAATGTTTAAATAAATTTTGTACTTTTTTCATTTTTCATTTTTTTTTCCTTTTTCTCCTATTCTTCTTCTTCTTCTTCTTCTTCTTCTTCTTGTGGCCGGTTGTCGAACCGGCGACTGGCCAGACGAGGGCTGGCAACCTCACCAGAATATTGCCGATCCTCGGTGAGGTCGGCCCTCGTTGACTAAGCCTTGCCGGTGGCCAAGCGAGTCTCGTTGGGGTTGGGCGAGGCCCGCCTGGCCACTGGCTAGGCTGGGCGTCGTGAGGCTTGCTAAATGTGATTCTATTCCCAATTTGTTCCCGGGAACAAAAATTTTACCAAACGTGATTCTGTTCCTAAACTGATATCGGGAATAAAGAATCAGAATTTAGCCATGTTTAGATGGTTACCAAACAAGACCTAATAGATCAGTTAAAAAAAAGAAAAGAAAAAAAAAAAGAGAGGAGGAGATCTGAGTAGTAGCAATTCCCATTGCACGTGCCAATATTATTTCAAAATAAAATTAAAATTCCAATTTCAGGATATATTCGCCTTTCCCCCACGAAAACGTCGCCGTCCCCGTCTCCAGCTCTCTCTCTCTCTCTCTCTCCCCTCTTGCTCGATCGCTCTCTGATTTCCAAACCGCGAAGCTCGAATCGCCGACGACCGAGAGAGAGAGAAAATCCTGACGCAAATCGCCGGAGCTCGGATCCCGCGCCATTTCCCCACGGACCGCCGGAGGAATTCCGGGCGAAGATCGGAGAACCATGCCGCCGGAGTCGGCGGCCGGGAGATCTCGTGAGACCGGGGCGCGATAAAACCCGATCAGCAGCTCAGCTCTTGTTCTGGATTCCGAGCCGGAGAGGCGCGGAGAGGGAGTAAGTCTTCTTCCGTTCATTCTGTTTTGGGCAATGCGCTGTTGTTGTCGGCGGTGCGTATCGGGTTGTTCGGTCAGTCTTCCGTGAACGGGGGGGAGCGTTGATTATGGTGTGGATTGGTGCTGCTTTGCTGCTTTGATTGAACCGCCAAAAACCCCTTCATGAGCATGGCGCGACCTTCGCTTTTCCCTCCAAATTCGGTTCGCTCGAGCATGAAGTGCTAACGCGTATTGTCGATTTATTCAGCCCTATAATTTTCAATTCCTAATAAAATTAGGCGTTGTTTGGTAACGTTTGTTATTTTTTTGTTAGGGAACGGAAAACACTTTTGAATAAAAAGATGCGTTTGGTAAATTTGTTCTAGGGAATAAAAAATAAATAAAAACACGCGTTTGGTAAATGTTTGTTCTTTTTTTGTTTCTTTTAATTTTTTAATATTGTTATTTTTCATTTTTTCCTTTATTTTTTACTTTTTTTTCTTTCGGTTGGTAGCCTCGCCCAGCCACGACGAGGCTCGCCGGCTCCTGGTGAGGCCGAGCCTCGCCATCGTTGGGCGAGGCTTGGCCTCGTCGGATCTGGGCGAGCTCGAGCTCGCCCAGCCATGGCGAGGTGCGACCTCGCCGGGAGCCGGCGACGCTCGGCCTCGCCGGCGCGGGCGAGGCCGAGTCGGCGACATCGAGCCTCGCCGGGGCGGACCCTCCGGCGAGGTCGGCCGACCCTCGACGATGGCCATGGCCGAGGCCGAGGCCGCCGACCGGCCAAAGAGAAAGAAGAAGGAAAGAGGAAGAGAAGAGAAGAGAGAGAAGAAGAAACAAAAACAAAAAATTGTTTATTCAAAATTGTTTTAAGAACGAGAAACAACTTTATTTTGTTTACGTTTAATTTTTTTTGAGTTAAAACAAAAGAACAGAATTTACGTTTATAAACATAAAAAAAAAGAGTGAAAATATGTAGGGCCTTAATGGCTCGCACTTCAGTCCGAACTTAAAAGCCGAACAAGCTTTAATGCTCAACATAGAAACTAGGTTCATTTCGATATTAATTAATAAATATAATTTTGTAAAAACTATGATCCGTATTACACGGATTTACCTAGAAACTAAAGTGAAATAGGTGGTTTCAATTCATATTTTTTGGAATCTGTCCTTAATGAGATGATTCTAGTTCTAAAGTGGGAATCGATTATTCTTTTGGTCTAGCCTAAGGACCTTAAACAAAAGCCGTGGTTATTGGAGCTCCTGTTTCACGTAAATAAAATGGAAGGGTTAACCGGGGGGCGGGGAAATTGTAATCAATTCGGAAACACCCCCTGGCTTAATCCAAGCTCTTCAGTACTGGCCTCTCGACGACTGCCAGCCCAGTATCTTGGAAATGATGGCAGCTGGTTACAATTACCTTTACTAATTGATTCGTTAAAAAGAAAGGAGATCAGGGCAGTTGCAATCTCCCTTGCACGTGCCAATACCCAATATTATTTCATAGTAAAATTTAAAAAAAAAAAAAAAATCCAATTTCAAGATACATTCGCCCTTCTCCCACGGAAACGTCGCCGTCTCAGTCTCCACTCTCCCCTCTCCCTTGCTCGATCGCTCTCCCATCTCCAAACTGCGAGCCCGAATCCAGCGAACCCGAATCCGAATCCGGCCCCGGCATCGATCGCTTCCCGTCCATTCCGTCGAGATTCGGAGCCCCGCCGGCGCGCGCGCGACCCGAAGGAATTCCGGGGCGGAGATCGGAGGGAACCATGCCGCCGGAGTCGGCGGAAGCGAGATCTCGTGAGGCCGGAGCGCGATAAAAAGCCGATCAGCAGCTCACCTCTTGTTCTGGAGTCCCGAGCCGCAGAGAGATAGAGAGTAAGTTTTTCCTTTCGTTCGATTCGGTTTTTCGGGGGCAATGCGCCGTCGCCGTTGTCGCCGGCGTGTTATCGGGTTGCTCGGTCCGTCTTCCGTGAATGGGGAGCGTTGATTATGGTGTGGGTTGGTGCTGCTTTGCTGCTTTGATTGAAGTCTGATGTTCGATGAAATCCCGCACCTCTTGCTAATTGAACCGCCAAAAACCCCTTCATTGGCATGATGATTGTCTTGGAGTGCCCAACCCGTTGAAAAGCCGTATTGGGCATGCTGCAATCTTCACCTTTCCTTCTAAATTCGACTTGCTCGAGCATGAAGTGCTAATGCCACTTCGCAAATGCGTTGACTTTGAAGAAAAGAGTGCTTCTTTTTGCTGCATTTGCTAGAGTCCTCAATCTTCTGATTGTTTTTTTATTGTATCGACATGGAAAAGTTAGCGGATGCCCGATTTCGCTCTTTCTTAAAAGTAACGAGCTGGGCTTTTATAGCCATATTGGGCAGGGTGCAGCCTTCACTTTTCCTTCTAAATTCGACTTTCTTGAGCATGAAGTGCTAATGCCACTTCCCAAATGCATTGACTTTGAAGAAAAGAGTGCTTCTTTTTGCTGCATTTGCTGGAGTCCTTGATCTTCTGATTGTTTCTTTTATTGTATCGACGCGGAATAGTAAGCGGGGATGCCCGATTTTGCTCTTCCATAAGGTTATGAGCCTGGTTTTTATTGCTATAGAGGCATTTCTACAGCTTTGCTGGGGAGATTTTGAGGAGTTGTGAGAGAATGGCGCTGGGTTTTTGTGTCTTTTGCCTTGCTTTTCATACCCACCCATTTTGAGGAGTTGTGAGAAAATGGTGCTGGGTTGTTGTGTCTTTTGCATTGCCTGTCATACCCACCCATAATCAGTTATAGTATACTCGACCAAGCTGGTTTTATATATATTCGATATCTGGCTTTAAATTGGAGAGCACGTTTAGTATGGGGCGGAAATGGGTTTTTGATGTTTTCCTTTTTCCACCAGGATGTCTACTGAGAAAGATGCGGAGAATCCGAAGGCTGAGGTGGCTCAAGTTGATTCTGGAGCCTCTTCTTGGTACAGTGCTTTGCTTCACCAAGCCTCAATTTATGGTGTAGCTGCTGGATACTGCATCTCAGCGTCGTTGCTCTCGATCATCAATAAATGGGCGATTATGAAGTTCCCTTACCCCGGTGCTCTGACCGCTTTGCAGTACTTAACGAGTGCTGCTGGTGTATTTGTCTTCGGTCGGTTGAAGCTCTTAGAGCACGATCGGCTTGATCTAGTGACCATGTGGCGGTTTCTGCCTGCAGCTATAATTTTCTACCTGTCTCTCTTCACCAACAGCGAGCTCCTCCTCCATGCCAATGTTGATACGTTCATCGTCTTCCGTTCCGCAGTTCCCATGTTTGTTGCCATAGGAGAGACTCTTTTCTTGCATCAACCATGGCCTTCGATGAAAACGTGGCTCTCATTGGCCACGATATTTGGTGGAAGTGTTCTTTATGTGCTTACAGATTATCAGTTCACATTCATGGCATACAGCTGGGCTCTAGCTTATCTCGTGAGCATGTCGATCGATTTTGTGTACATCAAGCATGTGGTCATGACCATCGGACTAAATACTTGGGGTCTTGTGTTGTATAATAATCTTGAGGCTCTTCTACTGTTTCCTCTGGAGCTTTTTATAATGGGTGAATTGAAGAAAATCAAGCATGAAATCTCCGACGAGTCAGATTGGCACTCCTTTCAGGTGGTTTTGCCCGTGGGATTATCGTGCATATTTGGTCTAGCGATTTCGTTCTTTGGGTTCTCCTGTAGGAGGGCAATTTCTGCCACTGGATTTACAGTGCTTGGCATTGTAAACAAGCTATTGACGGTTGTGATTAATCTTGTTATCTGGGACAAGCATTCCAAACTGCTAGGAACAGTGGGGCTTTTGATTTGCATGATTGGAGGGATCATGTATCAGCAATCTACAAGCAAACCCAAGCCTGAGAAACAAGTAGAAGCCAAAGAGACTGAGGAGGAACAGCAGCAGCTAATTGAGATGCAATCTAGCAAGCAAAACTCCGGTGATGATGAGGAGAAATGAGCATTTTGGTGAAATCATTTCAGTTTTCACATTTCTGTGTCTCAAAATATTATGGTAGATTGTCCACACTCCACGGTTAGATTGGTCTGAGCAGCATAAATTGCTTTGCTCTTTTTGTGAGTACCTATGCCGTTTATTGGCATCCTCATCTGGGCGTACTGAGTCTCCATCATATCTGACAAGAAGTCTAGATAGATGATGCATTCCTTTTGCTACAATTCTTTTCCCATTCATCCCAGTGATCTAGTGAATACGAAGAATTATAGATTGTTTTCTGTGTACTCTTACATTTTACAAGTAGGAATCAGATATGGCACAGTGATGGCTTAAGTAGCCATTTCAATTGTTGCAGATTATTGCATGCTTTTGAAATTGGATTGAATTGATCTTGGTCAGGGTTCCTTTACTGATATTTCTGCTGCCATGAAGCTTTGATGACACCACATGCGCAACCCATTTTTTGTTCCCCCTCGGGTTGGCCTCGTGGGATTAATCTTGTTATCTCATATCTGGACGAGCATTTGCTAGGAACAGTGTGGCTTTTGGTTTTGTGTGCTTGGTGTGTTCGGGCATCAGCAATTGACAAGCATGCCTAAGCTTGTAAGAGAAGTAGAAGCCAAAGAGAAAGAAGCAGAACAGGGACAGCGACTTGAGATGCAATCACTGGCAAGTTAAACCGCGACAATGATGAATGATGAGTAGAGAATCGAACATTTCCATGAAAGGAGAATTGTTCCATATGTATGCTTCTCATTTTCTTGTCTGCAGGATATTTCAACAGATTGTAATGGTAGGTAGCAACTTCATCCGTGGGTTGTACCAAGCCTCCGTCACATCTGGTGACAAATCTAGACAGGTTGCACTCAATTGTGACCATTGTTCACTTCGTTTGTCGATATATCTCAGATGCAGTCGTCACTATCGTAATAAGCTTGAGCGATCCTGATGCAAGAAATTGCATGATTTTGAATTTTGATCCCATTGATCTTGGTCATAAATTCTTCACTGATTTTGAAATTTTTGCACGTTGTCATGGTAAGTGTTATCTTGATGTGTGCCACTGTAGAGGCTAGGAAAAGCTTCTCTGCTCAACTCTGCTCTTTCTAGACCATGACAACATTCTATTCATATGCTAAACTAGATTGCATCACTGATAAGATTTTCACACAATGGTACGAATGCCACCGCAATATTAGTTGTAATGTCGTTGTAGTGGTGGTACAATCTTGTAACGGCAATAATATCCTCCATTCAGGATTGAGGGAGACTCCCTTCAGCCACGTGTCCGAAAGTGGGTCATGAGATATAGACATTGCAATAATCAAACAAAAACAAAATCAAATGTAGTCGATGCGACCTAATTGGAGAGAAGTCTTACGTTACACCGCAACAGCCATGAAATAGCAAACGCATTCTACAAGGTTTTATGACTTTCAACATCCACGAGAAGCACTCTTTTTATTGAACAAACTCCATTGCTTTCAATTATTCTAACAATTTGCACACAAACTTCAAATTCACGTGTAACGAACTTATAAATTATTCAGTGAACGGGTATTGCTCGTACCAAACTCTACAATCCGCCAACTCAAGTTGCACGCCGATGCTCAGAAAACAGTAGTGGAGTATGAAATTGTTAATATACGATAGATGAAGTATAGTAGTTATAACCTTGATCGGGCGTATTTATCTCTTAATCATGGAGAACACCAATTATGTTGCCCCCAAAGTTGTCGCATGCTGGGAACTTAAAGCCGTTGCATATCTGGTTCACGATAGTCATGTCGGGGTCACCTTTCGCAATGTCGAAAATGGGAAAAAATCCGACCATGAATGCCAGTATTTGAGCAGCACCCACAATTTGTTCTCTCATCCTCATTTTCTTGTCTTTGATCGTCCTCCTTCTCTGATTCAGAGACCAGAGCTTATTTGACCACATAAAGGCATGTCTCTTTTGGTTTTTCCGCCGGTACGTCATGAAAGTATTCAAGCGTTGGGTGGCTATTTCTTTTCAGCCTTTACTCTTTGGACTTGACCAACTTTGTTAGCTTTCCACTCAAAATTCCAGGGAAGCAACCATTCATCACGAAGCACAAAAAATAACACTTTCCCTCTTCTTCTTAATGACAATGAAGGTCACTTTTGGCACGTGAGTCCTAAGTTCATAAAATACTAAGCTAACCTGAAAAATGGGTATTGCTCGTACCTCACTCTGCAATCCTTCAACTCAAACTGAGCGCCGATGCTTGGAAAACGCTCGTTCATTACGAGGTTGTCAGCGTGTGATAAACACACGTAGCAATCCTGCTCCGAAAGCTCATAATTGCAAGTGGCGTGGCCATCTAGTTCGTAGAAAACCTGGATTATCTTGGCCCCAAAGCTGTCGCACGCTGGGTAATAGAAGGTGTTGCAGAGTTGGGTCACCGCAGTCAAGTCCGGATCGCCTTTTGCGACGTCGAAAATGAGGGAAAATCCGACAATGAATGCCAATATTTGAACGGCAGCCGTGATTTGCATCTTCATCTTCATGTTTTCAATTGTCCTCCTCTAATTCAGAAACCGAGCTCATTTGACTATATAAAGGCATGTCTCTTTAGGTTCCTCCGCCTCCATGTCATGTATTCATGCATTTGGTAGCTGTCTCTCTTCAACTTTTGCTTTTTGGACTCGGTCAACTTCTTTTGCTTTCCACTCCAATTCCAGTGAAGCAATCACTAATCACAATGTACAAAATGGAACACTTCCCCTCTTCTTTTTTCTATCAATCAAGGTCACTTTTGGAAGGTGAGAAGGTGAGGTGCTAACTGCTAAGTTCGTGAAATACCTTGTTAGCTTTGCATATTAGATAAGAGCTAAGTCCAGATCCGAAATACTCAATGCAAATGTGAATATGTTTGCACTCCGTTGACTTTGATAATCAATTTGGTATGTACACCTGATTCACATACAATCCGTTCTTTAATCACTAGTCCAATCGATAGTTCGTTCTCCCTCTAAATGAAAGATTTGACCTTTCAGTGGTTATTAACGCCAGGAAACCTACATTTCCAGTAGTATATTGTGTGAAACTGTCTGGGCTATGTGGGAACAGTGATGTCTCTTCTTGCTCTTTCCTACAATATCCATTGATTCTTTTCGTTGGTTTGATGTCTCTTGGTTCTGTCATGTCCAATTTGAAAGATTTTAGTAATTTGAGTTAAACAAAAGTCAAAAGTACATATTAGATAAGAGCTAAGTCCAGATCCGAAATACTCAATGCAAATGTGAATATGTTTGCACTCCGTTGACTTTGATAATCAATTTGGTATGTACACCTGATTCACATACAATCCGTTCTTTAATCACTAGTCCAATCGATAGTTCGTTCTCCCTCTAAATGAAAGATTTGACCTTTCAGTGGTTATTAACGCCAGGAAACCTACCTTTCCAGTAGTATATTGTGTGAAACTGTCTGGGCTATGTGGGAACAGTGATGTCGCTTCTTGCTCTTTCCTACAATATCCATTGATTCTTTTCGTTGGTTTGATGTCTCTTGGTTCTGTCATGTCCAATTTGAAAGATTTTAGTAATTTGAGTTAAACAAAAGTCAAAAGTACATATATCCCGATGGTTTTTAAAATAGTAAAAGGAAGATGTATACAGCACTTGGCAATAGCAGTGGTTATTTTAGTGAGATGACTGCAAAATAAGTGTCATTAGCATTAGAGCATTCATGAGGGAACTTATCAAATATAATCTTCCTGAAGCATTTTCATAGCTTTCATTGAACTCGCGAGATGTGCTACCTTAGCTTACCCGTGGTCTAGAATACGCAATGTGCTACCTTAGTTCTTCGATTATACAACTTTAGTTAAGGATTTAAATGAGACACAAAACTGTTTTATTACATGATCTCTTTAGGGTTTTCTCAAGGAGCACATGAATTTGATTGGCAATGATAGATCCATCAGCAGCAACTTAGATCTTTTGGAAAGGCTTTTGGCATGACTATCATTCTTTTAACCTGAAGTATGAAGTATGTAGTCTCAAAGTCAAAACAACCTATCAGAGTTTTTATTGTCCATCAAAGAATATATATATTTTTCCAAAAGAAGAAGCTAAACCTCAACGTATAGCAATTCAAACATATCCAACAATTTATATTCATATTCATAATTCAATCACCAAAAGTTTTCCATAGATATCACCATTGTACTGCTCATTACTAATTGAAAAACCTGAAAAAGTTTGAAACGAATGATATGAGCAACTACAGTACATATTTTTTAAGCTAATTGAATATTTACTATGCACTTTTATAAAATAATATCAAAACTCACTTATCTCAAATCCAGTATATAATACTTGTGCAAGATAAGAATGAGTTATATCGCTTTGCTTGACTTCACGCGAATCATTTAAACAAGGAAAGGAGGATGGACTGAGTTTTGAGAACTTGGGCTGGGCTTGCATTAACTGGGCCTATGATTACATTTGGTGAAAGCCCTGAACCTTCTTTCAAGTTCATTTTTAACTTGGGACATTCGCTAGGGGCAGGAAGATTGGATGCTTTGATCTGACCAATCTTGCTCCATATGAGTTTCCATCTGCACGTCTGGATCTTTCATCAGCCATCCCCTGCAGACTCTTTTGGACCTTATGCTTTCATTCGGATGTTCCTTTTGTCGGCATAACGGTCATGCTTACACTAAGATTTAAGTGCACATAAAAGAATCGAATCCTAGATGCCGCTTGGATTCCAAGAGAAGGGGAAAATATGTATTGATAGCGAGCACTAGCATGGGACCATTTTACCGAATCAGGAGAAAGACTTATCAAAGATTAGGTAAGATCTACATTGAGTCTGACTAAAAGGATGAACTTCTACGTCTTTCGGCATTTGATTGGTTTTATTTTATTGGCTATATCACCTATAGCATAAGGAAAAGTTATTAGATAACGTATGTGATATGTAGTATAAAGAATTTGCATTGCCTAATTCAATGGGCTCATGTAAATCGCATAGAATCATTGATTTTCATGATTGAAATTCACTTTAGTGGAAAGAAAATGAGATTTTTATTTTTTATAGGTGAAAGGAAAGATGACTACTGCTAACAACCCATTTGAGCATCATTAGAAAAAGTCTCACTAAGAAGGCACCCCCATTTCCAAAATTATAGGGCTATTTTGTCAAGTTTCTTAGAGAGGGCTTCAATGGGCTCATGTCAATCGCATAGAACTATTGATTTTTCATGATTGAGATTCGCTTTAGTGGAAAGAAAATGATATATATATATATATATTTGTTTGTTTGTAAGGAAAAAGGGCAGAGAGAGAGACGACCACCGCTAGTGACCTGTTTGAGCATCATTATAGGGCTATTTTGCCGAGTTTCTAAGAGAGGGCTGTTTTGCATCTCTAGGTATTTTGTATTCACTTCCCTATGTCGGCTTCAGGTATAGATTAAGAAGGCCGTTCGAGCTTTTCTTGATAGTATGTCATGGATTGTTTTAAGAATTGATCAAAATAACGAGTCCATAAATGCAGTTTCCTCCACGATCGAAATACTAATTGCCAAAAAGTCTAGATCAGGCAGGCACATACGAGAACCACAAGATCACCATGTCAAATCCAAATCGTCACCTCTTGGAAGATAAATGATCTCTACTCACCACCGCGCCATCACCCCTTTCACCTCCGTCTATCCTCCTTTTTCAGCAGCAGCATCACCCGCTACTTGGACCGCACATCAGTCCCTCCCGCCGCCTCTGTCGGTCCGCTGTTGCCGCCGCTCGTCTCCTTCCGGTGAGATACGTTCGCATTCGCAAATGGGTTCTTGGTTCCGCGGTCTTCTTGCCCCGGATCTTTGCTGATCCGTGGCGTGTTGTGTGGTCTTTCTTGGTTTAGCATTTTTTTGGGTGTTTCGATTGGTTGATGAGTGAACTGGGAGGCTCTTAAAATTTGCTTTTGTTCAGTTCTTTCGACCGGTAATAGTGGGCTCTCTCTTCTGTTTCCTGTGGCAACTTGTTTTGGATTCTTTGTTGTTTGCAACTTACCATGGCGTATACGAACTGTGTCATCGTTAAGAAGAAGCATCATCGGTTGGGTGGTACAAGTTAATTTTTTGGAAAGAATGGTGGGCTAATTAGCAGCTCGAACTGGGATTGATGTATATTTATGGGGGTGATTCTTTTAGCTTTTGAGCTGGGCTTGGACCCATTTGTGAGATGAAAGCAGAACATCTTCAAATTAGTGACTTTTCAAAAGCATTGATTCCTTGTCCTTGATGCAAAAGTAGTGCTGGTGGAGCTCTTGACAGTTGACATGATCTGATGCTTTGCAATGATGTGTCATTTTTCAAGTTTTGTAGCGGACTTTAACCTCCTCTTGTTTGCTCTTAGTTGATGTCATACTTTAGTGGGCTTTTTCTTCAACTTCCCTGTTTTTTTTTTCATCTTGGAATTGCTCCTACTTGGGGCACAACTTTGGAGGACATATTCTCTCCTTATAACTTCATATTGTACTGTTAATGCAGCAGCTTGCTTGTTATTGTTATCTACATAGTTGTTGCTTCCTTTGCATGTAAACAATCCATGGCAGATATGGAGGGAGCTTCAGGACCTAGCTTGTTTCCTTTGCATCGCTGCAAGACTCTTCATCTGGTCAGTGTCAATTTCATCTGTTTACGGATATATTGTGTCGGTTCTGGATTTGAAGTTGCAACTCCTGGTGAAGGACGTCATTGTATTCCTCTTAGGGGATTTTCTTGCAATGCATCGAAGAGAATATGATGTTATGAGACTTCATATCCAGGTGAGGCATGGACAGGGGATTCACAATGTAGAGGGAGATAAGAACTACAAAGCTTACATGAACCCAGATTATTTTGATGCACAACTCACTCCATTAGGTTGGCAGCAGGTAATTTTGCTTTCAATAGTCTTATTTTCCAGTGAGAATCCTCCACATTTATATACATTTCATATTATTCCGGGCTGAATTATCCATCTTAGAAAAACACGTGTTGTGCTTCGCTGTGCTGCTCAGGTTGATAATCTGAGGAAGCATGTTCAGGCATGTGGACTTTCCAAAAAGATTGATTTAGTCATAACATCTCCTTTGCTGAGGTACTGCTGCTAGTGCTTGTGTGCTTTTTGACTGATTTATGAATTCCTCTGTATGCTGGAACTGATAATAATGCTATTACTGCTTGCTGTGGATTCTGAATTGTGATCTGTTAGGTAGGGAGAAAGTGTTCATCACTGAAGTAGAATAGTTGTGCTAATCATTTCCTTGAAAAGGTCAACATAAAAAATAGGTGATCATCCCTATAAATAGAAGCCATGGACCTATAAGGGGAAGATTTGGAAAAATTGAATGTTAAGAGGTCTTCTATGAGGCCTATTTGGGATCAAAAGCCATGGGAAGTTGCATCAGTATACTGAAGTGGGTCGTTCTTTTAGGAATTTCTTTTGAGTAGGTCACATGGAATTTTGCCTCTTGAAACTTTGAGCAGGATTATAGATGGATTAACTGTGACTTCTGTCTAGGCACATTGACTAGAACAGGACTTTGCCTTGAAATGTCACGGGCTGCATAAAAGATTGAAGGAAGTGCATGGGCTTTCTGTTAGAGCTTTTGAAACCTGCTGCAGATAGTTCTTTTAGTGACTTCAATAGCCAATGTATAGTGCTGTATCAGTTAACTTTGCCTATGGCTAAGTAAAGAATGTGATATCTGTTCATCATAAACTTGTGCAAGATAATATTCCATTTTCTTTGTAATGCTTTATTAGATGTTTGATTCTTGCAGTTCTTATTAACATGGCTTTGTAGGACTCTTCAAACAGCTGTTGGAGTATTTGGTGGCGAAGCCTACACAGATAGGTTGGATGTACTACCACTAATGGTTGCAAATGCAGGAAATAGTGCTCGTGCTGCTATTTCAAGTGTAGACTCTCCACCAGTTGTAGCAGTAGAACTTTGTCGAGAACATTTGGTATGCGTTGTTTAAATGTGCTCTACTCAATGCTACACTTCATGCTTTTTAATGGGAATGTGGGACACCTAATATATATTTATGCATGTAAGTTTCTTTTAGACTTCTCAGCATATTGAAAGCTTTCAGATAATGGACATAAGAATGGATACACCTCAAAGATTCCTCTTGCTGATTAATGGGCCTTTTCTGTTTGAGTTGGTCTTTGCATGTGCATAAGGTTGTGGGCAGTGCTATATGATGCTTGTAATTCGTGCTTTCCTGAAACAATAGAGTTGCTCTAAGAAAATCTTGTCCCATTCATTCCCTATAGTTATCTAGCTATGAGGAATCTGGATAGTGCAAGTTCAATTGGTGAGGCCCTCAGTAGGTAAACCTGAGAATGACATCCATAGATTAAAAGTAAGTGTGGTTTAACATTGTGCACGGCAGGCTTAATGTTAGTAAGCTCCTCACTTAACCAAAAGAAAGGAGATGGATAGACATGGTACAATTGAGAGTTAAAACTGCACCGACGATCTTTAGTAGGTTCTGTCAGTTAGGTAGTGCAATCAATATAGCCAATTTAGGTGCTGTCAAATGCTTTTGTAACCCTCCCCTCATTTGTTCTGAGTGTTTCATGTTGATTTCCTAGAAAATGATTAGATCCATGGCTCCTTAAGCTTTTCTGACTCTAGTTCCCTTCATTCATAGTCAAGGATGTCATTTGGTTGTTTGATGCATCATGTCCTCATGCCAACTTGTTGTAATAAGCAAGTTTGTCTTGCAAGTAGCAGAGAACTTCAGTTTCTTCATCTAACTAGTTTAGGCACTTTCTCTTTTCCATTTGTTTTCCTTTTAATTACCTGAGTAGATTAATGCAATCCTTAGCATTGGCATTTTGTTATGCATGGATTCTAAACTCTTTTCTCCTTTCCTGATTGCAGGGACTTCATCCTTGTGATAAGAGAAGATGTATTACTGATTATCAATTTCTTTTTCCAGGAGTTGATTTCTCACTGGAAAGTACTTGACTTAGTATATACTCAAATAAATCAGTATATTTCTGTTATATATAACACTAGAATCTCTTTGATGCTTCAAAGTGTTAAGTTAGTCTGTTTTATGTGCTCTTCTTTCGATCTTTCTAATTTGTGGCAGCTTGGTCATTATGTCTCATTATGTGCAGATCGAGAGCAATGAGGATGTATTGTGGAAGGCTGATGTTAGAGAGACAAACAAGAACTTGCAGCTAGGGGACTGAAATTCCTAAACTGGTTAGTGTTTGCTTAACTACTTTTTAGGTGTTGACATGCTGCCAAACCACTCACTTTTCGGTGAGCAGGATTACAGCTGCAAAACTAACTCACATTTGTATGGAATTCAGTTTTATTTGTAAGCTCTGTCCTATCATATACTGTACAATATAATGAAACTGCAAGTTCAATAGTTTCATTAGCCTATGGGTTTCTCTTGTAATCATATTATGCCACATTCTTTTTCTCCCCTGATAAAACATAGACATCCATTAATGAACTAAGAGCAGAGTATCAAGCAAACCAGCAAAAACAGCGTAAAACAGCACCAATAGGTAGTCAAAATACTAAGAGCCCACCCTGATATCAGGCTTATTTCCTAATACATTTCTACCATCACATAAGCTACTTGAAGCTTGCATGTCACCCATTTCAATGGTTAAGGAAGCTGCATCCAAGTCCACAGTAATAAGTCTAGTAGCAAGGAGGCCTTTGAAGTCTTGTTTGGCCAAAATTGTGTGTTCATCCTGGCTTTGGTTCCAAAGTCGGTAGCTTTGATTTGCTGTCCTTCCCATTTGAATTAGCACATCAGCAACTTGATTTGCCTCCCTGGTTGAGGAGCATCCTGCAATCCATTATTAGAGGCATTAGTTCAGAAGATTTGACAACAGATAGTTTAAGATTTCATTGGCCTCCAATTCAACTTGCATTTGTGCAACTTGGTTGAATTAATACTTTTAAACCTTCCCTAAGTGCCCCAAGTTCAGCTTCAAAACTGGATGTGGTCAAACTAGTGGATATGCTTTGTCAGCTCTATGGATAATTCTCTACTCTATATAGGCAAGCATGATAAGTAGCAAGAGAGAGACAACAGAAGATGCAACTGGGATCTTCGATACATAGGATTATTCTTGCTTTACTTTATGCTAGTCCAGTTTGATGTAGCGCTATATATATGACAAAATCTTAGGCAGGATTTTTCAATTGCCTGAGTGCTTCTACCTAGTTGGATTTGCAGGACCCATGTAAACTTATATTAGGCCTTCTGTAATCAGACAACTTACAGTAGCTAACTGTAGCTGTAGCTAAGTACCGTATCGTACTACTAATTTGAAAGTTTTGGTGATTTTAGTGTGATGACAATTGACAAGTTACTTTGATGCCATATTTTTAATTTTCCCAATATAGAAAAGCCACTTAACACTCTAAAGAATAAAAAGACAAAGGGGTTTCATGTAATTATACTACTAATAATAATACTATGGTGTTTTCTGTTTTCCAAATTTTGATGAACTAATTAAAAGAAAAAAGATGTATTATGTGTGATCTACATGTATTCATCTAGGATAAACAAAGAACCCTGAATTTGTGATAATATAACATAGAAAATTACTAATGTATAGTAATCATAGAAAAGAAACCACATTAAAATAAAATTGCATTCAAAGTTCTTTAATGAATTGTATTGTAAATTTTATTAATGTATATCCATTGTGAAATTTTTATTGTCTCCACAAATACTATAAAAAATTTATATCCTCATTCTTTCACTGAATTACACTTGTATTTGGATTTAGTGTTACTTTACTTCTTCCACACTTTAACTACCTAAAGGTGACCGTGTACATTATTTGTCATATTATCAAATATACTCCCCTTGAGGATTAGCTGACTTCTGAAATCTATATCATTTTGTCTATAAGAAATTAACAGTAGAAAATTAGGGAATTTCAGAAACAATGCTTAGTTGATGGCAAAAGGAAAATAAATGGGAAGATTATTTAATTCGAAAGATACAGATAATATGATTTTATATATATATATAGGTGGAAAACAACATAAATAACATTTCAATGTGGACAACATTCTGAAAATCAGATTCATGCTAATAATAATTGAAATTTCATGAATATGTTTATCTTTCAATTTGATATCCCATGCATTGCCTGGGTTTTTATGCTAGTAGCTAAGTATAGCTAAGTATTATGTGGATATTGTGGATAAGTAAGTTTGGTGAAAATGTGCTGTATTATTTCATGGAGGGCCAACAGCTGTATCTAGTGATAGAGAGTGCTAATAAAATGAATAGGGTCAATAATTAAGAGCACACACTTTTGGCTATAATAGGGACTTCAGTCCTTCAGTTATGCAAGCTGCTTGCCTCCTCCTTTGGCAGCCAGGAGTCTGTGCAAACTATCTTCTGGTTTGGCTGAACAATAAAAATTGGCTTTAATGGCCCTCTTTGCTTCTGCAGGTTGTGGACACGAAAAGAAAAGGAGATAGCAGTTGTTACACATAGTGGTTTCTTGTCTCACACATTAGCTTTTTTTGGAGGAGATTGTCACCCTTCGGTGAAAACTGAAATATGTAGACGGTGAGTATCTGTTTTGCCTGTTCATTAATTCTTAGATTTTATCCTTGGCAGAAACGTGAAAATTACTGAACTCTCTTGCTTTATGCTCCAGCGTCTGGACTTCAATAGGATTTAATTTCAGCCATCCTATTGTTATGCTTTAGACGAATGAGTGACTGCATGTATCCTTTTGGTGGAAGTGTTGTTGAGCCATCTATGTTTCTCATAGTGTAGTATAATCTTGCGATGAGATGACACAACATATAATATTTGGGCAGCTTTGCAAACTGTGAACTCCGGTCAATGGTTATCGTGGACAAAAGGTGAGCTTGTGGACTCTCGCTGCTCCTTTATTTCCTTCTATTTTGAATTGCTCACCCCTCCTGATCTTCATTGTCAGTAATCTTGGATCCGATCCCTCTGCCACGAATTTTCCTGGAAAGATTCCTCATGGACCTGACCGCCCTAGCGACATTACAGAAAGCAATGTGGAAGGAAAGAGTTCCAAGAATGAACAACCCTAAACCTATTTTACAAAGGATCAACAATTCTTCAGCAGCTGCAGGCTAGTGCGGAAATTGTGTTCTTGTGGGTGAATGTCAATTTGCGGAAGCCATTGTTCCTCAATCCCTGCATCTGGATATGCAAACCCGTCCTTTAATTCATAAGCAAATGGATGTTCTGTACTGTATGATCTCTTGTTCCACTCTTGGTAATTGCAAATCCTTTTCTAAGCATCGCAGAATGGACTGTAGCATTTAGCCTCGAGTGCTTCTTAGAACAAGTAGAACTGGTGCAGGAACATGAATACTTGTCGCTCCATATCGAATGACAGGTTTTTACTTCTGATGGGGCCTTTCCCAGCTTGTGTCGTGATAGATTCTATTGTTGTGTCGAGTTCAAAATTGCTAGGTTACGGTTCACTTGTCTGAGTGGACTTGACATACCTTGCGATTTGATTTACTCGAGATCAACCTTCTCATCAAACTATGAATCTTGTGTCAAGGTCACCTTAGGCTCGCACTTGAGCGTGGTTCAAGCTGAGTGTTAATGTAGATTGGATGTTAGAGATTAGGAGTAATATAACATCCATGGCTTTTCATGTTCATAATGATATAAATAGCAAAGTTAACCATTCCATTTTGCTTGAACTAGAGGAGTCATGCATCATCAAGCTCCATTTTTTAGTATTTGATATTTGAGTTATATCCAAAGTAAACGCAGAAATTAGCTACTTTGTCTATAATTGTTTTTCTTTTTTTTCGGTGACTGAGGAACCACTGGAGACCCCTTTCTCCATAATTGTTGATCACCATTAATATCATATTTGAGGTATCATCTCTATTAGTGAAATACCTGAATACATGCAGAGGTGTGATTTTCAATAAAACTTTCATCTTCAATACTTTCGTTGAATTCACGAGAAGATATTCGTTCTACTTAAGTATATTGTACTATACACTACCAACTCCCTAGTAAGATTCTCCTAGAATTTGGAAATGACATTGTCCATTGAGTTCTCTTGGCACGAGACTCCTCTTGAGCCTTGTCTCCACCAGCAGCAATAACGATGACATCCAATTTCGACATTCTTGTGATCACTTGGTATGCACTACCAACTCTCAATCATGCTCTCTACAACTTGCTTTAATATCACCTATCGTAGGCCAACGCTTGAGATTGCAATCGTGCAACAACTAGACTCCAAATGACTCGATTATGTTTATTAGAAGTTACTTAAAGCTCAGCCTTCTCCTTGTCAATTGCTCGCTCGGTCATTTGGTGTACTTCTGATGGCAAAGAGGAACTTTTAAGAAGAAAGTGTTCGGAAGAGAATGTTTCATTGCTTCTTGATGTGTTGAATTTGATGTTACAAATGAGGGAAGATGGGACCTTTTAATATACGAGAGCCCCTTGAATGACAAGTACATACTTCAATCTAATACTTACCCCATTAATTATTAGAATGCCGTAGAGTATAAAGCTATATATCCCATAATACTATTAGTATTATTAATAATTTTCTAAAGTGTCCTAAAAATCCCTAGAAGTCTCCGGGCATTCCTAATTGCCTAAGTCATCTCTTCGACCAATTTTGTCATCAGGATCCTTCAATCTAATCTTGGACCCAAAATCAACCCAAAATCATGGGGGTATTGAATTCCACAATGAGTCGATTTCAATAACCTATCCAATAAACCCCAATTCCCAATAATTGGGGTCAAGAACTATAATCTATTATACTTGAATTCAACATGGAACTGATCAGTTCTAGGTTATTTCCCAATCTATCGAGGACCGCATTTATTTTGTAAAAATCATATAATTAATATTATATATTATCGTTTTCAGCTTATGACTAATATTGCATCTCAACATTATTAATTTTTAATTACCTTTTCACAAAAAAAAAAAAAATTATTAATTTAATTTCCAAGTTAAACTGGCCCAGTTGCTCTCCTATAAATGAGATAGGGTAACCACCCATGGAGAGGTACCTCAGAAACCCTAGCTTCCAAGCTAACATTTTTCTGCTCTCTTCTTCTTCAGCCGTCGCTTCCCCCTCCTCCTTCTCCTTCTCCAACTTCTCTGCATCTGCTCGGCAACCCAATTCGACTCATGAAGCACTCGTCATCATTATTTGAAGTTCTTCCCTCTCGCGACGGGGCGCCGAAGATCTCGGCTTCCCGAGCTGGACGTTCGGCCCGCGAGGGGGTGGATTTCCAAGTAATGATTGACGAGTACTCCATTTGTCCGAATTCCTGCACACCCTCCCGAGTTCGATGCCATCGCCAAAATCCCTTTTGGGATCTGTGGGAGATCTTATTGGGGTCGTTTGTTTCGGTGTGTTTTTTCAATAGTCTGCGTGTGGATGTGGGTTGGACTTCGTATGATTCTGGGATTGGATTGAAATCAATGTCGACGTGTTTCGATTCGTGTTCGTTGGTCTTGAAATGGGTTTAAACCGGATTTAACAGACGGTACTGAATCATGTGCTGTGCATTCATGTGGACGTTACTATGTTATAGTGTCCAATCAGGCAAACCATGTACTGATAACATCGACCCACCGTGAATTGGGTGGAAAGCTTGACGATTTTGAAGGAAAAAGCATTTCTTTGTTGGATATGATGTGACTAAATCTGAACACGGAGTGTTTTGTTTTTTGGGTGTTTTTTGCATTTACCATGGAAGAGTGTGTTTGGCGGATTATATATTGATGCCTTCTTCGATTGTGTGATAGTGTAAACATGGTTTATCGAGTGGTACTTAGAATTAGATGGGCATGCTATTGGCGTCTGTGCTTTCTAGCTAATGGATACTGTAATCTGAATGCTCTCGATGAGGAAAACCTTTTCCTAGTCTATCTGAAGAAATCGGAGCACGATCCATGTATTTGAATTGAAATGTTTTAGCTTATGCCTCCAAAGTTTGTAGTTTTTGAAGGCATTGATATGAACAGACTGGGCAGTTTACCTGAAGTTAGGCAAGCTTTTTCCTTCAATCTATATATTTGATTATGTGGATCCATCATTTTGTTTTTGCACAGAAAATTATACATGGCTGATTGGACTTGCTTGACATCTCAGATGCAAAATGGAATTTAAAGTCTCTTTTAAGTTAGATTGTGTTTTGCTATTTTTTTCTTTTCTATTTGTGGGTTTTTATGTTATTATTTGGAGTCCATGTTTGTGTAACCCAGTTTTTTCTTGATAAAAAAGATGCCTTTAAAGTTGTGAATCTATCAACATGTAATTTTCTGCTTACCTTCCTTTGTGGGTTAATGGGAAACCCCCCTCTATGCACCTGAGGAAAGGCTGCACTGCAGTAGTAAGGGCGTTAAGACTGGAGCTTTCTGTAGTGCTAGCAGGAATCTAAGTGAATGGATCCCACCCTGTAGCGAGTGAAGTGCTTATGCCCCTTTAGTGGTAGGGCCGAGCAAAAGTTCTAATTTGAGATCCAGGTGTCCATCGGCTTCTCTAAGGTGGTTCCAGTTCTCCTCTGGATGCAATGTAAGTTCGACAGAAAGGGGCTGGATTCGGGAGTGTTCTGAGCATCTGTTATTACGTGGCAGTAGTAAGGGCGTTAAGACTGGAGCTTTCTGTAGTGCTAGCAGGAATCTAAATGAATGGATCCCACCCTGTAGCGAGTGAAGTGCTTATGCCCCTTTAGTGGTAGGGCCGAGCAAAAGTTCTAATTTGAGATCCAGGTGTCCATCGGCTTCTCTAAGGTGGTTCCAGTTCTCCTCTGGATGCAATGTAAGTTCGACAGAAAGGGGCTGGATTCGGGAGTGTTCTGAGCATCTGTTATTACGTGGCAAGTGTGTCAGGCCCCTGGGGCTGCTCCATTCTGATCCAAGAAGTGGATTCCCAGTTACTTCTCCATTCCAGATAATTTGATGGTGAGATTAGTTGTATTAGCAGAGAGATTATTCTCCAAAGCACTTTATGTAACTAGCTTCTATATGAAGCAGACGACCTATTTTTTATTAAGCAAGGAGAAAGTTTGTGTGAAATTTGGAAAGGTGGTGATATGTTTGCAATATTGTTGTTTATGTCTGTTTATAGCACCACATTTTTTTTCTTTTTGTGGGTGAGGTAAATTTTGTTAGCTCAGATTTTTGTCATTCTATCACACCTTAACTTGACTTTACCATCAAATTCTCATTTGTATGGGCTGCATGTCCTGTTTGATTCCTCCTAGAATTCACTATCTTGATCGTGATGGAATTGTCAGTGGAGGGTGGATTGAGTTTGCTGATGTACAGTTGGAATTTGTTAGAGTGATTTGCTAATAGACCGACTATTCAATAAATCTCAAAGGTAATTGACAAGGTGACCTAGCACTTGAGAGTCTCTTATACGGTGTATGCGCAGATCTTTTTCTTGCTACTTAGATGGTTAACTGGTGGAACAATCTGAGCAGAGCATCTATCGATACATATTTGCCATTTGCCTTAAGCTTATTGTTGCAGATAGGATCTCATTTAGCTCTCCAATCCCGTGGGACAGATCATCGTGTTTGGATTGGTCCGCAGCTTTATATTGATTATCATGGATAGGTCGACTGAAACCATCTAGTACTCACTAAACATGAAGGGTTTCGAATACCTGCAGCTTGTGTACAAGTCGATGGTGTAGTTATTAAGAGCCGTGGGAGGTTTGCCATGATTTAGTATTTATTTTGAACCTGGAGCTAGATTCTACTTGACCGTTGTGGCATTGCATCGAGTTCTTCTGATCAATTGTCTTGTAATTTGTACGATCTGTTGTTCCTATGCATTTTCACTAGATGCGGTGTGAAGTTTCATTTTAATGACCAATCTGAAAAGTTTCGCAGTATGCTTTTTTGATACAGTTAAGATCATAGATCAGATTTCGTTAGTCTGTAGCTTAGGCTTGGTGATTTCACTGTCCACCAACCCGATGGAGGTTCTAGTAGAATCATGGTTTCTCCCATTTTCTAGGCCAATATTTGATAAATATCGGCACGGGTGTTGATTCAGCATTTTTGACATCGACCGTAGGGGTGATGGAATTGGTTTTCATTTTAGTCCAATTAATAATGTAGGTATTGATTCGATGATTCGACCAAATGATGTGAGATTTTTATGATGCTAACTCGCGCTTGATAATGGTACTCTTATTTGGAAGAAAGAGAAGCCTACAATTCAAATGGATTTAAGGTGAAGTGAAATGTATGAATGTCAAAAATAGATCGACCTTTTTGTTGATTATTGGGAAAATGATCCAATCAGTCATTAATATATTGCATTAATGTCAATTGAGTCTTAAATTTTTTTAATTTTGACAACTTAATTTTGATTAATTTTGGTTGAAGATGATTGAAGCGGTGTGGTCTAGTTATCTAGGATAATCTAGGAAGTATCGACATTTTTCTTCGGAGTTTTTATATCGTATCGGACACTCCAACACATGTCCGACATTTTAGATACTCTCGAATAGTCTCCGACATTTGGTCATTTTCTAACACATGATTCTGACATGTGTATGGTCAATTATAATAATTTTCAATAAATGAGGCATCAAAATGAAAATAAGTAAATAATAAAAATAATAAAGGGGAACGAAGAAATCTAATTTTCTCTTCTCTTTTGATTCTTACTTTCAATAATACACAATTCACCTCCAAGTTTATTTTTCTCTTTTCTTTTGATATGCTTTGACATGTGAGTCCATAATGTTGATTACTTGTTTTTTTTTCCACCAAATTTTATAGATTATTGGAATAGAGTTGAATATATCAAATTGAAATAATGAATAATATTAACAAATTGTGAATTAATTTTTTTAGTGTAAATTTATTTTAGGCTCTTTTATTACTTATTTATTTGTGAATTTGAATCATATTAATTTTATTAAAATAATCATGAATGATAATTTATCATGTATATATAAAAATATATATTTAGTATACATGTCCTAACGTATTGAAATTCTTTATTTTTTGATAAACAACGCATTGGCGTGTCGTGTCGTGTGGTGTGTGATTTGTCATGTTATGTTGTGCAACGTGTAACGTGTCAGTATCGGTGTTACTTAGTTGTTGTCACATTAATGATTTTTGGCAAAAATTGGCCAAAAAGACTATATTAGAATTTTGTGCAAAGATTTAGGATTAAATTGATAAAATTAAAAAGTTTACGATTAAATTGAAATTTGCATAATAGATTTAGAGCTGATTAGGTAGTTTCCATTGGTTCTCAAGAATAACCTCTCCTGTTAGTTTCTTTCCATGGAATTCCCTCTTTTATCGGTTCATTTCAATTCTTTAGCTGTTAACTTGCTCATGATGGCATCCGGAAGGCAATTTAGTTAGCACTCCCTTGCATATCGTCGCCCCAGCCCTGATTACTTGTGGTGAAAGTTGAAGAACTGATTGGATGCCCCGGTGACCCAGACGAGCAATCAGCTAGGACAGAATTCTTTTTCCTAGATGGGTTTGAACGTTACCAATGGAGCTGATGCGCTGAGCTTTAACATGGGCACACTCTCAGAGGCAAAGTACGTAGGATAATATGGTGCAGCGTGTTCATGTACGTAGGATTTTTCCAAGTCACGAGACGGTCGAAGGGGGCTATGATTCAGCTCATTGACATGGGAGGGTCGCAGCCGACACGGGCGAAAAATGAACTTGGGTTAATGCTGGGCGAGTTACGCTAGACCAAAGCAATTACAGAGTACAATCCTATCTAGATTCTCTTTGAGCATAAGTTTCAGGACTTAAATTGGTGGGAAAGCTCTTACATTATTATAACATAAGACAGAGGGTCCATTTTATTAAAAGGAAGTGACTTTGAATAATCAAAACCGTGAGGACTAAAAGTACATAAATAAATCGACTTTCCTGTCGATACTTTAATTTTATTTTAACTTCACAGAAAAATGAAAAAAATATGACTCATTTTGAAATGATTTGGTGTTTCATAAGTAGAGTCAACCATTCTTGATTGTTCTCTAAATTTTCTAATCAAACATATGTTTTTTTTCTAGTAGGTATGAAAAATAACAGAACATACTTACTATAAGTTATTATTTACTTCCATGTAACTTGGTAAGTTAAAGTTACGAAGTCCAAGTCATTACGAGGATCACCCTCTTTAATATTGTTAATACGTGCAATGGCGGTCCAAGGAATTCTATTTATTATTTATTTTTCCAAAATTTATTTTCATCTATGGAAGTGGGGGCCATCTCTACCCTCCATCTACGACTGCATGCATGCATTGACTTTAACTCGACCTGATCATGGATCTAGTGGTAAAATCTCGTCCAAGTGTCGGAACACATTTTGGATGTCGCTCGCCTCCCATTTTTCACAAATCTAGCGGCGCTCAGAACTAGACTCGATCTACCTAGGCCCCGCATATTGATCATATCTAGCTTTGAGTGCTTATACCTTTGGTCATTAGGCTGCCGTGCTTTGGCTCAATCTTTGGCGCATTTCCCTAGGGAGGGATAGAATGGGAATTTTACCAGTAGCTTGTTCCAGGTGCAACCGTGTAATCCTCCACAGAGAAGTCAAAGTAAAATATATCTAGCTTCCCTTGAGAAACAAGAGCTTAGGGGAAAAGGAGGCTTGTGGCACAAGGGATGACCCACAAGTAGCAAAACCCCAAAGCTTGAGTCAATGCTGAATCGAGCTATAAATTGTGGTCTCCCATTGACATATGAACTCACAGATTCACTCGAACACTTGGCATCTAACTACATCACTCACCCTAGCTAATTAGCCATACTCGTTCTCTCTATGGAGCGATTTCAAGTGGGATTTAGATTTCTTCCGACTGAAGAAGAGCTCCTTAGTGGTTACTTGACGAGCAAGGTACTTGGATACGCCGATGGTTGCGTCATACCCGAGCTTGATGATTTCTATGCGTGGGATCCTTGGGATTTACCCGGATTGTATCAACGTGAGTTTC
This sequence comes from Eucalyptus polyanthemos subsp. polyanthemos, assembly GCA_017140185.1. Taxonomy (NCBI): domain Eukaryota; kingdom Viridiplantae; phylum Streptophyta; class Magnoliopsida; order Myrtales; family Myrtaceae; genus Eucalyptus; species Eucalyptus polyanthemos. The sequence continues at coordinate 19,039,842 of CM029463.1, read as the reverse complement.
ATGCACTTGCTACCTTCCCTTTTATTTTGGTTGTAGTATGAATTTCTTATATCATATTAGTAATTACACATTGAAAAGCTGTTCGCGCATTACTAGCACTTATAGTGTTTTGAGAAATTGTCCTAAATCTTTTGCGTTGTATGTGTCCAGAAATATCGAATATTCCATCGGATGGGTTGGATTGGTACTTCTTTTGCCCTTCTCCTTACCTTGCCCAAAATAGCGAGCGAGTGAAAAGACAAACAAGAAGCGGTAAATGGAAAATTACTAGCCAAAAGGATGAAATCAAAGCTCAAGACACCAAGGCTTTAATAGGCACCAAAAGGATTTTGGTGTTTTACAAGGACGTGCCAAGACTGGATGGGTCATGCATGAGTACCACTTGAATCCCAAACTTCTTAATGGATATTCCTCAACTTTTCAGGTTCCCCATTTGATCTATCTAAGATTTCTCGTATATTTTTCATTTGCAAAATAAATAAGTTTTAGGGCAGGTTGAAGAAATGAAAATGATAGTTCTTTTAAACAATGAGCCAATTAACTACTTAAGTGTGGTTGTGACGTCAATAGTGTACAATCTAAGAGCTAGAGGTCACACATTCAAATCCCATCAATTGCCTGTAAATTGCTCTGAATTAAGATTAAGATTTGCATGATGTTTCATAAGCTTAGTTTGATCTTGTCCTTGTGCCGTGGATTATAAAAAAAATAAAAATAAGAACGAGCCAATTATTTTCCTGTACCATGTCATTATTATTCTTTACATTCCACTTTGTATCCAAAGTGAAACTTTTAGATTCTACTAACTTCAATCTTTGTTGCATTAACAAATTATGAATATTTATAGATTCCGTATATCCTTTGTCGCTTGAAGAAGAAACCAAGTGAAAGCTTGGATATTTCCCCAAGTTTTGAAGGAGGTTCGAGCGTAACTTACGACGCTCCAGTTGCTTCTCAACGTGAGCTGACAGAGGACTCAAATCAGGAGGTAACTGAAAGGACCGAACCTCTGTTCTGGATTTCGCCTCCCATGTCTCACCGGTTTCGATCAATATATTGTTAGCCGAAAATTCCGGAGTAGTTCGAGAGTTTTTTAACATGGACTTCTTTTGTCCGATGTCAGTCATCGTTTCAAGCAACTGCGGAATCACTCCATCCATTTCAGAGGCTCGACGACAACTTGCCGGACTACAACTCGTATGGCTCTTTCCATCCGCAGCCCCACTTGTACGACGATGGCCAGGTACTACAGTTCACAAAGCAGATTGTTTTAATCACTTGGCGAAACAAATTGACCGTTCAGTAATTCCTAATTTGAACTAATGATCACCATGTTTGGTACAACAGGGCGGTGGTTTTTGGTGAGCCTAGGAACGTGAAGAGTACCACCGTCAGCTCTGCAACATTGTGGCCTAGCAGGATCACGCTTTAGAAAGTTTTTCAGGGTTTTGTGTGTACCGACATATATATTTTGAGAAGTATTGTACTGCGTATTCTGTATTGCACTTGTGCCAACGACATAGTTGGACAAAAATTTTGAGTATGAAGCTTCGGTTGATAAATGAAGATGCTGATTGTCATATTGGCCATCCCTTTCCAACGTTTAAGGCATTTTGCGGTGATTCATGGATGATTCATGGTCCATGGGGATTATAATATAATAATATTAATTCAATAATAATAATAATAAAATAATAATAATAATAATAATTATAATAATGTTGGTTTGAATATAGGGGCGGCGGCTAATTGCAAATTTTCAAGATATTTTCTGTTGCACATTTTTCCCTAAATTAGTAATAGTTTGACCCTTTGACCCTTCCTAAATTTTTGCCACCACAATCTTTGCTTTATAAAGTTAGCGAAAATCCAAATTGTAATCGATTTAAGAATTCACATTTGTAACAAGCCTAGACCACCTGAACTCAGTAAAACATAAAAGAAATAGAAATGGTACGGCTATAGCTTTTCTTGAGAAAAATTAATTTCCTGTTCGAATGATAATTAGTCTTTATAGTGCCCCTAGTGCATCCTACAGGATCGGACCCACAACTCTCTAACATGTATCAAGCGCGTTCGAGCTAAACTTAATTAATCCATTTTATACACAAATAGTAAATGCATTGCATGTGAATTGACTCTTTAATATTTTTTTAATATGCTTTAGACACATGTAATTAATACCTATTAGCACGACGTGTTTAAATGTTTTTAGATATGTTCATTTACTTCCAAACATATTTTACATGTTTATACAGAAGAACCTATAATTTTGTTTTTGTTTTTTAAAATTGTGCTAACCATGTTGTATCTTTCAATGTGTTTGATAATCAAGTCTTGGTCAAATTTCAAATTCATGACAATATTCGTTAAAAAGTTATGTTTAGCATGAACTTGACATATAATGAATATGACATGACATAATTGGGGAAAAAATCCTAAATTTATTACATATGTACTAATTCAATGTTAAACATTTCAATTATACGAATTTACTACCAAAATCTACCAACTTCCATGGAAAAGTGAGGGAAAATATCATTTCAATCGTAAATATATTGTATTGATTTTAATTCTAATGTTTACATAAAATTTCAATTTAATTATTTCAATAAAGTTTTATTTAGAATTATTAATGTGGAAGTCTAGTCATCACCGACTATTTTACGTGGCACGCTAACAATTTGCCCGGGATAAATATACTCGAAATGATGCCGCTTTACTTATTTTTCTTTGACTTTTCCACATTTCCTTTTTCTTTTCCTTCCTTTTCTTTACTTACTGTTCATCTTCTTCCTTAGGTTTGCGCGTTACTGTTTATCCACTGTTGTCGCAGTGTCCGCCATCGCCGCCAAGCTGTGCGTTTCCCCACTGCTCGACTTCAACGCCCACCCCGCCAATATGACAAGCTGCCCTGAGTTCTGGATGGCTTAAGGTTGGTCGCCGTAGTGATTCAGGACTTTCTGGTCTTCGTTTTGCTTAGACTCAGTAAAAAAGAAGGAAATTGTCCTGATAAGTCAGGATTTCTGGAGGGATTGAAGACTGCTAAGAGCTTGGCTTAGCCCTTTCAGCTGCAAAGTCATGTGGGCGCTCAAGCTTAAGGGAGTGAAGTATGAGTAGGAGGGCGATGTGTTGTTGCGGTGCTATCCAATTCACAAGAAGATCACTGTGCTCATCCATGGAGAGAAACTGGATGCAGAGTCCGCTGTGATACTGCAGTAAATCGAAGGGAGTTGGCTACAGAGCCCTCTGCTTCCTTAGGATCCTCATAAGGATGCCGTGGCCCAGTTGTTGATCAAATTCGATGAGGAAAGGAGATCGAACCATCCAAATCTAGGAGCCACTCGTTGTATTAGGCGTGACGAGGGTTGAAATCAAGTAATGGGGAGATGCAGGGCTTGGTGGCGGGGTGGAGACGACGACCATGGCAGGACGAGCGATAACCGAGAAACTCGAGGAAGAAGATGAACAGTAACAACGATAAAAAGACAAAAGAAGAAGAAGAGAAACATGTAATGAAATGAAATTTTAAAACTCGTTATAAAAGTGCTAAAATTTTTTTGTAATATAATTTTAAAACTTATCAAAAATGTATAATTGAATTCTAAAACTTTTCAAAAAATGCAATCAATCAAAAGACTTGATTAGATCAACTTGACAAATCTATGGACTTTGATTGCATTTTTTTTTTTAAAACTTTTTTATGACTCAATTGAACTTTTAAAACTTATTTAAAAATTAATTACATTTTCATGGCAAGTTTAATTTCCAATACACTTATCCCAAAAAGGAAAAAAAAAAACATCTAGAAAGTTCATAAAAATAAATAAGTTGACTTCTTTTTAAGTAACTTGATTTACTTCAGAATGTCGATGTGCCATTGGTCATCACCTCAATAATGTCGGTGGAAATGTCCAAAAGGACTACATTGAAATTTTATATAAAAGGTTTAGAGTACATTGGCAAAATTGAAATTTTTATCATTACATTAGAATCGGTAAATAAGTTTAGAATTAAGTTCATAATTTTTCTAGAAAAAGTGTGTTTCATTACCCAAAAAAGAAAAAAAGAACCTATTAGTCGAGGTGACATAGTCCGGATTAGGCCGGTTCACTCTCTAACCCTAAGATCAACCCGCACAGTGTTGATTCTTAATTTTTGGAACCGAGGACCGACTCTATTGAGCTTGGGACTGAGGACCGGACTGACCCAATAGATTCGGTTCGGTTCCAAGGTCAACCCGGGATCAACCGATAATTTTTTTATTCATTTTTGTTTGGTAAAAGGTAAGAATAAAATGGATTTATTTCATTTTTGTACTTCTTAAAAAAACGATTGAGGACCGAACACAACCAATGGGTTCGGTCCTGTTTCAAAGTCAATTCAGGACTAACCAATAATTTTTTATTTCATTTTTTATACTCCTTGAAAGAGCAACCGATGACCGTACCAACCCAATAGGTTCGATAATAAGCGATGTTAGCTAAGAAATGCAAGCGATGAGGGTCAAGTGGGGTGAGCGTCGAATAGAATGAGCATAAAAAGTTGAGCGGGGAGCAATAAGCCAATCGAGTATCAAGTGGCGAGCGGCACGAGTGACCCAAAGCGAGTGAGGTGAGTGTTGAGTGGTAAGAGGAGAAGTTGTTTATTTCGATTTTGACAAATTACAGACTAAGAGGACAAATAAGATAGAAGAGAACGAATATTAGAAGAGGATGCCGTTGCCGTGATTTAGTATTTATTTTGAACTTGGAGCTAGATTCTACTTGACTGTTGTGGCATCACATCGAGTTCTTCTGATCAGTTATCTTGTAATTCGTACGATCTGCTGTACCTATGCTTTTTTACTAGATGCGGTGTGAGGTTTCATTTTAATGACCGATCTGAAAAATTTCACAGTAAGTATTTTTAATACTGTTAAGATCATAGATTAGATTTCGTTAGAGCCTGTAGCTTAGGCTTGGTGATTTCACTGTCCAACCCGATGGAGGTTCTAGTGGAATCATGGTTTCTCCCATTTTCTAGGTCAATATTTGATCAATATCGGCACGGGTGTTGATTCAGCATTTTTGACATCGACCGTAGGGGTGATGGAATTGGTTTTCATTTTATTCTAATTAATAATGTAGGTATTGACTCGATGATTCGACCAAATGATGTGAGATTTTTATGATGCTAACTCGTGCTTTAATAGCTTGGAGACTGTCGTTGTAATGGTACTTTTAATTGGAAGAAAGAGAAACTAACGATTCAAATGGATTTTTGGTGAAGTGAAATGTATGATTGTCAAAAATAGACCAACCTTTTCGTTAATTATTAGGAAAATTATCCAATCAAGTCATAAATATATTATATTGATGTCAATTGAGTCTTAAATTTTTTAATTTTGTTAACTTAATTTTGGTTAATTTTGGTTGAAAATGACTGAAGCGGTGTGGTCTAGTTATTTAGAAAGTATTGACACTCTTTGAGAGCCTTCATCTGACACTTGGACACGTATCTTACATTTTTAGACACTCTCGAACAGTCTCCAACATTTGATCAATTTCTAACACATGATTCCGACATGTATATGGTCAATTTTAAAAAATTTCAATAAACGATGAATCAAAATGTAAATATGTAAAAAAAAAAAAAAAAATAAAGGGGGAATGAAGAACAACTTAGTTTTATTTTCTCTTATGATTCTTACTTTCCATAATACACAATTCACCCTCAGATTATTATTTTCTCTTTTCTTCCGACACGCTCTGACACGTGAGTCCATAATATTGATTGCTTATTTTTTTTCTCGAAGTTTTTATAGATTATTGGAATTGAGTTGAATATATCAAATTGAAATAATGAATAATATGAGCAAATGGTAAATTAATATTTTTAGTGTAAATTCATTTTAAGTTATTTTATTATTTTACTTATTTGCGAATTTGAATCAAATAAATTTATTAAAATAATCATGAAACGATAATTTATCATGTATATATAAAAATATATATATTTTTAGTATACAACATGTCATAACATGTTGAAATTCTTTATTTTTTTTATGAACGACGTGTTAGCGTGTTGTGTTGTGTCGTATCGTGTCGTGCGGGGTGCGGCGTGTCAATGTCGATGTTACATAGTTAGTTGTTGTCACATTAATGATTTTTGGCAAAAATTAGCCGAAAAGATTAGATTAAATTGATAAAATTGAAAAGTTTCCAATTAAATTGATATTTGTAAAATTGATTTAGAACTGATTAGTTTAATTTCCATTGATTTTCAAGAATAATCTCTCCTCTTCGTTTCTTTTCATGGAATTCCCTCATTTATCGGTTCATTTCAATTCTTTAGATGTTAACTTGCTCATGATGGCATCCGGATGGCAATTTAGTTAGCACGCCCTTACATGTCGTCGCCCCAGCCCTGATGACTTGTGGTGAAAGTTGAAGAACTGATTGGATGCCCCAGTGACCCCGACGAGCGGATACCTTCATCAGAGGAAGAATCAGTTAGGACAGAATTCTTTTCCCTAGAATGAGTTTGAACGTAGGATAATATGGTGCAGCGTGTTCATGTACGTAGGACTTTTCCAAGTCACGAGACGGTCGAAGGGGCTATTATTCCAGCTCATTGACATGGGAGGGTCGCAGCCGACATGGGCGAAAAAAGCAATTACAGAGTACAATCCTATCAAGATTCACTTTGAGCATAAGTTTTAGGACTTAAATTGGTGGGAAAGCCCTTACATTATTATAACATAAGACAAGGGGTCCATTTTATTAGAAGGAAGCAAACTGGAATAATCAAAACTACAAGGACTAAAAGTACGTAAATAAATTGACTTTCCTGTCGATACTTTAATTTTATTTTAACTTCACATAAAAATGGAAAAGAATATGACTCATTTTGAAATGATTTCGGTGTTTCAGAATTACAGTCAACCATTCTTGATTGTTCTCTAAATTTAACCATTCTTGATTATTCTCTAAATTTACTCATCAAACATATGTTTTTTTTTTTTTTTTCTAATAGGTATGAAAAATAACAGAACATACTTACTATAAGTTATTATTTACTTCCATGTAACTTGGTAAGCTAAAGTTACGAAGTTCAAGTTATTACGAGGATCACCTTCTTTAATATTGTTAATACGTGCAATGGCGGTCCAAGGAATTTCATTTATTATTTATTTTTCCAAAATTTGTTTTCATCTAGGGAAGTGGGGGCCATCTCTACCCCCATTTGCGATTGCGTCCATGCATTGACTTTAATTAGACTTGATCATGGATCTAGTGGCAAAATCCCGTCCAAGTGTCGGAACACATTTTGGATGCCGCTCGCCTCCCATTTTTCAAAAGTCGAGTGGCGCTTGGAACTAGACTCGATCTACCTAGGCCCCGCATATTGATCATATCTAGCTTTGAGTGCTTATACCTTTGGTCATTAGGCTGCCATGCTTTGGCTCAATCTTTGGCGCACTTCCCTAGGGAGGGATAGAATGGGAATTTTACCAGTAGCTTGTTCCAGGTGCAACCGTGTAATCCTCCGCAGAGAAGTCAAAGTAAAATATATCTAGCTTCCCTTCAGAAACAAGAGCTTACGGGAAAAGGAGGCTTGTGGCACAAGGGATGACCCACAAGTAGCAAAACCCCGAAGCTTGAGTCAGCGCTGAATCCATTTATAAATTGTGGTCTCCCATTGACATATGAACTCACAGATTCACTCGAACACTCCATATCTAACTACATCACTCACCTTAGCTAATTAGCCATACTCACTCTCTCTATGGAGCGATTTCAAGTGGGATTTAGATTTCTTCCGACCGAGGAAGAGCTCCTTAATGGTTACTTGACGAGCAAGGTACTTGGATACGCCGATGGTTGCGTCATACCCGAGCTTGATGATTTCTATGCATGGGATCCTTGGGATTTACCCGGATTGTATCAACGTGAGTTTCATGCACTTGCTACCTTCCCTTTTATTTTGGTTGTAGTATGAATTTCTTATATCATATTAGTAATTACACATTGAAAAGCTGTTCGCGCATTACTAGCACTTATAGTGTTTTGAGAAATTGTCCTAAATCTTTTGCGTTGTATGTGTCCAGAAATATCGAATATTCCATCGGATGGGTTGGATTGGTACTTCTTTTGCCCTTCTCCTTACCTTGCCCAAAATAGCGAGCGAGTGAAAAGACAAACAAGAAGCGGTAAATGGAAAATTACTAGCCAAAAGGATGAAATCAAAGCTCGAGACACCAAGGCTTTAATAGGCACCAAAAGGATTTTGGTGTTTTACAAGGGACGTGCCAAGACTGGATGGGTCATGCATGAGTACCACTTGAATCCCAAACTTCTTAATGGATATTCCTCAACTTTTCAGGTTCCCCATTTGATCTATCTAAGATTTCTCGTATATTTTTCATTTGCAAAATAAATAAGTTTTAGAGCAGGTTGAAGAAATGAAAATGATAGTTCTTTTAAACAATGAGCCAATTAACTACTTAAGTGTGGTTGTGACGTCACTAGTGTACAATCTAAGAGCTAGAGGTCACACATTCAAATCCCATCAATTGCCTGTAAATTGCTCTGAATTAAGATTAAGATTTGCATGATGTTTCATAAGCTTAGTTTGATCTTGTCCTTGTGCCGTGGATTATAAAAAAAATAAAAATAAGAATGAGCCAATCATATTCCTGTACCATGTCATTATTATTCTTTACATTCCACTTTGTATCCAAAGTGAAACCTTTAGATTCTACTGACTTTAATCTTTGTTGCATTAACAAATTATGAATATTTATAGATTCCGTATATCCTTTGTCGCTTGAAGAAGAAACCAAGTGAAAGCTTGGATATTTCCCCAAGTTTTGAAGGAGGTTCGAGCGTAACTTACGACACTCCAGTTGCTTCTCAACGTGAGGCGACAGAGGACTCAAATCAGGAGGTAAGTAACTGAAAGGACCGAACCTCTGTTCTGGATTTCGCCTCCCAAGTCTCACCGGTTTCGATCAATTTATTGTTAGCCGAAAATCTCAGAGTAGTTCGAGAGTTTTTTAACATGAGATTTTTTGTCCGATGTCAGTCATCATTTCAAGCAACTGCGGAATCACTCCATACATTTCAGACGCTCGACGACAACTTGCCGGACTACAACTCGTATGGCTCTTTCCATCCCCAGCCCCACTTGTACGACGATGGCCAGGTACAGTAGTTCACAAAGCCGATTGTTTTGATCACTTGGCGAAACAAATTGACCGCTCAGTAATTCCTAATTTGAACTAATGATCACCATGTTTGGTACAACAGGGCGGTGGTTTTTGGTGAGCCTAGGAACGTGGAGAGTACCACCGTCAGCTCTGCAACATTGTGGCCTAGTAGGATCACGCTTTAGAGAGTTTTTCAGGGTTTTGTGTGTACCGACATATATATTTTGAGAAGTATTGTACTGCGTATTCTGTATTGCACTTGTGCCAACGACATAGTTGGACAAAAATTTTGAGTATGAAGCTTCGGTTGATAATTGAAGATGCTGATTGTCATATTGGCCATCCCTTTCTAACGTTTCAGGCATTTTGCGGTGATTCATGTGGGGATTATGTTATATGTATTAATTCAAATCCACACTTGTCATCTAAATCGATTGGCGGTCCATATCAGATTACGTTATAATAATGTTGGTTTGAATATAGGGGCAGCGCTAATTGCAAATTTTCAAGATATTTTCCACATTTTTTCCTAAATTAGTAATGGTGTGACCCTTTGACCCTTGCTAAATTTTTGCCACCACAATCTTTGCCTTCTAAAGTTAGCGAAATCCAGATTGTAATCGATTTAAGAATTACGCTTGTAACAAGCCTAGACCACCCGAACACAGTAAAACATAAAAGAAATAGAAATGGTACTGCTATAGCTTTTCTTGTCCAACATAAAATCAGAAAAATTAATTTCCTTTGCGAATGATAATTAGTCTTTATAGTGCCCCTAGTGCACCCGACAGGATCGGACCCACAACTCTCTAACATGTATCAAGCGCGTTCGAGCTAAACTTAATTAATCCATTTTATACACAAATAGTAAATGTATTGCATGTGAATTGACTCTTTAATCCACTCCCCTTTCGGGGCCTCTTCATTTCCTTGTACCTCCCCCGGTTGGTTCCGGGACCCGGCATCGCGAGGATCTAAGGGGGGTCCCTACCTACTTTTTCGGTTTGGTTGTAGCAGGATACCCCAGCGGGCCGGTATCTTTTTCGAGGCCCGGTTCCGGGCCTCTATCCTATCTTTCCAGGATGTTATAGTCTTTTAAGGACATGCTAAGGTCCTAATATTTCTTTAATATGCTTTAGACACATGTAATTTATACCTAATAGAGCGACGTGTTTAAATGTATTTAGTTATGTTCATATACTTCCAAACATATTTTACATGTTTATGCAGAAGAGCTTATTTATATATATTAAATTGTGTTAACCATGTTGTATCTTCCAATGTGTTTGGTCAAATTTCAAATTCCCGACACTATTTGTTAAAAAGTTATGTTTAGTATGAACTAGACATATAATGAATATGACATGACATAATTGGGGAAAAAAACCTAAATTTATTACATTTGTATCAATTCAATATTAAACATTTCAATTATACAAATTTACTATCAAAATCTACCAACTTCCACATAAAAGTGAGGAAAAATATCATTTCAATCGTAAATATATTATATTGATTTTAATTCTAATATTTACATAAAATTTCAATTTAATCATTTCAATTAAGTTTTATTTAGAATTATTAATGTGAAAGTCTAGTCATCACCTACTATTTCACGTGGCACACTCGTGATTTGCCCGGGATAAATCTACTCAAAATGATGTTGCTTTACTTATTTTTCTTTGACTTTTCCACATTTCCTTTTTCTTTTCCTTTCTTCTCTTTCCTTACTGGTCATCTTCTTCCTTGGGTTTCCGGGTTACTGTTTATCCACTGTTGTCACAGTGTCCGCCATCGCCGCCAAGCTGTGCGTTTCCCCACTGCTCGACATCCAACGTCCGCCCCGCCAATATGACAAGCTGCCCTGAGATCTGGATGGCTTAAGCTTGGTCGCCGTAGTGATTCAGGACTTTCTGGTCTTCGTTTTGCTTAGACTCAGAAAAAAAGAAGGAAATTGTTCTGATAAGTTAGGATTTCTGGAGGGAGTGAAGACTGCTAAGAGCTTGGCTTAGCCCCTTCAGCTGCAAAGTCATGTGGGCGCTCAAGCTGAAGGGAGTGAAGTATGAGTAGAAGAGGGATGTGCTGTTGCGGTGCTATCTAATTCACAAGAAGATCACTGTGCTCATCCATGGAGAGAAACTGGATGCAGAGTCCGCTGTGATACTGCAGTAAATCGAAGGGAGTTGGCTACAAAGCCCTCTGCTTCCTTAGGATCCTCATAAGGATGCCGTGGCCCAGATGTTGATCAAATTCGATGAGGAAACGAGATCGAGCCATCCAAATCTAGGAGCAACTCGTTGTATTAGGCGTGGCGAGGGTTGAAATCAAGTAATGGGGAGATGCAGGGCTTGGTGGCGGGGTGGAGACGACGACCATGGCAGGACGAGCGACAACCGAGAAACTTGAGGAAGAAGATGAACAGTAACAACAATGAAAAGAAAAAAAGAACAAGGGATAAATGTTACTGACTTGTAATTAAGTGTTAAAACTTTAAAAAGTGCCATAAAGTTTTACACTTATCAAAAAAGTATAATCAAGTCCTAAATTTTTTCAAAAAATGCAATCAACTGAAAAACTTGAATAGACAAACTTGACAATCCGTGGACTTTGATTGCATTTTTTATTTTATTTAAAGTTTTATGATTCAATTGAACTTACGAGAACTTATTTACATTTATTGAAAGTTTTAGAAATTAGTTACACTTTTATGACAAGTTTAATTTCTAATACACTTATCCCAAAAAGGAAAAAAAATCTAGAAAGTTCGTAAAAATAAATAAGATGACTTCTTTTTAAGTAACTTTATCTACTTGAGAGTGTCGGTGTGCCATTGGTCATCATGTCAACAATTTCAAGTGAAAATGTCCGAACCGACTACATTGAAATTTTATGCAAAAACTTTAGAGTACATTGACAAAATTGAAATTTTTATCATTACATTAGAATTTGTAAATAAGTTTAGAATTGAATTCGTAATTTTTTTTTTCGGAAAAGTGTGTTTTATTACCCAAAAAAGAAACAAAGAACCTATTAGTCGAGGTGACATATGTAAAAAAAAATTAGGGTTTGTTTAGAGTTGCTTTCACGTTAACTTTATTTTCAAATCTTATTAGGTGCCCATTATATATATATACATTCTCAAACAACCAAAACTTTTATGATTTGTAAACGCTGACAAGGAGATTTTTTATATTTTTTGGTAATCAAGAATTTGCCGGGCTCGCCTTTCACTTACGCTAATCGGCAACCCACGGCCCGTATAGTGCACGGTACACTTCGGACTAAGCGTCAATACCCCACCACCATGGTCCCCTAGATGTGTTAGCAGCTATGGAGTTTTGACTTTAGGACCTCTGCGGTGAAGTGCCCAAAATCCAACCGACTCAGCTGCTCACTGGTGGGTGCCAATAAGTAGATCCATATATAAGTTTTTTGAAAAAAAAATTAAAAGGAAATTAAAAAGTAGTTAATTTGCACTATTCATGAATACTAACAAACAAACTTTTAGTAAATTATCAAATCTACTCTTGATGAACAAAATTGATTATAATAATCATTGAAAAGTGAAAAAAAAATATCCAAAAAATCCTAAACTTATCGTACAACGACCAATTTAGTCATGAATTGCGTTAATCTAGTCCTAAATCTTTTGACAATTTGTCAATTCAATCTCTCTTGTCAATGTAAATAGTACCCTTTTGCGTGGTATGGTTGGTACTGACCTGAACGATTATTAGAATTTCTTTTAATTTTCTAATTTCTTTTCACCTTTTCTTGTTTTTCGCCTATAGCTTGTTGCAAAGGTCAGCAAGGTCACGCTCATCGGCCACACCTCGCCCAAATTTGGCAAAAGCGAGGCTTGCCCAGGCATGACCCTCCTCGCCAAGAACATCAATTTTGCCAATAAGTATGAGGAACTTGATTTTCCAAAGTTACAAACTCATCCGGAAGATATAATATTATAAATATATAGATTGGGAATCTGACCAGTAGCTTCTCTTAGGTGTAACCGTGTAACCCTCAGCAGAGAAGTTAGAAAATGCATCGAGCTTCCCTTCATAAGCAAGAGCTTAGTGAAAAAGGGGCTTGTGGCACAAGGGAGGACCCGCAAGCAGCAAAAACCCAGAAGCCTGAGTCAGTGCTGAGTCCAGCTATAAATTGTCATCTCCGATTGACATATGAACTCACAAATTCACTCCCACACTCGAGTTCATCACTTGTCTTAGTTAATTAGCCATACTCAAAGCTCAAAGCTCTGTATGGAGCGATTTCAGGTGGGATTCAGATTTCTTCCATCCGAGGAAGAACTCCTTCAAGGATATTTGATGAGCAAGGTACTTGGTTATGCCAATGGTTGCGTCATTCCCGAGCTTGAGGATTTCTATGCCAAGGATCCTTGGGAATTACCCGAATTGTATCAACGTGAGTTTTATGCGCCCACTCCCTTCCCTTTTTCTTTGGTTCTAGTATCAATTTCTTTTATTGTATTAGTAGTTGAAAAATTTCTCACATTATTTGCACTTATAGCGTGTTGAGGAGTCGTCCTAAGTCTTTTACTGTGTATGTGTGCAGAAATATCAAGTATTCAATCTGATGGGTGGGATTGGTACTTCTTTTGTCCTTCTCCTTACCTAGCCCAACATAGCGAGCGCATCAAAAGGCAAACAACAAGCGGCAAATGGAAGATCACTTGCCAAAAGGATGAGATAAAAACTCGAGACACCAAGGCTTTAATAGGCACCAAGAGGATTTTGGTCTTTTACAAGGGTCGCATCAAGACTGGATGGGTCATGCATGAATATCATTTGAATCCAAAACTTCTTAACAGATACTCCTCAACTTTTCAGGTTCCCATTTGATCTATCTAAGATTTCTCTTATATTTTTCATTTGCAAAATAGATTAGTGAAGAATGAATTAATAGAGCATTAGGCTGTGCTGAAGAAAGTAACTTGATGATTGTTTTGAACTATAACATAACATCAATGACTTTCAATGGAATGAGCCAATTAACTACTCATGCTTGGCACAATTGTTTAGGGTGTCAATGGTTTTCAGTCTAGGAATTAGAGGTCACCCATTCAATTCCAGCCACTTGCCTATAAACTGCTCTAGATTAGGAGCTTCCACATAGGTCAACATTTTTCATTTAAGCTGTTCATGGGACTTGCACAATTTTCCATGAGCTTAGCCCCACCTTGTGCCGGGATTATAAAATGAAAAGAATGAGCCAATTGCACTCTTGTATCTTGTCATTATTATTTGTTTCTGTTTTGACTATGTGATATATACTTTTCAGGTTCTGTCTTTCATTTACTTTCCGCATTGTATCAAAGTGAAACTTTCGGATTCTACTGGCTCTAATCTTTGTTACATTAACAAATTATAACTATTTGCAGATACCCTATATCCTTTGTCGCTTGAAGAGGAAACCAAGTGAAAGCTTGGATATTTCCCCCAGTTTTGAAAGAGGTTTTAGGGCAACCGAGGACACTCCGGTTATCTCTCAACATGAGCAGACAGAGGACTCAGATCAGGAGGTAAATAAATGAAAGGATCGAACCTCTTTTCCGGATTTTCCTTCCCTAGTCTCACCTGTTTCGATCAAAATAATGTTTGCTGACTATTCCGGAGTAGTTTGAGTGTTTTTTAATACGAAATTTTTCGTCTGACGTCAGTCATCATTTCAAGCAACCATGGAATCGCTCGTTCCATTTCAGACGCTTGAGAACAACCTGCCGGACTACAATTCGTATCGCTCATTCCATCCGCAGCCCCACATGTACAACGATGGCCAGGTAAGAGGCACGGAGCTGATAGTTTTACTCACTGGGCGGAACAAATTGACCATTTAGTAATCCCTGATTAAACTAATGATCACTATGTTTGGTACAGCAGG
Source organism: Eucalyptus polyanthemos subsp. polyanthemos (assembly GCA_017140185.1). NCBI lineage: Eukaryota > Viridiplantae > Streptophyta > Magnoliopsida > Myrtales > Myrtaceae > Eucalyptus > Eucalyptus polyanthemos. The sequence goes on along the minus strand of CM029463.1, from coordinate 19,024,751 downwards.
GCGATGGTTTTTGGTGAGCCTTGGAACATGAAGAGTACCACCATTAGCTGGCCTTGCAGGATCACGCTTTAGAAAGCTTTTCAGGGTTGTGGGGTTTTTTTTTTTTTTTTTTGGGTACCTAAATATATATTTTGAGATGTATTGTACTGCACATTCCGTATTGCACTTGTTTCAACGAAATTGTTGGACAAAATTGTGGATATGAAGCTTTAGTTAATAAATGAAGATGCTGATTGCGATAGTGGCCTTCCATTTCCAACGGTTGGGGCATTTTGCAGCGACCCATGTCGAGACTATGTTATATGTATTAGTTCAAATCAACATCAAATGCTTTCATTTATATCAATCGGCAATCCATGTCGGACTATTAATATAGTGGACTCTCATATCAAGGAGGGAAGTGTTGAACTGTGAATAATTTCTACCACAACTAGTATTGGCAAATCCACAGTCTATGTATGGGGGAATGGTGGAGGGGAAACGAGTTTTGGGTTTTTGGGGTTTGGAAAAGGAAGAAACGACAAAGAAGGGGGTGGGGGCAGAACCGAAGAATTCCAGTTGTAGCAATTTCAGTGGAAGATCAGCCAAATCCCCAATCTAAAGATGGTGGGATTGATGCAGCCATAGGAGGGGAGGTCAGTTATGGGTATCTAGGACTTGGAGAAGGAAGAAGCTACCACATAATGGGTAGAGAAGCTCACACTAGGTGAGACTGTATCTTCTACCTTGTTTGATAATCAAGTTTTGGTCAAATTTCAAATTCACGACAAGATTTCTGACCAATTTGTGTTTAACATGAACTTGATATAGAATGATTATGACACAACACAATTGGGGAAAAGTTCTAAACTTATTGTATTTGTGTCAATTTAATTTTACATATTCTGATTATAGCCATTGAGTTCGAAACTTTTCAATGATTTATCAATATCATCTATGCAATCAATTTTGGCCAGAAATCATTGATATGGATGTCAGCCATCCTACATGGCACGATTGATGTTGATAAGCACAAATTTTACAATTTTTTAAAATTTTTTTTTTTCTTATGATTTTTTTGAATTCTACAATTTCTTTTTTCTTTTCTTTCATGTTTTCTTTACAACTTTGGGTTGGTGAGGTTGCTAGCCATAGGCGAAAGCTAGTGACATTCATCTTGTCTAGGTGAGTGTGTTGTGGCCCTTATTGGCCATGGGCAAGGACCTTCGTACTCTCTTCAAGATCGAGGCAAAGGTATCAGGCCTTTGTCCAAACCAAGTGAGGGCGTCGTTATCCAATCACGGCTCTCTCCTGGATCTAGGTAAGGGCATAGAGGCCCTCGCTCGGACCTCACTTGTGGCCAGCGATGGCCGACTGGCAACCATGTCAGTACACGAAAAAGTTGTCTACATCACTGTTCATTATGCCATGTTGTATTGCTAGCGTCGATGTAGGCGATTTCTTGCCAAAATTGGCAAATAAGATTACATTAGTAAATCGTCAAAAAATTTATGACTTAATTGGTAAAATTAAAATGATTATGATTGTATTGACATAATTGTAGTATGAAACTAGAAATTGCGCACCCAATTATATGAGATATGGGAGTGGACACTACTTATTGTAACTTTGATTCCCAACTAATATCTTTACAGAAACTTTGCCTACTTATAATGCTTGACAATGTAACCGTGTCATGCCTTAGTTTTTATTCTATATTTATTTGACAAATGATAATTTTCAAGTCAAGCTTTATTATTATTTTGTTATAATCTTATATAGAATCATGCGAAATGCTCAATGAAATCTAGAAAGTTTATTGAAATTTTTAGGATTCAATTGCACTTTTGTGACAACTTTTAAAAACTCTAATGCACTTAACCCAAAAATGGAAGAAATCTAGAAAGTTACAAAAAATAAAAATAAATAAAAAACAAAATGACTTCATTTTGAGTAAATTTATTTACTTCATATCGTTGATGTGCCGCATAGGATAGTCGATTGGCTACCATATCAACAATTTCAAACAAAAATGTCCAAAAGAACTATATTGGAATTTTACATAAAGGTTTAGATTATATTGACAAAATTAAAATGTTTATCATTAAATTAAAATTCATAAAATAGTTTTATAATTGAATTGATAATTTTTCTACACTTGCATCGATCAATACTTATCATTGTTCCCAAAAATAAAAAATACCTATAGTCAGTGACACATGTCGAACAAAATTAGGATTTGTTTGGGGTTGCTTTCACTTTAACTTTATTTTCAAATCTTATAACGCGAACATAAGAATTTTTTTTTCAATTATGAAACAAATAAAAATTTTATGATTTGTAAATACCAACAAGTAGATTCATAAATTATTTTTTTTTGAAATTTTTTAAATTTAAATAATATTTTAAATTTTGAAAGCAAAGTAAAAAGTAGTTACTTTGCTCTATTCATAAATACCAACAAACAAACTTTTGATAAATTAGCAAATCAATTCATGATGACCAAAATTGATTGCAATAATCATTGGAAAGATAGAGAATTATTCAAAAAGTCATAAACTTATTGTACAATTGCCAATTTAGCTATAAGCCTTTCAATTATGTTAATTTAATTCTAAACCTTTCAAAAATTTGTCAATTCAATCTCTCTATGGCAGCATGGCCAGAGCCCTTCTACATGGAACGGCTGAAGCTAATGTGGATGATTTTTGTAATTTCTTTTAATTTCCTATTTTTTTTCTTTCTTTTTTCGCCTATAGCTAGTCTCAAAGGTTGGCTAGAGCCATGCTCGCTGGCCACCTCAGGCCCAAATTTGGGGAGAGGAGGCTTGCTCAGGCGTGGCTCCCCCGCTAGATCTGGGCAACATTGAAATTAGTCATGTAACTACAAATATACCATTATTTCACATCCCACAGTGATTATATAATACATTTGATAAAGGTTCCAATAAGAACCCTAGCTTTTAGTCAAGAACAACAATTTTGCCAAAAGTATAGAACTTAATTTTCTAAACTCATCCAGAAGATATAATATTAAAGATATATAAGAGAATCGACTTTGCTTTGGGAATCGTACTAACAAGAATCTTTTCATCTTTACCACTTTACACATCATTGCTCAAAGTATGCATTGACATGAAATTCCACACTATTCACCGAGAAAACGCTTAAGCAACTTCATATCTCGACCTTCGAAGAAGCTGCTACTTGTAAAAACGTCGTCGTCTTTGAAGAAAATGACCTGTTTGGAGTCAATGGTCTATAGCAAAGTCCAGCCAAGAGTAAATCTCTTTCCTCTACTTGATTCCTTAGTCCCATTCTCCACTCTTCTCTTATCTTTCCCAGTAAGCAGCATCGGATTATGGAAGACCCGACGGAGACATGGCCAAAGGGACTCAGATTCAAGCCGACGGAGAGCGAATTCGTCGACCATCACTTGCGAAGAAAGCTGAAAGGAGAAAAGGAAACTATCTGCGTAATACCGGAGCTATATATCTACAAGTGGGAGCCTCAGGATCTATTTGCCAGATACAATGGTAACTGTGTAGTTCATATCGAGCAGATTTACTCTTTCCTTATTGTTGTTTATGTTGGTTGCTCCTAGGACTTGGTGAATCGACACTTTACCAATTGCTTTTTGTATAGCCCTGTCAAGGATACCGTCGGATGGACACGAGTGTTTCTTCTTCTGCCCCCGTGATAACAAGATCCCAAATAGCCTTCGTGCGAGTAGGAAGACGGAGTTCGGATTTTGGAAAGATACGAGTAAGAAACGGGGTGTGCAAGCACCGGGCACCGGTGAGGAGATAGGGTTCAAGAGGATCTTGGTTTACTACGAAGGTCGACAAGGGGACGCCCGCAGAACCCACTTCAGCATGCATGAGTATCACCTAAAATCGAATGTTTCGAATACTGAAATTCCCAACCCGGTACTCAATTTCTCTTCTTTTGCTTCCTGTCATTGAGCATCTCTAACATTTTTATCAATGCAGTTCGATGTTATTTTTCTAATTGTTCTAGCAAAGAATATAGGAGTCTGAGTATGTGCATATGCCTTCCTTGTCATGCTACATGTGTTCCTCAATTCTGCTTCTTGTGGATTATTGCCCGATCATTTCTATTGTCTTCGTTTTCTGGCTTTGCTGATCCATGATTAGGGATTTTTTTCCCCGGTGTGGACCGTCAAGCACAGCAATCCGGGGTAATTCTTAAGTAATTGGTACTACATAAGCAATCATTATTATCATTTTTAGAAAAATAGAATAATGGAAACCATTCAAAAATCAAAATTGATTGTCCGGATTAAATTTTCAGTTAAAATTTTTTTTTATTATAGAAGTGCCTAAATTTTTTTCCATGGAGCGCACCTGCCGTGTGCATGGAAACCTTTATGTTGCATTTGGTTCGATGGAAAGGAATGGACTGGAATGGGGAAACAGAATCGAAAAGAAATTACTGTAAAATGGAACTGAGTTCCAATTTCTTTGTTTGGTTGTCATAAAGACAATAATTGGAATGAAATAGATTTGCAGTTCTTTTGTCTGGTTGTGTCAGAATGAAATGGAATGACATTTCTGTAAATTAGACTTTCGATTTATTGATAGACTTGCATTTAACAAAATATATATTTTTATATCACAATTTTAATGTGCCATAATATTTTTATTTTTATTTTTTGGTAGAAGGTAAGATATATATTGACTTTACACCAATAAGCTGTACATCTGAAATGGAATTATTTTGAGGGAAGGGAATGAAATGGGCATTGCATAGGTGTACTTAAGAAATGGCCATCCCTTCAAAATTTGAAATGGAATGCCCATTCAAACCTTTAGAAGGTCAACAAAATGCAAGAATAGTAGTGAAAGGTGGAATAAGAATTCCAGTTTCATTCCACTCTTGCATACTAAACGTAGCTCACTTTTCTTTCTGTTTTTCCCCATTTTTTGAACAAATAAGAGAACCTTTACCTTATTAGGTTTTCTTGTAGCAACTCATAATAAGTGATATGAATGTGTGTGTCAACATTTGCATATTGTGCTTGCTCAAAAAAAAAAAAAAAACAAAAAGTTTTAGGTTATAAGCTTTGAAAAAAATTAAAGTGCATACACCACAAGATTCAATATATTCAGGCAATATTGGCTAGGATGTAACTCTATTGCTTTGTTTGCAAATGCTAGGAGTGGAAAATGCAGGTTAAAATAGTGTGTGTTGATAATATTGTCAAAATATTTGGAAATTGTAATTAATTCTGTACTTTTCCTTAGTTCTTAGGATAGTTTCCTTGATAGATAAGATTACGTCTTTATCTGTAGGGTATAAATACCCCTTGATGGTAACTCATTATAGAGTCAAGCAATACAGTAATTATTTTCCTATTATCGGTTCTAACTCTTGAAAATCTAATTTCCCTTTTCATATTTCTCACAAAAATGTCAATCTTGCTTTCCATGTTCTCACCCAAAATTTCTTGCCCTCTATTTTCTTTCACCTTCCAAACACAGCATAAAACTCAGATCCAACATCAATTTTTTTTTTTTTTTTTGCAGAGGGAATTTGTCCTCTGTCACATAACAAACAGGAAATGTGAAAAAGCAGGATCGGAGTCAGCAATTATGAGTACCAGGGCCAATCTAACCATTCCCAGTACTCTTAGTAATTCCGAATGTGAAGGAGCACAAGATTTTAGCTTGCAGGTAAGCAAATATCGGTCTAGGTTGACATGATGAAGCAAACTAAAGCTTGAATATGTTGTTTTCTTTCCATTGTCTCCCTCAGGCATCTCCAGCAGTGACTGTTGAATCCGAAAGTTCGAACCATGATATGTTGAATTATGGATTACCGGACCACAGTGCGGATGTTCCTCAGCAGCCTGACATGCTCGGAATGGAAAGCTCGTTGCGCAATGATAATTGGTTTGTTGACGGAACTAGTGACAAACATTTTGCGCTGTCGTGTCCTCCGAGCGATGATGTTCTTTACCTCTCTGATCTCTGGAGCTAAAACTAACATGGACTGGCCCGCCTTCTTCGTACATGTATAGAACGGCATCGCCACTTGTTGGTCTTATTGCAAGTCATACTATGGGAAGAGATTATGGTGTAGATATCTATGGATTGCTAGTGCTTTGCTACTATATAAGTGTTCCAGTGTTGTTTACCATGCTCTAGTGAAAATTCTCAATCGTGCATAAGCTTTGTATTCTTAACTTGGCCTCTCAGTTTGTGTATTATCTTGATCTTTTAGACACTAATATTTGTACGGATATTTCCTCTGTTCGATCTTACTTGTTGGCTTCTGCTTCATGACCTTCAGCTATCGATCATTCTTCAAGCTTTTCCTCTGATACAGATAATGCTGAGTATATGTAGAAGATGCTGTTTTTCCCTCTTTTTCATTCTCTCGCATTCTCTCTATCTCCCTCCTTACTTCTTATATGAAAGTGAGAAGTACCATCAAAGAAGAACTTACAAAGTTCGGTTATTAGGAGAAACAGAATATAGCAACTTCTTAACAGAATATGCCTAATCGATTACATCTTATATCACACGTGTTGATTTTACATGACTTGGCGATCCATGTCATTCTCTATTTTTGAGAATCTCTTTCATTGATGTTAATCCAGGCTGGTCTTTCTTATAAAATCTTTACCGTTGATTTTGCTGTATCGCCAAGTCCTCTGTTTCCTTTTTTTGGTTTATTGCTTTCCAACACGTGCTGTTTCCGTTCTTCTCCATCAGCTTTTGTTCCTTTATATTTAACATCCCCCCGCAAATTGGGAAGGGTGAAGAATCCCATTCCCAATTTGGTGCGTAGAGATATTTGAGCTGATTGTGAGAGGGACTTAGTGAAAATATCAGCTAACTGAAGATGGCTCGGAATATGTTGAACGTGAATGGAACCAGAAGACACCTTTTCACGAACGAAGTGAAAGTCAACTTCTATGTGCTTTGTTCGAGCATGCAAGATTGGATTGGCCGTGAGAGAAATAGCTTATGTATTGTCACAAAACAAAGATGTAGCTGTTGCAAGAGGGATACCAATATCACGCAGTACAAAGCTGATCCAAGTTAGTTCAGCCGTTGTAGACGCTAGGGCCCGATATTCTGCTTCTGTGGAAGACCTTGAAACAGTAGATTGTTTCTTGGCTAACCAGGAGATCAAATTAGAGCCTAGAAAAGTGCAGAATCCTGTAGTAGACCGTCGAGTGACAGGACAACCTGCCCAATTTGCATCTGAAAACCCATAGAGATTTGTTAAACTGTTGGAATGAAGATAATATCCAAGATGGACAGTTCCTTTAACATATTGAAGGACTCATTTTAATTGAAGAGAGTCTGCCACTGTGGGATGTTGCATCTTTTGACAGAGAAGATTTGTTGCAAAGGCTAGATCTGGTCGAGTAATTGTCAAGTATTGAAGACCACCTACCAGGCTTCTGTATTCAACATGATCTGTTAGCTGAGCTTCAGCATTGGCCATGGGAATTGACCGTAGTGGCAAGGGTGTTGAGATTGGTTTGCACTCTACCATACGAGCTCGTTTAAGCAAGTCGACTACATATTTTGTTTGGCACAGAAATAAAGTCTGTAAGGTGCGTTTGACTTCAATGCCTAAGAAGTAGTGAAGATATCCAAGATCTTTCATATGGAACTGAAGACTAAGAGTCTGAATCAATGTGGTTAAGAGTTGAGGTGAGCTTCCTGTCAAGATGATATCATCAACATAGAGCAGTAATAGTACTGTATATGATTCAGTATGAAGAACAAATAAGGAGGGATCAGCTGTACTACAGAAAAAACCAATTTCAAGGAGAAAGTTGTTGAATTTATCAAACCAGGCTCTCGGAGCTTGTCGAAGACCATATAAAGACTTATGAAGAAGGCAGACATAGCTTGATTTTTTAGGATGGATGAAGCCAGGTGGTTGTTCCATATAAACCGTTTCATTCAAGTCTCTATGGAGAAATGCATTTTTCACATCAAGTTGGTGTATTGTCCATTGTTTCGTTAAAGCTACAGACAGTACTATGCGAATTGTTGCATGTTTCACAACAGGGCTGAAAGTCTCTGTAAAGTCAAGTCCAGCTTCTTGATGAAATCCTTTGGCTACCAGTCGAGCCTTTAGCCTATCTAGACTACCATCAGGTGTGAGTTTGGTCTTAAAGACCCACTTACAGCCTACGACATTCATCTGGTTTGTTCTTGGAACCAATGTCCAGGTATGGTTGGCATACAGAGCACTCATTTCTTCTTGCATTGCACTGTACCAACCTTGATCAGCCAATGCTGACTTAATGGACTTTGGTTCCATAGGAACTCGATACTTAGCCAAGCAAGCATATTTTGGATTTGGCTTAATAATACCTGATTTGAGTCGGGTCTGCATATGATGAACAACAGGATTTCTTTGAGGAGACGATAGGCCTAGATTGTGTTGTTCTAGTTTAGGATTGTTATTGGTAGGTAGTGCATTTGAAGCAAATGAAGAAATATGTACTGGTTGAGTTTCTATGATAGGCTCATTCTGCATTGGTGCTGATGAAGTAGTCTGTTGCATCTGTATATTGTCATACCTATCCATATCAGGATGATATTGATCTCTACTTACTGGTTGATGAGGAGAGTTATTGTTTGTCGTGTCAGTACTTGGAGGTTTGAACAGTTTCACTTCTTCAACCCACTGTCTATATAAAGGAGTATACTGTCCATACTCATTGATCACACTTTTTGTGAAAGGAAAAGATGTTTCATCAAAAATCACATGTCTACTGATATATACACGATTATCAGTAGGTACTAGACATCTATACCCTTTATGTAGATCACTATATCCCAGAAATACACATGTAAGAGACTGAGGATCAAATTTGTGTTTTGAATACGGTCTTAAGCATGGATAACAGGCATAACCAAACACCCTTAAATGATCATACTGTGGCTGAGTGTTATGAATCTTGTTATAGGGTGTATCCATCTTTAGTTTTGGTGTTGGAAGTCTATTTATAATGTAATTTGCTGTGACAAAGGCATTCACCCAGAATTTCAGTGGAACCTTGGAATGATATAACATGGCTAATCCCAATTCGACAATATGTCTATGTTTCCTCTCTAAAACCCCATTCTGTTATGGAGTGTGAGGACATGATAGTTGTTGTTTTATGCCACAAGTTTGCAAATGTTTTTGAAATTTGCTACTTACAAACTCTCCTCCTCCATCACTTTGGAAGATTTTGATTTGGTGATTGTGTTGTCTCTCAACTAATGTCTGGAATCGAACAAAGACATCAAAGAATTCAGACTTCAACTTCATTGGATATAACCAGCTATATCGTGAGAAACTGTCAACAAAAACCACATAGTATCTAAACTTCTGAAATGAGTTAACTGGTGAGGGCCCCCAAATGTCACAGTGAATCTTTTCCAATGACAAATTTGATGTAGAATCTGATAAAGGAAATGATAAAGGTGTACTTTTTGCTATTTGACAGCTGCTGCAAATGTTCGAAGAAGTCGAATTAAAATGGATTAGTTTCTGATGTTGCAGATGTTCCACTATCTGAGCATTTGTATGAGCCAATCTCTGGTGCCATATTTATGCATTTACTGTTTTCTGTCTTTGAGTAAACAAGGCTGCTGCAGCATGTGTATCGACTTGATAAAGACCCCTATTCTTCCTTCCGAGCTTGACTGTCACTTTGTTATTGTTGTCCTTTACATAAACACCAAGTTTGTCAAAGATAAATGTGCAAGGATAGTCATCTGTGAGTTTAGATACGGAAAGAAGATTCTTCTTCATTTCTGGTACTATGAGGACATCATTAAGAGGAAGTGTGTTGTCTTCTGTATTTAGATAAGTGTTGCCAATATGTGTAACAGGTAAACATGATCCATTTCCTATCATCACAGTATCAAGTCCTTGATATTTAGAAAAGGTATGAAGAATACCAGGATTAGCACTGATGTGAGCTGTAGCTCCAGTATCAGGATACCATTCACTTCCTTTGGGATCTTCAATATGCATTGCTATCAGAGCTGCTGGAATATCTTCTACTTGATAAGAGTTGTCAAAGCGATACCAACAACGGAGAGCATCATGCCCAGGTCGTTTACATATTTGAAATTCCAATCTAGTAGTACCTGTGTCTTTCTCATCCTGCAGAGTTTTTCTTGAGTTTAATGAGAGAGGAGGATAAGATTTGTTATTCTGATACCTTTGAGAGTATGTGGCATAAGGTGAAAATCCCTGAGTAGCTGCAGAAAATGCATTCCTTTGTCTAAGATAGAATGATTGATTCTGGAAGAAACTTGTATTCCATTATGTCAACTGTATCAATGTAATACAATGTATTTGAAGTAGTAAAGAGTACAGATTCTCTGTTCTATCTCCTCTGTTCTATCTTACTTGTTGGCTTCTGCTTCATGACCTTCAGCCATCGATCATTCTTCAAGCTTTTCCTCTGATACAGATAATGCTGAGTATATGTGGAAGATGCTGTTTTTCCCTCTTTTTCATTCTCTCGCATTCTCTCTATCTCCCTCCTTACTTCTTATATGAAAGTGAGAAGTACCATCAAAGAAGAACTTACAAAGCTCGGTTATTAGGAGAAACAGAATACAGCAACTTCTTAACAGAATATGCCTAACCGATTACATCTTATATCACACGTGTTGATTTTACATGACTTGGCGATCCATGTCATTCTCCATTTTTGAGAATCTCCTTCATTGATGTTAATCCAGGCTGGTCTTTCTTATAAAATCTTTACCGTTGATTTTGCTGTATCGCCAAGTCCTCTGTTTCCTTTTTTTGGTTTATTGCTTTCCAACACGTGCTGTTTCCGTTCTTCTTCATCAGCTTTTGTTCCTTTATATTTAACATGAAGTATGAGTAGGAGGGCGAAGTGTTGTTGCGGTGCTATCCAATTCACAAGAAGATCACTATGCTCATCCATGGAGAGGAACTGGATGCAGAGTCCGCAGTGATTCTGCAGTAAATCGAAGGGCGTTGGCTACAGAGCCCTCTGCTTCCTTAGGATCCTCATAAGGAGGCCGTGGCCCAGTTTTTGATCAAATTCGATGAGGAAAGGAGATCGAGCCATCCAAATCTAGGAGCAACTCGTTAAATTAGGCGTGGCGAGGTTTAAAGCCAGAATTCAAACCCAGCCTCCCGGCCAAATTCCTCACGTAAACGAAAAGCGACCTTCCAAAGAGATAGAGATCGCGAATAATGAATTCCTAGCGTGTCGTCCAGGTGCGTTGGTTTCGTAATGGGGGTGAATAGACTGGTCTAATCACTTGTCTAATCAATTGTTTTCAAATTGGAATTCGTCGTGCTTGCACAGTGCAGATGGTAAATGGGGATTGCATCTTATTTTCACGAGGAATAATGGCGCCCCCAGACGAAGCAAAGTAGAACTTACACGTAGGAAGTTTATGTGCTTATCCACCCGGCCCAAAAGAAAGACACGCACCCACTCCGTTCCCCTTTTTTCTATCTCATTTTCACACGTACTTTTCTTTGTAAGTTGGACTGAGGTGGATGTTTTTATTTTTCTTCTTCTGGTGGCGGAGATCCACTGGCTGATGGAAGACGTCATTGCAATATTTACAACGTGGGTTTGGTGCAAATGGCGTGTGAGAGACAACGAGTTAGTGGAAGCAGTCCTTGACGCGCATTGGTATAAAAAAGTAATTCGGGAGACTCTTTCAAATTACTTTAATAAAAGACCATAGTCATTCAGGATAAATACTGGCTGAAGATGCGGTGCAAATATATCCCGGATTTATCACGGTTGATAGCGATAGCTTTACTTTTAGAAAATAGTAATACTTGTATGAACGATGAACGAGGTGAGATGTGTTAACCAAATAGTAACTACTTATAGAAAACGGCTTAATTTTATTTATTTGATGATCTACAAAAAGTGATTTCCTTTTTATTAAAAGGGGAAATCGTTTTTCCCCAATCTAAACTTCTTGTTTAAAGTTTTCCATCATCCAATCTCTGGAAAGTCGGAAAAATAATTTCTCAAAAACAGTTTTCCTTCAAACAAACAAGCCCTTAATTTTCAATTTTCACAACAATCAGACTGGTCTAATCCACCAAAGAATGAAATCCAGACCAAGTCAAATGAAGGTTACATTCCCAGGGGAAGCCCGTTCTCATTAGCAATGTCTTATCTCAGTTGAAGGGAAATTCGCACCTTAATCAATGGTTGTCCTTGTCCACGACGAGATGAGCGTGACCAACATTTTTTGAAGAACTTGTGTTTGTGAGTCTTGACTACACTTGTCAAACGGGGTGAGTTTTTTTTTTTTTCTTTTAATCAAATATAAAGCCTTTCATTCACTTGCAATGAAATTCCGAATCAAACATAACAGTTTCTGAGCACAAGATATTCCCTAAAACCACCGGAAGGTTAGTTGTCTAGTCAGAAGGGAGTGAAGTATGAGTAGGAGAGCGATGTGATGTGTTGTTGCGGTGCTATCCAATTCACAAGAAGATCACTGTGCTCATCCATGGAGAGGAACTGGATGCAGAGTCCGCAGTGATTCTGCAGTAAATCGAAGGGCGTTGGCTACAGAGCCCTCTGCTTCCTTAGGATCCTCATAAGGAGGCCGTGGCCCAGTTTTTGATCAAATTCGATGAGGAAAGGAGATCGAGCCATCCAAATCTAGGAGCAACTCGTTAAATTAGGCGTGGCGAGGTTTAAAATCAAGTAACGGGGAGATGCAGGGCTTGGTGGTGGGGTGGAGACGACGACCATGGCAGAACGAGCGATAACCGAGGAACTTGAGGAAGAAGATGAACAATAACAACTATGAAAGGAAAAAAAATAGAAGGGATAAATGTAATGATTTGTTACGAAAGTATAATTAAGTAATAAAATTTAAAATACAATAAAGTCTTAAAATTTATTAAAAAAATGTAATCGAGTTCTAAAATTTTGTAGAAAAATGCAACTAATTAAAATACTTGATTAGACCAATCTAACAAATTTATGGACTTTGACTGCATTTTTTTTTAAAAAAAAGTTTTATGACTCAATTGAATTTTTATAACTTATTTACATATATTAAAATTTTTAAAAATTAATTACACTTTGTTTAATTTCTAATACGCTTATCCCATAAAGGAAAAAAAAAATCTAGAAAGTTCATAAAAATAAATAAGATGACTTCATTTTAAGTAACTTTATCTACTCCAGAGTGTCGGTGTGCCATTGGTCATCACGTCAACAATTTCAAGTGGAAATGTCCGAAATGACTACGTTGAAATTTTATACAAAAGGTTTATAGTACATTGGCAAAATTGAAAGTTTTATCATTACATTAGAATTTGTAAATAAGTTTAGAACTGAGTTCGTAATTTTTCCGTAAAAGTGTGTTTCATTACCCAAAAAAGAAAAAAAGAACCTATTAGTCGAGGTGACATATGTCAAATAAAATTAGGGTTTGTTTGGAGCTACTTTCACTTTAACTTTATTTTCAAATCTTATTAGGTGCCCATTATATATATACATTCTCAAAAAACCAAAACTTTTTCCTTTTGGTAAAGGTAAGAATCTCAAACCACCAAAACTTTTATGATTTGTAAAAGCCGACAAGTAGATTTTTTATATTTTGTGGTAACCGAGAATTCGCTAGGCTCGCGTTTCGCTTACGCTAATTAGCAACCCACAGCCCGTAAAGTGCACGGTACACTTTGGACCAAGCGTCAATACCCCACCACCATGGTCCCCTAGATGTGTTAGCAGTTGTGGAGTTTTGACCTTAGGACCTCTGCGGTGAAGTGCCCAAAGTCCAACCAACTCAGCTGTTCACTGGTGGGTGCCAACAAGTAGATCCATATATAAGTTTTTTGAAAACAAAATTAAAAGGAAATTAAAAAGTAGTTAATTTACACTATTCATGAATACCAACAAACAAACTTTAGTAAATTATCAAATCCACTCTTGATGAACAAAATTGATTATAATAATCATTGAAAAGTGAAAAAAATATCCAAAAAATCCTAAACTTATCGTACAATGGCCAATTTAGTCATGAATTGCGTAAATCTAGTCCTAAATCTTATGACAATTTGTCAATTCAATCTCTCTTGTCAATGTAAATAATACCTTTTTGTGTGATATGGTTGATACGACTTGAACGATTATTACAATTTCTTTTAATTTTCTAATTTCTTTTCACCTTTTCTTGTTCTTCCTTTTCACCTATAGCTTGTTGCAAAGGTCAGCAAGGTCATGCTCATCGGCCACACCTTGCCCAAATTTGGCAAAAGCGAGGCTTGCCCAGGCATGATCCTCCTCACCAAATTTTGGCAACATAAAAATTAGTCATGTAACTAAAATTTTACCATTATTTCAAATTCCACAATGATTATATAATACATTTGATAAAGGTTCCAATAAGAACCTTGGCTATTCGTCAAGAACATCAATTTTGCCAAAAAGTATGAGGCACTTGATTTTCCAAAGTTATAAACTCATCCGGAAGATATAATATTAAAAATATATAGATTGGGAATCTAACCAGTAGCTTCTCTTAGGTGTAACCGTGTAAACCTCAGCAGAGAAGTCAGAAAATGCATCGAGCTTCCCTTTAAGCAAGAGCTTAGGGAAAAAGGGGCTTGCGGCACAAGAGAGGACCCACAAGCAGCAAAAACCCAGAAGCCTGAGTCAGTGCCGAGTCCAGCTATAAATTGTCATCTCATATTGACATTTGAACTCACAAATTTACTCCCACACTCAAGTTAATCACTTGTCTTAGTTAATTAGCCAAACTCAAAGCTCTGTATGGAGTGATTTCAGGTGGGATTCAGATTTCTTCCATCTGAGGAAGAACTCCTTCAAGGATATTTGATGAGCAAGGTACTTGGTTATGTCAATGGTTGCGTCATTCCCGAGCTTGAGGATTTCTATGCCCAGGATCCTTGGGAATTACCCGAATTGTATCAACGTGAGTTTTATGTTCCCACTCCCTTCCCTTTTTCTTTGGTTCTAGTATCAATTTCTTTTATCGTATTAGTAGTTGAAAAATTGCTCTTACATTATATGCACTTATAGTGTGTTGAGGAGTCATCCTAAGTCTTTTGCTGTGTATGTGTGCAGAAATATCCAATATTCCATCTGATGGGTGGGATTGGTACTTCTTTTGTCCTTCTCCTTACCTAGCCCAAAATAGCGAGCGCATCAAAAGGCAAACAACAAGCGGTAAATGGAAGATCACTTGCCAAAAGGATGAGATAAAAACTCGAGACACCAAGGCTTTAATAGGAACCAAGAGGATTTTGGTCTTTTACAAGGGTCGCGTCAAGACTGGATGGGTCATGCATGAATATCGTTTGAATCCAAAACTTCTTAATGGATACTCCTCAACTTTTCAGGTTCCCCATTTGATCTATCTAAGATTTCTCTTATATTTTTCATTTGCAAAATAAATTAGCGAGGAATGAATTAATAGAGCATTAGGTTGTGCTGAAGAAAGTAACTTGATGGTTGTTTTGAACTATAACATAACATCAATGACTTTCAATGCAACGAGCCAATTAACTACTCATGATTGGCACAATTCTTTAGGGGTGTCAATGGTTTTCAGTCTAGGAATTAGAGGTCACCCAAGTGCTATAGATTAGGAGCTTCCACATTGGTCAACATTTTTCATTTAAGCTGTTCATGGGACTTGCACAATTTTCCATGAGCTTAGCCCCACCTTGTGCCGGGATTATAAAATGAAAAGAATGAGCCAATTACACTCTTGTATCTTGTCATTATTATTTGTTTCTGTTTTGACTATGTGACATATACTTTTCAGGTTCTGTCTTTCATTTACTTTCCGCCTCGTATCAAAGTGAAACTTTCGGATTCTACTGGCTGTAATCTTTGTTACATTAACAAATTATAAATATTTGCAGATACCCTATATCCTTTGTCGCTTGAAGAGGAAACCAAGTGAAAGCTTGGATATTTCCCCCAGTTTTGAAAGAGGTTTTAGGGTAACCGAGGACACTCCGGTTATTTCTCAACATGAGCAGACAGAGGACTCAGATCAGGAGGTAAATAAATGAAAGGATCGAACCTCCTTCCCTAGTCTCACCTGTTTCGATCAAAATAATGTTTGCTGAAAATTCCGGAGTAGTTTGAGTGTTTTTTTTAATACGAAATTTTTCGTCTGACGTCAGTCATCATTTCAAGCAACCATGGAATCGCTCGTTCCATTTCAGACGCTCGAGAACAACCTGCCGGACTACAATTCGTATCGCTCTTTCCATCCACAGCCCCAAATGTACAACGATAGCCAGGTAAGAGGCACGGAGCTGATAGTTTTACTCACTGGGCGGAACAAATTGACCATTTAGTAATCCCTAATTAAACTAATGATCACTGTGTTTGGTACAGCAGGGCGATGGTTTTTGGTGAGCCTTGGAACATGAAGAGTACCACCATTAGCTGGCCTTGCAGGATCACGCTTTAGAAAGTTTTCAGGGTTGTGGGGTTTTTTTTTTTGGGTACCTAAATATATATTTTGAGATGTATTGTACTGCACATTCCGTATTGCACTTGTTTCAACGAAATTGTTGGACAAAATTGTGGATATGAAGCTATAGTTAATAAATGAAGATGCTGATTGCGATAGCGACCTTCCGTTTCCAACGGTTGGGGCATTTTGCAGTGACCCATGTCGAGACTATGTTATATGTATTAGTTACAATTCAGCATCAGATGCTTTCATCTAAATCAATCGGCAAGCCATGTCGGACTATTATAATATTGTTCGTGTGAGTACAGGGGCAGGGGGTAATTGCAGATTTTCAAAATATTTTCTGTTATACATTTTTTTTCTATATTAGTAATAATGTGACCCTTTGACCCCACTAAATTTTTGCTGCGACAATCTTTCCCTTCTAAAGTTAGAGAAAATTAATCGATTCAAAAATTCACATTTATAACAAGACTATAACACCTGAAACCAGCGGGACATAAAAGAAATAGAAATGATACCTCTATGGCTTTTCTCATCCAACATAAAATCAGAATATTAATTTCCTGTTCAAATAATAAGTAGTCTTTATAGTGTCCCTGGCGCATCCGACGGAATCAGACCAGCAACTCTCTAACATGTATTGAGCGTGTTTGAGCTAAGCTTAATTAATCTATTTTATACAGGATGATAAATGGGTTGCGTGCGGAATGACTCTTTAATGTTTTTTCAATATGCTTTAGACACATGTAATTAATACCTATCCCCCTACATGAGTAGCAAAAATGTGGAAGTCTCGTATTTGAAATCTAACCACTTTTTTTCATCTTCTATATTGATAATGGTGCCGGTTTTCAGTGGGTTTGCCAAATTTAAGCAAACTTTTGCTTTTCCAGCTTTGCGTGAGTTGCTGTGTTTGCTTCAATCTCTACTTCTTCAACCCCTCCTATTTTTTTTGCTATTTGCTGCACAGATGCCTCATTGGTATGAGCTCGAAGGAGCCCCAAGATCTGAACCCATAAAGCATAGTGTGTGAATTCATAATGATGTTTTGGAATATTTGGGTCTCCTTCCTGTAGAACAAGGAGATTGCTGGCAAATGACCAAGGTCCTATTTCTAGCA
Source organism: Eucalyptus polyanthemos subsp. polyanthemos (assembly GCA_017140185.1). NCBI lineage: Eukaryota > Viridiplantae > Streptophyta > Magnoliopsida > Myrtales > Myrtaceae > Eucalyptus > Eucalyptus polyanthemos. Next base: position 19,007,166 of record CM029463.1, on the reverse strand, counting down.
CTATTTTTTTTATCCTAACAAAGCTGAAAATGAAAGAGAAAAATCCAGGTTCTATTTGCTCACATTTTACTGAATCTAGCTCCCAAGCTTTACTCATCGTACTTAGATGAATATGAAAATTAATGTTGGGTTTAGAATAAATTTTTCCATAGAGGAGTAATTGACTTTCCTATTTCTCTTCTTAAGTGGTCTTTGCTACCAGCTATGTGATATCTTCTTCAGGCCACATATTGCCCATTTTCCTGCATAATCTCGCTAGCCTCAGCTGGTTCTTAGAATTCCTAGCCATATATATATATAGATGTGGTGGAGACAGGTTAGATTTTGCCCAAATTATGGAGTGAAGGGAGCTCTTGATAGAGCTTAGAAAGTTGTACTTAGGGTTTTTGGTTTGAGTGATTTTTTTTTTTTTGGGCGGTTGTGAAAAGTGTATTTGTAAGGGGTTTTGGGTTCGTGTATGTGCAGAAGGTGGTTTTAGGTGATCCCCATTGTAGATTTTCTTTTGGGGGAAGGAGGGGGACGAAGGTAGTGGACTCTCGTAACAATGAGGGAAGTGTTGAATTGTGGATAATTTCTATTGCAACTAGTTTTGGCAAATCCACAGTCTATGAATGGGGGAAATGGTGGAGGAGAAACAAATTTTGGGTTTTTGGGGTTTGGAAAAGGAAGAAACGACAAGGAAGGGGGTGGGGCAAAACCGAAGAATTCCAATTGTAGCAATTTCGGTGGAAAATCAGCCAAATCCCTAGTCTGAAGATGGTGGGATTGATGCAGCCATGGGCGGGGAGGTCAATTATGGGTATCTAGGATTTGGAGAGAGAAGAAGCTACCAGATAATGGGTAGAGAAGCTCACACTAGGTGAGACTGTGTCTTCTACCTTGTTTGATAATCAAGTTTTGGTCAAATTTCAAATTCACGACAAGATTTGTGACCAATTTGTGTTTAACATGAACTTGATATAGAATGATTATGACACAACACAATTGGGGAAAAGTTCTAAACTTATTGTATTTGTGCCAGTTTAATTTTAAAAATTCTAATTATAACCATTGAGTTCAAAACTTTTCAATGATTTATCAATATCATCTATGCAATCAATTTTGTCTAGAAATCATTGATATGGATGCTAGCCATCCTATGTGGCACGATCAATGTTGATATGCACAAATTTTACAAAATTTCTATTTTTTCTTCTGATTTTTTTGAATTATTTTATTATTTTATTCTTTTCTTTCATTGTTTTCTTTACAACTTTGGGCTGGTGAGGTTGCTAGCCATAGGTGAGGGCTAGTGACATTCATCTTGTCTAGGTGAGTGTGTTGTGGCCCTTACTAGCCATGGGCAAGGACCTCCATACCCCTTCAAGATCTAGGCAAAGGTATCGGGCCTTTGCCTAAACCAAGTGAGGGAGTCGTTATCCAATCATGGCTCTCTCTTGGATCTAGGTAAGGGCACAAAGGCCCTCGCTTGGACCTCACTCAGACCTTGCTTGTGGCCAGCGATGGCCGACTGGCAACCATGTCGATTCACGGTTGGGGAAAAGAAGAAAGGAAAGAAAAGAAGAAAAAGAAAAAAATGTAATAAAAAATTCAGAAAATTTTAAAAAACGAAAAAAATTGTCTACATCAATGTTCGTTATGCCATGTTGTATTGCCAGCGTTGATGTAGGCGATTTCCTGCCAAAATTGGCAAATAAGATTATATTAGTAAATCGTCAAAAGATTTATGACTTAATTGGTAAAAATAAAATGATTATGATTGTATTGACATAATTGTAGTATGAAACTAGAAATTGCGCACCCAATTGTACTAGATATGGGAGTGGACACTACTTATTGTAACTTTAATTCCCAACTAATATCTTTACAGAAACTTGCCCTACTTATAATGCTTGACAATGTAATCCGTGTCATGCCTTAGTTTTTATTCTATATTTATTTGACAAATGATAATTTTCAAGTCAAGCTTTATTATAATTTTGTTATGATCTTATATGGAATCATGTGAAATGCTCGATGAAATCTAGAAAGTTTATTGAAATTTTTAGGATTCAATTGCACTTTTGTGATAATTTTTAGAAATTCCAATGCACTTAACCCAAAAATGGAAGAAATCTAGAAAGTTACAAAAATGAAAAATAAAAAAATAAATGACTTCATTTTGAGTAAATTTGTTTACTTCAGATCGTTGATGTGCTGCATAGGATAGTTGATTGGCTACCATGTCAACAATTTCAAACAAAAATGTCCAAAAGGACTATATTGAAATTTTACATAAAGGTTTAGACTATATTGACAAAATTAAAATGTTTATCATTAGATTAAAATTCATAAAATAGGTTTAGAATTGAATTTATAATTTTTCTACACTTGCATCGATCAATACTTATCATTGTTCCCAAAAATAAAAAATACCTATAGTCAAGGTGACACATGTCGAACAAAATTAGGATTTGTTTGGAGTTGCTTTCACTTTAACTTTATTTTCAAATCTTATGACGCGAACATAAGATTTTTTTTTTCAATTATGAAACAACTAAAACTTTTATGATTTGTAAATACCAACAAGTAGATTCATATATTATTATTTTTAAAAATTTAAATTTAAATAAAATTTTAAATTTTGAAAGCAAAGTAAAAAGTAGTCACTTTGCACTATTCATAAATACCAACAAACAAAATTTTGATAAATTGGCAAATCCATTCATGATGACCAAAATTGATTGCAATAATAATTGGAAAGATGGAAAATTATTCAAAAAGTCATAAACTTATTGTACAATTGCCAATTTAGTTATAAACATTTCAATTATGTTAATTTAATTCTAAACCTTTCGAAAATTTGTCAATTCAATCTCTTTGTGGCAACATGGCCAAAGCCCTTCTACATGGAATGGCTGAAGCTAATGTGGATGGTTTTTGTAATTTCTTTTAATTTTCTATTTTTTTCTTCCTTTTCGCCTATAATTGGTCTCAAAGGTTTTCTTTCTTTAATTTTTAGTTTTTTTTTTAAATTAAACTTTTAATATTTTAATATTTTTTAAATTTTTAGTTTTTTCAAAAATTATTTTTAAATATTTTTATTTTATTTTTAAATGTTTTAAATAATTTTAGTTTTAAATTTAATTTAATTAATTTTTATATGAATTTGTTTTACAACGTCAACACCAAAACGACGTCCTTTTTGTATTGTTTAATCACGTTAGCATGTAAAATGGCGTTGCTTTGCACTTCCTTCGCTGGAAAATCGCCACCTCAATATTCTAATCGGATTTTGGCCGAAGTGACTCTTAAGTGATCAATTTTGCTCCGATTTTGATACTTAAGTGTAACTTTCCAAACTTTTGGCACTTAAGGGTGCACATGACAAAATTTTTGAAGCAAAAATTGATTTCTGATTAGAAATTGATTTGAAATTGAGAAGTTAACAATTTTAGCTTCTGATTTTTTCTTCAAATCTATTTTTGGAATAGAAATTTGTTCCAAAAATAGAAAAATCAAATTGCGTTACCAAATGAATTTCTATTCCAAACCTATTATGAGGAACGGAGAAACAGAGAAATAGAGAAGTAGAAATTTATCATGTGCGCCCTAAGTGTCTCTCCGTACTAAGTTTTGGCACTCCAAGTGTTCGTACCTCATTTAAATTTGAGGGTTGGATAGCGATCTTGGTGTGGCGCTTGGACAATGATCTTTGTGCATATGCTATTTTGAACTTGAGCGTTGAGAGAGAGGAGCGCGGTTGAGTGAAGAAGAAGGAGAAGAAATAGGGAGTGGTGTTTCTTTCTGGAAGTTAAAAGATTAGTGAAAAAGAGTTTCTCCAAAAAACTGAAACGCGGGTTTCATCGTATACTTGTTGATCAATTAATGGACTCGCTTTTTGCTGATTGGGCACAATAAGGGATACCTAATATTTTTTGAGACAAAACCCTGCCGAATCACCCACTCCCACACCTCCCTTTATCTCGCCTTCCCACTCCTTCTCGTCCTCCTCCTCCTCCGACTTCCAGTTGACCGATATGTATAGGGTCAATTTTAAGAATTTTTAATAAATGAGAGATCAAAATGTAAAAATGAAAAAAATAAAAATAATAAATGGAGAATGAAGAAAAATCCAGTTTTCTCTTCTTTGCTGACTCTTATTTCCCGTAATACGCAATTCACCTATAAGTTTATTTTTTTCTATTTTCTTCTGACACACTCTACACATCAATCCATAATGTTGATTGCTTTTTTTTTTTTCTTTTCTCTCTCAAGTTTTATAGATTATTGAAATGGAGTTGAATTTGTCAAATTGAAATAATGAATGATATTAACAAATGATACATTAATGTTTTTAATGTAAATTCATTTTAGGCTATTATTATTGTTATTATTATTATTATTATTATTATTATTATTATTATTATTATTATTATTATTATTATTATTATTTATGAATTTGAATCAAATTCATTTTTATTAAAATAATAGATATAATAATTTATCACGTATCTATAAAAATATATATTTAATATACAATGAGTCTTAATGTGTCGAAATTCTCTATTTTGTAAGAAACAACACATTGGCATGTCGTGGTGTGTCAAGCCACATATTGTGCGGCGTGCGGCGTGTCAATGTCGATGCTAAATAGTTAGTTGTTGTCACAACAATGATTTTTGGCAAAAATTGGCCGAAAGAACAACATAAAAAAGGGCTATTAAAATTTTGTGCAAATGTTTAGGATTAAATTGACAAAATTAAACAGTTTACACTAAATTGACATTTATATAATAGATTTAGAACTGATTAGGTAATTTTCATTGATTTTCAAGAATAACCTCTCCTCTTAGTTTCTTTTCATGGAATTCTCTCATTTATCGGTTCATTTCAATTCCTTAGCTGTTAACTTGCTCATGATGGCATCCGGATGGCAATTTTGTTAGCACGCCCTTACATGTCGTCGCCCCAGCCCTGATTACTTGTGGTGAAAGTTGAAGAACTGATTGGATGCTCCGGTGACCCAGACGAGCGGATACCTTCGTCAGAGGAAGAATCAGTCAGGACAGAACTCTTTTTCCTAGAATGGGTTTGAACGTTACCAATGGAGCTGATGCGCTGAGCTTTAACATGGGCATACCCTGAGAGGCAAAGTACGTAGGATAATATGGTGCCAACGCGTTCATGTCCTTGTTTGCGTCAAACCGAACACAATGCCCGGATGCTATAATGGGATAAGTCACGAGACGGGCGAAGGGGCTATTATTCAGCTCATTGACATGGGAGGGTCGCAGCTGACACGGCGAAAAATGAACTTGGGTTAATGCTGGGCGAGTTACGCTAGACCAAAGCAATTACAGAGCACAATCCTATCATGATTCACTTTGAGCATAAGTTCTAGGACTTAAATTGGTGGGAAAGCCCTTACATTAGTATAACATAAGACAGAGGGTCCATTTTATTGAAAGGAAGCGAATTGGAATGATCAAAACCACAAGGACTAAAAGTATATAAATAAATCGACTTTCCTGTTGATACTTTAATTTTATTTTAACTTCACATAAAAAGGAAAAGAATATGACTCGTTTTGAAACGATTTCGGTGTTTCATAAGTTATTATTTACTTCCATGTAACTTGGTAAGCTAAAGTTACGAAGTTCAAGTTATTATGAGGATCACCTTCTTTAATATTGTTCATACGTGCAATGGCAGTCCAAGGAATTCCATATATTATTTATTTTTCCAAAATTTGTTTCCATCTAGGGAAGTGGGGGCCATCTCTACCCTTCATTTGTGATTGCGTGCATGCACTGACTTTAACTAGACCTGATCATGGATCTAGTAGCAAAATCCCGTCCAAGTGTCGGAACGCATTTTGGATGCCGCTCGCCTCCCATTTTTCACAAATCGAGTGGCGCTCAGAACTAGACTCGATCTACCTAGGCCCCGCATATTGATCATATCTAGCTTTGAGTGCTTATACCTTTGGTCATTAGGCTGCCGTGCTTTGGCTCAATCTTTGGCGCATTTCCCTAGGGAGGGATAGAATAGGAATTTTACCAGTAGCTTGTTCCAGGTGCAACCGTGTAATCCTCCGCAGAGAAGTCAAAGTAAAATATATCTAGCTTCCCTTCAGAAACAAGAGCTTAGGGGAAAAGGAGGCTTGTGGCAGAAGGGATGACCCACAAGTAGCAAAACTCCGAAGCTTGAGTCAGTTCTGAGTCCACTTATAAATTATGGTCTCCCATTGACATATGAACTCACAAATTCACTTGAACACTCAGCATCTAACTACATCACTCACCTTAGCTAATTAGCCATACTTGTTCTCTCTATGGAGAGATTTCAAGTGGGATTTAGATTTCTTCCGACCGAGGAAGAGCTCCTTAATGGTTACTTGACGAGCAAGGTGCTTGGATATGCTGATGGTTGCGTCATACCCGAGCTTGATGATTTCTATGCGTGGGATCCTTGGGATTTACCCGGATTGTATCAACGTGAGTTTCATGCACCTTCTACCTTCCCTTTTATTTTGGTTGTAGTATGAATTTCTTATATCATATTAGTAATTACACATTGAAAAGTTGTTCACACATTACTAGCACTTATAGTGTTTTGAGAAATTGTCCTAAATCTTTTGGGTTGTATGTGTCCAGAAATATCAAATATTCCATCGGATGGGTTGGATTGGTACTTCTTTTGCCCTTCTCCTTACCTTGCCCAAAATAGCGAGCGTGTGAAAAGACAAACAAGAAGCGGTAAATGGAAAATTACTAGCCAAAAGGATGAAATCAAAGCTCGAGACACCAAGGTTTTAATAGGCACCAAAAGGATTTTGGTGTTTTACAAGGGACGTGCCAAGACTGGATGGGTCATGCATGAGTACCACTTGAATCCCAAACTTCTTAATGGATATTCCTCAACTTTTCAGGTTCCCCATTTGATCTATCTAAGATTTCTCGTATATTTTTCATTTGCAAAGTAAATAAGTTTTAGAGCAGGTTGAAGAAATGAAAATGATAGTTCTTTTAAACAATGAGCCAATTAACTACTTTAAGTGTGGGTGTGACGTCAATAGTGTACAATCTAAGAGCTAGAGGTCACACATTCAAATCCCATCAATTGCCTATAAATTGCTTTGAATTAAGATTAAGATTTGCATGATGTTTCATAAGCTTAGTTTGATCTTGTCCTTGTGCCGTGGATTATAAAAAATAAAATAAAAATAAGAATGAGCCAATTATATTCCCGTACCATGTCATTATTATTCTTTACATTCCACTTTGTATCCAAAGTGAAACTTTTATATTCTACTGACTTCAATCTTTGTTGCATTAACAAATTATGAATATTTATAGATTCCGTATATCCTTTGTCGCCTGAAGAAGAAACCGAGTGAAAGCTTGGATATTTCCCCAAGTTTTGAAGGAGGTTCGAGCGTTACTTACGACACTCCAGTTGCTTCTCAACGTGAGCTGACAGAGGACTCAAATCAGGAGGTAAGTAACTGAAAGGACCGAACCTCTGTTCTGGATTTCGCCTCCCAAGTCTCACCGGTTTCGATCAATTTATTGTTAGCCGAAAATCTCAGAGTAGTTCGAGAGTTTTTTAACATGAGATTTTTTTGTCCGATGTCAGTCATCATTTCAAGCAACTGCGGAATCACTCCATACATTTCAGACGCTCGACGACAACTTGCCGGACTACAACTCGTATGGCTCTTTCCATCCACAGCCCCACTTGTACGACGATGGCCAGGTACAGTAGTTCACAAAGCCGATTGTTTTGATCACTTGGCGAAACAAATTGACCGTTCAGTAATTCCTAATTTGAACTAATGATCACCGTGTTTGGTACAACAGGGTGGTGGTTTTTGGTGAGCCTAGGAACGTGAAGAGTACCACCGTCAGCTCTGCAACAGTGTGGCCTAGCAGGATCACGCTTTAGAGAGTTTTTCAGGGCTTTGTGTGTACAAACATATATATTTTGAGAAGTATTGTACTGCGTATTCTGTATTGCACTTGTGCCAACGACATAGTTGGACAAAAATTTTGAGTATGAAGCTTCGGTTGATAAATGAAGATGCTGATTGTCATATTGGCCATCCCTTTCCAACGTTTCAGGCATTTTGCGGTGATTCATGTGGGGATTATGTTATATGTATTAATTCAAATCCACACCTGTCACCTAAATTGATCAGCGGTCCATATCAGATTATGTTATAATAATGTTGGTTTGAATATAAGGGCGGCGGCTAATTGCAAATTTTCAAGATATTTTCTGTGACACATTTTTTTCCTAAATTAGTAATGGTGTGACCCTTTGACCCTTGTTAAATTTTTGCCACCACAATCTCTGCCTTCTAAAGTTAGCGAATTCCAAATCGTAATCGATTTAAGAATTACGCTTGTAACAAGCCTAGACCACCTGAACACAGTAAAACATAAAAGAAATAGAAATGGTACTGCTATAGCTTTTCTTGTTCAACATAAAGTCGGAAAAATAATTTCCTTTTCGAATGATAATTAGTCTTTATAGTGCCCCTAGTGCATACGATAGGATCGGACCCACAGCTCTCTAACATGTATCAAGCGCGTTCGAGCTAAACTTAATTAATCCATTTTATACACAAAATTAAATGGATTGCATGTGAATTGACTCTTTAATATTTTTTTAATATGCTTTAGACACATGTAATTTATACCTATTAGCACAACGTGTTTAAATGTATTTAGATATGTTCATATACTTCCAAACATATTTTACATGTTTATGCAGAAGAGCCTATATATATATTTTAAATTGTGTTAACCATGTTGTATCTTCCAATGTCTTTGAGAATCAAGTCTTGGTCAAATTTCAAATTCACGACAATATTCGAATAAAATGAATATGACATGACGTAATTGGGGAAAAATCCTAAATTTATTACACCTGTATCAATTCAATATTAAATATTTTAATTGTACAAATTTATTACCAAAATCTACCAACTTCCACGGAAAAGTGATGGAAAATATCATTTCAATCATAAATATATTGTATTGATTTTAATTCTAATATTTACATAAAATTTCAATTTAATCATTTCAGTCAAGTTTTATTTAGAATTATTAATGTGGAACTCTAGCCATCACCGACTATTTTACGTGGCACGCTGGCAATTTGCTCGGATAAATCTACTCAAAATGATGTTGCTTTACTTATTTTTCTTTGACTTTTCCACATTTTTCTTTGTCTTTTCCTTCCTTCTCTTTCCTTACTGTTCATCTTCTTCCTTGGGTTTCCGCGTTACTGTTTATTTACTGTTGTCACAGTGTCCGCCATCGCCGCCAAGCTGTGCGTCTCCCCACTGCTCGACTTCGGACGCCCACCCCGCCAAAATGACAAGCTGCCCTGAGATCTGGATGGCTTAAGCTTGATCGCCGTAGTGACTCAGGACTTTCTGGTCTTCGTTTTGCTTAGACTCGGAAAAAAAAGAAGGAAATTGTTCTGATAAGTTAGGATTCATAGAGGGAGTGAAGCTGCTAAGAGCTTGGCTTAGCCCCTTCAGCTGCAAAGTCATGTGGGCGCTCAAGCTGAAGGGAGTGAAGTATGATTAGGAGGGCGATGTGTTGTTGCGGTGCTATCCAATTCACAAGAAGATCACTGTGCTCATCCATGGAGAGAAACTGGATGCAGAGTCCGCTGTGATACTGCAGTAAATCGAAGGGAGTTGGCTACAAAGCCCTCTGCTTCCTTAGGATCCTCATAAGGAGGCCGTGGCCCAGTTGTTGATCAAATTCGATGAGGATAGGAGATCGAGCCATCCAGATCTAGGAGCAACCCGTTGTATTAGGCGTGGCGAGGGTTGAAATCAAGTAACGGGGAGATGCAGGGCTTGGTGGCGGGGTGGAGACGACGACCATGGCAGGACGAGCTACAACCGAGAAACTTGAGGAAGAAGATGAACAGTAACAACAATGAAAAGAAAAAAAGAAGAAGGGATAAATGTTACTGACTTGTAATTAAGTGTTAAAACTTTAAAAAGTGCCATAAAGTTTGACACTTATCAAAAATGTATAATCGAGTCCTAAATTTTTTCAAAAAATGCAATCAACTGAAAAACTTGAATAGACAAACTTGACAATTCGTGGACTTTGATTGCATTTTTATTTAATTAAAGTTTTATGATTCAATTGAACTTACATAACTTATTTACATTTATTGAAAGTTTTAGAAATTAGTTACACCTTTATGACAAGTTTAATTTCTAATACACTTATCCCAAAAAGGAAAAAAAAAACATCTAGAAAGTTCATAAAAATAAATAAGATGACTTCTTTTTAAGTAACTTTATCTACTTCAGAGTGTCGGTGTGCCATTGGTCATCACGTCAACAATTTCAAGTGGAAATGTCCGAAATGACTACATTGAAATTTTATGCAAAAGCTTTAGAGTACATTGGCAAAATTGAAATTTTTATCATTACATTAAAATTTGTAAATAAGTTTAGAATTGAATTCGTAATTTTTTTTCGGAAAAGTGTGTTTTATTACCCAAAAAAGAAACAAAGAACCTATTAGTCGAGGTGACATATGTCAAATAAAATTAGGGTTTGTTTAGAGCTGCTTTCATGTTAACTTTATTTTCAAATCTTATTAGGTGCCCATTATATATATATACATTCTCAAACAACCAAAACTTTTTATGATTTGTAAATGCCGACAAGTAGTTTTTTTTTTTTTTTTTTGGTAATCAAGAATCCGCCGGGCTCGCCTTTCACTTACGCTAATTGGCAACCCATGACCGGTATAGTGCACGGTACACTTCGGATTAAGCGTCAATACCCCACCACCATGGTCCCCTAGATGTGTTAGCAGCTACGGAGTTTTGACCTTAGGACCTCTGTAGTGAAGTGCCCAAAATCCAACCAACTCACTGGTGGGTGCCAATAAGTAGATCCATATATAAGTTTTTTGAAAAAAAATTAAAAGGAAATTAAAAAGTAGTTAATTTGCACTATTCATGAATACTAACAAACAAACTTTTAATAAATTATCAAATCTACTCTTGATGAACAAAATTGATTATAATAATCCTTGAAAAGTGAAAAAAAAAAAAATCCAAAAAATCCTATACTTATTGTACAACGGTCAATTTATTCATGAATTGCGTTAATCTAGTCATAAATCTTTTGACAATTTGTTAATTCAATCTCTCTTGTCAATGTAAATAGTATCATTTTGCGTGATATGGTTGGTACTGACCTGAACGATTATTAGAATTTCTTTTAATTTTCTAATTTCTTTTCACCTTTTCTTGTTTTTCGCCTATAGCTTGTTGCAAAGGTCAGCAAGGTCACGCTCATCGGCCACACCTCGCCCAAATTTGGCAAAAGCGAGGCTTGCCCAGGCATGACCCTCCTCGCCAAGAACATCAATTTTGCCAAAAAGTATGAGGAACTTGATTTTCCAAAGTTACAAACTCATCCGGAAGATATAATATGAAAAATATATAGATTGGGAATCTGACCAGTAGCTTCTCTTAGGTGTAACCGTGTAACCCTCAGCAGAGAAGAGAAGTTAGAAAATGCATCGAGCTTCCCTTCATAAGCAAGAGCTTAGTGAAAAAGGGGCTTGTGGCACAAGGGAGGACCCGCAAGCAGCAAAAACCCAGAAGCCTGAGTCAGTGCTGAGTCCAGCTATAAGTTGTCATCTCCGATTGACATATGAACTCACAAATTCACTCCCACACTCGAGTTCATCACTTGTCTTAGTTAATTAGCCATACTCAAAGCTCAAAGCTCTGTATGGAGCGATTTCAGGTGGGATTCAGATTTCTTCCATCTGAGGAAGAACTCCTTCAAGGATATTTGATGAGCAAGGTACTTGGTTATGCCAATGGTTGCGTCATTCCGGAGCTTGAGGATTTCTATGCCAAGGATCCTTGGGAATTACCCGAATTGTATCAACGTGAGTTTTATGCTCCCACTCCCTTCCCTTTTTCTTTGGTTCTAGTATCAATTTCTTTTATCGTATTAGTAGTTGAAAAATTGCTCTTCCATTATATGCACTTATAGTGTGTTGAGGAGTCATCCTAAGTCTTTTGCTCTGTATGTGTGCAGAAATATCAAATATTCCATCTGATGGGTGGGATTGGTACTTCTTTTGTCCTTCTCCTTACCTAGCCCAAAATAGCGAGCGCATCAAAAGGCAAACAACAAGGGGTAAATGGAAGATCACTTGCCAAAAGGATGAGATAAAAACTCGAGACACCAAGGCTTTAATAGGCACCAAGAGGATTTTGGTCTTTTACAAGGGTCGCGTCAAGACTGGATGGGTCATGCACGAATATCATTTGAATCCAAAACTTCTTAACGGATACTCCTCAACTTTTCAGGTTCCCCATTTGATCTATCTAAGATTTCTCTTATATTTTTCATTTGCAAAATAAATTAGTGAGGAATGAATTAATAGAGCATTAGGTTGTGCTGAAGAAAGTAACTTGATGGTTGTTTTGAACTATAACATAACATCAATGACTTTCAATTCAACGAGCCAATTAACTACTCATGATTGGCACAATTCTTTAGGGGTGTCAATGGTTTTCAGTCTAGGAATTAGAGGTCACCCAAGTGCTATAGATTAGGAGCTTCCACATTGGTCAACATTTTTCATTTAAGCTGTTCATGGGACTTGCACAATTTTCCATGAGCTTAGCCCCACCTTGTGCCGGGATTATAAAATGAAAAGAATGAGCCAATTACGCTCTTGTATCTTGTCATTATTATCTGTTTCTGTTTTGACTATGTGATATACATTTTTCAGGTTCTGTCTTTCATTTACTTTCCGCCTCGTATCAAAGTGAAATTTCGGATTCTACTGGCTGTAATCTTTGTTACATTAACAAATTATAACTATTTGCAGATACCCTATATCCTTTGTCGCTTGAAGAGGAAACCAAGTGAAAGCTTGGATATTTCCCCCAGTTTTGAAAGAGGTTTTAGGGTAACCGAGGACACTCCGGTTATTTCTCAACATGAGCAGACAGAGGACTCAGATCAGGAGGTAAATAAATGAAAGGATCGAACCTCCTTCCCTAGTCTCACCTGTTTCGATCAAAATAATGTTTGCTGAAAATTTCGGAGTAGTTTGAGTGTTTTTTAATACGAAAATTTTCGTCTGACGTCAGTCATCATTTCAAGCAACCATGGAATCGCTCGTTCCATTTCAGACGCTCGAGAACAACCTGCCGGACTACAATTCGTATCGCTCTTTCCATCCACAGCCCCACATGTACAACGATGGCCAGGTAAGAGGCACGGAGCTGATAGTTTTACTCACTGGGCGGAACAGATTGACCATTTAGTAATCCCTGATTAAACTAATGATCACTATGTTTGGTACAGCAGGGCGATGGTTTTTGGTGAGCCTTGGAACATGGAGAGTACCACCATTAGCTGGCCTTGCAGGATCACGCTTTAGAAAGCTTTTCAGGGTTGTGGGTTTTTTTTTTTTTTTTGGGTACCTAAATATATATTTTGAGATGTATTGTACTGCACATTCCGTATTGCACTTGTTTCAACGAAATTGTTGGGCAAAATTGTGGATATGAAGCTTTAGTTAATAAATGAAGATGCTGATTGCGATAGCGACCTTCCGTTTCCAACGGTTGGGGCATTTTGCAGTGATCATGTCGAGACTATGTTATATGTATTAGTTACAATTCTGCATCAGATGCTTTCATCTAAATCAATCGGCAAGCCATGTCGGACTATTATAATATTGTTCGTGTGAGTACGGGCGGGGGGGGGGGGGGGGGGGGGGGTTGTAATTGCAGATTTTCAAAATATTTTCTGTTATACATTTTTTTTTCTATATTAGTAATAATGTGACCCTTTGACCCCACTAAATTTTTGCTGCGACAATCTTTCCCTTCTAAAGTTAGAGAAAATTAATCGATTCAAAAATTCACATTTATAACAAGACTATAGCACCTGAGCCCAGCGGGACATAAAAGAAATAGAAATGATACCTCTATGGCTTTTCTCATCCAACATAAAATCAGAATATTAATTTCCTGTTCAAATAATAAGTAGTCTTTATAGTGTCTAGTGTCCCTGGCGCATCCGACGGAATCAGACCAGTGTTGACACCTCGATTTTAATTAGTTTTATTAATTAATTTTTTAATTTTGTCATTCCTGATAAACAAAAAAAACCAAATAAATAGCAAAAACAACAAAAAATAGTAAAAACAAAAGAAAAGAAAAAAAACAAAAGCCCCCCCCCCCCAATTTTCTTCACGTGGGTTTTGTGCGGCTTGGCCCCACCCCCCTTTCTTCCCTCTTCTTCTTCCTCGCTCCATCTTTCTCCGCCTCTGTAGTTCACGCGCGGTGGCCGGCGACGCGCGCGAAGGACGGCCTACGGCCGAGGGGAGTAGGCCGACGTCGGCCGGAGAGGATAAGATCAGGCGCCATTAATGCCGAGCGAGCTTCGCTGGAAAGCTCGATGGGACACCGGTTCGGCCGAGCGGAACCGGTGGGTAAGCCGGAGGCCGGCGACCGAACCCCTCCGTCGACCGGAGTTCCTTCGCCTATAAATAGGTGGCCGCAAACATCGTCGGAGGGTGTGGCGAGCTCGGAAATCCTTCACTGAGAGACATCGGGAGGGGTTGAAGGGCGAGCGCAAGAGAGAGCTCGAGTCGCGAGCTTGGCCCACCTTCCACCGAGAGACTTCGGGGAAGGTAGGCGGCGAGCGACCTCGAGAAGGTCAGATCCGGCCGGTGGAGGCTCGGATCTGGCCTGAGTGAGAAGAAGTCAAAGCCGAGGAAGGTCCGGCCGAGATCTGCGACGCCTCAGATCTGGAGTTTTCGTGCCGCTGTACCGCCGCCGACGCCGTTGCTTCAGAAGGTTGCTGTCGCATCCCCCCCCGAAGCCGTCGTTAATCGAAAGGTAAAAGGGCCGTCGCCGTATTCCGCCGTCGCCTTCGCCGTTCATCGCATGCGTCGTATGCTGCCGTCGTCGTTGTCTTTGCGATCGCCGTCACCACCGCGCCGTCGCCGCCGTCGCCGCCGCAATACCCCGGTTTCCCCCTCGGCGCCGCGGATTCGCGAACCCTAGGGTTTGCGATTTTCTGGGTCGCCGAGTCGGAGCCGGGTTGGCAAGTCGGGTAGGGTTTCCGCAGTTTTTGGGCGGCGGAAGACCGGGTCGCGATTCGGATCCGGGTCGGGTAGGGTTCGCAGGGAGCCGGGTCGCGGAGCGGGTCGTGGACCCGGGTCGTCGGGCCGGGCTGGATCCCTCCCAAAACGACGGGCCACGATGCCGTTTCAATAAATAAAGAAAAAATAAAAAAGATGCCGAAAAATCCGAGTCGGGCCCGCGTTGCGGGCCCGTCCGCGTGCGGGTCGCCGACCCGGGTCGGACCCAACCCGCGGATCCGACCCGGGTCGGCTTTATTTTATTATTTTAATATAAAATGATAAATATTTTATTTTCAAAAAAAAAAATCAAAAAGTGTTTTATTTTCAAAAAAAAAATATTAAAAAATGTTTTAAAAAATCGAAAAATATTAAAAAAATGTCGAAAAATGTTTTATTTTCTAAAAAATCGAGAAAAATCAAAAAAATAATTTATTTTCCAAAAATATTAAAAAATATTTTATTTTCTGAAAAATCAAAAAATCAAAAATATTCCATATTTTCCAAAAAATGCCAAAAATCCAAAAAAATCCAAAATTTCATGAAAAAGCCAAAAAATTCAGGAAAAGCCAAAAAGACTTGTATTTTTCCAAAAAAAAAAAAAAAAAATCCAAAAAAAATCCCTTTTATGTCCAAAAATGAGAAAAAGACTCAAAAAAATGTTTTTCCTCCAAAAAATGTATGGAAAAATCTCTCAAAAATCCAAAAAGCCTTAGGGTTTAAACAAGATTAGGTACCGAAAGGCATTAGTGATTAACTAGTGTAATCAAGTCCCGATCCTAATTTCTCCTGGTTGCGCAGAGCGAGTATTTATCCCGATACTTCGCTTAGGGTTTCTAATCGACCCACCCCAAACCGATTAGTGGCGACTCCGTTTTAAAATTAATTTACAGGTTAAAAACTCAAACTATTAAGTCGTGAATTGGCGGACTTGGGAGAGTCTGGGCTTAATAAATTCAGCCGAGCCATTAGCCTCCTTAGGCGCTCGTACCCGATTGCGGGCGCCGAGAAAAAAGAGGTCGCGACAACCAGCAACTCTCTAACATGTATTAAGCGTGTTTGGGCTAAGCTTAATTAATATATTTTTTACAGGATGATAAATGGGTTGCATGTGGAATGGCTCTTTGATGTTTTTTCAAGATGCTTTAGACACATGTAATTAATACCTATCCACCTACATGAGTAGCAAAAATGTGGAAGTCATGTATTTGAAATCTAACCACCTTTTTTCATCTTCCATATTGATAATGGTGCCAGTTTTCAGTGGGTTTGCCAAATTTAAGCAAACTTTTGCTTTTCCAGCTTTGCGTGAGTTGCTGTGTTTGCTTCAATCTTTACTTCTTCAACCCTCCTATTTTTTTGCTATTTGCTACACGGATGCCTCATTGATATGAGCTTGAAGGAGCCCCAAGATCTGAACCCATAAAGCATAGTCTGTGAATTCATAACAATGTTTTGGAATATTTGGGTCTCCTTCCTATAGAACGAGGAGATTGCTGGCAAACGACCAAGGTCCTATTTCTAGCACTCTTTTTTTTTTTTTTTTTTTTTTTTTTTTTTTTTTTTTTTTTTTTTTTTATCCTCAACAAAGATGAAAATGAAAGAGAAAAATCCAAGTTCTATTTGCTCACATTTTACTGAATCTAGCTCCCAAGCTTTCCTCATTGTACGTAGATGAACTTGAAAATTAATGTTGGGTTTAGAATAAAGTTTTCCATGGAAGGAGTAGTTGACTTTCCTATTTCTCTTCTTCAGTGGTCTCTGCTACCAACTATGTGATATCTTCTTCAGGCCACAAATTGCCCATTTTGCCCAAATTTTGAATTCCTAGTGAAGGGAGCTCTTAATAGAGCTTAGAAAGTTGTATTTAGGGTTTTTGGTTTGAGTGCTTCTTTTTTTTTTGGCGGTTGTGAAAGGTGTATTTGTAAGGGGTTTTGGGTTCGTGTATGGGCAGGAAGGTGGTTTTAGGTGATTCCCATTGTAGATTTTCTTTTGGGGGAAGAAGGGGGAAAGGTGGGTGGGGAGGGGGGAGGGGGGGGGAACGAAGGTAGTGGACTCTCGTAACAAGGAGTGAAGTGTTGAACTGTGGATAATTTCTACTGCAACTAGTATTGGCAAATCCACAGTTTGTGAATGGGGGGAATGGTGGAGGAGAAACAAACTTTGGGTTTTTGGGGTTTGGAAAAGGAAGAAACGAAAAGGAAGGGGTGGGGGCAGAACCGAAGAATTCCAATTGTAGCAATTTTGGTGGAAAATTAGCCAAATCCCCAGTCTGAAGATGGTGAGATTGATGTAGTCATGGGAGGGGAGGTCAGTTATGGGTATCTAGGATTTGGAGAAGGAAGAAGCTACCACATAATGGGTAGAGAAGCTCACACTAGGTGAGACTATATCTTCTACCTTGTTTGATAATCGAGTTTTGGTCAAATTTCAAATTCACAACAAGATTTATGACCAATTTGTGTTTAACATGAACTTGATATAGAATGATTATGAGACAACACAATTGGGGAAAAGTTCTAAACTTATTGTATTTGTGCTAGTTTAATTTTAAATATTCTAATTATAACCATTGAGTTCAAAACTTTTCAATGTTTTATCAATATTGTCTATGCAATCAATTTTATCTAGAAATCATTGATATGGATGCCAACCATCCTATGTTGCACGATTGATGTTGATATGCACAAATTTTACAAATTTTCTATTTTTTCTTCTGATTTTTTTGGATTCTTTTATTCTTTTATTCTTTTCTTTCATTGTTTTCTTTACAACTTTGGGCTAGTGAGGTTGCTAGCCATAGGTGAGGGCTAGCGACATTTATCTTGTCTAGGTGAGTGTGTTGTGGCCCTTATTGGCCATGGGCAAGGACCTCCGTACCCTCTTCAAGATCTAGGCAAAGGTATTGGGCCTTTGCCCAAACCAAGTGAGGGCGTCGTTATCCAATCACGGCTCTCTCTTGGATCTAGGTAAGGGCATAGAGGCCCTTGCTCGGACCTCGTTTGTGGCTAGCGATGGTCAACTAGCAACCATGTCGGTACACGAAAAAGTTGTCTACATCAATGTTTGTTATGCCATGTTGTATTGCCAGCGTTGATGTAGGTGATTTCTTGTTACATTAGTAAATCGTCCAAAGATTTATGACTTAATTGGTAAAATTAAAATGATTATGATTGTATTGACATAATTGTAGTATGAAACTAGAAATTGCGCACCCAATTATACGAGATATGGGAGTGGACACTACTTAGTGTAACTTTGATTCCCAACTAATATCTTTACAGAAAATTCGCCTACTTATAATGCTTGATAATGTAATCCGTGTCATGCCTTAGTTTTTATTCTATATTTATTTGACAAATGATAATTTTCAAGTCAAGCTTTATTATTATTTTGTTATGATCTTATATAGAATCATGCGAAATGCTTGATGAAATTTAGAAAGTTTATTGAAATTTTTAGGATTCAATTGTACTTTTGTGACAAGTTAACTCAAAAATGGAAGAAATCTAGAAAGTTACAAAAAATAAAAATAAATAAAAAACAAAATGACTTCATTTTGAGTAAATTTGTTTACTTTAGATCGTTGATGTGCCGCATAGGATAGTCGATTGGCTACCATGTCAACAATTTCAAACAAAAATGTCCAAAAGAATTATATTGGAATTTTACATAAAGGTTTAGACTATATTGACAAAATTAAAATGTTTATCATTAAATTAAAATTCATAAAATAGTTTTATAATTGAATTGATAATTTTTCTATACTTGCATCGATCTATACTTATCATTGTTCCCAAAAATAAAAAATACCTATAGTCAAGGTGATACATGTCAAACAAAATTAGGATTTGTTTGGAGTTGCTTTCACTTTAACTTTATTTTCAAATCTTATGATGCGAACATAAGATTTTTTTTTTTTTCAATTATGAAACAACTAAAACTTTTATGATTTGTAAATACCAACAAGTAGATTCATATATTATTATTTTTTTGAAATTTTTGAAATTTAAATAATATTTTAAATTTTGAAAGCAAAGTAAAAAGTAGTTACTTTGCTCTATTCATAAATACCAACAAACAAACTTTTGATAAATTAGCAAATCCATTCATGATGACCAAAATTAATTGCAATAATCATTGGAAAGATGGAAATTTATTCAAAAAGTCATAAACTTATTGCACAATTGCCAATTTAGTTATAAATATTTCAATTATGTTAAGTTAATTCTAAACATTTCAAAAATTTGTCAATTCAATCTCTCTATGGCAACATGGCCAGAGCCCTCCTACATGGAACGGCTGAAGCTAACATGGATGGTTTTTGTAATTTCTTTTAATTTTCTGATTTTTTTTTCCTTTCTTTTCACCTATAGCTAGTCTCAAAGGTTGGCAGGAGTCACGCTCGCTGGCCACCTCATGCCCAAATTTGGGGAGAGGAGGCTTGCTCAGACATGGCTCCCTCGCTAGATTTGGGCAACATTAAAATTAGTCATGTAACTACAAATATACCATTATTTCACATCCCACAGTGATTATATAATACATTTGATAAAGGTTCCAATAAGAACCTTAGCTTTTAGTCAAGAACAACAATTTTGCCAAAAGTATAGAACTTAATTTTCTAAACTCGTCCGGAAGATATAATATTAAGGATATATAAGAGAATCGACTTTGCTTTGGGAATCGTACTAATAAGAATCTTTTCATCTTTACCACTTTACACATCATTGCTCAAAGTATGCATTGACATGAAATTCCACACTATTCACCGAGAAAACGCTTAAGCAACTTCATATCTCGACCTTCGAAGAATCTGCTGCTTGTAAAAACGTCGTCGTCTTCGAAGAAAATGAGCTGTTTGGAGTCAATGGTCTATAGCAAAGTCCAGCCAAGAGTAAATCTCTTTCCTCTACTTGCTTCCTTAGTCCCATTCTCCACTCTTCTCTTATCTTTCCCAGTAAGCAGCATCGGATTATGGAAGACCCGACGGAGACATGGCCAAAGGGACTCAGATTCAAGCCGACGGAGAGCGAATTCGTCGACCATCACTTGCGAAGAAAACTGAAAGGAGAAAAGGAAACTATCTGCGTAATACCGGAGCTATATATCTACAAGTGGGAGCCTCAGGATCTATTTGCCAGATACAATGGTAACTGTGTAGTTCATATCGAGCAGATTTACTCTTTCCTTATTGTTCTTTATGTTGGTTGCTCCTAGGACTTGGTGAATCGACGCTTTACCAATTGCTTTTTGTATAGCCCTGTCAAGGATACCGTCGGATGGACACGAGTGTTTCTTCTTCTGCCCCCGTGATAACAAGATCCCAAATAGCCTTCGTTCGACTAGGAAGACGGAGTTCGGATTTTGGAAAGATACGAGTAAGAAACGTTCTGTGCAAGCACCGGACACCGGTGAGGAGATAGGGTTCAAGAGGATCTTGGTTTACTACGAAGGTCGACAAGGGGACGCCCGCAGAACCCACTTCAGCATGCATGAGTATCACCTAAAATCGAATGTTTCGAATACTGAAATTCCCAACCCGGTACTCAATTTCTCTTCTTTTGCTTCCTGTCATTGAGCATCTCTAACATTTTTATCGATGCAGTTAAATGCGCTTTTTCTAATTGTTCTAGCAAAGAATATAGGAGTCTGAGTATGGGCATATGCCTTACTTGTCATGCTACATGTGTTCCTCAATTCTGCTTCTTGTGGATTATTGCCCGATCATTTCTATTGTCTTCGTTTTCTGGCTTTGCTGATCCATGATTAGGGATTTTTTTCCCCGGTGTGGACCGTCAAGCACAGCAATCCGGGGTAATTCTTAAGTAATTGGTACTACATAAGCAATCATTATTATCATTTTTAGAAAAATAGAATAATGGAAACCACTCAAAAATCAAAATCGATTGTCCGGATTAAATTTTCAGTATAAAAAAAATTATTATAGACGTGCCTAAAAATTTTTCCATGGAGAGCACCTGCCGTGTGCATGGAAACCTTTATGTTGCATTTGGTTCGATGGAAAATGGACTGGCATGGGGAAACAGAATCGAAAAGAAATTACTGTAAAATGGAACTGAGTTCCAATTTCTTTGTTTGGCTGTCATAAATAAAATATTTGGAATGAAATAGATTTGCAGTTCTTTTGTCTGGTTGTGTCAAATGAAATGGAATGACATTTCTGTAAATTAGACTTTCGATTTATTAATAGACTTGCATTTAACAAAATATATATATTTTATATCACAATTATAATGTACCATAATATTTTTATTTTTATATTTTTGGTAGAAGGTAAGATATATATTGACTTTAAACCAATAAGCTATACATTTGAAATGGAATTATTTTGATAAGGGAAGGGAATGAAATGGGCATTGCATAGGTGTACTTAAGAAATGGCCATCCCTTCAAAATTTGAAATGGAATGCCCATTCAAACCTTTATAAGGTCAACAAAATGCAAGAATAGTAGTGAAAGGTGGAATAAGAATTCCAGTTTCATTCCACTCTTGCATACTAAACGTAGCTCACTTTTCTTTCTGTTTTTCCCCATTTTTTGAACAAATAAGAGAACTTTTACCTTAATAGGTTTGCTCGTAGCAACTCATAATAAGTGATATGAATGTGTGTGTCAACATTTGCATATTGTGAAAGTTTTAGGCTATAAGCTTTGACAAAAATTAAAGTGATATGTTCAGGCAATATTGGCGTTAGTCTTCGATGTAACTCTATTGCTTTGTTTGAAAATGCTAGGAGTGGAAAATGCAGGTTAAAATAGTGTGTGTTGATAATATTGTCAAAATATTTGGAAATTGTAATTAATTCTGTACTTTTCCTTAGTTCCTAGGAAAGTTTCCTTGGTAGATAAGATTACGTCTTTATCTGTAGGGTATAAATACCCCTTGATGGT
This sequence comes from Eucalyptus polyanthemos subsp. polyanthemos, assembly GCA_017140185.1. Lineage (NCBI taxonomy): Eukaryota > Viridiplantae > Streptophyta > Magnoliopsida > Myrtales > Myrtaceae > Eucalyptus > Eucalyptus polyanthemos. Next base: position 18,985,090 of record CM029463.1, on the reverse strand, counting down.
AACTCATTATAGAGTCAAGCAATACGGTAATTATTTTCCTATTATCGGTTCTAACTCTTGAAAATCTAATTTCCCTTTTCATATTTCTCACAAAAATGTTAATCTTGCTTTCCATGTTCTCACCCAAAATTTCTTGCCCTCTATTTTCTTTCACCTTCCAAACACGGCATAAAACTCAGATCCAACATCATTTTTTTTTTTTTTTTTTTGCAGAGGGAATTTGTCCTCTGTCACATAACAAACAGGAAATGTGAAAAAGCAGGATCGGAGTCAGCAATTATGAGTACCAGGGCCAATCTGACCATTCCCAGTACTCTTAGTAATTCCGAATATGAAGGAGCACAAGATTTTAGCTTGCAGGTAAGCAAATATCGGTCTAGGTTGACATGATGAAACAAACTAAAGCTTGAATATGTTTTCTTTCCATTGTCTCCCTCAGGCATCTCCAGCTGTGACTGTTGAATCCGAAAGTTCGAACCATAATATGTTAAATTATGAATTACCGGACCACAGTGCGTATGTTCCTCAGCAGCCTGACATGCTCGGAATGGAAAGCTCGTTGCGCAATGATAATTGGTTTGTTGACGGAACTAGTGACAAACATTTTGAGCTTTCGTGTCCTCCAAGCGATGATGGTATTTACCTCTCGGATCTCTGGAGCTAAAACTAACATGGACTGGCGCGCCTTCATCGGACATTTATAGAACGGCATCGCCACTTGTTGGCCTTGTTGCAAGTCATACTATGGGAAGAGATTATGGTGTAGATATTAGTGGTTACTATGGATTGCTAGTGCTTTGCTACTATATAAGTGTTCCAGTGTTGTTTATCATGCTCTAGTGAAAAATTCTCAATCGTGCATAAGCTTTGTATTCTTAACTTGGCCTCTCAGTTTGTGTATTATCTTGATCTTTTAGACACTAATATTGGTACGGATATTTCCTCTCTAGTCCCTCATGCTCCATCACTTTTGGGGAAATTTCAGTTAAGGGCATGAAGTGGTACTTTTTATTTTTTGCAAATAAGGATTCAAAGTGGATTTTGTCTCAAATAATGATTTAAAGTAACAAATTTAGTCTCAAATAAGACACTGAGCTCGCCGACTAGCCAATTCTTCACTCAAGTAAGATCATTGTTTCTAAGATGGAAGGATCACTTCTCAAAATCTTGCGACTCCAATATGTATAATACTTGGAAAAGAAACAAAATCATGGTCATTGGTATTTCATCAAATTTACCTAACTATTTTACTCTAGGAAGAGTCATCAACATAAGTTACAACTAAACATATATTTTCTTGTATATAAAAAATGACATTACATAAATGTTAACAAATCTTGTTCGAACTTGAGGAAATAATAATTTTTGTTATTTTGGTTTAAATAATGCATTTTAAATTTACAAACATACACTAAATGAAATCAAGAACTTTTTTTTTTGTCTATCCTATCTCTAACTCTTTCTTCTCTTAGAATTTTTTTTTCTCTTTTATAGAGCGTGCGAGTTGAGCCCCGCACTTCTGATAATGGCTTCCCCAGTGTGTTAAATCAAAACCTTTTAGTCTAGCGACAAAAAGTAGTGCTAGGAGATGTAACGTCTTCCTAGCCATAAGAAAAGAGCTGTAACCTCTAGTGGAGTTCTTGCTTAGCTTTTTTACCCTTTTTTTTTAAAAAAAAAAGAAAGAAAATCCCCTTGCTTGGGTGGCACTCACATCAACGGTCACTGGAATGTTATGCCCACTGAAAGGATTGGGAAATGTCAAAGAAAGAGGAAAGAGAAAACAACGGAAACATAACAAAAAGAAAGAAAAAGACCCAAATAAAGAAAGCGAATATATGGACTACAAGCATCCTGGTGGGGACCAACATTTCGGTCTCCATCAACTCAACTTCCGGATGAAGTTGGGAGCACTTGAGAATCACGTTGAAGTTAAAAAAGAAAAAAAAGAGAAGAAGATAAGGACAGCAAAGGAAAAAGTAGGTGGAATCCACCAAAGGGTCAGATAAAACAGGCACGACTCAATCCGTGTGAATGCAGTTATATATTTCCATCCCTTCTCATGTAAGTGGATACAACTTCATCTCCAAGCGAAGTACAGAAACTTCATCTCCGTTGTGTTTCTGGTGCAGAAAACCCGAGATGGAAAACCTTTCAACAAAGCTGTGGAGTCTTTGCCGACGGGGTTCAGGGTTGAAGCCCTCTGTAGAAGTACTCGTCAATCATTACTTGAAGTTGCAAGAACGGGCCGTGTATCGGTGCCCCAATCAGTCCCGGTGTTGGCTAGGAACATACGGGCATGGGTCATGCACGAATATCACCTAAACCCGTTCCCTAGTAGAATGCTTCGAGAGGCCAGGTAATCATTTTCTTCTTCTTCTTCATTCTCAATTCCGTTCTTCCACAGGCAGAGCACATCTTTGCTCACCAATGACATCCCAGAGGCATTTTAGATTGCTGTATTTAGGTTTTTGGTGCCATTTCCGGTACTTATTGTTTTCACCATAATTGAATTGTTCAGATCCCAATGAGCGAAAGTTCTTTCCTTGATTCTTTACAACCTGAGCCTTACTGGGTAGATAAAACATTGGTTGTCAATAATTGGTGCTTATGAGAATTTTGATTAGTGGGTAACAATAGCAGCAGCTGAAGAACTTGATTGCTAGGCCCTTCTAGGCTGTGTAACTGGCCGAGGTTTAGAAAATAAGTTTGTGATAATCCCATGTTGCATTCTGTTGATCCTCTGTTAATAGATATACATCAGTGGGCATCTGAGTTCTGTAAGGATTTGATTGTTGCTGCCTTTTGCTACTCTCATATTAACTGATGTTGGGTTCTTAAATTCTGAACAGAAAATTTGTTCTCGGCCTCTTGAAAGGAGTACAAGATGAGAAGGCTGATAATCTTCTTCATCAACATATGTGACACCTCAACCAAAGCAGTTTTGAGAATGTCAAGATATCTCAAAAGAGAGGCTATCCATGTATCTCTAATCAAAATTTGAAGATATGTCAACAAGCGATCTATAAAGCCATATGCAACCTAGTTTTCATTTGCTTATTGTGGAACACAATGAACTTTCTGATAGAATCAAGAAAACTTTTTTTTTTTTCTTGTCAAGAAGGCATGTTCCTCATTTCAAATTTCCTCTTCTTTTTATTCACAGTCGATTTTTGATCCGAATTACGACATATGGACAATACAGTCAGTATGAGCAGAAAATGGCACATTCTCAATTGATGATTGCCTACAATATGCTAATCAGTACTCATCTCCTCCGAAGATTGTATAAAAAAGGGTATATAAATCACAGGGTTCTGAGCCCAAACATTGATAAATGAAAACCCCTTTTGCAAAATCCCAGAATCAGTCCTACGTTCTTAGATGCTCTGTCTTCTTTTACCACAGGATGCCATCGTACCTTCTTTTCATCTACTGTAAACCATGAACATGTCTTATATTATACTAATGATATATTGAGATGAATATGGTTCAGTCTTTGTGCTTTGTGCTTGTTTAAGTATTGTCTGTTGCATAGTGGGTCTGCAATGTCTGTAACATTGTAATCAGTTTGATTAACGTATTCTCTTTCACTTTGGAAATGGAACGGGAACAGAACAGAACCGAATACGATTCCACTACTCACTTTCTGTATTACTTTGGAATATGCTGGATGATGGGGTCATCGTGATCAACATCAACCCTCCTGCTCAATCAGGCTCCCTTGAGTTGGAGGGCAGAGAACGACAGAACAGAAGATGAAATCTTGGGATTCTGAAATTAATGACTAACTAGATTAATTTCCTAAATGGCTTTGAGTTTCGAAACGGGTTAAATAGGCTAAATGGACTGTGACTACGGAACAGGTCATCGAGGATTTACAAGCTGGGGGCAATAAATCGGTCAGCCACAAACAACATCGGTACTCATAGATCATGGCTTGCGAGAGAAAAATAAAAAATAAAACAACCGTTTCTCTGTCATGACCCAACAAGTTAGAAAACACATTGGCACTCATAGATCATGGCTTGCGAGAGAAAAAAAATAAATAAATAAAACAACTGTTTTTCTGTCATGACCCCACAAGTTAGAAAACTTGTTTGTGCTCTTTATAAAGCAAAAATCAATGATTTACCATTAATGCTTTGTTTGTTTTTGGAAAAATGAATGATTCGGAAAATATTTTCAAAAAATAATTGCTTGAAATAAATAGTTGATGAAAGATATTTTTATTATCAATAACAATTTAAATTTAAATACTTTTGTGGGCAATAAAAATATTTTCATTCATTTAATTTCATAAGCGATACAAATGATCATTTAAAAAAATATATATTTTCTAAATTATTCATTTTTTGTGAAACAAACTAACTCTAAAAATTATGTATCAACATGTATACCCTATGGAACTTTTAGGTGTTGCCAGTTCAGAGAAAGTCAATATACATATAGACACTCCTCGAATGATTTTGGGGGAGAGAAGATGTATTTGTAAAAATCACAAAGATTTCTGAAAAGATCAATAATTAACTAATGTAAATTTCCATTTTAAAAAAAAAAAAAAAAAAAAAACTAATGTGAATGTTAATATGTTTCTAAACAATGAATTATGCTCGCAAAGACATGTGCACAGTTTAAATTTCTTCCTGTGAAAATTGTATTGTCCTAAGTACAAAAAAAAAGCAATCAAGTCCTAAATATCTAAAAAAGTGTAATCAAGTCATAAAGGTTTGAAATTTATGTAATAAAGTCTTGGTCTTGCCATTGGTGGAGTTCAGTACAAGAATTTTGGGCCCAAAAAAAAAAAAAAAAAAAAACCATACTTTTTGGGCGTAGAATGATCGAATTCCTCTAAACACGGAAATATAACTTGAACTTTTGGACTTTTGGAAACATTTATATTTAATTAGGTTTTCATTTCACAAGCTTAAACTCGAGATATATTTTTTTAACAATTTAAACCATACACATATGGATACACTAACTTTGTTTCAACATTTAACATTCCTCTTCTAAGTTTATAGGCATAATCTAATCAACTATGATTTAAGAAAATATACATAATATCCAAAGTTTATTACCTCAATATCAAACTTAGCCACTTTAATTGGAAAAGTTACTGATATGTTCCTTCATACAACACCTACTAACTTATATAAGGTTGGCAATCAAATGTTGGGTAGAATCGGTAAATCATTGAATCCATTGATAATGAACAAACTTTTTTATTCATGATGACTGGAAAGATGGCATGTGTACATGAGAATTAGTTATGTAACTAAACATTTACACTTATATCACATCCGATGGCGACTTTATAAAATAGTTTTAAAATGACAAAAGTTCTAAATTCTGATGAAAAGCTAAACTTGTTCGTCAAGAACATGCATCTAAGTTTTGCTTATGCATATAATATATAAAGAGAAATCGGTTGTGCTTTTGCATGTATTGTACTAACGAGAATCTTATCTCTTTCACTTTCAACGGCGTGTTACATGGAATTCTAGAATATTCTTGACTAAGGAAACACTTCACACAGCTTCATATTATGATTACCATGGTAACACATATGAAATTCTAGAGTCTTCTTCACTAAAGAAACACTGTTGAACTTCATACCATCATATGCTTATTCCTGCATATTCAAGGTCATGTAGCTATCCGTCATATCTTCCCATTGGCTAAAACAAGCAGATGGGTCCTATTAATCCAGTTAAATACGCGTTGTGGACTTTTGAGGAAGCTACTTTTAGAGAAAACATTGTCGTCTTGAGCTTGGGGTGGGGTCCACTGGAAAAGTACTTTGCCTTCTCAAACAAAGGTTGAGAAAATTCCTTGTTTTTTGTGCTTATAAATTGACCCACTTGGAAGGGCTAGGTACACGACCCTCTCAAGCAAAGCCGACGCTCTCAAGCAAAGTCAAGTCAGGAGTAAACTCTCAATCCTCTGTTTTTATTATATTCCTCGCTTATGTCAATAGCCCCATTCTCTACTATTTTCATCGTTTTTCTATTGCAAAAGTGAATGCGAGATAGCAACCATATAGCATGGCAGAATCGGCGAGGGCATGGCCGGTGGGAGTCAGATTCAAACCGAGGGAGGACCAGCTTGTCGGTCATTACTTGACAAAAAAGCTCAAAGGAAAGGAAACTGTTTGTGAAATTCCCGAGCTAGACATCTACAACTTGGAGCCTTCAGAGTTATTTGCACGATACAATGGTAACTTACATTTAGTCCATAAGTGTTCTCAATTTCTCTATTTTCTTATGGTTTGACGGTAATTTGTAGTTACCCATAAGACCTTAGTGGATTAACATTGAACCAATCTTTGCTTGTAGAATTGTCAAGTCTCCCGTTGGATGGAAACGAGGGTTTCTTCCTTTGTCCCCGTGGTCATAAGAGGAAGAGGAAGACCGAGGGCGGGTTTTGGAAAGAGACATGTGCCAAACGTGTTATACAAGCACCCGACACCGGTGAGCAGATAGGGCTTAGAAGGAGCTTGGTTTACCACAAAGGTCAACAAAGAGATGCCCATAGGACCAACTCACATATGTACGAATATCACCTAAATTCGAATGTTTCGGATAGTGAAATTTTGGACCCGGTACTCAACTTCTCTTCTTTTGCTTCCCCTAATTGAGCATCTTTAACATCGTTACAAGTGCAGGTAAAATTGATAGCATCATTTATCTACATATGTTCCTCATTCAGCTTCTTGAAGTTTCTGGCTTTCTGAGTTCTTAATTTTCTGTTTCGTCCCTCAGTCCCATGATTAAGCGCAACTTACCTTCAATTCCAGTTTAACTTCGAACAATAGTATCCCCGACTTGGAACCTTTACTAGAATATTTGTAGAATTTCATGAGGAAGATTCTCGAAACTTACGGATGATCATTTTAAGTGATAGATTCATGACCTTGTGTTTCAGTTCGAGTGACTAGTGAAGGTTATAATGCCAAAAGTAGAGTGTTTCTGCAGCAACAAAGGGGGCAATTTGTTCTTGAAACAAAAATTACTTAAATTTTGATAAGTTACGCTTGATGTATCTTGTGCAAAAAGTACTTTCGTGCAACAACGGAGTTTCGGTTATGTAATTTTGAAACTCATCCCTGGTATCATTGTCCATGTAGGCAGCGTGGGTTCTCTGTCACATAATAAACAAGAAAAGTAAGAAAGCAAAGCCAGCAACAGCGAGTACTTCAACTGATTTAATCCGCCCTAGTAATCTGAATGATTCCCAAAATGAAGAAACACAAGATATTAGTGCACAGGTGAGCAAGTGTTGCTTTGATTGATTCAAAGAGACATGTGATCTAGAGATGCAACTAATCATACTAAAGCTCGAGTACTGATTATTCCTTTGGTTTACCTTTTTTGTCACTCAGGCATCACCTGGAGTTACTATTGAATTCCCCTTTCCGAACAAGATGTCGAATTCTAACTTGCCAATTCCTGATCAGCAGTCTCAAATGAGAGAAGAGCAATATTTGTCTCATGATGATTGCCAACATGATGACAAACCTAGTGACGGATTTTGTTGTATGCCATATTCTCCAAGCGACGGTATTGATCTCGCAGATCTCTTTAACGAGAGCACTGATCAGTATGCCAAACTAGAGGATAATGCCAGTGTTTGATGTCCTTTATAGATGTTAATCTCAGCCTTGCTTATTTTATCAGTGATTATGCCGTGTACCAACTATGCTTCTCCGGGGATAGGACATTTTGTCAATCTTGTACCCTTTTACATTGTATTATTATTCTTGTTGTCGTTTCCTTACAATTTGTGTATTTATCTTGATCTTATCTACTCAATACTGATCATGCATCAGTATCTATTCGTCTAACTGTTGAGAGAGCTTGCAGTATGAGACTTTCCTCCGTAGTTGTAATATCCCAAGTCCATGCGTACGACTTGGGAAGTGATTTGTGGGTAAAGACCTATTCCTCATCAATGCCCCGATTACCCCCAATGATAAGCTTTTCATTCTCTTTCCATTTCTCTCTCGTTACTCTATCTCGCTTCCTCTAATGTCACCACGCTTGTTTCAAAACTCTATGCTTAGGCGTCAAAATCCTAATGCTAATTCCTAGGTCCCCTTTGTCAATGACTAGATCTCCAGCATTCAGGCTCAAGTCCATTAAGGCCGGGCTGTGACTCGGTGCCCATGCCCAAGACCTAGTGCTCGTGCCTAGATCTCGAGCCCTCGCTTAGGTCCCTTAGGGTAGAGCCCAAGAACCCAATGCTTATGCCTAGGGCCTTAAAGCTCGCGCCTAGGTCAATGGAGGCCAACCATGAAGCCTAGGTGCCTGTGCTTGATACCTTGGAACCCAAAAAAAAGGTCCAAGGCTTAGGTTCCAAGGTCAACGTGGGATCCTTTACCTGAGCTTAGATTCTTAACACCCGGACTTGAGTCCATCGAGACTAAGCCCAAGATCCTAGTGCCCGCGCTTGAGTCCATCAAGGTTAGGCAAGGGACTAGGTGACCGTGCCCCAATCCCTAGAACCCAAGTCAAGGTCCATGGTGGCTAGACTAGATACTCTAATGCCTATACTTAGTTATGGATTGTCCATATGCAAGTTGTTAACACCCAACTAGTGTATTTCTATTTAGAAAAATCAAATCAGATTTTCCATATCCAATAATGAAAAATATTCTCCACTTCTTTTTCAAGTTTAAACAAAACACTGAAAATATTATCATTTTCCTGAAAAATAACTTAGAAAATATTTTCTAGACATATTACATTTTTTGCAAAACAAATGGAGCCTAAACATATGGTGGAGTCAGTAAAAATCAAATCCAATCGATAATGAACGGGATTTTTTTTTTTATGACAATCATCGGAGAGACGACATGTGTACCTAAGAATTACTTACGAAGCTAAACATTTGCTATATAGGAAAATTTTACAATGATAAAGGTTCGAAATATTCATAAGAATCTAAAATCTTTAGTCAAGAAGAACATGCATCTAAGTTTTACTACAGTGCACGACTCTGCCCTTCAATTTGTTTTCCTCTAGTAAAATATCGCTTCAAGTGCCAAAAGTTGGCACAAAATGATATTTAAGTGCCAAAATTAGAGCAAAATGGATCACTTAAGTGTTAATCCGGCCAAAATATTGACGTGTGCAATTTCCGGCGAATTAAGTGCAAAACGGCGTTGTTTTGCACGCCGGCATGTAAAAAATTAATATAAAAATTAATTATAGTAAATTTAAACCTAAATTTATTTAAAACATTGAAAAATACAAATACAAATATTCAAAAAATAAACAAAAAAGGTAGAGGTGGTTGAGGGTTAAGCCCTTGTCGCTGCCACCACCAGGAAGGGCCGTGATAGATGGGGAGGGTTAGTTGGGGTCGTCGGGCCCTAGCCAACTAGCGGTAAGGGTCAATGGCCCTCGCCCAACTGAGCCAAGGGCCACCACCCGTTGGGGGTCGCCTCAGCAGGTGGCTACCCTTGGCCCAACTTGGCGAGGCCACCGACCTTTGCCGGATTTGGCGAGGACCATGAACCTCGCCCCAGATCTTGGCGAGGGTCACGGCCCTCGCCCTAGATTGGGCGAGGGCTTGCGACCGCAACCAACCCTCCCACCTCCATCGCCGACCCTTCTCGATGGCGGTGGCGGTGAGGGCTTAGCCCCTCAACCACCTTCCTTTTAAAAAAAATATTTTTTTAATATTTTTTTTTTATTTTTATTTTAAATGTTTTAAATAAATTTATTTTTAAATTTCATTTAATTAATTTTTGTATTAATTTTTTATCACATCGGCACCAAAATGATGCCGTTTTGCATTTGTTTTGCTAGAAAATTGCCATGTCAGCATTTTGGCTGGATTGGCACTTAAATGATCAATTTTGCTCCGATTTTGGTACTTACGTGTCACTTTCGTAACTTTTCGCACTTAATTGTTCATTTATGCCAACTTTTGGCACTCTAGGGGTCCGGGTGTCGTTTCCTTCTAACTTTATAAGGAAGTAGAATGGTCACTTATTGTCATATTATAGGACAACATGGTATGCATATTTTAGCAAAATCCAATCACAACTTGACACATGTGGATGACTTGGACAAATTTTAAAAAAATGTTGATACCTTGAGAAATTCCAAACCAAGATACATGTGATAATTTTATCACTAATTAATTTTTTTATCATCAAAAACTCTAAACTAGTATACTTATGACAAATTTACCTTCTATTAGTTTATGTTAAATTTTACTATCAAATTGCTAAGTTTGATGAAACATGACAATTAACTAGTGTATCAATTTGTAATTTTTCTCTCTATTGATCATTTTTATGATATTAATCCAATTTAACGGATGATATATTTGTTACAAATATGTCAGTTTGTGGATTTTTGGCTGTCGAACAAATTAATTTTTGATAAATTTATTACAAATATACCCGTTTAGGAATTTTTGTGGTTATTTGAGATAAATTTGTTACATATATACTATTTTGAGATTTTTCATGATAAAAGAATTAGTTTGAAGTAAATTCATCATAAATATATCGATTTAGAATTTTTATGATATTAACATTATATATATAAAACCTACTTGTGAGCAGCCGCGTTGGTATTCGTTCTCTCATGCTTTGATGTGATCAAGAGTTTGAATTTCTGTGTTGCTATCGCGATTTAAGTGGGGAGCCCTTATGTGTTGGGGTTTCATGAATCATGTATAAGAAAAATTAACGAAATAAATGCAGCAAAAACAAAGATATATTTTACACATGATTCTCCTAAGGCGTTGTTCGTGTGTTTTAATAAAAAATCTAGTATGAGTCTCGAAGCGCGCTTTGAAACAAGTTGGTTCGGATGTTCAACAGTACGAGTCTCACAAGCGTCGGACCTCTAGTTCAGACACACCAACAACGAACGTCGAACGGAAGAGAGAACTTTCGGATATCCACCACTTCGATCGTGTTAGCAATCACGTGGAAAGAATCTGTCATATTCTTGATGTATAATAGTCACGGCCCAAACGAGAGAATTGTTTCTCTTCCTTGTGTCTCAAAAACACAAGAACACACGCACACTTTTTCTCAATATTCAGCAACTAGAGAACTCCAAATTTTTGTTCATGGTGAAGAGCGGATCCAGAACAAGAAGACAAAACACACAAAGTCTCTTTTTCCAATTTTTCAGCAGCTCTTTTACTCTTGTCCCTCAATGGTTTTTATAGAAAAAAACCGACCAGCAACGGTTGATAATCGATGGACGATCATGCATGAGCAACCGCTCATGCACGATCTTGGCATGATGGTTAGCGGTTGCTGACCATTACGCTTCGTGCACATGCAAGAAGCTTTAATTTTTTTTTAATTAGTTAATTTATGGCATACTTCTAACAATCTCCCACTTGCACTAAAGCCAACTTGTTTGGTATGTTAACATATATCCACTTTGGGCATGCGTGTGCATCATATGTAAGTAGGCTCATGACTATAATACAAATTAAATTAAATCTCATTTAATTTAATTTCAAATCGACTCAATTCGATTGCAGTAATTCTTGACAAACACATTTGCAATAATATTTCTCTCTTGTTCCACGTCATCCTAATTGTTTATGGTGTGTGACATCCCTAGGTTCATCACTAAGCTAGTAGTAAGACTTGTACTAACACATTAGTACTTCCAAAAGAATTAATTGTCTCGATTAATCTTTTAGGTCCTACAAGCCACGATTGACATCTAGCAATATGTCATGACTACCCAGATAGTGTGAATTCTTTAAGAACATAATGAACCTGTCAGCTTTGGCTACAGTGTAATTCAATCCCTCTGTCTTACTATGTCCCGATCAAACAAAGACTATGGAATATTTGTCAAGTCATTAATTCGATCATATGCACAAATGTAATTGACATGCATTTTATTCGAGACATAAACAATTTATTCTCGATTACAACCCCGGCTGAGGATTTCAATACAGTGTCACAATTAGATCGCATAGGACATCATTATCATACCTTGCATATAACAATGAGACAAATTCCATATTGTACACACATGTAACTTCATATATGAACAAACTATGACCATCAGGTATAAAGACGGATCAACGACCCGGCATTATGTGCACCTGTGAACCATAGTTGTTCGATACGCAAGTTAACACTGTGCCTCAGGTCTAAGGATTATTATTTTTTTTTTTGGTAAAGTCTAAGGATTATTTACACAAGACCAAAGTATGAATAATTAGACATTGACCACACTAAAAGCTTCCATATCGCTAATCGTTCCATATGCGTCATGTTCAGTGAATTTGTCTAATACAAACACCTGTGTTTTTAACTCAAGCATCATAATACCCAATCACATGTAACTCATCATTCCCTTAAGTATCCAATACTTAATGGCGAAGTTAAGAACACACTGGTTTCAACATGATTATTAATATCCACTTAATAATCCATCGACCGAGAACAATTTAAAGATTCAGTCTAACTATGAACCCGTCACATATATTCTTGACGTCTCAAGAATAGGTCTAGTTGCAACTGATTTTATGAAATCATTCATCAATATAAAATAATTGGACAAATGAATGAATACGTCGTTGCCATTAATTAAATAATAATAATGAAAGTATAATTGAAATCCTTAATATGTAACTATTATATAGTAACTTTAGGGCATACATCCAACAATTTCCCAGTTGCACTAAAGCCAACTTGTCTAGTATCTCAAACCCATTTTGTCAATATCTTTCAAAAGAAGACTGAGGTAAGGCCTTAGTGAAGGGATCTGCCACGTTTTCTGCTAAGGCAATTTTCTGCAAGGTGATATCACATCTCCCAACAATTTCTCTGATGAGATGGAAGCGTCTTTCAATGTGCTTGGACTTCTGGTGAGACCTTGGTTCCTTAGCTTGAGCTATCGCCCCATTGTTGTCACAAAATAATGTGATCGGTTGCTCAATTGAAGGAACAACTCCAAGTTCAGAAATAAACTTCTTCATCAAAGCGGCTTCCTTTGCTGCTTTAGAAGCAGCTACATACTCTGCCTTAGTGGTGGAATCGGCAATTATGTTTTGTTTGGAACTTTTCCAACTAACTGCATTACCATTGAATGTAAAGACAAATCTAGACGTAGACTTATAATCATTAGAATCCGATTGAAAATCGGAATCAGTATAAGCTACAACTTTAAATTCTTCTTCTCCATATATCAAGAATAAATTTTTAGTCCTTCGCAAGTACTTAAGAATATTCTTGACTGCTATCCAGTGCTCTTCTCTTGGATCAGACTGATATCTGCTAGTAATACTTACAGCATGCGCAATATCAGGTTTAGTACATAACATAGCATACATTATACTTCCAATAGAAGATGCATATGGTATATTTGCCATCCGCTCTCTTTCTTCAAGAGTGTTGGGACACATCTCCTTAGAAAGACGGATCCCTTGCCTAAAAGGCAATAATCCTCTCTTGGAATATTGCATGTTAAACCGTGTTAACACTTTGTCTATGTACGTAGATTGTGAGAGGCCAATCAATCACTTGATCTATCTCTATAGATCTTGATACCTAAAATGTAGGTTGCCTCTCCTAAATCTTTCATGGAGAATTTCTGTGACAAGAATAGTTTTATCGATGATATCATTGGTATATCATTTCCAATCAAAAGTATATCATCGACAGACAAAACCAGAAATGCAATTGCACTCCCACTGATCTTCTTATATACACAAGGTTCATCCGGATTTTTTATGAAGCCAAACGATTTGACTACCTCATCAAAACGGATGTTCTAACTTTTGGATGCTTGTTTGAGTCCATAAATGAATCTCTTCTTACACACCTTCTATTTTTCACTATTAGATTCAAAACCCTGTGGCTGTTCCATATAGATGTCCTCATCGAGAAAACCATTTAGAAAAGCCGTTTTGACATCCATTTGGAATATCTCATAATCAAGGTGTGCAGCTATAGCCAACATAATCCAAATGGATTTTAGCATGGCCACAGGTGAGAAAGTTTCGTCATAATCAATCCATTCTTTTTGACGATATCCTTTCGCCACCAGCCGTGCTTTGTAAATTCCAATTTGACCTTCAACATTCATCTTCCTCTTGAAGATCCATATACAGCCAATTGGTACAATACCATCATGCAGGTCAGTCAATGTCCAAACCTCATCGGAATACATTTAATCCATTTCGGATTTCATGGCCTCTAGCCATTTACTAGAATCGATGTCCAACATCGCCTTCTCATAGGTTCTAGGATCACTGGGTTGATCACTATCGTTCACAATGAATAATATTTCGATATGATCAACCGAGTGTCTATAACGAGCAGGTGGGTGAGACGTTCTCGCACTTCTCCTAAGAGGTTGTGTATCAGAAGCTTCCACTGAATCAGAGATTGGTATCTGAACTCGGTTGTTTGGCACTTCATTATTTTCTTCTTATAAGACTATTTTCCGCCCAGTACCACTTTCTTGGACAAAATGATTCTCCAAAAATGAAGCGTGCTTGCATACCAAAATTCTTTGGTTTGAATGAAAATAGAAATAATATCCAAGAGTTTCCTTTGGATATCCAATGAAGCGACCTTGTTCAAATCTTGCCTCCAATTTTTCCATTTTCAGCTTTTTCACAAAAGCTGGACAACCCAAAATCTTAATATGATTAAGACTAGGTTTCCTACTATGCCATATCTCATAGGGCGTAGTTGGAACAAATTTGGATGGCACTCTATTCAGTATATATACAGCTGTCTCAAGGGTATATCCCCAAAGGGATATCGGCAAATCGGTGTAACTCATCATAGATCGTACCATATCTAATAAAGTACGATTTCTTCATTCAGATACACCATTATGTTCTGGAGTTCCAGGAGGTGTCCATTGTGATAAAATGTCATTCTCTATAAGAAAGTTCAAGAATTCAGTACTAAGGTATTCACCTCATCAATCTGATCGAAGAGCCTTAATACATTTTCCTGTTTGTTTCTCAACTTCAGCCTTGAATTCCTTGAACTTTTCAAAGGATTCAGATTTATACTTCATGAGGTATAAATAACCATATCGTGACTGATCATCAGTGAAGGTAATGAAGTAATTATAACCACCTCTAGCAGTTTCATTAATTGGTCAACATATATCTGTATGTATTAATTCCAATATGTCAGCAGCTCGCGCACTTTGTCCCACAAAAGGCGTTTTGGTCATTTTTCCTAGAAGACATGCCTCACAAGTCGAGTATGACTCAAAATTTGAAGGATCAATGTATCCATCATTACTCAATTTGTTAATTCTGTCTTCTCCAATATGACCTAATCGGAGATGCCAAACATACTTTTTATTTGGACCATCTCTAGGACGTTTATTAGTAATGGCATTTATATCAATTCTATTTTGCTTATTGACATTGATAATCGCATTACCGGACATTGTAATTGTATAAAGATTGTTGATTAATAAGCTAGAACCAACACATATTCTATTATGATAAATAGAACATACATTATCAGCAAAAGAAAATTCATAATTCTCTTTACCCAAACGAGATATAGAGATGATGTTCATAACATCATTCTTATAATGCAAACAGTTCTTTAAAACCAATACATGTCCAGAAGGCAAACATAAACGAAAAGTCCCTATAGTTAATGCAGCAATTCTTGCTCCATTGGCAAACGTCAGGACAATCTCATTTCGCCCTAACATCCTGCTTATTTCCAGATTTTGCAAAGACATACAAATATGTGAAGTTGCAGCAGAATCTAGAACCCATGAGCTGGATTCAGCACTAACCATAATATTAGTTTCAATAAGCATAGACACCATACCTTCATAAGGTCGGTTCTTGGGCTTGACCTTCAAGCTCGCGAGGTACCTCTTACAGTTCCTCCTCCAGTGCCCTTTGACACCACAGTAATGACATTTCCATTTATCAATCATGGGTTTTGGTTGCACAACAGGTTTGACGAGCCTCTTCATTTATTCTTCTTTAAAACAGTCTCACCCTTTGAAGAAGAAGCCTTAGTCATAGCCACTACATTTGGTCTCGTGTTATGCATTTCTTTCTCATAAACTACCAGCATGCTATGTAACTCAGCAAGAGTTTTCTCCATCTTATGCATGTGGAAGTTTTGGACAAAACCAGAGAAGAAATCGGGTAAAGATTGGAGGATCAAATCCACAGCTAACTCATTGTCCATAATGAGATTCAGCCTAGCCAATTCTTTAATGTGCCAGATCATTTTCAAAGCATGATCATTAACAGATGATCCTTTAGCCATCCTCATACGGTACAATGCCTTAGATATCTCATATCTAGAGGTTCGACCATTCTCATCAAAGTATTCATTTAAGTGCAAAATGATCGACCCAGCATCTTCCATAGATTCATACTTCTTCTATAATTCATTATTCATAGAAGCAAGCATATATGACCTAACTTTTAAGTCATCGTCACGCCACTTATCACAAGTGACACGCTCCTCTTGGGTCCCACCCTCAAGAAAAGAGGTTGGCATCTTTTCATCAAGCACATACCCAATTTTTTCTGAATTGAGAACAATTCTCATATTCCTCACCCAGTCAGTGAAATTGGGTCTAGTCAAACAATTCTTGTCAAGTATAGAAGCGAGTGGGTTTGTGGTCACCATTTTCAAAGCAATAATATATTTGTTGAAGAAAATAAATTGTTAGCCGTTGTATCTTTCAAAGCAACTATTTCATTTTGGTCTTTAAATGAAATAGATCATCCCACTAAATTTATATTCGAATCCCATACTCCTTAAGATGGGAAGCGGTAATCTTTGTTGGGTAAAGATTACTAGTGAGGATTGGAGTCCCACTAGTCCAAAATCCACCTCACCTAACAGTTATTGGTGTCCTATGAACTTAGTGAGTGAACCAGCTTGTTCAACGCATCATATGTGAATCCCAATCATAACTTCGGCCTCTAGACCATGAAAGCCTCACCTAACAGTTATTGGTGTCCTATGAACTTAGTGAGTTAACGCATCATATGTCCCAATCATAACTCTAGACCATGAAAGCCTCACCTAACAGTTATTGGCATCATGATCATAGTTAAGTCTAGCCCATCGTCTCATGCAAGTATTGAAAACACAAATGATTCCTTTACTTGACAGTTATTAGAAATTATTTGGCTCCAATCCCACAACATCATATGCATAATGGAGTGGTCCAATATTATAAATGGTAATTAACCCTTATGTATCAATAACCAGTTAGTTAACCACTATAATATTGGATCAAACCACGATGATGGAAGGCCACGAGTCCGAAACCCGTTTCAACTTAATATTCTTTGTAAGGAGATTTGGGTCATTATTAATGGTCTCACTTTGCACATTAACCGGTTTAACATGCACGATACCATAAACACAATAAATAAATAGATATCACATAACATCTATCCTATGTGGTGATCATGGAATTATGGTTCAATGGGTCTTGAGCTAAAGAGACCCATTTAGCCATTTTAATATTTTAATAATATGGACATGTTCTTCACTTTTTCTTCAATCCTTGAACTCTTCAAAGACCGGGCCTAGAGAGCTCACCGGTTTAATGGCTCCTCCAATGGCTCATCCTCTCTTGTAGTATTTACATCAATAATTGAAATACTACACTATACTTAAATTACATTTCGTAAAAATAAATATAAAAAGGACGCAGCCTCCATTTAATAATTACATCCCCAAAAAGAATACTTGTAATCATCATACATTTCTTCATACAACAATCACAACATTTAGGGATTTTTCCATGATCACCACCCTTCCTTACGAGCCATAAATTCAAAATTTAAAGCTCTGGAAGGCATGCATAAAATTCTGCGTATCATTTGTAGAATATAAACACGAAGTACAACAAGTTATAGATTTTTGATTCAAAATTGATTTAGTTCTAATTTTTGCTTAGTTGATTAAATTTATCACATAAATCAATCAACTTCTATAGGCCACATAAGAGCAAGAGAACCAATTCTCTTAACAAAAATAAATTGGCCATTAGAACGCAAAATTATATTTGAACTATAAATCAATTAAACGCATGAAACGCCGAAGGTTGACTCTGATACCATTGTTGGGGTTTCATGAATCATGTATAAGAAAAATTAACGAAATAAACGTAGCGGAAACAAAGATATATTTTACACATGATTCTCCTAAGGCGTTGTTCGTGCGTTTTAATCAAAAATCTAAACATAAAAGGGAGTTAAACGAAATACCTCTCGAAGCGCACTTTGAAACAAGTCGGTTCGGATGTTCTACAGTACGAGTCTCACAAGCGTCGGACCTCTAGTTCATACACACCAACAACGAACGTCGAACGGAAGAGAGAACTTTCGGATATCCACCACTTTGATCATGCTAGCAATCACGTGGAAAGAATCCGTTGTATTCTTGATGTATAATAGTCACGGTCCGAACGAGAGAATTGTTTCTCTTCCTCGTGTCTCAAAGACACAAGAACACATGCACACTTTTTCTCAATATTCAGCAACTAGAGAACTCCAAATTTTGTTCATGGTGAAGAGCGGATCCGGAACAAGAAGACAAAACACACGAAGTCTCTTTTTCCAATTTTTCAGCAGCTCTTTTACTCTCGTCCCTCAATGGTTTTTATAGAAAAAACCGACCAGCAACGGTTGCTAATCGATGGACGGTCAGCAACCGTTGCTGATCGTCCATAGTAGACGATCGTGCATGAGCAACCGCTCATGCACGATCTTGACATGATGGTCAACGGTTGCTGACCATCCATGCTTCGTGCATAATGGTCAGCAACAGCTGACCATTACGCTTCGTGCACATGCAGGAAGCTTTAATTTTTTTTTTTAATTAGTTAATTTAGGGCATATTTCTAACATTATGGTGGGTTGTTGGGTCAGCTTCTCCAAAGATATAGTCGTCCAAATAGCTTTGGCAAGGTCCGCTGGTACCAGTGGGCACCGGAGGGCCATGTAATCTTGACTAGTGTAAGCGAAAGGGGGCTCAAATCCTCGGTTATTAAAAAAAAAAAAAAAAATAGTACCTTGCTGCAACCCCTCGATTTCCAGATCTGGAGCCCCAAACGATGCTGCCCTGGGATCCTTCTCACCGTCCAGCTACGTCCACATCGTACTGCTGCAACTATCAACCTGTACAGCAGTGAGAAGATGAACCCAGATTTCCTCCACCTCGTACTGCTCGTGTTGTTCTTGCTTCGCGCCTCATGGCTCTAGATCTAGCCATGGCTGAGCCGCCGCGACGATGTGTGCTCGTGGGTGGCGCAGCAGCGAGCCAACTCGACAGCAGACGGAGTGGCTCGGCCATGGCCACCGGCAGAGTTGTCGGCGCTCGGGAAAATCTGGAAATCCGAGGTCCAAGGCCACCGGCGGAGCGCAGTGAACGGAGTAGAAAAAAATGGGAGTGAGTTTTTAAATTTTTTAATTTATGTCCATCTCATCAATAGGTGGCAACTTGTGATTGGCTTTCAACGGGAAATGCATGCCACATCAGCCTATGATGTGGCAGTAAGCGATCACTGAATACTTTCTCAAAGTTCACAATCCTGTCGTAGATCAATATGCATATAATATATGAAGAGAAACGATAGTGCTTTGGAATCGTGCTAAGGAGAATCTTTTCTTTGATCTCTTCCACTCTCAATGTCGCTGCTCAAACTATCATTGTCGCTGGGAATTCTAGAATCATCCTCTCTGAGAAAACACTTGAGACAACTTTACATCATGATCTGCATGAAATTCTAGAGTCTTCTTCACTAAAGAAACACTACTCAACATCGTTTACCATCGTGTGCTTTTTCCTGCATAGTTTGCCTTCTCAAACAAGGGTCGACAAAATTACCTGTCGTTTTGTGATTATAAATTGACTTGCCTGGAAGTGTTCGCAGTCAGCACTCCCAAAGCAAAGCCAAGCCAAGAGTAACCTCTGTTTCCTCTCTCTGCACTCTCTTCCTCTTCTCATCTCAACAGCCCCATTGTCTACTCTTCTCCTCTTTTTTCTGTTGCGGAAGTGAATGTGAGATAGCATGGCAGAATCGATGGAGGCGTGGCCAGTGGGACTCAGATTTAAACCGACGGAGGACGAGTTTGTTGGTCATCACTTGACAAAGAAGCTCAGAGGAGAAATGGAAACTATTTGTGTAATTCCCGAGCTACACATCTACAGCTGGGAGCCTCCGGAGTTATTTGCACGATACAATGGTAACTTACATTTAGTCCTTAGTGTTCTCTATTTCTCTATTTCTTATTGTTTGATGGTAATTGAGCGTTACCTATGAAACCTTTGTGAATTGACATTTAACCAACCTTTGGTTATAGAATTGTCGAGTTTACCATCGGATGGAAGCGAGTGTTTCTTCTTTTGTCCCCGTGGTCGTAAGCGGAAGACCCCGTGTGGATTTTGGAAAGAGACAAGTACCAAACGTGTTATAAAAACACCGGACACTGCTGAAGAGATAGGGCTCAGGAGGAGCTTGGTTTACCACAAAGGTCAACAGAGAAACGCCCATAGAACCAACTTGGGCATGCACATATATAACCTAAATTCGAATGTTTCGGACAGTGAAATATTGGACCCGGTACTCGACTTCTCTTCTTTTGCTTCCCCTAATTGAGCATCTCTAACATGGTTACAAGTGCAGGTAAAATTGACATCATCATTTCTCTGCACATGTTTCTCATTCAGCTTCTCGAAGTTTCTAGCTTTCTGAGTTCATTATTTTCTTGTTCCTTCCTCTGTCCCATGATTATTTAAGCGTGATTTACCTTCATTTCCAGTTGAACTTCGAACACTAGTATCCGTGAGTCAGAACCTTTACCACAGTATTTTGTAGAATTTCATGAGGAAGATCGAGAAATCAAACTTACAGAGAATCATTTTAAGAGAGATTCGTGACTGGTGTTTTAGTTTTAGTGACTAGTGAAGGTAAACTGCCAAAACTGATTCTGCTTAAAAAAAAGAGGGCAATTTGTTCATGAAAGAATAATTACTTCAATTTTGATAAGTGACGCGTGATTTATCTTGTGCAAAAAGTACTTTTGTACAACAATTTCGGTTATGCAACTCTGAAGCTCATCCCTGGGATCATTCTGTCTTTGTAGATGGCGTTGGTTCTTTGTCACATAATAAACAGGAAAAAAGAGAAAGCAAAGCCAGAAACAGCGAGTACGTCAACCGAGTTAAGCGGCCCTAGCAATCTGAATGATTCCCAAATTGAAGAAACACAAGATATGAGTGAACAGGTGGGAAAATGTTGCTTTAGATTGATACGAAGGAACATCTGATCTAGAGATACAACTAACTACACTAAAGCTCGAGTACTGATTGTTCCTTTTTTTTTGTTTTGTTTTTTGTCACTCAGACATCTCTTGGAGTTACTGTTGAACTCCCACCAAACGAGATGTCGAGTTGTATCAGGCTGCTGATACAACTGAAGAGCAACATTTGTCTCATGATAATTGTGAGCACGATGACGACCCTGGCGATGGACATTGTTTCATGCCATATTCTCCAAGCGACTGTATCGATCTCGCGGATCTTTTTAACTTTGATGAGAGCACTGATTAGTCAAACTAGAGTGATATTGCCAGTGTTTGAAGACTTCTGTAAATGTTAATCTCATCCTTGCTTATGTGACACCTCAACCAAAACAGTTTTGAGAATGTCAAGATATCTCAAAAGAGGCTATCCATGTATCTCTAATCAAAATTTGAAGATATGTCGACAAGGCTATCTATGTAGCTGGAGATGCTTGTAAAGCCATATGCCACCTAGTTTTCATTTGCTTATTGTGGAGCACAATGAACTTTCTGACCTTTTTTTTCTTGTCAAGAAGGCATGTTCCTCATTTCAAATTTCCCCTTCTTTTTATGCACAATCAATTTTCGATCTGAAGTACGATATATGTACAATACAGTCAGTATGAGCAGACAATGGCATATTCTCAAATGATGATTGCCTACAATATGCTAATCAGTACTCATCTCCTCCGAAGATCGTATAAAAAAGCATATATAAATCAACAGGATTCTTAGCCCAAACATTGATAAATAAAATCCCCTTTTGCAAAACCCCAGAATCAGTCCTACGTTCTTAGATGCTCTGTCTTCTTTTACCACAGGATGCCATCTTACCTTCTTTTCATCTCCTGTAAGCCATGAACATGTCTTATATTATACTAATGATATATTGAGATGAATATGGTTCAGTCATTGTGCTTTGTGCTTGTTTAAGTATTGTCTGTTGCATAGTGGGTCTGCAACGTCTGCAACATTGTTATCAGTTTGATTAATGTATTTTCTTTCGCTTTGGAAATGGAACGGGAACATCTCTCAAAAAAAAAAAAAAAAAAATGGAACGGGAACAGAACAGAACTGAATACGGTTCCACTACTCGCTTTCTGTATTACTTTGGAATATGCTGGATGATGGGGTCATCGTGAGTGAGTGGCATCAACATCATCCCTCCTGCTCAATCAGGCTACCTTGAGTTGGAGGGCAGAGAACGATAGAACAGAAGATGAAATCTTGGGATTTCTGAAAATTAATGACTAAGTAGATTAATTTCCTAAATGGCTTTGAGTTTCGAAACGGGTTAAATATGCTAAATGGACTGTGACCACGGAACAGGTTTTCGAGGATTTACAAGCTGGGCGCAATAAACCGGTCAGCCACAGACAACATTGGCAGTCATAGATCATGGCTTACGAGAGAAAAAATAAATAAAACAACTGTTTTTCTGTCATGACCCCACAAGTTAGAAAACTTGTTTGTGCTTTTTATAAAGCAAAAATCAATGATTTACTGTTAAGGCTTTGTTTGTTTTGGGAAATTGGGAAAAATGAATGATACGAAAAATGTTTTTAAAAAATAATTGCTTGAAATAAATAGTTGATGAAAGATATTTTCATTATCAACAACAATTTATATTTAAATATTTTTGTGGGCAATAAAAATATTTTCATTCATTTAATTTTGTAAGCGACACAAATGATCATTTAAAATATATATATATTTAAATTATTCATTTTTTATTCATTTTTTGTGAAACTAACTAACTCTAAAAATTATGTATCAACATGTATACCCTATGGAACTTTTAGGTGTTGCCAGTTCAGAGAACGTCAATATACATTCCTCGCATGATTTTGGGGGAGAGAAGATGTATTTATAAAAATCACAAGATTTCTGAAAAGATCAATAATTAACTAATGTAAATTTTCTAATATGTTTTTAAACAATGAATTATGCTCGCAAAGACATGTGCACAGTTTAAATTTCTTCATGTGAAAATTGTATTGTCCTAAGTAGAAAAAAGAAAAAAAAAAAGCAACCAAATCCTAAATATCTAAACAAGTGTAATCAAGTCATAAAGGTTTGAAATTTATGTAATAATGTCTTGGTCTTGCCATTGGTGGAGTTCAGTACAAGAATTTTGGGCCCAAAAAAAAAACAATCATACTTTTTGGGCATAGAATGATCGAATTCCTCCAAACACGGAAATATAACTTGAACTTTTGGACCTTCGGAAACATTTATATTTAATTAGGATTTCATTTCACAAGCTTAAACTCGAGATATATTTTTTTAACAATTTAAATTGATACACATATGGATACACAAACTTTGTTTCAACATTTATCATTCCTCTTCTAAGTTTACATGCATAATCTAATCAACTATGATTTAAGAAAATATACATAATATCCAAAGTTTATTACCTCAATATCAAACTTAGCCACTTTAATTGGAAAAGTTACTAATAAGTTCCTTCATACAACAACTACTAACTTATATAAGGTTGGCAATCAAATGTCGGGTAGAATTGGTAAATCATTGAATCCATTGATAATGAACCAACTTTTATATTCATGATGACTGGAAAGATGGCATGTGTCAAAATTAGTTATGTAACTAAACTTTTGCACTTACAAGTTATATCACATCTGATGGCGACTTTATAAAAAAGTTTTAAAATGGCAAAAGTTCTAAATTCTGATGAGAAGCTAAACTTGTTTGTCAAGAACATGCATCTAAGTTTTGCTTATGCATATAATATATAAAGAGAAATCAGTTGTGCTTTTGTGTGTATTGTACTGGGGAGAATCTTATCTCTCTCACTTTCAACGTCATTGTTCCCACTATGCATGTTACATGGAATTCTAGAATCTTCTTGACTAAGGAAACACTTCACACAGCTTCATATTATGATTACCATGGTAACACACATGAAATTCTAGAGTCTTCTTTACTAAAGAAACATTGTTGAACTTCATACCATCATATGCTTATTCCTGCATATTCAAGGTCATGTGGCTATCTATCATATCTTCCCATTGGCAAAAACAAACAAGTGCATCCAATTAACCAAGTTAAATACGCGTTGTGGATTTTTGAAGAAGCTACTTTTAGAGCAAATGACGTGGTCTTGAGCTTGAGGTGGGATCCACTGGAAAAGTAGTTTGCCTTCTCAAACAAGGGTTGAGAAGAACATGCATCTAAGTTTTGCTTATGCATATAATATATAAAGAGAAATTGGTTGTGCTTTTGCATGTATTGTACTAGCGAGAATCTTATCTCTCTCACTTTCAATGTGATTGTTCCCACTATACATGTTACATGGAATTCTAGAATCTTCTTGACTCAAGAAACATTTCACACAGCTTCATATTATGATTACCGTGGTAACACACATGAAATTCTAGAGTCTTCTTTACTAAAGAAACACTGTTGAACTTCATACCATCATATGCTTATTCCTGCATATTCAAGATCATGTGGCTATCTGTCATATCTTTCCATTGGCTAAAACAAACAAATGGGTCCGATTAACCAAGTTAAATACACGTTGTGGATTTTTGAAGAAGCTACTTTAAGAGAAAACGATGTGGTCTTGAGCTTGAGGTGGGATCCACTAGAAAAGTAGTTTGCCTTCTCGAACAAGGGTTGAGAAGACCCACTTGGAAGGGCTTGGGATACCACGCTCTCAAGCAAAGCCAACGCTCTCAAGCAAAGTCAAGTCAGGAGTAAACTCTCTTTCCTCTGTTTTTATTCCATGCCTCGCTTATCTCAATAGCCCCATTCTCTACTCTTTTCCTCTTTTTTCAATTGCAGAAGTGAACGTGAGATAGCAACCATATAGCATGGCAGAATCGGCGAGGGAATGGCCAGTGGGAGTCAGATTCCAACCGACGGAGGACCAGCTTGTCGGTCATTACTTGACAAAAAAGCTCAAAGGAAAGGAAACTATTTGTGAAATTCCCGAGCTATATATCTACAACTTGGAGCCTTCAGAGTTATTTGCACGATACAATGGTAACTTACGTTTAGTCCTTAAGTGTTCTCAATTTCTCTATTTTCTTATGGTTTGACGGTAATTTGTAGTTACCCGTAAGACCTTCGTGGATTAACATTGAACCGGTCTTTGCTTGTAGAATTGTCAAGTCTCCCGTTGGATGGAAACGAGTGTTTCTTCTTTTGTCCCCGTGGTCATAAGAGGAAGAGGAAGACCGAGTGCGGGTTTTGGAAAGAGACATGTGCCAAACGTGTTATACAAGCACCCGGCACCGTTGAGCAGATAGGGCTCAGAAGGAGCTTGGTTTACCACAAAGGTCGACAAAGAGATGCCCATAGGACCAACTTGCATATGTACGAATATCACCTAAAATCAAATGTTTCGGATAGTGAAATTTCGGACCCGGTACTTGACTTCTCTTCTTTTGCTTCCCCTAATTGAGCATCTCTAACATCGTTACAAGTGCAGGTAAAATTGATAGCGTTATTTATCTACATATGTTCCTCATTCAGCTTCTTGAAGTTTCTGGCTTTCTGAGTTCTTAATTTTTTGTTTCGTCCCTCAGTCCCATGATTTAAGCGCAATTTACCTTCAATTCCACTTTAACTTCGAACAATAGTATCCCCAAGATGGAACATTTCCTAGAATATTTGTAGAATTTCATGAGGAAGATCGAGAAACGAAACTTACGGATGATCATTTTAAGTGATAGATTCATGACCTTGTGTTTCAGTTCGAGTGACTAGTGAAGGTTATAATGCCAAAAGTAGAGTGTTTCTGCAGCAACAAAGGGGCAATTTGTTCTTGAAACAAAAATTACTTAAATTTGATAAGTTACGCTTGATGTGTCTTGTGCAAAAAGTACTTTCGTGCAACAATGGAGTTTCGGTTATGTAATTTTGAAACTCGTCCCTGGTATCATTGTCCTTGTAGGCAGCCTGGGTTCTCTGTCAGATAATAAACAAGAAAAGTAAGAAAGCAAAGTCAGCAACAGCGAGTACTTCAACTGATTTAAGCCGCCCTAGTAATCTGAATGATTCCCAAAATGAAGAAACACAAGATATTAGTGCACAGGTGAGCAAGTGTTGCTTTGATTGATTCAAAGAGACATGTGATCTAGAGATGCAACTAATCATACTAAAGCTCGAGTACTGATTATTCCTTCGGTTTTCCTTTTTTTTCACTCAGGCATCTCCTGGATTTACTGTTGAATTCCCCTTTCCGAACGAGATGTCCAATTCTAATTTGCCAATTCCTGATCAGCAGCCTCAAATGAGCGAAGAGCAATATTTGTCTCATGATGATTGTCAACATGATGACAAACCTAGTGACGGACTTTGTTGTATGCCATATTCTCCAAGCGACGGTATTGATCTTGCAGATCTCTTTAACGAGAGCACTGATCAGTATGCCAAACTAGAGGATAATGCCAGTGTTTGAGGTCCTTTATAGATGTTAATCTCAGCCTTGCTTATTTTATCAGTGACTATGCCATGTACCAACTATGCTTCTCCGGGGATAGGACATTTTGTCAATCTTGTACCCTTTTACATTGTATTATTATTATTGTTGTCGTTCCTTACAATTTGCGTATTTATCTTGATCTTATCTACTCAACACTGATCACGCATCAGTATCTATTCGTCTAACTGTTGAGAGAGCTTGCAGTATGAGACTTCCCACCGTAGTTGTAATATCCCAAGTCCATGCGTACGACTTGGGAAGTGATTTGTGGGTGAAGACCTATTCCTCATCAATGCCCCGATTACCCCCAATGATAAGCTTTTCATTCTCTTTCCATTTCTCTCTCGTTACTCTATCTCGCTGCCTCTAATCTCACCACGCTTGTTTCAAAACACTATGCTTAGGTGTCAAAATCCTAATGCTAATTCCTAGGTCCCCTTTGTCAATGACTAGATCTCCAGCATTCAGGCTCAAGTCCATTAAGGCCGGGCCCAAGACCTAGTGCTCGTGCCTAGATCTCGAGCCCTCGCTTAGGTCCCTTAGGGTAGAGCCCAAGACCCCAATGCTTATGCCTAGGGCCTTAAAGCTCGCGCCTAGGTCAATGGAGGCCAACCATGATGCCTAGGTGCCTGTGCCTGATACCTTGGAACCCAAAAAAAGGTCCAAGGCTTAGGTTCCAAGGCCAACGTGGGATCCTTTACCTGAGCTTAGATTCTTAACACTCGGACTTGAGTCCATCGAGACTAAGCCCAAGATCCAAGTGCCCGCGCTTGAGTCCATCAAGGTTAGGCAAGGGACTAGGTGACCGTGCCCCAATCCCTAGAACCTAAGTCAAGGTCCATGGTGGCCATACTAGATACTCTAATGCCTATACTTAGTTCTCGATTGTCCATATGCAAGTTGTTAACACCCAACTAGTGTATTTCTATTTAGAAAAATCAAATAAGATTTTCCATATCCAATAATGAAAAATATTCTCCACTTCTTTTTCAAGTTTCAACAAAACACTGAAAATATTATCATTTTCCTGAAAAATAACTTCTTAGAAAATATTTTCTAGACATATTACATTTTTCGCAAAACAAATGGAGCCTAAACATATGGTAGAGTCAGTAAAAATCAAATCCAATCGATAATGAATGGGATTTTTTTTTTTATGACAATCATCGGAGAGACGACATGTGTACCTAAGAATTACTTATGAAGCTAAACATTTGCTATATAGGACAATTTTACAATGATAAAGGTTCGAAATATTCATAAGAATCTAAAATCTTTAGTCAAGAAGAACATGCATCTAAGTTTTACTACAGTGCACGACTCTACCCTTCAATCACAACTTGACGCATGTGGATGACTTGGACAAATTTTAAAAAATGTTGATACCCTGAAAAATTCCAAACCGATATAAATGTGATAATTTTATCACTAATTAATTTTTTTATCATTAAAAACTCTAAACTTGTATACTTATGATAAATTTATCTTCTATTAGTTTATGTTAAATTTTACTGTCAAATTGCTAAGTTTGATGAAACATGACAATTAACTAGTGTATCAATTTGTAATTTTTCTCTCTATTGATCATTTTTGTGATATTAATTCAATTTAACGGATGATATATTTGTTACAAATATGTCTTTTGTGGATTTTTGGTAGTCGAACAAATTAATTTTTGATAAATTTATTACAAATATACATGTTTAGGAATTTTTGTGGTTATTTGAGATAAATTTGTTACATATATACTATTTTGAGATTTTTCGTGATAAAAGAATTAGTTTGAAGTAAATTCATCATAAATATATCGATTTAGAATTTTTATGATATTAACATTATATATATAAACCTACTTGTGTAACAGCCGCGTTGGTATTCGTTCTCTCATGCTTTAATGCGATCGAGTGTTTGAATTTATGCGTTGCTATCGCGATTTAAGTGGGGAGCCTTTATGATGGGTTGTTGGGTCAGCTTCTCCTAAGATATAGTCGTCCAAATAGCTTTGGCGAGGTCCGCTGGTACTAGTGGGCACCGGAGGGCCATGTAATCTCGACTAGTGTAAGCAAAAGGGGGCTTAGATACTCGGTTAAAAAAAAAAAAAATAGTACCTTGCTGCAACCCCTCGATTTCCAGATCTGGAGCCCCAAACGACGCTGCCCTGGGATCCTTCTCACCATCCAGCTACGTCCACATCGTACTGCTGCAAAGAGAAGATGAACCCAGATTTCCTCCACCTCGTACTGCTCGTGTTGTTCTTGCTTCGCGCTCTCATGGCTCTAGATCTAGCCATGGATGAGCCGCCGCGACGATGTGTGCTCGTGGGTGGCGCAGCAGCGAGCCAACTCGACAGCAGACGGAGTGGCTCGGCCATGGCCACCGGCAGAGTTGTCGGCGCTCGGGAAAATCTGGAAATCCGAGGGCCAAGGCCACTGGCGGAGCGCACTGACCGGAGTAGAAGACAGAGAGAGAGAAAAAAAAGAGAGTGAGTTTTTAAATTTTTTAATTTATGTCCATCGCATCAATAGGTGGCAACTTGTGATTGGCTTTCAACAAAAAATGCATACCACATCAGCCTACGATGTGGTAATAAGTCATCACTGAATACTTTCTCAAAGTTCACAATCCTGTTGTAGATCAATATGCATATAATATATAAAGAGAAACGATAGTGCTTTGGAATCGTGCCAAGGAGAAACTTCTCTTTGATCTCTTCCACTCTCAATGTCGCTGCTCAAACTATCATTGTCGCTGGGAATTCTAGAATCATCCTCTCTGAGGAAACGCTAGAGACAACTTCACATCATGATCTGCATGAAATTCTAGAGTCTTCTTCACTGAATAAACACTACTCAACTTCGTACCATCGTGTGCTTTTTCCTGCATATACCAGGTCAAGAACACTAGTTTGCCTTCTCAAACAAGGGTCGAGAAAATTACTTGTCGTTTTGTGATTATAAATTGACTTGCCTGGAAGTGTTTGCAGTCAGCACTCTCAGAGCAAAGCCAAGCCAAGAGTAACCTCTGTTTCCTCTCTTTGCACTCTCTTCCTCTTCTCATCTCAACAGCCCCATTGTCTACTCTTCTCCTCTTTTTTCTGTTGCGGAAGTGAATGTGAGATAGCAAGCATATAGCATGGCAGAATCGATGGAGGCGTGGCCGGTGGGACTCAGATTCAAACCGACGGAGGACGAGCTTGTTGGTCATCACTTGACAAAGAAGCTCAGAGGAGAAATGGGAACTATTTGTGTAATTCCCGAGCTACACATCTACAACTGGGAGCCTCCGGAGTTATTTGCACGATACAATGGTAACTTACATTTAGTCCTTAGTGTTCTCTATTTCTCTATTTTCTTATTGTTTGATGGTAATTGAGCGTTACCTATGAGACCTCTGTGAATTGACATTTAACCAACCTTTGGTTATAGAATTGTCCAGTATACCATCGGATGGAAGCGAGTGTTTCTTCTTTTGTCCCCGTGGTCGTAAGCGGAAGACCCCGTGTGGATTTTGGAAAGAGACAAGTACCAAACGTGTTATAAAAACACCGGACAGCGCTGAAGAGATAGGGCTCAGGAGGAGCTTGGTTTACCACAAAGGTCGACAAAGAAATGCCCATAGGACCAACTTGGGCATGTACATATATAACCTAAATTCGAATGTTTCGGATAGTGAAATATTGGACCCGGTACTCGATTTCTCTTCTTTTGCTTCCCCTAATTGAGCATCTCTAACATGGTTACAAGTGCAGGTAAAATTGACATCATCATTTCTCTGCACATGTTTCTCATTCAGCTTCTTGAAGTTTCTAGCTTTCTGAGTTCATTATTTTCTAGTTCCTTCCTCTGTCCCATGATTATTTAAGCGTGATTTACCTTCATTTCCAGTTGAACTTCGAACGCTAGTATCCATGAGTCAGAACCTTTACCACAGTATTTTGTAGAATTTCATGAGGAAGATCGAGAAATCAAACTTACAGATAATCATTTTGAGAGAGATTCGTGACTGGTGTTTTAGTTTTAGTGACTACTGAAGGTTATACTGCCAAAACTGATTCTGCAGCAACAAAGGGGGCGATTTGTTCATGAAAACATAATTACTTCAATTTTGATGAGTAACGCGTGATTTTTCTTGTGCAAAAAGTACTTTCGTACAACAATCGAGTTTCGGTTATGCAACTCTGAAGCTCATCCCTGGGATCATTCTGTCTTTGCAGACGGCGTTGGTTCTCTGTCACATAATAAACAGGAAGAAAGAGAAAGCAAAGCCAGAAACAGCGAGTACGTCAACCGAGTTAAGCGGCCCCAGCAATCTGAATGATTCCCAAATTGAAGAAACACAAGATATGAGTGAACAGGTGGGAAAATGTTGCTTTAGATTGATACGAAGGAACATCTGATCTAGAGATACAACTAACTGCACTAAAGCTCGAGTACTGATTGTTCCTTCTTTTTTTTTTTTTGTCATTCAGACATCTCCTGGAGTTGCTGTTGAACTCCCACTAAACAAGATGTCGAATTTTAATTTACCGGACCGGAATTTGCCTACTCCTGATCAGCAGCCTCATACAACTGAAGAGCAGCATTTGTCTCATGATAATTGTGAGCACGATGACGACCCTGGCGATGGACATTGTTTCATGCCATATTCTCCAAGCGACTGTATCTATCTCGCGGATCTCTTTACCTTTGACAAGAGCACTGATTAGTATGCCAAACTAGAGTGATATTGCCAGTGTTTGAGGACTTTTGTAAATGTTACTCTCATCCTTGCTTATGTGACACCTCAACCAAAGCAGTTTTGAGACTATCCATATATCTCTAATCAAAATTTGAAAATATGTCAACAAGGCGATCTATAAAGCCATATGCAACCTAGTTTTCATCTGCTTATTGTGGAGCACAATGTACTTTCTGACAGAATCAAGGAAACTTTCTTTTTTCTTGACGAGAAGGCATGTTCCTCATTTCAAATTTCCTCTTCCTTTTATCCACAGTCGATTTTCGATCCGAATTACGACATATGTACAATACAGTCAATATGAGCAGATAATGGCACATTCTCAACTGATGATCGCCTACATTATGCTAATCAGTACTCATCTCCTCCGAAGATTGTATAAAAAAGCGTATATAAATCACAGGGTTCTGAGCCCAAACATTGATAAATGAAAACCCCTTTTGCAAAACCCCAGAATCAGTCCTACGTTCTTAGATGCTCTGTCTTCTTTTACCACAGGATGCCATCGTACCTTCTTTTCATCTCCTGTAAGCCATGAACATGTCTTATATTATACTAATGATATATTGAGATGAATATGGTTCAGTCTTCGTGCTTTGTGCTTGTTTAAGTATTGTCTGTTGCATAGAGGGTCTGCAATGTCTGTAACTCTGTAATCAGTTTGATTTATTTTCTTTCGCTTTGGAAATGGAACGGGAACAGAATAGAACTGAATACGGTTCCACTACTCACTTTCTGTATTACTTTGGAATATGCTGGATGATGGGGTCATCGTGAGTGAGTGGCATCAATATCAACCCTCCTGCTCAATCAGGCTACCTTGAGTTGGAGGGCAGAGAACGATAGAACAGAAGATGAAATCTTGGGATTTCTGAAAATTAATGACTAACTAGATTAATTTCCTAAATGGCTTTGAGTTTCAAAATGGGTTAAATAGGCTAAATGGACTGTGACCACGGAACAGGTCATCGAGGATTTACAAGCTGGGTGGAATAAACCGGTCAGCCACAAACAACATCGGCACTCATAGATCATGGCTTGCGAGAGAAAAAAATAAATAAAACAACTGCTTTTCTGTCATGACCCCACAAGTTAGAAAACTTGTTTGTGCTTTTTATAAAGCAAAAATCAATGATTTACCATTAAGGCTTTGTTTGTTTTGGGAAAACTGAATGATCAGAAAATATTTTCAAAAAATAATTGCTTGAAATAAATAGTTGTTGAAAGATATTTTCATTATCAATAACAATTTAAATTTAAATACTTTTGTGGGCAATAAAAATATTTTCATTCATTTAATTTCATGCGACACAAATGATCTTTTCTAGAAAAAATATTTTCTAAATTATTCATTTTCTGTGAAATAAACTGACACTAAAAATTATGTATCAACATTTATAACCTGTGGAACTTTTAGGTGTTGCCAGTTCAGAGAAAGTCAGTATACATTCCTCGCATGATTTTGGGGGAGAGAAGATGTATTTATAAAAATCACAAGATTTCTGAAAAGATCAATAATTAACTAATGTAAATTTCCTAATATGTTTTTAAACAATGAATTATGCTCGCAAAGACATGTGCACAATTTACATTTCTTCTTGTGAAAATTGTATTGTCCTAAGTACAAAAAAAAAAAAAGCAATCAAGTCCTAAATATATATAAAAAGTGTAATCAAGTCATAAAGGTTTTGAAATTTATGTAATAAAGTCTTGGTCTTGCCATTGGTGGAGTTCAGTACAAGAATTTTGGGCCCAAAAAAAAAAAAAATCCCTACTTTTTGGGCGTAGAATGATCGAATTCCTCTAAAGATGGAAATATAACTTCAACTTTTGGACATTTGGAAACATTTAGATTTAATTAGGTTTTCATTTCACAAGCTTAAACTCGAGATATGTTTTTTAACAATTTAAACCGATACACATATGGATACACTAACTTTGTTTCAACATTTATCATTTCTCTTCTAAGTTTATAGGCATAATCTAATCAACTATGATTTAAGAAAATATACATAATAGCCAAAGTTTATTACCTCAATATCAAACTTAGCCACTTTAATTGGAAAAGTTACTCATACGTTCCTTCATACAACACCTACGAACTTATATAAGGTTGGCAATCAAATGTCGGGTAGAATTGGTAAATCATTGAATCCATTGATAATGAACAAACTTTTTTATTCATGATGACTGGAAAGATGGCATGTGTACATGAGAATTAGTTATGTAACTAAACATTTACACTTATATCACATCCGATGGCGACTTTATAAAATAGTTTTAAAATGACAAAAGTTCTAAATTCTGATGAAAAGCTAAACTTGTTCGTCAAGAACATGCATCTAAGTTTTGCTTATGCATATAATATATAGAGAGAAATCGGTTGTGCTTTTGCATGTATTGTACTAACGAAAATCTTATCTCTTTCACTTTCAACGTCATTGTTTCCACTATGCATGTTACATGGAATTCTAGAATATTCTTGACTAAGGAAACACTTCACATAGCTTCATATTATGATTACTATGGTAACACATATGAAATTCTAGAGTCTTCTTCACTAAAGAAACACTGTTGAACTTCATACCATCATATGCTTATTCCTGCATATTCAAGGTCATGTAGCTATCTATCATATCTTCCCATTGGCTAAAACAAACAAATGGGTCCGATTAACCAAGTTAAATACGCGTTGTGGACTTTTGAGGAAGCTACTTTTAGAGAAAACATTGTCGTCTTGAGCTTGGGGTGGGATCCACTGGAAAAGTACTTTGCCTTCTCAAACAAGGGTTGAGAAAATTCCTTGTTTTTTGTGCTTATAAATTGACCCACTTGGAAGGGCTAGGTACACGACCCTCTCAAGCAAAGCCGACGCTCTCAAGCAAAGTCAAGTCAGGAGTAAACTCTCAATCCTCTGTTTTTATTATATTCCTCGCTTATGTCAATAGCCCCATTCTCTACTATATTCATCGTTTTTCTATTGCAGAAGTGAATGCGAGATAGCAACCATATAGCATGGCAGAATCGGCGAGGGCATGGCCGGTGGGAGTCAGATTCAAACCGAGGGAGGACCAGCTTGTCGGTCATTACTTGACAAAAAAAAGCTCAAAGGAAAGGAAACTGTTTGTGAAATTCCCGAGCTAGACATCTACAACTTGGAGCCTTCAGAGTTATTTGCACGATACAATGGTAACTTACATTTAGTCCTTAAGTGTTCTCAATTTCTCTATTTTCTTATGGTTTGACGGTAATTTGTAGTTACCCATAAGACCTTAGTGGATTAACATTGAACCAATCTTTGCTTGTAGAATTGTCAAGTCTCCCGTTGGATGGAAACGAGTGTTTCTTCTTTTGTCCCCGTGGTCATAAGAGGAAGAGGAAGACCGAGGGCGGGTTTTGGAAAGAGACATGTGCCAAACGTGTTATACAAGCACCTGACGCCGGTGAGCAGATAGGGCTCAGAAGGAGCTTGGTTTACCACAAAGGTCGACAAAGAGATGCCCATAGGACCAACTCACATATGTACGAATATCACCTAAATTCGAATGTTTCGGATAGCGAAATTTCGGACCCGGTACTCGACTTCTCTTCTTTTGCTTCCCCTAACTGAGCATCTCTAACATCGTTACAAGTGCAGGTAAAATTGATAGCATCATTTATCTACCTATGTTCCTCATTCAGCTTCTTGAAGTTTCTGGCTTTCTGAGTTCTTAATTTTCTGTTTCGTCCCTCAGTCCCATTTTAAGCGCAATTTACCTTCAATTCCACTTTAACTTCGAACAATAGAATCCCCGAGTTGGAACCTTTCCTAGAATATTTGTAGAATTTCATGAGGAAGATCAAGAAACGAAACTTACGGATGATCATTTTAAGTGATAGATTCATGACCTTGTGTTTCAGTTCGAGTGACTAGTGAAGGTTATAATGCCAAAAGTAGAGTGTTTCTGCAGCAACAAAGGGAGCAATTTGTTCTTGAAACAAAAATCACTTAAATTTTGATAAGTTACGCTTGATGTATCTTGTGCAAAAAGTACTTTCATGCAACAATGGAGTTTCGGTTATGTAATTTTGAAACTCATCCCTGGTATCATTGTCCTTGTAGGCAGCGTGGGTTCTCTGTCACATAATAAACAAGAAAAGTAAGAAAGCAAAGTCAGCAACAGCGAGTACTTCAACTGATTTAAGCCGCCCTAGTAATCTGAATGATTCCCAAAATGAAGAAACACAAGATATTAGTGCACAGGTGAGCAAGTGTTGCTTTGATTGATTCAAAGAGACGTGATCTAGAGATGCAACTAATCATACTAAAGCTCGAGTACTGATTATTCCTTTGGTTTACCTTTTTTGTCACTCAGGCATCTCCTGGAGTTACTGTTGAATTCCCCTTTCCGAACGAGATGTCGAATTCTAATTTGCCAATTCCTGATCAGCAGCCTCAAATGAGCGAAGAGCAATATTTGTCTCATGATTGTCAACATGATGACAAACCTAGTGACGGACTTTATTGTATGCCATATTCTCCAAGCAACTGTATTGATCTCACAGATCTTTTTAAGGAGAGCACTGATCAGTATGCCAAACTAGAGGATAATGCCAGTGTTTGAGGTCCTTTATAGATGTTAATCTCAGCCTCGCTTATTTTATCAGTGATTATGCCGTGTACCAACTGTGCTTCTCCGGGGATAGGACATTTGTCAATCTTGTACCCTTTTACATTGTATTATTATTATTGTTGTTGTTTCCTTACAATTTGTGTATTTATCTTGATCTTATCTACTCAATACTGGTCATGCATCAATATCTATTCGTCTAAATGTTGAGAGAGCTTGCAGTATGAGACTTCCCTCCATAGTTGTAATATCCCAAGTCCACACGTATGACTTGGGAAGTGATTTGTGGGTAAAGACCTATTCCTCATCAATGCCCCGATTACTCCCAATGATAAGCTTTTCATTCTCTTTCGATTTCTCTCTCGTTACTCTATCTTGCTGCCTCTAATCCCACCACAATGGCGGCTCCTTCCCACCATGACGATGGATAAAGCAAAGTTGTTCTTTCTCGCTGCTCCCCTCTCTCCTCAAACGGCCACCATTGTTGTTTGTTAGGTGTTTGATATTATTATGGGTTCTAAGAGAAAATAGAAGGCGATCGGTAGCATGACCTCGCCATCAGTGGTATCTTTTTCTTTCTTTTTTTGCCAAAAACAGAAATATTTCATGTACTTAGCAAAGATGAGAGGCCCATATAATGGGCATCATTACGTAAAAGGTCCCAAAGAATTTGAGGAGAGGACAAGACCCAATTTGAAGATAAGTAATTTTTTTTATAGACTTTGACTATCCAATCGGCAATAAGGTTGGCCTCTCTAAAGCAATTTACAATTTGAACGTTTGAGAAAGCTCTCAATCTATCCTTGCACTTGGAGACAAGTGGTTGAGTCTCCCAACTCAACTATTTTGAATTGTTCATGGCCTTGACTAATTGCAAGTTGTCCGACTCAAGTACAAGTACTTTGTGCCTTTTAGAAAAGAAGTGGTTGAGGGCTTCCCATAAGGCTTCAGCCATAAGTGGTATCTGGATGGTATGATTTCTTGCAATTTCTCACAAAATAAAGCACGATTTCTAACATAATCAAGTCAATATCTCGCCATCGAGTGGCATCTAGATGCCATTTATCCATAGAATCAAGCAAAATTTTGACCCATAATCAAAATATAAAACATGCAACTTTTGTCATAATTTATGTGCATAACTTGATTTATAATAAGTATCCATTTAAAATTAAAAGCAAATTTTGGGTATAATTGAGGAGAAACTGAATTTAAAATAACACCCGGTAGAGCCGGCACTTCAATCTCTATAATCTCACAAGTATATAAATGGAATTACTAAATCGACCCTTCTCCTTTCTTGATTATCAATCTTCCACCAGACACAAATGCTGAGAATTGAGTTCTACATGCGATTCATTGAATCGAGCTATACTCATATGGGCATGCTTTGTAATGTCTGGCCGTGTGAGAAATCTAGAGTTGAAGGGGAGAAGTCCATGGGCCATCCCTATTTGAGCTTTCTCCTATGCATGGAGGGCAATTTTGGAATTTAGAAGCCTCGCTGAACCTGTAATTAACCACATTAAAGGGGACGAGTCTAGGGTCTAGTTGTGGGAAAAGCTGGAAAATTTTCCGTAGTAAATATATTTATGAAATTGCTAGTAAATTCTAACAATGTCAGTGATCAGATTGTAACCGGTAACTCGAATGCCAAGTAACTTGTTTGTATATTACCAACACTATCAAAGATTTACCAACATTCCAACGAATTAGTAATTTTCAATTTTTATTGTTATGGTAAGCAAACTACGAACAATGTGATAATTTACCAACATTTTAATAAGTTAGTAACTAATCAGCTTGAATTGTTACTAGTATAATTAGTAAAGCACCAATTAACAAAAGATTACCTACACTCAAATAATTAGTACATTACCAACTTTGACAGTTTACATTTATGGTTAGTAAAATATCATCCCTGTATGGAATTTACTAACGTTTCATTGAAAGAGTAACTTCTTTCAAGTTTTAAAAGTATGGTTTGTCAATTACCATGAGGAATTTATCTATGTGCAAAAGATTAAGTATGTAATATACTTCATCAGTATCATTCGGAAAATAAAGGGGACCAAAAGTCTTAATTATTTATCCAATGTTTAAGTAAGTTATAAAAATACTCGATATGATGGACTTAAGTCCTTCTGGTAACCGTATAAGAAAATTTGTTGATCTAGAATGTTCAAATTCGAGGTCGCGCTTTATAATGTTACTTTTTGTCCTCGGTAGCACTGAAGTGGTGCCGCTATGGGCACCACCTCAGAAAATAGGTTAAATATTATAAAAACAAATAATATAAAGAATAAAAAAGACAAATGTCACCTTACCAAAAAAAAAAAAGACAAATGTTTAAAGTGAATGAGCAAAAGAGAGAGAATGCCATGGCAGCAAGGTTTTTCACATCGCCGACAACGCTCACCACAGGCAGGTGAGGGCATACAGGCACTTGCTCTTGCAAGGGGAGGGTCGCCATGGTCTATTTCATCTCCTAGGTTTGGGTTATTCGATTTTTTTTCCCAAAATTTGACCTTTTATTTTATTAATTTTCTTTTTAAAAGAAAATTTGACTTTTATCACGTGGTTCCACGTATCCTAGATATACTAGAGAACGACACATTTGGAGTCCAGCAGGCCAAGTCAACAAATTTGCCTGATCCATTGCTAGAAGCACTTGATTTTATTTGATTCAAACCATGTAGGACTTGATTGCACATTGACTTCAAGCACTTTTGGAGCAATCTTTGCCTAATCTAAACAACATTATGATGAATCTTTTAGATGTTGATGGATATGTTTCTTAATATCTAAATTTCTCGATCTACACAACTAATATAACTTTTACTAGTATCATGAATGTTCTAACGAGTGTAAACAATTTACTTTGACACTATACAATATGGTTAATAAGTTACAAGCATTATAACAAATTAACTAATGTTTCGATGATTATTGATGAACTGTTTTTCACCATGTAAAAGTTATTTATAGTGCAATATTTTGAAGTGAGTAATGACATTGAGGTTGCAAATTATTTGAGTAGATAAGACTAATGGAATAAAAAAGTTCCATTTTTTGCATACATAAAATTCCATCTTACAAAGTCCGCTCGTGTGAGCCATTTATAATAGATAAGAGAGAGAAGCCAAAAGAAAATGAAAAATAATCAATCCTCTTATAATTTCAAAGGCACAATCTAATCTACTATGATTTAAAGAAACATATCAAATTCATTTTTTTTTTACCTCGATGTCAAATTTAATTACTTTAATGGAAAAGTAACCAATGCATTCCTTCGGGCAATGCCTACGAGTTAACACAATGTTGGTAATTAAGGATTCATTTGTTTGGTGGCAATCATTTTTAAGAAAAAACATTTTCCCATCTTATGGCATTTGGTTCACTTAGAAAAATGGGTCAACAAAAAATGTTTTCCTAGTCAACGGAAAACCTATGCTTAAATTCAAGAAAATGATTTTTTATTTAAAAACTAAAATTTATATTTTAGAATATAACTAGGTATTAATGCTTGTTTCAAAACTCTATGCATAGGCATCAAAATCCTAATGCTAATTCCTAGGTCCCCTTTGTCAATGACTAGATCTCCAGTATTCAGGCTCAAGTCCATCAAGGCCGGGCCGTGACCTTGGTGCCCATGCCCAAGACCTAGTGCTCGTGCCTGGATCTTGAGCCCTCAGTTAGGTCCCTTAGGGTAGAGCCCAAGACCACAATGCTTATGACTAGGGCCTTAAAGCTTGTGCCTAGGTCAATGGAGGCCAACCATGAAGCCTTGGTGCCCGTGCTTGATGCCTTGGAACCAAGCCAAGGTCCAAGGCTCGAGTTCCAAGGCCAAGTGTGGGATCTTGTACCTGAGCTTAGATCCCTAACACCCGAACTTGAGTCCATCAGACTAAGTCCAAGATCCTAGTGCTGCACTTGAGTCCATCAAGGTTGGGCAAGGGACTAGGTGATTGTGCCCCAATCCCCAAAGCCCAAGTCAAGGTCCATGGCGGCCAGACTAGATACTCTAATGCCTATACTTAGTTCTCGATTGTCCATATGCAAGTTGTTAGCACCCAACTAGTGTATTTCTATTTAGAAAAGTCAAATTAGATTTTCCATATCTAATAATGAAAAATATTCTCCACTTCATTTTTAAGTTTCAATAAAACACTGAAAAATATTATCATTTTCCGAGAAAATAACTTCATGAAATATTTTCTAGACATATCACATTTTTTTGCAAAACAAACAAAGCCTAAACATATGGTAGAATCAGTAAAAGTCAAATCCAATTTATAATGAATGGGATTTTTATTTTTTATGACAATCATCGGAGAGATGACATGTGTACCTAAGAATTACTTACGGAGCTAAAATTTGCTATATAGGACAATTTTATAATGATAAAGGTTCTAAATATTCATAAGAATCTAAAATCTTTAGTCAAGAAGAACATGCTTCTAAGTTTAACTACAATGTAAGACTCTACCCTTCAATTTGTTTTCCCCCTAACTTTATAAGGAAGTATTTAGTGGTCACTTATTGTCATATTAAAGGACAACATGGTATGTATATTTTAGCGAAATCCAATCACAACTCATCACATGTGGATGACCTGGACAAATATAAAAAAAGGTTGATACCTTGAATAATTCCAAACCGATACACATATGACAAATTTATCACTAATTAATTTTTTTATCATCAAAAATTTTAAACCGGTATACTTATGACAAATTTACCTTGTGTTAGTTTATGTTAAATTTTACTGACAAATTACTAAATTTGATGAAACTTGATAGTTAACTAGGTAGCGCATGGTAATGCTCCTGTTTCTCCCAATTTCTATTCTTTTGTTCCCCGTAAAAAAAAGAATTATTTGTTCAAATTTCTCAATTTTTTGTTCTAAGTTTAATTTCTAATACCACCGTGTAATAGTTAACCAATGTACCAATTTGTAATTTTATTCTTTGTTTGTCATAACTGTAATCGTCGCGCCGCTAATCCAATTTAAAATTGTTCTCCTGGAGAGAAATAGAAAATAACTATTTGTCTTACTGAGGGACAAACGTTGTTATGCGCAGCCTTTGTATCAATTTGTAATTTTACTTTCTATCATTTTTGTGATATTAATCCAATTTAATGGAGGGTTTATTTGTTACAAAATGTCGAATCAAACAAATTAATTTCGGATAAATTTATCACAAGTATACAGTTTAGGGATTTTTTTGATCATTTGAGATAAATTTGTACTATTTTGAGATTTTTTGTAATAAAAAAAAATTTGAATAAATTTATCATAAATATATCTGATTCAACACTTTATGATATTAACGTTATATAAAAAAAAATGGTACCTTGCTGCAATCCCTAGATTTCCAGATCTGGAGCCCCAAACGACGCTGCCCTGGGATCCTTCTCACCGTCCAGTTACCTCCACATCGTACTGCTGCAACAATCAACCTGTACAGCAGAGAGAAGATGAACCCAGATTTCCTCCACCTCGTATTGCTCGTGTTGTTCTTGCTTCGCGTGCTCATGGCTC
This sequence comes from Eucalyptus polyanthemos subsp. polyanthemos, assembly GCA_017140185.1. NCBI lineage: Eukaryota > Viridiplantae > Streptophyta > Magnoliopsida > Myrtales > Myrtaceae > Eucalyptus > Eucalyptus polyanthemos. Next base: position 18,943,425 of record CM029463.1, on the reverse strand, counting down.
TAGATCTAGCCATGGATGAGCCGCCACGACGATGTGTGCTCGTGGGTGGCGCGGCTGCGAGCCACTCGACAACAGACGGAGTGGCTCGGCCATGGCCACCGGGAGAGTTGTCGACGCTCAGGAAAATCTGGAAATCCGAGGTCCAAGGCCACCGGCGGAGCACAGTGAACGGAGCAGAAGAAAAATGGGAGTGAGTTTTTTAATTTTTTAATTTATGTCCATCTCATCAATAGGTGGCAACTTGTGATTGGCTTTCAACACGAAATGCATACCACATCAGCCTACGATGTGGCAGTAAGTGATCACTGAATACTTTCTCAAAGTTCACAATTCTACAGTAGATCAATATGCATATAATATATGAAGAGAAACGATAGTGCTTTGGAATCGTGCCAAGGAGAATCTTTTCTTTGATCTCTTCCACTCTCAATGTCGCTGCTCAAACCATCATTGTCGCTGGGAATTCTAGAATCATCCTCTCTGAGGAAACGCTAGAGACAACTTCACATCATGATCTGCATGAAATTCTAGAGTCTTCTTCACTGAATAAACACTACTCAACTTCGTACCATCGTGTGCTTTTTCCTGCATATACCAGGTCAAGAACACTAGTTTGCCTTCTCAAACAAGGGTCGAGAAAATTACCTGTCGTTTTGTGATTATAAATTGACTTGCCTGAAAGTGTTTGCAGTCAGCACTCTCAGAGCAAAGCCAAGCCAAGAGTAAACCTCTGTTTCCTCTCTTTGCACTCTCTTCCTCTTCTCATCTCAACAGCCCCATTGCCTACTCTTCTCCTCTTTTTCCTGTTGCGGAAGTGAATGTGAAATAGCAAGCATATAGCATGGCAGAATTGATGGAGGCGTGGCCGGTGGGCCTCAGATTCAAACCGACGGAGGACGAGCTTGTTGGTCATCACTTGACAAAGAAGCTCAGAGGAGAAATGGGAACTATTTGTGTAATTCCCGAGCTACACATCTACAACTGGGAGCCTCCGGAGTTATTTGCACGATACAATGGTAACTTACATTTAGTCCTTAGCGTTCTCTATTTCTCTATTTTTCTTATTGTTTTGATGGTAATTGAGCGTTACCTATGAGACCTTTGTGAATTGACATTTAACGAATCTTTGGTTATAGAATTGTCGAGTTTACCATCGGATGGAAGCGAGTGTTTCTTCTTTTGTCCCCGTGGTCGTAAGCGGAAGACCCCGTGTGGATTTTGGAAAGAGACAAGTACCAAACGTGTTATAAAAGCACCGGACACTGCTGAAGAGATAGGGCTCAGGAGGAGCTTGGTTTACCACAGAGGTCGACAAAGAAATGCCCATAGGACCAACCTGGGCATGCACATATATAACCTAAATTCGAATGTTTCGGATAGTGAAATATCGGACCCGGTACTCGACTTCTCTTCTTTTGCTTCCCCTAATTGAGCATCTCTAACATGGTTACAAGTGCAGGTAAAATTGACATCATCATTTCTCTGCACACGTTCCTCATTCAGCTTCTTGAAGTTTCTAGCTTTCTGAGTTCATTATTTTCTAGTTCCTCCCTCTATCCCATGATTATTTAAACATGATTTACCTTCATTTCCAGTTGAACCTCGAACACTAGTATCCATGATTCAGAACCTTTGCCACAGTATTTTGTAGAATTTCATGAGGAAGATCGAGAAATCAAACTTACAGAGAATTATTTTAAGAGAGATTCGTGACTGGTGTTTTAGTGGTAGTGACTACTGAAGGTTATACTGCCAAAACTGATTCTGCAGCAACAAAGGGGGCAATTTGTTCATGAAAATAGAATTACTTCAATTTTGATAAGTGACGCGTGATTTTTCTTGTGCAAAAAGTACTTTCGTACAACAATCGAGTTTCGGTTATGCAACCCTGAAGCTCATCCCTGGGATCATTCTGTCTTTGCAGACGGCGTTGGTTCTTTGTCACATAAAAAACAGGAAAAAAGAGAAAGCAAAGCCAGAAACAGCGAGTACGTCAACCGAGTTAAGCGGCCCCAGCAATCTGAATGATTCCCAAATTGAAGAAACACAAGATTTGAGTGAACAGGTGGGAAAATGTTGCTTTAGATTGATACGAAGGAACATCTGATTTAGAAGTACACTAAAGCTCGAGTACTGATTGTTCCTTTTTTTTTTTTTTTTGTCACTCAGACATATCCTGGAGTTACTGTTGAACTCCCACCAAACGAGATGTCGAATTTTAATTTACCGGACTGGAATTTGCCTATTCCAAATCAGCAGCCTGATACAACTGAAGAGCAACATTTGTCTCATGATAATCGTGAGCACGATGACGACCCTGGCGATGGACATTGTTTCATGCCATATTCTCCAAGCGACTGTATCGATTTCGCGGATCTCTTTAACTTTGACGAGAGCACTGATTAGTATGCCAAACTCGAGTGATATTGCCAGTGTTTGAGGACTTCTGTAAATATTAATTTCAGCCTTGCTTATTGTATCAATGATAATGCGGTGTACTACTGTGCTTTTTCCGAGGATAGGATACTATATCAGTCTTGTGCGCTTGTATGCAGTATTACTTTTGTTTCCTTACATTTTGTATATTAATCTCGATTTTATGTACTCAATACCGGTCATGCATTAGTATCTATTCGTCTCACCGCTAAGAGGGCTTGCAGTGTGAGACTTCTTCTATAGTGGCAATACCCCCAGTCCACAGTACCACTTGTGAAGTGATTTGTAGGTGAAAATCTATTCCTTATCAACGCCCCAATTGCTCCTGATGATGGGCTTCTCAGTCTCCTTCGATTTCTTGCCTCTCGCTCTTTCTCACTGCCTCTCGGCGGCGCCATCACACCATTACGATAGATAAAGCAAAGTAGTTCTTTCTTGCTGACTCCTGTCTCCTCAAATGGCGACACCATGCCATCACCATGAAAGGTTAAAAGGAAAAAAAGAATACAGGCGGCCTGTCGTTTGTTAGACGTACGATTTGATTATCGTGATGGTGGTATCTGGATGGTAGGATTTTCTCACAAAATGAAGCATGATTTCAAACATTATGAAGTCGCCATCTGTCCATAAAATCAAGCATGATTTTGACCACAATCAATTTATGAAACATGCAACTTTTGTCATTACTTATGTGCATTACTAGATTGATTATATCTTCTTCTTCTTCTTCTTCTTTTGGCTAGGAATTGATCGTGAGTATCAATATCTAAAATCACTAAAAGGAAATCAAAGGAACAACTAAACCGGCCCTTCTCCTTTCTTGATTATCAATCTTCCAATAGACACAAATGCCGAGAATTGAGTTCTATATGCGATTCAGTGAATCAAGCTCTATCATATGAGCATGCTTTGTAATGTTTGGACGTGTGAGAAATCTTAAGCTGAAAGGGAGAAGTTCATGGACCATCCCCATTCCAGTTTCCTCCTATGCTTGGAGGGCAATTTTCGAATTCAGAAGCCATGCCGGACCTATAATTAACAACATTATAGGGGACAAGTCTAGGGTCCAGTTATAGGAATAGGAAAAGTTGGAAAAATTTCTATAGTTAGTAGATTTATGAAATTGCGAAGAAAATTCTAATAACTTTGGTTATCAAATTATAACCAGTAACTCGAATGCCAAGTAACCCGTTTGTATATTACCAGCACTATCGGAAATTTACCAACATTCCCATGAATTAGTAAATTACCAATTTTTACTAGTATGGTAAGTAAACTACCAAATTTTAATATGTTAGTAACTAATCGACCTTAAATTGTTCTAGTGTAGTTAGTAAAGTACCAATTAACAAAAATTTACCAACATTCAAATAGTTAGTACGTTACCAACATTTTGTAGATTTTACAATTGTAATTATTAAACTATCAGCAGTGCAAGAAAATTACCAACATCTCTATGAATTAGTAAATTACCAACTTCTTTGACATTGTGGTAAAATATCGAAATTATAAGAAATTTACCACTGTTCCAATAAATTAACAAGTTATCCAATTCTTTGAACTGTTACAAGCTCAAGTAGCAAATTATCAACACTATAAAGGATTTATCCAAATTACTAGCTTCTCGCAAATTTTTTAAATGTGCTTAGCAAAATGCCAACCTTATAACGAATTTACCAAACATCCCAATTAAAAAAGTACCATGATGGCTCCGTTGCTAATGAATTAGTAAATTACTAATTTCTTTCACATTTTTCAAGTGTGGTTAGTAAACTACAAACATTTTAAGGCTTTCATTAATATCCCAATAGAATAGCCCATTTTCTCTGAAAGTTAACATGTACGGTTAGTAAAATATCATCCCTACAAGGAATTTACTATCATTTCATTAAATAAGTAAGTTGCCCGCTTCTTTCAAGTTTTAAAAGCATGGTTAATCATTTACCATGATAAATTTATCTATGTGCGAAAGAATAAGTATGTAATATACTTCTCCAGTGTCGTTCGTGAAATAAAGAAGAAATTGCACCAAAAGTACTAATTGTTTATCCAATGTTTAAGCAAGTCATAAATATACTCGATATGATTGACTTAAGTCCTTCCGGTAATTGTTCGGGCAAAAGTGCTGATAAGGCTCGTCCAAATTCGAGGTAGCACTTTTTAATGTTACTTTTGTCGTACTTAGCACTAAATTGGTGTTGCTATGGGCACCACCTCACAAGATAGGTTAAATATTAAAAAAAATATATAACCAATATAATTTCTTACAAGTATCATGAATGTTCTAAAGAGTGTAAATAATTTACTTTGGCACTATATTATATGGTTAGTAAGTTACGAACATTATAAAAAATAACCAATGTTTCGATGTTTGTTGATGAACTGTTTTTCACTATGTAATAGTTATTTATAGTGCAAATATTTTGATTATTTGAGTAGATAAGATTAATGTCATAAAAGAAGTTTCATTTTACGTATGCATAAAATTCTGGAGAAATTCCAAAAAAGGGCCTCAAGTGCCCTCATTATCTTAAATAAGGGTCTAAAATGGCTTTTATTTCAAATAAAGGCTTGAAATGCCATCACTTTTTCAAATAAGGGCCTAAAGTGAATTTTGTTTGAAATAAGGGCTTAAAGGATTATGTTTGTTTGAATAAGGGCTTGACTTTCTGGCGGTCAATGACATTTTTCATCATTTTCCCTTTTGTATTTCCTCTTTTCTTTTTTCTTTCCTTTTCTTTTCCTTGTCTTCTTCCTTCTTTGTCGGTGGTCATTTCAAATAAGGGCTTGAATTTTCGGCAATCAAGGACATTTTCATCATTTTCCCTTTTTCTTCCTTTTTTTCCCACTTTTCTTTTCTCTTTCCTTTTTTTTCCCCGGTCTTCTTCCTTCTTTGCTAGTGGCCACTAGCTAGTAGCAATGCCCTAGAGGGTTGGGCGAGGGTCACCCTCGCCCGATCCAGTGACTGCCACCCTCGCCGACCATAGGCGAGGAAAGCCTCACTTGGGTGAGGCTACCTTCCCCCTAGGGGAGGCTGCCCTTCGTGGTCGTTAATGAGGTCAGCTAGGCAAGGTTAACCCTCGCCAAAACTAGTAAGGGTGGCCTTGCTTGTGGTCGGTGAGAGCCTACAAGCCCTCATCCACAACCAGCGAGGGCTTGATGGACCTTACCAGCCGTGAGCTAGTCCACCTTTGTCAAATCTAGTGAGGGTCAGCTTGCAAGCCCTCACTTGCGCTCAATGGGGCACGATGGCCCTTACCCGTTATTAGTGATGATCATCGAGCCCTCACTGGCCCCAACTGAGGTTGACACTCCCTAGATTTGGTGAGGGTGGCTTCACTCGTGATCGATGAGGGCTTGTAGGATGTTGCTTGCTGCAGACGAGTGCTTGTAGGCCCTCGTCAACCCTTATTAGCAATTGATGAGGGTCACGAAACCCTCATCAGCCCTTCCCAATGACTAGCATCGAGCCCTCATAGGCCTTTACCAGTGGCCATTAGCCAATGTTGGAAATGAAAAAAAGAAGAAAAGAGAAAAAAGAAACGAAGATTTGGACAATAATGCTTGTAATCGGTTGGAAAATTTAGTCGACCAATGACTGGCGAGGTAGGGCCCTTATTTGAAATAACCATGGCCACTTTATGCCTTATTTGAAACAACCATGACCATTATAGGCCTTTATTTGGAATAAGATCTATTTTGGGCCCTTATTTAAGAAAATGATGACACTTAAGGCCCTTTTTTCAAAATTTTCCTAAAATTCTATTTTATAAAATATACATATATGTGTGTGTATATATATATATATATCGGTGTGTGTGTGCAGCCATGTATAATAGATAAAATAGAGGAGTCAAAAGAAAATGGAAAATTATCAAACGTATTATAATTTCAAAGGCACAATCTAATCTACCATGATTTATGAAAATATTTCAAATCCAAATTTTTGTGTACCTCGATGTCAATATAAACTACTTACATTCCTCCAAACAATGCCTACGAGTTTATACGAGGTAATTAAGGCTCTCTTTGCAGAAAAAAAAATTTCAACAAAAATATTTTCTTTATTTTCCGGCATTTAACATGCTTAAAAGAATATGTTGATGGAAAATATTGTCCTAGTTTACGGAAAACGTTTTCCTAGTTAACGAAAAACTTATGCTTAAATTCAAGAAAATGATTTCCTTTTCAAAAAATTAGAATTCACTTTTCAAAATATGACTATGTATCAGCACTTGACCCAAAACTCTACTCTTGCACACGGAAACCCCAAAGCTGAATTTTTGGGTCCTAAGCATCCAAGACTAGGTCTCTGGTGTCCAGGCTCGAGACCATTGAGGCCGAGCCCATTAGCTCAATGCTTGTACTTGGATCCTCACACCCTTGCTTATGTCCATCAAGGCAGGGCCCAAGACATTGCTACCCATGGCCGAGGCCCCAACACTCACACTTGGGTCATTCAAGATTGAGCCTGAAGCCCCATGCCCATGCTTGATGCCTTAGGACTCAAGCTAGGAAGACTCTAATGCTTGTACCTAGTCCCCAACTGTCCATATGTAACTTATTAGTGTCTGAATAGTATACGTCTATTTAGAAAAATCAAATCATATTTTCCATCCCTAATAAAAAAATATTTTACTTTTTATTTTCAAGTTTAAGCTAAACACTGGAAAATATTGTCATTTTCCTGAAAAATGACTCCCTAAAAAATATTTTCCATATATGTTACGTTTTTCACAAAACAAATTGAGCCTAAATGTCTAGCATAATAAATAAATATCAAATCCAACCTATTTTCTTTCTAATGAAAATCATTGGAGAGACAACATTTGTACCTAAAAATTACTTATGAAACTAAACATTTGCACCTAAAAATTACTTATGAAACTAAACATTTGCACCTAAAAATTACTTATGAAACTAAACATTTGCACTTACATCTCATCCAATAGCGACTATATAGAACAGTTCTACAATGATAAATGTTCTAAATATTCATGAGAATATAACATGCATCTGAGTTTTGCTACAGTAAAGGAGTCTACCCTTGAATTTCCTTAACCCCCAGAGTTCACCCTCCTCTTGAAGATTAATGTGCATATAATATATAAAAAGAATCGGTTTTGCTTTGGAATTTTTTTATCTCTTCCACTTTCTACGTCACTGCTCGAACTATTATTGTCGCTGGGAATTCTAGAATCTTCCTCGCTGAGAAGACGCTTGAGACAACTTGACATCATGATCTGCACGAAATTCAAGAGTCTTCTCCACTGAAGAAACACTTCATGCCATCATGGGCTTATTTCTGCATATACCTGGTCGCGAAGCTATCTGTCACGTCTTCGCATTGACTAAAACAACCAGATGGGTCCAATTAACCCAGTTAAATGCGCGTTGTGGACTTCGAAGAGGCTGCTTTTAGATAAATCGTCGTCGTCTTGAGCTTGAGATGGGACCCATTTGAACAGTAGTTTGCCTTCTCAAACAAGGGTCGTAAAATTACTTGTTTTTTGTGCTTATAAATTGACCCAATTCGATGTTTTTGGGAGTCAACACTCTCAAAGCAAAGCCAAGCCAAGCCAAGAGTAAACTCTCTTCCTCTGTTTGTATTCTCTTCCTGTGCTTATCTCAGTAGCCCCAATCTCTACTGTTCTCCTTTTTTTTTTTTCGGTTGCAGAAGTGACTGTGAGACGGCAACCGTATAGCATGGCAGAATCGACGGAGGCATGGCCAGTGGGACTCAGATTCAAACCGACGGACATTGAGCTCATCAGTCATCACTTGACAAAAAAGCTCAAAGGAGAAATGGAAACTGTTTGCGTGATTCCCGAGCTATACATCTACAACTGGGAGCCTCCGGAGTTATTTGCACGATACAAGGGTAACTTACATTTAGTCCTTAGTGTTCTCTATTTCTGTATTTTCTTATGGTTTGATGGTAATTTGTAGTTATCCGTAAGACCTTAGTGGATTAACATCTAACCAATCTTTGGTTGTAGAATTGTCAAGTATCCCATCGGATGGAAGCGAGTGTTTCTTCTTTTGTCCCCGTGGTCGTAAGAGGAAGAGGAAGACTGAGTGCGGATTTTGGAAAGAGACATATTCCAAACGTGTTATCCAAGCACCAGACACCGGTGAGGAGATAGGGCTCAGGAGAGGCTTGGTTTACCACAAAGGTCGACAAAGAAATTCCCAAAGGACCAACTTGGGCATGACCGAATATCACCTAAATTCAAACGTTTCAGATAGTGAAATTTCAGACCCGGTACTCGACTTCTCTTCTTTTGCTTCCCCTAATTTAGCATCTCTAACACGGTTGAAGTACAGTTTAAATTGACATAATAATTTCTCTACATATGTTCCACATTCAGCTTGTTGAAGTTTCTGGCTTTCTGAGTTCATGATTTTCTAGTTCCTCCATCTGATCCCATAAATTTTTAAGCGCGATTTGCCTTCAATTCTAGTTGGACTTCGGACACAGTATCCGTGAGTCAGCACCATTCCTACAGTATTTCGTAGAATTTCGTGAGGAAGATCGAGAAAGCAAACTTACGGATCATCATTTTAAGTGTTAGATTCATGACTGGTGTTTCAGTTCCAGTGACTACCGAAGGTTATACTGGCAAAAGTAGAGTGATTCTGTGGCAACAAAGGGGGCAATTTGTTCTTGAAAGAAGAATTACTTAAGTGACGCGTGATGGTTCTCTGTCACATAAAGTACTTTCGTGCATCAATGGAGTTTCGGTTATGTAACCCTGAAACTCATCCCCGGTATCATTCTGTCTTCGTAGGCGGCGATGGTTCTCTGTCACATAATAATCAGGAAAAGTAAGAAAGCAAAGTCACCAATAGCAGGTACTTCAACTGATTTAAGCGGCCCTAGCAATCTGAATGATTCCCAAAATGAAGAAACACGAGATATTAGTGAACTGGTGAGCAAGTGTTACGTTAGATTGATACAAAGGAACATGTGATTTAGAGATACAACTAACTATATTAAAGCTCGAGTACTGATTGTTCCTTCTTTTTTTTCGGTCCCTCAGGCATCTCCTGGAGTTACTGTTGAATTCCCTCTGAATGAGACGTCAAATTTAAATTTTCCAGGCCAGAATGTGCCTATTCCCAATCAGCAGCCTCAAACGACCAAAGAGCAATGTTTGTCTCATGATATTCACGAGCACAGTGAACCCAGTGATGGACATTGTTCTATGCCATATTCTCCAAGTGACTGTATCAATCTCGTGGATCTCTTTAACTTTTACGAGAGCATTGATTAGTATGCCAAACTAGAGTGATATTGCCAGTGTTTGAGGACATTTATAAATGTTACTCTTAGCGTTGCTTATTGTATCAGTGATAATGCCGTGTACGAACTATGCTTCTCCTAGGATAGGATATTATATTAATCTTGTGCGCTTGTATGCGGTATTACTTCTGTTTCCTTTCCATTTGTATATTAATGTCGATTTTACCTACTCAATACTGGTCATGCATAAATATATATTTGTCTAACCACTTGCGGTATGAGACTTTCCTTCATAGTTGTAATATCCCAAGTCCATATGAACGACTTGTGAAGTGATTTGTAAATAAAGACCTATTCCTCCACAATGCCCCGATTACTCCTGGTCATTGATTTCTCAGTCTCTTTCGATTTCTCGCCTCTTACTTTTTCTTGCCGCCTCTAATTTCTTCTCAATGGAGGTTGTTAGTAATTAAACTAAATTCATAAATATTACCAATTCACTAAACAAGTTGTCGATTTTAAGGGTTGTTGATCCTAACTGGTTGTTGATTTACCAAGTTTGATGCAGATTGTTGGACTCCCAAGACTAGTGCATTGAGTTAAGAAAAGTCTTTATTGGAGAGTTGCGATCTACCTTGATTGATTTTAATTGATTTTTTTGATATAGCCATATTTTATTACTTTAGATAGTTGTCTAGAACAACCTATAAATAGGCTCTTGTATCATTGATATTATACACACAGAAATATACAAAAATTCTCCTATAAATAAGCTCTTGTTTTTGTGTGATTGTATATTGTACATCAAAACTACACTCCTATTTATAGGAGAACAAGAATGTACTTATCATTAATATCAATGTATCGAATGATACATGTACAGGATAAGGGAGACGAACGTTCATTGTATAGGGAGATGTACTTAGAACATTTAATACAACTGTACCATAATAAGTACATTGGATAAGATGAATATAATGAATATTCATTAATGTATTCTATCCATTCATGTATTTCATAACACTCCCCCTTGAATATTCATCATATTCATTACGAATGTGCATCGAATGATACTGCCTCATTAAAAACCTTAAGCTGGAAAAACCCAGTGGGATAAAAACCGGACAAAAGGAAAAAAGAGTGCAGAGCACACATGTTATGATATCTCCCTTTTATGGATGCATTAATTGCCTCGTTAAAAACTTTAAGCTGGAAAAACCCTATAGGAAAAAACCGGACATAAAGAAAAAGAGTGCAATGTATATATAGCCACTCCTGGGACTAATCATTATTGCATCTTGTGAACTAGCCGCATATCAATGCCGCAATGCATAGTTTATAATATCTTCCCTTCAATAGAGCCATATAGCCACTTCTAGGGCTAATTAATCTTACATCTTATGAACTCGCCTCATACCAATGCCATATACTAATTTCTCAAAACTTGATGTTGGTAATGATTTGGTAAAAAGATCTGCAAAATTATTTATGGATTGAATTTGTTTAACATCAATTTGTCGACTTTCTTGGAGTTCATGAGTATAGAAAAATTTCGGCAAGATATGCTTGGTCCTATTCCTCCCCTAACTTGTGCAACACAAGCAACATTATCTTCATAAATTATAGTGGGAGAATTGGTAACCGGTATTAAGCAACAAGAGTTATGAATATATGTTATAACGGATCTTAACCAAACACACTCCCTTCCAGCTTTATATAAAGCAATAATCTCATAGTGGTTAGAAGATGTAGCTACTAGCGATTGCTTCGTAGAACGCCAAGAAATAGCAGTGCCGTTATAACAAAATAAATACCCAGTTTGAGAGTGAGCTTTATGTGGATCGGATCTATATCCAGCATCAGCATATCCAACTAAACCAGAGTTAGTGAAATCATTTGAATAATATAATCACAAATCTATAGTTCCTCGGAGATAACGGAAAATATGGTTAACTCTATTCCAATGTCTCCGAGTTGGCTCAGAACTAAAACGTGCCAATAAATTTACCGCAAAAGCGATATCTGGTCTCATACATTGTGCCAAGTACATCAAAGCCCCAATTGCATTAAGATATGGTACTTTAGGACCAAGTATCTCTTCATCAGATTCTCTAAGACGAAATTAGTCATTTTGGGGATCCAAAGACCTTACAACCATAGGGGTGCTTAATGGGTGAGCTTTGTCCATGTTGAAACGTTTAAGCAATCTTTCAACATATGCTGATTGATGGACGATTATTCCATTTGCTTTATGCTCAAGCTCTAGACCAAGACAAAGTTTGGTTTTACCCAAATCTTTAACTTCAAACTCCATTTTCAAATATTAAACAGTTTCAGCTAACTCTTCTGGAGTTCCAATTAAATTTATATCGTCAACATAAACTGCTATAATAACAAATCCAGTTTCTAATTTCTTAATAAACACGCATGGGCAGATAGGATCATTTTTATACATTTCCTTAATTAGGTACTTACGTAGGCATTGATACCACATACAACGGGATTGCTTTAACCCGTACAAGGATCTTTGCAATTTTATTGAAAAAAAATTGCGGGGAGTGCATGCTTCAGGCATTTTGAATCCCTTAGGAATTTTCATATAAATATCAGAGTCTAATGAGCCATATAGATATGCCGTCACAGCGTCCATAAGACGCATTTCCAATCTTTCAAAGATTGCTAGGCTAATGAGAAAACGAAATGTAATCATATCCATCACAGGTGAATATGTCTCATTATAATCAATCCTAGGTCTCTGGGAAAATCATTGGGCAACGAGTTGGGCTTTATACCTAACAACCTCGTTTTTCTCATTTCGTTTTCGGATAAATACCCATTTATATCAAACGGGCTTTACATTATCGGGGATACGAGTTATAGGTCCAAAAACCTCTTGTTTAGTTAGGGAAGCTAATTCAGCTTTAATTACTTTCTCCCACTTATGCCAATCTTGCCTTTGACGACATTCAATAATAGATTGTGGTTCACAATCATCATCCATAATTTGATGAGCAACTAAGAATGCAAAAGCATCATCAATGATGATTTCATTTTAATCCCAAATTTCATTACAATATGTAATGGAATTCTCAGTATTCCCGGGGCTAGTGCTCCTTTCATGGGTTTTCGCCTCTTCAAGGGCAATAAGCTCTTTGGGAGCAATCACAACGCCAGGCTCTTTTGGAGCGGATTCTTGATTCTTTCCATTTCGTTTTTGAGAAGCAGTATCTTTTGATCCTATCGGTCTGCCACACTTCAAGTGCAAGGGATTTTGATCCATTTTAACCTGTTCTTCGGGAACAGCTATCCTAACTGGAGCATTTGCAGCTGGAATATAAGACTTCATTACCTTAGTAGCATCATTAAATGCGTCAGAAAGTCTATTGGCCCTAACCTATAAATGGATTATTTGTTGCACCTTGTTTTCACATTCAGGAGTCATTAGGTCTAATTGAGATAAATTTTTCTCATTCCAGGAAAAAACCTTAACTGGTTTTTGTTTTGCAGTCATGGAAGTTGTAGGTATCCCAATTGATAGAAACCTAGTCTCATCGAAATGGCAATCTGCAAACCTAGTAGTAAAAAGATCACCAGTAGTTGGTTCCAAGAACCTAATGATAGATGATGAATTAAATCCAACATAAATGCCCAAACGGCGTTGGGGACTCATTTTCGTCCTTTTTGGCGGTGCTACAGGCACCTGTACTGCACAACCAAAGGTGCATAGATGTGAAATATCTGGTTCATAACTAAGAACCATTTAAATGGGAGATTATAAAATACTAGCAGTGGGGCGTAATCTTATTAGAGCTGCTGCATGCAAAGCTGCATGACCCCATGTTGTATTGTTGAGATTCGTTCTCAATAATAGAGTGCGGGCAATGATTTGGATACGTTTAATCAAGGATTCTGCCAATCCATTTTGAGTATGAACATATGCAACCGGGTGCTCAACCTCGATTCCGAGTGAAGCACAATATGTATCAAAACTCTTTGATGTAAATTCACCAGCATTATCCATCCTTATGCTCTTAATTGGATAATCAGGGAATTGTGCCCGGAGATTTATAATCTGCGCAAGTAAACGTACAAATGCGACATTGCACGTAAATAGTAGGCAAACATGGGACCATCTACAGGATGCGTCCATTAATACCATAAAATATCTAAATGGTCCACTTGGTGGTTGTATTGGTCCAAAAATATCACCCTGAATTCTTTGCAAGAATAAAGGAGATTCAAAATTAACTTTTGTTAGAGAAGGTTTAATAATGAGCTTTCCTTGTGAGCAAGCCTCACAATTATAATTTGTGGACAACAATACATTTATATCCTTTAAAGGGTGCCCTTTTGTATTTTGAATTATCCTACGCATCATTGAAGCGACATGACCAAGGCAATCATGCCACAGTCCAAACTGATTAGGGCTTACCAATCTCCAGGATGTGGTAGCGTATGTTTCAACAGCTTTAATCATGACACGATACAAACCCATAGAAGAAGCTTCTAGCTTCTCATGGATGGTCTTCAGGCCCATCTTATAAGAGGAAATGCCAATGTATTCCTTATCTTGCTCATAAATAATCTCAATATGGTACCCATTACGGCGTACATCTTTGAAACTGAGCAAATTTCTTTTTTATTGAATGCTTAGAAACGCATTCTCAATATGCAGGATTGTGCCATTTGGCAAAATAATTGCAGCATTCCCAAAACCATCAATAATCGGAATAGGATTTGATATTGTATGGATTTGTGCCTTACGCAATGTCATACTCGAGAAAAAGTGTCTACTACAAAATATAGTATGTGTTGTTGCACTATCAAGCAAACGAACATCTTCATTTTTCTCGGTATTTTCCATTTGCATTTATATTGACAACTTCAGGTGTCAAGTATCATAAAAGTTGCATAGTAGTTATATAGTCGAATAAAATTTCAAAGATAAATATTATATAAGGTTCATAAGTATTTCATAAAGAACAATAAAAAAGTAATACATTTAAAGCGAAATAACATAAAATTCAAAGTTCAAATTATCATCCACTAATCTGATTCATCAAAGTAATCAGAGGTCCTCAAAGAAATCAGAGATATCCAATGATGCATTTACTACTTCAGGAGTAAGAGGAGTCCCACCAACGGAGATATTGTTGGCCTCAATAGTGGTTATGGCAGTAGGATTGATTTCAATGGCATGAGATTCACCACGCTTGCCCGTATGCTTTAAAGATGCTTGGTATAGGTCAACAAAATGTTTTGGTGTACAACATGTGACCAGTGCCTAGTCATGCCACAGCGATGACAAATACTTTCATTAATCATCTTCTTTTGCTTCTTTTCTTTGCCATGATTCAAGCCAAAGTTTGATTTCCTAGGGCGGTTAAATTTCTTGCCATTCCTTTTAGGATTATATTCTCGCCTGCGCTTATAGCCCTTAAAATGGCCAGTATTTTTCTCAAAGTTAGCATGTGCTTCAGGCAATGCTTTTGAGCCAGCAAGTCTAAGATCATGATTTTTTAGCAGCAATTCATTAGTTTGCTCGGTAGTAAGAAGCACATAAATTAATTCAGAATATATGGCAAACTAACGTTGCCGGTATTGCTGTTGCAATACAATATTCAAAGCATGAAAGGTGGAGAAAGTTTTCTCAAGCAATTCTGCATTAGTGAGTTTGATACCACATAACTCAAGTCAAAAAACGATATCAAATAAAGCAGAATTATAGTCAGACACTGATTTAAAATCTTGCAATCTGAGATTTTGCCAATCATATTGTGCTTGAGGGAGGATAACGGTTTTTGTATGATCATACCTATCCTTCAACCTCGTTCACAAGATATGCGGGTCTTGAACGGATAAATATTGAGTCTGCAGGCTCTCATGCAAATGATGACGAATAAAAATCAGCGCATTTGCTTTATCCTTTTCATTTGAGGTTCCATCCTCTGTAATTGTATTAGCGAGACCTTGCTCTTTGAGGTGCATTTCCATGTCAAGGCACCAGGATAGATAATTCTTTCCACTCACTTCCAGGATGTGGAATTTGGGCTTTTCAATATTTGCCATAATCCTTGCAAAAATAAATCCTTAAATTAATTAAAAGGATTTCCAAATATTCACCGCTACTTCAGGAGCAGAAGGATACTTTTAGATTTAAAAGTTTGGCTTTGGGCCAAGAAAAATAAAAATGAAGAATTGATAGAAGAAGATGAAGTATAAGTTGATCAATAATAAAAATACCCACCTTGCAAAAATTACTTACTCAGTCGATAGATTTTCGTGCTTGCAAAAGTTACTTACTCAATCAGTAGATCCTCGTGCTGATAACGTGTTGTAAAATATTGCGTTGCAAATATATAATAGAGAAGAGATTGAGAAGAGAAAGCAAGTGAACACTAGAGATAATAGCAAGATGAGAGAGCTTTATTTCTAGTATCTCACTGTCGTGTTTCTGTGTGATTGTCTATTGTACATCAAAACTAAACTCATATTTATAGGAGAACAAGAATGTACTTATCATTAATATCAATGTATCGAATGATACATGTATATGATAAGGGAGACGAACGTTCATTGTATAGGGAGATGTACTTAGAACATTTGATATAAATGTACCATAATAAGTACATTGGATAAGATGAATATAATGAATATTCATTCATGTATTCTATCAATTCATGTATTTCATAACATTTTTTGCTTTATTCTAATATGGTATCAAAATTAGAGGTCCTGAATTCAAATATTTCCTGATCCCATTTTTGTCCACGTTTAATACTAGATAAAAGATCAAACTAAGTGTGAGAGGGAATGTTAGAATATTTAAATTATATAACACGCCTTAATCTAATAGCTTAAGCATTTAAATTAATGTGTGATTCATTATTTAAGTCTAATCAATGTTTTATAAATTCGCAGGAATCTATCTTCTTGGAATGCTAGATACATTCACAAGTCATTTAAGCGTAAGAGTAATGGTCATTTAACAAGTGTATCTATAGGGAAGTCTCGTAATTGTTTTGTAAGGGGTGATAAGGTGAAATAACATAAAACCTTGTCTCCTTCACTTGAGTTGAGTTGCGAGCATTGTCAATCAAAGTTTTTCATCTTCAAATTTTGTTGAACAAGTTTAAAGTTTTGATCAAGGTTTTTCTATTAAATTAGCATCAAAACATACAATTTGTGACAGTGGTGTCAACGAACACTCAACTTCCCCGTCTTACGAAAGTGTTTTGCTAGAATTGTTCTTGCAGTAAAATATCTTTTACCGAACTTTGTTTTGTGATTTCTTTTTAAAGGGAACCAACTACAAACAAAGGATATCTCATGCAAAAAGGAATCGAACTTCTTTAATCCAAACAACACTATACGATCTTAGACCGAGTAAGAATTCAATCAACAACAAGATACAAAAGTTACAAGATCAGTATTAGTCTATGCCGAAATCCAATCAATGACACATATTAAAGATATTTGGACATAACATTAGAATTTAATTGATGGCGAGGTATCAAGATAAAGACACACGCTATAATTTAATCGACAATATGAATATGAGGAATATAGCTAAGGAAAATTAAATCATGGTACAAGAAAAGTAAATATAATTGAAAATTAACATTTTGCTTGATTTGTGTGGGGGTTTTCTTGCTACATAGGTGGTGGTATTTTATAGTGAAGGTGTTAACCGCTCATCGACTATGTTCAATGCTTGTGTTTTTCTAAGTTATTTCCAGTGGTCTCACCCATACTCCTTTACTCCTGCAAGCATCACTTGCCCATGTTCTTGAATAACTGTCCTCATTGTATTGTTATTATTTTTTCCTTATAATTTGTATATTTATCTTGATTTTATCTACTCAATACTGGTCATGCATCAATATCTATTCATCAAACCGTTTTACTCTTTCTTGCCGCCGCCATCTCACCGCAATGGCAGCGCCACTCCGCCCTGACGATAAATAAAGCAAAGTAATTCTTTTTCACTGACTCCCTCTCTCCTCAAATGACGACGACACATCAGCACCATAAAAGAATTGGAAAAAAACAAAAACAAAAACAAACAAACATAGGGCCATTGTTGTTTGTTAGGTGTTTGATTTGATTATAGGTATGGTGGTATCTAGATGGAAGGATTTCTAGCAGCAAAGAACATCCCGAATGCCATAACTTGACAGTTGCGACATGAGAGGATACTTAAATGTCAATATTTTTAAAAGGTACATCTAAATTTATCAACATCTCACTAAATGGGAAAGCTATCAACTTCTTTCTAGCTTTACAAGTATGGTTAATAATTTACCATGATAAATTTATAAATGTGCAAAAGAATAAGTATGTCATATACTTTACTAGTGTCATTCATATTGTAAAGGGAAAATTGCACCAAAATCCTAATTGGTTGTCCAATTTTTAAGAAAGTCATGAACAGGCTTGATCTGGAAAACACTTAGGCAAATTCGCTGATGCAACATGTCGAAATCTAACATGGAGCTTTTTAATAATACCTTTGGCATATGTGGCGTTGAAATGGCGCCATTGTGGGCACCACCTCAAAAAATAGGTTAGATATTAAAAAAGATTACGATAAAACGGACCATTATGTCTCTTAGGTTTAGGTTAACTGATTTTTCTTCAATTTTTTTCCAAAATTTTGACCTGGTTCTTCTTCTTCTTTTTTCTAAAGAAAATTCGATTATTTTGGCGTGGTGCCAGTATCATAAAAATCCTAGAGAAGGGCATATTGAATTCCGGCATGCCACATTAAACAAATTTGCATGATCAATTACTGGAAGGAGATTGATTTCCGTGGATTCAAAAAAATTTAGAATTTGATTGCACATTGTGCAAAACACTTGAAGAACTTTTGGTGCAAATTTGCCTAATTTAAACAACATTATAATGAATCTATCAATGTTTAATTGGATGTTTTTTTTTTTTATCTAAGTTTAATTGGATGTTGATGAACTGTTTTTAATATATAAACATATCCTTGTTAATCTCTATAACCAATACAATTTCTTACAAGTATCATGAAAGTACCGACGAGTGTAAACAATTTTCTTTGACACTATATATTATGTTTAATAAGTTAAAAACATTACAATGGATTTACCAGTGTTTTAATGATTATTAATGAACTTGTTTTTAGTATGTAAATACTTATTTATAGCGCAATAATCTGAAGTAAGTAATGACATCAAGGTTACAAATTATTTGATTAGATAAGATTGATGGTACAAATAAAATTCCAATTTATAAAATATATACACGTGTCAATGTGCAGGCATGTATAAAAGATAAAAGTGAAGAGCCACAAAAGAAAATGGAAAATTATCAACCCTCTTCTAATTTCAAAGGCACAATCTAATCTACTATAATTTATGGAAATACTTCAAATCCAAAGTTTATTACCTCGTTGTCAAGTTTACCTACACCTACGGAAAACTTACTAATATGTTCCTTTGAACAACACCTACTAATAAATATAAGGGTGGTAATCAAATATCCGGTAAATTTCTTTAATTATCGAATTCATCGTTAATGAATAAACTCTTATATTGATGATGCCAAAAAGATGGGATGCGTACATGAGAATTAACTATGTGACTAAAAATGTGCACTTGTATCCCATCTAATGGCGAATCTATCCTTGAATATCTTTTCCCCGAAAGTCCACACTCCTCTAGAAGTTAACATGGATTATAATATGGAAAAGAGAGTCGATTGCGTTTTGGAATCGTACTAAAAGGAATCTTACCGTCTGTCAATTTCCGCAGCATTTCTCAAACTATCCATGTCATTTGGAATTCTAGAATTTTCTTCACTGAGGAAAAATTACTCGTCCTACCATCATGCAGCTGTAAGCTGTCTTTTGTTCCCATTGGCTGAAACAAGCAGATCGGTCCTATTAACCTGCCCAAATACGCATTGCGGACTTCCAAGAAGCTGCTCTTGGTGAAAACGTCGTCGTCTTGAGCTTGAGGTGGGATCCACTTGAACGGTAGTTTGCCTTCTTAAAGAAGGCTGAAGAAAGCTACTTCTTTTCTGTGTTTATAAGAGACCCACCTGAAAGCGTTTGGAAGCAACACTGTCAAGCAGGGCCAAGCCAAGAGTAAACTCTGTTTCCTCTGTTTCCCTCTGTTTTTTCTCATCTTCCTCTGCTTATTTCGCTCGCACCGTTCTCTACTTTTCTCCTCTTTTTCAACTGCAGGAGTGGATGTGAGCTAGCAAGCACATAGCATGGCAGAATTGACGGAGTTGTGGCCGGTGGGACTCAGATTCAAACCAATAGAGGAGGAACTCGTTCATCATTAACTGAGAAAAAAGCTCAGAGGAGAAATGGAAACTATTTGCCTAATTCCAGAGCTGTACATCTCTCGGATCTCTTCAAATTCGACGGGAGCAAGGATTAGTATACCAACATTTAGTTAGATTAGGCTGCAAAGGTTATTTGTGAATTGTGATAATGGTTTGCCAATGTTTGAGGTCCTTCATAGATATTAATTTCAGCCTCGCTTATTATGTCAGTGATAATGTTGTGTATTGGCTATGCTTCTCCTAGGAGAGGGCATTATATCAATCTTGCACGCTTTTATATTGTACAATTAATTTTTTTTCCTAACAATTTTATATGTATCTTGATTTTATCTGCTTAACACTGGTCATGTATCACAAAACTATTCGTGTTGAAAATATTCTAAAGTTTGAGCCCGAAAATGAAACTTTTCTAATTCAATAGGATTCCTATTTTGAGCTGGTTTTAACTTTAAGTGGTTTTATAATTTAAGTATGTTTCCTATATTTGATCCAATTCTCTTCTATCAAAGAAGTGTGGGTTTTTCTACATGAAGAGCATCCAAGATGAGCCTGTGCTCTTGACTTACATCACGAGTATTTAATGCTCTAAAATTCCCTTATTATTTACTAATTCTTTTGTGAGATAAATAGATTACTTTGTAAGGAATTCGGAGGGCTCAAACACTGTGTGAATTATTGGGAGGTAGGAAACATTAAAAATGTTTGAATGACTCGAGTATGATTATAATTTATCGCTCGATCTATATTGCTCTTGTAAAGTAGGTCCCACCAATTAGTCATGTAAATCTGGTATTCGATTTATTTCTTCTATCAGTTTATTTTATTGGGCGATCACTTCTTTTCCATAACAATTCATGTAATTGCTAAGAAGGCTTTCAGCGTGAGATTTTCCTCCATAGTTGTAGCATCCCAATTCCATACGTATGACTTGTGAAGTGATTTGTAAGTAAAGACCTCTTCCTCATCAATGCCCTGGCTACTCTTTCTCATCGCCTCTCCTTTCTCCTCATCGGCAGGCGCTACCCCAACATGACGATAGATAAAGCAAAGTAATTCTTTCTTGTTGCCTCTTCTCTCTTCTCAAATGACGATACTATTTGACCCAAATATATATATATATATATTGCACCATTATCACAAAAGATAAAAGACTAAGCAAGAAAGCGTATGGCCTTCGTTGTTTGTTATGTGTATGATTTGATGATGAGTATAAATTGAAAATAAAAGGTGATTAGTACCATGACCTCGCCATCAGTGGGTATGTGGGTGGTAGGATTCTAGCAACTTCTCACAAAATAAAAGCCTGATTTCAACCGCAAGAAAGTTAATACCTCGCTATTAGTCGCATCTAGAGGCCATCTTTATATAAAATCAAGCATGATTTCGACCATAATCAAGTGATAAATCATGCAACTTTTGTTGTTGTTTATGTGTACGACTTTGTTGATTGTGAATACCAATTGAAAATAAAAAGCAATTTTTATCTTAATGAGGAAAAACTGGGAACCATGACCGATTCAATCTAAACCTACTGCATGGAGTTCAATATAATCCTAAACTTTTCAAATATTGCAAATGTAATCCTAATTGGTAGTCCAATTTTTTAAGAAAGTCATGAACATGCTCAATCTGGTGTGCTTAACATTCAAGCAAATTTGCCGATGCAACATGTCGGAATCTAACATGGAGCATTTTAATAATACCTTAGGCATATGTAGCATTGAATTGGCATCATTGTGGGGACCACCTCAAAAATTGGGTTTTTTTTTTTTTTTGGTCCTACTCTACTCATATTCTAACTCTCACTCGCATTTGTCACGCCTCATATGTAGCAAACCCACTTGAAACTAATTTGCACCATCCTACCCCCTCCCGTGGGGATTCCACCTCTCCCTTCTATGTTGGAAGGGTGGCAACTGGAAATAGGTTAGATATTCAAAAAGATTACAATAAAGCGGACCATTCCGTCTCTTACGTTTAGGTTAGCTGATTTTTCTTCAAATTTTTTCCAAAGTTTTGACCTATTATTTGATTGGTTTTTCTTTTTCTAAATGAACATTTGACTCTTTTGGCGTGGTGATAGTATCATAAAAAAATACTAGAGAAGGACACATTGAATTCCGGCATGCCATGTCAAACAAATTTGCATGATCAATTATCAGAAGGAGTTGATTTCATTGGATTCAAAAACGTTTAAAATTCAATTGCACATTGGGCAAAAGACTTAAAGAACTTTTGGCATAAATTTGCCTAATTTAAACAACATTATAATGAATCTATAAATGTTTAATTGGATGTTGGTGAACTGTTTTTAATATACAAATGTATCCTTGTTAATCTCTATAACCAATACAATTTTTTACAAGTATCATGAAAGTACAAACGAGTGTAAACAATTTTCTTTGACACTATACATTATGTTTAATAAGTTAAAAACATTACAATGAATTTACTAATGTTTCAATGATTATTGATGAAAATACTTATTTATAGCACAACATTTTGAAGTAAGTAATTACATCGAGGTTGCGAATTATATGATTAGATAAGATTAACGGTATGAATAAAATTCTAATTTATAAAATTTATACATGTGTCTGTTTGCAGGCATTTATAAAAGATAAAAGTGAGGAGTCAAAAGAAAATGGAAAATTATGAACCCTCTTCTAATTTCAAAGGCACAATCTAACCTACTATAATTTATGGAAATATATCAAATCCAAAGTTTATTACCTCGTTGTCAAATTTACCTACACCCATAGAAAAGTTACTAACATGTTCCTAACATCTAGTAATAAATATAAAGTTTGTAATCAAATATCAGGTAGATTTCTTCAATCATCGAATCCATCAATAATGAATTGTATTGATGACATCAAAAAGACGGGATGCGTACATGAGAATTAATTAGTAACTAAACATATGCATTTGTATCCCATCCAATGGCGAGTCTACCCTCGAATATCTTTGCCCCCCATGAAGTCTGCACTCCTCTTGAAGTTAACACACATTATAATATGAAAAAAAGAATCGGCTGTGCTTTGGAATCGTACTAACAGGAATTTTATTGTCTCACTTTCGGCATCATTTCTCAAACTATCCACATGACTTGGAATTCTAGAATTTTCTTCACTGAGGAAAATTATTCATCCTACCATCATAAAACTATAAGTTGTCATATGTTCTCATTGGCTGAAACAAACAGAAAGGTCCTATTAACCATGTCAAAGAAGTTGCTCTTAGTGCAAACGTCGTCGTCTTGAGCTTGAGGTGGGATCCACTTGAACAGTAGTTTGCCTTCTCAAAGAAGGCCGAAGAAAGTTATTCCTTTTCTGTGTTTATAAAGTGACCAAACTGGCAGCGTATGGAGGCAACACTCTCAAGCAGGGCCAAGCCAAGAGTAAACTCTATATCCTCTATTTTTCTTGTTTTCTTCCTTTGCTTATTTCGCTGGTGTCGTTCTCTACTCTTCTCCTCTTTTTCGATTGCAGAAGTGAATGTGGGCTAGCAAGCATATAGCATGGCAGAATCAACAGAGGCATGGCCGGTGGGACTCAGATTCAAACCGACGGAGGAGGAACTCGTCCATCATTACCTGACAAAAAAGCTTAGAGGAGAATTGGAAACTATTTGCCTAATTCCGGAGCTGTACATCTACAACTGGGAGCCTCTGGATTTGTTTATCCTATACGATGGTATCTTACATTTAGTCCTCAGTATTCTGTTTCTCTATTTTCTTATGGCTAACCTTAATTGGCAATTGCCTATAAGACCTTAGGGAAATTGACATTTAACCGATCTTTGGTTGTAGCATTATCAAGTATACCCTCGGATGGACGCGAGTGTTTCTTCTTTTGTCCCCGTGGTCGTGAGAGGAAGACCGAGCGCGGATTTTGGAAAGAGACGAGTAAAAAACGTGTTATACGAGCACTGGAGACCGGTAAGCCAATAGGGACCAAGAGGATTTTGGTTTACTATGAAGGTCGACAACCACATGGCCACAAGACTGATGTGGCCATGCACGAATATCTCCTAAACTTGAATGTTTCAGATGGTGAAATTTCAGACCCGGTACTCGACTTTTCTTCTTTTGCTTTCCCTAATTGACCATCCATAATATGCTTACAAGTGCAGGTAAAATTGATATCATCATTTCTCTACATATGATCCTCATTCAGCTTCTTGAGGTTTCTGGCTTTGTGAGTTCATGATTAGCTAATTCCTGTCTGTCCGTCCCATGATTTAAGATCGATTTGCCTTTAAATCCAGCTCTACTCCAGACGTTAGCATTCACGAGTCAGAACTTTTCCTACTGTTTTTCGTATAATTTCATTAGGGAGATTGAGAAACAAAACTTAGCAATAATCATTTTAAGTGATAGATTCATGACTGATGTTTTAGTTCCAGATACTACTGAAGGTTATACTACCAAAAATAGGGTGAATCTGCAGCAAGAGGGACCATTTGTTCTTGAAATTTAGGTTACAATTTTGATAACTGATGTATTTGATGCATAAAATACTTCCCGTGCGACAATGGAGTTTTGGTTAACATAACCCTGAAACTCATCCGGGTCTCATTGTCTTTGTAGACGGCGTTGGCTCTGTGTCGCTTCATTAACAGGAAAGGTAAGAAAGCAAAGTCAGCCACAGTGAGTACTTCAACAGATTCATGCGGCCCTAGCAATCTGAATGATAATGAAAACGAAGAAACACAAGAAATTAGTACGCAGGTGAGCAAGTGTTGCTTTAGATTGATACAAAGCAACATCTGATCTAGAAATACATCTAACCATACTAAAGCTTGGGTATTGTTTGTTCTTTCTTTTTTCCTTTTTTTCTGCTCAGGCATCTACAGGATTTACTATGGAATCCGACCATTTGAACGAGATGTCGAATTCTAATTTATCAGACCAGAATGTGCCCACTCCTGATCAGCAACCTCAAATGAGTGAAGAGCAACTTTTGTCTCATGATCAGCATTGGCATTTTGATGAACCTAGCGATGGACATTATCATATGCCATATTCTCCAAGTGACTATATTGATCTCTCAGATCTCTTCAAATTTGATTAGAATAAGGATTAGTGTGCCAAAGTGTGGTTACATTATGCTGCAAAGATTAGTTGTGAATTGTGATAATGGTTTGCCAATGTTTGAGGTCCTTCGTAGATATTAATCTCAGCCTTGCTTATTATGTTAGTGACAATGTTGTGTATTGATTATGCTTCTCCTAGGAGAGGACATTATATCAATCTTACACGCTTTTATATTGTGCTATTATTTTTCTTTCCCAACATTTGTATATTTATCTTGATTTTATCTACTTAACACTGGTCATGTATCACAAAACTATTCATATTAAAACTATGTCCCGAGTTTGAACTTAGAAATTAAGGTTTTCTTATTCAATAGGATTCCTAATTTTAGTTGGTTTCAACTTTAAGTGGTTTCCTAATTTAAGTATGTTTCCTATATTTGATCTAATTCTCTCCCATACAAGAAGTGAGGGCTTTTCTACATGAAGAGCATCCAAGCTAAGCCTGTGGTCTTGAATTACATCCCAAGTGTTTAAAGCTCTAAAAATCCCATGGCATTTACTAATTATTATGTGAGATTAATAGATTATTTTGTGAGGAATTTGGAGGGACCAAACACTATGTGAATTATTAGGAGCTAGGAAACATTAAAAGTGTTTGAATGACTCAAGTATAGTTATAATTTATCGCTTGATCTATGTTGTTCTCATTGCAAAATATGTCTTGTCAACTGAATCACGTAAATCCGATATTCGATTTATTTTCTCTATCAGTTTATTGTATTGTTTGGTCGCAATCTTTTGCACAACAATTCATCTAATATTTAAGAAGGCTTTTGGCATGAGATTTTTTTCCATGGTTGTAACATCCCATTTCCATACGTATGACTTTTGAAGTGATTTGTAAGTAAGAACCTCTTCCACATCAATGCCCTGAGTACTCCAAAAGGGTTTTTCAGTCTCTTTCAATTTATCGTCTATTACTCTTTCTCCTCAACTGCGAGCGCTACCCCAACATGACGACAGTAAAGCAAAGTAATTCTTTCTCACTGCCTTTTCTCTCTTCTCAAGTGACGATATTGTTCAACCAATAAAAAGAAAATACTACACTGCACCATTATCACAACAGATAAAAGAATAAGCACGAAAGTGTGTGGCTTTCGTTGTTTGTTATGTGTATGATTTGATCATGAGTATTAATAGAACATAAAAGGCAGTCAGTACCACAACCTCGACATCAATGGGCACATGGGTGGTAGGATTTCTAGCAATTTCTCACAAAATGAAAGCATGATTTCAATCATAAGAAAGTGACTGGCTCGCTATAAGTGGCATCTAGATGCCATCTTTATATAAAATCAAGCATGATTTTGACCACAATCAAGTGATAAAACATGCAACTTTTTTTGTTATTTTGTGCGCTATTTTGTTGATTATAAGTATCAATTGAAAATAGAAAGCAATTTGTATCTTAATGAGAAAAAATGGAAAGAATAACCAATGTAGCCTAAATCGAAATCCAAACTTTTCAAATATAGTGTAATTCTGAATTTTTACTTAAAATTCATTCTATCAACTTTCACTAAAAATTGCTAATATAATCATTTAATCATTGTCGGCCATCATGTCATGGTCGGCCATTTAACTAGACAAATTTCCTTAAAACCGCATCATTTTGATAAAGTTTATAATTTTTCTGATTTTCTGATTTTGTTCCTTTCTTCTTTTTTCCTTTGATTTCCTTGTTACTGTTCATCTTCTTCACCGCAAGCTCTCTCAAACTACTTCTCC
Source organism: Eucalyptus polyanthemos subsp. polyanthemos (assembly GCA_017140185.1). Classification (NCBI taxonomy): domain Eukaryota; kingdom Viridiplantae; phylum Streptophyta; class Magnoliopsida; order Myrtales; family Myrtaceae; genus Eucalyptus; species Eucalyptus polyanthemos. The sequence goes on along the minus strand of CM029463.1, from coordinate 18,916,592 downwards.
AAACAGAACCAAGGCACCGATCACGACATTCCACGAAACTGCACTCCTCTCAGGCATTTCCTCGTACACCGGTCAGCCCCATTTCGTCGTTTTAGAAATGCAAGAAGTAAGGTCTGGGATCCTGCACACGCCTCCGAATCCGAACCAATTGAGAAGAAAGACTTCTCCGGCGACCCAAACGCACGTCGAGCTCAGCCAGGTTCGAACCGGGCTTCTGCCTCAACGGCCTCGGAACGAGTTAAACCCCCACGCGGCAGCAACACATCAAGAGATTCCACCTCGAGCAGAAATTGGTTAGCCTAACGGAGATCCATTCCAGCGACCGAACGTGTGGAAAAAAGCTCGATCCAGCAGCCTTGAAGGCCCCATGGAGAGTTCCCATAGATATTTAGAGAGACGCAGAGAACAGCAGGTTGAAGATGATGAACAGTAAAAATGAAAGGTTAAGTTGGGTGAATTTATTTAGTTAAAATAAATAATTTGTAAAATATTTTTAGAATTAATTACTTTTACCACTTATAAAAATTAAGTAAAAAATTCTCATCATTTATAAATAAGCTTATTTATAAGTTGTTATCGGTAATAAAAATGTATTTTCCCATGTTATAAACATTTATTTTTGAGAAATATTTTTATAATTATTTATTCTTTGAGAAATTTAAAAAAAAAAAAAAAAGCTAAGCCCATAATCATCCAATTTGAGCTTCCCACTACACATGGAGGGCAATTTTGAAATTTAGGAGCCTTCCCAAACCTATTATTAAGCACATCACAAAGAACTGAGTCTAGGGTTTGAGCCATGTGAAAAGTTGGAAATTTTCTCGTAGTCAGTAGATTTATAAAATTGTTCATAAATATCTACACTTAGTAAAAATAGCAACATTCTCTAAATGTAACATATTAGTAAATTACTAGCTTCTCTAAAATTCTAATAAAATATCAATCTTATAAGAAGTTTGCCAAAGCTCTATTAAATTAACAAGTTACCCATTTCTTTGACATATTACAAGTATGAATAGTAGATTACCCACATGCATGGTTAGTATAATACCAACCTTATAATGAAGTCACCAAGCATCTAGTAAATTAATAAATTACCAACTTAATTTGCATTTTTCAACCATTTGTTAGTGAACTATCAATGTCATAAGAATTACTAACAATTTCTTTGAAAATTTAAGTGTATGGTTAGTAAAATACCATCCCTACTATGAAAAATATTGACTTTTTTGAAGTTTTACAAATATAGTTAAGAATTTTTTATGATATATTTACTAGAGTAATTTATTAATCGTTTGTTTAATGTTTGAGGAAGTCCTAAACAAACTCACATCAATAGAATATGTCATTTCGATGGCCGTTTAAGCAAATTCATTGATTTGGCACTCTCAAATCTAACACAGCTATGTTAATAGAAAAAAAAAAAATGGGCCAAATGAAAAGTAAAAATGGAGAATAACAAAATGAAAAATGAGGCCAAATACAGGGAAAGAAAGATCGCTAAGGAGAGAGAATGCACGGTTTCTTCTACATTACCAGGCGACTTACTCATCACAAGTAGGCAATGGCCCGTTGGAAACTGTTTTTCAAATTTTATAAAGTGATAAAAAAATTATTTTTAGAAAATTATTTTTTATATTATTTATTTTTTATGAAATAAACCCCTTAAAATTGACTTTTTTATGTTGTTGCTCGAGTTCCCTTCCATCAAAAGCCGTGCTCTCATTGGAGCCATGTGTAAATGATAAGAGAGAGCCGAAAAGAGGAAAATAAAGAGAATAAATACCCGTAACATGGTAGGGCCTAGGGGTGAGCATGGTCGGGTTGGTCCGAAGCGTAACATGGTAGGGATAACCAGCATTGAATCTTCAACTTCTTCAGGAAGTTCTCAGACTTGAGGAGCAAGTTGGAGATGAAGAGCCCAATTAAACCATAATAAATAAATAAATAAATAAAATGTAAAAAATTAATTAGATGAATATCTAAGAAAATATAAATATAGGGTAGGTAGCTTTCAGAGAAAGGGAAAAGGAGTCAAAAAGGACGGCATCAGACCGACTCAGGCAAGGCTCTCAAATCATAATGCCACTGCAGTATAAATTCATCTCTTCTTCTCTTAGACTGGATATCAAATCCTCCCTACCCTAGCTCAAACCTTTCATCTCTGCTCCATTTTTTGTTGCAGAGGACATGAGATGGAAGAAACTGAGATAGCCCAGGAGAGTTCGCCTGCCAGCGACCACCACGAAGGTACTCGTCAATCATTACTTGAAACCGAAACGAATAGCAAAAGGCAGATTTCCGGTTTATTTGCGTTTTCTCTATCGAAAACGCGGGAAGTGATCATGCACGAATATCACCTAAATGCTATTCTTCCGTGGCATATCATGCACGAATATCACCTAAATGCTATTCTTCCGTGACATACGTTCTTAGCCAGGTAATTATATTTGTTTTTTCTTCTTATTTTTTCCAGTTTTTCCAATAGTATTGAGTCTATATTCTGTTTGATTCTTCTGAAAACCCTCTGATGTTCTTAATCCTCATTACCTGAGCTGTAGTGGGAAGCCAAACATTATATTTGCTCCATGAGTACTCCATTTTGATCAATCATTGGGTGATACAGGTGTAATCGACCTCCATACTGTCTTAGGCTTTGTAGATTACAGTACAGTTGTCAAGGCTTTCGATATTATACTCACATGGTTGATGCATTTTGCTACTTTTCCACAATGCTTATTTGATTCCTTGTTTTATGTGATCAGATAATCTATCTTTGATCTTCCTATGGAATACGAGATGAGAAGGCTGATAAGTAAATGACGTCGGATATAGTGACCGATTATGAGAAGATTTTACATTGTTGAAAAGAATTTCAACAAAGGCGGTACACTTATTGTGGAGAACAATGAGCTTTGTATTAGAAATTAAATTTTACCTCTCTATTTTTCCTCCCCTGAACAGTTCATAGCCGTTGCACCTAAATTATTAGTACAACAGCGACCAGTCCAACAATGTATTATAATGAGTGTCTTCCTTCTTGTGGGGATGCTTATGAAAGCAAACTAGTATCTCATGGAGAGTTCTCAGCTCAAGGACAAAGTCATATGAAGACCTTCTGTTCTCAGCTCAAGAATATGCATTAGAAAAAGCGACACAACCTTGAAGTGTGAAGATTAATTATATTTCTAGTTCTCCCTGTTAGCATTATCTTAAGTTCTCATTCATCTTTTTTGTAGTGAAATTCTACGACAGTATCTCTCAAGCTACTTTTTCATGTTCTTTTGGCCTAGAATTTGTAATGCCAGTTGATGATGTATTTCAAGGAAGCTGAGAAGAGCATAAAAGGAAATATGATTTTTGCTGCTGAATCATTGTAACACTTTTTCAAGACATTTATGCACATATCAGTAATAGATAAGCTGAAATTGGGTTCTTGGAATGTGCCGGATGGTATGCTCATATTGAGTGACTTTACATATGTCCTTGTGCTGAAGCTGTCTTTTTTGACCTCCCAATCTTTCCAATTTCTCCCGTTGATGACATTAATCTCTTTAATCAGAAGCATCGCGAATAATATCCTCATCGATGAGAGTGACGCGTATATTCTCAAATTCCGTGCAATCATATAGATAATGTATATTGTCGATTATCTTCTGTTCGAGGTTTAGAGGAAGGTAATTACAATTATGCTCAGTCATAAACTGGCGTATCTTTCAACTACTACTTGGATGTGGTATGAGAACCCTGCACAGTGTCGCCCTCTTTTTTCTTTTGGTTTTGGTAAGAATATAGCGCGTTATTCATTTGTTTGATATTCATTTGGGACTTCCATTGGCAGATACTGATTGCAAGCTCAATTTAAATTAGGTGTGTAACTAAAAGTGAAAAGTCTTCTGTTGTAGGTAGTGATACATTCTGGGCATATCCCCCAAGAATGATCCTGTGATTTCATAGACATGAATTTAATTTTGATTGGACTGTGAATGCATTCAGACGGCTCTAAAGATATGGTTTCTCATACAATTACATCGGTTATACTTTGCAAATAAGAAGAAAATAAATAACGAAGGCTTTTAATGTAATGCAGAAAATAAGGCAAGAAAGTTTTAGGGAACAATGTGACATTTCAGAGTGATATGAGAATCTTTAAATAGTCCTTCAGTGATAGATGGGATCCACCAGTACCACCAAAAAGCAGACAAAGAAATAGGACCAAAAGTAAGGCAACTTCTCAAAGAAGGAGAGACTTCAATTAAGACCCCCAAAGTGCAAGGTCTTGAAGCTCATTCTTTTGCTTCGACAAACTGAAGTGAGTTCGCTAGTGCATGAGTGAAGTAAAAGAATCAGAAGAAGATGGCAACTATGATCATCCCAGAGAATCTGCCCGTTGGATACAGATTCCACCCGACTGATGAGGAATTGGTCGATCATTACTTGAAGCTGAAAGTGCTCGGATTCATAGACAACATCTGCATCATTCCTGAGGTAGATATCTGCAAGTGGGAGCAAAGGGAATTAGCACAAAGATTTAAGGGTAAAGAACAAGATATTACTATCGTCTTTCCTGTCCTTTTAGGCAAGTTATGGCATTGTAATGGATGACTTATAAATGTGGTATCATGTTATCCTAAAGTTCTACGACAATTGCAGTAAGATAGTGTATGCATCAGTGAATATTTCGTGGAATGTGCTGATGGGATCGAAGTTTAATGGTATATAATGGAGAAGTGTTACTTTATAAGATATGTATCTTTTGTCTGTAGGAAAAGAAAGGGACAAGTTCTTCATTAACTAGATTTGAATTGAACTTGACAGAGCAATCAATCATTCCTTCTGATGACAAAGATCAAAAGTGGTGGTACTTCTGTCCAAAAATGCAACGAATTCAAATATCGACTCGTTTAGACATTGGAAGAAGACTGGTGTTGATAGGACTATCAAGGTTAGAGACAAGAATAGACCGATTGGTACTAAGAAAACATTGGTCTTTCACAAAGGTAGGAGCTCTCAGGGCATCAAGACCAACTGGGTCGTACACGAATATCATTTACTGACCGACAATCTGGATGAACTGTTTCCACACTGTATGCAATCTATCCCTCATTTATTTCTTCTGGTTTACTAAATTCATTGAGTATTGAAATAATCTGCAGAACCATCCAATTCAAAAGTTTCGACTAACCAGAAGCAATGATACTGTCCTTCCTCATTTTCCACTCCCGCAGTCTGTAATGGAGTAGGATTCTGGAATTTAAGCAGGATAGGATCAGGTCTTGTGGACTCAGATGAGATGGTTGTTTGGCAGCTGACCAAGAATTACGTCCTCTGCCACTTAAGGCACAAAGGAAATGAGAAGTCCAACATATCATCCATACAATTAAAGGGAGGAGCCATTAACTTGATTGACTTGGATTCAGATCTTCATCAACCTGAACACAGCAACTCATTTCCAGAAGTGAGAACGAAAAAATGTTCTGTTCGTGGCCATAATTTGTGAAGCATGATCCTTACTAATCTTTTTACTTTTGAAAACAGCCTTGGATTCAAACAGTGGGAAACTTGTTGATTAACTCAATTGACTTGGATTCAGACCTTCATCAACCTGAACATGAGTACTCATTTCTGGAAGTGGGAATGAAAAAAATGTTCTGTTCATGGACATAATTTTTGAAGCATGATAATTATTAAGCTTTTTACTTTTGAAAACAGTCTTGGATTCAGGCAGTGGGAAACTCACCAATTGGCTTGGTCAACTCGGATTCAGACCTTCATCAATCTGAACACAAGAACTCTATTGAGGATGTGAGAACAAAAAAAAAGTTCTGTTCATGGACATAATTTTTGAAGCATGTTCATAATTAACCTTTTTACTTTGAAAACAGCCTTGGATTCAGGTAGTGGGAAACTCACCGATTGGCTTGATCAACTTGAATTCAGACCTTCATCAACCTGGACATGATAACTCTATTGAGGATGTGAGAGCGAAAAAGAAATGTTCTGCTCATGGACATAATTTGTGAAGCATGTTCATAACTAATCTTTTTACTCTTGCAAACAGTCTTGGATTCAGGCAGTCAGAAACTCACCGATTAGCTCGGTTGACTTGCAATTAGACCTTCATCAACCTGAACATGAGAACCTGTTTTCAGAAGTGAGAACGAAAAAAATTGTTCTGTACATGGACAGGACATAATTTATGGAGCATGTTCATAGCTAACCTTGTTACTTTTGATAACAGCCTTCAATTCAGGCAGGGGTAAACTCAGCGAGAGAGCGCTCATTTCAGCAGGACTACCGAGTTCACACCATTTCATTAATCTTCCCACATATTACTTTCCAATCAGAAAAATTTGAATTCCAACCCTACTTCGACGAGCTTACACATATCAGAAGTCCACCTTTTGCAGACTTCTTGGTGGACAATGGAGTTGCTATTACTGACGAATCCGACTAGCTGCAATTTGACTACTTTGACAGTGATCAAATGCAAACACAGGACAAGATTCTTTTTCGTGAAGTTTCAGTTGGTTATATAGCTTGTTCACCTTTACATATTTAGGGGAAGAACTGATTTAGAAAAGAGAAATCTCAGTGAAATTTTTCTTGTAAGGGCATGTTTATTTTTTGGGAAAACATTTCTGATAAAAGAAAATGTTTTACAAAAATTCTTTTCCAGGAAAATATTTTCCCATTTTTGGATTAGGGAATTAATTTTTCTAACTTTAAGCTTGCATATTTTCTTTGGCTGTAAACAGATTTCTGTTGACTAATCATTTGCAGCAAACCAAATGATTGAAAGTCAAGAAAACTAATTTGTGGAAAACTCTTTCACTCATACAAATACACCCTAAATTTCATTTAGATTTGTACTGAATGGCAAAAATTCTACCAAAGAAGAATATCAGAAGTGACGCAGCTGTTAAGCATCAAATAAGATCACGTTAGACAAGTGAAGCAGAACATGTCAGCAAATGATACAGCTTCCAGACACATTTAGAAATGAAAAGCTGGATGTTCGTCATAAGCTTAACTGTTTAAGATTATGCCTCAGCCATTTATCTTTCTTCAATATGTTTCATCTCCTTTACTGCAGTATGACCCACTGTAGCTCAGATGAAGTACTTGCTGTTCTAATGAAGGGTCGGCGAACACGAACAATCAAATCACTCCAAGGTGTAATTCCACTAGATGAAACGAAAGGCTTCATTGAGAATAAGTTCAACGGGTTACTTATCTCCTCCCCACAACATATGGAGCCTCCAACAAAGCCTGATATTGCAAGAACTTACAGCACTGAGGAAGAATCGAGGGTCGAAAAGGTTGAGAAGCTGGAACTCGCAGCCAGAATTGTCAAACCAGAATGTGTAACTCTGGATGAATTAGAAGCCAAAGCAAAGGTGAAACAAGCTCCTAAATTCACTCGTAGCGTCTAATTATTAATTTCATGTTAGGATTTTTTTCATTGAGTATATTGGTTAAGTTAATGGCAAGGATTCCTTATTCTTAGTGAAATTCAAAAGAACAGACTAGGACGATTCCGAGTTTCAAGAGTCTCCAGTTGATTTAATTATTTACTTCTGTACAAGCTTGTAAGATAGAATGTTTTACATTGGCAAGTAGAAAAAGGAAGAGAGCACAGCGCTGCATCAAAATTATCCCAGAACAATCACAAGAAAGGAATTGCACAAGCCATAGAGAAACCAAATTCAATGCCTTATTTGAGTGGAACAATCACCAACTGCATAAAGATTTCCCCGGTTCCTCCACTGGTAAGTCGGGTGGTGGATCGACCGGCGTAGGGTCTTGATCTGATTGGTGGGCGAGGAAGGGGCCATGGAGAGTTCCCGTAGAAGTTTAGAGAGACACACAGAACAGCAGGTTGAAGGTGATGAACAGTATAAAAGGAAAGTAAAGTAAAGTATATTTATTTAGTGGAAAATGAATACTTTATAAATTATTTTTTTGAAAATAATTACTTATATCATATATAAGAATAAACAAAATAAATTTTTTTCATTATTCACAAGAATATTTATTTCAAATTATTATTGATAATAAAAATATTTTTTACATGATATAATAGTTTATTTTTTTATTTTTTAAAATTACAATCATTCATCATCGGAGAAATTAACGAATTTAAGTCCATGGTCGATGAGGGCTTGCAGGCCGTCACCTGCTGCAGACAAGTGTTTATAGGCCCTCGTCGGCCCTTATTAGCAATCGATGAGGGTCACAAAGCCCTCGCCAGCCTTTCCCAACGACCGACACTAAGCCCTCACAGGCCTTTACCAGTGGCCATCGGCCAAGGTTGGAAATGAAAAAAGAAGAAAAGAGAAAAAAGAAACAAAGATTTGGACAATAATGCCCGTAATCAGTTGGAAAATTTAGTCGGCCAATGACTGGCAAGGTATGGCCCTTATTTGAAATAACCAAGGCCACTTTATGATTTATTTGAAACAACCATGACCACTATAGGCCTTTATTTGGAATAAGATCCATTTTGGGTCCTTATTTAAGAAAATGAAGACACTTGAAGCCCTGTTTTGAAATTTTTCCGAAAATTATATTTTATAAAATATACATATGTGTGTGTGTATATATAACGGTGTGTGTGTGCAGCCATGTATAATAGATAAAAGAGAGGAGTAAAAGGAAAACAGAAAATTATCAATCGTATTATAATTTCAAAGGCACAATCTAATCTACCATGATTTATGAAAATATTTCAAATCCAATTTTTTTTGTACCTCGATGTCAAATTTAACAATTTACATTCCTCTAAACAATGCCTACGAGTTAATACAAGGTAATTAAGGCTCTCTTTGTTACGTAGAAAAAAAAATTCAACAAAAACATTTTCTTTATTTTCCAGCATTTAACATGCTTAAAAGAATAGGTTGATGGAAAATATTGTCCTAGTTCATGGAAAACATTTTCCTAGTTAACAAAAAACCTATGCTTAAATTCAAGAAAATGATTTCCTTTTCAAAAAATCAGAATTTACTTTTCAAAATATGACTATGTATTAGCACTTGACCCAAAACTCTACTTTTGCACACGAAAACCCCAAAGCTGAATTTTCGGATTCTAAGCATCCAAGACTAGGTCTCTGGCATCCGGGCTCGAGACCATTGAGGCCGAGCCCATTACCTCAATGCCCGTACCTGGATCCTCACACCCTTGCATATGTCCATCGAGGCAGGGCCCAAGACACTGCTACCTGTGGCCAAGGCCCCAACACTCACACTTGGGTCAATCAAGATTGAGCCTGAAGCCCTGGTGCCCATGCTTGATGCCCTAGGACTCGAGCCAGGGTCCAAATATGCTGAGCATGGGATCTTGGTATCCAAGTTCAAATCCTTCACTCTGGGGCCCAAGTCCATAAAGGTTATGTCTAAGTCCATTGAGGCTAAGCGTAGGTCCCCGGTGCTTGCGTTTGGGTCCATCAACCAGGTGCTCGTGCTCTGATCCTTGGCGCTTGAGGTGTGGTCCATTGCAACCAAACGGAAGACTCTAGTGCTTGTACCTAGTCCCCAATTATTCATATGTAACTTACTAGTGTTTGAATAGTATACATCTATTTAGAAAAATCAAATCATATTTTCCATCCCTAATGACAGAAAATGTTTTCCTTTTTATTTTCAAGTTTAAGCTAAACACCGGAAAATATCGTCATTTTCCTGAAAAATAACTCCCTAAAAAACATTTTCCATATATCTAAATGTCTAGTAGAATAGATAAATATCAAATCCAACCTTTTTTCTTTCTAATGAAAATCATTGGAGAGACAACATTTGTACCTAAGAATTACTTACGAAACTAAACATTTGCACTTACATCTCTTCCAATAGCGACTATATAGAACACTTTTACAATGATAAAGGTTCTAAATATTCATGAGAATATAACATGCATCTGAGTTTGCTACAGTAAAGGAGTCTACCCTTGAATTTCCTTACCCCCCCAGAGTTCACCCTCCTCTTGAAGATTAATATGCATATAATATATAAAAAAGAATCGGTTGTGCTTTAGAATTTTTTTCTCTCTTCCACTTTCTACGTCACTGCTCAACTATTATCGTCACTGGGAATTCTATAATCTTCCTTGCTGAGAAAACGCTTGAGACAACTTGACATCATGATCTGCAAGAAATTCGAGAGTCTTCTTCACTGAAGAAACACTGCTTTACTTCATGCCATCACGTGCTTATTTCTGCATATGTCACGTCTTCGCATTGACTAAAACAAGCAAATGGGTCCGATTAAACCAGTCAGAAACGCGTTGCGGACTTCGAAGAGGCTGCTTTTAGATAAACCGTCGTCGTCTTGAGCTTGAGATGGGACCCATTTGAACAGTAGTTTGCCTTCTCAAACAAGGGTCGTCAAATTACTTGTATTTTGTGCTTATAAATTGACCCAATTCGATGTTTTTGGGAGTCAACACTCTCAAAGCAAAGCCAAGCCAAGCCAAGAGTATACTCTCTTTCCTCTGTTTGTATTCTCTTCCTCTGCTTATCTCCATAGCCCCAATCTCTACTGTTCTCCTTTTTTTTTTTTTTTTTTTTTCTGTTGCAGAAGTGAATGTGGGACGGCAACCGTATACCATGGCAGAATCGACGGAGGCATGGCCAGTGGGACTCAGATTCAAACCGACGGAGAATGAGCTCATCAGTCATCACTTGACAAAAAAGCTCAAAGGAGAAATGGAAACTGTTTGCGTGATTCCCGAGCTATACATCTACAACTGGGAGCCTCCGGAGTTATTTGCACGATACAAGGGTAACTTACATTTAGTCCTTCGTGTTCTCTATTTCTCTATTTTCTTATGGTTTGATGGTAATTTGTAGTTATCCGTAAGACCTTGGTGGATTAACATCTAACCAATCTTTGGTTGTAGAATTGTCAAGTATCCCATCGGATGGAAGCGAGTGTTTCTTCTTTTGTCCCCGTGGTCGTAAGAGGAAAAGGAAGACTGAGTGCGGATTTTGGAAAGAGACATATTCCAAACGTGTTATACAAGCACCAGACACCGGTGAGGAGATAGGGCTCAGGAGAGGCTTGGTTTACCACGAAAGTCGACAAAGAAATTCCCATAGGACCAACTTGGGCATGACCGAATATCACCTAAACTGGAATGTTTCAGATAGTGAAATTTCAGACCCGGTACTCGACTTCTCTTCTTTTGCTTCCCCTAATTTAGCATCTCTAACACGGTTGAAGTACAGTTTAAATTGACATAATAATTTCTCTACATATGTTCCTCATTCAGCTTGTTGAAGTTTCTGGCTTTCTGAGTTCATGATTTTCTAGTTCCTCCATCTGATCCCATAAATTTTTAAGCGCGATTTGCCTTCAATTCTAGTTGGACTTCGGACACAGTATCCGTGAGTCAGCACCTTTCCTACAGTATTTCGTAGAATTTCGTGAGGAAGATCGAGAAAGCAAACTTACAGATCATCATTTTAAGTGTTAGATTCATGACTGGTGTTTCAGTTCCAGTGACTACCGAAGGTTATACTGGCAAAAGTAGAGTGATTCTGTGGCAACAAAGGGGGCACTTTGTTCTTGAAAGAAGAATTACTTAAGTGACGCTTGATGGTTCTCTGTCACATAAAGTACTTTCGTGCAGCAATGGAGTTTCGGTTATGTAACCCGGAAACTCATCCCCGGTATCATTCTGTCTTTGTAGGCGGCGATGGTTCTCTGTCACATAATAATCAGGAAAAGTAAGAAAGCAAAGTCACCAACAGCAGGTACTTCAGCTGATTTAAGCGGCCCTAGCAATCTGAATGATTCCCAAAATGAAGAAACACAAGATATTAGTGAACTGGTGAGCAAGTGTTACGTTAGATTGATACAAAGGAACATGTGATTTAGAGATACAACTAACTATATTAAAGCTCGAGTACTGATTGTTGCCTGCCCAGTGCCGGAAGGTCAAGGAAGTTGGGGTCCCTCAGGCATCTCCTGGAGTTACTGTTGAATTCCCTCTGAATGAGACGTCAAATTTAAATTTTCCAGGCCAGAATGTGCCTATTCCCGATCAGCAGCCTCAAACGACCAAAGAGCAATGTTTGTTTCATGATATTCACGAGCACGATGAACCCAATGACGGACATTGTTCTATGCCATATTCTCCGAGTGACTGTATCGATCTTGTGGATCTCTTTAACTTTGACGAGAGCATTGATTAGCATGCCAAACTAGAGTGATATGGCCAGTGTTTGAGGACATTTATAAATGTTCATCTCAACCTTGCTTATTGTATCAGTGATAATGCTGTGTACGAACTATGCTTCTCCTAGGATAGGATATTATATCAATCTTGTGCGCTTGTATGCAGTACTACTTCTGCTTCCTTTCAATTTGTATATTAATGTCGATTTTACCTACTCAATACTGGTCATGCATATATATCTATTTGTCTAACGACTTGCAGTATGAGACTTTCCTTCATAGTTGTAATATTCCAAGTCCATATGAACGACTTGTGAAGTGATTTGTAAATAAAGACCTATTCCTCCACAATGCCCCGGTCACTCCTGGTCATTGATTTCTCAGTCTCTTTCGATTTCTCGCCTCTTTACTTTTTCTTGCCGCCTCTAATTTCTTCTCAATGGAGGCTGTTAGTAATTAAACTAAATTCATAAATATTACCAATTCACTAAACAAGTTGTTGATTTTAAGGGTTGTTGATCCTAACTGGTTGTTGATTTACCAAGTTTGATGCAGATTGTTGGACTCCCAAGACTAGTGCATTGAGTTAAGAAAAGTCTTTATTGGAGAGTTGCGATCTACCTTGATTGATTTTAATTGATTTTATTTGATATAGCAATATTTTATTACTTGATTGATTTTAATTGATTTTATTTGATATAGCAATATTTTATTACTTTAGATAGTTGTCTAGAACAACCTATAAATAGGCTCTTGTATCATTGATATTATACACACAGAAATATACAAAAATTCTCTTTTCTGCTTTATTCTAATATGGTATCAAAATTATAGGTCTTGAATTCAAATATTTCCTTATCCCATTTTTGTCCATGCTTAGTTCTAGATAAAAGATCAAACTAAGTGTGAGAGGGAATGTTAGAATATTTAAATTATAAAACACGCCTTAATCTAACAGCTTAAGCATTTAAATTAATGTGTGATTCATTATTTAAGTCTAATCAATGTTTTATAAATTCGCAGGAATCTATCTTCTTGGAATGCTAGATACATTCACAAGTCATTTAAGCGTAAGAGTAATGGTCTTTTAACAAGTGTATCTATAGGGAAGTCTTGTAATCGTTTTGTAAGGGATGATAAGGTGAAATAACATAAAACCTCGTCTCCTTCACTTGAGTTGTGTGAGTTGCGAGCATTGTCAATCAAAGTTTTTTCATCTTCAAATTTTGTTAAACAAGTTCAAAGTTTTGATCAAGGTTTTTTCTATTAAATTAGCATCAAAACATACAATTTGTGATTGTGGTGTCAACGAACACTCAACTTCCCCATCTTACGAAAGTGTTTTGCTAGAATTGTTCTTGTAATTAAATATCTTTCATTGAAATTCGTTCGGCAATTTTTTTAAAGGGAACCAACTACAAACAAAGGATATCTCATGCAAAAAGGAATCGAACTTCTTTTAATTCAAACAACACTATACAATCTTAGACCGAGTCGGAATTCAATCAATGAAAAGATCCAAAAGTTACAAGATCAGTATTAGTCTATGCCGAAATCCAATCAATGACATAAATTAAAGGTATTTGGCCATAATGTTAGAATTTAACTGATGATGAGGTATCAGGATAAAGACAAATGCTATAATTTAATCGACAATGTGAATATGAGGAATATATCTAAGGAAAATTAAAGCACGGTACAAGAAAAGTAAATATAATTGAAAAGAAAAAACATTTTGGTTGATTTGCATGGGGGTTTTCTTGCTAGATAGTTGGTGGTATTTTATAGTGAAGCTCATCGACTATACTCAAAGCTTGTGTTTTTCTAAGTAATTTCCAGTGGTCTCACCTATACTCCTTTACTCCTGCAAGCATCACTTGCCCATGTTCTTGAATAATTGTCCTCATTATCTTGTTATTATTATTATTATTTTTTTTTAATTTTTTTTTTTTTTGGTATTGGAGGAACCGGCTCTCGCACCGTAAACCCCCAAGTGACACTTAAGCAGGAGGACCCACCACCCCTGAGTCACACTTAATACACCTAGCGCCTCCCCTGGGTTTTGAACCCTTCACCTCTTCGTTGAGGATCCCATCTTATCCAATGGAGCCACCGCGGCCGGTGGTATTATCTTGTTATTATTGTTTCCTTATAATTTGTATATTTATCTTGATTTTATCTACTCAATACTGGTCATGCATCAATATATATTCATCAAACCGTTGAGAGGGCTTGTAGAGTAAAACTTTCCTTCGTCGTTGTAATATCCCAACTCCATACGTTAGACTTGTGAAGTGATTTGTAGGTAGAGGACTATTCCTCATCAATACCCTAATTTGTTTGTTAGGTGTATGATTTGATTATAGGTATGGTGGTATCTTATGAAGCACCAACACTCTTCAAGAATTTTCGTGTCATGTTGGACACTTCAATGCGTATGTGACATTCTCTGACACTCTCAGACAATTTTTGACACTTAATCAACACGTATTGGAAAATTCAATACCTGGTCAACTTCTTTGACATTCTCTAACACTCATGTCAGAATTCTAACATACAAGTTTCGATTCCGATATTGATGTCAATTTTAAAAATTCAATAAATAAGATATCAAAATATAAATGTGAAAAAATAAAACAAAATAATAAAAATAATAAATGGAGAAAGGAGAAAAATTTAGTATTCTTTCTCTTCTGACTTCCACTTCCTGTGATACACAATTCTCCCCTTAATTTTTTTTTTCTTCTTTTCCAACAGATCTAACGTACGAGTCCAAAATATGGATCGCTTGTTTTTTCTCCAAATTTTACAAATTATTGAAACAGAGTTGAATTTGTTAAATTAAAACAATGAATGATATTAATATATGGCGGATTAATGTTTTTAGTGTATATTCATTCAAGGCTTATTTATTTATTTATTTATGAATTTGATTGAAATAATCATAAAAATGATAATTTATTATGCATATATAAAAATATATATTTGATATACAACGTGTCTAAACGTGTCGGAATTCTCTGTTTTTTTATAAACGACGTGTCGGCGTGTCATGTTATATGTCGTGTCGCAAGTTGTATGTTGCGTGTCGGTACTACTTAGGTGGTATCTAGATGGAAGGATTTCTAGCGGCAAAGAACACCTCGAATGTCATAACTTGACTATTGTGGCACGAGAGAACACTTAAATGTCAAAATTTTCAAAAGGTACCCTTAAATTTACCAATATCTCACTAAATGAGAAAGCTATCAACTTTTCTAGCTTTACAAGTATGGTTAATAATTTATCATGATAAATTTATAAACTTGCAAAAGAATAAGTATGTCATATGCTTTAACCACCGCCCATAATGGCGCAGCTAGTGTCTTCATAGGAATTAATCCCGCAGGCGTCGTTAGAGATTCTTACCTAGAGTTGTGGTAGTGGGTCCCGCAAAATTTGCCCGGGCCGCCGAAATTGAGTTGTCACCAAAAAAAAAAAGTATGTCATATGCTTTACTAGTGTCATTCATATTGTAAAGGGAAAATTGCTTCAAAAATCCTAATTGGTTGTCCAATTTTTAAGAAAGTCATGAACACGCTTGATCTGGTGTACTTAAGTACTTCGGAAAACATTTAGGCAAATTTGCTAATGCAACATGTCGAAATCTAACATGGAGCTTTTTAATAATACCTTTGGCATATGTGGCGTTGAAATGGCGCCATTGTGGCACCACCTCAAAAAATAGGTTAGATATTAAGAAAGATTACGATAAAATGGACCATTCTGTCTCTTAGGTTTAGGTTAACTGATTTTCTTTAATTTTTTTCCAAAGTTTTGACCTGGTTCTTCTTCTTTTTTTTCAAAAGAAAATTCGACTATTTTGGCGTGGTGCCAGTATCATAAAAAATTCTAGAGAAGGGCATATTGAATTCCAGCATGCCACATTAAACAAATTTGCATGATCAATTACCGGAAGGAGTTGATTTCAGTGGATTCAAAAAAGTTTAGAATTTGATTGCACATTGGGCAAAACACTTGAAGAACTTTTGGTGCAAATTTGCCTAATTTAAACAACATTATAATGAATCTATGAATGTTTAATTGGATGTTGATGAACTGTTTTTAATATATAAACATATCCTTGTTAATCCCTATAACCAATGCAATTTCTTACAAGTATCATGAAAGTACCAACGAATGTAAACAATTTTCTTTGACACTATATATTATGTTTAATAAGTTAAAAACATTACAATGAATTTACTAGTGTTTTAATGATTATTAATGAACTTGTTTTTAGTATGTAAATACTTATTTGTAGCGCAATAATTTGAAGTAAGTAATGACATCGAGGTCAGAAATTATTTGATTAGATAAGATTAATGGTACGAATAAAATTCCAATTTATAAAAATATATACATGTGTCAGTGTTCAGGCATGTATAAAAGATAAAAGTGAAGAGCCAAAAGAAAATGGAAAATTATCAACCCTCTTCTAATTTCAAAGGCACAATCTAATCTACTATAATTTATGGAAATACATCAAATCCAAAGTTTATTATCCCGTTGTCAAGTTTACCTACACCCATGGAAAAGTTACTAATATGTTCCTTTGAACAACACCCACTAATAAATATAAGGGTGGTAATCAAATATCCGGTAGAATTCTTTAATTATCGAATTCATCGTTAATGAATAAACTCTTATATTGATGACATCAAAAAGATGGGATTCGTACATGAGAATTAATTACGTAAATAAGCATGTGCACTTGTATCCCATCTAATGGCGAGTCTATTTCCCCGAAAGTCCACACTCCTCTAGAAGTTAAAACACATTATAATATGAAAAAGAGAGTCGATTGCATTTTGGAATCGTATTAACAGGAATCTTACCATCTCACTTTCGGCAGCATTTCTCAAACTATCCATGTCATTTGGAATTTTAGAATTTTCTTCACTGAGGAAAAATTACTCATCCTACCATCATGGAGCTATAAGCTGTCATTTGTTCCCATTGGCTGAAACAGCCAGATTGGTCCTATTAACCTGCCCAAATACGCATTGCGGACTTCCAAGAAGCTGCTCTTGGTGAAAACGTCGTCGTCTTGAGCTTGAGGTGGGATCCACTTGAACGGTAGTTTGCCTTCTTAAAGAAGGCTGAAGAAAGCTACTTCCTTTGTGTGTTTATAAAAAGACCCACCTGAAAGCGTTTGGAGGCAACACTCTCAAGCAGGGCCAAGCCAAGAGTAAACTCTGTTTCCTCTGTTTTTTCTCTTCTTCCTCTGCTTACTTCGCTCGTGCCATTCTCTATTCTTCTCCTCTTTTTCAATTGCAGAAGTGAATGTGAGCTAGCAAGCACATAGCATAGCAGAATTGACGGGGGCGTGGCCAGTGGGACTCAGATTCAAACCAATAGAGGAGGAACTCGTGTTATCCGAGCACCGGACACCGATAAGCCAGTAGGGACCAAGAGGATTTTGGTTTACTATGAAGGTCGACAGCCAAATGGCTGCAAGACTGATGTGGCCATGCATGAATATCTCCTAAACTTGAATGTTTCAGATGGTGAAAATTCAGACCTGGTACTCGACTTTTCTTTTGTTTTTCCCAATTGACCATCTGTAATATGCTTACAAGTGCAGGTAAAATTGATATCATCATTTCTCTACATATGATCCTCATTCAGCTTCTTGAGGTTTCTGGCTTTGTGAGTTCATGATTAGCTATTTCCTCTGTCTATCCCATGACTTAAGATTGATTTTCCTTTAAATCCAGCTCTACTCCAAACATTAGCATTCACGAGTCAGAACTTTTCCTACTGTTTTTTGTATAATTTCATGAGGGAGATTGAGAAACGAAACTTCGCAATAATCATTTTAAGTGATAGGTTCATGACTAGTGTTTTAGTTCCAGAGACTACTGAAGGTTATACTACCAAAAATAGGGTGAATCTGCAGCAAGAGGGGACCATTTGTTCTTGAAATTTAGGTTACTTCAATTTTGATAAGTGGCATATCTGATGCATAAAATACTTCCCATGCAATAATGGAGTTTGGGTTATCATAACCCTGAAACTAATCTGTGTATCACTATCTTTGTAGATGGCGTTGGCTCTCTGTCACATAATTAACAGGAAAGGTAAGAAGGCAAAGCTAGCACCAGCGAGTACTTCAACAGATTCAAGTGGCCCTAGCAATCTGAACGATAACAAAACGAAGAAAGACAAGAAATTAGTACGTAGGTGAGCAAGCATT
The DNA here is from genome assembly GCA_017140185.1 of Eucalyptus polyanthemos subsp. polyanthemos. Lineage (NCBI taxonomy): Eukaryota > Viridiplantae > Streptophyta > Magnoliopsida > Myrtales > Myrtaceae > Eucalyptus > Eucalyptus polyanthemos. The sequence continues at coordinate 18,898,172 of CM029463.1, read as the reverse complement.
GCTTTAGATTGATACAAAGCATCATCTGATCTAAAAATACATCTAACCATACTAAAGCTTGGTACTGTTTGTATTTTCTTTTTTCTTTTTTTCTGCTCAGGCATCTACAGGAGTTACTATGGAATCCAACAATCTAAACGAGATGTCGAATTCTAATTTATCGAATTAGAATGTGCCCACTCTTGATGAGCAACCTCAAATGAGTGAAGAGCAACGTTTGTCTCATGATGATCATCAGCATATTGATGAACCTAGTGATGGACATTGTCATATGCCATATTCTCCAAGTGACTATATCGATCTCTTGGATCTCTTCAAATTCAATGGGAGCAAGGATTAGTATGCCAACATGTGGTTAGATTAGGCTGCAAAGATTAGTTGTGAATTGCAATAATGGTTTGCCAATGTTTGAGGTCCTTCATAGATATTAATTTCAGCCTTGCTTATTATGTCAGTGATAATGTTGTGTATTGACTATGCTTCTCCCAGGAGAGGACATTATATCAATCTTGCACGGTTTTATATTCTATAACTTTTTATATTTATCTTGATTTTTCTAGTTAACCTAATCACAAAACTTATATGTATCTTGATTTTATCTGCTTAACACTTTTCGGTCATGTATCACAAAACTATTCGTTAAAATTCTAGAGTTTGAGCCCGAAAATGAAACTTTTCTAATTCAATAGGATTCCTATTTTGAGCTGGTTTTAACTTTAAGTGGTTTCCTAATTTAAGTATGTTTCCTATATTTGATCCAATTCTCTTCTATAAAAGATGTGTGGGTTTTTCTACATGAAGAGCATCCAAGATGAGCTTGTGCTCTTGAATTACATCACGATTGTTTAAAGCTCTAAAATTCCCTTGTTATTTACTAATTCTTTTGTGAGATAAATAGATTACTTTGTAAGGAATTCCGAGGGCCCAAATATTGTGTGAATTATTGGCAGGTAGGAAACATTAAAAATGTTTGAATGACTCGAGTATAATCATAATTTATCACTCGATCTATATTGCTCTTCTTGTAAAGTAGGTCCCATTAACTAATCACGTAAATCTGGTATTCGATTTATTTCTTTTATCAGTTTATTTTATTGGGTGATCACTTCTTTTTTGTAACAATTCGTGTAATTGCTAAGAAGGCTTTCAGCGTGAGATTTTCCTCCATAGTTGTAGCATCCCAATTCCATACGTATGACTTGTGAAGTTATTTGTAAATAAAGACCTCTTCCTCATCAATGCCATGAATACTCTTTCTCATCGCCTCTCCTTTCTCCTCATCGGCAGGCGCTACCCCAACATGACGATAGATAAAGCAAAGTAATTCTTTCTTGCTGCCTCTTCTCTCTTCTCAAATGACGATACTATTAGACCCAAAAAGAAAAAAAAAAATACTCCATTGCACTATTATCACAAAAGATAAAAGAATAAGCAATAAAGCGTGTGGCCTTCGTTGTTTCTTATGTGTATGATTGGATGAGTATTAATGGAAAATAAAAGGTGATTAGTATCATGACCTCGCCATCAGTGGGTACGCAGGTGGTAGAATTCTAGCAATTTCTCACAAAATAAAAACATGATTTCAACCATAAGAAAGTGACTAGCTCGTTATTAGTGGCATCTAGAGGCCATCTTTATATAAAATCAAGCATGATTTCAACCATAATCAAGTGATAAATCATGCAACTTTTGTTGTTGTTTATGTGTACGACTTTGTTTATTGTGAATACCAATTGAAAATAAAAAGCAATTTTTATCTTAATGAGGAAAAACTGGGAACCATGACCGATTCAATCTAAACCTACTGCATGGAGTTCAATATAATCCTAAACTTTTCAAATATCGCAAATGTAATCCTAATTGGTTGTCCAATTTTTAAGAAAGTCATGAACATGCTCAATCTGGTGTGCTTAAGTCCTCTGGAAAACATTCAGGCAAATTTGCCAATGCAACATGTCGGAATCTAATGTGGAGCATTTTAATAATACCTTAGGCATATGTAGCATTGAATTGGCACCATTGTGGGGACCACCTCAAAAAATAGGTTAGATATTCAAAAATATTACAATAAAGCGGACCATTCCGTCTCTTAGGTTTAGGTTAGCTGATTTTTCTTCAATTTTTTTTTCTAAATTTTGATCTATTATTTTATTGGTTTTTCTTTTTCTGAAAGAAAATTTGACTCTTTTGGCGTGGTGATAGTATCATAAAAAAAAAATACTAGAGAAGGACACATTGAATTCCGGCATGCCATGTCAAACAAATTTGCATATTGGAAGGAGTTGATTTCATTGGATTCAAAAACATTTAAAATTTGATTGCACATTGGGCAAAAGACTTGAAGAACTTTTGGTATAAATTTGCCTAATTTAAACAACATTATAATCAATCTATAAATGTTTAATTGGATGTTGGTGAACTGTTTTTAATAGGCAAAAGTACTCTTCAAGTGCCAAAAGTTGGCACAAATGAACACTTAAATGCCAAAAGTTACGAAATTGACAATTCAGTGCCAAAATCGAAGAGAAATGGATCACCTAAGTGTCAATTCGGCCAAAATCCAACCAAAATGCTGACATGCGCAATATCACTTAAATAACTTTTGTAACTTTTGACACTTAAGTGTCCCTTTTATCAACTTTTGGCACTCTAGGGGTCCAGGTGTTGTTTTTAATATATAAATGTATCCTTGTTAATCTCTATAACCAATACAATTTTTTACAAGTATCATGAAAGTACAAACGAGTGTAAACAATTTTCTTTGACACTAAAAATTATGTTTAATAAGTTAAAAACATTACAATGAATTTACTAATGTTTCAATGATTATTGATGAAAATACTTATTTATAGCACAATATTTTGAAGTAAGTAATTACATTGAGGTTGCGAATTATATGATTAGATAAGATTAATGGTGTGAATAAAATTCCAATTTATAAAATTTATACATGTGTCTGTGTGCAGGCATGTATAAAAGATAAAAGTGAGGAGCCAAAAGAAAATGGAAAATTATCAACCCTCTTTAATTTCAAAGGCACGATCTAATCTACTATGATTTATGGAAATATATCAAATCCAAAGTTTATTACCTCGTTGTCAAATTTACCTACACCCATAGAAAAGTTACTAACATGTTCCTTTGAACAACACCTAGTAATAAATATAAAGTTGGTAATCAAATATCCGGTAGATTTCTTCAATCATCGAATCCATCAATAATGAATTGTATTGATGACATCAAAAAGACGGGATGCGTACATGAGAATTAATTAGTAACTAAACATATGCATTTGTATCCCATCTAATGGCGAGTCTACCCTCGAATATCTTTGCCCCCCAATGAAGTCTGCACTCCTCCTGAAGTTAACACACACTATAATATGAAAAAAGGAATCGGCTGTGCTTTGGAATCGTACTAACAGGAATTTTATTGTCTCTCACTTTCGGCATCATTTCTCAAACTATCCACATGACTTGGAATTCTATAATTTTCTTCACTGAGGAAAATTATTCATCCTACCATCATACTTTACCAAAAAAAAAAAACTATAAGTTGTAAACAGAAAGGTCCTATTAACCATGTCAAAGAAGTTGCTCTTAGTGCAAACGTCGTCGTCTTGAGCTTGAGGTGGGATCCACTTGAACAGTAGTTTGCCTTCTCAAAGAAGGCCGAAGAAAGTTATTCCTTTTCTGTGTTTATAAAGTGACCGAACTGGCAACGTTTGGAGGCAACACTCTCAAGCAGGGCCAAGCCAAGAGTAAACTCTATACCCTCTATTTTTGTTTTTTTCTTCCTCTGCTTATTTCGCTGGTGCCGTTCTCTACTCGTCTCCTCTTTTTCGATTGCAGGAGTGAATGTGGGCTAGCAAGCATATAGCATGGCAGAATCAACAGAGGCATGGCCGGTGGGACTCAGATTCAAACCGACGGAGGAGGAACTCGTCCATCATTACCTGACAAAAAAGCTTAGAGGAGAATTGGAAACTATTTGCCTAATTCCGGAGCTGTACATCTACAACTGGGAGCCTCTGGATTTGTTTATCCTATACGATGGTAACTTACAATTTGTCCTCAGTATTCTGTTTCTCTATTTTCTTATGGCTTAACCTTAATTGGTAATTGCCTATAAGACCTTAGGGAAGTGACATTTAACCGATCTTTGGTTGTAGCATTATCAAGTATACCCTCAGATGGACGCGAGTGTTTCTTCTTTTGTCCCCGTGGTCGCGAGAGGAAGACCGAGCGCGGATTTTGGAAAGAGACGAGTAAGAAACGTGTTATACGAGCACTGGAGACCGGTAAGCCAATAGGGACCAAGAGCATTTTGGTTTACTATGAAGGTCGACAACCACATGGCCACAAGACTGATGTGGCCATGCACGAATATCTCCTAAACTTGAATGTTTCAGATGGTGAAATTTCAGACCCGGTACTCGACTTTTCTTCTTTTGCTTTCCCTAATTGACCATCTATAATATGCTTACAAGTGCAGGTAAAATTGATATCATCATTTCTCTACATATGATCCTCATTCAGCTTCTAGAGGTTTCTGGCTTTGTGAGTTCATGATTAGCTAATTCCTGTCTGTCCGTCCCATGATTTAAGATCGATTTGCCTTTAAATCCAGCTCTACTCCAGACGTTAGCATTCACGAGTCAGAACTTTTCCTACTGTTTTTCGTATAATTTCATGAGGAGATTGAGAAACGAAACTTAGCAATAATCATTTTAAGTGATAGATTTATGACTGATGTTTTAGTTCCAGATACTACTGAAGGTTATACTACCAAAAATAGGGTGAATCTGCCGCAAGAGGGACCATTTGTTCTTGAAATTTAGGTTACTTCAATTTTGATAAGTGATGTATCTTGATGCATAAAACAATTCCCGTGCGACAATGGAGTTTTGGTTATCATAACCCTGAAACTCATCCGGGTCTCATTGTCTTTGTAGACGGCGTTGGCTCTCTGTCGCTTTATTAACAGGAAAGGTAAGAAAGAACAGTTAGCAACAGCGAGTACTTCAACAGATTCAAGCGGCCCTAGCAATCTGAATGATAACGAAAACGAAGAAACACAAGAAATTAGTATGCAGGTGAGCAAGTGTTGCTTTAGATTGATACAAAGCAACATCTGATCTAGAAATACATCTAACCATACTAAAGCTTGGGTATTGTTTGTTCTTTCTTTTTTCCTTTTTTGCTGCTCAGGCATCTACAGGATTTACTATGGAATCCGACCATTTGAACGAGATGTCGAATTCTAATTTATCAGACCAGAACGTGCCCCCTCCTGATCAGCAACCTCAAATGAGTGAAGAGCAACTTTTGTCTCATGATCAGCATTGGCATTTTGACGAACCTAGCGATGGACATTATCATATGCCATATATGCCATATTCTCCAAGTGACTATATTGATCTCTCAGATCTCTTCAAATTTGATTAGAATAAGGATTAGTGTGCCAAAGTGTGGTTACATTATGCTGCAAAGATTAGTTGTGAATTGTGATAATGGTTTGCCAATGTTTGAGGTCCTTTCGTAGATATTAATCTCAGCCTTGCTTATTATGTCAGTGATAATGTTGTGTATTGATTATGCTTCTCCTACTAGAGGAAATTATATCACTATTACACGCTTTTATATTGTACTATTGTTTTTCTTTCCCAACATTTGTATATTTATCTTGATTTTATCTGCCTAGCACTGGTCATGTATCACAAAACTATTCATATTAAAAATATATCTCGAGTTTGAACTCAGAAATGAAACTTTTCTTATTCAATATGAGTCCTAATTTGAGTTGGTTTCAACTTTAAGTGGTTTCCTAATTTAAGTATGTTTCCTATATTTGATCTAATTCTCTTCTATACAAGAAGTGAGGGCTTTTCTACATGAAGAGCATCCAAGATGAGCCTATGCTCTTGAATTACATCCCAAGTGTTTAAAGCTCTAAAAATCCCATGGCATTTACTAATTATTATGTGATATTAACAGATTATTTTATGAGGAATTTGGAGAGGCCAAATGCTATGAATTGGTGGGAGCTAGGAAACGTTAAAAGTTTTTGAATTACTCAAGTATAGTTATAATTTATCAATTGATCTATGTTGTTCTCGTTGCAAAATAAGTCCCATCAACTAAATCACGTAAATCCGTATTCAATTTACAGTTTATTGTATTGTTTGGTTGCAATCTTTTGCGCAACAATTCATCTAATAATTGAGAAGGCTTATGGAATGAGATTTTCCTCTGTAGTTTTTTTTTTTTTTTTTTGGTCGAAAACACTTCATTGATTAATACTGGGATGGTGATTTTCCTCCGTAGTTATAACATCCCGATTCCATACTTATGACTTTTGAAGTGATTTATAGGTAAAGACCTCTTCCTCATCAATGCCCTGGGTACTCCCAAAGGGTTTTCAGTCTCTTTCAATTTATCATTTATTACTCTTTCTCCTCGCCTCTTCTTTCTCCTCATCTGCGAGCGCTACCCCAACATGACGATAGTAAAGCAAAGTAATTCTTTCTCGCTGCCTTTTCTCTCTTTTCAAGTGACGATATTGTTCAACCAATAAAAAGAAAATACTACACTGCACTATTATCACAAAAGATAATAGAATAAGCAAGAAAGTGTGTGGCTTTCGTTGTTTGTTATGTGTATGATTTGATCATGAGTATTAATAGAACATAAAAGGCGGTCAATACCATGACCTCGACATCAATGGGCACATGGGTGGTAGGATTTCTAGCAATTTCTCACAAAATAAAAGCATGATTTCAATCATAAGAAAGTGACTAGCTCGCTATTAGTGGCATCTAGAGGCCATCTTTATATAAAATCAAGCATGATTTTGACCACAATCAAGTGATAAAACATGCAACTTTTTTTGTTGTTTATGTGTGCAACTTTGTTGATTATGAGTATCAATTGAAGATAGAAGGCAATTTGTATCTTAATAAGGAAAAACTAGAAAGAATAACCAATGTGATCTAAACCGAATTCCAAACTTTCCAAATGTAGTGTAATTTTGAATTTTTACGTAAAATTTTAATATAATCATTCTAATTAACTTTCACTAAAAATTGCTAATGTAATGTAACCATTTAGTCGTTACTGGCCATCATGTCATGGTCAGCCATTTAACTAGACAAATTTCCTTAAAATCACATCATTTTGATTAAGTTCATAATTTTTCTGATTTTGTTCCTTCCTTCTTTTTTCCTTTGATTTCCTTGTTACTGTTCATCTTCTTCACCGCAAGCACTCTCAAACGACTCCTCCAAACAGGACCAAGGCACCGATCCCGACATTCCACGAAACTGCACTTCTCTCTGGCATTTCCTCGAACACCGGTCAGCCCCATTTCGTCGTTTCAGAAATGCAAGAAGTAAGGTCTGGGATCCTGCACACGCCTCCGAATCCGAACCAATCGAGAAGAAAGACTTCTCCGCCGACCCAAACCCACGTCGAGCTCAGCCAGGTTCGAACCGAGCTTCTGCCTCAACGGCCTCGGAACGAGTTAAACCCGCACGCGGTAGCAACGGATCAAGAGATTCCACCTCCAGCAGAAATTGGTTCGCTCAACGGAGATCCATTCCGGCGACCGAACGTGTGGAAAAAAGCTCGATCCAGCAGCCTTGAAGGCCCCATGGAGAGTTCCCATAGATATTTAGAGAGACACAGAGAACAGCAGGTTGAAGATGATGAACAGTAAAAAAATGGAAAGTAAAGTTGGGTGAATTTATTTAGTTAAAATAAATAATTTGTAAAATATTTTTTAGAATTAATTACTTTTACCACTTATAAAAATTAAATAAAAAATTCTCATCATTTATAAATAAGCTTATTTATAAGTTGTTATCGGTAATAAAAATGTATTTTCACATGTTATAAGCATTTATTTTTTAGAAATATTTTTATAATTATTTATTCTTCGAGAAATAAAAAAAAGCTAAGCCCATAATCATCCAATTTGAGCTTCCCACTACACATGGAGGGCAATTTTGAAATTTAGGAGCCTTCCCAAACCTATTATTAAGCACATCACAAAGGACTGAGTCTAGGGTTTGAGCCATGGGAAAAGTTAGAAATTTTTCATAGTCAGTAGATTTATAAAATTGCTCATAAATATCTAACAAGTGTGATTAGTAATAATAGCAACATTCTATTAATGTAACATATTAGTAAATTACTAGCTTCTCTAAAATTCTAATAAAATATCAATCTTATAAGAAGTTTACCAAAGCTCTATTAAATTAACAAGTTACCCACTTCTTTGGCATGTTACAAGTTCGAGTAGTAAATTACCCACATGCACGGTTAGTATAATACCAACCTTATAATGAAGTCACCAAGCATCTAGTAAATTAATAAATTACCAACTTAATTTGCATTTTTCAACCATTGTTAGTGAACTATCAATGTCATAAGAATTACTAACAATTTCTTTGAAAATTTAAGTGTATGGTTAGTAAAATACCATCCCTACTATGAAAAATATTGACTTTTTTGAAGTTTTACAAATATAGTTAAGAATTTTTTATGATACATTTACTAGAGTAATTTATTAATCGTTTGTTTAATGTTTGAGGAAGTTCTAAACAAACTCACATCAATAGAATATGTCATTTCGATGGCCGTTTAAGCAAATTCATTGATTTGGCACTCTCAAATCTAACACAGCTATGTTAATAGAAAAAAAAATGAAAAGTAAAAATGGAGAACAACAAAATGAAAAAAGCCAAATACAGAGAAAGAAAGATCGCTAAGGAGAGAGAATGCACGGGTTTCTTCACATTACCAGGCGACCCTCATCACAAGTAGGCAATGGCCCGTTGGAAACTGTTTTTCAAATTATATAAAGTGATAAAAAAAATATTATTTTTAGAAAAATATTATTTATATTATTTATTTTTTATGAAATAAACCCCTTAAAATTGACTTTTTTATGTTGTTGCTCGAGTTCCCTTCCATCAAAAGCCGTGCTCTCATTGGAGCCATGTGTAAATGATAAGAGAGAGAAGCCGAAAAGAGAAATGGAATAAAGTAGGCGAATAAATTGACCCCGAAGCGTAACATGGTAGGGCCTATGGTAGGGCCAGCATTGAATCTTCAACTTCTTCAGGAAGTTCTCAGACTTGAGGAGCAAGTTGAAGATGAAGAGCCCTAATAAATAAATACATAAATATGTAAAAAATGATGAATATCTAAGAAAAAGCCGGTAGGTAGCTTTCAGAGAAAGGGAAAAGGAGTCAAAAAGGACGGCATCAGACCGACTCAGGCATGGCTCTCGAACAGTAATGCCAGTGCAGTATAAATTCATCTCTTCTCCTCTTAGACTGGATATCAAATCCTCCTTATCCTAGCTCAAACGTTTCATCTCTGCTCCATTTTTTTGTTGCAGAGGACATGAGATGGAAGAAACTGAGATAGGCGAGGAGTGCTCGCCTGCCAGTGACTACCACAAAAGTACTCGTCAATCATTACTTGAAGCCAAAATGAATAGCAAAAGGGAGATTTCCGGTTTATCTGTGTTTTCTCTATGGAAAACACGGGCAAAGATCATGCACGAATATCACCTAAATGCTATTTTTTTATGGCATATCATGCACGAATATCACCTAAATTCTACTCTTCCGTGGCATATGTTCTGAGACAGGTAATTATATTTGTTTTTTCTTCTTCCTTTTTCCAGTTTTTCCAATAGTATTGAGTCTATATTCTGTTTGATTCTTCTGAAAACCTTCTGATGTTCTTAATCCTTATTACCTGAGCTGTAGTGGGAAGCCAAACATTATATTTGCTCCATGAGTACTCCATTTTGATCAATCATTGGGTGATACAGGTGTAATCGACCTCCATACTGTCTTAGGCTTTGTAGATTACAGTATAGTTGTCAAGGCTTTCGATACTATACTCACATGGTTGATGCATTTTGCTACTTTTCCACAATGCCTATTTGATTCCTTGTTTTATGTGATCAGATAATCTGTCTTTGATCTTCCTATGGAATACGAGATGAGAAGGCTGATAAGTAAATGACGTCGGATGTGGTGACCGATTATGAGAAGATTAACATCAATTACATTGTTGAAGAGAATTTCAACAAAGGCGGGACGCTTATTGTGGAGAACAATGAGCTTTGTATTAGAAACTAAATTTTACCTCTCTATTTTTCCTCCCCAGAATAGTTCATAGCTGTTGCACCTTAATTATCATAACAACATCGACTAGTCCAACAATGTATTATAATGAGTGTCTTCTTTCTTGTGGGGATGCTTATGAAAGCAAACTAGTATCTCATGGAGAGTTCTCAGCTCAAGGACAAAGTCATATGAAGACCTGTTCGCAGCTCAAGAATATGCATTAGAAAAAGTGACACAACCTTGAAGTGTGAAGATTAATTATATTTCTAGTTCTCCCTGTTAGCATTATCTTATGTTCTCATTCATCATTTTTGTAGTGAAATTCTACAACAGTATCTCTCAAGCTACCTTTTCATGTTCTTTTGGCCTAGAATTTGTAATGCCAGTTCATGATGTATTTCAAGGAAGCTAAGAAGAGCATAAAAGGAAATATGATTTTTGCTGCTGAAGTGCACCTCATTGTAACACTTTTTCAAGGCATTTATGCACATATCAGTAATAGATAAGCTGAAATTGGGTTCTTGGAATGTGCCGGATGGTATGCTCATATTGAGTGACTTTACATATGTCCTTGTGCTGAAGCTGTCTTTTTGGACCTTCCAATCTTTCCAATTTCTCCCGTTGATGACATTAATCTCTTTAATCAGAAGCATCGCGAATAATCTCCTCATCGATGAGAGTGATGCTTATATTCTCAAATTCCGTGCAATCATATAGATAATGTATATTGTCGATTATCTTCTGTTCGAGGCTTAGAGGAAGGTAATTACAATTATGCTCAGTCATAAACTGGCGTATCTTTCAACTACCGCTTGGATGTGGTAGTTGTGCATTGGCACTTGGAGAACCTTGCACAGTGTCGCCCTCTTTTTTCTTTTGGTTTTGGTAAGAATATAGTGTGTTATTCATTTGTTTGATATTCATTTTGGACTTCCATTGGCAGAAACTGATTGCGAGCTCAATTTAAATTAGGTGTGTAACTAAAAGTGAAAAGTCTTCTGTTGTAGGTAGTGATACATTCTGGGCATATCCCCCAAGAATGATCCTGTGATTTCATAGACATGACTTTATTTTTGATTGGACTGTGAATGCATTCAGACGGCTCTAAAGATATGGTTTCTCATACAATTACATCGGTTATACTTTGTAATAAGAAGAAAATGAATAACGAAGGCTTTCTATGTAATGCAGAAAATGAGGCAAGAAAGTTTGAGGGAACAATGTGACATTTCAGAGTGATATGAGAATCTTTAAATAGTCCTTCAGTGATAGATGGGATCCACCAGTACCACCAAAAAGCAGACAAAGAAATAGGACCAAAAGTAAGGCAACTTCTCAAAGAAGGGAAAGACTTCAATTAAGACCCCCGGAGTGCAAGGTCATGAAGCTTATTCTTTTGCTTTGACAAACTGAAGTGAGTTCGCTTGTGCATGAGTGAGGTAAAAGAATCAGAAGAAGATGGCAACTGTGATCATCCCAGAGAATCTGCCAGTTGGATACAGATTCCACCCAACTGATGAGGAATTGGTCGATCATTACTTGAAGTTGAAAGTGCTCAGATTCATAGACAACATCTGCATCATTCCTGAGGCCGATATCTGCAAGTGGGAGCCTTGGGAATTAGCACAAAGATTTAAGGGTAAAGAACAAGATATTACTATCATCTTTCCAGTCCTTTTAGGCAAGTTATGGCATTGTAACAGATGCCTTATAAATGTGGTATCATGTTATCCTAAAGTTCTACGACAATTGCAGTAAGATAGTGTATGCATCAGTGAATATTTTGTGGAATGTGCTGATGGGATCGAAGTTTAATGGTATATAATGCTGAAGTGTTACTTTATAAGATATGTATCTTTTGTCTGTAGGAAAAGAAAGGGACAAGTTCTTCATTAACCAGATTTGAATTGAACTTGACAGAGCAATCAATCAATCCTTCTGATGACAAAGTTCAAAAGTGGTGGTACTTCTGTCCAAAAATGCAACGAATTCAAAATCGACTCGTTTGGACATTGGAAGAAGACTGGTGTTGATAGGACCATCAAGGCTAGAGACAAGAATAGACCGATTGGTACCAAGAAAACATTGGTCTTTCACAAGGGTAGGAGCTCTCAGGGCATCAAGACCAACTGAGTCATACACGAATATCATTAACTGACTGACAATCTGGATGAACTGTTTCCACACTGTATGCAATCTGTCCCTCATTTATTTCTTCTGGTTTACTAAATTCATTGAGTATTGAAATAATCTGCAGAACCATCCAATTCAAAAGTTTCGACTAACCAGAAGCAATGATACTGTCCTTCCTCATTTTCCACTACCGAAGTCTGTAATGTAGTAGGATTCTGGAATTTAAGCAGGATAGGATCAGGTCTTGTGGACTCAGATGAGATGGTTGTTTGGCAGCTGACCAAGAATTACGTCCTCTGCCACTTAAGGCACAAAGGAAATGAGAAGTCCGATATATCATCCATACAATTAAAGGGAGGAGCCATTAACTTGATTGACTTGGATTCAGATCTTCATCAACCTGAACACAGCAACTCATTTCCGGAAGTGAGAAGGAAAAAATGTTCTCTTCGTGGCCATAATTTGTGAAGCATGATCCTTACTAATCTTTTTTACTTTTGAAAACAGCCTTGGATTCAAGCAGTGGGAAACTTGTTGATTCACTCAACTGACTTGGATTCAGACCTTCATCAACCTGAACATGAGTACTCATTTCTGGAAGTGGGAATGAAAAAAATGTTCTGTTCATGGACATAATTTTTGAAGCATGATAATTATTAAGCTTTTTACTTTTGAAAACAGTCTTGGATTCAGGCAGTGGGAAACTCACCAATTGGCTTGGTCAAATCGGATTCAGACCTTCATCAATCTGAACACGAGAACTCTATTGAGGATGTGAGAACAAAAAAAAAGTTCTGTTCATGGACATAATTTTTGAAGCATGTTCATAATTAACCTTTTTACTGTGAAAACAGCCTTTGGATTCAGGTAGTGGGAAACTCACCGATTGGCTTGATCAACTTGAATTCAGACCTTCATCAACCTGAACACGATAACTCTATTGAGGATGTGAGAGCGAAAAAGAAATGTTCTGCTCATGGACATAATTTGTGAAGCATGTTCATAACTAACCTTTTTACTTTTGCAAACAGTCTTGGATTCAGGCAGTCGGAAACTCACCGATTAGCTCGGTTGACTTGCAATCAGACCTTCATCAACCTGAACATGAGAACCCATTTTCAGAAGTGAGAACGAAAAAAATTGTTCTGTACATGGACAGGACATAATTTATGAAGCATGTTCATAGCTAACCTTGTTACTTTTGATAACAGCCTTCAATTCAGGCAGGGGTAAACTCAGCGAGAGAGCGCTCATTTCAGCAGGACTACCAAGTTCACACCATTTCATTAATCTTCCCACAGATTACTTTCCAATCAGAAAAAGTCGAATTCCAACCCTACTTCGACGAGCTTACACTTATCAGAAGTCCACCTTTTGCAGACTTCTTGGTGGACAATGGAGTTGCTATTACTGACGAATCCGACCAGCTGCAATTTGACTACTTTGACAGTGATCAAATGCAAACACAGGTCAAGATTCTTTTCGTGAAGTTTCAGTTGGTTATATAGCTTGTTCACCTTTACATATTTAGGGGAAGAACTGATTTAGAAAAGAGAAATCTCAGTGAAATTTTTCTTGTAAGGGCATGTTTGTTCTGGGAAAACATTTCTGATAAAAGAAAATGTTTTACAAAAATTCTTTTCCAGGAAAATATTTTCCCATTTTTGGATTAGGGAATTGATTTTTCTAACTTTAAGCTTGCTTATTTTCTTTGGCTGTAAACAGATTTCTGTTGACTAATCATTTGCAGCAAACCAAATGATTGAAAGTCCAGAAAACTAATTTGTGGAAAACTCTTTCACTCATACAAATACACCCTAAATTTCATTTAGATTTGTACTAAATGGCAAAAATTCTACCAAAGAAGAATATCAGAAGTGACGCAGCTGTTATGCATCAAATATGATCACCTTAGACAAGTGAAGCAGAACATGTCAGCAAATGATACAGCTTCCAGACACATTTAGAAATGAAAAGCTGGATGTTCGTCATGAGCTTAACTGTTTAAGATTATGCCTCAGCCATTTATCTTTCTTCAAGATGTTTCATCTCCTTTACTGCAGTATGACCCACTGTAGCTCAGATGAAGTACTTGCTGTTCTAATGAAGGGTCGGCGAACACAAACAATCAAATCACTCCATGGTGTAATTCCACTAGATGAAACGAAAGGCTTCATTGAGATTAAGTTCAACGGGTTACTTATCTCCTCCCCACAACATATGGAGCCTCCAACAAAGCCTGATATTGCAAGAACTTACAGCACTGATGAAGAATCGAGGGTCGAAAAGGTTGAGAAGCTGGAACTGGCAGCCAGAATGATCAAACCAGAATGTGTAACTCTGGATGAATTAGAAGCCAAAGCAAAGGTGAAACAAGCTCCTAAATTCACTCGTAGTGTCTGATTATTAATTTCAAGTTAGGATTTTTTGCATTGAGTATGATGGTTAAGTTAATGGCAAGGATTCCTTATTCTCAGTGAAATTCAAAGGAACAGACTAGGACGATTCCGAGTTTCAAGAGTCTCCAGTTGATTTAATTATTTACTTCTGTACAAGCTTGTAAGATAGAATGTTTTACATCGGCAGGTAGAAAAAGGAAGAGAGCACAGTGCTGCATCAAAATTATCCCAGAACAATCACAACAAAGGAATTGAACAAGCCATAGAGAAATCAAATTCAATGCCTTATTTGAGTGGAAGAATCACCAACTGCATAAAGATTTCCCTGGTTCCTCCACTGGTAAGTCGGGTGGTGGATCGACCGGCGTAGGGTCTTGATCTGATTGATGGGTGAGGAAGGGAACATGGAGAGTTCCCGTAGAGGTTTAGAGCGACACACAGAACAGCAGGTATGATGAACAGTAAATTATTTTTTTGAAAATAATTATTTATATCATTTATAAAAATAAACTAAAGAGTTTTTTTTTTCATTGTTCAAAAAAATATTTATTTCAAATTATTATTGATAATAAAATGTTTTTTTTTTGCACAATATAATAATTTATTTAAAAAAAATTACAATCATTCATCATTGGCACAATAAACTAATTTAAGTCAATGGACCATTTCATTCGAGCTTTCCACTATTCATGAAAGGCAATTTTCAAATTTAGAAGCCTTGCCAAACCTATGATTAAGCACATTATAGAGGATCGAGTCTAGGGTAGAGTCACGGGAAAAGTTGGAAAATTTTTCGTAGTTGGTAGATATATAAAATTGCACATAAATTTCTAACTCCTGTAGTTAGTAAAATGGCAACATTCTATAAATGTAACGTATTAGTAATTTACTAACTTCTTTAAAATTATAATAAAATATCAATCTTATCAGAAGTTTACCAAAGCTCCATTAAATTAACAAGTGATCCACTTCTTAAACATGTTACAAGTTCAAGCAGTGAATTACCTACATGCGTGGTTAGTATAATGCGAACCATATAACGAAGTTACCAAGCATCTCAATCAATTAATAAATTACCAACTTTTTTCTGCATTTTTCAACTATTGTTAGTAAACTACCGATGTTAACAGAATTATCAACAATTTCTTTGAAAATTTACATGTATGGTTAGTAAAATACCATCCCTACAAGGAAAAGTAACAACTTTTTTGAAGTTTTGCAAATACAGTTAAGAGTTTACCTTGATATATTCGCTACTGTAATTTATTAATCATTTGCCTAATTTGTAATGAAGTCCTAAACATACTCAAATCAATAGATTAAGTCATTTCAATGACACTTTAAGCAAATTGATTGATTTGGCACTCTGAAAATTATGCATGTTAATATTACTTTTGACATATAAGAAATAAAACAAAAAGTAAAAATGGAGAATAACAAAAAGAAAATAGCCAAATACAGAGAGGAAAGATCGCAAAGGAGAGAGAATGCACGGGTTTCTTCACATTACAAGTGACCCCATCACAAGTAGGCAATGGCTTGTTTGAAACTGTTTTTAAATTTTGTGAGTAATATATACTATTATTTCTTAAAAATTATTTTTTTATATTATTTGATTTTTTATAAAATAAGCTCCGTAAATTTGATTTTTTTATATTGTTGTTGCTCCAGTTCCCTTCCATCGAAAGCCGTGCTCTCATTGCAGCCATGTGTAAAAGACAAGAGAGAGAGGGGCCAAAAAGAGAATGGAATAAAGTAGGCGAATAAATTGACCTGAAGCGTGACATGTAGGGCCAGCATTGAATCTCTAACTTCTTCAGCAAGTTCTCAGACTTGAGAAGCAAGTTGAAGAACTTGAGAAGCAAGTTGAAGATGGAGAGTCCTCATAAGTAAATAAATAAAAATATAAAAAAAAATGATAAATATCTAAGAAAAAGGAGTCGAAAAGGACGGCATCAGACCGACCCAGGCATGGCTCTCAAACCATAATGCCAGTACAGTATAAATTCATCTCTTCTCCTCTTGGACTGGACACAAAACTTCCCCTCCCTAGCTCAAACGTTTATCTCTGCTTCTTTCCTTGTTGCGGAGAACATGAGATGGAAGAAACTGAGATAGCCGGGAGTGTTCGTCTGCAGGATTCGCTGCTAAAACGGCCACTACCAAAGTACTTGTCAATCATTACTTGAAGCCAAAACGAAGAACAAATAGCAGATTCCCAATTTACCCGTGTTTTTATGTAGAAAACACGGTAGGGATCATGCACGAATATCACCTAAATGTCACTTTTCTGTGGCATACTTCCTTACACCGGTAATCATATTCTTTTTATTTTTTATTTCCAGTTTATTGAGTCCTTTTTCTGTTTGATTCTTCTGAAAAACCTCTTATGTTCTTAGTCCTCATCACCTGAGCTATAGTGGGAGCAAAACAATATATTTGCTCCATGAGTACTCCATTTTGATCAATCATTGGGTGATACTGGTGTACTTGACCTCAATACTGTCTTAGGTTTAGTAGATTACGGTATGGTTGTCAATGTTTTGGATACTATACTGACATGGAGGAGCATGATTGATGCATTTTGCTACATTTCCACAATGGCCAAAACTAATGTTCGATTCCTTGTTTCATGTGATCAGATAATTTGTCTTTGCCCTTCCTATGGAATACGAGATGAGAAGGCTGATAATAAATGACATTGAATATTTCTGAAGTGACATTGGATATGAGAAGATCATACTATTATGAAAAGATTAATATACTACAGAGAAGTCAAGCTACGTTTGATTACATTGTTGAAGAGAATTTCAACAAAGGCAATACACTTATTGTAAGCACAATGAGCTTTGCATTAGAGACTAAATTTTACCTTTCTATTATTCCTCCCCCACAAGTAGGTCATAACTATTTCACCTTAATTATCATAACAACATCGACTAGTCCAACAACGTAGTATGATGAGCATCTTCTTTCTTGTGGGGATGCTGATGAAAGCATGCAAGTATCTACTTCCTAATGAAGAGTTCTCAGCTCCAGGGCATAGTCACATGAAGACCTTCTGTTCTCAGCTCAAGAATATACAGTAGAAAATGTCAGACTCAACCTTGAAGTTTGAAGATCAGTTATATTTCCAGTTCTCCCCATTAGCATTATCTTATGTTCTCATTTATCTCTCTTGTAATGTAATTCTACAACGGTATCTGTCATGCTACTTTATCATTTTCTTTTGGCCCAGAATCTGTAATGTGAGTTGATGATGATATTTCAAGTCAGCTGAGAAGAGCATAACAAAATATGATTTTTTGCTGCTGAAGTTCACCTCATCGTAACACTTTTCAAGAATTTATGCACATATCAGTAATAGATAAGCTGAAATTGGGTTCTTTCTTGGAACGTGCTGGATGCTCATATTGAGTGAATTTACATATGTCCTTGTGCTGAAGCTGTCTTTTTGGACCTCCCAATCTTTCCAATTTCTCCAGTTGATGACCATGATCTCTTTAATCAGAAGCATTGCGAACAATCTACCCATCGATGAGAGTGAGAATGTATATTCTCAAATTCCCTAAGATCATATAGATAATGTCTATTGTCGGTTTTCTTCTGTTCAAGGTTTAGAGGAAGGTAATTACAATTATGCTCAGTTATAAACTGGCATATCTTTCAACTAATAAATACCACTTGGATGTGGTAGTTGTGCATTGGCACTTGGAGACCCTGTACAGTGTAGCCCTCTTTTTTCTTTTGGTTTTGGTAAGAATATGGTGCGTTGTTCATTTGTTTGATGTTCATTTGGGACTTCCATTGGCAGAAACTGATTGTGAGCTCAATTTAAATTAGGTATGTCTAAATAAAAGTGAAAAGTCTTTTGTTGTAGTTAGTGATAAATTCTTTGCATATCCCCTAAGAAAGATCCTGTGATTTCATAGAAATGAATTTATTTTTTATTGGACTGTGAATGCATTCAGATGGCTCTAAAGATATGGTTTCTCATACAATTACATCCGTTATACTTTGCAAATAAGAAGAAAATAAATAACGAAGGCTTTCTATGTAATGCAGAAAATAAGGCAAGAAAGTTTTAGGGAACAATGTGACAATTCAGAGTGATATGAGAATCTTTAAATAGTCCTTAAGTGATAGGATGGGATCCACTAGTACCACCAAAAAGCAGACAAAGAAATAGGACAAAAAGTAAGGCAACTTCTCAAAGAAGGGAAAGACTTCAATTAAGACCCCCAAAGTGCAAAAGTCTTGAATCTCATTCCTTTGCTTTGACAAACTGAAGTGAGTTCGCTTGTGCACGAGTGAAGTAAAGGAATTAGAAGAAGATGGCAACTGTGATCATCCCAGAGAATCTGCCGGTTGGATACAGATTCCACCCAACTGATGAGGAATTGGTTGATCATTACTTGAAGCTGAAAGTGCTCGGATTCATAGACAACATCTGCATCATTCCTGAGGTTGATATCTGCAAGTGGGAGCCTTGGGAATTAGCACAAAGATTTAAGGGTAAAGAACAAGATATTACTATCATCTTTCCTGTCCTTTAAGGCGAGTTATGGCATTGTGATGGATACCTTATACTTATAAATGTGGTATCATGTTATCCAAAAGTTCTACGACAATTGCAGTAGGATAGTGTATTTATCAGTGAATATTTTGTAGAATGTGCTGATGGAATCTAAGTTTAATGTTATAAATGGTGATGTCTCACTTTATAAGATATGTATCTTTTGTCTGTAGGAAAAAAAGGGTTAAGTTCTTCATTAACTAGATTTGAATTGAACTTGACAGAACAATCAGTCATCCCTTCTGATGACAAAGTTCAAGAGTGGTGGTTCTTCTGTCCACAAATGCAACGAATTCAAAGATCGACCTGTTTGGGGTATTGGAAGAAGACTGGTGTTGATAGGACTATCAAGGCAAGAGACAAGAACAGAGCAATTGGTACTAAGAAAACATTGGTCTTTCATGAAGGTCGGAGCTCTAAGGGCATCAAGACCAACTGGGTTGTACACGAATATCATTTACTGACCGACAATCTGGATGAACTGTTTCCATACTATGTACGCAATCTGTCCCTCATTTAGTTCTTATGGTTTACTACATTCATTGAGTATTGAAATAATCTGCAGAACCATCAATTCAAAAGTTTCGACTAAACAAAAGCAATGATACTATCCTTCCTCATTTTCCACTACCGAAGTTTGTAATGGAGTAGGATTCTGGAATTTAAGTAGGATAGGATCGGGTCTTCTGGACTCAGATAATATGGTTGTTTGACAGCCGACCAATAATTACGTCCTCTGCCGCTTAAAGCACAAAGGAAATGAGAAGTCCGACATATCATCTTTACAATTAAAGGGTGGAGCCATTAGCTTGATTGACTTGGATTCAGACCTTCATCAACCTGAACACAACTCGTTTCCGGATGTGAGAATGAAAAAAATTTCAGTTCATGGGCATAATTTGTGAAGAGTGTTCCTTACTAATCTTTCTTACTTTTGAAAACAGCCTTGGATTCAGGCAGTGGGAAACTCATCGATTAACTTAATTGACTTGGATTCAGACCTCCATCAACCTGAACATGAGTACTCATTTCCGGAAGTGAGAACCAAAAAAAAAATGTTCTGTTCATGGACATAATTTTTTAAGCATCTTTATAATTAACCTTTTTACTTTGAAAACAGCCTTGGATTCAGGCAGTGGGAAACTCACCGATTGGCTTGGTCAACTTGGATTCAGACCATCATCGACCTGAACACGAGAACTCTACTGAGGATGTGAGAATGAAAAAATGTTCTGTTCATAGAAATAATTTGTGAAGTATGTTCATAACTAACCTTTTTACTTTTGCAAACAGTCTTGGATTCAGGCAGTGGGAAACTCACCGATTAGCTCGGTTGACTTGCTCTCAGACCTTCAGCAACCTGAACATGGGAACTCGTTTTCAGAAGCAGCAACATGGGTCGACGAGCCTACACATATCAGGAGTCCAACTTTTGCAGACTTCTCGGTGGACAATGGAGCTGCTTTTACTGATGAATCCGACCAGTTGCAATTCGACTACTTTGACGGTGATCAAATGCAAACAATGGAGCTTACACATATCAGAAGTCCATCCTTTGCAGACTTCTCGGTGGACAATGGAGTTGCTATTACTGATGAATCCAACCAGTTGCAATTTGACTACTTTGACAGTGATCAAATGCAAACACAGGTTAGAATTCTTTTCGTGAAGTTCAGTTGGTTATATAGCTTGTTCATCTTTACTATATTTAGGGGAACAACAGATTTAGAAAGGAGAAATTTCTGGGAAATTTTTATTGTATTATTAATGGTATGTTTGTTTTGGGAAAACATTTCTGACAAAAGAAAATGTTTTACGACAAATTCTTTTCCAGGAAAATATTTTCCCCATTTCAGGTCAGGGAATTAATTTTCCTAACTTTAAGTATGTATATTTTCTTTGACCATAAATAGTTTTTCGTTGACTTATCATTTTCGGCAAACCAAACAAATGAAAGTCCAGAAAACTAATTCGTGGAAAACTCTCACACTCAAACAAATACACCCTAAATTTCAATTAGATATGTACCAGAATGGCAAAAATTCTACCAAAGAAGAATATTGGAGGTGACGCAGCTGTTACGCATCAAATAAGATCACCTTAGAGAAGTGAAGCAGAACATATCAGCATACGATACAGCTTCAGACACATTTAAAAATGAAAAGTTGGATGTTTGTCGTGAACTTAACTGTTTAAGATTATGCCTCAGCCATTTATCTTTCTTCAATAAGTTTCATCTCCTGCATTGCAGTATGGTGCAATGCGTAGCTCAGATGATGAACTTGCTGTTCTGATGAAGAGTCGGCAAACACAAACAATCAAATCACTCCATGGTGTGATTCCACTAGATGAAAAGAAAGGCTTCATTGAGAATAAGTTCAATGGGTTACACATCTCCTCCCCACAACATATGGAGCCTCCAAAAAAGCCTGATATTGCAAGAACTTACAGCACTGATGAATCCAGGGTCAAAAAGGTTAATAAGCTGGAACTTGCAGCCAAAAATATCAAGCCAGGACGTGTAACTCTGGATGAATTAGAAACCAAAGCAAAGGTGAAACAAGCTCCTAAATTCACTCCTAGTGTCTAATTATTAATTTCAAGTTAGGATCTTTTGCATTGAGTTTGATGGGTAAGTCAATGGCAAGGATTCCATATTCTCAGTGAAATTCAAAATAACAGACTAGGACAATTCTGATTTTCAAGAGTCTCCAGTTGATTTAATTATTTACTCCTGTATAAGCTTATAAGATGGAATGTTTTACATTGGCAGGTAGAAAAAAACAGAGAGCACAGTGCTGCATCAAAATCACCCCAGAACAATCACAAAAAAGAAATTGAACAAGCCATAGAGAAATCAAATTCAATGCCTAATTTGAGAGGAACGATCACCGACTGCACAAAGATTTCCATGGTTCCTTCACTGGTAATTCTTGCAAACGTGCTTATTGGGATTTGATTGGTGAAGCCATGAAATAACAAACAAGACCATTCAAAGAAGTAGAAAATCATAATGTAATATAGCTTCCAGACAATTTTAGAAATGAAACTGCTAATGTTTGTCATGAGACTAGGATTATGCCTTAGTGGGCTCCTCTGATTCAATTGATCTCAAGCAATATGTTGGTTGCAGTATGGCCAAATATCTAGCTTGCGTAATGATCATGTTACAGTGGAGAATAGGAGGACAGCAACAAATGAAACACTCCAAGGCCAAACATCTAGCTCACAGAATAAAAATGCTGTGGTGGAGACTCTGCAAACACGAACAATTGAACTATCCCATGGATGTGGAGATATTCCCCTGGAGGAAAAGAAAATCTTTGATGGGAATGAGTTTAACAGCTCAAATGTCTTGCCCCTGAAATGTATGGATCCTCTGGGAAAGCCTGCAACTGTAAGAATTTATAGCAAAGATGAAAAGACGAGTTTCTTAGAGGTCAAAAAGCAAGAACTCGCAGCCAGAAATATCAAACCAGATTGTGTATCATTGGATGACTCGGCCACCAAAGTGAAGGTGAGAGGAGCATGTTGTTTGGTTTTTCATTTTCTGTCATTTCCCTGTAACATAAACCAAAGTAACATGATATATCAAAGAAGGTCATCACAGAGAAGTGAAAAGCTCAAAATGTAGCAGACTCCATGCATTTTTAAAATGAAAGCTCCTATGTGTCAGGAGATTGAGCTTACAGTACACCTCAGTTATTTCCTCTGATTCAGTTTATCTCATTCTAACAATGTTTTGTTGCAGTCCCATAATGAACATGCTGTGCTAGTGGATAATCCGCAGATTGGAACAGTTGAACCACTCAATGGAGTTGCTTCTCTGCACGAAAAGAAGGGCTTCAATGAGAATAAGTTTGACAGCTTACATTTCTCCTCCACAAAACATATGGAGCTTCCAGGAGTAAGAATTTACTGCAAAGGTGAAAAACCGAGATTTGAAAAGTTTAGAAAGGAAGATCTGCCAGCCAGAGATATCAAATCAGTATATATTCCTTTGGATGGATCAGCAGTCGTAGCAAAGGTAAACGAAGTTTCTAATTAACACATTGGATCAAAGTATTAATTTTTCGACTTTGTGCTTTTGTGGATTACTCGGATGGGTTAATGGCGCATGGAACAAGGCAATAGAAAAGACTAGCAGAATGCAATGACTAATAGACCATGTTAGACAAAATCCTTTTTCCTTTTCACGAAAGTTTAAGCTGTCATAAATTGTTAACCACCAACAGAACAGAGATTTTCACTATTCCTCCCCTTGTTATTCCTGCAAAAAAGTGAATGGCTCGCTTATTCTCTCTTTTACAATTGATATTGTGCAATGTGCTCATGCAGCATGATCAAGCATCTGGGTTGCATAAGGATCATATTATAGAGGAAAATGGGCTAATACAAACAAACAAATTACTCAATGTTGTTATTCCTCTGGAGGGAAAGAAGGGTTGTTCCAAGAATGAGTTCAACAGACGGCAGGATAGTCTCTACAAAATGGACGGAGTGTCCGGAAAAGGCTGCGAATGCAGGAATTTCTTGCAAATATGAAGATCTAAGGTTAGAAAAGCTCAAGATGCCGGAAATTTCAGCCAGAGAGATATCAAACCAGAAGGTTCACCTTTGGTTGAATCAACAGCCAGATCAAAGGTAATACTCTCGAGTACTGTTTGGAGTATTGTATTGGTTGGATTGATACAATATGCTAATGTTTTAGAGTGATTGATATAGTCACAGAGGAGAAAGCAACAAGCACAGGGAGGAGACTGAACCAGCCAGAGAGATATCAATTTCAGCAACTCCGTTAACTGGATCAACAACCAAGCACGCAGAGATTTATGCCAATCCTTCAACCTTTAAAATCACAACGAGGTACATACTTTGGTGATACAAGCCTCTCGATTAATTTGTGGATGTAGGATCACTTGTAGCTTGTCTTCATTTGGATTGTCATGCCTTGTACTTCGTTGTCATCTGTAATGGAATGGAAACTCTTGCTAAAACTTTTCGTCGATTTCCTACTTAAAAAGCCGAACTGAGAAGACTCTTCTGAAAGTGTTCTCCATCTGCATACCTCCATCATTGGATTATAGCTTTATCATTTGCAAATCGAAATGTGTTGAAGCATTTCTTTTTCTCCTTTGTACTTCATTTGTGGTTGAGGATGAATTCATCTCAGCTATGCGGACCGAGTGCAGATCACATTGCACCTAGCGCAATTGTCAACACCCTGAACAAGCTGAAGTACTGCCACTTCTCCCACGGCGGACCATCGTCCACTGCCGTCTGTCTTCTCTGTAAACATTAAACACGCACTGCCACCACCACACTGTCGCCATCGCCAGCTGCCCTGAATCACTGAACCATCATAGTCACATACCTCCGTCGACCATAAATAAAAGAAACGAAGTTTCCCATTTTCCCCTTTTGAAAAAAGAAAAGAGAAGCTCCTCGTCGATAGCAAAGATTCCCTTCGTCAAAACTTATATATTGTCTGTTCACCAACGACCAACTTTTGATTACCTATGGACAAATTGATAGGTTTAGTCGATGAGGGTAGAATTCGATGAACGGCAAAAGGCGTTGATGAAAAAAGGACGGCCGACAACCTGGTGCGTAGCAATAATTTTTGGATATGTAAACTCTTTTAGATAAATGTTAGCAGCTTAAAGAGTTTTGACATCTAAGATGAAGTCATTGACATCGACATTTGAAGCGTAACTGTTTCCTAGCGACATTTTTTGATATTTTCGCTTTTTGTGGATTAAGTGTTGTTGTGAATAGTTGCAATCACAAATATAATTAGGATGTTATTCATTTATTTGAATTTAATAACTACTTGGAGATGAGAAGTTCGTGGTGAGACGAAGATATTGAATTAAAAGAAACTGTTGAAAAGCTGCATACAATAAATACTAGTTTTTATTGTACTGTTGAACCCCACTAAAACAAACAAAATACATTATCTTTCAATTAATGCATCATAGTTTAAGATGTAGTCTAGTCTTTAGATATTTCATCATCGATTAAATTACGGCATATATATTTACTGTAGTTTTTGGATACTTTGTCATTAGTTAAATTACGACATGTGTCTTTGTTGTAGTTTGTGGGTGTTTTGTTGTCGATTTAATTTTGATATTGTATCTCTATCTTGTATATTTCAATCTTGATTAAATTCCGTTGAAGTATATTAATTACTTTCCTTATGCACTTGTGATATTTTTTTGTCTGGAATTGTTATACAAGTTGTCTTCTCTTTACATAGCAAAAGAAACTTTTGGTAAAAGGTATTTCAATGTCGGGATAAATTCCAGTGAAACATTATCGCATCAAATGTTTACGTAATGACCTTAAACCAGCTAGTCCTTGGCGGACACTAAACATAGAGTACATGTCATCTAGGAAGCACCAACACGCTCCGAGAGCTTTCGTGTTGTGTTAGACATTTTGATACATATCTAACATTCTCCGACACTCTCAAACACTCTCCGACACTCAATTAATATGTGTTAAAAAATCCGACATTCACTCTCTGATACTTGAGTCGAAATTTCAATATGCGAGTTTATAACCCGTGATTCTGATACATTAGGTCAATTTTGAAAATTTTCAATAAATGATGAGTCAAATATATATATATATAAAAAATATATAAAAAAAAAAAAAGTAATAAATGAAAAAGTAGAAAAATCTAATATTTTCTTCTCTTTTGACTTTCACTTTTTATGATACACAATTCACTTCCCAAGTTTTTTTCTCTTCTTTTCTAACACATTTGACACATGAATCCAAAATTGCTTGTTTTTTTCCTTTAAATTTTATAGATTGTTGGAATGAAGTTGAATTTGTCAACTTAAAACAATGAATTATATTAATATATGATGGATTAATGTTTTTAGTTTAAATTCATTCTAGACTTTTATTTATTTATTTATTTATTAGTGAATTTGAATCAAATTAATTTGATTGAAATAATAATAAAACAATAATATATATATAAAATATATATTTAATACACAACGTGTTAACATGTTGAAATTTTTTATTTTTTTAGAAATGACTTGTCAGTGCGTTGTTATGCATATCGCGTACCAATCTCCATGCTACTTAGCATGTTATTGCTCAATAACTCGTCCAAGCAAAGCGCGGTGGTCATGATTCTCTTTTTTCCCCTTCTTGGCTCATGCCCCCTCTTATCTCCGTGGATTTTTTTTTTTGTTGCGATGTGACTGCCAGAACAAAGGCGATCTACTGTGGTGGTAGTGGCAATCATTAATAGAGACAATCAGGGCAGCAGCGATCGTTCCATACTTCCAATATTATTCTCTTTTTCTACAAAAATTTGTCAAACAACCCCTAATTATTTTGAAAACTTAACTTGATAGATAAAGCCACACCTCGCCATTTAAATCCTCTATTGCTTTTTCGAGTAACTTATTCACAACTCTTATCCATTTTTTTACATAATCCCACACTAGATTTGCCAAACACGACATGGGATTGAATTTCACTGTATATCCATCGCTGTTATGTTCGGTAATTAACCGAACAAAGACATTGGTTAGCTTCCTTCCACATGCGGAGTATTTCATATCTTACTAAAATTCCAATCCACTCCGAGCCCGGGCAGGTCCCACGCGCCGGCCGAGCAACCGGGCCTTTGGATCCAGGCATATTCAGGTGGCGATTCCGAGTGCTTTCCAGGTCAGGATTTTATTTTATTTTTTCCCCTCTTTTTTGGGAGAGCCAAAACGACAGTACGTGAAAAAGCACAAAGATACAAAATGCGAAAGAGGAGGAGGAAACGGAACCACCACCACCCATTCTTCCACCTTTTGGCCTTTTGTCCCATTGCTGGGGTCCCACGTAACGTTTGGAGATGGCGGAACCAGAACCGGAACCGGAACCGGAACCGGAACCCGACCCGGTCGACATGCGCCAATTGAATTGGATAATACATCCGTCACCAACCCCTACCTAAATTTGCGATCGCGAGGGGAGGAAACGAGGCCAGAGTTTAATAAGAAAAGCACATCGATTAGAGAAAAAAAATCTTATTTCGCTCCCAAGGCAGCAGCCTTTATGGACCTGGAACCCCACGTTCCTCTTCGAGGAGGGCAAAAGTGGAATTATCGCCTTGTGATCGTGCTGTTAATTGATAAATGATTTCGTGACAATTTTTTAATATATTATAAAATAACAATTTATTCTATACCATAAAAAATCAAATCATAAATAATTATTAAATTATTGTATGACTCATTTTTTCAAAAATTTGTGACTCGTCTTAAAGACTTTTATGCTAATAAAGCCCTTGCTAATAGAAAGGCTTTTCTGCTTTTTGTGGATTAACTGTTGTTGTAGCTAGTTGCAATTGCAGATATGATTAGGATGTTATTTATTTATATGAATTTAATAACTACTTGGAGATGAGAAGTTCGTGGTGAGAGGAAGATATTGAATTAAAAGAAACCGTTGAAAAGCTGCATATAGCTAGTTATGTTGTGAAAACAATAAATACTAGTTTTTATTGTACTGTTGAACCCCACTAAAACAAACAAAATACACTATCTTTCAACTAATACATCATAGTTTTAGAAGTAGTCTTTAGATATTTTATTGTCAATTAAATCACGGCATATATATTTATTGTAGTTTTCGTATACTTCATCATTGGTTAAATTTTGATATGTATGTTTGTTGTAGTTTATGAGTGTTTTGTCATCGATTTAATTCTGATATTTTATCTCTATCTATAAACTTCACTATTGATTAAATTCCGTTGAAATATGTTAATTACTTTCCTCCTAAACCTGTAATATTTTTTTGTCTGGAACTGTCATAGACGTTGTCTTCTCTTTATATAGCAAAAAAGACTTCCAGTAAAAGGTATTTCATTGTCGTGACAAATTCCAGTGAAACATTATCACATCAAAACTACGTTTGGTCGTCCGGATTTCTAATCTTTGACTCGGGATAGGGCGATAGGATATGATATGAAATCATTGGTTTATTTATTTATTTTTATTTTATCAATTATTTGTAAAAAATTTAAAGTCATATGACATCATATTATGTATATTTTTTTTTTTATAAATAGCATATCATTATAAATGAACCTAAATATTCATAAACGTAAAATCTCTGAACACTATTCTTTAATTATTTTTATTTTATTTATCTTTTTTATATTATTTTCTTTATTATTTCTTTTTCCCCTTTCATCGTTCTTTAATAAAATTTTATCAAATAGTAAATTGTACTAACATACCTAAAATACAAAAATACCTATAAATATATATAATATAAATATTTAATTTATAGATTGAATGTTTATTATAAGATAGAATTATAGCCAAATATATAAATTAAAATATGATTAATTAAAAAAATTATTTTTTAATTTTTTAATTTCTTAAATTATGATTCAAATAATCATTTTTAATTTTTAATTTTTTAAAAATTATAATTCAAATATTATTTATATTGAAATATAATTTCAACTTTATTAATTTAATAAGTTTGTTATTCGAGAAAATAACTTTCTTAATATGGACATTAGAAATCATATCCACCTTTATCCTATCTCCCCCATGGGATAATTTTATTTTGTCTATATCTTCTTTATATCCGACTTTATCCTGTTTTGAGCGAGCACCAAACATAGAATATAATAAATCATATCATATCCCGAATTTTATCCCGACTGCCAAACGCAGCCCAAATGTATATGTAATGACCTTAAATCAGCTAGTCCTTGGTGGACACTGAATATACAATACATGTCATCTAGGAAACATCACACTCTCCGAGAGCTTTCGTATTGTGTTGGATACTCTGACATATATTTGACACTCTTCAATACTCTCAGACACTTTCCAATACTCTGTCAATACATGTAAAAAAATCCGACCTCTAGTTAACTTTCCCAATACTCTCTAACACTTAGGTTGGAATTCCAACATGTGAGTTTCTAACAAGTGATTCTGACACATGAGGTTAATTTCAAAAAAATTCAATAAATGAGGAGTCAAAAAAATATGTATGTGTGTGTGTGTGTGTGTGTGTGTGTGTGCGCAATAAAAACAAAAAAGAATAACAAAAATAATAAAAATAATTAATGGGGAAAGCAAAAAAAATCAAAAAAACCTAGTATTTTTTTTTTTTTTTTTTTTATCTTTTGACTTTCACTTCATGTGATACACAATTCACTCTTCAATTTTTTTTTCTCCTTCTCTTTCAACATATTTGACACGCAAGTCTAGAATATGAATTGTTTTTTTTTTTTCAAATTTTATGAATTATTAGAATAGGAGTTGAATTTGTCAAACTAAAACAATAAATGATATTAATAAATGATGGATTAATTTTTTTTAGTTTAATTTCATTCTAGGATTTATTTATTTATTTATTAGTGAATTTGATTGAAATAATCATCAAAATGATAATTTATTATGTATATTTAAAAATATACATTTAATATACAATGATCCTAACGTGTTGAAATTTTATATTTTTTAAAATTTGACTTATCAAGATGTGTTGTGTTACGTATCGCATATTAAATTGTCGATGCCATTTAGCATGTCATCGCTCAATAACTCATCCAACCATCGCGCGACAGTCACTATTCTCTTTGTTTCCCCTTCTTGGCTCTTGCCCCCTCTATCTCTGTGGAATGTTTTTTGCGACGTTGCTGCCAGAACAAAGGCGATCTACTGTGGTGGTAGTGGCAATCATTAATAGAGACCATCAGGGCAACGGCAATTGTTCCATACTTCCAATATAATTCTCTTTTTCTATAAAAATTTGTCAAACGACCCTTAATTATTTTGAAAACTTAACTTATTAGATAAAGCCACACCTCGCCATTTAAATCCTCTATCACTTTTTCGAGTAATTTTTTCAAAATTCTTATCCATTCTTCTACATAATCCCACTCCAAATTCCCCAAAAACGCCATGAGATTGGATTTCACTATATATCCATCGCTGTTATGTTCGGTAATTAACCGAACAAAGACATTCGTTAGCTTCCTTCCACATGCGGAGGATTTCATATCTTACTAAAATTCCAATGCACTCCGAGCCTGGGCCGGTCCCACACGCCGGCCGAGCAACCGGGCCTTTGGATCCAGGCATATTCAGGTGGCGATTCCGAGTGCTTTCCAGGTCAGGATTTTTTTTTTCCCCTCTTTTTTGGGAGAGCCAAAACGACAGTACGTGAAAAAGCACAAAGATACAATATGCGAACGAGGAGGAGGAAACGGAACCACCACCACCCATTCTTCCACCTTTTGGCCTTTTGTCCCATTGCTGGGGTCCCACGTAACGTTTGGAGATGGCGGAACCAGAACCGGAACCGGAACCCGACCCGATCCGATCGACACACGCCGGTTGAATTGGATAATTCATCCGTCACCAACCCCTACCTAAATTTGCGATCGCGAGGGGATGAAACGAGGCCAGAGTTTAATAAGAAAAGCACATCGATTAGAGAAAAAAATCTTGTTTTGCTCCCAAGGCAGCTGCCTTTTGGACCTGGAACCCCACGTTCCTCTCCGGGGAGGGCAAAAGTGGAATTATCGCCTTGTGCACGTACTATTAATTGATAAATGATTACATGATAATTTTTTAATATTATGAGAATAATAATTTATTATGTACCATAAAAAATCAAATCACAAATAATTATAAAATTGTTATAGAACTCATTTTTTCAAAAATTTGTAACTCATCTTAAGGACTATTATGCTAACAAAGCGAGCCCTTGCTAATAGAAAGGCTTTTCCGCTTTTTGTGGATTAAGTGTTGTTGTAGCTAGTTGCAATCGCATATATAATTAGGATGTTATTCATTTATATGAATTCAATAACTACTTGGAGATGAGAAGTTCGTGGTGAGATGAAGATATTGAATTAAAAGAAACTTTTGAAAAGCTGCATATAGCTAGTTATGTTGTGAAAACAAAATACTAGTTTTTATTGTACTGTTGAACCCCACTAAAACAAATAAAATACATTATCTTTCAATTAATGCATCATAGTTTTAGATGTAGTCTTTAGATATTTAGTTGTCGATTAAATTACGGCGTATATATTTACTGTAGTTTTCGTATACTTCATCATCGGTTAAATTCTGATATGTATCTTTGTTGTAGTTTATGGGTGTTTTGTCATCGATTTAATTATGATATTTTATCTCTATCTATATACTTCACTATTGATTAAATTCCGTTGAAATATGTTAATTACTTTCCTCCTAAACCTGTAATATTTTTTGTTTGGAATTGTCATAGACGTTGTCTCCTCTTTATATAGCAAAAAAAGACTTTTGGTAAAAGATATTTCATTGTCACGACAAATTCCAGTGAAACATTATCACATCAAATGTATATGTAATGACCTTAAACCAGCTAGTCCTTGGTGGACACTGAATATACAATACATGTCATCTAGGAAACATCGACACTCTTGAGAGCTTTCGTATCGTGTTGGATACTCTGACACGTGTTTGACATTTTTCGACACTCTCAAACACTCTCCGACACTCTATCAATACACGCCGAAAATCCAACTTCTGGTTAACTTTCCCAATACTCTTTAATACTCGAGTTGGAATCCCAACATGTGAGTTTCTAACAAATGATTCGACATGTGAGGTCAATTTTAAAAAATTTCAATAAATGAGGAGTCAAATTATGTGTGTGTGTGTGTGTATTGTGCTGTATGTATAAGGCTTGCGTGTGTAATAAAAAAATAACAAAAATAATAAAAATAATAAAAATAATTAAAGGGGAAAATAGAAAAACCTAGTATTTTTTTTCTCTTTTTGACTTTCACTTCATGTGATACACAATTCACTCTTCAATTTTTTTCTCTTCTCTTTTAATATGTCTGACACACAAGTCTAGAATATAAATTGTTTGATTTTTTTTTTCAAATTTTATGAATTATTAGAACGGAGTTGAATTTGTCAAACTAAAATAATGAATGATATTAATAAATAACGGATTAATTTTTTTAGTTTAAATTCATTCTAGGTTTATTTATTTATTTATTAGTGAATTTGATTGAAATAATCATTAAAATGATAATCTATTGTGTATATATAAAAATATACATTTAATATATAATGTATTCTAACGTGTTAGAATTTTATATTTTTTTTAAAAATGGCTTGATAGCGTGTCAATGCTACTTAGCATGTCATCGCTCAATAACTCATCCAACCATCCCGCGCTAGTCATGATTCTCTTTGTTTCCCCTTCTTGGCTCTTGCCCCCTCTACCTCAGGATTTTTTGTTGCAATGTGGGCAATCATTAATAGATACCATTAGAGCAGCAGCGATCGTTCCATACTTCCAATATTATTCACTTTTTCTACAAAAATTTGTCAAACAACCCTTAATTATTTTTAAAACTTAACTTATTAGACAAAGCCGCACCTCGCCATTTAGATCCTCTATCGCTTTTTCAAGTAATTTATTCAAAACTCTTTTCCATTCTTTTACATAATCCCACTCCAAATTCACCAAACACGCCATGGGATTGGATTTCACTGTATATTTATCGCTGTTATGTTCGGTAATTAACTGAACAAAGACATTCGTTAGCTTCCTTCCACATGCGGAGGATTTCATATCTTACTAAAATTCCAATCCACTCTGAGCCTGGGCAGGTCTGATGCGCCGGCCGAGCAACCGGGCCTTTGGATCCAGGCATTCGGGTGGCGATGCCGGGTGCGTTCCAGGTCAGGATTTTTTTTTTCCCCTCTCTTTTGGGAGAGCCAAAACGACAGTACGAGAAAAAGCACAAAGATACAAAATGCGAACGAGGAGGAGGAGGAACCACCACCACCCATTTCCCCCCTTTGGCCTTTTGTCCCGTTGCTCGGGTCCCACGTAATGTTTGGAAA
Organism: Eucalyptus polyanthemos subsp. polyanthemos; assembly: GCA_017140185.1. Classification (NCBI taxonomy): domain Eukaryota; kingdom Viridiplantae; phylum Streptophyta; class Magnoliopsida; order Myrtales; family Myrtaceae; genus Eucalyptus; species Eucalyptus polyanthemos. The sequence continues at coordinate 18,865,004 of CM029463.1, read as the reverse complement.
TGGCAGAACCGGAACCGAAACCAGAACCAGAACCAGTCGACACGCACCTGTCGGATTGGATAATCCATCCCTCACCAACCCCTACCTAAATTTGCGATCGCGAGGGGATGAAACGAGGCCAGAGATTAATAAGAAAAGCACATCGATTAGAGCAAAAAAATCTTGTTTTGCTCTTGAGGCAGCAGCCTTTTTGGACCCGGAACCCTTCGTTCCTATCCGGGGAGGGCAAAAGTGCAATTATTGCCTTGTGCTTGTACTGTTAATTGATAAATGATTGCGTGACAATTTTTCAATATATACTATGAGAATAATAATTTATTATGTGCCATAAAAAATCAAATTACAAATAATTATAAAATTGTTGTAGGACTCATTTTTTCAAAAATTTGTGACAAAATCCTTGCTAATAGAAAAGCTTTTCCTTCTCCATAAGGAAGTCCATCTCTTCACTCTCGTTCAAGGGTGTTAGGATTCCACGCGTAATTACCAAAAATTACAAAGTAAAAACGAGGAAGAAAATTTGAGACATAATATTTTATCTTAGATTACTTTTAAAACTAGAGTTACATTTGGTAAATGATTTCACTATAAATTAGTATACCATAGCTCTCTATTACAATTTTCAATTACTCAAATTATAAGGCCAATATTTCGAAATCATCCTAGAGATCAAGATCGATTTCTAAGCAAATTGCGTTTGCGACTCGATTTGAGGCGTTGGACTTTACTGTGCCGCAACATAAACAGGAAGGAACTTACCCAAAAGAAAAAAAAAAAAAGGAAGAAGAAAGAGGGAAGCAGAGGAGGAACGAAGAAAGAGGAAATGGGAAATTCTGAGCTGGACCAGGAAAGGCAAGTAAAACTAGATCTCAAAAACCACCATCAGCCTAGCAAGTCATTTGGAAGCAAAATCCATAGGCAAAATGCCAACCCACTTTCCAGCCGACACCTGAAAATATCGTTATTTTTCTTTAAAATGAAAGAAAAATGACATATCAACGAACCAATTTTTCCCCTTTTGTAGACTTTTCAAGCTATTTCTTTTCTTTTCTTTTTTTCTCTGGGACCACTCTTGACTTGGTCAAGATATTACAATTACATCAATTATGCTTTTGTAAATAAAGAGAAAATAAATAACGAAGCCTTTCTACATAATGCAGAAAGTTAGGCAAGAAAGTTTAAGTGAACAATGTGAAATCAAAGTGGCACGAGAATCTTTAAATAGTCCTTAAGCGATAGGATGGAATCTATCGGCACCTCCAAAAAAAATAAAAATGACGCAAGTGAACTTCTCAAAGAAGCGAAAGGCTTCAATAAAGACCCGCAAAGCACAGGGCCTTGAAGCTGAGGTGAGTTCGCCTGTGCGCGAGTGAAGTGACAGAACTAGGAGAAGATGGCACCTGTGATCATCCCACGGAATCCGCCGGTCGGATACGGATTCCGTCCCACCGACGAGGAATTGGTCGATCATTACTTGAAGCTGAAAGTGCAAGGATTCACAGGCGTTGATTGTATCATTCCCGAGGTCGATATCTGCAAGTCGGAGCCTTGGGAATTACCAAAAATATTTAAGGGTAAAGAACGAGACGCTGCTATTCATTTTTTCCTGTCCGTTTTTGGCTAGTTATGGCATCGTCATGGATATCTCGTACTTATAAATGTGGCAGCATGTTGTCCTAGAGTTCTGTGACGATCGCGGGAAAATAGTCTATGAATCAGTGAATATTTTGCGGAATTTGCTGATGGAATCGAAGTTTGACTGTGTACAGTTCACTATTTAAGATATGCATCTGCTGTAGGAAAAGAAAGGGATAAGTTCATCATTAATTAGATTTGAATTGAACTTGACAGAGCAATCAATCATTCCTCCTGATGACAAAGTTCAAGAGTGGTGGTTCTTCTATCTGCAAACGTCACCAATTCAAAGATCGACTCCATTGGGATTTTGGAAGAAGACTGGTGTTGACAGGACTATCAAGGCTGGAGACAGGAACAGAGCGATTGGTACTAAGAAAACACTGGTCTTTTATAAGGGTCATGGCTCTAAAGGCGTCAAGACCAATTGGGTGATTCACGAATATTATCTACTGACCAACAATCTCAATGAACTGTTTCCACACGCTGTATGCAATCTGTCCCTTGTTTATTTCTTCTGGTTTACTTCATTCATTTGAGTATTGTAATAATCTGCAGAACCATCCAATTCAAAAGTTTCAATTAGCCAAAAGCAATGATTCTGTTCTTCCTCATTTTCCATTGTCGAAGTTTGTAATGGAGCAGGATTCTGGAATTTAAGTAGGACAAGATCAGGTCTTATGGATTCCAATAACATGGTTTTTTGACAGCCGACCAAGAGCTACGTTGTCTGTCACTTAAAGCACAAAGGAAATGAAGAGTCTGATTGTTCAGCCCTGCAATTAAATGATGGAGCCATTAGCTTGATGGACTTGGATTCAGGCCTTCATCAACCTGAACACAATAACTCATATCCGGAAGTGAGAATGAAAAAATGTTCTGTTCATGGGCATAGTTTGTGAAGCATGTTCCATACTAATCTTCCTTGTTTTGAAAACAGACGTGGAGTGAGGCAGTTGGAAACTCATCAATTAGCTTGGATGACTTGGATTCAAACCTTCATCAACCTGAACATCAGAACTTATTTCCGGAAGTGAGAATGAAAAAAATGTTCTGTTCATGGTATAATTTGTGAAGCATGTCCCTAACTAGCCTTTTTTACTTTTGAAAACAGCCTTCGATTCAGGCAGTGGAAAACTCATCAATTAGCTTGGTTGACTTGCAGTCAGACCTTCGTCAACCTGAACATGAGAACTCCTGTCCAGAAGTGAGAATGAAAAAAATGTTTTGTTCATGGACATGATTTGTGAAGTATGTCCATAATTAACCTAATTACTTTTCTAAACAGTCATGGATTCTGGTAGACTCAGCAACGGAGCCCTCACTTCAGCAGGACAACCAAGTTCAAGACATTACATCAATTCTCCCGCAGACTTCTTTCCAATCAGAAAATGTTGACTCCCAAACCGACTTACATGTTAGAAATTTCAGAAGTCCATCTTTTGCGGACCTCTCGTGGGATGATGATGATTTAGTTGTTTATTTTGATGAATCCAACCAGTTGCAAGTTGGCTACATTGACAGAGATCAAATTCAAACACAGGTCAAAATTCTACTCCTAAAGTTTCGGTTGGTTATACAGCTTGTTCACCTTTATTATATTTAGGGAAGAAAAACTTACAAAGAAAAGAGAGATTTCAGGGAAATTCCTCATGCCCTATTAGCCTTCAATTGGATAGGTACCAGAATGGCAAAAAAACCGCCAAAGAAGAATGTTGCCAGATTAAATAATATCACATCAGAGAAGTGAAGCAGAACATATCAACATATAATACAGCTTCCATACACATTTTAAATGAAAATTTGGATGTTCGTCATGAGCTTTACTGTTTAAGATTATGCCTCAGCCATTCATTTTCCTTCGATGTGTTTCTCCTGCATTGCAGTATGGCCCAGAATGTAGCTCAGATGATGAACATGCTGTTCTGATGAAGAGTCAGCGAGCAAAAATGATCGAATCACTCCATGGTGTAGTTTCACTAGATGAAAAGAAAGGGTTCATTGAGCATAAGTTCAATGGGTTACATATCTCCTCCTCGAAGCATATGAAGCCTCCAAAAAAGCCTGAAATTGCAAGAACTTACAGCACTGATGAAGAATCGACGGTCGAAAAGGTGGAGAAGCTGGAACTTGCAGCCAGAAACATCAAACCAGAATGTGTTACTCTGGATGAATTAGAAGCCAAAGCAAAGGTGAAACAAACTTCTAAATTCACTTGCAATGTCTTATTATTAATTTCAAGTTAGGATTTTTTGCATTGAGTTTGCTGGTAAAGTTAATGGTAAGGTTTTCATATTGTTAGCAAAATTCAAAAGAAAAGAGTATGACAATTCTGAGTTTCAAGAGTCTCCAGTTGATTTAATTATTTGCTTCTGTATAAGCATATAAGATAGAATGTTTTACAAACATTGGCAGTTAGGAGAAAGCAGAGAGCACCGTGCTGCATCAAAATCACCACAGAACAATCACAACAAAGGAATTGAACTAGCCATAGAGAAACCAAATTCAATGCCTAACTTGAGAGGAGCAATCACTGACTGCACAAAGATTTCCATGGTTCCTCCACTGGTTAGTTTTGCAAAACGTGCTTATTGGGATTTGCTTGTTAATGCCCCGAAATAACAAACAAGACCATGCAAAGAAGCGGAAAATCATAATGTAATATAGCTTCCAGACAACTTTAGTAATGAAACCACTAATGTTTGTCATAAGACCAGGATCATGCTTTAGTCAGCTCCTCTGGTTCAATTGATCTCAAGCAATATGTTGGTTGCAGTATGGCCAAACATCCAGCTCATGTAATGCTCATGCTATGGTGGAGAATTGGCAGACACCAACAATTGAAACTCTCCATGGCCAAACATCTAGCTCACAGAACAAAAATGCTATGGAGGAGACTGGGCAAACACTGGAAAAGAAAAGCTTTGATGGGAATGAGTCCAAGTGCTCAAATGCCTTTCCCCCAAAACGTATGGATACTCTGGAAAAGCCTGCAACTGTAAGAATTTATAGCAAAGGTGATAAGATGGGGTTTTTCGAGGTCAAAAAGCAAGAACTTGCAGCCAGAAATATCAAACCAAACTGTGTATTATTGGATGACTCGGCTGCCAAAGCAAAGGTAAGAGAAGCATGTTGTTTGTTTCTTCATTTTCTGTTGCTTCCTTGTAACATAAACCAAAATAGCATGATACATCAAAGAAGGTCATCACAAAAGCTCAAAATGTAGCAGACTCCATGCACTTCTAAAATGAAAGCTCCCATGGGTCAGGAGATTGAGCGTGCACTACACCTTAGTTATTTCTTCTGATACAGTTGATCTCATTCACACAATGTCTTGTTGCAGTTGCATAATGAACATGTTGCGCTAGTGGATAATGTGCGAATTGGAACAGTTGAACCTCTCAATGGAGTTGCTCCTCCGCACAAAAAGAAAGGCTTCGACAAGAAAAAGTGTGACAGCTTACATGTCTCCTCCACAAAACATACGGAGCTTCCAAGAAGGCATGAGGGTGTAAGAAATTACTGCAAAGGTGAACAATTGAGACTTGAAAAGCTTAGAAAGGAAGATCTGGCAGCCAGAAATATCAAATCAGTATGTATACCTTTGGATGAATCAATAGCCATAGCAAAGGTAAAAGAAGCTTCTATACCCATACCCATCGTGTCTAAGTATTAATTTTTTTGACTTTGTGCTTTTTTAAAATTACTTGGGTGGTTTGAGTTAATGGCACCTATCTTGTACTTTAGGACAAGATAGAAAAGACTAGCAGAATGCAATGACTAATTAACGGTGTTAGGCAAATTGTTTAGTTTTTTCTTTTCTCGAAAGTTTAAGCTCCCATAAATGATTGACCACCAAGGGAACAAAGATTCACTATTCCTCCCCTTGTTATTCCTGCAAAAATGCGAATGGCTCGCTTATTCCCTCTTTACAATTGATCTCGTGCAATGTGTTATTGCAGCATGACCAAGCATCTAGGTTGCATAAAGGATCTATTCTAGAGGAGAATTGGCTGACATCAACAAACAAATCACTCGATGGTGTTCTGAAGGGGAAGAAGGGCTGTACCGAGAATGAGTTGGACGGATGGGAGATCATCTCTGCAAAACAGACAGAGAATCCAAAAAAGGCTGGGAATGCAGGAATTTCTTGCAAATACAAAGATCCGAGGTTAGAGAAGCTCAAGATGCCAGAATTTTCAGCCAGAGAGATATCAAACCAGATGGTTCACCTTTGGTCAAATCGATGGCCATATCAAAGGTAAAACTCTTGAGAACTTTTAGAGTATTGAATTGGTTGGATTGATCCATTATGCTAATGTTTTAGAGTGATTGATATAGTCACAGAGGAGAAAGCAATGAGCATTGCGAGGAGACTGAACCAGCCAGAGAGATATCAATTTCAGCTACTCCATTGACTGGATCAACAAGCAACCACGCAGAGATTTCTGCCAATTCTTCAACCTTCAAATTCACCAAAAGATTCATGCCTTGGTGATACAAGCCTCTCAATTAACGTGTATATAGGATCACTTGTAGCTTATCTTCAGTTGGATTGCCATGCCTTGTACTTCGTTGTCATCTGTAATGGAATAAAAACTCTTGCTAAAAGCGTTCACTGGTTCCGGAGGTGAATAACCAAACTGAGAAGCTTCTTCTGAAAGTGTTCTCAATCTGCAAACCTCCATTATTGCATTAAATTTTCTTTTCTTTTCCAAATCGAAACGTGTTGAAGCATATTTTTTTTTCTTCGTACTTCATTTATGGTTGAGGATAAATTCTGGATCTCAACTATGCGCTCCATGTGCAGATCAAATTGCACCTAATGCGATTGGCGACACTCTAAACAAGCTGAAGCGCTGCCACTTCTCCTATGGCAGCACACCATCTGTAAACATTAAACACACAATGCCACCACCGCACCGTCACCATAGCCGGCTGCCACTCATCATTAAACCACCATACTCACATACCGTCATCACCATCTTCTCCTTCATCCACAACCAGCGTCCACCGTAAATGAAAGAAACAAGCTGCCGCCACCATGGGATTTTCCATTTTTCGCACTACCCGGATTGTTTCGACTGCCATCATCGTCTGCTGCAGTCCACCATCCGTCACGCCGCCACCACAATGACCATCACTTGGAACCACCATCAAGAATCCATGGCCACCACCGACCGCGATGCCAAAGGCCATGAACCAACACCAAGAACCGAAACTAATCCTTTTACCGCCTCAGACATTGCTGGAAAACAACCATCCAAGCAAATCCCGTGGCCATCGTCGTTGGGTTGCGACTGGATTTGAGGCGCTGGACTTCACCGAGCCGCAACATAAACAGGAAGGAAGAAGAAAGAGGGAAGAAGAGGAGTAACAAAGAAAGAGGAAAATGGGAAATCGTGAGCTGGACTAGGAAAAGTAAGGGGGTGCATGATAAATAAAAAAAAAATTATGTTCCAAGAATAGTTTTTCTATTCTAAAATAATTATGGAATAGAAATCCGTTTGATAAAATTATTTTACTTTTTTATTTCTGAAATAGATTATTGTTCCAGAAATATGTTTGGAGTAGAAATCAAGTAAAATTTTTTTACTTTTCTATTTCTAGAACGAAATGAGAATTCATCGCTAAGGCCGTCGGCCAGTTTGGCCGGAACAACGCTTTACACTCCCCACCCCACTATCCGAAAGGAAGAAATTTTGTATCGTTATTGAACGGATTTATTTTTAGAGTAGAAATTTTGTGTCGTTATCAAATGATTATTTTTGCTTAGAAACTCTTTTAGAAATAAAAATAAAAAAATTTATTTTATTATAAACTATTTCCTAACAAAATAGTTTTCATGTACGCCCTAAGTAAACTAGATCATGTAATAGCGGGACATTTTCTTTGACCAAGTCAAAGAGGAGGTGCCTTTTCTATTTAAAAAAGAAAAGAAATAAAAAGGGGTTGAAAAGTTAAAAAAAAAGGGAAAATGGCATAAAGCGAGAGTTCTCTCACTCAGAGTGGCCGCGGGCGGTTCGGGAAAAAGGAAGAGAGAAGAAAGGAAAAGAAGAAAGAAGAAAGGAAGAGGGTCAAGAAGAGAAAGGGGTTTTTATATGTGCATGTCAATGAGACATCGTCAAGTTGATTTGATTATGTAATGCAACACTTAGTAAGTACTCATGCCCCCTGTTCATCTAGTTAAAGTAGTGTCGCACCTTAACAACTATGGGAAAGAGTTTTAGATTTAGAGGTATTATTAATTTTGGATTGACAGCCTTTCATTGATGCAGGATCTCCCAAGTTCATACCTTGCATATTTTCACATTTTTATTCACTTTGAAGAAATTTGACTAAAGAGTGGCTACTAGCCACTAGAATTTTGGTGTCGACTAGGCCCCTAGGAAAATATCTTATTATTTGTGCAACTAGAGATTCTAGACTTGAAAACTTTATTACGTTAGTCCTAAGTAAGAAGAATTTTAGGTTTTGTTCTGACCATTCTAAAACAACGAATAGACATCCAAGATATTGAAAAGGGCAACCATGTATAATCACAAAAAAAAACACACACACACACACACACACAAGCATCCTAAAATAATCCGAAAAAAAGGATAATCCAAAATAAAGAATACTATTGTAAAGCTCTAAAGGCTTGTCTAAATTTTGGGTTTTAATACTTTTAAAGGATTTTCCTTTTTTTCTAAAATTTCTGATTTTTTCTTTAGGATTTTCTGAATTTTTAATGATTTTTCTAATTTTCTGTTATTTTATGGATGTTCGATTTTTAATGATTTTATGAATTTTCTAAATTCTTTTAATATTTTTTGGAATTTTACAAATTTTCATGAATTCTTTATTTTTCAAATATTTTAACGTTTTTCCGAATTTTAAAATTTTAAAAATTTTAAATTTATTTATTAATATTAGTTTTTTTAATATTAATATAAAAGAAATTCGGATCGGGCCAGGAGACCCGACCCAACCAAACCAACCTGGACCCTATCGATGTGGGTTGGGCAAAAAATGCGCCAAGGCCCACTTTGAATTGATCCCCAACTGGCCCATGAAAATAAAAGCAGTCCACTCAAATTCCAGCCCATGAGACCAAATCAAACCCAACCCAATTAATCCAACTCACCCCACTTACCTTTTTCCTTTAGCCCCACATTCCCAAGACATTCTCTCATAGGCTACGTTTGGTCGTCCGGATTTCTAATCGAAATAGGATTGGATATGATAAGATATAAAATTTTGGGATTCTTTTATATCCTATCCATTTTTTGATGAATCGTAGTATTAAAGTTAGATATATTCATATCATATTATGTATATTTTTTTAATATAAACGCATATCATTATAAATGTATATAAATAAAGGGAAAATGTCGCAAATGGTCCATGGGCTTCTACTTAATGTGTAATCTCATCCCTGAGTTTTCGATTTGCTCAATTTGATCCTTAAACTATCAATAAATATCCGATCTAATCTAGACTATTTGAAAATTGACTAATTTCATCATTCCATTAATTAAAGTTAACAGAATTGAGCATTTTGGTCTTTTTGTTTTTTCTTTCTTCTTCTTCTCTCTTCCCTCCGCCAGCCACCATGGCTGGCGGAGGGAAGAGAGAAGAAGAAGAAAAAAAAACAAAAAGAAAAAGACCAAAATATCCAATTTTGTTAACTTTAACTAATGGAATGACGAAATTTGTCAATTTTCAAATAGTCGAGACTAGATCAGACATTTATCGATAGTTAAGGAAGCAAATTGAGCAAATCGAAAGCTCAAAGGCGAGATTGCACATTAAGTAGAAGTCTAGGGACCATTTGTGACATTTTCCCAAAAAAGAAACGAAGATAAGAGAGGCGAACAGGCTTAGGATGTGTTTGCTTCAACATTTTGAAAGCTTATTAGGAAAATACAAAACAATTTAGCTTAAAGCACTTTAGGCAAATATAAAAGTCGTTTGATAAACTATACTTTGAGAAGTATCTTTGAGAGAAATGCTATTTGGTAGAAAATACATTTAAAAAGCTCTTTGAATGATTAATATTATATATTTTTTAATTTTATTTGTTTAAAATTGAAAAAAAATGATATATGCAACTTTTTAAATATAAATTTTGACAATAAGACTAAAAAAATCAAACACATATATAATTTTTTTTTAAAAAGACCAAACCCTTCATCAGAATTTTTTAATTTTTATTTTCTTAAAATTGAAAAAAAAATGATGTATGCAAATTTTTAAATATAATTTTTCACAATAATGATAAAAAAATCAAATACATATATATATAAAATTAAAAAAGGATCAAATCCTTCATCGAAATTTTTTAACTTTTATTTGTTTAAAATTGAAAAAATAATGTATGTAACTTTTTAAATATAAATTTGAGAATAATGCTAAAAAGTCAAATACATATATATATATAATTTTAAAAAAAATAGCAAACTCTTCGTCAGAATTTTTTAATTTTTTTTTAGAATTGAAAAAAATAATGTATGCAAATTTTTAAATATAAATTTTGACAATAATACTAAAAAAAGTCAAATACATATGCTAAAAAAATCAAATATATAAATATTTTTTTTAGAAGACCTAATATATTTAATTTTTTTAGAATTTATATGTGTGTGTGTGTGTGTGTGTGTGTGATTTTTTTAGCATTATTTGGTATTTAAAAAAATAATAACAATGGTAGAATAAAAAAATTGAAGAATGAGTGAAGATAGTTTTGGAAGAAAAAAAAGTTTCAGCATTTGGCCAAATGCTGAAAGTTCAAAGCTAGTTCCTATTAGCATTGGGCTTTTAGATTTTCCAATACTAACTTTCATTTGAAAATATTTCAAAATACTATCAAATGGTCAAAACATTTTCTCCGAGGGCTTTGGAGGTTGAAAACCCTTTGAGAATATTGAATCAAATACACCCTTAGAGGGCTGAAAGTTGCTAAGTGGGCCGGACATAACGGCCCACACGACTTCATCATTTTTTTTATCATTTATTATTTTTTTATAAATTTTTATATTTTTGCAAAATAAATGGATATTTAAAACATTGACAAAAATTCAGATGTCAACAAATAGTTTTCGAGTTTAGGGCTTGAAATCGGAATTTTGGGAAACTTGAGCTGTATAATCCAATTTTTGAGTAGTGGGTTTGATGGTCATTTGAAGCAACGGTTTTGTCGGAATGAAATTTTAGAGTTTTGCGAGCAAGTTTCACGTTACATTTAGATTTGAATAATTGCTTCAAGTAAGCGATTTGTTGATGCGTGAGAGTTATTTTATTGGCATTTAGGCTTAGTTTAGCCGTGCCATAATTGATATAGCATTTCACTTAGTTTTGATGTTATTTCTTGCTTATATGATAGGATTGCGAGTTCGTTAATTTAATTGTGACTTGTTATTTGGTTAAGGGCACATCCAAGTGAGTAATGCTATCTCTTTTATGGATTTGTAAACTCATGTCTTGAAAGAGATAAATATTTAAGTATCTTAAGCATGTTTATTGTTTAAAAGTCTGGATTAGACAATTACTACCTTTTAATATTTGAGAATGATTCGAGAGTGGTTTTATGAAAGGTATTGTGAAATAATATATATGTATAGCTTTGTGAATTGTCTTATGGAATGAGTTATAAGATAATTGAAGAAGCATTTTATGAAAAACATTACAAAAGGTTGTACATTGTGAATTCGGTTTATGAAATAATATGTAAATGCTTTACAAAAAACTATTAATTTCGGATGAATTGAATTGCAAAGGTTATATGATTGGTTTGTGAAATGTAATGTGGATTATGAGATTGATTTATGGATTGTATTTCTAGATATTGGAGAATGTGGGTTTGGTGTTCAATATCGCTGTTGGTCCATTGATAGGCTTGTGGGTATGCATACCAGGTTTAAGATATCTTTTTGGGTTGAGCCACCGAATTTGTAGGTGGAGACCTTACCAAGGAAAGAATCTTGATCGCCTTGTCAATAGGCGTTGTGTTGTCACTGTCGTGATCATGGTTTGCTATTAAGTAAAAGATTATTTAATGGATAGAGCATCGACGTATATTTTGATATGAGATGGATTATGAATAGACCATTTATATGGTTTTTTTTATTAGAGATTAATCAATAAATTTGATCATTGATGCTTGAATTGTGAGGATGATTTAAATGAGCATTTTCGAAATTGAATAAAATTTGTTGAAATTAAATAACACATATATGATTTTATATGTATATTAAATAGTTGGATTAAAAGTTTCTCATGTTGTCATACCCTTTGTTGGTTTTGGGGTGTGACAAATCTCAAAACCCACCATCAGTCTAGTGAGAGTCATTTGGAAGGAAAATCCATAAGCAAAAAGCCATTTTCCATGAAAAAGGGTGAGAAATGATTTCCAACTCAATTTCATGCGAACGCTATAAATATTGTTATTTTTATAAAAAAAATGAGTTCTCTGAAAATGTTTTTCAAAAGCACTAATTTTTAACAAACCAAGCCGAAGCTAAGTAAATAACAATGAGCAAAAGTGAAATTATTGTCAGGTCAAGACATGTTGAAGGAAGAGAATTGGCAAATATGATGCACGCAACATGAAATTCTTGTCGGCGCATGTTACCTACCAAATTAGATGAATGTCAACAATTGAAGTGTGGCCCGATCGACACACGCCCATCAAGCGTACTACTACTCATGGTCAGCTACGTATGGCTATAGCTAGTCAATATTGGGATGAGCAGCAAGCATTCAATATCTCATCTTGTGGATATATCCGAGACGGGGGCTATAGTCGGAGCCCTAATTCAAAGGAGTTATGAGCCAACTATCAACGTGAAATGCTTTATTCCTCTTCAGACATACCTAATATCAAAGATCTACACTTATAAGGCTAATACATTGAAATCACCTTAGAGATCAAGATCGACTTCTAAGCTAATCCCGTGGCCACCGTTGTTGGGTTGCGACTGGATTTGAGGCGTTGGACTTCACAGTGCCGGAACATAAACAGGAAGGAAGAAGAAAAGAGGGAAGCAGAGGAGGAAGAAAGAAAGAGGAAATGGGAAATTGTGAGCTGGACCAGGAAAAGTAAGTAAAACTAGATCTCAAAAACCACCATCAGCCTAGCAAGTCATTTGGAAGTAAAATCCATAGGCAAAAGGCCATTTCCGTACCGAAGGGTGAGAAAGGATTTCCAACCCATTTGAGCCAACACCTGAAAATATCGCTATTTTTCTTGAAAATGACATCTCAAAGCACCAATTTTTCTCCTTTGATAGACTTTTTTTTATTTTATTTTATCGGTTCTACTCTAATCTTACTATAACACTTACTTTCGACATTTTCATCGGAAAGACGTGGGAGTAGAAATCTACTTACGAAATTCCTTTCAATCTCCTTTGAAAATGTTTCCTCAATTCACCTCTCCCTTCTAAATTGGAAGGATGACCACCAGAGCGAACCTTTGGTTCCTTTTGTAGACTTTTCAAGCTATTTTTTTTTCTTATCCTTTCTTTCTTTCTTTTTTCTCCGGGACCACTCTTGACTTGGTCAAGATACTACAATTACATTGTTTATACTTTTGTCAATAAAGAGAAAATAAATAACAAAGGCTTTCTACGTGATGCAGAAAGTTAGGACAGAGTTTTAGTGGATAGCGTGACATTTGAGAGCGATAGGAGAATCTTTGAATAGTCCTTAAGCGATAGGGTGGATTCCACCGGCAAACCCAAAAAAGCAGAAAAAAAAATGACGTAAGGCAACTTCTCAGAGAAGGGAAAGACTTTGATGAAGACTTAAAGCGCGAGGCCTTGAAGCTCGTTCTTTCCGTTTTCCCAGAACTTCGGTAAATTCGCCCTCGAGCGAGGGAAGTAACAGAACTAGAAGAAGATGGGAGCTGTGATCATCCCACGGAATCCGCCGGTCGGATACGGATTCCGTCCCACCGACGAGGAATTGGTCGATCATTACTTGAAGCTGAAAGTGCTCGGGATCACAGGCGACGTCTGCATCATTCCCGAGGTGGATATCTGCAAGTGGGAGCCTTGGGAATTACCAAGAATATTTGAGGGTAAAGAACGAGACGCTGCTATTCATTTTTCCTGTCCGTTTTTGGCCAGTCATGGCATCGTAATGGATATCTAGTACTTATAAATGCGGCAGCATGTTGTCCTAGAGTTCTGTGACGATCGCGGTAAAATAGTCTATGAATCAGTGAATATTTTGCGGAATTTGCTGATGGAATCGAAGTTTGACTGTGTACAGTTCACTATGCATCTTTTGGCCGTAGGAAAAGAAAGGGATGAGTTCATCATTAATTAGATTTGAATTGAACTTGACAGAGCAATCAATCATTCCTCCTGATGACAAAGTTCAAGAGTGGTGGTTCTTCTATCTGCAAACGCCACGAATTCAAAGATCGACTCCATTGGGATATTGGAAGAAGACTGGTGTTGATAGGACTATCAAGGCTGGAGACAGGAACAGAGCGATTGGTACTAAGAAAACACTGGTCTTTTATAAGCGTCACGGCTCTGAAGGCGTCAAGACCAACTGGGTCATCCACGAATATTATCTACTGACCAACAATCTCAATGAACTGTTTCCACACGCTGTATGCAATCTGTCCCTTGTTTATTTCTTCTGGTTTACTGCATTCATTTGAGTATTGTAATAATCTGCAGAACCATCCAATTCAAAAGTTTCAATTAGCCAAAAACAATGATTTTGTTCTTCCTCATTTTCCATTGTCGAAGTTTGTATTGGAGTAGGTTTATGGAATTTAAGTAGGACAAGATCAGGTCTTATGGATTCCAATAACATGGTTGTTTGACAGCCGACCAAGAGCTACGTTGTCTGTCACTTAAAGCACAAAGGAAATGAAGAGTCTGATTTTTCAGCCCTGCAATTAAACGGTGGGGCCATTAGCTTGATGGACTTGGATTCAGGCCTTCGTCAACCTGAACAAAATAACTCATTTCCAGAAGTGAGAACGAAAAGATGTTCTGTTCATGAGCATAATTTGTGAAGCATGTTCCATACTAATCTTCTTTGTTTTGAAAACAGCCGTGGAGTGAGGCAGTTGGAAACTCATCAATTAGCTTGGCCGACTTGGATTCAAATCTTCATCAACCTGAACATGAGAGCTTATTTCCGGAAGTGAGAATGAAAAAATGTTCTGTTCATGGTATAATTTGTGAAGCATGTCCATAACTAGCCTTTTCTACTTTTGAAAACAGCCTTGGATTCAGGCAGTGGAAAACCCATCAATTAGCTTGGTTGACTTGCAGTCAGACCTTCGTCAACCTGAACCTGAGAACTCATGTCCAGAAGTGAGAACAAAAAAAAAATGTTTTGTTCATTGATTTGTGAAGTATGTCCATAATTAACCTATTTACTTTTCAAAACAGCCATGGATTCTGGTAGACTCAGCAACGGAGCCCTCACTTCAGCAGGACAACCAAGTTCAAGTCATTACATCAATTCTCCCGCAGACTTCTTTCCAATCAGAAATTGTTGACTCCCAAACCGACTTACATGTTAGAAATTTTGGAAGTCCATCTTTTGCGGACCTCCCATTGGATGATGATTTAGTTGTTTATTTTGATGAATCCAACCAGTTGCAAGTCGGCTACATTGACAGAGATCAAATTCAAACACAGGTCAAAATTCTACTCCTAAAGTTTCGGTTGGTTATACAGCTTGTTCACCTTTATTATATTTAGGGAAGAAATACGTACATAGAAAAGAGAGATTTCAGGGAAATTCCTCATGCCCTATTAGCCTTCAATTGGATATGTACCAGAATGGCAAAAAAACTGCCAAAGAAAAATATTGCCAGATTAAATAATATCACATCAGAGAAGTGAAGCGGAACATATCAACATATAATACAGCTTCCAGACACATTTTAAATGAAAATTTGGATGTTCGTCATGAGCTTTACTGTTTAAGATTATGCCTCAGCCATTCATTTTCCTTCGATGTGTTTCATCTCCTGCATTGCAGTATGGCCCAAAATGTAGCCCAGATGATGAACATGCTGTTCTGAGGAAGAGTCAGCGAGCAAAAATGATCAAATCACTCCATGGTGTAGTTTCACTAGATGAAAAGAAAGGGTTCATTGAACATAAGTTCAATGGGTTACATATCTCCTCCCCGAAGCATATGGAGCCTCCAAAAAAGCCTGAAATTGCAAGAACTTACAGCACTGATGAAGAATCGAGGGTCGAAAAGGTGGAGAAGCTGGAACTTGCTGCCAGAAATATCAAACCAGAATGTGTTACTCTGGATGAATTAGAAGCCAAAGCAAAGGTGAAACAAGCTTCTAAATGCACTCGTAATGTCTAATTATTAATTTCAATTTAGGATTTTTTGCATTGAGTTTGCTGGTAAAGTTAATGGCAAGGTTTTCATATTGTCAGCGAAATTCAAAAGAAAAGAGTAGGACAATTCCGAGTTTCAAGAGTCTCCAGTTGATTTAATTATTCGCTTCTGTATAAGCATATAAGATAGAATGTTTTACAAACATTGGGAGATAGGAGAAAGCAGAGAGCACCATGCTGCATCAAAATCACCCCAGAACAATCACAACAAAGGAATTGAACTAGCCATAGAGAAACCAAATTCAATGCCTAACTTGAGAGGAACAATCACTGACTGCACAAAGATTTCCATGGTTCCTCCACTGGTTAATTTTGCAAAACGTGCTTATTGGGATTTGCTTGTTAATGCCCTGAAATAACAAACAAGACCATGCAAAGAAGCGGAAAATCATAATGTAATATAGCTTCCAGACAATTTTAGAAATGAAACCACTAATGTTTGTCATAAGACCAGGATCATGCCTTAGTCGGCTCCTCTGGTTCAATTGATCTCAAGCAATATGTTGGTTGCAGTATGGCCAAACATCCAGCTCACGTAATGCTCATGCTAAGGTGGAGAATTGGCAGACACCAACAATTGAAACTCTCCATGGCCAAACATCTAGCTCACAGAACAAAAATGCTATGGAGGAGACTGGGCAAACACTAGCAATTGAACTACCCCATGGATGTCGAGAAGTTCCTCCAGAGGAAAAGAAAAGCTTTGATGGGAATGAGTCCAAGTGCTCAAATGTCTTTCCCCCAAAACGTATGGATCCTCTGGAAGAGCCAGCAACTGTAAGAATTTATAGCAAAGGTGAAAAGATGAGGTTTTTAGAGGTCAAAAAGCAAGAACTTGCAGCCAAAAATATCAAACCAAATTGTGCATTATTGGATGACTTGGCCGCCAAAGCAAAGGTAAGAGAAGCATGCTGTTTGTTCCTTCATTTTCTGTCGCTTCCCTGTAACATAAACCAAAGTAGCATGATACATCAAAGAAGGTCATCACAGAGAAGTGAAAAGCTCAAAATGTAGCAGACTCCACGCACTTCTTAAATGAAAGCTCCCATGGGTCAAGAGATTGAGCGTGCACTACACCTCAGTTATTTCTTCTGATACAGTTGATCTCATTCATGCAATGTCTTGTTGCAGTCGCATAATGAACATGTTGCGGTAGTGGATAATGTGCGAATTGGAACAGTTGAACCTCTCAATGGAGTTGCTCCTCTGCACAAAAAGAAAGGCTTCGACAAGAATGAGTTTGACAGCTTACATGTCTCCTCCACAAAACATACGGAGCTTCCAAGAAGACATGAGGGTGTAAGAAGTTACTGCAAAGGTGAACAACCGAGACTTGGAAAGCTTAGAAAGGAAGATCTGGCAGCCAGAAATAGTAAATCAGTATATAGACCTTTGGATGAATCAATAGCCATAGCAAAGGTAAAAGAAGCTTCTATACCCATCGTGTCTAAGTATTAATTTTTTTGACTTTGTGCTTTTTAAAATTACTTGGGTGTTTGAGTTAATGGCACCTATCTTGTACTTTAGGACAAGATAGAAAAGACTAGCAGAATGCAATGACTAATTAACCGTGTTAGACAAATTGTTTAGTTTCTTCTTTTCTTGAAAGTTTAAGCTGCCATAAATGATTGACCACCAAGGGAACAAAGATTCACTCTTCCTCCCCTTGTTATTCCTGCAAAAATGCAAATGGCTCACTTATACCCTCTTTACAATTGATCTCGTGCAATTTGTTATTGCAGCATGACCAAGCATCTAGGTTGCATAAAGGATCTATTCTAGAGGAGAATTGGCTGACATCAACAAACAAATCACTTGATGGTGTTCTGAAGGGAAAAAAGGGCTGTACCGAGAGTGAGTTGGACGGATGGGAGATCGTCTCTGCAAAACAGACAGAGCATCCAAAAAAGGCTGGGAATGCAGGAATTTCTTGCAAATACAAAGATCCGAGGTTAGAAAAGCTCAAGATGCCAGAATTTTCAGCCAGAGAGATATCAAACCAGAAGGTTCACCTTTGGTTGAATCAACAGCCCGATCAAAGGTAATACTCTCGAGTACTTTTTGGAGTATTGTATTGGTTGGATTGATACAATATGCTAAGGTTTTAGAGTGATACAATATAGTCACAGAGGAGAAAGCAATGAGCACAGGGAGGAGACTGAACCAGCCAGAGAGATATCAATTTCAGCTACTCCATTGGCTGGATCAACAAGCAACCACACAGAGATTAGTGCCAATTCTTCAACCTTCAAATTCACCAAAAGATTCATGCCTTGGTGATACAAGCCTCTCGATTACTTGTGTATATAGGATCACTTGTAGCTTATCTTCAGTTGGACTGCCATGCCTTGTACTTCGTTGTCATCTGTAATGGAATAAAAACTCTTGCTATAAGCGTTCACCGGTTCCAGATGTGAAAAACCAAACTGAGAAGCTTCTTCTGGAAGTGTTCTCAATCTGCAAACCTCCGTCATTGCATTAAATTTTCTTTTCTTTTCTTTTCCAAATCGAAACGTGTTGAAGCATATTTTTTTTTCTTCGTACTTCATTTATGGTTGAGGAAAAATTCTGCATCTCAGCTATGCGCACCATGTGCAGATCAAATTGCACCTAACGCGATTGTCAACTCTCTAAACAGGCTGAAGTGCTGCCACTTCTCCCATGGCAGCACACCATCTGTAAACATTAAACACACAATGCCACCACCACACCGTAACCATCGCCGGCCGCCACTGATCATTGAACCACCATACTCACATACCATCATCACCATCTTCTCCTTCATCCACAACCAGCGTCCACCGTAAATGAAAGAAACAAGCTCCCGCCACCATGGGATTTTCCATTTTTCGCACCACCCGGATTGTTTCGACTGCTATCATCGTCTGCTGCAGTCCACCATCCGCCGCGCCACCACAATGACCATCGCTTGGAACCACCATCAAGAATCCATAGCCACCACCGACCACGATGCCAAAGGCCATGAACCAACACCAAGAACCGAAACTAATCCTTTTACCGCCTCAGACATTGCTGGAAAACAACCATCCAAGCAAATCCCGTGGCCATCGTCGTTGGGTTGCGACTGGATTTGAGGCGTTGGACTTCACCGGGCCGCAATATAAACAGGAAGGAAGAAGAAAGAGGGAAGCAGAGGAGGAACAAAGAAAGAGGAAATGGAAAATTGTGAGCTGGACCAGGAAAAGTAAGTAAACCGGATCTCGTAATAGCGGGACATTTTCTTTGACCAAGTCAAAGAGGAGGTGCCTTTTCTATTAAAAAAAAAGAAATAAAAAGTTTTTATTTTATTTTATTTTGGTCTATCATATTTTATTCCTACTCTAACTCTCGCTTTCAGACTTTTGTCTTGCATTTTTGCAAAGCGTAAGTCAAAACCCACACTAAATTAAATCGTCCATATCCCAACCCTTAAAAAGGTGGGAATTCAAATCCAATGTAGGGATTCAAACCCTCACCTCCTCCCTCCATATTGAAAGGGTAGTCACTAAAGCAAAAACTCCAGTGATTAAATAAAAAGGGGTTGAAAAGTTAAAAAGAAAAAATGGGAAAATGGGAGTGGCCACAAGCGGATCAAGAAAAAGGAAGAGGGAAGAAAGAAGAAAGGAAAGGGTCAAGAAGAGAAAAGGGTTTTCATATGTGCATGTCAATGAGACATTGTCAAGTTTTGATTCGATTATGTAATGCAACACTAGTAAGTACTCACACCCCTCGTTCATCTAGTTCAAGTAGTGTCGCAACTTAACACCTCTAGGAAAGAGTTTTAGATTTAGAGGTATTATTAATTTTGGATTAACAGTCTTTCATTAATGCAGAATCTCTCAAGCTCATATCTTGCAAATTTTCAAATTTTTATTCACTTTGAAGAAATTTGACTAAAGAGTGGCCACTAGTATTTTGTTGTCGACTGGAAACCTAGTAAAATATCTTATTACTTATGTAACTAGAGATTTTAGACTCGAAAACTTGATTACATTAGTCCTAAGATTAACACTCGAAGAATTTTAGGTTTTGTTCCGACCATTCTAAAACAAAGAATATGACATCCAATATATTGAAAAAGCGCAACCATGTAGAATCACAAAGAAAACACACAAGCATCCTAAAATTATCTAGAAAAAAAGATAATCCAAAATAAAGAATCCTATTGTAAAGCTCTAAAGGCTTGTCTAAGTCTTGGGTTTTAATACTTTTAAAGGATTTTCCCTTTTTTCTAAAATTTTCTGACTTTTTCTTTAGAATTTACTGAATTTTTAATGATTTTTCTATTTATGGATTTTCTTATTTTTAATGATTTTCTCAATTTTCTAAATTTTTAAATAGATTTCGGAATTTTATAAATCTTCATGAATTCTTTATTTTTCAAATATTCTAACGTTTTCCTGAATTAAAATTTTTTTTTTTTTCATATTTATTCATTAATATTAGTATTTTTAATATTAATATAAAAGAAATTCGGACCGGGCCAGGAGACCCGACCCAGCCAAACCAACCCGGACCCTATCGGTTCGGGTTGGGCAAAAAATGCGCCAAGGCCCACTTTGAATTGATCCCCAATGGGCCCATGAAAATAAAAGCAGTCCACTCAAATTCCAGCCCATGAGACCAAATCAAACCCAACCCAATTAATCCAACTCACCCCACTTACCTTTTTCCTTCAGCCCCACATTCCCAAGACGTTCTCTCCTTAACTTCGTCTTTTTCTTTCCTTTTCATTGCCTTTTTTATTTTATTTTTTCCTCCCTTCCCTTTTTTTTTTAAAGATTTTGCTAGCATACCAGTTTTGAATACTATGAGAATAACATTACAAATTTTTGAAGAAGTGAGTTTCATAACAATTTATAATTATTCATGATTTGATTTTTTACGATTTAAAATAAATTATTATTCTCACGATATATTAAAGATCATCATACAATCATGTTTTTTATTAGCACGTGGTCTTCTTCCTCCAAGTGTTCTTATGCCCAACGCATCCTTCTGCATCCCCTTCATTGAACTTTCTACACTTGAGATCAACTACCACAATTATGGGTGACATCCTTCTGCTAGAAATATGACTAACCATGAAGAGGACAAAATGAGAAACGATGGAATCCTCCATATCGTTATTCATTTCTATTTATTACTTTTTTTTCTGTTTTTTTTTATACTCGTTGCAAGGAAAAAAGAAGGGTGCGCACACAACCGGGTACCCACCTTGAACCAAAAATTCAGTTGGAGGACGGTATTGAGCATAGATAGAAAGATCAAGCCCTACCATGTCATTTCCCTAAAATTTTGGACCTTTCGTAAATGATATATCTTTTGGAGAATCGGCTTTGCTTTTCATCGTACCAACGCGAATCTTTCTTTTTTCCCTTTAGCTACCACCATTGCTCATCGTGCACGTGTCATATGAAATCCTTAATTTCTTCCCGACTGGGACCCACTTTGCAACTCCATATCATCATCTGCATGTTGCATAAAATTCTATAGTATTCTTCACAGTGAAACACTTCCAAATTTCTACCTCACATCATCATGTGAGTTATTCATGCATGTGGGAGCTGATATGCAATGTGACTCGCAAAGCATCTGAGTCATGTTCAATTATATAATATAAATCTATCACATCATGTTAGTCTTTAGTTCTAATCGAATATATGAATAATCTTTAGAATTATGCCCAACAAAGTTAACACAAGTAGTGGAGGAATTCCAGCCATCTGTAGTCAGCAAAAGTGTCAGTCTAGTGGGACCCCACTGAACAGTGCAATACCTTCTGAAGCAAGGTTGAAGAAAAGTGATTGCTTTTGTCCTATAAAGTCAAGCCACTT
Organism: Eucalyptus polyanthemos subsp. polyanthemos; assembly: GCA_017140185.1. Classification (NCBI taxonomy): domain Eukaryota; kingdom Viridiplantae; phylum Streptophyta; class Magnoliopsida; order Myrtales; family Myrtaceae; genus Eucalyptus; species Eucalyptus polyanthemos. Next base: position 18,843,154 of record CM029463.1, on the reverse strand, counting down.
GCAATGGTTTGGAATCACACACTCTCAAGTCCCAAGCGAGGCGAAGCAAATAGTAAAACTCTGTTTCCCCTGTGTTTTCCCCTGCTCCAGCAAGTCGTCCACACTCATCTTCTCTTGGTCTGTTGCAGGCTGAAGTTGAGACTGGTAGGCACCATCAGATCGGATGGCGGCATGGCCGGTGGGACTCAGATTCGAACCGACCGAGGACGAACTCGTCGATCATCACCTTAGAGGGAAGCTCAAGGGAAAACTGGAAGCATTCTGCCTCATCCCAGAGCTATACATCTACAGTTGCGAGCCTCCCGATTTGTTCATATCATACAGTGGTAACTGCATAGTGGAGTGCTAGTCCTTCTAGTCTTCTCTATCTTTCCAATTTCCCGTGTTTACTCAATCCATTTATTCAACTGTTCTTTGTTTGTAGAGTTATCGGCCATACCGTCAGACGGACGGGAGTGCTTCTTCTTCTGTCCTTGTGGCGACAAGATTCCGAATAATCGTCGTTCTAATAACAGGATGACAGAATTGGGATTTTGGAAAGATACCTGTAAGAAACGCGTTATACGATCCCTGGTCACCGGCAAGCAAATAGGGATCAGGAAGATTTTGGTTTACTATGAGGGTCGACAACCGAAAGGCCGCAAGACCGATGTGGTCATGCATGAATATCACCTAAACTCAAGTGTCTCCGACAGTAAAATCTCCGGCCAGGTACTCAATTTTTCCCTCTGTTAATACCTCTAACTGAGCATCTGTAACGTGTTTAACAGTACACGTAAGGCTGAATATGGTTTAGAATCTTACGAATGGCTTCAGTTTAATTGGTGATTTGTCATCCATCTTAGAATATTTCATGTGTGTATGGTTATGATGGTCTCTGTTTATGGAACTCTGATCCACATCCTCTCATCTTTGCAGATGGCCTTTGTTCTCTGTCACATAATCGACAGGAAACGCAAGAAAGCGAGGTCAGCAAAAGCGTGTGCTTCGGCCAGTTCAAGCATCAGTAGTACTCCTAATGACTCTGGAAATGGACGATCCGACGAAGTTAGTACAGAGGTAACGAAAAATTGCTGTGGGTTGACATAAAGCAATACGACTACCAATATGCCTATCTAAGCTAAAGCTTTTAAATGTTCTTTTCCCCCCTCTTCTCTCCTCCAGGCATCTGAGGAAGTAACGATCGAAACCCAAAATCAGAACGAGATATGGATTTCCAGCATGCCAGACGATAATGGGCCAATTATCCCTCAGCAAGACCATATGCACGAAGAGCAAAGCCCGCTTTATAATGGTTGTCCGTTTATAGATGGGCACAGTGACGAATTGTATGATCTGCCATATTCCCCGAGCAAAGGTATGGAGATTTTGGACCTCTGGAATGTCCCTACGGATGAACTAGTATGCCAAAGTTTCCTTCCTGGAGAAGAATATGATGTACTTACTTTTCCCTAGTTACCATGTTGTTGACATAAGAGGGATGGGAGATGGGTGTGCTGTAAAAACTGTAGTTGGGTGAGTGGAGATTGTGTGTGTATTGTACAAACTATGTAGTGCTGCTTATAACAGTCAGGTTGTGAAAGTATGGACACTTCAGTATTATGTTTTGTACTGGTTGCAGTGTGAGTGAAGGAAAACCATTTTGTGCTGGTTGCAAATGACTTGTTTATTACCTTGTCTTCTCTGTCTAATGAGTGGATGATCCGAGACTAATCCAATTTAAGCTGCATCCCCTCCATCTAAACTGCGTGACTTGTCTAGTAAGACAGGTCATAGCCTCCAGTTTCCACTCTTGATGAAAATTTTCACCGATCTCGCAACTGAAATGCCAAACCGTAAAAATTCTTCTGACAGTGTTCTCAATCCTGTACGTCTGTCATTGCATTCGAAGCCTTACCGTTTGCAAATCCAAATATATCTGAAGCATTTTTTTTCTTGTACTTCACTTATGGTTGAGGATGCATTTTGCATCTCAGCTGTGCACACCAATTGCAGATCAATTGTACCTATGCAATTGTCAACACCCTGAGCAAGCTGAAGCGCTATGGCTTCTCCCACGGCACACCATCGATCACCATCGTCTATCTTCTCTGTAAACATTGAACACGCACTACCACTGCCGCAGCATCACCATCGCCAGCCACTACACATCATTGAACCAACATACCCACATGCCATCATCACCATCTTCTTTCTAATTTAACGAAACAAATTGCTGCCACCATAGATTTTTCTTCTTTCGCAGCCACTCGCATTGTTTTGAGTTCCATCATCGTCTGCTACAGTCCACATCTGCTACAGTCCACAATCCACCACTGACCTTGGAACCACCATCAAGAATTCATAGCCACCACTGACCACGATGCCAAAGGGAATCAACCTTCACCGCGACCGACAACTAATCCTTATACCACCTCAACACTGCTGGAAAACAACCATCCAAGCAGTCCCTTGGCCATCGTTGTTGGGTTGTGACTGGATTTGAGGTGTTAGGTTTCACTGCGTGCAACATAAAAGGAACGAACAGACCATAAAAAGAAGACAAAAGGAACGAAGAAGGGGGAGAAATAGGACGACAAAAGAAAGGGGGAATGGGAATTTGTGAGCTAAACCGCGATCGGTGAGTAAAATATTCAGGCCCAAACTAGATATTAAATCCCATCAACAGCTTAAGTGTTAGGGGAGCACCGAGTTGAGCTCAATCCGGAAATCGGATGGAACCAGCTTGGATTTTAATTTGATCGGAACGAATTTTTGAAGTTTCGTGCTCAAGTTTTGCATTGCAGATAACTTTGATTATCCTCTTTGAGCAAGAATTTTGGTAGGCACCTAAGAATCTTTTAGTTACTGAGTAAGCTCAGTTTAGCTTTCAGAAGAAAAAGAAAAAAAGATTGGTTTAGCAGCTCATAATTGACTTAGCATCTTACTCAATTTTGATGTTGTTCCATATATATTTGATAAGATTACGAGTTTGATAGTTCAAGTAATCTTCATAGTTTGATTTTAGGTGTTTCCAAGTAAGTGTCGCAATCTCTTTTGTGAGTTTATAAACTTATATCTTGAAAGTGATAGGGATTTGATATATTATGAGTTCTTTTTGAAGTGACTATTACTTGATTATAAAGAAGTCTTACAAACCACAGATGGGGAAAGATCTGCGCATAATATATTCCATAGGGGAAGAGGGGGGGAAGACACCCAATTACGTGGTAGGGTGTTTAGTCGATGGTGTCGAGCAATCCAATCTGCCGCTGCGTTAGTTTGTCGTGGGCTATAAGTCACCGTGAAGTCGTTGTTCTGCTGAAGCCCATGTGTACACCTGTGGACGATTTCTTTAAGGTCCCATGTAGATGCGGCCCGGCCCATGACCATTTCTACCGCCGCATAACAATCACTTTCTATGAAGTATCTTCCAGTTCGGCTTCCAAAGTCCCGCACGTGGTTCCTCTTGAGTTCGTGCATAAACGATATCCCGTGTGAAAGTGCTTGAGTTTCCGCTTCACCTGCCGAGGAAACCCTAGCTGTGGCCGCGAAGCCGTCGAGAACCCTTCCAGCTGCGTCTCGTACTATACCGGCGACAGAGCAGAGGAAATCGCCGGGTCTCCACGATGCATCAACGTTCAGCTTCAGATTTTGCCCTTCCGGAGGCCTCCAGTGAACGGGTGAGTTTTGGTTGAGAGATGGCTCGCTTTTTTTCGATCTACCCGTGCTGAGCGTGTACTGTTGTTCCTTTGCTATTATCAACAGATCTGCTGGTTGGGGTTCCATTGCACGAAAGATCCGGTTGTTTCTCGCCTTCCAGATGTTCCATAGGATCAGACTAATGAGTTCACGGTCGGGTGAGTTCTGATCTCTTCAGAATGTGTTTAAAAGCCACTGATCCGTGCGATTGATACTGTTATTTGGCCTGATCTGCTCAAAAATCGGGTCTTGCCATACTCGCTTTGTCCACTTGCACAAAAACAGCAAATGCTCTGTAGTTTCCATACTCGAACAGCATATCGGGCATCGTGGGTCACTTACAATTTTTCTTCTGTATAGGTTTTCCTTCGTCGGGAGGGCATTTTGGCAGAGGCTCCAGAGGAAGAAACGAACCTTTGGAGGCACATCAAGACTCCAAATTTGTGTCCACAAGGTACGTGGCGGTTGAAAAGAACATGAAGGCCGGTTCTGATCTGTTTTGCTAATGGATTTTCTTGCTTCATTATATCCGCTCTTGACAGAATATTGTCCAGAACCATTGCCTGTCCATATAAGCGTGTCTTGCTTCGGGTGCTGATGTAGGGGAATTGCTACGATTTCGTTTGCAAATTTTTCTTCATAATGATGGTAGATAAGTTGTTGTTTCCATTCACTGGATTCTGGATTGATCAGTTCAGACACAAATTTAGGCTCTGTGTGGTTTGCTGTCCCACCTATTATACCTTGTAATTGCCACCTGTCTTCTCTTATGCGAATTGATTTCCCATCCCCTACTGACCATTTGATATTGCTTTTTATGGTGTCTCTGCCAAGCATTAAGCTACGCCAGCCCCATGATGGTCGACTTCCCTTGGACGCATTCCATAGATCTCCGTGAGGGAAATAAATCCCTTTCAGCATTCTACTCCATAGAGCTGAAGGAAAGGAAACTAGACGCCAGGCCTGTTTACCTAGCATGGCTCGATTGAAGGTAATCAAATCCTTAAAGCCCATGACGCCTGCATCTTTTCGAGTTTTTAACGTTTCCCAGCTTTTCCAATGCAGGCCTCTTTTAGCGTCACCATTCTGCCACCAAAAAGACGCAATCCGTTGTTCTATAGCTCGGCAAATCGAAACAGGCAGCTTGAATATGGACATGGCATAGGTAGGTAGGGATTGCACCACACTCTTTATTAGCACTTCCTTACCAGCCTTTGTAAGCATTTTTTCTTTCCATCCAGCTAACTTGGAGTTTACTTTGGCCAGGATCCACGAAAACATCGCTTTTTTGGATTGTCCCCACTTAGTAGGTATGCCCAAGTATTTTCCTGTTTTCTTTAGAATAGAGACTCTCAATTGTGTGGCCAGATTGTGTTTCAAAACTTCTGGGCAATGTCCACTGAAATAAACCCTTGATTTATTCAGATTTACTGTTTGTCCCGTTGCATAGCAGTATTAGGTTAATATGAGGGCAAGGTTCTGGCATTCTGTAATGGTCCCATCTAGAAAACATATAACATCATCGGCAAACATCAAGTGTGATAGCTGAGGGCAATGTTTATTTACCCGTATTCCTTTGAGTGTTCCTTCTGCTAATGCTTTCTTCAACATCCAGGTTAAGACATTGGATATCAAGATGAAGATATAGGGTGAGAGGGGATCGCCTTGTCTGAGGCCCCTCGATGGGTGGAAGAAAGAGGTAGGTTCACCATTGATCTTTAAACTGAAAGTAACTGTTGTTATGCATTGCATAATTAGGGAGACCCATTTTGCATCGAACCCCATGTGCAGCATTAGATCCCTCATGAAATCCCATTCTATGCGATCATATGCTTTCTGCATATCAAGCTTTACAATAGCCTGATGTTTTGTCTTCTTTTTGGTTATTCGCAGCTGATGCAGAACTTCCTGAACAATGAAGATGTTGTCCTGTATTTGCCGCCCCGAGACGAAGGCTCCCTGCTCTGGTTCAATGATAAGTGGCAACCACTTTTTAAGTCTGTTTGCTAATATTTTTGAAATGACTTTGTAGCTGAAGTTACACAGACTGATGGGTCTGTATTGACTGATTGTTTTAGGGCCTTTTACTTTCGGGATCAACACAATATGTGCCTGGTTTAGCCTGTGGTCAAGCACTCCTGTCTTAAAGAACTCCTGTACAAGTTGCAGCAGGTCAGTTTTTATAGTTACCCATGATTTTTGATAGAAAGCTCCATTGAAGCCATCTGGTCCTAGAGCCTTGAGAGCTCCCAGTTGGAACACTGCTTCCTTGATTTCTTCCAATAGAGGTATTGCCACCAGATCTGCATTAATCCTCTCTGTAATTGGTGATGGGCATTGGTCTAAGATCGGTTGGTAGTGTCGTAGACCCTCAGAGCTATACAGGTTTTCATAGAAAGCTTTAATGTGTTGTTGTATCGTTGATGGTTCTCTGCACCACCGATTTTTCTCTAATTGCAACATTGTAATACGATTTTGGTGTCTCCTTTGGACTGTCGTGGCATGGAAAAAACTGGTATTTTGGTCTCCCCAATGTAGCCATTTAATGCGTGACCTCATTCCCTAGAATTGTTCTTCCTGTCTTCTCAATGTTGCTATTTGGCTGATAATATGCTGCACTTTCTGTCTACTTGTATGCTGATCTGTTTGATTAGTGATGGCTTGTAAAGCTTGGTTAAGCTCTTTGATCTGAGAATAAGCATTTGCAAACTTCTCTTTGCTCCACTTCGTTAATTCTATCGATGTCCTCCCTAATTTTTCTGTAAATAGATGCTGTGGAGTTGTAATATCTTCCCAGACTCGCTTAATGACTTCCTGATATTCTGCATGATCCATCCAGAAAGTTTCCAATTTGAACTGTTTTTTCCTTTTGTATACTATAGGATACAGGTGAAGGATGAGGGGACTGTGATCTGACCCTATAACAGGGAGGGCCTGGACTTCTGCTTCATGAAAGGTAACCCTCCATTCTAGATTACATAGTACTCGATCGAGTCTTTTTTTTTTACCAGCTCGTCTCCCTCCTTGTTATTAGCCCATGTAAAAGCGCATCCGTGGCTTTCTACATCCATCAGGGATAAATCATTAATCATATTTCTGAAAGCTACAATTCTTCGATTGTCTGCCTCCTTTTTCCCAATTTTCTCCCATATGTATAGAATCTCATTGAAATCTCCCATGCAGATCCAGGGAGTGGAGCCTAGAAGGTTTAAGGGTTCCCAACTGTTGCCATAACGCCATCCTCTCTCCAAAGTCAGTAGATGCGTGGATAAAGGTAATCTGCATTATCTTTTTACTTTCAGGATCTGTGCACTGTACATCAATGAAGTGATGTGAGCTGTGTTGCACCTTTAAACCGAGTTCCTCATGCCACATAATTGCCAATCCCCCCGCTATTCCTGTCGGATCCACTAAGTAAAGTTGCTGGAACTGGAGCTTTTTACAAATCTTTTCCACCCTGGTTGAAAAACTAAGTTGGGCCTTTCACGAGCAATTATAGCTCTTAACTCCTGGATTGTCAGGGGGGTACCCAGCCCCTGACAATTCCAACTCACAATTTTCATGGCTTTTGTGGTGGCTTATTAGGGCTAGCCATCAAAGCCCAATCTTGTCCTTCCTGTATCTGATTCACCGGGGTCTCCAGAAGGTCTACATCATCTGGGATGAGGGATGATATCTCTGGCATACATTTATGTTTTTTTGCCTTTTGAACTTTCATTGTCTTCTTGCTGCTTTTGCCAATCTTTAATACTAGTGGATTTTGAGTTTCAAGGCTCATTACCTGTTTTCCACGGTCTCTATCTACTGCTGCATTAGGAGCTTTTGCTGGATTTATTATCTGTTCTGAGCTGCTTTCTGATCTCTTTTTGCTGCAGACTACAAGTTGCATATCAGTTGGCAACTCTTGCTCAGTGTAGTTCCTCTCCCTCGGTTCAGTTGGTGGATCAGGTACAGTATCTTCCACTACAAGCTCCTCTATTTTCCCGTAGAAAGCATCCCAATAAGGGCTGTGGTCGCTGGTTTCTGCCTTCAACCATGGTCCATATGACCCTTTTTTGTTCAATGCCGAGGGTGATGTTGCATATGGAAAGTCGAGACAGTCAGTGGCATAGTGTCCGATCCTTCCGCATGAGAAGCAGTAGTGTGGGAGACGCTCGTATTTAAACTCCACCCAGAGGCATTTATTGCCAATATCCAGAACAGCTCCCGCTTTCAACGGTAATGTTAAGTCGATCTCAACTCTAACTCTGCCTCATTTGTTCTGAGCATGATTTATTGAGTCGAGTTGAACTTCAATGACCTTTCCCAACCTTTTCCCCAGGTCATTGAAGACTTTCTCTATTCTCCAGCCAGGGGGGACTCCTCCAATACGAATCCAGAAGGCAGCCTTTGAGAATTCATAGCAATGCTCTGGGATTTTTGGAAGACACTGCTGCAACACTAGCAAGTTGGTTGAGTATGACCAAGCTGAGTTCCTCAATATTCGTTGTTTTTCCTCCTCCATAGGAAATATGAAAGTGAATAGCCCTGGTTCCTTCTGCAAGCATATGACTCCTTCTACCTTCCATGCTTTAGACATTGTGGTTATAAATGCCGGATAGTTTACATTTGGTTTGGAAAATAGCTTTCAGAATAGAGTGCGCCTGCATTCCTCCCTTTTTTGTTGAGGTATTTCATCAGATACTTCGACTACATCTTCCTCCGACCACAGATGCCCTAGACTTTTGCATAATGCTGCCAGTCGCATTTCATTCTCTTCTTTACTCTCCATAGTCACTAACTAGGTAATCTCTTCTATGATGCTCAGACTATTAGCTTTCTCGATTCCTTCCGTCTACGAGTTTACCTGGCTACTATCTTCTACCTCTCCAGGTGCGTCACACAGGCAAGACAAGACTGAAAAACTCACTGATTTGTGGAGATTCTGCTTAGATCAGTGCTGAGTGCAATGAATCGGCCCTACACCTGAAAGAGCGGCCAATCCATTCCTCCTTTCTGAAGGGATCTCGAGACTCCGGATTCTTCATATGTAGTTTCGTTTTTTGTTTTTTGTTCTTTTTTTTTTTTTTCTCGGATTATGGGGAGAACGATCGCAGGGGAAGGACCTGAAATTGCGAGCAAAACGCAGGGACAATGAATTAGGGTTTGGGCGGAAAATGGGAGTGCGCTACCATGGGGTAGAGAGAGAGCTCGCAGATGCGAGAGACAAACTTCGTATATATTATGAGTTCTGAAAAAGCATGTTTGTTGTAAAAGATCTAGATTGGGCATTTACTACTTTGCAGTTATTTGTGAATTGTTCGAGAAACATTTTATGAAAGGCATTTCAAAATGTTATTGCTTTTGTTGCTATGAGGTAGGTCTTGCAATTTATTCACTGGTTTATTTGGGTGTTAAATTGATAGTTTGCACACTTGCATGATCACCTCACATGTTAGGAAAGTGAATTAAAATTAATTCAAACTACCTACAAAACATTTTTTTTAAAATAAAAAGGGAAAGGTACCGAAATGGCGTTAGATAAATCTAGCGTAATCAAATCCCCGAATTTACAAATCTTTGGTTTGTAGGAGTAAAGTAAACCTCACGTTGCTTTACTCGGGTTTCTAATTGACCCACCAAAAATAGATTAGTGGCGACTCTTAGTTAAACATTATTTGCATGTTAAAAACTTGAACCTAAGTTGCGAATTGGTATGAGCTTAGGAGAGCCCAAGCTAAGTTTAGGCTTAGCAATCCATTAGCCAAACCCTAGGTGGTTCACCAAAAATTTGGTCACGACAATTACTAGTTTATGAAATGGTTTTCGGAAATATGTGAGAAATGTCATGTGAAACTTATATTTTATTTGATGAACCGAGTTAAAAAAAATTATATATTTTGGGTTTGTGAAACCATTTTGTGAAAGAATTAGGAGGCGTTGATTTTGAGTATGGTTTATGAAAGATTATTTGTATTGATTTGTGAAATAATTTATGAAATGCATTTTATTTGATAAATTGAGTTGTAAAAGGCAATATGGTTTGATTTGTAAAATCAATTTATAAGATAAACTATGGTTTTGGTTTTGAGAATATTAGAGAATGAGGTTTATGCTCATGTTGCTATGATTAGAACCCATTGAAGGCAGAGTATGCATATTGTTCTCAAGATGTCCTCCTAGGTTGAGCCATTGACTAATATAGGTGGTAGACCTAGTCAACAGGGGTAAACTTAGTCGCTTCTGTTATGGGTGTTAAACGTGACTATAGTTAGATATTGAACATTAAATGCTTATTCTTAGCCACACGAACCTCCTTGATATCTAAGATCTGCTCTTGAGATCAACCTCCTCAATAATGGGTCGCATCCTTTTGCTAAAGATATCAAATACCATTAAAGGATAACTCGAACACGAAAACATGGGTGTGCATTTGAACATGTGGAATTTGCAGAATTACCCTCCTTAAACCAAAAATAAAGTCGAGGATGATATTGAGCATTTATAGAAAGATCAGGCCCTATCATGTCATTTCCCCAAATTTTAGACCTTTTGCAGGAGTTACATCTTTTGAGGTATCAACAGCGGTTTAGAATCGTCAACGCGAATCTTTCTTTTCCCTTTAGCTATCATCAATGCTCAGTGTACACATGCCATATGAAAGACTAAAGTCTACTTGATTGGGACCCACTTGCAACTCCCAATCATCATCGGCATGTCGCATGAAATTCTAGAGTGGCTATTGATGACTGTTGCAGTTGATATGCAATGTATATAGCTGGTGATGAGGCCACTTTAGGGCCATAATATTCGTTAAATGATTAATATCAATAAAAATTGATAAATTATGTTACATTTTACACAAAATTAATTTTCATGTCACAAAATATTTCAAATTGGTACACCCATATCTCATTAATTCGATGCTAATTTTTATATTAGAGAAAATCCCAAATCACTAAAATTAGGGATTTTAGGGATTTTCCGATCTAAGATTTTAGTGATTTAGCATTTCTTGCGATGAAAATTAGTTTGGGATGAGTGTAGCATCATTATACTAGTTTCGGATTTTTTTGTTACACAAAAATTGGTTTGTGGTAGATGTGACATAATATAATTTTTTGAGATTTTTTTTTACGTGGTATTATCCATTTTACAGAATTGTACCCGACAAAGTAAATATAGGTAATGGATGCTATCGTCAGCATAAGCATCTGTCTTCAGCTGAAGTGGGATCCCACTGAACAGTGCAATCCCTTCTGAAGCAAGGGCGAAGAAAAGCGATTGCTTTTTTGTCCTATAAAGTCGACCCACTTGGATTGGTTTGGAGTCACACTCTCAAGTCCCAAGAAAAGCAAAGCAAATAGTGAACTCCGTTTCCTCCGTTTTTTCCCCTGCTCTTGCAAGTTGTCTGCACTGATCTTCTCTTGGTCTATTGCACGTTGAAGTCGAGACTGATAGGCATCATCAGATCGAATGGCAACGTGGCCGGTGGGACTCAGATTTGAACCGACCGAGGATGAACTCGTCGATCATCACCTTAGAGGGAAGCTCAAGGGAAAACTGGAAGCATTCTGCCTCATCCCAGAGCTATACATCTACACTTGCGAGCCTCCGGATTTGTTCATTTCATACAACGGTAACTGCAGAGTGTGGTGCTAGCCCTTTTAGTCTTCTCTATTTTTCCAATTTCCCATGTTTACTCAATCGATTTATTTAACTGTTCTTTGTTTGTAGAATTATCGGCCATACCTTCGGATGGACGGGAGTGCTTCTTCTTCTGTCCCTGCGGGGACAAGATTCCGAATAATCGTCGTTCTAATAACAGGATGACAGAATTGGGATATTGGAAAGATACCTGTAAGAAACGCGTTATACGATCCCTGGTCACTGGCAAGCAAATAGGGATCAGGAAGATTTTGGTTTACTATGAGGGTCGACAACCGAAAGGCCGCAAGACCGATGCGGTCATGCACGAATACCACCTAAACTCAAGTGTCTCTGACAGTAAAATCTCCGGCCCGGTACTCCATTTTTCCCTCTGTTAAATCCTCTAACTGAGCATCTGTAACGTGTTGACCAGTGCAGGTAAGGCTGAATACGGTTTAGAATATTAAGAATAGCTTCACTTTAATCGGCGATTTGTCATCCATCTTAGAATATTTCATGTGTGTATGGTTATAAAGGTCTCCGTTTATGGAACTCTGATCCACATCCTCTCATCTTTGCAGATGGCCTTTGTTCTCTGTCACATAATCGACAGGAAACGTAAGAAAGCGAGGTCAGCAAAAGAGGTTGCTTTGGCCAGTTCAAGCACCGGTAGTACTCCTAATGACTCCGGAAATGGACAATGTGACGAAATTAGTACACAGGTAACAAAAAATTGCTGTGGGTTGACATAAAGCAATATGACTACCGATATGCCTATCTAAGCTAAAGCTTTTATACGTTCTTTTCCCCCCTCTTTTCTCCTCCAGGTATCTGAGGAAGTAACAATCGAAACCCAAAATCAGAATGAGATATTGATTTCCAGCATGACAGACAGTAATGGGCCTATTATCCCTCAGCAGGACCAGATGCACGAAGAGCAAAGCCCGCTTTATAATGGTTGTCCGTTTATAGATGGGCATAGTGACGAATTGTATGATCTGCCATATTCCCCGAGCAACGGTATGGAGATCTTGGACCTCTGGAATGTCCCTACGGATGAATTATTATGCCAAAGTATCCTTCCTGGAGAAGAATTTGATGGACTTACTTTTCCCTAGTTACCATGTTGTTGACATAAGAGTGATGGGAGATGGGTGTGCTGTAAAAACTGTAGTTCGGTGAGTGGAGATTGTGTGTGTATGGTACAAACTATGTAGTGCTGCTTATAACAGTCAGGTTGTGAAAGTATGGACACATCAATATTATGTTTTGTACTGGTTGCAGTGTGAGTGAAGGAAAACCATTTTGTTCTGGTTGCAAATGACTTGTTTATTACCTTGTCTTTTCTGTCTAATGAGTGGATGATCCGAGACTCATCCAATTTAAGCTGCATCCCCTCCATCTAAACTGCGTGACTTGTCTAGTAAGATAGGTCATAGCCTCCAATTTCCACTCTTGATGAAAATTTTCACCGATCTCGCAACTGAAATGCCAAACCGTAAAGATTCTTCTGACAGTGTTCTCAATCCTGTACGTCTGTCATTGCACTCGAAGCTTTACGTTTGCAAATCCAAATATGTCTGAAGCATTTTTTTTCTTGTACTTCACTTGTGGTAGGGGATGCATTCTGCATCTCAGCAGTGCACACCAATTGCAGATCAAATTGTACCTATGCAATTGTCAACACCCTGAGCAAGCTGAAGCGCTATGGCTTCTCCCACGGCACACCATCGTTCAACATCGTCTATCTTCTCTGTAAACATTGAATATACGCTACCACCGCCGCAGTATCACTATCGCCACCCACTACACATCATTGAACCAGCATACTTACATGCCATCATCACCATCTTCTTCTAAATTATGGAAACAAATTGCTGCCACCATAAATTTTTCCTCTTTCGCAGCCACTCGCATTGTTTTGAGTTCCATCATTGTCTGCTACAGCCCACCGCCCATGATGCCGCTACCACTGACCTTGGAACCCCCATCAAGAATCCATAGCCACCACCAACCACGATGTCAAAGGCAATGAACCTTCACTGCGACCTAAAACTAATCCTTATACCAACTCAACGCTGCTGAAAAACAACCATCCAAGCAACCCCATGGCCATCGAGGTTGCGTTGTGACCGGATTTGAGGTGTTGGGTTTCACTGCGCGCAACATAAAATGAACGAAGGAGGGGGAAAAGAGGACGAAAGAGTGAATGGGAAATCATGAGCTGGACCGCCAATAGTGAGTAAACTATTCAGGCCCAAACTAGATTTTAAATCCCGTCAACAGCGTTAAGTGTTAGGGGAGCTCAATCTGGAAACCGAACAGAGCCAGCTTGGATTTCAATTTGATTGGAACGAATTTTCAAAGTTTCATGCTCAGGCTCTACATTGCAGATAGCTTTAAATATCCTCTTCAAACAAGAGTTTTGTTAGCACCTAAGAACCGTTTTGTTACTGAGTAAGCTTAGTTTAGCTTTCAAAAAAAAAAAAAAAATGCTTGGTTTAGCTATTCATAATTGACATAGCGTTTTACTCTATTTTGATTTTATTACTTGTTTATTTGATAGGTTTGTGAGTTTGATTCAAGTAACCTTCAATGTTTCTAGGTAAGTAGTGTTATCTCTTCTATGAATTTATAAACTTATGTTTTGAAAGTGATAAGGATTCTATTATAAATTCTAAAAGAGCATGTTTGTTGCACAAGATCTAGATCAGGCATTTACTATGTCTTAGTTATTTGTGAATTGTTTGAGAAATGTTTTATGAATAGTGTTTCAAAATGTTACCGGTTTATAAAATGAATTTTGAAATGTGTGAAAAATGTCTTGTGAAACATATATTTTGTTTGATTAACGAGTTGAGAAAGATTATGTATTTTGGATTTGTGAAACGTTTTTGTGAAAGAATTAGGAGAAGCTAACTTTGAGTATGGTTTATCAAAGGTTATATGTATTTGATTTGTGAAATGATTTATAAAATGCATTCTATATTATATTTGAGTTGTGAAAGGTGATATGATTTAGTTTGTAAAACTGATTTATAAGATAAACTATGGTTTTGATTGTGAGAATATTAGAGAATGAGGTTAATGCTCATGTTGCTATGATTAGAACCCATTGAAGGGGGAGTATGCATATTGTTCTCAAGACATCCTTCTAGGATGAACCATAGCTTATATAGGTGTTAGACCTAGTCAATGGGGACAAACTTGGTTGCTTTTTGTCACGGGTGTTAAGTGTGATCATAGTTAGATATTGAAAATAGATTGGTCGATGAAATGGACTATCGACGTGTGATTTAATGAGATTAATCAATGGAATAGAACATTAACTATGTGAGTTGTTGAAATTGGTCAATAAACTAAATCATTGATGTTTGCTATGATATTAATGATTAAATGAGTATTTCTACTATGATATCAATCAACTAGTTCGGTATAGTTTTGTAAATATGTATAGTGGGATCTCGATCTACTTGGAAGATATATGGACTACTTATTGAGCTGCCTATTCTTTCTAAGGTTTTTCAGATTTTCAACTAGTGACAACTAGGATAAGAGTGATATCAATGGGAATTTTGGCAATTAGATTTTATACACTATTGGATGTGAGCTTTCAATGTCTAATGATAGTTGTTGGGTTTAAATGAGTTTAGAGTTATGCATATTTTCTTTGATGGATTTTAGAAACTCTAATCTCATAACTAATTCCCTAGTTTATTAGTGGTGAGCATCAATCTAGGGTCAACCCTAGATCGATCCTAGATTGGCCCAACCTTATCAATCTTGGTTCAATTCCCAAGGAGACTAGTTGGTCCTTGGCCTTAAAATCCCTAAATCAGCATTGTGCGGGTTGGTTCTCGATCTTGAGAGTTTAGGGTTGGTTCAACTTGGACCAACCTTGACTATATATATTATATATAATATATTTATATGTAAAATATTTTAGATATATTATATACTATATATCTAATATATTATAGAATATATCTATTTTATTGAGCAAACCTAACTTAAATGACATCAAATGGCCTCCTCCTCCACTAGTACTCTTGTTCTCATTTATTTTCTATCCTCTTCTTTCTTCTTTATCCTCTTCAATTTTTACTTGAAAGAAATAACTTTTCACTTGTGAGCAACTTCGCCTTGCTTGTCATTTGATGTTGCACCGCTCATCACTCAACACTAGCACCACTCGTCGCTCGACACTCATGTCACTCACCACTAGCCATTAGACACTCACCCCACTCACCGCTCAACACTCGTACCACTTGCCTCTCTTCATTGGCCTCATTTGTTATCGAGTAAATCAAAAAGAAACAAAGCCCTAATTAGCTTCTTTGCTCATGAGCAACGTTCATCGTTTGCCACTCACCTCGCTTTGCCTTTATTCCTCGCCTCATGGCTTGCTCTCGTCTTGCAGCTTGTCCCTCTTGGGGGATATGTAATTTGAAATAATAGGTTTGTCTTTTTAGAGAATACAAAAAATCAAACAAAAAAATTATCGGTTGGTCTCGAATTGACTTTGGAATTAGACCGAATCCATAGGGTTGGTTCGATCCTTGATCATAGGTTCAGTTGGGTTAGTCATTGATCCTAAAAATTAAGAACTAACACTGTGTGGGTTGGTCCATGGGTTAAGTGTTAGACTGGCCCAACCCAGACGATGATCACCCATATAATTTATCATATATATTGTGCTAGCAGATGTGTATTGTTTTTGTTTTAGGTTGCTCCTTTTGGGTAAGACCATGACCATGTCGTTCCCCTTTCCTAGTGGAAATTAGAGTGCGGCACTAATTACTTTAATGACTATACCTCGCCATAAGAGCCTTGATATCTAATATCTGCAGTTGAGATTATCCCCCTAAACAATGCATCCTTTTGCTAAAGATAACCTGAACACTAAAAAATGGATTTGCACTCGAACATGTGGAATTTGCAGAATTACCCTCATTAAACCATAACAAAGTTGAGGAGATATTGAGCGTGTATAGAAAGATCAAGCCCTATCATGTCATTTTCCCAAATTTTAGACCTTTCCTAGAAGTTATGTCTTTTAGAGAATCAAATCCACTTTAGAATCATACCAATGCGAATCCTTCTTTTCGCTTTAGCTATCGCCAATGTTCTGTGTACGCATGTCATATGAAAGACTTAAGTCTCCTAGATTGGGACCCACTTGCAACTCCATATCATCATCGGCATATTGCATGATTCTAAGACTATTCTTCATAGTGAAACACTTCATTTTCAACTTCACATCATCACGTGGTTATTCAATATTCATGACTTGCAGTAGTTGATATGCATTGTATATAACTGGTGATGTGCTATCGGCTATGTGTCTTGCAAAGCATTGACATACCAGCATATTCCAATAAATAAGTGAGCTATATTCAAACAATTAATTAAATAGTTTAGACTCATAGTCCTATTTTATGAATATTTGTTAAAAGATTAAAATCATTGAAAATTTCAAGTTGATAAACCGTGTTACATTTTTACAAAAATAATTTTCATGTTACAAAATATTTTAAATTGGTACACACATGCCACATTTATGCAAAACTAAATTTTGATATTACTAGAAAATCCCAAATCACAAAAATTAGGAATTTTAGGGATTTTCCAATTTAAGATTTTGGTGATCTAAGATTTCTTGTGATGAAATAGAGTTTGGGGTAAGTGTGGCAATGCTATACTAGCTTGAGACTTTTTGGGACACAAAAATTAATTTGAGGTAGATGTGACATGAATATAATAATTTGAGCTTTTTTTTTTTTTTTGTGGTATTACCCATTTTTCAAAATTGTACCCAAGGAGAAGAGGTGTGACCTTTACTTTAGATCCAAACGTTTTTTCAGGATAATTTAAGTGCTATTTTTCTTTAAAAACAATCACTTAAGTGTTAATTTGGGTTGCCGAAAATCTAACGTTGCCATATTTTATTAATTTTTCAATTTTACATGGTTCTAGCTTAGTTAGCATATAACCCTTAAACGATGTCATCTAGCAGGTTAAAAAGTGATCAATTTTAGTGCTGGTCATTGCAAAAAATTAATCACATTTGTGCCGATTTTAATAAAAAGTAATCACTTTAGTGTAAAAAAAAATACCACCTTAGATAAAAATTTTAATTATAAAAGCCATATAATTTATCTAACTAGAATTTCTTGTCAGAGAAACTTAAGTGGTCATTTTTCTCTGATTTTGATATTTAAGTGAGTTGGTGAAAATTTTTATCACTAAAATGAATGTCGTGCACAACCTATGTTATTTCTAACGCTCTTCTCCGTTAATTCAGGTAATGGAGGAATTCTAGGCGGCTGTCGTCAGCAAAAGCGTCTTTCTTGAGATTGAAGTGGGATCCCACTGAACAGTGCAATCCCTTCTGAAGCAAGGGAAAAGAAAATTGACTGCTTTTGTCCTATAAAGTCGATCCACTTGTGTGGACAGGAGTCACACTGTCAAGTCCCAAGAGAAAGCAAAGCATATAGTGAACTCCATTTCCTCTGTTATTTCCCCTGCTCTTGCAAGTTGTCTACACTCATCATCTTCTCTTGGTCTATTGCACGTTGAAGTCGAGACTGATAGGGATCATCAGATTGAATGGCGTCGTGGCCGGTGGGACTCAGGTTCGAACCGACCGAGGACGAACTCATCGATCATCACCTCAGAGGGAAGCTCAAGGGAAAGCTGGAAGCATACTGCCTCATTCCAGAGCTATACATCTACAGCTGCGAGCCTCCTGATTTGTTCATTTCATACAATGGTAACTGTGCAGCGTGGTGCTACTCCTTTTAGTAACCTCTATTTTTCCAATTTCCCATGTTTACTCAATCAATTTATTCAACTGTTCTTTTGTTTGTATGTAGAATTATCGGACATACCGTCGGACGGACGGGAGTGCTTCTTCTTCTGTCCTTGCGGGGACAAGATTCCGAGTAATCATCGTTCTAATAACAGGATGACAGAATTGGGATATTGGAAGGATACCTGTAAGAAGCGCGTTATTCGATCCCTGGTCACTGGCAAGCAAATAGGGATCAGGAAGATTTTGGTTTACTATGAAGGTCGACAACCGAAAGGCCGCAAGACCGATGTGGTCATGCATGAATATCTCCTAAATTCAAGTGTTTCTGACAGTAAAATCTCCGGCCCGGTACTCAATTTTTCCCTCTGTTAATACCTCTAACTGAACATCTGTAACGTGTTTGCAGTGCAGGTGAGGTTGAATATGGTTTAGAATATTAAGAATAGCTTCACTTTAATCGGCGATCCGTGATCCATCTTGCAATATTTCATGTGTGTATGGTTATAGTGGTCTCTGTTTATGGAACTCTGATCCATATCCTTTGATCTTTGCAGATGGCCTTTGTTCTCTGTCACATAATCGACAGGAAACGTAAGAAAGTGAGGTCAGCAAAAGCGAGTACTTTGGCCAATTCAAGCACCGGTAGTATTCCTAATGACTCCGGAAATGGACAAGCGCACGAAATTAGTGCACAGGTACCCAAAAATTGCTCTGGTTTGACATACAGCAGTATGATCTACTGATTTGTCTAGCTAAGCTAAAGCTTTAAAATGTTCTTTTCCTCCCTCTTTTTCTCCCTCCAGGCATCTGAGGAAGAAACTATCGAAACCCAGAATCAGATTGAGATATTAATTTCCAGTATGCCAGATGGTGACGTGCCTATTATCCCTCAGCAGGCCCAGATGGATGAAGAGCAAACCCTGCTTTATAATGGTTGTCCATTTATAGATGAACATAGCGACGAATTGCATGATACGCCATATTCTCCAAGCAATGGTATGGAGATCTTGGATATGTGGAATGTCCCTACGGATGGACCAGAATGCCAAAGTATCTTTCATGGAGAAGCATTTTATGGCCTAGCCTGACCTAGTTACCACGTTATTGACATAGGAGGGATGGGAGATGGGTGTGCTGTTAAAACTGTGATTGGGAGAACAGAGATTGTGAGTGTGTATGTTGGCAACTATGTAGTGCTGCTTATGACAATCAGGTAGTGAAAGTATGGATTCTTCAATATATGTTTTGTGCCGGTTGCAGCATGAGTGAATTAAAATTATTTTGTTCTGATTGCAAATGACTGGTTTTATTACCTTGTCTTTTCTGGCTAATGAGTGGATGATCCAGTATTCATCTAATTTTAGATGCATCCCCTCCATCTAAACTGCCTGGCAACCCAAAAGCACTAGATTGATCATACCCTCCGATTTCCACTCTTGCTGGAAAAATTTTCACCGATCTTGTAAGTGAAAAGCCAACCGTGAGAGTTCTTCTGACAGTGCTCTCAATTCTGTACACATCTGTCATTGCATTCAAAGCTTTATCATTTGCAAATCTAAATGTGTCGAAATGTTTTTTTTTTTCCTTCTTTTTCACTTATGGTTGAGGATGCAGTCTGCATCTCAGCTATGCAGGCCAATTGCAGATCAAATTGTATCAATGCAATTGTCTAAACCCTGAACAAGCTGAAGTGCTACCTCTTCTCCCACAGCATACCACCGTTCACCACCATCTATCTTCTCCTTAAACATTGAACATGCACTACAACCGCCACAGCATCACCATCACCAGCCACTACACATCATTGAACCAACAGACTCACATGCCATCATCACCATCTTCTAAATTAAAGAAACAAATTACCGCCACCATAGACTTTTCCTCTTTTGCAGCCACTCGCATTGTTTTGACTGCCATCATCTTCTGCTGCAGTCTACCCTCCATGACACCGCCACCACCACTGACCTTGGAACCATCATTAAGAATCCACAGCCACCACCAACCACGATGCCAAAGGTGATGAACCTTCATTACAACCTGAAAGTAATTCTTTTACCGCCTCAGACATCACTGGAAAACAACCATCCAAGAAATCCCATGGCCATCGTGGTTGGGTTGTGACTGGATTATGAGTAATGAAGAAGAAATGGAAAAACGAGGATGACCAAAGAAAGAAGAAATGGGAAATTGTGAGCTGGACCAGAAAAAGTGAGTAAATATTGCAGCCTAAACTTGATTTCAAAGCAAATAATTAGCATAAACGTCAGGGGGAGCAGTAGGCCTGATTCAATCTGGAAATTGAACTGAATCGGCTTGAACTGACCTGTTGAAGGCAGTTTAATGGGAAATCAGTTCAGTTCTTGGTTCTGCAAACCTATAACTGGAGTAAGATTGGTTTATTTACTAGTTCTAGGCTAGAATCGCCATTTCTACTTGGGAATAGGTTTCACCGGTTTGGTTTCTAAGTTGAACCTGGATTAAACCGGTTAGGTTTTTTGAGACTTGGAGTGCTCTTTGTGGATGAAAGTATAATCAAGTTCTGAGTTGGATATTGCTTGTGAATCCTTAGTAGACTTAGTTGGCTCCAGATTCAAAGCTCGAGAAGTTGATTTACTTCAATGGCTCATGAGCTCAGTCCTCTAATCAATCCATTTTGCTTACTCTTTGTATTCTTCAGAATTAGATCAAGTAATTGCAGGAGGATCACCTGGTTCAAGCTTTGTTTAGTCAATTTTCCAATTTCAACTGTTAGATAAGTGATGCAGCTGCTGCTTTGTCGCTGGGTGATCTACTGTTGGTTCTCATTTTGCCTAGATAAAATCCTCAACTGGTGTAGTATATTAATACTTGTAGAGCTAGGAACAGGAGATTGCATGAAGCTGGTTGTTAACATCATTTCTCGCAACATCATGGCTGATGTTTCACTTATATTGACTGTCATAAATCTGTTAACAGGTTAAGAACTTAAGGTGCACTTGTGTCATGCTCATTTATGCGCAAATTGGGGTTGGTGCGGTAGAAGTACGACCTTTCCCTGTATTATGTTTGCTGGTTTGACAATTAGTAAGTCCGACGACTTCTCACCTTATTCAGCAGCTGATCTGTTTCCTTGAGTAATTAATTGCTTGATCATAAGAAAGTAATTGCAGGAGGATCACCTGGTTCAAGCTTTGTTTAGTCAATTTTCCAATTTCAACGATTGGATAAGTGATGCAGCTGCTGCTTTGTCGCTGGGTGATCTACTGTTGGTTCTAGTTTTGCCTAGATAAAGTCCTCAACTGGTGCAGTATATTAATACTTGAGGAGCTAGGAACAGCTGGTTTTGCTCCTGATGTTAACATCATTTCTCGCAACATCGTGGCTGATGTTAGACTTATATTGACTGTCATAAATCTGTTAACAGGTTAAGAACTTAAGGTGCAGTTGTGTCATGCTCATCTATGCGCAAATTGGGGTTTGGAGTGGTAGAAGTACGACCTTTTCCTGTATTATATTCGCTGGTTTGATAATTAGTAAGTCCGAAGACTCCTCACCTTATTCATCAGCTGATCTGTTTCCTTGAATAATTAATTGCTTGATTATAAGAAAGTGGATTTCATGTTTCAATTGAATTATAGATGCTTTTTTTTTTTTCTTGTTTGAAATGTATCATTTATACGATGACCTACAGGAGCTTGGGGGCATCCCCAACATTATGAAGATAACTAAGAACATGAAAAAAATGGAGTGAGGGAGTCTTCATTAACAAGTTTATGAATTTTAGCCACGATGATGGGGACATCATTTGACTTGCTTTGGAGATGTCTACAATTTTACCTTGAGAAGCCTTGCCATCAAGTCCCTACCTTTGGTAGTCTTGATTATCCATTGGCGTTCATCTTTCCATCCTCCTAAAGAATGATGGATTCCGTATTATGCGAGGATAATATGTCATATGCTTCTAGTCCATGTGCAGTAAAAGAATAAATGATCACAATTTTCCAGGCCAACCAAACAGAAATTACAATGGATTGTTACTGTAGGCATCCAACGTGATAAGATCTCTGTTGTTGGTAGTCTATTCTAAAAATTAGCCATCCGATAAAATTGTGTTTTCTGACCTTACCTGTCCATATCAGTTGATACCATCCTATAGCTCGTCCCACACTCCTGAGTCTGTCATATAACTCTCTGCAAGGGGCCAAAGATTTTCTTATGTTCCAAGGAGCTGAAGATTACATTCAGGAAGTTACTTGCAGGAAGTTACTTGCACTCAATATTATTAATTTGATAGTGTTCTTCTGGAGATCCTCTACCGGAGTCTCGACTTGCTTGTCACATTATCCAGGGTTTTATGTAGGTGTGGAGCTTAAAGAAACACCAAAAAAAAAGAAAGAAAGAAAGAAGAAGCCTTTATTAGTTCAATTCTAGGCAAGTTCTAGGATTAACAGGATAAGTTCATGGTTAAAAAATTATAAACCGATTTTAACAGGGTTGGTTACTCAATTTGGAATCAATCACGCCTTGTAAATGAGAGACTGTCTAGAAAGAAAATCCATTGGTATAAAGCCATTTTTCCTACCAAATGGTGAAAAAGAATTTTCAACTCAAATTCAAGCAAACACAAAAAAGTATTACTATTTTATGGAAAAATGCCTTCGCTGAAAATATTATGGATAAGTATCAAAGTTTTCACGAAGCAAAACAAAGCCTATGTAAATAAAAATGATAAGCAAAAGTGAAATTTTGTTATGCTAGGAGTGCAAAATAGAGATCCGATATCTTTCGCCGAGAAGATTGCTAAGGGGGAGCTTAATTCCAAGCCTATCAATATATCTAGTATAGCCCACATTCATTTAAAAGTTTAAGCCAATTAATTGTGGGTCAATTATAATGTATTAATTATTCCACACCACATCCTTTCTCTGATGTGAGATTTGTCTAACACAACTTATACATGTATCCTAATAATCTTTCTCTAGCACAACTTATACATTTGTCCTAACAATCTCCCTCTCATGTGTGAGCTCTAGTATTAGAACTGCTCCCCCTTAATTAAGGTATTCTTCTAGCCCAACTTCATCCTTATGGACCACATTGCCACACCACAATGCCCACCTATTCAAAAATCATAACCATTGGCACTGATGCCATTTGTAGGGAGTGCGTAGTAGAAATCTAATATCTTTCATCGAGGGGAGATCACCAAAAGAGAACCCAAGTTCGAGCCCATTAATATATCTAGTTGGATACATCTTTACTCAAAAGTTTAATCCAATGAATTATAGACTAACTATGATATATTAACTACTTTGATGTGAGACTTCTCAAATGCTAGGATGAGATTTTATGCACTCGATATGAGCACATGGTCTATGATCGACCCTCATTTGTTGAATTACTCATGGTCAGCAACATCTGGTTAGAGCTAGTACATCTTAGGACGATTAGCGAGCATTGGATATCTCATCCGAAGGATATTTTGGAGGGAGGGACTAAAGTCGAAGCGCTAATTCAGAGGAGTTTTGAGCCAACTACCCAAGTTAAATGCTTTCTTCCTTATCACATCCTTTTGCTAAAGATGTCAAATACCATAAAAAGATAACCTAAACTTTAAAAAGATGGGTGTGCATTTGAACATGGGGAATCTACAGAATTAGCTTATTAAATTGGAAATATTGTAAGAGCTCAGTGTTGAGCATGGATAGAAAGATCAAGCCCTACCATGTCAATTCCCAAACTTTAGACCTTTCCCAAAAGTCAAATTGTACCAATGCGAGCCTTTGTTTTTCCCTTTAGCTATCACCGTTGTTGTTATTTAAGTCGGACATATCATTTTGTTGTTATTTTTGTTGGGTGACTAAAGTCACTTTAGACAGATAAAAAAATTATATTAATAACCTTTTAAACTTTACCCAACAGAGTTAATACAGTTGGTGGAGGAATTGCGGGCGTAGGCAAAAGCGTCGTCTTGAGCTTTAAGTGGGATCCGCTGAACAGTACAATGCCTTCTGAAACGAGGGCGAATAAAAGTGACTGCCCTTTTGCTATAAGGATGAGCCAGTTGGAAGGGTTTTGGAGTCACCCTATCTCAAGTCCCAAGCAAAGCAGAGCAAACAGTATCCCTTTCGCCTGTTTTTTTTTCCCCTGCTCTTGTAACCGGTCAACGCTCTTCTTCTATTGTTCTATTGCAGGTTGAAGTTGAGATAGACAGGCATCATCAGATCGAATGGTGACGTGGCCGATGGGACTCAGATTCCGACCAACCAAGGATGAACTTGTCGATCATCACCTTTGAGGGAAGTCTCAAGGGAAAACTGGAAGCATTTTGCCTAATCCCAGAGCTTTATATCTACGAGCACGAGCCTCTGGATTTGTTCATTTCATACAATGGTAACTTCGCAATGTGGTGTTAGTCCTTTTAGTCTTCTTTATTTTTCCAAAAATCCATGCTTTTGTGCTGTTCGTTTGTTGCCTAAGAGATTGTAATCATTCAGTTCATTTGAGAGTTCTTCGTTTGTGGAATTATCGAACATACCATCAGATGGACGGGAGTGCCTCTTCTTCTGTCCCACGAGGACAAGATACCGGACACTCTTGGTTCTAATAACAGGATGACAGAGTTAGGATATTGGAAAGATACCTGTAAGAAACGCACCAAACGATCACCAGCCAAGGGAAAGCAAATAGGGATCAAGAAGATTTTGGTCTAGCATGAAGGTCCACAACCAAATGGCCGCAACACTGACGTGGTCATGCATGAATATCACCTAAACTCAAAAGTCTTTGATAGTAAAATCTCTGGCCCGTTAATTGATATTTTCCTCTTTTGATCCCTCTAATTGAGCATATTTAGTGTGTTTACCAATGCAGGTAAGGTTAAATCCGGTTTAGACATCGAGGACATCGAGGAATATCTTTAATTTGAGATTCGTCATCCATCTTATGCATACAATATTTCATGTATATATGGTTAAAATGGTCTTTGACTATAGAATTCTGATCCTCATCCTTTCATCTTTGCAGATGGCCCATGTTCTCTTTCACATAATCGACAGGAAATGTAAGAAACCGAGTACTTTGGCCAGTTCAAGCACCAGCAGTACTCCTAGGGGGTGCATGATAAAAATTATTTCTGTTCTAGAAATGATTTTTCTGTTTCAGACCAATTTCTGGAACAGAAACTTGTTTGATAACGTTACTAAATTTTTCTATTTCTGGAATAGGTTTCTATTCCAGAAATAGAAATGGAGGTTCTACTTCTGATTTCTCCCAGAAATCAATTTCTGATTTCTCCCCCTAACCCTAATTTCACTCGGTTCTCCCTCGTACGTCTCTGCCTCCTCTTCTCTACCTCCTCCTCCTCCTCCGCCTCTGCTCATCTCCTCGAGACATCGTCTCCTCCGCCTCTCCTCCGCCTCTGCTCATCTCCTCGAGACATCGTCTCCTCCGCCTCTCCTCCACCTCTCCTCATCTCCTCAAGACATCGTCTTCTCCATTGGACGCTCAGATCATCTCCTCCACTGGATGCTCTTTGCCTCTCCTCTTGCTCATCCACATCTGCTCGCGAATCCACCCCCTCATCGCAACCTACTGTCCTTGCTTGTTGTCCGAGCACCCCTCGGCAACAGATCTCGTGCCTGCACCCTTGCCGCTCGTTCCCTTGCGACACCAGAAGCTCTCTGCAACAAATCCGAGCACCGACGCCCCAACCCGCTCGTGCTCTGCTCTGTCTCACCAAAAGCCACCATCGCCCCGCGAGCTCAGCAACGCCGCTCGCGAATCCGCCCCTTCGCCTCATCCAGAAGCCCTCTGTAGCAGACACCGGAGCTGCTCGAGTTCGTCCGACAAGGCCCATGACCGTGAAGTGTGAGCTCAGCAACGCCACTCGCGAATCCGCCCCTTTGCCTCATCCAGAAGCCCTCTGCAGCAGACACCGGAGCCACTCGATTTCGTCCGAAGAGGCCCACGACTGTGAAGTGCGAGCTTAGCAATGTTGCTCGCGAATCCGCCCCTTCGCCTCATCTAGAAGCCCTCTGCAGCAGACACCGGAGCCGCTCGATTTCGTCCGACGAGGCCCACGACCGTGAAATGCGAGCTTAGCAACGCCGCTCGCGAATCCGCCCCTTCGCCTCATCCAGAAGCCCTTTGCAGCAAACACCGGAGCCGCTCGAGTTCGTCCGACGAGGCCCACGACTGTGAAGTGCGAGCTTAGCAATGCCGCTCGCGAATCCGCCCCTTCACCTCATCCAGAAGCCCTCTGCAGCAGACACCAGAGCCGCTCGAGTTCATCCGACAAGGCCCACAACCAAAAGAAAAATTTGTTTTAAGAAATATAAATTTTATTCGGTTATCAAACGAATTTCTATTTTTGAAACAGAAATTTTGTATCGTTATCAAACAGATTTTTTTCCTCAGAAACTCGTCCAGAAATAGAAATAGGAAAATTCATTTCTGTTCCAGAAACTATTTCTGGAACAGAAATGTTATCATGCGCCCCTATGACTCTGGAACTGGACAAGCTCACGTAATTAGTGCACAGGTTACCAGAAATTACTCTATGTTGACATAAAGCAATATGATCTACTGTCATACCTAGCTAAACTAAAGCTTCACTTTTTTTTTCCCTCTTTTCTTCATTCAGGCATCTGAGGATATTACATCAAAACTAAAAATCAGAACGAGATGCTGATTTCCAGAATGCCAGACAGTATCATGCCTATCATTCCTCAGCAGACCCAGATGCACGAAGAGTAGAGCTGGCTTTACAATGGTTATCCGTTCATAGATGGCATAGTGACGGATGTTATGCTATGCCATGTTCTCCAAGCGATGGTATTGAGACCTTGGATCTCTGGAGTGTCAGCTAGGGACGGATTAGTATGCCAAACTATCTTTCATACATAACTGTATGATGGCCTTGCTTGTTCCTTGTTACCATGTCGTTGACAAAGGAGGGATGGGAGGTGGGTATACTTTAGAAACTGCATTTGTGTGGGAAGAGACAGTGTGCGTGTTTGGTACAAACTGTACGGTGTGGCTTATATACATCAGGTCGTGAAAGTTTAGATACTTCAGTATATGTTTTGTGTAGGTTTCAGTGGGAGTGAAGGAACACCACTGTACTGTGTAGCACTACTGTGCATTCCAAGCATAGGAAGTTATATCTGCGATCTGAGTGGTTTTATTAACCTGTGCTTTCTGGCTAATGAGTGGATGATCCAGGACTATTCCAATTTTAGATGCACCTCCTGCATCTGCCTGCCTGCCATCCCAAAAGAACTAGCTCCAAGTACTCCATCCAACTTATAATGGCACTCAAAATTAGAGGGAAAGGCACAAGTATATCCAAATTTCGGTTCAAATTTCACATAAAACATGTTTTAAAACTTCATCCAAGTGGCCAGGGTAGATCTTCGCATGAGTACTTCTCTACATCTCTTTCATCTGATGTAGCAGATGGATCAGTACAAACTCCAACGTTCATTCAATGTCTATCCATATAAACCAAAGGAACCTTACTAGATAATTAGGACACGTACCATTTATGACGCCCAAATCCAATCCATACGAACTAAGCCGCTAAAAGGAGCAATCTGAGAGGTGGTTTTGAGCTGGATCTCTCTTTGCTATCTAACATGAACCTTGGGTGCTGTAGGGGAAAATTCTCCAGTTGGATAAACTTATTAGATTGATGTTCAACTCTAAACTTTTAAATTTTGCCAATTTAGTCTTAAACTTTTACACAAATTTTCAATATAATCATTATTGTCAATTTTCAATGAAAATCACTGATGTTGCGATTTAGTTCTTGCCAGCCATCCTTTATAATACAGTACCACATCAACAATTTTTAGTGAAATTTGGCATCCGTTTCCAAACTCCACAAACTTGTGCCCTAAAAAATTTATTCATGTGACTAGTATATTTTCATACAAAAAGAAATTGACATATTTATTAATACTCAACTGGCTTAATGAATTACATCATGACCACTAAATTTTGGGGGTAATATGTGTCCATTTTGCAGCGCGATCCAGTGGCCACGCGACATTGACTCATCCTCTATTATTCGCTTACTGGACCCCTCAATAGACCTCAGTCGTCTATTCAAAGTCCATAGTGTTTATACATTAGGACATTTTATATTAAAAAAATGACAAAACGCACTAAAGTACAGCGGTTTTTGGACAATGGACCGACTTCTTGAGGCACTATTGGATCCCCCATTTTTTTTATGCGATCAAACTATTTGATGCAGAAAAAGAAAATGAAACCAATAATAGAGAGCAACGGGACCTCACTGACAAAGACGCGCGGTAGCAATCAAAGAGAAAATAAGAAAGAGGAGCCATCAATTCTATGGGATCGAACAAAGCAGCATAATCGTAGGGTCCCATGGGGTTCAAAATTGGAAGATTTCCTTGCTTGTAGAGTTTTAAAGGTACCGGTGCTTTTTCAATCTTATTAGCAAAAAAGTTATCGAACTTTAGAGTTATCTGTCACAGTATTTTTTAAACCAAGGTATTAAAAATTTGTGTCAATACCACAAAAAACCCAAAACTTGTATACTTGTAATAAATTTATCATAAACTAAATTTTTAATCACAAAAAACTATAAACTAAATTACTAAAAACTAATTTTTTAACCACTAAAAACTCCAAACATTTTCATCATATTAACCTTAGAAAATTACAAACGAAATCAGAAATCTACCAATAACGGAAAAATTTATGGCTTTTCCAATGACTCGACCATAGAATCGCCTAACAAAGTACCCAAATGAATAGACTAGAAAAAGGCATTGGTAGGATACAGCAACAACTCGTGTCTCAACTTCCTCAGGAAGTTCTTAGACTTGAGAAACAAGTCTTGAACTCTCCAACGAATAATCCAATACACTCCAAACTTTTTCATGGTATTAACCTAGAAATTTACAATGAAATCAGAAATCTACCAATGACGAAGAAATGTACCGCTTTTCCAGTGATTCGACCCTGGAATCGCCTAACATAGTAAGCAAATGAATTGACTAGAAAAAGGCATTGGTAGGATCCAGCAACGACTCGGCGTCTCAACTTCCTTAGAAAGTTCTCGGACTTGAGAAACAAGTCTTGAATTCTCCAGACAAAGAAACCAATAAACAAGCAAGAAGAAAAGGGTGGGAACCGAATCCACCGAAAGGGGCGGCCAGTTTTGCTTCACAAGCAAGCAATGAAGACAGGGGCCATCGGACAGAACACGTTTTGACTCCAGCTCAAGGGCCAGTGCAGTATAAATTCATCTCTTCTCATAGAGATTTGGACATCAAGACACCCGCTGGCCCTAACCCAGTTGAAAGCATTCATGAGATGGAAGAGATTGCGATAGCCTTGGAGCGTGTTTCAGCGAGATCTGGAGCGAAGACCATCACGGTACTCGTCAATCATTACTTGGAGTAGGTGTCTGCGTGCACGGACGATAGTTCATGCACGAATATCACCTAAATTCCATGCACGGACGATAGTTCATGCACAAATATCACCTAAACTCTATGTGTACCCCGAATACTCCTAGTTCTTGATTGAAATGCACACGTGAGGAGTCTGCACACACGGATAGGGGTTCAAACATCTTGAATGCTCCTAATTCCTTTTCGGAAGTGTCCCACATATGGACAGGGTGGGCATGCATGAATATCACCTAAAACTGTCGGTAAAGTGAATATGCCTGGTTCCTGATCGGAACACACAGGCAGGGTCCGTGCACACAGACAAAGGGTTATGCACAAATGTCACTTAAACGTCCTCTGCCTCTACATATACTTCAGCCGACCAGGTAATTATGCTCGTCTCTTCTTCATCCCCTTGTATCATACAGTAGAACACATCTTTGTGCACCAATGAATTTCATCAGCGTCAGCTTGGCTGGAGAGACACAGAGAAACACCATTTGTTAATCATTCGTGCCTCACGAGTTTTCCCATTCGATTGATGATGGCAAGGATACAAGGGCACTTTATATGCATGCAATTGATAATTTGCCTACCATAAAGTGTACAAGTATCTCGGAGTTCTTGATCAGAAGACATCACTGAAGACCCTGGTGGGAAGAAAATGCAGGAGAACAGTATCAGAGACTCAATCTTCAAGATTTAAGATCGTTCAGAGTTCTAGCACTATAGCCTTTAGATAGTGTATAAAATGTTAATGATTCTTGTTTTTATTCTAAGTCTCGTCGAAAGAATATGTCAGGCAACTCTGTATTATACTTCAGAGAGTATATAAACAAGAACTGCTTACAATTTTTATTCACGATACAATACAAAAATCCGCATGAATACATGTAATTACTTCGAACATGCATGAGGGTATGGTCATCTTTCTTAAGTGAGTAAACCTCTCTCCTTCTGCTGCTGCTGCTGCTGCTGCGATTCTCATTCGGGATCTCCTGATGATATACCGAGTTCATCTTTCTTGAGTGGCTTGACCTTTCATTGCTGGGAGCTAATACTGAACTTGGGTGTGATAAACAAGCACGCAGATTGACAGTCTCTTCGTGACATAATCATAACCAATAGATTAAAGGCCAAACAGCAATAAAAATCCTCAGGTTGTTCTCCACTTCTAAATTCTGTCGCCACCTTTCTGAATTGGCGAAACAGATCCTCTGTTTTTATATCAGTATATCCCAAAACTAGACACCCTACAAAATTTATCTATTAATTGCCCTTCTGCCCTCATTAGCGTTAAATATGTATCAGAAGAACTTCATTTTTTTCATTTTTTTCTTCACACAAGAAATTTCAAAAATATTTTTTTATAAATGAAAAATGGCTGATATGAAGCCAGATAAATATTGTCACTTGAGTTAGGCATCCCTTAAAATTATTCTCTGTTAAATGTTCGCCTTTGAGTATTAAAACCAGATGATTTTAAATTGTTATCCTTCCTTTTGGCATAGTTTGGCAAGTAACAGAGAATACTTTCTTAGAACAGTTTACTTTCCCAGGGATTGGATTTTTGCGAAAAAATTAAATAATAATTATAGCAAAAGGCTTATAAGAGGTTCTGGAAATATTTAGGTGGACCTCATCAATATTGAGAGCTAATTCCAAAAAAACCCATCAATTTAGGTCCAATCTCAATCCTACCTAGATCTTTTTTTTTTTTGGCTAAAAAATATTATTTAACTCTAGCTCCAAATTTGCCCCCACCTCCATACATTGCCATTGGTATATTTAAGATTATCAACATCAATTTTTTATTTTATTTTATTTCACACGAAAGTAACGGCATTCGTGAAGAAATGAATTCTAATAATAAATCTATAACCCTAAGGTTGACAATTTTTTATGACGTTAGTGATTGGACACGTAGGTAGATTTTTGACTAAAGTGAAAATTTGAGTTTTTTATTTTATTTTATTTTAAGTTTGGCCAGATTTGAGATTAGACTTTAAATTGAAGATTTTAGGGAATAGGTGAATTGCATTTTTAGAAATTGTTGGCTTCATGCATGATTAACATAATCAATAGCTACTTTATAGCCAACCAAGGCTAGGTTTTTGTTTTTGTTTCTGTTTTTTTTTTTTTTTGACAAAGGCTAGGTTTTTGTTTACTTTCAATTCTTTTTGCGGTTGGTATACCTAGACTGTTGAGCAAGAATGTAATTTGCCCAAAATAGTGACGTCCTTTGGATCTCTAAACTACATTAGATGCTTTGTTACCTTACAATGAACACGGATCAATATATATACCACCTTGACATCATCCCCTAGAAAGTAGTGTTATATTTAAATTATTTCTGTAAATTAATTATGTTATCCTTGCCATAACTCTGCTTTTGTCAAGCAGAGAAACCCGGTAAAAAAATAACGTCATTGACAAGGATGGAGAAAATAAAAAAGAAATAAGTACAGCAACGAAGAAAAATTGAACAAAGGTCCAATAAAGTGGGCCAATAAATTGACTAGAGAAAGCATTGGTGGGACCATTGATGACCCTCGTCCTCAGCTACTAGAGGAAGTTGCTTGAACAACAAGTCCAATCAATCACAAAATTATTGCGACTAATGAGAATATGAAAAGACGTGGGATCCACGAAAAAAGCCAGACAACATAACTTCCCAAGGAAGCTAAAGGAGAGCGCATCGGACAAGGCACGGGCTGGACCCCAACTCGAGGCAAATGCAGCATAAATTCGTCTCCTGTCACAGGTTCAGCATCAAAGTTGTATCCAGCCAAACCCTAAGACCGTCCTCCTACTCTGCTTCTTCTGCAGAGAACATGAGATGGAAGAGATAGCCGTGCAGCGTTTGCCACTGGGATTCAGTAGTTGAAGTTCGTCGTCATCTTGAGAGGACTCGTCAATCATTACTTGAAACTGAAAGAAGGTTTTACGTGCTGAAATCCCTATCATTCTTAATTCCTGATCGGAATAAGCGGATAGGGATCATGCACGAATATCACCTAAATACGAGTCCTCTTTAGCGTACTTCCAGAGGCTAGGTAAATAAGTTCATCTCGTTCACTTGATATCCATGCACTACTTAGCTTTGTATACTAAGCTGTTGCTATGAAGATCCTTTGTCGAATTATTTGTTTAAGCTGAAGATATATGAGCATACTCTACGCATATCAATTGCCATCTATTGATTAAGATATTGTTATGTACATCTCAATTCTACGAAGATATGTTGCTGGCTTTTGCTACTTTTTTCATGTTATCCAACTTATGTCCTATTTTTTTCTTTGAATGTACAGATATATTGATCTCAGCTTTTAAGAGGTAACCGAAATGAGAAGGCTGATAATTTATACATTATAAGTAAGACTTCGCTCCCTCGTTTGAATGCAAGGTAAATATGCCTTAAAAAAGGTGTTCCACATATTTTTAATACGTTGTTGAATCAATACAATCCAAGTGACCAAAAACACTTGTGGAACTGTATTCCACTCAAGTTTTTACATGCTTATTGTGGATTCACAATATGCTTTGTGTATTTTCTCATTGAGAAGTCTTTCATTTCACTGTACTTTTCTATTTCATTTTGATTGAGAACATCGATTGCTCATAGATTTTTCGACCCAAATTACTGTACTTCTCCAACTCAATATGCATGTGGTTTCGGGTATCCTCAGCAGATTGATGATTTGCCTACAGTGCGTTTTATTTCCTACTATGAGCTTATGACAACACACAAGTATCTTAGAGACCTCAACCAGACCCCAGAAATCGGTAAATGAATACCCCGATGCAAAGGAAGTACTCTAGAAAAAACTGGAGACTTAATCTTCTGGTTTTGAGATCCCAGCATCTCAAGGCCGTGGTCTTTAAGCACTTGTAACATGTTTTTTAAATTTGATGGTCTTTTGTGTTTCATTTCTTATAATTTCCCTCTGTACTCTCTACAACAGAATTTGCCAGGTCAATGCTCCAGGAAAATCAGGAGAGAACAAACGAGAATTTTAATCCTAGTTATAGTATATCTGTTCACATGATAGTAAGAGATCCACATTAGTTTCTGTTATTGCCTGGAATATGCTGGATGGTGTGGTCATTTCAGTGATGAACATTTATCTTTTGCTGAATTAATCATTTTGGAACTTACTATGTCTCTAAATGACTAATTTATGACTTCTATGGGAAGAATGGCTTGTACTAAATATAAGTAACCTGATACAAGTGCAAGCAGACTCTGCTTCATGGAAGTGGTCACTGAAAAAGAGTAAATGAATTCCTCCCTTCATTGAAAAAGGAGATAATCAACAGAATCAGTGAGTACATAAGTTTAACCCAGAAAAAGGAAGCGGCAGTGACGCCGGTCTTTTGACCCGATGCCCGATGCCAGGGTTCAGGAAGACTTACAGGTCGAATAGTTTACATGACACAGTTTTGATTCTCTGCAACCACCAATTGCTTGCAATCTTATATATGAATCACACGTAAGGGCTTATGCTCACATTCACTTGGTCTTTGAAAGCAGAGGGTTGTTTTCAGAGTCCCGTGGTTTATACAATTAAGGCGTAGTTGCCAGGCATCTTAGAAAAATCCTGCAGTTCAGCGCCTTTCTGTAATGTGAACTTCCATCTATCAGCATATTTCAACAGTGGAACTATAATGACATGCACAATGAAAGAAGAGAACATTCATTTTCAGTTGCTGTCAAAGATGAATAAGTCCTGGGAGCAATCGGCTAATCTGGCCTCAACACAAACATTAGTCGAAAAGTGCCAGTTATTAATCCAGTTATCAATCCCCTATGCCCAGTTTCATCAAAATTCAAGTCATTGTTAGTCTTACCTAAATTCAAAGGAGATGAAACCAATTATCATGCAGCTCTGTTATAGAACCACGGAAGTTATTTCTTTTTTTAGTTAACCAAGGCACTAACAAAAATCCCATTGTATGTAATTTGTTGGTCCTGTTGTTCGTAAAAGAGAAAATACATTTTTTTATAGAGATTAAAAGAAGTATTTATAGGCTTAGGGTTAAACCTTGTACAATTACATAAATAACCTCAACTTGCTAACACTAAGAATAATAGATAATAAACCGACACTTCCCCACAAATTGGGGCGTACATATCAAAAAGGCCTGACTTGTGGCAAATGTAAGAAATTCACCCACATCGAAGAAACTTTGCGAAACTGTCTTCTAGCTGCTTCTCAAAATATGCGGCACCAATATATCTCCATAATTCATCTTTTCCTGAACAAAATGACAATTCACTTCTATATCCTTCATTTGCTAATGAAACACAAGATTGCTAGAAATGTGAATATAAGATTGATATCACAAAGAAGAGTAGATGATCTAGTCATAAACAGTCCAATCTCAGCCAACAACATATGAACCCATTGAAGTTCACTTGTAACATTGGCCATTGTATGATACTCGGCCTCTGCACTAGATCAAGAAACAACGATTGTTTCTTACTTTTCCATGACACAAGATTACCATCAAGAAAGACACGGTATCCAGAGGTAGACCTCGATTATGGAACACAAGTCCTTGACCCAAAACTCCCTTCAAATAGCGAACAATCTGGAAACCGGCTAGCCAGTGAGTAGTACAAGGAGAGCTCATGAATTGACTCACCACCGTCACAACAAAGGAGATATTTTGATGAGTAAAAGAT
The DNA here is from genome assembly GCA_017140185.1 of Eucalyptus polyanthemos subsp. polyanthemos. NCBI lineage: Eukaryota > Viridiplantae > Streptophyta > Magnoliopsida > Myrtales > Myrtaceae > Eucalyptus > Eucalyptus polyanthemos. The sequence continues at coordinate 18,807,930 of CM029463.1, read as the reverse complement.
AATTTAACTTGCCTACTAATCAGCGATACTTATCTAGATCATAAGGAAGCTCTCTGTCTTTATTATCAAACCTCATCCTAAGGTCCATAGATTTGTCACCACGCCTAGCGTCATGCAAGCCCACCTCCTTAAGAATGTCAAGCGAATGCTTTCGTTGAGAGAAAGCAATATCGTCATCAGTATAGGCAACCTCTATGCCAATAAAATATTGAAGATGACCCAAGTCTTTAATTTTTAGTTTCTTCTATAAAAACTGCTTGAGTTGTATATCTTCCCAGTGACAATAATATCATTAACTTAAATAACAAGAATAGCACACCCCTTTGAAGAGGACATACTAACACAGTGATCTGCAATACATTGATCCATGCCAAAAGTAATAATCGCATCACTAAAGCATTGAAAACCAAGCATGAGGAGACTACTTAAGTCCATAAAGAGCTTTTCACAACAAGGAGCGCCTTTAAGTGCTCAGCTTAACCATAAGAATAGTATTTGACGACAAAGACTAAACGACAACCCACCAATTGTTTATTAGGAGGCAATGGGACCAACTCCCAAGTCTTATTATGATGTATTGCAGCCATCTGATCCTCCATAGCAGGGGCCCAACTTGGATGGGTCAAAGCCTCCTGCACATTACTGGGCATAGATATAGATGCAAGGGACGGCATGACGAAAGAAATCTGAGGGGTTAAGTTATGGTTAGATACGAAATGAGAAAGAGGATGCCAAGATTGAGTATAGTGAGCAATAAGAAAATTTACAAGAGCTAGTGGAAGAGGATCGAAAGCCGAAAACAGAGGAGATAGTGGGACATCCACTGGTAGAGAGGCATGACCCAAACAGGGCAAGGACCACATGTATATACCTGAAGAGGAGTTGGTGCAGGTGATACTAAATCGGGTGGAGCACCAGTAAAAGGAACAGGCGATGGCTTCAGTTGAAAAGTAGTGGGAGATACAATCGGTGTCAGTGGCATCGACTGATAAGGTATGGAAGGTGGTTGAAGATTCATCGCCAATGGCGCTTGAGGAGAAGCAATGTCAAAATATGCTTGATCAGCAAAGAAGTCACATTAGTAGAAATATACTCCCGATGATGAGTAAGACTAAACAAGCATAGCCCTTTTGAGTATAGGAATAACCGACGAATACACATTTTTCGGTACAAGGTGATAATTTGTCCAACTCAAGAGACAAAGAATGGACTAAACAGACATACCCAAAAATATGAGGACGAACAGACCACAATGGATGATTGGGATGAAGAAGAGCATTAGGGATATCTCCCTTCAACATGAAAGACGAAAGACAATCGGTAAGATGACATGTTGTAAAAAGAGCATAGCTCCAGAATGACTTAGGCATATAAGTGTGAGAAGTAGACAATAAGCACCATCCAACAAATGACGAATCTTTCATTTAGCAACCCCATTTTGTTGTAGAGTGTGAGCGCAAGAACTCTGATGTGAGATACCATGCGGCGAAAGAAATGGAATGAATGTAAAAGAAGAAAAATATTCACGAACATTGTTTGTACGCAAGCACTTAAGAGAATAGCCAATATTGAGTACCACACGCACTTAAGAGGATAGTCATATTGAGTACAAACATCTTTATAAAAATGGCAGAAAGAATGAAACACTTTAGTAAGATCTTTGACTAAATATAACCAAGTTGTGCAACTGCAATCATCGATAAAAGTGACAAAATAGCAGAAATCAAATGAAGGCTCTTGACTAGGACCCCAAACATCAGAGTGGACTAACTCAAATAGCTGAGACGTACAACTTAAAACATGAGGGGGGAAAAGACACACGATGGTGCTTATCCAATTGACATGTTCCACAATCAAACTGAAGACTAACTAGACATAACAGGAAAATGTCGTAGTATGTCTATTGAGGGTTACCAAGGCGACAATGTACTCAATAAGTCATCCACAGCCTTTTTCTGAATAGTAGCGGCAATAGCAATAGTCTCAAGGTCCATAAGGTACAATCCACTAGCCTCACGCCCGTCACTTATTCAGCGTCTAGTCTTCCAATCCTTAAAAACACACAAAGAGGAAGAAAATATAATATCATAATCAACATCATGGGTAATAGAGCTGACAAGTATTATATTATAAGGGAAGCATGGAATATGGTAAACAAACGATAAGGACATGGAAGAAGTCAATGATACGCAACTTGAACTTGTTACCTTGAACTGAGAACCGTCTGCCATAGATGGAACGAACGAGGTGGAAGTAAGAAGACGCAGATCACTAATCATATGATGAGTGGCACCTGAATCAATAACCAAAGGATGACCCCAAGGAACACCGAGCTGCTGTGTCCTAATCAGCTCATTATATTCTGCAGTTAAATTCACCATACTCTATTCGGAAGGAGGTTTAGATGAAGGAGACCAAGGTTTATTGTCAACCAAAGCATCTAGAACCCATAGCTTAGGATGGAGGTCATAGCAATAATCGACAATATATCTTGTAAGCTGGCAATGAGTACAAAAGCGACCCTCACGAGCTCCTCTCAAACCACTATTGCCACCACCACAAGGGGAACCTAGACCCTAAACACCACGGCAACGACCACAGTTAAAACTATCTAAGTTCCAATTTCCATGACCATTACCACGACCACAAGCTCCTTCACCGCCATAGGCCATCATAGCACTACTATTTGATATGGCCAAAGTTTTGGGAATAGGAGTGTAATGAGCAACTCAAGAGTACACTTCTTCTATGGAAGGTAGAGAGCCAAGAGAAGTAATCTATTGGAAAAGAGCACTATGATTTGGATCAAGACCTTAGAGGAAGAGGACTACCACCATGTCCACTTCTCGTTTTTGCATCTGAGTAATCGTAATAGTTGGTGGAAAGTAAAATTTCAAAACTAATACGTTTGGTTTAACATTTTGAAAGCTCATTGAGAAAATGCAAAACAATTTAGCCTAAAAAACTTTAGGCAAATGCAAATGCCGTTGGTAAACTATGCTTTGAGAAGCAACTTTAAGAGAAATGTTGTTTGGTAGAAAACACATTTGAAAAGCCTTTTGCATGATTAATATTAGTTTTTTTTTTAAATTTCATTTGTTTAAAATTGAAAAATAATAATTTATACAACTTTTTAAATATAAATGTTGACAATAATACTAAAAAAATCAAATACATATATAATTTAAAAAAAAAAAGACCAAACCCTTCATTGGAATTTTTTAATTTTTATTTGTTTAAAATTGAAAAAAAAAATAATGTATGCAACTTTTTAAATATAAATTTTGACAATAATGCTAAAAAACAAAAAATATATATATATATTAAAAAGACCGAATCCTCCGTCAAATTTTTTTTTTAATTTTTATTTGTTTAAAATTGAAAAAAAAATAATGTGTGCAACTTTTTAAATATAAATTTGAAAATAATGCTAAAAAATCAAATATATATAAATTTTTTTTAAAAGGACCAAACTCTTCGTTGGAATTTTTTAATTTTTATTTGTTAAAAAAAAAAATAATGTATGTAACTTTTTAAATATAAATTTTGAGAATAATGCTAAAAAAAATCAAATATATGAATATTGTTTTTAAAAAAGACCGAAATATATTTATTTTTTTAGTATTTATATAATTTTGATTGTTTTAGCATTATTTTGGCATTCAAAAAAATAATAACGAGGGAAAAATAAGAAATTTGATAAATAAGTGATGATAGTTTTGGAAAAAAAAAGTTTTAACATTTGGTCAAATGTCTTTGAAAGCTTAAAACTAATTCCTATTGGCATTAGGCTTTCACTCTTTACAATGCTAACTTTCACTTAAAAATTACTTCAAAATGGTTGTCAAACAGTCTAGCATTTCTCCAAGAGGCTTTGAAGGCTGATAGCCCATAGAGAATGTTAAACCAAACACACCCATAAAGATGAAAAGTGAGCATTATACTTTGCCAATCCATCATTAGTAATTTTAGCTTCAAATAAAGCTTCCTACATATTGCAAACTTGACTCATGTTATTCTATCTGAAATAGAGTAAATCACATTTTGTACACACCTCATGTGCTATTGCAAAATCCATGAAAAGATGGTGAACAAATTCAGCCATACTTCCCCAAAATTGAGTATACAATGTAGCATCAATGACCTTCCATTCTTCTTGACTAGCTGAATCTGCAAGTGGTTCTTCTTCAAGCCATCTCAATGGGTGATTAGTATGAATAAAAGTAGAAAGAGCTGTTGACCAAGGAGGATAATTGGTACCATCCAATTTAACTAAGGTAGTGTGTAAGCCTGTCATATCATGAGTACCACTATAATAGTACCAAAAGATCTTGAGCTAGGAGTCACATTAGGGGAATCACCCCCGGAAACAATAGACAGAGAGCTTGTTGACCTGTAGACTTATCCACAAACCAAGAATAAAACACCACACGCTACCACAACACCATTGGGAGCACTAGAGGGTGAGATTCAAAGAAATCTTTGCTTTTCAAACTTATTGTTAGTCGACTATATGAAACACAGTTGACTAGATAGGAACCACAACGATAACACCACGAACATAGACGAATTTCACCCAAATCACCACAACTTTGTGATCTAATTATCACATCGTCACAAACAACTCAACACCAACCAAAACACATCATCAGGCTGAAATGGGGGCGTTGACGTCAATGGAACAATATGGGACAATAGCTTTTTAGGGCATTGACGTCAATGGGATAGTAGCTTTGTTGCCAATGATGAAACAAAGGTATAGGAGCAGATCGTTGTAGTGCAGCAGATCAAGCAGCGCTGCTCGATTGGAGGCATCGCCAATCAACAGTAGAAGGGGCAAAAAAAAAAAAAAAACGATGCCTTGGACAGAAAGAGTAAAAATGACGCCTTGGTGCAGCTTACCAGGAGAATGTCATGCTCTATGTTGTTAGAAAAAAGAAAGAATACTTTTTCTTATTGAGATTAAAAGAAGTATTTATAGGCTTAGGGTTAAGCCATGTATAATTACACAAATAACCCCAACTTGCTAATACTAAGAATAATTGGTAATAAATCGACAGGTACATTGGTACATAAAGAGACCAGGTAGAGTGTACCTTCCTTATTTAAAGAAGATGCACATGTGCATGGACAGCCCTTATGTTAACTCCATTAGCAGGTTGATTTTAACTCAAACCCCCACTATATTATTGATAACAGGGAGAAAGTACACTAAAATTTTAAAATTTGTCACAAAAATGTAATTGAGTCATAAAACTTTTTTTTAAAAAAATGCAAATTAAATCCTAAAATTTATTATGAAAGTGCAATCGAGTTATAAATCTTTCAAAAAGTGTAATTAAGTGTTAACAATTTTTTTTAAAAAAAAAATAATCTAATGACTTGACTGAATCATTTTGACAAGTTTTAGATTTGATTGAACTTTAATAATATTTTAGGGTTCAATTATACTTTTGCGATTAGTTTAAAACTTAATTGTATTTTTTTAAAATTTTACCTATACCTTAACAAAATGAATAGAGAAGTCTCCTGTTGTAATTAGAGGCAACACTAAGGACGCATCACAGGAGCAAATCCCGGGAATTTCCTGGATATTGTCATTGCCATGTGAGAAAACAGTACAAATTTCAGTACGAGGGGAAAGCAATATATTAGGTCCATTCAAGTGATGGGATCCATCAGTGCAAGGAAAAGCAGACGAAAAACCATCCCCATCAGCCATCAATCACGATCGAGATTTTTCTGATATCCACATACAAAAAGTTGGTAACTTCTCAAAGAAGGGTTATATTAAAAAAAAAAAAAAAAAAGAACTTCTCAAAGAAGGGAAGACTTCAATAAAGACCCTCCCAAATGGTAATGGGTTCACGCTCACTTTTCTGCTTCCACAAACTGTAGTGAGTTCGTTACTAACTCGTGTGTTGAGTGAAGAACAGAACCAAGGGAGATGGGAGCTGTGATCATCCCACAGAATTTGCCCATCGGATACAGATTCCATCCAACTGACGAGGAATTCGTCGATCATTACTTGACGAACCGAGTCTTAGGGATCGTAGAGGATCCCTGCATAATTCCAGATGTTGACATCTGCAGGTGGGATCCTTGGGAATTACCACAGAAGTTTCATGGTGAGAACAGATGCCACTATCACTTTGCTTGCTCCTTTGATACACTTCTTTGCAGCCACGATTTTCAGAAATTTAGAACCTCAAGTTTATGGGCTTTTGGGTCATAGTATTTATCATCAATCGGTGAAAATTCGAGGGAATGACAGGTGAATCAATTATTCGCCCGGATGACAGAGTACAAGAGTGGTGGTTCTACTGTCTGCAAACACCCCAACAGGTTAAAAGAACGACTCCCTCTGGCTATTGGAAGAAGACTGGTCCAGACCGGAATGTCAAGGCCAGAGATATCAAAATCGGCACTAAGAAAACATTAGTTTTCCACATACGTCAGGGCTCTAAAGGCATCAAGACCAACTGGGTCATACATGAATATCATCTACTCACCAAAAATGTACTCAATCTGTCCCTTGTATGTTTTTTCCATTTAATTAGGTTAACACGATGCATGAACCTGATAATATACGATATGAGATTGCCATCTTACACAGATATAGAGATTGTTATTATTCTTGCCAAACTTGTGAGCAGAATTTTACTGTTGAAGAAAACATGATTTGATGGTATGAACTGGTATAACATGGTCTTTTGACAGTTGAATAGAAACTATGTTCTGTGTCGCATAAAGCATAAAGGAGATGAGAAGGCTGATAATTCTACCATGGAATTAGTGTACGAAGCCAGTGGCCTAGAAAATTTGGATTCAATTCTTCGTCAACCAGATCACGAGGACTTGTTTACTGAGGTGCGGAGGAAAATATGTTTGGTTTGTGTACTTAATATCTGTCTTAACGAGCATGGGAAATGTGTTAATGACTAATCTTTTGCTCGTTTATACAGGATTTGATCCAAGCAAAGATGATGTCACTGATGGAGGTCTCATCTCTGCCCCAGAACCGAGTTCAATTCGCTTTACCTGACCTCCTGCAGCAGCCTCAGTCTGCACTGCAATCACAAAATAATAGATTCCCCTCCAACATACATCAGTTTATGAATGCTGAGAATCCTTTTGCGAACTTCTCATCGGACAATGGTTGGTTCACAACAAGTGACGAGGATGAAGATGCTGGTGACATGTTTATTGCAGATCTTTCTGAAGAGGATGTTTCTGAAGAAGATGGAGATGCTGGGGACATGCTAATTGCAGATGTTTCTGAAGAGGATGAATATGTTCGTGACATGCTAAATGCAGATCTTTTTGATGCCGACTTCTTTGATGGAGACCAAATGCAAACACAGGTCAAAATTTCTCCCTTGAAATTTCATTGGGTTGTTGTGATTACTATTCTTGTAATTTAGGAGTAAAAGTGGTTTATAATGCATTGGAAGGGCACTTCCCTTTTCCATGTTATCTGAAAAAGAAGGATAATTTTTTTTTCAATCATCGTTGTAGAACAGAAAGTTCATTATAGAATCTATCTACGGAAAAAGAAAAGTGGACTTCCATGATGCGTTACTCATGCTTAGTCTTGAAGTGCTGTGATGAAATTTAGTTTATGCCTCAGTTATTTCTTCTGATTCATTTTATCTAATGCAATGCAGTATGGGCAAACATCTAACCAGCATAGTGAGCATCCTGTTCTAATGGAGAATCGGCGAACACGAACAATTGACTCGTTTCATGGTGTTGTTCCTCTTGAGGAAAAGAAAGGCCTGGTGGAGAATAAGTTTAACGGCTCACTTGTCACTCCTGAGAAACCTATGGAGCCTCCTGTATGCGCTGCAAGTATAAATTATCATGAAGAGCCAAGTTTCGGAAAGTTTAAGCAGGAAACTGCAGCCAAAAGTATCAAACCAGAATGCGTATATTTGGATGAAACAGCAGCCAGAGCAAAGGTGAAAGCAGCTCCTAAACTAACCCATTGTCTTTTACTACTCTTATGCATTAAAGGCATTGCTTGGATAGTTAATTAGATGGCAGGGATTCCATTATTCATTGCAGCGAACTATGTTGGATATGTGGTTCATAGGCACTTAAGAGAACGGTTAATTTTGTTAAAATCCGCTTTGAGCAATACATGAAATTGATTCTAGCATTCTTCTGCCAAAGGGAAGTAAAATCCCACTCTGAATTGCTTGTAGATCCTCGAAACGATGAAATGAATGAAAATGTATAAACTTTGATTCAACTTAATTAGAATGGTGGAGAACCACGAGCAGAAAATATATATAGAAAGAAGTTGCAGCCGAGATATTGAAGACGGTTATAGTAGATGACTAAAAGGCAGATTATGTAAGCATCCGGACAATTTTGAGAACAAAAACATGAATGTTTTGTCATGAGATTAAGATAATGCCTCAGTTATTTCTGTTAACCCAATTGATTTATGCAATGCTTTGTCGCAGAATGGCCAAATATCTGAAATGGAGAATAGCAAAATGCGAACATTTGAGTCACTCCATGGTATTGTTCCTTTCGAGCAAAAGGAAGGTTTCATGCAGAGTAAATTCAACAGCTCACATGTTTCCTCCACCAAATCTATAGAGCTTCTGAAAGAGCCCAAGAGTCCAGAAATTCCCGAGTCTCCAAGAATTTATATCAATAGAGAACCAAGGCTTGAAAAGGTTGAGAAGCAGGGAATTGCATTGAGAAATGTTAAGACAGAATGTGTATCTCTGGATGAACATGCAGCTAAAGCGAAGGTGAAAGAAGCTCCCATCTGAACAGATTTTGTCTTTCTATTGTCTTCCAGTCTTGATGTGCATCGTTGGACCATTTAGATTGATTGGCGTGCTCCATTTTTTTCAGAAAATCAATAGAAAAACTAGGAAAATTCTTCAATTTTTAGACCCTTTTAATCCTTACTTTCCTTTTCCTTATCACAGCACCTATTTGAAATACTTTATGTTGGCAGGTACTGAAATACACAGAGCACGGTTCAGCCAGTAATTCACCGAGGAAGACAAACAGCAGCGAGATTGAACATGCTGGAGAGAATTCAAATTCTGTAACTGCATCGACCAGACCATCCACCGAGAGCACAAAAAGTTCAACAAATCCTCCCCTGCGTAATCTTGTGAACCTGCTCGTCGGGATTCTCCTGTTGGTCGCCATCACTTACCTTCACCTGCCAAGTATTTGATTTATGATTTTCACTGCTATTTTGCCCTGAGTGTGATGCAGTATCATTGACAAGTACGATTGTCAAAAAGGGTTTTGTACGTCATGTCACAATTCATGTGTATGTAGCTTGTCTTCCTTTTGATGCTAATGCTTTGTACTTCTTTTTGCATTAACGGAATTTGAATATCTCACTAGATGTGAGACTGCTCTGTAATTTACTTTCTTCGCTCTCTGCTGTATATAATGCGAAGAATCAACAAGTTGCCACTGTGATGTCTCCTTTGAAGTTGACTTTCAATCCATCAGTCCATGTATTTCTTTAGTTACAAACTCAACAAAGGATCGATCACGTGAGATGGGTTATTTTTGTGGGCGCGGTCCATGGACAGCATGCAAACTAATCAGTCTTCATAAGGCAAAGCCTACTTTATAAGAAATTAAATCTGAGTCTTCCTAGAATCACACACATGTACTCAGAACACCAAGAACAACAAATGAAGACAGAGAATACATTTCAACAGACTGAATTTCAAGAGTGAGAAATAGGGGAGAGCTTATATTTAGAGACATTCGGTACACCAGTGACCTATATCGGGCTGCCCAGCAAAATCCAAAACACAATTTATGATGTGAGGAGGGCCATAAACATATGGATCACCTTATGACAAGGTCCCCCACGGCACGTTCTCGTATATATAACAATAACCTGCATTATTTGCAGACTAGAAATGTCCTAATATAGATGAAAGTTCACATGAGGATTTCCAACATAACGGCCTATCTCTCTCTCTCATGCGCGTGCACCCATCCACTATGTAACACAATTTGTCACGCCAGCACAGCATTATAGTGCTGTTATTAATGGCAATTGAAGATAAATCTTGACAAAACAGACTTGAGTGACCTGATTGTTCTAGAAAGAAGATGAAAAGACAATGCTGCAGGAACAGTATAAGTTAGAGACCATATTCAAGCTTGACCAATTAAAAAGATTAATTTGCACTTTCTAATTTTGACCAAATTGTCACTGTATTTTCACAGTATTTTTTCCAGGAGCATCAGAAAGTATTTAACTAGGGAGACTTCATTCTATAAAGTCCCGTGAGACAACTAAAGGGAAATAATTGGTGATTTTAGGGAGATCTAGTAACATTTGTTTGAGCTTTAAAAAAAGTACCTATGGTGTTATTTCGTTCCCTCCAAATTAGAGTGGTGATTCGACCGAAAATAAAATAAAATATAGTGGCGTTAATAGTAGGGTTTTGGAAATACAGCGTGTTACCGTTCCCTTGCACTGTTCTGGCTCAAAACAGTGCAGTTTTGGAGCAATAAGTTGGGAAAGAGATGGAAAAGGAATCCCATTCTTTTTTTCGTTTTTTAGGTCGGAAAAAAGTAGTTCCATTCATGTTTGTCCAAAGTTATCAATATATTTCTTATCTTTCATAAAAAAAAAAATAAAAGTAGTCCCATTCAAATGCCGACTTTTAAGAGCAAAAAAAACACAAAAAAATGCCGACTTTAACTTCTTTCCTTTGGCAGGGGGGCGGATAGAGAAAAGGAGAGCAGTGGAGAAGGACATTGACAAGACTAAAAGATTATAGCGATGGCCATAAATCTTCCTCAAGAAGGTGAACACAGTCTCGTAGAATTCTGGAAAGAGGACAAAAGGGAAAGAATCTCAAGAATAAACAAAGACCAGATGTGGGATCCATCAGACGCGGTGGATTAACTTCTCCAGCAAGGGGGAGACTTCACCAGACAAAGTTGCTTCGCATGAGTCAAGCGTCTAGTATAAACAAGGACAGATGTGGGAATCCATCAAGCACTATGGATTAACTTCTCAAGCAAGGGGGAGACTTCACCAGACAAAATTGCTCGCCATGAATCGTATACTATAAATTAAGCACTTCCATGCTCAAGTTAACGGACAGCTCTAGCCAAAACCACCCTCTCTTTCTGTCTCCCTCTCTCTCTCCCAGCTTTGCTCAGAATCACCAAGAGAGTATGCCGTCTGAAAAACTATTGTCCGGTGTCCTAGTTATTGTTTACTACCTTATTGGGATTTTTAATGCTTATGGAAGTCCTCTAATTATGCCATTCCTCTTTTGACTGTTAGTAAAGTGATTGATGATGTTTTAGAGATTACTTTAGCAGATTTTAGAGCAATGTGAGTTCTTTTCAATTTTTCAGCATTTATTATGGCTAACAATTGTTAGATAAGAAAAATGTAGTCTCAACCTTTAAGCACACCTTGATGGTTTAGGACACAGCTAACCAACTGGGAGAAATTGCAAGTGAAGTTTTCCTCCTGGTACAAAGTTTCATTTTCATCGACGTACTACGCACTTATTACATTTTAGTCCCATCTCTAACTTTTCAAAACTAGATTTGTCTCTCATCTCTACTGTTTCACTGCTTTATTAAGCTCCATAATAGAAGCATGTATGATGTATTAAGTATAGCGATTAAGCAAAACAGTCAGTGAGTGACTAAAATGAAAAAAGATGTGTAGAACAGGGATGATGACATGTCTGCGCTTCTTACATCTCTTCGTTTTTTGTTTTTTTCCTTTGGTGTTTCCCTTGATGATTAGGAGTACGGCGAGAACAAAAACTAATCTTTGCTGCAGAAAACACAAGATGGAGAAAAAAAGGTAGTGCAATTACGAATGGAGTCCAGTTGCCAATTCAGTTAGTCATCTTCGAAGTTCACATTAGTTGAAGTAGGCAATTTTACGAGAATTGCTGATTTGACGATAGTTATAAGTCCCTGATTTAGACTGTTAATTCATTTCCACGCACGGATATAACCTAAATGCATTGGTCATGCCAGAAAGCTTGAATGCCATGTACGAATATCACTATTACTTTTGCCGCTAGAAAATCACTTCATCCTGACGAACCAGTCCTCAATTTTTTCTCAAATAGCCAAATAATGTCACAGAAAGAACTCGGTAGTTTGGTATACACATAAAAGTTCAGACTTGTGGAATCAGTTTTCACTAGAATTTACCCTGATGAATACACATATGTTCCTATTAGTATGATAAAACTTGGGCAACAAAGATTGATTTGATATGAGTCGTTGTTCAGATTTACCAATCGAAGTATGGTTGTATATTTTTTATTTTGTTGGTGTAAAATGTAAGTATTATTAAGCAAATGAAGTACAATAGCTTAGGGGCAGTCCCTAGTATTACAAATAGAGCTAATAATTTGAAAAGATGGGAGGTAGGAAGTCTCCACATAGTGGCCACATCTAATTGAGCTTGTTAATTGTTTAAATTTCGATAACCTCTTTGCTTTGTTTGGTGCTCCCTTCTTTTTCGTAGTGGCATGGGAAAATGGTGCTTTCGATGCGGTGGCTCTGTAATTAATTCAAATAAACGAATTTGATGATGCTTTATTCTTGGCGAGATTAAATTCAAGTATCTCCATTCTGAATCTTCTTGACATAGCCAGACACCAGCTGTCTTTCTTTGTTTCTTTACTTTACTAAAAAGAAAATGGGAGAGTTCTTGAATGACCTATGTCGCGACCCTTCTAATGTGAAACATAGGTGTCTTGCAATACTAATTGAATTCAATTTTGATTAATTTGAAATTTCGATAAGAAATTACATGAAATTATCCAATTTGGCCTATAAGTCCAATTGCGTGTGCCCATGATGTGAAGTCATTATTTTATATGTTAATAAAGCAATTAGGCCAATAGAAAATCTCACCGGATCACATTTATATGGTTTAATTGGCCTAATTACTTTAGAATTAGACCGTTTTTCCTCAAATTGAGTAAATTTTTCTTTCAATTTGATCATTGAGGGACTAAATTGCATAAAATGTAGCCCCAGGATTGGCCAGCTCGGACCGCCCAAGAATTGATTAAACCGACTTAAACCGGTCCACCGATCGTTGGTAGAGGAGGCCAGTTTGGCCCTCTATCGGCCGGCTCTTGGCGGCTGGCAACCACCCATCGACTTCTCAATGCGTGTATTTCATCCCTACATCCCTCAATTTTTCAGATTTTGCTAATATACCCCTGTCATTCATGAATACAAAATTACCCCTAATTAAGCTTTAATCATAACTTGAGTTTGAACTCCCGTTTTTTGCGCATCAATACCATCCGAATGATCATGCGATGTATTTTGATTAGGATTAACCCCTAATGGGCTTAATTCGGCCATTCTATCAAGTTTCGATTGTCAGATCGAATCGATGGTCGAGATTTGATCTCAAATGAAGACTATAAAGTTTTTCCCTCCAAAAATCATGCGAATGGGTCATTTTACATCAATTTCAGATCTAAACATAGAGTTTTCTCTTAAAAATCTCTATCTCCTCTCATTTCCTGCCATCCCCTCTCTATGCACCTCCATGTGCAATCGGCCTCCGTCGGTTCACGGTCGCACGCTGGCAATCCCGCTATTGCTGCTTGGTTGCCCGGTGATCCTCCTTCTCTGTCTAACCTGCTGGTGATTGGAGCACCCCCTCCCGATCACCTCAGCCACCCACACGAGCCCCTCCGTCCACGGCAATTAAGGCCGGCAATTGAACCCCTGATACTTCTCCTTGCTGATCGACAATCAACAGTGGTCCCTGAGAGGTCCGACCACCGCGGATCATCAGCTAAGAGAATTCCTGACCTTGTAGTGGTCAGGGTCTAGTCGAATTGTCACCAAACAAGTTCCAGTGACTTGCTTTCCCTCCAGCAGTCCAAACCAGGTCCAACCGGACCCAATCCTATTTAGCTCTTGATCCGGTCCAACTGACAGCGATCAAACCAATTCCGGTGAGCTGTGGTGTCCATTTGACGATCCTCGAGGTTCATAAGGAGATTCAAGGCTTTGATCCTCAATCATTCGTGTTCGATTCATTGAAATCACAAAAGGTAACAAACTGAAATACGAATCAATGAAGCAAGATTGAAATAGTCGATCGGGACTAGAATTCAAACCTAGGATCGTATTTCATGCTTAGATCTGAAGATTTGGATGTTATATGATGATATATGTTGATGTTGTGTTGATTGAAGATGAGTTTGAACACAATTGTTCATAATTAACCCTATTCTGCAAAAGTCATATGTTGAAAAGTGGCCTTCTGTTAAGGTCGATGTGAGGCATCAAACTTCGTTATTTGGCCTTGGATTGTTCTAGACATATGTCTATGTTTGGTGAGTTTCGATTTGATAGGTTATAGGCCCCGAATGGAGTTTATTTGATACTTGAATTACTTCTTGGAAGTTGGAAAATTATGCTATTTTTGTGTAGTGTTGTGGTGTTCTAATGTTTGAACATGCTATCTGTTTACTAATTTTCTACTGATTTTTGTGTTGGAAAAATCTTCCCTAGGTCAGTCTTTCTTGTTTGAATCCGACTCATGTTTGCTTTGAAATGATTTCTTGAATGTGCTCAATTGGATTCTCATCATTAAAGAAAGTTATAGCATGCATTACAAGCTTTCTAATTAGATATAATTTGCGCCAAATGATCGTCGTTTACTAGGCTAATCATGCATGTGAAAACATGTTCATGCTGCTGCACTTTGTGAAATTAATTGCATCATCTTATTTTGTCATTTTCATGTGGGTTTGTGTGAATCAAACTAGATTTAGGTGTCCTCGAGGAAAATAAACATGACATTGCATTCTATATGTAGGATTTTTCATGGGATTTTAGCATGTCATTAAATCATTGAAAATGACTCATGTTTTGTGTTACACTTGCTATGATTAAGGTTAATCACAAACCTATGAAAACATCTTCAATTGAGCTTCTTAAGAGCCAAATTAGTGCATGATGTTTTCTAGATATTTTAAGAGCATATCGCAAGCTTCACATTGATATATGGCATGCCTCATTTGAAAGTCATTTACCATGAAAAAATCATGCATCAAGTTGACATATCATAACTGAAATTGTCATGCATTTTGTCCTTAATGACTAGGTCCTTATTAATGTTAATGAATTCATGTGACTTTTTGCAGTTCAATTTAAGGTTAAATGTATTAACCAAACTTGTTCATCACATTTAATCTTACATTGTGTCTGAATTTTGCATTTTTCATGCATTTTTTAAGTGGTTTGACAAGTTGATCATCATGCATCATTTTCTAATTTGCTTATGGCTCATTTGCAGCTTTTGCAATTGTCGCTATTGGAACATGAATTCAACCCTAATCGAACTTGACACCTTTTAGAAAGTCTAAGGGCACATCTTAATCTTTCCAATAATGCCAATTTTGCATTATTTGCATGTCATTTGACCTGTTTTCTATTTTTGTCAAGATTGCCTAGAAATCATTTTCTAGTGAAATTCGGAATGCCTGTTCTGCCCTACTCGAGTCAGACGTCTTATTATTTTTGTATGATTTTCTCGTTAAGGATTGTAAGTCTGGGTTCTTGACAAAGTTTGTTTGTCTTTCTCTTCTCTATATTGTGGTGAAATTTCATATTTTTTAGATTTTATTTATTGGGACAAATCATTGTTGATATGCCATGATACCTTGCCATCCTATTACATTTCTGATGAGATGCTATGTATTCTTGAATTTTTATAAATTTTCACATAACTCATCTTAGGAAACTCTCTCCATAAAAGTTCTTCCCGGTGATGTTCTTAATGTTCTTTAATTTTCTTGGAGCAGATTTTCCATGGGTTCCTCTTCAATTGTTTTGATTTTATTTGTCCTCTTCGATGATTTCTGTTGTGATTCTCTACTGTGATTTTCTTCTAGGATTTTTTAGGACATCTTGCATGCTGAATTTAATTTACATGTCTCACGAGTTTTGATTCTTATTTTTTGAACTTCGTACACAAAAATTCTTGAAAATTAAAAAGTACTTTACTATGCTTTTCAAACTTTTTGAATATTGTGAAACCATCTGAAATTTCATTTTCTTGTTGGTTTGAATTTGACTATTGTTCAAGTGATGCTCATGCATAAATTTTTCAAATCTTACATCCAAAATTTCCAAATCATGCTTTGGCCTAGCATTGATGTTGTCTAAGTTTGGACCATATTTAGGGCATTTGCGAAACTCAATCAATGTGCACAGGATGCACTCGAGTTATAGCCTTGATGATTAAATGTGTTCCATAGCTATGACAAAACTTTGCTATGCTATTAAATTTTTCCTTACAATGCACTGTTTAATTACTCTTTAAATAGTTTTTGGGCATCATTTGAACTTCCGTTAGCTGTTTATATATTTACTTTCATTAAATGTCTGTGATTGTGTTTGGCATTTGTTGACTGATTAAGTGATCCAATGTTAGCTCACTAAAATTGTTTAATTGATTGAAAACAAAGGCCCAGGGCCTACCTGCATGTTTCCTTTCAAATATGCATATGATTTTTAGGTGTATGCATAGGTATGATGCATGAGCTCATGGGATACCTTTAGGTCATACTTAGAGCTCATTCTAGGGACTTTTTTGCATTCATTATCATGCAAGAATACAAATGGTGACTAATAAGTATAAGTCATAAAAAATTGATTAGGTAGGTGTCCTAGGTGGGTCGTTGCATGAAACACAAAGGTTGACCTCAGGGCCAAATTTGATCAATTATGCACACTATCTTGGTTTCTTGATTGTTTTTGTGATTGTGATTGTTTTTGTATGTTTGTGATGATGATTGTTTCTTTCACATTAGATTAGACTTAGAATTGGTCCATGGAGGTGGTGGCCTCCCAAGACATGAAGACAATGAATGGTCAATGTCCAATCCAACCTTGTTTTTGTACCATTTGTTCCCCACATATGTTCCGGTTTGTCTTGTGTCATATAAATGCCCGACGAGTTGCGAGTTTCTTCAAGGAGTATCATTCATGTGGATACGAATCACAACAACTTCCACTATCAGGTGAGGTACAAGTTTGGGAGAGCTTATGATCATAATCAAGTGAACTCACATGGTCAATCCCGAAAGATGAGATGATGACATAATTCGGGGCACATATCGTGAGGGAGCTTTTCATGGTCAATTGTCCTTAAAATCGACTTTTTGGCCATTCACCCCAAGGTCGGGTCACGACACTACTACTCCGAGCTACTCGCAATTAGTGGACAATGGTAAAAGGATAGCAATATGGATCACAAAAGCATCTTCTCTGTAGACAGAATGTGAAAAGGATCGGAAGCATAACGCATTTATATCTTTCCACGCCCATTTTGTACTTGCTTTTCTGTTCCCATTTATAAATCTTGCATTCATATTTCTTTTTCATGTGGGATTGACATATTCAGCGACACAAAATAAAATAAAATAAAATAAAAGGGATCCATCGAATAATTCCTTCAAAAATCGGACATATATCAATAAAAATAGAGCTGATGATCGAGCTCCTGGAGTTGGCCCAAGAGATCATTGGTAACATATTCTTAAGCTGATCAAAATGATGGTCGTACATATCTCCTAGATAAGCAAAATTTCATCATCCAAAACATGCTTTGGAACTGCAATTTGATTATTGCTGACAAATTAAAACCGATCGATTTCAATCCTTATATGCTTTTTCGGATCTGAAAAAGGGTTCTGGACAAATGCGCTTTTAAATCATGGGAAAAGCGGAGTACCCCACGACTGTCTGATCGAACTTTGAACTCGGCCTGATTATGCCAATCATAAAGCCGTATTAAGCTCCTGAAAGATTAATTAAAGCAGGCAAAGGAGAAAGAAAATCGAACAGTGGACGGAGGAGTTGACCCAATCCGATTCTATGTCTATAAATGTCGCTTCGTGGAGGGGAGTTAAGGAAATGATACTAAGCCACATAAAAAGCTTTTGCCAAATTAAATTAATACAGGCTTGTGGAATTCTGGCTCAGGCTTTTCAAAGGCTTAAAACTTTTAATTTATCTTCAGTTTCTAAGATTAAATATTGCACGTTTATTGCCTTCTCATATCTCCCCCTCGTTATTAGATAGATCCATCCTATTTGTGCACAATTTTGCTTGATGAAACGTGAGTGTTTTGGCTTTGTTTTCTTGATCTTTTTTTTTTTTGATTTATTTAAAAAGCTCTTGTTTGAACTTATTTAATAAGTATGTCGCAATCATGGTGGTGCTTACAGACATCCCCTGTGGACAAAACCCATGATCGTAAAATTAAATATTGCAAGTTTATTATTGCCTTCCCGTGTATCCCTGCCGTTATTAGATAGATCCGGCCTACTTGCGCACAATTATAATGGACGGCACGTGAGTGTTTTGACTTTTGTTTTCGTGATTTTTTCATTTAATTTATTTAAAAGCTCTGGCTTGAACTTATTTAATAAGTGTTTCTCAAACATGTCGGTGCATACAGACAAATCCCTCGAGAACAAAACCCATGATCGTAAGACAAACTCTCTAGGTCAGATATGGACACTGGAATTTTAAAACGACCAGCAACACCTCTTCTCAACCCTGTTGTCCAACCAACCCAGCAACAACTTCACGACGGCGTTCTCCCAACAACTTCTTCTAAAGGTGAGCTGATTCCTGGTCCAGCTAAGACGAAGGACATTTGGGATCAGTCAATGGGAATCCTCAACCCCAAGAAGTTGAAGAATACAAGACTTTCCACTAAAGCAGGAAATGCAAAGAAAATTAAGTGGTACAACCCTCATAAGTCACGAACTAACATAACAGAAGGTCTAGATGAAAGACAACTCATGGAGACATCCATTTTTGGGTCGAAGAGACAGGGATTCCTTTATTTCCAAAAATATAAGTACGAGTGTAAGAAGAACAGACTTTCTGTAAGAAGCTAACGCTTTCCAGATTTTAAATAAATATAAATATTACATTATTATCAACTCATCATTTTACACGAGGGCCGTCCGACCGGGCGCTCATCGTGATCGTGACCATCTAGATGGTTGACGTCTGTTTTCGTCTGAAGAAGTCAAAAAAATTGACTAAGTACAGTGGATTATCTAAATGGTCCCCCCGTCCCACCCCCCAATAGGGGCCCCTGCTCAAGGTTGTTGTGCCTTCTCGACCAAGGGGAAAGCCCTTCAAAATGGCCTCTCCTCCCACGGAACTGGCCCCGCCCTTTTCGCTCTCGGCTAGCTAGCTTGAACTTCGCCTGTCTGAGGGAAGAACTCGAGATATGGCGGCTTGGATCGATTCGATGCAGTCTTTTGTCATGCAGATCATGCTAGTACTTCGGGAGGCAATAGGCGGCTACGGGTTCAGTCCATCCGATGAGGAACTGCTCAATTACCTGAAGTCCGAAAATCCCGGATACAGAGAAGATTTCTGCATCATACCGAGAATAGGAAACATCTACGAGATTAATCCGTGGGATTTACCAGAAAAGTTCAACGGTAAGTCTTTCGCAACTTCAAAAGATGGCATAAGGAAAGGAACGGTAGCCCCTTCACTCATGTCTCTAAAGAGTTTCTTAATCTGCATGCAGAGAAATCGATCATTCCATCCAATGGTCGAGAATGGTGGTTCATATGTCCAAAGATGCAGAAGGGACGGTTTCCCAGGAAAACACCATGCGGTCATTCTTGGAAGATCACCGGTAAAAGTACAGACATTAAAATTGACGGCCGAAAGATAGGTTCCAAGAAAATATTTGTCTTCCCTGAGGGTCGAGGCTCTAAGGGCTCCAAGAGCTCCAAGAGCCTCTGGCTCATCCATGAATACCGTCTACCCGACGAAAATATATGCAAGGTATCCCTCATCTATTCGTTGCAATTAATTAGATTCACAAGATGCATGAATTTGATGACACATCATGTGAGAAGTATAGCTACAATTATCCGCAGGAACACTCGATTTAAAGTTTCCAATAGTCCTAGAGAAGCAGAGAAACATTTTTGTGTTCGGTTTCTACTACAGAAGATCGAAATTTTATACATATATGGTGAATGATATTAATTTTGCCAAATTTGAGAGCAGTTTTTTACTGTTGAAGAAAATATAAGACTTATGGTGTGAACTGATAACATGGTCTTTTGACAGTCGGATAGAGATTATGTTGTGTGTCATTTAAAGCCTAAACAAGATGAATTATGCCTTCTTCCAACTGATGATGCGGGCTCCATTCCTGAGGTATGGAGGATTAAATGTTCTGTTTGTACACTCAATATCTGTCTTAACGAGCATGGAATGCGTTAGTGACTAATCTTTTACTTGTAAATACAGCATCTGATTCAAGCAACGATGGAATCACTGAGAAAGTCCGCCCAGCACCAGAACCGAGCTCCATTTTCTTTGCCTGACCTCCTGCAACTGTTTCAGCGTGGGCTGCAATCACAAAATAATAGCTTCCGCTCGAACATACATCAGTTTACAAATACTGGGAGTTCGTCTGTTAAGAACTTCTCATTGGACGATGGTCTTACTGATAAAGATATCAAATTGCAATCTTTGCTCGGAATAACTAAAGATCATGAATGGGTTGACACATTGTCCAATGAAAATCGTTTTGATGCCGAAGTTCAGAAAGGTGAAGCGCCAAGGTTAGAAAAGGTTCAGCGGGAAACTGAAGCCAGAAATATCGAACCATGGATATCTTCAAATGAAGCAACAGCCAGAGCGGAGGTAAAAGCAGCTCCAAAACTTACCTATTGTGTCTTATTACTATTCTTTTATGTTGACGTTCATTGCTTGGGAAGTTAATTACATTCACAAGATGCATGAATTTGATGACATATCATGTGAGAAGTATAGCTACAATTATCTGCAGAAAAACTCGATTTAAAGTTTCCAATAGTCCTAGAGAAGCAGAGAAACATTTTTGTGCTCAGTTTCTACTACAGAAGATTGAAATCTTATACATATATGGAGAATGATATTATTTTGGCCAAATTTGAGAGCAGTTTATGACTGTTGAAGAAAATATAAGACTTATGGTGTGAACTGATATAGCATGGTCTTTTGACAGTTGAATAGAAATTATGCTCCGTCTCACTTAAAGCATAAACAAGATGATTCTCGAACTGATAATGCGGGCTCCTTTCCTGAGGTACGGAGTAATAAATGTTATGTTTGTACACTGAATATCTGTCTTAATGAGTGCATGGAATGTGTTAGTGACTAATCTTTTACTTGTAAATACAGCATGTGACCCAGGCAAGGATGGAAACACAGAGACAGTCCACCCAGCACCAGAACCCAGCAGAATTTTCTTTGCGTGACCTCCAGCACCTGGTTCAGCCTGGGCTGCATTCACAAAATAATAGCTCTGGTAAGGACTTCTCATTGGACGACACTCTTACTGATAAATCTATTGAATTGAAATCTTTGCTCGGAACAACTAATGAGGATGAATGGGTTGATGCAGTGCCAAATGCAGAACTTTCCAATGCCGAGGTTCAGAATGGTGAAGAGCCAAGGTTCGAAATGGTTCAGCAAGAAAATGGAGCCAGAAATATCGAAGATGAAGCAGCAGGCAGAGCAAAGGTGAAAGCAGCTCCTAAACTTACTCATTGCGTCTTATTACTTGTAAATACTGGATGAGATCCAAGAAAAGATGAAGTTACTGATGGAGAACCATGTTCAATTGTTTTTGTCTCACCTCCTGCAGCTGCTTCAGCATGGGCCGCAATTACCGAATAATAGCTCTTCCTCCCCCATACATCAGTCTACGAATATTGGGAGTCTCTCTGGTAAGGACTTCTCATTGGACAACAGTCTTTCTGATAAATCTATTGAAATGAAATCTTCACACGGAACAACTAAAGAGGATGAATGGGTTGATGCAATGCCAGATGCAGATCTTTCCTATGCCAAGGGAAAGAAAGGTGAAGAGCCAAGGTTGGAAATGGTTCAGCAAGAAAATGGAGCCAGAAATATCGAAGATGAAGCAGCAGCCAGAGCAAAGGTGAAAGCAGCTCCTAAACTTACTCATTGCGTCTTATTACTTGTAAATGCTGGATGAGATCCAAGAAAAGATGAAGTTACTGATGGAGAAGCGTGTTCAATTGTTGTTGTCTCACCTCCTGCAGATGCTTCCGCATTGGCTACAATCACCAAATAATAGCTCTTCCTCCACCACACATCACTTTACGAATGTTGGAAATTCCTCTGGTAAGGACTTCTCATTGGACGACACTCTTACTGATAAATGTATTGAATTGAAATCTTCGCTCGGAACAACTAATGAGGATGAATGGGTTGATGCAATGCCAGATGCAGATCTTTCGTGTGCCGAGGTACAGAGAGGTGAAGAGCCAAGGCTGGAAATGGTTCAGCAGGAAACTGGAGCCAGAAATATCGAAGATGAAGCAGCAGCCAGAGCAAAGGTGAAAGCAGCTCCTAAACTTACCCATTGCGTCTTATTACTTGTAAATACAAGATGAGATCCAAGAAAAGACGAAGTTACTGATGGAGAAGCGTGTTCAATTGTTGTTGTCTCAACTCCTGCAGCTGCTTCCGCATTGGCTACAATCACCAAATAATAGCTCTTCCTCCACCACACATCACTTTACGAATGTTGGAAATTCCTCTGGTAAGGACTTCTCATTGGACGACACTCTTACTGATAAATCTATTGAATTAAAATCTTCGCTCGGAACAACTAATGAGGATGAATGGGTTGATGCAATGCCAGATGCAGATCTTTCGTGTGCCGAGGTACAGAGAGGTGAAGAGCCAAGGCTGGAAATGGTTCAGCAGGAAACTGGAGCCAGAAATATCGAAGATGAAGCAGCAGCCAGAGCAAAGGTGAAAGCAGCTCCTAAACCTTTCCATTGCGTCTTATGACTTGTAAATACAAGATGAGATCCAAGAAAAGACGAAGTTGCTGATGGAGAACCGTGTTCAATTGTTTTTGTCTCACCTCCTGCAGCTGCTTCCGCATTGGCTACAATCACCAAATAATAGCTCTTCCTCCACCACACATCACTTTACGAATGTTGGAAATTCCTCTGGTAAGGACTTCTCATTGGACGACACTCTTACTGATAAATGTATTGAATTGAAATCTTCGCTCGGAACAACTAATGAGGATGCATGGGTTGATGCAATGCCAGATGCAGATCTTTCCTATGCGCAGGTTCAGAATGGTGAAGAGCCTCATAAATCTATCCAATTGGAATCTTCGTTCAGAAGAACGAATGATGAAGAATGGGCTGACTCATTGATTGTTGATTATTTTTCTGATACCGAAGTTCAGAACGGTGAAGAACCATGTTTAGAAAAGGTTCAGCAGGAACTAGAACACGAAGAGCACAATTTAGCTGGTAATCCATCCAAGAGGAGGAGATTGGAAGTGTCTGAGGAAAATCAAATTCAGTGACTGCGTTGACCAGATCAACCGCCAAGAGCGCAAAAAGTTCCACAAATCCCCCACTGCTTAATCTTGCAAACTTGCTTATTGGGATTTTCCTGTTGATCGCCACTTATAGAGATACAGATATAATTAGGAGATTAGATCCTAACATATGGTAATTGATAGCTTACTACTTTATATAGAATCTGTACATGTTTTGTTTTTCAACATATATCGAAATATATAAAAAATTCAATAATTCTCTTTTCCACTTTATTATTCTCAATTTGATATCAAGTGATTATTATATGAGGAAACAGCCATTGAGTCTTTATAGGTAATGGTTGTAGCAACATTACGACAGCCACGCTCATGTCCATTTTCTGCCAAATCTGCCGATCGAGTACTGTGCCGACTCTTTTCGTTGCTCATTTCAACAAATCAACATAACAACTAGACTCATCCCCTCTAGTGTTAAATTATGCCTCAAATTTAATCTTGCGAACAACTCCGACTGGGTGTTTCCTTGAAAAGTTCCGATGGCCGATGGAATTTGGTCGGTGGAAATAGGAAATAAATTCCTACTAGCCTCCGTTGGGATTCCTACAGGAAATCACATAAGGAATTTTTCCTATTAAGTTTGGTCGACTTCGAATGTTGGCCCCACATTCTTTATATAATATACATTAGTTTGCGGAATCCAGCATGTGTGTCAGAAAAGAATTGAATTATAGTAGGGAAGTTGATGCTCCGTGGTCTTTGGGGTTTTGACCGTGAAAAAGGATATATATATGTCGCGACCTTTTTTTTCGGCGCCCAATCGGGGGCGAGTGCCTAAAGGAGACTAATGGCTCGGCTAAATTTAGTTATGCCCAGACTCTCCCAAGTCCACTAATTCACAACTTTAATAGTCTAAGTTTTTAACTTGCAAGTTAATTTTTAAAATGGAGTCGCCACTAATCGATTTGGGGTAGGTTGATTAGAAACCCATGTGAAGTATTGGGAAAAATACTCGCTCAGAAATTAGGATCGGGGACTTGATTACACTAGTTAATCACTAATGTCCTTTCGGTACCTAATCTTGTTTAAATTCTCAGGCTTTTTGGATATTTTTAAGGGATTTTTCATGCATTTGTGGGAAGGAAAAACATTTTTTTATTCTTTTTCTATTTTTTTTGGACATAAAAGGGTTTTTTTTATATTTTTTTTGGTATTTTTTAGAAAATACAAGTCTTTTTGGCATTTTCTGGAAAATATGAAATATTTTCTGATTTTTTTATATTTTGGAAAATAAAATATTTTTTACTATTTTTAAAATATTTTTCAAAAATAAATCATTTTTTGATTTTTTAAATAAATTATTTATTTTTATTTATTAAAAAATTATTTTAAATAATAAAAACCGACCCAGGTCGGATCCACGGGTTGTGTCCGACCTAGACCAACCCAAAACGCAGACTTTTTTTTTTTTTTTTTTTTTGAAACGACGCCGCAACCAGGCATTTGGGGACACCCAGTCTGACCCGATGACTCGGCCTTGACAACTCGATCTCCCGGCGAAGCCCTACCTAACTCGGCTCTAGCTTGCGACCTGTCTTCCAACCGCCCCCAAATCACGCAAAACCCTATCCGATTCTTGGCCTAGGTCCGACCCAACGACCCAAGACCGCGACCCAGAAAATCAGAAACCCTAGGGTTTCTAATCTGCGGCATCGAGGGGGAGAAAATCGAGGCGTTACGGTGGTGACGGTGGCGACGACGATGACAACGGCAACGGCAAAGACAATGGCGACAGCGGCTATGTCAACAGAATACAACGAATGCCATGAATAGCGAAGGTGATGGCGACGACAGCGGCGAACGACAACAGCGACGACATCAGGACGGTGGCACGGTGTCGGCGTCGCGGAGGGGCTTGGTCACTCGAGATCTGAGGTGTAGATCTTGGCCGGACCTTCCTTGGCCTTGATTTTCTCTCACTCCGGCCAAATCCAAGCCTACACCGGCCAAATTTGACCCTCTCGAACTCGCTCGCCGCCGGCCTCCCCGAAGTCTCTTGGTGGAGGGTGGGCTGAGCTCGCAACTCAAGTTCTCCCCTACGCTCGCCCTTTGATCTTTCCCAATGTCTCTCAATGAAAGATCTCCAAGCTCGCCACGCCCTCCGACGGTGCTTGCGGCCACCTATTTATAGGCGAAGGAAATCTAGTCAACAGAGGGCCTCGGCCACCGGCTTCCAGCTTGCCCATCGGTTCCGCTTGGTTGAACCGATGTTGCATTGAGCTTTCGAGCATTTGCTCAGCATTAATGGCGCTTGAGATCTTATCCTCTTCGATCAACGTCAGCCTACTCTCCTCAGCCATAGGACGTCCTTTACGCGTCAGCCTCCCTCGCGCGCGTGAGTTGCAGGGGCAAAGGAGAGGGAAGGAAGAAGAAGAAGAGAGAAAGGGGCCGGGCCGGGGGGTGAAGAAGGAGGAGAGTGGGCCTATGGGCTGTGCGAAAAGAAAAAGGGGGCTGGGCCTTGGTTGCTGCTTCTGTTTTCTTTTTGTTTTATTTTTGTTTTTGCTTGTTTTGCTTTTTTTTTTTTTGTTTTTTGTTTTTTCTATTATCCGAAAACTTAATTAATAAAACCTAAATAAAATTAAGGCGTCGACAGCTACTCCTCTTTGAAGGTGAGTTCGTAGAGGTTGCATTCAAAGACAAACTGATGACTAAATTTTATCCAGTATGCACAGCAAATTACATTTTATTTGGGACTCATTATTCTATGTGGAAAAAGAGTAATATAAATTTACATATACTAAGACATATAAGAAGATACCTGTAGTTACTTACTGGGAGTGAGTGAGATAGGGTGTGAACCCCGAGTTTGGCAAGTATCAAGGCGTCATCTTACCTGGTGATATGAGGAGGTTGCTTTTTCAGGACTCGAACCATTCTTTGATCGCTTGTTAAAACAATCAATAATTTGTCTAGGACCCGAACCTCTCTTCGGTCGCCTTAACAGGAAATTGCCTTTCCAGGACCCGAATCATTCTTTAGTCACCTGTTAGAGTAATAAGTGATTTGCCTCGGACTTGGACCTTTCTTTAGTTGCTGTGACGGTAAAATGCTTTTCCAGGGCCCAAACCATTTTTCGGTCACCTGTCAAAGCAGTAAGTGGTTTGTCTCAGACCCGAACCTTTCTTCGGTCGCCGTGACAGGAGATGCATCGACCTTTCTCAGGGCATCTATTTGTGGGTGCCTAATCTGCATCGAGGACACCAGTTGATACCCGACCTTTCTTGGAAGATGCGCTAACCTTTCTCAGGGCATCATATTTATTGGGGTGTCTGACTTCTATCAAAGACATAAGTAGGAACTCGACCTTTCTCGGGAGGATGCGCCAACCTTTCTCAAGGCATCGATTTGTGGGGTGTCTGACTTTTGTCGTAGACACCAGTTGGAACCCAACCTTTCTCGGGAGGAGCGTCGACCTTTCTCAGGGCATCAATTTTGGAAGATACCTAGACATTAACAGGCATATCAAAGAGTACCTAGATATTCACAAGTACTAACCTATATTTGGGCCTTTACAGGCATCGAAAGGGGCATTTGATTGATCATAAGCATTGGAGGTGTACTTGGATGATCACAAGTACGAATTCTTGAAGGATACTTGGTCGTTTTTGAAGTCTCCTGGTAGATGGAATATCGAGGACGTACCTGGGATATTCATGAAGGTCTCCCACCTCTTGGCAACATAAACTTGAATATAGCACAAGGCTTACCTGGATGGCCGTAGGCACTCAAATGGGCTAAAACACCTGAGTAATCGCAGGTGTACAAAGTACTTGAATACTTGGATAAACACAAGTATTTAATGATATAATCTGGGAATACTCAGAATGGTCCAAGTGCTAGAAAGCATACCTAGACGGCGGTGCCAAGCAAAGCAATGGAATGCTTGAACAGCTGCTATATTATTTAGGGACAACTCGGGCAGGTTGAGTGTCATTAAAAGGAAGTACCTGGACAACGATGGGTACTTGATGATATGGGATACCTAGACAGCAGTAGGTATTCAAAGATAAAGGGGATACTTGGTCAGTCACAAGTATCAATACTCTGGGAACAATTCGAACAAGTCGAGTGTTAGGGAAAGGGAGTATCCGAATGGTGGCCGATACTCAAAGACAATGGGGATACCTAGATAGTAGTAGGTATTCAACGATAAATGGATACTTGGTCAGTCACAAGTATCAATACTTTGGGGACAACTCGAATAAGTCGAGTGTTAAGAAAAGGGTAGCTAGACAGTGATAGGTACTTTAAAACAAATGGGGATAGGGATATGCTTACTTGGCAATATCTATGATTACTGAGAGTGTGTCTGTTATTTGCACAATAAGCACACATGATTGTGTATGTTGTAAATTCATGAATTTAAATGTGATTCATGCATGATAATTTTGTCAGTTTTACATCATCTGAGTTCCATGGGAAAGATTTTGAAAGACAACTTTCATTTAGAATGTAAATGTCTTGAGCATGCCAAATGAGGGACTTTCAGTCCGAAAGGACTTTCCACTCACTCTCAGGGGAAAAAGGCTATCCTGACCATTGATGCAGGATTTATAAGGGCCATACTATCTCACTGTCATCATGTCAGCAGGGGTCCGAGTATTCTCGCAAACGGTACTACTTTACCAATGTGAGATGTCTTTGTTGAAATTGTGATGAAGACTTGGTCAATGACTCATCAAATGGGATCGTCGAGGTCAAGGCTCATGAACGAAATGCCGCATGATCATCTCTGGGTTTGCAAGTCAAGAATCCTGCGAAAAGAGATAGAGTAATCTTGCTCGTACTTCTTCGAGCGATGCTTATGTACACATGAAATCCTACGTTAATTGAAGTGCCCTAGTCTGAAGAGACTTTTACGATGGGAATGTAACATAGACTTGGCTCACATGTAAGAGGGTGAGAGCCAGTGATTGCCTTGGCATTTGTCACCGGTCTTTCTTCTCACTGTCAGATGGAGGCTCTATTAATCGAACCACAACAGCAACTTCTCTTAGGAATACAATTGACTGTATTTTTTGCTAGGGGCATTGGCCTTACTTTTACCAGGTACATTGCTTTTTCATGCCCTTATTTTTTATCCCAACTTTTCATTTATAGGCATTTGACCTTGTTTTTACTAGGTACACTACTTTTTTATGCCCCTAGTTTTTTCATTTTTGTTGCTTAAGGAACTGATCTAGGCAAGTTCAATCGAAGCACCGTTATTTAGACTGTTGAGTCTTCATCTTTAGCTGGCGCTCTAGGCTATGGCAATAACTTCTGCTTTGTCTCAATGTGAGGGTAAAATTATAGACTCACTTGGGTTGTACAATGCATACAAGTGTATAGAGAAAGAAATGCTCTTTGTCATTTTAGGGCACTTAAATTAATGTGAGTGTTCATATGCGATAAAAACACCCAAAGATTGATGCAAGTGCGAGCAAGAAAATTTCTATCTCTCTTCTCACCTTATGATGTTGCTTCGCCTCCGATCTACCCTGGTGTAGGGTGGTTCTTGATAGGGGTAGGACAGAAATTTCACCAGTGTATGGGGCTCAATGGGGTGAGCGATGGAATGCCTCTCACTATTTTGATTATTGTACGATTCGCGAGAGAACTTTTTACCCTGCAACCATGGAATCTTCTGCACTCATCTCACAAGTGTATAGATGGGGGACTGTGTGTAGGATATAGCTTGCCTATTATCATTCTAACACGCTTCATCAGGCATGCTCAATCAATCTTGTATTCTTCACTTAGCTGTCTATTCTAATAATCCTCAGTGGAGTCAGTGACTTAGACAGACAAAATCATCATGCAAAATTCAAATAGCATGCAACATTTTCAATATGATGGAGTTTGAAATTTTCAAAACAAGTGAATGGTTTTGACTCAAAAAAGACCCTATTGACAACTTTAGGAGTTAACATAATGGTATTTCCAAATATATTAAACTTTGAACATCAAAAGGGTTATTCATAAATGGGTGTCAATGGTTGTCCCTATTGAATAGGGATATGTCACATGAATAATCAGCTAAGGGTTGATAATTGATCGGACGTCTTTGTTTTTTCCCTGAACTTGGATCACTTGGTTTGTCCTATTTAACCATTTAATCTGGCTCTTGAATCATAATGCTTCATATCAATATGAGTTCAAAGAATGAGTGTTAGAAATGATGCCAAGTTACCTTTCCCCCCAGTGTTTATTTGTGCTGGCTCTTAGGGAAGTTGCTAATGGCCTCTTTTACATTTCAATGCTTCCTTCGACTGGCCTTTCCTACTTGTGGCCACATATGCATGATTGCTGCTCATTGATTGATTTTTAATGCTTTCCTTCTGTGGAATTTTTCCTTATGCCTTTGATTATAGCAGCATTAGGCAAAATCATGTACCTCAAGCTTCTATGAAATTTGAGATGGACAATCAAAACTTCCAATTCTCCGATGGTAATTACTTCTTGCAAGAGCATGTGTCTGGAACAAGAAGTGAGGCCTCCGGATTCTAAGATTGTTGACTAGGACAGAAGGTTCCTTTTAATCAGACTGGTTCCTGAATGACGCATCCTTTACATCAAGCTAGGCGAAATTAACATGGATTACTCCTACACGTCTACCTGGGTAATGTCGATTTGCTCAAGTTATGCCATCGAGTTTGCAACTTGATTTTCGGCACTTCCTTAAATGCTGGTGATTACCATTCATTTTTCTCCATTGAGTCAACCAAACACACATTTTTTATGATGGTATAAATACATCACTCATATATAAAGATGCATAGGCATTTTCATTATGGTAGAGAAGTGCTTGGCAATGCCGGACAATGAACATCTTTCAAGGGTACTATTTTTTTATAGCGTCGGAATTAACCGGTTTAGAGAATTCTCGCCCATCCATCTCAATTAGGATCAAGGCTCCTCCAGGGAGTATCTTCTTTATTACATAAGGACCCTAGTAATTTGAGGCGAACTTGCCTCCAGGCTCTGGAAAGATTGACAGCGTCTTTCTCAAGACTAGCTCGTTTACCTCGAAGTGCTTGGGTCGCACCTTTTGATTAAATGATCGAGCTACATTCTGTTGATAACACTGACCGTGACAGAGGGCTTTCAGTCGCTTTTCATTAATCATGTTCAGCTGCTCGAGCCTTTTTTGTGTCCATTCCTCCTTAGACAATCTTGCTTGGGATAAGATCCGTAGGGAAGGGATTTCTACTTCCACATGCAAAACTGCTTTCATATCATAAACCAGGGAAAAAGAGGTTGCCCTAGTAGAAGTTCGAATCAAAGTTCGATATGCTGTTAGTGCAAAGGGTAATCTCTCATGCCAGTCGCGGTAGTTTTCAGCTATCTTGGATAAGATTCTCTTGATGTTCTTGTTGGCAGCTTCTATGGCTCCATTCATTTATGGACGATAAGGGGATGAGTTCAAGTTTGACCCATTGTCGGTGACGATAGCTTCCCGTACGCCATAACGGGCGATTATGTCATGTCTGATGAACTTCATAACGTTTCATGCAGTTACGCTTGCATAGGATGCGGCTTCCATCCATTTTGAGAAGTAATCGATTGCGACCAAAATGAAACGATGCCTGTTTGATGCCTTTGGGTTGATTGGGCCAATTACATCAATGCCCCACATTGAAAATGGTCACAGCTCAAATAATTGATGTAATTCAGTTGGAGGGACATTTATCTTGTCCCCGTCAATCTGACAATGATGACAGCTTTGCACATGTTGAGCACAATCGCTCTCTAAGGGGAGCTAGTAGTAACCCAATCTCATTATTTTCTTGGCCAATATACGTCCATTCATGTGAGGGCCACATACTCCCCCATGTATTTCTTGCATTATTTGTGTGGCTTCATTTGCATCCACACGCCTTAGCAAGACTGAGTCATATGATCTTTTGTATAAATTTTCACCGCTGACGAAAAACCTCAAAGCCATTTTCATTAGGTATTTTCGATCAGAGAGAGTGCTTTCTTTAGGGAATTCCTGCTTTTGGACATATTTCATGATATCATAATATCAGGGTTTTTCATCGGGTTCTTCAGTTGTAGTCATGCAGTGGGCCTGTTTTGCCAGGATTTCAATCTTCAAAGGCTCTATTTCTAACATTTTTGTTACTTGCAA
Organism: Eucalyptus polyanthemos subsp. polyanthemos; assembly: GCA_017140185.1. Lineage (NCBI taxonomy): Eukaryota > Viridiplantae > Streptophyta > Magnoliopsida > Myrtales > Myrtaceae > Eucalyptus > Eucalyptus polyanthemos. Next base: position 18,776,353 of record CM029463.1, on the reverse strand, counting down.
CATAGATGATAGAGTAGCTAGTGCATTAGCAAATTGGTTATGAATTCTAGGTAGGTATTCAAACGAGACGTCCTGGAATTCCCCCACCAATTCTTCCAAGTAGTCGTGATAAGGTACTAGTTTGGTGTCTCTTGTCTTCCACTCGCCTACAATCTGGAGGATAATTAAGGCGGAGTCACCGAACACTTTTAGTTTTGACACTTCCATTCCAATAGTTGCTTGTAGGCTGAGGATACATACTTCATATTCGGCTATATTGTTGGTGCATAGAAATATCAATTTTGCAGCCACAGAATAATGCTGCCCATTTGGGGATATCAAGACCGCTCCAGTGCTTGAACCTGACAAATTTACAGCTACGACAAAGAACATAGTCCATGTGTCCTCTTCTATTGTTGAAATTCAGTCGTCTGGGGAATGATCGTCGCATACTTCTTTAGGGCAATCTGCTAACATATCAGCAATCACCCGATCTTTAACTGATTTTTGCGACATCACCTGGATGTCAAATTTTGAAATCAGGATTTGCTATTTGGCCAATTTTCCCACCAAAGCCGGGCAACCGAGCAAATACTTAATTGGGTCACTTTCAGTTACAAGGAATGTTTGATAATGCAAGGTATACTGCCGGAGTCTGTGCAACACCCATACCAATGCAGTGTATGTTTTTTCTAATTTGGAGTAATTTTGTTCTAACGTTGTGAACTTTTTACTCAAATAGTAAATGGCTCGTTCCTTCCCATCATGGGGTCCTTTCTATGCTAACATTGCACTTAGGGATTCACTATTGATGGTAAGGTAGAGGGTCAAAGGGTGTCCTGGAGTCGGGGGTACTAAAACTAGGGGTTTCATCAGGTACTGCTTTAAATTTTCAAACGCCAGTCGGTAGTCATCATCTCATTTGATTTGTGCATCTTTCCTGAGAAGTTTAAGAAGGGTTTTGCAGTTTCAGAAAGTTGGGAAATGAATCGCGCAATATAATATAATCTTCCCAGGAGGCTCCAGACTTCTTTTACAGTCGAGGGAGGAGGCATCTCAAATATCGCTTTAGTTTTTGACAGGTCTACTTCTATCCCTTTACAGCTCACAATGAATCCAAGTAATTTGCTAGAAGTTGCCCCGAACACACATTTTGCTGGGTTCAAGCGCAACTTGAACTAGCGAAGTCGATTGAATAATTTTTCTAGGGTCTTCACATGGTCCTCTCTGTGTCTAGTTTTGGCGATCATGTCATCGACATATACTTCAATTTCTTTATGCATCATATCATGAAAAATGGTGGTCATGGCACGTTGGTAAGTTGCTCCATCGTTTTTTAGGCTAAAAGGCATGACCTTATAGTAAAAGTCCCCCATGGAGTAATGAATGTCGTCTTTTCCTTGTCTTCCTCCTTCATTTTTATTTGGTTGTATCTCGAAAATCCATCCATGAAAGAGAAAAGTTTGAATCCAGTAGTACTATCCACACGAACGTCTATGTGAGTGTTGACACCTAATATTTTAAAAATAATAATAAATTAAATAAAATTCGTTTTTTTTTTGAAAATCTTTGTTGTTGAAAATATATTCTCATTTTAAAATTTAAAAAAATTAACCGTTTGATTTTTTGGAGCCATTTTTTGTTGAGAAGATGAGTAGATATCGGGAAATTTTCAACGATTTTGAGTCCTTCCTTTATAAAAGAGGGCAAGTCTTCAGTTCAGGTGGGGGGCTTCTCTGGGTCTTTCGTCGGAAGAGAAAAAAAATAGAAAAGTGAAAGAGAGAAAAGAAAGGAAAGCTTTAGTTTGCGGAAAAGGAAAGTGTACAGGGGGCATCCGTGGGATCTTTGAGAGAGAGAAGAGAAAGTCTTCTCTGCAGAAAGTACAGAGGCAGAGACGTGAGGAGAGAGGGAAGAAGAAAACAAAAAAAAAGAAAAGTCAAGAGAAGCTTTCGCTTCTGCAGAGAGAGGGTGCAGGGAATGTAGAGAGAGAAGAGAAGGGGAGAAAAGTTAAAAAGGTAAAAAGGGAGAAAAGTGAAAAAGAGAGAATGAAAAGAAGGTGATTGGACATTTACTGTTCATCACCCTCTTCCCTCTGCTGGTTCCGTCTCGGCCCTCCTCCTGCCAGCTCCGATTTTTGCTCCTCTCCACAGCGACGGCCGGCTCCGTTTCTGCTTCAATCCGGCGACGCTCGAGTTCAATACCGGAACCCGACGGAAAGCCCTATGATCCGGCGGCCAGTGTTGCATTGACGCCGCCGAACGGCACGACGACCCGCGCGAACACCCACGCCATTCCGCTGCAACCAACGCCGCGCGCCCCTTCCTCCCGCGAAGCTCCGCCGCGCCTCAGCTTGTCCCCGAAGCCCTGCAACTCGCGCCAAGCAACACAGTGATCTTCCTCCACTCAGCCGACGCCACCGCACTAGCACCTCTGCTCAGTCCCCGCACTCGCTCGGAGCCTAATCTACCGCACCGAAGCACCGATCTCGCTCCCCGGACGTCCTGTTGACCCGCGTCGCTCGCCACCCCAAAGCCAGTCGCAGCCGCCGCGCCGCTCCGAGTCCCCGACGCCTGAGTCTTCCTCCGCCCGAGCGTCTGCCGATTACCATTCGCAAAGCCGACGCCGGTGGCCGTCCGCCCACACGTGATTCGTGCGCCGCATCCCTCTGTTGCCGTCGGCTCACTGGCCTACCTTAGCCGGAGCTCTGAACGCTGACGACCCAACCTCCGGTGATCCACCGAAGCCGCTCAACCGTAGGTGAAGAAAGCAGGAAAAGAAAAACAAAAACAAAAGAAAAAGAGAAAAGCAAATTAGGTAGTTTGTTTTTCTTTATTTTATTCATTTTAAATTTTGTTATTATTGTTTAAGTTAGAATATGGTTTGTCAATATTAATATTTGTGCATTTTGTAGGCATTATACGTAAGGATTTTGTCCTAACTTATTGTAATTATTAATTTGATCCGAGAAACATCGGATCAATTTTTTAATTATATTAAGTTTCGAGCTTTTGATGGTATTTTGGTTGTTAAATCAATGTAATTATTAATTTGATCCGTAAGACTTCGGATTAGATTTTTAATTATTTTGAACTCTTTGTCGTGATAATTAGGTTTAAAATAATCATTAATTTAACTTTGTGAGACAACGGGTTATTTTTTTTCGGTTATTTTAATCATTTATTTATTGAATATCTTGATTGTTTAGATTTAATGTTTAGTCCGATAAATACTTGTTTTGGAAAAACACTAAAACACTAAAAAAAATCAAAAATCAAAATCTTGCATCAAAGCATGTAGGTTTAATAAATCAGACATGTAGGATTAGGTTTATGAAATTTTCATCATCTAGTAATTATTGCTAAGTTCATTTAGTTAGAAATTGCTCGTCATTAGAATTATGTCATTTAATTAATTTAAATTGCATATTTAATCGTTGCATTTCTTTAATTTTGAATTTCATGAAAAATACAAAAAAAAAATAGAATAAACTCATTTCATGCTTTAGGATAGATTGCATGCTTATTCATGTTATATACTTTAGGTCATATTGCCACGTCATATCATTTCCTTGGTTAGTTAATAAATTAGTTTATAATTGATCATATTTCATGTCATCATTGTTACTGTAGGTTGCATATGTGTAATAAAAAAATCATTAAAAAATCATAAAAAGAACATGCATATAGAATTACGACGTCATACAAAGATATGCATTTTAGGGTTATGTAAATTAGATTGCATACATATTGTAATGATTTAAATTATGTCACATGAATTGCATCTCATATGTTATTAAAGTAAAACTCATGCATATCAAATTTAAATTAAGATTGCACATAATTAATATTTTTTAAAAGAAAAAGAAAAATTAGGTGTCTTGTCATTTAGAAATCATGTTTAGGGCATGCATTTTTATAAGCATTTTTCATTGAATGTTATTTTATTGTTTGTGCACCCGCATGTCCACCATTTGCATGTTAGTAGTTTAGGTTAAAATTAATTAACATTGCCTGCTAAATATTTTTTTAAATTAAAATAAAAGGTACCGAAAGGGCGTTAGACTAATCTAGCGTAATCATGTCCCCGAATTTATTGAATCTCCGGTTCGTAAAAATAAAGTATTCTCCCATACTTTATTTGGGTTTCTAATCAAACCCTAATTGATTAGTGGCGGCTCCAAATTGAATTGAAATTGCATATTTAAATGAGTTAATTTCCATCAAGTTGCGATTGGTAGGACTTGGGAGGGTCCGCGCCAAATTTTCGGACTTAGTAATCCATTAACCTAAACTTTAGGATTGCCCTGAAAATTTAGGTCGCGACAGTGAGGTAGCGGAAAATCATCTTTTGGGCTTGCTTTGTTCAAATCGCGGTAGTCGACACAAACCCGAATTCGACCATCTTTTTTCTTCACCGGTACAATATTCGCTACCCAACTAGGATATTGCGAGATTTCGAGGAAGCCTACTTCCAGTAGCTTCATTACTTCTTCTTCAATCTTTTTTGACAACTTAGGCTTAGTTCTTCTTAGCTGTTGCTTCTTAAGGGCTATATCAGGGTTGATTAGCAAGCTATGCTCTACGATCATTGGATCGAGGCCTGGCATATCAGCATATGACCATGCGAATACGTCTTGATACCTCTTTAGGAGGGCAATTAAGCTTGCAGCTTCTTCTTTAGGAAGATTTGCGCCAATCTTTATATCTCTTAGACCTTCTGTGCTGCCTAAATTGACAATGATGGTGTCTTTAGTAGTAGGGGGCCTTGTTTCTTAGTGGCACTTCCGATTCCGTTGAATTTCGTCGGAATCATCAAAATCATCATCTGAGTCATAAGAATTGCTATCATGGCTACTTACGGTGTTGGTCTGGACCGTTCCCATACCCTCACATGCCCCTAGATTATTCATGTGTCATAGAGTATATAGGCTAAGGGAACAAATAAGGTTAGTAGCATGCATGCTTCTTTCTTTTGAAAATGTGATAAATTGTTTTTGAATATTTAGGACAAGGAAACATGAGGAGACCCGGGCCTCAGATTTCTTCTTTCATTTGACGGCTGGCTATCATCAACGGGCCGGTTTGGTGTGTCTCCTCATGCCCTCAAAATATTTTCAACTTTATTTATTAGTAGACAGATTTATAGGGTGATTTCAAAAAATAGTTCCTTGAGGTGGAACTGATGTTGAAAACAAAACAAGGCAAACTTTAAAAAATATGTATAGGCTCCCACGTAGGGGAGTATGCAGAGGAATTAAAAAGGATTCTACTCGAGCAGGTCTGCACCTATTTCCCTTGACGTTCCTTTGTTGATAGCGCCCACGAAGAAGTCTTCATACCAGTCGCCAGCCACATCTCCCTGTGCCCCCGACTTTGCGGATTTCAAATGATCCATGCCTTCCCATCCATCAGGGACGATGTTGTGATGATGATCATAGAAACTTTGGGGGATTGAATAATCGACATAGTAGTCAAATTTACCACTTGGTTGGCCCAAAGTGTCCACGATTGCCTCTCCCTTATGCGCTTCCTTAGCATGCTCATGGAACATGGTATGGGTGCTAGGTACCACAAGGAGGTGATCTTTGCCTAAACACAGCCACGGAGAGCAGAACGTGAATACCCCAGTCATCTAGCGAGTGTCCTAATTCCCCCGAATGATAATCACATTGTTTGGATGGATCATAATCAAGGAAGTACTCGAGAGTAGGATGGCTCAGTTCCCTACCAATTATCCCTTGCTCTAGGAGAATGGGGAAAATAATGGCCATTGATTTAGGAAGAGGCGAATATGGCCGAGTGCTTCTTGGGGATAAGGGTAGCCGTGCCCCTCGCCAAGTCGTGTTAGTAGAGTTTTCTTCATTTACTACCAGCTCCTCATTGTAACGAGAGCAGAATGCATGGGTAGCTTGAGCGAAGTTTTCTGTCAAATGATGTACAGTCTCGCGTAATTCTTTGACTTGATGTTGAAGCTGGATGAACGAAAAGTTATTGTCTATCTCTTCTAACTGATCTTCCTCAATGGCACCTATGAAAATGTCCCCGAACATGGTGGTCATGCCATCTGGCCCCTCTTTCTTTTAAGTGAGGGCCAAGTTGTGTCTTCCTAGATTATAGGCAATTTCACGCTTCCGAGGTTGAACCATTTTGAAGTATTCACTTCTTCTTCTTCATGCATCATCCTAATTGAGCCTGGGAAAGTTTCTTCGAGACAGGGATATATAAGGTCGACTTTTTTCTTTGTTTTTCTATCCGGAGAATATCCTAAACCGATAGTATAAGGTCTCCTCAAGGTTTCAATAGGCTGACGGATGCACTGGCCTCTCCTACCAAGCCCCTGTCCTAGAATGAAACCATGTCCAACCATGATTTTTCCTACCATGATTGCAGCGCTTGATACCTCGGGGACGAGGAGCAAAGTCCCTCGAGTTTCGTGTATAGTAGACACGACCTCAAATGATTGATCTGGCTTTGTTTTTGTCACCAGGTTCAACATAAGAGATGGTCGTCCCGTGGTAGATGTAGTGATCTTCTTCTCCTCGGACCGTGATCAATTTTCCTCCTACCACGAACTTAACACTTTGGTGAAGGCTTGAAGGTACTGCTCCTGCAATGTGGATCCATGGGCGCCTTAAGTGGAAATTGAATGCAGTGGGGATATCCATCACCTGGAACAAAATTTTGAATATGGTTGGGCCAATTTGAACGTCAAGCTTGATATCTCCCACTATTTCTTTCTTTGTTCCATCGAATACTCGAACAGAAGTCTTGGGTACCTAGATCCTTAATCTCTCTATTTTAAGGCGACAAAGTGTCGTTAGTGGATATATGTTAAGAGCAGATCTGTTATCAATCAACACTTGAGCGACGTGAGATGTGTTGCACTTGACTGATATGTAGAGGCCCTTGGTGTGTCATTTATCCTCCTCAGGAATTTCTTCATCAGAAAATGCTATTTGATCCTTTAGAATGATGATACTGACAAATTTCTCAAGTTTATCATGCTCAATCGTTTCAGGAACATGAACCTCACTTAATACTTTCATGAGGGATTTTTGGTGCTTGACAAATATCTGAAGCAATTCCAGCAAAGAGATCTGTGTTGGTGATTTTCGTAACTGTTCCACCACATTATATTCACTGGCCTTAACTACGGCCAAAAACTCCTTGGCTTTTTCATCAGTGACGGGCTTAGTAGACTGAGTATTTGCTTGAGCATAGGTTCGCCTAGATCTCGTGACTAAACCAACATTAAGGTCATAAGACCATGGTACTGCATTGTTATATTTGTATTTGTAAGGCTAGGGAATCTCGATGACTATAGCTGTTTCTGTTGTTGATGCTTGAACATGCTTGAACAATGGCTTCCTTCCTTTCAAAGACGCTCTTAGGTGAGGTGGAATCCTTCTTTTCCTTTTCCGCATTTAGCGCGGCAAATTCTTCCTCCCCGTTGATGAGAACTTGCGATATGGTAAAAACTATGCTGGCGTGGTCGGCGTACACAATTATTTCGGCCTCTATCATTCTTAATACCCTTTCCTCAATTATTGCAAAGGGTGGTATTTCATCACCCGTATAATACCCAGTTTCTACTAGCCCTCGATAGATGTTAACAATATGTGCATTGACATTTCTGATTTGACCGGCTTTAGAACTGAATATCATGTTTACTTTGTCAGCATGATCAAGGAGTGGATTGCTTTGGACATCTAGCTTTGTAGTTTGGAATGAGAAGGCCTTAGTATCCAATAAATTCTGGATCCGATGCTTAAGGAAGAAACACTCATCAGTTGAATGGCCTGCTTCTCCCATGTGATAGTCACATTTTTTGGACAAGTCATAGCTAGAGAAGTTTTCGGCGTTGGGTCATCTTGACTCAGTTGAAAAGAGGCTCTTGTTTTGGAGGATTGCCAAAACCTAGGAGGGAGATCCAGGAAGCTGAGTGAATTGTCTTCGGTTGTTGTAGCATTGGGGTGGACGGCTATTAGTCTGTTGTTGGCCTGTGCTTGTCTGAACAGTCGGGAGATGACCGGCGTTTGTAGTGTAGGTGGCATTGACATCAATCAGGGGTTCTTTATCTTTTTTCATGTTGAGCTTTCTGCTGACAGGTGCAGGCTCAGCGAACCAGCCGTCCCTTAAACCTGTCTCAATCTGCTCTCCCACTGGAATGAGTTGATTGAATGATCCAGCGATCGTAGTCACCATCTGATTGCGACATTCATAGGGGAGGGTTTTGATGAACATTTTTCTCAATTCAAAGTCAGTTGGCTCATGACTGAACTAGGCAGTGAGATTCCTCCATCTAATAGCATATTCTTTGAAAGATTCCTGCTTTTTCTTTTTCATGCGATTAAGATCCTCACGAGAAGGGGTAATGTCCATTATGAATTTGTACTACTTGAGGAATGCCTCACTTGCTTCACTCCATGTCTCGATGAGGTTTATGTTCTTTTTGATGTACCATCTCAGAGCGGGACCTACCAGGCTTAACTGGAATAATTGGATCATTAAAGGTACATTATTAACGTACTGGGTCATTCGAACCAAATACATTTGCAAGTGAGCCCTTGGGCAGGTCATGCCATCGTACTTCTCAAACTCAGACATTTTGAATTTTTCTGGCATTTTGACCTTAGAATAGATGGAGAGGTCTGTTGGAGTCGGATCTTGAAGGCCCTGCAGTTGTTTTAGCCTCTCTTCAAGTTTCTCAAGGCGTTTGTCATGTTCAGTCTTAGACAAACTATTGGGCTTTGCTTTCTCAACTATGATTTGGTGTGTATCATCCTCCAATTCGGGCATGTTATCATCGGTATCTCTTCCTTGATCACCTCGGATAGACGATTGTGGTAGCAATACTTTGATTGAGGTTGGGGCGGGAGCCAATTTGCCTTGGATGGAATCTATTTGCTTTGAGAGTTGCTAAAGCACATTGAAGACCTGCTTCATTTCATTTTCCACAATCTCGATACGGCTTGGTACGTTCTCTTTAGCCATTCTAGTTTAGCTTTTGGCGAATGCAACTATGTCGTGATTACCTGCATAAAAAAATGGAGAGAACGTAAGCCAGGGAAACATATGGAACACTGGCCCATGGCAAAGGTCACGTCATTCTTATTTATTAACAGGAGATTTATACAATGCCAAAAGGGCTTTTTACACAAGTCAGAACGACCCTTGATATTCACATTCACATCAAAAGTCTCACTACCCATTTTTATGTGCGATGGGAAGCTCCAGTCTTGTGAAGCTGCTTGCTTCTTCGTACTAGCTTTGATACGTGTCTCCAAGCTCTTTTCAAGAGATTTGATTCGCCCTTACAGGGTAAGTTTATCAACTACATGGGGGATTACTGGTTGCAGCTTCTCGAGAATTATATGGTTGAGGTTGCAGAATGTGGATGCATGATGAGCTTTTTCCTACCCCTTCAACCTTCTGGGTATGACAATCTTTTCAGTGTGACATTTACTCCATGTGTTCTGAATTATGCGGATCTCCTCCAAGTAGTTGTAGTCTATATGGGTGAAAAAGATTCGGAACAATCCTGATTTGAGCGGTGGCGGGATTTCTTGGAGGACCCTATACTAACGAGCCACCCTATATGGATAATATGAGGTAGTTCCGGAGAGGCCCAGCAACATGATGGGGTCATAATAATTAAGTGCAAAGCACGCCTCTCCTACAATGAACCATTTAGTTCGCCATAGGAATGTTTCAGGGACTGGGTCTTTTAGCAAGTTAATCCACCAAGAATACTCTTCATTGGGAGAATATTTTTCCAAGGTTTGAAACTTTTATAGTGGGTGTTTAAACTCGTTGATTTTCAAATATTTGCATGAGGTGCCCAAATTCTTTGATATGAGAAAAGAACCACATTTGTAAAATTTCTGGAACGGCCCTCATGATTTTTTCTTTTTGGTCCTTGAAACGATAAGGGATAAAAAGGTTTCAGCTAAAACCATGTTTACATATCTTGCTCCGATAAGAAGATCTTGGTTTTTTTTGGGTAATTTATTGTTTTTCAAAACATTCAGTTAAGGATGATAGTGGAAAAGCATTGTTGTTAGCTACAACAATTTTTCTTACCGAATGATTTTTTAAAAAGCATGATAGACTGATCACAGGATCAATGCCAAATGGTGGTTTAGCGAGCTCCCTTCCCAAGGGCATTCTATGGCGAGACTATACTCTTCCAATGTTGGAGTCAGTTCAAATTTTTCAAACACAAAGGTAGATGTTTTAGGACACCAGAAATGTGGTAGTGCTTGCATGACTCTAGAATGGATATTGATTTAGAGCAATGTGAGGAGATGACCGATTCTTGCTTTGACGCGCTCTTGGCCAAGCTGATCTAACTGTTTCCACCATCTGAGAAGCTCTTCCTTGGGGGTAAGAATGAACTGGATATCAATTCTTCCCATTGCATATAAGAAAGGGAAATACACAACCTGACCCTATTTTGCCATGAGCAAAAAAAGACTGAATAAATTACTTTGCTTTTAAAGAAAATGGCAAGCACAGAGACATACGAATGGGACGTGCGGCTCGATTTCTAACTGAGAAAGTTTGTTGAAATTAAAAGGGCATTTGTTTGTCGCAGTCTTGCGTTAGCAGCATACCCTCCTAACCTCGACTAAGAAATTCAGAGAAAAGAAAGGCAACCTCTACATCGCAGTCTCGCGTTTGAGGTCGTATCTTTCTTAACACCATCCTAGAAATCCTATGACGGCCCAGGTCCGACAGCCGGGTTATGTGTGCCATGTGTAATGTTAAAATAGTAAAACATGCACAACAGTTTATAATCACAAGATAATCTATTTAAAAAGAAAAACTAAGATACTAACCTGCACACACAAAAAAAAAAACCCAAGTCAGTAAAGCATTTAAACAAGATAAAAGCGACCTAACTCCTCAAATTTTCCCTAGCGGAGTCGCCAAGCTGTCGCGGCCTCTTTTTTTCGACACCCAATTGGGGGCGAGCACCTAAAAGAGGCTAATGGCTCGGCTAAATTTAGTTATGCCCAGACTCTCCCAAGTCCACAAATTCATGACTTTAATAGTCTAAGTTTTTAACCTGCAAGTTAATTTTTAAAACGAAGTCACCACTAATCGATTTAGGGTAGATTAATTAGAAACTCATGCGAAGTATTGGAAAAAATACTCACTCATGCGCAACTAGAGAAATTAAGATCGGGGACTTGATTACACTAGTTAATCACTAATGCCCTTTCGGTACCTAATCTTGTTTAAATTCTAAGGCTTTTTGAATTTTTAAGGGATTTTCCATGCATTTGTGGGAAGGAAAAACATTTTTTTTTTGTCTTTTTCTTTTTTTTTTGGACATAAAATGGACTTTTTGGATTTTTTTTGATAGTTTTTGGAAAATACAAGTCTTTTTGGCATTTTTTGGAAAATATGAGATATTTTCTGAAATTTTTTATTTTTCGGAAAATAAAATATTTTTTACTATTTTTTAAATATTTTTCGAAAATAAATCATTTTTTATTTTTTAAAAATAAATAAATTATTTTTATTTATTAAAACATTATTTTAAATAATAAAAACCGACCCGAGTCGGATCCACGGGTTGTGTCCAACTCGAGCCAGCCCAAAAATGACGTCGCGGCTAGGGGTGAGTGGTTCCTGGTTCCTTACAGGTTCCGCTTGGAACCTGGAACCTACTCGCGGGTATAGGTTTCTAATTTTTTGGAACCTGGAACCTACCCGTCAAAACCTAGAACCTGGAACCTACCCTGTCACAGGTTTCGGGGTCGGTTCCAGGTTCCAACATGTTCCAACAGATTCTTTTTTCTCTTTTTTTTTTTTTGTTTTATTTTTAGTTTTAAAAAACGATAATGAACATGGTACACATTTACATAAATGATTAGCAAAATTAGGATCCCTTGGTTAGGAAAATTGTCTAAATAATTTACAAAATTGACTAGGTGAAACATACCATGTAGCAGCAAGGAGAAGTTGCCTTCTGTTATATAGTCATATATAAGGAGCTTCTCATCTTTTGAGTAGTAATATGCACAAAGTGGAATGACATTCAGATGCTGTCCTACCCTCTGCACATTCTCCATCTGCTGCTCAAACTCTCGTTTCTTCGCCACCACTTCCTTCAGCCTTTTCACCACCGACAGTTGATACTTTTGAGCTCCTAGAATGGTTATAGTCAATGTTGATGGACTCTTGGCCCTGAAAAAAAACGCTCAATTATGTTTTCACCTTTATTAGTAGAAAAAGAAGGCTCTACAAATAATATGAACTGAACCACCTTATTCATGTCGATTGAACAAGCAAGCTGCTCAACTTCATTCTATCCTAAGTGAGGTGGCATGATAACATGCCTTTACAAACCTCTTCCACTGATTGCGATACATATGAAAGCCAACAACATCACCAAATAATAGATACCGCAACCCATCACCGAACGACCACTTCAAATTGATTTGAGTTATCTTTGTAGCAAAACCTTCAAACTTTTATAACCGATTTCATTGTAAGACCCCAAGTTTGCTCATTATCTCCTTTCCTAAATAGTAACTTGAGAATTCTAAAAGCAAAGAGTAGTAACCTCTTGTGTTTGAAAAGTTTCAAAACATGGTCCAATACAGATTATGGCACCGTCTAGTAAGATGATCTTTGTTTTAAAGCCTTTTCATGTCAATGAAAATATTCTCCTAATTATCCAACACACTCCTCAAATAGCAATCATCTATTATGGAAGAAACAAAATAGCAATCACCCACGGTTAAGGAGGAGGCCGATGTGCTTCATTTCCTTTCTTTTCCACAAAACTTTACTCTTTCCAAATCAACTGAAAAACTCAACATATCAAGCTTGCCTACAAATTTGTATAAACAGAAATTGCAGAAGGAAGACATTTGTCGAAGATGCTACCACAAGATTATCCAACTTTTATTAAAGCATTGCTCACTATTCTAAAAGTGATGCCCAACTCACATCAAGTGCATATAAAAAGATTAATTCAGCTGAAAGAAGACAACAATGGAACATTGCCTTTCTTAAATAGAGAGGTTAGACATTGTCTCAGCTCATTTAAATGAAATGGTGGCTTTATGAATTCTGGTAAAGGGAGGATGATGTCGGTGCATGTTTCAGAGAAAAGAAGAGAGATGATGAACTTGTCTATGATGGTGAAAGTGAAAAACAATTTCCGGGATTTTAAAATCTGAAGTCATTTTCCTCATTTTTGGGTGCAGCTTTTCCTCTTGATGAAATGTTTTTCACTTAGACCAACTAACTTTTCAACATCAAACACCATAATAAGATGAACACGCTTTTTTAACAATCATTTTCAAAGAAACAAGCAGAGCCAACAAAAAAACAAGCAAAATTTTCATGTTGTGCTTATAGATAGCCGCCAATGTGATCAATATTAAACAGCATGAAGAAACTACACTATCCCACGCAGTACAGTCGAATCCTCATTCAAAAGCCCCCCCAAATATCAGCACAAAAGATTCTCTCCACAGCCCAACATCAGCCACAATAGAGAGAAGGTGCCCAACAATTCGTCAACAGTTGTGCAACCCTTCCCATAAGTCAACCACAACTCTCACTAAGCAGCACGAACAATATCAATCTCCACGCAACATAACCAATCTAGAGCCTAAAGCGGATTCCACATAAATCCCAATTCCCAAGGAGAAGCCGGAAGAACATAAAACTCACCCATCTTGCGAACATTAACCTTCCGCTTATTGGGCTGAGGCTGATCAGGCGCATCATTTGCCTCGCAAGCCGCTCTCTTCGTCAAGTTGGTCTGATGCCTCTTCCCCTGCGTGTGCGCCAAGTAGTTCGCCTCGTTGTTGTGCAGCGTCAAACAAAGCTTACACTCGTAACTGCAGCCACCGAAACAAGCCAGTGTCGCCGTCAGCCCCGTAAAAACATCAAATTGACGCGAAAGCCCGGTTACGGGGATCGATGCGAGGGGGAAAGGAAGGGGAAGTCCGAACCTGCCAAGGTGGTTGTGCATGAAGTAGGGGTCCTTGGCGAGATCGATGGTCTCGAGGGCGCGGCGGTGGAGGCGCTCGCGGCGGTCAATGGCTTCGTTCTAGGCGGAGGTGGCGCCCCCGCTCCTGGGCTTCGAACCTCACTCCCGATCCATTCTCTCGCCGTCGTCGAGCCTGAGTCGGCGTCGCGGGCTACAGGCGAGGTGCGGTGAAGGCAGCAGCGGGCGGAGTAGGAGCGACGTCGGTGCGGGCTGCAGGCGAGGCGTGGCGGGGATGCTATTTTGTGGCATCGAGCAGAGGCGAAGAGAGAACAGACTCGTGGGTGAAGCAGCAGCCAGCAAGAGGAAGGAAGGAAGAAGAAGAAGAAGAATGGGGGGTTTCGGCCGAGAGAGAGGGAAAGAGGAGAGAGAGAAGAAAAGAAAAAAAGTAGGGGTAGGGGGTAGGAAGTGACGTGTGAGAAGGAAAAAGAAGAGAAAAGAAAGAGAGAGAAAAAAAAAAAAAAGAAAGGCGAAGGAGGGAAAATCGAGAGGGAAATCACGCGGGGAAAGGGGAGAAGGGGAGATTTAGGGTTTTTTTTTTTTTGAATTTGACCGGTTCCGGTTCCTAGGAAAAAGGAACCGGGAACTAGAACCGGTTACTTCAGAACCGGGAACCGAACTGGACCCTCCTCCGGTTCGGTTCCGGTTCCCGGTTCTACCCGGAACCACGCTCACCCCTAGTCGCGGCCAGGCGTTTGGGGAAGCCTAGCTCGACCCGATGACCCAGCCCCGGCAATCCGATCTCTCGGTGAAACCCTACCCGACCCGACTCCGGCTTGTGACCCGTCTTCCAGCCGCCCCCAAATCGCGCAAAACCCTACCTAGTTCCTGGCCCGAGTCTGACCTGACGACTTGGGACTGCGACCCGAAAAATCGGGAACCCTAGGATCTCTAATCCGTGGCACGAGGGGGAGAAAACCAAGGCGTTACGGTGGTGACGGAGGTGATGACGGCAACGGCAACGGCAAAGACAATGGCAACAACGGTTAGGTCAACAGAATACGGCGAATGCAATAAACGGCGAAGGCGATGGCGACGACCCTTTTACCTTTCCTCAAACAGGGACGATGAACGATGACAGCACGGATCGATTGGTGACGGCGACGACAGCGGCAAACAACAAAGGCGACGGCATCAGGACGATGGCACGGTGTCAGCATCGCGGAGGGGCTCAATCACTCCAGATCTGAGACGCAGATGTCAGTCGAAATTTCCTCGGCCTTGATTTTCTCTCACTCCGGCCAGATCTGACCCTCTCGAACTCGCTCACCGCCGGCCTCCCCGAAGTCTCTCGGTGGAGGGTGGGCTGAGCTCGCGATTCGAGTTCTCTCCTACGCTCGCCCTTTGATCTTTCCCAATGTCTTTCAGTGAAAGATCTCTGAGCTCACCACACCCTCGACGGTGCTTGCGGCCACCTATTTATAGGCGAAGGAAATCCGGTTGACGGAGGTCCTCGGCCGCCGGCTTCTAGCTTGCCCACCGGTTCCGCTTGGCTGAACCAGTGTCCCATCGAGCTTTCCAGCGAAGCCTGCTCAGTATTAATGGCGTTTGAGATCTTATCCTCTCCGGCCGACGTTGGCCTACTCTTCTCGATCGTAGGCCGTCCTTTGCGTGTTGGTCTCCCTTGCGCACGTGAGTTGCAGCGGCGAAGGAGAGGGAAGGAAGAAGAAGAATAGAGAAAGGGACCGGGCCAGGAGGTGAAGAAGGAGGAGAGTGTGCCTAAGGGCTGCGCGAAAGAAAAAAAAAGGGGCTGGGCCTTGGTTGCTGCTTCTGTTTTCCTTTTGTTTTATTTTTGTTTTATTTTTTTTTTTGCTTGTTTTGCTTTGTTTTTTTGTTTTTTTTATATTATCCGAAAACTTAATTAATAAAATCTAAATAAAATTAAGATGTCAACAATATACACACACATATATATATATATATATATATATATATATATATATATATATATATATATATATGTATGTATGTTACCTTTGAAGGCCGTACAGCAGCTTTTGTTTTTGGGAGCTGCACGAAGTGAGGAGCAAAAAGAAAAACACAGAGGAAAAAAAAAAAAAAAAAGAGCGAAAGGAAACGCACAGAAAGTTTCTTGAAGAAGCCGTACGTAGGGCTTCTGCTTGGGCTTAAACATCTGGGCTGTCAGACAAAAATTCGGATAGGATAACTTTTCTTTTTATCTGATATTGAGAGTGTCGCGAAATCTAGATTTAGCTTGAATATAATCTGAATAAAAAAATTCCATAGAGATGATGGGATATACCTGATAAAATATGTGAAATTTTAAAAATAAATTTTTTCTCTTTCTCCTCTTCTCCCTTCGTTGCTACAGTTTCAGATCTAGCTGAAGCCATGGTGACCTAGGGAAGACGAAGCTGAGGAGATCTGACTAGGGACGCCGCCGATTCATGATCGACGAGAAGAGATTTGGAGCGAGAGGGTCCATGGCTGAGCCACTATCTAGTCACGGCGGCTCGCAGTCGTTGGGCCATCCATGGCCGAGCCACCCCTTCACGGTTGCACGTGGAGATATAGAAATTGAGAAAAGCCGGGGAAAATAGAAAGGAGTAGGCAAAAAGCTTAGGCGTTGCCTGAGATTTTGGGTTGACCTCACTTCTCAGCAATTTTTCTGCCTATTTTTAGAGTATTGCTTTCTCTGTGGAAAGCTGAGTTGAGCAACAACGGCCTCCTCTGCTTGTGGCCTCCTCTTCTACTTCACGAGGAAGAGGGTTTGTTTTATTTCCATGGTTTGTTTAAAATTTTAATTATGCAAATCAAATGTTTATTTAGATGATATTTATTTGAATCCATGTTATATCCAAACATCAACAAACATTGAATAGGATATTTAAAATCATAACCTACCTTTATCCTATTTGATATTATCCTATCAAACAAAAATGCTTGGACGACGAAATGTAGCTATAGTGATTTGTTTTCATGTGTTTTATATTCAATTAAATTGTTTATTTATAAACATTTGGGATTTATGCTTAATTTAAGTGTGCAAACACTTAAGCGTAAGAGTAATTGTAACTCTGATTTTTCGATTATAATGGATTATTTTTTACTAACTCTCTTTGTAAATGCAGGTATCAATATACGGACTAAATTACAAAAATATCTTATGTCATTTATTATTCATCGTTTATTTCTTCAGTGATTTCTTATTAATTATCTCGTGCCACCCCTGCTACTTTGAGTAAGAGTCAAGCGCCTCCGATGAGCTGACACTTTTGAGTGCTGCTCCAACTCTATCGGTGGCTTGTTCAGCAAATAAACATCATCATCGACCTTTCCATCCTACGACGAGTCCGCCGCCGGAAACCATACCGCCAAACTCCGCCACACGCGCCCACACCCGCCATCACGCACCATTGCAGTTGACATCCACGCGTTACACGTGCCAAAAGTGCCTGCCACTCTGATGTCACTCACGTGCCATCCACGTGCACGTTCCAGTCGTGTCATCTCGCCAGCCACATCCGTAGCTGACCATTGACCATCAACCGATTGTTGACTATTGACCGGTTTAATCAATCCGGTCCGATCGGTTCGAAGGCACTTTTCAACTAGTTCTTGGCGATCATAGATTGGCTTCCAAGGTACTTCGACGTATTGAGTCCATTTGTGGGCCTTATTTTCTCAATATTGGTTTGCCAAGTACTGGATTGGTTAGCATTTGTTGTCCAATCAACTATGTCCACACTGATAAAATGCATGTTATGGATAAATAAGAAGTTTCGATATCCAATTGTCATCAACTACAACCTAAGCAACTTATAAGGCAGGCCAATCAACCGCGAAACTGTGTTCTATGTGCAAGTTCATTTGCTGCCACTACCATCAATAAGGCTTCTCTCTCGCTAGAGGATCCTCATTTCATTCTCTGAGAGTTTAGTATTTTTAAGTCCTCTGTTCCTTCTATTAAGTCAATTGCTTCATTTATTTCCGAAGAGACAAGTAGGACCATTGTGCTAGCCAAAGTAGCAACGAGGCTCGCGAGATCACCAAGCTGTCCTGCTGCTATTTCAGCAGGCAATAGACGGTTTCCGGTTCAGTCCAACTGAGCGGCAGCTGATTAATCACTTGAAGTCGGAGAAACCCGGAAGCACAGAAGATTTCTGCATCATTCCCAAACTGGAAAACATCACCGACTTCAATCCAGAGGATTTACGTGCGAAGTTCACGGGTGAGTCGTTCGCAACTTCAAAGAGAGAGACTCGGGAAGAGAGCAATAGCTCCCTTTACTCATGACTCAAAGTGAGTTTCTTAAATGTGCATCGCAGAGAATTTGATCATTCCGTCCAATGATCGAGAATGATGGTTCATCTGTCCACAGACGCCGAAGCCCCAGATTCCCAGGAAAACACCATGCGGTTCTCCTTTGGGTATCACCGGTAAACCTAGAGATATTACAATTGACGGCAAAAAGATAGGTTTCAAGAAAATATTAAGCTTCCCTGAAGGCAAAGCCAAGAAGGACTGGATCATCCATGAATATCATCTACCCCAAGATTTTCCCAATGTAAACCTCATTTATTCATCGCAATTAATTAGATTCAGAAGATGCATGAATTTAATGACGCATCACATGAGAAGTGTAGCAATAATTATCTGCAGAAACACTAGATTTTAAAGTTTCCAATAGTCCTTAACAAGCAGAGAAACATTTTTGTGCTCAGTTTCTGCTACAGAAGATTTGAATCTTACACATATGTAGAGAATGATATTATTTTTGCCGAATTTGAGAGCAGTTTCTTACTTTTAAAGAAAATCTGAGAACTATGGTGGGAATTGATATAACACGGTCTTTTGACAGCAGAGTGGAAATAATGTTCTGTGTCACTTAATGCGCAAACAAGATGAAAAGGCTGACAATTCAACGACAAGATCAGAGGATGGGAAATTCACCCTACTGGAAGCTGAGGAATGGAGTAATCAATCTAATGATGAGGTGTGGAGGAATAAATCTTCTGTTTATGCACTCAATATCAGAGCGCGTGGAATGTGTTAGTGACTAATCGTTTACTTGCAAATACAGCCTGAAGGGATATCACTGGAACTGCACACTATTTCTTGGCCTCGCCTCATGCAGCTGTTTCACCGTGAGCTAGAATCACTCTCCATACCTCAGTCTGCGAATATTGGGAGTTCGCATGGTAAGGACTTCTCACTGGAAAACAGTTGTACTGATAAATCTATTGAATTGAAATCTTCACTTGGAACAACTAAAGAGGATGAATGGGTTGATGCAGTGCCAAATGCAGATCTTTCCAATGCCGAGGTTCAGAATGGTGAAGAGCCTGATAAATCTATTGAATTGGAATCTTCGCACGGACGAACTGAATGTGATGATTGGGCTGCCTCATTGACTATTGAAAATCCCTCTGATACCGAAGTTCAGAGAAATGAAGAACCTGTTGTTACTGATTAAAAAATAGTAAACCAGAAACAAAAAACCAGAATCTATATTTTTCAGATGAGGAAGAGAAGCACAGAGAAAACAGAGCACAAACTTGCGTACATCAGTTTTCTAAAGAAACTGTCAAGTACAACCACTAAATACAAAGCAAAAAACTGCTCACGTACGTGCAACACATAACTGCACACAAACGTGCTATTAACTTCCTAGAAAATAACAAAAACACTAAACAAATAACTAAATTGAACTTGGCTGTTTTTTAATAAAAAAAACAGAGTAAAACAGAGTAAAACAGAGTAAAACAGAGGAAAAACAGAGCAGAAAACAGCAGCAACATTGAGACATTCTAATCCAACAAACTCCTCCTTGGATCAGTTGCTGCTGCATACTCCAATTTTCTTTCTTAATACTTCAAATCTTCTAGCTTGAAGTGGTTTTGTGAACATGTCTGCAAGCTGATCTTCAGATCTGCAATAGACCAACTTAACTTCGCCACTTTGTTGCACCTCACGCGAAAGAAAAATTTGACTTTGAAATGCTTGATTTTGCCATGGAAAACTGGATTCGAGATATTGCTAACACCGCCTGATTATCCACGTTAACTTCAATGCAATCACTAGAATTCAACCACAGATCTTTCATTATCTTTTTCAGCCACAAAGCTTGATTTGCAGCTGCGATAGCTGCTATAAACTCAGCCTCTGCAGTAGACCGAGCTACAATCTCTTGCTTTTTAGAACACCAGGAGAAACAAGCAGAACCAAAACTGAAACAATATCCAGACGTACTCTTCATGTCATCTACTTTGAACCAGCCCGTCACTATCGAAAATCCTTGCAAATTAAACTTCGACCTTTTTTAAACTTCACACCGAAGAACAATGTTCCTTTGAGATATCTCAATACCCTTTTTGCTGCAATCAAATGTAATGACTAGGACTACTCATAAACCTAGATAAAATACTCACAGCAAATAAAATATCTGTCTGGTTGCTTTGTAAGATACATGAGACACCCAATCAGACTTCTATACATAGAAGCATCTACTGCATCTGTTCCATCATTCTTCTGCAGCTTTTCTTTAGCAGCCATAGGAGTGCTTACACTTCGACAATCTTCCATCTGAAACTTCTTTAGAATTTCCTTCATGTATTTTTTTCTGACAGATGAAGATCTCATATGAAGCCTGCTTGACTTCCAAACCCAAAAAATAAGCCATCTTTCCCAAGTCTGACATCTCAAAAACTGCAAATAGATCTTGCTTCACCTTCTCTATCAATTCCATATCATTCCCTGTCACTAATAGATCATCTACATAAAGTGACAGAATTACAACACTGTGATTCACCTTCTTGACATAAAGAGTGAACTCACTTAAGCTTTTTACAAAGCCAAAATCCTGCAAATATCGATCTATCTTCCCATACCAAGCTCTTGGAGCCCGCTTCGATCCATATAGAGCTTTCTTCAACCCGTATACACTCTCTTCTTGCCCTTTGATACTAAAACCTTCAGGTTGTTCAACAAAAATCTCCTCCTCAAGCTCTCCATTCAGAAATGCAGACTTGACATCTAACTGAAATATAGGCCACCCCTTCTCTTTGCAATAGCTAACGCAGCCTTATTGTATCAAGTCGTGCAACGAGCAAATGTTTCAGAATAGTCTACTCCCCATATTTGTGCATAGCCTTTCACCACCGGTCTAGCTTTGTGTTTATTAACAGAACCATCGGGATTAAGTTTTGTTCTAAACACCCACTTAACCCCAATTACATTCTTATCAGATGGTCTGTCAACAAGCTCCCATGTGTGGTTTTTCCGGATCATTGCAATCTCCTCCCGCATTGCTTTGCAATCCACCTCGATCCTCCTTAGCTTCCACAAAGTTAGATGGTTCGAGCATTGCCACATTGCTTCTTTCATAGATTTCAGCAAGTGACCGTGTGCCTCTCACTTTGGTAAATCATCCACACTTGTCTTCCAATCCATCTATAACTTCATCAACCTCTACATCATTGCGGTTTGTTTTTCAAATTCTTGTGTTTCCGCAATCTTTCCTTCCATCCAATTCCACTCATCTTCCTCTAGAAAAACAACATCTCTGCTTATAGTCACCTTCCCTGTCATAGGGTGAAAAATTCTGTAAGCCTTTGATTGGAGACTGTACCCGATGAAGATTCCAAGCTCTGCTTTCTTATCCAGCTTGTCCCTCTTGACCTCAGGAACATGAGTGTAACACAAACACCCAAAAACCTTCAAATTTTTCACAGAAGGTTTAACACCATACCAGACTTCAAAAGGTGTTGACCTCTCTAAGGCCTTTGTGGGCAATCTGTTCAACAAGAACACTGCAGTATTAGCTGCCTCAGCCCAGAACTTCTTAGGCAACATCTTCTCATGCATCATACATCTGGCCATCTCCATAATACTTCTGTTTTTCCTCTCACTGACCCCATTCTGTTGAGGTGAATAGGGAGCAGTGAACTGCTGCACAATTCCTGCTTGCTCACAATTCAACTTAAACTTGTGAGCAGTATACTCAGAACCATTATCAGACCTGAGCATTTTAATTTTCTTCCCACTCTGATTCTCAACTAGGGCTTTAAACTTCACAAACACATCAGCAACTTCAGACTTGGCTTGCAGAAAATAAATCCAACTCATCCTAGTCATATCATCAGTGAAGGTAATGAAATACCTGCTACCATTGAGAGAAGACTCAGACATCGGTCCACATAAATCTGTGTGGACTAATTGCAGCTTCTCACATGCTCTCCAGCCTCCTCCTTTGAAAGGAAATCGGCTTGCTTGCCAAGAAGACAAGTTTTGCACCGTGGAAATTCCTCCTCCAAACTTGGCAAGTCATCTCGCAAGCTATTTCTCTGCATAAACGACATGCTCTTCCTGTGAACATGCCCAAGTCTTTTATGCCACATCTCTGCATTTTCTTCTTTGCACTTTAAAGCCATTTGTTGCATCTCTTGTGGCTTGAACATGAAACTCTTATCCTCCATTGGAATTCTTAGCACTTCTTTGCTATCTGCATTATTAATAAGACATTCATTCCCTTCGAACTTCACTTTATATCCCTTCTCAACTAATTGACCAACACTCAATAGATTATGGTCAATATTTGGCACAAAGAGAACATCATTGATCAGCTTCACCTCCTGATTTCCTTCAATAGCCACTGTACCCTTCCCTTGCACTTCGATATACTGTCCATTGCCAATTCTGACTCTGGACCTGACTGACTTGTCTAGAATCCTAAACAGCTTCGAATTGCCAGTCATATGATTGGTACAGCCACTATCCACCAGCCATGCATCATTCCCAACAAAAGATTCGAAAAAAGAAGCTACAAACAAGTGCTCTTCCTCAGTTTCATTCACTGCTACCTGGGCTTTTCCTGCTTGCTGGTAATTTTTTTCTTTGCAGATGGCTTCCATGTGACCCAACTTGTGACATCTTCTGCATCTAGCATCAAGCTTTCTCCAACATCTAAAAAACTGATGATTAGTTCCACCACAGTATTGACAAGGCTTTTTGTTCATCTTCCATTTGCTAGACCCACCAGAATTTCCTTCTTTTGCTACAAACTTGGAGTCACCGGCATTTTCTCTGGACTGAATCCATTTCTTCCCTTTGCCTCCATCATTTGATTTCACTCTAGCTTGCGCGCACCCTCTACAAACTCTTCTTTTCTCATCGGTCTTACGTGCTCCTGTGCACTGCAAAGCATTCAACAATTCTGCAAGCTTTATATCGGGTAAGTCTCTTGTATTTTTCGAGAGACGCTATGGTGGCTTCGAACTTCTCTGGAAGAGACACAAGAATCTTCCGAACAAGCCTTTCATCCTTCAAGTCGGTCCCTAAAACTCTGATTTTTTCAGCTATCTCAACCAACCTATCGTAGTCTTCTTCATCGACTCAATCCTTCATCTGCTGTCTCTCAAACTCCCTCAAGAGATTCAGCACCTTCATGCCTCTTACTTCTCATCTCCCTCATATTCATCCTTCAAGAAATCCCATATTGCCTTTGCGAATCACATCTCATGATCCTTGTGAAGATAGTGGGTGAAACAAGACAAGATACGAGGCATGACTTTGCCTTGGCCTTCCTTGTGATTCTCTCTTTATGGTACTTTATCGATTCAAGGTTGGATTGTCTCGGAAGTGGAGCAACCTCATAATCATCCTCCACAGCCTCCCATAAATCATGACCCTCCAAGAATGCCGTCATCTTGACAGCCCAAGCCGATAATTTTCCCCAGTAAATCTTTGGAGAAGCCATCGCAGAAACTACTCGACCCCCGTCTCCATCACCCTTTAACTTCTTTACACTTCGATACTTGCTTCACTTCACAGTCCCTCAAGATCATACACGCTCTGATACCACTGTTGTTACTGATTAAAAAACAGTAAATCAGAAACAAAAAACCAGAATCTATATTTTTCAGATGAGGAAGAGAAGCACAGAGAAAACAGAGCACAAACTTGCGTACATCAGTTTTCTAAAGAAACTGTCAAGTACAACCACTAAATACAAAGCAAAAAACTGCTCACGTACGTGCAACACATAACTGCACACAAACGTGCTATTAACTTCCTAGAAAATAACAAAAACACTAAACAAATAACTAAATTGAACTTGGCTGTTTTTTAATAAAAAAAACAGAGTAAAACAGAGTAAAACAGAGGAAAAACAGAGCAGAAAACAGCAGCAACATTGAGACATTCTAATCCAACAGAACCAAGGTTAGAGAAGGATCATCAGGAAACTGCAGCCACAAGTACTGAACCATGCATAACTTCGGATGAAGACGCAGTCAGAGCAAAGGTGAAGCAGCTCCCAAACTTAACCATGGCGTCTTATTACTATTCTTTTATGTTGACGTGCATTGCTTGGGAAGTTAATTAGATGTGATTCACAGACACTTTAGAAAACGGTTTATTTTGTTAAAATCGGCTGTGAGAAAACATCAAGTGGATTCTATCAGTCCTCTCCGAAAAGGAAGTGAAATTTCACTCTGAAATGTTCATGCATTGTAAATTTTTTAGTCAAATAATACGAAGAATGATGAAGAACTATGGAGCAGAAAATATAGTAAAAAAAATTGCGGCTGAGATCTTGTACAAGGTTGAAGCAAATTACTAAGGCCCCGTTTGTTAACATTCTTTATTTTTATTTATGAAAAAAAATTTCTGTTTTTTTGTTCTAGGGAACAAAAAAAAGGAACAAAAACGCGTTTGTTTGCGTTTTTGTTCCAAATATATTTTTTTGTTCTCAGGAACACATTTGGAACAGAAACAAGAAACAAAAAAAAAAAAAAAAACGTGTTTCTTGTTTCTAAAACATAATTAAAGAACAAATTTTTTCTTTCCTCTCTTTTTCTTCTCTTTTTTTTTTTTCTTTTCTTTTTTTTTCTTTTTTTCTTTCACTGGTCGCCGGCCCTAGCGAGGCCGAGCTCGCCCGCCCACCGGGGAGGCTAGCCGGCCTAGCAGTGGCTCGGTGAGGCCGAGCCTCGCCCAACCACGGCGAGCCTCGCAGTGGCTCAATGAGGCCGAGCCTCACCCAACCACGGTGAGCCTCGCCGTGGCTAGGCGAGGCCGGCCCTCGTCGGCCGGTCGCCAGCCATGGCCGAGGCTGACGACCTGCCAAAAGAAGAAAAAAATAAAAAATAAAAAAATAAAAATAATAAAAATAATAAAAATAATAAAAAATTAAAAGAAACAAAAAAAGAACGTAAATTTACCAAACATGTTTTTGTTCATTTTTTATTTTCGGAACAAGTTTACCAAACGCGTTTTTTATTCAAAAATTATTCCCTAACAAACACTTTTTTCTATTTTTTGTTCCCTGGAACAATTCTTAAACAAAAATGTTACCAAAAGCGCCCTAAGAGGCTGATTATGTGATTAGCACTTCCAGACAATTTGAGAACAAAAACATGAATTATTTTTTTATGAGATAGAGATAGAGATAGTGCCTCAGTTATTTCCGTTGATGCATTTGATCTTATGCAATGCTTTGCTGCAGAACGGCCAAATATTTATAACGGAGAATTGCCGAAGTAAAGTCGAACCACTCAATTGTGTTTTTCCTCCTGAGGAAACGGAAGGCTTCCCATCGAGTCCATTCCGCAGCTATGGTTTTTTGGACTTTAGCGAATTTGGGGATTTTTTCCATCAACCTGCAGATCAAGAAAAGGTGAAAGAAGCTCCCAGTTTAGCGGATTTCGTATTGCCATTCTCTTCTTGTCTTGATGTCCACTGTTGGACCATTTAGTTTGATTAACTAGGGAAATTCTCCATTTTTCTCTCCCCTGTTAATCCTTCTTTCTTTTTGCCTATCAGCTCACTATTCGAAACACTATGGTGGCAGGGACTAGAACACGAACAGCACAATTTAGGTGGTAATTCATCCAAGAGGAGGAGAGTGGACGTGTCTGAGGAAAATCAAATTCAGTGACCGCGTTGACTAGATCAACCACCAAGAGCACAAAAACTTCCACAAATCCCCCACTGCTTAATCCAATTGAACTTGCTCATTGGGATTTTCCTGTCGATCCCCACTTTTAGAGATATAGATATATTCAGGAGATTACACATATGGTAATTGATATCTTACTACTTTATATAGAATCTACATATTTTAAAAAACAAGCTCATGTTTTGTTTTCCAACATATATCACAATATATAAAAAATTCAATAATTCTCTTTTCCACTTTATTATTCTCAATGTGATATCAAGCGATTATTGTACGAGGAAGCAGCCATTGGGTCTTCAACCAAGGTAGCGTGTAAGCCTGTCATATCATGAATACCACTATAATAGGTACCAAAAGATCTTGAGCTAGGAGTCACATTAGGGGAATCACCCCTGAAACAATAGATGGAGAGCTTGTTGACCTGTGGACTTATCCACAAACCAAGAATAAAACACCACACGCTACCACAACACCATTGAGAGCACTAGAGGGTGAGATTCAAAGAAATCTTTGCTTTTCAAACTTATTGTTAGTCGACTATATGAAACACAGTTGACTAGATAGGAACCACAACGATAACACCACGAACATAGACGAATTTCACCCAAATCACCACAACTTTGTGATCTAATTATCACATTGCCACAAACAACTCAACACCAACCAAAACACATCATCAGGCTGAAATGGGGGCGTTGACGTCAATGGAACAATATGGGACAATAGCTTTTTAGGGCATTGACGTCAAATGGATAGTAGCTTTGTTGCCAATGATGAAACAAAGGTATAGGAGCAGATCGTTATAGTGCAGCAGATCAAGCAGCGCTGCTCGATTGGAGGCATCGCCAATCAACAGTAGAAGGAGCAAAAAAAAAAAAAAAAAAAAACGATGCCTTGGATAGAAATGACGCCTTGGTGCAGCTTACCAGGAGAATGTCATGCTCTATGTTGTTAGAAAAAAGAAAGAATTCTTTTTCTTATTGAGATTAAAAGAAGTATTTATAGGCTTAGGGTTAAGCCATTTACAATTACACAAATAACCCCAACTTGGTAATACTAAGAATAATTGGTAATAAACCGACAGGTACATTGGTACATAAAGAGACCAGGTAGAGTGTACCTTCCTTATTTAAAGAAGATGCACATGTGCATGGACAGCCCTTATGTTAATGGTTGATTTTAACTCAAACTCCCTCTATGTTATTGGTAAAAGGAAGAAAGTGTATTAAAGTTTTAAAAGTTGTCGCAAAAGTGTGATTGAATTCTAAATTTTTTTTTAAAAAAATGCAATCGAATCTTAAATTTTTCAAAAAGTGTAATTAAGTGTTAACATTTTTTAAAATGAAATAATTTAATGACTTCACTGAATTATTTTGAAAATTTTTAAGATTTAGTTGAACTTTAATAAAATTTTAGGGTTCAATTATACTTTCGCGATAAGTTTAAAACTTAATTGTATTTTTTTAAAATTTTACCTATACCTTAGCAAAATGAATAGAGAAGTCTCCTGTTGTAATTAGAGGCAACACTAAGGACGCATCACAGGAGCCAAATCCCGGGAATTTCCTGGATATTGTCATTGCCATGTGAGAAAACAGTGCAAATTTCATTCGAGTGATCGGATCCATCAGGACAAGGAAAAGCAGACGAAAAACCATCCCCATCAGCCATCAATCACGATCAAGATTTTTCTGACATCCACATACAAAAAGTTGGTAACTTCTCAAAGAAGGGTTATTAAAAAAAAAAAAAAAAAAACTTCTCAAAGAAGGGAAGACTTCAATAAAGACCCTCCCAAATGGTAATGGGTTCACACTCACTTTTCTGCTTCCACAAACTGTAGTGAGTTCGTTACTAACTTGTGTGTTGAGTGAAGAACAGAACGGAGGGAGATGGGAGCTGTGATCATCCCGCAGAATTTGCCCATCGGATACAGATTCCATCCAACTGACGAGGAATTCGTCGATCATTACTTGACGAACCGAGTCTTAGGAATCGTAGAGGATCCCTGCATAATTCCAGATGTTGACATCTGCAGGTGGGATCCTTGGGAATTACCACAGAAGTTTCATGGTGAGAACAGATGCCACTATCACTTTGCTTGCTCCTTTGATACACTTCTTTGCAGCCACGATCTTCAGAAATTTAGAACCTCAAGTTTATGGGCTTTTGGGTCATAATATTTATCATCAATCGGTGAAAATTCGAGGGAATGACAGGTGAATCAATTATTCGCCCGGATGACAAAGTACAAGAGTGGTGCTTCTACTGTCTGCAAACACCCCAACAGGTTAAAAGATCGACTCCCTCTGGCCATTGGAAGAAGACTGGTCGAGACCGGAATGTCAAGGCCAGAGATATCAAAATCGGCACTAAGAAAACATTAGTTTTCCACATACGTCAGGGCTCTAAAGGCGTCAAGACCAACTGGGTCATACATGAATATCATCTACTCACCAAAAATGTACTCAATCTGTCCCTTGTATGTTTTTTCCATTTAATTAGATTAACACGATGCATGAACCTGATAATATACGATATGAGATTGGCATCTTACACAGATATAGAGATTGTTATTATTCTTGCCAAATTTGTGAGCAGAATTTTACTGTTGAAGAAAACATGATCTGATGGTATGAACTGGTATAACATGGTCTTTTGACAGTTGAATAGAAACTATGTTCTGTGTCGCATAAAGCATAAAGGAGATGAGAAGGCTGATAATTCAACCATGGAATTAGTGTACGAAGCCAGTGGCCTAGAAAATTTGGATTCAATTCTTCGTCAACCAGATCACGAGGACTCATTTACTGAGGTGCGGAGGAAAATATGTTTGGTTCGTGCACTTAATATCTGTCTTAACGAGCATGGGAAATGTGTTAATGACTAATCTTTTTCTCGTTATTACAGGATTTGATCCAAGCAAAGATGATGTCACTGATGGAGGTCTCATCTCTGCCCCAGAACCGAGTTCAATTTGCTTTGCCTGACCTCCTGCAGCTGCCTCAGTCTGCACTGCAATCACAAAATAATAGATTCCCCTCCAACATAAATCAGTTTATGAATGCCGAGAATCCTTTTGTGAACTTCTCATCGGACAATGGTTGGTTCACAACAAGTGACGAGGATGAAGATGCTGGTGTTGTGTTTATTGCAGATCTTTCTGAAGAGGATGTTTCTGAAGAGGATGGAGATGCTGGGGACATGCTAATTGCAGATGTTTCTGAAGAGGATGAATATGTTCGTGACGTGCTAAATGCAGATCTTTTTGATGCCGACTTCTTTGATGGAGACCAAATGCAAACACAGGTCAAAATTTCTCCCTTAAAATTTCATTGGGTTGTTGTGATTACTTTTCTTGTAAATTTAGGAGTAAAAGTGGTTTATAATGCATTGGAAGGGCACTTCCCTATTCCATGTTATCTGAAAAAGAAGGATAATTTTCATTCAATCATCGTTGTAGAACAGAAAGTTCATTATAGAATCTATCTACGGAAAAAGAAAAGTGGACTTCCCTGATGCGTTACTCATGCTTAGTCTTGAAGTGCTGTTATGAAATTTAGTTTATGCCTCAGTTATTTCTTCTGATTCATTTTATCTAATGCAATCTGTCGCTGCAGTATGGGCAAACATCTAACCAGCATAGTGAGCAGCCTGTTCTAATGGAGAATCGGCGAACACAAACAATTGACTCACTCCACGGTGTTGTTCCTCATGATGAAAAGAAAGGCCTGGTGGAGAATAAGTTTAACGGCTCACTTGTCACCCCTGAGAAACCTATGGCGCCTCCTGTATGCGCTACAAGTATAAATTATCATGAAGAGCCAAGGTTTGGAAAGTTTAAGCAGGAAACTGCAGCCAAAAGTATCAAACCAGAATGCGTGTATTTGGATGAAACAGCAGCTAGAGCAAAGGTGAAAGCAGCTCCTAAACTAAACCCATTGTCTTATTACTATTATGCATTAAAAGTTGCTTGGATAGTTAATTAGATGGTAGGCATTCTGCTATTTATTGCAGCGAACTATATTGGATATGTGGTTCATAGGCACTTAAGAAAACGGTTAATTTTGTTAAAATCTGCTTCAAGAAATACATGAAATGTATTCTAGCATTCTTCTCCTAAAAGGAAGTAAAATCCCACTCTGAATTGCTTGTAGATCCTCGAAATGATAACTTGAATTCAACTTAATTAGAATGGTGGATAACCACGAGCAGAAAATATGTATAGAAAGAAGTCGCAGCCAAGACATTGAACGTGGTTATAGTAGATGACTAAAAGGCAGATTATGTAAGCATCCAGACAATTTGAGAACAAAAACATGAAAGTTTTGTCATGAGATTAAGATAATACCTCAGTCATTTCTGTTGACCCATTTGATCTTACGCAATGCTTTGCTGCAGAATGGCCAAATATCTATGATGGAGAATAGCAAAATACAAACAATTGAGTCACTCCATGATGTTGCTCCTTTTGAGCAAAAGGAAGGTTTCATGCAGACTAAATTCAACAGCTCACATGTTTCCTCCACCAAATCTATGGAGCTTCTGAAAGAGCCCAAGAATCCAGAAATTCCTGAGTCTCCAAGAATTTATATTGATGAAGAACCAAGGCTCGAAAAGGTTAAGAAGCAGGGAATTGCATTGAGAAATGTTAAAACAGAATGTGTATCTTTGGATGAATCTGCAGCAAAAGCGAAGGTGACAGAAGCTCCCAATTCACCGAGGAAGACAAGCAGCAGGGAGATTGAACATGCCGGAGAGAAATCAAATTCCGTGACTGCATTGACCAGACCATCCACCAAGAGCACAAAAAGTTCAACAGATGCTCCCCTGCGTAATCTCGTGAACCTGCTCATCGGGATTCTCCTGTTGATCGCCGTCACTTACCTTCACCTGCCAAGTATTTGATTTATGATTTTCACTGCTATTTGCCCTGAGTGTGATGCAGTATCATTGACAAGTACGATTGTCAAAAAGGGTTTTGTACGTCGTGTCACAATTCGTGTGTATGTAGCTTGTCCTCCTTCGATGCTAATGCTTTGTACTTCTTTTTGCATTAACGGAACTTGAAGATCTCACTAGATGTGAGACTGCTCTGTAATTTACTTTCTACGCTCTCTGCTGCATATAATGTGAAGTATCAACAAGTTGCCATATTGATGTCTCCTTTAATTTACTTTCAGTCCATTCATGTATTTCTTTAGTTTATCAAACTCAACAAAGGATTGATCACATGAGATGGGTTGTTTTTGTGGGCGCGGTCCATGGACACAGCATGCAAACTAATCAGTCTACATAAGGCAAAGCCTACTTTGTAAAGTTAAATCTGAGTCTTCCTAGAATCACACACGTACTCAGAACACTAAAAACAACAAATGAAGACCCAGAATACATTTCAACGGACACTGAATTTTAAGAGTGAGAAATAGGGGAGAGCTTATATTTAGAGACATTCGGTACACCGGTGACCTATGTCAAGCTGCCCAACAAAATCCAAAACATAATTTATGATGTAAGGAGGGCCATAAACATTTGGATCACCTTAAGACAAGGTCCACCGTGGCACGTTCTCATATATGTAACAATAACCTGCATTCTTTGCAAGCTAGGAATGTCCTAGTATAGATGACTTCACAAGAGGATTTCCAACATAATGGCCTCTCTCTCTCTCTCACACACACACAAACCCACCCACCATTCACGCCAGCAGAGCATTATTGATGATAAATCTTGACGGAACAGATAGAGTGACTCAATTGCACAAGGAAGAAGATGAAAAGACAATGCTGAAGGCACAGTGCAAGTTAGAGACCATATTCAGGCTTGACCGTTTAAAAAGATTAATTTACGCTGATACCACTCTAGTTTCGACCAAATTGTCATTGTATTATCACCAAAAAACTTTTTCCAGGAGTATTAGAAAGTATTTAGCTAGGGAGACATTTCATTTATCAAGTCCCGTGAGACAATTCAAGGGAAATAATTGGTGATTTGGGGGAGATCTGGTCCTATTTGTTTGAGATATAAAAAAATTAACTCACGGTGTTATTGCGTTCCCTCCAGATTACAGTGGTGTTGAAAGTAGGATTTTGGTAATACAGGCGTGTTACAGTGATTGATCAAATAAGAAGGGAAAAAGATAGAAAAACAATCCCATAAAATTGCCATCTTTTACTCCTTCCTTTTGGCAGGACGACCCCACAAGAGGAATCTGTCCACATATGGGGAGGGATAGAGAAAAGGAGATGAGTGGAAAAGGACATTCACAATACTAAAAGACGATAGCGATGGCTATAAAACTTCCTCAAGAAGGCGAACATAGTCTTGTAGAGTTCTGGAAAGAGGACAAAAGGGAAGAAATAAACAAGGCTAGATGTGGGATCCATCAGGCACTGTTGATTAACTTCTCCAGCAAGGGGAGGACTTCACCAGACAAAGTTGCTTGGCATGAGTCAAGCGTCTATTGCAAACAAGGACAGATGTGGGAATCCATCAAGCACTACGGATTAACTTCTTAAGCAAGGGGGAGACTTCACCAGATGAAGTTGCTCTCCGTGAATTGTATACTATAAATTTAGCACTTCCATGCTCAAATTTAACGAACAGCTCTAAACCAAAGTCCCTCTCTCTCTCTCTCTCTCTCTCTCTCTCTCTCTCTCTCTCTCTCTCAGCTTAGCTAAGAATCACCAAGAGAGTATGGTGTCTGAATAATTTTGTTTGGTGTCCCAGTTATTGTTTACTACCTTATTGGGATTTTTATTTCTTATGGCAGTTTTCTAGTTATGCTATTTTACTCCTCTTTTGATTGTTAATTATAGTGATTAATGATGTTTTAAAGACAACTTTAAAAGATTTTAGAGCAATGTGATTTCTTTTCATTTTTCTGCATCTATTATGGCTGACAATTGTTAGGTAAGCAAAATTTAGTCGTGACCTCTAAACACACCTTGGTGGTTTAGGACTTGGCTAACCAACTCGGAGAAATTATAAGTGAAGTTTTCCTCCTGGTACAAAGTTTCATTTCATCAACGTACCATGCACTTATTTCATTATAGTCCATCTTTAACTTTTCACTACTAGATTTGTCTCTCATCTCTACTGTTTCACTGCCTTTTAAGTTCCATAAAAGAAGCATGTACGATGTATCAAGTACAGTGACAAAGCAAAACAGTCAATAAGTGACTAAAATGAAAAATATGTGTACAACAGGGATGACAACATGTCCGCGCTTCTTGTATCTCTTCGTTTTTTGTTTTTTTTCCTCTGGCATTTCCCTAGATGATTAGAAGTAGGGCAAGAACAAAACTAATTTTTGCTGCAGAAAACACAAGATGGAGAAAAGAGGTATTGCAATTAGGAATAGAGTCTGGTTTACCAATTCAGCTAGTTGTCTTTGACGTTCACATTAGTTGAAGTTGGCAATTTCACGAGAATTGCTGATTTCACAATAGTTATAGGTCCCTGATTAAGACTGTTAACGCATTTCCATGCACACATATAACCTAAATGCTTTGGTCATGCCAGAAAGCTTGGATGTCATGCATGAATATCATCATTCTTTTTGCCGATAGAAACTCTATCTTGAAAAACCAGTCCTCTAATTGTTCTCGAAGAGCTCATTAACCCATTCAATGGCCTCTTCCCTCATTTTATTAAAATGGAAGTGTTCTGTCACAGAAAGAACTTAGTAATTTGGTCTACACAGAAGTTCAGAATTGTGGAATCAGTTTTCACTAGAATTTACCCTGATAATCACATATATGTTCCTGTTAGTATGATACAGATTGTGCTACTAGGATGTGATTTGATATGAGTTGCTGTTTAGCTTTAGCAATCAGAGTACGATTGTATATTTTTTAGTTTCATCATTATTTTTGTTGTACTTTGTTGTTGATCTTAATGTAACAACTACTTATGCCCATTTGTCTCTCTTTGTGAGCAGAATGCTGTTTTGGTTAGTCTTTCAGGGGAATCAGAAGATGAGAAGGAAGCAGATGATTATGATGGTACTAAAAAGACAAA
This sequence comes from Eucalyptus polyanthemos subsp. polyanthemos, assembly GCA_017140185.1. Taxonomy (NCBI): domain Eukaryota; kingdom Viridiplantae; phylum Streptophyta; class Magnoliopsida; order Myrtales; family Myrtaceae; genus Eucalyptus; species Eucalyptus polyanthemos. Next base: position 18,742,419 of record CM029463.1, on the reverse strand, counting down.
ACTACTTCACCATAGGTGACACAAGTGAGCTTCATCACAAGACACGATGCCTTGACAAAGAAATTATCAAATGTGTTGTCAGGAAACATTTCAAACCCTTACCAAGTCCCTTCATGTAATTCCATTGTGGCTATCATTTCGTCTGCTCTTTGAATCTACAGCTTTTGAACAAAATTAGCTTATAATCAACATGATGTTCTTTCAAAAAAATAAAAGAATTACTTCATGATTTACATCAAATAATGTGCAAGTCCATCATCCGTTTCATCATCAAATGAAAACTGTTTCCTACATTATAAGGGGTCTGACAGATTGAACATTTACCCAGACCTACTAACCAATGTTGTCACTTTGGCACGCAGATTGTTATAACATTAGAAGAGTTATCATTGTACCCCACTACTTGGCTAATGTTATTTTAAGATTCTTAGTATCTTACAAGGATAAATAATAGATCTGATTAATGATCTAAGCTTCATCTAGTGGGTGTTATAATAAGATGATTCATTAGGTCAGCTTCTATGAACTGATGTATGCAATCACCATTCTCACAATGTTTTTGTCTAGTTTGACAAACAGTGTTTGTAGTTTTCAAAGTGTGGTGATTCAGGCTCAGCAAAAGATGCATAAAATAAAGCTGTGCTTCATAATTTGACTGCAAATTAGTCAATTTTGAACTGATTTAGAAGTTACTTATCCCCGCGCACACACTCACGAACAATTCTCTGAGTCAATACTCCACAACTTTGTTTTGGATCATTAGTCAGTGGATAAAGATACAAGGGAAGAGAAAGTCTAGTTACAAGCCAAAGTCACAAATTCTTATTTTTCAGGTTGCAGATTGAACAAAAATATTAAAGATCATTCTCTGATACAAAAGATGCAAAATAAGCTGATTTTGTTCTCGGTTTTACAGATTCATGCTGCAAGTATACATTTGCAATGTCATAACATCTAGAACTTAATGAATCACTTTCTTCAAACATAAATGAATGACCCTTTAAATATTTTTTGGGGTAAGTATTGTGTATATATTTACTGAGGAATTGTAGGTCATTTCAGCAAGTGCGTATGGAAGGATACCATACCTTAGACAAGAAAGGACTCCTGCCTTTTGTTGATTGTGTTATCAAAACTAAATGAGGTATTCTTAAACATTTAATTCTGCTATTATAAGTTCTTTCTTTTGGTAAACTATCTTGATAATTAATTGGATAATCAAATTGAGATTTTTTCATGGGAAATTAGATGGGAATCAGTTTTTATCTACTGAACGGTAGGGTGATTCACAGTATACCCTGCTCTGTTTTTTCTTTTCCAGATCAGTGTGAATGAGTTATCAATCAGCTCAAAGCAGGTTAGCAATATATTAATTACTGAATCACAGTGTTATCTTCTATCAATTTCACTAACCAACCTTCACATTTGTAGTCTTAGAATGCTTTCACCGTATTGGATTCCTTAGCTATATTTAACCTATTTATGAGGGAAAATTCCAATAAAAAGAAAACAAACTTTAGTGAATAGCAAATAACACTATGATGCCACGCCACGCGTCCAAGCTAATTGCCTGCATTTCGATCAACTCTTTGCTTTGTTTGGTGCTCTCTTCTGTTGCATGGTGGCAGGGGAAAATGGTGCTTTTGATGCGGTGGCTCGGTAATTAATTCAAATAAACGAATTTGATGGTGCTTCGTGACACTAAATTCCGGTATCTCCATTCTGAATCTTCTTCACTCAACCAAAGGCCAGATGTATTTATTTCTGTCCTTCTTCACTTCTGCTGAAAAAGAAATGGGAGAGTTCTTGAATGACACATGTTGCGACCCTCTTGATGTGAATCTCATGGGAGTTTGGGGATTTGCCGAGCGGGCGTGAACAATCCCTCTTACAAGGTGGCGCTTTTGCTTAGCATGGGCTCTCCCAATTGCATTTTGATTTCTCAATGAAAATTTTTATTTGATTTTTGCTTTAGGGATTGTCAATTATCTATTATGCATCAATTATGGGCCAAGTAAGACGCGATACTACATCTTACTTCGGCGAACTAGAGATTCACAAGTCCGTTAACTTGGGTACACTAGTTTTAATAACTCCTCTTATTGGTTCTTTTTAACTTCTATGAAAAAGATTAGAGAAAATGTCACAAATGATTCCTAAACTTTGGCTTAACGTGCAATGTCATCCTTAAAATTTTAGTTCATTTAATATGGTCCTTGAACAGTTCATGAATATGCAAATTAGTCCATGAATCCCCTAAACTTTCCATAAAAAAAGTCAAAAGTTTACACTTTTGCCTAGATTCTAGAATATCTTTTTTATTGCAATCCATTTCATAGATCAACAAAAAATATGGCTATTTTTTTATTAATTTGTTAACTTTTTGTTCTTTACAACTGTTACGGTAGTTCATTTTAAGTCTATTTCAAGTTTTGATCTATATATTAGAAAAAGCATAACCTCATTTAGAGTTATATCAGGTCGATGCTCTAGTTAATTTAATTTTTTTTAATATACACATTTAACTAAATTTAAATAAAAAAACACAAAAAATTGAAAATTTTATCTATCTAAAAGATTAGGAACAATATTTAGATTAAAGTAAGCACATTTATAGATATATTAATATCGATATTAAATAATCTTATAAAAACATTTTTTTTAATAAAAGGAATATGGATATGATAATACTATACATGAGGTTATATTTTTGCTTTTATAAGTTGAAATATACTCAAATAGAATTATAATATATTTCTAAAGAACAAAAAGGTAAAAATATAATAAAAAGATAGCATATCTTTTGTGTAATTTAGGAAATTGATTGAAAATTTTAAAAAAAAAATATTAAAATATGGGTAAGAGTATAATTTTGAAAACTTGTGGGGAAAGTTACTAAAAAAGTCCTAAATCTTTTGTAATTGTGCCAATCAGTTCTAAAGTTTTTTTTTTGTCATTTTAGTCATAAACCTTTTCTATTTGTGCTAATTTAGGTGAGGATGGCCCTCACCTAGACCTTGGACTAAATTGACACAATTGCGATAAATTTGTGACTTTTTTAAATTGAATTGACACAAATAAAAAATTGGTTGAAATAAAAAAAAATCTTAAAATCAAGGTAAGAGTATAAGTATGAAAACTTGTCAATAGTACCATAGGACTAATTTAAATTTGTTATGAATAGTTACGGGACTAAAATGAATATAGAAAAGTTTAAGGAGCATATAGAAAATTTAGAAATAGTTGAAGGACCACATTAAATGAATGAGAAATAAAAGGATGACATTTTATATTGGGCTAAAGTATTTTCTCAAAAAGATTATTCATGCAGTCTTCTCAGTTTTATTGTTGCCTATTTTATCACCTAGAATATGCAAAATAGGTGACCATGTGCGTATCATCCAAACGAGTTCATATACATAATCAGATAATATCAAAGCAAATAAAATACAAGAAAGAAAGAACCCGAGCCAATGCAAAATTAATAGTGCCTTGTCATTAAGGCCTGAGACGGGACAGGATCCCATGAGCTATGCATACAATTAAACATGCACCAATCTAATGAATCTCAATTATGATAATGAAATACTAAACTAAGTGAAATAAAGCTTAGTTTAAATTAAACTACTCTAATGCAATTTCTACATAAATGCAATTCAAATGCCTTTTTCGTCTTTTTCTTTTTACCTATTTTTATCCTTTCCATCTATTTTATAATAAAAACCAATCAAAACCTAAGAATAAACTAAATGCTAAACAATCTTGCATATCTTTTCCTAACTTTATTCATCGTCGTCACTTACAAAATTGAGTCAATGAAAAATAATTTCATTATTAATAACTCATGCCAAAATATTTTTGTTGCTAGTGAGAATATTCTCCATTGCCTCTTTTCCTAATAGATATAAATGATTAAAATGAGGAAAATATTTTTCAAACTATTGATTTTTCACAAAACAAACTGATTCTTAGATTTTTAACTTTAAATTTCTTGCAAGAATGGAGTTAGTACACATCGAAAGACAATGAACCCAGTTGCAATGCAATGATGGGAATCGAGATGAAAGCCAAATAGTTAATTAATGGACCACCTAGTGATTGATCATCTTGCCCATTCTTATCTTTCAGCCCACAATTCTTCAGCATAGAAGGCCGAGGAAGAGGATGTTTATAGTTCCAATATGCTAAAGGTACATCCATTAAAGCTCACCCGAATGAGTTTAACAAGTTCATAATGGATTTGAAGAACGTCAATGAGATCCTAGCCAATACAAAAAAAAGGTATGATGTTGTTGGCGTCTCTACCGGAGTTATGGGAGTACTTCACTAGCTCATTGTTTAAATCGAGTACTACGATTACCTCTAAAGAGGTAGAAAATGCCCTATTTTGTGGCAGAGAAAGTTGTAAAATGATGGTATGGCACAAGATGTAGTGTGGGGATTGATGATTTGAGATAGAGAACAACATCAAGGGCTGGTAATAAAGGTAAAATCAAGTCAAGGTTGTGACGTAGAAAATCCAGTGGTCGCAAAAGTATTCTGAGTGTAATGAGGAGGGGTGCGTAAGGAGAGAATATCCAAAGCTAAGAAATAAAAGCGGTGGGCAATATGCCACAAGCAGTGTGACAAACATTGCTATGAAGAGTGTCAAAGATCCCGAGGCTATCTTGTGTGTGACTATCAGTACATCATGAGATGAATGTGAGCTAAATTCAAGGTGCTTTTATCATATGATGCCTCATTGGAACAAGTTCACTACTTACTAGACTGTAGATGGTGATAGAGTTATGATGGGGAATAATGTTGTGGGGATAGGAACAATTTGAATTCGGAGGCACAATGGCATAGAGTGTCATTGATAGATATGAGGCATGTAGTAGAGCTCAAAAGAATCTTATTTCTTTTGGGACACTTGATGACATTGAGTATAAGTACACCACTGAAAGTGGAGTATTAAAAATCTCTCAATTTACCATGACAATGATGAAGGGTAAGAAGATAAATTCTCTATTATTTATTCGGAGAGACTGTAAAGGAGTTGTTACAGTTTATTGGGGTGAGTCAAACTCAAACTTGAATCAATTGTCGCCTATGCAATTGGGCACTTGAGTGAGGTAAGTATGACAATTATGAGTGAGATGAAGTTACTTAAGGAATCAAGGAAGCTAGACCGATGTGAACATTGTATCTTTGGGAAGCAATGCCAAAATAAATTTAGTATAGCTACTCATTCAGACGTCTCAAGGCCATCTCCAATTCTTTAAAAGGAAATGCTCAAAATATGCCAACATTCATCAACGATTATTCATGGAATGTATGATATACTTGCTTAAGCACAAATTTGAGGTATTCAATGGGTTTAAGAAATTTAAGGCACTAATTGAGAAACATTAGGTAAACATATCAAATGCCTAAAAACCGATAACAGCATGGAGTTCTGTGGTAATGATTTTACTGAGTTTTACGATTAAGAAGGGATTATGAGACACTACACAATTTATGGGACACCACAATAGGACAGCGTTGCAAAATAAAATAACAAAACTCTTCTTAAGCGATCTCTGTGCATGCCTTCATATGCAAACAAAACAGGGACTTTTGGACTGAAGTAGTAAACATGTCATGTCACTTACTTAGTCAATCTCCATATTCTACTATCAAGTGGAAGACTTCTAAGGAAGAATGTTCGAGAAACTTATTGACTACTCCAAATTACAAGTATTCGGATGTCCTCCATATATTTATGCGAGAGATGGTAAGCTTGAGCCAAAGGTGAAGAGGTTTATATTTCTAGGTTATTAACAAGTGATGAAATGCTATTGATTGTGTTGCATTGATCCCAATTCATTTGATTTTATAGTCGAGAACGAGATTGTTATATTTCAAAAGAGAAATCTTAAGACTCCACTGACAGAGCAAACAGATCATGTTGTTAGTAGTGAGGTGGAGTTTTAAGAGGACCACTAAAGGTAACAAAGGAAGACCATAGATAAGGCCACAATTCCCGAAGTCAATAATAAGAACAACCAATAGAGCCGCGACATAGTAAAGTCATGAGTAGACAAAGAAGGCAAATCAAGATATTGCCTATGCATTGACAGTAAGTGATGAGGGGCCCATTTGGTTCAGTATTCCAAATGAGCTTTGGGACTCTAAAGCCTCTTGGCCAAATGCAAATAGTGTTTGCTTCATTTTTTTGATGAACTTTTGAGAAATATAGTTGCATCTTCAAAGGGCTATAAGAGCCTTTCGCCCAAATAAGTCTTGAGATCCTTTGGGAAATTGCATTCTCGGAATGCAAGTGTCACTATTCATCTTCTCCAAGGGTTTGGATGGAGAAGCCAAATGTAGGCCAACGATTATTGGCCAAGGGGTTATGCGTCGACAATTTGCACAACTACCACCTAGGTTGCACTACCCAAGCCAACAATCACCTAGGCCATGTGACCTAGGCAATACCCTAGGCATCGCGGCTTGAGGTCACGCGACCCAACCGACACACCTTAGGTCACTAGACCTTAGGCGATGCTTGGGTCACGGGACCTCAAGCAACGCTTGGGTCGCACCTTAGGCAGCCTCACTTGAGGTCGCCCGAACTCAAGCAAGACTTTCCGATAGCTGCTTTAACTACCGGTGGGCAAATTCCACCAAAAAAAAAAAATTTGAAAACATTTATTATAAAATAAAATAAAAAAAGATTAGCAAAAGTCCCTTACAAAATGTAATTTTTACTAAACGATATTTAAGCCAAAGTTGTTTCCCAAAGCAATTTAAAGTTACAATTAACCAAATGCTCTTTGCATTTGGGAAAACCCTTTTAACCCAAAGATATTTGCATTTTCCCAAGGATGTTTTCCCAAAGCTGAATCAAATGGGGCTGAGGTGGAGACCATGGGCCTTCATCGTACTCTAAAGAGATGAGCTAATGCCAAGTCATTGTAGTGGCTAGAGACTATGAATAAGGAGATGAAATCACTCCAATGAAAATTAGACATGAGAGTTAGGCCAAGTATCCAATGCAAATGGTTCTACAAATCGAAGGAAGGCATTCCAAATGTCGAGGTAACAAGTTATAAGGCTCAACTTATTGTGAAGGGATATACTCAGCAAGGGGGTATTGATTAAAATGAGGTGCCCTATCCTATGATAAGGCATACTACTATTCATTGATTACTTACCTTAGTTGCCACAGAAGATCTTGATTTGGAAAAACTAAATGTGAAAACATCATTTCTTTATGGTGAGTTGGAGAAGTGAATATGCATGAGATTACGAGAAATATTTACTATTCTAGGTAGGGAAAGTCATGTTTATATGTTAAAGAAATATTTATATGGATTAAAACAATCTCCTAGATAATGGTATAAGTGTTTTAATCCTTTCATGGCTAGTCAGAATTATACGAATGTCACATGGATAGTCGTATTTACTTTAGGAGATTGGAGGATGCGTCTTTATTCATCTATAGAGTAAGCACCTATCGGGGCTTTAGGAAAGCTAGCTTAGTTGATGAATATTATGACTTAATTTCGAACGGTGAGCCAAGTGTAGAATTATTGAAATTATGTATTGAATTTGTGCCAGTAAAACAATGCCTCCGAAAATTGATCATGTCTTTCTTGCGTCACTCTCTTTCAGTGGTCAAATGACCATATGATGAGCACTCAGAAGAGTCATTATTATGGCCTTTTCGGACCATGAAAGAAAACAAGAAGACAAGGTAAGGAATGTTAAGATGAAGGAAGAATTCTCTCCATGTGGCTCATCATTATGTCTCAGGATGACCACACGAGAAGGGAGCCCCTGCGGTGGTCAAATGACTAAATGATGAGCGATCAAAAGAGAGACATTATTATTGCCTTTTTGGACCATGAAACAAAACAAGAAGATAAGGAATGTTTCTTCTTCTCAAAGATGAAGGAAGAATTCTCTCCTTCATAACGGCTCATCATTACGTCTCAAGATGACCACACAAGGAGGGAGCCCATGCCGTAGAGTAGCTCTTGGCAAAGAAAAGGGCAAGAAAGTTGATTCTTCCCATTAACGTAGGTTTCAACACTCGTACCGAACCACATAAATCTCTTATATCCATTATTATTTCTCGTTTAATTTTCCTGTCAATTTCTTCTTGCTCCTAAATTAATTGAAAAGTTCTGATCCGTGTAGAATGGCTGATTGTGTCCATGTGGTGGAAGCAATGCTGATTAATTCTCCTCAACCAAGCTCAGGGGAAAATCGTTCATGACAAGTTCGACGGTAATAGACTGTCCCGGTGAGTTTGGCAGCGATGAACCTCAACGATTCAGACCTCGATGACAACTATGATTTCACTTCACCACGACCCACCTCAGCTCAACGTAATGGCCAAGGCACAGACGACTTTGCTAGGAGAAGAAGGCAAAGAGCAACGATAAATTTTTGGACTGGCGATGACATCAACCCCGGAAACTTGTTCGTAAATAAGACCAGTAGTGCAGTGATGGGCTAAGTAGCACCGACACTGACACACGACACACGACACAACACGACACAACACGCCGACACGTCGTTTCTAAAAAAATAAAGAATTGCGATATGTTAGGACACGTTGTATATTAAATATATATTTTTAAATATACATAATAAATTATCATTTTTATGATTATTTCAATCAAATTAATTTGAGTCAAATTCATAAATAAATAAGTAATTAAAAAAGCCCTGAATTATTATACACAAAAAACATTAATCCTCAATTTATTAATATCATTCATTATTTCAATTTGACAAATTCAACTTTATTTCAATAATTCATAAAAATTGGAGAAAAAACAAGTGCTCCATATTATGGACTCACATGTCAGATATATTGGAAGAGGAGAAAAAAAAAACTTAAAGGGTGAATTACATATCACGGGGAGTGGGAATCAAAAGAGAAGAAAAGATTATGTTTTTCTTCTTTCTTCATTTATTATTTTTATTATTGTGTTTTATTTTTTCACATATATATATTTTGACTTCTCATGACATCAATATCGGAATCACATATCGGAAACTCGTATGTCAAAATTCTGACTTGAGTATCGAAGAGTGTTAAGAAAGTTGATCAGGTGTCGGATTTTCCAACACGTGTTGACCAAGTGTCTAAGAGTGTCGGAGAATGTCGAACACGTGTCGAAGTGTCCGACATGACACAAAAGCTTTTGGAGAGTGTCGGTGCTACATAGGTGATAGGGTAGCTGCGTTGCTATGGCGAGACGATGAGAGGTGAAGATTCGGTCTGATTTACCGGCGAGGCGATGGGCTCGTGGAGTCGCAGCTTCAAAGTCAAAGCAGCAATAAGCAAATGGCCGGTCGGCAAGATCAGAGAGAATACGATGGTTGAAGCCGTGGTCTTTCGTCAGCTTGTGCGTGAGGATAAGGACGAGAAGAATCAAAAGAAGAGAACTCCCCCTAATCCCCGGAAAAATTCTTAAAATATTTCACCAGTTTGCTCGCTGTCCTCTCTTCAACTACCGGCCGAGATTCCCTTTGAAAATGGAAAAGGAATAAGTTCGCGAGATGCTTTACGACGAAACCCAATTGAATTTTCAATTCATTTGATGATTTACTCTAGTGAATATAGTTATGGTAATTGAAGAGCCAAGTCATAATTCTAAGTAGCAGCAAAAATATAATTGACTATAAGATTAGGGGCGTTTAAATTTACACTAGTACCAATAAGTCAGGTGATCTCTAGCTGGATTAAATCGAAGCTCAAAAAAACATTTTGTTGAGGAACCCATCTATCATCTCTATAAAAAAGGAAGGTTTTGAAATTTAGTGTTTGCTCTTGCAATTTATGTTTTCTTAAAGAGCTCAACTCGAGGCCTTAGTTTGACATTAAGTTATAGTGAAATTTAATCTCGTTGATTATCAATAAACATGTACATCATATAGAAATATATAAGCCGTGTAATCTCTTTTTTAATGAGCCACTTCTGTTATTAATCATTTAGTTTCCTTAATCTCCGAAAAATATAAGTACACATACGGACGTAGCTGACGCGGTGATGGCTAGTTTAAGAAGTGCAGAATTTCTGTAGAAAGCTAATGATTTTTAGATTGTCAATGATTGTAATTACTACATGATCATCGGCCGTCGTACCCAACCAGACGGCTGAAATCTCACGAAGAAAGCGATCGTGCATAGAGGGTTATTTCTGTAAATCACAGGTAAACTATATTAACTCCCCCAGTAAAGGCCTCTGGTCGTGGTGGACCTGGTCGTTGACCCTTGCGGCAGAAGGGATCAAAGTTTACGAAGGCACCCCCCTGCTTCCTAGCCCGCACCGTTTTACCTCTGTGCAACCCCGAAGATAAAAAGCTCCGTTCCCCCAAGCGTTCAGTCTCAGCTGGCTCGAAACTCCAATAGTGTGAGGGAAGAAAACAAGATATGGCGGCTGTGATCGGTTCGATGGAGTTTCTTGTCACGCAGATCATGCTGGTGCTTCAGCAGGCTGTAGACGGGTTCGGGTTCAGTCCGACCGAGGAGCAACTGATTAATCACTTGAAGTCGGAAGAACCTGGATGGAGAGGAGGTTTCTGCGTCATTCCGACTGTAGAAAACATCAACGACCTTGATCCATGGGATTTGCCGGCCAAGTTCTTGGGTAAGTTTTTCGCGACTTCGAAGAGAGTGACTCGGGAAGAGAGCAGTAGCCCCCTTTACTCGTGACTCAAAGTGAGTTCCCTTGTGCATCCAGAGAAATCGGTCATCCCATCCAATGATCGAGAATGGTGGTTCATCTGTCCACAGACGCAAAAGGCCCGGATTACCAGGAAAACACCATGTGGTTTTTCTTGGAAGCTCACCGGTGCTCGTACAAGTATCAACATTGGTGGCCAAGTGAAGGGTCACAAGAGAATATTAACCTTCCAGAATGGCAAGGGCGACTGGATCATCCATGAATATCATCTAATTGATGAAGGTGGAACCAAGGTAAACTTCATTTATTTGTCGCAATTAATTAGATTCACAAGATGCAACAATTTTGATGACGGATCGCATGGGAAGTAGAGCTACAATTATCTGCAGAAACTCTAGATTTTAAAGTTTTCAATAGTCCTAAACAAGCAGAGAAACATTTTGTGCTCAGTTGCTGCTACAGAAGATTGAAATCTTATACATACGTAGAGAATGATATGATTTTTGGCCGAATTTGAGAGCAGTGTCTTACTGTAGAAGAAAATCTGAGAACTATGGTGTGAACTGATATAACATGGTCTTTTGACAGCCGAGTAGAAATAATGTTCTGTGTCACTTAATGCATAAACAAGATGAAAAGGCTGACAATTCAACTGCAAGATCAGAGCATGAAGCCATCACCTCAGACGATGTTGAGCAATTGCTTAATGAGGTGTGGAGGAATAAATGTTCTGTTTATACAATCAATAGCTGTCTTAAAGAGTGCGTGGAATGTGTTGGTGACTGATCGTTTACTTGCAAATACAGCCTATGAACCCAGAAGGGATGGAATCGCCGGGACTGTACACTTTTTCTTTGTCTTGCTTCCTGAAGCTGCTTCAGCGTGAGCTAGAATCCTTCGCCACACATCAGTTTACGAATAATGGGAGTCCACGTGGTAAGGACTTCTCATTGGAAAACAGTCTTACTGATAAATCTATTGAGTTGAAATCTTCACTTGGAACAACTAAAGAGGATGAATGGGTTGATGCAGTGCCAAATGCAGATCTTTCCTATGCCAAGGTTCAGAATGAAGGGCCTGATAAATCTATCGAATTGGAATCTTCGCTTGGAAGATGGGCTGACTCATTGATTAATGAAAATCCATCTGATCCTTACCAAAAAAACAAAAATGAAAATCCCTCTGATACCAAAGTTCAGAGGGGTGAAGAACCAAGGTTAGAAAAGGTTCAGCAGGAAACTGCAGCCAGAAATATCGAACCATGCATATCTTCGGATGAAGCAGCAGCCAGAGCAAAGGTGAAAGCAGCTCCCAAACTTACCCATTGCGTCTTATTACTATTCTTTTATGTTGACGTGCATTGCTTGGGAAGTTAATTAAATGTTGGGCTTCCATTTTTTACTGCAGCGACCTATATATAGAATATGTGGTTCAGAGGCACTTCAGAAAACGGTTTATTTTGTTAAAATCCACTTTCAGAAAAACATCAAGTGGATTCTATCAGTCCTCTACCAAAAGGAACTGAAATTTCACTCTACCTTGGTCATGCCTTATTAATTTTAGCAGAAAATATATATATAAAAAAATTGCTTTACAAGGTTGAAGCAGATTACTAAAAGGCTGATTATGTAATTAGAGCTTCCAGAAAACTTGAGAAAAAACATGAATGTTTGTCATGAGATCAAGATAATGCCTCAGTTATTTCCGTCAATCCATGTGATCTTATGCAATGCTTTGCTGCAGAATGGCCAAATATCTAAAATGAATGATTGCCGTAGTAAACTTGAACCACTCGATTGTGTTGCTTCTCTTGAGGAAACAGAAGGCGTCAAACAGAGTTCATTCAACACCTCACATCTTTCGGAGAATTGCCAATTTTCCCCATCTTTGGATGATGTAGCACAAGCAAAGGTGAAAGAAGCACCTAGTTTAGACGATTTTGCCTTGCTGTTTTCTTCTTGTCTTGATGGACATTGTTGGACCATTTAGTTTGATTAGCTTCCAGAAAATTTGAGAAAAAAAAACATGAATGTTTGTCATGAGATCAAGATAATGCCTCAGTTATTTCTGTCGATCCATTTGATCTTATGCAATGCTTTGCTGCAGAGTGGCCAAATATCTACAATGAAGGATTGCTGTAGTAAACTCGAACCACTCGATTGTGTTGCTTCTCCTGAGGAAACAGAAGGCGTCAAACAGAGTACATTCAACAGCTCACATCTTTCGGAGAATCGCCGATTTTCCCCATCTTTGGATGATGCAGCACAAGCAAAGGTGAAAGAAGCACCTAGTTTAGACGATTTTGCCTTGCTATTTTCTTCTTGTCTTGATGTACATTGTTGGACCATTTAGTTTGATTAGCGAGGTTCCATATTTTTCGGAGTATCAATTGTAGAACTGGGGAAATTCTTCATTTTTCTCTCCCCTGTTCCTTTCTTTCTTTTTCCCTATGAGCTCACTATTCGAAACACTCCCTGGTGGCAGGGACTAGAACACGAAGAGCACAAGTTAGCTGGTATTTCACCCAAGAGGAGGAGATTGGACGTGTCAGATGATGGTCCACAATTGACTTCCTCGTAGATATGTTTTTTCTTAAAAAAAAAAAAAAGGGTTAGATTCAGGTGACTGAGGATGAGGTACGAGTGGGGATGAGGGCTCCATTCGTTTCAACTTTGTTTAGATCAAAGAGAAGATAAATGCAATTGGCCGCTTTACTTCCAGAGAGGGACAAAGAAGAAGCAGCCATTGCACTGGTTGTCAAAAGAAGAGTATAGTTGGTCTTGGTACTTGAGTCAGTCCATGGTCAACAGTAGATTAGGTAGAATTGATAAAACTCTAATTCCTTTAGTTTAGGGCCCTTTCTGTTAGTTTTTTGGGTGTTGGATCATCTTATCTAGAGACGATAGGAATTGAATTTTCAAACGAATCTTCCCTAAATAGGAATTGAATTGAGAGCTGAGGAAGGAGTGCCACTTTCTCTATTTGTATATTATGTACCCATTACTATTAGATAGAGTAGGGAGGAGTAAAGAAGGGAATAGTGAACAACTGGAGTGAGTGAATGAAGCGGTGAAGTGAGTGGTAGCTCCTTAGTGAGTGGACCTACCAGTCCTACCTTACTTAGATAGTCAAATGTGGGACCCGCCAAAGTGTTTTATTGTAAAGCTTAGAAATAAGCTCATGTATTATTCTTCAATGTATATCGAAATATACGGAAAATTCAATGTCTCTCTTTCACTTTATTACTCTCAACTTGATATCAAGCCATTATCGTTCACAGCTATTGAGTCTTTATGAGGTGATGGTTGCAACATTACGATAGCCATGGCGATGTCAATTTTCTGCTGTACAAACCAACATAACAGCTAGACACATTGGTCCTAGTATTAAATTGTCTTGAGGTTGCTTTTGCGAACAACTCCGACCGAGTGTTAACTCGAAAAGTTGCGATGGTCGATGGAATTTGGTTGGTGGAAATAGGAAATAAATTCCTATTAGCCTCGCTTGAGTTTCCTACGAGAAATCACATATGGAATTTTTCTTATTAAGTTCGATCGACTTCGATTGTTACCCCCACATTCTTTGTTTAATAAACATTAGCTTGTGGAGTCCAGCATGCGTGTCAGAAAAGAAGTGTATAATTATATTAGGGAAGTTGATGCTCCGTGGTCTTTGGGGCACGAGGGTTTTGACCGTGAAAAAGGATATATATTCCTGATCTTTGGAGGCCGTACAGCAGCTCTTGTTTTTGGGAGCCGCACGAAGGGAAGAGCAAAAGGAAACGCACAGAAAGTTTCTTGACACGTAGAGCCTTTGCTTGGGCTCAAACATCCTAGTGATTTGTGTCATGTGTTTTATATACAATTGAGGTATTTATTTATAAATACTCTCGAGGTTAGACTCAATTTAAGTGTGTAAACATTAGGAGGAATTGTAACTTTGATTCTCATATTATAGTAAATTTTTACTGCTAATTCTCTCTATGGAGATACGCATCAATATTCGGATTGAATTATGTAAATATTTTATGTCATTTATTGTCTATCGTTTCATATAAGTTTTCACGTTAATATTACAACACTCAGAATAGCTAGATTTCCAAATTTTGCCGTCACTTGTTCCTCCACGGCCTCTGACGAGCTAACACTTTTGAGTGCTACTCCAATTCTACTGGTGGTGGTGGCTTGCTCGGGAAACAAACACTGCCATACCTTCCCATCCTACAGCAAGTTCGTCACCAGAAACCATGCCGCCAAACTCCGCCACACGCGCCCGCGCCTGCACCCGCCATCACGCACCACTGCAGTTCAGATCCACACGTTACACAGGCCTAAAGTGCTTGCCGCTCTGCTGATGTCACTCACTTGCCATCCACGTGCACGTTCCAATCGTGTCATCTCCCCCACATTAGCAGCTAACCATTGACCATTGACCGATCATTGACTATTGACCGATTCAATTGGACCAGTCCGATCGGTTCCAAGGCACTTTTCAAGAAGTTATTGGTGATCACAGACTAGTTTCCAAGGTATTTCGACATATTAAGTCCATTTGTGGACCCTATTTTCTCTATATCGGCTCTCTAGGTATTGGCTTCTTTGCATTTGTTGTCCAATTTACTATGATGAAATCGGTAATGTGACATCCACAATTCTAGCCCATGTATTGATCATGAGAAATGGCCATAGGATCAGTACGCCGATAGTGGGGATCGGCCATGGACTGACCCAAGCATTGGTAATGAACCAATCGGCCCGATCGAAAAGGGCGATCGAGGGATCAACCATGGTCCAATCAAAGGATCAACCATGGATCGATCAAGGGATCAACAATGAATCAATTTGATCGATCCACCGATCACGCAAGTTGACCAAAGCTATTCGGCCATGAATCGACTGCTCGGCCATAAGAGTTGATATTGGAATGATCACACACCATCACAGATCTATCAATGGATGATCGTGGATTGATCTCGCACAGTAATGCACCAGTGGTAGGAGATTCAACTTAGTCATGCATCGGCCGAGGGTAAATATGGATCGATCCCATATGACAATGCATCGGCTGTGGATCGATCGATCCCACGTGAGCATGTGTCAACCGAGGATTGACCACAAATCAATTATTCTCGACCATTGATCGGTTATGAATTGACTATAGATCATTTGTGATAGATAAACTGCATGTTTATGGTGTTTTTTAGGTGAAGAACCCTCCTACGTGAGGTTTAGGGAGTTTACTCGTTGAGTTTATCTCACTCCTTGCTATTTTGCTTTTTCGGGTCTTAATCATGGCTAGCTAAGCCCGAGCTAGGCTACATTGAGGTGGATGCATACTACACATGTAGGGGTACCACTTTTTGAGATTGCCCTCATAAAATAGAGGTGCTAGGTTAAGCCCAACTCCTTTTGGACAAATATGAAAAAAATTCACTATGTGTACATGTAAATGTCTAAGCTTTAAATGTAACGAAAGTTAATGTAAAATGGTTGATGCATATATATAAAATTGTGATTTGATGTATGCCTTATACTATCTCTATTGTTTGTTAATGATTGAGAGATGTTTATTCTACTTCCGCTTGTGTATAATCAAAATAAATAAATAAATAAAAAAGAATGGGTAGGCAACACTTCTTGGGATGTCGTAATTAAATGACCAAAGGGAAAGAGGGTTGTTGTACGTCCTAGAGTCGGGGCATGACAATTAGCCTTGTCCTCATCCCATTCATCTTCATCCTATCCCTCGCCCCACCCCCACCCCACCCCCTCTCAAGTGCAAAGGAGTTAGGTAGAGAGAACTCATGTGGGTGTAATTCAAGGTTACTGTGATGTCGTTCCCTACCTAAGAATGAAATGGAAATGATACATTCAATCCCTGAATTTTAGCTTAATATTTAATGTGATCCATAAACTTTTAATTTGTTTAATATAATCCATGAATTTTAATCTCTCGCATAATGGCATTCCTGAACCATTAATTTGTTCAATTTAATTTCCAAACTTTTGGTACATATTCAATTTAGTCTATGAACTAGATAATCCAAGGACTAGATTGAATCCATAGATATAATATTTTAGGATTGAATAGAACATTTACGAAAAGTTCAACAATCACTATTAACATCGAAATTTTTGTTGACGTTTTTTGTATCCGTTTATTTTACAAAAAAATATATATATATATAAAAAAGATAAAAATAAAAATGAAAAAATGATGAATTAAAAAATGAATGGATAATAACAAAATCATGTGGGCTCGCATGTCCGGCCCACATAGCAAAAGTCTTGGCCCTCTACGCCCCCTCCATCTATTAGTTCAACTCATTGTTAAATCACTTGGCTCATTTTTTTGTTTCTTTTTGGCCCATTCTTCTTTATTTCTTTAAGCCCCCAATTTGAGGGCAAGAAAAAACAATGCAAGGCCTAGCCCCACATGCTCTCTCTCCTCTCCCTTTTTGCACGACCAGCTTGTGTCTGTGACGCGGTAGGAATGACTAAGGGAGCAAACATGAGCGTCATAGGACGATTCTTTCTATTGCGAACCTAGACCTTTGAATTACTCGATTGGGTCTAAGTAAACCTTGCTCTCATTCACACTTTCACATTCAAAGAAGATAATTTTTAGAGAGAGAAAGTAGAAAGAAACTTATGAAAATACTTAGAAATGGATTATGCAAATGAGGGGAGGACACCCCTATTGAATCGATTTTGTTAATTATTTTTATTATTTTTCTTTTCTTTTTCTTCTTCTTCTTTTTCATTTGTCGATTACTAGCCATTTCGGCGGCCAGCGACCAACCAAAGGCAAGCTAGAGTCTCACCATAAGTCAATAAGGCTCGAGCTCACTAGATTCTAGCAAGGTCGACCCTTGCTTGATTAGGTGAGGCCAAGCTCGCCTGACGCCAATAGGCCCGAGGCTTTGGCAACCTCCAGCGAGCTTGAGCCCACAAGATCCAACGAGCTGGGTGAGGCTCAAACCTTGCCAGAGGTCACTAGAGCCTCATCGATGTCTAGCAACCTCCGGTGAGGCTCAAGCCCCACCCAAGTGGGAAGACGAAAGAATAAGGAAAAAAGAAAATAAAAAACATTAAAAAAATCGATTTTTCAAAAAACTAAAAGGAAATTTTTTTAGATTTTATCGGTTTAGTTCAATTAACTGAATTGATAAAACCGGATTGATTAAAAAAAATTTGGTTTTTTATATTATCTGAACCGAAAGAAAATCAAAATTTTCGATTCAATTCGGTTCGGTTTTCAATTTGGTTTTTGACACCGCTAATATTAGTTATGATCCACTGGATTGATTTTCTTTGGTCTCCAAGTTCATCTCTAATGCTTCTTCAGGTTGTTTCATATGTCCATCGGGATTTTTTATGCTCTTGTTTGATATTCATTTGAGTGATTAATGAAGCAGGTTTAAAATTAAATTTGCAGCACGTAGTTGATATGAGCTTGTTTTCTCTTTTGTTTGTGAACTTTAATTGATCTATTCAAGTTTAGGCATTAGTATGCCAAGAAAAGGCATCGGCATCCGTAAAGACCCATCTGTAACATCATATAATCTCGTGTCCACAAAAAACAGACGAGCATTGCAGGATCGGAACACAAAGTTATAGGAAGTTCCATTACATTGTTTGATCTTCTTTTGTATTATTAAAATGGTTAAAGAGGTGCAGCAAGTGATGCAAATCTCCTTTCAGAGTCGCTACAAAGGTCCCACATCTCAGTGCGAAATATTCAAGTAGGGTACAAGATTGACAAGATCGTCATCATAGCACCACCGAAATGTTAGTAGTTAAAATTTTCTGGTACATGAGATATGTTGCAGTTAAATAGTGCAACGCAAACTGTTCAAATTTATTACCTCTTGTATGATAAGATTAACTTAAATTAAAGTGACCTACTGAATTTTTATCAATTTAAGTTACCAATTTTATGTGGGTGACAAGGTTTCATTTGTGTTGCGCACCAATGTTTTATCACTTTAGTTGTATTTTGAATTAAAGTGACCAACTGAACTTTTATCAATTTAAGTTACCAATTTTATGTGGGTTACGAGGTTTCGTTTGTGTTGTGCACCAATGTTTTATCACTTTAGTTGTATTTTGCCATTTCTTTTCATTGAAGTAAAGCTTTAATATGTTTTGGTTTGTAATTCCTTATATTTAATAGCTTCCTTTAGATATTATCCTTCTAAATTAGCACGAATCACTAACATTTTCCCCATTGGTTATTCCTACTATTAAGTTAGCCTTGGAGGTAGAAAGGACAAAGAAAGAGGAGTCTTTCTAATATGACGGCACCTTCATTTACCATCATTAACGGTGCCACAATGACGACAAATATAATATTCTTTCGCTTCTTGTTTTCATCATTTTAACTTATGAGAAGTCTTGTAATTTGTCATGCTCGGGAGGTCTTGTATGAATGACTGGATGCTATTTTTCACCATTTTATCTGCTTGCTTTTGTTTGCATTTTATATTTGATTATGCTATGATTTGAATATAACCTGTCATTTTATCCCTTGTTCAAATCACATCTATTCAGTAGAATATCTTCTCTCAACGAAATATTGTACAATGGATTGGACAAGCTACGCCAGAATAAAGGTGAACATGATTCCTATCCAAACAATGATGCTGTATGTAAGTCCTCCATGGGATTTTTTGCCGCCTAGCACCAACACTAATAGCAGGATCGCGTATGTGACGGTGGCAAAAAGAATTGCAACCCACATCATCACAGTTGCAAGTTTTACGCAGAAAGGCCATTGAGGGATAATCTACTCACCATGAACACTATTACTAAGAGAGGACATCACAAGGGAGATCGAATGGCACCGTGCAAAATATTTGAAGTGCCTTGGGTATTTACTGGCCAACGGAGATGTACAGGCTATGTAACTTATCCCTAGAAGCCATCAAGAGGGAGTCCTCCTGAGAAAAGCCCCCTAGAGGGTGCATCGCATTTTGAAAACGGTCATGACCGATAAGATGGCCACAAAATGACTGTTGCGTGCATTTGCTCGTGGTCGTTTTTGCTTTGCTCACTCTCCTTCTAGCCGTCCATTAGCACATACATCTTCGTCTCACGTGCTCTGAGGATACCCTCATTGTCTTCATGCTCTCAAGGCCAAGGGTAGTTCACCATCACATACGTGATCCCACTACTGATGAGGGTATCCTCAAAGCGCTTGAGATGAAGATGGATGTGCCAATAGAAGGCCAGAGGAAGAGTGAGCAGAGCAAAAATAACCATGAGAAAATGCACGTAACGATCATTGTTGTGGCCATCTTATCGGCCACGACCATTTTCAAAATGCGATGCCCCCTCTGGGGGTCTTTCTAAAGAGGACTCCCTCCTGATGGCTCTATGGGGAAATTACATAGTTGGTACATCTCTGTTGGCCAGTAAACACCCAGACCACTTCAAATATTTTACATGATGCCATTCAATCTCCTTTGTGACATCCCTCTTAGTAATATGGTAAGTGGATTATCCCTCAAATGGCTTTTCTTCGTCCAACTTACAATTATGATGATGTGGATTGCAATTCTATTTGCGGCCATCACATACGCAATCCCACTATTGATATTGACGCCAAACATCAAATAATCCTACGGAGGAGTTAGATGTTTGGATAGGAATCATGTTCGCCCTTCTTCTAGCACAGCTTGTCCAATCTGTATATACAATATTTCATTGAGAGAAGATATTCTACATAAGAGATGTGATTTGAACAAGGGATTTGCAGTATATGTACCAAAGGTTTGACCCTTGTCACCTGAAAATATGTATTTATGTATCACCAAGACATGTTTATATATTAAATAACTAACTTTTTTTAAATCCAATGTACAATGAGTTTAGTTGATTAAGTACTGGTGATGAGGCTCTCAATGCACTAACATTCTACAGAGGCTTGCATTCACCTGAAGAGATGGCCGACTCTATTGATAACCATACATTTTTCATCGCATCTAATAGTCTCACTCTGGTGGCATCCTTAAATATAATCCTACTTGTCATCACTGGACTTATATCAGTGAGGATTCTTTGACAAAGCAGTTCAAATAATGTGAGCTACTGTTATCCTAATGGTGGCCACATATATGACTCCCACACTCATACCCGACTCCTTTAGCAAAATCAACTAGTTTAAACTAGTCATAGTTGCTATTATCACGTGGATAATAATATTGGCCGTTCAGCTCCTCTGGCAACTTTTTTTGCTACACAAATTGTTGTTTTGATTGTTGTACTCAAAATTCTTATGAAATAATAAATTTGTGTTAACACATATGCATGCATGAAAATCTAATGTTCATGCATAGAAAAAACTCGAACGATAAAACATCTTCTTAATCATTTGGAATTCAAAAAGGAAAACTGGGATAAGTCCATGTAAAATGCAACCATAATTGTAGTTGTCCTGTTGGTTGCCATCGCCTTCCAAGGAGCGATGTATCCCCAGGTGGAGTCTAACAAGACTTGATTGCAAAATTACCCTATCCCTCTAACACACCGCTCAGGCATCTAATCATCACAATATCTTTCATTGCTTGCTTTAGCATTATTTTACTACTTATAAGTGGTGTCTCTTTAAAATATGTCATATTCACTAGAGTTACCATGATAACAACATGTATCGCGATAATGCTCGCATATCGCAAGTAAAGAATTTGATCAAGTAATTTAATGTCAAATGATTATCAAGTGTTAGATAGGAAACATTTGTAGGTACGCACTGAATAGTAGTGCCTATTTCTAAAGTTAGATACTTGTATTTTATATAAATTATTAGGTGTTTTAAGGATTTTTTTTTTGTTAGTTTCAAATTAAGAATTGAATCAATTTATATAAAAAAAACTCTAGAAACATTAATGTGTATAGAAGTTTAGAGACATTGCCGAATTCAAGTCAACGGCTTTCGATTTGACACGGGTTCTCCCAAATCCAACCTCGCATGACATAACTCTATGTGAATTCCATATAAGGAGTTGCCACTAGCCAATTGAGATTGATTAGAAATTAAGTGAAATATGAAGAAGTGTCTCACTTTTCACATAACTAGAGATCTTGGAAACGGAGACTTGACTACACTAATTATAAAACCAATGCCCCTTCGGAACCTAAACTTAACTATTTGCTAACCAAGGTGTAAGGATAGCCTATTGAAGATTTTAAAATTCATTATAACCATTCTAAAAATAGAAATTACAATCAATATATAAAGAGGCACAATCAAATATAATTTAAATGAACAATGTAAGCGGTAACCTAGCATCGTCTCTAAAACGAAAATGGCATCCAAAAAATCTTGTGGCGAAGCGGCTTGTTCAATTGGGATTCAATTTTTTCAAGGATTTTCCACTTTTTAAGCAAAAACTATTTAAAAGATAAAATTTAGGCTTGTTTCCTAGGATTTCCGATTTTTCTGAATTTTTTAATTTTTTTTATGAATTTTCTGGATTTTCTGGATCTTTAAATTTTTTTAATGATTTTTAGTTTTTATTATTGTTTTTAATTTTTTTTTATATTTTTAATACAGATATGGACTTCGGGCTGGCTCCGGTCTCGTGGGTCTAGGCCATGGGCACAAATGGGCTTGTTCAAAACAAGCCCATTCGAATGGAAAACCACCAAGCCCATTTGTTGAAATTAAAAGGCACTAAGCCCATCTTGCTAAAAAAAAAAAACAAGCCTAAGCACCTCTAAGAGTAAAACCAGCCTGAATCTATTAGAACCACCTATGCCCAAGATTCGTCAAGTCTAATTAATCCCGAAGTTCATTAAACTAAACTAAGCCCACTTACACCAATCCTCTTTTCTTATCTAATTTTTCCTCTTTTTTTTTTTCTTTTTTTTTTTCCATTATTCTTTATTTTCTCTTCCCTTCCACCGTTCGTCATCTTCTTCCGAGAACGACTTCTTCCCTGCGAATATCCTCTTCGACCGAATCCCACCATTTTCTCATGAGCCCTCGCCGGCGCTCAGGCCACTTCCGAGCCACCACCCCGTGTCGATCGCGTAACCCGACAACGCCAGTCACCACCGGCCATCACTCGGTCGCCGGTCGTCCCTCGCCGGCCATAACCGAACCTCACCGGCGACTTCAATGTCGCCGAAACACGTGATACAAAACGGCATCCATTCTAACAGAACGTGCACGCAAATGAGTGGATAGGAAACTAACCATGGCGGCCTCTAATCGCGGGCTTCTCCGGCTGAAAGAATAGAATCTCCGGCGGCGAGGCACTCACGGCCGACTCGAACGATGAGGAATATGCCACCAAAAAATCGAAGAAAAAGCCGATTCAGTCTCAGTTTAAACGGTTCAGCCGGACCCAACTGGTCAGACTTTCAAAAACCAAAGCACTCACAACCGACGACGAACGATGAGAAACCGCAAAGGCCTCGCCCTTTTCTCCACGGCAATCCAACCCAGAATCCGAAAAACTCAAACTTTTCAATTTTCACGCACGGACAAGACAAAGATAGAGACACTCACGTTCAAGAAAAAGCGTCCCTGCAAACAGAGACGGTACCTTGTCCAGACGATGACGACCCAGCGGGGCCGCGAGGGTCGAGGGGGTGATGATGGTGGTGGCGGCGGCGGAAATCGATCGTGATCTCCGTCACGGCCGCCGTCGCCTCGGGCAGCCCGGCCGTTTCAATCGTGGGCATCACCGCAGCGAGTGACGAGAAAGCGGAGAGCTTTTCTTGAGCGGCGACGGTTTTTTTGCTTTCGATAGCGAGGCGCCGACGGACGGAACCGCTCCCTAGCCGACTTAAAAGACACGTAGCGGACCAAGAATTTTGCTAAAAGAACGGGCTAAATCTAACCGCCCCGCTTTTCATCTACGCTTCTCATCACCATCATGCCTGTTCTCCTTCATTTTCTCTTTATTCCAAGAAGCCGTGACTCTTTCATCAAGCTTTCGCAGGTTCCGCTTCACTCTAGTGTGAGCGAACGACTTGGTATCTTCACCAGTGTTTCCTTCGTGGATTTGCAAAACATAAGACTCCCAAATACAAAGTCACGACCTTCCTTTCTTCTTCATTCTGTCATCACCTCATTCACCCATGTCGCCGAGCGGTAAGTCGTGGAGCCGATCAAATCATCCTAAAGCTTGGCACGCGCCTCTCGTTGTCGTCGAGGACCTCCATTCTCTGCACGCTCATCAAGGCCGGCAATCCCAAGATCTCCGCAACGTCACGCACGCTCCCAACCCCGCCGTCGCCGTCCCTCATGTGGCGGCTCTCGATGAACAGATTGCACCTCGGAGGGCTTGCGATGCCACGCACCTAGGGCAGCACGGCAGAGGCCGGTGCGTCGATGCACCTTGCTATGAGGGATGTGCACAACGATGGGACGGGGTTGTAATGACGACTAAAAGGGAGTGCGTTATGTAAGGAGCAAGAGCCCCATCTATGAAGAGCTCCACTGACCTCATAAACTAAATAAGAGACCGATCAAAATTTTCCAACGAATCTTCCCTAAATAGGAATTGAATGAAGAGCAGAGGAAGGAGTGCCACTTTCTCTATTTGTATATTATGGACCCATTACTATAGATAGAGTAGGGAGGAGTAAAGAAGGGAATAGTGAACAACTCGAACGAGGTGAATGAAGCGGTGAAGTGGGTGGTAGCTCCTTAGTGAGCGGACCTACCAGTCCTACCTTACTCAGATAGTCAAATGTGGGACCCGCCAAAGCGTTCCAATGTAAATCTTAGAAATAAGCTCATGTATTATTCTTCAATGTATATCGAAATATATGGAAATTCAATGTCGCTTTTTCACTTTATTACTCTCAACTTGATATCAAGCCATTATTGTACGCGACTATTGAGTCTTTATGAGGTGATGGTTGCAACATTACGATAGCCATGGCGATGTCAATTTTCTGCCGTACAAACCAACATAACAACTAGACACATTGGTCCTAGTATTAAATTGTCTTGAGGTTGCTTTTGCGAACAACTCCGACCGAGTGTTAACTCGAAAAGTTGCGATGGTCGATGGAATTTGGTTGGTGGAAATAGGAAATAAATTCCTATTAGCCTCGCTTGAGTTTCCTACGAGAAATCACATACGGAATTTTTCTTATAAAGTTCGATCGACTTCGATTGTTGCCCCCACATTCTTTATTTAACAAACATTAGCTTGTGGAGTCCAGCATGCGTGTCAGAAAAGAAGTATATAATTATATTAGGGAAGTTGATGCTCCGTGGTCTTTGGGGCACGAGGGTTTTGACCGTGAAAAAGGATATATATTCCTGATCTTTGGAGGACGTACAGCAGCTCTTGTTTTTGGGAGCCGCACGAAGGGAAGAGCAAAAGGAAACGCACAGAAAGTTTCTTGACACGTAGAGCCTTTGTTTGGGCTCGAACATCCTAGTGATTTGTGTCATGTGTTTTATATACAATTGAGGTATTTATTTATAAACACTCTCGAGGTTAGACTCAATTTAAGTGTGTAAACATTCAGAGTAATTGTAACTTTGATTATCATATTATAGTAAATTCTTGCTGTCGAGACTCTATGAATATAAGTATCAATATTCAAACTGAACCACATAAATATTTTGTGTCATTGATTCTCCATCATTTTATATAAGTTTTTGCATTAATATTACAACACTAAGAATAGCTAGATTTCAAAATTTTGCCGTCACCTGTTCCTTCAAGGCCTCCGATGAGCTAACACTTTTGAGTGCTACTCCAACTCTACTGGTGGCTTGCTCGGCAAACAAACACCACCATCCACCTTCCCATCCTCCAACAAGTTCGTCACCAGAAACCATGCCGCCAAACTCCACCACACGCGCCCGCACTCGCCATCACGCACCAATGCAATTTAGATCCACACGTTACACGTGCCTAAAGTGCTTGCTCCTCTACTAACGTCACTCACTTGCCATCCACGTGCATGTTCCAATCGGGGAGAATTGTCCAAAAAATCTTAAACCTATTACATTTTTTTTTTAATCCAGTCATAAACCTTTTAACTTTGGCAATATAGTCTTAAATCTTTTCACTTCTTGCCAATTCAGTTCATTCGGCCAATTTTGGCTGGAAAATGCTGACGTAGACGCCAGCGGTGCCACGTAAGACTGTCGGAGCTGACATGGACAATTTTAAATAATTTTTTAAAATAATTTTTGAAATGTTTCTATTATTTTCATTATTTTTATTATTTTTTTCCTTTTTTTCCTTTTTTTTTTTTTGTGTGTGTGTGGCTTTCTTGGCCTTTTCCGGTGGCCAGCCACCGACCACAAGCGACAGCCGGCCACCAGCCACGACTAGCTAGTTGGCCGGCCTCACCCGCCATAGGCGAGGCCTGGCCGGGCGAGGAGGAGCCCCGGCGAGGGAAGCCCTTGCCCACGCGTGGCTCGGCAAGGGTCGTCTGGGCGAGGCCAACCCTCGCCCAGGCCAGGTTGGCCTCGCTGGGCAAAGCTGCCCTAGCCTGGGCGAGGGCCAGCCTTGCCAAATCTAGCGAGGGGAGCCCTCGTCGGGGCTTGTCCTCACCCAGGCGAGCGTCGGCCTCACCCATACCAGATCTAGTGAGGCTGGCCCTCACCCCTGGCCGGGCAACGACAATGTTGGGCGATGAGCGAGAGCGGGAATCGTTGACGAGTGACGACAACGATTTTGCATTGAGCAGACAGCGACATCTCACTCATCGCCTGGCGTCGCCATCGCTTGGCTAGGGGTGAGGGCCGGCCTTGCTAGATCTGGTTTGGGCGAGGCCGACGCTCGCCTAGGTGAGGGCAAGCCCTGGCGAGGACTCCCCTTGCTAGATCTAGCAAGGTTGGCTCTCGCCCAGGCCAGGGCAGCCTCGCCCTCACCCGGCAAGGCCAGCTAGCTGGTCGTGGCCAGTGGCCGGCCACCGGAAAAGGCCAAGAAAGCCACAAAAAAAAAAAAAGGAAAAGAAAAGAAAAGGGAAAAATAGAAAAAAAAATAATAAAAAATTCAAAAAATTCAAAACATCATTAAAAAATTATTAAGAATTGTCTACGTTAGCTTCAGCATTTTCCAACTAAAATTGGCCGGATGGACTGAATTGGCAAGAAGTGAAAAAGTTTAGGACTCAATTGGCAAAGTTAAAAGGTTTAAGATTGAATTGGTAAAAGTGCAATAGGTTTATGATTTTTTGAACAATTTTTCCTTCCAATCGTGTCATCTTGCCACATCAGTAGCTAACCATTGACCATTGACCATTGATCGATATCGACTAATTCATTTAGACCAGTTTGATCAGTTCCGAGGCACTTTTCAACAAGTTATTGGTGATCACAAACTAGTTTCCAAGGTATTTCGACATATTGAGCCCATTAGTGGACCCTATTTTCTCTATATTGACTCTCCAGGTACTGGTTTCTTTGCATTTGTTGTCCAATCTACTATGTTGAAACTAGTAACATGACATCCATAGTTTTGGTCCATGTATTGATCATGAGAAATGGCCATAAGATTAGTACGCCAATAGTGGGGATTAGCCATGGACCAACACAAGCATCGGTTATGAACCGATTAGCCTGATCGGAGAGGGCAATCGAGGGATTAGCCATGGTTCAATCAAAGGATCGATCATGGATGGATCAAGGGATCAACAATGAATTGATTTGATCGATCCACCGATCATGCAAGTTGACCAAAGCTATTTGGCCATGGATCGACCACTTGGCCATAAGAGTTGATTGTGGAATGATCACACACTATCACGGATCTATCGATGGACAATTATTGGATTGATCCCGCATGGTCATGCACCAGTCGTAGGTGATTTAGCTTGGTCATGCACCGGCCATAGGTAAATATGGATCGATCCTGTGTGACCATGCGTTGGCCGTGGATCGATCGATCCCACGTGAGCATGTGTCAACCGAGGATTGACCATAGATCGATTATTCTTGAGCATTGATCGGTTATGAATTGATTATAGATAATGATCCAATCACTTGATCTATTCAACCTGGCCACCTGAGCAAGCGCCTGGCTAGTCTCAACCATGGATCCAACCATGCCTACCCACTAATCTCAATCAAAATCGTGTAGTCAACTATGAATGATGTGAGAAACTTTTGATTGATGATGTCGGTGCTTACATCGAGTTCTCTCTCATGCTTACATAATGTTCCTTGGATGTTAGCCAATAAATGAGAGGGTGAATCAAACTTAGGTGGCGAGAAATAAGTTGTAGAATCCAAAACCAATGATGACCGAATCTTAGGCAATTAACGTGGCATTTAATGAAAGGGTGAATCATCAACTTAGGTAAGAAATAAGTGGCATAATCCAAAGCCAATGATGACCAAATCTTAAGTAATTAATATAGGCATTTAATGAAAAAATGATTCATCATCCTAGGTGGCAAGAAGAAGATTTGGTCATGATCACAAGAAGACTTGGCCATGATTACATGATGACTCATTGGCACAAGTAGACCAATGAGAAGAATACCACACGTCCTTAATCATTTCATAGAATTTTAGAATGCCACAACATCATTTTAGCTTAGACCATATAGGAAAAGCCAATTGGACCACATGTTTTTTTTTTTTGGCAGGAGGAACCGGCTTACAGCCGATAACCGCGTCGTAAACCCCCTGGTGACGCTAGCGCGGGACCCACCACCGCGGCATCACACTTAATACACCTAGCGTCTCCGCCAGCCTCCTTGCGTTGCAAGAACCATATGTTCGTAATCATTTCCTTGGAAAAATTAGAGTACCACCATTTCAATCTAGCTACGCCACTTGAAGAAAACTGTTTGGGCCACTTCTTAGAGTCATTAAATGATGGTAAATTGTAAGTGGAATCCCTAACCTTCAACTAGGGCAATGAGCTATGACGTTCAGACTTGGTTGTGTTCTCATTCAAGCTTAGTTGTGTGCATGTTGATAATTGTTTTGTACAGTTTGCTTATGTCTTTGCATCCATAAGTCAAATCGCGCCCCAAGTCACAGATGAGTCACGCTCTACTTTGGATGGGCATTGAGGCGTGTCGGTTTAAGTCATGAGTCGCGTGCTGCACTAGGCATAATATTGTAGTTATGATGTTATAGGTCATGCCACACACATACACACCCATAAGCACGCCCATGGGCATTGCTTACAACGGCTAAGATAAAAAGATAATGAATCGGCTTGTGTGATGCATGATGTGTGGTCACATAAAGGAAAGATAAAAACCGTCGCCATTATGGCGACGATGCCTTGTTAGTGAGAACGAGATGCTCCCACATCAATGGGATGCTTCAGGGAGAGTTTCGGAATGCCACCAAGAGTAGGTGATGCTTCGTAAGGGAAACGGGAGGACCATGAGTTGGAAGTTTCAAGATGTTGCTAGGTGTGTGATGCCTGATTGATGCCAGATGTTCAGCTTGAAGCTGGAAGTCCCTAAACGTATGTGATGCCGAGTTGATGCTGGATGCCTAGCTTGAAGCTGGAAGCCCCTAAAAGTATAGGAATAATCATATAAGATGGTTATAAAATGAAATTCTTTGTGCATGTTCCTATGTTGTTTGGTAAGCTGAAGGTAGATTGCGCATTGATAGTAAGCCGGAATTGTTCATATGTATATAGTCAAGTTGCTGCAGTAGCATTGCTTTTGATCTGTCATCGATGTACTAGTGCGAATGATGTTCACATGCTAGGTTCGATGACAAGATATCCTCCTATTTGAGGATTCATGATTTCACTTACTAAGCCTTCAACTCACTCCATTATTTTTCAGATTTGTAGATATGAATGTCTCGCCCCCTTCTCGTCACAACTTACTGATGTCCTTGGATGTGTTTGTCATCAATGTGGTTGATGTAAAGAATGACGTAATTTATTGTAATAATTCCATTGTATGGGTCGAAGAAGGCTTGGACAATTAGGTCCCTCATTGCTATGTAGCATGGTATGTGTGGTTTGACGACAATCTTGTAAGGCTACTCTAAGGCTTCAATGGACCATCCGAGTTCACCAATGAGTCCATGCCTAACCAAACGGTGATAAACTCATAGGATACATTACGTGGCGACGAGCATACCAATTTTGAAGCCGCAGCCATGCTAGAGGAGATAAGAATTCCCGGCCTACTCGATAAAAGGATAATATAAATAAGGGAGTGCCCATAGAAAAAGAGCATGTAAATGTACCTACACATAATGACGTAGTGTATTATGTGACGTGTTTTCCTGATTGATTGATTGTTGTTTGGGTGATTGCTTTTATGCATACTTTCACTTGCTTGTAAGAACAAGATGAATAAAAAAGAAATGGGTCCACAACGTGCTTGGAACGTCGTATCCCTATCGGCTGTGGTGTTGGTTTGACCATGACCTAAGCAACTCAGAGGAAGGCCAATCAACCCGGGAACTATGTTCCACATGCAAGTTCATTTGTTGCTAATGCTATCGATAAGACTTCTCCCAATAGATTGTCTATTAGTCTCTCATTAGAGGATTCTCATTCCATTCTTTGAGGGTTTGATACTTCTAAGTCCTATGTTCCTTCTGTTATATTTGTTGCTTTAGTTATTTCCGATTCATGTTTTTTTACTCCACCTTCTACAATCATATGACTTCAAATGCCGATTGTTTATTTTTTGCATCATTCCATTCGTAATGCAGAGTTTCTTCTACCTTTAATGGTAGTTTCCCCATCAATTCACCTCCGAACCCTAACCTTCCTTTCCATTTTCCACCTCTACTCTATGTCTCTTTGAAAGTCATCGCCTTCATTTGCTATTCGCACTACCTCTAGTGTCTGGACTTCTTTGGCCGTTTCCTCTCTATCCAACCATGAACTGTTCGACCCATTCCCCTTTCCCCATCTACTTGCATGTTGCCGATTCTTCTTGATCATGGTGAAGATGCTGGTCTCGCTGCTGGAGCTCTTCTCCGCTCTCAATTCCGTTCACTTCATGTCCTCTTTTCTGCATTTATAGGCACATTAGCTTTCTGTTTCAACTCGACACTGTTCCCATTACTTATGTTACCCTATCAAATGTGGAATTACGCTTGTACCTCCTCAAAATTCTGACTTCCGACTACCATCATGGAACTCCCCGAAAAGGAAGAGTTAGCTCGGATTGCTGCTCTTTGTAACCGATTGGGTCGGCTATGGGCTAAACAGGACATCGACACATGGGATGAGGCGCCTCCCCTTGAAAAGATTGAAGAATGTCGTCGGATGTTAGTCGGTAAGGTTTTATCTAACTCATCTATTCATCTACCAGCTTTTCAGAGTGCAATGCATCGTGCATGGCGCACAGAATCTGTCCAAATCACCCAACAAGGACTGGATATATATATTGCGAAATTTAAGTTGGAAAGTGATAAAAAACGAATAGAAGTGGGCGGACCTTGGCGTTTCTCCAACAATTTGGCGCTTTTTCAACCCTTGAAGCCGAATACGCCTCTTCACTGTTACGATTTTTCTAAATGTGCATTTTGGGTTCAAGTCTTTGGCCTTCCCCTGGAATGGTGCACAACCCAGATGTTAAGCAGAGCAGTTAGGAGTATCGGAAGAATGTTGGAAGGTCAGTTCGATACCAGAGATGGAAATACTTCTAAATTTGGACGGGTTAAGGTAGAACTTACCTTAAGTGAACCTTTAAAACCTGGCCAACTGATTCGGATTGCAGGCAAAGCACTCTGGCTTGATTTCCGTTACGAACGACTTCCCCACTTTTGTTATTCATGTGGCATCATGGGACATTATGCCATGTACTGTCCGACAATTCCTTTTACCGAAGCTAAACTGGAAGGTAAAGAGAAAATGGCCTTCGGTCACTGGTTGAGAGCTGAAGTTAATCAATACAGTCCGTATTGGCATACATTCTATGACGGCAGTCCTCTTTCTAATGACACGAATGATGTTGTGCCTGAAACTCCTCCAGTCGTCACTTCACAGGTTCATGCTCTACCCCCAACGGACGACATTACATCAAAGGTTGACAATCAGGTAGTTAATGAAAGCCGCAAGCAACTCACTACTGATCTGATTCCGTGCTCATCCAAACAGAAAGGCATCCAAACAGAATATACCAAGAATGACTTCAGTAATTCACACTTTACTAAGGCCAGAATTGAATCAAGGTTCCCTAACTTACCATTTATTGACTCAGGGAATGTTGTGCCGAATTATCAGGAGCCTTCTGTTATCCCTCCTCCCTATATGAAGTCCAACAGAGGTGTTGTCATCACGAGTCCTATTCCAACATATGTGCTGTCCACTATCCAACAACACATGGTTCAACGGCCTGTGAATGTTAAGAAGAATAAACTATCTCGTGTTGCCACCAAAACAGGATCATCTAAGAAACAGAAACGATATAATCCATATGATACTGGTTCTCAGGGAATGGATTCCATTGATGATAGCAAGTTATTGGATACCCCTGTATTAATGGAAGATGAAGTTCAATTCCGGGCTGAGGTGGCTTGCCCTAAAAAGCCACCGGTTGAACAATGAAACTTTTATGTTGGAACTGTCAGGAACTAGCCTCTTCCCTGACAGTTCATGCACTAAAGGCCCTAGTGGCCAAAGACAGGCAAGATGTTCTTTTTTTAATGGAAACCAAGAATCGCGAGGATTTTGTTTCTAAGATACAGCGTCAACTTAAATTCCCTTTCTCTTATATAGTTAACCCTGTAGGCGTCGCAGGAGGATTGGCTATCTTTTGGCACACCCACATTTCTCTTCAGGTGGAACTCTCTACAGCCGACTTTATTGATACTATCTGTACTGAATATGGGAAAGACACTACTATGAGACTCACCTGTGTACATGCTCCAGCAATTCCTCAATCTCGTCAGGCTTTTTGGACGGTTCTCCGACGATTAGCATCCATCAACTCATTACCTTGGATCTGCATCGGAGACTTCAATGAAATTGCCTATCCTTGGGAGAAAGTAGGTAAACGCCCCCCTAATTTTTGTCGAATGCAAAGTTTTAGAGAGGTACTACATGACTGTGCATTAATGGATATCGATAGTAAGGGATGCGCTTTTACCTGGATGAATTACCGTGACGGGACTGAGCTGGTTAAAGAGAGATTGGACAGGGTTCTTTGTAATTGGACCTGGAGAATTGCGTTTTCTGAGGCAGAAGTATATGCTTTACCTGCAGTTGGTTCGGATCATAGTCCGCTGCTTCTTTCAACCGAAGCTACCAAATATAGAAACGGGAGGACCTTCTACTTTGAAGAATATTGGTTGCGGCATCCAGAATGTCAAGGAGTCATAGACACAGCTTGGGCTTCCGCTGGAGCAAAAGGCTATCACCTACCAAAGATGCTTCAACAAGTCAGTGGGGCTCTCCGGAGGTGGAGTAAAAACACGTTTTCAAAGGCAAACGAGCAGATTAACTCCCTACAACAGCAAATTCAGTTCTTAACTAATCAGACTACCACTACAATGGATCAACAGAAATTATCTGAGCTTAAAGGTTTACTCCATAGTGCATGGCAGCAGGAAGAGCAGTATTGGGCAATGAGATCACGGATTAAATGGCTTCGGTGGGGTGATAAAAATACAAAGTTTTTTCATGCCACTACTATTCAAAGGCGAAACAGAAATCGAATCAGAATGCTCAAGGATGCACAACAGAGATGGGTTAGAGATGATCAAATGCTTAAAGACATGACTCTGGAATTTTTTTCTACAATCTATACATCTAAAGGCACTCGTGCCTATGGGCCTATTCTACAACAATGTGAGTGTGTTGTGACTGAGGCTATGAACCAGCAACTCATTTCTGATGTTACCCGAGAGGAAGTTCGTACTGCTATTTTTCAACTAGGAAAATCCCGGGCCCCTGGCCCTGATGGTTTTAGTGGATTATTTTACCAACAATATTGGCATATTTTAAAAGACGATATATTTTCCTCGGTGCAGCAGTTTTTTCATTCTGGTTTATTACCCCCTGATCTCAACAAAACTATCATAACTCTCATACCGAAAGTCCCTAATCCAGAAAGTTTGGATCAGTACCGACCCATTAGTCTCTGTAATTTCGCCTATAAGATTATTTCTAAAGTGTTAGCCAACAGACTAAAGCCTTTCCTGCCTGACATCATCTCTATGGAACAAAGTGCATTTGTCAGTGGTCGTCAGATACAGGACAACATTTTAATCGTGCAGGAGACTCTACATCAGCTTAAGACACGAACCAGAAAAAAAAAATTCCAGGCTGTGGTCAAGATGGACATGTCTAAAGCCTACGACCGTGTTGAGTGGGACTTTCTCAAAGACTATCTATCCAGGTTAGGTTTTCATCCAATGTGGGTTCAATGGACTATGCAGTGCATTACTACTGTTTCCTTCAGTGTCAAATTTAATGGCACTCAGTTACAATATTTCCAACCATCAAGGGGGATTCGACAGGGGGATCCTTTATCACCTTATATCTTTATTCTAATGGCAAATATGTTAAGTACTCTCATCCATCAAGCTCTCAATATGGGTAATTTGAAAGGTATCCAATTTAACAGTTGCTGCCCTACGTTAACTCACTTGTTTTTTGTCGACGATGCTATATTCTTTGTAGAAGGGACACGGCAAGAATGTCATGAGTTAGCTAATATTCTTAACCAGTACTGTATGGCTACGGGACATATGATAAATCGAAATAAATCTGGCATTTTCTGCAGCAAAGGATGCCCACCCCTGCTTCAAGATAACTTAGCGCAGGAACTTCGAATCCCAATTTTAACTAAAACAGGAAGATACCTTGGGATTCCATCAGATTAGGGAAAATCTAAAAGAGAAATGTTTGCTTGGATACTAGGGAAAGTCAATACTAAGCTAGATGGGTGGAAAGAGAGTCTTATTTCGAAGGGTGGTAAAGAAGTTCTCATTAAAAGTGTTGTGCAGGCAATACCTCAGTTTGCTATGTCAATATTCAAGATCCCTGTCTCGCTGTGTAAGTCTATTGAAAAAAAGATAGCAAGATTTTGGTGGCAAAATGACAGTCGAAAATCTGGAATCCATTGGAAAAGCTAGGATGTTTTAAAAGCTGAAAAACAGATGGGTGGCCTCGGGTTTCGTGACCTTGTGGCGTTTAATAAAGCTATGTTGGGTAAACAAGCTTGGCGTCTCCTAACTCAGCCTACCTCATTATGGGCGCATCTGTTTAAAGGGCTGTATTTTCGTTCAGGAGATTTTCTAACAGCATCAAAAGGAACTCGCTCTTCCTGGGGATGGCAGAGTATCATTATGGGCAGGGAATCCATATTACCTTCAACTCAATGGTCGGTCGGAGATGGATCTAGTATCCGGATTAGAGAAGACAGGTGGCTACCGAAAGGGAAAATAGGAGGTTATGCTGCTAAACAGGAACCTAAAAAGGTATCTGAGCTGATTGATTCTACTATTAACCTCTGGAATCTGAATTTACTGAATTGTTGGTATGATAGCACTACTATTGCAGAAATTATTAAGATTCCTCTTAGACCAGGCTTTGCATCAGATCAGCTTATTTGGCCGAGTACATCTAAAGGAAATTACACTGTTAAAAGTGCTTACACTATTCTTAGCCAGGAGAGCCTCTGCAATCCTATATCTAAACCATCTTCTTCTTATCAGCCTCCTAACATCTTATGGAGGCAAATATGGAAACTCCAAATCCCACCCAAAGTTAAAATTTTCATCTGGTCATTATGCCAAAATGCCCTTCCCACTAAGGTTAACATGTTTCGGCGAAATCTCTGCCCCGATCCCATTTGCACCCTATGTTCAGCTAAACAACCTGAAACCTCAGAGCATCTATTTTTATTGTGTCCTTGGACTTCCCACATCTGGTCTAACCCACAAATCAACTGTCCCATACAACCAGCAGAAATTACACGTATTGAAGACTGGCTAGCTACCATACTTGCTAATAAAAAACAGTTACCTGGATCTACGCTCATCGCCACGCTTCTGTGGAATATCTGGAAGTCCCGCAATCGGTTTATCTTTCGTCATCAGAGTCCTGCTCCATCCTTTGTTATAGCTGAAGCTCACAGTCAGGTCTGTATTGCTGCCATCTCTTCTGCTTCTGTGGATCGACCGCATCCAGATCTGAACAGCTTATGGCGTCCGCCTGATTCAGGAGTTCTTAAGTTGAATGTCGATGGGGCTATCAAGCCAGGCAATGATCGGGGATCAGTCGCCTTCATTTGCCGAGATCATAAAGGAAAAATCATTGAAGGACTTACCAAGACCGTAACCGCGTCGTCTGCTTTGCAGGTGGAAGCTCAAGCTTTGTGTTTTGCTCTCAATCATTTCATCAACTCAAACCGAACCTCTGATCCCGTGCTTATTGAATCTGACTGCCTGGTTTTGGTGGACGCCGTGCACGATCCTCTTCTGTCGCCATGGGAGGTTCGCCCCTTCATAGCCGAAGCTGCGTTTCTTCTTTCTCGCCTCGTCAAATCGCGATTTTCGTTTTGCCCTAGAACGGCCAATGCTGCTGCGGATTGGGCTGCTAAGGCCCATGACAATGGTTTTTTGATGCCTTCTTGGGCTTCCTTTCCTCCGGCTCCTTTGCTCGATATTTTAGCAGTTGATATTTCTAGTTCTGGTTGTAATGCTTCTATTATATAATATATTACCAGTTCCTGACCAAAAAAAAAAAATGCCGATTGTTTTAGTCAAAATCATTCAATTTGCATGCCCTTACTATTCACACAGCTGATAATTCCCAAATGAGAGTCAGCCCTACATGAGACATTTCAATAGCTACATTATCCTTGTCTCACACATTTATCTTTCCCAAATTGCCTCTAAACTTGATCTAAGTTGAACAATTTTGTGAACTTAGCTTTAATGTCTAACTTTACCGATGGAAAATCTTAACAAGTTTTAGGATTTGATTGCATTTTTTACAATTTTTGGGACTCAATTAAATTTTTGTAACAATTTTTATGACTTGATTGCAATTTTTGAAAGTATTTTATGACAAATTTTAGGATTTAATTGTACTTTCAAAAAGTTTTAGAACTTAGTTATACTTTCTTGAAAATTTTTAGGATTTTCAATATATTTATCACAAAAACTGAAATTGGAGTTGCGAGGTTTCATGATAATAAGCGCATGGAACTATCCTTTCGGAAAAGCAAGAATGATGACGCTAGACTCCACCACTTAAGAAGAATATTGATGTGGGACATGTCTATGACAAGACTTACCAAGATTTCCCCTTGGCATAGCTCTCGAGCTATAATAGCTTGTGGCTTGGCCCAAACGGAACGTCTTGAGAACATATGCACGCTAACAACCTTAGCATGAGCTCAATTCACAGTGACAAAAGCATGAACCATCAACACAATTGTCTGATCAATCACCAAACCATTTTAGAATTCATTCATAAAAAAAATTTACAAATCAAAATACGAATAAGTGTAGTAAAAATCTTAAAATTTATTGTGAAAATGTAATCAAGTCTTAAAACTTTCTAAGAATGCAAACAAATATTTTTGTTAGTTTCGTTCAATTTGATGATAGAAAATACTGACTTGGCATTTAATATTATAATTCATAGACACCTGGCACTGAATAAAGACCTAAAATTAGAGGAAAAAGGCCAAAAAATCCAGAAGTCAAAAAAGTAAAATAAAACTAGAAGAGAGAGAAAATTGGGGAATTTGAAGGGGGCGTCGCTGCCCACCTTTGCCAACGAGGGTCCAACCTTGCCAGGACAGCCAGTGAGAAAGGAGAGGGAGGATTCTGACAAATGAACCAGATGAACAGGCAGTGATAAACGAAGGAGAAGAACAAGTTGAGAATGGACATGGTGAAACTGATCCATGAACTCCCTGTATATCCACCATTCCAGACTCGGATGCTTGAAAGGCCAAAAAAGGACCGGCTCAACCTCCCAACCTCATGAAGTCCTGATAAATAACAAACAAAATTATCATTTCAAACTCTTCTGGGCAAAAAAAAGGTGAAATTCTAATTGTGAAATATGTCTCCTTCATGGAACCACAGTAAGTGCCATCGTAGCTCAACTTTTGCATCGACGCAAGAGCTCGACGATTGCCTCATCATCAACGGGCACCTCTTGGTCAATGGTGGGTGGACGGTGGAACCGAGCCTCGATTCCACGAACCTGAAATGAATCCAGAAAAGGGCCTCTGATCCACCTGCAGTGTTGATAAGGAGAAGGCTTGCAACTGTTGAGACGGAAAGCGGTGAAGTCGTGCCGGTCAAGGGAACAGGCAGATAGGCGCCATGGCCGGGCGAGGGTCGAAGCGCCTGCTCGGCGGTGCGCCACCCCTTCGGAATTCCCTTCCTCCATCCTGCTTTTCTCTTTTAGTTGTCTATTTTGTGTTTTTTTCTTCTTTATTTTGGCATTTTCTTTTTTGTCTTTTTATATTTTGGCCTATTTTCTGATGTGGCTCCCTGCCTATCCTCAGAATATAATAAAAGTTTCATGTCGACATTTTCCATCTCTAAAGTTAGACCGATTTAATAGATATACTTTATTAAATTAGTTAGACAACTTTTAAGATTTAATTTACTTTTGAAAGTTTTAAGATTTGATTCCACTTTCGCACAAAGTTTTAGAATTTTTAGTGCAATTATCCCATCAAAATATATGTCACCTATCATGAAATCATTTGCAAATAATCAACTCTCAAACTATTATAAGATATACTCTAAAATGTCATTTTAAATAACAAAATGTTAGAAATTGTACAATTTAACTTTATGTAATAAACATGATATAAGGCTTCATTCGTTTCGCAAAAAATAATTTCTAGGAAAATGTTTTACGGATTTTCCGGCATTCATTTGATGGAAAATGAATTCTTTAGGGAAAACATTTTCCATGAAAGGAAAAAAAATCTTTTAAATTAGGGGAAAATGTTTTCCATTTTTGAAAATCTTATCTCACACATTTACAAATCATGACTTCCTCCTCCCCTTCTTCTTCTTCTTTTCTTTTTTTATTCGAATTATTTTCAATTTTCTTTTTCTTTTTAATTAAAATTATTTTTTTAATTTTTTTTCTTTTCTTTATTTCCCAGCTTCTTCTTTCTTGGTTGGTCACTAGCCACGGTGACGGCTAGTGACTAGCCATAGCGAGCCTTGAGCTTGCGGCGAGCATGAGGCTCACCTACCTCTGGTGAGCTTAGGCTCATTGCTCGTTGGCCACAAGCTCACGCTTGCCGATTTGGGGAGCCTCGACCTCGTCGGACTCGGGTGTCGCTAGATCGGTGAGCTAGAGGCTCGCTTGCAGCCAATCACTCGTTGTGGCCAACAACCGGCCAAGAAAGAAGAAGATGGAAATAAAAAAAAAGAAAAAAGAAAAAATAATTGAAAAAAAATAAAAAAATAAAATAATCAAATTTTAAAATATGAAAAATCCAAAAAAATAAAATAAATGAAAGAGAATATATGGAGGAAAATATTTTCCTTATTGAACAATGAAAAATATTTTTTACATTTATTTTTAGGTTTCATCCAAATATCGGAAAATGACTTCTTGGAAAATATTTTCAAAAACGCCACATTTTCTGCAAAATGAACGGAATCTAAATACAACTTTTTTCTCTTTTTAATAAACATCACTTCATATGCTGCCTCTTTCACAAACTATAACATAACTAATTCCTTTGGTTTTCAAGCCACAAGTTTACAAATCATAAAAGAGATAAGCACCAATTGTCGCTGACCAAAAGCCAAGTTGAAGCTAGGTTGCCTAGAAAGCTTCAAAATCCAATCAATCAACATTTTCAACAGCCCATTATCGATTCCCCTTCTCGTCTTTTCTGTTCTCTCGCAGCTCACTCCCTCCCCTTTCTTCTTCTTTCATGTTCTTCTGCCGACTCTGTTTTTCATCCCTCTATTTAACACTAGCCGCAGATTAAATGAGAAATGGGCTAAGGAAGCTTCATGGGCTTATAATATAATTTGGAGAATCGAACACGAACTTGTTTTCTTTTTCTTTTTGTTGGCCCATCAGTTACAGGAGTGGGGAAAGAAAACGGTCTCTGTCATGGATCATGATCACTTGACTATACTAATCCACCAATGGAGGTCCTTGTCATGTTACTTCTCGAGGAAGGAGAAGACTTCAGCGAAGACCTTCCAAAAAAATCATTCGACTTGTGTGTGAACTTCACTTCCCTGAGTTCTGAATCTCAGCTAGCTTGAACTTCACTTGGCGTGAGAGAAAGAAAACAAGATATGGAAACTAGGATCTATCCAATTAGCCTTGATGTCAAGGAGATTGCGCTATCGCTTCAGCAGGCAATTGTCGGCTACGGATTCCGTCCAACCGAGGAGGAACTGATCGCTTACTTGAAGTTGGAAGTACCCGGAAGGAGGGAGAGTTTCTGCATTATTCCGACGCTAGATGACATCTATAAGGTTAATCCATGGGATTTACCAGCCAAATTCAAGGGTAAGTCCTTCGCAACTTCATCAGAGGGCCTCAGAAAAAGAGCAGTAGCCCCTTACTCTTGACTTAAAATGTGTTTTTGAATGTGCAAGCAGAGAATTCTATCATTCCATCCAATGATCAAGAATGGTGGTTCATTTGCCCACGGACGCAGACCCAGCGGATTGGCAGGAAAACACCGTGTGGTTATTCTTGGAAGATCACTGGTTCACATAAAGATATTAAGGCAGGAAATGAAGACAAAAAGATCGGTTCCAAGGTACCGTTAATCTTCCAGGATGGCGTCCAGACCAACTGGGTCATCCACGAATATCATCTACTCGACAATGATGTACTCAATCTATCCCTCTTTTTTTCATTACAATTACTTGGATTTGCAAGCAGCGTGAATTCGATCATATTAGAACTATAGCTTCAATAATCTGCAGAAAACCCATTAAAAGTTTCTGTGTGTCCTAAAGAAGCAGAGAAGCATTTTTTTTTTTTTTTTTTGGCTCAGTTTCTACTACGGAAGGTTGAAATCTTAATTTGTGACTGTTGAAGAAAATATGAGCTGATGGTATGAACTGGTATAACATGGCCTTTCGACAGTTCAATCGAAATTATGTTCTGTATCACTTAAAGCGGAGACGAGATGAGAAGGCTGATAACTCAAGCATAGCATCAGACCATGGAGCCAACTACCTGGTGGAGTTGGAATCGGATCTTTATCAACCTGATCATGAGGACTCATTTCCTGAGGTCGGAGGAAAAAATGTTCTGTTTATAAATTTAATGTCTGTCTTCACTGGCGCTCGAAATTTGTTAATCACTGATCTTTCAATTGTAAATACAGTATTCGATCCAAGCAATGATGGGGTCCCTGATTGAGGAAAGTCCGACTGTTATGGACTTCACATTGGACAATGGCCATACTGACGATTATAGCCAATTGTTGCCTGAAACAGGTAAAGAGGATGAATACATGCTATTTGAAGATCTTTTTGATGCCAACTTCTTCCATGGAGACGAAATGCAAATACAGGTCAAAATTCTTCCCTCGAAATTTCATTTGGTTGCTGTGATTACTTCACTAGTAAATTCAGGTTAAAATGGTTTAAAATGCGCTCAAAGGGCACTTCCCTTTTCCAGGTAATCTGAAAAATAAGGATAATGTGCTTTCAATATCTTTGTGTAGAATAGAATTCATTATAGAATTTGTCTATGGAAAAAGAAAAGCAGACTTTCATGCTGAGTTACTTGTGCTTCATTAACTTTCAATTATATAAGAACATGGACAATTTAAAACCTAATCTTGAAGGTTTGTTATGAACTTAATTTAATGCCTCAGTTATTTCCTCCTAATCATTTCATTTCATTTCATACAATCTGTCGCTGCAGGATGGCCAAACATCTAACTTGCATAATGAGCGTCCTGTGCTGATGAGGAATCAGCGAACACAGACAATTGACTCACTCCCAGGTGTTGTTCCCTTTGACGGAAAGAAAGGCATGGTGGAGAATAAGTTCAGCAGCCCCTTGTTGTTCCTAAAAAGCCTATGGCACTTCCTGTATACACTACAAGTGTAAAATATAATGGCAAGGATGAAGTGCCAGTGTTTAGAAATGTTAGACAGGAAACAGTTGCTCAAAGTATCAAACCAGAATGCATATATTTGGATGAAACAGCAGCCAGAACAAAGGTGAAAGGAGCTTCTAAACTAACCCATTGTGTCTTATTACTATTCTTATGGGTTGAAGTGCATTGGTTGGGTAGTTAATTAGATGTTGCAGATTCTCTTTCTGACTGCAGCTAACAATATATTGCATATGTGGTTCGTAGGTAGGCACTTGAGTAAATGGTTAATCTTGTTAAAAGCCACTTTGTGAAAAAACATAAAGTGGATCCTAGCATTCTTCTACCAAAAGGGAGTGAAATTTCAGTCTAAATTGCTAGTGCTTTATCAACTTGGATTCAAATAATAAGAATGGTGAAAAACTCTAAAGCAAAAAATATATAAAAAAAAAATTGCAGCTGAGATATTGAAAAAGGTTATAACAGATGACTAAAAGGCAGATCATTTAATTTGAGCTTTCAGACAATTTGAGAATCAAAACATTAATGTTTGTCATGAGATCAAGATAATGCCTTAGTTATTTCCATCGATCCATTTGATATATGCAATGCTTTGTTGCAGAGTGGCCAAATATCTATAATGGAGAATCGCCGAACACAAACAATTGGGTCAATCCATGGTGTTTTTCCTCTTGAGCAAAAGAAAGCCATCATACAGAGTAAACTCAACAGCTCACATGTTTCCTCAGCCAAACCTATGGAGCTTCTGAGCAAGCCCGTGACTCCAAAAATGCCTGAGCCCCCAAAAATTTATGTCAATGAAGAACTGAGGCTCGAAAAGGTTAAGAAGCAGGAAATTGCATTGAGAAATGTTAAAACAGAATGTGTATCTTGGGATGAAGCTGCAGCAACAGCGAAGGTGAAACAAACTCCCAGTTTAACTGATTTATCTTCCAGTCTTGATGTGCATTGTTGGAACATTTAGTTTGATTGGCATTGTTCCATATTTTTTCGGAAAATCAATGGAAAATACCCGGAAAATTCTTCATTTTCTGGTCTCCTGTTAATTCTTTGTTTCCTTTTCCTTATCATCTCACTATTTGAAACACGTTATCTTGGCAGGTACCAAAATACCAAGACTACTGTTCAGCGAGTAATTCATCGGGGAAGAAAACCAGCAGGGGATTGAACATGCCAGAGAGAAAGCAAATTCAGTGACTGCATTGATCAGACCAACCACCAAGAGCGCAGAAAGCTCCATAAATCCTCGACTGCATAATCTCGTGAACGTGCTTATCGGGGTTTTCCTGCTGTGTGCCATCACTTGCCAAGTATTTAATTTATGATTTTCACTACTATATTGCCTGAGTGCAATGCAGCATCATTAGAAGCAACTGTAAACAAAGGATTTTGTATGCTAATGCTTTGTACTTCTTTTTGCTTCAAAGGAATTGGAAGATCTAACCAGATGTCCACCTGCTCTGAAATTTACTTTCTTCGTTCTCTGCTGAATCAACGAGTTGCCACAGTGATGTCTCCTTTAAAGTTAACTTGCAGTTCATCATTCTGTCTGTTTCTTTAGTTTATCAAACTATCCGAAGGATCAAGTGTGAGACAGGTTGGTTTGTAGGCACGGTCCATTGACACAACATGCAAACTAATCAGTCTACACAGGACAAAGCCTTCTTTATAAGAAGTTAATATGTTTATCTGTATGTTCCGGACAAATAGAAGCTTTTATCTTTTGCAAAATGAAATAATAGCAGCCTCTGGTAGCTCTGAGTCTTCCTAGGATCACACATGTGTATTCAGAACACAAGAAGCGACAAACGAGGACTGAGCATACATTTTGAATCGACACTGTTGAAGGAATAGTGCAAGTCAAAGACCATAATTAGGCTTGACCGTTCAAAAAGATTAATTGACAGCGCTCTAGTTTTGACCAGATTACTTAAACACTCACTGAATTTTCACAAACCACTTCTCCAGGTGTGCCAGAATGTAGTCAACTTAGGAGACTTCATTCTAAATAGTTCCTTGAGACGATTCAAGGGAAGTAGAATGGTGTGTTGAGGGTGATGTAGCTCTGTTTCTTTGAGTTTTAATAAAGTACTTCTGGTGTTATTGCGTTCCCTTTAAATTGGAGTGGAGTTAAGAGTAGGATTTTGGAAATGGAGGGGTGTTGGGGCGATTTGGCCAAAACAGTACAATGTTGGAGTAATAATAGGGAAAAATTAGAAAAATAAAAAAATTCCAAATAAGGGCTTAAAGTGCTCTTATTTTCTTAATTAAGGCCTTGTAGTGGAACTTGTTTCAAATAAATGTCAAAAATAATCAAATCTTCTTAAGTAAAGGCCTAAAGTGGCCAAGTTGTCTCAAATAAGGATCTATGGCTAGCCGGTGACTATTCCGGCCATTGAAAAGAGGGTATTTTGGTAAAATATTATGACTATATATTTAAAAAATAATAATTTTTTTTTTTTTTTTAAAGTTTTTCCCTTTTCTTTCTTTTTTTTTTTTCTTTTATCCTTGTCCCTACCCCGACCATCATCTTTGATGCTTGGTGGAGGTCGCCCACCTCAAGTGAGGGCGAGGGCTGCCCTCGTCGACGATAGGTTAGCCCAAGCAAAGCCACCCTCGCCCAACAACGAATCTAACGAGGAATACCCTCACCCAACACCGATGGGAGTTGCCCTCACCTGAGTCCAATGACCTATAAAGAAAAAAGAAAAATGAAAAAAATAAAGTAAAAGAAATAGACTGAAAAATTAAATAAAAAGACAAAAATGTATTTTGATTTGAGAGGTTTGGCCCTTTTTTGAAATATTCATTTCAGGCTTTTATTTGAAATAAGTTTCACTTCAAGCCCTTATTTGAGACAAT
This sequence comes from Eucalyptus polyanthemos subsp. polyanthemos, assembly GCA_017140185.1. Lineage (NCBI taxonomy): Eukaryota > Viridiplantae > Streptophyta > Magnoliopsida > Myrtales > Myrtaceae > Eucalyptus > Eucalyptus polyanthemos. The sequence continues at coordinate 18,697,913 of CM029463.1, read as the reverse complement.
TTAATTACTTTGGATCCTTATTTGAAAAATACAAAGACACTTTATGTCCTTATTTGGACTTTTCCCTTAGAAAATTAATCCAATAAAAATGCCTACTTTTTCTTCTTTGTTGTGGCAAAGTGATCCCACAAGAGGAATTTGCCGACTAGATATGGGGGTAGGTAGAGAAAAAGGAGAAAAGAGAGGAGAAGGACATTTGCACAACTAAAAGATGATAGCGAAGGCGATAAAACTTCCTCAAGAAAGTGATTGAAGATAAACTACATGACCCTTAGATGTAACATGTGCATGTTCCCACAAATCGAAGTGAATGTAGTCGATTACACCCCAATACTAAAATTAATTATGCAATGCTTCCTGAAAACACAATGCTCATAGAGGTTAAGATAGAACGTATGCTCCCCATAAAGTAAACCATGTTTACTCAATATAGCTATTTCTCTTTCAATCATGTGGCCCAACCACATATGCCATGACCTTGATTTCATAGAATTTGAAGAAGACGATACATTTGAAGCTTTCACAATAGTATTTCTGTATAGAATATAAAGGCTATTCCTCTTGTTACCTCTCATCACAATCAAGGAGCCCTTTGAGATTTTTAAAACTCCACCTCCACACAGATTCAATAGGATCCAAATTGCTTAACGAAATACGACTCTTCTTTAAATTTGGGATGTGCCTGATGTCTGTCAAAGTTCTTAGTATCTTGTCATGACATTTGATTTGTATCGTACCAACATCCACAATCCTATAAAATGCATTGTTGCCCATTGAAACTGAACCACCATTGACTTTCTCATATGTATAGAACCAATGTCTATATGGACATATGCGGTGTGAAAATGCCAAATCCGAAATCCATTCCTCACCAACATGATAATCCCAAAAAAAAAAAAAAAAAATTAGTAAGAATATTTTCTGCTTCAATTGACTTGTTGTCCTTCACTAGACTAGCCAAATCAGACTCCCCATCGACTTCTTCCTCTATCATTTATGTAGTGTTCGAATTTGCCATTATAGTAAAACTCCACCTTGCTCTTGTCCTAGCTAGACTAAGACTTTGAATGCCCTTTATTAATCTTGCACCTATCACAACAATTCGACATTCCCTTAACAACTAAGCCATTGGCTTTATCGCCAATTCCACTCATATTCAACTTTGTATGCATTTCCATGAAATTCAACAATGCATTCACATCCCTAAGAGTTATGGATTCACTTTCATATAGCATAGAATTCACAATTCTCATACGAACTCGGTAGTAGCATAACACAATTAGAGCTTGGTCTCTATCATCTAACTCCAAAACTAGATTTTTCAGTATAAGATAGTAAAAGTGCCAAATTTTATACGATACTCACTTTAGTGCAAAAGTTTTCGTTGGATCACTTAAGTGCCAATAGTGAGAAATTTCGGCCAAAAATAATACGTGGCTTTTATGATTAAATTTTTTTTATATATCCACTTGACATTTCCATGTGCCATACTTGGCATTGAAGTGATCTCTTTTTAACTATGATTGGTACTAAAGTGATTACTTTAAATAAAATTTAGTACTCAAATGATCACTATTTATGACTTTTAGACTACTATTTTTAGGGCTCATATTTTGACTAAACACGTTGGCATGATCCAAAAAATTAATTAAAGTAATCATCTTTTTGAAAATTACCGTGTTGGATTTCTGGTAACCTAGATTGGAGTTGGCACTAAAGTAATCATCTTTTTGAAAAAGCATCACTTAAGTGATCCGAAAAAACATTTGGTACTAAAATGAGTACCATACACAACTTTGAGCACTTCTAGTGTCATTTTCCCTAGATTTTTCATATCCATTACAATTTTATTTAATTAATCTAGATGTTCTTAAGTAGGAGTATCTTCTAGTATTTTTAGCATGTAAAGGTGTTAATTCAAGAATGATATCATTGTAAGAGATTTCTTCTTGCAGAGGCTATTGAGCTTCTTCCACAATCCCGAAGCCATTTCTTCATCGGCGACCTCATGAAGAACTTTGTTGAACAAGGACAATTGGATGGTACTGTGTGCCCTCTCTTCCATCTTCTTAATGTCGGCCAAAGTCATGTTGTTAGGGTACTTCTTGCATGAGGCTCTAATAACGCCTTCATCTTGATCCTTCGAAGCTTGAAATTGTTTTGACCATCAAATGGTGTCACTTTGAACTTAATAGATGCCATCTTGAACAAAATTTGTTTGCTCCAATATTAGTTTGTTGCAGAACAACACCAAAAGATGCACAAATCAAAGCCCAAATAGAAAAGGATGAAAGCTAAATCAAAACCACTTGAGACACAACATATATTTGGAAAACCCAAAATGGAAGCACGAGAAGTGAGGGGTTTCACTATCTTCAATAACAAGTATAAGAATACAATCCAAAAATGTTAAACAACCACTTTTTTGGTTAGAAAACCACTTGGGAGCCACAAAATCTAAAAATTTAATAAGAAGATAGAAAAAACAAAGAAGGGAGAGAATGTGGAGGCTAGGGTTAGAAATATGCTATGCAACACATCCCATTTATAGTCCCCCTTCAGAAAGCTCTAATTTAAAAGTCAAAACTCAACAAAATCTCTTCTAAATGATCGAGCATCCATTGTTAATTTTTATAAAACAATACTAAATATACTTTTATCCAAATCCAATTCATAAAATAGTTATAGGGTTAAAGATGACTTATATCATCTCAAGGCAAAAATTAATGGTCAAGTCCATTTGGTCAAACTAGTGCAGAGTATCAAATTATAATATGCTTAATATCCCGTGACAAGACCTACCATGATTTCCCCCATAGCGTAGGTTTGTACCAATTATCTCAATTCTCAACTTGGTGTCAAAGTCACTGTCTATTTAGTAACGCTAGCCACATTGGTTGCGTTTCTCTAGTGGCCATCACAATGCTAGTTGCATCGACTGCATCACTATGCTTTCATAGTCTACAATTGCAGTTGCTATTCGTGACTCATTTACTACTAATTTCAGAGAAAAGGCATCACAATCAAACTCATCACTCTCAAAAGAGCTAGATCCTGAAATTTCATCACCAAAGGACGCCAGAATCCTCTCCATGCGCTATTGCATCTCGAACTCGTTGAGCTCACCACTGTTGAGCGCTAATTTGGACATCTTTTGCCTCCTGTTTTGGAAAACAAAGACCACCACAAGACCTGCCGCCACTAGTAAAGGCTTCTCGTTATTAAAAAAAGGAAGTGGCAAAAGAGGAGTCCAAGAGATGAAGCGAAGAGAATATCTTGTGTTCCCAAAAGGTAACATGACAGGATACGTGTATGTTCTCTTGGAGTCGGATGTGTTTTGCTGTGCTCTTTGTGTAGCTCCTTGGTTCTCTTGCTATAATACTACTTACCCTTACCAAAAAAAAAAAAAAATGACAGGATACGTGGAGATGATTATAGATAGAATCCCAACATTGATACCCTCATGCTCAATGCCCTGCCCTAGGAAACAACATCAACAAGGACAAGGTTTGAATTTCGTGCGTTCATTTGGAAGAAGACAATCATTGCCAAAGACTCGAAGAAGGTTGTAATTAGAAACACTGCCATACAAGCGCTCATAAAGAGAGATATTACTTATAGTAGGTAATGGAGTGCCATTAATAGTGTATACAGCATTATGTGAAGCCTCTACCCAAACTGTTCCGAACAAGAGGCTAAGATAAGAAGGGCACAAACAATATCTGATCATTCAATTTGTTGAGAAGTCCCTAGAAAAAATGATTAAAGACACTACCGTTTTGAGAAATAATCTGAATAAACTGTGTCTCTATATTGTTCATGGCATTATCAATATGAGAGATCTTGATGTTTTGAGAAAATTGTGTTTACATCATGATACCAAAATCATGATAAATACGGACTAGTTCAGATCGATGCTTCATTAGATAGAGCCACGTATAACTAGAAATAATCATCTACAAAAGTTACAAATTAGCAAGATCCTCCCATAGTGAACCATCAACGCAATCCTCTAATTAATCAAAAAAACATTTCATAATTGTTCACAAATCCTCTAATTATATATATATATATATATAATTTTTCGCAATTCTTTTCACAAATAATCAACTCTCAAACTATTCTAATTGATACTAACTATGCCATTTCAAACAATGAAAGGGTGGTAAACATTCAACCTAGTTTTATGAAACCAATATTCTCCAAACACAACTTTTTTCTTTTTTATAAATACTTTACAAAGCAACGCCTTTTTCATAAACTAGAACATAACTATTTCCTATCCTTTTCAAGCCATGCCTTTACAAATCACAAAAGAGATGAGCACCACTCCCCCTAACCAAAAACCAAATACTACGCCACCAAAATCCTATCACGGAGGCATTAATTGAATGTCAAATTAAGCGTCAACTAACATCATCTAAGACTCTATGGGTCAACAGAAAGGCTACGCAAACGGCATACTTGCTGCCGTGAACAGAGCAGCGGGCTCATCCTACGCTAGGAATTTTGGCGCATTGCATCTGTCGCCACCACACTTTGTTTTAGGTAAGCTTACAGCCAAAATAAAACTCTTTGAGCTACTACAAGACAAAAAGCTCTTCCGAACAAGAACTTGGCCGACGACGGACGAAATCCAGTGTGGAACATTGCTTGTAGCAATTACTATACAACAGTTTTCGAAAATTTCAAAAAAATAAAAATAAAAAGGTAACAATATCTCTCAAATGGGAAGTCTCTTTTGCTATTCGTAAAATCTCCTATAAGTTTCTAAGAATGCGAGGGACCTAATTATTACTGCTGGACAGCTCAGACTCGGCTGAGGCGTCACTGGTGACGTCCACACAAGTAGGGTTCAAAATTTAAACTCTAAGCCATGTTTGGTAACCAGCCAAATAGTAAAAATTTATATTCTTTTGTTCCCTAGAGTAATTTTGGAACATAATTGTGTTTGGTAAAATTTTTGTTCCCATAAACAAATTTATATTTTTTTTGTTATCGGAAATAGATTTGGAACAGAATCAAGAATGAAAAAAAAAAATTGATTCTTATTCCTGAAAATAATTCTAGAATCAAGCCTATATTTTCTCTTTTTATTTTCTTTTTTACTGTTCTTCTTCCCTTTTCTTCTTCATCTACTGCTGTTGTTGCTGCCATCGTTTGCCGCCCACTATTGTCAATCGCAGGCAATTGGTTTGGCGAGCTTGCCGAAGGCAAGCCCAGCCACCGGCGAGGTCTAGTTTGCCGATGGCCAGGCGGGCCTCGCCCAGGCCTCCCCCAGCCACCAACAAGGCTCGACCAACCCCACCGAGGCTTGGCCGAGCCATGGCTGGATGAGCGGCCTCACCCAAATCTGGTGAGGCCGAGCTCACCTAGCCGCCGATAGGGCTCAACCTCGCTAGGCCACCTCGAGGTCGGCCTCGCTTGGGGTGGTGGGCTTCACGATGCTGAGATGGGTTTCAAAAGGTGATGGCGGGGAAGCTGACACCCATTAGGGTTCCAAGGGTGGTTCTCTAGTCATGGAAGAAAGAACCTGTGGACTTCCCCTGCCATTCGCACGAAGCAGAAGCAGAGCATAACCACAGCACGAAGATGATGGCTTGCTTCTCTATTTGCTCTCGCCTCCCCTTGTTGTGTCTTTTTCTCCAGGCGAGGCCGACCTCGCGGTGGTTTGGTGAGGTTGAGCCCAGCTGTCGGCGAGGCTTGGCTGATGGGGGTTGGCCTCGCCGAGGGCCGTCGATGCTTCGGTGAGGTCGTTGGCCCTCATCTAACCAGTCACCGGTCATCCCAAGGCGGGTGACCGACCACTTGAAGAAAAAAAAATAGGAGAAAGAAATGAAAAAAGAAAAAAGGAACAAAGTAATAAAATTATTTAAAAATTAAAAGAAAATGATGTGGAGAAAAATTTTTGAGCACGGTACCAAATGCAATTCTATTATGAGAATTTAAATTTTGGACAGTTACCAAACGGCTTAAAATACTTAGAAATTGTTCTCGAGAACAAAATAAAAAAAGAATCAATTCGATCCGAAATTGTTTCCGGAAATATAAGCATTACCAAATGCACCTTTAAGAATCCATTCGTTTTACGAAAAATGTGACATTTTGAAAAAATGTTTTCCAAAAAGTTATTTTTTTCAGGAAAATGACAATATTTTCCGATGTTTGGTAAGGAAAATCTTTTCCTTCGTGCACCCTTTCAATAATTTTTTATTATTAAATTTTAAAATTGATTTTTAATTTTTTAATTTTTTAATTTTTGTTTAATTTTTCTTTTGGATTGGCCGCTAGCCATAGAAGAGCTCGAGTCTCACCACAGTCTAGCGAGTTCGAGCCTTGCCAAATCCAACGAGTTGGCTAAGGTTCAAGATTGCCTATGGTCAATCACTAGCTACCACCGTGGCCAATGACCAGCTAAGGAGAAGGAAAAAGAAATAAAAGAAAAAGAATAAAAATAATTAAAAACTTGATTTTTATTTAAAAATAAAAGGAAAAGTTGTTTGGTGAAAGAAAGCGAGATGAAAGAAGTTATGGAAAATGTTTTTTTTTTTTTTTTTGAAAATCAAAAAATGTTTTCTCCTATTTTAAAAAACATTTTTTTTCCATTGATGGAAAATGTTTAGTCCAACCAGTTCATTTCCTGTGAAACATCAGAAAATTTAAAAAACGTTTTCTTTTTTAAAGTTATTTTTCATAAAATGAATGGAGCCTAAGAACAAAACTAACTCACAAAGTGAAATATAAAGAAACTCCTACCAATCCCATGGAAATGGCCTTTTCAGACGTCAATGAAGATATTGAACAGCTCGTTATCGTTTCCTTCTCTCTTCTCTCTCCGTTCTCTCGCGGCTCCCTCTCTCCCCTCTCTTCTTCTTTCTTGTCTTTCGTCAAGATTTCATCTCTTTTCTTCTCTTTCGCTATAGATTACACGAGAAATGGACCAAGAAAAGCGGGCTGAGGGGAAGCTTTATGGGCTTAGAATATGATTTCGAGAATTGTACACGAACCTTTTTTTTTTTTTGGCCCATTAGTTACAGAATTGGGGGAAGAAAATAATCTCTCTCATGGATCACGATCACTTGATTGTACTGATACACCAATGGAGGTCTTTGTCATGGTGTGTGGGTGACTTATTGAGGAAGGAGAAGACTTCAATGAAGACCCCCAAAAAATAAAAAATAATCAACGCGTGCAAGCTCACTTCCCTGAGTTCTCACTCTCAGGTAGCTTCAACTTCACTTGCATGAGAGAAGAAAACAAAATATAGAAACTAGGATCCATCCCATGAATTTTGAAATCAAGGAGATTGCGCTGCTCCTTCAGCAGAAAGTAGCCGGCTACGGATTCCGTCCAACCGAGGAGGAACTAATCAATTACTTGAAGTCGGCAGTACCTGGATGGAGAGAAAGTTTCTGCATTATTCCGACACTAGAAAACGTCTATAGGATTGATCCATGGGATTTACCCGCCAAGTTCAATGGTAAGTCCTTCACGACTTCATCAAAGGAACTCAGAAAAAGAACAGCAGCCCCCTTACTCCTGACTCGAGTTTTTTGACGTGCTTGCAGAGAATTCCATCGTTCCGTTCAGTGATCAAGAATGGTGGTTCATATGTCCACAGGCGCAGAACCAACGGAATATCAGGAAAACACCATGTGGTTTTTCTTGGAATATCACCGGTAAACCTAGAGATATTAAGGCTAAAAATGACGTCGACAAGATCGGTTCCAAGAGAACATTAGTCTTCCAAGATGGCGTCCCGACCAACTGGGTCATCCATGAATATCATTTACCCGACCATCATGTACTCAATCTATCCCTCTTTCCTTTCGTAATAATTACTTGGATTTGGAAGCTGCATGAATTCGATCATCTGAGAAGTATAGCTACAATAATCTGCAGAAACACTCATTAAAAGTTCCCTCCGTGTCCTAAAGAAGCAGAAAACTTTTTTTTTTTTGCTCAGATTTCAGTACAGAAGGTTGAAATCTTAATTTGTGCGCAAAATTTGACTGTTGAAGAAAATATGATCTCATGGTATGAACTGGTGTAACATGGCCTTTTGCAGTGCAATAGCAATTATGTTCTGTGTCACTTGAAGTGTAGACGAAATGAGGAGGCTGATAACCTGGCATATTTGGAATCATATCTTCATCAATCTGATCCTGAGGAGTCTTTTGCTGAGGTGCGGAGGAAAATATGTTCTGTTTATACCCTTAATGTCTGTCTTAACGAGCGCCTGAAATGTGTTAGTGACTAATCTTTTACTTGTAAATACAGTATTTGATCCAAGAAACGATGAATTCCCTGATTGAGAATGAGAGTCCACCTGTTATGGACTTCACATTGGACAACGGTCTTTATGATGAATATATTCAATTGGCGTCCGAAACAAGTGAAGAGGATGAAGATGTTGATTACATGCTAAATAGAGATTTTATTGATGTCGGCTTCTTTGATGGAGACGCAATGGAAACACAGGTCAAAATTCTACACTTGAGATTTCATTTGGTTGCTGTTATTACTTCACCAGTAAATTTAGGTTTAAAATGGTTTGGAATGCACTAGAAGGGCACTTCCCTTTTCCAGGTTATCTGAACAATAAGGATAATGTGCTTTCAATATCTTTGTGTAGAATGGGGAGTTCATTATAGAATCTGTGTACGGAAAAAGATAAGGGGACTCTCATGCTGAGTTACTTGTGCATGATTAACTTTCAATTATATGAGAACGATGGACAACTTAAAACCTAATCTTGAGGGTTTGTTATAAAATTAAGTTTATGCCTTAGTTATTTCCTCTGATTTATTTTATTTCATAAAATCAGTCACTGCAGCATGACCAAAGATCTAACTTGCACAATGAGAGTCCTGCTCTAATGAGGAATCGGCGAACACAAACAATCGACTCACTCCACGGCGTTGTTCCTCTTGAGGAAAAGAAAGGCATGGTGGAGAATAAGTTCAACGGCTCACTTATTGCCCCTGAGAAACCTACGGCACCTCCAGTACGCGCCGCAAGCATAAAATACCGTGGCAAAGATGAAGTGCCACAGTTCGAAAAGGCAAAGCAGGAAACTGGAGCTAAAAGTATCAAACCAGAATACACATATTGGGATGAAAGAGAAGCCAGAGCAAAGGTGAAAGCTGCTTCTAAACTAACCTATTGTGTATTATTACTATTCTTATATGGTGACGTGCATTGGTTGGTAGTTAATTAGAAGTTGGGGATTCCATTTGACAGTAGTGAACAATATATTGGATATGTGGTTCATAGGCACTTAAGAAACGGTTAATTTTGTTAAAAGCCGCTTTGAGAAAAACATAAAGTGGATTCTAGCATTTTTCTACCAAAAGGAAGTGAAATTTCACTCTAAATTGCTCATGTTTCATTAACTTGGATTCAAATAATAAGAAGAATGGTGAAGAACTATGAAGTAGAAAATATTTAAAAAAAAATTGCAGCTGAGATACTGAACAAGGTTATAGCAGATTACTAAAAACAGATCATGTAATTAAGAGCTTTCGGACAATTTGAGAATAAAAACATGAATGTTTTTAATGAGATCAAGATAATGCCTCAACTATTTCCATTGATCCGTTTGATGTTGCAGAATGGCCAAATATCTATAATGGAGAATCGCCAAACACGGACAAATGGGTCAGTTTATGGTGCTGTTCCTCTTGAGCAAAAGAAAGGTGTCATACGTAAATTCAACCGCTCACATGTTTCCTCTACCAAACCTCCGGAGCTTCCGGAAAAGCCCAAGACTCCCAAAATTTCTGAGCCTCCAAGATTTTATATCAATGAAGAAATGAGGCGCGAAGGGGTTAAGAAGCAGGAAATTGCATTGAGTAACGTTAAAACAGAATATGTATCTTGGGATGAAGCTGTAGCAACAGCGAAGGTGAAAGAAGCTCCCAGTTTAACCAACTTTGTCTGGCTATTATCTTCCAGTCTTAAGATGTGCATTGTTGGACCATTGGTTTGATTTGCATGGTTCCATTTTTTTTTTTTTGGAAAACCAATAGAAATAACTAGGAAAATTCTTGATTTCCTGGTCTCCTGTTAGTCCTTTGTTTCTTTTTCCTTATCATCTCACTATTGGAAACACGTTACATTGGCAGGTACTAAAATACAGAGAGCACTGTTCATCCAGTAATTCACCGAGGAAGAAAACAAGCAGGGAGACTGAACAAGCCAGAGAGAAAGCAAATTCAGTGACTGCAAGGACTAGACCAACCACCACAAATCCTCCACAGCCTAATCCTTTGAATGTGATCGTTGGGATTATCCTGTTGTTCGCCTTAATATATGATTTTGTAATTGCCTAAGAGAAGTGCAGCATCATCAACAACTGTAAACAAGGATTTTGCATGCTAATGCTTTGAGCTTCGTTTTTGCTTTAAAGGAGTGTGACTGCTCTGTAATTTGCTTTCTTCGTTCTCTGCCGTGTATAATGCGGAGAATCAACAAGTTGCCACGGTGATGTCTTCTTTAAAAGTTAACTTGCGGTCCATCAATTCCATCTCTTTCTTTACTTTATCAAATTATCTGAATGGATCAAGCGCGTGAGACTGGTTGGCTTGTAGTTCTCTTGACACAACATGCAAACTAATCAGTCTACATAGGACAAAGCCTTCTTAATAAGAAGTTAAGATGTTATCTGTATGTTCAGGACAAATACAAGCTTTTATCTCTTGCAAGATGAAAAAATAGCAGCCGCTGGTAGCTCTGAGTCTTCCTAGAATCACGTGCGTAATACTCAGAACACAAAAGCCGACAAATGAGGACCGAGAACACGTTTTGAACCGACACTGTTAAACGAATAGTGCAGGTCAAAGACCATGATTAGGCTTGACCATTTAAAAAGATCCTTTGACTCTGACACTGCTCTGGTTTCGACCAAATTACTTATACACACTGTATTTTCACAAGCCACTTCTCCGGCTGGGGTAGAAAGTAATCAACTATGGGAGACTTCATTCCATAAGAGTCCCTTGGGACGATTCAAGGGAAGTAAAATGGTGTTTTAAGGTGACGTAGTTCTGTTATGAGGTGGTATTATTGCGTTCCCTTTAAATTTGGGTGGTGTTAAGAGTAGGGTTTTCGAAATCTAGGGGCGATGGGGTGATTTGGTCAAAACAGTGCAATGTTGGAGTAGTGAGTAGGGGAAAAAATAGAAAAGTAATCTAACAAAAGTGCCCACCTTTTCTCCTTCGTCGTGGAAAAACGATTCCACAGGAGGAATCTGTCCGCCACTTATTGGGTAGATTAGAGAAAAAGGAGAAATGAGTGGAGGGCATTCACTAGACTAAAAGATGATAGCGAAGGCCACCAAACTTCATCAGGAAGGGAGACAAAGTCGTGGAAAATTCTGCAGAGAGGACAAGAGGGAAGGAATAAACAAGGACGGGCGTGGGATCCATCAAGCACTGTGGATTAACTTCTCAATGAAGGAGGAGACTTGGCCAACCAAAGTCGCTTGGCAAGATTCAAGTGTCACACTATAAATTCAGCCGTTCCATGCTCAAGCTTAGAAACATCTCTAGCCAAAGCCACCCCCCCCCCTCCTCCTCTCTCTCTCTCTCTCTCTCTCGTGCATACAAGGTCTCGTTCTTGCCAAGGCACTGCACACGTCTTCCGGGGGTAAGTGACACCACGGTGTCATAATTTTTGTATTGCACTCATGTCATAACTTTCTTTTTCAATCACTTAAGTGTCATGACTTATAATAAATGTATAATGATGCCCTTACTTTTTAAAAAGCGTTCACCACAACGATACTTGATACTTGCGGTGGCCGTTATTTAGAAGTCCGGGCAATCTAGTGATCGAAAAATAAAAGTCATGATACTTAAGTGATAAAAATAAATAAATAAAGTTACGGTGCTCAAGTGAGCGTCGTATAAAAAGTTATGACATGAGTAGCGTACAAAATATTATGGCATTTGTGATGTCCTTATCCCCAATTTTTTCATTTTAGTCCTACGCCTAAATTTTTGCTACTAGATTTGTCTTGCGGACCTGCTGTTTCGCTGCCTCATTAGGCTCCAAAACGAAAGGCGACGATTAAGTGCATGGACAAAGTAGCATAAACAGGTGAGTGACTAAAATGAAAAAATAAAAATGTACATATCTCCTCCTTCTACTCTCTCTTTTTTTTTTTTTTTTTTCCTCCTCTTTTCTTAGAATAGGACAAAAACAGAAGCTAGTTTCTGCTCCCGAAAAAACAAGATGGTAAAAAAAAAAATCTCCACTTTGTTTTTTCTATGCCAAAAACTAGTTTTTCTTTTTGCCCTATTCCATGCACGAATCCACCTAAATCCTACGGTCCGGAGAGAAAGCTCATATGTATTGCAACAATGTCACGTTCTTTTCGCCACTAGAAAATCGCTTCATCCTGAAGTTCCAGTCCTCCATTTTTTTCTCAAAGAGCTCAGAAACCCGTTCAGAAGCCTCTTATCTCATGTAAGTTTATTGCAGCTTATTGGTATTTTTATTTCGTGTCTTCCCATTGTACCTGCAGCATTTTCTTGATGCAGAACAGAGTTGGCTTATCACCAATATGGTGTACTTTCGAACAGAAAAAGTATTACTTCATGACAAAAGAAAGCGAGCTTGTTTTTCTTTGGATGCATAATTTTTTTTTTTTTTTTGTAAGAGAAGAAATTGAACTTTTCCCGTATTTAAGAAAGCTAAATGTGAAGCTCTCTTTTCAGCCGAGTCCTTGTACTGCTGGTTATGTGCTGGCTTTTGTGATCGCTTTAGCATGTCTTTTTTTTTCCCCACAGTTGAAGGCCGATTTAATTCGTTCCTTGGAGGAGAAGGTAGATGAGATCCCTGGAACTTCAAACATTTATCGGCGAACAAGCAGATCAAAGCTGGGCTAACATGGATTCTGAAGATTGAATTAGGCAACATATCCCACCGGGAAACTTGGAATGATTTGCTTTCATTGACAAGATCAACTGCATCAGCCAGCTGTTGCCGCCAAAATGAATCCACCATTGGTCCAAGACTTCACCTTGCCATGTTATTTGTGTCGAAAGTTTTGTAGCCCTGATCTCATGTTGAAAATTTGATTGGGCGGAAGATCGGTTTGAACATCAAGGTAGTCTGTATTTTGATGTGCACGAGTGTGCACGTGTATGCTCTAATTGATGTAGAGCAATGAAAGATGAATACAAGCAAGGTTTATGGGACAAAGATAGTTTATCTGGCGTAACAAAATAGTTTAGAGGAGATGTGGTGGAGGAGCATCTTTGATATGAAGTTCTAAGGTCAATCTCCCCCACAGCCTCTTACATGAATGATCCCTGGCCTATTTATAGGCCATCTTAACCGACTTAGTCGCCGCCTTACTGCAACAATGTTTCTCTTATTTAGCAAGATCGCCTCAATGTTTGACTAAGCTACGCTTTCCTTCTTCAACTTGATTTTCTCCGGCCACCACCATGCTCAACAATTCTAGACAACTTGCTCAAGGTGTCCACCGGTCCGCCTAAGACTTTCTTCAAGATTAAGCTAGCCACCTTGCTTGGTGATGATCTGTTAGCTGGACATTCACTAGTTGCAGCAGGATCTTCAAGTTCTTGACTTCATCATTAAGCAAGTAGTTTCTAGATTTAGAAAATGGATCACGATTTCCAACAGTTTGCATTTGTTCTTCTGGCATATGGATTCTTGATGAAATAAGCAAAATATGTGATAGAGTCGAAGAGACAATACAGCCCCGTGTGTTTTACTGGAGATTTTGGAGAACGCCATAGATAGCACGAGATCACTTCCTTTTGCTCAATGCGGGCCCTCTTAGTCAATTGTTATCTTCATCACGGTGAATGAAGTTGATATAACTGATAGAAAATTAAAAATGAAGCTGGTTTGAGGCGTACAAAAGCTGTCTTTAAGGATAATTTCCGCCCTTCAAAGAGCGCAGAGGTACATGTGCGGTTATGCTCCAGGATTCAACAGTCCGATCAATGTGCACTTCATTATTCGGGCAGAACCAGCATAACATAAATGTAAAAACGATTTTAGAGAGTACAATAACTAGAAAAATTAATAAGAAGGATTGGATGATTTAGTATCTTACGGCTAGTTCGACTAAAGAGCAAAATATGAAAATTAAAGGCTTAGAAGTACAGATATTTGATTTACTCATGAAAGGCAAAACTTGGTAAAGAGGAATCTTGCACTGGAACTCACTAATTTTCAGGCAAGGGTGGGCCAGAATGCAATTTTACCCTTTGTTTAACCCAAACTTATGCGTAAGCGCAACGCTCGTTTCTTGTTGTTTCCAGCTCATAAAGTGAACTCATTAATAAAGTTAATAAAGAGAGATTCGAAAGCAATTTAGTACATGTTAAAGTAAGTGAAGTACCGACCAAGAAAAAAAAGTAAGTGAAGCAGATTCTTTTAAATATTTTTCTACCAACACTGCCCACATAATTAAAAAGATTATTCAAAGTAGAGAAGGAATAAAAGTTGGTTTCACAAGGAGGGCAATGCATCAAATCTGATGATTTTTGGACTATGAATCAGATCTAGAAAAGGGAGAAGTAACTTAAAGAACCACTGGTGAAGCTTATAGCTTCTATGAACCAAAGTCTTTATTGTTAACTAGATATCTAACTAATAGAGAGAGATTCGAAAGCAATTTAGTACATTTTACAGTAAGTGAAATTTTTTAAAATATTTTTCTACCAAGACTGCCCACATGTAATTAAAAAGATTATTCAAAGTAGAGAAGGAATAAAAGTTGGCTTCACAAAGGAGGGCAATGCATCAAATCTGATGATTTTTGGACTATGAATCAGATCTAGAAAAGGGAGAAGTAACTTAAGGAACCACTGGTGAAGCTTATAGCTTCTATGAACCAAAGTCCTTATTGTTAACTAGATATCTAAATAATAGAGAGAGATTCGGAAGCAATTTAGTACATGTTAAAGTAAGTGAGTATCGACCAAGAAAAAAAAAAGTGAAGCAAATTTTTTTAAATATTTTTCTACCAAGACTGCCCACATGTAATTAAAAAGATTATATAAAGTAGAGAAGGAATGAAAGTTGGTTTCACATGGAGGGCAATGCATCAAATCTGATGATTTTTGGACTATGAATCAGATCTAGAAAAGGGAGAAGTAACGTAAAGAGCCACTAGTGAAGCTTATAGCTTCTATGAACCAAAGTCCTTATTGTTAACTAGATATCTAACTAATAGAGAGAGATTCGAAAGCAATTTAGTACATGTTAAAGTAAGTGAAGTACCGACAAAGAAAAAAAAGTAAGTGAAGCAAATTTTTTTAAATATTTTTCTACCAAGACTGCCCACATGTAATTAAAAAGATTATTCAAAGTAGAGAAGGAATAAAAGTTGGTTTCACAAGGAGGGCAATGCATCAAATCTGATGATTTTTGGACTATGAATCAGATCTAGAAAAGGGAGAGGTAACTTAAGGAACCACTGGTGAAGCTTATAGCTTCTATGAACCAAAGTCCTTATTGTTAACTAGATATCTAAATAATAGAGAGAGATTCGGAAGCAATTTAGTACATGTTAAAGTAAGTGAGTATCGACCAAGAAAAAAAAAGTAAGTGAAGCAAATTTTTTTAAATATTTTTCTACCAAGACTGCCCACATGTAATTAAAAAGATTATATAAAGTAGAGAAGGAATGAAAGTTGGTTTCACATGGAGGGCAATGCATCAAATCTGATGATTTTTGGACTATGAATCAGATCTAGAAAAGGGAGAAGTAACGTAAAGAGCCACTAGTGAAGCTTATAGCTTCTATGAACCAAAGTCCTTATTGTTAACTAGATATCTAACTAATAGAGAGAGATTCGAAAGCAATTTAGTACATGTTAAAGTAAGTGAAGTACCGACCAAGAAAAAAAAGTAAGTGAAGCAAATTTTTTAAAATATTTTTCTACCAAGACTGCCCACATGTAATTAAAAAGATTATTCAAAGTAGAGAAGGAATAAAAGTTGGTTTCACAAGGAGGGCAATGCATCAAATCTGATGATTTTTGGACTATGAATCAGATCTAGAAAAGGGAGAAGTAACTTAGGCGCGTTTGGTAACGATTACGTTCCTGAGCGATTACGAGCGTAACCGATTCTTTTGATTCTGTTCCCGAACCGATTCTAGCATTTTAAGCCGTTTGGAATCGTCCAAAATTTCTGATTCTCGGAATAGAATTGCGTTTGGTACCGTATTTATTAATTGTTCCAAATCAATTTCTTTTAATTTTTAAATAATTTTTTTTACTTTTTTCCTTTGTTTTCTTTTCATTTTTTAATTTTTAATTTTTTCTTTTCATTTTTTCATTTTTTTCTTTTCATTTTCCTTTTTTTCTTTTCTTTTTCTTTTTTTCCTTTTTTCTTTTATTTTTCTCACCTTCTTCTTCTTCTTCGTCGGCCGCCGGACCGGCGACCGGCCAGACGAGGGCCGGCGACCTCAACGGGCGTCGCCGGCCCTCGTCGGGCCGAGCCCGCCGCGCCCTCGCGGCCGACGGCGAGGCTCGCCTAGCCCCGCCGAGGCTCGGCCGAGCCGAGATCTGCGCGGCCGAGCCTGCCGGGTGGCCGGCCGACCTCGTCGGGGTTGGGCGAGGCTCCCGGGCCACCGGCCGCGGGGCCGGGCGAGCCTCGCCCGGCCACCGTGGGCGGGCGTCGCGAGGCTCGCCCGAGCCCCGCGCGCCCCGGCGAGGCCTCGCCCGGCCCTCGCGGTCCGGCGAGGCCTCGCCCGGCCAGCAAGGCCCGCGGCCCGCGAGGCTCGGCCTCGCCCCGATCCGGGGAGGCCGAGCCTCGCCGGTGGCCGGGCAAGCCTCCGAGAGCTCGCCGGTGGCCGGGCAAGCCTCCGGCGAGCTCGCCGGAGCGGCGGCCGGTGGCCGGCGGTGGCGGTGGACGGCGGTGGCGGATGGCGGACGGTGGTGGGCGGCGGTGGACGGCGGTCGTGAGATGGCCGAAGGGAAGAAGAAAATTTTGATTCTCAAATTGATTCTCGGAACAAGAATCAACTTTTTTTTTATTCTTGATTCTGTTCCCAATCTGTTCCCGGGAGCAAATTTGTTCCTAACAAAAAATTTTACCAAACGCGATTCTAGGCCGAAACGATTCGGAACAAAGAATCGAATTTGGCACTGTTTGGATGGTTACCAAACAGGCCCTTAAAGAACCACTGGTGAAGCTTATAGCTTCTATGAACCAAAGTCTTTATTGTTAACTAGATATCTAACTAATAGAGAGAGATTCGAAAGCAATTTAGTACATTTTAAAGTAAGTGAAGTAGCGACCAAGAAAAAAAAGTAAGTGAAATTTTTTAAAATATTTTTCTACCAAGATTGCCCACATGTAATTAAAAAGATTATTCAAAGTAGAGAAGGAATAAAAGTTGGCTTCACAAAGGAGGGCAATGCATCAAATCTGGTGATTTTTGGACTATGAATCAAATCTAGAAAAGGGAGAAGTAACTATAAGAACCACTGGTGAAGCTTATAGCTTCATGAACCAAAGTTCTAGCCGTGGAGCTCCTCTGCGGACGAGATCGAGTCAAGCTTGTCACTATGAAAAGCCTTGTCGGCGGCAATGAGAGGAAGCTCAATGAGAGATTGTGAATGGCGACCTGATTAAGTAGAGGAGACAAAGTAGAGAGATGAGTGATTGACATATCTTATCCACTTTTATCCCATCCCTACATGAGATTATTTTATCGGATTAATATTTACTTATATTTGGCATTATCTTGTCTTGAACAATAACCGAACACAAGTTATGATAAAATTTATCTTATGCAGACTTTTATCTTGACTATGAAACACAACCTTAATGAATAGACTTATGTGTGGGATAGTTCAACTAGGGGTGTCAAAAAAGCCTGTGCTGGCCCAACCCGACCCAAAAATTTAGGATATTTTGGGGCCAGCCCTTAGTCTTCTTCGAGTAGGGATTTTTATATGTTCGTACTAATAAGGTCGGGTTGGGTCAAACAGGGCTATAACTAGACAAAGCACTAGCATAAATTTCAATTGTACGTAACTTATTGGTACATTGGCCCATAAAGAGACTTTTGTTATTTAAACGAAAATGCACACATACATGGACATCCCTTATGTTAACTGACTCCTAGCAGGTTGATTTAAACTCAAATCCACATTATGTGATTTATAACATGAAAAGAAAATTCTTCTACTGTGACAAGAGGTAACAACCAGGACACATAACAGGAGCAGATTCCAGAAATCCCATGAGAAAGCCAAACTGATATTTGTAGTCGATGGTGCCCCTTTCAGAATGAGCACAATGTTCAAATGTGATGCGATTCCCAAGGACAATGAAAAACAGACAGAAAACCATCCCTATCCTTATTAGGTATCAATCACGATCAAGATTTTTCTGATATCCACATGCAAAAAGTTGGGTGACTTCTCAAAGACTGGAAGACTTGAAGAAAGACCCTGCCAAATGGTGGGGTATTGATGCTGACTTTTCTGCTTCCACAGTGAAGTGAGTTCATTACTTTTGCTTGTGTGTTGAGCGGAGAACGGAGCAGAAGGAGAGATAAGAATTAAGGCGGAAGAGAGAATTGTGAAAATTTCTATATATCTTGACATTCTATGATAAAACGTGTGAGCCTCTAGGCCTGTTAATAAACTTTATCATATGATTATTTAGGTAACATATCAATCGAGTATACACATAATTAAAGAAAGATATGGAAAATCTCCTAATTATGTGCGCTATTACAAGACATGTGAAAATTCAAATCCTAAATATTTCTAGGAAATATCCTAAATATCTCTGACATCTTGTCTCAACTTTGGATAAAAATATCCTATAATAGCTGGGTGAGTCATCAAAGAAATACGTATGACAATCATTCTCGTTTCTAAAAATAATTTACGAACGAAATATATTTTTATTTCTATTTCTAGAAAGTTTAAAAAAAAAATAACCGTTTGATAACGACACAAAATATCTTCCTTTCTGGACAGCAGCGGTGACGACCGACGACCTTTAATATAAAAAATAAAAATGATCTAGTAACAAAAAAATAAAGAATAAAATAAAGAATAAAATAAAATAAAATAAAATAAAATAAATCATAAAAAATAAAATAAAAAAATGTCCTTAAAAATAAATTTATTTTATTTATTCTATTTTATTTTATTTTATGAAGAAATTTATTTTAAAATGAATAAAAATTAAAAATTAAAAAAAAAATTATTTTGGCAAAACACTCAAGGCAAATAAAAATAAATTATTTTTATTTATCATAAACAATTTATTTTTAGTAAATTTAATAAATTTATTTTTAATAAATTTCATTAATTTATTTTTAATAAACTAAAAATAAAATGATAAATAAAAATAATTTATTTATTTTTAATAAATTCATTTTTATTTTTAATACATTTATTTTTATTTTTAATAAAATGAGGAGAGGCAAAGGAGGAGGAGGAGGAGGAGGCAAAGACGTAGAGAAGATGAGAGAGGATTTACCGAAATTAGGATTTAGTGGGAGAAATTATTTATGATTTCTCTTCCAAATCAATTTCTGGAATAGAAATCTATTCTAGAAATAGAAAAACTGAGTAGGTTTATCAAACAGGTTTCTATTCCAGAAATAGGTTTGGAATAGAAAAATTATTTCTGAAACATAAATTTTGGTTATCATGCACCCCCAAAGTGGCTCAGTATGTTAAAAGAGAGAACCGGTTGACATTGACGCGGTTGCTTACGGGATGTTGCCGTGGCTGCCGTGCAGGCTACGCAGCAGGGCTGCCGTTCAGCAAGTGGTTGCCACCGCGTGCAAGAGGTGATCTTTGCAAATGGAGTAGTCATGGCTACGGCTGTCAAAAACCAAATCAAAAACCAAACCGAACCAAATTGTATCGAAAAATTTAATTTTTTCAGTTTGGTTTTCATTTGGTTTGGTTCTCACTAAAAATCGAAATTTTTTTTATTGGTTCGGTTTTTATCGATTAACCAAACCAAACCAACAAACTAATAAGAGCTTATTTTTTTGGAAATACAATAAAACAATGAAAAAAAAATGCAAAAACCGAAAACTAAAAGTTGAAAACCAAAAATCAAAAAATCGAACCGAAATTTCAGTTCGGTTCGTATTCGGTTCGGGTTTCATTCCGTTCGGTTCGGTTTTTCAAAAAAATCGAATCGAACCAAATTGTTGACACCCCTAGTCGTGACTGTTGTGCATACCACACGTAATCGGACAAGATGAACAATGTTAAGGATTGACGTCGAGAGACACCTATTAATTTTATTGAAAAAGACAATGATGTGAAATAGAAAGGTGTTCTCTAGGTGTGCACCGGGTGCAATGTATCTTTCCATAAGAATTAATGCAGTTGAGAGAATTTGGGGAATTTTTGTATATTTTGATATGTTTTGATGTAGACTAAATGAGCCTATAGTAGATAAGTATCTAGTATCTAGTAACATATTAATCAAGCATATGTATAATCAAAATGAGATATGAAGAATCTTTTAGATATATGTCCTATCTACTTACCAATCGTGTACTCAATCTATCTCCCAATTATTCGTTACAATTAATTATATTCGCATGTCATATTAGAAGTATAGCAAAAATACTACGAGTCCTAAGAAGCAAAGAGACTTTTCTTTTTTTGCTCAGATTTTGCTACAGATGATTGAAACCGTATTCATATATAAAGAATGACATTATTATTGCCAAAACCTGTGAGCAGAATCTTACTGTTGAAGGAAAGATGATCTAGTGGTATGAACTGGTATAACATGGTCTTTTGACAGTTGAACAGAAATTACGTTCTGCCTAGCTTGAAGCATAAACAAAAAGAGAAGGCTAATAATTCAACCACAGAATCAGAGCATGGAGCCATTAACCTGGCAGATTTCAAATCGACCTTCATCAAGCTGATCATGACGACTTATTTCCTGAGGTGCAGAGGAAAATATGTACTGTTTATACACTGAATATCTCTCTTAATGAGTGCGTAATATGTGTTAATTACTAATCTTTTACTTGTGAATACAGTGTTTGATCCAAGCAACATGAATTCGCTGAAGGAGAACAATGAAAGTGCGTCTGTTATGGACTTCAAATTGGAAACTGATGAATATGTTTAGTTGTGTGTCCGAAACAGGTGAAGGTGATGAAGATGTTGATTACATGCTAAATGCAGATCTCCTTGATGCCGACTTCTTCCACGGAGACCAAATGCAAACACAGGCAAATAGTGATTTGACCAAAAACAGGACAAAGTTGGAGTGATTAGCGGGAAAAAATAAAAAGAAAAGGAATCCCATAGAAGTGCTGATTTTACTCCTTTCATCTGGCGAAATGACCCCACAAGAGGAATCTGTCCACCCCGTACGGGGAGATATAAAGAAAAAGAGTAAAGAGAGGAAAAAGGACATTCACAAGACTAAAAGATGATAAAAAGGCCATAAAACTTCCTCAAGGAGGACAAAGTCGTGGAAAATTCAGCAAAGAGGACAAAAGGGGAGGAATAAGCAAGGACAGATGTGGGATCCATCAAGCACTGTGGATTAACTTCTCAAGCAAGGGGGAGATATCACCAGATAAAAAGTTGCTTGGCATGATACAAGTGTCTACCATTAACTTAGCATTCCCAACCTCAGGTTTGACAGACATCTCTGACGAAAGCCACTCTCCCCTCCCTCTGATTGCTTGGCGCCCTTGTTATTGTCTACTACCATCTTCCCGGGATTTCTAATTCTTGCGGCAGTCCTCTAGTCATGCCATTTTACACCTCTTTTGACTATTAATCAAAGTGATTGATGAGGTTATAGAGATGACTTAGAGTTTAGAGCAGCCTAACTTTAATGGATATCACCTAAGTGCGTCGGTCATGCCAGAAAGCTTTAATGTCATGCACAAACATCTCTGTTCTTTTTGCCACTAGAAATCTACTCTATCCTGAAGAACTAGTCCTCCCGTTTTTCTCTCAAACAGCTCAGAAACCCGATCAGAAGCCTCTACTTTCACTTTACTAGAGTTCAAGTAGTCCATCATAGAAAGTAGTTTGGCATTAACAGAGAAAGTCAGACTTGTAGAACCAGTTTCCTCTAGAATTTAGATTCGTCGAGATGTCATTTGATATGTGTCACTTTTTATCTTTACCAATCAAAGTACGGCTGTATACTTTTAGCTTCATTGAGTATTTATCCTGTATTTCCGATGTTGGTCTTAACATAACAACTACTTACGTCTCTGTCTCTCTCTGTGAGCAGAAAATTTGTTTTGGTCAGTCTCTGGGTGGAATCAGTACATGAGAAGGCTGCTGAAAATCACGTTTTAGGATAGTCCTAAACAGATACAGCTGTTTCCCACAATTGAAGTGTTTGACAGGTAGAACATTTTATCCCAAGCTACCGCCAAATCTTTTTATCATTGTACCTCACTACTGGGCTGAGATCCTACAATGAAGATTCTTAGGATGTTACAAGGACAAATTATAGATCTGATCAATGATCTGAGCAGCATCTAGTGGGTGTTATAAAAAGATTATTCATTATGACAGGCTCTTGATGTATGCAACCCCTATTGTCCCGATGTTTTTGTCTAGTTTGACAAACAGCGTTTATAATTTCTATAGTGTGGCAATTCTTGCTCGTTGAAAGGTAGATGCATAAAATAAAGCTGTGCTTTGACCGCAAAATAGCCAATTGTAAACTTATTTAAAAGTTACTTATCATGCACACACACACTCGTGAACAATAATCTGAATCATTACCCCACACCTTTGTTCTGGATCATTGGTCTATGAATGAACAGATCAGGGAAGAGAAGCGTAGTTACAAGCAGAAGTCACAGGTTCTTATTGTTCTTGGTGCAGATTAAACTGAAGTACTAAAAATCATCCTCTGATACAAAAGATACCAAATAAGGTAATCATGTAAGAGATCTGTTTCATATATATATCTACTCACTAATGGTACTTCATGTCTTTAAGTGCGCATTAGTGGGATGCCATACAATATGGTAGGATGATTTGCAGTAAATGCACTCACCGTTCTGCCTTTTCTTTTCCAGAGTAGTATGATTAAGTTCATTGATCAGCTCAAAGCCGGTTAGACACTCCATCCCAACATAGGCTAGAATATGTTAATTACTGAATTACAGTAATAACTTCCATCAATTTGACAAAGTAATCTTCATCTTTGGTACAACTGCTTAAGTGTAAAAGAAACTATAGCTGAGTTGTGAGTTTTCATAAGATCAAGCAGAGTATTATCCTTCTGGAAATGCAAACGGAGAAAATAATGACCCTAGACCCCACTACTTAAGAAGAATATTACCATAGGACATGTGATTCGTCACCACTAAAAGATTGATTGGTCACAGCTAACTGCATAGCGCGTATGGTTTTTCCTCAAAGTGGAGTTCAAGTCCAGAGTACAACCAAAGTGACAGTTCTGTTTATCGTCACTGTCAATCATCCAAATTTCTCCTTGTCACAGAATTCCAATTATAGTCTCTCTGCAACGACAATACTAGGCTCTAACGTTGTTTTATCATACACATATGCACCGAATTCTTTGCTGTCCACAGAGAACAGTGTGAATGAAAAGGAGAGTATTAGGCCCCGTTTGTTTGCGTTTCTTTTTTTTGTTTTTAAACAATTTTTCTGTTTTTTTGTTCCTGGGAACAAAAAAGGAACAGAAACGCGTTTGTGTGCGTTTCTGTTCCTTTTTTGTTCTTTTGTTCCGAAAAAAAAAAAAAACAAAACACAAATTTTGTGTTTCTTTTTTACGGACACAAATCGAAACACTTTTTTTTTTTTTTTTTATTTTCTTGTTCTTCTTTCATGGCCGAGACGGTCGCCGGCCTCGGCCACGGCCGCGACCGGCCGACGAGGGCCGGCGGCCTCGCCCGGCCACGCGAGGCTCGCCGGCCCGGCGAGGCCGACGCTCGCCGTCCCCGGCGAGGCCGAGGCTCGCCGTAGGCCGGGCGAGGTCGGCCTCGCCGAGCCACCGCCAGCGACGCCGACTGGGTGGCTCGGCGAGGCCGAGGCTCGCCGGCCGCCGGGCGAGTCGGCCTCGCCGGATTTGGGCGAGCTCGAGCTCGCCCGGCCATGGCGAGGCCGACCTCGCGCCGGCCCTCGGGCGAGCTCGATCTCGCCTAGATCCGGCGAGGCCGAGCTCGCCCGGCCGGCGGCGAGCCTCGGCCTCGCTGGCGGTGGCCCGGCGAGCCTCGGCCTCGCTGGCGGTGGCCCGCGAGGCCGCGGCTCGCGGCCGGCCGGGGCGAGCTCGGCCTCGCCGAATCAAGCGAGGCCGACCTCGCGCCGGCACAGGGCGGCTCGATCTCGCCCGATCCGGCCTCGAGCTCGCCCGGGCCGGCGGGCGAGCTCGCCCGGCCCGCGAGCCTCGGCCTCGCCGCGGTGGCCGGCGAGGCCGCCTCGCCCGCCGCTAGGCGAGCTCGGCCCTCGCCGGCCGGTCGCCGGCCAAGGCCTTGGCCGGCGACCGGCCAAAAGAAGAAAAAAAAAAAAAAAAAGAAAAAAAAAAAAAAAAAAGGAAAAATAAGAAAAAATAGAAAAAATAAAAGAAATAAAAAAAATATCCAAATTTACCAAACATGTTTCTGTTTATTTTTTATTCCCGAACAAGTTTACCAAACGCGTATTTTTGTTCAAAAATTGTTCCCTGAACGAAATACTTTTTTATATTTACGTTCCCCGAACAATTTTTAAACAGAAACACAACCAAACGCGCCCTTAGTGTCGACACATTCACCATGGCAGCTGTCCACAGAGAACCGTACGTGTAGCATACGTGGAATTAGCATGACCTAGATGTTATGACCAAACATACAGAGGAGAATTTGACTTGAATTAATCATCCAAAAATGGACCTTTGAAATGTAAGAACAATTCCTAAATGAAAAAGGGAGTTGATATTTTGGAAGCATCCAAGCGACAACCGTATGTTTTTATTAATGGAGCAGGAAGAAGAGGCATTTCCTGGGAAGAGTACAAAAGGTAGGCTTAAAAACTAGGCTTCGATAGAAACCCTATTAGCTTTCTAATAATGAATGCACTAGCAATGGTGAACTGGGGGAAAAGAAAATAATCTCAGTCATTGATCATGATAACTTGATTATAGTATTCCACCAATGGTGGTCTTTGACATGGTGAATGGGTGACTTCTTGAGGAAGGAGAAGACTTCAATAAATACCCCCTCGCCTCACCAAACACAAGCACACATGCACCCACGCACGCACCAAGTAAAAAGGAAAATTGTCTGCCCTGCAAGGTTCACTTGAATCTAGCTAGAAGTCTAGTATCCATCTTAAAAGACCGAGTGCCAGAAGGCAGATGAGCTAACCGCAGCCCCCCACTGTCAACCCGAAGTCTAAGGTGGAAGACAGAGCCTTAGAATTAGGCTTTCATCTTCAACCATCCTGGTCATCTGGACCCAACACTACTAAGAATCCCTTACGGGAAGCTTTGGGTGTCGATCAATTCGATCAGGCATTTGCCATCTATTTTCATTGTTCAACTCCTCGACGACATGAAAAAACCAAAAGCTTTACCTCCCTCTCTATCTATCCAAGAGATCGAAGTATGTAGAAGAAAACAAGATATGGAAACTAGGATCCATCCTATGAATATACTACCCGGGGAAAATGAACTCACCAAGATCGTGCTATTTCTTCAGCAGGCAATAGAAGGCTTCAGATTCTGTCCAACCGAGGAGGAACTACTCAATCACTTGAAGTCAACAGTATCCGGATGCAGAGAAAGTTTCTGCATCATTCCAACACTAGAAAACATCTACGAGATAAATCCATGGGTTTTACCAGACAAGTTCAGTGGTAAGTTTTTCGCAACTTCAAAAGCAAAAAAAAAAAAAAAAAAAAAGGTGCCTCAGAAACAGAGCAGTAGCTCCATTACTAAGAGTTTCTTGAATGTGCATGCAGAGAAATCGGTCATTCCATCCAAAGATCAAGAATGGTGGTTCATATGTCCACAGACGCAGAACCAACGGATTAGCAGGAAGACACCATGTGGTTCTTCTTGGAATATCACTGGTAAACACAAAGATATTAAGGCTAAAAATGACAACAAAATGATCGGTTCCAAGATAATATTAGTTTTCCATGATGGCCAGAATTCCAAGGGCACTAGATCCAAGTGGGTCATGCATGAGCTTCATCCACATCCTGATGATGTGCGTATTTCTACCGTTTGCTATTTATTTCCGAGCAATTTACTCCATTCCATACATTAATTTCTAGGCAATTATGATTATTTTGGATGTGCCGGCACTTGCTTTTAGGGAAGTGGCTTCCTTGCTACTGAGCATCAATGACTGTTTACAGATTGAATACCTCGGATTTAATTGATCTTTTACTTTCGAAACAGTGATCTTGAAGTACCGATTTGAATATTTATCTTTGACGACGTACTTTTTCCACAATTTCTAAACATCTGTTTTTAAGAATGTTGTTGCTGCTTGTTATGTGTTGGTTTTGTGATTGAGTTGGGATGACTTGGATTCTCCACAGATGGGTTACGTTCTGTGTTGCCTAAAGATGAAGCAACATGGGAAGGCAGATAACCAAGAACCATCTATCCAGGTAAGGGAGAACCAACCAAACGTTGCAGCTATGGCAATGGATGGATACATTCCATCAATTCCTCAATTTCATTGTCCTGAAGTTTCTTCTAGCGAGCAGAATAAGGTTATTGCCGAGTTATCTAAAAAAAATTACAGTAAGAGCGATAGATCATGTCAGAATAAAACAAAATCCCTAGCCCCTATACACGAAGACAATAACCCCTTCTCACAGAGCGAAGGATCATATCAGAATAAAACAAAATCCCCAGCCCTGATACACAAAGACAGTCACCCCTTCTCACAGAGCAACGGATCATATCAGAATAATACAAAATCCCCAGCCCTGATACACCAAGACAGTCACCCCTTCTCACAGAGCGACGGATCATATCAGAATAATACAAAATCCCCAGCCCTGATACACCAAGACAGTCACCCCTTCTCACAGAGCGACGGATCATATCAGAATAATACAAAATCCCCAGCCCTGATACACCAAGACAGTTACCCCTTCTCACAGAGCGACGGATCATATCAGAATAATACAAAATCCCAAGCCCTGATACACGAAGACAATCACCCCTTCTCACCTAATCAGGAGCATCTTGCGTGGACTAAAAATTCCTCCAGTACAGCAAATTCATCAGGAAGCTGCCTTGCTGTATCTGAACCTAGTATTCATGAGTTACATTTCCCACATCCTTTTCCTAATGTTGATGACACGTCTGGAACTTCAAACTTTATTGGTGAACAAGCAGATAAGAGCTGTTATAGCATGGATTGTGAGAACCCAGAGCAACTTCCTTTTGCAGAGGTGAGGAAAATAAGGATGTTGCAAAGGTCGATTTTTTTTTTTTTTTCAATCTCTAGAAACATGTAATTACATTTGGGATGTACATGTGTTCTTGAATAACAGCATCAGGTCCAGGAAATGCAGAACCAATTAAATGAGCTAATCATGAACGGGAGTTCCTCTAGTACAGAAATATCATCTGGAAGTCTCACTACTATTACTAAAGAACAGAGCTGGATCGAGCCTTGGATGTCCCCTCATTATTGTGATTTATTTCCTAACGGCGAACTTTTCAATATATATGGCCTATTCAGTGAACCTGAAGCAGAAATAGGAGTGAGTCAGGTAACTATTCATCGCATGTGTATTTTGGTTTTTGAACTCGAGCATCTTTCAACATGTCCAGAGATAGTGAAAGTCTTATGTCAAGAAAGTTTCATCCGGTATATTGGGGCTCACAACTATCTGTGCTTTCATCAGTTCTCTTTGGAAATTTTTGTTGCAGTATGGCCAACTTGGAGAAAGTACTAGCTGGGACAATCGTTTGGCAAAGAACAGGCAGCCAGAGCCTCCCATACAGCGGGCACATGCTCCATTACCGGAAGAGAAAGGATTTATAAAACCTACACTCAGCCATCTTCCAAGCACCGAAAAGATCATAACAGAGTATGCATCTTCAGATGAAGTGCCAACAAAAGCAAAGGTTAGTGAACGGATACAACTCAAACTAATTTTGCGAAATTACACTAAAATCACTGCCGGAGTTGGAGAAGCACGAAAAGTAGGACTCTGTTATAAATGTCACTTTCGAGTCTTATGTCATTAGACAGATCAAGCATGGAGGCGAAGCTCTTCTCCACAATTATATATATTCTCTTGGAGTTCATGAAGAACAGAACAAAGAGAAAACCTTTGTGAATTAGATTTCAAACACACATCTATTTTGAATAGTTAAAGGAAATGGATTAGTAATTTCCCCTACTAAAATGTAACTTTTCCAGACAAAAATTAGATCTCTTGATCATTACATTCACCAAGGAATTACTGTTTCTGTTGAAAGATCAATTCTCTTTGCAAACAAAATCCCGAATGAAATCATAGACAAAACTCAATTATAAAGATTCGTTGGAAGCCTCGATTATGATTTAGATTTAGATTTTTTTCCCATATATCAGTATACTCTGCAGGCCTTCATATCAAAGGTTACAAAAGAACCCTCTTCCTTGTTCATCAGTTAGTATAAATATTATTAAACAAATCAAGTCAAAGAAATTCCTTGCCTTTATTTAGCTAAACCATCTGCTTTTAAAATTGTAGAGATAAACGCTTCACAAATAGGATACGATGGCATTCCCAAACAATTTGAAAATAACAAAGAACGTATTGTTTAATTTATTTTTAAACATTGGAATAAAACCCAACAAAATTACCTCATTACTAAAAGGAAATTTTAGCAATTTGTTTTGACAATCTCCAAATTCCAAGGAGATTTATTGAATAAAAAACTCCGTCAACGCAGAGATTGCAAACAAGCAAAAGAGATTTTACAAGATGTCTTAAGCATTGCATCAAAACAATTTTTTGCACCATAGCAAGCAATTTTATTGGTATTAGATTTTGACATGGAAT
Source organism: Eucalyptus polyanthemos subsp. polyanthemos (assembly GCA_017140185.1). Lineage (NCBI taxonomy): Eukaryota > Viridiplantae > Streptophyta > Magnoliopsida > Myrtales > Myrtaceae > Eucalyptus > Eucalyptus polyanthemos. The sequence continues at coordinate 18,668,901 of CM029463.1, read as the reverse complement.
TTATAAATGTTTCTTAGAATTTATCGCCAGATTTTCTTACATGAGAATTCTTTCAGGAATACAATCACCATGCCTCCCAAACCCTAAAAAATGATAAAGGAAAAGCAATAGATACATCATCTGAAATATCACCAATTAAATCACAAATCCAAATACCTTCCATGACAACATGGACAGAAATTCTTGAGGAAGAACCATTAGAACCCATCATCACCCCAGAATTATCCCAATTAGCTCCACAATTTCCTGAAGAAACAATTATGCTTCTTCACACGATACAAAAATCAAAGCCAAAGACATCGTCCCAAGCAATTGAGCTAAGCTCAAACGTAACACCACTTGCCACCTCTGGCAACCAATTAAAAAGAAAATATAGTGAGATGATAATTAGGCCGCAGGCAATCCTGCAAAATGAAGATCAATATATTAAATACAAAAAAAAAATGCCTACTAGAGAATGATACTAGTTAAGATGGATTTTTCCATGAAATTCCAATCATTTTCTCACAAAACATATTCCCTAAAAATTGGTACAAAAACTTCTTGATTATAATGTGCACATTCTAATTGAAAGTAAATCAGTATTACCCAAACATTGCCTTCCCAAAATGATCCTACCCCTGTCATTCATTTTACTGGAACCATTCTCCAAATCATTCCACCATCCAAATGGGGTCCATCTCCTCATACAGCCTAAAAATTCCTAGCCAGAAAAATCACTTGACTCTCATATCTGCCCACATATACATGATGAGACTAGTTGTGGGATCATTTTGGTCCCCTAGTAGAAATACAACCACTAGAAATCTAATAAAGTAAACAAGCTGTTCGACTCAGAATTTATACCATTAGAACAAGAATAGGGTTTGCCGATTATTCTATTCAAAAGTAGCAAGAATTTTTCATGGGAGTAAGATTATTATATCCCTCCTCAAGGCCTTAATATTCCAAAACTCATTCGGATATTCAAAACTAAATGATGGGATAATTTCAATCTCATCAAAAATGCATCCAAACAAATAGTCCTGGCTTGGTTTAACCAACATCAAAAACCAAATTAAGCCTCTCCAAATAGCAAAATTATAAGAAACTCCTTCATTTCTACAGCAAAATCTTGGGCTAGTGCCCAACTTGCGGCTTTGAGATCACAAGATGAATACATCTCAATCACAAAGCAAATGCTAGTAGAACTAAAAGATGAATACATCACAATCACAAAACGACTTTACCCAATCACATCATAGTGGTGGCACCAAGGGGGACAACTGCTATGAAAATAATAAATACATAATAAAAGACCAGAAAACAGAAGACAATCAATCACAGGAAGCAGCACACCAGGAATCAAGGATATCTATCAATCTGCAGCAGCACGCGGGAATCCTGCCACCACTGAAAGCAGATTATATTGTATCAGACAGTAGCAAATCATTGCACACTGTAGAAGTATCCACAGCCCAATCACTGTTCATACAGAAGGAAACTCCCATTATTCAGCCACAGAAGAAGAAAGACAATGTGTAGGTTGAATCGGATAACATATCCCATTGCAAAACCAGAGATGATTCGCTTTCATCGACGAGATCGACAGCATCAACCAGTCAGTGCCGCCGAAATAAATCCAACACTAATCCAAGATCTCACATTGCTGTGTTTTTTGCACTTGTTTTTCTGATATGTGTGATTGTTGTTCTTCTGGTATGTGTAATCGTTGATGGAATACACAGAATATGTGATAGAGTCAGGGTGGATACGGGACCATGTGTTTTACTGGAGATTCTAGCCAGCGTCAGAGATGGCACAAGATAACTTCATTTGCTCGATGTGTCCCCTCTTAGTTCCATCTGTTGGATAAATAATGTCTAAGGTCATCTTCATTGTGTGCAAGTGAAGTTGATATATGTTGGGCAAATTCCAAGAACCGGCCATAGAAAATCATAAATAAAGAACATCCGAAGCATGCAAGCGTTATCTGAAAGATAATTTCCGCCAAGAGTGTAGAAGGTAGATGCACGGTCATCTTCCGTGATTCAACGGACCTGCTAATTAGTGTGCACTTTACTATTCGAGCAAAGCAGGAACAATGAGAAATGTAAAATCAACAAAGAGAGTAAGAGAACAGAGTGTTGTGTATTTGCATATCGGTGTGTAAAATGAAGAAGAACAGATCGTTATTTACAGGAGAAATAGTTTGGCAGAAAGCTGGAAATATCATGTGACGGCTAGGAGAATTATTGTGAAAAGTGCTTGCAAAATTGATAAGAATGGTCATGGGATAAAATATCACCACATCCAGTTTGACTGAGGACCAAAACATGAAGTTAAGAATATTTGTTTTACTAAGATAAGGAAACCACAAGTACTATAATTTTCGTATAACGTTCATTTGAGTGACGTAACTTATATACGATGTTCATTTAAGTACTACAACTTTTTTTTTCCGATCATTTGAGTGCTATATAACTTTTCAATTGATCATTTACATGCTATATTTTTTTAAAAAACATTCACACATCGGAATTCCAACAATTAGGTGAAAATTAAAAAAAAAAAAAGAATTGGAAAGTCATGACACTCAAGTAATCATTATTTTGAAGTTATGGTACTCAAAGGTGTCATTATCCCTCTTTTTTACTAATAAATAGACTTCTCCGAAAAAGGTTTAGAGATAAAAGTAAAAATTAGTAAAAACGAACCTTGGGACAGATTGACAATGTTTCGCACGCGGGGAGGCAAAATCAAACTTTACACTTTGTTTTTGTTTGACCCAAGCTCGTGCGAACAATCCCAACACCACCTTTTTGTTTGTTACCAAGCTAATAAAGTGAATGCATTAGTGAAGAGAACAAGAAAAGAGTTTCTCAAGTAATATAGGACAACTAAAAGTAAGGGAATATTTTTAAATACCAAACCTCCACGTATATCAAAAAGATTTATCAAAGTAGAGAAAGAATAAAAGAGAAGATTTATCAAAGTAGGGAAAGAATAAAAACTAATTTCACACTGGGAGGCAGTGCCTGGGGTCTTTTGGACTTTGAACCAGATCATAAAAATGAGACGAAAGTTGCAGAACCAATGGTGAAGCTTATAGCTTCCGTGAACTAAGGATTCTTATTGTAAGAGTGAGTTCCAACTAATCATATTACAAACCCACAATTTCTACTTATCAACACGGTTTTGCACAACAGAGGTGCTCGCCCTCAACCTCACTCTCAAATTTCTGCAGCAGACGAGAACTTCCACGCATAACATGGTGCTGGAATCTGATTGCTTGATTTTGGTGGAAGCCCTTCTCAACCCTGCCTCAATACCTTGGGAGAATAGAGTCTTGTTCTCTGAATGCACGGAGCTTTTGCAGCGTTTTCCTAATCTGCAGGTTCGACACTGCAGAAGAGAAGCGAACACTATCGCTGACTGGGCTGCCAAAGCCCACGGGGCCTCATTGCTTCCACCGAACTGGGCTGTATCTCCTCCTCTTTATCTTCTTGATCTCCTTTGCTCGGACATTATGTCGAACGGATGCTGTTCTTTACTTTCTTAATATAACTTCCGTTTTTAGACCCAAAAAAAAAAAAAAAAAAAAAAAAACACGGGTTTGCACGAACAGGCCGTGTGTGGACCTAATTTACTCACGAATGCTCTAGAGATTTAGTCTTGATGTGTATTGTTGGACCATTTAGTTAGATGGTGTGGTTCCTCGTATTTTGGAAAATCAATAGAAAAAACTAGCAAAATTCTTCATTTTTTAGTTTCCTGTTGATTTTTTTATTTTAAAAAAGTCTCATGTTGATCCTTTATCTCTTACTATTGAGAAAATATTAAGTGGGTTCTAAGTATCACGTCAACAACTAACGTGGCGTGCGTTAATGTACTATTAGCCCATTAAAAATTGACGCGTGATCAAAAAATAAATTAAAAATCCCTTAATTACCTACACTTCTCTTTTCCTCCTCTTCCATCTGCACGCACGAGCCCAACCGTGGCCCCTCTTTCCACCATCGCTCCTTCCGCCATCGCCACTGGTGGAGTTGGAGTTGCCGGCGCGGTATCAAACCAGTTTGGCCGTCTCCTCCGCCCGGAGATGGTGGACGCGGAGGTTATCTCCAGATCTGGTTTGCTGCAACGCTCCTCTGCACTGTCGGATCTGGTTTGCTGATCCAGATCTTGGCTCATCCATGGCTGCCGGCAAAGAGCTCAACAACTTTGCCGCAAATCAAGAAGCTGTCCATGGCTAATTGCTGCAACGGTCCTCTGCATCTCCAGATCTGGTTTGTTGCTCAAAAGCTTCGAGCTCGAGTCTTGGCTCGTCCATGGCTGCTGGCAACAAGCTCGACAGCTTTGCCGCATATCGAGAAGCCGTTCATGGCCGACCACTCCTCTGCATCTCCAGATCTAGTTTGCTACTCAACAGCTTTGAGCTCAAGTCCTAGTTCGTCCATGGCTGCCGGCGATGAGCTCAATAGCTTTGCCGCAGACTGTGGCTGCCACAGTGGGGCGATGGTATAGGGACAGCGGCGGTGGCTTGGGCAGTGGAGATGCCCAAGCTCAGGCGGAGTGGAGGTCGAAGATGGAGGGGAAAAGAGTACAAAATTAATTTTTTAAATTTTCACGTCAACATCCACGTGTCAAAATCCAATTGGGTATCTATAAATAAGCGCATGCCATGTCTGTAAATATTTTCTCCTTTCTACCTATCAGCTTACTCTATTTGAAATACTTTTGGGACGCGTTTGGTAAACGATTATGTTAGAAAATAGATTTAAATCGGAAATGATTCTTTTTTATTCGGTTAAAATAATTTACGAAAGCGAAAAGAATGTGTTTGATAATTTTATAAAATTTATGATTAAAAATAGAAAAAAAAAAATTGTGTTTGATAACTACATAAAATTTATATTCCAATCCTAAATTTTTTATCAAATTATAGAAATTCTATTGATTAATTATATTTATACTAAGTAATAAACATTTTAACTAATCAAATTTTTTATTAAATAGTAAATAATAAACTATAGTATAAACTATAAATATAAATACTAAATAAAAAATTAAATATGTATTCTATAAATAGCAAAATTTCAATTCATACTTCAAATCATTTTTTTTATTTTTTAAAATAATTTTATTAATTTTTTTCTTTTTTTTTTCCTTTCTTCCTCCCCTTCTTCTTCTTCTTTTTTAGGGTGATCGGTTGCCAGCCTTAGGACAACCAGTGACTGACCAAACGAGGGCCGGCAACCTCATTGGATCATCACTGGCCCTTGTCGGTTGAGCCTCGCTGGTGGCCAGGCGGCCTCGCTAGGGCTGGGCAAGGCCCACTTGGCCACTGACAGGGTCGAGTGAGGCTCGCCTAGCCATCGACGAGGCTTGGCCTCGCCAGATCACGAGGTGCATCTAGCCTAGCAGGTGGCTTGGCAGGCTTTGTCGATGGCTAGGTGGGCCTTGCCCAGCCTCTTGCTGGTGGCTATGCTTGCCTTCGACAAGCTCGCTGGACCTCACCCTAGCCTAGCGAGTCTCCAGCGAACTCGTTGGGCCAGTTGCTGGCGACTAGTGGCAGTGGGCGGCGAACAACAACCGCGGCGGTGGCGATAGATGAAGAAGAAGAAAAGGGAAGAAGAAGAATAAGAAAATGGCTTAATTCTTAGATTTGTTCTCGGGAACAAGAATTAACTTTTTTTTTTATTCTTGATTCTATTTTAAGTCTACTTTCAGTAACAAAAAAATAGAAATTTGTTTATGGGAACAAAATTTTACTAAACACGATTCTGTTTCAAAATTGCTTTCGGGAACAAAAAATCAGAATCATGGCCTGTTTGGACCAAGCAGGCCTTTTATGTTGGGAGGTACTAGAATACATAGAGATGGATTGATTAGCATGGCCTCCATTGGCGAGTTTTTGGCCCATGCTTGGGCAGTTCCACCAAACACGTCAGTCAACTACATTGATATTCCAACCCACGTAATAGAGTAGAGCTCAACCAACAAAACCAGTTCCATCAAACACGCATGGTTGTTTTTTTTTTTTTTTATCATGGTCCATGTACTCTGAACACACGAAACAACAAACGAGGACTGAGAATACATTTTTATCAACACTGAAAGTTAAGAGTGAGGAATAGGAGAGAGCTTATATATAGAGATATCAATACTCCAGCAACCAATATCAAGCTGCCCAACAAACTCGAAAGCATAACTCTTGATGTGAGAAGGCTGTCAAGATATGGGCCACATTAAGAGAAGATCCATGGCACCATTTCATATATGTAACAACAATCTATTTGCTTTGCAAATAGGAATATTCTAGTATAGATGACAATTCATATAAGGATTTCCAACATAATGGCCTCTCTCTCTCTCTCTCTCTCTCTCTCAAAAACCATTTAAGACAATTTGTTGGGCCAGCACAGCATTATAGGCTGTTTCTAACGGCCATTGATGATAAATTTTGATGGAACAGATTCAATGGCTCGATTGCCCAAGAAAGAAGATGAAAAGACAATGTTGAAGGAATAGTAGCACTTAGAGGCTATAATTTGGCTTGACCGTTTATCAAAAAGATTAATTTATTGACCACACTCTAGTTTTGACCACATTCCTTTGAGACTCACAGCATTTTCAGAAACTACATTTCCCAGACTTTAGAAAGTGTTTTACTTAGGGAGATTTAATTATGTAAGGTCCTTTGAGATGATTCAAGGGAAGTAGAATGGTGTTTTGAGAGCAATCTAGTTCTCTTTGTTTGAAGAAAGAGTACTTCTGGTGTTATTGCCTCCCCTCCAATTAAAGTGGTGTTAAGAGTAAGGTCTTTGACATAAAGTGTTAAGAGTGATTTGGCCAAAAACAGGGCAATATTGGAGTAATTAGCAGGAAAAGAAAGAAAAGGAAATCTCATGAAAGGGCCAACTTTTACTCCTTCCTTCTGGCAGAATGACCCCACAGGAGGAATCTGTCCACCGCGTAAGGGGAGGGATAGAGAAAAAGAGAAAAGAGAGGAAACGACAATTACAAGGCCAAAAGATGATATAGCAAAGGCCATGAAACTTCCTCAAGAAGGTGAACAAAGTGTTGAAGAATTCTGCGAAGAGGACAAAAGGGAAGGATTGATCAAGGACAGACGTGGGATTCATCAAGCACTGTGGAGTAACTTCTCAATCATGGGGCAGATATCACCAAATAAAGTTGCTTTGGCGTGACTCAAGTATAAGTCTGACAGAAATCTCTGACCAAAGCCACTGTCTCTCTATCTGTGATTATTTGGTCTCCGTATTATTGCCTACTACCCTCTTCTTGAAATTCTAATTCTTGTGTGGCAATACTTTTAGGGCGTATTTAGTAACGATTTTATTTTAAAAAATAATTTTTTATGAGAATTTTTAAAATTTTATTTTCAGGAATACTTTCCAAGGAAAAAAATGTGTTTAGTAACTTTTCAAGATTTATATTTTTGAAATAGAAATACGTTTAATAAGATTCTTAATTTTTTTTTTTATTTCTTTTAATTTTTTAATTCTTTTATTGTATATATATATATATATATATATTTTTTTTTTTATATTTTGGCTGGCAACGGTTGGGCGAGATTTGACAATCTCATCAGAGACTAGCCTAACCATGGCAAGCTTCAGCCTCGGGCAAGGTCAAGACAACACGAGGGCAGCCAAGGCCCAGCCTCGTGCTAGCTGGGGAGGTTGAGCCTTGCCATGGCCGCACGAGACTCGGCTTCGCCTTGGCTGGGCCAGGTTGACCTCGCCCAAATCTAACGAGGTCGAGCTCGCCAAGACTTGCTGCTCGCTTAGCCACTAGCGAGTCTTAGCCTCGCCAAGCCACCTTCAAGAGATGTCGTCCTAGAGGTGGCCTGGCGAGGTTGCCGGCCCTCATCTAGCCATTCGCTGACGCCAGCCATGGCTAAGGCCGGTGACCAACCAAAAGGAAGAAGAATAAGAAGAAAAGAAAGAGAAAAATAAAAGAAGAAGAGAAAAAAAAAATAGATTCTATAAATTATTCCTGGGAACAAGAAGTTACTTTGTCTACTTCTTGTTTCTGTTCCAAATCTATTCCTAGAAACAAAAAGATAAATTATTTGTTCCTAGGAACAAAGAATTTTACCAAACAGGTTTTTATTTTTTTTTCATTCTCCGGAACAAAATAACAAAAATAATTGTTATGGGGAACAAAAACAACTTTTACCAAACAAGCCCTTATTATGCCATTTAACACCTCTTTGACTATTAATCAAAGTGACCGATGATGTTTTTCAGAGACAACTTTACAGAGTTTAGAGCTATGTCACTTCTCTTCATTTTTTCTGCATTTATTATGGTTGATAATCGTCGCGCGTAAGCAATACAGTCTCAACCTTTAAGCAACCTCTTTTATGATTTAGGACATAGTTAACCAACTAAGCCATACATAAAATTTTCGTCCCTGTACAAAGATATATTCCCATCGCCATACAAGACATTTCTTCCATTTTAGTCCCTCCCTGAACTTTTTGCTACTAGATTTGTCTCTTTTACCTGCTGTTTCACCGCATTATTAGGCTCCAAAACAAGCTAGTAGAGTTATCCAAACAGTCCGCGGGTGACTGAAATGAGAAAAAAAATGTGGATGCATTTGGGTCAGCATTCCCAAGGGATTTTCGACCTCAACAATCCCTTGGGAAAATGTTAAACCATTTGCCAACCATTTTAAATGAGCTTTCAATTTAATGCTGACATTGTGAAAGCTGAAAGCACAATGCCAATTGAAAACTCAATGTTAATAGGGATTAAACATTATGCTTTCAACATTTAGTCAAATGCTGAAATTAATTTTTTGCTTCCAAAACTATCCTTACAAATTCTTTAAATTTTCAATTTTTTCGTTAGTTAAATCTTTTTATAAAAAAAAAAAAAAAAAGGAGACAACCCTTCTCTGGACTAGCAAAGGGCTATGATTGCTGGCAAGCCAAATTTGGCACCATTGGCCATATCCGTTCGCCAATCCAGCAAAAGGTTTGGCTCATTTTTCCGAAAAAAAATATATGTATATATATACCCTAAGCCCATTACAAAAGTTTTTTGGCCAAACACATTTTCAACTCGAAGTCCATTTGTAAACAAGTTTTAACAAACATAATTTGCATTTCCCCAAATAACTTTGATTTTCAGCATTTACATTACACCCAAAGCTCATTTACAAAATTGAACCAAACGGACCCGAAAACATACATGCACTTTTGGTATCTCTTCATTCTCTCTCTCTCTCTACTTAGATAATTAGGAGTAGGGCAAGAACAAAAACTGTTTTTGCCACAGAAAAGACATGATGGAGAAAAAAAGAGTATTGCAATTAGAAATGCAGTCTAGTTTACCAATTCCACTAGTTGTCTTTGAAGTTCACATTCATTGAAGTTGAGCCATTATATATAGAATGGTCGATTCATCTTTTTGTTAGCACTTAACAATACTCTTACTTTGTCAATGCCTTTCTGTTTTGTTCCAACTTCCATGAAATAACAATTGAGCTCCTTTTCAATCTCCTTAGACAATCAACCAAATTGATTCAAAATTTCTTTTTTTGACTCATATAACAACCGTGGACCACAATAATTAGGGTTTCATAATGAATTATAACTTCTAAGTCATGTTATTCTTGTCATATTTTTTTTCTTTTTTCCTTTTTATGACTAACCCAACCACGATTTTAATAGAATACACTTCTCACATAATCCAGTTGTTACACAGCCCACTCCCATCAGTGTAAATGTGTATCGTTACATTTTGAAAAATTGCTCAATTATCCAGATCAAACGTGAAAGATTTGCATGTCAGTTTTGTTTTAAAAAGATAACACAGGCCGTGTATTTGAAATTACTCCATCCAACTTTCCTGTAATCCGCCCACTGAAAACTCGCCTTGCAAAAGTGTTAGGTCTGACCAACCACACACATGCCTGTTTGTCTATACGGGCATGCAAATGTTGGTATCAAGTTGTTTAATGACGAAGGTTTCATTTATTTCATGGAATAGAAATGATTTGAAATTCTAAAAAATATCACTTGAATCTTTTAAAATAATTAACCTGAAAAATATTTTAATTATCAATAGCAATTTATATCTAAATAATTTTGTGGATGATGAAAATAATTTTTATTCATTTATTTCTATAAGTGATTCAAATGATCACTTAATTTTTTTTTTCAAATTATATATATATTTGTGGAAAACATTTTCCTCATTTTTAGGCGTTTGATTCGTTAAGAAAAATGAGTCAATGGAAAAAGTTTTCCAATCAAAGCTTAAATTGAAGAAAATGATTTCCTCTTTGAAAGAACTAAAAAATGTTTCCAAAATATGATTAGGTTTCAGCAATTAGACCCGAAACTTTATGCTTGGGCATAGAAACCTCAACTTTGATTCTTGGATTCCGGCGTTCAGCACTAGGTCTATAACATCCACAATTTACGACCCATGAGAAATGTCTATGAGTCTAGTATGCTAGTGGCAAGGATCGGCCATGGATCGTTCCAAGAATCAGCCATGGACCGATTGGCCCAATCGAAAGGGTAACTGAGGGATTAACCATGTCTCGATCAAATAATCGGCCATGAATTGATCAAAAGATCGACTAGAACAATTTAATGACCACGCAAGTGAACCTAAGTCATTTGGCCAATGACCAACTGCTCGACCACAAATGGTTGATCGAGGGATGGTCACGTATCACCACGGATTGATGAGCGATTATGAATCGATCCCAAGTGGTCACATTTTGATCGTGAGTGATTTCACTCGGTCATGTACCAACCGTGAACGACCATGAGTTGACTCGGTGCAATCACGTGTCGATCACGGATTGACCAATCCTACACAACCACATAACAATCGAGAGTCGGCCTCGACCAGGCTTGGGGTCAATTTAGAAGCTCATCTGCTCGACTAGTACCGACCCAAAGGCTGGCAATTGAGCCCACACTTTGGCCCACTTATTTCGCCAAAGTAGGGGCAATTTTACTTATGACAACCACACTAAGGATGGTTTTTTCATGAATCTCAGGTGTATCGAAATGGTCGATAGGGGATGTACACAAAAAGCCTTTGCCCAATTCCAATTACACTTTAAATGGTCTATTTCCCATGTTTACCTTATCCTTTGAAAATGGATAAAATAAAACATTCTAGAACACTTGGATCATTTAATGAAAGGGATGATTCACCACCTTAAGTAGCATAAGGAGGATTTGGTAATCATTATCCAAGATTTGCCTTGAGGATTAAGTAAAGGACTCTTAGACAAATGTGCCAATATAAAGAAATTGCAATGACAAATTATTACTATTCTAAGGCTTAGGTGCCACATTACTCTCTTTAGGGTGCCATCTCTTCAAAGTGACTTATTCTCCAAGAATGGATCAAGAGCTCATGTGGACCAATCAAGGGAAGACAAAAGAGAAGGTTCTAGAGAACTTGGCATGGGGAGCAAGTTCTTGAATTTAGGCATATGGTAAATATATAAACCTCATGATTGCCCAAATCTAAGCCATTAATGAAGATGGCAAGTCATAGGCTTAAGTGAACTCTAAAAATTTGGTCATCATTACACCTAAGATTTTGCTTGTAGAGAGCAAGTTGACCAAGTAATGATGAAATTGCGACTTACAAGTTTAGGTAGACCATTTAAGAGTGGCTTGAAGAACAAGTAACACATGTTTTTTGGAGGTTAGTCATTAAATGAGGGTATGACTCACTAACCTAGGTGGTAAGGAGTAAATTAAGTAATCATGACCATAGAATCTTCCTTAAGAACAAGTTGGGGCCATTAATGAGGTTTGACCTATAAATAGAGACATCCTCCCCTCATTTCCTCACCCCCACCTCTTCTTCTTCACTTACTCTCTTTTTTCTCTCACGCCTTCTCACTGTTGCCCCTTTCCATCTCTCAACTTTGCACACCTACCGCCTCATTGGACGGCCCTCTCTTGGTAAAACCACTTATAGTTTATCAAGATTCATCGAAAGTAAGTGGAATCTCTAACTCTTAGTTAGGGCGATAACCTATGGCATCGAGTTTAGTTGTGTGCTCACCCATATAAGCCATGTGTATTTTATAATGTTGTTTTATATCGTTTGTTCATATTTGCATGCTTAAATGTGTTCACACCTTGTGATGAGGTCGAGGTTCGCTTGGCTCGAAATCATGGTCAAGTCGTGATGGCCTAAGGCCACAAGGTCTTGGACCGGCATTGAGGCATGCTAGTTCCAAGTTTTGTTAGGTGCGGGGATTGCCCAAGGCAGTGAGGCCTTGGAATTGAGAGGGGACCGCCTAAGGCCGCAAGGTCTTAAATCAGCACTAAGGCGTGTGGGTTCCAAATCTTGTTTGGTATGGAGAGTAGCCAAGCCCACTGTGACATCCTGAAATTCGATCCTGTTTTCGATAAAGTGAAATGGGCATTTCGTCGACGTGCCTATGGTCCTTTTTCTCTGAGTTGATCACTCACGAGTTAATTAACCTATTGGATGAAGCCGTTAAGGGATGTATCTGCAGTAAAATCCCTAAAAGCTACCTAATTAGTTGGATTTGGCTAAAATCACGTCGATCGATTTTTAATCACGAAATTGAACTCGATTTCGAGAATCAAATTTTAGGCGCATCATAATTATTTTTTTTAAGACATTGTCTCATCGTTCGTCAATTTATTGACGAGTTCGAAATTTCAAGAAAGAAATTATCGGAAGAAAAATTGAAGACCGAAAGGAATTGAAAAGGGAAAGAGAAAAGAAAAGAAAATAAGAATAATGGTGTTATTTTTATTTTCTTTTTCCCTCTCTCCCTCTCTCTTTTCTCTCTCTCTCTCTCCCTCCCTTTCTCTCTTTTTTTTTCTCTCTCTCTTCTCTCTCCTCTCCCCTCCCCTTCGTGTGGACAGCTCTCCCCCTCGCCCCCACCCCCCACCGACTTCTCTCTCTCTCTCTCTTCTCATTTTGACCGGTCAAGCCTCATCCCTTCTCTCTCTCTCTTCTTCCCCCCCTGTGTGACCGCATTCTTCCTCTTTCTTCTTCTCCTTCATGCGAAACCAGAAAGTAGAAGCTCGAGTGGAAGCTGCAAGCGTATGAAGACAGCAGCCAGCCGCCTGTCGCCGCTGAACCGGAGCCGGACCACCCGCACGCCCGCTGCTCGCCGCCGTCCCACCGTCCGCGCATGCCCTGCGTCCTTCGCTCATTGCAAAGCCTCCCCCGTGCGACCTAGCCCCTCGTTTTTCCTCGTTCGGACAGCTCCGGCCACTGCCCAGCTCCACCGGACCTCCCCGGCGTCCCCCTCGCCCTCCGCTAGCCTCCCCTTGCCGCCCTAGTTACCGAACGAGCTTCGTCTAGCCAAGAACAGTGGCGGGAAAAGTGGGTTTCCAGCCCTGTTCAAGGCCCGTTTTGGGCCGTTTCCGGGCCCCGAACCCGACCCGTGCTTTGAAAAATTGTTCCTCACGTCGCCCCCGTCGGAATGATCCGATTTGCGCGCGATTTGGTGAGTAATCTCACTAATCTCGGATTAGTTGGCTAATTATGCTTAAGGTTGGTTTAGTTTTAATTAATTATGTTTAGGTGGTTAGATTAGAATAGATTAGCGATTATTAGTCAATTGTCATGCGAATTAGACCAATTGATTGTGCAATTAGCAAGTAGACGTGGTCTACTATTTATTGAAAGTGTCTTGGGATTTTTCCCGACCCTTAGTGGGCTTCAATTAGGCTTTTCAGGTCTAAGTGGAATTTTTGTTATTTAAATATTAATTTTCGGAATTAAATTAAATAATTATTTATTTTCCGAAAATTCAACTGAGATGGCACGAGACTGGAATTTTATGCTGGTGACCGTGGTGAAGTCCGTTTGTTTAATTGGGCTTTATTTTGTGATAAATTGAATTTTTAATAATTATTAATTAATTTTCGAAATTAATTAATTAATTATTTTCGGAAATTAAGGTTGAGATGGCCGACGACCGAAATTTCGTGCTGATTGTCGTGGCACAATCCTTTTATTTATTTGAGCTCCACGTTGCATTGAATTAAATAAATTATGATATTTTAGGGATTTACCCTAAATTGATTGGAATTGATTGAGATTGAATTCTTGATTGGTAAATTGCTAAGTATGTTATTCAGCACTTATAATGCTTAGTTGAGTTGTTTGTTAATTATTTGATTGAGAAATCGTTGGGTATTGGTAACCCCCTGAAAGAAAATACGTGGGCTCGGTGAATTGGAATATCACCTGGAGAATGCACGTGAGTTCAGTGATTGAATATGTTATCATGGTGAAGAGGTCGCCTAAGAGAATGAACATGGCTCGGAGACTCGGTATGTCTTCCTGGAGAATGCACGTGGCTCGGTGACAGAGTTTGGCATCTAAAAGGGCACGTGGCTCAGTGAATTGATGCATCACTTTGGTGAGATAGCACCTAAGAGAAGGCACGTGGGCCCGGGCATCGTAAAAAGGACACGTTGGTCGGTGATCTGATGTACCACTTTGGCAATTAAGTGCCTTAGAGAATGCACGTGGGTCAAGTATCCCGAAATAGCATCTAAAAGGGCACGTGGCTCGGTGACTTGATGTACCACTTTGGCGAAATGGTCACCTTAGAGAATGCATGTGGGCCCAAGGTTCAAGGCATGTGGTTCGGAGACTTGGAATGTCGTCCTAGAGAATGCACGTGGCCTAGCTTTTAGATACTCCTCCGTGGAGAATGATTTGTGTGACATGTAATCGACTGGTTTGATTTGTTTGGAGTAAATAGGTGCCTATTGTGAATTATACTGACTTGCAGGTGGGATCTGAGGCTAAGGTAAGTCATCTGACTTGTTCATGTTTATGCAGCCTATAGTATAATGGTTTACTAATCGAGCCTTAGTGGGGTAGAACTCGCTGAGACGTAGTCTCATCCCGGTTTGGGAAAATCATTTCAGGACCCCGCTGAGGAGTTGAGGAGGAGGAGTCCGAGAAGGAGAACTCGGAGGTAAAACTTGAGGAGAATGATTTTTGGAAGAAGAAAATAATCCCGAGAGGGGCCTTGAGTACGGCCCAGATGGACTGAGATTCTATCTTCTTTCGAGATCTCCATTTTGATGTGAATAGAGTTTAGAGTAAAAAGTTGTGAAGTATTCTGGTTTGTGTTTTATATAAAAGTTTGGTTATAAGTTTCAATATGAAAAATATGACCTTGATTTTCTATCCCATCATTTTATTGTTTGGGGATTTTATTTGTTTCCGCATGTGCTTAATAAATGAAAGGGTCGGCGATACATAGTCATGGGATATCACATTATAAAATTGACTAAAGAGAATGATGAGTGCGTGCCCGAGGATTAGGGCGTGACATCCAGTTTAAGTGGTATCAGAGCCAGGTTGAAGATTGGAGTGATAAGGAGCGTTGACCATGGGATAGTTAGTAGGAAATGCCTTTAAATTCATGCTGGTGCATGTTTGTGTTAGCTAAGTGCTAATATTGTTTGTTGTTTGGATCGCTTTGTTTCTAATTCGGTGTTGAATTGGAAGCATGTGTTAGTTGAGTAAAGCTACATCATGAGCAATCAGGAGCCGATAACTCCTGCAAAGAGGACCAATAGGGCCGTTATTCGGGGTAGAGCTCCGACTCGTGTCAGAACTCGAGGCAGACGTGATCGAGTGCCAGCACAGGCTAGCACGAGTGGAATGATTCCACCTATAGTAGATGTCGGGGTAGCAGCCCCTAATGATCGTAGGGTGGATGGGATCTTGTATGTTCTAGAAGTGATGGGTAATAGAATGGATCAACAAGCCATTATTGTTGAAGCCGCTGTAACTGCCATTGCCGCTGCCGCCACTGGAGCCGCTCTTGTTGCTGCACCTGTAGCTGCACCTACAGTTGCACCTGCCGTTGCTCTAGCCACCGTAAATGTTGAAAATCCACCGGAGATAGTGGTCGCTGCAAGACCAATCCATAAGTTGGTGGAGCATTTCCTAAAGTTAAATCCGCCGTTGTTTACCGGGTCTGAGGACCCCAAAGCTGCTTCTTCCTGGATTTAGAAGCTCGAGAAAGCTTTTGTACTGCTGATGTACAATGAGGTTGAGAAGGTAATGTTAGCAACTTACCAGCTGGAGGGAATTGCGAACACTTGGTGGATGACTACTCGTGAAATGATCTTTCCGGAAGGCGCTGTTCAGGACTGGAACACTTTCCGTGAAGCCTTCAATGATAAGTTTTTCTCTAAGACTGCCAGAGAGGTGAAGATGGCCGAATTTCAACGTCTTCGCCAGGGTTCCCTATCTGTTGATGAGTATGAGGCAAAGTTCGCTAAACTTTCGCGATATGCCCCCGAGTTAATCGAAAACCCTGTGAATCGAGCGAGGAGGTTCGGAGATGGATTTAGACAGGATTTGAGAAGCGCCTTAGTCCTTTTGGATCTGAAAACATATAACGACATATATCGGAGAGCTCAGAAAATTGAGAAAGATCAGAACGATAAAACTACCTCATCTGGATCGAAGTTTAGCTCTCACAGGGACAACATCCGCCAAGGAAAGAGGCCAATGTTTGGAAATAGATTCCAAAGCCCGCCTAGCAAGAAGAGTGGATATAATATGTCAGGACCTATTAGGAATGATGCGTGTCGCTTGTGTGGGAGAAGACATGGGACAGCACCGTGTCCAGCTAGGACGGGTGCATGTTTCGAATGTGGCCAACAGGGCCACATAGCTAGATTTTTTCCAAAGAAGCAAAGAGGACAACCTCAGTTGCCGTCGTCGCCACCGATGAGATAGATAGGAGGGTATGCCCCTCAGAATGCACCGCAAGGAGGATAGCAGAGACCTCCAGCTCAGGGCACTATGTATGCGATTACCCAAGGTCAGGCAAAAGCTACGCGTGGCGTGATCACAGGTACGGTCTCGCTCAACGATCAACCTGCTTATGCTTTGTTTGATTCGGGAGCAACTCATTCCTTCATTGCCAAGCAATATGTTAGGATGCTAGGGTTGAGTCCTATATTGTTGGAGTCGGCAATTTGCATATCTACACCCTTGAAAAATAAAGTTATTGCAGCTTTGGGATGTTCGGGGTGCAAGTTAGAGATTGGTGAGCGAGTGGGGAAAAATGACTTGTTAGTCCTAGCCATGTATGATTTTGATTTGATAATTGGCATGGACTGGCTCACCAATCAACGAGCTAAAATGGACTGCTATTGTAAGGCGATTCAATTTGACCCATTAGGGGGTAAGAGCTTCGAGTTTGTCGGGAATCGAGGAGGACCTTCGATTTCCTTAATTTCGTCGCTGGAAGCAGCTCGTTTGTTAAATGAGGATTGTCGAGGGTACTTAGCGACTGTCATGGATACGACAGTTGAAGAGTTGAAAATGGAAGATATTTCAGTGGTACAGGAGTTTCTAGATGTCTTTTCAAAAGAATTGCCAAGGTTACCGCCAGAAAGAGAGATTGAATTTATGATCGAGCTAGCACCAGGGATAGAACCGATCTCAAAGGCACCTTATCGAATGGCGTTATTTGAGTTGAAGGAATTGAAGGTGCAGATGCAAGAATTACTGAATAAATGATTTATTCGTCCTAGTGCATCACCTTGGGGAGCACCAGTTCTATTTGTTAAGAAGATAGATGGTTCGTTACGTTTGTGCATCAACTATCGGCAGCTTAATTAGGTAATGATCAAGAAGAAGTATCCATTGCCGATGATAGATGACTTGTTTGATCAATTGCAAGGGGCGTCAATATTCTCAAAGATCGATTTGAGGACAGGATATCATCAGCTGAGGATTAGGAAAGAGGATATTTCTAAGTCCGCATTTTGTACCCGATATGGGCATTACAAGTTCACAATGATGCCGTTTGGATTGACGAATGCTCCAGCTGCCTTTATGGATTTGATGAACATAATGTTCAAGGAATATTTGGATCAGTTTGTGATCGTGTTCATTGATGATATCTTGGTCTATTCGAAAAGTAGTGAAGAGCATGAGAATCATCTAAGATTAGTGCTTCAGACCTTAAGAACTCATTAGCTGTATGCTAAGTTTAGCAAATGCGAGTTTTGGTTGACTCGTGTTGCGTTCTTAGGTCATGTGATTTCCGGAGAAGGAATCTCCGTCGGCCCAAGCAAGATAGAAGCCATGATCAAGTGGCCGAGACCAACATCAGTAACAGAGATCATAAGTTTTCTAGGGTTAGCAGGTTATTACAGACGGTTTATGGAAGGTTTCTCATCGATAGCGTCGCCTTTGACAAAGCTCATGAAGAAAAATGAGAAATTCATATGGACAGACAAGTGCGAGCATAGTTTGCAAGAGCTGAAGGAAAAGCTGACTACCGCACCTGTGCTGACGATTCCATCTAGTCCTAGAGGATTCGAAATCTATAGTGATGCATCATTCAGGGGATTGGGTTGCGTGTTGATGCAACATGACAGAGTTGTTACATACACTTCCCGGCAGCTGAGACTTCATGAATTGAATTACCTAACGCATGACTTAGAACTCGCGGCTATCATATTTGCATTGAAGATTTGGAGGCATTATTTGTGCGGAGAAAAGTTTCAGATTTTCACAGACCATCAAAGTCTCAAGTATTTGTTCTCTCAAAAGGAGTTGAACATGAGACAGCGCCAATGGATGGAATTACTGAAGGATTATGACTGTGATATTCTATATCACCCGAGAAAGGCGAATAAGGTCATCGATGCATTGAGTCGGAAGTCTTCAATAGCGCAAATCTTGGTTAAGGAGTGGAACTTAATCGAGAGAGCTTGGGATTCGGAATTTAAATTTGAGATAGGCCACCTCTCGAATCTTATGGCCACCCTCAGAATTGAGCCAAATGTCCAGGTCAGAATCAAGCAACTCCAACTGACAGATCTAGACGTACAGAGAATTCTTCAAGAGGATACCGATAAAAGAAAGGCTGATTTTCAAGTTTCTAATAACGGGACTCTAAGGTTCCAAGGATATTTGGTTGTACCCAATGATGTTGAGCTTAGAGAAGAAATTTTATCTGAAGCACATCGTAGCAGTTACAGCGTTCATCTTGGAAGCACTAAGATGTATCAGAATTTGCGTCAACACTACTGGTGGTCAGAAGGCAGACATCGCCAAGCATGTGGCCAAGTGTTTGACTTGTTAGCAAGTAAAAGCCTAGCATTGCAAGCCGAGAGGACGTCTGCAATCTCTCACGATCCTAGAATGGAAGTGGGAGCATATCACGATGGATTTTGTGACTGGACTACTAAGGAGTCAGAGGGGAAATGATTCGATTTGGGTAGTAGTTGATAGGCTGACAAAATTGGCTCACTTCATTGCAGTTCGAAAAGACCTGAGTCCGGATAGACATGCAGACCTGTATGTGCGTCAAGTGGTTCATATGCATGGAGTGTCGGTTATGATAACATCTGATAGAGACCCGAGGTTTACTGTTGCTTTTTGGAAGAGCTTGCAGAATGCTTTAGGTACAAAGCTTTAGTACAGTACAGCATATCATTCTTAGATGGATGGCCAGTCTGAAAGGACAATTCAGACTCTTGAAGACATGCTGAGAGCGTGTGTAATAGACTTCAAAGGAAGTTGGGAAGATCAGCTTCATTTGGTGGAATTCGTCTATAATAACAGTTATCAGCAGAGCATCAAGATGGCTCCATTTGAAGCGTTGTATGGCAGGGCATGCAGAACTCCAGTATGTTGGGATAAAGTCGGGGAAAGGAAAATCATAGGCCAAGAGTTGGTTCAGCAATCAGTAGATGTTGTGACAGTAATCAGAGACAGATTAAAGAAGTTATGCAGATAAGCGTCGAAGGTCTTTGTAATTCCAAGTTGGTGATCACGTTTTTTCTAAAAGTGTCACCAATAAGGAGAACTTCGCGCTTTGGTAAGAAAGGTAAACTGAGTCTGAGATACGTAGGTCCGTTTGAGATTCTCGAAAGAATCGGAAACCTAGCATATTGTCTTGCGTTGCCGCCAAGATTGGCGCAAGTGCATGACGTCTTTCACGTGTCGATGTTAAGGAAGTATGAGCCTAACCCAACCCATGTGCTCAATTTCGAGGAATTGGACGTGGATGACCGTGTGTCATACGTTGAAAGCCCGATTTAGATTGTCGATCGTAAAGAGCAAGTTTTGCGTACAAAGACCATCACATTGGTCAAAGTGGTCTGACAACACCACGGCATTGAAGGAGCGACTTAGGAGACGGAAGAGTCGACGAGACAATTGTACCCCCGCCTTTTGAGCGAAGTGTAATGGTTTAAATTTCGAGGACGAAATTTTTATAAGAGGAGAAGAGTTGTAACATCCTGAAATTCGACCCTGTGTTCGATAAAGTGAAATGGGCATTTCGTCGACATGCAGAAATTCGACCCTTTTTCTCTGAGTTGATCACTCACAAGTTAACTAACCTATTGGGTGAAGCCGTTAAGGGATGTATCTGCAGTAAAATCCCTAAAAGCTACCTAATTAGTTAGATTGGGCTAAAATTATGTTTGATCGATTTTTAACCATGAAATTGAATTTGATTTCGGGAATCGAAATTTTAAGTGCGTCATAATTATTATTTTTAGGACATTGTCTCATCGTTCGTCAATTTATTGACGAGTCCGAAATTTCAAAAAAGAAATTATCGGAAGAAAAATTGAAGACCGAAAGGAATTGAAAAGGGAAAGAGAAAAGAAAAGAAAATAAGAATAATGATGTTATTTTTATTTTCTTTTTCCCTTTCTCCCTCTTTTTTTCTCTCTCCCTCCCTTTCTCTCTTTTTCTTTTTTTTTCTCTCTCTCTTCTCTCTCCTCTCCCTCCCCTTCGTGCGGACAGCTCTCCCCCCCCCACCGACTTCTCTCTCTCTCTCTCTCTTCTCATTTTGACTAGTCAATCCTCATCCCCTCTCTCTCTCTCTTTCCCCCCCTGCGTGATTGCATTCTTCCTCTTTCTTCTTCTCCTTCATGCGAAACCAGAAAGCAGAAGCTCGAGTGGAAGCTGCAGGCGCACGAAGACAGCAGCCAGCTGCCCGTCACAGCGGCATCGGAGTCGGATCGCCCGCGCGCCCACCGTTTGCCACCGTCCGCGCACGCCCCGCGTCCTTTGCTCGCTGTAGCACCTCCCTCGCGCGACCCAACCCCCCGTTCCGCCCCGTCTGGCCAGCTC
Source organism: Eucalyptus polyanthemos subsp. polyanthemos (assembly GCA_017140185.1). Taxonomy (NCBI): domain Eukaryota; kingdom Viridiplantae; phylum Streptophyta; class Magnoliopsida; order Myrtales; family Myrtaceae; genus Eucalyptus; species Eucalyptus polyanthemos. Next base: position 18,647,764 of record CM029463.1, on the reverse strand, counting down.
CGGCCACCGCCCAACTCTGCCAGACCTCCCCGACGTCCCCCTTGCCCTCCGTCGGCCTCCCCTTGCCGTCCTAGCCGCCGGATGAGCTTCGTCTAGCCGAGAACAATGGCTGGAAAAGTGGGTTTCCAGCCCTGTTCAAGGCCCGTTTTAGGCCGTTTTCGGGCCCCGAACCCGAGCTGTGCTTTGAAGAATTGTTCCTCGCGTCGCTACCGTCGGATTGATCCGATTTGCGCACGATTTGGTGAGTAATCTCACTAATCCCGGATTAGCGATTATGCTTAAGGTTGGTTTAGTTTTAATTAATTAGGTTTAGGTGGTTAGATTAGAATAAATTAGCAATTATTAGTCAATTGTGATGTGAATTAAACCAATTGATTGTGCAATTAGCAAGTAGACATGGTCTACTATTTATTGAAAGTGTCTCAGGATTTTTCCCGACCCTTAGTGGGCTTCAATTAGGCTTTTCGGGCCTAAGTGGAATTTTTGGTATTTAAATATTAATTTTCCGAATTAAATTAAATAATTATTTATTTTCCGAAAATTCAACTGAGATGGCCCGAGACTGGAATTTTATGCTAGTGACCATGGTGAAGTCCGTTTGTTTAATTGGGCTTTATTTTGTGCTAACTTGAATTTTTAATAATTATTAATTAATTTTCGAAATTAATTAATTAATTAATTATTTTCGGAAATTAAGGTTGAGATGGCCGACGACCGAAATTTCGTGCTGATTGTCGTGGCGCAGTTCGTTTATTTATTCGAGCTTCACGTTGCATGGAATTAAATAAATTGTGATATTTTAGGGGTTTACCCTAACTTGATTGAAATTGATTGAGATTGAATTATTGATTGGTAAATGGCCAAGTATGTTATTCAACACTTACAATGCTTTGTTGAGTTGATTGTTAATTATTTGATTAAGAAATCGTTAGGTATTGGTAACCACCTGAAAGAAAATACGTGGGCTCAGTGAATTGGAATATTACCTGGAGAATGCACGTGAGTTCAGTAATTGAATATGTCATCTTGGCGAAGAGGTCGCCTAAGAGAATGCACGTGACTCGGAGACTCGGTATGTCCTCCTGGAGAATGCACGTGGCTCAGTGACAGTGTTTGGCATCTAAAAGGGCACGTGGTTCGGTGAATTGATGCATCACTTTGGTGAGATAGCACCTAAGAGAAGGCACGTGGGCCCGGGCATCGTAAAAAGGACACGTGGCTCGGTGATCGAATGCGTCACCTTAGCAATTGAGTGCCTTAGAGAATGCACGTGGGTCCAGTATCCCGAAATAGCATCTAAAAGGGCATGTGGCTCGGTGACTTGATGTACCACCTTGGCGAAATGGTCGCCTTAGAGAATGCACGTGGGCCCAAGGTTCGAGGCACATGACTCGGAGACTTGGAATGTCGTCCTAGAGAATGCACGTGACTTAGCTTTTAGATACTCCTCTGTGGAGAATGATTTGTGTGACATGTAATCGACTGGTTCGATTTGTTTGGAGTAAATGGGTGCATGTTGTGAATTGTACTGACTTGCAAGTGGGATCTAAGGCTAAGATAAGTCCTCTGACCTGTGCGTGTTTAGGCAGCCTATAGTATAATGGTTTACTAATCAAGCCTTAGTGGGGTAGAACTCGCTGAGACGTAGTCTCATCCCGGTTTTGGAAAATCATTTCAGGACCACGCTGAGGAGTTGAGGAGGAGGAGTCCGAGAAGGAGAACTCGGAGGTAAAACTTGAGGAGAAGGATTTTTGGAATAAGAAGATAATCTCGAGAGGGGCTTTGAGTACGGCCCAGATGGACTGAGATTCTATCTTCTTTCGAGATCTCCATTTTGATGTGAATAGAGTTTAGAGTAAAAAGTTGTGAAGTATTCTGGTTTGTGTTTTGTATAAAAGTTTGATTATAAGTTTCAATATGAAAAATATGGCCTTGCTTTTCTATCTTATCGTTTTATTGTTTGGGGATTTTAATTGCTTCCGCATGTGCTTAATAAATGAAAGGGTTGGCGATACATAGTCCTGGGATATCGCATTATAAAATCGACTAAAGAGAATGATGTGTGCGTGCCTGAGGATCGGGGCGTGACACCTGGTATGGCATTAAAGCGTGCCAATTCCAAGCCTTGCTTAGTATGAGGATTGACCTAGGCGTGCGATTCGAGCCATGAGTTAAGAATCATACTTGATTAGTATAGTATGGCAATGATGATCATGGCACACACATTTGAATGAACATGCCTTGGGCCTTGTATGTGTCGGCCAAGAAGAAAGATAAAGAACTAGCTTGTGTGGTATATGACGTGTGGTCATATAAAGGAAAGTTAAATTGTTGTGAACGTGTCTTGATATGCCTAGGGCAAATCTTTGAGGGGAATGGGCCAAGCACACAACTCTACCTCAAACGACGCGTTTCCCTGCCTTGTTCATGAGAACGAGATGCCTTGGTTAAGTTAGGAAGCCCCTAAAAATATGAGAAGCCCTCGAAAGTATCAGATGTTTGGCTTGATGGCTAGATGCCCTAGTTAAGCCAATAAGCCCTTGAAAGTATAGGATGTGTGGTCTAAAGCCAGATGCCCAGCCTGAAGCTGGAAGCCACTGGAAGTATGGGAAGAATCGTTTGAGATAGTTAATGTACTTATAGTGCATGTTATTGTATGTTGTTTGATAAGCTTGTTTGGTAAAATAACTTGTTTTGCAATTTGAAAGTAGATCACATATAGATAGTCAATAGATAGCAATGGGTTTGCTATTGATCTGCTATCGACATTGTATTGCAAGTCTATACCTGCTAAATTTTGATGATGAGATGTCCTCTTAGTAGATAATTAGAGTTTTACTTACTGAGTCCCTCGACTCATTCTCTTATTTTTCCAAACCTATAAACATGGAAGTGTCACATCAGTTTTGGAAGCTGCAGTCACACTAGAGGAGATAGGAATTCTCCCGACCTATGTGCATACTTGTAGTATGATATAAAAAAGAAAGAGGGCCGTAAAGAAAGGAGCTTCTAAATGTACTGTTTTAATATAAAATAATGTGTTTAGTGTGATTTATATCCAAGTCTTCTAGTTATTATTTGTTTGGGGAGTTTGTTTGTTCACATTTTTGCAAGTGCTTAAATCGAAAATAAAATAAAAATAAAAATTGAGAAGGCGATGAGCTTGGAACGTCGCAAAAATAACTCCCATGTGCTTATGACCCTGGAGACGGAGTTGAGGTCATTACAAGATCTTTGGCGAATAGGCTCAAGTCCATAGAGGCTAGGCTTAGGACCTTGGTATCCAAGCCTAGGCCCATAGGGACCATGCCTGGATCCATCAAGGTTAGGCCCGAACTCCTAATGCTCTTGCCTAATGCCCCGGCACCCAAGCCCAAGTCCATAAAGGCCATGTTTAGGCCTTGACACTCAAGATTTGGTCCCCAACACTTAGGCCTGATTCCATTAACATCGTGTGTGGGTCTTTGATGCTTGGGCTCGGGTCCTTAATTTATGAAACTTTCATTATTATAAAAGTATTAAAAAATTAAAATTAAAATTAAAATTAAAATTATTTTTTATTTTTATTTTTAATTATTTTTTTATTTTTGTTTTTTCTTTTGTTTTTACTTCTTCCATGGTTGCTCACTAGCCATGGCGACAGCTCCTAATCAACAACAAATGAGCTTGAGTCTCACCAATCCACTTGCTTGGGCTTGATTCTCCATTCAAACTCATCGTTGTCCACACGAAACCCTCCTCTTCTTTTGCCATTGTTCTCGTTCAAGCTCGAGTGGACAATCAACTTGTGAGGCCTTGTGCTTGCCGATCTAGCAATGCTTGGCTTACTAGTCGCCTAAGGCTGGTGAGGCTCGAGCCTTGCTGACCTAAGGCAAGCTCGCCTCTCAAGAGCCAACAGGGGATGAACCGCCGGAGGAAGGAGATGAGGATGGTGGTGAAGAAGCAAAGGAATGATGGAGAGGAAAAAAAAGAATAAGAATAAAAAATAAAAGCAATAAAAATAATTTTTAAAAAATTGAATTTTCTCTAAAAAAAATCAAATTAGATTCTTCACACCAAATGACAGAAACTTTTAGGTTTCAATCAAAAATCAGAAAATATAAAGTCATTTTTTTTCTAGAAAATGATTTCTGAAAAATATTTTAAAAAATATATACATTTTTTCGAGAAATAAACAAATTTTAATAGCGCTAATTTAGTGAGGTAAATATAGGAAGAACAATTATGACAATAGTATTGCTTGTCAAAATTTACAAGTCTTGCTTGGCTACTTCGGTGGGTCCCACGAAAACTAAGAAAGTAAGTAGCGTCACATGACTTTTTTCCTAATCTTGGATAAATTAGTAAATTATTTAAAGAAGAAAAAGAAAAGGGGGTGCTTTTTCCACTCCTTTGGCTTAGACACTCTATTTTTTTGGGTGTTTTTATCATCCTATCTCTTGTGGGGCCTATTACTTATAACTCTATAAAAGTATTTTTTTTAAATTTCGTTTATGCATTTTATTTCGTTTTTTTGTTTTTTTTTCCCTTGCCGGTTCCACTTTCTCTTTTCTTTATTTCTGTCCCTGCCTATCTCAATTCTCCGTTTTATTTTATTTTATTTTATTTTATTTTATTTTTTTATTTTGCTTCTTTTTTCCTTGCAGATCCCACTTTCCTTTTTCTTTATTTCTTTCCCTGCTTGTCTCAGTTTCTCCGCTTTTGCAAATCATCTCTTTTGTATGCTGCATCATTATTTCCAGCAAGTCAATTGATGAGAAGGAATATAGCAAACCCAAAATTGTTGTTGAAGGACTTATGTAAATGATAAAGAGAAACTAAACCCAAAGGAAGCAAAAGTCTATAAGATGCATGTATGCCACAGACTACAAAACAACTATGCAATTAATTCATAAACACTATTTTGATGCACGCTACACTTTAAACACAGGATTGAAACACAAGATCAAGCATTTATATGACCTAAAACCCAAATTCACTTTAAGAAAATATATCAAGAAATATACTCAATAGCGAACAGAATAAGTATGATTTGAGACTAAGAAAACTAAAAAGGGAAAAAAAATGCTTTCACTAGAATTGTGCCTCCAATACCGAATGAGGAGGGTGTGAATTGTTGAAACAAGTAGTTCTTTTGGGCAATGTAGATGTAGAAGACATTTGTGGAAGAAGAAGAAGAAGAAGAATGGCCTGCAAGAAAGAAAATAGATAGACGATTTTCAAAAGTGGAGAACTGAAACTTGAAGGCATGAAAAGAAATAAGAAGAAATAAAGTGAGACCCGTGAGCAAAAAAAAAAAAGACAAAATGAAAAATCATTTTTATAGACTCATACGAGAAGCGATGGATTTTGTAAGGGATAGTATGGTTAAAACGTAAAAAGAATTAAATGTCTAAACCAAAGGGAAAATGAAAAAAGCTCGATCGAAAGAAAAATAGTTGTTCGCAATTGTGCTTTGGCCGTTTTTGGAACCCGGACCCACGACATTGGTTCCCGCTAAGGAATGGACTCATTCGGGAATTAATCACTCGCAATCTCTACACGGGCTTGAACAGATTAAATATCGAATGATGGTATTGTCTCCTATCAATTTCACGAACAAATTTTCATTTTTGATGCGTCTGCTTGAGTAACATAATCTCTGTTCATCTTAAGAAACAAAGAGACTGATTCCCGAGTTGTGAGGTTTCATAAGATCAAGCAACGGGGATCGTCCTTTTGGAAAAGCAAAAGGACAATAATGATCATGCTAAACCCACTACCACTAATACAGGACCCGTGCTTTGGAAACCCTATTTGCTTTTTCAGAATTCAATGCACCGTTCAATATTGAATTGGGGAAAGAAACTATTCTCAATCACTGATCTGATCGTTTAATTTTAGTAATCCAAAAATGGATGTCGTTGTCATGGTGAGCGGGTGACTTCTTGAGGAAGGAGAAGACTTCAATATAAGACCACAGCCCAACAAAAATTCGAAGTGTGCTCAAGCTCACTATCCTAAATTCTCACTCTCAGCTAGCTCGAACTTCACTTGTGTGAGAGGAGAAAAAGATATGGAAAGTAGGATCTCTCCGATGAATCAACAACCCGCGGAAAAGGTAGTCACGGAGATCGCGCTATTACTTCAGCAGGCAATAGTCGGCTACAGATTCCATCCAACCGAGGAGGAACTAATCAATTACTTGAAGTCGAAAGTAACCGGATGCAGAGAAACTTTCTGCATTATTCCGACACTGGAAAACATCTACGAGATTAATCCATGGGATTTACCAGCCAAGTTCGACGGTAGGTTTTTCACAACTTCAAAAGAAATGCCTCAGAAAATGAACAGGATTCCCCTTACTCGTGACTCAAAGGGCTTTTTTATGTGCGTGCAGAGAACTCGATCGTTCGATCCAAAGATCAAGAATGGTGGTTCATATGTCCACAGACGCAGAACCAACGGATTAGCAGGAAGACACCATGTGGCTTTTCTTGGAAGATTACCGGTAAACATATAGATATTAAGGCTAAAAATGACGACAAAAAGATCGGTTCCAAGATAACATTAGTTTTCATTGATGGTCGGAATTCCAAGGGCACAAGGTCCAACTGGGTCTTGCATGAGTTTCATCCGCATCCTGATGATGTGCGTATTTCTACTCTTTCCTATTTATTTCCAAGTAATTTACTCCATTTCAAAGTGGTCTTGAAGTACCAATTCGTCTATTATCTTGGACGACATTTTTTTCCCCTAAATTTCTGTAACATCTATTTTTAAGAATGTTGTTGCTGCTTGTTACGTGTTGGTTTTTGCGATTGAGTTGGGATGACTTGGATTCTCCACAGACGGGCTTCGTTCTTTATTGCCTAAAGATGAAGCAAAATGAGAAGGCAGATAACCATGCAGCTGTGGCAACGAATGGAGATTTTTCATCAACTCCTCAGTTTCAGAATCACAAAGTTTCTTTTAGCGAGCTAAATGAGGTTATTGGCAAGTTATCTGATGAAGTTTACGGCAAGAGTGACGGATCATATCAGAATCGAACAAAATCCCTAGCCCTGATACAGGAAGACAATCACTACTCTTCACCTAATCAGGAGCGTCTCGAAGGGACTAAAGATCCCTCTAGTACAGAAAAATCATCAGGAAGGGGCCTTGCTGTACCTGACCCAACAAATGATGAGTTAAATTTCCCACATCCTTTTCTTAATGTTGATGTTTGCAGTGCAGATGAAGCTGAAAAAGAAACAATAAATCAGGTAAATATTTTTTTTCCAATAACACATTAGTTTTAGTATAAACGAGTTCATTGTAGCAGATAATGGGTCATGAACTCGAGCATAAGTTTTGTATGGCAAGACATCCGACGTTTGTTAAAACTCCTACAGGTAGTTTGATAGCTATTTTAGATTCATCATTCGTTTTGAAAAAGAAATACAACTTTTCCTGCATTTCAGAAAAAGCTATATATGAAAATCTTGTTCAGCCGAGTCCTTCCACTGCTGGTGACGTGCTGGCTTTGTGTTCACATTGGCATGTCTTTTTTTTTCTCCACAGCAGATGGCTGAATTTGTTCGTTCCATGGAGGAGAAAGTAGATGAGATGTCTGGTGAACAAGCAGATAAGAGCTGTGATAGCATGGATTGTGATAATCCAGAGCAACTTCCTTTTGCAGAGGTGACAAAAAAAAAGTATTTTGCAAGAGTCGAAATTTTTTTTCCTTTCCCTCTAGAAATGAGGAATTACAGTTAGGTTTTACATATGTTCTTGAATAACAGCATCATGTCCAAGAAATGCAGAACGAACTGAATGACCTAATCATGAACGGGAGTTCCAACGAATGGAGTAGGATCGAGCCCTGGATGTCCCCTCTTGGTCATGATTTGTTTCCTAATGGTGACCTTTTTGGTCTAAATGATCTGATTAGGGAAACTGAAGCAGACATAGGAGTAATTCAGGTAGTATTCATTGCATATATATTTTGATTGTTGAACTAATGCATAACTCTTTGTGCTTCAAGAAGTCCAGAGATAGTGACAGTCTCCGAGCAGAAATTTCCATACAGTATATATGGGCACATAATAAGCCGTGCATTATCAATTCTCTTTCCTTAATATGGTTTCAGTATGGCCAACTTGGAGAAACTAGCTGGGACAATTGTTGGGCTAAGAAGAACCAGCGACCAGTCTGTGACACTCTTGAGGGAGCTGTTCCAGGGGAAGAGAAAGGATTTGCTGAAGAGAAACTCAACCATCCTCATGACACGGAAAAGATCATAACAGAGTGCACATCTTCTGATGGAGCACCAGCAAAAGGAAAGGTTAGTAAACCGATGCAAATTACAAATTACACCAAGTCCATTGTCAAAATTGAGAAGATTCATAAGTAAGACCCTATTCTAATTGTCCCTTCCGAGTCTATGTTATTTAGATAGATAAAGCATGGCAACGAAGATCTTGTCCATAATTTTACTTTTCTTGGAGTTCATGAGGAACAGAACAAAGAGAAAACCTTTCTGAATTTGTTTTGTAGGCACAGGCTGGGGAGTTCAAAGAGAAGGAAACTACCATGATTCGGCCACAGGAGAAGAACTTTGAAATGAAGATTGAATCAGACAACATGTTCCATGGGGAGAGCTGGACTGAATCGCTTTCACCAACGAGATCAATTCCATCAACCCGCTGTAGCTGCCGAAACAAATCCACCATTGATCCAGCAGTTCACTTTGCCAGGTTAATGGTACTTGTTCTTGTGGTAGGCCTGATTGTTGACGGAATATGCAGAATATCTGATGGAATCGGCGAGACAATGCAGGTCTATGCGCTTCACCGGAGATTTTAGCAAATGTCTTAGATGGCACGAGTTCATTTCATTTGCTCAATGTGTCCCCTCTTAGTTCCCTCTGTCGCATTAATGAATGTGTAAGGTCATCTTCCCCGTTTGCGAATGAAGTTGATATATGTTGTGCAAATCCCGGGAACCAGTAAATAGAGAGAAATGAATATCGTCTAAGGCATCCAAATACTATCCTGAAGGATAATTTCTACTTCGATAGTGGATGTGCAGTAATGCTCTAGGATCCAATAGAAATTCCGGTTAGTACGCACTTCGCCATTCGGGCAAAGCAGGAATAACGAGAAATGTAAAACCGGCAGAAAGACTAAGAGAAAAGAGCGTATTTTTATGTGGATCGTTCTGTGTAGAGCGGCCAAGAAAAGGTTGGTATTTATTGGAGAAACAGCCTGAACGAAAAAGTTGGAAATATCACACAGCGGCTAGGAGAATTAATATGAGAATGGATAGCAAAATATATAAGAACTGTCAGCACATTAACTATGACAACAGCTACTTTGATTAAGAACCAAAATATGAAAAATTAGAAGTTTAAAGGTAAGGATATTTGATTAACTCGTATGTAGGCTTTTCCGGAAGAGGTCTTGAGACAAAATAAAAACTAATAAGGACGGTCAGCATATTAAATATCACAAAAGCTAGTTTGGCTAAGGACCAAACTATGAAACATTAAAAGTGTGAAGGTGAGGATATTCAATTTACTCGTAAACAGGCTTTTACGGAAAAGGCCTCGAGACAAATTAAAAATTTGGTAGAAAGGAACCTCGGACTGGGCTTCTCTAATGTTTCCCATGCAGCGAAGGAGAAACGCAACATCACACTTGATTCAGCCCAAACACAGGTGAATCCATTAATAATATGAACAAGATAGAATTTCTCAAGCAATATGAGACATGAGACGAATATAAATAAATTAAGGTTTTCGAAATACTAATTAACAACAATATGTTGGCTCCTTCCCAAAAATCTGGAGATGTAGAATGTGGATCTTTGTGATAAGCATGGAACGTCAGTGGAAACTCTTCAGGCGCTCTTTCCTCAGTTAACCATGCTCGGAGCTCATTGACTTTTGTGCACGAACCGGCAACGGAAAAAAGTCTACATGAAGTGACGTTCGCAGGTTCTTCGAAAGTATCTTTGGCATTGAAGGATCGAACTAAAATACCTGAGATACAATATCATAAACCGCTGTAAAATTCCATCTCACTCCAACGATCAATTGTGCATGTTTAATGAACATTCAGATAATCCAATATTATTTAATGTATTTGGCATGAATGCAATCATTCTAATTACAGTGAAGTGGAAGATTGACAAAAGTTCGTCTAATATTTCCATTCGATAACATCTCGCAAAGCCAAGTGCAAACTAGGGCCAATGAGGAGGGGCACTTACAAAATAAATAACAATACTAAATAATTATTCGAAATATATTATAGATAATAAAAAGTAATGCTTTTATAATCGCTAAATTACATGTATGCTTCTAATGAAACAAAAGTAAAAAAAAAAAAAAATGAGGAAAGTTTTAATGCTCCTATGTAATTCGTTGTAACACGTTATGAAGTGAATCAAATATGTAGCACTAACTCGATTAGTCCGACAATTTGGTGGAACCACAAACAAGAGACTTGAGTCGCATGAGTTTGGACGCAAGCGACATTGGATGAGTCAATCTCAAGTAATCATTGAACCCGTCATGAGTTACTCGTGAATGGCATGACTTGATTGCGTCCTTACTTTAATCAAAACCAATTAAGCATAATGCACTGACCATAAAGCAGATGCGACTCATAAGAAAAAATTGTCCAAAAAATCTTAAACCTATTATACTTTGACAAATTTAGTCATAAACTTTTTAATTTTGACAATTGAGTCTTAAATATTTTTACTTTTTGTCAATTGGGTATCTTTAGCTAATTTTAGCCATAAATCATTGATGTGGGCACTAGTGGTGCTACACAGGACTGTTGGCACTAATATGGACAATTTTTCAAAATATTTAAATAATTTTTGAATTCTTATTATTTTTCTAATTGTTTTCTCTTTTTCTCTTTCTTTTCTTTTTTTGCCTCTTCTTCTTCCTTTTGCTAGTGGTCGGCCACCGGAGGCTGGGTAAATTGGCCTTGCCTACTACAGGTGGGGCATGCTCAAGTGAGACCCAATGAAGGTTGACCTCACTCAAGCTAGATTTGATGAGGCTGGCCTGGGCGAGGCTAGCCTGGGCAAGGCTGACCCTCACCAAATTTGTCAAGGTTGGCCCTCGCCCAAGCCAAGGTGGCCTTGTCAAGCATCTCTTGCACCCAAGCAACACCTAGTGAGGCCGCCCTGGCCTAAGCAAGGACCAACCTCCCCTGGTTTGGGTGAGGTCAGCATTGCCTAGTTTGGGCAAGGCCAACCCTCATCAGGGCCTTGCTTGGACAAGGGCTCCCCTCACCGGGGCTTGATCGGCATTGCCTCGCCTATTACGAGCAAGGATAATCAGGCTGGCATAGCTAGTGGTTGGTCTTCGGTGGCTGGCCACTGATAAAAGGAAAAAGAAGGTGCAAAAAGAAAAGAAAGAAAAAATCAGAAAAAAATAGCAAAATATTATAGGCTTGGAAAATGGGGAATAGGATAAATGGGGAATAGGGAAAATGGGGAATTTCCATATTATTTGATGAATTGAGAAATAGTATACTCATGAATCTATTTATAGGCTTTATTACATAACTATTTAAGGTAATAAGATAAATATAATACCAAATATAATCAATTAAGGATATGCACTATCAAAAGAGAGATATGCATAATGTCGAGACATTTGCACAATGAGATAAATATCCTAATATTGCTGTAAGTTTATATAGACATACACATGTTGTTAGCAAGTGTCTTTCGCTTGTCATAATTTATCAGTTTTGCCCGAGTGTTTCCGTGGGTCGCACGAAGACTAAGAAAGAAAGTAGCGGGTCCATATCTTCTTCCTAGTCTTTTTTTAATAAATTAATAAACCATTCAAAGAAAGAAACGAAATTTAATTGTGGGCAGTTGTGTTTTGGCCTGTTTTGGAACTGGGAACCACAAGATCGGTTCTCGATCACGAACCAACCCATCGGAGAACTTATCACCCCCAATCTCAACACAGGCTAAAATAGATTAATTACCGAATGACAATATCATCTTCTATCAATTTCATGAATAATCTTTATTTTCGATTTATCTGCCTAAGTTAAACATACTCTTTTCATTTTAAGGAATAAAGAAATTAACATCCAAGTTTCGAGGCTTCATAAGATCAAGCACATGTGATTATCCTTCGGGAACAGCAAAAGTGCAATTATGATAATGCTAAACCCCACCACTTAAGAAGAATACTAATATAGGACATGTGCTTTGGAAATCTTATTTGCTTGATAATGAATGCACTAGCAACAATGCCTTGGGAAAGGAATTATAATAAATCACGGGTCTGATCATTTGATAATAGTAATCCACCAGTGGATGTCGTTGTCGCGGTGAGTGGGTGACTTCTTGAGGTCCTCAAGAAAATTCAAAGTGTGCAAAAGCTCACTTTCCTAAATTCTCACTCTCAGCTTGCTTGAACTTCACTTGTGTGAGAGAAGAAAACAAGATATGGAAACTGGGATGTCCCCAATGAATCAAGTACCCGCAGAAAAGATAGTCACAGAGATGGCACTACTACTTCAGCAGGCGATAGTCGGCTACAGATTCCATCCAACGGAGGAGGAACTAATCAATTATTTGAAGTCGAAAGCAACCGGATGCAGAGAAACTTTCTCCATTATTCCGACACTAGAAAACATCTACGAAAGTAATCCGTGGGATTTACCAGCCAAATTCAATGGTAGGTTTTTCACAACTTCAAAAGAAGGTCTCAGAAAAAGAACAGTAGGCCCCTTACTTATGAATCAGAGAGCTTTTTAATGTACATGCAGAGAAATCAATCATTCGATCCAGAGATCAAGAATGGTGGTTCATATGTCCACAGACGCAGAACCAACGGATTGGCAGGAAAACACCATGTGGTTCTTCTTGGAAGATCACCGGCAAACATAAAGATATTAAGGCAGAAAATGACGGCAAAAAGATCGGTTTCAAGATCACATTAGTTTTCCTTGATGGCCGAAATTCCAAGGGCGCTAGATCCAACTGGGTCTTGCATGAGTTTCATTTGCATCCAGATGATGTGCGTATATCTACTCTTTCCTACTTATTTCCAAGCAATACTCCATTCCTTGAATTATTGGTCTAGGCAATTGTGAATCATTTGGATGCACTGGCACTTGCTTTTAGGTGAGTGGTTCCTTGCTACTGACCATCAATGACTGTTTACAGGTTGACAACCTTATCTCTGGAAATAGTGGTCTTTATTGTATATTACCTTTGACAGCATACTTATTCCACTTAGTTTCAAAAACATCTGTTTTCAAGGATGTTGTTGCTGCTTGTTAAGTGTTGGTTGTTATGATTGAGTTGGGTTGACTTGGATTCTCCACAGATGGGTTTCGTTCTTTGTTTCCTAAAGATGAAGCAAGATGAGAAGGCAGATAACCAAGAACAATCTATCCAGGCATTGAGGAACCAACCAAACCACGCAGCTATGGCAACGAATGGAGACTTCTCATCTAATCCACAGTTTCAGTGTCCCAAAGTTTCTTTCAGCGAGCTAATCAAGAATGGAACAAAATCCGTAGCCCTGATACCAGAAGACAATCACCACTCCTCACCTAATCTGGAGCATCTCACGTGGACTAAAAATTCCTCTAGTATGGGAAATTCATCAGGAAGGGGGCTTGCTGTATCCCCTACTAATGATGAGTTAAATTTCCCATGTCATTTTTTTAATGGTGATGTTTGCAGTGCAATTGAAGCTCAAACAGAAAAAATGTATCAGGTAAAATTATTTTTCCAATTGCACATTAGATTTAGTGTAAATGAGTACATTGTAGAAGATAATGTCATGAACTTGAGCATAAATTTTGTACGGCAAGACATCCAAAGTTTGTCAAAACTCCTACAGGTAGTTTGATAGCTAACGCAGATGTGTCATTCCTTTTGAAAAAGAAATATAACTTTTTCCGCATTTCAGAAAAAAAGATATTTGTGATCTCTCATTCGCCGAGTCCTTGTACTGCTGGTTATGTGCTGGCTTTGTGACGGCATTGGCATGTCTTGTTTTCTCCACAGCAGAAGGCTGATTTAGTTCATTCCTTAGAGGAGAAGGTAGATGAGACGTCTGGAACTTCAAAGTTTATTGGTGAACAAGCAGATAAGAGCTGTGATGGCATGGATTGTGATAACCCAGAACTTCCTTTTGAAGAGGTGAGAAAAAAAAGGATAATGTGAGAGTAGAAAACTTTCTTCCTTTTGCTCTTTAGAATTGAGTAATTACATTTAGGATTTACATGTGTTCTTGAATAACAGCATCATGTCCAAGAAATGCAGGACCAACTGAATGAGCTAATCATGAACGGGAGTTCCTGTAGTGCTGAAAACTCATCCAGAAGTGGCATGACTATTACCAACGAACAGAGTAGGAACGAGCCCTGGACGTCCCCTCTTTATCATGATTTATTTCCTGATGGCGTTTTAATTTATATGATCTGCTTCGTGAAACTGAAGCAGACATAGGAGTAATTCAGGTAGTATTGATCGCCTATATATTTTGACTGTTGAACTGATGCATAACTTTTTGTACTTCATGAAGTCCAGAGAGTGAAAGTCTCCTAGCAGAAAGTTTAATACAGTATATGTGAGCTCATAATAAGCTGTGCATTTATCAGTTCTCTTTGCATACTTTGGTTGCAGCATGGCCAACTTGGAGAATTTAGCTGGGACAATCATTGGGCTAATAAGAACCAGCGGCCTGTCTATGACACTCTTGAGGGAGCTGTTGCATTAGAGGAAGAGGAAGGATTTGTTGAACAGAAACTCAACCATCCTCATGACACTGAAAAGATCATAACAGAGTGTGCATCTTCTGATGGAGCACCAGCAAAAGCAAAGGTTTGTAAAAAATTACACTAAGTCCACGGGTGAAGTTGAGAAGCTTCAAAGTAGGACACTGTTCTAATTGTCAGTTTCCAGTCTCTGTTATTTAGGCAGATGAGCATGGCAGCGAAGATGTTGTTAATAATTTTCCTTTTCTCCTGGAGTTCATGAGGAACAAAACCACGAGAAAACCTTATTGAATTTGTATTGTAGGCACAGGCTTCAGAGTTCAAAGAGAAGGAAACTACCATGATTCAGCCACAGCAGAAGAAGTACCACGTGAAGATTGAATCGAATAACATATCCAATTGGGAGAACCGGAATAATTCACTTTCACCAACGAGATCAACTGCATCAAACAGCTGTCGCTGCCGAAATAAATCCACCATTGATCCAATTGAGTTTGCCATGTTATTTGCACTTGTTCTTCTAGTGTACGTGATTGTTGAGGGAATATAAAGAATATCTGATGAAATCAACTAGATGATACAGGTCTATGTGTTAAACCAGGGATTTTGCTGGAGATTTCAACAAATTCCAAAGCTGGCACAAGATCACTTCACTTGCTTTGATAGATTTTGTTAGATAAATGCGTGGTTTATTATTTAAAAGTTTTAACACTTCCACCTCTTATGTTCAGCCTTTTTTCTTTTTGCCTAATATTAAGCGTAGAAATTTAATTGAGAAGGCAAATGGGGCTTGCAAAGATTCAAATTCAGAACCTCTTGTTTTGATGCCAAGTTAAGATATAACAATGCGGAAGACAAGAATGTAGAAATTGTATATATTTCTATATATAATAATGAAGAGCACGTCAGTCTATTTATAGGTTTTATGAGAGACTATGAAAGGTAACATACATTAGCGGAGATATGCATAATCAAAGAAGATATCAAATAATTGTGAGAGCTACTTAAAACTCAAGGTGCATTGAACATTTCAACTTACGTTTGAATACAAGTATGAATTGTCACGCCCCGGACCTCGAGCGCGTGCCCATCCCTATCTAGTCGATAATAATTTGCGACTTCCCAGGACGAGTCGCCGACCCTTTCCATTTTATTGCACATGCGGAAGCGAAAAGAAATCCCCTGACAGTAATCATCTCGGGATAGAAAGGCAGGACAATAGATTCACAAACAAACATGCTTTTATATATACACTGAGTCATGTACACAGGTCTATGGCCAAAAGACTACAAAAGACTGGCCTTCCAAAAAGAAGCGGTCCTAACTGACCTACGCTTCCAATCACCTCCTCTCAGCTCCAGGTCCTCCACTTGACGACCCTGAAAATGTTGTCCCACAACGGGGTGAGATATCATCTCAGCGAGTCTAAGCTCTAAACCCCAATTAGGAGGAAATACGCCAAGAAGTGTCCTAATCACACAATCACACAATCAATGAGACTTACCTCGTCTCAGATCCACCCTGCAAGTTAGTGCAATTTATCTCTCAAACAACATGAGAGTATGAGCAACAAATAAGCTCCAATAACTGAAACGCCACACTCAATTAATCATGCGTTCCTAGTTTTGATCTCGGATATAAGCACGGCCTACTCTCGGTTCGGCGGTCTTGGCATTGCCAGGCATCGTCTCCCCATGGAGCACGGCTTCGTCACTACGTCGACGGCATTCCCGAAGGAGCATAGGGTCCGTAATCAATCAACCAGGCTTCCCGTTGTCCGGGGGTATCCCAATTAAGGATAACGTCCACTCAACAAATGACGATTTTTCTTGACCATCACACGATCACTCAAATATGGCCCAGGGCACCATGCATTGCACTCAAATGCTTTAATTAAAATGGTGAGCCTGGCCTTTTTCTTCGTATTAGAAATTCACATGAAATTACTCGTGTGTGTGGGTACACGGTCAACTTGATCCGAAAAAATTGATATTCATCCTTTTTGAAATCCCACTATTTCATATAGTACTAAAACCATTTTCGGTGTCAAAACCCGACACCTGGGATTTTTTGAATAAATATTGGAAATTCACAATTTTTGGAATTAAATACCAAAAATCAAATCAGCACTCAATTTGCATAATTTAACACTCAATTGCAGAAATTAACCACACCATTGCAATCAAGACGAAATTCCGGTCACAATCGGCTATCCCGGCTATTTTCCGAAAAATAATTAATAATTAAATAATTACGGAAATTAATTAAATAAATCAATTTAAATTCTACAAATAATAACCTAGGCCAAATCATTAAATTAATAACCAATACGGACTCGGAGAAATTCCCGAACCCTTCTAGGTAAATAATACAATTTATTTAGGCCTTAGCTAAACCATGCTAACCACCTAACATGCTCAATTAAATAATTCAATTTCTAATTTAATCTAACTAACTACCTAATTCCTAATAAAATAAATCTAACACCCCTTAAACGTTATAGCCTACTAAGCAGAGTTTAGAGTATAAACTCACCGGTTAATTGCGGAAACCGGTTCACCGCGACAACGACGCGACGGCGGCCAAAATCGAAATTTTCGGCGGCGTCGACAAACTTGGGCCGGGCCTAAACTTAGCCCAACACAACTCAGCAAGGCTTCTGCAGGCTGCTGGTCGCGGGCTTGGGCCTTCTTCTTGGGCCCAAAATGGGCTACTAAAACCAATTGAACTTGATGGAATTGGGCCTTGCTGAAATGGGCTGATATGGACTGGAATTCTGTGTGGGCTGAACTGCTGCAAATTTGGGCCTGACTTCAAGTGGCTAAACATTCATGGGCTTGCTAAGGCTGAAGCCCACGGCTAGATGGGCTGCGGGCTTTGTTGGCCTTCGCTGGAGGAGTCTCGCACGAAGGAGACGTGGGCAAAGAAGCAGTTCCGTCTGAGTTGCGAGGGACGCGCAGCTGCTTCGCTTGGTAGATCGTTGGACGAAGAGAGAGAGATGGTTCGGTGGAATCCCGGGGCTTCTTCGGTCAACAGTAGGGCTTTCGTGGAGGGTGTGTTGACCGGCGGGGAACAAGCCGAAGTGGAGATGGCCTCGGTGGAAGGAGCAGGGGCGTTGCTGGTCAACAAACGGCAAGAGAGAGCAGGTTCGGTTGACTGGATTTGTGCGGGCGAAGGAGAGAAGACGCGGACGCACGTGGAGAGGGGATCGCGCGATGAAGCTGCTGGATCAAATTTCGATGGACTCCTCTGTTCGTGCGAAGAAGTGGAGATTGGCGGTGGGGACGTGGACTGAGAACAACGGCTGCAGGCGTGATGACCGAAGGGGATGGCCTGCTTCGGTGGCTTCGTGGGCTTTGCTTCTTCGTGGGGGGTGTCCTCGAACGATTGGGGAATTCGGTGGGTGGGCAGGCGTTTTCGGTGGGGGTGTCCTTGCAGAGAAGAAGACCGAAATGCAGAAGCTGAACAATGAAAATGAAAGTGATGTAGCACACGGATGAGAAGGGATCGACGCTGTGGTGAGTGTGCGGCTGTGAGCGTCCGAAGGGGGGATGAATCGTGAGGTAGAAGCCAGCCAAAAAGGGAAGACTAGTCAACAACCTTAGCCACTCCATTAATTGGATGTTCCCTATTACTTTCCAATCAATTATCCACCAAAATAACCCAATTTAAGTGCAAAATTCCATCCCCAATTATTGATCCGAATTTCACTATTTTTTTTTTTTGGATAAATTTCTTCACTCAATTTCCCAAATTGAGGTCCAATCTCGATGAAGAAAAATCCCGAACGATTTTCTATAAGTCCCGACGCCACATGCTTTCCTTAAAGTCCCAATTTCCATCGATGCAATTTATCCAATTTCCGCGATTTTCCGTAACGTCCGAATCAATTTTCCGCAAAATCCCTAATCTCACTGAAAATTTCTGAGAGTGAGTCGACGTTCCTAAAATAGTTTGTGACACCTCGAACTTTCAATTTCGAAATCGGGTTCAAATTCGCGGTTATTTTCAATCCGGCGCTTTTAGCGTGACCTAGTCTATCGGATAACTTTTAGGAATTTTTGGTGCAATTGACCCGTGATCGATTTATCTCAAGTCACAAAGTACATCTTCGACACATTAGAACTCTCGCTTGTCGTGAAAATCTCAAGGTTTCAATTACGGCACCGGTACCAAAACGACGTAAAATCAATTTAGTGCCGATCGATGAGAATTTTTCAATCAAGTGGAATCACCCACAATTTGATCACATATCTCGCCGAATCGACCTATCTCTCGATTTCGATCGATCTCGACGGTGCCGTAATGACCCTTTGCAGATCAACACGGTTGAGCGCAATTCTTTATCGAATTCTCAAGTGCAATTGCATTTAGATTCCCTACTTGCTTCCCCAGATAGTCCAGTTATCTCGTGAGTGATCAGCTCAGAGAATAACACTATTAGCGTTTCGATAAAAGGCCCGATTTATTTAATCGAAAACAAATTATGAAAATTCAGGCTGTCACATGAATAGTGTCCTACAGCCGAGACATAGCACATGAGGCGGCATTCAACAATTGTTAATGGCAAAACTTCCATATCTAGCTAGTCTAAGAGGGTGAACTGATGGTGGTGTTTCTTCTTGAAACCACACGAAGAAAAGAAAACGAAGAAACGGAAAAAGACAAAAAGACAAAAAAAATGACTTGGTTTTAGATATTCTTCTCGAAATCAAAGAAATAATTTTTTTTTTCTACTTTTTGTTTCTATATTAAATATGTTCCTTGATCTTTTATTTGCTTTCAAAAGTAGAAAAATTAGTTGACATCATGGCCAAACGAGGCCGACCTCATAGTGGCTAGGCAAGGCCACTCTAGCTAAGGACCGGCAAGGCTCCCCCAAGGCTAGTGAGATTGTTGGCTCTCAACTCTAGCTAGTTGCCAACCATCGCCAAGGCCTAGTGACTAACTAGAGGAGAAAGAAGAAAAGAGGAAAAAAAGAAGAAGTTAAAAGAAATTTTACATCACAAAAAATTTGAGTCATACCAAATGCATTCTTGTTCTTTTTTCAGTTTCAGGAATAGAAATCATGTGTAGTTACTAAAGACATTTGGATGCTTCAAAATTCGTCTAGGGAACGGAATCGTAAAAAAAAAAAAAAGACTATTTCTAAGCATAAAATATTTCAGAGAACATATTTCAGAGAACAGAATGGTTAACAAACTTACCTTAAATGCACAGTAATGCTCTAGGATCCAATAGAACTTCTAGTTAGTATGCACTTCACAATTTAGGCAAAGCGAAGAACAGCGAGAAATGCAAATCCAGCAGAAAAAGTAAGAGAAAAAGAGAGTATTTTTAGGTGGATTGTTGTCTGGAGAACGACCAAGGATAGGTTGGCGTTTATTGGAGAAATAGCCTGAGCGAAAAGGTTGGAAATATAAGGCAACGGCTAGAGAATTAATATGAACATGGCTAGCAAAATATATAAGAACTGTCAGCACATTAAATATCACAACAGCTAGTTTGATTAAGAACCAAAATATGAAAGGTCAAAAGTTTAGAGGTAAGGATATTTGATTTACTCGTAAATAGGCTTTTCCGGAACAGATCTTGGGACAAAATAAAAATTAATAAGGACGTTCAGCATATTAAATATAACGATAGCTAGGTTGGCAAAGGACCCTACTATAAAAAAATTAAAAGTTTAAAGGTAAGGATATTTAATTTATTTGCAAATAGGCTTTTCCGGAAAAGGCCTTAAGACAAAATAAAAATTTGGTAGAAAGGAACCTTGGACTGGGCTTCGCTAATGTTTCCCGTGCAGCCAAGGCAAAACCCAACATTATACTTGATTTGGCCCATACTCACATGAACCTGTTAATTAAGTGAACGAGATAGAGTTTCTCGAGTAATATAGGACAAATGTAAATAAAGGAAAGAAAGGTTTTCCAAATACTATTTAACAGCGGCATGTTGGCTCCTACCCAAATATCTCGAGATGTAAAATGTGAATCTTTGTAACAAGTCTTTGACATGTTCATCATCAACAGAGACTCAATTCACCGTGCTCCGGGTTCATTGAATTCTATGTGCGAACAGACAAGGGAACAAAGTCTACTCGAAGCAGCATGCGCAGGTTCTTCAAAAGCATCTTTGGCATTGAGCGATCGAGATAAAATAGTTGAGATCATCCACGGATACATGGTATAGCAGCACATGTACTTTTGTCTTTCACTCTCTTCATAGCGACCATTGTAACATACCCCAAGGTTTCAATCCCTTACTATCTTGAAGCTTCAAACATATGAAACCGTCCAGTTGCTGGCTCCTTAGGTAAGCTTGCTTAGAGCACAATCTGGGAGTCTGCACCGGCTGATCGCACTTTCTCTCACGTCTTTTTTGTTGTTTTTGCGTGTTCGGGTCGAGTTGGGTACTACACCAGTTTTCGCGTGTTACGTTGCGTGTAATATTTAAACGCTTCAATGGTTGGCCAAAGTCAGGCTATGCACTCAAAGAATAAATACCTTGTAGACTTTACACCTTGTTTGGTCTATCTTGCAATTGGATTGCTCGAGAAGCGACAGTCTTATTACTAAATATTTCTTGACGCATTTCAAGATAAAGTGCCTATCCGACCACGAAGAATTAAATAGTGACCTTTTAAGTAATCTAATTTTCAGTTGAACCAAATAGTATCTAAGAGATTTTTCCGAGAAGGATATAATAATGCATGAGGCCCAATGAATCTTCACTTTGCATGGCACCCCCAAGACTCATACCAAGTAACACCAACACCAACATGCAACATGTGACGTGACATAACACAACACAATACACTGACGCATCATTTTTCAAAAAATAGAGAATTCTGATACATTGAAACTTGTTATATATTAAATGTATATTTTTATATGTACACGATAAATTATCATTTTTATGATTATTTTAATCAAATAAATTTGATAGATAAATAATGTGATGATGATGATGATGATGATGATGATAGAAGAGCCTAGAATGAATTTATACTAAAAGCATATCATTGTTTCAATCTGACAAATTCAAATCCATTTCAATAATCCATAAAACTTGGAGGAGAAAAAAGAAAACAAGCAATTTACATTTTGGACTCACATGTCAAAGCGTGTCGGAAGAGTAGAGAAACAAAAAAACAAACTCGGGAGTGAATTGTATATCACGGGAAGCGAGAGTCGAAAGAGAAGAAGAATAAGTTTTTCTTCTTTCCTCATTTATTATGTTTTATTTATTTTATTTTTTACATATTTACATTTTGATCCATATTTATTGAAAATTTTTAAAATTGACCCCTTATCAAAATCACGTGTCAAAATTCCCAACTTTAGTGTCGAAGAGTGTTGGGAGAGTAGACTATTTTTCAACACTTGTTGACCAAATCTTGGAGAGTGTCAAAGAGTGTGGGACACATATCGAAGTGTTCAATACAACATGAAAGCTTCTGAAAAATGTCGATGCTTCTTAAGTCTCATATCAATTGGGTAAATATCTTATGATATTCTTCATAATTAAACATTTACCCTAAAAGAGTCATCGCCTTGTTTAGTTACCATCAAGATATTCCTTTTAGGGTTTGGCATAAGTGGAATAAGCAGGGTTGTTGTAAATGGTACCAAAGCAAGTTTCCTCCAATGAGTGTACCCTTTGCAAACAAACTAAACTCATATCCTTTTCAATGATGGCATGGAGTGGTTATAGAGCTGGAGGGCTTAAAGAAGGTAGTCTTGGTAGAATTCTAAGATGGTGAATGAGGTAGGACTAAACTAGACCCTACATCAAATAAGAATAGTATCACTCAATAATATAAACCAACACTGACAAGGGCGTCAATGATTTAAATTGTGGAATTTGTGACACTCAAGTCCCGCATCATTTGGGGGAGGTTATGTGATGTTATTCACAAGTTAAGGTCCACCATATCGCTTAGCAATACTCTTCATATTTGGTGCATAGTTCAATCTAGTTTTGGCCTCTCCATCTGTCACGCCCCGATCCTTGGGCATGCACACATCCTTCTCTTGGTTGATTTTAATATGCGATATCCCAGGACTATATATTGCTGACCCTTTCATTTATTAAGCACATGCGAAAGCAATTATAAATCCCCAGACAATAAAACAATGGGATAGAAAAGTAGGCTATATTTTTCATATTGAAATTTACAACCAAATCTTTATACATGGCATTAGACAGAGCATTTCACAAACTATTCGCAACTTCAGAGTCTCACTCTATCTACACATATACAAAAGGGTTCACAAAGAGATGGGATTTCAATCCTCGTCTAAGTCATACTCGGGATCATCCTGATCCTCTTCTGATTCCTCTTCACTCAGATTATTCTCTTCCTCAATTTCACCTCGGAGTTCTCCTTCAAAAATTCCTCCTCCTCAGCTCCTCGTCGGGATCCTAAAATGTTTTCCCCAAACTGGGATGAGACTATGTCTCAGCAAGTTCTACCCCACTAAGCCCGATTAGTAAACTATTATACTATAGGCTGCCTAAATACGCACATGGCCAAGGACTTACCTTGGCCTTAAATTCCACCTGCATATTAGCACAGTTCACAATAGGCACCTAAGTAATCACATCACAGATCGAGACATCGATCAAATCGACCTAATCGATCACACGCCAACAAAAACCACTCACGGTCATTCCCATTCAATCAATCAATTTACAATATCAGACTCAAGGCAAAGATCAATCGACTTAGTCGATTACATGTCAGCCGGACCATCTTTAGGTCATTCCAGTCATTTCTATACAGTCTCAACTAATAAAATCAATCACTGAGCCACGTGCATTCTCTGAGGTGATGGGACCGATCATCGAGTCACGATACACATGACCAAATTTCTAAATGACATTACAAGTCATCAGGTTAGCATACATCTTACATACTCACTTTCATTTCCATGATTTCCAGTATGATCGGTAGTCTACCACAATACCTTTATCACTGGCAACCGATACTCAATACACAGAAATACGGCCACGCAGGCACAATCTACGCCACACAAGCATGATCAACTATTGTCACACAGGCATGATCAACTATCGCCACACAGGCATGATCAATATTCAACAAATTTATCTGCCTTCTCTAAGGCATCCTACATGCTAAAGCGATGTAATAATCGCCGAGCCACATCATATAGCATTTCTTTTCATCTTTTATCATCATTGATAAAATATTGTGCATTAGTACACAATTGGCCTTAGCCAAAATATAATGATTTCGATTCCACAATTCCCACCATTATTAGCATCCACCAAAACGCTTTTGGTGCTGTCAACCGACACCCGGTTATTTTCCAATTAATTATCCAAATTAATTAACCCAGGAAAATAATATTGTAATCACAATTAATTCACTTCAGCACAAAATAAAGTTCAATTATATAAATGGACCGCGCCACGATGATCAGCACGAAATTTCGGTCGTCGGCCATCAAATTCTTAATTTCCGAAAAATAAATAAATAATTAATTAATTTCGAAAATTAATTAATAATTATTAAAAATTCCATTTAGCTCAAAATAAAGCCAATTTAAATCAACGGGCTGCACCACGATCATCACCATAATATTCCGATCATTGACCATCTCAACCTTAATTTCCGAAAAATAAACAATTAAATAATTAATTTCAAAAATTAAACAATCAACATTAAAAATTCAATTTAGCTCAAAATAAAGCGATTAAATAAACGGACTTCACCACGGTCATCAGCATAATATTCTAGTCACTGACTCCACTTGAATTTTTGGAAAATAATTAATTAATTAATTTAATTCAGAAAAATAATATTTAAATACCAAAGATTCCACTTAGGCCCAAATTGCCAAATTGGAGCCCACTAAGGGTCGGGATAAATCCCGAGGCACTTCCAATAATTAGTAGACCATGTCTACTTGCTAATTGCGCAATCAATTTATCTAAATCACATCACAATTGACTAATAATTGCTAATTTATTCTAATCTAACAACCTAAACATAATTAATTAAAACTAAACCAACCTTAAGCATAATTAGCCAACTAATCATGGATTAGTGAGATTACTCACCAAATCGCGTGCAAATCGGATCAATCCGACGGCGGCAACGCAAGGAACAGCAAACTCCAAAACATGGCTCGGGTTCGGGGCTCGGAAATAGCCCAAAACGGCCTTGAACCAGCTGGAAACCCACTCTGTGGGTTGCTGGTTAGCTGCGAAACAGGGGAAAACAGAGATGGTTAGGGGCGGAGAAGGGTTTGGGAGAGTGGGCGGAGCTTCGGGGAGGGCTGATAGAGGTCCGGCGGCTTCAAAAGGTGGCCGGAGGTGGTCGGATCGAGCTGGACAGAGGCCGAATAGGGCCGGGTCGCGTGGGGGAGAGACGGGCGTAGGGCGAAGCGCGCGGCGGCGAGCGGCGCGCGCACGGGCGCGGGCGCGAGTGTGCGGTGCGGCGGCGGGACGAGCGGCGACAGAGCAAACGGTGAGCTGCAGCTTCTGGTTCGCCGTTTCCACAAAGAAGAAAGAAGGAGAAGAAGAAAGAGGGGGGGGGGTTCGATCACGTGGGAGAGAATGGAGGAGAAGAGAGAGGAGAGAGAAGAAGAGATAAGAGAATTTGACTGGTCAAAATAAAAAGAAGAGAGAGAGAGAAGAGAAGAGAAGAGAAGAGAAGAGAAGCCAATTTCAATTTGGCAAGGGCATTCGGCGGTGAGGGAGGGGCTGAGCACGAGGGGGGGGAGAGGAGAGAAAAGAGAGAGAAAAAGAGTGATAACTCTATAAAAATAGAGTTAATTTTACCTATTTTAGGCAACAATTAATGCATTATCTATGAGAAAATATTTGGATTTCCTTCGATTATTTAAATTTTCCTTATTTATGCAGAATAATGAGATATGGAGAAGATAAGGAAAATAATGACAATTATCAGGAATTCAAATAAAAGCAGTAGTGGAAGATGGATATCAAATTAGGAAATTCTTGATTTTGTTCCCTGATGTTATCTACAAGCATTGAGAGATAGATATTTTAGATTTCCTATAAATAGGCAGAGAGGGAGAGAGAGAAGGGGTTAGATCGTTTTCCATTATTCTGAGAGTTTTTCAAGTATTTTGAAGAGAAGACAAAAGTGGTGACAGAATTCTTGTTCTTTGATTCAAGATGCTGGGTTTGATTTATATTTTTATTTTTTCTTCTACTATGTTCTAATTTTCTTTTGTTAGAGCTACAATGTAGCCTAACCATGATGTGAATTTCATGATTTTTATGTTCTACAATTGATTTCATTCATGTGAGTTATATATTATTGCGTTTAATGCTTTTGAGTGACTGGCCACCACTTGAATGATCTGATGTGCATGTTTGAGACTAAGAGGTGATAATATGCAATTGGTCATTATAATATATAACCATGAATTAAACGTTGATAGAAATATACCGCATTATTTGTGTAGATTTCGATGATAAAGTGATCCAAAAGACTCATTGTAAATCGGGAATATTCATAGTTTTTAATGCACTCATGTTTATTTTAATTCACATAGAGATATAGTGGATTAATAAGCTGAGTAGGTTTGCTATACCTAGAGATAGGATAGTAAATAGATTAGGAAATTCCGCTATCACATGTTTGATATCGTTCTTGTATTCATAACAATATGAAATTCATATCTAGTGGTTACGGTGAAATTGGATGCTCTAACATATTTATCTGATTGATTTTACTGCATTTAGTCTTCAAGTTTTGTTTTTAATTTATTCTAAATTATATTTTGATTTGTTAGATAAATTTTAGAATTAATCTATTTTAGTATTTAATTAGTTTATTAATCATCGATCTTCATGAGACGATACTTTTTCTCATCATTATATTACTTATTCAATACGTGCACTTGCATTTAGAATTTTACGAACAAGTTTTTGGCGCCATTGCTGGGGATCGTTTGTTTAATACTAATTAATATTGATACCAGATAATTCTAAGTTTAATCTAGCTTTTGTTTTGTTTTTCAGGGTGTACATTGGTTTATGACACGTAGCCAACAAGGGGAACTTGTTGAACTTGATCCAGAAATCGAGCGTACATTCAAAAGGCGACTAAGAGAACTGAGAAATCACGCTAAGATGGCAGACGGTAATAATGAAAATCCACGTAGACTTTTAAGAGATTATGTTGCGCCAACAGTTCAAGGCACCGCATCAAATATCATAAGACCTGCAATTCAAGCAAACAACTTTGAGATTAAGCCGTCACTTATTCAGATGCTTCAACAATCGGTGCAATTCAGTGGGTTACCAAGCAATGATCCAAACGCTCATATCAATGCTTTTCTTGAAATCTGTGACACCATTAAATATAATGGAGTTACAGATGATGCTATTAAATTGAGATTATTTCCATTCTCTCTTAGAGATAAAGCTAAGAGTTGGCTTTCTTCTCTTCCTGCAGGATCAATTACTACATGGAATGATATGGCTCAGAAATTTCTTGGTAAGTTCTTTCCACCTGCAAAGTCTGCGAAGATGCGGAACAATATTACTAATTTTATGCAGATGGATAATGAATCATTATATGAAGCATGGGAAAGATTCAAAGAATTTCTTAGAAGATGCCCACATCACGGACTACCCGTATGGATGCAGGTACAAACTTTTTATAATGGCTCTAGTGCAAATCTTCGTTCTATGATTGATGCAGCTGCAGGGGGGCTTTAAATAATAAAACACCAAAAGAAGCCTACAATTTATTAGAAGAGATGGCGTCCAATAGTTATCAGTGGCCTACTGAGAGATTACCAATGCGAAAAGTTAGCGGAGTTCATGAAGTAGATGGTTTTGCTACAATTGTTGCACAATTTAAAACAATCAACAAAAAGCTTGATAATATGAGTGTTTTCTATGAAAATTCACACTTTGACATGTGATTTTTGTGGTGGGGGACATGTTAGCACAGAGTGTCAGGTAGGTAATACTTTTAAACAATCTCATGAAAATTCTAACTTTGTTGGGAATTTTAACAGGTTGCAGAATAATCCCTACTCCAACACATACAATTCGGGATGGCGTAGTCATCCAAATTTTTCATGGAACAATCAGAATGTGACGAGACCACAAGGATTCAAACAATCAGAAGAGACAAAGTCAAATTTGGAAGACATAGTCACCAAACTTGCTAACACAATTCATGACTTCATCAAAAGCACATATGTGAGATTTCAAAACCAAGAGGCTTCAATCAGAAATCTGGAGATGCAAATGGGTCAGTTAGCAAGCATGATGTCAGGAAGGCAACATGGTTCTTTGCCAAGCAACACAGAGAAAAATCCAATTGAAAACATAAAGGCCATTACCCCGAGAAATGGTAAACAAGTAGGAGAAGAAGAGATTTCCAGAGACAAAGAAGAGGTGATCAATAAACAATCAAAGGAGACAAGTAAGAGTAAACTTTTTCCAGATAATCCCAAGCCATATGTGCCGCCAATTCCATTCCCTCGCCGACTCCAAAGACAAAATGGATAAGCAATTTTCTAAATTTCTTGATGTATTTAAAAAATTGCACATTAACATTCCTTTTGCATATGCTTTAGTGCAAATGCCTAGTTATGCAAAATTTTTGAAGGAGATTTTGGCAAACAAAAGGAAACTGGAGGATTATGAAACTGTGAAGTTAAATGAGGAGTGTTCAGCTATCCTACAAAACAAATTGCCTCCGAAATTAAAAGATCGATGAAGTTTTACTATTTTTTGCACTATTGGGGATTCTTACTTTGAAAAAGTATTATGTGATTCAGGTGCAAGTATTAATCTGATGCATTATTCTGTTTTGAAGAAATTAGGATTGGGTGAGGTAAAAGCAACCACAGTGTCACTTCAACTGGCTGATCGATCAATTAAATATTCGAGAGGTATTGTGGAAGATGTTTTGGTAAAAGTTGACAAATTTATCTTTCTTGCAGATTTCATAGTTCTTAACATGGAGGAAGATTTTGAGGTACCACTTATCTTAGGTTGACCTTTTCTAGCAACAGGAAGAGCTCTTATTGATGTACAACAGGGGAAGTTGATCCTTAGAGTTCAAGATGATCTTGTTTCATTTAATGTTTTTAAAGCAATGAAATATCCATCTGATGATAATTCTTGTTTTAGAGTTGAGATAGTTGACAAGTTGGTGAATAAGGTTTTCCAGGAAAATATTTTTGAAAATCCACTTGAAGCATGTCTGATTCAACCAAGGGACAAAGATATTCATAATGAGGAGATAAAGGAGTATGCAAATTTCATGGAGGCAATTCCACCATATTCAAGGCAAAAGGCAATTAAATTTGAAGAGTTGGGACAACACATTACAAAGCCTAAACCATCAATTGAATAGCCTCCAATTCTTGATCTCAAACCCTTACCTTCTCATTTGAAATATGCTTATTTAGATGGAGTTTCTTCTTTACCAGTAATTATATCTTCTTCTTTGACAGATTTGATGGAGGAGAAATTGCTCAGAGTATTAAGAGAGCATAAAGGTGCAATTGGATGGAAAATAGCTAATATCAAGGGAATTAGTCCTTCAATTTGCATGCACAAGATTTTGATGGAGGAGCAATATAAACCCACTATCCAACCTCAGAGGCATTTGAACCCGAAGATGCAAGAACTAGTGAAAGCTAAGGTAATTAAACTACTTGATGCATGTATCATCTATCCTATCTCTAATAGTTCTTGGGTAAGTCCTGTACAAGTTGTGCCAAAGAAAGGTGGTATGACTGTTTAGAAAAACAACAACAATGAATTGATTCCAACTAGAACAATTACTGGGTGGCGTGTGTGTATGGATTACAGAAAATTGAATGATGCCACTAAAATAGATCACTTTCCTTTACCATTTATTGATAAGATGTTAGAAAGACTTGTAGGGCATGAATTTTATTGCTTTTTGGATGGATATTCAGGGTATAATCAGATTCCTATTGCACCAGAAGATCAAGAGAAAACTACTTTCACTTGTCCCTATGGTACTTTTACTTTTAGAAGAATGCCCTTTGGTCTTTGTAATGCACCAGCTACTTTTCAAAGATGCATGATGGCTATTTTCTCTGATATGGTTGAAAAATATATTGAGATTTTCATGGATAATTTTTCCGTTTTTGGCCTATCATTTGATTCTTGTTTAAATAATTTGGCTTTGGTCTTACAAATATGTGAGGAGACTAACCTTGTTTTGAATTGGGAGAAGTGTCACTTTATGGTGTAGGAAGGAATAGTGCTCGGGTATAAAATTTCTCAACATGGAATAGAAGTTGATCGAGTCAAAGTGGAAGTCATTGCAAAATTACCTCCGCCAACATCTGTGAAACTTGTCAGAGGATTTTTGGGGCATGTAGGATTTTACAGGCAATTTATAAAAGATTTTTCAAAAATTGATAAACCTCTTTCTAATCTTTTGGAAAAAGATGCTCCTTTTAATTTTTCTATTGAATGCATGCAGGCTTTTAACACTTTAAAGGAGAAGTTAATATCAGCACCAATCATGGCAGCACCAAATTGGGATTTACCTTTTGAGCTGATGTGTGATGCTAGCGATTCTGCAGTAGGAGCTGTTTTGGGACAAAGGAAGAATACAAATTTTCAAACCATATACTATGCCAGTCGAACCTTGTCAGGTGCACAATTGAATTATTCAACAACAGAAAAGGAACTTTTGGCAGTAGTATTTGCTTTTGATAAATTCCTTTCTTATTTAATTGGCTCAAAAGTTATAGTTTATTCTGACCACTCGCTCTTAAGTATCTCGCTTGAAAAGAAAGAATCAAAACCCAGTTGATCGTGGGATTCTATTGCTGCAAGAATTTGATTTGGAAATCAAAGATAAAAAGGGGACTGAAAATCTAATTGCAGATCACTTATCAAGAATTCCAAATTCAAAGGAAGATGTAAGACCAATTTTGGAAGAGTTCCCTGATGAGAAAATTTTTTCCATCAAGTCAATTCCTTGGTATGCTGACTTTGTAAATTATTTGGTAAGTAATGTTCTTCATCTTCAATTATCATATCAACAGAAGAAAAAATTCTTTTATGATGTTAAATATTATTTTTGGGAAGAACCTTTCTTGTTTAAAGTATGTGCAGATCAGGTCATAAGGAGATGTGTTCTAGATAAAGAGAAGGCAAACATTCTAGATCATTGTCATGATGGAGAGATAGGTGGCCATTTTGGTGCCACAAAAACTGCAGGAAAGTTGCGATCTAGATGGTCTGGTCCTTTTACAGTTACACAGGTATTCCTATATGGAACAGTTGAAGTTGCGCATGACACTGAGGATACATTCAAAGTGAACGGTCAACATTCGAAGCCCTACTTCGAAGGTGGTTACAACAAGCAGAAGACCACCATTGAACTTCATCCTTCAGAATAGCGACAACGAGATAGTTTAGCTGAAAACTATAAAGCAAGTGCTTCTTAGGAGGCAACCCAAGCATTTTAATTATTTATTTATTTATTTTTAAGTTTATGTTTTGCAAAAAAAATAAAGATTAACTTTTCTCTATTTTATTCAGGTTAATTTTTAGGGAGTACCTTTCAAGAGTTTAATCATCAAGATCATCTATGGACTTATCCTACAACCAGGGAAGTTTTCTTCTTCCTATTCTATTTTTTGCATTGAGAACACTGCTTCATTCAAGTTTGGGGGGAAGACAAATTTTTAGATAATTTTTTTTAATCGTTATTGCTTTCTTGGTTGTGAATTTTTGCGATTCTTAGGAAAAATTAAATTTTATTAAAACTTGCAGTTGAGGTGTGAGTTAATCTTAATTTTGATTATGTTGATCCAATTATGGAGCACTAAAAGTCCTTATTTTTTGAATTATGTGTAAATCTATAGAACATTCATGTGAAATATGTGATTTTCTTAGATTTCACCAAAATCTTAGAATTTGTTTGATTTTCTCTTGAGGCGAAATCCTAAGCTAAATCTAATTGAGAAAATGATATAGGCAGTTTTTGGATCGATTGAGCCTTTCAAGCCAACCCTATTTATTTATCCCTAGTCACCCCGTTGAGCCTTAATTATTACCCAATCTTTCATTGGCACCCATATATGTTTAGCCTAGCCGTGATCAAATTATATCATTATCCCATGTCCTATGAACACGCTGATTTTCTTTTGGGAAAAAAAATTGAGCTTGATAGAAATTTGGGAGGAATGATGGAGTAAAAAGAAGAAGAAAAAAAGTGATTGCAGTGGTTGTTTAGGGTGTATTGTCAAAAAAAAATAAAATTGCTCTTATGGTTCCCTATCCAACTTTCAATTGAGTGAGCCTTTTGGATACTCAATGGGTTGGAAATTTTTATGTTATATTTGGAGGGACTTTGGGAGAAACTCCACCATAAAGCAATTAAAAAAAAACAAAAGAGAAAAGAGAGAGAGAGAAAAGGAAAGAAAAAAAAGAATGATGATATATGGCGACAAAAAAATTATCTTGAAGGAGTGAAATTGGACAGTGACATTGGCTCTAATTAGATCCTCGAAATCAACGTGTTGATGGGTTATTTGAGCTTAAAATTTCCCGTTATCTCACCTTTAGCCCAGCTTGACATTACAACCCGAGAAAAGTCCTATTGATTTTTGGTTAGATAATTAACTTACATTAGTGGAGAGAAGAATGAAAAGCAAACCTATGAGATTTGATCATAATTATTGAAAATTTTTTAGAGGTTGCATGTTAATGTGAATTTATTTGGATAGCATATAATTCGAAAAAATGAAGACTCTCACACACACACTTGGATCATATAGTTAGAATTGGTCTTAACTTATAAATCGATTTCAATGTTTGGATGAAATTTGTATTTTTCTTTGAATTGTGAATTTGAGCAATTATGGAAAGATGTCATGGAGGAGGTTGTTAGCTTGAGTATGTGTTATGTCTTGATTTTGCTCGAGGACTAGCAAAATGTTAAGTTTAGGGGTTTGATAACTCTATAAAAATAGAGTTAATTTTACCTATTTTAGGCAATAATTAATGCATTATCTATGATAAAATATTTGGATTTCCTTCTGATTATTTAAATTTTTCTTGTTTATGCAGAATAATGAGATATGGAGAAGATAAGGAAAAGAATGGCAATTATCAAGAATTCAAATAAAAGCAGCAGTGGAAGATGGATATCAAATCAGGAAATTCTTGATTTTGTTCCCTGATGTTATCTGCAAGCATTGAGAGATAGATATTTTAGATTTCCTATAAATAGGCAGAGAGGGAGAGAGAGAAGGGGTCAGATCGTTTTCCATTGTTTTGAGAGTTTTTCAAGTATTTTGAAGAGAAGACAAAAGTGATGACAGAATTCTTGTTCTTTGATTCAAGATGCTGGGTTTGATTTATATTTTTATTTTTTTTCTACTATGTTCTAATTTTCTTTTGTTAGAGCTACGATGTAGCCTAACCATGATGATGTGAATTTCATGATTTTTATGTTCTATAATTGATTTCATTCATGTGAATCATATATTATTGCGTTTAATGCTTTTGAGTGACTGGTCACCACTTGAATGATCTGATGTGCATGTTTGAGACTAAGAGATGATAATATGCAATTGCTCATTATAATATATAACCATGAATTAAACGTTGATAGAAATATACTGCATTATTTGTCTAGCTTTCGGTGATAAGGTGATCCAAAAGACTCATTGTAAACTGAGAATATTCATAGTTTTTAATGCACTCATGTTTATTTTAATTCACATAGAGATATAGTGGATTAATAAGCTGAGTAGGTTTGCTATACCTAGAGATAGGATAGTAAATAGATTAAGAAATTCTGCTATCACATGTTTGATATCGTTCTTGTATTCATAACAATATGAAATTCATATCTAGTGGTTACGGTGAAATCAAATGCTCTAACATATTTATCTGATTGATTTTACTGCATTTAGTCTTCAAGTTTTGTTTTTAATTTATTCTAAATTATATTTTGATTTGTTAGATAAATTTTAGAATTAATCTATTTTAGTATTTAATTAGTTTATTAATCATCGATCTTCGTGGGACGATACTTTTTCTCATCATTATATTACTTGTTCGATACGTGCACTTGCGTTTAGATTTTTACAAACAAAGAGAGAAAAGGAAGAGAGAGGGAGAGAAAAGAAATAAACTAAAATAATACCATAGTCTTATTCTTTTCTTTTCTCTTTCCCTTTCCCTTTTTATTTTCTTTCGGTCTTCAATTTTTACTCCGATAATTTCTTTCTTGAAATTTCGGACTTGACAATAAATTAATAGACGATGAGACGGTCCTAAAAATGAATTGTGACACGCCCGAATATTCAATTCCCAAAACCGAATTAAATTTCATGATTAAAATCGACCGAACGCGATTTTAGTCCAATCCAACCAATTAGGTAGCTTTTAGAGATTTTACCATGGTTATATCCCTTAACGACTTCACCCAATAGGTTAGCTAACTCGTGAGTGATCATCTCAGAGAAAAAGGACCATAGGTGCGCCGACGATATGCACATTTCACTTTATCGAAACGGGATCGAATTTCAGAATGTCACACCATCATCCAAGAAGCTTGCCAAGAGTTGTATCTTGTCAAAACCCTCACATCTCAATTACTCTTCTCCTACATTAGATCAGGAATGGATCTAGTCCTTTGACAAACCATACATATATTAGAGGGGGTTTGCTTTGACACCATCTTTAATGACGTAACTGTTTGACATTAGTCAAGCCCCCTAAATGAATTTTGTTTTCACACAAAGTTGTGACCGTTTGGGTGGATTTTACTAACATAAAATGTCATGCCCCAAATGTTAGAGTGCGTGAACATCCCTCAATGGTCGATTAGCTGTGATGTCTTAGAGCGCATCGTCAACCTATTCTTTTTATCTTTTGATTAAACACAAGTAAAAGCATAACTTAAACACTTAGTCATTCATAACAATAGATATAGTATAAACGCCACAAACATTTCCAGAAGTAGTACTTTAATTTATACATTGTTAACCCTAGGAAGTTTGGCATTTACAAGCCCATTCCAAAAGGGCGACTTCATCTATGACCAACAATAAAAACCAGCAGGGTTAGACTTAAGCCAAACTTCTCTATCACAAGGGCTATCCCCAAAGTAATTCCCACTCCAGCATTGGTTCACAACAGCAAACTATCAATCCTTGGAAAAGGACTGATGAGATCCCCATCGAATTTAATGAACCAGGCGATGAAGTGATGGGGAATTAGATGATCTACTCCCTCATGAATGTGGTGATGTGCTTCAGAAAGGTCGCCTTAGTCCCCAACACTGCATACTTGGCTATTGCCCATCCAAAGGACATGGGGCTCCAAAACAAATAGGGTGCACATCCATAACTACAGGCCTAAAAACAACAAACAACGACGAGTGAAATAAAAATCTCAGTAAGTCAACAACCTGAGCCTCCATTAGGATGCTAATTTGTCTCAGAGGTAGCTTAAATATGTAACATTATATTTCTTACCTCACCTTAGCACACCCCTGCATATTATTAATTCACAAATTCCAATAGTAATGCAACAAGCTTAATGAATAATCAAAACACATCTCATATGCACCCATGTACATTGCATTCACACGTGATCCAATTATTACAATCCCTTGGGCCACGGTCAACACAAGACTTGACATTCTTCTAATATGACCGGGTATCATCTCATCCCATTGGGCATGGTGTCGTCTAAAATCCCCACCATAGACAGCATTTCTTAAGGAGTATTGGTTTGGCCTCAACCAAAACTAGGCATTTGGTAAAAATCAAGCATCATCCCCAAAATCCTGTTGGGTGATGGGTTCCTTTAAATGACCACTCGAGCACATTAATGCTTATACTAATGTCATCTTCCATTAATTAGCCCATTGCAAATATGGTTCATTCTCATACAACAAACTACAACAATTTTCATATGTAAAACTGTGGTAAAATAATCACATGTGGTCACGTACTTAAAATTAACCCACAAACTTTGCACACTTTCATTTTAAAACCTCATTGCCCTATTTAACACATAAAATTTGCCACCCTTTTAAAAGGGGCATTATGATCTTTTCACACATTTTAACAAAAAATCCAATTTTTCCCTTGAGCCCAATTTCTTGAAATGGACTTGGATGGGCTTGGCGGGCCCAATTAGGCCCTCTTGGCTGCCCATCCTAGGCGTGAGGCCCATCAAGCCTTCGCTTGTCCAAGCCTCTCTTTCCGGCTTTCAATTCTCGACCAATTAATACTTATCCTCAAATTTAAAACCTACCAATAAATTGATGGATAAATGAGATGACGTCCGATAGATTAGTCTTGAAATCCTCAAAAGTTCAATACCCAAAATTGAATTAAAATTCGTGGTTAAAATCGATCAAATATGACTTTAGTACCACTTGAATTATCGGATGGCTTTTTAGGGTTTTCACGTGTCTAACCTATGATCGATAATTTTCACTTCACATTTGCGCATCTTTAATTTGTGGATAACCCTTGATTGTCATATAATCGCAAGAAATCAATTACTAATCTTGAGTACAAGATTAATTGAAAATTGGTTTACTGTCGTTTGTAGCGAATATTATAATCACACGGAATTATTCATGAGCCAACTACATAATATTGTTGAATCAATTTATATCCGTTCACTAATTAACTTATGACATAATAGTATTGCCCCTTATCAATCCTTATGGCCAAGCTGTCTATCCACTATTGAATTCTCTGGTCAATTGTATTTTAATCCTTAATGGCACTTCCAATAAATTAATTAACTCATGAATTCATAGTAACTTTTGAAAGTGCTAGTATGAACACCTAGAGGGGAGTGAATAGGTGTAAAAAATAGATTCTGCAAAATGCAGTGAAAACCTTTATTTTTAACCTTAGTCTAAATAAGAGCAGACTTTTGAAACTGAGTCTAAAGAGTAGCAGACTTTGAGCAATATCAGACTTTAGCAGTTAAATAGAAATAAAAAAAATAAATGAGTTCAGGAAAAAGAATAAGAACACAAGGTTTATAATGGTTCGATTTAATCCAAGCCTACGTTCACTCTCCCACGCTAATAGCCTTCTTGGCTAGATTCCACTATGCAATCAACAAGAGATTACAACTTTGAGTGCAAACACTTAGTAGTAGATCACACTATCTCACTAAGTCACTTTTTTTAGTATTTCTCTCACGATCACAAACGTTTAAGCTCATCAAAGACAAGTGTATGAACAAAGATCGCTCAGACTTTGGAATTATAAATTCTACACTCCATCTCTTACTTGCTCATTGGTCTCGAATCTCCTTAAATACTCATCCACTTCCAAACTAGCCGTTGGATAGTATCTTGAGGATTGTCTTCCAATCTATCCATTGGACAAATCTATATCAAGAAGATTTCTTGGCTAGATTTCACTATGCAATCAACAAGAGATTACAACTTTGAGTGCAAACACTTAGTAGTAGATCACACTATCTCACTAAGTCACTTTTTTTAGTATTTCTCTCACGATCACAAACGTTTAAGCTCATCAAAGACAAGTGTATGAACAAAGATCGCTCAGACTTTGGAATTATAAATTCTACACTCCATCTCTTACTTGCTCATTGGTCTCGAATCTCCTTAAATACTCATCCACTTCCAAACTAGCCGTTGGATAGTATCTTGAGGATTGTCTTCCAATCTATCCATTGGACAAATCTATATCAAGAAGATTTGGTAGTCATTGAGTGACAAAAATATAATCCCAAATTGATTCTGATCGTCCATACAAGCAGAATCTTGATTTCCATAAGTAGAACTTCTTTGTATAGAAAGTTCTTATCTTCAAGATCCAATTGTCAATCAATTAAATTAAGTCTCGTACTGGATGTAAAGTCTGAGAGCAATAGACTTTACAATCTGAGTCTAAATATATCATGCTTATGAATAGATTTAGCTTTAAGGTTTGGACATAATCTGAATAAGTTCAGCTTCAGCATAGAATCTATCTTCTAGTTCTTCATTCACATTCAGTTTGGAATTTGTTAGAGTTGGCAGACTTCTGATGTAGAACAAACTTTTACACTAAAATCTGGCAATTTTCAAACTTTGACACAGAAGTTTGGAAATCTTCAGAGTAGACTTTGGACAATATCCTTTACATATTCTATCATCTGCATAATCTGTTACTCAACAATTAAACTCATTAGTAACCTTTGATTTATTTTGTCATCTTCAAAACATTATAAGAAATTTCCTTAACAAATTTCACTGTTAGTGTATTGATAATATTACAATTTCATATATTTCAAAATAGATCAAATTTTAGGATATCACATTAAATATTGCAAGACCTCACCCATTTGATGTGGAATTTGGGGTGTCACACTTTAAACAAATGAAAAACAATGGAAGGATGAAAGAAAGAAATGATTAAAGTAAGGGCATAGATGCAACATCTAGCTAACTGCCAATCTTTCAAAATGCAAGTCTCTTAAGTCCCATATCTCAAAAGAGGGTAGAAAAAGTGTTTTGATCGAACCAATATCATAAACCATTTTAAAATTCCAACTCACTCCAACGATCAGTTGTGCATATTTGATGAACATTACTAAGACTTTATTTATATTGCAGAAAATTTGACATTTTTAGAAAATGATTCTTAGGAGAAAATGACTAAATTTTGGTGTTTGGCTGAAAACTGGAAATGAATTGAAACATATTTTCCATTGTTTGGTAAAGAAAATTTGATATGATTTTCCTAATCAAACATGCACTATTCAAATGTTAGTCACTTGCCTATGGTCAATTGGAACCCAAGCATTGTCACCGAGGCCTAAGTGCCGAGGACTCTATCTAAGCATGAGATCCCAGCCTTGAGTGTTGAGGCTAGGGCACAGGCTTTGAGGTTCTCAACTTGGCCTCTATGGACTCAGGCACAACTTTCATGGACCAAGGCCCGAATGCTAGGGACCCCAACTCAACCTTAATGTACTCGAGGAATGTGCAATGTGGTCTCAGGCCCTGCCCGCCTCTATTGATCTAAGCTTGGTCTCGATGGACTCAGGCCTATGTGCTAAGGATTTAGGCACGAGCACCGAGGTCTTAGGCCCGATTTCTATGGACTTGGAGCCATATGTTGAGGTCCTCGGCACAAGCGCTAGTATCTTGAGCCTAACAATTATGGACCCAAGCCTCAAACCCCAATCATGCTCAGGTAGCAAGGTTTCGAGCCCACCTCTGTGGACTTAGGTTTGGGCTCAATGGTCCCCAGTGGATCAAAAGTTGGCCTTTAAACCCACATCCACTGCCAATGGCTCGAGAATAAGCATTAGGGTTCTCGTGTTCAAATGAAGAGTTTCTGGTTCAAGCACCAATATATAGTTATATTTTGGAAAATTATTCGTAATTTTTTAAAGAGGAAATTATTTTCTTGATGTTAAGTATAAATTTTCCATTGATTGTTCCATTGATTGATTTTCCTAAGTGACCCAAATGCCAGAAAATGATGAAAAATATTCCGTTAATTGATTTTCTGAAAAGATTTTCCATGAAATAGATAGAGCCTAATATTATTTAATCTATTTCGCAGGAATAGAATCATTGCAGTGGAAGATTGACAAAACTTTGTCTAGTATGGCCATTCGATGACATCTTGCAAGGTCAAGTGCAAACTAGGGCCAATGAGAAGCGGCATTTATAAAATAAATGACAATCCTAAATAATTATTCATAATATATCATAGATTATAAAAAAACAATGCTTTTATAAACTTTAATCATATGTGTCAAATAAAGAAACAAAAATAAAAGCAATTATGAAGTTTTAATACCTGCATGTTGCAAATACTAGCGCTATTCCGATTAGTCCAACAAGACGATGGCACCACAAATAAGAGATTCGAGTAGCATGAATTTGGACACGAGCGACATCAGACGAATCAATCTCAAGTAATCATCAGGTCCAACATGAGTTAGTTGTAAATAGCTTGCCACGACTTCATCCTTACTTTAATCAAAATCGATTAAGCATAATGCACCACCCCTAATTAGATGTCCCTATGGACTTAAATAAATTATTTTGCACTCATCATAATTTAAATAGGCTTATAGATTCAAGCATGTAACAAACTTGAATTTTAAATCCCATACAAGTTCATTAGTCAAGCAATGAAGATATATTTCGGCTTCTAAGTTTATATGAACTTATATTTTGCAGCGAAATGTTATATTTGTAAGGGTTAATACTATAGAAAATCCTAAATTAGTATATTTGTGACGAAATTGCCCCAAACTAAATTTTTTACCACAAAAATCCTAAATTGATACACCTATGACAAATTTACAACATACTAATTTTTTGACCACAAAAATCTCAAATTGATACCCATATCCGTTTCCATTCAATTTTACCATCAAATAACTAAGTTGAATGACACATTGCAGTTAACAGGTGAACTAGTTTAAGGTTTTACCTTTTATTTGTTACCAATTTGTAACTTGTTGTGGTATTGATTAAATTTAATGAAAACTAGGGGATGATGCATTTGACATAAATGTAGATGTTTTGGATTTTTTGGAGGTACAAAAAAAAGTTTTTTGTAAATTTGTTATAGGTATACTAGTTTGGAATTTTTCGTGATATTAATAATTTTTGTAGAATGGTCCTAACATAGACTTGTTCCTAATAAATTAGGCAAGAACGATACAGTTGAAGATTAGTGTTTTTTTTTTTTTACCGACCAAAAAAAAAAGACTAGTGTTTGATTTGGGAGTTCATTACCGATATTTGATTTGTCTTCTTTCAACATAATGATTTTGGTGTTTTTGCATGACAACAGTTATGAGGACATTGGATCTAAACTCGTATCTCAAGCCGTTGCAAATAGAGTGGGGGATGTCGACGTTTGCTCATCACTGAATCTGGTTATTAGCCGCCGAATATTTGTAGCAACAGTCAGCAATAATTTGAGATTTATTCGACTTGAAAGTCTTCCATGTACCTCCTGATTATTATTCTACAAAATGAATGAAATCTTTCTTTAGACAAATAAATAAATAAAAGTCTGCTTCTTTAATAGATGGGACGAGATTCCCTTTCCTTTTTATTATTCCCCAAAATTTCGAAATTCCCTTCCGAATCTCTCCTTTCTTTTTCTTTTTGGAATTACAATTTTGGGCCCGAAAACCCACGTTATGCGATTATGCCTTTATATTATCTAATAAAAAATGATCCTAAATAGAAAATACAGATACTAGCATGCAAACCATGGACAGGCAAGCAACGGTTTTATAATAAATAGTTACTTAATCAACTTTTCATTAGCTTTAGAACCAAAAAAAAAAAAAAAAAAAAAGAACTTTTCACTAGCTTTTTTGTATCATTTTAGTTGGTTCAAATTTTATTAAAAATAATTATCCTTTTAAAAATAATTATTCTCTCTAAAAAGTGAATGCTCTGAATTAACAGGATCTAATTCTCATCGATATGCTCCATCAATGAGTGGAGTAAAATTAACTTAATTCTTTGGAAAATTTCAAATAAAGGCTTGAAGTGCTTTCAGTTTTTCAAATAAGGATTTGAAATGGACTTTATGTCAAATAATGACCTAAAATGACCATGGTTGTTTTAAATAAGGCCATAAAGTGGCCATACTTATTTCAAGTAAGGGTCTAACCTTGTCAGTTGCTAACCAGCTAAATATTTCGACCAGTCAAGGGCGTTTTCATCCCATTACAATTTTAATCTTAAATTATTTTTAATTCTTTCCTTTTCTTTTCTTTTTTTTTTTTTTTTTGGGCAAGAGCCAACAACTGCCGGCAATGTGACCTCACTAAGGGCTAGGGTCACTAGTCGTCATTAGCCCTAGGTGAGGCTGACCCTCACTTGATCTAATGAGAGCTAGCAAGCCCTAGTCAGCCTTTACCAATGGACCGGACCGACCCAATGGGTTCGGGTCCGCCCTCCAAGGTCAACCCGGGACCGAT
Organism: Eucalyptus polyanthemos subsp. polyanthemos; assembly: GCA_017140185.1. Taxonomy (NCBI): domain Eukaryota; kingdom Viridiplantae; phylum Streptophyta; class Magnoliopsida; order Myrtales; family Myrtaceae; genus Eucalyptus; species Eucalyptus polyanthemos. The sequence continues at coordinate 18,606,035 of CM029463.1, read as the reverse complement.
CGATAATTTTTTTTGTCTTATTTTTTATACTCCCTAAAAAAGCAAACCTACAAATTCAAATTACACATCCATCGACAATGCGGTATTGTGCAACTAAACTATAAATACCATTACATATTTAGCAAATTTAAGATGACACAATAATAGAAATTTCGTACCTGCTAATTGCTCATCGAGATATGGGACAAGATGGAAAGTTCTTGTAAGCATCTATCTTTAATATTCATAACACCATATGCAAAAGCGTTTTCCTGCATTTAATCATGTAGAGTTCACTCAACCAAAAAATGAGCTTCACACCACTTGAGTAGCAAATCACCATAGCAATTATAATACTCTTCAAAAACTTCTACCATTTGACACAAATTGAAAAGCAAAGTGCAGCTGAAATTCATTAGTAAAATACAATTAAACCATAAAAAGTTCAAAATACTTAATATAAACCATGAATATATAAATTCACATCTTATTAATTTACTTGAACTTCTAAACACCTGAAAACAAAACAAACGATACATAATTAATACTCAACAAAAGTTTTAAATTGAAATGACTATTAGTGCTATTGATAGAACATCTCAATATAATATAATATAACAGACATTTTACTTAGGTTTGAATATATAAAAGAATTATAAATAATATAATATAATATAATATAATATACAGGGGTTGGTCCAGGGTTGGACCGACCTAAAACTCTTAGGGACCGAGGACCAAACTAGGCAAGGGACAACCCCCAATCCCCACCCAACCTTTTTGGACCAGTCTAAGGTCGGTCTACCATCGCCACCCCTAATGTGCCACTTTCAAGGGCTAGGGTCACTAGTCGTCATTAGCCCTAGGTGAGGCTGACCCTTGCCTGATCTAACGAGAGCTAGCAAGCCCTAGTCAGCCTTTACCAATGGCTAGAGAGGGTGGCCCTTGCCAAACTAGGCAAGGGCAACCCTCACCCAACCTTTTTCACCATCGCCAATGGCCAATCGACTGCCGGCGAAGAACAAAGCAAAACTAGAAAAAAGGAAAAGAAAAAAATGAAAAAAAAAAAAAAAAAAAAAAGAAGGTAAATAACTAAAATGTCCTTAACCAACCAAAAAAATCAGGCCCTTATTTGAAATAAGATCCGTTTTAGACCCTCATTTGAGAAGATGATGGTATTTTGGGCCCTTGTTTAAAATAAAATCACTATAGGCCCTTATTTGAGATAATGAAGGCACTAACCCTTATTTAGAATTTTCCCTAGTTCTCATTTTAAAATTTTGGCTTATTCTCTTCTTTGAGTGAATAACTAATGCAATATTATTCATTAATGTGCATCTTTAACGAGAAAGGACACAACTTTCCATAATCCCAAACAATTATAATCTCACCCTGTCATATTCTATCTGAATCCATATATAGACAACCAAATGCAGCTTAACAATATTGTCCAACAAAACCATATTTTCCAAAATTAAAAGAATTCATACCAAATGTTCCTGTCTATATAGGCATGATCTCCTCAAGAAATTGCTAATTGCAAATGTAACAATGAAGAGGAAAATAGTCAGACATTTATGCTCCGTTTGTTTCATGGAAAACAACTTCCAATAAAATATTTTCCAAAATTTCTAGTGTTCGGGTGGATGGAAAATACACGGTCAAGGAAAACATTTTCCAGTCAACGGAAAATCCTCTCTTGACATTGTGGAAAATGATTTCCTCTTTTGAAAAGAGGAAATCATTTTCCCGGCCTCTCTCTCTTGCTCTCCCTGCTACAATGGCTTGACGACGTCCTTCTTAGGATTAGCCTCCGCCCTCCCCGACCGCTCCTGCCCGCCTGCTCCGGCCGGGCGCCGCCGCCGCCGCCGCCGCTGCACTCCGCTTCCCCGGCGGCTCGAAGCCGCTCAGGAGGATCCGGCTCAAGAGGGAGCACTGCGGCGGCATTGGGAGGCTTGCGGGGAGCCCGCCGTCCAGGCCGCTCGTCATGCGGTGCGTTGGATTTTTCTTGCCAAATTGTCATTTTTCGCCAAGCTCTAGCAAGCTCGAGTGAGATCGGCCGAGTCTCGAGCTCATCGGATCTAGTGGCGGAGCTCGCGGCTCGCCGGATCTAGCGGCAGAGCTCGGGCTCTTGATCCAAGCGAGCTCGAGCTCTATCCGGCGAGCTTGGGTGAGATCGGCCGAGCCTCGAGCTTGCCGGATCTGGCCACCGAGTCTTGGTTGGCCGTTGGGCAGCCAGACATCATCAGACAGGAAGGAGGTGGAGGTGGCGGCAGCGGAAGGAGGAGGAAGAAGGAGGAGGAAGGAGGCGACGGCGGAGGAAGGAGGAAGAAAAGGATAATAAATAATAAAAATTTCAATTTTTAAAAAAAAATATAAATAAATAAAATAAATATTTACAAACAATTAAATGAGCTAATGAATGGTGGAAAATATTTTTCACTCAAATTTTAAATTTTGGCCGAACACCGGAAAATAAAGTCATTTTCCTGGAAAATAACTTCCAGGAAAATGTTTTCCGGAAACATGATATTTTCTGCGAAACGAACGGAGCCTTAATAGTCAATATCAATTGTTGTACTAGCTAGCATACTCAATATACAATAACCCCAAAAATTAAAATTAAAATTAAAAGGATCAATTGGGATATGAATAATGGAACAAGTGTTCCTTTGCAAGCCATTTTTGTGTATTTATAATTTATATTTATATTTATAAAAAACGGTTGATTCATCTTTTGGTCATCACTTGCCAATTCTCTTTGTCCACGCTTCTCTAATTTGTTTCAACTTTTGCGAAATAACCATTCAGCTTCTTTTCAATCTCCTTAAACAATCAACCAAGTGATTTAATATTTCAATGCGGCTAATCTATGCTAGAAAGCTATCATTTTTTTGTGTTTGAATCATTTAACAGCAGCGGACAACAATAATTAGGGTTTTTGTTATCAATTAGAACTTATAAATCATCTTTGTAATATCGTGTTGTTTTTTGTTACTACTCCGACTTGTATAATCCATTTGTTACACAATCCATTCCATAACCATAAGTGTCATGTTAAACACAGTACATATCTTGCTAGCAAGTGTCTGAAGACTCAAGTGTTGAGAAAACTTCTAATAGATTTTGATGTTCACAAAACTCTTCATAAGTTTTGATGGTTAACTTGAAATATATTGATCTAGGAAAATATCTTGGAGTGAAACTTTACAAAGTCTACTTTAGGCGCAACTTAATTAGACTTTCATTCGAATGATCTTACTAAGAGAGAAGGACTGAGAGAATTATTCTCATCCCATTCTTACGCTAGTTCAGAACATAGAAGGTTTAGAAGGATACAAGGTTTAGAACACATTGCGCTCAGAACGTTGCATATCCGGAAGGTGACAAGTCTAGCATGAGACCATGTCCAAGATACATAATGGCTAATGACCTGATTGGATTTTATACATGGATTTATAGGATTGACTCAATCTAAATTGAATGATAAATAAATCATGAGACAAATTTTTTATAAATGAAGAAGCTCTACTTATGAAAATCAAGACATTGTATGGGCAAATAGAATCATGTGGAGATTATGCTTTTGTCACTTAATGGCCACTCGATCTTCTTGATATAGATCTATCCAACTAAGGTGTCAAGGAGCAACTAAGAGAGGAGGTCTATAATTTGAAATTCCAAAGTCTAAGCAAACTTCAATCATATACTTATCTTTTGTGAGCTTCAAATTTGTGATTGTGATAGAAATACGTAAAAACCGAATGAGTGAGATAGTGTGATCTACCACCGAGTGCTTACACTCAAAATTGTAATCTCCTGATTGATTATATTGTGAAATCCAGCTAGTAGACTGTCAACGTGGGAGAGTAGACGTAGGTTGAACCTAAGTTGAATTACTATAAACTTTGAGTGCAATTTTTCTTTATCCTAATCTCTTATTATTTATTGTTATAGTCTATTGCACACTCGCAGGTGCCCTTAAAGTCTGTTTTACTACTTAACGATTATAAACCTTATACTAGAATATGATCCTTATTTAGACTTTAATCTTGACTCGTTCTAGTTTGCTTTAAATTGTCAAGATTTTGTTTAATCACTTATTAACCCCCCCCCCCTCTAGGTGATATGTGCTAGCTACCTCATTAAGAGCATTAGTTAAGTTCACTAAAGCTCTGTTCATTTCATAACTTTCAAGAAAATGTTTTCCAGATTTTCTAACGTTTGTTTCATGGAAAATAAAATAGCTAAGGAAAACATTTTCCACTTTTTGGAAAAAAAAAAAAAAAAAAAGAAACACACATTCAAAAGTGAAGAAAATGTTTTCCATTTTTGAAAAGTAAAAAACATTTTTCATAACTTCTTCCACGTCACATTCTTTCACCAAATACATTTTCCCTTTATTTTTATTTTTATTTGCATTTTTCATTTTTTTTAAAATCAAGTTCTAATAATTATTTATCTTTTTCTTTTATTTTTTTTCCTCTTTCTTTCCTTTTATTTTCCTCCTTCTTTGGCCAGTCGCCCGACCTAGTGATGGTTGGGTCCGCGACCAACCACTAGCAACTAGAGGTCACTAGATCAATGACACTTGAGTGTCACCAGAAGCAATGAGGCTTAAGCATCACTAGAAGGCTGTGAGGCTCAAGCCTATGGTGGTGAGGCTTGAGCCTAACAAATTGGCGACGCTCAAGCGTCACCAAAGGGTGGCGTGGCCCAAGGTGGCACTTGCCAGCTGTCACCGGCAAATGGTTGAGGAAAAGAAAAAGGAAGAAAAAAAAAAGAAAGGAAAGAAATGAAGAATATAAAACAATTTAAAAATTGATTTTTTTTAAAATAAAATAAAACAAAAACAAACAAATAAAACAAAAACAAAAATAAATATCAAAAGAACGGCACGGAGGAAAATCAAATGAGATATCGAATGGTGAAAAATATTTTCCACTTCAATTTTAGGCTTCAACCGAATACCCAAAACTATTGTTATTTTCTTGGAAAATGACTTTTAGATAATATTTTTCGGAAGTATTTCATTTTCTATGAAACAAATGGAGCATAAAAATAGGAAGAACAATTATAACAATAATTTTTTGAGATAAAGATACTACAAATATCTTAATTTTATATAATGTTCACTTGAGTCTCATAACTTCTAAATAATATTCACTCAATTGCCAAAAATCCAATGTGGCATAGCACTTGTAGTTAATATTTTTAAAAAGGTAACCAATTGAAAAGTTATAAGTCACTCAAATGACTGAAAAGAAAATTTATGACACTCAAACAAACATCATATATAAATTATAGCACTTATATGATCAGGAAAAAAAGGTTCTGGCATTCTGTGAATGTCATTTGAAAATTATGGCACTTGTATGTCATTTTTCCCATAGTTTTAACTTGTCGGAAATTCTCAAGACACTTAAAAGGAAGTCGGAAAGGAATATATTTCGAGCAAGTCATTTGATTCAAAGAGTACCTTTTTTTTTTTTTGTGACCCAAGAACCCGCACACCATACCAACATAGAATATATTGCGAGCAAGTCATTCGATTCAAAGAGCAACTTTTACATTTTAGAAAAGCAAGAAAAAGCTTGCTAATTGTCGTAATCCTTAAGCAGACATTTTCATATTCCAATCTTGTTTCATGGGGCAAGTAGGATGCGGCAAGGGCTTTACCCCAGAAGAGAGATGAGCATAACCCTAGATTTAAGGATTTAGGTGCCTTGCTTCGTTAAGTCTCTTCTTCTCCTTCATGCTTCCTCTCCCGTGTATAAAAGAACCCCACCCAGATCGACATTAATCTACCAGCACTTGTCCTATTTGATACAGAGATTTCTATCCGCAATCGTCAGAAACCAGCATGAACGATCCCAAGTACTCATATCCCTATCCTTCCCAAGGTATGTTTTTCAACCTAATCATTGTTTCATTTCTCTCTGGTAAATCCTTTTTGTATTCAACTGGAATTGTGATGGCTGCTCTTGTCCTCACCTGCATGTCCTTACCAACTTTTTTTTCCCCAAAGATCTCTGTTTCATATGGCAAGAACCCTTTTCTTGCTATGAGATCTTCGGACAATATTTTAGCTGCATTCATCAAATCTGGAACATGTTTGATCAGGGATCGATTGCTGTGTCCAGAATTTGCTTTCGGATGTTACGTGTTTGATGAGCTCTGTCCATAAGCCAAGATTTGCTAATCACCGTTGTCTGTGTTTTTGTTACAGCCCCTTATCAAGGGCATCCAGTGACGGCGCCACCGCAGTATGCGCCGCCTCAGTACTACGCGCCTCCGCCTCCACCTCCGCCCTCATCCGCACAGAAGGAACGCAACTTCATCGATGGATGGTTCGTTTCCTGAACATTCTTAATTTAACTTCGTTCAATCTCACTTTCTATGATCCAAATTTAAGGTACACGTTCATCATTGGGCAGCCTTGCAGCTCTGTGTTGTTGCTGCCTCTTGGACGAGTGCTGTTGCGATCCGTCCGTCATATGCGTGTGCTAGGATCGTGCCCGTGGCCGACCAGCTACCGTAAGAGCAGGCATCGTTTTAAACACCCATTTCGATCTCTACTATTGTTCTATACTCGTCTGTTGCTAATAATGTAGTCGAGACCTTCAACTGCGCCTTGTCGATCGGCTTCTTGTGTACACTTCTTGTCATGAAATTTAGGCCTGCAATTGTTTACGGAATAGAGCGAAGGAGAATATCTAATAACCCATCGACACTGATCGATGGAGAACAGAATCATACAGTACGATAGCTGATTTTTTAATTATTGTGCAAGTATTGGAATCCATTCTTTATCCGCTCAAATCGATTCTTGAACAGCACTTTTCTAAATCTCTATCGCCAGCTTGATTGTTCTCCTAAGGCCAGTGCCTTTGGCCGTCCGTCACTCATCCACCGAGAGATGCTATGGAACTTATAGAAGTCACGTAAGCTAAACAATGAGAAAAATATCGAAAAAATCATAAACATATATATATATATATATATATATTTTTTTTTTTTTTTGATACCGAAAACCCCACACAATCGATAGCCGGCGAATAAACCCTAGGGCGACACTAGCGGAGAACCTACCACCCCGACGTCGCGTTTAAGATCACATGCGTCCTGCGGGATTTGAACCCCTCCGTCCTGGGTAGACATCATGAAAACTCTTATCCAACTAAGCTACCGCATATAAATATATTATATTGATAACAATTTAGTTCTAAATTTATTGATTTAATACTAACTCAGTCATTTTAACTAATTTTAACTAGATATTACTCATATGAACACATAGTGAACTTAGCCGATGTTTATAAGGACAATTTTTATCTTTTATGTTTTAATTATTCTTCTATTTTTTTTTCTCCTTTTTTGTTCCCTTACTCTTCTTTTTGTTGATAACCAACCATCGACCATAGGGTGGCTGGGACCTGGGTTAGGCTCATCATCGCCCATCATAAGCAAGGCCCGCATGGGCAAGGGGAGGACTCTCCTCACCAAATTCGGCAAATTCATCCATGGCCAAAGACCAGTCACCGACAAAAAGAAAAAGAAAAAGAAAATAAATAAATAAAACAACTAAAAAAACTTTCCCATCAATGCCAACTGTTCCTCGCAAATCGTTCAGTGTCACGCTAATAATATCCGACCAAATTATCCAAAAAGACTGAATTGATATTAAATTAATAAATTTGAAATTAAATTGACACCAAACTTTACGACTTTCACATCGCTTTTCTCACTAAATATTTCACTCATCCCCCGTACCAAGTCAATAAATAACTCCAAGCTATGGACTACATCCAAGAAACAATTCTGCTTCATCAACACATTCACGTTCCCCTTGAACCGTATAAACGCATCATGCAAAATCGCCGAAGTCGCCGGCAGGACCTCTCGAGACCTACACGCCGGTAAGGGACATGTCCCACAGCTCAAATGTCGTGAGAATGAGAGTACTAACGTTTCTATTTACCCGTGGAAGGAGTTATCTTCTGGGGTTTTAGGGTTTGATGCCGATAGACGTGTCGCCGGCCGCTAAAAAACTTTAGTAACACAGAAATCATTATCATTCCCACCTACACATTATTGAGAAGTGGTAACTATAACATTGAGAAGAACCCCCCAACCAAAGCACATCAAAACGTGGGCAACTCGATGATCTCAGCACTGAAATGTAGCCAACCTCACTGACAACTAAAAAGCCTAAAGATCCATGCTCCCATATTTACAAAGAACCGTGTGATGTAGTATTAGACGTTATACTAAAACCAGAAGCGGGTACGGCTACACTGGGAGAGATGCTGATCATCTCAGAGACGATGCTGGAGGTGGTGCACCTCGTGTATTACTTTTTCACCTCTTCATACTCGGCTTCGGGTGCCTGGTCACCACCCTGAGAGCCGCCCGAGCCAGGACCGCCCCCCCTGAACCGCCAGACATGTGCTGTCCAATCTTCGACACCGCCCTATTGGCGGCATCGATCTTTGCCTTAATCTCATCGGCATTGTCTTCACCCACTGCTTTCCTCAAGTCTGCAATTGCATCCTCTATCTCCCGCGCAACTTCGCTAGGTATCTTATCCCTATACTCGCCCAAGCTCTTCTCTATGCTGTAGATAGTCGTGTCTGCTGTATTTCTGATATCGATTAAAGCCTTTCTTTCTTTATCCTTCTGGGCATGCATTTCTGCCTCTCTGACCATCTTCTCAATTTCATCTTCTGAGAGCCCTCCAGAGGAACGGATAGTGATCTGTTGCTCCTTACCAGTAGTTTTATCCTTTGCGGAAACAGTGACGATTCCATTAGCATCAATGTCGAAAGTCACTTCAATCTGGGGCATGCCTCGAGGAGCTGGTGGTATTCCCACAAGCTCAAATTCCCCAAGAAGCTTGTTGTCAGATGCCATCTCACGTTCTCCCTGAAGAACCTTGATACCCACCTGAGTCTGATTGTCAGCTGCTGTCGAGAACACCTGTATGAACAAAAACAAAATTTTGAAATCAGATACGTGTCTCTCCTGTGAATACATGTCTGTTGGAAACAAATACTTCAAAACGAAGCATCCAAATTGGGTAGCTTATTTTGCAGTTTAAACATGCAGAACTGTAGACAACTGTCTGAATGTCTATGGTACTCAAACAGTTATATTGAAAAGATTTTATCTGACCTTCAAAGGTTAAGCCACATGAATAAAGTCAATATACTATAAAATGTCACTGTTTATCTTATACACGTATAGCAAACAACATCGTCACATCTTCCATATTCTTTTTTGGTTGGAGAAGCTTCCCTATTGATGTGAAGTTCCCCATAGCCACGTGCCAATTTCTAAGTCATCACAAAAACATGAGTGCAAGCATAAAGAGGAGACTCATAATGAGATTGTCGGATTCTTTGGGGGTTGAAGGAAATAGCCCTGCTCTAGGAAAGGAAAGAGAATATTGAATGAGATTTGCCTAAAGAAAGCAATTCCACCGCAGAATACTCACCTGACTTTTCTTGGTGGGAATAGTTGTATTTCTGTTGATCAAACGTGTGAAAACACCACCAAGTGTTTCGATACCAAGTGATAAAGGAGTCACATCAAGGAGAAGCAGCTCTTTGACATCCCCTCGTAAAATACCACCCTGAATTGCAGCTCCGAGAGCAACAGCTTCATCGGGATTCACCCCTTTGCTTGGGGTCTTTCCAAATATTTCTGCAACTACTTCTTGTATTTTGGGAACGCGAGTCATACCTCCAACAAGCAAAACTTCATCAATATCCTTAGTGGAAATACCTGCATCCTTCAAACAGCTTTTACATGGGTCCCTAGTCCTTTCAATCAAATGATTTACCAGAGTCTCAAATTTTGATCTAGTTAGTGTAATATTCAAGTGTTTAGCCCCTGAAGCGTCAGCTGTGATAAAAGGCAAGTTGATTTCAGTCTGGCTTGTTGATGAGAGCTCAATCTTAGCTTTTTCAGCAGCTTCACGAAGCCTCTGCAGGGCAAGTCTATCCTTAGAGAGATCAATTCCCTCGGTTCTCTTGAACTCATTCACCAGGAAGTCCAGCAGAGCATTGTCAAAATCCTCTCCCCCCAAGAATGTGTCGCCATTTGTTGCTTTCACCTACATGAGAAAGAACTCCAGATGAATTTTCCACACTGGGATCCATAGCATAGAATAATACAGAGCGCATCAGACCGGATCATACCTCAAAAACACCATTAGATATCTCCAGAATCGATATATCAAATGTTCCACCCCCGAGATCAAAAACAGCAATTAGACCCTCCTTGTTGTTCATACCATATGAAAGAGCAGCTGCAGTGGGCTCATTGATGATTCTTTCTACATCAAGCCCTGCGATCCTCCCAGCATCTTTTGTTGCCTGTCTCTGAGCATCATTGAAATAGGCTGGAACAGTAATAACAGCTTTTGAAATTGATTTCCCCAAATAAGCCTCGGCAGTTTCTCTCATCTTCTGAAGGATGAAAGCACCAATTTGACTTGGGGAATATTGCTGCCCGTTTGCTTCGACCCATGCATCCCCATTAGGACCTCTTACTATCCTATATGGGACCATCTTCATCTCTTTCTGGGTTTGGGGATCATCAAAACGTCTCCCAATCAAACGCTTGGTGCCAAAAATCGTGTTTGTTGGATTTGTCACTGCCTGCCGTTTTGCCGGTGTACCAACAAGCAATTCTCCTTTCGGATTGAATGCAACCACGGATGGAGTGGTTCGAGATCCCTCAGCATTTTCAATAACTTTGGGATTCTGCAAAAGATTTACATAAGATTAGAAAAAAAACTCCAGAACTCGGAATTGACAAAGAGAAGTGAAACTCTCAAATGAATAACACAGTATAGCATCGCTCTGTCTCACCTTTCCCTCCATGACAGCAACACAGGAGTTGGTAGTACCCAAGTCGATACCTACCACATCATTCCCAGCAGTTTTCGAACTGTATCAAGGAAAACACATACACCGTTATGCATTATGAGTGATAACTAGCAGTTGAGACACAACAAACTACATAAAAAATTCCACCTACCTAAAACGTCTACATAGACTTGCCCAACTCTGACCCAGATAAGAACCTGGCCACGACGACTTTCCGTTGGAACTCAGCTGCAAAAAAATCAGACATCAAAATTGAATTTTTTAGCAAAAGCTAAGAGAAGATCAACGTAAGGTCCAGCATTGCGCACTGGTGCCAGAACCAAGTCCACAATTATCATATCCATCTTCCAGCTCCCTCAAAAGTTACGAATTCCTCATTTAGCATATCAAGATCATTCACCACAAAGTAATGAAAGCAGAATGTTCTACATGCCTATATTTATCCTTAACTCATTAAAACTTCACAAGCTACCACCACTGAGATTTGCAACGGCGAAGAAAAAAATGTACAAAAATAGACTAAGAGCTTCAGATTGCGGAAAATCTATTCAGCTTCACCCGACCACAAACTGTGGGAATGATCTTTTTTCCGCATATCAACACCACAATTCAGTCGGAAACCAGCTAAAGCGGTCTCCTTCAAATCCATCACTTCTCTTCCATCGCGAATTTCAAATCCCAATCCCGCCAAAAAAAAAACGAAAAAAATGCGAAGCAGGCTAAACCAGCTGTAGAAGCAACCCTCTCGAATACCACCAGATACTCATCAACGAAAAAAAAGGAAAAAAGAAGAAAGAATTCCACTCTACCACCGAAATTACAACTGGTCCATCATGAACACCGCCGGAAAACCGCAGTTCCGCTCAAAATTCAAGCATTCATCACATCGGATTCGACGAAACCGGCAGAAGGAATCCGAGAAAAACAGAGCACGAGAAACGAGAAGCCAGCAGGAACACAACTCGAGAGAGAGAGAGAGAGAGAGACGCACGCACCGATTTGCAGGCTGCGGCGGCTGTGGCGGCGGCGGAGGCGGCACCGCGTCGTTGCGCCGCGCGGAGAAGCGCCACGGCGGCCATGACCTCGCCGGAGTGCTCGACCGGAACGGAAAGCGAACCGGAGACAAAGCGAGGGCGCCGAGGCGGCGGCGACGGCGGCGGCGGCGGCAGCGACGGGCGAGCTCGAGGTGGTGGAGAGGCCGGGCGGGGTGATGGGGTTTATGAAGGGGGAGGAAGAAGGAGGAAGAAGAAGGAGCAGATCGTTCTAGTTCGTTCGGCGACTGAAAGTTCTCGATGATCGGGGACACCTGTCACGCTCTCCGCGCCAGTGAAACCGTTGTCGAAACGGCGCGCGTTTCGGGCCCCGCTCCTTTCCCGGGCCTCTTTTTACCCGCGCCTCCGGCCGGGCCTGATCTCGGGCCTCGAAGGCCACCCTTTTTTTTCAAAAAAATATTTTTTTGGGCGCGCTTATAAGTTCCCATTCTTTTTAAAATTGGCCTATTTAGTAACTGACTAATTCTTGATTAATTCTGTTTTATTGTTCACTGGAATAAAAAAAATAAACAGAAAACCATCCGAAGTCCTCCCTAACGTCAGCTAATTATTCTGCTCCTGAGGATAGACTTGAAATAGAATCAAAAATTAAAAAAAAAAAATTCGTAAAATAAAATTAATTAAAACAAATTTAGTTCTTTTATTTTATTTTTTATGAAAATAATTCTAGAAGCAAGTCATTTTTTTTTTTCTTTTGATTATTCCTTTTGCTCTAGCTAGTTGCTAGGCCTCACCAATGGTCGATGACTAGCCAAAGACAAAAGCCAACGACCGGCTAGAGGAGAAAAAAAGAAAAGAAAGGAAAAAAAAAAATCTTAGAAAATCATAAAAAAAATTAAAAGGAATTTTAGTCACAAAAAAATTCAGGGTCATACAAAATGTATTCCTGTTTTTTATCTATTCTAAAAGTAGAAATTTTGTACAGTTACCAATTACATTTAAATGCTCAAACTTGTCTAGTAAACCGAATAAAAAATTTTTATTTCTAAGTAAAAATTACTCTCGAATATAAGGACTTCTAGATAGGCCTTTAAATTTTGAACACTCAATTTCGATTCCCATCCATTGCTAGCATTTTGAATTCCTCTTCTAATTTTTTTGGTCAAATTTCAATTCTCCTTCGAAAAACCGAGTTCTTTGAGCATTTTCTCATTTTGCTTCGACTTGGAAAAACACGGGATCATGTGAGGTTAAGAGCTGTTTCCTCTTCAATGTCTGTTGCTAAAGTGAGAGGAATATGATGCCCTTTTTGTTTCGTGGAAGGAGGAAATCATATTCCCAGGGTGCACTAAAATGAAATGTGTGGCCTAGTTGGATTCCATGACATCGAATCCTCAACTGGATTCTCACTTCATGGGTTTTCATTCCTTTGGAACGAGACTACTTTCCAATTCTTTGGGTTGCAAAACCTCGAATTTAACACCTCAGGAGTTACTCATCATGGTCATGTCGATGCCCCTTTTTACCGTGAAAGTTTATGCGACTCCATCTCAAGGCATTGCAGCGTGGTCTCAACTTCAACTTGAAAACCCTTTGAAGATGCTTTGCATATATATGGAGGAGAGTTTTTTGTTTTTTGTTTTTTTTTTTTTTATGACCAAGGAATTCACCATTGCCTGCCGGTGCCGAATGTCACACAATGGACGAGTGCCTATAACTCGGGGGAGAATAGCACAGGACCCCAACACCATGGCTCTCCACTTACAATGCATTTAGCAACACATAGATTTGAACTCTCGACCTCGACAATGAGGAAAGAACTCTAGTACCAACGTAGTTGCCTACGGTTGGGTTATGAAGGAGAGTTGCTTCTCAATGTTCTCATAAAGCACTAGGTTCTCTCCACAGACTTGATTTTGCATTGCTTTACACTAGTCAATAATGATAGCTCGAGAGGTGCACCCGCACACACGACTGGCCATGATGTTTGACATTGACAATGATGGACAAGGCATGTCATATTTGTTTGTTAAATAAGTGATAAGAGTTGTGACTACATCATCCCCTAAGTATTTGTGTAAGTCTCTTGGTTGTGCATTTGCCCAAGAAACATTACGGTTGTCTTTGTTCACCATCCAAATAGATAAAAATTGAAAATTTTGAACTGCATGATTGAAAAATAATCGAAAAGTGCTTGCCAATCGTTTTCTTGCAATTTCAATATTTTGTACTTTGTAACATGATTTTTGTCATTTTGAAATTAATTTTCTCACTCCCTCCTACTTCAAGAACCAATGCTTGAAATGATTTATTTGTTCTAACCCTTACTTGAATCTTCTTTTTGTTCTGGAATCAATATTCTTGTGCGGTTTTAAAAATGTAGCACTTTGAGTCGTCACATGATTATTATTGGGCATGAATTTTTTCTCATTTCCCACTGCATCTTTTCCCAATCTTGACTTAACTAACTCCTTTTCGATCTTGTACACTTGGTCACTACAACAAATTACTAAACCACGCTTTTTCCTCAATTCCTTTTATATAAGTTTAAAACTCTAAAGGAAAATCCATCTTCTTTAGCATATTATAAAATGCATAAGCCTCGTCCTAAGAATTAAACTTTATATATATGCAAGGTGACACAAGTTCCATGTTCTTTCGGTCGTGACTCTTTTGTCACTGCCATCTTCAATGGAACTGTTCATCTTTTCTTTAGCACTAACATTATTTTACTCAATCAAGTTGTTTTTCTAATACAAACTCCATCCATATGAATGAGATTAAAAAATAAAAAAATCAAGTATTGTATATCTAAATTACATACATTGATAGATTCCAACTAAAATACAACCTCAAGAAATCCCTCCGTCTATCTTGCTTGCAATCAAAAGAAGCAAGGTTAATGAACCTTTCTCCACAAATACTGGTTAATCCGCTACAAAATCCTAAAATAATTCCGAGCGTACTAAATATTCTCTTACCGTTTAAAGAGCAATATATACTAAATCTTCTTTCTCTTTTCTTGAATTTTTTACCAGAGAACGATATCCACTCAAGTTCACGTATATTTTTTTGTATATATTTTCACTTAGATTTACTTCTTTAAATAAAATAGGAAACTAGATCTCTCGTCCCACGGCTCTTTGTACAAAGATTTGATGAATATTTCTGAGGAAAAATCCCACCAAGTATAGTTTCCCTTTTAAATAATAATATATACATACATATATATGTATGTTAGGTATATAGGTAATTCCTTGTGAAGTCGTCAAATTTGCAGCGGTGACTGTATACAGCTGAAGAAACTGAGAAGGGCGAAACCATGGAAGCTCAGTGGCAGCAACAGCGACAGCATCGCGACGGCAGTGCCGAATCCAACCGAGAATTAGCAGCAGCGCGAAGAGTAGCATATTGTTGCCTAAAGCTCTGGGGTCTGGCCCTTATCGCCGCCGTCGTCGTCGTGGTTCTTCTTTATGACCCCTATATCTTCGACGATGATCTGCCAGCGGTTCACGTGGCCTCCCTTTCCCTCTCCCTTTCCTCCGTGCCGGCACCACCATCGCCGTCACCGTCGGTGGTCAGTGGGAACTGGAGCGTCGCTCTCTCGGTGAAGAACAATAGGCGGTGGCACCGGTTGGGCTGGGACCACGCCCAGGTCATGCTCTTCTACGGCCGCGAGTTCGTGGCGGGGACGTTACTCGAGAAGTTCAGCGTGGCTTCCAAAGGGGAGGGGACCCTGGAGATGACGGACGGCAGGGCGGCCGCGTTCTCCCGCAACGTCGGGGAGTGGGCGGCTCAGGCCATGGCCAAGGACAGGGAAGACGGCGGAGTGATGGAGTTGACGGTGTCGGTCCTTCACCACGACGACGGGTCGCGGTACTGGTTGGGATGGGATAGGTTCGTCTGCCATGGCTTGAAGGTAGGGTTTTCAAGCCAAAACCAGAGCCAAGTGGGTTTGCTCTTGAATAACTCGACGCACAAGTGCACCTAAGTCTCGTGGCCTCTGCCCAGATTTTTATTTTATTTTTATTTTTTCCCTGATCGGAAATTTTAATGTTTTTTGAATTTGAACACGAATAATTATAGGATATACGGTCAACATATAATTCCTTAATTGTAAGGAATAATTTATGCTAATTTTGCGATTACAAAGCTTATTGCGCATTTAGGGTCGAAAGTTCTCTCTCTTCTACCTCTGCCTCCGCTGTTCCATCCAAGAACGCCTTACAAAACTTGCATCAGTAATTCCAAATGATGAGTCGAATTACCTCTTTCCTATTATGGGCAAAGTTCTTGGTGTTGAGCTAAATGATATCCTGGTTATGATATCCGCTGGTTTGAATAGGAAGTTCGTGTTTATACTAAAAATATTTAAATATTTTTAAAAATTATCCCCGTCAATGTCGATGGTGTGACGTAAGCTGGCCAGCCGTTGTCCATTTAACAATATCCTTTCAAAATTCGCAAGAAAGATTGAATCGGATTGACTGAATTGATGCTATGCAAAATGTTTATAATTAAATTGACACATATTTAGAGCTAAAATGGCACTAGTGCAATAAGTTTTGAAATTTTTTGATACTTTCCTATTGCATAAGCAAGGGTTAAATTGTGAGTTCGAGAGGATATTAGAAATATATTACTTGATCCTATGTATCTCTCATATAATATCCTAATTGATTACAATTCCCATTGTAATATTATTTTACTATAAATAGTCATTCTGTAAAATCTACAAATAGGCTGTTGTATAATTCATTAATGATAAAAAAAAAATTCCAAGACTTTATTTTTTGTTTTATTCTTATCAAATAGCAATGCAAGTCTCACTCAAGTGGTATCGAAACACGCTGCTGCACAACTCAACGGGAACGCGTTGACAAAAAGAAAAACAAACGCAACAGGAACGCTAAATGAAATTTTGACTGTTACATACACACGATGATAAGTTCAGTTTCTATCGTCTTATTTTTATTTTCTTGACATAATAGCGACATCAAAGTAGTCGGTCAGAGGCTGTAAGTTGCCGGTGGGTGAATCCTTCCAAGGAGTATCAGATGGGAAATTGGTAACTAGCAAAATCACTTGATAGGCTAAAGAGAATGGTATGATCAACCTTTTGTTATATCCAAAACGCAACAGAAGACAATGACAGTTGATAATGCAGGACACAATGGAAATTTAGTGGCTAATTTTCGAATATACCTGCCAAGATCAGTTAGAGAATTGATAATCTGATAAAAGAAACTTCCCTATCATCTGCACCCACCCGCAAGGAAAAAAGAAGCGCAATGTTTAGAAATTGAATTTACAAAACAAACAGAACCATGAATTGTGTTAGAAGATTTAAATAATAAACCACGTTTTCATGTAACAGCTTAAATTTTTAGAACAATTGGGTGGTTACACGAAATCTCACATGTTATTAGAGCTGGAGATTTGAGTTTGAATATTTCTAGACCCCATTTGCCACCCTAATTAAATTTTTATGTTTAGTGCTGGACAAAAGACTAGACTAAGTACCCACCCCGTTTGTGGGCGTGCTGGCTTGGGCCTTTCCCCCTCTAATTGTGGAAGTGGGGAGGTTCGAGTCCCAGTGTGCGCATTGCACGCCTTACCTGCGACGTCGTGGGAGGTGGGTCCCTGCGGCGCCGCCCTGGGTTTACGTAGCTAGCCGCTGGCTATACGGCGGTTCTTGGATCACAAAAAGAAAAAAAAAAAGACTAGACTAAGTGTGAGGGGAAGTGTTAACATATTTAAATAATGATTTAGAACAATTGACACTAGTCTTGCAAGAGTGATAAAATGATTTATTTTCATATTTTACTCGATCTTTTGACTGTCGAACTTGAAGCTAATTAGGGTTTTTGAAGGAAATAGCTCCCAGTAATTCAAATCGCATAAGCATCCACAAATAGGTCATTACAGAGATTCTCCCAAAATATAGTCACGTAAAACAATTTCAGAAACAGTGACATGGAATGTGCAACTAGCAACTATGTTAGTCTATCCAAATATTGCTATAGCAACAAAGATGTAAAAACGCAGATGGGAACTTCTGATTGCTCTTACAGAGAAAGGTGAAAGAGCGTATTGACCCACTTAATCAGTTGCGCCTTCCGAAGTAAAAGTGGTGAACAAATCTACTCACTTCGAGTTCTGAATAAGATGGAGCATCAGCACTCTGGCTAACTTGACATTTAACCAACTGGAAGGAACTGCTTGCCGCTTCGATAATGTTCAAAGCCTCATTTGTGGAATTTCGTCGAATAAATGGCCGCTCAGGGAAACCTATTGGTTGTAATAGTTTTCATAAGGTAACTGCACATATGTAATGAGCTTATATGTCCAAAGTCAAGATAATATTCTGCATCGGCGGATAAAATACTTAAGAATGCCCTATAAGGAGATAGACACAATAAAATTACCAATTCTGTGAATTTTCTCTTCCTGAATGCATTGACAAGGTTTACAGGCATTCTCCTGCAGATGCAAAATGAAAACATTCATGTGATGAAGTGGAAACCTAAACGTCCATTCAGAGTGTAATGATGGTGAAAAACCTGAAGTTTTTGTTGCTGGAACTGAGCAGGCAGTGTATATCAAACTCTCACAACCCAGAAGGGGAAAAAAGCTATAGCTCTCTCAGGAGAAAAGGTAATTGCAAGAGAAAAAGGGGCTAACTGGCTAAGTATCAGTATCCATTCAAGACTTGCTTAAGATGAACTCCATTCTCGGATGTCTCTATTCTACTTAGGACCCATAGATACAAAGGGACAAGAAGTAAAGGGTCATCACTCATCAATATCATAGACTAAATAGAAAGGGAATCAAAGAAATATGAAACATTAACACTGACAGAGGCAAATTCCAAAATGTTTGACAATATTCTATGTCCAAAAGATACATCAGGCGATGGTGACCTATTCATATTTTGGGACTTTACCACTCATCCAGATTCACTAGGCAACCTATCATTTTTGACGTGAACTGAACAGCTTTACACAATTGATTGCCTAACTCTGCATATAAGGGTTGCTTCAACACTGAAATCTGAGAATTAGTTCCTCTGTTACATGTAAAAGAACATTTGTATTTCAGACTATGAAAAAAATCTCTAATCTAGAATTGAGGAGCATCATAGCACTACAATCTTTTGTTACGGGAAGACAGGGGGAAGATATGTATGCTCAATAAGGAGGTTCCTTGCATTCAATATATAATATATATATATATATATATTACATTTCCTCAAGCGGTCTTCAATTTTTCTATTAGAATAATTAAATATTAGACATTACCTTCATCTAATAGCTTAGGCTTTTAGAACTGGTTGTGACCTTACAAAATTTACCATGGTATCAAAGTTATTAGATAAATGTATGGTTTAATATTTAATTATTTTAGCACTCTCTATCACGCTTAGTTTGGCCTTTTTACCTAGTACTAAGAGTGGACATATTTAATTGGGGAGGCAATTGAGACCTAAAAAGATTTGAGCTATTCGCGGGACCACAATCAATTTGTCTAAGTGTAACAACCCAGGCCTCACTGTATAATATTGTCCGCTTTGGACACTAAGTCCTCACGGCACGCGTTATACAGATTAAAAGGATCCAAGCCTTTATAAACTAGGCTAGGACTCCCCTCTAAGCAATGCGGGACAGGAGACATGTCCTTGGCCTCACCTGCGTATTGCCAAGGCGATCTCATAGGGTCCTCATTGTGGCTCCCACACGCGGTCGGGAGTCGGCTCTGATACCATTTGTAACAACCCGGACTCCACTATATAATATTATCTGCTTTGGATACTAAGTTCTCACGGCTTTAAAACGCGTTATACAGATTAAAGGAACCCAAGCCTTTATAAACTAGCCTGGGACTCCCTCCTAAGTGATGTGGGACGGGAGACATGTCCTTGGCCTCACCTGCGAGTTTGAAGTGAACATGCATATACATTGATATATATATAGAGAGAGATCACGTTGATGAACTCCAACTCGGATTAGAAAACATTATCTTATCTAATTCTGATTCTAAAGACTTCCTCTACGTTATGTTTCCTTTCATCGAGACGGTCTAAGGGATTTCATGGGACAATTAGCTAATCTACTGAAACGTACCGTAATATCTTACTCGAATCCTTAAACTATAAAGAAAAAATTGCATTTAAATCGTAAATTCTCATGATTGTCCACTTTAGTCCTCGCTCCGTCCACGTATATTGGATTTTGTTCACTTAAAACCGATGGAGTAAATGGAAGGATTCTAAAAAATTACCCAAAAAAAAAAAAAAAAAGATCATAAATCTATTATACGAATACCAATTCAATCCTAAACATTTTAATTTAATCAACTTAGTAATATTTGCCAATATTTTCATTGAAAATCGTTAATGTGGACACTGGCAATTATTATAATTTTTAAATATTTTTTTCCTAATTTTTACTATTTTTTTCTTTTTTTTTTTACTAAGGATCGGCGGCCCTCGCTAACATTGGATGAGGGCATGGCGGCCTTCACTAGATCTAGGCAAGGTGAGGGTGTCTTGCCCTCGCCAATGGCCAGCGAATGTTGAGGCCGTGGACTGACGGAGGTAGGAAGTGAAAGAAAAGAAAAGAAAAAGGGAATTTTTTTTAAAATTATATATATATTTGTCTCTCTCTCTTCCGCAAGCATGTGTTAATCGACTACAAATTCCTAAAACAATCGGAACTAAATATTCTCTTATTGTAAGGAGCAAATCCACTAAAAAGTTACTTATTGGTTTGCATATATAATCAATTAGATTTACTTCTTTAAATAAAATAGGAAACTAGATCTCTCATGCCACGGCTTTTTGTATAAAGATTTTATGGATATTTCTGAGGAAATCCCACCAAGTATAGTTTCCCTTATATGATATATATATATATATATATATGTCTGTATGTATGTATATGTATATGTATTTATCCATATAAGCAGTAATTATACACCGCTGAAGAAGCTGAGAAGCTAATACCATGGAAGCTCTGCGACGTCAACAGCAACGTCGCGGTCTCCAATCCGATCCAGACGCAGAAGGAGCGTTCAAAGCAATAAGTAGTTGCTCAATAGTCTTCATTTTGGCCGGCGTGGTCTCTCTCGTTTTCGTCCGTCGGTCCCCGGAAGCTTCTTCACTGATGGTACACGTGGCCTCTCTTTCTCTCTCTCTCTCTCTTTCGCCACACTGGCGGCGCCGCCAGTGGTTAGCGGGAACTGGAGCATCGCCCTCTCGGTGAAGAACCGTAAGCGGCCTCACTTGGGCTGGGACCACGCCCAGATCATGCTTTTCTCCGGCGAGGAGTTCGTGGCGGGGACGTTTCTCCCGAGATTCAGCGCAGCTCCGAGAGGGGAGGGGACCCTGGAGACGAGCGTGGCCGCGTCCTCCCGCAACATCGGGGAGTGGGCGGTGCAGGCCATGGTGAAGGACCGGGAAGACGGCGGAGTTATGGAGTTGGCGGTGACGCTGCTTCGCCAAGACGACGGACCGGGATGGAATAGGTTCGACTGCCATGGCTTGAAGATAGGGTTTTCGAGCCAAAACCAAAGCCAAGTGGATTTGCTCTTGAGTGGCTCGCCACACAAGTGCAACTAGGTTTCATGGCCTCTGGCCAGATTTTTATTTCTTTTTTTATTTTTTTCCCTGTTCGGAAATTTTAAAGTTTTGAATTTGAAGATGAGTAATTATAGCACATATCGTCCATACATAATTCATTGATGTAAGAAAGCATTTATGCTGATTTTGTGTTCACATAATTTGTTACACGTTGAGTTTTGAAAGTTCTCTCTTCTTCCTCCGCCTCCGCTCTTGCCCTTATTGGCAGCTAGATGCGAAACCTTTTCGCAATTATCTCTTTCCATGTTCAGATTTGGTTATAGAGTTTTGCTATAGAAACGGATGAAAATTAAGGGGTGAGCATGGTTCAGGTTGAATCGGTATAGGTCCTAATCTTTGGACCAACTTGCAAAGTGCAAGGTTGAGCCTAGGATCAAGGACTAATACGAGAACCGTACCGGACTGGCTAGTCCAAGGTTGACCTTGGACCGATACTCACCCTTAGTAGTAACCCCCACATTTCTCATACTCATCAAAGGACTTAGGGAGTTGATCTTGTTTGTCGACAGCAGAAAGTAATCGCTTTCCACCTTGAATATCAACAGAGTACTTTAGGCCATGACGGATGGGTATGATAATTAGTTGTTGTAAATTCCAAGAGTTCAATAGAGATTAGAAAATGCAGGTCGAGAATTGATTCAAGTGGATAGAGAGCTTTCCGATATGTAGCACGCCAAAGTAGTTTCTTCATTTCGGAATGGTATCGAGTGTGCTATATGGTTCCTAAACTATTGTATGGTGAGGTACGATTCTAATCTCCATCGATCAGTATCAATTGGTATTGAAAAACTCTGTTGGCTCTATAACATGATGATCACGGGCCTAAATTCCGCGTCCGGTAGGGTACATGAGAAGACGAGCAACGAGGCTTAGTTACAGGGGCTAGACAACATATTTAAGCATAGTATATAGGACAATAGCAGATGAAATAAATGTATGAAATGATGCTGCTGCTCTTATGTTCTCCAATCGGCTCCGGCCGCAATGCCGGCACACGCATACGATAGACGGGTCAATCGCAGCACATTTGCCAGAGCCAGCAACAACACAGACCCGCAAGGCTGCCCGATGATGAAAACAAAGAAAAGGAATAGTGTCAAATTTCGAGTTAGGATAGAATTTCAATGCTTTTAGTTCCTCTAATCTGCACCATTTGGACTAGAAAGAGAGATCGGACAAAAGTAAAATTGGAATGCTCGGGAACGTACCATCCACCAAGACAGCCGCTGGCTCCTTCCTGCCGAGGAGGAGGAGGAGGAGGTGGAGGCGGAGGCGCGTACTGAGGGGGCGCCATCACCGGCGGCCCTTGATAAGGGGCTGCTGTCACAGGCAGGACAGAGGTTAGCAAATCTGGGTTCCTATAAACAGCTTACAAAACACAAGCAATGTCGGAAAAACGCATTCCGGACTGGCATTCGATTGGCCAACATCGTCGAAACCCATTTCCAGTCAAAACAATGATTAAGCCGGAAGAAGCAATGGAAAATATGATTATTTCTGAGCAGAAATTGTTCCTGGGACAGAGGAGAACATTACCTTGGGCAGGAGGAGGGTATGGATATGCATACTTGGGATCGCTCATGCTGCTGATGATTGGCTGACAAACTGCAGTGATCAATCAAAAACCTCTGAAAATCAAACAAGAACAGAGTGGCTGATATATCAATGGTGGATCTTGATGTGGGGTGGGGAGGTCTTCTCTTTATACCCTTGAGAGGAAGAAATAAGGAAAGTAGTAAAGAGACTTACCAAAGACAGACAAAACCCAAATCCTTAGACTTGGTCGAATTTGGGGCAAGTGCTTTATCTCTTACCGCGTTCTAACTTGCCCCCACGAAACAAGCATGCAATTAGCAATCATTTCTTGAGGAGATCATGCCTGTAGAAAGGAACAATTTTGGTATGAAATCTTTCAGTTTTGGAAATAATGGATTTTGTTAGGGACGATGCTGTCAGGCCGCGTTCGGTCGTCCGATATGGAAAGCCACGTCCTTCGTCATTAAGGAGGCGTGTTAAAGGGCAATCATTGAAAGAGACTCTTCCATCGAAAAAAGAATCTTTTTCGAGCAATTTAATGTTTTTGAATTTCGTATAATGGCTATCTCATCTATCTAATAATTTTTTTTTGGATGACATTTAATTTAATTCTGTATAATTTTTCGAGAGGAATACGATAGAAAACATAAAAAGGAGAAATCAAGCTATAATAGCGTATCTCCTATTATTTGCCATGTTGCAATGATATTGAAATTTTTCATCCAGGATGTGACAAGCCAACATTGATGTGGCGAAATGACTATCAATAAAACCTCTTTGGGAGTCATCAACCTATTATCCCCAGCATACTTTTGATCCATTAAGCGAGAGCCTTTCCACATTGGACTCTCGGATCACTATGGCCAACTAGTAAAATCTTAGCTTAAATCTATTTTCACATCCCCGAATCTCTCATTTGGTCAACTGAATCACAGCACGAACCCTTTCTGCCTTCTCTTCCCATCCACTGAGATATAGTCTACCTTTCTCCATAAGATCAAAAGAAAGATGCACTCTCTTCCGAAACGGACTCAGCACTTATACCTTCCGACCTTCTCTCTTTGTCCAACTTCCTACCTCTCACATTCGCAACATCTGGCCTTTAGAATCTCATAGTCGACCTACAATCGAATCTAAATACTCTAACAAGGGGCCATTGCCAATGACGCCTCTAGATCACCTCACGTACTTTCGAATGAAATTTGCAGGCCAAGATCCTGAACTAATGTATTATTAAACCTCTTAAGCAGAGGGCCACTGGGATGCCAATTATCAAAACGGAGAAAAAGTGTATTTCCCATCCCCAACAACATGCTTAACGAAAGATTTAACAGCATGCCGAAGCCTCAAGATTTTCCTCCAAGTTCTACAAGCTAGAGGACTTATCCTTTGGCTTGTAAAACTCGAGCCAGAAACACAAAGAGAACCAGGCTGTGTAGAAGATCATCCATATAGAAAGTATCTCTAAACTCACCTTAGCCCTAACACTAAATGCATAAGAAAAACTATGTGATCACAAAATTAGCTTGATCTTCCGCTCCATCACAGGTGTCTAGCCATTAAAGGTGAGCATGGTCTGGGTTAGGCCGGTCCACCCCCTAACTCTAGGACCAACCCGCACAGTGCCGGTCCTCAATTTTTGGGATCGAGTACCAACCCCATTGAGCTTGGGACCAAGGATCGGCTTGACCCAATGGGTGTGGTTCGGTTCTAGGGTCAACCTAGGACCAACCAATAATTTTTATTTATTTTTATACTCCTTAAAAGGCAATTGAGGACCAGACTGACCCAATGGGTTCAGTCTAGTTTCAAGGTCAACTTAGGACTAATCAATAATTTTTTATTTCATTTTTTTATACTCTTTGGAAGGGCAACCGAGGACCATACCGACCCAACGGGTTCAATGATGAACGAGATCAGCTAAGAAAGGCAAGCGGTGAGGGTCAAGTGGGTTGAGCATTGAATAGAATGAGTATCAAATGTCAAGCAGGGAGCAACAAGCCAAGTGAGTATTGAGCAGCGAGCGGCACGAGTGACCCTAAGTGAGTAAGGCGAGTGTTGAGTGGCAAGCAGAGAAGTTGTTTCTTTCAATTTTGGTAAATCGAAAACTAAGAGGATAAATAAGACAAAAGAGAATGAATATTAGAAGAAGATGCCATAAGGAGTTGTTTATACTTTTTTAGATGGTGTGAGGACTTCTTATAAAAATATTTTCCTCATTTGTAAATTATGATTATTAACGTCGTAAAAAACATTAAAAATCTAAGTTATTAAATAACAATGTAAAATTACTTGAACACCTCACTAAATAGCTGTTTAATGTTATTGACGTCATTTATTTTAAAATTTTCTCTATATAAAAAATTATAAATAATATATTAGATATATATATTCAAGGTTGGTCCGGATTTGACCAACCCAGAACTCTCAAGACCGAGGACTGACTCGCACAGTACTGGTCCATGAATTCTAGGATCCAAGAACTAACCTAGTCTCCTTGGAAACTGGACCAAGACCGACAAGGTTGGGCAGGTTTAGGGTCGGTCCAAGGTTGACCCTAGACCGATGCTCACCCTTACTAGCCATATACTGAAAACTTCAAAATACCCGAATAAGAAAAATCTCACAATACTTTCAAATATGGATGATTACAAACCAAGTCTAAAGAATCGGTGAGACAAAACTTACAACTATTGGCTGCGAAAAACTGCGAACTTGGGCATAAACTCTTTCTTATACCGGCTGTATATGTTACAAGCATTCGTATCTAAATTTAAAACATTATAGTTTCCGAACAGGAAAGAAAAGGAAAGAAAATAAAGAAGCAAAAGTGGCCATGAACCTAGGTGCACTTGTGTGTCGAGCCACTCAAGAGCGAGCCCACTTGGCTTTGGTTTTGGCTCGAAAACCCAACCTTCAAGCCATGGCAGTCAAAACTATCCCATCCCGACCGGTTTTGCGATCTGTCGTCGTCATGATTAAGCAGCCTCAGTTCCAACTCCATCACTCCACCATCTTCGCTGTCCACTGCCATGGCCCGCGCCGCCCATTCCCTGACATCGCGGGAGAATGCGGCCGCGCCCGTCTCCAGAGTCGCATTGCCTCTCGGAGCCACCCCGAATCTCTGGAGAAACATCCCCGCCACGAACTCGCCGTGGTAGAAAAGCACGAGCTGGGCATGGTCCCAGCCAAACTGGTGCCGCCACAGGTGGTTTTCCACCGAGAGGGCGACGCTCCAATTCCCGCTAATGATGGACGACGGCAGCGACGGCGTGGAGGGAAGAGAGAGAGAAAGAGAGGCCACGCTTACTGTCGGCGACGGATCTCTCGAGGTTCCGGGGTTGACAAAGAAAAGCCTTAGCACGCAAACCAAGCCGGCGGCCGCGAAGAGGTCCGCGAGTATTAGGTAGATCAAAAAGAGGATTCGGCCAGCAGTAAGACGATCTGCTGCTCTTCTTGCTGCTACTCGGTTGGATTCGGGATCGTAGGGTTGCTGTGGCTGAACTTCCATGGTCTTCGCTTCTCAGTTCCTTCGGTGATACCAAAGTTACTTCCTCAAGTTTGAAGTAAACATGCATATATAGAAAAAGGAGAGAGAGAAGATCACGTTGATGAACTCCAACTCAGATTAGAAAACATTATCTAATCCGATTCTGATTCGAAAGACTTGCTCTACGTTATCTTTTCTTTCATCGAGTCGGTCTATTGGATTTCATGGGACGATTATCGTGGGGTGTTGAAACTTATCGTAATAGCTTACTCGAATCCTTAAACTAAAAGAGAAAAAAAAATTGCATTTAAATCAAAAAATTGTCACGATTGTCTACTTTAGTCCTCGCTCTGACGTAATATTGGTTTTTGTTCTCTTAAAACTAGAGTAAATGGAAGGATTCAGAAAAATTACAATAAAAAAAAAAAAACGGTCATAAATTTATTGTAGATTGTCAATTCAGTCTTGAGCATTTTTATTTTTTCAATTTAATCATAAATTTTTTGACGATTTGCTAGTATATTTCTTCTGATCAATTTTGATCAAAAAATTGCTAATGTGAACACCGACTATGTCATGTAGGATAGTCGGCCTTGACATGGAAAATCATTATAATTTATATATATATTCTTTTTTTTATTAGGGATCATCCACCCTAACTAGTATTGGGTGAGGCCATGGCGGCCCTCACTAGATCTAGGCAAGATGAGGGTGTCTTGGTCCTTGCCAATGATTGGCGAATGTTGAGGCAACAAACCTCTGGAGGGTAGTAAATAAAAGAAAAGAAAAAAAAAATTAAAAAAAAATTGTATAAATTGTCAACGTCGGCAATCTTTTGCTAAAATTCGTTAAAATGACTATAGCATCAATTTGTCAAAATATTGAGGAATCAACTGGCCAAATTAAAAATGTAATTAAATCAACATTTGTATTGTTAGTTTATGATTTATTTGGGAATTATCCCGAAGGATTCAAAAGCATCAAAAGTCACAGTTTTCAAAATTGAAAAACACAAATAAAAATTTTAAGACTTAAAAATATATTATCACATAAGTTTTAAAAGTTGTCCTATTTGTCCTGAATTTCATAAATTGACTCAGTCAATAATGAATTCCTGTGTAGTACCCGAACTTTTCTTCGGACACACCATAGGGCAATAAAATGGCCTATTTAGTATCCAGACCTATCTCCGAACGCACCATAGGGCGATGATAATACTACTATAGTTTGAGAGATTTTCAAACTATTTTAATTAATTAAAATTAGAACTTTTAAAACCACGCAATTTTACACGTGAATGAATTATTTTATAAAAAAATATTATTATTAGATGGAAAATGTTAACGAAAGTTCTTAGGGCACTTTCTAACGCTCGTAAATATATCTTGATAATAATAACAAAAATCCCATTGGTAGTATGTAACTTTCTTAAAGCGCGTTTTTTTTTTTTTTCATTTTAAAAGTGTCTTAAAGATTGTTATTTTAGTTTTAGTTAATTTAAGGAATCCCCAAAAAGATCCTTATACGATTGATAAAATAATAAAAATGACGGAGAGATAGAGGCCAGGAGGCAAGATCTAAACTTTGGGCACGAGTAAACCACACACGTACATGATTAATTATATATATTATCACGTAAAATTAGAAAATATGCCATATAATTTTATTTTAACTACTAGAGAACTACGTTTTATGTAGAAACAAAACAAAATAATAGGGGAGATGTAGAGGATATACTTACTTATGTAGATTGTTATCTAAACGTTATTATTAATTATTCTCATTGGAAATTTTGAAATTTTAAAAACAGAATTTATCTACCCATTCGACATCTACGAAATGGATACGACAAAGAAGATAATTGTGAACGTGGCACTTTATGAATTTCGGGACAAACAGGGCAACTTTTAAAACTTATGTAGGTAATATATTTAAGTCCTAAAATTTTTATTTGTGGGTTTTCAATCTGAAAATTGTGATGCATTTGAATCCTTCGAGATAATTTCAGAAAAAAAAATCATTTGGGATAATTACAAAAAAAAAACTTAAACTTATTATACGGATGCTAATTCAGTTATGAACTTTTTAATTTGGCCAATTGAATCCTAACATTTTGACAATTTTACACTATAATCATTTCGACTTTTAAATGAAAATCATTAACATGGATGCTATTCGTCTTACACAGCAGCTGTACACTTATGTGGACAATTTATGCACTTTTTTTTTAATATATAATTTCCCTTTTTCTATTCTTTTCTTTTATTTTCTTTCTTACCCTTCATCGGTCCATAGCCTCAACATTCGCCAGCCATTGGCGAGGGCTGGGACACCCTCGTTTGCCCAAATCTATCGAGGGCTACTATGCCGTCACCTAATGCTGGTGAGGGTCACTGACCCATAGTAAAAAAAAAAAAAAGCAAAAAAAGGAAAAATAGAAAAATAGAAAAATAATCAGAAAAATTATTTAAAAATTATAATAATTTTCCACATCAACATCAACTATCTTATTATATACAGCTCGATGTCCACATTAGTCATTTTTTTTTTTATTTATCAAAATTGGCCAGAAGAGCTATACTTAATAAATTATCGAAAGATTTATGACTAAATTGACTAGATTAAAATGCTTAGGATTGAATTGACATCAATACAATAGATTTATGACTTTTTCTTTTTTGTAATTTTTCTGAATCCTTCCATTTACTGCATCAATTTAAAGTGAACAAGAACTAATGTTACATGGACGGAGCGAGGACTAAAGTGGAGAATCGTGACAAATTTTACAAGTTAAATGCGATTTTTTATTGATAGTTTAAGGATTCGAGTAAGCTATTACGATAAGTTTTAACCATCCCTAGATAATTGTCCCATGAAATCCCATAGACCGACTCGATGACAGGAAAGATAACGTAGAGCAAGCCTTTCGAATCCGAATTAGATTAGCTAATGTTTTCTAATCCGAGTTGGAGTTCATCAACGTGATCTCTTCTCTCTCTCTATATATATGCACGTTCACTTCAAACTTGAGGAGGTAACTTAGATTTCAACGAAGAAACCGAGAAGCGAGGACCATGGAAGTTCAGCGACAGCAACGCTACGATCCCGAATCCAACCGAGGAGCAGGAAGAACAGTATATCGTGCTAAGGTTTGCGTAGGTTTAGTGCTGACCCGTGGCTATGGCGCTCGTGTTTTTTATTTTGCTTAATGGGGCCTTGAGTAATCCGTCGGGGAAGGTACGCGTGGCCTCTCTTTCTCTCTCTCTTTCCTCCACGCCACCACCGCCGCCATCATCCATGATCAGCGGGAACTGGAGCGTCGCCATCTCGGTGAAAAACCATATGCCGTTGTGGCGCCGGCTCAGCTGGGACCACGCCCAGGTCATGCTTTTCTACCGCGGTGAGTTCGTGGCGGGGACGTTTCTCCAGGGATTTTGCCTCCCTCCGGGAGGGAAGACGACCGTGGAGACGGGTGCGGTCGCGTTCTCCCGTGAGGTCAAGGACCGTGTGGCTCAGGCCATAGCGAAGGACAGCGAAGATGGCGGAGTGATGGAGTTGAAACTGAGGCTGCTTAATAGTGATGGAGACTCGCCTGACTGGCCGGACTGGGATAGTTTCGTCTGCCATGGTTTGAAGGTGGGGTTTTCGAGCCAAAACCAAAGCCAAGTGGGTTCGCTCTTGAGTGGCTCGACACACAAGTGCACCTAGGTTTCATGGCCACCATTGCTTCTAGTTTTTTTTTTTTTTGCCTCTTTTGTTTCTCTTCAGAAACTTTAATGTTTTAGATTGAGATAAAGAGTTTATGCCCAAGTTCACTGTTTTTCATAGCCGATTGCTGAAAATTTTGTTCTGCCGATTCTTTAGACTTAGTTTATAACCATACATATTTGAAAGTATTGTGAATTTTTCTTATTCGGGTTCTTTTAAGGTTTTCCGTATAGATTGACCCAAATTAGCCTACAGTAGATGGAAATTCCGGAGACGGCTGGACACCCATGTCGAAGGGGAAGATCAAGCTAATTTTGTGAATACATAATTCTTCTAATGCATTTAGTATTAGGGCTAAGGTGAGCATAGAGATTCTTTCTATCTGGGTGATCTTCTGCACAAGCTGGTTCTCTGTGTTGTCTGGCTCGAGTTTTACAAGCCAAAGGATGAGTCCTTATAGCTTGTAAAACACGGAGGAAATCTTGATGCTTCGGCATGCCGTTAGATCTTTCACTAAGCATGTTTTTGGGGATGGGAAATACACTTTTTCTCTGGCATGATAATTGGCAATTTTAGAGGGTCCTCTGCTTCAATGGTTTTCTGGTAGATTAGTTCACGATCCTGGCCGGCAAATTTCATTCGAAAGTAGGTGAGGTGATCCAGTGGCGCCATTGGCATTGGCCAATTCTACACTACAAGATTCTTATGGATAGGAAGTTAGCCAAAGCGAGGTGGTCAGAAGGTGTAAGTGTTGAATCCGCTTCAGAAGAGAGGGCGTCTTTCGTTGCTCTTCTGGATAAAGGTAAGCTATATCTCAATGGATGGGAAGAGGGCAATCAGTCCAGTTCCCTTCCACCCAAAAAAAAGTTATCGGAGCGATGAGACACCTGTTATACGAAATAAAAAAAAAATTGCCTTAGAAATACTCTTTCTGTGATGGAAGTCTCTTGCGATGTTTGCCATTTAAAACTTCTAGCAACAGGGAAAGTAACGAGAGATGTACTCTAATAGCTTGATTTTCATGTAATTTCAAGTACACAAGAAGCCTCCTCCGGAAAGGTGTACTTTGCCACATGTGCATTATGTTTAAAAGAGGCCTGCGGATTGGCATATTGAGGTTATTGGGCTGGTGCTGCATTTAAAGGAAAATATTTTCCTTCCTTGCTTTCCGGTATTTCACGGTATGCCTATTTGTACCTTAAAAACAGGCTGTATATTTTACGGTGACAGTGCGAGAGGAACGAGCAATTTTTAACGTACGAGGACGTGCCCGCTGCAGCAAAGTGAAGAATTACAGGACCTCGACCGTGCACGGCTGAGACAGGCCTATCGACGAGCTGGTGGCGCCATGCAATGGCTCCGAGGCTTGCTGTGGGACAACAGCGAGCTAGGAGGGGCCGGCAACAGTGGCCGGCAATGGTCGTGCTCTAGGTTTGGTGGTTAGGGTTTAAGGTGTTTTTTGGGGTTTGGATTAGTGTGGGAAAATTGGAAAGGGGTATTTGGAAAAAGAAATGGCATCTTCTTAATTTTATTTTTTTTTAGTAAGGTGAGATTTGTATTGACTTTTAACCAAAAAGCTTTATAGCAAGGTAAACTTGGCACCAACAAACTTGCACTCATGGTGACAAACATGTCATTAAGAGTAGAAGGGTGTCAAGTTTAAAAGGAAGAAAACGGGATAGACCAAAATAGCAACAACCCTCAAAGCAAAATTCCAAGGAAATATCAGACATCTCAAGAGAGAAAATAGAGGGACCAAGTCCCTAACTTTGTTGAATCCTCCTGTCCCTTGGCGTGTCCACAACATGACTGAAGGTCAGGGCCTTGTCCTTGATGACTTTGATGAGATGTTTTTTCAAAGCAGGCACAAAAAGGGTTTGGCCCCGGAATAGGATATTGTTCCTAGTTCTTCATATTAAGTGACAAAGGGCTTCATAAGAAAATCAAGCAATGCATTAAGAGAAATCACCGCCTGATATGAATTTGATGGCCCAATGTAAGTTGTCCGTCCACGACTTGTTTTGCCACGGGAGATTGCATCTTGCAGCCCAAAACATAGCTAGACCAGCAATAATATGGTAGCAAGAGATGATCGATTGAGTCCGGTCTTGAGTTGCAAACAACGCAAGAAACGTCCGCAATTCTACCATAAGAAAGAAGTAGAACCTGGGTAGGTAGCCGGTTCTTGGTGATGAGCCAGAGATGAAATTGGTACCACGGGGAGAGAGTTCTATTCCAAACAAACGAAAACCATGGGACAAAGTTGCTCTTCTGTCGAATGGCTTCCCAAGCTGAAGCAATGGAGAAGGTACTTGAGGAATGCTCCAACCAAGTTAACCAATCGGGGTTTTGTGATAGTATTGGGAGGGGATGTGTCCACGATTCGAGGATGACCTTTGTAGCTTGGCCTGATGTAGAAAATAAATCCGCAACTGTAGCTTGCTTGGGTAGACCTGAGCGATATATGTAAGTGTTTGTGAAGAATAGATTCAGGGGTCCTTGAGGGTGCCAAGGGTCAAACCATAATGACACCAAGAGACCATCCCCCACCTGCCAATTAAAGAATTGTTGGCAATCCCTTATGAGGTCAAGTATATCACAAAAAACCTCAAATAGTATACCTGCAATAAATTTTTTTCAAATAAATTTTTTAATGATCAAATACCTCAAATTGGTACAACTATAGCAAATTTAACCATTGTTAATTTCTTTAAAATTTATCGTCAAATTACTGAATTAAATGATACATGACAGTTGACATGTGTAATAGTTTGATATTTTATCTTTTGTTTGTCACAAGTGTATTAATTTGTGATTTTTTATGGTATTAATTAAATGTAATGAAAATTAATGGATAGTAAATCCTATCATAAGTATATTAGTTTGGAGTGTTTTGTGAAATTTGTTAATGGTATATAAATTTGAGATTTTTCATTATACCCTTACTCATAAATAATTCCAACAACGGTATCCGATGTGGGAGTGCAGAGTAATGATTGAAGTTGGAATTCGGGTATTCAACTTGTGACTTAAAGAATAGAATTATGCAAGTGGTAACAAGCGAGAGCAGAAGTACGTCTTATATATATAACGACAGGATATCAATGATCATGATTTAGAATTAATGTTTGTCCGTTCTGTAAATCTTTACAAATATATATAAAACTTTTCGGAGTGGCTTTTATATTTTATTTTCACTTTTTATTTTCAACTTTGCAATATTAGTTGGTGCACCCAAAAATGGTTGTGGTATAAGCTTTGTGGTATAACGACAAATTAGAATTAGGGCCTATTTAATAATCATTATATTCTTGGGAATGATTTCTGCTCATAAATAGTTTTTTCTGATTTTGTTTTATAGATGAGTTTTTGAGCATTTGAAGATATTTGGTAGCTATATAAAATTTCTATTTTTGAAATAGAAATGCATTTGATACGATTCTTAACCTTTTTATGACTTAAAATTTCTTTTAATTTTTAAATAATGTTATTATATTTTTCTTTTTTTCTTTTTCTTCTTCGTGTTCTTCCTAAGAAGAAAAGAAAAGAAAGAAAAAAAGAAAATTGCTTGATTCTTGAATTGTTCCCGAAAATAAAGAAGTAATTTTTTTCTATTTTTTTAAATTTTTTTTAAATCTATTATCAAGAATAAAAATATTAGCTGACATTATCAAATAGATTTTTATTTTTTTTGTTTTGAGAAAAAAAAGGGCCTTATTAAAAGTTCACCGCCCAACCTTTTTCATTGTTTGTGAATGTCAAAAGCAATCATTGCTAATAATCAATTTCACAACCATAATTTCATTTTTTTTGAAGCACTATATGTAAAAATCTCATTATTATTATGCTACTAACAAAATTATTGAAACATTCTCATTAAAAAGAATTTTTAAATAGAGGAATTGGTTTAGAAAGCAATTTTAATGACTATACGAGAGATTTAAAATCGTTTTTGAAAATTAAGATATCAAGTTGTCAACGGGACGAGCTAACCAATATCTTGACAATTTTAAATCACAAGTTTTTCAATTTTGTTAGCAACGCAAGAAAAGATTGAGTACATTTAGGGTCTGCATGACAAACTTCCCCAGCCCAAGAATTTCTATTCTTCTCTTCCCCAGAACCAAAAAAGAATAAACCCGTTTGATTGCGTTTTTGTTAGTTAATTTTTTGTTCCCGGAACAAAATGTTAGCCCGGAATGGTTTTGGAATAGAAAAAAAGTAAAAAATTTTTTGTTTTGTTCCTCGGAACAAGTTTAAGAAATAAGTTAATTTTTTTTCTTTTATTCTTCTCTTCTCTCTCTCCTTCTTCTCTTCTTATTTTCTTCTTTTTTTCTTTTCGACCGACCGTTGTCGGCCGACCGGCCCCCATGCCGGCCCGCCGCGGCCTCGCCATCAAGGCTCGCTGGCCTCGCCCGCCGCCGGACGCCCGACGATCGCTGCCGCGTCGGGCGACCCGCTGCCGCGTCGCCGGAGGGCCGACCGCTCCGCGCCCCGCCGGTCGCCGCCGGACCGCGCGGACGCGCCGCCGCCGCGCCGCCGGACGCTGCCGCCGGCCCCGCCCGACCGTCACGGGAGCCGGCTGACCGGCCCAAAAAAAAAAAAAAAGAAAGGAAAAAATGAAAAATAAAATAAAAATGTTTAAAAAAAAAAAAACAAATAAATATAACAAAGAAACTGTTTTTTTATTCCCGCATTTCTATTCTTTTTCTATTTCTAGATGTGTAGTTATCAAACGTTTTTGTTTTTTTACATGTAATTGTTATTTTTTTTTTTTATTTCGAAAAGAAAAATAAAAAAATAACCAAGAATGTTACATTCTGCGCACCCTTAGTGCTCCAACGTGGTAAATAAAAAGGCAGCTTAAATTACGCCACGTGTCCAGTGTGGGCCCACATTATCAGGAAAACTTCCCCACTTTTCTCTCTCTCTCCTCTCTCCCCCCTCTGCACGCTCTCTCGGCGAATTTCTCCCCACCTTTCTCTCTCCTCTTCCCACTTTTCTCTCTCCTCTCTCTTCTCTCTCCATCCTCTGCATGCTCTCTCGACCGACTCTTCTCAGTTTTCTCTCTCCTCTCCTCTCCTCTCCTCTCTCCCCCGACACACTTTCACTTCGCCGGTGCGGACGAACAGCCGGCCACCTCGACCTCTACGATGACCACCTCCTCCGTTATGTCTGGAAGGTGCACGAGTGCTCGATCTGCCACAAGAACTTCCCCACCGACCAAGCTCTCGGTGGGCACAAGAGGTACCAACCTATGAGGCCCCCACTCCTGCCTCCTTGGCCGCCGCCGCCACCGCCGCCTTGACTGCCAATAGGGTGAGAGTCTTGGAGGGCATGGGGTCAACTTACACATAGAGCCAGGGGCACCGCGAGTTCAATCTGAACACCCCGGCGCTCCCGGAGTTCTCCCCCCGGTTCGCAGCCTCCGGTAATGTGGATGACGAGGTGGAGAACCCACATCAGCCCCGATTCTTAGCGCCAATGAAGACAAAAACAGCATAAAATGGGTCGGATTGGA
This sequence comes from Eucalyptus polyanthemos subsp. polyanthemos, assembly GCA_017140185.1. Lineage (NCBI taxonomy): Eukaryota > Viridiplantae > Streptophyta > Magnoliopsida > Myrtales > Myrtaceae > Eucalyptus > Eucalyptus polyanthemos. Next base: position 18,570,274 of record CM029463.1, on the reverse strand, counting down.
AACACATAGAAATCCACAAAAAAATAAAAATGAAGGGTTAATACCCTGAAAAACTCCAAATTAATACACTTATCACAAATTTATCAAAAACCATTTTTTATCACAAAAAACCCAAAACTAACATATATTTGATAAATTTACCCAAAACTTGTACAATTGTGACAAATTTACCCTCTATTAGTTTTCGTTAAATTTTATTGTCAAATTATTAAGTTAATGACACGTGATAGTTGACTAGTATACTAATTTAGAATTTTACACTATATTCATCACAGTTTACAATTTTTGTAATTTTTTTGTAATATTAATCAATTTAGTGAATGGTATATTTGTCACAAATTTATTAATTTGAAGTTTTTTGCAGTTGAATAAATTAATTTTTGGGTAAATTTATCATAAATGTACCGGTTTATGGTTTTTTTTTTATAATCAATCGGGATAAATTTGTCACATATGTACTAGTTTTAGGTTTTTCATTATCAAAAAAATAATTTGACGTAAATTTATTACATATATACAAGTTTGGAGTTTTTTAGGATATATTTATTTTTTTTTTTTTTGGGTAAAGGTAATGAATGGTTCTTCAGGTATTAACCCAAAAAGGAAAGGGCAATAAGTGATGGAGAGTCGGGCGAGAGAGCGTGCAGAGGAGGGAGAGAGAAGAGAGAGGAGAGAGAAAAGTGGGGAGAGAGGAAAGAGAAATGTGGGTGGAAATTTGAGCTGTCTTCTTATTTGTGTCACGTACCCAATATTTTTTCAAATAATACTGTTGTATATACGTGTGTATATATATTTTTTTGAAAAAAATAAAATTGAGATCGAAATCCTTCGCAGGCTATGGCAAGATCCGCGCTGACCCCCAAAGCCACCGCATATTCCGCTATTAAACCACCAGTGGATTCTAGAAAAAAGATTCTGTTCATCCTCATCATCACCTTCACCTTCATTTCTTACATAAGACATTCCACGAATCAAACCAAAAAGTCTCTCCCGCCCCCAACTACAATTCACGTCATCCTTCGCTTTCCTACTTTTGCAGATCTTCAATTTTTCAAAGTCATGTCATTTACGAAATCATTGACGTTCCTTGCCCTAAACTCTATCGTTTGACAAAGCTTCTTCTTTTTTTCTTTTTTAAGTAAGCGTGATGTGGATATGTTTGTGGAATCGAAGCGATGTGATAAGTTGAAGAATACACCCACAATAACATTGAACGCCTCCTGAATCAATGGTCTAAATCCCAGCAAGAAAAAAGTCATACTATCTTGCATGATGTTGCTACTCTTAGATACTGGTATCGGCTTATGTTTCGAGCATTTGTCGTCTTGTGTAAATATATTTTTTGATTTCTAGTATGGTGACAGGACTGATAGACCGCTATACATACGGGATGACTTCAAGATACCTCGAATCTCTAATCAGTTTGTGTTTCGAACATTTACCATGTTGTATAAAAGCACTTTTTGATTTCCAAGGCATCGGTAGGACCGTGGTGATAGGCCTCTACATATATATGGGTGTGCTGAGTAGTGATGGCTCAAATTTAATATTGCATAGTTGGCTCGAAGATCTTATGATGATATTCGAAAGAGTGGATATTTTTATCTATAAAAAGAAGCTATTAGTTGTCAGAAATGAATCGTACTACAATAATGGAGCATCCGCACGTTGAGGAATTTTCCCTTTCTTTTTTCTATTTTTCTATTGCAATTGGCGACCTTGGATGCTTGCTTGGCAATGATGGTCTCGTGTTCTCTTTGCATTTGCCCGCTTTGAAAGAATAATTGAAGTCCAAGCTTTCAAGCATGCTCAACCAGTCAACCCTCCAATCCATATTAAAAAAGGCTAAAACTTCGGCATTTCAAATCACTTCAGACCTATCACACTTACACATAACCAAATCCCCCTCAATACTCACACATACCAGACGCCATGGGCAGTCTAGAACCAGAAGCCCCGCCTTCCGCCACCGCCACCGCCACCATTGCCAACTCGAAAAAGCCGGTGGCCCCGAACGATGTGGACGACGCCGAGGATGACCTCTCCCCCATCGAGGAAGTCCGCCTCACCGTGACCAACACCGACGACCCGACCCTGCCCGTGTGGACCTTCCGGATGTGGTTCCTCGGGGTGCTCTCGTGCGCCCTCCTCTCTTTCCTCAACCAGTTCTTCGCGTACCGGACCGAGCCCCTCGTCATAACCCAGATCACCGTGCAAGTGGCGACCCTCCCCATCGGGCGGTTCATGGCGGCAGTGCTCCCCACAGCCAAGTTCCGGATCCCCGGGCTCGGCCCGAGGACGTTTTCGCTCAACCCGGGGCCATTCAACATGAAGGAGCATGTGCTCATCTCCATCTTCGCCAATGCCGGAAGCGCGTTCGGGGCGGGCTCGGCCTACGCGGTGAGCATCGTCAACATAATCAAGGCCTTCTATGTCCGGAGCATCTCCTTCTTCGCCGGCTGGCTTCTCATAATCACTACCCAGGTAAATTCCCTATAGTTGAAGGACTTGGCCTTTTTTAATAAAGAGTTTTGATAGGTCTCTCTGTCTTTTTTTAATATTTATCCAATGGGGGTCTCTTTTTTGCTTTTTTGCATGAATAGGTCCTTTGTTTTTATTTTATTAACTTTCGATTCTTCAAAGTAACCCTTTTTCTAAGAATTCCCAGCAAGTTAATTGACGTGTAGTCAGTTGCCCACGGGACTCTATAATTGGAAAAATTTCAACAATAATTATTTTATGCAGTTAACTTTAAAGAGGGAGCAAGCGAAAGGAATATTATAATATATATTACGCCATTGACATGTAATTAATTTATATATTGCGCATTTCTTCAGTATATTTCGTGAGTAAAAAGAGATAAATTTGCTAGTGGTGGGCATGAGGAATGAGTGGGTCTCATTTTGCATTTAGATGGATGAGAAGAGACGAGATTCAGGTCACATTCTAATCGCCAGCTGGTGCGGAACACTAGGGACAAAACAGGCCTATATTCTAAGCCTCAGAAAGGCATAAAATATATAGGAAACCGAACTTACCTTACACTATAAAAATCCAAAAGTATGGTCCTAATATATGAATTCTCATTAGCATAAAATATTTGCGCCTTGCTCCAAAAAAAGCCGTATCAAGTGTTGTATTTTTCGCACGATACTTATTTTGATACCATAATTTTTTGGTCTATCACTTGGGTACCGCGACTATTCAGTAGATCAATCAAATAGCATAACTTTTGAAAACATACGAGATTCAGGTCATTTTACATTTGGATGGATGAGAAGAGATGAGATTCAGGTCACATTCTAATCACCAGCTGGTGTGGAACACTAGGGACAAAAGAGGCCTATATTCTAAGCCTCATAAAGGCATAAAATATCTAGGAAACCAAACTTACCTTACACTATAAGAATCCAAAAGTATGGTCCTAACATATGAATTCTCATTAGCATAAAATATTCTCATTTGCGCCTTGCTCCAAGACAAGCCGTATCTAGTGTTGTATTTTCTGCACGATACTTATTTTAATGCCATAATTTTTTGGTCTATCACTTGGGTGCCGCGACTATTCAATAGATCAATTGAGTAGCATAACTTTTGAAAGGTTTCATTGACAAGTGATAAGAATTCTAATGCCCACATTGGAAATTGATGACATTGCTTGAGTGAATGTTTTCTAAAAGTTACGATATCTGAGTGATCGATAAAAAAAATATGACATCAAAGCAAGCACGATAGAACAATTTTGATACTTGTAATGTTCTAATATTTACTTTGTACTATTTTCCACTCATTTCATATCGAGATTACAAAACCATCAGGTTTTGACACTTTAGAGTTGAAGAAATTTAATGTAATGCGAGAACCCAAAAAAAAAAAAAATGGATGTTTTCTCCGAGATAAATCTCACTTACAAACTATAGGGAATTTCCAAATTAGAGAATAAAAAGTGCATGGAATGAGTTTTTTCCATCACCTTTTTGGGCAAAGAAAAATACTGATGATGTGAGGAAAAGAGGGGTGCAGGTGCTGGGATACGGATGGGCGGGGCTGCTGAGGAAGTACGTGGTGGAGCCTGCTCACATGTGGTGGCCAAGCACTCTCGTTCAAGTCTCCCTCTTCCGGTTAGTAATTCCTCATTTATTTTTATTTTATTTTCAAGAGAATTGCACACTATCATTCTTTCTCCAAGAGATAATTAATAACGTCTGCTTCTCAAAATTAAGAAATTCTCTCAACCATCACTTGATTCTTCGCTTTATATTATGACGAAAAGGATGAATTGGGTCACCTTCTCTAAACTAAATGGATCCACGTCACACCAACATTAATTCTAATAATTAATACTAAGAAGATCTATCACAACAATGGTAAACGTCATATGCACATTTGAATAGGGGTAGAAATCTCCTTCGTAGTATGAAATTTACTTCGTATGGAGGGGTTGCGAGAGAAACACCATCTGGAATGTGCAAATCTTTGTTTTGAAAGCTACGTAGAGGCTTTTGATAATTCCATTATGTCATTTAATAAAATTGTAATAATATTCTTTTAATAAATTTACCTCTTTTTTCTCTTTCGCCCTATTCATAAATATTATAAAAAAAAAAAGGGAATAAAAAGCTAAGTCATAGGAATCCATAAGCGACTAATTGGACATTAGTCTTGGCATTAGCCGTCCAATTGTCTTTGAACATATCTTATGCGTGCATTTGCCCCTTCTTGTTTTCCACATGTGTGAGCTGAAAACGAAGGATAGAATTGAATAGAATTACAAGGTGCGGGCACGCGGACGCCGTCGGCATGTCGGCTTGAGCAGCCCTGGGCCTTCTTTTAATAAAAAAAAAAAAATTATCTTTTAGATATTATTTTAATAAGAAGTTATTTGGCAGCCAATATATATGAAGCCCATGGTTAAAGACCACTTAAAGCGGAAAGAAAGAAGAAAAGCCATCTGGACTATAATGAACAATACTATAGATCGTAGTAAACAAAAGAACATATGGAGTGCAAAAACTTAGTACATAATGATAATTAAGTGCCAAAAATTACGATGGTGAAACTTAATTGTCACTAATTTTTTTTTCTGAAAAATAGGACACTTGAGTGCCAAATCCGTAAAAGTGGCTGGAATTTCATGTGGTAATTTTCTAATAATTTTGCCTACATGGCACGTTGTAGAGCTGAGTTAGCAACCAAGAACCAAAATGACATCATTTTGTCTTCTTTTCTTCTTTTTTTGAATTTTAATATAAATATTAACTAAATTAAAGTATTTATATTAAATTTAAAAAAAATTTTAAAAAAAAGGAGGAGGAGGAGGAGGCAAATGGCTAGCTTGATGACCTCAACCGACCCTTTTCCCATTGTCGCCACCTACAATGTCCATCTTTTTAAAATAATAATAATAATTTAGTTTTAATTTCAATTTAATTAATATTTATATTAATTATTTAGCCATTTCAGCAAAACGATATCATTTTTGCATTTATCTAGTCTTATCAGCATGTAAAACAATGTCATTTGCACTTGTCTTGTTGCAAAATTGTCATATTAGTATTTTGGTCGGATTTTCTCGCCATTGACATTTAACTGATCTATTTTGCTTTGATTTTGGTATTTAAATGTCATTTTCCTAACTTTTGACACTTAAGTATCTCTTGTGCTAAGTTTTGGCTCTTTATTGATCATAGTAGAATAGAAATAGGTAGGGTTAGAGGGTCACCTCGGTTCCAATCTGACCTAACCCAATCCGGCATCATGATCCAAGCCACTCTTGTAATAAGAAAATACAACTCGGTATGACAGGAGATCTATTGTCACTTTAGGCTTTTATTTTAAATTATCATAATTATTTTAGGTCTTTATATGAGAAAATGAGGGTATTTTAGGTTTTATTTGGAATTTTTCTACATATGATATGTTTAATGATGGTTTATTGAGTATAATAAGAAGAGTCGTCCACGCGTGAGTGTCGGGAAATCCCTTGGCTGCTCTATTACGGCGACTCGCGTGATCCACGGATTGCGAAAGATGTGACCAAATTCGCGTTCAAAGTCAATCCACGATCTGACACCCAATATCGTGGGTGGTCCCAATCGAGTGTAGATCACGCCGAAGATTCATCCCTCCGGTCTCATTCCCATCATTAAATCATTCACATCCCAACTGCCTCCTTAGGTGCTTTCGAGATCTCAAGGATAATTGCTGAATTTGTCCTAAATCTATTACGTGGAATGCTAGTTTAATTGCAGGCTTTTTCCAATATTGCCAATACGGTCCTAAAATCCTTTGCGCAGAACTCCAATGTAAACCTTTTACCTAATTGCGGTTGGAATTTGCCAACGTGGTGCCGTCATCACTAATCATTCTATGTGACATGTTGATGTGGACAACTTCACTCGAGATGACGTCCGATCACCAAATTTCTGATGGCAATTGGTGAGAGGACTATGTTGGAGTTTCGCGTGGAAATTCATAATTATATTGACAAAATTGAAAAATTTGTGATTGAATTAATATTCACATAATAAATTTAAGACTGAACTAATGATTTTCCCTTGAAGGCTTCTTTATAAATTGGCATCCTCTTATAATACATGAACATATAAAGAAGGTTTATATCCTTAGCTAGCTTTATTTATGATTTGACTTCATTCCTGAATTTTGTAGCTTCTTCACTTTTCTTCATTCTGATACCAATTAATTTATTCCTTTACTAATTGATAATTCTCTTTTTAATTAGTTCCATCTGGAGCCATAAACAAATTCAAGATTTCTAGATAACCCTGTCATGTAAATCACCAGACAGGAAACGACGCATCGACGTCTCAGTATTGGAAATTTTGCAGCGTGTCTTTCTGACTTTTTTCTTATGTGAACATGGTCGCATTCATTGACTAATGCGTTTTGCTCCGCTGAAGTTTCCATCATACCAGCAGCAATTCTTTACTTCAGCGAGGAAATTAAGGAGAGTTTCGCTTTCAAAACGCGACTTAAACGGGACTTTGATGCAGGAAGCTTGTCGCCAAAACTTTATCGGGCTACCTTAGGAGATAGTCAGGCCTAGAGGGTTTCTAACCCCTGATCAATGTCGGCAACGCGAACTGTCCCATAACGAAAGCGGTAGACAAGATTTTGAGTTAGACAAGTACAATGTAGATCCGATGAGTAAGCTTAAGCTGATTGGCGGCAACTGGGAACAACAAGACGGAGCGAGAGAGTCAAAACACTGTTCATCAGTACAAAGAATGATGTCCATTGTCGAAGCTTTCGGTTCTGCAGGGAAAAAATGACTACACTCCAAGAGACGTTGGGACATAATGGGCTTATAAAGTTCTAATTCGATCCTGAAGTTTCTTGAGTATCTAATATGATGAAAATTCATTAACTGTCAAGTGTTCGATGGCATACCATAATGAAATGTGTTGTCATTATAATAATTGACACTTTTGGAGGATGCATTTGCTGCAGATAAGTTCAATCAGTAATAATAATCATGTTCATCTGATTGTCTGTCATCTGAAATCCGTATGCAATATGAATTTTGCAGGGCCTTGCATGAGAAAGATGATCAACGCATGTCGCGGGCAAAATTCTTCGTAATAGCCTTGACATGCAGCTTCTCATGGTACGTTGTCCCGGGCTACCTCTTCCCGACGCTCACAGCATATCCTGGGTTTGCTGGATCTTCTCCAAGTCAGTCACAGCTCAGCAGATCGGGTCCGGGATGAAAGGGCTCGGGCTCGGAGCAACGACCCTCGATTGGACCGTGGTCGCGTCCTTCTTATTCAGCCCTCTCATATGCCCGTTCTTTGCCATAATGAACATCTTCGTGGGATATGCATTGGTGGTTTATGTTGCCATCCCGTTAGCGTATTGGGGATTCAATTGGTATGACGCAGATAGATTTCCCATCTTCTCATCACACTTATTCACGAAACAAGGCCAGACGTACAACATCACGGCCATCGTGAACAGCAACTTCGAGCTGGATGTGGCGAAGTACGAGGAGCAAGGACGGATTTATATGAGCATGTTTTCGCTCTCACATACGGGTTTGGTTTTGCCACGATTGCTTCCACACTGACCCATGTCGGCTTCTTCTATGGAAGGTACTAATTACAACTTGATCTAATTAAATCCCTGGATCTTGGCTTTTGTCCTCTGATATGGATGAAATAGATTCTGAAATGTTGCTTTCTCGGACAATGGGGACAGAGAAATATACGCGCGATATCGTGCCTCATACAAGGGGAAGGAAGACGTCCACACGAGATTGATGAGAAGATACGAGGACATACCTTCGTGGTGGTTTTATTTGTTACTCGCTCTAACTGTCGCGGTGTCTCTGGCACTCTGCATATTCTTGAACAAACAGGTCCAATTGCCTTGGTGGGGACTTCTGTTTGCCAGCGCCCTCGCATTTATCTTCACTCTTCCAATCAGTATAATCACTGCCACGACGAATCAGGTCATATGTGCTAACAAAAAACGAACTCGTCTTATGTTTTGCATCATTAGTACCTTGTAGTGTTGACACCGATTCTTGACATGACCTCGGTTTACAGACGCCGGGATTGAACATTATTACAGAATATATCATGGGGTTGATATATCCGGGTCATCCGATAGCAAATGTGTGCTTCAAGACCTATGGCTACATGAGCATGGCCCAGGCTGTGTCCTTCCTCAATGACTTCAAGCTTGGACATTACATGAAGATCCCTCCAAGATCCATGTTCTTAGTTCAGGTACATTCTGTTGCTTCCTTATGACTAAAAATCTTAGATGCTGGAAGTATTTTGGCTGGTTTTTGAAATGAAAACCCGCCGTGGTTGATGCAGTTCATCGGCACGATCATTGCCGGGACCATCAACATGGCCGTGGCATGGTGGCTGCTCAACTCCATCACCAACATATGCCAGGATCAGCTCCTGCCGCCGGACAGCCCCTGGACGTGCCCGGGTGACAGGGTATTCTTCGACGCCTCCGTGATATGGGGCTTGGCGGGGCCCAAGCGCATCTTTGGAGTCCAAGGGAACTACCAGGCCATGAACTGGTTCTTCCTCGGCGGCGCAGTGGGCCCGTTCCTAGTCTGGTTGCTGCACAAGGCATTCCCGGACAAATCCTGGATCCCGCTGATTAACCTCCCGGTGCTCCTTGGGGCGACGGCTTACATGCCACCTGCCACACCATTGAACTACAATGCGTGGGTACTCGTGGGGACAATATTCAATTTCTTTGTCTTCCGTTACCGGAAGAAGTGGTGGCAGAGGTACAACTACGTGCTCTCTGCAGCAATGGACGCGGGAGTGGCATTCATGGGGGTGCTTTTGTACTTTTGTCTAGGAATGGAGAACAGAGGACTGAATTGGTGGGGAACGGGTGGCGAGCATTGTGACTTGGCGAGTTGTCCGACCGCCAAAGGGATATCTGTGGATGGATGTCCGACGAAATAATGTGAATTCATTAGAAAAGTCCACAACGACTACAACTGGAAAAGTTATAAGCTAATGGAGTCTGATTACAGGAAATGTAGATGCTTGATGTACTTCGTTTTCCTCTCACGTTACCAAAATTGTGGATTTATTGGTTTGCATTAGTCATTGGATTATGATAAATGGTTTCAGTAAAGTACTTCGCTTGGAGATACAGAGAAGAGGGTCACGATTGATTAAAGCTGAAGTAATCAAGCTGTCATCAGCAGCCACGGTCATGTTCTCTATTTGCAATGATCCTATTCCTCAACTCGGGGCTTCTATAGATTTTTGCACGGCTTATAAGACTCATTCATGCTTATAAGGAACTCTCTCATTGATCAATTCAATGTCCGAGGCCAGTTTTGAGATGTGTCTATGTAACTGGAACAACAGAATGTCAATATAGTACCAAGCTTCGTTGCAATAAAAATTTTGGAAAAATGTGTAAAGTAGAATGAAATTGACAACTCCCTGATGAAGAATGATGGCAAAGCAGCAGTTGCTCAATAACATCTCCAATAGTTTTACTGCTTACGTAAGGCTCAGCAATTGATTCTTCGTCTTTCAAAGAGATTGCTCAACAGAGTGGAGGTCTAATCATACAAAACAAACTCTAATGTATATGCCGTCCTCGAAATTCAAAAGTAAATGTCTTAAGAAAGTAGCCAAAATTGTACACCTTATAGGACGGGTCAGAGAAGTTCCTAACCTACTTCAGTCGTTTCCCATTCAAAATGTAATAAGTATTGATAATGGAAAAATGGCACATCACAACATTTGATTAATCATACCTTGGATATATGTATCTCTTACACAATCACTTGGAGGTTGAGTTTGAATTTTGGAACAAGCAAACTTGTCGGGTCACAAATCTGTAGGAAAGATAACCACAAGATATTGACCCCATGTACTAAACTTGAAACACAAACAATTCCTGGCAACACCCATAAAGATTGTACGTGATATCCACTACCATCATATAATTCTATTTAATTAGTATCTTATTCTGAACAAGTATGTGGTGATAGTTTCTTTCTTACTCAAGCAGACTGGGACGTATCCTCGGAATTTGAGTGACAACTTTAGTAGTTGATGGAGAGATTGGTGGTTCAATCATTTAGGAATAAACACGAGCAGATGGAGGGCAGATCCAATAAAAAGGAATAAATTCAGTCAATTTCAATGCAAAAATCACAAAAAAAAAAAAAAGAATACTAGAATTGTCAACTCATAAATATGCTCAATCAGGTGGTGGGAAGATTCAATAAGAGAACAAATTCAGTCAACCCCAAGGCAAAATTCACAAAAGGAATGGGTTGCCCCTGCTACGAATATACACAAACAGGTGGAGGGCAGATTCAATAGCTGAATCTATCGACAAGAACATAACCCTAATCACTTTAATCAGCTTTGAACAATCAATAACATGCCCCCATCAAGCTTATTCAAGCGTACGAAGGAAATAAGCTGTTCATCCACTTTATCCAAGCGAGTAAAGTGGAAGCTGGTCGTCAAATGCAGTCCTTAGAGAGAATGAGTAAAGGACAGAAAAGAGAGATGTACAAACTTTTTGGTAACTCTCTTATAGAACAATAAACCAGGTCATATGCAAGCTTTTATTTGCTTTTCTTGCCCGCCTTTAATTTACCAACAATTATATGAAATCATCTACTTTGATTTGAATGTTATTTTTCTCCAATTAAGTTATCAATTAGCATTGGGTTGCCGGCTTTCTTTTGAGTTGCTCATAAAAAAATACCTCGGCGAGCCTCGGCCTCAATAGATCTGGCGAGGCCTCACCTCGCTGGTGGACAGGCAGGCCTCGCCAGGGCTGGGTGAGGCCCACTTAGCCACCGGTCAGGCTAAGCAAGCTCGGCCGGTGGCCAAGCGGGCCTCGCCCAAGCTCAGCAAGGCTCGCCAATGGCTGGGCGAGCCTCCGGCGAGCTCGCCGATCCGGTGGCCGGCGAGCCTCCGGTGAGATCGCCGGACCTTGCCCTGGCCAGGTGAGCCTCCCGCGAGCTCGCGGACCGGCAGCCGGCGACCGGCGGCCGGCAGCGGCGGCCGGCAATGGTGAGCAACGGTGGACGGTGGTGGGCGGCGGCGGGCGACGGTCGCGTGATGGCGGAAGGAAAGAAGAAGAGTTTTATTGTGTTGATTCTTTTTTTGATTCTCGGACGTAGAATCAAATTTTTTTTTATTCTCAAATCTACCCCAAAACTGATTCTGGGAACAAAATTTTAACCAAATGCGATTCTCGTCCCAAACTGATTCTGGGAACAAAATATCAGAATTAGTCACTGTTTGGAGTGTTGCCAAACACTCATCTACTTTGATTGGAAGGTTATTTTTCTTCAATTAAGTTATCAATTAGCATTGGGTTGCCGGCTTTCTTTTGAGTTGCTCATAAAAGATATTTGTCTTTTAAGTTTATCGATTTTTCTGTTGAGTTACGATTTTTATTTGTCTGGCTTGTCAACTTCTTAATTTTACCGGCTCCTTTCGGATATCACTAATCTCTGTCGGAGAAATTACCAACTTTCTCTAATTAAATTGCCAACTATTTGCCGTTACAAACTGTTATTTGAGTTAATTGAAAATGTTTATTTGATTTATTAAAATATCAAATTCTCTTATCTAAGAACTGAAAAAAAAAAGGTTCTTTCAACTTTTACAGACTTTTATTTTTTCTTTTTTTTTATTAATGACTTAAATTTACCAATTATTATAGACTTATCAACCTTTATTTACGTGATTCACAAACTTTTCTTCATTGAACTCAGATTTGACATGCTTTCCAACATTAATTAGTTTTTTTTATTTTAAAGTTAATCGACTTTTATGTTTTTATTGGTTTGTTACTGACTTTTCTATTAACTTGCAACTTTTACTTACCTTACAGACTTTATTCAACGTATGACTCTTTTTGTCTTTAATTGCCAAACTCAATCATAATGATTATTAACTTTTCTCTTATTAAATCATTACTTAGTTTAGCTCTACCAACACTTACTTGTAGTTACCAACATCAATTAAACTAAGATGTTTCAAGGATACTTTTAAATATATATATATATAGACATAGAATCACTTTCATTTGTTACTCAAAAATCGGAGAAAATATAGCATGTATACAACTTGGATGCCACCTCATTTTTTCATAAGCCACTTAGAGAGCGACATGTGTCGCTCTCAAGTCCACCTAGTTGAAGACCTCTGCATAGGTCTCGCTCGCTCTCTCTCTCTCTCCTCTTATTACTCACTCCCTCTTGACTTTCTCTCTCCAACTCCGTTTGCAATTCCTCATCTCCTCCATGGACACCAAAATTGGAGGATGTTGAAGTGCCTCTCGTCAACTCGTCCAAATCGGCATTAGTGACATGTTCTCCGTCCTTGGCTGTAGAGCTTGATCCTAATGCTTGTGGCCGTCATGGCCATGGAGCTTGACCTCGAGCCTAGAGTTTGCGGTAGCCATGGCAGCTTGAGTTTTGAGTACATAGACATTTTCTCTTTCTTTTTTTTCTACTATGCTAGATCGCCTCATCCAAAGAGCTCACGGACGATTAATCTGCAGTCTCACAACTGCTATGGCCGTGGAGCTCAGGTTTGAGCCTAGAGCTTGAGGTCGAAGTAGCCATGGTTGACCATATTTACTTACGGTCAAGCTCCACGGCCATAATGGCGTGAGAAAAAAATAAGAAAGTTAGTGTAGCAACGAAGAGAGAAGGAAGGGAGAGATTGCAGGAGTATTCAATGGGAGAAAACATCCCTGATAGGTAGAGTGACAGGTATCCATCTTTGAGTGGCTTGTTAAAAATCAGGTGGCATCCAAGTTGTATGTAGTATTTTCTCAACAATTGGTATGAGTCGTGCCAAGTCGAACAAAAGGCTCGGCCGCGCATGAATTGGAGAAATTTCACAATGAAGCCCATGAAAATTCTAAGCTGTACAAGAATCATACAAAAAGATGGCATAACGAGTACAACACTCAAGATCCGCTAAGGGACATATCAATCACATTCAAATGGATGTGGGCACAACAAGTATCTTCAGGCTTCAACAAACTTGCAGAACTTAGACATTGTTTACACATTTCCACAAGCATTTGGGGTGCATTACTGACACGAGGAATTTTCCGCATGAGACAAATCTAAACCCCCCTACGACACATACTAGAATAGCTAGCAGCTTTCAAGGAGGACCGGCTCAGACCGAAACTCGCACGAACTAGTCGGCACGAGCTCCGGCCTAACGCTTCCCGAAAAAACAGGTACACACGGTTGAGACAAAAGCCTACTTGGTTCGAGAGGAGGACCGCGGCGAATAGCAACTGACGAACGAACCTCCGGCGACGACCAACCACTCTCTCGAGCTTGCACTTTCTCTCTAGGTCACTCACTCGCTCCCTCTCCTCCTCGGTCTCTCCCTCCCCCCCTCTGTTTTTTTTCTCCTCCTGTGCATTGCTTCTCATGTTTTCTTTTAAAACCGCCGTTGGTTCCTTTTCCTTTGCCTCTGTCCGAAATGCCTTTTGCTAGCCCACGAAGCCAGCTCTCTTTCTTTTCCATCTTCAGCTCTAATTTTCCTCAGTCAATCCAGCCTCCTTGCCTCTATGTATGCCTGCAGTCAGTCTTCTCCTTGGGACCGAGTTCAGTCTATTTTCAGCTACAACAATTGCAGGTTTTCTTGGGCTTCGTCAACTGCAGGGGCTGCCATGTTGCAGCCAAACGTTCATTGCTTCCATTTTTCTGAAATCGCAGTTGTTGATCCTCTGTAGATCCTTCTTCGGCTTCTTCCTATTTTGTCTTCTGTAGGTCCTATGCGAAGACTGGAGGAGGGAGAAGGATGGGGCGTGGGCTAGGCCGACCAGTGTGGGGGGGGGGGGGGGGGCTGGGCCACGGGGGAAAAGAAATATATAAAAAGAGAAGTGGGCGGGTCGGGCCAAAGCAAGATCCGGCCTGACCCGATCGATTTTTATTTTTTTTCCAATTTTCTTGATTTTTTTATTGACTTTTTGAATGATTGATTTTTTTTTGTAAAAATATGTGTCAACAAAGGAAAATATTAAATTGAATATATATTTAAAGTCCAATAACCACATTGAATAAATTAAAATTTGGGGATCACATTGCATATTAAGCTAAATTTTAATTAATTATATTGAACAAATTAAAAGTTTTGAAATCAAATCGCATATTTGATCAAAATTCATATACCATCTGTCACATTATCCCTTTAAGTCGTAATTACCTTAAGTGCACTTGTTTTTTTGGCAAGGGCCTTAAGTGCACTTGTTAAACAACTAATTAAAGGAAATTTTTGCTTATTTCAACACACCTTGTCTCATACCATGTGTAATCAATATTTTAAAATATAAATCGCTTATTATTAAATGTGCTTAATAAGCATTCGAGCATCGCTCCTAAACATGATCATTTTTCAATTATTTCTTCTCCCTGGACGGACAAGTACATCACGCGTGCCTGGTCCCTTACGTTTCGGCATCCATAACACCATGGACACCACCTAGCTATTGCTTGTTTGTGGTTATCGTACATGCATTGCTGTCATAATTATAATTATAGCTTTCATTATTGCAGGAGCATTAATTATAAGGAAAAAGACAACAAAAAAATCTCAAACTTTACCAAAGTAACAAATGTACTCCAATTTTTTTTTTTTTTTGACATGAAAAACCCAAAACTTTGCAAACTGTGACACATTTATCATATTAAGGGCATTTCTATCTAATTCTTTCTATTTTTTTTTCTCTTCTTTCTGTTGACCATGGTAAAGTTAGCAGAGGGAAGCTAGTGTTCGGCGAGGGCTGCCCTCGCTTAGCCTAGCTAGGGTTGCCCTCACCAACGTCGAGCAAGGGTGCCCTCGCTAGATCTGGCGAGGGAGGCCCTCGCTCGATGCCAACGAGGGCCACCCTCACCTACATTGGGGGAGGGGTGCCCTTGCCGAAGTCGGGCTGTCCTAGCCAGCCTAGGCGAGGGCGACCCTCGCCCGACGTTGGCGAGGGCGACCCTTGCTCGATGTCGGCTTCCCTCCGTTGGCTTTCACCATGATTGGCGGAGGGAAGAAAGAAGAAGAAAAAAAAGAAAAAAGTAAACAAACCAAAATACCCTATAATTTAGGGTAAATGTGTCATACGAATAAAAGCTCAGAGTTTTTGTGTTATAAAAAAATGTTTGGGGCAAATGTATAACGGTTAGCAAATCTCGAGGTTTTTCATGTCACAAAATTTTTTTTTGGTAAATATATCACGATTAGCAAACTTCGGAGATTTTCATGTCACAAAAATATTTGGAGTAAATTTGTCATTTTTGGCAAAGTTTGAGATTTTTAGTGGTTTTTTTCCATAATTATAATCTATAATGGGCACTAGTAAAATACAAAAGTTAGATAGCGAGAGAAATCTTTTTTGTCGGCGGAATTTCCTCAAATAATTTCAATATTTTTCCAGAGGACATGGCCGTTATAATTATCTATTTATGTGATGCATACCTCCTCACGAAAAGGACGGTGCCGTGCTATTAGTATTCAGTGATGGCGGATTTCGTACAAGAAACATTCAATGCAAATATTTCATCCCTAAAATCTGGAAGATTAGGACACAAAATCCCAAGTATGGTGGTCTTGAAATAAGATCATCAGGCCGTTCTGTTGATACTTGATAGCTTAATTTCCAAGTCCGGCTCCAAATTTTCCCCATTGTCAAAAGCTTTAGGGCGATCAGGAGGGATGTCGGTGTTGTGCATAGAATCTGGGAAGGATTCAGTTTTACTTTCTGCTGGTTTGTTCATAAAACCCAATTCACCGGGCAATGCGGTGCAATGGTTGGCTACATTTGGTCGAGGCGAATCTCTTTGGGGAAGGCTGACCGAGTGATTATTGCCGGTGATGGTCGCCAACAATAGGGCCATCGCAGGTGACTTTGATGATGTTGCTCGGTAGGAAGGAAGATTGGGATCACTTCAGTAACTAACTGAAGCATAAGATCTGATGATACGATGATTTACTTGTTAGGTGATTTAGTATTTCCAAGAACGGCAATTCACTTGGTTCGGCTGTTGTTCGGGAACTAACCTCTTCACGAAGCGCCTTCATATGGTGCTTGTAAATAAAGAATGGAGACTTAGTTGTAAGAAAGTAAAATAGATGGAGAGGAAAACTGTAATTACGTGTTTTCTGTATATCTCTTGTACACATATGATCCTCCACTTATAATATTGGAGGAAGAAATAAGATAGGAAAGAAAAAATAAGGAAATATACACTGATTTACATAATGATTCTTTGTCCTATTTTACCAAGCTAATTACCGACTAACTGAATCAATTATTGATATTCAGAATCGGTACTTCCATATTTCCAACACTCCCCCTCAAGCTGGTGGCCTGTATATGTCGAGGACACCTAGCTTGCTCAATAGGTATGCACATTGTTTTTGACACAGTGGCTTGGTGAAAATGTCTGCAGGTTGCTGAACAGTTCCAATTCCTCTTGTTGTTATGATCCCTTCCCGAATCTTGTCCCGAGTAAAATGGCAATCGACCTCTATATGCTTGGTCCTCTCATGAAAAACAGGATTAGCTGCTAATTTGAGTGCAGCATCATTATCACAGAATAATTCGCTGGATCCATTGACTTGTACTCCGAAATCTGAAAGTAGTCCTCGTATCCAGATTATTTCGCAAACAGTCTTTGCCATAGCTCGATATTCTGATTCTGCTGATGACAATGATACAGTTGATTGCTTCTTTGTTTTCCATGAGATAAGTGACTTTCCCAATTTGATACAAAAGCCAGTAATGGACCTTCTTGTCATCGGACAAGTAGCATAGTCTGTGTCACAATAGGTTGTCATTCTCATGTCACAATCTCGAGACAGAAAAATACCAAGTCCTGGGCATCCCTTCAAGTATTTCACTACTTTCAGTGCCGCATCCATATGAGACTGCTTCGGCATGTGCATGAATTGACTAAGTATCTGCATCGCATACATATATCCGGTCTTGTCATTGTGAGATAAATCAATTTCCCAACAAGCCATTGATATCCTGATGGATCTTTGAGTAATGGATCCTCAATGGGTGAAGACGAGCTCGCATCATACTCATGTGTTGTCAACTTCGCATTCTGCTCAATCGATATAACTGCTAGTTTGCAACCCGACAATCCTGTTTCGGAGACTATTTCTAGAATGAACTTTCGTTGACTGAGACATATTCCTTTATCAGATCGAGCTATTTCAATGCCAAGAAAGTACTTGGGAGGCCCCAAGTCTTTTATATGAAAAGTGGCACTCAAGTAGTTTTTGAATTTTGCAATAGCCAGCTCATTATTTCCCATGATAAGAATATTATCAACATATATTAAGAGAAAAATGGACGAAGTACCTTTAGTCCATGTGAACAGGGCATAATCATGTCTGGAATGCTGAAATCCTGCGTCAGTTAGTGCAGCAGTGAACTTCGCATACCATTGCCTAGAAGCCTGTTTAAGTCCATACAGGGATTTACGAAGACGACATACACGATACTCCCCCTGGCTGCGTAATCCCTGTGGAAGCTCCATATAGATTTCTTCATCCAGATCTCCATGTAAAAAGGCATTATGAACATCCATTTGATGGAGTGGCCAATTGCGAAAGGCAGCAATAGACAAGAAAGAACGAACAATGTGACTTCTTTAGCCACGGAGAGAATGTTTCATGATAATCAAAACCTTCCCGTTGTGTGAATCCCTTTGCTACTAAACGAGCCTTATATCGTTCAATGGAGCCATCTGCTTTGAACTTGATTTTATAAACCCATTTGCAGCCAATAGGTTTTCGTCCGACGGGTAGTGGAACAATATCCCAAGTATGATTTTCATGAAGAGCCTTCAATTCTAATTTCATTGCATTTTGCCATTTGGGATCACGTGCTGCCTCAGAATAAGAAGACGGTTCCTGCTTTTCAGAAATTCTACTAATGCAGCACATGTGTTCTGGTGATAGCCGACTGAACGAAACATAAGAGGATACAGGGTATTGTGTACCTGAAGAATCCAGCGTAGGACATATATAATCTTTTGTCCATGTAGGGGGTCGAGTAGAACGCCCGGAACGTCGAGGCTGCTCACTTCTTGGCTCTGCTGGTATTGCAGGAGACACCCTCTGATGAATTGTCGGCGAAGAAGTCACTGAGGAATTGGGTGAAGAATCTTCTCTAGGTGAAGGAACTGGTGCATCATCAGTTGAGTTTGAATCACCTGGTTGGATCGGAATATGTTCCTCTGGTGTAATGAGTACATACTGAGGTTGGGCAGATAAATCTTCTTCTGATAAGAAGGGTTGATGATCAAATTTTGAGCTTGACGATAATGATGTTGCTTCTTGAAATGGGAAAACGTCTTCGTGAAAGATAACATCTCTGCTCACAAAGAAGTGTCCTGTAGAAATTTCCATGACTCTATAGCCTTTCTGCATAGAAGGATATCCCATAAAAATACACTGCATAGCACGAGGATCCATCTTACTTCGTGGCCCTAGGACTGCCGCATAGCACAAACACCCAAAAACTCGAAGATGATCAATTACTGGTTGCTTTCCATAAAGCAATTCGAAGGGAGTTCTTCCTTCGAGAATTCTAGTTGGCATGCGATTGATCAGGTAAGCTGCTGTGACCACACAATCACCCCAAAATTTTTCTGGTATAGAAGCTTGATATTTTAGGGCTCTAGCTACTTCTAAGAGATGACGATGTTTGCGTTCTACAATCCCATTTTGTTGGGGCGTATAAGTACAAGAACTCTCATGTATAATTCCTTGAGAAGACAGGAAAGAAGAACATTCCACAGAAAAAAATTCTCGCCCATTATCTGTGCGAATCCTTTGGACAGGTTTATTGAATTGATTTTTAATGAGAGACAAAAATTTCGACAAAGTAGGAAATGTTTGACTCTTGGATTGCATGAGGAAAACCCAAGTAGCTTGAGTATAATCATCAACAATGGTTAAGAAGAATCGAGACCCGTCACGATGTGGAGTATGATAAGGTCCCCAAATGTCCATATGAAGTAAAGAAAAGGCACTACTAGCTCTTGATGTGCTGATAGGAAATTTTGTTCGAGACTACTTTGCTAATGGACATATTGGACATTTAGAGTAAGGAAAACGTGTAGTATGACCCAATCGTTGATGAAAAATAATATCTTTATTGCTAGCAATGGCATTACAAGAAATGCTTTGATTGATGAAATCAAGGTCTTTTTGGAGATTGGTCCAGAAATATAGCCCTTCAGCGACACTACCCAAGCCCATCAGTTTGCCAGTCAAAGGGTCCTGAAAGAAGCAACTTTTGGAATTGAATATGACATGGCAAGAATTGTCCTTACAAGCTTTTGAGACTGACAAGAGATTGAACTCAAAATCAAGAATGAAGAGGACATTTTTGAGAACAATATTTGGACCGAGGTGAACGGTTCCAATTTTGCTAACATGAATAATATTTCCATTGGGCAATCGTACGATATCGAGGAATGTGGCCTTTCTTGAATACTAGAAAATAACTGCTCGTTGCATATTATGTGGTCACTAGCACTTTGAATCAATTATCCATGCATCAACGATATTGAATTCGTCTTGCATGGAAAAGTACTTGAGAAATTTGCGATCTTGTCATTAGTTGACAGCCGATTCAATGCCTTCATAATATCCCGGTATTGATCTTGGGTAATTACTTGATTTGTACCATCGGTCCTCCGTGCTTTGAAACTTGGTAAGCACAATTTCTTTCTCCTTTTTGTCCTTTTCACCTGGCTTTCCATGTAATTTCCAGCATGTATCAATAGTATGGTGAGGGCGTTTACAATATTCACAATATTTACCCTTATTTTTGAAATTTTGCCCATTGGTCCTGGATGACGTGGCATGGCGTGGGCCACCCGATGCCCTATATGCGGGTGCTGATGTGGCCAAATACGGGCCGTTTGATTCGGCCGAGTAAGTGGACATGTGGTAGCCGTCCGATCGTCTCTGCTGTTGGCCGTTGGATTCGGCCGAATAAATGATGGGATGAGGGCCGTTAGATCTTCTCCCAGCATCCCAGCCGTTCATTCTTAGATTAGGGTTAGGGTTCCCTCCTTCGGCAGCCCCAAATCGACCTCCCCTTCTCTGCCCGAAGCCCTCCGTTCCTCCGGCGAAGCTGCGACCTCCACGGGCACCCTGCAACGCCTCGGTCAAGTCGAGGCTTCTCTGAACAGCAGCAAGAGCAACTCCTTCGCCGGCTCTTCCGTGCTCGGTCGCGGCTTGCCGCTAGCTTTCCTCTTGGACGGCCAGTTGGTAGATCCGGCCGAGTGAGGGCATCGGTTTCATGGCCAAGATCTGCGATCGGAAAGGTGAGTATGTTTCGTTTAAAATCAGCAAAAAACGAGTCACTTTCTCCCTCTCTTTGATTGCTTGGTACTGTTGCAGCGTGGTCTCGGGGCCCTCGAGGTGTTCTTCAGCCGCTTCAAGCTCGTTCCAGAGAGCCGAGAGGCGATTGAAGCAAGCGGCAACCGATAAGTTCCCTTGCTTCGGTTCCGAGATGGCTGTGTTATGGTGAAGAGTTTCGTCGGATCGAGCCGTCCGTACATCTCCCGAATGCTCGCCCGATTGTCTTCGAGTCCTCGGTTGGTGGGAGCCCCGGCCGCAACATCGAAGCAAGACAATTCCCAATCCAGTACGAACTAGGCTGGTTACATTTTCGCCAAAGGCGTTACGGCCGTTCGTCGGTCGGGTAGGGACGGCTCCGTCTAGGAAGCCGTCCTTGTCCTTTGTCACGAGCGCTCGCCGAAGTCACGAGCCCAGGTGTTATAGTTGTCCGGTCCGGTAAGTTGTATGCTAATAAGTCGTAGCTCCGGTCCGTCGGCCGACGACGTGTATAGAGGGTCGCCGGGCTCGAGACGGCCGCCATTGAAGGGAAACGGATAGGGCAAGAAACCGGGTTGAGGAACCGGGTAGGGATTCGTCGGCAGACCTGGTGGAATGGGTCCGGATCCGAAGCCCGGTCCTGTCCAGCCTGATCTGCCACTGAATTGATTCTCCTGTGTTAGTCCATGTCCTTCAGGACGATTTCCAGATTCTGATACATCTTCTTCTCCATGTAAACCTTGCTGCGTTGACATATGGCTAGATCCAGTGGGCCATTGGCCATGAATTGGATACCAGATGTGCGGCCATTGCATTGGACCCTGGGTTTGAATTGTAGCAGTCGGTTGAACAGTTGTAGGTAATGGAGCCGAGAGTCCTTGCTGCAAAATATGAGATTGAGCAATCTGGTCTGGTGCCAGATTCTCAGGAGAGTTGTTGGGGTTGAATGATTCCTCCACAGGTGAAGTCATTTCTTGGTTGTTATTCTTGCCCATGGATTTGTTGCTTTGATTTCGGGCATGGTGTTTGATGAATTCCTCACGGTCTGTCGATATGTTTTGCAGGGAGAAATTTGCAACAACAATCGAAAAAAAACTACCGAGGGCAATTCAAGGTATTTGCGGAAGCTAGATCAGAACGCGTCGCTCTGATACCATGTAAGAAAGTAAAATAGATGGAGAGGAAAACTGTAATTACGTGTTTTCTGTATATCTCTTGTACACATATGATCCTCCACTTATAATATTGGAGGAAGAAATAAGATAGGAAAGAAAAAATAAGGAAATATACACTGATTTACATAATGATTCTTTGTCCTATTTTACCAAGCTAATTACCGACTAACTGAATCAATTATTGATATTCAGAATCGGTACTTCCATATTTCCAACATTAGTGATGGGGTTTCGATCTCGACCTGTTTAGGCTTGAGCAATGGGACTCAAAAATTGACGAAGGAACGTGGCAGGGCTTATGCCGTTCGTGGAGAGTAGAGCCAGCTTTGTGCTGGGCAGGCACGCTTCCGATAACGGAATAGCCGTGCCAATAGCTCATGCAGTACCTCGAGGTGGAAAAAAACACATACAGTGCTGGACTCGCGGTGACCGGGGTGTCCTTTCTAGAGTGGGGACGGAAACCAAATCTTATCGCCTGTTTTGGAGATTTTCTGCCGGCATACTCGGAGTAGTGCGTGCTGATCACCCTATGCTCATCGAAATGTCCGAAAATTAAAACTAGTAGGTGAGATATGTACCATGCGGCGTGTGGGGAGTAGTTAAGCACGTGGTGGCTGAACTATGATATATTTTCAACAAGGCCAAAAACGTGCTTGAAAAATCCTTGAATAAGGTCAAAAACGTGCAAAAAAAAAAAGAGAGAAAAATAAGAAAAGCTCGCCGTCCAAAAAGTCTTCGCAGCCATAGGTTTTCTGTAACATGAAATCTCCAAGTTCAAACTACCAGTCTCTCTCTCTCTCTCTCTCTCTCTCTCTCTCAATTCCATAGGTCCTGATTTTCAAATTTGATGGATACGTATTTCAGAAGTCAAGAAAACAGGGCAGGAACACAAGGGAGGGGATGGCTTCACGCGCCCACTTCCTAAGCTCAGGATCAACATCAAATTTAGAGTTTCAATCTGATCTTTTACCAGTGATGATGTCGGAGCTAATCTAATGCGTGCCCTAGATTTGGCCGCGCCGAGGTGTCGTGACCGCCTTTCTATTATTCTGCCCAAAACCGTAGGAGCACTCGCCCGGGCCGCCCACTCCATGAATGCGATCGGCCCCCCTGAAAGCGACGAAAAGTCGTGGCCTTGAAAGCGACGCATTTTAACTCAAATCGCCAGTTTTTCTTCTTCGTCTTCTTTACCTCGAGAACCTATTGAAGTTAGACCCTGTTCGTGAATTTCATCTCCGTGAATCGTGATAGGTTGATTCGGTTGGATTGCTGGGAACGCAGCTTGGGGGACCCGACAGTTTATATCCTAGACAGTCGCCTATATAAAGGTCCACCAAGCCCTCCCCACTTTTATCCACAGAGTAAGAGCGCCGCTCGAGAGAGAGAGAGAGAGAGAGAGAGAGAGAGAGAGAGAGAGAGAGGATGAGATCAGGAGCTTGTTCTGCTCTTCATCTTCTTCGTCTGCTGTTGATTCATGGTCTCTCCTTGCCGCTCGCAAGCTCAAGAACCACCGTCCATAGAGGCCAGTTCCCTCCCTCCTTCCTGTTTGGCACCGCCACTTCCTCTTTCCAGGTTCTCTCTCTCTCTCTCTCTCTCTCTATCTCTCTCTCTAGATGGTCTTTCGACTTGGAGGATTGACTTAGGTTTCTGAAGCATTCTTCGCCTGCTTGCTCGTGGGGCGGGATGATAGCATCTTTCTTTAGTCGTGTAGCTTTTGCTCTTCGTCGGGCCTTTCTCGTGTCGTTAGTTGGTCAGAGTCACGTCATTCATTTTCTTTTACATGGTCATTTTGGGTCGGCAGTCCGAATCATTGTACCTCATGCCGAATCTCCTTTCGAATCGAACAGGAAATAGAAAAACCCTTTTCCTCACATATATTTTTTCGATTGTTTAATTTACGAGAGTGTCCCCTAGATTTGATAGTTCTCATTTCTGAATTCATAAATGACAAGTTTTCTTTTTTCTTTTATCTAAATTGAGGTTTTATTTTTTATTTTTTTCTGGTCAAACTCTTCTCTTTAATTGAATAGCTATATGACAAATGGGAAAAGTTACTTGTATAGAATTATCACAGTCGCATGCTTCATTGGACTTGCAACTAGTAGGCAATGCAAGTTGCCGTACCTAACCAGTATGCTAGAGTATTTGAACCTTATATAAAAATTAAATTCTTGATGAGTTCCCTTCATGACTAGTATAGTTGACTGAACTGAAAGTTATCATCTTGAACTCCAATAAGTTACTACGGTCTAATAGAATATGTAAAAAAAAAAAAAAAAGATGAAACTCCCCCGGTCTTGATGTCATAAAGTGTTTTACTTTCCCCATTTTCTCTCTCCAAAAATCTACCCTTGAGGGAAACAGGACAAGAAGAGTCCTTTTTGTTTGGTCGAACCTCTTGCACTCCCAAACAATTTGGACACATGTCGCGAACATGTTCCTTATTTGATAAACTTGCAAGTGCCTCGAATCTTCCTCCAACTCGACCCTTTTTGTGCCCAAGTCTAATCTCGCACGATTGCATGTCCCTTTCCTACTTGGTCTACAAATTTGAGCCACAAAATTTTAGCGCAGCGTTTTTCATGGGGCAAAAACAAAAAACGAAAACGCAACTTTTTACAATTGTAACAGATTTAATTGGCCTTTCAAACATACAAAAATATGGGCCGCCTTTTGTACCACTGCCACAGGAAAATAACATGCTGCAGTATCTCGTCCTTTCTCAACTTATTTCGTCCATGTGTCAATCCAACCGACTCTTATCGCGTTAATAGCTAGTAATGGTTAGTACAAAACCGATCGACCCCACAATACAGTCCACTTTCATCATATTATCAATTCCATGGTGTCTTGTCGTTGTCAACAATATAAGCACATTTTTTTGCTTAGTATTTGGCCTTTTTCATGAGTTCCGCATTCTCTAGTCAACATATGGTAGCATTAAAAGGACATTCGAGATTTGACTCGTGTTTTTTGGGTCTCAATTCATTAATTTCATGTGCGTTGTGTTTAACTTTAAAACTTAGGCTCAAAAATAAGTGTTGAGTTTTTTTTTCTGCGTATAACACGGATTGAGACACACTAAGTTAATTGGCATTAATCATCCTGAATTTAATCCATTTCTCTTGGAATCAATCCGAAAAAAGTCTTTCGTTGGCTGTGATGACAAGCTTGCATAATTGTCCTCAACATTGCTTGCTGATCACCATCTATTTATAGGGCATTTCAATATCACCCGGGTACTTGAAATTTTACCATGGGGCAATTGGTAATAATGAAGATAGGCAATTATTAGTATGGAATCTAATATTTTAAGAAGGTTGGTTTTATATATCATTTCCGATGATAGGATGCTTGCAAGCATTATGGGAAAATGTGTGAATCATGTGCTATGCTTCGCTTTCCAAACCCTACCTACAAAATAGTAATAATGTTTATGAGCGCTTTCTATTATTTTCTTTTTCTCGTCTTTAGCCCGCCAAATTTATTAGGGTACAAAACCAAACGAGTTTAGAAAGAAGAAATTCGTTAAGAAGTCAAATAAAACATCAAGTTATTTAGCGGGGAATTAGGAAACTGCACATTCACGGAGGCCATTACAAATCACATGTCAATAAAGCGTGTACTTTGACAAAAAAGGAAAGTGAAAGTCACTTGAGGTACTTTAACATAATTAATGGACTCATATCTTTATTGCAATAATAGCATGTGCCCAGTATCTTGATCCTATCAGTTATTTTACACTAGGAAACAATTATTGCACGCATAATCAAGCATAATAATTTTCGTATTAGATTCTTGCCCATTTGATTGAATGCTATACTATTGTGAGTGGATCCGTTCACCTATCGAGGTCAGAATGGAATCAGGTGCTTTCACGTGGAATAAGCATCTTGCTATTCAATAAGAATAGTTTTAGTCTACCGCAGTGTTGCGTGAAAGTATGCTGCTGAAAACCTAATGCCATTGTAAATTTTTAGTTGAAGATCCCCTTCGTGACTGACACAAGATCCTCCAGATTAGTATATATATATTATTTTGGAGTGCAATATTATTTTTCCTTCACGTGATTTGGTGGGGCATAGATCACCAAACAATAATCAGTGATTTTATTGTACATTTGAGCTAATCCCACCAGACATGTCGCTCGCTCCACTCCACGTGAAAAAGCTGACGTGATTTGGTGGGGCATAGATCACCAAACAATAATCAGTGATTTTATTGTACATTTGAGCTAATCCCACCAGACATGTCGCTCGCTCCACTCCACGTGAAAAAGCTGACGTGATTTGGTGGGGCATAGATCACCAAACAATAATCAGTGATTTTATTGTACATTTGAGCTAATCCCACCAGACATGTCGCTCGCTCCACTCCACGTGAAAAAGCTGACGTGATTTGGTGGGGCAAAGATCACCAAACAATAATCAGTGATTTTATTGTACATTTGAGCTAATCCCACCAGACATGTCGCTCGCTCCACTCCACGTGAAAAAGCTGAAAAATTGCACGTTTGTCTTCCCTCTCTTCTTTTTCATTGCTAAGGGTCTTTTTCTTGCCCTCTCTTCTTCTTCTTTGTCATATCATCTTCAAATTTTCTTCATTTTCTTTTCTATTTCTTCTTCTTGTGCGGCCATTGTTGAGCTTTGCAGCAAAGCTGCCACAGCGATGGCCAAGTTCTGCCACTGGGCTCGCATGGCTGATCATCACCCTCGTGAACCAAATATCTAACTTAGAATTCAAGCATATAGATAAAGGGAGACCGCATGTATATACAAAAACACACATTCAACATCCTGTGTAGGGGGAGTTAAAAATGACACATGGGTGGCCGAACACCTGAAAATAAAACTGAGGTAGAATGTGACCTAAATACCATGTGAAAAAGTCCAACAATAAAGTTTAAATTTTGAACAGAGTCTGCATGTAATATATATACACAAACATAAATTAATATGTCTTGAAATAATCCATTAGAGCCGAGAGCAGAAGCCATGGTCAACGTTGAAGGGTGGATGAAAATAAAAGCAGCGGTGGTGGAGCCGAGACAGCCGATTTTCTGGCTATTCTGATTGGAAAATGTCATATTGCCTTGTTCATCCACAAGACAGCTCCATTATATAATTATGTCCGCGACTGTCTGGCACGTTTTCTTGGACCGCTTTCAAAAGCAGCAATCGAAAATGGCTATTTTTTTTTCTTTATAAATATTTATGGTGGTTTTTTGTGTGTAATTATATGTGAATCACCTCGACAAATTTATACTAGATAATTTCCTATTTTATATGTTCTGCCAGATTGAAGGGGCCTATCTGCAGGGGAACAAAAGCCTCAGCAATTGGGATGTCTTCTCACACATACCAGGTCCTTACTCTATTTTATGTTTCTTCTTTATTTATTTATTATTTATTTTATAGGCAAAATAAGTAGGAATATATGGGCTGTAATGAAAGCGACAGAAGAAAATAAACAATATTTCCCTCTCAATCAAACAAGGACATGTGTAAATTGTTTATTTCCTTCGGTCAATATCAATTTAAAATGCGAATGACTTCGTCTGATCTAAATCAAGAAAACAAAAAATTTCTTTCTAATCATTTTTGAAACAGTGATGGGTTATACCTACCATGCTACCGAATTATAGGAAACTTACATGTATTTGGACAAATTGTTTAATTGGTAGAAGGTTGTGAAGTTGTACAGGAAAGAATGCAACCGATTATTTTTTATCATATATCTTTAGAAGAAAAATAGTGATGTCCTATTGATAAGCTTCTCCGATGTGATAAAATTGAAGTTGTAGCACAGCTAGAAATTTAAACGACCACTTTGTGTATATTTATTAGTCAATTCACTTCTACGATAGTTAATTTTATCCTACTATATGGTTATAAAAAAGCTGACAAGCTAGCTAAAGTAATAACTAAATAGGCGTAATTTTTTGCTATGTA
Source organism: Eucalyptus polyanthemos subsp. polyanthemos (assembly GCA_017140185.1). Classification (NCBI taxonomy): domain Eukaryota; kingdom Viridiplantae; phylum Streptophyta; class Magnoliopsida; order Myrtales; family Myrtaceae; genus Eucalyptus; species Eucalyptus polyanthemos. The sequence goes on along the minus strand of CM029463.1, from coordinate 18,542,275 downwards.
GTTTTCTTTTCAAAAATTTGAATAGGCTATGACTGAGAACAGTTATAGACCAATTTACCTCAATAAAGAAACTTGTAGAAAAAAACAATTAGGATGATGTTGTATATCTTTCGAGTTCCTTTGTTTATAGGATGACAATGACTTGCTATCGATCATCAGTCTTTTAGGTAGGTTAGAAACAAGTGATACAAACTCAGATTATTGTCTGTAACAAATTTTGCATTTTTTATATAGTCTATTTATGATAATTTTATTTTATGGTTGTTGCTAAAGTCCTCTTTATAATTGTCATTAAACGATCATTGATTGACCAATAACTTAATACGAAGAGATCGTCGGTGGCCACCTAAAAAAATTAGTTTGTTTCATATGTTAGGTAAGACTGGATGATGTAACAACATCGGGTATCAAATTTGGTTTATGAAACACGCTCTAAAGTGGGATCCTAAAGTGGCAATTAAGTGTCAAAATATGCTTCCAGCTCACTAATAATTTTTTATATTTATTTTGATAAAATTACCTCACTTCATGTTTCTATTTGAAATTTTTTTCGAGAGAGAGCCTCGTATTTCTATACCTGAGGGACTTGCCTTTGATGATCAGGCAAAATAGAAGATGGAAACAATGCTGACGTGACGGATAATCACTATAATCTCTTTATGGTACTTGACTTTCTCTATGCTCTCATTACAGCCTCATCCAAAGCCCAAAATGTCAAAAGATGATTGTTTTATCTTCCAGCGTTTACACTAAATTGGGCTGATTGTAATTCTAAGTCAGCTTTCTAGAACTTTAAAGCTAGAAAGCTTTGATAATTAGGGGTGCCCGTGTATGATTAATTACAATTTGGGTACTCACAGAAAGATTAATTTCCTCTTACCAAAGGTTGTTATTTTTAATCTCCTGGATAAATTAATGTGCAACAGGAAGATATAGAGTTGATGTGTGATCTCGGGGTGGATGCATACAGGTTTTCCATATCTTGGTCTAGAGTTCTTCCCAGTATGTAATTTCGTTATCTTTCATTTATTCAGTTAGCATCTTCACGGCTTTTCTATGATTATTCTATATTTTTACTTTTATATTGGCTTTGTATGACTCCAGAGGGAAGATTCGGAGAGGTCAATTCAGAAGGCATTGAGTTCTACAACAATCTCATTGATGCCCTTTTGGTCAGAGGTAAAAGCAAAATTCACAAATCGATTTGACATTCACATTGTAATAGTTCAATATTCTCAGTAATGTTTATTCAGTGTATCAATTTAATAATGTTTATTGGTTCTTCTTTCCCTTGCCTTATACAGTCATTACTTTAGGAAGAAAATGAATGACTCATTCTGAGTATTTGCAATATGTTCTTTTTGACAAGGGATAAAGCCTTTTGTGACGTTGAATCATTACGACATTCCTCAACTGCTCGAAGACCGGTATGGCGGGTGGTTGAGTTCCGAAATACAGTAAGCAAAATTGTCGCCGCCGTCCTTTCTGATCTTCATCAATACGACGATCCAGTCAAAATCTCAGGATTTTACTTTATGTGTTCTGTGATTGTTTGTAGGCTGGATTTCGGCTACTTTGCACAAGTCTGTTTCGAAGCTTTCGGAGATAGAGTGACTTATTGGACCACATTTAATGAGCCCAACGTGTTCATCTATGATGGTTACCTGTCGGGAACTTACCCTCCTGGCCGGTGTTCCAACCCATTCGGCAATTGCTCCTACGGTGACTCCACTCTGGAACCCTACATTGCAACCCACAATCTGGTGTTGTCCCATGCCACGGCCGCTCAAATTTACCGGAAGAATTTCCAGGTAAATAAAAGAGCTAGGAATTGATTCTTTCCAATGCATTATTAACTGGCTTCATTGCCATATTTACCATCACCATCTTGTGTTCAAGAGAGCTGGCATAAAAGAACAAAAAAGAACAGAAATAAACCAATTGCCTCGTTCAGATGTGAAAGTGAAACCATCACTTTATCTATTACATACTTCGAAATTCATGAGAATGAACACGCTGCCGAGTTTGTCATCGCTTGAGGTTCTCATACATCTCGGCCAAATAGCTCAATTCATACTTTCATAGCTTCATTACAAATCTTTTACATCCATTCCTTTTTCTTTTTTTTTTCTTTTTTTGCGACATACACAAACATATATGTGAGCCTAAACAAAAAATTATAATCAGGAAAAACAAGGAGGAATGATTGGTATAGTGATTTCTGCCGCATGGTACGAGCCGTACAGCGACACTCCGGCCGATCGTTTGGCTGTCCAACGAGCTTTAGCTTTCGATTTTGCATGGTAACTAGATTCTCTCTTATTCAAATCCATGTTCTCTCCATTTTTGTTGCTTCTATAATTGCTTATAATTTTCCCTATCAATTACAGGTTTGTAGACCCTTTCGTATATGGAGATTATCCGCCGGAGATGCGTCAAATCGTGGGTTCGAGATTGCCGACATTTTCAGCGGAAGAGCGGAATAGACTCGACGCAAAGCTGGATTTCATTGGAATAAATCACTACACGACTAAATACGCGAAGGACTGCATGTTCTCTTCGTGCACTTCCCTTACTCTCTAGGGGAGGCGTTCGTGTATGTCACCGGAGAAAAGGATGGAGTTTACATCGGCGAACGGGTAAGCGACATCGGCACATGTGCCTGGACATACATTTATAGAATTTTGCGAAATTTAACGATGTCGTTAAGCTATTCCTATTGTTCCGAGAGATATTGTCGGCTTAATTTGTGGTAACTAGTCGAGCAACTACATTTACTATAGCCATATATAATGAAGCAGCTAACGATATACAATTTCATCGTCAGGACCCGCTTAGGATATCACTTTGAGTCTATTTAGCAGCTTCTTAGCCGTGATTTTAAGTTGATTTGGCCGTCAAGATTATATGTTTTGGACTAATAGTTGATGATCACATTGCAGACTGCAATGTCGGATTTCTTCATCGTTCCGAGGGGCATTGAAGGGATCGTTACCTACGTCAAAGAAAGATACAACAACACGCCCATGTTCATCACCGAAAACGGTATTTTGTCATTTAAAACAACTCTAAACTGGACCCATTTTTCAATATCTAAGTTTTAGCAAGCAAGATGATCAATTGAGTCCATCAATAAAATGAAAGATTGTTATTTTGCAGGATACGCGCAATTTGAGGTTCCAATCGATGACTCGCTGAATGACACAAAGAGAATAGAGTACCATGAGGGCTATCTTGCCGTCTTAAGTGAAGTTGTGAGGTATAACTGGCCTTTCGTCCAGTATTGAATGCCTGCACTATTCCTCAATTAACACCAAACTTTCCCAATGACTAAAAAAGTACACCAATATTTGCCAGATTTGTTCCGTCTTCTTCTCTCTTTGTTTGACTAATACAGAATGCTGATTTTCATACTATTAAATCCGTCCATACCGAGTCTATATGATTAGTATTTTTTGTTCGCGACTAAATTTTTTATTTTAATTATTTCAGAAAAGGAGCCGATGTGAGGGGATATTTCATCTGGTCTGTACTAGACAACTTCGAATGGCTCCACGGATATTTGGTCCGATTTGGGCTGCATTATGTGGACTTCCAAACACTGAAGAGAACACCCAAATGGTCCGCGACGTGGTGCAAGGAATTCCTCTCTGAAGGCAATAATACTCGAGCGATTCGAAAAACATCCACCTACGAAATGTAGCATCGTTTGTCTTGGAAACAATTATTATGTGTGTAATAATAGAATATCCTTGCGATATTGTCTTAACTTGATCACATGGTAAGTCAAGTTGGGGTCCTAATTTTTTTGAGTGCCCCAGGTTGTATTTGAGACAGTGAACAGCAAATGCTTGTATATACAATGGATTTTTTACTTCTAAAATCTGGAACTAAGTTGTATTTCTACTCTTCTGATTGCCGTGAACATAAATTTTGGATGGTATTTGGCGCAAGAAATTAACGCAGAGAAAGTGATGCTTGGATAGAATTCCAAAAGATGGTGTTTATTTTTTTTATAAGGAAGTGTCCATTACAATATCTTTGGCGCCTATTTATAAGGAGGTCGCCATCTAGAAAATAACAAAATAAATCTAGTAACAAAATTGAAAAGATATTGATAAACTAGGAAATCTAAAATCTGATAACAAATTAAGGAAATGATATTGATAAACCATAATATTTCAGATAAACCAGAATATACGAAATCTAATAATAAATAAAGGGAAATGCGTGAATCAAATATTGTAACCCCTTTTGCAATCTTGAAGATCACACAATTTTCTTTGATTTGTGGGACCGCCCGCTCTTATGACGCGCCATTGTTTCCAGAAAGACATTTGCATATTGTTCTACATCAGTCTCCTCCACTTCAGAAGAACTTGACCCCAAGTTATGATTAGGATAAAGAGGAGTATCTGGAGGATGATACTTAAATAGGTCTGCTACATTGAATGTTGGGGGAGATGTTGAGGTCATCAGGTTGATCAACAACATAGGCATTGTCATTGATTTTCTTCACGATTTGACATGGACCAACTTTCTTGTGCTTCAGCATGTTATATGTACCAACAGGAAAGCATTCCTTGCGAAGGTAGACCATCACTTCATCACTCTCAGCAAATACCTTGAGGCGACGATGTTTATTTGCAGCAGCTTTGTAAACAATAGTGGAAGCTTCTAGCTATTGCTTCACACCCTCTTGTATCTCTTGTAATTTTGTTGCTAAATTTTCAGCCGCAACACTATATCTTGGGACTTTGGGCAAAGGCACGAGATCCAGTGTATGTTGTGGTGTTCGCCCGTAGATAACCTCAAATGGAGACTTGCCTGTGGAACGGTTGACAGTGTTGTTAAAAGCAAACTCCGCAGGAGCAAGATACCGGTCCCATTGCTCTGGCATGTCACTACAAAGACACCGAATAATATCCGCCATAGTACGATTGACAACTTCAGTCTGCCCATCGATTTGAGGATGAAAGGAACTGCTATACTGCAAATCCATCCCAAATAAATGCCATAGGGTCCTCCGAAAATGACTAAGGAATTTGGTATCACGATCAAAGGTGATAGTTTTTGGAACACAATGCAAACGAACTACTTCTCGAAAAAATAAACTCGCTACATGAGAAGCATCATAAGTCTTCTTGTAAGGGATAAAGTGTGCTATCTTTGTAAATCTGTCCACTACCACAAAAACAAAATCCATACCTCGTTGGGTTCGGGGAAGCCCCAACACGAAATCCATTGAAATGTTTATCCAAGGTCCAGAAGGAATAGGTAGAGGGGTGTAAAGTCCAGTGTTTTGAGAATGTCCTTTCGTAGTCTGACAAATATAGCACTTTTTCACAAATCGTCCAACGTCCTGTTTCAATTGAGGCCAATAATACCGCTCCTCAACTAAGGCAACGGTTTTATCTCGCCCACAATGTCCTCCAAGGGAACCACCATGCAACTCTCGAATAAGTTGTTCTCGCAAAGAGCTTCGAGGAATGCACAACCTGTTGCCTAAGAATAAAAATTTGTCCTGAATGATCATGTCGCCGTGAGAACCCGTCTCAGAACATTTTTCCTAAATTTCTTAAAAATCTTCATCATCAGCATAAAGAGCACAAAGGTGGTCAAAGCCCACAACATCAGTGCGCATGGTGACGAGTGTTGCAGCACGATGGCTAAGTGCATCAGCGACTTTGTTCAAGCGGCCCACCTTGTGTTGAAGCACGGAATTGAATTGCTCCAAAAAGGAGACCCAATGTCCATGCATTCAATTTAGATGTCTTTGGCTCTTAATATATTTGAGTGCTTGATGGTCAGTGTTAAGGACAAACTCATGTTGATAAAGATAGGGCTGCCAATGCTTGATAACTCGTACTATAGCAAAGTACTCCTGCTTATAAGTAGACCATCGCTTGCGAACATCATTAAGTTTCTCGCTAAAATAAGCAATAGGCTTATCTTCTTGGGAAAGAACAGCACCAATTCCTACACTAGAAGCATCGCAGTCTAGTTCGAATACCTTTTCAAAATTCGGGAGCATCGGTATTGGTGTCGTGGAAAGTTTTTCCTTGATGAGAGTAAAGCTGGCTTCTGCTTTATCACCCCAATGAAATTTTCCTTACTTCAAGCACTCGGTGATTGGAGCCATAATAGAACTGAAATTTTGAATAAAGCGTCGGTAGAATGTCGCAAGCCCATGGAAGCTACGCGCCTCCCCAACGGTTTGGGGAGTCGGCTAGTCGCGGATGGCAGCTACCTTTTCTGCATCAACTTGAAGGCCTTCTGCTCCGACAATATACCCTAAGAAGTGGAGTCGATCAGCCATGAAGCTACACTTCTTCAAATTAATGTACAATTGGTTTGTCTGCAAGGCCGATAAGGTGTCCCTTAGATGCTCCATATGCCGTTGGTCATCTGGACTATATATGAGAATGTCATCGAAGTAGACCACCACAAATTTGCCAATAAAAGGTTTAAGAACTTGAGTCATCAAACGCATGAAGGTGCTAGGCGCGTTTGTGAGGCCAAACGGCATGACAAGCCATTCATACAAACCTTCACTTGTTTTAAAGGCCGTTTTCCATTCATCGCCAGGGCGGATGCGTACTTGATGATATCTGCTACGTAGATCAATCTTTGTAAAGACCTTTGATCCCGTAAGCCGGTTGAGCATGTCATCCAAGCGAGGGATTGGGAATCGGTACTTGACAGTAATCTGATTAATTGCCCGGCTATCAATGCACATACGCATGCTTCCGTCTTTCTTCGGAGTGAGGAGTGCGGGAACTGCACAAGGGCTCATGCTTTCGTGCAAAAAGCCTTTTCGAAGAAGTTCTCCTACTTGGTCTTGCAAAATCTGGTTCTCCTTCGGATTCATCCGGTAGTGCGGCAAATTAGGGAGGCTCGCTCCTAGAACAAAATCAATCTCATGTTGAATATCCCTCAAGGGTGATAGTCCAACAGGTAGATCCTCCGGAATAACATCGCTGAATGCCCTCAATAAGGGCTGAAGAGCCTCCGGAATTGGAATAATGGCTTCTTGATTGCCTTTCTCCACAATCATATACATGCCCTCATGTTTACGGACGTTTAGCATAATCCCTACACTTTGCTTCTTTGGGGCCTGGGGAGTGTTACTCATTGGCTTCAAAATAATCTTCGTCTTTTTCCACACAAAAGAATATGTGTTCTCACGAGCCCTGTGAGTGATATCAACATCGTATTGCCATGGTCGCCCCAGTAGGACATGGCATGCAACGTCACAAATTATAGTGTCCTTATAGGACTTTCCAATTGAAATAGGTAAATGACATAGCTGCGTCACTTTGAGTTCGGCCCCTTTATGAATCCACCCGATTGTATAAGGGGAGGGATGTAACTCTATCTTTAGTTGTAGATGATCCACCAAAGCCTTGGACACTATGTTCTCACAACTTCTGCTATCAATGATGACATCGCAAACTTTGCCGTTGACAGTACAACGGGCACGAAAAAGACTATTCCGCTACGTGTCTTCTCTTCACGGAGCGAGCAATAGTCTCCTAACAATGCAATTGACATGCTCGCCCTCCTCATCCTCCACTTCTTCCTCATCAATTCAATCATCTTCGTATATGTCATCGTCGTGCATGACAACATTGGCCATCTTCCGCCGTGGACAATCACTCGAACGATGTCCTAATTCGTTACACTTGTAGCATTTGATTGGTGGTGGCTTAGCATACGGGTTTTGGGCATTCTTATTGGCATCACGGTTGTTTGCGATGACTGGTTACTTGCGCACCCCATTACTACTTCCTGGAGTTTGGTTTATAGTGTTGGTTTGCTGGTTGGAGGATTCTGAAACATCTAGTTGTCTCCCCTTTCCAGATAATTCTCGAGCGGAATAATTGTTAGCCCGATTAATGAGGCTAGTTCTCTCTAATTGCATCTCAACCTTTCGGGCCATCTCTTGAGCATCCTCAACGAAGAACAAACGATGTAGTGAAACACGATCTTGAATATTAAGTCGCAAACCATTAATGTACCTAGCGGTCTTGTTGTGCCTCTGACTCAGCCAGGTTGTTACGGGCGAAAAGTCGGAGAAATTCCTCCGTGTAAGCTTGGACCGATCGGCTTAGATGCTTACAATTTTGAAATTGTTGAAATAATAATTGCTCGTAATCAGTTGGAAGGAACCGAACCTTCAACATTTCCTTCATCCGATTCCATGTTCGAATGGGAGCTTTTCCTTGTCGACGTCGAGTCAGTTGCGTTTGCTCCCAGCACGCTAAGGCACCACCCTTCAATTTGTATGCCACCAATTTTACTTGGCGATCCTCTTCAATCTCCATGGCATCGAAGAATTTCTCAACTTCCCAAAGCCAATCCAAAAAGTCTTCAATATTCAAATTGCCATTAAAGGTCGAAAGGTCAACCTTAAGTTGATATTGCCCAGGGTCTCGTCGATATCCCCGGTTCCAGTGGCCTCCCCGAACAGGCTGATCTAGGAACTCTTCTTCTCCTTCAGAGTCCTCGACATAGGCTTGTCGCCTCTGTCGGGGATTTGCCCCATGTTCCATAGCTGCTTCCTGGTCGTGAGCTGCCTGATCATGTTTTGCCGGAAGAACACCAGGTATGGGGTTGGTAGACAAACGCTGGATGGCGACAAGTAATTCTTGAAACCTCTGTTCGGTTTGCTCCGCAAATTGGTTGAACTCATCACATGTAATAGGCTCGTTTCTGCGGCCTTCAGCTACGGGGAGATTGACATTAACGTTATTAGCCATCGTCACAGGAGAAACCTACTCTGATACCAAATGACGCAGAGAAAGCGATGCTTGGATAGAATTCCAAAAGATGGTGTTTATTTTTTTTTTATAAGGAAGTGTCCATTACAATATCTTTGGCGCCTATTTATAAGGAGGTCGCGATCTAGAAAATAACAAAATAACTGAAATCTAGTAACAAAATTGAAAAGATATTGATAAACTAGGAAATCTAAAATCTAATAAAAATTTGAGGAAACGATATTGATAAACCATAATATTTCAGATAAACCAGAATATCTGAAATCTAATAATAAATAAAGGGAAACACGTGAATCAAATATTGTAACCCCTTTTGCAATCTTGAAGATCACACAATCCTCTTTGATTTGTGGAACCACCCGCTCTTATGACGCTCCATTGTTTCCAGAAAGACATTTGCATATTGTTCTACATCAGAAATTGAGAGGGGTTGACCGATCTTAGTGTAATTGTTCGATGATAACTCACTATTCGGAGATGACCATCTCTTAGTCCAGCATGATTGAGAAGATTATAACGGCTGACGTTGCATTAGGGTTCTCAGAAAATGAGTTATCGGCTGTCTCCGTCTTTCCCGGGCATTTATTGCGTCTATGCCTTCAAAAGAACTTCCACAGTTAGTTAAATTGCAGCTAAATGGGAAATTGTATAAATAAGATTGATTTTTTGGGATACTAGGATCAGTATATGAAAATGGTTTACAAAATGAAGTCTTAAGTTATTGTTAGGCTCTTAAACATAGCGGACTTACTTCCAATGCGCCACATTACTTTGTAAACCAAATTTGTAGTACATACTTACCTAACATTCCTTGCAAAAAAGTGATGCCCAAGACTCTAGATATGGTGGTTATGGGAAGGTTCATATAACAGGCCAACTATATGTGGAGATAGAATCAATATTCCTCCAAACGAATTACATCAAATGTTTGAATCATGACCTTTATTTATATGAGGCATCGACATAATCGGACCAATCAATTTGAAAGTGTCAGATAGACATTGTTTCCTCTTGGTGGCCATTAATTGCTTCACAAAATGAATTGAAGCCAATTCGTACGCAAACGTTACTGCAAAGAATGTAGCTAAATTCACTCCGAATTATGAAGGCACATATGTTGTCAAGAAAGTCTTGTCAAGTGGAGCTTTAGTTCCTATCGAAATGGATGGCCACGAGTTGCCAAAATCTGTAAAAGTTGATATTGTCAACAAATATATTCCATGAATAAGATCAAAGGACTTTGGCCATTTTTCATGCAAATCCGAATCAGTTTAGGCCACTTGCATTATGCATACCATGCATCCCATAAATGCATGCGTGCTCATTTGTAGGTATCAAAGAACTCTCAAAGAAGAAATTATGAGCCAACAAAGGAAATCATGAACTTTCGTGAAAATTGAAGTGCCTATGGGTGAAGGATAAATTGTGTCGACTCCAATTCTACCTTCTAAATATCAATTTTGACATAATTTTCTTTAGATAGGGAGAAGTCAATAATTTGAAGGGCAAACACAAGTATATCGTTGTATTGTTCCAAGTTATATTTTCAAAGGATATTCATTGACATGATTTTTTTTTTAGTTTTATAGGGTCAACCGATCAACATGGTGCGGTTAAGTGTCCCCCTTTCTCAAGAAATGAAAGATGATTTTTTTTTTTTTTTTTTTGCAGATAAGCATGTTTTTGCAACATTCAAAGCTTTTTCCTCAAAAAGATCTTCCGTCGTAAAAATATGTCAAGTTCAAATAAAAATCATTATCTTTAAGAATTTGAATGACATTTTTCATGCATTAATATATGCATCATGCATTAAAATCCTCGCGGAGGATAATTTGAGCAAATGAATTTTGAAAACAAATTAAAAAAAAAAGTGTTAAACATTCCAAGTAGGAGCACTTAAGATGACGAAAGGCAAGTTTCGTCCAAACACGTCCCTAAAAACATTTTTAAGAGATGAGTGAAAAGAAAACCATGCCTTAGGATATATGATTCATTTGCATTGAACACATGGATTGAAATGACAAAGGCATTTATTTTTTCTCTCAATCACAAATATTAAATATCCCTTGCAAGCCACTTTGAGCCAAAATAAGGCAATTAAAAAAAAAAAAATACCCTTGCCAAGAACCACCCCCACACAAGGGCAAGAATTAGGAAGTTATGGTTGAAATATTTTTGGAGCAAAAAAGATCAAAATAGATTTTGTTACTTTCACTTGAATTAACTTTTTTTGTAGTAACTTCAGATGGATTTTCATAGAGCTTGAAGTATCCTCAAGCAAAGAAGAGTATCATTTCTCTACCCAAACATTAATATTCATTGCTTAGCCAAATTGAGCCTAAGTATTCCTTATGAATCTTGAGCGGTGATTATCTCCTCGCACTGGGGCAATGCATGTGATTTACCCATAAAATTCTTATAAAAAGATTTGTAATGCTTGAAAATATCTTGAGAGACATGAGTACTCAAAAGAGAATGAAATTAAAGGGTGTCGCGACCTCTTTTTTTCCGGCGCCCGCCATTAGGTACGAGCGCCTAAGGAGGCTAATGGCTCCGCTGAAATTAATTATGCCCGGACTCTCGCAAGTCCACCAATTCACGACTTAATGGTTCAAGTTTTTAACCTGTAAATCAAATTTTAAAATGGAGTCGCCACTAATCGATTTGGGGTGGGTTGATTAGAAACCCAAGTGAAGTATCGGGAGAAATACTCACTCTGCGTAACCAGAGAAATTAGGATTGGGGACTTGATTACACTAGTTAATCACTAATGCCCTTTCGGTACCTAATCTTGTTTAAACCCTAAGGCTTTTTGGATGTTCGAGGGATTTTTCATGCATTTTTGGGAGGAAAAACATTTTCTAGGTCTTTTTCTAATTTTTTCGGACACAAAAGGGATTTTTTTTTTTGGGATTTTTTGGTATTTTTGGGAAAATACAAGTCTTTTTGTCTTTTTCTGAAGTTTTTGACATTTTTTGGCTTTTTCATGAATTTTTGGCTTTTTTTGGACTTTTGACATTTTTTTGGAAAATATGAAATATTTTTGATTTTTTTTATTTTTCGGAAAATAAAATATTTTTTAAAAATATTTGTTGACATTTTTATAAAATAAATTATTTTTTTATTTTTCTCGATTTTTTTGGAAAATAAAACATTTTTTTAAATATTTTTTTGAAAATAAAACATTTTTTGATCTTTTTTTTGATTTTTTGAAATAAAATATTTTTAATTAAAAATATTATTTTATATTAAAATAATATAAAAACTGACCCGGTCGGATCCATGGGTCGGGTCCGACCCGGCCAAATCCGAATGAAAACGACTCAAATTTTTTTTTCGTTCTTTTTATTATTATTTATTATTGAAAACGACGCTGTGGCTAGGTGTTTGGGGACACCCAGCCCGACCCGGCAACCCGGATCCAGCTCACTCCATGACCCGGTTCGCTGACCCGCTCCCGCAGCGAAACCCTACACGGATCCGACCCGCCTTTGGACCCGATTTCAGCCCGGCCTCATAACACAGAAACCTTACCCGGTTCGTGGCCCGGGTCCGATCCGATGACCCGAGGCCACGACCCAGAAAATCGGGAACCCTAGGGTTCTCGATTCGCGGTGCCGGGGGAGGGGAAGGCTGAGGCGTCGCAGTAGCGATGGCGACGATGGTGGTGACAGTAGCAGCGAGGACTGGACAACAGGGGGGTGCGATGGTGATGGTGGGGGCGGCAGCTCGTTACCTGTCCGCGAACGGTAGCTTGCACGACAAACGGCGGCAACGACGGCGGGGGGTGCTCGAACTCTCCTCTCTCTCCCTCTCCGGCCGAGAGCCTTCGAATTTGGGCTTGCTCAACTTCGGCTCCCCTTATGAAGTCTCTCAGTAGGAAGCTCGAAGCCTTGCAGCCTTCGATCGTTCTCGGCATCTCGGTCCGTCCTCCTCTTCGTCGAGGATGAAGGGCCTATTTATAGGCGCGGGAGCGGCCGGTTGGCGAGGCTTTGACCCGCCGGTTGGACCACCGTCCCATCCGCCATCATCGCCTCCTCCGGTCACGTCCCGTCGACGCCCCTACTCCTCTGCTCCGCACGCAACCGTCTATGCTCAAGCTTCTCTAGCATCACACTTGCCCGCGCGTGCTCCTCAGTGACATGAGGAAGAAGACGACGCGGAGGGGGCCAGGCTTGAGGTGACAATGGGCCAAAGGCCCACGTGGGGAGGGGCGCTGCCTTTCCGCTTTCGCTTTTCTTTTGTTTTTTTTCTTGTTTTTATTGTTTTTTCGATTTTTTGTTATTTGCTTATTATTTCGAAAAGACAAAATAAATAAAACTTAATTAATAAAATAAACATAATAAAAATTGAGGTGTCAACAAAGGGCATGAACAAATAGTATGTCTAATAAAAGTAAGGTCAATGACCAAAGAAAAATTAAATCAAAAGTTTGATGTTTGCATAAAAGAGATCAAGTGATCACAACATGTACCCTCGGATGACTCCCTTTTATTGGCAATTTTAATAGTCTTTACAAGTGTATGAAGGTTTGTAGCTTTGGGCTCTCGCCATCCAAGTGCTCGCAGCTTGTAGCCTAGGAAGACGCCCTTTTTAAGTCAAATTACCTCCAAGTGAAGTGTACTCTTTTATCATCCCCGATGGTCAATACCATTTCTAGATGGAACGACCTTCCAATAGAAACGTCGTCACTACTGGTGAAGTATCTCTTACTCTTAGTTAAAAATAAATAAATAAATAGAATCTTCCATCCAAAAACAACATGTAAGAAAGAAAAAGACTAAGACATCAAATGACGAGAACATGGTTGAACAGATGCTCCCTAAACGCCAAGGCGTGAGGTAAGCATTTAAGGTATGCCTCCAATCAAGTGTCGTTTTCAGATTCACTCTTTCATTACTTTTCATTTCCGATGGAGTGGACTAAAAGTTCAGGTATTATTTAGTCTTTGAGATGTGGTTTGAAAGCAAAGAGAGGCAACTATTAACACCTGATTTTTAGCTAATATATCATATAAAAGTAAAATCTTGAGATTTAGATTCCCAATAGCAACATGACCTATTTCTCAACCCAAAAGGAGTCATTCCTGATCGCACTTCTTTTACATGTTATTTGAACTTTGATTTCAAAAAGTCAAAAAGTTGAGTTTAGAGTTAACTTTTTTATCAAACTTTAATTAAAAAGTCACCACCAGTCGAAATTTTATTTTTTGCTTACAAAGCCCTAGAATACATGTTAATATCACTTCTGCACTATCAATTTTCAAAATGTTTAGCCCATTAATTGTCTTTTTAGTAGCAAATAACTTAAATACATTATTTGTTAATTTCTCTTTCTAGATTAGAATTAAAACTAATTTAGATTTTCAATTAGCCTACCTACAAAAGATTTGCATGGACATTTAGTGACTTTAAGACCCTTTCAACTAAAAATGGTAAATCAAGATTGCATGAGCACTTTAGCAAAACAACCAACTTATTAGCTACCAATAGGATGCTAATGGAAAAATTAGCATAAGCAAGTTCCTAAACTTAAAAAATTTTAGTTATCATAGAATCGAGATAGTCCTCCAATATCTTGATGGGGTTCTAGCCGACCCCACAATGATGGCTAGTGGCAACTCCTAGAATTGCCTAGGTTATAAAAAAAATTCAAAAAAATCTCATGTCACACAAGGTATGGACTTAAGAGAGTCCATATTCTCAATTGATGGACCTTATAGACGAAATTAAAGATGATATGTTCAAGTCATCTTTTGTGATGCACCATTTGGAATGTCTCTTGAACAATTACATCTAAACCCACTGGTCGAGGGCAGGCCCTCTAATGGGTAGGTCGTGTAAGACCCAAATCGGAATTGGCACTTAAATAATTTTTTTTAAGTGATAACTTAGTGATTTGGAAAAAAAAACTTTTAGCACTAAAATGAACGTCATACAAATTTTTTGGCATTTCTAATGACTTTATCCCTAAAAACATATCTGCGATTTTTAGGTAGTTCAACCTTTGGGTATTTTACGAATCTAATATGGCCCAAGTCAAAGCGGTCTTGCATTGTCCTTACAAGTAAATTCACTTCATGTTTTGATTGCGATATAAGGAACACCATAAATGGTAATCACAGCGATAATTCCATCGATGGAAAGCAATTGCAAAAGATAGAAAATATATATAAGTCCGGTTGGCTTTATTCCAGACTATTTTTTGCAATCACAGCAATCTCTATGCCCATGTATACTCACGGTTCATGTGATGTTATTGTTGCTGAAGTAAAACCCTTCGTCTCGCACAGACCAATGGCAATCCCACGTCTTATCTCGTCCCGTTGCCCTCAGAATGCGTCAAAATGCTTAAATCGCCCCTCCCACTGAAGAAGGGGATCCTCTTGAAGAATTGAAGCTGAAAATGGATCAATTGCTCCTCATTTGTGTGGAGGGTCCGAGCTCCGAGATCGTTGTCTTTGGATTTGCAATTTGGATTTGCAATGTAATGTGAAGTCACCTGGCAAGTTGTTGATAGTGTGAACATGATTCAACATGAATAGAGTGGCCTGCAATGGTCGAAGGGAGGATAGGAAGGAAAGTAATAGGACAAGGATAAGCGTGAATTGGTTTAGGGATATCATCATTGTGAAGTACTATGGTTAGTGAAGTTTGGTGAAGAATCTTTTAAGTGTATATAATAAATATTTTCTGTTCGTTACGAAAATTTATGGATTCCATTGTTTCCATATGGAGTACTTGTGTACCTTCTATGTTTCTCTTTATTGTTTGTTCTTACCTCTATATGCATTGTGCATTATTAAGTGCAGTTAAAAATCTGCTGCGTCGACTTTATAACGAGGTATTTTAGGGAATTTTCAAATATCACCCAATTTAGTGACTACTTCACTTCTACTTTCTAAGGAAACTATTAAGGGATTTTTAATATTCCCCAATTTTACCAACAATTTCCATAATTTATTCAAATATTACCCAATTTTACCAACTACACCAACTTTATAAGGAAACAACTCTTTTTGGGGATTTTATTCAAATATTTTCGCAATCGCTCCCACTTTATAAAGAAACTATTTTAGGGAATTTAGTCAAATAATACCCAATATTATCAAGCTTCCACTTTATAAGGAAGCCATTTTTCGGAATTTTTCGAATATTAGTTAATTTTACAAACTACTCCTACTTTATAAGGAAACTATTCTAAGGAACTTTTCAATGGTTTAGGCAGAATTTTATTCGAATATTACCCAACTCTATAAACTTCCCATGCATATTATTTGAACATTACCAGATTTTACCAACAACTCCCACTTTGTAAGAAAAATATTTCAGGGAAAATTCGAATATTACCCAATTTAACCAACAACTTCTATTATAGAAGAAAACTATGGTAGGGAATTTTCTAATATTTCCTAATTTCACCATCAACTCTACAACAACAGTTACAGCACCTCACTAATCAAACGACTACATTTTCTGATAAATCCACCGTCATGGCTTTGAAGGAAGAAATACACAGGGTATGGCAACATGAAGAACAGTTTTGGGCCAGGAGATCTAGCATAAATTGGTTGAAATGGGGCGATCGGAACATAAATTTTTTTCACACCACTACAATTCAAAGGAGGCAAATGAATCGGATAGGTATGCTAAGGGATGAAAATGGCATTTGGGTCAGGGACCCCAGCAAGCTGCAAGACATGACAACTACCTTCTTTTCGACGTTATATACCACAATGGGTAGTCGTAGCTATGGACCTGTCTTAGATCAATGCCCTAGTGTGGTGACGACGGAAATTAACAATGTATTAACAGCAACGTTGACTTTTGAAGAGGTGCAACAAGCTACTTTTCAGTTAGGAGCCACCAAAGCTCCTGGTTCGGATGGGCTAAATGGTTTATTTTATCAAAACCATTGGGACATTAGTAAAGATGATCTCTTCAAAGAGATTTAGAATTTCTTTATCTCAAGTTGGTTACCTTCAGCTTTAAATAAGACTGTTATTGCCTTCATCCCTAAAATCCCTCACCCTAAATGCTTGGATCAATATCGCCCTATCAGCTTGTATAACTATGCCTACAAGATAATCTCTAAGATGCTTGCTAATAGACTAAAGCCTATATTACCAACTCTGATTTCTGAGGAACAATGCGCCTTTGTGAGTGGTCGACAGATACATGACAATAGCTTACTAGTTCAGGAGGTTCTTCATCAACTTAAATCAAAGAGGAGGAAGCGACATTTTCAAGCTGTTCTTAAGATGGATATGCGTAAGGCCCACGATAGAGTCGAATGGGATTTTCTACATGATTATCTACACAAACTAGGATTTCATTCACATTGGATTAGGTTGGTCATGCAGTGTATCACCACAACATCCTCATGTATCAGCATGAATAGCGAGCATCTACGGCCTTTCCATCCTACTAGAGGCCTTCGCCAGGGAGATCCTCTATTCCCATATCTTTTTATCCTTATGGTGAACCTATTATAATATCTTATTTACAATGGAGTGGATATGGGTGCTCTTAAGGGTATCAAACTCAACAAATGGTGTTCGACTCTATCACATCTATTATTTGCATATGACACTATATTCTTTTTTGATGGAACAATTCATGAATGTCAAAATTTATCGAATGTTTTGAATCGGTATTGCTTAGCAACGGGCCAAGAAGTTAATCGCAACAAATTTGGAATTTATTTTAGCAAAAATTGCCCTGCTACTTTACAGGAGAATATGGCCAAGGTGCTTAGAGTATCGGTATTGCAAATATGTGGTAAATATTTAAGAATACCATCTGATTGGGGGCGCTCGAAAAAAGGATATGTTATCGTGGATCATAGCTAGAATTCATGCAAAATTGGAAGGATGGAAGGAAAATCTCTTCTCAAAGGCTAGGAAAGAGATTCTTCTCAAGATTGTAGTACAAGCCATACCACAGTATGCCATGTCTATATTTAAATTACCTATCCTTCTTTGCAAATCTATCCAAAAGAGAATTGCACAATTCTGATGACAAACTGACAGAAACAAAGCAAGAATCCATTGGCGAAATTGGGAAGTACTGAAGCAAAGAAAGGATGTTGGTGGTTTAGAGTTTCGGGATCTTATCGGTTTTAATATGGCCATGCTTGGTAAACAAGCATGGCATCTTCTTCATCAGCCTTCATCTTTATGGGTAAAGTTTTTAAAAGGATTATACTTTCATTCATCAAATTTTAATACTGCAGAAAAAGGCTCTCGCCCATCCTAGGGCTAGCAGAGTATTTTGAGTGGAAGGGATGCCATTTTACCCTCTGTTTATTGGTTAGTAAGAGATGGGCGATTGATTAGAATAAGGGAAGATTGGTGGCTACCTATTGGAAGACTAGGTGGACCTCCTCTCTGAGAAGAACCACAATTGGTGGCTGACCTTATAGATCACACCACCAACACCTGGAAGTACAATCTGCTTCACAGATTTTTCGACTCGCAGGTGTTTAACCAGATTGCAACTATTCTGATAAGACCTAATTTTGCCAAGGATAAACTAATATGGACTGCTACCAATCATGGAGATTATACGATTAAAATTGCATATGATGCAATCAGACAAACAACAACTAATCACATCAACAGAGCAGCTTCAACCTCTTATCAGCACCTAATCTGGGTATGGCGAAAATTATGGAAAATGCAAACTGCCCCTAAGGTTCGCAATTTCCTGTGGTTACTATGTCATAATGCTTTAGCAACAAGAGCAAATCTACGCAATCAACATATCATTGACAATCCATGATGTACATTATGCACAGGCCTGAAATGCTGCCATTGCCAACAGTTATTTTGTTGGATCAATTAATCAGGTAGGAAGAGAAAAATTTCCCAATCCGTCCACGTCAGGTGACGGGAAGCCACAGCAAACAGATTTTGGGCGCTTCTATGGATCCAGTCACTTTTCAGCTCCAGATGCCTTGTGCATGCCATCGCTATCCTGTCAAAGAGATGGATTGCCGCTCTCCGACATGGATCTCAACCTCTGCAGGCAGCTGAAAGACAAGTGGGGGTTCAGAGTGACTGCTCGGTACGAGCTCTATGCCGATATGCTTGTTCGGTATTTGAAGCCAGACTTTGAACCCCAGGTCATATCTGATCCCTTGCTGCCTAAGAAGTCCTCTTAAGTTGTTGATTCGCAGGAATGTGTGTATTCAGGGATGACTTTATCCAAATAATGTCTACTTTCTGGACTTCAGCGGAAGTGATGTCTGTCTGTATAAATGTGTAGTTCACTGGTCGACGGAAATATTTTCAAATTAACTTGTTTTCAACATGTCTGTTCAACATGCTTGGTAGCTAATCATCTTCTCTAGAAATTTCTTCTCGTGACGTTAGAAATGATTCCTCCGCTCACCATTTCATTTCCATCCTCTTTAAATTCAAAGTCTACGCATAGACACACATTCTCTCTCTCTCTCTCTCTCTGTGCCCAAGCTTGAACTGCAAGCATCGCACACATTGAGGCGGCACAGAACAGACAAAATAAAGAGGAGGCCACAGCCGTTACGGATGGCTCGATTTGCCGTTACGAGTCGCTCAATCGCCTCCTCTGGAAGAATCTCAACCGCCATCTCTTTCAGTTCCTCGACTCTCGTAACCTGAATATTATATATGTATTAGGGGGACGTAAGAAATGGGAAACTAAAACTCAACGTCCATCCGACTGATATTGGCTTGCGGAGCAATATCAAGTCACTGTTGATCCAATTAACCTGGCGTGTATTTCTTGAGTGTTATCATCTCTTCGATTGGATGTTGACCCGAGTGATCAAGGCATTGAAGTTGATTTCGTTGAATCCGCAGAATTAAAATCCATGAAGTTCGTTTTGTGGAAGATATTTTGACACTTTTTTTAAGTAATAGTTAATTATGGTTTCGTAACCTGATTAACATAGAGAGAGTGGGATACGAGGCTCAATGTTGCTTATGTAAGGAATAGGAAACTAAAACTCAAAGTCGATCTGATTGATACTAGCTCGCGAGCAGTATCAAGTCAATTTAAATCCTTGCCATTACTAATCCAATTGACCTGGCATGTATTTCTCGAGTGTTATCATCCTCTTTGATTGGATTTTGACCTGAGTGATCAAGTTGATTTTGTTGAATTGGCCGAGTTAAAATCGATGAAGTTCGTTTTACGGAAGATATTCTGGCACATTTCGAGGTAATCGTTAACTATCATTTCGTAACTTGATTAACATTGAGAGAGTAAGATACGAGGCTCAGTGTCGCTTACGTAAGGAATAGGAAAGTAAAACTCAAACTCGATTCGACTGGTAATGGCTCGCGGAGCAGTATTGGGTCAATTTAAATCCTCGTCACCATTGATCCGATTGACCTGGCGTGTATTTCTCGAGTGTTATCATCCTCTTCGATTGGATTTTGACTTGAGTGATCAAGGAATTGAAGTTGATTTCGTTGAGTCCGCCGAGTTAAAATTGATGAAGTTCGTTTTGTGGAAGATAATCTGGCACATTTTGAGATAATCGTTAACTATCATTTTGTAACCTGATTAACATGGAGAAAGTGAGATACGAGGCTCAGTGTTGCTTAATCGATAATGGCTTGCGAAGTAGGATCAAGTCAATTTGTATCCTCTTCACTGTTGATTCGATTGACTTGGATTGTATTTCGCAAGTGTTAT
This sequence comes from Eucalyptus polyanthemos subsp. polyanthemos, assembly GCA_017140185.1. Lineage (NCBI taxonomy): Eukaryota > Viridiplantae > Streptophyta > Magnoliopsida > Myrtales > Myrtaceae > Eucalyptus > Eucalyptus polyanthemos. The sequence continues at coordinate 18,521,808 of CM029463.1, read as the reverse complement.
TGACTTCTTTGATTGGATTTTAAACTAAGTCGTTGAGGAATTGAAGTTGATTGTTGAATCCACGCAATTATAATCGATGAGTTCGTTCTGTAAGCTTGATGATGCTAACATCTTTAGATTTCGAATTGATGGTAATCAGGAAAGTAAAGGGTGCATGGAGAAGGATTGATTGTAGTAAAAAGTTGGAAGAGGTTTTACTTACTGAACGGAAACACACAGAGATAATGTTAGATAGTAGAATTCTGCTTTGCTCAATTAAATTTTATCTCTCAACTCGCTTTTTCCAATTAAACGTTTTGCACAAGTTGAGTCAGCTTTGCTGTGTTTAAGCTATTAGATGAATATTGATGTCATTAGTCAATCTGGAAGAATGTTTGATCTCTCCTACATAGTGTGGGCCTGCATATATAGACGTACCATTTACATTTCAAGTTGAATAGGAATAGGTCTTATGTGGGAAAGGTGGATCTTAGGGATTGTTGTGGTGTTTCCCCATTACTTTTCAAGATTGTAATGGTTGTGGTCTCCCAAATACATCTACCGTCCCCCTTTTAAGCCCAAAAAAAAATTATAAAAATTAAGAATAAGCAGCTTTTACTGCAAGAAGTTGGGGCAGATCAAATAATTCACATGGATCAACTACCCATGAAAATATTTGTTGAGACAAGTAAATTCATAACTAGTGTTCCACACTTCATGGTCGCGACTCGCTATATCCATGTATGCCATCTGAAGAAGGCTTTATAAATGTAGCTTTGAAAGGATAATTCTATTTCTTGATAGTGTTTTGCGCACTTTGTTCGGTAGACTTCGCGTACTTGAACATGTTAAAGAAGAAGTTCCGAGGGGTTTTCTACAGCCATCCTCTCTCGCCCGTGAGAGCTCCTCTCTACCCTCATGGTAGCATTTCCCATTTACAAACCCTAAACCCAACCTGATCTTCTGCGACCTTTTTCCTTTCTCTTTGTCGTCCTAATATCGAAAAACCCAAAAAAAAAAAAAAAAATCTTTTCCAGCTTTGATTCTGTCCAGTTTTGAGATGTTCTCGCATATTAGAACAGTAATCTTCCCCCCTTCCTGTGGATTCAACCAGCACGAATGATCGGGCAGATGCGGCTTCGTAAAGGTCCGTTATCCTCTTCTTGATGTTAGACTGGGCTCATGGATTTTTGCTGATGTGAGTGGATTTTCGGCTGTCTCTTTTCATTCCTCATTGGGATTCTGGATCTGTTGTTGCTGTGGGTTGGGAGGATGGCTACTGGCTTTTGACGATACTTTATGATACTTATCCACATTCTTCCAAAGGGCTTCGTAATTCTTTTTGTCACAGTGGAATCTTGTTGATGATAGAGATGGGTATTTTTTCTCATTAGACTTTCGGCAGAAATTGCAAGAGGAGGAAAAGGAAGATTTGAACGCATAAATACTTGCTTCGCATCATCTATCTACTTCTTCATTACCCCTTACCTCTTTAGGTACTTTTCTGTTCCTGGTTCCTGCAATGACTGTTATTGAGCTCCCTTCAAGCCACTTATCTTTTTAGCTTCGCCCCCAAAAATCTTTCCACATCTTCTTCGACAATTGTACTTCCTGCTTTAAGAGTGAATGGAGAGTAAGGAAGATAATGAATTGAGAGAATATAAAACGATAACAAATATTTTGCATGAAGCATGATTTCCAAAAATCAGCTTTTATGAAGTAAATCGAATATTAAAGAAATGTAATATAGCTCACTTCGATAATATATATCAGCAAATAAAAATCACGGATGCATTATAAAATTTGCTTACTCTTTTTGTCATAATAAAACGATAATATAAATAAGAGATTTGTTAATGACAAAGGTAATAAAAGATGCACTAACCGGATTTTGTAGAACTTGGTAAGTTCTTACACATTTACCTTTTCCTTCATCCATAATAATCAAAATCACGATCAATTCAAAAAGATTTTTCCATAATTGATCAATGCTCCCCCTCAATTTGTTACCTTTTTGAGATGATCAGATTCTTTCCTTTCTCATGGATTCTCTTTCTCCCCCTGTTATCATGACAATATTTGCGAATAACACTAATTGTGGCTTGTGCACGTTAAGCAGAATATTTTTCCATTATTTCCTTCGTAACAACAATATCCACAACGATAATTTGTATTTTGAAATTCGAGGCAAAAATTTGTTTTCTTCAATCAAGCTTGTCTCAAATTTAACTTGCATAAACTTAATGAACTTTTTGCACAAATAAGCTGTAATAATATCCACATTATATATAATGCCATTTCTTCAAATAAATTGAATAGCATATTTAAAATGATCAAAATTCTTAACCACTCAACCTTCCGTACGACACATAAGGGATTTCCTCAACAATTTGCAAAAACTTTGCACAAGGAAGAGAATTTTTTAGCCTCCAAAAAATAGTACAAAATCTCCACAATTTTCTGATCAAGCTTTCCAAAATTCATATGAAAGATTCTATTGCCACATGCAAAATCTTGTATAATAGATAATAATCTTTGTAAGAATGTCACATAATACCTTCCTCCGATTTGCGGATCAAACTTGCTAGATGTAAGATATTTTCTAAGAATATAACAAGGATATCCATGAATACGCAATAATATCTTTCAAGATCAAAAGGATTTTCTTAAGCATAAATTTCAAAATATTATCATTGATGTATTTCACAAAAAGAAAGTAGATATTTTTATCATGTGCCAAATCAAGCAATTTTAAAAAAATGCAATGCCTTACATTTATAATAAAAGATATTTGCAATATAAATCACATATAATTCATAGGCAATCATCTATAATCTTCATAAAATCGAGTAAAAATTTGCAAGGCGGGTTGATAAAAAAATATTGTCTTGCTCAAGGTATATGTTTCAAATATACCATTGATTTAAAAAAAAAAATCATTACCAATCTTTGCCTGAGATTCTTTTCTTATTTCACCAAAATTTGCGTAGATTCGCAATCATTCTTGCCTTATTGAATTTCCTACAATCCACTCATTTCCTTTTAGGTATCCATCAATTTGGATCCTTCCTTGACGTTAGAGCAAAATATAAAATCTCCATAAATAAAAAATATTCTTTCTTATTTCATCATAACAAAGTATTCAAGGAAAGAATATCTTTGCACAATAAATTAATTTCACATAAAGTAGATTTTCACTTTGCAAAATATGACAAAATTAGAGAGCATAAAATTAGACAAAATAATTTGCATTATCTCTAAGAAAGACATCAAATCAATCACACATATTAGATCAAATCGCAACTCATGAATCACAAAATATGATCATTATAAAATCTCAATCAACCAATGATATATTGAATATCAAGCATAATAAGAATGATGTGCAAAAAAAAAAAAATTCCGTACCAATTTCTTCTTTTCCTTTATTTCCTACAAGAACAGCTCATCCCTTCTTTGGTACCCATATTTTCTTGGGTTCATGAGAGTTAATAAAATATGCTGTTTTTACCAAATCTTTCTTAATAGGTTTCCAAACTTTAGAACATTCTTTCTTAAAGTGTTTCGAGTCTCCACAATTTAAACACTTGAAGGCATTTCAACCAACAGGTTTTACAAACACTTTTTGAAAATGATTTTTGTAAAATGCCTTTGGAGGTATTTTTCTAAGCCTCTCATTGACTTTAGGAAAATCTATTAGAGAATCACTTTCCTTATTAAAACCAAGTCCCAACTTATTATAGTAAGGTACTTGTATGGAAAGGATATGCTCTAATGTTTTTGAATCATTTGAAAATTTTGTCAAAATATTTGAAATTTCATTTTTTAAATAATCATTTTCTTTGACAAGTAAATCTCGACTTTTTTTTGTTCGTACAAAATCTTTTTGCAAAATTTCAAACTTTTCTTTTGAGAAAGATCATGTTGCCCAAGCCAAGAATTCTCATTTTTAAGTTCAAAGATCATTTTAAGAGAAGATTTGAGATTTAAGTAAAGCGAATTTATAGAATTTGAAACTTTGATAGGAATTTTTGAATTGCTTACCTCGATTTCCTCATCGGATTTTGAGTTTGTGTTAGAGTTAGATTTTCATTCTGAGTCTGAGTCAGACTCTGATTCCGAATTTGAGTCTAAATCTGAATGTGTCATCAAGCATATATTTCCTTACTCATCATCTTCTTTCATTGTTCTTTTCTGCACATTTTGCTTGTATTGTTTTCTTCCATTGAATTTCCTTCATTTTCTACTTATATTAATTTCTTGATCATAAAGGCAAGTTCTTTGTCATCCATATAATTTTCTGAGTCTATATCATCAAAATCAGCATTAGATTTTAAAGCGATGGACTTCTTACCTTCGGGATCTTCATCAGCGATTTGTTCCACTTCGTAGGATTGAAGAGTGTCATAAATTCATCAATGAAGAGCGGCATAATCCTCCAAGTCTCCCGGATTGAGGTCTTGACATGGTTATAATATTTTGAGAGACCTTGCAAAAGTTTGTTGACCTTCATTGGGGAAGAAATTGGCTCACCTTGGTATGTTAAATCATTTACAATTTCTGTAAAACGGCTGAACATATCTCCAATAGACTCTCCTTGCTTCATCTTGAAAGATTCATATTTACTGAGCAAGAAGTTTACTTTTGTCTCTTTTACACAATCAGTCCCTTTATAAGTAACATGAAGTCTATCCCAGACTTCCTTAACAGTATCACGTGAAGAAATTCTATTATATTCAACAGAAGACAAGGCACTATATAAAGAATAAATGGCTTTTGCATCAAGAACTTCTCTTTTGGACATCTCTATCTGAGACATAGGAGCAAGGGATTTGATTTCTTTATGTTTGTCATTCTTATTTGATGTAGACGCAACAGTGGGATTGATTCATTTTTCCACATCTCATTGCAAGGGATCTCTAGATCTTGGGAATGCGTTCATTTTGTTCTTTCACACATTGTATTCATTTCCATTAAAATATGGTGGCTTGGTATTGCTTTGTCCCTCCATAAGTCCTAGTGCCAAGATACTAGCCATAGAAGATCTTTAGCTTAGAAGTAAAAGCACTTCAATAAAATGAGCACTTGGCTCTAGTATCAATTGAAAGTGCTAGTATGAACACTTAGAGGGGGTGAATAGGTGTGAAGACAATTTTTCGCAAAGAATAGTAGAAATATTTTTCTTTTGAAATCGAGTCTGAAGAATAACAGACTTTTGAACCTGAGCTGAAGAACAAGACTTTGAACGAGTTCGAACTTTAGCAATTAAATAGAACTACCAACAAAATATATGAGTTTGGGAAATAAAATAAAAATACAAGATTTATAGTAATTCGGCTTAGATAAAGCTTACGTCCACTCTCCCACGCTAATAGCCTTTTAGCTGGATTCTAGTATGCAATCAACAAGAGATTACAATTTTAAGTGCAAACACTTAGAAGTAGATCATATTATCTCACTAAGTCACTCTTTTGGTATTTCTCTCATGATCACAAACATTTAAGCTCACCAAAGACAAGTGTATGATCGAAGTTCTATGCTTCGTCTCTTACTTGCTCATCAGTCATTGATCTCCTTAAATACTCCTCTACTTTCAAACTAGCCGTTGGACAGTATCTAGATGATCATCTTCCAATCTACCCATTAGACAGATCTGTATCTAGAAGATTTGGCAGCCGTTGACTGATAAAAGTAGAATCCCAAATTGATGTCGATCGACCATACAAACATAATTTTAGTTTCAATAAGTAGAGCTTCTCTGTATAGAAATTTCTTGTCTTCAAGATATAATTGTAAATCAATTAAATTGAGTCAATCAAAATCAATCTTAATATAGAATCGAAACCAGATCACTAGCCGTTATGCATTTAGGGCTTGTGTTACGTTCTGTCTCGTTTTGGATGTAAATCCGATGGCAATAGACTTTACAATCCGAGTCTAAGTGCAATAGACTTTACAATCCGAATCTATGTGCAATAAACTTTACAATCTAGACATAAGTCTGAACAGATTTAGCTTTAGCATATAGTCTGTCTTCTAATTCTTCCAAGTATAGACTTTGATAATATCCTTTATATGTTCTATTATCTGCGTAGTTTGTTACTCAACAATTAAACACGTTAGTTGTCTTTGATTTAGTTTGTCATCTTTAAAACATTATAAGGGATTTCCCTACCATAAACATGTACTAAAAGTCCAATGATCACATTGAATAATTTAGCCTTTTAGCTGGATTCTACTATGCAATCAACAAGAGATTACAATTTTGAGTGCAAACACTTAGAGGTATATCACATTATCTCAATAAATCACTCTTTTGGTATTTCTCTCACGATTACAAACATTTAAGCTCACCAAAAACAAGTGTATGATCAAAGTTCTATGCTTTGTCTCTTACTTGCTCATCAGTCATTGATCCCTTAAATACTCATCCACTTCCAAACTAGCCGTTGGATAGTATCTAGAGGATCGTCTTCCAATTTACGCGTTAGACAAATCTGTATCTAGAAGATTTGGTAGCCGTTGAGTGATAAAAGTAGAATTAAATTGATTCCGATCGCCCATACAAACAAAATCTTAGTTTCCACAAGTATAGCTTCTCCGTATAAAAAGTTCTTGTCTTCAAGATCTAATTGTCAATAAATTAGATGAATCAATCAAATCAATTTTGATATAGAATCCAAATCAGATCACTAGCTGCTATACATTTAGGGCTTGTGTTACGTTCTATCTCATTCTGGATATAAATCTGATAACAATAGACTTTACAATTCAAGTCTAAGTGCAATAGACTTTATAATCCGAGTCTGAATGCAATAAACTTTACAATATGGACATAAGTCCGACTAGATTTAGCTTCAGCATAGAGTCTGTCTTCTGGCTCTTCCAAGTATAGATTTTGACAATATCCTCTATATGTTCTATGATCTTCGTAGTTTGTTACTCAACAATTAAACACGTTAGTAGTCTTTGATTTAGTTTGTCATCTTTAAAACATCATAAGAGATTTCCCTAACATAAACATGTACTAAAAGTCCAATGATCACATTGAATAATTTAAAGGTTCAAAAACTACATTACACATTAGGATAAAATTTAGGGATTGCATCGAATAAATTAAAAATTCAAGAACTACATGGCAAATTGACCAAAGTTCATGGACCTTTTGTTTTATTTTCCATTAAGAAATTATGAGACCTTCCATTCAAATTATATATGAGAACTAATTTAACAATTAATTGAATCGAATGTTGAATCTCAAATTTAAATTCATGCTATAAAGGCTAGAAGTATTTTAAATGCAAGACCTTGCCAATCCTGAAGCTTGACCAAGCCCCGCGGCCATGGCCGGCTCGACGAAGCTCAACTTCCGCGTCCTAGGTGTAATGACTGGACTTTAAAAAGAGAAATAGCTGCATCTTTTGGACACCTATACCACTTGCATGCTTTGACTAGTCAGTACCTGGACACATGATCGTGAGTTAGCTTACTTTAAACAAGTTATGGGGAGTGCTCTAAAAGATTCTCACGGCAACGGAAGGGAAAAGAGACCGAGCACGGCGAGAGGACGGGGAAAAGAAGGGCTGTTGTACGTAGATGCGACGGGGACCTTGCTGACTCAGGTTAGCTTCATTTCGTGGCGCCTGATAGGTAATTAGACTCGTTCATTGTCTAATTATAGTAATTTTCTAAAATTAGGTCATAAATTCAAAGTTATGGGAATTTTGAATTGCAAGGTTCGATTTAAGAGTTATTAAGCTGCAGAGTTTTGTGCAATTGCTAATTTAGGAGATTGTGGAATCATAGGGTTTGACGACAATTAATTCTAGCTTATGGCACATATAATGGATAATATGCATAATGAACATTGATGAATGTTCACTATAAACGAGTTTCTTTGTTGGCACATAGGAGTTAATGGGTCGACAAATAAGTGTAGTTTAGCTGAGTTGTTCGCTCAAGTAATGTATTACTCGGATATCGATATCGTTTTTTAGTTAATTGATAAGAATATAAGTGTGTGGGCTTTAGTAACCTTTGTAAATTTGTTTTTAACTTTCGCAACTAAGTTATGCTAACTCTTATTTGAGTTTGTAAACTCATATTTCAAAATCGATATGAACCAGATATACTACAAGTTATGAAAAAGTATATTTATTGCATAAAATCTGGATCAAATATATACTATTATTTTGTCTATTTGAGATGGTGAGATATTTCCCCAAAATAGAAAAGCGGATAGGGAATAGATTTGGAACATAAATAAGAAATAAAGAAAAAAGTAACTTCTTGTTCTCGGAACAATTTCTACAAATTATTTTTTTTCCTTTTCTATTTTTCTTTTGTTCTTCTTCCTTGTTGTGGCCACAGCCGGCCCCTGCCAAGCATCGGTCGGCGGTCGTGTGGCAGTCGTGTGACGGTCGTGCAGGGGTTGTGCGTCGGTCGTGTGGTGGTCGTGTGGGGGTCGTGCGACAGTCATGTGGTGGTCGTGCAACGGTGGTGCGACGGTCGTGCAACGGTCTTCTGGCGGTTTTGCGGCAATCGTGCAATGGTGGTGCGGCGGAGAGCCTTCCAAAAGTGCATGCCTCTCCAGAAGTTAGAGTGCGTGGCTAAATTTCAACTCCACCATTTCATACGCCATAATTTGGAGTTCAAGGATAGAATTTTTCGACTTCATTTTTTCGATAGTCTCCAGTACACCTATGTTCCTAGTGGTGATAATTATTCTTGTTCCAAAACACAACCGATCTAGTCCAATTAGATTCTCAATTTGCTTTATCTCATCAACATCATCAAGAGCTATGAGAAACTTCTTACTACAAAGTGTTCTCACTATCTTCTCCCATCCGCGATCGACTCCCCAATAAATTTTGGTGCATTGGCATTATCAATTTCCTTCAATAACTCCTCTTGCAACCAGACTAACCCCTTCCTGTTTAACTCTCCTCAAATATCATCAAGGAAGGGAAACACTTTCCAAAGTGAGAAAGAAGTTCATTGTAGACAACCCTAGCTAGAGTGGTTTTACCGCTACCCCCATTCCATAAATTCCAAGCAGCCTCACTTCATTGGTACAGCTAACATCTAATTTTTCCAATACTTCTGCCACACGATCATCAAGTCCGACTAAATATTTAGTCACGGACTTTTCTCTTATCTTCAAGTCCTCCAAAACCACTTCAACTACCGTGTCCGCAAGTTTCCGCTTGGCTGCCACAAATAGAAGCAAGTTCATTAGTTACGAAAGCTATATCGATCATAGAGATTAACATGTATGTATCTAACTCCCAAAAAAATGGTGTGCTCCTTTTATTTACCCTCGATAACTCTTGCCTATGATTGCACCTGTATTTTTTTTAAAGATCGGAAGATTTGCTAATTTAATTATCTCTGTAATCGCTTGAATTGGATGAGCTTGATTCTAGAGCTAGAAAAGGCAGGGATCTTTAGAGCTTACCTTTCAAATTTTGACAGCTCCTAGCCCTTGGTTTTATCGACCTTCTCAAGAGCCTTCTCCTAGGATTCTATTTCGTGTAGAAATTTCTCCTTCTACTTCTCGTTGCGCTCCTTCTTGTGCTTCTCCATGGCCATTGTGCATAATGAGTTTTCAAGGACAACATCGTCTGGCTTCACATCGTAAAAGATGGGTAGGATTCTTTTCTCCATTGAATTGGATTTGTTGTCTGCCATACTTTTGAGCTCATGGAGACACCATTTGCTACTAGTATAATTTTTTGAGAAGATAGGTATGTAGATCTGGGAGTCGTCGATTGCTTGCATGAGCGTTCCACCAATTCTTGATCAACCCAAAGTTCTTCATTATCTAAGAAGGCTCGAACACCCTTATTTACCAAGTCTCGATGAAGGAAGCTGGTGAATCCAACTTGAGTATCTCGGCCATTGAAACTCGAGAATGCGTGATACTTGCCTCCTCCTTCAAAGACGCCACTCGTTCCAACATCTGAATTTCTCATGCCAGTTTTACTTTACAAATAAAGGTCCCTCTCTACTCTCACTCTTCTCCCGATTTCTGTTCTCTTGTTCCTCGGTACAGAAAAAAAAAAACAAAAATCTTTGTGGCAATGTCGACTTATTTTTCTATTCCCCAAATTAGAAAAGTGGCAGGAGAATAAATTTGGAACATAAATAAGAAATAAAGAAAAAAGTCAGGGATTTTTAGAGCTTACCTTTCAAATTTTGACAGCTCCTAGCCCTTGGTTTTATCGACCTTCTCAAGAGCCTTCTCCTAGGATTCTATTTCGTGTAGGAATTTCTCCTTCTACTTCTCATTGCGCTCCTTCTTGTGCTTCTCCATGGCCATTGTGCATAATGAGTTTTCAAGGACAACAGCGTCTGGCTTCACATCGTAAAAGATGGGTAGGATTCTTTTCTCCACTGAATTGGATTTGTTGTCTGCCATACTTTTGAGCTCACGGGGACACCATTTTCTACTAGTATAATTTTTTGAGAAGATGGGTATGTAGATCTGGGAGTCGTCGATTGCTTGCAGGAGCGTTCCACCAATTTCTTCGCCAACCCGAAGTTCTTCATTATCTATGAAGGCTCGAACACCCTTATTTACCAAGTCTCAATGAAGGAAGTTGGTGAATCCAACTCGAGTATCTTGGCCATGGAAACTCGATAATACGTGATACTTGCCTCCTCCTTCATAGCCGCCACTCGTTCCAACATCTGAATTCTTCATGGCAGTTTTACTTTACAAATCAAGGTCTCTCTCTACTCTTGCTCTTCTCCCGATTTCTGTTCTTTTGTTCCTCGGACAAAAAAAGAAATCTTTGTGGCAATGTTGACTTATTTTTCTATTCCCCAAAATAGAAAAGTGGCTGGGGAATAGATTTGGAACATAAATAAGAAATAAAGAAAAAAGTAACTTTTTGTTCTCGGGAACAATTTCTAGAAATTATTTTTTTTTCTTTTCTATTTTTCTTTTGTTCTTCTTCCTTGTTGTGGCCACCGCCAGCTCTTGCCAAGCATCGGTCAGCGGTCATGTGGCAGTTGTGTGGGAGTCGTGCGGGGGTCGTGCGGCGATCGTGCGGGGGTCGTGCGGTGGTCGAGCGGCGGTCGTGCAGCGGTTGTGCGATGGTCGTGCGGCGGTCTTCCGGTGGTTTTGCGGCAATCGTGCAACGATGGTGCGGCGGAGAGCCTTCCAAAAGTGCATGCCTCTTAAAAGTTAGAGTGCGTGGCTAAATTTCATTTCCACCATTTCATACGCCAAAATTTGGAGTGCAAGGATAGAATTTTTTGACTTCATTTTTTCCATAGTCTCCAGTACACCTATGTTCCTAGTGGTGATAATTATTCTTGTTCCAAAACACAACCGATCTAGTCCAATTAGATTCTCAACTTGCTTTATCTCATCAACGTCATCAAGAGCTATGAGAAACTTTCTTACTACAAAGTGTTCTCACTATCTTCTCCCATCCACGATCGACTCCCCTAATAAATTTTGGTGCATCGGCACTATCAATTTCCTTTAGTAACTCCTCCTGCTACCAAACTAACCCCTTCCTATTTAACTCTCCTCAAATATCATCAAGGAAAGGGAAACACTTTCCAAAGTGAGAAAGAAGTTCATTGTAGACAAGCCTAGCTAGAGTGGTTTTACCACTACCCCCATTTCTTAAATTCCAAGCAGCCTCACTTCATTGGTACAACTAACATCTAACTTTTCCAATACTTCTGCCACGCGATCATCAAGTCTGACTAAATCTTTAGTCACCAACTTTTCACTTATCTTCAACTCCCGCAAAACCACTTCAACTACCGCGTCCACAAGTTTCGCTTGGCTGCCACAAATAGAAGCAAGTTCATTAGTTACAAAAGCTATATCGATCATAGAGATTAACATGTATGTATCTAAATCCCAAAAAAATGGTGTGCTCCTTTTATTTACCCTCGGTAACTCTTGCGTATGATTGCACCTATATTTTTTTAAAGATCGGAAGATATGCTAATTTAATTATCTCCTTAATCGCTTGAATTGGACGAGCTTGATTCTAGAGCTAGAAAAGTCAGGGATCTTTAGAGCTTACCTTTCAAATTTTGACAACTCCCAGCCCTTGGTTTTATCGACCTTCTCAAGAGCCTTCTCCCAAGATTCTATTTCATGTAGAAATTTCTCCTTCTGCTCCTCATTGCGCTCCTTCTTGTGCTTCTCCGTGGCCGTTGTGCATAATGAGTTTTCAAGGACAACATCGTTTGGCTTCACATCGTAAAAGATGGGTAGGATTCTTTTCTCTGCTAAATTGGATTTGTTGTCTACCATACTTTTGAGCTCATGGAGACACCATTCGCTACTAGTATAATTTTTTTAGACGATGGGTATGTAGATATGGGAGTCGTCAATTGCTTGCAGGAGCATTCCACCAATGACTAGAGAGGGGTCCCAAGCCCATGACCAAAGAAGGGTCGCAAACTACTTGGGAGTAAGCTCTACATTATTAGACCAACCGCTGTGCTGGTAACTTCATTGTTTGTTGTTAATGAGCTCAATTGGCTCCAATGATTTCACATCCCTCATTAGAGAAAATAGGAGAACGTTAAATAATTGGTTTCTCTAACTCACTCACTATCGTACACTTTATTTGAAAATAGTACCTCTTTTTCAGTCCTTTTTAAGTGTATTTATTGTGATTTTACATATTGACAATTCCTCCACATCTTGATCATTCATAATAAAGAATTTGAAAATGAGAAGTTGTAAGGGAAGGAGAAGCGTGAGGACGATGTGGTTTGTATAGACTTAGTCATGGATTTGACAACTGGATAGGTTTAATCATTATTATGAAAAACTTAGGTCAAAACCTTTGCTTTTGGAGCTAAGGTCGCGTTGATTTGACGGATTTGGACAAATGACCTCTTGAGAATCCAGCACGTTATCTAGCTTGGCTTTTTTTATTCACTTTCTTAAAATCCATTGCACCAATGTGGCTTCTACCAAGCGCAACATTACAAAACAATGAAAAGATCGAGAAAAAAAAAGATAAAAAATTATATAAAAAAAGAAAGAGAATAAAAAAAAGGATAAGAATGAGAAAAATAAGAAAGCTAAACAAATTTTAATTGCAAGACTTGCTAGTCACTTAGCTCGACGAAGCTCTGTCGCCATGGCCGAGCTCAACGAAGCTCACCCTTAATCGTCCTTGGAGCTCCAAAAAGCTTTGGCTGCTATTCCATATCTCCATCGCTCCATGAGCTTCTCCATCGCTCCATGAGCTTGGTGAATCTCAAGCAGCCATGATCAAGCTTGACGAAGCTCCAAGTCCAAGCCTAGTGGAATTCAACAACTCCAACCATCGTCTTCAATTTTCCAAACGAATTTGCCTTCAGCGGTTTAGTTAAAATATCTACAATCCGATCTTTTGATTTGCATAAATTAAGCTCAATTTCACCATCTTTGACTTGCTCACAAATATAGTGATACTTGATATCGATATGTTTGGTCCTACCATGAAAAACAGGATTCTTGGCTAATGCCATAGCCAATTTGTTATCACACATTATTTTAGTAGGACCTGCCTGTTCATGCGTATGCATCAATTCACATAGTATCCTATGGAGCCATATTGCTTGACATGCTGTCAAAGCTAATGCTATATAATCTACTTCAATGGTGTGCCACGACTTCTTGTTTTTTGGAGGACCAAGAAATTATTCTTGATCTGGAAAAAAAAAAAAAAAAAAAAGAAAGGTATATCCAGAAGTATTCTTTTGGGTCTTGATATCACCTACCCAATCATTGTCTGTGTACCCCACCAAACTAAAATTGTTAGTGTGAGAATATGAAGTCCCATGATCACAAGTTCCACTAACATAACATATAATTATTTTTGCTGCCTGTAAATGTGATTGGTATGGTTTCTCTATAAATTGACTAATAATTCCCACACCATAAGTGATATCCGGCCTTGTAGAAGCCAAATATCTTAAATTGCCAACAATGCTTTTGAAATAAGTGGGATTCACTAGTTCACTGGTTCCTTCTTTCTTTAACTCCAACCGCTCTACTACAAGAGTCTGTATTGGTTTGAGCTATTCCATCTTGAATCGCTTTAGAATATCATTAACATATTTCTACTATGAAATAAATATGCCATCATTTGTTTGCTTCACTTTAAGGCCTAAAAAATAGGGCATTAATCCTAAATCAGTCATTTAAAATGACTAATCATAGCCTTTCTGAATTCAACAAATATCTTTTCACAACTTGTGTATATCAAATCATCAACATAAAGACACACCATTATTATGTCACCATTAGTGTTTGACTTGATTATAGTATATGCTCATATGGACATTTTTGAAAGCCGTGCTTTGATAAATATGTGTCAATCCTTGTGTACCATGCTCAAGGTGCATGTTTTAGCCCATATGATACTTTCTTTAATTTATAAACTTGATTTTCATGCCATTTCTTCTCATAACCCTGCCATTGCTCCATGTAGACTTCCTCTTCAAGAACACCATTAAGAAACACTAATTTCACATCCATTTGGTGGATCTTCCAATGATTCTAAGCTGCAAGTGTCAAAATCATCCAAATGATATCCATTCAAGCCGTGGTGCAAATACTTAAAAATAATCAATACTTGGCTTTTGCTTGTACCCTTTTAAAACCAGCCTAACTTTATATTGGTCCACTTGACAGTTTGGCTTGTACTTCGTCTTATATACCCACTTGACACCAATGGGCTTCTTATCGAGTGGTAGAAAAGTTACTCCCATGTGTCATTCTTTTCAATGGAGTGGATTTCTTCATCCATTGCTTGGATCCACTTCTTGTCTACTACTGTATCATCATAGGATATGGGGTCACATTCTACAAATAAAAAAAAAATTACCATAGTTTCATTAGTGATTCCTTCATTATCACTATCATCATCTCTTGTGATCACATAATCCTTGAATCTTGATGGCATCTCCCTCAATGGATGCAAACGATGTATCAGCAATTTTGAAACTACTCTTGGTGAAGAAATTGAACTACTAGGCAAAGATGATGGATCTTCAGTTGAAGATTTTTCTGTCTCTCCGGCCAATTGTTCATCTTCAATGGTGATGTTGTTCTAGTCAATCTTCTGGGTCTAGTCCCAGGCTTCATCTTCAAGAAACTAGACATCACTACTGATGATTACTTTCTCGGTGATTGGATTATACAACTTCTAACCCTTAGTCATGTCACTATAGCCAATGAAAATGCACTTTTGGCTTTTGTTGTCCAACTTTTGCCACACACCCAAATACTCATAGGAATGAAACATTTGGCTTGCTACCACTCTAAGCCTCTTATGGGGTTCTTCCAAGAACACTCTTGTTGGACACATGTTTAATAGAAATACTATACACACAATAACTTTTGCCCAAAAATTATCAGTTTTAGCCTTTAGCATACTTCTTGGCATTTCAAATATTGTCCTATTCTTTCTTTATGCTAAACCATTTTATTGAGTATAGCTAGCAATCAACTGTCATTTCACCCTATGAATTTTACAATATTGATCAAATTCATTCGAAGTGAATGCTCCCCCTCTATCTGATCTCAACATCTTTAGAATAAAGTCATTATGCTTTTCAACGTAGACTTTAAATTCTTTAAACTGACAAAAGCTTCACATTTTTCTCTAAGAAAATATACCCATGTTATTCTGGTAAAATCATCTACAAAAATTAATGTATACATTTTTTGTATGAATGACCCCACCTCAACAAGCCTACATATGTCCGTATTTACCAACTCCAAAGGTTGTTTTGCTGTTTTGGCTTTTCTAACTAGAAAGGATTCTCAACGTTGTTTTCCAACAAGACATCCTCTGCATGGGTGATCTGAAAATGTCAATCAATGTCATGCCAATCACCATCTTTTTCTGGACCAATCATTTTAGTCTACGAAAATTTAGACGACCAAATTGAAGATGCCACAACCAATTGCTATCTTTCATCGCTGCATGAAAGTTCAAAAGATTCTTCATCCGAAGAGTAAAAGGGAATATCTGATTGTTTGTCATCTAGACCGTCATGATCAAATTATTGTTTACACCCATAATAGTGCAAACTCTTTTTTCAATGTGGACTATGTGGCCTCTTTTGAAAAGTTGCCTAACACTTACTAAGTTCCAAAAAAGTCATAGCACAAAATAAACTTCTGCAACAGTAACATTACTACCATCTTTTGAGTTGATATTAACATTGCCTTTGCCCATTACAAGAACTTTGAATATATTCCCAAAATTAACTTCACCGTGAATCATCTCGTCTAAGTGTGAGAATAACTCATTTCAGCTAGTCATATGAATACTACAACTGCCGTAACTTTTTGATGGCCCTCACTTGACTGTTAGGGGCCGTACAAAAGTTATAGCACTAGTAGCGTCATTTACTCTAATTTTTATTTATGTGTTAAAGGGCTTTATGTAGTCCTTATAGTTTACGGGTGCTTCCTGCAGGTTGAAATTACTTTTATCAATAAAAAGGCTAAGATGAGTCTACATATATCTTGTGCTTGTCTAAAGAAGAAGGCGGCCTTGCTCAAAGAAAAGATTGGGTGTCGTCCGGGCCCCACGTTTAGCATATGAAGCAAATTTTTTTTTTTTTTTTAGTTTGGATTTAAGAAGCAATTTAAACAATGTCAATACCACAAAAGATTTTAAACTATGTCTATTGTGATACAAGTACCTCAATATTTTCTTTGTGTTGCTAATACCCTAATCATATTTGTTGTGACACAAATATCTATAAATAAAAAAAAAACTCTGAATTTATACCAATGTGATAAATATATAATGAATAAAATTGAAATATAAGGCATATATGTCATATATAAGTTTGAGCTTTTTTTTGTGATGCAAAAAAAAAAAGTTGAGGAAATTGTATTACAGTGGACAAGTTTAGGGTTTTTTATGACACAAAAAAAAAATTTAGAATATTTATGTCACAATGGTCATGATTTGGGATTTTTATGTGGCATTTATCTATTTAAATGATTGTAAGATGAAAGATTTAAATTTCTTTCCAAAAGGGGCGATGTCCACAGGACGCGCTAACAGATGTCTTGACAATTTAAATCATAAGTTTATCAATTTCGTTAGATGATGCTATCATAACAACCTAGCAAAAGATATGAACAATTTCGAGAAAAATAGGATTGAGATTGATATCCGTTGTGGGGTGTGTATACATGTATGTGTGTGTCATATATATAAAATGTCCGGATTTTTCGCTCGACGTATTGTGAGTCCCGAATGTTTAACTTTCCACACTTGTGATCAGGCCACAGTAGCTGCACCACCATAAGCACTTTCAACCTCTGCTCGTCCCCATCATTACGGAGTCACCTCATCCCCTCGCCACGACACCTCACTGTGCCTCCTCGCCAATTCAACCCACGCGGTCACCAGCGCCACCACTGCCTCAACCCCACCGCAACAACGGCAATTCACGAACCCCGGCTGGTGTATAACCGTGAGGTGAAGTCCATTGGCCAGCAGCTTATGCCGAATCCCCCCGTGGCACAACTAGTAGAAGCGGCAGAGGAACGGAAGTCCAACGCCCTTTCCCATCGTTTCCTACGCACCGCAACACCATCCAACGACCTCAACATGTCGCTCATTGGAGTCGACCAAGAAGCCATAAGTGGTATAATGGAAGCCAGCTTCCCTCGTTCTTCCCTCGTTCTTCCTTCAATGGCAGCAACAAACGGTGAAGGCTGAGGTCGGAAAAGAGAAGAACGAAGTCGCCCCTTCCTCCTGCTTTTCACCGCCCCACACCACTTCGTTTTCTCCATTGTACCTCAGTCCCACTACTGCCATTACGGAAGCCAGCAACAAACTATTCTCTCCTCAGCTCAAAGCAACAGTCAACTCATCCCTCTTCAACTCAGCGCTCGCGTCGCTGCCGTTAGCCATGCCGTAGCACCGCTGAGCCACAAATGCAGCCCTTAGAACATGAGGCAATTGGATATCCCTGTTTATCCTTTATCAATCGATTGTTGGGTTCAGAAATTTTTGAATTTCATGATTCTAGAGACATTAGCACCTAGTCGCAAGTTTCGGAAAAAGTTATATAGTTAGAATGTTTGAAATCAGTGGGTTTGTATGTGTGTCATGGAAAGGTTATATGTTGAATCTTCATGTAGTACTTTAGCTGGTACATCATGATGGGGTGCGATTGGAACGTACCATTTCATCTTGATGCGTTACGATGGAAAGACACTAATATGAATGGAGACATATAAAAGCCTCCCAAACACAACCTTTGGACCGGTTGGCAAACATACGCACTAAATTTCTCTCCCTCTCCATCAAAGAAGAAGCAGGCATTCCATTTCAGTTTTGCAAGAACAATTGGCATTTACACCGTGGAAATCGGGTGTTTTCCTTGTGATTGCATCCAGACCAATGTGAGATAGTGTTGTCCGTGATACATCGGCAATTCAACATTCGTTCCGGGGCTAATTGTTGTTTGTGCATTAAAATCAAGTAAGTCATCTTCCGCTGACTTGAATTCCAACATTGGTATCAGAGCCTGGTTGTGATTTCTACCTTATTTTTCATTGAGTTTTCTCATTTACCATTTGATATTGAGATCAAAAGATTGTATTCTACACCGTTTTTGATGTTTATTGGTTAGAATTGCAATCTGAAAACTCGAATTCGAACTAAAGTGAAAAACGGGTATGGGGTCGCGTGCATCCGTGCAGTTTTGGCCAATTTTCAAAATATTTTTTTGGTTAAAATCAACTTTTGAATATACAGGATAAAAGTACTTGTTGAGACAAGTCCGACGGCGATTCGAGCGTGATCGGAGGAGGCTGGATGCGCCCACACGCACAACCAGAAGCCGTTGTACGTGGACCTCACGCACCTGACACGCTAGGGAAGCCAGTGCATGCACAACACGCGCCGGTCGGCGAACCGACGCGACGCTTGATGACGTCACGGATGATGTAATCAATGACGTCATCCAACAATCAGTAACCGCTGGGATGACTTCATTAATGACATCATTGATGACGTTAGCATCGACGGCAGTTGGCCTGTTGATCACCAGCCGGTGACCTAACTCGACCCGGCCCGAGATCCAACCCAACTTGACCGTTAACTAGTCGGATCGGCTAGGAGCCGTTTGACTCGCTGGCGCGTGCGCCACACGCATTGCACACTTAGGCGGCACGTGGGGGCGCGTGCAAGCTCCTATTGGAGCATGGACGGAGGCATTGGGTTCGTATGGATGTGCTCTACACTATGGTATAATTATTTTTTAATTTTGAATTTTATAAATGTATGAAAATGCGTAGGAAACCCTATGTATGCATATTTTTTGGGGTTTAATGCAATTTATTCATTTGTAGCTTGTATTTTCTTGTGATTTAGGAAATACAGTAGTTAGCTTGTATGCAAATGATGTTATATATGTTTTGTAGAGCTTGGTTCAATGATATGATGAATATATTTTAATATATTTGTAATTTTCTAGTTACTAGAAATTAGAACAATAGTAAGAAGTCCATTACATGTTGAATTGCAATTTTGATTATAATTGAAGCATGATTGTTGTTTATACGTTGGTTATTATCATGCTATATTTTTGTGTTAAGGAAAAATGTAAAAATTATATAAGGTCATGTAATTATTTTTTATAGTAGGAGTTCATAGGTTAGTAGAATTTGAGAGAGTTCTCACCGAGAACTTAAAATTTGCGCAAATTAAAATAATTAATGATAAAAGAACAATTGTACATAAAAGTTGATTGGGAACATAGTGAACTTTTGCATTTGTGTCTTTTTTATTAAATTATTATTAATTTAGTTTGTCTTTACTACAAATTAAATATGTATGTTACTTTGTAAAGTGTGCTGGTGTTGATTCTGCATTTATTATGTTAATGTGTTATAACAATTGATTATGACTTCGGCATCCAAGACCATTGTGGTTGATCTCAATAAAAGTGAGAAGCTAAACGATGACAATTATAATATTTGGCACCGAAAGGTTCAGTACATCCTTAAGAAGCAAGAGATTTTGGAAACCCTCAATCATACTATGGATGAACCTAAGCATGAAACTTTAGCTCAACACAGAAGAGATTTAAAAGCTTATCAAACTTGGAAAAAGAAAAATAGCATTGCTCACATCACATTGCTCAGCTGTATACAAGATGATCTCATGTGTGAATTTGAAAGTTATTATAAAGCTAAAATAATGTGGGTTGCCTTAAAAGATAAGTTTGGAGGTACATTTACTACTAAGCTGAGGAGACTCAACATCAAGTTTGACACATTCCGAAAGCGCCCAAATGTAACGATGAAACAACATCTTTCGAGAGATGTCAAACATGATCCATGAGCTGAAGTCGGCAAGTCACTCCCTTACTGATGAACAATAAGTTCATGCTGTTATAAGATTTCTTCCTGACAATTTGGAGTATATGAAGATCAATATGACGTATAATGACAACATTGTCACTTTGATGATATTGCGCGCCATTTGGAATTAGAAGATGAGCGCCTAGAGGTTATAAGATTCTTTACCCATACTTATGTTGTTAAATCAAGTTTGCGCAAAGCTTTGGGCTTTAAGCACAAGAAGAACTTTCAGTTCAACAACAAAGGGAAGAAGACTGATCAGGCACCAAAAAAGGCTAAGACCTTCTAACGCAAGAAACGTGGTGGAAAAAATGACAATACCAAGATGAAGCACCACAATTGTAGTAAGATGGGTCACTTTGCTCATGAATGCACTAAGCCAAAAAAGGTACCCTATTACTCTATTACTTTGAGTAATGTTTTTGTTTCTAGTATTGTAATATTTGCTGAATCTCATCCAATGTGGACTGTAAACTCAGAAGCAACAAACCATGTAGCTAAAGACCGAAAAGCATTTGTGGAGTATTGTCGAATACCGCCTAGAAGAAGATGGATATATGTTGAGAATAACTCAAAAGTTGAAGTGAAGGGTATCGGCACATGTAAATTAGTCTTACGTGGTGGTTGAAACTTATTCATGCATGATGTCTTTTATACTCTAGATATTCGACAAAACTTGGTCTCTGTAGTTATTCTTCTTAGTTTAGGTTATGTATTGAATTTTCATGATGATTGTGTTGATATTTTGTATTGAATAGTTTATTATGGTTCAAGTCATATATCGAATGGTTTTATGGTATTAGACATTGACTATGATCAGTACAATGTTAATGTTGATGGTTGTTTTTCTTTAATTGCATCTTCTAATAATGTTGAGATTGATGCAAGTATTGAATGATTTTATGGTGTTAGACATTGACTATGATCAGTATAATGTCAATGTTGATGGTTGTTTTTATTTAATTGCATTTTTTAATAATATTGAGATTGATACAAGTACTTGGCATACTAGATTATGTCACATTACATTGCAAAGAATACAAAAATTAGCTAGATAAGTGCCTTTTAGGGTCACTCACTAATGTTAGTCTATCCGTATATGAACATTGTCTAGTGGGAAAAAAAACTAGAAAACCATTCGGTAAATGAACTAGAACTGAATTTTCATTGCATCTCATACATTCTGACATTTGTGGTTCTTTAAATGTGAGGGCAAGGCATGGAGCCTTATATTTCATCACTTTCATAGATGACTTTACATGCTTCGGTTATGTCTTTATGATATCTCATAAGTCAGAAGCATTAAACTACTTTAGACGATATATAGCTATGGTAGAGAATCAGTTGAACAAAATAATAAAGACATTGAGAGCCAATCATAAACGTGAGTATCTATCGGAGCAATTCAAAACTCTTTATGATGAAAAGGGAATTGTATGACAATTGACTATTCCTAGTACTCCACAACAAAATTGGGTAATTGAGAGAAGTAATAGAACCCTATTGGAAATTGTTAGGTTTATGATGGTGCAAGAAAATTTACCTATCTCCTATTGGGGAGATGCGTTATTGACTGCTGCCTATATATTTAAACCATGTGCTTTCAAAATCGGTCACTTCCACCCCTTATGAATCATGGACTGGTAAGAAACCAGACTTGAGTAGTCTATGTCCATGAGCATGTGTAGCTTACATTTATGATTCTTCCCATAAACATGGCAAATTAGGTCATAGAAGGAAAGAAATGTATCTTTATAAGATATTTCAAACATTCTAAAGTGTACGTGTTTATAGGTGAACAAGCTAATGGAAATGTAACCGAAATGGAGTCACGAGATGTCACGTTCTTGGAGAACGATTTTCCTAATAGAGGTGAGATTGATAAGAACTTTCAATTATATGAGATGGAAGATCTTAACAACACACACACTCATGTTGTAAAGGGAAATGAAGATTTACCTTAACACACAAAACCTAGTGGGAGTGTTGCATCGCTTGATAAATTGAATTCAAGAGAAATTCAATTGCATAAAAGTAATTGTAAAAGTATTCCCCGTCGTCATTTTGAGATTGAAGGGGAAGCATTTATGATTGCTCGAAAAGACGATACCAAGCTAAGATTATTCAAGAGGCTCTCTCATCCTCTAATAAGGAAGAATGGAGAAAAGCTTTGGAAGATGAGATGGAGTCAATGAGGGCGAACCATGTTTGGGATTTGATTGATCTACCACCCAATCGTAAGGCTATTGAAAACAAATGGATCTTTAAGATTAAACGAAGGGCAGATGGATCCATTGAAAAGTATAAGGCTCGCATTGTGGCAAAATGTTATACTCAATAAGAGGTATAAACTATGATGAAACTTTTTCACTAATTGTAAGGTTTGCCTCAATACGCTTTATTCTAGCCATCATTGCACATTTGGACCTTGAATTACATCAAATTGATGTAAAGAAGACATTTCTTAATGGAGAATTAGATAAGGAAATCTATATGAAACAACCAATATGCTTCATAGCTAAAGGTCAAGAGCAAAAAGTTTGCAAACTTCATCGTTCAATATATGGCCTTAAGCAATCATCTAGACAATGGTATCTTCATTTTCATCAAGCCATAACCACTTTTGGTTTCACAATGATCGAGGAAGATTACTGTGTCTATGTCAAGTGGTTCGAAGATAAATTTATGATTTTATCACTTTATGTGGACGATATTTTCTATTGGCTGGAAATGACAAGGTTTTGGTTATCATTATAAAAGAATGACTATCCTCCAATTTTGAAATGAAGGACATGAGAGAAGCTACTCATACATTAGGAGTTAAGATCGAAAGAGGTCGATTAAGGAAACTCCTTACTTTATCACAAGAGTCTTATATTATAAAAATTCTGGAGCGTTTCGATATGCAGCATTGTAATCCCATTAATACCCCTATCATGCAAGGTAAAGGCCTAAGTACTGAGATGTGTTCTAAGACTCCAGAAGAAATCAAAGTGATGGAAACTATTCCTTACTCTAGTGTAGTCGGAAATTTGATATATGCTATGATGTGTACTCGACCCGATCTATGTTATGCCGTGGGATTGGTAAATCGATATCAATCAAATCCTGTTCAAGCATACTGAAAAGCAGTGAAGAGGATCTTGAAATAATTGAAGGGCACCATGGACTATCGACTTTGTTACTAAGGGAATGATTTACGCCTATTAGGTTATTCAAATGCCGATTAGGGTGAAAACTTGATGAGCGTAAATCGACTTCTAGATATGTGTTCTTGCTAAATGGATGTGCAATTTCTTGAAATAGCAAGAAATAGATATGCACAACCTTGTCTATGATGGAAGCAGAATTTATTGCATGTTCTACCACAATGCAAGAAGTAGTATGGATGAAATGTTTCTTGGAAAATTTAGCCAATGTTCCAAGACCGGTGACAGTTTATTACGATAGTCAAACAGCCATTGCCTATGTGAAAGATCCCAAGCATCATGGAAGGACAAAACACATTGACATAAAGAATAACTTCATCAGAGATATTATAACGCGGAAAGAAATGATCTTACAATACATTACAACCAATAGAATGGTTGCTGATCCATTTACAAAGGCTATTCCTAGAGACATATTCTTAACCCATAGGATGTCACTAGGATTGCGTAGAATATGATACATGTTATTGTAGAAGATCATTGGTTTATGTATTTGTGGACAGATGTATTGTACTTGTTTGTTTATTAGTGATTTGATGTTTTATTGGCTCACTCACACGAGCAATCGCCTCAAGTGTTGTAGTTAGCACGTTGAGATGAGACGTTGTATACAAATAAATGCTGAAGAGCAAATCTGGTACATAAAATATGTCGCTTTTAATTGGAGTCAAGATGAGGTGTGTGATTTGTTTATAACAAGACTGAACATGATAGTACCATAATCATGTATGCTTGTAAGATGTCGGATGCGAGTACTTAATTGGACGCTATAGAAAGCAAGCTGATATAGCATTCGGGCTAAACATGAGTACGTGAGAGGCACGTGACTATGTTTAGGCTAAGATCCGTATAATTGATATATTTAGTAAATGACATACACTTTTATAGAAAGAGAAATCCATTATAGCATGTAATTCATACTACATGTGCATTGTTCGACCGATAAGGAAAGGTGAGTAAAATTATCCCTATTTACTCATCATGTGAGCCTTTGAGATAATTTATAATTTACCTCATTATGTGCCCTATGTTACTTCTAGCTATGTTCTTGAAGTGAAATATCAATGTTGTCACTTTAGCATGTTACGGGCGGTCATGAATAGATATGGCCTATGGGACATGCTTAGGAAAGCAGTTGTTTTGAAATTGAGAGAGACATGAGTGCGAAGAAAAACTATTGTTGTTTTGCATTTATTACATGTATTTACTGGTCGACCAATTATATCGCCCTATGTGGTTGCGGATGTAATTGTAAATATATGGTGTTTTTGAGAATAGTCAAGTATAGTCTTTAAGGGATATGTATACTTGAACTGATGTAACAAAATATGTTTGGGGCACTGTGAGACATCGATTGTTTATTTCTTTTTAGGGTTGTAGCCATTATGTCATCCCTAATATATGCATAATTTGAGCTCCCAAGTGCAAGTGTACTCACTGATCGCACAGCTTATTTGCCAGTATGAATTATTTTGTAAAGTTGATGAATGTTGAATGCCTTATATTCTTGATAGAGCGCTATCAAGCCCATCATGTCCAAGTGGGAGATGTAGTACTTTAGCTGGTATGTGACATCCCAGGTTTTCAGTCCTGTTTTCTACTAAATAAATGGGGCATTTCATTGACATGCTTATTGGGCTGTTCTCAAAGCTGATTACTCTCGAGATAATTAGACTATTTGGGGAAGCCATTAAGGATTTTAAGGCAAATAGACTTGAAAATTCGACTAGGAATCGGCTTCTCGACCGTGCTCATCTTTAAAGACAAGGGATAATATGTGTGGACTTTTGGTCTAAATCATGATGAAATGGGATATTTTCTCATTGGCTTATCCCCTCCCCTATGGCAGCTTCTCTGTGGTATCCTAGAATTTCATATAAAAAAGCCCTAAATATGCCATGAGCCATGGATAGTCGATGGAAGTACCATTATTGTATTTTGTAGCCTTCTAATCCATGATTTGCGATGAGATGTATGGCCAAGTCTTTAATGGATGAATTTTAGGAAAGGAAGTTTTATCTTTGGCCATACGTATGATAAATTGGAACTTATCGATTTATAATTTCAAGTATATAGTTATCTTAATTTGCAATTTAGTGCTTTAATTAAATAGGGATTTAATTAGTTTTTAAAAAGATTTATCCTAGGTTAATTAAGCTTGGGTCTTAGGCCCAAGAGGGATGGGCCTAAGATGGGCCAAGCTGGCCGGCCCACGAAGCCCCAAGAAGGAGGAGTTGTCGTCGGCCCATGGCTGGCCCAAGCCCAGCCGGATGAGCCCATCATGTGCATGGGAGGATTTTGCCAAGTGTTAATCCCCTTAGTCCAAGTGTCCTTCATGCAAAATCAATGATTGTTCATCATTGAGGAGAGGAAAATTGAGGGAACCGGTTGATGATGAAGGGGAAGCGTCGCTGGAGAGAGGGAGTGAGAGAGAGAGAGAAAGAGAGAGAGAGGGCTACCGAGGGGAAGAGAGAAATTGAGAGAGAAAGGAAGAAGAGAGGAAAGGAAGGGAGCTGTCCGTCGACCGTCCACCGTGTGTCCGTCACTCATCGCCGTTCGTGCTCGCTGTTTGCTCGGTTTAGAGGCAAGTTGGGATCCTTAATCTGCTCTTACATGTTGTGTCTAGTATGTGTGCTTGAATCGTGAAAGAATTCGGAGGTTCAGAGTGTTAAAAGTTGAAGTTTTAAGAGGGATGTTTGAGACTAGTAAACTGTTCTTGAGAAAACAGTTCGACCTTGGATGTTCTATTGGCTTGCATATGTTGTTTGAGTTGGATTTTGGCCATGAATTTCGAAGGAAAGTTATTAAGGACTTCTTGAAATATAACATACTCAAATTTGGGACAAAACGAACAAGTATAAGTAGGTGAAATCCTTATTTTTCAGAGAGCCTGAGTCTGGAGATTTCGGTAACTACCTTTGGTGAATGTATGGTCTGTAAGCCTATCTTTTTGTTGAAATTTCACTTCCATTCTTGAACAAAATATGTAAAGTACATCCTGAGGTTTAACATATCAAAAATTTAGAGAAAAAAAAACAAGAATAGATAGGTGAAATGGTGGTTTTTCGGAAGTAGTCAGATCTGGAAACTTTGGTATTGAGACAGATTCTTTAGCCGTCTATATTAAATCACCTAGAACGAATTTGACTTTTATTTATTCATGAAAAACCTACTTTAGGATCTTGAATACAACATAGTCGAATTTCATGGATTTTGAAGGTTGTTAGGATATTTAATCGGAAATATCTCAAAAACTGTGTAATCTGACGCATTTGGACTTAGTCAGTTTCAATGCATGGGTCATATCATTTTGTATGAAGCTCTTTGGGAAAAGTGTTCTTCGTGAAGTATCTTTCTTTATGTCTTCCCTGTAACATATTCAAATTTCATAAGTTTTTAAGTTTATTTACCTATTTAACCAAAAATGTTTCAAAAACTGTGCAAGCTGTATTGTTGGAATAGTAATGCTGTGATGCATGGTCTATATCAAATTTTATGAATTTTATGAAATATCTGCCTTTATGTCTTGAATATCACATGTTTTTCATAATTTTTAAAGGTCATTTGGGTATTTAATGGAAATATTTTCTAAAACTGTCAAGCTGATTGAAATTTCAAATCTATAATTTATGATTATTCTGTTTTGGATGAGCCTTTATATTGATTGAGGTGATTGAATCTTGCTGAACATGTGATGATATTTGGCATTACATATGGAATCAAATGATGAATTTGACTTTGTTGCCATTATATCATGTTTTGAAACATAAATTGGTAAATATTTATGATAAATGAGGAGATTGTTGGAGGTGGGCCGATAATTCATGCCCGGATGTCCTGCGGAGTTTGTGATACATGCCCGGATGTCCTCGGAGTTTCGAGATGTCCGAAATGGTTGGGTGCCGGAAACCTCGGAGATTTATGCCCGGGGGGGATGCCTTGTGATGCCGGTTGGGATATGAGATGCCCAGAATGTGGGGGTGCTAGATGCCCAGTAGTGTGTGTGCCGGAGGTTTTCTCACGATGCCATATTGGGGTGCGGGTGATAATGTGGGATGCAATTACTGATCCCGGGAAAAAAAGATGTAGTGATCAAATTGAAAGATAAAAGTGGAAATTGAATCATGCATGGTATGGTGATATGTATGCATGGGTGTATGATATGATGTATATGAGTGCATGGTTGTATGTATACCTATGGCATGATGGTATATGTATGAAAGCTTGGTGAGGAGTGCATGAGGATGTGTGATAACATATGCATGACTGTAAGGTAAGTTATGCTTGGATGCATGGATGACATGTACTATGCTATGATGTGTTATTGTATTGTGTGATGTATTGAGTAGTTTATTGGATCTTTTACCTATTGGGTGGTTGTACTCACCATTTGGGAACCAACATTTTAGATTAGGAAGATGCCGCTCTCTCCAGTCACGCGAGGTACCTTTTATGGCCTCCCATTTGATGTGGAGGTAAAGTGTTCGGAGATATATTGCATTACCATCCCTGAGTTGACATATGTGCGAGTTTGCATGCTAGTTATGTACAATGTGGGTCTGGCTGGGGGCCCGGTCATACAGGAGTTTTTTGTCGGTCCACGTCTGCCGAGATGGAGTGATTCGGGGATGTTGTCGCCACCACCGCCCAACGTGCCAGAATGAGTGTGATGGCTGCATGAGGGATAAAGAGATGACGTTTTTTTAGAGTAGCCGACACTAATAGATGGATGATGACACATGATCATTATAGGGGTCAAGATACCTTTTAGGTTATGGCCAAGTGTAGTTAAAAGTCTTGGCTTTCTTTTTGGTTGTACTAATCCAAGAAATCCATCATGAAAATATATAAATAAAAGTGGTTCGGCCTTATCTTTTCTTATGGTGCATAGTTGTTGTGTATTATATTATGGTTATTGAAGGGAGAGATGATGAGACTCAATTATGCTTCCGCTAATAAGTTGCACTGGACTATTTTTAAAAAAAATGCCTAAGGACTTCGGTCCTTCTAAACCCCTTTTTATAAAAGAAAAGTAACGGATATCGATGGAAAGAAAGCGATAGGTAGGCTATGGCGATGATATTGGATCGGAGGCCGTCGAGGGGTGCCACATCCCACTTTTGTTGGTATCAAAGCAATGGTTATAAGTTGGAGTGATAAGGAGTCTCATTTGGAAATTGAGGAACATGATGACAATGCACACCATAGGATATTGACTGGGATAGTTGGGTAACTTTGAATAACGGGTGATGAGTAATCACTCGTACATCCCTAGTAGTTATTGCTTTTAGGTACTAGTAACATGGTTATGTTACTTTTTTTTAGTTGCTGTTGTTTTTAAGGAAGAGATTGAGTCACAAATATCTCCTGAGGCAAATGCTTGGAAACTGCAGGAAAATCATGGTACGAGCTGGAAGTGCTCATCCATCGAGGGTTGAAGCCTCTGCAGCAAGGGCTGAACCTCAAATGGAAAATATTCTGCAAGCATTGGCCAATATAGGAAATATGATGGAAAGACAAGCGTAGCAACAGCCCGGAGCAAAACGTCGTACAATTTCTGAAGCTGAAACCACCTAAGTTCAATGGAATGGGAAGTCTTGAGGAGGTGGAGCATTGGATTGATGGGATGGAACGAATTTTCCGGCTGTTGGACTGCAATGATGCTAAGAAAATAACTTTGGCAGAGTACTAGCTGGAGGGAAATGCAAAGTTTTGGTGGAGAGCTACAAAAGAGATAATCTTTCCACCAGGTACCAATGTTAACTAGGAAGAGTTTGTGAGAACTTTCAATAGAAAGCATTTTTCTGACTATGCTAAGGATAGGAAAATTTTAGAATTTGTTCAGTTAGAACAAAAGGAGCTGACAGTGGACCAATATGAGGCTAGATTTTCTGAACTGTCTAGATATGCTCCTAGATTAATTAAGGATTGGGAAGAAAAGACTAAGAGATTTTTGAAAGGGTTGAGAACTAACATTAGGAAACAACCGGTGCCTTTGAACATAAGAGACTACCATGAGATTTATGAAAGGGCACAGTTAGTGGAGCATGAGCGATAAGAGTTTAAGAGACAGCTGAACTTTAATGATGTGAGAAGAGGTAAGAGACCTTACCTTGGTCAAGGTCAGACTTGGAATGTGAAAAAAAGAGCAATTTTGGAAATTTTGGGGGAGCAAAAGATGGTCTAAATATAGGGAAAGCACTTTATCAGCCTAATGTTTGTCAAAGGTGTAATGGGCGTCATGGCCCAGGACCTTGCAATGGACGATTGAGATGTTTTGGTTGTGGATAAGTGGGCCACCTTAGGAGAAGTTGCCCACAAGAAAGGTCGCAAATGAGTGTTGGCTTAGTGTGATAGGGATATCAGAGTGATGTTAGATCAAACTTACCAAGGAATCCTCAAAGGCCACCCACACAAGAAATGGTGTATGCGGTCACTCAAGAGGAAGCGGAAGCTTCCAAAAATGTTATCTCAGGTACGATCCTTATCAATGGTAAAAAGGCATATGTATTGTTTGATAAGGGTGCTATGCATTTATTTGTGTTTGAAAGATATAGTCATTTGAGTAAAATAGAAATTACACCTCTTAAGACACCTCTTTGTGTTTCTACACCTTTAAAGAATATGGTATTGTCTATGTTGGTGTGTGGGAATTGTAAGATATCAATGAGAGGAAAGGATATTGAAATAGACTTTGTTGTAATGGCTATGTATGATTTTGATATTATCATAGGAATGGACTGGCTTCGTAAGTATCGGGCCAAAATGGATTGTTATAAAAAAGTGATCCAATTTGTCTTACCTAATTAGCCTAGTTGTGAATTTTTGGGAGGTTAGACCCACCTAACTATAGCACTTATTTTAGAAATAGAAGCTCGTGCGTTACTTGACAAGGGATGTCGAGGGTACCTGGCCATGGTTAAAGATTATATTAGGGAAGAGTCTAAACTTGATGAAAGTTGAGTGGTTAATGAATTTCAAGATGTATTTCCTGAGGAATTGCCTGTATTACCGCCAAAATGAGAAATTGAGTTCAAAATTGAATTAATGCCTAGAACAGGACCAATATCGAAAGCCCCATATAGGATGGCCTTAGTCGAATTGAAGGAATTAAAGGTGCAACTACAAGAGTTGCTTGACAAATGATTCATTAGGCCAAGTGCTTCACCTTGGGGTGCGTCAGCTTTTGTTTGTGAAAAAGAAAGATGGGTTGATGCGCTTGTGCATTGACTATAGGCAACTGAATCAGGTGACCCTTAAAAATAAATATCCTTTGCCTAGAATCGATAACCTATTTGACCAACTCCAAGGAAGTGTTGTCTTCTCTAAGATTGACTTAAGGTCGAGATACCATCAGCTGAGAATTAAGAAAGAGGATATTCCTAAGACTGTGTTTAGGACACGTTATGGACATTATGAGTTCCTGGTCATGCCATTTGGATTGACAAATGCACCGGCTGCATTTATGGATCTAATGAATAGGGTATTTAAGCCTTATTTAGATCAGTTTGTGATTGTTTTTATTGATGACATCTTGATATATTCGAGAGGGCCTAAAGAGCATGAACAACACTTAAAGGATAGTTTTGCAAACTCTGAGAGATCATAAGTTGTATGCCAAATTTAGCAAGTGTTGAATTATGGCTGGACTAGATAATATTTTTAGGGCATGTGGTATCAAGAGGAGGAATTGTAGTAGACTTGGCGAAAGTTGATATGGTAATAAATTGGCCGAGATCGACAACACCTACTGAAATACGGAGTTTCTTAGGACTAGCTGGTTATTATAGGAGATTTATTGAAGGATTCTCACGATTAGCAGTTCCTTTAACAAAATTGACTCGAAAGAATGTGAAGTTTGAATGGAATGGGGAATGCAAAGGAGTTTCTAGGAGCTTAAAAGAAAATTGACCTCGGCTCCAATCTTGACTATATCGACGGGATCGGATGGTTTTACGATATATAGTGATGCATCTCACAAAGGATTGTGATGTGTTCTAATGCAACATGGCAAGGTCATAGCCTATGCATCTAGACAATTGAAACCCTATGAATTGAACTACCCAACGCATGATTTAGAATTATCAGCTATAGTATTCGCTTTGAAGATATTGAGACATTATTTATATGGGGAAAAGTTTGAGATCTATATTGATCATAAGAGCTTGAAGTATCTGTTCTCACAAAAGGAATTGAACATGAGACAAATGAGGTAGGAGGTTGATGGAGTTGTTAAAGGATTATGATTGTGAGATACGATACCATCCGAGGAAAACAAATAAAGTAGCAGATGCTCTTAGTCATAAGTCAGCTATGGAGATGGCTAGTTTAAGAATGGCGGAATGGAGCTTATTAAAATCCGTAGAGGACTTAGAGTTTAAATTGAAAATGGATTGTCTTACAAATATGCAA
This sequence comes from Eucalyptus polyanthemos subsp. polyanthemos, assembly GCA_017140185.1. Classification (NCBI taxonomy): domain Eukaryota; kingdom Viridiplantae; phylum Streptophyta; class Magnoliopsida; order Myrtales; family Myrtaceae; genus Eucalyptus; species Eucalyptus polyanthemos. Next base: position 18,489,828 of record CM029463.1, on the reverse strand, counting down.
AGTGCATTAAGAATTGAACCTGAAATTATTCAAAAGTTAAGACCTTACAAGAGTCTAACCCAAAATTTTGAAAGTAAAAGATGTAGTGTCTTTAGGAAAAAGACCAAAATTTCAAGTCTCTGAAGATAGAGTAATAAGATGCCAAGGACGACTTTGTGTTCCTGACAATGAAGAAGTAAAGAAGGAAATTTTTTCGGAGGCACATAGGAGTAATTATAGTGTTCATCCAGGTAGTACAAAGATGTATAGGAATTTGCGTAAGCAATTTTGGTGGAATGGTATGAAAGCAAATACGGCTAAGCACGTTTCTGAATGTTGACGTGCTAGCAAGTAAAAGTGGAGCATCGCAAACTCGCAGGACTCTTGAGACCGTTAGACATACTAGAATGGAAATGAGAACATATAACAATGGACTTTGTACAAGGATAGCTAAGGACATCAAGTGGTCATGACTCTATCTAAGTAATAATGGACCGTTTGACTAAGTCTACTCATTTCCTAGTAGTTCACATAGACTACCCAATGGACAAATATGCGGATATATATGTAAGTCAAGTAGTACGCTTACATGGTGTTCCAGTAACTATTACCTCAGATTGAGATTCAAGATTTACTTTGAACTTTTGACGGAGTCTTCAAATTGCCTTAGGAACTAAACTCCAATTTAATACTACTTTTCACCCTTAGATAGATGGACAAAAAAAAGAGCAATCTAAACATTAGAGGACATGTTGAGGGCTTAGGATGAAAGATTACATTTGGTGGAGTTTGCTTATAATAATAGTTTTTAGGAAAGTATAGACATAGCTCCCTACGAAGCATTATATGGAAGGAGATGTAGGACTCATGTCTGTTGGAATGAAGTAGGTGAAAAGAAATTGACAGGATCTGAATTGGTACAAGTTACCACTGAAGCTGTCGAGACTATTAGGAAAAGACTTAAAACAGCTTAGAGTAGACAAAAAGACTACATAGATAGGCGTAGAAGGCCTTTCAAATTTAATTTTGGAGATCATGTATTCCTTAAGGTATCTCCAATGAAAGGAATATCTCGATTTGGAATGAATGGTAAGTTAAGCCCTAGATTTGTTAGACCTTTGAAATACTTGAAAGAATAAGAGATGTAGCCTACCGTTTGGTGCTACCTCCTAAATTGGGAAATTTACATGATGTTTTTCATGTGTTGATGCTAAGAAAGTACTAGCCGGATCCTGGTCACATACTCGATCATGAAGCCATCAAAGTGGATGAGAAAGTGAGGTATATCAAAGAGCCTGTGCAAATATTGGATCGAAAGGAACAAATTCTTAGGATTAAGAAGATTCCTTTAGTTAAGGTATTACGGCGACATCATGATATGAAAGAAACCACATGGGAAAGTGAGGATCAGATGAAGGAAAACTACCCCTACTTGTTTCAAAAGGACATAAGTAATGCTTAATTTCGAGGACAAAATTCTCTAAGGAGGGGAGAATTGCAACAAAAGCGGGATGTGGCACCCCTCGGCCTCCAATCCAATATTGTCGCCACAGCCTGCCTATCGCTTTCTTTCCATCGATATCGATTACTTTTCTTTTATAAAAAGGGGTTTAAAGAAGGACCGAGGTCCTTAGGCATTTTATTTTTTTTAAATGGTCCCTACGCAACTTATTAGCGGAAGCATAATTAAGTATCACCATCTCTCCCTTCAATAACCATAATGAAATACACACCAACTATGCACCATAAGAAAAGATAAGGCCGAACCACTTTTATTTATATATTTTCATGATGGATTTCTTGGCTCGGTACAACCAAAAAGAAATCCAAGATTTTAACTACACTTGGCCATAACCCAAAAGATATCTCAACCCCGATAACGATCACATGTCATCCTACATCTATCAGTGTCGGCTACTCTAAAAAAACATCAACTTTCTACCCCTCACGCAGCCATCACACCCATCCTGGCACATTAGGCGATGGTGGCGGCAACATCCCCCAAATCACTCCATCTCAGCAAATGTGGACCGACAAAAAACTCCTATATGACCGGGCCCACAGCTAGGCCCACATCGTACATGACCAGCACGCGAACTCGCACATACATCAACCCAGGGATGGTAATGCAATCTATCTCCGAACACTCTACCTCCACGTCAGATGGGATGCCATAGAAGGTACCCGTGTGACTGGAGAGAGCGGTATCTTCCTAATCTGAAATGTTGGTCCCCAAAGGGTGAGTACAGCCACTCGGCAGGTAAAAGATCCAACAAACTACTCAATGCATCACATAATACAATCACACATCATAGCATAGTACATGTCATCCATGCATCCAAGCATAACTTACCTTATAGCCATGCATATGTTATCATACCATATGTACATACATCCTCATGCACTCCTCACCAAGCTTTCATACATATACCATCATGCCATAGGTATACATACAACCATGCACTCATATACATCATATCATACACCCATGCATACATATCACCATACCATGCATGATTCAATTTCCATTTTTATCTTTCAATTTGATCATCACATCTTTCTTTCCCAGGATCAGTAATTGCATCCCACATTATCACTCGCACCCTAACTTGGCATCGCGAGAAAATCTCTTGCACACACACTACCAGGCATCTGGCACCCTCACATTCCAGGCATCTCGTATCCCAACTGGCATCTCAAGGCATCCCTCCCGGGCATAAACCTCCGAGGCTTCCGGCACCCAACCATCCCGGGCATCTCGAAACTCCCAAGGACATCCGGGCATGTATCATAATACAACCGGGCATCCAACACCCCCCATCCCGGGCATCTTGACACTCCCAAGGCATTATCGGCCCACCTCCAACAATTTCCTCATTCATCATAATTCATATTCACCAATTTATGTCTCACAATCAACATGACACATGATGTAATGGCAACAAAGTCAAATTCAGTATTTGATTCCATATGCAATGCCAGATATCATCACATGCTCATCAAGATTCAATCACCTCAATCAATATAATTCATAGGGCTCATCTAAAACAGAATAATCATAAATTACAGCATTTGAAATTCGCTCAATCCAGCTTGCACAGTTTTAGAAAATATTTCCATTAAATACCCAAATGACCTTTAAAAATTATGAAATTCGAACATGTGGTAGTCAAGACATAAACTGATATTTTATCAAGGACATCACACCAAAAGACCCTCATACAAGTTGATATAGACCATGCATCACAGCATTACTATTCCAACAATACAGCTTGCATAGTTTTTGAAACATTTTTGGTTAAATAGGTAAATGAACTACCAAAATTATGAAATTTTAATATGTTATAGGGAAGACATAAATAAAGATACTAAGTGAAGAAACTTTTCCAAAAGAGCTTCATAAAAAATGATATGACCTATGCATTGAAACTGACTAAGTCCAAACACGTCAGATTACACGGTTTTGAGATATTTCCGATTAAATATCCTAATGACCTTCAAAAATCATGAAATTTGACTATGTTGTAGTCAAGATCATAAAGTAGGTTTTTCATGAATAAATAAAAGTCAAATTCGTTCTATGTGATTTAATATAGACGGCTAAAGCCTCTGTTTCAATACCTAAGTTTCCAGATCTGACTACTTTCAAAAAACCACAATTTCACCTATCTATTCTTGTTTTGTTTTTCTCTAAATTTTTGATATGTTAAACCTCAGGATATCCTTTAAATATTTTGTTAAGAAATGGAAATGAAATTTCAACAAAAAGATAGTCTTACAGACCATACATTCACCAAAGGTAGTTACCGAAATCTCCAGACTCAGTCTCTCCGAAAATAAGGATTTCACCTACTTATACGTGTTCATTTTGTCCCAAATTTGAGTATGTTATATTTCAAGAAGTCCTTAACAACTTTCATTTATAAGTCACAGCCAAAATCCAACTCAAACAACACATGCAAGCCAATAGAACATCCAAGGTCAAACTGTTTTCTCAAGAACAGTTTACTAGACTCAAAGATCCCTCTTAAAACTTAAACTTTTAACACCCTAAACCTCCGAATTCTTTCACGATTCAAGCACACATACTAGACACAACATGCAAGAGCAGATTAAGGATCCCAACTTGCCTCTAAACCGAGCAAACAGCGAGCACGAACGGCAACGAGCGACGGACGCACGGCGGACGGTCGACAGACAGCTCCCTTCCATTCCTCTCTTCTTCCTTTCTCTCTCAATTTCTCTCTTCCCCTTGGTAGCTCTCTCTCTCTTTCTCTCTCTCTCTCTCTCTCTCTCTCTCTCTCTCTCACTCCCTCTCTCTGGAGATGCTTCGCCTTCATCATCAATCTCTCTCTGGAGATGCTTCTCCTTCATCATCAACCGGTTGCCTCAATTTTCCTCTCCTCAATGATGAATAATCATTGCTTTTGCATGAAGGACACTTGGACCAAGGGGATTAACACTTGGCAAAATTCTCCCATGCACATGATGTGCTCATCCAGCTGGGCTTGGGCCAGCCATGGGCTGACGGCAGCTCCTCCTTCTTGGAGTTTCGTGGGCCAGCCAGCTTGGCCCATCTTAGGCCCATCCCTCTTTGGCGTAAGACCCAAGCTTAATTAACCTATGGTTAATCCTTTTAAAAACTAATTAAATCCCTATTTAATTAAAGCACTAAATTGCAAATTAAGATAACTATATACTTGAAATTATAAATTCATAAGTTCCAATTTATCATACATATGGCCAAAGATAAAACTTCATTTCCCAAAATTCATCCATTAAAGACTTGGCCATACATCTCATCGCAAATCATGGATTAGAAGGCTACAAAATACAATAACGGTACTTCCATCGACTATCCATGGCTCATGGCATATTTAGGGATTTTTTTAATAAAATTCTAGGATGCCACATTCTCAACAATTTTTTTTCCTCTCTTTGTTTTCGTCTCCCCTCATGCCTGTTGAAGAACTCCAGCGCCCACATCTTCACGGATTTCTTCACCTTGTTGCCATCCACGCCTGTGTGTCCTCCCCAGCAGCAACAAAGCAGCTCGTGATCTCCCCCTCACTGTCGCGTGCTGTCTCCACTCCCCCACCCGATCAACCATGCTATCACTCAGCCGGTATATTGACTCGGCAGCTGCCAGCAACAAAGATGCCGCACCTCCACCAGCGAGCTTGTCCGCCAGCTCGCCAACGCCCCCTGCCAGCTTCCACCGATCATTCATCAATAACTAAAGACCCCATGTGATCCTACTGCAGCTCCACGCATCTTCAGCTTCTGCCGGTTGCTGCCAGATTCGGTCAACCAATGGAGTCACTCCACCGGCTTATTGACCCAACGAAGCCATTTGTCGTGCGTCTTCAGCTCACCGAGGTGTCCCTGCAGCCGCTTCACGCCCACGACGACAGCTGCTGTTCCCTTCCACCAGCATCAAAGACCCCAGCTCCTCTCCTTGCTGCTTCTTGGTTCTGCTCATCCACCGAAGACGCCAGCGAGCAGCTCCCTTCTTCACCTGCTTCTTCTTCAGTTCTTGATCAGCCATAACAAGCCAGTCCATCAAGCCAAGTGAAGACCAAGCCCACGGATCCTCCTCCATTTCCATTGCAGCTCATATTGGGCTTTCTTGTTCAGCCCACAAACAATGGATTCCAGCCCAGTAGATGGGTCATTTGAAGCCCCCATGACAAGCCAAGTTCAGTCCAAGCTTAGTCAGCCCATCTCAGCTTGAAGCCCACGTTCAATCTTGGTTCAGCCCATCTTTAGTTGTTGTCCAGTTCATTTGAAGCCCAGCAGCAGCCCGTGTGAAATTGAGCGAAGCCTGGCCCACGAGGAAGGCCTAACCACAGCCAAGTCCAAGCCTAGTGATTTTTGTGGGCTTGCAAGGCTTTTGGGCCCGACCCGAGGGTCCATCGACACCGTCAAAAATTTGGATTTCGGCTGCCATCGCATCATTGTCGTGGTGATCTGGCTTTTGCAATTAATCAAGTGAGTTTACTCATTAATGTTTTCTTAATTTTCTAATTATGCTTAAGGGTTGATTATAATTAATTAAGTGCAATTATGTGGTTAGATTATATTAGAATATTTAAATTAGGGATTTACCTATGCATGTTAGAAGAATGGTTAGTGTATTTAGTAAGTAGATATGCTCTGTTATTTACTGAACGAGTCTCGGTAATTTTACGGACTCTTCTCGGCTTTCGATTCGGCATTACGGGCTTAAATTGGATTTATTGCTTTTATTTATTAATTTTTTAAATTAATATAATTATTTATTTATTTTCCGAAAATTAGGCGGATAGCCAATGACCGGAATTTCGTGTTAATTGTCATGGTACAACCCGTTTATTTATTTCAACTCTATTTCATGCTGAATTGAATTATTTATGAAAGAATGAATTATTTTTTAATTGGATAATCATTGGTTATTAATTGAAAAATAATCGGGCATCGATTGATAATGCCAAAAATATTTGAGTGGACTACAAAAAATGTGGGAGTTATGGAAAGGATATATTTTTGTTAAGGCCAACCGTGTCCCCACAAACGGCTATTTTATCGAGAAGGATAAAAGATGGAATGGATTGAATGGTCGGATAGTATATTATATCATCCTACGAGCTCTGATATGTCAGCTTAGCGAGAGTAGTATACTAGTGTACTATATTAGCCTATTGGCGATATGTCAACTTAGCGTGAGCAGTACACTTTATCAACTTAGAGTGAGTATTGGGGGTATATTATATCAGCCTACGAGCGATATGTCAGCTTAGCGATAGCAGTATACCGGTATATTATATCAGCCTATGGGCGATATGTTAGCTTAGCGAGAGCAGTATACCTTAACCCTATCAGCTCAGTCCAAGCTATACTATCTATATATTAGCTTAGAGTGAGCAATCTTGGACTATGGTCGGACTTATAGATAGTATTGAATGTGCCGACCAAGCATGGGTCGTGATGACGTGTAATCGATTAGGTCGATCGATCATTGCATTAATCTGATGTTGTGAATTGATCGAATTGAAATGATTGATGAATGGTTTGATTGACATGAAATCGACTAAGTCAATTGATCGAGATATCGATCTATCATGTGATTACTTGGGTGCTTATTGAATTGTACTAATATGCAAGTGGAATATGAGGCCAAAGTAAGTCCTCTGACCCGTGCGTGCTTAGGTAGCCTGGTTAGCGTATTAGTTTACTAATCAAGTCTTAGGGGGTAGAACTTGCTAAGACGTGGTCTCAATGGTTATTGAATAACCATTTCAAGACTCTGATGAGGAGCTTGAGGAGGAGGAATCTGAAGAGGAGAACCTTGATGTAGAATCGGATGAGGAAGAAGATTGAGGAGAAGAAGAAGATGACCACAAGGAGGACCTTGAGTACGATCCGGATGAGGACTAAGATCACATCCTATTTTGTCAGACCTTGATTATATGTGGATAAGTGTTAGACAAGACCCTTGTGAATAGTATTGCATTATATACTATGAGATGCCATGTATAAATTTTTGGTTGTGGATTTCAATATGAAAAATATGGCATTGTTTTTCCATCACATTGTTTTATTGTTTGGGGATTTATAACTACTTCCATATGTGCTTCATAAACGAAAGGGTCGGTGATACTTAGTCCTGAGATATCGCATTATAAAATCAACCAAGTGGAATGATGTGTGTGTGCCCAAGGATCGGGGCATGACATGGTACGTCCATGATGGGGTGCGATTGGAATGCACCATTTCATCTTGATGCATTACAATGGAAAGACACTAATGGAGGGGTACAAAGGAGACGTATAAAAGCCTCTCGAACACAACTGTTGGACCGGTTGGCAAACATACGCACCAGATTTCTCTCCTTTTCCATCAAGGAAGAAACAGGCATTCAATTTCAATTTTGTAAGAACAATCGGCATTTACACCGTGGAAATCGGGTGTTTTTCTTGTTAATGTATCCAGACCGACGTGAGGTAGTGTTGTTCATGATTCATTGGCAATTCAATGTTCGTTCCGGGGCTAATTGTTGTTTGCGCATTGGAATCAGGTAAGTCATCTTCCACCGACTTGAATTCCAACACTTCGTATATGCTTGGACTAAAGATACCGAAAGTTGAGTCAAAATAGGGAACGATTGTCCAAGTTAGGTTTGGTTTTAGTCCAACCCTCAGCTTTGCAAATTTTGTACCAGTTTGTATGATGTGAGTTCCTTAGGGCATCCCTCACAAAAGTCTTTTCATATTAGCTGTTTTATGACATACATTTGAAAAACTAATGAGTATGCAATCTGTTTTTACTATTATTGAACCAACCTTTTTATGATTGCCAACATCTTTGGATTCCTATCTAATGATCCAGGACGTAATCCTGGACATGATTTTTCATAGAATTTTTGGTCAAGAATTTCAATGAGTGTCCTTCATGAAAGTTGTAAAGTACATCCTAAACTACCACATAAAATTTTCATAAATTTTTCAGAATCATTTAGCTGGCAAAACAGTGTCATTTCGGGTTCTATTATCTACCAGAATGTTCCACTGCTTCAGTCAAGTTTTCAAAAATTTATACAGTGTTGTATAAACCAAATTAGACTTTGATTCCTTCATGGAAAATATTCCTATGGATTTGTCTATCTTATTCTATAATTTTATAATTTTTTAAGCCCATTTACTTATACAACAATCTTAGTCTCTAGAAGCATGCTAAACGCCATTATAGGGCAAGTTTAGGGACTTTGATATGGATTCTCCTTGCAATTCGTCTAATATAGGTATGAGTGATTTTCTATTAGCCTAAGGGGGTATAATTGACTAAAGATTCGTTAGATTCATTCTTCAATTTCCTTACTAGTAATATTGTCAATGCCATTTTAAAATTGAATTATAAAATTGTTGCTTTATGGTATAGATGTGTGACTAGAATTGCCATCGGTCCTTAGGACGACAATGTCCCAGTGATGGTAGGGATACTTGGAGGGGTAACTAGGTTCCTTCGGATATCATATTTTTTTTTTTGGGAGGGGGGGGGGGGGGGGTGTAACATGGTTCTCCTAGATGCCTTTGCGATGTTAGATGAGTGCGAGATGCTTAGGGGGTAACAAGGTTTCCTCGAGGATGGTAGCAATATAAAGGATGAGTATGGTTTGGGTGGGCAATTCCCATCTTGGAATCAAGAGCCATCCACTAAGGATCCATTCCAAAAAATTAGAATAGAGACCCACTGTTGGTTCCATGGATCCAACCAAGAATCAAACCACCAATCCACTCCGGTTCTTAGGTGGGTCCATGGAATTAGTTCTCAATCCTTATAAAATTGCATTCAACAAAAAAAATTTCATGCTGAACCTAGCTTCTATTTAGAGCACCAAAGCTTCTTCAACCTTATATTTGGGTTGAATTGAGAGCTATTGATTTTGATTAAGGATTGAAAACTATAAAGTGGAACAAATAAAAAATAATCGTTAGCTAAAAATTTAATTTATTCAAAAATCATGATATGGTCTTTTTAGGGTTTCTCAACATCGGAAACATGTGGAGAATTAGACTCCACATTAAAAGTCCTAACCTCTATAGAAGTTAAAAATTTATCGTTTGGTCTATTTTTTTTTTTCAATGTCTATCTAATTTAATCATGAAATGACTAAAATGAGTTGTCAGCTCTTAATTTCATATCATGAAGACAAAGCGCCACAACATTTATGGACATCTCTAATCGATTCTCTCTTTCCTCCACATTTGTTTATTTTGTTTTGGTTGAAAAAGCAAGTAAATGGTTATTAGAATGAAAAATAAAAGAAAAAAGTAGGGTGTTAATCCTATTACATATCTAAAAAAAAAATTAGTCAATAATGTTCAATAACTACAAATATACATATATTTACATATATATTTGGTTGAAAAACTACAAAATAATTAAGTAATTGAGATGAAATTTCGTTTTAAAAATATATGTATACCGGTTCGATTTGGGGGTGGGCAAGCGGTTTCATGTCTAAAATCAGGAATCGAATCAATACTCATCAATTCCATTTAATTGGAATGGAGAACTGGATCAGCCCCCATGGAAACTATTGGTTTTGTCTGATCTAGTTCAATTCCAAGCAATTAAGATAATTCTCAGTTCTTTTGTACACCCCTAAGTAGCATGATAAATTCATATTAAAAATAGCCTTAGTACTTTTGAATTCTAATTGAGCTATTGATTACTAGTTTGGAAAAGCCATTGCTTTTATTGATTTACTATGTTAATTTTGAAAAAGGTTCTCATGTAAGCTGATTTGAAATTGATTTCATAATCTTTATATGGAAACTTTCCTTGTCAGTTCGGTGACTGGTTTATATAATATAGACATGTGAACTTTCTACTTATTGAATTTAGGCTCATTGGTTGTTGATTTTAACTTTTCAGATCCACATAAATATGTTGATCCTTCCTGCTTCTACCCATGGATCTCACTTGGCATTTTTTTGACTTCATGGATCCAAATTTTCCGAACATCACCTTGATCTGGTGTATAACCATTTTGTTCGTAGACATAAGAGTTACGACGGCCTTGTACTCCCGGGTTTCCTCGTGGTGTACGCACGAGTAGGTGGATAGCTCGTGGGGTCAATCCCACACCGAGGTGACGATGGAGATGACGATGGCCATAGTACAATCAACTAAGACAGGTGTAGGAAGGTGGAGCAACATTTTTGGATCCATGGGATGACTTTTGCGCATACTAGTATTGGAGGATAGGTGACTAGATGTGTACAAATTGTCTCACGGTCAGGATGGTATCATCCGTTATGATTGATGTAGTTTTGAATGATCAATTTTTGAAATCCCCAGTATAATTATATTGACATTGTCACGTAACATAAATAAATAAGGAAATTAAATTTGTTAGCTTGGTTTATAATTCCGCGTGCTTATTTTGAATGTCGTATGTCCTAGGTGGTTATTGATCCAAATACGCTATTGCATGCTTCAAGTGAATTTTTTTTTTAATAATCACGTCATGATATATATATTCTCTTTTTAAATTAATCACAAGTCAAAATGCGTTGGGAAGAACCCCACTGACCCTAAAGCCGCCGCATATTCCGCTATTAAGCGACAATGGAATCTAGAAAAAAGATTCAGTCCATCCTTATCTTCGTCTTTATCTTCATTGCTTAAATAAGGCATTCCACAAACCAAACAAAAAAAGTCTGTTCCCCTACCCCAATTTCACATCATCCTTTACTTCCCACTTTTTGCAAATCTCCAAATTATAAAATCTATCCTTTGACAAAGCTTTTTCAAAGTAAACGTGATGACGATGTGTTCATGTAATCGGAATGATGTGACAAGTAGAATAATATACCCACAATGACATTGCACGCACGCTAAATCAATAGTCTAATGCCAACAAGAAAAAAATTCATACTATCTTACATCATATCATGATTTTGAGATACTATGAATCGCTAGTCAACTTGTATTATAAAAACATTTTCTGATTTCCAGTTTGTCCATGGGACTGTGGTGATAAGCCACAATACATACATGTGCATTGAGTAGTAATAACTGGGGCTATGTTTAGTCATTCGGATTTTTAATAAGGATATAATTTGATAGGATATGATATGAAATTCAAGGATTTTGCTATATCTTATGTGATTGTAATAATAAAATCAAATATATTTACATTATATCATATACATTAATTGATATAAATGATAAATTAATATAGATAAACCAAAAATTTTATAAACAAAGATATGATAAAAGCTTCTATTTATTTCTAGGTTAATATTTTGAAAAACTCCAAACTAGTAAACCTGTGATAAATTTATCTTAAACTAATTTTTTTTATCATGAAAAACCCCAAACTAGTACACCCATAATAAATTTATTTCAACCGATCATAAAAATCCTAAATTAGTACACTCGTGATAAATTTACCTTAAATTAATTTATTCAACAACTAAAAACTCCAAACTAGTACATTTGTAACAAAGATAACCTTTGTTAAATTAGATTAATATCACAAAAAAAAAAATTTTATAACTATAACAAACGGAGAGTAAAATCCCAAACGTGTACATGTATCATTCAATTTAGTAATTTTACAATAAAATTTTACGGAAATTAATAGAGGGTTTTGTCAAAAGTGCACAAGTTTGGAGTTTTTTGTGGTAAAAAAATTAGTTTGAGTAAATTTGTCACATGTGTATCAATTTGGGATTTTTCAGGATATTAACCATTATTTTTATTTATTTATTTATTTATTTATTTATTTATTTATTTTCTCTCTTTTTAATTAATTTATTCCGTCATGGGCATCCTGCCTTTCTATGTTCTATAGACTTCCATCATTCTTCAATAAAATTATATTAAATAGTAAATTGTACTAATACACCTAAAATGCTAAAATACCTAAAACATCTAATAAAAATATATTTTATTTTATTTTGAATTTATATCATAAAATATAATTAAATTCAAATGTATAAATATAAATAAGATTAAATTAAAATAACTAAATTGTTATTTTGAATTTCTTATATTAGAATTCAAACATTTTTTATATTGAAATACAACTTTAATTTTGTTGATTTAAGAAGATTGTTATTCAAGAAAAAATAACATTTCAACCATAAATGTTAGAAATCCTATTTATTTATTTTTTGGTAAAGAGAAATCCTATTTATTTTTATCCCACCCACTATAAGATAATTTTATCCGGTTTATATTCTTCTTATATTCGACTTTATCTTATCTTGAGTAAGTATCAAATACAAAATATCATATCCTGAATTTTATTCTGATTGCCAAGCATAGCTTAAAATATAATATTGAGCAATGCGTGAAGCTCTTATGATGACATTTGGAAGAGTAGCTACGCTGGCAACACCTCCCCACCCTTTTTTTATCTACAAAAAGAAAAAAAAAAACTGACAGTCGTCATAAATGAATCGCACCATAATAATGATAAGCCTTGAGGAACTGTCCCTTATTTTTTCTATTTTTGTATTGAATTTGGCCAAATTGGATCTACCCCACTTAAAAAGAATATTGACGTCCAAGCTTTCAAATGCTCTACCAGTCAACCTTCCATTCCATATTAAAAAGGCTAAACTTAGCATTTCAAATCACTTCAAGCCATACGCACGCACAAAAAACCAAATCCCCCTCGATACTCACACATCCCCGACACCATGAGCGGCGTAGAACTAGTAGCCCCGCCTTCCGCCACCGTTGCCAACTTGAGAAAGCCGATGGCCCTGAACGATGTGGACGACACCGAGGATGACCTCTTGCCCATCGAGCAAGTCCGGCTCATCGTGACCAACACCGACGACCCGACCCTACCTGTGTGGACCTTTCGAATGTGGTTCCTCGGGGTGCTCTCGTGCGCCCTCCTTTCTTTCCTCAACCAGTTCTTCTCGTACCGGACCGAGCCCCTCATCATAACCCAGATCACCGTGCAGGTGGCAACCCTGCCCATCGGGCGGTTCATGGCGACTGTGCTCCCCACGGCGGAGTTTCATATCCCTGGGCTCGGGCCGAGGATGTTCTCGCTCAACCCAGGGCCGTTCAACATGAAGGAGCACGTGCTCATCTCCATCTTTGCCAATGCCGGGAGCGCGTTCGGGTCGGGGACGGCCTACGCGGTGGGCATCGTCGACATAATCAAGGTCTTCTATCTCCGGAGCATCTCCTTCTTCGTCGGTTGGCTTCTCATAATCACTACCCAGGTACTTTTCCCATAGTTAAAAGGACTTGGCCTTTTTAATCAAAGAGTTTTGATAGTTCTCTCTCTTTTGCTTTTTTGCATGAATCGATCCTTTATTTTTTTTTTTTAAAGAAAATTTCAAATAAAGACCCGAGATGTCCTTATTTTCTCAAATAAGAACATCAGATGGATAATTTTCATATAATAATTTGAAGTAACTATATCAATCTCAAAGAAAGGCCTGAAACAATTATGGTTGTTTCGAATAATAGTTTAGCCTTGCCGTCCAACAAAAAATTACGACCCATCATATATATTTTCATCCAAACACAATTTAAATTTAAATTTAAATTAAATTAGATTAAAAATTTAAAAGGATTTTTTTTTTAAAAGCAAGTATTTTTGCTTTCTTAAGTTTTTTATGAGTTTGCTTTTTATGAAAAGAAAAAAAGAAAAAACAAAAAAAATGAAATCAAAAAACAAAATTGCCCCTCACCTGCCAATGAGTTCAAGTATTTCTTTGAGATTCATATGGTTATTTTATGCCCTTATTTGAAATAATGTCTACTTTAAGTTCTTATTTAAGAATTAAGAAAATAATGGTATTTTAGGCATTTATTTGAAACAATGTCCACTCTAGACACTGATTTAGAATTTTTATTTTATTTTATTAACTTTTGATTCTTACAAAGTGACCCTTTTTGTAAAATTCCCAGCAAGTCAGATGACTTGTAATAAGTTGCCCACGGGTCTCTAATTGGAAAAAAATTCAACAATAATTATTTTATGCAGTTAGCTTTAAAGAGGAAGCAAGCGAAAGGAATATTATAATACATATATTACGTCATTGACAAGTAATTAATTTATTACTACGTATTTTTTACTTAAATTTCATGACTGAAAAGAGATCGTTTGCTAGTGATGGGCACGTGGAATGGTTCGTCATGGAAAAACTTTCTCAGTCTATATTAGTTGGATGAGATGAGATGAGATTCAGGTCACATTCTTATCGCCAGCTAGTGAAGAGCACTTAAACAAACACGGGCTTATATTCTAAGCCTCAGAATTGCCTAAAATTACTAGGAAGCCAAACTTATCGTACACTGTAAAAATCCAAAAGTATCAAGAGATGGTCCTAACATATGAATTCTCATTAGCATAAAATATTTTCATTTGCGCCTTGCTCTAGAAAAAGCCATATCAATTGTTGTATTTTATGTACGATACTTATTTTAATGCCATAATTTTTTGGTCTATCACTTGGGTGCTGTGACTATTCAATATATCAATAGAATAGTATAACTTTTGAAAGGTTTCGTCGACAAGTGATAAGAATTATAATGCTTATGTCAGATTTCCGGACGATGGAAATTGGTGACATTGCTTGAGTGAATGTTTTCTAAAAGTTACAATACCTGAGTGATCGATAAAAAAGATATGACATCAAAGCAAGCACGATAGAAAAATTTTGATACTTGTAACATTCTAATATTTACTTTGTACTATTTTCCACTCATTTTTGTCAAAATTACAAAAAATCAGGTTTTGACACTTTAGAGTTGAAGAAACTTAATGTAATGTGAAAACCCAAAAAAAAAAAAAATTGTGTGTTTTCTCCAATATAAATCTCACTTACAAACTATAGGGAATTTTCAAATTAGAGAATAAAAAGTGCATGGAATGGCCGGCCAACCTGCCCCCTTTGCCAGGAGGCAAGCCTTGTCATTTCCCTGATGAAGGACCGCCTAGTACACTTTTATTTCTCAGGAAAAGGGCATCACGGGGATCGGATTTCTATTCCCTATTTTTCAAACAAGAATCTATTTCAAAAATAAAAAAGTTGGCCAAATGGATTACCCTTTGGGGATCTTATCCCTTGTTTTGTCACATCCTCATTTGCCTTTAAATGGCTTGTATGTTTTCTCCGATGTAAATCTCACTTACAATATCCTTTTCAAATTTGAGTTTAAAAACTGCATGGAATGAGTTTTTTCCCCACCTTTTTGGGCAAAGAAAAATACTGATGATGTGAGGAAAAGAGGGGTGCAGGTGCTGGGATACGGGTGGGCGGGGCTGCTGAGGAAGTACGTGGTGGAGCCTGCTCACATGTGGTGGCCAAGCACTCTCGTTCAAGTCTCTCTCTTCCGGTTAGTAATTCATCATTTATTTTTATTTTATTTTATTTTCAAGGAAATTGCACAAAATCACCCTTTCTCTTAGAGACAATTAATAATGTTTGCTACTCGAAATTAAGAAATTCTCTCGACCATTGATTTAATCAATTCTTCACTTTTAAATTTTGACTTAAAGGATGAATTAGGTCAATCATCTCCTCTAAACTAAATGGATCTCTGTCATGGCAGAAAAGAAGCCAAAAGTAACAATTATTCTTTATAATAATAATACTTAAGAGATATCTATCTTAACAATAACCAACGTCATATGCACATTCAAACAGAGGGAGAAATTTGTTTCTGTAGTACGAAATTTATTTTTGTGCCAAGAGGTTGCTAGCTAGCCTCACAAGAGAAACTCATGATGTCGAGCATGCAAGTTTTAATTCTGAAAAGCTACGTAAAACCTTCCGTCACATTATTTAACAAAAAAATTGCAATTAGATTTTCTCGATTGATTCATTTCATCTTTCTTTTTCTCCCTCATCATAAAAATAATTAAAAAGGGGTGGAAAAGGCTAAGTTGTAGGAGCACATTAAAGCCACGACTTGAACATTTGTCTCCGCAGTGCCCATCCAATTGTCTTCTCAGATATCTTAAGCGTGCATTTGCGACTTGTTCTTTTCCAACATGCGTGAGCTCAAAACGAAGGATGGACATAGAATTTAAATATAAGGTATGGGTTACCATGCACGTGGAAACTGTCGGCATGTGCGGCCCCAGCAGCCCTTGTCCTTTTTCTTTCTAAAATTATATTCTAAATATTATCTTTATAATTTAGCAGCCATATATTAGTTAAATATACAAGGGAAGCCCACCGTTAAAGACCACCTAAAGCGGATAGCAAGAAGAAAAGCCACTGGACTATAATGAACAGTATCTATAGATCATAGTAGAATACAAATTGGTTGGGTCAGAGGGTCACCCTGGTCCGGTCACGCTTGGCCTGGTCCGGCACCATGATCCGAGCCAGTCCAGTGATCGGAAGATACTAATCAGTATGACAAGAGATCCATCAATTCCCATTGTACGAGGAGGCTTGCATCATGGTTGGAGTACACTGACGGATGTAGGAACCTGGCTTGGAAGGGTCGGATTACAAAAATTTAGCTTGAAGGGGAGGTTCAAAAAGATATTTATTGGACAAAAAATGCCTTTGACCGGCCAACGAGTCAAATCTTCATTTGAAATTGTCATGGTTACTTTAAGTCCTTATTTATAATTTTCCCTATATATTCTATGTCTAACGATGTTTTATTGAATATAATAAGAAGAGTTGTCCATACGTAAGCGATGGGAAATACTTCGCCTGACTCACTCAATTCATGTTCAAAGTCAACCCTCGATTCGAACACCCAATGACGTGGGTGGTCCTGAACCGAGCATAGATTCTGCCGTAGATTCATCCTCCCGTCTGAATTCCAAACATAAAAGCATTCACATCGCAACTTCATCTTAGGTGCTTCCAAGATCTCGAGGATAATTACTGAATTAGTCTTAAATCTATTATGCAAAATGTTAACTCAGTTAAACATTTTCAATATCATCGATATAGTCCAAAAATTGCTGTGCGGAACTCCAATGTTGTTGGTTGTTCTGCTTGACATGCTAAGATGGACAATGACAATCAATAGGAGGGCATCGTTGGGGTTTTGTGAGAAGATTCAAAACTACCTTGACAAAATTGAAAAGTTTATGACTAAATTGGCGGAACTTATGATTTTCGCTCGAAGATTTCTTATTGAATTGGCATCCTATTATAATGCATGAACATATAATTTAGGCGGATATCCTTAGCTAGCTTTTATTTATGATTGACTTTATTACTGAATTTCGTAACCTTCGACAGTTCTTCTTTCTTATACCAATTAACTACTTAATTGTCCCTTTATTAATTGATCATTCTCTTTGAAATGTTCCATCTGGAGTCACAACAAATCAAATATTTCTGTGAACATGGTTGCATGCATTGACTAAAATGCATATTGCGCCACTGAAGTTTCTATAGCTGTCACGAAAGGTCTGATAAGATCATACCAGCAGCAATTTCTACTTCAGCGAGGAAATTAAGGAGTGTTTCGCTCTCAAAATGCGACTAAAACAGGATGTCAATGCGGGAAGCTCGTCGTGGAAATTGTATCAGGCCATCTTAGGAGATAGTTAGGCCTAGAGAGTATCTTACCCCTGATCAACGTCGGCAGCAAGAAATCCGTCCCATAACAATAGCGGTAAGACAAGATCTTGAGTTAGAGCCGAGTAGGATGTAGATCCGATGGATAAGCGTAAGCTGATTGGCAGCAATTAGGAACAACAAGATGGAGCGAAAGAATCAAAACACCGTTCATAAGTACAGATAACCATGTCCATTGTCGAAGCTTTCCGTTCTCTAAGGAAAAGATGACCACACTCCAAGGAACATTTTGACATAATGGGCTTCAGAAGTTTATAATTCGATTATGAAGTTTCTTCAGTATCTGTATGATCCAAATTCAGTACCTGTGAAGTGTTTGATCCCCATATCATAATGAAATGTGTTGTCGGTAGGCTAATAGGTACTTTCCAAGGTTGCATTTGCCAACGATAAGCTGAATGTGGAAAAATAATCATGTTCAGCAGATTGTCTGTCATCTGAAATGGGTATGTAATATGAATTTCGCAGGGCCTTGCATGAGAAAGATGATCGACGCATGTCGCGGGCAAATTTCTTCATAATAGCCTTGATATGCAGCTTCTCGTGGTACGTCATCCCAGGCTACCTCTTCTCGACGCTCGGAAACATATCCTGGATTTGCTGGATCTTCTCCAAGTCAGTCACAGCTCAGCAGATTGGGTCCGGGATGAAAGGGCTCGGGCTTGGAGCACTGACCCTCGATTGGACTGTGGCCGTGTCCTTCTTATCCAGCCCTCTCGTAAGCCCGTTCTTCGCCATAATGAACATCTTCGCGGGGTACACATTAATGGTGTACGTTGCCATCCCGTTAGCATATTGGGGATTCAATTTGTATGGCGCAGATAGATTTCCCATCTTCTCATCGAACTTATTCACAAAACAAGGCCAGGCGTACAACATCACGGCCATCGTGAACAACAACTTCGAGCTGGATAAGACCAAATATGAGGAGCAAGGACGGATTCATCTGAGCATGCTCTTTGCTTTGACTTACGGGGTCGGTTTTGCCACCATCGCTTCCACACTGACCCATGTCGGCTTCTTCTATGGAAGGTACTAATTACATCTTGATCTGATTAAGTCTCTTGATCCCGGCTTTTGTCCACTGATATGGATGAAATAGATTCTGAAATGTTGCTTGCTCGGACAATGGGCACAGAGAAATATATGAGCGGTATCGTGCCTCATACAAGGGGAAGGAAGACATCCACACGAGATTGATGAGAAGATACAAGGACATCCCTTCGTGATGGTTTTATTTGTTGCTGGTTCTAACTGTCGCAGTGTCTCTCGCGCTCTGCATATTCTTGAACAAGCAGGTCCAATTGCCGTGGTGGGGACTTCTCTTTGCCAGCGCCCTCGCATTTATCTTCACTCTTCCAATCAGTATAATCACTGCCACGACGAATCAGGTCATGTCTGCTGACCAAAAAAGAAAAAACGAACAAGTCTTATTGCTTTGCATCATTGGTACCTTATAATATTGACACCTGTTCTCAATATGACCTTCGTTTACAGACGCCGGGATTGAACATTATTACAGAATATATCATGGGGGTGATAAATCCGGGTCATCCAATAGCCAATGTGTGCTTCAAGACCTACGGCTACATGAGCATGGCCCAGGCTTTGTCCTTCCTCGGTGACTTCAAGCTTGGACATTACATGAAGATCCCTCCAAGATCCATGTTCTTAGTTCAGGTATATTCTGTTGCTTACTTATGACTAAAAAATCTTAGATTGCTGGAAGTATTTTGGCTGGTTGTTGGAATTTAAAACCCACCATGGTTGATGCAGTTCATTGGCACGATCATTGCGGGGACCGTCAACATGGCCGTGGCATGGTGGCTGCTCAACTCCATCACCAACATATGCCAAACTCAGCTCCTGCCGCCAGACAGCCCCTGGACGTGCCCGGGTGACAGGGTATTCTTCGATGCCTCCGTGATATGGGGCTTGGCGGGGCCCAAGCGCATCTTCGGAATCCAAGGGAACTACCAGGCCATGAACTGGTTCTTCCTCGGCGGCGCAGTAGGCCCTTTCCTAGTCTGGTTGCTGCACAAGGCATTCCCGGACAAATCCTGGATCCCGCTGATCAACCTCCCGGTGCTCCTTGGGGCGACTGGTGACATGCCACCCGCCACACCATTGAACTACAGTGCGTGGGTACTCGTGGGGACGATATTCAATTTCTTTGTCTTCCGTTACCAGAAGAAGTGGTGGCAGAGGTACAACTATGTGCTCTCTGCAGCAATGGACGCGGGAGTGGCGTTCATGGGGGTGCTTTTGTACTTTTGTCTAGGAATGGAGAACAGAGGACTGAATTGGTGGGGAACGGGTGGCGAGCATTGTGACTTGGCGAGTTGTCCGACCGCCAAAGGGATATCTGTGGATGGATGTTCAACAAAATAATGTGAAGTCATTGGAAAAGTCCACAACGACTACAACTGGAAAAGTTTTAAGCCAATAAAGTCTGATTACAGGAAATGTAGATGCTTGATGTACTTCGTTTTCCTCTCATGTTACCAAAATTGTGGATTTGTTCGTTTGCATTAGTCATTGTATTATGATTAATGGTTTCAGTAAAGTACTTCGCTTGGAGATACAGAGAAGAGGGTCACGATTGATTAAAGCTGAAGTAATCAAGCTGTCATCAGCAGCCACGGTGACGTTCTCTATTTGCAATGATCCCATTCCTCGACTCGGGGCTTCTACGGATTTTTGCACGGCTTATAAGACTCATTCATGCTTATAAGGAGCTTTCATTGATCAATTCAATGTCCGAGGCCAATTCTGAGATGCGCCTTTGTAAACGGAACAACATAATGTCAATATAGTACCAAGCTTAGTTGCAATAAAAATTTCGAAAAAATGTGTAAAGTAGAATGAAATTGACAACTCCCTGATGAAGAATGATGGCAAAACAGCAGTTGCTTAATAACATCTCCAATGGTTTTACTGCTTACGTAAGGCCCAGCAATTGATTCTTCGTCTTTCAAAGAGATTGCTCAACAAAGTGGAGGACTAATCATACAAAACAAACTCTTATATGCCGTCCTCGAAATTCAAAAGTAAACGTCTTAAGAAAGTAGCCAAAATTGTACCTTATAGGACGGGTTAGAGAAGTTCCTAACCTACTTCAGTCATTTCCCATTCAAAATGCAACAAGCATTGATAATGGAAAAATGGCACATCACAACATTTGATAAGTCATACCTTGGATATATATATCTCTTACACAATCACTTGGAGGTTGAGTTCGAATTTTCGAACAAGCAAACTTGTCAGGTCACGAATCTGTAGGAAAGATAACCACAAGGTATTGACGCTATGTACTAAACTTGAAACACAAACAAATCCTGGCAACACCCATAAAGATTGTACGTGATATCCACTACCATCGTATAATACTATTTAAATAGTATCTTATTCTGAACAAGTATGCGAGTGATAGTGTTGACGCCTAAATTTTCCTTTTAATTAATTAGGTTTTACTTTATTTTACTTTATTTTATTTTATCTTTTTTGGATAATAAATAAACAAATAACAAAAAATGAACGAAAAAACAGAAAAAGCCCCTCCTCTGGGCCTCCTCGGCCCATTTCCTCCTTAGCTCGGCCCAGCCGAGTCTTCTTCTTCCTCTTGACATTGCAACACACGCGTTGGAGCGGAGGGGAGGAGCAACGACGACGCATGTGGAGCAGCTGTAATCGGACGACGATGGGACGTGGAGTAGAGGAGCAGCTGGCGTCGGATGGGACGCCAGTTCAGCTGGCGAGGGCCATAGCAGCCGACGGTCGAGTTCCGTCGACCAGCCACCCCTCGGCCTATAAATAGGCCCTCCATCCCCGACGAAAGACACACACAGACGGCGAAGAGGAGATTGTCGACGGTAAGCTTCGATAGCTTCCCCTGAGAGACTTCAGGGGAGGCCCGAAGACAAGCCACTAGAGATCTTGAATCTAGCCGGAGAAGCGAGCATAGAGACGCATAGAGGAAGGAGAAAGGGAGAGGGATCGAGGTCGCGACCCTTGGACACCCCACTGAGAGACTTCAGGGGGGCCAAGGGCTCACGGCTTTGGATCGGGGCTTCGCCGGAGTAGAGCGAGAGAGAGAGAAATTGGAGGGAAAGGGGGCCGCGCAAGCCCTGCCGTCGTCGCCACCCTTGTCGCACCGTTGCCACGAGCAAGTAGCATACTACCTATGTTGCCGTCACCGTCGCCGTCGCAACCCTCCTCTTTGTCCCATTCTCATGGTCGTTGTCACTACCATCGATGCCGCTGCCGCTGCCGCCGGGACGCCTCATCCTCCTCCCTCAACGCTGCAAATCGAGAACCCTAGGATTCTCGATTTTCCGGGTCGTGGCCTCGGGTCATCGGATCGAACCCGGGCCACGAACCGGGTAGGGTTTCTGAGTTCTGAAGCCGAGCTAAAATTGGGTCAAAAGGCGGGTCGAATCCGGGTAGGGTTTTGCTAGGAACCTAGGTTGTTGGGCCGGGCTAGGCGCCCCCAAACGCCTGGCCACGACACTATTTCAGTAAAAAAAAAAAAAGATGAAAAATCCGAGTCGGGCCCGCTTCCGCGTTCGGAGTCGTCGGCTCGGTCGGACCCAACTCGCGGATCCGACCCAGGTCGGTTTATTTTATTATTTTAATATAAAATAATGTTTTGATGAATAAATAAATAATATATTTTTTTAAAAATAAATAATTTATTTTCAAAAAATCAAAAAATGTTTTATTTTCAAAAAAATTGAAAAAATAAAAAATAATTTATTTTCCAAAAAATATTGAAAAATATTTTAAAACATTTTATTTTTTAAAAATCAAAAACATCAAAAAAATTCCATTTTTCCAAAAATGCCAAAAATCCAAAAAAAAGCCAAAAATTCATGAAAAATCCAAAAAAATTCAGAAAAAGCCAAAAGACTTGTATTTTTCCAAAAATACCAAAAAATCAAAATATCCCTTTTATGTCAAAAAAAAATTAGAAAAAAACTTTAAAATGTTTTTCCTCCAAAAATGCATGGAAAATCCCTCGAACATCCAAAAAACCTTAAGGTTTAAACAAGATTAGGTACCGAAAGGGTATTAGTGATTAATTGGTGTAATCAAGTCCCCGATCCTAATTTCTCTAGTTGCGCAGGAGTGAGTATTTCTCCCGATACTTCGCTTGAGTTTCTAATCAACCCACCGCAAATTGATTAGTGGCAACTCTATTTTAAAAATTGATTTACAAGTTAAAAACTTGGACCATTAAGTTGTGAATTGGTGGACTTGGGAGAGTCCGGGCATATCTAATTTCAGCCGAGCCATTAGCCTCCTTAGGCGCTTGTACCCGATTACGGGCGCGGAAAAAAAGAGGTCGCGACAGCTTGGCGACTCCGCTGGGGACTTTGAGGACTTAGGCCATTTTATTTTTGTTTAAATGCTTTGCTAACTTGGGTTTTTTTTCTTTTGTGCAAGGTAATAGCTTAGAGTTTTTTTTTTTTTCTGTTAAAATAAAATGTTTTGTGATTATAAATTGCTATGCATGGTTTACTGTTTTAGCACTACACATGGCACACACAACCCGGCCGTCGGACTTGGGCTGCCATAGGATTTCTAGGATGGTATTAAGAAAGATACGACCTCGAATGCGAGACTGCGATGTAGAGGTTGCCTTTCTTTTCCCCGAATTTCTTAGCCGAGGTTAGGAGAGTATGCTACTAACGCGAGACTGCAACGGGCGGATATCCTTTTAATCTCAACAAGCCTTCTGAGTTAGAAATTGAGCCGCTAGTCCCATGCGCATGTCTTTGTGCTTGCCATTTTTCTTTAAAAGTAAAGTAATTTCTTTACTTTTACTCAATCTTTTTATTTGGCCCATGGCAATTTAGGATAAGCTTTTCAAGTCCTAGTTTATATGCGATGGGAAAAGATGATATCCAATTTATTCATACTCCCAAAGCAGAGCTCTTCAAATGGTGGGGTCAATTGGATCAGTTTGCCCAAGAGCTCGTGAAAGCCAAAGTCGGTCATCTCCTATCGTTGATTCAAATCACTATTCGTCCCGAAGTCATACAGGCCATGGCACATTTTTGGTGCCCGAAGACGACCACTTTTATGTTTAGGGGATTTGAGCTAACCCCAACATTGGAAGAATACAACATCATCACTAGAATGCTGTGACATCCCGAACCCTTCGCAGGTCGTCACCAGCGCCGATGTTCACTTTATTTCATTTTGCTATCTTGTACTTAAAACAAGCGTCGTTAATCACAGGCATTTTATTTTTTTTAAACGATCGGTCCCAACGCGACTCATAACGGAAGCAAATTAAACATCACCATCTATCCCCCTACCAATCCATGATACAAATACACACCAGCTAAACATCAGGATTTTATAAACAATTTCGACACTTTGCTTACATATATATTTTCAAGATGGGATTTCTTTTTGGGTCGGTACATCAAAAAGGAAAAGCTAGGACTCAGCCACATCCAGCCTAAAAGCTTAAAAAGAAACTCTCGACCCTCAACATCATACGAGTACGAACCCCCATCGAAAGTGTCGATTATCTACATCAAAAAGATCCAGCTCCTACTCATCGCGCGCAGGTCTCACACCCAACCCGGTGCATCAGGCGGTGGCGGCGGTAACATCCCTCGCATCGCTCCATCCCGACGAACGTGCACAGAAATGAACTCCTGAATAACATGACCCCCAGCCAAGCCCACATCATACATCACTAGACAACGTACTCGGATAAAAGTTAGTCTAGGAACAGAGGGACAGTCTATCTCAACACACTCGACCTCTATATCGGATGGTATCCCGTAAAATGTACCCCGCGTGACGGCATGTAGCGGCATACTTGCTAATCTAAAATGTTATCCCCAAAAGGGATGAGTACAAGCACTCAGCAGTTAGGGAAATCAAATAACAACTCAATGCATCATGCAAATTTCACATGCATTGCAAGCATTACTTACCTTGAAGCCAGGCACACACTATCATGCATCATCATATCACACCACATATTATCATCATCATCATCATCATCATCATCATCATGCATATCATCATGCATATCATATCATATCATATCATATCATAGGTGATCATCATATCACGTCACATATCATCATCATCATCATGCATACCATATCATATCATAGGTGATCATCATATCATATCACATATCATCATCATCATCATCATGCATATCATCATGCATATCATATCATCATCATCGTGCATATCATCATGCATATAATTATGCATATCATATATCATATCATGGGTGATCATCATATCACATCACATATCATCATCATCATCATCATGCATATCATATATCATGGGTGATCATCATATCACATCACATATCATCATCATCATCATCATGCATATCATCATGCATATCATATATCATGGGTTCGTCTTTCATCTTTTAACTTTAAGTTTGATCACCACATCACCCACTTCTCATATCATCAATTTCATCATCCCTTCGGACAAAGACCTCCAACAGGGTTCCCAGCATTCCAGCCATCCAATGGCCACCGGGCTTCCGGCCCCCCACATTCCGGGCATCTCGCATCTCAACTAGCATCACAAGGCATTCCCTTCGGGCATAAACCTCCGACAGGGCTTCCGGCCTTTACCCTTCTAGCCAGGCATCCTGCACCCACATCCTAGCATCGCGAGGCATTCCCTTCGGGTAGAAACCTCCGACAGGGCTTCCGGCCTTTACCTTTCTAGTCAGGCTTCCCGCACCCACATCCTGGCATCGCGAGGCATTCCCTTCGGGCAGAAACCTCCGACAGGGCTTCCGGCCCCCCACATTCCAGGCATCCTAAATCTCCCAGGGAATTCCGGCAATGCATCTCTGTACATTCCGGCCTCATCCTCCACCACAACCTCTTACTCACACATCATTTTCCACATTCACCATCCTTTTAATCTTATTATTATTACATGGCATATAAATCACACATGCATCACAATTTATGATCATACATACACCAATGTCATATAACAATGCAAAATATATTCAATGGAATTCATGGCCAATAAAATAATCCCCCTTTTTATTTTATTATTATATTATTATTATATTATTATATTATTATTATATTAGTATATTTATTTATTTTCATAAATAAATATTAAATTTAATATCTATGATTTTCCCAAAATCATAATATTCAAACAATCACTAAACAAACCAATAGGATGACAATTTCATACAAAATTCATGGCCAAATTGAATTTCTCATAATTTCACAATTTCCACAAAATAGCACATGATATTCGGATAATGACCAGAATTGCACAGTTTCCAAATAAATTCGATTAAAATACTCATATGGCCATCAAAAATTACGAACTTTTACAGGGTGATAGCCAAGACATTTTCGTGCATTTTTCATGCAGAACTCTAAGCCAAATTATTTTTACATTAATTTATACAACCCCACGAAACTTCTGGAACCACTACCGCGTCGTCCAGAACACACATCTCCGAAATTTTAGATTTCACCCATCTATTCTCTTTGGTTTCCTCTGAAATGTGAGTATGTTATGTACCAAGGTGTCCTTTACAAGTTTCATGAAGAGATCTAGGTCAAATAACCAAAGTATGGTCACCATTTAAGTCCATGAAGTCTCGGGTGTCTCGGAATACTTCACCAGAACCATCGTTTCCAAGATCTAGCCGATTCACCAAGATATACTTGTTCTTTTTGCTTCCAATTTGAGTATGTTGTAGTTTAAAGTGTTACCTACAACTTTCATGAAGACATCAAAGTCAAATCTTCAACAGAAATCAACATGCAAACAAGAATCTAGCAAGAGGTCAGTGGAAACTTCACAGATCTAGGGTCTCCGTATAATAGAACTTTAACCCCTCATATCTCCATCATTTTCCACGAAATTTCAGTATGTTATAGTACAAGTCGTTAGCTACAACTTCCATGAAGACATCAAAGCCAAAATCGAACTCCAAACACCCATGCAAGCTCAAAAAAGCTACTGACTCCCACAAACCGATCAAGAACAGTCACACGGTTTGAAAATAAGCCACCCTTACCTCGGTTTTTCGCACTTAAAACACCTAAAACCTAACATGCAATCAACGAAATAAACATGCAAGAGAAGTTAAGGACTCCACTTGCCTCTAAGATGAGCAAACGACGGCGAACGGACGGCGGGACACGGCTATTTCCTCCTCGGCTCCGCCTCCTCTCCCTCTCGGTCTCTCTCTTTCTCTCGAACTCTCTCTCTCTCTCACCCTCTCTCGGCCGAATGAGCAAAGAACCGACCACCTTCTCTCTCTTCTCCCCTCTTATACTCCCTAATCTTCATGATTGATAATCATTGCTTTGCCTAAAAACTAACCAATGCATGCTCTTGCCATTTGCCACTTGTCTCATTGGGTTTTCTTTTAAATTTGATTTGGGCTTGGGCTTGGGCTTGGGCCCATCCGGCCACTCCTCCTTGGGCTGGTCGAATTCTCTTCTTGGGCTCTAATGGGCCGACTAGCTTGGCCCACCAAGCTTTAGGCCAATGGGTCCAAGGCCCATTCGAATTTTAACCCTCTTTTTCTCTTTTTTTTTTTCCTTCTATAAATATTTCTAAATTTCAATTTTCATCTTGGCCAAAGTCTTAAGATATTTTTGCTCATTGAAATTTAAATCATATGGCCAAGCATAGATTATTAATCTTATTAAATTTAAATTTTCACAGTCACAAGCACAAATCATCAAATTAAAAGACTAATGGCTAAAACATAGGCCATGGAAATTCTATCACCTAATTAAAGAATTTAACACACCTTATGGCTCGGCTTTGAATTTATGGGATGCAACAAATGCATATCGAGAAAAAGCTTGTTAGGCCATCAACAGGTATTATCCCGTTGGGTGGGTTAGCATGAATTTTAGAAACTAAAATCCACGTTATGAGCCAAATTATTGAAAACAACCATAATACCTGCCCACTAGAATTCATAAATACATGTTTTCAAAATCAGCCTATGACCAAAAAAAGTGAGATTTTCCTCCTGGCCTTTTTTGGGTTCATCATTTTCCCCCATCAAAGAAATGTCATAAGTCCTAAGATGGCATGGATAGTTGATCAGATTTCAATGGGGCAAAATTATGTCAACATGATTTTAACTGAAACATTTTTGTCCTTTAATCGTTTTAAAGAGAACACGGAAAAAATCATGTGGGTCTCTTCAGAAATTTTACAAGTCTGGTTCTTTTCTCATCTAAGTGAATTCCGAGGCTTCATGCGATCGTCTAAAATGAATGATTTCGAAAATCAATTACAAAAATTTATGGTTTTAGGACCATACATTCCTAATCAAAGTTGTTTAAATTGGATAAACTTCCTAAGAGACCCGGCTCCTTAGGCATTCCAATGGTGTGCTAGTTGGTTCTATGAAAAGAGAGCTCCCTTTGCTTTCAAGCACCGCTATCCAATTCCGTTACTCGGTCTCACCGGTGCCATTTCCTATTTCCCATATAGGGTGGCACGACAGTATGGAGCCCTTCAGGAGATCCCGCCATCTTTCAAGAAGAGGGTCCCTCCACTCCTTTTCACCCATCAAAGTTTTGAATACATGTTCGAGATTGACATTATCAAGGAAGCATGGAACAAGTGCCATCACAAAAGGATCGTGGTACCTGAAGGGCTTGAGGGAGAAGAAAAAGCCCACCACGCCTCCATGTCCTACATCCACAACCATTGTATCCCAACAAAATGGAAGCCATCAGTCCCTCACTCAATCAGCGAGAGCAGCCAGCACGAGCAAGTAGAGCTCATGGAGAGGGATTTGGGAATGGATTGGATACACATCTCAAAGCCAGTCCAAGAAAGCAAGCCTCTGCGCAAGCGCAAGACTCCTCGTCGCATATAAATTGGCAATCATGTGCCCCTTAGTATTAACAGTGTGAAAGTTTTGTCACGTTGTTTAAGGACTTTTGTTTAATATCTAGTATTTTATTATGTCATTTCAATTTCAAGTTTTAGATGTCAGAAGTCTGCGGTCTATAAAATCCTCTTTTGATAAATAAAAAAGTAGTTAGGCCGTTGCCATGGGCCAATCTTTGTTTACTTTCGTGCTCATTCATTGTTTTCGCAACGACAGGTAATTATGAATCGCCGGCCACCAATCGCCCGTGAATGGCCTCATGCAATAGGGCCCGATCAAAATGATGTACAAAATCGCCTCATTAACATTGAAGACAGCGTAGGATAGATGTCCATTGTCCTTCAACAACTCTCGAGACAAATGAAATCCACTCAAGTTAAGCCCAACTCTGTAGTTGCCTTAAACACCATCATGACACCCACAAATTTGCCAGAAAATAGCTTGTACCATAGACAATTTGAAAGGATCATGAAAAAGTTAAGCCAGCTGCAGGAGCAGAATCCCATGGACTTGTCCAATTACGCCAGCATTGAGATCCCTGAAAAACTCAAAGCACCTGAATGTGAAAGGTATGCCGATACCTCCCGCCCAGAGACCTACTTGCAGGCCTACCTAGTCCAAAGGATGATTCAATCGTACCAATCGAGCTTGGTTGGCCTTGCCTTGCGATAGTACATTGTTAGGAAGATTAGCCCCCTTAAAACCTGGAGGGAACTAATTCATGTTTTTCACCAAAAGTATAATATTGACATCACCCCTGACATCACATTGCCTTACAAAGAACCAATGATCGCGGAGCACGAGGAGCCGTTAGTCGCTGAGGTAGGAGAGGAACATGTCAATGAAGCCTCGCATAATAAATGGACGACTAAGCAACATCCTGTTACTGAGAAGTTTCCCATTAGGAAAGGCAAGGAGCCTTTATACGAGATCAAAGACACAGAGCCTGTTCAAGACCGGGGCACGATTGGACAACTCCCCAAGCTTACTCCAAAAGCTAGGGTCCAAAGAATACCAACCCCCATCAACTTGGAAAGTGAATCAGACAATGAAACTCTAATATCTCTCACTTCCCTTGACAGAATCGAGCTGGCGAAACGCAAGGCCTTACTCAAAAGGTTTGGACTAGGGGCCAAGAAAAGAAAGCCTAAGCAGATCAATTCAGCATCTGCCGACGAGCCACCACACCAAAGCTTCGAGCATTCCCAAGAATACAGCTTTGAAGGCTACCATCCTCTAGAGTACAACCTTGAAGACTTCCCGGCCCTAGAATATAATCCCAAGGACTTCCAACGTTATTTCGACAATGAAACTGACGATTCATCGTATAACTGTTTCCTACTCTCACTCAAGGATGAAGGCCAGTCAGAAGAGGAAGCATACATCTTTATCCGCTATGATCCTAACGAAGTACTAAGCTCGTCCTCTAACCATGAGGATAGCTTCAATACTTCATCCTCATTTGGAAATTTTGACCAAGAAGAAAGCAATGAGATAATCTCGGTAGAGTCCAACTTCCTTGAAATAGAAAAATTCACCACTACAATGAATATGCAGTGGGAAAACCAGTGGCTTAACCAAGACATACCAAGCTCGTCTTGCCCTCGTAGGATCATGACCCCCATAGAAATGTGGATACCCAATCTCCGCAAGTATAATGGCACGACTTACCCCACGGCCCACTTACAATACCTCCATGCTGAAATGAGTCGGTACTATGCCTCGATGTCATTCACAACTCAGGCCTTCCAAGAAAGTCTTACGAGGTCTGCATTACAATGGTTCATCACAGCAGATATCTACCTCATGAGAAATTGGAATGAGTTGTCTTCTACATTCCTACTTCAGTATCAAAGCCAGATTGGGACTGAAGTGCCTTGTCAGAACTTGGTTCAATTCAAAAGAAAACCAATGGAGGGTTTCCGAGCATATGCAAGGAGGTGGGAGGCTTTTATGATGCAAACTTACCCTCAACTAGTCAAAGAAGAAATGATAAAACTATTCATAGGGGCTTTACCTCACAAGCATCGTTGTTGGTTGCATGGGTTGCACTTCCATAGCTTCAATGAAGTGATCCTCTCATGTGAATACTTCGAGTCTACTAGAGGCGAGGAACTCAAACGCGCTTGATTTCAAAACCAACACTATAAAAGCACTCTTTACACATGAGTTTTCAAGGGTTTTACTTGTTTTTATAATTTCATGCTTCTTATCTTGTCTAGTGTGCTACTGTTGTATTTTCTATTCCAAGTACTCTATTGTACAGTTATAATATTTTGTTTTAAGAGCATGAGGCGGTACTCCAAACCAGCCCAATGATGTTATCAAACCATGAAAAGAAAATATCATCCAAGGAGAATACTGAGGGCTGGGCTTCCTCATGCTTTTTCTCCCCCAAAAACGTATTTTGAAAATAAAAAATATTTCATCACCCAAAAGCTTTTGTCAAAACAAGATGATAAATTTAAGTATGTTTGTCTTTCTAACCCTCTCATTTTATGTTTCAGAATATCATCCCCTTTAATTTAGTGTGACAGAAGGTATTTGAAACTGGCACATCATGTGAATAGACCAAACTCGAGAACACATTTTCAAGAAATCAGGGGCAAACAGAAAGGAGCATCCTATTTCAAAAATGGTAAGTTTTATTCCATTAACATAATATTAAGAATGACAACCCTCTCTTCTATTTATAGGATACAAAAGATGAGACGTAATAGGTACATGCATACAATTGAAATCAAAGCATCCATGACATGCCTCACTCTTGCCCAACTCCATCATAAGCCAAAGGACTATCTTGTCGCATGACGTGCCCAAACAGCTAGATGTTACATTTTCAATTTCAACATAAGGAAGAAGTTCCTTCCCTTCCTTTAAAGTGATTACTGTCAACATGGAGAAAATCCAGATAGTCAAGGCGATCTATAGCTCCACACCCTGGACAATGACTTTGGAATCTAGAAGCTTCACTCCAGACGCATATTCTTCCAATGAGTAATTGCCATAAAAAAAACTTGAGATTTTTTTATCTCAGATTCCATAAGCTTAAGGTACATGACTTTTGCCTAATGATGCTATAGTTAAAGGCAGAAGAAGAAATTCCATAGAAGGAAGGCGTTGAAGATGAATCAACGACCAGCAATCATACATACATGAGAAAGGCCAACTGAAGGAAACATTGAACCATGCCAAGATAAAGAGGCCATCATCGACATTCAAATATCCTTAGGAGTCAGCAAATATATACTTTGGAGAAGAGCAATTTGGTATCGTTTTCAATACTCCCCCCTCTTTGAATTCACTTTTGACATATTCCCCCTATTGGCAGGAAGCATCAGAACTCAAGAACTAAACTCAATGGTTAAGTTTGACAAATCAGTATTGGCCATGCTAGTACATGGAAATAACCCGCATCAAATTCACCTGGCTTCGTGTAAAAGGACGCGTCATCCAGGACCCAATTCAAATAATAATCGACCTAATGAAGCAAGGGACATAGGACTTCATGTCCCCCTCTCACTTCAGGTTCAACCAATCATTTACAAACCAATGGAGGGTAAAGTTGTATCACTTCCAGTTATTCGACTCTTGAAAGAGTTCATGACTAACACATTCTCTCTTATCTGTTACAGGATCACCTGACTGTCAAAAACATAGATAACAAATCAATGAGAGGCATAACAAACTCTTCCAAGCAAAATGGCGTCTCAAGTATCGCCAAAGCAAATGACAGAGACCCTTCAGGCCTCAAGTCACTTATGATCTTGGCTCTACTGGTTGAGCCATTTCCACAGCTTCTCTTCTATAAGAGGCAAGAGTAGAAATTCCTAATCAGATTCCCAATCCTTGGCTGATCATTCATGTGTTATGTCCCTAACTAATAGGAACAATCTTTTGACACTCATTTGTGAATAACCCTTTTGTAAATAACTCTTTTGATGTTCAAATTTCAACACATTTGTAAATACCATTTCACCAAGCAAGCCCCCTCAAAGTTGTTAATAAGTTTTTCTTGAGTAAAAGCCATTCATTTGTTCTGAGAGTACAAACTCCACCACATTTAAAATGTTGCATGCCTTTTCCAAATGGATTTTGCATGATGATTTTGTCTGTCTAAGTCATTGATCCCACTAAGGATTATTAGAATAGACAGCTAAATAAAGAATACAAGATTGATTGAGCATGTTGGATGAGGCATGTCAGAATGATGATAGGTAAGCTATATCCTACATACAGTCCCCCATCTATACACTTGTGAGATAAGTGCGAAAGATTCCATGGTTGTAGGGTAAAGAGTTCTCTCACG
The DNA here is from genome assembly GCA_017140185.1 of Eucalyptus polyanthemos subsp. polyanthemos. Lineage (NCBI taxonomy): Eukaryota > Viridiplantae > Streptophyta > Magnoliopsida > Myrtales > Myrtaceae > Eucalyptus > Eucalyptus polyanthemos. The sequence continues at coordinate 18,456,554 of CM029463.1, read as the reverse complement.
AATGGTACGATGACCAAAATAGTGGGAGGCATTCCCTAGCTCACTTTGAGCCCCATACATTGGCCAAATTTCTGTCTTACCCCCCCCCCTCCCGGGGTCGAAGAACCACCCCACACTAGGGCAAGTTGAAGGCAAGTCATCATCACGAGGTGAGAAAAGGGATAGAAATTATCTTGCTTGCACTTGCATCAATCTTTGAAGTGTCTTTATTGCATATGAACACTCGCATTAATTTAGGTGCCCTAAAGTCGTGAAGAGTAATTCTTTCTTTACGCACTTGTATCCATTGTATGACACGATTGAGTCTGTAAATTCACCCTCACATGGAGGCAAAGCAGAAGTTGCTGCCACTTGAGCAGTATAATCAGAAGCGCCAGCAAAAGATGAAGACTCCATAGTCTAACAAAGGCATTTGCTTGAACTTGTCAAGATTAGTTCCTCAAGCAACAAGAACAAAAAACTAGGGTATAAAAAAGCAATGTACCTGATAAAAACAAAGTCAATGCCCATAAATGAAGAATTGGAATAAAAAATAGGGATATGAAAAAGTAGTTTGCCTAGTAAAAGCAAGGCCAATGCCCTCCAGTCAAAAATATTCTCAAGAGAAGTTACTGTTGTGGTTCTGTGGTTCAATTGATAGAGCCTCCATTTGACAATGAGAAAAAAGACTTGTGACAAATGCCAAGGCAATCACCAACTCTCACCCTCTTGCATGTAAGCCAAGTCTACGTTACATTCCCATTGTAAAAGTATCTTTAGACTAGGGGCACTTCAATTAACGTAAGATTTCATATGTTCATAAGCATCGCTCGAAGAAATACGAGCAAGATTACTCTATCTCTTTTTGCAGGATTCTTGACTTGCAAACCCGGAGACGATCATGCGGCACTCCATTCATAAGCCTTGACCTTGATGGTCCCCTTTGATGAGCCGCTAACCAAGATTTCATCACAGTTTCAACAAATACCTCTCACATTGGTAAAGTCATACCGTTTGCGAGAATACTCAGACCCCTGCTGACATGATGATAGTGAGATTGTGTGATCCTTATAAATCCTATATTAATGGTCAGGATAGCCTTTCCCAAGAGAGTAAGTGAAAATTCTTTTTAGACTGAAAGTCCCTCATCTGGCGTGCTCAAGACATCTACATTCTAAATGAAGGTTGTCTTTCAAAATCTTCCCCAGTGGAAATCAGATGATGCAAAACTGACAAAACTATCATGCATGAATCTCATTTGAACTCATGAATTTACGGGATATACAATCATGTGTGCATACTATGCAAATAACATACATACTCTCAGGGATCAGAGATATAGCCAAGTAAGCATATCCTAATCCCCATTTGTCTTAAAGTACCTACCACTGTCTAAGTACTCTTCTTGACACTCGACCTATTCGAGTCGTCTCTTGAGTTTGATGCTTGCAACTTTCTTAGCATCCCATTGTCTTTAAGTATCGGCCACCGTTCAAATACTCCTTTTTCCTGACACTCAACCTATTCGAGTTGTCCCCAGAGTATTGATACTTGTGATTGACCAAGCATCTATTTATCGTTGAATACCTACTGCTATCTAGGTATCCATATTGTCTTTGAGTACCGACCACCGTTCGGATACTCCCTTTTCCTAACACTTGACTTGTTTAAGTTATCCCCAGAGTATTGATACTTGTGACTAACCAAGTATCTCTTGGAATACCTACTACTGTCTAGGTATCCCCATATCATCAAGTACCCACTGTTATCCAAGTACTTCCTTTTCATGACACTCAACCTACCCGAGTTGTCCCTAAATAATATAGGAGCTATTCAAGCATTCTCATTGCTTTACTTGGCACCACCGTCTAGGTATGCTTTCTAGCACTTAGACCAGCCTAAGTGGTCCCAAATCATATCATTAAATACTTGTGTTCATCCAAGTATTCCAGTACTTTATACACCTGTGGCTATCTAGGTGTTCCACCACTTTTAAGTGCCTGTGGTAATCCAGGTAAGCCTTGTACCATATTCTCAATTACTAGGAGGTGAGAGACCTTCATGAATATCTCAGGTACGTCCTCAATATTCCCAACTATTAAGAGGTGAGAGACCTTCATGAAAATCTCTAGGTACATCCTCGATATTCCCCTTTACCAGGAGGCGAGAGACTTTCATGAATATGCGAGGCACGTCCTCAATATTCCCAATTACCAGGAGGTGAGAGACCTTCATGAATATCCAAGGTACGTCCTCGATATTCACAATTACTAGGAGGTGAGAGACCTTCATGAATATCCAAGGTATGTCCTCGATATTCCCATTACTAGGAGGTGAGAGACCTTCACGAATATCTCAGGTACGTCCTCAATATTCCCAATTACTAGGAGGTGAGAGACCTTCATGAATATCCAAGGTACGTCCTCGATATTCCCCTTTACCAGGAGGTGAGAGACCTTCATGAATATCCAAGATACGTCCTCGATATTCACAATTACCAGGAGGTGAGAGACCTTCATGAATATCCAAGGTACGTCCTCGATATTCCCATTACCAGGAGGTGAGAGACCTTCACGAATATCTCAGGTACATCCTCAATATTCCCAATTACCAAGAGGTGAGAGACCTTCATGAATATCCAAGGTACGTCCTCGATATTCCCATTACTAGGAGGTGAGAGACCTTCACGAATATCTCAGGTACGTCCTCAATATTCCTAATTATAAGGAGGTGAGAGACCTTCATGAATATCCAAGGTACGTCATTGATATTCCCATTACCAAGAGGTGAGAGACTTTTATGAATATCCAAGGTATGTCCTCGATATTTCAACTATCAGGAGGTGAGAGGCCTTCATGAATATCCAAGGTACGTCCTCGATATTCCCCTGTACCAGGAGGTGAGAAACCTTTATGAATATGCGAGGCACGTCCTCAATATTCCCAATTACCAGAAGGTGAGAGACCTTCACGAATATTCCAAGTACATCCTCGATATTACCCTTTACCAGGAGGTGAGAGACCTTCATAAATATGCGAGGCACGTCCTCAATATTCCCAATTACCAGGAGGTGAGAGACCTTCACGAATATTCCAGGTACGTCATCGATATTCCCCTTTACTAGGAGGTGAGAGACTTTCATGAATATGCGAGGCACGTCCTCAATATTCCTAATTACCAGGAGGTGAGAGACATTCACGAATATCCCAAGTACGTCCTCGATATTCCCCTTTACCAGGAGGCGAGAGACCTTCATGAATATGCGAGGCACGTCCTCAATATTCCCAGTTACCAGGAGGTGAGAGTCCTTCACGAATATCCCAGGTATGTCCTCGATATTCCCAACTACCAAGAGGTGAAAGACCTTCATGAATATCCCAGGTACGCTATCGATATTCCCAATTACCAAGAGGTGAGAGACCTTCATGAATATGCGAGGTACGTCATCGATATTCCCAACTACTAGGAGGTGAGAGACCTTTACGAATATCTCAAGTACGTCCTCGATATTCCCAATTACTAGGAGGTGAAAGACCTTCATGAATATCCTAGGTACACCCTCGATATTCCCCACTACCAGGAGGTGAGAGACCTTCATAAATATCCCAGGTACGCCATCGATATTTCCCAATTGCCAGGAGGTGAGACACCTTCACAAATATCCAAGGTATGTTCTCAATATTTCCAATTATCAAGCACCCCTTCGATACTTGTGAATGTCCAAGTATCCCCCAAGAATTTATACTTGTGATCATCCAAGTACCCCTTCAATGTCTATGGTCAGCCAAATACCCATTTTGATGCCTGCAAAGGCTCAAATATCCTTCAGGTTAGTACTTGTGATTATCCAAGTACTCTTTGATATGCTTGTGAATGTCCAGGTATCTATTAGAATTAATGCCTTGAGAAAGGTCGGCACATCCTCCAGAGAAAAATCGGGTACCAGCTGTTGTCTTTGACAAAGGTTAGACACCCCCACAAAACATATGCTCTGAGAAAGGTCGGCTCATCTCCCGAGAAAGGTCGGGTACCAACTGGTGTCCTCGATACAAATCAGGCACCCACAAATGAGATGCCCTGAGAAAGGTCAGTGCATCTCCCGTCAAGGTGACCGAAGTAAGGTTCGGGTCCTAGACAAATCATTAATTGTTTTAACAGGCGACCGAAGAATGGTTCGGGTCCGAGACAAACCACTGATTACTCTAACAGGCGACCGAAGAATGGTTTGGGTCCTGGAGGAGCAATCTCATGTCAAGGCGATCGAAGAAAGATTCAAATCTTAAACAAATTATTGATTGTTTTAATAGGTGACCAAAGAATGGTTCGGGTCCTAGAGAAGCAACTTCCGTCCTTGACAAAGAATGGTTGATTGTTTTAAACATGCAACCAAAGAATGGTTCGGGTCCTGGAGGAGCAATCTCCCGTCAAAGCGACCAAATAAAGGTTCGGGTCCTAGAAAAATCATTGATTGTTTTAACAGGCGACCAAAGAATGGTTCGGGTCCTGGAGAAGCAATTTCCCATCACGACAACCGAAGAATTGTTCGGGTCCGAGACAAACCACTGATTGCTCTAACATGCGACCGAAGAATGGTTCGGGTCCTGGAGAAGCAATCTCCCGCCAAGGCGATCGAAGAAAGGTTTGGGTCCTAGACAAATCATTGATTGTTTTAACATGTGACCAAAGAATAGTTCGGGTCCTAGAGAAGTAATTTCCTGTTTGGCAACCGAAGAATGGTTTCGGTCCGAGACAAACCACTGATTGCTCTAACAGGCGACCGAAGAATGGTTCGAGTCCTGGAGGAGCAATTTCCTATCAAGGCGACCAAAGAATGGTTCGAGTCCTAGACAAATCATTGATTGTTCTAATAGGCGACCGAAGAATGGTTCGAGCCCTGAAAAGCAACCTCCTCATATCACCAAGTAAGATGACGCCTTGATACTTGCCAAACTCGGGGTTCACACCCTATCTCATTCACTCCCGGTAAATAACTACAAGTATCTCATTGTCTATCTTAATATGTGTAATGTTATATTGCTCTTTTTGCATAGAATAGTAGGTCCCAAATAAAATATAATCTGCTACGCATATATGGATAAAATTTAGGCATAAGTTTGTCTTTAAATGCAATCTCTGCGAGCTCACCTTCAAAGAGGGGCAGTTGTTGACGTCTAAATTTTCCTTTTAATTAATTAGGTTTTACTTTATTTTACTTTATTTTATTTTATCTTTTTCAGATAATAAATAAACAAATAACAAAAAATGAACGAAAAAACATAAAAAAACAAGAAAAACAGAAAAACCAGAAAAGCCCCTCCTTTGGGCCTCTTTCATCCATTTCTGCCTCAGCTCGGCCTAGTCGAGTCTTCTTCTTCCTCGCAACGTTGCAGCACATGCGCCGAAGGCGCGACGCCGGAGCGGAGGGGAGGAGCAGCGACGACACACGTGGAGCAGCTATAACCGGACGACGATGGGACGTGGAGTAGGGGAGCAGCTGGCGTCGGATGGGATGCCAATTTGGCCAATGAGGGCCACAATAGTTGACAGTTAAGTTCCATGAACCGGCCACCCCTCGGCCTATAAATAGGCCCTCCATCCCCAACGAAAGACACACAGAAACGGCGAAGAGGAGATTGTCGAAGGTAAGCTTCAATAGCTTTCCCTGAGAGACTTTAGGGGAGGCCCGAAGATGAGCCGCTGGAGATCTTGAATCTAGCCAGAGAAGTGAGCACAAAGACGCACGGAGGAAGGAGAAAGGGAGAGCGATCGAGGTCGCGACCCTTGGACACCCCACTAAGAGACTTCAAGGGGGCCGAGGGCTCATGGCTTCGGATCTGGGCTTCGCCGGAGTAGAGAGAGAGAAATTGGAGGGAAAGGGGCCACGCGAGCCCTGCCGTCATCGCCGCCCTTGTCGCGCCATTGCCATGAGCAAGTAGCATACCACCTCTGTTGCCGTCACAGCCCTCCTCTTTGTCCTGTTCTCATGGTCGCTGTTGCTGCCATCGCCGCCGCTGCCACTAGGGATGCCTCGTCCCCCTCCCTCGGCGCCGCAAATCGGGAACCCTAGGGTTCCCAATTTTCCAGGTCGTGGCCTCGGTCATTGGATCGAACTCGGGCCACGAACCGGGTAGGGTTTCTGCATTTTGAGACCGGGCTGAAATCGGGTCAAAAGGTGGGTCGGATCCGGGTAGGGTTTCACTAGGAACCTAGGTTGTCGGGGTGGGCGAGTGCCCCCAAACGCCCGGCCACGACACTGTTTCAATAAAAAAAAAAAAAAAAAGACGAAAAATCCCGATTCCCGCGTTCGGGTTCGGGTCGTCGGCCTAGGTTGGACCCAACCCGTGGATTTGACCAAGGTTGGTTTATTTTATTATTTTAATATAAAATAATGTTTTGATGAATAAATAAATAATATATTTTAAAAAATAAATAATTTATTTTCAAAAAAAATAAAAAATAATTTATTTTCAAAAAAATCAAAAAAATCAAAAATTATTTTCAAAAATCGTTGAAAAATATTTAAAAATAATTTATATTTCCAAAAATCAAAAAAATATTTTAAAAAATTTTATTTTTCCAAAAATCAAAAAATCAAAAAAATTCCAAAAATTCAAAAAAATCCAAAAAAAAAAAAAAGCTAAAATTCATTTTTCCAAAAATCCAAAAAAAAATGTCCCAAAAAAAAAAAATTCAGAAAAAAATTAAAAATTTTTCCTCCAAAAATGCATGAAAAATCCCTCAAACATCCAAAAAACCTCAAGGTTTAAACAAGATTAGGTACCGAAAGGGCATTAATAATTAACTGGTGTAATCAAGTCCTCAATCCTAATTTATCTGGTTGCGCAAGAGTGACTATTTTTCCCGATAATTCGCTTGGGTTTCTAATCAACCCACCACAAATCGATTAGTGGTGACTCCATTTTAAAAATTGATTTACAGGTTAAAAACTTGGACCATTAAGTTGTGAATTGGTGGACTTGGGAGAGTCCGGGCATAACTAATTTCAGCCAGCCATTAGCCTCCTTAGGTGCTCGTACCCGATTATGGGCGTCGAAAAAAAGAGGTCGCGACATATAGTTTCTTTCTTACTCATGCAGATTGGGATGTATCCCCGAATTTCCGCGACAACTTTAGTAGTTGATGGAGAGATTGGCGGTTCAATCATTTAGGAATAAACACGAGCAGAAGGAGGGCAGATCCAATAAAAAGGAATAAATTCACTCAATTTCAATGCAAAAATCACAAAAAAAAAAAAAAAAGAATTCTAGAATTTTCAACTCTATAAATATGCTCAATCAGGTGGTGGGAAGATTCAATAAGAGAACAAATTCAGTCAACCCCAAGGCAAAATTCACAAAAGGAATGGGTTGCCCCTGCTACGAATATACACAAACAGGTGGTGGGCAGATTCAATAGCTGAATCTATCAACAAGAACATAACCCTAATCACTTTAATCAGCTTTGAACAATCAATAACATACCCCCCATCAAGTTTATTCAAGCGTACGCATGAAATAAGCCGTTCATCCAATTTATTCAAGCGAGTAAATTGGAAGCTGTCGTCAAATGCAGTCATTAAGAGAGAATGAGGAAAGGACAGAAAAGAAAGATCTACAAACTTTTTGGTAACTTTCTTATAGAACGGTAAACCAGGTCATTGACAAGCTTTTATTTGCTTTTCTTGCCTGCCTTTAATTCACCAACGATTAAACAAATCACCTACTTTTATTTGAATTATTTTTCTCCAATTATGTTATCAATTAGTATTGGGTTTGAGTTGCTCATAAAGAATATTTATCATTTAAGTTTACAGAACTTTTTAATGAGTTACGACTTCTATTTGTCTAGCTTGCCAACTTCTTAATTTTACCGACCCCTTCTCGAAATCAGCAATTTTTATTGGAGTACTTACCAACTTTCTCTAATTATATTACCAACTATTTGCCATTACGAACCGTTATTTGAGTTAACTAAAAACATTTATTTGATTTATTAAAATATCAAATTCTTGTATCTAAGAACCGGAAAAAAAAAAAAAATAAAAAAAAACTTCTTTTGACTATTACTGATTTTTATTTATCTTTTTTATTAACTACTTAAATGTATCAACTATTGTAGACTTATCAACCTTCATTTACGTGATTCATTAACTTTTTCTCTATTCAACTCAGATCTAACATGCTTTCCAAATTAATTAATTTTTTCTTTAGTTTACCAACTTTTTCTATTTTTGTTGGTCAGTTACCGATTTTTCTATTAATTTGCAACTTCTACTTGGCTTAAAGACTTTATTCAATGCAATACTCGTTTTTTCTTTCATTTCAAACTCAACCAGAATATTAGTAACTTTTCTCTTATCAAATCATTAATTAGTTTGCTCTAGCAATTATTACCTGTGGTAGTTACCAACATTTATCAATCTAAGATATTTCAAAGATACTTTCGGGAAGATATATATATATGGGAGGTAGAACCACTTTCATGTGTTACTCAATAATTGGAGAAAATATAGCATATATACAACTTAGATGCCACCTCATTTTTACATAAGCCAGTCAGAGAGCTGACATGTAATCGAAGGCCCTCTTTTCTCTCTCTCCTCTTATCACTCTCTTCCTCTTGACTTTCTATCTTCAACTCCGTCTGCAATTCCTCATCTCCTTCATGGACACCAAAATCAGAGGACGTTGAAGTGCCTCCCAACAACTCTTCCAAATCAGTGTCACCGATGTATTCTCCATCTCGACTATGGAGCTTGATCCCAACGCTCATGGCTACCATGGCCATGGAGCTTGACCTCGAGTCTAGAGTTTTTGGTAGCCATGGCAGCTCAAGTTTTGACCACATAGACATTTTCTCTTCCTTTTTTCTCTATTGTGCTAGATTGTCTCATCCAAAGAGCCCATAGACGAATAATCTGTAGTCTCGCAACTGCTATGGCTATGAAGCTCGAGTTTGAGCATAGAGCTCGGGGTCAAATCAAAGCAGCCATGGTTGACCATTGTTACTCGAGGTCGAGCTACGCCGCCACGGTGGCACAAGTAAAAAAAAGAAGAAAGTAAATGTAGCAAACGAGAGAGAGAAAAGAGAGATATCGCAGGAGTCTTCAATGGGAGAAAAAATCCCTGGGAGGTGAGCCTGGGAGCGACAGGTGTCCATATCCAAGTGGCTTGTGTTACTTGTGTAACATGGGCTTGGCGGCGCATGGATATTTTGACCTTGTACGGCGCTCCGCCGAATGCGACATGGTTCTCCGCGCCCACACAAAAACAATCCCAGCGAGGGCCGTCCCTGCGAATCACCTGCCGTGTTAAGCACGTTCCACCTTCCTTAAACTACGCATTTCAAGCTCAGCAATTATAGCAAAAACCTAATCTTAATTCGTGCTTTCCAATGTCCACCGTCTTTGCCTCATTTCTCCGATGAACTATTCTCTCTAATATAAAAACCCTTTTCTTTTTAGATGACATCAAACGCTTTCTCAATCTCGAACTCATCGTCTCTTTTGATTTCACGGGGAAGAGAGAAGAACATGATGCCGGGCGATCATCTTTCGATGAACCCAAAAGGGGACCTCGACCCGAACCCGCCTCAGACGCCAGCGGCCCACTTGACGAGCCATCAGCTCAGGAAGAAGGGCATCGGGATCAAGACCTGGCTCGTGGTCAACTCGACGGGCCAGGCCCAGCTCGTCGACGCGGGGAAGCACCTGATCAAGCGGCAGACAGGGCTCTCAGCGCGGGACCTGAGGATCCTGGATCCATCGCTGTCCTATCCGTCGACCGTGATTGGGCGGGAGAGGGCGGTGGTGATCAAGCTGGAGCACATAAAGGGAGTGATCACGGCCAAGGACGTGTGGCTGCTCAACTCCAAGGATCCTGCGGTGGCTCCTTTTGTGGAGGAGCTCAAGCGCCGGTGCTCGCATCATCATCAGGCCAACGCCATGAAGGTTCGGAGTTATATTTTCTGAGCATGTCAATACAATAGAACTTTATCAAAGGATCCATGGCATTTGATTGATTAGTCCAAAGTCAGCATATTCCATTTTACTTAATGAAGTTGAGAATTATTTAGCTGCTCCTGGAGGACAATGTCCTTCTTACTCAAGTTTCAAAGTGAAATAATGTGAACTAGAGTGGATTGGGAGATTGTTTAGTATGCCTTGAAAACAAAACAGCTTAGTTCACTAGTAGAATTCAAGGTTTACTCTTCTTGTTCTTAAATATGTGAAATATCAACACAGTAAAGTAGTTCACCTGTCTATTAATTTCACTTTCAAAGTCAAACTCTACAACTTTTTCTTTTTTTAACCAGAAAATGAAACATTGTCGTTAATAGTGCGGCTACAATCTAGAAACCCATTTATCATTTCATAATATGTCCTGAGAACTACCATTTTTAATTAATTTTTTAGATTAAAAACTTGTCCCCTCACCATCTCGTTGGGGTCTTAGACTGGGTCTAGCCAATCCTGGGGAAGCGGTACTTTATTTCTTCGATTTATCCAGTATCCAACTGAAGCAACAAACGCATCCTACCCCAGATACCATCACCCGTGAAAATTTGTTTTTCTTAGTTCCGGTAGTCGCTAGCACTTGAAACCTAGAAACGGGACATTTTGCTGACATTCTTCTTTCGTTATTATTCTCTCGTGACAGGTCAACAGAAGCAGTGGTGGTGAAGAGCAATCTGAGGAAGCTTTACATCAGATTTTTGAAGCTACACATCAGGAGGGGTTGTACTCTCGAGATGTTGAGCAACAGCATGACAGATCCGAGACTCTTCCTTTCGAGTTTGTCGCCTTAGAGGCATGCCTTGAAGCTGCGTGCACTAGTTTAGACGATGAGGTAAGGGCTCTGGTTTTTCATCTGCGTTATCTGCATTGGAAAGCAGTATATCGTACTCATCGATCCTCGAATTGTTTGCCCGGAAATTTAGGCAAAGGCATTGGAGCAAGAGGCGAATCCTGCGCTGGACAAGCTACTTTCGAAGATTACCACCCGTCATCTCGAGCGGGTCCGGCAGATTAAAGCTCGCTTGGTCGCGTTGACGGGACGAGTTCAAAAGGTTTGAGTTTTCCATCCTGCAGAATTCTATAGAATTTTCCTCGATGCTGGTTAACTTCGAATGCGTTGGTAAGTGTAAATGAACTATTGGTAGAGAGAACGACTCATGCCATTTTCTTTCTCTCTAAATTAACTTAATCGTAACCCATTAACACTTTTATGCAAAACCTACCTTTTTTGATAGTGCGTAAGTACTAATTTACCCACTTTTATTAGCATAAATTTACTAGCCCTTCGAATTGACTAACTATTTTACAAAATCACCCACCTAAATTAGAATAACTTACTAACTTTTGTCAGATTAAATTACCCCTTAGTTTCAGATAACCAACTCACATTTGAGTTATGTACCAAGATTTAATGTTTTATTATATTTTACCGGTTAATCTAGTAAGTTACCAAATTTCATTTGTCTTATAACTATTTTTTTTTTTTTGTTACCAAATTTCATTTGTCTTGTAACTATTTTTTTTGAACTCTTCACCTCTTCGGATTATATCAATAGAGTCTTATCTAGTGGAAACAATGATAACTATTTTGGGATTCTAATGTCATATGATTCATTGTTAATGTTGGTGAGAAAAATAAATAAAAGTGAATAAATCATGAGAGAGTTTGTTTTGTTAGAGACTAGAATCATCATGTACGCCATATAATATCAATGCGAACTATGAAAATGGAAAATTGGGATCAAGGAGGCATGTAGAGGCTGCCTAGAAAGTGCTATTTAATTAATTTAAAAGTTTAAACAGTTAGATGAACACGTATATTTAATATTGAATTCCATGACCATAACTAATCAAAAGAAACAGTTCACCATGGATCATTTTTTTTATCTCTAGATAAGGAACGAGATCGAGAATCTTCTTGAGGATGATGGAGACATGGCAGAGATGTACTTGACCAGCAAACTACTCCAAGATGAAAAAGAAAAGCCCTCGTCTTCTTCTTCCTCGATCTCAGGAGAGGATGATGAGTTTCATGAGCCAGACAAAGAAGAAAGGCAAGCATTCTGTCTCTAGCATCATGGTTTTGGTTGCAGGCCGAAAAATTTCGAATCTTTCTCTCTATTTCTTCAAAGCCCTTTCCCTTTAATCATGCAGGAATCGCAAAGGAGACGATGAAATCACGCCGGATGAGAGTTCTAGCTCTCCGCGCAGCTCGCTGGACGATGATGAAAAGGAAGAAGGCAGGGTCAAAGACAGTAACTCTCATGGTAGCTTAAGCGTGAGCAAGCGCTTTAGTGGCTCGAGACGCTCAAGCAAGCACCTCGATGTGGCCGAATTGGAAATGCTCCTAGAGGCCTACTTTGTGCAGCTCGACGGCACGCTCAACGAGCTATCCGCGGTACAATCTCGAACTCTACACTGGTGCGCGCGAACTCTTAACGGCGAATCTCATTAGGTTCATTAAAAACATTTTCAACTTGTCTCTGTTGAAAGCTAAGCGGAATACATTCAAGACACGGAGGACTATGTGAACATAATGTTGGATGACAAGCAAAACAATCTGCTGCGAATGGGAGTGGTGATATCGACGGCAACCATATTCATGAACATGTTCATCGTCATGACCGGAATATTCGGCATGAACGTCAATATTTGGCTCTTCCTCAATCCGGATCCGAAGATCAACAATTTCATCTGGACAGTAAGTGGATGTACCTTCGGGACGATCGTCTTGTTCGCTATTGCAATAACATGGTTCAAGTATAGACGGTTAATATAGCTAGCAGACAAGATCAACATCGCTCGGAGAATGTTCCGTGTGGAAACACAGAAAAGTTTATACTTTTACAATATGTGTCTATATCTGTAGTTTGCCAAAACTTTTTTAAGTCATGTATCGATATTTATTTGATCGATATTGAATTACAACTTTTTCTAATATTATATACAACTTATATTGAAGTTACTAAGTTTCATTTCTGAATATCAACTTTATTTGAGTTCATTACCAACTATTTACGACTCTTAATTGAGCCACTTACAGACGTTGATTAGTTCGTTTTGAATTACAACTTATTTTAATAAGTGCTTACTTTTATTAAAATTACCAACTCTTATATCAAACTATCAACCATACTTAAGAAATTATCAATGTTCTTTTTAGGGTTAATACTATGAAAAACTCTATTCTGCTACACATAAGACAAATTAATCCCAAAGTAATTTTTTGACCATTAAAATTCTAAATTAGTAAACATGTGACAAATTTACCTTATGTTTGTTTTTATTAAATTTTACTATCAAATTGCTAAATCGGATAATAAGTGACAGCTAATGGGTGTACTAGTTTGTAGTTTTACTCTCTTTTAGTCATAGGTATACTAATTTGTAAACTTTTATGGTATCAATCCAATTTAACGGAAACTAACAAAGGCTAAATTTATCACAAATGTACTAACTTGGGGTTTTTATGGTTAAAAAAATTAGTTTAAGATAAATTTATCACATATATATTAGTTTGGGGTTTTCGTGATATTAACCGTTCTTTTTAAAAAATAGCTAAGGTTATTAAATCTTTTTAAGCCACCTATCAGTGTCGACTAAGCAGTTTCTGAATTACCAATTTTTCAAATAATTTACCAACTCTTATTGAATTTATCAAATCTAATACAAAATTACCATTTTATTTTGAGTCACTTGGCATAATAAAATTATATTTTATACTTTATCAATAATCGGCCGCTTCAACAAGAATTGATATATTATTAGAACAATTAATAATTTTGAATCGATCGAATAAAATTTAGAGAATGGCTTTGTCACAACTTACCCCTCTCAAGGGAGGAAAATATGTTTAGAGATACTTGCTTATAAGGTGTGGACTCTCCTTCTCCTTAAATCCATACCTCGCATGACATTGATTTTTATAACCTATATATTAAAAAAAAAAAAAAAAAACAGCAACTAACCATTGTTGAAGGTCAACTAGAAACTTAATCAAGACCCAGAAGTATCATCTTGATGCATGTGCAACTAGAAATTTTGGGATCAGAAACTTGATTACCCAAGCTATTTAACTAAAGCCTTTTTGGTACCCAAACTTAATTATTTGCTAATCAAAATGTCAAGGTAGCCTATCGAAAATTCTAACATTCATCATAACCATTCTACAAATAACGATCAATATATTAAATTGCGCAATCAAATATAATCAAATTGAAGTGCACAAGCAACAACCTATATAGTCTCTACAAAGAAAACAACACAAAAAAACCCCTATTGTAAAGCCATAAAAACTTGTCCAGATTTGGGTACAATTTTTTATGAAATGAACTTTCAGTTAAAAAAAAAAAAAAGCTAAACTAGTTCTAAAATAGAATTAACCCTCTCGGCCAAGCGCGCAAATGATGAAAGAAACAGCGGAAAAGTGGCAAAGCAGCTAAACGACCTAACGCCGGGAACGTTAATCACAAAAACGACGCCTCAACAAAACGAACCTAACGCATCTGATTGAGGTTCCGGCTCAACTAGGACCGGAACCCAAACCAAGACTCTCGCCAACAAGCAACAAAACACACAACAACCAACGGAGGAATGGACAGGACCGGAGTTCGCGCGAGCCGGTCAGTTGAAGGGCCTACCGAGTTCAGCTTGAGGACTTTGGCTGAACGGTCGTCGGACGGAGATCGTGCGCAGCTGAGGCGTCAGTTGAAGCTCTCTCGCACTCTCCCGGTCTCGCTCTCGAGCGCCCCCCCTCTCTCACTCGCTCCTCTCTCCCTTTTAAGCACTGGCGTGCATGGCCTCCTGCCACCCCAGCTCTTGCTGCCGGTGTGCCCTCGATCATCGACTGCGGTGCGACGCTCGTGCTTGCTTTCCTATGTGCCGTCCTCTAGTTCGCGTACGTTGTTCTCTTTTCTGCGGAACGCGTGAGGGAGACAGAGGGAGAGGGAGAGAAGGCTTGGGCCGGTCTTTGGGAAAATAAAGGAAAAGTAGGCCGGCCCAGGTGAAAAGAAAGAAAAAGGATTCTCGCTCTTCCCATTTTCTTTTCTTTTTTTCTTTTTTTTTTCAATTAATTTCTTTCTTTTCTTCCTTTTTAATTTTTTCTTTACAAATTTCTATTATTATTAATGCAAAGGCTCCTAATATCTATATGCCGTGCAATTGAATGAAAATAAGTTTTGCTAGGGGTTAAAAATTAATCACTAATTTTTAATGCAATTAATGAATGATTAAATGAGTTGTCAATAGGTTCAAATAAAAGCAACATTAAACTAGTCGATGGCTTCATTAAGAAAAACATTGTTTGATAACTAAAAGTGGTATTTTCATGTAAATGACGGTATACTTAATCTTAAGAGGGCTAGAACAATTGGTAGATCTTGTCCAAATAAGAACCGGTGAAAAGAAAAATCAGAACTTGTCCTTTTTGCATGAACCCGATCGGAGTTCCTTAGATTCTTAAAATATGATAGCTCGATCTATTAGATCAGTTTAAGCAATGTTTGCTCATCATATTTGGGCGTTTACCCGACATGTGCGGCTCATTCTTTTCTGCTCTTTTTTTAACCTATTTCAGATTAAATATCTTAGCATTTAAAAAGAATATATATATATATATATATATATATATGAATATTTTAGCAATTTGATGAATAGGCATTTAAGGGCAGTCAAAGCACTCCAGGTCTCTTCTTCCACGACAAAAGCTGAAACCTGCGAACCGTTTTGAAGGGCATCCATTCGTATTATAATCATCAACATTGTCATCATGTGTGAAACTGGCATTTACTTCCTTTTTTGCAAGCTAATTCCCGCAAGTCAACTTGGTATCGTACATCTATTTAATTAGGTTGTCAATTGGCACAGGTCTTCTTTATATAGACAGGGTTTTGCTGACTTTGATTTATTATATGGACAGGGTGGTTTTGCTAAGTTTGATTTACAGTTGTACCAGAAAAAAAAAATGTTAGACCCTGCAATACCAGCCCTTGTCCCAGAATGTTCCTTGTCCAGCCTCACTTCTAATGTGCATAGCTTAGGCGCTTCTAAAGTATGTAAATATGCAACTTGGGAGACAAATAGGGGTTTAGAAATTTGAACTCAAAACAATTACTCTGTTATTATGTAAGATTTAGTGGGATTACTGTCAATTATTGCAAATATTTTAACATCAATCATATATTAACAATCTGCGAAAGATCTATACTGTATCATCTAGAGGTTGTTGCACTGGTACAACAAAATGATAAATTATTCTGTCAAATCTCTAGTAAAATATTTCTATCGAACGTGCTCATGGCTTGGCCTTGATAGTGCGTGCTTTTCTGGACCTAAAAAAGTGACCCCCACAGGACAACCTAGGACAGGGTTCATGGATAACCCGGTGAGGACCGGCACTGAATATCACCTGGCTCGTTAAGCTCGGTCCAATCCATACATAACACCAACCAATTATCTCTATAGTTTATTCATCTGAGAGTTAAATAGACCGCGCTCCATCAGTGGATGCTCCCAAAGCAATCTTCACTCAATGACCGTGTCCAGCGATCGTCTTCCGACAATGCCCCAAGATGACCCGGCAGCGAGCCCGGCCCCGGTCAACGTAGGCGATACGAACGACCATCGGCCCTGGAAGAAGGCGGTGCGGGTCAAGACCTGGCTTGTCATCGACTCGACTGGCCGAGTCCAGCAGATCGATGCCGGGAAGCATTCGATCATGCGCCGCACAGGGCTCTCAGCCCGTGACCTCCGGATCCTCGACCCATTCCTCTCGTACCCGTCATCCATCACGGGCCGCGAGAGGGCGATTGTGATCAAGTTGGAGCACATCAAGGGGATACTCACTGCGCATGATGTCTGGTTGCTGAACTCTAGGGACCCGGCGGTGGTTCCTTTCGTGGAGGAGCTCAAGCGACGGTTCTTGAATTATCATGAAGCCAACATGGTCAAGGTTTTCAATCTTTCCTTTATTCAAAATTGATGTTTTATATTTATTTGTTTTATTGTGTTAATTTTGGATTGAATTATGCATTTATCACACTAAACGAAACTGTTTTACAATATACAGTTGATTACATATACTTCCATAGTTAGGGCATATTTGTTCATAGTGATAATTATATTTGGGGAAAATTTCAGAGCATGAAATGAGGCCATTTCCCTGAAAAAGAAAAAAAATAATAATAATAATAATAATAATAATAATAATAATAATAATAATAATAATAATAATAATAATAATAATAATAATAATAATAATAATAATAATAATAATAATAATAATAATAATAATAATAATAATAATAATAAAAAACAAAGAAGAAGCTCCAAAGTAGACTTATCTGAAAGAATGATCTAAAGAGAGTTGGCCAGATTTGGGCATCAAGGTTTTTTACTCTGTCTATAGATTTCAAGACTTACATTTCATGAGGTTGAGGCCACCATGTTTTTTACTCTGAGCCATTTTGTCCCAGCTCACAAGGTGCATTTTTTTCTTAGCTTTAGAACAATCAAGAAGAAGATGAAAAGGGGAAAGAAGGGAAAAAAGGAAATAAAACAAAAAAATACTCCTAGACAAAAATGTCCTCGATCATATTTTGAAAAGTGACATGTGAGATGCACATGGAGCTTGGGCTCTTATTCAAGATCTTCTTTACAATAAAATTCAATTTGAATCTTTTTTTTTTTCAAAAATAATTCCACTTAAGGTCTTTATTGAAAATTTCCAAATATATTGTCTTAGAATCTATGAATTTGTCTCATGTGTGAAATACAGCTGATATCTTACAAAATTGAATATCATCAATAGAAATATTAAATTAAAATATGTTACGTAATCAAAGAATATGGACATACCTTGTTGTTTGAAGTTACAAATTCATGTATGGGATATGTCCAATGATCTTTTCTTCTACATTAAACAAGGTAACAAATGTTTTATATTGCTGTACTCAACCACCAACAACATGTATATGAATTTACAATAGGAACAAATTTATTGTTTTTAATTTTTTTTTAGTAATGATTTAGTAATTACTATGTGACTCATTTTTATGGTAGTAAATGTTTCTAGAGAATGTAATTCTAATTTAATTATATTTCCATACTGTTTCCTTTTAGTTTTTCTTTTATAAAAAATATTTACAATGAGATCTCACCATTTTATATTTTTAAAAATATGATGGTTCACAAGGGAAAATCAATTATAATAAATTTTCTAAATTTAAAGAAGTCAGAATTGTATTCCACATTTCCAGTTCACTTGTGCATTAGTATGTTATAGTAAAGTAGATACGTTATTCAATGATTTTACAGGAAATCATATTTCCACAACAAAAAACTCTTCTTTGACAACTTTTACAGATTCTACATTTTGACTGGACTAATTTGCTCTTAACAATCCATCCACAATCTCTTTGAGCATTCATGAAAATTATAAAAACAAAAGTACCCTCTAACAAATTGAGCAAATAATCATACACACACACACACCCACACATATATATCTAATGATCCATTTGTTTCTCAAAATATATATATATATATATATCTAATGAATCCGTTTGTTTAAAAAAAAAATGAAATTTTTTTTTTCAAAAATGATTGCTTTTATCATTTAAAATAATTAGTTAATTATAAATGTTTTCACCATCAATAACAATTTATGTTTACATTTTTTCATGGATGATGAAAATATTTTTCGTTAATTTTTTTCATTAACGATATAATCAATTTTTTTAGGAAACTAATTTTCGAATCAATTATCTTTTGCAAAACAAACACACCATAAACTTATTGTTTTATTTCTTCCATGGCAAAAACCCTTAGTCCCGCTTTCCTTTTTCATTTTAAGTGTCTTTCTCTTGACAGTGTGTGGTCCTCTTGGTTTTTTGCACTCATTAAACAAAAATGTTTAGCTTATTTGTCTCTGACCATTTACCTCTCATTGAGCTCAAAAATAGGAAAAACATAAACATGAAAATATCTTCAAAAAATATTCTTAGATGATATAGCTGATTTTGAAAATAATTAATAATAAAAAAATAGGGGAATTCTACTTAATCCCTAATTTAATCAAACTAGAAAGTAAAATATGTTAAGAGATCTAAGTAGATTCTTTTTAGTTTGAATTATGGCTTACTTCTTTTTTCTCTCTTTCTCTCTCTCTCTCTCTCTCTCTCTCTCTCTCTCTCTCTCTCTCTCTCTCTCTCTTTGGTAAAGAAGTATACCTTCATAACAAGAATAAGAGCCCCTCTTCTTTCTTCAGTGCGCTACTTCTGATCTTTACAGTGACTACAAATCTTTATAGGTTCTTTTTATCTTTTAACGCACATTAAACTGTTAGAACCCACGATTGGCTTGTAAGGAAAGAATGACCTTGTTCATTTTCCAATTAGATTCGCCGAAACGGCAGCGGTGAGCAAACTGCGGAGGAGCTGACAAAAATCATTGAAGGTACGCAAGAGAGTGTGGAACCCAGTCAAGTGTTGAAGGAACAACAAGACAGATTACAGACTCTTCCTTTTGAGTTTGTTGCTTTAGAGGCATGCCTTGAAGCTGCTTGCTCCTGTTTAGACGACGAGGTACACTGTCTCTATGTTATTTCGGTTTCCATATTTAATTGCTTGGTACTTGGTGCTCATGAAACTGCTATGGATGAACTTTCGTATGCATTTGTACTCGAAAATGCAGACAGAGGCATTAGAGAAAGAGGCTTATCCCGCTTTGGATAACCTAACTTCGGAGATCAGTAGCTTCTACCTCGAAAGGGTTCGTCAGATTAAAGGTCGTTTGGTTGCATTAACTCAACGCGTACAAAAGGTTTGTGACTCTTCTTTTCTATCTATACTAAATTTTTGTTCTTCCTCATGCTAGAAATTCGGATTTGAAATCGAATGGTTGCGTCAATTTGTGACAAGTGTCAATCCATGACAAATCTCGATAGGCTTGTAGAAATAGGTTGGTTTCTATCAAAATACACCAACAGATTAAACCCCATGACTGAGAGTTGGTTGGGGGTTAGGGGATTTCTAACTTTATAGAAGGTCATTCGTTTGAATCTCACTAATTGCATGCAAACTACTTTTTTGAGAAGAATACTTATATTGACCAAAGCCTTAAGTTAATTGGTTCACTGGGCTTGTAGTATGTTTCATGGGCCTTTTGGTAGCCATTTTCCCATGCCCATGTCCAATGGTCATTAAAAAATAAAATGAAAAAAGAAATATACTTAAATATTGTTAATTAACTAGTAACTTAGGCCATATGGTGATATGAGGACAACGTTATTCCTTTGCTACAACCAAAAGTTTTAGAGGTGGATGCACACACGAAGTAAGTTGAGACAACACCTCGTTTGATACCATGTAGGAAAGCTCAATCCAAAAGACAATAAGTGGAGGGAGACCACATACAAATAAAGGGCATATAACCCCATAATCAAGTGGTGAGAGATATCTTAACAAACTAAGACATCAGTTAACATTGCTTTCATTAAGTACATGTCTCAAGTGTCTACATTTCATAGCATGGGCCTTTTCCATGTATCTCTAGGTAAGGAATGAGCTTGAGCATCTTCTTGAGGATGATGGAGACATGGCGGGGATGTATTTGACCAGCAAACTGCTTCAGGAAGAAGATGACAACTCTTCTTCTTCTTCAGATACCATCGAGGAAGACGAAGATCATGAATTAAACAATGACAGGCACATACTCAATCTCTTGCTTTCTGTTCATTTCAATGCTCTTACTTTTATCTTATCATCAAATTATACAGGCATCACAGTGGAGATCCTGATATCTCACCCGACGACGGCTTGACTCCTCTGCATGGCTTGCTGAATGATGAAATCGAAAGGGTCGAGAGCAACAGTTCTCGCGGTGCCCCAGCCAGGCCTGCCGACGTGGCAGAGTTAGAGATGCTCCTAGAGGCATACTTTGTGCAAGCTGATGGCACACTTAACAAGCTCTCTACAGTATGAATCTCATTCCTACTCTCTGACGACAAATTAAATTTCTTTATGAAAACACATACCCCAAAAGAGACACTGAACAACCTTTTTTTTTGTGAATTAATAGCTTAACTTGTTAGTCCTCTTCTTATTTTTTTCTGATCTTAAAGCTGAGGGAATACGTCGATGACACAGAGGACTACGTGAATATAATGTTGGACGACAAACAAAACAATCTTCTGCAGATGGGAGTGCTGTTAACAACTGCTATTCTGGTGATCAGCATGTACGTAGCCATTGCTGGCGTGTTTGGCATGAACATTACCATCAACCTTTGGCATCCCCCAAATAATTCGCAGGAAGACTTCTTATGGACCATTGGCGCTTGCTCCATCGGGACCATCATTTTGTATGTTGGCATAGTTGCATTGTACAAATACAAAGGTGTGATATATTAAGGGCATGCAGAAATTTAAGATCACCTGCAAAATACGCGAACTGTTTAGGTAGACATCCTCCATGGATAGTCTGTTATGACTACTACAAAACTGTAATTCTGAACTTGTAGCTCATGTAATCTTGAAGCATGTGGACACAAGATGAGATGATTCCCAGTACAATGAAGTAGAAAAGAAAAAAGGATATAAAGAGATACTACTGTATCTATTATCAAATTTGTAAAATGAGACAGATTTCGCTGGAAAACGAGGAAATTGGTTGAACCAATGAGTTGAACCCACTGGTATGCCTTACATGCGTATTCTCGAGGAAAAACTTGATGGAAATGTCGTAAAAGAATGAGCAGAAGCCCAAAAAGAAAAATAAAACAGTTACAAAGAAAAGAATGATTTGTCTTCCCGAAACACTACATAGATAAGAAGTATCACCCCGACATCGACATCCTTGTCTTTAATTCTGCCACTGAGGCTATGTAGGTCTTCATAGATTATCAAAACAATGGTGCCCAATAGCTTCCCAAATACTCAAAAACGGTTTACTTAAAAATATCAGTGCAACATTCTTCTGCAGAAAAGATCTTGATAGAGGCCATTCTTCGGAAAGGTTGCGTGACCGTAGGAGACCTAATAAATCGAAAGCTGCTACAATAATCGTTGACAGCTTTATCGAATGTGCCCCTTATGTGTTGACACATCAGCATCAGATCTTGGCATGCATCTTTCAAAACTTCTCTTGCTGGTTCACCTGAGAAACCCCACGGAAAAGATTCAAACAGAGTAGAATACATGGAAAGCCATTTTGAAGATCACCAGAAAAGAAAATGCTAGATGACCAACAGCTCCATTTGTTACAGAAGACGGGGGAAGATGGATGCGAGACACGAAAGCTGGGCCTAATGCCTCGGAAAGGAAGGCCTCTACTAACCAGGGCAATACATTGGAAAAGTTTCACGGTGTTAAGGTGCAAAGTTAAAACAGAGAATTGCTACAATTTGGAAAGACTTAACAGTGCTGGTTATGGCAACATGTCCATGATGTGCTGTGCGGATTCCATGAGCTTTTCTAACCATTTTTTGACAAAATCCAGCAGCACTTAATCCTTATTTCCTGGTCTACCTATATATACAAGCAATACATAACCAACTACAATTTCACACTATAACATGATGTCTAGAAGCAAAGCAAAGCATCCTAAGTACATCACATCTCTTAGGCTTGACATTGATCAGAGCACATAATACCTGGGAAACTATATTAGAAATGTCAAAAGTTATGTATAATAATTATTTTAGTGTCAAAACCACCCACCTTGGCGTTTGATTTGGGCCAAAAATCCCGTTTATGTTGGATCAGCTTGCGACCAAAAAAAAAATTATTTTAGTGTCAAAAGTTTCTGTTGGATCACTTAAATGCCAAATTGGAAAAAAAAAACAATCACTTTGATGCCATCAGTGAGAGATTCAGACCAAATTGGTTACATGGTTTTTATATTTAAAAAAATATAAATTGATGTATCTTTTAAACGATGTCATTTTCTATCCTCCTTAAGAAACGACATCGTTTTTCCATTATACGTGGACGAACTTACAAAAATGACGCCGCGTAGCTCACATGGGGACTGAAATTGGGGTTCTTCATCTGCATTCAAATTACATCCTCACCTGACGCCAACGTAGCTCGCTTTCCTGCTCACCCATCATTGCTTGGCCGCCATCATAGTAACTTGACCAAGTGAGCAATGACGAGGTCATTCATGGCGTGTGTCCTGACTTGTACAAGGCATCCATCCTCTATAGTGCAAACTAGTGCTTGGAGCCGTCATTTTTGGGCTTGGCCAGCCAGTAGAAGGTGGGGAACAACTAGAACAATGAAGGCGCGATTAGTTCCGGGGCTTAGGAGTGAGGAGAGGCTGATGTTGTTGCTCTAGCCAAAAGTGAAGGGAAGAATAGGAGGTGAAGGCAGGAGGAGGACGAGGAGGAAGGAAGAAAGAGGATCAAAGGTGGAGAAAGCGAAGATGGGGAGTGTGAGGGAGACAAGGAGGGTGTAGATGAAGATGGTGGATAGGCTCTACTCAAGAGGCAGCCATAGTGGCTCTTTCTAAAGGGGGAAGGAGAAGGAGGAGGAGGACAAGAGCTTGGGCTTATTGACAATGTCAGATGAACCGGAGGTGGAGCGGTGCTAGTGCTAGATCTAGTGTTGGTGCTAGGGTTGTTCTTCAGGGAAGAAGACGAGGATGATGCCCATGCCTGACAAGTTCTAGTCATTGTTCCTGCCTTGCTCGTCGCTAGTATGCCCATGTGCTCACCTTTTACGCCCATTTGAAAGACACCAAATGGCATGGTTTTGTTTTTTGGATGCTAACTATACTCTTTAGCGAGCCACTTTGGCTTCAAAAATTAATAAAAAAAGTGCCACATTGGATTTTTAACCAATCAGATTAGCGTTGGCACTAAAATGATCATTTTTCAAACTTTTTAATACTTAAGTGGTCAAAAATAAACTTTTTGCATCAAAGTAACTTCATATATAATTTTTTGCACTTCTAGTATAATTAACCCCATAATACCTATCGTTTAAACTCTAACATTAACTAGGGCTTCCGAAGGATGAGAAATGTTGTAACCACAAAATATTACCCATGGACTGCAGAATAGACACAAGATGCATTAAAACTATATGGAATCTAAACTTACAAAAAACATACTGTGCCATAGCAAGAACAGAAAATATGGAGAACATTGGAGAATACTAGAAGATCCTCCTCACTTCTATCCCAAGGAGAAAAGGGAAAGTATAATAGGAAATGTTCTAGTAGGTAGTTTATCATGACATTTTTCCAGATTTGTTAACCTCCAACACGATGAGTAATTCAGGCTTTATTCGTTGGTTTACCCAACGAAAAGCAAAAGTAAGAAGTAACCTCCATTTTGAGGGAAAAATGAACATTTAGTATGTGATAATGATGGGTGTAAACTCATAAGTAGTAACCATCCGGTTAAAATTCTTCCTTTTACAAAGTTTACTGCTTCTTCTGATGTTTAAGACTGACATGCTGATGTTGACCAAAACGATTAATGGATAGAAGATCCCTACTATGTACAGATATGACAAGTAGCACCAAATACAGTAATGTAGTACTGACTCTTGAGTCAAGTTAAATTTCAGTGCATTTGCAAGTGTATGATCCTCCTCATCAAGAGAAAATGTGGCATTCCGTTGATCTCCAAAGGATGCGTGTTCCATCAGCAACAACTACTGTACAAGCAAAATATTATACAATGTCGAGAAAAAATATCACTAACCATGCACGGAGAGAGAGATTTTATATTTTACGGTTAAGAGATTAGCTTCGTATAAAGATTCATCTTTACAATTCAGATGAAAACACTAGTTTCCACAATGGACTCAATTACACTAACCAATTTGTTTCACTCACTCTTCCATAAGAACTTAGCTCACCAGACCATAGTTTGTTGAAATAGTTTGTTATCATAAAATATGTGTCCCTTGATTAAGAGAAGACATGACTTTTGTTTAAGAGATGATGTACTTCTTGATTAAAAGATGTGACTCTTAGTTAT
This sequence comes from Eucalyptus polyanthemos subsp. polyanthemos, assembly GCA_017140185.1. NCBI lineage: Eukaryota > Viridiplantae > Streptophyta > Magnoliopsida > Myrtales > Myrtaceae > Eucalyptus > Eucalyptus polyanthemos. The sequence continues at coordinate 18,431,572 of CM029463.1, read as the reverse complement.
GAAAATATGTGGCTCTTGATCCTAAAAAGAGGTTATTGATAGTTATGAAAAAAAGTTATTTTTGACATGAAAAGTGGTAATAGTTGGGGATAAGGTATCTATTCCCAAGAAATATGTTGATTGGTTGTCCTCTGAATAGAAGAACTATCTTATATGATCAATTCACATATTATTTATAAAAATCCCAATTGTTCATAAATGCTTCTTCTTCAAAACTCTTTCTTCTTCTCTTTTCATACACACAACTTTAACAACATATTCAAAATGAAATTTTAAGAGAGAAATTGAGTGATTGTTGAACTTGTTTCTATGCAACTTTGGTGAATATCTTGGAGATATGTTTGTTCTAAACTCAATAGTAATAATAGTGATGGCAAATAATACCTTAAGGATAGAGATCATCATTATGTATCAAAGTATCAAGGGTCTATTGCTACTTTTCTATCTTCATTGGCAATCCAATTTCCCCAACAATCTTAGGTTATTATTATCATGGAGATGGAGACATCAGCTACATCAAGTTCTCACAATCTTGACAAATTGTGAATTGATCTTGATGATGGAACTAATTCATCTTATGAAAGGACAATATGATTCTTCTTTTATCTACATTATGTATCTTCTACATCCTGGACCCCAACTTGTCCCCCAATCCAAAGGATGATGATTCTGATGAAATCAAAGCTGCAAGGAAAAGGCGTGAGGATGAGGAAAGCAAATGCCGAGGAAGGATTTTCAATGCTTTGTCAAATGTCTATATGAAACTTTTCGATCTTGCACAAATCCCAAAGACATTTGGAATGCCTTGGGGGCCATACAATATTGACAAATAGAGAATTATTTGTGCAACAATGGAGTTAGAGTCAATCACTGAAAGTAAAAGTTCCTAGAGAGGCTTCAGGTCTTAGCTTATGTGGCCCGGCTGTGCATCTTGGCTGCTTGCAGGGCATGGTCAGCGGACGATCTATTGCTGGTGATGCGACCACTGCAGGATAATTTGGTTCTCTTCAAGTCAGCCTCGGTCTAGTCGGTGGAAATTGTGGACTTCTGTTAGGAGTTAAGGACGCGGTTGATTGTGGGGTTTAAGCAAAGCATTCATCCCATTGTCTTGTGGATAGAAAAGTGGGATTCACCTGCAAAATACGCGCAATGTTTAGCTAGACACCCTCCACGGATAGTTCGCTATTGCAAAACTGTAATTCTGTCCTTGTAGCTCGTGTAATCTTGAAGCATGTGAACACAAGGAGAGATGATTCCCAGTACAATGAAGTAGAAAAGAAAAGTGGATATAAAAAGAGACTAGTGCATCGTTTATCGATTACCAATTGTTCGTATCCTCGAGGAAAAACTTGGTGGAAACGTCGTAAAAGAATGAGCAGAAGCCAAAAAAAAAAGAAAAAAACAGTGAAATAGAAAAGAATGATTTGTCTTCCCAAAACACTATATAGACAAGAGGTATGACCCCGAAATCGACATCCTCGTCTTTAATTCTGCCACTGAGGCTACGTAGGTCTTCATAGATGATCAATACAATGGTGCCCAATGGCTTTCCAAATACTCACAAACGGTTCACTAAAAAATATCAGTGCAACATCCTTTCTGCAGACAAGATCTTGATAGAGGTCATTCTTTAAATAGGTCACATGACCGTAGATTGAGGAGACCTAGTAAATCGAAAGCTGCTACAATAATTTCACTGTTAATCCGAGTCCATGTCCTGGGAAGTAAGATCATCAGGAGGATTTTTCATTCTAAAATCTTTGACAGCATTATCAAATGTGCCCCTTATGTGTTGACACGTCAGCATCAGATCTTGGCATGTATCTTTCAGTACCTCTCTCGCTGGGTCACCTGAGAAACACCACGTAAAAGATTCAAACGGAGTATAATACATGAAAAGCCATTCTGGAGATCGCCAGAGAAGAAAATACTAGATGACCAACAGATCCATTGGTTACACAAGGTGGGGAAGATGGATGCAAGACACGAAAGCTGGGCCTAATGCCTGGGACAGGAAGGCCTCTACTAACCAGGGCAATGCATTAGAAAAGTTTTGCAGCATTAAGGTGCAAAGTTAAAACAGAGAGTTGGTACAATTTTGAATGACTTAACAGTGTTGGATATGGCAACATGAATTTAAGATTCCATGATGTGCTGTGCAGATTCTGTGAGCTTGTCAACCATTTTTTGACAAAATCCAGCAACACTTAATCCTTATTTTCTGGTCTACCTATCTATACAAACAATAAATAACCAACTACAATTTCACACTAGAACATGATGTTTAGAAGCAAAGCAAAGCATTCTAAGTACATCACATTTCTTAGGCTTGACATTAATGGGAGCACATAATACCTGTTGTTTGAACTCTAACATTAACCCGTGCTTCTGAAGGATGAGGAATGCTGTAACCACAAAATATTACCCGTGGACTGCAGAATAGACACAAAATACATTAAAACTATATGGAATCTTAACTTACCAAAAACAGACAAACTGTGCAATAGCAAGAACAGAAAATATGGAGAAAATTGAAGTATACTAGAAGATCCTGCTAACTTCTATACCAAGGAGAAAAGGTAAAGTATAACAGGAAATGTTCCAGTTAATAGTTCATCATAACATTTATCATGATTCATTACTCTCCAACAAGACAAGTAACTCAAGCTTCATTTGCTGGTTTCACTTAATGGAAAGCGAAAGTAAGAAGTCATCTTCATTTTGAGGGAAAAAGGAACTTTCAGTATGTGACAATGATAGGTGAAAGCTCATATGTAATAACTATCCAATTGAAATTCTTCCTTTAAGTAAGTTTTCTGCTTAATAACATCCCTGCTCCTGATGTTCAGCACTTACATGATGATATTGACCAAAATGATATGTGGGTAGATGATCCTACTATGTAAAGATCTGACAAATAGCACCAAGTACAGTAATGTAGTACTGACTCTTGATTCAAGGTAAATCTGAGAGCATTTGCAAGTGTATGATCCTCCTCAGCAAGAGAAAATGTGGCATTCCGTTGATCTCCAAAGGATGCGTGTTCCATCAGCAACAACTACTGTACAAGCAAGATATTCCACAACGTTGAGAAAAACATCACTAACCATGCACAGAGAGAGAGAGAGAGAGAGAGAGAGAGAGGGGACTAAGGGGGGGGGGGGAGGGAGGGAGTGGGAGAGTTATTTTATAATTTATGGTTAAGAGATTAGCTTTATGCAAAGATTCATCTCTACAATTCAGAACAAAAATACTACTTTCCTCAAGACAGCAATTCTTTAAAGTGATATTCTTTAACAAAGTTAATATCCTTCAAAAGTCAATAAACATTAGTTATCGAGCTTAATTTAGACAATGGAGCCAATTACAATGATCGATTTGTTTCACTCACTCTTCAGTAAAAACTTAGCTCACAAAACAACACTCAACTTCTCAGAAAGACACAATTCGCTGCACTTGACCCACTTGTCAATCAAAGCACTCGCGTATCTCCCTTCCACACAGCTCACCTGCTGCAAACCACACTCATCCCACTCACCCTTAAACTTAACTCTCACTTGTGCAATCCTCAAAATGGCAGCCCCCTCTTCCAATCTTTTGATCTCGATCTCCATGACAATTGCCGCCTCACTCTAGCCACAAATTTTCCCCAGTGCTCAAGAAATGTGACTGCTTTTTCAATCCATAAATGCCCACTTCTTCAACGAAAAATCAGGACACTAAGATATCAATATGGAGAGAGACAGCTTGCTTTAGAGAGATACTGTCATGAGTTTGAGTGGTGTTTTATCATTTAACACGAAGTGAGTCAGAATCTTTTGCCAAATAAAAACGAAATCTTTAATAAAAAGACAAGAAAAGTGGGACTAAAAAAAATCGCATCATCGAATTCATTCCTAATTCAGATTCGTGACCTCACAAACAGAAGGAAGAGCAGAACGACATGAAAGGGTCGCCTTTACAAAGTAAGTCCGCGCAGTTGATTTACACAAATTTGTACCTTTTTCACCGTAGTCCTATAATTCAACAACCAAGATTCGAGCGCATGAACAAACAAGCAACAAGATTTCCCGCAAACGAACGGCGACTCGCCCGACAAACAGACCATCCCGAGTAGCTAAACGGCGATGCCCGAGAGGGCTGAGGAGCTAAACAGTGAGAGAGGCAACCTAGCAAGACAGAGACAGAGACAGAGACAGAGGGAAAGAGAGACAGGACCAGCTCGGAAGCGACCTGAAGAGCGACGGACAACCGGTGGCTACGGGTCTACCCTTTGAGGCGGCGGAGCCCTGAAGAGACGACGGCGAGCGCGGCGCGGTTGGGGCGGAGGACGGCGGCGAGCAGGCGAGACCGTCGTGGCGGCGGCGGCGGCGGCTGCGCGAGAGAGAATAGGAGGGCGAGCAGGTGACGGGAATGGGAAAAGGTTGATGATTTATGTCGGTTTTTTAATTTATTTTTACTTTTATTTAATGTTTTTCTGTTTATATTTCTTGTTATGTAAGGAGAATTTTTTAAAAAAATTATACTTATGTGTGTATGTGTCTATATATATATATATGGATTGTAATATGAATATTAATCTAGATATTCTACCGTTAATTGAGTCATGAAAAATATATGAAGGAAGTTATTGCGTTTGCTCGTCTTATTTTGAGTTAAAAATTGTTTTTTTCCCATCCAAAATTAAAATGTTACCTAAATTTAAGAAAAAATCACGAAAGCTATGTGCCAATTTACAAATAAGGTTTTAAGCATTTATGCTACAAAATGTCCAAAAATGCGTGTGCCTTAAATTCTTTATAAAAAAAAAAAAAAAAGAGTAAAAGTTAAAAAATAATCATTAATAAATAGGAAAATTATTTTCTAACACAATGGTTTTTAGGAATAGAAGTGAGATAGATTTGAGACAATTAGGGTAATGCATGGTAATGTTTCAATTTTTCTATTATAGATTCTAATGTAAGATGCCTGACTTGTCCTATAGAAGTCGTCGTTTTTCTATTGGGCACTCATAACCTAGGTAGCATCGACATTGACAAGTGACATGCGATATGACACGACACGATTTAACACGTTAATTATAAAAAAAAAAAAATAAATAAAAAATTCGACACATTATGAACATGTTGTATATTATATATATTTCATATATAAATAATAAATTATTATTTTTATCATTATTTCAATCAAATTAATCTGATTCAATTTCATAAATAAATAATAAATCCTATAATAAATTTATACTAAAAATATGAATCCATCATTTATTAATATCCTTTATTATTTCAATATGAAAAATTCAACTCCATTTCAATAAATCCCTAAAACTTGGAAAGAAAAAAAAAACATGTAATTCACATTCTAGACTTGTGTATTAGACATGTCGACAGAAAAAACTTGAGAGTAAATTGTGTATCACAAAAAGTGAGAGTTAAAAGAAAAGAAAAGAAAAGAAAAGATTAAGTTTTTCTTCTTTCCTAATTTGTTATTTTTGTTATTGATTTTTATTTTTTTCACGTATATATTTTGACCCTTCATTTATTGAAATTTTTTAAGATTGACCTTGCATGTCGAAATCATGAGTCGGAAACTTACATGTCGGAATTGTTGTTGGAAACTTTGAGCATAAAGTGTCGGATTTTCCATGTCGACCACGAAGAGTGTCGAAGTGTCTAACACGGACACACGAAAAACACAACGAGAGAGCGTCAATGCTTCTTAAGCCCACAAAACTTTGATATTCTAATATACATATATATCTCATACTAACACGTAATAAAATATGTCAAAATTGCACGCAACAATTTATCTGAAATTCATATATTTCTAAATTTCTAATTAGAAAAATCTACTGAAATAAAAGAAAAATATATAAAACTGAAAAAGCTACAAGATAGACAATCACAAAAATTTAAAAGTTAATAACCCTAAAATAAGAAATCGCGTTTATAACTGTCGCTGTTACCCAAAATGCTAAATTAAAATCGATCTTCTTTTGGCTATTGATGAAATTAAATAAGTAAGCTTAAGTATTTAGTAAATCTGAAAGAGTCCCACACTCTAGCAGAATTGTAATGATTGTGCACATGCGCTAAAAATAACCTAAAGAATATAAAGAGGATAAAATCATTTTAGTCATTAACATTTATTAAATTTGAGTATCAATTTTTTCCAGGCTTGTCATATCAAAATCCGTTTAGAATTTCCATTAAGTTTGAGTCCATTGGCATCGCAAATCCCAGCGAAATTTGGGGAAGCGGGTTAGCACCTGTGATCGTTTGGATGTTATCATAAGATCTCAAGCATTTTATGAAATGTGCGAATTGAGCCATAATTAAATATTTATCGCACGCTACAATCAGTTAAATGTGGAGAGCTCATCGTGGACTAGGGGCAAGCGTGGAAATCGGATCTATCTGGAAATTGGACCGGACTAGACCGGACTGCACCAAACCAGCCACTTCCCTATTTCAAGTGCAAGCAGAATTGCTCGAACAGTCCAGACCAAATCAGATTGATATGTTTCTCTCAAAAACATTTCTTTTCCTTTTAAAAAGTTTAGGGAAGGAATTACCAAAACTCCAAATTGAGGTTGGTTAGCTCAGAAAACCGGACCATCTAGGAAAGCGATCACCCCCATTTTCCGCCAATAAAGAGGTGGTATGTGGTCGTATGTGATCTTGAACTTCTTCATGGAAGACAAAGGCAAACTGCGTCAATGTTTTGTAGGGAGCTCGCAACAAACGCTGGATGTCATGCCCCAACCCTCGGACACGCGGCATGACATCCAATTGCGACCCTCTTCTTTCCTTTGGTTATTTAATTGCAACTTTCTAGGAGGTGTCACCAATCCATTCATTTTATCTTTCAATCAAACGTGAGACAAAGTAGAATTAACTCCACCCAATCATACGCACCAATAGGGATAGCAAGGAAAACATATCAATAAACATTTTCATGATATAGCCAAAAGAAGAGCGCAAGTGCCAAAATTTGGCACGGGAGATACTTAAGTGCCAAAAATTACGAAAGGTACACTTAAGTACCATTTTCTTTTTTAAAAAAAAAAATTGAGATACTTACGTACTAAGTCCAACGACCCTAACCAGAAAGTCTACATGATAATTTTTTATTAATATAATTCACCTATGAGGCTCACCTCACATTTGAATTTTAATATAAATATTAATTAAATTAAATTTAAAACTAAATTATTAAAAATAAAGGAAGGATGGCAGAACGGCAAGGGCTATGCAAGCTTTCGTTGCCGCCTCGCCACCATCATCTAGAAGGATCGGCGTTGTTGGGCTCTAGCCAAGGGCTGGTGACCTTGGCTGATCGGTGGCAAGGGCCTATAAGGTCTCGCCCAAATCGGGGCACCCTAGCAAGTGGCAACCCTTAGCTCGATTAAGTGAGGGTTAACAACCTTCGCCAATTTGGGAAAAGGCCGCAAGTCATCCCAAATCTAGGCGAAGGCTTACAGACCTCCGCTATCAGTTGGCTAGGGTCACTAGCCTTTATCTAGGGCTCTATGACCTTAACAGACCCTACCCCTACCGTCGCCAGCAAGTGAAGGTGGCAAGGGCTATAAACCTTCATCGTTCTACCATCCTTTTTATTTTTTTTATTTTAGTTTTGATTTATTTTAATTAATATTTATATTAAAATTCAAATAAAAGGCAGATCACAAAACAATGAGGGCTATGCAAGCCCTTACTATTGCCTTCCCACCATCATTGCGAAGAGCTGGTGATAGTAGGGGAGAGACCCCTTTGGCTAGGCGTCAGCGACCCTGGTTGACCAGCAACAAGGGTCCCAAGTAGTAGTGGCCCTTGGCTTGATTGGGGGAGGGTCACGACCCATGCCTCAAATTTGAGCGAGGGCTTGTAGGCCCTCGCTATCGATTGACCAGGGTCGCTAGCCCTTGGCTAGGGCCTAGCGACATCGACCAACCCTCCCCCTATTCACTAGCCCTTATCTAGGGCTCTATGACCTCGACAGATCCTACCCCTACCGTCGCTAGTAGGTGAAGGAGGCAAGGGCTATAAACCTTCATCGTTCTACCATCCTTTTAATTTTTTATTTTATTTTTGATTTATTTTAATTAATATTTATATTAAAATTCAAATAAAAGGCAGATCACGTAAACAATGAGGACTATGCAAGCCCTTATTGTTGCCTTGCCACCATCATTGGGAAGAGCTGGTGATGGTAGGGGAGGGACCCCCTTGGCTAGGGGTCAGCGACCCTGGTTGACCAGCAATAAGGGTCCCAAGTAGTGGTGGCCCTTGGCTTGATTGGGGGAGGGTCGCGACCCATGCCTCAAATTTGAACAAGGGCTTATAGGCCCTCGCTGTTGATTGACCAGGGTCGCTAGCCTTTGGCTAGGGCCTAGCAACATCGACCAACCTTCCCCCTATTCACTAGCCCTTACCCGGGGCTCTATGACTTTGACAGACCCTACCCCCATTGTCGCTAGCAGGTGAAGGTGGCAAGGGCTATAAACCTTCATCGTTCTACCATCCTTTTTATTTTTTTTATTTTAGTTTTGATTTATTTTAATTAATATGTATATTCAAATTCAAATAAAAGGCAGATCACAGAACAATGAGGGCTATGCAAGCCCTTACTGTTGCCTTCCCACCATCATTGGGAAGAGCTGGTGACGGTAGGGGAGAGACCCCCTTGGCTAGGGGTTAGCAACCCTGGTTGACCAGCAGTAAGGGTCCCAAGTAGTGGTGGCCCTTGGCTTGATTGTGGGAGGGTCGCGACCCACGCCTCAAATTTGAGCGAGGGTTTGTAGGCCCTCGCTATCGATTGACCAGGGTCGCTAGCCCTTAGCTAGGGCCTAGCGACATCGACCAACCCTCTCCCTATTCACTAGCCCTTATCTAGGGCTCTATGACCTTGACAGATCCTACCCCCACCGTCGCCAGTAGGTGAAGGTGGCAAGGGCTATAAACCTTCATCGTTCTACCATCCTTTTTATTTTTTTTATTTTAGTTTTGATTTTTTTTAATTAATATTTATATTAAAATTCAAATAAAAGGCAGATCACAAAACAATGAGGGCTATGCAAGCCCTTACTGTTGCCTTCCCACCATCATTGGGAAGAGCTGGTGATCGTAGGGGAGGGACCCCTTTGGCTAGGGGTCAGTGACCCTGGTTGACCAGCAGAAAGAGGGTCCTAAGTAGTGGTGGCCCTTGGCTTGATTGGGGGAGGGTCGTGACCCACGCCTCAAATTTGAGCGAGGGCTTGTAGGCCCTCGCTATCGATTGACTAGGGTCGCTAGCCCTTGGCTAGGGCCTAGCGACATCAACCAACCCTCCCCCTATTGTCACTGGCCCTTCTTAGCGATAATGGTGAGGCAATGACGAGGGCTTGTAAAGCCCGCACCCAACACCCGCAACTTCTTCTTTTATTTTAAAAAATAATAATAATAATTTTAGTAATGAATTTAGTTTAATTAATATTTATATTAAATTAAAACCGAAGCAAAACAACGTCTTTTTTCTAAGCCATGTCAACATGCAAAACAACATCCTTTTTGGCTTATTTAGCCATGTCAATGTGGAAAATGACATCATTTTGCACTTATCTCATTGGAAAAATACCTTGTTAGTATTTTGATCTAATTTTCTTGCCGTTGACATTTAATTAATCCATTTTACTCCGAATTTGACACTTAAATGTAGCTTTCCTAATTTTTGGCACTTAAGTATCCTCCATGCTAAGTTTTGGCACTTCAGGGATCCGGGTTTCTATATATACATCAACTAAGTACATTAGAAACTTAATAATTACATGTTTGCAATGCGGATTCTTTCCGATTTACCAACAAGGGATTAGAGGTTAGCCTATCTCCTTCATTCTACTAAGGTGACCTCACAAAGTAGTGTTTCTCCTATGTGCCCGTACATGTCCATATTGTAGTACCATGGTTCGGGTTTGGGATCGGACTCTGTGTCTAGGTCCAACTTTGGCTTAGTGACAAAGTCGTCGGGATGTCCAATACCATGGGATCTCAAATGGCACCCTCGGATTCTCCGCTAAGCAACCTATCAAAATCCCATAAGGGGTCGAAAAGATCCCCTCTGAATCATACACACCACATCACAAAATGATGGGGCACCAAGTTCGTCAACCTCTTGTTTACCCGGATGGTAGTCACAAACTTCTCATGTATAGTGTTGGTCCCCTCTATCGGGAAGGGGACCACCTAGGTGTCCTGATCTATGGGCATCTCTAAACACACACAATGGAATGGACTACCATAGTTAGGGCATAAAAAATTTAAACCACCACGAGTGAGAAAATTCAATAAGTAAGCTCTCTAAGCCTTGTGTAGAAGAGTACTTTGCCTTAGAGATACCCTATATGTATGGCTTAATTGTCAATAAAAAATCAATTGCAAAGCAAGGCTTTGCAATATGAAATGAGCAACTCACCATACAATGCCCTAACAACGTATCCAATAATTACATAATTCTTCACATGAGTCCACAATTCTAGCAAGCACATGACAAATACAAATAATAATCCAAACACATCCATTATCACTTCCATGCACAATGCATCCACACAAGTCCAGATTATTGTGGCCGCTCTTGGCTACAATTGACACTTGCATCTACAATTGACACTTGCATCAGTGGTCTCTTCCAACATAATTGGGCATTGTCTCTCCCCATCGGGAACGGCAACGTCTCGACATTACTCAAACACGGCATTCAATTAAGAGTATCGTTTCGATATCCATCTGCGAATAGCTTCCGAGTTTTCGTTGGGCATTCGAAATTCATCGGGTATCATCCCTCGTAGTCATACGAGTACGGAACTATTTAAGTGATCACACAAGTACACCAACCACTCAAGCCAAATTTTATCTCACATGTTATACATTAGTAATTTTTACACACAAAAGTGCCGTAAAATAATCCAACGTGATTACCTATTAATTATTTATCCACCAAAATAATCATATGATAACCCCATGCCCCTATTATCAATGCAAACACATAAAATTTGATATCTCACCACAGTACTTCATAAATCAACCCTATGATGCCTTTCTAAGCTTTATTTTCAATCAATACTTTAGGACAAAGATTACTAAATTTCATTTTCATAGCAATCACTCCTTAATTCCATACAATATAAAACCATGAGATTACTTATCAACATAACTTATCACTTTTCAAAATAAATTATCATAAGTACTTATCAATTTTTAAAATAAGCTATCACTAGTACTTATTACTTTTCAAGATAAATTATCACAAGTATTTAAAACTTCTAAAGATAAGTTATCACTAGTACTTATCACTTTTTAAAATAAGCTATCACAATTGTTTATCACATTTCAAGATAAGCTATCGCAATTACTTATCATATTTCAAGATAAGCTATCACTAGTATTTATCACTTTTCAAGATAAGTAATCACCTAGTCCATCTATCTAATAATCTATTTATCATTAACCTTAATCATAACCCTAATCCCAAGTGTAACTACCATCCTAATCAAAGTTTAGGAAGTCACTCATGAGACCAGCTTTCAAGCTTTGACGGTGAGCAGCGATGATGATGATAGCACAACGGCTCACGACGGTGGACATGGGGCAATGGTGTGAGGATAGGATGATGGTGAGGGCAGCACCAGCAACGTTGGCTCACGTCAATGGATAGTGGGGCAATGGCATGAGGACTAGAGTTGATACCTGATTTTTAGTTGATGCATCAAGAATGGTAAAAAATCGAGATTTGGGTTTTTGATCGCGAGATTTGGGTTTTTGATCGCGATAGAGCTCATTTCTCAACAAAAAAAAAAAAATATCGTTTTTCCTTTATTTCTTTTATATTGTCGTTTTAAAGAATTTTCCAATTCAATTTTAAAAAAAAAAACCCAAAAAATCAAACAGTTGACTTTTGGGTTGACTTTTGGTCAACCCTTTGATCAAAAGTTAATCTCGGATCAAAAATTGATTTTTTACCAAAAAAAAAATACCATTAAGCTTTAATTTTATTTTTGTCAATCAATTTCTCAAAAAATAGAAGATTTGATCAAGAAATCAACTTTTTTGGAAAAGTCAATTCAAAGATTGACTTTTGATCAAATTTTTGACAAAAAAATTTGAAAAAATAAAAAAAATTCACAAGTACACTTTTTTTGTTTATGACAATTGACTTCTATGTCAAAAATTTCACAAAATTTAATTAAGAACCTTGTTTTACGAATTTTTCAGTTTTAGGTTTTAAATTGGCCAAAAATCAAATTACTTTTAGTTATAATTAGGTGTAGTTCCTTCTTCGACATTTGATTTAGGGACTATTTTAAATCCACTTGTGCATTCAATTTCGCGTATTGTCAATTCAAAATATAAATTGTCTTTTTGAGCCCTAATTAGAAGACCAAAATCGATTTTTTATGACTTGCGAACGAACGATTGTTTTCTACTCATTTTCTTAAGTAAGTCCAAATCTGAAATCAATTTTGAAAAAATTACATTAAAACTTCTCAATTTGAAAATTTTTACTCTTCCAAGCATCGAAAAGTCAAGCAATTAAGCTTCAACTGACAAAATTCAAATTGACCCATTCAAGATTATGGTTTAACTTCATAAATTTAGGTTAAATTTTGATATTAGATCTAGATCCATTTTGACATAAGCTTGAGCACTTCAATTCGAGTTAATTTGAACGCAAAAAGTGATCTTACGCATGGGTGGTTAATTAAATAAGATAATTATGGCACTAATTGAATTCAATTTCATTTGATTTACAATTTTACCTATTAAATTGCAGATTTGATCATTTTAGCCTTTTAGGCTTGATTTAAAGCATCCATAGTTTTGATAATTGCCTTTCATAATGATAATTCAATTAAGTCAATAAAATACCCCTAGGTCGCATTCATAAGGTTTGATTGACCTAATTAAATCATAATTGGGCAATTTGCTCCCATATAAAGAAAATTTTCTTTTCAATTTGGTCCTTTAGGAACCAAATTACATAAATTTTGAACAAATAGGAACCCTAAGTGAATAAATTAGCTAGAATCGAATCAAACTAGTCAAGAACCACTCAAGAACCGGTCAAATCAAGGCAAATTGGTCTGATCGGTCACTAGCGGTCCTAGGTGATTCAGTTGCTTGCAGGCCAGTTCTAGACCTTTGGCAATCGGTTCTAGGATCCTCTTTGTGCCAATTTCCCGAAATTTTGTAGATTGGCCCTTGAATTTCACAAAATTGCAATTTGACCCATAATTGGACATTTCGATGCAATTCTCAATTTTGGCTCTCGTTTTTGCAAATAAAACCAATTAAATCAATTACCCAATACCTCGAAATCATAATGAAACTTTCAAAATTGAATTATGATTATTGGATGAACATTTTGACTATCAAATCGAACCAACAATCGAGATTGCTTGATTTGGGGATGGTATATAAGCCAATTTTCTCTCCATTTTTTAAGGGGGTTCATTCTTGACATTTTCATTCTCTCTCTACAAACCTCTCTCTCTCTCTCTCTCTCCCCTTTCTCCCTCTTTTCTCTTGCCTTTGCCAACTAATCTCTTCTCTCCCTCACCAATTCACTTGAATCCATTGGGCTAGCCTTACACCAGCAAATCTATGGCCATTGCCAACCCCCACAGTGATCTATATCTCCTCATTGTCCCAATTGAAGATACAACAAGGTCGAACGACCTTGATCTCCATTTGATCCACTTTTTTCAGTCCCGAAAAAGCAAGACCGGCATCGAATCGGTTTTTGGTTTCGACCGGTTCATCCTCTATGATCAGTGTCCAACGAATGTTTCTGAGATCCCCAACCTATTCCAATCTGGTCTCAAACCTCTATTGAACCTCCAGGTGCTCGTGAATTAGCCAATCAGTGATCGAGAGAATTCTAGCATCCATTTCATCCATGGCACCTAAAGTCTGGTCTAAAGTCAGAATAGTTTTACTTAATCATTCAAACCAAGTGACCGGCCATCGTTTGAAGGCAAACTAGTTGTGCTTGACCTATTCCTAGGCTTGTCCTTCACTAGTCCATAGCTAGAGTCTGGCTTATCAACTACCGAAGGAGTACCAATGACTCGATCTATCATCGGCCGCTTCAAAGTCGGTCCAAACTTGGACCAATTTTCCTATTTCTATTGCAGGCTAAACTCACGTCCTTGGCCAATCTTTATAGAGCCCCGAGGCATTCCGATCGTGTCCTCTAGCTTCCAATTAAGCTCCGGCAACATCCACTAGTTCAATCAAGTCAAAAGATCAAAAAAAAATCGTGAAAGGTAATTTCCTTAATCTCGAACCCCATGAAGCAAGACTAGATTGACTAGTTAGGGTTAGGGTTCAATTTAACGACCACATATTATGTTAGATATGTGATTGACAGATTGATAGTTGATATGCTATGATTGATTATTTGTCGATGATAAACTTGGATGATTAAACTTAATTTAGCCTTAAATCTGCATTTTCGAGCTACTGAACATGACTTGCTATTTTGGCCAAAATGAGGTCTTAAATGACCATATCTTAGTTCGAGTCCTTCTAGACTTTGAAAATATCACGACTTTCGGATCGATAAGTCGCACGCCCCGATTGAGCGGCATTTGACCCTTGCAAAACATCTCCGAAGTTGTTCGATTTTGTAGTAGTTTAGGTTCATTTTAGGTTCTGTTTTGGTCCCAAAATATGTCTTTATTATTTTTGTGTTGATCTCTATGATAATTTCTAGAGGAACTTGCCTTCATGAAAGTTGTTTGTAATTGTGTGATGAATGTCTTGTAATTTTTTCGGTATTTTCAAACATGTTTAACTAGGTCAAAACTGCTTAGATCTAAGATAAGGTAAATCTGCCCTATTTTGGTCTGAGATGAATCTAGGTAGATTTGAATATGAAATTAACCTTGTTCAACCTCAAGACTTTCATGATGAATGAACTACATGTTGTACGTGTTCAATTGACACAAGATTTGCAAAGTTTTGATTTTGTTTAGTGTATCAATTGCATGCATTAAGGTAAAGGGATGTTGCCGTAACATAAAAACTTGAAGATACATATTTGGTTTGTCATTTTTGTCATGACTCGCATGATCCCATTTAGGTTTTGGAATCTCAACAAAATATATTTATCATTGCATAATCTGCATGTAGGATTTTTCATTGGTTTTTTGCATGTTTTTAGGGGTCCAAAATTATGCTCATTCTATAGTGTTAAGGTTAGGACTAGACCTTACCATATATGCACCTTGCCATGCCCGTTTAGGTGTTTAGAGACCAAATATTGCAATAGTGCCTTCTTGACATTTGAATTACATGTTACCATATATACACATTTAGGTCATTACATTTGAGCATCATTTTGCATGTTAAATTTGTATTGCAAAAGTGTTTGCCGCAAAAACCTCCAAGCTTGTCATTGTGAACCTTGAATCATCTCGTATTGTCATCAAATTATGACATCTTCGTATGTCGACTTAAGGTTAGATGATTACTCAAATTGTTTGTCGCATCCGATTCTAAGTTTCGTGTGATTTCTTCATGCTATTTGTGTATTATTTGAGTGATTTTGAAGTTTATTAATGCGTGTCATGTTCTGATTTTATAATTACTAATATACACACTTTTAGAAACTTCGATTTTAGAGCATCAAATTGACCACGTTTAGACTCGAGCCCTTCTAAGAAATTATAAAACACTCATAATGTTTTCAAATGCCACTAATTTCATGCGATTTGCTATCGTTAGTGTAACATTCTCGATTTAGACCCCTATTTTGGCCTGACTATCATGCCTTCAATTGGTATGCCAATGGCGGGACTAGGCCATGAGCCGACCTGAGAGTCGATCATGAGCCGGGTAGCTTGTTCGGGGATCGGCAACCTAATAATCGATTATAGAGTGTTTGACCATGGAAAGATTATTTGATCATGAAAATCGGTTGTGGGACGATTCCACACCACCATGAATTGGCGTACAGTTGTGGCTCGACTATGCATGGTTATTGTACCGGTCGCAAGTGATTTCGCTTGGTCATCGTACTGGTCATGGATGATCATGGATCAATCTAGTTCGATCGTGAGTTGTGGTAGATCGATCAATCCCATACGATTACATGACAATCAAGAACCGACCATGGATCAAATAAACTCAACGTGGTTCAGCTTCAGAATAGCCATAAATTGTGGCGTAGACCCTGGACTAACTTGTGGACCAACCAAAGGACCGGTCGACTGATCCAAGGCTTGGCCCTTGGACCTCGTTGTGAGCTTTTCTCAATAGAGGAGAAGTCCAAACTCAGTTTCACCAATCAAACTCGGTTGCATTTGGCTTTATCCGATCATGGCTTAGGCATAAACCTCAAGCCAAATAAGGTAATCGATCATGGTCTTCTGACTTGATATTTCCCCATGGTGTATTTAATGTTCTTGAAAGGTAGCCTATTAATGCATGATGACTAAGTAGGACACTTGGCCCCATTAGTCTTACTCTTGGAATGTAATCGTGAAATTTTGGATGGTTATATATTAAAGAGAGGGTGAGTCATAAGCTCATTAATGGTAAGGAGTGACTAATGGCCTAGAAGAATGATGATAAGGGATCTTGAAAGCCAAGTAGGGTGCCGCCCCTCCTCCTTAGACTTGCCACTTAAGGTTTCATAGGTTTTGATTCTTCAGTTTCTTGAAATTTCTAGACCTTTGTCGTTTTCCAATTTTACAAAGCTCTTTATACTTCAAATTTGGAGAAAATTCCTTCATGAATTTTGTTCAAATTACTTTAATATATAACATATTTAAATTTCAGATTTTTCTGAGGTGAAATGGTTGGGATGAAGGCCCAATCAATTACCATATAGAACTTGCTTAGTGTAGTAAAAACAGCGACCATATTGCCTTCTTGATTTTTTTCATAAAATTTTCCCTTTCGAATTTGAACATGCTCTCTTCACAAAAGTTTTAAAGGACATCCATTTCTACAACATATAGAAATTTCAAAAAGTTTTGTGAAGATTTGGATTTCAAAATGAATCTCTCTCTCCGACCGTTGAATATGCTCGACGGATGAATTTTTGGGCTATGTTTAGTGATTTTCTGCTCTTTCCACATCATGAATTGGACTTGGCTTTTTTCATAAAAAAAAATCATTTAGGATCTTATCTATAACATATTAAAATTTTATAACTTTTCAAGCCCATTTGTTAAGGTATTGATGCTGATTTCGAAAACTGCTTGAAATTATTTTCACCCTAGGATAAGAGGGCCACATGCCTAACTTGAAGGAGAGAGGGCTGCACGCCCAACTTAAGAAGCAATGCTAATCTAGAGTCTTCTTAATTTAGGATAAGAATGCATTAACTATCTTGAACTCTAGTTCTTCAATGCCAAGTTGAGGTGTTCCTCAAATGAATAGGCCATAATGCCTCCTAACCTAAAAACTTGGAGAGCAAGTATGTAATATGAAGATATCTAGCTTAATGATTACTCAAGATCCAAACATTAAATGGGAGACTAAGTCATTGGTTAGGTGTCCCATTAATAATTACATGTAATTATTTCATGATGACTCTGCCCCTTATATGGACCAATGGAAAGATGAGCAAGCGTCGCCCCTAGGAACTAGACTTGCCACCTCCTCAACTTAGATTGTCTATCTACATGAGGATGATTGGTCCATTTGGAAAGATCATCTTGAAGTAATTGCCTATAAATAAATGCCTTCATTCCCCTTATTTCCATACCACTTCCTCTTCCTTCTTCACTCTCTCGACCTCACACTCACTGCCGCCCTCTCATTCTTTCTCGTGGCTGCACCCTCTTGCTTGTTTGCTCAATTGCATGTTGCTCGATCACCTAGGTGGTTCCTTGAAGCGTGGTAAATAGAACTTACTAATATTTGGCTAGGATGTTGTGTTACGCTATTCTAAGCGTGTGACGAGTCCTTGAATGAAGTTGATTGATTTGTTGCTGCTTGAGGTTGGGTTGTGACTTTGTTCCTTGATTGAGCTTGGTTCTTGTTTGTTGAGCTTGGCTCGTGCTTTGGCTTGAGTTGCTTTGAAAGAAATTTGATTTGTGTACTTGTTTGATATGCTTCGGATATGTTTTGACTCAAACCAATTTGAAAAGCATTTTTGTGAAAATTTGTTATTTTCTTACAAAACTATTTTAAACTATTTCATGAGTGCATGTACTAGTTCACACCCCGAGCTAAAAAAAAAGGGGCTTTGTCAGCCTTGACATACATGCGATCACAATAGATCAGTCATTTCTTACTCTCGGTACGATATCGAGGCATATTGTTCCCGAGCCAACTTCGGTACTAGGTTAGTAAACATGTCACGACGGGACAATCCTTTCATGGCCTCGGTGCGATATTGAGGTGTATCGTTCCCGAGCCAAGTCTAGTACTAGGTCAGTGAACATGTCACAACGGGCCGGTCCTATCATGGTCTCGATGCGATATTGATGTATGTTGTTCTCGAGCCAAGTTGGGTACTAGATCAGTGCTCAAACATGTCAAATTAAGTTGTGATCCTTGATTCGTGTTCGACATGCTTAACGTTTGAGTTTTGATAAGTCATTTCACACCCTTATGCTTGGCATGCCTTTGAGCCCTTGAACTAAAAGTGAATATAAGAATCAGATTGTGATGCTTGATGCATGGTCACACGACGGACTAATTTCTAGCCATCGACTAATGGATTTCAGTGACAATGCCCAACGGACTCATCGTTGGAGGACTGTTGTCATCCTTGGATTAGGGGACGTTGCTCGATTAAGTTCGGATGCCCGACAAATGTATAGTCAGAGGACCGCCGTCACCTTTGGATTAGGGGATGTTGCCCGATGGATTTCGGATGCCCAATAGATTCCGGAAGAGTCGATAGATTTTGATTGTTAATAAATAAATCTCATGTGCATGAGTTCCTCATAGTATGAAATGGATTTTGGTTATGCTTGCATATAAGTGAGGTGTGAGTTCCTCATACTATGGAATGGATTTTGTTTATGCTTGTATAATATTGAGTGAGGCGTGAGTTCCTCATGTTATGGGTGAATATTGATTTATGCTTACATACTGTTGATTGAGGGTCTCTCGTATTTCATTCAAGACAAAGTTTTTGTTATGCTATTAATTTGTCATTGACTAATGTTTTTGAATGAGTTATGTGCTTGTTGATGGGTGAGGCATCCTCTTACCCGGAAATTAGTGGATTTTACTTATTGAGTCCATGACTCACCCTGTTGTTTTTCATAATTGTAGGTATTGAGGTCTCCCACTAGTGGAGGAGTTGTGGTCTCGATAGAGGAGCTAAGATTTACCCTAGCTTTTTTTAGTATAGAGCATGTAATGGTTGTAAATATAACAGCCTATGACAAAAAGGGTTTGTAAGTATAATTGATGTAATTATATGTTTTTAAATGGTTATTTTCCTAGCTACTTGTTGTTGTTCGGGTGTTGTTCCGCATTTACTTAATGAAAAGATAAAAAGAACGGGACAACGACGTGCCTGGGATGTTGTGAAAATAACCCCCGTCGCTTGTGACTAGAGATTGAGTTGGGGGTCATGACAATTAGGTCCCTATTCTATTTTTCCCATACTAGACTAGAATCTGGACCTAAGATCAAATTCAGACCCTTGTTTTTACTCTTGTTTTGATAGACAACTGTCATTTTTGTACCATTACTTTGGTAGGGATTCTCAACTTGGTCCCTTAATAAAGTTTGTTTACCATCATGTTGACTATGTTGTGTGAAAATTTCATGATTTTTAGACTTCTTTTGATAGGATAAATCTTGATTCCAATGATGTGATGTCCTACTATTTTAGTGATTTTTTGATGAATTATCGTTTATTGTTTGATTTTTATAAAATCATGCATACCTTATTTAAAAAAACTTAATTCAAGAAACTTGTTCGTCACCATGTCATGCATTTTAGGGAATTTTGTCATAGCTATATTGTTAATGAGTATCATCTAATTTGTTGATTTATCATGCTTGGTCTAAAATTTCTTGACATGAAATTATTGTTATAATTATTTAGCTAAACCAGTTAAATTAGTTTGCACATGAAATTAGGCCATGTCATCTTCGTGAAAGTTTTTCTAAATGCCTTGATTTTCATTGTCAAATAACTTTTAGTAAATTGGCATTCTAAATCATATCTTGAAATCACTTTGTTACGTGTGATATTTTCGAAAATGATTTCTTAGAAAATATTTTCGAAGCATGATTTGGCTTAAATCATAATTTGGACCATATTCAAAATTTTTGCAATGCTTATGAATGCATTTATGCGAGTTTTGAGCTAACATTGGCAATTGAATATGTTCTATAAACTAGATATTCCTTAATCCAAAATATTTTCAAATATCTTTAACTCTTGATCTAATGATTATGAAGGACATGATTTGGATTATATTCAAAATGTTTGAGATGCTTGTGATTGTATTTGTGTGAGCCCATCACTTTGTTTTAAAAAAAAAACTTTGTTAATAATTTTAAAAATGTCTTTGAAATATTACATGCACCATCATGCATAAAATCACATCATTTATTAGAAATGTTTATGCTTGTGATTGGCGTGTGCCTTTAGTAATAAGTGACCCATCGGCGGATCACTTTCTTATTTGATTGTTGAGAAATAAGATTCAAAAGACCTGCATGTGTATTTAATTCACACTCATGCATGCAACTTCTAGATGTATGTTAGGGCCAATGCGTGAACTGAGGATAGATCTTGGGAATCACATAAAATGATTTGTTAGGGCCATGCGAGAATATAATTGGTCAATAATGATTGTAATTCATAAAACGAATTGGGTAGGTGTCTTAGAGGGACCTACACATGAACTTCAAAGGCTGACCTCAAGGCCTGAATCTAATTTGTGAATTGAACTTCCTTTGATTGATTGACTTTGGCATGATGTTGTGTTTTGGTTGTTTTGATGTATATGCTTGTTTTTTTTTTTTTAATTATATGTAACTAGTTATAATTCTTAGAGTAGGTTTAGAGTAGGATCCCGAAAACAAATATGACGTGAAGATGATGAAAGGTTGATGTCCAATCTAACCATATCTTTGTACCATTTATCCTTGACATATGTCTTGTTTCCTATTACCTATATAAAAGCCCGATGAGTTGTGGGTTCTTTTCTTTCTTATTCTTGTAATTATGTTTTTCTTTTATCTTTCCTAGGATTGCTGATAGATTTATTGCTTTCCTCGGTTGTTTAGGGCACGCATGACAAAACTTTTGTTTCTTTATTTTTTTGTTCCCCCAGAACAGGTCTAGAATATAAATTCGTTTGGTAATGCAATTTTATTTTTCTATTTTAAGAACATATTTCTATTTCAGAAATAGATTTGGAGCAGAAATCAGAAGTTAAATTTTTTAGCTTTTCTATTTCTAGAACATAAATGAAAAATCAAAATTTTTCTCATCGTTCACTCTTGTCACTACCCATCACCTACTTGCCGCCCATGGGATGCTGGATGCCCGCTGCCGGTTTTTGGCCGCCCACCACTGTCCTCGGCCAACAGCCACCAACCGTCGACCATTGGCCACTGCACTTCGGCCGCCCGTCACCAACTGCCGGTCATCAGATGCCGGATGCCCACTGGTCGTTGGCCACTCATTGCCAATCATTCGATGCCGAAGCCTCACCACTAACCACCGGATGTTCGTCGGCGAACGTCCGTCGCTCGCCACCAATCATCAGATGTTGGTCACCCGCCACCCACCACTAGACTTCGGCCACTAGCCACTCGCTGCCAGCCTACTATCACCAGACACCGGATGTTGGATGTTGGACATCGGTTGCCGATCGTTGGACTCCGGTGTCGAACTCCAGACTTTGGCCACCCACCACTAGTCATCGAACTTGGCACTAGATGCCAAACGTCAGACTCTGGCCACCGAACTTTGATTGTTGCCGCTCTTAGAAATAAAAATTTTATTTTGTTATCAAATGAATTTTTGTTTCAGAAATAGAAATTTTGAATTGTTATCAAACGCATTTCTTTACTCAGAAACTCGTCCATGGAATAGAAATTGAGAAATCAATTTCTAGCCAGAAATTGATTCCGTTCCAGAAATTTTGTCATGCGCGCCCTTACTTACTATCTGGCAATTTTAATTCAATTGATTGCTTTTTTTCTTTATCACATTTTCTAGATATAGTGTAACATGTAAATGACCAAACACGCAGGATCACCTAATTTAGGATAAATGATCTTAAAAAGTTAAAGAATAAATGCATGGACACTTTAGGTAAATACAATATATTATTAGGTACCGAAATGGCACTGATAGAAATATTGACATAACCAAGTCCCCGAATCTAGATATCCGGTTACATAAGAATCGAGGGAACACTCCCGACCCTCGATTGGGTTTTTTAGCTGACCCCTAAAGATGAGGCTAGTGGCGACTCCCGTCTTATTTCTAGGTTGTCTTAAACAACTAAATATTATACATGAACTCATCATGTGGGGTACAAGTCTTGATAAACTTACTACGGTTTAGCATACTTGATAGTAGCAGTATCCTTAAAGGATGAAGTGATGTCATCCTTATGGGCAAAGCATCCTATCGAGAGGGTTTTCGTGGTAAAGGTACCTCTAAACTCACTTTTACATCTGGATTTTTTTCGACCTTAAAACCGTCGATCAAGATGTACCGTGGGCAACTCTATACTATTACTCAGGGTATGAGTTTAGGAGAACTTATGATTACGATTAAGTAAACTTACACGAGGTTCGTCTAGGAGGTGAGGTGATGAGATCCCTATGGTTGAGGATTGTGAGGAAACTTTCGTGGTCAAGTACTCCTAAATTCAACCTTTCCCTTTCCTTTCCTCGTGAGGGATGGTAGCAAGATCGGGTCGCAACAACTGGATTGCCATGAGGATGGCAACGGCAAAGGCAACAATGGGCAATGGTGGTGTAGTGGCCAGCCGAAAGGAAAGAAAGAGAGGGAGAGAGGGAGAGAGGGAAATGCGTGAGAGAGAGAGAGAGAGAGAGAGAGAGAGAGAGAGAGGGGCTCGATTGATGAAGGGGGAAAGAGAGAAATAAATGAAAGAAAGGAGCTTCTCTTTCCAGTTTCCTCACATCCTTAATAAGCTTAGTACAAAATCCCCTCTTCATTTAATGCTAGATTTCAAGCATGTGCTCTTTTTGGGAATGAACTAAGGAAGTTAACTAATTTGGTCTTTTCCTTTTCCTTCTTTAATAGGGCACCTACCCTTCCTTAGAAGACAACAAGCCTTGTCTCATTGCCAATAAGCTTCTAGAAGAGGTAATTTAGGGATTTAATCAAATTATAGTATAAAACACTATATATGCACATGGGTAATTAATGTACAAGTTTCCAAAAGACCAAGGTGAGCTTGGTTGGCCTTTATGGATCCACTTGGGCCATCCATGATGGGCGTGAGGGCTAGTGGGCCCGTCCGCAGCTTGGGCCCTCGTGAATCCTTGTTCACGGCCCGTTTCCACTTTTTCAAAAATTCATGGTCCACCAATGTAAAATTAGATTTTTATCTTAAGCTGGTCATCCCTTGCTTTTTCCATAATTTGTCAATTATCGTCGTAATTCTATTCCTTAGATAGGGGTCAAATTGAGGATGTCGCACAAGCATTGTTCAAGAGTAAGTCCATCAAGTTCATCGCTTGTTATGTCGACGGTTTTCTCTCATTAGTAGAACATCGCCCCAAGACCACTGTTGTTGTAATTTGAAATGGTTACTTCATTGCTCTACAATGTATTTTGTCCACAGAGATTGATTGAGTTGGTTAGTGCTATGATGGTTGGCTCTTGTTGGGAGTAACCCAACATGTTCAAGAGTCGATTTGGAATATCCCGAAGATTGCTCATCAAGATTACATAATAGGAATGGAGTTTTTTTTTTAGTAGGACACTGAAAATGAAGAAATATAAATAAGAATTAGTCTTGTTTAGGAAGAATACTAGGATATAATTATGGGGAATGCCTAAATTAAAGGAATTCAATAAATCATGAAAGTTTCTAATTGAAATGTGATTACCAATTAGCTAGGATTCCTAATTTGTATGGAGGTCTACCACTATAAATAGAAGGATTGGATGGAGATTTAAAGAACACTTGAAAATACTCTAGAGAGATCACAAGAGTCTTCAACAACGTGAGTAAACATGAGAGTTTGTGAGATTTTTTCAATGGAGGATATGTTTTGTGACAATTGTGAGAATTTATTGTGAGAAAAACACCATTGGAGTGTTAATTATAATCCTTTGATTATAGTGGAGGGTTTTGGATTAAACGTCTTGTGGTTTTTCCCATCTTGAGTTTTCCACGTGAAAAATTTATGTTGTGTCGTTCTTCTTTTCTCTCATTTGCTATGTTATTTACGTTTTGCATATTGCACAATTCTGATAGTTAGAAATTTGCCGTGATCAATTTCATTCTGACTTAATTTATAGAAAGTGGTATTAGAGCAAGATTGTAAAAGATGTCAGAAGACAAGGTCAACATGATTATGCTCATAGCTACAAATTATGTAATATGAAGTTGCAAGATGGAGGATCATTTCTATATCAAAGGCTTGCAAAGGCCAATCAAGACAAGAATGCCCCCAAAGGGCACAATAAAGACTCTAGCATCATATTTTAGTTCGACAAAAGTTGGAGAGGAAAAAAATGATTCCTCAAAAGCCCTAATAATAGCAATAGAAGAGGAGGAGGAGGAGGAGGATTAGTGGACTATCCTCAACAAAAGATGTGTTGGCACCATTAGAAGGTGGATCAATCAAAGCATCTTTAAAAACTTCACTCAAGAAGACAACGCTTATGACATGTGGAGAAATCTGGAGTGGACATACGCAATGAATACATTTTAAAACATAGCAAGCCTAATAAAGAAGGTGTTGTGTGGAGTATGAAGATGGAAAGAGTGTCTCTAAATACATGGGCACTATATGAGATCTAGTGAACCAAATCAATGCAATGGGGAGGATGATCACTCCAACATTGCATACACACTTCCTAATAGGTTCTATGCCAAAAAGCTGGGACACCTTAGTTGTGTTTATGCATAATTCCACACTCGATGGAGCATTGACTGTGGAATTAGTGAAGGACAAATTGTTAGGTCAAAAGCAAAGGTGCAAGGATGAAAAGTACTATAACAATGGTGTAAGAACTCTTCTTATCAATAAACAAGAGAAGAAAGTAGATCATGGGAGGAGCAAAAGTCATGGACCTAAAGGTCGTTCAATGTCAAGGCCAAGGGTTGAGAAGAGAGCTTGTTTTCATTGTGGAAAAATGAACATCTCATTAAAGATTATCGATTAAAGGCAGCCATAAAGAAAGTTGAAGCATCGGTTGCAAATGTCACTATAGTTTATGAAGACATGAGGATTATCCATACTAATGAAAGCATTAACTTAACATGCCAAGACATCACTTGGCTAGTTGATTATGGAGCCTCCTTTCATGTAATCCCCAAGAGAGAAATTTTCTCTTCATATACAACTAGAGACTTCGGTCTCGTGAAGATGGGTGATGATGGCTCATCGAAGATTGTTGGCATAGGAAATGTTAAGATCAAGAACAACAATGGATGCAAGTTGATCTTGAAAGAGGTAAGACATGTCCCTTATATTTGCCTTAACCTTATCTCCATAGGAAAGCTAGATGATGACGATTATGTGAGTCACTTCGGTGAAAGTAACTAAGGGCAGCTTGGTGGTAGCAAGAGGAGTAAAAAACGTATCACTCTATACAAGTGAAATTATGTGGTAGAGATGTTAATGTAGTAAGGGAGATATCTACCAAGTTTTGGCACAAAAGGCTTAGACATATGGGTGAGAATGGAATGAAGGTTCTCACATCAAAGAATTTACTCTAAAAAAATAAAAGGTACCTATATAAACCCTTGTGAAGATTGCATTGTAGGAAAAAAATAATAGAGTTGCCTTTAAATCTATTTTACAATTGAAAAAAGCCAATTGACTTGATTTGTTATGTACTAGTGTTTGTGTTATTATTTTGAGAACTACTCGTGGTGCTTCCTATTCTGTTACCTTATTAGATGACTTCTCAAGGAAGGTGTGGGCCACCGCATTGAAGATGAAGGATCAAGTTCTTGATACCTTCAAGGATTTACATGTAAAACTAGAAAGGGAGACTGACAGAAAATTGAAGTGTGTGAGGACTGACAATGGCAGGGAATACCTAGGGCCATTTGAGGATTAATGCAGAGTTCATGGCATAATGCTCGAGAAAATAGTGCCTAAGACACCACAGCACGATGGGGTTGTCAAGAGGATGAATTGGACAACATGTGAGAGAATAAGGTGTATGCTCTTCCAAGTGAAGTTGCCAAATTCATTTTAGGGGGAGGCAATGAGGATGGCGATGGACTTGATAAATCTATCACATTCGATTCCACTCAAGGGAGAGAGACCACAAAGTGTATATAATAGTAAGAGTTCATTTTACAATCACGTGAGAGTGTTTGATTGCAAGGCATTCACACACATATCAAGAGATGAATGAGTCAAGCATGATGGAAAAGCCAAGGAATGCATATTCTTGGGATATGCTCACAAGGATTTTGGCTACAAATTGTGGGATCTTGAAAACAAGAAGGTGTTCAAAAGCCAAGATGTGGTGTTCCTTGAAGATCAAACTATCAAAGACCTCAAGAACCACAAAGAATCTCAAAGTGTGGAGAAAGAATTAATAGACTTGGAGCCCTTAGGCTCATTAGAAAATTCTATTGGTGAGGGAGCACATGAAGATGCCAAGAATGATTTGGATCAACAAGCACAAACTAAGATAGTAGCTAATGATGATGCTGTAGAAGGAGTTGAGGTCAAGACTAATAATGAAGATGGTAGAGTTATACAATTGTTGATAATGAGGTTAAGGAGGAAAAAATTGATGTCGATGATGTTCCTCAAGAGCAACCAAGGAGATCAATAAGAGAGGCAGCCTAACATAAAATCCTCTCCAAACGAGTATGTGCTTCTCACTAGTGGAGGAGAATCAGACTTTCCAAGAAGTGGAAATTGATACAATCCTTGCGTGATAATGATACCTATAATTTGGTGAAGTTACCAAAGAGTCGGTTACAATGCAAGATTGGTGGTGAAGGGTTTCAGTTAGTAGAAGGGAGTTTATCATTAGGAGATTTTCTCTCTTGTTATAAATATGTCATCTACTCGAGTAGTTTTTGATTTGACGGTAACCTTGAACTTGGAAGTCAAGCAACTTGACATTAAAACGACATTCTTACATGGTGACCTTGATAATGAGATATATGGAGCAGCCCCATGGTTTTGTCACCAAAGGTAAGGAAAATATTGTATATAGGTTGAAAAAGACTCTCCATAAGCTCAAACAAGCTCCAAGGCAATGGTTCAAGAAGTTTGATTCATTCATGGAGAGGAATGAATACAAGAAGACGACGAGAGATCATTATGTGATTCTTTTATTATTCATTGATGATATGTTAATTGTGGGGCATGATGTTGGGAAAATCATAAAAGTCAAGGAGGAGTTGAGTAAGGAATTTGCCATGAAGAACCTTGGATCAGCAATATGAATACTTGGGATGAGGATATCGTGCAATAGAGCTTATGGAAATTATGATTATCCCAATAGAGATATGTATAGAAAGTTGTGTAAAGATTCAACATGAGCAACGTCAAAGCAGCTAGCTCACCTTTGCCTAGTCATTTTCATCTAAGCATGATGCAATGTCCCTCGATTGAAAGGGAGAAGGAAGAGATGATGAAAATTCCTTATACCTCTGCTGTTGAAAGTTTCATGTATGCAATGGTGTGCACATAACTAGATATTGAGTATGCTGTTGGAATTGTTAGCCGATACATGTCAAATCTCAATAAACAACATTGGGAGGTTGTCAAGAGAATACTTAGGTATCTTTAAGGTGCATGTAGTTTGTGTTTGTGTTTTGGTGATGGAAAAATGATACACAAGGGGTTCACCGATGCAAACATTGTGGGAGATGTAGATTCTAGGCGATCTACATTTCATTATTTAATGACTTTTGTTGTCTTTTGGCAATCAAGATTGTAAAAGTGTGTTGCACTGTTCACAACAAAGGCTGATACATAGCTGCCATTGAAGCTAGCAAAGAGATGTTATGGATGAAGAGATTTTTGCAAGAGTTGGACTACAAGCAAGATGAGTATGTTGTGCATTGCTATAGCCAAAGTGCTATTCATCTCAGTAAAAATTCTACATTTCATTCGGGAACAAAGCATATTAATATTAGGTATCATTAGATACAAGAAGTGTTGGAAAAGAAGCAATTGACGCTTGGGAAGATTCACACAAACAAAAATGGTGCCGATATGTTGACCAACTCTCTACCTACGAAGAAACTAAAATTGTGTAAGGAGGTTGGCTTATCGAAGTGATAAGAATGTTTAATACCCTCCATGATGGGCTTGGAGGAGATTTGTTGGGAGCAGCCCAACACGTTTCGGAGTCAATTTGGAATATCCTGTAGATTGCTTATCAAGATTACATAATAGGAAGGCAGTCTTATTATGGTAGGACATGGAAAAAAAAAGGAAGAATGCCAGAATATAATTCTAGAGAATGACTAAGTTAGAGGAATTCAATGAATCAAGAAAGTTTTTAACTAGGAGGTGATTACCAATCAAGCAAGATTCCCAATTTGGGTGGAGGTCTACCACTCTAAATAGAAGGATTGGATGGAAATTTTAAAGACCACTGGAAAATACTTAAGAGAGATTACAAAAGTCTTCAACAACGTAAGTAAACACAAGAGTTCTTAAGAGATGATGTTTTTGTGACAGTTGTGAGGACTTATTGTGAGATAAACATCATCGGAGTGTTAATTGTAACTTTGATTATAGCCTAGATTAGCTTCCCATGATTTTTCCCATCTTGGGTTTTCCACATAAAAAATTTAGGGTGTGTCGTTCTTTTTTTCTCATCTGTGGTGTTATTTACATTCTGCATAACGCAATTCTGACAGTTGTAATTCTGCTCCAATTGATTGCGATCCGACTTAATTTACAATAGCTTTTTCTCTCTAACGCCCCATCACCCACTTTATTCTCCCACAAGAATTCCTTGCATAAATGTGGCCGAAAATAATGAAAGAAAATGTATTTGGTCTTGCCATCTTAGTTCGCAAAGAAGATATTCCGAAGATGTAGCTTTGTTAACATGGTGGGATCACTGAAGAAAGAAATAATTCATGGCTAGTCCAGCGATGACTTCGTATTAGGAATTGCAGCAGCATGGAAAATAGATTCCTAATCATCCTAATCGGGTGGTCTGTGTGACGCTTAGAGGCTTAAGGGTGTTCTTCTTCATGTCAAATGAAGGTAATTTAGATGAAGACTCCTAAAAGGGTAAGGAATGAGGAAATCAATCGAGTCGGGACATGAAAAGTAAAGTTCATGCGGATGGTCGCATACTTGCTCTGTATGTAATATGGCTTTAAAAGAGCTGGATGTATTTGTTGTTGACAGGGAATGAGCAGTGAAATGTTGGTTGACTTGCACGCTATGTTTCGTCCTATCCACTGCATTACGACCGAAGGGATGTTCAAAATTGTTGTGCTGGCTTGAATTTTCAATTTTAAGCAGCTTCTCCTCTGTGTTTACCGACTGTGCGAGGCTAACCGACTGTTTATTTATGGTTGCAATTTATCAATGAAGATTGCGCATACTTGGTCACAAAAGGAAGCTGAACAAACTCACCGATGCATTATATTCTTTCCGTATCTCTTCATTCTTTGTGCTTATAAGTCACATAGCAAAAGAGAAGTGCATCCTTTTGGACCCCATCTCATGCACATAATGTGCGGGTTTCAAACTATAATCTACGAAAGTTTGCAAATATTTTTAAATTGTTTAGAAACTGTAGAGGGCACACCTCTGGAAGAAAAGCACTGATCAAGACTATGATTTTTTAGAGTAGAATTGGCAGTGTAAACCTTCTAACAGATATCGGTTAGAACGAAGAGGACAACTTAGCCGATGGTGGTGAGTACCTTCTGGCATATTGTCTTGCTTTTATTATTTATTGTTGTCTGGAATGAACTCAACACTTGTAGGAGCTTGAGCTTTTAGACTGTCTGCTAGCTTCCACGACAATACGGCTGATAACCATCCACTGTCCAACTGGTGCTAATGCAGTCGCAATCTGGTTCACAGTGCTTAATCAGATCTTTTGTGGGACAAAAATAACCTTGA
Organism: Eucalyptus polyanthemos subsp. polyanthemos; assembly: GCA_017140185.1. NCBI lineage: Eukaryota > Viridiplantae > Streptophyta > Magnoliopsida > Myrtales > Myrtaceae > Eucalyptus > Eucalyptus polyanthemos. The sequence continues at coordinate 18,401,312 of CM029463.1, read as the reverse complement.
TATAAAATATAATCTTCAAAATAATTGAGTTGGAAAATTTACCCCAGATGGGTTGCTTCTAGACGGGCTTCTTTACTCTGAGGCTGTGGCTGGCTTAGCCGGAGGTTTGAAGGTGCAAACACATCATGTACTATGGCCCTATCCAATGGTTCATGGGAATATTGGTTACCTTCATTGACATCCCTTGCTTTGTGAATCTATGGATTAGGAAATTTGTCAGTAAAATAACAGATGAGTAATGATTTGATTCTGGTTTAAGTAGATGTAATAGATGCACTTGTCATCTGAACTAATACCTTCTTTCTCAATGCATTATTTTCCTGGAGGAGGAGATTTATCTTCTGATGCAGATCTATGTTTTCCTGATGCATCGCGTTTCCCTGGAATGAATTAAGCTTTTGTGAGTCACTTGATGGTTGATAACCATACCATTGGAATGAAGTCGCCAGTTTTGTAAAACCTTAAGGTTCAGCTCTTCTATCTCGTCAGAGAAAATTTGCTTCTGCTGAGAAAGAATTACCAGAATTATTCCTTGCATATATTGAGGAAGTGGTGTGTCTTTTGCTGGATTTGGTAATAATACAGAAACAAAGTTTTGACAGTTTGAGGCAGATATTCAGCTAGTACCTTTTTGGCACGGACAACCTCTAGGCTCATCTCCAGTTGTTTTTCTAGATTATGCAGATCTTTGACACTGAGGCCAGAGAGTTGTTCTCCCATCAATTGCCTGCATGCGTCAGATTGAAGAGACAATATCATGCCTAGACTCAAAACTTATCTATTTCTTGACTCAGTTTGAAGACCTTCTCTTGTCTCTTGATGCTTGACATTCTAATAGCATATCATATCACAAGGTATCCAATACTCTTTCCAATCCATTAGTTAAGTGAATAGACATTCTTCTAATGTATAATTTGTCACATTATCAATTCTAGAAGCTGTCATGATGAGTTGCTTTAGCAATTCTGAAACGACTTTGCTGATTTTATCAATGAAATTAGTCATTTTTAAAGTTTTGGACCCAGTCTAGCTTCCCAAGATTGTTGAAACTCGAGGAAACATTCTGAATTTCTATTTTCTGGCAGCTCAGCCAAAATATTTCAGAAAGTATACTCAAAATGTGATGGTTTCCGGATTTCTTTGTCCTGGCAGCTCATCCAAAATAAATAGAAGTACACCCCTAATGTGATAGTTTGAAAATTAATCCCTGAATTTATTGTCCCGTCTCCCAATAAAAAAACTTGTTGGGCCTAATTGACGAACACGTTGTTCACGGACAAAGAAGATCCATTAGATTGCAACAAACAATACTTTATGCTACCTCCGCCTGGACATTAGTAGCTCTCCTGAAACACTGACACCAAGTAGATAGAATATGCTTGGCTGAGTGATTATGCTTAATGATTATAAGAGAAGTAGTTGCCTTCTTTGGTTATGAAATAATTGCTGTGTTGCACTATTTGCCCACGGTTTCACCAGCTCTATGCAAGGATTCTCAATGCACATGATTGACAAGATGACATATATATATTTCTCTCATTGGACATCGATAACGTATTTTCCTAGACTAGACATTACATGAGGGTAATTGGCTGATACATTACAAACAACACTTTTTTTTTTGGCTCTAAGTGGAGTTAATTATATGAATTCTTCGACACCATAAAGATATGCACTTTTTGAAAACTGATTCTTGATATTCCTCAATCTACAAGATGATGATTTTAACAAATGCTAACAGTTGGAATAGAAATTCTAAGTCGGGTAAGCATGCTAAATATTATTCAGTAAGATAATTGGAAGAGTCCTCAATCCTTGTGGAAATCCACTTCTACACGATTCATGTACATTTCTCCAAAAACTCAAGACCAAGAGGAAAATTACTGTACCTGTAACGCTCTTGCAGTTGCTGTAGCTGTTGTCTTAAGCTTGTGACTTCTCTTTGGCAATGCTGGGAACATCATAGAAGTAGCAAAACAGAAAAGTTGATGAACGGAAAGGCATTGGTGTGGTGCATGTTTAACAATGGGATAGTTCTGAAAGCGTTACATGGATTTCAATGGCCATGATGACTGATGAGGACTGATGGAACAGGTGATCCTAGGACCAAGTAGACTAGTACAACTGCAGCCGGGATCTGTAAGGTAAGAACCTGCCTATGATATATTTCTAATGGATGCTTTATGGCTATTTTACTACAAACTAAAAGTTTTGGAGATTCCATTGGAGGTGGTGAGCTATTATGAAAGCATACGGAAGTGAGTTTTTTTTCATTGAGTGTTGATTAAATTAACTATAACAGTTTCTACCAAATTGAATTTGGCGTTTGATCAGGGAAGCATTTGCGGAAAGTAGGGTCTTCGACATTCTCTGATGACCCCTGCTGCACTGCTCTTGCAGTCTATTTTTTGTGTATTTTTCTTGTTTGTATTCGGTTAGATATCTAGGCATGTCATCATTATGCACGGATTAGTTGGTGAAGAATCCTGCCCGAAGTTTCTCAGCTTGAATAATGACTTTCAAGTGAGTTAATCCAATTCCCTTCCATCCTAACGTTCAGACTCCATGTTTATTAAATAGGCTTAGGGTTAAAAAAATAATTTCGGTTGTTAAAGTAATCAAATATTAAATCACATATTCATCTAATAATTTAAGCTTTTGAAATAATTATTAATGATTCCATAAATTCTCACATGATATTAGAACAAGAGGTCCTAAATTCAAATCTCTTCAAACTCTATTTGCCACCCAAATTATATATTAAGCTTAGGCTAAAGTCCAGCTTACAAGCGATGGGGAGTGTTAAAGCAATTAAATATTAAACCACACATTTATCTAATAGCTTAAACTTTTAAAACAATTGACAATGATTCACAAATTTTCACATGATATCAAAGTAGGAGATCATGAGTTCAAATCTCTCTAACTCCTATTTACTTCCCAAATTATATGTTTCCATGCTAGAGTCCAGCTAAGGAGTGAGGGGGAGTATTAGAGTAATTAAATGTTAAATCACTCCTTCATCGAATAGCAAAAGGTAGATTGAGATCTTATTTGGTAGATTTTGTGGTTAAACACATTTTAAACAACAATACCATATTTAGCTTTTGTGGAACTATTTGTAAGGACTGGACTGTTATATCTCCAAATGTTGCGGCAAATGTCATTTTTCGGCTACATTAGTCGCTATGTTCTTCATAAGGAAATATTTATTTTAGGCCACTTTCTGGGATAGTCAAAGTTTTATATGCAGCTAATCTTTAGTTTTACTGCCAAAACATGTTCACATTAGGTAAAATATTTCTCAGGCATTTTTTGCTTGTTAAAATGATAAAGTGAAACATTATGACAGTGAAGCGTGGTATTATGCAGGTACACTTTTACAGCTAGAGTGTGAAATTGCTAATGGAATGACCAAGTTTTCAGAGGATGCTGATGCCATTTTTGCGTAAAATGAGTCCTTTGAAAGTGAAAGACATCTATAGCTTCCATGAAAACTAGAAAAAGAGGAGGTCGTTTCAGATTCTTACCATGATTTCTGAAGCTGGATTAAGTAGTTGGTGGCCTTCCTCCTTTAACTCCCTGTAACGTTGTAGCACCGACTGCATGCTGCAAAATTGAACTTTATAGATAGACTTATATATTTCATTGTTGTAGTACTTTGTGGTATTACTTCTAAAATTGTAAAATGAATGCACAAACAACTTGAGGTTTATGTGCATAGTGCAAATGCGCAAGTCCCCTTCATGTCAACTCCAAAATCCTCGTCAACTCTTAAAATATCTATTGAAAGTTGTTAACATTATTACTAAAATCACCATTGAAGTGTGTGAGACTTGTGGATTTTCCCTATGGCTGTACACATCAAGGTCTGTCATTTCAGGGGACTGTTGAACTTTTTTGGATACTGAAATTTCAAGAAGAAGATTACTGAAAAACATGTGGAGTGGAGGTCATTTTTGAATTAATTCAACATTTCATTGAATCTCAAATGGGGAGAATCTAATGTACTGATAGAGGCGTTGAGTTGAGCAAGAGATCCCCATTTTAAAGTATGTTGAGCACTCGTGTTATAAGGTTTGAAGAGCTAAAAAATGAGTTACCCATTGATCCTTATGGTCACTAGGTTGCATAGTGATTGTTTATTTGAAGTCAAGACATTTGAACAAGGATAAAAGTTAGAACCATTAAACTGATGGCCAGATTGTCATTTTGGCCGATGTACCAAGACCTGGTGAGAGTCTTGTCTTGTCAATTTGGGAGGAACACTCAAACACAGTTTAATACCTGCATTCAGCAATACCAGAAGCTCGTTTGATTCATTTGATAATGGATTTCATGTCAGGACTTCCATAGCCAACAGAGGCTTTGATTCTCTTTCTTGTTTTAGTGGATTGACTGTTTGGAATAAGGCATACTTCATTCCCTGACAGATGACGTTGAGTTGTTCTTTTCAGAAGTTGAGAGGCCACATGGTATTCTGACTCGCTGATAAACATGGGAAACTCATAGGCCAATGTTGGACTTCATGGAGGAGATTCAGCATTTAGTTTAGACAGAAATGGTCAACAAAAGCTCTGGTAATATGATTGGGTTTATCATTGGGAAAAAAATGAAGAGTTGGGATCATTTGCTCAGGCGTAATTTGCCTACAAGTTAGTGAATGGAAGCATAAAGAAGACCCTAGTGGAAGCATATACTTTGGTCGATCCTCATCGTCTGCTTGATCTTGTTCTATTTTTTACAAGAGGCTATAGTAAGCGATGATGATAAGGCTTTTGCAGAACATATTTAAATGGTCTATGAGGAGGTAATAGCAGCGGTAAAGGCTAAAACAATTTTAAGGAGGGACACTCGGTACATGTTCATATAAAGCGAACGTGACAAACTTAAGTCGACGAAGTTTGGACCTTTTAAAGTGTTGAAGAAAAGTGTAATTCGAGTTACATACTAGCCTAATTAGAATGTTTCTGATTCACATGGTCTTGAGCACTTTGATTAGGGGTGAGCAACCAAACCAATTCTACCAAGGAACCAAATCAGATCAGCCAAGAAACAAGTTTGGGAACCAGTTCTCATTGGAACTGTTTCGAGAGTAGGTTCCAAATTTTAGGAACATATTATAATCAGTCTAGGAATAGGTTCTAAGTGAATACCCACCTAGGAACCAGATCAAACCGCCCTGTTTTGGAACTGGTTTGGAACTAGATTTATAAACTAAAAACCAAGACCCTAATTTCTTTTTCCCCTTAATTCTAACATCAACACTCCTTCGTATTTTGTCCTTTTTCAGAACTTCTCACCAATCTTTCCTCTTCCCCTAAATTTATAAATATGAATGGAGAATGGAGTTTTATAATTTGTGTTTCATGTTACATTTTGAATTGTTTATTATTTATAATAGTACATGATTACATATTCATCTCATGGATTATTGTTTTTGGTGGATAAGGATTTATGTTGTTCATCTTTTACTTTGGAACATTTTGTTACTCATAACCTCATATGATTTCGCTACATAAATTAAACCAAAAAAAAAAAAAAAGAGAGAGAAAGAAAGAAAATAGGTTTTTGGGTTGACCCTAAGACCGGACCGGAATAAACAAGGTAGGTTTCAAAACCAGTTCAACCAAACATGGTAAGTTCTAGGGTCCAAAAATGAGGAACCGATTATAACATTGTAGGTTCCACGTTCCAAGTAAGGAACTTACCTACCTTAGAACCGATCACCCCTAACTTTGACAAAAAGGTTGCTACAATTGAAGATGAAGTTAGTGAACTACCGAAAAACTCTAAAGGTGCTTGAAATAGTTAATCAATAAAAAATATTTTTATTATTGATAATAATTTATGTCTAAACATGTTCTTGGATTATGAAAACATTTTTTATTAATTCATTTTACAAAAAATGTAAAAGATCATTTTTAGAAAATATTTTCAAAATCATTCATTTTCCACTAAACAAAAAATGGAGTCTAAGTCATTTTCATTTTCTCTAAACCCTAGAATATCAAATTGCTGTGGTAGCTTTAGTTTTTCTCATTCTAGCCTTGTTTTCTTGTTCTTTTTACCATGTTTACATCCCCAACTACATAAAAATGATACATATACATTAACATACGGCCAATTTTATCGGATTTTATTTTCAACTGGTAATAGAGCAATAAGCCATGTATTTCGACATCTCCATACCGTTTATTTTCCTCTTTGATTATCAATTTCCATGATTTAATATCAAGGTAAATTTAGCTTATGCACAGGTGGAATGTCATTGCGTTAGAAAATTCAACCACGCCTTACTTAACAGCTTGAACTTTAGATCGGTTAGCATTAACGTAAACAGCAAAATAAATCCCTACCTTTGACCTTTTTGAAATAGTATCAAATCTATCGATCCCACAAGTAAACTCCCTCGATCCAAAAACTATTTTAGTTATGTTTTTACCCTTTCAGCATTCTATGTTTCCAACTTTGAAAGTTAATGTTGTGCTTGCGTAGTGTTCTGTTTCAGTGTAACAAAACTAAATTTTTATTTATTTTCCATAGCGTTTAATTGTTGAACATGGTGATTATTGACATCCAACACATGCTACGATCATCTAGATTCCTAACCTCATATATTCATATAAGAAATGTGATATGAAACTAATAAAATCAATAAAAGAGTTATGTATCATGCGTTCATAATTTCCATCTCATTCTGAAAATTTGGTATATGAAATAGTATTACTCGCTTAAAGGGGAATCATGTAAAACCAAATTCTAGTCATCCTACTTTTTTAAAAAAATATACTATCTTTTAGAATTTAAATTTACAGATTATGAAATAAAATCCATCAATTTTATATATTCTAATGTCATTAGAAAAGGCTAAACAACAACAAAATACAACTATTGGATAAAGCTTGAATGTGGCCTCTCCACATAGCACAATTTATAAAAACAAAACAATTAGGCTTTGGCATTTCATGCTGATTAGGAGTTATATTGATGATAAAGTTAAGGGGTTTGTATTTCTATCATTATGTCTATAGTTTTTTATATATTTTATAAGAAGTCATAGCACGCAATTCACATTATGAGTGGCTTCATGGCACATCACTCGTCTTTATATTCCGCCGCTTTTTACCACACTAATAATCTCTATATATAGCTAATATTTTGAAAAAAAAATGCTTTTTTTTTCAAAATGTGACGTCGAAAACACAATTAATGGAGCTTTACCAAAAAAAAAAAAAACACAATTAATGGAGAGAGATGGTTTGAGTTAAGGAATGACAATTTCCATACAAAGATAAGTTAACAAGTGAAGAAGGGGAAGGCGGTCATATACAAAAGAGACCGAAGATTTTTATGTTTTTTTCTTTTTAAAAAAAAAATTGTTTATGTTTATCCGGTTAAAACTAAAACTTAAACTTGAAAAGTAGTGAGAGACACCAAAAGGTGATCTCTCCCTTAATAGTGTTAATAGCATCGTGCATGCGTGCCAAATTACAGTGAAGACAAACAAAAGCATCTTATGCTTCTGTTGGAGACATTAATTTTTTTCATACCTTTGCCCTATTGAAAAACAACTCATGCAATGCAAACCTTTTAATAAATTTGATATATATACTAAATCTTAATTTCCTTGTTGTTTACATACTATTCTAACCTCATTTAGCAACATAGCATGAAATTAATTAGGGCTCAAATATAAATTGTTCCAGGGGGACACCAAACTAAAAAATAAAGTTGGTTTTGTACATATTAGATATTCTTGTATAGTTTTGGAAGAATCACATTGGGAATTTAGGGTTTCAACTATAAGAGAGTCTATCTATGTCAATGTTTCAAAAACATATATGTGCTCTCTTTAGCCTCCTATAGTCTTTTTTGTTTGAGAAAGTAGATTCACTACCAAATATTAACATACTCATCCTGAAATTATGTACTTTTGTTATTAACGTATGTTCATGTTTTGGTGAGGATCTATTGCAATATATTTTTGGTTATCTTTGCAAGAAATTAATCTAGAGCTTGCATAGAATAGAAGAGAATGAGTTTGAGGAAAGGAACTGAAGCTAACATAAAATAGTCAAGGAAAAATGTTCAGCATAGAATAGAAGATAATGAGTTTGAGGGAAGGAAAGACGAGGAAGAGATCTAACCTAGAGCTCGCAAAATCGTAAAGCTTTCCAGTGCAAGAGAAGACGATGACTCCCACCTCGGCATCACAAAGTATGGCAAGCTCCCTTGCCTTCTTGAGTAACCCTTTCCTTCTCTTCGAGAAAGTGACTTGCCTGCTCGTAGAATCATCGATTCTTTTTATCACGATCTTTCCTCTTCCCATTTTCAACTGCCCTTCCTCTTTCGGCGCTTAGGGTTTTTTGCCCTCTCTATCCGTCAGATCTATGACTACACTTTGGTGCATTGGGTTTCACGCATCAAGATGCTTCACATACTTGTAACCGGAACCGGGCCCATGAAATTTATGATTCTTGCTTAAGAATACGAAGCATGCGCCTATTAATATAAAAGGGAAACCCAAAGATTGGGTAGATTCTCTTCACCCTAAAGAGCGGTCAGTTCATTGACCCTAGACATAAAAGGTTAATTCTACCACTCACCAGTCGATGCACACTCGCGCGAGTAGGATCTTAGCTGACACTCTCCTTCCGATAGGCCCATCTTTCACGGCCGGCGTGAGGAACTCGGCAATGGATACGTGCCAGTCAAATGAGGAGAGTAGAGGTTTTGTACTCGAGAGACAGAGGGAAGAGAAAACCTCGTACTCTGGGACAGTTGGCTCGAGGCCCTCGGGGTCCTGTGAATTTGGACAGCGCCGTTATCGTATAATCAATCGCCACACATGTATTACTTTTATTTCGCACTATCAAATAAATTCCTTTTTCAAGAGGGATGTCATGTGGCGTCTCAACGCGTCAGGGCTGGCGTCCCAATACGTCAAGGCTGCCGTCTCAGCGCGCGTCCCAACACATCCTAGCACGTCAAGGCTGACGTTTCTGCACATCACAGCTAACGTATTTATCCAATTCTTTCCACTTTTTAGGCATACGAAGCGTATTTAGATTAATAATAATCACAGACATATGCAATTCAAAGAATGCATGCAGGAATATAAAATCATTTCTCTCTTATTTATCTACTATTGGCTATCTAGGTCAGGTATATTGGGGATAAAAATGCTCCTACCCCAGACTATGCCAAAAGTCCATTAACTGCACTACTCCGATTACAATACCGTCTATCTACACGACCACTTACAAGTCCAAGTCCCACTACTTGGCCTCCTTAGAAAATGCCATCCTTGTCCTCCGGGCCCTTGTCCTACTCGACCCCGCTATTTCCATTGTCATTACCATCCGGGAGTGAGAGTGGTCCCACTAGATGCCCGTTGACCCAGGTTTAGATGGCGATGAACCCAATCAACACCAGGCCCAATGGGAGGCCAGAATTTACCATCAGTATAGCAATGATTCGAATGAAGGTGACTTTGGGGAAGTCAGGGTTGTTCAACTCCATCCGGTGCCACATGAAATCTATCAAGGCACCATAGAGGGTTGTGGGGGATGCAAGTCGCAAAGACATATTTACTGGTTTGGAAAAAGATAATCCACCAAAAGTGAGCATAAAACTCAGCAAGCAAATTACTACCCAATCTGCACTACATATGTCAATAATTGCATATGCAAGGAAGTTTAGACATGAAAAGACAAAAAATCATTATGATATCAACTTGCTTGAAAGCTTTTCTCAAAATCGGAAGAAGTAGAAACATTTCCTTTGAAAAAACTTAAATGAAATCTGAAAATGCCAAAGATCATCTTTCCTAGGAATTAGCTGTCGTCATGTGGAAATCTGGTCGCGTTTTCTTGCTGCGTGACTAAACGCGGTACAATGTGCTAGCTGTGGAGACGTGGCCGTGAACGGAGAATCGAGTGGCGTGGCTCGTTGAAGGCTGGGTGCGGCGGCTGGATGACGATGACGAGGTGCGAAGGGGTGTCGCCGAGAGCGAGGTGGTGTGACCCGATCGGCTGAGGTGTCGGAGTAGCGATGGTGCAGTGGATATGATGGGTTGGCACGGTTGACAAGATGTGGCGAGGACGCGGATGGTGTTGGTCCGGTGACGAGCTTGGCGGCATGGCGACGCTTACCAAGCATTCGAAGCTCATCATTTCGTCAAGCGAAAACCCGAATGTCACAACTCATCTATTATCACGGATGCCCTTTCAGAAACTTTTGGAGTATATATTCATCACCGGTGTTTTGGTAGTTAATTCCACTTGCATCATAACCTTTGACATCTTTTCTATGTCCGATCATCACCTCGGCGGCCTCATTGCCATCGTCTTCAAAGGGGCTCGAGATCACGCTCGCCACCTTTATGACGGAAGACAAAAGAGATATCATCATTTTTTTAGGTTGGTTAATTGTATCTGATGGTGTGGAGAGAGAGAGAGAGAGAGAGAGAGGGATCTGGTGGCTGAGCACCGTCCATGGAGCGGTGCCCCGACGATGGCGATGGATGAATAGGCAAAGGTGATTGGTCGTGGTGGCTGTCCAAGTCTAGCGTCATCACCGTTGTTGGCCTAGGGTTAGCAGATAAGAGATCAAGAATGTGTCGAGCACAAATAAGTTTGACATGATGCAGGATAGATTGGCCTATGCATTGAGTGGATGCTCTCTTTGTCATGATAAAAAAGAATTTTTCGTTTATAAACTCGCTTCTGCTTTTTACCTAAAATAAATGTCTCTGATTTTTTATGATTCTCCTCTTTTTCCTGTGGTGGAGGCAACATTCGATATTGTAAAGGCGGATGGTAAGTTACTTTCATTGGCACTTCACCATTTTGAATAACATATAAAAAAAAAAAATCTCCAAATACGCTTATTACTCTTAGCCCAAATATCACTTGGCATTCTCAATTTTTAAAACCTTCGATTTGACCTAATGTGTTACAATTAACTTGTTAAAGTCCATGTGTGAGAATATTAGACTAAAAAAAGTTTCATATCAAGTTGAGATGCACTATGAATCAGTCAATATTATATAATTGACTCATAACTTGTTCGTTTAAATTTTTAAATGAAAATGAGTCCAATTGAAAATGTTACTGGGCTGAGACATGGGCTTTCTCTTGATGATTTCTTTAATGAAGATAGTGGGTTGTTGCTGCGCGACTCCAAAATAACTTATAACTCACGGCTATGTGTCTTGGATTGGAGGTTTCAAGACCCAACCGGCCAAAGAAACAGTCTTGATGATAGGAAAACCTTGAAGTGTCTTGGACTCTAGGATTTTCATGAGGATTTTGGAATACTTCTAAGGACAATATGGGAATTGTATATTTGTATACAAGATATTTCTTGAATTTAATGGGGTAAATGGTAGTCTTATATTTAATAGGATATGTTGTAGTTGGGAAAGGTGGATCTTTACTGTTTGACCAAAGGGTGATTAATGGTAATAATGTGAATGCCTCATGTATAAATAGGGATGCTCTCCCCTGTATTATCCAACATTTAAGCAATAAAGTACATTCTCTTTTTAAACTCTTTTTCTTTGAGAGAAGTACACCCAACTTGGCACTTGGCATGGGTGGACACATAAGTAGCAAAACTTTCAAAAAGTATATTTAAGTGCCAAAATTAGAAAAGAAATGAACACTTAAGTCCTAATGATGAGAAATTCTAGCCAAACAGTTGACGTGGCTTTTTCCAATGAGAATTTTAACTAATGTGACAATTAATTTATATATATATCCATGTAAACACTAAGAGTACGCTAAATGACGTCGTTTTTTGCACTTAAATAATCACTTTCTATAAAACTTGGCACTTAAATATTCACTTTTAACCACGAGTGACACTTAAGTAATCACTTATATTATAACTTGACACTTGAGAAATTATTTTTTAATCATGACTAGCATTTAAGTGAACATGGAAGATGATGTCATTTTAGACCATGATCGCTAAATAGATATTTTGGTGAGCTACGTAAATCAGTTTTATTAATGAAGTAATGCCACATCAGATTTTCGGCAAACTAGCTAGAATTGGCACTTAAGTGTTCAATTAAAAAAAAAAAAAGTGGCATGTGAGTGTATTTTTTTTCTTTTTTTGGAAATTTTGGTACTTATGTGTCCACTTGTATCAAGTTTTACCACTTGGAGTGTACTTCTCTTCTTTTTCTCTCTATAATCCAAGTAGGGTACTAAGCAATACATCTGTGAACGCTAAGCTTTGGCACCCAAGCAAGAACCAAATGGAGCCTAAGCTTCGCATGTTTTGCGATCTCAAGCTTTGGCTTGTGATATATGCCTCAAAATATATACTAATTCCCTTATAAATATCTATCCAAGAATATGTAATCACTTTTATAGAATAATTTTGAGTTCGGAAAAAGAGAACATTATATCATTTGCGTTAAAAATTGTAACGGCTCAAGTCTCGCATCAAATACAAAAAGCTAGACGAAGAGACTCATACGTGGGGGACCAACCCAACGGTCGCTTGAAACTCCTTTTGGCGGGGGCTCGCCTATATGAAATGGGTCAAAATATTGCAAATGGTGTCTAAGGCAGACTTTTTAGGAACGGAGCAAGAATGACGGAATCACTCGTCCGATAGAGAGAGAATATCATATTTAAACGTGTTAAAATTAACTATTTTAAGAGATTACAAGTGAATTCTAGTCAACTGGTGACTCTTAGTCTGGGAGAGTAGATTTAGGTTTGGTCTAAGGCAAGCCACTAAAATGATCTGCATGTATCGTCGTCTACGTCGTTACTTATTTTTATATTAATCTGATAAATGCATACCACACTTGATATCATATCCTGTAGATATCAAACTTAATTTTGATGATTCTGCACATATTTATCAAGTTTCATAAATCAATTTATTCATCCCCTCTAAGTTGTATTGTTTGCCACAACACTCTTAAAATTTATCACCTCTTTCTAGAAATTGCAAACCTTAATTAGAGTGATTAAAGACTACTTTTCAATTAAATTACCAACATCAAGTCTTATTTGAGTTAGGTACCAATGTTTATTTGGTTATAAAACTTCTAAAACTTATCGCAGAATGGCAATTGAATTTTAAAACTTTTATATAATATAATTAAGTTTTATAAGTTATCAAATTAGTGCAATTAAGCCTCTTTATTAAATCCATCTGATTTAATTAATGAAAAAGTCAACGTGGGTTTTTTTTTTCTTTTTATCATTTACTCTCTCTTACATGCTTGTTAACGTTGAACCAATGCTCAAAACATCTTCTTTCCCCACATCTTAATTATTCGCTGACACTTCAAGCAAACCTTAATTTAACGAGCCAAGCCCCGACCGCCACGCCCTTCCACGAGGAGCATCCTTAGGACGCGACTGCAGCGACAACGACAGGCCCCGTTGTCGGCGGTGAAATGGAGGTTCCGGTCAAAGAGCAGCTAGATGGGTCGGCCGTGGCCGTTCTAGAAGACAGCGCCCACCAAGAATGGCGAGCTGTCCGGGTTCATGCAGGTGAACGTGAACCCAAACTCTTGTTGCTGCCGCCGTTGTCGTCATCGTCATCACCGTCATCTTCTTGTTCTCTCTCTTCCTTTTGCCCAGCTTCTAGTTCTGAAAGCAATGGCTTTTCCAACTTGGGTCTCTTCTGTCCTTCGTCTTCACAGCGAGAGACGTTAGTCTTGACCTTGTCTCTCGAATCTTCGCCGGTTTTGCGCTGGATTTCGGCGAATTTGCTCGAGGAATGCGGTGGATCATGGGTCGCTTGCATCGTCACTAAAACCAACTTTGAATGGGAGTGGGTGAAGCACGGAGTTTGGTTTTTGAAGAGAGGGGAATTTCATTGAGCTCGTGAAGCTTGCGGCCATGGTAGCTGGAGCTTCCACGCGGTCATTGCCACTCGAGTTGCATCGAGCTCGACCATGGCTGCTCGAGCTTCATCAAGCTGGTGGAGGGCAGGAGATCTGGAGCTCGCAGATGGCAGTTGGAGCTTCTTCGAGCTTGTGACCTTTGCCGCTCGAGCCTTGTGGAGCTCGACCATGACCACTTGAGTTTCATCAAGCTTTTTCGAGCTCCGAGGATGTTAAAGTTGACCTTCATCGAGCTCGGCCATGGCGGCTGAGCTTCGTCAAACCTAGGCGACTGGCAAGGTCTTGTCTTAATATTCTTTTAGCTTTTTTAGTTTTCTAATTATTATCCTTTTTTTTAATCCTCGTCTTCCTTTTTTAACTGTTTTGTCTTCTTATTCTTTTGCTTTTTAAATTATTCACTTTTTTTAACGTGACCTTTGGTGGAAGCCAAAACAATGCCACATGTCTCTAAAAAAGTAACTATTCTTTTTTTTCTTTTTATTATTCACTTTTTTCTAATGTGACGCTTGGTGGAAGCCAGATCGATATCACATGTCTTAAAAAAGTAACAGATGGATGCTTGATGGAAGCCAGATCGATGTCACATATCTTAAAAAAGTAACAGGTGGAGTTAACTCGGGGAGGTGATCGGGGAATTTCGTTGAGCTCGTGAAGCGTGCGGCCATGGTATCAGGAGCCTCTAGGCCATCATTGCCGCTCGAGTTGCGTTGAGCTCGACCATGGCTACTCAAGCTTCATCAAGCGCGTGGAGGGCAGGAGATTTGGAGTTTGCAAATGGCAGTTGGAGCTTCTTCGAGGTCGTGGCCATTGTTGCTCGAGCTTCGTCGAGCTTGATCATGGCCGCTTGAGATTCACCGAGCTCATGGAGCGATGGAGATATGGAGCTCACGAATAGCAGCCAAAGCTTTTTGGAGCTCCAAGGACGATTAAGGGTGAGCTTCGTCGAGCTAAGTGACTAGCAAGTCTTGCAATTGAAATTTGTTTAGCTTTCTTATTTTTCTCATTCTTATCCTATTTTTTTATACTCTTTCTTTTTTATATAATTTTTTATCCTTTTTTTCCTCGATCTTTTCACTCTTTTGTAATGTTGCGCTTGGTAGAAGCCACATTGGTGCCATGGGTTTTAAGAAAGTAAATAAGAAAAGCCAAACTAGATAACGTGCTAGATTCTCAAGAGGTCATTTGTCCAAATCCATCAAATCAACATGACCTTAGCTCCGAAAGCAAAAGTTTTGACCTAAGTTTTTTGTAACAATGATTAAACCTATCGGGTTGTCAAATCGTGACCGAGTCTATACAAACCACATCATCCTCATGCTTCTCCTTCTCTTACAACTTCTCATTTTTCAAATTCTTTATTATGAATGGTCAAAATGAGGAGGAACTGTCAATATGTAAAATCACAATAAATACACTTAAAAAGGGTGGAAAAAGAGGTACTATTTTCAAATAAAGTGTACCTTAGTGAGTGATAGTGAGTGAGTTAGAGAAAGCAATTATTTAATGTTCTTCTATTTTCTCTAATGAGAGATGTGAAATCGTTGGAGCCAATAGGGCTCATTAACAGCAAACAATGAAGTTACCAGCACAGTGGTTGGTCCAATAATGTAGAGCTTATTCCCAAGTAGTTTCCAACCCCTCTCTGGTCATGGGCTTGAACTCTTGAATCGTTTGTCACCGTTAGGAAGCGTTATAATATATCTCACCATCTCAAATAGAGAAAACAATAGTAAATGTTTGATCCATATTTTATGCAATAAATATACTATTTCATAACTTATAGTACATCTAGTTCATATCGATTTGGAAATATGAGTTTACAAACTCAAATAAGAGTTAGCATAACTGTGAAAGTTAAAAACCAATTTACAAAGGTTACTAAAGCCTACACACTTATATTCTTATCAATTAACAAAAAAACTATATCAACATCTGAGTAATATATTATTTGAGCAAACAACTTAGCTAAACTACACTTATTTGTCAACCCATCAACTCCTATGTGCCACCAAAGAAACTCGTTTATAGTGAACATTCATCAATGTTCATTATGCATATTATCCATTATGCGTACCATAAGCTAGAATCGTCATCAAACCCTATGATTCCTCAATGTCCTAAATTATCAATTCCACAAAACTCTGTAGCTTAATAACTCTTAAATCGAACCTTGCAATTCAAAACTTCCATAACTTTGAATTTATGACCTAATTTTGAAAATTATTCTGATTAGACAAATAACGAGTTTAATTACTTATCAGGCGCTACAAAAAAAGAAGAAGCTAAACTGAGTCAGCGAGGTCCCCGTCGCATCTACGTACAACAGCCGTTCTCTTCCCCCCGTCCCTCTCGCCGTGCTCGGTCTCTTTTCCCTTCCTTTGCCGTGAGAATCGTTTAGAGCACTCCCTATAACTTGTTTAAAGTAAGCTAACTCACGATCATGTGTCCAGGTATTGACTAGTCAAAGCACGCAAGTGGTATAGGTGTCCAAAAGATGCAGCTATTTCTCTTTTTAAAGTCCAATCAGTACACCTAGGACGCGGAAGTTGAGCTTCGTTGAGCCGGCCATGGCCGCGGGGCTTGGTCAAGCTACAGGATTGGCAAGGTCTTGCATTTAAAATATTTCTAGCCTTTATGGCATGAATTTACATTTGAGATTCGACATTCGATTCAATTAATTGTTAAATTAGTTCTCATATATAATTTAAATGAAAGGTCTCTTAATTTCTTAATGGAAAATGAAACAAAAGGTCCATGAACTTTGGTCAATTTGCAGTGTAGCCCTTAAATTTTTAATTTATTTGATGTGATTGATAAACTTTAGCCCAATATGCAATGTGGTTTATGAACCTTTAAATTATTCAATGTGATCATTGGACTTTTAGTACATGTTTAATTTAATCCTTGGATTATATAAAAAAAAAAATTCAATATTGTTCTTGAACTTGAATTAATGGAACATCAATATTAAATATTTTCATGTAGTACAAGAATTAAATTAAACATGCACAGAAAGCCCAGGAACCGTTTTGAACAAAATTAGAAGTTCAAGAAATATATAGCACATTTGTCTAAAGTTCATGAACCGCATTAAACATATTAAAAGTTTATAAACTACATTATACATTGGGCCAACATAGAGAATCATTTATGTCATTATCCTACAATAGGAATTGTTATTACTAGTGAATTGAACTTCGGACGATTTCACAATTTGAAAATACTTACCAGCTAGATCAGGACCAAGGTTGAGCCTAGAACACCATATCTAAGCCTGTTCATTAGACAAAAAAAGAAATCTGGTTGGTTCTTCAGGTGGTAGACTCTCAAGAGGTCATTTGTCCAGATCCGTCAGATTAGCTTGAGCTTAGCTCCAAATGCAAAAGTTTGACATGAGTTGATCGTAAGAAATATCAAACCTATCGAATTGCCAAATTCATGACCGAGTCTATACTAATGACATTGCCTTCACGCTTCTCCTTCCCTTCCAATTTCTACTTTTTCAAGTAATTTGTTGCCAATGAACAACATGTTGAGAAATTGTCCATGCGTCAAATCACAATACATAAAAAGGGTCCAAAAAGAGGTAATATTTCCATATGTATGTTAGTGAGTTAGAAAAAGAAATTATTCAACATTCTCCTATTTCTCTAATGAGATAAGTGAAATTGTTGGAGCCAATAGAGCTCATAAACAACAAAAATGAAGTTAGCCAGCGCGGTTGTTAGTCTAGTGATGTAGAGCCTACTCTCAAGTAGTTTGAGACCCCTAGATCACGGGCTTGAACGCCCCAATCACTTCTCATCCTTAGGAAGCCTTGATTATTCGGTGATGTAGGTTCGGTTATGCCATCACGTAAGATTACCCGTCTCTATTGTTGGTTATTTAAAAGGTTGTAAGTGGAACATAATAGAGAAGGAGAGGAATGGCAAGGGACCAACAAGCACACAAGATAGAAAATAATTTAGTATATAATAGTATGCTTTTCGATATACAGTGAAGCTTTTCTCTGCACGTGAGAAAAGATTGCAAAAAATAAAAATAACGATAAATTTAAGACTAGCATATCTATAATAATTGTAACTGCCTAGACCCCACCGCCTAGACGTAAGCCAACTCCAACATGTAAGAAACAAAGTTGAACTTTTGCAGTTGAACTTTTGCTCTTTTGCCCACTTCAACTGGTAAAATAGGAAACCATGTTCAAACTACAAGTTCTGTTCAAAGAAGCAACTTCTCCAGGTTGGACTCTACGTGTCCTCAAGGTTCAATCTGTTATCTCCTTTGTCTTAAATGTCAGAGTCAATTTAGAATCAAAATCTAATTTTAACTTTGCTTCTTCAACCAAAATCAATTTGGCTATTTTAACTGTGATGGGCAACTGTGCCGGGCTCGCTCACCGTGAAAACCGAACATTTCGTCGTGGCTATAAAACTCATGTGGTAATATCCAGAGGAGGCTGTTGACGGTTGCCCCTTCCCACTTTTGTTACTTACCAAAAAAGCAAACAAGAAACTTAGTTAACATTTTCTTCAAGATTCACCTCATTGAATATTCGAATCGTCAATTCTTTATCTAAACATCTCATATTTTTTGTGTTTTATCTTATAATTAGAATTCTATACCAATAGATTCCAAACAAGAAATTTACCAATTTAGTTATGAATCTTTTGTATAGATGTTAATTCAGTCATGAACTTTTCTGTTTTGTTAATATAGTTCTAAATCTTTGTGCGAAATTCTAATGCAATTATTCTACATAATCACCAAAGAAAATTGATTATGTGTGGCGGTTCATGTAGGACGTCGTATCGAGTAAAGTTATCCACCTAGGACAGCGATGACTAGATGTTATGTTAGCGATTTTCGTTGATAATTGACTAAAATGATTACATTGAAATTTCGCACAAAGGTTTTGACACTACATTGGCAAAATTAGAATGTTAAGGATAGAATTGATCTCCATATAACAAATTTAAGGCTGATTCGGTAATTATCCAGCTTTCAAACTATTGCAGCTATCGGTCTCTCTACGCAGCCGAAAAGAACGGTCAGAGCTATTCAGCTGGCGGCCTGTCGTCAACATCAATGCCTCTCGTTCATTTGCGCTTGTAAGATTCCTTACTCCACCCGCTTTTTGAGAAGACAAAGAGAAAATGCAAACGCCATTAATTGGTCAACTTCTTCTTTATCTTCTTCTTCAGTGCCAATGTTCGTTCACTGACAATTCCGAGAGAGAGAGAGATGGTATCTACGGGGGTCGCTAGGCCAGTGATCAAGGTCGCGGCAATCTGCGGGTCAATTCGAAAAGCTTCTTGCAATCGAGGCCTCATTCGTTCCGGTAAGCAGTGTCATCCTAATTTTCGAAATCTAAAAGCTAAATCTGTAGTTCTTTAACCGGAATGTGTTCGCTTCTTTTTCCTGTTGATGGTGATAGCGATCGAGATATGTGAGGAATCGGTGAAGGGGATGCAAATAGAGCTGATCGACGTGTCGCCGCTTCCGATGATAAACACGGACCTCGAAGTCAACGGCAGGTTCCCGCCGGCGGTCGAGGCTTTTCGCCAGAAGGTTCTGGCAGCAGACAGCATCCTCTTTGCTGCCCCTGAGTATAACTACTCCGTCACTCGTAAGTCAGAACCACTTTTTTTCTGCTTTATTTGAGTTATTTACTTGTTCATAGTTGGGTTAAACTTGCCTTTTTTTTTGCTGTCTTAGTGTATAGATATATGATGAAAAACAACGTAGTGCATGTCGGTGTCGGTGTCGGTGCTACTTAGTGCATTGATACAGATTCTTGAAAATATCATATCCGTGTGTTGGTAATGTGTAGTCTACCTCAACTTTTGGACAAGCTTGCCGGCGTCGGGCGAGCTCAAGGCTTGCCTATGGCCGGCGGCCAGCCAAAGAAGAAGAAGAACAAAAAAGAAAAAAGAAAATTAAAATTAAAAATTATTTTTTTAAAAATAAAAATAATTAAAATTTTAATTTTAAAAAAATATAATTAAATTTTGATTTTTTAAAATAATCATTTTAAAAATTATAAAAAATTTCCATTAAATTTGTGTTGTATAAAACTATTTTAGCAATACCTTTTTTTTTTTAAACATATATATATATATATATATATATATATATATATATATATATATATATATATATATATAAATAAGCTTTTTTAAGTTTAGTTAAATGGATCGGATACGAGTCGAGTATGGGTTGGGTTAGGTATGGGTCAGAAAATTTACATTAGGCATAAATAGGTCATAAATTGGTTAATTGGTCAATTTGGGTCTCAATTTGGGTCGGACCATTAATGACCCGACCCAAACTCGACCTGATCCACTCGTTTAACACATCTATTGTCTATTGTGCTTTGATCCATTTCCTGCTTAGGAGGAAAATAAGTACGCAACATCCGTTGTCAGCTTGAGTTTTTCCCTAGCATTCACACGATGATAAAGGGCAAGGAAGTAATTTATCTGAGAAGTCATTCATTTCTTAATCATATTCTTCTATTTGCTATACCAGCACCTTTGAAGAATGCAATCGACTGGGCATCTAGACCACCAAATGTTTTGGCCGATAAGGCAGCTGCCATTGTGAGCTCGGCAGGAGGTTCTGGTGGGACAAAAGCGCAGAATCATCTCCGTCAAATTGGAGTCTTTCTCGATCTTCACTTCATCAACAAGCCTGAATTCTTCATAAACGGACACGAACTGCCGACGAAATTCGACAGTGAGGGGAACTTGGTTCATCCAGAGACTAAGGAGAGACTCAAGAAGGTTCTTCAAGCACTGCAGGCATTTACGTTGCGACTGCAGGGTCGGTGATGCAGAACTCATTAGGAACATAAGTACTCCGCATCATTGTTATCTTATTTTTTTCAGTGATATTGAGGACATGAAATTGATTTCTTTACGATGAACACCAATTCCATAAAAGCAAGTGCTGTAGTAGTAAATAAACATTCCTCTGAGTAAACAGGCCAGTGGCTTAAAGGCAGTACAATTTATTGGGTTCCGGTTTGCGGACTAAAATATTCAATGACTGACATCTCCAGTGGGCTTAAAGGCAAGGGTGCTTTTGAGCAAAATCTTTTATCAGTGGCAATTAGCATTTTTGCAGTGAGATCTCTACAAAGATCATGTGCACAACTTTACCAAAGAAACAGGCCAGAATCTCCATCATGCCTTTGCTTAAATGTAGCTCCTTGAATCTTGGTGACCACCTCCGCTTCTATTATCCCTGAACATTAGCTCAGGAAGTTGGAAGAGTTTGAAATATTACATGGCATCCTGAACACAGAAGTCCACTGATTAATTTGCATTGCACATAAATCATTAAGGCTAGATGAACATCGTGAGTTTATGATCCATATTAAGAAATTATACTCTAAACTCATTTGTGGCAATGAAAATGACTTTGTGCCTTTCTTGGAAATATGCGGTAAATATGAAGGGCATAGAAAATAAAGGAGTTAGTAAACTAACAAGTTGTTAGATGGGGTAAGCATCAGTTTAGGGCCCTAGTCCAACCCCTAAACCGGGCCATCTCATTGGTTCTAGTCCGGTTCCTAAGGGGATTGGGTCGATCCTTGGTCCTAGGACTCTACATTATGTGGGTTGGCCTCTATCCTAGGAATTTAGGGTTGTCCAACTTGGACTAACCCTGTACCCCACACACACACACACACACACATTAAACTATATATCTAATGTATGTATTAAGGTTAATATCATGAAACTCAAACTAGTATACTTATGACAAATTTACCGAAAACTAATTTATTTTAACCACCAAAAACTCTAAATTAGTACATTTATAATAAATTTACCCCCAATTAATTTTTTTGAAAGCAAAAAACCATAAACTGATACATTTATGATAAATATAGCCTCTGTTAAATTGGATTAATACCACAAAAAATCACAAAACTAATACAATTCTAACAAACAAAGAGTGAAATCTCAAAATCATATAACAATCAATTGTTATATGTTATTTAACTTAGCAATTTAATAGTAAAATTTAATAAAAACTAATAAGTGATAAATTTTTCATAAGTGTACTATTTTTTTTTTTTAATTTATTAAAAGTGTACCAATTTGAGGTTGTTGATGGTCAAAAAATTAGTTTGTGGTACATTTGTCGCAAGCATACCAATTTAGAGTTTTTCGTCGTATTAACTCTATATATTATATGCTTTGTCTATTCTAAATTCTAGCACCTCCTTATTTGTTCTCTTTGCAGTTTGGTTTAATGTGTAAATTAGAGTGTTAAAAAAATCCAATCCTAATTCCTAAAAATAAAAAATTTAAAAAATTTAAAAAAAAAATTTAAAAAAAAAAAGGAAGAAGAAAGATAGAAACGCTCTTCACTCACCCGAGCCTTGCCCAAGCCTTGCTCGTCCGCTTTGGCCTAGCTTGCGCTTGCTTGATTTATCGTTCACCTCTGTTCACTCGCCTCGTTACTCACCTATGTTCATTGCCTCGCATGTTTGTTTTTTTATTTTGTTACTTTTAACAAGTAAAAATTTCTATTGTGACATTATCTTATATTTATGTTTGATATGTATTTGTATTCATAATTTGGTTACTCAATGTCACATTGTTGATGCATATATAATTTAAAATAATATGTTTCCCAATTTAAGGAATATAAAAAAGGAAAAAAATTTGATTACTCTCAAGTTAACCTTGGAATTGGATTGAACCCATAGGCTGTGTTTGGCAGTCGGGATAAAATTCGGGATATGATGTGATTTATCCTATCCTATGTTTAGTGTTCACTCAAGATATGATAAAGTCGGATATAAGGAGAATATAGGCAAGATAAAATTATCTCATGGGGGAAGTGTGATAAAGGTCTATAGGATTTCTAATATCCATGAGAGGAAAGTTATTTTTTTCGAATAACAAACTTATTAAATTAAAAAAATTTGAAATTTAATTTCAATATAAATAATATTTGAGTTCTAATTTAAGAAATTAAAATTAAAATTAAAATCTTATTTTTAATTAATCTTATTTTAATTTATATATTTAACTTTAATTCTATCTTATAATAAACATTCAATCTATAAATTAAATATTTATATTTATTATATATTTTAGGTATTTTTGTATTTTAGGTATGTTAGTATAGTTTACTATTTGATAAAATTTTAGTAAAGAATGATGAAAGGGGAAAAAGGAAATAATAAATAAAATAATATAAAAAAAGAGGAAAAATAAAATAAAAATAAATTAAGGAATAATGTTATGAGAGATTTTCATCATCTCTATTTATGAACATTTAAGTCATTTATAATAATATATCATTTGTATTAAAAAAAATATACATGATATGATGTGAATATATATCTAACTTTAATACTGCGATTCACCAAACAATTAACAAGATATAAAAAAATCCAAGGATTTCATATTCTATTTTATCTAGTCCTATCCCAATTAAAAATCCGGACAACCAAATGTAGCCATAGGGTTAGTCTAGTCGTCAATCTCAAGCTCAATAAGGTTGGTCTTAGGATCCAAAAATTGAGAGTCAACACTATACAGGTCGATCCCTATATTAGGTACCGGACTAGTCTAGCCCAATTTGAATTATGCTCACCCCTATTGCTGGACAAGGAAATAAAAATTAATAACTCAAAAGGAGAGGAGAGGAGAGGAGAGGAGAGAGAGAGAGAGAGAGAGAGAGAGAGAGAGAGAGTTTAGTTTCTTCCTCAGCTTCAGCTTTGTGATTGTACTAATTAATGCCCTTCAATATAGAGAAATGTCAGCTCTTTTACTGACAATTCCTTCAACGAGTTTGCTTCTCTCTCATCGGTACATCTTCATCATTCCTCACCATTTATGTAAAAATTAAAGACCGTTTATGTAAAATAGAGAGCTTTACTCAAATGGACATGATTTTAAGCTCCGTTTATCTTGTAGAAAATTAAAATTCTAAAAAATATTATCCCAAAGTGATCATTTGTATCGTTTAAAATAATTAATTAATGAAAATCTTTTTTTCATTGCTGATAACAATTTATATTTAAATATTTTTGTGAATGGTGAAGATGGATATTGTTTATTCATTTTTATAAGTGATATAAGCAACCAAGTTTCTTGGAAAATATTTTCCAAATCATTTATTTTCCGTTAAATAAATGCCCCATAGTAGATATTGAGGATGAGAGAAAAATTACAGTACCGATACACTAGTTTCCAAAATAGCTTCTTTCTTGATAAAGGTAGTCAATAAGCTCAGTACCTTTTTTGCTCAAGGAGATTGCCAGGAGTAAGCTCAAGTTCGAGCCCATCAACATATTCAATTAGGTCCACTTTTATTCAAACACTTAAGCTAATAAGTTATTGATTAATTAAAATATATCAACCACTCCACGACCCACTAATTCTCCAATGTAGAACTTTTCAAACACAACTTATTCGTCTCGACAATCTCCCTATCATGTGAAAGCTCAGTGTTAAGTCTACTTCCCTTTAATTTAGGCATCCTTCTGTATCAAGATATCTCAACTTGAATTTCCATATGCCTAACTTCGATCTTGGTCATTTTCTTCAAACCAAACCATGAAGTCTACAATCTCTATCAATGCTCAACTTCATCCCCAATCTTTTTCTTCAGACCGAATCATGAAGTCTATCATCTAGTCCACATTGCTAAGCCATGAAGCCCACCACTTGAAAACCACATTGGTCACCATATCCTTCCTTGAGATAATCACCAAGTACCATAATAAATTGGAAGTAGAATATAAATTGGGTGATCTAAAGCCTCTCTCACTTCAAAAACTAGTCAAAAGAAAGAGTTTTCCCTTACACTTAGCTATTTTTGGTAGTCATAATAAGATTCAGAATAGGATATTTTGTTTGGTTCCTATCCAAGACAGGATAATATTGGATATAAGAGAAATAAATCCTAGGTAATATTATTCCATAAGGGTTTAGGGTAAAGGTGGATATGATTTATAATATACATAATATAAAATTTATTTCTCTTAAATAACAAACTTCTTAAATTAATAAAATTAAAATAATAATTGAATTATAATATGAAATATTCAAAATATCAAAAAATAACAACAATTTTACTTTTATTTATTTATATTTATATATTCAAATTTCATTATAATATAAATTAATATATAAAAAATATTTTTTATTTATATTTATTACATATTTTAGGTATTATAGTATTTTAGGTATGTTAGTATGGTTTACTATCTAATAAAATTTTATTAGAGAATGATGGAAGGGAACAAAGAAGTAAAAATAATAAAATAAAAAAGAGAAGATAAAATAATAAAAAGATAAGCAAATAAAAATGAAGTGGGTAAGAGTGTTTTGAGAAATTCTTACCATCTCCATTTCTACAATTTTTAGGTTCATTCACACTAATACAACATTTATACTAAACAATAGACATTTAGGATGTGAAAATATTAGAATCCCTATATACAACATTATAAATTGGCCACTAGCGGGTCATGAGTGGAAGCAACAACAACCCGTATCTCCTATCAAGTTCAAACTTGTTGGTTACTTAGGCTCTAATACTAATATTATATGGTTTTAGGCATCTCTCATCTTAAAAGTTAGCTCAAAGAGGAAAACTTTCTTTCAAAGTTATACATTGACTATCAACTAGTTCCACAATCAATGAACAATAACCCCAACAGAACCTACTACCTTTATGTATCTGTTCGAGACATTTTATTACAATATCTAGTCCAATGGAGATAACCACATCTATCGAATAGTCGTACTATGCAAATCTCTCTTTCAAGCGTTGCTTCATCAATAGAATAATCGACCTAGATGTTGTGATCCTTTGTGCTCAAATTAAAGATTTCATCGCTCATTTTTTTTTTTTTTGCACAAATTACAAGCATGTGTGTATTTATTTTATTTTTTTATTTTTTGGTCAGAAAAAGGAAATTCATTTAAGATAACGGATAGGTACAACCAATGGCCAAGGCGTCTGAGCACAGTAGATCTAGCAATAAGGAAGGAAGCAAAATGGCCCAATTTTGAGGTAGGGTACCATTTTTATGAGCCTTTGCGACCAAATTAGCTACATAGTTGGCCTCACGTTTGCAATGCCAAACCCTAAGGTGAGAGAATCTAAGAAGGAGATCGGTAGCTTCCACATCGAGAGCTCGGACCTCCCATGGCGGCGGGGTGGAAGCATGAACAGATTCGACCAACACTAGGCTATATGATTCTATTATCAATGGATTGTGAACTCTGCCGAGCTCCAACAGATGGAGGAGGGTGAGTGTAAACACCATGAACTCTGCCCGCAACGCCGATGAGGCCACAAATCCCCTAGTAAAGCCATCTACCATTTTTCTAATCTGATCGCGGCAGATGCATGCCATTGTCCCTTGATTGCTCTCTAACTGAAAAGTCCCATCTATATTCACCTTCAAGGCACCGGGATCTGGAGTTCTCCATAGGTCGCCGAGGTTAAGTTGTTGTCGTCCTGTTCCTGCTGAACTACGATTGAGACAGAGTCATTCGGGCATTGGCAAGGGCGGCATCCACTACTTGAAACGGATCTAGATCCTGTCGACGAAATATAAAGTTGTTCCACGCTTTCCAAATCTGCCACGGGACATAGGCTAAAGTTTCCAAATCAGGTGAGGACCGTTTCCATGTAAACTTATCTGCAATCCATGTGTCAATACGTTGAACTGCTTGCGGCTCTACTTGAATGTTGATCTCCGGATGCAACCTTATTGTAGTAGTCCAAGGATAGAGTAGAAAAATATGTTCAACAATTTATGGTGTTTGATTAGGACAAAGAGTACATAGCGATTCTGAGCTAATGTGTCGATGAAATAGATTGTCTTTTGTGGGTAAAGCATTGTGGCATAGGGTCCAAATAAATATTCGAATCTTGGGTGCTAGCTTCAACTTCCAAATTTGTCTCCATAGTACATCTGGGGTTTGATATGAAGACGATGCTTTGTGATGACTCTTGCTGACAGCTGCATTTCTTATGGCTTGGTAACCACTCTTGACAGTGTAGTTACCGTGAGTGGTTTCTGTCCAAATAATTTTATCTTTTGCATAAGAGGGTCTTACCAGAATGGTGAGAATTTCTTGGATAGTTGGGAAATCGAAATACTTGTTAAGTAGGGAAACATTCCAGTTATTAGATTGCAGATCTAGAAGTTTAGCCACCGTCACAGGTTCGGTGTGATTTGCTGGGCCACCCAATATCCCTTTGGGTAGCCATCGGTCTTCCCTGATTCTTCTGTTTTGCCCATCACCCACCGACCATTGAAGTCTTGGAAGAATTGAATCCCGTCCTAACAGTAGGCTTTGCCAGCCCCAAGACAGTCGGGTTCCTTTATCCGCATGTATAAAATCCCAAGAGTGGAAATAAATACCTTTGAATAACCTACTCCATAGTGATGAAGAGTGCTAGATTAGAGGTGAGGCCTGTTTTCCAAGAATTGCCTTGTTGAGATCCATGAGATCTCGAAAGTCGAGACCTCCCTTATTCTTGCTAGTCTTAAGCACTTCCCATTATTTCCAATGGATACCATATTTTCGGCAATCATTCTGCCACCAGAAACGTGCGATCTTCTTTTCTATGGATATACAAATAGACATCGGAATTTAAGAGATGGACATGGCATACTATGGGATTTCCTGAACAACAGATCTAATCAAGATTCCCTTTGCGCCCTTGGATATTAAATTTTCTTTCGATCCTTCCAATTTTGTGTTCACTCTCCCCATCATCCAAGCAAACATATCTCTATTTGATCATCCCCAATCAGAGGGGATTCCCAGATATTTACTTGTCCTAGCTAGCATTGGGATTCTTAATTCATTGGCCAAATTTTCCTGTAGGCTAAAAGGGCAAGCCTTGCTGAAAAATATTCCAGATTTATTCCTATTCACAGCCTGTCCCATAGCTAAACAATATTGATTTAGTACATTGGCAAGATTTTGACATTCCTGAAGCTAAGCATTTAAGAAAAAAATAGCATCATCAGCGAAGAATAAATGAGACAGAATAGGACACCACCTGTTTAGCTAGATGCCTTTGATGTTGCCCATGTCAATAGCTTCATGTATAAGGTTGGACAAGACGTTTTCCATCAGGATGAATAAATAGGGAGAAAGTGGGTCTCCCTATCTAAGGCCTCAAGTCAGATGAAAATAGGTTAATTGTTCACTATTGAATCTTACACTGAAGGAGATTGTTGTTATACATTGTATCACCCACCGTACCCAAGTGGTATGAAATCCTAACTTTAGGAGATAATCTTAGAAAATCTCATTCCACCCAATCATAAGCCTTTTGTATATCTATTTTTGGAACCACTTGAAAATTTTGCTTGTGTTTCCTAGTCCGCAGTTGATGAAGCACCTCTTGGACTATGAGAATGTTATCTTGGATCTGAC
Organism: Eucalyptus polyanthemos subsp. polyanthemos; assembly: GCA_017140185.1. NCBI lineage: Eukaryota > Viridiplantae > Streptophyta > Magnoliopsida > Myrtales > Myrtaceae > Eucalyptus > Eucalyptus polyanthemos. Next base: position 18,372,989 of record CM029463.1, on the reverse strand, counting down.
GGCCACTCACAAAAGCACTCTATTCAAAGGATATTAGATTAGGGAGCCAAGGTTTAAGCCGATTGGCAAGCACTTTGGAGATAATCTTATAGGCACAATTGCATAGACTAATAGGGCGGTATTGGTCAAGGCTCTTAGGATGTGGTACTTTTGGAATCAGGGAAATGATGGTCTTATAAAGATCAGCAAGCATCACCCCTGTTTTAAAGAAATCCTATACGAAGAGAAATAGATTGTCCCGTAAAATATCCTAATGAGTTTGATAAAAAAAAAAAAAAAAAGGCCATTCATACCGTTTGGTCCCAAAGCTTTAGTCGTCCCCAAATAGAAAGTTGCTCTACGGACCTCTTCTTGAGTTACCTCAGCTGTCAAAATATCATTCATTATTGTTGTAACAAGTTGCGAGCATTGGTCAAGGATGGGCCCATAGTCACGATGCCCCACTAATCAGTAGAGATTGGAAAAGAATTGCATCGTCATTTCTTTTAGGCGGCTTTCTTCCCTAACTCATCCGTGATCATCATCCATCAACATACGTATTCTATTCCGTTGCCTCCGTTGGATTGTAGTTGCGTGGAAGAAGTTAGTATTTTTGTCTCCCCACTTTAACCAATTTATCCTGGAGGGCATCGCCTAGTATTGTTCCTCTTGCTGCCATAATCATTGTATCTCCGCTTTCAGATTGCTGATTGACTACTTATCATAGTGGCTGTTCGGTTGATTAATATGAGTCTGGAGTTGTAGTTGCAAAGTAGATATTTGGTTTTGGGCCTTGGAAAACTTCAAGCAACTCCACTTAGTAAGGGCCAGAGATATTGTCTTTAGTTTGTGTGGTAGGCTGTAATTAGTTGCCTGGTTTGAATTCCAGGATTTAGCTATAACCTCGTTGCATTCCTTGTCCTGTATCCAAAAAGCTTCAAAAACAAAAGATTTATGTGGGTGTCCTAGTAAAGCTTCAGTTGTTAACAATAAAGGACTATGATCAGAGACCACTACAGGTAACGCAATAACCTCCGCTTCAGGAAATGTGAGACGCCAGTCCAAATTACATAGCACTCAGTGTAATCTTTCTTTCACAAATTCATCTCCGTCGTGATTGTTTGTCCATGTAAAAGCACAGCCCTTGCTATCCATATCCATTAGGGACCAGTCTTGTAATAATTTCGTTGAGCTCATGAAGCATGCGGCCATGGTATCTAAAGCTTCTAGGTCATCATGGCCGCTTGAGTTGCGCTGAGCTCGACCATGGCTACTCAAGCTTCATCAAGCGCGTGGAGGGCAGGAGATTTGGAGTTTGCAAATGGCAGTTGGAGCTTCTTCCAAGTCGTGGCCATTTTTGCTCGAGCTTCGTCGAGCTTGATCATGGCCGCTTGAGATTCACCGAGCTCATGGAGCGATGGAGATATGGAGTTCACGAATAGCAGCCAAAGCTTTTTGGAGCTCCAAGGACGTTTAAGGGTGAGCTTCGTTGAGCTCGGCCATGGCGGCAGAGCTTCGTCGAGCTAAGTGACTAGCAAGTCTTGCAATTAAAATTTGTTTGGCTTTTTTATTTTTCCCATTCTTATCCTATTTTTTTATTCTCTTTTTTTCTTTTTTATAGTTTTTTATCTTCTTTTTTTTAAAATTTCTCAATCTTTTCACTTTTTGGTAATGTTGCGCTTGGTAGAAGCCACATTGGTGGCATGGGTTTTGAGAAAGTAAATAAAAAAAGCCAAGCTAGATAACGTGCTAGATTCTCAATAGGTCATTTGTCCAAATCCATCAAATCAATGCGACCTTAGCTCTGGAAGCAAAAGTTTTGACCTAAGTTTTCGGTAAGAATGATTAAACCTATTGGGTGGTCAAATCCATGACCGAATCAATACAAATCACATCTTGCTCGCGCTTCTCCTTCCCTTACAACTTCTCATTTTTCAAATTCTTTATTGTAAATGATGGAGGAACTCTCGATATGTAAAATCACAATAAATACACTTAAAAAGGGCCGAAAAAGAGGCACTATTTTTAAATAAAGTGTACATTAGTCAGTGAGTTAGAGAAAGCGATTATTTAACGTTCTCCTATTTTCTCTAATGAGAGATGTGGAATAGTTGGAGCCAATAGGGCTCATTAACAACAAACAATGAAGTTACAGCACAACGGTTGGTCTAATAATGTAGAGCTTATTCCCAAGTAGTTTGCAACCCCTCTCTGGTCATGGGCTTGGCACCCCCTCTGGTCATGGGCTTGAACTCCCGAATCGTTTCTCAACGTTAGGAAGCCTTATAATATATCTCACCATCTCAACTAGATAAAACAATAGTAAATGTTTGATGCAAATTTTATGCAATAAATATATTATCTCATAACTTAGAGTATATCTAGTTCATATTGATTTGGAAATATGAGTTTACAAACTCAAATAAGAGTTAGCATAACTCACTTGCGAAAGTTAAAAACCAATTTACAAAGGTTACCAAAGCCCACACACTTATATTCTTATCAATTAACCGAAAAACGATATCAATATCTGAGTAATACATTTTTTGAGCGAACAACTCAGCTAAGCTACACTTATTTGTTGACCCATCAACTCCTATGTGCCAACAAAAGAAACTTGTTTATAGTGAACATTCATCAATGTTCATTATGCATATTATCCATTATGCGTACCATAAGCTAGAATCAATTGTCATCAAACCCTATGATTTCTCAATGTCATAAATTATCGATTCCACAAAACTTCGTAGCTTAATCACTCTTAAATCGAACCTCGCAATTCAAAATTTCCATAACTTTCAATTTATTACCTAATTTCGAAAATTACTCTAATTAGACAAATAACGAGTTTAATTACCTATCAGGCGCTACAAAATGAAGCTAACCTGAGTCAGCGAGGTCCCCGTCGCATTTATGTACAACAGCCCTTCTTTTCCCCCTTTCCTCTCGCCGTGCTCGGTCTCTTTTCCCTTTCTTTGCCGTGACAATCTTTAAGAGCACTCCCTATAACTTGTTTAAAGTAAGCTGACTCACTATCATGCGTCCAGGTATTGACTAGTCAAAGCATGCAAGTGGGATAGGTTTCAAAAGATGCACCTATTTCTCTTCTTCATTTTTAAAGTCCAATCATTACACCGAGGACGCGGAAGTTGAGCTTCGTCGAGCCCGGCCATGGCCGCGGGGCTTGGTCAAGCTACAGGATTGGCAAGGTCTTGCATTCAAAATATTGCTAGCCTTTATAGCATGAATTTACATTTGAGATTCAACATTCGATTCAATTAATTGTTAAATTAGTTCTCATATATAATTTGAATGGAAGGTCTCTTAATTTCTTAATGGAAAATGAAACAAAAGGTCCATGAACTTTGGTCAATTTGCAATGTAGCCCTTGAATTTTTAATTTATTCGATGTGATTCCTAAACTCTAGCCCAATATGCAATGTGATTTATGAACCTTTAAATTATTCAATGTGATCATTGGACTTTTAGTACATGTTTAATTTAATCCTTGGATTATATTTAAAAAAAAATGTTCAATATTGATCTTGAACTTGAATTAATGGAATGGCAATATTAAATATTTTCATGTAATACAAGAATTAAATTAAACATGCACAAAAAGCTCAGGAATCGTATTGAACAAAATTAAAAGTTCAAGAAATATATCGCACATTTGGCTAAAGTTCATGAACCGCATTAAACATATTGAAAGTTTATAAACTACATTACACATTGGGCCAACATAGAGAATCATTTATGTCATTATCCTACAGTAGGAATTGTTATTACTAGTGAATTGAACTTCGGACGATTCCACAATATGCAAAATGCTTACCAGCTAGATCAGGACCAAGGTTGAGCCTAGAACACCATATCAGCCTGTTCATTAGACAAAAAAGAAATCTGGTTGGTTCTTCAGGTGCTGCACTCTCAAGAGGTCATTTGTCCAAATCCGTCAGATTAGCTTGAGCTTAGCTCCAAATGCAAAAGTTTGACATGAGTTGGTCATAAGAAAAATCAGACCTATCGAATTGTCAAATCCATGACCGAGTCTACTAATGACAAGATTGCAAAAAATAAAATAACGATAAATTTAAGACTAGCATATCTAGAATATTTGTAACTGCCTAGACCCCACCGCCTAGAGGTAAGCCAACTCCAACATGTAAGAAACAAAGTTGAACTTTTGCTCTTTGGCCGACTTCAACTAGTAAAATAGGAAACCATGTTCAAACTACAAGTTCTGTTCAAATAAGCAACTTCTCCAAGTTGGACTCTACGTGTCCTCGAGGTTCAATCTGTTCTCTCCTTTGTCTTAAATGTTGGAGTCAATTTAGAATCAAAATCTAATTTTAACTTTGCTTCTTCAACCAAAATCAATTTTACTATTTTAACTGTGCCGGGCTCGCTCACCGTGAAAACCGAACATTTCATCGTGGCTATAAAACTCATGTGATAATATCCAGAGGAAGCTGTTGACAGTTGCCCCTTCCCACTTTTGTTACTTATCAAAAAGGCAAACAAGAAACTTAGTTAACATTTTCTTCAAGATTCACCGCCAGTGAATATTCGAATCGTCAATTCTTTATCTAAACATCTCATATTTTTAGTGTTTTATCTTATAATTAGAATTCTACACCAACAGATTTCAAATGAGAAATTTATCAATTTAGTTATAAATCTTTTGTATTGATATAAATTCAGTTATGAATTTTTCAGTTTTGTCAATGTAATTTTAAATCTTTCTACGAAATTCCAAAGCAATTATTCCAGCTAATCACCAAAGAAAATTGATTATGTGCGGCGGTTCATGTAGGACGTCGTATCGAGTAAAGTTATCCACATAGGACAGCAATGATTAGACGCCACATCAACGATTTTCCTCGATAATTGATTGAAATGATTATATTGAAATTTCATGCAAAGGTTTTGACACTACATTGGCAAAACTAGAATGTTTATGACAAAATTAATATCCATACAATAAATTTAAGACTAATTCAGTAATTATCCGGCTCTCAAACTGTTGCAGCTGTCGGTCTATCTACGTAGCCGAAAAGAACCGTCAGTGAGCAGAGCTAGTCAGAGCTGGCGGCCTCTCGTCAACATCACTGCCTCTCGTTCATTCGCGCTTTTAATATTCCTTACTCCACCTTCTTTTTGAGAAGACAGAGAGAAAACGCAATCGCCATTAATTGGTCAACTTCTTCTTCATCTCCTTCTTCACTGCGCCTGTTCGTTCATTGACAATTCCGAGAGAGAGAAACAGAGAGAGATGGAATCTACGGGGGTCGCTAGCCCAGTGATCAAGGTCGCGGCAATCTGCGGGTCAATTCGAAAAGCTTCATCCAATCGAGGCCTCATTCGTTCCGGTAAGCAATGTCAATCCTAATTTTCGAAATCTAAAAGCTAAATCTGTAGTTCTTTGACCGGAATGTGTTCGCTTCTTTTTCATGTTGATGGTGACAGCGATCGAGATATGTGAGGAATCGGTGAAGGGGTTGCAAATAGAGCTGATCGACGTGTCGCCGCTTCCGATGATAAACACGGACCTCGAAGTCGACGGCAGGTTCCCGCCGGCGGTCGAGGCTTTTCGCCAGAAGGTTCTAGCAGCAGACAGCATCCTCTTTGCTTCCCCTGAGTATAACTACTCCGTCGCTCGTAAGTCAGAACCACTTTTCTCTGCTTTATCTAAGTTATTTACTCGTTCATAATTGTGTTAAACTTGCGTTTTTCGCTGCTTATATTATATATGTGTGTGTCTCTCTATTATATGATGAGACTATACTTATGTATGTTACACTCACTCGAACATTTTTGCTTAGGTTATCAGCCTTGTTTATTGAATTATATTATTTAGGCTAACAATGCAATATAGAGGGGCAGTGATAGGTTGTCAATTCACAAAACTTGACAGTTTTTTGTGAAATAATTCAAATTAGGGATAAGTGTATTGAAAGTCCTAAAACTTGTCAACAAAATATAATTCAGTGTTAAAAATTTCAAAAAGTTCAATTAAGTTCCAAAACTTATCACGAAAATACAATCAAGTTCTGAAAATTTTAAAAAGTGCAATCAAATCCTAAAACTTGTTATATTTGTTAAATAAAGTCTTCTTGTTAATAATACTTTTTAGAAAAAATTTAGAACTCAATTGCACTTTCGTAACAAGTTTTAGGATTTTTATTGTACTTATCCCTTCAAATTAAAACTTGAATGATGCAAGAATAGCTTGATGGTTGCTACCCCATCGTCGGTAGGGCAGCAACAATGGACAATGAGATCACTAGTGCCTGGCTGAGGGCTGGCGACCCTCACCAAAAATGGGAGAGGACTACCTAGGGCCCCCAAACTTAGGCGAGAGCAGACGACCACTGTTAGGAGACAATCATCGCCTTCTCCTATTTCTAGCGAGGGCCTCTAGTTGGTGAGGGTAGTTGACCCTAGCCAAGGAGTTAGTGCCCCCATAAACCATCATCGTCGCCCACTAGTGATGGGGGCAACAGCCTTGTATTTTTGCTTATTTTTTCAAAAATATATATATCTTTTTTAATTTTTAATCTATTTTAATTAAAATTTAAACTAACATTGACTTTGTACGAAAATACCTTTGATTGGTTGGAATATTTTGTCGAATGGCAAGATTAGGCCCTTGTTTGAAATAGTTTTAATATTTTAGACCTTTATTTTAGAAAATAAGAGTACTTCATATTCTTATTTGATATTTTTTCTTAAACATTTGAGCATATATAAGGAGTTGATAAAGTCTCTAGACATCGATATGATCAGGGAATATAAAAGATTACTGATGGAAACATAAGAGATGCGATTGAGAGTAACTACCATGAAAGCTATGTTATTGACACAAGCATCAAAGGATTGAGAGACCACCCTTAGGCTCCATTCGTTTCGCGGAAAATAATTTCTAGGAAAACGTTTTCCGGATTATCTGGCGTTCGTTTCACGAAAAATGAATTCCTTAAGGAAAATATTTTCCATGAAAGAAAAAAAGTCTTCTATATTAGGGGAAAATGTTTTCACTTTTGAAAAGTGGAAAACATTTTCCTCACTTAATCTCTCTTATCTCACATCTCTACAAATCCTCACTTTCTCCTCCCCTTTCTTTTTCTTCTTTTCTTTTTTTATTCGAATTATTTTTTGATTTTCTTTTTCTTTTTTTAATTCGAATTATTTTTAATTTTCTTTTTCTTTTCTATTTGTTTTTTTCTTTTTCTTTTCTTTGTTTTCCGTCTTCTTCTTTCTTGGCTAGTTGCTGGTCGTTGCCAGGTGAACCTTGAGCTCGGTGATCTCAAGCTTGCGCTCTGCACTCTTGTTTATCATTTTGTTTATTTAGTCTACCCTGTAGTTGTACATTGCTTAAGCAAATGGCTCTACATGCTTTGCTTCTTTTTTCTTTTGTTTATTACAAAACAAAAGACGCAGGGGAAGAACATGCCACTCAATTAGAAGATTCTCATGAGGGCTATACATGCTTTGCTTCTTTTCTCTTTTGCTTCCTTTTAAAATCCATACGAACATTTTTAGAGTTGATGAGCATTTGACAACAATGAGGGAACAAAGATATGAAGTAAGTTTGTCTAGATTTAAAGGCAAGTTCATATTTAATGGATTTATAGATCGGTAAGTGATGCATGCCTAAGTGGTGAAGTCTTAGAAAATATTTTCCTTACCGAACACCGGAAAATATTTTTCGAAACATTTTTAGGTTTTAACCGAACACCAGAAAATATTGTAATTTTCCTAGAAAATGACTTCTGGGAAAATATTTTCCGGAAATGACCAATTTTTCGTGAAACGAACGGACCCTTAAGGAGTAAATTGAAATTATCGTAGGCTTCTTTGTTTCACAGAAGATAATTTTTCAAGAAAATATTTTTCTTATTTTTCAGCATTTGGTTCACTTAAGAAAATGAGTCAACGGAAAAGGTTTTCCTTATCTAAGCTTAAATTCAGGAAAATGATTTCCTTTCTAAAAATCGGAAATCATTTTTCAAAATATGACTAGGTGTTGCACTTGCACCAAAAACTCTACACTTAGACACAAAAACCCTAACACTCGTTCTCAAGCCCTTGGTAGTAAGGCTCGATCCCTAGCATCTGAGCCCGTGTCCATCAAGGTGAGGCCAAGGATTAAAGTCCATCTAGGTTGCACCCGCAACCTCGATGACCACGCTTGGATCCATCGAGACTAGGCCTGGACACCGGTGCCCATGAACAAGACACTAGGCCTAGTAATATCGAGGCCGAGCCTTGGTTCTGAACACTTGAGCTTTTGGTCCATTGAGGCCAATTTTTTATCTTAAAAAATTGAAATTTTTATTTTATTTATTTTTTCTTTTCTTTCTTTCTCTTTTTCCTTCGTCCTCCACCAATCGCCCAACCTTAGGGATGCCAGCCATAGGTGCGGATTAGCAAGGCTCAAGCTCGCTAGATCCAAACGAGCTTGATTCTAGCAAGGTCAATCTCACCTATAGCCCGTCGCTAACCATCACCAAGGCTCGATGACCAACAAAGGAAGAAGGATAAGGAAAAGAATAAAATAAAATAAAATAATTAAAAAATAATTAAACATTTTTATTTTTTAAAATTATATAAAGCGGTTCACGTTTGCGCGGCCGGCATCCTTGTTAAAAGTTTCTGACCATACAAGATCTTGAAGATGAGATAAAATATTTCAAAATATTAATCTTGAAGATGCTGACAATGCTGTTGTCGTAGGTAGTATGGGGGTTCTACTTATATTAATAATCTCTGGTCATATGAAGCTTTCCAAGATGATATCAGACTTTCGCCAGGCTTCTCCTTATATTGAGCTTCCACAAGTTCCTACTTATATCAAACTCTAATTATATTCAACTGCTTCTCCTTAGACACTTCAAGGATATGGTCATTTAGATCTCATTGGCCGTTCACCTTAGTACTTCCAAGTCTTTATGAACTCCCCTTTCTTCTAGATTTGTTCACATAGGTTCTTCCAACTATTTTGAATCGTTTTACTCATCATATCAAAGGTCCTTCAAGCAAATATTACCTAAAGCACAAACAAGTTCATGCATATATCAATGAACCATGGATTGTTTAGTCAACTTCAAAATATATAGGAGGTTTTCTTAACACATCCATCCTTGGCTCAAACTTACCAATGTTATTGTTTGTATTTTTTAGAATATAGCACTTGTATCCAAAAATGTAAAAATTTAAAACGTTTGGTTTTCTAATTTTCAATAGCTCACAAGAGGTTTTTTCAAACAATGGTCTTAGGAAAAGTTGATTTATGATACAGCATGCCGTTGCTATGGCTTCAGCCTAGAAATATGTAGGAAGACCACTACCTTTTAACATGGTCTTGGCCGTATCTTGTAAATATTTATTCCTTCTCTCTACAGCTCCATTCTGTTGCGGAGTGCAAGGAGAATGGAAGCTGTGTTCAAAACCATTTTCATCAAAAAATTAGAAAAAGTTTTGATTTTTGAATTTTCACCAGATTCCGTTTTGATGGATGAAGTATTGTAACCCTTTCTGTTTTGAACCATTTTGCAAATTCTACAAAAAGAATGAAATGTTTCACTCCTATGAGTTTAAAATTGAACCCAAACTAATATGGAATAATCATCCACAATCACCAAACAAAGAAAAAGTGTTAGAAAAGTTATAAATCTATTACATTTGACCTATGGCCAATTCAATCATCTAGCTAATTTTGGCTACCTAGAGGAAGAAGGAAGGGAAGGGGAAAAAAAGAAAAAGAAGAGATAGATCAAAAAAAAGGAAAAAATAAATAAAAATAAGAATACAAAATTTGGAAAATATATTAAAATATTATTATAAATTGTCCATGGCAGTACCATTATGCCACGTAAGTTAACCAATATCCACGTTAGCAATATCCAGCCCAAATTAATCAAAATGACTAAATTGACACTAAGTTAAAAAGTTAAGGACTAAATTAGCATCATTAAAAAGTTCATGACTAAATTGACGTTAATGTAATAAGTTTAAGACTTTTTTTACATTTTTCCCCACTAAACAGAATTCTTACCACCACGATTCATGCTCATTTTTGGTCCAAACAAGTCCATGTATAATAGCTATAGTACTAAGCTAGTACATACAATATTTATAGATTTAAAAACTTTCACCTACTTTCACAAAGAGCATACATTACAAAGTTCAATTTTCTCATACTTAATTTAAGGTAAACAATGCGCTAACTCCTCAATTGAAAGCTTGGAGATAGATGTTTCCCACTAATATGACCAAGCTTTCTATGCCATAAGTTAATTTCATCTTTTATAGAGACAAAACATTTGATATAATCAAGTTTTACGTGTAATAGATATATATTACCATGACATCAATTCTTCTAGACTAACAGTCACAAAAAATGCTGAAGTCCATTAGTAATCTTTAAGAGATGTTACAAAGTAACTTATGATGCTAGTACAAACACCTACATGAGGGGTGAATAGGTGTTTAAAAGAAATCTTGACAAATAAATGTGAAATAAAATAAGTTTTGAACAAAGTCTGAATAAGGACCAGAGTCTGACAAATGAGCCACCGGACTTCTGGTAGATATTCAAAATCTATTATGCGATGGAACATACTTCTGAAATAACCTATAAGTATGCAACCGACTTAAATGAGAATAGTTAAGGAAAGAAAATGTTGCTCACGAAATTTATAGTGGTTCGGCTTAGATTAAACCTATGTCCACTCTCCCATGCTAACAGCCTTCTAGCTAGATTCCATTATGTGATCAACAAGAGATTAAAAATTTGAGTGCAAATACTCAGTGGTAGATCACACTATCTTATTAAGTCACTCTTTTGGTATTTCTCTCATGATCACGAATGTTTAAGCTCACGAAAGACAAGTGTATGATCAAAGTTCGCTCAGACTTTGGAATTATAGATTCTATGCTCCGTCTCTTACTTGCTCATTAGTCCTTGATCTCCTTGAATACTCCGCTTTCAAACTAGCCATTGGACATATTTGTATCAAGAAGATTTAGTAGCCGTTGAGTGACAGAAGCAGAATCCCAAATTGATTCTGATCGTCCATACAAACAGAATCTTGGTTTTTATAAATAAAGCTTCTTCATTTAAAAAGTTCTTGTCTTCAAAATCCAATTGTTAATAAATTAGATTGAGTCAATCAAATATATCTTAATATAAAATCCAAACCAAATCACTAGCCATTAGATGTTTGGGGCTTGTGTTACGTTCTGTCAAGTTATCTTGTTCTGAATCTACTACATTCTGAACTTATGTCGTGTTTTGGACCTTGTCACATTCTAGACTTGTGTCTCGTTTTATATGTAAAGTATGAGAGTGTTCTGTCGGAAGTAAAGTCTGAGTGTCTTCCGTCTGAATTAGAGTTTGAGTATCTTCTATCTGAAATAGACTTTACAATCTGGACGTAAATCTGAACATATTCTGCTTCTGAACATATTTAGTTTTAAGGTTTGGATACAATCTGAATAAATTTAACTTCAGTATACAATCTACATTTTAGTTCTTCCAAATATAAACCTTGGTAATATCATTTACACATTCTATCATCTACATAGTTTGTTATTCAATCATTAAATACGTTAGTAGCCTTTGATTTATTTTTTCATCTTCAAAACATTATAAAGGACTTCCCTAATCGTAACAAGTACTACCTCTTCCTAAATTTGATAAATGCTCAATAATCAAAACTGTTATCACATTTGTACATTTCTCAAATCACGGATTATAAAGGAAACTTTAATAGATGGAATCACGAGAGAGTGGAGTCACAATTTTAGTTATGAGAAACCGAGATAATATCAAAGTTGTAGCTTTCTATTTTCGCCAGACCCTTCAGCTTGCTTTGAGTCTTCTTATATATAGATCCTCAATTCTTCAATTTAGCTATTAGAGAATCTTCAAGAAGATCAAATAGTCGGAGATGCTGGACACAATCACTGGAAATCTTGTCACCCATACAATCAGATTTTCCTGCAATAGTAAAAGAATTTTAAATAGAGTAAGCTAATTTTTTTCAATTATCTGTTCCTCCAGTTGTTGGAACAAAATAGGCAAGAACTCATTTGATTCAATCTATAGTCCTCCTGTGAATTCCAGAACTTGTGATCAGCCAGAAGACACCAATAAAATTAAATTGGAAAGAAATCTAGGTATTCTTATCCAGTTAATTTGAAAAACATGATGAACGTCTACAGGGAGTTTCCTCTCTCAACAATCCGATTAATCTAATCAAGCTGACCGTTGGAAATTGACTTACGATCTGCTATCCATATCCATTGGTCTTCCTAATTATATTAGCGATCAAGATGATAGCTTACAGTTTCTCCAAGTCCTCTCAAGTATCTTGTTCTACCAAACTTGTTCACTTAAGCTTGTAGATGTCCTTCTCTGTATACTTCAAATACCATTGATAGTGACAAAGCACTGCTTGTATCAACTACACCTGATATTAACAATATCTACATTTATCAATAATTAAAATATATGGTTCTATCAACTTCAAAAGATCGATGGGAGGTTTTCCAAAAACATATTTGACCGGTTAGAGGAAGGTGTGTCAGTACACTCTATTTATCAAGCTGTGCATTGAGGCTTGCTTGACAGACATCTGTTGCTTGAAAAATTCTCAGTGGATCAATGATTCAGTTTCTACTATGAGACTGATCTCCTTCCTAAACTAATTTGAGAATGCCACTTCACTAACAATTCAAATGCCAGGAGTCAATTGTCTTCTCATGTGGAAACCTTGTTGCTGATAATAGGTATAGGGCAAGGTGACCATTTGCATTGGTTAGAAAACATTGACACTCTCTGAGACACTTTCATGTCGCATCAAACACTTTAACACATGTTCGACACTCTTTGATACTTAGTCAATAAGTGTCAAAAAATGCGATACCAAATCAATTCTCTAGATACTCTCCAACACTTGAGTCTGGAATTCCAACACTTGAGTTTAGAATTCCAATATATGATTCCGAACACATGGAGTCAATTTTAAAAAATGTCAATAATGAGGGGTTAAATATAAATTTGTAAAAAATAAAAATAATGAAAATAATAAATAGGAAAAGAAGAAAAACCTAGTTTTCTCTTCTCTTCTAACTCTCACTTCTCGTGACACATAGTTTACCCTCAAGTTTGTTTTTTCTCTTCTCTTCCAACACACTCTGACATCCTCCAAGTTTTATAGATTATTGGATTGAAGTTGAATTTGTCAAATTAAAACAATGCATAATATTAACAACTAGTGGATTAATGTTTTTACTATAAATTCATTTTAAGCTCTTTTTTATTATTTATTTATTTTTGAATTTGAATTAAATTAATTTGATTGAAATTATCATAAATATGACAATTTATCATAAGGGTAAGCATCGGTCTAGAGTCAACCCTGGACCGACCCTAGACCAACCCGACCCTACCTATCCTAATCCAATTCCCAAGGAGATTAGGTCGGTCCTTGGTCCTAGAATTCTTGGATCAGCACTATATGGGTTGGTCCTCGGTCCTAAGAATTATGGGTTGGTCCAACCCGGACCAACCTATATATTACTTATAATTTTTTTATATAGAAAAAACCTTAAAATAAACGGCATCAACAATATTAAACAGCTATTTAGTGAAGAGTTCAAGTAATTTTACATTATTCTTTAATAACTTAGATTTTTAATGTCTTTTACGGTGTTAATAATCATAATTTACCAATGAGGAAAATGTTTTTGTGAGGAGTTCTCACGGCATCCAAAAAGGCATAAACAGCTCCTTATGACATCATCATCTAGTATTTGTTCCCTTATGTCTTATTTGTCCTTTTAGTTTTCAATTTGCCAAAATCTAATGAAACAAATTCTCCGCTCACCACTTGACACTCGCCTCGCTCGCTTTGGGTCACTCGTGCCACTTGCCGCTCGATGTTCGCTTGGCTTGTTGCTTCCTGATCAACATTCGATGCTCATTCTATTTAATGCTCACCCCATTTGACCCTCACTGCTTGCATTTCTTAGCTGATCTCGCTCATCATCAAACTCATTGGGTCGGTATGGTCCTTGGTTGCCCTTTTAAGGAGTACAAAAAATGAAATAAAAAATTATTAGTTGGTTTTAAGTTAAATTTGAAACCGATTCGAACTCATTGGGTCAATTCAATCTTCAATCGTTTTTTAAGGAGTACAAAAAATGAAATAAAAATTTATTAGTTAGTCTTGGGTTGATCCTAAAATCGGACCGAACCCAATGGGTCGGTTCAGTCCTCAATCACTTTTTTAAGGAGTACAAAAAATGAAATAAAAAATTATTGATTGGTCGGTCCAGTCCTTGGTCCCAAGCTCAATAGGGTCGGTCATCGATTCCAAAAATTGAGGACCAGCACTATGCGGGTTGATCCTAGGGTTAGGGGGCGGAGTGGCCTAACTCGGACCATGCTCACCCATAATTTATCATGTAGATATAAAAATATACATTTAATATATAACGTGTCCCAATGTGTCGAAATTCTCTATTTTTTTAAGAACGTGTCGCTGTATTGTTTTGGGCAAAGTCCCTTGAAGTAAAGTGTGTGCCTTGTGAAAAACCTCTCAGTTGCTTTCTAAATTCCTCTTCTTCTCCAACCTGGTAGGATCCTCCAAGAAATGCAGCTTGAATAGGTTAGAAATGTTTCCATCTTGACATCTTTGCGTGTTTCTAGGCTCTGAACTAAAAGGCTGAGTGGTTTTCTGCTAAAAAGCTGTCCCTGAAGGGCTTGAACGGGAGTTGTTCGCCCACTGTGGGATGCATATCTGCAGAAAATTTACTCTCCTTCCCCGGTTCTAAGTCTAGGTCCATCGTGTCGTATCACATTTTGATATCAATGCTACTTAGTACATTGGTACTGATTCCTGAAAATATCATATCCGTTTGTGGAAGAAATTATATTAAATCATCTGTTTCTTTGATACTATTTCATTGAATTCATATTCGCTAAAGTGAACTATCATCCCATTTTGAATTTATAAGTCTGGTAGTGATCTTGTCCAAAAGTTGAGGTAGACTACACATTGCCGACACCATTCAATCTCACTAAAACACTGTAAATCCGAAAGACTCAAATTTACCCATAAAACAACATCATCATACTAGTCTCCAAATGCTCGTTAGGGACGCCTTTTGCCACTTCGACAACGTGGTTTGCAGGGTACGAGTATTACAAGTAAACAGAATTTACGCGCTATTCGTTGTGTCCAATGGGACGAAATGAATCTTTCTGATATTTTTCGAGCTGTAAAAATTGTGGAAATGAAAGATTTCGTATTTCTTACAACATACCCACCTTAGGTGAGTAAATCTAGGGCCATGAATACCCTAATGATCTCATAGACCAAGTAAGACCTAAGCTAAAGTCAGAGTGGATAGCCCAAACATTAAGTTTAATAATGCTCCACGGTATTGGGAGAATGAACCTGTGTCGTTTGCGTCAACCGCGCACCCTTGTCTTACAATTGAGCTGACTCGTCAATGTCGGAAAGTAAGTTTGACATGGCTGTCTACTGTTTTTTGATCCATTTCCTGCTTAGGAGGAATATAAGCACGCAACATCCGTTGTCAGCTTGAGTTTTTCCCTAGCATTCACACGATGATAAAGGAGGAGGAAGTAATTTATCTGATAAGTCATTCATTTCTTAATCATATCCTTTTATTTGCTATACCAGCACCTTTGAAGAATGCAATCGACTGGGCATCTAGACCACCAAATGTTTGGGCCGATAAGGCAGCTGCCATTGTGAGCTCGGCAGGAGGTTCTGGTGGGAGACGAGCGCAGCATCATCTCCGTCAAATTGGAGTCTTTGTCGATCTTCATTTCATCAACAAGCCTGAATTCTCCATAAACGGACACGAACTGCCGACGAAATTCGACAGTGAGGGGAACTTGGTTGATCCAGAGACTAAGGAGAGACTCAAGAAAGTTCTTCAAGCACTGCAGGCATTTACGTTGCGACTGCAGGGTCGGTGATGCAGAACTCATTAGGAACATAAGTACTCTGCTTCATTGTTATCTTATTTTATTCAGTGCTACTGAGGACATGAAATTGATTTCTTTACGATGAACAACACCAATTCCATAAAAGCAAGGGCTGTAGTAGTAAATAAAAATTCCTCCGAGGAAACAGGCCAGTGGCTTAAAGGCAATACAATGTATTGGATTCTGGTTTGTGGACTAAAATATTCAACGACTGACATCTCCAGTGGGCTTAAAGGCAAGGATGCCTTTAAGCAAAATCTTTTATCAGTGGCAATTAGCATTTCTGCAGTGAGATCTCTGACATAAATCGTGTGTATAGCTTTACCAAAGAAACTGACCAGAATCTCCATCATGCCTTTGCTTAAATGTAGCTCCTTGGATCTTGGTGACCACCTCCGCTTCTATTGTCCCTAAACATTAGGTCAGGAAGTTGGAAGAGTTTGAAATATTACGTGGCATTAAGAACACAGAAGTCTACTGATTAATTTGCATCATGCACATAAATCATTAAGGCTAGATGAACGTCGTGAGTTATGATCCATATTAAGAAATTATACTCTAAACTCATTTGTGGCAATGAAAATGAGCTTGTGCCTTTCTTGAAAATATGCGGTAAATATGAAGGGCACATGAAATAAAAGAGTTAGTAAACAAACAAGTTGCTAGAAGGGGGTGAGCATTAGTTTAGGGCCCTAGATTGACCTCTGGACCAGCCCAACTCGTTGGTTCTAGTTCGGTGGCTGGCGGTCAACGGCAGCCGATAGGCCATGCGGCAGCGATCGGCGGCGGTAGTTGGCGGGCGGCGGTCGACGAGCGGCGACGTGCGGCAGTGGCGGCATCCAACGGCAACCGGCAATGACTAGCGGCGGCGGTGACGGTCGGTCAGTTGGCCTCCGGCGACTAGCAGCGGCGGCGGTGACGGTCGGCCGGCGGCAACGACGGTTGGTCGGCCGGCGGCAGCGACGGTTGGTCGGCCTCCGACGACAATAACGGTAGGTCGGCCTCCGATGGCCGACGGCAACCAGCGGCAACCGGCAACAACAACGGTCGGTCGGCCTCCGACAATCGGCAGCGGCGACGGTCATCTGGCGGCAGCAGCGTCCGGCGGCAACAGTCGGCCGGCAGCGACCGGCAGCGGCGACAGTCGGTCAACCTCTAGCGGCCGGCGACAACCGGCGGCAGTGGCATCCGGTGGCAACAGTCGACCGGCAACGACCGACGGCGACGACGGTGGGTCGGCCGGCGGCGACTGGCGACAGCGACGGTGGGTCGGCCGGCAGCGACCGGCGGCAACGGTTGGCCGGCAATGACGGTCGGCCGGCGGCAATCGGCGGCGATCGGCGGCGGCGACGGTGGGTCGAGCTCTGGCAACCAGCGGCGGCAACGGTCGGTCGGCCTCCGGCGACCGGTAGCAGCGGCAGTCGGCCGACAATGACGGTGGCGACGGCAGGCGACAGCGGGTGGCGGTCAACGGCGGTCAATGGTGGTCAGCAAGAGAATAATAAAAGAAAAAAAAATTCACTTATTTCTTAAACTTGTTCCCAGGAACAAGAAGCAACTTTTTTTTACTTTTCCTTTCTATTCCAAAACCATTCTCGAGCTAACTTTTTGTTCCCGAGAACAAAAAACTAACTTGCCGTTATCAAACAGATTTCTATTCTTTTTTTGTTCTGGGGAAGAAAAGAATAGAAATTCTTGAGCTGAGGAAGGTTACCATGCGCAGGCTAAGTCTACTTCCCTTTGATTTAGGTATCCTTCTACATCAAGATATCTCAACTTGAATTTCCATCATTGCCTAACTTCAATCTTGGTCATTTTCTTCAAACCAAACCATGAAGTCTACAATCTCTATCAATGCTCAACTTCATCCCTAATCATCATGAAGTCTATCATCCAGTCCACATTGCTAAACCATGACGCCCACCGCTTGAAAACTGCATTGGTCTCCATATCCTTGCTTGAAATATTCACACAATATAGTAACAAATTGGAAGTAGAATATCAATTGGGTGATCTTGAACCTCTCTCACTTCAAAAGCTAGCTCAAAGAAAGAGGTCTTCCCTTACACTTAGCTATGTTTGGTAGTCATAATAAGATTCAAGACAGGCTCTTGTGTTTGGTTCCTATTCAAGACAAGTTAATATTGGATATAAGAGAAATAAATCCTAGGTAAAATTATTCCATAAGGGTTTAGGGTAAAGGTGAATATGATTTCTAATATGCATAATATAAAAGTTATTTTTCTTGAATAACAAACTTCTTAAATTAATAAAATTAAAATAATATTTGAATTATAATATGAAAAATTCAAATTATCAAAAAATAATAATAATTTTGCTTTTATTTATTTGTATTTATATATTCGAATTTCTTTCTACATTATAATATAAATTCATGTATAATTTTTTTTTTTGTATTAATATTCATTACATTTTTAGGTATTATAGTATTTTAGGTATATTAATATGGTTTATTGTCTAATAAAATTTTATTAGAGAATGATGGAAGGGAACAAAGAAGTAAGAAAATAAAATGAAAAAGAGAGGGGAAAATAATAAAAGATAAGCAAATAAAAATGAAGTGGGCAAGAGTGTCTCGAGAAATTCTTATCATCTCCGTTTCTACAATTTTTAGGTTCATTCACACTAATACAACATTTTATACTAAACAATAGACACTTAGGATGTGAAAATATTAGAATCCCTATCTACAGCATTATAAATTGGCCACTAGTGGGTCATGAGTCGAAGCAACAACAACCCGTATCTCCCATCAAGTTCAAACTTGTTGGTCACCTTAACTCTAATACCAATATTAGGTGGTTTTATGCGTCTCTCATTATAAAGTTAGCTCAAAGAGGAACAATAACCCCAACAGAACCTAATACCTTTAATGTATCCATTCGAGACATTTTATTACAATATCTCGTCCAATGGAGATAACCGGATATCTCGAATAGTTGTACTATACAAATCACTCTTTCAAGCGTTGCTTCACCAATACAATAATCGACATAGATCATATAATTAGTCTAAGTGGGATGTTGTGATCTGTTGTATTCAAATTAAAGATTTCATCGCTCATTTACTCAATAAAGACGTGGAGATTTAGATCTGAACAAGTCTTTAAACTGCTTTACCCTGAATTGAACATCCTAGGATGTCTTCTCCCCACAAGCCATTTAAGGCAAGTGAGGGGAAGAAACACGGGATAATATCCTCGTTGGGCTCTCCCGGCCAAACTCCATAAGGAGATGGGAAGTGATGCGCTTTATCCTAGTAGACCCCCTTTTCTTATTCTGACAATGTCTCCCAGCAAATCCTCCTTGTCGGCCAATGCGTTCACGAGGGAAGACATGGTACATTTATCGAGGACAAAAAAGCAACTTTTCTCACATCACATATTTATTGGTCAACCGAACAGCATTAGAGCGAAGGCATTAAAGAGGAAAGACAGTCTCTATGTTATTAGGGCTTCTCTATTAAATTACTTGCACCTGATGCTCACAAAAAACTATCGAACATAAAATGCATTTTTTTACCTGAGAATTTAGACAAAAGCATTAGAACAAGAGGCTTATCCTTCTTTGGATAAGCTAACTTCATAAATTAGTAGCTTCTAATTGGAAAGAGTTCATCAGATTAAAGGCCGTTTAGTAACATGAACTCAACTCATTCAAAAGGTCTGAGACTCATCCTCTCTATCTATCCTAAATTTATGCTTTCCTGGCACTTGCAATTTGGGTTCAGCATCCAATAGTCACGTCAATCTATGGAAATCTCGATAAGCCTGTAGAAATTGGTTGGCTTTTGTCGGAAATATACTAACAGGCTAACCCCCCATAATTGACATGGTTGGGGCATTGGTTAGAGCGTTAGAGGACTTCTTATAATTGAAAATCATCCGTTCAAATCCCATAAACTATGGATAAATTGTTTCAGGTCAAGGCCACTTGCATAGAATAAAAGCCTGAACTTTACTAGTTCGGGCTTGTAGGGTGTTTAATGGGTCTTTGGATAGACGTTGTCCCTTGCTCGTGCTTGTGAGTTATCAAAAAGGAAAAAAAAAAAAAAAGGTGAGAAATGACTACAATAACATACAAGATTAATTACCTAATAACTTAGGTCTTAGAGAGGTGAGGAAAACGTGATTTCTATGCTAGACGAACTGAGCATATACTTTACTAGCACAAAAAAGTAACTAGCTAAAGCATCAAATTAACATTGCTTGCATAGACGTCTCAAATGGTGGTTACATTTTATAGCGTGCCTTTTCCACGTGTCTCTATGTGAGGGATGAGCTCGAGCATTTTGTGCAGTTGGAAGTGCTGATAACAACTGCTATTCTGGTATTCGGCACTTACACAGTCGCCGTTGGCGTGATGGGCATCAACATCAGTATCTCACTTTGGCATCCCCTAAATCAGTCCCAGGAAGACTTCCTATGGACCATTGGCGGTTGCCCCATGGGCACCATCTTATCGTGTGTCAGCATAATTTCGCGGTACAGATACAATGGATTGTTATATTAAGGGCATGCAGAAATTCAATATGACCTGCAATATAAATGAAATGTATAGGGTTGGTTAGGGAGACACCTTTACGGATAGTGTGCCATGCCTACTGCATAACTGTAATTCTGCACTTGTAGCTCATGTGATCTTGAAGCATATGGACACAAGGAGAGATGATTCCCAGTAAAATCAAGTAGAAAAGAAAAGAGGATATAAAGAGATTCTACCGTATTGATTATCAAGTTTGTAAAATGAGACAGATTTCCGCCAGAGAATGAGCACCAATGCCCGTTGACAAAGAAACAGTTCCATGAAGCTATTATGAGCCCAATGGCATGCCCTACATGCGTATTCTCGAGGATGGAAATATCATAAAAGAATGAGCAGAAGCAAAAAACGAACCGTTGCATAGAAAAGAATGATTCGTGTTCCCCAAAAAAAAACATATGTTTAGAAGAAATATGTCCCCGACATTGATATTCTTGTCTTCAATGACAATGGCTTCTATTTACATAGAAACGAATGGTTCGTATATGGTTGATATAATGATGCTCAATGGCTTCCCAAATACTCACAAACAGTTCACTTAAAAATATCAGGGCAACATTTTTCTGCAGACAAGAACTTGATTGAGGCCATTCTTTGAAAAAGTCGAGCAAGCATAGAAAGAGAAGGCCTGATAAATCAAAAGCTATTACGAAATTTCACCATTAATCTGAGTCCATGTTCTGGGAAGGATGGTCATCAGGAGGATTTTTCATTCTAAAATTGTCGACAGCCTTATTGAAGGTGCCCCTTATGTGTTGACACCTCAGCATCAGACGTTGGCATGCATCTTTGGGAAAATGTCACAAATGGTCCTTATATTATTACTTAATGTGCAATTTCGTCCCTGAACTTTTGATTGGCTCAATTTGGTCCCTGAACTATTGATAAATGCTCGATTTGGTCCCTAAATTTTCGATCGGCTCAATTTGGTCCCTGAACTATTGATAAATGTCCGATTTAGTCCTTCGTTACTATTTTTCTTTTTTTTCTTTTTTACTTATAGTAACGAAATTGAAAAAACAAAAAAAAATTACGAAAAAAAGAAAAAAATCGTAACGAAAAAAAATAACCAAAAAAATAGTAACGAAAAAAAAAAGAAACCCTAGCGGGTCTTGTTCATCTTGCAATGCCTCGATCGCCGCAACTTCCGAGATCCGGCGACCTCCGCGTCCACGCCGCACCTCAACGCTCCGCCGCCCGACGACCGCGACGACTGACGCTTCACGCTACCGAGCCGAGCGATCCTTGCCGCCGCGACCCGGCGCTCGACGTCCCCGCTCCAGCCCGTGCCGACTGCGACGCCATCGTTGTCCCGATCTCGCCGCTCGAGTGTCCGACGCCGGCCGATCCGAGCCCCGCGGCAGCCACGACCCGAACGCCCTGCTCGCCTCCGCCCGACGCTCAACCGCTGCCGTGCCGCTGTCCTGCGGTGACCCGACGCCGCCGGAGCCCACACCACCGCTGCGCGCTTTTCCCCGATGTCCGACGGCAAGCCTCGCGCCCCGCGACGCTCCTCGCCGGTGCCCCGCCACGCCGAGTCCTCGCCGGTGTCAAACCTCGTTTTTCCGCGAGGAAGATGAACGATGCCCGATAGGGTTTCTTTTTTTTTTCGTTACTATTTTTTTTGGTTATTTTTTTTCTATAAGCAAAAAAGAAAAAAAGAAAAATAGTAACGGAGGACTAAATCGGACATTTATCAATAGTTCATGGACTAAATTGAGCCGATTGAAAATTTAGGGACCAAATCGGACATTTATCAATACATCTCTTGCCACCTTTTCTGAGAAACACCGAGTAAAAGATTCGAACAGAGTAGAATACATGAAAAGCCACTCTGGACATTACCTGAGAAGAGATGCTAGATGACCAACATCTCCATTGGTTACACAAGGTGGGGAAGATTGATGCGAGACACAAAACTAGGCCTAATGCATGGGAAAGGGATGCCTCTACTAATCAGGGCAATCCTCTCCAATGTTCTATGGAAGAAGTTTCATGGTGTTAAGGTGCCAAGTTAAAACAGAGAGTTGGTACAATTTTGAATGACTTAAACAGGGCTGGATATGCAACAAGTACCCAAGATTCCATTATGTGCCGCATGGATTCCATGAGCTCATCAATCATATTTTGAAAATATCTGGCAACACTTTATCCTTATTTCCTGGTCTATCTATCCATAAAAAAGGTAGCAAAAACAACTACAATTTCACATAACAAAACCATCTACCCATGCTTAGTAAGTTTCCATGCTTAATAACACTCCCGATGTTTAACACTTGCACGTTGATATTGAACAAAATGATTGATGAATAGATTATCCTACTATGTAAACATCAGACAAATAGCACAAAGTACAGTAATGAAGTACTGACTCTTGATTCAAGGTAAATCTGAGGGCATTTGCAAGTGTATGATCCTCCTCAGCAAGAATAAATGTAGCATTCCATTGATCTCTAAAGGATGCACATTCCATTAGCAACAACTACTGCACAAGCAAGATATTCCAAAATGTTGATAAAAAAAATATATCTACCCATGCTCAGAGATGTACCATAGAGAGAGAGAGAGAGAGAGAGAGAGATTCATAATTTACAGATATGAGATTATCTTCATATAAAGATTCATCTACTACTTTCCTCAAAGCAGCAACTCTTCAAAGAAATAAATTCTACCATTGTTAATATCCTTCAAAAGTCAATAAACATCAGCTGCTGAGCTTGAATTCAACAACAGACTCAGCTGCTAGGACCGATTCATTTCGCTCACCCTCCAGTAAAACTCAAACTCACAAGACCACGGTCAACTCATCCGAAAGACACAACTTGCTGCACTTGACCCACTACACAATCCAAGCACTCACTTATCTCCCTTCCACACAGCTCACCTCCCACAAACCACACTCATCCCCACTCATCCTCTCCCAATCTTCCGATCTCAATCTCGGCAACAACTGCCAACTCACTCTAACCTGATCTTTCCTAGTGCTTAAAAAGGTGGCTGCTTTTTCTTCCATAAACGGCCTACTTCCTCAACCCAAAAATCAGGATACCCAGAAATCAATATGGAGAGACAGAAATTTTCATGAGTTTGAGGTGGTGTTTTATGTTTTATCATTTATCACGAAGTGGGTGAGAATATTTTTCCCAAATATAACATAAAACCTTCACTAAAAAAACGAAAAATTCGAATAAACGGGAAAACTTGACATGTAACTCGATTCCCAATTCAGCCTTGGGACCACACAAGCAGAAGGAAAAAACAGAAGAGCGTGAAAGGATCCTCCCTTCACAAATTAAGCCAGAGCAAAATTGATTTTTGCACAAATTTACACTGCACCTACTCACTTCACTGTCAATTTTCCAACCAAGATTCGACTCATCAGCCGCATGAACAAAGAAAAATCAAAACTTTCGCAGACGAACGGCGATTCGCCGGGCAACAGGCCCTCCCCAGGAGCTAAACGGCGGTGCTCGAGAGGTCGGAGAGGAACCAAACAGTGCAAAAGAGAGACCAGTAGAGACGGGGAGCGACCGCAAGAGCGACGCGATCGACGACGATCGACGGCGGCCGGAGCCGTCCCCTGGAGTCGGCGGAGCCTCGAGAAGACGACGAGCAGGCGCGCGCGCGGGGAATAGTAGGGGCTGCCGGCGGCGGCGGAGGCGGCGGGGAGGATGGAGGCGGGCGAGCGGCGGGACGGAAATAGGAAAAGGTTTATATGGTTTGGAGAAAATTATATAAATAGAAATATAGCCATCTAAATTACAAACTTATGGAATATATTATAATATCTAATAATGGGATTCTGTTTCCCCCATCATTCCTTGGAACAAAAAAAAAGCATTTTTTTTTTTTTTCACTTCCATTTTCGTTTTAAATATATTCTTTGATTACTTTTCTATTTCCAAAAGTAAAAAAAATAATAAAGTAATTGACATTCACAAATGGATTTCAATTTCTTATTATTAAAAAAAACTAGGTGAAAAATAAAAAATAGAAATGTTACAGAAAATGCCATTATTATTTCTCAAATTTTGATATTAATTCATAAATAATAAGGCAGATAATAATTGGCATATTCTGTCTTTAATTAAAGGAGAAAAACACAAAAAATCTTAAATTATACCAATTATGACATATCTATTTAAAATGTGACAATTGTAAAATAATTACCATAAAATTTTTCTTATAACATAAAAACTCTCAAATGTATACCTATGTGATATATTTAATTTTTGTTAATCTTAGCAATTTCTAACCGAAATTAATTGAATGAACTTAATTAACATAAATGCAAAATGTTTAAAACTAAATTAATTGAATTAAAGATTTTGGATTGAATTAGCATAAATATAATAAATTTAGAACTTTTTTCTTACTTTTTCCATAACCTTAAGTTTTTATTATTTTAGTAAATATATATCTTATATTATATTTATAATAAATTACGTCAAACTTAATAAAATCAATAATTTATTTGAAACTCATATATTGCAAAATGCAAATAACCAATTAGCAAACCTCTAAAGTAGAAAAATGTATAAGACCAAAAAGAGCTTAAAGACCAACAATCTCAAAAATAAATAAATAAATAAATCTAATAATATTAAAATGAGTATCTCACGCTTGCAATGATGGTTGTTACTACCTAGCAAAAAAAAAAAATTATGGTTGTTACTGAAAATATTCACTTAATTTTCTTTAGAGATTGACAAAATAATAAGTAAACTTAAGTATTTAGTAAATCTAAAAGACACCCCAAACTCTAGTAAGATTATGATAATAATGCACATGCTAAAAGGAAGATTGTCAAAAAAATTCTAAACTAATTATAATTTTATCAATTTTAATTTTGCAAATTAAATCTTAAACATTTCATTTTTTTATCAATTAAATCCATCTGATTAATTTTGATCGAAATCACTAATGTGGACGTTAACCAAACCACGTAAGACAGCCGAGATTAACATGGACAAATTTTAATAATTTTTTAATAATTTTTCAATTTTTACTTGTTCTTTTTTTATTTTTTTTCCTTTGGTGGCATTGCTATGGTTGAACCTTGTTGATAATTAGTAGAGGTCACTACCCTTAGGCATTGATAGCCTTTGCCAGATTGAGTGTGGGCCACCCTCACCTGGGCAGGTAGGAAACTTGCTCAATCTAGTTAGGGTGGCCTCCACTTGGGCAAGAGGTTGTGATCGAATAGATAAAACTAAGTTGGTATTGAATTTTATAATCACAAGATCTCAAATCACTATAGATTTTATGGGATTTTAGACTGTTGATACCATATTAGTCCGATATTCAAAATCCCCATTTGCATCTCATTATTGAATTTTTAGGAAGTCAGATCCCTGATTACACATTCTTTTCATAATTAAAAAGGTCGGATATTGATATATTCAAATTGAGTCATAATTAGTCCGCACCCTTGGAAAAGCCCATTCTACTCCGACAGAAAAGGTGGCCGAGCCTTTTGTGCGTGATCTTGAACTACTTCACGGAGGGAAAAAGGGCCGAGTCGGTTTTCATGGAAGACGAAGGCTACCCACGTCTTTGTTCTGGCGTGCGAGCACGCGAGCGTCGTTCCAGGCGTGAAGTCCATCGAGTTCGTGTCTTGTCAGCTCGACCATTTCTTTAGTCATCAGTAGACGGTGCAGTCCGCGGCGGTTGCTTCGTTGGTCTGCTATGTGGACCCTGCACAGAGGCTTCTCGAGTTGCTGGATTGCTACGATGATTAGCTCTCTCTCTCTCGTGATAACCCATCACCCTCTTTTTTCTCCCGCAAGAATTCCTTGCATCAATGTGGCCGAAAATAGTGAAAAAAATATGTATTGGGTCTTGCCATCTTAGTTCGCTAAGGAGTCATTCAGATGTCATGAAGATGTAGCTGTGTTGACATGGTGGGATCACTGAAGGAAAGGAATAATTCATGGCTAGTCCAACAATGGCTTCGAAATGGTAAACGAAAATGCGTGAAAAATGAAGTCATGATCATCCCAGTTGAGTAATTTGTCTGTGACACGTAGAGGCTTGGAGTGTTGTTCTTCATGTCAAAGGAAGGTAATTTAGATGAAGGCTCCTAAAAGGGTAAGGAATGATGAAATCAAGCCAGCCAGGACATGAAAAGTGAAGTTCATGCTTGCTCTGTAGGTAATATGACTTTGAAAGAGCTGGATGTATTGTTATTGACATGGGATAAACTGTACACATGTCGCTCGACTCAAGCCATATTTAGCAGGAAGCTTAATTGATTGACCCTTCTGCCCGTAACTTCACGTGCAATTCGATACTATGCTTACTGTCCATCTTCTATGTCTGCTCACTATGTTTCATCCTATCCATTGCATTACGACACAAGGGATGCTCAGAATTGTTGTGGGGGGTTCAATGTCCAATTATGAAACCCTTGGAAAAAAGGATGAAGCAAAACATAGCTGCTACACCAAAACTAGGCGCAAAGAACCAACCAGACCTGGCTTGCATGTTCCATTTTAAGCAGTTTTTCTTATGTGCTTGTGCGAGGCTGCTCAGTAGTGTACATACGGTTGCAATTTTATCTGAGATAAAGGGTACTTTGTCACTAAAGGAAGCTGCACAAACTCTTCGATTCATGCTTCTTTCTGTATCTCTTCATTCTTTGTGTTGATCTGTCACATAGCAATAGAGAGGTCGATCCTTTTAGACCATTTCTCGTACACATAATGAGTAAATTTCGAACAATGATCTGCAATAGTTTGGAAATTTTTAAATTGTTCAGAAACTGTACAGATCACAGTTTTGGAAGACAATCAGTGATCAAGACTATGATTGGAGTAGAATTGGCAGTGCAAACCTTTTAATCGATGTCGGTAGAACAGAGAGGACAGCTTAATGATGATGGTGAATACCATTTGGCATGTTGTCTTGCCTTTATTATATATTGACGTGTTTTCATTGACAAAGATAAAGTGTCCCATGGCACAATGGTTCTGAGTTTTAAATGTGACATACCATATCTTGAGGTCTTTCTGCTGGATATACTCGCTTGTTGTAAGAGAACTCAATATTTGTAGAAGCTTCAAATTTTCTAGCTTTCGATACAATATGGTTGATAACCATCCACAGGCCGGACTTGTGCTAATGCAGTTGCAATCTGGTTCACAGTGCTTAATCAGATCTGTTGTCAGAAATAATTGAGCTTGATTGTTATTATGTTATTCAATATAATTGAGTTGGAAATCTACCCCAGATTGGTTGCTTCTAGAGGGGCTTCTTTACTCTGAGGCTGTGGCTGGCTTAGCTGGAGGTTTGAAGATGCAAACAAGTCATGTACTATGGTCGTAGTTGATGGCTCATGGAAATATAGCTTAGCATGATTTACATCCCTTGCTTTGTAAACCTATGGATTAGGAAATTTTTCATTAAATAAAAGATGAGTAATTGATTGACTGTGGTTTCAATAAATGCAGCAAACACACTTGTCATCTGAACTAATACCTTCATTCTCAATGCATTATTTTCCTGAAGGAGGAGACTCGTCTTCCTACGCAGCTCTGTGTTTTCCTCATGCAGCACGTTTCCCTGGAATAAATTAAGCTTATGTGAGTCACTTGATAGTTGATAACCATACTATTGGAATGAAGGTGTCAGTTTAGTGAAAACCTTTAGGTTCAGCTCTTTTATCTCGTCAGAGAAAATTTGCACCTGCAGAGAAAGAATTATCAGAATTATTCCTCACATACATATTGAGATAGTGGTGTGTCTTTTCCTGGATTTGTTGGGGATACATAAACAATGTTTGAGAGTTCGAGGTAGATATTCAGCCAGTACCTTTTTGGCATGGATGCCCTTTAGGCTCATTGCCAGTTTGTTTTCTAGATTTTGCAGATCTTTGACACTGAGGCCAGAGAGTTGTTCTCCAGTCAATTGCCTGTGTGCATCAGATTGAAGAGAAAATATCATGCTTAGACTCAAGAACTTATCAATTTCCTGCAACATTTTCAAGTCCTTCTTATGTCTCTGCATAATTGACATTCTGATAACATATAATATCAAGAGGCATCCAACACCCTTTCCAATTATATAGTTAAGTGAAGGACATTCTTCTAATTTGCCTCATTTTCAAATCTAGAAGCTGTCGTGATGAGTTGCTTTAGCAATTCCGAAAGGACTTCACTGATTATTTCAATGAGATTAGTCTATTTTAAAGTTTTGGACACAGTCTAGCTTCCCCAAGATTGTACAAACTCAAGGAAGTCTTCTGGATTTCTTTTTGCTGGCAGCTAAGCCAACATAACCAAGAAAGTACACCCCAAATGTGATAGTTTCTGGATTTCTTTGTCTTAGCAGCTCATCTAAAATAATTAGAAGTATAACCCTAATGTGATAGCTTCAAAATGTATCCCTGAATTTATTGTCCCCGCTGCCAATACAAAACTTGTTAGATCTAATCCCCAAACTCATTCTTCATGGACTAAGAAGATCTATTTGGTTGCAACAAATAATACTTTATGCTACTTCTGCCTTGACATTGGTAGCTCTCTTGAATCATATACATATCAAGTAGATAGAATATGCTTGGCTCAGTGATTATGGTTAATGGTTTTAAGAGAAGTTGTTGTCTTCTTTGGTTACGTAGTATTTACTGTGTTGCAGGATCTACCAAAGGTTTCATCTGCTCTACACAAGTATTCTCAATGCACGTGATTGAGAAGATCACATATATATCTTGTTCTCTCCTCTGACATGGATGAGTTGTGGATGTATTTTCCTTGACTAGACATCACATGGGGGTAAACCCTTGGCTGAACATTACAAACAACAGACAAGTTTTTTTCACTTAGTGGTGTTAATTATATGAATCTTTTATACCATGGCAATTTGTACTGTGTAAACTGATGATATTCCTCAATCTACAAAATGATAAACTTAAAAGATGCTAACAGTCGGAACAGAAAAATTTATTCAGGTAAGCATGCTAAATATCATATAATGAGAAAATTAGAAGTCCTCAATCCTTTGAGAGTCCACGTCTACATAATTCATGTACATTTCTCCAAAAACTCATGGCCAAGTGGAAAATTGCTGTACCTGTGGTGCTCTTGCAGGTGCTGCAGCTGTTGTCTTAAGCTTGCGACCTCTCTTTGGCAACGCTGGGAACATCAGAGAAGTAGCATGACAGAAAACTTAATGAATGGGAAGGCATTAGTGCAGTGCATGTTTTACAATGGGAAAGTTCTCAAAGCGTTACATGGATTTCATTGGCGAGAATGACTGATGAGGACTGATGGAACGGATGATCCTATGACTGAGTCTACTAGTGCAACTGCAGGCAGGGTCTGTAAGGTAAGAACCTGCGTATGGTCTTTTTCTAATGGATGCTTGATGGATATTTTACTTATATTTTACTTGTAAGTGCATGTTTTGGAAATTCTATTAGAGGTGGTGAAGTATTATGTAAGCATACAGAAGTGAGTTTTTCTTCATTGAGTTCTGATTTAATTAACTGTAATAGTTTCTACCAATTGAATTTGGTGTTTGATAGCATTTGTAGCAAGTAGGGTTCCCAAAGCAAGTAAACCGGAAAAATGTGCAACCATGCGGATAAAAGTTGGAATACACTAGCTGTTAATCATGCTGTAGATTATAAAATGTGCTGCAATGTTTAAAAAACCTGTTAACAATGTCGAACAATCAAATGTTTAGGAGCTCAAACTGCACAATGTTTCATGGTTCTATGCACATGCACCTTGCTGGTGCAACTTGCAAGTGCACTTGCACTGCGCTAGTCCACATGGATTTTGCTCGTAGAAATGCACTCATTAACCAGTCCACTAGTTCATGAATCTAATCACTCTGTTAGTGAATTAGCCCGTGCACTGGATAATGCATCATCTCGGACGAGGCAGTGTGGACCTTGGTCAAACGACCGTGAGACAGCCCATGGTTGCTGTTGGATTATAATGTCTCAGTTGCTGTTTTCTCTTTTTGTTTTTCTGCTGTTTTCTATGCTGTTTTCTGTTCTGTTTTTTCCTCTGTTTTCTCTGTGCTTCTCTTCCTCATCTGAAAAATATAGATTCTGATTTTTTGTTTCTGGTTTACTGTTTTTTAATCAGTAACAACAGTGGTATCAGAGCATGTATGATCTTGAGGGACTGTGAAGTGAAGCAAGTATCGAAGTGTAAAGAAGTTAAAGGGTGATGGAGACAGGGTCGAGTGGTTTCTCTGCGATGGCTTCTCCCGGTATTTACTTGGGGAAAATTATCGAGCTTGGGCTGTCAAGATGACGGCATTCTTGGAGGGTCATGATTTATGGGAGGCTGTGGAGGATGATTATGAGGTTGCTCCACTTCCGGACAATCCAACCTTAAATCGATAAAGTACCATAAAGAGAGAATCACAAGGAAGGCCAAGGCAAAGTCATGCACGTCGTACGCTTGTTTCACCCACTATCTTCACAAGGATCATGAGATGTGATTCTGCAAAGGCAATATGGGATTTCTTGAAGGATGAATACGAGGGAGATGAGAAGATAAGAGGCATGAAGGTGCTAAATCTCTTGAGGGAGTTTGAGAGACAGCGGATGAAGGATTCGTAGTCGGTGAAGGAGTACTCGATAGGTTGGTTGGGATAGCTGAAAAAATCAGAGTTTTAGGGACCGACTTGAAGGATGAAAGGCTTGTTCGGAAGATTCTGGTGTCTCTTCCGGAGAAGTTCGAAGCCACCATAGCGTCTCTGGAAAATACAAGAGACTTACGATATAAAGCTTGCGAATTGTTGAATGCTTTGCGAGCACGGGAGCACGTAAGACGATGAGAAAAGAAGAGTTTGTAGAGGGTGCGCTGCAAGCTAGAGTGAAATCAAATGATGGAGGCAAAGGGAAGAAATGGATTCAATCCAGAGAAAATGCCAATGACTCCAAGTTTGTAGCAAAAGAAGGAAATTCTGGTGGGTCTAGCAAATGGAAGATGAACAAAAAGCCTTGTCAATACTGTGGTGGAACTAATCATCGGTTTTTTTGGATGTTGGAGAAAGCCTGATGCTAGATGCGAAAGATGTCACAAGTTGGGTCACATGGAAGCCATCTCGCAAAGAAAAAAATTACCAGCAAGCGGGGAAAAGCCCGGTAGCGTGAATGAAACGAGGAAGAGCACTTGTTTGTAGCTTCCTTTTCGAATCTTTTGTTGGGAATGATGCATGGCTGGTGGATAGTGGCTGTACCAATCATATGACTGGCAATTCGAAGCATGTTTAGGATTCTAGACAGTCGATCGGGTCCGAGTCGAATTGGTAATGGACAGTATATCGAAGTGCAAGGGAAGGGTACAGTGGCTATTGAAGGAAATTAGGAGGTGAAGCTGATCAATGATGTTCTCTTTGTGCCAAATATTGACCATAATCTGTTGAGTGTTGGTCAATTAGTTGAGAAGGGATATAAAGTGAAGTTCGAAGGGAATGAATGTCTTATTAATAATGCAGATAGCAAAGAAGTGCTAAGAATTCCAATGGAGGACAAGAGTTTCATGTTCAAGGCACAAGAGATGCAACAAATGGCTTTAAAGTGCAAAGAAGAAAATGCAGAGATATGGCATAAAAGACTTGGGCATGTTCACAGGAAGAGCATGTCATTTATGCGGAGAAAATAGCTTGGCATATGACTTGCCAAGTTTGGAGGAGGAATTTCCACGTGCAAAACTTGTCTTCTTGGCAAGCAAGCCGATTTCCTTTCAAAGGAGGAGGCCGGAGAGCATGTGAGAAGGCTGCAATTAGTCCACACAGATTTATGTGGACCGATGTCGAGTCTTCTCTCAATGGTAGCGGTATTTCATTACCTTCACCGATGATATGACTAGGATGAGTTGGATTTATTTTCTGCGAGCCAAGTCTGAAGTTGCTGATGTGTTTGTGAAGTTTAAAGCCTTAGTTGAGAATCGAGTGGGAAGAAAATTAAAATGCTCGGGTCGATAATGGTTCGAATATACTTGCTCATAAGTTTAAGTTGAATTGTGAGCAAGCGGAATTGTGCAGCGGTTCATTTGCTCCCTATTCACCTCAACGAAATGGGGTCGGTGAGAGGAAAAATAGAAGTATTATGGAGATGGCTAGATGTATGATGCGGAGAAGATGTTGCCTAAGAAGTTAAATGAGGCGGCTAATCTTGCGTGTTCTGTTGAACAGATTGCCCACAAAGGCCTTAGAGAGGTCAACACCTTTTGAAGTCTCGGTATGGTGTTAAACCTTCGAAAAATTTGAAGGTTTTTGGGTGTTTGTGTTACACTCATGTTCCCGAGGTCAAGAGGGACAAGCTGGATAAGAAGGCGAGCTTGGAATCTTCATTGGGTACAGTCTCCAATCAAAGGCTTACAGAATTTTTCACCCTATGACGGGGAAGGTGACTGTAAGCGAGAGATGTTGTTTTTCTAGAGGAAGATGAGTGGAATTGGATGGAAGGAAAGAGTGCGAAACGACAACGCTTTGAAAACAACCTGCAACAGATTTAGAGGTTGATGAAGTTATAGATGGATTGGAAGACAGTGTTGATGATTTACCAGTGAGAGGTACGAGGTCACTTGCTGAAATCTATGAAAGAAGCAATGTAGCAATGCTCGAACCATCTAACTTTGTGGAAGCTAAGGAGGATCAGAGGTGGATTGCAGCAATGCAGGAGGAGATTTCAATGATTCAAAAAAACCACACATGGGAGCTCGTTGACAGACCATCTGATAAGAATGTGATTGGGGTTAAGTGGGTGTTTAGAACAAAACTTAATCCTGATGGTTCTGTTAATAAACACAAAGCTAGACTGGTGGTGAAAGGCTATGCACAAATATGGGGAGTAGACTATTCGAAACATTTGCTCCGTTGCACGACTTGATACAATAAGGTTACCGTTAGCTATTGCGCGAGAGAAGGGGTGGCCTATATTTCAGTTAGATGTCAAGTCTGCATTTTTGAATGGAGAGCTTGAGGATGAGATTTTTGTTGAACAACCTGAAGGTTTCGTATCAAAGGGCAAGAAGAGAGTGTATACGGTTGAAGAAAGCTCTATATGGACCGGAAGCGAGGCTCCAAGAGCTTGGTATGGGAAGATAGATCGATATTTGCGGGATTTTGGCTTCGTAAAAAGCTTAAGTGAGTTCACTCTTTATGTTAAGAAGGTGAATCACAAGGTGTTGTAATTCTGTCACTTTATGTAGATGATCTATTAGTGACGGGGAATGATATGGAATTGATAGAGAAGGTGAAGCAAGATTTATTTGCAGTTTTTGAGATGTCGACTTGGGAAAGATGTCTTATTTTTGGGTCTCGGAAGTCAAACAAGCTTCATATGAGATCTTCATCTCGTCGGAAAAATACATGAAGGAAATTCTAAAGAAGTTTCAGATGGAAGATTGTCGAAGTGTAAGCACTCCTATGGCTGCTAAAGAGAAGCTGCAGAAGAATGATGGAACAGATGCAGTAGATGCTTTTATGTATAGAAGTCTGATTGGGTGTCTCATGTATCTTACAGCAACCAGACCATATATTTTATTTGCTGTGAGTATTTTATCCAGGTTTATGAGCAGTCCTAGTCAGTTACATTTGATTGCAGCAAAAAGGGTATTGAGATATCTCAAAGGAACATTGTTCTTTGGTGTGAAGTTTAAAAAATGTCGAAGTTTAATTTGCAAGGATTTTCGATAGTGACTGGGCTGGTTCGTGGATGACATGAAAAGTACGTCTGGTATTGTTTCAGTTTTGGTTACGCTTGTTTCTCCTGGTGTTCTAAAAAGCAAGAGATTGTAGCTCGGTCTCATCGCAGAGGCCGAGTTTATAGCAGCTCGCAGCTGCAAATCAAGCTTTGTAGCTGAAAAAGATAATGAAAGATCTGTGGTTGAATTCTAGTGATTGCATTGAAGTTAATGTGGATAATCAGGCTGCTTTAGCAATATCACAGAATCCAGTTTTTCATGGCAAAACCAAGCATTTCAAAGTCAAATTTTTCTTTCTGCGTGAGGTGCAACAAAGTGGCGAAGTTAAGTTGGTCTATTGCAGATCTGAAGATCAGCTTGCAGACATGTTCACAAAACCACTTCAAGCTGGAAGATTTGAAGTACTAAGAAAGAAAATTGGAGTATGCAGCAGCAACTGATCCAAGGAGGAGTTTGTTGGATTATAATGTCTCAGTTGCTGTTTTCTCTTTTTGTTTTTCTGCTGTTTTCTATGCTGTTTTCTGTTCTGTTTTTTTCTCTGTTTTCTCTGTGCTTCTCTTCCTCATCTGAAAAATATAGATTCTGGTTTTTTGTTTCTGGTTTACTGTTTTTTTAATCAGTAACAACAGTTGCCCACTCACAACCCTTTTGGAGTGCACATGGCCTTCCCCAACACTTAAACACCCCGAGTCCCACAAAGAATAGGATCGGGATGTTGAGGGCTTTATACATAAGTAGCTACCGACTCCCACAGGTCATCACTGCCTTGAGTTCTCCTTTTGGGGCTCAGCTCACGTGGTGTGGGCCCGGTCGTAAGAAATGATAATGCATTAGCCAAAGTGCAGCATTTATCATATATTCCTTGTATGGTTTTGGGCTTGATGGGTTGAACTCTAAGGGCGACATTGATCTTGGCATTATTGCTACACGTGGGGGAAGATATTGTAAGACCACAGGTCGAAGACAGAGTGAGAGAGGGATTGCACTGATACATAATTAGCAGCCTACCCCTGTGGTCACCACCGATTTGAGTAACTCTTTCAAGGTTTTGGTTCATATGGTTCCAGATTGTTACAAATAGCTCGTGCATTAGGGGACTTGTGGACCTTTGTCTTGCTGCCCTCATACACATGCTTTACTCTGTTAAGCACATCCCTGCCGGACCATGAGTAAGGTAGCCCGGCCTTCTCTTTTGCACCAATGAGTCATTGCCCGTGCCATTCTTCAATTTTGGATAAACTGTCTGCTTGCCGATCCTCATGTCCTTGGACTTGCAGAACATCCTCTAGCAGCAAAACCTTGCTCTTGCATGTCCCAACAAATGTCATGGCATGGTTCATGTGATGACTTAATCTGGTCCCCATGTGGTCCGATCCCAAGTCCCCAAAAGAATTATTAAAAAGGTGGCTGCTGGAGGTGGCTCATTTCCTTAAGAAAGCAATAAGTCCTCTTCCATCAGATGTAAGATCAGAGCATCACAAACTTTCCTAGTTATCACACTGATGTCCTTGTCAACGTTGGCTCTGAATTAAACACCACAATAATTACCTAGGATTCTACAAGTGGCCTATAGGCTCAAGAGGTGACTCCTACCATGTAATACTTTGTTCCAGACAGGTTCTAGAGGTGGCTCTTATGGTGTAGCACTGTCTTACATGCTCCTTAGTTCATACACTTCCTGCTTGTGCTTTGCCTCATACCATTTTATAACAAGCCGGTCCAGTCCACGTGGATCAAGCTCCCAAAACAGATACTGAAGTAGTGGCCTTTGGGGTTAGCTAAAATCAAGCTGTAAGTCTTTTCCCATCCTATGTGAGAATGAGGCATTATGGTTCAAGGACTAACTCCTGTGCCAACATTTGTATCGCATGCCTAAAGGTCTAATTGATAGTATAAAGAGGCCTGATTTGGATTATAGGCTTGGTTAAGGTTTCCTCAATAAGCTAGGGGTTGTTGCCAACCAACAGGGGCTGTTTATGCCTTTCCGCTTATGTGGTGGGTTGTCAGACTGCATTCTTATTTTCACATGCCGGTGCTTGCAAGCCATGCTCCTTGTAGTTGGTATAGTATCTTCATCAAGCCCTAAACCTGGCTCTACTCTCTGGTTGCTTTACATACTAGGGACTCCGAGGTCCAAGTGAGGCCTATGATGAAGCTTTTTATGGACTTGCTTAGGTCCAAAGGTCTAATTGATAGTATAGAGATGAATATATTTGATGAAAGGTGAGTATGACCTCAATCAAAGGTAAAATAAGGAAAGCTCATTCGAGGTCATCTGGAAATGTTAAATAATGGTCTTCAGACCCTCCAGCGAGACGATGTGAGTACATAATGGATATGTAGTTTAATAACGGCAAGCAAAAAACCGTAAGGACATGGGAGAAAGAATAAGGAGAAAGTTGGAGTACTTAAACCTTACATAAGACTCAGGTCGAAAGAGCGAACACTGACAGCTTAGTATAAACAAAGCCGATCACGCTAAGTGGGAGAAGACCTAGTTTTTGTCGGTTTTGTTGCTAGTTCTCCATTTTTACAAAGGGATAATGACAATGCAAGTATTAGAACTTTTGTCTTTTTTACCATCGAGTACCTCGTTCAATCAAGTACCTCTTTAGTGGGTCAATATGAGACCTCCTTTTGATAAATGGCCGTGTCATGTAATTTTATTGACATGGCTCATTTAGGTGTTGGTTGATGAGGAGAGACAGAGTACTGACTTGAATAGAGTACTGACTTGAACGATCTTGGCCATTCAATATAACTGTTGACATGATATCATTTAAAGAGGCAAACATCATATGCCAAATGTAGACAATTGACAGCTATATGCCAGCATTAGTGTTCAATTTGGCATTTTCCATAGCCAATTTTAATGAAGGCCTCACATTGATCCACATTTGAGAAGTTCACAAATTTAATTGAATGAAAAAAATTAGGTACTCGATCGTAAAATAGGCAAAAGTTCAAGTACATGCATAGTCATTAGATGTTTTTTCATATGCTAATGCTGCTAATATGTCCTTGGCACTTATTGACCCCAGTTAAATTGCAATCACAATATATCGATTGCTTCAACTACTAGACAGTGACCCAATGATCCTCTCACTTACTTTTGCATTAGTTTTATGCACGCATAATTTGTTTGTAGGACAGAATAGATGATAAGGTGGGTAAGCATTTCTTTACTTTAGCCTCTTTGTTGGAAATTGTGAACAATTATCTCTAAAATTATCAAGAAACTACTAATGGAGAATAAAGTTGAAGACTCTTGTATGTTGGGGAAGTTTCTGGTACTACGTAGGCAGCAAGACTACGTGGGAATGCAAGCAAGCATAAGCCAAGCATCAAAGAAAATATTAGAACAAGCTAGAGAAGTCTACGTGCATGGAAATCTTGCATTTAAGTCAACAATGGCTACCTAACCATGAAGAAAGAAAGATCAAGAATACATGGGCAGCAGGAAGTCAAGCTAAAGAAGTAAACTAAAGTCAACAAAAGTGGCGGGCAGCTGCAGAGAATAGAAAATTGGAGAATAAGGAAGAAGGAACAAGAAGATTGGAAGAAAGAAGAAAAGAAAAGCAAAGTCCAACTTGACTAGCCGTAACATGCAGGAGACAAAAGAAGCAAGCTGAAATTTTATATTATTTTATTTACTCTTAAGTCGGTAGAATAAGTCGGTAACTCACGCCTATAAATAGGCTTGTACTTGATCATTTGGTGTGTGTGAGGTGAAACCTCCACCTTGTGTGTGAGGGAAAATCCTTCACCGTGAGAGGTCTTAGATCTCCACCATGATCATATGATGATTATCAACACCTCCATCAAATTATTTTATTCAACTAATGAAACTATTTTCCCCCATATCTATGTTCTTTGTCCTTCAATTATCCTAGTTTATCCTTGTCCATCCACTACAAACTATACCGTACACTTGCACACATCACTAACCAAAAACTATAACTAATACCAAAATCATGCTTCCGCACGCACACATCCAAAAATTTTAATACTCTCTAGCTCATTGACAGAATACCTGGGATCATTAGCAATATTTTCTCTGAATCTTCAGTAATTCCCTGTTTCCAGATGATTGCTTGAACCCAAGAATTTTGTTTTTCTTTGAGGCTAGGTAAAAGAGAATCATCCTTCAGTCAAATTTTGCTTATCGCTTCAACTTGTTGAGCCACAAGAGGCTTCATACCATCTTTGGCATCTTTTTCTGAAACTTCTGACTTGACTCCACAAATGCAAAGGCAAGGACGTTAGCGCTACTTAGCTGGTTGCAAGTGGGATAAAACTAAAGAGCGAATGATCCATCATTGGGTGGTAAGGTGGTTAGTTGCCAGTACCTTTCCCTCTCACTCAATCATTCGTACGACTTTGAGGTGCCAATGCTCAGTATCTTCAGTCAAATTAGAAAAGCAGGGTCACTGTCTCGCATTTGGGTATCTAAAAGGAATTCCCATTGGCATTGACATTACGTCATACCTCTGCTATGTAAATTTTTTCGTTTCTTTTATACCTAGTTGGTCAATAGAGTGATCCAGTAAGCTTGAAAACATTTGAAAACTTCACCTGGATTTGTCAATTTAATAGTGTTGTGAACGACTTGTATATTATTAGGCCCATATCTAAAGTCAGAGGTTCTTAATGAGAGCTTCCTCCGTCAGAGATGTTCTTCGGAGCTTTGATGCCATTTCCCAAAAAGTTACCTTGTCCACTTCCTTGGTTATTTTTGCAGGTGTCATTCTGTGCTTTGATCTGAATAGGCAAACATAGCTGAAAATTTTTGGAACTTCAAATAATGGCAGTCTTTCTCAAGAATGAAGAGCTTTGGATTGTCAGGTCACATATGATGACTTCCTCGCCCATATCCTTCTTTTTTTTGTGAGAAGATGCTTGTTTTAAGAGAATGCTAGAATTACATCACATGAAAGATCTTGTTTGAGCAACATGGCACACTTCGATCATATGAAAGGAGAAGAGCTTGTTCTGATTGCCAGTCCCTTCAGTCAATCGGAACTTTACTTTCAAACATAAAGCAAAGGACTGTGTCCATCTCCCAGAGACTTATCAGCTGGTTCTCTTATTGCCACATAGCATATTTGCGTGATGGAGTGTAAATCACCATCTATATGACTATTGACAGCTAATTGGCCAATGGATACACATTGGCTTCCCTTGCATAATCAATTGAAGTCCTTCATTACTAGAATTCAGAGGAAAAGGTCTTCGACATTCTATGTGACCCCTGCTACACTGCTCTTGCAGTCTATCTTTTGTGTATTTTTCTACTTCGTCATCTATGCTTAGACGTTTTGGTTAGATGTCAAGTCTTGAATCCATGCATTATGGAGTTGTCACCATTATGCATGGATTGGTTGATGAAGAATCCTGTGAGAAGTTTCTGTACTTGAAGAATGACTTTCAAGTGAGTTAATCCAATTTGCTCTTCACCAAACAATCAGACTCCATGTACATTAAATAGGACTAATTAAAAAAATTCTGGTCATCATCGTTATAATAGATATTAATATGGGGAAAAGCTTATGAAAATAAACAGCAAAAGCAGATCGAGATGTTATTTGGTAGTATACTGTGATTAACAAATTTAAACCAGCAATAGTCTGTTTAGCTTGTGTGGAACTATTTTTAGGACCTGGACTGTTATATCTTCAATCTTTGTGGTAAATGTCATTTTTCAGCTTAATTAGTTACTATGTTCTTTGAAGAAAAGCTTTATTTTAAACCGCATCTCACAAAATCTCTCCTGCCACTTGCTGAATTAGGCAAAGGTCTATATGCAGCTAATCTTTAGTTTTAGCACTAAAACATGTTCATTCTGGTTACAGTAATTCTCGTGCATTTTTTGTTTGTTCAAATGATAAAAAGAGAAACGTTTTGACAGAGAAGTGGAGTATTAAGCAGGTGCACTTTTACAGCTAGAGTACAACGTTACTAGTGGCAATTACCAAGTTTTCACAGGATGCTGATGTCATTTTAGTGTAAAATGAGTGTTTTTGAAATGAAACAGATCTGATATTTCTGTACAAACTTTGTAGGAAAAAGGTTGGTCGTTTCAGATTCTTACCTTGATTTCTGAAGCTGGATTATGTAGTTTGTGGCCTTCCCCCCTAAGCTCCTTGTAACGTTCTAGCACCGACTGCATACTGTAAAATTGAAGTTTTTAGATAGAGATTGTCTCCTGCATTTCACTGTTATAGTCCTTTTTGTGGTATTACTTCCAGAATAGTAAAATGAATACACAAACAAGTTAAGGTACATCTGTGTAGTGCAAACGCATTAGTCACCTCATGGCAATCCCAGAATTCTTTTTTGACATTTGAGATATCTATCTGAAGTTATTGTTATTGCTGAAATCACCATTGAAGCGTTAGTGAGACAGCCGATTTTCCTTATGGCTGTAACCATCAAGGTCTGTCATCTCAGGGCACTGTCTGACCGAATTTAAATTCCAAGAAGATTACTGATAAACATGCGATCTGAAGTTCACTTTCAGATAAATTAATGCTTCATTGAATTTCAATCTGGGAGAATCTAATGTATAGGCAGATGTATTGAGCAAGGGATCCCTATTTTTAAGTATTTCAAGCGCTCGAGTTGTAAAATTTGAAGAGTTAAAAAATGAGTAGCATATGAATTCTAATTTTCACAAGAAGCAGCAAGTGCAGAAGTCTTTACTTATGGTTTGCATGGCGGTCATATATTTGAAGATAATGCACTATGTAGTGAAGAATGTTCGTTATGCGAACAGGTTACTACAAAATCTTAGGACATTTTAACAGAGATAAAACCATGAAACTGATGGCCGATTGCCATTTTGGCCGAGAATGTATTAAGACCCAAGCAACTTGGTGAGAGTAATTGTCTTGTCAATTTGGCAATGGGAACTCAAAGAACACAGGTTAATACCTGCATTCAGCAAATAACCAGAAGCACTTTTGATTCATTGGATAACGGATTTCATCTTAGGAATTCCATAGCCAACAAAGGGTAAGATTCTCATTCTCGTTGTATTGGGCTGATTGTCTAAGAAATGGTGTACTTCATTTCCCATTTGAAGTCAACTATGCAACAATAGGGGTAATTGGTTCCCAATCCGGTTCCATCTAAGAATTGGGAACTAGATAGGGAGGACCGGTTCCCAATTTATAGGACCGAGGACCAGACCGGTCGATCTTGGGATTGGGAACTAGTCATTAGCCAAAAAAATAATAAAAAAAAACTGTTACTACTTTAGGGTTTATTGCTATTTTTAAGAAATGAAAATATATACATATATATTTTTAAAAAGTTGGTCCGGTTTGATTCTCCCTTGAAACTGGAAACTGGATAGAAAATCACCTATTCCGTAAAAATGTAATCGGGAACTGGACCAATGCCCTTGGAAACCAAACCAAATCGGCTAGTCCAATCCGATTCAAGCAATTCCTAATTCAATAAGTTTGATATACTCACTCCTATGCAACAAATATCGTTGAGTTTTTCTTTTCAGAAGTTGCAAGGCGAAGTGGTATTCCGACTTGCTGATAAAGGTGTGAAACTGATAGGTCATCGTTGGACTTCGTTGTGGAGGTCCAACATTCAATTGAAATATTCTAGTGCTTTTTATATCCAAACATATGCTTAGCCAGAAATGCTCAACAAAAGCTCCGGTAATATTATCAGATTTCTTATTGAAGATAACATGAAGAGCTGGGATTTTGTCATTCCTCAGGCAAAACTTGCCTATAAAGAAGTGAATGGAAGCATAAAGGAGACCCCATTTGGAGCATATATATGGGTTCGAAACCTCAATGATAAGGTTTTTTGCAGAACATTTTCAAAGGGTTTATGAGGAGGCAATAGCAGAAGTGAAGGCTAACAATGAAGCATCCTGGATGAAGAATGGTCAAGAGGGAGACTTGGTACGTGTTCACTTGAAGCGAGAGAGCTTTCCCAAGGGCGATTATGACGAACTTTAAGTTGATGAAGTTTTGACCTTCTAAATGTATCGAAGAAGATCTCTCTTATTTTGTAGAGCTACTATCCGAGTTGCAAATTAGCCTTATTACAATGTTTCTGACTTGCATGGTTTTGAGGGGTTTGACAGAAAGGTCGCTGCAGTTGGAACATCAAGTCAGTCAACTGCTGAAGAACCTTAAAGATGCCATTGAAGATGTGTTAAAGAAAGTGAGACAGCCTCTACAAGGGAAACCTAAAAGTGAAAAAGCATATTTGGATTTTTGTAAAAAATCTTCACCTTGGAGATTGATTTTTCCTGGCCCATTTGATGCAGGACCATGGCCATTTAGTATTCCAATCTTCTTCCTTATTTAATCTTTCCCTATTTAATTAGCATTCATAAGCGGTCATGCGATAGTCACTTTCTCATTGGTGCTTCTCTACTCATTCTAGCCTTGTCTTCTTGTTCTTTTTTCACTGTTTTTACATCATCAATGATGCTCCATGTACATCAGCAGACTGTCAATCCTGCTGTGGATAGATTATTCCATAATTTTCACGGAATTTGATTTCCCACTTGCAACAAAGCAAGCAGCCATGTATTTCAATTTCTCCAAACCCTTTATTTTCTATTCTTTTTTCATAAAAAAATCAAATAAATATTTTGAATATAGCTGTTATCGAGCTGCATATCTTCTCCCTTGAATTATAAGATTCGAAATTTGTTTGAAATGATGGATTTTTATAATAGAATTTAAATTCTATATAAAACTTGAACTCTCGAAAAGGATGACATATTTTTATCATTTTCCCTAATAATCTTAACAAATCCAGTTGTGATTTTTATGTCCCTAATAATATCAACTTCTTGTTCTTTTCTTTTCTTTTCTTTTCTTTTCTTTTGTTCAAAAACTCTCTATCATAGAGTTTACGCCTTCTTTAATACATTTTTTTTTATGTGCAAAATCAATTTTCAGTGAAAGCTCACGTTGTGCTTGTATTACACGTTTCTATATAAGAAACTAATTTTTATTTGTTTCCCGTATCATTTGTATTTAAAAATGGTGATTATTTTGTTTTTGTTTAAGACAATGTTATCTTATTAAAGTATCTAGTCATTTTTCACGGATCATGCATAAATAAATTCTATCTCATGCTTAAAAATTTGTATATGAAACAGTGTTACTTGCTTCAAGCGGAAACATGTAAAACCAATCTCCAGTCATCCTTTCCTCTTTAAATAGTTACTATCTCTTGGAAACTGTATCTATACAATTATGAATGAAAATTTCATCAATTTACATATTCTAGCTTCATACAAAAGGCTAAACTAAACATCAACTACACAAATAAAACTTAGGGTTAATACCCTGAAAAACCCCAAATTGGTACATATGTGACAAATTTAACTCAAACTATTTTGTTGACCATGAAAAACCCCATATTGGTATACCTGTGACAAATTTACCCCGACTGAACATAAAAAAAAACCCTAAACTAGTATATTTATGACAAATTTACCCCAAACTAATTTATTCGACCGCAAAAAACCTTAAACTGGTAAATTTGTGTTAAATATACCCTTTGCTAAATTGAATTAATACAAAAAAAAATCACAAAAATTGTAAATTGCAACAAACGAAGCGTAAAATCCCAAATTGGTATACCAACAACCAACATCACGTGTCATTTAACTTAATAATTTGACTGTAAAATTTAACAAAAACTCATAGAGGGTAAATTTGTCACAAGTGTACCAGTTTGGGGTAAATTTGTCAAAGGTATACCAGTTTGGGGTTTTTGGTGGTCAAAAAAATAGTTTGGGGTAAATTTGTCACATGTGTACCAGTTTGGGGTTTTCTAAGGTATTAACCCTAAAACTTAATGGGTAGAGGTTGCGTATGGTCGAGCCACGTGGCACAATCGCACTCAAAGTTTTCACCCACTTTTATTATTGATATATATGCTCATCTTATTATACACTCAGTATCCATTTATTTGAAGAAAAACTATTTTTTAGAAATTGTTTTTCAACTTTTTGATTTTTTTGATGGAAAACAAATCAATTTATAGAAAAAAATTTATGGACTTTAAACAACAAGTTTAAATGGGAAAAATCAATTTTCCTCTCTAGTAGGAAGGAAATCACTTTTTCTAAATTATCAAACAAATGAAAACTAACCATTTTCTTTAAAATGATTTCCATGAAAAAATATATTTCTTTATCATGAAGTTTTTTTGTGAAACAGATGCACCCTTAGTTTACATCTTCTAGATAATGTATCTTACTTTTCGGATAGGAGCATATGACTTATACACATCCACCAGCCATTGGAAGCATTGTTGATAGCACAAAGCATTAAAACCTTGTCAATCTACGAAATTCTTTCACACCTAACAGTTCCACCAGGCACCATTTGCCATAAAGACAAAACAATTGGGCTTTGGCA
The DNA here is from genome assembly GCA_017140185.1 of Eucalyptus polyanthemos subsp. polyanthemos. Classification (NCBI taxonomy): domain Eukaryota; kingdom Viridiplantae; phylum Streptophyta; class Magnoliopsida; order Myrtales; family Myrtaceae; genus Eucalyptus; species Eucalyptus polyanthemos. The sequence goes on along the minus strand of CM029463.1, from coordinate 18,328,327 downwards.
TTTCTTGCATAATTAGAAGTGTTGTTGGTGATAAGGATAAAGGGTGTTTTTTCTATCGTTATGTCCTTAGATTTTTTTTTACTTTAGAAATACTAGCACATAATTCGCACTCTCCGTGGCTTCATGGCACATCAATCATCTTTAATGTCCACACTGATGGTCTCTACTTTTATAGTTACAGTTCGAAAAAAGCTCTTTTTTGAAATATGATGTTAAAAAGGACACAATTCATGGAGAGTTACGGTATAATTTTAGGAACAACTGCTTCTTCACTGGGATAAGTTGACAAGGGAAGGAGTGGAAGGCGGTTACCTACACAATGGAGTGGAGATTTTTATGTCTTTTTTTAATATTTTTTTTCATTTTTATCAAACTAAAAATTATATGAAATTAAATTTAAAACTTGTGAGAGACACCAAAATTATGATAAAAACGAATAAAAACATTTTATGCTTCTGCCGGAGACATTAATTTGTTAATACCTTCTGTCTAATTATAGAAACAACTCAAGCAATGCAAACCCATTGGTCGATTTGATGTATAGACCAAATCTAAACTTATAAAATAGAAATTAATGGACAAGAAACGTGAGAGGTATTTGCACTAGGATTGCATTTGGATCTTGATGTTGAAAATGGACATAAGTATTTAAGCTCATTTTGGTAAAATAGTTTGAATGTTATTAGGGTTAAATATGGAATTTTCCGGGGTGGACACCAACTTCAAAATTAAAGTTGGTTTTATACCTAGTATAGATTCTTGTATAATTTTGAGAGTGTCATGATTTTTTTTTTTTTTTTGCTTGGGGGAATTTTAGGGTTTCGATTTCCAAGAGAGTTTCTATCTAGAGTTAATCTAGATTTGAGAAAGAATATTTAACACTCAATATTAACACGCTCATCGGAAAATTGTTTTTATGTTTTGGTGAGGATCCATTTCTTGCAATAAATTTTGGTTGTCTTCATGGGAAATTAATCTTGAAGGATTATATATCTTGTAAATTTTTATAAAAGTCGCTCTTTTAAAGGAGCTACTTTTTTCCTAAACAATTTCTAGTTCATATGCATGATTGCTTCTCAAGACCTTATTCTAATTACGGCCGACATGGATATACCAAGACAATTTTAAGTCTATTGTATCAAATAAGGAAAACATACAAATGAAGAAGTGTGCAATGCTAGGATAATGACATCAGAATTTTCCTATACCTTTGGCTAATATATATGCACATCATCAATCCTGTTATCAATATAATATTTTGGGATATCTATTGTCAAATCCTCAAGAAATCAAAGCCCTATATGATGTTGCAAAAGAACTGAAGCCACTAGAAACTAGTCAAGGAAAAATATTGAGCAAAACACAGAAAGATTTGACTTTGAGGGAAGGAAAGATGAGGAAGAGGTTTAACCTGGAGCTCGCAAAATCGTAAAGCTTTCCCGTGCAAGAGAAGACAATGAGTCCCACCTCGGCATCACAGAGTATGGAAAGCTCCCTTGCCTTTTTTATCAATCCTTTTCTTCTTTTCGAGAAAGTGACTTGCCTACTCGTGGAGTCGTTCAATTCTCTTTATCACGATCTTTCCTCTTCCCATTTCTTACCGTCCTTTTTGGCACCTAGGGTTTATTGCCCTCCTTATCTGTCCAATCTACGAATAATCTCAGGTGATAATCAATAACCTGTAAGAAACCACCTATTAATAAGTTTAACGGATTTTGCTGCTGGAACAAGAGGAGAGAAATCCATGATTCTAGGTTAAGAATAAGAAGCATTTGCAAATTGGTTAAAGAGAACCAGGAAAAGAATAGATGTCACAACTGTGTGAAACAGTAGAGAGAGAGAGAGAGAGAGAGAGGCACATAGCGTGAAGAAGAAGAAGAAGAAGAAGAAGAAGAGATGAGATGCTCACTTGCCTGGAGCCATGATTGATTGACTGTAGAAACAGTTGCCTTCTCAACCTCTCAAAGGGCAAGGGAAACCCTAGCGTATTTAAAAGGACAGAAACCGATGGTGGACCATATTCTCTTCACCCAATAAAATGTCAGCTCCCCCCGCGCCCCGCCCCCCAAAAGTGGGGGCGGGCCGATGCACACTCGCGCGAGTAAGATCTCAACCCACTCTCCTACTCAAGAGGCCCATCTGTCGCCCACAGGTTGTCTGAGGATGTCTTCGACGCGAAGGTAGAGATGATGTGGACAGACGTCGGTCGAATGAGGCGAGTAGGGAGTGAGTTTGTACTCGAGAAAACAGAGAGAGAAGGAAACCTCGTACCGTCAGGGAGTTGTTGGCTCGAGGTTCTTGGAGGGCATGTGAAATTTAGGACACCGCCGTTATCGCATCCCCACTCATCTTCTATAATTCCATCCCCATTCATCTTTTATATATTTTTCTTACTTTTTAGTTCGTACACTCTAAAATATATTCGTTTTGCACCAGCTTTTGCTAATTTATTATTATGTATTGCACGCCTATGCTTGATTAACATTGATTGAGAGATGTCATTTTCCACTTACGATAATTTAGGAATTAAATTATGTCAGATTTTTTTAACAAGTCATAGCACTTGAGTTATTGTTGCACAAAAATTATAACACTCATGGTATTTGTTTCATTTAAATGAGTTATCAAATTTTTTCTATTAAATTACCAGTTAGTTTTGAATGGCTAATTATATTTTTGGTTACTTGCCAACATCTATTTGTTTTTGGTTTTAATTTATTAAGTTTTCTTATCATGTACCAATGTTATGTGTTGTTCTTACAAATCCCTTAAATTTATCAGGTCTTATATTACTTTATAGACCTTTATTTGTATGACTAATCAGCTCTTGCTCAATTAGGTTACTAACTAGTTTTGTTTAACAATGTCTCATTTTAGTTGCTTGCAAATCTTTATCTGTTTGTTTGTTTTTTTTACGTATAACAACTTTTTACAAACTTTTATTTGTCTTACTTGTCCACATGTTAATTTTACCAACTCTTTTTCAAAAGTTAACAACTTAAGTTAGAATGACTACCAATTTTTTTTTTTCGGTTGAGTAACCAACTAGTTTTGCATTATCAACTCTTATTTGACTTAGTTACCAACATCTATGTAGTTTTTATAAATTACCAACTTCACTTATTTATGAAAAAAAAAATACATTAATCTTTAATTTTACAAACTTTTATTGATCTTTCTTACCAACAACCTTAGTTTACCAACCATTATAAATTACCAACCTTTATCTTTAATCAATTTACTCACTAGTTTTGGGTCCAATACTCATTTGAACTGCTTCCTAATGTTTTTTTTTTCTTTTTGAATTCACCAATTTTCTATAAAATTACAACTTTATGTTATTACTTGCCAACTTTTTTTTTATAGGAAAATCTCCTATATTGTTTTGAAGATGACAAAATAATTAGATGCTATAGATGTATGTATTGGTTGAGTAGAACCGGTTAAGAGATGCACAAGCAATGTAGGTGGTGTTTCCGATCGTCTAAAGGCTATGAATACTTTGCCTTTATCAAGGGTGAACAAGTCATTAGACGCTAGGCTATCTATAAGTTGGATAGACTTAAGTGGAAGGTGAACAAGATTGAAATGAGGAGTTCAATAAAGCTTGAAAGGATCATGGAAAGGTGAACAATTGGATAGAACCATGATTGCCACTGTGCTTGGAAGGGCCAAACAACATAACCTTGAGTGAAGTTGGCATGAAGAATATTTTTCAAATATTAAGGGCATCCAATGTACACAGTGGAAAGACATGTTGAAGCTAGATGGATCTTGATAAATAGTGAACAAGTATGGGAAGTTTGTGAGGATTTATAGGTACCGTGATAAGGTGAATAGTTGAGTGAAGTCTTGATCACTAATGTACTCAAGAAGACCGATAGATAACAAATCATAAGGTGTTTTCCAGCAAGTAGCTTAGATAATCATTAGATTGCTGATATAGGTGGCTCCCTATATCAATTCTAAAGAAATTGTTTATCGTGTGGATAAGAAAATGCAAATATTTCTTTGACTTAGTTTATTGATCAAAATGGATTAACGGCTAGCTTCAAGGTCTAATATTTCAGAAACAAGAAAATGTAGATGAATCAAATCCTTGCCTATTTTATTTTCTGACTTTACCATGTATGATTGACTTTATTTAGGAAAACCTTAACAAAAAAGATTTGATTGTATGAGTGAAGAGATCTTTCGGTGATTGTGTCCATCAATCTGTATGAGTGAAGAGATCTATCGGTGATTGTGTCCATCAATTTCAGTCGCTAATTGATCCTGTTGAAGATTCTCGAATGCCTAAATTGGAGATTGAAGATAGTATAGGGAATGAGGGAAAAATGAGAGGGCAAAATCTATATTTTAGGTATATATGTATAGTTTATTATTTAATAAAATTTTTTTTGAAGGAACTAAGGAGGGGAATTAAAAAAGCAAAAGAGAGAGACAAAATTATTGAAAAAATGAGTAAAAAAAAAATGAAGTAGAGCAATGCTGATCTCAAATGAACAAATTTTAACTTGAAAAAGATTTTTTAATTCTCGAAGGTGAGGGCCAAGGAAATTTCTAAACAATTCCTACCCTGTCCTTTTTCTCTGTAGCTCTGGTTGAGGTTGAAGTTGCTACTCCGAAGTTGTTTGGTTCGGCAAGAGACTGGAAGCTTCTTTTCCTAGAGCTCTCTAGTTCAAGTTGATGGTTCACAAAAGCAGCAAGAGAGGGAAAGTTTGGAAGAGGAAATTAGAAGTGTCATAATTTTCTTATAATACTCACTTTAGTGCTAAATCTTTTATAGGATCACTTAAATGATTATTTAAGTACCAACCTGATTTGAGATTTGAGATGCTGGAAACATGGCGCTGCAATATTTTATCAATTTCCTTAATTGATGTGTTTCGTCAGCCTGCCCACTCAACAGTAATAGCCTTAAAGGACATCATTGGCTTATTTTCTCCCAAATATAAAACCTAATACGAACAAATCAAGCCATTTCCCCAAATTCTTCAAACCTAAATTTGGGAACCTCAAAATTAAAATGGAAAGTAGGAGTCGTACAACGGGCTCACATTCATTTCAACAAAGCCAAGACGGAGGTGAATATTATTATTTTTGTGGATTTAGAAGTCCAATAATAATAACTTGGACAATTTGAATCCCGAGAGAAGATTCCAGGTTTATAGGGTTTGTCCTTCATGGTTGTGTTTCTTACTGCATCATTAGCTGCGGGATTCAGACGAATCGAATAGCGGACTAGGGTTTTTTTTTTTTTTTTTTTTTTTTTTTTTTTTTTGGGGGGGGGGGGGCTCATTTAGATTGTTTTTGTCGATTCTTGTTTGCGGTTGGGCGGTTTGTCATCGGCTCATGAGCGAGATTTTTGTCAACATTCAAGCGAATTGGGAGGTTTTCTTTTTGGGATAATGTGGGATCCGTGGGCTTGTAATTAGGTGAGTATGTCAGACCGATCGAATTGAGAATCCCCTAAACCGGCAAGTTTGATCTGGTTGTCGATTTCTTAAAAATACAACCAATGATTTTTGGTCCAATTCTCGATAGACCAGTACCGACTCTTTTTTTAAAAATATATTTTTTTAATTTTTTTAAAATAGCAATAAGCCCTAAAATAATAACTCTTGGTATTTTCAATTATTTTTATTTTTAATTTTCTTGGCTACATGATTGGTTCCATTAGACCATACTAGATTAGACTGGTCAGGTTGTCAATCCCATGACCATCTAATTCTCCTGGTCCAATTCCAGATTCTTAGGTGAGAGCAGATTGAACCGAGAGCCAATAACCTTTAGCAAGAACGTAATTTTGAAGGTGAATATTAATGTTCCAATGTCCACGTTGGACTTTTTTTTTATAAACAAAAAAAGCCACGGAAGATATATCATTTTATTAGAAAGCCATGTAAGATATTTTGCTGGAATTTATCATTAGAGGTTTTTAAGTGATTGTTTTTTCTCTAATGTGACATTAAAGTGAGCACTGTATGAAAATTGTGACATTTTTAGTGTCATTTTCTCGTTAAAGTTTCTTATCCTCTATATTTCTTAGTTTGTGTCCAAGTTTCATAAAAGGGGTGAGAGAGTTGAAGTATTAAACTTTGTAGGATCACAAAGGTAGATGATCATGCTTTTTCTCTCTTGATTTGACATTTACTAGTTGATCTTTACATTTCTTGTTATAGTCAAACATATAATCCTTAAATGCTACAATTAACTCATTCACGATTTAAGGTTTGAAATTGTAAATTAACTAGAGGTTGTCTCTGTTTGAGCATTTATGATTTCTTTAATAGTGAACCATGAGAGACACTTATCATCTTCATTTGTGCATTTTTGGTTTTAACACAATTATGCAATTCCTTCCAAATAATGGACTAGATACAATATGAAAATGTTGACTTTATTACTTCAATTTACCAAACAGTGAAAATGATATAACAAAGCCTTTGGATTGTATGTCCTATTTTATCTAGCCCTATTATAACTAGAAATCCCAATAACCTAACATTTTTTTATAATTAAAAGGACTGGAAAGCTTACTAAGGTCCTGTTTGGTTGACTTTGGGCAAGTATCCTTGGAAAAATGCCATTTAATAAAAACTACATTTTGCAAATGACTTTTGCTAAATTTTTTATAAAAAAATTTCAAATATTTCTTTATGTAGCCACTAACGGCCATTCCAGTCAACCTTTGACAATCAAATCTGATTGCTAGACAACCTTGCCTAAGGTCATCAGACCTCAAGCAATGCTTGGGGTCCGCAACCTAGATAGCAAGCGACCACCGCCTAAGGTCACCGAACCTCAAGTGGCCTAAGCGACGCTTGAGGCCACATGACCTCAAATGGCGATTGCTGGGTGGTTGCGACCTAGGCGAAAGTTGCTAGGGTCAGGAGACCCCTCAAGTGGCGATCGCTGGCGCAAGCAACCCCTTGGCCAGCAATCGTCGGCCTTCATTCATTTCTCTAAAGAAGATGGACAGTACATGTCAATAGTAATGGGACTTGCATTCTAAGATGTAACTTCCTAAAGGATCTTTAGAGTTGCTTTAAGCTAAAAGTTCTTAGAATCATTTGGAAATACAATTGTATCTTGCCAAAGTGTTCCGCAACATTGAACCAAACATGTTTGTATTCAGCCAAGCCCCTCAGAGCCCAAAAGCTCATTCCAAATGTTGAATCAAACGGGACCTAACACTAGTTACCCCTTTGAATATTTTCATAAGATCTAAGACTTCTAATAGATTTTCATATTAAGCCATAGTTACTTCATGTTGCTCACGATCTTTGCTGCCTGTGTTTTAAGATCCAAATTGACACCCCATGTGGCCAGGAAGTGTGGTGAGCCCATTCTGCCCCAATAAAAATGTGGTTGGGCCTTTTGCATGTGATCTTGAACTAATTCATGGAGGGAAAAAAGGGCGAGTCAATTTTCGTGGAGGACAAATATTACTTATGACAGCCTGAATTTTCAGAATTTGTTTTCGATTAAATAAATTAAACCTTTCGTCGATGCACCTATAATGCTATTCTATAAGCTGATCACTCACAAGACAACTAGATTATCTGGGGTAGCCACTAAGAGATTTTAACGCAATTGTCGCGACCTAATTTTTCAGGTGCACCACCTAAAACTAGGTTAATGGACTGTTAAGTTTTTACACTTAGCTCGGGCTCTCCCAAGCCCATACCAAATCGCGACTTAAGTCTAAATTTTTAAACATGCAAGAGGTTATTATCTAGGAGTCACCACTAATCAGTTTATGGTAGGTCGATTAGACACCTAAGTAAAATAAATGGAGAATTACTTTACTCCTACGAACCAGAGACTAAGGGTACGGGGACTTGGTTACACTAGATTTCTCTAATGCCATTTCGGTACCATTTCTTTTTAATTTTTCAAAATGTTTTTTGCAAGCAGTTGATTTATTTTAACCTAAATTACTATCATGCAAATGTGGTGACCACACGGATGCTCATCTACTATTAAACATTCAAATAAATAACTAAATAAATTGCATCACACAAAGCAATCAATTATTTTTTTGGGTTTTCTCAGATTTCCTTTTTTTTGAAAATGCATTTTTTAACTACATGTCCAAATCTTATTAATATGCAAATTCTAATTAAATGGGCCTATTATGCAAACTAGTTATTATGCACCTCATGACCTAACTTCACTAATGAACAAATTCTGATTAAATGATCCTATTATGCGAACTAGTTAACATGCACCTAGTATTTTTGTATTTTTTTATTTGAAATTCAGAATTAATAAAAACCATAATTAAACTATCTAAAAAGGGATAATTTTCTAATTTATTCTAGGGATTAATTTGATTTAAACCCTATCCTATCTTAGAAAACTATTTTTGAAAAATGAAATAATTAAAATGTGTGAACATTATCTAAAAACTTAATTTAGGTCCAACCCTAACTTATTTCTAAAATGCCATCCTAAAAATGTAATCCTAAGAAAATTATAATTTACTAAACCTACATGCTCATGCAGAATTTTGATTTTTTTTACTTTGATTTTCTGATTTTTTTTGGTTTTTTTTAAAAGATAAATATCAACAAAATAAAGGATTAGAATAATCGAAAAAATAACCTATTGTCTCACGGGTCAAATTAACGATTATCCTAACCCTAATTATCACGACAAAGAGCTCAAGATAATTAAAAATTTGGTCTGAAGTCTTACGGACCAAATTAATAATTATAATGATTTAACAATTGAAATTCTACCAAAAAGTCCAAAAATTAGTATAATTAAAAAAAATGATCCGATGTCTCTCGGATCAAATTAGTAATTATAATAATTCCTGACAAAATCCTTATAGATAATGCCTACAAAATGTACAGATATTAACATTGACAAACCATATTCTAACTTAGACAATAATAACACAATAAAATAACATAAAATACGCAAAAGAAAGAAATAAAAATAAAACTAAAAAAAATAAACTACCTAAGGTAGAGACTTGCAGCAGCGTTGGTAGGGTGTCGGACGGACAGTGGCAGGCGTCGGGACTCCGGTGAGCGGCAGTGCGATGGCGGGAGAGGACCAGCGGTGCAAGCGTGGCCAGTCCGGCGGAGCGGCGCAGGCGCGATGCAGGTGCAAGAGGCGCAACGCGAGCGCGGGGGGAGCAGCAGCAGTCGTCAGAGGTGCGGCGATGGAACTGCAGACGCGGGCGAGTCCGGCGGAGCGGCAGTGGCAGGTCGCAGGTGCAGAGGCGCGGCTATGGGCGTCGACTCAGGCAGCAGGAGTCGCCGGTGGGATTTGGTGGTGATGGCAGAGCAAGGCAGAAGCGTTACTGCTGGTCGCGGGCATAGCGTAGGCTGAGGGAAGGACTCCGGCGGTATTGGAGTCGCGATCTGCAGTGGCGGGCGAGGGTGATCGCGGTCTGGTGCGGGCGGGATGCTGAGGTGTAGCGACGGAGTCAAGCTCTGGCACAGGGACAGCGGTGCGGCGTCGTAAGGAGACTTTGCAGGGACGTCGAGTTGCTGGTGTTGGATGAACGGAGGCGCGCAGTGATGGGCCATGCAGATTGCGGGTGAAGCGCGGCGACGCGGGGCCTGGTGAAGCGGCGGCGATGCTTGTGGAGTCGCGGACAGGTGTGCGGAGCACTACAGGGGCGTCGATTGAAGGACTGCTGAGGAAGAAGACCCTCTTTTTTTTTTTACTTTCTCTCTCTATCTCACGTCACTCTCTCACGTCTCTCTGTACCCTCTCCGTCTTGCCTTTCTGCTGACTTGACCCTTCCTCTTTTCCAAAAGAATTTTTTATTTCATTTGGGCTCAAAGAAACCGAAGGAAGAAACCTTCTCTCACGTTTCGCTCAATTTTTTCGATTCTTTTTCCCTTTCTTTGCACTTCTGCAGGTATTCAGAAGAGAAGAAAAAGGACTTTTCTTGGACGACGAAGGAGGTTTGCTCTTCTCATGAATTTTTTCACCAATCCTCCCTTTCAAACCTTGTGCAAGTCAACTCCTTTTTATAATGGTTCCGCACGGCCACTTTATATGGTAAATTTCAAACTTCCATCTTCTTTTGCATTAAATTAATGATGTAAATCGGAGCATGATTTCGCAATCAGCTCAATTTTGCACCGATTCCTACCATTTTATCAAAATCCTTACCATTTGTTCACTTGATTTTAAAATTGTTACTACATTTAACAAAATCCAAACATCCATCATAATTCCATATTGCCTTGCATACTTCAATCAAATCAATTTCCTCCATTTTCATTTTTTTCTTTTATTTGTTCAAAATGCAATTTTATTTTTCCAAAATTAGGTGTCAACAGCAATTGACTTGAGAATTCGATCAGGAATCGACTACTCGACCGTGTTAATCTGCAAGGGTCATTACGGCACCGACAAAAATCGATTAGAGACCGGAGATAGGTCGATTCGATGGAGATATGTGATTAGGACGTGGGTGATTCCACCTAATTGCAAAATTCTTGTAGAATAATACTAGACCGATTTTTCTATCACTTCTATACCCAGTATCCGTATTTGAAATCTTGAAATTTTCACGACAACCGAGAGTTTACCAATATGTCAAAGATGTACAATGTGACTCGAGATAAATTGATCATAAGTCAAGTGCACTAAAAATTCCTAAAAGCTAATTAGTAGACTAGGTCACATTTAAATCGTATCATGTTGAAATTAATCGCGAAATTGAACCCGATTTTAGAAATTGAAAATTATGTTATGTCATAATTTATTTTAGGAATGTCGACTCATTCTCCAAAAAATTTTTGGATATTCCGAGATTTTTACGGAAAATCGTTTCGGACATTGCGGAAAAATAATGGAAATTCGGATGGGCTCAATTAAAAGAAATTCGGACTTTCAAGTCGAGCCTTTGAGTGTTGGGGACTTGTAGGAAATTGTATGGGATTTTCTTCATCGAAATCAGACCTCGAATTGGAGAAATCGGAGAGGAAATTGAAGTTCTATTAGGTAAATTTGGAGGCCGGTTTATTGGTTGGAATTTTGGCATTAATTTAGATAATATTGGGGGATTTAAAGTGTGGAAAGTATTAGGGGAAATGAAGTTAATGGAATGGATGAGCTTGTGGAATTTTGTATCTCTCTCTCGTCCAACTTGCCAAGCAAGTTGCTGCCGTCCCTATTTTCTTCGCACTTTTGCTTCATCGAAGACTTCAGCTGTTCGACCTCTTCTTCTTTCATTGGCTTCTTCGAAAATCACCGAAACCACCCAGCAAGCAAACCGCCTTCACTCGTCTTCAACCCCAACCAACAACGACGCCTGTTGACTCTGCCCTCCCCTCTCACGCTTCCACCATCCTTTGTGTCCTCTCCTCTCAACTGAAGCAACCCAACAGCAGCTTCCTCCGTGCGCTAGCTGCCGCGTGTCCTTCACCCATCCACCAAGTCAAACCCTCCCTCTTAAATTTCATTTTTTTGACTAAAGAAGCCCTAGAATTCCATCGAGCCGCCATTCCCCTTCTCTCTTCACACCTGCAAGCTGCCACTCAGTCCAACGCCTACAGTAGCTTCAACCCACGCGTCTTCAGTCCAGCAAGCTTGAGTCAACAAATCGGTGAAGCTCTCTCCATCGTTGACTCCCTTGCTGCCAGCGAATTCGTGCGCCAGCTCCTCCGTTGCTACTTCTGATTGGCCCTGCGCGTTACCATCGAGTAGCCTAAATTCCATCTTCGGTCGTGAACTCCAACTGCAGCAGGCCCATTCTGTTCAGCCCAAAGCCCAGCGTCCCCCTTCTGCTTCTTTGTTCAGCCCATCTGAAGCCAAAGTCCAGCCCAGTTCGGTCTTTTCTTCAGCCCGTCGAGCCCTCAACCCATCCAAAGATAGGTCCACTTGAAGTCAGCCCAAGAAGCAAGCCCAGTCCAGCTTCAATCTTTAGTAGTCCTGCCCAACTTGGGCCCAGCCCAAATCAAAAACAAATCTCAGCTTGGGCTGAGATTTGTTGGGCCAATTCTAGGCCCGATTCGAGCTCTGTCAACGCCGTTGCAAACTCAAGTTTCGGCCACCGTCGCGCTGTCGTCGTGGTGAACCGATTTCTGCAATAAACCGGTGAATTTATGCACTAAACTATTCTTAGTATGCTAATAAATTTTAAGGGGTGTTTAGATTTATTTAAGTGTAATTATTTAATTATTGATTTAGTTAGTTAAATTAGGATAGTTAGATTAAGTAATTAGGTGGTTAGAAAGTTATTAGTTAATTAGATTAGTATGTTTAGAATTATATAGCTCAATAGATGGTTAGATTAGAAGTATTTAGCCTAAGTTAGCATTTTTAGTATTTAATGTATTTATTTAATTAATTTCAGTAATTATTTAATTAATAAATATTTACCAATAATTCAGCCGGGGTAGCTAGTGACCGGAATTTTATGCTAATTGCAATGGTGTAGTTAATTTCTACAATCAAATGTTAAATTGTGAAAATTGAGTGCTTGATTGGAAATTTGGTCAATTATTTCAAAATTTGTGAATTTTGATATTTATCCAGAAAATCCCGGGTGTCGGGTTTTAAATATCGAAATTGGTTTTATATACTATGTAAACCAATAGGATTTTTAAAAGAAGGTTATGAATTTTCCGGATCCAATCTAACCGTGTACCCACGCACAACTATTTTCATTAAATGTTTTTAATACGAAGAAAATATGCTAGGATCATTATTTTAATTGAGGCATTTGAGTGTAATGCACAATGTCTTGAGCCGAAATTGATTGGTCATGTGTTGGTTAAAAGAACCGTTCTCTAACCATGTCAGATGGACGTTACCCTATATGGGATACCCATTTATTGGGATTTGGGTCACAGTAGAGGCTGGACCCATACTCTTTTGGAAAGTCATCTTTGAAAGACATAATCGTACTTAATGGGGTGAGACGATGTCTGGCTACGTTAATAGACTGCCAAAATTTTAGTAGGCCGTACCTTAGAGTGGGCGGAATTATCAAATGGAATACATGTTGAGTGAAATAGATGCGCCGGATTATGAAACAAAATTGTGTGACATGGTATGGGATGTGTCATAATGATTTGACTTTATAAATTGGACCCCTGTGATTTATTAAGTTGAGTAATGTATTTCAATTGTTGCGTGCATCGAAATTATGCTTGATGTATATGAACTGTGTTGATTTGTAGGGTGGATCTGAGATAAAATGAGTCTCCATGATTGCATGATTGTGTGATTAGTTAGCCTCTAGGCATATTTCCCTCTTAATCGGGGTTTAAAACGTGAACTCACTGAGATTTATATCTTACCCCGTTGTGAGCCAATTTTTCAGGGTCATCGAGTGGAGGACCTAAAGCCGAGAGTAGGTGATCGGAAGTGTAGGTTGGTTAGAACCGTTTCTTTTTGAAAAGCCAGCCTTTGTAGTCTTTTGGTCATAGACCTTGTGCATAACTCAGTGTGTATATAAAGGTGTATTTTGTTTGTGAATCTATTTTCTGCTTTTTCTATCCTAAGATGACTATTGTTAGAGGATTTATTTTCGCTTCCACATGTGCAATAAAAACAAATGGGTCGATGACTCATCCTGGGAAGTCGCAAAATTTTATCGACCAGAGAGGAATGGGCGTACACTCAAGGATTGGGGCGTGACACCACTCGATTAGAGAAGGTCCTTAAAAAGGCTCCATCTACTGACCCAAAAAAAGAAAAGAAAAGAGGCTCCATTTGAATCTTTTGCCAACCCCGATATCCCAAGACGTTAAATTCTTGGGGGTAGTGACAGCTCGAAAACTTCCAAAAATATAGCACCTATGGACCTCCTTGTAAGGTTGGACTTGAGCAAGTCCTTAAAATGCTCCATCTAAACCTCCTGCGAATCTCGACATCCCTGAACATTCAACCCTTAGAGGATAGAGATAACTCCCATGCCTCAATACATTTAGGTTATGTTTGATCGTCTAGATTTTTAATCGGGATATGGACTGGATAAGATAATATATGAAATTTTGAAATTTTTTTTATATCTTGTTCATTGTTTGATAAATCGCAGTATTAAAATCGAATATGTTTATATCATATCATATACATTTTTTTTTTTATATAAACGGCATATCATTGTAAATGAACCTAAATGTTTATAAACGAAAATGGTGAAAATCTTTTGTAACACTATTCCTTAATTTATTTTTATTTTATTTTTCCTGTTTTTATATTATTTTATTTATTATTTCTTTTTTCATCTTTCATAATTCTTTAATAAATTTTATCAAATAGTAAACTATATTAACATATATAAAATACAAAATACCTAAAATATATAATAAATATAAATATTTAATTTATAGATTGAATGTTTATTATAAATAGAATTAAAGTTGAATATATAAATTAAAATAAGATTAATTAAAATATATATATTTATTTTTTATTTTTAATTTCTTAAATTATAATTCAAATATTATTTATATTGAAATATAATTTCAGTTTTGTTAATTTAATAATTTTGTTATTTGAGAAAAATAACTTTCCTATTAAAACATTAAAAATCTTATCCACATTTATCCTATCTTCTCTTATTGGATAATTTTATTTTGTCTATATCTCTTTTTTATCCAACTTTATCTTGTCTTTAGCGAGCATTAAACGTAAGATAAAATAAATTATATCTTATCCCGTATTTTATCCCGATTGCCAAACGCAACTTAAAAGGCTTCGTCCAAGGAGTAACTTGAACCTCGGAGTCCTAAATGTAAAGAAACTAGAGGGTAGAGTAAGGGACAGGCTCGAAAAATATACCTTTCTAAGGAGAGCAACAAAGTATGGGACCATGACATGTTAAAATAAGTAACAAAGTTTTGCAGCCCGCCACGTTTGTGGACGGGCGGTGACAATCCCTGTTGATTGGAAACAACTTCTGTCTTGAGAAGAAACTTGTAACCAGCCGGACGAACCGAGGCAGACCCCTGGTTCTGGAAAGCCGACTAACGCTAGCTAACCCTGTGAATGTTTTCTTAAGATCTAAAACGGATTGAGCCATAGTTACTCCACGTTGCTTGCGATCCGCACTGCCCGCGTTATAAGATCCAAATTGACACGCCACGCGGCCAGGAAGTGTGGAGAGCCCATTCTGCTCCATTGAAAAGGTGATTGAGCCTTTTTTGCAAGCGATCTTGAACTAATTCACGGAGGGAAAACGGGGAGTCAATCTTCGTGGAGCACAAACTGCTCGCGTCATCGTTCTTGTGTCAGCTCGCGAGCGTCGTTCGACAGTAAGTCCATCGATCTCGTCTCTGTTCATCGCGACGTTTTCTCTCGTCATCAGCAGAAGATCGGCCCCGAGATCGCTGTTGTGGCAGTTCGCAGCGGTTGCTGCATGGCTCTGCCGTGTAGATTGTGCAAAAAGACTGATCAAGTAGCTAATGGTCATCTCTTTCACCCTCTTTCTTCCCTCTCCCCGCCCCCCCCTTCCCCAAAACAAAAAAGAAAAACAAGAATTACTTTATGAAAAAAATGGTATTAGGTCTTGCCAATTTTCTTCGCAAAGAAGTCGTTCAGGTATGCGGGAGATGTTAACATGGTGGGATCACTGAAGGAGAGGAATAATTGACGGTTAACCAAACCTATGACTTGTAATATGAAATGAAACTGTATGAAAAAAGTCCCAGTCATCTTGATGATCTGTCTGTGACACTTGAAGTCCTAGAGTGTTGTTCTTTATGTCGAAGGAAGGTAATTTGGAAGAAGATTCATAAAAAAATTAAGGAATGAAAAATCAATCCAATCAGGACATAAAAAGTGAAGTTCATGCGGATGGCCACATACTTGTTCTGTATATCATTTGGCTTTGAAAAGGCTCGATGTTTTTGTTATAGCCATGGAATGGCTATACAAATGTTTCTTGACTCAAGCCAGATTTAGAGGAAGCTTAAATGATTAACCCATCTGCCTGTGACTTTATGTGCGATTAGATACCATGCTTATTTGGTCTATCTTCTTGTCTGCATACTATGTTTCATCCTATCAGTGCATTATGACACAAGGGATACTCAGAATTGTTGTGCTGGCTTGGGTTTTCAATTTGAACCACTTTTTCTTATGTGCTTACTGGCTGTGTGAGGCTCACGGTTGTGTACATTTGGTTGCAAATTGATCTACGAAAATAGCGCGTATTTTTCACGAAAGGAAGCTGAATGAACTCTCCGATGTGTGCTCTTCTTTCCGCATCTCTTTATTCTTTGTGTTTGCATGTCAAATAGCAACAGAGAGGTCCATCCTTTTTGACCAATATTCCTACACATAATGAATGGATTTCGAACTATAATCTGCAAAAGTTTGCAATTTTCTAAATTGTTTATAAACTGTAGAGGTTTCACTTGTGGAAGAAATGCAGTTACAAGACTATGAATTTGTAGAGTAGAATTGGCAATACAAACCTTTTGACAGATGTTGGTTAGAAAGGGGACGACAACTTAGCTGATGATGGTCGATACCTTCTGGCACGCCGTCTTGCTTTCATTATTTATTGACATATTTCCATTTACAAAGATAAAGGGTCCCATGTTCTGAGTTTTAGACATGACATACCATACCTTGAAGTCTTTCTGGTGAATATAAAAGTTTGTTGTTTGAATATAACTTGTAGAAGCTTGAGCTTTTGAACTGTCTGCTAGCTTTCAATGCAATGTGTTGATAACCATTCCGCAGTCTGAACTCGTGCTAATGCAGTTGCAGTCTGGTTCACAATGCTTAATCAGATCTGTTGTGTGAAAGACATGTCGTTGATTGAAAGTATGCTCTTCAAAATAATTGAGTGGGAAATTTACCCCAGATTGGTTGCTTCAAGGGGGACTTCTTTACTCTGAGGCTGTGGTTGGCCTAGCCGGAGGTTTGAAGGCGCAAACAAGTCATGCACTATGGTCATAGTTGATGGTTCATGGCAATATTGGTTAGCTTGATTCACATCACTTGCTGTACAGACCTATGGATTAGGAAATTTGTCAGTAAAATAAAAGATGAGTAATTGATTGACATGTAATAGATGCACTTGTCATCTGAACTTATACCTTCTTTCTCAATGCATTATTTTCCTGAAGGAAGAGACTGATCTTCTTGTGAAGCTCTATGTTTTCCTGATGCATCACATTTCCCTGGAATGAATTAAGCTTATGTGAGTCACTTGATAGTTGATAACCGTACTATTGGAATGAAGTCATTAGGTTGTTGAAACCTTTAGGTTCAGCTCTTTTATGTCACCAGAGAAAATTCCCTCCTGCAGAGAAAGAATTACCAGAATTATTCCTCGGATAAAGTGAGCTTGTGTCGTCTTTTCCTGGATCTGATGGTAATACAGAAACAATGTTTGAGAGTTTGAGGCAGATATTCAGCTACTACCTTATTGGCACGGATGCTTTTTAGGCTTAGCTCTAGTTGGTTTTCTAGATTACGCAGATCTTTGATGCTGAGGCCGGAGAGTTGTTCTCCCATCAATTGCCTGTGTTTATCAGATTGAAGAGAAGAAATCATGCTCAGACTTGAGAACTTATCAATTTCCTGCCACATTTTGAAGACCTTCTTATGTCTCTAGATACTTGACATTCTGATAGTATATCATATCAAAGGGCATCCAACACCCTTTCCAATTTTTTAGTTGAGTGAATGGACATTTTTCTAATATATAATTTGCTGCATTTTCAAATCTGGAAGCCATCGTAATGAGTTGCTTTAGCAATTCCGAAAGGACTTTTCTGTTATATCAATGAAACTAGTCTATTTTAAAGTCTTGGACACAGTATAGCCTCCCAAGGTTGTACAAGCTTGAGGAATTCTCTCCTCAGACATGGATAAGTATTACCAAAAACAGACAAGTTTTTTGCACAAGTGAATTCTTTGACACCATGGCAATTTGTACTTTTGAAACTGAATCTTGATATTCCTCAATCTACAATACGAAAATTCTAACAAATGCTAACAGTTGGAACAGAATTTTAATTCAGGTAAGCATGCTATATATCATTTAGTGAGATAACTGGAAGAGTCCTCAATCATTTTGGAAGTCCACTTCTGCACCATTCATGTTCATTCTCCAAAGATTCGTGACCAAGTGGAAGATTACTGTACCTGTGGCGCTCTTGCAGGTGCTGCAGCTCTTGTCTTAAGCTTTCGACCTCTCTTTGGCAATGCTGGGAACATCATAGAAGTAGCACGGCAGAAAAGCTAATGAATGGGAAAGCATTGGTGTGGTGCATGTTATACAATGTGAAAGTTCTGAAAGCGTTACATGGATTTCCATGGCCATAATGACTGATGAGGACTGATGGAACAGGTGATTATAAGACTGAGTAGACAAGTACAACTGCAGGCAGGGTCTGTAAGGAAACAACCTGCATATGATATTTTTCTAATGGATGTGTTGGGGATATTTTACTCGTAAGTAGAAGTTTGAAGCATTATTTAAGTATACATAAGTAAGCTTTCCTTCATCGAATCCCGATTAAATTAACTACAATAGTTTCTACCAATTGAATTTGGTGTTTGAACAACGGCAAGTAGGCTTCTCAAAGCAAGTACGTTGGAAAAATGTGCAACCTTGCAGATAGAAGTTGGCCTGCACTAGCTGTTGATCTGTTGTAGATTATAATATGTGTTGCATTGTTTCATAGTTTCTCTTTCCGTAGTTCATCCACATGCACCTTTCTGGTGCAACCTGCAAGTGCACTTGCTCTGTGCTCTTCCACATGGATTTCACCCGTAGAAATGCATCATGAACTAGTCCATTAACTCATGGATCTAATCACTCTGTTCTTGTATTAGCCTGTGCAGAGGATATGCATCATCTTGAATGAGGCAACATGTGCCTTGCTCAACCAACCCTGAGACAGCCCATAGTTGCCCGCTCACAACCCTCTTGGAGTGCACATGGCCTCCCCAACACTCCAACGCCCCAAGCCCCACATAGAGTAGGAGAGATATATTGAGTGCTCGACATATAAGTAGCGGCCCACTCCCAAAGGTCACCACCACCTTGATTTCTCCTTTTGGGGCTTAGCTCACATGGATTGGGTGAGGTTGTAACAAATGATATCGAAGTAAGGCACCGGCCTAAGTGCAGGATTTATCATACCTCCCTCGATGGTTTTGGGCTTAATGGGTTGAACATTATGGGCCGGTGTTGATGTTGGCGTTATTGCTATATGTAGGGAAGGAGGTTGTAAGACTACGGGGGTCCTACAAAGAGTGAGAGAGGGATTGCACTGATGCATTATTAGCAGCCTAAATCTACAGTCACCACGAATTTGAGTAACACTTTAAAGGATTTGGTTCGTGTGGTTCCAGCCGGTTTGTTACAAATAGCCTGTGCATTAGAGGACTTGGGCACCATTGGCTCGCACTGCCATGCTTTACTCTGTTTAGCGCATCCCTGCCCGGCCATTAGTAGGTAGCCCAGCCTTCCCTTTTGCACCAATCAGTCATTGCCAGTGCTACGCTTCACTCTTGAACGACTTCTCTGCTTGCCAATGTCTTGTCCTAAGACTTGCAGTTAATGCTCTAGCGGCACACCTTGCTCTTAAGCATTTCCTAGAAAATGTCATTAGCATTCATGGTTCATGTAATGATGTAGTCCGGTCCCCTCGTTGCTCAAACCCAAGCCCCTAAAAGGATTATTAAAATGGTGGCCGTTGGAGTTGGGTTTTTTCCTTAAGAATCAAGCTATAAGTCAGATTGGAATGTCACAAACTTCCTAATTATAGCACTGATGTGCTTGTCAATATTGGCTCTTTAACCAAACACCAGAAATAATTACATAGGATCTACAAGTGGCATGTAGATTCAAGAGGTGACTCTAACCATGTAACACTTTGCTCAAAACAGGTTCTGGAGGTGCCTCTTATGGCATAGCAGTATCCTACATGCTCCTAGTTCAAGCACTTCCTACTAGTGTGTTGCTTGATATCTATGAGAATTTGGTGGGACCGCTACCAATTGTTTTAAATTCTTAAGTTGTTAAATAAAGAGGTGGTTTAGTATTTAAATATTCTAACACTCCCTCTTATGCTCAATTTGGTCTTTTTATGTAGTATTAAGCGTGTAAATTTAATTAAAGAGGCAAATAGGATCTAGAAATATTCAAACTCAAGACTTCCAATTCTGATACTATGTGAGAATTTGGTGACACTACTATTAACTCTTTTAAAAGTTTAAGTTATTAAATGAAAGTATGGTTCATTATTTAAATATTCTAAAAATACCTTTTTATATTGAGCCAATCTGGTTCAATGGACCAAGCCCCAAAAAACAAATACTCAAGGAGTGACCCTCAAGTTTCGTAAAATCAAGCCATAAGTCTTCTCACATTCTATGTGAGGTTGGGGTAGTACAGTTCAAGCCCCAACTTTGAAGAATGGTGAGATGACCTTAATCAAGGGTAAAATGAGGAAAGCTCATTTGAGGATATCCGAAAATTTGGAACAATGTTCTTGAGATCCTCCAGTGAAAAGATGTGAGTGCAGGATGGATACATAGTTTAATAATGGTAGGAGAAAGCCTATAAATACATGGAACAAATGATAAGGAGAAAGTTGGAGTACTTAAACCCTACATAAGACTTGAGTCAAAAGAGTGCACAATGACACATTAGGATAAATAAAGCCAACCTCACTTAGTGGGAATACATGGAACAAATGATAAGGAGAAAGTTGGAGTACTTAAACCCTACATAATACTCGAGTCAAAAGAGTGCACAATGACACATTAGGATAAATAAAGCCAACCTCACTTACTGGGAGAAGACCTAGTTTTTGTTGTTAGTTGTTGTTACTAGTTCCTGGCTTGGGACAATGACAACACAAGTATTTGAACATTTGTCTGTTTTATAATCAAGCACCCAAACTTATTTTTCAAACAAGTAACCTGGGCCCCACTATGTAATATTCTCTATTTTGGACACTGAGTCTCACGGCTTTAAAACGCGTCACACAGATTAGAGGGACCTAAGCCTTATAAACTAGCCCCAGGACTCTCTCCTAAGCGATGTGGATAGGAGACGCGCCCCCACGCTTGGGCGGTCACATTTTACATGTGAGTCGATATGAGACCTCCCTCTAGTAATGGTCATGTCATGCAATTTTAATAGGTTCGCTTACTTAGGAAAATGGTAAACCCAATTGGTATCGGCTCAATTATGAAATTTTTCATTTAGGTGTTGGGTGATGAGGAGAGAGAGAGAGAGAATACTGACTTGGACAATCTTGGCCATTCAATGTGACTCTGTTGAAATGATGTCAATATAAGAGGCCAACATCATACACCAATAAAGACAATTAATGGCTATCTACCGGCATTAGTGTCCAATTTGGCATTTTCCATTCAAAATTTTAATGAAGGTCTCACGTTGACCCATATTGGACAAGTTGAGGTATTTGATTGAATAATCGATTATAAAACAAGCAAAAGCTCAAGTATTTGGGGAATCATTACCCCTTTTATATGCTATTGCTTCTAATACGTCCTTGGCACTTATTGACCCCAATTGAAGTGCAATTGCAATAGATTGATTGCTTCAGCTACCACACAATGACCTGATAAACCTCACTTACTTTAGCATTAGTTTTATGCACGCATAATTCATTTGTATGAAAGGATAGATGATAAGGTGGGTAAGCATTTCTTTACTTTAGTCTCTCTAGCTCATTGAGAGTAATGATATTTTCAAACATGGGATCATTAGCAATATTTTCTACGAATCTTCATGAATTTCCTGTTTCCAGATGATTGCTTGAACCCAAAGAATTTTGTTTCTATTGAGGCTAGGTAAAGGAGAATTTCCTTCGCTCAACTTTTGCTTATCCTTTCAACTTGTTGAGCCACCAGAGGCTCCTTTGCATCTTTGGCATACTTTTTCTGAAACTTCTGACTTGACTCTGCAAATGCAAAGGCAAGGACGTTAGCGTTACTTAGCCGGTTGCAAGTGGGATATAACTAAAAGCTAGTGATCCATCACTGGGTGGTAAGGCGGTTAGTTACCAGTACCTTTCACTCAACTTTGAGGTGCTGATGCTCCATACGTTTGGTCAGATTAGAGAAGCAGGGTCATTGTTGCCCATTTGAGCATTGAAAGCAATTTCCATCGTCATTGACATTATGTCATTCCTCCGCTATGTAGATTTTTTCCTTAGTTTCATACCTAGTTGGTCAATAGAGTGATCTAGTGAGCTTGAATATATATGGAAACTTCACCTGGATTTGTCAAGTTAATAGCACTAAGAATGACTTGTATATCATTAAGCCCATATTAGTCAAAGTCAGAGGTTCTTAATGAGAGTTTCCTCTGTCAGAGAGCTTCTTTGTAGCTTTGATGCTTTTTCCCAAAAAGTTACCTTGTCCACTTCCTTGGTTGTTCCTGAAGGTGTCCTGCGGTGCTTTGCATCTGAGTAAGCACACGGGATTTAGCTGAAATTTTTGGGAACTTCATGTAATGCTGGTCTTTCTAGAGAATGAAGAGCTTTGAATGGTATGGTCACATATAACAACTTTCTCCCCCATATCCTTCTTATGTTTATGAGACGCTTATTTGAGGAAAATGCTAGACTTATATCACATGAAAGATCTTGTTTGAGCGACAAGGTACACTTAGGTCACATGAAAGTAGAAGAGCTTGTTCCGATCTCCAGTCCCTTTAGTCAATGGGAACTTTACTTTCAAGCATAAAGCAAAGGCTTCTTTCCATCTCCAAAAGAGTTATCTAATGGTTCTCTCGATGCCACATAGCATAGTTGCTTGATGGAGTATAAATCACATTCTATACGACTATTGACAGCTGATTGGCCTATGGATACATATTTGGCTTCCCTTCCTTGTTTAATCCATTGAAGTCCTCCATTACTAGACTTCAGATGAAATGGTCTTCGACATTCTTTGATGACTCCTGCTTCACTGCCCTTGCAGTTTATCTTTTTTGTACTTTTCTTGTTCGTCATCTATGCTATGCTTAGGCGTTTTGGTTAGATATTAAGTCTTGAAGCCATGCATTATGGAGATGTCACCACTATACACGAATTGGTTGATGAAGAATCCTGCCTGAAGTTTCTTAGCTTGAATAATGGCTTTCAAGTGGGTTAATCCAATTCTCTCTTCTACCCAAACAATCAGACTCCATGTCTATTAAATAGATTTAGTTTTAAAAAATTCTGGTCATCATCATTAAAATAAGTATTAATATGGTGAAAAAGGTTACGTAAATAAACAACAAAGGCAGATTGAGATGTTATTTTTTAGTACACCGTGGTTAACACTTTTTAAAGAACACTAATATGATTAGCTTGTGTGGAACTATTTTTAGGGCCCTGGCCAATTATATCTCCAATCCTTGCAGCAAGTGTCATTTTTCTGCTACATTAGTTGCTATGTTCTTTGAACAAAAGCTTTATTTTAAACTGCATTGCACAAAAATTCTATGGCCACTTTCTGGGATAGGCAAAGTTCTGTACGCAGCTGATCTTCAGCTTCAATGCTAAAACATGTCAAATTAGTTACAGCATTTTTCATGCATTTTTTGCTTGATCATATGATAAAGAGAAACATTTTGACAATGAAGTAAAGTATCATGCAAGTGAAGTTTTACAGCTTGAGTATGAAATTACTAATGGAATGACAGTTTTCACGGGATGATTATGCCATTTTAGTGTAAAATGAGTAATTCGAAAGTGAAAGACATCTGACATTTCTGTGCAAACTTTGTAGAAAAAAGAGGTGGTATTTTCAGATTCTTACCTTGATTTCTGAAGCTGGATTACGTAGTTGGTGTCCTTCTCCCCTCAACTGCTTGTAACGTTCCAGCACCGACTGCATACTGCGAAATTGAACTTTCAGATATTGACTAATATGTTTCGTTGTTATAGGACTTTATGTGGTATTACTTCCAAAATTGTAAAATGAATGCAGAAGCAAGTTGAGGTACATCTGCATAGTGCAAATGGGTAAATCCCCTAATGTCAACCCAAAGTCAACTTTTGAATTATCTATTGAAAGTTGTTACCTTATTACTGAAATCACCATAGAAGCGTGAGACCTGGTGGATATTACCTATGGTTGTACCCATCAAGGTCTGTCATGTCAGGGCACCATCCGACTCTTTTGGATATTTAAATTTCAAGAAGAAGACTACTGACAAACATGCAAAGTGGTGTCCGTGGTGTCCATTTTTGGATTAATTTAACGTTTCATTGAATTTCAAATTGGGAGAATAGAAGCTACCTATTTCTAATTATGTTGAGTACTCGTGTTATAAACTTTGAAGAGCTAAAAAATGAGTACCACATTTATCCTTATTGCCACAAGAAGAAGCAAGTGTAGAAGTTCTGCCTTCCAGTTGCAACGGTTGTTGTCTATTTGAAGATAATTTGCTATGTAGTCCAGAAGGTTCTCTATGCAAATATATAAACAGAGAATCTTTGGACATTTTAACGGGATAAAAACAATGAATCTGATGGCCGATTGTCATTTTGGCCGATAATGTACCAAGACCTGAGCAAATTGTTGAGTATATTAGTCTTGTTAATTTAGCTAGGGGAACTCAAAGAACACAGGTTTGATTGAATCCACTACATGCATTCAGCAAATACCAGAAGCATCTTTGATTCATTTCTAATGGATTTTATCTTAGGGACTTCAGTAGCCAAGAAAGGGTATGACTCTCAATCTTTTTGTTAGTCATCTGATACAACAGATATCATGGATTTCTTCTTTTCAAAAGTTGTTAGGCTGCATGGTATTCCGACTTGCTGATAAAGATGGGAAACTCATAAGCCATCGTTGGACTTTGGGGAGGAGATTCAACATTCAATTGGGATATTCTACTTTTCACCTTTGAACATATGCTTAGACAGACATGGTTAACCCAAGTCCGGTAATCTGATGTGGGATTTCTCATTGGGGATGACAAGAAGGGTTTGGATTTTCAGGAAGGCGGCTTGTACGCATTCATTTGAAGCGTAAGAGGTTTCCTAAGGGCGTATGTGATGAACTTAAGTTGATGAAGTTTGGACAGACTAAAGCATCGAAGAAAATCCTACTTATATTCCATACAGCTGCTATTCGAGTTGCATACAGATCAGCCTAATTACAATGTTTCTAACTTACATGGTTCTGCGAGGTTTGACAGAAAGGTTGCTGCAGTTGAAGATCAAGTTAGTCAACTGCTGAAGAACCTTGAAGACGCTATTGAAGATGTGTTAAACGTTAAAGAAGTGAGACGACTTTATAAGGGAAATCTACAAGTGAAAGCATTTAGTTTTTTGTTAAAACTCTCACCATCGAGCTTGATTTTATTTATTATGGCCCATTTGATGCAGAAGCATAGTCATATAGTGTTCTGAGTGTTTTTCTTCTCTATTTAATCTTTCCTTATTTTGTTAGGATCAATGAGTGGTCATGTGATAGTCACGTGACTTTTGTTGAGGCTGAATGGTTCTTTATCTGTAATTGAGGATTGAGATCGTCTTATGTCAGAAATCTTGTATAAATAGGGCTTTGATCCACTTTTTCTCTCTAGATTTTCTCTAAATCCCAAAATATGAAAAATCTTACTTATAAATGATGGACTATCATCAGATTTAATTTTTGACTGGTAGCAGGGTAATGTATTTGAACATCTCGAAGCCCTTTATTTTCCTCTCCAATTGTGAATTTCCATGCTTCCATATTAAGGCACATCTAGCGTATGCATAGGTGGAATATCCTTGCATTTGAATATTGAACCTTACCTTTTTAAGAGTTTGAGCTTTTAGATTAGTCATTCACAATGTAAATAGCAAAACAAGTCCCTATTTTCATTTCTTTTTTCAAACTTATCCCCACCTTTCAAACTTATCAAAATAAATTTATATTTGTTGAGATTGCATTAAATCTATCAACCCCACAAGTAAACTCTCTCGATCCAAAAGATACATTACTAATGCTTTTTACCCTTTTAGCATTATATAATGTCAACTTTGTCACTAAGGCTATGTTTTCATTAAAAGAAAACCTATTTTTGTTTTTCATTAAAAGAAAACCTAGTTTTGTAATCTTTCTTCATATAAAAATCAAATAAACATTTTCAATATATGAAAATGACCGATATCACGCCAGATATATCTTCTCCCTTGAATTATGTCTTTTGCTTTACTTTTTCTTTTTGTTTGTTAAAAAACTTCCTATAATAGAGTTTATGGCCTTATCTAACATATTTCTTTTATAGTCCTATACTAATTTCCATTGAAAGTTTATATTGTGCTTGTATAGCACGTTTCTAGATGCATTTCTGTTTAAGTGTAATGAAACTAATTTTAATTTATTTCCCGTATCATTTATTTATTGAAAATAGTGATTATTGATGTATAACACGCAGTCTAATCATCTATATTTCTATTCTCATATGTTCATAGTACAAGTTCGATATGAAACTAGTAAAATCAACTAATCCAAAGATAATCCTATCTTATTACGGTATTTAGGCATTTTTCTATGTCTCACGCATACATTTTATCTTCCTCATGCTTAAATATTCGTAGAAGAGATAGTCTTACTTGCTTAAAGGGGAGAAATGTAAAATCCATTTCTACTCGTCCTAATCTCTCTAGATAGTTACATTGGAATCTAAATCTATAAAATCACAAAGAAAATTCTCATCATTCCATACTTATTAGCTTAACACGCAAAGAAATTAATGGGTAAAGGTTGGATATGGTCAAGCCACTTAACGCAATGAGACACCAAATTTTTGCCCACTTTTATATTGATATATGTGTTGAATCTATTCTCATGTAATTAATTTATCTACTGTATTTATCTGTAAGTGTTAATGGTATGATAAATACTAGTTTCTGGATCGGATCATATGACTTAGCCATTGATAGCACAAAACACTAACACCATGTGAATCTTTGAAGTTCTTTTGGAAATGACACTGACGAGTTTGTGACATCTTTTTCAATTTGCTTGATATTGGATGATTTGTGCATGAATTTCTTCTCTTCATAGCAAATTTTCACTTAGTGATAACACTGACATTGACATCAAGAGACACATGTTGAATAAATATGTTCATAACTACCGACCAGTTTTCACCACCGCTTTCACCATATTTCAAGTTAAGTTACTTTGAATGTTGATTTGCTTTTGAATGGACCTTATTTTAGGGCTTTCTTATTTCTTATACACTATATTAACCTAATTTAATAAATTATTAGAGTCAAACTGAACAAAAAATGAGTCATTGTTATATATATTATTTGTTGTTGTCAATATTATTCATCTTTTGGTGAGGATCAATTTCAAGCATGTACTTGAAATATCTTTTGGTTATCTTTATGAGAAATAAATCTCGAAGTATTATGTATCTTTGAGATTTTGATTAAAACCATTTTGAAAGGAGCCAACTTTTCCCTAAACAATTTCTAGTCCATATATCTAACTACTTCATAAGACCCACTTCTTATTAGAGCTGCCAAAATGGAGATACTGAGACTGTTGTAGGTCTATTGTATTAAATAAGGAAAACAAACGAATGAACATAAACCGAAATAAACAGCAAAATATACAAAATTGAATTAAGAATAAAAGAAAAATTGTCCTCCTTTCAGGCAGTATGTACGAGAGGCATGCATATGTAAATGGAGAAGTCAGAAATCCAACGGTCATGACAACAGAAGAATCCTCTAACTTTGGCTGATCCCTATGCACATCAACACATGTTATCACTATAATATTTAGGGATCATAGCCAAAACTCAAGAGATCAAAGCCCAATATGATGCTGAAAAAGAACCGAAGCCACTAGAAACTAATCAGTGAAAAGCATTGAGTATAGCATAGAGGAGACTTGACTTTGAGGGAAGAAAAAAGAGCTAGGGATCTAACCTAGAGCTGGCGAAATCGTAAAGCTTTCCGTGCAAGAGAAGACGATAACTCCCACATCAGCATCGCAAAGTATGGAAAGCTCCCTCGCCTTCTTGAGCAACCCATTTCTTCTCTTTGAAAAAGTGACTTGCCTATTCGTGGAGTTGTCGATTCTCTTTATTGCAATCTTTCCTCTTCCCATCTCTCACCACCTTCTCCTTTAAAATTTAGGGTTTCTTACCCTCTTTATCTATTAAATTTACGAATAAGTTTTGGTTAAATCACCAGATCCTCGTGATATCACAAATAAAAAAACTTCATGTATTTCGCCACCCGAACAAGAGGAATGAAAGTTATGATTTTAGCTCAAGAGCACAAGGCATTCGCATATTAATTAGAAAAAAAAAATAATAACAACAGATGTGATCGAAATATGAAATAATGAAAAGCAAAAAGATAATATAGCAAGAACGAAGAAGAAGAAAGAGAAAAGCCTCACTTGCCGTAAGCCGTGATTGAATGGACTGCAGAAACAAAGCTTGGTGTTTCTCTGGATGGGGTTTCAAATTAGAAAGAACTGATGTTCTTTTCCCCTCAATGGCAAGTTGAAAACCTCGTATTTGAAGGAAAAAAGGGAAAGGCGGAGCAGATTCTCTTCGCCCAATGAAAGGTCAGCTCTATTCCCTAAAACAGAAAAGAATTGGGTCTCATGCGAACCAGTCGATGCACACTCGCGCGAGTACGACTTAACTTA
This sequence comes from Eucalyptus polyanthemos subsp. polyanthemos, assembly GCA_017140185.1. Classification (NCBI taxonomy): domain Eukaryota; kingdom Viridiplantae; phylum Streptophyta; class Magnoliopsida; order Myrtales; family Myrtaceae; genus Eucalyptus; species Eucalyptus polyanthemos. Next base: position 18,299,725 of record CM029463.1, on the reverse strand, counting down.
AACTCTACTTCTCAAGGCACCCACCGTCACCGACACTGCCGAGAAAGCCTTTGAGGAAGAGAGACAGATCAGCTAAGGACAGATGTCAGTCCACTAAGGAGAGTAGCACTCGGTTTGTACTCGAGAGGAAAGACAGCGGAGCAAACCTAGTACTCTGATACAGTTGGCTTGAGATTCTTGGGTAGCATGTGGACAGAGCCGTTGTCGTATCCATCGTTGACACGTTGTTTATTGTTTTAATCTATTTGAGACACCATAAAATATAATTAATTATTTTTTTCACGAATGATGGTAATATGTCATCATCACGTGTGCACTTACGAAACTGTCCTTTTTCAAAAGAAGGGTACCGGTCAACAACAAAATTTCCACACTTAAGGATGTGTATGATAAAATTTTTGTTTTCGATTGATTTTTATGAACGGAATTAATTTCTCAACAAATCCATTTCGATAACGCAATTTGAAAATTTTAATTTCTAATTTCTTTCTTCCAAAAATATATTTGAAGAAAAATAGGAAAATTTTTTTAGTTTCATTCTGTTTAAAATTGAGAAAATCAATTTATGTAAATCAATTTCTGTTTTAGAAATTTTATCAAAACGAATTTACTATTCCAAATTACAATATTTTTTGGCCAAAAGGAAAAAAAAAATAAAAGAAGTTACCTCAAAAGCAAGATGGCATAAATTTTATCATCCTCTAACCTTATTGGTTGATGTTACTTAAGAAACCCTTTCTTTTTAAATTACAATATTTTTTGGCCAAAAGGAAACGAAAATAAAAGAAGTTACCTCAAAAGCAAGATGGCTAATGCAGTCCTCTTTCATGTAGTCATCACAAATGTTGGGCATAGATATAGCAGATAGAGATCAAGAGTGTGTTGGGGGTGGGACATGGTCAATCACAAATAAGTTTGACATAAAAGAAAACATTAGTGCAAGGCATAGATCTAGTAGATAGAGATCACCAGTGTGTTGGGGTGGAGGCATGGTCAATCACAAAGAAGTTTGACATAAAATAAAACATTAGTGTGGGACGACAGATGAGCCTAAGCGTGGAGTGGGTGCTCTCTTTACCATAATAGGAAATAGTTTTTTTTTTTTTTAGTAACTTATAGTTTCTTTTTACTTAGAATGAATTTCTCATGGTCCATAATTCTTCCATGCTCACAAACTCTTATGAGTGGAGCTTGGGTTATTAGTTGAAAAGTAAATAATGCAGAGGAGACAAATACAATTGGTTTGTGAGAGTAGTGTCGGGATGGTTGATATTAAGAGTTTTAAGATGGAACAAATAGATTGCTAAGGAATTCTGAATTTGGGGTTGACTTCTCGCATATAAACTAGTTGAGAGCTGATGTCGCTTTCTTAATGAGGTCATGTCAAGTCGAAACTAGTTGTTGAGCTTAAAATGATATGCTATTTTGCTCAATGGACTAGACACCCAAGTTAAGTTGGGCATGGTACGATATGATATGAGGAAACTATTTGTCGTATTGTTCTTTGGAACAACTATAGAAGGGAGGTTGGTTTGTTATTGTTGGCTCATCAAGCTCCACATAGGCTATTCCATGGCCAAGAAACTACTAGGTTGTGACAGATAGTATTAGAGCAAGATCCCTACAGTACATGAGTCAAGATGGAGAAAACTTGTGGTCTACTCGATCCTACAAGGGTGGAGGGTGAATCGCTAGAGTCGAATAAAGTGCGGTTCTCAATCTAGCTTATAGGATGATAATGGCGGCATATGAAAGAACCAATTCCCTACTAACTAGGGAAAATGTTCCTAGATCAATTGATTTGTCTTAAGAAGAGGTCTATTGCCATGTTTTTAACAAGGAAAAAAACTTCTACTGGTTTACTAAGATCAAGAAAGGCTTAGTATGTGAAATAGGATGCTGCCAAAAGGTGTAGGATGCTTATCCCCCTTTGCCCTCATGTCACTTTGCGTCCTCAATTTTTAAAACCTATGATTTGTTCTCAACGGGGATACTGGGGAGTTGGATCTTTGGTATGATTTGAGGCAGTTATCTATATGGATGTTGATAACTTTTTAGTTTAGATGAGTCTTGAGTCTTTCATTTATGTGTGTGGGTCTATGTATATATATAAATATATATATTGTAGATTGTAGAAATTCTATATTGCAACCTGCTCTTTGTTTTATCACGTATATATATGTTGGGTATATATTTTGCTAATAGTTTTATGCTGGTTTTTATGCTCTTTTTTTTGTTAGGAAGATGCTTGTGTCTTTCCCATATATTTATGGGATTTGGAGGTGACGTGTTCAATTTGTGAAGATGTAAAGACCAAGTCTTTTCTTGATTTCGGCGAGGACTCCGGCGAGTCCTCCATGTTGCCCAATGCATTCATAGGTAAGACCTAAAAAGTACGTTGATCAAGTACCCAAAAGCCCTCTTTTCTCACTTATCTATTACCGAATCAATGGCATTCCGACTGTACTCGCCACGAGGCCTGTAATAAAGAGAACATGAGACACTAAAGAAAGAAGCCACTGATTCTGTTGCTAACTTTCGATCAGATGAAACGCAAAATTGTCTCATCACAGAATAAGATATTCAGCTTATGACACCCGATCTTTTTGGGAATAACCAATGTTAAGGAGGTACTGAGCAAGCTGTCAAGTTATAATATTAAATAAATAAATAAACGACATTGCCCATCCCTGATTTGTCACTGCAGCAAAACCAAACCCCGTACGTATCAATACGTGCGATGTTCTGCATTCTCTCTATCAGAGCATTGCATCACCTGCTAATGCTCTGTGCTCACTGTGTGACTGCCGCTTTTGCACAGTGTCCTGTGCTATGTTTGGGAAATTGGGGAAAAATGGGAGGACTGACAGTTTGTGTGCAAATTTTGAAAACGAAGTGTAAATTTTTTCTGATAAGTAAGAGGATGAACAGTTCTGTAGAGACCTTTTCTACTCACTCTCTTCCCCTACATTGGTTCCCAACATGGCATTAAGGCTGAAAGGATAGAAAAAAGGAAATCATCGAACGTGTTAGAAACTACTCAACCAATTCCTTAAAGATTAATAAGACCATGCTTATCACCTTCGTTAAAGAGAGGAACGGGGATAATTTTGCGAATGTCCTATTAATCACATACATAAGTCCATTGAATAAAACGAAAAAACACCTATAACCCTTAAAATATTGCTTCAAGAAATTTTCTATTTTTGGCGTGATGATTTTTCTCTTGATTCTCCTCCTTCCCTCCCTCCCTAATTGGGTTGACTTGTCCCATCTACTCACTCGTCTCTCACGACACCGCCCCCACCCGTCATTCGCGTCCCAATCGCCCAATCTCGGATTTGTGATGCCATAGCCGCACCAACAATTTAATTAAATATGTGTGTGAATGACGTTTATAATTTGTAACTCATTAACTAAAGGCTTTCTCCAATAATGAATTGAAGGCAGTATACCGTTATTTTATTTTCCATTCATGCGAGTCAAGTTTTTTTAAGGAGCTCTTGAGTTCTTTTAGGGGTAGGTCTTTATTTATGAATAATATCACAAGCTCACCCTCATGTAATATAGAACTTAAATCATATTAAGTCATATGACAGTACTGAGGTGGTTAACTTCCTTGGGGCATCAAGAAAGGAATTCTCATTGATGGTTGATCTCGACGGTATTGAGGTGGTTAACTTAACGTCTTGATAATCCAATTAAGTGTCAAAAGCTTGTATACTCAACAATTTAAAGAAATTAAGTATTTCAATAACCTTAATTAGCATTGGCTTGTTAGAGTCAAGTAAGACAAAAATTTAATGTAATAAGTAAGGGATGTATTGCTTAATTTAATCAACAGGAAAAATAAAATGATGGCAAGTTGATTTGTGATAAATATATTACTAATAACAATGAGGTACGGATACCTGAAGTACCAAAACTTGACATAGAATTATATTTAAGTGTCAAAAGTTTGGAAAGAGAAATTTAAGTGCCAAAATCGGAACAAAATGAATCAATTAAATGTGACTCCAGCCAAAATCTAGTCAAAATGTCAACATAGCGATTTTTTGGCGAAGGAAGTGCAAAACGATGCCGTTGTGCACGCTAACGTGGCTAAACAATACCAAAACGACGTTGTTTTAGTGTTGACATTGTAAAAGAATAAATATAATAATTAATTAAATTAAATTTAAAACTAAACTTATTTAAAAATTTAAAAATAAATTAAATTTAAAAAAACTAATTTAAAATATATATATATATATACATTTAAAAATTATTTTTAAAAAAATTATTTAAAACATTTAAAAATAAAATTAAAATAGTAAAAAAACTATAAAAAAACTAAAAATTATTAAATAAAAAATTTTAAAAAAAAACTTATTTAAAAAATTTATAAATAAAATAAGATTATTAAAAAAAACTAAATTAAAAAAATAAAATTTAAAAAGAAAAACTAATTTTTTATAAAAAAAAAGGGGGACACAACCCTTAGCCGCCTGCCTTTTTTTAATTTTTAATTTTTAATATTTTATTTAATTAATATTATAAATAAGTTTATTTTTTAAATTTTTTTACCTTTTTAATTTTTAAAAATATGTATTTTAAAATTTTTATTTCATTTTAAAATTTTTAAAATAAATTTAGTTTTAAATTAAATTACATTATTTTTTATATTAATTATCTTAACACGACAACACTAAAACAACGTCGTTTTGTATTATCTAGCCATGTTAGCGTATAAAACAGCATCGTTTTGCACTTTCTTCAACGAAAAATCACAACGTCGGCATTTTGGCCGGAATGACACTTAAATGATCAATTTTGCTCCAATTTTGACACTTAAGTGTCATTTTTCAAACTTTTAGCACTGAAGTGTCTCTCCGTGCCAAGTTTTAGCATTTGGGGTGTACTTCTGCCTTATAACAATAATTGTTCTAAATAATTGTTCTATGTATGGTGAAAAATTAATATTATTCATTTGTCAATCTCTAGGGAAATGATACCATGAGTGTTATAACTTTCATACAACGTTCACTTGAGTATCATAATTTTTTTTTATCACTTAAATGTCATAACTTCTGTATGGTGCTTATTTGACTACAGTAACTTTTTTTTTTCTATTACTTGAGTGTCATATAATATTTTGATTGATTAAGTGCCATAATTTCTTAAATATATATATTTACTACAAGTGCTACATTACATCGAATTCCCGACACTTGGGTGGATGTTCTTAAAAAGCTAATGGCATTCGAGTGATCGATTGAAAGTTAAGGCACTCAAGTAAACATTCTTGACATTTATTACAAGAAAGTTATGACACTCAATTAAGCAATGTACGAAAATTATGACACTTGTGATATTCTTATCTCCAATTTTGAAATATTGTCAAACAATTTTTTATTTCTACTTTTAGCACTTAAGTCTATCGGCATTTGCATTTTAACACTTAATTTTTTTCTACTAAACAAGCCCTTGGTCGTAAGTTAACAGTCACATGCAATACTTTGTTCCGATATGCCAACATGTTTATCATCCATCAAACCGAAGAATACGTTGAAGTCAAGGCTAGTTTGGAACAGAATTTGGTAATTATTATTTTTTTTCCTGAAAAAGACTCCTTTCATTCCTTTAGAACAAGACCGGATCACAAGGCAAATGAGCCGCAGAACATAAGAGGTCCCATAAAATCTGAGGAGAGCTAGACGGCCAATCAGTAAGAAGGGCCATAATTCCACGGGCTTTCACGACCCAAACCACTACTTGGTTGGCCTCTCTTGGATAATAGTTCAGTTTGTGCACGAAAGCAGTTCAGAATCTCCAAGCATGCTAGGGTTTCCACTTATCAAAGATAAAGTTTACTAGTTGGTACGGTGTGATCTGGACATTTTACTCGGCACTGTTATCCTTCGGCAATTAATATGGGAAGTGACTCAGCTTATATAAGACGCTTCCCATCCTAATTGAAAAACAAGAGGCTTGAGAAGAAACTGCTTATTGGATCGCTGATGAACTCCGGCCTCAAATGGAAGAATTCGTGGTTTCCTCAAAGCGTATGAATATTTTTTGGGATTTGACATTTAATTAAAAAGAATATAATTAAATCATGGGAACTCGGATCGAGATCTTCAGCCTCAAGATAAGGTCTTCTAACATCGTGACTTGGACTTAGCATCGAAGGTTGGGGAATGGTGACCTCGGGGTTGACCACTTTCAAAAGAGGGAGATAGGGAGACTTATTGTGATGGCAGTTTGGCTGATGAGCGATGATAACAATGACGAGCAGCTGTAACGATTTGTGATGCTCACATGGCGGTGTTCGGTTAATTACACCATGTCATTGCTGTCATATGGGGCATATACCATGTAAAAAAAAACTTTCTCGTGAGAGAGGAGTGGAAGAAGGAAAGAGGGACACGTGTGTGATTGATCCGATGATTGTAACTTCTTGTGATGGTCGAATTTTTTTAGGGATGGAGAGAAATAGGCAAACGCTTGTCACGTAGATTCGGCTGTTGAGTGACTTGCTAACTTGATTTTATTCAATTACTGGGGAAATTGATGTTGGTGTCATCGAACAATATTTGGTGTAAAATATCATATTGTAAGAGCACCTAGTAAAACTCTTGTCAACACTCTCCGTCCTCCGCTATTTTAATTTGATTTTCCCCACTTTCCTCGAACAAATCGACTTGGCGATGGACTGTCTGGCTGTCCTCAACCTCATCTTTGTCAACACGAAATTATTTTTCGTGAATTTTTGTGTTTTTCCTTTATGGAACCATCCCAAGCAATCGCCTACATCTTATCGGTATTTTTTTTCTTTCCTAAACGAAATATTTTCCTCTCCTATTTATTGACTTCCAATGATGAATTTTCCATGGCTTACACAACATGAATTTCCGATTCATCTTCATCCTTTCCGTAGTCATTCGATTAACAACTTTGGCAACATTTGACAGTATATCATTCGGCTTCGCAAATTTCGACTTGAACGATCATCGAATCTGCGGTCGACCAGCACGGCAAGGACCTTGTCCACAGCAGTCGCGAAGCCACGTATCACAAACCAATGCATCTTTGGGACGTTGTCACGGCCAACATGGCTGATTTCAGCGCCCAGTTTACTTTCGTCATCAATTGGCTAGGTAGCGAGGCACATGGCGATGGTTTTGCCTTCTTTCTCGTTCCCGTTGGATCTCAAATCCCCGACTCCTTCGTGCCAAATCTAAGCATCCTTCTGATAGGAGACAGCGGCGACACGAGTTCGGGTGAAAATGTCTCAAGTATTCCCTCCATAGTGAGGTTGAACAACCATTTGCCAGGATCGGGGGCCTTGGATTTCTCATGTAGCTTTGGACCGCTATCTGGGCAAAACAGTATTGACAAATGGGAATCCTTCTCTGGCCCAGAAGTCCGTCTTGACATCGTATCAACCAATCGGAAGAAAACGACACGACCGGTCATAATTAGTGTTAAAAGGAGTGATGACACAAGGTTTTGGATTGCTTTAGGTTGTTCAGGTGGCATCGTACTGTTTATTCTCGTTCCGTGTTTGGGTTGGTTCTTCTGCAGGTCAAAGAGGAATCCGAAAGACGAAATTGGTCGAGAAGGAAATGAAGGTACAGTGTCCATCAGTGAAGAACTCAAAGAACACCTACTGGAGGGAGGAAGTTCTGCTACAAGGAATTGGTCGTGTCGACGCATAATTTCGCAGACGACCGTTCACTTGGCCGAGGGGGCTTGGGAAAAGTGTACAAAGTTTACCTGACCAATGCGATCCTAGTGGCCATCAAGAAGATAAGGCCCGAATCACGACAAGGGTCGACAAGGGGTGAAGGAGTATGTATCGGAAGTGAAGACAATAAGCCAACTCAGGCACAAAAACCTAGTCCAGCTAATTGGTTGGTGCCACGAGAAAAAAGGAGTTCCTTCTCGTCTACGAGTTCATTTCTCGAGGTAGTTTGGACAGTCATTTATTCAAGGGTAAAACCCTGTTGACTCGGGAAACTCGGTACAAAATTGCTCGGGGATTAGCCGAGGCGTTGCTGTACCTCCACGAAATCTATCGGGACATTAAATCTAGTAACATCATCCTCGATGAAGAATTTAATGCCAAGCTAGGAGATTTTGGATTGGCTAGAATCATTGACCATGCCAAAGGGGTGCGAACGACTGCATTGGCCCGGACAATGGGCTATATGGCTCCCGAATGCATTCAAATCGGTAAGGTAAGTAAGGAATCAGACATCTATAACATTGGGTTGTCCTTTCGGAGATAGTGAGCAGAAGAAAAGTCAATGACTTGAGATTGTCGCAGGACCATGTGGGGCTTGTGGGGTGGGTTTGGGAGCATTATAGTACATGGAGCTTTTTGGAAGCCTTAGATCCAAAACTGGGCCAAGACTTTGATGAGAAATAAGTTCAATGCGTGACAATTCTGTAAGAGTTTTTCTAATATGAACTAAATTAATTGATATTATAATTTATTGTTTTTATGGTTACCGTAAGACATGGTTGATCTAAAGTAAGATAGAATGTTTCTTAATTAGTTTAATATGGGCTGGTTAGTGTGAACTAAGTTGAGCCTGACCTGTAATGAAGGGGACTGGTTAGAAACTTTATAAATAGTGCTCAAGTCTCTCCTCTAACCTTAATTCTCACATGTATCCTTATTGAGCCAATGATACAAAGGGCAATAGAGGAAAAAGACTTGATGCATGGATTCCCTTGATATGTAGGTAATCCATTTTATGCTTCCGCTTTATGTTTAATGGATCTAAAAATAGGTGCGTTAATCTTTCTACTCAATTATGCATATTCTTGTTATGGTTATGGATATCTTGGGGTTGCGCAATTTGCGTCCAACATATGGTATCAGAGCCTTTATAATCCTAGAACTCAAATGCATAGTGATTTTGCTCTAATTTGTTGTTTTCGTGATTTTTTGTTCAATAAAAAATAAAATTAAATCATAAATTCGGATTGGGCTCGATGAGACGAGCAAGACGGTTAGCGGCGCGTTGTTGTTGGAAACCGCACGTGCCTCCACGCCCGACCACGTGCCGCCTAGGCGTCGAACGCGCACCACGTGTGAGCTCCATGTGCTGCGCACTCAAGCGGCACATGAGGCCTCCATTCGGCCGTGGATGGTGGCGTTAGGTCCGTATGATCATCCTCTACATGTGGTGTATTTATTTTACATGTTTGATAATTTTATGGATGTGAAAATACATACAAAACTCTAAATACATGTATTTTTAGTGTATTTTTGTGTATTTTTCTTATATTTTCTGTGATTTTGAAAATATAAGTGTTGGGTTACAGGTATGTTATCACATAAACATTATAATAGAGTGATTCATTAATAAAAATTAAACTTTATTGTGAACTGAAGCTAGTTTAATGAGATACAACCATTATGGGATAGTTATTTTTATTTATTTATTTATTTATTTATTTTTGATGACTCAAGGAACCCCGATCAGCCGGTAGCCGGTGAGCAAACCCTAGGGCGATGCTAGCGGAGGATCCACCACCCCAACGTCACTCTTAAGTCACCAAATGGCCCACCAGCCTCCCTGCAAGTTGCGTTGCAAGGGCTTCGAACTCTCGATCTCTCCCTTCAGAAGTCTGGAGCCTACCTAGCGGAGCTATCACAGCCGGTGGTATTATGGGATAGTCATTGAGCTATGTATTGATTATAAAATTTTTGTTATTTAAGCATACTCCTTTACATATTGGTAATCTTTGAATGATGGATGTCTTAAAAACTCGTGATCAAACTGATTATACTGATTAACATATTTGCTGAATGTAGGTAATACATGTCAATTAGGTTACTGTATATTGTAAATGAACTCATTTGGTCACTTGTTAATATCTATCAAGTTGAATATTTTTATGGTTAAAGAGTATGACAACATTTGCGTAGAGCAATAGTATCTAATGTTAAATTTTATATATTGATTATCTAGTTTTACTTAATTAATAGGGCACTGGTTGATTACAATGATAATTTATTATTTAAAAATTAGCTAATAAATCAGTTGTTAGCTTTGGAGTCATTTTTGCCTTATAAAACTCATGAGTGATAATGGATCAGCTGTTGAGCTTGTTGATTTGATGTACCATGTATTACTATTAATTTTAATTTGTTAGAGACCTTTTAGATCGACATTTTTTTATGTTGTTCTGGTAATCTATAACCGGGCTGCATAAGAGATGTTTTATTATCTGCTTATGAGAAATTTATTGTGTTACTGTAATCAATGATCTAATTAAAATCTGTCTTTCAGGTTCGCTGTATATATGTATGTATGTATGTATGTATGTATGTATGTATGTATGTATGATTAATTTTTATTAACGAATAAAGGAATGTAATTAGCATGATATGTGATTTTAGTGATTTATTACCCATATCACTAAAGATAAAATCACATGTATATGGTATATGTGAGGAGTAAAGTTTATATCCATGGTATGAGAGAATTTTAATGATTCAATTGAGTAGTGACCGTCAAAGTGACACGTTTAATTGGGTTTGAGAAATTTCGGTCTCGTATGATGATTGAAATATCTCCTAGTCTAATGCATAGTCATACTCCAAAAGGAGGTGATTGTGTATTAGTTCATGGAGGGATACATGATAGTGTGGTGGAGGAGTGACTAATTCTAGTAATTCATATGCCCAAAGGTGATGAATTCACGAAAATTTAAAATATATTCTCATAACCGCTATCATGTGGGGAGTGTACAATTGTATGTCATGTATTATGCCTAAATGTGATATATGATTATGCGTGTAACTCTCTAGATGCGTACTTGCATATCAAGTTATACAGTGCTCACATGATGCTAATTATATAAATTGCTTATTTTTCAGTCATATTTTCTATAATTAATAACTCCATTATTATTGAGGTTTTTACCGCTTCAAATTTTAAGTTGTAGACATATGATTTGTTACTTGAGAAAAGAGCAATTGAATTTGATTACTGTCCATGAAGCATTTTATTTTGGAACACTTGAAAATAGATTTGTCTACGGATTGCACTGCTATAAAATGATGGAAGCCTTAGTTGCTTGAAATTATGTCTTGTCTAATATTGAAATTAGGACAAATATGCAAATATTGTGTTTAAGTCCTAATGACATATACATCTCATATATGGTTAAAAGGTTGTTTTCGAAAGTTTTCTATTTAAGGAAAATGACCGAGATAAAGAATAAAATAATTACAATTAATCTTAAAAGATTGTCAGGCTTAATAGTGACTATGAGTATTTTGGCAAGTATAATAATATAAAATAGCTTAAATGGTCATTTGTCAAATACTTGATAGATTCTGGGGTGGTAACTTAATCACTATACTTGAAAATCCTGATAAAAAGATTTGGCTGAAAGATATAAATGCACCATATTAAATATGGTGATGATATAATTAATAAGACTAATATATCTGATCTTTTATAGGATGATATTTTGAAAGTAACATTTTCACATACAAAAATAGTTTCATAAATTTTTTTTGAGTTATAGACTGGACATAAATTACTTGAATCATATAAAATTTAGAGGTGTCATGCAAAAGTGAGGTTATCTAATTCATTATTAAGTGCGTTGGAATTCAGATACACTCAGAATTATTTTGTATCTTAATTAGATTATTAAAGGGATATTAATTTTATGACCTTAAAGAAGGTGCAAGAATTATGGAATTACATACTCTAAAATTTCTAAAGATTGACGTAATTGTAGAAGATAGTTGCTCTCAGACTATTAAAGATAATAGTATGATGAAAATTACTGTGTTTTTGTCTTTACCTATATAGATAATTATGGAATCTCCTATACCATAGATTAAACTTGTTGAGGTTCAATGTACTATTCTTGATATAGTTTATAATGAAATTTCTTATACCTCTCAAGTATAGAATGAAGTGATTGCAACTTTATTAAGGAGATTTGTTAGAGAAAGACGATCTGTTATATCATCAGACTATACGATCTATTTGTGAGAGTATGATTACAATATCCACTATATGATTGATGTAATGACATATTTATAAATGTCGTTCTTATTCTCAATCAAGTATGTGATTAGATGCCATAAAATACAATATACAATCTATGAAACATCATAATGTTTGGAAACTAACTTACTTGTCTAAATATCATAAGTTTATTAGTTGCAAATTGGCATACAAAATTAAAAGAATTTCAAAGAAAGATTATGGAATTTAAAGCCAAATTGGTAGCTAAAGTTTTCACTCTAAAAGAGGAGTGGATATTTAATTGTGAAGAAATAAATATTTCTTTCTATTATTTTTAAAAATTCTTTCAGAGTGAACGTGTCATTAATAATTTATTTTAATATGATACAAAATTTATATAGTGTAACTATATGATTTTGCAACAGATTCAAGTAAACTTGTGTGTAGACTGAAAAGTCTTATTAATAATTTAAGTATGTTTCCAAACAATATTATTAAAGTTTTATAATGTTATTATCTTGTTCAATTGAGAACAAAGTAATTTAATATACTGTAAGGTTAGTGGGAGGAAATTTATTTTTTCTCATACTCTATGTACATGATATTTTGCTTATAAGTTATAACATTGAGACATCTTATATCCTTTGTACTGAGGTCTGTAAGGATTGTTTTTGCCATATTATATTAGATTTTCTCGGAGGATATTTGCTAATTGTATATTGGAAATATTCAATATATATCATTACAAGCCATGGAATTGTTCATGTTATTAAAGATGATGGATTAAATTTATCACATTGTCCTTATTTAAATCTTGAGAAAATCTAATTAAAGTGTGTACCTTATGTCAATGCACTTAAAAGTATAATGCATGCTCGAATTTGCATTAGATTAAATATCATCATTGTGACGGGACTTCTAGAAGATATCAGTTAAATCCAGGACGCGATCATTGGGTTACTGTCAAGAAGGTTTTAAGGTACTTAAAAAGGACATGAGGTTATATGCTAATTTATAAACATGTTCAATTATTGCAGTTGATAGGGTATTTAGATGTAAACTTGTTGGCTGTTCTGATAACATGCAATCAATAACATAATACATATTTATATTAGTAAAAAGTGCAGTTAATAAAATTCTATGTTATTTTCAACTATGTAAGCAATGTTATTAACATTCTTTTAGGCTGTTACTTAGGTTATTAGGCCACAGAATCTCATGATGGAGTTGATCGTTTTAACTTTATGGATATACTCATATGATTGTATTGAGATAACAAATTTGTAGTATTATTTATTTACTATGAGGTCTCAAGGAGTCTAAATATATGGTGGTTAAAATTTTTGACCAAAAGCAAATGGTACAATGACGTTTTAATATAACATATTTTCACAGATGATGTAGTTGCAAATTCACTAACTAGAGGCTTACGCCGTGTGTATTTGGGCGACGTGTCGTTAGCATGGGCTTAGGAGCATCATGAGATGCTGTTGTTTAGTGTGAGTTATTTTGGCTTTACTCTAATAAATGTTTCATTTGTGTTTATTACACTTTGTAACAGTTTGATATGTATCAACTTTTGCATTTAATAAAATATTTTTGAATGTGTTATTATGTTGAATACATATTGATAAATTTTCAAGGGATTGTATAAATCTTGAGTGAAGGCTAGGGGCATCCGAGCATTTGGTTATTAGCTTTGTGCATATGTCTTGTGATACATAAAAAACATTAACTATAAGGACAAGACATATGTGGGTTCATTGGAGCCATAAAGCATTCTCTAGTGGCATATGTTTTTGTAACGCCTAAAGTAAGAGAATGGTGACTGACAAATGAGATCTCTCTATAAGAGATGTTATCTATTTGCCATAGTACCATATTAAATCTATATCAATAAAGTTGATAGTACTCATGACCATGGAAGCTTTGTATGTATACATGTAGTTACCGCTATGATTCGGTGTTTAAGATTTTATGGGATATGATTGATTATTAAGAATTATCTCTAGACCAATGTGCGCACATAAGATACGATTTCAATTAATATAGTCCAAGTGGGAGAATTTAAGAATTTTCCTAATGTGGACTAAATTAATTGATATTGTAATTTACTGTTTTTATGGTTACTGTAAAACATGATTGGTCTAAAATGAGATAGAATATTTCTTAATTAGTCTAATATGGGCTAGCTAGCATGGGTCAAGTTGAGCCTAGCCCGTAATGAGGGGGACTGGCTAGAAACTCTATAAATAGTGCTCAAGTCTCTCCTCTAACATTAATTCTCACATGTATCATCATCTAAGGGGCGTTTACGTAACGCTAAACATGAGGGGGCTGCCTCATTTAGCCAGTGATACGGAGGGCAATATAGGAGAATGACTTGATGCGTTGATCCCCTTGATATGTTGGTAATCCATTTTTTGCTTCCGCTTTATGTTCGATGGATCCCAAAATAGGTGCGTTAATTTTTCTACTCAATTATGCATATTCTTGTTTTGGTTATGAAGACCTTGAGGTTGCGCAATTTGCGTCCAACAAATTCTGGGGCTTCGCTGTGCTTATCTAGATTATAAGCTTAGGCCTTCTATCAGAGAAGCAATTGATGTTCTTAAAGGTGAGGCTTTGCCGCCAGCCTTCCCATGAAGATGCCCGTCCCAACATATCTAGCTCATTTTTAAGGAATATCCATGTTATCACTCATTTCTTCATACAAGATGGCTGCTGCTAATGAAGCTAGTGATGTATGTGCTTAGTTCTCAAAATTTTGTTTTTGTTTTAGGCTATGTGAATGGCTTGACAATTGTAGATTAAGTTTGTATGGAACATGCCCACTGCCAATGAAGCTGGTGATAAATATGCTAGTTCTCAACATTTTGTTTTTGTTTTAGACTATGTTAATGGCTTCATGGTTGTAAATTAAGTTCGTATGCATAGCAAATTCATAAGCTAATTTCAAACCAGAAAGTCTGTGATCAATTTGGTTAGTCAACACGCAAATTTACAATATGAAAATAACAAGTTGATTTACCATTAAATAATGGTGGTGCATGTGTGAAATGTCAAAATAAAGCGAAAGGAGCTCTTATGCGAAAGTGGATTTGATTAAATATTTTAGTGGATTCAATTTTGGGGCTCCCAATTGGATTTTCCAATTCCGAAGATATTGAACTTTTGTTGTGTTTTTTTTTGCAATAGTAGTACCTGAGCCTACTAGCAGTCGGCCTCAACAATTGGATCATCATTGGTTGCCAAGTTGTGATTTTGGAATGAAGAAGATGTAGCAACAAACTACCATCACTAAAGAAAGCACCTTAAGGGACAAAGTTGTGATCTTGTCGCTGAAAATTCTTCTTTGTGTTGATACTTTTCATTGCTCAAAAACCTTTTACGTGATGGAATTGGGATTCTGTTGGCATAAGTCAAGTCTTTGGTGATGAACGAGGTTTTCATTATGAAATGCTCAAGCTTTAGCGACGAAATTTGCATTTTTGTCCTTAGAGATGAATTTTCGCAATGGAAGATGGGATTTTTTGTTGAAAAATAGATCACTATTATTCTCAGTATATCTTTTTTTCTTTTACAAGGCTATATATATATATATATATATATATATACACATACAAGTACTGCTAGGGTAACAATCACCTATTAGGTAAACTATTCGCTTTCTATATGCATTACCCCAACAAATCAACTCGTGCAAATATAAATATTTTCTTCCTATACATATCACTCCTACAAATCAGCTTACGCCAACACTCCCCCTCAAGTTGGTGCATAAATGTCGCTAATGCCCATCTTGTCAAGTGAGCTGTAGAAGGCTCTACTTGAGACTACCTTTGTCAATATATTTGCTAGCTGATTTTTAGACCTCACAAACGGGAATTGAACTATCTTTGCATCCAAATTCTGCTTAATAAAATGACGATCAACCTCAATGTGTTTGGTCCGATCATTATGTGATATGTAAATAGCTGCCTTGTTATCACAAAAGAGCTTCATCTCAGATCTAGGAGGAAATCTCAATTTAGACATCAGCCTTTTAAGCCACAAAAGCTCACATAGCCCTTTGGCCATCCCTCTGAACACCGCCTTTGCACTCGACAAAGCCACCACTTTCCGTTTCTTACTTCTCCAAGTGACTAGATCCCCCCCCCCCCCCCCCCCCACAAATGCAAAATACCTTGAAGTTGATCTCCTATCGTACACACTCCCCACCTAGTCTACATCCATGTAACCTTCAATTCCAAGATGACCATTCCTCAGGAATTTTAACCCTCTCCCTAGAGATGCTTTCAAATACCGAATTATTCTCACCACAACACTCATATGGTCTTCACTAGGAGCATGCATTGATTGACTTACGATACTTACCGCATATGCAATGTCTGGACGCGTATGCGATAAGTTGATTAACTTCCCCACTAACCTTTGGTATCTCTCCTTGTTTGCCGGTACTTGATTGGGATACTTCCGAGTTTATGATTCTCCACGATTGGGGTATCCGCTGACTTACAATCTAGCATCCCTACTTCTACCAACAAATCTAGTACATACTTCCTTTGAGATAGGAATATTCCCCCTTTTGATCTTGATACCTCTATTCCTGAAAAATACCTTAGTTCTCCCAAGTTTTTCATCTCGAACTCTTCAAAAAGCCTCCTTTGAATGAGGCGATTTCTTTCATGTCATCCCCTGTAATGATTATATCGCCAACATAGATAATCAATGTAGTTATCTTCCCTTCTTGTCGTCAAAGAAACAATGTATGATCCAACTCAGTTTGTTTGTACCCACACTTCTTCATTACCACACTAAACTGACCAAACCAAGCCCTTGGTGATTGCTTCAAACCATACAATGACCTTTTCAATCTGCAAAGTACACTTGGATGTGAGGAAGACTTGTATCCTAGTGGTACATCCATATAAATCTCCTCCTCCAAGTCACCATGGAGGAATGCGTTCTTCACATCAAACTGATGTAGTGGCCAGTCTAAATTAACTACAAGAGACACCAAAACTCGAACAATATTAAGTTTTGTAACAGGAGAGAAAGTCTCTTGGTAGTCAATTCCATACGTCTGCATGTACCCCTTTACTACCAATCTTGCCTTGTATCTTTCGATGGACCCATCCACCTTATATTTGATAGAAAACACCCATTTACATCCCATTGTTTTCTTTCCCTTAGGTAAGTCCGTCAATTCCCATGTTCTATTTTTTTGCAATGCCTTCATCTCTTCTTCCATAGCTTGAACCCATTACGATCCTCCAAAGCTTCCTGTACTCCATTCGGAATTTGAACCAAAGATACAACCAACACAAACTGCTTCAATGGTTTAGATTAACCTTCATGTTGACACATAATTTGCGATGGAATATTTCAATCTCCTTTCTCCAGCATCTAGTGAGTATCGATTTGGGGGCTTTCCCCGATTATGCCTAACAGGTAATTTATATTCCATTGACATATTAGATTCATCAAACAAACTAGAAGCAGTAGAGGAGATTAATTCAGGAAAATCCTCACAAACTTGGTCGGGTATTGGAGGGGAAGGGGGCTGTTCAACTTGTTCACGTGTGGGTATTTTGCCCTTTGTCGGATCCTGCAAGGCTTTTGTAGCTACGCTTGTCGCAAATTCATTAGCACTAGCACCATCTGTCACTTGCTCAACAATTCCACCATTAACACTAGTCATGCCAGAACCACCCACGGTTGCTCCAACATCAGTCAAAGCTTGCCTAGCCCCATTATCACCAGTGTTGGAGCTATCATCGACACTACCACCACACCCAACAATCGCGTCTCTTCCCTTGGGTATAACCCCAGTAATAATCTCCCACCAACTCTCCCTTTCTAGCCAATTCTCCCCCTGAAAGGTAGAATTGGTACTCGGGTAAAAGAACTCTCCTTCGACAAATGTGACATCCATAGTCATATAAGTTTTTTTAGTAGATGGGTTGTAGCATCGATAGCCCTTTTGTTGAGTACCATACCTCAAGAACACACACCGTAAAGCACATGGATCAAGTTTGGTACATTGGTTCTTCGGAATGTGAACAAACACAACACATCCAAACACACGATGAGGAATTGTCAAGACTGATGGCAATGGGATAAATGCAGAGTGTGCTTGTAGAGGCGTACATAAATCTAGCACTTTTGAGGGCATTTGGTTGAGGAGATGCACCGCCGTGGCAACATCATTATCCCAAAAACGGGAAGGAACATGTCCATCAATTAAGAGAGTTCGATTGGTCTCGAGAATATGATGATTCTTCCTTCGGCCACTCCATTATGTTGTGGAGTGTGTACACGAGGTCTCATGAATGAGACCATGTTGCTGAAAGTACTCCTTGAGATGTCGATTCACACACTCTCCGCCATTATCACTTCAAAGAACTTGTAGCTTAGCATCAAATTGTGTTTGAACCATCTTGTGAAATACATTAAACACATTAACCACTTCATCCTTAGTTTTCATCAAGTAAAGCCAAGTCATACGTGTGCAATCATCAACGAATATAACAAACCACCGACAACCCGAGATAGCAGTAATAGGAGAAGCACCTCACACATTAGAGTGAACTAACGAAAATGGCATGTTATTCTTACTCAAACTTATAGGAAAGGAAACACGGTGGCCCTTAGCCAAAATGCAAGTCTGACAATGGAAATCCAACTCTTTTAGATCCAAAAATAATTTAGGAAATAGCTTTTTCATATAGCCAAATGAAGGATGTCCAATGGTTTAGTACCACTTGACGCACACTTCCAAACTGATCTCCAAGTTACAGCTCCCCCGGAGAATATCTTGGAAAATCTTGGAAAAGACATAATTGAGGATACATTAGAACAATACAATTCAAATCTTCAGCAAGCTGTCCAACAGAAATTAATTTCGTGGTCAATGATAGGACAAGTAAGGTGTTAGGCAATGACAATTGAGGGGAAACCACAACCACACCAGCCTCCGTCACTGGGTATGTATTCCCATTTGCATTTGAGATATTGCATCATCTTGGTTCTGTAATGCTCACAAAATCATCTAGGTTAAAGGTCATATGCTCGGTAGCCCCCGAATCAATAACCCATCCATCACAACTACTGTGATTAGGGAGAACCAGCGCACAACCACAATTACCTTGGCTGTTACTTGAATTAGATGTAGCTGGTTGTTCTTGAATTTCAACTTTGGGCACCAAAGACAGCTAAGGTTCCATCTTAGCAAAAAACCTTTCCTTTTTCCACTGTTAGTACCCCCATTGGCTTGTTTTTGCGCCTTCAATTCCTTCCACCACTATGGATAGCCATGGAGCTTAAAGCATGTCTCTCGAGTATGCTTAGCATTCCCATAGTGTGAGCATCCTCCATATGAAATTGTAGTCCGTGGACCGTTATTCATCCGCCCACCCCTTTGCGTAGCTCCTGATTTATTCATTTGTAGAGTTGGCATTACTGGTGATTCTCGGACAACCTGTCTTGCTTCCTCATGCCACCATGGTAGCAGACCCAAACATGGAATCAATATGGGTGAGCATCATCGACTGTCTCGTATCCTCCCTACGAACCCGTGCATATGCTTGCTCGACAGTTGAGAATGGTTGCAAACATCCGCTCTCACTTTGTCTAGATGATTGTCCAACCCATCAAGGAAGACATACACCACGTCGTCATGGATCGCAAGATTGTACCGCTCAATATCAATTGGGCATGTCATTGCGTTTGGACGATGGAAGTCGATCTCCCTCCACAAACCCTGAAGATTATTATAATAAGCCTCCATTGTCTCTCCACCTTGTCCCATCCGAGTCACCCGCCTCTTCAAGTCATAAACTTGGGAGGTATCACTTCCATCAAAGAAGGTTGTTGCAATAGAGTCCCATACCATCTTTGCATTTGGGAAGCGAATAAAATTTCCTATTAATCCAGGATCCATTTAGTTGATTAGCCACCCCTTCACAATCGCATCCTTAGTCTTCCACTTTCGAAATTGAGGATCGGTAGGTGAGGGTTGAGGGAGATCACCATTAATATAACCCAACTTGTCTTTATCGAAGATGAACAACTCCACCACTTGAGACCACAATCCATAATTTGATCCATTCAATTTGATTGAGATTTGTGAAGTAGATGGCTCCTGGGATTGTGTTGATACTTGTGTCGAACTTTGAGTCAAAATCTGTGTCAGCTTCATCGTAAGATTCTCTAGAAGAGAAGTAGTTGTTGAGTTCTCCCCTTGGTCTTGATGAGGTACCTCATCAGTTGGCTTTGTCATGGTTGCCAATCACAATTCCTTCGCAAAGGAATTTCTGGTCAGGTCAAATTAGTGCAACAACAGCACAAGTCAATGTTGCGGCAGCGATTTGATTTGGTCAAAAGAATGTGGAGAAAACTAGGGTTCCTGCTTTGATACCATGTTGAAAAATAGATCACTATTATTCTTAGTATATCTTTTTTTTCTTTTACAATGCTATATTTATATATACACATACAAGTATTGCTAGGATAACAATCGCCTATTAGGTAAACTATTCGCTTTCTATATGCATTATCCCAACAAATCAACTCGCGCAAATATAAATATTTTTTCCTATACATATCACTCCTACAAATCAACTCACGCCAACATTTTTGTCACCATGGATCACCATCAGGGCTGAGTTTTATTCTTTTCACTTAAAGTGAGTCGTTATAACATATTCTTCTAAAGGATCGAGTTTTTGTGTGCTTAATCTAAGTCTCGCGACTTGTGTACTTTGACTTTTTTAAAATTGAAGCTCTTGAAACACTTAAAGGTTGACATACGATACATATATAATTTTTTCATAAATTTTTCTATATTAAGAAAATTATTTAAACTTTTGGTCGAAAATAAAATAGTATTTTTTTTTGTTTTTATTTAAATCCAAACAAACTGGCTACTTAAAAATATCATATACATGTCAATGCACCAAGCAGATCTTCATGTCTGCTGACTATTTTTCAGACTTCTGCATTTGAGGCTTGTTTGATTCGTTGATTCTTTTTTAATTCTTCATTGGAAGATGAAAAAAGGGAACACGATAATGTCGCTTTGTCCAACTTGCATTAATTATTTCCTAAAGCACGACCTTAACGTGGACGCGGGCTGTTCTTTTTTGCGCTCATATTTTTCCAAACAATCGATTTTTATTAAATATAATTAGAAACACAGACATTCTCTTCAATGTTGGACCTTCATCTCTCTCTCTCTCTTCTTCTTCTGACTGGCTTTGCTGCTCTACCTCAACCCTCATTCGAAGGTTCAGGCTCTCTCTCTCTCTCTCTCTCTCTGCGCGCATGTGTGGCGTTTGTGGTACCTTTGCTTCGTTTGTCAAAGGAGATTTTGTGCAATAATGCAAATTTCAAGTAGATTTATCTACACATGTATATGATTTAATGTTTGTTAAATTATATCTCGAATTTGAGTGTTTGCAAAATGCGATTTGTTTGGATAAAATTTTATTATTATTTAATCGTGGGACTACATGAAGAATGCATGAAAGATTACAAAGAAGAAAATAATAGAATAAAGAAAAAAAAGGAGCAAAGTCGCAAAGTTTTTCTCTTTCACTTATATGCTATTGTGTCGTGTCCGACATGTGTCGGAACGTGTCGGACACGTTGACACACTCGAACACGGTTGCACACGTAGTTAACGCGTGTCGGATTTTCCGACACGCGGTCAACTTTTGCTCAACACGTTTGGACTCGTGTGTCTAGAAGAAGATGAAGGGTGGAGACAAGGGCAAAGGGAGCAGAGATGGTTGCGAGCGATGGCGAGAGACGGCCAAAGAAAGAGCATAGACTAAGGTTAGGGCCGCCTCTGTGATGCTGCGATGGACGTCGACAAGGCTGCAGCTGCGAGGAAGAAGGAGAGGACGGGGTCGTGTGGCGAGCCGCGAGGAGGAGAAGGATGGAAAGGAAGAGAAAGGAAAGGTCGTGCCGTGAGTGGCAAGCGGTAAAGGAGCTAGGGTTTTCATAAAAAAAAAAAGCTCAAATATAATATAAAAGGAGACTCTGTCACTCTGATGGGCTGTGTAACTTTTAATTCGAGGGGGGAGGGGAAGTGACAGGACAGCTGGTGGTGGGGAGGGAAAGAAAAATAAATTTGGGGGTGGGGAAATTTGGGGATGGAGGAAATGGACGATGGTGGGGAGGGAAAGAAAATAAATTTGGGATGGAGGGAAATGGACGAGGGAAAGAAGAGTGGGAGTGGGGATTTTTTTAATTGAAAATATAAATAAATAAGTTTAAAAAATAATTTTTAAAAAATAAAAGTATTGAATTTGAATTAAATTAATTAAAAATAAAAATTATAACGTGTCCCAACGTATCGAATTTTTATTTTTTAAGAAATAATGTGTCAATGTATTATGTTGTGTCGTGTCACTTGTGTTGCCATGTCTATGCTATATAGCTTATATGTAGGAGGAGGAGCCGAATTCTTCTATCCACGGTGGGGCCCACCACAACTTTCATGCCTGGACTTTCTATCCTTACGCCGATGGAAATTAAAGGAAGCTTCTGCACGGGAAGAAGGAAAGTGGTGGGCACGCGCACGTAAAAGGGAAGTCCTTCGAAGCTGCCGAAAACCCTACGGAGAAAAGCAGCCGCATGTCAAGCCAATGATGGAGCCGCACGCGTTATACTTTGAGCCCAGAGACGCGTGATAATTTTTTTGTGCTGTGAATTGATATTTAAGTAAGTTGTTTATTTATAAGAAATACTCAAACATGTGAATGATTGTAAACTCTGATTCTCTAATTATAGTAAATTATTTACTGTTGACTTTTTCTGTAGATGTAGGTATCGATATTTGAATCGATCACGTAAATTTTTGGTATTTTTATTTTTTCGTTTATTTTTCTAACAATTTTGCGTTGACATAAATTACAAGATCCTATCGTTTCTACATATTATATCCCAACGGTGTTTATAACAAAAATTGGCTTATTCATCGGCATGATATTAGTAACCATGTGACTTGAACAAAGTATAGCCATCAATAAGACAATGATATGTAAGCCTTTATTGATTAGTTATCAACATACGATAACAGCTGGCTGTCAATTAGCAAAATTGGTTGAGGGAGATATTGAGTAAAAGGCGTGGATAGATGTTCAAACAAAGAATCATTCCAAAGTTGGCCATTTCACAAATAAAGTAGAGGTAAGATTCAGGTACAATTTATTTGAACTTAAAACTGCTTGTGGATAAGACAATGGGACAAAATAAATCACAGATAAGGTAACGGACTCGGATGAGAATTTAAAGGATATATCCAGAGATAAGAAATCGAGGTAATGTGAAGGTATGGAGTTAGAAATTCCGGAGATGTAAAAGGATGGCCAAAACTGCTCTCTTTCATCTATTTAATTGTCACGCATTAGGTCAAATTAGGGGTTTTAAAAATTGAGCTTGCAAAGTGACGTGGGCAAAATGTGATACGGGTATTTAGAGTTTTCTTTTATTACATATATTGTCCAAAGTGTGAAGTCCCAGTGAAAGTAAGTCACCGTTCACCTCTACACCATCGTTGGATATTGGCTCCACCATTGTGAAAAAGAGGAGAATCATTAAAAATTAGATGCATGTATTATAAGTAAAAATACGTGTAAATTACTGAAAGAAATTATCTCCCAGTATGGTAAAGAGAGCACCCACTCCATAAATAGGCCCATCTATTCAATTGATGTAATCCGCCAGACGAAGTGATTGATGAGTAATTGATCAACCTTTTCAGTTTGCTTGGATCCTCGTATTTGATGGGGGTTTTGACCTTTATGGAATAAATCAGAATGTTACAAATTGTACCGCAGGAGGACTTTTAAAAAGGGAGCAAAAAGTGACGGGACCGCAAATCTGGTAGAGAGAGAATAGCCCATTTAAATGTACGTTCATATTACAAGTAGGAAAATCTGTGTCGCCTAAAGTCGCATCGTGATTGAATGGAAGAACGTTTGCCGATGTGATTCATAAGTAAGGCCATGATTCCTTGGCGAAAACGACAATTGCAGTTCGTCATTCCAACGTGGTCGCTTTCGTACGTCTATTTGTTCAATTTCACGTCTGGTAGGACGAAGCAATTAACTAGTTTGAAATAAATATTCATCATATTTTGAAAATTAGAAGTTTGCTTGAAGAAAGCTCACCAACCTCAATCTTTTAAATTGATGAAGAATGATAGCTGCCTAAATCAAATATTTGATAGCTTACTCGCCCAGATGAATCAGGAAAATTTCTGCCGGAGGTAAGTTTCGAATAGATTTGGCAGCTCTTAATTAGTAGCCAGACTGGATTGAAAAGTTCTTGATTGTCGGAAGCAACTCGCGAATTGAGGCAGAGTTCGATCGATTTTGACGGGAAAGATTATTGCGTTGTTTTTTTTTTCTTTTTTTTTGGTGCTAGAGGGACCGGCTTGCAGCCGACAGCCACGCCGTAAACCCCCATGTGACACTTAAACAGGAGGACCCACCACCCCAGAGTCACACTTAATACACGTAGCGCCTCCCCTGAATTTTGAATCCTTCACTTCTTCGTTGAGGATCAGCAGAGTCTTATCCAGTGAAGCCACCGCGGCCAATGGTACGATTATTGCGTTGTTCTTTTCCAAGAAAATGGATTTTTTTTTTCCTCTTGATTAATTTCTGAAGGAGTTGGTAATAATGACGAAATAAAAGGAACTTTCCCCGACTTGGGGAATGAAGTACTGCATTTGTGTTTTTGTTCATTACATTTTGTTACAATATCTCTTCCAATGGAGATAACTTGGTATAACCGTATAACTCCAATTCTTGTACTATCCAAATCATTCCTTTTCAAGCATTTCCTGGTCAGTAGAGAAACCGACATAGTCATACGGTTAACCTGAGTAGGAAATGTTGTGATTCCAACATAAGATTTATTATATTCAAATTAAAGGCGTATTTGTTTGAGTAATTTTTTTTGGTTAATTAGTTATTTAGACTTTCACGTATTTAATTTGCTGAAAATGAATAATTAGTGAAAAACTATTTACGATTAAAGAAAATATGCGTGCTTAAAATTAGGAAAATGAATTCTCTCATCCAATAAGAAAGTAATTTCGTTAATCATGATATTTTTCTTTTTCCGAAAAGAAACAAACTCTAAACTTTTGATCACTCTGTCAATCCGGGGAGACATAGGCATCATCCTTTTCTTTGACAACAACTTGGGCCAATCTTCCTTGTCGGTCGATGGTCCATGTGAAAGACATGAGATTACATTGATCAAGTATAAAATAATCTGATCTTTTCTCAAATGATTGATCGCCAACCAGCAGCATTCCAACCCTAATTGCCATAAAGCCTAGCACAGAGTGAAGAGAAGACACAAAGAAATGAGCCACTGATTAAGGTCGCCCACTTTAGGGTACCGAGCAAGCTGTCAAGTGATAATAAAAAAATAAAATTAAAATAGCATTGCCCATCACTGATTCATCACTGCAGTAGAACAAAACCTCGTACGCATCAATCCGCACGATCTTCTGCATTCCTTTCGTGGAAGCACTGAATCTCACTTGCTAATGGTCTGTGCTCACGCATGCACAGCTTCACTGTACAAATGTAATATCTCAAAGATGAAAGACATCACTAATATTTTCTCAAACGCTGTTGTTTTTTTTTTCCTCTAACGTCCGTGGAGCTCAATCTGTGCTATGTTTGTGAAATTTGGACAAAATTCCATGCGCGAATTCTTATAAAACTATAAAATTTTCGGGGTAAGATAGAGGATGAAAAGTTATAAAATAAGGGACATTTTTTACCCCATTTTCTTCGCCTACATTGCTTCCCAAGATCATGAAATGCCGGTATGTATGTTTTTACGACAAATCATGACTATTAAAATTGTCAGTGTTTTAGAAATCACTCGGTCAACCCTTTAAGATTGCTGATTGCAAATTTCAATCACCATATGAAAAGGTTTTTGAGCTTTTGCTCTCTATTGTTTTCAAAGACATACTAAAGTACATTGCATTTCACGAGCGTATATGATTTTAAGTGGTCAAATTATTTTAGTTAAGAGTCATATCATAAACCCTCTCTCATCAAATATTTGAGTGCTACAATCATATTAAAGTTAGTATGACGTGTTAACACCTCCTCGGGGCATCAAGAAAGTAAGTCTTGTTGATGATCGATCTTGAGGAGACTCTAGTGGTTGACTTAGGGTTTATTTGATAATCTATTTATGGACTGAACATTGAATGAAATTAAGTTTGTTTGCTAAGCTTGACTTGCATTGACTTGATAGAGTCAATTAAGCAAAAGACTTAATGTAGTAAGTATAAGAGGGGTTGCTTAATTTAATCAAAAGGAAAAATAACTGATGGCAAGTCGAATCTTGCCTAATATTTTGCTAAAAACAACTAATGATTGTTCTATGTTTGGTAAGATAAGAAATTAATAATAATCAATTGTCAATTTTAATTATCATCAAGCAAATTATTATTATTTATCGTTATTATTTTTTTTTTTCAGCACTTTTGGTTTATTGGCATCTAAATTCTTGCCCTTCATACTGCCAAACAAGCCCTTGGTCTTATGCACGGAAGTTGACCTGTACTATCTCTTTATTTCTAGAAAAAGTAAAACTATTTGTCACAGGTCGAAAGTTTCCTGGCCGATGAGCTGAAATACCGAGCTAGCCTTCTATTGATAGATTGTTCCATGATAGTATGGTAAATCGGCATTCTCGTGATTGCCGTTACCATACCCAATTTAGTTTGGGGATTTAGTTTCTTGAGTAAGACAAAAAGATTACTTCAGCATAACACCCAAATCGACCATCCCAAATGAGTGAGGAATAATGTTAAAATCAAATAAAATTCTCCCTTCATTATGAAACGCTTATATCACACCTAAATGCTAACAAAATGACTCTTATGAGCTAATAAATTACTTACCCAAAGCGATGACTCAAACCTAAACACAATGCGAAACTTGTCCACAAAACCTTAAAATATCATTCCAACAAAACCATTGCTCTAAAATGATGTATGTGCTGAGTTCACGGCTCCACAACGCTATAATTCACAATTCCCATGAAAACCTGAAACTCCACAACTAAAAAAATGGATTTCATGGCTTGATTTTCACAAAATTTCATTATATGATTTATATCCGAAAACTCCTCCGATTGAACAAATGAGGGGTGTCAACCCTTACCGGGCATTGCGCTATGTAATTGAGTTGACTTGACAAGGTCCCATCAGTATACGCATGTGAAAGCCCCTTTCCCTTCTTTCACATTCCTTTCTTCTTTGTTTTTCTTTCCTCTTTCTCCCTTTCTCTCTTTCCTCTCAGTTTCAGACTATGTAGTATTGACACGAACACGCAACATGCAACACGAACGATACGACACGCCAACGCGTTATTTGTAACAAAATGGAGAATTCTGACATGTTATATATTAAATATATATTTTTATATATAAATGCAAAAATAAATAATAAAAAAAGCATATAATTAATTTATACTAAAAATATTAATTCAACATTTGTTAATGTCATTCATTGTTTTAATTTGATAGAGATTGAATAAGAAATTCAAAAATTGCAAACACAAAAGAGTAAATTTGAAAGGACATGTCATGTTTTCTTACACTTGTTGAAAATTAGTGAGATTTCTTATAATCCCAAACAGAGTTCGGAGTTCATGATATAGACTGGCTTGGAGCTCCTTTGCAAAACAAGGATTGAGAAAAATGAAAATCTAGGACAAGAACTCTCGAAGTACGACCAAAAGAAAAGGAAATAACTAAATTCATCATGGAAAATGTAAGAGATAACTTACAAGCTAATGACATAGACCAAAAGAGATAACTTATAGGCGATGCTTGCGAGAGGTGGAAAGTAGCAAAAATAAAAATAAAAATCACAACTTTAAGTTTGTGGGAGCGGCGGAGTGACATCAGCGAGAAGAGAGGCGTTCCATTGTCACTCACCGTAATGTCAAAACTTATAAGTGAGAAACTTGAAAGTGAGAATTTTTTTCTTTTCCCTTTATTTTTGTTATTTTCATTATTTTTTCATATATTTATTTTATTTTTTTGGTAAGGCATATATTTATATTTTGACCCCTCAAGTATTGAAAATTTCTAAAATTGACTATATGCGTGTCAGAATTACGCATGTTGGAATTTTGGACTCATGTATCGGAGTGTGTCAAGAAGAGTTGATTACGTGTCGAATTTCTTAACACTCGTTGACTGCGTGTCGGAATGTGTCCGAGCGTGTTGGAGCGTGTTGGATACTTGTCGGAGTGCCGGATACGACACAAAGGCTTCCGGAGAGTGTTGGTGTTTATGAAGTTTTAGATTGTAAATGTAATAGTGGGATATTTTCTTTGACAATGTCAAAGAAGCGGTGGGCCGACTTATGTTTAAAAAATAAAAGAAATAAAAAAAAAAGGTGGAAAAGTCAAAAGTAAGGAGAAAAAGAAGTAAAGTGAGTTTTCACATTTAAAGTGGCCGACCGTGAAAGTGGGGTTTCGCGGGTGAAAGAGAGGGGTTGACGATTGACCAAGGCACATAAAAATTCAATAAGCGAATAAGCGAAGTAACCCGAATACGCGGTTGCTATCAACAAGCATCAATCGCATAGAAAGTGGCAGTTTCGCCTTTCTCTGTTATCCATCGATCTCTTTCTATGGTGCACTTCCATAGCTTGGAGAACTCACATTCGAAAATCATGATTGTTCTGGCCTCAATAACGGTCATGGCCTGTCTATTCGTCCCCCTCACCACATCGACAGTGTCTTTTAGCAACACCACCTTCGATTTCCCAAGTTTCAATCCGAATAACCACGACATATCTTATGAATACGATGCATATGCTTCTGATGCTAGCCTCCAGCTCACTGTCGACCAGCAAGACAAGGCCTCCAATGGAAGTGCGGGGCGAGCAACCTACGTGAGACCAATGCATCTCTGGGACAAATCCACAGGGAATGTAGCAGATTTCACTACTCATTTTTCGTTTGCAATCAACTCACTAGGCTGTAACGTTTATGCCGATGGAATGTCTTTCTTTCTGGCTCCCAATGGATCCAGCATCCCACCCTATTCGGAAGGCGGCAACTTGGCTCTCATAAGTTCACCAAGTAATTATTCAGACTCCAGCAATGCTTCTTTTGTTGCTGTGGAATTTGATACTTATGTTAATTTGGGGGATCCCCCGTATGAGCATATTGGTATTGACATCAATTCTGTGAATTCTACGACGACCCATCCCTGGAGATGGAATAGAATTGGGAGTGGTGGATGAGTTCGTGCTACTATTGCTTATGACTCCAGCGTGCAGAATTTGAGTGTTTTGTTGATTGATGATGAAAGTGATGGGAGGTTGAGCAAAAATCAATCTAGCCTTTCTTTGATCATTAACTTGACTGAGTATTTGCCGGAATGGGTGACTATTGGCTTTGCTGCTACAACAGGGTCTGCATTCGAGATACATACTATTTACTCATGGAACTTCAGTTCTAGTTTGCAAATTGAATTGAATGAAAACTTCAATCAGTCTACCGTGCCGACGGTCAACTTGTCTTCTGAAAAAAAGAGCAAGTCATGGATATGGGTCGTCATTGGATTATCAAGTGCCTTTCTGTTGATTAGTCTCATTTTCACTATTACCTGGTTTAGACATCGGTTGAAGAAAGATATAAATCACACGAGTGAAACAAGAGACACCCGTGATGACCATGATGTCATGCGAATGGAAGAAGAAATTGGAGAGGTTGCCGGTCCGAGGCAGTTCTCTTACTCAGAATTGGCTGAGGCAACGAACAATTTCACAGATGACAGGTTACTCGGGCAAGGTGGTTTTGGAAGGGTGTATGAAGGTTGCCTAGATGGCATCCGTTCTAGCGTTGCCGTCAAGAAGGTAACGCCTGAGTCGGGACAGGGGATGAAGGAGTATGCAGCGGAAGTAAAGACCATCGGCCAACTGAGGCATCGGAACTTGGTGCAGCTGCTGGGTTGGTGCCATGACAAGAAAGAACTCCTCCTTGTCTACAAATTCATGTCCAATGGTAGCTTGGATTCACACCTATTTGAAGGCAAGACCCTGTTGTCGTGGGAAACGAGGTACGAGATTGCTAAGGGCTTGGCATCGGCATTGTTGTTCCTCCATGAGGGATGGGAGCAATGCGTGGTGCACCGAGATATCAAATCCCGCAATGTCATGCTTGACTCAGATTTCAATGCCAAATTGGGCGACTTCGGCTTGGCTAGGCTAATCGACCATGCCAAGGGGGAGCATACGACTATTTTGGCAGGGACAAGGGGTTATTTGGCTCCGGAATGCATTTCTACTGGAAAAGCTACTAAAGAGTCAGATATTTATAGCTTTGGTGTCGTCCTATTGGAAATAGCATCTGGGTTAAAAGCTTTAGGGCCGACGGAAGCAAATGGCCGTAAGCATCTCGTGGAACGGGTCTGGGAGGCGTATGGTACTCGAAAGCTACTTGAAGAGGCTGATCCAAAATTATGCGGTGAATTCAACGAGGAACAAATGGAGCGCTTGATGATCGTGGGACTTTGGTGTGCGCACCCTAATTACACGCTTCGACCTTCAGTTAGAAAAGCGGTAAATGTCTTGAATTTTGACCAACCACCACCTAATCTCCCAGGGAAGGCACCTGTGCCGACATATCTCCCACCTCCCTCGGACCGGTCGAATTTATCACTCATGTCGTGCTGCATCAGGACAACTAGCTCGGACGGCAACACCTCTCCCGATGCCGCATGCTCGTCATCTCCTTCCGCTTTGTTGTCGAATGCTCAATAAGTTCTAAACTCTTATCCTGTTCCCCTTTTATTGCGTGTTAACAAACATCCAGTGCAGATTCGTTGTGATTGGTTTCTCTCCTTCGATGACGGTCAAAGCCGTGGTTGACGTCCCGAATCGTTGTGTATAGTTCATTGGACACGGCATAAAATTAGTATGATTTCATTACAGCTCCTGTTTGGCCAAACAACTCCATTTCTTAAATACTGTTTTCCATGTCTCTTTATCAGCCTCATTGACAGTCGACTTTCAGTGAAACGCAAAATTATTTTCTCAAGAAGAAAAGGCAAGCATGCCTCCGAAGCAAGTTTCTTCCCAACTGGGAAGCAAGTAGCCTACCTCAACCCTCATGCCTCCGAAGCAAGTTTCTTCATAACCGTGCTTGGTTCTCAACATTGTGCTTTTGTTTCAGGCTATGTTAATGGCATGACGATTGTAGATTAAGTTTGTATGGAAGATGGCTTTGCCAATGAAGTTGGTGATAAATATGCTGAGTTCTCAACATTTTGTTTTTGTTTCAGACTACGTTGATGGCTTCATGATTGTAAATTAAGTTTGCATGCACAGCAAATTCGGAGGCTAATTTCAAACCAGGAAGTCTGACCAATTTTGTCAATCAGCACGCCAATTTAGAATATGCAAATAACAATTTTTTTTTTTGGGTCAAAACACTAGTACCATTTCATTCATTCACAGCAGTACTACATAAGTGTTGATGACAAGAGTCTAGGCATAATAAATCCCAAAGGTGTTGTGGGGCTTAGACAGCCAAGTATATGGGAGTATCCCTTTTTGGAGGGTTTTAGCGGTCCAATCTGCAAATTGATTCGCAAATAACAAGTTGAGTTATCATTAAATAATGGCGGTGCATGTGTGAGTTGTCAAGATGGAATGAAAGGAGCTCTTATGTGAAAGTGGATCTGGCTAGATATTTCAAAGGATTCAAGTTTTGAGACTCCTAATTGGATCTTCCAATTCCAAAGATATTGATCTTTTACTGTGCTTTTCGCCATAGCAGTACCAAAGCCGATTAGCAGTTAGCCTCAACAATTGGATTGTCAATGATTGCCAAGTTGTGATTGGAATGAAGACAATGTAGCAACAAACTGCCATCGCTAAAGAAAGCACCTTAGGGGACGAAGTTGTAATCTTGATGCGGAAAATTCTTCTTTGTGATTATACTTATCATTGCTCAAAACCTTTTAGGTGACGGAACTGGAATTGTGTCGGCATAAGTCAAGTCTTTGGTGATGAACAAGGTTTTCATTGTGAAATGCTCAAGCTTTAGCGACGAAATTTGCATTTACTACCCCCGAGATGAATTTTCGCAATGAAAAAAGGGATTTTTTTTTTCGCCACGGACCACCTTCAGGACCGAGTTTTATTCTTGTCACTAAAATTGAGTCGCTATAACATATCCTTCTAAAGGGTCAATTTAGATTGATTTCTACTTTCTAATTTCTTTGCTTAATCTAAATCTTGCGGCTTGCCTACTCTGTTTTTTCTTCTGAAACTGAATCTCATGAAACATTCAAACGTTGACATACAATGCATCTATAATTTTTTTTTCATAATTTTTCTATATTTTGAAAATTATTTAAACTTTTGGTGGTTAAAAAATTTTTTTTTTTGTTTTTATTTAAATCCAAACAAACTGGCTACTTAAAAGTTATCATATACACATCAATGCACCTAGCAGATCTTCATGTCTGCTGACTATTTTTCAGACTTCTGCATTTGAGGCTTGTTTGATTCGTTAATTCTTTTTTAATTCTTCGCTGGAAGATGAAAAAGGGGCACATGATAATGTCGCTTTGGCCTGCAGCATTAATAATTTCTTAAAGTATGACCTTGACGTGGACGCGGACCTCTCTAAACAATCCATTTTTATCCAATAAAATTAGAAACACTGACACTCTCTTCAATGTTGGACCTTCATCTCTCTCTGTCTCTTCTTCTGACTGGCTTTGTGGCTCTACCTCAACGCTCATTCAAAGGTTCAGGCTCTCTCTCTCCCTCTCTGCGCGCATGTGTAGCGTTTATGGTACCTTTGCTTCGTTTGTCAAAGGAGATTCTGTGAAATAATGCAAATTTCAAGTAGATTTATCTACTCATGTGTTTGACTTTGTGTTTACACCAAAAATTGGCTCAGTCATCGGCATGACATTAATAAGCATGTGACTTGAACAAAATATGACCATCAATGAGACAATGATATGTAAGCCTTTACCGACGGCCATACCAGTAGCACGGATTCTTGTTGACGGTTATGCTTATTAATGACCATGATTAGTTATCAACATATGATAACAACTAGCTGCCGATTAGCAAAATTGATTGAGTGAGATACTGATTAAAAGGCATAATTAGATAGTCAAACGAAGAATCATTTGAAAGTTAGCCATTTGACAAATAAATTGGAGGTAAGATTCAGGTGCAATTTATTCGAACTTAAAACTGCTCGTGGATATGATAGGACACAAAAAATCGCAGACAAAGTAACAAACTCAGACAAGAATTTAAAGGACAACCACCTAGAGATAAGAAATGGTGGTAACGTGAAGGTATGGAGTTAGAAATTCCGAAGATGTGAAAGCATGGCCAAAACTACTCTCTTTCGTCTAATTTGACATTACTTATCCAAATTACATCACATTCTTGATGTGGGACTTCTCTCACTCAACACCTTCACACAGTCACCTTAACTATTTAATTGTCACACATTAAGTCAAATTATAGGGGTTTTAAAAATTGAGATCGCAAAGTGACGTGGAAAAAATGTGACACGAGTATTTAGAGTTTTCTTTTATTGCATATGTTGTCCAAAATGCGACGCACCAGTGAAAGTAAGTCACCGTTCACCTCTACAGCATTGTTGGATATTGTCTCCACCATGTGAAAAAGGGGAGAATCATTAAAAATTGGGAAAATCCTAAATAAGTACCCAAAGTATCTTCATTTTCTCAAAAGAGGATCTGGAATTGAGTCTGTTTCAAATAAGGACCAAAAGTGGTCATTTAGTCTCGAAGAAAGATCTCACTCACCAGCCGGTGAATAGATATATCTCCGATGCATATTCTAGTGGCCTGGTCAAGGGTATTTTTCTCCAATTTTTTTTATATTTTATTTTAAATTTTCAATTGTCTTGTTCTTTATTTTTTTATTTTTTTGTTGGGTCAATGGTTGCAATCATCTTCTTCATCCCATGTTCGTCTTCTTCTCAAGAACATCGGACTTGGGACGAGTCGGTGAGCGCTGGCCGTTGGTGAGGGTCAGAGAGGGTTGGATGCCTAGATGCCCATCGCCAATAGTGGGTTAGGGTTGCCAAGCCCTCATTAGCTACAAGCAAGGGCTTGCAGGCCAACTCTCGCCAAATCTAGCAAGGGTGGCCTCGACTGCAGCCAGCGAGGGCCGTCGAGCCCTCGTTGATTGCGAGTGAGGGCTTGCAAGCCCTTGCTAGCCCTTATCAATGGCTGGTGAGGTGGGCAAGCCCTTGCCTAGGGCCGGCGAGGGGTGACCTCGCTGATGTCCGCGAGGGGTGACCTCTCCCGCCTACGCCCACCGCTCCACCGACAAACTCGTCTTATGCCAGGACTACGACTGGGACGCCCACGTCGCCTTTGTTATCCCTTCCTCCCATCACTGCTCCCAGATTGACAACTTCTTTGGCTACCCCTTTTTCCTCAAGGACCTCTTTGTAGGGCATCGATTTGGACAACTGCCCTCCCCCTCAACCAGCGAGGACTCGATGGCCCTTACCTGCTGCCAGTGATGGGCGTCAAGCCCTTGCTCTCTGCTAGTGATGGGCATCGAGCCCCGCCGACCCTTACCAACAACCAATGCTCGTCGGCCTTTCCCCACGTTTGGTGTTCTTGATCTGGGCAAGAAGAAGTGAATAGGGGACGAAGAAGACAATGAAAAAGGGCAACCAAAAATGGGAAAAAAATGGACGAAAATACCATAATTAGACCACTGGAATATATATCGGAGATGCATCTATTTATCGGCTGGTGAGTGAGATCCTTCTTTGAGATTAAATGACCACTTTGGGTCATTCTTTGAGGCAAACTCCACTTTAAATCATTTTTTGAGAAAATGACGACATTGTGGGTCCTTATTTGAGATTTTCCCTTAAAAATTAGATACGTGTGTTATGAGTAAAAATGCACATAAATTACCGACAAAAATGATCTCCCATTATGGTGAAGAGAGCACCCACTCCATAAATAGGTCCATCTAATCCGTTGATGTAATTTCCCAGACGAAGTGATTGATAAGTAATTGATCGACCTTTCTAGTGTGCTCGAGTACTCGTTTTTCAAGGGGTTTTGGCCTATATGGAATGGATTAGAATGTTACAAATGGTATTGCAAGTGAGCTTTTAAGGAGGGAGCAAACAAAGAATGACATTAAAAGTGCTAAAAATTATGTACGACGCTTACTTTAATACTAAAAGTTTTTGCCAGCTTATTTAAGTATCAAATTGGAGAAAAAACAATCACTTACGCACCAACAGTAAAAATTCTAACAAATTGATTACATGGTTTTTATAAATAAAAATTTTAAGTGGCATATCTTATGTGACATCCCGATTTTATAATCCTATTTTCAATAAATTGAGACGGGCATTTCGTTGGCACGCATATAGTTCCTTTCCTTGGGTCGGCCACTCATGTGAAAACTAGTCTATCAGGTAAAGCCGTTAAGAGTTTCTAATGCATCATACTCGAGAATTTGATTAGGAAGCGACCTTTCAACCGAGCTAATTTGCAAGGGTCATTACGGCACAAATAAAAATCGATTAGAGATCGAAGATAGGTTGACTCGA
The DNA here is from genome assembly GCA_017140185.1 of Eucalyptus polyanthemos subsp. polyanthemos. Classification (NCBI taxonomy): domain Eukaryota; kingdom Viridiplantae; phylum Streptophyta; class Magnoliopsida; order Myrtales; family Myrtaceae; genus Eucalyptus; species Eucalyptus polyanthemos. The sequence continues at coordinate 18,264,069 of CM029463.1, read as the reverse complement.
CATGGGCATGTGATCGAGTGTGGGTGATTCCACCAGATCGCACAATTCTTGTCGATCGGCATTGGATCGACTTTCCTATCGATTGGGTACCCTGTGTTCGTATTTGAAACCTTGAGATTATGCCGACAACCGAAAGTCGCCAATGTTTCAAAGATGTACATTGTGGCTTGAGATGATCAACCATAGGTCAAATGCATAAAAATTTCTAAAGGCTACTCGGTAGGTTGGGCCGCGTTAGTATCGTGCCAAAGTGAAATTAACTGTGGAATTGAGATCGAATTCAAAAATTGGAAGTCTGGGTGTGTCACAAATCATTTTAGGATCATTGATTCATCTTCGAAATATTTTTCATGCAAGCCGAGTCTTTTAGCAAATTAATAAGAGAATGGCTAATTTGGCTCGAGAAATTAGTAAGCCCGCCTTTAGTCGCGCGCTTTTGGGACTTAAGTTGGTTTTATGGACAAGTGAAGATGTGAATTGAAGAGTGGTGACATTGGATTAATTTATGGACTTCAATTGGACTTAATTGGAAGATAATTGATGGGAATTGAATAAATTAATGTATAAGGATTTGGACCCCGGCGGAAATGATATTGCACGCATTGAATAATGTTGTGGGAGAGGAGATAGTGGAAGATGACATAATGCGGGTGATGTCATGCTGATTGAAGCCAAGCGAATGGGGTGTTGACAAGTGGCAAGAGCCCATTGGCCCTCATAAAGTGGGGTTTTTTTCCCTCTCACCTATCAATATCATCTTCTTCATTGGAACCTTGAGAGGAGAGAGAAAGGAGGGGGGGAGGATGTGCGACCGGACCAGCCAAGCCGACCGCCCAAACGCCGCCTCCTTCGCCGCTCGTCGTTTGTAGTTCGTCACCGTCACCGGAGCCGTCGCAGTGGCCGTTCGTCCGCACGCCTTTGTCCTCCTCTCTCCCGTTGTCTCTCTTCTCCATTTCCATGGTGCGAAGACCAGAAAAATGCAAAGAAGAAGAAGCTGCAGCCATGGCCGTTCGCTCCTGCTCGCACACCGTCGCCGCCGTTGCTCCGCGCCGCTCCGCCGGTCAGCTCACCTATTTGTCACCCTCGTCCGCGCCAGGCCGCGTTTCAGCAGCTTGTCCGAGCAGCTCGGGCCGTCGTTGGAGCTCCCTCCGCCGCCGTCGACCTCCCCTTCAACCCGTCCAAGCCCTCGCCAGTTTCCTTCGCCGTTCCTCCGCCTGAACCGCCACCGTGCAGCCCTCCGTCGGCCTCAACCAGCAGCCAAGAAAAGTGGGTCTCACAGCTCGGTTTTGGCCCGTTTTGGCCACCTTCCCGAGCCCGGATGCTCGGCCCGCCTTGAGGAAAGTCGATCCTCGCATCGTCCTCATCGTTTTGGTTCGCTCGGCTCGCTAATCCAATGAGTTTAACTCACTAAACCTCGCTTAGAGGGTTAATTATGCTTTAGGTGTGCTTAGTTTATGTTAAGTGTGATTAGGTGGTTAGTTTAATTTATTTAAGTGTTGATTATATTAATGTGTTTAATTAGCTTAAAGTGTGATTAAATTAAGGTTAAGTGAATGTTTACATTAATATAAACCTTGATGTGACATAAAGGAATTTACTTTTGATTTATTTAAATATTTCGAAATTATTTAATAATTTAATAATATATCATTATTCGAAATTATTAAAATATTATTATTTAATTATTTTCGGAATAAATTTAATTATTTATTAAATTCCGAAAATTTTGTCGGGACCTTAAATTCTCGAAATTTCGTGCGGTTGGCTTGCTGTGTAATCAAATTTTGAAATTAATGATTGGATATTATAAATTGAATGTGGATTGCGAAAAAAATGGATATTATTATTTAATTAATTTTCGGAATAAATTTAATTATTTATTAAAATTCGAAAATTTCGTCGGGACCCTTGTTCTCTCGAATTTCATGCCGACCGCTGCTATGTATTTAGAATTTGAATTTGATGATTGATTGTGGCAAATTGAGTGTGATTGTGATAAATAGGGATTCTTTTTATAAATTCCCAATTGTCGAAATTGATGGGAGATTGGCCGTGATTAACCACCTATTAGAGGTCGTGCTTAGTGAGGCCGTGATGAACCACCTATTAGAGGTCGTGCCTAGTGAGGCCGTGAATTGCCACCTGATAAAGGTCACGCCCAATGGGGCCGTGAATTGTCACCTATTAAAGGTCGCGCCCAGTGGGGTCGTGATATGCCACCTGATAAAGGTCGCGCCCAACCGGGCCGTAATCTACCACCTTTTTAAAGGTCGTGCCGAGTGGGGCCGTGATGCCACTGATTCTAATTTTTTTGGGTGGGCCGTGATTAAGAGTAGTGATTGAATTGCTGAATTGACATGTAATCGGCCAAGTCGATTGATCGCTGAGACGATCTAAGTGGTTGAATTGTTCTGACGATGTGATTGTGCCATGGTTGTTTGGTTATTATAATTGTACGTGGTTGAATTATATAAATTGTGTTAACCTGTAGATGAAGGCTAATGCGAGGTAAGTCTTCTATGTAATGTGGCTAGGCCACCCAGGACGTATTTTCTTTCTAATAGGGGTTTATGGGGTTGAACTTGCTGAGACATCGTCTCATCCCGGTTATGGGATTAAAATTTCAGGTCCCTGGTGGACGGGGCAACCAGATAGCTTTGGTTGGCCTTGAGGAGTTGCAGATGTGAAGTTATAAGATTGGAGAATGTGTTTGACTTGTAGGTTGTAGGAAAATTCCTTTTTAAGAGCCGGTCTTTTGTAGACTTTTGGCCGTAGACCTCTGTTTGTAATTCTGTTGAATTATGAAAGTGTTATGTTGTTGTTTTGCTTCTTGCTTTTCTATCCCGTATTTTATTGTCAGGGGTTTTATAATATGTTCCGCTTGCGCATTAATAAATCAATGGGGTTAGCGACACTACCTGAGAATGTCACATTTGATTGACCGCAGTGGGATGTGCACGTGCCTGGGGTTCGGGGCGTGACATCTTATATTTTTAAAAACCTAGTCTATGTAGACGTGTAAAACAACGTGGTTTAGGCCAAAATGGCTGGGGAATAAACAAAATGACGTTGCACATCATCTAGGGTAAAAGTGACGTCATTTGAACTTGAGCAATAAGTTTGGCCTTGTCGCATCTCTCCCTATTGCTCGTTCGTTGTCACTTGCTTATTGTCGCACACCTGCCCTTGCTCGCCATTCGCTGGCTGGCTTGCTTGTTGTCCATGGTAAAGGTGTGTTTCTCTCATTGTGTAGCTCAATTGGAGGGGAAAACTAGGGTTTGTAACAGAAAAATTAAGGTTCATGAGACAAAATTAGGGCTTGCAAGGGGAAAATTTTGGACTGTGAGCTACTATTGAAGTTTTTGCTCTATTTGCAAGATTGAGCTGTTAATTCCAGGGGCAAACTGAAATGGGAAGTGAATTTGGGTTTAATGGCCGATTAGGGTTTGAAATTGTGAGGTTCTCTTTTAATTTGAGGATTTAGGGTTATTGTTTGGTAGAAAGGTACTAGACAACTTTATATTAGGATTTAAATATTGACTAGACTCCCATGCAAGCCACGTTGGGTTAAGAAACTATTAAAAAAAGGCGATGTTAAATTTCTGACCAAGCAGACTGTAGTTAGCACTATAAAGATCAATTTTCAAAAGATTTAGCATTTAAGTGATTTTAAAAGAAAGTAGCAATAAAATGAGTTTCGTACACAATTTTTTTCACTTCTAATGCCCTTCTTCCGTGATAGGATCACACATTCAATAGAGAGAGAATAGTCCATTTAAACATACATCCACATTACAAATGGGAAAGTTTGTGATGCCTATAGTCACATTGTGCTCGGATTAAAGAATGTTTTGTCGAAGCCCACGATTTCCAGGTAGAAAACGACAGCAGCAGTTTCTTGTTCCAGCACGCTCGCTTTCATATGTCTATCTGTTCAATTTCATAGTCTGGTAGGACGAAGCAACTAGCTAGTCCGAAATCAATATTAATCATATCTTGAAAATTAGGAGGTTGCTTGAAAAGAGCTCACCAACCTCAATTTTTTTAACTGATGAAGGACGATAGCTGCCTTAATCAAATATTTGATAGCTCACTCGACCAGTTGAATCAGGAAAATTGCAGCTGGAGGTAAGTTTCAATTGGATTTGGCATTTCTTGATTCGTGAAAGAAACCCCTCTTGGTTGAAGCCCCTTAGTGGCCAGATTGGATTGAAAAGTACTTGATTGTGGGAAGGAACTCGCGAATCGATGCACGGTTCGACCGACTGTGACGGGAACGTTTGTTGCATCGTTCCTTTGCAAGAAAAAGAATTTATTTTCCTGTTGGTTAATTTCTAAAGGATTTGGTAATAATGATGGGGGAAAAAAAGCAAGCAAACAAACTCTCCCCGATTTGAGGCATGACGTACCGCCTTTATATATTTGTTCATTACATCTTGTTACCATATCTCTTCCAATGGAGATAACTTGATATAACTCCAATTCTTGTACTATGCAAATCACTCATTTTCAAGCATTTCTTGATTAGTGGAGTAATCGACATAAATGACACAGTTAACCTAAGCAAGAGATGTTGTGATTCCAACTGAAGATTTATCGTATTCAAATTAAAGGTGTATTTGTATGAGTGAAAGAAATTTTTGTGAATTAGTTTTTGGATTTTCATGTGTTTGGTTTACTGAAAATAATCAACCAATAGAAAATCATGTATAATCAAAGAAAATAAACACACTTAAAGTTAAGAAAATGAATTCTTTAACCTGACATGAAATTACTTTCTTTTATCGTGATGTGATTTTAGAAATAAACATAATATAAACATTCCATCACTCGATCGATCCGTTGAGACATAGGCATTATCCTTTTCTTATTCCTACAACTCAGGCCAATGTTCTTGCCGGCCAGTGGTTCAAGGGAAAGACATGAAAGTACATCGATCAAGGACAAAGGATCTGACTTTTCTCACATATTTGATGGCCAACCAGCAGCATTCCGACCCTAATTTTGCCATAAAGCCGAGCACGTGGAGAAGAGAAGACACGAGCAAAGAGCCACTGATTAAGGTCGCCCTCTTGGTACTGACTGAGCACGCTGTCACGTGATAATAAAAAAAATAAAACTAAAATAGCATTGCCCATCGCCGATTCACTCGTACGCATCAATTCGTACGATCTTCTGCATTCTTTCCACGGAAGCACTAATTCTCACTTGCTAATGCTCTGCGCTCACGCATGCACAACAGCACTGCACAAATGTAATGTCTCAAGGATAAAAGATAAGACTAATATTTTCTCAAACACTGTTTTCTTTTTCCTCTAATATCCCTAAATCTCAATTCACAGAAAAAAATTATCAAAAAAGTCCTAAATTTATTATATTAGTATAAATTCAATTCTAAACCTTTAGATATAATGTCGATTCAATCATTTTGGCTAATTTTGATTGGCACCACGTGACATTGTCAGCGCTAATGTAGGCCAATTTAATAATATTGTAATATATTTTGATTTTTAATTATTTTTGATTTTCTTTAATTTTTTGCCTTTCATTTTCCTTTTGTTGGAGATCGGCCACCCGCCATGGCTGGCCATGGACCATGGCAAGGTGAGCTATCCTAGCCTGGGCAAGGTTGCTGTCACCTACCACATGTGAGGCTTGACCGGACAAGGGCGAGCCTCAACGAGGGCTCCCTTGCTAGTTATTATTTATGTTAAATTATATATCAAGTTTAAGCATTTGCAAAATGCAGTTTACTTGGATAAAATTTTTGTTATAAAGTTGTTGCCTTTTTTGGCGTGAAGCGGAGCCGAAGGAAGGAAGTGGTTTAACAAAAGGAACCCTACGTCCGCCGAACCTGAAGCCGCACGTCCAACGTTTCAGAAGCCGCAAGCCATGAGAAGCTTTGAAGAAATATGCGAAGCTGTATGTCCTGATTTTGGTGCACGTAAAGCGTTTTGTTTCAAGCTTGAACGGGCGGTAATTTTATACTGTGAGTTTATATTCAAGCGAGTTGTTTATTTATAAATACTTTGAATTTGGGTTAAATCTATATGTAGGAAATACTTGAGCATTTAAGCGATTATAAATTCCGATTCTCCGACTATAGTAGATTATTTGCTGCTGGTTTTCCCCGTGGACGTAGGTACTGATATTCGGACTGAATCACATAAATTTCCGGTGTCTTTACTTTTTTTTTGTTTATTTCTATGGTGATTTCGCGTTGATGTAAATTATAAGATCTTGTCGTTTCCGCATATTATATCCCAACAACTTGGGTGAAGGCAACGCTTTATGAGGCCGCCCTTTCTTGGGAAAATGCCTACTTTGCCAGATTGGGCAAAGGGAGCCTTTGTTGAGACTCACTCTTGCTCAGGCAAGGCTTGAACTCACCTAAGCCAATGGTGAGGTTAACCCTTGCCTAGTTGGGCCTTGCTTGAAGTGGGTGATCGTGACCCTCGCCTAGGTGAGGCTAGCTTGCCTTGCCATGGCCAATGGCCAGCTATCATCTATGGCTGAAGATCATTATTGGCAAAAGGAAGAAGAAAAAAAAAAAAAAAAAAAATAGGACAATGACAAAAAACTGGAAAAAATTAGAAAAATTAAAAAAAAAAAAAAATATTTTTAAGATTTGTCCACATTAGTGTTGACGGTTTATATAGGCTAGCTAGTGTACAGCCAAAATTAATTAGAAGGATTAAATTGACACTAAGTCAAAATGTTTATAACTAAATTGGCACTATTAAAAGGTTTATGATAAATGCAATATGTTTGAGATTTTTCTGATACTTTTCCCTCGAATTATGCTATGTTTGTGAAATTTAGACTAACTTCCATGTGCAAATTCCTATAAAACTATAAAATTTTCGTGGTAAGGTAGAGGATGAAAAGTTATAAAATAAGAGACTTTTTTGCCCCATTTTCTTTCCCTATATTTCTTACCAGCATAGCCGTGACGAGATCACGAAATGCCGATATGTATGTTTTTACGACAATTCATGACTATCGAAATTGTTAATGATTTAGAAATTACTATGAAAGGGAGGCTTGCTTAATTTAATAAATATAAAAATAACTACTATTGCTAAAAACAACTAATGACGATTCTTCTAAGTATGGTATGATAAGAAATTAATAATTTTCAATTTCAATTACCATCAAACAACTTTCAATATTGTAGCACTTAAGTTTATCGGCACCTAAATTTTAGCATTTGTTTTTCCATTCATGCTAAAAAAGCCCCTGGTCTTATGCACGGAAGTTGACCTAGACTATCTATTTATTGCTAAAAGATAGAAAAACCATCACGCGCAAGTGTCACCGGTCGAAAGTTTCCTGGTTGAGGACAAGTAGTGCAGCACCTAGTGAGCGGGAACACCAGGTAATCTTCCCTCGATACATCGTTTCTAGGATAGAATGGTGAATTGACGTTCTCGTAATTGACCTTATTATACCTATGTTAGCTTGGACATCTAGTCTCTCGAGTGAGATACAGAGATCACTTCATCACAATGCTCACACGGCTGCGGGAGAAATCGGACCATGACAAAAGCAAGTAGTGAAGGCCCGGTTGGGACAAATTTTGGTAGTTGGTAGAGTGTAATCTGGAAACTTTCTTGGACGATGTGATGTGGACATCGACTCGGCTTATATACACGCTTCCTCCCTAATGAAAAGATAAGAGGCTTGAGAAGAAACGGATCATTGGACCGCTGATAAATGACTGCCTCGAATGGAAACCACAAACCCTGTTCTGAAGTAGGCAAGTCTCTGCATTTGCAATGGCTCTCAATTATTGACGTAGTTCTGAGTCTAGTAGTTGCTGTGTCAATATGATGGGGGCAAAGCAAGTGGGCGAAGACTTTACGAGTCAAGTAAACAATTTTACAGTCTGAAACTGAGAGTGAGAGAGAGGAGTTGATGATTAAACAATGACCAAGGTCCATAAAAATTCAATTATAAATGCAACTCGAATACTCGGTTGGTATCAACAAGGATCAATCACATAGAGAATGGCATTTTCGCGCTTCTCTGTTATGCATCGACCTCTCTCCATGGCAAACTTCCATAGCCCTGAGAACTCACATTTCAAACTCATCATTGTTCTGGCTTCAATAACGGTCATGGCCAGTCTGTTCATCCCGCTTGTCACATCGACAGAGTCTTTAAGCACCACCGCCTTTGATTTCCCAAGTTTCAATCCGAACGACCACAACATATCATATGAAGGTGATGCATATGCTTCTGATACTAGCGTCCAGCTCTCTGTCAACCAGCGAGACAAGGCCCTTAATGGAAGCGCGGGGCGAGCAACCTACGTGAAGCCAATGCATCTCTGGGACAAATCCACGGGGAATGTAGCAGATTTCACTACTCAGTTCTCGTTTGCAATTAGCTCACAGGGCAGTAATCATGCCGATGGAATATCTTTCTTTCTGGCTCCCAATGGATCCCAAATCCCACCCCTTTCGGGTGGTGGCTACTTGGCTCTGGTAAGTTCACAAAGTAACGATTCGGACTCCAGCTCTGATTCTTTTGTTGCTGTGGAATTTGATACTTATGTTAATCCGTGGGATCCACCGTATGAGCATATTGGTATTGATATCAATTCTGTGAATTCTGTCACGACTGATCCCTGGAATTGGAATAGAATTGGAAGCGGAGGACGAGTTCATGCTACCATTGCTTATGACTCTAGCGTGCAGAATTTGAGTGTTCTGTTGATTGATGATGAAAGTGATGGGAGTTTGGGCATAAACCAGTCTAGCGTTTCTTGGATCATTAACTTCACCGAGCATTTGCCGGAATGGGTGACTATCGGCTTCACTGCTACAACAGGGTCTGCTTTCGAGTTACATACTCTTTACTCATGGAACTTTAGTTCTAGTTTGCAAGTCGAATCGATTGAAACCTTCAATCAGTCTACCGTGCCGACAGTCAATTCGTCTTCTGAAAAAAAGAGCAAATCATGGATGTGGGGGGCTGTCGGTGGATCATTAAGTGTCACTGTGGCGATTACTCTCACTATCGGCATTACCTGCTTTAGACGTCGGTCGAAGGAAGCTACGAATCACACGAGGAAAACAAAAGACACCCGCGATGACAATGATGACATGCCAATGGAAGAACCTGAAGAGATTGCCTGTTCTCCCAGCGAAGGCGACCGTGCCAACACATCTCGGACCTCCCTTGGACAAGTCGAATCACTCACGTTGCGTGACAACTAGCTTGGACCACGGAGGAAGTTACCAAACCATATCCACAGCCTTCACCCCTTCTGATACCGCATGCTTGTCATCTTCTTCTGCTTTGTTGTTGAATGTTCAATAAGTTTTAAACTCTTCTCCAGCTTCCCCTTTTATTGTGTGTTAATAAACATCGAGTGCAGATTCGATGCGATAGGTTTCTCTCCTTAGATGACTGTCAAAGTGTGGTTGATGTTCCGAATCGTTGTGTATAGTTCATTCGACATGGCATAAAATCAGTATGATTTCATTTCAGCTCCTGTTTGGCCAAACAACTCCATTTCTCGATAATGTCTTCGATGCCTCTTTCATCACCCTCACTGACAGTCGACTTTCAGGGAAACGCAAAATACTTTTCTCAAGAAGAAAAGGCAAGCGTGCCACCGAAGCAAGTTTCTTCCCAACTGGGAAGCAAGGAGCCTCGAACGAGACTTACCAAAATAGTTGCATCAATGAAGAAAACAATAAACACACCTAATTTGGATGGAGTGATTAGGAGGGAAACGAGGTGATTCGGATAATGACTAAAGAAAAGAAAGAAAGTCGAGAGATCGAGGTAAAATGTTGTTCGACGGCTCATAGTGTAAAAGAACAAAAATGTAAGCAAAAATAACGCTATTTTTGACTTCATACTTTTTAGATAGAAAAAGGGTTTATACGGGAGAGGAGAAAGTTTCACAAGGTGCACAAATCCCTCCAAATCCCTGAATGTCTGAGCAGTTTAGGAGGGACGTAGAAAACTACGTAAAGTTGGCTACATAATCTCATAATCTCTTCCTTTCTTCTCCTGTAGAAATTACTAAAAAAGTTTTAAACCTTTTGCAATTATATTAATTCGGTTCAATTTTTTTTTCTCAATCCAATCATAAATTTTTTACATTTATGCTAATTCGGTCAATCTATACTAACATGGATGCCACATAATGCTGACATAGACAACCTTTAATAATATTCTTTCTTTTAAAAATTATTTATTTATTTATTCTTTTTCCTTTTCTTTTACTTTTCTTCCTTATTTTCCTGTTTTTTTTTTTTTTTTTTTTTTTTTTTTTTTTTTTTTCCCAAAGTGGTCAGTGAGACTCGCCAAACAACTCCATTTCTCGATACTGTCTTCGATGCCTCTTTCATCACCCTCACTGACAGTCAACTTTCAGTGAAACGCAAAATACTTTTCTCCAGAAGAAAAGGCAAGCATGCCACTGAAGCAAGTTTCTTCCCAACTGGGAAGCAAGGAGCCTCGAACGAGACTTACCAAAATAGTTGCATCAATGAAGAAAACAATAAACACACCTACTTTGGATGGAGTGATTAGGAGGGAAACGAGGTGATTCGGATAATGACTAAAGAAAAGAAAGAAAGTCGAGAGATCGAGGTATAATGTTGTTCGACGGCTCACAGTGTGAAAGAACAAAAATGTAAGCAAAAATAGCGCTATTTTTGACTTCATACTTTTTAGATAGAAAAAGGGTTTATACGAGAGAGGAGAAAGTTTCACAAGGTGCACAAATCCCTCCAAATCCCTCAATGTCTGAGCAGTTTAGGAGGGACGTAGAAAACTACGTAAAGTTGGCTACATTAATCTCATAATCTCTTCCTTTCTTCTCCTGTAGAAATTACTAAAAAAGTTTTAAACCTTTTGTAATTGTGTTAATTCGGTTCTAAACTTTTTTTTTCTCAATCCAATCATAATTTTTTTACATTTATGCTAATTCGGTCAATCTGTACTAACATGGATGCCACCTAATGTTGACATAGACAACCTTTAATAATATTCTTATTTTTTAAAATTATTTATTTAATTATTCTTTTTCATTTTCTTTTACTTTCCTTCCTTATTTTCATGTTCTTTTTTTTCCCAAAGTGGTCAGTGAGACTCGCTGGCCACTAGGTGAAGGTTGCGAAGCCCTCACCTAGACAAGGATCCTGTGCAAATCCTCCAGGGTTCCGTTGCCACCTACCTCTCCCTGTAGCCGATTGGCCTCGTCGGCTTGATTGAGAGCATCAGGGTTGACCTCCGGGATGCAGTGGAGGGAGGGGTTTAGGGTTCGAATTTGGTTCGAGCAGAAGTTGATGAGCTGGTAGGAGTTAAGCTTGTTTTGGTTGAAGGCAAGGTGGATGGATTCGATGGTGGCCTCGTGGAAGGTGAATTGAGAAGTTGCGAGGAAATAGAGGGCAAGGCCCAACGAGGACCGCAACCCTCACCGGCAGCTAACAAGGACTTTCCGGCCCTCGCCTAGTGGCTGGTGAGGTTGTTGGGTATTGTAAGAAAAAAAATTATTAAAAGATAGAAGAAAATAAATAAATAAATAAGTAATTCAAAAAAATAAAATTTTAATGAAAATTATCCATGTCAGTGTTGATTGAACGGTCGGCATCGGCCGACATCCACATCGGTACCGACATGCTAAAATTGGGCGATAGACTAAATTGACAAAGAAAAAAAAAGATTTTGATTGAATTGATACAATTATAATAGGTTTGAAATTTCCCTTGTTCTCTCTCAATTTTGGTCCTTCCATCCAAACACATGACCATTTTTATATCCTTTTCTTTGCCACTTTGCCAAACTGAGGGGAGAATCGCCAAATAGTCCTAAATTTATTGCAATTACATCAAATCAATCCTTAACTTTTTTTTACCAATTAAGTCATGAAACTTTCACATTTGTGTCACTTTAATCCATTTGACAAATTTTGATCAGAAATTCCTGACATGGATGCTAGCCATCCTACGTGATGCAACCAACGTTGACGTTGACAATTTTAAATGATATTTCATTTTTTTGAATTTTCATTTATTTTTATTTTTTCTTCCCTTCTTTCTCTTGCCAATTGTCGGACCTCAACGACCGGCCAGAGGTGAGCGCTAGTAGGTCAACCTCGCTAGCCATTGGTGAGGTCCACTTGGCGAAGGCAACCGTTGCCCTCGCTAGTGGCCAGATGTGCTGTGGAAGTGGTGTAAACGACATAAATCTTCTCTAAAAGAAAAAATCAAAAAACAAAATGGGCAAAGAAAAAAAAAAGCTATGTGCAAACAACATAATTCTGCTGGATGTGCAGTGGCGGTGGTGCTTGACCTGCTGGGTTGATTGTTCTGCCAACTGTTGAGGCGAGTGTTGGTGGTTCTCAATAGCGATGCATTGTCTCGCTTTCCTTACGTTTTTGTGAATCCCTAACTTTTTTTCTTCAACTTTATAATGAAAGAAAAAGGCTTACGTCAATCGTCATGTTAGTACGGTAAGCCACGGAAGCTGTCACATAAGATCATTTAGATAGAAAAGATAACGGCGACCATAGGTCGAGCTGTGAAAGCTAGTATGAGCACCTAGAGGGGGTGAATAGGTGTAAAAACAAATTTCCGAGATAAGTGTGCAGCACTAATCAATAATAGATTATGAAAAGGAAATTTGTTTCTTGTCAACTAAACGAGTTACGATCAAAGTAAAAGAGCGTAGGGAAGAGAATATGAACACAGAGTTTATAGTGGTTCGGCTTAATCCAAGCCTACGTCCACTCTTCCGCACTGACAGCCCACCGGCTGGATTTCACTATGAACAAAAGAGTTGTTACAGTAAAGCTCTTCCTTGATTCCACAGTGTAGAGACTCTACTACACTTCCTCAAGGTCTCTCAAAGATATAGACTCTCTTTTGCGTACAAGATTTCGCTCAACAGTTTAATTGACTAAGAACAAGGAGCTTCAGACTTTGGAATTCTTCTATCGCGCACACACTCGAACAACTGGAACGTCTTCCTTATATACTCCTTTATGCCATCATACCCGTTGGCACTTACCAAAGGAATTCTTCCAATCTACCCGTTGGACATAATCAATTAGGAAGATCTTCGAGCTATTTAAGGAACATGACGATAGCCCATCAATCATGCTCGCCCATACAATCAGGATCTAGGTTTCCATAAGTAGAACCTTCCAAGTATACTTCGCCAATCAACGGATCCAAAATCCCTGAATCAATCTTGATTTGAATAATGGATTCCAACATGCTATATCCAACCAAGAGATCTTCTCCAGTCGATAAAGTCAAATCCTTAACGAAACATCCAGTTTGGATAAGCCTTCTTCGACGGTCTAGAAACTATCAATGAGGATAGACTTTGAGTCTTGAGTCTGGCAGTCCGGAGGTCTTCAGACTTTGATGGAAGAGTCTGCAAGTCTTCAAACTAGACTGATGGAAACGTTTTGTCAACTTCAAAACACTCAAGGAAGTTTTCTCCAACAATCTCCCCATTTTTTATGGTGACAAAACTTTCCTGCAGATTTGGATAACTTTGACCTGCAAAACATTACTCAAGCAAACATGGATATCTCACAAAGATAAATGGCTTAGTAAAGATAACATTAGAATCTGCATCCACAGAAAGTAGGTTAGTCTTGTAAATGAACAAAGCCATGAGATATCAATAGTACTTAAGATAAACAAATGTTCAAACAGTCAAATCCAAACAGCCAAACACAAAAGTCAAGTCAATCAAACATAATCGACACAAAAGTTCAAAAAGTGAGTTCAAAGTTCAAAGTTCAAAATCAAATCTGCACCACATCTCTCCCCCTTTTTGTCATCATTAAAAAGGTAGAGATGAAAAGAGAATGGAATTAAGATTGCTTGGGAACACGAACAAGCTGGAAATCTCCCATTGACTGGACAATCCCTTCCAGCTTTTTCAAATCCTCCTTCAGTTGCGCCACATCTTCACCCTTGGCATTTGCTTGAACTTGAAGAGCAAGGGCATGAATTTGATCATGCAAAGAAATTGAAGAGGTTTGACCTGCATTTTGCAAGTTCTGTACTTCGCATCCCAGAGCATATATTTGACCTCACATCTCCGAAAGAACATCAAGTATTCTGTAAAAGTCTGCTAAATTATCAGTCTGAGTACTGGCTTCTGCACGATCATACGGTGTATAGGCAGATGATGGCAAATCAGCATGGTCACGCAAATTGGGCGATGAAACATCATGTCCCTCTTCAGGAAATTGAGAGGCATAGATGTCCTCTGGATCTGCTGGAGAACGACTTATTCCTTCACTGGTGGCAGGGAATGAGGACGTTCCTCTTTTCTCAGGATCTCCCCCTGTTTCCATGCCTTCAGGTGGAGAAAAGTGTTCCTCATGCTCTGCTTCCGCTTGATCTCCTCTCTCCTCTTCTTCTTCTTCCTCAATTCTTTCCTCCTCTGCATCTCTCTCCTCTGCTTCTTTCTCCAAATCTTCTCTCTCTCCAGTCCTCTGTTCTGTCTCATCCGTGTCTTTTTCCTGTCTCTCCGTTGATTCTGGAACAGAACGACTCAAGTTCTTCAATGCCATTGCAGAAATGGTGATATCATCCTCATCCTCTTCATCCTCAATGATGAGAGCTCTTCTTTTCTTGGATGGAGCAACCATGGGCTCCTTCCCTTTTCCTCTTTGCAGCCGAAGAGATTTGATGAGTCTTGACAGGGGTTTTCTCCTTGAATTGCTCCAAAGCCTTGTTGAGTTCCTTCAGACGCATTTTAGAGACCATTTTCAGTCCCACCACCATTTGATCGCATGTTCGAACACAGAAAATCCGGGAGGCTGAACGTTCAAATGTCTGAATAACTTGGTCACAAGTGCTGGGTAAGGAAGTTGACCCTTGTCCTTCACCATTGTTCTGTACATGTGGAACATAATAGTGTGTGGAAGAGAGAACTTTTTGCCAGCATTGATGGCATACATCAACTTTGCCTCCGAGTTTGAAACGTCGGTCTTTGAAGTTGATTTTGGTCTGAGGCAATTAATCACTATCTTGTGAAGCAAAATGTTGGACGCATTCATCCTCAAATAGGAAATCTTTCCTTCCGTCCTTCTATCCTTAACAAGCTCCAATGTTGCACGAGCAATAGACACATTAATAGGTTGATATCTCCCTCTTTCAACCCCAATCACATCAGCCAATGTATTCATGTCAACCACATAGTCCTGATCTCGAACACTAAAAGAGAATCTATTCGCATCCAAGAAACTGAGATTCGAATAGAAATAAGCAGTAAGTTCAGCATGAGCTTCTGTAGTTTCAGAACAAAACTATTCGAGTTGAAGAAGACTGAATTTTTCCCGCAGATTGACATTCACAGAATCAAGAAAATCAAAGTCCACACTTCTAGGGTTTATCACCCCACGCTTCAGCAACTTAGAGTACAGTTGCTTGTGTTCCTCCGATCGAAATAAATCTGTCCTTTTGCTTCGGATTTTTGCCACAACACCCATTCTAGGTTTAAACTGATTGTACATCCTATCATCGTCATTCCCATCAGGCTGACTCAACCCTCCAACACGTGGATCGCTTGGGATATTTGCCAATGCCTCTTCCGCCGACCCAGCAGGGCAATTCCCAATCGTTCCATTGTGCGTAAAAAGAAAGTTTCATTTCTATACCCTTTGTCTTTAAGAAATTCATCAATGTAGTTCAACGGAGTACCACTCCTCTTCAAAGCACGATAAAGCTTGTAGGTAAAAGCGGGCTTAAGAGTTCTTACGGGTTCTGCGTCTTCGATGATTTCTTCCTCTTCTTGATGTGCAACATCCTGAGGTCTAGATGGAGGAGATGGACGCTGCTGAGAATGTTGTGGGCTCTGCTGCTATCTAGGAGATTCTTCTTCCTCGGTGAGATCAAAGTGCATAGGCCCCTCACGCATTTGTTGTGGTCCCCTGTTTGCGATCCTCGAAGACTTTCTTTGGGACGACATCTTTCACAGTCTTTGAGAGATTCCAAGCTTGTTTCCCAAGAAAGATGAAAACTTTTCGAGGATTAAACAAGAGAAGAAGACAGAAGTGGAAGATCGGTGCTCTCTTAGGGTTTTTGTGAGTAAAACGAAGAAGAACCGACAGTATATAAGGCAATCGAAGCGAGGCATACGAAATGCCGTAAAAAGGAAATATAAAGATGCCTTTTTTAAAAAATAACTACCTTTTCAAAAATTAGATAACTGTCATTTCAAAAATAACTTCTTTTTCGAAAAGGAAGGATTGCACTAATCACGAAAAATTGGGAAAATAACACCAATTAATTTTGGATAGATGATCGTACATTTTCAAGATTTGATCCGAGAGATAAGTTTCTAAAATAGAAATAACTTACAATCGTAGATCTTGATTGTCTGAGTCTGAGTGCCTTTAGACTTTCAGTCCTTGAGTCTGAACTTCTTCAAACTTTAAGATATTGAGTCTGGAACGAATAACTTCAAATTGATTTTTCTCCAAAGGCTTTGTAAATATATCCGCCAGTTGATTCTTTGAATCAATAAACTGAATCGAAACTTCTCCATTTTGAACATGATCTCTAATGAAATGATGTCGAATCTCTATATGTTTTGCTCTTGAGTGAAGAATCGGATTCTTGGTGAGATTGATTGCGCTGGTGTTGTCACATTTGATTTCAGTGCATGAATCTTCAATTCCAAAGTCTCTTAATTGTTGTTTTATCCACAGAATTTGTGAACAACAACTTCCAAGAGCTACATACTCTGCTTTTGCTGTAGAAAGAGCTACTGTACTTTGCTTCCTTGAAAACCAAGATACTGTCCTACTTCCAAGTAGTTGACAGGTGCCCGAGGTGCTCTTTCTATCAACTCTGCATCCGGCTAGGTCTGCGTCTGAGTATCCAAGAAGAGTAAAGTCTCATTCTTTAGGATACTAGAGACCCAAATTTGAAGTTGAGGCAATGTATTTGATAACATGCTTTGCAGCCCTTAGATGAGAGTCTTTAGGGTCTGATTGAAATCTGGCACAAATACAAACATTAAACAAAATGTCAGGTCTAGAAGCAGTTAGATAAAGAAGTGAACCAATGATACTCCTGTATAGCTTTTGGTCAATTCCTTCTTCATCTTTGTCCAACTTCAAAGAACTTGACATTGGTATATCAGTCTTTTTGCAATTTTCTAGTCCAAACTTTTTGACAAGTTCTTTAGCATTTTTTTCTTGATGAATAAAGATTCCTTCCTTCAGTTATTTCACTTAAAGCCCGAGAAAGAAGGTTAGTTCACCCATCATGCTCATTTCAAACTCATCCTACATAGACTTAGAGAATTTCTTGTACAGACTTTCATTAGAAGATCCAAAAATAATATCATCAACATAAATTTGAACAAGTAGAAAACTTTTGCTTTCTCTTTTGATAAACAATGTAGTATCTACTTTACCTTTGACAAAACCATTTTGAATTAAAAACTTACTTAGTCTGTCGTACCAAGCTCGAGGTGCTTGCTTTAAACCATATAAAGCCTTTTTCAGTCTAAATACAGAGTCTGGTTTCCTTGGGTCTTCAAAACCGGGTGGTTGTTCCACATAGACTTCCTCTTGGATAAATCCATTTAGGAAAGCACTTTTGACGTCCATTTGGAATAACCTGAAATTCTTATGACAAGCAAAAGCAAGTAATAATCTAATTGCTTCTAACCTTGCTACTGGTGCGTAAGTCTCATCATAGTCTATCCCTTCTTCTTGCGTATATCCCTTGGCCACGAGTCTTGCTTTGTTTCTTACGACCTTTCCTTTCTCGTTCATCTTATTCCTAAAAACCCATTTAGCTCCAATGATAGATTTACCTTTCGGTTTAGGAGTCAATTCCCCAACATCATTAATGCTGAATTGCCTGAGTTCTTCTTGCATAGCTTCAATCCAGCTTTCATCAGTTAAAGCTTCTTCTATGCTCTTGGGTTCTATTTCAAAAATTAGACACAACACTAGACTCTCCGCGCCTTTTGGATCTTGTGCGAATTCCTTCATTAATATCACCAATAATGAGATCTTTGAGATGACTTGACTTATGCTTCCAGTTGCTGGTTGATTTGTCAGACTATTGATCTTTTTCCTCATTTGAATCTTCGACGATCATTTGTTGCTGGTCTTCTGAAGTCTGAGCTGCTTCTGGAGATTTAGACTTTGTAGAGTCTGGAGCAGGTTCAGATTCTTCAAGTTGAGTCTGAATTGATTTATTTTGCATAAAGTCTTGAAATTTGACATTCATTGATTCCTCCATAGATTGAGTCTTCTTGTTGTAAACTCTGTAAGCTTTGCTTGTGATAGAATATCCAAGGAAAATACCTTAATCTGATTTTTCTTCAAACTTGCCAACTCGATCATTTGCATTTTTCAATATAAAACATTTACATCCGAACATATGAAAATATGAAACAATGGGCTTCTTTCCTTTGAATAACTCATAAAGACTCTATTAATAATATAACATGCTGTAGAAACTGCTTCAACCTAAAAATGAGAAGAGATGTTACTTTTTATCAAAAGAATTGTAACCATTTATTGAAGTGACCTATTCTTTCTTTCCACTACTCCATTTTGCTCCGGAGTATATGGTGAAGAGAACACATGCTGAAAACCAGATTCATCACAGAATTTTGTAAAGTCTTGATTTTCAAATTCACCTCCATGGTCTGTCCGTATACTTGAAATAACATACCCTTTCTCATTTTGGACCTTTTTAGCAAACTTTGTAAAATAAGAAAATGTTTCAGACTTACTTGCTAGGAAATATACCCAAGTGAATCGTGAATAATCATCCACAATCACTAAACAATATTTCTTACCTCCAATGCTTTGAGTTCTGGTTGGTCCAAAGAGATCCATATGCAAGAGCTGCAGTACACGATTAGTGGAAACTTGATTTATTGGTTTGAATGAGTTTCTTACCTGTTTTCCCAACACACATGGTGTGCATAGATCAGACTTTTGGTATGACAGATTGGGTAGTCCACGAACAAGCTTCTTTGCTGAAATTTTGGCTATTTGCTTCATGTTGATGTGCCCAAGTTTTCTGTGCCATAAGTTTGCTTCTTCTTGAATTGAGATTAGACATTGGGTTTCATCTGGTTTGACATCCAAGAGGTAGATATTTCCATGTCTTCGACCCGTGAAAGACTGAGAGGAGTCTTTACTGGTTCCTGAACATATTCCTTCTTGAAAATTGATTTTGACACTGGTGTCGCACAGCTAACTGATACTTAGCAAATTGTAGTTGAGTCCTTCCACTAAGGAAACATTACTGATCGTGAGGCTTCCAATCTTTACAGTTCCGTATCCCACAATTCTTCCTTTGTTGTTTCCTCCAAATGAAACTTTTCCACCATTAACATGAACAAGCTTTATGAAGCAATTTGAATCTCTTGTCATATGTCTTGAGCATCCACTATCCAGGTACCATTTAATCTTTTTCTTGATAGTGACCTGCAATCAGAAAAGAGACTCAAGCTTTATTTGGTATCCATATTTTCTTGGGTCCATTGCTGTTAGTATAATATACGGTCTTTGCCCATACCTTCTTAACAGGTTTCCAAACCATAGGACATTCTTTCTCAAAATGATCTGAGCTATTGCACTTAGAACATTTAAGAGCACTACGACCTACTGGTTTTACAAAAACTTTTTGGAAATGATTTTTGTAAGCATCTCTTGTAGGTCTTTGCTTAATTCTTTCATTTACTTTAGGAAAATCAATTAGAGGAATGGTTTCAGCAATCATTCCTAAACCTGATTTGTTGAAGTAAGGTCTTTGTGCTGAAAGAATTTTTTCAAGTTTCTCAGATCCTATAGAAAATCTTTTAGAAATACTTGAGATGTCATTTTTCAAGAATGCATTTTCTTTTGAAAGATTGTCTTCATTTTCTTTCAAAGTAGTAACACTTTTGTCTAAACTTTTGACATTTTCTTTCCAAACATTTTCTTGTTGTTTTAGTGCAGAATTTTCTCTTTTAAGTTCGAAAATCCTTTTGAGAGAAGTTTTGAGACTAAGACACAATTCATCAATGTATCTAGAGACTTTAGTAGGGATTTTCAAATTACTTACCTCGATTTCACTATCTGAATCTGAGTCTGTCTCGGAGTCTGAATCTGAGTCTGATTGTGCCATGAGACAAATATTGGCATAATCATCATCACTTTCTTCACATTCTGTATCACTCCAAGTTTCTGCTTTAAGTGCCTTTCGATATTTCTCAGCTTTTCCTTTCTTTTTCCTCAGAAGGGGACAGTTGGGTCTGATGTGTCCCTTTTTCTTACATTCAAAACAAACTACATCTCTATTGGATTCATCATCCTCAACAAACTTAGTCTGTTGCTTTTGAAAACTTTGTTTCTTTGGATTGAATCTTCTCCCCTTTCTGTTTAGCTTTCTGAATCTTCTTATCATGAGAGCAAGCTCTTCATCATCCATATCGTCTTCAGAATCTGTGACATCATAATCATCATTAGATTTTAATGCAATGGATTTCTTACCTTTAGGATCTTCATCTTCATTGATTCGCTCCACTTCATAAGACTGAAGAGTCCCAACCAATTCATCGACAGAAAGTGGCATAATTCTTTGTGTCTCCCTTATTGAGGTCTTTATGTGATTCCAATCCTTGGAGAGTCCACGCAGTAGCTTGTTTACTTTCATGGGATCAAAATTGGTTGACCTTGATTTTCAAGACCATTCACGATTTCTATAAAACGACTAAACATGTCGGTGATAGATTCTCCTGATTTCATTTTGAATGCTTCGTATTGACCGAGCATAATGTTGATTATGGTTTCTTTCACTCGATCAGTTCCTTCATAGGTGATGTGTAATCTATCCCAGACTTCTTTAGCTGTAACACAAGAAGATATTTTGTTATATTCAGTAGGTGATAATGCACAATATAAAGAATAAATTGCTTTTGCATCAAGAGCTTGTCTCTTGGTTATCTCTTCTTGAGTCATTTCACTAGACTCAACGGCTTCTTTTCCTCTTTCTGAGACAGGTGCAGCTTTAGGAATGATTCCTTTGTCTACCACATCCCATTCCAGAGGATCCTTTGATCTTAGAAATGCCTTCATCTTGTTTTTCCATATGTTGTATTCATTTCCATCAAAATAAGGTGGTCTGGTATTGCTTTGCCCTTCAACCAGTCCTTGGAGCCAACATACTAGCCATGGATCTTTAACTCTGAAGTAAAACACTTCAACTTAAGTGAGTACACAAGCTCTGATACCAATTGTGAAAGCTAGTATGAGCACCTAGAGGGGGTGAATAGGTGTAAAAATAAATTTCCGAGATAAGTGTGCAGCACTAATCAATAATAGATTATGAAAAGGAAATTTGTTTCTTGTCAACAAAACGAGTTACGATCAAAGTAAAAGAGCGTAGGGAAGAGAATATGAACACAGAGTTTATAGTGGTTCGGCTTAATCCAAGCCTACGTCCACTCTTCCGCACTGACAGCCCACCGGCTGGATTTCACTATGAACAAAAGAGTTGTTACAGTAAAGCTCTTCCTTGATTCCACAATGTAGAGACTCTACTACACTTCCTCAAGGTCTCTCAAAGATATAGACTCTCTTTTGCGTACAAGATTTCGCTCAACAATTTAATTGACTAAGAACAAGGAGCTTCAGACTTTGGAATTCTTCTATCGCGCACACACTCGAACAACTGGAACGTCTTCCTTATATACTCCTTTATGCCATCATACCCGTTGGCACTTACCAAAGGAATTCTTCCAATCTACCCGTTGGACAGAATCAATTAGGAAGATTTCGAGCTATTTAAGGAACATGACGATAGCCCATCAATCTTGCTCGCCCATACAATCAGGATCTAGGTTTCCATAAGTAGAACCTTCCAAGTATACTTCATCAATCAACGGATCCAAAATCCCTAAATCAATCTTGATTTGAATAATGGATTCCAACATGCTGTATCCAGCCAAGAGATCTTCTCCAGTCGATAAAGTCAAATCCTTAACGAAACATCCAGTTCTGGATAAGCCTTCTTCAACGGTCTAGAAACTATCAATGAGGATAGACTTTGAGTCTTGAGTCTAGCAGTTCGGAGGTCTTCAGACTTTGATGGAAGAGTCTTGCAAGTCTTCAACTAGACGATGGAAACGTTTTGTCAACTTCAAAACACTCAAGGAAGTTTTCTCCAACACAAGTTGTTATTTTGTCGCCAAAATTTTCCTTGGGGATGAATCCTTTCATTGCTCAAAACCTTTTTAGTGACTGATAATTTCTTTATTAGTCTTGTGTTGAGCAAGCTACCAAAGTGAGGTCATTGGGCAACAAAGTGTAGATTACCAAATAAGCCAAAGAATGACACACCACAAAATGAGGCCAATATGCTAATTAGTGAATCTGAGTCTTGAGCCTTCGTTGGGATGATGAAGAATGGAAAGGCCAGTGTCTCTTCTGAGTGGTGGTTGGACAGTGATACTACTTGTCATGCTACAAATGACAAGAACTTACTCATTGAGTTTACAGAAGTGAAATACACTGTGGAAAATTGCAATGGTGGTGAGACATATGTGACTCATGCTGGAACTACAAATTTAGTGCTTTCTTCGGGTAAATTATTAACTCTGAAACATGTTATAGTAGTACCTTTACTTAAAAAGAATTTAATATCTATGAGTTTACTTGATAAAACCGGTATGCTTTTTCAACTATGAATGGTAGAGTAACTTTATCTGTTAACTCATGTTATTTCAGTTGTACATTCATGGTTAATGGTATGTGTTGAGTTTAAATACTGATAGCATAAACCATGTGAATTCTTCTTTGATTGATCCAAATATTGCTACACAATAGACTTGGATATGTGAATTATAAGAAAATGCAACATCTAGCTAAAACTTACAATATTCCATTAGACACTTCTATTCGATTTGACAAATGTGAAGTGTGTGCACATGCTAAGATCACTAGAAAACCCTTTAAGTTGGTTTCTAAAAGTACATAATTTCTTGAGTTAATACATTCTAACATTTGTGACTTTAGAAATTACATTACTAGAGGTGGTCAGAAGTATCTAATAACATATATAGACGATTTTTCCAGATATTGTCATGTTTATTTATTGAAATCAAAATATGAGACTTTTGAAAAATTTAAGATTTTCAAGTCTAAGGTTCGAGGAATTTTGTGCTTCAGATTGTATAATACTTGAAACCACTGCTCCATATTCACCCCAATCAAATGGTGTTGTCGAGCATAAGAATCAAACGTTAACTGAAATGTTAAATTTTATATTACTTACAACTGGCATGCCTTCTTCCTACTGGGGAGAAACGGTTCTAACTATTAATCACATCTTTGAACAGGTTGCCGCACTCTAAGTTATCTATGACATCTTATGAGATATGTCATAAGCACCCTTGTAGATATGATACTCTTAAGGTGTGGGGCTATATTGCTTATATAAGCATACACGATCTTAAGATACCTAAGGTGGGACCTAGAACCATTACTTGTGTATATCTAGGTAGTGTAGAAGATAGTGCTGCAAATAGGTTTTTAGATCTATCTACTAACATAGTGATAGAATCTAGAGGCTAAATAGTGACGGATCAATAGCTAAATACAAAGCACGTTTAATAGCTAAAGGCTATAAAGAACATAGTGGAATAGACTATTTTGATGTCTATTCACTTGTGTGTCATCTATTAACTATAACAATTCTTCTTGCTTTTGTATCTATTGAACATTTTGTATGCATTAAATGAATGTAAAACATTTCTCTTAAATGTGAAGTTAAATGAGGAAATTTACATGGAAAAACCAAAAGGATATGTTATGAAAGGTCTTGAGGACAAAGTTTGTAAATTAAACAAATCCTTGTATGGTCTCAATCAAGCCCCTAAGATGTGGCATCTTCAATTTGACAAAGTGGTAAAGAGTTATGGCTTTTAGTTTAGTTATTCAGATAAATGTCTTTACCATTGTCCGATGTCAAATAAGATAGTCATCATTTGCTTATATGCTGATGACATGTTAATTTTTGATTTTGATCATTCTGTAGAGAGTGACGTGAAAGCTACTTTAGCTAAAGAATTTGACATGAAAGATCTTGGTATTGCTAATATCATTCTTGGTATAAAAGTAAGCTTTAAACGGTAAGTCATCTCCAGCCAGACTCATTATATTGAGTAGCTACTTTCTACTTGGGGATACGATAAGTGTAAAATGAGTGAGACATCATGTAATTATAATAAGAGACTAATTATATTGAGCGGCTACTTTCTACCAGCGTGGATCAGTTAAAGTACTTGAAACTGCTTGGTAGTCTCATATATGCTATGAGTTGTATTAGACCTGACATAGCCTTTTACAGTTGGCATGTTGAGTCATTTTACTAGTAATTCTAGTAAAGAGCATTGTGATGCCCTCAATAGGATAATGAGATACCTGAAAGGTACTAAAGATTATACTATCTATTATTCTGGTTATCCTCCAACTATGGATGGATATTTTGATGCCTCATGGTGCTCAGATATTGGAAATAGTAAGTCCACTAGTGGATATGTATTCACTTTGGGTGGAGCTGCTATTGCTTGGAAATCCAAATGACAAAATTGTATTGCATTATCGTCTATGAAATCATAACTTTTTGTTTAAGGCTCAGTCGATGAAGAGGCTGAGTGGATAAAGAATTTGATTATGGATATTCTTTTGACTCGGCTAAAGATTAATTCTTTAAGCCTATTCTGTGATTATCAAGTAGCTGTCCATGTCGTCAGGAATGCTCTCTTTAATTCAAAGCGAATACATGTGAGACTGAGACATGCGTTGTTGAATTATTTGAGAAAGCAATGGATTATCATCTTGATTGATGTGAGATCGAAGGATAACATAGCCGATACTCTCACTAAAGGTATGTCTAAAGATCGATTATTTAAAATAGTGGGGGAAATTGGGTTAAAGACTATATGGGCAAGTCTTAATTACCATTTACTTACCATATAATTGTGTGTTTTGAATTATCTAATCTTTCTTAATTGGCTATAATGAAACGTACAATTTATATGTTTCATCGATGTTCACAGTTATTGACTAATTTGAAATGGATGAGTTGTCTCATTCCAAACTTGATGAAGATAACTTTAATCTAATTCAATTGTTCTATCGGGGAAGCTTGTGTCATTTCAAAATTGATGATACAATTCAACTAGGTTGGACTTTTGATCAAATGATCTTATTCCAAACTTGATGCTAGATTATTTGACTTTAAGGAATCAGTAACTGTGACATTCCAAATTTAAACATAGAAATAGTTGTTTACATAAGAAGCATGCTAGTTGTTTTTAATTGAAACCTGATATTACATGATTAGGTTATTGTAAGTGACTTGACCATTAGTCATATTCTTTGAAACTAGACAATAGTTATTATCCTATAAATAAATTTAAGTTGATGGCTCTTTGTAAATCATATTGTTTAGATCTTGTTCATAATTTATGAAACTGGCTTGATGCTTATGAACATGATATTATGATGCTTTATGACATCTATGATGCTTTATGACATCAATATATGTTTTTCTTTGCTTGATGGAATTGTGCTAAGTTTTTATTCAAATGATTGAATTCATGATAATATGAAATTCATATTTGACATTCTACAGGAGATGGTAGAGATGGAGGAGAGCTTAATGAGTGGAATCTTGACCAGGATGACCTACTTGATGAATTGATGTATATCATTTTAAAGCGTGTAGGGACTTGACAGTTTACTTGCTATTGCCTATTTTGATGGAGTCCATTTACTTGAGACTTGCATTTTGCCATCTCTATTTTGTAAACATTATTATGCTTGTTTCTTACATTTATAAGGCTTTGGACTATTTTGACTAGCCTATTTATACTTGACTATTATGCATATGTTGGTTGTGAACTGAGTTTGAGATTTATTTTGGGTGTTGGGATTTGGATGAGTTTAGACTGAATCTAAAATTTCTAATACTTATTTTGATTTGTTAATCTCAGAACATATTCATGATAATGATGATTTACTTATTTGGATTGCAAATGATGATTGAGTTAAATACTTTATTGCTTAAAAAAAAAAAAAACTCTTTGACCGATCCGATTTGATTGTTTCGGACTGAATGTGGATGATTCCTATTTGTTTGAACATTACATTGACTACTGTATTGGATTGTGCTGTATGGTGAACATATGAGGAGATTGTTGGATATATTGTTAATATAATCCAAATAATATACTCACATACAAGCCCAATAGGTGAAAGCATGATTATTTGGGTCCATATGGGCTGGAGCCCAATAACTTGCATACATATAAACTTTAGGGTTCCCCTACACTGGAGGTAATATTGTTGAGCGTTCCAAACTTGACGTTTCTTTGTGTAATACTTCAAGCAACCGAAAAGACTTTCTTCTCTCTCAAATCTATAACCTCCAACATAAATCACACGAGTGAAACAAGAGACACCCACGATGACCATGATGTCATGCGAATGGAAGAAGAACTTGGAGAGGTTGCTGGTCTGAGAATTTTTCTTACTCAGAATTGGTTGTGGCAACAGACAATTTCATAGATGATCGGTTACTCGGGCAAGGTGGTTTTGGAAGGGTTTATGAAGTTTACGTAAATGGCATCCGTTCTAGCGTTGCCGTCAAGAAGGTAACACTCGAGTCTAGACAAGGGATGAAGGAATATGAGGCAGAAGTAAAGACCATCAGCCAACTGAGGCATTGGAACTTGGTGCAGCTGCTAGGTTGGTGCCATGATGAGAAAGAACTCCTCCTTGTCTATGAATTCATGTCCAATGGTAGCTTGGATTCACACCTATTCAAAGGCAAGACCCTGTTGTCATGGGAAATGAGGTACAAGATTACTCAGGGCTTGGCATCAGCATTGTTGTACCTCCATGAGGGATGGGACCAATGCATGGTGCATTGAGATATCAAATCCAGTAACGTCATGCTTGACTCACATTTCAATGCCAAATTGGGCGATTTTGGCTTGGCTAGGCTAGTCAACCGTGTCAAGGGGGCGCATATGACTATCTTGGCAGGGACAATGGGTTATTTGGCTCCGGAATACATTTCTACTGGAAGAGCTACTAAAGAGTCAGATATATATAGCTTTGGTGTCATCCTATTGGAAATAGCACGTGGAATATAAGCTTTTGAGCCAATAGAAGCAAAGGGTCATATGCGTCTCACGGAATGGGTTTGGGAGGTGTATGGTGTGACATCTTGAAATTTGGCCCCATTTCGAATATATGAAATGGTTGTTTCGCTGACGTGCTTATGGTTAATTTACTCAGAACCGATCACTCACAAGTTAACTAATTTATTAGGTGAGGCTGTTAAGGGATATAAACGTGGCAGACTAGAGAATTCAATTGGAAATCGACCACTCGACCATAATAATCGGTAATGGTCAATACCACACCGTTATAAATCGATTAGCGAATGGATATGAGTCGATTTGACGGAAGTATGTAGTTGAATTGCGGGTGGTTCCGCACGATTGCAATATTTGCGTCGAAAGGCAATAACCCGATTTTTCAATCACTATTATATTCAAGACATGTAATTGAACCTTCGTGATTTTATGACAATCAAGAGTCATCTACGATTCGGAAATGCACAAACGTGGATCGAAAATTATCGACCATGGGTCAAACACGCTAAAATCCCTAAAAGCTATCCAATAGGTTAGGTCGTACTAAAGTCGTGTTCAGTCAATTTTAACCACGAAATTGAATTCGATTTCGGGAATTGAACGTTTGAGCGTGTCACGATTCATTTATAGGATGTCGTCTCATCTTTCAGTGAATATTTGTCAACTCCGAAAATTTTATGGAAAAACGATTTTCGGACAAAAAGAAAAAGAAAAGTGAAATTCGGATTAAGAAGAAAAATGAGAATTTACTGCCCAAAAATGATTTTTTTTTTTTTTGGGAAAATGAGAACTAAAAGGTGATTGGATGACCATAAGACTTTAGGGGCATGAAGACTTTGTGGCATGTCATGAGTATCTAGATATTGTTTCTAGGTTTTTATTGGTTGTTCAATTGACTTTATTTTCCTTCCCATTTCTCTCTCTCTCTCTCTCTCTCTTTCTCTCCCTCTCCCATGCATGCAAACTCCCCTTGCTGCAGCTGACCCTTCTTTTTTCTCCCTCACGTTTCCTTTCTTTTCTCTGCCGGAGCCTCACTTTCTTTCCCCCTTGACTTTCTCTTCCATCTGGTTCTGCTTTTCCCTTCTTCTTGCTGCCGTGTCCCTCACCATTTCACGCCCACCTTCATCGCCCAACCACTTGCCACTTTCATCTTCATCAGCCGCCAACATCACCCCCACGTCCATCACCCACCGTCCAACTCCAGCCTCCATCCAACTCCTCACATCACCGCCTGACCACCTGCAACTTCAACAACTCACCAGCATCTCCACGCACAGCCACCCGTCCAGCCCTCATCACCACCGCTAGAATAGCCCTCGTGTCCAATAGCCGCCAGCTCACCCGTCCAACGTCCGAATTGCCTCAGTCCGACCCCCGCGACTAGCAACCTCCACCACCAGCAGCTCCGTTCGCCTAGCTCCTCCACCGTCCAACCAAGTACCTCCATCGAGACTGACCAGCCCAAGTAGCTGAGTTCCCCACCTTAGCCAAAAGCTTGCAGGGCAACCACAGCCACCGTTGAGCCTTTGTGCAAGCTGCGGTTGTCTCGAGTTTTCGTCGCCATCGCCATGAGCCCCCCACCATTGAAAACTGTGAGTTAACTCCCTAATATTTGATTAGGCCGTTAATTGCGCTTAAGGAGTGTTTAGATTAGTGCTAATCATAATTAGATTAATGCTAAGAAGGATTAGTGTTAATTAAAAGGGTTAGGTTAGTTAACCTCAGTTAGGTTAGTTAATCATGGTTAGGTTAATTAATCATGGTTAGGTTAATTAAATTGGATTAGCTTAACTTCAGACCTGTTTACTGGACACTCGTTGTTTGCTATTTTCGTGGGTTAAAATGTACTATGATTTTGAGATTACTTCCTTCTTGAAAAATGTTCTAAATATCTTCATTTATGATATATATTTTACTCAAGATTTTCTAGATTTAAAAGAACAAGATTTCTGCTTCGTTGCATGAAAGGCAGAATTTCATTTTGTGCTGGAACCCGTGACCTTTTGGTGTTTAAAGGATTTTTATCAACTTCTAGGGTTTGATTTTTGAAAGAGTTTCTTCACAAAATTTTTTCATCACATCTTGAAGTTTAACATAGTCAAATTTCACAGCAAACGGACGAGTTTTGGACCTTGAACTAAGCTGGTTTTGGAAAACATAAATTCTGGACATGGACACAATTTTGGTAACAATTTGAGCGATTTACTGCTCCTATTTTAGAAAGATCTGGGTCAAGGTCACTTCACAAAAAGTGTTCTTTTAAGTGTCCTTTATAACATATTTAAATTTGAGGATTTTTTGAACTCGTTTGGTTATGTTTTTGGAATTAATCTTGGAGACATACGAGTGGACTCGATTTCTGCCTATGAGGGCCAGTTATGGTCTTGTGGTTGTTCTTGGTGTCTTGCTTGCTGGAAAATGTATATTTCATGATTTGGTTGATTTTGGCATGCTGAGCACTTATGCGTGAATTTGAGTGCTACACATACAATATTATGTGATTAGTTGTTCTATGATGATTGTTTATTATTATTGCAAAAGATGGTTTTATGGGCATTTAAATAGAAAGAAAATTTAGGTGTCTGGTTTGGACACCAAAACTTATTTGCTCAATAAAATAATGAGGTTTTAAATTACATGAGTACAAAGTTTGACCGGTTAATTTTGAGTACGTGAGCACATACAAATTTCTTTCCAAAAGTTTTAAAGAAAAAAAAGAGGGTGTTACCAAAGATTGTTTCCAAAAAGGGTGGTTGGACAAAGAAATAGAAAAGAAATATGGTGTCGGGTTTAGACGCCAAGTTTTATGTGCTCAATAAAACCGTGAGATTTCAAACTAGATGCGTGCAAAGTTTGACAGGTAGATTTCAAATATGTGATCCCATACGAATTTATTTCGGAAAGTTTTGAACAAAAAAAAAAAAAAAAGAGAGTTGCAAGGTTTGAAAAGGGATTTTGGTTTTCTTGGCTAAATAATGGCAATAAAAAGTTGTTTGATTGATGGTGTGCTCGTGTGATCACCTAAATACCCTGATGCATATGATTATGCGGGATAATGAACCTGTCCTGATGCGTATAATTATGCAAGACGATGCCTGATTAAGTTCGAATGCCCCCATGTCAACGGGATGTCGAGTTGTGGTTGAGGCCAGACTGATGCTCCTTTATGGAATGCTGTCTTGAGGTGTATGAGTACGCAGGATGATGCCATGCCTGATGGGGAGGGACGATGCCTGGTTATACTGGAAGACCGCCGACTTTTGTGTTGGCTATAGCTCGAGGGGTCGTAATAATCGGAACACGCCTGATTGGTTGTGATGCTTTGCGCCTGATTATGGGGCAAAATTGTTAAGCATGGTATAGGATGTGCCATAATAGTTTTACCTTATAATCGGAACTCATGTGAATATTTGGATAGTGAGAACTTTGTGTTCTGGTTATTAATTATGCTTGTTGTATTTAAAACGGCATATGTGATGTGCTAACCTGTAGGGGTGTGCCGAGGCGAGGTGAGTTTGTTTGTGGTGCCTGTTTATGCTGCCTCTGAGATGATTTTGCATCCTAATCAAGGCTTAGGGTTTAACTTGCTGAGATTTTATCTCACCTCATCGTGGTTAAACATTTTCAGAGCTGTAACGTGGAGATCTGCTAAGTGCGGAGGTGGTGGGCGTGAGATGCGACACCTTTTGGCTGGCCCTGCCGTCAGTGAAGTTTAAGTTAATCCTAGTCCCTGAAGGTTTTTGAGAGGGTCGATAGGAAGTGGCTGTGGAAAGACTTGTAAGTATTAAACTTCCTAGGGTTAATGGTTGATAAATGAATATGTTGTTTTTGGCAATGTTTGCCATGTTTTACTATCCCTATGTTTGTCTATTGGCCGTAGGGGTGTGCATGGTCCGGGCGGGCAGTTCCTGACCTAGAACCGGGAACCGCCCGCTAAGGACCGGTTCCGAAAAATCGGAACCGGGATCCACCCGTTTGTTGGGTGGATCCACCTGGGAACCGGACCGCCGGTCCGGTCCGGTTCCCGGGTGGATCCATGGAACCGATTTTGACGCCAAAAATTCTAGTTTTCAAGAGCGAAACAATTTTGGTTTCCCGGACCGCCGGTCCGGAAGTTTTGAGCTCTAAAATTCCAAGTTCCAATCTCCAAAAACTAAAACAATAATTAATAGAGCGATGTGGATCTAAAGTTCTAAACACAACCGAACTCACTTTTAGAATGACAAATTGAGCAGAATAACGAGACACCACGCACGAACTCGTTTGTACCTTTGGTTTGGTGGTGAGGAAAGCAAGAGCTCTGTAGGGTTTATGGCGAGGGGGGCGGACAGCAGAGGCGGAGGAGCAGCGGCTGTGGCGAGTGGCGACCGGCGCGAGGGGGTGGACAGTGGCGGAGGAGGAGCAGCGGCGGCGGCGTGAATGCTTGGTGAGGAATCGAAGATGAGGAGAAGAGATTGAGGAAGAAACAGAGAGATAATCAAAGACTGAGGAAGAAATCGGAAGAGAATCAAGAGATGAGAAGCAAATTAGGGCTTCGTACCTTGTTGAGTGACGGAAAAGGGGCTCGCCGGCTCGGTCAAGAGTTCTTGCAGAGGCGGAGGAGCAGCGGTTGGTGAGTGGTGACCGGCGCGAGGGGGCAGACAGTGGCGGAGGAGGAGCAGCGGCGGCGGCGTGGATACTCGGGGTGGAATCGTGGAATCGAAGACGAAGAGAAGGAAAGGAACAGAGAGAATCGGAGGTTGAAGAAGAAGAAACGCGATTAGGGCTTCGCGAATTAGGGGCAGGGGGCTTTGCGACTTTTGGCTTTTTTTTGTTTTTTTTTTTAAATTATAAATAGTACCGGTCCGGTCCGGGTGGGCGGGCGGGCGGATCCGCCCACGGAACCGGGGAACCGGACCGGTTCCCACCGGTTCTCAACAATTGGACCCGGGAACCGGACCGGTTCCCTCAAGAACCGCCGGTTCCGGGCGGTTCCGGTCCGGTTCCGGGCGGTCCGGGCGGTTCCCGGGTCCAATGCACACCCCTAATTGGCCGGGAGTTTATTTAATTTGCTTCCACATGCGTTTAATTGAAAGATAAAAAGAATGGGTTGGCGACACGTCCTGAGACGTCGCATTTTTTAATCGACCGCCGAAGGTTGTGCACGTACTCGGGGTTCGGAGCGTGACGTACGGTGTTCAAAAGCTACTCAATGTGGCTGATCCAAAACTATGCAGTACATTCGACGAGAAACAAATGGAGTGCTTGATGATCGGGGGACTTTGGTGTGCACACCCTAATTACTCGCTTCGACCTTCGGTTAGAGAAGCGGTAACTGTCTTGAATTTTGACCTACCGCCACCTAATCTCCAAGGGAACGCGCCTGTGCCGACATATCTCCCACCTCCCTCGGACCGGTCAAACTTATCACTCACGTCATGCCACAACACGACAACTAGCTCGGACAGCGGAGGAAGTCACCGAACCAGATCCACGGCGTTCACCTCTCCCGATACCGCATGCTTATCATCTCCTTCCGCTTTGTTGTTGAATGCTCAAGAAGTTCTAAACTTTTATCCAGCTTCCACTTTTATTGTGTTAATAAACATCGAGTGCAGTGATTGGTTTCTCTCCTTCGATGACGGTCAAACCTGTGGTTGATGTTCCGAATCGTTGTGTATAGTTCATTCGACATGGCATAAAATCAGAATGATTCCATTACAGCTCCTGTTTGGCCAACGACTCCATTTCTTGATACTGTCTTCCATGTCTTTTTATCACCCTCATTGACAGTCGACTTTCAGTGAAACGCAAAAATACTTTTCTCAAGAAGAAAAGGCAAGCATGCCTCCGAAGCAAGTTTCTTCCCAACTGGGAAGCAAGTAGCCTACCTCAACCCTCATTCAATGGTGTATGGCCATCTTCTCCTGACTGGCTTCAATGGCAGTGGCCATCTTCTTCTGGCAAGTAGCCTACCTCAACCCTCATGCCTCCCAAGCCAGTTTCTTCCCAACCGTGCTTAGTTCTCAACATTGTGTTTTTGTTTCGGGCTATGTGAATGGCTTTACGATTGTAGATTAAGTTTGTATGGAAGATGGCCATTGCCAATGAAGCTGGTGATAAACATGCTTAGTTCTCAACATTTTGTTTTTGTTTCAGACTACGTTGATGGCTTCATGATTGTAAATTAAGTTTGTATGCACAGCAAATTCAGAGGCTAATTTCAAACCAGGAAGTCTGACCAATTTTGTCAATCAGCACGCCAATTTAGAATATGCAAATAACAAGTTTTTTCTGGTCAAAAAACTATTACCATTTCATTCATTCACAGCAGTACTACATAAGTGTTGATGACAAGAGTCTAGGCATAATAAATCGCAAAGGTGTTGGGGGTCTTAGACAGCCAATTACATGGGAGTATCCCTTTTTGGAGGGCTTTAGCGTTCCAATCTGTAACTTGATTCGCAAATAACAAGTTGAGTTACCATTAAATAATGGTGCCACATATGTGCGGTGTCAAAATGGAACGAAAGGGGCTCTTGTGTTAAAATGGATCTAACTAGATATTTCAGTGGAATCAAGTTTTGAGACTCCTAATTGGATCTTCCAATTCCGAAGATGTTGAACTTTTGCTGCGCTTTTCTCAATAGCAGTACCAAACCCGATTAGCAGTTGGCCTCAACAATTGGATCGTCAATGATTGCCAAGTCAATTGCGATCTTGTTGCCGAAAATTCTTCTTTGTGATGATGCTTATCATTGCTTAAGCCTTTTAGGTGACGGAACGGGAATTGTGTCGGCATAAGTCAAGTCTTTGGTGATGAACAAGGTTTTCATTGTAAATGCTCAAGCTTTAGCGACGAAATTTGCATTTTCCACCCCCGAGATTAATTTTCGCAATGAAAAATGGGATTTTTGTCACCACGGACCAACCTTCACGGCCGATTTTTATTCTTATCACTAAAATTTAGTTGCTATAACATATTCTTCTAAAGGGTCAAGTTAGATTGATTTCTACTTTCTACTTTCTTTGCTTAATCTAAATCTCGCGACTTGGCGTACTCTGACTTTTTCAAAACTGAATTTCATGAAACATTCAAACGGGTACAATACATATATAATTTTTTTCCTATTTTTTTATATATATTTTGAATATTATTTAAACTTTTGGTGGTAAACAAATTTTTTTTTTGTTTTTATTTAAATCCAAACAAACTGGCTACTTAAAAATATGAAACCCATCAATGCACCTAGCAGATCTTCATGTCTGCTGACTATTTTTCAGACTTCTGCATTTGAGGCTTGTTTGATTCGTTAATTCTTTTTTAATTCTTCGCTGGAAGACGAAAAAAGGGCACATGATAATGTGGCTTTGTCCAGCAGCATTAATCATTTCTTAAAGTGCGACCTTGACGTGGGGGCGGACCGTTGCTTTTTGCACTCATATTATTCTAAACAATCCATTTTTATCCAATAAAATTAGAAACACAGGCATTCTCTTCAATGTTGGACCTTCATCTCTCTCCGTCTCTTCTTCTGACTGGCTTTGTGGCTCTACCTCAAAGGTTCAGGCTCTCTCTCTCTCTCTCTCTCTCTCTCTCTCTCTCTCCGCGCATGTGTAGCGTTTATGGTACCTTTGCTTGGTTTGTCAAAGGAGATTCTGTAAAATACTGCAAATTTCAACTAGATTTATCTACTCATGTGTTTGACTTTGTGTTTACACAAAAAAATGGCTTAGTCATCGACCTGACATTAATAAGCATGTGACTTGAACAAAGTATGGCCATCAATGAGACAATGATATGTAAGCCTTTACCGATGGCCAGACCAATAGCACGGACTCTTATTGATGGTTATGCTCATCGATGACTATGATTAGTTGTCAACATACGATAACAGCTAGCTGCTGATTAGCAAAATTGATGGAGGGAGATATTGATTAAAAGATGTTGCGACTTACCCTTTGAGAAGGGAACATGTTTAGGGGTATTGCCTAAATGACGGACCTAAGGTCCATGATTAGGCGCAAACTCTTCCAAGCTCATACCTCGAGTGACATTAGGGTATTCTTAAGAATTTTGCAAAAAGGAGTCGCCACTAGCCTATTGGGGTCAATTAGAAACCAAGTGAGGCATGGGAGTATGCCACACTTCCTACACAACCAGTGAATCTAGGGTCGGAGACTTGATTACACTAATTGACTAATTAATGCCATTTCGGTACCTAATCTTGATCATTTTAGAAAAAAATATTTTTGTCAAGCAGTTTAGATTGATTTTATACCTATCCAATAATATGTGAGGTGATTATGCAGGTGCACAATCATTAAAGTAACAATCGTAGCTACTAAGATTCTAATTGCAGTAAAATTGAGCACGTGCAATTAAATATAATTAAATATGCAAATTAAACACGCAATATAATCAATAGACAAGCAAATAAATGCCCAATTACACTAAGAAAGCGAGACATGGTATTTTTTAACCTAACCTTACACTTTTTTTAAATTTCAAAATTTTAATTTTTTTAAATTTTTTAATAATAATAAAAATATTATTTTATTAATTTTTTTCCCGGGCTAGGTGGGTCTGGTCTAACCCAGCCCAAATTCGGCCCGGTTAGCGCGGGTCCGGTCTGGTCTGAGACCGTACCCGGGTTTGGTTCGACTGGGAAGGCGAGTCGGTTGCCTTACTTCAAAAAGAACTAGGCCTAGCCAGAGGTGGCTAGGCCATCTCTCAAATTCGATGGGCCCAACCCCCTTCGCAGAAGAAACTCCCCCTTGCAGGCCCAGTCCAATCTAATTTTTTTTTTTTTTGAAAAGGGAAGCCCACAAGCCCAAACCAGGTTCTTAAGAAAACCCTACCCGGCTTGCGACCTGCGCTCAACCTAGCTCCTAAACCGCGACCTGATTCCTAAGAAAACCCTACCAGGATCCGACCCGGTTTCTTCTTCGCAGACTCGGATTACGGAGCCCTTGAATCTGGTGATTCACGGCGTGGTGGGAGGGGGGTTGGTTGGAACATTGATAGTGGTGACGACTCGTTTGGCAGCTGCCGGCTTCTCGGAAAAAGAGACAATGACGGAGAGGCTCACTTGATAGAGCAGCGATGGCGACGGGTGGTAGCGGTGGTGGTAGTACGGACGACGTCAATGGTACGGACGGCGTCGGGTAGCGTCAACGAGCAAAGGTGCGGCGTCGTGGGTCATAGGTGTCGGCTTTTGAAAGGTAGTGGTGGTGCGATGAGGGGGCTTGAACTGCTAGCGTCGTAGCAACAGCGGTGGCTCGATGAGGGCTACAACAGCGATGGCATTTAGAGCTGGAGGGCGACGGCTTGGACAGCGTCAGAGCCGAAGGGCGGAGGCTCGAATGGCATCGGGGTTGAACAGCGACGGCTCGGACAATGTCGGGCAGCATCGACGATGCCTCCTTCAGTTTCTCTCCCTTACTCTCAAGCTCTCCCTCTCTCCGTTCCCTCCTCTCTGTTCTGGTCTCTCGAGCTCACCCCCCCGTTTTGCTGTCCCTCGTTCTTTTTTTTAATTTTCTTTCTGCTGCAGGTCCGCGTGTGGAGGATGGCTAGAGGGGGACGACCGACTGTGGTGGGCAGGGCTGGTGAGCCGCGCAAGAAAAAGAGAGGTGGGTGGTAGGCTCGACTAAGGCCAGATCCGGCCCGACCCGCCCCCTAAGCATTTTTTTCATTTTTTTTTTTCTGGTTTTTTTTGTTGTTTTGCTGTTTTTTTAATTAATTAATTAATTAGTTAATTTTAAATTAATAATAATTTTTTAATTAATTTTTTTATGTACTTAAAAACAAAAATTAGGTGTCAACAAAAGGCATAGTTAGATAGTCAAACGAAGAATCATTTGAAAGTTGGCCATTTGACAAATAAATTGGAGGTAAAATTCAGGTGCAATTTATTCGAACTTAAAACTGCTCGTGGATATGAAAATGGGACAAAATATATCGCAGACAAAGTAACGGACTCAGACAGGAATTTAAAGGATAACCACCTAGAGATAAGAAATCGTGGTAATGTGAAGGTATGGAGTTAGAAATGTTGAAGATGTGAAAGCATGGCCAAAGGCCCAAAACTACTCTCTTTCGTCTAATTTGATATTACTTATCCAAATTACATCGCATTCTTGACGTGGGACTTCTTTCACTCAACACCTTCACAGAGTCACTTTAACTATTTAATTGTCACACATTAAGTCAAATTATAGGGGTTTTAAAAATTCAGGTCGCAAAGTGACATGGGAAAAATGTGACACAAGTATTTAGAGTTTTCTTCTTATTACATATGTTGTCCAAAATGTGACGTACCAGTGAAAGTAAGTCACCGTTCACCTCTACACCATTGTTGGATATTGGCTCCACCATGTGAAAAAGAGGAGAATCATTAAAAATTTGATACGTGTATTATAAGTAAAAATACATGTAAATTACTGACAAAAATTATCTCCCATTATGGTAAAGAGAGCACCCACTCCATAAATAGGTCCGTCTATTGAGCTGATGTAATTTGTGAGACAAAGTGATTGATAAGTAAGGACGCGCATGACAATATTTTTGTTTCACGAAATATGTTTAGAATAGAAATCCGTTTGGTAATGCAATTTTATTTTTTTTATTTCTAGAATATATTTCTATTCCAAAAATAGATTTGGAACAGAAATCAGAAGTTAAAATTTTTAACTTTTTTTATTTCTAGAACAGAATGAGAAATCAAAATTTTTCTCATTATTCACTCTCATCATCGCTCGTTGCCCACTTACCATCCATGGGATACCGGACGCCCACCGTCGGTGGCTAGTTGGCCGCCACCGGCCTTGGCTACCTGCCGTTGGCGACCAAACGTTGGCTGCCGGCCATCGAACTCCAGCCACTCATCGCCAACTGCTTGTCACCGAATGCCAGACGCCCATGGGTCGTTGGCCACTTATCGCCAATCGTTGGATGCCGGAGGATCACCACCAACCATCAAATGTCCACAGCCGACCGTCCGTCACTCGCCACCGGTCGTCGAATGTCGGCCGCCCGTCACCGGGCTCTGGCCACTGGTCACCCACCGTGTCGTCGGATTCTTGATGTTGAACATTGGACGTCGAACACTGGACGTTGGATGCCAGTTGTCGATTGCCGGACTCTAGACGTCGGCCGCCCGTCATTGGTCATCGGACTCCGGCACCGAACGCTATCACTATAATCCTGAAACTAGTACATCTACGACAATGTATCTTTGAACTAATTTTTTTGCCACCAAAATCTAAAACTGATATATTTGTGATAAAATTTACTTCAAATTAAACTTTAAATTAATACATTTTTCATAATTTTTCCATTCGTTAATTTTTATTAAATGGGATTAATATCACGAAAAGACACAAACGATAAACTTGTAACAAATGAATGATAAAATTCCAAACTAGTTCATCCATCAATTGCTATGTGTCATCCAACTTAGTAATTTAACGGTAAAATTTAAGAAAAAAACTAATAAATGATAAATTTGTTACATGTGTACAAGTGAAAAAAATCTTATGGTTAAAAAATTAATTTGAAATAAATTTATCATTCATATACTAATTTGAGATTTTTCAAGATATTAATTTCTATTTTATTTTATTTTATTTTAGGCAAGTGAGGACTTGGAGCAATGTGCTCCTTACAGTTTCCCTAGGATTTGACCGGTATTTATTAACTAAAGTGAGATTACCGAGTTGCATGGTCCTTACCGATCTTCCCTTTCCTTCTTGCGGTTTGAGTCTTTGTCGAGGTTTTGAATCCTTTAATCTCTTGTACCGAATCTCTGCCGTTGATGATCACATGTTCAAGCAAATAGTTGCTGTGTTTCTATCACCAAATTGTCGACCTGTCAAAGACCGAAATCTGTACTCCAACACCCCACCACCAACAAGCAACCCGGCCCCGCAAACCACAACCCCCCCCCCCCCCCCCCCCGCGACTGTATGGAAAAAGCGATGGCAATGCTCAGGCCTAAAGACTCATCACATATCTCTCTCTACCGCCCTCGATTGAAAAAATAGCAAACATTATTGTAGCCCCTTCATTTGAATAAATCTGGAACGAGACCCCTCAGTAGAGGCTTGATGTTCAGAAAACATATCATAATACTATCCTCCCATTAATATTTCACTGCATAGGAAGTGTAAAAAAGACTTCCAAGTCACCGCAGACACAAATATTGTCTGACACCAAGGGCCACGTTCTATTTCATATCAATGTGTCCATCGTCACTTGCCATTACCAAACTTTGGCTTTTAAAAAATTTGATTCAACAAGCAGCATTTTGCTCATATAGATACATACATACATACATATATATATGGAGAGAGATCAAAGCTGTCAATCAAAATGAAAACAACTTTTTGTCTTGCGAAAAGGACATTTCTCAAAGAAAATCACCGGACGCAAGTTTTGAAGAAGAGGCCTCATGTGCACCATCTAGGAATATAAATAAAAGTCCATAGACTATATTCTCATATAGTACGTGAATTAAATCGAATATGTATCAAAAGTTCATAGATCACATTGAATTTGAAAGCTCATAGACGATAGGGTGCATTGAGCTAAAGTTGAGAGAGCATATTGAATAAATTTAAAATTTAGAGATCTCCTCGCATATTGGGCAAATTTTATGGACTATTTGTGTTATGTAAGCGGTAATTGCGAATGACAATTACATAGAACTAGTAAGATGTTTGTCGTTTGCAGGTCTAAGACTATTTTTTTTAATATTATTATAAATGTGAGTTTTAATTCTATTTTACCTTTGCTTTGAATTATTCACATTTTTATTGAAGGTGTTTAATAAGATTGAAATCTTAATCGTCGCATTTTGTTGATTCCCACAAGTACCCACATACCGATGAATATATTAATATGGTGAAAAACATTAAAGATGCAACTTATCACGTGTGTGTGGGGGGCATGGCCAGTCCTCATCCATTCGTTCTCTTTTACTAATTACATTTTGTTATATCGATAATGAAAGACTATAAAAATTACTTCTTGAAGAAGCAATAGTCCAAGTCGTGTCATTTTATACTTCAATACCTACTAATTATTTGTTTTTCTTTTTAACCTTTACAGGCCACTTGATGGAACTCCAATTTAAATTATATAATGCGAATAAATTAATCAAAGTTCACAATTTTTGTCTTGATTGAGAAGACCAAGAGCGGTCATTCTTTATTCTTATTTTTGGCCAGTACCATACTTTTTTCTTGGTCGAAACCAATGTTAGAATTGAATAGAGTGCTAGTGCTACCGAGTTTTCAACCTCCCTAGAATTTGATGGTGCTTAGTTAACTAAGGTTACATTATGGATCTCCATAGACGGTATTGTTAGACCAAACAAATCTTTCAATCACATGAACATGATATAAAATTAATAAAGATAGTGTACCCAACCAAACATAGCTATTATTGATCCAACGAGCAAAAAGATGTCTTCCCATGAGTATGAATATTCATCACTCTCCTATGTAATCTTTATGATAGGTGTGTATTTTTCGCTCTTCTTTCAAATTTATGAAAATGGCAGAAGCATGATAACAGAATATGTTCATTCTCCACTGAGAAGAGATCTTGTAGAGGGGGAGCGATGGGACCAACCTGTTGCTGCTAAATCTCAATCCTCCATCAAGGCTTAAAATATGAATTCTATATACCTAATTGGATGTCAAAAATGTATTGCCCACGATATATTTTACTCAATTGGGCATATATCAAATATTAGAAGACCTAGTAAGCCACATTAATGGATTGGACCTTGTCAAGTCCAATAGAAACACATATCCTCCTTACTTCTAGTGATTTGGATCTTTGTTAAGATTCTGAATTGTTGGATCTCTTGTGCTAAATCTTGGACATCAATAAATAGAACACTAGCAATTGCTATTTAACATAGATATCAATAACAAAACCATTTTATGCTTTAGAAGTGTCTCATGTATGTACCATTTCAGAAATTACACTTCAATTTTTTCTCATTCAATTAGGTTATCTATGATGTTACTTCTACATTTTTAATGTGGCCTCAATGTCCTTGTACAAGGAACGGGTTTAGGACTACTACCTAATCAACTTTTGTCCATGAGGAGATCCCTCATGATAATATTATGATGTTTAGAAAACATATCATAATACTATCCCCCATTAATATTCACTGCATAGAAAGTGTAAAAAAGACTTCCAAGTCACCGCTGACACAAATATCGTCTGCCACCAAGGGCCACGTTCTATTTCGTATCAATATGTCCATCATCACTTGCCATTACCAAACTTTGGCTTTTAAAAAATTTGATTCAACAAGCAGTATTTCGCTCATATATATATATATATGGGAGAGATCAAAGCTGTTAATCAAAATGAAATCAACTTTTTATCTTGAAAAAGGACATTTCTCAAAGAAAATCACCGGACGCAAGTTCTGAAGAAGATGCCTCATGTACACCATTTAGGAATATAAATAAAAGTCCATAGACTACATTCTCACATAGTCTGTGAATTAAATCGAATATGTATCAAAAGTTCATTGATCACATTGAAATTGAAAGCTCATAGACGATAGGGCACATTGAACTAAAGTTGAGAGAGCATATTGAATAATAAAATTTAGATATCTCCTTGCATATTGGGCAAATTTTATGGACTATTGTATTATTAAGTGGTAATTGCGAATGACAATTACATAGAACTAGCAAGATGTTTGTCCTTTGCAGGTCAAAAACTATGTTTTTTATATATATATTATTATAAATGTGAGTTTTAATTCTATTTTGCCTTTGCTTTTAATTATTCACATTTTTAACGAAGGTGTTTAATAAGATTGAAATCTTAATCGTCACATTTTGTTGATTCCCACAAGTACCCACATACCGATGAATAAATTAATATGGTGAAAAACGTTAAAGATGCTACTTATCACGTGTGTGTGTGGGGGGCATGGCCAGTCCTCATCCATTCGTTCTCTTTTACTGATTACATTTTGTTATATCGATAATGACAGACTATAAAAATTACTTCCTGAAGAAGCAATAGTCCAAGTCGTGTCATCTTATACTTCAATAGCTACTAATTATTTGTTTTTCTTTTTAACCTTTTCAGGCCACTTGATGGAACTCCAATTTAAATTATATAATGCGAATAAATTAATCAAAGTTCACAATTTTTGTCTTGATTGAGAAGACCAAGAGCGGTCATTCTTTATTCTTATTTTTGGTCAGTACCAGACTTTTTTCTTGGTCGAAACCAATGTCAAAATTGAATAGAGTGCTAGTGCTACCGAGTTTTCAACCTCCCTAGAATTTGATGGTGCTTAGTTAACTAAGGTTACATTATGGATCTCCATAGATGGTATTGCTAGAACAAACAGATCTTTCAATCACATGAACATGATATAAAATTAATAAAGATAGTGTACCCGATCAAACATAGCTATTATTGATCCAACGAGCGAAAAGATGTCTTCCTGTGAGTAAATATTCGTCACTCTCCTATGTAATCTTTATGATAGGTGTGTATTTGTCGCTCTTCAATTTTATGAAAATATCCGAAGCATGATAACATAATATGTTCAATCTCCACTGAGAAGAGATCTTGCAAAGGGGGAGCGATGGGACCAACCTGGAGCTGCTAAATCTCAATCCTCCAAGGCTTAACATATGAATTCTATACATATATATATACTCTATAATAATAATTGGAATCACGTGACGATACCACACACACTCACATGACTATGTTATATATATATATATATATATATTACTTTAAATATGAGTGTTAATCTATTTTGCCATTGCTCATACTTCAAATTAATTATTCACATTTTTATTGAAGGTGTTTAATAAATTTGAAACCCCAATCGTCACCTCGTCTCGATTCCCACAAGTACCCATATGCACAAACCGATTAATACATTAGTATTGTGAAAAGGATTAAAGATGCCACTTATCACGTGCGCATGGGGGTGTGGGCAGTCCTTGTCCGTTTGTTCTCTTTATTAATTACATTTTGTTATACGGATAATGGCTAACTATAAAAAGTACTTATTAAACTGGCAATATAAACAACTGGGGTTTGCCCAGTGACCATCCTTCCAACATGGAAGGGGGAGGTGGGGGTTCGAATTTCCACATTCTTAAGGGTTGGGGTGGGGACGAAAAGTGGATTTCGATTCTCACGTTCTATAAGGAGGTAAGGCAAAAGTCTGATAATAAAAGTTAAAGTAGGAATAAAGTAAGATCGATAAAAAAAAAAAAAACTGGTGGTAACCCTAGTCAAATCATTTTCTTACTTTAAAATTTTTTCATATTTTTTCTAAGCCACTTGATGGAACTGCAATGCAAAGTATAGAATTTTTTTTTTTTGGTCAGTGCAAAGTATAGAATTGAAGTTCGCAATTTTTTGTCTTGATTGAGGAGACCGAAAGAGCAGTCATTTTTTATATTTATTTTTGGCCAACGACAAACTTGAATAGTGTGCTACCAAATTTTCAGCTTCCCAAAGATTAAATGATACTTAGTTAACTTAACTATGGTTACGTTACAGGTCCGGCACCCATATCCATCTTCTTTCGAGTGGTTTGGATTTTTGTTGAGATTATGAATCATTGGATCTCTAGTACTAAATCTTGGCTGTCAATAGGTAGAATATTATAAAAAGTTGCTATTCAATATAAAAATCTATAACACAAGCCTCCACATACATATATCGATGAAAATATTAATATAATGAAGGGATTAAAGATGCTACTTACAACGTGCATGCGTGGGTGTGGCCTGTCCTTGACCATTTGCACTCTTAATTAAGTTTTGTTATATAGACTGTGACAGACAATAAAATGTCCATATTAACCCACTTGATGGAGCGGCAACTCAATTTATATGGTGCGAAGAAATCAATTTAAGTCCACAATGGATTGAGGAGGACTAAGAGCAATCAGACTTCAATTTTAGCCGCCCGCCGTGGGTCA
Source organism: Eucalyptus polyanthemos subsp. polyanthemos (assembly GCA_017140185.1). NCBI lineage: Eukaryota > Viridiplantae > Streptophyta > Magnoliopsida > Myrtales > Myrtaceae > Eucalyptus > Eucalyptus polyanthemos. The sequence continues at coordinate 18,219,907 of CM029463.1, read as the reverse complement.
CCAAACGCTGAATGCCGGTTGCCGGACGTTGGACTCCAGCCACTAGAAGCCAGTCGTTGTCACTTCTAGAAATAAAAAATTTATTCTATTAACAAACAAATTTTTATTTCAAAAATAGAAATTTTGAATCGTTATCAAATGCTTTTTTTGCTCAGAAACTTGTCTATAAAATAAAAGTTGATTTATGTTCCAGAAATTTTGTCATGCATGCCCCTAATTGATCGACCTTTCTAGTTTGCTCAAATAGTCATTTTTCATGTGGTTTTGGCCTATATCGAATGGATAAGAATGTTATAAATTGTATCACAGGTGGGCTTTCAAGGAGGGAGCAAACAAAGAATGACATTAGAAGTGCTAAAAATTATGTAGGATGATCACTTTAGTACTAAAAATTTTTGCCGACTTACTTAAGTATCAGATCGAAGAAAAAACAATCACTTACGTGGCAATAACGAAAAATTCTGGTTAAATTGATTACATGGCATTTATAAATAAAAATTTTAAGTGGCATATCTTATATTTTTAAAAACCTAGTCCACGTAGACGTGCGAAATGATGTCGTTCAGTCCAACATGGCTGGGTAATAAACAAAACGACATTGCACATCGTCCAGGGCAAAAGCGACGTCGTTTGAACTTGAGTAAAAACGTTGGCCTTGTTGCATCTCTCCCTATTGCTCGCTCGCTGTCACTTGCTTATCGTCGCACACCCACCCTCGCTCGCCATTTGCTGGCCGTCGCTTGCTTATTGCCCATGGTAAAGATGTGTTTCTCTCAATGTGTAGCTCAATTGGAGGGGAAATTAGGGTTTGTAACGGAAAAATTAGGGTTCATGAGACAAAATTAGGGCTTGCAAGGGGAAAAATTGGGACCATGAGCCGCTGCTGAAGCTTTTGTTCTCTATTTGCAAGATTGAGCTGTTAATTTCAGGGGCAAACTAAAATAACGAGTGAATTTAGGTTCAATGGCCGATTAGGATTTGAAATGTGGGGTTTTCTTTTAATTTGGGGATTTAGGGTTCTTGTTTGGTAGAAAGGTACTAGATGGCATTATATTAAGATTTAGATGTTGACTAGACTCCCATGCGAGCCACGTTGGGTTAAGAAACTATTAAGAAAAGGCCACATTGATTTCCAACTAAGCAGACCGAAGTTAGCACTAAAAAGATCAATTTTCAGAAAATTTGGCACTTAAGTTATTCAAAAAAAAAAAAAATGGCACTAAAATCAGTACCATACATAATTTTTGACACTTCTAATGTCCTTCTTCCGTGATAATATCATACATTTAATAGCCCATTTAAACGTACGTCCATATCACAAGTGGGAAAGTTTGTGATGCCTAAAGTCACACTGTGCTCGGATTAAAGAATGTTTTGTCGAAGCCCATGATTTCCAGGTGGAAAACGACAACGGCGGTTCATTGTTCCAGCACGCTCGCTTTCATATGTCTATCTGTTCAATTTCATAGTCTGGACGAAGCAACTAGCTAGTCCGAAATAAATATTCATCACATCTTGAAAATGAGGAGTTTGCTTGAAAAAGCTCACCAACCTTGATTTTTTTAAATGATGAAGGACGACAGCTGCCTTAATCAAATATTTCATAGTTCACTCGATCAGTTGAATCAGGAAAATTGCAGCTGGAGGTAAGTTTCAATTAGATTTGGCACTTCTTGACTCGTGAAAGAAACCCTCTCTTGGTTCAAGCCACTTAGTGGCCAGATTGGATTGAAAAGTACTTGATTGTTGGAAGGAACTTGCGAATCGATGCACGGTTCGACCGACTCTGACGGGAACGTTTGTTGCATCGTTCCTTTGCAAGAAAATGGATTTATTTTCCCGTTGGTTAATTTCTAAAGGAGGAGGTAATAATGACGGAAAAAAAAAAACTCTCCCCGATTTGAGGCATGACGTACCACCTTTGTGTATTTGTTCATTACATCTTGTTACGATGTCTCTTCCAATATAGAAAACTTGATAGAACTCCAATTCTTGTACTATAAAAATCACTCATTTTCAAGCATTTCTTGATTAGTCGAGTAATCGACGTAAATGATAGAGTTAACCTAAGCAAGAGATGCTGTGATTCCAACTGAAGATTTATCGTATTCAAATTAAAGGTATATTTGTATGAGTGAGAGAGATTTTCGTGAAATAGTTTTTTGAATTTTCATGTGATTGGTTTACTGAAAATAATCAATCAATAGAATATCATTTATAATCAAAGAAAATATACACGCTTAAAGTTAAGAAAATGAATTCTTTAACCTGACATGGAAGTACTTTCTTTTACATATTATAAACATTCCATCACTCAATCAATCCGTTGAGACATAGGCGTTGTCCTTTTCTTATTCCTACAACTCAGGCCAATGTTCTTGCCGGCCGATGGTCCAAGGGAAAGACATGAAAGTACATCGATCAAGGACAAAAGAGCTGACTTTTCTCACATATTTGATGGCCAACCAGCAGCATTCCGACCCTAAATGCCATAAAGCCGAGCACGTGGTGAAGAGAAGACACGAGCAAAGAGCCACTGATTAAGGTCGCCCTCTTTAGGGTGCTGAGCAAGCTGTCACGTGATAATAAAAAATTAAAATTAAAATAGCATTGCCGATCACCGATTACCTCGTACGCATCAATTCGTACGATGTTCTGCATTCTTTCCACGGAAACACTAATTCTCGCTAATGCTCTGCGTTCACGCATGCACAGCAGCACTGCACAAATGTAATGTCTCAAGGATGACAGATATGACTATTATTTTCTCAAACACTTTCTTTTTTCCTTTAATATTCCTCAAGCTCAATTCATTGAAAAAATTGTCAAAAAATCATAAATTTATTGTATTAGTATAAATTCAGTACTAAACATTTTGATATAATGTCGATTCAATCATTTTGGCTAATTTTGACCGGCACCACGTGACATTATCGATGTTGATGTAGGCCTATTTAATAATATTGTAATATTTTTTGATTTTTTAATCATTTTTATTTTCTTTAATTTTTTGCCTTCCTTTTTCCTTTTACTTGAGATCGGCCACTTGCCATGGTTGGCCATCGACCATGGCAGGGTGAGCTATCCTAACTTGGGCAAGGGTTGTTGTCACCTACCACATGTGAGGCCCGACCAAACAAGGGCGAGCCTTAGCGAGGGCTCCCCTTGCCAAGCATTACTTGGGTGAAGGCGACGCCTTATGAGGCCACCCTTTCTTGGGCAAATGTCGGCTTCGCCCGATTGGGCAAAGGGAGCCTTCGCTGAGACTCACTCTCGCCTAGGCAAGGCTCAAACTCACCTAGGCCAATGATGAGGCCGACCCTTGCCTAGTCAGGCCTTGCTTGTAGTGGGTGACGGTGACCCTCGCCTAGGTGAGGCCAGCTTGCCTTGCCATGGCCAGTGGCTGGCTATCATTTATGGTTGATGGTCATTATTAGCAAAAAAGGAAGAAGAAAGACCAAAAAAAAAAAAAAGGACAATGAAAGAAAACAGAAAAAATTAGAAGAACTCAAAAAATTCAAAAAATATTTTTAAGATTTGTCCACATCAATGTTGATGATTTATATAGGCTAGCTAGTGTATGGCCAAAATTAATCAGAATGATTAAACTGACACTAAGTTAAAAGGTTTATGACTAAATTGGCACTATTAAAATATTTATGATAAATACAATATGTTTAAGACTTTTTCGACACTTTTCCCTCAAATTATGCTATGTTTCTGAAATTTTTGACTAATTTCCATGAGCAAATTCCTATCAAACTATAAAATTCTTGTGGTAAGGTAGAGGATGAAAAGTTATAAAATGAGAGACTTTTTTTGCCCCGTTTTCTTCCCCTATATTTCTTCCCAGCATAGCTAGCCGTGACGAGATCACGAAATGCCGATATGTATGTATGTTTTTCCGACAATTAATGACTATCGAAATTGTCAATGATTTAGAAATCACTATGAAAGGGAGGGGTTGCTTAATTTAATCAATATAAAAAATAATTGACGGCAAGTCGAATCTTGACTACTATATTGCTAAAAACAACTAATGACAATTCTTCTAAGTATGTTATGAAAAGAAATTAATAATTTTCAATTTCAATTACCATCAAACAACTTTTTAATATTGCAGCACATAAGTTTCTCGGCACCTAAATTTTAGCATTTATTTTTCCATTTATGCTAAAAAAAGCCCTTGGTCTTATGCACGGAAGTTGACCTAGACTATCTATTTATTGCTAAAAAATAGAAAAACCATCACATGCAAGTGTCACCGGTCCAAAGTTTTCTGGTTGAGGACAAGCAGTGCAGCACTTAGTGAGCTGGAACACCAGGCTAATCTTCCCTCGATACATCGTTTCTAGGATAGAATGGTGAATCGAGATCCTCGTAATTGACCTTGTTATACCGATTTTAGTTTGGACATCTAGTCTCTCGAGTGAGATACAGAGATCACTTCATCACAATGCTCACACGGCTGCGGGAGAAATCGGACCATGACAAAAGCAAGTAGTGAAGGCCAGGTTGGGACAAATTTTTGGTAGTTGGCACAGTGTAAAGTCTTCGCCCACTTGATTGGGGCAAATCAAGTGGGCGAAGACTTTACGAGTCAAGTAAACAATTTTACAGTCTGAAACTGAGAGTGAGAGAGAGGAGTTGATGATTAAACAATGACCAAGGTACATAAAAATTCGATTATAAATGCAACTCGAATACTCGGTTGGTATCAACAAGGATCAATCACGTAGAGAATAGCATTTTCGCGCTTCTCTGTTATCCATCGACCTCTCTCCATGGCGAACTTCCATAGCTCTGAGAACTCACATTCGAAACTCATGATTGTTCTGGCTTCAATAACGGTCGTGGCCTGTCTGTTCATCCCACTTGCCACATCGACAGTGTCTTTTAGCACCACCGCCTTCGATTTCCCGACTTTCAATGCGAACGACCACAGCATATCATATGAAGGTGATGCACATGCTTCTAAAACTAGCGTCCAGCTCACTGTCAACCAGCGAGACAAGGCTCTTAATCGAAGCGCGGGGCGAGCAACCTACGTGAAGCCAATGCATCTCTGGGACAAATCCACGGGGAATGTAGCAGATTTCACTACTCAGTTCTCGTTTGCAATTAGCTCACTGGGCAGTAACGTTTATGCCGATGGAATATCCTTCTTTCTGGCTCCCAATGGATCCCAAATCCCACCCTTTTCGACTGGTGGCTACTTGGCTCTGGTAAGTTCACAAAGTAACTATTCAGACTCCAGCTCTGATTCTTTTGTTGCTGTGGAATTTGATACTTTTGTTAATCCGTGGGATCCGCCGTATGAGCATATTGGTATTGATATCAATTCTGTGAATTCTGTCACAACTGATCCCTGGAATTGGAATAGAATTGGAAGTGGAGGACGAGTTCATGCTACCATTGCTTATGACTCTAGCGTGCAGAATTTGAGTGTTCTGTTGATTGATGATGAAAGTGATGGGAGTTCGAGCATAAACCAGTCTAGCCTTTCTTTGATCATTAACTTGACCAAGTATTTGCCGGAATGGGTGACTATCGGCTTCACTGCTACAACAGGGACTTTTTTCGAGTTACAAACTCTTTACTCATGGAACTTTAGTTCTAGTTTGCAAATCGAATCGAATGAAACCTTCAATCAGTCTATCGTGCCGACAGTCAATTCGTCTCCTAAAAAAAGAGCAAATCATGGATGTGGGGGGCTGTCGGTGGATCATTAAGTGTCTCTGTGGCGATTACTCTCACTATCGGCATTACCTGCATTAGGAAGAAAGGTACAAGTCGGTCGAAGAAAGGTACAAATCACACTGAAGAGATTGCCCGTTCTCCCAGAGAAGGCGACCGTGCCGACACATCTCGGACCTCCCTTGGACAAGTCAAATTACTCACGTTGCCTGACAACTAGCTTGGACCGCGGAGGAAGTTACCAAACCATATTGTTGATGTATCAAGACTGCACTATCTGTTTTTTTTCTTTGTTTAGTTTATTCAGTTTGTTGATGTCCTATTTTCTAGGACTTAGTTCATGGTTGTTTTACTTGGTCAATCTTATCTTGTAGGAGCAGTTAGCTGCACGTGATTCTTTTGCTCTTATGTTAGTTCGTTGCTGGTTTTGTGGACCAAACAAGCTGTTAGTGAGTAACGTGGATTTATGGTTAAGTTTTAGTATGTATTGAACATTTTTCAGTTTTCTGAACAAGATACACAGCTTTTGCTGTCAACTCCTTCTCGGTTCGTTCGAAAACAACACATATCCACAGCCTTCACCTCTTCTGATACCGCATGCTTGTCATCTTCTTCTGCTTTGTTGTTGAATGTTCAATAAGTTTTAAACTCTTCTCCAGCTTTTCGACCAAGAAAAAGAAAAAAAAAAAACTCTTCTCCAGCTTCCCCTTTTATTGTGTGTTAGTAAACATCAAGTGCAGATTCGATGCGATAAGTTTCTCTCCTTAGATGACGGTCAAAGCGTGGTTGATGTTCTGAATCGTTGTGTATAGTTCATTCGACATGGCATAAAATCAGTATGATTTCATTACAGCTCCTGTTTGGCCACACAACTCCATTTCTTGATACTGTCTTCGATGCCTCTTTCATCACCCTCACTGACAGTCGACTTTCAGTGAAACGCAAACTACTTTTCTCAAGAATTAAAGGCAAGCATGCCACCGAATCAAGTTTCTTCCCAACTGGGAAGCAGGGAGCTTTGAACGAGACTTACCAAAGTAGTTGCATCAAGGAAGAAAACAATAAACACACCTAATTTGGATGGAGTGACTAGGAGGGAAACGAGATGATTCGGATAATCACTTAAGAAAAGAAAGAAAGTCGAGAGATCGAGGTATAATGTTGCTCGACGGCTCGCAGTGTAAAAGAACAAAAATGTATGCAAAAATAGCGCTATTTTTGGCTTCATACTTTCTAGATACAAAAAGGGTTTATACACGAGAGAAGAAAGTTTCCTTCACAAGGTGCACAAATCCCTCCAAATCCCTCAGTGTCTGAGCAGTTTAGGAGGGACGTAGAAAACTACGTAAAATTGGCTACAGTAATCTCATAATCTCTTTTTTTCCACGCTAGCCATCCTACGTGATGCAACCAACGTTGATGTTGACATTGACAATTTTAATAATATTTCAAATTTTTTGAATTTTCATTTATTTTTATTTCATTTTTCTTCCCTTCTTCCTCTTGCTAGTTATCGGACCTTGACGACTGGCTAGAGGTGAGCGGCGGTAGGTCGACCTTGCTAGCCATTAACAAGGTCCACTTGGCGAAGGCAACCGTTGCCATCGCTAGTGGCCAGATGCGCTGTGGTAGTGGTGTAAACGACATAAATCTGCTCTGAAAGAAAAAACCAAAAACCAAAACGGGCAAAAAAAGAAAAAAATGCTATGTGCAAACAACATAATTCTGCTGGATGTGCAGTGGCGGTGGTGCCTTACCTGCTGGATTGATTGTTCTGCCGAAACTGAAGTCTGAGAATCTTGCTCCCTGTAATATTAGGCAACTGTTGCGGCGAGCGTTGGTGGTTCTCAATAGCGATGCATTGTCTCGCTTTCCTTTCGTTTTTCTAAATCCCTAACTTTGTTTCTTCAACTTTATAACGAAAGAAAAAGGCTTACGTCAATCGTCATGTTAGTACGGTAAGCCACGGAAGCTGTCACATAAGATCATTTAGATAGAAAAGATAACGGCGACCATAGGTCGAGCATGAATTTTTGCTTCTTTGAAGACAATTACAAACTCGGATTAGATTTTTCCTTGAAGTATAATAACATGTGAATATTTTTGGGATTACACCTATGATTCTTTTTATACAAAGAAATTACATTTAAATCAGAAGAACTCAAATGGTGATCTTCAACCTCAGTCAAAGGTCTTCTTAGATCAAAGGTGTAATCCCAAAAATATTTATAAGCTACTATACTTTAAGGAACTATTGAAGGTCGGTGAAGGGTGACCTTGGAGGCCGACCTCTTTTGAAAGAGAAATAGAGAGACTATTGCGTTACGATGGTGGATGTGGTGACAAGTGACTAGTGACCTTAGCAATAACGAGCGACTCCAATAGGTTGTGAGAGGGCAAAACGTATTATGTAATATATCACGTGCAGTTGTAAGATGTAAACTAAATCTGAGAAGATAATTCAATGGACTCAAGTTTTGGGCTTCTATTCAATCTCCCAATTCTAAAGGTATTGGACTATTCTAGCATTTAGTTCTAAACATTTTAATTATGTCAATTTAGACTTAGATCTTTCAATTGTGCTCTATACATTTTGATAATTTACCAATTTATTAATTCTTTTGAGGATTTGCAATTTAGTAATTCTTGTCAATTTTTGCAAGAAATTACTGATGTGGACAATTTTTACAATTTTTACAATTTCTATATTTATTCTTCTTCTTTTTTTATTGTTTAGTTTCTTTTATTTTCTTTTCTTTTTCCCTCTATTTGTCATGCCCCGAACTCTGAGGGCGCGAACATCCCTCAGTAGTCGATTAAATTGTGACGTCTCAAAATGCATCGCCGACCCATTCTTTTTATCTTTCAATTAAACGCATGTAAAGTAGTTAAAATAAACACCAAGTCAATAAACAAACAACAGGGATAGTAAAACACAACATGTATTGCCGAAAACAACATATTTATTTGTCCACCATTATCCTTGGGAAGTTTAATAAGTTACAAGCTTTTCTATAGCCATTTCCTATCGACCCTCTCGAAAACCTTTAGGGGTTAGGGTTAACCTGAACTTCACTAACGACACGGCTAGCCAAAACGGTGTTGCATCTCACGCCCACCACAACTACACTTGGCAATTCTCCACGCTATGGCTTTGAAAATGGTTAACAACAATGTGGTGAGATAAATCAGCAAGTTAACAGCCTAAATCTCGATTAGGACACAAATTCTTCTCGAAGGCAGCCTAAACATGCAATGGCATACAATCTTACCTCACCTTAGCACACCCCTGCATATTAGTACGTCACATATGCCATTTTAAATATAACAAGCATAATCAATAATTATAACACATAACTCTTGTGCACCAAGCATCCACACGGGTCCTAATTATAAGGTAAAACACGTTTTGGTACGTCCCATACCATACCTAATAGTTTTACCCCATAATCAAGCGCAATGTATCGCAATCATTTACATGTGTTTCAATTATTACGACCCCTTGGGCCACGGTCAACACATGAGTTGGTAGTCTTCCGGCATGACCGGCATCATCCCACCCCATTGGGCATGGCATCATCTAGAATCTCTACCTAGACATCATTCCATAAAGAAGCATTGGTTCTGTCTCAATCGCGACTTGGCATCCGGATCCCCACTGGGCATCTAATAAATATCGAGCATCGTCCCCAAACTCCTGTTGGGTGATGGGTTCAATTAAATAACCACACAAACACACCAACATTCAAGTCAATTTTTATCTTCCATCAATTAGCCCAGTGTAAAAGAGTTTGTGCTTAAATAACAAATCTTGGAAAAATTATTACATTTAAAGTTTTAGTAAAATAATCGCACGTGGTCATGTAGTTAAAATCAACCCATCAAACTTTGCATACTTTCAATTTAAAACATCATTGTCCCTTTTATCACGTAAAATATGTTGTCCAAACACAACACCTCGAAGTTTGCTATTTTCTTAACAATAACCCATATTTGAAAAATAGCATTTAAAATACATGATTTGGGCAATCAAACATCATGGCATTACATGCTCAATCGATCAGAATTAAGTGTAACTCATCCAATAAAACAAGTATAAAATTCCACTTAACGGCTAATCCGTCATTAATTACGCTAATCGCGATTAAATAAGCTAATTGGGATTAATTATGCTAATTAATTAATTAAACTAAACTCAATTAATTAGCCTAACTATAAATAATTCAAAATTAATTGAAATTAACTAAAATAATTACGATTTATTAAATAAATAAATTTACAATTAATTTAAATAAACCACAATTGATTAAACTAAACTCAATTGATTAATCTAACCACAATTAATTAATCTAATCATGATTATTTAAACTAATCGCACTTAAATTTAATCTAAACCATCCTAAATCGTAATTAAGGATAATCTAAAATTTGTAAATACTAACCGTCATTAATATTAAACTAATCCCCCTACATGTTATTAATACTCTAATCCACGAATAGGAAGTTAACTCACGGGTTTCTGGCGATGGCGGTGCGACGGTGTCGAGAACTTGAAGCTTGCGGCTCAAACGGCGATGCAAACGGTGGCGGTTTGATGAAGTTGAGCTCATGGCCAAGAGGGCTTGGCTTGGGTGGATGGTGGCTCGACGGTGACTCGGAAGCTCGGCGGTGGAGATGGTGATGCGGGTGGTGGTGTTGGTGAAAAGAAATAAATAAAAGAAGAATATGGTGAAGAAAATGAAGATGTTTGAGGCAAAATGGAAGCAAGAGAGGAGGAGGGAGGATCGGCAGAGAAGTGAGAGACGTGGGGAAGTTGCGTGAGAGAAAAAAGGGGGTGAACGAGCGAGGGAGAGAAGAGAAAAAGAGAAGAAAGAGGGAAAGAAAAGAAGAGGCTGACTTGCTTGGGGGTTGGCGTGAGTGAGGGGGTGGAAAAAGTTGGGGAAAGAGAAAGATAGAGAAGAAGAAAAAGGGAGGTGGAAAATTGTGGCAGAAGGATTGGGGGAAAACGTGAGGGGGAGGAAAAGTGGGAGAGAGAGAGAAAGAAGAGAGAAGAAAAGAGAGGAAATTTCGTGACGAGGGGGCAGAAGACGTGAGGGAGAGAGAGAGATAAAATAATAATAATAATAATAATAATAATAATAATTATTATTATTATATAATTATTATTATTATTATTATTATTATTATTATTATTATTATTATTTTCTTTTTTATTTCTTCCGGTCTCCAATTTTCCCTCCGATAATTTCTTTTCCAAAATTTCGGACTCGCCGCTAATTCGATGGACAATGAGACGACGTCCAATAATTATATATGGAAACCCTTGAAAATTCGATACCTGAAATTGAATTAAATTTCATGGTTAAAATCAATCGTACATGACTTTAGTACAACCTAATCTATCATGTGGTTTTTAGAGGTTCTTGCATGGTTGACCCGTGATCGATAATTTTTGATTCACGTTTGTGCCTCTTCGAATCGTGAACAACCCTCAATTGTCATGTAATCACGATGATTCAATTACGTACCCTCAATATAATATCAATAGAAAATTGGTTTACTGTCGTTTGATGCGAATATCATAATTGTGTGGAATCACCCGCGAACCAACTACATACTTCCGTTGACATGATTTATCTCTGTTTGTTAATTGAATTATACAGCGTAGTATTGACCCTTGTCAACCCTTATAGTCAAGCAGTTGATTTCCGATCAATTTTATAGTCTTTTGCGTTTTAACTCTTTACGGCCTTACCCAATGAATTAGTTAACTCGTGAGTGATCAATTCAAAGTAAAATAATCATAAGTGCGTCGATAAAATGTCCATTTCATATATTTCGAAATAGGCCCAAATTTTGGGATATCATACTATTAGCCATCACCAATCCTCATCAATGACCAATGGAGGTTGTTGGCCTCAGGTGAGGGCGGCCCTACCTTGTCTCGTCGGCCTCAAGCGAGGGACTCTTGTGGTTGGCGAGGGCTGCCATAATGAATCGGGTGAAGGTGGTTGCTGATTGAGGTTGGCAACCTCTGCCAACCATCGATGATGACTGCTGATGGCTGGTAAAGGGAAAAAAAAAAGAAAAAAAAAAAAAAGAAAGGAAAAAAATAAAAAATTTAGAAAAAAAAATGTTGCAAAAATTATACCTGTCCAATCGTGCCCCATGAGACAATTAGTGTTGAGTAGACCACTACGTTTGCAATTTCTAGCTGAAATTGGATATAATAACTAAATTGGCAAATCGTCAAAAAGGCTTAGAATTAAATTAATACATGTTTAAAAAAGTTATTTTAAATTGACACAATTAAAAGATTTAAGACTGAATTGGCTATCATACAATAGGTTTAGTACTTTTTTAACAAATTTTCCTATGATCTTCTATTATCTAGCAATGATTTTCTACCAGCAATTGCAAATTCTAAGATTATAGGTAGAACCACCTAGCAGTTTTGCAAAAATGTTGATCTATCCTTTTTATCTTTGAGCTCCGACACTTAACAAACTTTACAATAGCTGTTTGTTGATGAACCTTCTCAATTGGCCCTTGTCGATAACTTTTGTTATATTTGTTGTCGAGGACTTTATCAATAAATTATAGATTCCCTAGAAGTTGTGGATCATTCTGTTCATTGATGACTTTGTTTTGACAAAAGTTTTGCTCTCATTGACTGAGCTCTTGTTGATAATAATCCATAGGTCATTTTTGGGGTCAACAACACGTCCCGCAAATTTCAGAGGCTAAATATCAAAGCAAAAAGTCCATGACCAATTTTACCCATTAGAAAATGAATTTAAAATCTACAATTACCAAGTTGAGTTACCACTAAATAATGACAGTGCATGCAACACACGACACGATATGACACGATACGATACGTTGACATGTTATCTTTCAAAATTTAGAGAATTCCAACACGTTCTGACACATTATATATTAAATATATATTTATATATATGCATAAATAATAATAATAATAATAATAATAATAATAATAATAATAATAATAATAATAATAATAATAATAATAGTATAGAATTAATTTATACTAAAAATATTAATCCAACATTTGTTAATATCATTTATTGTTTTAATTTGATAGAGATTGAATGATAAATTCAAAAATTGCAAACATAAAAGAGTAAATTTGAAAGAACATGTCCTATTTTCTTACATTTATCGGAAATTAATGAGATTTCTTATAGTCCCAAACTGAGTTCGGAGTTCATGATATAGATTGGCTTGAGCTCCTCTGCAAAACAAGGTTCGGGGAAAATGAAAATTCAGGACAAGAACTCTCAAAGTACGATCAAAAGAAAAGGAAATAACTAAATTCACCATGGAAAATGTGACCAAAACAGATGATTCGCAAGCGACGCTTACTAAAGGTGAAAAGAAGCAAAAAAAAAAAAAAAAAAAAAAAAATCACAAATTTAACTTTGTAGGGGCAACGAAGTGATGCCAACAAGAAGAAGAGTATTCTATCGTCACTTATGGGAATGTCAAAACTTATAAGTGAGAAGCTTGAGAGTGAAAAATTTTCTTTTTTCCCCTTTATTTTTGTTATTTTTAGTATTTTTTCATATATTTATATTTTGACCCCTTAAGTATTGAAAATTTTAAAATTAACTCTGCACGTGTCAGAGTTGCGTGTCGGAATTTCAGACTTGTGTGTTGATTTTCCGACACTTGTTGACCGCGTGTTGGAGCATGTCAAAGTATCGAATCACAATACGAAAGGCTTTCGGAGAGGTGTTGATGCTTCTTAGGGTATCAACAGGACTAGTGCTACAATTTTCGCAATAGTGGGCCTTGGCAACGTGGATTATTGTCTGCACTCAACTTGGAATCTCATGGATCATTATGAGTTGCCATGTTGCGATTTAGAAACCAAGAAATTTAACAGCAAACCGGCGCCACTAAAGAGAGGACCCGAGGGACGAAGTTGTTATTTTGTCGCGGAAATTCTCCTTGGGAATGAATCCTTTCATTGCTCAAAACTTTTTTAGTGACGGAACTGGAATTTCTGTTGGCATAAATTCTCCCTAGGGTACTCTCTTTAGGGTCCAGTATTTAGTGATGAACGAGGTTTTCATTGTGAGATGCTCAAGCTTTAGCAACAAAAATTGCATTCTCATCCCTAAAGATGAATTTTCACAATTAAACACAAGCTTCACCAATAAAGGTTTCCTTTTAGATGAAAGAGGAGATTTTCATTGGTGCAGATCACCTTCAGTTGCAAGTTTGATTCTGGTCTCCAACATTTAGTCACTATAACGAATTTTTTTAAAGGGTCTATCTGGATACACTTATATATTGTAATTTATTTTAATCTAAATCTCACAAATTAAGCACTTTCACTTTTTTTTCTTTTTTTTTTTTTCTAAATCCAAAATTCTTGAAACACTAAAATATTCATTCTTTCATAATTTTCTGAAATCTTAATAATTTTAAACTTTGACAAACAATCAGGTTACCGCAAGAAACCATATCTACATCGTTGTATTTCGTTGAACTTCATGTCGGCTGACTCTGCTCCAGACTGTTGCATTTGAGGCTTGCTGGATTGGTGGGTTCTTTAATTTTTTATTGGAGGATGGAAAAGAGGGCACCTGAGAATTTCTCTTGGTCCTACACGGGTCAATTTATTTTGAAAAGCATGACCTTGACTTGGACGGGGGCTATTCTTTTCCCACTTACATTGACCCAAACAAGACGCCTGCTCTTTTTCACACTTCTATGCATAAAAACAAACAGTATATATTTCCCCGCTGTCACCGGGGAAAGACGGACATTCTCTTTACCGTTGGACCTTCATCCCTTCTTCTTCTTCTTCTTCTTCTTCTTCTTCTTCTTCTTCTCCTCTGCCTGGCTTTGTGGCTCTGCCTCAACCCTCATTCCAAGATCCCAGGTTCTCTCTCTCTCTCTCTCTCTCTCTCTCTCTGCGTATGCGTGTAGCGTTTATGGTACTTTTGCTTTGTTATTCCATATTTAGTGGAGCTTTTTGGAGCTGTTAGGTGCTAACAAGTAGTCATTGAAGTTTTATTATTATCACCTTTTTGTTAGTCGCATAAACAAGTAGCAATTAATGGTTGCCACCACACATTAGCACGGTATACGTCTTGGTGTTATGCACTGGCTTTTACGGCGGCAATGGAAAAGGTGGAGAGGGTCTGGGACGGGTTCAAATCTCAGTAAATGGGATTCTGGACATGTACAGTTTCCCCTTCTTACAAAGCGATGAAGAAAAGAGGATTAGATTGCTCGCAAATATTCGAAGAAAAGCATTATATGCTTACAGGTTGGGAATCTTAATTCGGAGTTCTTTGAAAGACTTGTTTTAGAGCAAAAGAAGCGTAACCGTTGATGGGAAGTTTTTAGTTACATATAGTTTCATTAAGTCCTATTAGACGTTAGAAAGCAGTTGTTAGTCAGGTAATAAGTTTCTCCACGTTCATATTAGTACGTTTCTTTTCGAGGCACGGTGGAGTTTGGACCACAGGACGTGTAGTCTTCTTCATCCTTAGTAGACTGACTTTTTAATTGACTTGCTATTGACATGTCTCTTTCTTCTTTTGCTGTGGGATAGTACTAGGCAAGAACCTTCTCCTTTATTTGCTTGAACGGGAAGTCGCATAAAAGAAGGATATACAGAGTTAATAAAAAACATCTGGCATGAGGAAGACATGCTCATATGTTGCCAAATCGTATTTTAGATAGCATATGCTCCGGATAAGGACATAGTGTCGTATATTGCATGGACCCTGTAGATCAAGCACATCTGGACCGTCAATGTTGTGGGTCCCACAGTGATATCTGCATATTTATAATTCGGATTATATCTATCCACACAGTCTGTGGACCATAATGTTTACTTCCCGGCAGATGCTCACCTGAGGGCATAGCTTTATGTTTGTGTCGGGAGTAGTTGCCTTGTAGACCTTATCTATTTTTCCTAGAAATCAAACGCGCCGGTATATTTCATGTCAGTTATGTAATGAATGGCGATCGGCATGTACTCGTAAGCAAGCACTGTATGTGGATGTCAATCAGGGTTAACATTAGTGATGCATCGCGCAACCACTCTGTCTCTAACTTAACTGCACTAACCTAGTTTGACTCCATCACGAAGTCCCCATAATTCAGCTCCCACACTAGAAGGGTTAAATCAATACAGTCTCAAGTCATGACGGTTTTTAGGCTACCGGTCGCATGGCCATAGAAATCTTATTTCAGTTTTGCACGATGTGGTGGAGGTACTTCGGTTTTGAAAGAAACTGATGTGCACTTCTACGTTTTAAATAGGCCCAAAAGGTTGAAGAAAAGGCAATACAGAGAGAGACTTACAGTTGGGTTTGAGCGATGAGGTCTTTGGGGTTAAGCAAGTCAACACCAAGTTTTTGAAGGTTGTTTGATGAATTGCCATTTTGGTTATGGTCAACCAGAGCTAATACAAAATTTTGTTTTCTTAAGGTCTAAGCCAAATCTTTTTTTTTTTTTTTTTTTTTCAGTTGTGCCATAGCTACTACATTACATGAGAGGCAGAACACAAGTGACAAATTGAGTACGTGTCACTCACTTGTTCCGCTACTTCAAGAAACAAAAAACATCAATTTTTGCCATGTAATAGTGTATGATCCGTCTACATCTTGGACCCCATGTTTTTCTGCATTTGTCAAATGGTGATCATACCCTTCATTATTTCCTAATGCACCTCCGAAGCCCTTTTATTTCCATCGCTCCCATCACTGTCAAATTCTCTATTGGCTGCTGTTTGTGATATCATCTAGATGAACGTTGTTGATAACAACAGTGATAAAATATCATAACATCGATGTCATACTTCTTCCAATTCCTTTTCGAGGCGTGGAATGATTCGAAAATGTCTGCTGGCTATCCTCAAACATTTTGTTTCTACTAGAGCTTCCATCACTGAGATTGTGTATTTGACTTCTGTATTTCTGTTTGATTGTTCATCAATGACTCAAATTTTTAAACTTTGGGCAGCTGCAGGCGCTCTCCACAATGAACAGAAGCTAGTGAAAGAATGCAAACGAGCCTCTGAATCATCAGAACAAGGATAGCTCACGGCTCAGTAAGAATGCATCTGACGAAAGAGGCCCTAGCACAAACAATGCTCATCCTTTCATTAAGCATTCCATCTGCCAATTCCGAATCCTTCAACATGTCTTTCAATTTCCCATCTTTTCAATCAAACGATCAGAGAATAATTTTTCAGGGCAATGCCTCCGTACTGGGCTCCAAAATCCAACTCACTCAGGGTGAGCCATTGGAGTGCCCCACGGACGCAGTTGGCCGACCAACATATCAACAACCCATGCACCTGTGGGATAGCTCAACAGGGAATGTGGCAGATTTTGTTAGCAAATTCACTTTTGCTATCGATTCCCATGGGAACTCCTCCCGCGCTGATGGTTTGGTTTTCTTTCTTGCTCCTAATGGATCGCAGATCCCTGAACACTCAGATGGATGCTTTCTAGGCCTCACCAGTTCCACTCCAAATACCAACTCTAGTAATGCATTTGTTGCGGTGGAGTTTGATACTTTCTATGACCGTGCATGGGATCCACAATGTGATCATGTCGGAATCGATGTAAACAGCCTGGATTCTGTCAATAAAACTTGTGTATCATGGATGGATTACAACATATTCCATGGTAAAGAACTTCACGCTCAGGTCACATACAATTCTAGAGAAATGAGCTTGAGTGTTGTTTTTGGAGATGATGCTGATAATTCTGCCAGCCTTTACTATCAGCCACTCAACCTGACAGAGTACTTGCCAGAATGGGTGGTTTTTGGTTTCTCGGCATCGACAGGGCAGTCTCTTGAGGCTCATACTATTTTATCATGGGAATTCAACTCTTCTCTACAAATCCTCGACACACCTTCAGGACAAAAGATCAAGTCGTGGGCAAGGGGGTTTATCTTACGCTTAAGCCCTTTGGTGTTGCTTATCCTTGTTGCAGGATTTGGCTGGTATTATTATAAGCTAAAGAGAGAGAAAAAGGGTCAAAGTGGGGGAGGAGATGATGTTCTTGGGATTGATGAAAGATTTGAACAGTCGAAGGGACCCAAGAAGTACTCCTACAGGGTCTTGGCCATGGCGACTAACAACTTTGCCAATACCCGGTTGCTCGGGGAAGGGGGTTTTGGAGAAGTGTATGAAGGTCACCTCGCTGATGAAAATTCCCATGTCGCTATCAAGAAGATCACTCCGGAGTCCAGCCAAGGTTTAAAGGAGTATACGACCGAAGTGAAGACCATTAGAAATCTTAGGCATAAAAATTTAGTGGAGCTCCTTGGCTGGTCTCATGAGAAAGAGAAGTTCCTCCTTGTGTATGAGTTCATGTCTAACGGTAGCTTAGACTCTCATTTGTTCAAAGATAAAGCGCTGCTGACATGGGGAAAGAGGTACAATATTGCTCAAGGCATTGCCTTAGGGCTGAAATACTTGCACGAGGATTTGAAACAATGCGTTGTGCATAGGGATATAAAGTCTAGCAATATCCTACTCAATGCACAATTTGAAGCTAAATTGGGTGATTTTGGCCTGGCTCGAATGGTCGACCATGCCAAAGGTTCACAAACAACTCTGTTGGCTGGGACTATGGGATATTTAGCCCCAGAATGTATCTATACAGGTAGGGCAAGCAAGGAAACTGATGTCTATAGCTTCGGAGTTGTCCTCTTAGAAATAGCATGTGGAAGAAAAGCTATTGAACTGAGAGCATCAGAAGATCAAGTCCAACTTGTGGAGTGGGTCTGGGAGCTCCATGGAATTGGAAAGCTATTAAATGCGGCTGATCCAAAGTTAGGAGAAAATTTTGATTCGAGACAAATGGAGTGCTTGATGATTGTAGGCCTCTGGTGCACTCATCCAGACCCTAAAGAACGGCCTCCAATAAGCAAAGTAATAACCTTTTTGAACTTTGACGCTTCACCACCCATTCTGCCGGCAAAGTTGCCCATCCCGACATATGTCATCCCTCTATCTCCTATGCCTGAACTGTCCCACCTTTCGTCAGCCAGCTTCAGTAGTATTGAACCACCGAGCGCTTCCAGTACTCAACCGTCTGCATTTACTGGCTTTTCCTAGGAATCTTCCATTTTTAACTTCTTCTGTATTACATGCATACAAGCATGCTTTTAATTGTTCGTCTCTGTACGCTCTTTATTGTTGGATTTTCATATTGACGGAATTGTGGGAAAGATGGATAGCATGGTCTATTTCAGTGGCTATTAGCCTATTACTCATCCAGGATTTCGTAATTTGTGTCTTGCGAAATTATGTAAATAGGTTTCTTCTTCATCTCTTGACTTCTCTTTGGTAATCTCATTCTATATTTATAACTGCAAATTTACTCAAATTTACACGACAAGTTTTAGGGAAAAATACAGTTCCAATGTCCATGTTAGCGATATATGTGGGAGACTCGGTATATTTTCCTTAATTGATCATGATTGATTGTTGATATTTTGCTAAATAGACCCATGTACCCACTCATTTGATAATGAATGGAATATTATATTTTCTTTCTTGTATCCTAATTCTCAACTTGATGTCAGAGTCCTATTGTTATTTGAGGAAGCATCCACTGAGTCTATTTCGTAACAACGCCAGCTGTATCGATTGAGTTTCTCCTTGATAGTCATCACGACTACAGCCGCATTGGCTGTATTGCTCCCATTTCTCCGCCAAGTCTCTAGCTTTAGTTGCTGTTTGAGACTATCTTAATGCTCATTTCAGAAGGATAGACGCCACCAACAGACTTGCCGCAATCAGACGAGACATTTCATGAAAATTTGTCATAGAAGGTTAATGGATGTAGCCTCACGCGCCACCATATGCCGCCGCATTTCGGTGCTTTGACACATTATGGTGGTTTACTTCAAAAAACAAACACCATTACCAGAATTACATTGACAATTGAGCTGGCCTGTGAAATTTTGCCGCCAAACACCGCCGGTGGCGCCACCAAAAGCCGCTAGGCAACCTCACGCACCACCACATGCCGCCGCATTTTGGTGCCATTCCGACACATTTTAGTGGTTTCTTTCGAAAAACAAACACCACCACCAGAATTACCATTGCCAATCGAGCCAGCCTGAAGCCACTGCGCGTCGGATCCACGCGCCCCACCGGAGCTCCATGTGCTAGCACGCACTAGACGCCCCTTCCACGTGTTGACATTATTACTGATGTCATTTACCAGGTCAACATTGCCGTGTCACTGATGCCACGGCAAAGTCACGTTAGCCTCTGACCAATGACTGTTGACCAAGGCCGTTCATCGTCGTTGATTGGCATTAACCAAATCGGTTCAATCACTTTTTCGACCGTTTCAACATGATTTTGGCCAACTATTAGGGTTTGCCCTAATGACCACCCTTTCAACATGGAAAAAGGAGGTGGGGGTTTGAATTCCCACATTCTCAAGGGATTGAAATGGGGACGATATAGTTTTAAGAATGAGTTTCGACTCTCATGTTCTGCATGGAGACATGACAAAAGTTTGAGAGTGAACGTTAGAGTAGGAATAGAGTAGAAGAAAAAAAAAAGGTTTTTGGCCGATTCTTGATTCTTTTTCAACCAATTTTTTTAAATTAATAGGGATAATACCTCCTAGCATATTGACTAAGATATTTTGGCATACTAAGTCTATATTTTTTGGCCTTGTTTTTTTTTCTTTTCCATATTTTCTCTTTAGGTACTTATATCTTCACAATCCTTACACAAACTGCACAAACCGTAGTGTTTAAATTGGCAAAGTGCATATAATAGATCAAGTTTGTAATCATTGTTGCCTACATGTTTATATGGTATCTAGTTGCTATCAATTACAACCTAAGCAACCTATCCAATCAAACAATCAAATAAGAAAATGTGGTACACATGTAAGTCCATCTACCACTGTTGCTGCCAAAGAGGTTTCACTCAATGGATTGTTTGTCACTTTCTCTTTAGATGATCTTCATTCTATTCTTTAAGAATCTAGTACTTTTAGCTCCTTTGTCCTTTCTACTATGCTTTTGCTTAAGTACTTTTGATTTGTGTTTTTTTTTTTAACTCCACTTGCTGCAATCATATGACTTCACATGTATCTACTGTTCACATGATGATAATTCTCAAATGAGAGTTAGCCATGCTGGAAAAATTTCAACATCTACATTATCCTTACCTAACACCTTCATTCTTCCCAAACTCTCTCTAAATTTTATTATAATAGGACAATCCTAGCTTACGTTCAGGTCACAAATCCTGGCCATGGAGCCCCCGCCGCTGATTGGACGAATTTTTCAACTTGCTGTGCAGGAGGAGAGTCAAAGACTTACCTCGACGGAGAACAAAGCGACGGAGGGTTTGGCTCTCGCGGCAAGAATTGAGAGAGGAGGAACGAAAACCCTAGAAAAGAGGCGAAATCCGTTGCTAGGGTTCACTGAACAGAGACCTTTTAAAGGTCCCGGGATGGACGACCTAAATCGCACGCAGCGATCTGATGGATCTAAAGGCGCGCGCTACACAGACGATCACGGCGGAGACAGCTCCGGATCAAGCAGATCCAACGGCCCATTTTTTTCGAAGAATGTCGAGCCAAATTATGGGCCGAATTATGGATCGAATTTGAAGAATAAAGGAAAGCTATTTTGCGATTATTGCAAGCGACCTCACCACACAATTGATAGTTGTTGGAAACTGCATGGCTGACCTAGAGAAAAAAGGAAGGAAATATCAGCAGCAGCAGCTTATCAATTCATAGGATCAACTGATCAATCCATCACACATGCTGAATATCAGCAATTGATGCAAGCACTGCAAAAATTGGATATTCCAAAAGGGGGGAGCAGTTTTACAGGTATTTCTTATTGCCTAATAAATACCGTATCAAGGAGTACTTAGATTATTGATTCTGGAGCTAGTGATCATATTGCCTGTGACAAGAAGCTATTTACTGCTATTAATAAGGATCTGAATAGTCCCATTATTGTGCAATTGCCAAATGGAAATATTGCTCGTGTATCTATAACAGGGACAATCAATCTTAGCTCTCAGCTTACTCTCACAAATGTTCTCTATGTTCCGGATTTTCAATTTAACCTTATCTCTGTGTCTAGAGCTTGTGAGGAAAATTCTTGTCAGATTTCCTTTATTCTGATAGCTGTTTCTTTCAGGCCCTTTCGACTGGAAAATTGATGGGCTGGGGTAATCTATCTGAAGGACTCTATTTCTGGAAAAATTCAGCAAATCTTGATCAATTTCATTGTAATAAACAATCATTGTGTAATTTGACTACCAATGATAAACAATTCATTTTGCATTCCAGAATGGGTCATAGTTCTTTATTTCCTTATTCGCAATGTCCTATATGTCCACTTGCCAAACAATCTCGCATACCTTTTCCATTGAGCACAAATCGTGCAAATGAATCATTTTCGTTACTTCATATTGATGTCTGGGGTCCTTATCATACACTAAATCATGATGGGTCCCGTTTTTTTCTCACCATTGTGGATGACCATTCAAGGGCCACATGGATTTTTCTCATGTAATCTAAGGGTCAAGTCATATCTCATTTGAGGACTTTTCTTTCTCTATCAAAGACTCAATTTAGCAAAACAATCCGCCGAATACGAACAGACAATGGGAAAGAATTTTTTAACCATAAGTGTACTAGCTTACTCTCATCTCAAGGGATCTTACATGAGAGTTCATGACGTATACTCCACAGCAAAATGGAGTAGTGGAACGGAAACATCGCCACTTATTGGAAGTTGCTCATGCCCTGAAGTTTCAAGCTTCCATCCCTAACAATTTTTGGGGAGACTGTGTTTTAACTGCAGCTTATTTAATCAATAGAATGCCGACCAAGATTCTCGATGGTCAAAGTCCTTTCGAATTGCTTTTTGGGAAGAAGCCCAATATGAGTCATTTGAAGATTTTTGGCTGTCAATGTTGTGCCACTATAGTGGGATCTAGAGATAAGATGGGTCCTTGTGCTCGCCGTTGCACATTCATGGGATATCCCACTCTACAAAAGGGGTACATGATTTATGATTCATCTACAAGAATTCTTTATTAGCCGAGATGTTTTGTTCCAGGAGAATATATTTCCTTTTGCTACACAGGAACCTAGCACAGATAGCCAAGGACATCACTCTTCGCATCATGTTGAAGAAACAACAAATGATCCAAGATATATTATGTTCCCTGCATCAACAGACAAAAGGGACTCCCCTATATCAGCCATGGAATTAACACCTCCACTGGAATCAACATACCAAATCTCGAATGATGAAGCTGTGATTGACTCCACTTCTATTAATACTGGTACAAATCATTCGTTCACTCATGTTGATATTGGCTCGAGTCAATTATCCCCTGCTAATACTCCACCAAGGCGTTCCCGGCGAGTAATGCGTCCACCAACTTGGACGAAAGACTACGTATGTGGGGTCAAAAACTCGCCAGGTATTCTTTTTCCCATTTCCTCATATGTTTCATTTGATCGGCTGTCGGCGGAGCATCGTTGTTGCATTTCTCGCATTTCTGAGGAGCGAGAACCATCCAATTATGATGATGCGAGCATTGATCCAAGATGGCAAAAAGCTATAAAGTGGAATTGCAGGCTTTAGTGGACAATCAGACATGGGAATTCGTCTCTCTACCCCCAGATCGGAAGGCAATTGGGTGCAAATGGGTGTACAAGATCAAATATCGAGTAGATTGATCAATTGAAAGCTACAAGGCTCGATTAGTGGCTAAAGGTTTCACGCAATGGGAAGGTTCTGACTATCACGAAACCTTCTCTCTCGTTGCCAAAGATGTTACGGTATGCTCATTCCTCTCAGTAGAAGCTTTTAAGGATTGGTCGCTACATTAAATGGATGTCCACAATGCCTTCTTACATGGAGATTTAGACAAAGAGATTTATATGGATGTGCCACAAGGTTTACGGAGACAGGGGGAGAATAGAGTATGTCGTCTCCACAAATCCTTGTATGGCCTTAAACAGGCTTCCAGATAGTGGTATGCCAAATTTGTTGAGTCCTTGATAGTTGCAGGTTTCCAACAGTCCAAATTTGACTATGCTGTTTTTACACGAACTAAAGGTACATCATCTATATACTTAATGATATATGTAGATGATATACTTATTATGGAAAATGATGCAGTAGCTATCCAAGTTTTCAAGGAATACTTGCATTCTACATTTCATATAAAAGATTTGGGTACACCCAAATATTTCCTTGGAATAGAAATTGCACGATCAGATCAAGGAATATCTCTCAGCTAGAGAAAATTTCTTTGGAAATCATATCAAAAGCAAGTTTGTCAGGATGTAAGCCAGCTGTGATTCCAATCGAGCAAAATGTTAAATTGACTAAGATAGATTATGATGCTGAAGTGTCCCAGCAAGCAGATCTAGTACTCAAAGATCCATTGAGTTATCAGAAACTTGTTGGGAAACTCATATATTTGACTATGACCAGGCTAGACATTAGTTATGATGTACAAACACTTAGCCAATTCATACACAAGCCAAAGCAGTCTCACATGAACGCAGCATTGAAAGTTGTGAAGTACTTGAAGAAATGTCCTGGACTTGGGATTCTTCTTTCTAGGAAGTGTGATATGAAAATGACAGCGTACTGTGATGCAGATTGTACCACTTGTCCGATGAGTAGGAGATCCATAACCGGTTTCTGCATTAAGTTGGGAGATTCTTTAATTTCGTGGAAAACCAAGAAGCAGCCGACTGTCTCTTTATCCTTAGCAGAAGCAAAATACCGAGCTATGGAGAAAACGACATGTGAGATGGTATGGCTACGGGGATTACTTCGGGACCTTGGAGTGCAAGTCGAGGGACCAACCGGATTATTTTGTGATAACGATGCAGCTCTCAAGCTAGCATCAAATCCCATTGTGCATGAGAGAACGAAACACATAGAAGTGGATCGCCATTTTACTCAAGAGAAAATTTAGGAAGGCATAATTGAGACACAGGGGATTGGAACAGAAGAACAACCTGCAGATGTATTCACCAAGCCTCTATGTCAAAGTCAGCATGCGTATCTCTTAAGCAAGCTCGGCGTCTTGGATATCTGCAAGCCACCCGCTTGAGGGGGAGTGTTGGAAGATACGCAAGATATCTTCAGATCGCATTGAATATTTCTCAAATCAATTAAGATCAAATCAGGGATCAATTAATATCAAGTCTAGTTTGTACATTATTTAGTTTCCTTTCTCATTATACATGTCTTGTAATATAAACATTGATATTGTATGTACATAAAATATACAGAGAATACACAAAAACTTCTCTTCTCTTTTTCCTTTACACATTCTTACAAATAGGACAATTGTGTGAACTTGGTTTTGATACTCACTTCTCTTCTCATAATTGTCATGTAGGATCCATGGACAGGACAAACCATTGGGACGGGCCATAGAGTGGGATGCCTTTTTGAACTCATTTGCATGAATAGACAAATCTTTTTTGCTAATTGTGCTGCCACTGTATCATCTAAAAAAATTAGCATCTTCGATTATGTCATGCTTCTTCCTCAAGATAAGATCTTTGATTTCAAGTGGTCCTTTAGATTCTAGTATAATAAAAATTTGATTGTCTACCTTGTCCGTTGATCTGTTGAAAAAACATCATGCCTTGCCCTCTGATCTTACTAAATTTGTCACTCATGCTCATTTTAATCTAATTTACTTTGAGATTTGGGAACTATTTCCAATCCCCACCATGGTAAGCTCTCCTATTTTGTGATCTTATTGGATGATCACTCTCATTATACATGGATTTATCTTTTGAAGAATTGATCTAAACTTACTCGTATGATTTTTTCATCATGACAAAAATACAATTTTCTCAAAATATCAATATTTTTCATATTGATAATGTCATGGAATGTAGAAATGTTGAATTTCTTAAACTTACCAAAACAATATTATTGTTCATCATTCTTGTCTAGGAATTTCACAACAAAATGGACTGACAAAATGAAAACATAGGCATATTTTAGGAAGTTACACGCATTCTTCTAGTGTTAGCCTCTTGTCTAGAACAGTTTTGGAGATATGCTTGCTTTACTACTGCATATAATATTAACCGTACTCCATCACCTATCATAGGTAACTCCGAGGGATTATCTCTACGGCCTTGTAGGAAGAACACCTCCCGGCCCTATCCGATTAGAAGAACTTCAAAGGATTATCTCCACGGCTCTTTAGGAAGAACTCCTCCTAACCCTATCTGATTGGAAAAACTCTGAAGGATTACTTCAACCTTCGCGTGAATAATTTCACCTATCTTCAACTGACTAGAAGAACTCCAAATGATCATCTTTATGCTTCGAAGTATGGAACTTCCGCAATATCTTTCTTGAATGATCCCCAGTGGAGCTGTCTCTATCAGCCTCCCGAGTGGGGCTGACTTCATCAACCTCCCCAATGGAGTTGTCTTCTTGAACCTCCTAAGTGGAGCTTACTTCTTTAACCTCCCCAGTGGAGTTGACTTCATTATCCTAAGTGGAGCTGTCTTCTTCAACCTCCCCAATGGAGTTATCTTCTTCAACACACCGCGAGTTTCTATAGCCTAGAGCATCTCTCTTCTGTCAGATGTTCAAGTAATATCTCGGAATTTTTTCAAACGATGATTTACAGGTATGACAAGCTTCTGTAGCTCAGAGACCTCTTCATCAACACACTCCTTCAAATTCTCTTGGCAGACGACACTAGGTATGTATTATTATCTCCCTTAAAGAGATCCTGTCACCAAAAGGTCTAAGAGAGAAAAGAAAGAAGAATGGGAGCATTAATGACTTTATGTGCTACAAATCATTTAAAGGCTTAAGGTAAGCTACCAAGGTACGTCCCAAATCAAATGTTGTGATTGGCACCTGATTTGGATACTCTCAAAGCTTGGGATTTTGAACAATTGGAGTATCAGCCACCTTACATTCTAGCAATCCCACTTCAAACAATAAATCTAGCACATATGTCCTTTAAGAAAGAAATATCCCCTATTATGATTTGAATTCTTCAATCCCTAAAAAATACTTGAGACCCCAAGATTTTTCATTTCAAAGTTGGTTGCCAATCTCTTTTGGAGTCTAGAGATCTCTTCCAACTCGTCACCTGGGATAATGTTATCATCCACATAGACTATTAAAGTTGTTTCTATTCCCTATTGTCGTTTCAAGAATAGAGTATGATTGAAGTTACTTTGGTAGAAACCATATTTCTTCATAGCCAAGTTGAATTGACAAAACCATTCATGAGGAGTCGGTATCAATTTATGCTTAATTGATCCACATATACTCTCTCTCTCTCTCTCTCTCTCTCTCTCTCTCTCTGCACTTGTGCCTAGCGTTATGGTATTTTTGTTGGTTTGTCTAAGGATTTTGAGCAATGTTTAGTAAATCTTTCCGTAGCATTTATGTGTTAACAAGTAGCCATTAACAATTTCATATCATTCTTCTGATGAGCAATTAACCATTAACGGTTGCTGCTATACATTAGTGCGGTGTTCGTTTTGGTGTCGTGCACCGGCTTTTATGGCGGCCCTAGAAAAGGCGGAGAGGGTCATATCTCGGTAGATGGGATTCTGGACCTGTGAAGGTCCTGCAATACCAAGTGAAAAAATAAGAGGAATATGTTGCTCGAAATTTTCGATAAAAAGGATTAAATGGTTATCAGTTGACAAAGCATAAGCCAGACTTCATCAAAAGATTTCTTTTAAACCAAAGAAGGGCAATTTTAGATGGGAAGATTTTTTGTGACATATAGTTTCAATTGGTCCTAAGAGAAAAGCTGGTAAGTTTCTCTTTGATGAGTCCATCCTAGTGGGTTGCGACTTCGTACAATGATTCTAACCTGAAAAAAGGATGAAAAAAAATATAAGACGAAACACTGCAAACGACCCTTGGTTCTCATGAGTGATCAATTGCTTTGCTTTTATTTTGATTTTTAAATCTCTAACTATATTTCTTTATTTTTTTAATAAAAAAAGATTTACGTCGATTGTCATGTTAACGTGATTAGCCACAAAAGCTGTCGCATAAGATCATTTACACTGAAAAAATAAGGGGACTATATTCAAGCTATTTTTTTAGACAATTAGACCCTAATTGGTAATGTTTTTGTTTCTCATTCTAATTTTTCTATTCTTTTGTTCCCCGAATGAGAAAAGAATAGAAATTCATTTAGTAATGTAAACTAAATTTTTTATTCCCTAGAACAGATTAGTGGTCAAGGAATTGATTTAGAACAAAATAAAGAAGTAGAAAAAACTTTTTAAAAAACCCTTACTTCTTTGTTCCCAAAAGCAAAAAAAAAAAAAAAGTCATTTTAGAAAAACAAGCTCAACATAACCTAATGCTCCTCTTTAAGTAGTCAACACAAAGTCCGGTCTCTTGACCCGATCCGAGTCCCCATTTTTCGAAATAAAAATAAATAAATAATTCAAAATTTTAGGAAAAAATATCTAGAAACTAGATTTTGAGTAGTTTTACTAAATTTTGATGTTAATTCTAGTTTACAATTAGTTTAGCATAGAAAAATGTAAAAAAAAAAATTGATGAAAATTGGATTCAAAATTGAATAAGCTTTTAGGGTTTTACTATATGGATTTTTTCATGTTGTTTATTTTTAGAGACAATGCTAGGTCATGAAAGTTTGGTGACTCCAAGCAATGTTTGCTCTTTTTCCCAAAAATATATACACATGTTTATTGTAATACCCAGAGATTTACTATTGACCTCATCATATTGTGAATTATAAACCAATAGGATTCTGTTACCATTTCTAGCCATCCATCTGTTGCTAAATATTATGTTGGATTTTCTTAGGTTATTTTATAATATCTTCAATAGTTAATCATTACAAAAGTTCAGTTTTATCCAAATGTCAAATGTTAAGTCTCTTTATAATTAAATAAAAAAAGTTGGAAACAGAAATTTTTAGGGTCATACCAAGCGTATTTTGTTCTTCTTTTATTTTATTTCGAGAATAGATATTTTGTGAAGTTAACAAAAGCTTTCTTCTGCTCAAAAACTTGTCTAGGGAATATAAATAGAAAAAACTATTTCTGAACAGAAATTATTGGGAACAAATAAGTTAACAATGCACCCTTAAAAACTAGGATTAGATTTTCCTTAAACTATAATAATACATGAACAATTTTGGGATTTGGCTTTTAAATTTACTAATACAAAAGGAAAATATATAAATCGGGAGAACTCAAATATAGATCTTCAATCTCTATTTAAAATCTTCTAAGATTGCGACATCAACCTACTATCGAAGTTTGTTGATTAGTGTGACATCCCGAAAATTCAACCCTGTTTCGATCAAATGAAATGGGCATTTCATCGATGTGCATATAATCATTTTCTCTGAGATGATCACTCATGAGATAACTAATCTATCTGATGAAGCTATTAAGGGATATAAATGCGATAAACTTAAAAAATTCGATTAGAAATTGATTGCTCGATCATGCTAATCAGTAAAGATCAATACAGCACCGTTATAATCAATTAGAGACTAGAGATAGGTCGATTTGACAGAAGCACGTAATCAAATTGTGGGTGATTCCACTTTATTGCAAAATTCGCATCGAATGACACTAAACTGATTTTTCTGTCAACTTTGTACTTGGTACCCGTAATTGAAACCTTGAGATTTTTATTACAACCGCAAGTCGCCTATGAGTTGAAGATGCACAAATGTGGATCGAAATCATCAACCACGGGTCAAACGCGCTAAAAATTTCTAAAATCTACCCGGTAGGTTATGTTACACTAAAATCACATCCGATCGAAATTAACCACGAAATTGAACTCGGTTTCGAGAATCAAAAGTTCGAGCATATCACGGTTTATTTCTACAACATCGTCTCATCCTTTGAAGAATTTTCGGTGAGCCCGGAATTTCGGTAGAAAATTGGAAATTGGCCA
The DNA here is from genome assembly GCA_017140185.1 of Eucalyptus polyanthemos subsp. polyanthemos. Taxonomy (NCBI): domain Eukaryota; kingdom Viridiplantae; phylum Streptophyta; class Magnoliopsida; order Myrtales; family Myrtaceae; genus Eucalyptus; species Eucalyptus polyanthemos. The sequence continues at coordinate 18,190,216 of CM029463.1, read as the reverse complement.
ATTTAATTCAAGGAAATTCGGAGGAGCATTTTCAAGTGAATTTTTGGCTTTCAAAATGGATTATTTGGTGAAGGAAATGGTGGAAATTATTTTAGGCTGCTGCCATGGCATGTTGGACTATCAAATTGAGGTTGTTTGGTGTGGAATTGAGGTGAATGGGTGCAAAATTCGTAGGGGCTGAGGGTTAGCTACACTCGGCCTTCAATTTGGCCTTGGTTGTGAGAGAATTGAAGAAAATTTGGCTTGTGGAGGAAGCTTAGCTAGCAGGGGGCAGAAGACTTTGAGGTTAAAGCACTTGAGTGCTTAGTTATTTGGCAAGAAAGCCCATTGGACAATAGCAAGATTTTCAAGGCCATTGTCCTCCCTTGGTTCCCCTCTCTCCCTCTCCTTTCCTCCCCCCTTGGTCGACTAGCATAGCAGATCCTCTGCATCATCTTCTTCTTCAACTTCTTCTTCCTCCATTGTTGTTGAACCACCACCTCTAGCCCCTTACTAAAACAACTAGCCACTGCCTACTCGACCACCACTCGTTCGAGTAGCCCACGCCCCTGCCGTCCACCCGTGAGCTGAGCAACCGCCCAAACCGGTCCGCATCCTTAGCCCGTCGGTCCTCGTCGCCGCTTTAGTTGCTGCCAGCCAGCTGCCCAAGTTGCCACCGTCTACCCTTGCTCACACCATCAAACCGCCCTACCCTTCCCCGCACCATTAGCCAAGTCGAACCGCCTCAGCCTCGACTAGCTCAGCCCTCCATAGAACCGGCCTCAGCAACAAACCGTGAGGCTTGCTAGGCCTTTTTCGGCCCCTTCCAAACCTTCCTTGGTGTCGCCATAGGCTTGGGTTTTGGTCCCCGCCATCGCCATGAACTGATTTGTTCACTAAACCGGTGAGTTAACCTCCTAAACTCTAATTAGGGGTTAATTGCACTTAATAGAGGATTAGTTAGGCTAATTAGAGATTAGTGTAGTTAGTTCATGTAACTAGGTTAGCTAGGATTAGTTAGTTATGCTAAGGATTTAGTTAGGTTGTTAGTTAGGTGGCTTAGTTAGTTTAATTAGAGAATATAGCTAGTTTAGTTAATTATTTTAATTAGTCTTACTAGATTAGCTAGATTAGCTTATGTTAATTTAATCAAGTGTTTTAATTAAAATATTTTGCAATTTATTAATTATTTATTAATTAACGGAAATTATACCGGGATAGCCGATTGTCAGAATTTCGTGATAATCATCGTGGTGTAGTTGATTTGTGCAATCGATTGCTAATTTATGCAATTGAGTGTTGGATGATGATTTTTGAAATATTATTTCAAAAATATGGAATTTTGGTATTTAATTAGAAAAATACCAGGATATAAAATCATGGAATTTTGAAAAGGAAGGAAATCACGTTTTATGGATCGATTTGACCATGTGACCACGTACAATTATTTTACTGGGTGTTTTTAATATGAAGAAAATAAGCCAAGTCCATTATTTGAAATGGAAGTATTTGAGTGTAAAGCACGATATTCTTGACCGAGCATGGATGCGTGTGTGATCACTTACGTACCCTAACATGTTTACGCGGGGTAGTGAACCTGTCCCGATGCATTTACGTGGGATGATGTCTGATTAAGTTCAAATGCCCCACGTTAATGGATGCCGGTCGCAATGGAGGCTAGGCCGATGCTCCTTCGGAATGTCGTCTAGATGTAGACGTTGTCGTGCATGACGAAGTGGGATGATGCCCGGTTATGCTGGATGACCATTGATTGTGGAGTTGGTTGTGGCCGTTGGATCATAATTAATTGGAATGCTTGAATGAATGAGATAACCGTGCCTATTATAGGACAGAGTTGTGTGGCATGGAATGAGATGTGTCATAACGATTTGGGCTTATAATCGGGACCCCTATGATTGATTGATATATGCAAGTGAAGTGTTTCCAATTATTGAGTGCATTTGTTGTATGCATATGTATATGTGATGTACTAATGTACAAGGAGGTGCTGAGGTGAGATAAGTCTTATATGGTGTATGCTTATGCTGCCTCTAGCTGAATTATCGTCCTAATCGGGGTTTAGGGTGTAGACTCGTTGAGACATTGTTTCATCCCATCATGATCCAAATATTTTCAAGTCCTTAGATGGAGGTACGCCACGTGCCTTCAGCATTCCTATTTTTCTATCCTCGGGACCAACCTGACCCATGAGTTAAGGGAGTCCACGGTCTGGGTCAAGGAGGGCCGACCTCAATTGGTACCTCACCGATTTCTAGCGTGGTTCATTAACTTTCCTAATGGAGGTCGGGAGGGTCCCATTCAGGGTTTTGACGGGCCTCCCGTTGGGACTGGGAATGGGAAGTAGGGCATCCTATGGAGATCGACACCCTTGATAGTGTTGTGGAGGACCCGGAGCCCATGACTAGATAGCTCGGAGCTTAGGAGGCTTAGGAGCTCTTTTTGATCTAGACTCTTGTACATAAACTTTAGGTTTGGTTTGGCTATATATAAACCTGGGTTGTTTATAAAATATGTTTGTGTTAATTGGTTATCCTACTTTTCTATCCCTGTGTTGTTTGTTGTCTCGAGATTTTTTACTTTACTTTTGTATGTGCATAACTCGATTGGGTCGGCAACACACTTGGGAACATCGCAAATTGATCAACCACCGAGGGATGTGCGCGCGCTCGAGGTTCGGGGTGAGACAAATAGTGACCTCGGAGGTCGACCATAGAGAGATAGATAGAGAGACTACTATAATTATGATATTGAAGTGACCTATCTTGGCTCCATCTAGAAGGGCCGGCCCTCGGTCATCTATGTCATCTTTAGAGGTGATGAGTGACGAGGACAACAACAATAAAATTGAGAAGCATACACACATGCAATTGTGGGCCATATGGCGCTTGAATGCACTCATATTGACAAGGCAAGCAAGGAATCAGACATCTATAGCTTTAGGGTTGTCCTTCTAGAGATAGTGTGCAAAAGAAAAGTCAACGACTTGAGGCATTCAAGGGACCATGTGGGGCTTGTGGAGTGGGTTTGGGAGCAGCATGGAACATGAAGCCTTTTTGAAGCATTAGATTTGAAACTAGGCAAAGGATTTGATGAGAAAGAAGTTCAATGCTTGATGATTCCTAAGGCTTTAGTGCTCTGTAAGAGTTTTTTCTGATGTGGGTTACATTAATTAATATTGTAAGTTACCGTTTTACGGGATTAATCTAATATAGTGAGATATAAAGATTCTTAATTAGTCTAATATGTGGTTAGCTAATATGGGCTAAGTAAAGCCTAACATGTCATGAAAATGCATGTGGTTTAAAACTCTATAAATAGTATTTAAGTCTCTCATCTAACCCTGACATATAAATATCGTCGTATAAGAAGTGATTACAAAATGCTAAGGGTGAGGGGCAATCTCATTGAATTAATGATACAGAGGGAAATATAAAAAAAAGCTTGAACTTTGGATCATCATTGTTTCACATCAAGAACGATGGATTTCAAATCAAGTGCGTATATCTCTTTTGCTCAATTATATGTGTTCTTGATTCTAGTTATGGAGATCTTGTGTGCCGTTTTTGTGACTTACATTCTCATCTATATTATAAGCTCGGGCCTTGTATCAGAGAAGCAACAAGTGTTCCTTACAGTGAGGCTTTGCCACCAGACCTTCCTATAAGGACGCCTGTCCCAATATATCAGCTCTTTTTTCCAAAATATCTATGTTATAACTTCTTCATACAAGACGGCCTCTGCTAATGAAGCAGGCGAAATATGTGCCCAGTTCTCAACATTTTGTTTGCGTTTCAGACCATGTTAATGGCTTAATAATTGTACATTTATTTTATATGGACAGAAAGTTTGAGAGGCTAAAGTTCAAACCGGAAAGTTTATGACCAATTTTGTTGATGAAAACACGAATTTTTAAAATTTGCTATTGAAGTGTTGAGCTCCATCAAGTACTGGCAGTGCAAGTATTGGGTGTCAAAATCAAGTAAAAAGAGTTTTAAGTGAATATGAGTCTAATTAGATATTTTAGTGGGCTCAAGTTTTGATTCCCCTACTGAGTCTCCTAATTCCGAAGGTATTAGACTTTTGTTGCTGATGGCCATTTTGTGGGCCTTGACAATGTGTATTAGTAAATGGCCTCGACAAACAATCTTACTGATCATCACCCATTACCAAGTTGTGATTTCGGAATCAAAAAGTTTTAGCAGCAATTCGGCGCTGCAAAAGAGAGGATCTTAAGGGATGAAGTTGTGATTTTGTTGCGGAAATCGTTCTTTATGATGAATCTTTTCATTGCTTAAAACCTTTTCGGTGATGGAACTAGAATTCAGTCAGCACATGTCTAGTATCTAATGATGAACAAGGCTTTCATTGCGAGAAAATTCACACTTTCATCCCTAAAGTTGAATTTTCATGAGGGAACTCTAGCTTCACCATCATAGGTTTCCTCTTAAATTGAAGACGAGATCTTCATGAGTGCGTATCACCTTTGGGGCCAAGTTCGTTGCCAGCATTTAGTCGCTGTAACATACGCTTTCACTCTCTATGCTCTGTTGAATCTTGTTTATATCTAAATGTCGCAACTCACGCTTTTAGATTTTTATTTTATTTTTAAATCTGAAACTCCCGAAACTGTCGAATGTTGACATAAAGATTCGGTTATGATTTTCCATAATTTTTTGAAATTAAGATAATGTTTTAAATCTTAAAAAGATTTTTTAAAAAAAGAATTAGTTTTATTGAAGTCCCAAACAGATGGACTTTGTCTCGGAAGAGGCCTATTAGGAGTGTAGAACAAACTAAAGCCATAGGCTCTTCCACGCCTCAAACTTTGGTAAATCACTTTCCATTCAACTATTGCCTCAGCTTGTCTCAAACTTCAGCCGACTTCTCTTTTTCTGCAAAACCAAATAACAAGCCTTGTCGCTTGGTTCCTAGAAAGGCCAACTATCTCCCAAAACATGAATTTTTTGACTTGGACTCAGGCTGTAATCGTTTTTTTTTTTTTTGGTAAGGGTCGGGTTGTAATTGCTTTTTTTTGGTAAAGAGTCGGGCTGTAATTGTTGACACCTTAATTTACGCAAACAATCTGTCTTTCTACAAAACTGCTGGGAAAAGACAGGCATTCTATTCCCTGTTGGACCTTCATCTCTCTCTTCTTCTGACTGGCTTTGCAGCTCCATCTCGACCCTCATTCGACGATCAAGGTTCCCTCTCTTTCTGCGTGTATGCAGCATTTATGGTATATTTGCTTTGTTAGTCCATGTTTAGCGCAGCTTTTGGCATCATTTAAGCATTAACAAGGAGCCATTAACAGTTTTATTGTTAATGGCGTAAACAAGTAGCCATTAGCAGTTGCTGCTATACAGTAGCGCGGCCTTCATCTTGGCATCAGACACCAGGTTTTACAGCAGCCTAGAAAAGGCAGGGAGAGTCCGGGACGTGTTCAAATCTTGGGAGATGGGATTCTGGACTTGTGGAGTTTCTTCTTACCAAGCATAAAGAAACAAAGAAGAAGAGAGGATTATATTATTAGAAACATTCGACAAAAAGGATAAAATGATTATAGGTTCAGGAATCCTAACTCGGAATTCATCGAAAGACTTTTGGGACATATAGTTTCAGCTCGCCCGATGAGACAGTTAGAATGCAGTTGTTAGTCGCTGGTAAGTTTCTCGTGGGCGAGTCCATCGAAGAGGGAAGCGACTTCATACCACGATTCAAGTTAATACGCTCTTTGCCAAGTCACTGTGGAGTTGGACCTCTCGACATGTAGTCTCCTTCTCCTTCCTCCTGACTTAGTAGAAAGACTCTTAGGGCCTGTTTATTAACTTGCCAAACAGTGTTTATTTTTATTCTCTTGTTCCCAAGAGTAGTTTTAGAACAAAATCACATTTTATTAAATTTTTGTTCTCGGGAATAGATTTGGAGTAGAATCAAGAATAAATAAAAAATTTGATTCTTGTTCCCGTGAATAATTTTAGAATCAAGTCAACATATTTTTTTCTTTTTCCTCTTATTTCTTCTTGTTTTTCTTCCCTCTCTCTTGTTTTTCAAGTGCTGCCGCTCGCCATTGCCAAGTGTTGCCATCCGCCACCGGTCGCCGACGAGCTTGCTGGTGGCCAGGCGAGCCTCCCTCAACCACTGGCAAGACTCACTCGAGGCCGAGCCTCCCCAATGGCCAAGTGGGCCTTGCCTAGGCCTCCCCTGGCCATCAACGAGCCTTGCCTAGCCAAGTGAGGTTCAACCTCGCCCAAATCAGGCGCAGCCGCGCTCGCGTAGCCGCTAACAAGGCTTGACCTTGTCGAGGCACCACGAGGTTGGCATCGCTCAACCAAGGTGAGGCCTACTTAGCGGTGGCCTGGCAAGGTTGAGCCCTGCCAGATTTGGGCGAGGCCGCTCGCCCATCCAAGGCTTGACCAAGGCTCGCCTAACTGCCGATGAGGCACGACCTCGCCAAGGGTCGGCAATGCTCCGATGAGGTTAGCCGATGAGGCACGACCTCGCCAAGGGTCCGCAATGCTCCGATGAGGTTAACAACCCTCGTCTAGCAGGTTGACAATCATCCCAAAGGCCAGTGACCAGCCACCTTGAAGAAGAAGAAGAATGGGAGAAAGAAAAGAAAAAAAAAAATAAAAAATTATTTAAAAATAAAAAAATGATTTGAAGTAGGACTTGAAATTTTGCTATATATAGATAAATATTTAATTTTTTATTTTAACTTTTTATTTAGTATTTATATTTATAGTTTATACTATTGTTTATTATTTACTATTTAATAAAAAATTGATTAGTTAATATTTTTATTACTTAGTATAAATATAATTAATAAATAGAATTTCTATGATTTGATAAAATTTTAGAATGTAATAGAATTTTAAATTTGAATACTTTTGAAATTAAAATTATAATAAAATATAATATGATTTCTTCACTCATAAGAATACAATTATATTGGTGAGTGGTCAATGAGAATTCAATATCAAATTTCCACTCATCTAAAAAGGTAATTGAAAAAAAATTGGAATATAAATTTTATGTAGTTACTGTAAGTGCTAATATGAATACCTAGAGGAGGGTAAATAAGTGTGAAAGCAATTTTTTGCAAAAGACAATGAAAATATTTTATTTTTGAAACTGAGTCTGAAGAACAATACATTTTGAGCAAGTTCAGACTTTGGTAGTTAAACAGAACTATGAACAAAATAAAGAAATTCAAGGAAGAGAATATGAACACATAATTTATAGTGTCCACTCTTCTATGGTGATAGCCTTCTGGCTGGATCCACTATGAATGAAAAAAGAATTTACAATCTTGCAATCTCGACTTTATAGTGAAGAGTCTCTACTTCTCTCTCACGAAGTCACACTATAAGTCTCTCTTTTGAATACAACTTTGAGCTCAGAGTAAGAAGTAACAAGGAAATGGGAAGCTTCAGACTTTGGAATTTCTCTTTTCACGCACTCTTTCGAATAACTAGAGAGTTCACCTTAAATACTCATTCATGCCTTCTCGACCGTTGGCACTTTCCAAATGAATTCTTCCAATCAACCCGTTGAATAGAATCAATCAAAGAGATCTCAAGCCGTTTGAAAATTGTGATGAAAGCTTGTCAATCATGTTCGTCCATACAATTAGAATCTTGGTTTTCATAAGTAGATTCTTTCCATATTAACTTGCCCTTCAAAAAAATTTGATGTATCTAAACGATTCCAATGAAGATATTCAATCTCGTAGGTGATATTTCCAACTAGAATACCATATATAATCCACGTGAACCAAATCCTTGAAGAAAGAAAGATAATCCATTTTCTGGAAAAGTTTTCATCATTCACTTTTCAATCTGGAGGCCAAGCCTCACCGGGCCTCCCTCGGCCACCAGCCCGAGCCTCACTTGGCCGAAAATCGACCAAAGAAAAAAGAAAAAGAAAAAAAAATAATAAAATTTTTTTTAAATTTTTAATAACAAAAAAAAAAAAAAAAAAAAAATTATACAAGTTTACCAAACGCATTTCTATTCCTAGAGTAAAATTTTTTTGCAGTTACTAGACGCATTCTTATACTCAAAAATTGTTTCTTGGAGCAGAAAAAAAAAAAAAAAAACTATTTCTGCTCAAAAATTGTTTCTCAGAACAGAATCGTTACCAAACACGCCCTTTGTCGCCACAAACTCCAGGAACCACTTCCTCTCTCTCTCTCTTGCCCCTAAGCGCCCCCGCCAATCATGTCCCGAGCTCATATCCACCTCCACCATGTTGCCTCTACCTCCGTGCTCCTTCTTAGTGTCCTTTTTGCCTTGCTTCCCAAGTTTGGAGGCAAACTGTGGAGGAAAATGTCCAGACCATGTAAAGTGCCGGCAAGAGTAAAAATTAGGGTCGCCTTCTCGCCACAACCCCTCAGAGCAGCATCTCTCTCCCTCTCTCTATATATAACACCCTCTCTTCGCGACCCGCTACAATCCTTTGAAAAAAGCTCTTTGGGTTCAGAATGGAAAGAAAATGTTGAGTGCCGGGTTTATCAGCCGGGTGCGATGATGTGAAGGCTTTACAAGGAGAAGATGAAGGAGAAGATGGCTCTGGTGTTGGGCGATCACAAGGAGAAGAGGACAACGAGTGGAGGAGGGGGAGACTATTCATCCTTGTCTCGGGTGTTCGGAAGGCCCATGTCCATCCTTCCTCTGCAAAAGCACCGCACATTGCTCCCTTCCTTGTCATGAATGATATTTGGCTTTAGCTGGGACTTTTCTTTTTTTTTGTTTCTTTTTGCATGTACAAATGTCTATAGCTAAATCTTGTCTCAAGAATTCGTGACGATTTTCCCTTTTTTGGGAACTTCCTTTGCTCTTGTCGAGAACAAGATTCTCGCTTGTGTAAGTTCATGTCAATGGACAGAAAGGGTGTCATTACTTCAATTTTACTTCTCAAGTGGCTTTCGAGTGCAGTTTTTTTATGTCCCGATGAGTTTTTACTTACTTTTCTCTTGAATCTGATGGTTAGATCCTTAACTCTCAGTTGGTAAGAGTTGGATCAATGGCACAGTGCAGTTCTACAACACCAACATACTTGCTCGTTCATTATAATTTCATTTCTTCGCAGCTGCTTCTTCAGATCTTTCATGTCCGTCTATAGTCCGCTGTTTCCGTGACCATAATTTTTTTAACGCAATTGTGACCCATTGGAAACAAGGTGACCACAAATCTTAAAGAACGTTGAATCCACAACAGGACTCGCAACATCTAATTTGCGAAAAAGAGAAACTTTTCTCAATTTACAAATCAAATAATGGTCATGGGACTATACAAAACCACTCTCCGTGCACATGGAACATTTTTGGTTTACTAGAAGTCTTTCGTTTTGTCTTTCATTTTAAGAGATATTGTTTCCAGTTCGTATGTAGTTTTCACTCGGTTGCAAATATTGTGCTGTTGGCTTAAGTTTTTACTTTGTTCATTACAGCAAATACTAATGAAAGTTCCGAATTCCATGTGTTTCCGATTCATCTAGACTTCATCTCATCTTCCTCCGGGAAGAGAATGAAAACATGGGAAGGAGAATCCTCAACTCAGTCACATGGTAAACCCAAAATGCCACGGTGGAGGTGAATATGAGCTTGGGACGCAATCGGCAGGGGCGCTTAAGGGCAAGAGAGAGAGGAAGTGGTTCTTGGAGTTGGTGGCAGCTGAGGCGATGTGGCAAAGGTGTCAAATTTGAGCTCGGGATGTCATCGGCAAGGGCTATTGGGAGCGACAGAGAGAAAGTGGCTCTTGAAGGCAACAATGGAGGCAGAGGTGACGTGCTAGAGATGGCGGGTCTGAGCTTGAGAGGCGAACAATAGGGCTCTTGGGAGCAAGAGGGAGGGAGCGTATTTTGAAGAAAAAAAAAGAGAGCAGGCTTCTTTTTCTCGAAAGATGTAGAAAAGAGAGGAGAGAGTGTATCCTCTAGTCAGAGAGAGAGAGAGAGAGTTTCAACACGAAAGGGCGGGGGGTGGGGGGGGGGGGGGGGGGGGGGAGACCAATGAGGAGAGATGATGCAAAAATTTGAAGAATGGACCATGGAGTGGGACTCATACTGACACGTGTCGCATTTTCACTGCCTTCTTATTTGCCACGCTGGAGCATGAAACGTACACAATATTTTCTGGCAGTGGTGGTGTGAGGAAGGAGAAGGAGAGAGAGAGAGAGAGAGGGGAAAGGGGGGATGGATGGCATAAGGGAGGGAGGAAACGTGAGGGAGAGGAGAGAGAAGAGAGAGTGAAGAAGAAACAAAAGAATGGGGAGAAGGGGGATGTCACACAACAACTATTACGAATGATGCAATGAGCTGTGAGAGAGCTAAAGGTATTTTATGTCACATATATATCATGTAACAGTAAAATGAGATAAACTAATTAATCAAAACTAAGAGAGTACACATGCAAAATCATGGACTTTATGGGTCCCAAATGCATTCAAATCAGCAAAAGAAGTAAGGAATTGGACATCTATAACTTCAGGGTTGTCCTTCTAGAGATAGTGTGCGGAAGAGAAGTTGTCGACTCAAGGCCTGTCCCATGCGCGGTTTGTGGAGTGGGTTTGGGAGCATTATGGAGCAAGAAGCCTTTTGGAAGCATTAAATCCAAGATTAGGAGAAAGTTTGATGAGAAACAAGTTCAATGCTCGACAATTCCAGGGCTCTGGTGTGCTCATTTAGATTATGGCTCAGGCCTTCTTCTATCAGAGAAGCAACAAAGTGTTCTCAATGGTGAGGCTTGGCTACCATACCTTCTCATAACGATGCCTGTCTCAACATATCAGCTCCTTTTTTTCGGAATATCCATGTTATCATTTCAGAGACTAAATTTTGAACTAGAAAGGCCGCGACCAATTTTGTCAATTAGAATGCGAATTTAAGAAGTCCAATTAACAATTCGAGTTACTGGGAAATATCAGAGCTACGAGGCCTCCGTAAAGAGAGGACCCTTAGCAATGGAATTCTGTCAGCATAAGTCAAGTATTTAGTTATGAACAAGGTTTTCATCTTGAGACAATCAAGTTTTAGCGATGGAATTTGCATTTTCCATCCCTAAAGATGAATCTTTGCCGTGAAAACATAAAGCTTCACCATTAAAGGTTTCATCTAAAATGAGCGACAATATTTTTGTCACTGAAGATCACCTTCAGGGCCGACTTCTATTCTCTTTGCCAACACTCAGTCACTATAACATATTGTTCTAAAGGGTCAATTTTGAGTGGTTTTTTACTTTTTTACTTTTTGTTTAACCTAAATTTCGTGACTTAGGCATTTTGACTTTCTCTATTTCTGGATCTTATGAACTACTCATAAATTGACATTGATTTATATATAACTTTTCCAAGATTTTCTGAAATTCAAATTATATTTTAAACTTTAACGAGAAAAAAAGTATCTTTTATTTTTATCTAGGTCCAAAACAAACACGTTAAATACCATACAGACATCAATGTCCCTCGTCGATCTTCATGTCTGCTAACTATGCTTCCAGACTTTTACATTTGAGGTTTGTTTGATTGGTGGATTCTTTATCTGGTTTTTCATTGGAGGATGAAAAAAGAGCACATGAAAATGTCGCGTGGTCCTACACAGGTCGATTATTTTAAAGCATGACCTTGACTTGGAGGCGGCCGTTCTTTTTCCCGCTTGTACTTTTTAAAAAGTCTACCTCTATCCGATACAATGGACAGAACAGAGACATCTATTTTCCTGAGGGGTTTGGGGGCTCAAAGCCTCTTAGGAATGCTGAATCAAATGAGGCCAATCATCTTCGCCGTCCCTGTCTGTCTCTTCTTCTTCTGACTGGTTTCGTGGTTGACTTTAGCTCAACTTTCATTGGAAGATCCAGGTTCTCTCTCTCTCTCTACTTTTATTTAAAATGGACAGAACAGAGACATCGTCTTCGCCGTCCTGTCTGTCTTTCTTCTTCTGACTGGCTTTGTGGCTGACTTTAGCTCAACTTTCATTCGAATATCCAGGTTCTCTCTCTCTCTCTCTCTCTCTCTGCGCGTGTGCCTAGCGTTACGGTATTTTTGTTTGTTTGTCAAAGGATTTTGAACAATGTTTAGTAGATCTTTCCGTAGCATTTAAGTGTTAACAAGCAGCCATTAACAATTTCATATCATTCTTCTCCATGGACAATTAGCCGTTAATGGTTGCTGCTATACATTAGTGCGGTGTTTGTCTTGGTGCTGAGCCCCCGCTTTTATGGTGGCACTAGAAAAGACAGAGACGGTCGAATCTCAGTAGATGGGATTCTGGATCTGCGGAGTTCCCCGCATTACCAAGTGAAAAAATAAAAGGAATAAGTCGGTAGAAATTTTCGATAAAAAGGATTAAATGGTTATCAGTCGACGAAGCAAAGAAGGGTAATTTTAGATGGGAAGAATTTTAGGACGAGTAGTTTCGATTGGTCCTAAGAAACAAGCTGGTAAGTTTCTCTTTGATGAGTCCATCCAAGTGGGGTGCGACGTCGTACACTGATTCTAACCTGAAGAAGGGAGACAAAAAACATTAGACAAAAACACTGAAAAGTGATTAAATGGATGTTCAAAATAGCATATTTCTTAGCCAGGTCAGTGTGGAGTTGGATCAGGACGTGTAGTGTTCTTCATCGTAACTTAGGAGTCTAACTTTTCTAGTTGACTTACTACATACACGTCTCTTTCTTCTTTTGTTATTGGGTAGCACTAGAGGCGGTAAAATAGGTGTTAGACCCATATATGACCCATTTAAATAATAAATGGATCATATATGAGTCATTTATTTTTTGACAAAAAGTTGTAAGATGGGTTTAACAATTAAAGATTTTGATAGGTGGATTTAAGTGGTTCTTAAATAGGTTGGATTTAAAACCCATTTTCAACCAAAACCTTGTTCTATCTTCCCTCTTTAACTTTACAAAAATATTTTTTTAATAAAAACTGAAATTATAATTATTTTGTAATTTAATTTTCTTTTCTTTTTTCTTTCCTTTTTTTTTTTTTCTTCTTCCTCCGGTGACCGACATGGCGATGGCCAGCGATTGGCCAGGTGAGCCTCAAGCTCTCCGGCATCGGGTGAGATGGAGGCCTTGCCGACACCCAGCGAGGCTCAAGCCTCGCCAATCTAGCAAGACTAGAACTCGTCGGCGTCGGGCGAGGGGCGAGCTCGCCACCCGTGAGCCTCGAGCTCGTCAGATCTGGTCGAGGCACAAGCCTCACCAACGTTTGGCGAGGGGCGAGCTCGAGCTTGCCTGACACCAGCGAGCCTCGAGCTCGCCGAATCTAGCGAGGCTCGAGCCTCACCGATCTAGCAAGCCTCGAGTTTGCCGGTGTCGAGCGAGGTCGAGCTTGCCGGATCTAGTGAACCTCGAGCTTGCCAATGTTGGCGAGCCGAGCGAGCTTGAGGCTCGCCTGTGGCTAGCCACCGGCCGTCATGGTGGCCGGTGGCAAGCCAAAGAAGAACAAGAACAAAAACAGAAAAAAGAAAATATATAGATATATATGTTTAAAAATTAAAAAAAATTAAAATTTAATTTTTTTAATTACAAAATAATTAAAATTCGATTTTTTAAAATAAATTTTTTTTAAAATTATAAAAATTATCCATTAAATTTGTGTTATACCATTTAATTTAATATATATATATACTTATAGGGTTATAAACCTTTTTAAGTTTAATTAAATGGGTCTGGTATGGGTCAAGTATGGATTGGGTCATGTATAGGTCAAAAATTTTACATTAAAACAAATGGGTTATAAATGGGTTAAATGGGTTAATTTGGGTTGGACCATTTATGACCCAACACAAATCCTACTCGACCCACCCGTTTAACGGGTCTAGGTAGCACTACCAAATAATTTTTGCTGCATTTGCTTGAAAAACAAGCTGCATAAAAGAAGGATTAACAGAGTGATTTGCAAACAGTAGCGTGAGGAAGACATGCTCATATGTTGCCAACTTGGATTTTAGATAGCATATCTCCGGCTAAGGAGAACAATATATGATGCATGGACCATATAGATCAAGTACATCTAGATCAATTGATCGTGTGGGTTTCATAGTGAGAATCATATAGTCAATGATTTGGATAATATGAGTTCACATGATCTATGGACCATACGGTTACTTATCGGCAAATGCTTACCTAACAAGGTATTTTGTTAGGAGTAGTGGTTTTGTAGACCTTATCTATATTTTGTTAGGAATAGCGGCTTTGTAGACCTTATCTATATTTCTAAAAAGTCAAGTCGATGCACCAGTCACGTGTCAGTTATGTAGCGAATGGCAATTGACACGCACTTCTAAGCAAGCACTGTGTTGATGTCAGTTTGGTTTGAGCGAGCGAGGTGTCAGCGTTAAGCAAACCGACACTAAGTTTTGGTAGGTTGTTGGATGAATTCCCATTTTGATTATGATCAACTAGAGCTAGTACAAAACTTTGATTTACAAAGGTCTAAGCCGCATCTGTTTATCAGCTGTTGTGCCATGTTCATTTTCAATCCGACCGTACAAAAATTTCTCACAAGTCTGTCGATTCAGTAGAATCACTTGGCTTCTATGGGATCCCAGCTACTGCATTACATGAGAGGCAGAAATCAAGTGACCAGATTGTGCAATTGACCATTTTATTTTCATTTAATGAGTCATTTGATGAGAAGACTAGCCACATGTTCCTTCAAATATCAGGAATGAAGCAATGTAATGTGACAGGCCACCTGCCATCTTACTTCATTTCATCTTTTCCAAAGTGAACATTCTGTGTTTGATGGTGTTATTGGTTAATTTGAGTACCATGGCTAACTGCTAAATTGATGTTAGTGTTGGCAGTAGGGAATGTTGGCTTGGTATTGAATCCGGAAACTCCTGAAAATCGGCCATGGTTGCTTCATGGCTTCAATAGTTGAACTTGTCGACATTGTTCTATTGACCTTAACAGGAACAAAGTTCTGCATTACAATCCTTACCAAATAACATGAGATCATTCATGTTCATTTCTCAAGGATTAAAACAGTAATATTAATGCAATACAATAAATGGTTCTATTTGCTACTTGTTCCAATATTCTTAGGGAAAAGAAGATGAAACAATTAGTCAATGGACAAAAGAAAATGCAATGCTTGGCTATTACTGAGCAGATCTTGGCCGTACTTTGTAGATTCGTAGTAATCTCTGATATTTCTAGTATGAGTACCTAGAGGGGGGTGAATAGGTATACAAAGATTTTTCTTGATAATTTCTGTATACTTGCGCAATACTTAGACAATTGAAAGATAGTTTGCGTTAAGTAATAATCAACGAAAGACTAAGTGAAGGAAAGAGAGAATTAAACACGCGGTTTATAGTGGTTCGGCTTGATCCAAGCCTACGTCCACTCTTCTGCACTGACAGCCAATTTGGCTGGATTTCACTATGAACAAAGAGATGTTACAGTGTTGATCTTCCTTGACTTCTCGGTGTAGATGATCTACCACACTCGCTCAAGGTATCACCAAGTATAGACACTCTCTCGTGTATACAATTTCGCTCGATCGTATCGACTAACAATCAAGGTTCTTCGACTGAATTTTTCTATCAATCATACACTTAAAACAACTAGAACGTCTTCCTTTTATACTCCTTTATGCCATCATAGCCGTTGGCACTTACCAAAGGAATTCCTCCAATCTACCCGTTGGACGGAATCAATCAAGAAGATCATCCGAGCTATTTAAGGAATCTGATGATAGCCCATCAATCCTGTTCGCCCATACAATCGGGATCTTGGTTTCCAAGAATAGAACATTCCAAGAATATTTCGTCGACCATCGGATCTTCAATCGATCTTAGATAAGAATTAAAGAATCCAAAATGATTATCCAACCAAAGAATCTTTTCCGAGAGGATAGGATCGAATCCTCAACCATATGCTTCGGCTTTGGATTTCCTTCGTCACTTTGGATTAGAAAGACACGGTGAGAATAGACTTAAGTCTTAAGTCTTGAGTCTTAAGTCTTGAGTCTTGAGTCTTGAGTCTTGAGTCTCGAGAATACAAAGTCTTCAGACTTTAAACTGTCGGTATCCAGACTAGACTGATAGAAATGTTTTGTCAGCTTCAAAATATTCTGGAAAGATTTCTCCAACAATCTCATCATAAAACCTTATGCACTTCCTAACCAGGCGACTCCCGTAATTTGTTTCCGGGAAAATCGCGAATATGACTACGCCGTGTGAGTTGGGGTAGATGACTCCTTGTGCTAAAATTGGTGAAAGGAGTGCCCGAACTTGAACTAAGTTCTGTACACCCTTGGACGCGCTTCAAATGGGTTTTTGCTGGCTTTTCCTTGGGAAAATAATCGTGAATCATGAGGAAGCGCTTCGAAGATGGCTTCTTTCCAATCTTTCCTGCCCTGCATATCGTATGTAATGAGTTAAAAAAGATTTTTTTTTGCTCGAACAGTTTCTTTTCATGGACATCATCACCAGATTGCACGCCTGACCTTTTTATTTCCATTTGATGATTCACTTGATGAGATGACTAGCTACATGTTCCTTCAAATATCAGGATTACACGTGCAGCTGCATGCAGTTTCCACAAAGAGAAATATAGTGAACAAGGAGATCAGCCGTCTTTGCAGCTTCTGAATATCGATGGCTCGCAGCTCAGTGAGATTGCATTGGACAGAAAGGGCTCTAGCACAAACAGTCTTCCTTTTAATAATCATTCGATCTGCAAATTCTGAATCCTTAGACAAGATTTGTTTCAACCTCACATCCTTCGAATCAGACATATCATTCCAGCGCGATGCGGGCCTGAAGGACTCCAAAATGGAACTTTCTTTAGTCAAGGCAACCGAGAGCGGCAATGATTTAGTTGGTCGAGCTCTCTATCATCAACCCATGCACCTGTGGGATAGGTCAACAGGGAATGTGGCAGATTTCGTCAGCCAGTTTACTTTCTCTATCGATTCCTTTATGAACTCTCTTCATGCTGATGGACTGGCTTTCTTTCTCGCTCCCAATGGATCGCAGATCCCTGCACGATCAACAGGAGGCTTTCTAGGCCTCACCGGTGCGAATCCAGTCTCTATCAACCCTAGTACTGCATTTGTTGCGGTAGAGTTTGATACTTTCTCTGACGATATATCAAATACATGGGATCCGCCCTGTAATCATATCGGTATCAATGTAAACAACATGGCTTCTGTCAATTATACTTGTGTCTCATGGATGGAAGACAAGATACTCCTTGGTCAACAACTACATGCTCGGGTCACATACAATGCTACAGCAATGAACTTGAGTGTTGTTTTTCGAGATGATGATGACAATTATACCAGCCTTTACTATCAGCCAATCAATCTGACAGAGTACTTGCCGGAATGGGTGGTCTTTGGTTTCTCAGCATCGACAAGGCAGTCGTATGAGGCTCATACAATTTTCTCATGGGAATTCAACTCTAGTCTACAAATCCTTGGGAAAAAGAGTAAGTCCTGGGTGAAGGGGGCTATCTTAGGCTTAAGCTCTTTGGTGTTTCTTATCCTTGTTGCAGGATTTGGCTGGTATGCTTATAAGCTAAAGAGAAATAGAAATGATCGAAGTGGAGCAGAAGAAGATGCTCCAGGAATTGATGAAGGATTTGAACAGTCAAAGGGACCCAAGGAGTACTCCTATAATGTCTTGGCCACTTCGACTGACAACTTTGCCAACACTCGGTTGCTCGGGGAAGGGGGTTTCGGAGGAGTGTATGAAGGCCACCTTGCTGATGCAAATTCCCATGTCGCCATCAAGAAGATCACTCCAGAGTCCAAACAAGGCGTAAAGGAGTATGCCAGCAAAGTGAAGACAATTAGACATCTCAGGCATAAAAATTTGGTGGAGCTCATCGGTTGGTGTCATGAGAGAAACAAGTTCCTCCTCGTGTATGAGTACATGGCTAATGGTAGCTTAGACTCTCATTTATTTAAAGATAAAATGCCGCTAACATGGGAAAAGAGGTACAATATCGCTCAAGGCATCGCCTTAGGGATGAAATACTAGCACTAGGATTTGAAGCAATGTGTCATGCATAGGGACATAAAGTCCAGCAATATCCTACTTGATGCACAATTCGAAGCTAAATTGGGCGATTTTGGCCTCGCTCGGATAGTTGACCATGCCAAAGGGTCGTTTGCGACCCTATTGGCTGGGACCATGGGATATTTGGCCCGTGAATGTATCTACACAGGCAAGGCAAGTAAGGAATCTGATGTCTATAGCTTTGGAGTCGTCCTCTTAGAAATAGCATGTGGAAGAAGAGCTATTGAACCTAGGGCATCACAAGGCCAAATTCAACTTGTGGAATGGGTTTGGGAGCTCTATGGAATTGGAGAGCTATTCAATGCGGTAGATCCAAAGCTAGTAGAAAATTTTGATGGGAGGCAGATGGAGCGCTTGATGATTGTAGGCCTTTGGTGTGCTCATCCAGACCCTAAGGAACGGCCTCCCATAAGCAAAGTGATAACCTTTTTGAACTTTGATACTTTGCCACCCATTCTCCCACCAAAGTTGCCCATCCCGACATATATCATGCCTCCATCTTCGATGCCTGAATCGTTGCATGTTTTGTCCAGCAGCTTCAGAAGAAGTGAACCACGGAGCACTTACGGTACCAAACTGTCCACATTTACTAGCTTTTCCAAGGAGTCTTCCAATTCATCTTCTTTTGCATTGCTTCGGAATACAATGTAAGTTCACTTCTTATATGGGTTCTGGATTGCAACCCTTCGGTTTTATGATTTGTAATGTGTACAAGTGGACCTTTGGTTTCTATTTTCTATTTGATCCTTATCGTGTGAGATATGGGTGGTAGTATTTGATGTGGATTTTGATGTGAAAATGTGGTGTATGAGTATTTGTGGGAATACATAAATTTTACCATTTTCTTTAGGACTTAATCACATATAAAATTAGGATTAGTTGCTAAAAAAGAAAAAGTAAAGATCAAAGTAAATAACTTTCATTAAAATGCATGGTGTATGTTTTCATTTAAATCCAAAATCCATTTCGCATAAACATTAGAAGCATTTACATAATTATCACTAATTGTTAAAATTTTATAAAAATAAGAAAAAAAGGAAAAAAAAAAAAAAAAAAAAACGGAATGGACTTTGTCCGGTCCTTCTCTTTTCTCCTCTCCTCTATATGTCTTTTTTTTGGGACCAAAACCGGCTTCATTTCCTTTTTGCTAAGCCCAGCCCGCATGCTGGTCCTCTTCCTCCTCATGCCGGTCACGCTCTGCAAAACAGAAGGGTACAGGTCAGAGAGAGGACAGGGCGAGCGTCGCGTGAGACGTTCGGTCGGGGGCCAGGACGGCAACGGCAGCTGACACGGCAGGAGGCCATGCGCGCCGGTGCTTAAAAGTGTGAAAGTGGTTTGGTTTTTGGGGGGTTCGCGGAGAGAGAGCTAGAGACAGAGAGGGAGAGAGCTTGAGGGAGCCATAGGGCGCCTCCTAGCCGGAACCAACAAGCCGCAGCTTCACTTGCCTTGATTTCAAGTTTTTTCCGATCGTCTCCCATGAAGCCTTTATCTCGTTGATCGTGGGTAGTGGTTGACGAGTTTTAGCGGTGGCGTTTCTGCCAGAGAGATCCTAGCGATGGTGTTGTTCTCGGCAAAGAAGAGAGCGACTGAAAGCGAGGACTTCTCGGATCGATTGGCGCGCCTGAGTCTTGTTCAACGACGCCGGTCGTTATCCTCGTCGTCCCGACCTGGTCACCCCTGTACCCAAACCTCCGGTGAGTTTCATTTTTCTGGTACGAACCTCCCTTCTCCCGAGGATCTCGCCTCGGAATGTGGGGGCGGTCCGCCATTGCTTAATTCATCTCGAGCTCGCCCTCCCGCCACCGTCTCCGAGCTGGTAGGGACCCCCACGACCAAACGCTCCCTCCTCAAGTCTTTTGGTGCCTCAGCCTGGTTTGGCCAAGCCAAGAAACCGAGACTTGTTCTTTTTGTTAGTCCGTGTGCGTGTTGGGTTTTACAGAGCTACTGCAGACCTTTGTTTGACAAAATGTTTGAACCAAGGTCGCACATATTTTCCTCCCATTTTTAGTCCGCGTGGGGCGAATTCAGGGACGGCACGCTTGAAGGGAACTTTGCAATCCCAAGGTGGGAGAGAGGAGTATCAAGACTCGACAAAATTCCAGAGATAGGAAGAAGTATTAAAAAGAACGTATTCTGATCGAGCAAGGAATTTCGACACCGTAAATATTGCAGAGGCAAAGGGAAAGAGAGAAGGTGGAGAGAGGGAGGGAGCTGGGGTTTTGTTTATTGGGTAAAATATCCAAGTAAGGACAGGAGATGGGTGCAGGTGGTGGGAGAAAGCCCCAACTTAGACATTAGAACCTATATAAGTTCATGGCTACAACAATCATCGAAACACAAGTAACTACAATCTGTAGGAACATAGTACGCATATCCTTTTCAAGTACTTTAGAGTTCATGATGAAATTAAGAAAACTAGGGCGAGTAATTGTTATTGAAATTGCATTAAGAGACAATTTTTACTAGAATTATTGGGAGAAAGGATACGAGACTTGAGATTCTATTTATATAGGGATAAAAAAGAGAATTAAGGCAATAATGATGAGAGGAGAAACCTAACTATAGAACTATACACAAAGAGAAAGCATTTGATGGGAAAGAGTGAGATTAGATTTGAAAAATTTTGAAGGGATTTCAGCGGACAAAGATCACTAAAGACTTTGGAACCAGGAGATTATAAGGAACTAGAGGAGTAATTATGTTAAAGTTATGTCTCAAATTTGAACTCATGAATGAAACTCAACTCGAGAAAAATTGCAAAAAAGGTCCGGTTCATTAAAGGAGAGTTAGAAATTTGAATATATCTATGGACATCCGAAAATCGAGCAAATACGGTAACTTCCAATGACGATTTGAAGTCGGAAATAACAATACTAAATCTGAAATGTCCAACGTGGACTTTGAGTAGGATTCCTTGAACTCGGTCAACACGGGTCAATAAAGGAATTAACAGAAGCCTACTGCACGTTGGGGACAAGGGCCAAGTTCAAATGTCAATTCTAGAGTTTGAGTTGGACTTTGACTCGTTTCTTTCTTGGCCACATATAAATATATATTCTATTGTTGGGCTCCTTGTAAGGCGATTGTTGATACGAAGTCTTGAACCGTCGAAAGAGTGCCAGAGAAGCGTGGGCGATTTTCGTCTCATTCGTGTGGCAAAATTTATTCATGAATTTATTGACACCTAAATTTTACTAGTTTATTTATGATTCAATCACATACAAAATTATGAATTAGTCGCTAAAAAAAAAAAAAAAGTAAAAGTAAAATAAATAACTTTCATTAAAATGCATCGTGTATGTTTTCATTAAAGTCCATTACGTGTAGACATTAGGAGCATCTACATAACTATCACTAATTATTAAATAAAAATTAAAAAAAATCGAAAAAAAGCAGACCGAGCTAGGCCTAGTCCTTTCCAATTCTCTTCTCCTCTATATCTTTCGTCGCCTGGGCCGAAAGCCCAGCCCCTCCTTTTCCTTTCCTTCCTTGGCCCAACCTTCTTCTCTTCTTCCTCTCTCTCTCCCTCACGCTCTCTGTAGAAAGAAGGAAAAGCAAAGTATGAGCCAAAAGAGACTGGGATGGTGAGGGAGCAGAGGAGGCAGCGGATTGCGTAGCATGATCTCAGGGTTGAGTCAGGCTGGCAAGGCAGCTGGCAGTGGAAGGAGCCATGCGCGCTTGTTGGCCGAGCCTAAAAGCGAGAGAGGGTTCTCAGCTGGTCCAAGAGCTTTTCTGGGGGATTTGGCCGAGAGAGATTTGAGAGAGCCTTTGGCTAGAGAGCTTAAAGGAAGGAGAGGGGTAGAAACGGAGAGTGACCGGGAAGAAGGAGGCCCGGAATCCACCTCAGCCAAGCATCGCTCAGCCACCCCAATGCGAGCTTGTGCCTCCTAGCCGGAACCACCAAGCCGCAGCTTCCCTTTCCTTGAATTCAAGTTTTTGCGGTGAGTTTCCTGGTTCTTGGTTCAACCCATGTTCAATCTATCGATCTCGCCCACCGTTCACCACCTTGGAGGTAGGTAGGGACCTCTGTCGACCGTTTTTCTTTGTGCCCTGCTTTTGTCCTGTTCCCTCATATTTTTTTGCATGGTTTACTGAGTTGGGACGTGAGTTTCGGGTTCGCTTAAGATGTCCTTTGTTGATGTTGAGCATTCCCTGCCATTCTCGTTGAGCTGTGGTCTAGTTTCGAGTCTTGTTCTTGTCCGTGGCTACCTTGAGCTAATGCACCTAGGTGTTTGATAAAATGCCCTCGAAGCACTTTGGGGAAAATAGCCACTACCTTTGCCATTTCCGAAGCTCGAGTATATTCGTTTTGATCGCTAGTTACTGAGGTCGTCTTGCATGAAGCCTTAACTCATCGATCGTGGGTAGTGGTTAGCAAAATTACACCATTGCAATCAGTACGAAATTCCGATCACCGGTTATCCCAGTCTAATTTCCAAAAAGTAATAAATAATTAAATAATTACCAAAATTAATTAATTAAATACCAATAAATGCCATAATTGTAAACTTAGTTCGGAAAGCCTAATTAAATACTGAAACGGACTTGGAACAATTTCGAACCTAACTAGATAAATACTACAACCTATCTTCTTGCTAATTGCACTACTCTAACCACCTAACATGCAATATCGAACAACTAAATTGCTAATCCGTTCTAACTAACCATGTAATCCAAGTTTAATTTAAACTAATCAATCATTAAGCATAATTAACTCCATAAGCAGAGATTAGTAAGTAAACCCACCGGATTTGCGGGCCGGTGAGTCCATTGCGATAGCGGCGTGATGGCAGGCAACAAACTCCAAAGTGGTGACACCAATGGGAGCTTGGACCGGGCCAAAAACGGCCCTGCAAGGTTCACAGTTACTGCTGGTCTTGAAGAGGCTTGCTGGTTGGTCCAAGTGGGTTGGTTTCTGCTTGCTTTGCGACGGAATTGCGGGCTGGACTGGAGTCGTTGGTCACGGCTTGATCGGAGCTACGGACGGTCACGGTTGCTGGACAGAAGTTAGAGGTGGGCTGTTCGTGGGTTGCTGCTAGACAAAGGAAAACGGCGGAAGTTGCTGGCGTTGAAGGGCGGTCAACAAACCCGCAGAATACAAAAGATGGTGGGGTGAGTGGGCTTCGGTGGCAGAGGACAGAGACCTGCGGGAGAGAAGTCGAAGGAGAGGGGGCGCTACTGGCGTCTACGAGGTCAACAACCTGTTGGAGGAGCTTGGCGCGTTGACTCCTACGTGTGGGATGGAGCTGCGTAGATGGTGGAGCAGTGAGCGAGAGAAACGAACGTGGCGGCAGGGGGTCTTCGGTGGGGATGGACGGCTGGCAACGAAGCGGAGGGGGCAACAAATTCGAAGGGGAATTCGGTGGGGGCAGAAAACGTGCAGGGGCTGAAGTCTTCGACAAAACAGAGAACAAAAGAGAAGGGATGAGGGAGAGAGAAAGGTCGGCTGGCTTGCACGAAGAAGGGGGATGCACCGGTGAGGCGTGCACGAGAAGTTTGAGAAGGGGGGGGGGGGTGTGGCACCCCTCGACGGCCCCCAATCCGCTAGAGTCACCACAGTTCGCTTTTCCTTTTTCTTTCCCAAACAACAAGTCACTCTGATACCATTTTTAGTTGCAGCGGGTCCATACAACCATGGGGATTTACATCTTTTTTTTTTTTCTTTTTTTCTTTTTTTCGATCGGTCCCTTGCGTAATTTATATGCGGAAGCACATCCAACAACTCCCTTTCCTATATTCAGAAAACGATGCACACCTACTAAACATCTTATATAAGTTAAAGCCGGATACATTTATTTACATAAAGCATATGGACATCTTTAGTCAGTACATCGAAACGCCAATGTTTCTATACTCGGCTATACTTTAAAAGATGATCGACATCTCCTCCCACAATCGTATGCTTAAGGTCCATCAACCAGTGTCGGCGTCCAAAGGTTCCCTCCTTTGCTATCCTTCTCCCCACGGTCATATCCAACCGCTCAAACCATCTACTAATCTGAAATGTTGGTCTCCAAAATGGGTGAGTACAACCACTCAGCAGGTAGGCAAATCCAGTAACAACTCAATGCATTATACAAATCATACATGCATTGCAGACGTAACTTACCTTGCAGCCATGCGTAATACTATCATGCATCATCATGCCTTATCATCATGCATATCATATCAACATATGTCATCATCATAATCATCATCATGGCATCATTATATCATACATGTCAACCTTATCATGACATCATCACATCACATATCATCATCATCATCATGCATATCATCATGCATTTCATACCATGGGTGATCATCATATCACATCACATATCATCATTATTATCATGTCATGAGTTAATTTTCATCTTTATCTTTAAATTTGATCACATCATTACCCTTCCTCAATTCATCAATTTTATCTCATATTTTACACATCATCATGCATCCCATGATCACCAAACCCATTCTCAATCATCCCTTCGGGCATGTATCCAAGATACAACCGGCATCCGGCCCCCCACATTCCGGGCATCTCGCATCCCAACTAGCATCACGAGGAACCTCCGGGCATATATCCAAGATACAACCGGACATCCAGCCTTTACCCTTCTAGCCGGGCATCTCCCACCCAAATCCTGGCATCGCGAGGTATTCCCTTCGGGCAAAGACCTCCGACAGGGCTTTCGGAATTATGTACCGACATACCATCAGGCCTCCCTTGGAATTACGTACCGTATACCACCGGGCATCCCGACACTCCCGGGGAATCTCCGGAATTACGCCACTAGGCCACCGAGCATCATCATCCACCACAACCACTTCCTCACTTATCATTTTCCACATTCACCATCCTTGTAATCTCATTATTACATGGCATATGATTCACACATTCATCGCAATTTATGATCATACATACACCATTGTCATATAACAATGCATAATAAATTCAATGGAATTCATGGCCAATAAAATAATCCCTTTTTGTTTTATTATTATTTTATTATTTTATTATTATATTTATTTACTTTCATAAATAAATATTAAATTTAATATCTATGATTTTCCCAAAATCATAATATTCAAACAATCATTAAACAAACCATTAGGATGACAATTTCATACAAAATTCATGGCCAATTCGAATTTCACACAATTTCACACTTTCCACAAAATAGCACAAGATATTCGGATAATGATCAGAATACATAGTTTCCAAATAAAATTCGATTAAAATATACATATGGCCTCCAAAAATTACGAAATTTTACAGGGTGATAGCCAAGACATTTTCGTGAATTTTTCATGAAGAAATCTAAGCAAAATTATTTTTAGATTAATTTATACAACCCCACGAAACCTCTGGAACCACTACCGCGTTGTCCAGAATACACTTCTCTGAAATTTTTAGATTTCGCCCATCTATTCTCTTTCGTTTCCTCTGAAATTTGAGTATGTTATGTACCAAGGTGTCCTTTACAAGTTTCATGAAGAGATATATGTCAAATAACCAAAGTATGGTCACCATTTAAGTCCATGAAGTCTCGGGTGTCTCGGAATACTTCACCAGAACCATCATTTCCAAGATCTAGCCGATTCACCAAGATATATTTGTTATTTTCGCTTGAAATTTGAGTATGTTGTATTTTAAGGTGTTACCTACAACTTTAATGAAGAAATCAAAGTCAAATCTTCAACAGAAATCAACATGCAAACAAGAATCCAGCAAGAAGTCAGTGAAAACTTCACAGATCTAGGGTCTCCGTATAATAGAACTCTAACCCCTAATATCTCCATCATTTTCCACGAAATTTCAGTATATTGTAGTTTAAGATGTTAGCTACAACTCTCATGTAGATATCACATCCAGAATCGAACTCTAAACATGCATGCAAGCTCTCACAACATTCTGACTCAAACAGTTCATACGAAAATATTCCAGATCTAACATCTCCGTAGGATGAGGGTTTGACCCCTCAAATCTCCATCATTTTCCATGAAATTTCAGTATGTTATATTTCAAGATGTTAGCTACAACTTCTATGAAGAAATCGAAGCCAAAATCGGACTCTAAACACACATACAAGCTCAAACAAGTTTCTGACTCCAAACAGTTCATGCGAAAACATTGGTGCAAGAGTAGAAAGTGGATTCCCAACTTGCCTCTAGACCTCACGAACAGCACGAGCGGACGGCGGCGAACGGGCTCCTTTCTCTCCCTCTCTCGGCCTCCCCTCTCTCTCGCATCTCACTCTCTCGGCTCACTCTCTTGGCGGAATGCCACTCTCTCTCTCTCCCTTTCTCTCTCTCTCTCTTTCTTTTTAGTGGCTTTTATATTGCATGTGGCCGCCGAAGATGGCCAATGGGGGCAGCCACACCTTGCACAGCCTCCACGCCACTTGGCAGCTCGGAGGAAACACATGGCCTCCTTCATGCAAGATGGGCCTCCATCTTCGGCTGAGCTTGGGCCAGCAATGGGCCGGCGATCCCTCCTCCTCCTTTGGGCTCCGCAACTAAGCCCAAATGGCCGAAAATGGGGTAAGGTTATGGGCTGGTTTTAAGCTAATGCTTTGGCCCATATCTAATCCTAATAATCCTCCTTAAACCTAAATTTTATAAACACCTAATTGAAATTTATAAATCACAAAACTTTGTGACCTATCTTAATAAATTTCAATCCATAATCCCACATGGCCAAAACTAGAATTTTTCTGTCAATTAATTATTCACTAAGAGTTTGGCCAAAGTCTAAATGCAAGACATTAATTTGAGCACCCCTAATGACCGGCAAGGAATTCTAGGATGCCACAATTCTCCCCTCCTTAGAGAATTTCGTCCTCGAAATTAAACATTTCCTATGTCTCTTGAAATAAGTGAGAGTACCTTTCTCTCATCTCATTTACACTCTCCCATGTGGCTTTCTCCACATCCTGATATCGCCATAATATCTTAACCAAAGGAATTCTCTTGGTCCTGAGAATTTGTTCCTTTCGATCCAATATCAGCACAGGCTCTTTAATGTACCTCACTTTCTCATCCACTTTGATGGCCTCATGATCGAGTATGTGTCCTAGATCGGGCTGATACTTCCTCTAAAGTTAAGGATGCAAGCTCTTAACATATCTTAATTTATCTCAATACCATAGACAGTTTTAAAACAATAACCACATCTGAAATTTCTTTTGAATGCTTGAGAATCTTCCTTCATGAAATCAAACAATACAAACTGAGGTTTTCAAAAGCATTCAACGACAACAGCAAGCTTTGAAATCATATGTCATTTCCATGTCAAAACGTTTTCAAATCACTAATGTGGAAAATCCTTTGAGTTCTCGAAAATCCCACTTTATGATACCAAATAATGCAAAACAGGGATTTCAAAGACACAACAATATAACAATAATAGTCTTTGAAAATAAGGTAAATCTCATATCGTTGAAACCAATTCACAAAATCAAAGCATGATACTAATTCCATAAAGTCCATGATCACGTTTAAATTTCAAAGGTTTTTCGGGATCCACGTGTAAAGCCTTGAGTCGCACTTACATCACGGCACGAAATAAAATATTTTATCAAAACCCTTAGTAAAATTTAAATCGATACGTTGGCAAAATTCCAATCTTGATCCCAACTCCAATGGGTAGGAATGTTTTCTATAAAAAGTTCAGAAATTTTTTGTACGATGTCACAGTACTCATAAATTTTGATGAAATTCAAGAGATTTTCTAAAACAGCTCACAATCAAAATTTGCTTTTCGATTGAAGTTCAAAACTTGGAATGTACCGGTGATAATTTTCTCCAAAAACCATAAGCATTTCTTGAAGTATTGAAAATCATAGTTAAGCAAATCGATAATATTGGTCCAAAGATTTTTGAAACTAAAAACTTTGAAATACCAAAATCCTAAGCCTTTCTTGAAATACCGAAATCAACGCATCGGCGAGTCATCAAACTCAGTTCCAACCTTAAGATTTTCAAAGTAGTTTGCATATAAAATCTTAGAGCTTTGAAAACATCCAAACTCAAATATTTCCAATCTAACACACCATTTAGCCGAATCATTCCTATACCTTAGTCACCACCAATTCAAGCCTAGAACCATCAAAATCAACACCACCAATAACTCATTTGGTTCAGTCCAACAAAGACATTCACTATGCATTCACCACAACATAGATTCAAGCCTAAAATATAACATCATTCCTTCGATTCAAATATCTATAGTCCACCAAGACTTATTTAATTCAAAGATCGACAATCCACCAAAATAATACTTATCTAGTTTCCACCGAATATATCTCAGATCTCATCCTAAATGATCATCACTTAGACTAATCATTCATCAAATCCACAACTTGAACTTCCACCATTTCACCTTGGAAAGACTATAACCACAAATGATCATGTTCACTAATTCCACCAAACCTTTTTCAAACTGAGATCATCACCTAAAATTAAAAGTTGATCATTGTCAATTAAACCTATTATTCCAATATATAAACCACAAATAATTTCATGTCTCATATGACTACTCAAACTCATGACTTCCAAGATCAATCTATACATACTAAATACCTTCATGTAATGCATCAAGACTTCCAATGAGATCCTCAAATAGGAAGTCACTACTTAGCTCAAATGATCATAACTTAATCCTCAAATTCATAATTCACTCTTCATAATTCACTTCTTAAGCCTTGCTTGCAGCACTACGCTTAGATGCTACGCACGTCTTCAGGTCCTTTAGAATATATCAAGATATCATCAAATGAAGACAATCACAATTTGATCCAAATAAGGCTTAAGTATCATACTCATTAAATCCATGAATGCAGCTAAGGCATTCGTCAATCCAAATAGCATAACCAAGAACTCATAGTGTCCATAGTGAGTCCTAAATGCGGTCTTAAGAATGTCTTCTTTCTTAATCCTTAATCGATATTCGGATCTCAAGTTAGGTTTAGAAAAGATCGAACTTTCTTGCAGTTGGTCAAATAGGTCATCAATTCTAGATGATGAGTACTTATAATTAATGGTCACCTGATTCAGCTGTCTATAATCAATACACAAGCGCATCGATCCATCTTTCTTTTTCACAAGCAAGAGTTCTACAAGCTTAACCATGCTTCCACTGCGCTATTCTGACAAAATTATCCCAGAAACACTACCTTTCCAGTTCAGTTCATAGTTCAGTTCACTCCTGTCCCTTTTTGCCATTCTAGAAGTCTACCAGGAGCCGCTCCTTGTTCAGGTCCTCTGACCTCGGCATCCACTCCTCGCTCTCATCAAATCGGGACGTTACAGGTACACCAGCTTTCACCTGGTTCGAACCCAAACTACACCTCTACTGAAGGGTCTCGTTTCGATAGGGATTAACTTACAGAGTTTATTATCCGTTTTGGCTTATCCCATTCTTAGCCTCACGGTTTTATCTTTAGCACACGAGCAAGTACTATCTCAGGAGATCATTCATCCTAGTCCATTGCTTACGGAGCTAGTCTATTCCTACAATGACATCAAAGTCATACATAACTATCACTATCAAGTCCATTTCTAGATCTCATTCCCCTAGGGTTATCTCACTCATCTCACATGCCAACGTAGATAACAACATATCTTTCATCGATGTAGATATACGAAGAGGCATATTTAGAAATTTGTTCCTACTACTTACAATCATCTATATTTTTTGGACATAAATGAACGCATGTCACTCACATCAAATAACACATATACCTTCTTATCCCTCTATCGAAATCGTACCTGAGATAACACTTTTGGAAGCTCTTGCTTCCTCTTGAGTGACCGCATACACCCTTCCTTGTGGTGGTGGCCTTTGTGGATTTCTTGGTGGATTTGGTTCAGCATTACTTTGTTGTACCTGTCGCACCGAGCTAACATTCGGCTGCAACCTCTTTTGTGGACATTCTTTCTTAAAGTGTCCTATTTGCCCACATCCATTACATCTCAGTTGGCTATTACAAGGTCCTGGCCCATGTTGTCTACCACATCTCTGGCAAAAATTACCTTGGTAAGGTGCTCTTCCTAAAATCGGGCCATTCCAAACTCTTCTAAAATTTCCAAAGTTACTCTTTTTCTTAGATTCCCAGGTCGGACCTTGACCAGGATAGGGTCTCTTACTCCTTCGAACATCATTAAAGGTCATTTACCCCTTAGATTTTGATTGCTCCCTCACTAACTCTTGCTCCACCAACTGTGCCCTCTCATAAATCTCATTATAATCCCTTATATTTAGAGGCACTAGTTGTCTTCTAATATCAGTCCTTAATCCTTTAAGGAATCTCTTAGCCTTTTCCTCTCGATCCTCAACCAACCTAGGAGCATACCTAGACAATTCAGAAAATTTTGCCTCATACTGGTCTACTGTCAGCTCCCTTTGTTCTAACTGAACAAATTCAGTGATCTTTCTATCCTTGGCACAATAAGCGAAATGCTTCATATTGAAAGCCCTAACAAACTCATCCTAGTTCACATTAGTACCTGGTGGAAAGATCGTATCCTTCGAGGCTCTCCACCAAAACTTTGCATTTCTCTCCAGCTGGTATTCTACCAAAACTATTCTCTCAGCATCACTGCAGTCCAACAACCGGAAAATTCGTTCCATTCCATCGATCCATTGTTCCGCCTCCTCAGGACTTCCCATCCCACTAAACTTAAGTTGTTTCAACTTTAGGAATTGTTCCACCAATCCCTGAGGGTGACGTTCCACTCCGGGTTGTTACTGCACTTGCCTTTCCATCAGATTTCCAATATTGGCCAATGCTTGCAAGATATCTTCCATTCGGGGTTCAGCCCTTGCAGCAGAGGCTTCAGCCCTCGATGGATGAGCACTTCCAGCTCGCACTATAACTTTCCTGCAATTTCCAAGCATTGCCTCAGGAATAATCTGAGACTCACTGCCTCCACTCAAAGCAACTACTACTATCACATAAGTAACATATACATGTTACTGGCACCTAAAGGCAATCCAAAATAAACTACTAGGAATCTACGAGTGAATTCTCATCACCCGTTATTCAATTATTTCGTTTTACATCCTATGGTGTGCATTGTCATCATGTTCCCTCAATTCCAAATGAGGCTCCTTATCACTCCACCTATAACCATTCGCTTTGATACCAACAAAGGATGTGGCACCCCTCGACGGCCCCCGATCCGCTAGAGTCACCACAGTTCGCTTTTCCTTTTTCTTTCCCAAATAACAAGTCACTCTGATACCATTTTTAATTGCAGCGGGTCCATACAACCATGGGGGTTTACATCTTTTTTTTTCTTTTCTTTTTTTCGATCGGTCCCTTGCGTAATTTATATGCGGAAGCACATCCAACAACTCCCTTCCCTATATTTAGAAAACGATGCACACCTACTAAACATCTTATATAAGTTAAAGCGGGATACGTTTATTTACATAAAGCATATGGACATCTTTAGTCAGTACATCGAAATGCCAATGTTTCTATACTCGGATATACTTTAAAAGATGGTGGACATCTCCTCCCACAATCGTATGCTTAAGGTCCATCAACCAGTGTCGGCGTCCAAAGGTTCCCTCCTTTGCTATCCTTCTCCCCGCGGTCATATCCAACCGCTCAAACCATCTACTAATCTGAAATGTTGGTCCCTAAAAGGGGTGAGTACAACCGCTCAGCAGGTAGGGAAATCCAGTAACAACTCAATGCATTATACAAATCATACATGCATTGCAGACGTAACTTACCTTGCAGCCATGCGTAATACTATCATGCATCATCATGCCTTATCATCATGCATATCATATCATCATATGTCATCATCATAATCATCATCATGTCATCATTATATCATACATGTCATCCTTATCATGACATCATCACATCACATATCATCATCATCATCATGCATATCATCATGCATATCATACCATGGGTGATCATCATATCACATCACATATCATCATCATCATCATCATGCATATCATCATGCATATCATACCATAGGTGATCATCATATCACATCACATATCATCATCATCATCATGCATATCATCATGCATATCATACCATGGGTGATCATCATATCACATCACATATCATCACCATCATCATGCATATCATCATGCATTTCATACCATGGGTGATCATCATATCACATCACATATCATCATCATTATCATGTCATGAGTTAATTTTCATCTTTATCTTTAAATTTAATCACCACATTACCCTTCCTCGATTCATCAATTTTATCTCATATTTTACACTTATCATCCCATGCGAAAAACCTCCGACATGTATCCAAGATACAACCGGGCATCCGGACCCCCACATTCCGGACATCTCGCATCCCAACTAGCATCACGAGGAACCTCCGGGCATGTATCCAAGATACAACTGGACATCCGGCCTTTACCCTTCTAGCCAGGCATCTCGCACCCCAATCCTGGCATCGCGAGGTATTCCCTTCGGGCAAAGACCTCCGACAGGGCTTCCGGAATTATGTACCGACATACCACCAGGCCTCCCCTGGAATTACGTACCGTATACTACCGGGCATCCCGACACTCCCGGGGAATCTCCGGAATTACGCCACTAGGCCACCGAGCATCATCATCCACCACAACCACTTCCTCACTTATCATTTTCCACATTCACCATCCTTGTAATCTAATTATTACATGGCATATGATTCACACATGCATCGCAATTTATGATCATACATACACCATTGTCATATAACAATGCATAATAAATTCAATGGAATTAATGGCCAATAAAATAATCCATTTTTGTTTTATTATTATTTTATTATTTTATTATTATATTTATTTATTTTCATAAATAAATATTAAATTTAATATCTATGATTTTCCCAAAATCATAATATTCAAACAATCACTAAACAAACCATTAGGACGACAATTTCATACAAAATTCACGGCCAATTTGAATTTCACACAATTTCACACTTTCCACAAAATAGCACAAGATATTCGGATAATGATCAGAATGCATAGTTTCCAAATAAAATTCGATTAAAATACTCATATGGCCTCCAAAAATTACGAAATTTTACAGGGTGATAGCCAAGACATTTTCGTGAATTTTTCATGAAGAAATATAAGCAAAATTATTTTTAGATTAATTTATACAACCCCACGAAACCTCTGGAACCACTACCGCGTCGTCCAGAATACACTTCTCCGAAATTTTTAGATTTCACCCATCTATTCTCTTTCGTTTCCTCTGAAATTTTAGTATGTTATGTACCAAGGTGTCCTTTACAAGTTTCATGAAGAGATATAGGTCAAATAACCAAAGAATGGTCACCATTTAAGTCCATGAAGTCTCGGGTGGCTCGGAATACTTCACCAGAACCATCATTTCCAAGATCTAGCCGATTCACCAAGTTATACTTGTTATTTTCGCTTCAAATTTGAGTATGTTGTATTTTAAGGTGTTACCTACAACTTTCATGAAGACATCGAAGTCAAATCTTCAACAGAAATCAACATGCAAACAAGAATCCAGCAAGAAGTCAGTGACTACTTCACAGATCTAGGGTCTCCGTATAATAGAACTTTAACCCCTCATATCTCCATCATTTTCCACGAAATTTCAGTATTTTGTAGTTTAAGATGTTAGCTACAACTCTCATGAAGATATCACAGCCAAAATCGAACTCTAAACATGCATGTAAGCTCTCACAACATTCTGACTCAAACAGTTCATCCGAAAATATTCCAGATCTAACATCTCCGTAGGATGAGGTTTTGACCCCTCAAATAGCCATCATTGTCCACGAAATTTCAGTATGTTATAGTTTAAGATGTTAGCTACAACTTCTATAAAGAAATCGAAGCCAAAATCGGACTCTAAACACACATGCAAGCTCAAACAAGTTTCTGACTCCAAACAGTTCATGCGAAAACATTGATGCAAGAGTAGAAAGTGGATTCCCAACTTGCCTCTAGACCTCACGAACAGCACGAGCGGACGGTGGCGAACGGGCTCCTTTCTCTCCCTCTCTCGGCCTCCCTTCTCTCTCGGCTCACTCTCTTGGCGGAATGCCACTCTCTCTCTCTCTCTTTCTTTTTAGTGGCTTTTATATTGCATGTGGCCGCCGAAGATGGCCAATGGGGGCAGCCACACCTTGCACAGCCTCCACGCCACTTGGCAGCTCGGAGGAAACACATGGCCTCCTTCATGCAAGATGGGCCTCCATCTTCGGCTGGGCTTGGGCCGGCGATCCCTCCTCCTCCTTTGGGCTCCGCAACTAAGCCCAAATGGCCGAAAATGGGGTAAGGTTATGGGCTGGTTTTAAGCTAATGCTTTGGCCCATATCTCATCCTAATAATCCTCCTTAAACCTAAATTTTATAAACACCTAATTGAAATTTATAAATCACAAAACTTTGTGACCTATCTTAATAAATTTCAATCCATAATCCCACATGGCCAAAACTAGAATTTTTCTGTCAATTAATTATTCACTAAGAGCTTGGCCAAAGTCTAAATGCAAGACATTAATTTGAGCACCCCTAATGACCGGCAAGGAATACTAGGATGCCACAGGGGGGTGGGTGGGGGGCGGGGGGAAGTCAAACAAAATATCCTAATTTAATCAATGCTTGGTCCCCTAAGCCTTCATGTATTATCTTAAAGCCCCCTAATACTTTTTTGTACAATAATTCCACCAATAATCCAAATTGAAGCAAAATGTTGTAGCCCTCAGGCTAGGCTCCGAATTTCCTCAATTTTGATCTTCAATTTTTTCACCAAATTCCTTAATTTGATGTCCAATTTTGCTAAGGAGGAAGTCCACACAATTTCTATAATTTCCTTTCACCAAGGGTTCGGAAGTTAAAAATCCATTCAATTCGGCCCATCTGAATTTCCGTTCTTTTTCGAATCGCCCGTACCAATTTTCCATAAAAATCTCGAACTCGTTAAAAATTGTTCGAATGATGAGTCAATGTTCCTAAAATGAATCGTGACATGGCCGAACTTTCAATTTCTGAAATCGAGTTTAAATTCGCGGTGAATTTCAATTTGATGCGATTTTAGCGTAACCTAATTTACTGGGTAGCTTTTCCCGTTGTCAATTTTCTTTGAGCCACAATGTACCTGTTCGATACATTGACGACTTTCGGTAGTTGTGAAAATCTCAATATTTCAATTACGGGCACAAGGTACCCAAAACGACAGAAAATCGCTCTAGTACCGATCGACGAGAATTTTGCAATCAAGTGGAATCACCCACACTGTGATCACACATCTCTGTTGAATCGACCGATCATTGATTTCTGATCGATTTTGACAATGCCGTAATTACCCTTATAGACTAGCACGGTCGAACAGTCGATTTTTAGTCAAATTCTTAAGTCCATTGTGTTAAAATCCTTTAATAGCTTCTTTAGATAGTCTAGTTATCTCATGAGTGATCAACTCAGAGAATAGCATTATATGCGTGTCAATGAAAGGCCTAATTCATTCAATTGAAAATATGAATGAAATTTTAGGATGTCACATGAGAAATATTATATTTTGGGTTTGCGAAACCTTTTGGTGAAAAAGTTACAAGAAGATCTTGACTTGACTTTGAGTATAGTTGGTGTACGGTTTTATGTATGAATTTGTGAAATGCTTTTTTAATGCATTTTATTTATATATTGAGTTGTGAAAGGTATTATGTTTTCAGTTTATGAAACCGATTTGTGAGATAAATTATGGTTTTGATTGTGGGATTATTGGAGAATGAGGTTTATGCTTATGTCACTATGATTAGAACCCACTAAGGGGGAAGTATGCATATTATTGTAAGGAAATCCTTTTGGGTCGAATCACCAGCTAATATAAACGGTAGATCTAGATAAGCGGGTAAACTTGGTTGCCTTGGCCATCGGCGTTAAACTAATCATAGTTAGACATTGAGCGTTAGATTAATTGATGGATTGGACCATTGACGTGTGAAATGATAAGATTAACCAATGGAATCGACTATTGATATGTAAATTATAGAGATTGATATGGATTGAGCCATTAATATTTCATTTTGATATTACTAAGGAAATGAGTATTTTTTTTAATATATAAAGCTTGATTGAAAAAGATATAACTTGTTTTTGAAATCGCACATGTGTTAAACTGTGGATTCGAATTAAATGAGTTTCGGTATGGTTTTGTAAATATGCATGATGGAAACTTGATATGCTTAGAAGAGATATGTACTACTTATTGAGGTTATTCACCCATTTCCTTCCCAATCTTTTTAGGTTCCTTGATTAACGACCACTAGACCGAAAGCAAAATCAATAGGTATTTTTGGGGGTTGGATTTTAAGTGGTTTGAGGTTGTGTTCTTTGAGTAGAAGGACGGCCATGTCAATTTCCCTATTTTTTTATGAATCAGGGATGTGACAAAAGGAGCTATGGGCTCAAGTTTTGGGTTCCTATTGGATCTCCTGATTCTGAAAGTATTGGACTTTTATTGCGTTTTTCACAATGTGGGACCAGCGCAGATGGCTATTTGGGTGGGCCTTAACAATGTGTGCCTGTCTCTGGACTCAACCAGGAATCTTATGGATCATCGTGAGGCTGTCAAGTTGTGATTCTGGAATCAACTAGTTTTAGCAGCAAACAGGCGACGCTATACAGGACTTTTGGGGCCAAAGCTGTGATTTTGACGCTGGAACTCTTCAATGTGATGAATCATTTCATGCCAAAAAGAGGACCTTGGAGGCCAGATGGACGCAGGCCAAGTCAAGAAAAGGACTTCCATATTTTCCTTTCATTTGAGGCCCCGACAATCAAGGAGAAGCTTTTTCCTATCCTCTAGTTGCTCTTTAATCACGCTATAAAATCAATAAAATATTCAAAATGATATTCGGGCTTCTACCCGGCGGAGCTCTCCCAAAAACTACAGGGGAAATTCGACTCTTTATTCTGCAATTTAGCGGATTGCCCCTAAAAAAGTTTTCTTTTCTTCAGCTTTTCCTCTTTGCTACCCTTTTTTCTTCAAAAATCCTGCTCTGCCTCGGCATGCCGCGAACCCTCTTGAAAGAGAGGTGTGCCTTCGGACGAGGTGGTGGTAGAAAAGCTGCTGGTACACTATGATGCAATTGGACCTTATCGACAAAAAAAGAAACAATTTAGATAATTATTTGAGGCTTCTAACACCTAGAAAACGTACGAAAAATGAAGCAGTCAATCAAGCAGCACCGACCGCTATTCCATGTTGAAAAGGTGGACTGCTCCGGACTTTTGCATTTGATGCTTGTTTGATTGGTGGATTCTTCTTTCATTTTTCTATGAAGAAAGAAAAAAGGGCACGTCAGAATATCGCGCGCACAAATTATTTCCCAAAGCATAACCTTGGCTTGGACGCGGTTTGTTCTATTTCTTTCTTTCTCTCTTCTTGTGACTGGCTTTGTGGCTCTACCGCAACGCTCAATCAAAGATCCAGGTTCTCTCTCTCTCTCTCCGTGCCTGCGCGTAGCGTTTATGGTGTTTTTGTTGTTTGTCAAAGGATCTTCTGTGAAATATAGCAAACCTTAAGTAGATTTATCAAGTCGTGCGTTTGATTTTGAGCAATATTTAGCGAAGCCTTTTTAAGCATTTAAATGTAAACAAGTAGCCATCAGCAGTCTTTTCTTATTT
This sequence comes from Eucalyptus polyanthemos subsp. polyanthemos, assembly GCA_017140185.1. Lineage (NCBI taxonomy): Eukaryota > Viridiplantae > Streptophyta > Magnoliopsida > Myrtales > Myrtaceae > Eucalyptus > Eucalyptus polyanthemos. The sequence continues at coordinate 18,152,530 of CM029463.1, read as the reverse complement.
TGCATAAACAAATAGCCATTAACCGTTGCTGCTGTACATTAGTCCAGTATTCGTCTTGGTGTCGTACCGGCTTTTATGGCGGCTCTAGAAAAGACGGAGAGGGTCAGGGATGGATTCAAATCTTGGTAGATGGGGCTCTGGACCTTCGGAGTTTACCCATCTCAGCCAAGCGAAAAACGAGGAGGATTATGTTGCTTGAAATATTCGACATAAGGAACTAAATTATTATGGGTTGAGGAAGCCTAATTCAGAGTCTTTCGATGAGCAACAAGGGTAATTGTCGCTGATAGCTCTCTCACCCTGCTTACCAAACCTGAAAAGCATTTCAAATCGGAGATGTACTTCTTATAAGCAAACCTAGATATATAAAGCAATACTATAAACTGACGATCCAAATCGGAGATGTAGTATATATAACAAATCAAATATGAGTAGATTCATTTTGGTAGAGCTTTATAAATATAAAAAATACTCATTTAGCCCACTATCACAAATCAAATATCAATGGTCAAGTCTATTGATAATTTTTTTATCTAATCACACATCGATGATTCATTTCATTGATCAATTTATTGTTCAATATTTGACCATGGTTACAAAATAAGGCTTAATGATAAGGTTGACCGAGATTCCCCTTTTGGCAAGATCTCCACTTACTATTAAACAGTGATTTGGCCTAGAAGGATATCCTAAAACCGATATGCATGCCTAGAAACTCCTAATCAAGTTCACAACTAAAATGAGCATGAAGCCATCATCACCCAAAATTCCACATAACAAATCCAGATACAATATCATAAAATAGAATACATTTCACAAACAAAAACATATAAGCTTTTGCCATTCTATTCATTAGTTAAAAGTACCTTTTATAAAGCATTTTTAAATTACTTCAGAATTCATAGTATAAAATAGATTCGCAAAGCAATACATATAACCTTTTACAATGCATTTTTCAAATAACTAAAAAATAACCAAAGGTACTAAATGTCCGATCTCGATTTTATGCAACAAAAATGTTATTTCAAAACTCATAATATATAAATCCTTATCACTTTCAAGTCGTGAGTTTGCAAATTCAAAGAAAAAATAAGCATACTCACTTGGGAATGCCCAAAAATAACTAATGAAAATTACTCAAGCTGATGAACTCAGAATCTTATAAATAATTGAAAAACTATATCAAAATCTACCCATAGATCAACTAGCTAAGCTCAATAGCCGAAAAAACAACTCTTATACGTCAACAAAATGCTTGCCCAAAGTAGATTTTCATAACTCTTTGCTATGTGAAGCTCGCTAGCAAAACTTCAAAAATTGCTATGTGAAGCTCGCTAGCAAAACTTCAAAAATTCGTTTCGACTAAACCGTAACTCCAAATCGATTTCTGTCAAATCCCACAGTTTCACAATGTTCTAACCTATTATTACCATATAATTCTACAGCTTTATAACTCTTACATTGTAATTTAAATTTGATAATAATGAATTCATGACCTAACTTCTAAAATTATTCCAATTAGATGATCAAAGGGTATGAATCCTTATAACCGTTCTCTGCTTTTCCTTTCCTATTCTTTCTCTTTCTTAATTTTCTTTTCTTCTTTCGTTTCCCCTTTGTACGTGCCCTATCTCTCGCCTTTATGATGAGCGTCCACTTATCTTTCCTTTAGTTGACTGGTAAAAATTCCCCATTTTCGGAGCGCCTGCCAATTTTGACTCAGTTAACGCTTACACTCGCAGTTTGGTTTCTGTGAACAAGGTGTTTGGCTTAAGCAAACCGACGCCAAGTTTCCGCTGGTTGTTCGATGAATTGCCATTTTGATTAAGATCAACCGGTACAAAATTTTGTTTTCTTAAGATCTAAGCCACAGCTGTTTTTTGACTGTTGCACACGTTCATTTTCAATCGAACCCCACAAGAAGTTTCTCACAAGTCTATCAATTCAGTGGAATCTCTTGGCTTCTGATTGATCACAGCTATAGCATTACAAGAGAGGCAGAACTTAAGGGACCGATTGAATCAGAATGACTCGCTTGATTTCATACTTCTAGATAAGAAAAATATAACACTTAGCCGTGGCGTGCGATTCATGTACATCTTGGCCCCCAAAATTTTTCTAAATTTGTCAATGACGATTATACTCTTCATATTTCCTAAAGCTCCCCCTAAACACCTAGGACTTCCATCACTCCCATCACTGTGAAATTCTGCCAGTTATTGTCAATGTTATCAACTAGATGAAGGTAGTCAATAACAATAGAAATTTAAAAGTATAGGATCATAACATCCAGGTCATACTTCTCCTCATTCTTTTTCAGGGAACGGAATAATTTGAAAATGTCTGTTGGCCATCCTCAAACATTCTGTTTCTACTAGAGCTTCCATCACTGAGATTGTGCATTGTAATAATGTTCAATTGCTCATCAACAACTCAAATTTTCAGACTTTGGCAGCTGCAGGTGCTCTCCACAATGATTAGAAGCTAGTGAAAGAATACCGACGAGCCTGTAAATTTTCGTATAACGATAGCTCACGGCTCCATGAGAATGCGTCTGATGAAAGAGGCTTTAACAAAAGCAGTCTTCATCCTTTCATTAAGCATTCCATCTGGCAATTCCGAATCCTTCCACAACATTTCTTTCAATTTCCCGTATTTTCAACCGAATGATCAGAGAATAACTATTCAGGGCAATGCTTCTGTACTGAACCCCACCATCCAACTCACTCTAGGTAAGCCATTGGACGGACTCACATCCATGGTTGGCCGAGCAGTATATTATCAACCCATGCACCTATGGGATAGTTCAACAGGGACTCTGGCAGATTTTGTCACCCAGTTTACTTTCGCTATTGATTCCCGTGGGAACAACTCCCATGCCGATGGATTGGTATTCTTTCTCGCTCCCAATGGATCGCAAATCCCTGAACACTCAGGAGGATGCTTTCTAGGCCTCACTGCGAATCTAAACTCTACCAACTCTAGTACTGCATTTGTTGCAGTAGAGTTTGATACTTTCCATGACCACTCATCAAATACATGGGATCCGCTCTGTGATCATGTTGGTATCGATGTAAACAGCGTGGCTTCTGTTAGTGATACTTGTGTCTCATGGATGAATGACACGATACTCCTTGGTCGACAACTCCATGCTCAGGTCACATACAATTCTAGAGCAATGAACTTGAGTGTTGTTTTTGGAGATGATGCTGGAAATTCTACCAGCCTTTATTATCAGCCACTCAACCTGACAGAGTACTTGCCGGAACAGGTAATTTTTGGTTTCTCGGCAACCACAGGGCAGTTGTTTGAGGCTCATTCCATTTTCTCGTGGGAATTCAACTCTAGTCTACGAATCCTTGACAATGTAAATGGTACGACCAATGCAACCATCGTCTACCCGCCAACACGAGGGAAAAAGAGTAAGTCCTGGGTGAGGGGGGCTATCTTAGGCTTAAGCTCTTTAGTGTCTGTTATCCTTGTTGCAGGATTTGGCTGGTATGGTTATAAGCTGAAGAGAAATAGAAATGATCAAAGTGCAGAAGAAGAAAACGTTCCTAGGATGGATGAAGAATTTGAACAGTCCAAGGGACCCATGAAGTACTCCTACAAGGTCTTGGCTATTGCGACGAACAACTTTGCCAATACCCGGTTGCTTGGGAAAGGAGGTTCCGGAAGAGTGTATGAAGGCCACCTTGCTGATGCAGATTCCCATGTCGCCATCAAGAAGATCACTCCAGATTCCAAACAAGGTGTGAAGGAGTACGCCACTGAAGTGAAGACGATTAGACATCTCAGGCATAAAAATTTAGTGGAGCTCGTTGGCTGGTGTCATGAGAGAAACAACTTCCTCCTTGTGTACGAGTTCATGTCTAACGGTAGCTTAGACTCTCATTTATTTGAAGATAAATTGCCATTAACATGGGAAAAGAGGTACAATATTGCTCAAGGGGTCGCCTTAGGGCTGAAATACTTGCACGAGGATTTGAAACAATGCATCATGCACAGGGATATAAAGTCTAGCAATATCCTCCTTGATGCACAATTTGAGGCTAAATTGGGCGATTTTGGCCTGGCTCAGATAGTCGACCATGCCAAAGGCTCGCAAACGACGCTAGTGGCAGGGACCATGGGATATTTGGCTCCTGAATGCATTTATACAGGCAAGATATCTAAGGAATCTGATATCTATAGTTTCGGAGTCGTCCTCTTAGAAATTGCGTGTGGAAGAAAAGCTATCGAACAGAGAGCATCAGAAGACCGAGTACAACTCGTGGAGTGGGTCTGGGATCTCTATGGAACAAGAAAGCTATTAGATGCGGCAGATCCTAAGTTAGGAGAAAATTTCAATGCAAGACAAATGGAGTGTTTGATGATCGTAGGCCTCTGGTGCGTTCATCCGGACCCCAAGGAGCGGCCTCCCATAAGCAAAGCGATAAGCTTTTTGAACTTCGATGCTTCACCACCCATTCTCCCACCAAAGATGCCCATCCCAACATATATCATGCCTCCATCTTCGATGCCCGAATCGTCGCATGTTTCGTCCGCAACCTTCGGAAGCAGTGAACCATAGAGCGCTTACATTAACGAACTGTCCACATGCACCGGCTCTTCCAAGAAGTCTTGCAGTTCATCTTCTTCTGCATTGCTTTCGAACGCAGAGTAAGTTCACTGTTTTTATGGGTTATGTATTGCAATTTTTGTGATCTATGATTCGTAAGTATTAAACTTATACAAGCGGACCTTCAATTACGAGTTTCTATTAGCTCTTCATTTTTGGATTTTCATATTACGTGTTAAAATTTGATGTTAGTATTCGGTATGAATTTTGATGTGAAAGTGTGTGTATATTTGTTAGTGGGACAAAATAGCAAACTGTGAAAAGGAAACAAATATTACTTTTATTGAGAAAGGATTACAAGGCGGATGGGTCTAGTTTTTTTTTTGGTTGGTTTCTCTTGTATACACGACTGAACTGTCTTGCCTAATTATAGACTCAATCCACCGACTTATACATGCAATTTATCTCTACATTTGTCAGAGATATATTTCTTGTTTTTAACCCTGGCCACAAACTTCTACCCCCTATTAAACTAGGGACTCGTAGATGCTAACCTTGAGGAGTCCAGGATTTTATAGAAAAATCGATTAAAATTTCAACATGACGGAATTATCGCAAAGATACAGAGCATGATCTGTTTCAGTGGCTATTAGTCATCTCAATCCAGGATTTTGCAATTTCGTGGCTTGCAAAATTATGTAGTCATAACATAAATCGCAATGTCCTTCCTCCTCTTGACTTCTCTCTTTCATACTCTATCTACAATCGTAACCATCAAATTTACTCATATTTACATGTGAAGTTTTAGGAGAGAAAACCAGTTCCAAGGTCTACCTAAGAATTGATGAATTTTGTTATTTATCTATTTATTTAGGATTCGAAATTCTGACATATAGTTCATACTTAAGGCACTTGAATTCCCCCGATTGGTAATTAGAATGTATCCTAATGATTTTCGCATCCCTGCATATAAATTTACCTACTCAATTCAGTTTAAAAAAAGGGTCATCTACACATGGACAATTACTGAATAAAGCCAAATAAAAAAAATCACAAACTTAATCATTTTTTTCAGCCATGGAGCAAAAACTTAATGAAGAAGAAAAAATCTAGAAGAGTTTCTATTCGCTCCTCAAAATTTTTAATTATTTTGTCTTGCGTGACTTAAAAACTAATAGATATCCAAATCTTAAAAATCAGAGACTTATTCACTTTAAACTTTTATACTATTATTTCTCATGTTACTTAAAACTATATGTTTTAGTAATAGTGACACATTATTTACACAACATCTCATTACTGCCAAAAATGAAAATTATACAAAAATCTGAAGTAGATTGGATTGTTTTTCATTAAATTTTTTGTCTCACTTTTATTTTTGGCAACCCTATTTTTTCACCATGCTAGCCAACTTTCAATTCAAAATAACTTAACTAGATAGATTTATATTGTGTCTAAGTTCAACAAATTCCCCAAAAGACACTTATTGCAATTTATAAATTTTACTTGTTCAGTAATTCTTTGAAGTCTAAAAAAATTAGGTGTTTTGCCAATTTTGCATCTCGCAATAAAATATTTTTCATTAAATGTTATATTTTGATTTTTATTAAAAGAGACTCAAGTTTTGTATCGGTTTTGGACAGAGAGTGTGAAAGCAGAGTACTAACCTTTCTGAACTTTGATGTTTGCCTCCTACTCTCCCATCGATATTTCCAGTCCCATCATATTTTGCACCTCCATCTCTACCAATTGAGTTGCTGCACACTGTGTCCTCCCAGAAATCTTGCAGTTCATCCTCTTTATTGCTTTCGAATGAGGAATGAGTTACAGGGTTTTATGGAGGGTATATTCCGACTGATATTCTATCATTTCTGTTTCTAATTCCACATGTATATATGCACACCTTTCAATTACTGGTTTCTATTTGCTCTTTTACTTTTGGACCTTCGTGTTCATTTAAAGCATGATTGGATATAAACAGAGCATATTCTGTTTCAGTGGCTATTACTTGTCAAGGATTTCCTAGTAGGACCTCGCACGACAGCCCGGGTAACAACGACTTCAATGATTATGTAGTCAATAACATGAATCAGAAATCAATGAATGCCGCTAATAGCAAGCATGGAAACTATAAGGAGATAGCAGAAGTCATCTGGTGGGTTATTTGTTACGCACTCGACAAGTCTTGTAATCCGAACTTTTGATCATTTCTTGAACTGAAAAATTCCATTCTGCTCGATACTCAACATTATCCGTGTCAAAATTCAATCATATTTACCTTAAACAAATTTCACTTCCCTAAATCAAGTTTAACCAGTTTTTCCATATCAAGATCGACCAAACATCATCCTCTGCTTTCTGTATGAAGTAGATGCAGTTTCTCCTACCCCATCTCTCTTCACTCACCAAGACATGGATAAAACCGCGAGCTTCCCCTGCGAATTCAGGGCATAAAACTTGCCATTCGCACTGATGGCATTGGCGAACTCTATGCATCACTCTGAACTGTTCCCATAATTCGGGTCCTCACCATTGCAATCATACTTAACCCGTCTGAGTTCACCCGGCTGCCTCCTGGAGAGATTACAAATCACGAAAGCCGGGCGGTCCCTGCCAGTCACCACCATCACAGCACGGTTGAAACTCCCGCTACGGTCCGCGTGGGGCGAATTCAGGGACGGCGCGCTTGAACGGAACTTTGCAATCCCAAGGTGAGAGAGAAGAGTATCAAGACTCGACAAAATTCCAGAGATAGGAAGAAGTATTAAAAAGAACGTATTCTGATCGAGCAAGGAATTTCGACACCGTAATAGTTGCAGAGGCAGAGGGAAAGAGAGAAGGTGGAGAGAGGGAGGGAGCTGGGGTTTTGTTTATTGGGTAAAATATCCAAAGTAAGGACAGGAGATGGGTGCAGGTGGTGGGAGGAAGCCCCAACTTAGACATTTAAACCTATATAAGTTAATGGCTACAACAATCACCGAAACACAAGTAACTACAGTCTTTAGGAACAAAGTACGCATATCCTTTTCAAGTACTTTAGAGTTCATGATGAAATTAAGAAAACTAGGGTGAGTAATTGTTATTGAATTTGCATTAAGAGACAATTTTTACTAGAATTATTGGGAGAAAGGATACGAGACTTGAGATTCTATATATATAGGGATAAAAAAGAGAATTAAGGCAATAATGATGAGAGGAGAAACCTAACTGTAGAACTATACACAAAGAGAAAGCATTTGGAGGGAAAGAGTGAGATTAGATTTGAAAAAAATTTGAAGGGATTTCAGCCAACAAAGACCACTAAAACTTTGGAAGCAAAGGCTATAAGGAACTAGGAAAGTAATTTTGTTAAAGTTATGTCTCAAGTTTGAATTTATGAATAACACTTGACTCAAGATCAATTGTAAGAAAGTCCAATTCATTAAAGAATAGATAGAAATTTGAATATATCTGCAGACATCTGAAATCAAGCTAACTTTCTTTGACGATTTGAAGTCGGAAATAAAAACGCTAAATCTGGAAAGTTCAACGTGGACTTTGAGTTGGATTTCTTGAACTCGGTCAACGCGGGTCAATAAAGGAATTAACAGAAGCCTACTGCACGTTGGGGACAAGGGCCAAGTTGAAATGTCAATTCTAGAGTTTGAGTTTGAGTTGGACTTTGACTCGTTTCTTTCTTGGCCACATATAAATATATATTCTATTGTTGGGCTCCTTGTAAGGCGATTGTTGATACGAAGTCTTGAACCGTCGAAAGAGTGCCGTAGAAGCGTGGGCTATCTTCGTCTCATTCGTGTGGCGAAATTTATTGATGAATTTATTGACACCTAAATTTTACTAGTTTATTTATGACTCAATCGCATGCAAAATTATAAATTAATCGCTAAAAAAAAGAGAAAAAACAAAAGTAAAGAGTAAAATAAATAATTTTCATTAAAATGCATCGTGTATGTTTTCATTAAAGTCCATTACGTGTAGACATTAGGAGCATCTACATAACTATCACTAATTATTAAATAAATAAATAAATAAAAAAGCAGATCGGGCTAGGCTCAATCCTTTCCAATTCTCTCCTCTGTATCTTTTGTCGCCTGGGCCGAAAGCCCAGCCCCTCCTTTTCCTTTCCTTCCCCGGCCCAACCTTCTACTCTTCTTCCTCTCTCTCTCCCTCACACTCTCTGTAGAAAGAAGGAAAAACAAAGTACAAGCCAGAAGAGGCTGGGATGGCGAGGGAGCAGAGGAGGCAGCGGATCGCGTAGCATGATCCCAAGGTCGAGTCAGGCCGGCAAGGCAGCTAGCGGTGGAAGGAGCCATGCGCGCTTGCTGGCCGAGCATAAAAGCGAGAGGGGGTTCTCGGCTGGTACGGGAGCTTTTTTGGGGGATTTGGCCGAGAGAGATTTGAGAGGGCCTTTGGCCAGAGAGCTTGAAGGAAGGAGAGGGGTAGAAACGGAGAGTGACCGGGAAGAAGGAGGCCCGGAATCCACCTCAGCTGGGCATCGCTCAGCCACCTCGATGCGAGCTTGCGCCACCTAGCCGGAACCACCAAGCCACAGCTTCCCTTTCCTTGAATTCAAGTTTTTGCGGTGAGTTTCCTGGTTCTTGGTTCAACCCGTGTTCAATCTATCGATCTCGCCCACCATTCGCCACTTGGAGGCAGGTAGGGACCTTCGCCGACCGTTTTTCTTTGTGCCCTGCTTTTGTCCTGTTCCCTCATATTTTTTTTGCAGGGTTTACTGAGTTGGGACGTGAGTTTCGGGTTCGCTTAAGATATCCTTTGTTGATGTTGAGTATTCCCTGCCATTCTCGTTGAGTTGTGGTCTAGTTTTGAGTCTTGTTCTTGTCCATGTCTGCCTTGAGCTGATGCACCTAGGTGTTTGATAAAATGCCCTTGAAGCGCTTTGGGGAAAATAGCCACTACCTTTGCCGTTTCCGAAGCTCGAGTATATTCATTTTGATCGCTAGTTACTGAGGTCGTCTTGCATGAAGCCTTAACTCGTCGATTGTGGGTAGTGGTTAGCGAAATTACACCATTGCAATTAGTATGAAATTCGATCACCTAATTATCCCGGTCCTAATTTCCACAAAATAATAAATAATTAAATAATTACCAAAATTAATTAATTAAATACCAATAAATGCCGTAATTGTAAACTTAGTCCGGAAAAGCCTAATTAAATACTGAAACGGGCTCGGAAAAATTTCGAACCTAACTAGATAAATACTGCGACCTATCTACTTGCTAATTGCACTACTCTAACCACCTAACATGCAATATCGAACAACTAATTGATAATCCGTTCTAACTAATCACATAATCCAAGTTTAATTTAAACTAATCAACAATTAAGCATAATTAACTCTATAAGCGGAGATTAGTGAGTTAAACAAACTCCAAAGTGGTGACACCAACGGAGCTTGAAAAACGGGTTCACGGTTACTGCTGGTCTTGAAGAGGCTTGCTGGTTGGTCCAAGTGGGTTGGTTTCACGGAGTCGTTGGTCACGGCTTGATCGGAGCTACGGACGGTCACGGTTGCTGGACAGAAGTTAGAGGTGGGCTGTTCGTGGGTTGCTGCTAGACAAAGGAAAACGGCGGAAGTTGCTGGCGTTGAAGGGCGGTCAACAAACCCGCAGAAGACAAAAGATGGTGGGGTGAGTGGGCTTCGGTGGCAGAGGACAGAGACGTGCGGGAGAGAAGTCGAAGGAGAGGGGGCGTTACTGGCGTCTACGAGGTCAACAACCTGTTGGAGGAGCTTGGCGCGTTGACTCCTACGAGTGGGATGGAGCTGCGTAGATGGTGGAGCAGCGAGGAGAGAAACGGACGTGGCTGCAGGGGGTCTTCGGTGGGGATGGACGGCTGGCAACGAAGCGGAGGGGGCAACAAATTCGAAGGGGAATTCGGTGGGGGCAGAAAACGTGTAGGGGCTGAAGTCTTCGACAAAACAGAGAACAAAAGAGAAGGGATGAGGGAGAGAGGGTCGGCTGGCTTGCACGAAGAAGGGGGATGCACCGGTAAGGCGTGCACGAGAAGTTTGAGGGTGGGGGGGGGGGGTCAAAGAAAATATCCTAATTTAATCTATGCTTGGTCTCCTAAGCCTTCATGTATATCCTTAAAGCCCCCTAATAATTTTTTGCGCAATAATTCCACCAATAATCCAAATTGAAGCAAAATGTTGCAGTCCTCATGCTAGGCTCCGAATTTCCTCAATTTTGATCTTCAATTTCTTCACCAAATTCCTCAATTTGATGTTCAATTTTGCTAAGGAGGAAGCCTATACAATTTCTATAATTTCCTTTCACCAAGTAACTTGGTTCAAATGTCAAAAATCCCTTCAATTTGGCCCATCCGAATTTTCGTTCTTTTTTTAATCGTCCGAATCAATTTTCCATAAAAATCTCGAACTCACCAAAAATTCTTCCAATGATGAGTTGATGTTCCTAAAATAAATTCTTCGAATGATGAGTCGACATTCTTAAAATGAATCGTGATATGGCAAAACTTTCAATTTCTGAAATCGAGTTCAAATTCGCGGTGAATTTCAATTTGAAGCGATTTTAGCTTGACCTAATCTATCGGGTAGCTTCTAAAAAAATTTGGTGTAATTGACCCATGGTCAATTTTCTTTGAGCTACAATGTACCTCTTCGACACATTAACGACTCTCGGTGGTCATGAAAATCTCAAAATTTCAATTATAGGCACAAGTACCCAAAACAACAAAAAATCGATCTAGTGCCGATCGACGAGAATTTTGCAATCAAGTGGAATCACTAACACTTTGATCACACATCTTTGTTGAATCGACCTATCCCTGATCTCTGATCGATTTTGACAATGCCGTAATGACCCTTACAGACTAGCACGATCGAATAGTTGATTTTTCATCGAATTCTCAAGTTTAATGCATTAAAATCTCAGAAATAATTAGCTTAGAGAATAACACTATATGCGTGTCAATGAAATGCCTGATTCATTCAATTGAAAATATAAATGAAATTTTAGGATGTCACATGAAATATTTTAGAAGCTCTTGACTTGACTTTGAGTATGGTTGGTGTACGCTTTTATGTATGAATTTGTGAAATGCTTTTTTAATGCATTTTATTGATATATTGAGTTGTGAAAGGTATTACGTTTTCAGTTTATGAAACCGATTTGTGAGATAAATTATGGTTTTGATTGTGGGATTATTGGAGAATGAGGTTTATGCTTATGTCACTATGATTAGAACCCACTAAGGGGGAAGTATGCATATTATTGTTAGGAAATTCTTTTGGGCTGAACCACCAGCTAGTATAAATGGTAGATCTAGACAAGCGGGTAAACTTGGTTGCCTTGGCCATCGGCGTTAAACTAATCATAGTTAGACATCGAGTGTTAGATTAATCGATGGATTGGACCATTGACGTGTGAAATGATAAGATTAACCAATGAAATAGACCATTGATATGTAAGTTATAGAAATTGATCAATGGATTGAGCCATTAATATTTCATTTTGATATTACTAAGGAAATGAGTATTTTTGTTATGTATAAAGCTTGATTGAAAAAGATATAACTTGTTTTTGAAATCGCACATATGTTAAACTGTGGATTCGAATTAAATGAGTTTCGGTATGGTTTTGTAAATATACATGATGCAAACTTGATATGCTTAGAAGAGATTTGTACTACTCATTGAGGTTATTCATCCATTTCCTTCCCAATCTTTTTAGGTTCCTTGATTAACGACCACTAGACCAAAAGCAAAATCAATAGGTATTTTTGGGGGTTGATTATAAGGGCTTGCATGTTTGTATTTCTTTTTTTTTTTTTCATGAACAAATTTTCTGTTTTTTTGTTCCCGGAAACAAAAAAAGAACATAAACACATTTGTTTGCGTATTTGTTCAAAACATTTTTTTTTGTTTTGTTCTGGGAACAAAATCAGAACAGAAACAAAAAAAAATTTTTTTTTTTTTCGAAACACTTTTGAAGAACATATTTTCTCTCTCATCTCTTTTCTTCTATTTTTTTTTTTTTTTCTTTTTTTCCTTTGGCTGATTGCCGGCCTCGCCATGGCCGACGACTGGCCGTTGAGGGCCATCAAGGGCAAACGACCTCACCATAGGGTCGCCCCCAAGGCCTTGGCTGGCGAGCTCGGGCTTGCCCAGATCCGACGGGGCCAAGCTCGCCGAGCCTCGCCCAACCACGGCGAAGCTTGGTCCCGCCGGGGGCCGGCGACCCTCGTCGTGGCTGGGCAAAGCCATCAGCCCTCATCGGCCGGTCTCTAGCCATGGCTGAGGCCGGCGACCGGCCAAAAGAAGAAAAAAAGAAAAAGAAAATTAAAATATTTAAAAATTAAAAAAATAAAAAAGAATATAAATTTACCAAATGTGTTTTTATTCATTTTTTATTCCAAGAACAAGTTTACCAAATGCGTATTTCTAGTCAAAAATTGTTTCCCTAATAGAAATAATTTTTGAACATAAATATAAACAAACGCACCCTAAGTGGTTTGAGGTTGTGTTCTTTGAGTAGAAGGACAGCCATGTCATTTCTCCTTTTTTTTTAGGAATTGAGGATGTGACAAAAGGAGCTCTTATGTGAAGATAGGTCTAATTGTATAATTTGATGGGCTCAAGTTTTGGGTTCCTATTGGATCTCCTGATTCCGAAAGTATTGGACTTTTATTGCGTTTTTCACAATGTGGGACCAGCGCAGATGGCTATTTGGGTGGGCCTTAACAATGTGTGCCTGTCTTTGGACTCAACCAGGAATCTTATGGATCATCGCAAGGCTGCCAAGTTGTGATTTTGAAATCAACTAGTTTTAGCAGCAAACAGGCGACGCTATAGAGAGGACTTTTGGGGTCAAAGTTGTGATTTTGACGCTGGAACTCTTCAATGTGATGAATCATTTCATGCCAAAAAGAGGACCTTGGAGGCCAGATGGACGCAGGTCAAGTCAAGAAAAGGACTTCTTTACTTTTCTTCCATTTAAGCCCCCGGCAATCAAGGAGAAGCTTTTTCCTATCCTCTAGTCGCTCTTTAGTTCACACTATAAAATTAATTGGATATTCAAAATGATATTCGGGCTTCTGCCCGGCGGAGTTCTCCCAAAAACTACAAGGGAAACTCGATTCTTTATTCTGCAATTGAGCGGATTGCCCCTAAAAAGGTTTTCTTTTCTTCAGCTTTTTCCCATGCTACCCTTTTTTATTTGAAAATCCTGCTCTGCCTTCGCATGACGCAAATCCTCTTGAAAGAGAGATGTGCCTTCGGATGGGGTGGTGGTAGAAAAGCTGCAGGTACAATATGATGCAATTGGACCATAATGATGGGAAAGAATCAATTTAGATAATCAAATCCTTTGTGACTCTTAAAACCTAGAAAACGTATTAAAAAGTAGAGCAGTCAATCAAGCAGCACCGACCGCTATTCCGTGTTGAAAAGGTGGAGCAAGAACTAATCACCCCGCTTGGTTCGTCGATGACTGTTAACCGCATTCGTGACGGACTGCCCGACCTTATACAAGTCCAACAGGTTACTGAAAATATCACATGTACACATCAAGTCTGCTGACTAGGCTCCGGACTTTTGCATTTGATGCTTGTTTGATTGGTGGATTCTTCTTTCATTTTTCGGTGACGAAAGAAAAAAGGGCACATGAGAATATCGCACACGCATAAATTATCTCGCAAAGCATGACCTTTCCTTGGACGCGGTTTGTTCTATTTCACACATATATTGTTGGACCTTCATTTCCTTCTGTCTCTTCTTGTGACTGGCTTTGTGGCTCTACCTCAACGCTCACTCAAAGATCCAGGTTCTCTCTCTCTCTCTCTCTCTCTCTCTGTGCCTGCGTGCAGCGTTTATGGTATTTTTGCTTTTTGTCAAAGGATATTCTGTGAAATGTAGCAAATCTCAAGTAGATTTATCAACTTATGTGTTTGAGTAATATTTAGCGAAGCCTTTTTTAGGCATTTAAATGTAAACAAGTAGCCATCAGCAGTTTGCTTTCTTATTTTGCATAAACAAGTAGCCATTAACTGTTGCTGCTGTACATTAGTCCAGCATTCGTCTTGGTGTCGTACCGGCTTCTATGGCAGCTCTAGAAAAGGCAGAGAGGGTCAAGGATGGATTCAAATCTTGGTGGATGGGGTTCTGGCCCCCTGGAGTTGACCCGTCTCACCCAAGCGAAAAACTACGAGGATTATATTGCTTGAAATATTCGACAAAAGGAACTAAATTATTATAGGATGAGGAACCCTAATTCAAAGTCTTTCGATGCACAAGAAGGGTAATTGCCGTTGATAGTTCTCTTACCCTACTTGCCAAACCTGAAAAGCATTTAAAACGAATGGTCTGAGCAACTGCTATCTAGTGAGTAGTGTATATCTTTTCTTAGCAAATCCAGCGTCCACTATGCGTGCCCAGAAACTCCTAATCAAGTACACAACTAGAATGAAAATGAAAAAAATTATCACCCACTAATCCACACAACTAATCTAGATGCAATATCATAAAATGGAACACATTTCACAAAAAAAACATATAACCTTTTGCAACTCTATTCATCAATTAGAATACCTTTTTATAAAGGGTTTCTAAATTACTTCAAAATTCATTTCGTAAATTAGATTTGCAAAGCAATACATATAACCTTTCATAACAAGTTTTTCAAATAATTCGTAGGTAACTAAAGAGTAGTAAACGTTCGATCCCCATTTGATACAACAAAAATGTTATTTTGTAACTCATAATATATAAAATCATTGTCACTTTCAAGTAATGAGTTTTACAAATTCAAAGAAAAAAAAAGCACCGCTTACTTGGGAATAACAAAAAATAACCAATAAAAATTACTTAAGCCAATGAACTTACAATTCTATAAAATAAGTGAAAAACAATATCAAAATGTAAGCAATGACGAATTAACTAACTAAGCTTAATAGCTACGAAAACAACTCTTGCGCATGAACAAAATACATGCCCAAAGTAGATTTTCATAATTGTCTACTTTGTGAAGCTCACTTGCGAAACTTCAAAAATTCGTTTCGACTGAGATGTAACTCCAAATGGATTTCCATCAAATCCCACAGTTTCATAATGCCCTAACCTATTATTTCCATATCATTCTACAGTTTAATAACTCTTAATCGTGGTTCAAAATTGATAACTCTGAATTTCTGACCTAACGCCTAAAATTATTCTGATTAGATGAACAAAGGGTATCAAACCTTATCGGGTGCTACGGAACAAGTTCATCTAGCTTGGTAAGGTCTCCGAATTGTGTACATGCCAGACCGTTCTCTTCTTTTCCTTTCCTATTCTTTCTCTTTCCTTTATTTTTTTTTCTTCTTTCGTTTCTTCTTTGTGCGTGCCCTATCTTTTGCCTTTACAATGAGCGTCCACTTATCTTTCCTTCGGGTGACCAGTAAAAATTTCCATTTTTCCGGAGCGCCTGCCAATTTTGACTCGGTCAACGCTTACACTTGCAGTTTCGTTTGAGTGAACAAGGTGTTTGGCTTAAGCAAACCGACGCCAAGTTTCCGTTGGTTGTTCGATGAATTGCCATTTTGATTAAGATCAACTGGAGCTAGTACATAATTTTGTTTTCTTAAGATCTAAGCCACATTTGTTTTTCAACTGTCGCGCAAGTTCATTTTCAATCGAACCCTACAAGAAGTTTCTTACGAGTATATCAATTCAGTGGAATCTCTTGGCTTCTGATTGATCACAGCTACAGCATTACATGAGAGGCAGAACTCAAGGGACTGATTGAATCAGAGTCACTCGCTTGATCTTATACTCCTAGATACGAAAAATATAACACTTAGCTGTAGAATAGTGTGCGAATCATGTACACCTTTGCCCCCAAAATTTTTTAGATTTGTCAATGACGATCATACTCTTCATATTTCCTAACGCACCTCCTAGACACCTAGGACTTCCATCACTCCCATCACTGTGAAATTCTGCCAGTTACTGTCAATGTTATCAACTAGATGAATGTAGTCAATAACAACAGTGATTCAATAAGTATAACATAATAACATCCATGTCAGATTTCTCCTAATTCCTTTTCAGGGAATAATTTCAAAATGTCTGTTGGCCATCCTCAAACATTCTGTTTCTACTAGAGCTTCCATCACTGAGATCGTGCATTGTAATTCTGCCCAATCGCTCATCAATAACTCAAATTTTCAGACTTTGGCAGCTGCAGATGCTCTCCACAATGAATAGAAGCTAGTCAAAGAATACCGACAAGCCTGTAAATATACAGAATGAGGATAGCTCACGGCTCCATGAGAATGCGTTTGATGAAAGAGGCTCTAACACAAGCAGTCTTCATCCTTTCATTAAGCATTCCATCAGGCAATTCCGAATCCTTCCACAACATTTCTTTCAATTTTCCGTCTTTTCAATCAAACGATCAGGGAATAACTTTTCAAGGCAATGCCTCCGTACTGAACTCCATCATCCAACTCACTACTCTGGGTAAGACATCATCTCCAGTTGGCCGAGCAATATATCATCAACCCATGCACCTGTGGGACAGTTCAACAGGGAATGTGACAGATTTTGTCACCCATTTTACTTTCGCTATTGATTCCAATTTAGACGAAAACCATGCTGACGGATTGGTATTCTTTCTCGCTCCAAATGGATCACAGATCCCTGAACGCTCAGCAGGAGGCTTTCTAGGCCTCACTGCGAGTCTAAACTCTACCAACTCTAGTACTGCATTTGTTGCAGTAGAGTTTGATTCTTTTCATGACTCTGTGACAAATACTTGGGATCCACCATGTGAACATGTTGGTATCGATGTAAACAGCGTGGCTTCTGTCACTGAAAGTTGTGTCTCGTGGATGAATTACAGCATACTCCATGGTCAAGAGCTCCATGCTCAGGTCACATACGATTCTAGAGCAATGAACTTGAGTGTTGTTTTTGGAGACGATGCTGAAAATTCTACCAGTCTTTACTATCAGCCACTCAACCTGACAGAGTACTTGCCGGAATGGGTCGTTTTTGGTTTTTCGGCAACAACAGGGCAGGCGTTTGAGGCTCATTCCATTTTCTCATGGGAATTCAACTCTAGTCTACGAATCCTTGACACAGTAAATGGTACGAACAATACCGTCAATCCACCTGATGGTGGCTTGACACGAGGGAAAAAGAGTGAGTCCTGGGTGAGGGGGGCTATCTTAGGCTTAAGCTCTTTGGTGTTTCTTATCCTTGTTGCAGGATTTGGCTGGTATGGTTATAGGCTGAAGAGAAATCGAAATGATCAAAGTGGAGAAGAAGAAAACGTGCCCAGGATGGATGAAGAATTTGAACAGTCGAAGGGACCCAAGAAGTACTCCTACAAGGTCTTGGCTATTGCGACTGACAACTTTGCCAATACCCGGTTGCTCGGGAAAGGAGGTTTTGGGGGTGTGTATGAAGGCCACCTCGTTGATGTAGGTTCCCATGTCGCCATTAAAAAGATCACTCCAAATTCCAAACAAGGTGTGAAGGAGTACGCCACTGAAGTGAAGACGATTAGACATCTCAGGCATAAAAATTTAGTGGAGCTCGTCGGCTGGTGTCATGAGAGAAACAAGTTCCTCCTCGTGTATGAGTTCATGTCTAACGGTAGCTTAGACTCTCATTTATTTGAAGATAAATTGCCATTAACATGGGAAAAGAGGTACAATATTGCTCAAGGGGTCGCCTTAGGACTGAGATACTTGCACGAGGATTTGAAACAATGCATCATGCACAGGGATATAAAGTCTAGCAATATCCTCCTTGATGCACAATTTGAGGCTAAATTGGGTGATTTTGGCCTGGCTAGGATAGTTGACCATGCCAAAGGCTCGCAAACGACACTAGTGGCAGGGACCATGGGATATTTGGCCCCTGAATGCATTTATACAGGCAAGGTATGTAAGGAATCTGATGTCTATAGTTTCGGAGTCGTCCTCTTAGAAATTGCGTGTGGAAGAAAAGCTATTGAACAGAGTGCATCAGAAGACCGAGTTCAACTCGTGGAGTGGGTCTGGGATCTCTATGGAACAAGAAAGCTATTAGATGCGGCAGATCCCAAGTTAGGAGAAAATTTCAATGCAAGACAAATGGAGTGCTTGATGATCGTGGGCCTCTGGTGCGTTCATCCAGACCCTAAGGAGCGGCCTCCCATAAGCAAAGCAATAAGCTTTTTGAACTTTGATGTTTCACCACCCAATCTCCCACCAAAGATGCCCATCCCAACATATATCGTGCCTCCATTTTCGATGCCTGAATCGTCGCATGTTTCGTCCGCAACCTTCGGAAGCAGTGAACCATAGAGCGCTTACAATAACTAACTGTCCACATGTACCGGCTCTTCCAAGAAATCTTGCAGTTCATCTTCTGCTGCATTGCTTTCGAACACAGAGTAAGTTCGCTGTTTTTATGTGTTCTCTATTGCGACTTTTGTGTCCTAAGATTCGTAAGTATTACACTTATACAAGCGGACCTTTAATTACGAGTTTCTATTAGCTCTTCACTTTTGGATTTTCATATTACGTGTTAGAATTTGATGGTAGTATTTGGTATGAATTCTGATGTGAAAGTGTGTATATTTGTTAATGGACAAATCGGCAAGCGGTGAAAAGGAAACAAATATTGCTTTATTGAGAAAGGATTACAAGGCTGATGGGTTTAGTTTTTTTTAATTTTTTCTTCTTTGGTTGATCTCTCTTGTGTACACGACTGAACTGTCTTGCCTAATTATGGACTCAATCCACCGATTTATACAAGCACTTTATCTCCACATTTGTCAGAGATATATTTCTTGTTTTCAACCCTAGACATAAAATTCTACCCCCTATTGAACTAGGGACTCGTAGATGTTAACCCCAGAGGAATCCAGGATTTTACAGAAAAATCGATCAAAACTTCAACATGACGGAATTATAGGAAAAATACAGAGCATGATCTGTTTCAGTGGCTATTAGTCATCTCAATCCAGGATTTTGTAATTTCGTGGCTTGCAAAATTATGTAGTCATGACAAAAATCGTATTGTTCTTCCTCCTACTCTTTACTTCTTTCTGTCGTACTCTCTATCTACATTCATAACCATCAAATTTACTCATATTTACATGTGAAGTTTCAGGAAGGAAAACCAGTTCCAAGTCTACCTGGGAATTGACGGATTCGAAAATTTATTTATTTATTTATTTTGGGATTCAAAATTCTGACGTGTAGTTCATACTTAAACCACTTGAATTCTCCTGGTTGGCAACTAGAATGTATCCTAAATGATTCTCGCAGAGCTGCATATAAATTTACTTACTCAATTCAGTAAAAAAAGGTCATCTACACATGGACAATTACATTCATGATAAAATTACTTCAAAGTGGTCTGGTTCTAATAACTCTTTTACTGAATAAGACCAAATAAAAACAAATCACGAACTTAATCTTTTTTTCAGTCAGAGCACAAACTTAATGAAGAAAAAAAATCTAGAAGAGTTTCTATTCACTCCTCAAATTTGTTAATCATACTATCTTGCCTGACTTAAAACTAATAGAAATCCAAATATTAAAAATCAGAGACTTATTCTATAACAACTTGATCCGACAAAAGCGGGCCCACAAGGTGCAGCTTTGACTCTAAGTTGGTGTAGGGGCATGTGACATCTTGAATTTGACCCTGATTCGGATATATGAAATAGTTATTTCATCGACACGCCTATAGTCATTTTACTCTCAGCTGGTCACTCACGAGTTAACTAATCTATTAAATGAAGCCGTTAAAGGGATATAAACGCGATAGACTAAAGAATTCAATCGAAATCTGACCACTTGACCATAATAATTGGCAAGGGTCAATACGACACCGTTATAATTGATTAGTGAATGTATATAAGTCTATTCGACGGAAGTACGTAGTTATATTACAGGTGATTCCACATGACTGCAATAATTGTGTCAAATGACAATAACCTGATTTTCTATCAATATTATACTCAGGATGCGTGATTGAAACCTTGCAATTTTATGACAACTAAGAGTCATATACGAGTCGGAGATACACAAACGTGGATAAAATTATCTACCGTGGGTCAAACGCGCTTAAATTCCTAAAAGCTACTTGATAAGTTAGGTCGTACTAAAATCGTGTTCGGTCGATTTTAACCACGAAATTAAATTCGATTTTGGGAATCGGACATTCGAGTGTGTCATGATTCATTTATAGGATGTGATCTCATCTTTCGGAAAAATTTCGTTGAGTCCGAAAATTTTGTGAAAAATCAATTTTTCGGACAAAATGGAAAATAAGAGAAAATTCGGATCAAGAGGAAAATTAGTTGGGGGAAATTAGAAGAAATTTGTGATTGGTTGGGCCAAAGACTTTAGGGGTTTGTGATGATGGTGTAGATATTTTACCTAGGCTTCTCATTGGTTGCTTGGCTTGACTTTCTTCTCTCTCTTTCCTCCCTCTTTCTCATGCGTGCATTCCCTTCCCCCTGTTGCAGCCGACCCTTCTTCTTCTGCCCATCCCCTTTTTCTTTCACATTTTATCCTTCTCTCCCTCCACTCTCTCCATCTCATCTTCATCTCACGTTTCTCCTTCGCCCCTTCACATCACCACCCCTTACCCCACCATATAACACCAGCACCATTTTCCTTCAAGCCAGCAGCTACTTGGCCACACGTCCAGCACCACTCCCGTAACATCCCAATTTTACAATTCTGATTTCAATTGAATAAGTTAGGCATTTCGTCTTCACATCTATAGCTCTCTTCTCGGAGTTGGCCACTCACGAGATAAATAATCTATCAGGTGAAGTTGTTAAGGAATCTAAACGCAATAGACTTGAGAATTCAATTAAGAGTTGGCTACTCGACCGTATTAATTTGCAAAGATTATTACGGCACTATCAGAATCGAATAGAGATTAGTAATAGGCCAATTCGACTGAAATATGTAATTAGAGTGTGGGTGATTCCACCTGATCGCAACATCTTCATTGACCGGCACTAGACCGATTATTCTGTCGTTTTGTGTACCCTGTGTTCGTAATTGAAACCTTAAGATTTCTACAACAATTAAGAGTTGTCAATGTGTCAAAGATTTATTTCGTGGCTTGAAAATAATCAACCACGGGACAATTGCACTGAAAATTCCTAAAAGCTACCCGGTAGATTAGACCACACTTAAAACACACTAGATTAAAATTAACCGTGATTTTAAACCTGAATTCATAAATTGAAAGTTCTGGCATATCATAATTCATTTTAGGAACGTTGACTCATCCTAAGAAGATTTTTCTACAAACCGAGATTTTTGGTAGAAAAGCAAAGTAAGGCCATTTTTGTTTGAGATTGTCAAAGGGCCATTTTTAATCGAATCTTTAGACTGCAAGTTGGATCACTTGATGGGGAAAAGTCATAAGAAGGTTGAGGACACATGGGTTAATTTAATTGAGCTTCAATTGGATGGAATTGATTGAGAATTGATTGAATGAAGTGTACAAGATTTCATGCAATGAAGGAAAATGAAATTGCAACCATTGGAATAAGAGTGTGACATCATCAAGTGAGGTCATGGTGGGCCATGTGTTTGTGGGGCCAGAGAGAGAGAGAGAGAGAGAGAGAAGAGATTGGTTCCCCCTTTCTCCTCCTCTCTAGTCGCTGCCTCTCTCGTCCTAGTCTTCTTGTTGTACGAAGAACCAACAAATCGAACAAGTTGAAGACCAACGAAGCCAGATTTGCCGATGCCGCCACCGTCGCCGTTCGTCCCAGTAGAAGGCTGTTGTTGCTCGCCACTGCTCTGCACGCCTCTGTTTCCTTCTCCCTCTCTCGTCAAAGCCTTTTCTCCTCCATCTTCAGTTGTTGCTCGATGTCCTAGCAGATCTAAGGACGCTGGAGTAGCCAGCAGTCAAGTTGGACCGCCGTCACGCACCCCTTTGTCTAATTAGGTTTATGTGGTTAAATTAGATTATTTTAATGTGAATTAGATTAGTTGTATGATTAGTTTAATGGATGTTTAATTAGGGCTAATTGTATGTTTAAATTAATGTAATCTAGTTTAAGCCCTAATTAATTATTTTTAATTAATTATTTCGAATTGATAAATATTATTTTATTAAATTATATTATTATAATTTAATATTCAAGTATTTAATTTTCAGCATTAAATTTAATTATTTATTATTTTCGAAAATTATGCTGAGATAGCTGGTCGTTAGAATTTCGTGTTGATTGCAGCAGTGCGGTCAGTTTGTGCTAATTGTTTGTTTAACTTGAGGAATTAAGTGATTGATGATTGAGGTTAATTATTCCAAAAGTGTGGATTTGAGTGATATTGATGAAGTTGTGGTATTTAACTTGAAAATACCCGGTGTTGGCTTTTAGTACCATATTTGGTTTGTATTACTAGTTTGAACCGTTGGTTGTTATTGGATTGAATATCCAATTCGATGGTTTATTATTGAATGATCAGCTTTGGCGAGCATTGATTTATATATATATGTATCCGCTTGGGCGAGCAATTATGATATACATATGTATATGGCAGCTTTTGTGAGCTATAATATACTATATATATTGCGACAGCTTTTGGTGAGCTATAGTATACTATATTGAATATTGCGGCAGGTTCTGGTAAGCTATAGTATACTATATATATTGCAGCAGCTTCTATTGAGCTATTATCTATATGTTACAGCTTCTGGTGAGCTATTATCTATATGTTACAACTTTTGGTGAGCTATTATGTTATCTATCAGCTACAACTTGAGCGAGCTACCATCTATATATTACAGCTTTAGAGAGCATGTGTCATATTAATGACTAGCTTGATAGACAATATTGAATGATAGATAGTAATGGTTGATAGATAGTATGGATTGAAATGGAAAGATAGATAGTATGATTGAATTGAATCGTTGGGACTAATTTGATTGGTTGATTTATGAAATGTACTAACGTGTAGGAAGGGATTGAGGTGAGGTAAGTCCTTTGTCTTCTTTGTGTGGCTAGAACGCTCTGATGTGTATTTTCTTCATAATTGGATCTTAGAGGGTAAGACTCGCTGAGACATTGTCTCACCCCATTGTGGGATAATATTTTCAGGTCCTTAGATGGCGATCGTGGAGGACTCGAAGCCATGGACATTTGTGGAGGTGGAGACTGAAGACTTGGCAAACATGTCTGACTAGTTGGTCATAGAATAGTTCTCTTTTTGTTGAGCTTGTCTATTTTATAAACAATCTAGTGTTGTATATAAACCTATGTGTTTATAAGAAAGTTTATTTGGTTGTGATTGATTACCTGCTTTTCTATTCCAAGTTAATTGTTGTTAGGGGATTCGTTTCGCTTTCGCATGTGTATTAAAAAGAATGGGTTGGTGACGTGTCCTGGGAAGTCGCATATTTCTATCGACCTCAGAGGGATGTGCGTGCGCTCGGAGGATCGGGGCGTGACATCCCTGTTTAAGTGGTATCAGAGCGGGTCTATAAATGGAGTGATAATGTGCGATTGTTTATGGGATAGTTAGTAGGAATGGCTTTTATTTCATGCTGGTGCATGTGGCTGATAGTTGTTTGGTAAATTGATTGGTGTGGATCACTCAAATTCTAATCTAGGATTAGAATTGGGAAATAGGTTTCTGTAAAGATCATGTAGTCGAGTGATCAAGAGTAGAGGTCTCCTTGAGAGAGAACTTTTAGACTAGTTACTCGGGGTGGTATGCCGACAGGGATCGGTACACGAGGTGGTCATGGCAAAGCGCTGGTTTAGACCAATGCAAGTGTGAGAGTACCGCTGTAGGACAGTACTAGTGTAGTAGTACCGAGTGATCCTAGGTTCGATGGGATCATTTAGGCATTAGTGTTTCTTGGAGTTGGTCCAGCCAATAAGCTCAGGACCGAGCGCCACTGTTGCTGCCGTATTTACCGCTGCCAGTGTTGTAAATATTGTTGTTGTTGCGCCTATTGAGGCCCAAGCTGGAGTTGTGATCTGGAGAAAAGTATCTCATTTCCGTCCAACTGGAAATGTGGGATGGTTAAGTCAGCAATGAATCATAATGGAGTGTGTCGTGCTGACAAAAGCCAACATGGATCAATCCCGTGTCCTGGTAAGACGGGTGCTTGTTCTAAGTGTGACCAATAGGGTTACCTGGCTAGAAACGGTCTTAGAAAGCCAATGGGACAGATCGAAAGGAGTGCGCCATAGAACACATCATGGAGTTTTTGGAACAGGCCTTAAGTACAAGAAAGAGTGCATGCTGTCACCTGGCAGTAGGCAGGGGACGCACTAATTGTGTACCAAGTTTGAGAAAAGAAGTGTGAGTCAGTCCAATGTCCAAGTATAATGGAAGCATGCTTTGAATGTGGCCAGCATGGCCATTGGGCTAGGAACTGTCCGTGTAAGTCCAAGAGGACTCGAGCATCGCTACCACTAACAGGATGCCCTTAGGATGGTGAAATGAATAGGAATGGAGTGACCATGCATCGATCAAGGGAATATTATTTTTGAGGAGTTATTATTAGAGTAGCGCAGTTGGATTTTGAGTGAAGGTTATGGAGTTTCAGTTGTTATAATAAAGTAATAGGAAGATGAATCTCTGGCTATAGTTGTACCTGAGGGGTTTGTTTATATATGACCTAGAAGTCATTTATAAAAAGGTTTGGCTCATGGAGCTTTCTGCGATTATGAATCGTGGTAGAGATATAATTCAGTTTGTTCAGTTAGCATGTAAAAGTTTTGAATTACTGAAAGTTGGAAAGGGCTTTCAATCCTTGTTATTTGTCATTGAAGACGACATGGATCTAGTTGTAGGTTGTCAAATCTATATGGCAACTATAGTGGATGCAGCAGTTGAGGAACCGAATATGGAGTCATAACCATGTGTGGCATCCCAAAATTTCATGGCAATTTCTAGAAGCATTACGACCTATGGAAAAGTGAATGGTTGTGTCGTTGAAGTATGTTGTGGCCACTAGATCGAAAAAAATTGTAATAGATTAAGGCCGACCATTTTAATGGACAATTATTTGATTGGAAATATATCCTATGTCCATGAGTGATTAAGGATTTGTATTAAAGAATAAATCGATAGAAATTTTTTATTCTTGGCCATGTACTTTATAAGTTGGATTTTTATTGATTTATACTCCAAAAGT
This sequence comes from Eucalyptus polyanthemos subsp. polyanthemos, assembly GCA_017140185.1. NCBI lineage: Eukaryota > Viridiplantae > Streptophyta > Magnoliopsida > Myrtales > Myrtaceae > Eucalyptus > Eucalyptus polyanthemos. Next base: position 18,126,826 of record CM029463.1, on the reverse strand, counting down.
TTATGGCCATGTGAGCATTTGAGATTATGAAATTAAGTGGGGATTAAAGTAAATTATTAAGAGCAATTATGGGCTTATTTAATATTGTTTTGGACCATTTAAAAGTTGGACTTTAGACCTAAAAGTGTTGGACCCAATGTGGCCAAGAGGCCCAACCCAAGGAGCCCATGAAGTAGTCGACCAAGGCTGGCCCAAGCCTAGGCAAATGTGGCCCACCTTCGTTGCATGAAAATCCACAAGTGGCAAGAGGAGCTCGCCAAGTGTTATTCCTTAGAGCCAAGTGTCATGCATGCAAGGTTTCTCCCTGGTTGTGTTTTGCTTGAATTAGAGGCAAGTAGAGTCCATTGATCTATCCCTTGCTTGCTGTGTTTTGTGTGTGATGAATGGTGAATTTCGGATGTGGATGAAGTGTGAAATTTCAAAGTTATAAGAGTTGTGTTTTAGCTTAGTGTTTTGTTTATGGAAAAACAATCTGACCTTTGATGATTTCGTGAGTTGCATGTGATGTTCTAGTTGGAATCTGACTTCAACTTCTTGATGAAAGTTGTAAAGGACTTCTTGGAGAATGACATATCAACATTTGAAAGGAAATAGACAATTATAGGTCGGTGAAACCATTTTTCTTTGATAAAGCTAGATTTGGAAACTATTATGATGATCTATTGTGATTCTGTGAATTTCGTGTAATTATCTAGTCTGAATTTGATCTTGTGTTCTTGATGAGAGTTGTAGACGACATCTTGAGGAGTAACATACTAAAATTTGAAGATAAACGGACAAGTAATGATTGGGGAAAACGATTTTTCTTTGAAAATGATGAATCTGAACAGCGAACCGTGAGATAGGAAGAGTTATAAAAATTATAGCTTTTAATCTAGAAGGAATCTAATTTCGATTTCTTCATGAGACTTTTACCTCTATCGAAATTATTTCCGAAACTGCGCAAAAGTGGTGCTGGAATTTCTTTTGCTATGATGTATGAATTTATGTGATTGATGTGAATCTTTCTTGACATAGTGTTCTTCGTGAAATATCTTCCTCTGGATGTTGTTTACATCATGTTAAATTTTCAAAATTTATTGAGATCGTTTACTATTTTTCCAAAAGTTTTATTAAAAAAGTGCATTATGCTTTATCTGAAATTTGCTATATTTTCAAGAATAAATGGACTACCCTACGAAATATGATGTCTTGAGTGGTTCTATATGCTACATATATGGTGGTGTTTGGCATATTATTTGATATCAAAAGATGGTTTAGATCTTTGATATTGTTGCATCAAATGCCATGATAAAAATAAGACATATATAAGATTATATATTGTGATAATAACGAGACCATCGTAGGTGTGAGCCAACAATGCCTCGGGAGTGTTGGGATGCCTGGAGTGTGTATGCCGGATGTCCTCGGGAGTTTCGAGATGCCTGGAGTGTGTGTGCTGGAAGCCTTGGAGGTGTGTGCTGGGGGAATTCCTCGTGATGCTAGTTAGGATACGAAATGCCCGGAGTGTGTGTATCAAATGCCGAAGGTGTGTGCCGGAGGCCCTCGTGATGCCAGTTTAGATGCGAGCGATAAATTGTGGGATGCAAACACTAGTCCCTAGGAAGAAATGATGTGATCTAATTGAAAGATACAAATCGAGAATTGAATCATACGCATGGATGTATGCATATGGCATAGGATGAACCTCATGGGAATATAAGCATGAAGTGCATGGTGGTATAGGCATGTTGCATGGTGATATATGCATGGTTACTTGATGATATAAGTACAAGCGCATGGTGGTATATGAACGTTGCATTGTGATATATGCATGGCTACTTGATGATATAAGTACAAGTGCATGGTTGTATATGCACGTTGTATGGTCATATATGCATGGGCTGCTTGATGATATCAGTACAAGTGCATGGTGGTATATGCATGTTGTATGGTGATATATGCATGGCTGTAAGGTGAGGTATGCTCGAATGCATAAATGATATGTGTTTTATTCATGATACCTTGATTGTTTTATTTGACGCATTGTGTAGCTTGGTGGATCTTTACTGCTGAGTGGTTGTACTCACCTCGTTTGGGGACTAACATTTAAGACCAGAAAAGATACCTCTGCTACCATCGCCACCGGTAGATGGATCAAGTGGTTGGATATGACCGCAAGGAGGAGGATAGCAAAATAAGAAACTTTTGGACGCAGACACTAAACGATGGACTTTGAGTATACGACTGTTGGAGGAGATGCCAGTCATCTTTTGAAGTATACCCGAGTATAGAAGACTACGACATTTTGATGTACTGATGAATGATGTCCATCTGGTTTAAGTAAATAAAAGCGTTCGGCTTTTACCTAAAAATGTTTAGTAGGTGTGCATCATTTTTTGAGTATAGGGAAGGGAGTTGATGGATGTGCTTCCGCCATATAAATTACACAGGAACCGATCTAAAGATGTAAACCCATAGGATTCATGAATTATAACGAAATTCCTTGGTATCAAAGTATTACATTATCGGGTCAAGTGAAAGAGAAGCGAACAGTAGTGACCCTAACGGATCGGGGGCCGTCGATGGATACCACATTTAATGGTATTAGAGCTATGGTCTATTTGGAGTGATAAGGTGCCTGAGATGGAAATGAGGATATAATGGTACACACCATAGGGTACTAACCAAGAGTAGTTGACTAACTTTGAACAATGGGTGATGAGTATTCACTCGTAGATCCCTGGTAACTAGTGTGATGTTATTTTTTGTGTGTCAGTAACATTCTATGTTACTTATGTGACTTTAGTAATAACCTTAATTAATGATCTGACTAGTGACACTGAGTTGCAAATTATTCTTGAGGCAAATGCTTGGAAAACTGCAGGAAAATCATGGTGTGAGCTAGAAGTGCAAATCCATTGAGGGCTGAAGCCTCTGTTGCAAGGGCTGAACCCCAAGTGGAAGATATCCTGCAAACATTGGCTAATATTGGAAATTTGATGGAAAGACGAGTGCAGCAACAATCCGGAGTGGAACGTCGCCCTCAAGGACTGGTGGAACAATTTCTGAAGTTGAAACCACCTAATTTTAGTGGAATGGGAAGTCTTGAGGAGGCAGACCAATGGATTGATGGAATGGAATGGATTTTCCGATTGTTGAACTATAGCGATACGAAAAGATAACCTTGGCAAAGTATCAACTGGAGGGAAATGCAAAGTTTTGGTGGAGAGCTTCAAGAGACACAATCTTTCCACCAGGTACTGAGATAAACTAGGATGAGTTTGTTAGGGCTTTCAACATGAAGCATTTCTCTGATTGTGCCAATGATAGGAAGATCACTAAATTTGTTCAGTTGGAACAAAGGGAGCTGACAGTAGACTAGTATGAGGCAAAATTTTCTGAATTGTCTAGGTATGCTCCTAGGTTGGTTGATGATTGAGAGGAAAAGGCTAAGAGATTCCTGAAAGGATTAATGACTAATATTAGAAAACAACTAGTGCCTCTGAATATAAGGGATTATAATGAGATTTATGAGAGGGCACAATTGGTGGAGCAAGAGTTAGTGAGAGAGCAATCAGAATCTATGAGGCAAATGACCTTTAAGAGACATTATCCTGATCAAGGTCAGCCCTGGAAATCTAAGAAGAGAAATAATTTTGGGAATTCTGGAAAAGTCAAGAGTGGCTCGGTTCTAGGGAGAGTACCCTACAAAAGTAATATTTGTTAGAGATGTGGTGGACAACATGGACCAAGACCCTGTAATGATCGATTGAAATTTTTTGGTTGTGGGCAGAGAGATCACTTTAAGAAAGATTGTCCATAAGAGAGGTCACAGTCGAATGTCAGCTCGGTGCAATAGGTACAACAAAGTACTGGTGGACTGAACCTTCCAAGGAATCCATAGAGGCCACCAGCACAAGGAAGGATGTATGCGATCACCAAAGAGGAAGCGGAAGCTTCTGAAAATGTTATCTCAAGTATGATTTTGATAAAGGGATAAGAAGGTATATGCGTTATTTGATATGAGTGGCACACATTCATTTGTGTCTGAAAAATATAGATGATTGTGAGAAATAGGAACAAATCTTTAGATATGCCTCTTCGTATTTCTAAATCACTGAAAGATATGTTGTTATCTACGTTAGCATGTGAGATGTGTGAGATAACCCTAGGGGAATAAGATCTGGAGATGGACTTGGTAGTGATAGTTATGTATAACTTTGACCTCATCGTAGCAATGGACTAGCTCTGTAAGCAATGGACTAGGATGAATGATCTCCTTAGATAGTACTTACCCGTGTAATAAGGATAAAACCGTGAGGCTAAGAATGGAATAGGCCAAAGTGGATAATATCTCTGTAAGTTAGTCCCTATCAAAACGAGACCCTCTAATGGATGTGTAGTTTGGGTTCAAACCAGGCAAAAGCTGGTGTACCTGTAACGACCTGGTCCGATGAGGGCGGGGAGTGGACGCCGAGGTTAGAGGACCTGAACAAGGAGCGGCTCCTGGCAAGCTTCTAGGATGGCAAAAGGGGGCAGGAATGAACCAAACTATGAATGGAATTAGGAAGGTAGTGTTTTTGGGATAATTCTATCAGAGTGGCACAACGAAAGCATGGTTAAGCTTGTAGAACTCTTGTTTGTGAAAAAGAAGGATGGGTTGATGCGTTTGACTACAGGCAATTGAATTAGATGACCTATTTGACCAACTGCAAGGAAGTTCGGTCTTTTTCTAAAAATTGACTTGAGATGAGGATATCGGTTAAGGATTAAGAAAGAAGACATTCTTAAGATCGCATTTAGCATTTAAAACTCGCTATGGACAATATGAGTTCCTAGTTATGCTATTTGGATTGACGAATACCTTAGCTGCATTCATAGATTTAATGAATAAGAGATTTAAGTCTTATTTGGATCAAATTGTGATTGTCTTTATTTGATGATATCCTGATATATTCTAAAGGACCTAAAGAACATGCGTAGCATCTAAGCATAGTACTGCAAACAAGGCTTAAGAAGTGAATTATGGAGAGTGAGTTATGAATTTGAGGATTAAGTTATGATCATTTGAGCTAAGTAGTGACTTCCTATTAGAGGATCTCATTGGAAGTCTTGATGCATTACATGGAGGCATTTAGTATGCATAGATTGATCTTGGAAGTTATGAGTTTGAGTGGTCATATGAGACATGAAATTATTTGTGGTTTATATGTTGGAATAATAGGCTTAATTGATGATGGTCAACTTTTAATTTTGGTGATGATCTCAGTTTGAGAAGGTTTTGTGGAATTAGTGGATATGATCAATTGTGGTTATAGTCTTTCCAAGGTGAAAATGTGAAAGTTCAAGTTGTGGATTTGATGAGTGATTAGTCCAAGTGATGATCCTTTAGGGTGAGACATGAGATATACTCGATGGAAACTAGACAAGTTTTATTTTGGTGGATTGTCGATCTTTGAATTGAATAAGTCTTGGTGGACTATCGATATTTGAACCGAATGAATGATGCTATGTTTTAGGCTTGAATCTATGTTGCAGTGAAAGCGTAGTGAATGTCTTTGTTGGACTGAACTAGATGAGTTGTTAATGGTGTCGATTTTGATGGTTCTAAGCTTGAATTGATGGTGACAAAGGTATAGGAATGATTCGGCTAAATGGTGTGTTAGATTGAGACCATCAAATATACAAGAATGGAAATGGGATCATGTGATGATGGATTTCATGCAAGTATTACCAAGGACATTAAGTGGTCACGACTCTATCTAGGTGATAGTAGATCGCTTCACTAACTCTACCCATTTCCAAGCAGTTCGCATAGATTATCTAATGGATAAATTTGCTGATTTATGTGTAAGCCAAGTGGTACGCTTACATAGTGTTCCTGTAACTATCACGTCGAATTGAGACTCAAGATTTACTTCCAACATTTGGCGAAGTCTTCAAACCGCCTTAGGGATGAAGTTCCCAATTTAGTACTGCTTTTCATCCACAGACGGATGGACAAACGAAAAGAGTGATCCAAGCATTAGAGGACATGTTAAGAGAAGTTGGGATGAAAAGTTATACCTGGTAGAATTTGTGTATAACAATAGTTTTCAGAAAAGTATAGACATGGCTGAGGAAATATCAGCCAGACCCTGGTCACATACTCGATCATGAAGCCATCAAAGTGGATGAGAAAGTGAGGTACATTGAAGAGCCTGTGCAAGTGCTAGATCGAAAGGAACAAGTCCTACGGATGAAGAAAATACCATTGGTTAAAATATTATGGTGACATCATGATGTGGAGGAAGCCACATGGGAGAGTGAAAATGAGATGGGGGAAAGTTACCCTCACTTGTTTAAAGCGGCATAAGTGATGTCTAATTTCGAGGACGAAATTCTCTAAGGAGGGGAGAATTGTGGCATCCCAAAATTTCATGACAATTTCTAGAGACATTACGACCTATGGAAAAGTGAATGGTTGCCTCGTTGAAGTATGTTGTGGCCAATAGATCGAAAAAAAATTGTAATAAATTAAGGTCGAGCATTTTAATGGACAATTATTTGGTTGGAAATATATCCTATGTCCATGAGTGATTAAGGATTTGTATTAAAGGATAAATTGATAGAAAATTTTTATTCTTGGCCATGTACTTTATAAGTTGGATTTTTATTGATTTATATTACAAAATGTTATGGCCATGTGAGTATTTGAGATTATGAAATTAAGTGAGGATTAAAGTAAATTGTTAAGTGCAATTATAGGCTTATTTAGTATTGTTTTGGGCCATTTAAAAGTTAGACTTTAGACCTAAAAGTGTTGGACCCAAAGTGGGCCAAGAGGCTCGACCCAAGGAGCCCATGAAGTAGTCGACCAAGACTAGCCCAAGCCTAGCCAAATGAGACCCATCTTCTTTGCATGAAAATCCACAAGTGGCAAGAGGAGTTTTCCAAGTGTTATTCCCTTAGAGTCAAGTGTCATTTATGCAAGGTTAATGATTGCAAATGATGAATGGGAAAGAAAAAGAGGGAGAGTGGGCGGATTGAGAGAGAGAGTGAAATCGAGAGAGGTAGAATGAGCGTGCGAGGAAGAAGGAGGAGGTTCGTTGCCGCCATCGAGCCGCTAAGTCCCACCGTCGAGCTGCCGTTTGCTTGCTGTGTTTTGCTTGGATTAGAGGCAAGTAGAGTCCATTGATCTATCCCTTACTTGCTGTGTTTTGTGTGTGATGAATAGTGAATTTCATATGTGGATGAAGTGTGAAATTTCAAAGTTATAAGAGTTGTGTTTTAGCCTAGTGTTCTGTTTATGAAAAAACAGTCCGATCTTTGATGATTTCGTGAGTTTTATGCAATGTTCTAGTTGGAATATAACTTCGACTTCTTGATGAAAGTTGTAAAAGACTTCTTGAGAATAACATATAAAAATTTGAAAGGAAACGGACAAGTATAGGTCGATGAAACAATTTTTCTTTGATAAAGCCAGATCTGGAAACTACTATGATGACCTATTGTGATTCTGTGAATTTTATGCAATTATCTAGTCTGAATTTGATCTCGTGTTATTGATGAGAGTTGTAGACGACATCTTGAGGAGCAACATACTAAAATTTGAGGATAAACGGATAAGTAATGATCAAGGAAAATGATTTTTCTTAGAAAAGGATGAATCTGGACAGCGAAGCGTGAGATAGGAAGAGTTATAAATATTATAGCTTTTAATCCAGAAAGAATTGGAAGATACAAATCGAGAATTGAATCATGCGCATGGATGTGTGCATATGGCATGGGATGAACCTCATAGGAATGCAAGCATGAAGTGCATGGTGGTATATGCACGTTACATGGTGATATATGTATGGTTGCTTGATGATATGAGTACAAGTGTGATGTGGACATCGAGTCATATCGAGGAGGAGGTGCTAGGGACCCATTGTCTATTCCTACTGGTTCGATTACTCGAGCGCAAGCCAGACAATTCAAGCAAGCTATTGGCGTCATGGTTCGTGATCTTTGGCGTGAAGATAACCTTGGATCAAATCTTGAAGAATCTTGGAAATCTTGGTGCAATTTAATTATCTTGTCACCAAATAATTGACCAAGTCAATTTATATATATATTCTTGTTTAAGAATATTCTAAAATAGGAATATTTTAAAATATAACGCATTAAATTTTTAGGGTTGGTTTTTAGGGTTTGTGTGGCAGCCTATATAAAGGATTTGCCAAATTTCTTTGAGGAGAGATATATTTTATTTTTGAGGAAAATAATTGAGAGGTTCTCTTTTTACTGTTCTTTTGAGGACTTGACCTAATCAAGATTCTCTTCGACTTATCGAGCGAGATAGCGAATTCTTTCACTCGTGGCGTCTATAACGTTGGTTGGTTGACACATGTTCATCAACAGGTCACGTTCATACCAAGATTGCCAATCACAGGTTTGATTGGAGGTCGATGTTTGCAATTCGCACCATCTGGGCCTTCGTAGAACGATCCTTCCGCAACGATTCACATCAAAGTGCATGGTGGTATATGCATGTTGTATGGTGATATATGCATGGCTGTAAGGTGAGGTTTGCTCGAATGCATGAATGATATGTGTTTTATTCATGATACCTTGATTGTTCTATTTGATGCATTGTGTAGCTTAGTGGATCTTTACTACTAAGTGGTTGTACTCACCCGTTTTGGGACTAACATTTCAGACTAGATAAGATACCTCTGCTGCCACTGCTACCGATAGATGGATCAAGTGGTTGGATATGACCACGAGGAAGAGGATAGCAAAGGAAGGAACTTTTGGATGCCGACACTAAATGATGGACTTTGAGTATACGACTGTTGGAGGAGATGTCAGTCATCTTTTGAAGTATAACCGAGTATAAAAGACTACGACATTTTGATGTACCGATGAATGATGTCCATTTGGTTTAAGTAAATAAAAGTGTTTGGCTTTTACCTAAAAATGTTTAGTAGGTGTGCATTGTTTTTTGAATATAGGGAAGGGAGTTGATGGATGTGCTTCCGCCATATAAATTGCGCAAGGACCGGTCTAAAAGATGTAAACCCTTAGGATTCATGAATTATAATGAAATTCCTTGGTATTAGAGTATTACATTATTAGGTCAAGTGAAAGAAAAGCGAACAATGGCGACCCTAACGGATTGGGGGCCGTTGAGGGGTGCCACACCATGGTACATAAGTTTTCTGAGGTGTTTCCTGAAGAATTGCCAGGTCTGCTATCAGAAAGAGAAATAGAGTTCGTGATTGAGTTAAGACCTGAAACTGAGCCAATCTCTAAGCCTCCTTACCGGATGGCATTGTCTGAGTTGAAAATAACTGAAGGTGCAAATGCATGAATTGTTAGATAATGATTCTTACGTCCCAGTGCATCACCTTAGGAAGCATCAGTCCTGTGCGTGAAGAAGAAAGATGGTTTGTTGTGTTTGTGCATCGATATTCTCCAAGATCAACTTGAGGATAGAGCATCATTAGTTAAGGATCAGGAAGAAAGACATATCGAAGTTAGCATTTCGCATTTCATACGGTAATTGTGAGTTTATAGTATTATCATTCAGTTTGACGAACCCTCTAGCTGTTTGTATGGATTTGATGAATGGAGTGTTCATTGGGTACTTGGATTAGTTTTATGATCGGTTCATTGATGTTATTCTGGTGTGTTCGAAGAGTGCTAAGGAGCACGAGAGACATTTGATGATGGTACTTCAGACCTTGAGTACTTTTGGATTTTACGATGAGCTTAGTAGATGCGAGTTTTGGATGACTCGTGTTGCGTTCCTAGGTCATGTGATTTCAAAAAAAAGGAATCTTCATGGATCTCGTCCAAGATTGAAGCAATGAACAGTTAGCCAAGATTGACTACAATGACAGAGATCAGAAGTTTTCTGGATTTAGCAGAGTATTATAGAAGGTTTGTGGAAGAACCTTAGCTTTGCCGTTGACTCCACTACTGAAGAAAGAAAAGAAGTTTGTGTGGACAGACAAGTGCAAGCGTAGTTTCCAAGAGCTTAAGCAGAAGCTGACTGCCGCACCTATGCTGACCATTCCATTTGGTCCTGGAGGTTACGAGACCTATAGTAATGCGTCGTTTAGAGGACCGGGTTGTGTGCTAATGTAGCATGGCAAGGTTGTTGCATACTCATTCCGTCAGTTGAGATCTCAAGAGATAAATTACCTGACACATGACTTAAAACTTATAGCAATAATTTTCTCTTTGAAGATTTAGAGATATTGTTGGTGTGAAGAAAGACTCCAGATCTTCGCTGACTGTTAAAGCCTTAAAGTATTTATTCTTTCAAAAGGAATTGGCTACGGGATAGCGTTGTGAACAAGATCTTTTGAAGGACTAGAATGGTGGTATCTGGTATCACCCTGGAAGGATGAAAGAAGTCACTGATTCGTTGAGTCAAGAGTCTTCATTAGTGCATATGCTGGTTAAAGTATGGATCTTACTTGAGAAAGTTCAAATTCGGTTTTCAAATTTGAGGTAGGTCACCTTCGAATCTTATGGCCACCCTTAGAATTGAACCGAAAGTGCATATCAGAATCAAGATGCTTTAGTGGATAGATTCAGAGATTCAGAAGATTCTATAAAGGAATACAGATAAGAGAAAGGGTAATTTTTAGGTTTGAGGATGGAATGCTAAGGTTCTGAGGACGATTGTGTGTAACTGACAATTTAGAGATTAAAGAAGAGATCTTGTTGGAAGCTTGTTGTAGTAGCTTCAACGTTGTCCAAACAGTATGAAGATGGGTTCGAATTTGCGTCAATAGGATTGGTAAACTAGTATGAAGATAGATATCATTGACGAGTCGCAAGTGTTAGAGGTGTTATCAAGAGAAAGCATAGTTTTGTAATTTGAGAGGACTTTTGTAATCTCTCGAGATCTCCGTGAGAAACTGGGAACATGTCACAATAGATTTTTGTGACAGGTCTATCAAGGAGTTAGTGTGTTAATAATCTCATTTCCGGTAGTAATTGACAGATGAATGAACTCAGCCCACCTTGTGGCTGTGCTGAAGGATCTTGATTTGATTAAGCATGCAGAAGTGTATGTGTGTCAAATAGTTCATCTGCTTAGAGTGTCAGTGTCAGAGTTATATCAGATCTAGACCAGAGGCTCCCAGGTTTCAGTAGATCAATCAGATGGTTCCTTTTTAAGACAGTGCATATCAGAGTGTACATAGCTTCAGTTGTTGAGTTGAGATCAGAGAATAAAAGGTCGTAGCCCCAAAGTCAGTTCAATAGTCAGTGGATGCAGTTGCAAATATCAGTAACAAATTAAGGACCACTCAGAGTTGCCAGGAAAATTCACGTAGTTAAGCATCAAAACCTTTGAATTTCCAAGTGAGAATCCTGCTCTTCCTCGGATGTAGCCTAGAATAGGGACATCTTGAATTGTTAAGAAAGGAGAGCCGGAACTGTTTAAACAGTGGAATATTTGGGTTCAAATAGGAAATTTGGCCTTAAATAGAAAAAAATAAAGCAGTTTGGAGCACCATTGGTGCCTTTAGCCGAGTGGTACCCGGGAAGGAAGTGAATAGTCTGAAGTCAAGAGTTCAAATCCTCGACGCGGTAGTTAGCCGCTTTGTGGAAAAATAAAAAAGAAAAGAAAAAAGAACCAAAACTTTTGCAACTTTCATTTTTGTAAAGATGGACAAGTGCTTAACCTTTTGGAATCAAGATTTGATTTGGATGTTGGAAGTGTTTTGTTAGCACCGAGGATCTTGGATAGCAGTGCGAAGCAGAATGAAGGAGTAGAATTGATGAGACGATAATACCCCACCATTTTGAAGAAGAATTTTAATGGTTTAAATTTGAAATTTTTATAAGAGGGGAAGAGTTGTGACATCCCAATTTTACGATTCTGGTTTCAATTGAATAAGTTGGGCATTTCATTTTTGCGTCTATAGCTCTCTTCTTTGAGTTGGCCACTCACGAGATAACTAGTTTATCAAATGAAGCTGTTAAGTAATCTAAACACAATAGATTTAAGAATTTAACTAGGAATTGGCTACTCAATCGTATTAATCTGCAGGGATCATTACGACACTATTAGAATCGAACAGAGATCAGTAATAGGTCGATTCAACTCGAGATATGTGATTAGAGTGTGGGTGATTCCACCTAATCTCAATATTTTCGTCGACCGGCACTAGACCGATTCTTCTGTCGTTTTGGGTACTCTATGTCTGTAATCGAAATCTCAAGATTTGTACGACAATCGAGAGTCGCCAATGTGTTGAAGATTTATGTTGTGGCTTGAAAATAATCAACCATGGGTCAATTGCACTGAAAACTCCTAAAAGCTACCCGATAGATTAGGTCATGCTTAAAACCCACTAGATTGAAATTAACCGTGATTTTAAATATGAATTCAAAAATTGAAAGTTCTAGCATGTCATAATTCATTTTAGGAACGCCGACTCATCCTCAGAAGATTTTTCTACAAACCGAGATTTTTGGTAGAAAAGCAAAGTAAGGCCGTTCTTGTTCGAGATTGTTAGAGGGTCGTTTTAATCGAATCTTTGGGATGCAAGTTGGATCACTTGATAGAGAAAACTCATAAGAATGTTGAGGACACATGGGTTAATTTAGTTGAGCTTCAATTGGATGGAATTGATTGAATTAAGTGTACAAGATTTCATGCCATAGTGGAAAATGAAATTGCAACCATTAGAATAAGGTTGTGGGAGATTGGAGATAGTGGAGTGTGACATCATAAAGTGAGGTCATGGTGGGCCATGTGTTTGTGGGGCCAAAGAGAGAGAGGGAGTAGAGAGAGAGAAAGAATCGGTTCCCCCCTTTCTCCTCCTCTCCTGTCGTTGCCTCTCTCGTCCTGATCTTCTTGCTGTACGAAGTACCAACAAACCGAAGAAGCTGAAGACCAACGAAGCCAGAGCTGTCGACGCTGCCATAGTCATTGTTCGTCCCAGCAAAAGGCCGTCGCTACTTGTTGCTGCTTCGCACGCCTCCATTTCCTTCTCCCTCTCACGTTGAAGCCTTTTCTCCTCCATCTCCAATTGCTGCTTGATGTCCCAGCAAATATGAGGACGCCGGAGCAACTAGCAGTCCAGTCGGACCACCGTCGCACACCCCTTGTGCGTTGTTTGCCGCTCGTGACACCCCGCCATCCACACACTCCAAGCCCGCCATTCCAGCCATCATTCTTGTCTGGGTGCATCCAAAGCTGCTATCCAGCACCGTGAGCCACTGCCCGAGCCGCCATGGACCATTGTACACCCCTGCCTCAGCCCATCGGAAGTCCTTTAGCCCATCTCGAACCTTGCGCACCTCAACCAGCACTTGATCCGCCCTCAACTAGCAGCAAATAGGTAGTTGGAAAAATGGGTATCACAGTGAAGGTTTGGCCTGTTTCCACTGGCATCCCAACCTCGAAAGCTAGGCCCACCTTGGAGACTATTGACCCTCGCGTTGTCCCCGTTGTTTTGAGCCGTTTGGCTCGTTAATCGGGTGAGTTTATTCTCTAATCATTGCTTAGTAAGTTAATTATGCTTAAGGGGTGTTTAAATTATTCTAATTAGGTTTATATGGTTAAATTAGATTATTTTAATGTGAATTAGATTAGTTATATAATTAGTTTAATGGATGTTTAATTAGGGCTAATTGTATGTTTAAATTAGTGTAATCTAGTTTAAGCCCTAATTAATTATTTTTAATTATTTATTTATTTCGAATTGATAAATATTATGTTATTAAATTATATTTTTATAATATAATATTTAATTATTTAAATTTTGAAATTAAATTAAATTATTTATTATTTTCAAAAATTATGCCGAGATGGCCAATCGTTAGAATTTCATGCTGATTGTAGCAGTGTGGTCAGTTTGTGCTAATTGTTTGTTTAATTTAAGGAATTGAGTGATTGATGATTGTGGTTAATTATTCCAAAAGTGTGGATTGAGTGATATTGATGAAGTTGTGGTTAATTATTCCAAAAGTGTGGATTGAGTGATATTGATGAAGTTGTGGTATTTAACTTGAAAATAACCAGTGTTGGCTTTTAGCACCGTAATTGGTTTGTATGACTAGTTTGAACCGTTGGTTGTTATTGGATTGAATATCCAATTCTATGGTTTATTATTGAATGATTAGCTTTGGCGAGCATTGGTTTATATATATGTATCCGCTGGGGCGAGCAATTATGATATACATATATATATATATATATATATATATATATATATATATATATATATATATATATATATAGCAGCTTCTGGTGAGCTATAGTATACTATATATATTACGGCAACTTCTAGTGAGCTATTATCTATATGTTACAGCTTCTGGCGAGCTATTATATCATCTATCAACTACAGCTTGAGCAAGCTACTGTCTATATATTACAGCTTTGGAGAGAATGTGTCGTATTAACAACTGGTTTAATAGACGGTATTGAATGATAGATAGTAATGGTTGATAGATAATATGGATTGAAATGGAAAGATAGATGGTATAATTGAATTGAATCGTTTGGACTAATTTGATTGGTTGATTTATGATATGTACTAACGTGCAGGAAGGGATTGAGGCGAGGTAAGTTCTCTGTCCTCTTTGTGTGGCTAGAACGCTCTGAGGCGTATTTTCTTCATAATCGAATCTTAGAGATAGGACTCGCTGAGACATTGTCTCATCCCATTGTGGGATAATATTTTCGGGTCCTTAGATGGCAGTTGTGGAGGACTCGAAGCCATGACATTTATGGAGGTGGAGACCGAAGAATCAATGAACATGTCTGACTAGTTGGTAATAGGACAATTCCCTTTTTGTAGAGCCTGTCTATTTTGTAGACAATCCAGTGATGTATATAAACCTATGTGTTTATAAGAAAGCTTATTTGGTTGTGATTGATTGCTTGCTTGCTTTTCTATCCCAAGTTAATTGTTGTCAGGGGATTTGTTTCGCTTCCGCATGCGTATTAAAAAGAATGGGTTGGCGACGTGTCCTGGGAAGTCGCATATTTCTATCAACCTCAGAGGGATGTCTGTGCGCTCAGAGGATCAGGGCGTGACAACTCCAGCACCATCCCCATGCTGGTTTCACCCCCTCATGTCCACCAGTAGCAACCATAGCTCCACGCACAGCCACCTACCCGTCCAACAGCCACCTTATTACCGTCCAACGTCCTTGTGTCCAGTAGCTATCCACCTCGCCATTCCGCTCGCCCTGGCAAGCTCCACCCAAGCCAAACAAAACTGAACTAGACTAGCCATTGGCCAAGCCATGTAGGGTCTATTCAGCCACCAATTGACCTCCATTGGAGACGTGGTAGCCTTGAGTCCTCATCACCATCGCACCGCCATTGCCGTGAACCCGTCACCATCTTTAATCCGGTGAGTTAACTCCCTAATCCTTAATTAGGTTGTTAATTGCGCTATTTACTGGACACTCGTGGTTTTCCATTTTTGTGGATTAAAATGTGCTACGATTTTGAGGTTGCTTCCTTCTTAAAAAATGTTCTGAGCATTTTCAAATATGACATATATTTTATTCAAAATTTTATGGATTTAAAAGAATGAGATTTCAGCTTCATTACAATCAAAACAGAATCTCGATTTAAGTTGGAACCAGTGACCTTTTGGTATTTAAAGGATTTTTATCAATTTTTAGGGTTTGATTTTCGAAAAAGTTCTTTCAAAAAAGTTTTTCATCACATCTTGAAGTTTAATATAGTAAAATTTCAGAGCAAATAGACAAGTTTTGGACTTCGAACCAAACTGGTTTTGGAAAACATAATTTCTGAACATGGATACAGTTTTGGTACTGACTTGAGCGAATTACTGTTCTCATTTTAAGAAGATCTGGGTCAAGGTGTCTTCATAAAAAGTGTTATTTTAAGTGTCCATTATAACATATTCAAATTTAAGAATTTTGTGAACTCGTTTGGTTATGTTTCTGGAATTAAACTTGAAGACGTGTGACTGGATCCGGTTTCTATTGGTTAGGGCCGGTTGTGGTTTTGTGGTTGTTCTTGGCGTCTTACTTGCTGGATAATGTATATTTGTGTGATTTGGTTGATTGTTGGCATGTTGAGAACTTATGCATGATATTATGTGGATGGTTGTTCTATGATAATTGTTTATTATTATTGCAAAATGTGACTTTATGGACTATTAAATAGAAAATAAATGAGGTGCTGAGTCCGGACATCAAAATGTATTTGTTCAACAAAACGATGAGATTTTAAACTAGGTGCGTGCAAAGTTTGACGGATTAATTTTGAGTACGATAGCACCTACAAATTTATTTCCAAAATTTTTAAAGAAAAAAAGAGATGTTACTCTAATTGTTTCCAAAAAGAGGGGTTGGATAAAGAATTAGAAAATAAATATGGTGTTAGGTTTGGACACCAAGTTTTATGTGCTCAATAAAACCATGAGGTCTCAAACTAGATGCGTCCAAAGTTTGGTGGGTTGATTTCAAATACGTGACCACATACAAATTTATTTCAGAAAGTTTTGAACAAAAAAAAAAAAAAGAAGAAGAAGAAGAGAGTTTCAAGGTTTCTTATTTGAAAAGAGATTTTTGTGTTCTTGGCTAATGAGAAAAATAACAATGGACTTGAGTGATGGTGTGCTCGTGTGATCACTTAAATACCTTGATACGTATGAATATGCGAGGTAATGAACCCGTCCTGATGCGTATGAATATGCGGGATGATGCCTGATTAAGTTCGGATGCCCCCATGTCAATGGATGTCGGTCGCGGTGGTAGCCAAACCGATACTCCTTATTGGAATGTCATTTTGATGTGTATGGATATGCAGGATGATGCCATGCCCAACAGAACAGGACGATACCTGGTTACATTGGATGACTACCGACTGCTGAGTTGGCCGTGGCCATTAGGTCGTAATAACCGGAACACGCCTGAATGGTTGTGATTGTTGCACCTAATTATGGGGCAAAATTGTGTGGCACCGTTGGGACATGTAATAATGATTTTACCTTATAATCGGGACCCATGTGAATGTTTACAGAATGAGAACCTATGTTCTAGTTATTAATTATGCTTGTTGCATTGATAATAGTATATGTGATGCACTAATATGCAGGGATGTGCCAATGTGAGGTGAGTTTTGTACGATTCTTGCTTAGAACTGCCTTCAGGGTGAATTTGTATCCTAATCGGAGTTTAGATTGTTGACTTGCTGAGATTTTATCTCACCCCGTCATGGGCTAACCTTTTTTAGGGTCATAGCGTGAAAATCTGCTCAATGCGGATTTGGTGGGCGCGAGATGCGACACCTTTTGGTTAGCCTTGTCGCTAGTGAAGTTTAGGATGACCCTAGTCCCTAAGGATTTTGGGAGGGTCAATAGGAAGTGCCATGGAAAGGCTTGTAAGTGTTAAACTTTCTAGGGTTAATAGTTGATAATCAGATATGTTGTTTTTGGCATTGGCCGCTGTGTTTTTACTATCCCACGTTTGTTTGTTGGTCGAGTGTTTATTTAATTCGCTTTCGCATGTGCTTAATTGAAAGATAAAAAAAATGTGTCAGCAACACGTCCTGAGACATCGCATTTATAATCGACCGCCTATGGATGTGTGCGTACCTGGGGTTCAGGGCGTGATAGGACAAGAATGAATCGAATCTCACATCATCCAAGTGTGGTGAGGTGAGGTGATGTGCTAAAGGGACACTTGAGGTGCTCCACTTTGCTAGAGGGACAAAGTTGTGAGCGCGACCACTGCATTGAGGTAGTAGGACCCAATGTGAACAATATCGATGCGGAGGGCATGGGGACCCTTTTACCCCCAAACAAGGCCTTTTTTGGGTGAAGCCAAGAAGAACAAAACCATGCATGCTCCAGCCCAAAATGGACATTATTATTGGCAAGTGGGGCCAGAAGTCAACTTTTACAATGATATCAGAGCCAATAGCCTAGCCGAAGGTGTGTAATTTAGGAACGAACCAAGCATAAGCGAATAGGCTTGTAACGACCTGGTCAATAAGGGCTAGAGTGATCGCTGGGGCCAGAGAGGGTCCAGATAAGGTGCGGCTTTTACAATTGTGTTGGGGTAGGAATGAACTAAATTCTACATCGCCTAAGTGTGGCAAGGTGATAATCTATATAAGAAGTAGCACTTGTCTTAACTACCCACAAGACCCACCTGAGGTGCTCTGTTGTGCTAGAGGGACAAAGTTGTGAGGGCAACTACTACACTATGGCAGTAGTGATATAGCTAGTATAAGTACCTAGAGAGGGGTGAATAGGTATATAAAAGATTTTTCTCGATAATTGCACAATACTAGACAGTTGATAGATTTGAGACAAACAATAATCAGAGTAAGACTGAGATAAGGGAAGAGAAATTGAACACGCGGTTTATAGTGGTTCGGCTTATTTCAAGCCTACGTCCACTCTTCTGCATTGACAGTCTATTGGCTGGATTCCACTATGAACAAAGAGATGTTACAGCATTGATCTTCCTTGATTTCTCGGTGTAGATGATCTACCACACTCGCTCAAGGTCGCACTAAGTATAGACATTCTCTGTGTATACAATTTCGCTCAAAATATATTGACTAATAATCAAGGTGCTTCATACTCTGGAATTTCTCTATCGATCATGCACTAAAGCAACTAGAACGTCTTTTTTTTATACTCCTTTATGCCATCATATCCGTTGGCACTTACCAAAGGAATTCCTCCAATCTACCCGTTGGACGGAATCAATCAAGATAATCATTCGAGCTATTAAAGGAACCTGACGATAGCCCATCAATCCTGTTCGCCCATACAATCAGGATCTTGGTTTCCAAGAATAGAACCTTCCAAGAATATTTTGTTCGACCATCGGATCTTCAAACGATCTTGATTACGAATAAAAGAATCCGTTATATTTATCCAGCCAAGAGATCTTCTCCAGAGGATAGGACTAAATCCTCAACCAAATACTACGGCTTTGGATTGCCTTCGTCACTAGATTAGAAAAACTGTCAATGAGAATAGTCTTGAGTCTTGAGTCTTGAGTGCTGAGTCTGGTGATCTGAAAGTCTTCAGACTCTAAATAGAAGGTCTGCAATTATCCAGACTAGACTGATAGAAACGTTTTGTCAGCTTCAAAATATTCTAGAAAGATTTCTCCAACAATCTCCCCTTTTTTGATGGTGACAAAACTTTCCTGTAGATTTGAACAACTTTGACCTGCAAAAACATTACTCAAGCAATATGGCTATCTCATAAAGATTAATAAATCAACCAGACTCTGCATCCACAGAAAATCGGTTAGTCTTTCATGAGTAAGACCATACAACAACACTTGATATAAATGCAAATAGTCAAGCATCAAAATCTACACCCAAGTCAGTCAAATTCAAGTTCACACCCAAGTCATACTCAAAAACAAACATTCAAACACACAAAAGAAGTTTAAAGTCAAAGTTTAAAGAGTTCAAATTGCAATTCTCCCCCCTTTTGTTATCATTAAAAAGGTGAGAAAAGAGTCAAGTCTATTTGGGAATGCGCACAATCTGGAAATCTCACATCGACTGTATGATGCCTTCCAGCCTCTTCAAGTCTTCCCGTAGATGAGCCACCTTTTCTCCTTTGGCATTGGCTTGAATTTGAAGAGCGAGGTCTTTCATTTGATCCGCTAGGGTAACAGAAGATGCTTGTCCAGCATTCTTCATGACTTGAAGTTCACAGTCCAGAGCATAGATTTGACCCTGCAATTCCAGAAGAACATCAAGGATACGACGAAAATCTGCTGTATTGTCCGTCTGTGTGCTCGCATTTGCTCTCTCGGATGGAGTGAAGGCAGACGATGGAACTTCTGTGTAATCTTGCAGATTTGGTGTTGACGTATCATGTCCTTCCTCAGGCATTTGAGAAGCTTGAACATCTTCTGGATTTGCTGGTGAGCGACTCACACCTTCACTATTGATAGCATGTGGTGTAGTCCTTCCTTGCTCGACATCTCCCCCTGTCTCTAGGACCTCAAATGGGGAAGAGTAATGGTCATGCTCTTCAGCATCTTAATTCCCCTTCTCTTTGGCTTCATCTGCAAACTTTTCTTTCACTGCTTCTCCTTTTCTTCAACTTCTTTTTCTTTGTCTTCTTTCTCTTTCTCTTGTTGCTCCTCTGCTTCTCTGTTCTTTGCTTGCTCCTCTTCTTCTCTCTGTTTTTTTTCCTCTGCTTCTTTCCCTTTCTTCTGATGTTCCATTGATTCAGGTACAGAACGTCTGGTCCTTATCAATGCAGAGATAGTGAGATCTTCCTTTTCATCTTCATCCTCCAAGATGAGAGTTCTTTTTTTTTTTTGGCTGGGGCACCAATGGGCTCCTTCCCTTTTCTTTTTGATGCAGAAGATGCTGGAGTCTTCTCTCTGAACTTCTCCATTGCCTTAGCAAGCTCTTTCAGACGCATTTTTGTCAGCATTTTCAAACCTACCACCATTTTGTCGCATGGTCGAACACAAAGAGTATGTGGAGGTTCAATGTTCAAGTGTCTGAAGATCTTGGTCACAAGACCTGGGTAAGGCAATTGGCCCTTGTCCTTCACCATTGCTCTGTACATGTGAAAGAGAATGGTGTGAGGGAGAGAGAACTTCTTCCCTGTATTGATCGCGTACATCAATTTTGCCTCGGAGTTGGACACGTCATTCTTGGATGTAGACTTTGGCCTGATACAGTTGATCACAATTTTGTGAAGCAAGATGTTGATGGCACGCATTCTTGAGTAGGTAATTCTTCCCTCTGTATCCCTGTCTTTGACAAGTTCCAATGTGGCACGAGCAATTGAAACTTTGATCGGTTGATAACATCCTCTTTCAACTCCAATTATATCTGCCAACATGTCCACATCCACCACATAGTCTTTGTCTCAAACATTGAATGATATTCTATTCACATCTAAAAAGCTAAGATTTGAATAGAAGTATGATGTTAATTGCGCATAACCGTCTGTGGTATCGGAGCAAAATTGCTCAAGTTGAAGCAGATTGAACTTCTCCCTTAAGTTCACATTAATGGCATCCAAGAAATCAAAATCAACACTTCTAGGGTTTATCACCCCTCGTTTCAACAGTCTGAAGAACAGATTCTCCTATTCCTTTGATTTAAACAAATCCATCCTTTTTCCCTTCACCTTCGTAGCAACACCCATTCTAGGTTGAAATTCACTGAACATTTTATCATCATCGTTCCCGTCAATCAGATTCTATACCGATACACGAGGGTCACTTGGAATGTTCGCAAGTGCTTCCTCAGCCTTTCCTTTGGGAGCAATTCCCAAATCCTCCATTTGTCACAAAAAGATATACTCATTCCCATAATTCTTATCTTTAAGGAAATCATCTACGTAGTTTAGTGGAGTCCCGGTGCTCTTCAACGCACAATAGAGCTCGTAAATAAAAGAGGGTTTTTGGACTCTTACAGGGTCTGCGTCCTCGATTATTTCTTCCTCCGGTTGTTGACCCGCACCTTGTGGGGTAGACGGTGTTGAGTGACGTGGTGGAGAGTGAATCGGGCTCTGTTGCTGACTCGGTAAATCTTCTTCTTTGGTGAGATCGAAATGGGTAGGCCCCTCCCTCATTCTCTATGGTCCCCTGTTCACGATTCTTGAAGACTTCCTTGAAGAAAACATTCTTCCTTGTCGTTGAAAGATTCCTTTACTCGCTTTCCCAAGAAAAGATAACAACTTTCTCGAAGATGAACACGAAGTAGAAACAGGATTGGGATGAGAATGCCTTTTTAGGGTTTTGAAGTTTAAGCGAGGAAAACTGTATATATATATATATATATATATATATATATAACTCAGTTTAAAAAAGGAAAAACCAATCGGTACAAAGGAAAGTGAACAGACGCCTCTTGTTAAGATCGATAACTGCCAAATAGAAGTTAATCCTTTTTGAAAAGACAAGATTCCATTTTTCACGGAAATTATAAATTAACTGAACTAAAGATCGTACCTTTTCGAGATTGAATATAATAACAACTTATAGTCTATAGCCATGAATGTCTGAGTCTGAGGGTTGGAGAGTCTTTAGACTTTAACTTCCTCAAGCTTAAAAATGTTGAGTCTGGAATGGATAAAATCGAATTGATTTTTCTCCAAAGGCTTTGTGAATATATCCGCCAGTTGATTTTTTGAATCAACAAATTGAATCGAGATTTCTCCATTTTGAACATGATCTCTAATGAAATGATGTTGAATCTCTATATGCTTTGCTCTTGAATGAAGGATTGGATTTTTAGTGAGATTGATTGCGCTGGTGTTGTCACATCTAATCTCTATGCATGAGTCTTCAATTCCAAAGTCTTGTAGCTGTTGTTTTATCCATAGAATTTGCGAACAGCAACTTCCAAGAGCTAAATACTCTGCTTCTGTTGTTGAGAGAGCAACAGTGCTTTGTTTCCTTGAAAACCAAGACACTATCCTACTTCCAAGCAACTGGCAGGTTCCCGAAGTACTCTTTCTATCGACTCTGCAACCGGCCAGATTTGCGTCTGAATATCCCAGAAGATTAAAGTCTTCCTTCTTAGGAAACCAAAGACCGATGCTTGAAGATGAAGCAACGTATTTGATAATACATTTCGCAGAACTAAGATAGGATTCTCTAGGATATGATTGAAACCTAGCACAGATGCAAACACTCAACAAAATGTCAGGTCTGGAAGCAGTAAGATAAAGAAGTGAACCAATGATGCTCTTGTACAGCTTTTGATAAACTTTGTTCCCTTCTTCATCTTTGTCTATCTTCAAAGAACTTGACATCGGTATGTTGGTCTTTTTGCAATTTTCCAATCCAAACCTTTTGACAAGATCATTAGCATATTTTTCTTGATAAATAAAAGTTCATTCCTTCAATTGCTTTACTTGAAGACCAAGAATGAATGTTAACTCTCCCATCATACTCATTTTAGACTCATCCTGCATAGACTTAGAAAATTTCTTACACAGACTTTCATTAGAGGATCCAAAAATAATATCATCCACATATATTTGAACAAGTAAAAAACTTTTGTTTTCCTTTTTGATAAATAAAGTAGTATCTACTTTACCTTTGACAAAACAATTATGTATTAAGAACTTACTTAGTCTGTCGTACCAAGCTCGAGGTGCTTGCTTTAAACCATACAAGGCATTTTTCAGTCTGAAGACTGAGTCTAGCTTCTTTGGGTCTTCAAACCCTAGTGGTTGTTCCACATAAACTTCCTCATGGATAAATCCATTTAGGAAGGCACTTTTGACATCCATTTGGAATAACCTGAAATTTTTATAACAAGCAAACGCAAGTAATAGTCGAATAGCTTTTAACCTTGCTACTGGTGTGTAAGTCTCATCATAGTCTATTCCTTCTTCTTGGGTGTATCCTTTGGCCACGAGTCTTGCTTTGTTTCGTACGACTTTTCCTTTCTCATCATCTTGTTTCTGAACACCCATTTAGCTCTAATAACAATTTTACTTTTTGGTTTAGATGTCAATTCCCAGACATCATTAATGTTAAACTGTCTGAGCTCTTCTTGCATAGCTTCAATCCTACTTTCATCAGATAAAGCTTCTTCTATGCTCTTTGGTTCAATTTAAAAAATGAGAGCCACGGCACTAGACTCTTCACATCTTTTGGATCTGGTGCGAATTCCTTCATTAATTTCGCCGATAATGAGATATTTGGGATGACTGGACTTATGCTTCCAGTTACTTGTTGATTTGTCTGGTTGATGATCTCTTTCTTTATTTGAATCTTTATGAATAGCTTGATGCTGGTCTTCCAGAGTCTGAGATGCTTCTTGAGTTGTAAGCTTTGGAGGGTCTGGAGCAGGTTCAGACTCTTTATAATGAGTTTGACTGGATTCATCTTGCGTAGAGTCTTGAAATTTGACATTCATTGACTCCTCCATAGATTGGCTCTTCTTGTTATAGACTATGTAGGCTTTGCTTGATGTAGAATATCCAAGGAAGATGCCTTCATATGATCTTTCTTCAAACTTACCAACTCGATCTTTTGCATTTTTCAATATAAAGCATTTGCAACCGAACACATGAAAGTATGAAATAATGGGCTTCTTACCTTTGAATAACTCATAAGGGGTTTTCTCTAATAGGTCTTAAGAAGACTCTATTGATGATATAGCACGCTGTTGAAACAGCTTCAGCCCAAAATCGTGAAAATTTTTTTACTTTCAATTAAAAGAGTTCTAGCCATTTCTTGAAGAAATCTATTCTTTCTTTCCATAACCCCATTTTGCTGAGGAGTATATGGAGAGCAGAACACATGCTTAAAGCTAAATTCATCACAAAATTTTGTAAAATCTTGATTTTCAAATTCACCTCCATAATATGTTCTTATACTTGAGATAACACAACATTTTTCATTTTGAACCTTTTTAGCAAAATTTTCAAAATACGAGAAGGTTTTGGACTTACTTGCAAGGGAATATACCCAAGTAAAGCGGGAGTAATTGTCCACAATTACTAGGCAATATTTCTTACCTCCAATGCTCTGGGTTCTGGTTGGTCCGAAGAGATCCATATGCAGCAACTATAGTACATGATTAGTAGAGACATGATTTATTGGCTTAAATGAATTTCTTACCTGCTTTCCCAGAATACATGTTGTGCATGGATCGAACTTTTGGTATGGTAATTTGGGTAGACCTCAAACAAGCTACTTTGATGAGATTTTGGTTAATTGCTTCATGTTGACATGACCAAGCTTTCTGCGCCATAAGCTTGCTTCGTCTTGAATTGAGATTAGGCATTGCGATTCATTTGGTTTCACATCCAGAAGATAGATATTTCCATGTCTTCGACCCATGAAAGACTGAGTAGAGTCTTTACTGGTTCCAGAACATGTTCCTTCTTGAAAGAAGATCTTAAAGCCAATATCACATAATTGGTTAATGCTGAGAAGATTGTAATTGAGTCCTTCCACTAGGGAAACATTACTTATTGTGAGATTTCCAATTTTCACAGTTCCAAATCTTACAATACTTCCTTTGCTGTTTCCTCCAAATGAAACTTTTCCACCATTTACTTGAACAAGCTTTATGAAGCAATTTGAGTCTTCTGTCATGTGTCTTGAGCATCCGCTGTCAAGATACCACTTTACATTTTTCTTAACGGAGACCTGCATTTAAAAAAGAGTCTCAAGCTTTCTTTGGTACCCAAATTTTCTTGGGTCCTTTGGTGTTAGCCCATACTTTCTTAACAGGTTTCCAAACCATAGGACACTCTTTTTCAAAGTGATCCGGATTGTTGCACTTTGAACACCTGAGGGCATTTCGACCCATAGACTTTACAAAAACTTTCTTGAAATGATTTTTGTAAGCCTCTCTTGAGGGTCTTTTCTTAATTCTTTCTTTTACTTTAGGAAAATCAATCAAGTGAATTGTTTCTGCTATCATACCTAGACCGGACTTATTGAAGTAAGGTCTTTGAGTTGAAAGAATTTTTTCAAGTTTTTCGGACCCTATTGAAAATTTCTTTGAAATATTTGATAAGTCAGTTTTTAAAAAAACATTTTCTTTCAAAAGATTATCTTCATTTTCTTTAAGAGTGGAAACATTCAAGTCTAAACTTTTAACTCTTTCTTCTAAAACGTTTTCCTTTTGTTTTAAAGCTGAGTTTTCCTTTTTAAGTTCGGAAATTCTTTTGAGAGAAGTCTTAAGACTAAAACACGGTTCATCAATGTATTTAGAAACTTTGATAGGAATTTTAAAATTACTTGCCTCAAATTCACTGTCTAAGTCTGATCCAGAATCTGAGTCTGAGTCTGAATGTGCCATCAGACATAGGTTGGCATATTCATTATCACTTTCTTCACACTCTGTATCACTCCAGATTTTGGCTTTAAGAGCTTTTCGAAACTTTTCAGCCTTTCCTTTTTTCTTCTTCAGAAGA
Source organism: Eucalyptus polyanthemos subsp. polyanthemos (assembly GCA_017140185.1). NCBI lineage: Eukaryota > Viridiplantae > Streptophyta > Magnoliopsida > Myrtales > Myrtaceae > Eucalyptus > Eucalyptus polyanthemos. The sequence continues at coordinate 18,100,967 of CM029463.1, read as the reverse complement.
GGACAGTTGGGTCTGATGTGTCCCTTTTTCTTACATTCGAAGCAAATAACATCTTTGTTTGGTTCCTCATCATCAACAGATTTGGTCTGCTGTCTTTGAAAACTTTGTTTCTTTGAGTTGAACCTTCTTCATTTTTTATTCAGTTTTTCTTAATCTTCTTATCATGAGAGCAAGCTCCTCATCGTCCATATCATCTTCAGAATCTGTATCATCAGAATCATCATTTGATTTTAATACAATGGATTTATTACCTTTTGGATCTTCGTCTTCATTAATTCGTTCCACTTCATAAGACTGAAGAGTTCCAATCAGCTCGTCGACAGATAGTGACATAATTCTTTGCGTCTCTCTTATTGAAGTATTTATGTGATTTCAATCCTTGGAGAGTCCACGCAGTAGCTTGTTTACCTTCATTGGATCAGAAATTTTTTGTCCTTGATTCTCAAGACCATTGACAATATCTGTAAAACGGCTAAACATGTTAGTTATAGATTCTCCTGATTTCATTTTGAAGGCTTCATATTGACCGAGGAGAATGTTAATTCTGGTTTCCTTCACTCGATCTGTTCCTTCATAGGTGATATGTAATCTGTCCCAAACTTCTTTTGTTGTAACACAAGAAGATATTATGTTATATTCAGTTGGTGACAAAGCACAATATAAAGAGTAAATTGCTTTTGCATCGAGTGCTTGTCTCTTGATTATCTCTTCCTGAGTCATTCCGCTGGTCTCAATAGTTTCTTTCCCTCTTTCAGAGACTGATGCAGCTGTAGGAGTAATTCCTTTTTCTACAACATCTCATTCCAGAGGATCCTTTGATTGTAGGAAAGTTTTCATTTTGTTCTTCTAAATGTTGTAATCCTTTCCATCAAAGTAGGGTGGTCTGGTATTGCTTTGCCCTTCCACCAGCCCTGGTGCTAGCATACTAGCCATGGATCTTTTACTCTGAAGTAAAACACTTCAAGTAAAATGAGTACACGAGCTCTGATACCAATTGATATAGCTAGTATAAGTACCTAGAGGGGGGTGAATAGGTATATAAAAGATTTTTCTCGATAATTGCACAATACTAGACAGTTGATAGATTTGAGACAAACAATAATCAAAGTAAGATTGAGATAAGGGAAGAGAAATTGAACACGCGGTTTATAGTGGTTCGGCTTATTTCAAGCCTACGTCTATTCTTCTGCACTGACAGCCTATTGGCTGGATTCCACTATGAACAAAGAGATGTTACAGCGTTGATCTTCCTTGATTTCTCGGTGTAGATGATCTACCACACTCGCTCAAGGTCTCACTAAGTATAGACACTCTCTGTGTATACAATTTCGCTCAAAATATATCGACTAATAATCAAGGTGCTTCAGACTCTGGAATTTCTCTATCGATCATGCACTAAAGCAACTAGAACGTCTTCTTTTAATACTCCTTTATGCCATCATACCCGTTGGCACTTACCAAAGGAATTCCTCCAAACTACCCGTTGGACGGAATCAATTAAGAAGATTATTCGAGCTATTAAAGGAACCTGACGATAGCCCATCAATCCTGTTAGCCCATACAATCAGGATTTTGGTTTCCAAGAATAGAACGTTCCAAGAATATTTCGTCAACCATCAGATCTTCAAATGATCTTGATTACGAATAAAAGAATCCGTTATATTTATCCAGCCAAGAGATCTTCTCTAGAGGATAGGACTAAATCCTCAACCAAATACTACGGCTCTGGATTGCCTTCGTCACTGGATTAGAAAAACTGTCAATGAGAATGGTCTTGAGTCTTGAGTCTTGAGTCTTGAGTGCGGTGATCGAAAGTCTTCGGACTCTAAACGAAGGTCTGCAAAATATCTGGAAAGATTTCTCCAACAAGTCGGACCTAGAGTGAACAAGATCGGTGAGAAGGGTGCAAAGGCCCTTGTATCCTGAACGAGGCATTTTCTAGGAGAAGCCTAAAAGAACAAAATCCTATGGGCTTCACCGAAAAAGGATAATATCATTGGCAAATGGGGCTAGAGGTCGGCCCTTGCATATTTGCTTTAAACTTTTATACTATTATTTCTTATGTTACTTAAGACTATGTTTTAGTAGTAGTAAGACATTATTTACACAACTTAAAGAATCGATGAACTTAGCTTGAGCCATAGCGTTTTCAAGATGACAAAAAAAACAAAATCATGTTCATCTCATGACTTGCCAAAAATGAAATTTATATAAAAATGTAAAGTAGATTGGATTTTTATTATTACATTTTTTGTCTCACCTTTTTTGTGCAACCGTACTTTTTCACCATGCTAGCCAACTTTCAATTCCAAATAACTTAACTAGATAAATATATATTGTTTCTAAGTTCAACAAATGCCAAAAAGAGACTTATTGTGTGACATCCCAAATTTCACCAACCTTTATTAGTGTAATAAGATCATTAAGGAGTTAGATTATTTTAGATCGTGCCAAAGAGCAAACCTAATGGACCGTGAGGAATGTGTGGGCTTGAGAAGTAAGCAGGCCACACGAATTGGACTTGATAAGCCGAATGAGAGATCTCGGCTTGGGCTTGGGCTTGGCTTAGAGTGGGCCAAGACTTGGATATGTTAGAATAGTAAATTAAGTTTAGTGGGCCGGATTGTTATAGAATAAGCTTGTTGGGCCAAAATGGGTATTTAGGCCCAAGTAATCTTATTTTCAATTAAGTCTATAGATTATAGTTATGATAATTGGATTAGTGATTGTAATGCTAATGTCAATCTCTAACTTTAGCATTTCTTGTGATAAATTCTCCATAGACTAACACTAAATTGCTAAAATGTCATATAATTTCATAACTTTGTATAATTACAATAGGATTGGAATCTAGTGGAATCGAAAGGGAATTAAGTGAAAAACATTAGAAATGAATGAACTGACTAACGACATGGATTAAAGGTTAATTGATGGCAAATGACAGATGGTGAAGGAAGCTATGCATGGAGGCCACGACTTCTCTCTCTCATTTCTCTTTGTGCTCTCTCTTCTCCCATGGTTTTTCTCCCCAAAACCAAAACCAAGCAAAGGAGACATCATCATTAGTAAATCTAATGATTAGCCTATTCTAGGGATTAGCTTATAGACCATTTCCCCTCATAACTCTCGTGTCATCATCCCTCTCTCTCCAAAACTGAGAACTCCCATCTTCTTCTTCCTCTCTATTTCTCTCAGTCGAGCAACAAGAGAAACCAGCAACACTTCAGCGATTTTTCTTCTTCTTGCATGTGAATTTAGGTGCTGATCTTTGAAGCTTTTTGAGTCATCTAGTAGCTGAATCAAGGTAAGGAAAGATAAGTCTCTAAACTAGAAGTTATCCATTGATTTTGTCAAGGAACTTGCGGATCTAGCTAAATGGTGGAGGATTAGATGTGATGTTGTTGTTTTCTTGATTTGAGCTTGATGAGTACTAGATTGAAGTTATAAGTCATTGCATGTTGCATTAGAGTCTTGCATATCTCGAAAATTTAGTGGAAGTTGGCTGTGTTGGTCGAGCAAAGTGAAGTGATGGTTGCCGAGTGAATAAGAATGATGTATGTTGCGGTAGGTGAGCTGAGGTGTGAACATTTGCTTTGTACCAAACTATGGAAGGTCTCTATGAGAGTAAGAACCTACTATAATTATCGTTAGATGTTGTGAAAGAAACTTAAGGTGCTGTAAAAGAGATTGGTAGAGAAATTTCCGGTTTGGTTGAGCTAGAAACGAAGAAGGTAGTATAAGATGTTTCTGCTCTAGAGAAATATAGATGGAAAGTCTTTTTATTTTGTGTCGCCTTGATTTCTAATGATGAAGATAAGAAAAAGAACAAATTTACATAATAGAACATCCATTAGATTGAGTTCAACTTTTAGTTATAGCTATATGAATGTAAAAACATGTAGGTAGAAGTAATTCTTTTGAAACAGTAAGCTGTAATATAGAAAACAACAAGACCTTCGATGACTCTATGAATATTCTGTAATTATCTAGATAGAATTAAACTTCAAACCCTGTATGAAATTTGTAGGAGACATCCTTAGGAATAACATATCAAAATTTGAGAACAAACGGACAAGGTTCGGGTAGTGAAACGATTTTTCTTCTCTAGGTACTACATCTGGAAATTTTTGCAGAATTTAGGAAAGAAGATAGCAATTACTGCTCTTAATACAGTGAGATATAGACTTAGGTTTCTTCATGAAAAATGTTAATCTATGTATTTTCTATAATATACTGAAATTTCGTAACATTCCAATAAAATTAGTTATACTTTCTGTGTCTGTGATCGAAACTGCTCATTTTAGTCCATAGACTATTTTGATCCGAGAATGAGCAATAGCTGTTATGCCCCTTGTACTTGACTTGTATGACATGTATGGAGTCTAGTGACCTTATGATAGTTGTTAGTCTGTACAAGAAAAGTCTCATCCATCATTTGATACCAATGGTGGCATGCGTGTGCAATGAGTGTGATGCATAATGCTTGATTATGGGGTAAAAATCTGTTAGGCATGGCATGGGATGTGCCGAAATGGGTTTTATCATAAAATTTGGACACGCACGTGTGTTTCATACATGAGAGTTAAGAGTATAGATTATACTTGAGGTAGTTGTGTACTTTCGAGGTATTTTGCATACAATGATTGCATTAATCAAATGTGTGAGGTGTGAAATGTGTGCTTGAATGAGTAAGAGATTTCCATCGGTACTGAGATGCCAGTGATGCCCGTCAGAAGTTGGGATGCCCATGCTGTGTGATCTTGGATGCCTCGGTCCCATGTTACTGCGATGCCTTGGAGTGAAATGCCCTTGTATGTGATCAAGGATGCCTCGGTTGTGTGATACTAAGATGCCTCGGAGTGAGATGTCCCATGCTAAGTGATCTTGGGAGGGCCTCAGTTGTGTGATACCGGGATGCCTTGGAGTGAGATGCCCATAATAGAAATATTGTGGAAGTCCGGATAGGGAATTCCGAAAGTGACTCGATCGGGTCAGTAGAGTTCCAATGGGTAAATTGATTGAGGGTGGACTTGATATTCACACTAAATTATAATTCTACTTGGTAAGTGAGTTCATCCAATATTGTTGCATTTCATCTTGATATAGATTGATTCTATGATATATATATATATATATATATATGGATGCATTTATGACGTTTCATATAAGGTGGTTATACATATGGTGCATTAATATTCTTTTAGTTATACCTGTGACAATCCTGTCTTAGTATCTTAAACTATTTGGTTATGATTCTCTTGTAAACTTGATAGCTATGGATTGTCTAGTTAGAGTCTTATTATTTCTTTACTGGGCATAGTTGTTGCTCATTCCTTATATTTTTCAGATTGATAGAATGGACGTGCTGCTGGTAGCCCGTTACGGGTGGTAGCATGCCTCAAGGTTTCTTTTCACGATGTATATGAACCTGACGTTGACATGACTTTCTCCAAGTATGAGGCTACATTGTGGATAGACAATGGTAAAGCTGAGATAATTCCGATGAGGTTTGTTGCGTGGTTCGTGAACCTCGAAGGGGAGATGTTTGGCCCTCTTCCTTATGGTGCTGATGGACTTGGAGCTAGGACGAATGGCGCCTAGACGCCCGTGATCGTGTAGAAGCTGGAGGAATGTCTTTTACTTTTTGATAGATGTGGGCTCATGTGGGATAGTGGAGTTAGATACCCCCTCACCCTTTTTCCCTTGCTGTTTACTTGCATCTTCATTTTTGGAACTTGTAAATGCAATGTATATATAGGTGCAAGACTAGAAGTAATCCAAGTTGATTTTTGTAAGCCTGGATGTTACTAAGGAGAGTAATGAAGCTTCTCATGATCCTTATCTATGATCCTGGTTGAATTGTCTAATGTTAGATGACGGGACTATTATAGGACAACATTGTATATAAAAATTTAGGTTTTAAAATATCCATGTTATACATGCTACCCTTTAAAGGTGAACGCTAGTTAAACCTTTTGTAATGAATAAGTCCTATAAAGGAAAGATAATCCATATAATTTCCGCTTGCGCTTAGTACGTGATGCTACCAGGACATCACATATTGCATATGTTCACTTGTTCGGTAATTCTTTGAAGTCTCAATAAATTAGGTAAAAAACATTTGTGGGTTATTAATTTGATTTTCATTGTATCTATGATAGGTGAATCTCGAGTATACTAGGATTTTTGAGTTTTACATTTAAGTGATTATTCAAATTGTTATATTAACTTCTTATTGGTTTCATTTTTACTTTTGGGAGAAGAAATATTCTCCAATATCTGAATTTTTTCTGTTGAGACTCTTTCCGAATTTGCTCCATATATGCTTATCATGTATGCTTTCGGTTGCCAATTCCATTTCAATGGCAAATTATGGTAAAAAAGACATCTTATTTTCATGGAATAAAGGTGTCTTTACCAGAACTCAGGATGGTTCTACACATATCGTCTCTCACGGTTAATTTGGGCAGTTAGTTACGCGTTGAAACAATAATATGGGGACGTATAAAAAATGGTGCATGACCTGTGTACCTATTAATTATTCGAATAGAAAACAAAGAGACTTGATGGGCCGCCTGAAGCCTATGCTCGGATTTTATAACCATCTCCTACACCACCGAGCAAGCCCATCAAAGGATAGCTGGATGAGTTGAGACGTGTATACTCTCCCATTAGTTGTAAATATGCTACAATCTTTGAATTGTGCACCCTCAAACCTCTAGTTACCACCATTTAAGTAACACCGATAGCGACACGTGACATACGATACGACATAACATGACATGCCGACACGTCATTTAAAAAAAAAAAAAAAAAAAAAAAAAATATATATATATATATATATATATATATATAATTTCGACACATGGATATGTTATATATTAAATGTAAATTTTTTCATATACATGATAAATTATCATTTTTAAGATTATTTCAATCAAATTAATTTGATTCAAATTCACAAATAAATAAATAATAATAAAAGAGCCTAAAATGAATTTATACTAAAACCGTTTTTTTTTAACAATTTGTTAATATCATTCCTTATTTCAATTTGATATATTCAATTACATTATATCCCAATAATCCATAAAACTTGGAAGGGGAAAAAAAATTCACATTCCAGTAACAATAAATCAAAAAAAAAAAAATCTGTATTCACCATCAAATATAACAATAAGTCTTTCCCCTTTATTATTTTAATTATTTTTATTTTATTTACATATTTACATTTTGACCCCTCATTTATTGCAATTTTTTTTTAAATAAAAAATTGACTCGTGAGTGATGTCAGGAGTTTGACCATGTGTTGGATTTTTTGACACTTGTTGATCGTGTGTTGGAATATGTTGGAGTGTGTTGGACATGTCTTGAAGTGTCCAACATAACACGAAGGTTACCAAAGAGTGTTGGTGTTTTCTAAACCACCATCACCATCTCTCTCTCTCTTTTTCTGGGCATATCAATTGGCTATTTTGGATAAGCATTTCCCTTTGTGATTCAGCTCACGAAGCCTGTTTCTCCCTAGCTAATGAGCCTGTCCACCCATTGATTTGGTCTTGCTATTAGTAATGAGCTTGACATGAATCAAATAAGCAATGATCACTTTCAATTAGATCATAGCCCAGTCTTACTTGAACATTAGTTTGTTGACCTCAAGCTTACGTTAATAAGGGTTTCGTTGACCTCAGATCAGCTTTTATGTCGATGGAAGTCTACGATCTTTATCAACCTCTATTCCAAGGTCGAGATCATCTTTGACGTCTCTTCAGACAGAGAGAGAGAGAGAGAGAGATTTGCCTAAGGTGGTGGCATGTGGCGATATTAACCATAAGGGGCATTTGTGGTCGCAGAGACAGAGAGAGAAAGAAGGTGGACAGAGGGAGTGAGCTAGAGATTTGTTTTACCTAGGTAAAATATCCGACTAAGGACAGGATGGGTGCGGATGATAGGAGCGTGCAATAGAAGCCCGATACCCTTATTTAGGAAATGACTAAGAGGGAGCCCAAATCTAAGTCTGTCAATATATCTGGTTAGAGCCACCTTCAGTCAAAAACTCAAGCCAATCAATTAAAAACCACATAGGATATATCAATTGCTCTACACCATACCCATTATCTGATGTAGGACTTCCTAATGCACTCACACATATCAATAATCTCCCCCTGCATTAATGTTAGGCTTGCTCTCCTTAATTCAGGTATCATTATGTAATTCTCAACTTAAATTTCCAATTGTTGCATGTGAGGACCACAACAAGTACAATGTTTACCTTCATCATTGGTCTTTTTATCTAGACCAAACCATGAAAGTCATCGTTCGGACATGTTGCTACGCCACCGCCCCAAAATCGTGTTGATCACGACATTCCTTGCTTGAAATATTCATCGAACACCTAAGTAGATTGAGGACCCACCAATCAACCATTGACTCTAATGCCATTTGTTAATAGCACGCATCAAAACCCAATACCTTCACGTAGCAGATTGCCAATAGAGAACATTTAAGTCTAAGTTTGTCCACATATGCAATTAGATCCATATTCACTCAAAACTTAGGCCAATGAGTTATGAACTAACTAAAATATATTAACTACTCTATGCCACACTAATTCTCTGAAGTGGGACTTTCTAACAAAATTTGCACGTGCATCCCAACAGAGGCCCCAACTTAAACATTTAAACCAACGTAAGTTAGTGGGAACAATAACCACCGAAAAAAACAAAAGTAAAGACCATTGTTAGTAGAAAAGCATGCATATCATTTTCAAGTACATTAGATTTCATGATGAAATTAAGAGAACTAAGGCGAGTGATTGTTATTGAATTTGCATTAAGAGCCAATTTTTATTAGAATGATTAGGAGAAAGGATATGAGACTATATATGAATAGGGATAAAAAGAGAATCAAGGCAATAATGATGAGAGGAGAAACCTAACCGTAGGATTAGAGAGAGAGAGAGAGAGAGAGAGATTTGAAAGATTTTGAAGTGATTTTAGCCGACAGAGATCATTGAAGACATTGGAAGCAAGAGGTCACGAGGATCTTGGAGAGTAATTCAACTTCTTGTTTGTTAACAACTTGAAGGATTCATAAAAGTATGTGATTTGTATAGTTGATTGGTGGTTCACTTTCAAAGTGCATTTGTGTTTGGTGAAAATCTCAATAAAAAAAAGTTCGTGATCATCATAGTTTGCAATCGACCTTTTAATTCACTTTGACAAAAGAGACTTGGATGAAAGTGGGCATTGTGGTGTACTAATGTGTTCCAATAGTTCAATCTAAAGAAAGACTTCAAGAATGAAGGTGGCGTTTCCATTGTTGTAATCCTCACAAGATAATAGAATGAAGATTCAAGTTGAGATAAGAAGATACAAAAGAACAAAAGCAAACCTAAAATTGAGTTTTACGTAAATAGGAGATTGTTAAGATGCATGTGTGAATTATATTAGAAAAGTCTTATATTGGAGAAATAGTGTGGTGTTGAGCAATTAATTTATCTTAATTGGTCCATAATTTATTGACTTAAACTTTTAAGTGAAAGTAAGTTCAATTAGATATGTCGACAAGCTCAAACAAAGGCAAAAAAAAAAAAAAAAAAAAAAAAAAAAAAATTGTGCAAATGACCCTTGGTTCTCATGAGTGAACCATTGTTTTGCTTTTCTTTTGATTTTTAAATCTCACTTTATTTCTTTACTTTTTAATAATAATAAAATTTACGTGGATAGTCATGTTAACGTGATTGGCCCCAAAAGCTGTCACGTAAGATCATTTATACTGAAATAATAAGGGGACTATATTTTTACCTTGAGCAGGATTCGTGCCTTTTTTTTAGACAATTAAACACTAGGACTAGATTTCCGCATACTATAATAACACATTAACAATTTTGGGATTTGGATTTTAAATTTACTAATACAAATTGAAAATATATATCGAGAGAACTTAATATAGATCTTCAATCTCAATCTAAAATCTTCTAAGACTGCGACATCAACCTACTATCAAAGTTTGCTGAATAGTGATCTCCGAGGTCAACCACAAAGAGATAGAGAGATTGTTCGTAGAATTCTAAGTAAACGTGTTGAACAAGTAATATAATGATAAGAAAAAGTATCGTCCCACAAAGATTGATGATTAATAAACTAATTAAATACTAAAATAGATTAATTCTAAAATTTATCTAATAGATCAAAATATAATTTAGAATAAATTAAGAGCAAAATTGGGAGACTAAATGCAGTAAATCAATCAAATAAATATGTTAGAGCATCCGATTTCACCATAACTACTAGATATGAATTTCAGATTGTTGTGGGTACAAGAACAATATCAAACATGTGATAGTGAATTTCCAAATCAATTTACTATCCTATCTTCAATTTATTAATCAACTATATCTCTATGTGAATTAAAATAAACATAAGTAAATTAAAAACTATGAATATTCATGGCTTACAATGAGTCTTTTAGATCACCTTATCACCGAAAACTACACAAATAATGCGGTATATCTCTATCCACGTTTAATTCATGGTTATATATTATAATGAACAATTGCATATTATCACTTCTCAGTCTCAAACATGCACATCGAATCATTCAAGTGATGGCCAATCACTCAAAAGCATTATATATAATTTACATGAATGAAATCAATTGTAAAACATAAAAATCATGAAATTCACATCACGATTAGGTTATATCGTAGCCCTAACAAAAGAAAATTAGAACATAGTAGAAAAAGAAATAAAAATATATATCAAACCCGGCATCTTGAATCAAAGAACAAGAATTCTGTCACCACTTTGGTCTTCTCTTCAAAATACTTGAAAAACTCTCAGAAGAATGAAAAAATGATTTAACAAAAAACCTCACACCCCTCTCTAGCTCTCAATGTTCTCCCATTTAGAGGATATATCCAAGCTCCAAGCAATTGCGCATAAAATTAGGGAGTAAATCAAATGATTTTGATTTGATATCTGTCTTCCACTACTTCTTGATTTGAATTCCTGATTTTTTTGTCATTCTTTTCCTTATATTCTTTATATCTCATTATTCTGCACAAACAAGGAAAATTCAAATAATTAGAAGAAAATCCAAATATTTTCTCATAGATATTGCATTAATTGTTGTCTAAAATAGATAAAATAACTTTATTTTTATAGAGTTATCAGAGATTATTGTAATTGTGATAGCGGTTGTGGTGACAAGTGATGAGGACGATAACAATAAAGGTAGAACATATTTCATATGACAGATATATCATGTGCTAGTAATGAATGTAACTGATCAATTAAAAGTGAAAAGCATATACACATAAAACCATGGGCCACATGGCTTCCAAATGCACTCATATTGACAAGACAATCAAGGAATCATATAGCTATAGCTTTGGGATTGTTCATCTGCAGATAGCATGCAGAAGAAAAGTAAATGACTCGAGGCATTTAAGGGACCATGTGGATCTTCTGGAGTGGGTTTGGGAGCATTATGGAACAGGAAGCCTTTTCGAATATATCAGCTTTTTCTTTTTTTCCGAAGTACCCATGTTATAATTTCTTCATACAAGATGGCCGCTGCCAATGAAGCAGACGATACATGTGCTCAGTTCTCAACATTTTATTTGTGTTTCGGACCAAGTTAATGGCTTCATAATTGTAGAATTATTTTTGCAAGGACAGAAAATTTCGGAGGCTAAAGTTAAAACTAAGAAGTCTGTGACCAATTTTGGCGATGAGAACACGAATTTAAAATTTGCTATTAAAGTGTCGAGCTCCATTAGGTACTGGCAGTGCATGTATCGGGTGCCGAAATCAAGTAAAAGAAGTTTTGAGTGAAAGTGAGAGTAATTAGATGCTTCAGTAGGCTCAAGTTTTGAGCCCCTATTGAATCTCCCAATTCTGAAGGTATATGGACTTGACAAACAATCTCACTGATCATCACCCATTGCCGAGTTGTGATTTTGGAATCAAATTCTAGCAGCAAACCGGCACCGCGAAAGAGAGGACCTTAAGAGATGAAGTAGTGATTTTGTGGCGGAATTTGCTCTTTGTGATGAACGTTTTCATTGCCCAAAACCTTCTTGGTGATGGGACTAGAATTCCGTCGGCATATGTCAAGTATCTAATGAAGAACAAGGTTTTCCTTGTGAGATGCTCTAGCTTTAGCAACAAAATTTGCACTTTCATCCCGAAAATTGTACTTTCGATAGTGAAGCCAAGCCGTATAAAGGCGAGCAGCCCTTATAGCAGCAATAACAAACGGCCTACTTATAGTCTTTTCCCATTTTTTTCTCAAAATCTTTTTGATATTCTTGTTTGCTGCGAGGGAACTCTAACCTCACAATCAAAGGTTCCCTCTTAAATGTAAGATGAGATTTTGGTTAGTTCATATCACCTTTGGGGCCAAGTTCATTGCTAAATTTAGTTGCTATAGCATATGCTTCTAAGGATTTATTTGGATTCGCCTTCACTTAGTATGTTTTATTTAATCTTGTTTAAATCTAAATATCGAGAGTCATGCTTTTAGACTTTTTCTTTTAATTTGAAATTCCCAAAACTATCAAATGTTGCCATATAGATTGATTTATGATTTTCCACAATTTTTTTGAAATTAAGATAATGTTTTAAATCTTAACAAAAAAAAAAATTGTTTTTTTATTGAAGTCCCGAACAGATGCACAATGTCGTGGAAGAGGCCTCTTAATAGGTCTTGATATGCCAGTAAGAGTGTATAACAAGCTGAGGCCAATGCCTCTTCCCACGCCTCAAGTTGACTATTCCCTCAGCGTGTCCCAGACTTCAGCCCGACTTCTCTTTTTCTACAAAACCAAGTTACAAGGTTCCCAGAAATTCCAAATATTTCCCAAAGCATGAACTTTTTGACTTGGACCCGGGCTGTAATTTTGTGCACCTTAATTTACGCAAACAATCTGTCTTTCTATAAAATCATCAGGAGAAGACATTCTCTATCTTCTTCTTCTTCGTCTTATTGGCTTTGTAGCTCCACCTCGCTCCTCATCCGACGATCCAGGTTCCCTCTCTCTCTGCGCGTGTGTAATGTTTATGGTATTTTCGCTTTGTTAGTCCATGTTTAATGAAGCTTTTCTTATCATTTATCCGTCAACAAGTAGCCATTAACAGTTCTATTGTTATTTTTTAGACATAAACAAGTAGCCATTAGCAGTTGCTGCTATACATTTGTGCGGCATTCGTCCTGGTATTATACCCCAGCTTTTACGGTAGCTCTAGAAAAGGCTGGGAGAGTCGGGGACGGGTTCAAATCTCGGTAAATGGGATTCTGGTCTTGTGGAGTTTCCCCGTCTTACCGAGAGGAAAGGAAAAAGAGTGGATTCTATTGCTAGAAACATTCGACAAAAAGCACAAAACGATTATAGGTCTTGGAATGCATCGAAAGATTTTGGGACATATAGTTTCAACTGGCCCAATTAGACAGTTGAAAAGCAGTTGTTAGTTGTTGGTAAGTTTCTCGTGGATGAGTCCATCCATGAGGGAAGCGACTTTATCCCATGATTCAAGTTGATACGTTTCTTTTCCTAGTCAATGGGGAGTTGCACCTCAAGACATGTAGTCTCCGTCATCCTAACTTTGTAGGCAGACTTAATCGATCGACTTACTATTGACATGTCTCTACCTTCTTCGGCTGTGGGCTAGTATTTAGCAAGAATTTTGTATTTTTCTGCATTTGCTTGAAAGGAAGTTGCATAAAATAAGAATAAACAGAGTTATTTACAAACACCAGCAGAAATAGAGTTGTTTGCAAACACTAGCGTGAGGTCGACATGCTCATATGTTGCTAAATCGGATTTTAGATAGCATAATGTATTATATGGTGCGTGGACCATGTAGATCAGGCACATCCGGACTGTTGATCGTGTGTACCCCATAATGAGATCCACACAAGTAGATTTGGATGATATTGATCCCCATGATCTATCAACCATAGAGTAACTTCTCGGGGAATGCTTAAGTTTGGTTCTCGGCCATGTAGACGTTACCTATTACTTTAAAAATCAAATCAACGCACTGGTTTATCAGATGTCAGTTATGTAATGAACAAGAATTGACATGTACTCATATGCAAACGCTGTACGTAGATGTCAGTCAGTATTGACATCAGTGATACATTACGCAACAACTCTTATGTCTAATGCAACTCCTCTAAGCTAGTTCAGCTTCCCCATTAGAAGCGTTAGATCAATGTAGTCTCAAATCATTCTTGAGGCCATTTCATTTGAACCAATATAAGTTGTGACCATTTGAAGCTACCAGTTGCATCGCTAAAGAAATCGTATTTGGTTGCTAGGATTAAGGCCATTCTGCGTGATGTGGTGGAGGTACTTGGGTTTTAAAAGAAACTGATGTGCATTTATAGATTGCAAAAAGGCACGACAGGTTGAACCTAAGGAAATACAGTGAGAGATGTTGTAGTGACGAGGTGTTTGGCATTAAGCACACCAACGCAATGTTTTCAAAGGTTGTTAGATGAATTGACATTTTGATTAAGATCAAGTAGTGCAAGTACAAAATTTTGCTTTCATAAGTTCTAAGCCGCATCTGCTTTCAGTTGGTGTGCCATGTTTCTCAATTGTCCCCACAAGAAATTTCTCCCAAGTCCATCAATTCAGAATCTCTTGGCTTCTAAGGGATCAAGCTACTGCATTACATAAGAGGTGGAGCACAAGTGACCGATTGAGTTGAAGTCACTCGCTCGATCCAATATTTCAAGAAACTATAGCAAAATGCTTTGCCATGGAATAGTGTATGATTCATGTACATCTTGGCCCCCAAAATTTTCTAGATTTTGCAATGGTGATCATACTCTTCATTTATTCCTAATGCACCTCCTAGATGCATAGGATTCCATCACTTCCATAACTTTCAAATTCTCTATCAGCTGCTGTCTATGTTATCAACTAGATGAATGTTGTTGATAACAACAGTGATAAAATAGTATAACATCCATGTCATACTTCTTCCAATTCCTTTTCAGAGCATTGAATGATTTGAAATGTCTATTGGCCATCCTCAAACATTTGGTTTCTATTAGAGCTTCTATCACTGAGATTGTGCAATTGACTTTTGTATTTCTGTTTAATTGTTCATCAATGACTTAAATTTTCAGACTTCGGTCACTGCCAGTGCTCCCCCCAGTGAGCAGGAGCTAGTGAAAGAATGCAAACAAGCCTCTGAATCTTTGGAAAAGTTATAGTTCACAGCTCTATGAGAATGCGTCTGACGAAAGAGGCTCTAGCACAAATACTCTTCATCCTTTCATTATGCATTCCATCTGCCAATTCTGAATCCTTCAAGAACATTTCTTTCCATTTCCCATCTTTTCGAATGGACGATCAGAGAATAAATTTTCAGGGAAATGCCTCCATTGTGAACTCTAATATCCAACTCACTCAAGGTGAGCCATTGGAGGATCCCACGGACGCAGTTGGCCGAGCAACATATTATCAGCCCATGCAACTGTGGGATAGTTCAACGGGGAATGTGACAGATTTTGTCAGCCAGTTTACTTTCGCTATTGACTCCCATAAGAACCACTCCCGTGCTGAAGGAATGGTTTTCTTTCTCCTCCCAATGGATCGCAGATCCCTGAGCACTCAGGACGCTTTCTAGGCCTCACCAATTCAAATCCAAACACTACCAACACTAGTGCATTTGTTGCGGTAGAGTTTGATACTTTCCATAAAAATTTGACAGATGTGTGGGATCCGCCGTGTGATCATATTGGCATTGATGCGAAAAGCCTCACTTCTGTCAATGCAACTTGTGTCTCATGGATGGATTACAGTATATTCCATGGTCAAAAATTCCATGCTACCGTCACATACAATGCTAAAGCAATGAGCTTGAGTGTTCTTTTTGGAGATAATGCCGAAAATTCTACCAGCCTTTACTATCAGCCACTCAACCTGACAGAGTACTTGCCAGAGTGGGTGGTTTTCGGTTTCTCGGCATCGACCGGGCAGTTTCTTGAGGCTCATACTATTTTCACATGGGAATTCAAATCTGGTCCACATGTGTTCGACACTCCTACATGTCATGCAACTCGAGAAAAACAGGGCGAGTCATGGTCTAGGGGGGTTATCATAGGCTTAAGCTCTTTGATGTCGCTTATCCTTGTTGCAGGATTTGGCTGGTACGGTTACAAGCTAAAGAGAAATAGAAATGGTCAAAGTGGAGAAGAAGAAGATTTTCGTGGGATCGGTGAAGGATTTGGACAGTCGAAGGGACCCAAGAAGTACTCCTACAAGGTCTTGGCCGGGGCAACTAACAACTTTTCCAATTCCCGGTTGCTCGGGGAAGGGGGTTTTGGAGGAGTGTATGAAGGCCACCTCAATGATGTAAATTCCCATGTCGCTATCAAGAAGATCACTCCAGAGTCCAACCAAGGTGTAAAGGAGTATGCCACCGAAGTGAAGACAATTAGACATCTCAGGCATAAGAATTTAGTGGAGCTTGTTGGCTGGTGTCATGAGAGAAGCAAGTTTCTCCTCGTGTATGAGTACATGTCCAACCGAAGCTTGGACTCTCACTTATTCAAAGACAAAGTACTGCTAACATGGGAAAGGAGGTACAATATTGCTAAAGGCATCGCCTTAGGCCTAAAATACTTGCACGAGGATTTGAAACACTGCGTTGTGCACAGGGACATAAAGTCTAGCAATATCCTACTCGACACACATTTCAGGCTAAATTAGGCGATTTTGGCCTAGCTCGGATAGTCGACCATGCCAAAGGGTCACAAACCACCGTATTGGCTGGGACACTGGGATATTTGGCCCCTGAAATATCCCAGTGTCTATAGCTTTGGAGTTGTACTCCTAGAAATAGCCTGTGGACGAAAAGTTATTGACTTGAGAGCATCAGAAGACCAAGTCCAACTGGTGGAGTGGGCTTGGGAGCTCTATGGAATTGGAAAGCTATTAAATGCAGTGGATCCGAAGTTAGGAGAAAATTTCGACGCAAGACAAATGGAGTGCTTGATGATTGTCGGCCTCTGGTGCGCTCATCCAGACCCTAAGGAATGGCCTCCCATAAGCAAGGCAATAGCCTTTTTGAACTTCGACGCTTCCCCGCCCATTCTCCCACTAAAGTTGCCCATCCCTACATATATCGCACCTCCAACTTCGACGCCTGAATTGTCACACATTTCGTCCTCCCACTTCAGAAGCAGTGAACCATCGAGCGCTTATAGTACTGAACCGTCCGCATTTACCAGCTCTTCCTAGAAATCTTCAAGTTCAGCTTCTTCTGAATTTCTTTCGAACGCAGAGTAAGTTCACTGCTTTTATGGGTTATGTATTGCAACTTTGTGTCCTACTATCAGTAAGTATTACATGTATATAAGCACTGCTGCTTGTTGCTGCGGCTTGTTATATTGGACGGAATTGACTGTTCTGTGGAAGCCGAAGCCGGAGAATCTTGTTTCCCTGTAATGTTAACGACCTGGAACTATTGCTGCGAGCGTCGGTGGTTGTCATTAGTCATCCGTTGCTTTGCTTTTCTTTATATTTTTAAATCCCTAACTTTATTTCTTTAGCTTTTGATAATGAAAAAATGTCACGTCAATTGTCATGCTAACACGGTCAAAGATTGGGACTAGACTTTTCCTCAAAGAATAGTAGTACATGAAACAATTTTGGGATTTGGCCTTCAATTTATACAAATGAAGTATATTTAAATCAAGAGGACTCAGATTGAGATCTTCAACCTCAATCAAAGGTCATTTAAGATCGTGACATTCATCAACTAACAAAGGTTAATGAATAGTGATCTCGGAGGCTGATTGCTTTCTAAGGAGATAGATCGAGAGACTATTGTAATTGCGATGGCCACTGTGGTGACAAATGATGAGGACAACAGCTATTACGAATGATGCAATGAGCTGTGAGAGAACAAAAGGTATTTTATGTGATGTATATATCACGTGACAATGACATGAGGTATAATCAATTAATCAAAATTGAGGGCACACATGCAAGATCATGGGTTTCCAAGGTCTTAAATGCATTCAAATTAGCAAGGCAAGTAAGGAATTGGACATCTATAACTTTGGAGTTGTCCTTCTAGAGATACTGTGTTGAAGAGAAGTCGTTGACTCAAGGCCGGTCTCATGCCCGGCTTGTGGACTGGGTTTGGGAGCATTATGGAGCAAGAAGCCTTTTGGAAGCATCAAATCCAAGGTTAGGAGAAGAGTTTGATGAGAAACAAGTTCAATGCTTGACAATTCTAGGGCTTTGGGGTGCTCATTTAGATTATAAGCTCAAGCCTTCTTTTATCAGAGAAGCAGCAAAGTGTCCTTAACGATGAGGCTTGGCCATCAGACTTTCCCATACAGATGCCTGTCTCAACATATCAGCTCCTCTTTCCGGAACATCCATGTTATCATTTCGGAGACTAAATTTTGAACCAGAAAGTCCGCGACCAATTTTGTTGATTAGAACGGGAATTTAAAAAGTCCAATTAACAATTCGAGTTACCAGGAAATATCAGAGCTACAAGGCCCCACTAAAGAGATGGCCTTTGGGGACGAAGTTGTGATTTTGTTGATTAAATTCTTCTTAGTGATGAATATTTTGATTGCTCGAGATCTTTTTGGTGACGGACCTAGAATTTTGTCAGCATAAGTCAAGTATTTAGTGATGAAAAAGTTTTCATCTTCAGATAATCAACATTTATCGACGGAATTTGCATTTTCAATCCCTAAAGATGATTTATATATAATTTTTCAAAGATTTTCTGAAATTCCAATTATATTAAAAACTTTAACGAGAAAAAAGTACCTTGTATTTTTATCTAGGTCCAAAACAAACAGGTTACTTGAAAATACCATACATACATCAATGCCCCTCGTAGATCTTCATGTCTGCTGACTATGCTTCCGATTTTCGCGTTAGAGGCTTGTCTGATTGATGGATTCTTCTTTAGTTTTCATTGGAGGATGGAAAAGAGGATGGGAAAGGGCACATTAAAATGTCGCCTGGTTCTACACAGGTCGATAATCTCCCAAAGCATGACCTTGACTTGTAGGCGGCCGTTCTTTATTCCACCTGTGTTTTTTGAACAGTCCGCTTTTATCCAATATAATTGAGGAAACAGAGAAATTCTCTTCCCTCACCCTCTCCCTCTCAGTCTCTTCTTTGGCTACGGCTCAACTTTCATTCAAAGATCCAGGTTCTCTCTCTCTCTCTCTCTCTCTCTCTCTCTCTCTCTCTTCTTTGGCTATAGCTCAACATCCAGGTTCTCTCTCTCTCTCTCTCTCTCTCTCTCTCTCTCTCTTCTTTGGCTATAGCTCAACTTTCATTCAAAGATCCAGGTTCTCTCTCTCTCTCTCTCTCTCTCTCTCTCTCTCTCTCTCTCTCTCTGTGCGTGTGCCTAGCATTATGGTATTTTTGTTGGTTTGTCAAAGGATTTTGAACAGTGTTTAGTGAATATGCTAACAAGGAGCCATTAACAATTTCAAATCATTCTTCTGCACGAACAAGTAGCCATTAACGGTTGCTACTATACATTAGTACGGTGTTCGTCTTGGTGTCATGCACCGGCTTTTATGGCGGCAATGGAAATTACCAAAAAAATCATAAATCTATTATAATTGTACCGATTTAGTTCTATACTTATTTTTTTGGTCAATTGAATCATAAAACTTTTACAGTTGTACAATTTAGTCCTTCCAACCAAATTTGACCAACTAGCATTAACATGGATGGCGACCGATGCCACGAACAATATTTTAATATTATTTTATTTTTTCTAATTTTTTAATTAATTTTTTAATCTTTTCTTCTTCTTCTTTTTTCTCTCTCTTTTTTTTTTTCTTTTTCTTTCTCTCCCTCCCTCTTTCTTTAGGTGATTGGCCAAAGGGGAGGGCCGGTCGCTGGACTAAGGCAATTGGCCAAGCTTAATTGTGGGTGAGCTCGCCCTGCCGTCACTAGGCGAGGGCAGCCCAGCCATCGGCAAGGCAAACCCTCGCTGGATCGAGTGAGGGTGAGCCCCCTCGCCGGATCCACTAGCAAGGGATTAGTGAGCTCACCTTCGCCCACATCCGAAAAGTGCTTGGCTCGCAGTCGAGCTTGCCCAACCACTGGCAAGGCGAGTCCCTGCCGGATCTGGCAAGGGCTTGCCATGTCAATAGCTGGGCGAGGGCAAACTTGGTGATCCACTAGCGAGGCTTGCCCTTGCCCGGATCTAGCGAGGGCTTGCCTCGCTAGTGGCCAGGCGGCTGTCACCCAGCGATGGCTAGGCGAGCTCGCCCTCAACGAGGCTTGACCAACCGCCTTAAAGGCGAAGGGGGTCATATCTTCGTAGATGGAATTCTAGACCTGTGGAGTTCCCCGCAATACCAAGTGAAAAATAAGAGGAATATGTTGCTCTAAATTTTCGATAAAGAGGATTAAATGGTTATCGGTTGACAAAGCATAAGTCGGACTTCACCAAAAGATTTCATTTAAAGCAAAGAAGGGCAATCTTAGATGGGAAGATTTTTTGGAACATAAAGTTTCAATAGGTCCTAAGAGAAAAGCTGGTAAGTTTCTCTTTGATGAGTCCGTCCTAGTGGAGGGCGACTACGTACAATTATTCTAACCTGAAAAGGGAGGAAAAAAACAAAAGACGAAACACTGAAAAGTGATTAAAGATGTTGAAAATAGCATGTTTCTTAGCCAAGTTAGTGTAGAGTTGGACATCAGGACGTGTAGTGTTCTTCATCTTAACTTGGGAGACTTGACTTCTAGTTGACTTACTACAGACACGTCTCTTTCTTCTTTTGCGATGGGGTAGCACTATCAAGAATTTTCTATGCGTTTGCTTGAAAGGCAAGTTGCATAAAAGAAGGATAAACAGACTTATTTGCAAACACTAGCATGAGGAAGACATGCTCATATGATGCCAACTCGGACTTTAGATAGCATAATCTCCGGCTATGGAGAGAACAATATATGGTCCAAGGACCATGTAGATCAAGTACATCTGTATCAAATAATAATCAGGGTTCCATAGTGAGAAATATTTAATTAATGATTTGGATAATATGAGTTCACATGATCTGTAGACCATACAGTAACTTATCAGCGAATGCCTACCTAACAGGGTATTGTGATGCGAGCAGCAGCCTTGTAGACCTTATCTGTATTTCTTAAAAGTTCATGCACCGGTCACGTGCGAGTTACGTAACGAGCAACAATTGACATGTACTCGTAAACAAGTCCTGTATGAGATGTTGATGCCAATCAGTATTGACACTTGCCATAAGTTGTGCAACTCTTATCTCTAATTTAGCTGCTCTAGGCTAGTTTGAGTCCATCACCAAGTCCCCGTAATTCAGCTTCCGCACTAGATGCTTTAATCCAATGTAGTTTCAAATCATCCTTCCCGAGGACGTTTCAATTGAACCGATATAAGTTGTGACTGTTTGAGTCTGCCGTCGCATGGCTAAAGAAAATGTATATAGTTGCTGGGGTCAAGGCATGTGACGAGGTGGAGGAATTGCAGCTTTGAAAGAACCTGATGTGTATTTTTAGATTTCAAAAAGGCCAAACAGGTTGAAGCCAAGGCAATACAGAGAGACACTTACAGTTTGGTTTGAGCGAGTGAGGTGTCCGCGTTAAGCAAACTGACACCAAGTTTTCACAGGTTGTTTGATGAATTTCCATTTTGGTTAAGATCAACTAGAGCTTGTACAAAACTTTGATTTATAAAGGTCTAAGCTACATCTGTTTTTCAGCTGGTGCGCCAGTTCAATTTCAATCCTCCCCCACAAAAATTTCTCACAAGTCTATCCACTCATTTGAATCACTTGGCTTCTATGGGATCACGGCTACATGATAGGCAGAACCCAAGTGACTTATTGAGTCAAGAGTCAGTCGATGTGGAATACCGTACGATTGATGTGCATCTTGGCTGCCAAAATTTTGTACATTTGTCAATGATGATCTTACTCTTCATTGTTTCCTAATGCACCTCCCAAACAACTAGGACTCCCATCACTCCTATAAATGTCAAATTATCTGTAAGCTGCAATGTTCTCAACTAGATTAATGTTATGGATAACAACAGGGATATAATATTATAATTTCCATTTCATACTTCTTCCAATTCCTTTTGAGGGCATGGAATGATTTTGAAAGTGTCTTTAGGCCATCCTCAAACATTTTCTTTCTACTAGCTCTTTATTCACTGAGACTGTGCATTTAACTTTTGTATTTCTATTTAATCATTCATGAATGACTCAAATTTTCAGATTTTGGTAGCTGCAGGTGCTCTCTGAAACGAACAGAAGTTGGTGAAAGAACGCAAACAACCCTCTAAATCTTTGGAGCAATGATAGCTCACGGCTCAGTGAGAATGTGTCGGATGAAAGAGGCTCTAGCACAAATAGTCTTCATCCTTTCATTAAGCATTCCATCTGCCAATCCCGAATCCTTTGACAACATTTCTTTCAATTTCCCATCTTTTCAATCAAACGATGAGAGAATAACTTTCCAGGGCAATGCTGATATTGCTAGTATGAGTACCTAGAGGGGGGGTGAATAGGTATACAAAAATTTCTCGAAGCTTGCACGATATTTAAACAGTTAATGATTCAATCGCAAGAGTTAAATATCAATCGAGAGACTGAGTAAGGGAAAGAGAGAATTGAACACTCGGTTTATAGTGGTTCGGCTTGATCCAAGCCTACGTCCACTCTTCTGCACTGACAGCCGATTGGCTGGATTCCACTATAATCAAAGAGCTGTTACAGTGTTGATCTTCCTTGAATTCTAGGTGTAGATGATCTACCACACTCGCTCAAGGTGTCACCAAATACAAACACTCTCTGTGTGTACAATTTCGCTCGAACAGTCTCGACTAACAATCAAGGTTCTTCAGACTCTGGAATTTCTCTATCGATCACACACTCAAAACAACTAGAACGTCTTCTTTTTATACTCCTTTATGCCATCATAGCCGTTGGCACTTACCAAAGGAATTCCTCCAATCTACCCGTTGGACGGAATCAATCAAGAAGATCATCCGAGCTAT
The DNA here is from genome assembly GCA_017140185.1 of Eucalyptus polyanthemos subsp. polyanthemos. Classification (NCBI taxonomy): domain Eukaryota; kingdom Viridiplantae; phylum Streptophyta; class Magnoliopsida; order Myrtales; family Myrtaceae; genus Eucalyptus; species Eucalyptus polyanthemos. Next base: position 18,077,910 of record CM029463.1, on the reverse strand, counting down.
TTAAGGAATCTGATGATAGCCCATCAATCCTGTTCGCCCATACAATCAGGATCTTGGTTTCCATGAATAGAACATTCCAAGATTATTTCGTCGACCATCGGATCTTCAATCGCTCTTAGATAAGAATGAAAGAATCCGAAATGATTATCCAACCAAAGAATCTATTCCGAGAATAGGATCGAATCCTCAACCATATACCTTGGCTTTGGATTTCCTTCGTATTTGGATTAGAAAAAGCTGTCGGTGAGAATAGACTTAAGTCTTGAGTCTTGAGTCTTAAGTCTTGAGTCTTGAGTCTTAAGTCTTGAGTCTTGAGTCTTGGGTCTTGGGTCTCGAGAGAACAAAGTCTTCGACTTTAAACGACGGTCTCCGAACATCCGACTTAGATCGAAAGAAACGTTTTGTCGGCTTCAAAATATTCTGGAAAGATTTCTCCAACAATCTCCCCTTTTTGATGGTGACAAAACTTTCTTGAAGATTTGAACAACTTTGACCTGCAAAACATTTCTCAAGCAATATGGCTAACTCATAAAGATTAGTAAAACAACCAGACTCTGCATCCACAGAAAATTGGTTAGTCTTTCATGAGAAACACCATATAACAACACTTAAATAAATGCAACCAGTCAAGCATCACAATCCACAGTCAATTCAGTCAAATTCACACCCAAGTTCAAGTTCTCAAGTCATACTCAAAATAAACATAACCACAAAAGTCAAAGTTTAAAAGATGATGTTTGTTCAAATTGGTTTTCTCCCCCTTTTTGTCGGCATTGAAAAGGGTGAGAAAGGAGTCATGTCTGCTTGGGAATGCGCACGATCTGGAAATCCCCAATAGATGGACTACTCCTTCGAGTTTCTTCGAGTCTTCTCTCGGATGAGCTACCTCTTCTCCCTTGGCATTGGCTTGAAGTTGCGGAGCGAGGTCTTTGAGTCTATCTTCCGGAGAGACGAAGATGCTTGTCCAGCATTCTTCAAAACTTGGATTTCACAAAATCCCAGTCAGAACATATATCTGGTTCCGCATTTCCGAAGAATATTCATGATGCTACGAAGATCTGCAGAATCATCCGTCGTGTATGCGGCATTGACTTTCTCAGATGAAGTGTATGCAGACGATGGCGCTTTTGAATGGACTGGCAGATTTGGAATCAATGCATCACCTTCTTCAGGCAAGTGAGAGACCTGAACTTCTTCTGGGTCTTCTGGAGATTGTCTTAGATCTTCACTGACAGCAGCATGAGGTGTAGACCTCTCTTGCTCGCTAACTCCCCCTGTCTCTAGGACATCGAAAGGGGAAGAGTGATGATCATGCTCTTCATTTCCCTTTTCTCCAGAATTGTCGGCAGACTTTTCTTTTTCTCCTTCTTCAACTTCTTTCTCTTTCTCTCTTTTCTTCTTCTTCTTCTTTCTCCTTCTCTCTCTGTTCTTCTTCTTCTTCTCGTTCTGCTGAAGATCTGTTTGATGAGACACGAACGTCTTGTTCTTGTCGGCGCTTGGATAGTGGGATCTTCATCATCTTCATCTTCATCATCATCATCAAGGATGAGAGTTCTTCTCTTCTTCTTCGATGGGGCACCCATGGCCTCCTTTCCTTTCCTTTTTGAAGCAGACTGGACTGGAGATTTCACTTTGAATTTCTCCATTGCCTTGGAGAGTTCTTGCAGACGCATCTTCATTAACATTTTCAACCCTACCACCATCTTTGCACACGGTCGAACAAAATGTATGTGGCAGTTCAATGTTTAGATGTCTGAAGATCTTGGTCACCAGACCAGGATAAGGCAATTGTCCTTTGTCTTTCGACAATGCTCTGTACATATGGAAGAGAATAGTGTGCGGGAGAGAAAACTTCCGTCCCGAGTTGATCGCATACATCAACTTTGCTTCGGAAGAGACACAGAAGTCTTTGACGTAGACTTCGGTCTGAGACAGTTAATCACAATCTTATGAAGCACGATGTTTATGGCCTTCATCCTCGAGTAGGTAATTTTCTTCTCTACATCCATATCTTTGACAAGATCCAGAGTAGTACGAGCGGTGAGACTTTGATAGGAGATAGCGTCCCCGTTCAACTCCAACAATGTCCGCCAACATATTCACATCTACCACGTAGACTTTGTCTCGAACACCGAATGAAATTCTATTCGCATCCAAAAAGCTCGAGTTAGAATAGAAATAAGCGGTCGATTCAGCATACCCGTCGCTGTAGAGTCGGAAGCGAGAAAGTCTCAAGTTGAAGCAAATTCAACTTTTCTCTTAAGTTCACGTTGATGGAGTCCAGAAGTCAAAATCGACACTTCTAGGGTTTATCACCCCTCTTTTTAACAGCCTGAAATATACTTTCTCCCGATCCTTGGATTTAAACAAATCCATCCGATTTCCTCTCACCTTTGCTTTGCCACACCCATTCTGGGTTTAAAATCAAGGAACATTTTGTCATCATCGTTCCCGTCAATCAGATTTTGTCCTGGCAAACGAGGATCACTGGGAATGTTCTCAAGAGCCTCCACTGCCCTTCCTTTAGGAGCAATTCCCAATTCCTCCATTTTCCGCAGAAAAAGATACTCATTTCCATAATTTTTGTCCTTAAGGAAGTCATCTATATATTTTAACGAAGAACCGAGAGGTTTTCAACGCACGATAAAGCTTATAGATGAAGGAGGGTCTTTGGACTCTTGCGGGTCGGCATCTTCGACTATATCTTCTTCCAGATGTTGACCGCACCTTGTGGGGTAGGAGGTGCTGAATGACGTGGAGGAGAGCGAATCGGACTTTGTCGCTGACTTGATAAGTCTTCTTCCTCTCAAGATCGAAATGAATTGGCCCTTTCTCCATTCTTTGTGGTCCCCTGCTTGCTATTCTTGATGATTTCCTCGAAGACGACATCTTCCTTTGTCTATTGGAAGATTCCTTCACTTGCTTTTCCCAAGAAAAATGACCACTTTCTCGACGACGAACAAGGAGTAGAAACAAAATGATCGGGAGGAGAGTGTCTTTTTAGGGTTTTGAAGATTTGGGCGAAGAAAAAGACAACTTGTATATATATATATGTACCTCGGATTTGAAAAGAGAAGTTTAAATCGGTACAAGGAAGGTGTACGAACATATCGTTTCAAAATCAATAACTACCAAAATTAATTCCTTGAAAAATTTTCGAATTTTCACACAGATTATTACCAAACAAAAGATCGTACCTTTTCAAATAACTAAGCGAGAATTCGTACCTTTTCGAATAGAAACTTACGGTCTTTAGCCATGAATGTTTGAGTCTCATGATTTAAAGTCGAGAGATCGAGTCTCGAGTTGGTGAGTCTCTAGACTTTAACTTCTTCAAGCTTCAAAATGTTGAGTCTTGAGCGGATGAAGTCGAATTGATTTTTCTCCAAAGGCTTTGTGAAAATATCCGCTAGTTGACTCTTTGAATCAACAAATTGAATCGAGATTTCTCCATTTTGAATATGATCTCTAATAAAGTGATGTCGAATCTCAATATGCTTTGCTCTTGAATGAAGGATTGGATTTTGGTGAGATTGATCGCGCTGGTGTTGTCACATCTGATTTCTGTGCATGAGTCTTCAATGCCAAAGTCTTGTAGCTGTTGTTTTATCCATAGAATTTGCGAACAGCAGCTTCCAAGAGCTACATACTCTGCTTCTGTCGTTGAGAGAGCTACAGTGCTTTGCTTTCTTGAAAACCAAGACACTGTCCTGTTTCCAAGCAGTTGACAAGTTCCAGAAGTGCTCTTTCTATCGACTCTGCAACCGGCCAGATCTGCATCTGAGTATCCTAGAAGAGTAAAGTCTCCCCTCTTTGGATACCAAAGACCGATGCTTGAAGATGAAGCAACGTATTTGATAATACGTTTCACGGCAATGAGATGTGATTCTCTAGGATCTGATTGAAACCTAGCACAGATGCAAACACTCAACAAAATATCAGGTCTAGAAGCAGTAAGATAAAGAAGTGAACCGATCATGCTCCTGTACAGCTTTTGATCTACTTTCTTCCCTTCTTCATCCTTGTCTATCTTCTGAGAGCATGACATTGGTATGTCAGTCTTCTTGCAATTTTCCAATCCAAATCTTTTGACAAGATCATTAGCATATTTTTCTTGGAAGATAAAAGTTCCTTCCTTCAATTGCTTTATTTGAAGGCCAAGAAAGAATGTTAATTCTCCCATCATACTCATTTCAAACTCATCCTGCATAGACTTAGAAAATTTCTTGCAAAGACTTTCATTAGAGGATCCAAAAATAATGTCATCAACATATATTTGAACGAGTAAAAAGCTTTTGTTTTCCTTTTTGATGAATAGAGTAGTGTCTACTTTACCTTTGACAAATCCGTTACGTAATAAGAACTTACTTAGTCTGTCGTACCAAGCTCGAGGTGCTTGCTTTAGACCATACGAGCCTTTTTCGTCCGAAGACCGAGTCGGCTTCTTTGGGTCTTCAAATCCAGGCGGTTGTTCCACATAAACTTCCTCTTGGATAAATCCATTTAGGAAAGCACTTTTGACGTCCATTTGGAATAACCTGAAATTTTTGTAACAAGCAAACGCAAGTAATAGACGAATAGCCTCTAACCTTGCAACTGTGCGTAAGTCTCGTCATAGTCTATTCCTTCTTCTTGCGTGTATCCCTTGGCCACGAGTCTTGCTTTATTGCGTACGACTTTTCCTTCTTCGTTCATCTTGTTCTGAATACCCATTTTGCTCCAATAACGGTTTTACCTTTCGGTTTAGATGTCAATTCCCGAGACATCATTAATATTGAACTGTCGAGCTCCTCTTGCATAGCTTCGATCCAGCTTTCATCGAGATAAAGCTTCTTCTATGCTTTTTGGTTCAATTTCGAGATGAGAGCAACAGCACTAGATTCTTCATGTCTTTTTGATCGGTGCGGATTCCTTCATTGATTTCGCCAATAATGAGATCTTTAGGATGACTTGGATTTGTGTTTCCGATTCTTGGTTGATTTGCTTGGTTGATGATCTCTTTCTTTGTTTGAATCTTCATGAGCATCTTGATGATGGACTTCCGAGTCGAGATGCTTCTTGAGTTGAAGACTTTGGAAGGTCTAGCGTGAGTTCGATTCTTCATATTGAGTCCGGCTGGATTCATCTTGCTTATTTGAGTCTTGGAATTTGACATTCATTGATTCTTCCACAGACCGCTTTTCTTGTTATAGACTCGTAGGCTTTGCTTGATGTAGAGTATCCAAGAAAGATGCCTTCATCTCGATCTTTCTTCAAACTTACCAACTCGATCATTTGCATTTTTCAAAATAAAGCATTTGCAACCAAATACATGAAAGTATGAAACACTAGGCTTCTTACCTTTGAACAATTCATAAGGGGTTTTCTCAAGAATAGGTCTTAGAAAGACTCTATTTATTAATATAGCATGCGGTTGAAACGACTTCAGCCCAAAACCGTGAAGAAATTTTGCTTTCAATTAAAAGTGTTCTAGCCATTTCTTGAAGAGATCTATTCTTTCTTTCCACAACTCCATTTTGCTGAGGAGTGTATGGAGAGGAGAATACATGTTTAAAACCAGATTCATCACACAATTTTGTGAAATCTTGATTTTCAAATTCACCTCCATGATCTGTTCTTATACTTGAAATAGCACATCCTTTTTCATTTTGAACCTTTTTAGCAAATTTCTCAAAGTATGAAAAGGTTTCTGACTTATTTGCAAGAAAATATACCCGGGTAAATCGAGAGAAATCGTCTACAATTACTAGACAATACTTCTTACCTCCAATGCTCGGGTTCTTGTTGGTCCGAAGAGATCCATATGAAGCAACTGCAGTACATGATTAGTAGATACATGATTTGTTTGCTTAAATGAATTTCTTACCCGCTTTCCCGAGAATGCATGGAGTGCATAAGTCGGACTTATGGTAAGGCAATTTAGGTAGAGCTCGAACAAGCTGCTTAGAAGAGATTTTGGCTAATTGCTTCTTGTTGATATGGCCAAGCTTTCGTGCCATAGAACTGCTTCATCTTGAATTGAGATTAAGCATTGTTCTTCATTTGGCTTTACATCAAGGAGATAGATGTTTCCATGCCTTTGACCCATGAAAGACGAGTCGAATCTTTGCTAATTCCAGAACATATGCCTTCTTGAAAGGAGATCTTGTAACCGCATCACACAATGGCCGATGCTTTGAGTAGATTGTAGTTGAGTCCTTCCACTAGAGAGACATTGCTTATTGTGAGATTTCCAATTTTTACAGTCCCGAATCCCACAATACTTCCTTTGCTATTTCCTCCGAAAGAAACTTTTCCACCATTTACTTGAATAAGCTTAATGAAACAATTTGAGTCTCCTGTCATGTGTCTTGAGCATCCGCTGTCAAGATACCATTTTATCTTCTTTTTGACAGAGACCTGCATTCAAAAGAGAGTCTCAAGCTTTCTTTGGTACCCAAACTTTCTTGGGTCCTTTGGTGTTAGTAGGATGAGCATTATTAGGCCATACTCTCTTAACAGGCTTCCATACCATAGGACATTCTTTTTCAAAATGATCCTGACTGTTACACTTAGAACACCTTAAAGCATTTCGACCTACAGACTTTACAAACACTCTTTTGAAATGATTTTTATAAGCCTCTTTTGATGGTCTTTTCTTAATTCTTTCTTTTACTTTTGGAAAATCAATCAAGGGGATTGTTTCCGCTGTCATACCTAGACCCGAGACTTATTAAAGTAAGGTCTTTGACCGAAAGCACTTTTTCAAGCTTTTCGGATCCTATCGAAAACTTCTTTGAAATATTTGATAAGTCTGTTTTTAAGAAGACATTTTCTTTCAAAAGATCATCTTCTTTTTCTTTAAGAGCAGAAACATTTAGGTCTAGACTTTTAACTCTTTCTTCTAAAATAATTTCCTTTTGTTTCAGAAATGAGTTTTCCTTTTTAAGTTCGGAAATTCTTTTGAGAGAAGTCTTGAGACTCGAAACACAGTTCATCAATATATTTAGAGACTTTGACAGGAATTTTAAAATTACTTACCTCAAATTCACCGTCGAGTCGATCCAATCTGAGTCCGAGTCCGAATGTGCCATCAAACATATGTTGGCGTATTCATTATCACTCTCTTCACATTCTCAGTATGACTCCGTGTTTCGGCTTTGAGAGCCTTTCGAAACTTCTCAGCTTTTCCTCTTTTCTTTTCGAAGAGGACAGTTGGGTCTCGATGTGTCCCTTCTTCTTACATTCGAAGCAAACTACATCTCTATTTGGTTCCTCATCATCAACGAGACTTGGTCTCTGTCTTTGAAAACTTTGTTTCTTTGGGTTGAACCTTCGCCTTTTCTATTCAGTTTCTTGAATCTTCTTATCATAAGGGCGAGCTCCTCATCATCCATATCATCTTCGAAATCTGCATCATCGTAATCATCATTTGATTTTAGTGCAATAGATTTCTTACCTCTTGGATCTTCGTCTTCATTAATTCGTTCCACTTCGTAAGACCGAAGAGTTCCAATTAGCTCGTCTACGAGATAATGGCATGATTCTTTGCGTCTCTCTTATTGAAGTCTTTATATGATTCCAATCTTTGGAGAGTCCACGCGAAGCTTGTTCACCTTCATGGGATCAGAAATTTTTGTCCTTGGTTCTCAAGACCATTGACAATATCTCGTAAAACGACTAAACATGTCGATTCTGATTCTCCAGTTTCATTTTGAAGGCTTCATATTGACCGAGGAGAATATTGATTCTAGTCTCCTTCACTCGATCTGTTCCTTCATAGGTGATATGTAATCTATCCCATACTTCTTTTGCTGTAACACAAGAAGATATTCTGTTATATTCGGTTGGAGACAAAGCACAATATAAAGAGTAAATTGCTTTTGCATCGAGTGCTTGTCTCTTGTTTATTTCTTCCCCGAGGCATTCCGGCTTCAACAGTTTCTTTTCCTCTTTCGAAACCGATGCAACAATAGGAGTGATTCCTCTTTCCACAACATCCCATTCCGGAGGATCCTTGGATCGTAGAAAGCTTTCATCTTGTTCTTCCAGATGTTGTAATCCTTTCCGTCAAAGTAGGGTGGTCTCGGTATTGCTTTGCCCTTCCATCAGCCCCGGTGCTAGCATACTAGCCATGGATCTTTTACTCAAAGTAAAACACTTCAAACAAAGTAAGAACACGGGCTCGATACCAATTGATATTGCTAGTATGAGTACCTAGAGGGGGGGTGAATAGGTATACAAAAATTTCTCGAAGCTTGCACGATATTTAAACAGTTAATGATTCAATCGCAAGAGTTAAATATCAATCGAGAGACTGAGTAAGGGAAAGAGAGAATTGAACACTCGGTTTATAGTGGTTCGGCTTGATCCAAGCCTACGTCCACTCTTCGCACCGATGTACCGATTGGCTGGATTCCACTATAATCAAAGAGCTGTTACGTGTTGATCTTCCTTGAATTCTAGGTGTAGATGATCTACCACACTCGCTCAAGGTGTCACCAAATACAAACACTCTCTGTGTGTACAATTTCGTCCTAACAATCAAGGTTCTTCGAACCACACACTCATCCAACTCATGCTCTAGCCGTTGGCACTTACCAAAGGAATTCCTCCAATCTACCCGTTGGACCATCAAGGAGAGACCCCATCAATCGCATAATTCTTGGTTTCCATGAATAGCAATATATCATCTTCAACCTATAAGAATGAAAGAATCACCAACCAAAGAATCTATTCCGTGGGATCGAATCCTCAACCATATACCTTGTTCATTACAGAATAGACTTAAGTCTTGAATGTCTTGAGTCTTGAGTCTTGGGTCTTGGGTCTCGATTTTGTTACCCGGTCTCCGAACATCCGTTTAAAGAAACTTTTGTCGCTATCGATTTCTCCAACAAATGCCTCATCCCGAACCCCGTCATCCAACTCACTCTAGGGCGCCATCGGAGAGACCCACACGCATAATTGCAACTCCAACCTATGCTGATGGATTGGTTTTCTTTCTCGCTCCCAATGGATTGGTTTTCTTTCTCGCTCCCAATGGATCGCAGATCCGAAGGCTCGAAGGAGGCTCTCTAGGCCTTACAGGTTCATATCCAAACTCTACCAACTCTAGTACCGCATTTGTTGCGGTAGAGTTTGATACTTTCTATAACCGTTCAACAAATCAATCGGATCCGCTCTGTTATCATGTGGGTATTGATGTAAATAGCCTAATTTGTCAGTAATACTTGTGTCTCATGGATGAATGACAAGATACTCCTTGGTCAACGACTCCATGCTCAGGTCACATACAATTCTAGAGCAATGAACTTGAGTGTTGTTTTTAGAGATGATGCTGATAATTATACCAGCCTCTACTATCAGCCAGTCAATCTGACAGAGTACTTGCCGGAGTGGGTGGTTTTTGGTTTCTCAGCAGCGACAGGGCAGTTATTTGAGGCTCATAAAATTTTCTCATGGGAATTCAACTCCAGTCTACGAATCCTTGACAACGTAAATGGCACGACCAATGCAACTACTATCGACACACCAAGACAAGGGAAAAAGAGTAAGTCCTGGGTGAAGGGGCTATCTTAGGCTTAAGCTCTTTGGTGTTTCTTATCCTTATTGCAGGATTTGGCTGGTATGGTTATAAGCTAAAGAGAAATAGAAATGATCGAAGTGGAGAAGAAGAAGATGTTCCGGGGATGGATGAAGGATTTGAACAGTCGAAGGGACCCAAGAAGTACTCCTACAAGGTCTTGGCTGTCGCGACTGACAACTTTGCCAATGCCCGGTTGCTTGGGAAAGGGGGTTTCGGAGGAGTGTATGAAGGCCACCTTGCTGATGCAAATTCCCGTGTTGCCGTCAAGAAGATCACTCCAGATTCTCAACAAGGCATAAAGGAGTATGCTACTGAAGTGAAGACAATTAGACATCTGAGGCATAAAAATTTGGTGGAGCTCGTTGGCTGGTGTCATGAGGGAAATAAGTTCCTACTCGTGTATGAGTACATGTCTAACGGTAGCTTAGACTCTCATTTGTTCAAAGAGAAAACACTGCTGACATGGGAAAAGAGGTACAATATTGCTCAAGGCATTGCCGAAGGGCTGAAATACTTGCATGAGGATTTGAAATAATGTGTCGTGCACAGGGATATAAAGTCTAGTAATATCCTACTTGATGCGCAATTTGAGGCTAAATTGGGCGATTTTGGCTTGGCTCGGATGGTCAACCGTAACAAAGGATCGCAAACAACCCTATTGGCTGGGACCATGGGATATTTGGCCCCTGAATGTGTCTATACAGGTAAGGCAAGTAAGGAATCTGATGTTTATAGTTTCGAAGTCGTCCTCTTGGAAATAGCATGTGGAAGAAGAGCTATTGAACCGAGGGCATCACAAGGCCAAATTCAACTTGTGGAATGGGTCTGGGAGCTTTATGAAATTGGAAAGCTATTTGATGCAACAGATCCGAAGTTAGGTGAAAATTTCAACGCAAAACAAATGGAGTACTTGATGATTGTAGGTCTCTGGTGTGCTCATCCAAATCCCGAGGAACGACCTCCCATAAGCAAAGCGATAACCTTTTTAAACTTCGATACTTTCCCACCCATTCTCCCACCAAAGTTGCCCGTCCCAACATATATCATGCCTCCATCTTCAACACCGGAATCGTCGCATGTCATGTCCATCAGCTTCAAAAGTAGCGAACCACCGAGCGCTTACGGTACTGAACTGTCTACATTTACTGGCTCCTCCTAGAAGTCTTCCAATTTATCTTCTTCTGCATTGCTTCGGAGCACAGTGTAAGTTCACTTGTTTATATGGGTTCTGATTTGCAACTATTCAGTTCTATGATTTGTAATATATGCAAGCAGACCTTTAGTTTCTAGTTTCTGTTTGCTCCATATTATGTGAGATATCCGTGGTAGTATTTGATATGGATTTTGATGTGACAATGCGTGTATGAGTGTTTTGGGACAACACATCAAAGGGTGAAAAGGATCATTGAGAAAGGATTACAAGTTTATGAATAAAAAAATTTTGGTTGGTCTCTATTGTATACATGACCGAACGGCATTCCCTATTTATGGGCTGAATCCACCGACTTATACAAGCAATATATCTCTTCGTTTGTCGGAGATCTCTTTCGGGTTTTTAACTTGGCCACAAACTTCAACTACCACCTATAAAACTGGGGACTTGGAGATGTTATTCCTAGAGGAGCCTAAGCTTTTCTTGGAGAATTGATGGAGAAATTCAACATGGTGGAATTATGAGAAAAGTGCGTCATCTTGAATATAAGGGTCTCAAGTTTAACGTGAATTCCTGATGCACGTAGGTTTCATAGTTTGAGTGGATTTCCCGAGGGGGATTTTCCTATTTTGGATCAAATTCCAGTACACATAAGTGGGCCTTCTTCATGAATTGTATCCAAGATGATCTCTTATTGTTCAACTTCACAAGTCTTGTAGTGATAACAATGAATTCTTTTGTGAGATTTGTCGCGACCTCTTTGAACACTCCTACAAGCATAGAGAATAATGACTTGCTAAGTCTAGATTTAGCCAAGGCTCTCCTAAGCCTACCAATTCATGGGCCGAATTTTTAACCTGCAAATCATTTTCATTTAGAGGTCACCTCTACTTGATTTGTGATGGGTTAATTAAAAACCTATGTAAAGTATTGTAAGGAATACTTTACTCCTACACAATCAAAAAAACTAGCTTCGAACACTTGATTACATCAGTTAATCAATTAATACCCTTCCGGTACTTAATCATATTTAAAATTTGAGGTTTGATTTTTTTTTTTTTTTGAAAGATATTTCATGCATTTTTAAAGAAACTACTCAAAAGCCCCTTTTTAAGCTACTCCTGATTTTTAGAAAATATAAATTATTCTCGGATTTTTCATATTTTTTATTTATTTATTAACAATTAATATTAAAATAATAATATAATATTATGATATAATCAACTGGACCCGGGTCGAATATCCAGATCCGGCCCGTGTCGGGATCGGCTCAAGTTCGATGACTGGAGTCGTCGGGCCCTCAGCCAGACTGGGCTCCATGAATTAGCCCGATCTGGCAACACCCACAAAATAGTGAAATCCACATAATAAAAACAAAGCCCAACCCGCGGAGTAAGCCTAAACCTAGAAATGGCAACCCCAGCCGCATGCCCCGAACACCGAACGCCTGAAAACACCATGTCCTCCGCGAACGGCCACGACGGGCAGCAGCCAGCCACTGACAGCAACCTCCAGCCACACCCTCGACCCCTTCGTTCAGACCGTCACTCATCGGCCAACCTCCCCATCACTGGCTGACGGCCACACCATTCAGCCGGGCACCAACACCACAAGAAAGACAGCGAGGCCAAGGCGAATCGGAACCGCAGGACAACCACCACCAAGCTTGAAATCGCGGCGGGACGGTAGGATTAACAACACACAGGGTACGTCGATTCAGCCCCAAACCAAGAACGCGAAAGTATATTTAAAGCAGATCTAACTCAGGCATATTACCGAACACCTGACGGGCGCCGACCGGGAGAGAAGAACTGAGCCGATTGAGGCTTGAATATGCAACCACGGTCAACGCAAGACCACAAGCGGCATCTGGCGGTGAGCGGGGAACTCTCACCGACTCGGATCCCCTCTGTCGGTTCCCTCTCTCCTTCTCTCCAAACCTCCCCTTAAAACCAAACCTCGCTCTAACCTCTTATGGGGGTCGGATGACTCGTTCGACCATACGTGGGGTAGGTGGGCCTACCGCTGGCCGGACGTCCGGCCATTTGCTCCGGTCATGTCGGCCGCCTGCCCCGGTCATGTCGTTCTACTCTGCTCCTCTGCTACTCTGCACCGTGTGCTCTCTTATCCTTGGTGGCGTGAGGAAGGAGGAAGGAGAGAAGAGGAAGGGCCGAACCGGGGAAATGAGCTGGGCGAGGTGGGCCCAGGCGCGCGCGAGGGAATAGAAACACGAGCCCCTACGGGCTTTTGCTCCTTTTTTTTTTTTTTTTAACTAATAATTTATTTTAAATCTTTTATATATGTTTATCTGAAATGCAGTAAAATAAAATAAAAATAAAACTTAGTACATGCAAATAATATTAATGCCTATGTGATGTGAAAATCCTGTTTTTTAGGGCTGAATTAGTCCCTAAATTTCTATGCAATTTAATCCTAAATAATCTAGCCAAAATTTAGGTATCAACAAAATTGGCAAAGAATTATGAAGGTTAAAAAATTTTCTATGTGAATTATTTGGTGTAATTGAGGTTGAGAAACACTGAAGGTGCTCAAATGACTCGAGTGTAATTATAATATCTATTTTATCATTTGATCTATCATGGAATTTTGAGCTGAATCACATAGATATGACGTTCTATTTATTTTCTTATTCTTAATTTTTTTTTTTGCTCACTTGTTTTTGCAATAATTGCTATCAAAGCAAAACTCAATTGAGTTAAAGGAAATCAATGGCAACAAAAGAAAAAAAATGTGAAAATCAACAAGTTCAATAGGAATATTTTTAATTTCTAGAAAATATAAATTGAGGATTATCTTTACTAGAGAATTTGCACTTAGCCATGTTGGAACAAAACCAGAGTCAATGAAGCAAACATATTGTGATTTGCTAGATAGACAATCATTGGATATGGTTGACTTTAGATTGCAACATTGTGTTTAACATTGTAAAAATTGACAAGTTGATTCAAATACATTGAGACGCTATACAGATTAACCTAATAAATTATGTCTACTAATCCATACCATTATGTAAAACAAAATGATGTGTTGCTTCTAGGGCATGTCAATCATTTTTTTCTCACCAAATATCATCAATTGATCACATGGGAAAACACCTCAATAATGAATTTTTTATATCTTGCAATATCCTGCATGCGTTGCATGTGTTGTGCATAGGGATATAAAGTCCAACAATATCCTACTTGATGCACAATTCGAGGCTAAATTGGGAGAGTTTGGCCTCCCTCAGATAGTGGACCATGCCAAAGGGTTGCAAATGACCCTATTGGCTAGGACCATGGGATATTTGGCCCATAAATGTATCTATATAGGCAAGGCAAGCAAGAATTTGATGTCTACAATTTTGGAGCCGTCTTCTTAGAAATAGCATATGGAAGAAGAGCTATTGAATTTAGGGCATCACAAGGTCAAATTCAACTTGTGGAATGGGTTTGAGAGCTATATGGAATTGGAAAGCTATTTGATACGTTAGATCCAAAGTTAGGAGAATTTTTTTGATGGGAGATAGATGGAGCGATTGATGATTGTAGGCCTTTGGTGCACTCATCCAGACCTTAAGGAATGACCTCCCATAAGCAAAGTGATAACCTTTTTGAAGTTCGATGCTTCGCCACCCATTCTCACACCAAAGTTGCCCATCCCAACATATATTGTGCCTCCATCTTCGATGCCCGAATCATTGCATGTTTTGTCTAGCAGCTTTAGAATAAGTGAACCATAGAGCACTTATGGTACCAAATTGTTCACACTTACTAGCTCTTCCAAGAAGTCTTCTTTTGCATTGCTTCGGAATACAATGTAAGTTCACTATTTATATGGGTTTTGGATTGCAACCATTCGTTTCTATGATTTGTAATGTATACAAGCAAACCTTTGGTTTCTAGTTTCTGTTTGATCTTTATTGTGTGAGATATTGGTGGGAGTATATGATATGGATTTTGAAATATATGAAATGGTTATTTATTGACGCACTTATGGTTATTTTACTCTGAATTGATCACTCATGAGTTAACTAATATATTGGATGAGGTCGTAAATGGTTAAAATGCGAAAGACAAGATAATTCAATCAGGGATTGACTGCTTGACCATAAGGATCAACAAGGGTAAATATACACTGTTATAAGTCAATTAGCAATCAGATATTAGTCAATTCAACGGAAGTACATAGTCAGTTTGCAGGTGGTTCCACATAGTTATGATAATCACGTCGAATAACAATAAATCGATTTTTCTATTGATCTTATATTCATGGTACATAATTGAATCCTCGCTATTACATGACAACTAAGGGTCATCCATGATTCAAAGAGGCACAAATGTGGATTGAGAATTATCGAGCACAAGTCAATAGCACAAGAACTCCTAAAAGTCATCCAATAGTTTAGGTCGTACTAAAGTTGCATTCGATCAATTTTTAACTATGAAATTTAATTTAATTTTGGGTATCGAACTTTCAAGCGTTTGGAGATTAAATTATTGGACATTGTCTCATCGTCTATCGAATTATTAGCAAGTTTGAAATTTTCGAAAATTAAATTATAGGACATAAAATTGGAGATCAAAAAAGGAAATATTGGATCCAATGACAAAATAGTGATTTGTAGGTCAAGATTTTGGTTTTAAAAGAAAAATGAGATGAGGAGATATTTTGGGGACAAAAGACTTGGCATGCAGGGTTTTAGGGAGGAATTGATGAAGGTGATGCAAGTTTTGGAAGTAAAATCTAGGGAAATCCCTTCTTCTCTCTCTCCTCCCCCCCCCCCCCACCCTAGGTTTTCCCTTTTGCTCTGCCGAAGCAAGCCACTTCCCCTTCATCTTTTTTCCTTTGCTCTCATTCTCCCCAACCCTTCCTCTTTCTTCATTTTCTTCATTTCCTTCCACCCTTTTGTTGCCACAAGCCAACCTCCATCACCATCATCATCATCCACACCATTTCATCATCCACCACCACCACACCACCATCACCATCACCATCACCATCTTACGCCGCCCTCGTCCGCCGCTTGAAGCCGTGCCATTCGCCATCCTCACTACCGAACCACAAAGCTTGGCCACTCCTCAACTTTGCCAAACCACCATCTTCGACCGCCATTCTTTGCCACCAGATCACTGCCATTCATTACTGCGTCCATGCCGCTGTTCGAGCGACCATTGAACTACCTTTGGTGATCATGGGCTTCAAGGGCCAAACCACCATCATTCAAGCCGGGAATGCCATATTGTCGACACCGTCGTGCCACCGTCAATTGTCGGAAAGTGGTGAGTTAACTTCCTAATCGTGGATCAGGGTGTTGATCATGTGTAGAGGGTAGATTACTTTAATGTTAATGGCAATTAGTATTAGTTAATTTTAAGTTAACCTTAATTGCGATTAAGGATGGTATAGATTAAATTTTAGTGCGATTAGTTTAAGTTACGATTAGATTAATTAATCATGGTTAGATTAATTAATTGAATTTAGTTTAATTAATTGTGATTTATATAAGTAATCATAATTTGCTTAATTAATTGTAATCATTTTAATTAATGACAATTAAATTTAATTAATCATAATTAATGATTAATTAAATTAATTTTTAGATTAATTAATTGAGTTTATAATTAGCTTAATTAATCGTGCTTATCCTAATTAATCATGATTAGTGTAATTAATGATGGATTACCATTAAGTAGAATTTTATGCTTGTTTTTCTAGATGAGTTTTTGCATAATTTCGATTGTTTGCACTTGTGATGCTAAATCTATGGAAGGAAGCATGGTTCAGCCCTGTGTCTTGCCAGAATGAGAGCTTGCTATGGATGTGGCCAACACGGCCACCAGGTGGAGAATTGTTCGCATAGGCTCATGAGAGCACATACACCATTGCCATAGATAGGGTAGGCAAGAGGGAGTGCGTCGCAGAATGCACAAAAAGGCATTTTGGATAGACCTTTGGTGCAAGGAATGGTATATGTTGTCACTAGAAGGGAGGCTAGGGCCTCGCAAAATGTTGTTATAGGTACGGTCTCGTTGAACGATCATGCTGCTTATGCTTTGTTTGGTCTTGGAGCCACACATTCTTTTATGACTGAGCAGTTCGTTAAGTTAGTGTGGCTAAGTCTAAAATTGTTGGAATCAGTTCTTAGTATATCTACCTCGTTAAAAGATAAAGTGTTGTCTGTGGTAGGGTGTCCTAGTTACTAGTTAATGATTGATGATCAAGAGGAAATAATATATTTAGTTATGCTAGCGATGTTTGATTTCGATATGATAATTGGTATGGATTAACTCACCAAGCAACAAGCTACCATACTCATATTGTAAAGTGATTCAGTTTAATCCATTAGCAAGTGGTAGTTTCGAGTTTGTTGAAAATCGAGGAGGACCCACAATTACTTTAATTTCATCGCTTGAGGTGACTCGATTGTTGGATGTGGGTTGCCAAAGTTAATTAGCGACCATGGTTGATACATCAGTTGAGGAGTCAAGGATGGAGGACATCGCCGTAGTGCAGGAGTTTTCTGATGCCTTTCCCGAGAAGTTGCCTAGTTTGCCCCATGAAAAGGAGATAGAGTTTGTGATTGAGTTGGTCTATAGGACTGAGCCAATTTCTAAGGCTCCATACTATATGGTGTTGTCAGAATTGAAGGAACTAAATGTGCAAATGTATGAGTTGTTAGATAAAAGAGTTATTCGTCTTAGTGCATCACCTTAGGGAGTGCCAATTTTGTTCGTAAAGAAGAAAGATGGTTTGTTGCATCTTTGCATCGACTATTGCAAATTAATCAAGTGACGATCAAGAACAAGTATCCATTGCCAAGAATAAATGGCTTGTTTGACCAAGTGCAGGGAGCTTTAGTATTTTCCAAGATCGACTTAAGGACGAGATACCATTTGTTGAGGATTAAAAAGGAGGATATACCAAAGACAGCATTTTGTATGTGTTATGGTCACTATGAGTTCATCATGATGCCGTTTGGTCTAATCAATGCCCCAGGTACCTTCATGGATTTGATTAATCGAGTGTTCAAAGAGTATCTAGACTAGTTTATGATCGTGTTTATCGACAACATCTTAGTGTACTTGAAGAGTCCAGAGGAACATCACTTAAAAACGGTACTTCAAACCTTGTCTAAACACGAGCTATAGCCAAGTTTAGTAAGTGTGAGGTTTGGCTAGCTCACATAACTTTCTTGGGTCATGTGATTTTTGGTGAAGGGATTTTTGTGAACCCGACCAAGATTGAGGCTGTTATGAATTGGCCGAGACCAATGATAGTGATCGAGGTTTGAAGTTTCTTGGGATTGGCAGGCTAATATAGACAGTTTGTGGAAAGATTCTCTGTGATAGCCATGCCTTGATTACTTAAGAAGGATGAGAAGTTTGAATTACAAGCGTAGTTTGCAAGAGCTTAAGCATAAGATAACTACCGAACCCGTGTTGACAATTTCATCTAGTCTTAGAGGATATGAGATTTAAAGTGATTCGTCGTATAAAGGACTAGGCTACATTTTAATGCAACATGGGAGAGTGGTTTCATATGCGTCCTATCAATTGAGGCCTCATGAGTTGAATTATCCAATACATGATTTGGAATTGGCAGCAATCATCTTTGTCCTAACGATATGAAGGCATTACTTATGTGGAGAAAAGTTTCAGATTTTTACGGACCATCAAAGTCTCAATTATTTGTTTTCTTGAAAAGAGCTGAACATGAGCTAGCGTCGCTAGATGGAGCTTCTTAAGGACTATGATTGCGATATCCTATATCATCCTAGAAAGGCTAATAAGGTCATAAATACGCTAAGGCACCTAAGGCATTTGCTTCATTCCCTTGCGATAAATCATATAACAAAGTAGCATTTTGCGACATGAATCTCTAATGCTGATAGCAGAAAGTTCTTGCAGCCAAATGTTCAAATGCTTTAATTGCCAAAATGCGCAAGAGCCCTAATGCTATCCTTTTAGTAACATATGATGCGGCTCTTGATAAAACTCATAAAAAAAAATCTGGAGATGGTGATGCCCAATCTCCATATAAAGAAACTTTCTAGAACGGAAGATTGGCGTCGATGATGCCTTGATGCATGCTTACTCCTCAAGTTCCACGAGCCTACAATTTTATCTTTTAGATGGAGTAGATACCAGTCTCAAATAAACACATCATTCTATCTAAGAAAGCAACCATGAAGAGAGGGCCTTAAGTAAAGTTTTCTTGAAATTCATTTTGGAAGGTAGACGTAAAGGTTCGCTTGAAACACTTCTGAATTTATTTTGTTTTGTTTTTTTCTTTTTTAAAATGATTTTCACAAAACTGAATTCCATCATCAAAAAAGGTGAGTCGCATGATTTACAAAAACAACAATTGGATTCACAATCAAAACTCGAAATGGAAAACAAGATTCTTAACAAGAAATATAAAAATGATAAAATACAAGAAACTCTTGCACCGATGAAAGTAAAAATCAACTCTTGTCCTAGCTCTGGAATTCACTTCTTTATGTGGTCACCACGAGAATGTCAAAGAGCGTTGTGCATAACCTGCAAAAAACGACAATGTCAGTACGTGAATGAGAGAAAATGATATCTTAATGAGGTCGCTTCTTACAATAAAATCGAGACGATGGTTCATGCCCCACAATCCTTATCACGGGGTTTTAGTATTTTGCCAAGATTTTATCATAAGAGATGGCATCATTAAAATAATCAATCCACAGCCATCAATCGAATGTCCACTTTTACTCCAAAAGTTTCATATGTAGAAGTGGCATTGATTTTTTTTTTTTTTTGAAGAGATTGATTTTATGATTTTACTCTTGCAAGAAATGAAGTGACTTCAATTTTGAGAAATCTATACATAATGTGATTTGCATTTCATTCCCAAAATGTGAGAAGGAAAGAGTTTGATCAAAGATGCAATCTAAATTTTTGTGCCCCAATATATAATCGCAACTTGCAAGCCCCTTTTTTTGGCATTCTTTTTTTCAAAATGTGATTTTGAGCCTATAACTAGGAATTTAAATAAAATCATGTGTTCAACAAGGCCAAAAAAAAAAAAAAACATATATTTGAACTTGCATTGAAATGTTCACTTGTCAAAAGTGATTGCCAAATTTTCAATCATAAGCCTACATCACCGAGGGCATTCGATTGATTTCCGCAAATTTCAAGATGAAAATGCAATACAAAATGAGCAAATAAAAAGGAAAATGACACTTACAATGGGTGCCGACCTTTGTCTCTTTTTTTTTTTTTTTTTTTACATAGACATGCACATGAGATGTGATTTGATTCCTACTCTATACGGCTCAAAATGAAGCCATATGATCACCGGACAGAACCAACAAGGTTGTGGCTAGGTTGTGTTACCCATGACTCCGGCTTCGTCAAAGAACCGACTCGTGTCGCACGATTACAAACCGGGGTGGGTACCTTCAACATGAAGAAATAAATTTCGGGTAGAGATGGGCGACTCATACTACATGGTTGTATTCATAATGGTATCCATCTCAACACCATCCTAAGTGATCCTATGCGGCCGAGGTTCGGTGGCAGGTAATGTGTGCTATGGTGTAGTGCAATGCAGGGGACGCAAGCATGACAATTTATAAGCAATCAGCAATTCATAAATAAATAAAAACCATACATTCCTACACTTTCCTGCAAGACAAAGGTGAGCAAACACTTCCCCTTATACCTCCCATTCTACAAAAACATTTAACACCTTTAATATTAGGGACGTACCTAAAATCCTCGCTATCAAACAAAAATATTTTTGAACAAGATTAACTTCGGTCTAAGTCCTCTAAGGTTTAAAACCAAATCCCTAGTGGAGTCGCCAAGCTATCATGACCTACCCTCGGGGAAGGGAACAAGTTTAGGGATATTACCTAAAGGATGGACCTATGACCCATGATTAGATACAGACTCTCCCAAGCCCATACCTCGCATGACATTGGGGTATTTTTAAAGATTTTTAGAATAAGGAGTCATCACTAGCCTATTGGGGTCGGCTAGAAACCAAGTGAGGTATGAGAATATACCTCACTTCCTACACAACCAGAGAATCTAGGGTCGGGGACTTGATTATACTAATTAACCAATTAGTGCCATTTCGGTACCTAATCTTGTTCATTTTAAAATAAATGATTTTTGTCATGTAGTTTGGCTTGATTTTATACCTATCCACTAACATGTTAGGTGATCATGCAAGTGCACAATCATTAAAGTAACAATCATAGCTATTAAGATCCTAATTGTAGTAAAATTAACACATGCCACTAAGCAATTGTAAACAAAATTAAACATGCAATATAATCAATATACGATCAAATAAATGCCTAATTACACTATAAAGGCAATACATGGCCATTCCAAATCAAAAACCTACATTTTATGGATTTTCAAAATTTTCTAATTTTTTAATATATATATTTTTAAATTATATATTTTTAAAAAAAATTAATTTTTTTTTGGTGAATCGGGTCGAATCTAGTCCAACCCGACCAGGTTAGCACGGGTCAAGTCCGGTCAGAGATGGGACCCGAGTTCAGCCCGGTGGGCTCGAAGCGTGGGCCCAGCCGAAGAATTCCCCTCTCCTCTCTTTTTAAAACAAAGTAGGCTCACAAGCCCATACAAAACCAGCCCAAGCCCACAAGCCCAAAATTAGATGTCCCATCATGATAGGCCCATGCGGACAAAAAACCCTACTCGATTGAGATTTGCGCCTAACCTGGTTCTTGGCCGAAACCCTAAGGTTTCTTGGTGATGCTAACGGCGGCAGCAATGGGCTTGACATCAGCGGCAACGCAGCGGGTGACAACGACGACGTCGAGCGGCTTGGCAGGGGCATTATAGATGGATGGGTAGAGGGTGGAGGTGCTGTAATCGAGCTCGCAGGTTAGTATAGCATCGTGGGGGAACGAGGGGCGGTGGCCGGCATTCGACGATGCGGGCTGCAGCGGCTTTGCAGATTGGGTGAAGAGGCAAGTGAGGACGGAGACAGTGGCTGCAGCAATGTCGTGGCTCGGATGAGAGTTGAGGTCGAAGGGCGGCGGCTCGGTGAGCAACGGTGGTTCTAGAAAGGTATGGCCTGGCAATGTTGATGATGATTGAACGGCGGTGGCAACGGCCGGCCTGGTGATGTGGCGAAGCTCGATCTACTCCCAAATCTGATCAAGCACAATCAAATCTGGGCCTTTGGCTGACCCCTTGCCTCAGATCTTCAGGTTTGAGAGGCTCTGAGTTCGTCCTCCCACTCCCTCTGGTCTCAACTAGCTTGGCGTTGGGAGTAGTAGCGGCGGGTGCTGAGGCTGTTGGCATTGGCAACAGTGGCGTCGAGTGCAAGGGGTCGAACAACAGTGGCTCGAATGTCTTCGGGCTTAGAGGGCGGCGACTCAAATGACGTTGGGCGATGTTGATAATAGCGCCTCCCTCCTAGAATCTTGCCCCCCTCCCTCGGTTTCTTTCTCTCTCTAGTTTTCTCCTCTTTTTTTTTTTTTTTTTTCCCTCTCAGTTTTCTCTTTTCTTTGCGGTCTTCCGTTCTTCCCTCGAGCTCCCTCCTCTCTCTTCTACTCCCTTCTCTTTGCTCTCTCTCCTTTGTTGCTCCTGCTCTCTCACGGTTTTTTTTTTTCTCCATGAGCTCCTCCCTCCTTGCCTTTATTGCTGATTCTCTTGGGTTTCATGCAAAGGTGGAGGAGGGAGAAGGTGGCATGGGCAGGGCCAAAGCTAGATCCGGCTTGGCCCCTTCCACGTTTTATTTTTCTCTTTTTATTTTTATTTTTTTAGTGACTAATTCCTAATTTATTACACGATTAAGTCCTAAATAGAATTGTAAAATTTATGTGTCAACACGTTATGGTTGATAGGTTGACAAAATTTGTGCACTTAATTGCTGTATAAAAGCACTTTGCTCTAGACAGATATGTTGAGTTGTACTTGGGATAAATAGTTTGTCCTCGTAGTGAAGATCACATCAGATCAAGACCTAAAGCTTACGGTAGCTTTTTGGAAAAGTCTACAAACTGTTTTGGGAACGAAGCTGCAATAC
The DNA here is from genome assembly GCA_017140185.1 of Eucalyptus polyanthemos subsp. polyanthemos. Classification (NCBI taxonomy): domain Eukaryota; kingdom Viridiplantae; phylum Streptophyta; class Magnoliopsida; order Myrtales; family Myrtaceae; genus Eucalyptus; species Eucalyptus polyanthemos. Next base: position 18,055,138 of record CM029463.1, on the reverse strand, counting down.
AGCATCGCCTATCATCCGTAGATAGATGGCCAGTCTAAAAGGACTATTCAAATGCTCAAGGATATGCTGCAAGTTTGCATATTGGACTTCAAAGGAAGTTGGGAGGAATAGTTTCATCTAGTTGAGTTCGCTTACAATAACAACTATTAGCAAAGCATCAAGATGGTGTCTTTTGAAGCATTGTATGGTAGGGTCTACAGAACTCCTTGTCCGTTGGGACAAAATAGGAGAATGCAAGATTACGAGTCCTAAGTTGGTTCAGTAGTTAGTGGATGCCGTCAAAGCCATTTGAGAAAAGCTTAAGACCACCCTAAGCCATCAGAAGAGCTATGTAGATAAACGATGTAGACGTTTGGAGTTTCAAGTAGGTGAGCACGTTTTTCTCAAGGTATCATCGATATGAGGTACTTCGTATTTTGGCAAGAAAGGAAAGTTGAGCCTAAGATACGTTGGTCCCTTCGAGATTTTGGAACGGATTGAGACTTTGGCATATCATCTCGTATTGTCACCAAGACTTGCTTAAGTGCATGGTGTCTTTCACATATCTATGCTAAGGAAGTATAAGCCTAATCCAACCCACGTGTTAAATTTCGAGGAAATAGATGTTGACGATACAGTATTGTACGTGGAGAGACTGATTTGGATAGTGGATCAAAAAGAGCAAGTAATATGTAACAAGATGATTCCCCTAGTCAAAGTGATCTAGCGATACCATGGAATGGAGGGAGCCACATGGGAAAGCGAAGAGTCGATGAGGCATCAACACCCTCACATTTTTGTTGAAGAATTGTAATAGTTCAAATTTCAAGGAAGAAATTTTTGTAAGAAAGGAAGAATTGTGATATTCCGAAATTTGACTCTATTGCAAAATATATGAAATGATTATTTCATTGACACACTTATGGTTATTTTATTCTGAACTGATCACTCATAAGTTAACTAATCTATTGGGCGATGCTATAAAGAGTTCAAATGCGAAAAATCAAAGAATTCGATCAAGGATCGACAACTTGACCATAAGGATCGACAAGGATCAATATTATATTATTATAAGTCAATTAGTGATCGGATATAAGTCAATTCAACGAAAGTATTGTCATGACCCAAACCTCGAGCCCATGCCCATTCCTTAATGGTCAATTAAAAATTTGCAACATCTTAGGAATTGTTGCCAACCCATTCATCTTATTGTGTAAGCGGAAACGTAATAATAACCTCCAAACAACACAGAAATGGGATAGCAAACATAGGATTATATTTTCATAAAACACACATGTTTTTACAATAGTGTTTATGTACATAAAAGTCTAACATAACATGGGTCTATATAAAAAAAATAAGAGCTTCTAGGCTATCTACGTTCTAGCTCCTCATCCATGGGATCAAGTCCCTCCCTATGACCCTACTAGACTTTTCGATAGTCTTGGGTGAGTTGTCACCCATTATTCAAATCAAACAGAAGACCCGTCAACATCTGGAAAAGGCTACAAAAAAAAAACTCATACCCCACCTCCTGCAATCCTCTGCATCTGGCTTAATAGTTTTCTATCTAGGGACTTGAAGAATTTAGCCCACAACAGGGTGAAACAACATCTCAGCGAGTCCATCCCCTAAATCTCGATTAGAAGAAAAGTATACCCACATGCATCCTAACCATATTTCCCATAGTTCCAATAACACCAGCACTTTCCTGCATGTCAGTATCAATCAAAACGTACATAACTGTATCAAGATCATATATCATATATCATAGGAGCATTTCCCATATATATAGACACACACATAAATACATATGCATGGGCGTACATATCATCACAATCATACGGGCCCCCAACTACCAGACTAAATTATTATGATACGTTCCATACCGCACTACACAATTTTGTCTCCTAATTAGGTCCCTCAATTTCCATCGTTCATAAGCCTCAATGAACTTCGACCCACCGATCACGGCCAACTCAATAGTTAGCGGTCTTCTAGCCTGATTGGGCATCATCTCACACTATCGAGCACGACAATGTCTACATCTAGACGACATTCCAATTAGGAGCATCGGTCCAACATCCATTGTGACCAGCATCCATTGACTTAGGACATCCCTGAAGGAGCATCGTCCGGCTCCAAAGGCTTGTGACGGATATTTATATCATTTATGCATTATAATTCATCAAACGGTTGCATAATTCAATCACATCACCACATATAAAAATTCAAGCAAGCAAAGCATTATAATTAATTACAAACTCTACCGGCCCTAACCAACAGACACAAAATACTTGCATGTCTTCGGTTTTCACTCTAGAAATCTAATCAATTGACTTCGAAAAATTCTAAAATTTGAACATGTTGAAGAGGAAACATAAAAAATTAAAAATTAAAAAAAAAAATTCATGAAGACATCTAAATCCAGATCCTTCTAGATTCGGCCCAGTAAATCGCTCAATCTATTACTAAAACTGGGTATGTTTCCAGAAAGTCAGTTTTCTTAAATCAGTTTGGTTTGAGGTCCAAAACATGTTTGTTTGATTTGAAATTCGAATATATTAAACTATAAGCAATTTTTGTGAGGAAAACGTTTTTAAATTCGGACTCCAAGAGTTGATAAAAACCCTTAGAATCCTAAAAGGTCACTAGTTCCAGCTAAAACTGAAGTTTTGTTTGAAAACGACATAGCTAATATCTCCTACTTCCGAGTCCCAGAAAATCTTGAGAAAAATATATGTTGTAGCTGAGGATGTCTAAAACATTTTTCTAGAAGATGTCAGCTTCCAATTCGCAATTAATCTCGACCTACAAAATTTACAAATGGCAAGCATCCAGGAACCAGTTCCAAAGAACGGCCCCTATTTTCAAACAACCCATTCTTAATGGTCCAAATCTACCTAGTTTGACTAAAATTAACCCATTATAATACTAATCCAACTATTATAGATTATCATTAACCTCTACTTAAGCTAACCTAAACCAATCTCCTAAACAAGTATAGTTAGCCCCTAACTAAAATTTAGGGAATTTCACTCAATTAATTTGTGGATTGAAGAACTCCCGGCGATGGCGGCACGACAACGCTGAAATCACGAGGCTCACAACTTGAACGGCGATGGTTTGTTGAAGTTGAGCTCAGGGCCAAGGGCGCTTGGCTTGAGTGGACGGTGTGCAACAGTGAGGACGATGGTGGCGCGGTGGTGGTGGAAATGGAAGATGGTGGTGAGACTAGTAGATGATGAAGTTAGAGAAAATAAAAGCAAATAAATGGAGGTGAAAAAAGATGGGGGTGCTACTGTAGAAGGGAGAATGCATGAGGGGGAGAAGAGAAAGAGAAAAGGGAGAGAAAAAGAAAAGAAGAAGGGAAGGGATGTTGTGGAGAGGAGAAAGTGGGGAAGAGGAGAGAGAAACAATAAAGTAATGGAGGGGAAGTTGGGGGGAAATTGCGGCAAAAGGGTTGGCGTAAGTGAGGGGGTGGAAAAGTGGGAGAGAGAGGGAGAAAAAAGAAGAAAGAAGAAAGAGAGAAGAAAGAGAAGAGAAAAAGGGGGTGTGGAAATTGCGTGCGAAGGAGGGGGAAAGAAAACGTGAGAGAGAGAGAGAGAGAGAGAAAAGAAAAGGGAGGAAAGAAATTTCAGGCCAAAGGAGGAGGAAGTGTGAAGGAGAGGTGAAAGAGGATAGAGAAAGAAAATGAGAGAGAAAATAATAATAATAATAATAATAATAATAATAATAATAATTGTTATCATTTTTCTTTTTCTTCCAATCTCTGATTTTTTATCCGATAATTTCTTTTTCTGAAATTTCGGGCTCGCCGCTAATTCGACGGGCGATGAGACGACATCCAATAATTAAATATAAAACCCTCAAAAATTCGATACCCAAAATTGAATTAAATTTCAAGGTTAAAATCAATCGAACACGACTTTAGTACAACCTAATCTATCGAGTGGCTTTTAGGGGTTCTCGCACGGTTGACCCGTGGTCGATAATTTTCAATCCACATTTGTACATCTTTGAATCGTGAACGACCCTCGGTTGTCATGTAATCGCAAGAGTTCAATTACATACCCTGAATATAATATCAATAGAAAACTGGTATATTGTTGTTCGACACGAATATCGTAATTGTGCGGAATCACCTGCAAACCAACTATGTACTTTAGTCGAATCAATTTATATCCGTTCGCTAATTGATTTATACAATGTAGTATGACCCTTGTCGATCCTTATGGTCGAGCGGTCGATTTTCGATCGAATTCTCTAGTCTTTTGCGTTTTAACCCTTTTACGGCCTTACCCAATGTATTAGTTAATTCGTGAGTGATCAGTTCAAAGTAAAATAACCATAGTGCTTCGATGAAATAACCATTTCATATATTTCGAAATAGGGCCAAATTTTGGGATGACACTAGTACGTAGTCAGTTCGTGAGTAATTTACACAATTACAATATTCGCATTGAACGACAATAAACTGATTTTTTTCTATTGATTTTATATTTAGGGTATGTAATTGAACCCTCGTTATTACATAATAATTGAGGTCGTTCATGATTTAAAGAGGCACAAACGTAGATTGAAAATTATCAATCACAAGTCAACCTCGTGAGAATTCCTAAAAGCCACCCGATAGTTTAATCATGAAATTTAATTCAATTTTGAGTATTGAATTTTTGAGGGTTTCGAGATTAAATTATTGGGCGTGGTCTCATTGTCTGTCAAATTATCAACAATTTCAAAATTTTTGGAAAAGAAATAATCGAATAAAAAATTGGAGACCAGAAAAGGAAAAGACAGATCCAATGGCAAAATGGTGATTTGTTGGCCAAGATTTTGGTTTTAAAAGAAAAATGGGATAAGAAGATATTTTGGGACAAAAGACTTGGCATGTAAGGTTTTAGGGAGGAGTTGGTGAAGGTGATGGGAGTTTTGGAAGGAAAAATTAGGGAAAATCCCTTCTTCTTCTTCTTCTTCTCTCCCCCCCCCCCCCTCCTCCCCTCACGTTTTCCCTTTTTGCTTTGCTGAAGCAGCCCACTTCCCCTTCATCTTTTTCCTTTGCTTTCATTCTCCTCGACCTTTCCTCCTTCTTCATTTTCTTCATTTCCTTCATGGTGGCCATGGGCTTCAAGGCCTAAACTACCGCCATTCGAGCTGGGAACGCCATATTCTCAACATCGTCACACCAGCGTCACCGCTATCACCGTCAAAAAACAATGAGTTAACTTCCTAATAGTAGATTAGGGTGTTAATTACGTTTAGGGGGTAAATTAGTTTAATGATAATTGCAGTTAGTATTACTTAATTTCAGTTTGCTGATATCCATCTTAAGCAGTTCTTTGATGATCGATTACTAACTACCTTGTGTGTCATTGAATATCCTACATACTTTCATTCCACACTTTCATTTTACTCAGTAGATACTATTAAGTTTAAAGCGTTTAATCATATTTGATTCAAGCATGGGATCTAGCAAAATTGATGGGGGTCAATTTTTTTGAATTCAAGTTGATAGACATTGATCCTGATGTTGCATATAGACAACTCTTTGGTATTCCTAACTTTACCATAGATGACAAATCTCATGTCTCTTATCAATTGTTTCCATTAAGACAAATTGTACTTCATAAGATCATCATTAACTATCTAAGACCAAAAAGATCTTCCACAATGGATATTTCCCAATATGAAACCAAGTTAATGTGGGTCATCTTAAATGGTCTCTCTTTTTTAATTGCTCACCTTGTTATTCTACACATAGAAAAGCAAGGGGCAATTGCCTTATGGTTGTCTGATCACAAAGATTTTTTGTGAATTAGACATCAAGATCTGAAGAAAATTGAGCAAATATCAATTACCTTTGATCAAGATAGATGAACAGATGATGCAGAAGATGAGTTTCAGGCATACCACCAAAGGTTGGAAGAATACGAAACGGAAACTTCTGAGAATCAATACAGAAGAATTTGTGTTAGAGATAGTTAATCACCCAACGAAGAGAAGAAATATTACTAAAAAGAGACAAAGCTCTTGAGCCTTCTTGCAAAGGCTCAATGAAGAAATGCTAACTGACTCTGAAGAAGAAACAGTAGATTTGGATGATATCATCGATGCATATCAACCCGATACCGATGATGATGCTGAAGAAGATAATGAAGCCAAAGTGGGAATAGGAACAGGAGTGGCTATAGAGCAGACAGAGGATATTACTATTGTAGAACAACAACAAAAGGATGTGAGGATCCACTTAGACAAACTGATGATCAAGATAGTATGATGGATGTTGATCTCACTTATGATCTAGAAGGTGGCAACAATACTGATGAACATCAGGAGACTATTTTGGACAAAACAAACACTGAGCACCAAGAACCAATTCAAGAACAAATTACTATTGGAGAACAGGATCTTGCCTCTCATATAGACGCTACTGAAGTTGATTCCTATGGAGTTATGGTACTCACTAAAGGGGGGCTTGGTCATGCATAAGGCAAGTAGTAAACATTCCTATTGAGTTTCCTGATGAGGCTGACAAAGAAGAAATTGCTAGTGCTGAAAAGGCTCAAGAAAGTCAAGAAGTACCTAACTCTTAGGACATACGTCAAGACATATGTTTGCCTTCAGATGTTGTTCCTGATACACCTATTGTAGACCCTATTTCCATTCTTGATGAAATTGCTGACATGACTGGAGTTCTTCACGATGTCCTAGAAACTCAGGAAGTTTAAGTGACAACTATTCCATTTACCGAACTGCTAAAGAAGTCACTGCTACTACAACTCATGGCATCATTGGTGAGCAAATTACTGACCTTGCTCATACTTCTAATCTAGTTGTGCAGGATAAAGGGAAGGGAATTGCAAATGTTGAGGGGGAGTTTGGTGCTAATAAACAGAGGCAACAAGACATCGATATGGAGATGAAACTAGGGCTAGAGGCTAATCCATCAAGAATTCCCGTTGTTGATAGCATTGAAGATAGGCTATTTCTGCAGACCTTACTCAGAATGATGGAGCAGAAGGATGGGATGGAAAAAGAATTGAACAACTCAAAAATATTTCTCAAAGCACAAGTTGAAGCTTTAAAAGCCATAATGATAAACATGGAGCGTACCTTGGATCACATGCAGTTCTATGTTCTTGTTCAAGTGCCACTAAAACATAAGGTTCCTTCTCTAGCTCCTTCTCAAGTTCCTAATCTAGGCACTGATCCAATCCAACCATCCTCCTCCAACTAATCTTTTGGCTTGATTTATTTTTCGAAGTTTGTACTTTTTTTGTCATTTAGTATGTAATGTTTGAGGTTTGTTGTTTGCACCTTTTGGACTAACCTTTGTACTATGAGTTGCTTATGATATTATGCTTTATTTAGTATTTTTTTTTATTAATTGCAAAAAGGGGGAGAAGGTGGACCAACAGAATTGAGGTAATTGATTTGAGGTAATTGAGGTTGCAAATTTAACAAACAACCTTTCTACAATATCTTAAAGACTCTGAGCATCGCAAAATCAAGGAGGAATGGTTAAATTTTTCTTATCTTTTGATACTGAGTATTATCTATAAGAATTTCATTAAAATTATTTCAATGCAAATATTCTTATAATTTAACCGCATCTCATTTTAAAATCGGCTTTTTCAAGAGCTATTTAAGCTTCATAATATTTTTTTTTTATAAATTCTGCTTGTGTAAGTTTTGTCATCATAAAAAAAGAAGAGATTGTTGAGAAAACATTCCCTAAGTTGTTTTGATGATTGACAAAACTTAGAGACTTTGTTTCTGATAAAAAATATTTTTAGGTAGAAAGTTTGATAGGATATGATCAAACATTATCAATCCGAGTTAGAATCATGGCTCCATTACTTCCTTTATTATATATTTTACCAATCAGATAGGAAGGAGTAAATCACCCCTGCAATAGCCAATGGCAAATTGACTTAACTCCTTGCTATATTTATAAAGAGTTTTAAAAGAAAAGTCTTACAAATATCCTTCAAGGATTCAACTTTCCTCGGATTTCTTTCTAAAAGCAAACATTATTTCCATTCATAAACACTCAACTTTTTGGAAATCCCATCTATTGTATGGGTGACAAAAATAATGGGAAGCATGAATCTTGACAATCCTAAAGCCATCAAATCTTCTCAACTAGATCCAGGCAACGGATAGATTGGTGGATAAGTCCTCCTGAAGATACATCCAACGGTCTACTTGGATTAGGAGGAGTATAAGAGGAGATTTCGAAGCTAAATGAAATAGATATCGCATTCATGAGATTTGAAACTTTTAATTCCGAGAGTTTGAAAAGTGTGCTTGTGATCTCACACATTCGTCTTTGCTTAGCTATACTATATAACCCTTTAGAGGCTAAGAGTGCAAGGAGCTGTTCACACATACTTGAGTATTTATAGCTTAGGACTTGTAACCTCAAGTCGGTTCTTATTAGTGAATTCTAGCCAAACACAAGAGAGTAGACGTAAGCTTGCAAAATCCGAACCATTATAAACTTTTGTGCCCAATTCTCTATCCCTTACTCTCTTTATTAATTGTGAGAATTATAGACTGGTAAAATCTAACCACTTCATCAAAAGTCGTCTCACTGCAATATTTATTTAAATTCTTTTATTTTTCACAAAATCACCTATTCACCCCCTAGGTGATAGTTATAGCCATAACTTGGTGTGCTCATTTAGATTATGAGCTCAGGCCTTCTTCTATCAGAGAAGCAACAAAGTGTCCTTAACGGTGAGACTTGGCCACGGACCTTCCCATAAAGATGCATGTCTCAACATATCAGCTCATTTTTTCGGAATATCCATGTTATCATTTCAGAGACTAAATTTGAACTAGAAGTCCAAAACCAATTTTGTCAATTAGAACGCGAATTTAACAAGTCCAATTAACAATTCGAGTTACTGGGAAGTATCAGAGCTATAAGGCCCCGCTAAAGAGAGGACCTTTAGCAATGGAATTCCGTCGGCATAAGTCAAGTATTTAGTGATGAACAAGGTTTTCATCTTATTCTTACCTCTTACCAAAAAAAAAAAACAAGGTTTTCATCTTGAGACAACCAAGCTTTAGCAATGAAATATGCATTTTCCATCCCTAAAGATGAACTTTCGCCACAAAAACATAAGCTTCACCATTAAAGGTTTCCTCTTAAACGAGCGACAAGATTTTTGTTACTGCAGATCACCTTCAAGGCCAACTTCTATTCTCTTTGCCACCACTTGGTCGCTATAACATATTGTTCTAACGGGTCTATTTTGCTTGGTTTTTCACTTTTTTTTTTTTTTTACTTTTTGTGTAATCCAAGTTTCGTGACTTATGCATTTTGACTCTCTACACTTCTAAATCTTCTGAAATACTCATAAATTGACATTGATTTATATATAATATTTCCAAGATTTTCTGGAATTCGAATTATATTTTAAACTTTAACGAGAAAAAAGTACCTTTAATTTTTTATCTAGGTCCAAAACAAACACGTTAGATACCATACGTACATCAATGTCCCTCGTAGATCTTCATGTCTGCTGATTATGCTTCTAGATTTTTGCTGTGACGGCTCAAACGGCGGTGTGCGAGGAGGAGGGATGGCAATGCATCTGTGCCTTGGTCCCCGGATGTGAGCAGGATGGGGGCGCATCTCTTGTCCCATATTGCTTAGGGAAGGAGTTCTAGGTTGGATTATAAGGCTTGGGTCTCTCTAACTGTACATACACATTTTCTTAAGATAGTATGGGCTGCTCTAAGAAAAATGAAACCGTGAGAACTTAGTGTCCAAAGCAGACAATATGTATACAGTGGAGACCCAAGATGTTACAAGTGGTATAAAAGCCAACTCCTAATGGTGAGTGGGGCCACAGCAAGAACATTTGCATTTGAGATTTGTTTGATTGGTGGATTCTTCTTTAGTTTTTCATTGGAGGAGCACACGAAAATGTCGCTTGGTCCTACGTAGGCCGATTATGTTAAAGCATGACCTTGACTTGGAGGCCACTGTTCTTTTTTACACTCCTTTTTTAAAAGTCTACTTTTATCCAATATAATTGACAAAACAGAGACATCATCTTCACCGTCCCCGTCTGTCTCTTCTTCTTCTGACTGGCTTTGTGGCTGGCTTTAGCTCAACTTTCATTCGAAGATCCAGGTTCTCTCTCTCTCCCTCTCTCCCTCTCTCTCTCCCTCTTTCTCTCTCTCTCTGCAAGTGTGCCTAGCTTTATGGTATTTTTGTTGGTTTGTCAAAGGATTTTGAACAATGTTGAGTAGATCTTTCCGTAGCATTTAAGTGTTAACAAATAGCCATTAACAATTTCATATCATTCTTCTCCATGGACTAGTAGCCATTAACGGTTGCTGCTGTACATTAGTGCGGCGTTCGTCTTGGTGTTGTGCACCGACTTTTGTGGCGGCACTAGAAAAGGCAGAGGGTTGAATCTCGGTAGATGGGATTCTGGACCTATGGAGTTCCCCGCTTTATTAAGTGAAAAAATAAGAGGAATATGTCGCTGGACATTTTCGATAAAAAGGATTAAATGGTTATCAGTCGACGAAGCAAAGAAGGGTAATTTTAGATGGGAAGAATTTTAGGACATGTAGTTTTAATTGGTCCTAAGAGACAAGCTGGTAAGCTTCTCTTTGATGAGTCCATCCAAGTGGGGTGCGACTTCGTACACTGATTCTAACCTGAAAAATGGAGGAAGAAAACATAAGATAAAAACACTGAAAAGTGATTAGAAAGATGTTCAAAATAGCATGTTTCTTAACCAACTCAGTGTGGAGTTGGATCAGATCAGGGCGTGTAGTGTTCTTCATCCTAACTTAGGAGACTGACTTCCCGTTGGCTTATTACAGACACGTCTCTTTCTTCTTTTGCTATGGGGTAGCACTACCAAAGAATTTTCGCTGCATTTGCTTGAAAGGCAAGTTGCATAAAAGAAGGATAAACAGAGTGATTTGCAAACAGTAGCGTGAGGAAGACACGCTCATATGTTGCCAACTCGGAATTTAGATAGCATAATCTCCGGCTAAGGAGAGAACAATATATGGTGCATGGACCGTGTAGATCAAGCACATCCGGATCAATTGATCGTCTGGATTCCATGGTGAGAACCATATAATTAATGATTTGGATTATATGAGTTCACATGATCTATAGACTACAAGGTAATTTATCGGCGAATGCTTACCTAGCAAGGGGTTGTGTTACGAGCAGCAGCCTGGTAGACCTTATCTATATCTCTTAAAAATCAAGTCGATGCACCAGTCACGTGTCAGTTATGTAACGAGCAGCAACCGACATGTACTCCTAAACAAGTACTGTATGTTGATGTCAATCACTATTGACATTTTGCGATGGATTGCGCAACTCTATCTCTAATGTAACCGCTCTAAGCTAGTTTGAGTCCATCACAAAGTCCCCATAATTTAGATCCACACTAGATGCTTTAATCCAATTTAGTCTCAAATCATCCTTCCCAAAGACGTTTCAATTGAACTGATATAATTTGTGACTGTTTGAGGCTTCCGTCGCATAGCTAAAGAAAGCATATATAGTTGCTGCGGTCAAGGCCGTTCATGTGACGTGGTGGAGGAACTTCGGTTCTGAAAGAACCTGATGTGCTTTTTTAGATTTTAAAAAGGCCCAACAGGTTGAAGCCAAGGCAATACAGTGAGAGACTTACAGTTTGGTTTGAGCGAGTGAGGTGTCGGCATTAAGCAAACCGACACCAAGTTTTCACTGGATGTTCGATAAATTCCCATTTTGATTAAGATCAACAAGAGCTAGTACAAAACTTTGATTTATAAAGGTCTAAGCTACATCTGATTTTCAGCTGTTGCGCCATGTTCATTCTCAATCCGACCCCACAAAAATTTCTCACAAGTCTATCCATTCATTAGAATCACTAGGCTTCTTTGGGATCTCAACTACGTGAGAGGCAGAACTCAAAGTGACTTATTGAGTCAAGAGTCACTCGCTTGATCTAATACTTGTAGAAACAAAAAATATAATGCTTTGCCATGGAATACTATGCGATTGATGTGCATCTTGGCACCAAAATTTTGTGCATTTGTCAATGATGATCATACTCTTCATTGTTTCCTAATGCACCTCCTAAACAACTAGGACTCCCATCACTCCTAGCACTGTCAAATTATTTGCGAGCTGCTATGTTCTTAACTAGATGAATGTTATGGATAATAACAGGGATATAATATTATACTACCCATTTCATACTTCTTTCAATTCCTTTTCAGGGCACGCAATGATTTCGAAAATGTCTTTAGGCCATCCTCAAATATTTTCTTTCAATTAGCTCTTTCATCACTGAGACTATGCATTTAACTTTTGTATTTCTATTTAATCGTTCATGAATGACTCAAATTTTCAGATTTTGGCAGCTGCAGGTGCTCTCTGCAACGAACAGAAGCTAGTGAAAGAATGCAGATGAGCCTCTAAATCTTTGGAGCAATGATAGCTCACGACTCAGTGAGAATGCCTCGGATGAAAGAGGCGCTAATACAAACAGTCTTCATCCTCTCATTAAGCATTCCGTTTGGCAATTCCGAATCCTTTGACAACGTTTCTTTCAATTTCCCATCTTTTCAATTGAACGATGAGAGAATAACTTTTCAGGGCAATGCCTCCGTGCTGAACTCCATCATCCAACTCACTCTAGGTGAGCCATTGGAGGAACCCATATATATAGTTGGCCGAGCATTATATCATCAACCCATGCACCTGTGGGATAGCTCAACAGGGAATGTGGCAGATTTTGTCAGCCCTTTCTCTAGTTTACTTTTGCTATCGATTCCCATCAGGAGTACAACTCCGGATCGTAATTTGCAATTATGTCGGGAGCTTCATGCTGATGGATTCGGTTTTCTTTCTCGCTCCCACTGGATCGCAGATCCCTGAACGCTCAGAAGGAGGCTTTCTAGGCCTCACAAGTTCAAATCCAAACTCTACCAACTCTAGTACCGCATTTGTTGCGGTAGAGTTTGATACTTTTCTATAACCATTCAACAAATCGCCCTCACTCAAGCTTACCATCTCTCGCATGAGCATACGCGGAGACATCCGAATATTCGTAATCCGGAGTAATCAACAGTTTCCCCACCATACTTCCTCAGAGTCTTCCACTCGATAGCAGAAGATGGAGATCAATTAACCAGGTAACACGCCATATTTATTGCTTCGGCCCAAAATTCCTTACCCAATCCTGCATGCGAAAGCATGCACCGAGCTCGCTCGAGTAGAGTTCTGTTCTTCCGTTCTGCTACGCCATTCTGCTGTGGTGTCCCGGGAACTGTGCGGTGTCTCACAATCCCTTCCTTTTGGCAGAACTCGGTAAAGTCATTACCACAGAACTTCATACCATTATCAGTTCTCAGGCACTTGATTTGTTTACTTGACTGCTTCTCAATCAATGCCTTAAAATTCTTGAACTGATTAAATACCTCGGATTTGTGCTTCAGGAAGTACACCCATACCTTCCTTGAGTAATCGTCGATGAATGTCAGCATATATCTGGCACCTCCTTTCGATGGAATTGGAGACGGTCCCCAAACATCTGAATGAATGTATTCGATCGGTTGCTTGGTCGAATGTAGAGCTGTACCGAATTTAACACGACGCTGCTTCCCGAAGATGCAATGCTCACACAGGTCCAGCTTTCCTGTCTTCTGACCTTTCAGCAACCCCTTCTCACTCAGCATCATCATACCTGCCTCACTCATGTGTCCCAATCGCATATGCCATAGTTGAGTCAAATTTGAGTCTGACTCACCTGATGAAACTGCAGCAACTCCGGTCACGGTTTCTCCCAGTAAATGATAGAGAGAATTCGCCTTCTTCCCTTTCATCACTGTCAGGGCACCTCGAGAGATCTTCGCACTCGACCTTCAGCCGTGTATTTGCACCCGAGGTCATCGAGTGTTCCCAAAGAAATAAGGCTCTTCTTGAGCTTCGGTACGTGCCTTACGTCTGTCAACGTCCGTTCTACGCCATCATGCATTCGGATTCGGACTGTTCCTATCCCCACAACCTCGCAGGCTGCATTATTCCCCAAAAGAACTCTACCACCATCTGCAGTCTGGTAGGTAGTGAACCAGTTCTTGTGAGGAGTCATGTGATAGGAACATCCATAATCTAGCACCCATTCGTCTTCTGACGAACTCGTAGATACACATAGGACAGCTTCGGCATCGCTGGTACTCTCCTCGGCAACATTCGCCACACTGCTTGTGGCATTTTGCCAAACGCCTTTATTTCTCAGCTTTGGACAATTTCTCCTTATGTGCCCCTCCTCGTGACATTCGAAGCACTTCACGCGACCTTTTGATTTTCTATGTCGCGACTTCGACCTGCTTTTGCTTTGGCTTCTGTTGCTGGGCCTCCGATGTTGGTCTCTACCTCGAATCACCAGTCCACGCGCTACATCTTGCGCTAGACTGTCATCACGCAACTTTCTCTGCCACTCCTTTGAAAATAGGGCAGATTTTACCTCCTCTGAGGTAATCGTGGTACGCCCCTGTAACAAGGAGTCGGTAAAGTGCTCCCATGACTCCGGTAGAGACGCCAACAACATCATGCCTTGTTCTTCATCATCTAAAATCTTGCCAACATTTTTCAAGTCCATCATGAGTTTATTAAACTCATCTAGGTGGGATCTAATGGACGTACCTTCAGTGTATCGGAACTGGAACATTCTCTTTAGCATATATAAGCGGTTGTTCAAACCCTTCTTTACATAGAGGGCCTGAAGTTTAGCCCATAACGCTGCGGCATCCTCCTCCTCGGCCACCTCTATTAGCACTTCATCCGATAAGTTCAACAGGATGATACTCATGGCCTTCTCCATCAGCTCGTCCTTCTCAGCATCTCGCATTGTTTCGGGCAACTAAGCCTTGCCCTCCAATGCCTTGGCTAATCCTTGAGTTGTTAATAGCACCTTCATCTTGACGCTCCACAACCCGAAGTTGTTCCTCCCGTTAAATTTCTCAACTTCTACTTTTGCTCCAGACATAATTGCAAAGTCTTAGCTCTGATACCAATTTTTGTAAATCGGCGTCGCAGCGAAAGCGGATCGTAATTTGCAATTATGTCGGGAGCTATAGAAATCGAATAAAACGAGGAACAATAAAAGAAAAGGACACTAGAATTTACGTGATTCGGTCCGAATGTCGGAATCTACGTCCACGGGGAGAGCCAGCAAATCAATCCACTACAAATCGGAGAATTACAGGATTACAATCACACATGCACTCAAAGTGTTTCCCAGTCCTACTTTATACCCGATACCCACGGTGTTTAACAACTCAACTCACTGGACTCGACTTCAGCACAAAACCTCTCAGAGCTCAAGCCTCTCACTCTCTCTCTCTCTCGAGCTCTTTTCTCTCGCTCACTGCGAAGCTCTTTTCTTTCGCTCTCTGCCGAGCTCTTTTGTGTTTGCTCTACTTGCATCTTCGGACATCTTCTCTTTATATAGGGAGAACGGCAGAGGACAAGACAAAACAAATAAATGGACTCATTAAATGCTGCAGCGCAGGCGCCCACAAGACAAGCCGCAAACGGCACCGAACGCCCACCATATATTTCGGGCATGCATGCAGATCGTGCATGTGCATGGGCAAGCATTTAATGAGGCGGAAGAGAGTCAACAAACGTGCGCCTATGATCCTTGAAGATAACCGTGAGCTGAGGTGGGCGGCCTTCTTCGAATTTATTCTTCATGGAGAGAAGCAAGCGTATGACCATGTGCACTGACACACCTAGAGTAGCTTCTGCCTTCTCTCTTTCTTTATCAATAAAATAACAAGAGAAACCCACGAAAGAGAAACCGTGAAAGGAAGAGAATTCGGCGCCTACAAGTGTTGACCAATTTTCTATACGTGCATGGCCATGTGCATGCGGCAGGTGGTGGCTTCTTTATTTAACATAGAATATTGTTGATCCCTTCCTTTGCTTGCATGCTTGAAGAATAAAACCCCATGCAGCTTTTGGCTTCTTCCTTCTACGCATACGCACGAAGAGATGGGATTAATGCCGGAACAAGACAATTCGAAGACATCACAAAGTCTCCCTTGAACTTTGTTATTTGTTATTTGGCCAAACTTATGCGTATTAATCTAACGGGCTCAAACTTGAGACACAATATAACAAAATCCATGGGATCCGCTCTGTTATCATGTGGGTATTGATGTAAATAGCCTGACTTCTGTCAGTAATACTTGTGTCTCATGGATGAATGACAAGATACTCCTTGGTCAGCGACTCCACGCTCGGGTCACATAGAATTCTAGAGCAATGAACTTGAGTGTTGTTTTTAGAGATGATGCTGATAATTATACCAGCCTCTACTATCACCCAATCAATCTGACAAAGTACTTGCCGGAATGGGTGGTTTTCGGTTTCGCTGCAACAACAGGGCAGTTGTTTGAGGCTCATACAATTTTCTCGTGGGAATTTAACTCTAGTCTACGAACCCTTGACAAAAAGAGTAAGTCATGGGTGGAGGGCGCTATCTTAGGCTTAAGCTCTTTGGTGTTTCTTATCCTTGTTGCAGGATTTGGCTGGTATGGTTATAAGCTAACGAGAAATGGAAATGATCATAGTGGAGAAGAAGATGTTCTGACGGTTGACGAAGGATTTGAACAATCAAAGGGACCCAAGAAGTATTCCTACAAGGTCTTGGCTGTTGCGACTAACAACTTTGCCAATAGTCGGTTGCTTGGGGCAGAGGGTTTCGGAGAAGTGTATGAAGGTCACCTTGCTGATGCAAAATCCCATGTCGCCATCAAGAAGATCACTCCATTTTCCAAACAAGGCATAAAGGAGTAGGCCACTGAAGTGAAGACGATTAGACATCTCAGGCATAAAAATTTGGTGGAGCTCATCGGCTGGTGTCATGAGAAAAACGAGTTCCTCCTTATGTATGAGTTCATGGCTAATGGTAGCTTAGACTCTCATTTGTTCAAAGATAAAATTCCACTGACATGGGAAAGGAGGTACAATATTGCTCAAGGCATCGCCTTGGGGCTGAAATACTTGCATGAGGATTTGAAACACTGCGTTGTGCACAGGGATATAAAGTCTAGCAATATCCTTCTTGATGCACATTTTGAGGCTAAATTGGGCGATTTTGGCCTAGCTCGGATGTTTGACCATGCCAAAGGGTCGCAAACCACTGTATCGGCTGGGACACTGGGATATTTGGCCCCCGAATGTATCTACAAAGGCAAGGCAAGTAGGGAATTTGATGTCTACAGCTTTGGAGTTGTACTCCTAGAAATAGCCTGTGGACGGAAAGCTATCGACCTGAGGGCATCAGAAGACCAAGTCCAACTGGTGGAGTGGGTCTGGGAGCTCTATGGAATTGGAAAGTTATTAAATGCAGCGGATCCAAAGTTAGGAAAAAATTTCGACACAAGACAAATGGAGTGCTTAATGATTGTTGGCCTCTGGTGCGCTCATCCGGACCCTAAGGAACGGCCTCCCATAAGTAGGGCGATAGCCTTTTTGAACTTCGACGCTTCCCCGCCCATTCTCCCACTAAAGTTGCCCATCCCGACATATACCGCGCCTCCAACTTCGACGCCTGAATTGTCACACATTTCGTCCTCCCACTTCGGAAGCAGTGAACCATCGAGCGCTTACAGTACTGAACCGTCCGCATTTACCAGCTCTTCCTAGAAATCTTCAAGTTCAGCTTCTTCTGAATTTCTTTCGAACGCAGAGTAAGTTCACTGCTTTTATGGGTTATGTATTGCAACTTTGTGTCCTACGATCAGTAAGTATTACATGTATATAAGCACTGCTGCTTGTTGCTGCGGCTTGTTATATTGGACGGAATTGACTGTTCTGTGGAAGCCGAAGCCGGAGAATCTTGTTTCCCTGTAATGTTAACGACCTGGAACTATTGCCGCGAGCGTCGGTCGTTGTCATTAGTCATCCGTCGCTTTGCTTTTCTTTATATTTTTAAATCCCTAACTTTATTTCTTTAGCTTTTGATAATGAAAAAATGTCACGTCAATTGTCATGCTAACACGATTAAAGATTGGGACTGGACTTTTCCTCAAAGAATAGTAATACGTGAAACAGTTTTGGGATTTGGCCTTCAATTTATATAAATGAAGTATATTTAAATCAAGAGGACTCAGATTGAGATCTTCAACCTCAATCAAAGGTCATTTAAGATCGTGACATTCATCAACTAACAAAGGTTAATAAATAGTGATCTCGGAGGCTGACTGCTTTCTAATGAGATAGACGGAGAGACTATTGTAATTGCGATGGCCACTGTGGTGACAAATGATGAGGACGACAGCTACTACGAACGGTGCAATGAGCTGTGAGAGAACAAAAGGTATTTTATGTGATGTATATATCACGTGACAATGACATGAGGTATAATCAATTAATCAAAACTGAGGGCATACACATGCAAGATCATGGGTTTCCAGGGTCTTAAATGCATTCAAATCAGCAAGGCAAGTAAGGAATTGGACATCTATAACTTTGGAGTTCTCCTTCTGGAGATACTGTGTTGAAGAGAAGTCGTTGACTCAAGGCCGGTCTCATGCCCGGCTTGTGGACTGGGTTTGGGAGCATTATGGAGCAAGAAGCCTTTTGGAAGCATCAAATCCAAGACTAGGAGAAGAGTTTGATGAGAAACAGTTCAATGCTTGACAATTCTAGGGCTTTGGGGTGCTCATTTAGATTATAAGCTCAAGCCTTCTTCTATCAGAGAAGCAACAAAGTGTCCTTAACGATGAGGCTTGGCCATCAGACCTTCCCATACAGATGCCTGTCTCAACATATCAGCTCCACTTTCCGGAACATCCATGTTATCATTTCGGAGACTAAATTTTGAACCAGAAAGTCCGCGACCAATTTTGTCGATTAGAACGGGAATTTAAAAAGTCCAATTAACAATTCGAGTTACCAGGAAATATCAGAGCTACAAGGCCCCACTAAAAAGAGGGCCTTTAGGGACGAAGTTGTGATTTTGTTGATTAAATTCTTCTAAGTGATGAATGTTTTGATTGCTCGAGATCTTTTTGGTGACGGAACTAGAATTTTGTCAGCATAAGTCAAGTGTTTAGTGATGAAAAAGTTTTCATCTTGAGATAATCAACATTTATGAATTTGCATTTTCCATCCCTAAAGATGAATTTTCAGCATGAAAACAAGCTTCGCCCTTAAAGGTTTCCTCTTAAAAGAACAATGAAATTTTTGTCACTACAGATCACCTTCAAGGTCGATTTCTATTTTCTTTGCCAACACTTAGTTGCTATAATATACTATTCTAATGGTCTATTTTAATCGGTTTTTACTTTTTTAATTTTTGGTCAACTTTAATTTTGCGACTTACGCATTTTGACTTTCTGTAAGTCCGATTCTTCTGAAACACTCATAAATTGACATATTTGTTTATATATAATTTTTCAAGGATTTTCTGAAATTCCAATTATATTAAGAACTTTAACGAGAAAAAAGTACCTTTTACTTTTATCTAGGTCCAAAACAAAAAGGTTACTTGAAAATACCATACATACATTAATGCCCCTCGTAGATCTTCATGTCTGCTGACTATGCTTCCGATGTTCGCGTTAGAGGCTTGTTTGATTAACGGATTCTTCTCTAGTTTTTCATTGGAGGATGGAAAAGGGCACATGAAAATGTCGCCTGGTCCTACACAGGTCGATTATCTCCCAAAGCTTGACCTTGACTTGGAGGTGGCCGTTCTTTATCCCACTTGTATTTTTTGAACAGTCCACTTTTATCCAATATAATTGACAAAACAGAGATATTCTCTTCTTCTTCTGACTGGCTTTGTGGCTGGCTTTAGCTCAACTTTCATTCAAAGATCCAGGTTCTCTCTCTCTCTCTCTCTCTCTCTGCGCGTGTGCCTAGCGTTATGGTATTTTTGTTGGTTTGTCAAAGGATTTTGAACAGTGTTTAGTGAATCTTTCCATAGCTATGTGCTAACATGGAGCCATTAACAATTTCATATCATTCTTCTGCATGAACAAGTAGCTATTAACGGTTGCTGCTTACATGAGTACGGTGCTCGTCTTGATGTCGTGCACCAGCTTTTATGGCGGCACTCGAGAAGGCGGAGAAGGTCATGTCTTGGTAGATAAGATTCTGGACCTGTGGAGTTCCCCGCAATACAAAGTGAAAAAATAAGAGGAATATGTTGCTCGAAATTTTCGATAAAAAGGATTAAATGGTTATCATTTGAAAGTTGGACTTAATCAAAAGATTTATTTTAAATCAAAGAAGGCCAATTTTAGTGCGGTGTCTTTCGTACAATGTTTTTTTTTTTTTTTTTTTTTTTGGTAAAGGTAATAAATATAATGAGCTTTGGTCAACTGTACAAAAAATCCGGCTCCAAGTTAGTGTAGAGTTGGACATCAGGACGTGTAGTGTTCTTCATCCTAGCTTGGGAGACTGACTTCTAGTTGACTTACTACGGACACGTCTCTTTCTTCTTTTGAGATGGGGCAGCACTATCAAAGAATTTTTGATGCATTTGCTTGCAAGGCAAGTTGCATAAAAGAAGGATAAACAGAGTTACTTGCAGACACTATCGCGAGTGAGACATGCTCATATGTTGCCAACTCGGATTTCAGATAGCATAATCTCCGGCTATGGAGAGAACTATATATGGTCCAAGGACCATGTAGATCAAGTACATCTGGATCAATTGATAGTCAGGACCTTATCTGTATTTCTTAAAGATCAAGTTGATGCACCGGTCACATGTCGGTTATGTAACGAGCAGCAACTGACATGTACTCGTAAACAAGTCCTGTATGTCGATGCCAATCAGTATTGACATTTGCGATACGTTGTGCAACTCTATCTCTAATTTAGCTACTCTAAGCTAGTTTGAGTCCATCACAAAGTCCCCGTAATTCAGCTTCCACACTAGATGCCTTAATCCAATGTAGTCTCAAATCATCCTTCCCAAGGACGTTTCAATTGAACCGATATAAGTCGTGACTGTTTGAGGCTGCTGTCGCATGGCATACTGCGACTTCCCAAGACACGTTGTTCGCCGACCCATTCAATTTTATATATGCATGCGGAAGCGAAACAAATCCCCTAACAACATTTAACTTGGGATAGAAAAGCTTAGGCAATCAATCGCAACCAAACAAGCTTTCTATAAACACATAGGTTTATATACAACACCTCCTAA
Source organism: Eucalyptus polyanthemos subsp. polyanthemos (assembly GCA_017140185.1). Classification (NCBI taxonomy): domain Eukaryota; kingdom Viridiplantae; phylum Streptophyta; class Magnoliopsida; order Myrtales; family Myrtaceae; genus Eucalyptus; species Eucalyptus polyanthemos. The sequence goes on along the minus strand of CM029463.1, from coordinate 18,033,944 downwards.
ACAACTAGGATTGTCTACAAAATAGACATGGATAACAACAGTGCTCAACAACTAGGAACTGTCTTTAGGCCATCCTATGACCAACTTGTCATTAACACGTTCGCCAATTCTTCAGCCTCCACCTTCCGAACTCCCACTCTGGACTTCCGGTCCTCCACGAAGCGTCATCTAGGGACCTGAAATATTATCCCACAACCGGGATGAGACTACGTCTCAGCGAGTCCTACCCTCTAAAACTCAATTAGGAAGAAAATACGCCTCAGGGCGCTCTAGCCACACAAATAGGATGGAGGACTTACCTCGCCTCAGTCCCTTTCCTGCACGTCAGTACAATTCATATTCAACAATGCTCGCACAAGCTGAAACTACCGACATACCCATCGGTCTATCAATTCAGTCAATCCAATTGATATCATACGATCCACACATCTATCAATTCATATCATCTATTAAACCATACCATCTATTCATCCATCAATACAATTATGGCTCGCACAAGCTGAAATGGATGCAATGCTCTCACAAGTCGATATAGATGGTAGCTCGCACAAGCCCCATATACATAGATGATAGCTCGCACAAGCTGATTTATGGATCGTTGCTCTCACAAGCTGATAAACGATCATTGCTCTCACATATATGATAAATGATCATTGCTCTCATAAAAATATCTTAGCTCATACGGTGCTCACAATATTCAATATAGACAATGATGCTCACATATATGTATAACAATGATGCTCACACAAGCTGATACATATATAAATCAATTGCTCGCCAAAACTGATAATTCAATAATAAACCCACTCATATCTCAATTCAATCAATCAATTAATCCAATCGATTCAAACTAGTCATACAAACCAATTACGGTGCTAAAAGCCAACACCGGGTATTTCAAGTTAAATACCACAACTTCATCAATATCATTCAATTCCACACTTTTGGAATTATTAACCATAATCATCAATCACTCAATTTCTCAATTTAAACATACAATTAACACAAACCGACCAAGACTACTACGATCAGTGCGAAATTCTAACGACCGCCATCCCGATAATTTTCGAAATTATTAAATAATTAAATTTAATTCCGAAAATTAAATAATTAAATATTATATATTATAATAATAAAATAATATTTATAAATTCGAAATAATTAAATAATTAAAAATAATTAATTAGGGCTTAAACAAGATTACACTAATTTAATCATACAATTAGCCCTAATTAAACATCCATTAAACTAATCATACAACTAATCTAATTTACATTAAAATAATCTAATTTAATCACACCTAAACCTAATTAGACTAATCTAAACACCCCTTAAGCGTCATTAACTCACTAAGCAAGAATTAGAGGATAAACTCACCGGTTTTGCGCGCCGGTGAGTTCACGGCGACCACGACACCAAGGCGGTCGATAAACCCCAAAGCGGCGACACCAACGGAGGCCGGAAGACACCTAAAACGGGCCTCGAAGTCTCCAAAACCTTGCTGTCTTCTGCTTCTGTTCTTGGCTGAACTGCAGAGAAGAAACCAGCAGCTTCAATGGCGAAAACGGGCCGATCGGAGCTCCGGCAAGCGGGTGGTTGGCAACCGGTGGCTCCCGGGGGTCTTGGGGGTTTTGCTGGAGGTTGAGATGGGCGGAGGAAGGACCGGAATGGGAGAAAAATGGCCGAAAACGCGAAACAGTGCAGGCTGCAGGCGGACCGACGGACCGGCGACCGGTTCCTTCACGGCGGCGCCCAGGCCGCAAGGCGGCTCCGTTCGGGACGAAATTAAGCTCGTTGGAACGGTCTGTTTCTCCCGGTCACGGTGATATGTGGCTCGTTGGCTGATTCATCCGGGAAGACCACTTTTGACTCGATTCTTCACTGAAGGGTCAGCTGGAGCAGAAACTGAAGGAGAGGGAAAACGAGGAGAGAGAGAGCTCCGTTCGAGGGAGGCCGAATGGGGGAGAGAGAGAGTGATGGGAGGGCTGTCAAAGCCTCCATAAAACCTGCCCCAAGTCCCCATGCCCATGATGGCCTCATCTTCTCTCTCTTCTCTAGCCTTTTCTCCCTACAACTAGGGTAATTTGGTCATTTCCACCTTGCACAAATTACACATCTGACCTTGGGCTGAAATTGGTGGATGGGCCTAAGAAATGGGCTTGGCCATGAATAGGAGTGGGCTTGGAAATTGGTTGGGCTTGATTGGGCTCAAAGTTGGACCATGGGCTTTGAAAGAGAAATAGTTGGTTTGGTCCAATGGGTTCACTTGCTTGACTTAGGGCCATTTGGTGGCTGTCCCACCTTGGGCCTAAGGCCCACACTGACTTGGCCCGGCCCACGTCCTCACGGGCTTGCTTCCTCGGTCCGAAAATCCCTTTTTTTCCAATTGCTCGGCTTAACTGGCTCCGTCGACTGTCTGAAGTAGCTTCATCCAAAGTCCGTCCCGGACATTCCCGATAATTCGAAGTCCAATCATAAGTTCTCTTGCCATGTCAATTTCGCCAAATGCCATTTCGGTTACAACTCAGACTGACGGGTGGCTGTGAGGATTCACGCGTGACCGACTCGTGCCAAACCACGTTCAAGACATCTCGACGCATGGACGTCCTTGACTGCATGAAATTACGGAGGATAGATTCTTATTTCAAAGTACACGATTACTGAGGATCGACATAGGGTCGTTCGTGGATTCGATAATAGTAAACGGAATCACCCGTCGTTCCATTATGTTCTGTCCGCGAATCGACTTTTAGTCATCCTTAGAATCGGCCTGCCTATCTACAGGATCGTCCTCACGTAAATCTCACGGTCAAGTCGTTTTCCCAGGTCGAGTCCTTTAGCCGTACGAGTTCTGTCCTCATTAGCCTTTCCCCTCAAGGTCAGTATCTCAGGAGTGATCAATTCCGAGTGAGATCAACCAACAATGCATTGACGAAATTCACCTTCACTCATCCCTCAGAGGGCTCGAATTTCGGGATGTCACAACTCTTCCCCTCTTATAAAAATTTCGTCCTCGAAATTTAAATCATTCACAAATCCTTAATCAAAAAGGCGGCGGTATTGTCATCTCATCAAATCTTCTCTTTCCCAGGTTGCTCAATCTTTAATGATACTGCTAGATCACTTCCAATCTTGTCCAAACCATTCTTGATCCAAACTACTGAACACTTGCCCACTTTTGCAAAACAAAAGTTGCAAAATTTTGGTTTTTTTTCTTTTTTCTTTCTTTTTTTTCCTTTTTATTTTTCCACAAGGTGGCTAACTGCCGCGTCGTGGATTCGAACTCCCGACTTCGGACCACTGCTTCACACCCGGATACCACTTGGCTAAAGGCGCCGACGGTGTCCCAAACCGCTTTCTTTATCAATTTAAAGCCAAAATTCTCCTTTGATCTCAAACTCGAAATATTCCGCCGTTTAAATGTTGCTTCCGGCTCTCCTTTCTTAACAATTCGAGATGTCCCTATCCTAGGCGACATTCAAGAATGAAATATTCTCAACCTGAAATTTCAAAGGTTTCGACGCTAACCGCGTAAATTTCCCGACGCGATTCTGAGCGGTCCTTAACTGTCTCTAATATTTGCAACTAAATCACTCACGATTGCTAAACCAACTCGAGCTATAACCTTTCATTCTCTGATCTCAACTCAACAACTGAAGTTCTGTACACTTTGATTGCACTGCCTCAAATGAACCATCTGACTGATCTACTGAAACTGAGAACCTCTGGTCAAGATCTGACATAACTCTGACACTGACACTAACACTCTATGCAAACGAATTATCTGATGCACAAACACCTCTGCATGCTTAATCAAATCAAGATCCTTCCATACAGCCATAAGGTGGGCTGATTTCATCAGTCTGTCAATTACTTCTCAAAATGAAATTATTACCACACTGACTCCTCGATAGACCTGTCACAAAAATCTATTGTGACGCGATCCCATTTCCACACGAGGATCTCGAGAGATTACAAAGGTCCTCTCGAATTGCAAAACCGTGCTTTCTCTTGCTAGCACATCTGACACTTGCGACTTGCCAGTGATATCTATCTTCATACCGATCTGCCAATCCTGTTGATGCAAATTCTGACCCATCTTCGTACTGTCTGGACAACGCTGAAGCTGCTACGACAAGCTTCCAATAAGATCTCTTCTTTAATCTCTGTATCTTCAGGTACACACAATCGTCCTCAGAAATCTGAAAATTAGTTCTCCTCTTCTCGGTATCCTCTTGCAGGATCTTTTGCATTTCTGAGTCTGTCCATTGAAACGTCTGGTTCTAACTTGAATACCCGGTTCAATTCTGAGGGTGGCCATAAAATTCGAAGGTGGCCTACCTCAAATTTGAAAACCGCATCTCGAAATTTCTCAAGTGAGGTCCATACTTTAACCACCATATGCACAAATGAAGACTCTCGACTCAACGCATCAGTGACTTCTTTCATTCTTCCAAGGTGATACCAGATACCACCATCCTAGTACTTCAAACGATCTGGTTCACAGCAGTATCTCATATTCAATTCCTTTTGAGAAAATAAATACTTTTGAGACTTTAACGATCAGCAAAGATCTGGAGTCTTTCTTCACACCAACAATATCTCTAAATCTTCCGAACGCACATTTTTACTGCAAGTTCTAAGTCACGCATCGGGTAATTCAGTTCATGAGGCCTCAACTGACGGGACAAGTATGCAACAACCTTGCCATGCTGCATTAGCACGCAGCCCAGTCCTCTAAACGATGCACCACTGTAGATCTCGTAACCTCTAGGACCAGATGAAATGGTCAGCACAGGTGCGGTAGTCAGCTTCTGCTTAAGCTCTTGGAAACTACGCTCGCACTTATCTATCCACACGAACTTCTTTTCTTTCCTCAATAATCTTGTCAACGGCGACGCTAAAGATGAAAACCCTTCCCTAAACCTTCTGTAATACTCTGCTAAACCCGAAAAACTTCTTATCTCTGTCACTGTAGTCAATCTCAGCCAACTGTTCACTGCTTCAATCTCAGACGGGGTCCACGGAGATTCCTTCTCCTAAATCACATGACCTAGGAACGCAACACGAGTCATCCAAAACTCACACTCGCTAAACTTAGCACACAACTGATGAATCCTTAGAAGTTGAAGTACTCTTCTCAAATGTCTCTTGTGCTCCTCAGCACTCTTCGAACACACCAGAATAACGTCAACGAACCCGATCATGAAACTAATCCAAGTACCCTTTGAACACTCCGTTCATCAGACCCATACAAACAGCTAGAGTGTTCGTCAAACTGAACAATAATACTATGAACTCACAATTGCCGTACCAAGTACGCAATGCTAACTTCGGTATGCCTTTCTTCCTGATTCTCAACTGATGATACTCTGTCCTCAAGTCGATCTTGGAGAATATCAGTACACAAACACAACAAACCATCCTTCTTCTTCACAAACAAGACTGATGCTCCCCAAGGTGATGCACTGGGAAGTAAGAATCCCTTATCTAACAATTCCTGCATCTCCACCTTCAGTTCTTTCAACTCAGATAACGCCATCCAGTAAGGAGCCTTAGGGACTGGCTCTAATCCGATTACTAATTCAATCACGAACTTTATTTCCCTTTCTGACAGTAACCTGGCAATTCTTCAAGAAACACCTTAGACAACCTCTATACCATGGTTATGTTCTCCTTACTTGGTCCCTCAACTGTGGCATCCACTATAGTTGCCATATAGATTAGGCAACCTACATCCATAAACCAGGTTGTCTTCAGTGACGAACAATAGGGATCGAATGTCCTTTTTGACTTTCAGTAATTCAAAACTTTCGCACACTAACTGAACCAACTGAATCATATCACTGCCACGATTCATAATAGCAGAAAGCTCCTCGAGCCAAACCTTTTCATAAATGACTTCCAAGTCATATATAAGCAAACCAATCAAGTACAACTATAATCAGCGATTCCCTTTTTACATCTTTAATACAACAACAGAAATTCTGCAACCTTCACTCAAAATTCTGCTGCGCTACTCTGATAAAAACAACTCAAAACATTCTTCCCTTAATCAATGCATGGTCAATCCATTCCTATTCCTTTCGCCATCCTAGTGGCGTCATGTCGACGGTAGCGATGCTCGAGTCCTCTTGGACTTACGTGGAGAGTTCCTAGCCCAATGGCCATGCTGGCTACATTCAAAGCATGCTCCCATTGCACTTGGTCACCAGGCTGACTCACACTTCTTTTTTCAAACTTGACACACAATCAGTGAGTCCTCTATCTCCTGTCAGGTAACAGCATGCACTCTTTCTTGTACTGAAGGCCTGCTCTACAAACCTCACGATGCGTTCTATGGTGCATTCCTTTCAATCTGTCCCATCAGCTTTCTAAGATCATTTCTGGCTAGGTAACCTTGTTGGTTACACACAGAACAAGCACCCGTCTTACCAGGACATGGGGCTAATCCATGTCGGCTTCCGTCAGCACGACATACTCCATTATGATTCATTACTGACCTAACCATCCCACATTACCATTTGGACGGAAATGGAATACTTTTCTACGATCATAGACTCCTTCCTCAACTGATTTCCATCTCTACTGAATCTAAACCTCGACTCGGATGCAACGGCTTGCTCCTAGATCACAACTCTAGCTTGGGCCTCAACAGGCGCAGCAACAACAACAATGACAGCACTAGCAGCATTAGTAACAACGATAACAGCGACGGCTCGGTCCTGAGCTTACTGACCCAACAAGCTTCCAAGGAACACTAGCGCCTAAACGATCCCATCAAACCTAGGATCGCTCGGTGCTGCTACACTAGTACCGACCTACAGCGGTACTCTCACACTCACGCTGGTCTAAGCCGGCGCTTCGCCACGACCACCTCGGGTACCGACCCTGGTCGGCATACTATCCCGAGTAACTGGTCTAAAGGTTCTCTCTAGGAGTCCTCTACTCCTGATCACTCATCTACAGGATCTCTACAGAAACCTGTTTCTCAATTCTAATCCCAGATTAGAATTTGAGTGATCATCACCAATCAATTTACCAAACAACTATCAGCCACATGCACCAGCATGAAATAAAAGCCATTCCTACTAACTATCCCATGACTCATCGCACCTTATCACTCCATTTACAGACCCGCTCTGATACCACTTAAACGGGGATGTCACGCCCCGATCCTCCGAGCGCGCGAACATCCCGCTCTGGTTGATACAAATGCGACTTCCCAGGACACGTCGCCTACCCATTCATTTTTATATTACACATGCGGAAGCGAAACAAATCCCCTGACAACATTTAACTTGGGATAGAAAAGCAGGCAATCAATCACAACCAAACAAGCTTTCTATAAACACATAGGTTTATATACAACACTGGATTGTCTACAAAATAGACAGGCTCAACAACTAGGGAACTGTCCTATGACCAACTTGTCAGACACGTTCGCCGATTCTTCAGCCTCCACCTTCCGAACTCCAGGACTTCCGGTCCTCCACGACCGTCATCTAGGGACCTGAAATATTATCCCACAACCGGGATGAGACTACGTCTCAGCGAGTCCTACCCTCTAAAACTCAATTAGGAAGAAAATACGCCTCAGGGCGCTCTAGCCACACAAATAGGATGGAGGACTTACCTCGCCTCAGTCCCTTTCCCGCACGTCAGTACAATTCATATTCAACAATGCTCGCAAGCAATCATGAAACTACCGACATACCCATCGGTCTATCAATTCGACAATCCAATTGATATCATACGATCCACACATCTATCAATTCATATCATCTATTAAACCATACCATCTATTCATCCATCAATACAATTATGGCTCGACACAAGCTGAAATGGATGCAATGCTCTCACAAGCATATAGATGGTAGCTCGCACAAGCTGATATATACATAGATGATAGCTCGCACAAGCTGATTTATGGATCGTTGCTCTCCAAGCTGATAAACGATCATTGCTCTCACAAGCATATATAATGATCATTGCTCTCACAAAACGATCTTAGTCATAATTTAGATCACATATTCAATATAGTATCATGATGCTCACACCTAATATAATGATGCTCATAATTCCCATATATATAAACCAATGCTCGCCAAATCTTATCATTCAATAATAAACCAACTCATATCTCAATTCAATCAATCAATCAATCCAATCGATTCAAACTAGTCATACAAACCAATTACGGTGCTAAAAGCCAACACCGGGTATTTTCAAGTTAAATACCACAACTTCATCAATATCACTCAATTCCACACTTTTGGAATTATTAACCATAATCATCAATCACTCAATTTCTCAATTTAAACATACAATTAACACAAACCGACCGCACTGCTGCGATCAGCGCGAAATTCTAACGACCGGCCATCCCGGCATAATTTTCGAAATTATTAAATAATTAAATTTAATTCCGAAAATTAAATAATTAAATATTATTTTATAATAATATAATTTAATAAAATAATATTTATAAATTCGAAATAATTAATTAATTAAAAATAATTAATTAGGGCTTAAACAAGATTACACTAATTTAATCATACAATTAGCCCTAATTAAACATCCATTAAACTAATCATACAACTAATCTAATTTACATTAAAATAATCTAATCTAACCACCTAAACCTAATTAGACTAATCTAAACACCCCTTAAGCGTCATTAACTCACTAAGCAAGAATTAGAGGATAAACTCACCGGTTTTGCGCGCCGGTGAGTTCACGGCGACCACGACACCAAGGCGGTCGATAAACCCCAAAGCGGCGACACCAACGGAGGCCGGGAAGACACCTAAAACGGGCCTCGAAGTCTCCAAAACCTTGCTGTCTTCTGCTTCTGTTCTTGGCTGAACTGCAGAGAAGAAACCAGCAGCTTCAATGGCGAAAACGGGCCGATCGGAGCTTCGGCAAGCGGGTGGTTGGCAACCGGTGGCTCCCGGGGGTCTTGGGGGTTTTGCTGGAGGTTGAGATGGGCGGAGGAAGGACCGGAATGGGAGAAAAATGGCCGAAAACGCGAAACAGTGCAGGCTGCAGGCGGACCGACGGACCGGCGACCGGTTCCTTCACGGCGGCGCCCAGGCCGGCAGGCGGCTCCGTTCGGGACGAAATTAGGCTCGTTGGAACGGTATTCTTCTCCCGGTCACGGTGATATGTGGCTCGTTGGCTGATTCATCCGCGAAGACCACTTTTGACTCGATTCTTCACTGAAGGGTCAGCTGGAGCAGAAACTGAAGGAGAGGGAAAACGAGGAGAGAGAGAGCTCCGTCGAGATGGTGACCGAATGGGAGAGAGAGAGAGTGATGGGAGGGCTGTCAAAGCCTCCATAAAACCTGCCCCAAGTCCCCATGCCCATGATGGCCTCATCTTCTCTCTCTTCTCTAGCCTTTTCTCCCTACAACTAGGGGTAATTTGGTCATTTCCACCTTGCACAAATTACACATCTGACCTTGGGCTGAAATTGGTGGATGGGCCTAAGAAATGGGCTTGGCCATGAATAGGAGTGGGCTTGGAAATTGGTTGGGCTTGATTGGGCTCAAAGTTGGACCATGGGCTTTGAAAGAGAAATAGTTGGTTTGGTCCAATGGGTTCACTTGCTTGACTTAGGGCCATTTGGTGGCTGTCCCACCTTTGGGCCTAGGGCCCACACTGGCTTGGCCCGGCCCACGACCTCACGGGCTTGCTTCCTCGGTCCGAAAATCCCTTTTTTCCAATTGCTTGGCTTAACTGGCTTTGTCGACTGTCTGAAGTAGCTTCATCCAAAGTCCGTCCCGGACATTCCCTATAATTCAAAGTCCAATCATAAGTTCTCTCGCCATGTCAATTTCGCCAAATGCCATTTCGGTTACAACTCAGACTGACGGGTGGCTGTGAGGATTCACGCGTGACCGACTCGTGCCAAACCACGTTCAAGACATCTCGACGCATGGACGTCCTTGACTGCATGAAATTACGGAGGATAGATTTTTATTTCAAAGTACACAATTACTGAGGATCGACATAGGGTCGTTCGTGGATTCGATAACAGTAAACGGAATCACCCGTCGTTCCATTATGTTCTGTCCGCGAATCGACTTTTAGTCATCCTTAGAATCGGCCTGCCTATCTACAGGATCGTCCTCACGTAAATCTCACGGTCAAGTCGTTTTCCCAAGTCGAGTCCTTTAGCCGTACGAGTTCTATCCTCATTAGCCTTTCCCCTCAAGGTCAGTATCTCAGGAGTGATCAATTCCGAGTGAGATCAACCAACAATGCATTGACGAAATTCACCTTCACTCATCCCTCAGAGGGCTCGAATTTCAGGATGTCACAATTTCATTTTCCCATCTTTATCGAACGATGAGAGAACAAATGGTCTTTTCAGGGCAATGCCTCAACATGTCCTGAACTCTGTCATCCAACTCACTCCAACTCAGGTGTGCCATCGGAGAGACCCACCCGCACAGTTGGCCGAGCAATATATCATCAACCCATGCACCTGTGGGATAGTTCAACAGGGAATGTGGCAGATTTTGTCAACCAGTTTACTTTCGCTATCAATTCCCATATGAGCTATTCCCATGCTGATGGATTGGTTTTCTTTCTCGCTCCTAATGGGTCGTAGATCCCAGAACACTCAGAAGGACGCTTTCTAGGCCTTACAAGTTCCCAAACTCTACCAACTCTAGTAATGCATTTGTTGCGGTAGATTTTGATACTTTCTATAACCAATCAACAATACATGGGATCCGCTCTGTAATCATTTTGGTATCGATGTAAACAGCCTGGCTTCTGTCAGTAATACTTGTGTCTCATGGATGAATGAAAAGATAATCCTTGGTCAACAACTCCGTGCTCAGGTCACATACAATTCGAGAGCACTGAACTCGAGTGTTGTTTTCAGAGATGATGCTGTGATTATACCAGCCTCTACTATCAGCCAGTCAATCTGACAGAGTACTTGCCGGAATGGGTGGTTTTTGGTTTCTCGGCAATGACAGGGCTGTTGTTTGAGGCTCATACAATTTTCTCGTGGGAATTCAACTCCAGTCTCCTAATCCTAGACAACATAAATGGCACGACCAATGCGACTACTATCGACACACCAAGACGAGGGAAAAAGAGTAAGTTCTGGGTGAAGGGGCCTATCTTAGGCTTAAGCTCTTTGGTGTTCCTCATCCTTGTTGCAGGATTTGGCTGGTATGCTTATAAGCTACAGAGAAATAGAAATGATCAAAGTGGAGAAGAAGAAGATGTTCCGGGAATGGATGAAGGATTTGAACAATCGAAGGGACCCAAGAAGTACTCCTACAAGGTCTTGGCTGTCGCAACTAACAACTTTGCCAATACCCGGTTGCTTGGGAAAGGAGGATTCGGAGGAGCGTACGAAGGCCACCGCGCTGATGCAAATTCCCATGTTTCCATTGAAAAGATCACTCCAAATTCCAAACAAGGCGTAAAGAAGTACGCTACGGAAGTGAAGACAATTAGACATCTGAGGCATAAAAACTAAGTGAAGCTAGTCGGCTGGTGTCATGAGGGAAATAAGTTCCTGCTTGTGTATGAGTACATGTCTAACGGAAGCTTGGACTCTCATTTATTCAAAGGCAATGTACTGCTGATATGGGAAAGGAGCTACAATGTTGCTCAAAGCATCGCCTTAGCGCTGAAAAAATTGCACGAGGATTTGAAATAATGTGTCATGCACAGGGATATAAAGTCTAGCAATGTCCTAGTCGATGTACATTTTGAGGCTAAATTGGGCGATTTTGGCCTAGCTCGGATAGTCAACCATGCCGAAGGCTCACAAACCACTGTATTGTTAGCTGGTTCACTCTTATGAGGAGGAAGCCCAATGAGTTGCAAGTCCAAAAAGGGCTTGGGCCCATATGATAAGTTATATGGAAAAATATGATTTCTCACTATCTATATAAAGTGGTAGCCGCAAAAGGAAACAGTAACAAGAGAAAAAGAGAAAGCGGAAAATCTGGGGGTTGAGTCAATATCTGATTTACATCAAGTTGACATTGGAAGTCAATTCGTGGTCCGATTGAGCTGAAATTTTGCCAGCATATTTGTGGCGCAATTTTCTTGAATCTGAATGGTTTGCTTTCCATTTGAAGCTCCCTACATCAGGTTTTTCATGGATTGATCAAAACCTGCGTTTTTGGTCAGATTTATCATTGATCTCTTATGAAATTCAAGTGTATTACCAATAATTATGTTCATGAAGTCTTTGTTGCTATGTACCTCTAGTATTTGCTAAAGAAGAATACTATTCACCCAATTTTGTTAATAGTAAAGATTTTTGGTTGGACTCCAGTCTCGTGGTTTTTTATCTCCTCACATCGAGGAGGTTTTCCATGTAAAAAAATTGTCTTGTGTTCGTGTTCTTGGTATTTATTTTACTCTACTATATCGATTCTTATTAGGTTTACACAATATGGAAGATTATTTTATTTCGCTGTGTTAATTCGATATTATTCGAGTTGTTACTATTCTCCCATCAGAGTGGTATCAGAGCATCTAGTTATTGCTTGATTTTTCTACCTTGTGTTAAACAATGGAAACGAATACGAGTAGAATGGTTACACTAAATAATTCGAATTATCATATTTGGAAAGGAAAGATGGAAGACCTTTTATATGTGAAAGATTTTTATTTACCCGTATTTGTCAAGGAGAAACCAAAGAATAAAACTGATGCTGAATGGTCTATATTTCATCATCAAGTGTGTGGTTATATTAGGTAGTGTGTGGATGATAATGTTTTGAACCATATTATTGAGGACACACATGCATGTAGTTTATAGGATAAGCTCAAACAGTTATATGCTCGAAATACCGGGAATAATAAGTTATTTTTTATAAAATATATGATGGCTTTGAGATATCAAGATGGTACTCGTTTGATTGATCATTTAAATCTTTTTAAGGAATTATAAATCAGTTGGCTGCGATGGGAATCAAGTTTGATTATAAGATACAAGCACTATGGTTGCTTGGTAGTTTGCCGAACTCTTGGGAGACGTTGCGAACATCTTTATCTAATTATTCCCCAGATGGTACGTTTACCATAGATTTGGCCAAGAGTAGTATTTTGAATGAAGAGATGAGAAGAAGACACAATGATTGTCCTTTTCACATTCTGATGCCTTGGTTGTTGAGAAAAGGAGAAGAAGTGAGTCTCGAGGTCCGAGAAATAGAGATAAAAGTCGAGATAAAAGCAAAGGTAAGTATAATAAATTTGCTACTGTTGAGTGCCATTATTGTCATCAGAAGGGACATATTCAGAGGTTTTGTCGCCAATTAAAAAGGGAGAAAAAAAAGGAGAAAGGTAAAGAGAAGAAAAGTGATAACGACAGTGATGATAATCGTGTTGCTGCACTTAAAGAATACTTTCTCATTATTTTTTATGGTGATGTGACGAATGTTGTATCTCATGAGACCAGTTGGGTAATTGATAGTGGTATATCCGTTCATGCTACGTCTCATAGGGATTTATTTACATCATACAGGTCAGGTATGTTGGAAAAAACTTTATTGCATATTTTGAAGCTGACAAACGTTTCCATCAGTCTAGTCTAAAGACTTGCAGACTCTTTCATCAAAGTCTAAAGACTGCCGGACCGCCAGACTCAAAATTCAAAGTCTATCCTCATTGACAATTTTTAGACCGTCGAAGAAGACTTATCCAAAATTGAGTATTTCTTTAAGGATTTGATTCTATCGACAAAAGAAGATCTCTCAGCTGGATATAGCATCTCGAATCAATTATTCATCTTGAAATTTATTCAGGCATTTTGGATCTGTTGATTGGCGAAGCATACTTGGAAGGTCCTACTTATGGAAACCTAGATCTTGATTGTATGGGCGAGCAAGATTGGTGGGCTATCGTCATATTCCCTAAATAACTCGAAATTTCCCTAATTGATTATGTCCAATTGGTAGATTGGAAGAGCTTCTTTGGTAAGTGCCAACGGTTATGATGGCATGGATGAGTATATAAGGAAGACGTTTTAGTTATTCAAGTGTGTGCGCGATAGAGAAATTCCAAAGTCTGAAACTCCTTGTTGTCAATTCAATTGTTGAGCGTAAACTTGTACTCAAAAGAGAGTTTGTACTTCTGTAAGACCTTGAGGAAGTGTAGCAGAGTCTCTACACTGTGGAATCAAGGAAGAACTATACTATAACAACTCTTTTGATTCTTAGTGAAATCCAGCCAGTGGGCTATTAGTGCGGGAGAGTGGACGTAGGCTTGGATTAAGCCGAACCACTATAAACCGCGTGTTTTTATTCTCTTCCCTAAGCTCTTTTACTTTGATCGTAACTCTATTTGATTATTAGAGTCTAATGTCCTTTTCACAGTCTATTGCTAAAATAGAGTTGGTTTAAAAGCAAAATTTTATACTTTATTTTGCAAAATTTGTTTTCGCACCTATTCACCCCCCTCTAGGTGCTCGTACTAGCTTTCACAATGTGACTTTGAATATGTGAAAATGGGAAACAATGGGCTAGCTTAAGCTGTAGGCATCGGTGATGTGTGCCTAGAAACAAGCAATGGCACAATGTTAGTATTGAATAATGTTAAACATATACCTGATTTCCGCTTGAATTTGATTTCTACAGGCAAATTGGATGATGAGGGGTATTGCAGCACCTTCAGTAATGATCAATGGAAGCTCACCAAAGGTTATCTTGTTATAGCTAGAGATGAAAAATATTCTTCGTTATACATTATGCTAGCAAAGTTGTCCACAAACAAAATTAATACAGTAGACATGAAGATGCAGTTAAGTTATAGCATAAGAGGCTCAGTCATATCAGTGAGAAGGGTTTGTCATTATTGGCTAAGAAGAAGCTCCTTTTAGGGTTGAAAAATTCGACGCTAAAGAAGTGTGCTCACTGTTTAGCAGGAAAACAGAACAAAGTTGCATTTAAAAGCTTCCCTCCTTCAAGAAAGTCAGGTATACTTGATTTAGTGCATTCTGATGTTTGCAATCCTATGAAAACAAAATCACTTGGTGGCTCTCTTTATTTTGTTACCTTCATAGATGATTTTTCAAGGAAAATTTGTATTCATACTTTGAAAAGTAAAGATCAAGTATTATATGCTTTTAAGCAATTTTAGGCTTCAGTTGAGAGACAGACTGGAAAGAAATTGAAATGCATCAAAACTAATAATGGGGGAGAGTATATTGGACCTTTTGATTAATATTGCAAACAACAAGGTATTCGACATCAAAAGACACCTCCCAAGACCCCTCAATTAAATGGCTTAGCTGAGAAAATGAACAGAACACTAGTTAAAATGGTAAGATGGTTACTTTCACAGTCAAAGCTACCTGGATCCTTTTAAGGTGAGGCTTTAAGTACAGTTGTGCATGTATTAAATCTTACTCCATGCATTCCTTTAGAGTTTGATGTTTCTAATAGAGTTTGGAGAAGTAAATATGTTTCTTATGATTATCTGCATGTCTTTGGGTGCAAAGCATTTGTGCATATTCCCAAAGATAAGAGGTCTAAACTTGATGTGAAAATACGACAATGCATATTTATTGGTTATGGACAAGATATGCTTGGCTACAAATTTTATGATCCGGTTGAAAAGAAAATTGTAAGAAGCAGAGACGTTGTGTTTATGGAAGATCAAACAATAGATGATATTGAGAAAACATAAATGATTTCAGCATCATAGGTTAGTGATAATTTTGTTGATTTAGATCTAGTTCCTCTTACAAATATTCCTACACAGGTTGATGAAGAGCAGTAGGAAATCAATGTTCCAAACAACACACATGTTCCTGAACATGTTGAAACAAATAATAATATTCTTGAACCAGAGGCTCAATTAGATGTTCTACTGGATGTTCAAGTCAAAAGATCAATTAAAGACTAACGACCTTCCACTAGGTATTCTGAAGATGAGTATGTATTATTGACTGCTGCAGGTGAACCAGAGTACTATGTAGAAGCAATAGAAGATGAATACAAAAGCAATTGGTTTGATGCTATTAGAGATGAGATGCAGTCACTTTATAATAATCATACTTTTGAGTTGGTGAAGTTACCTAAAGGTAAAAGAGTTTTGAAGAACAAGTGGGTATATAGGTTGAAGCAAGATGAACATACTTCACAACCACGGTACAAAGCTAGATTGGTTGTTAAGGGATTTAGTAAGAGAAAGGGTATTGATTTTGATGATATATTTTCTCCAGTAATGAAAATGTCTTCTATCCGTGTGGTACTAGGCTTGGCAGTTATCCTAGATTTGAAAATTGAGCAAATGGATATTAAAACAGCATTCCTACATGGTGAATTGGAGGAAGAGATATACATGGGACAACCTGAGGGTCTTAAAGTGAAAGGGAAAGAGAATTATGTATGCAAATTGAAGAAAAGTCTCTATGCTATACAACAAGCACTAAACCAGTGGTATAAAAAGTTTACGCCAGTTATGATAGAATAAGGCTATAAGAAGACTTCCTCGGATAACTGTGTATTTATCAAAAAAATTTCTGATGATAAATTTATTATTCTCTTACTTTATGTTGATGATATGATGATTGTTGGCAAGAATGCTTCAAAAATTGAATTATTGAAGAAACAATTGAACAAGTCTTTTGCCATGAAAGACTTGGGCTTGGCAAAGCAGATTCTTGGCATTAGAATTACTCAAGACAGAGATGCTAAGAAGTTGTTTTTGTCTCAAGAGATATATATAGAGAAGATACTTCAGAAATTTTACATGGACAAGGCTAAAATGGTTAGTACTCCTCTTGCTACCCACTTTAAGTTAAATATGAAACAAAGTCCTACGACTGATAAAGAGAAAAAAGATATGGAAAGTGTTCCATATGCCTCAGCTGTAAGAAGCTTAATGTATGCGATGGTATATACACGCCCAAACTTGGCGCATGCAGTTGGCGTTGTTAGAAGTTATTTGTCAAATCTAGGCAAAAAACATTGGAATGTGGTGAAGTGGATTATGAGGTATCTTCGGGGAACTTCAAATTTAAAACTCAGTCTCGGGATCGGGAAACTTGAGTTAGTTGGATACACAAATTCCGACTTGGCAGGAGATATTATTCGTAAATCTACTTCTAGTTATTTGATTTCTTTTGCGGGTAGAACTGTGTCATGGAAGTCAAGATTGCAGAAGTCTGTTACACTTTCTACAACTGAAGCTGAATTTATTGTAATGACTAAAGCTAGTAAAGAGATGCTATGGATGAAGAAGTTCTTAGAAGAACTTGGGTTCAAGCAAAAGAGGTATATGCTATTTTGTGATAATCAAAGTGCAATTTATCTTGGTAAGAATTCATATTTTCATTCTAGATCGAAACATATTGATGTTAGATATCATTGGATAAGTAATGTTCTAGATGAAAAGTTGTTGGAACTTGAGAAAATTCATATGGATCATTGCCAATTGATGATGAAGACTCTACCAAGAGAAAAACTTGAACATTGCCAATTGATAGTAGGGATGGTGAATCCCTCCACATTTTCGTGGGGGGGAGAGAGAGATTTGTTAGCTGGGTTCACTCCTATGTGGAGAAAACCCAATGAGTTGCAAGTCCAAAAAGGGCTTGAACCCATATAATATATGGAGAAATAGTATTTTCTCACTATCTATATAAAGTGGTAGCCACAAAAGGAAACAGTAACAAGAGAAAAATAGAAAGCAGAAAATATGGAGGTTGGGGCAATATCTGATTTACATCAAGCTGGCATTGGAGGTTGATTCATGGTCCGATTGAGACAAAATTTTGTCAGCATGTTCGTGGCACAATTTTCTCAAATTTAAACGGTTTGATTTTTGTTTGAAGCTCCTATATCATGTTTTTCATGGATTGATCAAAACTTATGTTTTTGGTCATATTTATCCTTGATCTCTTGTGAAATTCAAGTGTATTACCAAGAATTATATTCTTGAGGTCTTTGCTGCTATGTACCTCTAGTATTTGCTAGAGAAAAACATTGGTCACCTAATTTTGTTAATAGTGAAGATTTTTGGATGAACTCCAGTCCCGTGGTTTTTGATCTCCTCACATTGATGAGGTTTTCCATATAAAATAATTGTCTTATGTTTGCGTGCTTACTATTTATTTTACTCTACTATATCGATTCCTATTAGATTTATACAAGATGGGAGATTATTTTATTCCGCTGCGTTAATTCGATATTGTTCGAATTGTTACCGTTCTCCCATCATGTATTGGCTGGGATCATGGGATATTTGGCCCCTGGATGTATCTACATAGGCAAGGCAACTAGGAAATCTGATGTCTACAGCTTCAGAGTTGTGCTCTTAGAAATTGCTTGTGGATGAAAAGCTATCAATCTAAGAGCATCAGAAGATCAAGTCCAACTAGTGGAGTGGGTCTGGGAGCTTTATGGAATTGGAAAGCTATTAAATGCGGGGGATCCAAAGTTAGGAGAAAATTTCGATGTGAGACAAATGGAGTGCTTGATGATTGTCGGCCTCTAATGTGCTCATCTGGATCCTAAGGAGCGGAGTCCCATAAGCAAGGCAGTAGCCTTTTTGAACTTCAACGTTTCCCCACCCATTCTCCCACTGAAGTTGCCCATCCCGACATATATCGCGCCTCCAACTTTGGTGCCTAAATTGTCACACATTTCATCGTCCAAATTCGCATGTAGCGAACCATCGAGTGCTTACATTACTGAACCGTCCGCATCTACTGGCTCTTCCTAGAAATCTTCCAGTTCAACTTCTTCTGCATTTCTTTCGAAGGCAGAGTGATCTCACTGCTTTTTTGGGTTATGTATTGCAACTTTGTGTCCTACGATTAGTAAGTATTACATGTATGCAAGCACTGCTGCTCGTTGCTACGACTTGTTATATTGGACGGAATTGATTGGTCTGCGGAAACTGAAAGCCGGAGAATCTTGTTTCCCTGTAATAAAGACCTGGAACTGGTGCTGCAGTCCTCGGTGGTTCTCATTAGCGATCCATTGCTTTGCTTTTCTTTATATTTTTAAATCTCTAACTTTATTTCTTTAGCTTTTTGATAATGAAAAAATGTCACATCAATTGTCATGCTAACACGATTAAAGATTGGGACTAGACTTTTCCTCAAAGAATAATAGTAAGTGAAACAGTTTTGGGATTTGGCCTTCAATTTATACAAATGAAGTATATTTAAATCAAGAGGACTCAGATCGAGATCTTCAAGCTCAATCAAAGCTAAGAGTGTACACACGCAAGATCATGGGCTCTATGGGTCCCAAATGCATTCAAATTAGCAAGGCAAGCAAGGAATTGGACGTCTATAATTTTGGGTTGTCCTTTTGTAGATAGTGTGAAGAGAAGTGGTCGACTCAAGACTGGTCCCGTGCACAGCTTGTGGATTGGGTTTGGGAGCATTGTGGAGCAAGAAGCCTTTTGGAAGCATTAAATCCAAGATCAGGAGAAGAGTTTGATGAGAAACAAGTTCAATGCTTGACAGTTCCAGGGCTTTGGGGTGCTCATTTAGATTATGAGCTCAGGCCTTCTTCTATCAGAGAAGCAACAAAGTATCCTTAACGGTGAGGCTTGGCCACTAGATCTTCCCATAAAGATGCCTGTCTCAACATATCAGCTCCTTTTTCCGGAACATCCATGTTATCATTTCGGAGACTAAATTTCGAATCAGAAAGTCCGCGACCAATTTTGTCAATTAGGATGCAAATTTAAAATGTCCAATTAACAATTCGAGTTCTCAGGAAATATCAGAGCTGCAAGGCCCCGCTAAAGAGAGGACCTTTAGGGACGAAGTTGTGATTTTGTTGCTGAAATTCTTCTTAGTGATGAATATTTTGATTGCTCGAGATCTTTTTGGTGACAGAACTAGAATTTTGTCGGCATAAAGTATTTAGTGATGAAAAAGGTTTTCATTTTGAGATAATCAACATTTATTAATGGAATTTGTATTTTCCATCCCTAAAAATGAATTTTCGCCATGAAAAAAGGCTTCATCATTAAAGGTTTCGTCTTAAACGAACGACGAGATTTTTGTCACTACAGATCACTTTCAGAGTCAATTTCTATTTTCTTTGCCAACACTTAGTTGCTATAACATAATATTCTAATGGGTCTATTTTTTTCTTTTTTAGTTTTTGTTCAACTTAAATTTCGCAACTTACGCATTTTGACTTTCTATAAGTCCGATTATTCTGAAACACTCATAAATTGACATTTTGATTTATACATAATTTTTCATAGATTTTCTGAAATTTCAATTATATAAAAAAATTTAATGAGAAAAAAGTACCTTGTATTTTTATCTAGGTCCAAAACAAACAGGTTACTTGAAAATACCATACATACATCAATGCCCCTCGTAGACCTTCATGTCTGCTGACTGTGCTTCCGATTTTCGCGTTAGAGGCTTGCTTGATTGATGGATTCTTCTTTAGTTTTTCATTGGAGGATGGAAAAGAGGATGGGAAAGGGCACGTGAAAATGTCCCCTGGTCCTACACAGGTCGATTATCTCCCAAAGCATGACCTTGACTTGGAGGCGGCCGTTCTTTATCCCACTCGTATTTTTTGAACAGTCCACTTTTATCCAATATAATTGACAAAACAGAGATATTCTCTTCACTCTCCCTCTCAGTCTCTTCTTTTGCTGACTAGCTTTGTGGCTGGCTTTAGCTCAACTTTCATTGAAAGATCCAGGTTCTCTCTCTCTCTCTCTCTCCGCGTGTGCCTAGCGTTATGGTATTTTTGTTGGTTTGTCAAAGGATTTTGAACAGTGTTTAGTGAATCTTTCCATAGCATTTATGTGCTAACAAGGAGCCATTAACAATATCATATCATTCTTCAGTATGAACAAGTGGCCATTAACGGTTGCTGCTATACATTAGTACAGCGTTCATCTTGGCGTCGTGCACAGGCTTTTATGGCGGTACTAGAAAAGGCGGAGATAGTCATATCTCGGTAGATGAGATTCTGGACTTGTGGAGTTCCTCGCAATACCAAGTGAAAAAATAAGAGGAATACGTTTCTCTAAATTTTCGATAAAAAGGATTAAATGGTTATCAGTTGACAAAGCATAAGTCGGACTTCATCAAAAGACTTCATTTAAAGCAAAGAGGGGCAATTTTAGATGGGAAGATTTTTTGGGACATAAAGTTTCAATTGGTCCTAAGAGAAAAGCTGGTAAGTTTCTCTTTGGCGAGTCCGTCCGAGTGGGGTGCGACTTCGTACAATGATTCTAGCCTGAAAAAAGGAGGAAAAAAAAAACATAAGACGAAACACTGAAAAGTGATTAAAGATGTTCAAAATAGCATGTTTCTTAGCCAAGTTAGTATGGAGTTGGACATCAGGACATGTAGACATGCCCCTTCCCTGCGCACGTCCGGGGACTGAGACACGGACGCATTGCCATCCCTCCTCCCCACGCACCACCGCTTAGGCTGTCACATATGGAGTTGGACATCAGGACGTGTAGTATTCTTCATCCTAACTTGGGAGACTGACTTCTAGTTGACTTACTACAGACACGCCTCTTTCTTCTTTTGCAATGGGGTAGCCCTATCAAAGAATTTTTGATGCATTTGCTTGAAAGGCAAGTTGCATGAAAGAAGGATAAACAGAGTTATTTGCAAACACTAGCGCGAGGAAGACATGCTCACATGTTGCCAACTCGGATTTTAGATAGCATATTCTTCAGCTATGGAGAGAACAATATATGGTCCAAGGACCATGTAGATCAAGTACATCTGGATCAATTGATAGTCATGGTTCCATAGTGAGAAACATATAATTAACGATTTGGATTATATTTTGACCCAAAAAAAAAAAAAGATTTGGATAATATGAGTTCACATGATCCATAGACCATACAGTAACTTATCAGTGAATGTTTACCTAACGTGGTATTGTGTTATGAGCAGCGGTCTTGTAGACCTTATTTATGTTTCTTAAAAATCAAGTTGATGCACCGGCCATGTCTGTTATATAACGAGCGGCAACTGACATGTACTCGTAAACAAGTCTTGTATGTTGATGCCAATCAGTATTGACATTTATGATACGTTGTGCAACTCTATCTTTAATTTAGCCGCTCTAAGCTAGTTTGAGTCCATCACAAAGTCCCTGTAATTCAGTTTCCACACTAGATGCTTTAATCCAATGTAGTCTCTATTAGAGCAATCCTTTATGATGTTTTGAAGATAACAAAATAAATCAAATACTACCAACATGTTTAATGATTGAGTAACAGACTATATAGATGATAGAATGTGTAAATGATTTTACCAAGGTTTATATTTGGAAGAACCAGAAGATAGACTCTATGCTAAAACTAAACTCATTCAGACTATGTTAAGACCTTAAAGCTAAATATGTTCAAAAGCATAATATATTCAGACTTATGTCCAGATTGTAAAGTCTATTTCAGATAGAAAACATTAAGACTTTACTTCAGATGGAAGACACTCAAACTTTACTTCCGATGGAACACACTTAGACTTTACATATAGAACGAAACACAAGTCTAGAACGTGACAAGGTTTAGAATGAGACACAAGTTCAAAATGTGACAAGGTTTAGAATGAGACACAAGTTCAGAACATAGCATATTCAGAACAAGACATGTTTAGAACGAGATAACTTGACAGAACGTAACACAAGCCCTAAACATATAATAGCTAGTGATCTGGTTTGAATTCTATATCGAGATAGATTTGATTTAGTCAATCTAATTGATTAACAATTGGATCATGAAGACAATAACGTTTTAAACGAATAAACTCTACTTATGAAAATCAAAATTCTGTTTGTATGGGAGATTGAAATCAATTTAGGATTCTACTTCTGTCACTCAACGACTACTAAATTTTATTGATATAAATCTGTCCAATGGGTAGATTAGAAAAGGATCCTCTACATATTGTCCAATGGCTAGTTTGGAAGTGGAGAAGTATTTAAGGAGACTAAGAACCGAAGAGCAAATAAGAGACAGAGTGTAGAATCTAGAATTCCAAAGTCTAAGCGAACTTCGATCATACACTTGTCTTTCGTGAGCTTAAACGTTTGTGACTGTAAGAAAAATACCAAAAGAATGACTTATTGAGATAGTGCGATCTACCACTGAGTGTTTGCACTCAAAGTTGTAATATCTTGTTGATCATATAGTGGAATTTAGCAAAAAAACTATTAGCGTGGGAGAGTGGATGTAGGCTTGATCTAAGCTGAACCACTATAAATTTCATATGCAACATTCTATTTCCTTAACTCTTCTTATTTAAGTCTATTGCATACTTACAGGTTATTTCAGAAGTCTGTTCCATCATATAACAAAATCTGAACATCTACCAGAAATCTGGTGGCTCGTTTGTCATACTCTAATCCTAATTCAGGCTTTGCTCGCAACTTATTTTATTCCGTATTTATTTGTCAAGATTTCTTTTAAACACTTATTCACCCCCTCTAAGTATTTATACTAGCATCATCAATTGGTATTAGAGCCAAGTGCTCGTTTTATTGAAGTATTTTTACTTCTGAGTTAAAGATCTTTATGGCTAGTATCTTGGCATAAGGGCCGGTTGAAAGGCAAAGCAATACTAAGCCACCCTATTTCGATGGAAAGGAATACAACATTTGGAAAAACAAAATGAAGACATTCTTAAGATCTAGATATCCCTTGCAATGGGATGTTTTGGGAAAGGCAATCAATCTTATTGCCGCGTCTACATCATATAAGAATGGCAAAGATAAAGAAACCAAACCCCCTACTCCTATGTCTCGAACGAAGATGTCCAAAAGAGAAACTCTTGATGTAAAAGCTATTTACTTCTTATATTACGTCTTGTCTCCTACTAAGTATAATAGAATCTCTTTATGTGAAACAACTAAAGAAGCCTGGGATAGACTTTATGTTACTTATGAAGGGACTAATTGTGTAAACAAGACAAAAGTGAACTTTTTGCTTGGCTAATATGAGTCTTTCAAGATGAAGGTTAGAGAATTAATTTGATATGTTCAGTCGTTTTATAGAAATTTTAAATGGTTTGGCGTATCAAAATCATCCAATTTATGCCCCAATGAAAGTCAATAAACTTTTGTGAGGTCTCTCAAAAAATTGGAACCATGTTAAGACCTCAAATCAAGAGACTTATAGGATTATGCCACTTTCTGTTGATGAATTTATTTGCACTCTTCAATCATATGAAATGGAACAAATTAATGACGAATATCCCAAAGGTAAGAAGTCCATCGCTTTAAAAGCTAATGCTAATTCTAATGGTACATACTCTAAAAATGACATGGATGATAAAGAACTTGCTTTTTTTATCAAGAAATTCAAAAAGCTAAGTAGAAAAAGAAGGAAATTCAGTGGAAGAAGACAATAAAAGCATAATGGACAAAAAAGAACAATGAAAGAAGATGACGAGCAAGGAAATATATGCTTCATGGCACATTCAAACTCAGACTCAAATTCAAAATCTAAATCTGAATCAAAGTCTGACTTTAACACGAACTCATAATCCGACAAGGAAATTGAGGTAAGTTATTCATAAATTCCTTTTAAAGTTTCTAAGTATATAAATGAGTTTTGCTTAAACATTAAATCTTCTCTTAAAAAGATCTCCGAACTTAAAAAGGAGAATTCATGGCTTGGGCAACATTATCTTTCTCGAAAAGAAAAGTTTGAAATTTTGCAAAAAAAAAAAAAAAAAAAAAATTCTATAGACAAAAGAAAGTCGAGATTTACTTGTCAAAGAAAATAATTCTTTAAAAACCGAATTTTCAAATATTTCAACAAAAATTTCAAAGTGTTCAAAAACATTATAGCATATCTTTTCCATACAAGTACCTTACTATAACAAGTTGGGACTTGGTTTCAATAAAGAAAGTGATTCTCTAATAAACTTTCCTAAAGTCAAGTGGAGACTTAGACAAAGACCTCCTAAACTTGCATACAAGAAGCATTTTTAAAGGATCTTTACAAAACCTGTTAATCGATATGCCCTCAAGTGTTCAAATTGTGGAGAATCATAACACTTTGAGAAAGAATGTCCTAAAGTCTAGAGACCTATTGTGACATCCTAAAATTCAACTCCGTCTCAATAATATGGAATGGGTATTTCGTTGACGCGCCTATGGTCATTTTACTATGAGCTGACCCCTCATGAGTTGATTAATCTATAAGTGAAGCCGTTAAGGAATATAAACACGACAAACTAGAGAATTCGATCGGAAATCAATCGCTCGACCATAATAATCGACAAGGGTCAATATAACACCGTTATAATTGAATTATGATCGGATATAGGTCGATTTGACACAATCACGTAGTTAGATTGCGAGTGATTCCACATGATTGCGAAATTCGCATCAAACAGCAGTAACCCGGTCTTCTATCGAAATTATACTCGGGACACGTAATTGAAATCTTGTGATTTTTACGACAACCGAAAGTCGTCTACGAGTCAGAGATGCACAAACGTGGATTGAAAATCATCAACCACAGGTCAAACACGCTAAAATCCCTAAAAGCTACCTGATAGGTTAGGTTGTACAAAAATCACGTTCGGTCAATTTTAACCACAAAATTGAATTCAGTTTTGAGAATCGGACGTTCAAGCATTTCATGATTCATTTTTAGGACATTGTCTCATCTTTCGAAGAATTTTCGTCAAACCTGGAATTTTACGGAAAAATCAATTTCAGCAAAAAGAAAATAAGAGTGAAATTCGGATAAGCTGCTTTAATAGGATTTTTGGCTATCGAAGAGGCTTTATTTGTGAAGAAATGAAAGGAAATTAGGCATTGGATGGTCCCTTGACCTTAAGGGCAAAAGACTTTGAAGGACAAGCAATGAGTAGTTGGATATTTGTCTAGGTTTCTAATTGGCTAGCATTTTGACTTCCATTCCCTCCTTCTCCCCCCTCTCCTCCCCTCATGCGCATCCCCCTTCCTCAGCTGACTCCCTTGTTGCCCATCTACTGCTTCTTCTTCTTTTTCTTTATTTCTTCATCCTCTATTTCCCTTCTGTTTTGTTGTAGCCTCCATTTCCCTTGTCACCGCCAACCAACACCAACGGCCGCATCAGTATAGGCCAGCAACTCCGCCAACAGTCGGCCTCCTCACACCATCATCTCCATCGTCTCTTCACCAGCACCGACCAATACCCACAGTCGAGCACCACCACATTGCCTCTATTTAGCCAACCCTCCATCAGCTGAGGTAGGCCCTCCACAACCCAGACCATAGACTCAACTCACTCTCGAGTCGGATTGTACCGAGAATAGGGAAGTAGGTGAACTAAAAATCCATCACCTGCGAGACCCCATATTGTACTTGATGTACCTCCATCTAGGGACTTGAAAATTGTAAACCACGACGAGGTGAGATGATTTCTCAACGAGTCTACACCCTAAACCTCGATTAGGAAAATAATACACCTAGAGGCAGCCTAACACTCTTCATTGAATACTAACCTCGCCTTAGCACCTCCCTACACGTCAGTATAGTTCATATAACATATGTATATAGTAATTGCACTCAATAACTAGAACGCTTCACTTTCATATATCAATCAATCACAGGGGTCCCGATTATAAGGCCAAATCGTTATGACACGTCTTTTTCTGTGCCACACAATGTCCCATAATCAAGCATGGCTAATTCACTCATTCAAGCGTTCTAGTTAATTACGACCCAACGGCCACGGCCGACTCAACAATTAGCGGTCATCCGGCATAGCCAAGCGTCATCTCGCCTTGTCGAGCACTGCAACATCTACCTCTAGTCGGCATTCCCAAATGAGCATCGGTCCAGTCTCCACTACAACCGTCATCCATTGACATGGAGCATTCCTAAAGGAGCATCGTTCAGAATAAACGCTCGTGACGGATTCTTATAATGATCACACGCACATCCAATCTCGGCTAAGGACATCGGGCTTTACACTCAAATGCCTCAATTTAAATAATGTGCTCGGCCTATTTCTTCATATTAAAAACACCTAGTAAAATAGGTGTGCATGGACACACAGTCAAATCAAACCATAAAGTGTAATATCCTCTATTTTAAAAATCCCACGATTTTATATTGTACTTAAAACCTTTTTGGTGTCAAAAAAAAACCGACACCCTATATTTTTATAATTAAATACCAAAATTCAATATTTTTGAAATAATAAATAAAAAATCATCAATCAGCAATTAATTGTATAAATTAATAATTAATTGCATAAACCAACTGCACCACGACGATCAGCATAAAATGCTGACGACCGACTATCTTGGTATAATTTCTACTAATTAATAAACAATTCAATAAATTGCATTTAATTAAATAAATTGCAAAATAAATAAAGTAAATCACTAATTAAGTTATATACACTGATCTAACCACCTAATTGGACTAATTAAATTAATCTACCTAGGCTAGATGTATATAACCTACAAAACTAACTAATTAAATCAACTAACCACCTAATTGGCCTAACTAATTAATCTAATTTAACTACACAAGCTAACTAATTACACTAATCTCACTTAGCCTAATCTAACCCTTCCCTAAGCATAATTAACCCCCTAATTAAGGTTTAGGAGGTTAAATCACCGGATTAGCGAATAAACTAGTTCATGGCAACAGCGACGCGACGACAACCATAACCTAGGTCTAAGGCGACGCCAAGGGAGGCCGGGAAAGGGCTGAAAATAGCCACAAGGCCCACGGCTTGGGTTGGCCTTCAGTTCTGTGGGCTGAATTGACAGGTCGGTCGAAGGGCTTGGCTAGCGCGAGAACGAGCAAGGCGGGATCGAGCGGCAATGGGGACAACGGCCGAAATGGCAGATGGCTACGACAGTGGCTCAAGGACTAGCGATAGCGAGATAGCAAGCTAGGGACAATAGCTCGAGCAAGGACGACGCGAGGTGAACCAAGCACGAGCAAACGAGCGGGATGGCATACAGGCGGCTTGCAGTCTTAGCAAGCTGGCTTATGGTGGCATGAGGCCTGGTAGCTTCGGTGAGGAACTGAGCTAGCTTGCTTGCTCTGCAAATGGAGATTTTAGTTAGTTCCAAAGAATAAGAAGCTAAGAAAGAAGAAGAAGAAGAAGAAGAAGCTGCTATTGGGGAAAGAGAGGACAAGGGGCCTCGAAAGTCCACCAAAATGTGAAGAAGAAGAAGAAGAAGTTGCTGCTAGGGAAAGAGAGGACAAGGGGCCTCAAAAGTCCACCAAAATATCTAAAACACTTGAGATGAGCCCCTAAAGTCTTCAACTCCTATCCAGCAGCCATCTCCCCTCTCAATCTTCTCCAACAAGCCAATTTTGAGGTTAAAATGTTGCAGCCCCCCTAGCTAACGAATTTCAAGCATTCTCTCATCAATTCAACTCAATTTCACACCAATTAACCTCCAATTAATGGCGAAAATGTTGAGGAGGAAGTCCATACCACTTTCCATAATTTCCTCACCAATTGATTCATCTTGAATGCCCAAATTCCACCCAAAGATGGCCATCCGAATTTCTTGGTTTTAATTCACCCAATTTTGATTTTTCACAAAAAATCTGGGCTCGCTAAAAATTCTTTAAATGATGAGTCAACATTCTAAAAATAAATCGTGACATGCCAGAACTTTTGATTTATGAAACAGGGTTCAATTTTGTGGTTAATTTCAACTGGACAAGATTTTAGCGTGACCTAACTTACCCGGTAGCTTTTAAGAATTTTTAAAGCATTTGACCCGTGTTCGATTATTTTCGATCCACATTGTGCATCTTCGACTTATAGGCGACTTTCAGTTGTCGTGAAAATCTCAAGGTTTCAATTACGGGAACAAGATACAGAATCGATAGAAAAATCGTTTAGTGTCGTTCGACAAGAATTTTGCTATTAGGTGAAATCACCCATAATTTAATTACATGCCTCTGTCAAATCAATCTATCTCCGATCTCTAATTGATTTTAAAAGTGCCGTATAAGCCCTTGTAGATTAGCACGGTCAAGTAGTCAATTTCTGATCAAATTCTCAAGTCAGTCGCGTTTATATTTCTTAATGACTTCACCTGATAGATTAGTTATCTTGTGAGTGATCAGCTCAGAAAAATAGACTAGGTGCATTGATGAAAAGCCCAATTCATATTATTGAGACAAGGTTGAAAATTAGCATGTCACAACCCTTCCCCTCTTATAAAAATTTATTCCTCGAAATTTAAACCGTTACAAATCTTATTCAAAAAGGTGGGGGTATTGTCTTCTCATCGAGTCTTCACTTTCCCATGTTGCTCCATCTGTCCCATGATGTTGCCAAACCAATTTGACCAGAGAGATCGTCTTGGCACACAGCACTTGCTCTTTATGATCCACAATCTAAAATGGTCTCTCCATGTACGATACTCTGTCGACCACGTCTAATTCTTCAAAATTCAGCACGTGGGTTGGGTCAAGCTCATACTTCCTCAACATTGACACGTGGAAGACGTCATGCACTTGAGCCAGTCTTCGCGGCAACACAAGATGATACGCCAAAGTCCCTATTCTCTCCAAAATCTCAAAGGGACCAACGTACTCCGGGCTCAACTTTTTTTTCTTGCTGAAGCGCAAAGTACCCCCCATCGATAACACCTTCAAAAAGACATGTTCACCAACTTGGAATTCCAATAGTCTTCAACGCTTGTCTGCATAACTTTTCTAGTGACTCTGAGTGATCTTCAATCTTTCCTAGATTACTACAACTGCATCCACTGACTGTTGAACCAATCCTAAGCTGGTGATCTTCCATTCTCCGACTTCATCCAAACAAACTGGAGTCCTGTATGCTTTGCCATACAAAGCTTCAAACGGTGCCATCTGAATGCTCTGTTGATAACTGTTGTTATAGGCGAACTTAACTAGATGAAATTGTTCCTCCTAGCTTCCTTTGAAATCTAGCCACAAGCTCACAGCATGTCTTCGAGGGTTTGAATCGTCCTCTCAGACTAGCCATCCATCTATGAATGATAAGCCATACTGTACTACAGCTTTGTTCCCAAGGCAATCTATAAACTTTTCCAGAAGGCTGTTATGAACTTTAGGTCTCGATCTGACGTAATCGTCACTAGCACTCCATGCAATCAAACTAGACTCACATACAACTCAACATATCGGTCAATGCAAAGTCCTTTCGTACAACGATGAAGCGAGCAGACTTTGTCAATTTGTCAACTACAACCCCAAATGGGATCATTATCTCACTAACTGCTTGGTATGCCTATCACAAACTCCATTGTGATGTGTTCACACTTCCACTCGGGAATCTCGAGAGGTTACAGAAGTCCTCCCAGCTTATAATGTTAGGCTTTCACTTGCTGGCATGCCAGACACTTGGCGACATGCTTGGAGATATCCGCCTTCATACCGGCCCACCAGTAATGTTGATGCAAATTCTGATACATCTCCGTATTACCTAGATGAATGTTGTAATTGTTACGATGAGCTTCTAACAAAATCTCCTCCATAAGCTCTGCATCGTCAAGTACAAATGATCGTCCATGAAACTTCAGTGTTCCGTCTTCAAAAATCTGAAAGTCAGCTTTCCTCTTTTATGCATCTTCTTGCAAAATCTTCTGAATCTCTACATCTGTCAATTGCAGCGTCTTGATTCTGATCTGCACTTCTGGTTCAATTCTGAGGGTGGCCATAAGATTTGAAAGGTGGCCCACCTCAAATTGGAAAACCGAATCTTGAGCTCCTTCGAGTAAGATCCACTCTTGAATCACCATCTGCGTAATCGATGACTTCTGACTCAATGCATCTACGACCTTGTTAGCTTTTCTAGGATGATACAAGATATCACAATCATAGTCCTTAAGAAGTTCCATCCAACGACGCTGTCTCATATTCAACTCATTCTAAGAGAGTAAATACTTGAGACTCTGATGGTCTGTAAAGATTTGGAACCTTTCTCAACACAAGTAATGCCTCCAAATCTTCAAAGCGAAGATAATTGCTACGAGTTCTAAGTCATGCGTCGAGTAATTCAATTCATAAGGTCTCAACTGACGGGACGCATATGCAATGACTCTGCCATGTTGCATCAACATGCAACTCAATCCTTTAAACGATGCATCACTATAGATCTTGTATCCTCTAGGACCAGATGGTATTGTCAGCACTAGTGCAGTAGTCAACTTCTGCTTAAGCTCTTGAAAACTACACTCACACTTATCTATCCATACAAACTTCTCTTCCTTCTTCAACAGTCGAGACAGCGGCATGACTATTGCAAAAAATCCTTCCACTAACCATATGTAATAACCTGCCAGTTCCAAGAAACTTCTGATCTCAGTCACTGTCATCGGCCTTGGCTAGTTGATCACCACTTCAATCTTGGTCGAATCCATTGAAATTCCGTCACTTGAAATCACATGACCTAGAAAAGCTACACAAGTTAACCAAAACTCGCACTTACTGAACTTGGCGTATAGTCCATGATTTCATAGAGTCTGGCGCACTGTCCTTAACTGTCTTTCGTGCTCCTCAGGACTTCTCAAGTATACCAGGATGTCATTAATGAACACGATCACAAACTGATCCAAGTGCTCCTCAGGACTTCTCAAGTATACCAGGATGTCATTAATGAACACAATTCATTAAATCCATGAAAGCAACTAGGGCGTTAGTCAAACCAAACGGCATTACAGTGAACTCATAATGGCCATAACGCATACAAAACACCGTCTTCAGTATATCTTCCTTTCTGATACTCAGCTAATTATATCCTATCCTTCAGTCAATCTTAGAAAATATCAACGCCCCTTGCAATTGGTCGAACAAATCATCGATCCTCAGCAGTAGGTACTTGTTCTTGATTGTTACCTGATTGAATTACTGATAGTCTATGCAAAGGTGCAACGAACTATCTTTCTTATTCACGAACAAAACTAGTGCTCCCCAAGGTGATGCATTGGGACGTATGAATCCCTTATCCAACAACTCCTGCATCTACATCTTCAACTTTGATAACGCCATGTGATAAGGAGCCTTAGAGATTAGCTCTGTCCCAAGGGCCAACTCAATTACAAACTTGATCTCCCTTTCTGGGGGCAGACCAGGTAATTACAAACTCCTGTACAATTGCAATGTCCTCGATCTTTTGCTCATCGATTGTCGTATCAACGACAGTCGCCAAGTAACCTTGGCAACCCCCATTTAACAAATGGGTTGTTTTAAGCAATGAGACTAAAGAAATTGAGGGTCCTCCTCGACTTCCAATAAACTCAAAACTTTCACCTGCTAATGAGTTAAATTGAATCGCTTTATAATAATAGTCTACAGAAGCTTATTGCTTTTTGAGCCAGTCCATGCCAATTATCACATCGAAATCATACATGGCTAGAACTATCAAATCTATATTTCCCTCTCGCTCACCAATAACCAACTTGCAATTAGGACAACCTATTGTAGATAACATCTTATCCTTTAACGGTATAGATATACTAACAACTAACTCCAACAATTCAGGACTTAACCCTGCCAACTTAACATACTGCTCAGCAATAAATGAATGAGTAGCTCTAAGATCAAATAAAGCATAAGCAGCATGGTCGTTCAATAAGACCGTACATGTGACCACGTTAGGTGAGTTCTTTGCCTGTTGCCGGGTGATGGCATACACCCTTCCCTGAGCTGGAGGTCTATTCATACCACCCTACAGTGCATTTTGTGGTGCATATCCTTTGTTATGTCCCATCGGTGGTGGTGGCTGTAGCTGTGATCCCATTGGCCTTCTGGGACAATCCCTGACTTGGTGACCCTGCTGGTCACACCCATAGCAAGCACCCATCCTAGAATGGCACGAGGCCGATCCATGTCATCTCCCATAGAAACAACATACTCCATTCTGACTCAGTGTTGACTTGCCTATCCCATCCTTCTTGTTGGGCAGAAT
Organism: Eucalyptus polyanthemos subsp. polyanthemos; assembly: GCA_017140185.1. Classification (NCBI taxonomy): domain Eukaryota; kingdom Viridiplantae; phylum Streptophyta; class Magnoliopsida; order Myrtales; family Myrtaceae; genus Eucalyptus; species Eucalyptus polyanthemos. The sequence continues at coordinate 18,001,055 of CM029463.1, read as the reverse complement.
TAGGTACCTTCCTCTGATCATAGGCTTCTTCCCAAACTGATATCCATCTCTATTTGAACCGAACCGCGACCCAGATATGGCAGCTCATTCATTCAGATTCCTCTCTATCAACTGGGCCCGCTCATATAGGTCATTGTAGTCCTTCAAATTGAATGGCACCAACGAGTCTTTCAGCTTCTGTCAAAGGCCATTCCTCAACCTCCTAGTTCTATCCCCTAGATCTTCTACCAGTCTCATGGCATACTGTGACAGCTCATCAAACTTTGCCTTGTATTGGTCTATAGACATTCGACCCTAACGAAGGCGCTGGAATTCCTCCATCTTCTGTTACCTAGCACTGTCAAAGAAGTATTTGCCATTAAAAGCTTCAAAGAAGGCATTCCACACCAGAACCATGCCTTTTAGGATCACTCTCACTTTGGTAGCCCTCCACCAAGTTCTTGCATTTCCCTACAGCTAATAGACTGCAAAGACCACATTTTCTTCCTTCGAGCACCTTAGCAGTGCAAAGGCTTTCTCCAAGTCTTGGATCTAGAGGGTTGCAGCCTCGGGATCATTTACCCAGTGAACCTTGGCAGGTTCAACTTCAGAACTGTTCAACAAACTTGTGCATCAGTCTCTCCCTGACCATAATGAGATAGCTAGTATAAGCACCTAGAGGGGGGTGAATAGGTGCAAAAATAATTTCTCGAGATACGGAAGCGATTCTAGGCAAACGATAGAAATGGAGTTCTCTTTTGATTAACAAAATGAAGTAGGATCAAAGTAAAGTAAAGAGTAGGGAAGAAAAAATTGAACACAAGGTTTATAGTGGTTCGGCTTATTCCAAGCCTACGTCCACTCTTCCGCACTGACAGCCCACCGGCTGGATTTCACTATGAACAAAAGAGAAGTAAAAGCACAGCTTTTCCTTGATTCCATAGTGTAGATGTTCTACCACATTTCCTCAAGGTTTCTCACAAATATAGACTCTCTTTTGCGTACAAGATTTCGCTCAAAGGAATTGACTAAACAACAAGAAGCTTCAGACTTTGGAATTCTTCTATCGCGCACACTCTCGAACAACTTGGAACGTCTTCCTTATATACTCCTTCATGCCATCATACCCGTTGGCACTTACCAAAGGAATTCCTCCAATCTACCCGTTGGACGGAATCAATTAGGAAGATCATTCAAGCTATTAAAGAAACATGTCGATAGCCCATCAATCATGTTCGCCCATATAATCAGGATCTCGGTTTCCATAAGTAGAACCTTCCACGAATATTTCACCAATCATCGAATCCTTAGTCTTCGAATCAATCTCGATCAATCAAAGGATTTCGTTATGTCATATCCAGCCAAGAGATCTTCTCCAGTCGATAAGGTCACATCCTTAATGAAACATCCAGTTCTAGATAGCCTTTCATCAATGGATTAGAGACTGTCAATGAGGATAGACTTTGAGTCTTGAGTCTGGCTGTCCGGAGGTCTTCAGACTTTAAATAGTAGAGTCTGCAAATCTTCAGACTAGACTGATGGAAACGTTTTGTCAACTTCAAAACACTTCAAGAAAATTTTTCCAATACATAACTCCAGGTTGGACTTCAGCAAGTATGGCTGCGGCAGCAACAGCAGCATTGGCGGCAGTAATATCAGTGGCTATAGCGGTGACGGTAGTGGCGGTGGCTTGATCCTGGGCCTGTTGCCCCATCAGATTCCTAAAGGCCTCGAGCACCTGCACAATCCCATCGATTCTAGGATCGCCAAGTACTATTACACCAACACCGACCTGCGGTGGGACTATCCTACTAGCATTGGCCTAAGTCGGCGCTTTTCCTCGGGTACCAACCCTTGTCGGCGTCCTACACCGAGTGACAGCCATCACTAATCTCTTCTTAAGAGTTCTCTACTCCTAATCACTCATGATGCAAACTCTTTACAAAACCTGCTTTCCAATTCCACATAGAATTAGAAAACTGAGCAATCACACAAAATAAGCTACCAATCAGCTAATCAATCGCATGCATTAGCATAAGAAATCCCCTAACCCATTGCACCTTATCACTCCATACACTAACTAGCTCTGATACCACTTCGAGCGGGGATGTCACGCCCCAAATCTCAAGCGCACACACATCCCTCAACGGTCAATCAAATTGTGACGTTCCCAGGACACGTCGCCGACCAATTCATTTTATTACACAAGCGAAAGCGAAATAAACCATCTCTAGACAACAAACAAACATGAGATAAAAAAGCAGGACAATCAATTTAAACCAAACATATTTTATATACAAACCAGGTCATATACAAAAGAGTCTAGCTCAAAAAAGGCCACTGAGCTATCTAAACTCATGACTCTACAACTATGGGCTTCGGGTCCACCACAACACCATCAAGAGTGTTGAGATCCATCAAGTGACCTACTTCCCACTCCTCGGTCCCAACAAGAGACCGTCAAAACCCTAAAGAGGACCCTCCCAATCCCCTTGAGGAAAGTTAATAAACCATGCTATGAATCGATGAGATACCAACTGAGGTAGGCCCTTCTCAACCCAAATCATGGACTCAACTAACTCCTGAGTCAAGGTAGTACCGAGAATAAGGAAGTAGGCGAATTGAAAATCCATCACTAGCGAGACCCCATATCGTACTTGACGTACCTCCATCTATGGACTTGAAAATTGTAAACCACGATGAGGTGAGACAATGTCTCAACGAGTCTACACCCTAAACCTCAATTAGGAAGATAATATACCTAGAGGCAGCCTAACACTCATCATAAAATACTTACCTCACCTAAGCACCTCCCTCCATGTCAGTACAGTTCATATAACATATGTATGCAGTAATTGCACTCAATAACTAAAACGCTTCACTTTCATATATCAATTAATCACAAGGGTCCCAATTATAAGGCCAAATCGTTATGACACATCCATTTCGTGCCACACAATTTTGTCCCACAATCAGGTGCGGCTAATTCACTCATTCAAGCATTCTAGTTAATTACAACCTAACGGCCACAGCCAACTCAACAGTCAGTGGTCATTCGGCATAGCCAAGCGTCGTCTCGCCCCATTGAGCACAACAACATCTACCTCTAGACGACATTCTCGAATAAGCATCGGTTTAGCCTCCACTGCGACCAACATCTATTGACATGGGGCTTTCCTGAATGAGCATCGTCCAGCATAAACGCTCGTGATGGGTTCTTATAACAATCACACGCACATTCAATCTTGGCCGAGGACATCGTGCTTTGCACTTAAATGTCTCAATTTAAATAATGTGCTTGACCTATTTTCTTCATATTAAAAATACGCGATAAAATAGGTGTACATGGACACATGGTTAAATCAAACCATAAAGTGTGATATTCTCTCTTTTAAAAAACTCATGATTTTATATAGTACTTAAAACCTTTTTGGTGTCAAAAATTGACATCCGGTATTTTTCTAATTAAATACCAAAATTCCATATTTTTGAAATAATAAATCAAAAATCATCAATCAGCATTCAATTGCATAAATTAACAATCAATTGCACACCCTAATTGCACCACGAATTTCTAACGATCGGCTATCCCAATATAATTTCTGCTGATTAATATATAATTCAATAAATTGCATTTAATTAAATAAATTGCAAAATAAATTAATTAAATCACTAATTAAGCTATATGCACTAATCTAACCACTTAAATTAATCTACCTAAGCTAAATGTACATAACCTACTAAACTAACTAATTAAATCAACTAACCACCTAATTGGCCTAACTAATTATTCTAATTTAACTAAACAAGCTAATTAATTACACTAATCTCACTTAGCCTAATATAACCCTTCCCTAAGCATAATTAACCCCATAATTAAGGTTTAGGAGGTTAACACACCGAATTAGCAAATCAACTAGTTCACGGCAACACGACAGAGACCATAACTCGAGTCTACGACGATGCCAAGGGAAGCCTAGAAAGGGCTAAAAACAGCCACAAAGCCCACGGCTTGGGCTGGCTTTCGGTTTTATGGGCAGAACCGAGAGGCTGGTTGGGGGGCTTGGTTGGTGCAGGAACGAGCAAGGTGGGACCGGGTAGCGATGGGGATGGTGGCTAGAACGGCAGACGGCTGCAATGGTGACTTGGGGACCAGCGATGGTGAGCTGGTGAGCTCTAGACGGCAGCTAGAGCAGAGACGGCACGGGCGCACAAAGCACAAGCGAACAAGCTAGACAGCATGCGAGTGCCTTACGATCTCGGTGAGCTGGCTAATGGCGGTGTGAGGCCTGGCAGCTTCGATGAGGGACTAAGCTAGCTTGCTTGCTTTGCAAATGGAGATTTTAGCTAGTTCCAAAGAAGAAGAAGCTAAGGAAGAAGAAGAAGAAACTACTGCTGGGGAAGGAGGGGACAAGGGGCCTCAAAAGTCCACCAAAATATCTAAAACGCTTGAATTGAGCCCCTAAAGTCTTTAGCTCCTATCCAACAGCCATTTCCCCTCTCAATCTTCTCCAACAAGCCAATTTTGAGGTCCAAATGTTGCAGCCCCCCTAGCCAACAAATTTCAAGCATTCTCTCACCAATTCAACACAATTTCACACCAATTAACCTCGAATTGATGGCCAAAATGCTGAGGAAGCCCACACCACTTTCCATAATTTCTTCACCAATTGATCCATCTTGAATGCCAAAATTCCACCCAAAGATGGCCATCCAAATTACCTAGTTTTAATTCGCCCAATTTTGATTTTTCGCCAAAAATCCGGGCTCCCCAAAAATTCTTCAAAGGATGAGTCGACGTCCTAAAAATAAATCATGACACGCCAGAACTTTCGATTCATGAAACCAAGTTCAGTTTCGTGATCAATTTCAACCGAACGCGATTTTAGCGTGACATAACCTACCAGGTAGCTTTTATGAATTTTTAGCATATTTGACCCATGTTCGATTATTTTCGATCCACATTATGCATTTTTGACTCATAGGCGACTTTCGGTTATTGTGAAAATCTCAAGATTTCAATTATGGGCACAGGGTACAAAATTGATTGAAAAATCGGTTTAGTACAGTTCGACAAGAATTTTGCAAACAAGTGGAATCACCCACAATTTAATTGCATGCCTCTGTCGAATCGACCTATCTCCAGTCTCTAATCAATTTTAATGGTGCCATATTGACCCTTACAAATTAACACAGTTGAGTAGTTGATTTCTAATCAAATTCTCAAGTCAGTTGCGTTTATATTCCTTAATGGCTTAACCTCATAGATTAGTTGCATTTATATTCCTTAATGACTTCACCTAATAGATTAGTTATATCGTGAGTGATCAGCTCATTAAAAAAGACTATAGGTGTGTCGATGAAAAACCCAATTCATATTACCAAGATAAGATCGAAAATCAAGATGTCACATGAAGTACTTGCATGATGATTTTGTTAATTAAATTCTTCTTAGTGATGAATATTTTGATTGCTCAAAATCTTTTTGGTGACAAAACTAGAATTTTGCCAGCATAAGTCAAGTATTTAGTGACGAAAAAATTTTCATATGTCAATAATCAACATTTATTGACGGAATTTGCATTTTCCATCCCTAAAGATCAATTTTCACCATGAAAACAAGCTTCGCCATTAAAGGTTTCCTCTTAAACGAACGACGAGATTTTTGTCACTACATATCACTTTCAGGATCGATTTCTATTTTCTTTGCCAACACTGTTGCTATAACATACTATTCTAATGGGTCTATTTTAATCGGTTTTTACATTTTGTCTTTGTTCAACTTAAATTTTGCGACTTATGCATGTTGACTTTCTATAAGTCCGATTCTTCTAAAACACTCATAAATTGACAAAATGATTTATATATAATTTGTCAAAGATTTTCTGAAATTCCAATTATATTAAAGACTTTAACGAGAAAAAAGTACCTTTTATCTAGGTCCAAAACAAACAGGTTACTTGAGAATACGATACATACATCAATGCCCCTCGTAGATCTTCATGTCTGCTGACTATGCTTCCGATCTTGGCGTTACAGGCTTGTTTGATTGATGGATTCTTCTTTAGTTTTTCATTGGAGGATGGAAAAGAGGATGGAACAGGGCACATGAAAATGTCGCCTGGTCCTCCACAGGTCGATTATCTCCCAAAGCATGACCTTGACTTGGAAGCGGCCGTTCTTTATCCCACTTGTATTTTTTGAACAGTCCGCTTTTATCCAATATAATTAACAAAACAGAGATATTATCTTCCCTCTCCTTCTCAGTCTCTTCTTCTTCTGACCGTCTTTGTGGCTGGCTATAGCTCAACTTTCATTCAAAGATCCAGGTTCTCTCCCTCTCTCTCACTCTCTGCTTGTGTGCCTAGCGTTATGGTATTTTTGTTGGTTTGTCAAAGGATTTTGAACAGTGTTTAGTGAATGTGCTAACAAGGAGCCATTAACAATTTCATATCATTCTTCTGCGTGAACAAGTAGCCATTAACAGTTGCTACTATACATTAGTACAGTGTTCGTCTCGTGTCATGCACCAGCTTTTATCGTGACAATAGAAATTACCAAAAAAATCATAAATCTATTGCAATTGTGCCGATCTAGTTCTAAACCTTTTTTTTTTTTTGCCAATTGAATCCTAAAAATTTTGTAACTATATCGATTTAGTCCTTCCGGCAAAATTTAGCCAACCAGCGTTGACATGGACACCGATCGGTGCCACAAACAATATTTTAATATTATTTTATTATTTCGAAATTTTTAATTAATTTTTGATCTTTTCTTTTTTTTTTCCTATTTTTCCTCTCTCTCTCTTTTTTTTTTTTTTTTTTTTCTCCCTCCCTCCTTCTTCAGGCAACCGGCCAAAAGGGAGGGTTGGTCGCTGGACTAAGGCGGTTGACCAAGCCTGATTGTGGGCAAGCTCGCCCTACCGTTGCTAGGCGAGGGCCTCCCAACCACGGGTGAGGCAAGCCGTCGCCGAATTAGGCAAGGGTGTGCGCCCTCACCGAATCCACTAGCTAGGGATCATTGAGCTTGCCTTCTTCCAAATCCAATGAGGGCTCACCTTGCAGTCAAGCTTGCCTAGCCACTGGCGAGGCAAGCCCCTACTGGATTTGGCAAGGGCTCGCCTTGCTAATGGCTGGGCGAGGGCAAGCTCAACGATCCACTGGCAAGGCTCGCCCTTGCCTAGATCCAGCAAGGGCTTGCCTTGCTTATGGCTAGGCAGCCTTCACTCGGCGATGGTAGGGCGAGCTCGCCCTCAATGGGCTGGCCGGCCACCTTAATCTAGCGATCGGCCCTCCCTTTTGGCCAGTCACCAGAAGAAGGAGAGAAGGAGAGAGAGAAAAAGTAAAGATTAAAAAAAGGAAAAAGAAAAGATTAAACAATTAATAAAAATTTAAAAAATAAAGTAATATTAAAATATTGTCCATCGGTGCCAACCGACGTCCCGTTAGCACCAGCTGGCCAAATTTAGTCGGAATGACTGAATTGGCACAACTACAAAAGATTTTGGACTCAATTAGTAAAAAAAATAAGTTTATGATTGAATTAATATAATTGTAATATGTTTATGACTTTTTTGGTAATTTTCTCTAGAAAAAGGCAGAGAGGGTCATATCTCGGTAGATGGGATTCTAGACTTGTGGAGTTCTGCGCAATACCAAGTGAAAAAATAAGAGGAATATGTTGCTCTAAATTTTCGGTAAAAAGGATTAAATGGTTAACAGTTGACAACGCATAAGTCGGACTTCATCAAAAGATTTCATTTAAAGCAAAGAAGGGCATTTTAGATGGGAAGAATTTTTGGGACATAAATTTCAATTGGTCCTAAGAGAAAAGCTGGTAAGTTTCTCTTTGATGAGTCCGTCCTAGTAGGGTGTGACTTCGTACAATGATTCTAACCTGAAAAAAGGAGGAAAAAAAAGCAAAAGACGAAACACTGAAAAGTGATTAAAGATGTTGAAAATAGCATGTTTCTTAGCCAAGTTAGTGTGGAGTTGGACATCAGGACGTGTAGTGTTCTTCATCCTAACTTCGGAGACTGACTTCTCGTTGACTTACTACAGACACGTCTCTTTCTTCTTTTGCGATGGAGTAGCACTATCAAGAATTTTTTATGCATTTGCTTGAAAGGCAAGTTGCATAAAAGAAGGATAAACAGAGTTATTTGCAAACACTAGCGCGGGGAAGACATGCTCATATGTTGCCAACTCGGATTTTAGATAGCATATTCTCCGGCTATGGAGAGAACAATATATGGTCCAAGGACCATGCAGATCAAGTACATCTGGATCAGTTAATAGTCAGGGTTCCATAGTGAGAAACATATAATTTATGATTTGGATAATATGAGTTCACATGATCTGTAGACCATACAGTAACTTATCGGCGAATGCTTACCTAACAGGGTATTGTGTTACGAGCAGCAGCCTTCTAGACCTTATCTGTATTTTTAAAAAATTAAGTTGATGCACCGGTCACGTGTCAGTTATGTAACGAGCAACAACTGACATGGACTCGTAAACAAGTCACGCATTTTGATGCCAATCAGTATTGACATTTGCAATACGTTGTGCAACTCTTATCTCTAATTTAGCTGCTCTTCGCTAGGTTGAGTTCATCACGAAGCCCCCGTAATTCAGCTTTCCGCACTAGATGCTTTAATCCAATGTAGTCTCAAATCATCCTTCCCGAGGACGTTTCAATTGAACCGATATAAGTTGTGACTGTTTGAGTCTGCTGTCGCATGGCTAAAGAAGTGTATATAGTTGCTGGGGTCAAGGCCGTTCATGTGACGTGGTGGAGGAGCTGCAGTTTTGAAAGAACCTGATGTGCATTTTTAGATTTCAGAAAGGCCCGACAGATTGAAGCCAAGGCAATACAGAGAGAGACTCACAGTTTGGTTTGAGCGAATGAGGGGTCCACGTTAAAGAAACTGACAACAAGTTTTCATAGGTTATTCGATGAATTCCCATTTTGGTTAAGATCAACCAGAGCTAGTACAAAACTTTGATTTATAAAGGTCTAAGCTACATCTGTTTTTCAGCTATTGCACCATGTTCAATTTTAATTTGACCCCACAAAAATTTCTCACAAGTCTATCCATTCATTGGAATCACTTGGCTTCTATGGGATCACGGCTACATGATAGGCAGAACTAAAGTGACTTATTGAGTCAAGAGTCAGTCGATGTGGACTACCGTACAATTGATGTGCATCTTGGCGGCCAATATTTTGTACATTTGTCAATGATGATCATACTCTTCATTGTTTCCTAATGTACCTCCCAAACAACTAGGACTCTCATCACTCCTATAAATGTCAAATTATCTGAAAGCTGCAATGTTCTCAACTAGGTGAATGTTATGGATAACAACAGGGATATAATATTATAATATTTATTTCATACTTCTTCCAATTCCTTTTCAGGGCATTGAATGATTTTGAAAGTGTCTTTAGGCAAACCTCAAACATTTTCTTTCTACTAGCTCTTCAATCACTGAGACTGTGCATGCAACTTTTGTATTTCTATTTAATCGTTCATGAATGACTCAAATTTTCAGATTTTGGTAGCTGCAGGTGTTCTCTGCAACGAACAGAAGCTAGTGAAAGAACGCAGACGAGCCTCTAAATCTTTGGAGCAATGATAGCTCACGGCTCAGTGAGAATGTGTCGGATGAAAGAGGCTCTAGCACAAATAGTCTTCATCCTTTCATTAAGCATTCCATCTGCCAATTCCGAATCCTTTGACAACATTTCTTTCAATTTCCCATCTTTTCAATCGAACGATGAGCGAATAACTTTTCAGGGCAATGCCTCTGTCCTGAACCCCGTCATCCAACTCACTCTAGGGGCGCCATCGGAGAGACCCACACGCATAATTGGCCGAGCAATATATCATCAACCTATGCACCTGTGGGATAGTTCAACAGGGAATGTGGCAGATTTTGTTACCCAGTTTACTTTCGCTATCGATTCCCATAGGAGCAACTCCCATGCTGATGGATTGGTTTTCTTTCTCGCTCCCAATGGATCGCAGATCCCTGAAGGCTCAGAAGGAGGCTCTCTAGGCCTTACAGGTTCATATCCAAACTCTACCAACTCTAGTACCGCATTTGTTGCGGTAGAGTTTGATACTTTCTATAACCGTTCAACAAATCAATCGGATCCGCTCTGTTATCATGTGGGTATTGATGTAAATAGCCTAATTTCTGTCAGTAATACTTGTGTCTCATGGATGAATGACAAGATACTCCTTGGTCAACGACTCCATGCTCAGGTCACATACAATTCTAGAGCAATGAACTTGAGTGTTGTTTTTAGAGATGATGCTGATAATTATACCAGCCTCTACTATCAGCCAGTCAATCTGACAGAGTACTTGCCGGAGTGGGTGGTTTTTGGTTTCTCAGCAGCGACAGGGCAGTTATTTGAGGCTCATAAAATTTTCTCATGGGAATTCAACTCCAGTCTACGAATCCTTGACAACGTAAATGGCACGACCAATGCAACTACTATCGACACACCAAGACAAGGGAAAAAGAGTAAGTCCTGGGTGAAGGGGGCTATCTTAGGCTTAAGCTCTTTGGTGTTTCTTATCCTTATTGCAGGATTTGGCTGGTATGGTTATAAGCTAAAGAGAAATAGAAATGATCGAAGTGGAGAAGAAGAAGATGTTCCGGGGATGGATGAAGGATTTGAACAGTCGAAGGGACCCAAGAAGTACTCCTACAAGGTCTTGGCTGTCGCGACTGACAACTTTGCCAATGCCCGGTTGCTTGGGAAAGGGGGTTTCGGAGGAGTGTATGAAGGCCACCTTGCTGATGCAAATTCCCGTGTTGCCGTCAAGAAGATCGCTCCAGATTCTCAACAAGGCATAAAGGAGTATGCTACGGAAGTGAAGACAATTAGACATCTGAGGCATAAAAATTTGGTGGAGCTCGTTGGCTGGTGTCATGAGGGAAATAAGTTTCTACTCGTGTATGAGTACATGTCTAACGGTAGCTTAGACTCTCATTTGTTCAAAGAGAAAACACTGCTGACATGGGAAAAGAGGTACAATATTGCTCAAGGCATTGCCGAAGGGCTGAAATACTTGCATGAGGATTTGAAACAATGTGTTGTGCACAGGGATATAAAGTCTAGTAATATCCTACTTGATGCGCAATTTGAGGCTAAATTGGGCGATTTTGGCTTGGCTCGGATGGTCGACCGTAACAAAGGATCGCAAACAACCCTATTGGCTGGGACCATGGGATATTTGGCCCCTGAATGTGTTTATACAGGCAAGGCAAGTAAGGAATCTGATGTCTATAGTTTCGGAGTCGTCCTCTTGGAAATAGCATGTGGAAGAAGAGCTATTGAACCGAGGGCATCACAAGGCCAAATTCGACTTGTGGAATGGGTCTGGGAGCTTTATGGAATCGGAAAGCTATTTGATGCAATAGATCCGAAGTTAGGTGAAAATTTCAACGCAAAACAAATGGAGTGCTTGATGATTGTAGGTCTCTGGTGTGCTCATCCAAATCCCGAGGAACGACCTCCCATAAGCAAAGCGATAACCTTTTTAAACTTCGATACTTCCCCACCCATTCTCCCACCAAAGTTGCCCATCCCAACATATATCATGCCTCCATCTTCAACACCCGAATCGTCGCATGTCATGTCCATCAGCTTCAAAAGTAGCGAACCACCGAGCGCTTACGGTACTGAATTGTCTGCATTTACTGGCTCCTCCTAGAAGTCTTCCAATTTATCTTCTTCTGCATTGCTTCGGAGCACAGTGTAAGTTCAGTGTTTATATGGGTTCTGATTTGCAACTATTCAGTTCTATGATTTGTAATATATGCAAGCAGACCTTTAGTTTCTAGTTTCTGTTTGCTCCATATTATGTGAGATATCCGTGGTAGTATTTGATATGGATTTTGATGTGACAATGCGTGTATGAGTGTTTTGGGACAACACATCAAAGGGTGAAAAGGATCATTGAGAAAGGATTACAAGCTTATGAATAAAAAAATTTTGGTTGGTCTCTATTGTATACATGACCGAACGGCCTTCCCTATTTATGGGCTGAATCCACCGACTTATACAAGCAATATATCTCTTCGTTTGTCGGAGATCTCTTTCGGGTTTTTAACTTGGCCACAAACTTCAACTACCACCTATAAAACTGGGGACTTGGAGATGTTATTCCTAGAGGAGCCTAAGCTTTTCTTGGAGAATTGATGGAGAAATTCAACAAGGTGGAATTATGAGAAAACTGCGTCATCTTGAATATAAGGATCTCAAGTTTAACCTGAATTCCTGATGCAAGTAGGTTTCATAGTTTGAGTGGATTTCCCGAAGGGGATTTTCCTATTTTGGATCAAATTCCAGTACACATAAGTGGGCCTTCTTCATGAGTTGTATCCAAGATGATCTCTTATTGTTCAACTTCACAAGTCTTGCAGTGATAACAATGAATTCTTTTGTGAGATTTGTCGCGACCTCTTTGAACACTCCTACAGGCACAGAGAATAATGACTTGCTAAGTCTAGGTTTAGCCAAGGCTCTCCTAAGCCTACCAATTCGTAACTCATGGGCTGAATTTTTAACCTGCAAATCATTTTCATTTAGAGGTCACCTCTACTTGATTTGTGATGGGTTAATTAAAAACCTATGTAAAGTATTGTAAGGAATACTTTACTCCTACACAATAAAAAAAACTAGCTTTGAAAACTTGATTACATCAGTTAATCAATTAATACTCTTCCGGTACTTAACAATATTTAAACTTTGAGGTTTGATTTTTTTTTTTTTTTTGAAAGATATTTCATGCATTTTTAAAGAAACTACTCAAAAGCCCTTTTTTAAGCTACTCCTGATTTTTAGAAAATATAAATTATTCTCGGATTTTTCATATTTTTTATTTATTTATTAACAATTAATATTAAAATAATAATATAATATTATGATATAATCAACTGGACCCGGGTCGAATATCCAGATCCGGCCCGTGTCGATCGGCTCAAGTTCGATGACCGGAGTCGTCGGGCCCTCGGCGACGGGCTCCATGAATTAGCCCGATCTGGCAACACCCACAAAATAGTGAAATACACATAATAAAAACAAAGCCCAACCCGCGGAGTAAGCCTAAACCTAGAAATGGCAACCCCAGCCGCAGCCCCCGAACACCGAACGCCTGAAAACACCACGGCCTCCGCGAACGGCCACGACGGGCAGCAGCCAGCCACTGACAGCAACCTCCAGCCACACCCTCGACCCCTTCATTCAGACCGTCGCTCGTCGGCCAACCTCCCCGTCACTGGCTGACGGCCACACCATTCAGCCGGGCACCAACACCACAAGAAAGACAGCGAGGCCAAGGCGAATCGGAACCGCAGGACAACAACCACCAAGCTCGAAATCGCGGCGGGATGGTAGGATTAACAACACACAGGGTACGTCGATTCAGCCCCAAACCAAGAACGCGAAAGTATATCTAAAGCAGATCTAACTTAGGCATATTATCGAACACCTGACGGGCGCCGACTGGGAAGAGAAGAACCGAGCCGATTGAGGCTTGAATATGCAACCACGGTCGACACGAGACCACAAGCGGCATCTGGCGGTGAGCGGGGAACTCTCACCGACTCGGACTCCATCTGTCGGTTCCCTCTCTCCTTCTCTCCAAACCTCCCCTTAAAACCAAACCTCGCTCTAACCTCTTATGGGGGTCGGATGACTCGTTCGACCATACGTGGGGTAGGTGGGCCTACCGCTGGCCGGACGTCCGGCCATTTGCTCCGGTCATGTCGGCCGCCTGCCCCGGTCATGTCGTTCTACTCTGCTCCTCTGCTACTCTGCACCGTGTGCTCTCTTGTCCTTGGTAGCGTCAGGAAGGAGGAAGGAGAGAAGAGGAAGGGTCGAACCGGGGAAATGGGCTGGGCGAGGTGGGCCCAGGCGCGCGCGAGGGAATAGAAACATGAGCCCCTACGGGCTTTTGCTCCTTTAAAAAAAAAAAAACTAATAATTAATTTTAAATCTTTTATATATGTTTATCTAAACTGCAGTAAAATAAAATAAAAATAAAACTTAGTACATGTAAATAATATTAATGCCTATGTGATGTGAAAATCCTGTTTTTTAGGGCCGAATTAGTCCCTAAATTTCTATGCAATTTAATCCTAAATAATCTAGCCAAAATTTAGGTATCAACAAAATTGGCAAAGAATTATGAGGGTTAAAAAATTTTCTATGTGGATTATTTGGTGTAATTGAGGTTGAGAAACACTGAAGGTGCTCAAATGACTCAAGTGTAATTATAATATCTATTTTATCATTTGATCTATCATGGAATTTTGAGCCGAATCACATAGATATGACGTTCTGTTTATTTTCTTATTCTTAATTTTTTTTTTTGTTTGCTCACTTGTTTTTGCAATAATTGCTATCAAAGCAAAGCTCAATTGAGTTAAAGAAAATCAATGGCAACAAAAGAAAAAAATGTGAAAATCAACAAGTTCAATAGGAATATTTTTAATTTCTAGAAAATATAAATTGAGGATTATCTTTACTAGAGAAATTTGCACTTAGCCATGTTGGAACAAAACCAAAGTCAATGAAGCAAACATATTGGGATTTGCTAGATAGACAATCATTGGATATGGCTGACTTTAGCTTGCAACATTGTGTTTAACATTGTAAAAATTGACAAGTTGATTGAGATACATTGAGACGCTATACAGATTTACCTAATAAATTATGTCTACTAATCCATACCATTATGTAAAACAAAATGACGTGTTGCTTCTAGGGCATGTCAATCATTTTTTTCTCACTAAATATCATCAATTGATCACATGGGAAAACACCTCAATAATGAATTTTTTATATCTTGCAATATCCTGCATGCGTTGCCTGTGTTGTGCATAGGGATATAACGTCCAACAATATCCTACTTGATGCACAATTCGAGGTTAAATTGGGAGAGTTTGGCCTTGCTCAGATAGTGGACCTTGCCAAAGGGTTGCAAATGACCCTATTGGCTAGGACCATGGGATATTTGGCCCCTAAATGTATCTATATAGGCAAGGCAAGCAAGAATCCGATGTCTACAATTTTGGAGTCGTCTTATTAGAAATAGCATATGGAAGAAGAGCTATTGAATTTAGGGCATCACAAGGTCAAATTCAACTTGTGGAATGGGTTTGGGAGCTATATGGAATTGGAAAGCTATTCGATACGTTAGATCCAAAGTTAGGAGAATTTTTTGATGGGAGATAGATGGAGCGATTGATGATTGTAGGCCTTTGGTGCACTCATCCAGACCTTAAGGAATGACCTCCCATAAGCAAAGTGATAACCTTTTTGAAGTTCGATGCTTCGCCACCCATTCTCACACCAAAGTTGCCCATCCCAACATATATTGTGCCTCCATCTTCGATGCCCGAATCATTGCATGTTTTGTCTAGCAGCTTTAGAATAAGTGAACCATAGAGCACTTATGGTACCAAACTGTTCACACTTACTAGCTCTTCCAAGAAGTCTTCTTCTGCATTGCTTCGGAATACAATGTAAGTTCACTATTTATATGGGTTTTGGATTGCAACCATTCGTTTCTATGATTTGTAATGTATACAAGCAAACCTTTGGTTTCTAGTTTCTGTTTGATCTTTATTGTGTGAGATATTGGTGGTAGTATATGATATGGATTTTGAACTATATGAAATGGTTATTTTATCGACGCACTTATGGTTATTTTACTCTGAATTGATCACTTACGAGTTAACTAATATATTGGATGAGGTCGTAAATGGTTAAAATGCGAAAGACAAGAGAATTCAATTAGGGATCGACTGCTTGACCATAAGGATCAACAAGGGTAAATATACGCTGTTATAAGTCAATTAGCAATCAAATATAAGTCAATTCAACGAAAGTACATAGTCAGTTTGTAGGTGATTCCACACAGTTATGATAATCGCATCGACTAACGATAAACCGATTTTTCTATTGATCTTATATTCATGGTACATAATTGAATCCTCGCTATTACATGACAACTAAGGGTCATCCATGATTCAAAGAGGCACATATGGATTGAGAATTATTGAGCACAAGTCAATAGCACAAGAACTCCTAAAAGTCATCCAATAGTTTAAGTCGTACTAAAGTTGCATTCGATCAATTTTTAACTATGAAATTTAATTTGATTTTGGGTATCGAACTTTCAAGCATTTGGAGATTAAATTATTAGACATTGTCTCATCGTCTATCGAATTATCAGCAAGTTTGAAATTTTCGAAAATTAAATTATAGGACATAAAATTGGAGATCAAAAAAGGAAATACTGGATCCAATGGCAAAATAGTGATTTGTAGGTCAAGATTTTGGTTTTAAAAGAAAAATGAGATAATGAGATATTTTGGGGACAAAAGACTTGGCATGGAGGGTTTTAGGGAGGAGTTGATGAAGGTGATGCGAATTTTGGAAGTAAAATCTAGGGAAATCCCTTCTTCTCTCCCCCCCCCCCCCCACCCTAGGTTTTCCCTTTTGCTCGCCGAAGCAAGCCACTTCCCCTTCATCTTTTTTCCTTTGCTCTCATTCTCCCCAACCCTTCCTCTTTCTTCATTTTCTTCATTTCCTTCCACCCTTTTGTTGCCACAAGCCAACCTCCATCACCATCATCATCATCCACACCATTTCATCATCCACCACCACCACACCACCATCACCATCACCATGTTATGCCGCCCTCATCCGCCACTTGAAGCCGTGCCATTCGCCATCCTCACTACTGAACCACAAAGCTTGGCCACTCCTCAACTTTGCCAAACCACCATCTTCGGCCGCCATTCTTTGCCACCAGATCACTACCATTCATTACTGCGTCCATGCTGCTGTTCGAGCGACCATTGAACTACCCTTGGTGATCATGGGCTTCAAGGGCCAAACCACCATCATTCAAGCGGGGAATGCCATATTCTCGACACCATCGTGCCACCGTCAATTGCTGGAAAGTGGTGAGTTAATTTCCTAATCGTGGATCAGGGTGTTGATAATGTGTAGAGGGTAGATTACTTTAATGTTAATGGCAATTAGTATTAGTTAATTTTAGGTTAACCTTAATTGCAATTAAGGATGGTATAGATTAAATTTTAGTACGATTAGTTTAAGTTACGATTAGATTAATTAATCATGGTTAGATTAATTAATTGAATTTAGTTTAATTAATTGTGATTTATGTAAGTAATCATAATTTGCTTAATTAATTGTAATTATTTTAATTAATGGAAATTAAATTTAATTAATTATAATTAGATTAATTAATTGAGTTTAGCCTAATTAAGCACAATTAGCTTAATTAATCGTGCTTATCCTAATTAATCGCGATTAGTGTAATTAATGATGGATTACCATTAAGTAGAATTTTATGCTTGTTTTTCTAGATGAGTTTGTGCATAATTTCGATTGTTTGCACTTGTGATGCTAAATCTATGGAAGGAAGCATGGTTCAGCCCTGTGTCTTGCCAGAATGAGAGCTTGCTATGGATGTGGCCAACACGGCCACCGAGTGGAGAATTGTTCGCATAGGCTCATGAGAGCACATACACCATTGCCATAGATAGGGTAGGCAAGAGGGAGTGCGTCGCAGAATGCACAACAAGGCATTTTGGACAGACCTTTGGTGCAAGGAATGGTATAAGTTGTCACTAGAAGGGAGGCTAGGGCCTCGCAAAATGTTGTTATAGGTACGGTCTCCTTGAACGATCATGCTGCTTATGCTTTGTTTGGTCTTGGAGCCACACATTCTTTTATGATTGAGCAGTTCGTTAAGTTAGTGTGGCTAAGTCTAAAATCGTTGGAATCAGTTCTTAGTATATCTACCTCGTTAAAAGATAAAGTGTTGTCTGTGGTAGGGTGTCCTAGTTACTAGTTAATGATTGATGATCAAGAGGAAATAATATATTTAGTTATGCTAGCGATGTTTGATTTCGATGTGATAATTGGTATGGATTAACTCACCAAGCAACAAGCTACCATACTCTTATTGTAAAGTGATTCAGTTTAATCCATTAGCAAGTGGTAGTTTCGAGTTTGTTGAAAATCAAGGAGGACCCACAATTACTTTAATTTCATCGCTTGAGGCGACTCAGTTGTTGGATGTGGGTTGCCAAAGTTAATTAGCAACCATGGTTGATACATCAGTTGAGGAGTCAAGGATGGAGGACATCGTCGTAGTGCAGGAGTTTTCTGATGCCTTTCTTGAGAAGTTGCCTAGTTTGCCCCATGAAAAGGAGATAGAGTTTGTGATTGAGTTGGTCTATAGGACTGAGCCAATTCCTAAGGCTCCATACTATATGGTGTTGTCAGAATTGAAGGAACTAAATGTGCAAATGTATGAGTTGTTAGATAAAAGAGTTATTCGTCTTAGTGCATCACCTTAGGGAGCACCAATTTTGGTCGTAAAGAAGAAAGATGGTTTGTTGCGTCTTTGCATCGACTATTGCAAATTAATTAAGTGACGATCAAGAACAAGTATCCATTGCCAAGAATAAATGGCTTGTTTGACCAAGTGCAGGGAGCTTTAGTATTTTCCAAGATCGACTTAAGGACGAGATACCATTTGTTGAGGATTAAAAAGGAGGATATACCAAAGACAGCATTTCATATGTGTTATGGTCACTATGAGTTCATCATGATGTCGTTTGGTCTAATCAATGCCCCAGGTACCTTCATGGATTTGATTAATCGAGTGTTCAAAGAGTATCTAGACTAGTTTATGATCATGTTTATTGACAACATCTTGGTGTACTTGAAGAGTCCAGAGGAACATCACTTAAAAACGGTACTTCAAACCTTGTCTAAACACGAGCTATAGCCAAGTTTAGTAAGTGCGAGGTTTGGCTAGCTCACATAACTTTCTTGGGTCATGTGATTTTTGGTGAAGGGATTTTTGTGAACCCGACCAAGATTGAGGCTGTTATGAATTGGCCGAGACCAATGATAGTGATCGAGGTTTGAAGTTTCTTGGGATTGGCAGGCTAATATAGACAGTTTGTGGAAAGATTCTTTGTGATAGCCATGCCTTGATTACTTAAGAAGGATGAGAAGTTTGAATTACAAGCGTAGTTTGCAAGAGCTTAAGCATAAGCTAACTACCGCACCCGTGTTGACAATTTCATCTAGTCTTAGAGGATATGAGATTTATAGTGATTCGTCATATAAAGGACTAGGCTACATATTAATGCAACATGGGAGAGTGGTTTCATATGCGTCCTATCAATTGAGGCCTCATGAGTTGAAGTATCCAATACATGATTTGGAATTGGCAGCAATCATCTTTGTCCTAACGATATGAAGGCATTACTTATGTGGAGAAAAGTTCCAGATTTTTACGGACCATCAAAGTCTCAATTATTTGTTTCCTTAAAAAGAGCTGAACATGAGCCAACGTCGCTAGATGGAGCTTCTTAAGGACTATGATTGCGATATCCCATATCATCCTAGAAAGGCTAATAAGGTCATAAATACGCTAAGGCACCTAAGGCATTTGCTTCATTCCCTTGCGATAAAGCATATAACAAAGTAGCATTTTGCGACATGAATCTCTAATGCTGATAGCAAAAAGTTCTTGCAGCCAAATGTTCAAATGCTTTAAATGCCAAAATGCGCAAGAGCCCTAATGCTATCCTTTTAGTAACATATGATGCAGCTCTTGATAAAACTCATAAAAAACAATCTAGTGATGGTGATGCCCAATCTCCAAATAAAGAAACTTTCTAGAACGGAAGATTGGCGTCGATGATGCCTCGATGCATGCTTACTCCTCAAGTTCCACGAGCCTACAATTTTATCTTTTAGATGGAGTAGATAACGGTCTCAAATAAACACATCATTCTATCTAAGAAAGCGACCATGTGAAGAGAGGGCCTTAAGTAAAGTTTTCTTGAAATTCATTTTGGAAGGTAGACGTAAAGGTTCGCTTGAAACACTTCTGAGTTTGTTTTGTTTTGTTTTTTCTTTTTTAAAATGATTTTCACAAAACTGAATTCCATCATCAAAAAGTGTGAGTCGCATGATTTACAAAAACAACAATTGGATTCACAATCAAAACTCGAAATGGAAAACAAGATTCTTAACAAGAATTATAAAAATGATAAAATACAAGAAACTCTTGCACCGATGAAAGTAAAAATCAACTCTTGTCCTAGCTCTGGAATTCACTTCTTTATGTGGTCACCACGAGAATGTCAAAGAGCGTTGTGCATAACCTGCAAAAAATGACAATGTCAGTACGTGAATGAGAGAAAATGATATCTTAATGAGGTCGCTTCTTACAATAAAATCGAGACAATGGTTCATGCCCCACAATCCTTATCAAGGGGTTTTAGTATTTCGCCAAGATTTTATCATAAGAGATGGCATCATTAAAATAATCAATCCACGGCCATCAATCGAATGTCCACTTTTACTCCAAAAGTTTCATATGTAAAAGTGGCATTGATTTTTTTTTTTTTTTGAAGAGATTGATTTTATGATTTTACTCTTGCAAGAAATGAAGTGACTTCAATTTTGAGAAATCTATACATAATGTGATTTGATCAAAGATGCAATCTAATTTTTTGTGCCCCAATATATAATTGCAACTTGCAAGCCCCTTTTTTTGGCATTCTTTTTTCAAAATGTGATTTTGAGCCTATAACTAGGAATTTAAATAAAATCATGTGTTCAACAAGGCCCAAAATATATATATATATATATATATATATATATATACATATATTTGAACTTGCATTCAAATGTTCACTTGTCAAAAGTGATTGCCAAATTTTCAATCATAAGCCTACATCACGGAGGGCATTTGATTGATTTCCGCGAATTTCAAGATGAAAATGCAATACAAAATGAGCAAATAAAAAGGAAAATGACACTTACAATGGGTGCCGACCTTTGTCTCTTCTTTTTTTTTTTTACATAGTCATGCACATGAGATGTGATTTGATTCCTACTCTATATGGCTCAAAATGAAGCCATATGATCACCGGACAGAACCAACAAGGTTGTGGCTAGGTTGTGTTACCCATGACTCCGGCTTCGTCAAAGAACTGACTCATGTCGCGTGATTACAAACTGGGATGGGTACCTTCAACATGAAGAAAGAAATTTCGGGGTAGAGATGGGCGACTCATACTACATGGTTGTAGTCGGAATGGTATCCATCTCAACACCATCCTAAGTGATCCTATGCAGCCGAGGTTCGGTGGCAGGTAATGTGTGCTATGGTGTAGTGCAATGCAGGGAACACAAGCATGGCAATCTATAAGCAATCAGCAATTCATAAATAAATAAAAACCATACATTCCTACACTTTCCTACAAGACAAAGGTGAGCAAACACTTCCCCTTATACCTTCCATTCTGCAAAAACATTTAACACCTTTAATATTAGGGACGTACCTAAAATCCTCGCTATCAAACAAAAATATTTTTGAACAAGATTAACTTCGGCCTAAGTCCTCTAAGGTTTAAAACCAAATCCCTAATGGAGTCGCCAAGCTATCACGACCTACCCTCGAGGAAGGGAACAAGTTTAGGGATATTACCTAAAGGATGGACCTATGACCCATGATTAGATGCAGACTCTCCCAAGCCCATACGTCGCATGACATTGGGGTATTTTTAAAGATTTTTAGAATAAGGAGTCATCACTAGCCTATTGGGGTCGGCCAGAAACCAAGTGAGGTATGAGAATATACCTCACTTCCTACACAACCAGAGAATCTAGGGTCGGGGACTTGATTACACTAATTAACCAATTAGTGCCATTTTGGTACCTAATCTTGTTCATTTTAAAATAAATGATTTTTGTCATGCAGTTTGGCTTGATTTTATACCTATCCACTAACATGTTAGGTGATCATGTGGGTGCACAATCATTAAAGTAACAATCATAGCTATTAAGATCCTAATTGCAGTAAAATTAACACATGCCACTAAGCAATTGTAAACAAAATTAAACATGCAATATAATCAATATACGAGCAAATAAATGCCTAATTACACTATAAAGGCAATACATGGCCATTCCTAATCAAAAACCTACATTTTATGGATTTTCAAAATTTTCTAATTTTTAATATATATATTTTTAAAAATTCAATTTTTATTTTATTTTTTTTGGGTGAATCGGGTCGCGTCTGGTCCAACCCTACTCGGTCAGCACGGGTCAAGTCCGGTCGGAGATGGGACCCAAGTTTGGCCCGACAAGCTCGAAGCGTGGGCCCAGCCGAAGAATTCCCCTCTCTTCTCTTTTTAAAACAAAGCAGGCCCACAAGCCCATACTAAACCAGCCCAAGCCCACAAGCCCAAAATTAGATGTCCCATCATGATAGGCCCATGCGAACGAAAAACCCTACCTGATTGAGATTCACGCCCAACCCGATTCTTGGCTGAAACCCTAAGGTTTCTTGGCGACGCTAATGGCGGCAGGAATGGGCTTGACAGCAACAGCAACGCAGCAGGTGACAGCGACAACGTCAAGCGGCTTAGCAGGGGCATTACAGATGGATGGGTAGAGGGTGGAGGTGCTGTAATCGAGCTCGTAGGTTGGTATAGCGTCGTGGGGGAACGAGAGGCTGTGGCCGGCATTCGATAGTGCGGGCTGCAATGGCTTTGCAGATTAAGTGAAGAGGCAGGTGAGGACGGAGACAGTGGCTGCAGCAATGTCGTGGCTCGGATGAGAGTTGAGGTCGAAGGGCAGCGGCTCGGTGAGCAACGACGGTTCTAGAAAGGTATGGCCTGGCAATGTTGATGATGATTGAACGGCGGTGGCAGCGGTCGGCCTGCTGATGTGGTGAAGCTCGATCTACTCCCAAATCTGATCAAGCACAATCAAATCTAGGCCTTTGGCTGACACCTTGCCTCAGATCTTTAGGTTTGAGAGGCTCTGAGTTCTGTTGGAGAAATCTTTCCAGAATATTTTGAAGCTGACAAAACGTTTCTATCAGTCTAGTCTGGATATTTGCAGACTATCTGAAGACTTTCTGATCACCAGACTCAGCACTCAAGACTCAAGACTATTCTCATTGACAGTTTCTCTAATCTAGTGTCGAAGGAAATCCAGAACCGAAGTATTTGGTCGAGGATTTAGTCCCATCATCTGGAGAAGATCTCTTGGCTGGATAAAGAAAATAACTGATTTTTTTATACGTAATCTAGATCATTTGAAGATCCGATGGTCGACGAAATATTCTTGGAATGTTCTATTCTTGGAAACCAAGATCCTGATTGTATGGGCGAACAGGATTGATGGGCTATCGTCAGGTTTCTTTAATAGCTCGAATGATATTCTTAATTGATTCCGTCCAACGGGTAGATTTGAGGAATTCCTTTGGTAAGTGCCAACGGGTATGATGGCATAAAGGAGTATAAAAGGAAGACGTTCTAGTTACTTTAGAAGACGATTGATAGAAAAATTCCAGAGTCTGAAGCACCTCGATTATTAGTCGATACATTCTAAGCGAAATTGTATACACAGAGAGTTTATACTTAGTGAGACCTTGAGCGAGTATGGTAGATCATCTACACCGAGAAATCAAGGAAGATCAACGCCGTAACATCTCTTTGTTCATAGTGGAATCTAGCCAATAGGCTGTCAGTGCAGAAGAGTGGACGTAGGCTTGAAATAAGCCGAACCACTATAATCCGCGTGTTTAATTTTCTCTTTCCTTCTCTCAGTCTTACGTTGATTATTGTTTGTCTCAAATCTATCAACTATCTAGTATTGTGGAATTATCAAGAAAAATATTTTATATACCTATTCACTCCCCTCTAGGTACTTTTACTATCTATATCAATTGGTATCAGAGCTTGTGTACTCACTTTATTTGAAGTGTTTTACTTCAGAGTAAAAGATCCATGGCTAGTATGCTAGCACCAGGGCTGATGGAAGGGCAAAGCAATACCAGACCACCCTACTTTGATGGAAATGATTACAACATTTGGAAGAACAAGATGAAAGCTTTCCTACGATCAAAAGATCCTTTGGAATGGGATGTTGTAGAAAAATGAATTACTCCTACAGCTGCATCAGTCTTTAAAAGAGGGAAAGAAATTGTTGAGACCGGCGGAATGACTCAGGAAGAGATAAACAAGAGACAAGCACTCGATGCAAAAGCAATTTACTCTTTATATTGTGCTTTGTCACCAACTGAATATAACATAATATCTTCTTGTGTTATAGTAAAAGAAGTGTGGGACAGATTACATATCATCTATGAAGGAACAGATCGAATGAAGGAAACCAGAATTAACATTCTCCTCGGTTAATATGAAGCCTTCAAAATGAAACCGGGAGAATCTATAACTGAC
This sequence comes from Eucalyptus polyanthemos subsp. polyanthemos, assembly GCA_017140185.1. Lineage (NCBI taxonomy): Eukaryota > Viridiplantae > Streptophyta > Magnoliopsida > Myrtales > Myrtaceae > Eucalyptus > Eucalyptus polyanthemos. The sequence continues at coordinate 17,976,726 of CM029463.1, read as the reverse complement.
ATGTTTAGCCGTTTTACAGATATTGTCAATGGTCTTGAGAATCAAGGACAGAAAATTTCTGATCCTATAAAGGTAAACAAGCTGCTGCGTGGACTCTCCAAGGATTGGAATCACATAAAGACTTCAATAAGAGAGACACAAAGAATTATGCCACTATCTGTCAACGAGCTGATTGGAACTCTTCAGTCTTATGAAGTGGAACGAATTAATGAAGACAAAGATCCAAGAGGTAAGAAATCCATTGCATTAAAATCAAATGATGATTCTGATGATACAGATTCTGAAGATGATATGGACGATGAGGAGCTTGCTCTCATGATAAGAAGATTCAAAAAACTGAATAGAAAAGGAAGAAGGTTCAACTCAAATAAACAAAGTTTCCAAAGACAGCAAACCAAGTCTGTTGATGATGAGGAACCAAACAGAGATGTAGTTTGCTTCGAATGTAAGAAAAATGGACACATCAGACCCAACTGTCCTCTTCGGAAGAAGAAAAGAGGAAAAGCTGAAAAGTTTCGAAAAGCTTTCAAAGCCGAAACCACAGGTGATACGAGTGTGAAGAAAGTGATAATGAATATGCCAACCTATGTCGATGGCACACTCGGACTCGACTCAGTCTGGATCGGACTCGGACGTGAATTTGAGGTAAGTGATTTTAAAATTCCTGTCAAAGTCTCTAAATACATTGATGAACTGTGTTTTAGTCTTAAGACTTCTCTCAAAAGAATTTCTGAACTTAAAAAGGAAAACTCAGCTCTAAAACAAAAGGAAAACATTTTAGAAGAAAGAGTTAAAAGTTTAGACTTGAATGTTTCTACTCTTAAAGAAAAAGAAGACAATCTTTTGAAAGAAAATGATTTTTTAAAAATTGACTTATCAAATATTTTAAAGAAATTTTCAATAGGGTCCGAAAAACTTGAAAAAGTTCTTTCAGTTCAAAGACCTTACTTCAATAAGTCCGGTCTAGGCATGACAGCGGAAACAATTCCCTTGATTGATTTTCCTAAATTAAACGAAAGAATTAAGAAAAGACCATTGAGAGAGGCTTACAAAAATCATTTTAAGAAAGTTTTTGTAAAGTCTGTAGGTCGAAATGCCCTCAGGTGTTCAAAGTGCAATAGTCTAGATCACTTTGAAAAAGAGTGTCCTATGGTTTGAAAACCTGTTAAGAAAGTATGGGCTAATACTGTTTATCTTACTAACACCAAAGGACCCAAGAAAATTTGGGTACCAAAGAAAGATTGAGACTCACTTTTAAATACAGGTCTCCGTCAAGAAAAATGTAAAGTAGTATCTTAACAGCGGATGCTCAAGACACATGACAGGAGACTCAAATCGCTTCATAAAACTTGTTCAAGTAAATGGTGGAAAAGTTTCCTTTGGAGGAAACAGCAAAGGAAGTATTGTGGGATTTGGAACTGTGAAAATTGGAAATCTCACAATAAGTAATGTTTCCCTAGTGGAAGGACTCAATTACAATCTTCTCAGCATTAATCAACTGTGTGACACTGGTTTTAAGATCTTCTTTCAAGAAGGAACATGTTCTGGAACCAGCAGAGACTCTACTCAATCTTTCATAGGTCGAAGACATGGAAATATCTATCTTCTAGATGTGAAACCAAATAAATCGCAATGCCTAATCTCAATCCAAGATGAAGCAAGCTTATGGCACAGAAAGCTTGGTCATGTCAACATGAAGCAATTAGCCAAAATCTCATCAAAGCAGCTCGTTCGAGGTTTACCCAAATTACTATTCCAAAAGTCCGATCCATGCACACCATGTATTCTGGGAAAGCAGGTAAGAAATTCATTTAAGCCAATAAATCATGTACTACAGTTGCTGCATATGGATCTCTTCGGACCAACCAGAACCCAGAGCATTGGAGGTAAGAAATATGGCCTAGTAATTGTGGACGATTACTCCCGCTTTACTTGGGTATATTTCCTTGCAAGTAAGTCCGAAACCTTCTCGTATTTTGAAAATTTTGTAAAAAATGTTCAAAATGAAAAATGATGTGTTATCTCAAGTATAAGAACAGATCATGGAGGTGAATTTGAAAATCAATATTTTACAAAATTTTGTAATGAATCTGGCTTTAAGCATGTGTTTTCCTCTCCATATACTCCTCAGCAAAATGGAGTTGTGGAAAGAAAGAATAGATCTTTTCAAAAATGGCTAGAACTCTTTTAATTGAAAGTAAAATTTCTTCACGATTTTGGGCTTAAACTGTTTCAACAGCGTGCTATATCATCAATAGAGTCTTCCTAAGACCTATTCTAGAGAAAACCCCTTATGAGTTATTCAAAGATAAGAAGCATGTTGTTTTATAATTTCATGTGTTCGGTTGCAAATGCTTTATATTGAAAAATGCAAAAAATCGAGTTGGTAAGTTTGAAGAAAGATCAGATGAAGGCATTTTCCTTGGATATTCTACATCAAGCAAAGCCTACTGAGTCTATAACAAGAAGAGCCAGTCTGTGGAGGAGTCAATGAATGTCAAATTTCAAGACTCTACGCAAGATGAATCTAGTCAGACTCATTATAAAGAGTCTGAACCTACTCGAAACCTTCCAAAGCTTACAACTCAAGAAGCATCTCAGACTCTGGAAGACCAGCATCAAGCTGTTCATGAATATTCAAATAAAGGAAGAGATCATCAACCAGACAAATCAACTGGTAACTGGAAGCATGAGTCCAGTCATCCCAAAGATCTCATTATCGGCGAAATTAATGAAGGAATTCGCACTAGATCAAAAAGACGTGAAGAGTCTAGTGTTGTGGCTCTCTTTTCTGAAATTGAATCAAAGAGCATAGAAGAAGCTTTATCTGATGAAAGCTGGATTGAAGCTATGCAAGAAGAGCTTAGACAGTTCAACACTAATGATGTCTGGGAATTAACATCTAAACCAAAAGGTAAAACTGTTATTGGAGCCAAATGGGTGTTCAAAACAAGATGAATGAAAATGGAAAAGTCGTACGAAATAAAGCAAGACTCGTGGCCAAAGGATATACGCAAGAAGAAGGAATAGACTATGATGAGACTTACGCTCCAGTAGCAAGGTTAGAAGCTATTCGACTATTACTTGCGTTTGCTTGTTATATAAATTTCAGGTTATTTCAAATGGACGTCAAAAGTGCCTTCCTAAATGGATTTATCCATGAGGAAGTTTATGTGGAACAACCACTTGGGGTTGAAGACCCAAAGAAGCCAGACTCAGTCTTCAGACTGAAAAATGCCTTGTATGGTTTAAAGCAAGCACCTCGAGCTTGGTACGATAGACGAAGTAAGTTCTTAATACATAATGGTTTTGTCAAAAGTAAAGTAGATACTACTTTATTTATCAAAAAGGAAAACAAAAGCTTTTTACTTGTTCAAATATATGTGGATGATATTATTTTTGGATTCTCTAATGAAAGTCTATGCAAGAAATTTTCTAAGTCTATGCAGGATGAGTTTGAAATGAGTATGATGGGAGAATTAACATTCTTTCTTGGTCTTCAAGTAAAGCAATTGAAGGAAGGAACTTTCATTTACCAAGAAAAATATGCTAATGATCTTGTCAAAAGGTTTGGATTGGAAAATTGCAAAAAGACTGATATACCAATGTCAAGTTCTTTAAAGATAGACAAAGATGAAGAAGGGAAGAAAGTTGATCAAAAGCTGTACAGGAGCATCATTGGTTCACTTCTTTATCTTACTACTTCTAAACCTGACATTTTGTTGAGTGTTTGCATCTGTGCTAGGTTTCAATCAGATCCTAGATAATCCCATCTCAGTGCTGCAAAACGTATTATTAAATACGTTGCTTTATCTTCAAGCATCGGTCTTTGGTATCCTAAGAAAGGAGACTTTAATCTTCTGAGATATTCAGACGCAGATCTGGCCAGTTGCAGAGTCGATAGAAAGAGTACCTCAGGAACTTGCCAGTTGCTTGGAAGCAGGATAGTGTCTTGGTTTTCAAGGAAACAAAGCACTGTGGCTCTCTCAACAACAGAAGCAGAGTATGTAGCTCTTGGAAGTTGTTGTTCACAAATTCTATGGATAAAACAACAGCTACAAGACTTTGAAATTGAAGACTCATGCACAGAAATCAGATGTGACAACACCAGCGCAATCAATCTCACTAAAAATCCAATCCTTCATTCAAGAGCAAAGCATATAGAGATTCGACATCATTTCATTAGAGATCATGTTCAAAATGGAGAAATCTCGATTCAATTTGTTTATTCAAAGAGTCAACTAGCGGATATATTCACAAAGCCTTTGGAGAAAAATCAATTCGATTTTATCCGTTCCAGACTCAACATTTTGAAGCTCGAGGAAGTTAAAGTCTAGAGACTCTCCAACCCTCAGACTCTAAACCCTCAAACTCAGACATTCATGGCTATAGACTACAAGTTGCTATTATATTTAAACTCGAAAAGGTACGATCTTTCGTTCAGTTAATTTATAATTTCCGTGAAAAACGGAATCTTGTCTTTTCAAAAGGATTAACTTCTATTTGGCAGTTAATGATTTTAAAAAGAGGTGTCTGTTCACTTTCCTTGTGCCGATTGATCTTTCCTTTTTAAACTGAGTTAAATATGTACAGTTTTCTTTTTCACCTAATCTTCAAAACCCTAAAAGACATTCTCCTCCTAATCCTGTCTCTACTTCGTGTTCATCTTCGAGAAAGTTGTCATCTTTTCTTGGGAAAGCGAGTAAATGAATCTTTCAACAACAAAGAAGGATGTCTTCTTCAAGGAAGTCTTCAAGAATCGCAAATAGGGGACCACAAAGAATGAGGGAGGGGCCTACCCATTTCGATCTAACCGAAGAAGAAGATTTATCAAGTCAGCAACAGAGCCCGATTCACTCTCCACAATGTCACTCAACATCATCTACCCCACAAGGTGCAGGTCAACGACTGGAGGAAGAAATAATTGAGGATGCAGACCCCGTAAGAGTCCAAAAACCCTCTTTTATTTACAAGCTTTACTGTGCGTTGAAAAGCACTGGGACTCCGCTAAACTACGTAGATGATTTCCTTAAGGATAAGAATTATGGGAATGAGTATATATTTTTTAGACAAATGGAGGATTTGGGAATTGCTCCTAAAGGAAAGGCTGAGGAAGCACTTGTGAATATACCAAGTGACCCTCGTGTATCGGGACAGAATCCGACTGACGGGAACAATGATGATAAAATGTTCAGTGAATTTCAACCTAGAATGGGTATTGCTACGAAGGTGAAGGGAAAAAGAATGGAGTTGTTTAAATCGAAGGAACAGGAGAATCTGCTCTTCAGACTGTTAAAACGAGGGGTGATAAACCCTAGGAGTGTTGATTTCGATTTCTTGGATGCCATTAATGTGAACTTAAGGGAGAAGTTCAATCTGCTTCAACTTGAGCAATTTTGCACCGATACCACATATGGTTATGCGCAATTAACAGCATACTTCTATTCGAATCTTAGCTTTTTAGATGCGAATAGAATATCATTCAGTGTTCGAGACCAAGACCATGTGATAGATGTGGACATGTTGGCTGACATAATTGGAGTTGAACGAGGACGCTATCAACCGTTCAAAGTCTGAATTGCTCGTGCTTCATTGGAACTTGTTAAAGATAAGGATACAGAGGGAAGAATTATCTATTCAAGGATGCGAGCCATCAATATCTTGCTTCACAAAATTGTGATCAACTGTATCAGGCCGAAGTCTACATCCAAGACTAACGTGTCTAATTCCGAGGTAAAATTGATGTACGCAATCAACTCAGGGAAGAAGTTCTCTCTCCCTCACACCATTCTCTTTCACATGTATAGAGCAATGTCGAAGGACAAGGGCCAATTGTCTTACCCAAGTCTGGTGACCAAGATCTTCAGACACTTGAATATTGAACCTCCACATACTCTTTATGTTCGACCATGCGATAAAATTGTGGTAGGTTTGAAGATGCTGACAAAGATGCGTCTGAAAGAGCTTTCCAAGGCAATGGAGAAGTTCAGAGTGAAGACTCCAGTACCTTCTGCTTCAAAGAGAAAAGGGAAAGAGGCCATTGGTGCCCCATCCTCAAAGAGAAGAACTCTCATCTTGGAGGATGAAGATGAAGAGGAAGATCTCACAATCTCTGCCTTGATAAGGACCAGACGTTATGTACCTCAATCGACAGAACATCAGAAGAAAGGGAAAGAAGCAAAAGAACAGAGAGAAGAAGAGGAGCAAACCAAGAACAGAGAAGAAGAAGAGCAGCGAGAGAAGGAGAAAGAAGCTGAAGAAGGAGGAGAAGAAAAGAAAGAAAAATCTACAGCTGAAACTGGAGAGAAAGGGAATCAAGATGCAGAAGAGCAAGATCATCACTCTTCCCCATTTGAGGTCCTAGAGACAGGGGGAGATGGCAAGCAAGGAAGGTCCACACCTCATGCTGCCAATAGTGAAGGTCTAAAACAATCACCAGCAGATCCAGAAGAGTTTTAGGCGTCTCAAATGCCTGAACAAGGACATGATACGTCAACACCAAATCTGCAAGATTATACAGAAGCTCCATCGTCTGCATTCACTCCATCAGAGAAAGCACATACAAGTACATAGACGGATAATTCAGCAGATTTTCGTCATATTCTTGATGTTCTTCTAGAAATGCGGGGCCAAATCTATGCTCTGGACTGTGAAATTCAAGTTATGAAGAATGCTGGACAAGCATCTTTGGTTACCCTGGAGGACAAAATGAAAGACCTCACTCTACAAATTCAAGCCAATGCCAAAGGAGAGGAGGGAGCTCAACTAAGGGAAGACTTGAAGAGGCTAGAAGGCATAGTCCAGTCGATGGGAGATTTCCAGATTGTGCACATTCCCAAGCAGACCTGACTCTTTTCTCACCTTTTTTAATAATGACAAAAAAGGGGAGAATTGCAAATTTGAACGAACTCTCTAAATTTTGACTTTAAATTTCTTTTGAGTGTTTGAATGTTTATTTTTTAGTATGACTTGAGTGAACTTGGGTGTGAATTTGAATTTGACTGACTTGTGTGTAGATTTCAATGCTTGACTGTTTGCATTTATATCAAGTGTTGTCATATGGTATTACTCATGAAAGACTAACCAATTTTCTGTGGATGTAGAGTCTGATTGTTTTATTAATCTTTATGAGATAGCCATATTACTTGAGAAATGTTTTTGCAGGTCAAAGTTGTTCAAATCTACAGGAAAGTTTTGTCACCATCAAAAAGGGGGAGATTGTTGGAGAAATCTTTCCAGAATATTTTGAAGCTGACAAAACGTTTCTATCAGTCTAGTCTGGATATTTACAGACCGTCTGAAGACTTTCTGATCATCAGACTCAGCACTCAAGACTCAAGACTCAAGACTATTCTCATCGATAGTTTCTCTAATCCAGTGTCAAAGGAAATCTAGAACCGAAGTATTTGGTCGAGGATTTAGTCCCATCCTCTAGAGAAGGTCTTTTGGCTAGATAAAAAAAATAACGGATTCTTTTATACGTAATCTAGATCGTTTGAAGATCCGATGGTCGACGAAATATTCTTGGAATGTTCTATTCTTGGAAACCAAGATCCTGATTGTATGGGCGAACAGGATTGATGGGCTATCGTCAGGTTCCTTTAATAGCTCGAATGATCTTCTTAATTGATTCCATCCAACGGGTAGATTGGAGGAATTCCTTTGGTAAGTGCCAACGGGTATGATGGCATAACGTAGTATAAAAGGAAGACGTTCTAGTTACTTTAGAAGATGATCGATAGAGAAATTCCAGAGTCTGAAGCACCTCGATTATTAGTCAATACATTCTAAGCGAAATTGTATACACAGAGAGTGTTTATACTTAGTGAGACCATGAGCGAGTGTGGTAGATCATCTACACTGAGAAATCAAGGAAGATAAACGCTGTAACATCTCTTTGTTCATAATGGAATCCAGCCAATAGGCTGTTAGTGCAAAAGAATGGACCTAGGTTTGAAATAAGCCGAACCACTATAATCCGCGTGTTTAATTTTCTCTTTCCTTTTCTCAGTCTTACGTTGATTATTGTTTGTCTCAAATCTATCAATTGTCTAGTATTGTGGAATTATAGAGAAAAATATTTTATATACCTATTCACCCCCCTCTAGGTACTTATACTAGCTATATCAAGTTCATCCTCCCACTCCCTCTGGTCTCAACTAGCTTGGCGTCGGGAGTAGTAAGGGCGGGTGCTGAGGTTGTTGGCATTGGCAGCAATGGCGTCGAGTGCAAGGGGTCGAACGGCGGTGGCTCGAACGTCTTCGGGCTCGGAGGGCGGCGACTCGAATGACATTAGGCGATGTTGACAATAGTGCCTCCCTCCTTGAATCCTGCCCCCTCCCTCGGTTTCTTTCTCTCTCTAGTTTTCTCCTTCTTTTTTTTCTTTTCCCTCTCGGTTTTCTCTTTTCTTTGCGGTCTTCCGTTCTTCCCTCGAGCTCCCTCCTCTCTCTTCTACTCCCTTCTCTCTGCTCTCTCTCTCTTTTGTTGCTCTTGCTCTCTCACGGTTTTTTTTTTCTCCCCGAGCTCCTCCCTCCTTGCCTCTATTGCCGATTCTCTTGGGTTTCATGCGAAGGTGGAGGAGGGAGAAGGTGGCATGGGCAGGGCTAAAGCCAGATCCGGCTTGGCCCCTTCCACGTTTTATTTTTCTCTTTTATATTTATTTTTTTAGTGACTAATTCCTAATTTATTACACGATTAAGTCCTAAATAGAATTGTAAAATTTATGTGTCAACAGGTTATGGTTGATAGGTTGACAAAATTTGTGCACTTAATCGTTGTATAAAAGCACTTTGCTCTAGACAAATATGTTGAGTTGTACGTGGGATAAATAGTTTGTCCTCGTGGAGTGCTAGTGAAGATCACATTAGATCAAGACCTAAAGTTTACGGTAGCTTTTTGGAAAAGTCTACAAACTGTTTTGGGAACGAAGCTGCAATACAACACCGCCTATCATCCGTAGATAGATGGCCAGTCTAAAAGGACTATTCAAACGCTCAAGGATATGCTGCAAGCTTGCATATTGGACTTCAAAGGAAGTTGGGAGGAATAGTTTCATCTAGTTGAGTTCGCTTACAATAACAACTATTAGCAAAGCATCAAGATGGTGTCTTTTGAAGCATTGTATGGTAAGGCCTACAGAACTCCTTATCTGTTGGGACAAAATAGGAGAATGCAAGATTACGAGTCCTAAGTTGGTTCAGTAGTTAGTGGATGCCATCAAAGCCATTTGAGAAAAGATTAAGACCACCCTAAGCCATCAGAAGAGCTATGTAGATAAACGATGTAGACGTTTGGAGTTTTAAGTAGGTGAGCACGTTTTTCTCAAGGTATCATCGATATGAGGTACTTCGCATTTTGGCAAGAAAGGAAAGTTGAGCCTGAGATACGTTGGTCCCTTCGAGATTTTGGAACGGATTGAGACTTTGGCATATCATCTCATATACCAAGACTTGCTTAAGTGCATGGTGTCTTTCACATATCTATGCTAAGGAAGTATAAGCCTAATCCGACCCACGTGTTAAATTTCGAGGAAATAGATGTTGACAACAGAGTGTTGTACGTGGAGAGACTGGTTTGGATAGTGGATCAAAAAGAGCAAGTAATACGTAACAAGATGATTCCCCTAGTCAAAGTGATCTAGCGATACCATGGAATGGAGGGAGCCACATGGGAAAGCGAAGAGTTGATGAGGCATCAACACCCTCACATTTTTGTTGAAGAATTGTAACAGTTCAAATTTCAAGGAAGAAATTTTTGTAAGAAATGAAGAATTGTGATATTCCGAAATTTGACTCTATTGCAAAATATATGAAATGATTATTTCATTGATACACTTATGGTTATTTTATTTTGAGCTGATCACTCATAAGTTAACTAATCTATTGGGCGATGCTGTAAAGAGTTAAAACGCGAAAAATCCGAGAATTAGATCAAGGATCGACAGCTTGACCATAAGGATCGACAAGGATCAATATTATATTATTATAAGTCAATTAGTGATCGGATATAAGTCAATTCAACGGAAGTACTGTCACGACCCAAACCTCGAGCCCATGCCCATTCCTTAATGGTTGATTAAAAATTTGCAACATCTTAGGAATTGTTGCCAACCCATTCATCTTATTGTGTAAGCGGAAACGTAATAATAACCTCCAAACAACACAAAAATGGGATAGCAAACATAGGATTATATATTCATAGAACACACATGTTTTTACAATAGTGTTTATGTACATAAAAGTCTAACATAACATGGGTCTATATAAAAAATAAGAGCTTCTAGCCTATCTACGTTCCAAGCTCCTCATCCATGGGATCAAGTTTCTCCCTATGACCCTGCTAGACTTTTCGATAGTCTTGGGTGAGTTGTCACCCATTATCCAAATCAGACAGAAGACCCGTCAACATCTGGAAAAGGCTACAAAAAAAAAAAAAAAAACTCATACCCCACCTCCTGCAATCTTCTGCATCTGGCTTAATAGTTTTCTATCTAGGGACCTGAAGAATTTAGCCCACAACAGGGTGAAACAACATCTCAGCGAGTCCATCCCCTAAATCTCGATTAGAAGAAAAGTATACCCACATGCATCCTAACCATATTTCCCATAGTTCCAGTAACACTAGCACTTTCCTGCATGTCAGTATCAATCAAAACGTACATAACTGTATCAAGATCATATATCATATATCATAGGAGCATTTCCCATATATATAGACACACACATAAATACATATGCATGGGCGTACATATCATCATAATCATACGGGCCCCCAACTACTAGACTAAATTATTATGATACGTTCCATACCGCACTACACAATTCTGTCTCCTAATTAGGTCCCTCAATTTCCATCGTTCATAAGCCTCAACGAACTTCGACCCACCAATCACGGCCAACTCAACAGTTGGCGGTCTCCTAGCCTGACTGGGCATCATCTGACACCATCGAGCACGGCAATGTCTACATTTAGACGGCATTCCAATTAGGAGCATCGGTCCAACATCCACTGTGACCAACATCCATTGACTTAGGACATCCCTGAAGGAGCATCGTCCGACTCCAAAGGCTTGTGACGGATATTTATATCATTTATGCATTATAATTCATCAATCGGTTGCATAATTCAATCACATCACCACATATAAAAATTCAAGCAAGCAAAGCATTATAATTAATTACAAACTCTACCAGCCCTAACGAGCAAACACAATATACTTGCATGTCTTCAGTTTTCACTCCAGAAATCTAATCAATTGACTTCGAAAAATTCTAAAATTTGAACATGTTGAAGAGGAAACATAAAAAATTAAAAATTAAAAAAAAAATTCATGAAGACATCTAAATCCATATCCTTCTAGATTCAGCCCAGTAAATCGCTCAATCTATTACTAAAACTGGGTTTGTTTCCAGAAAGTTAGTTTTCTTAAATCAGTTTGGTTTGAGGTCCAAAACATGTTCGTTTGATTTGAAATTTGAGTATATTAAACTATAAGCAATTTTTGTGAGGAAATTTTTTTTAAATTCGGACTCCAAGAGTTGATAAAAACCCTTAGAATCCTAAAAGGTCACTAGTTCCAACTAAAACTAAGTTTTGTTTGAAAACGACAGAGCTAATATCTCCTGTTTCCGAGTCCCGGAAAATCTTGAGAAAAATATATGTTGTAGCTGAGGATGTCTAAAACATTTTTCTAGAAGATGTCAACTTCCAATTCGCAATTAATCTCGACCTACAAAATTTACAAATGGCAAGCATCCAGGAACCAATTCCAAAGAATGGCCCCTATTTTCGAACAACCCATTCTTAATGGTGCAAATCTCCCTAGTTTGACTAAAATTAACCCATTATAATACTAATGCAACTATTATAGATTATCATTAACCTCTACTTAAGCTAACCTAAACCAATCTCCTAATCAAGTATAGTTAGCCCCTAACTAAAATTTAGGGAAATTAACTCAATTAATTTGTGGATTGAAGAACTCCCAGCAATGGCGGCACGACAACGCCGAAATCACGAGGCTCACAACTTGAACGGCGACGGTTTGTTGAAGTTGAGCTCAAGGCCAAGGGCACTTGGCTTGAGCGGACGGTGTGCAACGGTAAGGACGATGGTGGCGCGGTGGTGGTGGAAATGGAAGATGGTGGTGAGACTAGTAGATGATGAAGTTAGAGAAAATAAAAGCAAATGAATGGAGGTGAAAAAAGATGGGGGTGCTACTGTAGAAGGGACAATGCATGAGGGGGAGAAGAGAAAGAGAAAAGGGAGAGAAAAAGAAAAGAAGAAGGGAAGGGATGTTGTGGAGAGGAGAAAGTGGGGAAGAGGAGAGAGAAACAATAAAGTAATGGAGGGGAAGTTGGGGGGAAATTGCGGCAAAAGGGTTGGCGTAAGTGAGGGGGTGGAAAAGTGGGAGAGATAGGGAGAAAAAGAAGAAAGAGAGAATAAAGAGAAGAGAAAAAGGGGGGTGGAAATTGCGTGCGAAAGAGGGGGAAGGAAAACGTGAGAGAGAGAGAGAGAGAGAGAGAGAGAGAGAGAGAGAGAGAGAAGAAAGAGAAAAGAAGAGGGAGGAAAGAAATTTCGGCCAAAGGAGGAGGAAGTGTGAAGGAGAGGTGAAAGAGGAGAGAGAAAGAAAATGAGAGAGAAAATAATAATAATAATAATATTGTTATCATTTTTCTTTTTCTTCCAATCTCTGATTTTTTATCCGATAATTTCTTTTTCCGAAATTTCGGGCTCGCCGCTAATTCGACGGACAATGAGACGACATCCAATAATTAAATATAAAACCCTCGAAAATTCGATACCCAAAATTGAATTAAATTTCAAGGTTAAAATCGATTGAACGCAACTTTAGTACAACCTAATATATCGGGTGGCTTTTAGGGGTTCTCGCACGGTTGACCCGTGGTTGATAATTTTCAATCCACATTTGTACATCTTTGAATCGTGAACGACCCTCGGTTGTCATGTAATCGGAAGAGTTCAATTACATACCCTGAATATAATATCAATAGAAAACTGGTATATTGTTGTTCGACACGAATATCGTAATTGTGCGGAATCACCTGCAAACCAACTATGTACTTTAGTCGAATCAAATTATATCCATTCACTAATTGATTTATACAATGTAGTATGACCCTTGTCGATCCTTATGGTCAAGCGGTCGATTTCCGATCGAATTCTCTAGTCTTTTGCATTTTAACCCTTTTACGGCCTTACCCAATGGATTAGTTAATTCGTGAGTGATCAATTCAGAGTAAAATAACCATAGTGCGTCGATGAAATAACCATTTCATATATTTCGAAATAGGGCCAAATTTTGGGATGACACTAGTACGTAGTCAGTTCGTGAGTAATTTACACAATTACGATATTCGCATTGAACGACAATAAACTGATTTTTTTCCATTGATTTTGTATTTAGGGTATGTAATTGAACCCTCGTTATTACATAATAATTGAGGTCGTTCATGATTTAAAGAGGCACAAACGTAGATCAAAAATTATCAATCACAAGTCAACCTCGTGAGAATTCCTAAAAGCTACCCGATAGTTTGATCATGAAATTTAATTCAATTTTGAGTATTGAATTTTTGAGGGTTTCGAGATTAAATTATTGGACGTGGTCTCATTGTCTGTCAAATTATCAACAATTTCAAAAATTTTGGAAAAGAAATAATCCAATAAAAAATTGGAGATTGGAAAAGGAAAAGACAGATCCAATGACAAAATGGTGATTTGTTGGCCAAGATTTTGGTTTTAAAAGAAAAATGGGATAAGGAGATATTTTGGGACAAAAGACTTGGCATGTAAGGTTTTAGGGAGGAGTTGGTGAAGGTGATGGGAGTTTTGGAAGGAAAACTTAGGGAAAATCCCTTCTTCTTCTTCTTCTCTCTCCCCCCTCTCCCCCTCACGTTTTCCCTTTTTGCTTTGCCGAAGCAGCCCACTTCCCCTTCATCTTTTTCCTTTGCTTTCATTCTCCTCGACCTTTCCTCCTTCTTCATTTTCTTCATTTCCTTCATGGTGGCCATGGGCTTCAAGGCCCAAACTACCACCGTTCGAGCCGGGAACGCCGTATTCTCAACATCGTCACGCCAGTGTCACCGCTATCACCGTCAAAAAACAATGAGTTAACTTCCTAATAGTGGATTAGGGTGTTAATTACGTTTAGGAGTAAATTAGTTTAATGCTAATTGCAGTTAGTATTACTTAATTTCAGTTTGCTGATATCCATCTTAAGCAGTTCTTTGATGATCGATTACTAACTACCTTGTGTGTCATTGAATATCCTACATACTTTCATTCCACACTTTCATTTTACTCAGTAGATACTATTAAGTTTAAAGCGTTTAATCATATTTGATTCAAGCATGGGATCTAGCAAAATTGATGGGGGTCAATTTTTTTGAATTCAAGTCGATAGACATTGATCCTAATGTTGCATATAGACAACTCTTTGGTATTCCTAACTTTACCATAGATGACAAATCTCATGTCTCTTATCAATTGTTTCCATTAAGACAAATTGTACTTCATAAGATTATAATTAACTATCTAAGACCAAAAAGATCTTCCACAATGGATATTTCCCGATATGAAACCAAGTTAATATGGGTCATCTTAAATGGTCTCTCTTTTTTAATTGCTCACCTTGTTATTCTACACATATATAGAACGTATTGAAAAGCAAGGGGCAATTGCCTTATGGTTGTCTGATCACAAAGATTTTTTGTGAATTAGACATCAAGATCTGAAGAAAATTGAGCAAATATCAATTACCTTTGATCAAGATAGATGAACAGATGATGCAGAAGATGAGTTTCAGGCATACCACTAAAGGTTGGAAGAATACAAAACGGAAACTTATGAGAATCAATACAAAAGAATTTGTGTTAGAGATAGTTAATCACCCAACGAAGAGAAGAAATATTACTAAAAAGAGACAAATCTCTTGAGCCTTCTTGCAAAGGCTCAATGAAGAAATGCTAACTGACTCTGAAGAAGAAATAGTAGATTTGGATGATATCATCGATGCATATCAACCTGATACCGATGATGATGCTGAAGAAGAGAATGAAGCCAAAGTGGAAATAGGAACAGGAGTGGCTATAGAGCAGACAGAGGATATTACTATTGTAGAACAACAACAAAAGGATGTGAGGATCCACTTAGACAAACTGATGATCAAGATAGTATGATGGATGTTGATCTCACTTATGATCCAGAAGGTGGCAACAATACTGATGAACATCAGGAGACTATTTTGGACAAAACAAACACCGAGCGCCAAGAACCAATTCAAGAACAAATTACTATTGGAGAACAGGATCTTGCCTCTCATATAGGCGCTGCTGAAGCTGCTTCCTCTGGAGTTATGGTACTCACTAAAGGGGCGCTTGGTCATGCATAAGGCACAGTAGAAAACATTCCTATTGAGTTTCCTGATGAGCCTGACAAAGAAGAAATCGCTGGTGCTGAAAAGGCTCAAGAAAGTCAAGAAGTACCTAACTCTTAGGACATACATCAAGACATATCTTTGCCTTTAGATGTTGTTCCTGATACACCTGTTGTAGACCCTGTTTCCATTCTTGATGAAATTGTTGACATGACTGGAGTTCTTCACGATGTCCTAGAAACTCAGGAAGTTTGAGTGACAACTATTCCATTTACCGAATCTACTGCTAAAGAAGTCACTGCTACTACAACTCATGGCATCATTGGTGAGCAAATTACAGACCTTGCTCATACTTCTAATCCAGTTGTGCAGGATAAAGGGAAAGGAATTGCAAATGTTGAGGGGGAGTTTGGTGCTAATAAACAGAGGCAACAGGATATCGATATGGAGATGAAACTAGGGCTAGAGGCTAATCCATCAAGAATTCCCGTTGTTGATAGCATTGAAGATAGCCTATTTCTACAGACCTTACTCAGAATGATGGAGCAGAAGGACAGGATGGAAAAAGAATTGAACAACTCAAAAATATTTCTCAAAGCACAAGTTGAAGCTTTAAAAGCCATAATGATAAACATGGAGTGTACCTTGGATCACATGCAGTTCTATGTTCTTGTTCAAGTGCCACTAGAACATAAGGTTCCTTCTCTAGCTCCTACTCAAGTTCTTAATCTAGGCACTGATCCAATCCAACCATCCTCCTCCAACTAATCTTCTGGCTTGATTTATTTTTTGAAGTTTGTACTTTTTTGTCATTTAGTATGTATTGTTTGAGGTTTGTTGTTTGCACCTTTTGGACTAACCTTTGTACTATGAGTTGCTTATGATATTATGCTTTATTTAGTATTTTTTTTTTATTAATGACAAAAAGCGGGAGAAGGTGGACCAACATAATTGAGGTAATTGATTTGAGGTAATTGAGGTTGCAAATTTAACAAACAACCTTTCTACAATATCTTAAAGACTCGAGCATTGCAAAATCAAGGCGGAATGGTTAAATTTTTCTTATCTTTTGATACGAGTATTATCTATAAGAATTTCATTAAAATTCTTTCAATGCAAATATTCTTATAATTTAACCGCATCTCATTTTAAAATCGGCTTTTTCAAGAGCTATTTAAGTTTGATAATTTTTTTTTTTTAAATTCTGCTTGTGTAAGTTTTGTCATCATCAAAAAAGAAAAGATTGTTGAGAAAACATTCCCTAAGTTGTTTTGATGATTGACAAAACTTAGAGACTTTGTTTCTGATAAAAAATATTTTTAGGTAGAAAGTCTGATAGGATATGATCAAACATTATCAATCCGAGTTAGAATCATGGCTCCATTACTTCCTTTATTATATATTTTACCAATCAGATAGGAAGGAGTAAATCACCCCCGCAATAGCCAATGGCAAATTGACTTCAAGGATTCAACTTTCCTCAGATTTCTTTCTAAAGGCGAAACATTATTTCCATTCATAAACACTCAACTTTTTGGAAATCCCATCTATTGTATGGGAGACAAAAATAATGGGAAGCATGAATCTTGATGATCCTAAAGCCATCAAATCTTCTCAACTAGATCCAGGCAACGGATAGATTGGCTGGATAAGTCCTCCTGAAGATACATCCAACGATCTACTTGGATTAGGAGAAGTATAAGAGGAGATTTCGAAGCTAAATGAAATAGATATCGCATTCATGATATTTGAAACTTTTAATTCCGAGAGTTTGAAGAGTGTGCTTGTGATCTCACACATTCGTCTTTGCTTAGCGATACTATATAACCCTTTAGAGGCTGAGAGTGCAAGGAGCTGTTCACACATACTTGAGTATTTATAGCTTAGGACTTGTAACCTCAAGTCGGTTCTTATTAGTGAATTCTAGCCAAACACAAGAGAGTAGACGTAAGCTTGCAAAATCCGAACCATTATAAACTTTTGTGCCCAATTCTCTATCCCTTACTCTCTTTATTAATTGTGAGAATTATAGACTGGTAAAATCTAACCACTTCATCAAAAGTCATCTCACTGCAATATTTATTTAAATTCTTTCATTTTTCACAAAATCACCTATTCACCCCCCTAGGTGATAGTTATAGCCATAACTTGGTGTGCTCATTTAGATTATGAGCTCAGGCCTTCTTCTATCAGAGAAGCAACAAAGTGTCCTTAACGGTGAGACTTGGCCACGGACCTTCCCATAAAGATGCATGTCTCAACATATCAGCTCATTTTTTGGAATATCCATGTTATCATTTCAGAGACTAAATTTTGAACTAGAAGTCCAAAACCAATTTTGTCAATTAGAACGCGAATTTAAAAAGTCCAATTAACAATTCGAGTTACTGGGAAGTATCAGAGCTAGAAGGCCCCGCTAAAGAGAGGACCTTCAGCAATGGAATTCCGTCGGCATAAGTCAGGTATTTAGTGATGAACAAGGTTTTCATCTTGAGACAACCAAGCTTTAGCAATGAAATATGCATTTTCCATACCTAAAGATGAACTTTCGCCACAAAAACATAAGCTTCACCATTAAAGGTTTCCTCTTAAACGAGCGACAAGATTTTTGTTACTGCAGATCACCTTCAAGGCCAACTTCTATTCTCTTTGCCACCACTTGGTCGCTATAACATATTGTTCTAGCGGGTCTATTTTGCTTGGTTTTTCACTTCTTTTTTTTTTACTTTTTGTGTAATCTAAGTTTCGTGACTTATGCATTTTGACTCTCTACACTTCTAAATCTTCTGAAATACTCATAAATTGACATTGATTTATATATAATATTTTCAAGATTTTCTGGAATTCAAATTATATTTTAAACTTTAACGAGAAAAAAGTACCTTTAATTTTTTTATCTAGGTCCAAAACAAACACGTTAGATACCATACATACATCAATGTCCCTCGTAGATCTTCATGTCTGCTGATTATGCTTCTAGATTTTTGCCGTGACGGCTCAAACGGCAGTGTGCGAGGAGGAGGGATGGCAGTGCATCTGCGCCTCGGTCCCCGGACGTGAGCAGGGTGGGGGTGCATCTCTTGTCCCATATCGCTTAGGGAAGGAGTTCTAGGTTGGGTTATAAGGCTTAGGTCTCTCTAACTGTACATACACATTTTCTTAAGATAATATGGGCTGCTCTAAGAAAAATGAAACTGTGAGAACTTAGTGTCCAAAGCGGACAATATGTAGACAGTGGAGACCCAAAGTGTTACAAGTGGTATCAAAGCCAACTCCTAATAGTGAGTGGGGCCACAGCAAGGACATTTGCATTTGAGGTTTGTTTGATTGGTGGATTCTTCTTTAGTTTTTCATTGGAGGAGCACACGAAAATGTCGCTTGGTCCTACGTAGGCCGATTATTTTAAAGCATGACCTTGACTTGGAGGCCACTGTTCTTTTTTACACTCCTACTTTTTTAAAAGTCTACTTTTATCCAATATAATCGACAAAACAGAGACATCATCTTCACCGTCCCCGTCTGTCTCTTCTTCTTCTGACTAGCTTTGTGGCTGGCTTTAGCTCAACTTTCATTCGAAGATCCAGGTTCTCTCTCTCTCTCTCTCTCTCTCTCTCTCTCTCTCTCTCTCTCTCTCTCTGAATGTGTGCCTAGCTTTATGGTATTTTTGTTGGTTTGTCAAAGGATTTTGAACAATGTTGAGTAGATCTTTCCGTAGCATTTAAGTGTTAACAAATGGCCATTAACAATTTCATATCATTCTTCTCCATGGACTAGTAGCCATTAACGGTTGCTGCTGTACATTAGTGCGGCGTTCGTCTTGGTGTTGTGCACCGACTTTTGTGGCGGCACTAGAAAAGGCAGAGAGGGTTGAATCTCGGTAGATGGGATTCTGGACCTATGGAGTTCCCCGCTTTATTAAGTGAAAAAATAAGAGGAATATGTCGCTGGACTTTTTCGATAAAAAGGATTAAATGGTTATCAGTCGACGAAGCAAAGAAGGGTAATTTTAGATGGGAAGAATTTTAGGACATGTAGTTTTAATTGGTCCTAAGAGACAAGCTGGTAAGTTTCTCTTTGATGAGTCCATCCAAGTGGGGTGCGACTTCGTACACTGATTCTAACCTGAGAAAGGGAGGAAGAAAACATAAGATAAAAACACTGAAAAGTGATTAGAAAGATGTTCAAAATAGCATGTTTCTTAACCAACTCAGTGTGGAGTTGGATCAGGGCGTGTAGTGTTCTTCGTCCTAACTTAGGAGACTGACTTCCCGTTGACTTATTACAGACACGTCTCTTTCTTCTTTTGCTATGGGGTAGCACTACCAAAGAATTTTCGCTGCATTTGCTTGAAAGGCAAGTTGCATAAAAGAAGGATAAACAGAGTGATTTGCAAACAGTAGCGTGAGGAAGACACGCTCATATGTTGCCAACTCGGAATTTAGATAGCATACTCTCCGGCCAAGGAGAGAACAATATATGGTGCATGGACCGTGTAGATCAAGCACATCCGGATCAATTGATCGTCTGGATTCCATGGTGAGAACCATATAATTAATGATTTGGATTATATGAGTTCACATGATCTATAGACTACAAGGTAATTTATCGGCGAATGCTTACCTAGCAAGGGGTTGTGTTACGAGCAGCAGCCTGGTAGACCTTATCTATATCTCTTAAAAATCAAGTCGATGCACCAGTCACGTGTCAGGTATGTAACGAGCAGCAACCGACATGTACTCCTAAACAAGTACTGTATGTTGATGTCAATCACTATTGACATTTTGCGATGGATTGCGCAACTCTATCTCTAATGTAACCGCTCTAAGCTAGTTTGAGTCCATCACAAAGTCCCCATAATTTAGATCCACACTAGATGCTTTAATCCAATTTAGTCTCAAATCATCCTTCCCAAAGACGTTTCAATTGAACTGATATAATTTGTGACTGTTTGAGGCTGCCGTCGCATAGCTAAAGAAAGCATATATAGTTGCTGCGGTCAAGGCCGTTCATGTGACGTGGTGGAGGAACTTCGGTTCTGAAAGAACGTGATGTGCTTTTTTAGATTTTAAAAAGGCCCAACAGGTTGAAGCCAAGGCAATACAGTGAGAGACTTAGGGGGTGCATGGAAACACTCCAAAAAAGTGTTTCCGGAACACTTCTGTACGGAAAGTGTTCCCGGGAACAAAAAAAGAACAGAAACGCGTTTGGTTGCTTTGGGCGTGCATGGAAACGTTTCTAAGAAACGTTTCCGGCACACTTTTGTACGGAAAGTGTGCCCGGGAACAAAAAAGGAACAGAAACACGTTTGGTTGCGTTTTTGTTCCTTTTTTGTTTTTTTGTTTCTAGAACGAAATAGGAACAGAAAAAAAGAAATAAAAAAAGTTGTTTCTTTTGAAAAGAAACACTTCTTCGACGGAACAAAAGAACAAAAACCAAAGAAACAAAAGAACAAAATCGGAACAAAGGCGAACTCTTCTCCTTCGTGCGTGCTCGTCGCTCCTCTCGTCGGCTGAAGCTTCGTTCTTCCTTTTCCGGCGTCTCTCCCATCTCTCCGGCGGCTCCCACTCGGCTGACTCTCCGGCGACTCCTCACTCCGGCGACTCCAGGTACGTTTCTGGTGCTCCTCCTTCTCCGGTCAGCGTTGCTCCCCTTCGGCGCGACAGATCTGGGACGGCTCGCTCGAGCCTCGAGCGGCGTTGCTCGCCCAGATCTGCGGTAGAGCAAGGAGACGAACTCGAGCTCCGGTTCTGCTTCCCCCCCTCAGGTACGTCCGCCTCGTGCACCGCCCCCCTTCGCCTCCTCCGGCCTGCTAGTTCCGGTTTCACCCATTTCATTATTCGACGTGATCATGCTATAATTTGCATTGATTTCTTGGGTTGGGGTGTTGCAGAGGCTGGTCATGGCGGAGAAGGGAGGGAAGGGGCATTCGCTGCCCGGCAAAGCGGCCAAGTCCTCGCTCAAGTCCACCACTCCCAACGGAGGTAAAAGTTAGCGCGACCCATTTTCGCTTTCTTCCGATTCTCGCGTCGTTGCTTCGTTTTTCGATTGCATTCTTGTTTTTGTGGCAATCGGCTTCTCTTGCTGTTCTTGGGTTTATGCTGAGAGAATTTTTCATGGTTGTGTGTGTGTGTTGACGTGTAGCGTCCGCGAAGGGCAAGGACGATGGTTCTGGGAAACCCAAGAAGGGGAGGAAGGTTCAGTTTGATTCCGAAGGTTTGCATAGCGTTTGGGTTGTTTGATTCTTTTTCGTGGTTGTTGATTATAAGTGGTTTGGAGATGTGGGTTCTGTGACTATCCGGGTTTCGCTCCGTTTCCTTGTGGTGATGTTTCTTTGTTGTGGGTGGCTATTTGCACAGGTCTCGGGGATGGAATTTTCGGGTTTTCATCTGGCAGCAAAGCAGACAGCTTGTTGAATAAATGTCCGTCTCCGAATTCATCATTTTCGGGCTGTTTCTGTGGATTTATTGCTTGGCAGTTCCATGTGGCTTCGGTTGCTTGCGATGTGTTATTTGCTACTTACTGCGTGCTGATTATTTTGTCCTGGCAATCTGTGTATTTTCCTTAGTGAATTTGGGCAAAGGAGGGAAAGGAGATAAGACTGGCAGGGCTGCCAAAAGTTCCGCTCCCAAAGAACAGCCTCCTCTGGAGCTCAGAGTTGAGCAGGGTAGGTGTTTAGCTATAGTGCTCCTTTTTTTAGCGGCGCAGATTGAATATCTTACTTATGGGTTGCTTCAACCGCTGACTGTCGGGTATAACTACACGTGTGGAGCTTCGCTTGAATTGGTTTGTTTTAGGTATGAAAATCCAAATGAGATCAGTAATTGGCCTAAATTTTTTTATTTGAAAAATTTGGGTTCAAGCGAGATGGGCTTGGCAAGAAGGTGGCAAGAAGGCATTTAATACGAATGGAGAGACAGATGCCTTACAAATTACGTCTACCTTTAGCAGTTAATAAACTTACCCAATCATTGACTCATGCTTGTAAGCATAGGTCTGCATGTTGGCAACCTCTATGATTGTTTCGTTTCTGACTTACTAGAGTCATACAGATTGGACTTCAGCAGGTTCATTTTGGACTGTGGAGTCGTGGTTTTTCCTCTTCTGGCCAAAGAGCAGAGTTGTATTGAATTTTTCAATTTATTGGGCATATTGGTGATGATGCTACGTGTGAATAATACTTTACCTTTTCGTCAATTTAAAGGTTTGGTTTAGACTAGTTACTGTGTTGGGTATGCTCCCTGATCTTGTCAATTTATTGAATTTATAGAACTCCCAAAACATGCCAAATGTCTGATGGACTGTGAAGCTGCTGAAATCTTACAAGGAATCCAGGAGCAAATGGTTGTATTGTCTGAGGATCCAACGATCAAAATTCCTGTGTAAGGAGTACATTCTCGTGGGTCTCTACTTTATGAACATTGGTAGGATGTATCAAGCCCTTCTGGCTTCAGGAGACCTCAAGTCTGCAAGGATTGTGCTGAGCAAAATGCCCAAGGACGATCCCCACGTGCGCCTCATCATCCAAGAATCCCAAACGGTGTATGCCAAGATGGCATCTGAGAAAAAGACGGAGAAAAACCGGAAAACAAAGGGAATAAAGCATAAAAAGTCGAAGGCGAAAAAGTAAGTGCGAGGACTAACTGCATTCCAGTTCGAGTACTTTGTAGTTCCTAGGTCAATAGCCTCTTGTACATGTTTGCCTTGATGTTGTTTTTAGCGTAGCATCATCATCTTCCAACGCTCTTGTGACAAATTTTCACGGGATTCCCCCGTTCATCTAACCTAATGGTTACTAATATATCAAAATGCTGGGAATAGTAGCATGAGAAATCTTTAACTTCTTCCATTTGTGCGATATCGTCTTTGAATTTATTTATTTATTTTTTTCACGAATTGGGTCCTCGGATTTTGATGATTAATTTCGTTTTGGTTCTTTCATAAAAAAAGGGAAGTCATTGTGAAATTTATTAATTAATGGTGTGAAGCGAAGAAGGTTATTAATATATCTAAGTATTTACCTAACTTGTCATGTCTCAGCATCTACCTTTGCAGCTCTATGCTTTGTAATAATTCTGAGAATTTACTAAGGTACGGGGTATTTGCCAATGGATGCTAGTAAATGCAATTATCGGACGGAATGAAAATGTAATATTTCGTTGCAAAAGTTACTCGTCAGCGGTTCTGATTTTTGAAGTTATACTTTTGTTAATCTACGTTCTGATTTACCAAATGAAACAGTAAAAAGAAAACATTCGAGCAACAAAAAGAAAATGATGGATCGTATTTATTGCAAAAAATGTCACTAGTGGTCTTTCTGTTCAAAAGGCGCTTTAATTAATTTTGGCCATTTTGAGTTCTCTCATTGGAAAGCTCGTGTTCTCAGAGATGATATGCAATCTTGCTGAAATAAAGATGTGAAAATGATGACACGTGGGGTTTTTGCGATAGTTTGGAGGAGGACGAAGTGGACAATTAAAAAATTCAGAGCAGCAAACTTCTTCTAATGTGGTTCGATGTCGAATTTCACTAGTCATAACTTGTGATAATATATATTTTGATGAAGCGACTCTTTTAAAAAGAATACTAAATAAGCGATCATTATGGACGGATGATTACTTAGACATTGGTTTCTTTGGAAGTGACGATCGCAGGTCATCCTAATGATGATCACGCGTATGTGTTTTCGTGCAAACTCTCTGATCATGTAAGAAAAAAATATTCCGTGCAATGATCACATCCAAGGCACTTGGAATAACGAGCCTATCAGAGTAGGAAAATCTTGAAAAAATTTGATACAAACTTTAATTACAAAATTTCCTACGAAATATGCCATATGATCATGCTAAAAATGTTTGTCTTCACTAACCATGAACAAAATAAAATTAATGAGCATTTCATAAGAATGAGAATTCAATATCAATTTTAAACTTTATTAAAAAAATGTTTTTAAAAAAAAAAGAATTTTTTTTTTTGCGTTTACCAAACATGTTTCTGTTCTTTTTCTATTCTAGGAACAGAAATTGACTGCAGTTACCAAACATGTTTCTGTTCTTTTTTTATTCCAAGAACAGTTTTTTTTTTTACTTACCAAACGCGTTCTTTTGTTCAAAAACTGTTCCCCGGAACAGAAACACTTTTTTTTGTTTCTGTTCCCAGGAACAAAAAAGAAACAGAAGTGTTTCCATGCGCACCCTTTTATGTTCTTTTTTTGTTTTTTTGTTTCTAGAACGAAATAGAAACAGAAAAAAGAAACAAAAAAAAGTTGTTTCTCCTGAAAAGAAACACTTCTCGGAAGGAACAAAAGAACAAAAACCACTCTTCTCTCTCTTCTTCTTCTCTTCTTCTTTTCTTCTTTTTTCTTTGGCCGGTCGCCGGCCTCGGCCATGGCCGGCGACCGGCCGTCGAGGCTCGGCCTCGCCGCCGGCGAGGCGAGCGTCGCCGAGCCTCGCCCAACTCACGGCCGGGCGGCGAGGGCGAGCCTCGCCCCACCACGGCCAGGCTCGGCCTCGCCGTGGTTGGGCGAGGCTGCCGGCCCCGTCGGCCGGTCGCCGGAGGCCGGTGACTGGCCGAAAAAAAGAAAAAATAAAAAGAAAGGAAAAAAAAAAAAAAATGTTTAAAAAATTAAAAGAAACAAAAAAATAATAAAATTTACCAAACGTGCTTCTGTTCATTTTTTATTCCCGGACCAAACGTTACCAAACGTGTTCTTTTATTCAAAAACTGTTCCTCGGAACATAAACACTTTTTTTTGTTTCTGTTCCCAGGAACAAAAAAAGAACAGAAACAAATCCATGCGCACCCTTACAGTTTGGTTTGAGCAAGTGAGGTGTCGACATTAAGCAAACCGACACCAAGTTTTCACTAGATGTTCGATAAATTCCCATTTTGATTAAGATCAACCAGAGCTAGTACAAAACTTTGATTTATAAAGGTCTAAGCTACATCTGATTTTCAGCTGTTGCGCCATGTTCATTCTCAATCCGACCCCACAAAAATTTCTCACAAGTCTATCCATTCATTAGAATCACTAGGCTTCTATGGGATCTCAGCTACGTGAGAGGCAGAATTCAAAGTGACTTATTGAGTCAAGAGTCACTCGCTTGATCTAATACTTGTAGAAACAAAAAATATAATGCTTTGCCATGGAATACTATACGATTGATGTGCATCTTGGCACCAAAATTTTGTGCATTTGTCAATGATGATCATACTCTTCATTGTTTCCTAATGCACCTCCTAAACAACTAGGACTCCCATCACTCCTAGCACTGTCAAATTATTTGCGAGCTGCTATGTTCTCAACCAGATGAATGTTATGGATAATAACAGGGATATAATATTATAATACCCATTTCATATTTCTTCCAATTCCTTTTCAGGGCACGCAATGATTTCGAAAATGTCTTTAGGCCATCCTCAAATATTTTCTTTCTATTAGCTCTTTCATCACTGAGACTATGCATTTAACTTTTGTATTTCTATTTAATCGTTCATGAATGACTCAAATTTTCAGATTTTGGCCGCTGCAGTTGCTCTCTGCAACGAACAGAAGCTAGTGAAAGAATGCAGATGAGCCTCTAAATCTTTGGAGCAATGATAGCTCACGACTCAGTGAGAATGCCTCGGATGAAAGAGGCGCTAGTACAAACAGTCTTCATCCTCTCATTAAGCATTCCATTTGGCAATTCCGAATCCTTTGACAACATTTTTTTCAATTTCCCATCTTTTCAATTGAACGATGAGAGAATAACTTTTCAGGGCAATGCCTCCGTGCTGAACTCCATCATCCAACTCACTCTAGGTGAGCCATTGGAGGAACCCATATATATAGTTGGCCGTGCATTATATCATCAACCCATGCACCTGTGGGATAGCTCAACAGGGAATGTGGCAGATTTTGTCAGCCAGTTTACTTTCTCTATCAATTCCCGTATGAAACCCCTTCATGCTGATGGATTCGTTTTCTTTCTCGCTCCCCGTGGATCGCAGATCCCTGAACGCTCAGAAGGAGGCTTTCTAGGCCTCACAGGTTCAAATCCAAACTCTACCAACTCTAGTACCGCATTTGTTGCGGTAGAGTTTGATACTTTCTATAACCATTCAACAAATCCATGGGATCCGCTCTGTTATCATGTGGGTATTGATGTAAATAGCCTGACTTCTGTCAGTAATTCTTGTGTCTCATGGATGAATGACAAGATACTCCTTGGTCAACCACTCCATGCTCAGGTCACATACAATTCTAGAGCAATGAACTTGAGTGTTGTTATTAGAGATGATGCTGATAATTATACCAGCCTCTACTATCACCCAATCAATCTGACAAAGTACTTGCCAGAATGGGTGGTTTTCGGTTTCGCAGCAACAACAGGGCAGTTGTTTGAGGCTCAAACAATTTTCTCGTGGGAATTTAACTCTAGTCTACGAACCCTTGACAAAAAGAGTAAGTCATGGGTGAAGGACGCTATCTTAGGCTTAATCTCTTTGGTGTTTCTTATCCTTGTTGCAGGATTTGGCTGGTATGGTTATAAGCTAACGAGAAATGGAAATGATCATAGTGGAGAAGAAGTTTTGACGGTTGACGAAGGATTTGAACAATCAAAGGGACCCAGGAAGTATTCCTACCATGGCTAATGGTAGCTTAGACTCTCATTTGTTCAAAGATAAAATTCCGCTGACATGGGAAAGGAGGTACAATATTGCTCAAGGCATCGCCTTGGGGCTGAAATACTTGCATGAGGATTTGAAACACTGCGTTGTCCACAGGGATATAAAGTCTAGCAATATCCTACTCGATGCACATTTTGAGGCTAAATTGGGCGATTTTGGCCTAGCTCGGATGTTTGACCATGCCAAAGGGACGCAAACCACTGTATTGGCTGGGACACTAGGATATTTGGCCCCCGAATGTATCTACAAAGGCAAGGCAAGTAGGGAATCTGATGTCTACAGCTTTGGAGTTGTACTCCTAGAAATAGCCTGTGGCCGAAAAGCTATCGACCTGAGGGCATCAGAAGACCAAGTCCAACTGGTGGAGTGGGCCTGGGAGCTCTATGGAATTGGAAAGCTATTAAATGCAGTGGATCCGAAGTTAGGAGAAAATTTTGACGCAAGACAAATGGAGTGCTTGATGATTGTCGGCCTCTGGTGCGCTCATCCGGACCCTAAGGAACGGCCTCCCATAAGCAGGGCGATAGCCTTTTTGAACTTCGACGCTTCCCCGCCCATTCTCCCACTAAAGTTGCCCATCCCGACATATGTCGCACCTCCAACTTCGATGCCTGAATTGTCACACATTTCGTCCTCCCACTTCGGAAGCAGTGAACCATCGAGCGCTTACAGTACTGAACCGTCCGCATTTACCAGCTCTTCCTAGAAATCTTCAAGTTCAGCTTCTTCTGAATTTCTTTCGAACGCAGAGTAAGTTCACTGCTTTTATGGGTTATGTATTGCAACTTTGTGTCCTACTATCAGTAAGTATTACATGTATATAAGCACTGTTGCTTGTTGCTGCGGCTTGTTAGATTGGACGGAATTGACTGTTCTGTGGAAGCCGAAGCCGGAGAATCTTGTTTCCCTGTAATGTTAACGACCTGGAACTATTGCTGCGAGCGTCGGTGGTTGTCATTAGTCATCCGTTGCTTTGCTTTTCTTTATATTTTTAAATCCCTAACTTTATTTCTTTAGCTTTTGATAATGAAAAAAATGTCACGTCAATTGTCATGCTAACACGGTTAAAGATTGGGACTAGACTTTTCCTCAAAGAATAGTAGTACATGAAACAATTTTGGGATTTGGCCTTCAATTTATACAAATGAAGTATATTTAAATCAAGAGGACTCAGATCGAGATCTTCAACCTCAATCAAAGGTCATTTAAGATCGTGACATTCATCAACTAACAAAGGTTAATGAATAGTGATCTCGGAGGCTGATTGCTTTCTAAGGAGATAGATCGAGAGACTATTGTAATTGCGATGGCCACTGTGGTGACAAATGATGAGGATAACAGCTATTACGAACGATGCAATGAGCTGTGAGAGAACAAAAGGTATTTTATGTGATGTATATATCACGTGACAATGACATGAGGTATAATCAATTAATCAAAACTGAGGGCATACACATGCAAGATCATGGGTTTCCAGGGTCTTAAATGCATTCAAATTAGCAAGGCAAGTAAGGAATTGGACATCTATAACTTTAGAGTTGTCCTTCTAGAGATACTGTGTTGAAGAGAAGTCGTTGACTCAAGGCCGGTCTCATGCCCGGCTTGTGGACTGGGTTTGGGAGCATTATGGAGCAAGAAGCCTTTTGGAAGCATCAAATCCAAGGTTAGGAGAAGAGTTTGATGAGAAACAAGTTCAATGCTTGACAATTCTAGGGCTTTGGGGTGCTCATTTAGATTATAAGCTCAAGCCTTCTTTTATCAGAGAAGCAACAAAGTGTCCTTAATGATGAGGCTTGGCCATCAGACCTTCCCATACAGATGCCTGTCTCAACATATCAGCTCCTCTTTCCGGAACATCCATGTTATCATTTCGGAGACTAAATTTTGAACCAGAAAGTCCGCGACCAATTTTGTCGATTAGAGCGGGAATTTAAAAAGTCCAATTAACAATTCGAGTTACCAGGAAATATCAGAGCTACAAGGCCCCACTAAAGAGATGGCCTTTGGGGACGAAGTTGTGATTTTGTTGATTAAATTCTCCTTAGTGATGAATATATTGATTGCTCGAGATCTTTTTTGTGACGGACCTAGAATTTTGTCAGCATAAGTCAAGCATTTAGTGATGAAGAAGTTTTCATCTTCAGATAATCAACATTTATCGACGGAATTTGCATTTTCAATCCCTAAAGATGATTTATATATAATTTTTCAAAGATTTTCTGAAATTCCAATTATATTAAAAACTTTAACGAGAAAAAAGTACCTTGTATTTTTATCTAGGTCCAAAACAAACAGGTTACTTGAAAATACCATACATACATCAATGCCCCTCGTAGATCTTCATGTCTGCTGACTATGCTTCCGATTTTCGCGTTAGAGGCTTGTCTGATTGATGGATTCTTCTTTAGTTTTTCATTGGAGGATGGAAAAGAGGATGGGAAAGGGCACATTAAAATGTCGCCTGGTTCTACACAGGTCGATAATCTCCCAAAGTATGACCTTGACTTGGAGGCGGCCGTTCTTTATTCCACCTGTATTTTTTGAACAGTCCGCTTTTATCCAATATAATTGACGAAACAGAGATATTCTCTTCCCTCACCCTCTCCCTCTCAGTCTCTTCTTTGGCTACGGCTCAACTTTCATTCAAAGATCCAGGTTCTCTCTCTCTCTCTCTCTCTCTCTCTCTCTCTCTCTCTCTGCGTGTGCCTAGCATTATGGTATTTTTGTTGGTTTGTCAAAGGATTTTGAACAGAGTTTAGTGAATATGCTAACAAGGAGCCATTAACAATTTCAAATCATTCTTCTGCACGAACAAGTAGCCATTAACGGTTGCTACTATACATTAGTACGGTGTTCGTCTTGGTGTCATGCACCGGCTTTTATGGCGGCACTAGAAATTACCAAAAAAATCATAAATCTATTACAATGTACCGATTTAGTTCTAAACTTATTTTTTTGGCCAATTGAATCCTAAAACTTTTACAGTTGTACAATTTAGTCCTTCCAACCAAATTTGACCAACTAGCACTAACATGGATGGCGACCGATGCCACGAACAATATTTTAATATTATTTTATTTTTTCTAATTTTTTTAATTAATTTTTTAATCTTTTCTTCTTCTTCTTTTTTCTCTCTTTTTTTTTTTTTTCTCTCCCTCCCTCTTTCTTTAGGTGATCGGCCAAAAAGGAGGGCCGGTCACTGGACTAAGGCAATTGGCCAAGCTTAATTGTGGGTGAGCTCACCTTGCCGTCACTAGGCGAGGGTAGCCCAGCCATCAGCAAGGCAAACCCTCGCTGGATCGAGTGAGGGTGAGCCCCCTCGCCGGATCCACTAGCAAGGGATTAGTGAGCTCACCTTCGCCCACATCCGAAAAGGGCTCGCCTCGCAATTGAGCTTGCCCAACCACTGGCAAGGCGAGTCCCTGCCGGATCTGGCAAGGGCTTGCCATGCCAATAGCTGGGCGAGGGCAAACTTGGCGATCCACTGGCGAGGCTTGCCCTTTTGCGGATCTAGCGAGGGCTTGCCTCGCTAGTGGCCAGGCGGCTGTCACCCAATGATGGCTAGGCGAGCTCGCCCTCAACAAGGCTTGACCAACCGCCTTAAAGGCGAAGGGGGTCATATCTTCGTAGATGGAATTCTAGACCTGTGGAGTTCCCCGCAATACCAAGTGAAAAATAAGAGGAATATGTTAGCTCTAAATTTTCGATAAAGAGGATTAAATGGTTATCGGTTGACAAAGCATAAGTCGGACTTCACCAAAAGATTTCATTTAAAGCAAAGAAGGGCAATTTTAGATGGGAAGATTTTTTGGAACATAAAGTTTCAATTGGTCCTAAGAGAAAAGCTGGTAAGTTTCTCTTTGATGAGTCCGTCCTAGTGGGGGGCGACTACGTACAATTATTCTAACCTGAAAAGGGAGGAAAAAAACAAAAGACGAAACACTGAAAAGTGATTAAAGATGTTGAAAATAGCATGTTTCTTAGCCAAGTTAGTGTAGAGTTGGACATCAGGACGTGTAGTGTTCTTCATCTTAACTTGGGAGACTTGACTTCTAGTTGACTTACTACAGACACGTCTCTTTCTTCTTTTGCGATGGGGTAGCACTATCAAGAATTTTCTATGCATTTGCTTGAAAGGCAAGTTGCATAAAAGAAGGATAAACAGACTTATTTGCAAACACTAGCACGAGGAAGACATGCTCATATGTTGCCAACTCGGACTTTAGATAGCATAATCTCCGGCTATGGAGAGAACAATATATGGTCCAAGGACCATGTAGATCAAGTACATCTGTATCAATTAATAATCAGGGTTCCATAGTGAGAAATATTTAATTAATGATTTGGATAATATGAGTTCACATGATCTGTAGACCATACAGTAACTTATCATCGAATGCCTACCTAACAGGGTATTGTGATGCGAGCAGCAGCCTTGTAGACCTTATCTGTATTTCTTAAAAGTTCATGCACCGGTCACGTGCGAGTTACGTAACGAGCAACAATTGACATGTACTCGTAAACAAGTCCTGTATGAGATGTTGATGCCAATCAGTATTGACACTTGCCATAAGTTGTTCAACTCTTATCTCTAATTTAGCTGCTCTAAGCTAGTTTGAGTCCATCACGAAGTCCCCGTAATTCAGCTTCCGCACTAGATGCTTTAATCCAATGTAGTTTCAAATCATCCTTCCCGAGGACGTTTCAATTGAACCGATATAAGTTGTCACTGTTTGAGTCTGCCGTCGCATGGCTAAAGAAAATGTATATAGTTGCTGGGGTCAAGGCATGTGACGAGGTGGAGGAATTGCAGCTTTGAAAGAACCTGATGTGTATTTTTAGATTTCAAAAAGGCCAAACAGGTTGAAGCCAAGGCAATACAGAGAGACACTTACAGTTTGGTTTGAGCGAGTGAGGTGTCCGCGTTAAGCAAACTTTTGAAGATCAACTAGAGCTTGTAAAAACTTTGATTTTCACAGGTTGTTTGATGAATTTCCATTTTGGTTAAGATCAACTAGAGCTTGTACAAAACTTTGATTTATAAAGGTCTAAGCTACATCTGTTTTTCAGCTGTTGCGCCAGTTCAATTTCAATCAACAAGGCATAAAGGAGTATGCTACTGAAGTGAAGACAATTAGACATCTGAGGCATAAAAATTTGGTGGAGCTCGTTGGCTGGTGTCATGAGGGAAATAAATTCCTACTCGTGTATGAGTACATGTCTAACGGTAGCTTAGACTCTCATTTGTTCAAAGAGAAAACACTGCTGACATGGGAAAAGAGGTACAATATTGCTCAAGGCATTGCTGAAGGGCTGAAATACTTGCATGAGGATTTGAAACAATGTGTCGTGCACAGGGATATAAAGTCTAGTAATATCCTACTTGATGCGCAATTTGAGGCTAAGTTGGGCGATTTTGGCTTGGCTCGGATGGTCGACCGTAACAAAGGATCGCAAACAACCCTATTGGCTGGGACCATGGGATATTTGGCCCCTGAATGTGTCTATACAGGCAAGGCAAGTAAGGAATCTGATGTTTATAGTTTCGGAGTCGTCCTCTTGGAAATAGCATGTGGAAGAAGAGCTATTGAACCGAGGGCATCACAAGGCCAAATTCGACTTGTGGAATGGGTCTGGGAGCTTTATGGAATTGGAAAGCTATTTGATGCAACAGATCCGAAGTTAGGTGAAAATTTCAACCCAAAACAAATGGAGTGCTTGATGATTGTAGGTCTCTGGTGTGCTCATCCAAATCCCGAGGAACGACCTCCCATAAGCAAAGCGATAACCTTTTTAAACTTCGATACTTCCCCACCCATTCTCCCACCAAAGTTGCCCGTCCCAACATATATCATGCCTCCATCTTCATCACCGGAATCGTCGCATGTCATGTCCATCAGCTTCAAAAGTAGCGAACCACCGAGCGCTTACGGTACTGAACTGTCTGCATTTACTGGCTCCTCCTAGAAGTCTTCCAATTTATCTTCTTCTGCATTGCTTCGGAGCACAGTGTAAGTTCACTGTTTATATGGGTTCTGATTTGCAACTATTCAGTTCTATGATTTGTAATATATGCAAGCAGACCTTTAGTTTCTAGTTTCTGTTTGCTCCATATTATGTGAGATATCCGTGGTAGTATTTGATATGGATTTTGATGTGACAATGCGTGTATGAGTGTTTTGGGACAACACATCAAAGGGTGAAAAGGATCATTGAGAAAGGATTACAAGCTTATGAATAAAAAAAATTTGGTTGGTCTCTATTGTATACATGACCGAACGGCCTTCCCTATTTATGGGCTGAATCCACCGACTTATACAAGCAATATATCTCTTCGTTTGTCGGAGATCTCTTTCGGGTTTTTACTTGGCCACAAACTTCAACTACCACCTATAAAACTGGGGACTTGCAGATGTTATTCCTAGAGGAGCCTAAGCTTTTCTTGGAGAATTGATGGAGAAATTCAACATGGTGGAATTATGAGAAAAGTGCGTCATCTTGAATATAAGGGTCTCAAGTTTAACGTTAATTCCTGATGCACGTAGGTTTCATAGTTTGAGTGGATTTCCCGAGGGGGATTTTCCTATTTTGGATCAAATTCCGGTACACATAAGTGGGCCTTCTTCATGAATTGTATCCAAGATGATCTCTTATTGTTCAACTTCACAAGTCTTGTAGTGATAACAATGAATTCTTTTGTGAGATTTGTCGCGACCTCTTTGAACACTCCTACAGGCACAAAGAATAATGACTTGCTAAGTCTAGGTTTAGCCAAGGCTCTCCTAAGCCTACCAATTCGTAACTCATGGGCCGAATTTTTAACCTGCAAATCATTTTCATTTAGAGGTCACCTCTACTTGATTTGTGATGGGTTAATTAAAAACCTATGTAAAGTATTGTAAGGAATACTCCTCCACAATCAAAAAAACTAGCTTCGAAAACTTGATTACATCAGTTAATCAATTAATACCCTTCCGGTACTTAATCATATTTAAACTTTGAGGTTTGATTTTTTTTTTTTTTTTTGAAAGATATTTCATGCATTTTTAAAGAACTACTCAAAAGCCCTTTTTTAAGCTACTCCTGATTTTTAGAAAATATAAATTATTCTCGGATTTTTCATATTTTTATTTATTAACAATTAATATTAAAATAATAATATAATATTATGATATAATCAACTGGACCCGGGTCGAATAATCCAGATCCAGCCCGGGTCGGGATCCGCTCAAGTTCGATGACTGGAGTCGTCGGGCCCTCAGCCAGACTGGGCTCCATGAATTAGCCCGATCTGGCAACACCCACAAAATAGTGAAATACACATAATAAAAACAAAGCCCAACCCGCGGAGTAAGCCTAAACCTAGAAATGGCAACCCCAGCCGCATGCCCCGAACACCGAACACCGAACGCCTGAAAACACCATGGCCTCCGCGAACGGCCACGACGGGCAGCAGCCAGCCACTGACAGCAACCTCCAGCCACACCCTCGACCCCTTCGTTCAGACCGTCGCTCATCGGCCAACCTCCCCATCACTGGCTGACGGCCACACCATTCAGCCGGGCACCAACACGACAAGAAAGACAGCGAGGCCAAGGCGAATCGGAACCGCAGGACAACAACCACCAAGCTCGAAATCGCGGCGGGATGGTAGGATTAACAACACACAGGGTACGTCGATTCAGCCCCAAACCAAGAACGCGAAAGTATATCTAAAGCAGATCTAACTCAGGCATATTATCGAACACCTGACGGGCGCCGACCGGGAGAGAAGAACTGAGCCGATTGAGGCTTGAATATGCAACCACGGTCGACACAAGACCACAAGTGGCATCTGGCGGTGAGCGGGGAACTCTCACCGACTCGGTTCCCATCTGTCGGTTCCCTCTCTCCTTCTCTCCAAACCTCCCCTTAAAACCAAACCTCGCTCTAACCTCTTATGGGGGTCGGATGACTCCTTCGACCATACGTGGGGTAGGTGGGCCTACCACTGGCCGAACGTCCGGCCATTTGCTCGGTCATGTCGACCGCCTGCCCCGGTCATGTCGTTCTACTCTGCTCCTCTGCTACTCTGCACCGTGTGCTCTCTTGTCCTTGGTGGCGTGAGGAAGGAGGAAGGAGAGAAGAGGAAGGGCCGAACCGGGGAAATGGGCTGGGCGAGGTGGGCCCAGGCGCGCGCGAGGGAATAGAAACATGAGCCCCTACGGGCTTTTGCTCCTTTAAAAAAAAAAAACTAATAATTAATTTTAAATATTTTATATATGTTTATCTGAAATGCAGTAAAATAAAATAAAAATAAAACTTAGTACATGTAAATAATATTAATGCCTATGTGATGTGAAAATCCTGTTTTTTAGGGCCGAATTAGTCCCTAAATTTCTATACAATTTAATCCTAAGTATTTAGCCAAAATTTATGTATCAACAAAATTGGCAAAGAATTATGAGGGTTAAAAAATTTCTATGTGAATTATTTGGTGTAATTGAGGTTGAGAAACACTGAAGGTGCTCAAATGACTCGAGTGTAATTATAATATCTATTTTATCATTTGATCTATCATGGAATTTTGTGCTACTATCGCCAATATAGTAAGTCTTGCTAACCGAATCACATAGATATGACGTTCTGTTTATTTTCTTATTCTTAATTTTTTTTTTTGTTTGCTCACTTGTTTTTGCAATAATTGCTATCAAAGCAAAACTCAATTGAGTTAAAGAAAATCAATGGCAACAAAAGAAAAAAAAAATGTGAAAATCAACAAGTTCAATAGGAATAGTTTTAATTTCTAGAAAATAAAAATTGAGGATTATCTTTACTAGAGAAATTTGCACTTAGCTGTGTTGGAACAAAACTAGAGTCAATGAAGCAAACATATTGGGATTTGCTAGATAGACAATCATTGGATATGGCTGACTTTAGCTTGCAACATTGTGTTTAACATTGTAAAAATTGACAAGTTGATTTAGATAAATTGAGACGCTATATAGATTTACCTAATAAATTATGTCTACTAATCCATACCATTATGTAAAACAAAATGACATGTTGCTTCTAGGGCATGTCAATCATTTTTTTTTTCTCACCAAATATCATCAATTGATCACATGGGAAAACACCTCAATAATGAATTTTTTTATATCTTGCAATATCCTGCATGAGTTGCCTGCATTGTGCATAGGGATATAAAGTCCAACAATATCCTACTTGATGCATAATTAGAGGTTAAATTGAGAGAGTTTGGCCTCGCTCAGATAGTGGACCATGCCAAAGGGTTGCAAATGACCCTATTGGCTAGGACCATGGGATATTTGGCCCCTGAATGTACCTATATAGGCAAGCAAGCAAGAATCTGATGTCTACAATTTTGGAGTCGTCTTCTTAGAAATAGCATATGGAAGAAGAGCTATTGAACCTAGGGCATCACAAGGCCAAATTCAACTTGTGGAATGGGTTTGGGAGCTATATGGAATTGGAAAGCTATTCGATACGTTAGATCCAAAGTTAGGAGAATTTTTTGATGGGAGATAGATGGAGCGCTTGATGATTGTAGGCCTTTGGTGCACTCATCCAGACCTTAAGGAATGACCTCCCATAAGCAAAGTGATAACCTTTTTGAAGTTCGATGCTTCGCCACCCATTCTCACACCAAATTTGCCCATCCCAACATATATTGTGCCTCCATCTTTGATGCCCGAATCGTTGCATGTTTTGTCTAGCAGCTTTAGAATAAGTGAACCACAGAGCACTTATGGTACCAAACTATTCACACTTACTAGCTCTTCCAAGAAGTCTTCTTCTGCATTGCTTCGGAATACAATGTAAGTTCACTATTTATATGGGTTTTGGATTGCAACCATTCGTTTCTATGATTTGTAATGTATACAAGCAAACCTTTGGTTTCTAGTTTCTATTTGATCTTTATTGTGTGAGATATTAGTGGTAGTATATGATATGGATTTTGAACTATATGAAATGGTTATTTTATTGACGCACTTATGGTTATTTTACTCTGAATTGATCACTCACGAGTTAACTAATATATATTGGATGAGGTCGTAAATGGTTAAAATGCGAAAGACAAGAGAATTCAATTAGGGATCGATTGCTCGACCATAAGGATCAACAAGGGTAAATATGCACTGTTATAAGTCAATTAGCGATCAGATATAAGTCAATTTGACGGAAGTACATAGTCAGCTTTGCAGGTGATTCCACACAGTTATGATAATCGTGTCGAATAACGATAAACTGATTTTTCTATTGATCTTATATTCATGGTACATAATTGAATCCTTGCTATTACATGACAACTGAGGGTCATCCATGATTCAAAGAGGCACAAATGTGGATTGAGAATTATCGACCACAAGTCAATAGCACGAGAACTCCTAAAAGTCATCCAATAGTTTAGGTCGTACTAAATTGCATTCGATCAATTTTTAACTATGAAATTTAATTTGATTTTGGGTATCGAACTTTCAAGCGTTTAGAGATTAAATTATTGGATATTGTCTCATCGTCTATCGAATTATCAGCAAGTTTGTAATTTTCAAAAATTAAATTATAGGACAGAAAATTGGAGATTGAAAGAGGAAATATTGGATCCAATGGCAAAATAGTGATTTATAGGTCAAGATTTTGGTTTTAAAAGAAAAATGAGATAAGGAGATATTTTGGGGACAAAAGACTTGGCATGGAGGGTTTTAGGGAGGAGTTGATG
This sequence comes from Eucalyptus polyanthemos subsp. polyanthemos, assembly GCA_017140185.1. Classification (NCBI taxonomy): domain Eukaryota; kingdom Viridiplantae; phylum Streptophyta; class Magnoliopsida; order Myrtales; family Myrtaceae; genus Eucalyptus; species Eucalyptus polyanthemos. Next base: position 17,938,939 of record CM029463.1, on the reverse strand, counting down.
AAGGTGATGCGAGTTTTGGAAGTAAAATCTAGGGAAATCCCTTCTTCTCTCTCTCCTCCCCCCCCTCCCCCCGGTTTTCCCTTTTGCTTTGCCAAAGCAAGCCACTTCCCCTTCATCTTTTTTCCTTTGCTCTCATTCTCCCCAACCCTTCCTCTTTCTTCATTTTATTCATTTCCTTCCACCCTTTTGTTGCCACAAGCCAACCTCCATCACCATCATCATCATCCACACCATTTCATCATCCACCACCACCACACCACCATCACCATCACCATCACCATCTTACGCCACCCTCGTCCACCGCTTAAAGTTGTGCCGTTTGCCATCCTCACTACCGAACCACAAAGCTTGGCCACTCCTCAACTTTGCCAAACCACCATCTTTGGCCGCCATTCTTTGCCACCAGATCACTGCCACTCATTACTGCATCCATGTCGCCGTTCAAGCGACCATTGAACTACCCTTGGTGATCATGGGCTTCAAGGGCCAAACCACCATCATTCAAGCTGGGAACGCCATATTGTCGACACCGTCGTGCCACCGTCAATTGCTGGAAAGCGGTGAGTTAACTTCCTAATTGTGGATCAGGGTGTTGATCATGTGTAGAGGGTAGATTACTTTAATGTTAATGGCAATTAGTATTAGTTAATTTTAGTTTAACCTTAATTGCGATTAAGGATGGTATAGATTAAATTTAAGTGCGATTAGTTTAAGTTACAATTAGATTAATTAATCATGGTTAGATTAATTAATTGAGTTTAGCCTAATTAAGCATAATTAGCTTAATTAATCGTGCTTAGCCTAATTAATCATGATTAGTGTAACTAATCGCGATTAGTGTAATTAATGATGGATTACCATTAAGTAGAATTTTATGCTTGTTTTTCTAGATGAGTTTGTGCATAATTTCGATTGTTTGCACTTGTGATGCTATGTCATTGATTGCTCAATTATACGTTTTACTTATTATTTCCATAGAAGATTTTTTGGGCAAGAAAATAAAAAATTCTAAGGTGTTGGGTTTGGATGCCGAATTTTACATGCTAAATAAAAAAATTAAGTTTTAAAATGAAAGTGTGTAAAATTTGATGGGTTTGATTTTAAATACGTGACCGCGTATGAATATTATATTGGAATTTTTTAATTGTGAAAAATTACCAAAGTTGATTATTTAAAAATAAGCTCTTTTTTTTGGGCTAAGTAGTGGCAATTAAAGTTTGACTCGATTGATGGTGTGCTTGACTTGTTATTTAATCGAATCCGTCCCCCAACGGGAGTTTAAGGGTGATGCCCAATTTTTATTGGATCCCCGGCAAGGGTCTAGATGCCAAGTCGCGGTTGAGGCCAGACCGATGCACCTTTATAGAATGCCATCTAAGTGAGGGTTCTAGACAATACCATGCCAAATGGGGTAGGACAATGTTAACTCTTGTGTTGGCCGTGGCCCAAGAGGTCGTAAAAATTGGAACACATATGTTTGACAATGTGCCTGGTTATTGTATATTGTGTTTTGATTATTATTAATGAATGTTGTGTTGATATTGTCATATTTAAGGCACTAATGTGCAACGGTGTGCCAAGGCGAGATAAGTTTGTATTTCATGTGCATTTAGGCTGCCTTTGAGATGAATTCGCATCCTAATTGAGGCTTAGGCTGTTAACTCGTTGACATTTATATCTCACTCTATTGTTGTTAAATATTTTAAGGCCTGTAGTATGGAGAACCATCACATGCGGTTTAAGGTCCCGATGGACCAAGACATGGACATGCCCGGTGTCACTTTTGGTTGGTCCCAAAGTTAGTGAAGTTGAATTAACATTGACCCTTCTGACCCTTTTTACTTATTGGATGTTAAGAAGTTGTCTTTTGAGGTAGACTTGTAAATATCAAACTTCCTGGGGTTAACAAGTTGATAAATAAATGCACTACTTTTGAAAATTGTATGTTATGTTATTCTATCCATATTCTTTGCTACTTGACTGGGTAGTTATATAAATTGCTTTCGTATGCGTTTAACCGAAAGAAAAAAAGAATGGGTCGGCGACACGTCCTTAGACGTCGCATTTCTTAATGACCATTGAGGGATGTTTGCATGCTCAAGATTTGGAGCGTGAGATCCCCGTTTAAGTGGTATCAAAGCCTAGTCAAGATCTGGAGTAATAAGGTGCGATGGATTTTGAGATAGTTAGCTAGGAAAAACATTTTCCTTATACTTATGCTTATGGTTGATATATTGCTTTATGTGGGTTTCTCAGACTTCTAATTCCTGGTTGGAATTGGAAAGTAGGTTTCTATAAAAATCCTGTAGGATGAAAGATTTTGAGCTGAAGACCCCTCGAGAAGGGCAATAGCGACTTTGAAAGGTGCCACGGAAAGGGCATTGACTCAAGTTGGTGCTAAAGGAAAGGCATCAGATAGGCTAGTGCTAGAAGGAGAGCATCAGCACAGGTTGGTGCCAAAGGTAGGGCACTAGTTGATCTCAAGATTGATAGGATCCTGCAAGCCCTAAAGACCTTGGGTAATGTGGTTGGGCAACAAGCTCAAAATCAAGCTATAGTTGTTACCACCGTTGTCACTACTACCGCCAATGCTGCTATCACCGTTGCTACACTTGCGAAATTCCCACCTGGAAATGGGAATGGTGAGCAGCCGATGCATAAGTTTGTGGAACAATTTCTGAAGCTAAAGCTGCCAAAGTTCACCAGAGTTGGTGACCCTGAGGTTGCACTCCTCTGGGTTTGAGAGTTAGATAAGGCTTTTGCACTATTGAGGTGCTCAGAGGAGGACAAGGTGACTTTGGCCGTATATCAGTTGCAAAGTAACGCGAGCACTTGGTGAGAAGCCATTAAAGGCAAAGTGTTTCCCAAGGGTATGGTCCCGAAGTGGGATGCCCTCATTGAACCCTTCTATGGAAAATATTTCTCGAACTACGCTTGAGAAGATAAGATTGGTTGAATTTCAATGCCTCAGCCAAAACTAGATAACCGTGAATCAGTATGAGACAAAGTTTTCCGAGCTATTGAAGTATGCACCGAGGTTGATTGAGGACTCGGTGGATAGAGTGAGAAGGTTTAGAAACGGCCTAAAGCCGGAGATTAAGGACCCACTGGTGCCGCTGAATCTCAAAGACTATAATGAGCTATATGAAAGGGCCTAATTGGTTGAGAGGAACTTGAATGAATGAGCAACTGCATTTGAGTCGCAGTTTGAGCCGAATAGAGAAAATAATTGGTTTGGAAAGAGGCCGATGACTGGAGGAAAGTATCCCATCCCTCCCAATTAAAAGGGTGGTACTGGAAAGCCAGCACCCAACTTGAATGGTGTGTGCTGAATCTATGGAAGGAAGCATGGTTCAGCCCTGTGTCTTGCCAGAATGAGAGCTTGCTATGGATGTGGCCAGCACGACCACCAGGTGGAGAATTGTTCGCATAGGCTCATGAGAGCGCATACACCATTGCCATAGATAGGGTAGGCAAGAGGGAGTGCGTCGCAGAATGTACAACAAGGCATTTTGGACAGACCTTTGGTGCAAGGAATGGTATATATTGTCAATAGAAGGGAGGCTAGGGCCTCGCAGAATGTTGTTATAGGTACAATCTCATTGAACGATCATGCTGCTTATGCTTTGTTTGATCTTAGAGCCACACATTCTTTTATGACTGAGCAGTTCATTAAGTTAGTGTGGCTAAGTCTAAAATCATTAGAATCAGTTCTTAGTATATCTACCCTGTTAAAAGATAAAGTGTTGTCTGTGGTAGGGTGTCCTAGTTACTAGTTAATGATTGATGATCAAGAGGAAAGAATATATTTAGTTATGCTAGCGATGTTTGATTTCGATGTGATAATTGGTATGGATTAGCTCACCAAGCAACAAGCTACTGTGCTCTTATTGTAAAGTAATTTAGTTTAATCCATTAGCCAATGGTAGTTTCGAGTTTGTTGAAAATCGAGGAGGACCCATAATTACTTTAATTTCATCGCTTGAGGCAACTCGGTTATTGGATGTGGGTTGCCAAAGTTAATTAGCAACCGTGGTTGATACGTCAGTTGAGGAGTCAAGGATGGAGGACATCGCCGTAGTGCAGGAGTTTTCTGATGTCTTTCTTGAGAAGTTGCCTAGTTTGCCCCATGAAAAGGAGATAGAGTTTGTGATTGAGTTGGTCTATAGGACTGACCCAATTTCTAAGGCTCCATACTATATGGTGTTGTCAGAATTGAAGGAACTAAATGTGCAAATGTAGGAGTTGTTAGATAAAAGAGTTATTCATCCTAGTGCATCACCTTAGGGAGCGCCAATTTTGTTCATAAAGAAGAAAGATGGTTTGTTGCATCTTTGCATCGACTATTGCAAATTAATCAAGTGATGATCAAGAACAAGTATCCATTGCCAAGAATAAATGGCTTGTTTGACCAAGTGCATGGAGCTTTAGTATTTTCCAAGATCGACTTAAGGACGAGATACCATTTGTTGAGGATTAAAAAGGAGGATATACCAAAGACAGCATTTCATATGCGTTATCGTCACTATGAGTTCATCATGATGCCATTTGGTCTAACCAATGCCCCAGCTACCTTCATGGATTTGATTAATCGAGTGTTCAAAGAGTATCTAGACTAGTTTATGATCGTGTTTATCGACAACATCTTGGTGTACTTGAAGAGTCCAGAGGAACAGCACTTAAAAACGGTACTTGAAACCTTGTCTAAACATGAGCTATAGCCAAGTTTAGTAAGTGCGAGGTTTTGCTAGCTCGCATAACTTCCTTGGGTCATGTGATTTTTGGTGAAGGGATTTTTGTGAACCCGACCAAGATTGAGGCTGTTATGAATTGGCCGAGACCAATGATAGTGATCGAGGTTCAAAGTTTCTTGGGATTGGCAGGCTAATATAGATAGTTTGTGGAAAGATTCTCTATGATAGCCATGCCTTGATTACTTAAGAAGGATGAGAAGTTTGAATTGCAAGCGTAGTTTCCGAGAGCTTAAGCATAAGCTAACTACCGCACCCGTGTTGACAATTTCGTCTAGTCTTAGAGGATATGAAATTTATAGTGACTCGTCGTATAAAGGACTAGGCTGCATTTTAATACAACATGGGAGAGTGGTTTCATATGCGTCCTGTCAATTGAGGCCTCATGAGTTGAATTATCCAATACATGATTTGGAACTGGCAGCGGTCATCTTTGTCCTAACAATATGAAGGCATTACTTATGTGGAGAAAAGTTCCAGATTTTTACGGACCATCAAAGTCTCAAGTATTTGTTTTCTTAAAAAGAGCTGAACATGAGCCAGCGTCGCTAGATGGAGCTTCTTAAGGACTATGATTGCGATATCCTATATCATCCTAGAAAGGCTAATAAGGTCATAGATACGCTAAGTCAAAAGTCGTCAATTACACAGATGATGGTTCAAGAGTGGATTTTGCTCGAAGGAGTTTGAGATTCAGATTTCAAGTTTATGGCTACCCTTATAATTGAACTAGAAGTATAGGTGAAGATTAAGATGCTATAGTCGATAGACGCTGAAATCCAAAAAGTTTTGCAAGAGGATGCAGGAAAGAGGAAAACTAATTTTCAAGTGACTGAGGATGGAATACTGAAGTTTTGTGAATGATTGTGCATGCCAAACTATGTAGAGCTTAAGGAAGAAATTTTTTCGGAAGCCCATCGTAGTAGTTATAGCATTCATCCAAGCAACATGAAAATGTATCAAAATCTACGTCAACACTATTGATGGAATGGTATTAAGGTAGATATCGCCAAGGATGTTGCCAAGTGTCTAACGTGCCAACAAGTGAAGGCCCAACATTGCAAGCATGGAGGACTTGTGCAACCTCTCGAGAATCCTAAGTGGAAATGAGAACATATCATAATGGATTTTGTGATAGGATTGCTAAGGAGTCAATGAGGTAATGATTTCATCTGGGTTATGTTGCGACCTACCTTTGAGGGAGGGAACATGTTTAGGGGTATTGCCTAAAGGACAAACCTATAGCCCATGATTAGGCGCGAGCTCTCCCAAGCCCATATCTCGCATGACATTGGGGTATTTTTAAAGATTTTTACAGTAAGGCGTCGCCATTAGCCTATTGGGGTCGGCTAGAAATCAAGTGAGATATGGGAGTATACCTCACTTCTTACGCAACCAGAGAATATAGGGTCAGGGACTTGATTACACTAATTAACCAATTAGTGCCATTTCAGTACCTAATTTTGTTCATTTTAAAATAAAGGATTTATGTCATGCCGTTTGGCTTGATTTTATACCTATTCACTAATATGTGAGGTGATCATGTGGGGGCGCAATCATTAAAGTAACAATTATAGCTATCAAGATTTTAATTGCGGTGAAATTAACACATGCCACTAAGCAATTGCAAACATAATTAAACAAGTAAATTAAACATGCAATATAATCTATATACAGGAAAATAAAGGCCTAATTACACTATACATGGCCATTCCTAATCAAAACCTACATTTTTTGGATTTTTGAAATTTTTTATTTTTTATTTTTTAAAAATTAATTTTATTTTTATTTTTCTGGGTGAACTGGATTCGGTCCAGTCCAACCCTACCCAGGTTCGGCACGATCGGCATTGGTCAAGTCCAATCGGAGACGGGACCTAGGTTTAGCCCGCTGGGCTTGGGTGGGCTGAAGCATGGGCCCAGCCTAAGAATTCCCCTCTCCTCTCTTTTTAAAACAAAGTAGGCCCACAAGCACATACTAAACTAGCCCAAGCCCACAAGCCCAAAATTAGATGGCCCATCATGACAGGCCCATGCGGATAAAAAACCCTACCGATTGAGATCCGCGCTTGACCCAGTTCTTGGCCAAAACCCTAGGGTTTCTTGGTGGCACTAATGACAACGGTGATGGGCTTGATGGCGGCAGCGACCCAGCGGGTGATAGTGACGATGTCAAGCGGCTTGGTAGGGGCGTTACAGATGGACAGGCTGGGGGTGGAGGCGGTACAAGTGAGCTTGTGTTTGCAGCGTCGCGGGGGAATGAGAGGTAGTGATTGGCATTTAATGGCATGGGCTGCAGTGGCTTCGTGGCTTGAGTGAAGAGGCAGGCGAGGGCGGAGATGGTGGCCGCAACAGTGTTGTGGCTCGGACAAGAGGATGGGTAGCAACGTCGTTGGGCCCAAGCGTTGCCGTAGTCGAGGTCAAAGGGCAGCGGCCCGATGAGATGCGACGGTTCTAGAAAGTTGTGGCTTGGCAATGTTGTTAATGACTGAACGGTGGCGGCAATTGGCCTGGTGATGTGGCAGAGCTCAATCTACTTCTAGATCTGATCAAGCACAATCAAATTTAGGCCTTTAGCTGACCCCCTGCCTCGGATCTCCAAGTTTGAAAGGCTCCGAGTTCGTCCTCATGCTCCCTTTGGTCGAGAGTAGCGGTGGCAGGTGCTTCGGTTGCTAGCATCAGCAGCAACGGTGTCAAGTGCAAGGGGTAGGATAGCGGTGGCTTGAACGGCTTCAGGCTCAAAGGGCAGCGGCTTGGACAGTGTCGGGCGACATTGGCAACGGTGCCTCCCTCCTCAAATCCTGCCCCCCTCCTTCGGTTTCTCTCTCTCTCTCTCTCTAGTTTTCTCATATTTTTTTTCTTTTTCCTCTCAGTTTTCTCTTTTCTCCGTGGTCTCCATTCTTCCCTCGAGTTCCCTCCTCTCTCTTTTGCTCCCCTCTCTCTACTCTCTCCTTTTTTGCTCCTGCTCTCTCACGATTTTTTTTTTCCCCGAGATCTGTTGGAGAAATCTTTCCATAATATTTTAAAACTAACAAAACGTTTCTATCAGTCTAGTCTGGAGCATTGCAGACCCTTCTATTTAGGGTCTGAAGATCTTCATTGGAGACCCTTCTAATTAGAGTCTGAAGAACTTCAGATCCCCAGACTCAGCACTCAAGACTCAAGACTCAAGACTATTCTCATCGACAGTATCTAATCCAGTGATGAAGACGATCCAGAGCTAAAGTGTTTGGTTGAGGATTTGGTCTTGTCCACTGGAGTAGATCTCTTGGCTGGGTATGATATAACAGATTCTTTTATTCGAAATCAAGATCATTTGAAGATCCGATGATTGACGAAATACTCTTGGAATGTTCTATTCTTGGAAACCAAGATCCTGATTATATGGGCGAACAGGATTGATGGGCTATCGACATGTTCCTTTAATAGCTTGAATGTTCTTCTTAATTAATTCTGTCCAACGGGAAGATTGGAAGAATTCATTTGGTAAGTGCCAATGGGTATGATGGCATAAAGGAGTATAAAAGGAAGACGTTCTAGCTGTTTAAGAAGATGCACGATAGAGAAATTCCAGAGTCTGAAGCTCTTTGATTATTAGTCGATTCATATTGAGCAAAACTGTATTCGCAAAAGAGAGTCTATACTTAGTGATACCTTGAGGGAGTGTGGTAGATCTTCTACACCGTGAAATCAAGGGAGAATAGTGCTGTAACATCTCTTTGTTCATAGTGAAATCCAGCTAGTGGACTGTCAGTGCAGAAGAGTGGACGTAAGCTTGAAATAAGCCGAACCACTATAAACCTTGCTTTCAATTTTCTCTTCTCTATTCTCAGTCTTATTTTGATTGTTGTTTGACGATAATCAATTGTCTCAATTCTATCAACTGTCTAGTATTGTGCGATTATCGTGAGAAATTACTCTTTACACCTATTCACCCCCCTCTAGGTACTTTTACTAGCCATATCAATTGGTATCAGAGCTCGTGTACTCACTTTATTTGAAGTGTTTTACTTTAGAGTAAAAGATCCATGGCTAGTATACTAGCTTCAGGGCTGATGGAAAGTCAAAACAATACCAGACCTCCTTACTTTGATGGAAAGGACTACAACATCTAGAAAAATAAAATGAAAGCATTTCTTCGATCAAATGATCCTCTAGAATGGGACGTTGTAGAAAAATGAATCACTCCTAAAGTTGCATCTGTCTCAGAAAGAGGGAAAGAAACCGTTGAGACTAGCGGAATGACTCGGGAAGAGATAATCAAGAGACAAACTCTTGATGCGAATGCTATTTATTCTTTATATTGTGCCTTGTCACCTACTGAATATAATAGAATATCTTCTTGTGTTACAGCAAAAGAAGTCTGGGATAGGTTACATATCACCTATGAAGGAACTGATCGAGTGAAAGAGACCAAAATCAACATCCTTCTCGGTCAATACGAAGCCTTCAAAATGAAACCTGGAGAATCTATAACTGACATATTTAGCCGTTTTACAGAGATTGTAAATGGTCTTGAAAATCAAGGACAACCAATTTCTAATCCCATGAAGGTAAACAAGCTACTGCGTGGACTCTCCAAGGATTGGAATCACATAAAGACTTCAATAAGAGAGACGCAAAGAATCATGCCACTATCTGTCGACGAGCTGGTTGGAACTCTTCAGTCTTATGAAGTGGAACAAATTAATGAAGACGAAGATCTAAAAGGTAAGAAATCCATTGCATTAAAATCAATTGATGATTCTGATGTTACATATTCTGAAGATGATATGGACGATGAGGAGCTTGCTCTCATGATAAGAATATTCAGAAAACTGAATAGAAAAGGAAGAAGGTTCAACTCAAAGAAACAAAGTTTTCAAAGACAACGGACCAAGTCTGTTGATGATGATGAATCAAACAAATATGTAGTTTGCTTTGAATGTAAGAAAAAGGGACACATCAGACCCAACTGTCCTCTTCTGAAGAAGAAGAAAGGAAAAGCTGAAAAGTCTCGAAAGGCTCTCAAAGCTGAAACCTGGAGTGATACAGAGTGTGAAGAAAGTGATGATGAATATGCCAATTTATGTCTGATGGCACAATCAGACTCAAACTCAAACTCTGGATCAGACTCATATAATGAATTTGAGGTAAGTAATTTTAAAATTCCTGTCAAGGTTTCTAAGTATATTGATGAACTGTGTCTTAGTCTTAAGACTTTTCTCAAAAGGATTTCCAAACTTAAAAAGGAAAACACTGCTCTAAAAAAAACAGGAAAACGTTTTAAAGGAAAGAGTTAAATGTTTGGACATGAATGTTTCCACTCTTAAAGAAAATGAAGATAGTCTTTTGAAAGAAAATGCTATTTTAAAAACTGACTCTTCAAATATCTCAAAGAAATTTTCAATAGGGTCCGAGAAACTTGAAAAAATTCTTTCAGCTCAAAGACCTTACTTCAATAAGTCTGGTCTAGGTATGACAATGAAAACAATTCCCTTGATTGATTTTCCTAAAGTAAAAGAAAGAATTAAGCAAAGACCCTCGAGAGAGGCTTACAAAAATCATTTCAAGAAGGTTTTTGTAAAGTCTGTAGGTCGAAATGCCCTCAAGTGTTCAAAGTGCAATAGCCCAAATCACTTTGAAAAAGAGTGTCCTATGGTTTGGAAACATGTTAAGAAAACATGGGCTAATACTGTTTATCTTACTAACACCAATGGACCCAAGAAAATATGGGTACCAAAGAAAGCTTGAGACTCTCTTTTAAATGCAGGTCTCCATCAAGAAAAAGGTAAAGTGGTATCTGGACAGTGGATGCTCAAGACATATGACATGAGACTCAAATTGCTTTATAAAGATCGTTCAAGTAAATTGTGAAAAAGTCTCATTTGGAGGAAACAACAAAGGAAGAATTGTGGGATTTGGAACTGTGAAAATTGGAAATCTCACAATAAGTAATGTTTCCCTAGTGGAAGGACTCAATTACAATCTTCTCAATATCAGCCAACTGTGTGATACTAGTTTTAAGATCTTCTTTCAAGAAGGAATATGTTCTGGAACCAGTAAAGACTCTACTCAGTCTTTTATGGATCAAAGGCATGGAAATATCTATCTCTTGGATGTGAAATCGGATGAATCACAATGCTTAATCTCAATTTAAGACGAAGCAAGCTTATGGCAGAGAAAGCTTGGTCACATCAATATGAAGCAATTAGCCAAAATCTCATCAAAGTAGCTTGTTCATGGTCTACCCAATTTATCATACTAAAAGTCTGATCTATGCACTCCATGTATACTGGGAAAGCAGGTAAGAAATTCATTTAAGCCAATAAATCATGTCTCTGCTAATCATGTACTGCAGCTGCTGCATATGGATCTCTTCGGACCAACCATAACCCAGAGCATTGGAGGTAAGAAATATTGCCTAGTAATTGTGCACGATTGCTCCCGATTTACTTGGGTATATTTCCTTGCAAGTAAGTCCGAAACCTTCTCGTATTTTGAAAAGTTTGCTAAAAATGTTCAAAATGAAAAATGATGTGTTATCTCAAGTATAAGAACAAATCATTGAGGTGAATTTGAAAATCAAGATTTTACAAAATTTTGTGATAAATCTGGCTTTAAGCATGTGTTCTCCTCTCCATATACTCCTCAGCAAAATGGAGTTGTGGAAAAAAATAATAGATCTCTTCAAGAAATGGCTAGAACTCTTTTAATTGAAAGTAAGATTTCTTCACGATTTTGGGCTGAAGCTGTTTCAACAGCGTGCTATATTATCAATAGAGTCTTTTTAAGACCTATTCTAGAGAAAACCCCTTATGAGTTATTCAAATGTAAGAAGCCTATTGTTTCATACTTTCATGTGTTCGGTTACAAATGCTTTAGACTGAAAAATGCAAAAGATCGAGTTGGTAAGTTTGAAGAAAGATCGGATGAAGGCATCTTCCTTGGATATTTTACATCAAGCAAAGCCTATAGAGTCTACAACAAGAAGAGTCAATCTATGGAGGAATCAATGAATGTCAAATTTCAAGACTCTATGCAAAATGAGTCCAGTCAGACTCATAATGAAGAATCTGAACCTGCTCCAGACTCTCCAAAGCATACAACTCAAGAAGCATCTCAGACTCTGGAAGACCAGCATCAAGCTGTTCATGAAGATTCAAGTAAAAAAAGAGATCATCAACCTGATGAACCAACCAGTAACTGGAAGCATAAATCCAGTCATCCTAAAGATCTTATTATTGGCGACATTAATGAAGGAATTCGCACAAGATCTAAAAGGCGCGAAGAGTCTAGTGCTATGGCTCTCATTTCTGAAATTGAACCAAAAAGCATAGAAGAAGCTTTATCTGATGAAAGCTGGATTTAAGCTATGCAAGAAGAGCTCAGACAGTTCAACATTAATGATGTATGGGAATTGACATCTAAACCAAAAGGTAAAACTGTTATTGGAGCTAAATGGGTGTTCAAGAACAAGATGAATGAAAAAGTAAAAGTCGTAAGAAACAAAGCAAGACTCGTGGCCAAGGGTTATATGCAAGAAGAAGGAATAGAATATGATGAGACTTACGCACCAGTAGCAAGGTTAGAAGCTATTCGATTATTACTTGCGTTTGCTTGTTATAAAAATTTCATGTTATTCCAAATGGACGTCAAAAGTGCCTTCCTAAATGGTTTTATTCATGAGGAAGTTTATGTGGAACAACCACCAGGGTTTGAAGACCTAAAGAAGCCAGACTCAGTCTTTAGACTGAAAAATACCTTGTATGGTTTAAAGCAAGCACCTCGAGCTTGGTACGACAGACTAAGTAAGTTTTAATACATAATGGTTTTATTAAAGGTAAAGTAGATACTACTCTATTTATCAAAAAGGAAAACAAAAGCTTTTTACTTGTTCAAATATATGTGGATGATATTATTTTTAGATCCTCTAATGAAAGTCTGTGCAAGAAATTCTCTAAGTCTATGCAGGATGAGTTTGAAATGAGTATGATGGGAGAATTAACCTTCTTTCTTGGACTCCAAGTAAAACAATTGAAGGAATGAACTTTTATTCATCAAGAAAAATATGCTAATGATCTTGTCAAAAAAGTTTGGACTGGAAAAGTGCAAAAAGACCGACATACCGATGTCAAGTTCTTTGAAGATAGACAAAGATGAAGAAGGGAAGAAAGTTGATCAAAAGCTGTACATGAGTATCATTGGTTCACTTCTTTATCTTACTGCCTCTAGACCTGACATTTTGTTGAGTGTTTGTATCTGTGCTAGGTTTCAATCAGATCTTAGAGAATCTCATCTCAGTGCTGCGAAACGTATTATTAAATACATTGCTTCATCTTCAAGCATCGGTCTTTGGTATCCTAAAGAGGGAGACTTTAATCTTCTTGGATATTTAGACGCAGATCTAGCTGGTTGCAGAGTTGATAGAAAGAGCACCTCGGGAACTTGCCAGTTGCTTGGAAGCAGGACAGTGTCTTGGTTTTTAAGGAAACAAAATACTGTGACTCTCTCTACAACGGAAGCAAAGTATGTAGCTCTTGGAAGTTGTTGTTCGCAAATTCTGTGGATAAAACAACAGCTACAAGACTTTGGAATTGAAGACTCATGCACTAAGATTAGATGTGACAACACCAGTGCAATCAATCTCACTAAAAATCCAATCCTTCACTCAAGGGCAAAGCATATAGAGATTCGACATCACTTCATTAGAGATCATGTTCAAAATGGAGAAATCTCGATTTAATTTGTTGATTTAAAGAGCCAACTATCGGATATATTCACAAAGCCTTTGGAGAAAAATCAATTCGATATTATCCGTTCCAGACTCAACATTTTGAAGCTTGAGGAAGTTAAAGTCTAGAGACTCTCAGACCCTCAGACTCAGACGTTCATGGCTATAGACTGTAAGTTGTTTCAATATTCAATCTCGAAAAGGTACAATCTTTCGTTCAGTCATGATTGATTTATAAGATGGAACTTTGCCTTTTAAAAAAGGCTAACTTCTATTTAAAAATGGCAGTTTTCTTTCAAAAAAGGACGGTTATCGTTTTTAAAAGGGGACGACTGTTCACTTGCCTTTTATGTCGATTGGTTTTTCCTTTTTAAATTGGGTTATATATATACAGTCAGCTGTTTTCTTCGCTTAACTCCAAAACCCTAAAAAGCATTCTCCTCCCAATCATGTCTCGACTCCGTGTTCATCTTCGAGAAAGTTGCCATCTTTTCTTGGGAAAGCGATTCAAGAAATCTTTCAACGACAAGAAACGATGTCTTATTCGAGAAAGTCTTCAAGAATCGCGAGTAGGGGACCACAGAGAATGAGGGAGGGTCCTACCCATTTCAATCTCACCGAAGAGGAAGAGTTACCGAGATAGCAACAGAGTCCGATTCACTCTCAACCATGTCACTCTCCACCATTTACCCCACAGGGTGTGGGTCATCAACCGGAGGAAGAAATAATCGAGGAAGTAAACCCTGTAAGAGTTCAAAAACCCATTTTTATTTACAAGCTCTATCGTGCTTTGAAAAACACTTGTACTCCGCTGAACTATGTAGATGATTTCCTTAAAGACAATGGTTATGGAAATGAATATGTCTTTTTGCGACGAATGGAGGATTTGGGAATTGCTCCCAAAGGAAAGGCTGAGGAAGCACTTGTAAACATTCCAAGTGACCCTCGTGTAGGAGGATTGAATCCCACTGACGGAAATGATGATAATAAATTGTTTAATGAATTTCAACCTAGGATGGGTGTTGCTGCAAATGTTAAGGGAAAAAGACGGAGTTGTTCAAATCAAAGGAACAGGAGAATCTGTTCTTCAAACTGTTGAAACGTGGGGTGATAAACCCCAGAAGCGTTGATTTTGACTTTCTGGATGCCATCAATGTGAACTTGAGGGAAAAGTTCAATCTGCTTCAACTTGAGCAATTTTGCTCCAACACCACAGACGGCTATGCACAATTGACAGCATATTTCTATTCAAATCTCAGCTTTTTAGATGCGAATAGAATATTCTTCAATGTTCGAGACCAAGACTATGTGGTAGATGCGGACATGCTGGCAGATATAATTGGGGTTGAAAGAGGATGATATCAACTGGTCAAGGTTTCAATTGCTCGTACCTCACTGGAGCTCGTCAAAGACAGGAATGCAAAAGGGAGAATTACCTACGCAAGAATGTGTGCCATCAACATCATTCTTCACAAAATTGTGATCAACTGTTTCAGGCCAAAATCGACATCCAAGACTAACGTGTCCAACTTTGAGGCGAAATTGATGTACGCGATCAATCCGGGGAGAAAGTTCTCTCTCCCTCACACCATTCTCTTCCACATGTACAGAGCGATGGTGAAGGACAAGGGCCAGTTGCCTTACTCAGGTCTTGTGACTAAGATCTTCAGACACTTGAACATTGAACCTCCATAAACTCTTTGTGTTTGACCATGCGACAAAATGATGGTGGGTTTGAAAATGTTGACAAAAATGCGTTTGAAAGAACTTGATAAGGCAATGGAGAAGTTCAAAGTGAAAACTCCGGTCAAATCTCATCCAATGACATACCGACGCTTGAACTTCTAGCCGCGTGGAGAGGAGGACACCGTTTGTCGGCTTACGGCCAAATGGCAGCGACAAAGAAGAAAAGGCTTCGCTCGGTGGAGTTTCGGTCTTCAAGGCTTCGTGGATGCCGCTGCAAGCTCTTGGTCAGCAAAGCTTCACGGAGAGAAGTGTTGACCGAAGGAGCTCCAGCTGAGGACACGTGAAGGCGCTGGCTGAAGCAAAGGTCTTCGATGGTGAAGACGTGCGGCCGTTCTTGCTTTTGCAGATTTCCTTGCTTCGGTGGTGTGCGAGATGGGGTAGCTTCGGTGGGGCGTGTGGATGTGCGACGCAGACTACAAACCGAAGCAGAGATGGGGTCGAAGAGGGGTCAACGATGGAGCTTCTTCTGGTTTCGTTGTTGACCGAGCGTGGGCTGGCTGAAGACAAGAAGCGGTAATGGAAAGCAAAAAGGGAGGTTGTCGCACGAAGGAAAGTGAGAAGGAGAGAGAGAAGTAGTTCACGGCAGCAAGATGGAGAGGATGAGGAAAATATTTCACAAAATATCTTTTCACAAATCAATTTCAATTCTTGGCGATAATTTAGAACTTGTTGTGTTCTGGGGACACGAATTTGGGGAAGCTTAAATGAGGTCCAACGTAGAAAAATCCCAAGAAATTTTCTATAAATCTCCGACACACAACGGCTTAGTCCGAAAGTCCAATTTCCCATTAATTTAGCCAATCTAAAATTTTCCGAATCTCTGAAAAATCTTCTCGAGATCGAAATGCTCCTAAAATTTATTTGTGACATAGCCAAAATTTCACTTTCGAAAATCGAGAAGGCGGTTAATTTTCATTCGGCGCGTTTTTTAGCGTGACCTAGACTATCATCGGCAATTTTCAGAACTTTTAAAGGCAAATGACCCGTGGTCGATTTTCTTTTTCAGCCACTATGAACCCACGACTCATTGACGACTTGATTGTCGTGAAAATCTCGAGATTCAAGTGGTACCAAAACAATAAGAAATCGATCTAGTGCCGCTCAACGAATTTTCTAATTTAGTGGTGTCACCCACGACAGTCACTGTTGACATCTCAATTGAACTCGAATCTCTCGATCTCTAATCGATTATCAGCCGCCGCAATGGCCTCTAAAGATAGACACGATCAAGAAGTTGCGAGATCGAGTTCTCAAGGCCCTTAATAATTTCCCCTCTAGTCTAGTTATCTCGAGAGTGATCGGAATAACCCTATAGACGCCAACAATGAAATGCCCGATTTATTCAGTAGAAGACAGGGTTTGAAAATTCTGGATGTCACAACTCTTCCTTATAAAAATTTCGTCAAATTTAAATCTTACAAGACTTGATAAAAAAGGTGGGGGCATTTCTCTCTTATTGACTCCTCGCTCCCATGTCGCCTTCTCTATACCGTGGTGTTGCTCCACTTTGACCAAATGGTACCAGAAACTTGCTTTCTTTGCGATCGACAACTGGACCACTTTGACGTATGACACACGGTCATCCACGTCCAATTTCTCGAAATTGAGCACGTGGGTCGGGTCGCTCCATACTTCCTCAACATCGACACGTGAAAGACATCATGCACTTGCGCCAATCTTGGCGGCAACGCAAGACGATACGCGCTAAGGTTCCGATTCTTCAAGAATCTCAAACGGACCTACGTACTCGGACTCGCTTGCCTTTCTTACCAAAGCGCATTGGTGATAAGAAAAACGTGATCACCAACTTGGAATTCCAAAGACCTTCTTGCGCCAATAACTTTTCTGCCTCGCTCGCGCTGTCTTTAACTGTTCGATCAACGGCATCTAGACTGTTGAACCAACTCGGGCCTGTTATCTTTCTTTCCCCAACTTCATCCCAACACCGGGTGTTCGCATGCTCGCCACAAAACGCTTTCGAATGGGGCCATCGAATACTGATAACTATTGTTGTAGGCGAGATGAAGTTGATCTTCCAACTTCCCTTGAAGTCTATAACACATGCTCGCATGTCCTCGAGGGTCTGTATGTCCTCTCGGACCGCCATCCGTCTCGAGGATGATATGCCGTACCGTACGAAGCTTTGTACCAAGAGCACTCGAAGCTCTTCCAAAAAGCTATAAACCTCGGGTCTCTATCGAAAGTTATCGTAAACTCCATGCATTCGAACCACTTGACGCACATATAGGTCTGCATGCCTATCCAAACTGAGATCCTTTCGAACTGCAATAAAGTGAGCCGACTTTGTTAGTCTATCGACTACTACCCAGA
Organism: Eucalyptus polyanthemos subsp. polyanthemos; assembly: GCA_017140185.1. Classification (NCBI taxonomy): domain Eukaryota; kingdom Viridiplantae; phylum Streptophyta; class Magnoliopsida; order Myrtales; family Myrtaceae; genus Eucalyptus; species Eucalyptus polyanthemos. Next base: position 17,921,399 of record CM029463.1, on the reverse strand, counting down.
TCGAATCATTCCCTCTCTGACTTCTTGGTAGTCCAGTCACGAAGTCCATTGTGATATGCTCCCATTTCCATTCTGGGATCGCGAGAGGTTGCAGAAGTCCTCCTGGCTTGCAATGCTGAGCTTTTACTTGTTGACATGTCAAACACTTGGCCACATGCTTAGCAATGTGTGCTTTCATACCCGAAAGTGCAATACATCTTAGCGCTTCCAGGATGAACACCAGCGCTAATGTGCTTCGATAAAATTTCTTCTTTAAGTTCTACATCGTCAGTACAACCAATCGTCCTTGGAATCTTAGTGTCCTCATCAGCAATCTGAAAATCAGCATTTTTTTCTCTACGGAAGAATTCTTCCACATCCGGGTCTCTGAGTTGTTTGATTCTAACCCGGACATCCGGTTCAATTAGGGTGGCCATAAAACTCGAGAGGTGGCCTATCTCAAATTTGAATACCGAATCCCGAGCTTTCGATTAAGTCTCCACTCAATCATATGAGCCAAAGACTTTCGACTCAATGCATCGCGACCTTATTCGCCTTTCCCGGTGATAAAGTCACAGTCTTTCGCAATCCATCGCGCTGTCTCATGTTCAACTCCTTTTGAGAGAATAGATACTTGAGACTGATGGTCCGTGAAGATCTGAAACTTTTCCCGCACAAGTAATGTCTCCAAATCTTCAGGGCAAATATAATGGCCAAGCTCTAAGTCATGCGTTGGATAGTTCAATCTTTGATCAGTAGATCTCGAATCCATCTTCTGCATCAAAAAGGAAAGGGAAGGAGCCCATGGGTGCTCCATCCAAAAAGAAAATAACTCTCATATTAGAGGATGAAGATGAAGAGGATGAACTCTCTATCTCTGCCTTGGCATTGAAAAGGCTCAGTAATTCTATATTTGAAAAAGGAAAAGAAGCAGAGGACAAAGAATAGAGAGAAGAAAAGGAAAAGGAAGAGACCAGAGAAGCAGAGGAGAAAGAAGAGAAAGAAAAAGAAGAAGAGGAGAAGGAAGTGGAAGAAGAAGAAGAAGCAATCAAAGAAAAGTTTGCAGATGAAGCCAGAGAGAAAGGCAATCAAGACGCTAACGAGCATGGCCATCACTCTTCCCCAATTGAGGCCTTAGAAACAGGGGGAGATGGCGAGCAAGGAAGAACTACACCATATCCTGTCCACAGTGAAGGTGTGAGTCGCTCACCAGCAAATCCAGAAGATCTTCAGGCTTCTCAAATGCCTGAGGAAGGACATGATACCTCAACGCCAAATCTGAGCGATTACACCGAAGTTCCATCGTCTGCCTTTACTCCATCCGATAGAGCAAATGCCAGCACGCAGACGGATACTACAGCAGATTTTCGTCGCATCCTTGATCTTCTTCTGGAAATGCATGGTCAAATATATGCTTTGGAATGTGAGCTTCAAGTCCTGAAGAATGTTGGACAAGTGTCTTCTGTTACCCTGTCGGATCAAATGCAAGACCTCGCTCTTCAAATTCAAGCAAATGCCAAAGGGGAAGAGGTGGCACATCTACAGGAAGACTTGAAGAGGCTGGAAGGCATCGTACAGTCGATGGGAGATTTCCAGCTTGTGCGCGTTCCCAAGCATACTTGACTTTTTCTCACCTTTTTAATGATGACAAAAAGGGGGAGAATTGCAATCTTTTGAACTTTGACTTTAAAATTCTTACTTTAGTTTAGTTTGTTTGGATATTTGTTTTGAGCATGACTTGGGTGTGGATTTGAAATAGACTGTTGCATTTATATCAAGTGTTATTGTATGGCTTTACTCATGAAAGACTAACCTATTTTCTGTGAATGCAGAGTCTAGTTAAGTTGTTAATCTTTATGAGATATCCATATCGCTTGAGTAATGTTTTGCAGGTCAAAGCTGTTCAAATCTACAGGAAAGTTTTGTCACCATCAAAAATGGGGAGATTGTTGGAGAAATATTTCTAGAATATTTTGAAGCTGACAAAACGTTTTTATCAGTCTAGTCTGGAGCATTGCAGACCCTTCTATTTAGAGTCTGAAGACCTTCATTGGAGACCCTTCTAATTAGAGTTTGAAGACCTTCAGATCCCCAGACTCAGCACTCAAGACTCAAGACTCAAGACTATTCTCATCGACAGTCTCTAATCCAGTGACGAAGACGATCCAGAGCTAAAGTGTTTGGTTGAAGATTTGGTCTTATCCACTGGAGTAGATCTCTTGGTTGGGTATGATATAACGGATTCTTTTATTCAAAATCAAGATCGTTTGAAGATCCGATGATTGATGAAATACTCTTGGAGGCGAAAAAAGATGGGGGTGCTACTGTAGAAGGGAGAATGCATGAGGGGAGAAGAGAAAGAGAAAAGGGAGAGAAAAAGAAAAGAAGAAGGGAAGGGAGGTTGTGGAGAGGAGAAAGTGGGGAAGAGGAGAGAGAAACAATAAAGTAATGGAGGGGAAGTTGGGGGGAAATTGCGGCAAAAGGGTTGGCGTAAGTGAGGGGGTGGAAAAGTGGGAGAGAGAGGGAGAAAAAGAAGAAAGAGAGAAGAAAGAGAAGAGAAAAAGGAGGGTGGAAATTGCGTGTGAAGGAGGGGGAAAGAAAACGTGAGGGAGAGAGAGAGAGAGAGAGAGAGAAGAAAGAGAAAAGAAAAGGGAGGAAAGAAATTTCGGCCAAAGGAGGAGGAAGTGTGAAGAAGAGGTGAAAGAGGAGAGAGAAAATAATAATAATAATAATAATAATAATAATAATAATAATAATAATAATAATAATAATAATAATAATAATAATAATAATAATAATAATAATAATAATAATAATAATATTGTTATCATTTTTCTTTTTCTTCCAATCTCTGATTTTTTATCTTATAATTTCTTTTTCCGAAATTTCGGGCTCGCTACTAATTCGACGGACAATGAGACGACATCCAATAATTAAATATAAAACCCTCGAAAATTCGATACCCAAAATCGAATTAAATTTCAAGGTTAAAATCGATCGAACGCAACTTTAGTACAACCTAATCTATCGGGTGGCTTTTAGGGGTTCTCGCACGGTTGACCCGTGGTCAATAATTTTCAATCCACATTTGTACATCTTTGAATCGTGAACGACCCTTGGTTGTCATGTAATCGCAAGGGTTCAATTACATATCCTGAATATAATATCAATAGAAAACCGGTATATTGTTGTTCGACACGAATATCGTAATTGTGCGGAATCACCTGCAAACCAACTATGTACTTTAGTCAAATCAATTTATATCCATTCGCTAATTGATTTATACAATGTAGTATGACCCTTGTCGATCCTTATGGTCGAGCGGTCGATTTCCGATCGAATTCTCTAGTCTTTTGCGTTTTAACCCTTTTACGGCCTTACCCAATGGATTAGTTAATTCATGAGTGATCAGTTCAGAGTAAAATAACCATAGTGCGTCGATGAAATAACCATTTCATATATTTTGAAATAGGGCCAAATTTCGGGATGACACAAGTACGTAGTCAGTTCGTGAGTAATTTACACAATTACGATATTCGCATTGAACGACAATAAACTGATTTTTTTTTCTATTGATTTTATATTTAGGGTATGTAATTGAACCCTCGTTAGTACATAATAATTGAGGGTCGTTCATGATTTAAAGAGGCACAAACATAGATCGAAAATTATCAATCACAAGTCAACCTCGTGAGAATTCCTAAAAGCCACCCGATAGTTTAATCATGAAATTTAATTCAATTTTGAGTATTGAATTTTTGAGGGTTTCAAGATTAAATTATTGGACGTGGTCTCATTGTCCGTCAAATTATCAACAATTCAAAATTTTTGGAAAATAAATAATCGAATAAAAAATTGGAGACCGGAAAAGGAAAAGACAGATTCAATGGCAAAATGGTGATTTGTTGGCCAAGATTTTGGTTTTAAAAGAAAAATGGGATAAGGAGATATTTTGGGACAAAAGACTTGGCATGTAAGGTTTTAGGGAGGAGTTGGTGAAGGTGATGGGAGTTTTGGAAGGAAAACTTAGGGAAAATCCCTTCTTCTTCTTCTCCCCCCTCGCCCTCACGTTTTCCCTTTTTGCTTTGCCGAAGCAGCCCACTTCCCCTTCATCTTTTTCCTTTGCTTTCATTCTCCTCAACCTTTCCTCCTTCTTCATTTTCTTCATTTCCTTCATGGTGGCCATGGGCTTCAAGGCCCAAACTACTGCCGTTCGAGCCGGGAACGCCGTATTCTCAACATTGTCACGCCAACGTCACCGCTATCACCGTCAAAAAACAATGAGTTAACTTCCTAATAGTGGATTAGGGTGTTAATTACGTTTAGGGGGTAAATTAGTTTAATGCTAATTGCAGTTAGTATTACTTAATTTCAGTTTGATGATATCCATCTTAAGCAGTTCTTTGATGATCGATTACTAACTACCTTGTGTGTCATTGAATATCCTACATACTTTCATTCCACACTTTCATTTTACTCAGTAGATACTATTAAGTTTAAAGCGTTTAATCATACCTGATTCAAGCATGGGATCTAGCAAAATTGATGGGGGGTCAATTTTTTTGAATTCAAGTCGATAGACATTGATCCTGATGTTGCGTATAGACAACTCTTTGGTATTCCTGACTTTACCATAGATGACAAATCTCATGTCTCTTATCAATTGTTTCCATTAAGACAAATTGTACTTCATAAGATTATCATTAACTATCTAAGACCAAAAAGATCTTCCACAATGGATATTTCACAATATGAAACCAAGTTAATGTGGGTCATCTTAAATGGTCTCTCTTTTTTAGTTGCTCACCTTGTTATTCTACACATATATAGAACCGTATTGAAAAGCAAGGGGCAATTGCCTTATGGTTGTCTGATCACAAAGATTTTTTGTGAATTAGACATCAAGATCTGAAGAAAATTGAGCAAATATCAATTACCTTTGATCAAGATAGATGAACAAATGATGCAGAAGATGAGTTTCAGGCATACCACTAAAGGTTGGAAGAATACGAAAAGGAAACTTATGAGAATCAATACAGAAGAATTTGTGTTAGAGATAGTTAATCACCCAACGAAGAGAAGAAAGATTACTAAAAAGAGACAAAGCTCTTGAGCCTTCTTGCAAAGGCTCAATGAAGAAATGCTAACTGACTCTGAAGAAGAAACAGTAAAATTGGATGATATCATCGATGCATATCAACCTGATACCGATGATGATGCTGAAGAAGAGAATGAAGCCAAAGTGGAAATAGGAACAGGAGTGGCTATAGAGCAGACAGAGGATATTACTATTGTAGAACAACAACAAAAGGATGTGAGGATCCACTTAGACAAACTGATGATCAAGATAGTATGATGGATGTTGATCTCACTTATGATCCAGAAGGTGGCAACAATACTGATGAACATCATGAGACTATTTTGGACAAAACAAACACCGAGCACCAAGAACCAATTCAAGAACAAATTACTATTGGAGAACAGGATCTTGCCTCTCATATAGGTGCTGCCGAAGCTGATTCCTCTGGAGTTATGGTACTCACTGAAGGGGCGCTTGGTCATGCATAAGGCATAGTGGAAAACATTCCTATTGAGTTTCCTGATGAGGCTGACAAAGAAGAAATTGCTAGTGCTGAAAAGGCTCAAGAAAGTCAAGAAGTACCTAACTCTTAGGACATACATCAAGACATATCTTTGCCTTTAGATGTTGTTCCTGATACACCTGTTGTAGACCCTGTTTCCATTCTTGATGAAATTTCTGACATGATTGGAGTTCTTCACGATGTCCTAGAAACTCAGGAAGTTTGAGTGACAACTATTCCATTTACCGAATCTACTGCTAAAGAAGTCACTGCTACTACAACTCATGGCATCATTGGTGAGCAAATTACTGACCTTGCTCATACTTCTAATCCAGTTGTGTAGGATAAAGGGAAAGGAATTGCAGATGTTGAGGGGGAGTTTGGTGCTAATAAACAGAGGCAACAGGACATCGATATGGAGATGAAACTAGGGCTAAAGGCTAATCCATCAAGAATTCCCGTTGTTGATAGCATTGAAGATAGGCTATTTCTATAGAGACCTTACTCAAAATGATGGAGTAGAAGGACGGGATGGAAAAAGAATTGAACAACTCAAAAATATTTCTCAAAGCACAAGTTGAAGCTTTAAAAGCCATAATGATAAACATGGAGCGTACCTTGGATCACATGCAGTTCTATGTTCTTGTTCAAGTGCCACAAGAACATAAGGTTCCTTCTCTAGCTCCTACTCAAGTTCCTAATCTAGGCACTGATCCAATCCAACCATCCTCCTCCAACTAATCTTCTGGCTTGATTTATTTTTCGAAGTTTGTACTTTTTTGTCATTTAGTATGTAATGTTTGAGGTTTGTTGTTTGCACCTTTTGGACTAACCTTTGTACTATGAGTTGCTTATGATATTATGCTTTATTTAGTATTTTTTTTTTATTAATGACAAAAAGGGGGAGAAGGTGGACCAACAGAATTGAGGTAATTGATGTGAGGTAATTGAGGTTGCAAATTTAACAAACAACCTTTCTACAATATCTTAAAGACTTTGAGCATTGCAAAATCAAGGAGGAATGGTTAAATTTTTCTTATCTTTTGATACTGAGTATTATCTATAAGAATTTCATTAAAATTCTTTCAATGCAAATATTGTTATAATTTAACCGCATCTCATTTTAATATCGGCTTTTTCAAGAGCTATTTAAGTTTCATAATATTATTTTTTTAAATTCTGCTTGTGTAAGTTTTGTCATCATCAAAAAAGAAGAGATTGTTGAGAAAACATTCCCTAAGTTGTTTTGATGATTGACAAAACTTAGAGACTTTGTTTCTGATAAAAAATATTTTTAGGTAGAAAGTCTGATAGGATATGATCAAACATTATCAATCCGAGTTAGAATCATGGCTCCATTACTTCCTTTATTATATATTTTACCAATCAGATAGGAAGGAGTAAATCACCCGTGTAGTAGCCAATGGCAAATTGACTTAACTCCTTGCTATATTTATAAAGAGTTTTAAAAGAAAAGTCTTGCAAATATCCTTCAAGGATTCAACTTTCCTCGGATTTCTTTCTAAAGGCGAAACATTCTTTCCATTCATAAACACTCAGCTTTTTGGAAATCCCATCTATTGTATGGGCGACAAAAATAATGGGAAACATCAATCTTGACGATCCTAAAGCCATCAATCTTCTCAACTAGATCCAGGCAACGGATAGATTGGCTAGATAAGTCCTCTTGAAGATACATCCAACGGTCTACTTGGATTAGGAGGAGTATAAGAGGAGATTTCGAAGCTAAATGAAATAGATATCGCATTCATGAGATTTGAAACTTTTAATTCCGAGAGTTTGAAGAGTGTGCTTGTGATCTCACACATTCGTCTTTGCTTAGCAATACTATATAACCCTTTAGAGGCTGAGAGTGCAAGGAGCTGTTCACACATACTTGAGTATTTATAGCTTAGGACTTGTAACCTCAAGTCGGTTTTTATTAGTGAATTCTAGCCAATAGGCTACAACACAATAGAGTAGACGTAAGCTTGCAAAAGCCGAACCATTATAAACTTTTGTGCCCAATTCTCTATCCCTTACTCTCTTTATTAATTGTGAGAATTATAGACTGGTAAAATCTAACCACTTCATCAAAAGCCGTCTCACTGCAATATTTATTTAAATTCTTTCATTTTTCACAAAATCACCTATTCACCCCCCTAGGTGATAGTTATAGCCATAACTTGATGTGCTCATTTAGATTATGAGCTCAGGCCTTCTTCTATCAGAGAAGCAACAAAGTGTCCTTAACGGTGAGACTTGGCCACGGACCTTCCCATAAAGATGCATGTCTCAACATATCAGCTCATTTTTTCGGAATATCCATGTTATCATTTTAGAGACTAAATTTTGAACTAGAAGTCCAAAACCAATTTTGTCAATTAGAACGCGAATTTAACAAGTCCAATTAACAATTCGAGTTACTGGGAAGTATCAGAGCTATAAGGCCCCGCTAAAGAGAGGACCTTTAGCAATGGAATTCCGTCGGCATAAGTCAAGTATTTAGTGATGAACAAGGTTTTCATCTTGAGACAACCAAGCTTTAGCAATGAAATATGCATTTTCAATCCCTAAAGATGAACTTTCGCCACAAAAACATAAGCTTCACCATTAAAGATTTCCTCTTAAACGAGCGACAAGATTTTTGTTACTGCAGATCACCTTCAAGGCCAACTTCTATTCTCTTTGCCACCACTTGGTCGCTATAACATATTGTTCTAGCGGGTCTATTTTGCTTGGTTTTTCACTTCTTTTTTTTTTTACTTTTTGTGTAATCTAAGTTTCGTGACTTATGCATTTTGACTCTCTACACTTCTAAATCTTCTGAAATACTCATAAATTGACATTGATTTATATATAATATTTTCAAGATTTTCTGGAATTCAAATTATATTTTAAACTTTAACAAGAAAAAAGTACCTTTAAAATTTTTATCTAGGTCCAAAACAAACACGTTAGATACCATACATACATCAATGTCCCTCGTAGATCTTCATGTCTGCTGATTATGCTTCTAGATTTTTGCTGTGACGGCTCAAACGGCGGTGTGCGAGGAGGAGGGATGGCAGTGCATCTGTGCCTCGGTCCCCGGACATGAGCAGGGTGGGGGTGCATCTCTTATCCCATATCGCTTAGGGAAGGAGTTCTAGGTTGGGTTATAATGCTTGGGTCTCTCTAACTGTACATACACATTTTCTTAAGATAGTATGGGCTGCTCTAAGAAAAATAAAACTGTGAGAACTTAGTGTCCAAAGCGGACAATATGTATACAGTGGAGACCCAAAGTGTTACAAGTGGTATCAAAGCCAACTCCTAATAGTGAGTGGGGCCACAGCAAGGACATTTGCATTTGAGGTTTGTTTGATTGGTGGATTCTTCTTTAGTTTTTCATTGGAGGAGCACACGAAAATGTCGCTTGGTCCTACGTAGGCCGATTATTTTAAAGCATGACCTTGACTTGGAGGCCACTGTTCTTTTTTACACTCCTACTTTTTTAAAAGTCTACTTTTATCCAATATAATTGACAAAACAGAGACATCATCTTCACCGTCCCCGTCTGTCTCTTCTTCTTCTGACTGGCTTTGTGGCTGGCTTTAGCTCAACTTTCATTCGAAGATCCAGGTTCTCTCTCTCTCCCCTCTCTCTCTCTCTCTCTCTCTCTCTCTCTCTCTCTCTGTGCAAGTGTGCCTAGCTTTATGGTATTTTTGTTGGTTTGTCAAAGGATTTTGAACAATGTTGAGTAGATCTTTCCGTAGCATTTAAGTGTTAACAAATGGCCATTAACAATTTCATATCATTCTTCTCCATGGACTAGTAGCCATTAACGGTTGCTGCTGTACATTAGTGCGGCGTTCGTCTTGGTGTTGTGCACCGACTTTTGTGGCGGCACTAGAAAAGGCAGAGAGGGTTGAATCTCGGTAGATGGGATTCTGGACCTATGGAGTTCCCCGCTTTATTAAGTGAAAAAATAAGAGGAATATGTCGCTGGACTTTTTCGATAAAAAGGATTAAATGGTTATCAGTCGACGAAGCAAAGAAGGGTAATTTTAGATGGGAAGAATTTTAGGACATGTAGTTTTAATTGGTCCTAAGAGACAAGCTGGTAAGTTTCTCTTTGATGAGTCCATCCAAGTGGGGTGCGACTTCGTACACTGATTCTAACCTGAAAAAGGGAGGAAGAAAACATAAGATAAAAACACTGAAAAGTGATTAGAAAGATGTTCAAAATAGCATGTTTCTTAACCAACTCAGTGTGGAGTTGGATCAGGGCGTGTAGTGTTCTTCATCCTAACTTAGGAGACTGACTTCCCGTTGACTTATTACAGACACGTCTCTTTCTTCTTTTTCTATAAGGTAGCACTACCAAAGAATTTTCGCTGCATTTGCTTGAAAGGCAAGTTGCATAAAAGAAGGATAAACAGAGTGATTTGGATTCCATGGTGAGAACCATATAATTAATGATTTGGATTATATGAGTTCACATGATCTATAGACTACAAGGTAATTTATCGGCGAATGCTTACCTAGCAAGGGGTTGTGTTACGAGCAGCAGCCTGGTAGACCTTATCTATATCTCTTAAAAATCAAGTCGATGCACCAGTCACGTGTCAGTTATGTAACGAGCAGCAACCGACATGTACTCCTAAACAAGTACTGTATGTTGATGTCAATCACTATTGACATTTTGCGATGGATTGCGCAACTCTATCTCTAATGTAACCGCTCTAAGCTAGTTTGAGTCCATCACAAAGTCCCCATAATTTAGATCCACACTAGATGCTTTAATCCAATTTAGTCTCAAATCATCCTTCCCAAAGACGTTTCAATTGAACTGATATAATTTGTGACTGTTTGAGGCTGCCGTCGCATAGCTAAAGAAAGCATATATAGTTGCTGCGGTCAAGGCCGTTCATGTGACGTGGTGGAGGAACTTCGGTTCTGAAAGAACCTGACGTGCTTTTTTAGATTTTAAAAAGGCCCAACAGGTTGAAGCCAAGGCAATACAGTGAGAGACTTACAGTTTGGTTTGAGCGAGTGAGGTGTCGGCATTAAGCAAACCGACACCAAGTTTTCACTGGATGTTCGATAAATTCCCATTTTGATTAAGATCAACAAGAGCTAGTACAAAACTTTGATTTATAAAGGTCTAAGCTACATCTGATTTTCAGCTGTTGCGCCATGTTCATTCTCAATCCGACCCCACAAAAATTTCTCACAAGTCTATCCATTCATTAGAATCACTAGGCTTCTATGGGATCTCAGCTACGTGAGAGGCAGAACTCAAAGTGACTTATTGAGTCAAGAGTCACTCGCTTGATCTAATACTTGTAGAAACAAAAAATATAATGCTTTGCCATGGAATACTATGCGATTGATGTGCATCTTGGCACCAAAATTTTGTGCATTTGTCAATGATGATCATACTCTTCATTGTTTCCTAATGCACCTCCTAAACAACTAGGACTCCCATCACTCCTAGCACTGTCAAATTATTTGCGAGCTGCTATGTTCTTAACTAGATGAATGTTATGGATAATAACAGGGATATAATATTATACTACCCATTTCATACTTCTTCCAATTCCTTTTCAGGGCACGCAATGATTTCGAAAATGTCTTTAGGCCATCCTCAAATATTTTCTTTCAATTAGCTCTTTCATCACTGAGACTATGCATTTAACTTTTGTATTTCTATTTAATCGTTCATGAATGACTCAAATTTTCAGATTTTGGCAGCTGCAGGTGCTCTCTGCAACGAACAGAAGCTAGTGAAAGAATGCAGATGAGCCTCTAAATCTTTGTAGCAATGATAGCTCACGACTCAGTGAGAATGTGTCGGATGAAAGAGGCTCTGGCACAAATGGTCCTCATCCTTTCATTAAGCATTCCATCTGCCAATTCCGAATCCTTTGACAACATTTCTTTCAATTTCCCATCTTTTCAATCAAACGATGAGCGAATAACTTTTCAGGGCAATGCCTCTGTCCTGAACCCCGTCATCCAACTCACTCTAGGGGCGCCATCGGAGAGACCCACACGCATAATTGGCCGAGCAATATATCATCAACCTATGCACCTGTGGGATAGTTCAACAGGGAATGTGGCAGATTTTGTTACCCAGTTTACTTTCGCTATCGATTCCCATAGGAGCAACTCCCATGCTGATGGATTGGTTTTCTTTCTCGCTCCCAATGGATCGCAGATCCCTGAACGCTCAGAAGGAGGCTTTCTAGGCCTCACAGGTTCAAATCCAAACTCTACCAACTCTAGTACCGCATTTGTTGCGGTAGAGTTTGATACTTTCTATAACCATTCAACAAATCCATGGGATCCGCTCTGTTATCATGTGGGTATTGATGTAAATAGCCTGACTTCTGTCAGTAATACTTGTGTCTCATGGATGAATGACAAGATACTCCTTGGTCAGCGACTCCACGCTCGGGTCACATACAATTCTAGAGCAATGAACTTGAGTGTTGTTTTTAGAGATGATGCTGATAATTATACCAGCCTCTACTATCACCCAATCAATCTGACAAAGTACTTGCCGGAATGGGTGGTTTTCGGTTTCGCGGCAACAACAGGGCAGTTGTTTGAGGCTCATACAATTTTCTCGTGGGAATTTAACTCTAGTCTACGAACCCTTGACAAAAAGAGTAAGTCATGGGTGAAGGGCGCTATCTTAGGCTTAATCTCTTTGGTGTTTCTTATCCTTGTTGCAGGATTTGGCTGGTATGGTTATAAGCTAACGAGAAATGGAAATGATCATAGTGGAGAAGAAGAAGATGTTCTGACGGTTGACGAAGGATTTGAACAATCAAAGGGACCCAAGAAGTATTCCTACAAGGTCTTGGCTGTTGCGACTAACAACTTTGCCAATAGTCGGTTGCTTGGGGCAGGGGGTTTCGGAGAAGTGTATGAAGGCCACCTTGCTGATGCAAAATCCCATGTCGCCATCAAGAAGATCACTCCATATTCCAAACAAGGCATAAAGGAGTATGCCACTGAAGTGAAGACGATTAGACATCTCAGGCATAAAAATTTGGTGGAGCTCATCGGCTGGTGTCATGAGAAAAACGAGTTCCTCCTTATGTATGAGTTCATGGCTAATGGTAGCTTAGACTCTCATTTGTTCAAAGATAAAATTCTGCTGACATGGGAAAGGAGGTACAATATTGCTCAAGGCATTGCCTTGGGGCTGAAATACTTGCATGAGGATTTGAAACACTGCATAGTGCACAGAGATATAAAGTCTAGCAATATCCTACTTGACGCACATTTTGAGGCTAAATTGGGCGATTTTGGCCTAGCTCGGATGTTTGACCATGCCAAAGGGTCGCAAACCACTGTATCGGCTGGGACACTGGGATATTTGGCCCCTGAATGTATCTACAAAGGCAAGCCAAGTAGGGAATCTGATGTCTATAGCTTTGGAGTTGTACTCCTAGAAATAGCTTGTGGACGAAAAGCTATCGACCTGAGGGCATCAGAAGACCAAGTCCAACTGGTGGTGTGGGTCTGGGAGCTCTATGGAATTGGAAAGTTATTAAATGCAGCGGATCCGAAGTTAGGAAAATTTTTTGACACAAGACAAATGGAGTGCTTAATGATTGTCGGCCTCTGGTGCGCTCATCCGGACCCTAAGGAACGGCCTCCCATAAGCAGGGCGATAGCCTTTTTGAACTTCGACGCTTCCCCGCCCATTCTCCCACTAAAGTTGCCCATCCCGACATATATCGCACCTCCAACTTCGACGCCTGAATTGTCACACATTTCGTCCTCCCACTACAGATGCAGTGAACCATCGAGCGCTTACAGTACTGAACCGTCCGCATTTACCAGCTCTTCCTAGAAATCTTCAAGTTCAGCTTCTTCTGAATTTCTTTCGAACGCAGAGTAAGTTCACTGCTTTTATGGGTTATGTATTGCAACTTTGTGTCCTACGATCAGTAAGTATTACATAAATATAAGCACTGCTGCTTATTGCTGCGGCTTGTTATATTGGACGGAATTGACTGTTCTGTGGAAGCCGAAGCCGGAGAATCTTGTTTCCCTGTAATGTTAACGACCTGGAACTATTGCTGCGAGCGTCGGTGGTTGTTATTAGTCATCCGTTGCTTTGCTTTTCTTCATATTTTTAAATCCCTAACTTTATTTCTTTAGCTTTAAATAATGAAAAAATATCACGTCAATTGTCATGCTAACACGATTAAAGATTGGGACTAGACTTTTCCCACTATCTTCACAAGGATCATGAGATGTGATTCTGCAAAGGCAATATGGGATTTCTTGAAGGATGAATACGAGGGAGATGAGAAGATAAGAGGCATGAAGGTGCTGAATCTCTTGAGGGAGTTTGAGAGACAGCGAGATGAAGGATTCGTAGTCGGTGAAGGAGTACTGATAGGTTGGTTGGGATAGCTGAAAAAATCAGAGTTTTAGGGACTGACTTGAAGGATGAAAGGCTTGTTCGGAAGATTCTGGTGTCTCTTCCGAGAAGTTCGAAGCCACCATAGCGTCTCTGGAAAATACAAGAGACTTACCTGATATAAAGCTTGCAGAATTGTTGAATGCTTTGCAGGCACAGGAGCACAGAAGACTGATGAGAAAAGAAGAGTTTGTAGAGGGTGCGCTGCAAGCTAGAGTGAAATCAAATGATGGAGGCAAATGGAAGAAATGGATTCAATCTAGAGAAAATGCCGGTGACTCCAAGTTTGTAGCAAAAGAAGGAAATTCTGGTGGGTCTAGCAAATGGAAGATGAACAAAAAGTCTTGTCAATACTGTGGTGGAACTAATCATCAGTTTTTTAGATGTTGGAGAAAGCCTGATGCTAGATGTAGAAGATGTCACATGGAAGCCATCTGCAAAAAAAAAAATTACTAGCAAGCAGGAAAAGCCCAGATAGCAGTGAATGAAACTGAGGAAGAGCACTTGTTTGTAGCTTCCTTTTCTGAATCTTTTGTTGGGAATGATGCATGGCTGGTGGATAGTGGCTGTACCAATCATATGACTGGCAATTCGAAGCTGTTTAGGATTCTAGACAGGTCAGTCAGGTCCAGAGTCAGAATTGGCAATGGACAGTATATCGAAGTGCAAGGGAAGGGTACAATGGCTATTGAAGGAAATCAGGAGGTGAAGCTGATCAATGATGTTCTCTTTGTGCCAAATATTGACCATAATCTGTTGAGTGTTGGTCAATTAGTTGAGAAGGGCTATAAAGTGAAGTTCGAAGGGAATGAATGTCTTATTAATAATGCAGATAGCAAAGAAGTGCTAAGAATTCCAATGGAGGACAAGAGTTTCATGTTCAAGCCACAAGAGATGCAACAAATGGCTTTAAAGTGCAAAGAAGAAAATGCAGAGATATGGCATAAAAGACTTGGACATGTTCACAGAAGAGCATGTTGTTTATGTAGAGAAATAGCTTGGCGATGACTTGCCAAGTTTGGAGGAGGAATTTCCACAAAGGCAAAACTTGTCTTCTTGGCAAGCAAGCCAGATTTCCTTTCAAAGGAGGAGGTGGAGAGCATGTGAGAAGCTGCAATTAGTCCACACAGATTTATGTGGACCGATGTCTGAGTCTTCTCTCAATGGTAGCAGGTATTTCATTACCTTCACTGATGATATGACTAGGATGAGTTGGATTTATTTTCTGCGAGCCAAGTCTGAAGTTGCTGATGTGTTTGTGAAGTTTAAAGCCTTAGTTGAGAATCAGAGTGGGAAGAAAATTAAAATGCTCAAGTCTGATAATGGTTCTGAGTATACTGCTCACAAGTTTAAGTTGAATTGTGAGCAAGCAGGAATTGTGCAGCAGTTCACTGCTCCCTATTCACCTCAACAGAATGGGGTCAGTGAGAGGAAAAATAGAAGTATTATGGAGATGGCTAGATGTATGATGCAGGAGAAGATGTTGCCTAAGAAGTTCTGGGCTGAGGCAGCTAATACTGCAGTGTTCTTGTTGAATAGATTGCCCACAAAGGCCTTAGAGAGGTCAACACCTTTTGAAGTCTGGTATGGTGTTAAACCTTCTGTGAAGAATTTAAAGGTTTTTGGGTGTTTGTGTTACACTCATGTTCCTGAGGTCAAGAGGGACAAGCTGGATAAGAAGGCAGAGCTTGGAATCTTCATTGGGTACAGTCTCCAATCAAAGGCTTACAGAATTTTTCACCCTATGACAGGAAAGGTGACTGTAAGCAGAGATGTTGTTTTTCTAGAGGAAGATGAGTGGAATTGGATGGAAGGAAAGAGTGCAGAACAGCAACAGTTTGAAAAACAACCTGCAACAGATTTAGAGGTTGATGAAGTTATAGATGGATTGGAAGACAGTATTGATGATTTACCAGTGAGAGGTACACGGTCACTTGCTGAAATCTATGAAAGAAGCAATGTGGCAATGCTCGAACCATCTAACTTTGTGGAAGCTAAGGAGGATCAGAGGTGGATTGCAGCAATGCAATGAGGAGATTTCAATGATCCAGAAAAATCACACATGGGAGCTTGTTGACGACCATCCGATAAGAATGTGATTGGGGTTAAGTGGGTGTTTAGAACAAAACTTAATCCTGATGGTTCTGTTAATAAATACAAAGCTAGACTGGTGGTGAAAGGCTATGCACAAATATGGGGAGTAGACTATTCTGAAACATTTGCTCCTGCTGCACGGCTTGATACAATAAGGTTACTGTTAGCTATTGCAGCAGAGAAGGGGTGGCCTATATTTCAGTTAGATGTCAAGTCTGCATTTCTGAATGGAGAGCTTGAGGAGGAGATTTTTGTTGAACAACCTGAAGGTTTTAGTATCAAAGGGCAAGAAGAGAGTGTATACAGGTTGAAGAAAGCTCTATATGGACTGAAGCAGGCTCCAAGAGCTTGGTATGGGAAGATAGATCGATATTTGCAGGATTTTGGCTTTGTAAAAAGCTTAAGTGAGTTCACTCTTTATGTCAAGAAGGTGAATTACAGTGTTGTAATTTTGTCACTTTATGTAGATGATCTATTAGTGACGGGGAATGATATGGAATTGATAAAGAAGGTGAAGCAAGATCTATTTGCAGTTTTTGAGATGTCAGACTTGGGAAAGATGGCTTATTTTTTGGGTTTAGAAGTCAAACAGGCTTCATATGAGATCTTCATCTGTCAGAAAAAATACATGAAGGAAATTCTAAAGAAGTTTCATATGGAAGATTGTCGAAGTGTAAGCACTCCTATGGCTGCTAAAGAAAAACTGCAGAAGAATGATGGAACAGATGCAGTAGATGCTTCTATGTATAGAAGTCTGATTGGGTGTCTCATGTATCTTACAGCAACCAGACCAGATATTTTATTTGCTGTGAGTATTTTATCTAGGTTTATGAGTAGTCCTAGTCAATTACATTTGATTGCAGCAAAAAGGGTATTAAGATATCTCAAAGGAACATTGTTCTTTGGTGTGAAGTTTAAGAAAGGTCAGAAGTTTAATCTGCAAGGATTTTCTGATAGTGACTGGGCTGGTTCGAGGGATGACATGAAAAGTACGTCCTGGGTATTGTTTCAATATTGGTTCTGCTTGTTTCTCCTGGTGTTCCAAAAAGCAAGAGATTGTAGCTCGGTCCCATCGCAGAGGCCGAGTTTATAGCAGCTACTGCAGCTGCAAATCAAGCTTTGTGGCTGAAAAAGATAATGAAAGATTTGTGGTTGAATTCTAGTGATTGCATTGAAGTTAACATGGATAATCAGGCGGCGTTAGCAATATCTCAGAATCCAGTTTTCCATGGCAAAACCAAGCATTTCAAAGTCAAATTTTTCTTTCTGCGTGAGGTGCAACAAAGTGGCGTAGTTAAGTTGGTCTATTGCAGATCTGAAGATTAGCTTGCAGACATGTTCACAAAACCACTTCAAGCTGGAAGATTTGAAGTATTAAGAAAGAAAATTGGAGTATGCAGCAGCAACTGATCCAAGGAGGAGTTTGTTGGATTATAATGTCTCTGTTTTCTGCTGTTTTCAGTTTTCTTTTTACTCTGTTTTACTCTGTTTTTTTATTAAAAAACAGCCAAGTTCATTTGTTTACGTATTTAGTGTTTTTGCTATTTTCTAGGAAGTTAATAGCACGTTTGTGTGCAGTTATGTATTGCACGTACGTGAGCAGTTTTTTCTTTGTTTAAGTTGTCCTGTACTTGACGGTTTCCTTTAGAACAGACGTATGCAAGTTTGTGTTCTGTTTCTCTGCGCTTCTCTTCCTCATATGAAAATATAGCTTCTGGTTTTTTGTTTCTTGTTTACTATTTTTGATAATCAGTAACAACAGTTCCTCAAAGAATAGTAGTACGTGAAACAATTTTGGGATTTGGCCTTCAATTTATACAAATGAAGTATATTTAAATCAAGAGGACTCAGATCGAGATCTTTAACCTCAATCAAAGGTCATTTAAGACCGTGACATTCATCAACTAACAAAGGTTAATGAATAGTGATCTCGGAGGCTGACTGCTTTCTAAGGAGATAGATGGAGAGACTATTGTAATTACGATGGCCACTGTGGTGACAAATGATGAGGATGACAGCTATTACAAACAATGCAATGAGCTGTGAGAGAACAAAATGAATTTTATGTGATGTATATATCACGTGATAATGACATGAGGTATAATCAATTAATCAAAACTGAGGGCATACACATGCAAGATCATGGGTTTCCAGGGTCTTAAATGCATTCAAATCAGCAAGGCAAGTAAGGAATTGGACATCTATAACTTTGGAGTTCTCCTTATGGAGATACTGTGTTGAAGAGAAGTCGTTGACTCAAGGCCGGTCTCATACCCGGCTTGTGGACTGGGTTTGGGAGCATTATGGAGCAAGAAGCCTTTTTTGGAAGCATCAAATCCAAGATTAGGAGAAGAGTTTGATGAGAAACAAGTTCAATGCTTGACAATTCTAGGGCTTTGGGGTGCTCATTTAGATTATAAGCTCAAGCCTTCTTCTATCAGAGAAGCAACAAAGTATCCTTAACGATGAGGCTTGACCATCAGACCTTCCCATACAGATGCCTGTCTCAACATATCAGCTCCTCTTTCCGGAACATCCATGTTATCATTTCGGAGACTAAATTTTGAACCAGAAAGTCCGCCACCAATTATGTCGATTAGAACAGCAATTTAAAAAGTCCAATTAACAATTCGAGTTACCAGGAAATATCAGAGCTACAAGGCCCCACTAAAGAGAGGGCCTTTAGGGACGAAGTTGTGATTTTGTTGATTAAAAAATTCTTCTTAGTGATGAATGTTTTGATTGCTCGAGATCTTTTTGGTGACGGAACTAGAATTTTGTCAGCATAAGTCAAGTGTTTGGTGATGAAAAAGTTTTCATCTTGAGATAATCAACATTTATTGAGGGAATTTGCATTTTCCATCCCTAAAGATGAATTTTCGCCATGAAAACAAGCTTCGCCCTTAAAGGTTTCCTCTTAAAAGAACGATGAAATTTTTGTCAATACAGATCACCTTCAGGGTCGATTTCTATTTTCTTTGCCAACACTTAGTTGCTATAATATACTATTCTAATGGGTCTATTTTAATCGGTTTTTACTTTTTTAGTTTTTGGTCAACTTTAATTTTGCGACTTACGCATTTTGACTTTCTGTAAGTCCGATTCTTATGAAACACTCATAAATTGACATATTTGTTTATGTATAATTTTTCAAGGATTTTCTGAAATTCCAATTATATTAAGAACTTTAACAAGAAAAAAAGTACCTTTTATTTTTATCTAGGTCCAAAACAAAAGGGTTACTTGAAAATACCATACATACATTAATGCCCCTCGTAGATCTTCATGTCTGCTGACTATGCTTCCAATGTTCGCGTTAGAGGCTTGTTTGATTAATGGATTCTTCTTTAGTTTTTCATTGGAGGATGGAAAAGGGCACATGAAAATGTCGCCTAGTGTGACATCCCAATTTTCCAATTTTATTTTCAATAAATTGAGACAAGCATTTCGTTGACACGCATATAGTTCTTTTCCTTGAGTCGGCTACTCATGTGAAAACTAGTTTATAAGGTGAAGCCGTTAAGAGATTCTAATGCATCAGACTCGAGAATTTGACTAGGAAGCGACCTTTCAACTAAGCTAATCTGCAAAGGTCATTACGGTACAATTAAAAATCAATTAGAGACTGGAGATAGGTTGATTTGACAGAGGCATGTGATCAAGTGTGGGTGATTCCACCAGATCACACAATTCTTGTTGATCGGCACTGGACTGACTTTTCTATCGATTGGGTACCCTGTGTCAGTACTTGAAACCTTGAGATTACCCTGACAATCAAGAGTCGCCAATGTGTCAAAAATATACATTGTGGCTTGATCAACCATACGTCAAATGCACGAAAATTTCTAAAAGCTACCCAATAGATTAGGACGCGCTAATATCGTGCTAGAGTGAAATCAACCGTGAAATTGAGATTGAATTTAGAAATTGGAAGTCTTGGTGTGTCATAATCATTTTTGGAACATTGATTCATCTTTGGAAGATTTTTCATGCAGTCAGAGATTTTCAGCAAGTTAATCAAATTATAGCTAATTTGGCTCGAGAAATTAGTAGGCCCGCCTTTGGTCGCGCTTTTGGGACTTAAGTTGGTTCTATGAACAAGTGAAGATGTGAATTGAAGTGTGGTGACATTGGATTAATTTTATGGACTTCAATTGGACTCAATTTGAAGAGAATTAAATAAAATTGAAGAAATTAATGTACAAGATCTTTATGCCTCGGTGGAAAATGAAATTGCACCCATTGGAAGATGTTGTGGAGGGTTGAGTTAGTGGAAAATGACATCAGGTGATGTCATGGTGGTTAGGCCAAATTGAATGAGATCTTAACAAATGGATGGTGGGGATTGGCTCTTGGAAAAGTGGGATGTCACTTCCCCCTATCTCCATCATCTTCTTCATTTGAACTTGGGCGGAGAGAGAAAGAGGAGAGAGAGAGAGAGAGCTTCGACCGGTTCAACCCGCCCAACGCCCCCCTCTGCCCGCTCGATCATTTGCATGTCGCTGGAGCCGCTCATTGCTGTCGCACGCTCGTCCGTGCACGCCTCACCCTCTCGCCTCTCTACCGTTTCTCCCTTCATCCGCCGCCCAACAATGCAGCCGTGTTTGTCGTCCAACAGCCCTCTTCGACGCCCCTTCACCGCTCACTCGCTGCTTGGCCGCTAGCTCGCTTGTCGCCAGAGCCCGTCGCCACCATCGTCCGTTCGTGAGCACGTCGTCCCGAGTGTAAGCTACTTCGCCTTCCCATCCCTGCTTCATCTGCATGCCAACAGCTATTGTCCGTCGTCCAGAGCTCCCAGCCATCGCCGAAGATCTCGCTTGGCCACTGGAGCCTCCGCCAGCAACTACCCGAGCTACCGTCGTCGTTTCTGCCGGTGCCATGCCCAACTAGTGACCGGAGCTCCTCCAACCGGCCTTGGACAACAACCGGATTTCTGACAAGATCTAGACCTTCAAGGCCCATTTCGGGTGTCTTCCCGGCCTCCTTTGGTGTCACCCCAAGGAGATTTGTCGACAAACTCACCGTCCTCTTCGCCGGAGACTCGTCGGAAAGTGATTCCGATGAGTTTAACTTACTAAATCTTGATTAGAGGGTTAATGATGCCCTATGTGTGCTTAGTCTAAGTTAAGTAAGCTTAGGTGGTTAGTTTAGTTTATTTAATTTTGATTTAGATTAAGAGGTTTGTTTAATTTAAAGCATGTTTAATTAAGGCTAGGAGAGTTTATTTTATAATAAACCTTGATGGGACATAATTGGGGTTTATTTTGTATTTACTTAAATGTTTCGAAATTCTGGAATTATTTAGTAATATATTATATTACGAAATTATTAAAATATTATTATTTATAAAAAAATTAAAATTTCCAAAAATTATTTTGGGACCTTAATTGGTCAAAATTCTGTGCCGATTGCTGCTGTGCATTTAGAATTTAAATTTGATAAATGTATGTGGCAAATTAAGTGTTGGTTGTGATAAATAGGAAATTTATTCATAAAAACCAAAGTGTCAAGTTTTGATGCAAATATTGGATTTTAAGTATTATATTAAATAATGGGATTTGAAAAAGTGAGATATTGGTTTTTTGGATTGAAATTAACGTGTCCCCACACGCGTGATTAATTTCTAGAATATTTTTTTAATATGAAGAAAAGAGGCCGGGATCACTATTTTAATTGAAGGCACTAATTGAAAGGCAAAGTGTCCTGGGCCGAGTATGAATTAGTTGTGTGATAATTAAGAGAAATTTGTCCTGGGCTGTTGAGCCAGACTTGCCCCTATATGGGATGCCCACGTAGTGGTTGCAAGTCGTAGTTGATTCTAGGCCCATGCTCTTTCGGGAACGCTGTCAAGGTACTGACAAAGTTGTGCTCCAAGGTGGGGAGACGATGCCTAGCTATATGTCAGTAGATAGCCGAACTGCGAGTAGAGTATGCTCATGTGTGGAATTGAATAAAATGATATCGCATGTTGTGGTTGTAGATTATGTGAAATTGATTACGTTTCATGTGTTCATATTACTATTACTACCTGCAATTGAGTGATTTGAAATGTACTAACCTGCAAGAAGGAAATAAGGCAAGGTAAGTCTTCTGTGTAATGTGGCTAGGCCACCCTTGGGTGTATTTTCTTTCTAATAGGGGTTTAGGGGGTTGATCTTGCTGAGACAATGTCTCATCCCGTTGTGGGCTTACATTTTCAGGTCCTTAGTGGAGGGAGCGGCCAGATCGTTTTGGTTGGCCTTGTGGAGTTACAGAGGTGAAGTCATGATGGTTGGAGAACGTGTCCAACTTGTAGGTCATAGGGCAGTTCTTTTTTATGAGCCGGTCTTTCGTAGACTTTTGGCTGTAGACCTCTGTTTGTAATTCTGTTGATTTGTGAAAGTGTTATGTTGTTGAATTACTTCCTGTTTTGCTATCCCATGAGTTTTTGTCAAGGGTTTTATAATACATTCCGCTTGCGCATTAATGATTGAATGGGGTTGGCGACACTACCTGGGAATGTCGCATTTGCATGACCATGACAGGATGTTGGCACGCTCGAGGTTTGGGGCGTGACACCTAGTCCTACACAAGTCGATTATCTCCCAAAGCTTGACCTTGACTTGGAGGTGGCCGCTCTTTATCCCACTTGTATTTTTTGAACAGTCCACTTTTATCCAATATAATTGACAAAACAGAGATATTCTCTTCTTCTTCCGACTGGCTTTGTGGCTGGCTTTAGCTCAACTTTCATTCAAAGATCCAGGTTCTCTCTCTCTCTCTCTCTCTCTCTCTCTCTCTACGCGTGTGCCTAGCGTTATGGTATTTTTGTTGGTTTGTCAAAGGATTTTGAACAGTGTTTAGTGAAACTTTCCATAGCATATGTGCTAACATGGAGCCATTAACAATTTCATATCATTCTTCTGCATGAACAAGTAGCTATTAACGGTTGCTGCTTACATGAGTACGGTGCTCGTCTTGATGTCGTGCACCGGCTTTTATGGCAGCACTAGAAAAGGCGGAGAAGGTCATATCTTGGTAGATGAGATTCTGGACCTGTGGAGTTCCCCGCAATACAAAGTGAAAAATAAGAGGAATATGTTGCTCGAAATTTTCGATAAAAAGGATTAAATGGTGATCATTTGAAAGTTGGACTTAATCAAAAGATTTCTTTTAAAGCAAAGAAGGCCAATTTTAGTGCGGTGTGATTCGTACAATGATTTTAACCTGAAAAAAGAAGGAAAAAAACATAAGACGAAACACTGAAAAGTGATTAAAGATGTTCAAAGTAGCATGTTTCATAGCTAAGTTAGTGTAGAGTTGGACATCAGGACGTGTAGTGTTTGTTCTTCATCCTAGCTTGGGAGACTGACTTCTAGTTGACTTACTACGGACACGTCTCTTTCTTCTTTTGAGATGGGGCAGCACTATCAAAGAATTTTTGATGCATTTGCTTGAAAGGCAAGTTGCATAAAAGAAGGATAAACAGAGTTACTGCAAACACTATCGCGAGGGAGACATGCTCATATGTTGCCAACTCAGATTTCAGATAGCATAATCTCCGGCTATGGAGAGAACAATATATGGTCCAAGGACCATGTAGATCAAGTACATCTGGATCAATTGATAGTCAGGATTCCATAGTGAGAAACATATAACTAATGATTTCAATACTATGAGTTCACATGATCTGTAGACCATACGGTAACTTATCGGCGAATGCTTACCTACCAGGGTATTGTGTTACAAGCAGCACCCTTGTGGACCTTATCTGTATTTCTTAAAGATCAAGTTGATGCACCGGTCACGTGTCGGTTATGTAACGAGCAGCAACTGACATGTACTCGTAAACAAGTCCTGTATGTCGATGCCAATCAGTATTGACATTTGTGATACGTTGTGCAACTCTATCTCTAATTTAGCTACTCTAAGCTAGTTTGAGTCCATCACGAATTCCCCATAATTCAGTTTCCACACTAGATGCCTTAATCCAATGTAGTCTCAAATCATCCTTCCCAAGGACGTTTCAATTGAACCGATATAAGTCGTGACTGTTTGAGGCTGCTGTCGCATGGCTAAAGAAAGTGTATATAGTTGCTGGGGTCAAGGCCGTTCGTGTGGCGTGGTGGAAGAACTACAGTTTTGAAAGAACCTAATGTGCATTTTTAGATTTCAAAACTGCCCAACAGGTTGAAGCCAAGGCAACACAGAGAGAGACCTACAGTTTGGGTTTGAGCGAGTGAGGTGTTGGCGTTAAGCAAACTGACACCATGTTTTCGCAAGTTGTTCAATGAATTCCCATTTTGATTAAGATCAACCAGAGCTAGTACAAAACTTTGATTTATAAAGGTCTAAGCTACATCTATTTTTCAGCTGTTGTGCCATGTTCATTCTCAATCCCACTCCACAAAAATTTCTCACGAGTCTATCAATTCATTAGAATTACTTGGCTTCTATGGGATCACTACTGCATGAGAGGTAGAACTCAAGTGACTTATTGAGTCAAGAGTCACTCACTCGATCTGATACTTATAGAAACGAAAAACATAATGCTTTGCCGTGGAATTCTGTACGATTGATGTACATCTAGGCTGCCAAAATTTTCTACGTTTGTCAATGATGATCATGCTCTTCATTGTTTCCTAATGCACCTCCTAAACAACTAGGACTCCCATCACTCCTATCACTATCAAATTATCTATGAGCTGCTATGTTATCAACTAAATGAATGTCATGGATAACAACAGTGTTATAATATTATAATATCCATTTCATACTTCTTCCAATTCCTTTTCAGGGCATGGAATGATTTCGAAAATGTCTTTAGGCCATCCTCAAACATTTTCTTTCCACTAGCTCTTCCATTACTGAGATTGTACATTAAACTTTTGTATTTCTATATAATCATTCATCAATGACTCAAATTTTCAGATTTTGGCAGTTGCAGGTGTTAAAGCAATGAACAGAAGCTAGTGAAAGATGCAAACGAGCCACTGAATCTTTGGAGCAATGATAGCTCACGGCTCAGTGAGAATGTGTCGGATGAAAGAGGCTCTAGCACAAATGGTCTTCGTCCTTTCATTAAGCATTCCGTCTGCCAATTCCGAATCCTTTGACAACATTTCTTTCAATTTCCCATCTTTATCGAACGATGAGAGAATAACTTTTCAGGGCAATGCCTCTGTCCTGAACTCTGTCATCCAACTCACTCTAGGTGTGCCATCGGAGAGACCGACCCGCACAGTTGGCCGAGCAATATATCATCAACCCATGCACCTGTGGGATAGTTCAACAGGGAATGTGGCAGATTTTGTCAACCAGTTTACTTTCGCTATCAATTCCCGTATGAGCTATTCCCATGCTGATGGATTGGTTTTCTTTCTCGCTCCTAATGGGTCGTAGATCCCAGAACACTCAGAAGGACGCTTTCTAGGCCTTTCAAGTTCCCAAACTCTACCAACTCTAGTACTGCATTTGTTGCGGTAGATTTTGATACTTTCTATAACCAATCAACAATACATGGGATCCGCTCTGTAATCATTTTGGTATCGATGTAAACAGCCTGGCTTCTGTCAGTAATACTTGTGTCTCATGGATGAATAAAAAGATAATCCTTGGTCAACAACTCCGTGCTCAGGTCACATACAATTCGAGAGCACTGAACTTGAGTGTTGTTTTCAGAGATGATGCTGATAATTATACCAGCCCCTACTATCAGCCAGTCAATCTGACAGAGTACTTGCCAGAATGGGTGGTTTTCGGTTTCTCGGCAACAACAGGGCTGTTGTTTGAGGCTCATACAATTTTCTCGTGGAAATTCAACTCCAGTCTCCGTATCCTAGACAACGTAAATGGCACGACCAATGTGACTACTATCGACACACCAAGACAAGGGAAAAAGAGTAAGTTCTGGGTGAAGGGGCCTATCTTAGGCTTAAGCTCTTCGGTGTTCCTCATCCTTGTTGCAGGATTTGGCTGGTATGCTTATAAGCTACAGAGAAATAAAAATGATCGAAGTGGAGAAGAAGAAGATGTTCCGGGAATGGATGAAGGATTTGAACAATCGAAGGGACCCAAGAAGTACTCCTACAGGGTCTTGGCTGTCGCAACTAACAACTTTGCCAATACCCGGTTGCTTGGGAAAGGAGGATTCGGAGGAGCGTACGAAGGCCACCTCGCTGATGCAAATTCCCATGTTTCCATTGAAAAGATCACTCCAAATTCCAAACAAGGCGTAAAGGAGTACGCTATGGAAGTGAAGACAATTAGACATCTGAGGCATAAAAACTAAGTGGAGCTAGTCGGCTGGTGTCATGAGGGAAATAAATTCCTGCTTGTGTATGAGTACATGACTAACGGAAGCTTGGACTCTCATTTATTCAAAGGCAATGTACTGCTGATATGGGAAAGGAGCTACAATGTTGCTCAAAGCATCGCCTTGGCGCTGAAAAACTTGCATGAGGATTTGAAATAATATGTCATGCACAAGGATATGAAGTCTAGCAATATCCTAGTCAATGTACATTTTGAGGCTAAATTGGGCGATTTTGGCCTAGCTCAGATAGTCAACCATGCTAAAGGCTCACAAACCACTGTATTGTTAGTTGCTGTGACATCCCGAATTTCGACCTCGTCCAGAACATATGAAATGTGCATATCGTCGGCGTGCCTATGGTCCTTTTTCTTTGAGCTGATCACTCACGAGTTAACTAACTTATTGGGTGAAGCCGTTAAGGGATATATCCGCGGTAAAATCCCTAAAAGCTACCTTATTTGTTGGATTGGACTAAAATCACGTTCGGTCAATTTTAATCATGAAATTTAATTCGGTTTTGGGAATCGAATATCCGAGCGTGTCACAATTCATTTTTAGGACCTTGTCTCATCGATCGTCAAATTATCGACGAGTCCGAAATTTCAAGAAAGAAATTATCGGAGGAAAAATCGAAGACCGGAAGAAATTAGAAAGGGAAAGAGAAAAGAAAATTAAGAAAAATATGATTTTTAGATTTCTTTTCTCTCTCTCCCTTTTCTCTCTTTCTTTTCTCTCTCTCTTCTCTCTTTTTCCCTCCCCCTCGTGCGAATTCCCCACCGCCCACTTTCTCTCTTTCTTTTTACTCTTTGACCGGTCAATGCCTATCCTCTCTCTCTCTCTCTCTCTCTCTTTTCTTCTTCTTCCTTCCTCCGCACGTCCGAGCGACAAAACCAGCTTTTCTTCTCCTTCTTTTCTTCGCGTGTGAACCAGGAGCTCGGAGATCGCAGCTCGCCGAGAACCGCTTGCCGCTCGCCGCACCGCCGCCCGCGCTCGTGTGCTCGCCGCCGTTCGCGCACGCCCAGGCCACGCGAACCAGCCCTGTTTCTTCTCTGTTCCGCACCGACCAGCCACCGTCCGGCCACCTCCGGCCACCGCCTAGCCTCGCCGGACCTCCCCCTCGTCCCCCTCGCCCTCCGCCGGCCTCCCCTCGCTGCCTTAGCCGCCGGAGCAGCTCCAATCGGCTCCGTCCAGCAAACCCACGAAGTGGGTATCCAGCACTTCGGGCCCGCTTTTAGGCCGTTTCCCGGCCCCGAACCCGAGCCGTGCTTTGGGAACAATCGTTCCTCGCGTCGCCGCCGTCGGATTGATCCGTTGCGCGCGATTTGGTGAGTAATCTCACTAATCCAGGATTAGTTGGCTAATTATGCTTAAGGTTGGTTTAGATTTAATTAATTATGTTTAGGTTGTTAGATTAGATTAAATTAGCAATTATTAGCCAATTGTGATGTGATTTAATTAAATTGATTGCGCAATTAGCAAGTAGACGTGGTCTACTATTTATTGGAAGTATCTTGGGAATTTTCCGAACCCTTAGTGGGCTTCAATTTGGTGATTCGGGCCTAAGTGGGACTTTTGGCATTTAAATATTAATTTTCGGAATTAAATTAAATAATTATTTATTTTCCGAAAATTCAAGGGAAATGATCCGAACCGGAAAATTATGCTGATGATCGTGGTGCAGCCCGTTTATTTAAATTGGCTTTATTTTGAGCTAAATGGATTTTTTAATAATTATTAATTAATTTTCGAAATTAATTATTTATTTATTTATTTTTCGGAAATTAAGAATTTGATGGCCGACGACCGAAATTTCGTGCTGATCATCGTGGTGCAGTTCATTTATTTAATTGAGCTTTATTTTGTGCTGAAGTGAATTAATTGTGATCACAAGATTATTTTCCTAGGTTAATTAATTTGGAAAAATTAATTGGAAAATAACCGAGTGTCGGTTGACAGCACCAAAAGTGTTTTGGTGGACGCTAATAATGGTGGGAATTGTGGAATCGAAATCATCATATTTTGGCTAAGGCCAATCGTGTACTAATGCACGATATTTTATTAATGATGATAAAAGATGAAAAGATATGCTGTGTGAAGAAATGCTGTGTGATGTGGCTCGGCGATTATTACATCGCTTTGGCATGTAGGATGCCTTAGAGAATGCACGTAAATTGTTGGATATTGATCATGCATGTGTGGCGATAGATGATCATGCCTGTGTGGCGATAGTTGATCATGCAAGTGTGGCGATAGATGATCATGCCTGTGTGGCGATAATTGATCATGCCTGTGTGGCGATAATTGATCATGCAAGTGTGGAGTAGATCGTGCCTGCATGGCTGTATTTCTGTGTATCGAGTATTGTGCCCATGTGGCTGAAGGAAAGTGGAATGTCTACGAGTATGCACATAAAGTGTTTATTATACATCATCGTGGCGAATAGACGCCCGAGAGCATTATTGTAGCTCTGTGACATAGTGTACTATTGGGGATTATATGGTGTGGAGTGAGATGACCTAGAAATGGTCCAATTGACATGTAATCGACAATGTCAATTGATCATTGTTTTGATTTGATGTTGTGAATTGATTGACTGAGTGGGAATGACCGTGAGTGGTCTTATTGGCTTGTAATCGAGTAGGTTGATTTGATCGATGCTTCGATCGGTGATATGATTGCTTGAGTGCCTATTGTGAATTGTACTGACGTGCAGGTGGGATATGATGCTAAGGTACGTCTTCTAACCTATGCGTGTTTAGGCAGCCTTTAGTATAATAGTTTACTAATCGGGCTTAGTGGGGTAGAACTCGCTGAGACGTAGTCTCATCCCAGTTTGGGGAAAACATTTCAGGATCCCGACGAGGAGCTGAGGAGGAGGAATTTGTGAATGAGAACTCGCAGGTGAAATTGAGGAAGAGAATGATCTGAGTGAAGAGGAATCAGAGGAGGATCAGGATGATCTCGAGTATGACTTAGACGAGGATTGAAATTCCATCTCTTTGTGAACCCTTTTGTATATGTGTAGATAGAGTGAGATTCTGAAGTTGCGAATAGTTTGTGAAGTGCTCTGTCTAATGCCATGTATAAAGGTTTGGTTGTAAATTTCAATATGAAAGATATAGCCTGCTTTTCTATCCCATTGTTTTATTGTCTGGAGATTTTAACTGCTTCCGCATGTGCTTAAAAATGAAAGGGTCGGCGATACATTGTCCTGGGATATCGCATTATAAAATCGACCAAGTGAGACAGATGTGTGCGTGCCTGAGGATCGGGGCGTGACAGTTGCAAGGCCAAAAAAGACTTGAGCCCATATGATAAGTTATAAAAAGAAATATAGTTTCTCACTATTTATATAAAGTGGTAGCCACAAAAGAAATAAGTCAATTCATGGTCCGATTGAGCTGAAATTTTGTCAGCATATTTGTGGCGCAATTTTCTTGAATCTAAATGGTTTGCTTTTCATTTGAAGCTCCCTACATCAAGTTTTTCATGGATTGATCAAAACCTGCGTTTTTTGTTAGATTTATCGTTAATCTCTTGTGAAATTCAAGTGTATTGTCAAGAATTATGTTCTTGAGATCTTTGCTGCTATGTACCTCTAGTATTTGCTAAAGAATAACATTGTTTACCCAATTTTGTCAATAGTGAAGATTTTTGGGTGGACTCAAATCCCGTGGTTTTTTATCTCCTCACATTAAGGAGGTTTTCCATGTAAAAAAATTGTCATGTGTTCATGTGCTTGGTATTTATTTTACTCTACAATAACAATTCCTATTAGGTTTACACAAGAGGGGAGATTATTTTATTTCGCTGCATTAATTCAATATTATTTGAGTTGTTACTATTCTCCCATCATAGTGGTATGAGAGCATCTGGTTATTGCTTGATTTTTCTACCTTGTGTTAAACAATAGAAATGAATACAAGTATAATGGTTACACTGAATGGTTCAAATTATCATATTTGAATAGAAAAGATTGAAGACCTTTTATATGTGAAAGATTTTTATTTGTCCATATTTTTCAAGGAGAAACCAAAAAAAAAAAAAAACTAATACTGAATGGTCTATATTTCATCATCAAGTGTGTGGTTATATTAGGCAGTGTGTGGATGATAATGTTTTGAACCATATTATTGAGGAAACACATGCATGTAGTTTATGGGATAAGTTCGAACAATTATATGCTCAAAATACTAGGAATAATAAGTGATTTTTTATAAAATATATGATGGCTTTGAGATATCAAGATGATACTCGTTTGACTAATCATTTAAATTCATTTTAAGGAATTATAAATCAGTTGGTTGCGATAGGAATCAAGTTTGATTATGAGATACAAGCACTATGGTTGCTTAGTAGTTTGCCGGACTCCTGGGAGACGTTCCAAACATCTTTGTCTAATTCTGCCCCAAATGGTACCATTACCATAGATTTGGCCAAGAGTAGTATTTTGAATGAAGAGATGAAAAGGAAGACACAATAATCATCATATTCACATTATGATGCCTTGGTTGTTGAGAAAAGGAGAAGAAGTGAGTCTCGAGATCTGAGAAATAGAAATAAAAGTCAAGATAAAAGCAGAGGTAAGTATAATAAATTTGTTACTGTTGAGAGCCATTATTGTCATTAGAAGGGACATATTCAAAGGTTTTGTCACCAGTTAAAAAGGGAGAAACAAAAGGCGAAAGGTAAAGAGAAGAAAAATGATAACGACAGTGATGACAATCGTGTTGCTGCACTTAAAGAATAATTTCTCATTATTTTTTATGGTGATGTGGCAAATTTTGTATCTCATGAGACCGGTTGGGTAATTGATAGTGGTGCATCCGTCCATGCTACGTCTTGTAGGGATTTCTTTATATCATACAGGTCAGGTGACTTCGAATCTATAAAAATGGGAAACAATGGGGAAGCTCAAGCTGTAGGCATCAGTGATGTGTGCCTAGAAACAAGCAATGGCACAAGGTTAGTATTGAATAATGTTAAACATATACTTGATATCCGCTTGAATTTGATTTCTACAGGCAAATTGGATGATGAGGGGTATTGCAGCACATTCAGTAATGGTCAATGGAAGCTCACCAAAAGTTATCTTCTTATGACTAGAGGTAAAAAATATTATTCGTTGTACATTATGTAGGCAAAGTTGTCCACGGACAAAATTAATGCAGTAAACAATGAAGATGCAGTTGAGTTATAGCATAAGAGGCACAATCACATCATTGAGAAGGGTTTGTCATTATTGGCTAAGAAGAAGCTCTTTTTAGGATTGAAAAGCTCAATGCTAGAGAAGTGTGCTTACTGTTTAGCAAGAAAACATAACAAAGTTGCATTTAAAAGCTTCCATCCTTCAAGAAAGCCAGGTATATTGGATTTAGTTCATTCTAATGTTTGCCGTCCTATGAAAACAAAATCACTTGGTGGCTCTCTTTATTTTGTTACCTTCATAGATGCTTTTTCAAGGAAAAATTGGATTTATACTTTGAAAACTAAAGATCAAGTATTATATGCTTTTAAGCAATTTTAGGCTTCAGTTGAGAGACAAACTGGAAAGAAATTGAAATGCATCAGAATTGATAACGGGGGAGAGTATAATAGACCTTTAAATGAATATTGTAGACAACAAGGTATTCGACATCAAAAGACACCTCCAAAAACGCCTCAATTAAATAGCTTAACTGAGAGAATGAACATAACACTAGTTAAAAGGGTAAGATGCTTACTTTCATAGTCAAAGCTACCTGGATCCTTTTAGGGTGAGGCTTTAAGTACAATTGTGCATGTATTAAATCTTACTCCACGCATTTCTTTAAAATTTGATGTTTCTAATAGAGTTTGGATAAGCAAAGATGTTTCTTATGATTATCTGCGTGTCTTTGGGTGCAAAGCATTTGTGCATATTCCCAAAGATGAAGAGTTCTAAATTTAATGTGAAAACATGACAATATATATTTATCAGTTATGGACAGGATATGCTTGGCTACAAATTTTATGATCTGGTTGAAAAGAAAATTGTAAGAAGCAGAGACATTGTGTTTATGGAAGATCAAACAATAGATGATATTGAGAAAGCATAAATGATTTCAGCATCATAGGTTAGTGATAATTTGGTTTATTTAGATTCAGTTCCTCTTACAAATATTCCTACACGGGTTGATGAAGAGTAATAGGAAGTCAATGTTCCAAACAACGCACTTGTTCCTGAACATGTTGAAACAGATAATAATATTCCTGAATTAGAGGCTCAATTAGATGTTCCACTGGATGTTCAAGTCCGAAGATCCGTTAGAGACTGACGACCTTCCACCAGGTATTCTGAAGATGAGTATGTATTATTGACTAATGCAGGTGAACTAGAGTACTATGTAGAAATAATAAAAGATGAGTACAAAAGCAATTGGTTTGATGCTATTGGAGATGAGATGCAATCACTTTATAATAATCATACTTTTGAGTTGGTGGAGTTACCTAAAGGTAAAAGAGTTTTAAAGAACAAGTGAGTATATAGGTTGAAGCAAGATAAATATACTTCACAACCACGGTACAAAGCTAGATTGGTTGTTAAGAGATTCAGTCAGAGAAAGGGTAATGATTTTGATGATATGTTTTCTCCAGTAGTGAAAATGTCTTCTATCCATATGGTACTAGGCTTGGCAGCTACCCTAGATTTGGAAATTGAGCAAATTGATGTTAAAACAGCATTCTTACATGATGACTTAAAGGAAGAGATATACATGGAACAACCTGAGGGTCTTAAAGTGAAAGGGAAAGTGAATTATGTGTGCAAATTGAAGAAAAGTCTCTATGCTCTACAACAAGCACCAAGCCAATGGTACAAAAAGTTTGCGTCAATTATGACAAAATAAGGCTATAAGAAGACTTCTTCGGATAACTGTGTGTTTATCCAAAAAATTTATGATGATGAATTTATTATTCCCTTGCTTTATATTGATGATATGATGATTGTTGGCAAGAATGCTTCAAGAATTGAGTTATTGAAAAACCAATTGAACAAGTCTTTTGCCATGAAAGACTTGGGCTGAGCGAAGTAGATTCTTGGCATTAGAATTACTTGAGAGAGAGATGCTAAGAAGTTGTTTTTATCGCAAGAGAAATATATCGAGAAGATACTTCAGAAATTTTATATGGACAAGGCTAAAATGGTTAGTACTCCTCTTGCTACCCACTTTAAGTTAAATATGAAGCAAGGTGACTGATAAAGAGAAGAAAGATATGGAAAGTGTTCCGTATGCCTCGGCTGTAAGAAGCTTAATGTATATAATGGTATGTACACGCCCAGACTTGGTGCACGCAGTTAGCATCGTAAAAAGTTATTTGTCAAATCTAGGTAGAGAGCACTAGAATGCGATGAAGTAGATTATGAGGTATATTTGGGGAACTTCAAATTTAAAACTCAATTTCGAGATCGAGAAACTTAAGTTAGTTGGATACACAGATTCCAACTTGGCAGGAGATATTGATACTCATAAATCTACTTTTGGTTATTTGATTTCTTTTGTGGGTGGAACTGTGTAATGGAAATCAAGATTGCAGAAGTGTGTTGCACTTTCTACAACCAAAACTAAATTTATTGCAACGACTGAAGCTAGTAAAGAGATGCTATGGATGAAAAAGTTCTTAGAAGAACTTTAGTTCAAGCAAAAGAGGTATGTGCTATTTGAGATAATCAAAGTGCAATTCATCTTGGTAAAAATTCAAATTTTCATTCTAGATCAAAACATATTGATATTAGATATCATTGGATAAGGGATGTTATAGATAAAAAGTTGTTGGAATTTGAGAAAATTTATATGGATCATAATGGCTCTAATATGATGATGAAGACTTTACCAAAAGAAAAACTTGAACATTGCCAATTGATAGCAGGGATGGCAAATCCCTCAACATTGTTGTGAGGGGACGATTTGGGTTGCGCATGATAAAATTTCTGAAACAGAAAATGATTTCTGGCCAGAAATCAATTTCTTAATTTCTATTTCCTGGACAAGTTTTGTAGCAAAGAAACCCGTTTGATAACGACTCAAAATTTCTATTTCTGAAATAGAAATCCGTTTGATAACAGAACAAAATTTCTATTTCTATGAATAGAAATTGATTAGATAACAACATAGGAAATCCCCAAATACAAAATAATAGTCGAAATAATACTAAAACAACATAGGAAATCCTCAAATACAAAATAATAGTCGAAATAATACTAATACATTACAACAGCATATTATTATCCTTTGCCATTTTATTAGTAATTATTTTCCTAAGCGTATTTATTTGGTTTCCCTCATCGGCTCATTTTCAAGCTCATCCTGCGTAGATTCAGACAAGTATTGCGGAAGCATGAATATGGGTGCCATCAATGGCGCCTATACAGCCTTGTCATTTTATCAAAAACTAGTATTATACAAGATTATCAACAAAATAAAATTAATGGTGTAAAGGAATATATGAGAATTCTACCTTAAAGTAACGTTTATGATTAGGAACCAATCGGGGGAAGGTCGGTTTATTTTGATTATCGAATTGAATCAGTCCAGTTGCTCATCCCTAATTTCTTTATTGTTGCTCAATGAACCTTTAATGGCCCTTCCATAGCAAAGAGAGAGATTCTTTTAAATCTCTTGCCTTCGAATTAAAATTCAAGATTGTGTAACAATCTAATTATTTTGATTTTGCAAGAATTTTGAATCCGTAAAAAAATAAGGTTAAATTTCTAGGCATGTTTTTTATTCATCTATTACATAAGAACTTTTTCTTCAAATGGCCATGTGCGTGCCTTTTCTAGGAGGAAAGAGCCACATTGTTTTTAAGTAAGCATTTAAGAACTCTGGTTGTTTTTGAAAATTGGGGACCCATTCGATTGCCTTTCATCCTAAAGAGGAAGTTATAAAAAAAAAATTGAAAAAAAAAACACGAGCAAAATAAGAAAAAGAAAATTAGCAATAATTTGTAAAATTGTGGTTATGAGTGAATTAAGTTAGCAAGAAAGCGCAAGGTTTTTTTATATGGTTTGATTTCAGTTTCTGATTTCTATTTCAGAAACTGAGAAGTTAAAAGTTTCAGCTTATGATTTCTTCAATTTCTCTATTTCTGAAATAGAAATCTGTTTCAGAAATAGAAAAATCAAATTACATTACCAAATGGATTTCTATTTCAAACCTGTTTCGGGAAACAGAGAAATCAAGAAATCGAGAAACATAAATTTTGTCATGCACGCCCTTGTTAGCTAAGTTCACTCCTATGTGAAAGAAGCCCAATAAGTTGCAAGTCCAAAAAGAGTTTGAACCCATATGATAAGTTATATGGAGAAATAGTATTTCTCACTATCTATATAAAGTGGTAGCCGCAAAAAGAAACAGTAACAAGAAAAAAAGATAAAGTAGAAAATATGGAGATTAGGGCAATATATGATATATATCAAGCTGACATTGGAGGTTGATTCGTGGTCCGATTGAGATGAGATTTTGTCAGCATGTTCGTGGCATAATTTTCTCAAATTTAAACGGTTTGATTTTCGTTTGAAGCTCCCTACATCATGTTTTTCATGAATTGATCAAAACTTACGTTTTTGGTCAGATTTATCATTGATCTCTTGTGAAATTCAAGTATATTGCCAATAATTATATTCTTGAGATCTTTTCTGCTATGTACCTCTAGTATTTGCTAGAGAAAAACATTGTTCACCCAATTTTGTTGATAGTGAAGATTTTTGGGTGAACTCAGTCCCGTGGTTTTTTATCTCCTCACATCGAGGAGGTTTTCCGCGTAAAAAAATTGTCTTATGTTCGCGTGCTTGGTATTTATTTTACTCTACTATATCGATTCCTATTAGGTTTACACAAGATGGGAGATTATTTTATTCTACTGCGTTAATTCGATATTATTCGAATTGTTACTGTTCTCCCATCATGTATTGGCTA
This sequence comes from Eucalyptus polyanthemos subsp. polyanthemos, assembly GCA_017140185.1. Classification (NCBI taxonomy): domain Eukaryota; kingdom Viridiplantae; phylum Streptophyta; class Magnoliopsida; order Myrtales; family Myrtaceae; genus Eucalyptus; species Eucalyptus polyanthemos. Next base: position 17,885,084 of record CM029463.1, on the reverse strand, counting down.
GGATCATGGGATATTTGGCCCTGGGATGTATCTACATAGGCAAGGCAACTAGGAAATCTGATGTCTATAGCTTCGGAGTTGTGCTATTAGAAATTGCTTGTGGACGAAAAGCTATCAATCTAAGAGCATCAAAAGACCAAGTCCAACTAGTGGAGTGGGTCTGGGAGCTCTATGGAATTGGAAAGCTATTAAATGCGATGGATCCAAAGTTAGGAGAAAATTTCGACATGAGACAATTGGAGTGCTTGATGATTGTCGGCCTCTAATGCACTCATCCGGATCCTAAGGAGCGGCCTCCCATAAGCAAGGCAGTAGCCTTTTTGAACTTCAACGTTTCCCCACCCATTCTCCCATTGAAGTTGCCCATCCCGACATATATCGCGCCTCCAAATTTGGTGCCTAATTTGTCACACATTTCATCGTCCAAATTCGCATATAGCGAACCATCAAGTGCTTACATTACTGAACCGTCCGCATTTACCAGCTCTTCCTAGAAATCTTCCAGTTTAACTTCTTCTGCATTTCTTTCAAAGGCAGAGTGATCTCACTGCTTTTTTGAGTTATGTATTGCAACTTTGTGTCCTACGATTAGTAAGTATTACATGTATGGAAGCACTGCTGCTCGTTGCTACGACTTGTTATATTGGACGGAATTGATTGGTCTGCAGAAACTAAAAGCCGGAGAATCTTGTTTCCTTGTAATAAGGACCTAGAACTAGTGCTGCGGTCCTCGGTGGTTCTCATTAGTGATCCATTGCTTTGCTTTTCTTTATATTTTTAAATCTCTAACTTTATTTCTTTAGCTTTTTGATAATGAAAAAATGTCACGTCAATTGTCATGCTAACACGATTAAAGATTGGGACTTGACTTTTTGATGTAGAACAATATGCAAATGTCTTTCTGGAAACAATGGAGCGTCATAAGAGCGAGCGGTCCCACAAATCAAAGAGGATTGTGTGATCTTCAAGATTGCAAAAAAGGGTTACAATATTTGATTCACGCGTTTCCCTTTATTTATTATTAGATTTTAGATATTATGGTTTATCTGAAATATTATGCTTTATCAATATCGTTTCCTTAATTTGTTATTAGATTTTAGATTTCCTAGTTTATCAATATCTTTTCAATTTTGTTACTAGATTTCAGTTATTTTGTTATTTTCTAGATGGCGACCTCCTTATAAATAGGCGTCAAAGATATTGTAATGGACACTTCCTTATTGAAAAATAAACACCATCTTTTGGAATTCTATCCAAGCATCGCTTTCTCTGCGTCATTTGGTATCAGAGCAGGTTTCTCTTGTGACGATGGCTAATAACGTTAATGTCAATCTCCCCGTAGCTGAAGGCCGCAGAAACGGGCCTATTACACGGGATGAGTTCAACCAATTTGCAGAGCAAACCGAACGGAGGTTTCAAGAATTACTTGTCGCCATCCAACGTTTGTCTACCAACCCCATACCTGGTGTTCTTCCGGCTGAACATGATCAGGCAGCTCGCGACCCGGAAGCAGCTATGGAACGTGGGGCAAATCCCCGACAGAGGCAACAAGCCTATGTCGAGGACTCTGAAGGAGAAGAAGAATTCCTAGATCGGCCTATCCGTGGAGGCCACCGGAACCGGGGATATCGACGAGACCCCGAGCAATATCAACTTAAGGTTGACCTTCCGACCTTTAATGGCAATTTGAATATTGAAGACTTTTTGGATTGGCTTTGGGAAGTTGAGAAATTCTTCGATGCCATGGAGATTGAAGAGGATCGCCAAGTAAAATTGGTGGCATACAAATTGAAGGGTGGTGCCTCAGTGTGGTGGGAGCAAGCGCAACTGACTCGACGTCGACAAGGAAAAGCTCCCATCTGAACATGGAATCGGATGAAGGAAATGTTGAAGGTTTGGTTCCTTCCAACCGATTATGAGCAATTATTATTTCAACAATTTCATAATTGTAAGCAGCTAAGCCGATTGGTCCAAGCTTACACGGAGGAGTTTCTCCGACTTTCCGCCCGTAACAACCTCGCTAAGTCGGAGGCACAACAGACCGCCAGGTACATTAATGGTTTGCGACTTAATATTCAAGATCGTGTTTCACTACATCGTTTGTTCTCCGTTGAGGATGCTCAAGAGATGGCCCGAAAGGTTGAGATGCAATTAGAGAGAACTAGCCCCATTAATCGGGATAACAATGATTCCGCTCGAGGATTATCTGGGAAGGGGAGACAACTAGATGTTTCAGAATCCTCCAACCAGCAAACCAACACTATAAACCAAACTCCAAGAAGTAGTACTGGGGTGCGCAAGGAACCAGTCATCGCAAACAACCGTAATGCCAATCAGAATGCCCAAAACCCGTACGCTAAGCCACCACCAATCAAATGCTACAAGTGTAACGAATTGGGACATCATTCGAGTGATTGTCCACGGCGGAAGATGGCCAATGTTGTCATGCACGACGATGACATATACGAAGATGACTGGATTGATGAGGAAGAAGTGGAGGATGAGGAGGGCGAGCATGTCAATTGCGTTGTTAGGAGACTATTGCTCGCTCCACGAAGAGAAGACACGCAGCGGAATAGTCTTTTTCGTGCCCATTGTACTGTCAACGGCAAAGTTTGCGATGTCATCATTGATAGCGGAAGTTGTGAGAACATAGTGTCCAAGGCTTTGATGGATCATCTACAACTAAAGACGGAGTTACATCCCTCCCCTTATACAATCGAGTGGATTCGTAAAGGGGCCGAACTCAAAGTGACGCAGCTATGTCATTTACCTATTTCAATTAGAAAGTCCTATAAGGACACTATAATTTGTGATGTAGTGGAGATGGATGCATGCCATGTCCTACTGGGCCGACCATGGCAATACGATGTTGATATCACTCACAGGGCTCATGAGAACACATATTCTTTTGTGTGGAAAAAGATGAAGATTATTTTGAAGCCAATGAGTAACAATCCCCAGGCCCCAAAGAAGTAAAGTGCAACGTCCGTAAACGTGAGGGCATGTATATGATTGTGGAGAAAGGCAATCAAGAAGCCATTATTCCAATTCCGGAGGCTCTTCAGCCCTTATTGAGGGCATTCAGCGATGTTATTCCGGAGGATCTACCTGTTGGACTACCACCCTTGAGGGATATTCAACATGAGATTGATTTTCTTCTAGGAGCGAGCCTCCCTAATTTGCCGCACTACCGGATGAATCCGAAGGAGAACCAGATTTTGAAAGACCAAGTAGGAGAACTTCTTCGAAAAGGCTTTTTGCGCGAAAGCATGAGCCCTTGTGCAGTTCCCGCACTCCTCACTCCGAAGAAAGACGGAAGCATGCGTATGTGCATTGATAGCCGGGCAATTAATCGGATTACTGTCAAGTACCGATTCCCAATCCCTCGCTTGGATGACATGCTCGACCGGCTTACGGGATCAAGGGTCTTTACAAAGATTGATCTACGTAGCAGATATCACCAAGTTCGCATCCGCCCTGGCGATGAATGGAAAACCGCCTTTAAAACAAGTGAAGGTTTGTATGAATGGCTTGTCATGCCGTTTGGCCTCACGAACGCACCTAGCACCTTCATGCGTTTGATGACTCAAGTTCTTAAACCTTTTATTGGCAAATTTGTGGTGGTCTACTTCGATGACATTCTCATATATAGTCCAGATGACCAACAGCATATGGAGCATCTAAGGGACGTCTTATCGACCTTGCAGACAAACCAATTATACATTAATTTGAAGAAGTGTAGTTTCATGACTGATCGACTCCGCTTCTTGGGGTATATTGTCGGAGCAGAAGGCCTTCAAGTTGATGTAGAAAAGGTAGCTGCCATCCACAACTGGCCAACTCCCCAGACCGTTGGGGAGGCGCATAGCTTCCATGGGCTTGCGACATTCTACCGACGCTTTATTCGAAATTTCAGTTCTATTATGGCTCCAATCACCGGGTGCTTGAAGAAAGGAAAATTTCATTGGGGTGATGAAGCAGAAGCCAGCTTTGCTCTCATCAAGGAAAAACTTTCCACGGCACCAATACTGATGCTCCCGAATTTTGAAAAGGTATTCGAACTAGACTGTGATGCTTCTAGTGTAGGAATTGGTGATGTTCTTTCCCAGGAAGGTAAGCCTATTGCTTAATTTAGCGAGAAACTTAATGATGTTCGCAAGCGATGGTCTACTTATGAGCAAGAGTACTTTGCTGTAGTACGAGCTATCAAGCATTGGCAGCCCTATCTTTATCAACACGAGTTTGTCCTTAACACTGACCATCAGGCACTCAAATATATTAAGAGCCAAAGACATCTAAATCGAATGCATGGACGTTGGGTCTCCTTTTTGGAGCAATTCAATTTCGTGCTTCGACACAAGGCGGGCCACTTGAACAAAGTCGCTGATGCACTTAGCCGTCGTGCTGCAACACTTGTCACCATGCGCACTGACATTGTGGGCTTTGACCACCTTTGTGCTCTTTATGCTGATGATGAAGATTTTCAGGAAATTTGGGAAAAATGTTTAGAGACAGGTTCTCACGGCGACATGATCGTTCAGGACAAATTTTTATTCTTTGGCAACAGGTTGTGCATTCCTCGAAACTCTTTACGGGAACAACTTATTCGAGAGCTGCATGGTGGTTCCCTTGGAGGACATTGTGGGCGAGATAAAACTGTTGCCTTAGTTGAGGAGCGGTATTATTGGCCTCAATTGAAACGGGACGTTGGACGATTTGTGAAAAAGTGCTATATTTGTCAGACTGCGAAAGGCCATTCTCAGAACACTGGACTTTACACCCCTCTACCTATTCCTTCTGGACCTTGGATAGACATTTCAATGGATTTCGTGTTGGGGCTTCCCCGAACCCAACGAGGTATGGATTCTGTTTTTGTGGTAGTGGATAGGTTTACAAAGATGGCACACTTTATCCCTTGCAAGAAGACTTCTGATGCTTCTCATGTAGCAAGTTTATTTTTTCGAGAAGTAGTTCGTTTGCATGGTGTTCCAAAAACTATCACCTCTGATCGAGATACCAAATTCCTTAGTCATTTTTGGAGGACCCTATGGCGTTTATTTGGGACGGATTTGCAGTATAGCAGTTCCTTTCATCCTCAAACCGATGGGCAAACTGAAGTTGTCAATCGTACTATGGCGGATATTATTCGGTGTCTTTGTAGTGACATACCAAAGTAATGGGACCGGTATCTTGCTCCTGCTGAGTTTGCTTTTCACAACACTGTCAACCGTTCCACAGGCAAGTCTCCATTTGAGGTTATCTACGGGCGAACGCCACAACATACACTGGATCTCGTGCCTTTGCCCAAAGTCCCAGGATATAGTGTTGCGGCTGAAAATTTAGCAACAAAATTACAAGAGATACAAGAGGGTGTGAAGCAACAGCTAGAAGCTTCCATTATTGTTTACAAAACTGCTGCAGATAAACATCGTCGCCTCAAGGTATTTGCTGAGGGTGATGAAGTGATGGTCTACCTTCGCAAGGAACGCTTTCCTGTTGGTACATATAACAAGCTGAAGCACAAGAAAGTTGGTCCATGTCGAATCGTGAAGAAAATCAATGACAATGCCTATGTTGTTGATCTTCCTGTTGACCTCAACATCTCCCCGACATTCAATGTAGCGGACCTATTTGAGTATCATCCTCTAGATACTCCTCTTTATCCTAATCATAACTCGGGGTCGAGTTCTTCTGAAGTGGAGGAGACTGATGTAGAACAATATGCAAATGTCTTTCTGGAAACAATGGAGCGTCATAAGAGCGAGCGGTCCCACAAATCAAAGAGGATTGTGTGATCTTCAAGATTGCAAAAAAGGGTTACAATATTTGATTCACGCGTTTCCCTTTATTTATTATTAGATTTCAGATATTCTGGTTTATCTGAAATATTATGCTTTATCAATATCGTTTCCTTAATTTGTTATTAGATTTTAGATTTCCTAGTTTATCAATATCTTTTCAATTTTGTTACTAGATTTCAGTTATTTTGTTATTTTCTAGATGGCGACCTCCTTATAAATAGGCGCCAAAGATATTGTAATGGACACTTCCTTATTGAAAAATAAACACCATCTTTTGGAATTCTATCCAAGCATTGCTTTCTCAGCGTCACTTTTCCTCAAAGAATAATAATACGTGAAACAGTTTTGGGATTTGGCCTTTAATTTATACAAATGAAGTATATTTAAATCAAGAGGACTCAGGTCGAGATCTTCAACCTCAATCAAAGCTAAGAGTGTACACACGTAAGATCGTGGGCTCTATGGGTCCCAAATGCATTCAAATCAGCAAGGCAAGTAAGGAATTGGACGTCTATAACTTTGGGTTGTCCTTTTGTAGATAGTGCGCGGAAGAGAAGTGGTCGACTCAAGACTGGTCCCATGCACAGCTTGTGGATTGAGTTTGGGAGCATTGTGGAGCAAGAAGCCTTTTGGAAGCATTAAATCCAAGATTAGGAGAAGAGTTTGATGAGAAACAAGTTCAATGCTTGACAGTTCCAGGGCTTTGGTGTGCTCATTTAGATTATGAGCTCAGGCCTTCTTCTATCAGAGAAGCAACAAAGTATCCTTAACGGTGAGGCTTGGCCACTAGATCTTCCCATAAAGATGCCTGTCTCAACATATCAGCTCCTTTTTCCGGAACATCCATGTTATCATTTCGGAGACTAAATTTTGAATCAGAAAGTCCGCGACCAATTTTGTCAATTAGGACGCAAATTTAAAATGTCCAATTAACAATTCGAGTTCCCAGGAAATATCAGAGCTGCAAGGCCCCGCTAAAGAGAGGACCTTTAGGGACGAAGTTGTGATTTTGTTGCTGAAATTCTTCTTAGTGATGAATATTTTGATTGCTCGAGATCTTTTTGGTGACAGAACTAGAATTTTGTCGGCATAAAGTATTTAGTGATGAAAAAGGTTTTCATCTTGAGATAATCAACAATTATTAAAGGAATTTGTATTTTCCATCCCTAAAAATGAATTTTCGCCATGAAAAAAGGCTTCGTCATTAAAGGTTTCGTCTTAAACGAACGACGAGATTTTTGTCACTACAGATCATTTTCAGAGTCAATTTCTATTTTCTTTGCCAACACTTAGTTGCTATAACATAACATTCTAATGGGTCTATTTTTTGCTTTTTTAGTTTTTGTTCAACTTAAATTTCGCAACTTACGCATTTTGACTTTCTATAAGTCCGATTATTCTGAAACACTCATAAATTGACATTTTGATTTATACATAATTTTTCATAGATTTTCTGAAATTTCAATTATATAAAAAATTTAATGAGAAAAAAGTACCTTGTATTTTTATCTAGGTCCCAAACAAACAGGTTACTTGAAAATACCATACATACATCAATGCCCCTCGTAGATCTTCATGTCTGCTGACTATGCTTCCGATTTTCGCGTTAGAGGCTTGTTTGATTAATGGATTCTTCTTTAGTTTTTCATTGGAGGATGGAAAAGAGGATGGGAAAGGGCACGTGAAAATGTCGCCTGGTCCTACACAGGTCGATTATCTCCCAAAGCAAGACCTTGACTTGGAGGCGGCCGTTCTTTATCCCACTCGTGTTTTTTGAACAGTCCGCTTTTATCCAATATAATTGACAAAACAGAGATATTCTCTTCACTCTCCCTCTCAGTCTCTTCTTCTGCTGACTAGCTTTGTGGCTGGCTTTAGCTCAACTTTCATTGAAAGATCCAGGTTCTCTCTCTCTCTCTCTCTCTCTCTCTCTCTGCGCGTGTGCCTAGCGTTATGGTATTTTTGTTGGTTTGTCAAAGGATTTTGAACAGTTATTAGTGAATCTTTCCATAGCATTTATGTGCTAACAAGGAGCCATTAACAATATCATATCATGCTTCAGTATGAACAAGTGGCCATTAACGGTTGCTGCTATACATTAGTACAGCGTTCATCTTGGCGTCGTGCACCGGCTTTTATGGCGGTACTAGAAAAGGCGGAGATAGTCATATCTCGGTAGATGAGATTCTGGACTTGTGGAGTTCCCCGCAATACCAAGTGAAAAAATAAGAGGAATATGTTGCTCTAAATTTTCGATAAAAAGGATTAAATGGTTATCAGTTGACAAAGCACAAGTCGGACTTCATCAAAAGACTTCATTTAAAGCAAAGAGGGGCAATTTTAGATGGGAAGATTTTTTGGGACATAAAGTTTCAATTGGTCCTAAGAGAAAAGCTGGTAAGTTTCTCTTTGGCGAGTCCGTCCTAGAGGGGTGCGACTTCGTACAATGATTCTAGCCTGAAAAAAGGAGGAAAAAAAACATAAGACAAAACACTGAAAAGTGATCAAAGATGTTCAAAATAGCATGTTTCTTAGCCAAGTTAGTATGGAGTTGGACATCAGGACATGTAGACATGCCCCTTCCCTGCGCACGTCCGGGGACCGAGGCGCAGACGCATTGCCATCCCTCCTCCCCACGCACCACCGCTTGGGCTGTCACATATGGAGTTGGACATCAAGACGTGTAGTATTCTTCATCCTAACTTGGGAGACTGACTTCTAGTTGACTTACTACAGACACGCCTCTTTCTTCTTTTGCAATGGGGTAGCCCTATCAAAGAATTTTTGATGCATTTGCTTGAAAGGGAAGTTGCATGAAAGAAGGATAAACAGAGTTATTTGCAAACACTAGCGCGAGGAAGACATGCTCATATGTTGCCAACTCGGATTTTAGATAGCATATTCTCCAGCTATGGAGAGAACAACATATGGTCCAAGGAACAACATATAATTAACGATTTGGATTATATTTTGACCACAAAAAAAAAAAAAAAAGATTTGGATAATATGAGTTCACATGATCCATAGACCATACATTAACTTATCAGTGAATGCTTAACTAACGTGGTATTGTGTTACGAGCAGCGGTCTTGTAGACCTTATTTATGTTTCTTAAAAATCAAGTTGATGCACCGGTCATGTCAGTTATGTAACGAGTGGCAACTGACATGTACTCGTAAACAAGTCTTGTATGTTGATGCCAATCAGTATTGACATTTATAATATGTTGTGCAACTCAATCTTTAATTTAGCTGCTCTAAGCTAGTTTGAGTCCATCACAAAGTCCCTGTAATTCAGTTTCCACACTAAATGCTTTAATCCAATGTAGTCTCTATTAGAGAAATCATTTATGATATTTTGAAGATGACAAAATAAATCAAATACTATCAACATGTTTAATGATTGAATAACAGATTATGTAGATGATAGAATGTGTAAATGATTTTATCAAGGTTTATATTTAGAAGAACCATAAGATAAACTTTATACTGAAACTAAATTCATTCAGACTGTGTCAAGACCTTAAAGCTAAATATGTTCAAAAGCATAATATATTCAGACTTACGTCCAGATTGTAGAGTCTATTTCAGATAGAAGATACTAAGACTTTACTTCAAATGGAAGACATGCAGACTTTACTTCCGATAGAACACACTTACACTTTACATATAGAACGAGCCACAAGTCCAGAACGTGATAAGGTTTAGAACAAGACACAAGTTCAGAACGTGACAAGGTTTAGAACGAGACACAAGTTCAAAACGTAGCAGATTCAGAACGAGACATGTTTAGAACAAGATAACTTGACAAAACGTAACACAAGCACCAAACATATAATGGCTAGTGATCTATTTTGGATTCTACATCGAGATAGATTCAATTAACTCAATCTAATTGATTAACAATTGGATCATGAAGACAAGAACATTTTAAACGAATAAGGTCTACTTGTGGAAATCAAAATTCTGTTTGTATGGGCGATCGGAATCAATTTGGGATTCTACTTCTATCACTCAACGACTACTAAATTTTCTTGATATAGATCTGTCCAATGGGTAGATTGTGATGCAAGCCTAGGGGAGGCTTTCTCAAACAATAGGATCAGGAGAGTGACTCGCGCACAAGAAATGGGACGAACAGAAATTTCAGCACTGCGCCAGCTCAGGAGAACAGTCGTATCTTTGTCGATACAGATCGGATCGACCTGATTCCAAAGCCAAATAAACAAAGACTTCTGGATCTACAATTTTACTGTTTTGGGTTTTCTGAAATAAGCACTGTAGGATAGTCGAAATTGGGTTGGAAGTAACGAACAGAACAGGAAATGATAGGAATTTCGCTGGTTGCTCTTCTAGGCCTCCAAGGAAGTTGAAAGGGACACTGATTCTTCTAGATCGATGACTGCAACTCTTCAAGGATGCAGATTTCGAAAGCTCCGACTCTTCAAGGACAGAGTGAAAACTCTTCTAGGTTTTCAAGGTATGAACTCTACAAGGTTCACGATACTTGCTTCAAGCAAAGTTTTTCATTTATCAAAAGTCATCTGTCTTCTACAAGAAATTGGGCTTATATCATCAAAGAAATAAAGATAGAGCATTGAAAACTAGGAGAAATAAAGGAGCATTGAAAACTAGGAGAAATAAAGGAGCATTGAAACTAGGAGATATAGTAAAGGGCATGGAAACTATAAACTAGTAAAAGCGTCACGCGAGCTTCCAAGGTGTCTTTCAAGCTTTCGGGATGGACTCAAGATGTCGTTATGGCTTCTCGGTTTTGTCGAGCTTTAATGCGGGCCGATCTTCTTGATCGAGAGAGCCGGTCTTCAATGTGGGCTGCATCAGATTGGAAGAGGATCCTCTACATACTGTCCAATGGCTAGTTTGGAAGTGGAGAAGTATTTAAGGAGATTAAGGACCGAAGAGTAAATAAGAGACAGAGCATAGAATCTATAATTCCAAAGTCTGAACGAACTTTGATCATACACTTATCTTTTGTGAGCTTAAACGTTTGTAATTGTAAGAAAAATACAAAAAAAAAAAAAAGACTTATTGAGATAGTGCAATCTACCATTGAGTGTTTGCACTCAAAGTTGTAATCTCTTGTTAATCATATAGTGAAATTCAGCAAAAAAGCTGTTAATGTGGGAGAGTGGACGTAGGCTTGATCTAAGCCGAACCACTATATTTCATATGCAACATTCTCTTTCCTTAACTCTTCTTATTTAAGTCTATTGCATATTTATAGGTTATTTCATAAGTTTGTTCCATCACATAACAAATTCTGAACATCTACCGGAAATCTAGTGGCTCGTTTGTCATAGTCTGATCCTAATTCAGACTTTCCTCGCAATTTATTTTATTCTACATTTATTTGTCAAGATTTCTTTTAAACGCTTATTCACTCCCTCTAAGTGTTTATACTAGCATCATCAATTCGTATTAGAGCCAAGTGCTCGTTTTATTGAAGTGTTTTTACTTCTAAGTTAAAGATCTTCTATGACTAGTATCTTGGCACAAGGGCCGGTTGAAGGGTAAAGCAATACTAGGCCACCCTATTTTGATGGAAATAAATACAATATTTGGAAAAACAAAATGAAGGCATTCTTAAGATGTAGAGATCCCTTGCAACGAGATGTTGTGGAAAAAGGCAATCAATCCTACTGCTGCGTCTACATTATATAAGAATGGCAAAGACAAAGAAACCAAACCCCCTACTCCTATGTCTCGAATGAAAATGTCCAAAAGAGAAACTCTTGATGCAAAAGCTATTTATTTTTATATTACATCTTGTCTCCTATTAAGTATAATAGAATCTATTTATGTGAAACAACTAAAGAAGTCTAGGATAGACTTCATGTTACTTATGAAGAGACTAATCGTGTAAACGAGACGAAAGTGAGCTTTTGCTTGGCCAATATGAGTCTTTCAAGATGAAGGTTGGAGAATTAATTTGAGATATGTTCAATCGTTTTACAGAAATTGTAAATGGTTTGGCGTATCAAGGTCATCAATTTCTGTCCCAATGAAAGTCAATAAACTTCTGTGAAGTCTCTCAAAAAATTGGAACCATGTTAAGACCTCAAATCAAGAGACTCAGAGGATTATGCCACTTTCTGTTGATGAATTTATTGGCACTCTTCAATCCTATGAAATGGAACAAATTAATGACGAAGATCTCAAAGGTAAGAAGTCCATCGCTTTAAAAGCTAATGCTAATTCTAATGGTACATACTCTGCAAATGACATGGACGACAAAGAACTTGCTTTTTTTTTTCAAGAAATTCAAAAAGTTAAGTAGAAAAAGAAGGAAATTCAGCGGAAGAAGACAATACAAGCAGAATGGGCAGAAAAGAACAATGAAAGAAGATGACGAACAAAGAAATATATGCTTGATGGCACATTCAAACTCAAACTCAAATTCAAAATTTGAATCTAAATCAGAGTCTGACTTTGACACAAACTCAGAATTCGACAATGAAATCAAGGTAAGTCATTCAGAAATTCCTTTTAAAGCTTCTAAGTATATAAATGAGTTTTGCTTAAACCTCAAATCTTCTCTTAAAAGGATCTTCTAAGTATATAAATGATTTTTGCTTAAACCTTAAATCTTCTCTTAAAATGATCTCCGAACTTAAAAATGAGAATTCATGGCTTGGGCAACATGATCTTTCTCGAAAAGAAAAGTTTGAAATTTTGCAAAAAAAAAAAAAAATCTACAGACAAAAAAAAGTCGAGATTTACTTGTCAAAGAAAATAATTCTTTAAAAAATGAATTTTCAAATATTTCGACAAAATTTTCAAAGTGTTCAAAAACATTATAGCATTTCTTTTCCATACAAGTACCTTACTATAACAAGTCGGGACTTGGTTTCAATAAGGAAAGTGATTCTCTAATAAACTTTCCTAAAGTCAAGTAGAGACTTAGACAAAGACCTCCTAGACTTGCATACAAGAAGCATTTTTAAAGGATCTTTAGAAAACCTGTTGGTCGATATGCCCTCAAGTGTTCAAATCGTGGAGAATCATAACACTTTGAGAAAGAATGTCCTAAAGTCTAAAGACCTATTGTGACATCCTGAAATTCAACCCCGTCTCAATAATATTGAATGGGTATTTCATCGACGCGCCTATGGTCATTTTACTCTGAGTTGGCCCATCATGAATTGACTAATCTATTAGATGAAGCCATTAAGGAATATAAATGCGACAGACTAGAGAATTCGATCGGAAATCAATCGCTCAACCGTAATAATCGACAATGGTCAATACGACACCGTTATAATTGAATTGTGATTGGATATAGGTCGATTTGACACAATCATGTAATTGGATTGCGAGTGATTCCACATGATTGCGAAATTCGCATCGAATAGCACTAACCCGGTTTTCTATCGAAATTATACTCGGGACACGTAATTCAAATCTTGTGATTTTTACGACAACCGAGAATCGTCTACGAGTCGGAGATGCACAAACGTGAATCGAAAATTATCAACCACGGGTCAAACACACTAAAATCCCTAAAAGCTACCCGATAGATTAGATTGTACAAAAATTGCGTTCGGTCAATTTTAACCACAAAATTGAATTCGGTTTCGGGAATCGAACGTTCAAGCGTGTCACGATTCATTTTTAGGACATCGTCTCATGTTTGAGAGAATTTTCGTCGAACCCGGAATTTTACGGAAAAATCAATTTCGGCAAAAAGAAAAAATAAGAGTGAAATTCGGATATGTTACTTTAATATGATTTTTGGCTGCCAAAGAGGCTTTATTTGTGAAGAAATGAAAGGAAATTAGCTATTGGATGGTCCCTTGACCTTAAGGGCTGAAGACTTTGAAGGCCAAGCAATGAGAAGTCAAATATTTGTCTAGGTTTCTAATTGGCTAGCATTTTGACTTCCATTCCCTCCTTCTCCTCTCTCTCCCCCCTCATGCGCATCCCCCTTCCTCAGCCGACTCCCTTGTTGCCCATCTACTGCTTCTTCTTCTTTTTCTTTATTTCTTCATCCTCTATTTCCCTTATGTTTTGCTGCAGCCTCCATTTCCCATGTCACCGCTAGCCAACACCAACAGCCACATTAGTCCAAGCCAGCAACTCCGCCAACAACTGCCCTCCTCACACCATCATCTCCATCGTCTCTTCACCAGCACTAACCAACACCCATAGCCAAGCACCACCACACCGCCTCTATTTAGCCAACCATCCATTAGCTAAGGTAGGCCCTCCTTGACCCAGACCATAGACTCAACTAACTCCTAAGTCAGGGTGGTACCAAGAATAGGGAAGTAGGTGAACTGAAAATCTATCACCTGCGAGACCCCATATCATACCTGACGTACCTCCATCCAAGGACTCGAAAATTGTAAACCACGACGAGGTGAGACGATGTCTCAACGAGTCTACATCCTAAACCCCGATTAGTAAGATAATACACCTAGAGGCAACCTAACAATCTTCATTGAATACTTACCTCACCTTGGCACCTTCCTGCACGTAAGTACAGTTCATATAACATATGTATGCAGTAATTGCACTCAATAACTAGAACTTTTCACTTTCATATATCAATCAATCACAGGGGTCCCGATTATAAGGCTAAATCGTTACAACACGTCTCATTCTGTGCCACACAATTGTGTCCCATAATCAAGCACGGCTAATTCACTCATTCAAGCATTCCAGTTAATTACGACCCAATGGCCATGGCCGACTCAACAGCCAGTGGTCATCTAGCATAGCCGAGCGTCATCTCGCCTCGTCGAGCACATCAACGTCTACCTCTAGACGGCAATCCCGAAGGAGCATCAATCCAGCCTTCACTGGAACCATCATCCGTTGACATGGGGCATTCCTAAAAGAGTATCGTTCGGCATAAATGCTCGTGACGGGTTCTTATAATGATCACACGCACATCCAATCCTGGCTAAGGACATCGAGTTTTGCACTCAAATGCCTCAATTTAAATAATGTGCTTGGTCTATTTTCTTCATATTAAAAACACCTAGTAAAATAGGTGTGCATGGACACACGGTCAAATCAAATCATAAAGCGCAATATCTTCTCTTTTAAAAATCCCACAATTTTATATTGTACTTAATTTCCGCTAATTAATAAATCAACAATTAATTGCACAAACTAACTGCACCACGACGATCAGCACAAAATTCGACGAAATTCTAACGACTATCTCGGTATAATTTCACTAATTAATAAATAATTAAATAAATTGCAAAATAAATAAAGTAAATCACTAATTAAGCTATATACACTAATCTAAACACCTAATTTTACTAATTAAATTAATCTACCTAGGCTAGATGTACATAACCTACTAAGCTAACTAATTAAATCAACTAACCACCTAATTGGCCTAACTAATTAATCTAATTTAACTACACAAGCTAACTAATTACACTAATCTCACTTAGCATAATCTAACCCTTCCCTAAGCATAATTAACCCCCTAATTAAGGTTTAGGAGGTTAACTCACCGGATTAGTGAATAAACTAGTTCATGGTGATGGCGGGGCGACGGTGACCACAACTCGGGTCTAGGGTGACGCCAAGGGAAGCCAAGAAAGGGCTTAAAATAGCCACAAGGCCCATGGCTTGGGCTTGACCTTTAGTTCTATGGGCTGAACCGACAGGTCGGTCGGGGGGCTTGGCTGGCGCGAGAACAAGCAAGGCGGGATCGAGCGGTGACAGGGACAATGGCCGGAATGGCAGATGGCTACGACGGTGGCTCAGGGACTAGCGACAGCGAGTTGGTGAGCTAGGGACGGCAACTCGAGCAGGGACAGCATGAGGTGAACGAAGCACGAGCAGACGAGTGGGATGGCGTGTGGGCGGCTTACGGTCTTCACGGGTTGGCTGACAATAGCATGAGGCCTGGCAGCTTCGGTGAGGAACTGAGCTACCTTGCTTGCTCTACAAATGGAGATTTTAGCTGGTTCCAAACAAGAAGAAGCTGAGGAAGAAGAAGAAGAAGCTGCTGCTGGGGAAGGAGAGGACAAGGGGCCTCAAAAGTCCACCAAAATATCTAAAACACTTGAGTTGAGCCCCTAAAGTCTTCAGCTCCTATCCAATAGCCATCTCCCCTCTCAATCTTCTCCAACAAGCCAATTTTGAGGTCCAAATGTTGCAGCCCCCCCTAGCCTACGAATTTCAAGCATTCCCTCACCAATTCAACTCAATTGCACACCAATTAACCTCCAATTGATGGAGAAAATGCCGAGGAGGAGGCCCATACCACTTTCCATAATTTCCTCACCAATTGATTCATCTTGAATGCCAAAATTCCACCCAAAGATGGCCATCCGAATTTCCCGATTTTAATTCACCCAATTTTAATTTTTCACCAAAAATCTGGGCTCGCCAAAAATTCTTCAAATGATGAGTCGACGTCCTAAAAATAAATCGTGACATACCAGAACTTTCAATTCCAGAAACCGAGTTCAATTTTGTGAATTTCAAGTAGACGCGATTTTAGCATGACCTAACCTACCGGATAGCTTTTAGAAATTTTAGAGCATTTGACCCGTGTTCGATTATTTTCAATCCACATTGTGCATCTTTGACTCATAGGCAACTCTTGGTTATTGTGAAAATCTCAAGATTTCAATTATAGGAACATGGTACAAAATCGACAAAAAAATCGTTTAGTGCCGTTCGACAAGAATTTTGAATCAGGTGGAATCACCCACAATTTAATTACATGCCTCTATCGAATCAACTTATCTCCAGTCTCTAATTGATTTTAAAGGTACCGTATTGACCCTTGCATATTAGCACGGTCAAGCAGTTAATTTCTGATCAAATTATCAAGTCAGTCGCGTTTATATTTCTTAACGGTTTCACCTGATAGATTAGTTATCTTGTGAATGATTAGCTCAGAGAAAAAGACTAGGCACGTCAATGAAAAGCCAAATTCATATTATTAGGACAAGGTCGAAAAACATGATGTCACAACCCTTCCCCTTTTATAAAAAATTATTCCTCGAAATTTAAACCATTACAAATCTTATTCAAAAAGGTGGGGGTATTGTCGTCTCATCGAGTCTTTACTTTCCCATGTCACTCCTTCTGTCCCATGGTGTTGCCAGACCAGTTTGACCAAAGAGATCGTCTTGGCACGCAGTACTTGCTCTTTACGATCCACAATTTGAACTGGTCTCTCCACGTACGACACTCTATCGTCCACGTCTAATTCTTCAAAATTCAGCACGTAGGTCGGGTCAAGCTCATACTTCCTCAATATTGACACGTGGAAGATGTCATGCACTTGAGTCAATCTTTGTGGCAATGCAAGATGATACGCTAAAGTCCCTATTCTCTCCAGAATCTCAAAGGGACCGACGCACCTCGGGCTCAACTTTCCTTTCTTGCTGAAGCACGAAGTACCCCTCATTGGTGACACCTTCAGAAAGACATGTTCACCAACTTGGAATTCCAATGGTTTTCAACACTTGTCTACATAACTTTTCTAGCAACTTTGAGCGGTCTTTAGTCTTTCTCGGATTACTATACATCCACTAACTGTTGAACCAATTCTGGGCAAGTAATCTTCCATTCTCCGACTTCATCCCAACAAACTAAAGTTCTACATGCTTTGCCATACAAAGCTTCAAACGGTGCCATCTGAATGCTCTATTGATAATTGTTGTTATAGGTGAACTCAACTAGATGAAACTGTTCCTCATAGCCTCCTTTGAAATCTAGCACGCAAGCTCACAGCATGTCTTCGAGGGTTTGAATCATCCTCTCAAACTAGCCATCCATCTATGAATGATAGGCCGTACTGTATTGCAACTTCGTTCCCAAGGCAGTCTGTAAACTTTTCCAGAAGGCTGCTATGAACTTCAGGTCTCAATCTGACGTAATCGTCACTAGCACTCCATGCAGTCAAACTATCTGACGCACGTATAACTCAACATATCGATCCAATGCAAAGTCCTTTCGTACGGTGATGAAGTGAGCAGACTTTGTCAATCTGTCAACTACAACCCAAATGGAATCATTACCTCACTGACTACTTGGTAAGCCTATCACAAACTCCATTGTGGTGTGTTCCCACTTCCACTCGGGAATCTTGAGAAGTTGCGGAAGTCCTCCCGGCTTACAATGTTAGGCTTTTACTTGCTGGCACGTCAGACACTTGGCGACATGCTTAGCGATATCCACCTTCATACCGGTCCACCAATAATATTGACGCAGATTCTGATACATCTTCGTACTGCCTAAATGAATGTTGTAATTGCTACAATGAGCTTCTAATAAAATCTCCTCCATAAGCTCTGCATCATCAGGTACAAACAATCGTCCATGAAACTTCAGTGTTCCGTCTTCAAAAATTTGAAAGTCATCCTTCCTCTTTTATGCATCTTCTTGCAAAATCTTTTGGATCTCTAGATCTATCAACTGTAGTGTCTTAATTCTGATATACACTTCCGGTTCAATTCTGTGGGTGGCCATAAGATTTGAAAGATGGCCCACCTCAAATTTGAAAAATCGAATCTCGAGCTCCTTCGAGTAAGATCCGCTCTTGAATCACCATATGCACAATCGGTGACTTCCGACTTAATGCATCCATGACCTTGTTAGCTTTTCTAGGATAATACAAGATGTCGCAATCATAGTCCTTAAGAAGTTCCATCCAACGACGCTGTCTCATATTCAAATCCTTCTGAAAGAACAAATACTTGAGACTCTGATAATCTGTAAAGATTTGGAACCTTTCTCCACACAAGTAATGCCTCCAAATCTTCAGAGCAAAGATAATCGCTACGAGTTCTAAGTCATGCGTTGAGTAATTCAACTCATAAGGTCTCAACTGACGAGGCACGTATGCAATGACTCTACCATGTTGCATTAACACGCAACCCAGTCCTTTAAACGACGCATTAGTATATATCTCGTATCCTCCAGGACCGGATGGTATTGTCAACACTAGTGCAGTAGTCAACTTCTACTTAAGCTCTTGGAAACTATGCTCACACTTATCTGTCCATACAAACTTCTCTTCCTTCTTTAGCAGTCGAGACAACGTCATGGCTATTGCTAAAAATCCTTCCACTAACCATTTGTAATAACCTACTAATCCCAAGAAACTTCTGATCTCAATCATTGTCGTCGGTCTTGGCTAGTTGATCACTGCTTCAATCTTGGTCGGATCCACTAAAATTCCTTCACCTAAAATACATGACCTAGAAAAGCTACACGAGTTAACCAAAAATCACACTTACTAAACTTGGCATATAGTCCATGATTTCACAGAGTCTAGCGCACTGTCCTCAACTATCTTTCGTGCTCCTCAAGACTTCTCGAGTATACCAGGATGTCGTTAATGAACACGATCACAAACTGATCTAGGTACTCCTTGAATACAATATTCATTAAATCCATGAAAGCAGCTAGGGCGTTAGTCAAACCAAACCACATTACGGTGAACTCATAATGGCCGTAATGCATACGAAACGCCATCTTCGGTATATCTTCATTTCTGATCCTCAACTGATGATATCTTGTCCTCCAGTTAATCTTAAAAATATCGATGCTCCCTACAACTGGTCGAACAAATCATCAATTCTCGACAGTGGGTACTTGTTCTTGATTGTTACTTGATTGAGTTACCGATAGTCAATGCAAAGGCACAACGAACCATCTTTCTTCTTCACGAACAAAACTAGTGCTCCCAAGGTAATGCATTGGGACATATAAATCCCTTATCCAACAACTCTTGCATCTACACCTTCAGTTCCTTCAACTCTGATAACGCCATGTGGTAAGGAGCCTTAGAGATTAGCTCCGTCTCGGGGCCAACTCAATTACAAACTCAATCTCCCTTTCTGGGGGCAAACCAGGTAATTACAAAGTCTTGTACAACTGCAATGTCCTCGATCTTCTGCTCCTCGACGGTTATATCCACAACAGTCGTCAAGTAACCTTGGCAACCCTCGTTTAACAAACGGGTTGCTTCGAGTAACAAGACTGAAGAAATCGAGGGTCATCCTTGACTTCCAATAAATTCAAAAATTTCACCCACTAACGAGTTAAACCGAATCACTTTATGATAACAGTCTATAGTAGCTCGTTGCTCGGTGAGCCAGTCCATGCCAATTATCACATCGAAATCATACATGGCTAGGACTATCAAATCTATATTTCCCTCTCACTCACCAATAACCAACTTGCAATTAGGACAGCCTACTGTAGATAAAACCTTATCCTTTAACTGTATAGATATACTAATAACTAACTCCAATAATTCAGGACTTAACCCTACCAACTTAACGTACTGCTCAGAAATAAATGAATGAATAGCTCCAAGATCAAATAAAGCATAAGCAGCATGGTCGTTCAATGAGACCGTACCTGTGACCATGTTAGGTGAGTCCTCTACCTATCGCCGGGTGACGGCATACACCCTTCCCTGAGTCGAAGGTCTATTCATACCACCCTGCAGTGCATTATCTGGCACATATCCTTTATTATGTCCCATCGGTGGTGGCGGCAGTAGCTATGATCCCATTGGCCTTCTATGACAATCCCTAACTTGGTGACCCTGCTGGCCACACCCATAGCAAGCACCCATCCTAGAATGGCACGGGGCCGATCCATGTTGTCTCCCATATAAACGACATACTCCATTCTGACTCGGTGTTGACTTGCCTATCCCACCCTTCCTATTGGGCGAAATAGGGTACCTTCCTTCGGTCATAGGCTTCTTCCCAAACTGATATTCGTCTATGTTTGAACTTAACCGCGACCCAGATGCGACAACTCGTTCGTTCAGTTCCTCTCTATCAGCTGGGCCCACTCATATAGGTCATTGTAGTCTTTCAAATTGAATGACACCAACAAGTTTTTCAGCTACGGTCAAGGCCATTCCTCAACCTCCTAATTCTATCCCCTGGATCTTCTACTAGTCTCATGGTATATTGTGATAGCTCAGCAAACTTTGCCTCATATTGGTCTATAGACATTAGACCCTGACGAAGGTGCTGGAATTCTTCCATCTTTTGTTCCCTAGCACTATCAAAGAAGTATTTGCCATTAAAAGCTTCAACAAAGGCGTTCCACACTAGAACCACTCCTTCTGGGATCACTCTCCCTTTGGTAGCCCTCCACCAAGTGCTTGCATTTCCCTACATGTGATAGACTGCAAAGACCACCTTTTCTTCCTCTGAGCACCTCAACAGTGCAAAGGCTTTCTCCAAGTCTTGGATCAAGAAGGTTGCAGCCTCGGGATCACCTACCCTAGTGAACCTCGGCGGGTTCAACTTCAAAAACTGTTCAACAAACTTGTGCATCAATCTCTCCCTGACCATAACTCTAGGTTGGACTTCAGCAAGTATGGCTGCAGCAGCAATAGCAGCTTTGGCGGCAACAATAACAGTTGCTGTAGTGGTGGCGGTAATGGCGGCAGCTTAATCTTGGGCCTGTTGCCCCATCAGATTTCTAAGGGTCTCGAGCACTTGCACGATCCCATCAATTATAGGATCGCCAGGTGCTATTACACTAGCACTGACCTGCGGTGGCACTATCCTACTAGCGCTGGCCTAAGTCGGCGCTCTTCCTCAGGTACCGACCCTTGTTGGAATCCTACCCTGAGTGACATATGTCACTAATCTCTTCCTAGGAGTTCTCTACTCCTAATCACTCATGATGCAGACTCTCTACAGAACCTACTTTCCAATTCCACACAAAATTAGAAAACTGAGCGATCACACAAAATAAGCTACCAATCAGCTAATCAATCGCATGCATTAGCATAAGGAAAGGCCTTTCCTACTAACTATCCCCTAACCCATCACACATTATCACTCCATACACTTACCAGCTCTGATACCACTTCGGGCGGAGATGTCACGCCCCGAACCTCGAGCGCACGCACATCCCTCAATGGTCGATCAAATTGCGACGTTCCCAAGACGCGTCGCCGACCAATTCATTTTATTGCACAAGCGAAAGCAAAATAAACCATCTCCAAACAACAAACAAATATAAGATAGAAAAGCAGAACAATCAATTTAAACCAAACATATTTTATATACAAACTAGGTCATATACAAAAGAGTCTAACTCAAAAAGGGCCACTAAGCTATCTAAACTCATGGCTCTACAACTATGGGCTTCGAGTCCACCACGACACCATCAGGAGTGTTGAGATCCATCTGGTGACCTGTTTCCCACTCCCCAGTCCCAACAGAAGGCCTGTCGAAACCCTGAAAAAGGCCCTCCCAATCCCCATGAGGAAAGTTAATAAACCATGCTATGAATCGATGAGATACCAACTGAGGTAAGCCCTCCTCGGCCCAAACCATGGACTCAACTAACTCCCGAGTCAGGGTGGTACTGGGAATAAAGAAGTAGATGAATTGAAAATCCATCACCTACGGGACCCCATATCGTACTTGACATACCTCCATCTATGGACTTGAAAATTGTAAACCACAACGAGGTGAGACTATGTCTCAACGAGTCTACACCCTAAACCCCAATTAGGAAGATAATATACCTAGAGGTAGCCTAACACTCATCATAGAATACTTACCTCGCCTCAGCACCTCTTTGCACGTCAGTATAGTTCATATAACATATATATGCAGTAATTGCACTCAATAACTAAAATGCTTCACTTTTTATATCAATCAATCACAAGGGTCCCGATTATAAAGCCAAATCATTATGACATGTCCCATTTTGTACCACACAATTTTGTCACATAATCAGATGCGGCTAATTCACTCATTTAAGCATTCCAATTAATTACGACCCAACGGCCACGGCCGACTCAACAGTCAGCGGTCATTTGGCATAGCCAGGCGTTGTCTCGCCCCATCGAGCACGGTAACGTCTACCTCTAAACGACATTCTCAAAGGAGCATTGGTTTAGCCTCCAATGCAACCGACATCTGTTGACATGGAGCTTTCCTGAATGAGTATCGTCTGGCGTAAATGCTCGTGATGGGTTCTCATAACGATCACACGCACATCCAATCTTAGCAAAGGACATCGTGTTTTGCACTCAAATACCTCAATTTAAATAATATGGTTGGCTTATTTTCTTCATATTAAAAATACCCGGTAAAATAGGTGTGCGTGAACACATGGTTAAATCGAACCATAAAGCGTGATATCCTCTCTTTTAAAAATCCCACAATTTTATATAATACTTAAAACATTTTCGGTGTCAAAAATCGACATCTGGTATTTTTCTAATTAAATACCAAAATTTCATATTTTTGAAATAATAAATCAAAAATCATCAATCAGCATTCAATTGCATAAATTAACAATCAATTGCACAAACTAATTGCACCACGAAATTCTGATGACCGGCTATCTTGGTATAATTTCCACTAATTAATATAAAATTCAATAAATTGCATTTAATTAAATAAATTACGAAATAAATAAATTAAATCACTAATTAAGCTATATACACTAATCTAACCACCTAATTGGACTAATTAAATTAATCTACCTAGGCTAGATGTACATAACCTACTAAACTAACTAATTAAATCAACTAATCACCTAATTGGCCTAACTAATTATTCTAATTTAACTAAACAAGCTAATTAATTACAATAATCTCACTTAGCCTAATATAACCTTTCCCTAAGCATAATTATCCACAAAATTAAGGTTTAGGAGGTTAACTCACTGGATTAGCGAATAAACCAGTTCACGACGACGGCAGCTCGACAGCGACCATAACTTAGGTCTATGGCGATGCAAGGGAAGCTCGAAAAGGGCTGAAAATAGCCACAAGGCCCATGGCTTGGGCTAGCCTTCGATTCTATGGGCTAAACCGAGAGGCTGGTCAGGGGGCTTGGCTAGTGTGGGAACGAGCAAGGCAGGACCAGGCGGCGGGGACAACGACTGGAACGGTAGATGGCTATAACTACGGCTCGAGGACCAGTGACGGCAAGCTAGCAAGCTCAGGACAGCAACTCGATCAGGGACGGCACGAGGTGGACGAAGCACGAGGGAACAAGTAGGACATCATGCGGGTGGCTTGCGGTCTCGGCGAGCTGGCTAACAACGGCGTGAGGCCTGGCAACTTCGATGAGGGACTGAGCTAGCTTGCTTGCTCTGCAAATGGAGATTTTAGCTACTTCCAAAGAAGAAGAAGCTAAGGAAGAAGAAGAAGAAGAAGTTGCTACTGGGGAAGGAGGGGACAAGGGGCCTCAAAAGTCCACCAAAATATCTAAAACACTTGAGTTGAGCCCCTAAAGTCTTCAGCTCCTATCCAACAGCCATTTCCCCTCTCAATCTTCTCCAACAAGCCAATTTTGAGATCCAAATGTTGTAGGCCCCCCAGCCAACGAATTTCAAGCATTCTCTCACCAATTCAACTCAATTTCACACCAATTAACCTTGAATTGATGGCCAAAATGCTGAGGAGGAAGCCCACACCACTTTCCATAATTTCCTCACCAATTGATCCATCTTGAATGCCAAAATTCCACCCAAAGATGGCCATCCAAATTTCCTAGTTTTAATTCGCCCAATTTTGATTTTTCGCCAAAAATTCAGGCTCCTCGAAAATTCTTCAAAGGATGAATTGACGTCCTAAAAATAAATCGTGACACACCAAAAATTTCGATTCCTAAAACCAGGTTCAATTTTGTGGTCAACTTCAACCGAACGCGATTTTAGCGTGACATAACCTACCGAGTAGCTTTTATGAATTTTTAGCACGTTTGACCCATGTTCGATTATTTTTTATCCACATTGTGCATCTTCGACTCATAGGCAACTCTCGGTTGTTGTGAAAATCTCAAGATTTCAATTACGGGCACAAATACAGAATCGACAAAAAATCGGTTTAGTTTCGTTCGACAAGAATTTTGCAAACAAGTGGAATCACCCACAA
The DNA here is from genome assembly GCA_017140185.1 of Eucalyptus polyanthemos subsp. polyanthemos. NCBI lineage: Eukaryota > Viridiplantae > Streptophyta > Magnoliopsida > Myrtales > Myrtaceae > Eucalyptus > Eucalyptus polyanthemos. The sequence continues at coordinate 17,860,395 of CM029463.1, read as the reverse complement.
TTTAATTGTATGACTGTCAAATCGACCTATCTCCAGTCTCTAATCGATTTTAATGGTGCCATATTAACCCTTATAGATTAGCACAGTCGAGCAATCGATTTTTGATCAAATTCTCAAGTTAGTTGCGTTTATATTCCTTAATGGCTTCACTTGATAGATTAGTTATCTCGTGAGTGATCAGCTCATAGAAAAAGACTATAGGTGCGTCGATGAAAAGCCCAATTCATATTATCGAGACAGGATTGAAAATCAAGATGTCACATGAAGTACTTGCATGATGATTTTGTTAATTAAATTCTTCTTAGTGATGAATATTTTGATTGCTCAAGATCTTTTTGGTGACAAAACTAGAATTTTGCCAACATAAGTCAAGTATTTAGTGATGAAAAAATTTTCATCTATCGATAATCAACATTTATCGACGGAATTTGCATTTTCCATTTCTAAAGATGAATCTTCGCCGTGAAAACAAGCTTCGCCATTAAAGGTTTCCTCTTAAATGAATGACAAGATTTTTGTCACTACAGATCACTTTTAGGATCGATTTCTATTTTCTTTGCCAACACTTAGTTGCTATAATATACTATTCTAATGGGTCTATTTTAATCGGTTTTTACATTTTTAGTCTTCGTTCAACTTAAATTTTGCGACTTATGCATTTTGACTTTCTATAAGTCCGATTCTTCTAAAACACTCATAAATTGACAAAATGATTTATATATAATTTTTCAAAGATTTTCTGAAATTCCAATTATATTAAAAAACTTTAACGAGAAAAAGTACCTTTTATTTTTATCTAGGTCCAAAACAAACAGGTTACTTGAGAATACCATACATACATCAATGCCTCTCGCAGATCTTCATGTCTGCTGACTATGCTTACGATTTTGGCGTTAGTTTGATTGATGGATTCTTCTTTAGTTTTTCATTGGAGGATGGAAAAGAGGATGGAAAAGGGCACATGAAAATGTCGCCTGGTCCTCCACCGGTCGATTATCTCCCAAAGCATGACCTTGACTTGGAAGCGGCCGTTCTTTATCCCACTTGTATTTTTTGAACATTCCACTTCTATCCAATATAATTAACAAAACAGAGATATTATCTTCCCTCTCCTTCTCAGTCTCTTCTTCTTCTGACCGGCTTTGTGGCTGGCTATAGCTCAACTTTCATTCAAAGATCCAGGTTCTCTCCCTCTCTCTCACTCTCTGCGCGTGTGCCTAGCGTTATGGTATTTTTGTTGGTTTGTCAAAGGATTTTGAACAGTGTTTAGTGAAGGTGCTAACAAGGAGCCATTAACAATTTCATATCATTCTTCTGTACGAACAAGTAGCCATTAACGGTTGCTACTATACATTAGTACAGTGTTCGCCTCGGTGTCATGCACCAGCTTTTATTGCAACACTAGAAATTACCAAAAAAATCCTAAATCTATTACAATTGTGCCGATTTAGTTCTAAACCTTTTTTTGGCCAATTGAGTCCTAAAAATTTTGTAATTGTGTCAATTTAGTCCTTCCGACAAAATTTGGCCGACCAGCGTTGACATGGATGTTGATCGGTTCCACAAACAATATTTTAATATTATTTTATTATTTCGATTTTATTAATTTTTTTATCTTTTCTTTTTTTCCAATTTTCCTCTCTTTTTTTTTTTTCTCCCTCCCTCCTTCTTCAGGTGACCGACCAAAGGGGAGGGTTGGTCGCTAGACTAAGGCGGTTGACCAAGCCTAATTGTGGGTGAGCTCGCCCTACCGTTGCTGGATGAGGGCCTCCCAGCCATGGGTGAGGCAAGCCCTCACCAAATCAAGCGAGGGTGTGCCCCCTCACCGGATCCACTAGCTAGGGATCAGTGAGCTTGCCTTCTTCCAAATCTAGTGAGGGCTCACCTCGCAGTCGAGCTTGCCCAACCACTGGCGAGGCAAGCCCCTACTGGATTTGGCAAGGGCTCGCCTTGCTAGTGGCTAGGCAAGGGCAAGCTCGACGATCCACTAGCAAGGCTCGCCCTTGCCCAAATCCAGCAAGGGCTTGCCTCGCCGATGGCTAGGCAGCCATCACCTGGCGATGGTAGGGCGAGCTCGCCCTCAGTGGGGCTTGGCCGGCCGCCTCAATCTAGCGATCGGCCCTCCCCTTTGGCCAATCGCCAAAAGAAGTTGGGAGGGAGAGAAAAGTAAAGATCAAAAAAAGGAAAAAAAAGAATAAATTAATAAATTAAAAAAATTCAAATTATAAAGTAATATTAAAATATTGTCCATCGATGCCAGCCGACATCCCATCAGTGCTAGTTGGCCAAATTTAGTCGAAATGACTGAATTGGCACAACTGCAAAAGATTTTAGACTCAATTAGTAAAAAAAAAAATTAAGTTTATGATTGAATTGACACAATTGCAATATGTTTATGATTTTTTTGGTAATTTCTCCTAGAAAAGGCGAAGAGGGTCATATCTTGGTAGATGGGATTCTAGACTTGTGGAGTTCCGCGCAATACCAAGTGAAAAAATAAGAGGAATATGTTGCTCTAAATTTTCGATAAAAAGGATTAAATGGTTATCAGTTGACAACGCATAAGTCGGACTTCATCAAAAGATTTCATTTAAAGCAAAGAAGGGCATTTTAGATGGGAAGATTTTTTGGGACATAAAGTTTCAATTGGTCCTATGAGAAAAGCTGGTAAGTTTCTCTTTGATGAGTCCGTCCAAGTGGGGCGTGACTTCGTACAATGATTCTAACCTGAAAAAGGGTGGAAAAAAAGCAAAAGACGAAACACTGAAAAGTGATTAAAGATGTTGAAAATAGCATGTTTCTTAGCCAAATTAGTGTGGAGTTGGACATCAGGACGTGTAGTGTTCTTCATCCTAACTTGGGAGACTGACTTCTAGTTGACTTACTACAGACACGTCTCTTTCTTCTTTTGCGATGGAGTAGCACTATCAAGAATTTTTATGCATTTGCTTGAAAGGCAAGTTGCATAAAAGAAGGGTAAACAGAGTTATTTGCAAACACTAGCGCGGGGAAGACATGCTCGCCAACTCGGATTTTAGATAGCATATTCTCCGGCTATGGAGAGAACAATATATGGTCCAAGGACCATGCAGATCAAGTACATCTGGATCAGTTAATAGTCAGGGTTCCATAGTGAGAAACATATAATTTATGATTTGGATAATATGAGTTCACATGATCTGTAGACGATACAGTAACTTATCGGCAAATGCTTAACTAACAGGGTATTGTGTTACGAGCAGCAGCCTTGTAGACCTTATCTGTATTTTTTAAAAATTAAGTTGATGCACCGGTCACATGTCAGTTATGTAACGAGCAACAACTGACATGTACTCGTAAACAAGTCATGCATTTTGATGCCAATCAGTATTGACATTTGCAATACGTTGTGCAACTCTTATCTCTAATTTAGCTGCTCTTCGCTAGGTTGAGTCCATCACGAAGTCCCCGTAATTCAGCTTTCCGCCCTAGATGCTTTAATCCAATGTAGTCTCAAATCACCCTTCCCGAGGACGTTTCAATTGAACCGATATAAGTTGTGACTTTTTGAGTCTGCTGTCGCATGGCTAAAGAAGTGTATATAGTTGCTGGGGTCAAGGCCGTTCATGTGACGTGGTGGAGGAGCTGCAGTTTTGAAAGAACCTGATGTGCATTTTTAGATTTCAGAAAGGCCCGACAGATTGAAGCCAAGGCAATACAGAGAGAGACTCACAGTTTGGTTTGAGCGAATGAGGGGTCCACGTTAAAGAAACTGACACCAAGTTTTCATAGGTTATTCGATGAATTCCCATTTTGGTTAAGATCAACCAGAGCTAGTACAAAACTTTGATTTATAAAGGTCTAAGCTACATCTGTTTTTCAGCTGTTGCACCATGTTCAATTTCAATCCGACCCCACAAAAATTTCTCACAAGTCTATCCATTCATTTGAATCACTTGGCTTCTATGGGATCACGGCTACATGATAGGCAGAACTAAAGTGACTTATTGAGTCAAGAGTCAGTCGATGTGGACTACCGTACTATTGATGTGCATCTTGGCGGCCAATATTTTGTACATTTGTCAATGATGATCATACTCTTCATTGTTTCCTAATGTACCTCCCAAACAACTAGGACTCCCATCACTCCTATAAATGTCAAATTATCTGAAAGCTGCGATGTTCTCAACTAGGTGAATGTTATGGATAACAACAGGGATATAATATTATAATATCCATTTCATACTTCTTCCAATTCCTTTTCAGGGCATTGAATGACTTTGAAAGTGTCTTTAGGCAAACCTCAAACATTTTCTTTCTACTAGCTCTTCAATCACTGAGACTGTGCATGTAACTTTTGTATTTCTATTTAATCGTTCATGAATGACTCAAATTTTCAGATTTTGGTAGCTGCAGGTGTTCTCTGCAACGAACAGAAGCTAGTGAAAGAACACAGACGAGCCTCTAAATCTTTGGAGCAATGATAGCTCACGGCTCAGTGAGAATGTGTCGGATGAAAGAGGCTCTGGCACAAATGGTCCTCATCCTTTCATTAAGCATTCCATCTGCCAATTCCGAATCCTTTGACAACATTTCTTTCAATTTCCCATCTTTTCAATCGAACGATGAGCAAATAACTTTTCAGGGCAATGCCTCTGTCCTGAACTCCGTCATCCAACTCACTCTAGATGCGCCATCGGAGAGACCCACACGCATAGTTGGCCGAGCAATATATCATCAACCTATGCACCTGTGGGATAGTTCAACAGGGAATGTGGCAGATTTTGTTAGCCAGTTTACTTTCTCTATCGATTCCCATATGAACCCCCTTCATGCTGATGGATTCGTTTTCTTTCTCGGTCCCGATGGATCGCAGATCCCCGAACGCTCAGAAGGAGGCTTTCTAGGCCTCACAGGTTCAAATCCAAACTCTACCAACTCTAGTACCCCATTTGTTGCGGTAGAGTTTGATACTTTCTATAACCATTCAACAAATCCATGGGATCCGCTCTGTTATCATGTGGGTATTGATGTAAATAGCCAAATTTCTGTCAGTAATACTTGTGTCTCATGGATGAATGACAAGATACTCCATGGTCAACGACTCCATGCTCAGGTCACATACAATTCTAGAGCAATGAACTTGAGTGTTGTTTTTAGAGATGATGCTGATAATTATACCAGCCTCTACTATCAGCCAGTCAATCTGACAGAGTACTTGCCGGAATGGGTGGATTTTGGTTTCTCAGCAGCGACAGGGCAGTTATTTGAGGCTCATACAATTTTCTCATGGGAATTCAACTCCAGTCTACGAATCCTTGACAACGCAAATGGCACGACCAATGCAACTACTATCGACACACCAGAACGAGGGAAAAAGAGTAAGTCCTGGGTGAAGGGGGCTATCTTAGGCTTAAGCTCTTTGGTGTTTCTTATCCTTATTGCAGTATTCGGCTGGTATGGTTATAAGCTAAAGAGAAATAGAAATGATCGAAGTGGAGAAGAAGAAGATGTTCCGGGGACGGATGAAGGATTTGAACAGTCGAAGGGACCCAAAAAGTACTCGTACAAGGTCTTGGCTGTCGCGACTGACAACTTTTCCAATGCCCGGTTGCTTGGGGAAGGGGGTTTCGGAGGAGTGTATGAAGGCCACCTCGCTGATGCAAATTCCCGTGTTGCCGTCAAGAAGATCACTCCAAATTCCCAACAAGGCGTAAAGGAGTACGCTACGGAAGTGAAGACGATTAGACATCTCAGGCATAAAAATTTAGTGGAGCTCATCGGCTGGTGTCATGAGGGAAATAAGTTCCTACTCGTGTATGAGTACATGTCTAACGGTAGCTTAGACTCTCATTTGTTCAAAGAGAAAACACTGTTGACATGGGAAAAGACGTACAATATTGCTCAAGGCATCGCCGAAGGGCTGAAATACTTGCATGAGGATTTGAAACAATGTGTTGTGCACAGGGATATAAAGTCTAGCAATATCCTACTTGATGCACAATTCGAAGCTAAATTGGGCGATTTTGGCCTAGCTCGGATAGTCGACCGTACCAAAGGATCACAAACAACCCTATTGGCCGGGACCATGGGATATTTGGCCCCTGAATGTATCTATACAGGCAGGGCAAATAGGGAATCTGATGTCTATAGTTTCGGAACTGTCCTCTTAGAAATAGCGTGTGGAAGAAGGGCTATTGAGCCGAGAGCATCACAAGGCCAAATTCGACTCGTGGAATGGGTCTGGGAGCTTTATGGAATTGGAAAGCTATTTGATGCAGCAGATCCGAAGTTAAGTGAAAATTTCGACATGAAACAAATGGAGTGCTTGATGATTGTAGGTCTTTGGTGTGCTCATACAGGCAGGGCAAATAGGGAATCTAATGTCTATAGTTTCGGAACTGTCCTCTTAGAAATAGCATGTGGAAGAAGGGCTATTGAGCCGAGAGCATCACAAGGCCAAATTCGACTCGTGGAATGGGTCTGGGAGCTTTATGGAATTGGAAAGCTATTTGATGCAGCAGATCCGAAGTTAAGTGAAAATTTCGACATGAAACAAATGGAGTGCTTGATGATTGTAGGTCTTTGGTGTGCTCATCCAGACCCTAAAGAACGGCCTCCCATAAGCAAAGCAATAACCTTTTTGAACTTCGATGCTTCCCCGCCCATTCTCCCACCAAAGTTGCCCATCCCAACATACATCGCGCCTCCATCTTCGACACCCGAATCGTCACATGTCATGTCCATCAACTTCAGAAGTAGTGAACCACCGAGCGCTTATGGTACTGAACTGTCTATTACTGGCTCTTCCTAGAAGTCTTCCAATTTATCTTCTTCTGCATTGCTTCGGAACACTCTATAAGTTCATTGTTTATGTGGGTTCTAAATTGCAACTATTCAGTTCTATGATTTGTAATGTATGCAAGCAGACCTTTAGTTTCTAGTTTCTGTTTGCTCCATATTGTGTGAGATATTCGTGGTAGTATTTGGTATGGATTTTGATATGACAATGTGTGTATGAGTGTTTGGAACAACACAACAAAGGGTGAAAATGAATATTGAGATAGGATAGGATTATAAGCTTATGAATAAAAATTTTGTTGGTTGTTCTTTGTTGTATACATGAGCGAACAGCCTTGCCTATTTATGGGTTGAATCTCCACCGACTTCTATACGCAATATATCTCTGCGTTTGTCGGAGATCTCTTTCAGGTTCTCAACTTCGCCACAAACTTCAACTGCCACCTATAGAACTGGGGACTTGTGGATGTTAATCCTAGAGGAGCCTAAGCTTTTCCTGGAGAATTGCTGAAAAAATTCAACACGGCGGAATCATGAGAAAGCTGCGTCATCTTGAATACAAGTCTCAAGCTGCGTCATCTTGAATACAGGTCTCAATTTTAACCCCGAAATCCCGAGGCAAGTAGGTTTTATAATTTGAGTGGGATTCTCAAAAGGGATTTTCCTATTTTGGATCAAATTGTAGTACATATAAGAAGTGGATCTTCTTCACAAATTGTATTCAAGATGAGCTTTCAATATTCAACTTCATAAATCTTGTAGTGATGACGAATTCTAAGCTCACCAATTCGCAACTTATGGGCCGAGTCTAACCTACAAATCATCTTCATAAAAGTCACCTCTAATTGATTTGTGATGAGTCGATCAGAAACCTATGTAAAGTATTGAGATAAATAATTTACTCTTACGTAACTAGAAAAATTAGAATCAAGAACTTGATTATATCGATCAATTAATTAATATACTTCCGGTACCTAATCTTATTTAAGCTTTGAGGTTTGATTATTTAGAAATATTTTCCATGCATTTTTAAAGAAAACTACTCAAAAATCCCTTTTTTAAGCTATTCCTAATTTTTAGAAAAGATAAATTATTCTCAAGATTTTTCATATTTTTATTTATTTTTAAAAAATTAATATTAAAATAATAATATACTATTATAACATAAACAACCGGACCCAGGTCGGGACCGGCTCGGGTCAGATGACCCGAGTGGTCGGGCCCTCTGCCAGACTGGGCCCCAGGAATGAGCCCGGTCTTGCAACACCCACAAAATACACATAATAAGAACAAAGCCCAACCCGCGGAGTAAGCCTAAACCTAAGAATAATGACACAATCAGAGCCGCAGGTCGACAACCAAGTTCGAGATCGCGGTGGGATGGTAGGAAAAAGCAGATCTAAGTCAGGCATATTATCGAACACCTGACGGGCGCCGACCGGGAGAGAAGAACCGAGCCGATTAAGGCTCGAATACGCAAACGCAACCACGGTCGACACGAGACCACAAGCGGCACCCGGCAGTGACCGACCGGGGAAGGCTTGACAACGCTTGGGATTAAGTGTAAGTGAGCGACGGCAAGCCTCTGCCGCAATTGGGCTATGACCGAAGAAAATAGGGCAGAAAAAGGGGTAACGAGCTAGTCGCCGGAGGCGGCCCTACCCAGCTCTCACTGTCTCTTTCTCGGCCAACTCTCACCGACTCGGGTCCTCTCTCTCGGTTCCCTCTCTCCTTCTCTCCGAAAACCTCCCCTTCGAACCGGAACCCCCCACCCCACTCTTCTCCTTTTATGGGGGTCGGACGACTCGTTCGACCGTACGTGGGGCAGGTGGGTCTGCCGCCGGCGAGTTGATCCAGTCACGTCGCCCGCCTACCCCGGTCATGTTGCGTTGCTCTGCTTCTTTGCTACTCTGCGCCGTCTGCCCTCTTGTCCTTGGTGGCATGAGGAAGGAGGAAGAAGGAGAGAAGAGGAAGGGTCGGGCTGCGGAAATGAGCTGGGTGAGTTGGGCCCAGGCCCGCATGAGGTAAGAGAAACCCGAGCCCCCGTGGGCGTTTGCATTTTTTTCTTTAAAAAAATTAATAATTAATTTTTAATTTAATACATATTTATCCAAAATGTAGTAAAATAAATAAAAAAAAAATTAGTCTATGCAAATAATATTGATGCCTATGTGATGTGAAAATCTTTTTTTATTAAGGTCGAATTAGTCCTTAAATTTCTATGCAATTTAATCATAAATGTTTAGGCAAAATTTAGGTATCAATATGATTGGCAAGAAATTATGAGGGTTAAATATTTTTCTATGTGAATTATTTGGTGTAATTTTTTGGGTTGGGAAACACTTAATGACTCAAGTATAATTATGATCTCTAGTTTATCTCTTGATCTATCATAAAATCTTGTGCTACAATCCTCATTCAGTAAGTCCTACTAATTAAATCACGTAGATATGATGTTCCATTTATTTTCTCATTTTTAAATTTTATTGCTTGATCGCTTGTTTTTGCAATAATTGGTATCAAAGCCAAACTCAATTGAGTTAAAGCAAATTGATGGCAACAAAAGGGGAAAAAAAGAGTGAAAATCAACAAGTTCAATAGGAATAGTTTTAATTTCTAGAAGATATAGATGGAGGATCATCTATACTAGAGAAATGTTGCACTTAGCCATGTTGGAACAAAACCAGAGTCAATAAAGCAAACTAATTGGGAGTTGCTAAATAGACAAAGATTGGGTGTGTCCGACTTTAGCTTGTAACATTGTATTTAACATTAAAAATTGACACATTGATTCAAATACATTGAGAAGCTAGATTTACCTAATAAATTATGTCTACTAATTCATGCCATTATATAAAACAAAGATGACATGTTGCTTTTAGGGGATGTCAATCATTTTTTTCCTCTTTAAATCTCTTCAATTGATCACATGGGAAAATACCTCAGTAACGAATTTTTTATATGTTGCAAACTTCAATTTTCAATTTGAACCTTTTATATCTTAAAACAAACTTCCCAAAAAAGTCCACAAATTCCATGTATGTCCACGTTCTTCCTCGAGATGGGTCGTGATGATATTATACCAGTTTATTATCCATTTTTGCCAGCATGTCATTTTAAGTGGTGTTCAATGCAAGATGGCCTTTTGGCTAGGAAAAGGCAATATTGATCCTTTTATCGTTAAGACTTTTAGGTCAAGCAACCTTTTTTTTTTTCAAGGTCAGGTCAAGCAACCCTGGAAGACTTCGTTTATTAGCCCTATGAAAAGTGAAAAACAAAAAAAAGGAACATGTGGTCCGTTGGGAAACGCGTGGCACGGTTAGGGTTCCCTCTTTTGTCAGCACACGAGTGGAGAAGAAAAAAAAACAAATTTTTTTATATATAATCTATGTACATAGAATTAATAAAATATATAAACATGATAACTTATCTAGAATTTGGAGCATCATCTTATGTGGCCAAGAGACCATTAAAACTATTTTTATTACTCTTTTATTTATAGAAAAAAATCTCCTTGTTAGTTTCTGTTGGAAATATGATTTGTTTTTTTTTATTCTAATTATCTAAATACGGTTAATTGATTCTATGAATCCATGAGATTGGATATTAGGATAGTAGTATGGGAAACGACATATTTTGTATATTCTTTCCTATCGTACTCTTTTCTTGTATTATTAATAGGTGTGTAATACATGTACAAACACAGCAATACACAATACAGAAAATTCCTCCAATTCCTTCTCAGTTTTTGTCAATTTTCTTTCTCATTTTCTATCAATTTCATCTTCTACTTGACGTGGACTAAGGTTCCAAGAGACCCACAAGGCACTTCAAGCCTCCAAGAGTCCCACATTGACTAAACATTTAAAGAGCAGAGATTGTCTATAAAATCTAAGCCAAGCATAACTTTTAGCAAAATTATTCACGGCTTTCATGGTTAAAGTTAAGTATGAAACACACGAAAATATTTTGTATGTGTGATTCGTTTTTGTTGAATTCTTCCGAGAAGCCTGACTGGATTGATCGGTCCTCCGGTTCCGGTTCTGGACCAAACGGTCCGGTCCCGGTTCGATTTTGGGAACCCTGGTGCTCGGTCCGAAATGGGAACCGATCACCCCTAGTTAGGATTCCCTCTTTTGTCAGCACACGAGTGGAGAAGAAAAAAAAGAACGTAGCTATCTAGAAGGAGAAATGTACTAGGAATGCAGGACGGAAAATATTGGGTGGTCCTGGACCACCACGCCAATGTGGTCCCAGACCACTCACGCGATGCCACATGTATGCGGAGAGGACAAATGACTGAAACCGGGTCCACTTCTCTGACGTTCTCTCTCCTCTTTCTCTCTTTTGTCCTCCCCATACACGTGACACCGCGTGAGTGATCCGGGACCACGCTGACGTGGCGGTCCTGGACCACCCAATATTTTCTCGGAATGCAGACTCAAAATTCCAGTCAACCATCGAATAATGCCCAATGGAGTCACTTTCCTTAGCACTATCCCTTTTCCTTAAGGAGGACTTGTTCTTCTTCAGTTTGACCGTCACGTACTGCCTAGGTTTTCGTCAATTCGACTAAAATATCTTCCGCATAATCAAACCTGGTTCATATCATTTCTGTTCGTCCTTGCCGTGAAGCGGTCGTTGGCTTTGTTGTGACGAGTCCTACCTCCGCGATCCAAGCTCCAAAGGTAAAGGCAACAAAAGAAATACTTTGTTCTAGTTTCGGAATTCTCAGTTTTGTCCCATGCTTCTCTTTGTTCTTAATGCCATTTTTGCTGGGTTGTTGCAGAATTCTGCATTTTTAATGTGCCCCTGTCGCCTTACATTGTTTCATTTCTTCTTTTCCAAAGTAAACATTATCTGTTTGATAGTGTTACCGGTTGATCGAGTACCATGGGCTAACTTCTAAATCGATTTTGGTGTTAGCGGTAAGGAATGTGAGCCTAATATTGAATCCGGAAACTCCTGAATATCGGTCATGGTTGGTTCGTTAGTTCGATAGTTGAACTTGTCGACATTAATCTATTGACCTAAACAGGAGCAGAGTTCGGTTTTACAATTATTATTGGCCTTACCAAAGAACATGGGTCATTCATGTCCATATCTCAAGGATTAAAGCGGTAATATGAATGAAATACGATAAATGGTGCTATTTAGTTTTTGTTCCAATATTCTTAGTGAACAGAAGATGAAACAATTAGTCCATGAGTCCCAGTGCTGTGCTCTTGAAGGTGAGCTAGGCCGGTGAACTAGGCTGGATCCTCGGCATCAAAAAAAAAAAAAAAAACAATTAGTCCATGAACAAAAGAAAATGCAATGCTTGGCAATTTGATGTTGTTTAAGTACTAGGCAGATCTTGGTCTTCCTTCGCAGATTCGTAGCGATCTCATCATATAACCTCTGCACTTTTTCTTTCTTATGCACCTCCTAACCACCCGACTCCCAAAATTTGTTTCCGGGAAAATCGCAAATATGACTGCGCCGTGTGAGTTGGGGTAGATGACTCCTTGTGCTAAAATTGGTGAAAGGAGTGCTCGAACTTGAACTAACTTCTGTACACCCTTGGACGCGCTTCAAATGGGTTTTTGCTGGCTTTTCCTTGGGAAAATAATCGTGAATCATGAGGAAGCGCTTCGAAGATGGCTTCTTTCCAATCTTTCCTGCCCTGCATATCGTATGTAATGAGTTAAAAAAGATTTTTTTTTTGCTCGAACAGTTTCTTTTCATGGACATCATCACCAGATTGCACGCTTGACCTTTTTATTTCCATTTAATGATTCACTTGATGAGATGACTAGCTACATGTTCCTTCAAATATCAGGATTTCACGTGCGGCTGCATGCAGTTTCAACGAAGAGAAATATAGTGAACAAGGAGATCAGCCGTCGTTGCAGCTTCTGAATCTCAATGGCTCGCTGCTCAGTGAGGATGCATTTGACAGAAAGGGCTATAGCACAAACACTCTTCTTTTTAATAATCATACAATCTGCAAATTCTGAATCCTTCGACAACATTTCTTTCTACTTCACATCCTTCCAATCAGACATATCATTCCAGGGCAATGCGAGTGCACTGGGCTCCACAATGGAACTTTCTGTAGTCAAGGCAACCGAGAGCAGCAATAGAATAGTCGGTCGAGCTCTCTATCATCAACCCATGCACCTGTGGGATAGGTCAACAGGGAATGTGGCAGATTTCAGCAGTAGATTTACTTTCTCCATCAATTCCCATAAGGAGCCTAGTCATGCTGATGGACTGGCTTTCTTTCTCGCTCCCAATGGATCGCAGATCCCCAAACAATCAACAGGAGGCTTTCTAGGCCTCACAGGTCCGAATCCAAACTCTACCAACTCTAGTACTGCATTTGTTGCGGTAGAGTTTGATACTTTCCATGACAATATAACAAATACATGGGATCCGCCCTGTAATCATGTCGGTATCGATGTAAACAGCATGGCTTCTGTCAATAATGCTTGTGTCCCATGGATGGATGACAAGATACTCCTTGGTCAACAACTACGTGCTTGGGTCACATACAATTCTACAGCAATGAACTTGAGTGTCGTTTTTCGAGATGATGATGACAGTTATACCAGCCTTTACTATCAGCCAGTCAATCTGACAGAGTACTTGCCGGAATGGGTGGTGTTCGGTTTCTCAGCAACGACAGGGGACTCGTTTGAGGCTCATACAATTTTCTCATGGGAATTCAACTCTAGTCTACAAATCCTTGACAATGTAAATAGCACGACAAATGTGACTCCTGTCAACACACCAACACGAGGGAAAAAGAATAAGTCCTGGGTGAAGGGGGCTATCTTAGGCTTAAGCTCTTTGGTGTTTCTTATCCTTGTTGCAGGATTTGGCTGGTATGCTTATAAGCTAAAGAGAAATAAAAATGATCGAAGTGGAGAAGAAGAAGAAGATGCTCCAGGAATTGACGAAGGATTTGAACAGTCAAAGGGACCCAAGGAGTACTCCTATAATGTCTTGGCCATTGCGACTAACAACTTTGCCAATACTCGGTTGCTCGGGGAAGGGGGTTTCGGAGGAGTGTATGAAGGCCACCTTGCTGATGCAAATTCCCATGTCGCCATCAAGAAGATCACTCCAGAGTCCAAACAAGGCGTAAAGGAGTATGCCAGCGAAGTGAAGACAATTAGACATCTCAGGCATAAAAACTTGGTGGAGCTCATCGGCTGGTGTCATGAGAGAAACAAGTTCCTCCTCGTGTATGAGTACATGTCTAATGGTAGCTTAGAGTCTCATTTGTTCAAAGATAAAACACTGCTAACATGGGAAAAGAGGTACAATATCGCTCAAGGCATCGCCTTAGGGCTGAAATATTTGCACGAGGATTTGAAGCAATGTGTCGTGCATAGGGACATAAAGTCTAGCAATATCCTACTTGATGCACAATTCGAGGCTAAATTGGGCGATTTTGGCCTCGCTCGGATAGTTGACCATGCCAAAGGGTCACAAACGACCCTATTGGCTGGGACCATGGGATATTTGGCTCCCGAATGTATCTATACGGGTCAGGCAAGCAAGGAATCCGATGTCTATAGTTTTGGAGTCGTCCTCTTAGAAATAGCATGTGGAAGAAGAGCTATCGAACCCAGGGCATCACAAGGCCAAATTCAACTTGTGGAATGGGTTTGGGAGCTCTATGGAATCGGAAAGCTATTCAATGCGGTAGATCTAAAGTTAGGAGAAAATTTCAATGGGAGACAAATGGAGCGCTTGATGATTGTAGGCCTCTGGTGTGCTCATCCAGACCCTAAGGAACGGCCTCCCATAAGCAAAGCGATAACCTTTTTGAACTTCGATGCTTCGCCACCCATTCTCCCACCAAAGTTGCCCATCCCGACATATATCGTGCCTCCATCTTCGATGCTCGAACCGCTGCATGTTTCGTCCAGCAACTTCACAAGAAGTGAACCACAAAGCACTTACACTACCGAACTATCCACATTTACTAGCTCTTCCAAGAAGTCTTCCAATTCATCTTCTTCTGCATTGCTTCATAATACAATGTAAGTTCACTGTTTATATGGGTTCTTACTATTCGGTTCTATGATTTGTAATGTCTACAAGCGGACCTTTGGTTTCTAGTTTCTGTTTGATCCTTATCATTTGAGATATTGGTGGTAGTATTTGTTGGAAGTTTATTTGTAAAACAAACTAAGTGTATGTTTCATTATCCCACATAGAAAGAAAAAGTGGGAAGAAATTGACCAATTAATAAGTGTGGGGTTTCTTTAGTGTATTTAAAGAAAATATTGGGTGTAGACTAAACCCCATCATACCTGCGTACGAGTGCGTGCGTGATTATTAGATACACTTAGCACTAACCCCTTTGTTATTTATTTATTTATTTATTTTTATTCCGTTCGGTTATATTATTAACTCTAATTAGTTCAAAGGTTGTTTTTGTTTATTAAGAATTTTCGGAAATTATGAAAATTAGAATTTTTTATTTATGTCTTTTCAAGACAACCTTTGAAAATGATACCCATTCGGTTTGCAACCTTTCCTAAAGAGTTGCATTTGTTCATTTTTCAATTTCTTCTAAATGGATACCTTTGTTCATTTGGGCAACTTTTTTTTTTTTTCGAAAGAATTCGTTCGTTCACTTTGCAATTTTTCAAGAAGAGTTGCCTATGTTCTTTCAGATCGATTTATAAATACATGTCAGCTTTCTGGAAGAACAATTTGAGATCATTTTTCTTTTCAAGTCTTCTTTCCAAAACTACAGCCATCTTTTCAATTGTTTCCTAAAAAGATACTAGAATTGCTATCGAGTATTCTTTAATAAAGAGATATCACGCTTTAAAGTCTGACTGGATTGCTCTATTGATTCGAAGCCATATTTTTCCAACAGTATTTGATGTGGATTTTGATGTGAAAATGTGGTGTATGAGTGTTTGTGGGAAAACACAGCAAAGGGTGAAAAGGAATTTTGAGATAGGATTAAAAGCTTATGAATAAAAAAATTTGGTTTGTCTCTGCTGTATACATGACCGAACAGCCTTGCCTATTTTATGGGCTGAATCCACCGACTTATACGTGCAATATATCTCTGCATTTGTTGGAGATCTCTTTTGGGTTTTTAACTTGGCCACAAACTTCAACTACCACGTGTAAAACTAGGGACTTGTAATGGTGCCTGAAAAAAAAAAAAAAAAATAGAGACTTGTAGATGTTAATTCTAGAGAAGCCTAAGCTTTTCTTGAAGGATTGATGAAAAACTTCGACAGAATTATGAGAAAGCTGCATCATGTTGAGAATAGGTCTCAAGTTTACCCCGTGATGAAATCTTGAGGCAAGTGAGTTTCATAGTTTGAATGGGTTTGCCGAAAGGGATTTTCCTATTTTGGATCAAATTCCAATACATGTACGAAGAGGGCTTTCTTCATTAATTATATTCAAGATGAGATTTTAGTGTTCAACTTAATAATTTTGTCGTGATACCTATGAATTCTTTTGTGAGATTGGCGAGGAACTATGAGGGTTAAATATAGTAATCTATGAATCATTTGGTGTCATTGCGGTTAGGAAACACTGAAAGTGCTCAAGTGACTCGAATATAATTATGATTTCTATTTTATCACTTGATCTATGATGAACATTTTGTGCTGATATCCTCATGTCGTAAGTCCCACCAACTGAATCACATAAATATGATGTTCCATTTATTTCCTCATTCTTAAATTTTATTGTTTGATTGCTTGTTTTTGCGATAATTGGTATCAAAGCCAAACTTAATTGAGTTAAAGCAAGTCAATGGTGACAGAAGGGAAAAAAAAAAAAAAAGAAGAAGTGAAAATCAACAAGTTTAATAGGAATAGTTTTGAATTCTAGAAGGTATAGATTGAGGATTATCTATACTAGAGAACTTTGCACTTAGCCCTATTAGAAAGAAACTAGAGTCGATGAAGCAAAATGTTAAGATTTACTGGATAGACAAGCATTGGGTATTACTTGGCTAACTTTAGCTCATAATATCATTTTTAACATTGTGAAAATTGACACGTTGAGTTGGACACGTTGAGAAGCTATTTAGATTTACATAATGAATTATGCCTACTAATCCATACTATTTGCAAAACAAAGATGGCAAGTCGCTTTCAGGGGACGTCAATCAATTTTTTTTACTATAAATATCTTCAACTAATCACATGGGAAAAAACGTTAATCACTAAATTTTTATTTCTTACAAATTTCAGTTTTCAATTTTGAACCTTTGAAATCTTAAAACAATCTTCCTGAAAAAAGTCTCACAAATTCCATGAATGTCCATGTTCTTCCTGAAGATGGATCATGATGATATGATAATAGTTTAGTATCAATTTTAGCGAGCATGTCATTTTAAGTGGCGTTCAATATAAGATGGCCTTTTGGCTAGAAAAAAGGGAATATTGATCCTTTATTATTAGACTTTTAGGTCAAGCAACCTCTGAAGACTTTGTTTATTAACCCTATAAAAAGATAATAAAAAGAAAAGAAAAAGGAACATGTGGCGCGGTTGGGACTCCCTCTTTTCTTGGCACACGAGTACGAATTTTCTACGAGAAGAAAAAAAGAACATAGCTATCTAGAAGCAGAAATGTATTAGGAATGAAGACACAAAAATTCCAGTCAACCATCGAAAGATGCTCAATGGAGACTCTTTCTTAGCACTATTTCTTCTCCTTGAACAGGATTGTTCTTCTTCGGTTTGGCCGTCATGTACTGCCTAGGTTTTTCGATTTGACTTAATCTGCGGCATAATCAAACCTGGTTTATATCATTTCTGTTCGTCCTCGCCGTGAAGCGGCTGTTGGCTTTGTTGTGACGAGTCCTACATCCACGATCCAAGCTCCAAATGTGTAGGCAATAAAAGGAAATACTTTGTTCTAATTTCGGAATTCTCGGTTTTGTCGCATGCTCTTCTCTTTGTTCTTAATGCCATTTTGCTGGGTTGTTGCAGAATTCTGCATTTTTAATGTGCCCCTGTCGCCTTACATTGCTTCATTTCTTCTTTTCCCAAATGAACATTATCTGTTTGATAGTGTTATCGGTTGATTGAGTACCATGGGCTAACTGCTAAATCGATTTTGGTGTTAGCGGTAAGGAATGTCGGCCTAATATTGAATCAGGAAACTCCTGAATATCGGCCATGGTTAGTTCGTTGGTTCGATAGTTGAACTTGTCGACATTAATCTATTGACCTAAACAGGAGCAGAGTTCGGTTTTACAATTATTATTGGCCTTACCTAATAGCATGAGGTCATTCATGTCCATATCTCAAGGATTAAAGCGGTAATATTAATGCAATACGATAAATGGTTCTATTTAGTACTTGTGCAAATATTCTTAGTGAACAGAAGACCGAAACAATTGGTCCATGAACAAAAGAAAATGCGATGCTTGGCAATTTGATATTGTTTAAGTACTAAGCAGATCTTGGCCTTACTTTGCAGATTCGTAGTGATCTCATTATATAACCTCTGCACTCTCTCTTTCTTATGCACCTCCTAACCAGACGACTCCCAAAATTTGTTTCCGGGAAAATCCCGAATATGACTCTGCGCTGTGCAAGTTGGGGTAGATGACTCCTTGGGCTAAAATTGGTGAAACGAGTCCTCGAACTTGAACTATACACCCTTGGACACACTTCAAATGGGTTTTTGCTGGCTTTTCCCTGTGAAAATGATCGCGAATCGTGATGAAGCGCTTAGAAGATGGCTTCTTTCAAATCTTTCCTGCCCCGCATATCGTATCTAATGAGTTAAAAAAAGATTTTTTTGTTCAAACATTTTCTTTTCATGGACATCATCGCCAGATTGCGCGCTTGACCTTTTCATCCCCATTTAATGATTCACTTGATGAGATGACTAGCTACGTGTCCCTTCAAATATCAGGATTTCGTGTGCAGCTGCATGTAGTCCCACCAAGCGACATATAGTGAACAAGAAGATCAGCCGTCATTGCAGCTTCTGAATGTCGATGGCTCGCAGCTCAGTGAGAATGCATTTGACAGAAAGGGGTATAGCACAAACACTCTTCTTTTTAATAATCATTCAATCTGCAAATTCTGAATCCGTTGACAAGATTTGTTTCAACTTCACATCCTTCCAATCAAACATAACATTCCGGGGCAATGCGAGTGCACTGGGCTCCACGATGGAACGTTCTTTAGTCAAGGCAGCCATGAGGGACAATGAAATAGTCGGTCGAGCTCTCTATGATCAATCCATGCACCTGTGGGATAGGTCAACAGGGAATGTGGTAGATTTCACCAGTAGATTTACTTTTGCTATCGATTATAAGAGCCGCACGGAATTTGCTGATGGTTTGTTATTTTTTATCGCCCCCCATGGATCACAGATTCCTGAAGGCTCAAAAGGAGGCTCTCTAAGGCCTCACGAACTCTACCAACTCCGGTCTTGCATTTGTTGCAGTAGAGTTCGATACTTTCACAAATAATGGACTGGATCCAGGCTGTGATCATGTTGGTATCGATGTAGATAGCTTGGTTTCTGTCCACACGCTTGTGTCCCGTGGGTAAAGTACAGCATACTCAACGGTGAACAACTTCATGCTCAGGTGACATTTAATTGTACGGAAAAGAATTTGAGTGTTGTTTTCGCAGATTCTAGTAATAATTCAACCAACCTCCACTATAATCTAGCCCATCTGACGGACACCTTGCCAGAATGGGTAAATTTCGGTTTCTCAGCTGCAACGGGAACATATTTCGAGTCTCATACTATTTTCTTATTGAATTTCAGTTCCACTCTTCAAGTCCCCGACACACCAACGGGTGGTACGATTCAAAGAAAAAAGAACAGGTCATGGGTATGAGCTATCTTAGGTTTACGCTCTTTTGTCTTGGTTCTCCTCGTTGCAGGATTTGGCTGGTACCGTTATTGGCCAAGGAGAAATAGAAATGGTCCAAATGGAGAAGAAAATGATTTTCAATCAATTGATGAAGGATTTGAACAGTCGACGGGACCCAAGAAATAGTCCTATGGCGTGTTGACCATGGCAACAAATAATGTGTCGTGTATAGGGATATAAAGTCTATTAATACCCTACTTGATGCACAATTCGAGGCTAAATTGGGCAATTTTGGCCTAGCTTGGATGGTCGATCACACCAAAGGATCACAAACAACCATATTGGCTGAGACCATGGGATATTTGGCCCCTGAATGTATCTATACAGGCAAGGCATGTGGAAGAAGAGCTATCGAACCGAGAGCATCACAAGGCCAGATTCAACTCATGGAATGGGTCTGAGACCTTTATGGAATAGAAAAGCTATATGATGCAGCAGATCTGAAGTTCAGTGTAAATTTCGACGTGAGACAAATCAAGTGCTTGATGATTGTAGGCCTCTAATGTGGTCATCCAGACCCTAAGGAACGGCCTCCCATCAGCAAAGCGATAACCTTTTTGAACTCTGATGCTTCCCCACCCATTCTCCCACCAAAGTTGCCCATCCCAACATATATCGTGCCTTCATCTTCGACGCCGAATTGTCACGCCCCGGACCTCGAGCGCGTGCACATCCCACTTCGGTCGATCAAATATGCGACATCCCAGGATACGTCGCCGACCCACTCATTTCATTACGCATGCGGAAGCGAAACAAATCCCCTGACAACATTTAATTTGGGATAGAAAAGCAGGAAACAAAACCACAACATAACACTTTCATAAATCAACGAAATTACAAACAGAGGTCTACGGCCAAAAGTCTACAAAAGACTGGCTCTTAAAAAGAGGTTATCCTACGACCTACAAGTCGTACACGATCTCCAATCCTTATGACTTCACTTCTCCAACTCTTCAAGGCCAACCAAAGCTATCTGGCCGCTCCGTCCATCAGGGACTTGAAATGGTTATTCAATAACCACTGAGACAACGTCTCAGCAAGTTCAACCCCCTAAACCCCTATTAGAAAGAAAATACGCCCTGGGTGGCCTAGCCACATCACACAGAAGACTTACCTCGCCTCAGCCTTTATCTGCAGGTTAGCACAATTTATATAAACCAACCACGTGCAATTATGATAACCAAACAACCATGACACAATCACATCATCAGAACAATTCAACCACTTGGATCGTCTCAGCGATCAATCGACTTGGCCGATTACATGTCATTCTAGCAAATCAATCATTGCTCTCAATCACGGCCCCACTCGGCAAAACTAGAATCAGTGGCATCACGGCCCCACTCGGCGCGACCTTTATCAGGTGGCAATTCACGGCCTCTCTGGGCACGACCTCTCATAGGTGGTTCATCACGGCCTCACTAGGCACGACCTCTCATAGGTGGTCCATCACGGCCTCACTGGGCACGACCTCTAATAGGTGGTCAATCACGGCCCCATTAGGCACGACCTTCCTTAGGTGGTTCATCACGGCCCTATTAGGCACAACCTCTCATAGGTGGTCCATCACGGCCCTACTAGGCACGACCTCCAATCGGTGGTTAATCACGGCCTCACTAGGCACGACCTCTAATAGGTGGTTAATCACGGCCAATCTCCCATCAATTCCCACACTTAGGGTTTTCTAAAGAATCCTCATAAATCGCAATCACACTCAATTCGCCACAACCAATCATCAATTTCAAATTCTACATGCACAGCAGCGATCGGCACGAAATTCTGAGCAAATAAGGTCCCAACGAAATTTTTGAATTTTAATAAATAATTAAATTTATTCCGAAAATTAATTAAATAATAATATTAATATTTTTCGCAATCCACATTCAATTTATAATATTCAACCATCGATTTCAAAATCCGAATACGCAGCAGCGACCGCACGAAATTCTGAGAATTTAGGGTCCCGACAAAATTTTCGGTATTTAATAAATAATTAAATTTATTCCGAAAATAATTAAATAATAATATTTTAATAATTTCGAATAATGATATATTATTAAATTATTACATAATTTCGAAATATTTAAATAAATCAAAAGTAAATTCCTTTATGTCACATCAAGGCTTATATTAATATAAACCTTCATTTAGCCTTAAGTTAAACTCACTTTAAGCTAATTAAACACATTAATACAATCCACACTTAAATCAATTAAACTAACCACCTAATCACAATTAACATAAACTAAGCACACCTAAAACATAATTAACCCTCTAAGCGAGGTTTAGTGAGTCAAACTCACCGGATTAGCGAGCCGAGCGGACCAAAACGACGGGGACGCCGAGGAGAACAACTTTCCTCAAAGCGGGCCGAGCATCCGGGCTCGGGAAGGCGGCCAAAACGGGCCAAACGTCCGCTGCATACCCATTTTTCTTGGTTGCTGTCCATGGCGGTTTGAGGCCGAGAATGGGCGGATCCGGCGCCGGGATGGGCGGCCAAAGGCGGCGGAGGCAAGGCGAAGCTCCGGCGGGCTAAGGCGGAGGTCGACGGCGGCGGAGGGAGCTTCGGCGAAGGCCCGAGCTGCTGGAACGCGGGCTGGTGCGGACGAAGCTGGAGGCGGCTGGGCGGAGCAGCTCTCGGGGCTGCGACGGTGAGCGGGCGGAGATGCGCGGGCGGCGCGGGGCGGCGGCGGCAAGCTGCGACGGCGAGGAGCTCCGGCTGGTGGCGTGGACTGGCTGCTGCTTAAGCGATCTCAGATCTGCCCGCGGGTTCAAGCAACAACTAAGGAAGAAGAAGACCGCAAGAGAGAGAGGGAGGCGGAGGTGCTCGCGGGGCTGAGCGACGGCGAGCGGGCGGCGGACGGCGGAGGCGTGAGGTCCGGTAGCTTGCTGGTCGATCTTCCTTGTGGCTGGCGTCCGAAGAAGAAGATGAAGAAAACCCCCATGGAGGAATCGCACGGGAGGAGGGAGAAGAGAGGGAGGAGAGAGAAGAAGGGGGCACTTTTCTTTTCCTTTTTCCCTTTTCTTTAATTCAACAAATTGGCCCACCACATGACCTCATGGGTGACATCACACTCCACTCACCCAATCCTCTACAACATTTTCCAATGGTTGCGATTTCATTTTCCGCCGGGGTCCAATTCTTGTACAACCAATTCTTCAATTCCACTTGATTCTCTTCCAATTGAATCAAATTGAAGTCCATAAAATAAATTCAATGTCACCACACTTCAATTCACATCTTCACTTGTCCATAGAACCAACTTAAGTCCCAAAAGCGCGACCAAAAGCGGCCTACTAATTTCTCGAGCCAAATTAGCCATTTCTTGATTATTTTGCTGAGAAGCTCGGCTTGCATGAAAAATCTTCCGAAGATAAGTCAATGATCCTAAAATGATTTGTGACACACCCAGACTTCCAATTTCTGAATTCGATCTCAATTCCACGGTTAATTTCACTTTGGCACGATACTAGTGCGGCCCAACCTACCGGGTAGCCTTTAGAAATTTTCATGCATTCGACCTGTGGTTGATCATCTCAAGCCACAATGTACATCTTTGAAACATTGGCGACTTTCGGTTGTCGGGGTAATCCCAAGGTTTCAAATACGAACACAGGGTACCAATCGATAGAAAATTCGGTCCAGTGTCGATTGACAAGAATTATGCAATCCGGTGGAATCACCCACACTCAATCACATGCCTCTTTCGAGTCAACCTATCTCCGGTCTTTAATCGATTTTTATTTGTTTCGTAATGACCCTTGCAGACTAGCTCGGTCGAAAGGTCGCTTCCTGGTCAAATTCTCGAGTCAGATGCATTAGGAACTCTTAACGGCTTCACCCGATAGACTAGTTTTCACATGAGTGGCCGACTCAAGGAAAAGAACTATATGCGTGCCAACGAAATGCCCGTCTCAATTTATTGAAAATAGAATCGGAAAATCGGGATGTCACACGAATGGTCGCATGTCATGTCCATCAGCTTCAAAAGTAGCGAACCACTGAGCGCTTACGTACTGAACTGTCTGCATTTACTAACTCTTCCTTGAAGTCTTGCAATTTATCTTCTTCTACATTGCTTTGAAGCATAGTGTGAGTTCACTGTTTATATGGATTCTGAATTGCAACAATTTAGTTCTATGATTTGTAATATATGCAAGCAGACCTTTAGTTTACAGTCTCTGTTTGCTCCATATTATGTGAGATATCCGTGGTAGTATTTGATATGGATTTTGATGTGACAATGCGTGTATGAGTGTTTTGGGACAACACAGCAAAGGGTGAAAAGGAATATTGAGAAAGGATTACAAGCTTATGAATAAAACAATTTTGGTTGGTCTCTGTTGTATACATGACCGAACGGCCTTCCCTATTTATGGGCTGAATCCATCGACTTGTACACGCAATATATCTCTTCGTTTGTCGGAGATCGCTTTCGGGTTTTTAACTTGGCCACAAACTTCAACTACCAACTATAAAACTAGGGTCTTAGAGATGTTAATCCTAGAGGAGCCTAATTTTTTCTTGGAGAATTGGTGGAAAAATTCAACACGGCGGAATTATGAGAAAGCTGCGTCATCTTGAATAGAGGTCTCAAGTTCAACCCCGAAATCCTGAGGCAAGTAGGTTTTATAACTTGAGTGGGATTCTCAAAAGGGATTTTCCTATTTTGGATCAAATTGTAGTACATATAAGAAGTGGACCTTCTTCGCAAATTGTATTCGAGATGAGATTTCAATATTCAACTTCATAAATCTTGTAGTGATGACAATGAATTCTTTTGTGAGATTTGTCGCGACCTCTTCGAACACTCCTGTGGGCATGGAGACTAATGGCTTGCTAAGTCTAGGTTTAGTTAGAGCTCTTCTAAGCCCACCAATTTGTGACTTATGGGCCGAGTCTAACCTATAAATCATCTTCATAAAAGTCACATCTAATTGATTTGTGATGGGTCGATTAGAAACCTATATAAAGTATTGAGAGAAATACTATACTCTTACGCAACTAGAAAAATTAGAATCAAGAACTTGATTATATCAGTTAATTAATTAATACCCTTCTAGTACGGCAATACCTAATCTTATTTAAGCTTTGAGGTTTGATTATTTAGAAATATTTTTCATGCATTTTTAAAGAAAACTACTCAAAAACCCTTTTTTTAAGCTATTCCTAATTTTTAGAAAATATAAATTATTCTCGGATTTTTCATATTTTTATTTATTTTTCAAAAAAAAAATTAATATTAAAATAATAATATACTATTATAACATACACAACCGGACCCAGGTCAGGACCGGCTTGGGTCAGATGACCCGAGTGGTCGGGCCCTCAGCCAGATTGGGCCCTAGGAATGAACCCGGTCTGGCAACACCCACAAAATACACGTAATAAAAACAAAGCCCAACCCACGGAGTAAGCCCAAACCTAAGAATAAGGGGAATCGGAGCCGCAGGTCGACAACCAAGCTCGGGATCGCGGCGGGATGGTAGGATTGACGACACAAAGGGAACGTCGATCTAGCCCCAAACCAAGAACGCGAAAGCAGATCTAACTCAGGCATTTTATCGAACACCTGACGGGCGCCGACCGGGAGAGAAGAACCGAGCCGATTAAGGCTCGAATACGCAAACGCAACCACGGTCGACACGAGACCACAAGCGGCACCCGGCAGTGACCGACCGGGGAAGGCTTGACGACGCTTGGGATTAAGTGTACGTGAGCGACGGCAAGCCTCTGCCGCAATTGGGCTATGACCGAAGAAAACAGGGCAGAAAAAGGGGTAGCGAGCTAGTCGCCGGAGGCGGCCCTACCCAGCTCTCACCGTCTCTTTCTCGGCCAACCCTCACCGAGTCGGGTCCTCTCTCTCGGTTCCCTCTCTCCTTCTCTCCGAAAACCTCCCCTTCTCCCCTTCGAACCGGAACCCCCAACCCTCCCCCCCATTTCTCCTTTTATGGGGGTCGGACGACTCGTTCGACCGTACGTGGGGCAGGTGGGCCTGCCACCGGCGAGTTGCTCCAGTCACGTCGCGCGCCTACTTCGGTCATTTTGCGCTGCTCTGCTTCTTTGCTACTCTGCGCGCGCCATCTGCTCTCTTGTCCTTGGTGGCATGAGGAAGGAGGAAGAAGAGAGAAGAGGAAGGGTCTGGGGAAATGAGGTGGGGGAGTTGGGCCCAGGCCCGCATGAGGTAAGAGAAACCCGAGCCCCTGTGGGCGTTTGCCTTTTCTTTTTCTTTTCTTTTTTAATAATTAATAATTAATTTTTAATTGAATACATATTTATCCGAAATGTAGTAAAATAAAATAAAAATAAAACTTAGCATATGCAAATAATATTAATGCCTTTATGATGTGAAAATTCTCTTTTATTAAGGTTGAATTAGTCCTTAAATTTCTATGCAATTTAATCATAAATATTTAGTCAAAATTTAGGTATTGATATGATTGGTAAGAAATTATGGGGGTTAAATATTGTTCTATGTGAATTATTCGGTGTAATTGGGGTTGGGAAACAATGAATGAATTGAGTATAATCATGATCTCTATTTTCTCTCCTGATCTATCATGAAATATCGTGCTTTAATCCTCATTTAGTAAGTCCTACTAATTGAATAACGTAGATATAATGTTCCATTTATTTTCACATTCTTAAATTTCATTGCTTGATCACTTGTTTTTGCAATAATTGGTATCAAAGCCAAACTCAATTGAGTTAAAGCAAATCAATGGCACAAAAGGAAAAGAAAAAGTGAAAATTGACAAGTTCAATAGGAATAGTTTTAATTTCTAGAAGATATAAATTGAGGATCATCTATACTAGAGAAATGTTGCACTTAGCCATGTTGGAACAAAACCAAGGTCAATAAAGCAAACTGATTGGGATTTACTAAATAGACAAACATTGGATTGGCTAACTTTAGCTTGTAACATTGTGTTTAACATTATAAAAATTGACATATTGATTCAAATACATTGAGAAGCTAGATTTACCTAATAAATTATGTATACTAATCCATACCATTATATAAAACAAAGATCACATGTTGCTTTTAGGGGATGTCAATCATTTTTTTCCTCTTTAAATATCTTCAATTGACCACATGAGAAAATACCTCACTAACGAATTTTTTATCTCACATTTTCAGTTTTCAATTTTGAACCTTTTATATCTTAAAACAAACTTCCTAAAAAAGTCCACAAATTTCATGTATGTGCACGTTCTTCCTTGAGATGGATCATGATGATATGGCATTAATTTAGTATCCATTTGTTGGAGTATGTCATTTTAAGTGGTGCTCAATGTAAGATGGCCTTTTAGCTAGGAAAAGGGAATATTGATGCTTTATTATTAGCCTTTTAGGTCAAGCCACCCTTGAAGACTTTGTTTATTAACCCTATAAAAAGTCAAAAGAAAGGAACATGTGGTCGGGTGGGAAACGCGAAGCACGGTTGGGACCTCTTTTCTTGGCACGCGAGTACGAATTTTCCACGAGAAGAAAAAAGGAACACAGCTATCTAGAAGGAGAAATGAATTAGGAATGAAGACTCAAAATTCCAGTCAACCATCGAAGAATGCCCAATAGAGACACTTTCCTTAGCAGTATCTCTTGTCCTGAAGACTCTTCCTTAGCACTATTTCTTTTCCTTGAACAAGACTTCTTCTTCTTTGGTTTGACCGTCATTGACTGCCTAGGTTTCTCAATTCGGCTTAAATATCTTCAGCATAATCAAACCTGGTTTATATCATTTCTGTTCGTCCTGGCCATGAAGTGTTTGTTGGCTTTGTCGTGAAGAGTCCCACATCCGCGATCCAAGCTCCAAAGGTAAAGGCAATAAAATGTAGTACTTTGTTGTAGTTTCGGAATTCTCGGTTTTGTCGCATGCTCTTCTCTTTGTTCTTAATACCATTTTGCTGGGTTGTTGCAGAATTCTGAATTTTTAATGTGCCCCCTGTCACCTTACATTGCTTCATTTCTTCTTTTCCAAAGTGAACATTATCTGTTTGATAGTGTTATTGGTCAATCGAGTACCATAGCTAACTGCTAAATTGAAGTGTTAGCTGAAGGGAATGTTGGCCTAGTATTGAATCTGGAAACTCCTGAATATCGTCCATGGTTGGTTCATTGCTTCGTTAATTGACTTTGTCTACATTAATCTATTGACCTACATAGGAATAGGGTTCGGTAGTACAATTGTCATTGGCCTTACCAAATAACATGAGATCATTCATGTCCATGTCACTTCTCACTGGATTCACGTCCCAGACAATTTGGGCTCTGACCACTTGTACTCATAAGGTCCCTGATCACTTGCTTTGATTTGATCCTCGACAACCTAGGTTTTGATACTTCGATCTCAGGCCGCTGGCTCTGATATGGTCCCTGGCCCTTGGACTCTGACATTTATAACTTTGCTAGCTTTCTACGATATTCTAACATGAATATCTTCCTATCTTAATTATTCATTGTATAACAACTTGGAAACTAGAGAATTCTAAGTGGCGAAGCTTCTCTTCAATAATCAAGTTGGCCAACATGCTCACTTGATGGACTTTCCAAGAAGAATCTGGAGCAGGGAGAGAGAGTGGTGGTGCTCTCTTCAACGCTTCCCCTCACCGCCCACTCTCTCTTACGATGCGGGTCTAGCAACCATGCTGCCAATATTTCTTTCAAACTCTTCAGCTCCCTTATCGGCTTCTTTTTCTTTAAATTTCTTCTATCACTGTCATTCGAGGATGATGTGTTGATATCTCAGTCTTGACCCAGCAAATGAATCTGTCCTGCTTGCCTTGCCCAACTTCTTCTGGGGCAACAGGTGAAACAGTACGTGGAAATTCCAGTTGTTGAGCTTCTCAACACGGCTCACTTAGAGATGTCTGCCATGTGACTTGTTATAATGGTCCACACGATACCAAGTAAGCCTGATCCTCACCCAACCAACTTCACAATCCCTAACTTGTGCACTAGCGGAGCTTCGGCATACTCCACCCTTAGGCACAGTGGTCCCTGATCGCGTACTCGTACAATGGTCTTATTCCACTGTCTTCGTGTACTACAATTCGTGCTGGCTGGGTTCACAATGCCTGAACTACTCATACGATGAACATTGTACTACAATCACTTGTCGCAGATTCATGGTTCCCAACAAACTACTCTCTGACCACTTGTTTTGATACGGTCCCTGGCCCCTCACTTTGATTTGATCCTTGATAACCTGGCTTTGATACTCCAATTTTGGGCGACTAGCTCTGATATGTTCCCTAGCACTTGGTCTCTGAAAACAATTGTCGAACTTCAAAGACGTGGTTCTGATACCACTTGTTGAGTTTCAAAAACGTGAATATAATAAACGTTCTCTTTATTATTTTAGAATAACACTCAACGCACAGGAGCCTTTCTACTCAGAGCAAGTTGCTCCTATTTATAACCTTGCTGGCTTTCTACAATATTCTTCTAATATAAATATCTTCCTATCTTAATTATCTTTTGCATAACTTGGAAACTCGAGAAATCTAAAAGTGGCGAAGCGTCTCTTCACCTAGTAAGTCGGTCAACTTGCCAACTTGATGAACTTTAATAGATCTGGAGACGGTAGAGAGAGTAGCGATGCTCTCTTCATAGCTTCCATCACAAAGATTGTGCATTTATCTTTTGTATTTCTGTTTAATTTTTCATGAATGACTTAAACTTTCAGACTTCCGCACTGCAGGTGCTTTCTGCGATGAACAGAAGCTAGTGAAAGAACCAGACGAGCCTCTGAATCTGTAATACAATGATAGCTCATGGCTCAGTGAGAATGCATCGGATGAAAGAGGCTCTAGCACAAACAGTTTTCATCCTTTCGTTAAGCATTCCATCTGGCAATTCCGAATCCTTCGACAACATTTCTTTCAATCTCCCATCTTTTCAATTAAACGATCAGAGAATTACTTTCCAGGGCAATGCCTCCGTGCTGAACTCCATCATCCAACTCACTCTAGGTGCGCCTTCGGAGGAACCCACATATATAGTTGGCCAAGCATTATATCATCAACCGATGCACCTGTGGGATAGTTCAACAGGGAATGTGGCAGATTTTGTTAGTCAGTTTACTTTCTCTATCGATTCCAATATGAGCTACTACCGCCATGCTGATGGATTGGTTTTCTTTCTCGCTCCCAATGGATCGCAGATCCCTGAACGCTCAGAGGGACGCTTTCTAGGCCTCACAGGTTCGATAAACTCTACCAACTCTAGTAATGCATTTGTTGCGGTAGAGTTTGACACTTTCTATGACCATTCAACAAATACATGGGATCCGCTCTGTAATCATGTCGGTATCAATGTAAACAGCCTGGCTTCTGTCAGTAAAACTTGTGTCTCATGGATGAATGACAAGATACGCCATGGTCAACAACTACATGCTCAGGTCACATACAATTCTACAGCAATGAACTTGAGTTTTGTTTTTCAAGATGATGATGACAATTATACCAGCCTTTACTATCAGCCAGTCAACCTGAGAGAGTACTTGCCAGAATGGGTGGTCTTCGGTTTCTCAGCAACGACAGGGCAGTTGTTTGAGGCTCATACAATTTTCTCATGGGAATTCAACTCTAGTCTACAAATCCTTGACGATGTAAATGGCACGACCAATGTGACTCCCGTTGACACACCAACACGAGGGAAAAAGAGTAAGTCCTGGGTGAAGGGGGCTATTTTAGGCTTAAGCTCTTTGGTGCTTATTATCCTTGTTGCAGGATTTGGCTGGTATGGTTATAAGCTAAAGAGAAATAGAAATGATCGAAGTGGAGAAGAAGAAGAAGAAGAAGATGCTCCAGGAATTGACGAAGGATTTGAACAGTCAAGGGGACCCAAGGAGTACTCCTATAATGTCTTGGCCGTCGCCACTAACAACTTTGCGAATACTCGGTTGCTTGGGGAAGGGGGTTTCGGAGGAGTCTATGAAGGCCACCTCGCTGATACAAATTCCCACGTCGCCATCAAGAAGATCACTCCAGAGTCCAAACAAGGCGTCAAGGAGTATGCCACCGAAGTGAAGACAATTAGACATCTCAGGCACAAAAATTTGGTGGAGCTCATCGGTTGGAGTCATGAGAGAAACAAGTTCCTCCTTGTGTACGAGTACATGTCTAACGGTAGCTTAGACTCTCATTTGTTCAAAGATAAAATGCCGCTGCCATGGGAAAAGAGGTACAATATCGCTCAAGGCATCGCCTTAGGGCTGAAATACTTGCACGAGGATTTGAAACAATGTGTCGTGCACAAGGATATAAAGTCTAGCAGTATCCTACTTGATGCACAATTTGAGGCTAAATTAGGCGATTTTGGCTTGGCTCGGATAGTCGACCATGCCAAAGGGTCACAAACAACCCTATTGACTGGGACCATGGGATATTTGGCTCCTGAAAGTATCTATACAGGTAAGGCAAGTAAGGAATCCGATGTCTATAGTTTTGGAGTTGTCCTCTTAGAAATAGCATGTGGAAGAAGAGCTATCGAACCCAAGGCATCACAAGGCCAAATTCAACTTGTGGAATGGGTTTGGGAGCTCTATGGAATCGAAAATCTATTCAATGCGGTAGATCTAAAGTTAGGAGAAAATTTCGATGGGAGACAGATGGAGCGCTTGATGATTGTAGGCCTCTGGTGTGCTCATCCAGACCCTAAGGAACGGCCTCCCATAAGCAAAGTGATAACCTTTTTGAACTTCGATGCTTCGCCACCCATTCTCCCACCAAAGTTGCCCATCCCGACATATATCGTGCCTCCATCTTCGATGCTCAAACTGTTGCATGTTTCGTCCAGCAGCTTCAGAAGAAGTGAACCACAAAGCACTTACAGTATTGAACTATCCACATGTACTAGCTCTTCCAAGAAGTCTTCCAATTCATCTTCTTCTGCATTGCTTCGGAATACAATGTAAGTTCACTGTTTATATGGGTTATGGATTGCAACTATTCGGTTCTATGATTTGTAATGTCTGCAAGTGGACCTTTGGTTTCTAGTTTCTATTTATCCTTATCATGTAAGATATTGGAAGTAGTATTTGTTGGAAGTTTGTTTGTAAAACAAATTGAGTGTATATTTCCTTGTCCACTTAGAAAGAAAATGTGGGAATAAATAGGCCAATTAATAAGTGTGGGTTTCTTTAGTGTATCTAAAGAAAAGATTGAGTGTGAACTAGAGCCCACCAGACCCGCGTACGAGTGTGTGATTATTAGATGCACTTAGCACTAAACCCTTCGTTATTTATTTATTTATTTTTATTCCGTTTGGTTATATTATTAATTTTAATTAGTTCAAAGGTTTTTTTTGTTGAGAATTTTCAGAAATTATGAAAATTGGAAATTTTATTTATTAAAAAATTAATAATATTTTTTATTTATTATTCCGAATTTTTTATTTATGTCTTTTCAAGACAACCTTTGAAAATGATACTCGTTCAATTTGCAACCTTTCCCGAAGAGTTGCATTTGTTCATTTTTCATTTTCTTCCAAATGGATACTTTTGTTCATTTGGGCAACATTTTTTTCGAAAGAATACATTCGTTCACTTTGCAATTTTTCAAGAAGAGTTACCTATGTTTTTTCAGATCGATTTATATATACATGTCATTTTTCCAGAAGAATAATTTGAGATCATTTTTTCTTTTTGGGTCTTCTTTCCAAAATTACAACCATCTTTTCAATTATTTCCTAAAGAAACCTTGGAGTAATACTAGAATTGCTATCTAGGATTCTTCTTTTGGAACTTTGTTGTATCTTGGAAGATATTTGCCGGTGACCATTAACAATTTGTGAGACAAATAAATGCTTAAAGAAAGAGATATCAAGCTTCAAAGTCTGACTTGATTGCTCTATTGATTCGAAGCCATATTTTTCCAACAGTATTTGATGTGGATTTTGATGTGAAAATGTGGTGTATGAGTGTTTGTGGGAAAACACAGCAAAGGGTGAAAAGGAATATTGAGATAGGATTATATAAGCTTATGAATAAAAAAAATTAAAATAATTGGTTTGTCTCTGTTGTATACATGACCGAACAGCCTTGCCTATTTTATGGGCTGAATCCACCGACTTATACATGCAATATATCTCTGCATTTGTTGGAGATCTCTTTTGGGTTTTTAACTTGGCCACAAACTTCAACTACCACGTGTAAAACTAGGGACTTGTAATGGTGCCTGAAAAAAAAATGGAGACTTGGAGATGTTAATCCTAGAGAAGCCTAAGCTTTTCTTGAAGAATTGATGAAAAACTTCAACACGATAGAATTATATGAAAGCTGCATCATGTTGAGAATATGTCTCAAGTTTACCCCTTAATGAAATCTTGAGGCAAGTAAGTTTCATAGTTTGAATGGATTTGCCAAAACGGATTTTCCTTTTTTGGATCAAATTCCAATACATGTACGAAGAGGGCTTTCTTCATTAATTATATTCAAGATGAACTTTTAGTGTTCAACTTGATAAATCTTGTCGTGATACCTATGAATTCTTTTGTGAGATCGGCGAGGAATTATGAGGGTTAAATATAGTAATCTATGAATCATTTGGTGTAATTGCGGTCAAGAAACACTGAAAGTGTTCAAGTGACTCAAATATAATTATGATTTCTATTTTATCACTTGATCTATGATGAACATTTTGTGCTGATATCCCCATGTCGTAGGTCTCGCCGACTAAATAGCATAAATATGATGTTCCATTTATTTCCTCATTCTTAAATTTTATTGTTTGATTGCTTGTTTTTGCGATAATTGGTATCAAAGCCAAACTTAGTTGAGTTGAAGCAAGTCAATGGTGACAGAAGGGAAAAAAAAAAAAAATAGAAGAAGAAGTGAAAATCAACAAGTTTAATAGGAATAGTTTTGAATTCTAGAAGGTATAGATTGAGGATTATCTATACTAGAGAACTTTGCACTTAGCCCTATTAGAAAGAAACTAGAGTTGATGAAGCAAAATGTTAAGATTTACTGGATAGACAAGCATTGGGTATTACTTGGCTAACTTTAGCTCATAATATCATTTTTAACATTGTGAAAATTGACACGTTGAGTTGGACACGTTGAGAAGCTATTTAGATTTACATAATGAATTATGCCTACTAATCCATACTATTTGCAAAACAAAGATGACAAGTAGCTTTCAGGGGACGTCAATCAATTTTTTTTTACTATAAATATCTCCAACTAATCACATGGGAAAAAACGTTAATCACTAAATTTTTGTTTCTTACAAATTTCAGTTTTCAATTTTGAACCTTGGAAATCTTAAAACAATCTTCCTGAAAAAGTCTCACAAATTCCATGAATGTCCATGTTCTTCCTAAAGATGGATCATGATGATATGATATTAGTTTAGTATCAATTTTTGCGAGCATGTCATTTTAAGTGGCGTTCAATGTAAGATGGCCTTTTGGCTAGAAAAAAGGGAATATTGATCCTTTATTATTAGACTTTTAGGTCAACCAACTTTTGAAGACTTTGTTTATTAACCCTATATATAGAGAGAGAGAGAGAGAGAGAGAGAGAGAGAGAGAAAGAAAAAGGAACATGTGGCACGGTAGGGACT
The DNA here is from genome assembly GCA_017140185.1 of Eucalyptus polyanthemos subsp. polyanthemos. Lineage (NCBI taxonomy): Eukaryota > Viridiplantae > Streptophyta > Magnoliopsida > Myrtales > Myrtaceae > Eucalyptus > Eucalyptus polyanthemos. The sequence goes on along the minus strand of CM029463.1, from coordinate 17,826,158 downwards.
CCCTCTTTTCTTAGCACACGAGTACGAATTTTCTACGAGAAGAAAAACAGAGCATAGCTATCTAGAAGCAGAAATGTATTAGGAATGAAGACACAAAAATTCCAGTCAACCATCGAAAGATACTCAATGGAGACTCTTTCTTAGCACTATTTCTCCTTGAACCGGATTGTTCTTCTTCAGTTTGGCCGTCATGTACTGCCTAGGTCTTGGTCAATTCGACTAAGATATCTTCAGCATAATCAAACCTGGTTTATATCATTTCCGTTCGTCCTCACCATGAAGTGGTTGTTGGCTTTGTCGTGAAGAGTCCTACATCCGCGATCCAAGCTCCAAAGGTAAAGGCAATAAAATGTAGTACTTTGTTGTAGTTTCGGAATTCTCGGTTTTGTCGCATGCTCTTCTCATTGTTCTTAATGCCATTTTGCTGGGTTGTTGCAGAATTCTGCATTTTTAATGTGCCCCTGTCGCCTTACATTGCTTCATTTCTTCTTTTCCCAAATGAACATTATCTTTTGATAGTGTTATCGGTTGATTGAGTACCATGGGCTAATTGCTAAATCGATTTTGGTGTTAGCGGTAAGGAATGTCAGCCTAATATCGAATTAGGAAACTCCTGAATTTCAGCCATGGTTGGTTCGTTGGTTTGATAGTTGAACTTGTCGACATTAATCTATTGACCTAAACAGGAGCAGAGTTCGGTTTTACAATTATTATTGGCCTTACCTAATAGCATGAGGTCATTCATGTCCATATCTCAGGATTAAAGCGGTAATATTAATGCAATACGATAAATGGTTCTATTTAGTACTCGTTCAAATATTCTTAGTGAACAGAAGACAAAACAATTGGTCCATGAACAAAAGAAAATGCAATGCTTGGCAATTTGATATTGTTTAAGTACTAAGCAGATCTTGGCCTCACTTTGCAGATTCGTAGCGATCTCATTATAAAACCTCTGCACTTTCTCTTTCTTTCTTATGCACCTCCTAACCAGTCGACTCCCAAAATTTGGTTCCGGGAAAATCGCAAATATGACTCTGCGCTGTGCGAGTTGGGGTAGATAACTCCTTGGGCTAAAATTGGCGAAACGAGTCCTCAAACTTGAACTAACTTCTGTACACCCTTGGACACACTTCAAATGGGTTTTTGCTGGCTTTTCCTTGGGAAAATAATCGTGAATCATGAGGAAGCGCTTCGAAGATGGCTTCTTTCCAATCTTTCCTGCCCTGCATATCGTATGTAATGAGTTAAAAAGATTTTTTTTTTGCTCGAACAGTTTCTTTTCCTGGACATCATCACCAGATTGCGCGCTTGACCTTTTCATCTCCATTTAGTGATTCACTTGATGAGATGACTAGCTACATGTCCCTTCAAATATCAGGATTTCGTGTGCAGATGCATGTAGTCTCCACGAAGCGACATATAGTGAACAAGAAGATCAGCCGTCGTTGCAGCTTCTGAATCTCGATGGCTTGCAGCTCAGTGAGAATGCATTTGACAGAAAGGGCTATAGCACAAACACTCTTCTTTTTAATAATCATTCAATCTGCAAATTCTGAATCCTTCGACAAGATTTGTTTCAACTTCACATCCTTCCAATCAAACATAACATTCCGGGGCAATGGGAGTGCACTGGGCTCCACGATGGAACTTTCTTTAGTCAAGGCAGCCGTGAGGGGCAATGACATAGTCGGTCAAGCTCTCTATGATCAACCCATGCACCTGTGGGATAGGTCAACAGAGATATGTGGTAGATTTCACCAGTAGATTTACTTTTGCTATCGATTCTAAGAGCCGCACGGAATTTGCTGATGGATTGGCTTTTTTTCTCGCCCCCCATGGATCACAGATTCCTGAAGGCTCAAAAGGAGGCTCTCTAGGCCTCACGAACTCTACCAACTCCGGTCTTGCATTTGTTGCAGTAGAGTTCGATACTTTCACAAATAATGGACTGGATCCAGGCTGTTATCATGTTGGTATCGATGTAGATAGCTTGGTTTCTGTCCATCACGCTTGTGTCCCGTGGGCAAAGTACAGCATGCTCAACGGTGAACAACTTCATGCTCAGGTGACATTTAATTCTACGGAAAAGAATTTGAGTGTTGTTTTCGCAGATTCTAGTAATAATTCAACCAACCTCCACTATCATCTAGCCCATCTGACGGACAACTTGCCAGAATGGGTAAGTTTCGGTTTCTCAGCTGCAACGGGAACATATTTCGAGTCTCATACTATTTTCTTATGGAGTTTCAGTTCCACTCTTCAAGTCCCCGACACACCAACGGGTGGTACGATTCAAAGAAAAAAGAACAGGTCATGGGTATGGGCTATCTTAGGTTTAGGCTCTTTTGTCTTGGTTCTCCTCGTTGCAGGATTTGGCTGGTACCGTTATTGGCCAAGGAGAAATAGAAATGGTCCAAATGGAGAAGAAGATGATTTTCAATCAATTGATGAAGGATTTGAACAGTTGACGGGACCCAAGAAATACTCCTATGGCGTGTCGACCATGGCAACAAACAATGTGTCGTGCATAGGGATATAAAGTCTATTAATACCCTACTTGATGCACAATTCGAGGCTAAATTGGGCAATTTTGGCCTAGCTTGGATAGTCGATCACACCAAAGGATCACAAATAACCATATTGGCCAAGACCATGGGATATTTGGACCCTGAACGTATCTATACAGGCAAGGCATGTGGAAGAAGAGCTATCGAACCAAGAGCATCACAAGGCCAGATTCAACTCATGGAATTGGTCTAAGACCTTTATGGAATTGGAAAGCTATTTGATGCAGCAAATTCGAAGTTCGGTGTAAATTTCAACGCGAGACAAATGGAGTGCTTGATGATTGTAGGCCTCTAATGTGCTCATCCAAACCCTAAGGAACGGCCTCCCATAAGCAAAGCGATAACCTTTTTGAACTTTGATGCTTCCCCACCCATTCTCCCACCAAAGTTGCCCATCGCAACATATATCGTGCCTTCATCTTCGACACCTGAATTGTCGCATGTCATGTCCATCAGCTTCAAAAGTAGTGAACCACCGAGCGCTTACGTACTGAACCGTCTACATTTACTAGCTCTTCCTAGAAGTCTTCCAATTTATCTTCTTCCGCATTGCTTCGGAGCATAGTGTGAGTTCACTGTTTATATGGGTTCTGAATTGCAACTATTTAGTTCTATGATTTGTAATGTATGCAAGCAGACCTTTAATTTCTAGTTTCCGTTTGCTCCATATTATGTGAGATATCCGTGGTAGTATTTGATATGGATTTTGATGTGACAATGCGTGTATGAGTGTTTTGGGACAACACAGCAAAGGGTGAAAAGGAATAGTGAGAAAGGATTACAAGCTTATGAATAAAAAAAATTTGGCTGGTCTCTGTTGTATACATGACCGAACGGCATTCCCTATTTATGGGCTGAATCCATCGACTTATACACGCAACATATCTCTTCGTTTGTCCGAGATGTCTTTCGGGTTTTTAACTTGGCCACAAACTTCAACTACCACCTATAAAACTGGGGACTTGGAGATGTTAATCCTAGAGGAGTCTAGGAGCCTAAGCTTTTCTTGGAGAATTGGTGGAAAAATTCAACACGGCGGAATTATGAGAAAGCTGTGTCATCTTGAATACAAGTCTCAAGCTGCGTCATCTTGAATACAGGTCTCAAGTTTAACCCCGAAATCCCGAGGCAAGTAGGTTTGATAATTTGAGTGGGATTCTCAAAAGGGATTTTCCTATTTTGGATCAAATTGTAGTACATATAAGAAGTGGACCTTCTCACAAATTGTATTCGAGATGAGCTTTCAATATTCAACTTCATAAATCTTGTAGTGATGATAGTGAATTCTGAGCCCACCAATTCGCGACTTATGAGCCGAGTCTAACCTACAAATCATCTTCATAAAAGTCACCTCTAAACCTATGTAAAGTATTGAAAGAAATAATTTACTCTTATGTAACTAGAAAAATTAGAATCAAGAACTTGATTATATCAGTCAATTAATTAATATCCTTCCGGTACCTAATCTTATTTAAGCTTTGAGGTTTGATTATTTAGAAATATTTTTCATGCATGTTTAAAGAAAACTACTCAAAAACCCTTTTTTTAAGCTATTCCTAATTTTTAGAAAATATAAATTATTCTCGGATTTTTCATTATTTATTTATTTTTTTAAAAAATTAATATTAAAATAATAATATACTATTATAACATACACAACCGGACCCAGGTCGGGACCGGCTCCGGTCAGATGACCCGAGTGGTCGGGCCCTCTGCCAAACTAGGCTCCATGAATGAGCCCGGTCTGGCAACACCCACAAAATACACGTAATAAAAACAAAGCCCAACCCACAAAGTAAGCCTAAACCTAAGAATAACGACACAATCTTATCCGCAGGTCGACAACCAAGCACGAGATCGCGGTAGGATGGTAGGAAAAAGCAGATCTAAGTCAGGCATATTATCGAACACTGACGGGCGCCGACCGGGAGAGAAGAACCGAGCCGATTAAGGCTCGACTATGCAAACGCAACCGCGGTTGGCATGAGACCACAAGCGGCACCCAGCAGTGACCGACCGGGGAAAAGGCAATTTTAGTATTGTACCAGTTTAGTATCCATTTTTGCCAGCATGTCATTTTAAGTGCTGTTCAATGCAAGATGGCCTTTTGGCTAGGAAAAGGCAATATTGATCCTTTTATTAGACTTTTAGGTCAAGCAACCCTTAAAAACTTCGTTTATTAACCCTATAAAAAGTCAAAAACAAAAAAGGGAACATGTGGTCCGTTGGGAAACGCGTGGCACGGTTAGGACTCCCTCTTTTCTCAGCGCACGAGTGAAGAAAAAAAAGAACATAGCTATCTAGAAGGAGAAATGTATTAGGAATGAAGACTCAAAATTCCAGTCAACCATCGAATAATGCCCAATGGAGTCACTTTCCTTAGCACTATCTCTTTTCCTTAAGGAGGACTTGTTCTTCTTCAGTTTGGCCGTCATGTACTGCCTAGGCTTTCGTCAATTCGACTAAAAATCTTCAGCATAATCAAACCTGGTTTATATCATTTCTCTTCGTCCTCACCATGAAGTGATTGTTGGCTTTGTCGTGAAGAGTCCTACATCCGCGATCCAAGCTCCAAAGGTGAAGGCAATAATATGTAGTACTTTTTTCTAGTTTCGGAATTCCCGGTTTTATCGCATGCTCTTCTCTTTGTTCTTAATGCCATTTTGTTGGGTTGTTGCAGAATTCTGCATTTCTAAGGTGCCCCCTATCACCTTACATTGCTTCATTTCTTCTTTTCCAAAGTGAACGTTATCTGTTTGATAGTGTGATTGGTCAATCGAGTACCATGGCTAACTGCTAAATTGAAGTGTTAGCTGAAGGGACTGTCGGCCTAGTATTGAATCTGGAAACTCCTGAATATCGGCCATGGTTGGTTTGTTACTTTGTTAATTGACCTTGTCTACATTAATCTATTGACCTACATAGGAACAGGGTTCGGTATTACAATTGTCATTGGCCTTACCAAATAACATGAGATCATTCATGTCTATATCACTTCTCACTGGATTCACGTCCCAAACAATTGGGCTCTGACCACTTGTTCTAATAAGGTCCCTGATCACTTGCTTTGATTTGATCCTCGACAACCTAGGTTTTGATACTTCGATCTCAGGCCGCTGGCTCTGATATGGTCCCTGGCCCTTGGACTCTGATACTTATAACTTTGCTAGCTTTCTACGATATTCTAACATGAATATCTTCCTATCTTAATTATTTATTGTATAACAACTTGGCTCTAGAAGTGGCGAAGCTTCTCTTCAATAATCAAGTTGGCCAACATGCTCACTTGATGGACTTTCCAAGAAGAATCTGGAGCAGGGAGAGAGAGTGGCGGTGCTCTCTGCAAAGCTCCCCCTCACCGTCCACTCTCTCTTACGATGCGGGTCTAGCAACCATGCTGCCATTATTTCTTTCAAACTCTTCAGCTCCCTTATCGGCTTCTTTTTATTTAAATTTCTTCAATCTCTGCCATTCGAGGATGATGTGTTGTTTCTTCCTCCAACGATATCTCAGTCTTGACCCAACAAATGGATCTGTCCTGCTAGCCTTGCCCAACTTCTTCTGGGCGCAACAGGTGAAACAGTACGTGGAAATTCCAGCTGTTGAGCTTCTCAACGCGGCTCACTCAGCGATGTCTGCCGTGTGACTTGATATAATGGTCCACACGATACCAAGTAAGCTTGATCCTGGGCCCAACCAACTTCACAATTCCTAGCGGAGCTTCGGCATACTACACCCTCAGGCATAGTGGTCTCTGATCGCGTACTCATGCAATGGTCTTATTCCGTTGTCTTAACGTACTACAATTCTTTCTGGCTGGGTTCATGATGCCTGAACTACTCATACGATGAACATTGTACTGCAATCACTTCTCGCTAGATTCATGGTTCCCAACAAACAACGCTCTGACCACTTGTTTTAATACGGTCCCTGGCTGTGCGCATTGATTTGATCCTCGATAACCTGGCTTTGATACTCCAATCTTGGGCTGCTAGCTCTGATATGCTCCATGCCACTTGGGCTCTGAAAACAATTATCAAACTTCAAAGACGTTGTTCTGATACCACTTGTTGAGTTTGGAGAACACGACTATAGTAAACATTCTCTTTATTATTTTAGAACAACACTCAACGCTCAGGAGCCTTTCTACTCCACACCTACACATGGAGCAAGTTGCTCCTATTTATATCTTTGCTGGCTTTCTACAACATTCTTCTAATATAAATATCTTCCTATCTTAATTATCTTTTGCATAACTTGGAAACTGGAGAAATCTGAAAGAGGCGAAGCGTCTCTTCAACTAGTAAGTTGGTCAACTTGCCAACTTGATGAACTTTAATAGATCTGGAGACGTTAGAGAGTAGCGATGCTCTCTTCATAGCTTCCATCACTAAGATTGTGCATTTATCTTTTGTATTTCTGTTTAGTTTTTCATTAATGACTTAAACTTTCAGACTTCTGCACTGCAGGTGCTCTCTGCGATGAACAGAAGCTAGTGAAAGAACCAGACGAGCCTCTGAATCTTTGGAACAATGATAGCTCATGGCTCAGTGAGAATGCATCGGATGAAAGAGGCTCTAGCACGAACAGTCTTCATCCTTTCGTTAAGCATTCCATCTGGCAATTCTGAATCCTTTGACAACATTTCTGTCAATTTCCCATCTTTTCAATCGAACGATCAGAGAATTACTTTTCAGGGCAATGCCAACGTGCTGAAGTCCATCATCCAACTCACTCTAGGTGAGTCAGTGGAGGAACCCAAAGATATAGTTGGCCGAGCATTATATCATGAACCCATGCACCTGTGGGATAGTTCAACGGGGAATGTGGCAGATTTTGTCAGCCAGTTTACTTTCTCTATCAATTCTCGTAAGAACCCCCTTCATGCTGATGGATTGGTTTTCTTTCTTGCTCCCAATGGATCGCAGATCCCTGAAGGCTCACATGGAGGCTTTCTAGGCCTCACAAGTCCGAATCCAAACTCTACCAACTCTAGTACTGCATTTGTTGCGGTAGAGTTTGATACTTACTACGACCAGTCAGCAAATCCATGGGATCCGCTCTGTAATCATGTCGGAATCAATGTAAACAACCTGACTTCTGTCCGTACCACTTGTGTCTCATGGATGAATGACAAGATACTCCTTGGTCAACCACTCCATGCTCGGGTCACATACAATTCTAGAGCAATGAACTTAAGTGTTGTTTTTACAGATGATGCTGATAATTATACCAGCCTAAACTTTCAGCCAGTCAATCTGACACAGTACTTGCCAGAATGGGTGGTTTTCGGTTTCTCGGCAACAACAGGGTATATGTTTGAGGCTCATGCAATTTTCTCGTGGGAATTTAACTCTAGTCTACGAATCCTTGACAATGGAAATGGCACGACCAACACAACTATCATCTACACACCAACACGAGGGAAAAAGAGTAGGTCCTGGGTGAAGGCGGCTATCTTAGGCTTAAGCTCTTTGGTGTTTCTTATCCTTGTTGCAGGATTTGGCTGGTATGTTTACAAGCTAAAGAGATATAGAAATGATCGAAGTGGAGAAGAAGACAATGCTCGAGGAATTGACGAAGGATTTGAACAGTCGAAAGGACCCAAGGAGTACTCCTATAATGTCTTGGCTGTTGCAACTAACAACTTTGCAAATACTCGGTTGCTCGGGGAAGGGGGTTTTGGAGGAGTGTATGAAGGCCACCTTGCTGATGCAAATTCCCACGTTGCCATCAAGAAGATCGCTCCAGAGTCCAAACAAGGCGTAAAGGAGTATGCCACAGAAGTGAAGACAATTAGACATCTAAGGCATAAAAATTTGGTGGAGCTCGTCGGCTGGTGTCATGAGAGAAACAAGTTCCTCCTTGTGTATGAGTACATGTCTAATGGCAGCTTAGACTCTCATTTGTTCAAAGATAAAACGCTGCTGACATGGGAAAAGAGGTACAGTATTGCTCAAGGCATCGCCTTAGGGCTGAAATACTTGCACGAGGATTTGAAACAATGTGTCGTGCACCGAGATATAAAGTCTAGTAATATCCTACTTGATGCACAATTTGAGGCTAAATTAGGCGATTTTGGCCTGGCTAGGATAGTCGACCATGCCAGAGGGTTGCAAACAACCCTATTGGCTGGGACCATGGGATATTTGGCTCCTGAATGTATCTATACAGGTAAGCCAAGCAAGGAATCTGATGTCTATAGCTTTGGAGTTGTCCTCTTAGAAATAGCATGTGGAAGAAGAGCTATCGAACCCAAGGCATCACAAGGCCAAATTCAACTTGTGGAATGGGTCTGGGAGCTCTATGGAATTGGAAAGCTATTCGATGTGGCAGATCCAAAGTTAGGAGGAAATTTCGATGGGAAACAGATGGAGCGCTTGATGATTGTAGGCTTATGGTGTGCTCATCCAGATCCTAAGGAACGGCCTCCCATAAGCAAAGCAATAACCTTTTTGAACTTTGATGCTTCGCCACCCATTCTCCCACCAAAGTTGCCCATCCCAACATATATCGTGCCTCCATCTTCGATGCCTGAATCGTCGCATGCTTTGTCCTCCAGCATCAGAAGTAGTGAACCCTAGAGCACTTACAGTACCGAATTGTCCACATTTACTGGCTCTTCCAATAAGTCTTCCAATTCATCTTCTTCTCCATTGCTTCATAATACAATGTAAGTTCACCGTTTACATTGAAACTATTCAGTTCAATGATTTGTAATGTATACAAACAAACCTTTAGTTTCTAGTTTCTGTATGCTCCTTATTGCGTGAGATATTGGTGGTAGTATCTGATATGGATTTTGACATGAAAATGCGTGTATGAGTGCTTGTGGGACAACACAGCAGAGCGTGAAAAGGAATATCGAGAAAGGATTACAAGCTTATGGGTTAAAATTCTTTGGTTGGTCTCTGTTGTATACATGGTTGAACAGCCTTGCCTATTTATTGTCAGACCCCGAAACTCTTTACCCAGAGACAGCTAAACAAATTTCATTTCCCCTAAATCTAGTTCAGCCCAAGGGGACAATTTTCTTCGTTCCAACAACGCGAAGTGCAGCTCTTTTCCATGTCAAACACCCACCAAACATCATCCTCTGCTTTCTGTATGAAGTAGATGCAGTTTCTCGTACACCACCCCTCTTCACTCACCAAGACATGGAAAAAACAATTAGCCCCCATGAAAAGTGCTCGATCCCTGATACTACTTGCTTTGCTCCATGAGTAATTGTCAACGTCGAGCTTCACAAATTCGACATCATCCACAACCTTCACTGTCCTCCTGGACATGAGAAAAATCACCAAAACTTTGCCCTCGATCTCTAGCAAACACTCCTTGAAGCTCCTACATGAGGCATTAGGAGCTGCCCTGTATGGACACAGGGCGACGATCTTGGTGCCCGAACCCACACACTCTACAACCACGAGTGTCCCCTGCAAACTCAGGGCATAGAACTTGCCATTCACACCGATGGCATTGGCAAACTCCATGCGCTGCTGTGAACTGTTCCCATAATTCGAGTCCTCAACATTGCAATCATACTTAACCCACTTGAGTTCGCCCAACCTCCTCCTGGAGAGATCACAGATCACAAATCACAGATCACAAAAGCCGGGCGGTTCATGCCAGTCACCACCATCACAACATGGCAGAAACTCCCACTACGGTTTGCAGGGGACAAATTCAGGACGGCACGCTTGAACGGAACTTTGCAATCCCGGGGCGGGAGAATGGGTACCAAGACTCGACATGATTCCAGATATAGACCTTGGAAGGGCTCGCTGTTGGAGAAATCTTTCCAGAATATTTTGAAGCTGACAAAACGTTTCTATCAGTCTAGTCTGGAGCATTGCAAACCCTTCTATTTAGAGTCTGAAGACCTTCAGATCACCAGACTCAGCACACAAGACTCAAGACTCAAGACTATTCTCATTGACAGTTTCTAATCTAGCGACGAAGACGATCCAGAGCTAAAGTGTTTGGTTGAGGATTTGGTCTTATCCACTGGAGAAGATATCTTGGTTGGATATGATATAACAGATTCTTTTATTCTGAAAACAAGATCATTTGAAGATCCGATGATTGACGAAATATTCTTGGAAGGTTCTATTCTTGGAAACCAAGATCCTAATTGTATGGGCGAACAGGATTGATGGGCTTACGACATGTTCATTTAATAGCTCGACTGATCTTCTTAATTGATTCTGTCCAACGGGAAGGTTGGAAGAATTCCTTTGGTAAGTGTCAACAGGTATGATGGCATAAAGGAGTATAAAAGGAAGACGTTCCAGTTGTTCTAAAAATATGCACGATAGAGAAATTCCAGAGTTTGAAACTCCTTGATTATTAGTCGATTCATATTGAGCAAAACTGTATTCACAAAAGAGAGTCTATACTTAGTGATACCTTGAGGGAGTGTGATAGATCTTCTACACCGTGAAATCAAGGGAGAATAGTGTTGTAACATCTCTTTGTTCATAGTGGAATCCAGCCAGTGGGCTGTCAGTGCAGAAGAGTGGACGTAGGCTTGAAATAAGTTGAACCACTATAAACCTTGCGTTCAATTTTCTCTTCCCTACTCTCACTCTTATTTTGATTGTTGTTTGTTTATTGATGAGAAAAAATTGTCTCAATTTTATCAACTGTCTAGTATTGTGCGATTATCGTGAGAAATTACTCTTTATACCTATTCACCCCCCTCTAGGTATTTTTACTAGCCATATCAATTGGTATCAGAGCTCGTGTACTCACTTTATTTGAAGTGTTTTACTTCAGAGTAAAAGATCCATGGCTAGTATGCTAGCTCCAGGGCTAGTGGAAGGGCAAAGCAATACCAGACCTCCTTACTTTGATGGAAATGACTACAACATTTGGAAAAACAAAATGAAAGCATTTCTTCGATCAAAGGATCCTTTGGAATAGGATGTTGTAGAAAAAGGAATCACTCCTAAAGTTGCATCTGTCTCAGAAAGAGGGAAAGAAACTGTTGAGACCAGCGGAATGACTCAGGAAGAGATAATCAAGAGACAAACTCTTGATGCAAAAGCTATTTATTCTTTATATTGTGCCTTATCACCTACTGAATATAACAGAATATCTTCTTGTGTTATAGCAAAAGAAGTCTGGGATAGGTTACATATCACCTATGAAGGAACTGATCGAGTGAAAGAGACCAGAATCAACATCCTTCTCGGTCAATATTAAGCCTTCAAAATGAAACCTGGAGAATCTATAACTGACATGTTTAGCCATTTTACAGAAATTGTAAATGGTCTTGAAAATCAAGGACAACCAATTTCTGATCCCATAAAGGTAAACAAGCTACTGCGTGGACTCTCCAAGGATTGGAATCACATAAAGACTTCAATAAGAGAGACGTAAAGAATCATGCCACTATCTGTCGACGAGCTGATTGGAACTCTTCAGTCTTATGAAGTAAAATGAATTAATGAAGACGAACATCCAAAAGGTAAGAAATCCATTGCATTATAATCAAATGATGATTCTGATGTTACATATTCTGAAAATGATATGGATGATGAGGAGTTTGCTCTCATGATAAGAAGATTCAGAAAACTGAATAGAAAAGGAAGAAGGTTCATCTCAAAGAAACAAAGTTTTCAAAGACAACAGACCAAGTCTATTGATGATGATGAATCAAACAAAGATGTAGTTTGCTTTGAATGTAAGAAAAAGGGACACATCAAACCTAACTATCCTCTTCTAAAGAAGAAGAAAGGAAAAGCTGAAAACTCTCGAAAGGCTCTCAAAGCCGAAACCTGGAGTGATACAGAGTGTGAAGAAAGTGATGATGAATATGCCAACTTATGTCTGATGGCGCAATCATACTCAAACTCAAACTCTGGATCAGACTCAAACAGTGAATTTGAGGTAAGTAATTTTAAAATTCCTGTCAAGGTTTCTAAGTATATTGATGATCTGTGTTTTAGTCTTAAGACTTCTCTCAAAAGGATTTCCGAACTCAAAAAGGAAAACTCTGCTCTAAAACAACAGGAAAACGTTTTAAAAGAAAGAGTTAAATGTTTAGACATGAATGTTTCCACTCTTAAAGAAAATAAAGATAGTCTTTTGAAAGAAAATGCTCTTTTAAAAACTGACTCATCAAATATCTCAAAGAAATTTTCAATAGGGTCCGAGAAACTTGAAAAAATTCTTTCAGCTCAAAGACCTTACTTCTTTCAGCAGAAACTATTCCCTTGATTGATTTTCCTAAAGTAAAAGAAAGAATTAAGCAAAGACCATCGAGAGAGGTGTGACACCCCGAACCCTTCGCAGGTCGTCACCAGCGCCAATGTTACACTTGATTTCCTTTTCTATCTTGTACTTAAAACAAGAGCCGTTAATCACAGGCATTTTTTTTTTTTAAAAGTGGTCCCAGTGCGACTCATAGCGGAAGCAAATTAAACATCTCCATCTCTCCCCTTACTAACCATGATACCAATACACACCAGCTAAACATCAGGATTTTATAAACGAACATCGACACTTTATTTACATATTCTTTTAGGATGGGACTCCTCCTTTCTCGGGTCGATACAAAACAAGAAAAAGCGAGGACTCTGCCATGTCCTGCCTAAAATCTCAAAAAGAAACTATCAACCCTCTACATCAAGCGCACAACCCCCCATCAAAAGTGTCGATTATCTACATTAAAAAGATTCAGCTCCTACTCATCGCGCTTAGGTCTCACACCCAACCCGGTGCATCAGGCGGTGGCGGCGGCAACATCCCTCGCATAGCTCCATCTCGACGAACGTGCACAGAAATGAATTCCTGAATGACAGGACCCCCAGCTAGGCCCACGTCATACATCACTAGACAACGTACTCGGATAAAAGTCAGTCCGGGAACAGAGGGACAGTCTATCTCAACACACTCGACCTCTACATCGGATGGTATCCCGTAAAATGAACCACGCGTGACGGCAGGTAGCGGCATACTTGCTAATCTGAAATGTTATCCCCAAAAGGGGTGAGTACAACCACTCAGCAGATAGGGAAATCCAATAACATTCCAATGCATCATGCATATCATCACACGTTGCAAGCATCACTTACCTTGTAATCATGCATATCATGCATCATCACATCATATATATCATCATCATCATGGCATATCATATATCATTATCATCATCATGCATTTCATCATGCATATCATACCATGGATGATTGTCATATCACATCACACATCACCATCATGCATCATCATGCATATATTATCATAGGTGATCGTCATATCACATCACATGCCATCATCATCATGCATCATTATGCATATATTATCATAGGTGATCATCATATCGCATCACATGCCATCATCATCATGCATCATTATGCATATATTATCATAGGTGATCATCATATCGCATCACATGCCATCATCATCATGCATCATCGTGCATATCATACCATAGGTGATCATCATATCACATCACATGCCATCATCATCATGCATCATCATGCATATCATCAAGCATATCATGTCATGAGTTAATTATCATTCTTTATCTTTAAATTTTGATCACCACATCACCTATTTCTCAAATCATCAATCTCATCATCAACCCTTCGGGCAGAAACCTCCGACAGGGTTCCCGGCAAACTCAGTCATCCCATGGCCACCGGGCTTCCGGCCCCCCACATTCTGAGCATCTCGCATCTCAACTAGCATCACGAGGCATTCCCTTCGGGCAGAAACCTCCGACAGGGCTTCCGGCCCCCCACATTCCGGGCATCCTGAAACTCCCAGGGAATCTCTGGAATTACGCCACCAGGCCACCAGACAACATCCTCCACCACAACCTCTTTCTCATCCACATTTATCCTTTTTATCTCAATTTAACATGGCAATTGGCATGGCATCAAACAAATCACACTTGCATTTCAACTTAATACATGTACAAAAGACCTCATCACACAAGTGCCACACAAATGAAGTTGAATCCATGGCCAAATAAAAATCTATTTTATTTTATTTTATTTTATTTTATTTTATTATTTTATTTTATTTTATTATTTTATTATATTCATTTATTTTCGTAAATAAATATTAAATTTAATATCTATGATTTTCCCAAAATCATGATACCCAAAAATCATTAAACAAACAAGTAGAATCACAATTTCACACAAAATTCGTGGCCAAATTGAATTTCTCATAATTTCACAATTTCCACAAAATAGCACCTTATATTCGGATAATGGCCAGACTTGCACAGTTTCCGAATAAATTCGATTAAAATACTCATATGGCCTTCAAAAATTACGAAATTTTACAGGGTGATAACCAACACATTTTCGTACCTTTCTCATGAATAACTTTAAGCCAAATGCTTTTTAGATTAATTTCTATAGCCCTACGAAGCTTCTGGAATCACTACCGCGACGTCCAGAACACACTTCTCCGTATTTCTTAATTTTCACCCATCAATTCTCTTTCGTTTCTTCTGAAATTTGAGTATGTTATGTAACAAGGTGTCCTTTACAAGTTTCATGAAGAGATCTAGACCAAATAACCAGATTATGGTCACCATTTTAGTCCATGAAGTCTCGGGTGTCTCGAGATACTTCACCAGAATCAATCATCTCCAAGATCTAGCCGATTTACTAGGCTACACTCATTCATTCCTCTTCAAATTTGAGTATGTTGTAGCTTAATGTGTTTCCTACAACTTTCAAGAAGACAACAAAGTGAGATCTCCAACAGAAATCAACATGCAACCAAGAAATCAACAAGAGGTCAGTGAAAATTTCGCAGATCTAAAGTCTCCGTACAATAGAACTTTTGACCCCAAAAATCTCCATCGTTTTCTACTAATTTTTAGTATGTCATAGTACAAGATGTTAGCTTCAACTTTTATGAAGACACCGAAGCCAAAATCGAACCCCAAACACACATGCAAACTCGAACAAGCTACTGACTTCAACAAACCGAACAAGAACAGTCACACGGTTTACAAATAACCCACTCTTACCTCGGTTTTTCGCACAAATCACACCTAAAATCTAACATGCAAACACCACAACAAACATGCAAGGGAAGTTATGGACTCCACTTGCCTTAAAGATGAACAAACGGCGATGAATGACGGCGTACGGTGGTCGGACAAGGCGGTCGAACGGCGAGCACACGGCGGCACCTCCCTCTCGGCTCCGCCTCCTCTCTCTCCCTCTCGGTCTCTCCTCCCTTTCTCTCGAACACCCTCTCTCTCTCTCACCCTTTCTCGGCCAAATGATCAAGAAGAACCGGCCACTCCTCTTCTCTCTCTCTTTTTATATCCCCTAAAGCCCATGATTAGTAATGATTGATTCACCTAATGTCCAACCAATGCATGCTCTCCTTTGTGCCACATGTAATTTTTATTTTTGAATTTGAATGGGCTTGGGCTTAGGCCCATCCGGCCACTCCCTTGGGCTGGTCGAATTCCTCCCCTTGGCTTCCATTTGGGCCGACAAGCTTGGCCCACCAAGCTTTAGCCAAGCTTTAGGCCAATGGGTCCAAGGCCCATTCCGAAAATAACCCCTTTTTTTCCCTTTTTTTTTTTTGTTGAAATTCCTTCTATAAATATTTCCAAATTCAAATTTCATCTTGGCCAAAGTTTTGGGACACTTTGTTTATTAAGATTTAAATTTATAAATCTCATGGCCAATTATTAGTCTATAAATTTAAATACACAAATCATCAAATTAAAAGACAAATTGGCTAAGGCATAAGCCAAAAGAAATTCTATCACCTAATTAGGAACTTCAACTCACTTTATGGCTTGTCATTAAATTTGGGATGCCACAAGAGGCTTACAAAAATCATTTCAAGAAGGTTTTTGTAAAGTTTGTAGGTCGAAATGCCCTCAGGTGTTCAAAGTGCAATAGCCCAGATCACTTTGAAAAAGAGTGTCCTATGGTTTGGAAACCTGTTAAGAAAACATGGGCTAATACTGTTTATCTTACTAACACCAATGGACCCAAGAAAATATGGGTACCAAAGAAAGCTTGAGACTCTCTTTTAAATGCAGGTCTCCATCAAGAAAAAGGTAAAGTGGTATCTGGACAGTAGATGCTCAAGACATATGATAGGAGACTTAAATTGCTTTATAAAGATCATTCAAGTAAATGGTGGAAAAGTCTCATTTGGAGGAAATAGCAAAGGAAGAATTGTGGGATTTAGAACTGTGAAAATTGGAAATCTCACAATAAGTCATGTTTCCCTAGTGGAAGGACTCAATTACAATCTTCTCAGCATCAACCAACTGTGTGATACTGGTTTTAAGATATTCTTTCAAGAAGGAATATGTTCTGGAACCAGTAAAGACTCTACTCAGTCTTTCATGGGTCGAAGGCATGGAAATATCTATCTCTTGGATGTGAAATCGGATGAATCGCAATCCTTAATCTCAATTCAAGACGAAGCAAGCTTATGGCACAGAAAGCTTGGTCACATCAATATGAAGCAATTAGCCAAAATCTCAACAAAGCAGCTTGTTCGTGATCTACCCAATTTATCATACCAAAAGTCTGATCTATGCACTCCATGTATATTGGGAAAGCAGGTAAGAAATTCATTTAAGCCAATAAATCATGTCTCTACTAATCATGTACTGCAGCTGCTGCATATGGATCTCTTCGGACCAACCAGAACCCAGAGCATTGGAGGTAAGAAATATTGCCTATTAATTGTGGACGATTACTCCCGATTTACTTGGGTATATTTCCTTGCAAGTAAGTCCGAAACCTTCTCGTATTTTGAAAAATTTGCTAAAGAGGTTCAAAATGAAAAAATGATGTGTTATCTCAAGTATAAGAACAGATCATGGAGGTGAATTTGAAAATCAAGATTTTACAAAATTTTGTGATAAATCTGGCTTTAAGCATGTGTTCTCCTCTCCATATACTCCTCAGCAAAATGGAGTTGTGGAAAGAAAGAATAGATCTCTTCAAGAAATGGCTAGAACTCTTTTAATTGAAAGTAAGATTTCTTCACGATTTTGGGCTGAAGCTGTTTCAACATCATGCTATATCATCAATAGAGTCTTTTTAAGACCTATTCTAGAGAAAACCCCTTATGAGTTATTCAAAGGTAAGAAGCCTATTGTTTCATACTTTCATGTGTTCGGTTGCATATGCTTTATACTAAAAAATGCAAAAGATCGAGTTGGTAAGTTTGAAGAAAGATCAGATGAAGGCATCTTCCTTGGATATTCTACATCAAGCAAAACCTACAAAGTCTACAACAAGAAGAGTCAATCTGTGAAGGAATCAATGAATGTCAAATTTCAAGATTCTATGCAAAATGAATCCAGTCAGACTCATCATGAAGAATCTGAACCTGCTCCAGACTCTCCAAAGCTTACAACTCAAGAAGCATCTCGTACTTCGAAAGACCAGCATCAAGCTGTTCGTGAAAATTCAAGTAAAGAAAGAGATCATCAACCCGACGAATCAACCAAGAATCGGAAGCATAAGTCCAAATCATCCCAAAGATCTTATTATTGGCGACATTAATGAAGGAATTCGCACAAGATCCAAAAGGCGCAGAGAGTCTAGTGTTGTGGCTCTCATTTCTGAAATTGAACCAAAAAGCATAGAAGAAGCTTTATTTGATGAAAGCTAGATTGAAGCTATGCAAGAAGAGCTTAGACAGTTCAACATTAATGATGTCTGGGAATTGACATCTAAACCAAAAGGTAAAACTGTTATTGGAGCTAAATGGGTGTTCAGGAACAAGATGAATAAGAAAGGAAAAGTCGTAAGAAACAAAGCAAGACTCGTGGCCAAGGGTTATACGCAAGAAGAAGGAATAGACTATGATGAGACTTACGCACCAAGAAAGCAAGGTTAGAAGCTATTCGATTATTACTTGCATTTGCTTGTTATAAAAATTTCAGGTTATTCCAAATGGACGTCAAAAGTGCCTTCCTAAATGGTTTTATCCATGAGGAAGTTTATGTGGAACAACCACCAGGGTTTGAAGACCCAAAGAAGCCAGACTCAGTTTTCAAAATGAAAAAGGCCTTGTATGGTTTAAAGCAAACACCTCGAGCTTGGTACGACAGACTAAGTAAGTTCTTAATATAGAATGGTTTTGTCAAATGTAAAGTAGATACTACTCTATTTATCAAAAAGGAAAACAAAAGCTTTTTAATTGTTCAAATATATGTGGATGATATTATTTTTGGATCCTCTAATGAAAGTCTCAGGCAAGAAATTCTCTAAGTCTATGCGGGGATGAGTTTGAAATGAGTATGATGGGAGAGTTAACCTTCTTTCTTGGACTCCAAGTAAAACAATTGAAGGAAGGAACTTTTATTCATCAAGAAAAATATGCTAATGATCTTGTCAAAAAGTTTGGACTGGAAAAGTGCAAAAAGACTGACATACCGATGTCAAGTTCTTTGAAGATAGACAAAGATGAAGAAGAGAAGAAAATTGATCAAAAGCTGTACAGGAGTATCATCGATTCACCTCTTTATCTTACTACCTCTAGACCTGACATTTTGTTGAGTGTTTGCATCTGTGCTAGGTTTCAATCAAATCCTAGAGAATCTCATCTCAATGCTGCGAAACGTATTATTAAATACGTTGCTTTATCTTCAAGCATCGGTCTTTGGTATCCTAAAGAGGGAGACTTTAATCTTCTTGGATATTCAGACGCAGATCTAGCCGATTGCAGAGTTGATAGAAAGAGCATCTCGAGAACTTGCCAGTTGCTTGGAAGCAGGACAGTGTCTTGGTTTTCAAGGAAACAAAATACTGTGGCTCTCTCTACAACAGAAGCAGAGTATGTAGCTCTTGGAAGTTGTTGTTTGCAAATTCCGTGGATAAAACAACAGCTACAAGACTTTGGAATTGAAGATTCATGCACTGAGATTAGATGTGACAACACCAGCGCAATCAATCTCACTAAAAATCCAATCATTCACTCAAGGGCAAAGCATATAAAGATTCGACATCACTTCATTAGAGATCATGTTCAAAATGGAGAAATCTCGATTCAATTTGTTGATTCAAAGAGCCAACTAGCGGATATATTCATAAATCCTTTGGAGAAAAATCAATTCGATATTATCCGTTCCAGACTCAACATTTTGAAGCTTAAGGAAGTTAAAGTTTAGAGACTCTCGACTTCCCTCGACTCGACATTCATAGCTATAAACCGTAAGTTGTTTTAATATTCAATCTCGAAAAGGTACGATCATTCGTTCAGTTATAATTGATTTATATTATCTTTAAAAATGGAATTTTGCCTTTTCAAAAAAGATAACTTCTATTTAAAATGGCAGTTTTCTTTAAAAAGGGCGGTTATCGTCTAAAAAAAAAAGGGACGACTGTTCACTTTCCTTTATGTCGATTGGTTTTTTTTTTTTTTTTTTTTTAAATTGGGTTATATATATACAGTTAGTTGTTTTTTTCGCTTAACTCCAAAACCCTAAAAAGCATTCTCCTCCCAATCCTCTCTCGACTTCATGTTCATCTTCGAGAAAGTTGTCATCTTTTCTTGGGAAAGCGAGTCAAGGAATCTTTCAACGACAAGGAACGATGTCTTCTTCGAGAAAGTCTTCAAGAATCGCAAGCAGGGGACCACAAAGAATGAGGGAGGGTCCTACCCATTTCGATCTCATCGAGGAGGAAGAGTTACCAAGACAACGACAGAGCCCGATTCACTCTCAACCACGTCACTCTCCACCATCTACCCCACAAGGTGTGGGTCAACAACCGGAGGAAGAAATAATGGAGGAAGTAGACCCTGTAAGAGTTCAAAAACTCTCTTTTATTTACAAGCTCTATCGTGCTTTGAAGAGCACTGGTACTCCGCTGAACTATGTAGATGATTTCCTTAAAGACAAGGGTTATGGAAATGAGTATGTCTTTTTGCGACGAATGGAGGATTTGGGAATTGCTCCCAAAGGAAAGGCTGAGGAAGCACTTGCAAACATTCCAAGTGACCCTCGTGTAGGAGGATTGAATCCCACTGACGGGAACGATGATGATAAACTGTTTAGTGAATTCCAACCTAGGATGGGTGTTGTTGCGAAGGTTAAGAGAAAAAGAATGGAGTTGTTCAAATCGAAGGAACATGAGGATCTGTTCTTCAAATTATTGAAACGTGGGGTGATAAACCCTAGGAGCGTTGATTTTGACTTTCTGGATGCCATCAATGTGAACTTGAGGGAAAAGTTCAATCTGCTTCAACTTGAGCAATTTTGCTCTGACACCACAAACAGCTATACATAATTGACAGCATATTTCTATTCAAATCTCAGTTTTTTAGATGCGAATAGAATATCCTTCAGTGTTCGAGACCAAGACTATGTGGTAGATGTGGACATGCTGGCAGATATAATTGGGGTTGAAAGAGGACAATATCAACCGGTCAAGGTTTCAATTGCTCGTACCTCACTGGAACTCGTCAAAGACAGGAATACAGAAGGGAGAATTACCTACGCAAGAATGCGTGCCATCAACATCTTGCTTCACAAAATTGTGATCAACTGTCTCAGGCCAAAATCAACATCCAAGACTGACGTGTCTAACTCTGAGGCGAAATTGATGTACGCGATCAATTCAGGGAGAAAGTTCTCTCTCCCTCACACCATTATCTTCCACATGTACAGAGCGATGGTAAAGGACAAGGGCCAGTTGCCTTACTCAGGTCTTGTGACCAAGATCTTCAGACACTTGAACATTGAACCTCCACAAACTCTTTGTGTTCAACTATGTGACAAAATGGTGGTGGGTTTGAAAATGCTGACAAAAATGCGTTTGAAAGAGCTTGATAAGGCAATGGAGAAGTTCAAAGTGAAAACTCCAGTCAAATCTCATCAAGTATCTTCTGCATCAAAAAGAAAAGGGAAGGAGCCCATGGGTGCTCCATCCTAAAAGAAAAGAACTCTTATCTTAGAGGATGAAGATGAAGAGGATGAAATCACTATCTCTGCCTTGGCATTGAAAAGGCTCAGTCGTTCTGTACCCGAATCAACGGAACGACAGGAAAAATGAAAAGAAGCAGAGGAAAAAGAACAGAGAGAGGAAGAGGGAAAAGAAGAGAACAGAGAAGCAGAGGAGAAAGAAGAGAAAGAAAAATAAGAAGAGGAGAAGGAAGTTGAAGAAGAAGAAGAAGCAGTCAAAGAAAAGTCTGCAGATGAAGCCGGAGAGAAAGGCAATCAAGACGCTGACGAGCATGATCATCATTCTTCCCCAATTGAGGCCTTAGAAACAAGGGGAGATGGCGAGCAAGGAAGGACTACACCATATCCTGTCAACAGTGAAGGTGTGAGTCGCTCACCAGCAAATCCAGAAGATCTTCAGGCTTCTCAAATGCCTGAGGAAGGACATGATACCTCAACGCCAAATCTGCGCGATTACACCGAAGTTCCATCGTCTGCCTTTACTCCATCCGATAGAGCAAATGCTAGCACGCAGACGGACATTACAGCAGATTTTCGTCGCATCCTTGATCTTCTTCTGGAAATGCAAGGTCAAATGTATGCTAATGTGAACTTCAAGTCCTGAAGAATGCTGGACAAGCGTCTTCTATTACCCTGTCGGATCAAATGTAAGACCTCGCTCTTCAAATTCAAGCAAATGCCAAAGGGGAAGAGGTGGCACATCTACGGAAAGACTTGAAGAGGCTGGAAGGCATCGTACAGTCGATGGAAGATTTCCAGCTTGTGCACGTTCCCAAGCAGACTTGACTTTTTTCTCACCTTTTTAATGATAACAAAAAGGGGGAGAATTGCAATCTTTGAACTTTGACTTTAAATTTTTTACTTGAGTTTGTTTGGATATTTGTTTTGAGTATGACTTGGGTGTGGATTTGAAATTGACTGTTGCATTTATATAAAGTGTTATTATATGGCTTTACTCATGAAAGACTAACCTACCTATTTTTTGTGGATGCAAAGTCTAGTTGAGTTGTTAATTTTTATGAGATATTATATTGCTTGAGTAATGTTTTGCAGGTCAAAGTTGTTCAAATCTACAGGAAAGTTTTGTCACCATCAAAATGAGGGAGATTGTTGGAGAAATCTTTCTAGAATATTTTGAAACTGACAAAACGTTTCTATCAGTCTAGTCTGGAGCATTGTAGACCATTCTATTTAGAGTCTGAAGACCTTCAGATCACTAGACTCAGCACACAAGACTCAAGACTCAAGACTATTCTCATTGACAGTTTCTAATCCAGCGATGAAGACGATCCAGAGCTAAAGTGTTTGGTTGATGATTTGGTCTTATCCACTGGAGAAGATCTCTTGGCTGGATATGATATAACGGATTCTTTTATTTTGAAAACAAGATCATTTGAAGATCCGATGATTGACGAAATATTCTTGGAAGGTTCTATTCTTGGAAACCAAGATCCTGATTGTATGGGCGAACAGGATTGATGGGCTATCGACATGTTCCTTTAATAGCTCGAATGATCTTCTTAATTGATTCTGTCCAACGGGAAGGTTGGAAGAATTCCTTTGGTAAGTGCCAACGGGTATGATGGCATAAAGGAGTATAAAAGGAAGATGTTCCAGTTGTTCTAAAAATATGCACGATAGAGAAATTCCAGAGTCTGAAGCTCTTTGATTATTAGTCGATTCATATTGAGCAAAACTTTATTCACAAAAGAGAGTCTATACTTAGTGATACCTTGAGGGAGTGTGGTAGATCTTCTACACCGTGAAATCAAGGGAGAACAGTGCTGTAACATCTCTTTGTTCATAATGGAATCCAGCCAGTGGGCTGTCGGTGCAGAAGAGTGGACGTAGGCTTGAAATAAGCCGAACCACTATAAACCTTTCGTTTAATTTTCTCTTCCTTACTCTCAGTCTTATTTTGATTGTTGTTTGTTTATTGACGAGAAAAAAATTGTCTCAATTCTATCAACTGTCTAGTATTGTGCGATTATCGTGAGAAATTACTCTTTGTACCTATTCACCCCCCCCTCTAGGTACTTTTACTAGCCATATCACTCGCCTCACCTCAATCATTGACGACATCATGTGAGTACCCAACAATGTTAGTCCAGGGATGCCAGTAGCTCAGTGCCCTCCTGAAGTACCTCCATTGGTGCTACCACATCTGAGGGAATACGATGCCGAAATGCGTGATGTCAGTCTTGGGGCTCGTGTCTAGGAAATGGAGTTGAAGCTGATTTGATGAGGAACACGGGGGCAGCTTCGACCTCCGCAACTTGGTCGTGACACCAAAGTTTATGTTACGCATGAAGAGTGGGTTGCGGATGGTATTGAGAAGTGGCCAAGGAAGGTCGGGCCAGGAGGAGGAGGAGCCCGTGGTCTCTTCTCTTTGGTTTTGGCTTTTCTTTCGGTCGCGGTGGTGCTGCTTCTTTGCCCGGCGCGCAATCTAGATAGAGAAGAGAGAGAGAGATGCCCGTAGAGAAGTTGGCAGAGGGAGTATTTTATATCTAGTCAAGTACTTGGTCACCAAGCTTTGAGGACCTTTTGCCATGCTTAACATACAAAACGCAGAAAAAAATCGAGGGTCCACTATATCCAAATGCTTCGCTCGGAAAACACGCTTGCACAAAAAGAACGATCATTTATGGGATTTAACATTGAATTCTCAGTCTATTGGGAAATAACGGATTCCCTAAAACATATTCGATACTCAATCGAACCCCTAAAACGAACGCGGAAGACGAGCCCAGGAGTCACATGTATCACCGATTAAAGATATACTACGGAATCGAGCGTACCTTGTCTTTCACAGATTAAAAACCAATGTTGAAGTTTGAGGAAAAATTCTGATCCCGTTCTACCGAGAAGCATACTATTGCTATGAGGGGGAAGAAAAACGGTGTGTTGGGAGCTTTGAGGAAGAGAGAGACTGAAAATAAATGTACACTAAAGGGTACGTTCCCTTTTTTTTCTTCTCTCTTAAAAAGTTTCTCTAAAGGACGTATCCCTTCAATATAAAACGTTCATCCAAAAGACATAACCTATCAATGTAACACCTCTTCATATCTCAACCCTTCATTCATGAGCCCTTAACCTGCGGGCCGGGTTTTTAGGCCCAACATGGGCGGACGAGCCTGCTCAGGCCTATCATCACATATAATAACCCATCATCTCCTACTCGTACATAGTAGGCCGAACAGGATTCTCTTTACCTCTCTGCAACATTCATACCGGCGAATAATCCGTGCGACCAGCATACTTTGAGAGCTCGTTGCCATACATCTGTTATGAATATATAGCAGCTCATAATGGGCATCGCACTTTGAGTAGATTTAGTATGCAGTACCCTAGATCGATTGATCACATTTATATATCTCTCTTGATCTCTTTTTAAACAATGATATATTGTGTGCATAATTATGATTATCCCCAAAACAATCATAATTGGTCGACTAGTGAATACAAAATTAGAATGTGATTCTCCAAATTTGATTTTCCTCTTTCTTTCAAACTCCCAATTTTAGTTCAGCTTGCTTTTCTAGAAATGTTCCACTAGATCGAATCAATTCATGATCATTGGTAACATCCTAAGATAGCAAACACCGAATAGAAATTCTGAGAATAAGTAAAAATCATGAGAGTATTAAATTGAGGAACTCTTTTCCTCAAAAGTCTCACACGGCATAAAAATTGAATCAAACTTTTGCAATTCTTATTGGTCGCCTCACGCATACGTAATATGAAATATGTATTACGGTATTAACTTATTTCTCGTGGAGCGTATGTTTACATCATCGATACCGTACAGATGATAGTTCAGACATATCTAATGTCTAACTTGAGTTCATATATCTATTCACTCACAGAATTCATCAGAACTCACATCTGGCATCATAGATAGATAAAGTAAAATATGTTAGTTATTTTACTTTCGGATATAGTAAATATTATGTCATCATTTTAACACTCAGTTAAAGTGATATAAGTATTTTTAGCTTGAGCTCTCGATTATCTCCTAGATAATAAGCTTAAAAACCGTCTCATCTCTATTTATCACATAGTAAATAGATGCAATTACCCGTGTAAATGAGCTAATATTTTATCTGTCCAATATACTTTCTCAACTTTATATAATGCACTGAGCATTAATATGCATGAACATCAAACCAAGATTCATAGGCGTTAATAATTAAAAACACAAATTCATTAAATGTGAACACTTCAGGGAAATTACAATATTCAGTACATCAGCCTCTACGCAGTCCTAGAGATTTTACATGACCACAAAACACATCTCTAGATATTGGCTTTATCATAGGATTTGCTACCATTCTATACGTAGATATGTACTGTAAGTTTACATATTTTCGTGCAACCATATCATTGACAAAATTATATTTGGTATCTATATGTTTGGTCTTGTCATAATATTTTGGGTCTTTGGTATACACTATAGTTACTTGACTATCACAATTAACCAATAATGGACTTGCAGCATACCCAATAATACCTAATTGATCCAAAAATCTCTTAAGCCAAATATCTTCTTATATTGCTGCTGATAATGCCACGAACTCAGCTTCCATCGTGGACAAGGCTATACACGTTTGCTTCTTACTGCTCCAAGATATGACGCTATTGTTTAGTAAGAAAGCAAAACCAGAGGTAGATTTTCTTTCATCTAAATCTCCTCCCCAATTAGTATCTGAATAGCCTTCAAGTCGCAGATCCTTTCCTTAGTAATTCAATTTGTAATCAGCATTTCCCTTCAGATACCTCAGTATTATTTTAACAACCTTCCAATGTGCTTGACTTGGATTGGATTGGTATCTATTCACCATTCCAACTGCAAAACATATATCAAAACATATGTCAGGTCTTGTACATATCCTAACGTACATTAAGCTTTCCACAGCACTAGCATAAGGAACATGTTTCATTTGTTCATTCTCTTATGGAGTTCTTGGACACAGTCTATGGCTCAATTCTTCACCTTTTGTAATAAGAGTATCTATGGATTTACAATATTGCATAGAAAATCGTTCAAAAACCTTATTTATGTATGTTTCTTGCAAAAGAGATAATAATCTCTTCGAACGATCTTTTGAAATCTTAACTCCAAGAATGTACGCAGCCTCACCCATATCTTTTATCTCAAAGTTGGAAGATAACCAACTTTTGACAGATTAACAAACTCCATATTGCTTCCGGCAATTAGTATATCATCAACATATAATGATATAATCACAAATTGATCTTTAAATCTTTTGATATATACATAATAATCCTCATCTATCAGTGTAAAATCATATGCCATTATGGCATTATGAAAACGTATATAGCATTGTCTTGACGACTGCTTAAGGCCATATATCGATTTCAAAAGTCGACATATATTTTCTTCTTGACTTTCCATAATGAAACCAACAGATTGTTCCATATATAGTTCTTCATCTAATTATCCATTGAGGAAAGTAGTCTTTACATTCATTTGATATAACTCAAAATCCATATTAGCTACTATTGCCAGAATAATGCGAATCGAGGTAAATCTCACTACAGGAAAAAATGTTTTCTTATAATCACTTCATTCCTATTGATTATACCCATTCGCTACAATACGAGCTTTATGTCTTTCTATTGAGTTATCAGCTTTACACTTTATTTTGAGAACCTACTTGTTCCCAAACATGGTTTGACTTCATTGACTCCATCTCATTTTCATTGCATGGATCCATTTTTCCTTATTAGGGCAATTTAGAGCCTCATGTACATTTCTTGGCTCATCTTCATCTTGTGAAGCAACCGTAAAATTTTCCCCTTCAATGTCAAAGCGTCGACAGGGAATACTTTTGCGACTTGTTCGCTGTATGAAAAATTGTACACTTTACACATCATTCCCCATTATGCTCCCACTCAGATTAGATAATGATGATATCGTCTCATCATGTGGTTGTAATTAAGAGTGGGTTGAATTAAATTCATCACTTCTTATGTTACTCCTACTTGAACGAACTCCACTAAATTCATTATCTGAATCCAAGGTTTCAAATAAGGAATAATCCTCACCTATTTCGCCATTCTTAGGAAATTCATTATCTAAGAATGTGATATTCCGTAATTCAAATTTAATTATACTTCCACTTTCCTGCTTATCTATGAACACATACTCTTTCGAGTGTTCAAAGTATCTTATGAAAATACTCTTCTTTCCTCTGGAACCCAATTTCTAAAACTTGTGAGAGGGCTCATGAGTATAGGCAACACAATCTCATAGTTTAAGAAAACTTAAGTCCGGTTTTCTATTTGTCCATAACTCATATGGAGTGGAAGTAACTGATTTAGAAAGCACCTGGATAAGTATATAGGCAACCGTTAATAATGCATCACTCCAAAAAGTGATAGGTAACTTAGCATGCATCATTATGGACCTAACCATTTCTAGTAGGGTTTTGTTACTTCTCTCCATGACGCCATTTTGTTGAGGAGTATATGGAATAAATAACTGTCTTTCTATTCCTTTTTCATCACATAAATTTCAGAACTCATTTGAAAAATATTCTCGACCTCAATCGGATCTCAATACTTTTATTTTCTTATCTAATTGATTTTCTACCAAGTTTATTAACTTTTTGAAACAACTTAATGTTTCAAATTTATGAGAAATCAAATAAACGTATCCGAATTGAATATAATCGTCTATAAATGTGATGAAATAAATAGCCCGTGCCTTCCTCTCACATTTATCGGATCACAGACGTTAGAATGAATTAAATGCAAAGGAAATTCAGCTATTTTACCTTTTCCAAATGGTTTCCTTGTCGTTTTCCCTACTAGGCAATGCTCATATATGGGCAAATCGACTTTTCCAATGTTGCCCAACAAGCCTTCTTTGGCTAGTCTATTCATACATTGTTGGCCAATATGACCAAGTTTAACATGTCACACATTCGCATCATTATCATATAAATTAGGAGACGTGAAAGGAAAATAATAAACATTGGCATTACCATAATCAATTTTTAATACAATGAAACCATCTAAAAAATAAGCACAACCATACTAACTTGTATCCAAATACAAATCCACACCACTATTATAGAAGTTCATATTAAAACTAAGCTTAACCAATACTAAAACAGACACTAAATTTCGACAAATCTGCAAAGCATACAATACATCATGTAGAAACAAAGTACGTCCACCACGCATGTTCAATTGGCAGGTACCAATCCCTTTTACTTGTGCTCTGAAGTTATTTCCTACCTAGATCCATTTATTGCAGTTGGTACTCGTCGGAATTTCACGAATGATTCTCTATCCTTCGCTACATGGTCTGTTGCTCCCGAATCTATAGTCCACAAAGGATTAGACTCGGTTAAGAATATAGAACTTGACACATAAATAAAGTTCTCAAAAGTACAAGGGGTGTATACATTCTTTAGCTCGCAATAGTCACAAGCATAGTGACCATTCTTGTCACAATTGTGACACTTCACCCTTGTTAGCTTCTTCATTTGATGATGCTTTCATCTTTCATGTTGGTCAACTTTTGGTTTTTTTCCTAAAGCACTTGCTCCCTTGCCTTTCCTTTTATTAAACCAATCAGGACGTTTGCGCTTGAAGCTCGAAGCTCCATGTGAGTTAGAACCAGCATAATAAATTTCAGTTTCCGACTTAGCCACCAAGAAACGGTTATCTTCCAGCTCAAGATGACACACTGTATCCTCAAAGGTTTTGATATTCTCATTATGGGTCAAGTGTACCTTCACATGCTCCTAACTCAGAGGCAAGGAACGAATCATTACTTGCACTTGTTGCTAATCAGTTAGGACATGGCCAACATCTTACAGCTCATTAATCATGTTTGACATCTTTCTTAGGTGTTGTTTCATAATTTAACCATGAGGCTTCTTGTAAGAGTCAAACCTAATAGTGAGCTGCCTCAGTCTAGTCACCGAAGTATGTCCAAATCTTGCTGCTAACGCTTTCCACATTTTCTTGGCATTCTCAAAACGCCTGAACTCTCGCATGATATCATTCTCCATGCTACTCAGCAACGTAATGCGAGCAAGAGAGTTCATTCTTTTCCATGCAGCAAATGCATCCTTATTTCTCTTATGTTGTGTAGTGTTTCCATCTTCAGATACTTCCATGGTCAAGTTAAGAGCTTCTAATGCCTCTTGCTCTTTCAGCATATATTGGATTTTCATGTGCCATATTTCATAATTATCGACGTTAAGCTTCTCAACTTTGTTTAGCTCAGCAACTATGCTCTTTGTGGCTGAAGCCATCGATCTGAACATATCAAACACATATGCACGAATTATTAATGCCTATCATTTATGCATCCATTTTGCACAAACCCATCATATTAATGAATAATTTCAAGTAAGGTTTTAAAATCAAAATGTTACTATGTTTCCAATCATCATCCAAAAATCCTAACTTTGAATTATTATTAATATAATCTTTTATGCAAAAAAAATTCTTTGAAGTTACAAAAACTTCTATGAACTACCCACAACAGTTAATAATAACAAAATCAAATAATATTTGACATCCAATAATAATAGAATAATAATTTTTTCACATAATGCAACTAACATATCGGTTGTTACACCAATAACAACTATATAGAAAACATTTACATAAGATGTCCATAAAGCATACTTAAATAAAGATTAGTCAAAAACTTCTAACGCCAAGACAACACATGAACTGGAAAAGACTCCTTTTTGTTCAATTTCTTGATCTTTTCTTCTTTAAATTCATTAGACATTCTAGGTAGCCACGGTAAAACAGACGGGTATCCCTTAGAATTTTTCCTTCGCACATTCATCCCCCGCCGGATTGAAGTCATTCCATGGGTTGCAGTCTTTGTGGCTTCAATCCGGTAATGTTCATCTATAAAAGTCATTACAAGCCTCCTATACGTAGTAGCTCTGTTAACCTCCCATAGGCGATTCAACACTTCTTGCCATATCGGTGGAAGAGTGTTCATAAACAATCGCACCATCTCAGAATGTGGCATGGGACGACCATTCCATATGACCTCTTGTATTTTACGGTTGGCCTCAAGATCATGATCAATTAAGTCACCACTCTCCCATCGATAATCAGTCAACTCAGCTATCAAACTAAAAAGTATTTCATTTATTCATCTGTAATTGCGCAAATAGGTGTGCGGGCCTTACATGAAGGCATTGTTCATGTAACAAATGCAGAACAAATAAGGGATTACTTATAATCAACATAGACTTACTTGGCAAAAGAAACACATTCTTTTCCTACTCCCTTTTCTCTTTTTTTTTTTTGGTCAACGGTCAAAGTCAACGGGTCAATGGGTCGAACGAACGGGTCGAGTCGGACCGACCGACCTGGCACGTGCCATGCAGGTGCGCGCTGATGTCATGATGATGTCAGCCAGCATGTGCCACGTGCATGCATGGCTGACGTCACGATGACGTTGGTTGGCGCATGCGTGGTGCCAACGGCCGCGTGCGTGCATCGCATGCGCCTGGGACCGTATGCATGCGCCGACGACCCCAATTTGTTTCGACCGCGCATGGCAGTGCGTCCGACAGCTCTTGGCGGCGATCCGCCACTCGTTTTTCTCATATCAATGAGAACTTTGACCCTACGCTATCATAAACGAACTTTGATTTACAGAAAATCAAAAAACGAGGGGGAACAGATGTCTGGATTTTTTCGTCCCCGATCAACCGACGGCAGTGTTTCACGAAAAATCAATCAAAAAACAATTCATAAACATGAAAAGGGATAGGGAAAGATGAACTATGGCTCTTATACCAATGTTGGGAAATAACAGATTTCCTAAAATGGATCCCATACTCAATCGAACCCCTAAAACGAACGCGAAAGACGAGCCTAGGAGTCACATGCATCACTGATCAAAGATACACTACGGAATCAAGCGTACCTTGTCTTTCACAGATTAAACACCAATGTTGAAATTCAACGAAGAATTCTAATCCCGTTCTACCGAGGAGCGTACTATTGCTATGAGGGGGGAGAAAAACGGTGTTTTGGGAGCGTACTGTTATTACACTTCTTGGAGGAAGAGAGAGACTGAAAACATACGTACACTAAAGGGTACGTTCTCTTTTTTTCTTCTCTCTTAAAACATCTTCTCCAAAAGACATTACATTTCAACGTAAAACGTTCCTCCAAAAGACATAACCCCTCAACGTAACACCTTTTCATATCTCAACCCTTCATTCATGGGCCCTTAACTTGCGGGCCGAGTTTTTAAGCCCAACATGGGCGGACGGGCCTACTTAGGCCTATCATCACATAGAAAAACCCATCACTAGCTTTTGTTCTACACATGACATCGGGTTGAGATAAGCAGTTTAGTCACTTACCAAAATAGAACTGCCCATGTCAATGGCATTCGACGGGGGGATGTGTGAAAAGGGGTTACATAGTCTGTGTACCCATCAAACACGCGGTTGGATGAGTGCAAATATGTATCGTCTCCCATTGATTGTAAGAATGCTATGATCTTTCGTGATTTGAATACAACATCCTAAAATGGGGCTGCGTATCGATTTAGGTCAAGCCACCGGGTTAACGTGGGTTAAAACTGTTAGGGTCTTGTCATAGGAAAAATAGTGGCTGTAGGGCAAGAGAGGGCAATCAGACTACGAATTTCAAAGTCTGAATCTAATTTGTTTGGAGATACTTCTGAATTCTGCTGTTTATTTTCCTATTTGGTTAGCCCTGATGATGACACTCTAACATAAAATTTTACAAAGATTTTACACCAAATTGATTAACATACACGATCACTAATAAGAACAACGGATCACTTGTTGCCCATCGAGTGGTCATGCGCCCGTATTTTTACCCGAGCTTACTAGATAATTTCTCCACGGTTGTTTGATTGGCTTCATAGCTGTGAAAAATCAGAATTTTGATGGTTGATGACTGCATCACTTCTCCAGTTTTGAGAATCAAATCCGAGTCGTGACAGTGAGCTAACAAAGATTGAAGAAAAGAGAGATAACTATTGCTCTAAGACTTCTGCAAATTAATGGTCTTCGTCTTTGCTATGTCGGGCACTAGGAAGCAAACTTTGTGATTATCTTATTGATATGACAAATTTTGGACAATTTGATATTCATAACACCCTTTTGTGATGTGCGAATTGGATGGAAAATAGCACATGGAATTGATGAACGTAGAATAAGATGGACGGATGCCGTACAAGAAAATGAACTATTGTCACAAGAAGAATTGCGAGCTGGCCTTGGAGCCACGTTAAAAGGTCCAACCTAAGGTTTAAACTAAGTGAAGAGAGATCATGCTTTTCTTCCAAAAGTCTGTATATCATGCTTTTTTTTTTTTTTTGGATGAGATTTTGCAATCTTTAGGCAAATCTCTTCCAAAAGTCTATATGTCGTGCTTTTCTTCAAAGAGGAATAAGGCTCATCAAATATAACATGAATAGATTCATCGATAACCAAGGTTCTTTATGGAAACTCTATATGCTTTACCGTGCAAAGAATAATAATCAAAGAAGATATCTTCATCACTCTTAGCATCAAACTTACCAAGATTTTCTTTTCCTTTGTTGAGAATAAAACACTTACAACCAAAACTATGAAAATAAGCAATATTGGGTTTCTTTACTTTTAAACTCAAATTTAAAACATAACTAGTTGTGTGTTGACATCCGAATCATAATAATTCAAGGAAGATGCAGGCGTATTGTTGACAGATCGGCTGCAAACTATCTCAACAAATCAATGGTGAAATGGGTGATTGCCATCGACAGTATAGAATTGGCGACAGGTGAGAATCAACAAAGCTGACCGATTTTAAACTATATGAAGGAAGTCGAATTAGAGACAGAGCCGAATGATAACCGCTAATGGATAAGATTGTGCAGTTATCAGCAAATGGAGTAGAGGCCTAAGATCTCGGGCAGGGTCGGAATTTGAATTATAACCGCTTTTGACGGTTACCTTATGTATGAGCTTATAAAAGCCCAAAGTGAACATGTCGTATGGGATCTACGATCAATAACACAACAATTTTCTCAGCAGTTTATATTATCAGCTTACTTTGCCTGCATTCTTTATTGTTTAGCCTAGTTCTAGAGTAGCCATACCAATTGCTTCCTGTCCGAATCGCCATAGAGACCCGATTGAATTCAATAAACCAAAGAATCCTTGCTTTTGTAAAAGATCTTTTGTCGACGACCATTTCGGTGAAATACTGTGTTTCTTGAAGGGTACAATTTTTCCTTTTTACTACTCAATTTTGTTGAGGAGTCCCAGATTCTGAAAAATTTGATCAAGACCTTGTTCTGCGCGAGTCCTCGAGAAAGTTGGGGCGCGTTTGGCAACGATTCTGTTCCCGGGAACTGATTATGAGTAAAAGAACGTGTTTGGTAACTGTCTAAATTTTTTTATTCTGGAATAGAATTGCGTTTGATAACGTGTTCATTGATTCTGTTCCAAATTATTTTTTTATTTTTAAATAATTTTTTCTACTTTTTTTTTTTACCTTTTTTTCCTTTTAAACTTTTCTTTTTTCATTTTTTCTTTTCATTTTTTTCCTTTTTCTCCTATTTTTCTTCTTCTTCTTGTGGCCGGTCACCGGACCGGCGACCGGCCAGACGAGGGCCGGCGACCTCACCAGAGCGTCGCCGGCCGAGCGTCGTCGGCAGCTGGGCGAGGCTCGCCCAGCCCCACCGAGGCTCGGCCTCGCCAGATCTGGCGAGGCCGAGCGTTGCCGGTGGACAGGCGGGCCTCGCCAGGGCTGGGCGAGGCCCGCCTGGCCATCGATCAAGCTAGGCGAGCCCGACCGGTGGCCAAGCGGGCCTCGCCTAGCCCCGGCGAGCCTCGGCCTCGCTAGATCTGGCGAGGCCTCGCCTCGCCGGTGGATAGGCGGGCCTCGCCAGGGCTGGGCGAGCCTCCGGCGAGCTCGCTGGACCTCGCCCTGGCCAAGCGAGCCTCCGGCGAGCTCGCCGGATCGGCGGCCGACGACCGTCGGCCGGCGGCCGGCGGTGGTGGGCGGCGGCGGACGGCGGTAGGCAGCGGCGGGCGACGGTCGCGGGATGACGGAAGGAAAGAAGAAGAGTTTTATTGTGTTGATTCTTTTTTTTGATTCTCGGATGCAGAATCAACTTTTTTTTTATTCTCAAATTTACTCCAAAACTGATTCTGAGAACAAATTTGTTCCCGGGAACAAAATTTTTACCAAACGCGATTCTCGTCCCAAACTGATTCTGGGAACAAAAAATCAGAATCGATCACTTTGTTTGGCATGTTGCCAAACAGGGCCTTGGTTTTCAAATTCAACACCATGATTGTGTCAAATAGAAACAATAGAGAGATTTTTCTCTTTTTAAACCTTTTTGAAAAATAAGACAAATTCATGAAAGCCTTCACTTTTATGGGTAACAAAGAAAATTCACATGTATGAACATAAATCGGTAAAATTATCCCACAAAAAGGGTATTAAATCTATTGCATTTATATCAATCTAGTGCTAATAGTTTTAATTTAGTGAATTTAATCATAAACTTTTTGACAGTTTGCTAATTAAATTATTTCGGTCGATTTTAGATAGAAATCGCTGATGTGAACATCAATCATTCTATGCGACACGACTAGCACTGACATAGACAATTTCTGTAGTCATAAAAAAATTGAATTTTTTCTTTTTTCTCTTTTATCTTTCTTTTTTTTGTCATTGTGCCGGCAATGGTCACTAGCAACCTCGGTGTAGCATTCTAGTGACTTTGAAAGTTATAACTTCTTGTGAATAATGACTATCAATGTACAAACTACATGTTACATTTAGAGCAATAACCACTTACTGTAGAAATGATTATTAGGCTATAAATACCGTGATATTCATTGTAAAAGAAATGATCACATACGCAAGTTGCCAATGTATATAATTTCTTGTCTTTTCATCAATATTTATTTACCATTCACTTTTAGTACGTACATTTTCTTTGCATTAAATTTCTATAAATATTTTCCCCTGATTTTGTGGCCCGGCCAAGGAGTAGTGCTGAACACTATTAATAAAATATTAGTACGTTATTTATTTAAAAAAAAAACATGTCTTTTACGTAAAATACTCAAAAAATAAATTAGCAATTACCCTCCATCACTTGATTTTAAAAATGATGGGTCACCAAACCTCGGTCAAGACCAATCACAATATAACATAAAGGCCAGACTATGCATTGCTCATGTATTTCTTACTAAAACAATAAAATTTTCTCAATAGAGTAATAATTTTTTTTTTATCCCACAATAGAGTAATAATAAGTCTGTAATATTTGGGACTTTTCACCGGGTCAAAAGAGAAAAGGTAGTGGGACCCACCTTGGAATAAAAAAAGGAATCAACAATAGGCGTGAAGGGGACGCTCGGGAGCGAGAGAGCTCGCCAGAAAAAAAAAAAGTAAGGAAAGAAGAAGAAAAAAAAAAAGAGGGTTTACGTCATGTGCTCGTCATGAACCCCCCCCCCCCCCCCCCCCAATTCTTCAAATTAAATTAATTTTCAGAACTAAGGCTTAAATTCATAATTATGTGAAATTTGAGCCATAAAGTTTGACTTTTGTGTTGTTGATTTATAGATTTTTTTTTAAATGATAGTTTAGAGAGTTGTGGAGCAGTATAATTTTACGGAACTTGATTTGAGTTTACAATTTATCTAA
Source organism: Eucalyptus polyanthemos subsp. polyanthemos (assembly GCA_017140185.1). Lineage (NCBI taxonomy): Eukaryota > Viridiplantae > Streptophyta > Magnoliopsida > Myrtales > Myrtaceae > Eucalyptus > Eucalyptus polyanthemos. The sequence goes on along the minus strand of CM029463.1, from coordinate 17,789,954 downwards.
AACAAAGTTATGAAGTTTCCCATGATGAACAACGCACATTCAACAATTTTGGGGCCATATCTTGTTGCTTTTCGGCATGATTTTGGGTCAGTCAAGTTTTGGTTCTTGTATTAAGTTGAAAGGATTTTCTATTGACTGTAAGTATATTTGAAATGGGTTCAAGGAGACCATAATGTCATCACCAAATTTCGCACTTGATTTCCACATTGCGAGTGACTTAAATAATTGCTTTGGGTGTGTGATTTGTTAGCGCGTAAAAGTCATTTCATTAATGTTTAGACTTAAGGCATGTTTGATAACCGATTAATTCTTTGCTATTTATAATTTTTTTTTCCTGTAACAAAAAAGAATGAAAATCTTTTTGATAACTTCAATTAATTTTTCTACTATGAGAATAGATTTAGAACATAATCAAGAAGTAAAAAAAAAAGTTAATTCTTTGCGCTTGAAAATAATTCTAAAATCAAGCCATTTTCTTTTTTTACCTCTTTTCTTTTCTTCTTTTTTTTCTTCTTTTTCCTCCTTTGGCCAGTTGTTGGTCTTGGCAATGGCCGACAACAAGGAAGAAAAAGAGAAAGAAAAAAGAGAAAAAAAGAAAAATCTTATAGAATTATTAAAAAATTAAAAGAAATTTTTAGTCACAAAAAAAAAAAATTTTTGAGGGTGGTACCAAACGTTCTTTTCAATTCCAAGAATAAAAATTTTATGTAGTTACCAAATACGTCCGAATGCTCAAAAACTTGTCTAGGGGACAGAATTAGAAAAAACCATTTTAGAACAAAAATTATTCCTAAGTACATAATGATTACTAAACGGACCCTTAGTAACATGTTACCCAATTTTAATGATGTTTCTCACTTATAGGAGGTTGAGTTTAATGTATCAAGTAACATTTGTTTTTTGGTCATAGGCATTTTCAAGATGAGTGGTACTCTTATCTTTTTTGAATTTATAGAATTCATGTTCCAAAAATAGTGTGGATTATGAAATAACATTTTCATTGTATAAAAAGCCAAATCGAGCATTTACTACTCCTTGATTGTTTACAAATGTTTCAAAAGTGTGCTATGCAAAGTATTGCAAAGTAATAGTGATCCATAGAGTGATAGCATATCGATGGGGACTTTTCGAAATTTGACTTTTGCATATAGTTTGAGACCGAGCCCGTCAAGTGAAATGTTGGTCATGTCATCCCCATTTTCTACTAGGATTTGGGGTGTCCGAAAAGAATAATAATTCGAATGATGTGAGCAGTGAGCACAGAAGCGTGCAATACTTCGATAAAATATATGATCAGGAGAGCGACAGCAACGTAGAAACGGAGGCTGACTAATCAAGATGTTCGTGTCTTGTTCTTCTTCTATTCTATATAAACAGTCACATCTTCTTGCGAAACCTACCGATCATCCAAAGATCATAGTTCAGGATGTCTCCGAGACAACTTGTTCTCGCACTCCTGCTCTTAATTTCTCTGGAGTTGACACATGCGACGAGATACCGAATCGAAGACGATTCCTACAAAGTCTGCGGAGGAAACAAATATGCCAATGAATTGAACATCGGCTACCAACTCTGGGTTCTATATGGCGCCACTGAAGCAGTTTTTAGCACCTTCAATCAAACAGAAGGCGACGGCAAGAGGTACGATGTGGTGACTCTCCTAAGCGAGAGCTTCAACAACCCGCTCACGGTCGCCAGTACTGAAGGCAACCTCATCCGGTTGAACGCAGATTATCTCCAACACTACAGAGGAAATATACAGGAAGAGTTCGCCGGAGTGGTGTACCACGAAATGACGCACGTCTGGCAATGGACCGGCAATGGTATGGCCCCTAGAGGGCTTATCACTGGCATTGCCGATTACGTGAGATTGAAAAGCGGGCACGCATCCAAAAGCTGGCCGAGGAAGGGCTCAGGATCGAGATGGGACGATGGTTTTGCAATCACGGCTTATTTTCTCGAATATTGCAATGACCTAAAGCCCGGTTTTGTCGCCGACCTCAATGCTCTCATGAAGGATTCCTACTGTCACGCCCCGAGCCTCGAGCGCGCGCACATCCCTCGGTGGTCGATAGAATTTTGCGACGTTCCCAGGTCTCGTCGCCGACCCTTCATTTTCATTGCACATGCGGAAGCGAATTACTAATCCCCTGACCTCAACAAACATGGGATAGAAAAGCAGGACAACAATTTCCAAATCAAAATACACATTCATAAACACCTCAAGCTTATACAAAAGGTCTATGTCAAAAAGAACTACTGAGCCACCTATGCTCCTGACCCTTCCGCTTCAAGCTCCTGGCTCTTCACACTAGGGACCTGAAAATGGTTATTCAATAACCAGTGAGATATAAATCTCAGTGAGTTCCACCCCTAAGCCCCGGTTAGTACACCAACTCAACTCGGGGTATCTATCCAGAACTACCCCACCACAAGGAACAACCAACCGTCGATTCGCATACAACCTTACCTGGTATGCCATACCCTGCACGATATCACTCAGCATGATACACACAAAGCACATGGCCATTAGTTGATACATTTCATCAATCACATACGAGTCGCGTCACAAGCAATCTCACCTGGCCATTGCCACACTCTGCAATTTATCGATTCATGCATGTGTGCCATAAACGATGTGATTCACTCACGCATATAATTAATGCATATAACAATTTCACACATCAATGCATCGATTCAAATCGAGCTATCGATCAATCGACTCAGTCGATTACATGTCAACTTGACCTTGCCTCGGTCTCTTAATTGATACCGTACATTTCTCTAATGATGGAATATCTAGTCATCGAGCCTACATGCATTCTTCAAGACGACATACTTATTCATAGAGCCCACGTGCATTCTCCAAGGCGATGCATCAGGTCACCGAGGCCACGTGTCTCTTTAAGATGCCATACTAAATCAGTGAGCCCACGTGCATTCTCCAAGGCAATGCATCAAGTCACCGAGCCCACGTGTCTCTTTAAGATGCCATACTATACTCATTGAGACCACGTGCATTCTCCGAGGTAATGCATCAAACTACCGAGCCCACGTGCATTCTCCTAGGTGATAGACCAACTCACCGAGCCCACGTGCCTTCTCCGAGGTGATGTATAACCTACCATGGATCCACTATACACATTTCTGGCATTGTAAATCGACGCCCAGTATTTTCAAATTAAAATACCTATATTTCACAATCATCTCACAATTATACAAATCATAACTCAATTCATTCGGATGCCCATGCACTTACACATCCATTCACTTCATAAAATCAACACACATGAATTTTAGACATTTTTCGCATTCTGGATGAACAGCGCTCGTGAACAGTACTCGGTGAACAGTACTTCATGAACAGTAAATCATGAATAGTGTCGCATGAACAGTAATTCCCATAATTTAATAAACTATAAATTAAATTCAGAAATCATTAAAAACATTAATTAAAGCAACCATCAATTAATTAAAGCCAAGCATACTTAATTAACCACATAAACCACATTAAGCAAATAAAGCAAGATTAAGCTAGACTAATCTAATCCATCCATCTAACCACCTATCTTAGGGCTAATAAAACTTAATTAAATCACTTAAACTAAAATTAAATCTAACTAAACCAACCCTAAGCAAGTTTAGGCACTAATCGAAGGATTAGGAGCTAAACTCACCCGTTAAGCGGGCCGGAGACACCGACACGGCGGTGACGACGGAGGCGATGCTCTGGGACCTCTACCACAATGATCCAAGGCGGTCCCAAGCTCAACACAGCAACCACAACTCGGACTCCCACTGAAAACACTGAAAAAACAGCCCTGCCAGAGGAGAAACTGAGTTGAACGGCTTGGCCGGAGCTCCGGCGAGGGGGGTGGCTGGCAACCGGTGACACCCAGGGGTCTTTGGGTCTTGCTGGAGGTTGGGATGAGCAAAGGAAGGATCGGAATGGGAGAAAAATGGCCGAAAACGCGAAACAGTGCAGGCTGCAGGCGGACCGACGGACCAGCGACCGGTTCCTTCACGGCGGCTCCCAGGCCGACCGGCGGCTCCGTTCGGGACGAAATTGGGCCCGTTGGAACGTTCTGTCTCTCCCGGTCACGGTGATATGTGGCTCGTTGGCTGATTCATCCGGCAAGACCACTTTTGACTCGATTCTTTGATGAAGGGTCAGCTGGAGCAGAAACTAAAGGAGAGGGAAAACGAGAAAGAGAGGAGCTCGTCCGCTTGGAGGCCGAATGGGGGAGAGAGAGAGAGATGTGAGGGCTGGGGTCACACCTCATTAAGGCCATTAAATGGCCACTTCAATTCCCCATACAAAGTGACATCATCTTCTCTCTCTTCCTTTGCCTTATCCACATGCTTTTAGGGGCATTTAGGTCATTTCCACCTTGCACAAATTACTCATCTGACCTTGGGCTGAAATTGGTGGATGGGCCTAAGGATTGGGCTTGGCCATGAATAGGAATGGGCTTGAAATGGCCAAGAATTGGCCCATGGGCTTAGAAGATGAATAGTTGGTTTAGGCCCAATGGGCTCATTTGCTTGGCTTAGGCCCACTATGGTGGCTATCCCACCTTGGGCCTAAGGCCCACACTGGCTTGGCCCGGCCCACGTCCTCACGGGCTTGCTTCCTCGGTCCGAAAATCCCTTTTTCAATTGCTCGGCTTAACTGGCTCTGTCGACTGTTTGATGTAGCTTCATCCAAAGTCCGTCCCGGACATTCCCGATAATTCGAAGTCCAATCCTAAGTTCTCTTGCCATGTCAATTTCGCCAAATGCCATTTCGATTACAACTCAGACTGACGGGTGGCTTGTGAGGATTCACGCGTGACCGACTAGTGCCAAACCACGTTCAAGACATCTCGACGCATGGACGTCCTTGACTGCATGAAATTACGGGGGATAGATTCTTATTTCAAAGTACACGATTACTGAGGATCGACATAGGGTCGTTCGTGGATTCGATAACAGTAAACGGAATCACCCGTCGTTCCATTATGTTCTGTCCGCGAATCGACTTTTAGTCGTCCTTAGAATCGGCCTACCTATCTACAGGATCGTCCTCACGTAAATCTCACGATCAAGTCGTTTTCCCAGGTCGAGTCCTTTAGTCGTACGAGTTCTGTCCTCATTAGCCTTTGCCCTCAAGGTCAGTATCTCAGAAGTGATCAATTCCGAGTGAGATCAACCAACAATGCATTGACGAAATTCACATCCATTCATTCCTCAGAGGACTCGAATTTCAGGATGTCACACCTACTTCGAGGCGTTCTTCGTCCAGTTGCTTGGAAAGTCCGTGCACCAGCTGTGGGGTGATTATAAACTTGCTTATGCTACCAGAAGAATCCCCGGCAGCAAGGAGGACTATCAAAAGCCGCCCACCCGCACCAGCGCCATCAACGATTACGTCCCATTGAAGCCAGGATATGTGCCAGAGCACGACGCCTCCCAGAGACCCATGGAGAAATACTATGACGCCTCGCGCGCAGAGCTCGCTGGAGTCGTGCAAGCCACGCATGAAGCTCACAACTTTCGACAAAATGACTTTGTAGAGACAGCCGAAAACTTGGTTACGAGTGCAATGGACGCTGGATTCGTGCAAGCCACGCATGAAGCTCACAACTTTCGACAAAATGACTTTGCAGAGACAGCAGAAAACTTGGTTACGAGTGCAATGGACGCTGGAGTCGTGCAAGCCACGCATGAAGCTCACAACTTTCGACAAAATGACTTTGCAGACAGCAGAAAACTTGCTTACGAGTGCAATGGAGTCCGGTGCGTGGATTCCTTATATCAAATCGAGGAAACTAGACGTGAACCATGACCCGCAGTTTGGATTCCTTCCCAGCAGTTATTATCAACTAGTATGAATGACTTCTTCATGATTATGCTCAGCCAACGGAACATACATCCCCGATCATGGTCCGGCTATAAATAAACGCGATGTGTTGCGAACTATAAATCCTCAGTGTGCTTGTTGGCAAGGGCATACGTGTACGTTGTTTTAGAATTTGAACTATGTTACTCTACTGTTGATATATGTAACTACTTTGTAAAGGAGATTATATATGGTTCAGATGTTACTGAATCTATATTTTAACACTCTTTTATCACATAAAGTCCTGTTTTCCATTTTTACGTCTCCGATAATACTTTAAGGTCTCTATTCTTATGAAGAAGATAAACCTTGCGCCTCTTGTTGCCAATCCCCTGTGCACGATAATGATTTATAGGATCAGTTGGTGACCTTCTGTAGGGTGTGTCACGCCCCGGACCCCGAGCGCGTGCCCATCCCTATCTGGTCGATAATAATTTGCGACTTCCCAAGACGAGTTGCTGACCCTTTTCATTTTATTGCACATGCGGAAGCGAAAAGAAATCCCCTGACAGTAATCATTTCGGGATAGAAAGGCAGGATAATAGATTCACAAACAAACATGCTTTTATATATACACTGAGTCATGTACACAGGTCTATGGCCAAAAGACTACAAAAGATTGGCCTTCCAAAAAGAAGCGGTCCTAACTGACCTACGCTTCCGATCACCTCCTCTCAGCTCCAGGTCCTCCACTTGACGACCCTGAAAATGTTGTCCCACAACGGGGTGAGATATCATCTCAGCGAGTCTAAGCTCTAAACCCCAATTAGGAGGGATATACGCCAAGAAGTGTCATAATCACACAATCGCACAATCAATGAGACTTACCTTGTCTTAGATCCACCCTGTAGGTCAGTACAATTTATCTCACAGACAACATGAGAGCATGAGCAACAAATAAGCTCCAATAACTGAAACGCCACACTCAATTAATCATGCGTTCCTAGTTTTGATCTTGGCATATAGCACGGCCTACTCTCAGTTCAGTAGTCTTCTGGCATTGCCTGGCTTCGTTTCACCCCATTGAGCACGGCAACGTCTCTTTATCAGACGGCTTTCCCGAAGAAGCATAGGGTCCAGAATCAACTGCGACCAGCTTCCCGTTGTCCAGGGGGTATCCCAAATAAGGATAACGTCCAGCTTAACAGCCCGGGACGATTTCTCTTGACCATCACACGATCACTCAAATATGGAATTAAAATGATGAGTCTGGCCTTTTTCTTCGTATTAGAAATTCACATGAAATTACTTGTGTATGGGTACACGGTCAACTTGATCCAGAAAAATTGATATTCATCATTTTTGAAATCCCACTATTTCATATAGTACTAAAAATCATTTTTTGGCGTCAAAACCAGACACCTGGGATTTTCTGAATAAATATTGGAAATTCACAATTTTTGGAAGTAAATACCAAAAAACAAATCAGTACTCAATTTGCATAATTTAACACTCAATTGCAAAAATTAACCACACCATTATAATCAGCACGAAATTCTGGTCATTGGCTATCCCGGCCTAATTTCCAAAAAAAATTAATAATTAATTAATTTCGAAATTTAATTAATTAATTCAATTTAATTTCTAAAAATACTAACCTAGGCCAAAATTATTAAATTAAATACCAATACTGACTCGGAAAATTCCCGAACCCTTCTAAATAAATAGTACAATTTGTTTAGGTCTTAGCTAAACCATGCTAACCACCTAACATGCTCAATTAAATAATTCAATTTCTAATTTAATCTAACTAACCACCTAATTCCTAATAAAATAAATCTAACACCCCTTAAAGGTTATTAGCTTACTAAGCAGAGTTTAGAGTATAAACTCACCGGTTAATTACGGAAACCAGTTCACCGCGACAACGACTCGACGGCGGCCAAAATCGAAATTTTCGGCGGTGTCGACAAACATGGCCCGGGCCTAAACTTAGCCCAACAAATCTCAGCCCAGCTGAGATTTGTTGCTGAAACGGGCCGGGCTTCACTGGACTGAGCTGCCTTCAAGATGGGCTGAGCTTCAAATGGGCTAAAACCAACTGAACTTGGGCCTGAGCTTGGGCTTCAAATCTGCTGGAGATTGGGCTTAAAAATCACTGGACTGAAGAATCCGCTGGATCCATGGGCTTCAAAGGCTGGACTGAAATTTCTCTGCAGATGGGCTGAACTGAGCGGGCTTCTAAAAACTTGCGTGGGCTGAATCCAAGGAGCAACAAAGACAGAGAAGCAGCAGCTGCAAGGAGAAATCGCGTGGCTTCGGTGGGACGTTGGGCGAAGACTCGGACGCGGCAACTGCAATTCGTGGTCGCGTGGAGGAAGATTGTAGTGGAAATTCGGCTTCGGTGGTCTTCAACGCAGGTTGATGACCGTGAAGACGCGTGCCACGAAGCTGAAGACGAAAGCTGCTGGGAAAAAGACCCCGTGGCCGTGTGGGTGGTGAAGCGGCAAAGAGAAGAAGTAGCTTCGGTGGAGATCTTCGGCTTCGCTGGTGTGTGGACACGCTGCTGGCAGGAGATGGGCTAGGTCCAGCTGGCGTGAGCGAAGGAAAGAAGATGGGAGCAAGTGGCGTTGATTCGGTGGTTTGTGGCTTCGTTTGCTGCACTCGGTGGTCAACTAAAGAGAGGGAGAGCTTGGGTTGTTGACCGATGATGGGGCTTCGCTGGCAGCTGAATTCCCGTGGAGCTTGAAGATGCGGGCGTCAAATGGAGCAGCTTCGGTGAAGAAGCGAAATTTCAGAGGAAAATGAAAATGAAAGTTGAGCTTCGTCGAATGAAAAAGGGAATGAGAAGCAACGAAGAAAGGAGAGAGGGAATGGACAGGGGGAGTCGGCCAGCTTGCAAGAGAAGACAAGGGAAAGAAAGTCCACAAGGGTTATCCATCTACTTAAATGCATTGTCCCCCATTACTTTCTTATAAAATAATTCCACCAATAATCAATTTTTGAAGCACAAAATTACTGCCCTCTTTTAGTTCCGAATTTCACTCATTTTTGGTCTTAAATTTCTTTATCAAATTTCCCAAATTTGATATCCATCGTTGTAGAAGAAAAGACCATATCATTTTTGCAAGTGCCCATCACCCAATAGCTCGGCTTGGAAGTCAAAACTCCATTGAATTCGGCCCATACGAATTTCCGTTAATTTTCTGCGGTGTCCGAATCAATTTTCCGTAAAAATCTCGAAATCTCTGAAAATTTCTCGGAGAGTGAGTCGACGTTCCTAAAATAGATCGTGACACCTATGAACTTTCAATTTCTGAAATCGGGTTCAAATTCGTGGTTATTTTCAATTCGGTGCGCTTTTAGCGTGACCTAGTCTACCGGGTAACTTTTAGGATTTTTTTGGTGCAATTGACCTATGATCGATTTATCTCGAGTCACAAAGTACATCTTCGACACATTAACGACTCTCAATTGTCGTGAAAATCTCTAGGTTTCAATTACGAGAATCGGGTACCAAAATGACGGAAAATCAATTTAGTGCTGATCGATGAGAATTTTTCAATCAAGTGGAATCACCCACAATTTGATCACATATCTCAGTCGAATCGACCTATCTCTGATTTCTGATCGATCTCTGACGGTGCCGTAATGACCCTTGCAGATCAACACGGTCGAGCAGTCGATTCTTGGTCGAATTCTCAAGTGCAATTGCATTTAGATTCCTTAATTGCTTCCCCAGATAGTCCAGTTATCTCGTGAGTGATCAGCTCAGAGAATAGCACTATTAGCGTTTCGATGAAAGGCCCGATTTATTTATTTATTTATTTATTTTTTATTTTTTTATTTATTTATTTTTTTTTGATGACCCAGGGAACCTCCGAACGCCGCTTCGCGGGGAGAGTAAACCCTGGAGCGCCGGGGGCCCCCACCGCTGACCCCTTATAAAAATTTCGTTCTCGAAATTTAAACCTATTACAAGACTTGATCAAAAAGGTGGGGGTACAATTCTTTCATTGACTCCTCAGTCTCCCATGTCGCTCCTTCTGTACCGTGGTGTTGCCAGACCACTTTGACCAACGGGATGGTCTTGGTGCGCAAGACTTGCTCCTTACGATCGACAATCTGAGCCGGGCTTTCAACATATGACATACTGTCATCCACGTCCAATTCCTCGAAATTGAGCACGTGGGTCGGGTCAAGCTCGTACTTCCTTAACATCGACACGTGAAAAGCGTCATGCACTTGCGCCAATCTTGGCGGCAATGCAAGACGATATGCTAGGTTCCCGATTCTTTCAAGAATTTCAAACGGGCCTACGTACCTCAAACTCAGTTTGCCTTTCTTGCCAAAGCGCGATATTCCTCTCATTGGTGACACTTTCAGAAAAACGTGATCACCAACTTGGAACTCTAAAGACCTTCGATGCTTATCTGCATAACTTTTCTGCTTGCTCTGTGCTGTCTTTAATTTGCCTCTGATCACTGCCACGGCATCTACTGACTACTGAATCAACTCTGGGCCTGTTATCTTCCTTTCCCCAACTTCATCCCAACACACTGGTGTTCTGCACGCTCGGCCATACAACGCTTCAAAAGAAGCCATCTGAATACTCTGTTGATAACTGTTATTGTAGGCAAACTCCACCAGGTGAAGCTGATCTTCCCAAATTCCTTTAAAGTCTATTACGCAAGCTCTCAGCATGTCCTCAAGAGTTTGAATTGTCCTCTCAGACTGGCCATCCGTCTGTGGATGATAGGTTGTACTGTACTGAAGCTTTGTACCTAAAGCACTCTGCAAGCTTTTCCAAAAAGCAGCAGTAAACCTCGGGTCTCTATCCGAAGTTATCGTAACCGGCACTCCATGCATACGAACCACCTGACGCACATACAGGTCTGCGTGTCTATCTAGACTCAGGTCCTTTCATACTGCAATGAAGTGAGCCGACTTTGTCAGCCTATCGACCACTACCCAAATTGAATCATTTCCTCTTTGACTCCTTGGTAGTCCAGTCAAGAAGTCCATCGTGATATGCTCCCATTTCCATTCTGGGATCGTGAGAGGTTGTAGAAATCCTCCCGGCTTGCAATGCTGGGCTTTTACTTGCTGACATGTCAAACACTTGGCTACATGCTTGGCAATGTCCGCCTTCATACCTAACCACCAATAGTGTTGACGTAGATTCTGATACATTTTAGTGCTTCCAGGATGAATGCTATAACTGCTACGATGTGCTTCAGATAAGATTTCTTCTCTAAGCTCTACATCGTCAGGTACAACTAATCGTCCTTGGAACCTCAATGTCACATCCTCAGAAATCTGAAAGTCAGCTTTTCTCTTATCAGTATCCTCTTGCAGGATCTTCTGAATAACTGGATATGTTGACTGAAGCATCTTGATTCTGACTTGCACTTCCGGCTCAATTCTGAGGGTGGCCATAAGATTTGAAAGGTGGCCTACCTCAAATTTGAAAACCGAATCTCTAGCCTTCTCGATTAAAGTCCATTCTTTAAGTACCATCTGTGCAACTGAGGATTTTCGACTCAGTGCATCAGCGACCTTGTTTGCTTTTCTAGGGTGATACAAAATATCACAATCATAGTCCTTCAGGAGTTCCATCCAGCGACGTTGTCTCATATTCAACTCCTTCTGAGAGAACATATACTTGAGACTCTGATGGTTCGTGAAGATTTGAAACTTTTCCCCGCACAAGTAGTGCCTCCAAATCTTCAATGCAAATATGATGGCTGCGTGTTCTAAGTCATGCGTCGGGTAATTCAGCTCATGAGGTCTCAACTAACGGGACACGTATGCAACAACTCTGCCATGTTGCATTAGTACGCAACCCAATCCTCTGAAAGATGCATTACTATAGATCTCGAATCCTCTAGGACCAGATGGAATCGTCAATACCGGTGTGGTAGTCAGCTTTTCTTTCAGCTCTTGAAAACTACGCTCGCACTTGTCTGTCCATATGAACTTCTCGTTTTTCTTCGTGAGCTTTGTCAGAGGCGAGGCTAATAATGAGAAACCTTCCACAAATCGTCTGTAATACCCTGCTAAACCCAGAAAGCTTCTGATCTCTGTCACTATAGTAGGTCTTGGCCAATTGATCACTACTTCTATCTTGGTTGGGTCCACGGAGATTCCTTCTCCTGAAATCACGTGACCTAGGAAAGCAACACGAGTCAACCAAAACTCGCACTTGCTAAACTTAGCATACAGTTCATGAGTCCTTAGAGTCTGTAGTACTAGTCTCAAATGTCCTTCATGCTCCTCTGGACTTTTAGAGTACACCAGAATATCATCGATGAATATGATCACAAATTGATCTAGGTATTCTTTGAACACTCGGTTTATTAGATCCATGAAAGCAGCTGGAGCGTTCGTCAATCCAAATGGCATGATAGTGAATTCATAATGACCGTGCCGAGTACGAAATGCTGACTTTGGAATGTCTTCTTTTCTGATCCTCAGCTAATGATATCCCATCCTTAGGTCGATTTTCGAAAATATCGATGCTCCTTGCAGTTGATCAAACAAGTCATCAATTCTCGGGAGTGAATACTTGTTTTTGATTGTCACTTGATTGAGTTGTCGATAGTCAATGCACAGGCGCAATGAACCATCTTTCTTTTTCACAAACAGAACTGGTGCTCCCTAGGGTGATGCACTAGGACGTATGAATCCCTTATCTAATAATTCCCGCATCTGCACCTTCAGTTCTTTCAATTTCGATAAAGCCATCCGGTAAAGAGCCTTGGAGATTGGCTCTGTCCCGGGGGCTAACTCAATCACAAACTCTATTTCTCTTTCTGGCGGTAAACCTGGCAATTCTTTCGGAAACACATCTGGAAACTCTTGAACCATTGCGATGTCTACTATCTTTAGCTCTTCAACTGTCGTGTCCACGACAGTCGCCAGATAACCTTGACAACCCTCATCTAACAACCGAGTTGCCTCTAGTGACGAGATTAGGGAAATTGAGGGTCTTCCTCGACTTCCAATAAACTCGAAACTTTCACCCTCTAACGGGTTAAACTGGATCACCTTGCGATAACAGTCTAGCTTAGCTCGTTGCTTGGTGAGCCAGTCCATGCCAATTATCAGGTCAAAGTCATACATGGCTAGGACTATCAAGTCTACCTTCCCCTCTCGCTCACCAATTGCTAACGTGCAACCAAGACAACCCACTGTATCTAACACCTTATCCTTTAATGGTGTCGGTATACTAATCACTGATTCCAACAACTCAGGAATTAATCCTACCAACTTAACATACCGCTCAACTATAAATGAATGAGTTGCACCAGGGTCAAATAAAGCATAAGCAGCATGGTTGTTCAGTGAAACAGTACCTGTAATCACATTAGGAGCATCCTCCGCTTGTCCTCTTGTGATCGCATAAGTTCTTCCCTGAGCTGGAGGCCTGAGTAGTCCACCTTGCTGTACAATTGGTGGTGGTAGTCCTCGATTCTGATTCATGTGTGGCGGTGGCGGCAACTGCGGCGGTCCTATCGGTCTTCTGGGACAATTTCTGGGCATGTGACCCTGCTGGCCACACTCAAAACAAGCACCCGACCTAGAGTGGCACGGGGCTGACCCATGTCGCTTTCCGCAGAAGCGACAGGCACCATTCTGTCTCCATGTTGATTTTCCTACTCCACCCTTCCTGTTGAGCGGGACAGGATATCTTCCTCCAGTCATCGGTCTTTTCCCAAACCAATTTCTATCTTGGTTCGAATTAAACCGCGATCCAGATGCGGCAGCTCGTTCATTCAGATTTTTCTCGATCAGCTAAGCCCGTCCATACAGCTCATTGTAGTTCTTTATATCCAACGGCACCAATGGATCTTTCAGTTCTGGTCGGAGGCCATCTATAAACCTCATTGCCTTCTCCTCAGGATCCTGGATCAACCTAGGAGCATACTGTGAAAGCTCGGTAAACTTTGCCTCATACCGGTCCACACAGATCATTGGACCTTGGTGGAGGCGCATAAATTCCGCCATCTTTAACTCGCTTGGCAGCACGGAGAAAGTACTTGTTATTGAATGCTCTAACGAAGACGTTCCACACTGGGACTACGCCTTCTAGGAATACTTCTCTCCTGGTGGCTTTCCACCAAGTACTTGCAACTCCCTGCATCTGATACACCGCAAGGGTAACCTTCTCTTCTTCAGAGCACTTCAGTAGCTCAAATGCTTTTTCCAATTCTTCGATCCAACGGGTCGCAGCCTCGGGATCTCCTGTCCCGGTGAACTTTGGTGGTTGCAACTTTAGGAAATGCTCAACAAGCTTATGAATCGGTCTATCTGCAACTACATTCCCTTCTGGAACGACAACTTGTGCGGCAGCGGCTGCGGCAGCTTGGTTCTGGGCCTGCTGCCCCATCAGATTACCAACAGTCTGGAGCACCTGCATGATTCCTTCGAATCTGGGATCACCAGAGGCTGCTACCACGGCATCAATCGGCGGGACTGGTGGTGGTGCTACACCACTCGCACTAGCCTCAGCTTGCGCTCTACCTTGGCCACCTCGAGTACTGCCTCTTGTAGGCGTTCTAGCCCGAGTCACCGAGGATAAGGTCCTCTGCCTAGGAGTTCTCGGCTCCTGATCACTCATACTGTAGACGCTCTACCACACCTGTTTCCAATTCCATACTGAATTAGAAACTGAGTGATTTCACAATCAATTTACCAAACAGCTATCAATCACATGCATCAACATAATATAAAAGCCATTCCTACTAACTATCCCAAGAACCCATCGCACCTTATCACTCCAAATACAAACTTTGCTCTGATACCATAAAAAGGGGATGTCACGCCCTGGACCCCGAGCACGTGCCCATCCCTATCTGGTCGATAATAATTTGCGACTTCCTAAGACGAGTCGCCGACCCTTTCCATTTTATTGCACATGCGGAAGCGAAAAGAAATCCCCTGACAGTAATCATATCGGGATAAAAGGCAGGATAATAGATTCACAAACAAACATGCTTTTATATATACACTGAGTCATGTACACAGGTCTATGGCCAAAAGACTACAAAAGACTGCCCTTCCAAAAAGAAGCGGTCCTAACTAACCTATGCTTCCGATCACCTCCTCTCAGCTCCAGGTCCTCCACTCGACGACCCTGAAAATGTTGTCCCACAACGGGGTGAGATATCATCTCAGCGAGTCTAAGCTCTAAACCCCAATTAGGAGGGATATACGCCAAGAAGTGTCCTAATCACACAATCACATAATCAATGAGACTTACCTTGTTTTAGATCCACCCTGCAGGTCAGTACAATTTATCTCACAGACAACATGAGAGCATGAGCAACAAATAAGCTCCAATAACTGAAACGCCACACTCAATTAATCATGCGTTCCTAGTTTTGATCTCGGCATATAGCACGGCCTACTCTCAGTTCGGCGGTCTTCTGGCATTGCCAGGCTTCGTCTCACCCCAATGAGCACGGCAACGTCTCTTTATTAGACAGCTTTCCCGAAGGAGCATAGGGTCCTATATCAACTGCAACCAGCTTCCCGTTGTCCAGGGGGTATCCCAAATAAGGATAACGTCCAGCTCAACAGCCCGGGACGATTTCTCTTGACCATCACACGATCACTCAAATATGGCTCTAGGCACCATGCATTGCACTCAAATGCTTTAATTAAAATGGTGAGCCTAACCTTTTTCTTCGTATTAAAAATTCACATGAAATTACTCGTGTATGGGTACACGATCAACTTGATCCAGAAAAATTGATATTCATCCTTTTTGAAATCCCACTATTTCATATAGTACTAAAAATCATTTTCGGTGTCAAAATCCGACACTTGGGATTTTCTGAATAAATATTGGAAATTCACAATTTTTGGAATTAAATACCAAAAATCAAATCAGCACTCAATTTGCATAATTTAACACTCAATTGCAAAAATTAACCACACCATTATAATCAGCACGAAATTCTGGTCACTGGCTATCCCGGCCTAATTTCTGGAAAAATAATTAATAATTAATTAATTTCGAAATTTAATTAATTAATTCAATTTAATTTCTAAAAATACTAACCTAGGCCAAAATTATTAAATTAAATACCAATACGGACTCGGAAAATTCCCGAACCCTTCTAAATAAATAGTACAATTTGTTTAGGTCTTAGCTAAACCATGCTAACCACCTAACATGCTCAATTAAATAATTCAATTTCTAATTTAATCTAACTAACCACCTAATTCCTAATAAAATAAATCTAACACCCCTTAAACGTTATTAGCCTACTAAGCAGAGTTTAGAGTATAAATTCACCGGTTAATTACGGAAACCGGTTCACCGCGACAACGACTCGAGGGCGGCCAAAATCGAAATTTTTGGCGGTGTCGACAAACTTGGGCCGGGCCTAAACTTAGCCCAACAAATCTCAGCCCAACTGAGATTTGTTGCTGAAACGGGCCGGGCTTCACTGGACTGAGCTGCCTTCAAGATGGGCTGAGCTTCAAATGGGCTAAAACCAACTGAACTTGGGCCTGAGCTTGGGCTTCAAATCTGCTGGAGATTGGGCTTAAAAATCACTGGACTGAAGAATCCGCTGGATCCATGGGCTTCAAAGGCTGGACTGAAATTTCTCTGCAGATGGGCTGAACTGAGCGGGCTTCTAAAAACTTGCGTGGGCTGAATCCAAGGAGCAACAAAGACAGAGAAGCATCAGCTGCAAGGAGAAATCGCGTGGCTTCGGTGGGACGTTGGGCGAAGACTCGGACGCGGCAACTGCAATTCGTTGTCGCGTGGAGGAAGATTGTAGTGGAAATTCGGCTTCGGTGGTCTTCAACGCAGGTTGATGACCGTGAAGACGCGTGCCACGAAGCTGAAGACGAAAGCTGCTGGGAAAAAGACCCCGTGGCCGTGTGGGTGGAGAAGCGGCAAAGAGAAGAAGTAGCTTCGGTGGAGATCTTCGGCTTCGCTGGTGTGTGGACACGCTGCTGGCAGGAGATGGGCTCGGTCCAGCTGGCGTGAGCGAAGGAAAGAAGATGGGAGCAAGTGGCGTTGATTCGGTGGTTTGTGGCTTCGTTTGCTGCACTCGGTGGTCAACTAAAGAGAGGAGAGCTTGGGTTGTTGACCGATGATGGGGCTTCGCTGGCAGCTGAATTCCCGTGGAGCTTGAAGATGCGGGCGTCAAATGGAGCAGCTTCGGTGAAGAAGCGAAATTTCAGAGGAAAATGAAAATGAAAGTTGAGCTTCGTCGAATGAAAAAGGGAATGAGAAGCAACGAAGAAAGGAGAGAGGGAATGGACAGGGGAGTCGGCCAGCTTGCAAGAGAAGACAAGGGAAAGAAAGTCCACAAGGGTTATCCATCTACTTAAATGCATTGTCCCCCATTACTTTCTTATAAAATAATTCCACCAATAATCAATTTTTGAAGCACAAAATTACTGCCCTCTTTTAGTTCCGAATTTCACTCATTTTTGGTCTTAAATTTCTTTATCAAATTTCCCAAATTTGATATCCATCGTTGTAGAAGAAAAGACCATATCATTTCTGCAAGTGCCCATCACCCAATAGCTCGGCTTGGAAGTCAAAACTCCATTGAATTCGGCCCATACGAATTTCCGTTAATTTTCTGCGGTGTCCGAATCAATTTTCCGTAAAAATCTCGAAATCTCTGAAAATTTCTCCGAGAGTGAGTCGACGTTCCTAAAATAGATCGTGACACCTATGAACTTTCAATTTATGAAATCGGGTTCAAATTCGCGGTTATTTTCAATCCGGCGCGCTTTTAGCATGACCTAGTCTACCGGGTAACTTTTAGGAATTTTTTGGTGCAATTGACTTGTGATCGATTTATCTCGAGTCACAAAGTACATCTTCGACACATTAACGACTCTCAATTGTCGTGAAAATCTCGAGTTTGAAT
Source organism: Eucalyptus polyanthemos subsp. polyanthemos (assembly GCA_017140185.1). NCBI lineage: Eukaryota > Viridiplantae > Streptophyta > Magnoliopsida > Myrtales > Myrtaceae > Eucalyptus > Eucalyptus polyanthemos. The sequence continues at coordinate 17,772,224 of CM029463.1, read as the reverse complement.
TACGAGCACCGGTACCAAAACGGCGAAAAATCAATTTAGTGCCGATCGATGAGAATTTTTCAATCAAGTGGAATCACCCACAATTTGATCACATATCTCAGTCGAATCGACCTATCTCTGATTTCTGATCGATCTCTGATGGTGCCGTAATGACCCTTGCAGATCAACACGGTCGAGCAGTCGATTCTTGGTCGAATTCTCAAGTGCAATTGCATTTAGATTCCCTAATTGCTTCCCCAGATAGTCCAGTTATCTCGTGAGTGATCAGCTCAGAGAATAGCACTATTAGCGTTTCGATGAAAGGCCCGATTTATTTAATCGAAAACAAATTATGAAAATTCAGGCTGTCACAGGGTGAGCAACATGAACCGTCCGAACTAAACTGAACTTGTCGTTTCTGAGCAGTTCCTAAAGGCATCGGTTCAATTCTTAGTTCTTAATTTTTTGTCATCGGTGATCTTTGATCCGGAGAATCTTGATCAGACCAATTAATTCTTTTAAAAATTTCTTACAAATATGTAAAAACTAAAAAGCCCTAATCCCCCTTACCAAAAAAAAGCCCTAATCCCTTTCTGATATTGCTTTGCTTCTCGCTGAATTTTCAAGGGAGTTTCTTCTTGCTGCTATTATTGCTAGTTTCTTATTCTTTTCTGATATGTATATTCTCATTGCCTGCTTTATGCGTGTGCGTTCTGCGTTGTTGCTTGACTAGCCCCCTTTAATCATAGTGACTCGAAGAGAGTTCGTGTACTCACGTTTGGTCTTGTTCGGTGCAGTTCTCAGGACAACGAACGGCCAAAGACAATCTGAGTTCTCTCCCGCAAATAAAACCAATTTAAATATGGATCATCATCATGTCTTCCGGATTACTGCTTTTTGGGATCACATGCTTAAAAAAAAAAAAAAAAAAAAAAAACCACCGGTGTCATTGGCCCACCCAGGAATCGGACCAGCCCAATTAATCTAATTCCAAGACCAAGTGGTCCGGTTCCCAATCCAGAAACTGGAACCGGCCCCTCTGGTCCAATTTCTAATTCCTGAGTGGGAAATGAACTGCTTAAGAACTGATACACCTAATCTTCTCATTCTCTCTTCTCTCACTTTCTCCTTTCACTTATTAATGTTGGACAATTTGACTTGCTCCGAACGGAATTTGTTTCAGTCACGGTATAAGAAGTTATAGGCCACCTAATTTAAATTGTTGATAGCTTACCAGCACTTAATGATAATTTTTTTAACAATTAGAAATTCTTGAGAGTTTTGACCTTTTATTGAATTTATTTTTCTTTCTTATTAGTGACTTAAATTTTATTTTGGGCGAAGACTTTAATTCACCATCTTCTATATGTATCTATCAATGTCTATTTTAGTGCCTTGCCAACTTTTTACGGATTAAATTATTAATTAGTTCTGGTTTACCAACTGTCGTTACTTACAAACATGTATTTGATTTTTATTTTGATTTTTGAACCTTCGTTATTGTTTACCATATTTTCCTTGTCTGTCTTACAAAAGTTGTAAAGGTATCGAATCCTAATTTGATGAATTTACCAACCTTTATCTATGTGTCTTGCCCTTTTCTCTTATTTGGTTACCTACTCTTGTTTGAGTTAGTTACCGAACGTTTATTCGATGATTTTACTGACTTCTCTATTCTCTAATGGAAAAATTATTCTTTTGCTACCCTTATTACCAACGCCTCAAATATATTAACCATTACATTGACTTACCAGCCTTTACTTGAGTGACTTATATTTTTGTTCAATTGGGTTACTAACTAGTTTTGGTTTACCAAATCTCATCCGAGAGCTTATTACCAACGTTTACACTCTATTCTATTTTGAAATTTTTTATTTAGTTATCACTTAAAATTTCCTTGCTCACCGATTTTTTTTTTTTTTCACTCTTTCAATTATCACCAACTTACTCAAATCACTACCAACTCCTATTTGAGTTAGTTACAAATATTTGTTTGATTTGTTTAGATATCAACTTTATTATCTTTAAGGAAAAAAATTTCTCTCATTTATACCAAATTTTATTTTCCTTTTTTAGCAACAGATTAAAATTATCATCCATCATATTAAATTATCAAACTTTATTTGTGTAACTTATGAAACTTTCTCTTATTAAATTTCCAATTTGTGTTGAGTTTCAACTCTCATGCTTTCCAACATTTATGTATTTTTCTTAAATTTAATAATTTCTCTATCGAGTTTAGGCTTCTATTTGCATTACTTATGAACTCTCAAACTTTACGGACTCTTTTTTAAGTAACTACCAATGTCAATCAGAGTGATTACCAACTTTTCTCCGATCATATTATCAACTAATTTCACGCTACTAATTTTTATTTGAGTTAGATACCAATGTTTATTTGTTTTGTTTCATTTTAAATTACCCACTTGTCTTATTTCCAATACACCAATGTTGTTCAATCCATTACTGCATCAAGTCGGCAATTAGTGTTGATTGCACTTTTAAAAGGTTTGACACTCAATTGCACTTTCGTGACTAGCTTTAGGAGTTTTTGTTCCTTTTTCCTTAACTGTCTTGGGCTTCCAACTTCTCTTCTCTTGCTCTCTCCGCCTTATATTCCTGGGCATGACAGCCAATGGTGTTCTAGGCCATTATAAATGCACCAAACTAAGTTCACTCCACCGATCCAATCAAAAATAGGCCATCCATATTGGATTAGAATTCACACAATGTCGTTTCCTTAATTTTGTGGCCCGGCCACATTATGTTGCGCAGAAGTCTATTAATAAAATGTTCTTACTTTTATTTATGAAAAAAAAAACGTAAAATTGAAGAATTAATTGCCCTTCGATTACTTTAAAAATGGTGGGTCATCAAAGCTCCTTCAAGACCAATTTCGACACAAGCGAAAGCTAGAATTCGCAAATTGTCGTCCATTTCTTACTAAAAGATGGAACGTACTCAATAGAGAAATAAGTAAAAAAAAAAAAGTTAACTCATTGATGAGGGCAGTGAGCACATTGAATATTGGAGTTTCTTTGTGTCCGGTCTCATTGGCTAATTGCCAAGTTTCCTAAGACATCGCTGCTATTCAGTTGGACGCATTCACGTCAGGTTTCCTAGGAAACATCAAAGCGTTGGTTGCCCAAAACAGATGCAACCCTTCGATTGAACAAATGATGAGGAGAGTGACAGTTTTGTGCTTCCTCCCTAGCCCATCAGGCGACGATCTCATCAGTTTGCCAGAGGACGGCAAAGACAACGTAGAGAATCTAAACTGCAGAAACACTTGCCCATGTCATTCCACAATAGCTCCTCAGAGAGGCTGACTAATCAAGACTTCCCTTTCTTGTTCTTCTTCTATTCAGTGTATATATACAGTTACATCTTCTTGTGAAACCTACCTAGCATCCAGCGATCATAGCTCAGTATGTCTCGGAAACAATTCATTCGCACGCTTCTGCTCTTGATTTCTCTGACAACGACGCATGTGATGATATACGAAATCATCGACCATTCTGCTAGAGCCCCCGGAGGAAACAAATATGCTGATGAATTGAGCAGCGACTACAAAGCCAGTGTTCCATTTGGCGCGACTGAACAAGTTTTGAACATCTTCAGCCAAAAGGAAGGCGAGGGCAAGTAAGTACTAAATATATGGTAACCCTCCGAATTGAGAGCTTTGCTCAGTCGCCACACGCTATCGCCAGCACTAAGGACAACATCATTCGGTTGAACGCAGATTATCTCTGACACTATCAAGGAGATTTAAAAGAAGAGTTCACCGGTGTGGCGTACCACGAAATAACCCATGTTTGGCAATAGACGGCAACGGTATGGCCCTTATTAATGGCACTGCCGATTACGTGAGATTGAAAGGCGGGTATGCATCCAAAGGCTGGCCGAGGAAGGGGTCAGGATCGAGATGGGACGATGGTTATGCTGGCACGGCTTATTTTCTCGACTACTGCAATGACCTCGAGCACGGCTTTGTCGTGGAGCTGAATGCTCTCGTGAAATATTCCTACTCTGAGACGTTCCTCATCCCGGTGCTCGTAAAGTATCTGCACGACCTGTGGCGCGATTGTAAACTTGCTTATGGTACCACAAGAATCCCCGGTAGCGAGGAGGCCATCGAAAGCCAATCACGTGCACCCGCTGTTATTTATTTTGTGATCCCACATTTTTTAGACCCATATTTTCTCTTAAAGTTGCGACTATTCAACGAACGCAATTTTCCACGCTTCGTACCCTTTCGTGACAACCGCCCATTGGTTACCGTTTTGATGGAAGATGGTATAAATAGGAACGTATGTTCAATTTCTGAAGGGTGATGACAAGGTCTAACTCAAACTCTCTCATTCAGAATACACCATCAGTACGAGAGTGAATTGGGGTAGTAGAGTGTCCCCTATTTTCTTTGATTTCAGGTTTTTCTGACGAACGCGAACAAGAACAATGGCTGGAGGTTTGTCTTCAATTGATCCTGGCTTCCGCATATTAATTTTTATGTCTTACATTTGGTATCAGAGCGTGTCTAGTGCCTCTGCCTTGTTTTTCTCGAATTTTTGGTGTGTTTTTCGGGCTTTTAGAACATGAACAGTAACTCGGAATGTTGAGGCCAAGAAAGAGATTCGCCGATTCCCGGCAAATCCGCGCGACCCACCCCTTCATTTTCGGACCCGCATGGTCGCATCGCCATAAGGAATATTATTCATGAGTTATTTCGGCATATCGGTGTTCGCCGGAGACAAATCGGGCGGCGGAAGTTGCGGTGGTTGAAGGAATTGTGTTTTGGGAAATTTTCATATGATTTTGGGGCCAATTTTTTGCTCATTTTCGCCGAATCTTGGACCCATGTGGTCGTGCCGGCATGCTCTTCAAAACCCATTATTTATTTCTGTCTGAGATGGGCCGCCGGAGAAGAAACGGCGGCGAAAGCGCCGCGGAAAACGGCGAAAAACCGACAAAAAGCTTCTGTTCGCGTGAGGAAGAAGGCGCGTGGAGCCCACGCGTGCGCTACGGTTGCAGGCACGTGGATTCCACGCGCCACGCGTTCTCACGCGTGCGGCAACTGTTGCGCGCGTGGGATCCACGCGCGCGGCAGTTGCCAAGCGCACGTGCGGGGCACGCGTCCACGCGCTGAACCACGCTGCGTGTGGACCACGCGCTTGCCGCGGGAATGGGCGCGTGCCAGGCACGCGCCTGACGTCTCCTCCGCGCGTCTCTTTTTACGATTTTGCCCCAAATTTTTAAAATTTTTGCAATCATGCCTTTGGCCGATTTATTTACCATTCTGCCCTTCGATGTTTTTATTTACTATTTTTGTCATTTCATGTATTTTATGAATATTTTGTGCATGAAATTAAATGTCCAATGATCCATATATTTAATTAATTAGGGAGTGGCCACATCATCTTTAATTAATTAAATTATATATTAAAAGCCTTCGGATCATATTTAGAAATGGACATTGATTGTAATTAATTATATTAATATGATGAATTTTATCCCACAGGAATTTTCATTATATTAATATGATTAATTAGGATGAAATATCATATTATTTTTCTTAATTTACCCACAGGGATTAAGAAAAGGCATATAATATGGTAGTTTCTTCATGAAGTAATTATGAATCTATTTAAATTAAAAACTTAGCCCACGGGTAGTTTTTATGTTATGTGATTCATATTATGACATGTTTACATTGGTAAAACATGATTTATTTATATTTGCCTCAAATTTTGTGACATAAGCATGATTATTTGATATGCAGTTTCGCAACCTGTGAATTTCTCTGAATTTAAGTTTGATGTTCCTATATTGAATGGTGAGAACTATAAAGTTTGGAAGGAGTCAGTTCTTCTTCAATTAGGGTGGATTGACATTGACTATGCTATAAGGAAAGACGAACCACCTGCTCCTACTGATTTGAGCACTCCAGCTGAGATAGCTCTTTATAACCAATGGGAGCGGTCCAACCGAGTTTGTGCCATGTTTATAAGAGCTAAGATATCTCCTAATATTCGTAGTTCAGTTACTCAGCATAGCAATGCTAAGGCTTTATTGGAGGCCATAGATGCGCAATTTGAAAGTTCTGAGAAGGCGCATGCCATAACCCTGATTATGAAGTTTTCATCATTGAAGCTCACTAGTGTTAGAGGTGTGCGTGAGCACATCATGTAAATGAGGAACATTGCAGCTTAGCTTAAGAACCTTGAGATTGAGATATCTGAATCCTTCCTTGTGTATTATATTCAGAACACTCTCCCACAACAATATGCACCCTTCAAGATCTCTTATAACACACATAAGAATAAATGGTCAATTAATGAACTCATGACCATGTGTGTACAAGAGGAAGAAAGACTGATTATGGAATTGGGAGAAAGTGCTCATTTGGCAACACAAGGAAAGAATAAGGGCTATGGCAAGCATAAGGGAAAAGGTAAAATACCTCCTTAAGTTGACATTAAGAAAGAATCCAAGTGTTTCTTCTGTAGACAGAAGGGGCATATAAGGAAGGATTGTGTCAAATTTAAGGCATGGCTCGAGAAGAAAGGTAATCCAATCTCTTGTGTTTGTTATGAATCTAATATGACTGATGTAAGTCACAACACTTGGTGGATTGATTCTGGATCTACAATCCATATTTCGAATTCCTTGCGGGTTTTCAAAACCACAGAAACCGGGGAAGTGAACAAAGCATCTATTTAGGAAACAAGATGCGTTCGCATGTGGAAGCTATTGGGACATATAGACTAGTTCTCAATAGTTGTTTTGTTTTAGATTTGGAAAAGACCTTTTATGTTCCTAGTTTTTCTAGAAACTTAATTTCAGTTTCAAGACTTGTACCTTTGGGATACTTTTTTAACTTTTCAGATTCAAACTTCTTTTATCATTTAAATCTGAAATTGTCGAGTGGTACTTTGTCGATGGTCTTTTTCGAATTAATTTACAAGACAATGCCTATTATGATGCGATGCATGTTCATGATAAAGCTGGTATAAAACGATGTGTTGTGAAAGAACATTCTTCTATGTTGTGGCATCGGAGATTGGGACATATCTCCATAGAAAGAATTAAGCGATTAGTAAATGATGGAGTACTCAGTACTTTAGATTTTACTGATTGTGATACTTGTGTGGACTGCATAAAGGGAAAGCAGACTAACAAAACAAAGAAAGGTGCCAAGAGGAGTACATAAATATTAAAAAACATACACATGGATGTTTGTAGTCCGGATATGGACTCTTGTGGTCAGAAATACTTCATCTCCTTCATAGATGATTACTCACATTATATGTATCTCTACTTGATTCATAATAAATATGAAGCATTAGATGCCTTTAAGGTATTTAAGGTGGAAGTAGAGAAACAATGCAATAAGCAAATTAAGATTGTGAGATCAGATAAAGGTGGAGAATTCTATGGTAGATACACTGAAGATGGACAAGCACCTGGTCCATTTGCCTTGTCCATTTGCAAGATTTCTTCAAGAGCATGGGATAGTTGCCCAATATACTATGCCTGGTTCTTCGGACCAAAAAGGCGTAGCAGAAAGAAGAAATCGGACCTTATTAGACATGGTGCGTAGTATGCTTAGCAGCTCCAAACTTCCTAAATTATTATGGACTGAAGCACTTAAGACGGCAGTGTACATATTAAACCGAGTTTCGACCAAAGCTATCCCAAAGACACCTTTTAAGTTATTTAAGGGTTGGAAACCAAGTTTACATCATGTGCGCATTTGGAGATGCCCATCTAAAGTGAGAGTTTATAATCCACAAGAAAAGAAGTTGGACCTAATGACCATAATTGGGTATTTCATTGGATATGCCGAAAGGTCTAAGGGATATAGGTTTTATTGTCCATCTCACACCACTAGGATTGTGGAATCAAGAAACGCTAAATTTCTTGAAAATGACTTGATGAGTGGGAGCGATCGATCGAAGGACCTTGATCCTAAGAAAGATCATACAGATATTCAACCTTCCACCTCAAGTTTAAGATTGGTTGTTGCTTATAATGCCCCTTCAGTTCAGCCAGCTATTGAACAGCCAATTGTTGAAGTTCCACAACCTGCTGATATTGAACTAGTGGATCCAGTTGTTTAGCAATTACCAGAAACTGTTGAACAACCAGTTGAGCAACATGCTCCTCAAGAGAATGTTGATCCAACATTGAGAAGATATGCTAGAATAAGGAAATCGGCTATTCCTAGTGATTATATTGTGTATTTGCAAGAGTCTGACTACAATATTGGAGCTGAGAATGATCCCGAAACATTTCCACAAGCCATGGATAGTGATAAATCTAATCTGTGGTACAATGCCATGAAGGAAGAGATGAGTTCTATGGCATCTAACAAAGTCTGGGATTTGGTTAAGTTACCTGATGGTGCGAAGGCCATTGGATGTAAATGGGTCTTCAAAACTAAGAAAGATTCATTGGGTAATATTGAAAGATATAAAGCTAGACTTGTTGCTAAAGGATTCACTCAAAAGGAAGGAATCGATTACACGGAAACTTTTTCTCCTGTATCTAAGAAAGATTCTCTTCGTATTGTTTTGGCATTGGTTACCCATTTTGATATGGAATTACATCAGATGGATGTGAAAACGGCGTTCCTCAATGGAGAACTAGAGGAGGAGGTTTACATGAAACAACCTGAAGGATTTTCTTCTAGTAAAGGTGAGCATTTGGTGTGCAAGCTTAAGAAATCTATATATGGCTTGAAACAAGCATCCCGCCAATGGTACTTAAGGTTTCATGATGTCATCTCTTCATTTGATTTTATAGAGAATGTCATGGATCAATGTATATATTAGAAGGTTAGTGGGAGTAAAATTTGTTTCCTTGTGCTGTATGTGGATGATATACTACTTGCAACCAATGATAAGGCGTTGCTACATGAGGTGAAATAATTCCTCTCTAGGAGTTCTGACATGAAGGATATGGGTGAGGCATCTTATGTCATTGGCATTAAGATCCATAGAGACAGACCTCGGGGAATTTTAGGACTATCTCAAGAAACCTATATCAATAAGGTCCTAGAGAGATTTCGGATGAAAGATTGTTCACAAAGTATAACACCTATTGTGAAGGGTGACAGGTTCAATTTGAACCAATGCCCGAAGAATGATCTAGAAAGGGAACAAATGTACAACATTCCATATGCTTCTGCTATTGGAAGCTTGATGTATGCTCAGGTTTGCACTCGACCTGACATCGCTTTTGCTGTGGGAATGTTGGGAAGATATCAGAGTAATCCAGGTTTAGACCACTGGAGAGCTGCAAAGAAAGTGTTAAGATACCTTCAAGGTATCAAAGACTATATGCTTATGTATAGACGGACTGACAACTTGGAAGTGGTCAGTTATTCGGATGCGGACTTCGCGGGTTGCGTTGATTAACGAAAATCAACATCTAGATACATTTTCATGTTAGCTGGCGGGGTCGTGTCATGGAGAAGTGCCAAGCAGACTTTGACTGCTACTTCCACTATGGAGGCTGAGTTCGTTTCTTGTTTTGAGGCTACCTCGCATGGTGTATGGTTGAAGAGTTTCATTGCTGGGCTTAGAATTGTTGATTCTATTTCTAGGCCATTAAGAATATATTGTGACAATTCAGCTGCAGTTTTTATGGCTAAAAATGCCAAAAGTGGCAGTCGAAGTAAGCATATTGACATTAAGTATTTAGCCATAAGGGAACGTGTTAAGGAGATTAAAGTGGTCATTGAACACGTTAGCACTGAATTGATGATAGCCGATCCTTTAACTAAAGGCATGCCACCAATGAAGTATAAGGATCATGTAACTAGTATGGGAATAGGTCCCATCATGTGATTTTTCGACATATGAACGATTTTTTGTTGTATGAAACTCTTATTCAGTTGTAATGTTGATTCTCAATTTTTATGTACACATTTTGTTGTTTATAAGAATAACATTTATCCTTGGTTCTAGAATAAACATGAGGTTTATTCATTAAGATATGTTGTCACATATAGGCTGACATTAAAGAAATAAGATGCATTGTGATACATGGAAGATATTACTTACTCTTAGAGGACATGTCGCCATGATCCATGTGTTTTGTTTCTTTTCTTTAAGCATAAAGTTTTTGTAGAATTAGCTGGATAATTCGTATGATGAAAATGATGGGATCAAGTGGGAGAATGTTATTTATTTTGTGATCTCACATTTTTTAGACCCATATTTTCTCTTAAAGTTGCGACTATTCAACGAACGCAATTTTCCACGCTTCGTACCCTTTCGTGACAACCGCCCATTGGTTACCGTTTTGATGGAAGATGGTATAAATAGGAACGTATGTTCAATTTCTGAAGGGTGATGACAAGGTCTAACTCAAACTCTCTCATTCAGAATACACCATCAGTATGAGAGTGAATTGGGGTAGTAGAGTGTCCCCTATTTTCTTTGATTTCAGGTTTTTCTGACGAACGCGAACAAGAACAATAGCTTGAGGTTTGTCTTCAATTGATCCTGGCTTCCACATATTAATTTTTATGTCTTACACCCGCCCCTTTCACAATTCCATCCCATGGAAGACAGATGATGTGCTGAAGAACAACGCCGACTTGAATTCCCTGGAGAATAACAATTACTTTCGCATAGAGTTCGATGGAGTTGTGCTTGACGCTAAGGACTTTCTACAAAATGACAATGCAGAGAGGGCACAAGCCTTGGGCTGCCTCGCTGAGCTCTCCGCCATGCTAAAAAAGAATGGCGCACCGATTCCATCAATCAATTCAAGAAGACTAGACCCAAAGTGGCAGAGAGTAAAAGGTAGGACATCCAGATCGGAAACAGATGTGCCCGTGACCAACTGGTAAGCTTAACAGCGGTTTTATTCCGCTAGTACGGGTGACTCGTCCATGATTATACACAGCCATGCTCGGTAATAAATAAGTGCTACGTTTTCGTTCGCAAGCTCTGTATTTCTTCAGTATGCTTGTTGGTTTGTGAAAGGCGTACGTATATTTCGTTTGGAAGTTTGAACTATGTTATACTTGTTGGGGTTTCATGAATCATGTATAAGAAAAATTAATGAAATGAACGCAGCGGAAACAAAAATATATTTTACACATGATTCTCCTAAGGCGTTGTTCGTGCGTTTTAATCAAAAATCTAAACATAAAAGGGACTTAAACGAAATACCTCTCGAAGCGCGCTTTGAAACAAGTCAGTTCGGATGTTCTACAGTACGAGTCCCACAAGCGTCGGACCTCTAATTTAGACACACCAACAACGAACGTCGAACGGAAGAGAGAACTTTCGGATATCCACCACTTCGATCGTGCTAGCAATCACGTGGAAAGAATCCGTCGTATTCTTGATATATAATAGTCACGGCCCGAACGAGAGAATTGTTTTTCTTCCTCGTGTCTCGAAGACACAAGAACACACGCACACTTTTTCTCAATATTCAGCAACTAGAGAACTCCAAATTTTTGTTCATGGTGAAGAGCCAATCTGGAACAAGAAGACAAAACACACGAAGTCTCCTTTTCAATTTTTCAGCAGCTATTTTACTCTTGTCCCTCAATGGTTTTTATAGAAAAACCGACCAGCAGCGGTTGCTCATCGATGGATGATCAGCAACTATTGCTGATCATCCACAGCAGATGGTTGCTCATGCACGATGGTCGTGCATGAGCAACCGCTCATGCACGATCTTGGCATGATGGTCAGCGGTTGCTGACCATCCATGCTTCGTGCATAATGGTCAGCAACAGCTGACCATTACTCTTCGTGCATGTGCACGAATTCTTGCACATGCATGAAGCTTTAATTTAATAGTTAATTAATTAAATAAATGAATAAAGGATTAATTAAAATAACATAATCCTTATATTTACAATTGAAATTCCTAATATATAACTATTACATAGCAGCTTTATGGCATATATCTAACAATCTCCCACTTGCACTAAAGCCAATAATGAAAGTACACAATTGGGGTATGTTAACATATATCCACTTTGGGCATGCGTGTGCATCATATGCAAGTAGGCTCGTAACTATAATACAAATTAAATTAAATCTCATTTAATTTAATTTCAAATCGACTCAATTCGATTGCAGTAATTGTAAACATATTTGCAATAATATTTCTCTCTTGTTCCACGTCATCCTAATTATTTATGGTGTGTGACATCCCTAGGTTCATCACTAAGCTAGTAGTAAGACTTGTAGTAACACATTAGTACTTCCAAAAGAATTAATTGTCCCGATTAATCTTTGGGTCTTACAAGCCACGATTGACATCTAGCAATATGTCATGGCTACCCAGATAGTGTGAATACTTTAAGAACATAATGAACCTGTCAGCTTTGGCTACAGTGTAATTCAATCCCTCTGTCTTACTATGTCCCGATCAAACAAAGACCATAGAATATTTGTCGAGGCATTAATTCAATCATATGCACAAATCTAATTGACATGCATTTTATTCGAGACATAAACAATTTATTCTTGGTTACAACCCCGGCCGAGGATTTCAATGTAGTGTCACAATTAGATCGCATAGGACATCATTATCATACCTTGCATATAACAAGGAGACAGATTTCATATCGTGCACACGTGTAACTTCATATATGAACAAACTATGATCATCAGGTATAAAGACGGATCAACGACCCGGCATTATGTGCACCCGTGAACCATAGTTGTTCAATACACAAGTTAATACTGTGCCTCAGGTCTAAGGATTATTTACACAAGACCAAAGCATGAACAATTAGACATTGACCACGCTAAAAGCTTTCATGTCGCTAATCGTTTCATATGCGTCACGTTCAGTGAATTTGTCTAATACAAACACCTGTGTTCTAACTCAGGCATCATAATACCCAATGACATGTGACTCATCATTCCCTTAAGTATCCAATACTTAATGGCGAAGTTAACAACACACCGGCCTCAACAGGATTATTAATATCCACTCAATAATCCATCGACCGGGAACGATTTAAAGATTCAGTCTAACTATGAACCAATCACATATATTCTTGACGTCTCAAGAATAGGTCTAGTTGCAACTAATCTTATGGAATCATTCATCGTATAAAATAATTGAACAAATGAATGAATACGTCATTGCTATTAATTAAATAATAATAATGAAAGTACAACTGAAATCCCTAATATGTAACAATTACATAGTAGCTTTAGGGCATATATCCAACAATCTCCCAGTTGCACTAAAGCCAACTTGTCTGGTACCTCAAACCCATTTTGTCAATATGTCTTTCAAAAGAAGACTGAGGTAATGCCTTAGTGAAGGGATCTGCCACGTTTTCTGTTGAGGCAATTTTCTGCAAGGCGATATCACCTCTCCCAACAATTTCTCTGATGAGATGGAAGCGTCTCTTAATATGCTTGGACTTTTGGTGAGACCTTGGTTCCTTAGCTTGAGCTATCGCCCCATTGTTGTTACAAAACAATGTGATCGGTTGCTAAATTGAAGGAACGACTCCAAGTTTAGAAATAAACTTCTTCATCCAAGCGGCTTCCTTTGTTGCTTCAGAAGCAACTACATACTCTGCCTCAGTGGTGGAATCAGCAGTTATACTTTGTTTGGAACTTTTTCAACTAATTGCACCACCATTGAATGTAAAGACAAACCCGGACGTAGACTTATAATCATTAGAATCCGATTGAAAATCGGAATCAGTATAAGCTACAACTTTAAATTCTCCTTCTCCATATATCAAGAATAAATCTTTAGTCATTCGCAAGTACTTAAGAATATTCTTGATTGCTATCCAGTGCTCTTCTCCTGGATCAGACTGATATCTGCTAGTAATACTTACAGCATGCGCAATATCAGGTCTAGTACACAGCATAGCATACATTATGCTTCCAATAGCGGATGCATATGGTATCTTTGCCATCCGCTCTCTTTCTTCTGGAGTGTTGGGACACATCTCCTTAGAAAGACAGATCCCTTGCCTAAAAGGAAATAATCCTCTCTTGGAACATTGCATGTTAAACCGTGTTAACACTTTGTCTATGTACGTAGATTGTGAGAGGCCAATCAATCATCTTGATCTATCTCTATAGATCTTGATACCTAAAATGTAGGTTGCCTCTCCTAAATCTTTCATGGAGAATTTCTGTGACAAGAATAGTTTTATCGATGATATCATTGGTACATCATTTCCAATCAAAAGTATATCATCGACATACAAAACCAGAAATGCAATTGCACTCCCACTGATCTTCTTGTATACACAAGGTTCATCCGGATTTTTGATAAAGCCAAACAATTTGGCTACCTCATCAAAACGGATGTTCCAACTTCTGGAGGCTTGTTTGAGTCCATAAATGGATCTCTTAAGCTTACACACCTTTTGTTTTTCACTATTGGATTCAAAACCCTGTGGCTGTTCCATATAGATGTCCTCATCGAGAAAACCATTTAGAAAAGTCGTTTTAACATCCATCTGAAATATCTTATAATCAAGGTGTGCAGCTATAGCCAACATAATCCGAATGGATTTTAGCATGGCCACAGGTGAGAAAGTTTCGTCATAATCAATTCCTTATTTTTGACGATATCCTTTCGCCACCAGCCGTGCTTTGTAAATTCCAATTTGACCTTCAACATTCATCTTCCTCTTGAAGATCCATTTACAGCCAATTGGTACAATACTATCAGGCAGGTCAGTCAAGGTCCAAACTGTTGGAGAAATCTTTCCAGAATATTTTGAAGCTGACAAAACGTTTCTTTCAGTCTAAGTCTGGATGTTTGGAGACCGACAGTTTAAAGTCTCAAGACTCAAGACTCGAGACTCAAGACTCAAGACTCAAGACTTAAGACTCAAGACTCAAGACTTAAGTCTATTCTCACTGACAGTCTTTCTAATCCAGTAACGAAGGAAATCCAAAGCCGAAGTATATGGTTGAGGATTCGATCCTATCCTCTGGAAAAGATTCTTTGGTTGGATAAATATTTCGGATTCTTTAATTCTTATCTAAGATCGATTGAAGATCCGATGGTCGACGAAATATTCTTGGAATGTTCTATTCTTGGAAACCAAGATCCCGATTGTATGGGCGAACAGATTGATGGGCTATCATCGATTCCTTAAATAGCTCGGATGATCTTCTTGATTGATTCCGTCCAACGGGTAAATTGGAGGAATTCCTTTGGTAAGTGCCAACGGCTATGATGGCATAAAGGAGTATAAAAGGAAGACGTTCTAGTTGTTTTAAGAGTGTGATTGATAGAAAAATTCCAGAGTCTGAAGAACCTTGATTGTTAGTCGATACAGTATGAGCAAAATTGTATACACAGAGAGTGTCTATACTTGGTGATACCTTGAGCGAGTGTGGTAGATCATCTACACCGAGAAGTTAAGGAAGATCAACACTGTAACATCTCTTTGTTCATAGTGAAATCCAGCCGAATTGGCTGTCAGTGCAGAAGAGTGGACGTAGGCTTGGATCAAGCCGAACCACTATAAACCGCGTGTTTAATTCTCTCTTTCCTTACTCAGTCTTACGTTGATTATTACTCTTCGCAAATCTTTTAACTGTCTAAGTATTGCGCAAGTATACATAAATTATCAAGAAAAATCTTTGTATACCTATTCACCCCCCTCTAGGTACTCATACTAGTAATCTTTGTATACTAGTATTTCGAGCTTGGTACGACAGTCTATGCAGGATGAGTTTGAAATGAGTATGATGGGAGAATTAACATTCTTTCTTGGCCTTCAAATAAAGCAATTGAAGGAAGGAACTTTTATTTTCCAAGAAAAATATGCTAATGATCTTGTCAAAAGATTTGGATTGGAAAATTGCAAGAAGGTTGATATACCAATGTCAAGTTCTTTGAAGATAGACAAAGATGAGGAAGGGAAGAAAGTTGATCAAAAGCTGTACAGGAGTATCATCGGTTCACTTCTTTATCTTACTGCTTCTAGACCTGACATTTTGTTGAGTGTTTGTATCTGTGCTAGGTTTCAATCAGATCCTAGAGAATCCCATCTCAGTGCTGCAAAACGTATTATTAAATACGTTGCTTCATCTTCAAGCATTGGTCTTTGGTATCCTAAGAAGGGAGACTTTAATCTTCCGGGATATTCGAGACGCTTGATCTGGCCGGCTGCGAGTCGATAGAAAGAGTACTTCGGAACTTGCCGGTTGCTCGGAAAGGACGGTGTCTTGGTTTTCAAGGAAACAAAGCAACAGTAGCTCTCTCAACAACGAAGCGAGTATGTTGCTCTTGGAAGCTGCTTTGTTCGCAAATTCTATGGATAAAACAACGCTACAAGACTTTGGCATTGAAGACTCATGCACTGAAATCAGATGTGACAACACCAAATGCGATCAATCTCACCAAAAATCCAATCCTTCATTCAAGAGCAAAGCATATTGAGATTCGACATCACTTCATTAGAGATCATATTCAAAATGGAGAAATCTCGATTCAATTTGTTGATTCAAAGAGTCAACTAGCGGATATATTCACAAAGCCTTTGGAGAAAAATCAATTCGACTTTATCCGTTCAAGACTCAACATTTTGAAGCTTGAAGAAGTTAAAGTCTAGAGACTCACCAACTCTGAGACTCTGATCTCTCAGACTTTAAATCCTGAGACTCAAACATTCATGGCTAAAGACTGTAAGTCGCTATTTTATTTAAAAGGTACGAATTCTTGTTTAGTTATTTTATCTAAATTTGAAAAGGTACGATCTTTCGTTCGGTTATAATCCGTGTGAAATTCGAAAACTTGTCTTTTTAAAAGGGATTAATTTTGGCAGTTATTGATTTTTGAAAAGAAGTGTTCGTACACTTCCCTTGTACCGATTGAACTTCTCTTTTCAAAAACTGAGTTATATATATATACAGTTTTCTCTTCGCCCAATCTTCAAAACCCTAAAAGGCACTCTCCTCCCGATACTGTTTTTTCTACTTCTTGTTCGTCGTCGAGAAAGTGGTCATTTTTCTTGGGAAAAGCAAGTGAAGGAATCTTCCAATAGACAAAGAAAGATGTCGTCTTCGAGGAAATCATCAAGAATCGCAAGCAAGGGACCACAAAGAATGGAGAAGGGACCGACTCACTTCGATCTTACTGAGGAAGAAGACTTATCAAGTCAGCGACAAAGTCCGATTCGCTCTCCTCCACGTCATTCTACACCTCTTGCCCCACAAGGTGCAAGTCAATATCTGGAAGAAGAGATAATCGAGGAAGCCGACCCAGTAAGAGTCCAAAGACCCTCCTTTATCTATAAGCTTTATCGTGCGTTGAAAAGCTCCGGTTCTTCATTAAAATATATAGATGACTTCCTTAAGGACAAAAATTATGGGAATGAGTATCTTTTTCTGCGGAAAATGGAAGAATTGGGAGTTGCTCCTAAAGGTAGGGCAGAGGAGGCACTTGCGAACATTCCCAGTGACCCTCGTTTGCCAGGACAAAATCTGATTGAAGGGAACGATGATGACAGAATGTTCCTTGAATTTCAACCTAAAATGGGTGTGGCAGCAAAGGTGAAAGGAAATCGGATGGATTTGTTTAAATCCAAGGATCAGGAAAAAGTGTATTTCAGGCTGTTGAAAAGAGGGGTGATAAACCCTAGAAGTGTTGATTTTGACTTCCTGGACGCCATCAAAATGAACTTAAGAGAGAAGTTGAATTTGCTTCAACTTGAGACTTTTGCTCTGACTCTACGGACGGGTATGCTCAATCGACCGCTTATTTCTATTCAAATCTTAGCTTTTTGGATGCGAATAGAATTTCATTCAGTGTTCGAAACCAAGTCTACGTGGTAGATGTGAATATGTTGGCGGACATAGTTGGAGTTGAACGAGGACGATATTTACCAATCAAAGTCTCACCTGCTCGTACTACTCGGATCTTGTCAAAGATATGGACGCAGAGAAGAAAATTACCTACTCAAGGATGAAGGCCATCAACATTGTGCTTCATAAGATTGTGATCAACTGTCTCGGACCAAAGTCTACGTCAAAGACTTCGTGTCTCTTTTCGAAGCAAAGTTGATGTATGCGATCAACTCGGACGGAAGTTTTCTCTACCGCACACTATTCTCTTCCATATATACGAGCAATGTCAAAAGACAAAGGACAATTGCCTTATCCTGGTCCGGTGACCAAGATCTTCAGACACATGAATATTGAGCCGCCACAAACATTTTGTGTTCGACCGTGTGATAAGATGGTGGTAGGTTTGAAGATGTTAACGAAGATGCGTCTGCAAGAACTTTCCAAGGCAATGGAGAAATTCAGAGTGAAATCTCCAGTTCAGTCTGCCTCAAAGAGAAAAGGAAAAAAGGCCATTGGTGCTCCATCGAAAAAGAAGAAAAGAACTCTCATCCTGGAGGATGAAGATGAAGAGGATGAAGATCCCACTATCCAAGCACTGACAAGAACCAAACGTTCTGTGTCTCAACCGACAAAACTTCAGCAAAATAGAGAAGAAGAAGAGCAGAGAGAGAAGGAGAAAGAAGCTGAAGAAGAAGGAGAAGGAGAAAAAGAAAAGTCTGCTGATGAATCTGGAGAGAAGGGAAATCAAGAGCATGATCATCACTCTTCCCCTTTCGATGTCTTAGAGACAGGGGGAGTTGGCGAGCAAGAGAGGACCACACCTCATGCGGGCCGACGGTGAAGATCTAAGACAATCTCCGAAGACCCGAAGAAGTTCAGTCTCTCAATTGCCCGAAGAAGGTCACGATACGTCGAACCAAATCTGCAAGACTTAACGAAGCGCCATCGTCTCGCATACACACCATCCGAGAAAGCCAATGCTAGTACACGACGGACGATTCTGCAGATTTTCGTCGTATCATGGATATTCTTCTGGAAATGCGTGGCCAGATATATGCTCTGGACTGTGAAATCCAAGCCATGAAGAATGCTGGACAAGCATCTTCAGTCTCTCTGGAGGATAAATTCAAAGACCTCGCTCTGCAACTTCAAGCCAATGCTAAGGGAGAAGAGGTAGCTCAACTGAGGGAAGATCTGAAGAAGCTCGAAGGAGTAGTCCAGTCCATTGGGGATTTCCAGATCGTGCGCATTCCCAAGCAGACATGACTCCTTTCTCACCCTTTTTAATGATGACAAAAAGGGGGAGAATCAATTTGAACCAACATCTTTCAATCTTTCAAACATTTTTAAAACTTTTGTGGTTATGTTTATTTTCGAGTATGACTTGAGAACTTGAACTTGGGTGTGAATTTAAATTTGACCGAATTGGCTGTGGATTTTGATGCTTGATCGGGTTGCATTTATATCAAGTGTTGTTATATGGTATTACTCATGAAAGACTAACCAATTTTCTGTGGATGCAGAGTCTCTGGTTGTTTTATTAATCTTTATGAGTTAGCCATATTGCTTGAGAAATGTTTTTGCGGTCAAAGTTGTTCAAATCTACAAGAAAGTTTTGTCACCATCAAAAAGGGGGAGATTGTTGGAGAAATCTTTCCAGAATATTTTGAAGCTGACAAAATGTTTCTTTCAGTCTAAGTCTGGATGTTTGGAGACTGACAGTTTAAAGTCTCAAGACTCAAGACTTAAGTCTATTCTCACTGACAGTCTTTCTAATCCAGTAACGAAGGAAATCCAAAGCCGAAGTATATGGTTGAGGATTCGATCCTATCCTCTCGGAAAAGATTCTTTGGTTGGATAATTATTTCGGATTCTTTAATTCTTATCTAAGATCGATTGAAGATCCGATGGTCGACGAAATATTCTTGGAATGTTCTATTCTTGGAAACCAAGATCCTGATTGTATGGGCGAACAGGATTGATGGGCTATCATCAGATTCCTTAAATAGCTCGGATGATCTTCTTGATTGATTCCGTCCAACGGGTAAATTGGAGGAATTCCTTTGGTAAGTGCCAACGGCTATGATGGCATAAAGGAGTATAAAAGGAAGACGTTCTAGTTGTTTTAAGAGTGTGATTGATAGAAAAATTCCAGAGTCTGAAGAACCTTGATTGTTAGTCGATACAGTATGAGCAAAATTGTATACACAGAGAGTGTCTATACTTGGTGATACCTTGAGCGAGTGTGGTAGATCATCTACACCGAGAAGTCAAGGAAGATCAACACTGTAACATCTCTTTGTTCATAGTGAAATCCAGCCGAATTGGCTGTCAGTGCAGAAGAGTGGACGTAGGCTTGGATCAAGCCGAACCACTATAAACCGCGTGTTTAATTCTCTCTTTCCTTACTCAGGTCTTACGTTGATTATTACTCTTCGCAAATCTTTTAACTGTCTAAGTATTGCGCAAGTATACAGAAATTATCAAGAAAAATCTTTGTATACCTATTCACCCCCCTCTAGGTACTCATACTAGTAATATCACAAACCTCATTGGAATACATTGAATCCATTTCGGATTTCATGGCCTCTAGCCATTTACCAGAATCGATGTCCAACATCGCCTCCTCATAGGTTTTAGGATCACCGAGTTGATCACTATCATTCACAATGAATAATGGTTCGATATGATCAACCGAGTGTCTATAACGAGCAGGTGGGTGAGACGTTCTCGCACTTCTCCTAAGAGGTTGTGTATCAGAAGCTCCCACTGAATCAGAGATTGGTATCTGAACTCGGTTGTTTGGCACTTCATTATTTTCTTATTGTAAGACTATTTTCCACCCAGCATCACTTTCTTGGACAAACTGATTCTCCAAAAAGAAGCGTGCTTGCATACCAAAATTCTTTGGTTTGAATGAAAATAGAAATAATATCTAAGAGTTTCCTTTGGATATCCAATGAAGCGACCTTGTTCAGATCTTGCCTCCAATTTTTCCATTTTTAGCTTTTTCACGAAAGCTGGACAACCCCAAATCTTAATATGATTAAGACTGGGTTTCTTACTATGCCATATCTCATAGGGCGTAGTTGGAACAGATTTGGACGTCACTCTATTTAGTATATATACAGCTATCTCAAGGGCATATCCCCAAAGGGATATTGGCAAATCGGTGTAACTCATCATAGATCGTACCATATCTAATAAAGTACGATTTCTTCGTTCAGATACACCATTATGTTCTGGAGTTTCAGGAGGTGTCCATTGTGATAAAATGTCATTCTCTTTAAGATAGTCCAAGAATTCAGTACTAAGGTATTCACCTCCTTGATCCAATCGAAGAGCCTTAATACATTTTCCTATCTGTTTCTCAACTTCAGCCTTGAATTCCTTGAACTTTTCAAAGGATTCAGATTTATACTTCATGAGGTATAAATAATCATACCGTGACTGATCATCGGTAAAGGTAATGAAGTAATTATAACCACCTCTAGCAGTTTCATTAATTAGTCCACATACATCTATATGTATTAATTCTAATATGTCAGCAGCTCGCGCACTTTGTCCTACAAAAGGCGCTTTGGTCATTTTTCCTAGAAGACATGCCTCACAAGTCGAGTATGACTCAAAATTTGAAGGATCAATGTATCCATCATTACTCAACTAGTTAATTCTATCTTCTCCAATATGACCTAATCGGAGATGCCAAACATACTTTTTATTTGGACCGTTTCTAGGGCGTTTATTAATTATGGCATTTATATCAATTCTATTTTGCTTATTGACATTAATAATCACATTACCGGACATTGTAATGGTATAAAGATTGTTGGTTAATAAGCTAGAACCAACACATATTCTATTATGATAAATAGAACATACATCATCAGCAAAAGAAAATTCATAATTCTTTTTACCCAAACGAGATACAAAGATGATGTTCCTAATAGCATTCTTATAATTCAAACAGTTCTTTAAAACCATTACATGTCCAGAAGGGAAACATAAACGAAAAGTCCCTATAGCTAATGCAGCAACTCTTGCTCCATTGGCAAACGTCAGGACAATCTCATTTCGCCCTAGCATCCTGCTTATTTCCAGATTCTACAAAGACATACAAATATGTGAAGTTGCAGCAGAATCTAGAACCCATGAGCTGGATTCAGCACTAACCATAAGATTAGTTTCAATAAGCATAGACACCATACCTTCATAAGGTTGGTTCTTGGGCTTGACCTTCAAGCTCGCGAGGTATCTCCTACAGTTCCTCCTCCAATGCCCTTTGACACCACAGTAATGACATTTCCCTTTATCAATCATGGGTTTTGGTTGCACAACAGGTTTGGCAGGCCTCTTCCATTTATTCTTCTTTAAAACGGTCTTACCCTTTGAAGAAGAAGCCTTAGCCATAGCCACTACATTTGTCCTCGTGTTATGCATTTCCTTCTCATAAATTACCAGCATGTTATGTAACTCAGCAAGAGTTTTCTCCATTTTATGCATGTGGAAGTTTTGGACAAAACCAGAGAAGGAATCGGGTAAAGATTGGAGGATCAAATCCACAGCTAACTCATTGTCCATAACAAGATTCAACCTAGCCAATTCTTCAATGTGCCAGATCATTTTCAAAGCATGATCCTTAACAGATGATCCTTCAGCCATCCTCATATGGTATAATGCCATCCTCATACGGTACAATGCCTTAGATATCTCATATCTAAATGTTTGACCATTCTCATCAAAGTGTTCCTTTAAGTGCAAAATGATCGACCTAGCATCTTCCATAGATTCATACTTCTTCTGTAATTCATTATTCATAGAAGCAAGCATATATGACCTAACTTTTAAGTCATCGTCACACCACTTATCATAAGTAACACGCTCCTCTTGGGTCCCACCCTCAGGAAAGGAGGTTGGCATCTTTTTATCAAGCACATACCCAATTTTTTCTGAATTGAGAACAATTCTCAAATTCCTCATCCAGTCAGTGAAATTGGGTCCAGTCAAACAATTCTTGTCAAGTATAGAAGCGAGTGGGTTTGTGGTCACCATTTTCAAAGTAATAATATATCTGTTGCAGAAAATAAATTGATAGCCCTTGTACTTTTCATGATAACTATTTCATTTTGGTCTTTAAATGAAATAGATCCTCCCACTAAATTTATATTCGAATCCCATATTTCTTAAGATGGGAAGCGGTAATCTTCGTTGGGTAAAGATTACTAGTGGGGATTGGAGTCCCACCAGTCCAAAGTCTACCTCACCTAACAATTATTGGTATCATATGAACTTAGTGAGTGAACCAGCTTATTCAACGCATCATATGCGAGTCCCAATCATAACTTTGGCCTTTAGACCATGAAAGCCTCACCTAATAGTTATTGGCATCATGATCATAGTTAAGTCTAGCCCATCGTCTCATGCAAGTATTGAAAACACAAATGATTCCCTCACCTGACAGTTATTAGAAATCATTTGGCTCCAACCCCACAGCATCATATGCATAATAGAGTGGTCCAATATTATAAATGGTAATTAACCCCTATGTATCAATAACCGGTTAGTTAACCACTATAATATTGGATCAAATCACGATGATGGAAGGCACGAGTTCAAAACCCGTTTCGACTTAATATTCTTTGTAAGGAGATTTGGGTCGTTATTAACGGTCTCACTTTACACATTAACCGGTTTAACATGCACGATACCATAAACACAATAAATAAATAGATATCACATAAACATCTATCCTATGTGGTGATCATGGAATTATGATTCAATGGGTCTCGAGCCAAAGAGACCCATTTAGCCATTTTAATGTTTTAATAATATGGACCTGCTCTTCACTTTTTCTTCAATCTTTGAACTCTTCAAAGACTGGGCCCAAAGAGCTCACCAGTTTAATGGCTCCTTCAATGGCTCCTCCTCTATTGTAGTATTTACATCAACAATTGAAATACTAAACTATACTAAAATTACATATCAAGAAAAATTAAAGTAAAATAAAAGGAAGGACGCAGCCTCCATTTAATAATTACATCCCCAAAAAGAATACATGTAATCATTATACATTCATCCATACAACAATCACAACAATTAGGGATTTTTCCATGATCAACACAATTCCTTACGAGCCATAAATTCAAAATTTAAAGCTCTGGAAGGCATGTATAAAATTCTGCATATCATTTGTAGAATATAAACACAAAGTATAACAAGTTATGGATTTTTGATTCAAAATTGATTTAGTTCTAATTTTTGCTTAGTTGATTAAATTTATCACATAAATCAATCAACTTCTATCATAAAAGTAAGAGAACCAATTCTCTTAACAAAAATAAATTGGCCATTAGAATGCAAAAATATATTTGAACTAAAAATCAATTAAACGCACGAAAAACGCCTAAGGTTGGCTCTGATACCACTGTTGGGGTTTCATGAATCATGTATAAGAAAAATTAACGAAATGAACGCAGCAGAAACAAAAATATATTTTACACATGATTCTCCTAAGGCGTTGTTCGTGCGTTTTAATAAAAAATCTAAACATAAAAGTGAGTTAAACGAAATACCTCTCGAAGTGCGCTTTGAAACAAGTCGGTTCGGATGTTCTACAGTACGAGTCCCACAAGCGTCGGACCTCTAGTTCAGACACACCAACAACGAACATCGAACGGAAGAGAGAACTTTCGGATATCCACCACTTCGATCGTGCTAGAAATCACGTGGAAAGAATCCGTCGTATTCTTGATGTATAATAGTCACGGCCCGAACGAGAGAATTGTTTTTCCCGTCAGTTGAGACCTCATGAATTGAACTACCCGACGCATGACTTAGAACTCGCAGCCATCATATTTGCGTTAAAGATCTGGAGGCACTACTTGTGCGGGGAAAAGTTTCAAATCTTCACGGACCATCAGAGTCTCAAGTATCTGTTCTCTCAGAAGGAGTTGAACATGAGGCAGCGCCAATGGATGGAATTACTAAAAGACTACGACTGTGACATTCTATATCACCCGGGAAAAGCTAACAAGGTCGCCGACGCATTGAGTCGAAAGTCTTCAGTAGCACAAATCTTGGTTAAGGAGTGGAACTTAATCGAGAGAGCTCGGGATTCAGAATTTAAATTTGAGGTATGCCATCTCTCAAGTCTTATGGCCACCCTCAGAATTGAACCAGATGTCCAAGTTAGAATCAAGCAACTCCAATCGACAGACCCAGATGTACAGAGAATTCTTCAGGAAGACGCGGATAAAAGGAAGGCTGATTTTCAGATTGCTGATGACGGAACTCTAAGGTTTCAAGGACGTTTGGTTGTACCTGACGATGTCGAGCTTAGAGAAGAAATTTTATCAGAAGCACATCGTAGCAGTTACAGCATTCATCCTGGAAGCACCAAGATGTATCAGAACCTGCGTCAACACTACTGCTGGTCAGGTATGAAGGCGGACATTGCCAAACATGTTGCCAAGTGTTTGACTTGTCAGCAAGTAAAAGCGCAGCAGTGCAAGCCGGGAGGATTTCTACAACCTCTCGCGATCCCAGAATGGAAATGGGAGCATATCACGATGGATTTCGTGACTGGACTACCAAGGAGTCAAAGGGGAAATGATTCGATTTGGGTAGTAATCGACAGGTTGACAAAGTCGGCTCACTTCATTGTAGTTCGAAAGGACCTGAGTCTGGATAGACATGCAGACTTGTATGTGCGTCAAGTGGTTCGTATGCATGGAGTGCCGGTTACGATAACATCTGATAGAGACCCAAGGTTTACTGCTGCTTTTTGGAAGAGCTTACAGAGTGCTTTAGGTACAAAGCTTCAATACAGTACAGCATATCATCCTCAGACGGATGGCCAGTCTGAAAGGACAATTCAGACTCTTGAAGATATGCTAAGAGCATGTGTAATAGACTTTAAAGGAAGTTGGGAAGATCAGCTTCATCTAGTAGAATTCGCCTACAACAATAGTTACCAGCAGAGTATCGAGATGGCTCCATTTGAAGCGTTGTATGGCAGAGCATGCAGAACTCCAGTATGTTGGGATGAAGTCGGAGAAAGGAAGATAACAGGCCCAGAGTTGGTTCAGCAATCAGTAGATGCCATGGCAGTGATTAGAGACAGATTAAAGACAGCGCAGAGCAGACAGAAAAGTTATGCAGATAAGCGTCGAAGGTCTTTGGAATTCCAAGTTGGTGATCACGTTTTTCTGAAAGTGTCACCAATGAGGGGAACTTCGCGCTTTGGTAAGAAAGGCAAGCTGAGTCCGAGGTACGTAGGTCCGTTTGAGATTCTTGAAAGAATCGGAAACCTAGCGTATCGTCTTGCGTTGCCGCCAAGATTGGCGCAAGTGCACGACGTCTTTCACGTGTCGATGTTAAGGAAGTACGAGCCTGACCCGACCCACGTGCTCAATTTTGAGGAATTGGACGTGGATGAACGTGTGTCATACGTGGAAAGCCCGGTTCAGATTGTCGATCGTAAAGAGCAAGTTCTGCGCACAAAGACCATTCCGTTGGTCAAAGTGGTCTGGCAACACCGCGGCACTGAAGGAGCAACTTGGGAGACTAAAGAGTCGATGAGAGAATTATACCCCCACCTTTTTTAGCAAAGTGTGTAATGGTTTAAATTTCGAGGAAGGAATTTTTATAAGAGGGGAAGAGTTGTGACATCCTGAAATTTGATTATATTTCGATAAAATGAAATGTGCATATCGTCGGCGTGCCTATGGTCCTTTTTCTCTGAGCTGATCACTCACGAGTTAACTAATTTATTGGGTGAAGCAGTTAAGGGATATATCCGCGGCAAAATCCCTAAAAGCTACCTAATTTGTTGGATTTGACTAAAATCACGTTCGGTCGATTTTAATCATGAAATTTAATTCGGTTTTGGGAATCGAATATCCGAGCGTGTCACAATTCATTTTTAGGACCTTGTCTCATCGATCGTCAAATTATCGACGAGTTCGAAATTTCAAGAAAGAAATTATCGGAGGAAAAATCAAAGACCAAAAGAAAATAGAAAGTGAAAGGGGAAGAGAAAAAGGAAAGAAATAAGGAAAGTTTTATTTTTTTGAATTCTTTTTCTCTCTCCCCCTTTTCTCTCTTTCTTTTCTCTCTCTTCTCTCTCCTTCCCTCTCCAACTCGTGCGATTCTTTCCCCAGCCGACCGCCCCTGCTGTCTTCCACTTTACTTTTCTCTCTCTTCTTGCCTCCTCCCTCACGTTACCTTCTCCTTCTTCTTCGTTCTTCTCTGTGCAAACCGAACCAGAAGCTGCAGGAGATCGGAAGCCGAAGCCAGCCACCGACGCCGCCTGTCCCGCCGCCGCACCGCACGCCCGTTCGTCGCCCGCACGTCCGCCGTTCGCCGCCCGTGCGCCGCCCGCGCTTGCCGATCCTCCCGCGCGATCCAGCTCTCGTTCGGCCTCTGTTCAGCCACCGTGAGCAGCTGAGCAAGCCGCCGGAGCCGCCGTCCGGCCTCACCGGAGCCTCGCCCGCTCTCCCGACCTCTTACCGCCTCCAACCCTCTCTCTTTCTCTCTGTTTTTGCAGCCGATCCAGCAAACCCGCGAGTGGGTTTCAACCGGTTCGTGGGCCATTTCGGGCCGTTTCCGGGCCCCGAACCCGGGCCGTGCTTTGGGAAGTTTCGTTCCTCGCCTCACCGCCGTCGGATTGATCCGATTTGCGCGCGATTTGGTGAGTAATCTCACTAATCCTTGCTTAGTGGACTAATTATGCTTATTGGTTGTTTAGTTGTAATTAATTTGGTTTATGTGTTAGATTAGTATAAATTAGTATTTATTAGTCAATCGCGATACAAATTAGATAAATTAAATGTGTATTTAACAAGTAGACATGGTCTACTATTTATTGAGGGTAGCCCGGGATTTTTTCCGACCCTAATCGGGCTTCAATTGGGCTTTTCAAGCCTAACTGTAATTTTTGGTATTTAAATATTAATTTTCGGAATTAAATTAAATAATTATTTATTTTCCGAAAATTCAACTGGGATGGTTCGAGACCGGAATGATACGCTGGCGACCGCGGTGAAGTCCGTTTATTTAATCGGGCTTTAATTTGAATTAAATTGAATTTTTAATATTTATTAATTAATTTTCGAAATTAATTAATTATTTATTTATTTTTCGGAAATTAAGATTGAGATGGTTGATGACCGAAATCTCGTGCCGATTGTCGTGGTGCAGTCCGTTTATTTAATTGAGCTCTACGTTGCTGGGAATTAAATAAATTGTGATATTTGAGGGATTTACCCTAAATTGATTGAAATTGAATTATCGATTGGTAGTTGGTTGAGTATGGCTATTTAGCATTTTTGAATGCCTTGTTGAGCCGTAAGTGGAGGGAGTGGTGAGAACTAACTGAGCATTCTATTGGCTGAGATCGATCAAGTACGAAGTATAGACAGGCGTGGTTCGGTGATTAAGAATATCACTGTGCGAAAACGGCGCCTTAAAGAACGCACCTAGACTGTCTATGATCTATGACGGGCGTGGTTCAGTGATGAGGAATATCACTGTGCGAAAACGGCACCTTAAAGAACGCACGTAGACCGTCTGTTATTTACGTCACCTTGGCGGAAGCGCCGCCCGAGAGCATTGATGTGGCTCTGTGACTGAGTACTCGATGGAAGGTTATATGGTGTGGAATCAATGACCTAGGAATGGTTTGACTGACATGTAATCGACTAGTTCGATTGATCAATGATTGATCCGATTGTTGTGGTTTGATTGATTGTTCGTTGTGATTTATGAAGTGTCTATATATAACCTTGAATTGCAGGTTGAGACTGAGGCCAAGGTAAGTCCTCTGACTCGTGCTGTGCTTAGGCAACCGAGTAGTGTATTGGTTCTCTAATTGAGTCTTAGTGGGGTAGAACTCGCTGAGACATAGTCTCATCCCAGTTTGGGGAAAACATTTCAGGACCTCGCTGAGGAGTTGAGGAGGAAGAGTCTGTGAAGGAGAAGTATTTTTTTGGAAGAAGACAATCCCGAGAAGGATCTTGAGTACGACCCAGGTGGATTGAAATGTCATCTTCTTTTGTGATTCCATTTTGATGTGAATAGAGTAAAGTAAAGAGTTGTGAAGAGTGTGGAGTACTTTGGTTTATGTCATGTATAAAGGTTTGGTTGTGGATTTCAATATGAAAGATATGGCCTACTTTTCTATCCCATTGTTTTATTGTCTGGGGATTTATAACTGCTTCCGCATGTGCTTAATAATAAGAAAAGGGTCGGCGATACATAGTCCTGGGATATCGCATTTTAAAATCAACCAAGTAGAAGGATGTGTGCCTGCCCGAGGATCGGGGCGTGACATACATAGCAGCCTTAGGGCATATATCTAACAATACCGCTGTTGAATCTTCTATGACATGCAATGCAATTCTCTTCTGTTCAATATAAAGTTTCAAGACTCTTAGACCCGTCGATTGTATTGTACTATCAGCGGCTTGGCGGCGGCGACAACAGTCTGGTTCTACCTATGATAAGGCTACGAGACGTGGAGATTGACACACGATGCATTTGTCGTAGAGACTGCAATAAGTTCCTAAAGAATTTCGAACGCCAAATCATTATGTCAGCCTTACTTCCTGTGGGAGTTGTTTCGCATCATTGCCACTTCGAGATCTTCTATGGCCTCGTGAGAAAAAAATACTTGCGCGGACCCAATCCACGGGACCGGTTTAATCATAAAAGTCTAAAACAAGTTAACTATAGGTGGGATTCACAGGATGAACGACCAAGATTATTCAGTCCAGATTCTAGCAATAATATGTTCCTTAGTGACCATTTTCAACGATCATAGAAAATGACAATAATTTTAGGGTGAGTTCATTTCACAGAAAATGAGCAATGTGAAATATATTTTCCAAAAAATGATTATTTTTATTATTTAGAAAAATTAGTCAATAAAAAATATTTCATTACTGATAACAATCTATACTCAACTATTTTTGTGGGCGATGAAAAAATTTCCATTTATTTTTTTAAATGATGTAATCTATTATTTTTGGAAAATGTTTTCCGAGTCATTCATTTTCCATTAAATGAATGCACTCTTATTCTTGTTGTGGTTGCTTTATATGGTCAAATGGAGTCTTAACAAGGGTCTCAAGGATGTAATTAAGCATCGGTATAGGTCAACTCTCAAAGTACTGATTACATATTACACAAACAAACAAACAAAAAACGAAGAAGAAGAAGTCGGTGCATTAAAAACTGTAAGGTTTTCTTGATCAACTTGTTTACAAGTGCATCAGTAGCGGTCCTTGACAAAATTCATTTTGTATCTATATACAGATTGATCCCGTTAACTTACGCAATTCGAAACTAATTATCAACGCGAAACCTGTCTACTTTTGCTTGTTCTCGCCCATTGATTGTAAGAATGCTATGATCCCGTTAACTTGCCGTTCAAATTTTTTACTCTGCCCCCGGTGGACGCTCCAACGAGCATTCAGTGCTGTGCCTTGTGCTACATAACCAACTAACCCAAATACTTCAGAAAAACTCCAGCCACTCATTGATATGCTCAACAATTTAGAACGTGCAATTCAGCTCAAATTCTCTTATAGTTACAACACAGAATAGAAACCCAAAGAACACCGATTTACACAAATTCACCCAAGAAAATATAAAATTGACTCAGAAGCTCAGAGACTGCGGCCGGAGTACCTGAATATTCTGCACCTGAGCCACTCGCTGAAGAAGTAGAAGCAAGCGCTACAAGCTTCAGACGTGGACTTGATTTTGATTTTGCGCGTTGCCAAGGTAGGAACCTTCTGCTGATCTTATTCTCACCCTTGATTGTCGAACAACCATCACCTCGCAAAAGATTCAAACTTCGACCCTGAAACACCTTCCCACTCATGTGGGCTGGCGTTCTTTGAGCCCTGTGACGGTGCAGGAGCCGCAAAGATGCAGTATTTCGAGTGGAAGATGGATAATTTATTGGGCCGAGCAATTCTTGATTGGCAATTGTGCAAATGTGTATTGTCTCCCGTTGATTGTAAGAATGCTATGATCTTTCGCGATTTGAATACCACATCCTCAAATGGGGCTGCGTGTCGATTTAGGTCGAGCCACCGGCTTAACGTGGCTTAAAACTGTTAGGGTCTTCTCATAGGAAAATGGATGGCTGCGGAGCAAGAGAGGGCAATTACACTCCGAACTTCAAAGTCTGAATCTAATTTGTTTGGAGATATTTCTGAATTCTGCTGTTTATTTTCCTATTTGGTTAGCCCTGATGATGACACTCTAACGTAAAATTTTACAAAGATTTTACCCAAAAATGATTAACATACACGATCACTAATAAGAACGATAGATCACTCGTGCCCGTCGAGTGGTCATGCACCCGTATCTTTACCTGAGCTTACTAGATAATTTCTCCAGGGTTGTTTGATTGGCTTCATAGCTGTGAAAAATCAGAATATTGATGGTTGATGACTGCATCACTACTCCAGTTTTGAGGATCAAATCTGAGTCGCGATAGTGAGCTAATAAAGATTGAAGAAGAGAGAGAGAACTATTGTTCTAACACTTCTGCAAATTAATGGTCTCTGTCTTTGCTATGCCGGGCACTAAGAAGCGAACTTTGTGTTATATCTTATTGATATGGCAAATTTTGGACAATTTGATAGTCATAACACCCTTTTGTCATGTGCCAATTGGACGAAAAATAGCACATGGAATTGATGAACGTAGAATAAGATGGACGGATGCCGTACAAGAAAATGAAATATTGTCACAAATTTTGAACATTTCCATCTTCACTGTTTTCTCCAATTGCAGTTTCCCTTGTTCTTGCCATGTCATTTTTTACCCAATTCTCCTTCCGACTACTTCCCTCTCCATCGACTGTTCCCACATCTTTCTCATCAGTGTCTCCCGTTCATTGGCCCTGCATGCAACAACTCTGAGTTCGGTTTCCCAGCTTCGTAATCCTAGAAGGTCGCCGAAGTTTCAGAATTGGTTGCCAATTATGACAATTGCCCTACTTGGTTACTGTAATCGACAATACTTACAGCTAGATTAGCTTTGCTTTGCCATTGTCCCCATCCATGGAACTTCCTGGCCAAACTCTAGACTCTCCAGAAGATGCACACCTGGCTGCATTGTGTACTCGCCTTGGGCGTCTATGGGAGAAACAGAGTATTGAAGTATGCGATGAAGCGTCATCCGCTGACAAAATAGCAGAATGTAAACTCACCCTTGTGGGTGAGATTCTAACTCAAAATTCAATCAATCTTCCAGCTTTCCAAAGTACTATGCGGAGAACTTGGCGAGTAGATCATGTTGATATTGCACAACCTGAAGCAAGATTATATGTTGTGAAGTTTAGAACTGAAATAGAAAAACAGAGAATTCTAGATATTGGGCCTTGGCATTTTAGAAATCATCTTGTCATTCTCAAATGTTGGATACCTAACACTCCCTTGCACTGCTATGATTTCTCTACTTGTGCCTTTTGGGTCCAAGTTTTTGGTCTTCCGTTAGAACGCTGCACAGAGGAAATCATTAGCAAAGTTGCCCGACATGTTGGTAAGGTTCAAGTAGTTAAAATTGACAGTAAGGATGGTACATCTCTTCGTGCTGGCTGAGCAAGGGTTGAGCTTAGTCTTCTCGAACCTCTTAAACCAGGACAACTTCTGCGAGTCCAAGGAACAACTTTTTGGTTAGATTTTTGGTATGAACGCCTATCACACTACCGTTATTTGTGTGGTAGACTAGGACATTATGCCATGTCCTGCCCTGATATTCCCTATGATGAGGCAAATTTTGAAGGAAGGGATAGTATGTACTTCGGACAATGGCTCAGGGCAGAGGTACAAGAGCATAGCCCATTTTGGCATACCTTTTATGCCTCACCTCAACCCCATTCTGAAACAGATGACATAGTTCCAGAGACCCCTCTAGTGCTTGCGACTGAGCTTCCACCAGAACAGCCCCTTGGTAACAAAGGTAAAGAGATTGTTCAATTTTTAGAAGATGGCCAATCTTTTACTACGGCAGAACCAAATTAATTGGTGTCAATTACCTGACAGTCACTTAGATGTCCAAGCTCCGACAACTCTGATCCCTGTATCCAATCATAATATAATTACATCAGAAGGCTCAGAGCACTCCCCAAAATCAAAGAAAGTCAGAAGCAGCAAATTGAGTACAAAGTCAGGTCCGATAAAAAAGGCCAAATGTTACAATCTGTTGAAAGAGGGACTTGATGAATCCTATCTCTTGGAGACTCCAATCCTTCAAGTTGATAGCACTAATAGTTAGGCTATGGTGGCTGGCCCTAATAAGCCACCCAAAGACAAATGAAGCTCATCAGTTGGAATTGTCAGGGGTTAGGCAATCCTCTGACAATTCAAGCCCTAAGGGCGTTGGTGGCTCGAGAACAGCCTGATATTCTATTTCTTGTGGAAACAAAGAATAGAGAAGTGGTACTTAGAAAACTTAAGCAACAACTTAATTATCCAAACGGCCTTTTGGAACATCCCTTGGGCATTGTAGGGGGCCTTGTAGTGTTTTGGAAAGAAAGGATCTACCTCACAATGGATCAACAGAAGCCAGACTATGTTGATATGTTTTGTGTGGAAGGGGAGAGTGGAACTATGATGCGCTCGACTTGTTTTCATGCACCGGCAGTTTTTCCACCACGACAATCCATATGGAGAGCTCTGAAACTCATCAGCCAGTTTAACACCTTACCTTGGTTGTGCATTGGAGATTTTAATGAGATTATGTACCCATGGGAAAAACAAGGTAAGCAGCTAGCCTCTACTCAGCGAATGCATTCTTTTAAAGAGATGTTAAATGAATGTCTACTGATGGATCTAGATAGCAAAGGGTGTTCTTTCACATGGTGCAACAACAGAGCAGGGGATGCTTTAATTAAAGAAAGATTAGACAGGGCTTTTTGTACTATGGACTGGTGACTAACCTTTCCAGCAGCTGAAATCTTCACCCTACCAGCCATCGGATCATACGACAGCCCACTACTTTTGATGACAACTGAAATCCAACCTAGGTGACGAAGAGGCTTTATCTTTGAATCTTATTGGCTACAAGAACATGAGTGCCATTTAGTAGTATCAGCTGCCTGGAAAGCTACTCAGAATCAGATTTTGGACTTACCTCAGAAGTTAACAAGAGTATCGACAGCCCTCACTAGCTGGAGTAGGTCCAAATTCAAGAACAGCTACCGTCCAATAAATGAACTGCAGCATCAAATTCAGATCCTGACCAACAAAACAAATTCTCATTATGACAAATCCGGGATGGATGCTTTAAAGAATGAAATTCAGCACTTGTGGCAACAAGAAGAACAATACTGGGCAATGCATTCTCGAGTCAAATGGCTAAAGTGGGGAGATAAAAACGCTCAGTTCTTTCATGCCACCACCATTCAGAGACGGCAACGCAACAGAATCAGTATGTTATTAAATGAAGATCAGCAATGGGTTAGAGATTAGAGAGCATTACAGGATATGACACATCACTTTTTTTCAGAATTTATACTCCTCCGTGGGACAGCAAGACTATGGTCCAATCCCAAATCAATGCCCAGTAGTGGTGACTGATCCTATGAATGCCTGCCTTACAGCTAAAGTAACTCCAGAGAAAGTTCGCCAAGCAACCTTTCAATTAGGAGCCACAAAAGCACTTGGCCCAGACGGTTTAAATGGTCAGTTCTATCAAGTTCACTAGGATATTCTACAAGAGGACATTGTTAGATCTGTTAAAGATTTTTTTTTTCTTATTTCGGGTGTGCTAAACCTTGCACTTAACAAGACTTTTATCACTTTGGTTCCGAAAACATCTCACCCTGAAAAGCTAGACCAATAAAGACCAATAAGCCTATGCAATTTTTCTTACAAAATCATATCAAAGATACTAGCCAATCGTTTAAAGCCTTGGCTCCCGGCCCTAATCTCTACGGAGCAGAGTGCTTTTGTTAGTGGACGCCAGACCTAGGATAATATTCTATTGGTCTAGGAAGTTTTACATCAAATTCGAACACAGAAACGGAAGCGCAAGATTCAGGTTGTACTCAAACTTGACATGAAAAAAGCCTATGATCGTGTCGAGTGGGATTTTCTACGAGATTATCTATTGAAGATAGGTTTTCATACATCCTGGGTCCAATAGGTAATGCAGTGTGTTACTACTGCTTCTATGATTGTCAAGATAAATGGCGAACCCCTCCCTCCGTTTCCAATGAAGAGAGGTCTTAGGCAGCGCGACCCATTGTCCCCATATTTGTTCATCTTAGTGGCGAATGTCCTCTCAACTCTCATACAGCAAGCAGTGGACATGGGCAACATTAAAGGCGTTAAACTCAACAACAGGTGCCCTACCCTCTCGCACTTATTTTTTGCTGATGATGCTATCTTTTTTATCGAAGAGAAAATGCTAGAATGTCATAACCTAGCAAATATACTACACCAATACTGCTGGGCAATGGGACAAGAGGTTAATTGTAATAAATCTGAAATCATCTTTAGCAGTGCTTGTCCTATTGACCTACAAGAGCCTCTCGCCAGCGAACTACGAGTTCTAGTGATGAAAAGGACAGGCAAATACCTCGACATCCCATCAGACTGGGGAAAATCTAAAAAAGAAATGTTTTCCTGGATGTTGGCAAAAGTTCACTCGAAACTTGATGGCTGGAAAGAAAAGTTATTTTCAAAGGGCGGTAAAGAAGTCTTGATTAAAACAATTGTGCAAACTATTCCACAGTACGCCATGTCGATCTTTAAAATCCCTATATCGCTATGCAAGTCTATTGAACAGAAGGTTGCTAGATTTTGGTGGCAATCTCAAGGCAACAATTCAGGTATACATTGGCGGAATTGGGAATCCCTTAAGGGTCGAAAAGACACGGGTGGTCTTGGTTTCAGGGATCTTATCGCTTTTAATAAAGCACTCTTGCTAAACAGGCTTGGCGTCTATTTCAACAACCTACCTCTCTATGGAGTAGGATCTTTAAAGGGTTGTATTTCCCGCTCAAAGACTTCGATCATGCGGATAGAGGCGCCCGTCCCTCTTGGGGATGGCAAAGCCTTTTGCTAGGTCGAGATTCTATTTCACCTAATCTACGATGGTCGGTAGGCAATGGGCAGCACATTAAAGTTAGGGAGGATAGGTGGCTATCAACAGGCATCATTGGGGGCCCGGCACTTAGAAATGAACCTACTATGGTAGCTGACTTCATCTGTTCAAAACTACAGACATGGAATATTCCTTTGCTTTCTAGTAGTTTTGATGATCATATAATCGACGAAATTCTAAAAATTCATATCATACCACAATATACTGAAGATAGACTGATTTGGACAGGGCGATCAAATGGTGTTTATACTATTAAAAATGGATATAATCAGATCAGATCAGTAGAGAGCAGTCATTCATAATCAGGCTTCATCATCTTTTCAACCCCCTAAACGACTTTGGACTAATATTTGGCAAGTACCAGCTACTCCCAAACTGCATATATTTTTATGGTCATTATGCCAAAATGCTCTAGCTATTGGTGAGAATCTCTGCTATCGTCATATTATAGCAGATCCTATATGTAAGCTCTGTAGAGACTATTGCCCAGTCCCTGAAACTACAGAACATATGTTCCTACATTGCCCATGGACAATGAAAGTATGGAGTCACGCACGACTACCTTTTACTGTTCAAAGCACTCAGAAACACATATTTGATGCCTGGCTATTGCAACTATTCGAACAGGATAGGGACTTTCAAGTTTCTACGCAAATTACATATGTTCTGTGGCACATCTGGAAGGCCAGAAACGATTTTGTCTTCCACAGGAAACACCCAAACCCGAATCAAATTGTATCTGTTGCTCTTGCCCATGCCCGATCTTATTATAGCTGCCATATGATCTGACTACAACAGAGTCCAAAGAAACCAACTTCTCTGAACAAACAGCAAGAAGTCTGAAGCCAGACTAATATACGATCACTTACCGACAGGTTAGGCGCAGCTTGTACTCGACCCTGTTCTCGATTGGCAAGGAAGCCTGTTCTTCGCCGTCCCCTTTCGGATCTGATATGGTGCCCTCCTAATCCTGGTGTGGTTAAGATCAATATTGATGCCTCCTTCCCTACGGTCATGAATGACGGCGCTGTCTCTTGTGTTTGCCACAACTCCTCAGGTAAACTGATCGATGGCAAGGCCCAACGAACCCCCTCTGTTTCGCCCCTGCAAGCAGAAATCCATGCTCTCATCTTTGCTCTACAATATCTCATCACTAAAGGAAGGAAT
The DNA here is from genome assembly GCA_017140185.1 of Eucalyptus polyanthemos subsp. polyanthemos. NCBI lineage: Eukaryota > Viridiplantae > Streptophyta > Magnoliopsida > Myrtales > Myrtaceae > Eucalyptus > Eucalyptus polyanthemos. Next base: position 17,735,124 of record CM029463.1, on the reverse strand, counting down.
CAACATGACCTCCTTCTCGAATCCAAATGTCTGGCTGTGGTTGATGCGATTCGTGAGCCAAATCACACACCATGGGAGCATAGGACTCTCTTTGCTGAAGCTACGACGCTGCTTCGTCTCTTTCCAACCCTACGCATCAGCCACTGCAGAAGAGAAACGAATGTTGTGGCTGGGCCGCAAAAGCCCATGGCCAAAATCTCCTCCCCTCCAACTGGGCCGAGTCCCCCCCTCCTGCTTTGTTTGATATGTTAAGTACTAAGGCGTTTAACTGTTGTAATTTTGCTATTTCGTGAATGAAGTTTCCTTTTTACCGATCATGCTTTTCTTCCAAAAGTCTGTAGATCATGCGTTTTTCTTTTTTTTTTGGATAAGATTTTGCAATCTTTAGGCAAATCTCTTCCAAAAGTCTATATGTCGTGCTTTTCTTCAAAGAGGAATAAGGCTCATCAAATATAACATGAATAGTTTCATCGATAACCAAGGTTCTTTTATGGAAACTTTATATGCTTTACCGTGCAAAGAATAATAATCAAAGAGGATATCTTCATCACTCTTAGCATCAAACTTACCAAGATTTTCTTTTCCTTTGTTAAGAATAAAACACTTACAACCAAAACTATGAAAATAAGTAATATTGGGTTTCTCTACTTTTAAACTCAAATTCAAAACATAACTAGCTGTGTGTTGACATCCGAATCATAATGATTCAAGAAAGACACACAGCGTATTGTCGAAATATCATCTGCAAACTATCTATCGATGGCGAAATGGGTGATTGGCATTGACAGTATAGAATTGGCGGCAGGTGAGAATCAACAAAGCTGACCAATTGTAAAACTACATGAAGGAAGTCGAAGTAGAGACAGAGCCTAATGATAACCGCTAATGGATAAGATTATGCTGTTATCAGCAAATTGAGTAGAGGCCTAAAATCTCGGATAGGTTCGGAATTTGAATTATAACCGCTTTTGATGGTTACCTTATGTATGAGCCTATATGCCCAAAGTGAACCTGTTGTATAGGAATTATCATCAATGACACTTGAACAATTTTCTCAGCAATTTATCTTATCAGTTTACTTTACCTGTATTCTTTATTGTTTAGCCTAGTTCTAGAGTAGCTATACCAATTGCTTCCTGTCTGAATCGGCATAGAAACCCGATTGAATTAAAAAAACCAAAGATTCGTTGCTTTTGTAAAAGATCTTTTGTCGACGACCATTTTCGATGAAATACTGTGTTTCTTGAAGAGTGCAATTTTTCCTTTCTACCACTCAATTTTGTTGAAGAGTTCTAGGTTCTCAAAAATTTGATCAAGACCTTGTTCTACGCGAGTCCTCAAAAAGTTGGTTTTCAAATTCAAAACTATGGTTACTTCGGAAGAAACAATAGAGAGATATTTCTCTTTTGGAACCTTTTTGAAAAATAAGACAAATTCATGAAAACCTTCACTTTTATGGGCAACCAAGAAAAGTCATGTGTCCTCTTTAGCACCCTTCCACTCATTATGCCTTTGCTCATTATGAGTGTATGTTTTGGTGCTGTTTATTTCTAAATATTGGTTATAGCTCAATATAATTACCTTTCACCAAAAAGAAAGAAAGAAAGAAAGAAAGAAAGAAAGAAAAGTCATGTGTATGAATAGAAATCAGCAAAATTATCCCACAAAAAGGGTACTAAATCTATTGCACTTATATCAATTTACTCCTAAATGTTTTAATTAAGCCAATTTAATTATAATTTTTTTTTGACAATTTGCCAATTAAGTCATTCTAGCCAATTTAGAAATTGTCGATGTGAACATCAATCATCCTATGTGGCATTGCCAGCACTGACATAGAGAATTTCTGTAATTATAAATAACTGATTTTTTTTTCTCTTTTCTTTATTCTCATTATGCCGGCAAGGGTCACTAGTAACCCTTGGTGTAGTATCCTAGTGACTTTGGAAACTTCTTGTGAATAATGATTGTGATCAAACAAATTACATGTTACATTTAGAGCAATAACCACTTATCGTAGAAATGATTATTAGGCTATAAATACTATGATATTCATTGTAAAAGAAATGATCACATACGCAAGTTGCCAATGTATTTAATTTCTTGTCTTTTCATCAATATTTATTTGCCTTCACTTTTAGTACGTATATTCTCATTGCATTAAACTTCTGAAAATATCTTCCCCTGATTTTGTGGGCCGGCCAATAGGTAGTGCCGAACGCTATTAATAAACCATTCATACCGTTATTTATTTATTAAAAAAAAAAACGCGTCTTTTACGTAAAATACTCTCGATCACTTTATTTTAAAAATGGTGGGTCACCAAAGCTCCGTCAAGACCAATCACAGTATAGCTTAAAGGCTAGACTTTGCCATTTATTGGTCATGTATTTCTTACTAAAACAGTAAAATTTTCTAAATACAGTAATAATAAGCCTGCAATATTTGGGACTTTTGACCGGGTCTAAGCAGAAAAATTGGTGGGACCCTCCTTAGAGAAAGGGGGATTCAACAATGGGAGCGAAAGGGACGCTGGGGACCGAGAAAAGAGAGGGGAAAAAGGAAAGTAAGGAAAGAAGAAGAAGAAAAGAGGGTTTACCCCATGTGCTTATTACGGACATCTCGCCAAGTCAATTCACCTCCGTAATGCAATGTGTCATAAGTGATCCCGCCCCTCGTTCTTTCAATCGGATTAGCTTTTAAGATTAGGGCTTAAATTTTGAATTATGTGAGATTCGAGCCGCGGAGTTTGATTTTTGAGTTGTTAATCTATAGAATTTTATAAAAATAATAGTTCAGGGCGTTGTGGAGCAGCATGTTGCCAAAACAAAATTACGAAGTTTTCTGCACGTGATGAATAGTGCATGTTCAGCTTTGGAGCCATATTTCGTTGGTTTTCGACTTGATCATGGGTTGGTCAAGTTTGGAAGTTAAAAGAGCTTTCTATTAACCATAAATATGTTTGGAATGGGGTTTAGTGGAGACATAATGGCATGACCAAGTTTCGCACTCAAGTTCTGCATTATGAATGGCTTAAATAATCGATTTGGGTGTGCGATTTATTAACGTGTAAAAGTTGTTTCATTAATGTTTAGACTTAGGGCATTTTTTAATAACTGCACAATTCTTGGCTATTTATAATTTTTTTCTCGAAATAAAAGAAGAACATAAATTTGTCTAGTAACGTCAACTAATTTTTTTCCGAGAGTAGATTTGGAAAAAAAAAAGAAAAAAAGTTACATTTTTATTCTCAAGAACAATTTTAGAATCAAGCCATTTTCCTTTTTTGCTCTTTTCTTTTCTTCTTTTTCTTTTCTTCTTCTTCCTCCTTTAGCTGATCGTTGGGCTCGACAATGGCTAACAGCAAGGAAGAAGAGAAAGAAAAAAGAGAAAGAAAGAAAAATATCATAGAATTATTAAAAAATTAAAAGAAATTCTTAGTTATAAAAAAATTAAAAATAATACCAAACGCATTCCTGCTCTTTTTCAATTTTAAGAATAGAAATTTTGTATAATTACCAAACATATTTAAATACTGAAAAACTCATCTAGGAAATAGAATCAGCAAAAATTATTTTGAAGCATAAATAATTCTCAAGAACAAAATGATTACTAGACAGCACTTAGTATAATCTTTTTGTAGTTGAGATAGCTTGTTACTTATCTTTAATGTTGTTTTTCACTAATTTGATAGGAGGTCGAGTTCAACGTTTCGAGTAACATTTGTTGTTTGATCATAGGCATTCCAAGATGAGTGGCACTCTATCTTCTTTAAATTTGTAAAGCTCATGTTCCAAAAATAGTGTGAATTACATATAGTATAAATTACGAAATAAAATTATTGTCACATAAAAAGCCAAATCGAGCATTTATACTCCTTGATTGTTTATGAATGTTTCAAAAATATGCTATGCAAAGTATTGTAAAGTAATAGTGGTTCATAGGGTGACAGCATATCGATGGGGACTTTTTGACTTTTTGAAGTTTGACTTTTGCATATAGTTTGAGATTGATTCCTTTGAATGAAACATCGGCCGTATCATCCCCATTTTTTACTGGGATGTGGGGTGTCGAAAAAGAATAAGTAAATCGAATGATGTGAGCTGTGAGCACATCAGGTTTACTAAAAAAAATCGAATACAATACTTGGATAAAATATATGATCAGGAGAGCGACAGCTTTGTGCTTCTTCAATAGTTTACAAGAGGACGGCTGAAACAACGTAGAAACAGAGGGGCTGTCTAATCAAGATGTTTTCTTTTTGTAAGGTTCTGTCTAATCAAGATGTTCGTGTCTTGTTCTTCTTCTATTTCTATCTAAATAGAGTCACATCTTCTTGCGAAACCTACCGATCATCCAAAGATCATAGTTCAGGATGTCTCCGAGACAAGTTGTTCTCGCGCTCCTGCTCTTGATTTCTCTGGAGTTGACACACGCGACGAGGGACCAAATCGACGACCATTCCTACGAAGTCGGCGACATATTCGGGTTCTAATTGGCGCTACTCAAGCAATTTCGAGCACCTTCAATCAAACGGAAGACCTCATGAAGTACAATGGGGTATCTATCCTAGCCGACAGCTTCAACGACCCACTCACGGTCGCCAGGACTGAAGGCAACCTCATCCGGTTGAACGTAGATTATCTCCAACACTACAGAGGAGATATGCAGGAAGAGTTCGCTGGAGTGATGTACCACGAAATGACGCGCATCTTGCAATGGACCGGCAATGGTACGGCCCCTAGAGGGCTTATCAATGGCATTGCTGATTACGTGAGATTGAAAGGCGGGCATGCATCCAAAAGCTGGCCGATGAAGGGCTTAGGATCGAGATGGGACGATGGTTTTGCAATCACGGCTTATTTTCTCGAATATTGCAATGACCTAAAGCCCGGTTTTGTCGCCAACCTCAATGCTCTCATGAAGGATTCCTACTCCGAGGCGTTCTTCGTCCAGCTGCTTGGAAAGTCTGTAAACCAGCTGTGGGGTGATTATAAACTTGCTTATGCTACCAGAAGAATCCCCGGCAGCGAGGAGGGCTATCTAAAGCCGCCCACCCGCAGTTTCGATTCCCCCAGCAGTTTCTATCAGCTCAGATGTTACTCTACTCTTGATATATGAAACTAGGTTGTGGAGGAGATTATATCTGGTTCAGATGTTACTGAATCTGCCATATAAGAGTATATTTTAACTCTCTCTTTTATCACATAAAGTCCTGTTTTCCATTTTTACGTCTCCGATAATACTTTAAGGTCTCTATTCTTACGAAGAAGATAAGACCTCCGCCTCTTGTTGCCAATCCCCTGTGCACAATAATGATTTGTAGGATCAGTTGGTGACCTTATGTAGGGTGAGCAATAGGAACCGTTCGAACTAAACCGAACTGGTCGTTTTTGAGCAATTCCTAAAGGAATCGGTCCAATTCTCAGTTCTCAATTTTTTGGAATCAGTGATCTTCGATCTTGGCCATCTTGATCAGACCAATTAATTCTTTTTAAAATTTCTTACAAATATGTAAAAACTAAAAGCCCTAATCCCTTTCTGATATTGCTTTGCTTCTCGCTGAATTTTCAAGAGAGTTTCTTCTGGCTGCTATTATTGCTAGTTTCTTATTCTTTTCTGGTATGTATTTTCTCATTGCCTGCTTTATGCGCGTCCGTTCTGGGTTGTTGCTTGACTAGCCCCCTTTAATCATAGTGACTCGAAGAGACTTCGTGTACTCATGTTTGGTCTTGTTCAGTGGACCACATGCTTAATAAAAAAAAAAAAAAAACCACCAGTTTTAATGTCCCACCCAGGAACTGGATCAGCCCAATTAATCTAGTTCCAAGACCAAGTGGTCCAATTCCCAATCCAGAACCTGAACCGGTCCCTAGTCCAGTTCTCCTGATTCCTGAGTGGGAAACAAATTGCTTAAGAATCGATACACCTAATCTTCTCATTCTCTCTTCTCTCACTTTCTCCTTTCACTTATTAATTCTCCTTTCACTTATTAATGTTGGACAATTTGACTTGTTCCGAACGGAATTTGTTTCAGTCACGGTATAAGAAGTTATAGGACACCTAATTTTATGGTAAATTGTTGAAAGCTAACTAGCACTTAATGATAATTTTTTTAACAATTAGAAATTCTTGAGAGTTTTGACCTTTTATTGAATTTATTTTTCTTTCTTATTAGTGACTTAAATTTTATTTTGGGCGAAGACTTTAATTCACCATCTTCTATATGTATCTATCAATGTCTATTTTAGTGCCTTGCCAACTTTTTACAGATTAAATTATTAATTAGTGCTGGATTACCAACTCTCGTTACTTACAAACACGTATTTGATTTTGATTTTGATTTTTTAACCTTCGTTATTGTTTACCATATTTTACTTGTCTGTCTTACAAAAGCCGTAAAGGTATCAAATCCTAATTTGATGAATTTACCAACCTTTATCTATGTGTCTTGCCCTTTTCTCTTATTTGGTTACCTACTCTTGTTTGATTTGGTTACCGAATGTTTATTCAATGTTTTTACCAACTTCTCTCTTCTCTAATGGAAAAATTATTCTTTTCCTACCCTTATTACCATTACATTGACTTACCACCCTTTACTCGAGCGACTTATATTTTTTTTCAATTGAGTTGCTAACTAGTTTTGGTTTACCAAATCTCATCCAGGAGCTTATTACCAACGTTTATGCTCTTTTCTATTTCAGAATTCTTTATTTAGTCATCACTTAAAATTTCCTTGTTCACGAAATTTTAATTCTTTTTTTTTTTCACTCTTTCAAGTAGATCACCAACTTACTCAAATCACTACCAACTCCTATTTGAGTTAGTTACCAATATTTGTTTGATTTGTTTAGAAATCGACTTTATTATCTTTAAGGAAAAAAAATTCTCTCATTGTATAGCAAATTTTCTTTTCTTTTTTAGCAACAGATTAAAATTATCATCCATCATATTAATTATCAAAATTTATTTGTGCAACTTATGAAGCTTTCTCTTATTAAATTTCCAATTTGTGTTGAGTTTCAACTCTCATGCTTTCCGACATTTATGTCTTTTTCTTATATCTAATAATTTCTCTATTGAGTTTGGGCTTCTATTTGCATTACTTATGAACTCTCAAACTTTATGAACTCTTTTTTAAGTAACTACCAATGTCAATAAGAGTGATTACCAACTTTTCTCTGATCACATTACCAACTAATTTCACGCTACTAGCTTTTATTTGAGTTAGATACCTATGTTTATTTGTTTTGTTTCATTTTAAATTACCCATTTGTCTTATTTCAAATACACCAATGTTGTTCAATCCATTACTGCATCAAGTTGGCAAATTTAGTGTTGATTACACTTTTAAAAAGTTTTGACACTCAATTGCACTTTAACTAGCTTTAGGAGTTTTTTCCCCCTTTCCTTAAATATCTTGGGCTTCCAACTACTCTTCTCTCGCTCTCTCTGCCTTACATTCCTGGGCATGACAGCCAATGGTGTTCTAGGTCATTATAAATGCACCAAACTAAGTTCATTCCACCGATCCAATCAAAAATAGGCCATCCATATTGGATTAGAATTCACACAATGTCGTTTCCTTAATTTTGTGGCCCAGCCACATTATTTTGCGCAGAAGTCTATTAATAAAATGTTCTTACTTTTATTTATGAAAAAAAACGTAAAATTAAAGAATTAATTGCCCTTCGATTACTATGATTTTAAAAATGGTGGGTCACCAAAGCTCCTTCAGGACCAATTACGACACAAGTGAAAGCTAGAATTTGCAAATTGTCATCCATTTCTTACTAAAAGATGAAACGTACTCAATAGAGAAATAAGTGAAAAAAGAAAAGTAAACTCATCAATGAGAGCTGTGAGCACATTGAATATTGGAGTTTCTTCGTGTCTGGTCTCAACGGCTTATTGCCAAGTTTCCTAAGACATCGCTGCTATTCAGTTGGACGCATTCACGTCAGGTTTCCTAGGAAACATCGAAGTGTTGGTTGCCCAAAACAGATGCAACCCTTCGATTGAACAAATGATGAGGAGAGTGACAGTTTTGTGCTTCTTCCCTAGCCCATCAGGCGACGTTCTCATCAGTTTGCCAGAGGACGGCAAAGACGGCGTAGAGAATCTAAACTGCAGAAACACTTGCCCATGTCATTCCACAATAGCTCCTCAGAGAGGCTGACTAATCAAGACTTCCCTCTCTTGTTCTTCTTCTATTCAGTGTATATATACAGTTACATCTTCTTGTGAAACCTACCGAGCATCCAGCGATCATCGCTCAATATGTCTCGGAAACAATTCATTCGCACGCTTCTCCTCTTGATTTCTCTGACAACGACGCATGCGATGATATACGAAATCATCGACCATTCTGCTAGAGCCCCCGAGGAAAATATGCTGATGAATTGAGCAGCGACTACAAAGCCAGTGTTCTATTTGGCGCGACTGAACAAGTTTTGAACACCTTCAGTCAAAAGGAAGGCGAGGGCAAGAAGTACGTATGGCAACCCTCTGAATTGAGAGCTTTGCTCAGTCGCCACACGCTATCGCCAGCACTAAAGACAACATCATTCGGTTGATTAACATACACGATCACTAATAAGAACGACAGATAACTCGTTGCCCGTCAAGTGGTCGTGCACCCATATCTTTACCCGAGCTTACTAGATAATTTCTCCAAGGTTGTTTGATTGGCTTCATAGCTGTGAAAAATCAGAATTCTGATGGTTGATGACTGCATCACTACTCCAGTTTTGAGAATCAAATCCAAGTCGTGACAGTGAGCTAATAAAGATTAAAGAGGAGAGAGATAACTATTGCTCTAACACTTGTGCAAATTAATGGTCTTTGTCTTTGCTATGTCGGGCACTAGGAAACAAACTTTGTGATTATCTTATTGATATGACAAATTTTGGACAATTTGATATTGGTAACACGCTTTTGTCATGTGAGAATTGGACGAAAAATAGCGCATGGAATTGATGAACGTAGAAAAAGATGGACGGATGCCGTACAAGAAAATGAAATGTTGTCGCAAGAAGAATTACGAGTTGGCCTTAGAGCCATCTTAAAAGGTCCAACCTAGGGTTTAAACGAAGTGAAGAGAGATCATGCTTTTCTTCCAAAAGTCTATATATCATGCGTTTCTTTTGGATAAGATTTTGCAATTTTTAGGCATATCTCTTCCAAAAGCCTATATATTATCATGCTTTTCTTCAAAGAGGAGTAAGGCTCATCAAATATAAAATGGATAGATTCCTCGATAACCAAGGTTCTTTTATGGAATCTCTATATGCTTTACCATGCAAAAACTAATCAAAGAAGATATCTTCATCACTCTTAGGGGTGTCAATGGGTCGGGTCGGGTCGGGTGTTGTTGTTACCCGAACCGACCCGAAACACATTAAATGGTCTACTGTGTTTCGGGTCGGGTCGGGTCGGGTCGGGTCGGGTCGGGTCGGGTTATTGGGTTTCTTGCTCTCTTTTTTTTTTTTTCACTTTTCTTTTCTTTGGGGTTTGGGTTAAAACTCTGCAGCAATCATCCCATCCTGATCCCATTCTTATGCAAACAGGTTATTACAAGAACCTGATTTTAACATCCATTCTTGCGAGTGATCAATCTAAGTCTTTTTAACTGATAAAAACTCGATTGCAGAGCACCAAGTAGAAGAACATCCCAAGAAACCTAAAGCTTTGGCACTTCAACCTATTGGGCAGGTTCCATATCCAAAATAAAACTGAGTTTTTTTTTATCAAACTCACCCATAAGACCACTGCAAATTCCTTTTCGATTCTCATGATTTATGAAGAGACAATTACATTTTGCAATATTAAGGATCATTCCAGTAACACCTACCCAACTGGCCACATTAATGAAGTGCTGAATTGCAGAATTCAACTTAAGTTCATGAAAGACCAGCTACATAGGACTAGCGAGCCACTACTCGTGCTCCACTCTAGATACTCCAAAGAAACATACCAACCTAATACTGCAGTGATGAAGCTGCTTCATGCTAATCCACATTGTTCAATTGCTTTTTCTTTCTCAAAGGTCTCAAAGTACTGATAAATGATGGTGATGGTGAGAAGAATCCCGGTCCAAAGGCAGACTTGACAGACATTTTTCAACTTGCAATAATTCCGGCAAATTTCAGTTTTCTTGCATCTAGCATATGCACCTGTTCTGTATACAAAGTAACGAGCGATTGAATCAAAATTGGTAAAACAGAGCACGCCAGTGACAATTACCCATGCCCTAATCGCCAACAATGACAAGCTTGAAGACCGGGTGATTGAACATCTGCTGATTCGGCAAAGCCTGAAAGAGACACAAGGGAAACAACAACAATTAAAAGAACAAACCAAATGAGATAAAAAAAATCCAAACTTTGCGATCATGTAACCAGATCGCTCAGCTCCAAAACCCCAAAAGAAACAGAATCTGACCAGGACCCAAAAGCTCGAGAAGAATCACAAAAAGAATAGAGATTCAAGAAGACCCAGCAACAACAGAACACGAGCTATTGATATAAGAATGTACGCGCAGAAAATGGAATGATGAAAAGGAAAGAATGGACCGTCAGCAAGCGAAACTTACTGAGAATGGACCGATTCTAATACCAAAACCAATGAACTCAAAGAAAATTCAATCACTCAAGATAAACAGAGACCCAAGCAGCATCACCGACACCGTTGGTCCAACCGAAGTCTCCCACAGGAATACAAGGCAAGAAGCCAATTTCCACTTAAAACCCACCACATTATCCGCAAAAAACGAAAGCCACATTCCAATTTAAACGAACAACAAGTGCCCAAAACACCCATCCTTTGCCACAAGAGAAAAAAGGAGGGGGGCAAAAAACACATTTACCACGTCGTGTCAGTGGGGGACTTCCGGACAGCGAAGCGGGTCCAGGCGACGACCTTCCCGAAGGGCAAGTCCCTGGCCTCGACGAGCGTCGAGACGATCTCGATGAGCTGGACGGAGTTAGTGAGCTCCTTCCTCCACTGGATCTCCTGGGGCCTCGGGTACGCGGCTGCCTGGACGGAGCACCTCTGCCGGGCGTTGCGGGTCAGCGCGAACAAGAGGAGGCACAAGTTCGGAGAAGACCCGAAAGGGATTTGGGAAGGGGAAGGGGAGGGGCTTTCGGCGACGGACGACGACGATCGACTGATTCGGCAGCGGCTAGGGTTTCGGCGTTGAGACGAGGGGTGACGACGACAACGGAGAGGCGGAGGCGCGTCGATCGGAGGGCAGTAATGGAATCCACGAGAAGGCGCAGTAGTCGGAAAAGCAGCCAAAGGGGGAGGGTTTTCACTTTTCAGCGACGTGTTTGAGTGTTTGTGTTTGGTTGGCTTGTTTGGAACAGGTGTTAACGTGTTTCGGGTCTAAACAATGTTCCAACCCTGACCCAACCTGAAACATATTTCGTTACTTGTTTTATGCCTGTTACCCGAACAATTTTAATGCCCGAAACACGTACTCAACTTGTTTCGTGTTTGGGTCGTGTTCGGGTCAGGTCGGTTCGGGTTGGGTCGGGTTTTTTTGACACCCCTAACTCTTACCATCAAACTTGCCAAGATTTTCTTTTCCTTTTTTAAGAATAAAACACTTGCAACCAAAACTATCATGCCCCCCCCCACCCCTCACTTTCCAATCTCTGGCACAAGAGCATGACCCAACGGGTCAGCATCGATGTCCCACGCACATCAATTGTCCAAAAATATTTTATCTTGATTAAGCACATGCAAAAGCAAATTAAAAACAATCCCCGTCCACAAAGAAACATGGAAGTCAGGCAACATGTATACAAACCAAGCAAACAAAAGCAAGATGTATTCATACATATATACACATATCAAAAGTTGTTATGATGATATGCCCATCCTAGTCTTGGCTACTTATCTTCATTACCACACATCGACGATCAAAAAGACTAGGGTAGCCTAGCTCCTCTATTGAGTGTCCTCCAAAAACGGCCCCCCATCCTAAGCTCATTCCCTTATGATGTTCCCATGAGATCTACCAGAGGGATGAAGCCACGAATTGGATCAATGATGTCCCCATCAAAAATGAGGCACCAAGCCTTGTACACAAGGGGAACTAAGGTGTCTACTTCTTCTTGGACCCATACGATGGTGGTATATTTCCGATAGATGACATCCTCTTCTAAGTTTACAATGTCCGTCACAGTGGTAACCATATCGATGGGAAGATCAAGACAAACGGGTTGCGGGGTTGGTTCATCCATCACACACAACTTTTTGGATCTAGCTTCAAGCTACTCCTTTGGTGGCCGGTCAACTCCTAAGGCGGTTTGGTGTGGAAGGGGTGAAAGAGAGGAGAGAAAGGGAGAGGAAAAGAGACAATGGCTAACCTTCAAAATGTGATGATGCATTTTCCTACTCCTCCTCGTCATTTATTGGTGCAAACTTATTATTAAACCTAAGGGACGGGTTGGCCTATATAGTCTCCTTAGCTGGCATCTACATCTCTTGATGTTCACTTGTGATTGGTCCACCTCTTGACTTGTTCTCCAAGGCTCATTATAGGTTTGTTATTGCCTAATGTGCCTAGGGGACACCTAAGCCCCTTTTTTATGCCAAGTGTCCTCTTTTAATTAGTCGGCTCTTGCCTTATTCATTAAGGCTATAATCTGGGCCATCATGCCCTAAGATTCACCTAAGATTCTAGAGGATGCCTAAGTTGATGATTCGTTAAAGTCATTAATGAACTAATGTCCAAAGCCCTTAAATGAGTGCCTAGATATTTTTGTCAAGCTAGTTGGGAAGCAAGTTGTCTCTCCCCCCTTGCAATTGACATTGGCATATAATGGATAAGGATAGACTATGGTCAAACATCATGGAAGATTATAGAACCCCAATTGCTTCTAGACATTTGTCCAATGATTCATCCCCACATGCATAGATTGGTCTCCAAATCTTATCCAAGGCAATCATGAGCCTAACATGGGGTGTCGCCTAATTACAAAAGTTGTTCATATTTGTACACGATTGATGGTTCCATGAGAATCCAGGTTTGTGCTAAAAATCACTAACTTTTCCTAAATGAGTGTGACTAAATTGATAGCCTTCTTGATTTTGTTCATGACTATTTCTAATTTGGATTGGTCCATTGGATGTCTTAAAAATAACATTCGTGGTTGGGCTTGGTCATTTGTCCTAAACGGGTCTCGGTCATGCAGATCGAGTCCAAAGCCAAACATTCCATGCCTTGATCTATCTAAGATTTATGCCATTAATCCCCATGATCAACCCTACATTGTCACTTGGTCATGTGGACTTGATCTATCCACAACTGATTCGTTATGAATGGGATCAAGTCTTGGATCGTTCATGATCGAAATAGGTTCCATGCGTAAATCACCTGCGACTAGTGCACTGTCACGACCCCAATTCCATCTCCAAGGTCACAAGCGACAGGGGTTATTTTCGCGACACAAGCACGTCGCCATCCCATTTCTTTTTATCTTTTCATAAAGCACATTTGGAAGCATATATATATAACGCCCGAACAACAACAAGAAACCAAGAAAACAACTATTTAAAAACATACAATTACATCAGTTACATTTACAAGCCCCATTGTCATAGGCTATCATATTTATAGCCACTACATTTCCTATGCTCCAAGGATTAGGTAAACCTTAGCTCCTCTAGCAAGACTGTAACTCTAGCACTAGTGGGAGACCTCAATGCCTACAATTTTCAAAAACAACAGAGTGAGTCGTGGACTCAGCAAGTAAAACCCGCTAATTTTCAGGTAGGAGGATGCCTTGCCTATCAATAGGCATATAACTCATCCAAAACATTAGTCAATGACAAATCGATGGCAAAACAAAAGCTTTGTCTTGGATAAAACATGAGGAATCCTCAATCAATAATATGCAAGCATAATCCGATATTCACCCACAACATGAAGAACTCATGCCTCACTCAATATTGTACAAGCATAAACAAGATCCATTCCATAATACGAGTAACTCACGCCACACTCGTATGCAAGCATAACCAAAGTCAATTTCATAATGTGAGGAACTCATGCACACAAGATTCATTTATTAATAGATGAAATCCATCAACTCTTCCAGAATTCACCGGGCATCCGAACATAATCGAGCAATGTCCCTTAATCGAATGGTGATGGCTAGAATTATTACAACATCCCATCCTTCTGATGAGGCATCTCGTTGGCATGGGGGCATCTCATTCTTATTAATGAGGCATCCCGTTGGTGAGGGGGCATTGTTGCTGAATGTATCAGTCGACGGCATAAATTAGTCAATCGTGTGAACACGTATCAAGTATCACAATCCAGTTCTGATCTTCGCTTTTAGTTCAAGGGCCTGAAGGCGTGCCATGCATAAGTGTGTGAAATGACTTACCGAAATGGAGACATTAAGCATGCCGAGCACGAATTAAGGACACATTTGAGCATAATCTAGTACCCAACTTGGCTCAGGAATGATATATCTTGATATCGCACCGAGACCATGATAGGACCAACCCGTCGTGACATGTTCACCTACCTAGTACCAGACTTGGCTTGGGAATGATATGCCTTAATACCGCACCGAGACCATGAAAGGACTAGTCCGTCATGACATGTTCACCGACCTAGTACCAAAGTTGGCTTAGGAACGATATGCCTTGATATTTGGTCGCTGTTTTTACTACACCGGGCATGTTCCAAATGGTAATTAGGAAGTTTCTTTAAATTCACACTACAAAAATCTGTGTAAAATTGGCAAATTGTGGATGTCTATTAATTTCGAAAATCAAAGGTGGCAATCTTAGTTTGGAAAAGGAGGTGTCCCACTTGATCAAGAAGTATTAATTTTTCGAGCATCCTTATCTCCCAAGTTTCCAACTAGGTCCTAGATTAACTTGGACACTTCATCTCGGCATTAAATAAATAGAAATCAAATAAAATTAATTTGCTCTTATTTTGTCTACGAGGGTTTGACTTGCTTACTCATTCTTCCAAATGATTTCTAGTCCATTTCTTGGCCTCAAGATCTCCTTCTTAGTTTAGGGTTATAACTAGGCTAGGCTATAGAACACATAAGCCTTTACATTCATCATCCCCATTTAATGCTTTTAACACTTGTTCACACTCATTTTCTAGGAAAGTTTGACAAACCTAAGGTCTATCTAGCTCAGCCAACCAAAATGAGGGTTGAAATCGAGGATGTTACATGCACTGTCCACACATAACCAATCCATGATCATCCTTCGTGTTCACAATGGTGTGAGATCAGTCCAAAACTAAGCCGATTCATGTCCAATGCATAAATTCAGTCTAGTCTAGTCTGAAGGTTTTGAAGAAATCTTCTTGAAGTGTTTTGAAGCTGACAAAACGTTTCCATCAGTCTAGTCTGAAGGTTTGCAGACTCTGCTATTTAAAGTCTGAAGACCTCGGGACAGCCAGACTCAAGATTCAAAGTCTATCCTCATTGATAGTCTCAAATCCGTTGAAGAAAGGTTATCCAAAACTGGATATTTCATTAAGGATATGACCTTATCGACTGGAGAAGATCTCTTGGCTGGAAAAGACATAATGGAATTCTTTGATTGATCAAGATTGACTCGAAGATTAAGGATCTGATAATTGCCTAAATATTCTTGGAAGGTTCTACTTATGGAAACCGAGATCCTGATTGTATGGGCGAACAGGATTGATGGGCTATTGACACGTTCCTTTAATAGCTCGAATAATCTTCTTAATTGATTCCGTCCAACAGGTAGATTGGAGGAATTCATTTGGTAAGTGCCAACGGGTATGATGGTGTAAAGGAGTATATAAGGAAGACGTTCTAAGTTGTTCGAGGTGTGCGCGATAGAAGAATTCCAAAGTCTAAAGCTTCCTGTTGTTTAGACAATTCCTTTGAGCGAGTCCTTGTATACAAAAGAGAGTCTTTATTTGTGAGAAACCTTGAGGAGGTGTGGTAGAACATCTACACTGTGGAATCAAGGAAAAGCTGTGCTGTAACTTCTCTTTTGTTCATAGTGAAATCCAACTGGTGGGCTGTCAGTGCAGAAGAGTGGACGTAGGCTTGAAATAAGCCGAACCACTATAAACCTTGTGTTCAATTTTCTCTTCCTTACTTTCTTTACTTTGATCGTACTTCATTTTGATAATCAATAGAGAACTTCTTTTCTATCGGTTGCCTAGAATTGCTTCCGTATCTCGATAAATTGTTTGTGCACCTATTCACCCCCCTCTAGGTGGTTATACTAGCTATATCAATTGGTATCAGAGCTCGTGTACTCACTTTGTTTGAAGTGTTTTACTTCAGAGTTAAAGATCCATGGCTAATATGTTGGCTCCAGGAATGGTAGAAGGGCAAAGCAATACCAGACCGCCTTACTTTGATGGAAAGGACTACAACATATGGAAAAACAAGATGAAGGCGTTCCTAAGATCAAAAGATCCTCTGGAATGGGACGTTGTAGAAAAAGAAATCATTCCTAAAGCTGCACCTGTCTCAGAAAGAGGAAAAGACACTGTTGAGTCTAGCGAAATGACTTAGGAAGAGATAATCAAGAGACAAGCTCTTGATGCAAAAGCAATCTATTCTTTATATTGTGCTTTATCACCTATTGAATATAACAGAATATCATCTTGTGATACAGCCAAAGAAGTCTGGGATAGATTACACATTACTTACGAATGAACCGATTGAGTGAAAGAGACCAGAATCAACATTCTCCTCGGTCAATACGAAGCCTTCAGAATGGAATCAGGAGAATCTATAACTGACATGTTTAGTCGTTTTATAGATATCGTGAATGGTCTTGAAAATCAATGTCAACCAATTTCTGATCCCATGAAGGTAAACAAGCTACTGCGTGGACTCTCCAAAGATTGGAATCACATAAAGACCTCAATTAGAGAGACCCAAAGAATCATGCCACTATCTGTTGATGAATTGGTTGGAACTTTTTAGTCCTATGAAGTGGAACGAATCAATCAAGACGAAGACCCTAAAAGTAAGAAATCCATTGCATTAAAATCCAATGATGACTCTGATGCTACAGATTCTGAAGACGATATGGACGATGAGGAGCTTACTCTCATGATAAGAAAATTTAGAAAGCTGAACAGAAAAGGAAGAAGATTCAACCCAAGGAAACAAAGTTTTCAAAAGCAACAGACTAAGTCTGTTGAAGATGATGAATCAAATAAAGATGTAGTCTGCTTTGAATGTAAGAAAAAAGGACACATCATACCCAACTGTCCTCTTCTGAGGAAGAAGAAAGGAAAAGCTGAAAAGTATCGAAAGGCTCTTAAAGCAGAAACCTGGAGTGATACAGAATGTGAAGAAAGTGATGATGATTATGCCAACATATGTTTGATGGCACAATCGGATTCAGATTCAAATTTCGAGATAGACTCAGATACAGACACTGAATTTGAGGTAAGTAACTTCAAAATCCTTATTAAAGTTTCTAAATACATTGATGAGTTGTGTTTTAGTCTTAAGACTTCTCTTAAAAGGATTTCTGAACTCAAAAAGGAAAATTCTGCCTTAAAACAACAAGAAAATATTTTGAAAGAAAATGTGAAATGTTTAGATATGAATGTTTCTTCTCTTAGAGAAAGTGAAGATAATCTTTCAAAAGAAAATGCATTTTTGAAAAATGATATCTCAAATATTTCCAAAAGATTTTCGATAGGATCTAAGAAACTAAAAAAAATACTTTCTGTTCAAAGACCTTATTTCAATAAATCTGGTTTGGGAATGACTGCTGAAACCATTCCTTTAATCGAGTTTCCTAAAGTGAAAGAAAGAATCAAACAAAGACCCACAAGAAATGCTTACAAAAATCATTTTGAAATGACCTTTGTAAAACCAGAAGGTCGCAATGCTCTTAGATGTTCAAAATGCAATAATGTAGATCATTTTGAGAAAGAATGTCCTATGGTTTGGAGACCTGTCAATAAAATTCGGGCAAAAATCGCATATCAAACTAACTCAAAAAGACCCAAGAAAATATGGGTACCAAAGAAAGCTTGAGTCTCTTTTTAAATGCAGGTCACTATCAAGAAAAATGTGAAATGGTACCTGGATAGTGGATGCTCGAGACACATGACAGGAGATTCAAATTGCTTCATAAAGCTTGTTCAAGTGAATGGTGGAAAAGTCTCATTTGGAGGAAACAACAAAGGAAAAATTGTGGGATTTGGAACTGTGAAGATTGGAAACCTCATAATAAGCAATGTTTCTTTAGTTGAATGACTCAACTACAATCTGCTCAGTGTCAGTCAGCTATGTGATACCGATTTCAAAATCTACTTTCAAGAGGGTATATGTTCATGAACCAGTAAAGACTCTACTCAGTCATTTATGGGACGAAGACATGGAAATATCTACCTCTTGGATGTGAAACCAGATGAATCGCAATGTTTAATTTCAATCCAAGACGAAGTAAGTTTATGGCACAGAAAGCTTGGGCACATCAATATGAAGCAGATAGCCAAAATTTCATCAAAGAAGCTTGTTCGTGGTCTACCCAATTTATCATATCAAAAGTCTGACCTATGTACACCATGCATATTGGGAAAACAGGTAAGAAATTCCTTTAAACCAATAAATCAAGTTTCCACTAACCGTGTACTGCAGCTTCTGCATATGGATCTCTTTAGACCAACCAGAACACAGAGCATTGGAGGTAAGAAATATTACCTAGTAATCATGGATGACTACTCACGATTTACTTGGGTGTATTTCCTGGTAAGTAAGTCTGAAACTTTCTTTTACTTTGAAAAATTTGCTAAAAATGTTCAAAACGAAAAAAAAGGATATGTTATTTCAAGCATAAGAACAGATCATGGAGGTGAATTTGAAAATCAAGATTTTACAAGGTTTTGTGATGAATCTGGTTTTCAGCATTTGTTCTCCTCTTCATATACTCCAAAACAAAATGGAGTTGTGGAAAGAAAGAATAGATCGCTTCAAGAAATTGCTAGAACTCTTCTAATTGAAAGTAACATCTCCTCACATTTTTGGACCGAAGCAGTTTTTACAGCATGTTATATTATCAACGAGTTTTTCTAAGGCCTATTCTAGAAAAAAAAAAAAAAAAAAACCCATATGAATTATTCAAAGAAAAGAAGCCTATTGTTTCATATTTTCATGTGTTTGGATGCAAATGTTTTATACTGAAAAATGCAAATGATCGAGTTGGTAAGTTTGAAGAAAAGTCAGATGAAGGCATCTTCCTTGGATATTCAATCACAAACAAAGCGTACAGAGTCTACAACAAAAAGACTCAAACTGTGGAAGAATCAATGAATGTCAAATTCCAGGATTCGATACAAAATGAATCTATTCAGACTCATCTTGAAGATCCATAACCTACTCCAGACTCTACAAAGTCTAAAGAAACAGCTCAGACTTTGAAGGACCAGCATCAAGTAACTGTTAAAGATTCAAGTGAAGGAAGTGATTATCATTCTGACAAATTAACCAGCAACTGGAAGCATAAGTCCAGTCATCCTAAAGATCTTATCATTGGCGACATTAATGAAGGAATTCGCACTAGATCCAAAATGCGCGAAAAGTCTAGTGCCGTGGCTCTTATTTCTAAAATAGAACCAAAAAGCATAGATGAAGCTTTATCTGATGAAAGCTGGATTGAAGCCATGCAAGAAGAGCTCAAACAATTCAGTATCAATGATGTATGGGAATTGATTCCAAAACCGAAAGGTAAATCAATTATTGGAGCTAAATGAGTTTTCAGAAACAAGATGGACGAGAAAGGAAAGGTCGTAAGAAACAAAGCAAGACTCGTGGCCAAGGGATACACGCAAGAAGAAGGGATAGACTATGACAAGACTTACGCACCAGTAGCAAGGTTAGAAGCAATTCGTTTATTACTTGCATTTGCTTGTCATAAAAATTTCAAGTTATTCCAAATAGATGTCAAAAGTGCCTTCCTAAATGGATTCATCCATGAGGAAGTCTATGTGGAACAACCACCTGGGTTTGAAGACCCAAGGAAACCAGACTCAGTATTCAGACTCAAAAATGCCTTATATGGCTTAAAACAAGCATCTCGAGCTTGGTACGACAGGCTAAGTAAGTTTTTAATCCAAAACGGTTTTGTGAAAGGTAAAGTAAACACTACTTTATTTATTAAAATAGAAAGCAAAAGTTTTGTGCTAGTTCAAATATATGTCGATGATATTATATTCGGATCTCCTAATGAAAGTCTCAATAAATTCTCTAAGACTATGCGGGATGAATTTGAAATGAGCATGATGGGTGAGTTAACCTTCTTTCTCGGGCTTCAAGTGAAACAACTGAAGGAATGAACTTTTATTCATCAAGAAAAATATGCTAATGATCTCGTCAAAAGTTTGGTCGAACAATTGCAAGAAGGCTGAAATACCAATGTCAAGTTCCTTGAAGATAGACAAAGATGAAGAAGGAAAGAAAGTCAACCGAAAGCTATACGGGGTATCATTAGCTCACTTCTTTATCTTACTACTTCTAGACCTGACATTTTGTTTAGTGTTTGTATTTGTGCCAGATTTCAAGCAGATCCTAAAGAATCTCATTTAAATGCTACAAAGCGTATTATTAAATACATTGCTTCAACTTCAAGCATCGGCCTATTGTATCCTAAAAGAGGAGACCTTACTCTTCTTGGATACTTAGACGCAGATCTAGCCGGTTGCAGAGTTGATAGAAAGAGCACCTCGGGTACCTGTCAACTACTTGAAGGGAGGACAGTATCTTGGTTTTTAAGAAAGCAGAGTATAGTAGCTCTCTCTACAACAGAAGCAGAGTATGTAGCTCTTGGAAGTTCCTGTTCACAAATTCTCTGGATAAAACAACAGTTAAGAGACTTTGAAATTGAAGACACATGCACGAAGATTAATTGCGACAACACCAGCACTATCAATCTCACTAAAAATCCAATTCTTCACTCAAGAGCAAAGCATATAGAGATTCGACATCACTTCATTAGAGATCATGTTCAAAATGGAGAAGTTTCGATTCAATATGTTGATTCAAAGAATCAACTGGCGGATATATTCACAAAGCCTTTGGAGAAAAATCAATTTGAAACCATCCATTCCAGACTCAACATTTTGAGGTATGAGGAAATCAAAGTCTAGAGACTTTCATACTTAGACATACAAGACCTTGACTGTAAGTTATTCTCTCTCGAATCTTATCTTGAAAAGGTACGATCGTCAAACTGTGGTTAATTATGCTATATTTAATCGACGTAATTGTTACATCGTTTCCTTTTCAAAAAAGAAGTTATTTTTTGAAATGACTATTTTCGCGGAAAAATGACAGTTATTTTGAAAATGCATCTTTTTATTTCCCTTGTGACGGTTCGTATACCTCTCTTTTTAACCGATCGTGCACTGTTGATTTCCTTTCACTTTACTCTCAAAAACCCTAGAAAGCATCGATCTTCCATTCCCGTTTTCTTCCTTTATTTAATCTTCGAAAAAGTAGTCATCTTTCTTGGGAAAGTCAAGCAATGAATCTTCCAAAAATTGAGAAAGATGTCGTCTTCACGAAAGTCTTCAAGAATCGCAAGCAGGGGACCACGGCGAATGCGTGAGGGGCCTACGCACTTCGATCTCACCGAAGAAGAAGTGTCTCCAAATCAGCAGCAGAGCCCACAACATTCTCAGCAGCGTCACTCTCCTCCATCTAGTCCTCAAGGCATTGATCATCAACAAGAGGAAGAAATCATCGAGGATGCAGATCTTGTAAGAGTTCAAAAGCCCACTTTTATTTATAAGCTGTATCGTGCTTTAAAAGGGACTCGTACTCCTTTGAAGTATGTCGATGATTTTCTTAAAGACAAAGGGTATAGAAATGAATATTTTTTTTTGTGAAAAATGGAAAGTTTGGGAATTGCTCGTAGAGGGGTGGCAGAAGAAACCCTTGCGAATATCCCAAGTGATCCTCGTGATTGGGGAGTTAATCCTATAGATGAGAATGATGATGACAAATTGTACAGCCAATTTCAATCGAGAATGAATATTGTGGTTGAAAATCGAGGAAAAATGGGAAACTTGTTCAGATCGAAGGAACAAAAAGATTTGTACTCAAAATTGCTGAAGCGTGGGGTGATAAACCCTAAGAGTGTGGATTTTGATTTTCTGGATGCTGTAAATGTGAACTTGAGGGAAAAGTTCGGTTATCTTCAACTTGAGCAGTTCTGTTATGACACCATAGAAGCTTACGCTGAATTAACCGCTCATTTCTATTCGAATCTTAGTTTCCTGGATGTGAATAGATTCTCTTTCAGCGTCAAAGATCAAGACTTTGTTGTGGATATGGATATGCTGGCAGATTTGTTAGGAGTTGAGAGAGGAAGATATCAACCGATCAAAGTTTCTATTGCTCGTGCTACACTGGAACTTGTTAAAGACAGGAGAACGGAGGAAAAGATTTCCTACCTAAGGATGAGTGCATTCAACATTTTACTTCACAAGATTGTGATCAATTGCCTCAGACCAAAATCAACTTCTAAGACTGATGTTTCAAGTTCAGAGGCAAAGCTGATGTATGCCATTCTCACTAGGAAAAAGTTTTCTCTTCCTCACACTGTTATGTTCCACATGTATAGAGCAGTGATGAAAGACAGAAGTCAACTTCCTTACCAAAATCTTGTGACGAAGTTATTCAGACATATGAACATTCAGCCTCCACAAATCCTTTGTGCTCGATTGTGTGATCATATGGTGGTAGGACTAAAAATGGTGACCAAAATGCGCCTGAAGGAGCTAAGTAAGGTGTTGGAGAAATTTAAGGAGAAGACTCCTGTAAAATCTCATCAAATCTCCTCTGCATCAAAAAGAAAAGGAAAGGAGCCCATGGTTGCTCCATCCAAGAAAAGGAGAGCTCTCATCGTTGAAGATGAAGATGATGAGAAAGACATCACCATCTCTACAATGGCATTGAAACATCTGAGTCGTTCTGCTCTTGAACAGAGGACTCGAGAAAGAGAAGAGAAAGAAAGAGAGGAGAATGAAGTAGAGGAGAGAGAAGCAGAAGAAAAGGATGCTGAGGAGGCAAGGGATGAAAAAGAAGAAGAAGAAAGAGCACTTGGTGAAAAAGAAGCAGAAGAAGAAGAAGAGAGAATGAATCAAGAAGAAAGAGAGCCTGAAAAACACTCTTCTCCACCTGAAGGCATAAAAACAGGGGGAGATAATGAGAAAAGAGGGATGTTAGCTGCTACCAGTGAGGGAGTCAGCCGTTCTCCAGCCGACCAAGAAGACATTCATGCCTCTCATTTTCCTGAAGATGATCATGACGCTTCATCGCCAAATCTGCGTGATTATTCTGATATGCCATCATCTGCAGGTCGTGCTGAAGCCAGTACGCAGACCGACAGCTCAGCAGATTTTCGCAGAATTATGGATATTCTCTTGGAGATGCGCGGTCAAATTTATGCTCAGGGATGCGAGGTTCAAAACTTGCAAAATGCGGGTCAAGTTTCTTTATGTTCATTGAATGATCAAATCCATGCCCTCTCTATTCAGATTCAGGCCAATGCCAAGGGTGAGGAGATTGCTCAACTGAAAGAAGACTTGAAAAGGCTGGAAGGCATCGTTCAGTCTATGGGAGATTTCCAGCTTGTCCGCGTTCCCAAGCAATCTTGACTTTATTCCATTTTCATCTCAACCTTTTTAATGCTGACAAAAAGGGGGAGAGATGCAAGATTTGAACTTTGACTTTTAATCGTGTGGATTGTTGGATTGTTTTGATGTTTAACTTTGTTTGACTTTATTTTTTGTTTGGATGAGAACTGAACTTGACTTGGACTTGACTGTTTCTATTG
The DNA here is from genome assembly GCA_017140185.1 of Eucalyptus polyanthemos subsp. polyanthemos. Lineage (NCBI taxonomy): Eukaryota > Viridiplantae > Streptophyta > Magnoliopsida > Myrtales > Myrtaceae > Eucalyptus > Eucalyptus polyanthemos. The sequence continues at coordinate 17,711,283 of CM029463.1, read as the reverse complement.
ATATCTTATGGATGGCTTTATCGCATACTAGACTAACCTATTTTCTGTTGTTGCAGATTCTACTGTTATTCATTTAGCCATTTATCTCTATAAGATATGCATATGTGTTTGAGAAATGTTTTGCAGGTCAAAATTGTTCAAATCTGCAGGAAAGTTTTGTCACCATCAAAAAGGGGGAGATTGTTGGAAAAAATCTTCTTGAAGTGTTTTGAAGCTGACAAAACGTTTCCATCAGTCTAGTATGAAAGTTTGCAAACTCTGCTATTTAAAGTCTGAAGACCTCGGGACAGCCAGACTCAAGATTCAAAGTCTATCATCATTGACAGTCTCGAATCCGTTGAAGAAAGGTTATCCAGAACTGGATGTTTCATTAAGGATATGACCTTATCGACTAGAGAAGATCTCTTGGTTGGAAAAGACATAATGGAATTATTTGATTGATCGAGATTGACTCGACGATTAATGATCTGATGATTGCCTAAATATTCTTGGAAGGTTCTACTAATGGAAACCGAGATCCTGATTGTATGGGCGAACATGACTGATGGGCTATCGACATGTTCCTTTAATAGCTCAAATAATCTTCTTAATTGATTCTGTCCAACGGGTAGATTGGAGGAATTCCTTTGGTAAGTGCCAACGGATAAAGGAGTATATAAGGAAGACATTCTAAGTTGTTCGAGGTGTGCGCGATAGAAGAATTCCAAAGTCTGAAGCTTCCTGTTGTTTAGACAATTCCTTTGAGCGAGTCCTTGTATACAAAAGAGAGTCTTTATTTGCGAGAAACCTTAAGGAGGTGTGGTAGAACATCTACACTGTGGAATCATGGAAAAGCTGTGCTGTAACTTCTCTTTTGTTCATAGTGAAATCCCGCCGGTGGGCTGTCAGTGCGGAAGAGTGGACGTAGGCTTGAAATAAGCCGAACTACTATAAACATTGTGTTCAATTTTCTCTTCCTTACTCTCTTTACTTTAATCGTACTTCATTTTGATAATCAATAGAGAACTTCATTTCTATCAGTTGCCTAGAATCGCTTCCGTATCTCGATAAATTGTTTATGCACCTATTCACCCTCCTCTAGGTGGTTATACTAGCTATATCACCATTCACGCTGCAAAGGCCGGTGGTTATCAAGTAACATTTGTTTTTTGGTCATAAGTGTTCCAAAATGAGTGGTACTCTTATCTTTTTTGAATTAATAAAATTCACGTTCCAAAAATAGTGTGGATTATATAGTGTGAATTACGAAATAACATTTTCATTGTATAAAAAGCCGGATCGAGCATTTACTACTCCTTGATTGTTTACAAATGTTTTGAAAGCGTGCTATGCAAAGTATTGTGAAGTAATAGTGATCCATAGAGTGATAGCATATCAATGGGGACTTTTCGAAGTTTGCCTTTTGGATATAGTTTGAGACTGAGTCCTTTAGTGAAAGGTTGGTCATGTCATCCCCATTTTAAATAAATAACACTATGGTTGAGTTTAACATATCAAGTAACATTTGTTTTTTGGTCATAAGTGTTCCAAGATGAGTGGTACTCTATCTTTTTTGAATTAATAAAATTCATGTTCCAAAAATAGTGTGGATTATATATAGTATGAATTACAAAATAACATTTTCATTGTATAAAAAGCCGGATTTAGCATTTACTACTCCTTGATTGTTTACACGTGTTTTGAAAGCGTGCTATGCAAAGTATTGTGTGAAAGAGCTAGTACGAACACTTAGAGGGGAGTGAATAGGTGTTAAAAGAAATTCTTGCGGAAACGTTTGTAAATACTTTCTCTTTGGGGCTGGAATCTACAAAGTAATGGACTAGAGCAATTAAATAATTTTACAAATGAATAAAAGAGTTCATGAAAGAGAATAGAAAGACAATATCAAGCCTACGTCCACTCTCCCGTACTGACGGTCTACTGGCTGGATTTCACTATGAATCAAAAAAAAAATTTACAATCTCACATCTTTAATTTTACAGTGTAGAAACTATACTACACTCTTCCAAAGTCTCACAAGCGTTTGCTCTCTCTTTTGAATACAAGTTAAACTCGACAATTGAAATAAGAAAGAACTAGGAAGTTTCAGATTTTGAAATTTTTTTTTCACCCACTTCTTCGAACAACTTAAGGGTCTGCCTTAAATACTCATTTATGCCATCTCAACTATTAACAGTTTCTAAAGGAGTTATTCCAATCTACCCGTTGGACAAAATCAATTAAGGAGATCTCAAGTCATTTTAGGAATGTGACGAGAACCCATTAATCCTCCTCACCCATACAGTTAGGATCTTGGTTTCCATAAGTAGAACCTTTCAAGTATACTTTGCCTTTCAAGAGATCTGATTATCTGAATTGATTCCAATAAGAATAATTGATAATAAGGTGCTATATACAACCATAAGATCTTCCACAATCCATATGAACCAAATCCTTGAAGATAAACCCGCATCTTGATAAGTTTTCACTCTTTGGTTTGGAACCTATCAGTGAGGACAGACTTTAAGATTAAAGTCTAGCAGTCTTCAGACTCTGATAAAAGAATCTGGAGTTTTTCAGACTATAACGCTTGAGTCTACAAGTTTTTAGACTAGACTTTTGGAAATGTTTTGTCAGCTTCAAAACAGTCGAGGAGTTTTCTCTAACATTGTGAAGTAATAGTGATCCATAGAGTGATAGCATATCAATGGGGACTTTTCGAAGTTTGACTTTTGGATATAGTTTGATACCGAGTCCTTTAGTGAAAGGTTGGTCATGTCATCCCCATTTTCTAATAGGATTTGGGGTGTCGAAAAAGAATAGTAATTGGAATGATGTGAGCAATGAGCACAGAAGCGTCCAATACTTTGATAAAATATATGATCAGGAGCTTTGTGCTTCATCAGTTTACAAGAGGACGGCGAAAACAACGTAGAAACGGAGGCTGACTAATCAAGATGTTCGTGTCTTGTTCTTCTTCTATTCTATATAAATAGAGACATCTTGCGAAACCTACCAATCATCCAAAGATCATAGTTCAGGATGTCTCCGAGACAATTCATTCTCGCACTCCTGCTCTTGATTTCTCTGGAGTTGACACACGCAACAATATACCGAATCGACGACCGTTCCTACAAAGTCCCCGGAGGAAACAAATATGCCAAAGAATTGAACATCGGCTACCAGGTAAGGGTTCTATTTGGCGCTACTCGAGCAGTTTTGAGCACCTTCAATCAAACAGAAGGCGAAGGCAAGAAGTACGATGTGGTAACTCTCCTAACCAAGAGCTTCAACAACCCACTCACGGTCGCCAGTACTAAAGGCAACCTCATCCGTTTGAACGCTGATTATCTCCAATGCTACAGAGGAGATATACAGGAAGAGTTCGCGGAGTGGTGTACCACGAAATGACGCACGTCTGGCAATGGACCAGCAATGGTATGGCCCCTAGAGGGCTTATCAATGGCATTGCCGATTACGTGAGATTGAAAAGCGGGCATGCATCCAAAAGCTGGCCGAGGAAGGGCTCAGGATCGAGATGGGACGATGGTTATGCAGTCACGGCTTATTTTCTCGAATATTGCAATGACCTAAAGCACGGTTTTGTCGCCGAGCTCAATGCTCTCATGAAGGATTCCTACTCCGAGGCGTTCTTCGTCCAGTTGCTTGGAAAGTCCGTGCACCAGCTGTGGGGCAATTATAAACTTGCTTATGCCACCAGAAGGATCCCCGGCAGCGAGGAAGGCTATCAAAGGCCGCCCACCAGCACCAGCGCCATCAACAATTACCTCCCATCGATGCCAGGATATGAGCCAAAGCACGACGCCTCCCAGAGACCCATGGAGAAATACTTTGATGCCTCGCGCACAGAGCTCGCTGGAGTCGCACAAGTCGCACATGAAGCTCACAGCTTTCGACAAAATGACTTTGCAGAGACAGCAAAAAACTTGTTTACGAGTGCAATGGAGTCCGGAAAGTTTGGCGCATGGATTCCTTACCTCAAATCGAGGAAACTAGACATGAATCCATGACCTGCAGTTTGGATTCCTTACCGGCAGTTTCTATCAGCTAGTATGGACGACTTCTTCATGATTATGCGCAGCCATCGGAACATACAGCGGATCATGGTCCACTATAAATAAGCGCTGTGTTCCGAGCTATATATCCTCAGTGTGCCTGTTGGTAAGGGCATACGTGTACGTTGTTTTAGAATTTGAACTATGTTACTCTACTATTGATATATGAAACTACGTTGTGGAGGAGATTATATATGGTTCAGATGTTACTGAATCTGTCATATAAGAGTATATTTTAACTCCCTTTTATCACATGAAGTCCTATTTTCCATTTGTAGGACTTCGATAATACTTTAAGGTCTCTATTCTTACGAAGAAGATAAGCCCTGCGCCTCTTGTTGCCAATCCCCTGTGTACGATAATGATTTATAGGATCAGTTGGTGACCTTCTGTTGGGTGAGCAACAGGAACTGTCCGAACTAAACTAAACTGGTTGTTTCTGAGCAGTTCCTAAAGGCATCGGTCCAATTCTCAGTTCCCAATTTTTTGGAATCGGTGATCTTTGATACGGACCATCTTGAACAGACCAATTAATTCTTTAAAAAATTTCTTACAAATATGTAAAAACTAAAAAGCCCTGATCCCTTTCTGATATTGCTTTGCTTCTCGCTGAATTTTCAAGAGAGTTTCTTCTGGCTGCTATTATTGCTAGTTTCTTATTCTTTTCTGGTATGTATTTTCTCATTGCCTGCTTTATGCGTGTGCGTTCTGGGTTGTTGCTTGACTAGCCCCCTTTAATCATAGTGACTCGAAGAGAGTTCGTGTACTCATGTCTGGTCTTGTTCGGTGCAGTTCTCAGAATGACGAACGGCCAAAGACAATCTGAGTTCTCTCCCGCAAATAAAACCAATTTAAATATGGATCATCATCATGTCTTCTGGATTACTGCTTTTTGGGACCACATGCTTAAAAGAAAAAAAAACGGTTTCATTGACCCACCTAGGATCCGAACCAGCCTGATTAATCTAGTTCCAAGACCAAGTGGTCTGGTTCCCAATCCAGAAACTGGGAATTAACCCCTCTGGTCCAATTCCTGATTCCTAGGTGGAAAACGAACTACTTAAGAATCGATGCACCTAATCTTCTCATTCTCTCTTCTCTCACTTTCTCCTTTCACTTATTAATGTTGGACAATTTGACTTGTTCCGAACGGAATTTGTTTCAGTCACGGTATAAGAAGTTATAGGCCACCTAATTGTATGGTAAATTGTTGATAGCTTACCAGCACTTAATGATAATTTTTTGAACAATTAGAAATTCTTGAGAGTTTTGACCTTTTATTGAATTTATTTTTCTTTCTTATTAGTGACTTAAATTTCATTTTGGGCGAAGACTTTAATTCACCATCTTCTATATGTATCTATCAATGCCTATTTTAGTGCCTTGCCAACCTTTTACAAATTAAATTATTAATTAGTTATGGATTACCAACTCTCGTTACTTACAAACACGTATTTGATTTTTATTTTGATTTTTGAACCTTCGTTATTGTTTATAATATTTTCCTTGTCTGTCTTACAAAAGCCGTAAAGGTATCGAATCCTAATTTGATGAATTTACCAACCTTTATCTATGTGTCTTGCCCTTTTCTGTTATTGTTTATAATATTTTCCTTGTCTGTCTTACAAAAGCCGTAAAGGTATCGAATCCTAATTTGATGAATTTACCAACCTTTATCTATGTGTCTTGCCCTTTTCTCTTATTTGGTTACGTACGCTTGTGTGAGTTAGTTACCGAACGTTTATTCGATGTTTTTACCAACTTCTCTCTTCTCTTATGGAAAAATTATTCTTTTGCTACCCTTATTACCATTACAATGACTTACCACCCTTTACTTGGGTGACTCATATTTTTGTTCAATTGAGTTACTAACTAGTTTTGGTTTACCAAATCTCATCTGGGAGATTATTACCAACGTTTATGCTCTTTTCTATTTCAGAATTCTTTATTTAGTCATCACTTAAAATTTCCTTGTTCACCGAAATTTTAATTCTTTTTTTTGTCTTTCAAGTAGATCACCAACTTACTCAAATCACTACCAACTCCTATTTGAGTTAGTTACCAATATTTTTTTGATTTGTTTAGATATCAACTTTATTATCTTTAAGGAAAAAATTTCTCTCATTGTATAACAAATTTTATTTTCCTTTTAGCAACAGATTAAAATTATCATCCATCATATTAAATTATCAAACTTTATTTGTGCAACTTATGAAACTTTCTCTTATGTAAATTTCCAATTTGTGTTGAGTTTCAACTCTCATGCTTTCCAACATTTATGTCTTTTTCTTATTTTTAATAATTTCTCTACTGAGTTTAGGCTTCTATTTGCATTACTTATGAACTCTCAAACTTTACGAACTCTTTTTTAAGTAACTACCAATGTCAATCAGAGTGATTACCAACTTTTCTCCGATCACATTACCAATTAATTTCATGCTACTAACTTTTATTTGAGTAAGATACCAATGTTTATTTGTTTTGTTTCATTTTAAATTACCCACTTGTCTTATTTCCAATACACCAATGTTGTTCAATCCATTACTGCATCAAGTTGGCAAATTTTAGTGTTGATTGCACTTCTAAAAAGTTTTGACACTCAATTGCACTTTCGCGACTAGCTTTAGGAGTTTTTGTTCCCTTTTCCTTAAATGTCTTGGGCTTCCAACTACTCTTCTCTCGCTCTCTCTGCCTAACATTCCTGGGCATGACAGCCAATGGGGTTCTAGGCCATTATAAATGCACCAAACTAAGTTCACTCCACCGATCCAATAAAAAATAGGCCATCCATATTGGATTAGAATTCACACAATGTCGTTTCCTTACTTTTGTGGCCCAGCCACATTATGTTGCGCAGAAGTCTATTAATAAAATGTTCTTACTTTTATTTATGAAAAAAAAACGTAAAATTAAAGAATTAATTGCCCCTCAATTACTATGATTTAAAAAATGGTGGGTCACCAAAGCTCCTTCAAGACCAATTACGACATAAGTGAAAGCTAGAATTTGCAAATTGTCATCCGTTTCTTACTAAGAGATGGAACGTACTCAATAGAGAAATAAGTAAAAAAAAAAAAAAGAGTAACTCATTAATGAGAGCTGTTAGCACATGGAATATTGGAGTTTCTTTGTGTCTGGTCTCAATGGCTTATTGCCAAGTTTCCTAAGACATCGCTGCTATTCAGTTGGACGCATTCACGTCAGGTTTCGTAGGAAACATCGAAGGGTTGGTTGCCTAAAACAGATGCAACCCTTCAATTGAACAAATGATGAGGAGAGTGACAGTTTTGTGCTTCTTCCCTAGCCCATCTGGCGACGTTCTCATCAGTTTGCCAGAGGACGGCAAAGACAACGTAGAGAATCTAAACTGCAGAAGCACTTGCCCATGTCGTTCCACAATAGCTCCTCAGAGAGGCTGACTAATCAAGACTTCTGTAACGCCCCGACCCTAGGGCACGCACACATCCTTCTCTTGGTCGATTCTAATATGTGATATCCCAGGACTATATATCGCCAACCCTTTCTTTTATTAAGCACATGCGGAAGCAATTATAAATCCCTAGACAATAAAACAATGAGATAGAAAAGCAGGACCATATTTATCATATTGAAACTTATAACCAAACCTTTTATACAAAACACAAACCAGAGTACTTCACAACTTTTTATACTATTTCTATTCACATCAAATTAGAGATCTTAAAAGAAGATATAATCTCAGTCCATCAGGATCATATTTAAGACTCCTCTCAGTATTATCTTTTTCTTTCAAAAATCCTTCTCCTCAGGTTTCACCTTCAAGTTCTCCTCCTCAGCTCCTCATCATGGTCCTGAAATGTTTTTTCCCAAACCGGGATGAGACTACGTCTCAGCGAGTTCTACCCCACTAAGCCCGATTAGTAAACTATTATACTATAGGCTGCCTATACACGCACAGGGCAGAAGACGTACCTTGGCATCAGTCTCAACCTGCAATTCAAGGTTATATACAGATACCTCAAATATCTCAATGCACAATCAATCAAATCACATATCGAAGTATCGATCAAATCAACCTAGTCGATTACATGCCAACAAGACCACTCATGGTCATTTCCAATCAGTCAATCAATTCACGACATCAAATCAAAGCAATGATCAATCGACCTAGTCGATTACATGTCAGTCAGACCATTTCTAGGTCAATTTAATTATTCCATCTCAATCCCCAATTACGAATCACGATCCTCAGATCACATCTTGAGCATAGGTGGAAGACATAGTCCCACTCGACAACATTCAATATTTAATGGCTTTACGGTCCCACTCGACCACTTTCGATGTTCAATGGCTTTACGGTCCCACTCGACCACTTTCGATACTCAATGGCTTTACGGTCCCACTCGACCACTTTCGATACTCAATGGCTTTACGGTCCCACTCGACCACTTTCGATTCTCAATGGCTTTACGGTCCCACTCGACATCCCGGGCCCCACTGTGTAATATTTTCCGCTTTGGGTCACTCGCCCTAGCGCGGACGAACCGCCATCCCAGCCACGGTCTCTTCCCTCACGGCTTTAAAACGCGTTACACAGGTGAGAGGGACCCAAGCCTTATAAGCTAACCAAGATCTCCCTCCCTAGGCAATGTGGGACAAGAGAGGAGGTTGTTACACTAATATTGTCCGCTTTGGGTCACCCGCCCTGGCGCAGATGAACCGCCATCCTAGCCACGATCTCTTCCCTCACGGCTTTAAAACGCGTTACACAGGTGAGAGGGACCAAAGCCTTATAAGCTAACCAAGATCTCCCTCCCTAGGCGATGTGGGACAAGAGAGGAGGTTGTTACACTCTCCACCTCTTAACAGAATAGCGTCCTCGCTATGGCCCCACGGGCGTCAGAACAGCATTCAAGCTGTGGTCCCACACGCGGTCGGGAGTCGGCTTTGATACCACTTGTAACATCCCGAGCCCCACTATGTAATATTGCCCGCTTTGGGTCACCCGCCTTGGCGCGGACAAACCATCCCAGCCACGGTCTCTTCCCTCACGACTTTTCGATACTCAATGGCTTTACGGTCCCACTCGACCACTTTCGATACTCAATGGCTTTACGGTCCTACTCGACCACTTTCGATACTGAATGGCTTTACGGTCCCACTCGACCACTTTCGATACTCAATGGCTTTACAGTCCCACTCTACCACTTTCGATACTCAATGGCTTTACGGTCCCACTCGACCACTTTCCAAATTCAATGGCTTTACGGTCCCACTCGACCACTTTCGATATTCAATGGCTTTACGATCCCACTCGACTACTTTCAAAATTCAATGGCTTTACGGTCCCACTCAACCACTTTCGATATTCAATGGCTTTACGGTCCCACTCGACCACTTTCGATATTCAATGGCTTTACGGTTCCACTCGACCACTTTCAATACTCAATGGCTTTACGGTCTCACTCGACCACTTTCGATACTCAATAGCTTTACGGTCCCACTCGACCACTTTCAAAATTCAATGGTCAATACTCAACGATTTCTCAATGAAATAATTAACCATAACCATTTAGGAATATATCCTAAATTCCACATTCAATTCAATTTGGCACAATTCAAAGCTCAAATAAATAAACAGACTGCGACATGACAATAAGCACGAGATTTTGGTCGTCGGCCATCTCAATCTTAATTTCAAAAAATAAATAATTAATTAATTAATTTCGAATATTAATTATTAAATATTAAAAATTCCGTTTAGCTCAAAATAAGGCTCAATTGAATAAATGAACTTCACCACGGTCATCAGCATAAATTTCCGGTCACGGGCCATCCCGATTGAATTTTTGGAAAATAATTAATTAATTAATTAATTTCGAAAATTAAATAATTAATATTAAAAATTCAATTTAGCTCAAAATAAAGCCAGATTAAATAAATGGACTTTACCACAGTCATCAGCATAATATTCCGGTCACTGGCCATCCCAGTTGAATTTTTCGAAAAATAAATAAATAATTAATTAATTAAATTCCGAAAAATAATATTTAAATGCCAATAATCCCACTTAGGCCCGAATCGCCAAATTGAAGCCCGATTAGGGGTCGTAAAATTCCTGAGATGCTTCCAATAATTAGTAGACCACATTTACTTGCTAATTGCGCAATCAATTTATCTAAATCGCATCACAATTGACTAATAATTGCTAATTTATTATAATCTAACAACCTAAACATAATTAATTAAAACTAAACCAACCTGAAGCATAATTAGCCAACTAATCCTGGATTAGTGAGATTACTCACCAAATCGCGCGCAAATCAGATCAATCCGACGGGGGCGACGCGAGGAAGAATTCTTCCCAAAGCACAGCTCGGGTTCGGGGCCCGGAAACGGCCCAAAAGTGGGCCTGAACCAGCTGGAAACCCATTTCATGGGTTGCGGTTCAAGGCTTGCCGGAGCTAATCCGGCGGCTAGGGCGGCGAGGGGAGGCCGGCGGAGGGCGAGGGAAACGTCGGGGAGGTCCGGCGGTGCTAGGCAGTGGCCAGAGGCGGCTGGATGGGGCGGAATCGAGCTGAACAGGGGCCGAACAGGGCTGTCTCATGCAGGGAAGGGGCGCCTGGGCGGAGGAGAGGGCAGGTGGCGCACGGCAGCGAGCGGCGGACGCGGGGCGTGCAAGCACGGGCGGCGGGACGGGTGGCGACGGCAGCCGCGGCGAGCTGCTGCTTTTGCTCTTGGTTTAGTTCATTCGACGCACAGGGAGGAAGAAGAAGAAGAAAGAGAGAGAGAGAGAGACACACACACACACACAATCATCCACGTCCAATTCCTCGAAATTGAGCACGTGGGTCGGGTCAGGCTTGTACTTCCTTAACATCGACACGTGAAAGACGTCATGCACTTGCGCCAATCTTGGTTGCAACGCAAGACGATACACTAGGTTTCCGATTCTTTAAGAATCTTAAATGGACCTACGAACCTCGGACTCAGCTTGCCTTTCTTACCAAAGCGCGAAGTTCCCCTCATTGGCGACACTTTCAGAAAAGCGTAATCACCAACTTGGAATTCCAAAGACCTTCGACGCTTATCTGCATAACTTTTCTGCCTGCTCTGCTGATAACTGTTGTTGTAGGCGAATTCCACCAGATGAAGCTGATCGTCCCAACTTCCTTTGAAGTCTATTACACACGCTCTCAGCATATCTTCAAGAGTCTGAATCGTCCTTTCTGACTGGCCATCCGTCTTAGGATGATATGCTGTACTATACTGAAGCTTTGTACCTAAAGCACTCTGCAAGATCTTCCAAAAAGCAGCAGTAAACCTCGGGTCTCTATCAAACGTTATCGTAACCGGCCCTCCATGCATTCGAACCACTTGACGCACATACAGGTCTGCGTGCCTATCCAAACTCAGGTCCTTTCGAACTGCAATGAAGTGAGCCGACTTTGTCTGCCTGTCGACTACTACCAAAATCGAATCATTCCCCCTCTGACTCCTTAGTAGTCCAGTCATGAAGTCCATCGTGATATGCTCCCATTTCCACTCTGAGATCGCGAGAGGTTGTAGAAATCCTCCCGGCTTACAATGTTGGACTTTTACTTGCTGACAGGTCAAACACTTGGCCACATACTTGGCGATGTCCGCCTTCATACCTGACCACCAGTAGTGTTGACGCAAATTCTAATACATCTTAGTGCTTCCAGGATGAACGTCGTAACTGCTACGATGTGCTTCAGATAAAATTTCTTCTCTAAGCTCTACATCGTCAGGTACAACCAAACGTCCACGAAGCCTCAGTACCCCATCATCAGAAACTTGAAAATCAGTCTTTCTTTTATCGGTATCCTCTTGAAGAATTCTCTGTACGTCTAGATCTGTCGGTTGAAGTTGTTTGATTCTGACCTGAACATCCGGCTCAATTATGAGGGTGGCCATAAAACTTGAGTGGTGGCCTACCTAAAATTTGAATTCCGAATCTCGAGCTCTCTCAATTAAGTTCCACTCCTTAACCAAGATCCGCGCCACTGAAGACTTCCGACTCAATGCATCGGCGACCTTGTTCGCCTTTCCCGGGTGATATAGAATATCACATTCGTAGTCGTTCAGTAATTCCATCCATCGATGCTGTCTCATGTTCAACTCCTTCTGAGAAAACAAATACTTGAGACTCTGATGGTCCGTGAAGATCTGAAACTTTTCTCCGCACAATTAGTGCCTCCAAATCTTCAACGCAAATATGATGGCTGCAAGTTCTAAGTCATGCGTCGGATAGTTCAATTCATGAGGTCTCAACTGTCGGGAAGCGTATGCAACAACTTTGCCATGTTGCATCAGCACGCAATCCAATCCCCTGAATGACGCATCACTATAGATCTCGAATCCTCCAGGACCAGATGGAATCATTAGTATAGGTGCGGTAGTCAGGTTTTCCTTCAGCTCTTGGAGACTACGCTCGCACTTGTCTGACCATACAAATTTCTCTTCTTTCTTCAGGAGCTTTGCCAGAGGCGATGCTATCGATGAGAACCCTTCCACAAACCGTTTGTAATAACCTGCTAACCCCAGAAAATTTTGATCTCTATCACTGATGTCGGTCTCGGTCACTTGATCACGGCTTCTATCTTACTCGGGTCGACGGAGATTCCTTCTTCAGAAATCACATGACCTAATAACGTAACACGAGTCTGATATTGCTAGTATGAGTACCTAGAGGGGGGTGAATAGGTATACAAAAATTTTCCTCGATAATTTCTGTATACTTGCACAGTACTTAGACAATTGAAAGATTTGCGAAGAGTAATAATCAACGTAAGACTAAGTAAGGAAAGAGAGAATTAAACACGCGGTTTATAGTGGTTCGGCTTGATCCAAGCCTACGTCCACTCTTCTGCACTGACAGCCAATTCGGTTGGATTTCACTATGAACAAAGAGATGTTACAGTGTTGATCTTCCTTGACTTCTTGGTGTAGATGATCTACCACACTCGCTCAAGGTATCACCAAATACAAACACTCTCTGTGTATACAATTTCGCTCAGACTGTATCGACTAACAATCAAGGTTCTTCAGACTCTGGAATTTTTCTATCAATCACACACACTTAAAACAACTAGAACGTCTTCCTTTTATACTCCTTTATGCCATCATAACCGTTGGCACTTACCAAAGGAATTCCTCCAATCTACCCGTTGGACGGAATCAATCAAGAAGATCATCCGAGCTATTTAAGGAATCTGATGATAGCCCATCAATCCTGTTCGCCCATACAATCAGGATCTTGGTTTCCAAGAATAGAACAATCCAAGAATATTTCGTCGACCATCGGATCTTCAATCGATCGTAGATAAGAATCAAAGAATCCGAAATGATTATCCAACCAAAGAATCTTTTCTAGAGGATAGGATCGAATCCTCAACCATATACTTCGGCTTTGGATTTCCTTCGTCATTGGATTAGAAAGACTGTCAGTGAGAATAGACTTAAGTCTTAAGTCTTGAGTCTTGAGTCTTGAGTCTTGAGTCTTGAGTCTTGAGTCTCGAGAATACAAAGTCTTCGACTTTAAAGCTGTCGGTCTCCGAACATCCGAGTTAGGCGAAAGAAACGTTTTGTCGGCTTCAAAATATTAGGAAAGATTTCTCCAACAATCTCCCCCTTTTTGATGGTGACAAAACTTTCTTGTAGATTTGAACAACTTTGACTGCAAAAACATTTCTCAAGCAATATGGCTAACTCATAAAGATTAATAAAACAACCGGACTCGCATCCACGAGAAAATTGGTTAGTCTTTCATTAGTAACACCATATAACAACACTTGAAATAAATGCAACCGAGTCAAGCATCGAATCCACACCAATTCGATCAAATTCACACCCAAGTTCAAGTTCTCAAGTCATACTCAAAAATAAACATAACTACTAAAAAGTTTTAAAGATATTGAAAAGTTGTTGGTTCAAATTGGTTCTCCCCTTTTTGTCATCATTAAAAGGGTGAGAAAGGAGTCATGTCTGCAGGGGAATGCGCACGATCTGGAAATCCCCAATGGACTGGACTACTCCTTCGAGCTTCTTCAGGTCTTCCCTCAGTTGAGCTACCTCTTCTCCTTTAGCATTGGCTTGAAGTTGCAGAGCGAGGTCTTTGAATTTATCCTCGAGAGACGAAGATGCTTGTCCAGCATTCTTCATGGCACTGGATTTCACGATCCCGGCATATATCTGTCCACGCATTTCCGAAAGAATATCCATGATACGACGAAAATCTGCGAGAATCGTCCGTCTGTGTACTAGCATTGGCTTTCTCAGATGGTGTGTATGCAGACGATGGCGCTTCTGTAAAGTCTTGCAGATTTGTATCGTGACCTTCTTCAGGTAATTGAGAGACCTGAACTTCTTCTAGGTCTTCTGGAGATTGTCTTAGATCTTCACTGTCAGCAGCATGAGGTGTGGACCTCTCTTGCTCGCCAACTCCCCCTGTCTCTAAGACATCGAGAGGGGAAGAGTGATGATCATGCTCTTGATTTCCCTTCTCTCCAGATTCATCAGCAGACTTTGCTTTTTCTCCTTCTCCTTCTTCTTCTTCTTCCCTGTTCTTCTGAAGTTCTGACAGTTGAGACACAGAACGTCTGGTTCTTGTTAGTGCTTGGATAGTGGGATCTTCATCCTCTTCATCTTCATCTTCATCCTCCAGGATGAGAGTTCTTTTCTTCTTTTTCGATGGGGCACCAATGGCCTCCTTTCCCTTTCTCTTTAAGGCAGACTGAACTGGAGATTTCACTCTGAATTTCTCCATTGCCTTTGAAAGTTCTTGCAGACGCATCTTTGTTAACATCTTCAAACCTACCACCATCTTATCACACGATCGAACACAAAATGATTGTAGCGGTTCAATATGCATGTGTCGAAGATCTTGGTCACCGGACCCGGGATAAGATAATTGTCCTTTGTTTTTCGACATTGCTGTACATATGGAAGAGAATAGTGTGCGGTAGAGAAAACTTCCGTCTGAGTTGATCGCGTACATCAACTTTGCTTCGAAAAGAGACACGAAGTCTTTGACGTAGACTTTGGTCGAGACAGTTGATCACAATCTTATGAAGCACAATGTTGATTGCCTTCATCCTTGAGTAGGTAATTTTCTTCTCTGCGTCCATATCTTTGACAAGATCCGAGTAGTACGAGCAGGTGAGACTTTGATTGGTAAATATCGTCCTCGTTCAACTCCAACTATGTCCGCCAACATATTCACATCTACCACGTAGACTTGGTCTCGAACACTGAATGAAATTCTATTTGCATCCAAAAAGCTAAGATTTGAATAGAAATAAGCGGTCAGTTGAGCATACCCGTCCGTAGAGTCAGAGCAAAAAGTCTCAAGTTGAAGCAAATTCAACTTTTCTCTTAAGTTCATTTTGATGGCGTCCGGGAAGTCAAAATCAACACTTCTAGGGTTTATCACCCCTCTTTTCAACAGCCTGAAATACACTTTTTCCGATCCTTAGATTTAAACAAATCCATCCGATTTCCTTTCACCTTTGCTGCCACACCCATTTTAGGTTGAAATTCAAGGAACATTCTGTCATCATCGTTCCCTTCAATCAGATTTTGTCCTGGCAAATGAGGGTCACTGGGAATGTTCGCAAGAGCCTCCTCTGCCCTTCCTTTAGGAGCAACTCCCAATTCTTCCATTTTCCGCAGAAAAAGATACTCATTCCCATAATTTTTGTCCTTACGGAAGTCATCTATATATTTTAATGAAGAACCGGAGCTTTTCAACGCACGATAAAGCTTATAGATAAAGGAGGGTCTTTGGACTCTTCTTGGGTCGGCTTCCTCGATTATCTCTTCTTCCAGATTTTGACTTGCACCTTGTGGGGCGGAGGTGTTGAATGACGTGGAGGAGAGCGAATCGGACTTTGTCGCTGACTTGATAAGTCTTCTTCCTCGGTAAGATCGAAGTGAATCGGTCCCTTCTCCATTCTTTGTGGTCCCCGCTTTGCGATTCTTGATGATTTCCTCGAAGACGACATCTTTCTTTGTCTATTGGAAGATTCCTTCACTTGCTTTTCCCAAGAAAAATGACCACTTTCTCGACGACGAACAAGAAGTAGAAAAACAGTATCGGGAGGAGAGTGCCTTTTAGGGTTTTGAAGATTGGGCGAAGAGAAACTGTATATATATAACTCAGTTTTTTGAAAAAGGGAAGTTCAATCGGTACAAGGAAAGTGTACGAACACTTCTTTTCAAAATCAATAACTCCTCAAATTAATCCCTTATAAAAAGACAAGATTTCGAATTTCACACGGATTATAATCGAACGAAAGATCGTACCTTTTCAAATTTAGATAAAATAACTAAACAAGAATTCGTACCTTTTAGATAAAATAGCAACTTACGGTCTTTAGCCATGAATGTTTGAGTCTCATGATTTAAAGTCGAGAGATCGAGTCTTAGAGTTGGTGAGTCTCTAGACTTTAACTTCTTCAAGCTTCAAAATGTTGAGTCTTGAACGGATAAAGTCGAATTGATTTTTCTCCAAAGGCTTTGTGAATATATCCGCTAGTTGACTCTTTGAATCAACAAATTGAATTGAGATTTCTCCATTTAGAATATGATCTCTAATGAAGTGATGTCGAATCTCAATATGCTTTGCTCTTGAATGAAGGATTGGATTTTTGGTGAGATTGATCGCGTTTGGTGTTGTCACATCGATTTACGTGCATGAGTCTTCAATGCCAAAGTCTTGTAGCTGTTGTTTTATCCATAGAATTTGCGAACAGCAGCTTCCAAGAGCTATATACTCTGCTTCTGTCGTTGAGAGAGCTACGGTGCTTTGCTTCCTTGAAAACCAAGACACCATCCCGTTTCCAAGCGATTGACAAGTTCCGAGAAGTGCTCTTTCTATCGACTACGCAACCGGCGGATACGCATCGAGTATCCTAGAAGATTAAAGTCTCCCCTCTTTGGATACCAAAGACCGATGCTTGAAGATGCAGCAACGTATTTGATAATACGTTTCACGGCAATGAGATGTGATTCTCTAGGATCTGATTGAAACCTAGCACAGATGCAAACACTCAACAAAATATCGGTCTAGAAGCGATAAGATAAAGAAGTGAACCGATCATGCTTCTATACGCTTTTGATCAACTTTCTTCCCTTCTTCATCTTTATCTATCTTCAAGGAACTTGACATTGGTATGTCAGTCTTCTTGCAATTTTCCAATCCAAATCTTTTGACAAGATCATTAGCATATTTTTCTTGGAAGATAAAAGTTCCTTCCTTCAATTGCTTTATTTGAAGGCCAAGAAAGAATGTTAATTCTCCCATCATACTCATTTCAAACTCATCCTGCATAGACTTAGAAAATTTCTTGCAAAGACTTTCATTAGAGGATCCAAAAATAATGTCATCAACATATATTTGAACGAGTAAAAAGATTTTGTTTTCCTTTTTGATGAATAGAGTAGTGTCTACTTTACCTTTAACAAAGCCGTTCTGTAATAAGAACTTACTTAGTCTGTCGTACCAAGCTCGAGGTGCTTGCTTTAGACCATACAGAGCCTTTTTCAGTCTGAAGACTGAGTCTCGCTTCTTTGGGTCTTCAAATCCAGGCGGTTGTTCCACATAAACTTCCTCTTGGATAAACCCATTTAGGAAAGCACTTTTGACGTCCATTTGGAATAACCTGAAATTTTTGTAACAAGCAAACGCAAGTAATAGACGAATAGCTTCTAACCTTGCTACAGGAGCGTAAGTCTCATCATAGTCTATTCCTTCTTCTTGCGTGTATCCCTTGGCCACGAGTCTTGCTTTATTTCGTACGACTTTTCCCTTTTCATTCATCTTGTTTCTGAACACCCATTTGGCTCCAATAACTGTTTTGCCTTTTGGTTTAGACGTCAAATCCCAGACATCGTTAATGTTGAACTGTCTGAGCTCTTCTTGCATAGCTTCGATCCAGCTTTCATCAGATAAAGCTTCTTCTATGCTTTTGGGTTCAATTTCAGAGATGAGAGCAACAACACTAGACTCTTCACGTCTTTTGGATCACAGTGCGAATTCCTTCATTAATTTCGCCGATAATGAGATCTTTAGGATGACTGGACTTGTGTTTCCGAGTTGCTGGTTGATTTTTCTGGTTGATGATCTCTTTCTATATTTGAATCTTCATGAACATCTTGACGCTGGTCTTCAGTCGAGATACTTTTTGAGTTGTAAGCTTTGGAAGGTGCGGAGCGGGTTCAGACTCTTCATTTTGAGTCTGGCTGGATTCATCTTGCGTTGAGTCTTGGAATTTGACATTCATTGACTCCTCCACGGACCGGCTCTTCTTATTGAAGACTACGTAGGCTTTGCTTGATGTAGAATATCCAAGGAAGATGCCTTCATCGATCTTTCTTCAAACTTACCAACTCGATCTTTTGCATTTTTCAATATAAAGCATTTGCAACCAAACACATGAAAGTATGAAACAATAGGCTTCTTACCTTTGAATAATTCATAAGGGTTTTCTCAAGAATAGGTCTTAGGAAGACTCTTTTGATGATATAGCATGCTTTGTTGAAACGACTTCAGCCCAAAATCGTGAAGAAATTTTGCTTTCAATTAAAAGTGTTCTAGCCATTTCTTGAAGAGATCTATTCTTTCTTTCCACAACTCCATTTTGCTGAGGAGTGTATGGAGAAGAGAATACATGATTAAAACCAGATTCATCACACAATTTTATGAAATCTTGATTTTCAAATTCACCTCCATGATCTGTTCTTATACTTGAGATAACACATCCTTTTTCGTTTTGAACCTTTTTAGCAAATTTTTCAAAATACGAAAAGGTTTCGACTTACTTGCAAGGAAATATACCCAAGTAAAGCGAGAGAAATCATCCACAATTACTAGGCAATATTTCTTACCTCCAATGCTCGAGTTACGGTTGGTCCGAAGAGATCCATATGCGATAATCTGTAGTACATGATTAGTAGAGACATGATTTATTGGCTTAAAAGAATTTCTTACCTGTTTTCCCAAAATACGGGGTGTGCATGGATCGAGTCTTTTGATATGGTAATTTGGGTAGACCTCGAACAAGCTGTTTTGATGAGATTTTGGCTAATTGCTTCATATTGACATGGCCAAGCTTTACGTGCCATAAGCTTGCTTCATCTTGGATTGAAATTAGACATTGTGATTCATTCAACTTCATGTCTAAGAGATAGATGTTTCCATGTCTTCGACCCATGAAAGACTCGGTAGAGTCTTTACTAATTCCATAGCAAATTCCTTCTTGAAAGGAGATCTTGAAACCAGTATCACACGGTTGGCTAATCTTTGAGAAGGTTATAGTTGAGTCCTTCTACTAGAGAAACATTGCTTATTGTGAGATTTCCAATTTTCACGATTCCAAATCCCACGATGCTTCCTTTGCCGTTTCCTCCAAATGAAACATTTCCACCGTTTACTTGAACAAGCTTTACGAAGCACTTTGAGTCTCTGTCATGTGTCTTGAACATCCGCTGTCAAGATACCATTTTATCTTTTTCTTGACGGAGACTTGCATTTAAAAGAGAATCTCAAGTTTTCTTTGGTACCCAAATTTTCTTGGGTCCTTTGGTGTTAGTAGGATAAGCATTATTAGGCCATACTTTCTTAACAGGTTTCCAAACCATAGGACATTCTTTTTCAAAGTGATCCTTGCTGTTACACTTTGAACACCTTAGAGCATTTCGACCAACAGACTTTAGAAAAACTTTTTTGAAATGATTTTTGTAAGCCTCTCTCGACGGTCTTTTCTTAATTCTTTCTTTAACTTTAGGAAAATCAATCAATGGAATTGTTTCCGCTGTCATGCCTAAACCAGACTTATTGAAGTAAGGTCTTTGAACTGAAAGAACTTTTTCAAGCTTTTCGGATCCTATCGAAAACTTCTTTGAAATATTTGATAAGTCCGTTTTTAAGAAAACATTTTCTTTCAAAAGATCATCTTCTTTTTCTTTAAGAACAGAAACATTTTGGTCTAGACTTTTAACTCTTTCTTCTAAAATGACTTCCTTTTGTTTTAAAGCTGAGTTTTCTTTTTTAAGATTGGAAATCCTTTTGAGAGAAGTCTTAAGACTAAAACATAGTTCATCGATATATTTAGAGACTTTGACAGGAATTTTAAAATCACTTACCTCAAATTCAGCATGCGAGTCGATCCAGAAATACTGAGTCGAGTCTGAATGTGCCATCAAACATATGTTGGCATATTCATTATCACTCTCTTCACATTACTGTATCACTCCGGGTTTTCGGCTTTAAGAGCCTTTCGAAACTTCTCAACTTTTCCTCTTTTCTTTTTTGAAGCGGACGGTTGGGTCGATGTGTCCCTTCTTCTTACATTCGAAGCAAACTACATCTTTGTTTGGTTCCTCATCATCAACAGACTTGGTCTGCTGTCTCTGAAAACTTTGTTTCTTTGGGTTGAACCTTCTGCCTTTTCTATTCAGTTTTCTGAATCTTCTTATCATGAGGGCGAGCTCCTCATCATCCATATCATCTTCAGAATCTGCATCATCAGAGTCATCATTTGATTTTAATGCAATAGATTTCTTACCTCTTGGATCTTCGTCCTCATTAATTCGTTCCACTTCATAAGGCAAGAGTTCTAATCAGCTCGTCGACAGATAGAGGCATAATTCTTTGTGTCTCTCTTATTGAAGTCTTTATATGATTCCAATCCTTGGAGAGTCCACACAGAAGCTTGTTCACCTTCATGGGATCAGAAATTTTTTGTCCTGGGTTCTCAAGACCATTGACAATATCTGTAAAACGATTAAACATGTCAGTTATAGATTCTCCTGGTTTCATTTTGAAGGCTTCATATTGACCGAGGAGAATGTTGATTCTAGTCTCCTTCACTCGATCTGTTCCTTCATAGGTGATATGTAATCTATCCCATACTTCTTTTGCTGTAACACAAGAAGATATTCTGTTATATTCGAGTTGGAGACAAGGCACAATATAAAGAGTAAATTGCTTTTGCATCGAGTGCTTGTCTCTTGTTTATTTCTTCTGAGGCATTCCGCTGGCTTCAGCAGTTTCTTTCCCTCTTTCGAGAGGCGATGCAGCAACGAAGTGATTCCTCTTTCCACAACATCCCATTCCGGAGGATCCTTGGATCGTAGGAAGGCTTTCATCTTGTTCTTCCAGATGTTGTAATCCTTTCCGTCAAAGTAGGGTGGTCTGGTATTGCTTTGCCCTTCCATCAGCCCTGGTGCTAGCATACTAGCCATGGATCTTTTACTCTGAAGTAAAACACTTTAAACAAAGTAAGAACACAGGCTCTGATACCAAATTGATATTGCTAGTATGAGTACCTAGAGGGGGGTGAATAGGTATACAAAAATTTTCCTCGATAATTTCTGTATACTTGCACAGTACTTAGACAATTGAAAGATTTGCGAAGAGTAATAATCAACGTAAGATTGAGTAAGGAAAGAGAGAATTAAACACGCGGTTTATAGTGGTTCGGCTTGATCCAAGCCTACGTCCACTCTTACGCGACAGCCAATTCGGCTGGATTTCACTATGAACAAAGAGATGTTACGGTGTTGATCTTCCTGACTTCTTGGTGTAGATGATCTACCACACTCGCTCAAGGTATCACCAAATACAAACACTCTTTGTGTATACAATTTCGCTCGTATCGACTAACAATCAAGGTTCTTCGACTACTTTGGAATTTTTCTATCAATCACACACACTTAAAACAACTAGAACGTCTTCCTTTTATACTCCTTTATGCCATCATAACCGTTGGCACTTACCAAAGGAATTCCTCCAATCTACCCGTTGGACGGAATCAATCAAGAAGATCATCCGAGCTATTTAAGGAATCGATGATAGCCCATCAATCTGTTCGCCCATACAATCGGATCTTGGTTTCCAAGAATAGAACAATCCAAGAATATTTCGTCGACCATCGGATCTTCAATCGATCTTAGATAAGAATCAAAGAATCCGAAATGATTATCCAACCAAAGAATCTTTTCCGAGAGGATAGGATCGAATCCTCAACCATATACTTCGGCTTTGGATTTCCTTCGTCACTTTGGATTAGAAAGAGCGTCGGTGAGAATAGACTTAAGTCTTGAGTCTTGAGTCTTCAGTCTTGAGTCTTGAGTCTTGAGTCTTGAGTCTTGAGTCTTGAGTCTCGAGAATACAAAGTCTTCAGACTTTAAACTGTCGGTCTCCGAACATCCAGAGTTAGACTGAAAGAAACGTTTTGTCAGCTTCAAAATATTCTGGAAAGATTTCTCCAACAGAGTCAACCAAAAGTCGCATTTGCTAAACTAAGCATACAGCTGATGAGTTCTTAAGGTCTGAAGCATTAATCTCAGATGATTCTCATGCTCTTTATCACTTCTCGAATAGACCAAGATGTCATCAATGAACACAATCACAAACTGATCTAAATATTCCTTGAACACTATGTTAGTCAAATCCATGATAGTAACTAGAGTGTTCACCAGGCTAAATGATCTGATAATACTCTAGTAAAGACCATATCAAGTACGAACAGCTGTCTTTCGTACAACCTCCATCCTGGTTCATAACTGACAATTTTATAATATTAAGTCGACTTTTAAAACATCAATACTCTTTATAACTAGTCACACCATTCATTGATCTTTGGCAAAGAACACTTGTCCTTGATTTTCACCTAATTGAGTTGACGATGGTTGATGCACACTCGCGACGAACCATCTATCTTCTTCTCACCAACAAAACTGATGTTTCCCAAAAGTGATGCACTAGGATGAATAAATCCTTTATCCAATAATTCTTGCATCTGTACCTTCAGTTCCTTCAACTCAGATAACGCCATTGATAAGGTACCCTTGAGATCGGTTCTATCCCTGGTGCTAGCTCAATTACAAATTCAATCTCTCTTTCTGGCGGTAACCCTGGCAATTCTTTTGGAAAAACATTTGGAAACTCCTGTACCACTGCAATATCTTCCATTTTCACATCTTCAACTGTCATATCCATGACAGTCGCTAAGTACCCTCGGCAACCCTCGTCTAACAAACAAGCTGCTTCCGGCGAATGAGATTAATGAAATCAAAGATTCTTTTCGACTCTCAATAACCTCGACACTTTCACATGTTAATAGACTAAACTGGATTACTCAATGACCATGATTCATTATCACAAGATGCTCCATAAGCCCACACTATTCATATGGCATTAAATTCACACTTCAGCAACTAATCAAGCATAATTGTTGCTAATAATTTCTCCTCTGTCACTTTTACTTCAACAATTTAAGTTCTATCAACTCAGCACAGAACTCTGCTACGTTAGTTTGATAAGATCATCTCCAACACATTCTTTCTCTGATCGGTGCAAGATCAATTCTACTCTCATTCCTTTCACCATCCTAGTGGCGTTCTGGTTGCAGTAGTGATGTCTATGCTACCTTAGACTTCCACTGACAGTCCTTCACCCGATGGCCATGCCGGTCATCTTCACAACAGGTTCTAGTCATACTCAAACACTAGATTTATCCATGCTTCCTTCTACAATTCTAACACCTATCATGTGAGTCTTCTATCTCCTGCTAAGTGAAAACACACATCAGTCTGCTAGGACCACTCTCGACCAAATATCCCTGCTGGCTATACTCCAAACAATTTCGCGTCCTAGAAAGGACATAATACTGATCTCCATTATCACGTTCGGAACAACCTGATCTATTATACTCGGTGCTAACTTGACTATCCCACCCTTCCTCGTGAGTGGAATAGAATACTTTTCTCTCGACCTCGGTCTTTTCTCTGATCGATTTCCATTTTTGCCTGAATTGATCTATACCTCGGCTCGAATGCAATGACTCGCTCCTGGATCACATCTCCACTCTGGATCTCAATAAGTGAGGCGACAACAACGGTAATGATAGCGACAACAATAGGGGCTTGATCCTGAGCTTGCTAGCTCATCCAGTTCCCAAGGAACACTAGCATCAGAACGATCCTATCGAACTTAGGATCATTCGACGCTGCTACACTAGTACCAACCTGCGGTGGTACTCTTACACTCGAGTTGGCCAGAGTCAACACTCTGCCACAACTACCTCGAGTACCGACCTTTGTCAGTGCATTATCTCGAGTCATAGAGGACATTGTCCTCTTACTAGGAGTTCTCAGCTCCTGCTCGCTCATGGTTCAGTCTTTACACTGAAACCCATCTTCCACATCCACACTGAATTAGAAGATGAGCGATCATCACAAAACAAACAATTCTAGCATTCAGTTAACACAGACATGCACCAGCATGAATTTAAAGGCCTTTCCTACTAACTATCCTATGGTCATCGCTCCTTATCACTCCAATCTTGAACTCCGCTCTAATACCACTTAAACTGAATGTCACGCCCCGATCCTAGGGCATGCACATATCCTTCTCTTGGTCGATTCTAATATGCGATATCCCAGGACTATATATCGCCGACCCTTTCTTTTATTAAGCACATGCGGAAGCAATTATAAATCCTCAGACAATAAAACAATGGGATAGAAAAGAATGGACATATTTATCAAATTGAAACTTATAACCAAACCTTTTATACAAAACACTAACCACAGCACTTCACAACTTTTTATACTATTTCTATTCACATCAAATTAGAGATCTCAAAAGAAGATAGAATCTCAGTCCATCAGGATCATATTTAAGACTCCTCTCAATATTATCTTCTTCTTTCAAAAATCCTTCTCCTTAGGTTTCACCTTCGAGTTCTCCTTCTCAGACTCCACCTCCTCCTCCTCAGCTCCTCATCATGGTCCTGAAATGTTTTTTCCCAAACCGGGACGAGACTATGTCTCAGCGAGTTCTACCCCACTAAGCCCGATTAGTAAACTATTATACTATAGGCTGCCTATACACGCACAGGGCAGAAGACGTACCTTGGCATCAGTCTCAACCTGCAATTCAAGGTTATATACAGATACCTCAAATATCTCAATGCACAATCAATCAAATCACATATCGAAGTATCGATCAAATCAACCTAGTCGATTACATGCCAACAAGACCACTCATGGTCATTTCCAATCAGTCAATCAATTCACGACATCAAATCAAAGCAATGATCAATCGACCTAGTCGATTACATGTCAGTCAGACCATTTCTAGGTTAATTCAATTATTCCATCTCAATCCCCAATTACGAATCACGACCCTTAGATCACATCTTGAGCATAGGTGGAAGACACAGTCCCACTCGACAACATTCAATATTTAATGGCTTTACGGTCCCACTCGACCACTTTCGATATTCAATGGCTTTACGGTCCCACTTGACCACTTTCGATATTCAATGGCTTTACGGTCCCACTCGACCACTTTCGAAATTCAATGGTTTTACGGTCCCACTCAATCACTTTCGATATTCAATGGCTTTACAATCCCACTCGACCACTTTCGATATTCAATGGCTTTATGGTCCCACTCGACCACTTTCAAAATTCAATGGCTTTACGGTCCCACTCGACCACTTTCGATACTCAATGGCTTTACGGTCCCACTCGACCACTTTCAAAATTCAATGGTCAATACTCAACGATTTCTCAATGAAATAATTAACCACAACCATTTAGGAATATATCCTAAATTCCACATTCAATTCAATTTGGCACAATTCAAAGCTCAAATAAATAAACAGACTGCGCCACGACAATCAGCACGAGATTTCGGTCGTCGGCCATCTTAATCTTAATTTCCAAAAAAAAATTAATTAATTTCGAAAATTAATTATTAAATATTAAATATTCCGTTTAGCTCAAAATAAGGCCCAATTGAATAAACGAACTTCACCACGGTCATCAGCATAAATTTCCGGTCATGGGCCATCCCGGTTGAATTTTCAGAAAATAAATAAATAATTAATTAATTTCGAAAATTAAATAGTTAATATTAAAAATTCATTTTAGCTCAAAATAAAGCCCGATTAAATAAACGGACTTCACCACAGTCATCAACATAATATTCCGGTCACTTGGCCATCCCCCGTTTCAATTTTCGAAAAATAAATAAATAATTAATTAATTTAATTCCGAAAAATAATATTTAAATGCCAATAATCCCACTTAGGCCTGAATCGCCAAATTGAAGCCCGATTAGGGGTCAGAAAATTCCCGAGATGCTTCCAATAATTAGTAGACCACATCTACTTGCTAATTGCGCAATCAATTTATCTAAATCGCATCACAATTGACTAATAATTGCTAATTTATTATAATATAACAACCTAAACATAATTAATTAAAACTAAACCAACCTTAAACATAATTAGCCAACTAATCCTAGATTAGTAAGATTACTCACCAAATCGCGCGCAAATCGGATCAGTCCGACGGGGGCAACATGAGGAACAATTCTTCCTAAAGCACGGCTCAGGTTCGGGGCCCGGAAACGGCCCAAAAGCGGGCCCGAACCAGCTGGAAACCCATTTCATGGGTTGCGGTTCAAGGCTTGCCGGAGCTAATTTGGCGGCTAGGGCGGCAAGGGGAGGCCGGCGGAGGGTGAGGGAAACGGCGGGGAGGTCCGGCGGTGCTAAGCGGTGGCCGAAGGCGGCTGGACGGGGCGAAATCGAGCTGAACAGGGGCCGACAGGGCTGTCTCGCGCGGGGAAGGGGCACTTGGGCGGAGGTGAGGACAGGCGGCGCACGATGGCGAGTGGCAGACGCGGGGCGTGCGAGCGAGGGCGGCGGGACGGGCGGCGGGACGGGCGGCGACGGCAGCCGCGGCAAGCTGTTGCTTCTGCTCCTAGTTTAGTTCATTCGACGCATAGGGAGGAAGAAGAAGAAGAAAAAGAGAAAGAGAGAGAGAGAGAGAGAGAGAGAGAGAGAGAGAGAGAGAGAGAGAGAGAAAATAAGGCTTGACCGGTCAAAAGGGAAGAGAGAGAGGGCAAGCGGTGGGGGGTTCGCACGAGGGGGAAAGGGAGAGGGGAGAGAAGAGAGAGAAAAGAGAAAAGAAAGAAAAAGAGAGAAAAGGGAGAGAGAGAGAAAAAGGAAATGCTTAATATCATTATTCATATTTTCGTTTTCTCTTCTCCTTTTCTTTCTATTTTCTCTTGGTCTTCAATTAATCCTCCGATAATTTCTTTATTGAAATTTCGGACTCGTCAAATTATTGACGGGCGATGAGACGGTCCTAAAAATGAATTGTGACACGCTCGAATATTCAATTCCCAAAACCGAATTAAATTTCATGATTAAAATCAACCGGACGCGATTTTAGTCCAATCCAACCAATTAGGTAGCTTTTAGGGATTTTACCACGGTTATATCCCTTAACGGCTTCACCCAATAGGTTAGCTAACTCGTGAGTGATCAGTTCAGAGAAAAAGGACCATAAGCGCACCGACGATATGCACATTTCACTTTATCGAAAATGGGTCGAATTTCAGGATGTCACAACTTCCCTCTCTTGTTCTTCTTGTATTCGGTATATATATATACAGTTACATCTTGTTGTGAAACCTACCGAGCATCCAGCGATCATAGCTCAGTATGTCTCGGAAACAATTCATTCGCACGCTTCTGCTCTTGATTTCTCTGACAACGACGCATGTGATGATATACGAAATCATCGACCATTTTGCTAGAGCCCCCGGAGGAAACAAATATGCTGATGAATTGAGCAGCGACTACAAAGCCAGTGTTCTATTTGGCGCGACTGAACAAGTTTTGAACACCTTCAGCCAAAAGGAAGGCGAGGGCAAGTAAGTACTAAATATATGGTAACCCTCCGAATTGAGAGCTTTGCTTAGTCGCCCCACGCTATCGCCACCACTAGAGACAACATCATTCGGTTGAACGCAGATTATCTCCGACACTATCAAGGAGATATAAAAGAAGAATTCGCCGGAGTGGCGTACCACGAAATGACCCATGTTTGGCAATGGACTGGCAACGGTATGGCCCTATTAATGGCACTGCCGATTACGTGAGATTGAAAGGCGGGTATGCATCCAAAGGCTGGCCGAGGAAGGGGTCAGGATCGAGATGGGACGATGGTTATGCTGTCACGGCTTATTTTCTCGACTACTGCAATGACCTCGAGCACGGCTTTGCCGCGGAGCTTAATGCTCTCATGAAATATTCCTACCCTGAGACGTTCTTCATCCAGGTGCTGGGAAAGTCTCTGCACAACCTGTGGCGCGATTGTAAACTTACTTATGGTACCACAGGAATCCCCGGTAGCGAGGAGGCCCATCAAAAGCCAATCACATGCACCCGCCCCTTTGACAATTCCATCCCATGGAAGACAGATGATGTGCTGAAGAGCAACGCCGCGTTGAATTCCCTGGAGAATAACAATTACTTTCGCATGGAGTTCGATGGAGTTGTACTTGACGCTAAGGACTTTCAACAAAATGACAATGCAGAGAGCGCACAAGCCTTGGGCTGCCTCGCTGAGCTCTCTGCCATGCTCGAAAAGAATGGCGCACCGATTCCATTGATCAATTCAAGGAGACTAGACCCAAAGTGGCAGAGAGCAAAAGGTAGGACATCCAGATCGGAAACAGATGTGCCCGTGACCAACTGGTAAGCTTAACAGCGGTTTTATTCTGCTAGTACGGGCGACTCGTCCATGATTATACACAGCCATGCTCGGTAATAAATAAGTGCTACGTTTTCGTTCGCAAGCTCTGTATTTCTTCAGTATGCTTGTTGGTTTGTGAAAGGCGTACGTATATTTCGTTTGGAAGTTTGAACTATGTTATACTGCTGTTGAATCTTCTATGACATGCAATGCAATTCTCTTCTGTTCAGTATAAAGTTTCAAGACTCTTAGACCCGTCGATTGTATTGTACTATCAGCGGCTCGGCGGCGGCGACAACAGTCTGGTTCTACCTATGATAAGGCTACGAGACGTGGAGATTGACACACGATGCATTTGTCGTAGAGACTGCAATAAGTTCCTAAAGAATTTCGAACGCCAAATCATTATGTCAGCCTTACTTCTGTGGGAGTTGTTTCGCATCATTGCCACTTCGAGATCTTCTATGGCCTCGTGAGAAAAAAATACTTGCGCGGACCCAATCCACGGGACCGGCTTAATCATAAAAGTCTAAAACAAGTTAACTATATGTGGGATTCACAGGATGAACGACCAAGATTATTCAGTCCAGATTCTAGCAATAATATGTTCCTTAGTGACCATTTTCAACGATCATAGAAAATGACAATAATTTTAGGGTGAGTTCATTTCATAGAAAATGAGCAATATGAAATATATTTTCCAAAAAATGATTATTTTTATTATTTAGAAAAATTAGTTAATAAAAAATATTTCATTACCGATAACAATCTATACTAAACTATTTTTGTGGGCGATGAAAAAATTTCCATTTTTTTTTTAAATGATGTAATCTATTATTTTTTGAAAATGTTTTCCGAGTCATTCATTTTCCGTTAAATGAATGCACTCTTATTTTTGTTGCGGTTGCTTTATATGGTCAAATGGAATATTAAAAAGGGGCTCAAGGATGTAATTAAGCATCGGTATAGGTCAACTCTCAAAGTACTAATTACATATTACACAAACAAACAAACAAAAAACGAAGAAGAAGAAGTCGGTGCATTATGGTTTACTCTCCGGCTGCCGGCCGTGTGGGGGTTTCCTGGGTCACCAAAAAAAAAAGAAAAAAGAAGTCAGTGCATTAAAAACTGTAAGGTTTTCTTGATCAACTTGTTTACAAGTGCATCAGTAGCGGTCCTTGACAAAATTCATTTTGTATCTATATACAGATTGATCCCGTTAACTTGCGCAATTCGAAACTAATTATCAACGCGAAACCTGTCTACTTTTGCTTGTTCTCGCCCATTGATTGTAAGAATGCTATGATCCCGTTAACTTGCCGTTCAAATTTTTTACTCTGCCCCCGGTGGACACTCCAACGAACATTCAGTGCTGTGCCTTGTGCTACATAACCAACTAACCCAAATACTTCAGAAAAACTCCAGCCACTCATTGATATGCTCAACAATTTAGAACGTGCAATTCAGCTCAAATTCTCTTATAGTTACAACACGGAATAGAAACCCAAAGAACACCGATTTACACAAATTCACCCAAGAAAATATAAAATTGACTCAGAAGCTCAGAGACTGCGGCCGGAGTACCTGAATATTCTGCACCTGAGCCACTCGCTGAAGAAGTAGAAGCAAGCGCTACAAGCTTCAGACGTGGACTTGATTTTGATTTTGCGCGTTGCCAAGGTAGGAACCTTCTGCTGATCTTATTCTCACCCTTGATTGTCGAACAACCATCACCTCGCAAAAGATTCAAACTTCGACCCTGAAACACCTTCCCACTCATGTGGGCTGGCGTTCTTTGAGCCCTGTGACGATGCAGGAGCCGTAAAGATGCAGTATTTCGAGTGGAAGATGGATAATTTATTGGGCCGAGCAATTCTTGATTGGCAATTGTGCAAATGTGTATTGTCTCCCATTGATTGTAAGAATGCTATGATCTTTTGCGATTTGAATACCACATCCTCAAATGGGGCTGCGTGTCGATTTAGGTCGAGCCACCGGCTTAACGTGGCTTAAAACTGTTAGGGTCTTTTCATAGGAAAATGGATGGCTGCGGAGCAAGAGAGGGCAATTAGACTCCGAACTTCAAAGTCTGAATCTAATTTGTTTGGAGATATTTCTGAATTCTGCTGTTTATTTTCCTATTTGGTTAGCCCTGATGATGACACTCTAACGTAAAATTTTACAAAGATTTTACCCCAAAATGATTAACATACACGATCACTAATAAGAACGATAGATCACTCGTGCCCGTTGAGTGGTCATGCACCCGTATCTTTTCCCGAGCTTACTAGATAATTTCTCCAGGGTTGTTTGATTGGCTTCATAGCTGTGAAAAATCAGAATATTGATGGTTGATGACTGCATCACTACTCCAGTTTTGAGGATCAAATCTGAGTCGTGATAGTGAGCTAATAAAGATTGACGAAGAGAGAGATAACTATTGTTCTAACACATCTGCAAATTAATGGTCTCTGTCTTTGCTATGCCGGGCACTAAGAAGCGAACTTTGTGTTATATCTTATTGATATGACAAATTTTGGACAATTTGATAGTCATAACACCCTTTTGTCATGTGCCAATTGGACGAAAATAGCACATGGAATTGATGAACGTAGAATAAGATGGACGGATGCCGTACAAGAAAATGAAATATTGTCACAAATTTTGAACATTTCCATCTTCACTGTTTTCTCCGATTGCAGTTTCCCTTGTTCTTGCCATGTCGTTTTTTACCCAATTCTCCTTCCGACTACTTCCCTCTCCATCGATTGTTCCCACATCTTTCTCATCAGTGTCTCCCGTTCATTGGCCCTACATGCAACAACTCTGAGTTCGGTTTCCCAGCTTCGCAATCCTAGAAGGTCGCCAAAGTTTCAGAATTGGTTGCCAATTATGACAATTGCCCTACTTGGTTACTGTAATCGACAATACTTACAGCTAGATTAGCTTTGCTTTGCCATTGTCCCCATCCATGGAACCTTTTGGCCAAACTCCAGACTCTCCAGAAGATGCATACCTGGCTGCATTGTGTACTCGCCTTGGGCGTCTGTGGGAGAAACAGAGTATTGAAGTATGCGATGAAGCGCCATCCGCTGACAAAATATTAGAATGTAAACTCACCCTTGTGGGTAAGATTCTAACTCAAAATTCAATCAATCTTCCAGCTTTCCAAAGTACTATGCGGAGATCTTGGCAAGTAGATCATGTTGATATTGCACAACCTGAAGCAGGATTATATGTTGTGAAGTTTAGAATTGAAATAGAAAAACAGAGAATTCTAGATACTGGGCCTTGGCATTTTGGAAATCATCTTGTCATTCTCAAACCTTGGATACCTAACACTCCCTTGCACTGCTATGATTTCTCTGCTTGTGCCTTTTGGGTCCAAGTTTTTGGTCTTCCGTTAGAACGCTTCACAGAGGAAATCATTAGCAAAGTTGCCCGACATGTTGGTAAGGTTCGAGTAGTTAAAATTGACAATAAGGATGGTACATCTCTTCGTGCTGGCCGAGCAAGGGTTGAGCTTGATATTGCTAGTACGAGTACCTAGAGGGGGGTGAATAGGTATAAAAAGATTTTTCTTGATAATTTCTTTATACTTGCGCAATACTTAGACAGTTGAAGGATTTGCGATAAGTAATAATCAACGTAAGACTAAGTAAAGGAAAGAGAGAATTAAACACGAGGTTTATAGTGGTTCGGCTTGATTCAAGCCTACGTCCACTCTTCTGCACTGACAGCCAATTTGGCTGGATTCCAATATGAACAAAGAGATGTTATAGTGTTGATCTTCCTTGATTTCTAGGTGTAGATGATCTATCACACTCGCTCAAGGTATCACCAAGTATAGACACTCTCTGTGTATACAATTTCCCTCAGACTGTATCGACTAATAATCAAGGTGCTTCAGACTCTGGAATTTCTATATCGATCACGTACTCAAACAACTAGAACGTCTTCCTTTTTATACTCCTTTATGCCATCATACCCGTTGGCACTTTCCAAAGGAATTCCTCCAATCTACCCGTTGGACGGAATCAATCAAGAAGATCATTCGAGCTATTAAAGGAACACACGATAGCCCATCAATCCTGTTCGCCCATACAATTAGGATCTTGGTTTCCAAGAATAGAACATTCCAAGAATACTTCGTCGACCATCGGATTTTCAATTGATCTAGATACGAACAAAAGAATCCGTTATATTTATCCAACCATAAAGATCCTCTCCAGACGATAGGATCAAACCCTCAACCATATACTTCGGCTCTGGATTTCCTTCGTCACTAGATCAGAAAGACTATCAATGAGAATAGTCTTGAGTCTTGAGTCTTAAGTCTTGAATCTTGAGTCTTGAATCTTGAGTACGGTAAACAGAAAGTCTTCGAGACTTTAAACTTAGACGATCTGCAGATATCCGAGACTAGAAATTTGAAAGAAACGTTTTGTCGGCTTCAAAATATTCTGGAAAGATTTCTCCAACAATCTCCCCTTTTTGATGGTGACAAAACTTTCTGTAGATTTGAACCTCTTTGACCTGCAAAAACATTTCTCAAGCAATATGGCTATCTCATAAAGATTAACAAAACAACCGGACTCGCATCCACGAAAATTGGTTAGTCTTTCATGAGTAATACCATATAACAACACTTGATATAAATGCAAACAGTCAAGCATCTAAATCCACAGCCAATTCAGTCAAATTCAAGTTCACACCCAAGTTCACTCAAGTCATACTCAAAAAAAAAAAAAAAAAAAAACATTCAACCACAAAAATAAATTTAAAGTCAAAGAAGGTTTGGTTGGTTCAAATTGCTTCTCCCCCTTTTTGTCATCATTAAAAAAGGTGAGAAATGAGTCATGTCTGCTTGGGAATACGCACGATCTGGAAATCTCCCATGGACTGGACTACGTCTTCTAGCCTCTTCAAGTCCTCCCTTAGTTGAGCTACCTCCTCTCCTTTGGCATTGGCTTGAAGTTGTAGAGAGAGGTCTTTCATTTTATCCTCCAGGGTAACTGAAGATGCTTGTCCAGCATTCTTCATGGCTTGAATTTCACAGTCCAGAGCATATATCTAGCCACGCATTTCCAGAAGAATATCCATAATACGACGAAAATCTGCAGAATTGTCCGTTTGAGTACTTGCATTTGCTTTCTCCGATGGAGTGAATGCAGACGATGGCGCTTCTGTATAGTCTTGTAGATTTGGTGTCGACGTATCGTGTCCTTCTTCAGGCATTTGAGAAGCCTGAATTTCTTCTGGATTTGCTGGAGATTGTCTTAAACCTTCACTATTGGCAGCATGAGGTGTGGACCTTTGCTCACCAACTCCCCCTGTCTCTAGGACATCAAAAGGGGAAGAGTGATGATCATGCTCTTCTGTGTCTTGATTCTCCTTCTCTCCAGATTCAGCTGCAGACTTTTCTTGCTCTTCTTCTCCTTCTTCTTCAGCTTCTTTCTCCTTCTCTTGCTGCTCTTCTTCTTCTCTGTTCTTGGCTTGCTCCTCTTCTTCTCTCTATTTCTTATGTTGTTCTGTTGATTGGGGAACAGAACGTCTGGTCCTTATCAAGGCAGTGATTGTAAGAAATTCCTCCTCATCTTCATCCTCCAAGATGAGAGTTCTCTTTTTTTTGGATGGGGCACCAATGGCCTCCTTCCCTTTTCGCTTTGAAGCAGACGGAATTGGAGTTTTTACTCTGAATTTCTCCATTGCCTTAGAAAGTTCTTGCAGACGCATCTTCGTTAACATCTTCAAACCTACCACCATCTTATCGCACGGTCGAACACAAAGTGTGTGTGGAGGTTCAATATTCATGTGTTTGAAGATCTTGGTCACCAGACCTGGATAAGGCAATTGTCCCTTGTCCTTCGACATTGCTCTGTACATGTGAAAAAGAATAGTGTGAGGAAAGGAGAACTTCATCCCTGTGTTGATTGCGTACATCAATTTTGCCTCTGAATTTGACACATCAGTCTTTGTGTAGACTTGGGCCTGATGCAATTGATCACAATTTTGTGCAGCACAACATTGATGGCACGCATCCTTGAATAGATGATTCTTCCCTCTATATCTCTATCTTTGACAAGTTCCAGTGAGGCACGAGCAACTGAGACTTTGATTGGTTGATAGCGTCCTCGTTCAACTCCAATTATGTCCACCAACATATCTACGTCTAACACATAATCTTGGTCTCGAACATTGAATGATATTCTATTCGGATCTATAAAGCTGAGATTCGAGTAAAAATACGCAGTCAGTTGAGCATAACCGTCCGTGGTATCAGTGCAAAAACGTTCCAGTTGAAGCAGACTGAACTTCTCCCTTAAGTTCACATTCACAGCATCCAAGAAATCGAAATCGACACTTCTAGGGTTTATTACCCCTCGTTTCAGCAGTCTGAAAAAAAAATTCTCCTGTTCTTTCGATTTGAATAACTCCATCCTCTTTCCCTTCACCTTTGCAGCAATACCCATTCGAGGTTGAAAATCAGTGAACATTTTATCATCGTCGTTCCCATCAGTCAAATTTGGTCCCGACATACGAGGGTCACTGGGAATATTCGCAAGCGCTTCCTCTGCTTTACCCTTGAGAGCAATTCCCAAATCCTCCATTTTCTTCAGAAAGATATACTCATTCCCATAATTCTTTTCTTTAAGAAAATCATCCACGTATTTCAACGGAGTCCCAGTACTTTTCAACGCACAGTAAAGTTTGTAAATAAACGAGGGTTTTTGGACTCTTACTGGGTCTGCGTCCTCGATTATCTCTTCCTCACGAATGTTGACCCGCATCAAGTGGGGTAGATGGTGTTGAGTGACGTGGTGGAGAATGAGTCGGGTTCATTCTTGCGACTCGATAATTCTTCCTCTTCGTGAGATTGAAGTGGGTAGGTCCCTCCTTCATCCTCTGTGGTCCCCTGTTCGCGATTCTTGAAGACTTCCTCGAAGAAGACATCCTTCTTGTCGCTGAAAGATTCCTTTGCTTGCTTTCCCAAGAAATGATGACAACTTTCTCGAAGATGAACACGAAGTAGAAACCGGATTAGGAGGAGAATGCTTTTTAGGGTTTTGAAGATTGAAAATGAAAACGTATATATATATAACTCAGTTTTGAAAAGGGAAGTTCAATCGGTACAAGGAAAGTGTACGAATACCTCTTTTCGAAATCGATAACTGCCAAAATTAATTCTTTTGAAAAGACAAGTTTTCGTTTTTCACGGAGACTCCAAAATAACTGAACGAAAGATCATACCTTTTCGAATAACAACTCACAGTCTATAGACATCAATGTCTGAGTCTGAGAGATTTAGAGTCTGAGATATTAGAGTCTGACGATCATCAACTTTCTAAGTCTAAAGGTTGGAGAGTCTCTAGACTTTAACTTCTTCGAGCTTCAAAATGTTGAGTCTGGAACGGATAAAATCGAATTGATTTTTCTCCAAAGGCTTTGTGAGTATATCCGCTAGTTGACTTTTTGAATCAACAAATTGAATCTAGATTTCTCCACTTTGAATATGATCTCTAATGAAGTGATGTCGAATTTCTATATGCTTTGCTCTTGAATGAAGAATTGGATTTTTGGTGAGATTGATTGTCTTTGGTGTTGTCACATTTGATTTACGTGCATGAGTCTTCAATCCCATAGTCTTGTAGCTATTGTTTTATCCATAGAATTTGTGAACAGCAGCTTCCAAGGGCTACATAGTACGCTTCGTTGTTGAGAGAGCTACGGTGCTTTGTTTCCTTGAAAACCAAGACACATCACTTCCAAGCAAGCGGCAAGTTCTGAAGTACTCTTTAACTCTACAGCCGGCTAGATCTACGTCTGAATATCCCAGAAGATTAAAGTCTCCCTTCTTAGGATACCAAAGACCAATGCTTGAAGATGAAGCAACGTATTTAATGATACGTTTTGCAGCACGAGATGGGATTCTCTAGGATCGATTGAAACCTAGCACGATGCAAACACTCAACAAAATGTCGGGTCTAGAAGCGGTGAGATAAAGAAGTGAACCGATGATGCTCTGTACAACTTTTGATCAACTTTCTTCCCTTCTTCATCTTTGTCTATCTTCAAAGAGCTTGACATTGGTATATCAATCTTCTTGCAATTTTCCAATCCAAATCTTTTGACAAGATCATTAGCATATTTTTCTTGGTAAATGAAAGTTCCTTCCTTCAATTGCTTTATTT
The DNA here is from genome assembly GCA_017140185.1 of Eucalyptus polyanthemos subsp. polyanthemos. Taxonomy (NCBI): domain Eukaryota; kingdom Viridiplantae; phylum Streptophyta; class Magnoliopsida; order Myrtales; family Myrtaceae; genus Eucalyptus; species Eucalyptus polyanthemos. The sequence continues at coordinate 17,674,472 of CM029463.1, read as the reverse complement.
GAAGACCAAGAAAGAATGTTAATTCTCCCATCATACTCATTTCAAACTCATCCTGCATAGACTTAGAAAATTTCTTGCATAGACTTTCATTAGAGGATCCAAAGATAATATCATCCACATATATTTGAACAAGTAAAAGGCTTTTGTTTTCCTTTTTGATAAATAAAGTAGTGTCTACTTTACCTTTGACAAAACCATTCTGTAATAAGAACTTACTTAGTCTGTCGTACCAAGCTCGAGGTGTTTGCTTTAGACCATACAGAGCCTTTTTCAGTCTGAAGACTGAGTCTCGCTTCTTTGGGTCTTCAAACCCAGGCGGTTGTTCCACATAAACTTCCTCTTGGATAAATCCATTTAGGAAAGCACTTTTGACATTCATTTGGAATAACCTGAAATTTTTGTAACAAGCAAACGCAAGTAATAGACGAATAGCTTCTAACCTTGCTACAGGAGCGTAAGTCTCATCATAGTCTATTCCTTCTTCTTGCGTGTATCCTTTAGTCACGAGTCTTGCTTTATTTCGTACGACTTTTCCTTTTTCATTCATCTTGTTTCGAACACCCATTTGGCTCCAATAACGGTTTTACCTTTTGGTTTAGATGTCAATTCCCGGACATCGTTAATGTTGAACTGTCTGAGCTCCTCTTGCATAGCTTCGATCCAGCTTTCATCAGATAAAGCTTCTTCTATGCTTTTTGGTTCAATTTCAGAGATGAGAGCCACAGTACTAGACTCTTCACGTCTTTTGTCCTTCATTAATTTCGCTGATAATGAGATGTTTAGGATGACTGGACTTATGCTTCCAGTTACTGGTTGATTTCTCTGGATGATGATCTCTTTCTTTATTTGAATCTTCATGAACATCTTGATGCTGGTCTTTCAGAGTCTGAGACATTTCTTGAGTAACCAGTTTTGGAAAGTCTGGAGCAGATTCAGACTCTTCATACTGAGTCTGACTGGATTCATCTTGCGTAGACTCTTGAAATTTGACATTCATTGACTCCTCCACCGACTGGTTCTTTTTGTTATAGACTCTGTAGGCTTTGCTTGATGTAGAATATCCAAGGAAGATGCCTTCATATGATCTTTCTTCAAACTTACCAACTCGATCTTTTGCATTTTTCAATATAAAGCATTTGCAACCGAACACATGAAAGTATGAAACAATGGGCTTCTTACCTTTGAATAATTCATAAGGGGTTTTCTCAAGAATAGGTCTTAGGAAGACTCTATTGATGATATAGCATGCTGTTGAAACAACTTCAGCCCAAAATCGTGAAGAAATTTTGCTTTCAATTAAAAGAGTTCTAGCCATTTCTTGAAGAGATCTATTCTTTCTTTCCACAACTCCATTTTGCTGAGGAGTGTATGGAGAGGAGAACACATGCTTAAATCCAGATTCATCACACAAATTTGTAAAATCTTGATTTTCAAATTCTCCTCCATGATCTGTTCTTATACTTGAGATAACACATCCTTTTTCATTTTGAATCTTTTTAGCAAATTTTTCAAAATACGAAAAGGTTTTTGACTTACTTGCAAGGAAATATACCCAAGTAAAGCGAGAGAAATCATCCACAATTACTAGGCAGTATTTCTTACCTCCAATACTCTGGGTTCTCGTTGGTCCGAAGAGATCCATATGCAGCAACTGTAGTACACGATTAGTGGAGACATGATTTATTGGCTTAAATGAATTCCTTACCTGTTTACCTAGAATACATGGTGTGCATGGATCGGACTTTTGATATGGTAATTTGGGTAGACCTTGAACAAGCTGTTTTGATGAGATTTTGGCTAATTGCTTCATGTTGACATGACCAAGCTTTCTGTGCCATAAGCTTGCTTCATCTTGGATTGAGATTAGGCATTGTGATTCATTTAATTTCATGTCTAAGAGGTAGATATTTCCATGCCTTCGACCCATAAAAGACTGAGTAGAGTCTTTACTGATTCCAGAGCATATTCCTTCCTAAAAGGAGATCTTGAAACCAGTATCACACAATTGGTTTTTCTCTTATTTGGTTACCTACTCTTGTTTGAGTTAGTTACTGAACGTTTATTCGAAGTTTTTACTGACTTCTCTCTTCTCTGATGGAAAAATTATTCTTTTGCTACCCTTATTACCAACGCCTCAAATATATTAACCATTACAATGACTTACCACCCTTTACTTGAGTAACTTATATTTTTGTTCAATTGAGTTACTAACTAGTTTTGGTTTACCAAATCTCATCCAGGAGCTTATTACCAATGTTTATGCTCTTTTCTATTTCGGAATTCTTTATTCAGTCATCACTTAAAATTTCCTTGTTCACCAAAATTTTAATTCTTTTTTTTTTTCACTCTTTCAAGTAGATCACCAACTTACTCAAATCACTACCAACTCCTATTTGAGTTAGTTACCAATATTCGTTTGATTTGTTTCAATATCAACTTTATTATCTTTAAGGAAAAAAATTTCTCTCATTGTATACCAAATTTTATTTTCCTTTTCTAGCAACAGTTAAAATTATCATCCATCATATTAAATTATCAAACTTGATTTGTGTAACTTATGAAACTTTCTCTTATAATTTTTCCAATTTGTGTTGAGTTTCAACTCTCATTGTGACATCCTAAAATTTGACCCCGTTTCGATAAAGTGAAATGGGCATTTCGTCGACGTGCCTATAGTCCTTTTTCTCTGAGCTGATCACTCACGAGTTAATTAACCTATTGGGGGAAGCCGTTAAGGGATGTATCTACAGTAAAATCCCTAAAAGCTACTCAATTGGTTGGATTGGACTAAAATCGCGTTTGATTGATTCTAACCATGAAATTTAATTTGGTTTCGGGAAGCGAATATTCGAGCGTGTCACAATTCATTTGTAGGATCCTGTCTCATCGTCCGTCAAATTATTGACGAGTCCGAAATTTCAAGAAAGAAATTATCAGAGGAAAAATCGAAGACCAAAAGAAAATAGAAAGGGAAAAAGAAAAGAAAAATAAGAATAATGTTATTATTTTATTTATTTTCTCTCTCTCCCTTTTCTCTCTTTTCTCTCTCTTCTCTCCTTCCCTCCCCCTTCGTGCCCCACCCCCCACCGAATACTTTCCCTGGCCAATTTGAAATTGGCTTCTACTCTTTCTTCTCCTTTTCTTGTTTGACTAGTCAAAACCCCCTTATCCTTCTCTCTCCTCTCTCCTCCTCTCTCTCATCTCTCTCCCTCAACTCTCTCTCCCCCCCTTGGTTCGAACGAAAAAAAGAGCAGCAGAAGCAGAAGCCGCATGAAGATAGGAGAAGCTTCTCGTCGCCGCCCACACTCTGCCGCTCACCGCCCGCCTCCGCTTCTCCCTCGCCCCCTTAGTTGTCGTCACCACCCCCCTTCTCCTCTTCTCTGTTTCGTGCAAAGACTAGCAGAGACAGAAGCGGAAGCAGCCGCGGACGTCGCCTGAAGACTAGCCGCTGTTGCAGCCGCACCAAAGCCGGACTGCCACCCACACCGCCGCCCACGCGGCCACCGCTCGCCGCCGTCCCGCTGCTCGCTACCGCCCGTTCCCTCACGCCAGGCGTTCCCCCGCGCGACCCAGCCGCCGTTCCACCTCGTTCGGCCAGCTCCGGCCACCGCCCAGCTCCGCCCAGACCTCCCCGGCGTCCCCCTTGCCCTTCGTTGGCCTCCCCCCACCGCCCTAGCCGCCGGACGAGCTTCGTCTAGCCAAGAACAATGGCTGGAAAAATGGGTTTCCAGCACTGTTCAAGGCCCGCTTTGGGCCGTTTCTAGGCCCCGAACCCGAGCCGTGCTTTGGGAAGAATCGTTCCTCGCGTCGCCCCCTTCGGATTGATCCGATTTGCGCGCAATTTGGTGAGTAATCTCACTAATCCCGGATTAGTTGACTAATTATGCTTTAAGGTTGGTTTATTTTTAATTAATTATGTTTAGGTTGTTAGATTAGAATAAATTAGCAATTATTAGTTAATTGTGATGCGATTTAGATAAATTGATTGCGCAATTAACAAGTAGACGTGGTCTACTATTTATTGAAAGTATCTCGGGAATTTTCCGACCCCTAATCGGGCTTCAATTTGGTGATTCGGGCCTAAGTGGGATTTTTGGCATTTAAATATTAATTTTCGGAATTAAATTAAATAATTAGTTATTTTCCAAAAATTCAAGGGAGATGGTCCGGAACCGGAATATTATGCGGATGACTATGGTGAAGTCCATTTATTTAATCGGGCTTTATTTTGAGCTAAATTGAAATTTTAGTATTAATTATTTAATTTTCGATATTAATTAAATAATTGTTTATTTTCGAAAATTCAACTGGGATGGCCCGTGACCGGAAATTTATGCTGATGACCGTGGTGAAGTTCATTTATTCAATTGGGCCTTATTTTGAGCTAAACGGAATATTTAATATTTAATAATTAATTTTCGAAATTAATTAATTAATTAATTATTTTTCAGAAATTAAGATTGAGATGGCCAACGACTGAAATCTCGTGTTGATTGTCGTGGCGCAGTTCGTTTATTTATTTGAGCTTTGAATTGTGCCAAATTGATTTAATTGTGGATATTTAGAATATGTTCCTAAATTGATTATTTGGGTAAATTGAGTACGAACTAAGGTTGTTGATAATTACTTTAGAAATGTGATGAATCATCATGAAAGGCACGGGGCTTGAAGATTAGATATGTCACCTCGGAGAATGCACATGGCTCGGTGACGAAATATGTCGCCTCGGAGAATGCATGTGGCTCGGTGATTGAAGGTATATATCACCTCGGAGAATGCACATGGCTCGGTGACGAAATATGTCGCCTTGGAGAATGCATGTGACTCAGTGATTAAGTGTGGCATCGTGAAAGAGACACGTGGGCTCGGTAATTTGATGTATTACCTCGGAGAATGCACGTGGTCTCAATGAGTATATTTGGCATCTTGAAGAGACACGTGGGCTCGGTGACTTGATGCATCGCCTTGGAGAATGCACGTGGGCTCGCTGATTCGAAATGGCATTTAAAAGGGCACGTGGGCTCGGTAAATTAATGCATTACCTCGGAGAATTCACGTGGCTCGGTAATTGGTTTTATCAATTGAGACTGTATAGCAATAGCTTGAATGACTAGGAAATGATCAGACTGATATGTAATCGACTAGGTCGATTGATCATTGATTTGATTTGATGTCGTGGATTGATTGACTGATTAGAAGTGACCGTGAGTGGTCTTGTTGGCATTTAATTGACTAGGTCGATTTGATCGATGCTTCGATTAGTGATATGATTGCTTGGGTGCCTATTATGAATTGTACTGACTTGCAGGTGGGATATGAGGCCAAGGTACGTCTTCTGCCCTGTGCGTGTATAGGCAGCCTATAGTATAATGGTTTACTAATCGGGCTTAGTGGGGTAGAACTCGCTGAGACGTAGTCTCATCCCAGTTTGGGGAAAACATTTCAGGACCCCGCTGAGGAGCTGAGGAGGAGTTTAAGAAGGAGAACTCGGAGGTGAAACTTAAAGAGAATGATTTTTGGAAGAAGAAGATAATCCCGAGAGGGGCCTTAAGTATGGCCTGGATGGACTGAGAGTCTATCTTCTTTTGAGAATTCTTTTTGAAGTGAATAGTTATGAATTGGTTTGTGTTTTGTATAAAAGTTTGGTTATAAATTTCAATATGAAAAATATGGCCCTGCTTTTTCTATCCCATCGTTTTATTGTCTGGGGATTTTAACTGCTTCTGTATGTGCTTAATAAATGAAAGGGTCGGCGATACTTTGTCCTGGGATATCGCATTATAAAATCGACCATTAGAGAAGGATGTGTGCGTGCCCGGGGATCGGGGCGTGACACTCATGCTTTCCAACATTTATGTCTTTTTCTTATATTTAATAATTTCTCTATTGAGTTTAGGCTTCTATTTGCGTTACTTATGAACTCTCAAACTTTACAAACTCTTTTTTAAGTAACTACCAATGTCAATAAGAGTGATTACCAACTTTTCTCCAATCACAGTACCAACTAATTTCACGCTACTAACTTTTATTTGAGTTAGATACCGATGTTTATTTGTTTTGTTTCGTTTTAAACTACCCATTCGTCTTATTTCCAATACACCAATGTTGTTCAATCCATTACTACATCAAGTTGGCCAATTTTAGTGTTGATTGCACTTTTAAAAAGTTTTGACACTCAATTGCACTTTTGTGACTAGCTTTAGGAGTTTTTGTTCCCTTTTTCTTAAATGTCTTGGGCTTCCAACTACTCTTCTCTCGCTCTCTCTGCCTTACAGTCCTGGGCATGACAGCCAATGGTGTTCTAGGCCATTCTAAATGCGCCAAACTAAGTTCACTCCACCGATCCAATCAAAAGTAGGCCATCCATATTGGATTAGAATTCACACAATGTCGTTTCCTTAATTTTGTGGCCCAGCCACATTATGTTGCGCAGAAGTCTATTAATAAAATATTCGTACTTTTATTTATGAAGAAAAAAAAGTAAAATTACAAAATTAGTTGCCCTTCGATTACTATGATTTTTAAATGGTGGGTCACCAAAGCTCCTTCAAGACCAATTACAACACAAGTGAAAGCTAGAATTTGCAAATTGTCTTCCATTTCTTACTAAAAGATGAAACGTACTCTATAGAGAAATAAGTAAAAAAAAAAAAAAGTAACTCATTAATGAGAGCTGTGGGCACATTGAATATTGGAGTTTCTTCGTGTCTGGTCTCAATGGCTTATTGCCAAGTTTCCTAAGACATCGCTGCTATTCAGTTGGACGCATTCACGTCAGGTTTCCTAGGAAACATCGAAGTGTTGGTTGCCCCAAACAGATGCAACCCTTCGATTGAACAAATGATGAGGAGAGTGACAGTTTTGTGCTTCTTCCCTAGCCCATCAGGCGACGTTCTCATCAGTTTGCCAGAGGACGGCAAAGACAACGTAGAGAATCTAAACTGCAGAAACACTTGCCCATGTCATTCCACAATAGCTCCTCAGAGAGGCTGACTAATTAAGACTTCCCTCTCTTGTTCTTCTTCCATTTCGGTGTATATATAGAGTTACATCTTCTTGTGAAACCTACCGAGCATCCAGCGATCATAGCTCAATATGTCTCGGAAACAATTCATTCGCACGCTTCTGCTCTTGATTTCTCTGACAACGACGCATGTGATGATATACGAAATCATCGACCATTCTGCTAGAGCCCCCCGGAGGAAACAAATATGCTGATGAATTGAGCAGCGACTACAAAGCCAGTGTTCTATTTGGCGTGACTGAACAAGTTTTGAACACCTTCAGTCAAAAGGAAGGCGAGGGCAAAGAAGTACGATATGGTAACCCTCCGAATTGAGAGCTTTGCTCAGTCGCCCCACGCTATCGCCACCACTAGAGACAACATCATTCGGTTGAACGCAGATTATCTCCGACACTATCAAGGAGATATAAAAGAAGAATTCGCCGGAGTGGCGTACCACGAAATGACCCATGTTTGGCAATGGACTGGCAACGGTATGGCCCTTATTAATGGCACTGCCGATTACGTGAGATTGAAAGGCGGGTATGCATCCAAAGGCTGGCCGAGGAAGGGGTCAGGATCGAGATGGGACGATGGTTATGCTGTCACGGCTTATTTTCTCGACTACTGCAATGACCTCGAGCACGGCTTTGTCGCGGAGCTGAATGCTCTCGTGAAATATTCCTACTCTGAGACGTTCTTCATCCCGGTGCTCGTAAAGTATCTGCATGACCTGTGGCGCAATTGTAAACTTGCTTATGGTACCACAGGAATCCCCGGTAGCGAGGAGGGCCATCGAAAGCCAATCACATGCACCCGCCCCTTTGACAATTCCATCCCATGGAAGATAGATGATGTGCTGAAGAACAACGGCGACTTGAATTCCCTGGAGAATAACAATTACTTTCGCATAGAGTGCGATGGAGTTGTGCTTGACGCTAAAGACTTTCAACAAAATGACAATGCAGAGAGTTCACAAGCCTTGGGCTGGCTCGCTGAGCTCTCCGCCATGCTCGAAAAGAATGGCGCACCGATTCCATCGGTCAATTCAAGGAAACTAGACCCAAATTGGCAGAGAGCAAAAGGTAGGACATCCAGATCAGAAACAGATATGCCCGCGACCAACTGGTAAGCTTAACAGCGGTTTTATTCCGCTAGTATGGGCGGACTCGTCCATGATTATGCGCAGCCATGCTCGGTAATAAATAAGTGCTACGTTTCTGTTTGCAAGCTCTGTATTTCTTCAGAATGCTTGTTGGTTTGTGAAATGCGTACGTCTATTTCGTTTGGAAGTTTGAGCTATGTTATTCTGCTATTGAATTATTGGAAAAAGGATCAGAATACATAAAATAATAATCATAATTGGAAATCATTACAAAAGATTAGAAAATAAAAAGAAATGTCTGAGGCGTGCAAACATTGTCCTTAAGGATAATTCCGCCCCTCGGAGTACGAAACTTGGTACGTAAGGCTTCAGCAACTATCCTCTCAAGATACAATAGACCTTCCGCTATACTGCACACCGAATATTAGAAGGAAACGGAACAACTTTTGTGTATAACTCAGCAAAAAGAAAATGAAAGATGTAAGAACATATTATATCTACTAAGATTGCGGTTTGAAGTTTAATTTATATTTGAACAAGAAAAAGAGAGTCGTTAGGAGATCGCCATAAATTAATTGGTAATTAAAAAGATGACCGTTATAAAATAATGAAAAGTTTATGAAGTAGTAAATCAAAAGTTATAAAGCCGTTAGACGACCGTTATACTATTGGATGTATGCCCTAAAGCTACTATGTAATAGTTACATGTTAGGAATTTCAGTTGTACTTTCATTATTATTATTTATTTAATGGTAATGACATATTTATTCATTTGTCCAATTATTTTATATTTATGAATGATTCAGATCAGTTGCAACTAGACCTATTCTTGAAACGTCAAGAATATATGTGACGGGTTCATAATTAGACTAAATCTTTAAATCATTCCCGGTCGATGGATTATTGAGGTGGATATTAATAATCCTGTTGAGACCGGTGTGTTCTTAACTTCGCCATTAAGTATTGGATACTTAAGGGAATGATGAGTCACAAGTCATTGGATATTATGATACCTGAGTTAAGAACACAAGTGTTTGTATTAAACAAGTTCACTGAATGTGACGCATATGGAACGATTAGTGACATGAAAGCTTTTAGCGTGGTCAATGTCTAATTGTTCATGCTTTGGTCTTGTGTAAACAATCTTTAGACCTGAAGCACAGTGTTAACTTGTGTGTCGAACAACTATAGTTCACGGGTGCACGTAATACCAAGTCGTTGATCCGTCTTTATAACTGATAGTTATAGTTTGTTCATATACGAAGTTGCACGTATGCGCAATATGGAATATGTCTCCTTGTTACATGCAAGGTATAATAATGACGTCCTATGCAATATGATTATGACAATGCATTAAAATCCTCGACCGGGATTGTAACCGAAAATAAATTATTTATGTCTCAAATAAAATACATGTCAATTAGATTTGTGTATATGATCGAATTTGTGACTTAACAAATATTCCATGGTCTTTGTTTGATCAGGACATAGTAAGACAGAGAGATTGAATTACATTGTAGCCGAAGCTGACAAGTTCATTATATTATTAAAATATTCATACTATCTGGGTAGCCATGACATATTGCTAAATGTCAATCATGGCTTGTAAGACCTAAAAGATTAATCGAGACAATTAATTCTTTTGGGAGTACTAATGTGTTAGTACAAGTTTTACTACCAGCTTAGTGATGAACCTAGGGATGTCACACACCATAAACAACTAGGATAACATGGAACAAGAGAGAAATATTATTGCAAATGTGTTTACAATTATTGCAATCGAATTGTGTAGATTTGAAATTAAATTAAATGAGATTTAATTTAATTTATATTATAGTCACGAACTTATTTGCATATGATGCACATACATGCCCAATGTAAATATATGTTAATATATTCCCAAATGTACATACAAAATTTATGTTCTTTTAATTTGTAAAAGGGATTGATTAATTAATTATTTGTTCAATTAATTAATTAATTAATTAATTAATACATTTTAATAACTAATAATAAAATAATATATATAAAGCTTCCTGCATGTGCACGAAGCACATGCATGAAACTTGGATGGTCAGCAACCGTTGACCATCATCCACGAAATCATGCATGAACGGTCAGCAGTTGCTGACCATTATGCACGAAGTTGTGCATGAGCAACCGCTCATGCATGATCGTTCATGCATGAGCGGGGACGATCAGAAACGGTTGCTGATCATGCTGATCAGTTTATATTTTTATTTTAAAAAGTTTGTTTTTGCAACAGAATAAGGTGTTGGAAAAACAGAGAAAATGGGGCATGTGTTTTGTTTTTTCTTAGAAACACAAGAGAGGGCTGTTGAAATTGAGAGAAACAGGTGTGTTCTTGTGTCTTCAAGACGCGAGAAAGGAAAACAATTCTCTCTTATTCGGGCTGTGACTAAATACTAAAAGGATACAGAGAATTACTTCACGAGATTGCTAGCACGATCAAAGTGGTGATTATCCGATGGTTCTCTCTTCTATTCGACGTCCATTGTTGGTGTGTCTGAACTAGATGTTCGACGTTTGTGGGACTCGAACTGAAGAACATTCGAACCGATTCGTTTTAAGGCGTGCTTCGAGAGGTAATTTGTTTAACTCCCTTTTTATATTCAAATTTTTTATTAAAACGCATGAACAACGCATTAGGAGAATCATGTATAAAATATATCTTTATTTCCGCTGCGTTCTTTTTGTTAAGTTTTCGTATACATGATTCATGAAACCCCAACATATACAATCATTAGAAAACCGTTATATAACCTTTAAAAAGCCGTTACAAAAATGATGACTTTCATGATGATCATAATTTCTAATAAATATTTTAAAATTGCTGAAATATCTAATGATACCTCACACGCAACACGACTGGACACGACACGTCGACATGTCATTTCTCAAAAATGAAAAATTTCGACACACTAGGACGCGTTATATATTAAATAAATATTTTTATTTTAAATTTATTTGAATCTAATTTATAAATAATTAATTAATTAAAAAAAGAATTTACAATAATCATTCAACACTTTCGATTAGATTCTAGGTTTTTTTTTTTAATTTATTTCATTGTCCCAAATTTACTTTTATTTTTCCCTCCTCTCTTTCCCACCCCCAAATTTTTTCGCATTTTCTCCCTCCCCACCGCTTAACAGTCTATCAGCCCATCACTTCCCCCTCCCTCCAACACGCCAAGTCCAAGTTCCTTTTTCATTCTTTAATTTTCCTTCTCAAAACCCTAGCAGTGCCTTCTCCTCCTCCTCCTCGCCACACGACTCCGAACGCATTGAAGACTCCATCAAGAAAAGCACCAGCATTCGTCGAAAGAGCGGAAAAGGGAGTAACCCTGAAAAAATTTCAGTGAAAATGGATTGGAAAAGAAGACGGAATGCGTGGTCCCTGTGTGCCGAGAGGCACAAACTCCTCCTCCTCCTCCTCCTCCTCCTCCTCCCTCTTGTTGCTGCCGCTGCCGCCCCACTCGATGACAATGCCCTCCCCCACGCGTGCCTCCCTCATGAAGTTCCTCCTCACGGCCCTCGCCTCAATCTCTACTCTTTCTTTGGCCGTCTCTCGCCATCGGACACACATGTTGAAACGTGTTGACAAAAGTTGACCATGTGTCAACAAATTTGACACACAGTCAACGCGTGTCCGAGCGTGTTGACGTGTCCGACACACTCTGACATGTGTCGGACACGACACAGAAGCACGTGTAACGTGTTTGTGCAACATAGGTTTTTGCTGGCTTTTCCTTGGGAAAATAATCGTGAATCATGAGGAAGCGCTTCGAAGATGGCTTCTTTCCAATCTTTCCTGACCTGCATATCGTATGTAATGAGTTAAAAAAGATTTTTTTTTGCTCGAACAGCTTCTTTTCATGGACATCATCACCAGATTGCGCGCTTGACCTTTTCATCTCCATTTAGTGATTCACTTGATGAGATGACTAGCTACATGTCCTTTCAAATATCAGGATTTCGTGTGCAGCTGCATGTAGTCTCCACGAAGCGACATATAGTGAACAAGAAGATCAGCCGTGGTTGCAGCTTCTGAATCTCGATGGCTTGCAGCTCAGTGAGAATGCATTTGACAGAAAGGGCCATAGCACAAACACTCTTCTTTTTAATAATCATTCAATCTGCAAATTCTGAATCCTTCGACAAGATTTGTTTCAACTTCACATCCTTCCAATCAAACATAACATTCCGGGGCAATGGGAGTGCACTGGGCTCCATGATGGAACTTTCTTTAGTCAAGGCAGCCGTGAGGGGCAATGACATAGTCGGTCGAGCTCTCTATGATCAACCCATGCACCTGTGGGATAGGTCAACAGAGATATGTGGTAGATTTCACCAGTAGATTTACTTTTGCTATCGATTCTAAGAGCCGCATGGAATTTGCTGATGGATTGGCTTTTTTTCTCGCCCCCATGGATCACAGATTCCTGAAGGCTCAAAAGGAGGCTCTCTAGGCCTCACGAACTCTACCAACTCTGGTCTTGCATTTGTTGCAGTAGAGTTCGATACTTTCATAAATAATGGACTGGATAAGGCTGTCATCATCTTGGTATCGATGTTGATAGCTTGGTTTCTGTCCGTCACACTTGTGTCCCGTGGGTAAAGTACAGCATACTCAACGATGAACAACTTCATGCTCAGGTGACATTTAATTCTACGGAAAAGAATTTGAGTGTTGTTTTCACAGATTCTAGTAATAATTCAACCAACCTCCACTATAATCTAGCCCATCTGACGGACAACTTGCTAGAATGGGTAAATTTCGGTTTCTCAGCTGCAACGGGAACATATTTCGAGTCTCATACTATTTTCTTATTGAATTCCAGTTCCACTCTTCAAGTCCCCGACACACCAACGGGTTGTACGATTCAAAGAAAAAAGAACAGGTCATGGGTATGAGCTATCTTAGGTTTAGGCTCTTTTGTCTTGGTTCTCCTCGTTGCAGGATTTGGCTGGTACCGTTATTGGCCAAGGAGAAATAGAAATGGTCCAAATGGAGAAGAAGATGATTTTCAATCAATTGATGATGGATTTGAACAGTCGACGGGACCCAAGAAATACTCCTACGGCGTGTTGACCATGGCAACAAATAATGTGTCGTGCATAGGGATATAAAGTCTATTAATACCCTACTTGATGCACAATTCGAGGCTAAATTGGGCAATTTTGGCCTTGTGACAGCCTGAATTTTCATAATTTGTTTTCGATTAAATAAATCGGGCATTTTATTGAAACGCTAATAGTGTTATTCTCTGAGCTGATTACTCACAAGATAACCAGACTATCTGGGCAAGCAATTAGGGAATCCAAATGCAATTGGACTTGAGAATTCGACAAAGAATTGACTTCTCGACCGTGTTGATCTGCAAGGGTCATTACGGCACCATCAGAGATCGATAAGAAATTAGAGATAGGTCGATTCAACTGAGATATGTGATCAAATTGTGGGTGATTCCACTTGATTGAAAAATTCTCATCGATCGGCACTAAATTGATTTTCTGTCGTTTTGGTACCCAGTGCTCGTAATTAAAACCTCGAGATTTTCACTACAATTGGGAGTCGTTAATGTGTCGAAAATGTACTTTGTGACTCGAGATAAATCGATCACAGGTCAATTGCACCAAAAAAATTCCTAAAAGTTACCCGGTAGACTAGGTCACGCTAAAAGCACGCCGGATTGAAAATAAACGCGAATTTGAATCCGATTTCAGAAATTGAAAGTTCATAGGTGTCACGATCTATTTTAGGAACGTCGACTCATTCTCCGAAAAATTTTCAGAGATTCCGGAATTTTTGCGGAAAATCGATACGGACGTTGCGGAAAATCAACGGAAATTCAGATTGGCTAAATTGAAGGACATTTGGACTTGCAAACCGAGCTATATGGCGAAAGGGACTTGTAGAAATTTTGTGGACTTTTTCTACATCAAAATTTAGACATTAAATTGGGAATTTGTTGAAGAATCTGAATGCCAAAGAGTGAAATTCGGAGCTTGGACTATGGCTGCAATTTTTGTCATCAAAATGGTTAATTTTGGGTTTGATTTGTTGGAAAGTAATAGGGAATAGGGGGGACATGTGTTTAATTAAGGAGATAAGATTTGCTGACATTGGGCCCCTCTTCGAGCTTCTCCAACACGTTTTCTTCAATCCTTATCCTTCGTAGCTCCTTTTTCATTTTTCCTTTCCTTCTGTTTCGGTTTTATCTTCTCATTTCCTTCGAGCGCCCCATTCTCTCACGCATCAACTCCCCTCCATCATCATCAGTTCTTGCTCTGCTTTTTATTTTTTCCTTTTTCCTTCTCACCAAGCCATCAATGCCTTCAGCTCATGTTTCCTATCCACCATTGGCCGAATCCCCAAGCCTAGTCAACCAAGAGTCCAACAAACCAGTTTTGTTGACTCCTCTTCGTGTGTCTCTCCACGCGTCCTCCACCTTGGCGTTACTTCTGAAACTCCACCCTTGCCACTTCCACGAACTGCATCCACACGGCCTCTTGTTCTACGACACCGAGTCAAGCCCAGCAAGGAGCCATGAACGTTGACGTGTAGCTCCATTCCTCACGATTTCAGCCAAGCGTTCCACTACCGTTGTCCGCATGCCAACAGTTACTCCGTCTGCTTCCTCTCCAACTCGACGCTACAGCCCCACTCATTGAGATCTCCATCCACCGAGCAGCTTTCCACCGAATTGAAGCCGCGGATTCATTTTGGAGCCCACGAGCCACACGCCCACTTGAAGCCCATGAATCCAGCGTCTTCAGCCCAACGTCTTCTGACCCAGCAGCTCCTTTGAGCCCATACGCAGCTCAGCCCAAGGAGGTTTAATTCAATTGAAGCCCAAGAAAAAAATATATATTCCAGCAGCCCAATCTTTAAGCCCAAGTCCAGCAGCCCATCTTGAAGGCAGCTCAGTCCAGTGAAGCCTGGCCCGTTTCAGCAACAAATCTCAGTTGAGCTGAGATTTGTTGGGCTAAGTTTAGGCCCGATCCAAGTTCGTCGACACCGCCGAAAATTAAGGTTTCGGCCGCCGTCGTGTCGTCGTCGCGGTGAACCGATTTCCGCAATTAACCGATGAGTTTATACTCTAAACTCTGCTTAGTAGGCTAATAACGTTTAAGGGGTGTTAGACTTATTTTATTAGGAATTAGGTGGTTAGTTAGATTAAATTAGAAATTAAATTATTTAATTGAGCATGTTAGGTGGTTAGCATGGTTTAGCTAAAGCCTAAATAAATTGCACTATTTATCTAGAAGGATTAGGGAATTTCTCTGAGTCCGTATTCGTTATTAATTTAATGATTTTGGCCTAGGTTAGTATTTTTAGAATTTAAATTGATTTATTTAATTAATTTCAGTAATTATTTAATTATTTATTATTTTTCGGAAATTAGGCCGGGATAGTCGTGACCGGAATTTCGTGCTGATTGCAATGGTGTGGTTAATTTTTTGCAATTGAGTGTTAAATTATACAAATTGAGTCTTGATTTGATTTTTGGTATTTAATTCCAAAAATTGTGAATTTCAATATTTATTCAGAAAATCCCAGGTGTCGGGTTTTGACACGAAAATGATTTTTAGTACTATATGAAATAGTGGGATTTCAAAAAGGATGAATATTAATTTTTCTGGATCAAGTTGACCGTGTTTCCACACACGAGTAATTTCATGTGAATTTCTAATACGAAGAAAAAGGCCGGGCTCACCATTTTAATTAAAGCATTTGAGTGCAATGCACGGTGCCTTGGGCCATATTTGAGTGGTCGTGTGATGGTCAAGAGAAATCGTCTCGGGCTGTTGAGTTGGACGTTATCCCTATGTGGGATACCCCCTGGACAACGGGAAGCCAGTCGCAATTGATTCTGAACCCTATGCTCCTTCGGGAAAGCCGTCTGATAAAGAGACGTGCCGTGCTCAATAGGGTGAGACGATGCCTGGCAATGCCAGAAGACCTAAGAGTAGGCCGTGCTATATGCCAAGATCAAAACTAGGAACGCATAATTAATTGAGTGTGGCGTTTCAGTTATTGGAGCTTATTTGTTACTCATGCTCTTATGTTGTTTGTGAGATAAATTGTACTGACCTGCAGGGTGGATCTGAGACGAGGTAAGTTTCATTGATTGTATGATTGTGTGATTAGGACACTTCTGGGCGTATTTCCCTCCTAATTGGGGTTTAGAGCTTAGACTTGCTGAGATGATATCTCACCCCGTTATGAGACAACATTTTCAGGGTCGTCGAGTGGAGGACTTGGAGCTGAGAGGAGGTGATCAGAATCGTAGGTCAGTTAGGACCGCTTCTTTTTGGAAGGCCAGTCTTTTGTAGTCTTTTGGCTATAGACTTGTATACATGACTCAGTGTATATATAAAAGCATGTTTGTTTGTGAATCTATTGTCCTACATTTCTATCTCGAGATGATTACTGTTAGGGGATTTCTTTTCGCTTCTGCATGTGCAATAAAATGGAAAGGGTCGGCGACTCGTCCTGGGAAGTTGCAAATTATTATCGACCAAATAGGGATGGGCACGCGCTCGGAGTTCGGGGCGTGACAGGCCTAGCTTGGATAGTCAATCACACCAAAGGATCACAAACAACCATATCTGCCGAGACCATGGGATATTTGGCCCCTGAATGTATCTATACAGGCAAGGCATGTGGAAGAAGAGCTATCGAACCGAGAGCATCACAAGGCCAGATTCAACTCATGGAATGGGTCTGAGACCTTTATGGAATCGGAAAGCTATTTGATGCAGTAGATCCGAAGTTTAGTGTAAATTTCGACGTGAGACAAATGGAGTGCTTGATGATTGTAGGCCTCTAATGTGCTCATCCAGACCCTAAGGAACGGCCTCCCATAAGCAAAGCGATAACCTTTTTGAACTTTGATGCTTCCCCACCCATTCTCCCACCAAAGTTACCCATCCCAACATATATCATGCCTTCATCTTCGACGCCCGAATGGTCGCATGTCATGTCCATCAGCTTCAAAAGTAGTGAACCACCGAGCGCTTACGTACTGAACTGTCTGCATTTACTAGCTCTTCCTAGAAGTCTTTCAATTTATCTTCTTCTGCATTGCTTCGAAGCATAGTGTGAGTTCACTGTTTATATGGGTTCTGAATTGCAACAATTTAGTTCTATGATTTGTAATATATGCAAGCAGACCTTTAGTTTACAGTTTCTGTTTGCTCCATATTATGTGAGATATCCGTGGTAGTATTTGATATGGATTTTGATGTGACAATGCGTGTATGAGTGTTTTGGGACAACACAGCAAAGGGTGAAAAGGAATATTGAGAAAGGATTACAAGCTTATGAATAAAAAAAATTTGGCTGGTCTCTGTTGTATACATGACCGAACGGCCTTCCCTATTTATGGGCTCAATCCATCGACTTGTACACGCAATATATCTCTTCGTTTGTTGGAGATCGCTTTCGGGTTTTTAACTTGGCCACAAACTTCAACCACCGCCTATAAAACTAGGGTCTTGGAGATGTTAATCCTAGAGGAGCCTAAGTTTTTCTTGGAGAATTGGTGGAAAAATTCAACACAGCGGAATTATGAGAAAGCTGCGTCATCTTGAGTACAAGTCTCAAGCTGCGTCATCTTGAATACAGGTCTCAAGTTTAACCCCGAAATCCTGAGGCAAGTAGGTTTTATAATTTGAGTGGGATTCTCAAAAGGGATTTTCCTATTTTTGATCAAATTGTAGTACATAAAAGAAGTGGACCTTCCTCGCAAATTGTATTTGAGATGAGCTTTCAATATTTAACTTCATAAATCTTGTAGTGATGACAATGAATTCTAAGCCCACAAATTCGCAACTTTTGGGCCGAGTCCAAATCATCTTCATAAAAATCACCTCTAATTGATTTGTGATGGGTCGATCAAAAACCTATGTAAAGTATTGAGAGAAATAATTTACTCTTACGTAACTAGAAAAATTAGAATCAAGAACTTGATTATATCAGTCAATTAATTAATATCGTTTTAATTTCTAGAAGATATAAATTGAGGATCATCTATACTAGAGAAATGTTGCATTTAGCCATGTTGGAACAAAACTAGAGTCAATAAAGCGAACTAATTAGGATTTGCTAAATAGATAAACATTGGGTGTGGCTGACTTTAGCTTGTAACATTGTGTTTAACATTATGAAAATTGGCACGTTGATTCAAATACATTGAGAAGCTAGATTTACCTAATAAATTATGTTTACTAATCCATACCATTATATAAAACAAAGATGACATTTGCTTTCAGGGGATGTCAATCATTTTTTTTCCTCTTTAAATATCTTCAATTGATCACATGGGAAAATACCTCTATAACGAATTTTTTATATCTTGCAAATTTCAGTTTTCAATTTTGAACCTTTTATATCTTAAAACAAATTTCCTAAAAAAGCCCACAAATTCTATGTATGTCCACGTTCTTCCTTGAGATGGATCATGATGATATTGTACCAGTTTAGTATCCATTTTTGCCAGCAGGTCATTTTAAGTTGTGTTCAATGCAAGATGGCCTTTTGGCTAGGAAAAGGCAATATTGATCCTTTAGGTCAAGCAACCCTTTTTTTTTTTAGGGTCTGGTCAAGCAACCCTGGAAGACTTCGTTTATTAACCCTATGAAAAGTGAAAAACAAAAAAAAGGAACATGTGGTCCGTTGGGAAACGCGTGGCACGGTTAGGACTCCCTCTTTTGTCAGCGCACGAGTGATGAAAAAAAAGAACGTAGCTATCTAGAAGGAGATATGTATTAGGAATGAAGACTCAAAATTCTAGTCAACCATAGAAGAATGCCCAATGGAGACACTTTCCTTAGCACTATCTCTTTTCCTTAAGGAGAACTTGTTCTTCTTCAGTTTGACCGTCATGTACTGCCTAGGTTTTCGTCAATTCGACTAAAATATCTTCAGCATAATCAAACCTGATTTATATCATTTCTGTTCGTCCTTGCCGTGAAGCGGTCGTTGGCTTTGTTGTGACGAGTCCTACATCCGCGATCCAAGCTCCAAAGGTAAAGGCAATAAAAGAAATACTTTGTTCTAGTTTCGGAATTCTTGGTTTTGTCGCATGCTCTTCTCTTTGTTCTTAATGCCATTTTGCTGGGTTGTTGCAGAATTCTGCATTTTTAATGTGCCCATCACCTTACATTGCTTCATTTCTTATTTTTCCAAAGTGAATCTGTTTCATAGTGTTATTGGTTGATCGAGTACCATGGGCTAACTGCTAAATCGATTTTAGTGTTAGTAGTAAGGAATGTCGGCCTAATGTTGAATCCGGAAACTCCTGAATATCGGCCATGGTTGGTTCATTGGTTCGATAGTTGAACTTGTCGACATTAATCTATTTACCTAAACAGGAGCAACGTTCTGTTTTACAATTATTATTGGCCTTACCAAAGAACATGAGGTCATTCATGTCCATATCTCAAGGATTAAAGCGGTAATATTAATGCAATACGATAAATAGTTCTATTTAGTACTTGTTCCAATATTCTTACTGAACAGAAGATCAAACAATTAGTCCACGAAAAAATGAAAATGCAATGCTTGCCAATTTGATGTTGTTTAAGTACTAAGCAGATCTTGGCCTTACTTTGCACATTCGTAGTGATCTCATCATAAAACCTCTGCACTTTCTCTTTCTTCCGGCATTGTCCTCAACCAGGGAACTGGGTTAACATGCGGTTGAGGACAGTGCCGTAAGGTGCGTCAATCTAGTTGTGGACATTTAACTCACCCTCACTCACTTCAAGCGTAGGAGGCTACTATACCTGCCTACTCGGTAGTTGCCAAAACCAAAGTCCTAATGTGGTATCTACCTTCACCACCGTGAGGCCCCATAATTCTCTGTCTATCTTTGTTTTCTCGACAAAAGAGGAAATAGGAGGACAGCATTGGGTCTCCCACCCTAGGGCGGTTCTCCCGCCTGTTTCCTCCATGAGCCTTTTAAGAACCTACTCAGGTCCAAAGTACTGAATAGATCTTGGCCTTACTTTGCACATTCATAGTGATCTCATCATAAAACCTCTGCACTATCTCTTTCTTTCTTATGCACCTCCTGACCACACGACTCCCAAAATTTGTTTCCGGGAAAATCACGAATATGACTCTGCGCCGTGCGAATTGGGGCAGATGACTCCTTGGGCTAAAATTGTCGAAACGAGTCCTCGAACTTGAACTAACTTCTGTACACCCTTGGACGCACTTCAAATGGGTTTTTGCTGGCTTTTCCTTGTGAAAATAGTCGTGAATCGTGATGAAGCGCTTAGAAGATGGCTTCTTTCAAATCTTTCCTGCCCCGCATATCGTATGTAATGAGTTAAAAAAAGATTTTTTTGCTCAAACATTTTCTTTTCATGGACATCATCACCAGATTGCACGCTTGATCTTTTTATTTCCACTTAGTGATTCACTTGATGAGATGACTAGCTACATGTCCCTTCAAATACCAGGATTTCGTGTGCAGCTGCATGTAGTCTCCACGAATCGAAATATAGTGAACAAGGAGATCAGCCGTCTTTGCAGCTTCTGAATGTCGATGGCAGCTCGGAGCTCAGCGAGAATGCATTTGAGAGAAAGGGCTCTAGCACAAACAGTCTTCTTTTTAATAATCATTCGATCTGCAAATTCTGAACCCTCCAACAACATTTGTTTCAACTTCACATCCTTCAAATCTTCCGAATCAAATATAACATACCAGGGCAATGCGGGTCTACTGGACTCCGCGATGGAACTTTCTGTAGTCAAGGCAACCGATAGCGGCAATGAAATAGTCGGTCGAGCTCTCTATAATCAACCCATGCACCTGTGGGATAGGTCAACAGGGAATGTGGCAGATTTCACCAGTACATTTACTTTCGTTATCAATTCTAAGAATCTCACAAACTTTGGTGATGGATTGGCTTTCTTTCTCGCCCCCATTGGATCCCAGATTCCTGAAAACTCAAAAGGAGGTGCTCTAGGCCTCACGAACTCTGCCAACCCCATTCTTAAATTTGTTGCAGTAGAGTTCGATACCTTTAGAAATGTACAGAATGTTGTATTGGATCCACCCTGTTATCATGTTGGTATTGATGTAGATAGCTTGGTTTCTGTCAATTACACTTGTGTCTGGTGGCTTGGGGACAGCATACTCAACGGTGAACAACTTCATGCTCAGGTGACATTTAATTCTACGGAAAAGAATTTGAGTGTTTTTTTCGCAGATTCTAGAAATCGTTCGACCAGACTCCACTATCATCTGGCCAACCTGACGGACATCTTGCCAGACTGGGTAAATTTCGGTTTCTCAGCGGCAACGGGAGCATCTTACGAGTCTCATACTATTTCCTCATGGAATTTCAGTTCCACTCTTCAAGTCCCCCGCACACCAACGGGTGGTACGACGAACAGGTCATGGGTATGGGCTATCATAGGTTTAGGCTCTTTTGTCTTGGTGCTTCTCGTTGCAGGATTTGGTTGGTACCGTTATTGGCGGAGAAGAAATAGAAATGGTCCAAATGGAGAAGCACATGATTTTCAATCGATTGATGAAGGATTTGAGCAGTCCGAGGGACCCAAGAAATACTCCTACGGCGTGTTGGCCATGGCGACAAACAATTTTGCAGTTGCCCGGTTGCTTGGGGAAGGGGGCTTTGGCAGAGTGTACGAAGGCCAGCTCGCCAATGTGAATGCTCCTGTTGCTATAAAGAAGATCACTCCAGAGTCCAAACAAGGCCTAAATGAGTAGGCAACAGAAGTAAAGACCATAAGACACCTCAAGCACAAAAATTTAGTGGAACTCATCGGCTGGTGCCATGAGAGAAATGAGTTCCTCCTTGTATATGAACTCATGTCTAATGGCAGCTTAGATTCTCATTTGTTCTAAGAAAAAACGCCATTGACATGGGAAAAGAGATACAGCATTGCTAAAGGGATCGCATTAGGGCTGAAGTACTTGCATGAGGATTTGAAACAATGCGTCGTGCACAGGGATATAAAGTCTAGCAATGTCCTGCTCGATTCGGAATTCAATGTGAAGTTGGGAGACTTTGGCCTGGCTCGGATACTCGACCATGCGAAGGCCCCACAAACGACTCTATTGGCTGGTACCATGGGATATTTGGCTCCTGAATGTATCTACACGGGCAAGGCAAGCAAGGAATCCGATGTCTACAGCTTCGGAGTTGTCCTCTTAGAGATAGCATGTGGAAGAAAAGTTATCGAATCGAGAGCACCAGAAGACCAGGTCCAACTTGTCAGGTGGGCTTGGGAGCTCAATGGAGTTGGTAAGTTAAAGGATGCAGTGGATCCGAAATTAGGCAAGGATTTTGATGTGAGTCAAATGGAGCGCTTGATGATCACAGGCCTCTGGTGCGCTCATCCAGACCCAAAGGAATGGCCTTCCATAAGCAGAGTACTAACTTTTCTGAACTTTGACGCTTCGCCTCCTGTTCTCCCATCGAAATTGCCAGTCCCAACATGTTTTGCACCTCCATCTCTACCAATCGAGTTGCTGCACACTATGTCCTCCCAGAAATCTTGCAGTTCGTCTTCTGCATTGTTTCGAATGAGGAATGAGTTACAGGGTTTTATAAAGTGTATATTCTGATTGATATTCCATCATTCCTTTTTCTAATTTTACATGTACATTCAATAAATGGTTCCCATTCACTCTTTTACTTTTGTACTTTCATATTGATTTACAGGCATGATTGGATTATATACAGAGCATATTCTGTTTCAGTGGCTATTACTCATCTCGAGTCAGGATTTCCTAGTAGGACCTCACACGACGGCCCGGGTAACGGCGACTTCAATGATTATGCAGTCAATAACATGAATCAGAAATCAATGAATGCTAATAGCAAGCCTGGAAACTATCAGGAGACAGCAGAAGTAATCTGGTGGGTTGCTTGTTACATGCTCGACAAATCTTGTAATCTGAACTTTTGATCATTTCATGAACTAAAAATTTCCATTCTGATCGATACTCAACATTATCTGTGTCAAATTTAATCATATTTACCGGACATGTTTAACCAGTTCCAAAGACTAGTTACGAATTGGCCTATAACCAGCAGGTTTCGGTTCTCAGTCCAAGGGTTTTGTATTGATGTAGAAGTGTAATCATCAATTCTTAACCGTAAATGTAAATGGCTGATACCAATTCATCGTGACTATTTCTTTTCCCAGAGACGGTTCTAAATCAAGTTTAGCCCAACGGGACGATTTTCATCATTCCAACACCGCAAAATGCAGCTATTTTCCATGTCAAACATCCACCAAACGTCATCCTCTGCTTTCTGTATGAAGTAGATGCAGTTTCTCCTACACCACCCACCCCTCTTCACTCACCAAGACATGGAAACAACAATTAGCCCCCATGAAAAGTGCTCAATCCCCGATACTACTCGCTCTGCTCCAAGAGTAATTGTCAACGTTGAGCCTCAGAACTTCCACGTCATCCACAACATTCACTATCCTCCTGGACACGAGAAAAACCACCAAAACTTTGCCCTCAATCTCGAGCAAACATGTTGGAGGTAATAGGTTTGAGAGAGAAGAAGTAGTTGCTTGAAGTATTACACCAAGAGACGTCAAGTTTGGAACACTCAACAGTGTTACCTCCAGCGTAGGGAAACCCTAGAGTTTTTATATGCACGTTATTGGGCTTCGGCCCATATGGACCCAAATAACCATGCTTTTACCTATTGGGCTTGTATGTGAACATATTATTTTGGACTATATTAATAATATATCCAACAATCTCCTCCTATGTTCACCATACAGCACAATCCAATAAGTTAGTCAGTGTAATGTTCAAACAAACATGAATCATCCACATTCAGTCCAAGACAATCAACTCGGATCGGTCAAAAAGTATTCCAGCAGTAAAGTATTAAACTAAATCATCATGTGCAAACTAAATAAGTGAATCATTCTTATCATGAATCTGTTCTGAGATTAAAAATCCAAATCCCAAAATAAATCTCAGATTTAGTTCACAACCAATATATGCATATTAATCAAGTATAAGTAGGCCAGTCAAAATAGTCTAAGGCCTTACAAATATAAGAAACAAGCATAATAATGCCCACAAAATAGAATTAGCAAAATGCAAGTCTCAAGTAAATGGACTTCATCAAAATAGGCATTAGCAGGTAAACTGTCAAGTCCCCACACGCTCTAAGTGATATATATTCATTCATCAAGTAGGTCATCCTGGTCAGGATCCCACTCATTAAGCTCTCCTCCATCTCTGTCATCCCCTGTAGAATGTCAAAAACTTAGCACCATTCCATCAGGCGGAGATGAACATATATTGATGTCATAAAGCATCATAATATCATGTCATAAGCATCAAGCCAGTTTCATAAATTATGAATAAGACCTAAACAATGTGATTTACAAAGAGCCATCAACTTAAGTTTATTTGTAGGAGAATAACTATTGTCTAGTTTCAAAGAACAAGACCAATAGTCAAGTCACTTACAACAACCTAGTCATGTAATATCAAGTTTCAATTAAGAACAAGACAAATAGGCTTCTTATGTAAACAATTGTTTCTATGTTTCAATTTGGAATGTCACAATTACTGATTCCTTAAAGTCAAATAATCTAGCATCAAGTTTGGAATGAGATCATTTAACCAAAAAGGATAGTCCAATCTAGTTGAATTGTATCATCAAGTTTGGAATGACACAATTTTTCCAGATAGAACATTTGAATTAGGTTAAAGTCATCTTTATCAAATTTGGAATAAGACAACCCACCCTCTTCAATTAGTCAGCAACTGTGAACATCAATGAAACATATAAATTGTGCTTATCATTGTAGCCAATAAAGAAAGATTTGATAATTCAAAACACAGGTAAATAAATGGTAGTTAAGACTTGCCTATATAGTCTTTAACCCCAGTTTCCCCACTGTTTTGAATAATCGATCTTTAGGCATACCTTTGGTGAGAGTATCGGCTATGTTATCCTTCAATCTCACATCGATCAAGGTGATAACCCCTTGTTCTCTCAGATAATTCAACAACGCATGTCTTAGTCTCACATGTCTTCTCTTTGAATTAAAGAGAGTATTCTTGACGACTTGGACAGGTGCTCGATTATCACAAAATAGGCTTAAAGAATTAATCTTTAGCCGAGTCAAAGGAATATCCATAATCAGATTCTTTATCCACTCGCCTCTTCACCGGTGAGGCTAAAGCAAAAAGTTCCGATTCCATAGACGACAATGCAATACAAGTCGTCGTTTGGATTTCCAAGTAATAACGGCTCCACCCAAAGTGAATACATACCCACTAGTGGACTTACTATTTCCAATATCTAAGCACCATGAGGCATCAGAATATCCATCCACAATTGGAGGATAACCAGAATAATAAAGCGCATAATCTTTAGTACCTTTAAGGTATCTCATTAGCCTATTAAGGGCATCCCAATGCTCTTTACTAGGATTACTAGTAAAACGACTCAGCATACCAACTGTAAAGGCTATGTCGGGTCTAGTGCAACTCATAGCATACATGAGACTACCAATCAGTTTCGAGTACTTTAACTGATCCACGCTGGTCCCTTCATTAGGACTCGGTCTATTATTATAATCACATGGTGTCTCACTCGGTTTACACTTATCGTATCCCCAAGTAGAAAGTAGCTGCTCAATATAATGAGTCGGCTAAGGGAGATGACTTGCCGTTCAAAGCTTACTTTCATACCAAGAATGGTATTAGCAATACCAAGATCTTTCATGTCAAATTCTTTAGCTAAAGTAGCTTTCACGTCACTCACTACTGAGAATGATCGGAACCAAGAATTAACATGTCATCAACATACAAGCAAATGATGACTATCTTATTTGACATAGAACGATGGTAAAGGCATTTATCTGAATAACTAGACTGAAAGCCATAACTCTTTACCACCTCATCAAATTTAAAATGCCACATCTTAGGTGCTTGTTTAAGACCATATAGAGATTTATTTAATTTACAAACTTTGTCCTCAAGACCTTTCATAACATATCCTTCCGGTTGTTCCATGTAAATTTCCTCATTTAAATCCCCATTTAAGAAAGCTGTTTTTACATCCATTTGATGCACTACAAAGTGTTCAATAGATGCCAAAGCAAGAAGAATTCTTATAGTTGATAGATGACACACAGGTGAATAAACATTAAAATAGTCTATTCCACTCTGTTGTTTATAGCCTTTAGCTACTAAGCGTGCTTTGTATCTAGCTATTGATCCATCACTATTCAGTTTCTTCTTCAACACCCATTTACAGCCTATAGCTTTAGCCCCTTTTGGCAAATTTACTAGCTGCCAAGTGTGATTCTGCAACAGATAGCTCATTTCATCATCTATGGCTTCTGCCCACAATAGAGATTCCCTAGATCTCATTGCATCCTGATAGGAGAATGGATCATCCTCAAGATGGTAAGCAACAAAGTCTTCACCAAAACTTTTGGGAATTCTCTCTCTTGTAGATACTCTAACTGGAATTGGTTCAATAGCCAACTGTGTGGAATTAGTGTCAGAAGGGCCTGCTTCAGATTCTACAGGAGATTCTGAAATCATATCTGTAGATCCAGAAACATTCAAGCCTTGATCTTTGATAAACTTGTTTTCAAAGAACACTGCATCTCTAGATTCTATCACTATGTTAGTAGATAGATGTAAAAACCTATTTGCAGCGCTATCTTCTGCACTACCTAGATATACACAAGTAATAGTTCTAGATCCCACCTTAGGTTTTTTAGGATCTGGTATACTTACATAAGCAATACAGCCCCAAGTCTTAAGAGTATCATATCTACAAGGGTGCTTATGCCATATCTCATAAGGTGTCATGGACAACTTAGAGTGCGGCAACCTGTTCAAGATGTGATTAGCAGTTAGAACTTCTTCTCCCCAGTAGGAGGAAGGCATGCCAACTGTAAGTAACATAGAGTTTAACATTTCAGTTAACGTTCTATTCTTACGCTCTGCAACACCATTTGATTGGGGTGAATAAGGAGCAGTGGTTTCAAGTATTATACCTTCTGAAGCACAAAATTCCTTGAACCTTGACATAGTATATTCTCCTCCTCTATCACTCCTAAACCTCTTAATTTTCAAGTTAAGTTGATTTTCTACTCTAGACTTGAAAATCTTAAATTTTTCAAAAGCCTCATCTTTTGATTTCAACAAATAGACATGACAATATCTAGAAAAATCGTCTATGAATGTTATTAGATACTTCCGACCACCTTTAGTAATGTAATTTCTAAAATCACAAATGTCAGAATGTATTAGCTCAAGAAGTTGTGTGCTTTTAGGAATCAATTTAAAGGGTTTTCTAGTAATTTTAGCCTGTGCACACACTTCACACTTATCAAATCGAATAGAAGTATCTAATGGAATGTTATGAGTGTTAGCTAAATGTTGCATTTTCCTGTAATTCACATGTCCAAGTCTATTGTGCAGCAACTTTGGATCAATCAAAGTAGAATTCACATGGTTTATGCTATCAACATTTAAACTCAACCTATACATACCATTAACCATGAATGCACAACCAAAATAATATGAGTTAACAAATAAAGTTACTCTACCATTCATAGTTGAAAAAGACATACCAACTTTATCAAGTAAACTCATAGATATTAAATTCTTCTTAAGTAAAGGTACTACTCTAACATGTTTCAGAGTTAGTAATTTACCTGAAGAAAGCACAAAATTTGCAGTTCCAGCATGAGTCACCTTTGCCTCACCACCATTGCAATTTTCCCCAGTGTCTTTCACTTCTGTGACCTCAGTGAGTAAATTCTTGTCATTTGTAGCATGACAAGTAGCGCCACTGTCCAACCACCACTCAGAAGAGATGTTGGCATTTCCATTCTTCATCATTCCAATAAATGCTCGAGGCTCAGAACCTCTAATTAGCATATTGGCCTCATTATGTGGTGTGTCATTATTTAGCTTCCTTGGCAACTTACACTCTGCTGCCCAGTGACCCCACTTTCCACAGTTATGGCACTTGCCCTTCTTCTTCTTTTTGAAGATAGTCTTTTTGGCCTCTAACTGTAAAGAGGATTCACCTTTTGGTGACTTGGAATTTTTCTGAGGTTTATTGGAGTGTGAAACTAAGTTGGCAACTGACTTTTGTTGTCCCACTTGTTCCAAACTCTTCCTAGTGATATTTTGATCCTCAATATGAATATACCTCTTTAATTCATCCAGTCCCATCTGTACCTTCAGTCTGTGCATTTCAGTCTTGAAAGAACTCCATTCAATTGTCAGTTTGCTCAACACAAGACCAACAAAGAGATTATCGGACATATCAGAATTATCATCTTTCAAGTAAAAGAATTTCTCCACTAGGAGGGTTTTAGATAACCCCTCTTGTTTTTGGAACTGAGCGTTCAAGTGATCCCATATCTCTTTCGCCGTCTTATACTCACTATAAGTCATAGCCAAATTAGGATTTAGAGAGTTCAACAAGTAATCTCTACAAAAATCCTCATCTTTGTTCCATTGATATTCATTCACATCTTCGAGTGGTAGATGTAAAATCGCTCAATACAAGGTATAGAATATGTCACGTTCTTTCATGCCAAATTGAACATGTAATTTCCAGCCATGAAATTCAGTAACATCAAAAGATTGCAACTTTATAATATCATAGGAACTACGCTTTGCCATTTTAATCAAAGCAAAGTGTTAGAAAGAGTGCACCTTGAACTCCTCAGAGCAACAAAGTTGAATAACTCCCCTAACCTTGATCAAACCGCTCTGTAGAGATGGAATTTGCCAAAACAAACCCCAAAAACGGATCTGGAGCACCCAAAAACCTTAAGATGGACTGCTCTTGTCGCTGAAACTCGCTGAAAAATTTCGCTCCCCGAAATTCGCTAGAAATTTCATCCCCCAAATTCGCTAGAAATTCAGATGGAAACTTCCGGGTGCCGTAACTTCTCCGTCCGACCTCCGATTGACGCGAGTGACCACTCAAAATGTTCGTAGCGACGAGTAGATCAAAGCCCAAGTGGTTTCACCCTCTTAAATTGGCTATAATTTTTGGGTTTTTGAATCAAAGATTTCGGTCACCCAAATCTTCAAACTCATATCCCGGCCAATATCACCGTCGAAATCGAAAGTAAATTACAGCTACGAGTTCGTCTTGACGAAATCTTCAAGAACACACTTTACTCGCTCAAATCTGACACACGAACCTAATACTTCAAGATTGTTGGAGGTAATAGGTTTGAGAGAGAAGAAGTAGTTGCTTGAAGTATTACACCAAGAGACGTCAAGTTTGGAACGCTCAACAGTGTTACCTCCAGCGTAGGGAAACCCTAGAGTTTTTATATGCACGTTATTGGGCTTCGGCCCATATGGACCCAAATAACCATGCTTTTACCTATTGGGCTTGTATGTGAACATATTATTTTGGACTATCTTAATAATATATCCAACAAAACACTCCCTGAAGCTCCTCCACGAAGCATTAGGAACCGCCCTGCTTGGACACGGCGACAATCTCGGTTCCCGAACCCACACACTCTATAAATGCAAGCGTCCCCTGCGAACTCAGGGCATAGACCTTGCCATTCGCACCAATGGCATTGGCAAACTCCATGCACCGCTCTGAACTGTTCCCATAATTCGGGTCCTCAACATTACAATCACACTTAACCCACTTGAGTTCGCCCGGCCTCCTCCTGGAGAGATCACATCATCACAAAAGCCGGACGGTTCATGCCAGTCACCACCATCACAACATGGTCGGAACTCCCACTACGGTTCACATGGGGCAAATTCAAGACGGCACGCTTAAGCGGAACTTTGCAATCCCAAGGCGGGAGAGACGAGTACCAAGACTCAACAGGATTCCAGAGATAGACCTTGGAAGGGCTTGCCCCGCCTCGAGCGATGACGACATCATGTGAGTTGCCGACAAGTTTAGTCCAGGGATGCCAGTAGCTCAGTCCCCCTCCTGAAGTACCTCCAGTGGTGCCGCCACATTTGAGGGAATACGATACCAAAATGCGTGATGTCGGTCTCGGGGCTAAGGTCCAGGAGCTGGAGTTGAAGTTGGTTTGATGAGGAACATGGGGGCGGCTTCGACCTCCACGAGTTGGTTGTGACAACAAAGGTCATGTTGCGCATGAGGAGGGGTGGTTGCGGATGGTGTTGAAATGCGCCCCCCTTCTTTGCTGGCGCGTCTGTTGGGGTTTCATGAATGATGTATATGTATATATATATATATATATATCGGAAATAATGATGATATATTTTATACATGATTCTCCGAAGGTGTTATTTGTGCATTTTAATAATAAAAAATATGAATATAAAAAGAGAGTTAAATAAATTATCTCTTGAAGTGCGCTTTATATGAATTGGTTCAGATGTTCTATAATTCGAGCCCCACAAATGTCGGATCTTTAGTTCAGACATACCAACAATAAACGTCAAACGAAAGAGAGAACTTTTGGATAATCACCACTAAAATCGTGCTAGCAATCTCGTTGAGATAATTCACCGTATCCTTGATGTTTTTAGTCATGGCCCGAACAAGAGAAAATCATTTTCTTTCTTGCGTCTCGAAAACACAAGAACAAGCACACACTTTGCTCTCTATTTTCAGTGACCGCTTTTTTAAGCCCTTCGTTTAAGCAGTAATTTAAAAAAAAAAAATGAAACGATCAGCAGTTGCTGATCGTGTTGCTAATCGTGTGGGCGTTGCTGATCGTCCATGCACGATCGTGCATGCGTTCAGCAACCGCTGATTCATGCACGATTTCGTGCATGATGGTCAGCAAACCGCTGATCCCTGCTTTGTGCATGTGCACAATTCGTGTGAAATGGTCAGCAACAATTGCTGACCATTTCCACTTTAATTAATTATATGAATAAATAAATAATTAATTAAATGAATAAATAATTAATCAATCATCTTAAAAAATAAAAATGACATAATCTTTATATGTACATTTGGAATTCATTAATATGTATTTACTTTGGACATGCGTGTGCATCATATGCACATAGGCTCGTGACTGTAATACAAATTAAATTAAATCATTAATTTAATTTCAAATTGACTCAATTTGATTGCAGTAATTGCAAACACATTTACAACATTATTTCTCTCTTATTTCATGTTATCCTAATTGTTTATGGTGTGTAACATCTTTAGGTTCATCACTAAACTTGTAGTAAGACTTATACTAATATTAGTACTCCAAAAGAATTGATTGTCTCGATTAATCTTTGAGTCCTACAAGTCATGATTGACATTTAGCGATATGTCATGACTACCCAGATAGTGTGAAATGTCAGTTTTGACTACAATGTAATTTAATCCATCTATTTTACTATATCCCAATCAAACAAAGACTATGGAATATTTGTCAAGTCACCAATTCAATCATATACACAAATCTAATTGACACACATTTTATTTGAGACATAAACAATTTATGCTCGGTTACAACCCTGGCCGAGGATTTCGATGCATTATCATAATTAGATTGCATAAGACATCATTATTATACCTTGCATGCAACAATGAGACAAATTCCATATTGTGCACATGTGCAATTTCGTATATTAACAAACTATGACCATCAGGTATAAAGATGGATAAATGACCCGACATTACATGCTGTGAACCATAATTGTTCAACACACAAGTTAATATTGTGCTTTAGGTCTAAAGATTATTTACACAAGACCAAAGCATGACCATTAGATATTGACCATGCTAAAAGCTTCCATGTCACTTATCATTCAATATGAATTTGTCTAATACAAACATATATATTCTAACTTAGGCATCATGATACCCAATGACATGTGATTCATTATTCCCGTAAGTATTTAATACTTAATGGTGAAATTAAGAACACATTGGTCTCAACAGAATTATTAATATCCACTTAATAATCCATCGACTAGAACGATTTAAATATTCAATCTAACTATAAACCCGTCACATATATTCGTGACGTCTCAAGAATAGGTTTAGTTGCAACTGATTTTATGGAATCATTCATAAATATAAAATAATTGGACAAATGAATGAATATGTCATTGTCATTAATTAAATAATAATAATAATAATAGTACAACTAAAATTCCTAATAGCTTTAGGGCATACATCCAACAACGCCATCTACAGACAGAGAAGAGAGAGAAAGAGAGATGCCCAAGTTGGATGAAGGGAGTATTTTCTATCTAGTCAAGTACTTGGCCACCAAACTTTGAGGACCTTTTGCCGTGTTTTAACATATAAAAACACAGAAAAGAATTGAGGGCCCACTGTATCCAAATGCTTCGCTTGGAAAGCACGCTTGCACAAAAAGAACGGTCATCTATGGGATTTAACGTTGAATTCTCGATCTATGTTAGCTTCTGCTCTACACATAAAGTCGCTCGCAGTCGAGATAAGCAGTTTAGTTGCTTGCCGAAATAGAACTGCCCATGTCGATGGCGTTCGATGTAGGATGGGTTGAAAAAAGGTTACATAGTCTGCACAAGCGGTTAGATGAGTGCAAACTGGTATTGTCTCCCATTGATTATAAGAATGCTACGATCTTTAGCGATTTGAATACCACATCCTAAAATGGGGCTACGTATCATTTAGGTCGAGCCACCAGGTTAACGTGGGTTAAAAGTGTTAGGGTCTTGTCATAGGAAAAATGGTGGCTGTAGAGCAAGAGAGGGCAATCAGACTCCGAATTTCAAAGTTTGAATCTAATTTGTTTGGAGATATTTCTGAATTCTGCTGTTCATTTTCCTTTTTGGTTAGCCCTGATGATGACATTTTAATATAAAATTTTACAAAGATTTCACACCAAATTGATTAACATACACGATCACTAATAAGAACGACAAATCACTCGTTGCCCGTCAAGTGGTCATGCAACCATATCTTTACCCGAGCTTACTAGATAATTTCTCCAAGGTTGTTTGTTTGATTGGCTTCATAGCGGTGAAAAATCAGAATTTTGATGGTTGATGACTGCATCACTACTCCAGTTTTGAGGATCAAATCTGAGTCGTGATAGTGAGCTAATAAAGATTGACGAAGAGAGAGATAACTATTGCTCTAACACTTCTGCAAATTAATGGTCTTTGTCTTTGCTATGTTGGGCACTAGGAAGCAACTTTGTGATATATCTTATTGATATGACAAATTTTGGACAATTTGATATTCATAACACCCCTTTGTCATGTGCCAATTGGACGAAAAATAGCACATGGAATTGATGAACGTAGAATAAGATGGACGGATGCCGTACAAGAAAATGAAATATTGTCACAAGAACAATTACGAGTTGGCCTTGGAGCCATGTTAAAAGGTCCAAACTAAGGCTTAAACTAAGTGAAGAGAGATCATACTTTTCTTCCAAAAGTCTGTATATCATGCGGTTTTTTGTTTTTTGTTTTTTTTGTTTTGGATAAGATTTTGCAATCTTTAGGCAAATCTCTTCCAAAAGTCTATATGTCGTGCTTTTCTTCAAAGAGGAATAAGGCTTATCTAATATAACATGAACAGATTCATCGATAACCAAGGTTCTTTTATGGAAACTCTATATGCTTTACCGTGCAAAGAATAATAATCAAAGAAGATATCTTCATCACTCTTAGCATCAAACTTACCAAGATTTTCTTTTCCTTTGTTAAGAATAAAACACTTACAACCAAAACTATGAAAATAAGCTATATCGGGTTTCTTTACTTTTAAACTCAAATTCAAAACATAACTAGCTGTGTGTTGACATCCGAATCATAATAATTCAAGGAAGACACACAGCGTATTGTCGAAATATCAGCTGCAAACTATCTATCGATGGCGAAATGGGTGATTGGCATTGACAATATAGAATTGGCGGCAGGTGAGAATCAACAAAGCTGACCAATTGTAAAACTACATGAAGGAAGTCGAAGTAGAAACAGAGCCTAATAATAACCGCTAATGGATAAGATTATGCTGTTATCAGCAAATTGAGTAGAGGCCTAAAATCTCGGATAGGTTCGGAATTTGAATTATAACCGCTTTTGATGGTTACCTTATGTATGAGCCTATATGCCCAAAGTGAACCTGTTGTATGGGAATTATCATCAATGACACTTGAACAATTTTCTCGGCAATTTATCTTATCGGTTTACTTTACCTGTATTCTTTATTGTTTAGCCTAGTTCTAGAGTAGCTATACCAATTGTTTCCTGTCTGAATCAGCATAGAAACCCGATTGAATTCAAAAAACCAAAGATTTGTTGCTTTTGTAAAAGATCTTTTGTCGACGACCATTTTCGATGAAATACTGTGTTTCTTGAAGAGTGCAAATTTTCCTTTCTACCACTCAATTTTGTTGAAGAGTTCTAGGTTCTCAAAAATTTGATCAAGACCTTGTTCTACGCGAGTCCTAAAAAAGTGGGTTTTCAAATTCAAAACTATGGTTACTTCGGAAGAAACAATAGAGAGATATTTCTCTTTTGGAACCTTTTTGAAAGATAAGACAA
This sequence comes from Eucalyptus polyanthemos subsp. polyanthemos, assembly GCA_017140185.1. Lineage (NCBI taxonomy): Eukaryota > Viridiplantae > Streptophyta > Magnoliopsida > Myrtales > Myrtaceae > Eucalyptus > Eucalyptus polyanthemos. Next base: position 17,639,810 of record CM029463.1, on the reverse strand, counting down.
ATTCATGAAAACCTTCACTTTTATGGGCAACCAAGAAAAGTCGTGTGTCCTCTTCAGCACCCTTCCACTCATTATGCCTTTGTTCATTATGAGTGTATGTTTTGGTGCCGTTTATTTCTAAATATTGGTTATAGCTCAATATAATTACCTTTCACCAAAAAAAAAAAAAAAGAAAGAAAATTCATGTGTATGAATAGAAATCAGCAAAATTATCCCACAAAAAAGGTACTAAATCTATTGCACTTATATCAATTTACTCCTAAATGTTTTAATTAAGCCAATTTAATTATAAACTTTTTTGACAATTTGCCAATTAAGTCATTCCAGCCAATTTAGAAATTGTCGATGTGAACATCAATCATCCTATGAGGCATTGTCAGCACTGACATAGAGAATTTCTGTAATTATAAATGAATGATTTTTTTTCTCTTTTCTTTATTCTCATTATGCCGGCGAGGGTCACTAGTAACCCTTGGTGTAGTATCCTAGTGACTTTGGAAACTTCTTGTGAATAATGATTGTGATCGAACAAATTGCATGTTACATTTAGAGCAATAACCACTTATCATAGAAATGATTATTAGGCTATAAATACTATGATATTCATTGTAAAAGAAATGATCACATACGCAAGTTGCCAATGTATTTAATTTCTTGTCTTTTCATCAATATTTATTTCCTTCACTTTTAGTACGTATAAACTTCTGAAAATATCTTCCCCTGATTTTGTGGGCCGGCCAATAGGTAGTGCCGAACGCTATTAATAAACCATTCATACCGTTATTTATTTATTAAAAAAAAAACGCGTCTTTTACGTAAAATACTCTCGATCACTTTATTTTAAAAATGGTGGGTCACCAAAGCTCCGTCAAGACCAATTACAGTATAGCTTAAAGGCTAGACTTTGCCATTTATTGGTCATGTATTTCTTACTAAAACAGTAAAATTTTCTAAATACAGTAATGATAAGCCTGCAATATTTGGGACTTTTGACCGGGTCTAAGCAGAAAAATTGGTGGGCCCTCCTTAGAGAAAGGGGGATTCAACAATGGGAGCGAAAGGGACGCTGGGGACCGAGAAAAGAGAGGGGAAAAAGGAAAGTAAGGAAAGAAGAAAAAGAAAAGAGGGTTTACCCCATGTGCTTATTACGGACATCTCGCCAAGTCAATTCACCTCCGTAATGCAATGTGTCAGAAGTGATCCCGCCCCTCGTTCTTTCAATCGGATTAGCTTTCAAGATTATGGCTTAAATTTTGAATTATGTGAGATTCGAGCCGCAGAGTTTGATTTTTGAGTTGTTTTTTTTTTTTTGATGACTCATGAAACCCCCGCACGGCCGGCAGCCGGAGAGTAAACCCTGGGGGTACACGTGCTAGCCACCACACACGTGCACCAAGTAAGTCGCCGAAAATGCCTTCTCCAGCATTCCTCGTCGGGGGATTCAAACCCTCGACCTCTCTTTCGGGAGAGGGAGTGCCGAACCAGCAGAGCCACCCTAGCAGGTGGTTTGATTTTTGAGTTGTTGATCTATAGAATTTTATAAAAATAATAGTTTAGGGGTGGAGCAGCACGTTGCCAAAACAAACTTATGAAGTTTTCTGCACGTGATAAACAGTGCATGTTCAGCTTTGGAGACATGTTTCATTGGTTTTCCGCTTGATTATGGGTTGGTCAAGTTTGGGTTTTTGTATTAAGTTGAAAGAGCAGTATGTTTGGAATGGGGTTTAGTAGAGTGACCAAGTTTCACACTCAAGTCCGCATTATGAATGGCTTAAATAATCGCTTTGGGTGTGTAATTTATTAACGCGTAAAAGTTGTTTCATTAACATTTAGACTTAGGGCATTTTTTCTTTTTTATAACCGGTCAATTCTTGGCTATTTATAATTTTTTTTCTCGAAATAAAATAAGAATAGAAATTTGTTTGGTACTGTCAACTAATTTTTTTACTCCCGAGAGTAGATTTGGAAAAAAAAAAAAAAAATAGAAAAAAAGTTACATTTTTGTTCTCAAGAACAATTTTAGAATCAAGCCATTTTCCTTTTTTGCTCTTTTCTTTTCTTCTTTTTCTTTTCTTCTTCTTCCTCCTTTAGCCGATCGTTGGGCTCGGCAATGGCTGACAACAAGGAAGAAGAGAAAGAAAAAAGAAAAAGAAAGAAAAATCTCATAGAATTATTAAAAAATTAAAAGAAATTCTTAGTTATAAAAAAATTAAAAATAATACCAAACGCATTCCTGCTATCTTTCAATTTTAAGAATAGAAATTTTGTATAATTACCAAACATATTTAAATACTGAGAAACTCATCTAGGAAATAGAATCAGAAAAAATTATTTTGAAGCATAAATAATTCTCGGGAACAAAATGATTACTAAACAGCACTTAGTATAATCTTTTCGTAGTTGAGATAGCTTGTTACTCATCTATAATGTTGTTTTTCACTAATTTGATAGGAGGTCGAGTTCAATGTTTCGAGTAACATTTGTTGTTTGATCATAGGCATTCCAAGATGAGTGGCACTCTATCTTCTTTAAATTTGTAAAGCTCATGTTTAAAAAATAGTGTGAATTACATAGAGTATAAATTACGAAATAAAATTATTGTCACATAAAAAGCCAAATCGAGCATTTATACTCCTTGATTGTTTATGAATGTTTCAAAAGTATACTATGCAAAGTATTGTAAAGTAATAGTGGTTCATAGAGTGACAGCATATCCATGGGGACTTTTTGACTTTTTGAAGTTTGACTTTTGTATATAGTTTGAGATTGATTCCTTTGAATGAAACATCAGCCGTATCATCCCCATTTTTTTTACTGGGATGTGGGGTGTCGAAAAAGAATAATGTGAGCTGTGAGCACATCAGGTTTACTAAAAAACATCGAATACAATACTTGGATAAAATATATGATCAGGAGAGCGACAGCTTTGTGCTTCTTCATTAGTTTACAAGAGGACGGCTAACAGAGAGGCTGTCTAATCAAGATGTTCGTGTCTTGTTCTTCTTCTATTTCTATATAAATAAAGTCACATCTTCTTGCGAAACCTACCGATCATCCAAAGATCATAGTTCAGGATGTCTCCGAGACAAGTTGTTCTCGCGCTCCTGCTCTTGATTTCTCTGGAGTTGACACACGCGACGAGGGACCAAATCGACGACCATTCCTACAAAGTCCCCGGAGAAAACAATTATGCCGATGAATTGAACATCGGCGACCTATCCGGGGTTCTAATTGGCGCTACTCAAGCAATTTCGAGCGCCTTCAATCAAACGGAAGACGAAGACATGAAGTACAATGGGGTATCTATCCTAGCCGATAGCTTCAACGACCCACTCACGGTCGCCAGGACTAAAGGCAACCTCATCCGGTTGAACGTAGATCATCTCCAACACTACAGAGGAGATATACAGGAAGAGTTCGCTGGAGTGATGTACCACGAAATGACGCGCGTCATGCAATGGACCGGCAATGGTACGGCCCCTAGAGGTCTTATCAATGGCATTGCTGATTACGTGAGATTGAAAGGCGGGCATGCATCCAAAAGCTGGCCGATGAAGGGCTCAGGATCGAGATGGGACGATGGTTTTGCAATCGCGGCTTATTTTCTCGAATCGCAATGACCTAAAGCCCGGTTTTGTCGCCAACCTCAATGCTCTCATGAAGTATTCCTACTCCGAGGCGTTATTCGTCCAGCTGCTTGGGAAGTCTGTGCACCAGCTGTGGGGCGATTATAAACTTGCTTATGCTACCAGAAGAATCCCCGGCAGCGAGGAGGGCTATCGAAAGCCACCCACCCGCTGTTTCGATTTCCCCAGCAGTTTCTATCAGCTTATGATTACGCGCAGCCATCGGAACATACATCGCCGATCATGGTCCGGCTATAAATAAGCGCTATGTGTTGCGAACTATATATCCTCAGTGTGTTTGTTTGTTTGTTTTGTTTTTTTTTTGTTTTTGTGAAATCCTCAGTGTGCTTGTTGGCAAGGGCATACGTGTACGTTGTTTTAGAATTTGAACTATGTTACTCTACTCTTGATATATGAAACTAGGTTGTGGAGGAGATTATATATGGTTAAGATGTTACTGAATCTGCCATATAAAAGTATATTTTAACACTCTCTTTCATCACAAAAAGTCTTGTTTTCCATTTTTACGTCTCCGATAATACTTTAAGGTCTCTATTCTTAAGAAGAAGATAAGCCCTGCGCCTCCTGTTGCCAATCCCCTGTGCACAATAATGATTTATAGGATCAGTTGGTGACCTTCTATAGGGTGAGCAACAGGAACCGTTCGAACTAAACTGAACTGGTCGTTTCTGAGCAATTCCCAAAGGCATCAGTCCAATTCTCAGTTCTCAATTTTTTGGAATCAGTGATCTTCGATCTGGGCCATCTTGATCAGACCAATTAATTCTTTTTAAAATTTCTTACAAATATGTAAAAACTAAAAAGCCCTAATCCCTTTCTGATATTGCTTTGCTTCTCGCTGAATTTTCAAGAGAGTTTCTTCTGGCTGCTATTATTGCTAGTTTCTTATTCTTTTCTGGTATGTATTTTCTCATTGCCTGCTTTATGCGCGTCCGTTCTGGGTTGTTGCTTGACTAGCCCCCTTTAATCATAGTGACTCGAAGAGACTTCGTGTACTCATGTTTGGTCTTGTTCAGTGGACCACATGCTTAATTTAAAAAAAAAAAAAAAAAAAAAAAAAACCACCAGTTTTAATGTCCCACCCAGGAACTGGATCAGCCCAATTAATCCAGTTCCAAGACCAAGTGGTCCAATTCCCAATCCAGAAACTGAACCGGTCCCTAGTCCAGTTCTCCTGATTCTTGAGTGGGAAACAAATTGCTTAAGAATCGATACACCTAATCTTCTCATTCTCTCTTCTCTCACTTTCTCCTTTCACTTATTAATGTTGGACAATTTGACTTGTTCCGAAATGGAATTTGTTTCAGTCACGGTATAAGAAGTTATAGGACACCTAATTTTATGGTAAATTGTTGATAGCTAACTAGCACTTAATGATAATTTTTTTAACAATTAGAAATTCTTGAGAGTTTTGACCTTTTATTGAATTTATTTTTCTTTCTTATTAGTGACTTAAATTTTATTTTGGGCGAAGACTTTAATTCACCATCTTCTATATGTATCTATCAATGTCTATTTTAGTGCCTTGCCAACTTTTTACAGATTAAATTATTAATTAGTTCTGGATTACCAACTCTCGTTACTTACAAACACGTATTTGATTTTGATTTTGATTTTTGAACCTTCGTTATTGTTTACCATATTTTCCTTGTCTGTCTTACAAAAGCCGTAAAGGTATCAAATCCTAATTTGATGAATTTACCAACCTTTATCTATGTGTCTTGCCCTTTTCTCTTATTTGGTTACCTACTCTTGTTTGATTTAGTTACCGAATGTTTATTCAATGTTTTTACCAACTTCTCTCTTCTCTAATGGAAAAATTATTCTTTTCCTACCCTTATTACCATTACATTGACTTACCACCCTTTACTCGAGCGACTTATATTTTTGTTCAATTGAGTTGCTAACTAGTTTTGGTTTACCAAATCTCATCCAGGAGCTTATTACCAACGTTTATGCTCTTTTCTATTTCGGAATTCTTTATTTAGTCATCACTTAAAATTTCCTTGTTCACCGAAATTTTAATTCTTTTTTTTTTCACTCTTTCAAGTAGATCACCAACTTACTCAAATCACTACCAACTCCTATTTGAGTTAGTTACCAATATTTGTTTGATTTGTTTAGAAATCGACTTTATTATCTTTAAGGAAAAAAAATTCTCTCATTGTATAGCAAATTTTCTTTTCTTTTTTAGCAACAGATTAAAATTATCATCCATCATATTAATTATCAAAATTTATTTGTGCAACTTATGAAACTTTCTCTTATTAAATTTCCAATTTGTGTTGAGTTTCAACTCTCATGCTTTCCGACATTTATGTCTTTTTCTTATATCTAATAATTTCTCTATTGAGTTTGGGCTTCTATTTGCATTACTTATGAACTCTCAAACTTTACGAACTCTTTTTTAAGTAACTACCAATGTCACTAAGAGTGATTACCAACTTTTCTCTGATCACATTACCAACTAATTTCACGCTACTAGCTTTTATTTGAGTTAGATACCGATGTTTATTTGTTTTGTTTCATTTTAAATTACCCATTTGTCTTATTTCCAATACACCAATGTTGTTCAATCCATTACTGCATCAAGTTGGCAAATTTAGTGTTGATTACACTTTTAAAAAGTTTTGACACTCAATTGCACTTTCGCGACTAGCTTTAGGAGTTTTTTTCCCCCTTTCCTTAAATATCTTGGGCTTCCAACTACTCTTCTCTCGCTCTCTCTGCCTTACATTCCTGGGCATGACAGCCAATGGTGTTCTAGGTCATTATAAATGCACCAAACTAAGTTCATTCCACCGATCCAATCAAAAATAGGCCATCCATATTGGATTAGAATTCACACAATGTCGTTTCCTTAATTTTGTGGCCCAGCCACATTATTTTGCGCAGAAGTCTATTAATAAAATGTTCTTACTTTTATTTATGAAAAAAAAAAACGTAAAATTAAAGAATTAATTGCCCTTCGATTACTATGATTTTAAAAATGGTGGGTCACCAAAGCTCCTTCAAGACCAATTACGACACAAGTGAAAGCTAGAATTTGCAAATTGTCATCCATTTCTTACTAAAAGATGAAACGTACTCAATAGAGAAATAAGTGAAAAAAGAAAAGTAAACTCATCAATGAGAGCTGTGAGCACATTGAATATTGGAGTTTCTTCGTGTCTGGTCTCAACGGCTTATTGCCAAGTTTCCTAAGACATCGCTGCTATTCAGTTGGACGCATTCACGTCAGGTTTCCTAGGAAACATCGAAGTGTTGGTTGCCCAAAACAGATGCAACCCTTCGATTGAACAAATGATGAGGAGAGTGACAGTTTTGTGCTTCTTTCCTAGCCCATCTGGCGACGTTCTCATCAGTTTGCCAGAGGACGGCAAAGACAACGTAGAGAATCTAAACTGCAGAAACACTTGCCCATGTCATTCCACAATAGCTCCTCAGAGAGGCTGACTAATCAAGACTTCCCTCTCTTGTTCTTCTTCTATTCAGTGTATATATACAGTTACATCTTCTTGTGAAACCTACCGAGCATCCAGCGATCATCGCTCAATATGTCTCGGAAACAATTCATTCGCACGCTTCTCCTCTTGATTTCTCTGACAACGACGCATGCGATGATATACGAAATCGTCGACCATTCTGCTAGAGCCCCCCGAGGAAAAATATGCTGATGAATTGAGCAGCGACTACAAAGCCAGTGTTCTATTTGGCGCGACTGAACAAGTTTTGAACACCTTCAGTCAAAAGGAAGGCGAGGGCAAGAAGTACGTATGGCAACCCTCCGAATTGAGAGCTTTGCTCAGTCGCCACACGCTATCGCCAGCACTAAAGACAACATCATTCGGTTGATTAACATACACGATCACTAATAAGAACGACAGATCACTCGTTGCCCGTCAAGTGGTCGTGCACCCATATCTTTACCCGAGCTTACTAGATAATTTCTCCAAGGTTGTTTGATTGGCTTCATAGCTGTGAAAAATCAGAATTTTGATGGTTGATGACTGCATCACTACTCCAGTTTTGAGAATCAAATCCAAGTCGTGACAGTGAGCTAATAAAGATTAAAGAGGAGAGAGATAACTATTGCTCTAACACTTGTGCAAATTAATGGTCTTTGTCTTTGCTATGTCGGGCACTAGGAAACAAACTTTGTGATTATCTTATTGATATGACAAATTTTGGACAATTTGATATTCGTAACACGCTTTTGTCATGTGAGAATTGGACGAAAAATAGCGCATGGAATTGATGAACGTAGAAAAAGATGGACGGATGCCGTACAAGAAAATGAAATGTTGTCGCAAGAAGAATTACGAGTTGGCCTTAGAGCCATCTTAAAAGGTCCAACCTAGGGTTTAAACGAAGTGAAGAGAGATCATGCTTTTCTTCCAAAAGTCTATATATCATGCGTTTCTTTTGGATAAGATTTTGCAATTTTTAGGCATATCTCTTCCAAAAGCCTATATATTATCATGCTTTTCTTCAAAGAGGAGTAAGGCTCATCAAATATAAAATGGATAGATTCCTCGATAACCAAGGTTCTTTTATGGAATCTCTATATGCTTTACCATGCAAAAACTAATCAAAGAAGATATCTTCATCACTCTTAGCAAGATTTTCTTTTCCTTTGTTAAGAATAAAACACTTACAACCAAAACTATGAAAATAAGCAATATCGGGTTTCTTTACTTTTAAACTCAAATTCAAAACATAACTAGCTGTGTGTTGACATCCGAATCATAATAATTCAAGGAAGACACACAGCGTATTGTCGAAATATCAGCTGCAAACTATCTATCGATGGCGAAATGGGTGATTGGCATTGACAATATAGAATTGGCGGCAGGTGAGAATCAACAAAGCTGACCAATTGTAAAACTACATGAAGGAAGTCGAAGTAGAAACAGAGCCTAATGATAACCGCTAATGGATAAGATTATGCTGTTATCAGCAAATTGAGTAGAGGCCTAAAATCTCGGATAGGTTCGGAATTTGAATTATAACCGCTTTTGATGGTTACCTTATGTATGAGCCTATATGCCCAAAGTGAACCTGTTGTATGGGAATTATCATCAATGACACTTGAACAATTTTCTCAGCAATTTATCTGGTCCGTTTACTTTACCTGTATTCTTTATTGTTTAGCCTAGTTCTAGAGTAGCTATACCAATTGTTTCCTGTCTGAATCGGCATAGAAACCCGATTGAATTCAAAAAACCAAAGATTCGTTGCTTTTGTAAAAGATCTTTCGTCGACGACCATTTTCGATGAAATACTGTGTTTCTTGAAGAGTGCAATTTTTCCTTTCTACCACTCAATTTTGTTGAAGAGTTCTAGGTTCTCAAAAATTTGATCAAGACCTTGTTCTACGCGAGTCCTCAAAAAGTTGGTTTTCAAATTCAAAACTATGGTCACGTCGGAAGAAACAATAGAGAGATATTTCTCTTTTGGAACCTTTTTGAAAAATAAGACAAATTCATGAAAATATTCACTTTTATGGGCAACGAAGAAAAGTCATGTGTCATCTTCGGCACCCTTTCACTTATTATACCTTTGTTCATTATGAATGTATGTTTTGGTACCGTTTATTTGTAAATATTGGTTATAGCTCAATATAATTACCTTTCACCAAAAAAAAAAAAAAAGTCATGTGTATGAATAGAAATCAGCAAAATTATCCCACAAAAAAGGTACTAAATCTATTGCACTTATATCAATTTACTCCTTAATGTTTTAATTAGGCCTATTTAATTATAAACTTTTTTGACAATTTGCCTATTAAGTCATTCCGGCCAATTTTAACCAGAAATCATCGATGTGAACTGTGACATCCTGATTTTCGAGTTTGATTTCGATGAGATGAAATAGGCTTTTCATCAACGTGTCCATAGCATTTTTCTCTGACTTTGACCACTCACGAGTTAACTAGCCAATCAAGTGAAGTCGTTAAAGAATCTAAATGCAATAACCTTGAGAATTTGACTCGGAATTAACTGCTCGACCGTGCTAATTTGTAAGGGTCATTACGGCACCTTAAAAATCGATCAGAGACCAGAGATAGGTCGATTTGATAGAGGCATGTGATTAGTGCGTGGGTGATTCCACCTAATTGCAAAAATTTTGTCGAACGGCACTAGACCGATTTTTCTATCATTTTCGTACCCTGTATCCGTATTTGAAATCTTGAGATTTTCACGACAACTGAGAGTCGCCAATATGTCGAAGATGTACATTGTGGCTCGAAAATAATCGACCACGGGTCAATTGCATTAAAAATTCCTAAAAGCTACCCGGTAGATTAAGACGCGCTAAAATCACGTCGAATTGAAATTAACCATGAAATTGAACTCGATTTCAGAAATTGAAAGTTCCATCGTGTCACGATTCATTTTAGGAACGTCAATTCATCTTCCGAAAAATTTTCGAAGATTCCGCAATCTTTACGGAAAATCGATTCGGACTACTTGGAAAACGAACGAAAATTCGGTTTAGCTCATTTGAATTGAATTTTGACTTCTAAGCTAAGCTATTTGACGTTGGGAACTTATAGAAATTTTGTGGACTTTTTCTTCAATGAAATTGGACTTTGAATTGGAGAAATCGGAGGAGAAATTAAAGCTAAAGTTGAGTGAAATTTGGATTTAGGCTTGGACAGCAAATGCTGGCTTCAAAAGTGGGATTATTTATGGAATTTTAAGCTAGAAAGAAATAAGGGACCAAGCCTTAAATGTAAAGGATAGCTTGCTGACTTTTTCCCCTTTTTCTTCACAAGCTTCTGGAGCACCTTCCCCGTTCCTATCCTCTTCGCGCTTCTGCTTCACCGAGCCAGCTGTTCTGGCTTTCTTCTTTTCCATTTTGGCTTCTTCGAGGACCCGTTTTCTTCTCCACCGTCTTCTCCACCCACCGCACGCCCATATCCTTCGGTCTTCCTTCTTATTTTCTTTTCTTTATCGTTGATCCTCCCCCTCATAGCAACCGAAGCACCGTCTCTCTTCCCTGCTCCCCTCTCAGTCGACGCCAGCAGAGCTTTCCTCCACGCCCGGTCAACCTTCACCGTCGGACTCCCCATCTTGTTGACCCCAAAGCCACGCGGCCATCTCCATTTTCACGTTTATTTCTCCACCCAACCAACACCTCAAGCTGTCGGCCACCGAGTCAACAAACCAGCGAATTCCCCCGGCAAAGTTGACTCCACCTGCAGCGCCACGTCTGAGCCTCCATCTCGTTCGATCCATGCACAGCAAACGCCGACTTTGCTGCCCTCTCCTCCACGCGACCAAGAATCGAGCCGCTCCTTTGTTCGGCCCATCTCTGCAAGCCCAGCCTCGGCGTTGATCCCATCTTCGTCCAGCAACAAATCCAAGACAGCTCATCTTCGACCCAATTTCGCCAAGTGCAGCAGCCCAAAAAGTCAGCAGTTCAGCCCATCTTGGTCCCGCGAAGCAAGCCCAACCCAGCTGCAGCCCAAGCCCAAGAACAAGCCCAGCACTTGCTTTGGGCTTGCAAGGCTTCTTGGCCTGGCCCGAGCTTCCATCAATGCTGCCGAAAATTCAGATTTCAGGCCACCGTCGCGCCGTCATTGACTCATTGCAGTGAACTGGTTCTTACAATAAATTGATGAGTTGCATTTTAATCCCTAATTAGTGAGCTAATGATACTTAGAGGTGGATTAGTTAGCTAATTAGTGGATTTGTTAAGTTAATTAAGATTAGGGTAATTTAGTTAGATTAAGTATATAGTTAGTATTTAGTTAGTTCAATTAAATTAGTTAGGTGGATTTAGTTAGAAATTAGTTAGTTTATTTAATTAATGTAATTAGATAGAATTAGGTAGAATGGTTAGATTTAATTGTTAGTAGATTAATTAGCCTAGTTAGTTTAGGTTGATTTGATTAAATGCTTTGAATCTATTTATTTATTTTGTAATTTATTTAATTTTTGGTAATTTATTTAATTATTAATTATTTTCCGTAAATTAGACCTGTGATGCTGACAATTTTCAGATTTATTTTCGATTAAATAAATTAGGCATTTTCGTCGATGCGTCTATAGTGTTATTCTCTGAGTTGGCTACTCATGAAATAACTAGAATATCTGGGGAAGCCATTAAGGAATCTAAGTGCAATAGATTTGAGAATTTAACTAGGAATCGACTGCTCGACCGTGTCCATCTACCGAGATCATTACGGCACTATCAAAATCGATTAGAGACTAGAGATAGGTCGATTCGACTAAGATATGTGATCAGAGTATTGTGATTCCACCTTATTGTAAAATACTCGTCGATCGACACTATACCAATTTTTCTATCGTTTTGGTACCCGGTGCCCGTATTTGAAATCTCGAGATTTTCACGACAACTGAAAGTTACTAATATGTCGAAGATGTACTTTGTGACTCGAGATAAATTGATCACGGGTCGATTGCACCAAAAATTCTTAAAAGTGACCCAATAGACTAGGTCACGCTAAAAGCGTGCCGGAGTGAAATTAACCGTGAATTTGAACCCGATTTCAGAAATTGAAAGTTATGTGGTGTCATGAGCTATTTTAGGAACGTCGACTCACCGTCCAAATAATTTTCAAAGATTTCGGGATTTTTGTGGAAAATCGATATTGACGTTACGGAAAATCAGCGGAAATTCAGATCTGCTAAATTGATGGAAATTTGGACTTCCAATTGAGCTACTTGACGACAGGAAAGTGTGGAAATTTTGTTATATTTCTTCATCAATTTTGGGCTTCAAATTTGGAGAATTTGATGATGAAATTCGAAGCATAGGATGGAGGGGTGCAACACTTGCATTCAAATTTGATTATTATGGAATTATAAATCAAGAAAGAAATGGGGGACATGAGGATAATCTTGAAGGCTGGTAGGACCAGGAAATGATGAAATTTGATGTTTATCTTGACTTTGGCAGCCTTCCTTTGGCTTCTCGATCACGATTCGGCCGACCCCTCCTCCTCCACGCAAACTTCAGCTTCTGCTTTCATTTTTTTCCTTTTTCCTTCGATCAGCAAAGTCCACTGAGCTGCTCCCCACGAAGATCGAAGCCACAACCCACCGATCTTCTCTCTCTCGTTGCTGTCCCCAAGCTAGTCAATTCCAGCGATTTTCTTCAAGTTAGTTGACCCAACTTCCTTGCCCACGATCCCACCGTCTCGGCCAGCATCTCCACCAAATCCCACCGAGCAGTTCGGCTAGCGAAGCCCTCGATTCGACCACCGAAGCTCTTCCATCTTGCCCCTCGTGTCTTCATCTCCACGCTCGTGTCTTCTTCGGTAAATCTTCAGCTGAAGTCTTCAAGCGACACCGCACGACCGAAGCTGCCACGCCGAAGTCTTCATTCGGTTCGGTCAACAAGCGAGCGTCCCTCTCCACGCGTCCAAGTCTCCTCTCGTTCGGCCAACAGCCGGTGGAACTCTCCCTTCGTTGACCCCGCATCCGTGAATTCCTCTGCCCGCGCGTCCACGTTTCCTCCGCCTCCGTCGATCCACACGCCGGCCATCATCTTCAGCGATTTCATTTTTTTGGCCAGCTCGACGCCAGCGAATCTCTCAGCTCCGTTTCTGTTTCGGTTGTTCCCGCATCCAGCTGCCAGCGAGGCCCGCTCGTGGATCAGCAGCAACGCACGAAGCCCAGCTTCATTTCTTCAGCCCAGGAGGTCTTCTTCTTCAGCCCGTATCAGCCCAGGAATTCCAGCCCAAACCTTCGCAGGCCCAATCCAGCGTCTTTGGCAAGAAGAAGCTCACAGTCCAGCCTTTGAAGCCCATGGATCCAGCGAATTCTTCAGCCTAGTGATTTTCAGCCCATCTTGAAGTCAGCTCAGTCCAGTGAAGCCCAGCCCATTTCAGCAACAAATCTTAGTTGGGCTGAAATTTGTTGGGCCTGTTTTAGGCCCGGCTCAAGTCCGCCGATGCCGCCGAAAATTCAGATTTTGGCCACCTTCGCGCCGTTGTCGCGGTGAATCGATTTCTGCCATTAACCGGTGAATTTATACTCTAAACTCTTCTTAGTAGGTTATTGATGCTAAGGGGTGTTTAGATTTATTTAATTATGAATTAGGTAGTTAGTTATATTAAATTAGTGATTTAATTACTTAATTGAGCATGTTAGGTGGTTAGCATGGTTTAGCTAATGCCTAATTAAATTGTATTATTTATCTAGAAGGGTTCGGGAAATTTTTGGGTCCGTATTGGTATTTAATTTAATAATTTTGGCCTAGGTTAGTATTTTTATAAATTAAATTGAGTTAATTAATTAATTTTCGAAATTATTTATTTATTAATTATTTTTCCAGAAAATTAGGTCGGGATGGCCGGTGACCGGAATTTCATGCTGATTGCAATGATGTGGTTAAATTCTGCAATTGATTGTTAAATTATGCAAATTGAGTGATGATTGGATTTTTGGTATTTAATTCCAAAAAAATTGTGAATTTCCAATATTTATTCATAAATTCCTGAGTGTCGGGTTTTGACACAAAAAATGGTTTTTAGTACTATATGAAATAGTGGGATTTCAAAAAAAGAAAGAATATCAATTTTTCTAGGTCAAGTTGACCGTATACCCACACACGAGCAATTTCAGTGGATTTCTAATATGAAGAAAAATGCCAGGTTCACCATTTTAATTGAAGCATTGCAATGCACAGTGCCCTGGGCCATATTTGAGTGATCGTGTGATGATTAAGAGAAATTGTCCTGGGCTGTTAAGTTGGACGTTATCCTTATTTAGGATACCCTCTAGACAATGGGAAGCCGGTTATAGTAGATTCTGGACTTTATGCTCATTCGAGAGAGCCGTCTAATAAAGAGACAAAGCCTGGCAATGTCAGAAGACCGTCGAACTGAGAGTAGGCCATTCTATATGCCGATATCAAAACTAAGAATGCGTGATGAATTAAGTATTGTGTTCCAATTAATTGAGCTTGAGTTATGCTTTGATTTGTGATATCAACTGTGCTGACCTACAGGGTGGAACTAAGATGAGGTAAGTCTCCTTGATTGTGTGATTGCGTGTTTAGGACACTTCTTAGCGTTTTTCCCTCCTAGTTGAAGTTTAGAACATGGACTTGTTGAGACATTGTTTCACTGATTATTGAATAACCATTTCATGATCATCGAGTGGAGGACCTGGAGCAGAGAGGAGGTGATCTAAAGTATTGGTCGGATAGGACCGCTTCTTTTAGAAAACAATCTTTTGTAGTTTTTTGACCATAAACTCTTGTACGTGACTCAGCATATGTTTATAAAGGCATGTTTGTTTGTGAAATTATTTTTCTACTTTTCTATCACAAGATGGTTACTGTCAGGAGATTTATAATGCGCTTCCGTATGTGCAATAAAGAAAAATGGTTGGCGACTAATCTTGGGAAGTTGTAAAATTTTATCGACCGAAAAGGGATGGGCACACGCTCAAGGATCGGGCGTGACAAGACTGAGATATCCATTGACCGGAATTGCGTGTTGATTGTAATGATGTGTGCAATGTATGCAATTGGATGTTAATTTGTGCAAATTGAGTATTGATTGAAAATTTGAGTATTTAATTTCAAAATTTGTGAAATTCAATATTTATTTAGAAAATCTTGGGTGTCGGATTTTAATACTAAAAATGGTTTTATATGCTATATAAAACAGTGAGATTTTAAATTGGAGGTTATGAATTTTTCGGATCCAATCTGACCATGCACCAACACACGATTATTCTACCATGTATTTTTAATACAAAGAAAATAGGCCAGGATCACTATTTTAATTAAGGCATTTGAATGCAATTCACGATGACCTGGACCGAGATTGATTGGTCGTGTGTTGGTTAAGAGAACCCATCTTGAGCAATTATGTCAAACATTATTAAATCCCTTTTTTAGGTTACCCATGCATTAGGGTATTGGGTCGCAGAAATTTTGAACCTATGCTCCTTCGGGAATATTGTCTATGAAAGATGAAGCCGTGCTCAATGGAGAAGAGACGATTCCTGGCTACGCCAGTAGACAGCCGAACATGGGAGTCAGTTGTGCCTTGAGTGGGTTATGTAATTATTGGAACGCATGATTGATTGAGTGTGATGCGCTTGATTATGAGATAAAATTATGTGGCATGATATGGAACATGTCATAATGATTTTGCCTTATAATCAAGACCCTTGTGATTAACTGTGTGGATGAGGTGTTCCATTTGTTATGTGAATTGATTATATGCCTTGTGATGTGAATTGTATTGACTTGCAAATGGGATTTGAGACGAGGTAAGTCCTCTATACTAATTGAGTGGTTGTATGGTTATGAGACTTCTAGGTGTATTTCCCTCCTAATCGGGGCTTAGAGCGTGAACTTGTTGAGATTTATATCTTACCCGGTCGTGGGCTTAAAATTTTCAAGGCCATAGAGGGAGGACCTGGAGCTGAGCTGAGGTGACTTGAAGAATAGATCAGATAGGATAGCCTCTTTTTGAGAACTAGTATTTTGATTATAGACTTGTGTAAATAACTCGGTATGTTTATAAAAGTGTGGTTTGTTTGTGAATGTGATATTCTACTTTTCTATCCCGAGATAATTATTGTTAGGGGATTTTATTTTTTTGTTTCCGCATGTGTAATAAAATGAAAGGGTCGACGACTCATTTTGAAAGTCGCATAATTTTTATCAACCAGAGAGGGATAGGCACGTGCTCGAGGATTGGGGCGTGACATGAACATCAGTCATCCTATGTAGCATTGCCAGCACTACCAAAGACAACTTATGTAATTATAAATTAATGATTTTTTTTCTCTTTCCTTCATTCTCATTGTGTCGGTGAGGGTCACTAGTAACCATCGGTGTAGTATCCTAGTGACTTTGGAAACTTCTTGTGAATAATGATTTTGATCGAACAAATTATATGTTACATTTAGAGCAATAACCACTTATTGTAAAAATGATTATCTATGAAGCACTGACACTCTCAAAGAGTTTTCGTGTCATGTCGGATACTTCGACACATATCCAACACTCTCAGACACTCTCGGATACTCGATCAACACGTGTTGGAAAATTTGACACTTGGTCAACTTTTCTGACACTTTCCAACACTCGAGTTTCCAATATATGATTCCGATATCGATGTCAATTTTAAAAATTCAATAAATGAGATGTCAAAATATATGTGTGAAAAATAAAACACGATAATAAAAATAATAAATTGAGAAAGAATAAAAACATAGTCTTCTTTTCTATTCTGTTTTCCACTTCTCGTGATATAAAATTCAGCCCTTAAGTTTTTTTTTTCTCCTCTTCCAACATATTCAACATGCAAGTCTAGAATATGGATCACTTGTTTTTTCTCCAAGTTTTATAAATTATTGAAATAGAGTTGAATATGTCAAATTAGAACAATTAATCATTTTAATAAATGGCGGATTAATATTTTTAATGTAAATTCATTCTAGGCTTTTTTAATTATTTATTTATTTATGAATATGATTCAAATTAATTTGATTGAAATAATCATAAAAATGATAATTTATTATGTATATATAAAAATATATATTTAATATATAACGTGTCCCAACGTGTCGAAATTTTCTTTTTTTTTTTTATAAACAACGTGTCGCGTGTCACATGTCAGTGTCGGTGCTACTTAGATAATTATTAGACTATAAATACTATGATATTCATTGTAAAAGAAGTGATCACATACGCAAGTTGCCAATGTATTTAATTTCTTGTCTTTTCATCAATATTTATTTGCCTTCACTTTTGGTACGTATACTTTCATTGCATTAAAATTCTGAAATTATCTTCCCCTGATTTTGTGGGCCGGCCAATAGGTAGTGCCGAACGCTATTAATAAACAATTCATGCCGTTATATATTAAAAAAAAAAAAAAGGCGTCCTTTACGTAAAATACTCATAAAATAAAGGAGTAAAGTGGTGGGTCACCAAAGCTCCATCAAGACCAATCACGATATAGCTTAAAGGCCAGACTTTGACTTATCGAAATTTGACTTTTGCATATAGTTTTTTTTTTTTTTTATTTTTTTGGTCGGTTGACTTTTGCATATAGTTTGAGATTGATTTCTTTGAATGATTGATTGGCCGTGTCATCCCCATTTTTTACTGGGATGTGGGGTGTCGAAAAAGAATAAGTAAATCGAATGATGTGAGCAGCGAGCACATCAGGTTGACTAAAAAGAATCGAATGCGATACTTGGATAAAATATATGATCAGGAGAGACAGCTTTGTGCTTCTTCATTAGTTTACAAGAGGACGGCAGAAACAACGTAGAAACAGAGAGGCTGTCTAATCAAGATGTTCGTGTCTTGTTCTTCTTCTATTTCTATATAGATAGTCACATCTTCTTGCGAAACCTACCGATCATCCAAAGATCATAGTTCAGGATGTCTCCGAGACAATTTGTTCTCGCGCTCCTGCTCTTGATTTCTCTGGAGTTGACACACGCGACGAGGGACCAAATCGACGACGATTCCTACGAAGTCCCCGGAGAGAACCAATGTGCCGTTGAATTGAACATCTGCTACATATTCTGGGTTCTAAATGGTGCTACTCAAGCAATTTCGAGCACCTTCAATCAAACGCCAGGCGAAGACATGAAGTACAATGGGGTATCTATCCTAGCCTACAGCTTCAACAACCCACTCACGGTCGCCAGGACTAAAGGCAACCTCATCCGGTTGAACGTAGATTATCTCCAACACTACAGAGGAGATATGCAGGAAGAGCTCGCTGGAGTGATGTACCACGAAATGACGCGCGTCATGCAATGGACCGGCAATGGTACGGCCCCTAGAGGTCTTATCAATGGCATTGCTGATTACGTGAGATTGAAAGGCGGGCATGCATCCAAAAGCTGGCCGAGGAAGGGCTCAGGATCGAGATGGGACGATGGTTTTGCAATCACGGCTTATTTTCTCGAATATTGCAATGACCTAAAGCCCGGTTTTGTCGCCAACCTCAATGCTCTCATGAAGTATTCCTACTCCGAGGCGTTCTTCGTCCAGCTACTTGGAAAATCTGTGCACCAGCTGTGGGGCGATTATAAACTTGCTTATGCTACCAGAAGAATCCCCGGCAGCGAGGAGGGCTATCGAAAGCCACCCACCCGCAGTTTCGATTCCTTCCTAGCAGTTTCTATCAGCTAGTATGAATGACTTCTTCATGATTATGCGCAGCCATCGGAACATACATCGCCGATGGTCCGGCTATAAATAAGCGCTACGTGTTGTGAACTATGTATCCTCAGTGTGCTTGTTGGCAAGGGCATACGTGTAAGTTGTTTTATAATTTGAACTATGTTACTCTACTGTTGATATATGAAACTACTTTGTAAAGGAGATTATATATGGTTCAGATGTTACTGAATCTGCCATATAAGAGTATGTCTTAACACTCTTCATCACATAAAGTCCTGTTTTCCATTTTTACGTCTCCGATAATACTTTAAGGTCTCTATTCTTACGAAGAAGATAGCCCTGCGCCTCCTGTTGCCAATCCCTTGTGCACGATAATGATTTATAGGATCAGTTGGTGACCTTCTGTAGGGTGAGCAACAGGAACCATTCGAACTAAACCAAACTGGTCGTTTATGAGCAGTTCCTAAAGGCATCGGTCCAATTCTCAGTTCTCAATTTTTTGAAATCAGTGATCTTCGATCCAGACCATCTTGAACAGACCAATTAATTCTTTTAAAATTTCTTACAAATATGTAAAATGTAAAAAGCCGTAATCCCTTTCTGATATTGCTTTGCTTCTCGCTGAATCTTCAAGAGAGTTTCTTCTGGCTGCTATTATTGCTAGTTTCTTATTCTTTTCTGGTATGTATTTTCTCGTTGCCTGCTTTATGCGTGTGCGTTCTGGGTTGTTGCTTGACTAGCCCCCTTTAATCATTGTGACTCGAAGAGAGTTCGTGTACTCATGTTTGGTCTTGTTCGGCACAGTTCTCAGAGCAACGAACGGCCAAGGACAATCTGAGTTCTCTCCCGCAAATAAAACAAATTTAAATATGGATCATCATCATGTTTTCCGGATTACTGCTTTTTGGGACCACATGCTTAAAAAAAAAAAAAAAAAAAAAACCACCGGTTTCATTGGCCCACCCAGGAACTGGACCAGCCTAATTAATCTAGTTCCAAGATCAAGTGGTCCGGTTCCTAATCCAGAAATGGGGAACTGGCTCCTGTGGTCCAGTTCCTAATTCCTGAGTGGGAAACAAACTGCTTAAGATTCTATACACCTAATCTTCTCATTCTCTCTTCTCTCACTTTCTCCTTTCACTTATTAATGTTGGACAATTTGACTTGTTCTGAAACGGAATTTGTTTCGGTCACGGTCTAAGAAGTTATAGCCACCTAATTTTATGGTAAATTGTTGATAGCTTACCAGCACTTAATGATATATATGTATATATATATATATATTTAACAATTAGAAATTCTTGAGAGTTTTGACCTTTTATTGAATTTATTTTTCTTTCTTATTAGTGACTTAATTTTTTTTTTGGGCGAAGACTTTAATTCACCATCTTCTATATGTATCTATCAATGCCTATTTTAGTAACTTGCCAACTTTTTACGGATTAAATTATTAACTAGTTCTGGTTTACCAACTCTCGTTACTTACAAACATATATTTGATTTTTATTTTGATTTTTGAACCTTTGTTATTGTTTACCATATTTTCCTTGTTTGTCTTACAAAAGCTGTAAACGTATCAAATCCTAATTTGATGAATCTACTATATATGTCTTGCCCTTTTCTCTTATTTGGTTACCCACTCTTGTTTGAGTTAGTCTTTTTTTTTTTTTTTTGTCGGTCCTACTCTATTCTTATTCTAATCTCACTCTCAGACTGTTGTCCTGCCTCTTTGCAGGGCGTGAGAGTCACAACTCACTCCTGAAACTAAATTGTCCTCACTCCAACCCTCCTTGAAAAAATAGGAATTCGAATCCCCCACCTCCCCCTTCCATGTTGGAAGGGTGGCCACTAAAGCAAACCCTAGTGGTTTGTTTGAGTTAGTTACCGAATGTTTATTCGATGCTTTTACCAACTCCTCTTTTCTCAAATGGAAAAAAATTATTCTTTTGCTACCCTTATTACCAACGCCTCAAATATATTAACCATTTCAATGACTTACTAGCCTTTACTTGAGTGACTTATATTTTTGTTCAATTGAGTTATTAACTAGTTTTGGTTTACCAAATTTCATCCGGGAGCTTATTACCAACGTTTATGCTCTTTTCTATTTTGAAATTTTTTATTTAGTTATCACTTTAAATTTCCTTGTTCACGGAATTTTTAATTTTTCTTTTTCACTCTTTCAAGTGGATCACCAACTTACTCAAATCACTACAAACTCCTATTTAAGTTAGTTGCCAATATTTGTTTGATTTGTTTAGATATCATCTTTATTATCTTTAAGGAAAAGAATTTCTCTCATTGTATACCAAATTTTATTTTCCTTTTTTAGCAACGGATTAAAATCATCATCCATCATATTAAATTTTCCAAGTTTATTTGTGTAACTTATGAAACTTTTATCTTATTAAATTTCCAATTTGTGTTGAGTTTCTATTCTCATGCTTTCCAAAATTTATGTCTACTTAAATTTAATAATTTCTCAATTGAGTTTAGGCTTCTATTTGCATTACTTATGAACTCTCAAACTTTATGAGCTCTTTTTTAAGTAAATATCAATGTCAATCAGAGTGATTACCAACTTTTCTCCGATCACATTACCAACTAATTTCACGCTACTAACTTTTATTTGAGTTAGATACTGATGTTTATTTGTTTTGTTTCATTTTAAATTACCCACTTGTCTTATTTCCAATATATCAATGTCGTTCAATCCATTACTGCATCAAGTTGGCAAATTTTAGTGTTGATTGCACTTTTAAAATGTTTTGGCACTCAATTGCACTTTCGTGACTAACTTTAGGAGCTTTTGTTCCCTTTTCCGTAATTGTCTTGGGCACCAAACTAAGTTCACTCCCCCGATCCAATCAAAAATAGGCCATCCATATTGGATTAGAATTCACACAATGTCGTTTCCTTAATTTTGTGGCCCGGCCACATTATGTTGCGCAGAAGTCTATTAATAAAATGTTCTTACTTTTATTTATGAAAGAAAAGTAAAATTATAGAATTAATTGCCCTTCGATTACTATGATTTTGAAAATGGTGGGTCACCAAAGCTACTTCAAGAGCAACTACGACACAAGTGAAAGCTAGAATTTGCAAATTGTCATCCATTTCTTACTAAAAGATGGAACGTACTCAATAGAGAAATAAGTAAAAAAAGAAGTAACTCATTAATGAGAGCTGTGAGCACATTGAATTGGAGTTTCTTTGTGTCTGGTCTCAATGGCTTATTGCCAAGTTTCCTAAGACATCGCTGCTATTCAGTTGGACGCATTCAAGTCAGGTTTCCTAGGAAACATCGAAGTGTTGGTTGCCCAAAACAGATGCAACCCTTCGATTGAACAAATGATGAGGAGAGTGACAGTTTTGTGCTTCTTCCCTAGCCCATCTGGCGACGTTCTCATCAGTTTGCCAGAGGACGGCAAAGACAACGTAGAGAATCTAAACTGCAGAAACACTTGCCCATGTCATTCCACAATAGCTCCTCAGAGAGGCTGACTAATCAAGACTTCCCTCTCTTGTTCTTCTTCAATTCGGTGTATACATACAGTTACATCTTCTTGTGAAACCTCCCGAGCATCCAGCGATCATAGCTCAATATGTCTCGGAAACAATTCATTCGCACGCTTCTGCTCTTGATTTCTCTGACAACGACGCATGCGATGATATACGAAATCATCGACCATTCTGCTAGAGCCCCCGGGGGAAACAAATATGCTGATGAATTGAGCAGCGACCGCAAAGCCAGTGTTCTATTTGGCGCGACTGAACAAGTTTTGAACACCTTCAGTCAAAAGGAAGGCGAGGGCAAGAAGTACGTATGGCAACCCTCCGAATTGAGAGCTTTGCTCTGTCGCCACACGCTATCGCCAGCACTAAAGACAACATCATTCGGTTTATTAACATACACGATCACTAATAAGAACGACAGATCACTCGTTCTCCAAGGTTGTTTGATTGGCTTCATAGCTGTGAAAAATCAGATGACTGCATCACTACTCCAGTTTTGAGAATCAAATCCAAGTCGTGACAGTGAGCTAATAAAGATTAAAGAGGAGAGAGATAACTATTGCTCTAACACTTGTGCAAATTAATGGTCTTTGTCTTTGCTACGTCGGGCACTAGGAAACAAACTTTGTGATTATCGTATTGATATGACAAATTTTGGACAATTTGATATTCGTAACACGCTTTTGTCATGTGAGAATTGGACGAAAAATAGCGCATGGAATTGATGAACGTAGAAAAAGATGGACGGATGCCGTACAAGAAAATGAAATGTTGTCGCAAGAAGAATTACGAGTTGGCCTTAGAGCCATCTTAAAAGGTCCAACCAAGGGTTTAAACGAAGTGAAGAGAGATCATGCTTTTCTTCCAAAAGTCTATATATCATGCGTTTCTTTTGGATAAGATTTTGCAATTTTTAGGCATATCTCTTCCAAAAGCCTATATATTATCATGCTTTTCTTCAAAGAGGAGTAAGGCTCATCAAATATAAAATGGATAGATTCCTCGATAACCAAGGTTCTTTTATGGAATCTCTATATGCTTTACCATGCAAAAACTAATCAAAGAAGATATCTTCATCACTCTTACATCAAACTTGCCAAGATTTTCTTTTCCTTTGTTAAGAATAAAACAACGACAACCAAAACTATCACGCCCCCCCCCCCCCCCCTTTCCAATCTCTGGCATGAGAGCGTCACCCAACGGGTTAGCATTGACATCCCATGCACATCAGTCGTCCAAAAATATTTTATCTTGATTAAGCACATGCAGAAGCAAATTAAAAACAATCCCCGTCCACAAAGAAACATGGAAATCAAGCAACATGTATACAAACCAAGCAAACAAAAGCAACATGTATTCATACATATATACACATATCAAAAGTTGTTATGATTATATGCCCATCCTAGTCTTGGCTACTTATCTTCATTACCACACATCGAACAATCAAAAAGACTAGGGTAGCCTAGCTCCTCTATCTAGTGTCCTCCAAAAACGACCCCCCATCCTAAGCTCATTCCCTTATGATGTTCCCATGAGATCTACCAGAGGGATGAAGCCACGAATGGGACCAATGATGTCCCCATCAAAAATGAGGCACCAAGCCTTGTACACGAGGGGAACTAAGGTGTCTACTTCTTCTTGGACCCATACAATGGTGGTATATTTCCGATAGGTGACATCCTCTTCTAAGTTTACTATGTCCGTCACGATGGTAACCATATTGATGGGAAGATCAAGATAGACGGGTGGTGGGGTTGGTTCATCCATCACACACAACTTTTTGGATCTAACTTCAAGCTACTCCTTTGGTGGCCGGTCGACTCCTAAGGCGGTTTGGTGTGGAAGGGGTGAAAGAGAGGAGAGAAGGAGAGAGGAAAAGAGACAATGGCTAACCTTCAAAATGTGATGATGCATTTTCTTATTTATAGGCCTCCTCCTCCTCATTTATTGGTGCAAACTTATTATTAAACCTAAGGGACGGGTTGGCCTATATAGCCTCCTTAGCTGGCATCTACATCTCTTGATGTTCACTTGTGATTGGTCCATCTCTTGGCTTGTTCTCCAAGGCTCATTATAGGTTCGTTATTGCCTAATGTGCCTAGGGGACACCTAAGCCCCTTTTTTTATGCCAAGTGTCCTCTTTTAATTGGTCAGCTCTTGCCTTATTCATTAAGGCTATAATCTAGGCCATCATGCCCTAAGATTCACCTAAGATTCTAGAGGACGCCTAAGAATGCTTTTCTTTTTTGGATATTTATGTTTCTTTTTTTAAATTAAAAATGTTTTTTTAAAAAAATATATATTTTCGAAAAGAAAATGTTTTTTGCTTTTTTTTAATTATTTATTTATTATTAAAATATTATATTAAAATAAAAACTGACCCGGGTCGGATCCACGGGTTGTGCCCGATCCGGGCCAGCGACCCGAACGAGGACGGACCCGCGTTACGGGCCCGACTCAGATTTTTTCATTTTTTTCTTTTTTTTATTTATTAAAACGGCGTCGTGGCCGGGCGTTTGAGGATGCCCGGCCTGGCCCAACGACTCGGATCCACCACTCGCTCCACGGCCCGGCTCGCTGACCTGCTCCCTTAGCGAAACCCTACTCGGATCCGGCCTGGCCTTCGACCCGACTCGAAGCCGCCCCCCTGGATCGCAAACCCTACCCGATTTTCCGGGTTCGGATCCACTTTGTGACCCGGAAAATCGCAAACCCTAGGGTTTGCGATTTCGCGGCGCTGGAGAGGAGACCGAAGTGGTCCCGTGGCGAGGACGGCCACGGTGGTGACGGCAAAGGTGATCGGACTATAGAGAGGGCTACGACGGCGACAGCGACGGCGCGGTACCTAATCATGACGACGGCGCGACGAGGGTGGCGATGACAGTGAGACCCCCTCCCGCGGATTTCTTCTTCTTCGGCGTCTCTCTCTCTCTCTCTCTCTCTCTCTCTCTCTCTCTCTCTCTCTCTCTCTACTCCTTCCGGCGGGGCTCAGATCTGAGGCCGCGAGCCCTCGGCCCCCTTGAAGTCTCTCAGTGGGGTGTCCAAGGGTTGTGACTTGATCTGGCTCCCTCTCTCTCTCCGCGATCTCGGTGTCCCCCTCGTCGTCGTCGGGGGGGAGGTATTTATAGGCGAGGGGCGGCCGGTTGAAGGAGTTCGACCGCCGATCGCCACTACCTTCGCCGACCGAACCGGCGTCCCATCCAGCGCCAGCTCCCCCTGCTCCATGTCCCATTGCCGCTGCTCCTCCTCTCCGCTCCGACATCGCAGTCCCCTGCGCGTGTGCTGCAACTGCATGAGGAAGAAGAAGACCCGGCTGGGCCGGGCTGAGGCGAAAATGGGCCGAGGGCCCATGAGGAGGCTGCTTCTCTTCTTTTCCGTTTTTGCTTTTCTTTTTTTTTTTTGCTTTTTTTTTTTCGTTTATTATCCGAAAACAAAACAAAATAAAATAAAGCCTAATTTTAGGCATCAACAGCTGCCCCTCTTTGAAGGTGAGCTCGCAGATGTTGCATTCAAAGACAAAATGATGCCTAAAATTTGGCCATATATGCGTAGCGGATTATATTTTATTTGGAACCTACTTTTGTTCTATGTAAAAAGAGCAATATAACATTATAAATATTAAGATAGATAAGAAGATACCTGTAGTTAATTACCGGGAGTGAGTGAGATAAGGCGTGAACCTCGAGCTTTGGCAAGTATCAAGGCGTAATCTTACTTGGTGACACGATTGTTAAAACAATCAATGATTTGTCTAGGACCCGAACATTTCTTCGGTCACCTTGATGGGTTATTGCTCCTTTAGGACTCGAACCATTCTTAGATTGCCTGTTGGAGTAACCAGGGGTTTGTCTCGGGCCCGAACCATTCTTTGGTCGCCGTGACGAGAAATTGCTTCTCCAGGACCCAAACCATTCTTCGATTGCCTGTTAAAACAATTAATGATTTCTCTAGGACCCGAACCTTTCTTCGGTCGCCTTGACGGGGTATTGCTCCTCTAGGACCCGAACCATTCTTCGGTCGCCTGTTGGAGTAACCAGGGGTTTGTCTCGGGCCCGAACCATTCTTCGATCGCCGTGACGGGAAATTGCTTCTCCAGGACTCGAACCATTCTTCGGTCGCCTGTTAAAACAATCAATGATTTGTCTAGGACCTGAACCTTTCTTCGGTCGCCTTGATGGGGTATTGCTCCTCTAGGACCTGAACCATTCTTCGGTTGCCTGTTGGAGTAACCAGGGGTTTGTCTCGGGCCGGAACCATTATTCAGTCGCCGTGATGGGAAATTGCTTCTCCAGGGCCCGGACCATTCTTCGGTTGCCTGTTAAAACAATCAATGGTTTGTCTAGGACCCGAACTTTTCTTCGGTCGCCTTGACAGGGTATTGCTCCTCTAGGACCCGAACCATTCTTCGGTCGCCTGTTGGAGTAACCAGGGGTTTGTCTCGGGCCCGAACCATTCTTCGGTCGCCGTGACGGGAAATTGCTTCTGCAGGACCCGAACCATTCTTCGATCGCCTATTAAAACAATCAATGATTTGTCTAGGACCCGAACCTTTCTTCGGTTGCCTTGACGGGGTATTGCTCCTCTAGGACCCGAACCATTCTTCGGTCGCCTGTTGGAGTAACCAGGGGTTTGTCTCAGGCCCGAACCATTCTTCGGTCGCCGTGACGGGAAATTGCTTCTCTAGGACCCGAACCATTCTTCGGTCGCCGTGACGGGAAATTGCTTCTCTAGGACCCGAACCATTCTTCGGTCACTTGTTAAAACAATCAATGATTTGTCTAGGACCCGAACCTTTCTTCGGTCACCTTGACAGGGTATTGCTCCTCTAGGACCCGAACCATTCTTCGGTCGCCTATTGGAGTAACCAGGGGTTTGTCTCAGACCCGAACCATTCTTCGGTTGCCGTGACGAGAAATTGCTTCTCTAGGACTCGAACCATTCTTCGGTCGCCTGTTAAAATAAATAATGATTTGTCTAGGACCCGAACCTTTCTTCGGTCGCCTTGACGGGAGATGCATCGACCTTTCTCAGGGCATCTCATTTGAGGGTTCCTGATTTGTATCGAGGACACCAGTTGGTATCCAACCTTTCTCGGGAGATGCGCCGACCTTTCTCAGAGCATCTGTTTTGTTAGGGTGTCTGACTTTTCTCAAAAACACTGGTTGGAACCCGACCTTTCTCGGGAGGATGCACCAACCTTTCTCAGGGCATCAATTTGTGAAGATACCTGAACATTCACAGGCATATCAAAGAGTACATGGATATTCACAAGTACTAACTTGAAGGATATTTGGGCCTTTACAGGCGTTGAAATGGGTATTTGGCTGACCATAGGCATTGAAGGGGTACTTCAAGTATGAATTCTTTGGGAATACTTGGACATCCACAAGTATCGAAGGGGTACTTGATAATTGGAAACATTGAGGACATACCTTGGATATTTGTGAAGGTGTCCCACCTCCTGGCAATTGGGAAATATCATGCATACCTGCGATATTCGTGAAGGTCTCTCAGCTCCTGGTAATTAGGAATATCGAGGATGTACCTTGGATATTCGTGAAGATCTCTCACCTCCTGGTAATTGGGAATATTGAGGACGTGCCTCGCATATTCATAAAGGTCTCTCACCTCCTAGTAATTGGGAATATCGAGGACGTACCTAGGATATTCGTGAAGGTCTCTCACCTCCTGGTAATTGGGAATATTGAGGATGTGCCTCGCATATTCATGAAGGTTTCTCACCTCCTGGTAAATGGGAACATCGAAGGCGTGCCCCACATATTCGTGAAGGTCTCTCACCTCCTGGTAGTTGGGAATATCAAGGATGTACCTGAGATGTTCGTGAAGGTCTCTCACCTCCTGGTAGTTGGGAATATCAAGGATGTACCTGAGATATTCGTGAAGGTCTCTCACCTCCTGGTAATTGGGAATATCGAGGGCATACCTAGGATATTCATGAAGGTCTCTCACCTCCTGATAATTGGGAATATTGAGGAAGCGCCTCACATATTCATGAAGGTTTCTCACCTCCTGGTAAATGGGAACATCGAGGGCGTGCCCCGCATATTCGTGAAGGTCTCTCACCTCCTGGTAATTGGGAATATTGAGGACGTGCCTCGCATATTCATGAAGGTTTCTCACCTCCTAGTAAATGGGAATATCGAGGGCGTGCCCCGCATATTCGTGAAGGTCTCTCACCTCCTGGTAATTGAGAATATCGAGGATGTACCTGGGATATTCATGAAGGTCTCTCACCTCCCAGTATTATAAACTTGACTACGGTATGAGGCTCACTTGGATTGCTGCGAGCATTTAAAGGGGTGGGACACCTGGATAACCACAGGTGTACAAAGTACTGGAATACTTGGATGAACACAAGTATTTAATGATATGATCTGAGACCACTCGGGCTGGTCCAAGTGCCAGAAAACATACATGAACGGTGGTGCCAAGCAAAGCAATGGAATGCTTGAACAGCTGCTATATTATTTGGGGACAACTCGGGCAGGTTGAGTGTCATGAAAGGAAAGTACCTGAACAATGGTGGGTACTTGACGATATGGGAATACCTAAACAGCAGTAGATATTCAACGATAAAGGGATACTTGGTCAATCACAAGCATTAATACTCTAAGGACATTTCGAACAGGTCGAGTATCAGGAAAATGGAGTATCCGAATGGTAGCCGGTACTCAAAGACAATGGGATGCTAAAACAGTTGCAAACATCCAAACTCAAGGGACGACTCGAATAGGTCGAGTGTCAACAGAGGGAGCACCCAACAAGTGGTGGATACTCAAAAAAAAGGGGGATACCTGGATAGTCGCAAATATCAATATTCCGGGGACAACTCGAACAGATCGAGTGTCAGGAAAAGGGAGTATCCAAATAATGGCCGGTACTCAAAGACAAGGGGATACTTAGACAGCAGCAAGCACCCAAACTTGAGGGACGACTCAAATAGGTCGAGTGTCAACAGAGGGAGCACCTAGCAAGTGGTGGATACTCAAAAACAAGGGGGATACCCGGATAGTCGCAAATATCAATATTCTGGGGACAACTCGAACAGATCGAGTGTCAGGAAAAGGGAGTATCCGAATGATGGCCGGTACTTAAAGACAAGGGGATACTTAGACAGCAGCAAGCACCCAAACTTGAGGGACGACTCGAGTAGGTCGAGTGTCAACAGAGGGAGCACCTAACAAGTGGTGGATACTCAAGGGGGATACCTGGATAGTCGCAAATATCAATATTCTGGGGACAACTCGAACAGATCGAGTGTTAGGAAAAGGGAGTATCCAAATGATAGCTAGTACTCAAAGACAAGGGGATACTTAGACAGCAGCAAGCACCCAAACTTGAGGGACGACTCGAATAGGTCGAGTGTCAATAAGAGAGTACCTAGACAGCGATAGGTACTTTAAGACAAACAAAGACATGCTTACCTGGCAATATCTCTGATCTCTGAGGGTATGCTTGTTATTTGCATAATATGCACACATGATTGTATATACTGTAAATTCATAAATTCAAATGTGATTTATGCATGACAATCTTGTCAGTTTTGTATCATTTGAATTCCACTGGGGAAGATTTTGAAAGACAACATTTATTCGGAATATAGATACTTTGAGCATGCCAGATGAGGGACTTTCAGTCTGAAAAGACTTTTCACTCACTCTCATGGAGAAGGCTATCCTGACCATTGATGCAGGATTTATAAGGACCACACTATCTCACTATCATCATGTCAGCAGGGGTCCGAGTATTCTCGCAAACGGCACGACTTTACCAATGTGAGAGGTCTTTGTTGAAATTGTGATGAAGACTTGGTCAACGGCTCATCAAATGGGACCATCGAGGTCGAAGCCGATGGACAAAAATGCTACACGATCATCTCCGGATTTACAAGTCAAGAATCCTGTGAAAAGAGATAGAGTAATCTTGCTCGTACTTCTTCGAGCGATGCTTATGTACACATGAAAATCCTACGTTAATTGAAGTGCCCCTAGTCTGAAGAGACCTTTACAATGGGAATGTAACGTAGTCTTGGCTCACATGTAAGATGGTGAGAGTTGGCGATTGTCTTGACATTTGTCATTAGTCTTTCTTCACAGTCGGATGGAGGTTGTATCAATTAAACAACAATTCTTCTTGGGAATACAAATGGCTGTATTTTTGTTTGGGGCATCGGCCTTGCTTTTACCAAGCACATTGTTTTTTTTCATGTCCCTATTTCTCATCTCAATTTTTCATTCATGGGCATTGACCTTGCTTTTACCAGGTACACAGCTTTTTTATGCTCCAGTTTTTACTCTTGTTGTTTGAGGAATCGATCTTGGCAAGTTCAAGCAAACGCCTTTGTTAGACTATGGAGTCTTCATCTTTTGTTGGCACTCTTGATTATGCTACTCAAACGACAGTGGCTTCTGCTTTGCCTCCATGTGAGGGTGAATTTACAGACTCAATTGAGTTGTACCTTAGATACAAGTGCGTAAATAAAGAATTGCTCTTTACAACTCTAGGGCACTTAAATTAACGTGAGTGTTCATATGCAATAAAGACACCCGAAGATTGATGCAAGTGCGAGCAAGAAAATTTCTATCTCTCTTCTCACCTTGTGATGCTGCTTTGCCTCTGCTTTGCCCCAATGTGGGGTGGTTCTTGATGGGGGTATGATAGAAGCTTCACCAGTGTATGGGGCTTAATGGGGTGAGCGATGGAATGCCTCTCACTATTTTGGTTATCGTACCGTTCGCGAGAGAACTCTTTACCCTGCAGCTATGGAATATTCTGCACTCATCTCACAAGTGTATAGATGGGGGGGATTGTGTGTAGGATATGGCTTGCCTTTCATCATTCTGACGCGCCTTATCTAGCATGCTCAATCAATCTTGTATTCTTTATTTAGTTGTCTATTCTAATAATCCTCAGCGGAATCAATGACCTAGATAGACAAAATCATCATGCAAAAATCCATTTGGAAAATGCATGCGACATTTTAAACATGAGAGAGTTTGTACTCTCAAAACAAATGAATGGTTTTTACTCAAGCAACCCTATTAACAGCTTTAGGGACGTTTACTTGGTGGAACGGTATTCACAAATGAGTGTCAATAGATTACTCCTATTGGTTAGGGACATGACATATGAAGGATCAACTAGGGATTGGGAATCTGATCAGGAATTTCTACTCTTGCTTTTTGCAAAGAAGAAGCTGAAAATGGATCAATCAGCAGGGCCAAAATTAAAAGTGAATTAAGGCCTGAAGGATCTCTGTCATTTGCTTTGGCAATACTTGAGACACCATTTTGCTTAGGAGAGTCTGTCATGCCTCTCATTGATTTGTTATCTTTGCTTTTGACAGTCAAGTGATCCTGCAACAAACAATAGGGAATGTGTTAGTCATGAACTCTTTCAAGAGTCGAATAACTGGAATTGATACAACTTTACCCTTCACTGGTTTGCAGCTGATTGGGTGAACCTGAGGTGAGAGGGGGACACGAAATCCTATATCCCTTACTTCGTTAGGTCAAATATTGGTTCCTGGATGACACAGCATTTTACACGAAATCAGGTGAATTCGATGTGGGTCATTTCCACGTACTAGCTTGGCCGATGTCGATTTGCCGAACCTAACCATCAAGTTGGGCTCTTGAATTCCGATGCTTCCTGTCAATAGGGAAAATATGTCAAAAGCGGGTTTGAGTAGTGGGAGTATTGAAAACGATACCAAGTTACCCTTTCCCAGAGTTTGTATCTGTTGATTCCTAAGGATATTTGAATGTCGATGATGGCTTCTCTATCTTAGCATAGTTCAATGCTTCTTTCAGTTGGCCTCGCTCATTTATGACCATGTATGCATGATTGCTGGTCGTTGATTCATCTTTAACGCCTTCCTTCTGTGGAATTTCTCATTCTATCTTTGACTATATGACCATTAGCAACATTGAGCAAAGTCATATACTTCAAGCTTCTATGGAATCTGAGATGGACAATCAAACCTCCAATTCTCTTATGGTAATTACTTCTTGCGAGAATATGCGTCTGGAGTGAAGCTTCTAAATTCCAAAGTCATTGTCCAGGGTGTAGGGCTATAGATCGCCTTGACTGTCTATATTTTCTCCCTGTTGATAGTAATCACTTAAAAGGAAGAGGAGGAACTCCTTCCCTATGCTGAAGTTGATACTGTAACATCTAGCCGTTTGGGCGCGTCGTGCGACAAGATAGTCTTTTAGCTTAGGATGGAGCTGGGCAGGAGTGAGGTATGTCATGGATGCTTCGATCTCAACTCTATGCCTGTACCTATTACGTCTCATCTTTTGTATTCTGTAAATAGAAGAGAGAAGACATCATTTCCAAATTATATTGAGAGGATAAGACTTACCCTCTTTTGGTGTAGGATGATTTTTTCTATTTGCCCCTGTTTTCTTGGCAGGGTGTCTTTGAATTTGGTGAGTTCGCCTGATGTGCTTGCTTCAAATGCCCCATGTCACACTAGGTCAAAGGGGATGGGAATGATCTTCTGAGACATGAAGTGAATGAGTCAGAAAGACAAACATGGTTAAATTTATCATCTTGTTTTAACAAAAGCTTTTGGGTGATAAAATATTTTTTATTTTCAAAATACGTCTTTGGGGGAGAAAAAGCATGAGGAAGCCCAAATTCAAGATTCTCCTTGGATGCTATTTTCTTTTGATGGTTGGATAACATCACCGGGCCGGTTTGGAGTACCGCCTCATGCTCTTAAAACAAAGCATTAGAACTATACAATAGAGTACTTGGAATGGAAAATACAACAGGTTCACACCAGACAAGATAAGAAATATGAAATTACAAAAACGAGTGAAACCCATGAAAACTCCTGTATAAAGGAGTGCTTTTGATAGTGCTGGTCTTGAAGCTAAGCGTGTTTGAATTCCTCGCCTTCAGTAGACTCGAAGTATTTGCATGCGATGACTACCTCGCTAAAGCTATGGAAGTGTAACCCATGTAGCCAACAACGATGCTTGCAGGACAAAGCTTCTATGAACTACTTCATTAACTCCTCTTCAGCCAGTTGAGGGCAGGTTTGCATCATGAAAGCTCTCCACCTCCCTGCGTATGCTTGGAAATCCTCCATTGGACTTCTTGTGAAGTGAGCTAAACTTTCACAAGGCAATTCAGTTCCAATCTGGTTTTGGTACTGATGCAAGAATGTGGAAGTAAGCTCATTCCAATCCTTTAAGAGATAAATATTTGCCGTGATGAACCATTGCAATGCAGACCCCGTAAGATTTTCTTGGAATGCTTGAGTTGTGAATGACATCGGGCCATAGTACCGACTCATTTCCACATGGAGATATTGCAAGTGGGCCACAGGACAAGTTGTGCCGTTATATTTGCAGAGATCGGGTATCCACATTTCTATGGGGGTCATGATCCTATGAGGGCAAGATGAGCCGGGTATGTCTTGGCTAGGCCGCTGGTTTTCCCACTGCAAATCTGTTGTAGTGGTGAATTTTTCTGTTTCAGGGAAGTTGGATTCTGCCGAGATTACTCCATTGCTTTCTTCTTGGTCAAAATTCCCGAATGAGGATGAAGCATTGAAGCTATCCTCCTGGTCAGAGGACGAGCTTAGTACTTCATTAGGATCATAGCGGATAAAGACGTATGCTTCTTCTTCTGACGGGCCTTCATCTCCGGATGAGAGTAGGAAATAGTTATACGATGAATCGTCAGTTTCATTGTTGAAATAACGCTGGAAGTCTTTGGGATTGTATTCTAGGGCCGGGAAGTCTTCAGGATTGTACTCTAGAGGATGGTGGACCTCAAAGTTGCATTCTTGGGAATGTTCAAAGCTTTGGTGCAGTGGCTCGTCGGTAGATGATGAATCTATCTGCTTGGGCTTTCTTTTCTTGCCTCCCGGTCCAGACTTTTTGAGTAAGGCCCTTCGTTTTGCCAGCTCGATCCTGTCTAGGGAAGTGAGAGATATTAGAGTGTCGCTTTCTGATTCACTTTCTAGGTTGATAGGGGTTGGTATTCTTTGGACCCTAGCTCTTGAAGTAAGCTTGGGGAGTTGTCCGGTTGTGCCCCACTCTTGAATAGACTTTGTGTCTTTGATCCCGTACAAAGGCTCTTTGCCTTTCCTAGTGGGAAATTTTCCAGTAATAGGGTGTTGCTCAACTGCCCATTTATCATGCAAGGCTTCATTGACATGCTCATCTCCTATCTCAGCGGCTAACAGCTCCTTGTGCTCTGCGATCATTGGCTCTTCGTAGGGCAAGGTGATGTCAGGGGTGATGTCAATATCGTATTCTTGATGGAAAACATGAATTAATTCCCTCCAGGTTTTAAGGGGACTAATCTTCTTAACAATGTACCATCGCAAGGCAGGGCCAGATAAGTCCGATTGGTACGATTGAATCATCCTTTGAACTAGGTAAGCCTGCAAGTAGGTCTCTGGGCGGGAGGTATTAGCATACCTTTCGCATTCAGGTGCTTTGACTTTTTCAGGGATCTCAATGCCGGCGTAATTGGATAGGTCCATGGGATTCTGCTCTTGCAGCTGGTTTAATTTTTTCATGATCATTTCAAACTGTCTATGGTACTGGCCATTTTTTGGCAAATTTGCGGGCATCATGACGGTGTTTGAGGCACCTATAGAGTTGGGCTCAGCTTGAGTGGATTTCATTTGTCTCGAGAGTTGTTGAAGGACAATGGACATCTGTCCTACACCGTCTTCAATGTTAATGAGACGATTTTGTACATCATTCTGATCGAGTCTTATTGCATGAGGCCAATCACGGGCGATTGGTGGCCGGCGATTCATAATTACCTGCCGCTGTTGAAAACAATGAATAAGTATGAAAGTAAACAAAAAATGACCCATGGCAATGGTCTAACTGCTTTTTTTATTCATTAAACGAGGATTTCATAGACCGCAGACTTCTGACATCTAGAACTTGAAATTGAAATGACAGAATGAAATACTAGATATTAAACAAAAGTCCCTAAACAATGGGACAAAACTTTCAGGATATTAACACTAAGGGAGACACGACTGCTAATCTATATGCGATAGGGAGCCTTGTTCTTGCAAAGGCTGCTTGCTTTCTTGGACTAGCTCTGAAATGAGTATCTGGCCTATTCCTATATCCTCTGCATAAGCCCTGCTTGCTCGTGCAGGTTGCTCTCTCTAATTGAGCGAGGGACCGATGGCTTCCACCTTGTCGAGATGTGATGATTGTGGATGTAGGCCGCAGAGGCGTGGTGGGCTTTTTCTTCTCCCTCAAGCCCTTCAGGTACCACGATCCTTTTGCGATGGCACTTGTCCCAAGCTTCTTCAATGATAGAAATTTCGACCGCATAGTCACGGCTTGTGTTGAAAAGAAATGGAGGAATTCTCCTTTTGGAAGGCGGTGGAATTTCTTGAAGGGCTCCAAATTGTCGTGCCACTCGATATGGGTAATAGGGAACAGCGCCGGTGTAGCCGAGCAACTGAATTGGGTGGGTGCGTTTGTAAGCAAAGCGAGCCCTTTTTTCATGGAACCAACCAGCACACCATTGGAATGCCTCAGGAGTTGGGCTTCTTAGGATGTCAACCCAATTTAAACAGCTTTGATTGGGAATATATGGTCCTAAAACCGTAAATTTTTGCAATGGA
The DNA here is from genome assembly GCA_017140185.1 of Eucalyptus polyanthemos subsp. polyanthemos. NCBI lineage: Eukaryota > Viridiplantae > Streptophyta > Magnoliopsida > Myrtales > Myrtaceae > Eucalyptus > Eucalyptus polyanthemos. The sequence goes on along the minus strand of CM029463.1, from coordinate 17,603,852 downwards.
TTTTCGAAAGCATTTGTTTCAGACGATCGCATGATGTCTCGTAATTCGCTTAGGTGAGAAAAGAACCAGACTTGTAAAATTTCAGGAGAGACCCGCATGATTTTCTCCGTTTTTTCTTTAAAACAATTAAAGGACAAGAATGTTTCAGTTAAAATCATGTTGACATAATTTGCCCCCCTCAAGATCTGATCAACTATCCATGTCATCTTAGGACTTATGGCATTTCTTTGATGAGGGAAAATGATGAGTCCGAAAAAGGCCAAGAGGAAAATCTCACTTTTCTGGGTCATAGGTTGATTTTGAAAACAAGCATTCATAAATTCAAATGGATAGGCATTATGGTTGTTTTCAAGAATTTGTGTCATAATATGGACTTCGGTTCTTAAAAGTCGCGCCAACCCACGCAATGGGATGATGCCTGTTGATGGCCTGACAAGCTTTTTCTCAAGAGGCATTCTAGTGATGATGCTGTATTCCTCCAGGGTTGGAGTTAACTCAAACCTACCAAACATAAAAGTAAGTGTCCTCGGGCACCAAAAATGTGCCATGGCTTGTATGACTTCGGGACGAACAGTGATTTGAATCAACGATAGGAGATGACCGATTTTGGCTTTCACATGCTCTTGGGCAAACTGATCCAATTGGCCCCACCATCTGAAGAGTTCTGCTTTGGGAGCAGGAATGAACTGGATATTGTCTTTCCCCATCGCATATAAACTAGGACTTTGAAAAGCTTATCCTAAATTGCCATGGGCCAATAAAAGACTAAGTAAAAGTAAAGAAATCACTTTACTTTTAAATAAAATGGCAAGCACAAAGACATACAGATGGGACGTGCGGCTCGATTTCTAACTCAGAAGGCTTGATGAAATTAAAAGGGTATCCGCCCGTCACAGTCTCGCGTTAGCAGCATACCCCCTTAACCTCGGCTAAGAAATTCGGGGAAAAGAAAGGCAACCTCTACATCGCAGTCTCGCGATCAAGGTCGTATATTTCTTAACACCATCCTAGAAATCCTATGGCGGCCCAGGTCCGGTGGCTAGGTTGTGTGTGCCATGTGTAGTATTTAAAACAGTAAAGCATGCATAGCAATTTATAATCACAAGATAATCTATTTTAAGCAAAATTAAAATAAATTTCTAAGCTACTAACCTGCATAAAAAAACAAAAACAAGTCGAAAAGAATTTAAACAAGACAAAAACGGCCTAAGTCTTCAGTAGTCCCCAGCGGAGTCGCCAAGCTGTCGCGACCTCTTTTTTTTCGGCGCCCGCAATCGGGTATGAGTGCCTAAGGAGGCTAATGGCTCGGCTGAATTTAATTATGCCTGAACTCTCCCAAGTCCACCAATTCACGACTTAATGGTTCAAGTTTTTAACCTGTAAATCAATTTTTAAAATGGAGTCGCCACTAATCGATTTGGGGTGGGTTGATTAGAAACCCAAGCAAAGTATCGGGAGAAATACTCGTTCTTGCGCAACCAGAGAAATTAGGATCGGGGACTTGATTACACTAGTTAATTACTAATGCCCTTTCGGTACCTAATCCTGTTTAAACCCTGAGGTTTTTTGGATGTTCAAGGGATTTTCCATGCATTTTTGGGAGGAAAAACATTTTTTGAGTCATTTTCTAATTTTTGGACATAAAAGGGATTTTTTTTTGGATTTTTTGGTTTTTTTTTTGGAAAAATACAAGTCTTTTTGTTTTTGTTTTTCTGATTTTTTTGGCTTATTCATGAATTTTTGGCTTTTTTTGGATTTTTGACATTTTTTGGAAAATATGAAATATTTTTGATTTTTTGATTTTTTGGAAAATAATATATTTTTATCATTTTTTATTATTTTTCGATTTTCTGGAAATTAAAACATTTTTTGGATATTTATGTTTCTTTTTTTAAATAAAAAATGCTTTCTTTTAAATATATATTTTCGAAAAGAAAATGTTTTTTGCTTTTTTTAAAAATTATTTATTTATTCTTAAAATATTATATTAAAATAAAAACCGACGGGTCGGATCCACGGGTTGTGCCCGACGTGGGCCAGCGACCCGAACGAGGATTTTTTCATTTTTTTCTTTTTTTCTTTTTTTTTTTTTTGTTAAAACGGCGTCGTGGCGGGCGTTTGGGATGCCCGGCCCTGCCCGACGACCCGATCCACCACTCGCTCCACGGCCCGGCTCGCTGACCCGCTCCCTTGGCGAAACCCTACTCGGATCTGGCCTGGCCTTTGACCCGACTCGAAGCCGCCCCCCTGGATTGCAAGCCCTACCCGATTTTCCGGGTTCGGATCAACTTTGTGACCGGAAAAATCGCAAACCCTAGGGTTTGTGATTTCGCGGCGCTGGAGAGGAGCCTGAAGTGGTCCCGCGGCGAGGACAGCCACGGTGGTGACGGCAAAGGTGATCGGACTATAGAGAGGGCTACGATGACGACAGCGACGGCGCGGTACCTGATCGTAACAACGGTGCGACGAGGGTGGTGATGACAGTGAGACCCCCTCCCGTGGATTTCTTCTTCTCCGGCGTCTCTCTCTCTCTCTCTCTCTCTCTCTCTCTCTCTCTCTCTCTCTCTACTCCTTCCGGCGGGGCTCAGATCTGAGGCCGCGAGCCCTCGGCCCCCCTGAAGTCTCTCAGTGGGGTGTCAAGGGTTGCGACTCGATCTGGCTCCCTCTCTCTCTCCGCGATCTCGGTGTCCCCCTCGTCATTGTCGGGGGGGAGGTATTTATAGGCGAGGGGCGGCCGGTTGACGGAGTTCGACCGCCGATCGCCACGGCCTTCGCCGGCCGAACCGGCGTCCCATCCGGCGCCAGCTCCCCCTGCTCCATGTCGCATCGCCGCTGCTCCTCCTCTCCACTCCGACATCGCGGTCCCCTGCACATGTGCTGCAACTGCACGAGGATGAAGAAGACCCAGCTAGGCCGGGCTGAGGCGAAAATGGGCCGAGGGCCCATGAGGAGGCTGCTTCTCTTCTTTTCCGTTTTTGCTTTTATTTTTTTTGCTTCTTTTCTTCTTTTTTTTTTTTCGTTTATTATCCGAAAACAAAACAAAATAAAATAAAGCCTAATTTTAGGCGTCAACACTGACCGATTGTGAACTATATGAAGAAAGTTGAAGTAGAGACAGAACCGAATGATAACCACCAATGGATAAGATTTACCTTATGTATGAGCCTATAAAAGCCCAAAGTGAACATGTTGTATGGGATCTACCATCAATAACACTTAGCAATTTTCTCAGCAATTTATTTTATGAGTTTACTTTACCTGTATTCTTTATTGTTTAGCCTAGTTCTTGAGTAGCCATACCAATTGTTTCCTGTCCGAATCGCCATAGAAATCCAATTGAATTCAAGAAACCAAAGATTCCTTACTTTTGTAAAAGATCTTTTGCCGACGACCATTTTCGGTGAACTACTGTGTTTGTTGAAGAGTGTAATTTTTCCTTTTTACTGCTCATATTTGTTGAGGAGTTCTAGGTTCTGAAAAATTTGATCAAGACCTTGTTCTACGCGAGTCCTTAGAAAGTTGGTTTTCAAATTCAAAGCCATGGTCGTGTCAAATAGAAACAATAGAGAGATTTTTCTCTTTTTGAACCTTTTTGAAAAATAAGACAAATTCATGAAAGCCTTCACTTTTATGGGCAACAAAGAAAATTCACGTGCATTGACAGAAATCGGTAAAATTATCCCACAAAAAAGGTACTATCAATCTAGTCCTAAAAGTTTTAATTTGGCCAATTTAATCATAAACTTTTTGACAATTTGTTATTTAAGTTATTTTGGTTAATTTTAGATAGAAATTACTAACGTAAACATTGATCATTTTATGTGACAGGATCAACATTGACATAAACAATTTATATAATCATAAAAAAAAATGATTTTTTTATTTTTTAGTTTTTCTTTTTTTCTCTTTCCTTTTTTTTTGTTATTGTGCCAGCAATGGTCACTAGCAACCCTTGGTGTAGTATCCTAGTGATTTTGAAAGTTCTAACTTCTTGTGAATAATGATTGTTAATGTACAAACTACATGTTACATTTAGAGCAATAACCACATACTGTAGAAATGATTATTAAGCTATAAATACCGCGATTATCATTGTAAAATAAATGATCACATACGCAAGTTGCCGGTGTATATAATTTATTGTCTTTTCATCAACATTTATATGCCATTGACTTTTAGTACGTATATTTTCTTTGCATTAAAATTCTATAAATACCTTCCCCTGATTTTGTGGCCCGGCCAAGGAGTAGTGCTGAACACTATTAATAAATTATACGTACCGTTATTTTATTTTATTTTTTTCGGTCCTACTCTACTCTTAGTCTTTTAAATAAATAACGGTACGGTTAAGTTTAATGTATCCAGTAACATTTGTTTTTTTGGTCATAAGTGTTCCAAAATGAGTGGTACTCTTATCTTTTTTGAATTAATAAAATTCATGTTCCAAAAATAGTGTGGATTATATATAGTGTGAATTACGAAATAACATTTTCATTGTATAAAAAGCCAGATCGAGCATTTACTACTCCTTGATTGTTTACAAATGTTTTGAAAGCGTGCTATGCAAAGTATTGTGAAGTAATAGTGATCCATAGAGTGATAGCATATCGATGGGGACTTTTCGAAGTTTGACTTTTGGATATAGTTTGAGACCAAGTCCTTTAGTGAAAGGTTGGTCATGTAATCCCCATTTTAAATAAATAATAGTACAATTGAGTTTAACGTATCAAGTAACATTTTTTTTTTGGTCATAAGTGTTCCAAGATGAGTGGTACTCTATCTTTTTTGAATTAATAAAATTCATGTTCCAAAAATAGTGTGGATTATATATAGTATGAATTACAAAATAACATTTTCATTGTATAAAAAGCCGGATTGAGCATTTACTACTCCTTGATTGTTTACACATGTTTTGAAAGCGTGCTATGCAAAGTATTGTGTGAAAGAGCTAGTACGAACACCTAGAGGGGGATGAATAGGTGTTAAAAGAAATTCTTGCGGAAACGTTTGTAAATATTTTCTCTTTCGGGCTGTAATCTACAAAGTAATGGACTAGAGCAATTAAATAATTTTACGAATGAATAAAAGAGTTCATGAAAGAGAATAGAAACACAATATCAAGCCTACGTCCACTCTCCCGTACTGACGGTCTACTGGCTAGATTTCACTATGAATCAAAAAAGATTTTACAATCTCACATCCTTAATTTTACAGTGTAGAAACTATACTACACTCTTCCAAAGTCTCACAAGCGTTTGCTCTCTCTTTTGAATACAAGTTAAACTCGACAATTGAAATAAGAAAGAACTAGGAAGTTTCAGATTTTGAAATTTTTTTTTCACCCACTTCTTGAACAACTTAAGGTTCTGCCTTAAATACTCATTTATGCTTTAAAAGTTTCTAAAAGAGTTCTTCCAATCTACCCGTTGAACAAAATCAATTAAGGAGATCAAGTCGTTTTAAGAATGTGACGAGAACCTATTAATCATGCTCACCCATACAGCCGAGATCTTGGTTTCCATAAGTAGAACCTTCCAAGTATACTTTGCCTTTCAAGAGATCTGATTATCTGAATTGATTCCAATAAGAATAATTGATAATAAGGTGCTATATACAACCATAAGATCTTCCACAATCCATACGAACCAAATCCTTGAAGATAAACCCGCATCTTGATAAGTTTTCGCTCTTCAGTTTGGAACCTATCGGTGAGGAAAGACTTTAAGATTAAAGTCTAGCAGTCTTCAGACTTCGACAAAAGAATCTGGAATTTTTCAGACTATAACACTTGAGTCTACAAATCTTCAGACTAGACTTTTGGAAATGTTTTGTCAGCTTCAAAACAGTCGAGGAGTTTTCTCTAACATTGTGAAGTAATAGTGATCCATAGAGTGATAGCATATCGATGGGGACTTTTCGAAGTTTGACTTTTGGATATAGTTTGATACCGAGTCCTTTAGTGAAGGGTTGGTCATGTCATCCCCATTTTCTAATAGGATTTGGGGTGTCGAAAAAGAATAGTAATTGGAATGATGTGAGCAATGAGCACAGAAGCGTCCAATACTTTGATAAAATATATGATCAGGAGCTTTGTGCTTCATCAGTTTACAAGAGGACGGCGAAAACAACGTAGAAACGGAGGCTGACTAATCAAGATGTTCGTGTCTTGTTCTTCTTCTATTCTATATAAATAGAGACATCTTGCGAAACCTACCAATCATCCAAAGATCATAGTTCAGGATGTCTCCGAGACAATTCATTCTCGCACTCCTGCTCTTGATTTCTCTGGAGTGGACACACGCAACAATATACCGAATCGACGACCGTTCCTACAAAGTCCCCGGAGGAAACAAATATGCCAAAGAATTGAACATCGGCTACCAGGTAAGGGTTCTATTTGGCGCTACTCGAGCAGTTTTGAGCACCTTCAATCAAACAGAAGGCGAAGGCAAGAAGTACGATGTGGTAACTCTCCTAACCAAGAGCTTCAACAACCCACTCACGGTCGCCAGTACTAAAGGCAACCTCATCCGTTTGAACGCTGATTATCTCCAATGCTACAGAGGAGATATACAGGAAGAGTTCGCCGGAGTGGTGTACCACGAAATGACGCACGTCTGGCAATGGACCAGCAATGGTATGGCCCCTAGAGGGCTTATCAATGGCATTGCCGATTACGTGAGATTGAAAAGCGGGCATGCATCCAAAAGCTGGCCGAGGAAGGGCTCAGGATCGAGATGGGACGATGGTTATGCAGTCACGGCTTATTTTCTCGAATATTGCAATGACCTAAAGCACGGTTTTGTCGCCGAGCTCAATGCTCTCATGAAGGATTCCTACTCCGAGGCGTTCTTCGTCCAGTTGCTTGGAAAGTCCGTGCACCAGCTGTGGGGCAATTATAAACTTGCTTATGCCACCAGAAGGATCCCCGGCAGCGAGGAAGGCTATCAAAGGCCGCCCACCAGCACCAGCGCCATCAACAATTACCTCCCATCGATGCCAGGATATGAGCCAAAGCACGACGCCTCCCAGAGACCCATGGAGAAATACTTTGATGCCTCGCGCACAGAGCTCGCTGGAGTCGCACAAGTCGCACATGAAGCTCACAGCTTTCGACAAAATGACTTTGCAGAGACAGCAAAAAACTTGTTTACGAGTGCAATGGAGTCCGGAAAGTTTGGCGCATGGATTCCTTACCTCAAATCGAGGAAACTAGACATGAATCCATGACCTGCAGTTTGGATTCCTTACCGGCAGTTTCTATCAGCTAGTATGGACGACTTCTTCATGATTATGCGCAGCCATCGGAACATACAGCGCGGATCATGGTCCACTATAAATAAGCGCTGTGTTCCGAGCTATATATCCTCAGTGTGCCTGTTGGTAAGGGCATACGTGTACGTTGTTTTAGAATTTGAACTATGTTACTCTACTATTGATATATGAAACTACGTTGTGGAGGAGATTATATATGGTTCAGATGTTACTGAATCTGTCATATAAGAGTATATTTTAACTCCCTTTATCACATGAAGTCCTATTTTCCATTTGTAGGACTTCGATAATACTTTAAGGTCTCTATTCTTACGAAGAAGATAAGCCCTGCGCCTCTTGTTGCCAATCCCCTGTGTACGATAATGATTTATAGGATCAGTTGGTGACCTTCTGTTGGGTGAGCAACAGGAACTGTCCGAACTAAACTAAACTGGTTGTTTCTGAGCAGTTCCTAAAGGCATCGGTCCAATTCTCAGTTCCCAATTTTTTGGAATCGGTGATCTTTGATACGGACCATCTTGAACAGACCAATTAATTCTTTTAAAAATTTCTTACAAATATGTAAAAACTAAAAAGCCCTGATCCCTTTCTGATATTGCTTTGCTTCTCGCTGAATTTCCAAGAGAGTTTCTTCTGGCTGCTATTATTGCTAGTTTCTTATTCTTTTCTGGCATGTATTTTCTCGTTGCCTGCTTTATGCGTATGCGTTCTCGGTTGTTGCTTGACTAGCCCCCTTTAATCATAGTGACTCGAAGAGAGTTCGTGTACTCATGTTTGGTCTTGTTCGGTGCAGTTCTCAGAACAACGAACGGCCAAAGACAATCTGAGTTATCTCCCGCAAATAAAACCAATTTAAATATGGATCATCATCATGTCTTCTGGATTACTGCTTTTTGGGACCAAATGCTTAAAAAGAAAAAAGCCACCGGTTTCATTGGCCCACCTGGGAATCAGACCAGTTCGCTTAATCTAGTTCCAAGACCAAGTGGTCCAGTTCCTAATCCAGAAACTGGAAATTGGCCCCTCTAGTCCAATTCCTGATTCCTGAGTGGGAAACGAACTGCTAAAGAATTGATACACCTAATCTTCTCATTCTCTCCTCTCACTTTCTCCTTTCACTTATTAATGTTGGACAATTTGACTTGTTCCGAAACGGAATTTTTTTCAGTCACGGCATAAGAAGTTATAGGCCACCTAATATTATGGTAAATTGTTGATAGCTTACCAGCACGTAATGATAATTTTTTTAACAATTAGAAATTCTTGAGAGTTTTGACCTTCTATTGAATTTATTTTTCTTTCTTATTAGTGACTTAAATTTTATTTTGGGCGAAGACTTTAATTCACCATCTTCTATATGTATCCATCAATGTCTATTTTAGTAACTTGCCAACTTTTTACGGATTAAATTATCAATTAGTTCTGGTTTACCAACTCTCGTTACTTACAAACATGTATTTGATTTTTATTTTGATTTTTGAACCTTCGTTATTGTTTACCATATTTTCCTTGTCTGCCTTACAAAAGCCGTAAAGGTATCAAAATCCTAATTTGATGAATTTACCAACCTTTATCTATGTGTCTTGCCCTTTTCTCTTATTTGGTTACCTACTTTTGTTTGAGTTAGTTACCGAACGTTTATTCGATGTTTTTACCAACTTCTCTGTTCTCCGATGGAAAAATTATTCTCTTGCTACCCTTATTACCAACGCCTCAAAAATATTAACCATTACATTGACTTACCAGCCTTTACTTGAGTGACTTTATATTTTTGTTCAATTGAGTTACTAACTAGTTTTGGTTTACCAAATCTCATCCGGGAGCTTATTACCAACATTTATGGTCTATTCTATTTCGAAATTTTTTTTTTAGTTATCACTTAAAATTTCCTTGTTCATCGAAATTTTAATTTTTTTTCACTCTTTCAAGTAGATCACCAACTTACTCAAATCTCTACCAACTCCTATTTGAGTTAGTTATAAATATTTGTTTGATTTGTTTAGATATCAACTTTATTATCTTTAAGGAAAAAAATTTCTCTCATTTATACCAAATTTTATTTTCCTTTTTTAGCAACAGATTAAAATTATCATCCATCATATTAAATTATCAAACTTTATTTGTGTAACTTATGAAACTTCCTCTTATTAAATTTTCAATTTGTGTTGAGTTTCAACTCTCATGCTTTCCAACATTTATGTGTTTTTCTTAAATTTAATAATTTCTCTATCGAGTTTAGGCTTCTGTTTGCATTACTTATGAACTCTCAAACTTTACGGACTCTTTTTTAAGTAACTACCAATGTCAATCAGAGTGATTTACAACTTTTCTCCGATCATATTACCAACTAATTTCACGCTACTAATTTTTAATTGAGTTAGATACCAATGTTTATTTGTTTTGTTTCGTTTTAAATTACCCACTTGTCTTATTTCCAATACACCAATGTTGTTCAATCCATTACTGCATCAAGTCGGCAATTAGTGTTGATTGCACTTTTAAAAGGTTTGACACTCAATTGCACTTTCATGACTAGCTTTAGGAGTTTTTGTTCCTTTTTCCTTAACTGTCTTGGGCTTCCAACTACTCTTCTCTTGCTCTCTCCGCCTTATATTCCTGGGCATGACAGCCAATGGTGTTCTAGGCCATTATAAATGCACCAAACTAAGTTCACTCCACCGATCCAATCAAAAATAGGCCATCCATATTGGATTAGAATTCACACAATGTCGTTTCCTTAATTTTGTGGCCCGGCCACATTATGTTGCGCAGAAGTCTATTAATAAAATGTTCTTACTTTTATTTATGAAAAAAAAAAAACGTAAAATTGAAGAATTAATTGCCCTTCGACTACTATGATTTTAAAAATGGTGGGTCATCAAAGCTCCTTCAAGACCAATTACGACACAAGCGAAAGCTAGAATTCGCAAATTGTCGTCCATTTCTTACTAAAAGATGGAACGTACTCAATAGAGAAATAAGTAAAAAAAAAGTTAACTCATTGATGAGGGCAGTGAGCACATTGAATATTGGAGTTTCTTTGTGTCCGGTCTCATTGGCTAATTGCCAAGTTTCCTAAGACATCGCTGCTATTCAGTTGGACGCATTCACGTCAGGTTTCCTAGGAAACATCAAAGCGTTGGTTGCCCAAAACAGATGCAACCCTTTGATTGAACAAATGATGAGGAGAGTGACAGTTTTGTGCTTCCTCCCTAGCCCATCAGGCGACGTTCTCATCAGTTTGCCAGAGGAAGGCAAAGACAACGTAGAGAATCTAAACTGCAGAAACACTTGCCCATGTCATTCCACAATAGCTCCTCAGAGAGGCCGACTAATCAAGACTTCCCTTTCTTGTTCTTCTTCTATTCAGTGTATATATACAGTTACATCTTCTTGTGAAACCTACCGAGCATCCAGCGATCATAGCTCAGTATGTCTCGGAAACAATTCATTCGCACGCTTCTGCTCTTGATTTCTCTGACAACGACGCATGTGATGATATACGAAATCATCGACCATTCTGCTAGAGCCCCCGGAGGAAACAAATATGCTGATGAATTGAGCAGCGACTACAAAGCCAGTGTTCTATTTGGCGCGACTGAACAAGTTTTGAACACCTTCAGCCAAAAGGAAGGCGAGGGCAAGTAAGTACTAAATATATGGTAACCCTCCGAATTGAGAGCTTTGCTCAGTCGCCACACGCTATCGCCAGCACCAAGGACAACATCATTCGGTTGAACGCAGATTATCTCCGACACTATCAAGGAGATTTAAAAGAAGAGTTCACCGGTGTGGCGTACCACGAAATAACCCATGTTTGGCAATGGACGGCAACGGTATGGCCCTTATTAATGGCACTGCCGATTACGTGAGATTGAAAGGCGGGTATGCATCCAAGGCTGGCCGAGGATGGGGTCAGGATCGAGATGGGACGATGGTTATGCTGTCAAGGCTTATTTTCTCGACTACTGCAATGACCTCGAGCACGGCTTTGTCGTGGAGCTGAATGCTCTCGTGAAATATTCCTACTCTGAGACGTTCCTCATCCCGGTGCTCGTAAAGTATCTGCACGACCTGTGGCGCGATTGTAAACTTGCTTATGGTACCACAGGAATCCCCGGTAGCGAGGAGGGCCATCGAAAGCCAATCACGTGCACCCACTGTTATTTATTTTGTGATCTCACATTTTTTAGACCCATATTTTCTCTTAAAGTTGCGACTATTCAACGAACGCAATTTTTCACACTTCGTACCCTTTCGTGACAACCGCCCATTGGTTACCGTTTTGATGGAAGATGGTATAAATAGGAACGTATGTTCAATTTCTAAAGGGTAATGACAAGGTCTAACTCAAACTCTCTCATTCAGAATACACCATCCGTACGAGAGTGAATTGGGGTAATAGAGTGTCCCCTATTTTCTTTGATTTCAGGTTTTTCTGACGAACGCGAACAAGAACAATGGCTGGAGGTTTGTCTTCAATTGATCCTGGCTTCCGCATATTAATTTTTATGTCTTACATTTGGTATCAGAGCGTGTCTAGTGCCTTTGCCTTGATTTTCTCGAATTTTTGGTGTGTTTTTCGGGCTTTTAGAACATGAACAGTAACTCGGAATGTTGAGGCCAAGAAAGAGATTCGCCGATTCTTGGAAAATCCGCGCGACCCATTCCTTCATTTTCGGACCCGCACGGTTGCACCGCCATGAGGAATATTATTCATGAGTTATTTTGGCATATCGGTGTTTGCCGGAGACAAATTGGGCGGCGGAAGTCGCGGTGGTTGAAGGAATTGTGTTTTGGGAAATTTTTGTCTGATTTTGAGGCCCATTTTTTGCTCATTTTCGCCGAATCTTGGACCCATGTGGTCGTGCCGACATGCTCTTCAAACCCATTATTTATTTCTGTCTGGGATGGGCTGCCGGAGATGAAACGACGGCGAAAGCGCGGCGGAAAACGGCGAAAAACCAACGAAAAGCTTCTGTTCGCGCGAGGAAGAAGGCGCGTGGAGCCCACGCGCACGCTATGGTTGGAGGCGCGTGGATTCCACGCGCCACGCGCTCTCACGCGTGCGGCAACCGTTGCGCGCATGGGATCCACGCGCGCGGCAGTTGCCAAGCGTTGCACATGCCTGCGCGCTGAGCGGCACACATGCGGGGCACGCGCCTGCGCTCTGAACCGCGCACGTGTGGATCACGCGCTTGCCGTGGGAACGGGAGTGTGCCAGGCATGCGCCTGACGTCTCCTCCGCGCGTCTCTTTTTACGATTTTGCCCCAAATTTTTAAAATTTTTGCAATCATGCCCTTGGCCGATTTATTTACTGTTCTGCCCTTTCGATGTTTTTATTTACTATTTTTGTCATTTCATGTATTTGATGAATATTTTGTGCATGAAATTAAATGTCCAATGGTCCATATATTTAATTAATTAGGGAGTGGGCACAACATCTTTAATTAATTAAATTATATATTAAAAGCCTTCCTATCATATTTAGAAATGGACATTGATTGTAATTAATTATATTAATATGATGAATTTTATCCCACATGAATTTTCATTATATTAATATGATTAATTAGGATGAAATATCATATTATTTTTCTTAATTTACCCACAGGGATTAAGAAAAGGCATATAATATGGTAGTTTCTTCATGAAGTAATTATGAATCTATTTAAGTTAAAAACTTAGCCCACATGTAGTTTTTATGTTATGTGATTCATATTGTGACATGTTTATATTGGTAAAACATGATTTATTTATATTTGCCTCAAATTTTGTGACATAAGCATGATTATTTGATATGCAGTTTCGCAACCTGTGAATTTTTCTGAATTTAAGTTTGATGTTCCTATACTAAATGGTGAGAACTATAAAATTTGGAATGAGTCAGTTCTTCTTCAATTAGGGTGGATGAACATTGACTATGCTATAAGGAAAGACGAATCACCTGCTCCTATTGATTTGAGCACTCCAGCTGAAATAGCTCTTTATAACCAATGGGAGCGATCCAACCGTGTTTGTGCCATGTTTATAAGAGCTAAGATATCTCCTAATATTCGTGGTTCAGTTACTCAGCATAGCAATGCTAAGGCTTTATTGGAGGCCATAGATGCGCAATTTGAAAGTTCTGAGAAGGCGCATGCCATGACCCTGATTATGAAGTTTTCATCATTGAAGCTCACTAGTGTTAGAAGTGTGCGTGAGCACATCATGTAAATAAGGAACATTGCAGCACAGCTTAAGAACCTCGAGGTTGAATATATCTGAATCATTCCTTGTGTATTATATTCTGAACACTCTCCCACAACAGTATGCACCCTTCAAGATCTCTTATAACACACATAAGAATAAATGGTCAATTAATGAACTCATGACCATGTGTGTACAAGAGGAAGAAAGACTGATTATGGAATTGGGAGAAAGTGCTCATTTGGCAACACAAAGAAAGAATAAGGGCTATGGCAAGTATAAGGGAAAATGTAAAATACCTCTCTAAGCTGACATTAAGAAAGAATCCAAGTGTTTCTTTTGTAGACAGAAGGGGCATATAAGGAAGGATTGTGTCAAATTTAAGACCTGGCTCGAGAAGAAATGTAATCCAATCTCTTGTGTTTGTTATGAATCTAATATGACTAATGTAAGTCACAACACTTGGTGGATTGATTATGGATCTACAATCCATATTTCGAATTCCTTGCAGGGTTTTCAAAACCACAGGAAGCCAGTGGGAAGTGAACAAAGTATCTATTCAGGAAACAAGATGCGTTCGCATGTGGAAGCTATTGGGATATATAGACTAGTTCTCAATAGTGGTTTTGTTTTAGATTTGGAAAAGACCTTTTATGTTCCTAGTTTTTCTAGAAACTTAATTTCAGTTTCAAGACTTGTACCTTTGGGATACTCTTTTAACTTTTCAGATTCAAACTTCTGTTTATCATTTAAATCTAAAATTATCGGGAGTGATACTTTGTCTAATGGTCTTTTTCGAATTAATTTACAAGACAATGCCTATTATGATGCGATGCATGTTCATAATAAAGCTGGTATAAAACGATGTGTTGTGAAAAAACATTCTTCTATGTTGTGGCATGGAGATTGGGACATATCTCCATAGAAAGAATTAAGCGATTAGTAAATGATGGAGTACTTAGTACTTTAGATTTTATTGATTATGATACTTGTGTGGACTGTATAAAGGGAAAGCAGACTAACAAAACAAAGAAAGGTGCCAAGAGGTATACAGAAATATTAGAAATCATACACACTGATATTTGTAGTCCGGATATGGACTCTTGTGGTCAGAAATACTTCATCTCCTTCATAGATGATTACTCGCGTTATATGTATCTCTACTTGATTCATAATAAATATGAAGCATTAGATGTCTTTAAGGTATTTAAGGCGGAAGTAGAGAATAATGTAATAAGCAAATTAAGATCGTGAGATCAGATAAAGGTGGAGAATTCTATGGTAGATACACTGAAGATGGATAAGCACCTGGTCCATTTGCAAGATTTCTTCAAAAGCATGGGATAGTTGCCCAATATACTATGCCTGGTTCTCCGGACCAAAATGGTGTAGCGGAAAGAAGAAATCGGACCTTATTAGACATGGTGCGTAGTATGCTTAGCAGCTCCAAACTTCCTAAATTCTTGTGGATTGAAGCACTTAAGAAGGCAGTGTACATATTAAATCGATTTCTAACCAAGGCTATCCCAAAGACACCTTTTAAGTTATTTAAGGGTTAGAAACCAAGTTTACATCATGTGCGCGTTTGGGGATGCCCATCTAAAGTGAGAGTTTATAATCCACAAGAAAAGAAATTAGACCTAAGGACCATAATTGGGTATTTCATTGGATATGCCGAAAGGTCTAAGGGATATAGGTTTTATTGTCCATCTCTATCCACTAGGATTGTGGAATCAAGAAACGTTAAATTTCTTGAAAATGACTTGATGAGTGGGAGGGATCGATTGAAGGACCTTGATCCTAAGAAAGATCATACAAATATTCAACCTTCCACCTCAAGTTTAAGATTGATTGTTGCTTATAATGCCCCTTCAGTTCAGCCGGCTATTGAACAACCAATTGTTGAAGTTCCACAACCTGCTGATATTGATCTAGTAAATTTAGTTGTTCAGCAATTACCAGAAACTGTTGAACAACTAGTTGAGCAACATGCTCCTCAAGAGAATGTTGATCCAACATTGAGAAGATCTGCTAGAATAAGGAAATCGGCTATTCCTAGTGATTATATTGTGTATTTACAAGAGTCTGGCTACAATATTGGAGTTGAGAATGATCCTAAAACATTTTCACAAGCCATGGATAGTGATAAATCCAATTTGTGGTACAATGCCATGAATGAAGAGATGAGTTCTATGGCATCTAACAAAGTCTGGGATTTGGTTTAGTTACCTGATGGTGTGAAGGCCATTGGATGTAAATGGGTCTTCAAAACTAAGAAATATTCATTAGGTAATATTGAAAGATATAAAGCTAGACTTGTTGCCAAAGGATTCACTCAAAAGGAAGGAATCGATTACACGGAGACTTTTTCTCCTGTATCTAAGAAAGATTCTCTTCGTATTGTTTTGGCATTGGTTGCCCATTTTGATATGGAATTACATCAAATGGATGTGAAAACGGCGTTCCTCAATGTAGAACTAGAGGAGGAGGTTTACATGAAACAACCTGAATGATTTTCTTCTAGTAAAGGTGAGCATTTGGCGTACAACGTAAGAAATCTATATATGGCTTGAAACAAGCATCCCGCCAATGGTATTTAAGGTTTCATGATGTCATCTCTTCATTTGGTTTTATAGAGAATGTCATGGATCAATGTATATACTAGAAGGTTAGTGTGAGTAAAATTTGTTTCCTTTTGCTGTATGTGGATGATATACTACTTGCAACCAATGATAAGGCGTTGCTACATAAGGTAAAACAATTCCTCTCTAGGAGTTTTGACATGAAGGATATGAGTGAGGCATCTTATGTCATTGGCATTAAGATCCATAGAGATAGACCTCGGGGAATTTTAGGGCTATCTCAAGAAACCTATATCAATAAGGTCCTAGAGAGATTTCGGATGAAAGATTGTTCACAAAATATAGCACCCATTGTGAAGGGTGACAGGTTCAATTTGAACCAATGCCCGAAGAATGATCTAGAAAGGGAACAAATGTACAACATTCCATATGCTTCTACTATTGGAAGCTTAATGTATGTTTATGTTTGCACTCAACTTGACATCGTTTTTCCTGTGGGAATGTTGGGAAGATATCAGAGTAATCCAGGTTTAGACCACTAGAGAGCTGCAAAGAAAGTGTTGAGATACCTTCAAGGTACCGAAGACTATATGCTTATGTATAGATGGACTAACAACTTGGAAGTGGTCGGTTATTCGGATGCGGACTTCGCGGGTTGCGTTGATTCACGAAAATCAACATTTGGATACATTTTGGGGTCGTGTCATGGAGAAGTGCCAAGCAGACTTTGACTGCTACTTCCCCTATGGAGGCTGAGTTCGTTTCTTATTTTGAGGCTATCTCGCATGGTGTATGGTTGAAGAGTTTCATTGCTGGGCTTAGAACTGTTGATTCTATTTCTAGGCCATTAAGAATATATTGTGACAATTCAGCTGCAGTTTTTATGGCTAAAAAAGCCAAAAGTGGCAGTCGAAGTAAGCATATCGACATTAAGTATTTAGCCATAAGGGAACGTGTTAAGGAGAATAAAGTGGTCATTGAACACGTTAGCACTGAATTAATGATAGCCGATCCTTTAACTAAAGGCATGCTACCAATGAAGTATAAGGATCATGTAACTAGTATGGGAATAGGTCCCATCATGTGATTTGTCGACATATGAACAATTTTTTGTTGTTTGAAACTCTTATTCAGTTGTAATGTTGATTCTCAATTTTTGTGTACACATTTTGTTGTTTATGAGAATAACATTTATCCTTGGTTCTAGAATAAATATGAGGTTTATTCATTAAGATATGTTGTCACATATAGGCTGACATTAAAGAAATAAGATGCATTGTAATACATTGAAGATATTACTTACTCTTAGAGGACATGTCGCCATGATCCATGTGTTTTGTTTCTTTTCTTTAAGCATAAAGTTTTTATGGAATTAGTTGGATAATTCATATGATGAAAATGATGGGATCAAGTGGGAGAATGTTATTTATTTTGTGATCCCACATTTTTTAGACCCATATTTTCTCTTAAAGTTGCGACTATTCAACTAACGCAATTTTCCACGCTTCGTACCCTTTCGTGACAACCGCCCATTGGTTACCGTTTTGATGGAAGATGGTATAAATAGGAATATATGTTCAATTTCTGAAGGGTGATGACAAGGTCTAACTCAAACTCTCTCATTCAGAATACACTATCAGTACGAGAGTGAATTGAGGTAGTAGAGTGTTCCCTATTTTCTTTGATTTCAGGTTTTTCTGACGAATGCAAACAAGAATAATGGCTGGAGGTTTGTCTTCAATTGATCCTGGCTTCCGCATATTAATTTTTATGTCTTACACCCGCCCCTTTGACAATTCCATCCCATGGAAGACAGATGATGTGCTGAAGAACAACGCCAACTTGAATTCCCTGGAGAATAACAATTACTTTCGCATAGAGTTCGATAGAGTTGTGCTTGACGCTAAGGACTTTCAACAAAATGACAATGCAGAGAGGGCACAAGCCTTGGGCTGCCTCGCTGAGCTCTCCGCCATGCTCGAAAAGAATGGCGCACCGATTCCATCGATCAATTCAAGGAGACTAGACCCAAAGTGGCAGAGAGCAAAAGGTAGGACATCTAGATCGGAAACAAATGTGCTCGTGACCAACTGGTAAGCTTAACAGTGGTTTTATTCCGCTAGTACGGGTGACCCGTTTATACACAGCCATGCTCGGTAATAAATAAGTGCTATGTTTTCGTTTGCAAGCTTTATATTTCTTCAGTATGCTTGTTGGTTTGTGAAAGGCGTATGTATATTTCATTTGGAAGTTTGAACTATGTTATACTTGTTGGGGTTTCATGAATCATATATAAGAAAAATTAACGAAATGAACGCAGCAGAAACAAAAATATATTTTACATATGATTCTCCTAAGGCGTTGTTCGTGCGTTTTAATCAAAAATCTAAACATAAAAGGGAGTTAAACGAAATACCTCTCGAAGCGCGCTTTGAAACAAGTCGGTTCGGATGTTCTACAGTATGAGTCCCATAAGCGTCGGACCTTTAGTTTAGACACACCAACAACGAACGTCGAATGGAAGAGAGAACTTTCGGATATCCACCACTTCGATCGTGCTAGCAATCACGTGGAAAGAATCCGTCGTATTATTGATGTATAATAGTCACGGTCCGAACGAGAGAATTGTTTTTCTTCCTCGTGTCTCGAAGACACAAGAACACACGCACACTTTTTCTCAATATTCAGCAACTAGAGAACTCCAAATTTTTGTTTATGGTGAAGAGCCAATCTGGAACAAGAAGACAAAACACACAAAGTCTCCTTTTCAATTTTTCAGCAGCTATTTTACTCTCGTCCCTCAATGGTTTTTATAGAAAAACCGACTAGCAACGGTTGCTCATCGATGGACGATCAGCAACCGTTGCTGATCATCCATAGTAGACGGTTGCTCATGCACGATCTTGGCATGATGGTCAGCGGTTGCTGACCATCCATGCTTCGTGCATAATGGTTAGCAACCGCTGACCATTACACTTCGTGCATGTGCACGAATTCTTGCACATGCATGAAGCTTTAATTTAATAGTTAATTAATTAATTAAATGAATAAAGGATTAATTAAAATAACATAATCCTTATATTTACAATTGAAATTCCTAATATGTAACTATTACATAGCAGCTTTAGGGCATATATCTAACAATCTCTCACTTGCACTTAAGTCAATAATGAAAGTACACAATTGGGGTATGTTAACATATATCCACTTTGGGCATGCGTGTGCATCATATGCAAGTAGGCTCGTGACCATAATACAAATTAAATTAAATCTCATTTAATTTAATTTCAAATCGACTCAATTCGATTGTAGTAATTGTAAACATATTTGCAATAATATTTCTCTCTTGTTCCATGTCATCCTAATTGTTTATGGTGTGTAACATCCCTAGGTTCATCACTAAGCTGGTAGTAAGACTTATACTAACATATTAGTACTTCCAAAAGAATTAATTGTCCCGATTAATCTTTGGATCTTACAAGCCACGATTGACATCTAGCAATATGTCATGGCTACCTAGATAGTGTGAATACTTTAAGAACATAATGAACCTGTCAGCTTTGGCTATAGTGTAATTCAATCCCTCTATCTTACTATGTCCCAATCAAACAAAGACCATGGAATATTTGTCAAGTCATTAATTTGATCATATGCACAAATCTAATTGACATGCATTTTATTCGAGACATAAACAATTTATTCTCGGTTACAACCCCGGCCGAGGATTTCAATGTAGTGTCACAATTAGATCGCATAGGACATCATTATCATACCTTACATGTAACAAGGAGACAGATTTCATATTGTGCACACGTGTAACTTCATATATGAACAAACTATGATCATCAGGTATAAAGACGGATCAACGACCCGGCATTATGTGCACCCGTGAACTATAGTTGTTCAATACACAAGTTAATACCGTGCCTCAGGTCTAAGGATTATTTACACAAGACCAAAGTATGAACAATTAGACATTGACCACGCTAAAAGCTTTCATGTCGATAATCGTTTCATATGCGTCACTTTCAGTGAATTTGTCTAATACAAACACCTGTGTTCTAACTCAGGCATCATAATACCCAATGACATGTGACTCATCATTCCCTTAAGTATCCAATACTTAATGGCGAAGTTAAGAACACACCGGCCTCAACAAGATTATTAATATCCACTCAATAATCCATCAACCGAGAACGATTTAAAGATTTAGTCTAACTATGAACCATTCACATATATTATTGACGTCTCAAGAATAGGTCTCGTTGCAATTAATCTTATGGAATCATTCATCAATATAAAATAATTGGACAAATGAATGAATACGTCATTGCTATTAATTAAATAATAATAATGAAAGTACAACTGAAATCCCTAATATGTAACAATTACATAGTAGCTTTAGGGCATACACCCAACAATCTTCCAGTTGCACTAAAGCCAACTTGTCTGGTACCTCAAACCCATTTTGTCAATATGTTTTTTCAAAAGAAGACTAAGGTAAGGCCTTAGTGAAGGGATCTACCACGTTTTCTGCTGAGGCAGTTTTCTGCAAGGTGATATCACCTCTCTCAACAATTTCTCTGATGAGATGAAATCGTCTCTTAATATGCTTGGACTTCTAATGAGACCTTGGTTCCTTAGCTTGAACTATCGCCCCATTGTTGTCACAAAACAATGTAATCGGTTGCTCAATTGAAGGAACGACTCCAAGTTCAGAAATAAACTTCTTCATCCAAGCGGCTTCCTTTGCTGCTTTAGAAGCAGCTACATACTCTGCCTCAGTGGTGAAATCAGCAGTTATACTTTGTTTGGAACTTTTCCAACTAACTGCACCACCATTGAATGTAAAGACAAACCCGGACATAGACTTATAATCATTAGAATCCGATTGAAAATCGGAATCAGTATAAGCTACAACTTTAAATTCTCTTTCTCCATATATCAAGAATAAATATTTAGTCCTTTGCAAGTACTTAAGAATATTCTTGATTGCTATCCAGTGCTCTTCTCTTGGATCAGACTAATACCTGCTAGTAATACTTACAGCATGCACAATATCAGGTCTAGTACATAGCATATCATACATTATGCTTCCAATAGCGGATGCATATGGTATCTTTACCATCCGCTCTCTTTCTTCAGGAGTGTTGGGACACATCTCCTTAGAAAGACGGATCCCTTACCTAAAAGGCAATAGTCCTCTCTTGGAACATTGCATGTTAAACCGTGTTAACATTTTGTCTATGTACATAGATTGTGAGAGGCCAATCAATCGTCTTGATCTACCTCTATAGATCTTGATACCTAAAATGTAGGTTGCCTCTCCTAAATCTTTCATGGAGAATTTCTGTGACAAGAATAGTTTTATCGATGATATCATTGGTACATTATTTCCAATCAAAAGTATATTATCGACATACAAAACTAGAAATGCAATTACACTCCCACTGATCTTCTTGTATACACAAGGTTCATCCGGATTTTTGATAAAGCCAAACAATTTAGCTACCTCATCAAAACGGATGTTCCAACTTCTGGAGGCTTATTTGAGTCCATAAATGGATCTCTTAAGCTTACACACCTTTTGGTTTTCACTATTGGATTCAAAACCTTGTGGCTGTTCCATATAGATGTCCTCATCAAGAAAACCATTTAGAAAAGTCGTTTTGAAATCCATTTGAAATATCTCATAATCAAGGTGTGTAGCTATAGCCAACATAATCCGAATGGATTTTAGCATGGCCACAGGTGAGAAAGTTTCGTCATAATCAATTCCTTATTTTTGACGATATTCTTTCGCCACTAGCTGTGCTTTGTAAATTCCAATTTAACCTTCAACATTCATCTTCCTCTTGAAGATCCATTTACTGCCAATTGGTACAATACTATTAGGCAGGTCAGTCAAGGTCCAAACCTCATTGGAATACATTGAATCTATTTCGGATTTCATGGCCTCTAGCCATTTACCAAAATCGATGTCCAACATCGCCTCCTCATAGGTTTTAGGATCACCGGGTTGATCACTATCATTCACAATGAATAATGGTTCGATATGATCAACCGAGTGTCTATAACGAGCAGGTGGGCGAGACGTTATCGCACTTCTCCTAAGAAGTTGTGTATTAGAAGCTCCCACTGAATCAGAGATTGGTATCTGAACTCAGTTGTTTGGCACTTCATTATTTTCTTCTTGTAAGACTATTTTCCGCCCAGCACCACTTTCTTGGACGAACTGATTCTCCAAAAAGAAGCGTGCTTGCATACCAAAATTCTTTGGTTTGAATGAAAATAGAAATAATATCCAAGAGTTTCATTTGAATATCCAATGAAGCGACCTTGTTCAGATCTTGCCTCTAATTTTTTCATTTTCAGCTTTTTCACGAAAGTTGGATAACCCCAAATCTTAATATGATTAAGACTAGGTTTCCTGCTATGCCATATCTCATAGGACGTAGTTGGAACAGATTTGGACGGCACTCTATTCAGTATATATACAGCTATCTCAAGGGCATATCCCCAAAGGGATATTGGCAAATTGGTGTAACTCATCATAGATCATACCATATCTAATAAAGTACAATTTCTTCGTTCAAATACACCATTATGTTCTGGAGTTTAGGAGGTGTCCATTGTGATAAAATGCCATTCTCTTTAAGATAGCCTATGAATTCATTACTAAGGTATTCACCTCCTTGATCCAATCGAAGAGTCTTAATATATTTTTTTATTTGTTTCTCAACTTCAACCTTGAATTCCTTGAACTTTTCAAATGATTCAGATTTATACTTCATGAGATATAAATAACCATACCGTGACTGATCATCAGTGAAGGTAATGAAGTAATTATAACCACCTCTAGTAGTTTCATTAATTAGTCCACATACATCTATATGTATTAATTCTAATATGTCAGCAACTCGTGCACTTTGTCCCACAAAAGGCGCTTTGGTCATTTTTCCTAGAAGA
The DNA here is from genome assembly GCA_017140185.1 of Eucalyptus polyanthemos subsp. polyanthemos. Classification (NCBI taxonomy): domain Eukaryota; kingdom Viridiplantae; phylum Streptophyta; class Magnoliopsida; order Myrtales; family Myrtaceae; genus Eucalyptus; species Eucalyptus polyanthemos. The sequence continues at coordinate 17,580,836 of CM029463.1, read as the reverse complement.
CATGCCTCACAAGTCAAGTATGACTCAAAATTTGAAGGATCAATGTATCCATCATTACTCAACTTGTTAATTCTATCTTCTCCAATATGACTTAATCGGAGATGGCAAACATACTTTTTATTTGGACCGTCTCTAGGGCGTTTATTAGTTATGGCATTTATATCAATTCTATTTTGCTTATTGACATTGGTAATCACATTACCGGACATTGTAATGGTATAAAGATTGTTGGTTAATAAGCTAGAACCAACACATATTCTATTATGATAAATAGAACATACATCATCAGCAAAAGAAAATTCATAATTCTCTTTAGCCAAACGAGATACAGAGATGATGTTCATAATAGCATTCTTATAATTCAAACAGTTCTTTAAAACCATTACATGTCCAGAAGGGAAACATAAACGAAAAGTCTCTATAGCTAATGCAGCAACTCTTGCTCCATTGGCAAATGTCAGAACAATCTCATTTCGCCCTAGCATCCTGCTTATTTCCAAATTCTGCAAAGACATACAAATATGTGAAGTTGCAGCAGAATCTAGAACCCATGAGCTGGATTCAGCACTAACCATAAGATTAGTTTCAATAAGCATAAACACCATACCTTCATAAGGTCGGTTCTTAGGCTTGACCTTGAAGCTCGCGAGGTACCTCCTACAGTTCCTCCTCCAATGCCCTTTGACACCACAGTAATGACATTTCCCTTTATCAATCATGGGTTTTGGTTGCACAACAGGTTTGGTAGGCCTCTTCCATTTATTCTTCTTTAAAACGGTTTTACCCTTTAAAGAATAAGCCTTAGCCATAGCCACTACATTTGGCCTCATGTTATGCATTTCCTTCTCATAAATTACCAGCATGTTATATAACTCAGCAAGAGTTTTCTCCATTTTATGCATGTGGAAGTTTTGGACAAAACCAGAGAAGGAATTGGGTAAAGATTGGAGGATCAAATCCACAGCTAACTCATTGTCCATAACGAGATTCAGCCTAGCCAATTCTTCAATGTGCCAGATCATTTTCAAAGCATGATCATTAACAGATGATCCTTCAGCTATCCTCATATGGTACAATACCTTAGATATCTCATATCTAGAGGTTCGACCATTCTCATCAAAGTATTCATTTAAATGCAAAATGATCGACCTAGCATCTTCCATAGATTCATACTTCTTATGTAATTCATTATTCATAGAAGCAAGCATATATGACCTAACTTTTAAGTCATCGTCACGCCACTTATCATAAGTGACACGCTCCTCTTGAGTCCCACCCTCAGGAAAAGGAGGTTAGCATCTTTTTATCAAGCACATACCCAATTTTTTCTGAATTGAGAACAATTCTCAAATTCCTCATCCAGTCAATGAAATTAGGTCTAGTTAAACAATTCTTGTCAAATATAGAAGCGAGTGGGTTTGTGGTCACCATTTTCAAAGTAAAAATATATCTGTTGCAGAAAATAAATTGTTAGCCGCTGTACTTTTCATAATAACAATTTCATTTTGGTCTTTAAATGAAATAGATCCTCCCACTAAATTTATATTCGAATCCCATACTCCTTAAGATGGGAAGCGGTAATCTTCGTTGGGTAAAGATTACTAGTGGGGATTGGAGTCCCACCAGTCCAAAGTCCACCTCACCTAACAGTTATTGGTATCCTATGAACTTAGTGAGTGAACCAGCTTGTTCAACACATCATATGCGAGTCTCAATCATAACTTCGGCCTCTAGACCATGAAAGCCTCACCTAATAGTTATTGGCATCATGATCATAGTTAAGTCTAGCCCATTGTCTCATGCAAGTATTAAAAACACAAATGATTCCCTCACTTGACAGTTATTAGAAATCATTTGGCTCCAACCCCACAGCATCATATGCATAATAGATTGGTCCAATATTATAAATGGTAATTAACCCCTATGTATCCATAATCGGTTAGTTAACCACTATAATATTGGATCAAACCACGATGATGGAAGGCCACGAGTTCGAAACCCGTTTCGACTTAATATTCTTTGTAAGGAGATTTAGGTCGTTATTAACGGTCTCACTTTACACATTAACCGGTTTAACATGCACGATACCATAAACACAATAAATAAATAGATATCACATAAACATCTATCATATGTGGTGATCATGGAATTATGATTCAATGGGTCTCGAGCCAAAGAGACCCATTTAGTCATTTTAATGTTTTAATAATATGGACCTGCTCTTCACTTTTTCTTCAATCTTTGAACTCTTCAAAGACCGGGCCCAAAGAGCTCACCAGTTTAATGGCTCCTTCAATAGCTTCTCCTCTCTTGTAGTATTTACATCAACAATTGAAATACTAAACTACACTAAAATTACATATCAAGAAAAATTAAAGTAAAATAAAAGGAAGGACGCAGCCTCCATTTAATAATTACATCCCAAAAAAGAATACCTGTAATCATTATACATTCATCCATACAACAATCACAACAATTAGGGATTTTTCCATGATCACCACAATTCCTTACGAGCCATAAATTCAAAATTTAAAGCTCTGGAAGGCATGTATAAAATTATGCATATCATTTGTAGAATATAAACACAAAGTATAACAAGTTATTGATTTTTGATTCAAAATTTAAAGCTTTGGAAGGCATGTATAAAATTCTGCATATCATTTGTAGAATATAAACACAAAGTATAACAAGTTATTGATTTTTGATTCAAAATTTAAAGCTTTGGAAGGCATGTATAAAATTCTGCATATCATTTGTAGAATATAAACACAAAGTATAACAAGTTATGGATTTTTTATTCAAAATTGATTTAGTTCTAATTTTTGCTTAATTGATTAAATTTATCACATAAATCAATCAACTTCTATCATAAAAGTAAGAGAACCAATTCTCTTAACAAAAATAAATTGGCCATTAGAATGCAAAAATATATTTGAACTAAAAATCAATTAAATGCACGAAAAAACGCCTAAGGTTGGCTCGATACCATTGTTGGGGTTTCATGAATCATGTATAAGAAAAATTAATGAAATGAATGCAGCGGAAACAAAAATATATTTTACACATGATTCTCCTAAGACGTTGTTCATGCGTTTTAATCAAAAATCTAAACATAAAAGGGAGTTAAACGAAATACCTCTCGAAGCGCGCTTTGAAACAAGTTGGTTCGGATGTTCTACAGTACGAGTCCCATAAGCGTTGGACCTCTAGTTCAGACACACCAACAACGAACATCGAACGGAAGAGAGAACTTTCGGATATCCACCACTTCGATCGTGCTAGCAATCACATGGAAAGAATCCATCGTATTCTTGATGTATAATAGTCACGGCCCAAATGAGAGAATTGTTTTTCTTCCTCGTGTCTCGAAGACACAAGAACACACGCACACTTTTTCTCAATATTCAGCAACTAGAGAACTCCAAATTTTTGTTCATGGTGAAGAGCCGATCCGGAACAAGAAGACAAAACACACAAAGTCTCCTTTTCAATTTTTCAGCAGCTATTTTACTCTCGTCCCTCAATAGTTTTTATAGAAAAACCGACCAGCAACGGTTGCTCATCGATGGACGATCAACAACCGTTGCTGATCATCCACAGTAGACGGTTGCTCATGCACGATCTTGGCATGATGGTCAGCGGTTGCTGACCATCCATGCTTCGTGCATAATGGTCAGCAACCGTTGACCATTACGCTTTGTGCATGTGCACGAATTCCTAATATGTAACTATTATATAGCAGCTTTATGGCATATATTTAACAATACTGATGTTGAATCTTCTATGACATGCAATGCAATTCTCTTCTGTTCAATATAAAGTTTCAAGACTCTTAGATCCGTCGATTGTATTGTACTATCAGCGGCTCGGCGGCGGCGGCAACAGTCTGGTTCTACCTATGATAAGGCTACGAGACGTGGAGATTGACACACGATGCATTTGTCGTAGAGACTGCAATAAGTTCCTAAAGAATTTCGAACGCCAAATCATTATGTCAGCCTTACTTCCTGTGGGAGTTGTTTCGCATCATTGCCCCTTCGAGATCTTCTATGGCCTCGTGAGAAAAAAATACTTGCGCGGACCCAATCCACGGGACCGGCTTAATCATAAAAGTCTAAAACAAGTTAACTATAGGTGGGATTCACAGGATGAACGACCAAGATTATTCAATCCAGATTCTAGCAATAATATGTTCCTTAGTGACCATTTTCAACGATCATAGAAAATGACAATAATTTTAGGGTGAGTTCATTTCACAGAAAATGAGCAATATGAAATATATTTTCCAAAAAATAATTATTTTTATTATTTAGAAAAATTAGTCAATAAAAAATATTTCATTACTGATAACAATCTATACTCAACTATTTTTGTGGGCGGTGAAAAAATTTCCATTTATTTTTTTTAAATGATGTAATCTATTATTTTTGGAAAATGTTTTCCTAGTCATTCATTTTCCATTAAATGAATGCACTCTTATTCTTGTTGTGGTTGCTTTATATGGTCAAATGGAGTCTTAACAAGGGTCTCAGGGATGTAATTAAGCATCGGTATAGGTCAACTCTCAAAGTACTGATTACATATTACACAAACAAACAAACAAAAAACGAAGAAGAAGAAGTCGGTGCATTAAAAACTGTAAGGTTTTCTTGATCAACTTGTTTACAAGTGCATCAGTAGCGGTCCTTGACAAAATTCATTTTGTATCTGTATACAGATTGATCCCGTTAACTTGCGCAATTCGAAACTAATTATCAACGCGAAACCTGTCTACTTTTGCTTGTTCTCGCCCATTGATTGTAAGAATGCTATGATCCCGTTAACTTGCCGTTCAAATTTTTTACTCTGCCCCCGGTGGACACTCCAACGCGCATTCAGTGCTGTGCCTTGTGCTACATAACCAACTAACCCAAATACTTCAGAAAAACTCCAGCCACTCATTGATATGCTCAACAATTTAGAACGTGCAATTCAGCTCAAATTCTCTTATAGTTACAACACAGAATAGAAACCCAAAGAATACCGATTTACACAAATTCACCCAAGAAAATATAAAATTGACTCAGAAGCTCAGAGACTGCGGCCGGAGTACCTGAATATTCTGCACCTGAGCCACTCGCTGAAGAAGTAGAAGCAAGCGCTACAAGCTTCAGACGTGGACTTGATTTTGATTTTGCGCGTTGCCAAGGTAGGAACCTTCTGCTGATCTTATTCTCACCCTTGATTGTCGAACAACCATCACCTCGCAAAAGATTCAAACTTCGACCCTGAAACACCTTCCCACTCATGTGGGCTGGCGTTCTTTGAGCCCTGTGACGGTGCAGGAGCCGTAAAGATGCAGTATTTCGAGTGGAAGATGGATAATTTATTGGGCCGAGCAATTCTTGATTGGCAATTGTGCAAATGTGTATTGTCTCCCGTTGATTGTAAGTATGCTACGATCTTTTGCGATTTGAATACCACATCCTCAAATGGGGCTGCGTGTCGATTTAGGTTGAGCCACCGGCTTAACGTGGCTTAAAACTGTTAGGGTCTTCTCATAGGAAAATGGATGGCTGCGGAGCAAGAGAGGGCAATTAGACTCCGAACTTCAAAGTCTGAATCTAATTTGTTTGGAGATATTTCTGAATTCTGCTGTTTATTTTCCTATTTGGTTAGCCCTGATGATGACACTCTAACGTAAAATTTTACAAAGATTTTACCCAAAAATGATTAACATACACGATCACTAATAAGAACGATAGATCACTCGCCCGTCGAGTGGTCATGCACCCGTATCTTTACCCGAGCTTACTAGATAATTTCTCCAGGGTTGTTTGATTGGCTTCATAGCTGTGAAAAATCAGAATAGTGATGGTTGATGACTGCATCACTACTCCAGTTTTGAGGATCAAATCTGAGTCGCGATAGTGAGCTAATAAAGATTGAAGAAGAGAGAGAGAACTATTGTTCTAACACTTCTGCAAATTAATGGTCTCTGTCTTTGCTATGCCGGGCACTAAGAAGCGAACTTTGTGTTATATCTTATTGATATGGCAAATTTTGGACAATTTGATAGTCATAACACCCTTTTGTCATGTGCCAATTGGACGGAAAATAGCACATGGAATTGATGAACGTAGAATAAGATGGACGGATGCCGTACAAGAAAATGAAATATCGTCACAAATTTTGAACATTTCCATCTTCACTGTTTTCTCCGATTGCAGTTTCCCTTGTTCTTGCCATGTCGTTTTTTACCCAATTCTCCTTCCGACTACTTCCCTCTCCATCGACTGTTCCCACATCTTTCTCATCAGTGTCTCCCGTTCATTGGCCCTGCATGCAACAACTCTGAGTTCGGTTTCCCAGCTTCGCAATCCTAGAAGGTCGCCGAAGTTTCAGAATTGGTTGCCAATTATGACAATTGCCCTACTTGGTTACTGTAATCGACAATACTTACAGCTAGATTAGCTTTGCTTTGCCATTGTCCCCATCCATGGAACCTCCTGGCCAAACTCCAGACTCTCCAGAAGATGCACACCTGGCTGCATTGTGTACTCGCCTTGGGCGTCTATGGGAGAAACAGAGTATTGAAGTATGCGATGAAGCGTCATCCGCTGACAAAATAGCAGAATGTAAACTCACCCTTGTGGGTGAGATTCTAACTCAAAATTCAATCAATCTTCAAGCTTTCCAAAGTACTATGCGGAGAACTTGGCAAGTAGATCATGTTGATATTGCACAACCTGAAGCAAGATTATATGTTGTGAAGTTTAGAACTGAAATAGAAAAATAGAGAATTCTAGATACTGGGCCTTGGCATTTTGGAAATCATCTTGTCATTCTCAAACCTTGGATACCTAACACTTCCTTGCACTGCTATGATTTCTCTACTTGTGCCTTTTGGGTCCAAGTTTTTGGTCTTCTGTTAGAACGCTGCACAGAGGAAATCATTAGCAAAGTTGCCCGACATGTGGGTAAGGTTCAAGTAGTTAAAATTGACAGTAAGGATGGTACATCTCTTCGTGCTGGCTGAGCAAGGGTTGAGCTTAGTCTTCTCGAACCTCTTAAACCGGGACAACTTCTGCGAGTCGAAGGAATAACTTTCTAGTTAGATTTTCGGTGTGAACGCCTATCACACTACCGTTATTTGTGTGGTAGACTAGGACATTATGCCATGTCCTGCCCTGATATTCCCTATGATGAGGCAAATTTCGAAGGAAGGGATAGTATGTACTTCGGACAATGGCTCAGGGCAGAGGTACGAGAGCATAGCCCATTTTGGCATACCTTTTATGCCTCACCTCAACCCCATTCTGAAACAGATGACATAGTTCCAGAGACCCCTCTAGTGCTTGCGACTGAGCTTCCACCAAAACAGCCCCTTGGTAACAAAGGTAAAGAGATTGTTCAATTTTTAGAAGATGGCCAATCTTTTACTATGGAAGAACCAAATTAATTGGCGTCAATTACCTGACAGTCACTTAGATGTCCAAGCTCCGACACCTCTGATCCCTGTATCCAATCATAATATAATTACATCAGAAGGCTCAAAGCACTCCCCAAAATCAAAGAAAGTCAGAAGCAACAAATTGAGTACAAAGTCAGGTTCGATAAAAAAGGCCAAACGTTACAATCTGTTGAAAGAGGGACTTGATGAATCCTATCTCTTGGAGACTCCAATCCTTCAAGTTGATAGCACTAATAGTTGGGCTAAGGTGGCTGGCCCTAATAAGCCACCCAAAGACAAATGAAGCTCATCAGTTGGAATTGTCAGGGGTTGGGCAATCCTCTGACAATTCAAGCCCTAAGGGCGTTGGTGGCTCGGGAACAGCCTGATATTCTATTTCTTATGGAAACAAAGAATAGAGAAGTGGTACTTAGAAAACTTAAGGAACAACTTAATTATCCAAACGGCCTTTTGATATGTTGATATGTTTTGTGTGGAAGGGGAGAGTGGAACTATGATGCGCTTGAATTGTTTTCATGCACCGGCAGTTTTTCCACCACGACAATCCATATGGAGAGCTCTGAAACTCATCAGCCAGTTTAACACCTTACCTTGGTTGTGCATTGGAGATTTTAATGAGATTATGTACCCATGGGAAAAACAAGGTAAGCAACTAGCCTCTACTCAGCGAATGCATTCTTTTAAAGAGATGTTAAATGAATGTCTACTGATGGATCTAGATAGCAAAGGGTGTTCTTTCACATGGTGCAACAACAGAGCAGGGGATGCTTTAATTAAAGAAAGATTAGACAGGGCTTTTTGTACTATGGACTGGCGACTAACCTTTCCAGCAACTGAAATCTTCACCCTACCAGCCATCATATTAGACCATAGCCCACTACTTTTGACGACAACTGAAATCCAACCTAGGCGACGAAGAGGCTTTATCTTTGAATCTTATTGGCTACAAGAACATGAGTGCCATTCAGTAGTATCAGCTGCCTGGAAAGCTACTTAGAATCAGATTTTGGACTTACCTCAGAAGTTAACAAGAGTATCGGTAGCCCTCACTAGCTGGAGTAGGTCCAAATTCAAGAACAGCCACCGTCCAATAAATGAACTGCAGCATCAAATTCAGATCCTGACCAACAAAACAAATTCTCATTATGACAAATCCGTGATGGATGCTTTAAAGAATGAAATTCAGCACTTGTGGCAACAAGAAGAACAATACTGGGCAATGCATTCTCGAGTCAAATGGCTAAAGTGGGGAGATAAAAACACTCAGTTCTTTCATGCTACCACCATTCAGAGACAGCAACGCAACATAATCAGTATGTTATTAAATGAAGATCAGCAATGGGTTAGAGATTAGAGAGCATTATAGGATATGACACAGCACTTTTTTCAGAATTTATACTCCTCCGTGGGACAGCAAGACTATGGTCCAACATCAAATCAATGCCCAGTAGTGGTGACTGATCCTATGAATGCCTGCCTTACAGCTAAAGTAACTCCAGTGAAAGTTCGCCAAGCAACCTTTCAATTAGGAGCCACAAAAGCACTTGGCCCAGACGGTTTAAATGGTTAGTTCTATCAAGCTCATTAGGATATTCTACAAGAGGACATTGTTAGATCTGTTAAAGATTTTTTTTATATTTTATTTCGGGTGTGCTAAACCTTGCACTTAACAAGACTTTTATCACTTTGGTGAATGTCCCCATTGTCCCCATATTTGTTCATCTTAGTGGCGAATGTCCTCTCAACTCTCATATAGTGGACATGGGCAACATTAAAGGCGTTAAACTCAACAACATGTGCCCTACCCTCTCGCATTTTTTTTTTGCTGATGATGCTATCTTTTTTATCGAAGGGAAAATGCTAATATGTCAGAACCTAGCAAATATACTACACCAATACTGCTGGGCAATGGGACAAGAGGTTAATTGTAATAAATCTGAAATCATCTTTAGCAGTGCTTGTCCTATTGACCTATAGGAGCCTCTCGCTAGCGAACTACAAGTTCTAGTGATGAAAAAGACAGGCAAATACCTCGGCATCCCATCAGACTGGGGAAAATCTAAAAAAGAAATGTTTTCCTGGATGTTGGCAAAAGTTCACTCGAAACTTGATGGCTGGAAAGAAAAGTTATTTTCAAAGGGCGGTAAAGAAGTCTTGATTAAAGCAGTTGTGCAAACTATTCCACAGTATGCCATGTCGATCTCTAAAATCCCTATATCGCTATGCAAGTCTATTGAACAGAAGGTTGCTAGATTTTGGTGGGAATCTCAAGGCAACAAGTCAGGTATACATTGGCGGAATTGGGAATCCCTTAAGGATCGAAAAGACACGGGTGGTCTTGGTTTTAGGGATCTTATCGCTTTTAATAAAGCACTCTTGGCTAAATAGGTTTGGCGTCTATTTCAACAACCTACCTCTCTATGGAGTAGGATCTTTAAAGGGCTGTATTTCACGCTCAAAGACTTCGGTCATGCGGATAGAGGCGCCCATCCCTCTTGGGGATGGCAAAGCCTTTTGCTAGGTCGAGATTCGATTTCACCTAATCTACAATGGTCGGTAGGCAATGGGCAGCACATTAAAGTTAGGGAGGATAGGTGGCTATCAACAGGCATCATTGGGGGTCCGGCACCTAGAAATGAACCTACTATGGTAGCTGACTTCATCTGTTCAAAACTATAGACATGGAATATTCCTTTGCTTTCTAGTAATTTTGATGATCATATAATCGACGAAATTCTAAAAATTCAGATCAGACCACAATATACTGAAGATAGACTGATTTGGACAGGGCGATCAAATGGTTTGTATACTATTAAAAATGGATATAATCAGATCAAATCAGTAGAGAGCAGTCAATCATAATCGGGCTTCATCATCTTTTCAACTCCCTAAATGACTTTGGACTAATATTTGGCAAGTACCAGCTACTCCCAAACTGCATATATTTTTATGGTCATTATGCCAAAATGCTCTAGCTACTGGTGAGTATCTTTGCTATCGTCGTATTATAGCAGATCTTATATGTAAGCTCTGTAGAGACTATTGCCCAGTCCCTGAAACTACATAACATATGTTCCTACATTGCCCATGGACAATGAAAGTATGGAGTCACACACGACTACCTTTTACTGTTCAAAGCACTCAGAAACACAGATTTGATGCCTGGCAATTGCAACTATTCGAACAGGATAGGGACTTTCAAGTTTCTACGCAAATTACATATGTTCTGTGGCACATCTGGAAGGCCAGACACGATTTTGTCTTCCACAGGAAACACCCGAACCCGAATCAAATTGTATCTGTTGCTCTTGCCCATGCCCGATCTTATTATAGCTGCCATATGATCTTACTGCAACAAAGTCCAAAGAAACCAGCTTCTCTGAACAAACAGCAAGAAGTCCGAAGCCAGACTAATATATGATCACTTACCGACAGGTTAGGCGCAGCTTGTACTTGACCCTGTCCTCGATTGGCAAGGAAGCCTATTCTTCGCCGTCCCCCTTCGGATCTAATATGGTGCCCTCCTGATCCTAGTGTGGTTAAGATCAATATTGATGCCTCCTTCCCTACGGTCATGAATGACGGTGCTGTCTCTTGTGTTTGCCATGACTCCTCAAGTAAACTGATCGATGGCAAGGCCCAACGAACCCCCTCTGTTTCGCCCCTGCAAGCAGAAATCCATGCTCTCATCTTTGCTCTACAATATCTCATCACTAAAGGAAGGACTCAACACGACCTCCTTCTCGAATCCGAATGTCTGGCTATGGTTGATGCGATTCGTGAGCCAAATCACACACCATGGGAGCATAGGGCTCTCTTTGCTGAAGCTACGATGCTGCTTTGTCTCTTTCCAACCCTACGCATCAGCCACTGCAGAAGAGAAACGAATGTTGTGGCTGGGCCGCAAAAGCCCATGGCCAAAATCTCCTCCCCTCCAACTGGGCTGAGTCCCCCCCTCCTGCTTTGTTTGATATGTTAAGTACTAAGGCGTTTTGTGAATGAAGTTTCCTTTTTACTGACAAAAAAAAAACTAAGTGAAGAGAGATCATGCTTTTCTTCCAAAAGTCTGTAGATCATGCTTTTTTTTTGGATAAGATTTTGCAATCTTTAGGCACACATGAATAGTTTCATCGATAACCAAGGTTCTTTTATGGAAACTCTATATGCTTTACCGTGCAAAGAATAATAATCAAAGAAGATATCTTCATCACTCTTAGCATCAAACTTACCAAGATTTTCTTTTCCTTTGTTAAGAATAAAACACTTATAACCAAAACTATGAAAATAAGTAATATTGGGTTTCTCTACTTTTAAACTCAAATTCAAAACATAACTAGCTGTGTGTTGACATCCGAATCATAATGATTCAAGAAAGACACACAGCGTATTGTCGAAATATCAGCTGCAAACTATCTATCGATGGCGAAATGGGTGATTGGCATTGACAGTATAGAATTGGCGGCAGGTGAGAATCAACAAAGCTGACCAATTGTAAAACTACATGAAGGAAGTCGAAGTAGAGACAGAGCCTAATGATAACCGCTAATGGATAAGATTATGCTGTTATCAGCAAATTGAGTAGAGGCCTAAAATCTCGGATAGGTTCGGAATTTGAATTATAACCGCTTTTGATGGTTACCTTATGTATGAGCCTATATGCCCAAAGTGAACCTGTTGTATGGGAATTATCATCAATGACACTCGAACAATTTTCTCAGCAATTTATCTTATCAGTTTACTTTACCTGTATTCTTTATTGTTTAGCCTAGTTCTAGAGTAGCTATACCAATTGCTTCCTGTCTGAATCGGCATAGAAACCCGATTGAATTCAAAAAACCAAAGATTCGTTGCTTTTGTAAAAGATCTTTTGTCAACGACCATTTTCGATGAAAACTGTGTTTCTTGAAGAGTGCAATTTTTCCTTTCTATCACTCAATTTTGTTGAAGAGTTCTAGGTTCTCAAAAATTTGATCAAGACCTTGTTCTACGCGAGTCCTCAAAAAGTTGGTTTTCAAATTCAAAACTATGGTTCGGAAGAAACAATAGAGAGATATTTCTCTTTTGGAACCTTTTTGAAAAATAAGACAAATTCATGAAAACCTTCACTTTTATGGGCAACCAAGAAAAGTCATGTGTCCTCTTCAGCACCCTTCCACTCATTATGCCTTTGTTCATTATGAGTGTATGTTTTGGTGCTGTTTATTTCTAAATATTGGTTATAGCTCAATATAATTACCTTTCACCAAAAAAAAGAAAGAAAGAAAGAAAGAAAAGTCATGTGTATGAATAGAAATCAGCAATCCCACAACAAAGGTACTAAATCTATTGCACTTATATCAATTTACTCCTAAATGTTTTAATTAAGCCAATTTAATTATAATTTTTTTTGACAATTTGCCAATTAAGTCATTCTAGCCAATTTAGAAATTGTCGATGTGAACATCAATCATCCTATGTGGCATTGCCAGCACTGACATAGAGAATTTCTGTAATTATAAATAAATGATTTTTTTTCTCTTTTCTTTATTCTCATTATGCTGGCAAGGGTCACTAGTAACCCTTGGTGTAGTATCCTAGTGACTTTGGAAACTTCTCGTGAATAATGATTGTGATCAAACAAATTACATGTTACATTTAGAGCAATAACCACTTGTCGTAGAAATGATTATTAGGCTATAAATACTATGATATTCATTGTAAAAGAAATGATCACATACGCAAGTTGCCAGTGTATTTAATTTCTTGTCTTTTCATCAATATTTATTTGCCTTCACTTTTAGTACGTATATTCTCGTTGCATTAAACTTCTGAAAATATCTTCCCCTGATTTTGTGGGCCGGCCAATAGGTAGTGCCGAACGCTATTAATAAACCATTCATACCGTTATTTATTTATTAAAAAAAAACGCGTCTTTTACGTAAAATACTCTCGATCACTTTATTTTAAAAATGGTGGGTCACCAAAGCTCCGTCAAGACCAATCACAGTATAGCTTAAAGGCTAGACTTTGCCATTTATTGGTCATGTATTTCTTACTAAAACAGTAAAATTTTCTACATACAGTAATAATAAGCCTGCAATATTTGGGACTTTTGACCGGGTCTAAGCAGAAAAATTGGTGGGACCCTCCTTAGAGAAAGGGGGATTCAACAATGGGAGCGAAAGGGACGCTGGGGACCGATAAAAGAGAGGGGAAAAAGGAAAGTAAGGAAAGAAGAAAAAGAAAAGAGGGTTTACCCCATGTGCTTATTACGGACATCTCACCAAGTCAATTCACCTCCGTAATGCAATGTGTCATAAGTGATCCCGCCCCTCGTTCTTTCAATCGGATTAGCTTTTAAGATTAGGGCTTAAATTTTGAATTATGTGAGATTCGAGCCGCGGAGTTTGATTTTTGAGTTGTTGATCTATAGAATTTTATAAAAATAATAGTTTAGGGGTGGAGCAGCACGTTGCCAAAACAACTTATGAAGTTTTCTGCACGTGATAAACATTGCATGTTCAGCTTTGGAGACATGTTTCATTGGTTTTCCGCTTGATTATGGGTTGGTTAAGTTTGGGTTTTCGTATTAAGTTGAAAGAGCTTTCTCTTAACCGTAAGTATGTTTGGAATGGGGTTTAGTAGAGACTGTAATGGCATGACCAAGTTTCACACTCAAGTCCGCATTATGAATGGCTTAAATAATCGCTTTGGGTGTGCGATTTATTAACGCGTAAAAGTTGTTTCATTAACATTTAGACTTAGGGCATTTTTTTTTATAACCGGTCAATTCTTGGCTATTTATAATTCTTTTTTCTCGAAATAAAATAAGAACAAGAATTTGTTTGGTAATGTCAACTAATTTTTTTTACTCCCGAGAGTAGATTTGGAAAAAAAATAGAAAAAAGTTACATTTTTGTTCTCAAGAACAATTTTAGAATCAAGCCATTTTCCTTTTTTGCTCTTTTCTTTTCTTCTTTTTCTTTTCTTCTTCTTCCTCCTTCAGCCGATTGTTGGGCTCGGCAATGGCTGACAACAAGGAAGAAGAGAAAGAAAAAAGAAAAAGAAAGAAAAATCTCATAGAATTATTAAAAAAATTAAAAGAAATTCTTAGTTATAAAAAAATTAAAAATAATACCAAACGCATTCCTGCTATTTTTCAATTTTAAGAATAGAAATTTTGTATAATTACCAAACATATTTAAATACTGAGAAACTCATCTAGAAAATAGAATCAGAAAAAATTATTTTGAAGCATAAATAATTCTCAAGAACAAAATGATTACTAAATAGCACTTAGTATAATCTTTTCGTAGTTGAGATAGCTTGTTACTCATCTTTAATGTTGTTTTTCACTAATTTGATAGGAGGTCGAGTTCAATGTTTCGAGTAACATTTGTTATTTGATCATAGGCATTCCAAGATGAGTGGCACTCTATCTTCTTTAAATTTGTAAAGCTCATGTTTAAAAAATAGTTTGAATTACATATAGTATAAATTACGAAATAAAATTATTGTCACATAAAAAGCCAAATCGAGCATTTATACTCCTTGATTGTTTATGAATGTTTCAAAAGTATACTATGCAAAGTATTGTAAAGTAATAGTGGTTCATAGAGTGACAGCATATCCATGGGGACTTTTTGACTTTTTGAAGTTTGACTTTTGCATATAGTTTGAGATTGATTCCTTTGAATGAAACATCGGCCGTATCATCCCCATTTTTTACTGGGATGTGGGGTGTAGAAAAAGAATAAGTAAATCGAATGATGTGAGCTGTGAGCACATCAGGTTTACTAAAAAAAATCGAATACAATACTTGGATAAAATATATGATCAGGAGAGCGACAGCTTTGTGCTTCTTCATTAGTTTACCAGAGGACGGCTGAAACGACGTAGAAACAGAGAGGCTGTCTAATCAAGATGTTTTTTTTTGTAAGGTTCTGTCTAATCAAGATGTTCGTGTCTTGTTCTTCTTCTATTTCTATATAAATAGTCACATCTTCTTGTGAAACCTACCGATCATCCAAAGATCATAGTTCAGGATGTCTCCGAGACAAGTTGTTCTCGCGCTCCTGCTCTTGATTTCTCTGGAGTTGACACACGCGACGAGGGACCAAATCGACGACCATTCCTACGAAGTCGGCGACATATTCGAGGTTCTAATTGGCGCTACTCAAGCAATTTCGAGCACCTTCAATCAAACGGAAGACCTCATGAAGTACAATGGGGTATCTATCCTAGCCGACAGCTTCAACGACCCACTCACGGTCGCCAGGACTGAAGGCAACCTCATCCGGTTGAACGTAGATTATCTCCAACACTACAGAGGAGATATGCAGGAAGAGTTCGCTGGAGTGATGTACCACGAAATGACGCGCATCTTGCAATGGACCGGCAATGGTACGGCCCCTAGAGGGCTTATCAATGGCATTGCTGATTACGTGAGATTGAAAGGCGGGCATGCATCCAAAAGCTGGCCGATGAAGGGCTCAGGATCGAGATGGGACGATGGTTTTGCAATCACGGCTTATTTTCTCGAATATTGCAATGACCTAAAGCCCGGTTTTGTCGCCAACCTCAATGCTCTCATGAAGTATTCCTACTCCGAGGCGTTCTTCGTCCAGCTGCTTGGGAAGTCTGTGCACCAGCTGTGGGGCGATTATAAACTTGCTTATGCTACCAGAAGAATCCCCGGCAGCGAGGAGGGCTATCGAAAGCCACCCACCCGCAGTTTCGATTCCCCCAGCAGTTTCTATCAGCTTATGATTACGCGCAGCCATCGGAACATATATTGCCGATCATGGTCCGGCTATAAATAAGCGCTATGTGTTGCCAACTATATATCCTCAGTGTGCTTGTTTTTTTTTTTTTGGTGAAATCCTCAGTGTGCTTGTTGGCAAGGGCATACGTGTACGTTGTTTTAGAATTTGAACTATGTTACTCTACTCTTGATATATGAAACTAGGTTGTGGAGGAGATTATATATGGTTAAGATGTTACTGAATCTGCCATATAAGAGTATATTTTAACACTCTCTTTCATCACATAAAGTCCTGTTTTCCATTTTTACGTCTCCGATAATACTTTAAGGTCTCTATTCTTACGAAGAAGATAAGCCCTCCGCCTCTTGTTGCCAATCCCCTGTGCACGATAATGATTTGTAGGATCAGTTGGTGACCTTATGTAGGGTGAGCAGTAGGAATCATTCGAACTAAACCGAACTGGTCGTTTCTGAGCAATTCCTAAAGGCATCGGTCCAATTCTCAATTCTTAATTTTTTGGAATAAGTGATCTTCGATCCAGACCATCTTGATCAGACCACCTTTAAAAATTTCTTATAAATATGTAAAAACTAAAAAGCCCTAATCCCTTTCTGATATTGCTTTGCTTCTCGCTGAATTTTCAAGAGAGTTTCTTCTGGCTGCTATTATTGCTAGTTCCTTATTCTTTTCTGGTATGTATTTTCTTGTTGCCTGCTTTATGCGTGTGCGTTCTGGGCTGTTGCTTGACAAGCCCCCTTTAATCATGGTGACTCGAAGAGAGTTCGCGTACTCATGCTTGGTCTTGTTCAGTGTAGTTCACAGAACAACAAACGGCCAAAGACAATCTGAGTTCTCTCCCGCAAATAAAACCAATTTATAAATGGATCATCATCATGTCTTTTGGATTACTGCTTTTTTGGACCACATGCTTAAAAATAATAATAAATAAATAAATAAATACCACCAGTTTTATTGTCCCACCCATGAACCGGACCAACCTGATTAATCTAGTTATAAGACCAAGTGGTCCGATTCCCTATCCAGAAATTAGGAATTGGCCCCACTGGTCTAGTTCCTGATTCTTGAGTGGGAAACAAATTGCTTAAGAATCGATACACCTAATCTTCTCATTCTCTCTTCTCTCACTTTCTCCTTTCACTTATTAATGTTGGACAATTTCACTTGTTTCGAAACGGAATTTGTTTCAGTCACGGTATAAGAAGTTATAGGCCACCTAATTTTATGGTAAATTGTTGATAGCTAACTAGCACTTAATGATAATTTTTTTAACAATTAGAAAATCTTGAGAGTTTTGACCTTTTATTGAATTTATTTTTCTTTCTTATTAGTGACTTAAATTTTATATTGGGCGAAGACTTTTAATTCACCATCTTTTATATGTATCTATCAATGCCTATTTTAGTGCCTTGCCAACCTTTTACAAATTAAATTATTAATTAGTTCTGGTTTACCAACTCTTGTTACTTACAAACATGTATTTGATTTTTATTTTGATTTTTGAACCTTTGTTATTGTTTACCATATTTTCCTTGTTTGTCTTACAAAAGCTGTAAAGGTATCAAATCCTAATTTGATGAATCTAATATATATGTCTTGCCCTTTTCTCTTATTTGGTTACCCACTCTTGTTTGAGTTAGTCTTTTTTTTTTTTTTTTTGGTCCTACTCTATTCTTATTCTAATTCTCACTCTTAGATTGTTACCCTGCCTCTTTGCAGGGCATGAGAGTCAAAACCCACTTCTGAAACTAAATCGTCCCCACTCCAACCCTCCCTGAAAAAATAGGAATTCGAATCCCTCACCTCCCCCTTCCATGTTGGAAGGGTGGCCACTAAAGCAAACCCTAGTGGTTTGTTTGAGTTAGTTACCGAATGTTTATTCGATGCTTTTACCAACTCCTCTCTTCTCAAATGGAAAAAAATTATTCTTTTGCTACCCTTATTACCAACGCCTCAAATATATTAACCATTTCAATGACTTACTAGCCTTTACTTGAGTGACTTATATTTTTGTTCAATTGAGTTATTAACTAGTTTTGGTTTACCAAATTTCATCCGGGAGCTTATTACCAACGTTTATGCTCTTTCCTATTTTGAAATTTTTTATTTAGTTATCACTTTAAATTTCCTTGTTCACGGAATTTTTAATTTTTTTTTCACTCTTTCAAGTAGATCACCAACTTACTCAAATCACTACAAACTCCTATTTAAGTTAGTTGCCAATATTTGTTTGATTTGTTTAGATATCAACTTTATTATCTTTAAGGAAAAGAATTTCTCTCATTGTATACCAAATTTTATTTTCCTTTTTTAGCAACGGATTAAAATCATCATCCATCATATTAAATTATCCAAGTTTATTTGTGTAACTTATGAAACTTTTATCTTATTAAATTTCCAATTTGTGTTGAGTTTCTACTCTCATGCTTTCCAAAATTTATGTCTACTTAAATTTAATAATTTCTCAATTGAGTTTAGGCTTCTATTTGCATTACTTATGAACTCTCAAACTTTATGAACTCTTTTTTAAGTAACTACCAATGTCAATCAGAGTGATTACCAACTTTTCTCCGATCACATTACCAACTAATTTCACGCTACTAACTTTTATTTGAGTTAGATACCAATGTTTATTTGTTTTGTTTCATTTTAAATTACCCATTGTCTTATTTCCAATATATCAATGTCGTTCAATCCATTATTGCATCAAGTTGGCAAATTTTAGTGTTGATTGCACTTTTAAAATGTTTTGGCACTCAATTGCACTTTCGTGACTAAGTTTAGGAGCTTTTGTTCCCTTTTCCGTAATTGTCTTGTGCACCAAACTAAGTTCACTCCCCCGATCCAATCAAAAATAGGCCATCCATATTGGATTAGAATTCACACAATGCCGTTTCCTTAATTTTGTGGCCCGGCCACATTATGTTGTGCAGAAGTCTATTAATAAAATGTTCTTACTTTTAAAATTAAAGAATTAATTGCCCTTCGATTACTATGATTTTGAAAATGGTGGGTCACCAAAGCTACTTCAAGAGCAACTACGACACAAGTGAAAGCTAGAATTTGCAAATTGTCATCCATTTCTTACTAAAAGATGGAACGTACTCAATAGAGAAATAAGTAAAAAAAGAAGTAACTCATTAATGAGAGCTGTGAGCACATTGAATTGGAGTTTCTTTGTGTCTGGTCTCAATGGCTTATTGCCAAGTTCCTAAGACATCGCTGCTATTCAGTTGGACGCATTAACACAGGTTTCCTAGGAAACATCGAAGTGTTGGTTGCCCAAAACAGATGCAACCCTTCGATTGAACAAATGATGAGGAGAGTGACAGTTTTGTGCTTCTTCCCTAGCCCATCAGTCAGTTTGCCAGAGGACGGCAAAGACGGCGTAGAGAATCTAAACTGCAGAAACACTTGCCCATGTCATTCCACAATAGCTCCTCAGAGAGGCTGACTAATCAAGACTTCCCTCTCTTGTTCTTCTTCTATTCGGTGTATATATACAGTTACATCTTCTTGTGAAACCTCCCGAGCATCCAGCGATCATAGCTCAATATGTCTCGGAAACAATTCATTCGCACGCTTCTGCTCTTGATTTCTCTGGCAACGACGCATGCGATGATATACGAAATCATCGACCATTCTGCTAGAGCCCCCGGAGGAAAAATATGCTGATGAATTGAGCGGCGACTACAAAGGCAGTGTTCTATTTGGCGCGACTGAACAAGTTTTGAACGCCTTCAGTCAAAAAGAAGGCGAGGGCAAGAAGTACGTATGGCAACCCTCCGAATTGAGAGCTTTGCTCAGTCGCCACACGCTATCGCCAGCACTAAAGACAACATCATTCGGTTGATTAACATACACGATCACTAATAAGAACGACAGATCACTCGTTCTCAAGGGTCGTGTTTTTACCCGATTGGCTTCATAGCTGTGAAAAATCAGAATTATGATGGTTGATGACTGCATCACTACTCCAGTTTTGAGAATCAAATCCAAGTCGTGACAGTGAGCTAATAAAGATTAAAGAGGAGAGAGATAACTATTGCTCTAACACTTGTGCAAATTAATGGTCTTTGTCTTTGCTATGTCGGGCACTAGGAAACAAACTTTGTGATTATCTTATTGATATGACAAATTTTGGACAATTTGATATTCGTAACACGCTTTTGTCATGTGAGAATTGGACGAAAAATAGCGCATGGAATTGATGAACGTAGAAAAAGATGGACGGATGCCGTACAAGAAAATGAAATGTTGTCGCAAGAAGAATTACGAGTTGGCCTTGGAGCCATCTTAAAAGGTCCAACCTAGGGTTTAAACGAAGTGAAGAGAGATCATGCTTTTCTTCCAAAAGTCTATATATCATGCGTTTCTTTTGGATAAGATTTCGCAATTTTTAGGCATATCTCTTCCAAAAGCCTATATATTATCATGCTTTTCTTCAAAGAGGAGTAAGGCTCATCAAATATAAAATGGATAGATTCCTCGATAACCAAGGTTCTTTTATGGAATCTCTATATGCTTTACCATGCAAAAACTAATCAAAGAAGATATCTTCATCACTCTTACCATCAAACTTGCCAAGATTTTCTTTTCCTTTGTTAAGAATAAAACACTTGCAACCAAAACTATCACGCCCCCCCCCCCCCTTTCCAATCTCTGGCATGAGAGCATCACCCAACGGGTCAGCATCGACGTCCCACGCACATCAATCATCCAAAAATATTTTATCTTGATTAAGCACATGCAAAAGCAAATTAAAACAATCCCCATCCACAAAGAAACATGGAAGTCAGGCAACATATATACAAACCAAGCAAACAAAAGCAACATGTATTCATACATATATACACATATCAAAAGTTGTTATGATTATATGCCCATCCTAGTCTTGGTTACTTATCTTCATTACCACACATCGACAATCAAAAGACTAGGGTAGCCTAGCTCCTCTATCTAGTGTCCTCCAAAAACGACCCCCCATCCTAAGCTCATTCCCTTATGATGTTCCCATGAGATCTACCAGAGGGATGAAGCCACGAATGGGACCAATGATGTCCCCATCAAAAATGAGGCACCAAGCCTTGTACACGAGGGGAACTAAGGTGTCTACTTCTTCTTGGACCCATATGATGGTGGTATATTTTTTATAGGTGACATCCTCTTCTAAGTTTACAATGTCCATCACGGTGGTAACCATATCGATGGGAAGATCAAGACAGACGGGTGGCGGGGTTGGTTCATCCATCACACACAACTTTTTGGATCTAGCTTCAAGCTACTCCTTTGGTGGCTGGTCGACTCCTAAGGCGGTTTGGTGTGGAAGGGGTGAAAGAGAGGAGAGAAAGGGAGAGGAAAAGAGACAATGGCTAACCTTCAAAATGTGATGATGCATTTTCCTATTTATAGGCCTCCTCCTCCTCATTTATTGGTGCAAACTTATTATTAAACCTAAGGGACGGGTTGGCCTATATAGCCTCCTTAGCTGGCATCTACATCTCTTGATGTTCACTTGTGATTGGTCCACCTCTTGGCTTGTTCTCCGAGGCTCATTATAGGTTCATTATTGCCTAATGTGCCTAGGGGACACCTAAGCCCCTTTTTTATGCCAAGTGTCCTCTTTTAATTGGTCAGCTCTTGCCTTATTCATTAAAGCTATAATCTAGGCCATCATGCCCTAAGATTCACCTAAGATTCTAGAGGATGCCTAAGTTGATGATTCGTTAAAGTCATTAATGAACTAATGTCCAAAGCCCTTAAATGAGTGCCTAGATATTTTTGTCAAGCTAGTTGGGAAGCAAGTTTTCTCTCCCCCTTGCAATTGACATTTGGCATATAATGGATAAGGATAGACTATGGTCAAACATCATGGAAGATTATAGAACCCCAATTGCCTCTAGACATTTGTCCAATGATTCATCCCCACATGCATAGATTGGTCTCCAAATCTTATCCAAGGCAATCATGAGCCTAACATGGGGTGTCGCCTAATTGAAAAAGTTGTTCATATTTGTACACGATCGACGGTTCCATGAGAATCGAGGTTTGTGCTAAAAATCAGTAACTTTTCCTAAATGAGTGCGACTAAATCAATAGCCTTCTTGATTTTGTTCATGACTATTTCTAATTTGGATTGGTCCATTGGATGTCTTAAAAATAACATTCGTGGTTGGGCTTGGTCATTTGTCCTAAACGGGTCTCGGTCAAGTAGATTGAGTCCAAAGCCACACATTCCATGCCTTGATCTATCTAAGATTTATGCCATTAATCCCCATGATCAACCCTACATTGTCACTTGGTCATGTGGACTTGATCTATCCACAATTGATTCATTATGAATGGGATCAAGTCTTGGATCGTTCATGATCGAAATAGGTTCCATGCGTAATCACCTGCGACTAGTGCACTATCACGACCCCAATTCCATCTCCAAGGTCACAAGCGACATGGGTTATTTTCGCGACATCCCAAGCACGTCGCCATCCCATTTCTTTTTATCTTTTTCATAAAGCACACTCGGAAGCATATATATATAACGCCCGAACAACAACAAGAAGCCAAGAAAACAACTATTTAAAAACATACAATTACATCAGTTACATTTATAAGCCCCATTGTCATAGGCTATATTTATAGCCACTACATTTCCTATGCTCCAAGGATTAGGTGAACCTTAGCTCCTCTATCAAGACTGTAACTCTAGCACTAGTGGGAGACCTCAATGCCTACAATTTTGAAAAACAACGAAGTGAGTCGTGGACTCAGCAAGTAAAACCCGATAATTTTCAGGTAGGAGGATGCCTTGCCTATCAATAGGCATATAACTCATCCAAAACATTAGTCAATGACAAATCGATGGCAAAAAAAAAAGCATTGTCTTGGATAAAACATGAGGAATCCTCAATCAATAATATGCAAGCATAATCCGATATCCACCCACAACATGAAGAACTCACGCCTCACTCAATATTGTACAACCATAAACAAGATCCATTCCATAATACGGGTAACCTGCGCCACACTCGTATGCAAGCATAACCAAAGTCAATTTCATAATGTGAGGAACTCATGCACACGAGATTCATTTATTAATAGGTGAAATCCATCAACTCTTCTGGAATTCACCGGGCATCCGAACATAATCGGGCAATGTCCCTTAATCGAATGGTGATGGCTAGAATTATTACAACATCCCATCCTTTTGATGAGGCATCTTGTTGGCATGGGGACATCTCATTCTTATTAATGAGGCATCCCTTTGGTGAGGGGGCATTGTTGCTGAATGTATCAGTCGATGGCATAAATTAGTCAATCGTGTGTCCACGTATCAAGTATCACAATCCAGTTTTGATCTTCGCTTTTAGTTCAAGGGCCTGAAGGCGTGCCATGCATAAGTGTGTGAAATGACTTACTGAAATGGAGATGTTAAGCATGCCGATCACGAATTAAGGACACATTTGAGCATCAATCTAGTACCCAACTTGGCTCGGGAATGATATATCTCGATATCGCACCAAGACCATGATAGGACCAACCCGTCATGACATGTTCACCTACCTAGTACCAGACTTGGCTTGGGAATGATATGCCTTAATACCGCACCGAGATCATGAAAGGAGTAGCCCGTCATGACATGTTCACCAACCTAGTACCAAAGTTGGCTTAGGAACAATATGCCTTGATATTTGGTCGCTGTTTTTACTACACCGGGCAAGTTCTAGATGGTAATTGATTGGGCCTTCATCCCTACCCTTTCACCTCAGAAAATATGATATTTTAGGTATGTTTTATATCAAGATGTTTAGAACAACTTTCATGAAGGAAGTTTCTTTAAATTCACACTACAAAAATCTGTGTAAAATTGGCAAATTGTGGATGTCTATTAATTTCGAAAATCAAAGGTGGCAATCTTAGTTTGGAAAATGAGGTGTCCCACTTGATCAAGAAGTATTAATTTTTCGAGCATCCTTATCTCCCAAGTTTCCAACTAGGTCCTAGGTTACCTTGGACACTTCATCTCAGCATTAATTTGCAATTATTTTGTCTACGAGAGTTTGACTTGCTTACTCATTCTTCCAAATGATTTGTAGTCCATTTCTTGGCCTCAAGATCTCCTTCTTAGTTTAGGGTTATAACTAGGCTAGGCTACAGAACACATAAGCCTTTACATTCATCATCCCCATTTAATGCTTTTAACACTTGTTCACACTCATTTTCTAGGAAAGTTTGACAAACCTAAGGTCTATCTAGCTCAGCCAACCAAAATGAGGGTTGAAATTGAGGATGTTACATGCACTATTCACACATAACCAATCCATGATCATCCTTTGTATTCACAATGGTGTGAGATCAGTCCAAAACTAAGCCTCGTGATCGAAAAGCCGATTGATGTCCAATGCATAAATTCAGTGTCCATGTATCAGTTAATAAAACATCATGATAGAAGCCAAGCTAAGACTTACCGACCCTCATACCCTATTCTCATGGCTTGAAATCAAGGATGTTACAAAAACTATGAAAATAAGCAATATCAGGTTTCTTTACTCATTCAAACATAACTAGATCTATGTTGACATCCGAATCATAATAATTCAAGGAAGATACATGGCGTATTTTCGACAGATCGCTGCAAACTATCTCGATGAATCGATGGTGAAAGGGGTGATTACCATCGACCGTATAGAATTGGCGATAGGTGAGAATTAACAAAGCTGATCGATTGTGAACTATATGAAGAAAGTTGAAGTAGAGACAGAACCGAATGATAACCACCAATGGATAAGATTTACCTTCTGTATAAGCCTATAAAAGCCCAAAGCCCAAAGTGAACATGTTGTATGGGATCTACCATCAATAACACTTAGCAATTTTCTCAGCAATTTATTTTATGAGTTTACTTTACCTGTATTCTTTATTGTTTAGCCTAGTTCTTGAGTATCCATACCAATTGTTTCCTGTCCGAATCGCCATAGAAATCCAATTGAATTCAAGAAACCAAAGATTCCTTACTTTTGTAAAAGATCATTTGCCGACGACCATTTTCGGTGAACTACTGTGTTTCTTGAAGAGTGCAATTTTTCCTTTTTACTGCTCATATTTGTTGAGGAGTTCCAGGTTCTGAAAAATTTGATCAAGACCTTGTTCTACGCGAGTCCTCAGAAAGTTGGTTTTCAAATTCAAAGCCATGGTCGTGTCAAATAGAAACAATAGAGAGATTTTTCTCTTTTTGAACCTCTCCTCCGGCTGCCGGCCGTGCGGGGCTTCATGGGTCACCAAAAAAAAAAAAAAAAAGACAAATTCATGAAAGCCTTCACTTTTATGGGCAACAAAGAAAATTCACGTGTATTTACAGAAATCGGTAAAATTATCCCACAAAAAAGTTACTATCAATCTAGTCCTAAAAGTTTTAACTTGGCCAATTTAATCATAAACTTTTTGACAATTTGTTATTTAAGTTATTTTGGTTAATTTTAGTTAGAAATCACTAACGTAAACATTGATGATTCCATGTGACAGGATCAACATTGACATAAACAATTTATATAATCATAAAAAAATGAATTTTTTATTTTTTAGTTTTTATTTTTTCTCTTTCCTTTTTTTGTCATTGTGCCAGCAATGGTCACTAGCAACCCTTGGTGTAGTATCCTAGTGATTTTGAAAGTTCTAACTTCTTGTGAATAATGATTGTTAATGTACAAACTACATGTTACATTTAGAGCAATAACCACTTACTGTAGAAATGATTATTAAGCTATAAATACCGCGATTATCATTGTAAAATAAATGATCACATACGCAAGTTTCCGGTGTATATAATTTATTGTCTTTTCATCAACATTTATTTGCCATTGACTTTTAGTACGTATATTTTCTTTGCATTAAAATTCTATAAATACCTTCCCCTGATTTTGTGGCCCGGCCAAGGAGTAGTGCTGAACACTATTAATAAATTATCCGTACTGTTATTTTATTTTATTTTTGTCGGTCCTACTCTATTCTTAGTCTTTTAAATAAATAACGGTCTTAGTTTAACTTTAAATAAATAACCACCACCCCGACGCCACGCTTAACTCACCACACAGCGCGCCTCCCTGTTAAGTTTAACATATCCAGTAACATTTGTTTTTATCAATTAACATTTGGTCATAAGTGTTCCAAAATGAGTGGTACTCTTATCTTTTTTGAATTAATAAAATTCATGTTCCAAAAATAGTGTGGATTATATATAGTGTGAATTACGAAATAACATTTTCATTGTATAAAAAGCCGGATCGAGCATTTACTACTCCTTGATTGTTTACAAATGTTTTGAAAGCGTGCTATGCAAAGTATTTTGAAGTAATAGTGATCCATAGAGTGATAGCATATCGATGGGGACTTTTCAAAGTTTGACTTTTGGATATAGTTTGAGACCGAGTCCTTTAGTGAAAGGTTGGTCATGTCATCCCCATTTTAAATAAATAATAGTACAATTTGAGTTTAACGTATCAAGTAACATTTTTTTTTTGGTCATAAGTGTTCCAAGATGAGTGGTACTCTATCTTTTTTGAATTAATAAAATTCATGTTCCAAAAATAGTGTGGATTATATATAGTATGAATTACAAAATAACATTTTCATTGTATAAAAAGCTGGATTGAGCATTTACTACTCCTTGATTGTTTACACATGTTTTGAAAGCGTGCTATGCAAAGTATTGTGTGAAAGAGCTAGTACGAATACTTAGAGGGGGATGAATAGGTGTTAAAAGAAATTCTTGCGGAAATGTTTGTAAATACTTTCTCTTTTAGGCTGGAATCTACAAAGTAATGGACTAGAGCAATTAAATAATTTTACGAATGAATAAAAGAGTTCATGAAAGAGAATAGAAACACAATATCAAGCCTACGTCCACTCTTCCGTACTGACGGTCTACTGGCTGGATATCACTGTGAATAAAAAAAGATCTTACAATCTCACATCCTTAATTTTACAGTGTAGAAACTATACTACACTCTTCCAAAGTCTCACAAGCGTTTGCTCTCTCTTTTGAATACAAGTTAAAATCGACAATTGAAATAACAAAGAACTAGGAAGTTTCAGACTTTGAAAATTTTCTTTCACCCACTTCTTGGAACAACTTGAGGGTATGCCTTAAATACTCATTTATGCCTTCTCGACTATTAACAATTTCTAAAGGAGTTCTTCCAATCTACCCGTTGGACAAAATCAATTAAGGAGATCTCGAGTCGTTTTAGGAATGTGACAAGAACCCATTAATCCTGCTTACCCATATAATCAGGATCTTGGTTTCCATAAGTAGAACCTTTCAAGTATACTTTGCCTTTCAAGATATCTGATTATCTGAATTGATTCCAATAAGAATAATTGATAATAAGGTGCTATATCCAATCATAAGATCTTCCACAATCCATACGAACCAAATCCTTGAAGATAAACCCGCATCTTGATAAGTTTTCACTCTTCGGTTTGGGACCTATCGGTGAGGAAAGACTTTAAGATTAAAGTCTAGCAGTATTTAGACTTTGACAAAAGAATCTTGAGTTTTTCAGACTATAACACTTGAGTCTACAAGTTTTCAGACTAGATTTTTGGAAATGTTTTGTCAGCTTCAAAACAATCGAGGAGTTTTCTCTAACATTGTGAAGTAATAGTGATCCATAGTGTGATAGCATATCGATGGGGACTTTTCAAGTTTGACTTTTGGATATAGTTTGATACCGAGTCCTTTAGTGAAGGTTGGTCATGTCATCCCCATTTTCTAATAGGATTTGGGGTGTCGAAAAAGAATAGTAATTGGAATGATGTGAGCAATGAGCACAGAAGCGTCCAATACTTTGATAAAATATATGATCAGGAGCTTTGTGCTTCATCAGTTTACAAGAGGACGGCGAAAACAACGTAGAAACGGAGGCTGACTAATCAAGATGTTCGTGTCTTGTTCTTCTTCTATTCTATATAAATAGAGACATCTTGCGAAACCTACCAATCATCCAAAGATCATAGTTCAGGATGTCTCCGAGACAATCATTCTCGCACTCCTGCTCTTGATTTCTCTGGAGTTGACACACGCAACAATATACCAAATCGACGACCGTTCCTACAAAGTCCCCGGAGGAAACAAATATGCCAAAGAATTGAACATCGGCTACCAGGTAAGGGTTCTATTTGGCGCTACTCGAGCAGTTTTGAGCACCTTCAATCAAACAGAAGGCGAAGGCAAGAAGTACGATGTGGTAACTCTCCTAACCAAGAGCTTCAACAACCCACTCGCGGTCGCCAGTACTAAAGGCAACCTCATCCGTTTGAACGCTGATTATCTCCAATGCTACAGAGGAGATATACAGGAAGAGTTCGCCGGAGTAGTGTACCACGAAATGACGCACGTCTGGCAATGGACCGGCAATGGTATGGCCCCTAGAGGGCTTATCAATGGCATTGCCGATTACGTGAGATTGAAAAGCGGGCATGCATCCAAAAGCTGGCCGAGGAAGGGCTCAGGATCGAGATGGGACGATGGTTATGCAGTCACGGCTTATTTTCTCGAATATTGCAATGACCTAAAGCACGGTTTTGTCGCCGAGCTCAATGCTCTCATGAAGGATTCCTACTCCGAGGCGTTCTTCGTCCAGTTGCTTGGAAAGTTCGTGCACCAGCTGTGGGGCAATTATAAACTTGCTTATGCCACCAGAAGGATCCCCGGCAGCGAGGAAGGCTATCGAAGGCCGCCCACCAGCACCAGCGCCATCAACAATTACCTCCCATCGATGCCAGGATATGAGCCAAAGCACGACGCCTCCCAGAGACCCATGAAGAAATACTATGATGCCTCGCGCACAGAGCTCGCTGGAGTCGCACAGGTCGCGCATGAAGCTCACAGCTTTCGACAAAATGACTTGGCAGAGACAGCAAAAAACTTGTTTACGAGTGCAATGGAGTCCGGAAAGTTTGGCGCATGGATTCCTTACCTCAAATCGAGGAAACTATACCTGAATCCATGACCTGCAGTTTGGATTCCTTATCTGCAGTTTCTATCAGCTAGTATGGACGACTTCTTCCTGATTATGCGCAGCCATCGGAACATACAGCGCGGATCATGGTCCACTATAAATAAGCGCTGTGGTCCGAGCTATATATCCTCAGTGTGCCTGTTGGTAAGGGCATACGTGTACGTTGTTTTAGAATTTGAACTATGTTACTCTACTATTGATATATGAAACTACGTTGTGGAGGAGATTATATATGGTTCAGATGTTACTGAATCTGTCATATAAGAGTAAATTTTAACTCCCTTTTATCACATAAAGTCCTATTTTCCATTTTTAGGACTTCGATAATACTTTAAGGTCTCTATTCTTACGAAGAAGATAAGCCCTGCGCCTCTTGTTGCCAATCCCCTGTGTACGATAATGATTTATAGGATCAGTTGGTGACCTTCTGTTGGGTGAGCAACAGGAACTGTCCGAACTAAATTAAACTGGTTGTTTCTGAGCAGTTCCTAAAGGCATCGGTCCAATTCTCTATTCCCAATTTTTTGGAATTGGTGATCTTTGATATGGACCATCTTGAACAGACCAATTAATTCTTTTAAAAATTTCTTACAAATATGTAAAAACTAAAAAGCCCTGATCCCTTTCTGATATTGCTTTGCTTCTCGCTGAATTTTCAAGAGAGTTTCTTCTGGCTGCTATTATTGCTAGTTTCTTATTCTTTTCTGGCATGTATTTTCTCGTTGCCTGCTTTATGCGTATGCGTTCTCGGTTGTTGCTTGACTAGCCCCTTTAATCATAGTGACTCGAAGAGAGTTCGTGTACTCATGTTTGGTCTTGTTTAGTGCAGTTCTCAGAACAACAAACGGCCAAAGACAATCTGAGTTATCTCCCGCAAATAAAACCAATTTAAATATGGATCATCATCATGTCTTCTGGATTACTGCTTTTTGGGACCAAATGCTTAAAAAGAAAAAAACCACCGGTTTCATTGGCCCACCTAGGAATCAGACCAGTCCGCTTAATCTAGTTCCAAGACTAAGTGGTCCAGTTCCTAATCCAGAAACTGGGAATTGGCCCCTCTAGTCCAATTCCTGATTCCTGAGTGGGAAACGAACTGCTAAAGAATTGATGCACCTAATCTTCTCATTCTCTCCTCTCACTTTCTCCTTTCACTTATTAATGTTGGATAATTTGACTAGTTACGAAACAGAATTTTTTTTCAGTCACGGCATAAGAAGTTATAGGCCACCTAATATTATGGTAAATTGTTGATAGCTTACCAGCACGTAATGATAATTTTTTTAACAATTAGAAATTCTTGAGAGTTTTGACCTTTTATTGAATTTATTTTTCTTTCTTATTAGTGACTTAAATTTTATTTTGGGCAATGCCTATTTTAGTGCCTTGCCAACCTTTTACGGATTAAATTATTAATTAGTTATGGATTACCAACTTTCTTACTTACAAACATGTATTTGATTTTTATTTTGATTTTTGAACCTTTGTTATTGTTTACCATATTTTCCATGTTTGTCTTACAAAAGCCGTAAAGGTATCAAATCCTAATTTGATGAATTTACCAACCTTATTGTAGTCATGATTATTAGCCTATAAACACCGTGATATTCATTGTAAAAGAAATGATTGCATGCGCAAGTTGCCAATGTGTTTAATTTCTTGTCTTTTCATCAATATTAATTGCCCATTCACTTTTAGCACGTATATTTTCTTTGCATTAAAATTCTAAAAATATCTTCCCTGAATTTATGGCCCCGCCAATCGGTAGTGTTGAATGCTGTTAATAAACTATTGTATCGTTATTTAAATAAATAAATAAATAAAACGCTTCTTCTACCTAAAATACTCATAAAATAAAGGAGTAGTTACCCTCGATCACTTGATTTTTAAAATGGTGGGTCACCAAATCTCCAACACCAATCACGATATAACTTAAAGGCTAGACTCTGCCATTTATTTATTGGTCATGTATTGCTTTCTTTTTTGGTCGGTCCTACTTACTAAAACAAAACTTGAAAATGTGGGGATTTGAACCCCTTCTCTCAATAGATGTATTGCTTAAATAGAGTGAGAGTAATAATGAGTCTGTACCATTTGGGACCTTTGACCGGGTCCGAAGAGAAAAGGTCGTGGGACCCACCTTTAAAAAATAAAATAAAAAATAAAAAGGGCATCAACGATAGGAGTAAAAGGGACCCTCGGAAGCGAGAGAGCTCGCGAGAAAGAAAAGAAAGAGAAAAGAAAAAGGAAAGAAGAAGAAAAGAGGGTTCATGCCAAGTGCTCGCTGGAACCCCTCATCAAGTTAATTTAACTCCATAAAGTCTTGTGCCCTAAGTTATCGCGTCCCTTGTTCTTTCAATTAGATTAATTTTCAAGATTAAGACTTAATTTTGGAATTATGTTAAATTCGAGCTATGATAACTGATTTTTGAGTTGTTGATTTTTTTTTTTTTTTTTTGGTATTGGAGGAAATAAATTTTGATAAAAATAATAAAAAAAAAAAATTTGAGTTGTTGATCTATAAAATTTGATAAAAAAAATTTGATTTGAGCTGTACAATTTTACGGAATTTGATTTGATTCCAAAATAAAATTATGAAGTTCCCCATGCAAGATGAACAACGCACGTTTAGCGACTTTGGGGCCATATTTCGTCGGTTTTCGACTTAATTTTGGGTTGGTTAAGTTCGGGTTCTTGTATTACATTGAAAAGGCTTTATATTAAAATGTTTGGAACGTGGTTCAATGGATCGCAATGGCATGACCAAGTTTCACACTCAAATTCCGTATTGCGAACGGTTTAAATAATCTCTTTAAGTGTGCAATTTGTTAGCGTGTAAAAGTTGTTTCATTAATGTTTAGACTTAGGGAATGTTTGATAACTAGTCAATTGTTGGCTATTTATAATATTTTTTTTCGAAAAAAAAAAAAGAATAGAAACCATTTGGTAACATTAAATTTTTTTTTTTTTTTTATTCCGAAAATAGATTTGGAATAGAATCGAAACTAGAATCAAATCACTTTCTCTTTTCTTTTTTTTTTCTCTCTCTCTTTTCTTTTCTTCTTTTTGTTTTTTCTTTCTCCTTTAGCTAGCTGTTGGGCTCGGCGATGGCTAACAAAAAGGAAGAAGAAGAGAAAGGAAAAAGAAAACAAAAAGAAAAATCTCATAGAATTATTTAAAAATTAAAAGAAATTCTTAGTCACAAAAAAAAAAAATTAAGAATAGTACCAAACAGATTCCTACTCTTTTTCAATTATAAAGATAAAAATTTTGTATAGTTACCAAATACATTTGAATGCTCGAAACTCGTCTAAGGAATAGAATAAAAAAAAAATTATTTTGAAGTATAAATTATTCTTATGAACATAATTATTACCAAACGAACCCTTAGTATAGTGTTTTCGTAGTTGTGGTGGCATGTTACTCAATTTTAATATTATTTCTCACTCATTTGATAGGAGACCAAGTTCAACATTTCGAGTAACATTTAATGTTTGGTGTGCTTCAAGATGATCAATGCTCTATCTTATTTGAATTTTAAAATTCATGTTCCAAAAATAGTGTGGATTTTATATAGTATTGAATTACAAAATAACATTGTGTTTGCATAAAAGGCCGAATCAAGCATGCACTACTCCTTGGTTGTTTACAAATGATTTGAAAGCGTGCTATGCAAACTATTATAAATAAGTGCTCCATAGGGTGACAGCATATCGATGGGGACATTTTGAAGTTTGTCTTTTGAATATAGTTTGACCCCGCATCTTTCGAGCGAAAGATAGGTTGTGGCATCCCTATTTTCTACTAGGATTTTGGGGTGAAAAAAGAATAAGTAAATCGAATGATGAGCAGTGAGCGCATCACGTCTACAAGAAAAACATCGAAGCGCACGATACTTCGATAAAATATATGCTCCGGGCTTTGTGCTCCTTCCTCAATTTATGTTCCTTCATCAATTACCGGAGGACGGCAAAAACAACGTAGAAACAGAGGTCGACTAATCGATATTTTCAAGTCATGTTCCTCTCCTATTCTATATAAATAGAGTCGCATCTTCTTGCGAAAACTACCGATCGTCCAAAGATCATAGTTCAGGATGTCTCCGAAACAATTTGTTCTCGCACTCCTGCTCTTGATTTCTCTGACATCGACGCCCGTGATGATGTACAAAATCATCGACCATTCTCCTAGAGCCCCCGGAGGAAACAAATATGCCGATGAATTGAGCAGCGACTACAGAGCGAGTGTTCTATTTGGCGCGGCTGAACAAGTTTTGAAGACCTTCAGTCAAAAGGAAGGTGAGGGCAAGAAGTACGATATGGTAACTCTCCAAATTGAGAGCTTTGCTCAGTCGCCACACGCAATTGCCAGTACTGAAGACAACGTCATTCGGTTGAACGCGGATTATCTCCGACGCTATCAAGGAGATATAAAAGAAGAGTTCGCCGGAGTGGTGTACCACGAAATGACCCATGTCTGGCAATGGACCGGCGACGGTATGGCCCCCGCAGGGCTTATCAACGGCATCGCCGATTACGTGAGATTGAAAGCGGGGTACGCATCTAAAGGCTGGCCGAGGAGGGGATCAGGATCGAGATGGGACGAAGGTTATGCGGTCACGGCTTATTTTCTCGACTACTGCAATGGCCTTAAGCACGGTTTCGTCGCGGAGCTCAATGCTCTCATGAAATATTCCTACTCTGAGGTTTTCTTCGTCGAGTTGCTTGGAAAGTTCGTGCACCAGCTGTGGCGCGATTATAAACTTGCTTATGGTACCACGAGAATCCCCGAGGGCAAGGAGGGTTATCCAAAGCCGTACACACGCACCCGCCCCTTTGACAATTATGTCCCATGGAAGACAGACGATGAGCCAAAGAGCAACGCCTATTTGAAGTATCTAGAGTATAATAATTACTTTCTGTTGTAATTGGCAACATAGCGGAAGCGGATCTTGCCTTTGTAATTAAGTCTAAAGCTATAAAATCGACAAGAAAGAAAAAAGGAGCAATAAAAGGATACAAGAAATTTATGTGATTCAGTTCGAATATCGAAACCTACCTCCACTGAGAGAGTCAGAAAATAATCCATTAATAAAGCAGAGAATTATAGAGTTTATAATCACTCACATACTCGAGTATTTCTCGACCTTAGTTTATATTTGTTGAAAATGAAATTTCTGAAAAAAAAAAAAATGAACCGATACTCAAAGGATTGAATATCGAAAACGAATGTGGAAACATGCCCGAGAAACATGTAACACCAATCAAAGGCATATCACGAAGACAAGCATACCTCACAATTAAGTACCCGTTGCAGTCATAAAGGAATGGATTGAAATCTTGGAGTTTGGCCCAACATGGACGGACAGGCCTAATTTGGCCCATCAAATAAAAATATTTATCATCTCCCACTCGCACATGGTAAGCTGAACAAAACTCTTTCTTCACCTCTCTGCAATGTTCATACTAATAAATAATATGTGCTACCAGCATATTTCGAAAGCTCGTTGCCATACATCTATTAGAATATATAGCAGCTCATAATGGACATTACATTTTTAGTAGATATAGTATACAATACCCTAGATAAATTGATCACATTTATATCTCTCTTAATCTTTTTTAATAATGATATATTGTATTCACAATTATGATTATCTCAAAACAATTATAATTAGTCAATCAGTAAATACAAAACTAAAATGCAACTCTTCAAACTCGATCTTCCTCTTTTCTTGAAAATCTCAATTTCAATTCAACTTGCTTTTCTAAAAATATCTCATTAAATCGAATTAATTCATGATCATTTGCAACATTTTAAGATAGCAAACATTGAACAGAATTCTTGAGAATAAGTATGAGTCATGAAAGCACTTAATTGAGGAACTCTTTTTATTCAAAATTTCACGTGACATAAAAGTTGAGATAAAAAAGTTTTGCCACTCTTATTGATCATCTCATCCATACGTAGTCTGAAATATGTATTAAGGTATTAACTTATTTCCCATTAAGCATATATCTACACTTTCAATACCATACAGATAATAATTCAAACATACCTAATGTCTAACTTGAGTTTATGTATCTACTCCCTTAAAAATCTATAAGAACTTACATTTGGTATCAAAGATAGATAAAGTAAAATATGTTGATTATTTTACTTTCGAACATAATAAATATTATGCCATCATCTTAACATTCAATTAATGCGACATCTATATTGTCACGCCCCGATCCTCCGAGCGAGTATCCCTTCCCGAACCAAACATGAATCTTTCAATTCATTTGGCTCTCACGCTCAATTACTTATGTAAAGCCCATCCCTCCTCGGTGGATTAAATGCGATATCCTAGGACACGTCATCAACACATTCATTTTAATACACATGAAAACAAAAAATAAATCCCAAGACAACAATCAGATGTGATAGAAAAGTAGGGTTATAATTTTTCAAAACTAAAACAAACCTTTTATAAACAAACATGTTTATTTACAAGACCAGGCTGTTTACAAAATGTCGGCTCATCCAAAAGAGAACTATCTTATGATCTATTAGTTAGACCCATTTGCTGATTCTGGTCTCTCCACTTTCCCAAACTCCAAGGCTTCAAGTCTTCCACGATTATCAACTAGGGACCTAAAAATGTTATTCCACAACGGGATGAGACGATGTCTTAGCAAGTTTAACTCCCTAAGTCCCGACTAGTGAGAAAATATGCCCACAAGAACTGCTTAAGCAAAATCACGAGATAGAAGACTTACCTTTGCCTCAGACTCCTCCTACAAGTCAGTTTAATTTAAATGCTTACAAACCATACCATCCAATCACATCAGATCGAATCCTCGATCAATCGACTCAATCGATTACATGTCATCACGATCATCCCAGTGTCATTTCAATTACTCACCCCCAACTATTAATCACAGCCACACATGAGCATAGCCTACTGCTAAATGTTTAGCGGTGAATTATTGCCCGATGGGCACAGCCTAATTCAAGTTAGGCGATAGATTACGGCCCAATGGCACATCTGTATGAGGTGGTTAATTACGGCCTAGAAGGCACAACCTTTATGAGGTGGATAATTACGACCCAAAAAGGTATAACCTCTATAAGGTGGACAATTACAGCCCAAAAATGCACAACCTCTATGAGGTGGATAATTACGGCCCAAAAAGGCACATTCTCTATGAGGTGGATAATTATAACCTAATGGGCACAGCCAAATCCAAATTCGGTGATTTTCTTAACCTAACCCACATTATCACACGATTATTCACTCACGGCCAAAGACATTGTACTCCACCATTAAGTTCCTCAATTAACTTAATGTTTTGGCCTATATCCCTTGTATTAAAAATACCCAATAAAAATTTATCGTGTGTGAATACACGGTCAACCTTAGCCAAAATACAATATTTTTTTCCTCTTGAAAATCCCACTAATTTCAACAGTTCACAAATTCATTTTTCTCGTTGTAAACTAACACCCAATGATTTTTTTGATTAATTACCATCATTAATTAATTTTAGGATAATTACCCATAATCACAAATCACATTCAATCAGTACAAATTAGAACTCAATCAAATAAACAGATCACATCAATGCAATTAGCATGAAATTCTGATCACCGATTATCCTAGTCTAATTTCTTGAAAATTAATTAATTAATTAATTAATTATGAAAAATAATAAATAAATGTCAATAAATGCAACTTAGGCCTGTAAAGCCTAATGAAAGCCAAGACGGGCCCGGGAAATTTTTGAACCACTCTAGATAAATACTAGAGCTTGTTTAGGCTCTAACTACACTATTTTGACCACCTAACATGCAATAATGGATAATTAAATCGCTAATGTAATATAATTATCCATTTAATCCATACTTAGTCTAAACTAAACAACCCTTAAGCATCATTAACCTACTAACCATGGATAAGTGAGTTAAACTCACTTGATTTGCAATCTGATTGGATCAAAATGACGGGGACATGGTGAGGGTCAAGAAACTCCAAAGTGGGAATGCCTTCCGGGTCGGGAATGGCCCGAAAACGGCCCCAACAATGGTTGGAAATGGAGAGGAAGGGCTACAGCAGCCTAGGCGAGCAAATGCGGTGGCATACGATGACGGTAGTAGTTCTAGCGGTGACCTGAGCAGGCTTGGCGAGTTGCTGGAAGCATTGGTTGGGCGAGAAGACACGGCTGGGGTGATAGTGAAGTGCAACAAGCGGGCGAGCACGCAAGGGCGCGCAACGGCGAACGGCGATGGCTCTGACTTCAACGTGTGGCCGCAATAGAGGGGGGGGGGTATGCTCGGCCAGTTTCTCAATTTGCCGGAGTTCTTCTGTCCTAAAGATGGAGGAGCTCCATCGAAATGAAGGGGGAGGAAGGAAGAGGGACCGGTTGGATAAGGGGGGACCACCTTGGTCTCTCTTATTTATGCCTTTGTCCCCCTTGGTGGCCCCACTTGGCTTGCTGTCTTCCACAGTAAAATTTCCAAACTAAAACACCCCTTCTAGAAGCTTGAAGTGGTCCAAAAATTAGGTTCATGGGGGTCTTATGAATTTAATTTGATTTCCCTCAAATTGGACTTCATTCCTTCTTGAACCAACTCAATTTGGCTTCGAAAAATCCAACCGTCAAGTCTTCGATCAAATTAGCATTTTTCCTCGCTAATAGAACCCACTTGCTTCCCAATTTCGCGATAAAAAACGGTCCTCTGAATTTTTTGAACAAAAATGATCTTATCTTGAATTTTTCCCAAAAAGTCTCAGTTTTGCAGAAAAATCTTCAAAGACTGAGTTGACATTCTTAAGATAATTTGTGACATGAAAAATTTTCAATTTCTGAAATCGGATTCAAATTCGCAATTAATTTTGATTTGATGTGATTTTAGCATGACCTAAGCAACCTGGCATCTTTCAGAAATTTTTAAAGCGAATGACTCGTGATCGATTTTTTTCGAGCCACAATGAATCCCTTCGACACATTGGCAACTCTCAGTGGTTGTGAAAATCTCAAAATTTCAAATACGAATACAAGGTACCAAAACGACAGAAAAATTAGTTTAATGTCGATTGATGAGAATTTTGTAATTTAGTGAAATCACCCACGTTTAATCACATATCTCAATTGAACTAACCTACCTTTAATTTCCAGTTGATCTTACTATGCCATGATGATCTCGGTAGATGAACACGGTCAATAAGTCGGTTCCTGATCGAATTCTCAAGTTTATTGCATTAAAATCCCCTAATGGCTTTCCCAGATCATCTAGTTAGCTCATGAGTGGCCATCTTAAAGAAAAGCACTATAGTCACATTGATGAAAAACCCAACTTATCCAATCGAAATCAGAATCTGAAATTTAGGATGTTACATATATTTTAAGCTTAAACTCTCAATTATCATTTAGATAATAAGCATAAAAACCATCTTATATCTATTTATCATATAATAAATAGAAATGATTATCCATGTGAGTTGGCTAATCTTTTATCTATCCAACATACTTTCTCAATTTTATAAATAATGCATTAAGTATTACGATGCATAAACGTCAAAAACTCATATAGGCATTAATAATGAAACACAAATTCATTAAATGTGACACTTAAAGGAAATTACAATATTCAATATATCAACTTCTACGTAGTCCTAGAGATTTTACATGACCACAAAACACATCTCTAAATATTAGCTTTGTCATAGAAATTGTTATCATTCTATGCATGATATGTACTACAAGTTCATATTTTTCCATGCAATCACATCCTTGACAAAGTTCTATTAGGTATCTCTATGTTTGATCTTACCATGATATTTTGAATCATTGGTGTGTGCTATAGATACTTGGCTATCATAATTAACCAATGATGATGTTGCAGCATTCTCAACAACACATAAATGATCCA
The DNA here is from genome assembly GCA_017140185.1 of Eucalyptus polyanthemos subsp. polyanthemos. Classification (NCBI taxonomy): domain Eukaryota; kingdom Viridiplantae; phylum Streptophyta; class Magnoliopsida; order Myrtales; family Myrtaceae; genus Eucalyptus; species Eucalyptus polyanthemos. Next base: position 17,541,690 of record CM029463.1, on the reverse strand, counting down.
AAAATTTCTTAAGCAAAATATCTTCATGTACAACTGTTGATAATGCCACAAACTTAACTTTCATCATGGACAAAGGCTATACACATTTGCTTCTTATTACTCCAAGATGATGCCATTATTTAGTAAAAAAAATCTAGAGGTAGATTTCATTTTATCAAAATCTCCTTCCAATAAGCATCTAAGTAGCCTTCAAACCACAAATCATTTCCTTGATAACTCAGCGTATAGTCAGCAGTTCTTTTTAGATACCTCAATATTCTGTTGACGGCTTTCCAATGTGCTTGACTTAGATTGGATTGGTACTTACTTACCATTCCAACTATAAAATATATGTCAGCTCTTGTACACATTATAGCATATATTAAGCTTTTCATGACATTAGCATAAAAAATATGTTACATTGGAAGACAACCTCACCCATATCTTTCATTTCAAAATTGGAAGACAACCAATTCTTAACAGTATTAACAAACTCGATATTGCTTCCGGCAATAAGCATATCATCAACATATAGTGATATATTCACAAAATAATCTTTGGATCTTTTGATATATACATAATGATCTCATCCATCATTGTAAAATCATATGCCACTATGGCATTATGAAAATGTATATATCATTATCTCGATTACTATTTAAGGTCATATATAGATTTCAAAAGTCAACATACATTTTGTTCTTGACCTTTTGAAATGAAACCAATAGGTTATTTCATATAGATTTCTCATTCTAATTCTCAGTTGAGAAAAAATAATCTTTATATCCATTTGATACAATTCAAGATTCATACCGGCCACTATTGTCGAAATAAGACAAATTGAGATAGATCTCATTACAGGAGAAAATGTTTCATTTTGATTATACCCATTTGTCACAAGATAAGATTTATATATCTCTATTGATTCATCATCTTTATATTTTATTTTGAAAACCCATTTGTTCCCAATGATTTTGCATCCTTGTGAAATATCAACCAACTCCCAAACATTATTTGACTTCATTGAATCAATTTCATCTTCTATCGTATCGTATGCATCCATTTTCTCTTATTATGATAATTTAGAGTCTTATTTACATTCTTTGGTCCATCTTCATCTTATGGAGTAATCATGAAAATTTCCCCTTCAATGTCAAAAACGTTGACCGGGAATAATGTTATGATTTGTTTGCCATACGGGATATTATACAATTTGCATATTATTCTCCATCATGCTTCCACTCGGATTAGATCATGATGATATCGCCTCATTAGATGATTTTAATTGAGATCGAATCGAATTTAATTCGTCACTTCTCACATTACTCCTACTTGGACAAAGTCCATTAATTTTATTATCTTGATCAAAGATTTTAAATAAAGAGTTGTTCTCACTTATTTTGCCTTTCTTAGGAAATTCATTTTCTAAGTATGTGACCTTTCATGATTTAAATTTAATTATATTCCTACTTTTCTACTCACCTATAAACACTTACATTTTCAAGTGTTCTGAATATCTTATAAAAATACTCTTCTTACCTCTAGGACCTAATTTCCTATATTCATGAGAGGGCTCGTGAGCATAAGTAACACAACCCCACATTTTAAGAAAACTTAAGTTGGGTTAATTAACATATTCATAACTCATATGGAATGGAATTAACTGATTTGGAAGACACACGGTTAAGTCTATAGGCAGCAATTAGTAAAGCATCATCCCAAAAGGTAATAGATAAATTAGCATATGTCAGCATGGATCTAACAATTTCTAATAGGGTTATGTTTCTCTTTACCACAATACCATTTTGTTGAGAAGTATATGGAATAGACAATTGTCTTTCTATTCATTTTTTCATCATATAAATTTATGAACTCATCATATAGATATTCTCGACATCGGTCGAATCTTAATACTTTTGTTTTTTTATTTAGTTGATTTTCTACTAAGCTCATAAACCTTTTGAAACAATTCAATGCTTTAGATTTGTAAGCAATCAAATAAACATGTCGGAATCGAATATAATCATTTATAAATGTGATGAAAATAAATAGACTCATGCCTTGCTCTCATATTCATTGGACCACATATTTTAGAATGAATTAATTGCAAAAGAAATTCAGCTCTTTTATATTTTCCAAATGGTTTCCTTATTATTTTTCCTACTAAACAATGCTCACATATAAGCAAATCAAATTTTTCAATATTGCTCAACAAGCCCTCTTTAGCTAATCTACTTATACGTTGTTCACCAATATGACCAAATCTACCATGCCTCATATTCATATCATTATCATTTGAATTATAATGCACAAAGAGGGAATAATTAATATTGACATTACCGTAGTCATCATCCAATACAATAAAACCATTAAGAGAATAACCAAAACAATAGTAGTTTGTATCCAAATACAAGTTTACACCATTATTATGGAAGTTCAAACTAAAACCAAGTTTAACCAACACTAACACAAGCACTAAATTTTAATGAATCTCCAAAGCATATAGTACATCATATGGAAACAAAGTGCATCCATCATGCATGTTTAATTAGCAAGTAACAATTCCTTTTACTTCAGCTTTGGAATTGTTTTCTATATAGATCCATTTCGTTCCAATTGTTACTCGTCGGAATTCCACAAGGGATTATCTATCATTCCATATATGGTCTGTGACTCCTGAATCTACAACCCACAAATGATTATATTTAGTTGAGGATATAAAACTTGATACATAAACAAAATTCTCAATAATACAATGGATGTTTACCTTCCTTAGCTTGTGACAATCGTAAGCATAGTGGTCTTTCTTACCATAATTGTAACACTTTACCCTTGATATTCTCTTCACACAATGACATTTTCCTCTCTTTTATTGGTCAACTTTTGGTATTTTGCTTGGAGGGGTTAATCCCTTGCATTTCCATATTTTGAACGAATTAAGACAATTGTGCTTGAAGCTTGAAACTCCTTTTAAGCTAGAACCAATATAACAACTACATGTTTTTAGCTTAACCATCGGAAAGTGCTTCTCTACCATCTCAAGGTGGTGCATAGTATTCTTAAGTTCTTCTATAACTTGGTTAAGAGCTTCTAATGTTTTTTGTTTTTCTAGCACATATTGAATTTTCATATTCAATATCTCATAATTCTTGCCATCCAGTTTCTCTTCTTTGTCCAGTTCAACCACTATATTTTTAGAAGTTAAAGCTATTATATCTTAATAAATCAAACATATTTGTACAAATTATTAATGTCTATCATTTATGCATCTAATTTGCATAAAATAATTATATTACTTTTACCAACCAAAAAAAAAAACTAATTATATTAATGAATAAGATCAAATAAGGCTTTAGAGTCGAAATGATACTTTGTTTCCAATCATCATTTAAAATTCCTAATATAAAATTATCATTAATATAATCATTTATATGAAAGTTTCTTGAACTTCCCACAAATAATTGTAAATTAACATAATAATTTACAATAGTAAATAACATAGAACTTTTATTAACTAAACATGCCATTTACATGAAGTAATATGTTCAATATAAAGATATCAATATCAACATGGAAAGAACTATTTACACCTAAAATATCTCAAACCAATTTATGAAAAATTAATAAATAAATCAAATCAAAGATACTTATTTATCTCATAAATAGGAAAAGACTCTTTTAATCTTATAGTAAATTCATTTGAGAATTGTTTAGACACATTGGGCAACCACGGAAAGATGGATGGAAATCCCTTAAGATTTCTCCAAGGCACATTTATTTGGCGCCAATTGACACTCAACCCAAGGGTTGAGGTCTTCGTTGCCTCAATCCTATAGTACTCACGTACAAAAACCACTACAAGCTTCTGATAATTCGGGATCACGTTGACCATCCATAGGTGATCTAATACTGCTTGCCAATGGAAGAGTATTAATCAGGACTAGCACCTTCTGAAAATCTAACATAAGGTAACAATTTCATATGATTTCTTGTATCATCTATTAACTCTGATCACATGTGATATTATATCACCATTATTCCACCGGCAATTAGCTAATTCCGCAATTAGCCCTTCAAGTCTTGCTTTTTTTTTTTTTTTGTCACAAGTCAACACCGGTCAACAATGGTCAATAGTCAATGACGGTCAACAAATGACTAGGTTGGGTAAGTGGATCATCCGGGTTGGGTCAACGGGTCAACAAGGGGCAAAATAGTAATATTGACAAAAAAAATAAGAGCATAATCATAAAAACACACAAATAGGGGTAAAATGTAATATTATAAAAAGAGGACAAAACTGGAAAATCACGCAAGTGCGTGCCACACGCACACTAGCGATTGTCATGCGTGTGCCATGCATGTGCATGCAGTTGCCACGTGCGTGCAATGAACGTGCCTATGGTTTACCGTGCACACATGCCATGCACATGCCCAAGATACCTTTGTTGCACGCGCCAACGACGCTACTCCTTTTGGCCACCCATGGCAACGCGTCCGACAGTCCCCCACGACAAGCTACTGATCGTTTTTCTCGTCTCAACGAGAAGAACGATCCTGCACCATTAAAAATAAATTTTGATTCACAAAAAATCAAAAAAAGAGGGGCAGACAATAGGCGGGTGTCGGGATTTCTATTCTCAAGCACCCGACAACAATGTTTCTTAAAATTTCGGCCAAAAAACCAAAAATGAATATCAAAATTGATCAAGAAACATGAACAACAACGATTTAATACCAATGTCAAAAACGGAATTCTTGAAGAAAAAAAATGAACCGATACTTGAACAATCGAATACCGAAAACAAACATGGAAACGTGCCCAAGAAACATGTGACACCGATCAAAGGCATATCATGATGATGAATATATCTTATTTGCCATAGATTAAGTACCCGTTATAGTCACAAAGGAATGGATTGAAGTCCTAGAGTTCTGTTCTTCAAGAGAGAGCACTTTTTTTCTCAAGGGAAGGGAAGGAACATATTGTTTCTAAAAAAAAAACTTCTTACTTATGTTCTTCCTCCTTTTTTTACTTATATATTGCAGTTATTTTCACTTAGAAAATAACTATCCCCTTCCTCTTATGAGCCCTTTTCTTATGGGCTCGGTTTGGCCCAATATGGACAGATGGGCCTGACTTGGCCTATCAAATAAGAAAACCCATCAATATTCAATACCCACTAGTATTTAACTACTCAACTCATTGGACCCAAATATCTCTCTAGGCTTCCACCTCTCTTTGCATCTGGAGCCCTCTAAACTTCACTTATTGCTTCTGATGAAAACTCCTCTCCTAATATAGAAGAGCTTGCGGTCAATGAGAAACAGTGGCCATCATGAACTGTCGTTGCAACTTTCTTGTTCTTTCTTTCCTAATAGCTCTTCATTAAATGCAGCTTGTGGGGCTTCAGCTGTTCTCTTCTTTTGTCGATGAAGAACCAACAAATCCCACTTGCAGCAAAATCTCATAAAATCCTGGAGGCGGTCAGTCTGATTAACTTTGGACTAGGTGTTCATTTAACAAACTTAAACTCCATACATGATTTAACATTTTCACACTGAGGTCAATGGAGTCGTACTTGGCACTGACAATTTTCTAAAAAATGACATCGTAGAGAGCGCACAAAGACTTGTGTTAGCTTGCTGAGCTCTCCGCAATGATTGAAAAGAACGGCCACCGCTTGTGACCATGGCCGACGAGGGCCACCGCCAAAAAGAAAAGGTAAAGAAAAAAATTCAATAAATTATTTTAAAAATTCAATAAATTTCTTTTTAAAAAAATGTTATTAAAAACTTCCACATCACTGTCGGTTGTATCATGTAAGACAACCGATGCCCATGTTAGTAATTTCTAGCTTAAATTGACTAAATGGACTGAGTTGGTGATGTAAAAGATTTAGGGATAAATTGGTCCGATTGAAAAATTAAGAACTGAATTGGTACTAATGCAATGGGTTTAGAATTTTGCTTTTTTTTTGGTAATTTTTCCTAGAAATAAATTAGTGCTATGTGTTTGTTCATGAGTTCTATATTTATTTGGCGTGCTTGTTTGTTTGTGAATGGCTACGTACATTTCATTTGGAGTTTGAACTATGTTATTCTCCTATGAACTTTCTATGACACGCAATATAATTCCATGCTTTTCTAGAGAGAAGAAAGTGCCAAAAGTTGTATATGGCATTTACTTTAGTGCAAAAAGTGTTTTTTGGATCATTTAAGTGCCAACTTCAATCTAGGTTGTTGAAAGTCAACGTGGCCATATTTTATTAATTTCTTAATACAATGTGGTCACCAATGTGCTCAATTAGCATATAAACGATGTCATATAGACAAGTTGATGAGTGATTATTTAATAGTCAAAAGTTATAAATATGGATCATTTGAGAAGTGATTATTTAAGTGACAAATGTGATATAAAAATGATCACTTTAGTGTCAGTTGTTGTTAGAACATGATCGCTATAGTGCCGGTCATCATTCAAATAGATCACTTTAGTCAATCTTAATTAAAAAGTTATCGCTGTGCAAAGTCATTTTGGACGTTCATGTGGACTTAATTTTTTTTAAATGTCAAATTATATTAAATTTTAATAATAAATGATATGTAACCAATTTACCTGAAATTTCTTGCTTAAGACATTTAAGTGATCGTTTTTTTCTAATTTAGCACTTGAGTGAGCCAGCAAAAACTTTTAGTATTAAAGTAAGCGCCGTATATAACTTTTGGCACTTCTGGTGTCTTTCCCCTTGCTTTTCTCTATAGATTTTCAAGATTTTATACTAATCGATTGTATCATATTGTTGGCGACTGACACCGACGACAACACCAGTCAAGCTCTACGGATGATAAGGCCATGAGAAGTAGAGGTTGACGCAATGCATTTGTCATAGAGACTTTTATATGTTCCTACAAAGTTTCCAACACCAAATCATTCCATCAACCTTTTTTTTTATATTCAAGTTGTTTTACATTACTGTCACTTCAAGATTTTTTTTTTTTGGCCTTGTGAGAAAATACTTGCATGGACCCAAACCGTGTGGGTCAGGTGAATCATAAAAATCAAAATCCAGTTCAATGTGCATGGGATCCACATGATCAACAACCAAGACTATTCATTTCACCATTGGCCGGATTTTAGCTAGAATAGGCTCCTCAATGACCATTTGTGATGATCTTGGAAAACCCTGTGATAGTTTTATTTTTGCTGTGATTGTTTTCCATTGGTCCAATACCATGATAGATTATATTTGGCTATCAAAGTAGGAGCTCCTAAGTTAAAATCAGTTCAGACCTCTTTTGCCTTCCCAATTAAATATGTCCACGTTTAGTGACAGGCAAAGCATAAGGGAGAGTGAAATAATATTTAAATATTGAATAATGTTTTCATTTAATAGATTAAATTTTTAGAAGAGTGAATAATGGTTCGAAAGAATCTTACAATCTCTAAAAGTGATGAATAGAATGACCACTCAATCCAATATATGTGTCCATCTCCCATATTCTATCCAAAGCCATACACACGCACTTACCCCTTCGAGATACTATCTTGTGGAATACAAATCATGAGCCAAAGAGCAACATTTATTTGAAGTACCTGGAGAATTATAATTACTTTTTAAAAGGGTTAGTAGAACACCTAGAGGGGGTGAATAGTTGTTAAAATAGATTTTGCAATATGCAATAAAAATATTTACTTTTAAACTGAGCCTGATGAACTACAGACTGTGCAGAACAACTAATATAAATAAAGAAAATGAATTCAATGAAGAGAAAAATGAACACAAGATTTATAGTGGTTCGGCTTAGGTCAACAACTTAAGTCAAGCCTACATCCACTCTCCCACGCTGACAGCCTTCTAGCTGATTTCCACTATAAATAAAAAGAGAATGTTACAAAACCGTGATCTCAATTTCTCAGTGAGGAGTCTCTACTGTTCTCACAAGATCACTCTCTAGGGTTTCTCACTTTCGAATACAAGTTTAAAGCACTAAGTGATGAAGGATAAGAGATTTGAAAGCTTCAAACTTTGGAATTCTTCTTTCACACACTCTTCAAAAGACTTCAATAACCTCCTTAAATACTCATTTATACCTTCTTGACCGTTGGCATTTTCCAAAAGAATTCTTCCAATCAACCCGTTGAACAAAATCAATCAAGGAAATCTTAAGCCGTTTGAAGATTGAAATGAAAATCCATCAATCCTATTCACCCATATAATCAAGATCTTTGTTTTCATAAGTGGATTCTTTCCAAATAAGCTTGCATTCCAAAATGATTTGCTTTTTCAAAAATACATTAATCTTGACAATTTAGACAAAGATTTAATCTGAATCCAAAATCACAACTACAAAAGGTTACTGCAGAATAAAATATTTAGCATAATCAGTTCAAACAAACAAGTTAAATCTGCTCTCATTCTCCCCATTTTTGTCAACAACAAAAAGAAAGAGAAAGTCAAAATAGAAAGATAAATGTAATCAAGGTTGTCTAGGAACTCAAACAAGTCGAAAATCCCCCAGCTACTACACTACCTCCTCAAGCTTTTCCTAGCACTGATGATAAACATTCTTGACCTTGGCTACAATCTATGAAACTTGTTGATTCAAGGTTTGAACTTGAGTGACTAGAGACTGTACCTTGCCAGTTAGAAAATCTAAAGTAGATCTCAAGGTAGTGTGAAGCTTCTGGATCTCAACCTCCATCGCATATTGCTGAGCTTTAACCTCCAAAAGGAGCTCTACTATCCTTGGATAGTCTGCATTAGGTTCAATCTGAGCACTTGTCACACCCCGACCCTCGAGCGCGTGCCCATCCCTTTGTAGTCGATAAATTTGCAAAGTTCTAAGATGCGTCGTCAACCCATTCATTTTATTACGCATGCAAAAGTGAAACAAAACCCCTGACAACATTTAACTTGTGATAAAAAAAAAAAAAAAATTGCAATCAATCACAACCAAAACATGCCCTTTATGATCACATAGGTTTATATATACAACACTAGGCTGTCTACAAAAGACTCGCTCAACAAAAAGGAACTATCATATAACCAGCTAGTCAGACATGTTCGCGATCCTTTGGTCTCCACCTCCCTAGACTCCGACGATTTGGGTCCTCCACGACTGCCATCTAAGAACTTAAAATGTTAAGCCCACGATGGGGTGAGACAATGTCTTAGCAAGTTCTCTTCCTAAACTCCACACGGAAGGAAATACACATAAAGGTTGCCTATACACACATGAGATAAAGGACTTACATTTGTCTTAGTTCTTGTGACATCCAAAAATTCTAACGGGCATTTCGTTGGCACGCATATAGTTCATTTTCTTGAACCAAACACTCATGTGAAAACTAGTCCATCAGGTGAAGTCGCTAAGAAATTCTAATGCATCAGACTCGAGAATTTGACCAAGAAATGATCTTTTGACCGAGTTAATCTACAAGGGTCATTACGGCACAATTAAAAATTAATTAGAGATCGGAGATAGGTCAACTCAACAGAGGCATGTGATCAGATGTGGGTGATTCCACAAGATTGCACAATTCTTGTCAATCGGCACTGGACCGACTTTTCTGTTGATTGGGTACCCTGTGTTCGTATTTGAAACCTTAAGATTACCCCGATAACCGGAAGTCGCCAATGTTTCAAAGATGTACATTGTGGCTTGAGATGATCAACCACAAGTCAAATGCATGAAAATTTCTAAAGGCTATCCGGTAGGTTGGGCCGCGCTAGTATCATGCCAAAGTGAAATTAACCGTGGAATTGAGATCGAATTCAGAAATTGGAAGTCTGGGTGTGTCAGAGATCATTTTAGGAACATTGACTAATCTTCGGAAGATTTTTCATGCAAGCCGAGTTTTTCAGCAAAATAATCAGAGAACGGCTAATCTGGCTCGAGAAATTAGCAGGCTTGTCTTTGGTCGCGCTTTTGGGACTTAAGTTGGTTCTACGGACAAGTGAAGATGTGAATTGAAGTGTGGTCACATCGGATTAATTTTATGGACTTCAATTAGACTCAATTGGAAGAGAATTTATGGGAATTGAAGAAATTAGATGTACAAGAATTGGACCCCGGCGGAGGATGGAATTGCACCTATTGGATATTGTTGTGGGAGGAATTGAAATAGTGGAATATGACATCACTTGGTGATGTCATGGTGTGGGGCAAGAATGGCTAGGATGTTGACAAGTGTAAGGTGGAGATTTGATTTCAAAAAGGGCACCCATTAACATCATCTTCAAGCTTGGGAAGAGAGAGGGAGAGAGAGGGGAGGAGCTGCTCGTGCGACCAACCCCGATGCCACCTCCATCCGCTCAACCGACCGCCCATTCACACGTCGCCGGAGCTTGCTATCGCCGGTCGCCACCGCTGCACGCCGTCACAGTCCGCGCCTCACCCCGCACGCCTCCATCTTCCTCTCTCCCGTGCGACCGCTCCTCCATCTCCATCTTCTTCTTCTTCTTCTTCTTCTTCGGAGGCTAGCAAATCCAGGGAAGTGAAGCAGTAGCTAGCAGCGTTGCTCATCGCTGTCACACGCCGTTGGACCGCTCACCACCGCCGCATGTCTACCCCGCGCCGCTCGCCTCTCCGCTCCGCCTCAGCCCGCGTCTCCAACCTTCGTCCGACATCTCCAGCAGCTTCCTGCCATCGCCGTCGCCGCCGTGGGGCCTTGCCTGGCTGTTGCCTCACCCATGCAAGCCACCGACAAGCTGCCGCCCCTCTCCTCCACCGTTCCCCACACCCGAACCGCCGCCGAGCAGCCTCCGTCGGCCTCAACCAGCAGCTGCAGAAAATGGGTTTCTCAGCCCCTTCTTGGCCCGTTTTGACTGCCTTCCTGAGCCCGGATGCTCGGCCCACCTTGAGGAAAGTTGATCCTTGCATTGTCCTCGTCGTTTTGGTCCGCTCGGCTCGTTAATCCGGTGAGTTTAGCTCACTAAATGATGCCCTAAGTGTGCTTAGTCTAAGTTAATTAAGCTTAGGTGGTTAGTTTAATTTATTTAATTGTGATTTATATTAAGAGGTTTGTTTAATTTAAAGCATGTTTAATTAAAGGCTAAGACATTTTATTTAATAATAAACCTTGATATGACATAATAGGTTTTATTTTTGATTTATTTAAATGTTTCGAAATTCTGGAAATTATAATATTATATTATATTCTGAAATTATTAAAATATTTTCTTAGAATTTCATGTTGATCGCTATTGTGCATTTAGAATTTGAATTTGATGAATGGATGTGGCAAATTTAGTGTTAATTGTGGTAAATAAAGATTTTATTCATAAAAACCCAAGTGTCGGGTTTTGATACAAAAATTGAATTTTAATGATTATATTAAATAGTGGGGTTTGAAAAAGTGAGATATTGGCTTTTTGATTCGAAATTAGCGTGTCCCCACACACGTGAGTAATTTCTGGAATATTTTTAATATGAAGAAAAATTGTCAAGATCACTATTTTAAGTGAAAGCATTGAGTGAAATATAAAGTGTCATGGGGCCGAGTATGCTTTGGCTGTGTGATAACTAAGAGGAATCGTCCTGGGCTATTGAGCCGAACTTGCTCCTATATGGGATGCCCACGTGGTGGATGCGAGTTGCAGTTGATTCTAGGCCCATGCTCCTTGGGGAACACCATCGATGTACTGACAAAGCCGCGTTCCGTGGGGGGAGGTGATGCCTGGCTATATGTCAGTAGATAGCTGAACTACGAGTAGGCTATGCCCTTGTGTGGCAGTGAACAACAATTGGAATGCATGTTGAGTATTGTTGATGTGTCAGATTATAGGATGGAATTGTGTAGCATGGAATGGGACGTGTCATAATGATTTAGTCTTATAATCAAGACCCCCTGTGGTTGTTGGTTATATGAAAGTGAATATGTTCCGGTTGTTTAAGTTCCTCTTACTATTTATGATTGAGTGATTTGATTTGTGCTAACTTGCAGGAAGGAAATGAGGCAAGGTAAGTCTTCTGTGTGATGTGGCTAGGCCACCTAGAGTGTATTTTCTTTCTAATAGGGGTTTAGGGGGTCGAACTTGCTGAGACATTGTCCCTAGTAGATGGAGCGACTAGATAGCTTTGGTTGGCTTTGAGGAGTTGCTGAGGTGAAGTCATAAGGATTGGAGAATGTGTCCGACTTGTAGGTCGTAGGACAGTTCCTTTTTAAGAGCCGGTCTTTTGTAGACTTTTGGCTATAGGCTTTCGTTTGTAATTCTGTTGAATTATGAAAGTGTTATGTTGTGGTTTTACTTCCTGCTTTTCTATCATGTCTTTCATTGTCAGGGGTTTTATAATACATTCCGCTTGCGCAATAATAAAATGAATAGGTCGGCGACGTATCCTGGGATGTCGCATATTTGATCGATCGCAATGGGATGTGCGCGCGCTTGGGGTTCAGGGCGTGACAGTTCCTTCTTACACGTCAATAGTTCATAAACTCGACCAATCAATTCAACCCAAACCATCACTGCATCGATCCAATTCGATTCATTCAATACCATAAAAAAAAATAAAAAAAAACTCAATCGACTCACTTCAATTACTGCTCACCCAAGCTGATACATATGGTATAGTTCACTAAAGCTAATAGACATATACATGTATTAATGCACGCCGAAGCTGATATCTATATTGCTTCCCGAAGCTGCTATATGTCTAAATTGCTCTAAAGCTACTAAAGTATCATTAGTCACTGAAGCTTATAGATCTATATCGCTCCTGGAAATTGATTAATGCTCACCTAAGCTGAAATGGTGTTTAAAAACCACTTTTGGTGTCAACACCCGACACCCAATATTTTCTAATTAAAATGCCAATATTTCCCAATCATCACTCAATTTCACAAAACAACATTCAATTATAGAAACTAAACACATCACTACAATCAGCTTGAAATTCTATCAAACGGCTCTTCCGATATAATTTCCTGAAAATATTAATTAATTAATAATTAAATAAATTCCGAAAATTAATTTAATTTAAATAATAAAATAAAATAATTAATTAATTAAAAGTCTAATCATGCTTACACTAATCTAATTACATAATTTAACAATCCATTAAGCTAATCATGCACATAATCTAATTAACATTTAACTAAATTAATCTAACTATCTAAACATATTTAGCATAATCTAAAAACCCATTAAGCATAATGAACTCCCTAAGCAAAGATTAGTGAGTAAACTCATTGAATTAATGTTCCAATGAGTCCACGGTGATGGTGACGCCAAGGTAGGCAATAAACCTCCATCCGGCGACACCAATGGAGGCCGAGAAGGACTTGAAAATGGGCCACAAAGTCTCAAAGCCTTTGCTAGCTTCTACTTCTATTCTTGGCTGAATTGAAGGAATCAACGGTTGGTTTGGTGAGGAGGGCTAGTGGACGGCAGCAGTAGGGCTAGGCGGCTACTAGACTATGGTGGCGACGGTTCAAGCGACCAAGACACTCCGACAATGGCTTGGTGGATGGCGGGCAACGGCTGGACAGTACGAGATGCAAGACAAGCAGGATGGCGATAGGTTGGCTCGCGGTGGCAGTGACGAGCACGGGAAGGCTTGGACGGGCGTGCGAGCTGCTCGGCTGGCTTGAAGGCTTGCCTGGCTTGTTCCTCTAGTTCTTTGAGCTCTTGAGACAACAAGAATGGAGAAAGTAAGGCTAAGAAAGAAAAAGAAGAAGTCTGCTGAAGCTAAAGGGGACAAGAAGAAGTCTGCTCGGCTGCCTTCAATGCTCTTCCTATGGTTTTCAAACACTTGAGAGCTGCCCCCACCACTTCAGCCCTATCCTCAACCACTTTCTCTCTCCCAAATCTTCCTCAAGAAACTTCCCAAGTTTCCCAAATGTTGCACCCCACCATGGCCTATGAATTTGTGACATTTGCTCCTCAAATCCATCAATTGCCCTTCAATTCTTCTCCAATTGGATGCAATTTGATGACCATAAATCCAACCAATGTGCCATCATCCCAATCAACATTTTTCCTCATCATTTAGTCAAACTTGAATCCCAAAAACAAAATCAAAAGCGGCCCTCTAGTTTTCTCGATCAAAATACCCTTACTTTGAATTTTTCGTTGAAAATCTCGGTTTGCAAAAAAATCTCCGGAGGATGAGTCGATGTTCCTAAAATGATTTGTGACATGACAAAACTTCCAATTTCTGAAATCGAGTTCAATTTCGTGGTTAATTCAATCTAGCGCAATTTTAGCGCGTTCTAATTTATCGAGTAGCTTTTAGGAACTTTTAACGCTTTTGACTTGTGATCAATTAATTTTTTAGCCACAAAGTGCATCTTTGACACATTGGCATGACTCTCAGTTGTCATGAAAATCTCAAGGTTTCAAATATGGACATAGAGTATCAAAACGATAGAAAAATTGATCTAGTCAAGTCGACCCACATTTAATGACATCCCTTTGTCGAGTCGACCTATCTTGGGTCTCTAATTGGTCTATGCCATAATGACCCTTGTAGATTCGCATAGTTGAGTAGTCGACTCCTAATTGAATTCTCAAGTCTATTGCATTTAGATTCCTTAACGGCTTTACCTGACAGGCTAGTTATCTCGTGAGTGGCCAACTCAAAGAAAAGAACTATAGGTATGTCGATGAAAACTCATTCAATTGAAAACATAATTGAAAAAATAGGATGTCACAGCACTAGCTACACTAGAGTGAATTTGTGGAGAATAGAGAGATGAGGAAACATCAACTTGATCGAGGGCAGTTTGTTTTGCACCTTGACTTGGAGTAGACTCTTCAACCTTAGCTTCAGGAAACTGAGATGCAAAAACATCTTCAAGGTCCACAGGAGATCTACTTATGCCATCACTCGACATTAGGTGGAGAAGACGTTCCTGTTTTCTCATGAGCTCCCCCTATTTATGTGCCTACAAGTGGAGAAGAAATTCCTTCTTCTTGTGCCTTTTCATTTTTAGAACAAGAGTGATGTTCTGTCTCAGTTCATACTCCTTCAAGGTCATCCCTAGTTACTTTAGAATCCTCTGATAATGTTATTGCAATAGTCTCTCCATCGGGGTCATTGGCCTTACCCTTTTCTTCAAAAGCACCTTCTTCTTCTTCTTCTTCTTCTTCTTCCTCTTCTTCTTCTTCTTCTTCTCTATCTCCTCCTTCTCTTTCCTTTGATTTCTCAAAAGCAACAAAGCCTTGAAGATTTCTTAAGGCAATGGCAAAAATGGTTAGATCATCTTCATCCTCTTCATCTTGCAAGATAAGTGATCTTCTTTTTGTTTGTAGTTTCTTGCACAACTTCCTTGCCTTTGCGCTTTCTTGGAGTAACAAAGCCTTCCTTGATTTTGCTTGAGGATTCCTTCTTCAAAAGCTCAATGGCCTTAGTCAAATCCTGCGGCCTCATTTTGGAGATCATTTTCAATCCTATCCCCATAGGAGCAACAGTTCTTGAACAAAGCGTAGAAGGAAACTAGATCTGAAAATGGCGGAACAATTTTGTAACCAAGGCAGAGTAGGGCAATTGGCATTTTTCTTTCATGACTGTCTTGTACATATGCAGCAAGATAGTATGAGGAAGTGAGAAACACATCCATTGCAAATTGCCCACATGATTCTTGCCTCAAATCTAGAAACATCAGTTTTGGAGGTTGCCTTTGGTCTAATGCAATTGATGACAATTTTGTGCAACAGAATGTTGGAGGTTGGCAATCAAGAGTATGTGATACCTCAACTTGGCAGTTTTTCCTTTACTAGAAATCTAATAGCTTGACCGATGAGATATTGATTGGTTGAAAACCATTTCTTTCCACTCCTAAAATATCGGCCAGAATGTCAACATCCACAACATAGGCTTTATCACAAACAGTAAACTAAATGCAATTTTGATAAAGGAAAGATAGATTTGAGTAGAAGTATACTGTTAATTCTAGATAAGCCACAGCTGTCTCAACATAGAACTTTTCAAGTTGAAGGAAGGCCAACTTTTCCCTCAAGTTAACCTTTATTGAGTCCAAAAATCAAAATCTATTGTTCGAGGGTTTATCACCCATTTGTTTAGCATTTGGGCATAAACCATTTTATGCTCCTTAAAACGAAACAATTTCGTTATTTCACCAAGGACGTCAGCAACCACACCCATCTTGGGTTGAAAATTCAAAAATATTTGCTCGTCATCATCCTTATTTTCAAGCTAATTCTTAGAACTAAATCTAGGATCAAAAGGAAAATGAAGAAAAGCCTTTTTTGCTGATCCTTTCAATGCCACTCCTATTCTCTCCATGGCTCTTAAGAACAAACTTTCATTCCCATACCCATGGCTTTTCAAAAAACTAGTGATAAAGGACATTGGAGAACAACCCTATTTCAAATAACCATAATGCTTATAAAGAACTTGAGGTTTCAAAAATCTTAGAGGAACCACATCTTGTTCAACTTCTTCTTCCAAAGGTTGACGAGGAGTGTTCCGCGGAGAGTCTTCACCAGTAAGATCGAAGTGTGTAGGACCTTGTGGCATGTTTCGAGGCCCCTGACTTGCGATTCGAGAAGATTTTCTATGGTGTGACATGGATGCAATCTTGGAAGATTTCGTAGACATGTTTGAGTGAAGAAAAGATGGAAACTTGTAGAGGAGTTTTGAGAGTAAAAATCGAGAGTGAAAGAGAATTGGTATTCTAGGGTTTTAAAATGACGTGCTCAAAAGAAATACTAGAAGGTATTTAAAGAAATTGAAAGAGGGTATTTGAAACATCACAAGGAAAAATGCCTTTTCAAAAAAAAAATTAAAAAGGTAACTGCTGAAAATTTGAAATCTAAAAATTACTAATAAAATAGCAATTTCTAAAAATGTAATAGGCAACCAACAATTCAAATAATCATACATTTTCATATTTTCCATACCAAAAATAAAATACCTAGATTCGAGAGATTCTTATACTAAAGTAGCTTCTTGAAGTTCTGAGTCTGACCAACTTCAGACTTTAATTAATAGAAGAGATAATATCCAGCTTGCTACGAATAGACTCAAATAAGTTTTTCTCCAATGGTTTAGTAAATGTCTCCCAGCTAATTCTTTGAATTAACAAATTCAACCATAATCTCACCATTCTAGATATGATCTCTTATAAAATGATATCGAATCTCTATATGCTTCGCCCTTGAATGAAGAATGGGGTTTCTGATGAGATTGATAGCACTTGTGTTGTTGCATCTTATCTCTATGTAGGATTCTTTTATTCCAAAATATCTTAGTTGTTGTCTGATCCAAAGAATTTGAGAACAACTTCTAAGAGCAACATATTCTGCTTCTATGTGGATAAAGCTACTATACTTTGTTTCCTTGATAACCAAGATACCAGCATTTGTCCCAATAGTTGACAAGTGCCAGATGTGCTCTTCTCGTCAATTTTACAATCGGCTAAATCAGCATCAGAATAACCAAGAAGAGTAAAATCTCGTTCTTTTGGATAACATAGACCCAATTTTGGAAAAGTCGCAACATATTTAATGATGCGTTTTACAGTACTAAGATGAGACTCCTTTGGATCAGACTGAAATCTAGCACAAATGCACACATTGAATAAAACATCAGGTCTAGAGGCAGTGAGGTAAAGAAGAGAGCCGATCATGCTTTTGTATAGTTTTTGATCTACTTTCTTCCCTCCTTCATCCTTGTCTAGTTTTGATGAACTCGACATGGGAGTTTCTGTCCTCTTGCAATTCTCCAATCCAAATTTCTTGATGAGATCTTTGACATATTTCTCCTAGTGAATGAATATACCTTTCTTTGATTGTCTGACTTGTAATCTCAAAAAGAATGTCAATTCACCCATTATGCTCATTTAGAATTTATCCTACATAGATCTTGAAAATTTCTTGCATAAACTTTCATTAGGAGAACCAAAGATTGTATTGTCTACATAAATTTGTACAAGTATAAAATCTTTTCCTTCCCTTTTTATAAACAAAGTAGTATCAACATTTTCCTTTCCAAAACCATTCTGAGTTAGAAACTTATTCAACCTTTCATACCAAGCTTGTGAAGCGTGCTTCAGACCATATAATGCCTTTTTCAGTATGTAGATTGTGCTTGATTTTCTTGAATCTTCAAATCCTAATGGTTGTTCCACATAGACTTTTTCTTGAATGAATCCATTGAGGAATGCACTTTTGACATCATCTGGAATAACCTAAAATTTTGGAGACAAGCAAAAGCAAGCAATAATCCAATTGCTTCTAACATTGTTACTGATGCATAGGTCTCATCATAATCTATTCATTCTTTCTATGTATATCCTTTTGTCATGAGTCTTGTTTGGTTTATGATCACTTTTCCTTTCTTATCTATCTTGTTTCTAAAAACCCACTTCGTTCCAATAACAGATTTGCCTCTAGGTTTTGGAATCAACTCTCAAACATCACTAATGCTGAATTGTCTGAGTTTTTCCTTCATAGCTTTTATCCAACTTTCATCAGACAGTGTTTCTTCTACACATTTTGGTTCTATCTCGAAAAAGTGCTAAAGCACTAGAGTCTTCTCTTCCTTTGGATCTAGTGCGAATTCCTTCATCTATGTTGCCAATGATGAGTTCTTTGGGATGACTTGACTTGTGCTTCCAGTTGCTATTAGGCTTGAGAATTTATTGATCTTCTATTCCGTTTGAATCTTCTTGTTCTACCTATTGCTGTACTTCAAAAGTTTGAACTTTGCTAGAGGAGACAAACTTTGTTAAGTCCGGAATTCGTTCAAACTCTTCAAGTTGAACTTGATCTGGGTGAGTCTGCATATTTTCCTAAAATCTAACATTCATAGATTCTTCCAAAAATTAAGTCTTCTTGTTAAAGACCCCACAAGTTTTGCTTGAAGTTGAATAGCCAAGAAAAATTCATTCGTCTGATTTTTTTTTCAAACTTTCAGATCGATCATTCGCATTCTTCAAGACAAAGCATTTATAGCCAAAGAGATGAAAGTAGGAGACATTTGACTTCTTCTCTTTATATACTTCATAGGAAGTCTTTTCTAGGATAGGCCTTAAAAACACCATGTTGATAATATAACATGCAATAGAAATTGCTTCTACCCAAAAACAAAAGGGTATTTTTCTTTCTATCAAAAGAATTATGGCCATATCCTATAAAGATCTATTTTTCCTTTTCATGACCCCATTTTGTTCTAGAGTATATGGAAAGGAGAAAACATGTTGAAAACCAGATTCATTATAGAAGTCTGCAAAATCTTGATTTTCAAATTCTCCTCCATGATCTATCTTTATGTTTGAAATTGCATAACCTTTCTTGTTCTGAACTTTCTTGGCAAAGTTTGAGAAGTATGCAAAAGTCTCAGACTTATTTGCTAAAAAGAACACCCAAGTAAAATGAGAATAATCATCCATGATTACCATACAATATTTCATTCCACCAAGACTCTAAGTTCTTATTGGCCCAAAGAGATCCATATAAAGAAGCTGCAACACTTGACTGGTAGAAACCTAATTTACTGGTTTAAAAGAACTTCTAACATATTTTCCCAAGACATAGGGAGTGCATAACTCAGTCTTCTGATAACCTAGATTAGGAAGCCCTCGAACCAGCTTCTTAAAAGAAATCTTGGCAATCTACTTCATATTTACGTGACCAAGCTTTCATTGCCAAAGACTTGCTTCATCTTGAATGAAAATAAGACACCGTGAACTTTCTGGGTTTACATCTAGAAGGTATATATTGCTATGCTTTCGCCCGGTAAAGGATTGAGAGAAGTCTTGACTTATTCAAGATCAAATGCCTTCTTGGAAGTTTATTCTGAAACCAATATCACAAAGCTAACTTATGCTAAGAAGATTATAGTTTAAACCTTTCACTAGGGAAACATTGTTGATAGTCAAACTTCCAATCTTCATAGTTCCACGACCTATAATCTTTCATTTACCGTTTCCTCCAAAAGAAACTTTTCCTCTTTTTAGCTTGTCAAGCTTTTCGAAACAACTTGAGTCTCCTATCATATGCCTCGAACAGCCACTATCCAAATACCATTTGATTTTTCTTTTAATAGTGACCTGCAATCAAAATAAAAAGTCAAATTTTCTTTGGTACCCAGATTTTCTTAGGTCTGGGAGTGTTAGTAGTAAAAACAGTTCTTGCCCAATCTTTCTTAAATGGTCTTCAAACCTTGGAACAATCCTTTTCGAAATGTTATGAGCTGTAACACTTAGAAAATCTTAGAACACTTCGGCCAATAGGTTTTACAAACACTTTTTGAAAATGATTTTTATAAAATGTTTTTGTAGGTTTTTATTTAAGTCTCTCTTTTAATTTAGGAAAATCAATTAAGGGAACGGTCTCATTATTCATACCTAGACCAGACTTATTAAAATAGGGTATTTGAACTATATAAATTTTCTCTAATTTTTCTAATCCTTTCGAAAACCTTTTTGAAATATCTGAGATCTCCATTTTTAAAACAACATTTTCTTTGAGAGAGAATCACATTTTTCTTTCAAATTGTTAAAATTTCTTTTCAAATTTTCAAACTTTTCTTTCCAAGAAATTTCATGTTACCTGAGCCTAGAATTCTCACTTTTTAGTTCGGAGATCTTTTTACGAGAAGATTTAAGATTGAGGCAAAGTTTTTCTATATACATAGAGACTTTAACAGGAATTTCAAAGTTATTAACATCAATTTCTTTGTTAGAGTTTGAATCAATATCTGTCTCTAATTCTAAGTCTGACTCCGAGTGAGCCATTAGACATATGTTTGCAAATTCTTCTTCGCTTTCTTCACATTCAATGTCACTCCATGTTTCTACTTTGAGAGCCTTTTTGTATTTCTCAGACTTCCCTTTCTTCTTTTTCAACAAGGGACAACTTGGTCTGATATGACCCTTTTCTTGCACTCAAAGCATATTACATCCCTGCTAGTTTCAGTTTCTTCTGTAGGTTTCTTCTGGGAGTTCTGCAAGCCTTGCTTCTTCCAATTGAATCTTCTACCTTTTATGTTTAGTCTTCTGAATTTCTTTATCATAAGGGCTAATTCTTCATCTTCCAAAGCTGTATCATTAGATTTAATGTTAGATTTTGAAGTAATTGATTTCTTACATTTCGAATCTTCCTCATCATTGATTTGCTCCACTTTATACGACTAAAGTGTGCCTATTAGTTCATCTACAGATAGAGGCATAATCCTTTTAGTCTCTCTGATTGAAGTCTTCACATGATTCTAGTCCTTTGAAAGTCCACATAGTAGTTTGTTGACTTTCATTGGTCCAGAAATGGGTTGGCCTTGATAAGTCCAGCCATTCACAATCTCTATAAAGCGACTAAACGTATCAGAGATAGATTCTCCAAGCTTCATTCTGAATTCTTTATGTTGTCCAAGCATAATGTTTATTTTTGTTTCCTTCACACGGTTAGTCCCTTCATAGGTAACATGAAGCATGTTCCAAACTTCTTTTGTTGTTTCACAAGAAGAAATTCAGTTATATTTTGTGGGTGATAAAGCACAATATAAAGAGTAAATTACTTTTGCATTAAGAGCCTGTCTCTTGGTAATTTCAGCTTGTGTTGATTCATCAGCATCAATCACTTCTTTGCTTTTGTTTGAAGCTGATGTTGCTTTAGGATTGATTCATTTTTCAACAACATCCCACTCCAAGGGATCTCTGGATCTGAGAAATGTCTTCATCTTGTTTTTCCATACGTTGTACTCATTTCCATCGAAATAAGATGATCTGGTGTTGCTCTATCCCTCAACCATTCCTAGAGCCAGAATACTAGCCATAGAAGATCTTTAACTTTAGAAGTAAAAACACTTCAACAAAGTAAGCACACAAGCTCTAGTACCAATTGAAAGGGCTAGTAGAACACTTAGAGGGGGGTGAATAGGTGTGAAAATAGATTTTGCAAAATGCAGTAAAAAGCTTTACTTTTAAACTGAGTCTGATGAATTATAGACTGTGTAGAACAACTAATACAAATAAAGTAAAGGAGTTCAAGGAAAAGAAAAATGAACACAAGATTTATAGTGGTTTGACTTAAGTCAAGTCTACATCCACTCTCCCATATTGATAGCCTTTTAGCTGGTTTCCACTATGTATTGAAAGAGAATGTTACCACCCAATGATCTCAATTTCTCAATAAGGAGTCTCTACTGTTCTCACAAGATCACTATCTAGGGTTTCTCACTTTTGAATACAAGTTTAAAGCACTAAGTGATGAAGGACAAGAGATTTGGAAGCTTCAGACTTTGGAATTCTTCTTTCAACACACTCTTCGAAAGACTTTAATAACCTCCTTAAATACTCCTCCATGCCTTCTTGACCGTTGGCATTTTCCAAAGAAATTCTTCCAATCAACCCGTTTGATAGAATCAATCAAGGAGATCTTGAGCCGTTTGAAGATTGAGATGAAAGTTCGTTAGTCCTGTTCGCCCATACAATTAGGATATTGGTTTGCATAAGTGGATTTTTTTCCAAATAATACTTCTTCGAAATTGATTCAAATTAAGATAATCAATATGGTAATTGATATTTACAACCAAAAAGCCTGATGTATCATGTTCGTATTGAAACCTTAAAGAAAATAATTTTGAGTCTGATTAAGTCTTCATTCTTGAGTTCAATCTAGAACTTGTCGAGTGGACAGACTTTTGATGTAAGATAGACTTTGATACAAAACTCTGGCAATCTTCAGAATATAACTTAGATAAGTTTTGTTAGCTTCGAAACATCATAGGAGTTTTCTCCAACACTTTCTATTGTAATTGGTGACATAACGAAAGTGGATCATAACTTTGCAATTAAGCCAGGAGCTACAAAATCGACATAAAAAAAAAAAAACAAGAAACAATAAATGGACACAAAGAATATATGTGGTTCGGTTTGAAACTACAACCACCAAGAAAGTAAGCAAATAATCCATTTACAAAATCAGAGAATTATAGAGTTTACAATCACTCACACACTCAAGTATTTCTTGGTATTAATTTATATCCAATACCCACCAGTGTTTAACAAGTCAACTCGATGGACACAAAAATTTCTCTGATCTCTCACCTTTCATTGTCTCTGGAGCTCTCTAAACTTAACTTGTTGCTTCTGATGAGTGCTCCTCTGCTAATATAGGAGAGCTTGCGGTCAATGAGAAATTGTGGCCATTCTGAACCGAACTTTCTTGTTCTTTCTTTCCTAAGAGCTCTTCATTAAATGCAGCTTGTGGGGCTTCAATTGTTCTCTGCTTTTGTAAATGAAAAAACCACAAATCCCATTTGCAGCAAAATCTCACAAAATCCTAGAGGCGGTCAGTCTGATTAACTTTAGACTAGGTGTTTAATCAACGGGCTCAAACTTGAGACAAGATTTAACACTTTCGCTTGGAGGTCAATGGACTCCCTACTTTCTTATCCCATCCACACTAACTTGACACTTAACCATTTCAACAAATTGCAGAGACCGCAAAAAAGACTTGTGTTGGCTTGCTGAGCTCTCCGCGATGAATGAAAAGAATGGGCACCACCTATGGCCATGGCTCAGGAGGGCCACCAAAAAAGAAAAGTTAAGAAAAGGGAAAAAAAATAGAAAAAAATTATTTTAAAAAATTCAATAAATATTTAAATATTTAAAAATATCAATATCGTTGTCATCTGTGTCACATGAGATAGATGACACCCACATCAGCAATTTTTTTATGTAAATTGGCCAAATAGATTAAATTGGTACCGATGTAAAAAGATTTCAGACTAAATTGGTTCAATTGAAAATTTTATGACTGAATTTAGCACCAATGCAATAGATTTATGATTTTTTTTATATTTTTTCCCTGGTAATAAATTAGTGTTATGTGTTTGTTCACGAGTTTTGTATTTCTTCAGCGTGCTTGTTGATTTGTGAAGGGCTATGTATATTTCGTTTGGAGTTTGAACTACGTTATTCTACTATTGAATCTTCTAATATACGCAATATAATTATATGCTTTTCTCTTTAGATTTTCAAGATTTTAGACTAATCGATTGTCATATTGTTGGCGGCTCGCACCGGCAACAGCACCAGTCAGGCTCTACGGATGATAAAGGCCATAAGAAATAGAGGTCGACAAAATGCATAGAGACTTTTATAGGTTCCTACATAGTTTCCAACACCAAATCATTCCATCGGCCTTTTTTTTTCCAGTTCAAGTTGTTTCACATTACTATCACTTCAAGATTTTTTTTGGCCTCATGATAAAATAATTGCATGGACCCAAACCATGTGGGTCAGGCGAATCATATAAATTAAAATCCACTTCAATACACATGGGATCCACATGATCAACAACGGTAGAAGAATATTAAAAGTGTCAAAAGTTATATATGATACTCACTTTAGTGCCAAAATTTTTCGCAGGATCACTTGAAGGCCAAATCGGAAAAAAAATAATCACTTGAGTTTTAATGGCAAGAAATTCCAACCAAAATAATACATGACTTTTATAATTAAAAAATTTATATGACTTGGCATATTATATAGTCCACGTGGAATTTCCACATGGCATGCTTAGCATTGAAGTGATCACTTTTTAACGACGAGTGGCATTGAAGTAATTACTTTAAACAAAATTTGACACTCAAACAATCATCATTTAAAACTTTAGATGACGTCTTTTAGGGGTTATATGCTAACTGAGCATGCCAAATTGAGAAACTAATAAAATATGGCTACGTTGCATTTCCAACAATCCAAATTGGAGTTAGGACTTAAGTGAACCTTTTTTTAACAAGTGGCAACTAAATAATTCGAAAAGAAAAAACTTTTGATACTAAAGTGATTACCATACACAACTTTTGGCAATTCTAATATCCTTCCGGTCAACAACCAAGATTATTTGTTCCACCATAGATTATAGTGTCCCTTAATGACCATTTGCGATGATCCAAGGAAACCCTATAATAGTTTAATTTTTGCAATGATTGTTTTCCATTGATCCGATACCATGATTACAATTGGATGTGGTCCTACGAAATCTTAGATGGTATCAAAGTATGAGTTCATGAGTTCAAGTCTTTCCCGGCCTCATTTGTCTCACCAATTAAATATATTCACGCTTAGTACTAGACAAAAAGACTAGACAAAGCACGGGGGAAGTGAAAGAATATTTGAATATTGAACCACACTTTCATCTAATAACTAAATATTTTAAGGCAGTTGGTAGTGGTCTCAAAAAATTCCACAATCTCTAACAATGATGAACATATTAATCACTCAATCCAACAATGTGTGTCCATCTCTCATATTCAATTATTAATCAAAAGTCACCTGAAAAAAGAAATTATAGGTTCTTCAATTATTTATCAAAAGTCACGTGAAAAAAGAAATTATAGGTTCTCGTTCTATCATCATATAACAGCTTAAGTCTAGACCCCTCGTACAGACAATATTTTGGAGCATAGTGTAGTATGGAGATAGCTTACCTCGACCCCTACCCAGGACTTTGGTATTTTGTATGTTGCACGGCCAATTTAGTTAAGTTGTAAATCTAAAATGTGAAATTTAAAAAGAAAAAAAGCATAAATAAGTTATCTACACTCGTGTGATTTTCTTTAGGGATTAATGTTTGATTTCATTTTCACATGGTATTCATAAAAAGAGTATAATATTTTAAAAGACACGTGCCGAGTGTGATGTTCTAGGGTGTCACACCAGGTCACCCTTGCCAACGATCCATTGCACGCATTGCGATGCCTACGTGTGTTCAACGCCGCAACAGCGCATGCAGCGTCCATTAGAGGGGCGCCACCCATCAAAATGCTCACTTCAACGAGTTCTACGTGTCTGTCTGATGAAAGTCAATTTTCATCCGACAAAAATTCCGAAAATAGGCGGAATAAGTACACTAATGGTGTCATAAGTTGTATACGGCGCTCACTTTAGTGCCAAAAGTTTCCGTCGGATCACTTAAGTGCCAAATCGGAGGAAAAAGGCTCACTTTGGTGCTACCAATGAAAGATTCCGGCCACCAGCGAAAGATTCCGGCCAAAATAATTACGTGACTTTTTTTTTTAAATCGACAAGGCCTTAAACAACGTCATTTTGCTGTCCTACATGGATGGCCTCACAAAAACGACGCCATTTAACTCATGGGGAAGAAATTAGGGTTTCGACGGGATCGAAGCCGCGGCCGTCGTCGGGGTTGGGTTGAAGTCGGGGTCGAAGCTGCGGCCGTCGAGTGGCCATCATCGAGGTCGGGGTAGGGTCAAAGCTACAGTCGTCAAGTGGCCATCATCGGGGTCGGGGTTGGGGTTTGAGCCGTGGCCATCGAGTGGCCATCATCGTGGTTGCGGTTGGGGTCGGGGTCAGGGTTTGAGCCGCAGCCATCGAGTGGCCATCGTCGCGGTCGCGGTCGGGGTTGGGGTCGGAGCTGCAGCCACCAAGTGGCCATCGTCGGGGTCGGGGTCGGGATCGAGGTCGGAGCTGCTACCGTTGAGTAGCCATCGTCGAGGTTGGGGTCGAAGCCGTGGCCGCCAAGTGCAAGGACCATCAAGGACGGTGACAGCCAGAGATTAGGGTTTTGAATTGGGGGAGACACCAAACGGCGTCGTTTTGGTGTTAGGATGCTGACTGTGTTTTCCGGTGAGCCACATCAGCTTAAAAAATTAATAAAAAAGTGCCGCGTCGGATTTCTGGCCAACCGGATCGGAGTTGGCACCAAAGTAAGCTTTTTCAAATTTTTTGACACTTAAGTGATCCGACGGAAACTTTTGGCACCAAAGTGAGCGCCGTACACAACTTATGGTACCATTAGTGTACTTATCCCGAAAATAGGCCAATTTTAAAGGTTCCAATGGCGGCTTGATACTACTTGTAAACCACGAAAATAGCACCCTAGAATCACCATAACATAATTCACAACACACTAATGGAGAAAGAAAAGATTTGCGCACTTAATTTTGGTCCATCATTCTTGATGCGAAATAGCAATAAGAAAAGTTCAAGTACTTCTCCTCTATAGCTTTCTATATTGTTCGCTCAATGATGACTGCCCCTCACAATTAGCATTTAGTAACTACTCCTTATATGAGATTATTTGTGCATCAAGGTTAGCAAAGAAATTTAAGCATTGTTTATAAAGTTTTAAACCATAAACTCTCTCATCCCAAATAGGCTCTACTCCGCCCTCACAAGTCAACCCCTCATTAAAGCAATCAAGACTCTTTGTATCTCACCTTATAAGACAAATCCCATAAAAAAGATAAAAATTAATCTCAATTAGTGTAGTTCACATTACAAAAACTCACAATTCAATCACGACAAAAATCGAGTCACACCACCTCCAATGTAACATCCCGGGTCCCACTTGTGTGATATTGTCCGCTTTGGACACTGAGTCCTCACGGTTTTAAAACGCGTCATACTATTAAAGAAACCCAAGCCTTAGACGATGCCTGGCAATGCCAGAAGACCGCCGAACTGAGAGTAGGCCGTGCTATATGCTGAGGGTTTGGGAATTTCTCCGAGTCCGTATTGGTTAGTAATTTAATGATTTGGCCTAGGTTATTATTTGTAGAATTTAAATTGATTTATTTAATTATTTTTCCGGAAATTAGGCCGGGATAGCCAGCGACCGAAATCTCGTGCTGATCGTCGTGGGCCCATAACCCACAGGTCCCAGGATCGAAACCTGGCTCTGATACCAAGTGTGACGACCCGAGCGGCGGTGCGCGGGGAGGAGGGATGGCGGTGCGTCCGCGCCTCCTGTCCTCGGATGCGCACAAGGGAAGGGGAAGGGATTTCTCTCCCTCTTGTCCCACATCGTTTAGGGAGGGGTCATGGGCCTTGTATATAAGGCTTGGGTTTCTTAACTTATGAGACGCGTTTTAAAGCCGTGAGGACTCAATGTCCAAAGTGGACAATATCACACAAGTGGGACCCGAGATGTTACAAATGGTATCAGAGCCGACTCCCGACAGCATGTGGGGCCACATCGAGGATGCTGTCCTCCCAAGGGGGGGAGAGTGTGACGACCCGAGCGGCGGTGCGCGGGGAGGAGGGATGGCGGTGCGTCCGCGCCTCCGGTCCTCGGATGCGCACAAGGGAAGGGGAAGGGATTTCTCTCCCTCTTGTCCCACATCGTTTAGGGAGGGGTCATGGGCCTTGTATATAAGGCTTGGGTTCCTTAACTTATGAGACGCATTTTAAAGCCGTGAGGACTCAATGTCCAAAGCGGACAATATCACACAAGTGGGACCCGAGATGTTACATCCAACCAATGCAATAGCGTTGGCCCCAACACAACCTCTCATTAAAACTGCTAGAAAAAAAAAAAAAAAAAAACTTAATTGGTGAATAAGACGAATATGTTAAAACTTTGGATAGCTCGAGCTCCAAGAAGAGGTCTAAGAACCCACCGGCAGGTAACGTAGTTGGCAAGTTCTTCCTCTTCCCACCGTAGGGTTAGGAGTTCGAATCTTCTCATTGCTAGTGTCTTAAGTGAGGGGCCTTGATGGTGAGGTCCTTGACCAGCGATATTGACACCAAATAGTGGCTTACAACAACGTTCGATGGTGCCACAGAGCACAGTCGGGCGGTGTGACCCTATAAGGGGGCTCAGATGAATCCTCGGTCATAAAAATAAAAATAAAAAAAGAGGTCTAAGAGATCCATAGCGCTTCGAACATTAGTCTCTCACTATGCTTTTCGTACAACCCTCGGAGTGGTGACTATGAAAGATGAAATGAAAGTCCTACGACAAAAATTTATTATATAAGGAGGAGTTCAGACCACTTAATAATGTAGAGCTGATGGTTTCGTTAGTGAACTATCATAAACCCGTGAGAATATATGCATTGAGTCTCATCTGGTGTGCCAGAGATGACAAGCGTCCTCTCACTATTCCCGGGACGAGGTCCGTGCACTATGACCTTTGCACCAGAAATCTATTGAAAAGGCATCATAGGGTAAACTTAAGTTGAACTGAACTATAATAAATCCAAATCTGATTGCTAACGGTTGGAATACAGTAGAGAATGACAAGAATGGTGTGTCGACCTTTCATCTCTTGTATCTAGTTTTATCTGTCAGAAGTAATCATCAAGGATTATATACCAATAAGGACTTGCATTTCATGGCATTCTTTTCTCAGAGAAACAAAGTTAAGGATGAACTTACGTGGCATCGCCGGCTTGATAATCGTGTTTTACAGCTTTTCTGGTCTGATGATTTGATTTCAATAAATAAATCCACTGGCACATTATGCACAAGTTGTCCGATTAGTAAAAGTTCAAGATTGTCATTTTCTTTATCCAATTCTCAATGTTCCCATCCATCGGAGAGAAAATACATTGTGATCTTGGGGACTAAGCCCAATTCTTTCTATGCAAAAAATTTCAATATTATATGGTCTTTATTGATGATTTCTCTCAATATGTTGGTTGTATCCATTGAAGCGAAAGTCGGATTTCTATAAGATTTTTCTATCTTTTAAGAAATTAGTTGAAAATCAGCTTGACAAGAAAATTAAAGTTTTTCAATCCGATGGAGGAGGTGAATTCACGAGGAATAATTTTCTCACGCATCTTCATGAATTTAGCATACAACTACAATTCTCTAGTCGAGGTACTCCAAAAAAAAATGGTGTTGCTGCGAGGAAACATCAAAAAATTGTTGATCTAGGGCTTGCTACACTATTTAAGGCATTTTTGCCACTCAACTATTAGGTGGAAGCTTTTACACCAATGAATTATTTAATAAATCAGCTTCCTTCAACTGCTTTGGGCAACCGAAGTCCATACTTGGTCTTATTCAAGAAGGATCCTGATTACTCATTACGCCAAGTGTTCGGCTCTCGTTGTTATCCATATTTAAGCAACTATGCAATGAACAAATTTGACAAGCGCTTTTTGCCGTGCCTATTCTTGGGACATAGTGAGAATCACAAAGGATACTGTTGTCTTCATCAATCTACCAGTCATGTTTATACATCTCGGCATGTTTTTTATAGCATTATTTTCTTTTAGCTTCTTCTTCTCAGATTTCTACCATGACCAGGGAGAGGGAGAGCTATTGCAATGGAATTCAACTGTAAGTCCATCACAAACAAATGCTTCGAGTAATCATTGGACCATGTCCCAACCTAGTCCAAAAGTTGATCAAAATGTTGGTTCACTAAAATATCTTGAATCTGCAAACATACTGATTTTTTTTCTCTTTTGATTTGTTACTTCAATAGTATACCCTGGTATCCTTTCAATGAATTTTCCATTTACTTAAACATTGAATAAAAGAGGAATGGTATGTCGACATTTTGCACCTTCACATGAAATGTAGCTTATTTAGTAAGGCAAAAGAGCAAAGCTTCGTAGAACCAATAAAAGGATTAACATAGTTTCCAACATCCTAAACATGGATGGGATAGTCAAAATATATTGAAATGGACGAAACCATCCATCTTTTATTATTGTTCGATAAGTGCAAATGTTATTTTTCTTTTCGGGTACTATTAGAATAAAGGATATTCTGCTGGATGCATTCACGTCTGGTTTCCTTGGAAACTTCGAAGTGTTTGTCGCCCAAAACAAATGCAACACTTCGATCGAACATATGATGAGGAGACTGACCGATCTCTGATTCCTCCGTAGCCCATGAGGCGACGTCTTCATCAGTTTATGAGAAGACGGCAAAGACTACGTAGAAAACCTAAACTGCAGACACACTTGCCATGTGATGCCAAAGAGTATCACTCAGAGATGCTGACTAATCAAGACTTCCCGTCTTCTTCTTCTTCAATCCAGTGTATAAATACAGTCACATCTTCTTGGGAAACCTATCGTGCATCCAACGATCATAGCTCAAAATGTCTCCGAAACAATTCGTTCCCACCCTCCTGCTCTTGTTTCCCCTGACATCGGCGCATGCAACGATGTACGAAATCATTGACTATTCTCTAGAGCCCCCCAGGGGAAACCAATATGCTGATGATTTGAGCAGTGACTACAAAGCTCGTGTCCTATTCGGTGCCACCGAACAAGTTTTGAGCACCTTCAATCAAAAGGAAGGTGAGGGCAAGAGGTACGATACAGTAACTCTCCGAATTGAGAGCTTTGCTTCCCAACACGCAGTCGCCAGTACTAAAGACAACGTCATTCTGTTGAACGCGGATTAAGTCTGACGCTATCAAGGAGACATAAAAGAAGAGTCCGCCGGAGTGGTGTACCACGAAATGACCCACGTTTGGCAATGAACTACTGGCAACGGTATGGCCCCTAGACGGCTTATCAATGGCATTGCCGATTATGTGAGATTGAAAGGCGGGTATGCATCCAAAGGCTGGCCGAGGAAGGGCTCAGGATCGAGATCGGACGATGGTTATGCAGTCACACCTTATTTTCTCGACTACTGCAATGACCTCGAGCACGGCTTTGTCACGGAGCTTAATGCTCTCATGAAATATTCCTACTCTGAGACGTTCTTCATCCAGGAGCTCGGAAAGTCTCTGCACGACCTGTTGCGCGATTGTAAACTTGCTAATGGTACCACAGGAATCCCCGGTAGCGAGGAGGGCCATCGAAAGCCAATCACATGCACCCGCCCCTTTGACAATTCCATCCCATGGAAGACAGATGATGTGCTGAAGAACAACGCCGCCTTGAATTCCCTGGAGAATAACAATTACTTTCGCATGGAGTTCGATGGAGTTGTGCTTGACGCTAAGGACTTTCAACAAAATGACAATGCAGAGAGCGCACAAGCCTTGGGCTGGCTCGCTGAGCTCTCCGCCATGCTCGAAAAGAATGGCGCACCGATTCCATCGGTCAATTCAAGGAAACTAGACCCAAATTGGCAGAGAGCAAAAGGTAGGACATCCAGATCGGAAACAGATATGCCCGTGACCAACTGGTAAGCTTAACAGCGGTTTTATTCCGCTAGTACGGGCGACTCGTCCATGATTATGCACAGCCATGCTCGGTAATAAATAAGTGCTACGTTTTCGTTCGCAAGCTCTGTATTGCTTCAGTATGCTTGTTGGTTTGTGAAAGGCGTACGTGTATTTCGTTTGGAAGTTCGAACTATGTTATTCTGCTGTTGAATCTTCTATGACACGCAATGCAATTCCCTTCTGTTCTCTATAAATTTTCAAGACTCTTAGACCCGTCGATTGTATTGTACTGTCGGCGGCTCGCCGGCGACGACAACAGTCTGGTTCTACCTATGATAAGGCTACGAGACGTGGAGATTGACACACGATGCATTTGTCGTAGAGACTGCAATAAGTTCCTAAAGAGTTTCGAACGCCAAATCATTCTGTCAGCCTTACTTCTTGTGGGAGTTGTTTCGCATTATTGCCACTTCGAGATCTTCTATGGCCTCGTGAGAAAAAAATACTTGCGCGGACCCGATCCACGGGACCGGCTTAATCATAAAAGTCTAAAACAAGTGAACTATACGTGGGATTCACAGGATGAACGACCAAGATTATTCAGTCCAGATTCTAGCAATAATATGTTCCTTAGTGACCATTTTCAACGATCACAGAAAATGAGCAATGTGAAATATATTTTCCAAAAAATGATTATTTTTATTATTTAGAAAAATTAGTCAATAAAAAATATTTCATTACTGATAACAATCTATACTCAACTATTTTTGTGGGCAATGAAAAAATTTCCATTTATTTTTTTTTAAATGATGTAATCTATTATTTTTGGAAAATGTTTTCCAAGTCATTCATTTTCCGTTAAATGAATGCACTTTTATTTTTTGTTGTGGTTGCTTTATATGGTCAAATGGAGCCTTAACAAGGGTCTCAAGGATGTAATTAAGCATCGGTATAGGTCAACTCTCAAAGTACTGATTACATATTATACAAACAAACAAACAAAAAACGAAGAAGAAGAAGTCGGTGCATTAAAAACTGAAAGGTTTTCTTGATTAACTTGTTTACAAGTGCATCAGTAGCGGTCCTTGACAAAATTCATTTTGTATCTATATACAGATTGATCCCTTTAGCTTGTGCAATTCGAAACTAATTAACAGCGCGAAACTTGTCTACTTTTGCTTGTTCTCGCCCGACGTAAATCAAGTGAACAGAAATGGCGAGACCGTAGAGAATGTTTCGAGCTGTGGAAAAGATTGTACACTCCTTACCATATAGGTGAGAATCCATCTCCATTTTCAGACAGGTATGACCTATCCCATTTGTCTCATTCAAAGTTTGCACGAACAAAGAGTGCAAGCTGTACTTGCCCATGCTACCCCGTTTTATGAAGATTAGGAACCGTTTATTTTGCAGAAAATAAATAATTTAATAAATATTTTCTTGAAAATAATCGCGTATACCGCTTCCAATAATTGATCAATGAAAAATATTTTCGTGATCAATAACAATTTATGACTAAACATTTTCATGAATATTAAAACATTTACTGAAGATATAATATACTGTTTTTAGGTAAAACATTTCGGAATCAATCATTTTCTGTGAAGCAAACAGAATATTTATCCCTAAAATACAAAAATGATCGAGGCCATTCAAAATCCCCAGTCCAAAAATTATCACTCCTGCCTTAGTATCAACCTCAACAGACACCAAATCACGCCATCTCCGACCACCGTCATGGCAATGGCCCCGGCACAACATCTCTCTCTCGCCCAATCTCTCCCTCTCCCTCTTCACGGCTCGGCCGATGCCCGCATGGGTCCTCATAGCACCTCTAGAAACTAGAAGGAAACTTGATGAGTGAATAAAAGGATATGTATAAAACATTTAAGTAAAAGTCTAGAGTCCCTGGCCTGCAGACAAGAATAATCTAAAGAAGAAAC
Source organism: Eucalyptus polyanthemos subsp. polyanthemos (assembly GCA_017140185.1). Classification (NCBI taxonomy): domain Eukaryota; kingdom Viridiplantae; phylum Streptophyta; class Magnoliopsida; order Myrtales; family Myrtaceae; genus Eucalyptus; species Eucalyptus polyanthemos. The sequence continues at coordinate 17,507,963 of CM029463.1, read as the reverse complement.
TTGATCCAATGGAGAATCTTGCAATAGCCATTTTATTTTTTTCAATTTCCTATTTTACAATGTACAAGAATGAAATATAAATATCTCTCTGCGGAAAAAGAATAACTATGAAATTTATGACAAAAATCTTTCCAAATGAATTGGCTTTCTAATGTTTGTGTACCCCTTACAGAGAAGAAACTGCTCAAAAATGCAGAGCCGATGGTTTCGTTAGTGAATGTGTAGTCAGGAACCGGTGAGAATAAACGCATGAAGAAGACTTTGCGCAGCTTGAGCCTCATCCGGTGTGCCAGAGATGACAACGGTACTCTCACTTTTCCCCAGAGGAGGTTCATGCACTGTAACCTTTGCACCAGAGATCTATTGAAATTTATGACAAAAATCTTTCCAAATGAATTGGCTTTCTAATGTTTGTGTACCCCTTACAGAGAAGAAACTGCTCAAAAATGCAGAGCCGATGGTTTCGTTAGTGAATGTGTAGTCAGGAACCGGTGAGAATAAACGCATGAAGAAGACTTTGCGCAGCTTGAGCCTCATCCGGTGTGCCAGAGATGACAACGGTACTCTCACTTTTCCCCAGAGGAGGTTCATGCACTGTAACCTTTGCACCAGAGATCTGATTTTTTTCTCTTTTGATTTGTTTCTTCAATAGTATACCCTGGCATCCTTTCAATGAATTTTCCATTTACTTAAACATTGAATAAAAGAAGAATGGTATGTCGACATTTTGCACCTTCACATGAAATGTAGCTTATGTATTAAGGCAAAAGAGCAAAGCTTCGTAGAACCAATAAAAGGATTAACATAGTTTCCAACATCCTAAACATGGATGGATAGTCAAAATATATTGAAATGGACGAAACCATCCATCTTTTATTATTGTTCGATAAGTGCAAATGTTATTTTTTTTTTCGGGTACTATTAGAATAAAGGATATTCTGCTGGATGCATTCACGTCTGGTTTCCTTGGAAACTTCGAAGTGTTTGTCGCCCAAAACAAATGCAACACTTCGATCGAACATATGATGAGGAGACTGACCGATCTCTGATTCCTCCGTAGCCCATGAGGCGACGTCTTCATCAGTTTATGAGAAGACGGCAAAGACTACGTAGAAAACCTAAACTGCAGACACACTTGCCATGTGATGCCAAAGAGTATCACTCAGAGATGCTGACTAATCAAGACTTCCCGTCTTCTTCTTCTTCAATCCAGTGTATAAATACAGTCACATCTTCTTGGGAAACCTATCGTGCATCCAACGATCATAGCTCAAAATGTCTCCGAAACAATTCGTTCCCACCCTCCTGCTCTTGTTTCCCCTGACATCGGCGCATGCAACGATGTACGAAATCATTGACTATTCTCTAGAGCCCCCCAGGGGAAACCAATATGCTGATGATTTGAGCAGTGACTACAAAGCTCGTGTCCTATTCGGTGCCACCGAACAAGTTTTGAGCACCTTCAATCAAAAGGAAGGTGAGGGCAAGAGGTACGATACAGTAACTCTCCGAATTGAGAGCTTTGCTTCCCAACACGCAGTCGCCAGTACTAAAGACAACGTCATTCTGTTGAACGCGGATTAAGTCTGACGCTATCAAGGAGACATAAAAGAAGAGTCCGCCGGAGTGGTGTACCACGAAATGACCCACGTTTGGCAATGAACTACTGGCAACGGTATGGCCCCTAGACGGCTTATCAATGGCATTGCCGATTATGTGAGATTGAAAGGCGGGTATGCATCCAAAGGCTGGCCGAGGAAGGGCTCAGGATCGAGATGGGACGATGGTTATGCAGTCACGCCTTATTTTCTCGACTACTGCAATGACCTCGAGCACGGCTTTGTCACGGAGCTTAATGCTCTCATGAAATATTCCTACTCTGAGACGTTCTTCATCCAGGAGCTCGGAAAGTCTCTGCACGACCTGTTGCGCGATTGTAAACTTGCTAATGGTACCACAGGAATCCCCGGTAGCGAGGAGGGCCATCGAAAGCCAATCACATGCACCCGCCCCTTTGACAATTCCATCCCATGGAAGACAGATGATGTGCTGAAGAACAACGCCGCCTTGAATTCCCTGGAGAATAACAATTACTTTCGCATGGAGTTCGATGGAGTTGTACTTGACGCTAAGGACTTTCAACAAAATGACAATGCAGAGAACGCACAAGCCTTGGGCTGGCTCGCTGAGCTCGCCATGCTCGAAAAGAATGGCGCACCGATTCCATCGGTCAATTCAAGGAAACTAGACCCAAATTGGCAGAGAGCAAAAGGTAGGACATCCAGATCGGAAACAGATATGCCCGTGACCAACTGGTAAGCTTAACAGCGGTTTTATTCCGCTAGCACGGGCGACTCGTCCATGATTATGGACAGCCATGCTCGGTAACAAATAAGTGCTACGTTTTCATTCGCAAATTCTGTATTGCTTCAGTATGCTTGTTGGTTTGTGAAAGGCGTACGTATATTTCGTTTGGAAGTTCGAGCTATGTTATTCTGCTGTTGAATCTTCTATGACACGCAATGCAATTCCCTTCTGTTCTCTATAAATTTTCAAGAATCTTAGACCCGTCGATTGTATTGTACTGTCGGCAGCTCGCCGGTGACGACGACAGTCTGGTTCTACCTATGATAAGGCTACGAGACGTGGAGATTGACACACGATGCATTTGTCGTAGAGACTGCAATAAGTTCCTAAAGAGTTTCGAAAGCCAAATCATTCTGTCAGCCTTACTTCTTGTGGGAGTTGTTTCGCATTATTGCCACTTCGAGATCTTCTATGGCCTCGTGAGAAAAAAAATACTTGCGCGGACCCGATCCACGGGACCGGCTTAATCATAAAAGTCTAAAACAAGTGAAATATACGTGGGATTCACAGGATGAACGACCAAGATTATTCAGTCCAGATTCTAGCAATAATATGTTCCTTAGTGACCATTTTCAACGATCACAGAAAATGAGCAATGTGAAATATATTTTCCAAAAAATGATTATTTTTATTATTTAGAAAAATTAGTCAATAAAAAATATTTCATTACTGATAACAATCTATACTCAACTATTTTTGTGGGCAATGAAAAAATTTCCATTTATTTTTTTTTAAATGATGTAATCTATTATTTTTGGAAAATGTTTTCCAAGTCATTCATTTTCCGTTAAATGAATGCACTTTTATTTTTTGTTGTGGTTGCTTTATATGGTCAAATGGAGCCTTAACAAGGGTCTCAAGGATGTAATTAAGCATCGGTATAGGTCAACTCTCAAAGTACTGATTACATATTATACAAACAAACAAACAAAAAACGAAGAAGAAGAAGTCGGTGCATTAAAAACTGAAAGGTTTTCTTGATTAACTTGTTTACAAGTGCATCAGTAGCGGTCCTTGACAAAATTCATTTTGTATCTATATACAGATTGATCCCTTTAGCTTGTGCAATTCGAAACTAATTAACAGCGCGAAACTTGTCTACTTTTGCTTGTTCTCGCCCGACGTAAATCAAGTGAACAGAAATGGCGAGACCGTAGAGAATGTTTCGAGCTGTGGAAAAGATTGTACACTCCTTACCATATAGGTGAGAATCCATCTCCATTTTCAGACAGGTATGACCTATCCCATTTGTCTCATTCAAAGTTTGCACGAACAAAGAGTGCAAGCTGTACTTGCCCATGCTACCCCGTTTTATGAAGATTAGGAACCGTTTATTTGGCAGAAAATAAATAATTTAATAAATATTTTCTTGAAAATAATCGCTTATACCGCTTCCAATAATTAATCAATGAAAAATATTTTCGTGATCAATAACAATTTATGACTAAACATTTTCATGAATATTAAAACATTTACTGTTTTTAGGTAAAACATTTCGGAATCAATCATTTTCTGTGAAGCAAACAGAATCTTTATCCCTAAAATACAAAAATGATCGAGGACATTCAAAAGCCCCAGTCCAAAAATTATCACTCCTGCCTTAGTATCAACCTCAACAGACACCAAGTCACGCCATCTCCGACCACCGTCATGGTAATGGCCCCAGCGCAACATCTCTCCCTCTCCCTCTTCACGGCTCGGCAGATGCCCGCATGGGTCCTCATAGCACCTCTAGAAACTAGAAGGAAACTTGATGAGTGAATAATAGGATATGTATAAAACATTTAAGTAAAAGTCTAGAGTCCCTGGCCTGCAGAAAAGAATAATCTAAAGAAGAAACTTGATCCAATGGAGAATCTTGCAATAGCCATTTTATTTTTTTCAATTTCCTATTTTACAATGTACAAGAATGAAATATAAATATCTCTCTGCGGAAAAAGAATAACTATGAAATTTATGACAAAAATCTTTCCAAATGAATTGGCTTTTCTAATGTTTGTGTACCCCTTACAGAGAAGAAACTGCCAAAAAATGCAGAGCCGATGGTTTCGTTAGCGAATGTGTAGTCATGAACCGGTGAGAATAAACGCATGAAGAAGACTTTGCGCAGCTTGAGCCTCATCCGGTGTGCCAGAGATGACAACGGTACTCTCACTTTTCCCCAGACGAGGTTCATGCACTGTAACCTTCGCACCAGAGATCTATTGAAAAGGCATCATAGCGTAAACATAAGTTGAACTGAACTATACTAAATCAAAAACTGATAGCTACAGATTAAAATACAGTACAGAATAAAAAGAAAGGATGAAAGTATTATGATAATTTCCATTTACTTTGATATTCAAGAATAGAAGAATGGTATGTTGACATTTTGCACCTTCACATGAAATGTAGTTTATGTATTCAAGGCAAAGAACAAAGCACTGAACCAATAAAAGCATTTCCATAGTTTTCAACATCCTGAACATTAATAGTCAAAAGATAAAGGAATGGAAATTTTGGCCATTCACCTTAATCAAAACCTAAAAGATCTCAAATTTGATTCCTCCACCCTCTTTGCGTTCAAAACAAGAGTGTAGTCTACAATTTTTTAGGCCAAAAGAAACAAACAGAAGTATCAAACACTATTTGAGACAAGATACTCATGAATTCCAGTGTATCAGTCAACTCGAGTTCAGGGAGTAACAAGGGCACATAGCACTGGGCAAGAATATAATTGGCCTTCAAGACATGCACAGAAACGGTGCTTCTGTAAGATGAGGCCTTAGACAGAGTGATGGAAACATTTCAACTGACTACAAACACAAATTGAAAAGTAGAGCAGAACTTTTGTTTGCCAAATTAAGCACACCAAATGAAAGAGGTAATCTGCCAAACAAGCATGTATGAGTCTACCTGTCTCATCTACTCAAATTGCCACCGTTCTCCCCATACACACAGTGGATGACATTTTCAGGTACTGTAGTGTTCGTCACAATAGCAGATTTACTCCCACTGCACCATTTAGGTTATGCGGATTAGTAAACAGAAGAGTTGCAAGGCTAAAACTAATAAGTACGCTTTCTGTGGTATCCATTACAAATTCCTGACATTATTTAGGCACTTCACTGTATGCGTATGCACAAGACAAGCATCGTTTGCATTATCTTGCTGCAATTGAGTAATTTGGTTTCTACAACTGCAGACATGTTTCAAAATTCACTAATAGGAAAATATTAATAACTTGGAACCAAATGGCTAATAAGTTTGCAAGCTTCAAGAACAAAAACTGAGAATCCCAGTTAACAGCAGTCCCACAAAGAGCATCAATAGTGAACTAATGGTTAAACAGTAACATGCAGGTCTCTTGCCATGGAACGCCATGACTTAGTCTTCAAATACTAAAATCAATTGGGGTCAACTTTCAAGTGATAAAGGAAATCTAGAACATGGAAATTGCTCAATCACACCCTCAAAAAGAAAGAAAAGCCAACATGATCCATAAACCCAAATCCTTTCTACCTTTAAATGCCACCTCTCATATTCTTGACAAAAAAAGTAATGCAATATGCTCTTATAGGTAGACCACAGACTACCAACCTGCCTAGTTCTGTACCACTTCTTAGTGATGTCAAACCTCTGCCAACATCTGAGTTGCTCCTTTGTGGAACTCTAGCAACTCCCTGCAAATAAAATGACCATAGAAGTGAATGTGCTCAGAAAAATATCCATTTGATCCCCACATACATTAAGTATGCACCAAAGAAATTTGAGCAAAGAGAACACACCTATGATGTCCACAACCTCGGTGGGGAAGGATGATCAAGATGACGCCTTAATTCAAGTTGATCTGTACTAGCTGTCAAAGTCGTGTATCTGCTAAGACCTGGAGAAACACCAGATGATGTGTCCAAACCCAGAGCAACAGGATCCTTTAGTCTTCCATAAGGACTACTCTCCGCCAAAACAGAGGAAGCCATCCTGCTTCCCAAATTGTTCGATGAGCTGGAAAGAATATTATCTTGCAGTCTACCAGTTATATTGTATAACGCATTTTTAACATTTTCTAACTCCCCTGAAATCTGCATAATAGACTAATTAGAATATAGTAGAAACCTATGTATATCTGCAAACTATTCTCAACAAGTTGTGTTCACTAGACATGCTAAAAGTTATCAATATGGTCCACACACATAAGAACCTTAGCATACACACAAAGCTATCACCACATATCAACCTTACAACTTTTAAGAGTTTCATGTAAATCCCCCAGAATATTAATAACACTGTAACAAGCATCTAATTAGAATGAATTCTCGTAAATCCAGGAGATGGCACATCTCTCAGTGGCTTGCAACAGAATCTTCTCAGTGGCACATCCCTTTCTTTTTTTCTTTTTTGGTCCACTATATTGTGCTTCATCTTTCATAGAACATAGGCCACATTTCTTGCACACGCGATGAAGATGAATCACAACATGATGACATAATTGTAATATTTTCATGAGACTCAGGTCATCTCCAAGCATCCATGAATAACCTTGAGAATCAAAATAGTTGATTCTTGATAGGTGGATAAAGCTTGCCTACTTGCAAAGACAAACAAGCAATCCGACAAAAAGATTAATCAACTCTTGAACAGTTGCACCACAATAGTTTTAGGCCTTTGGCATCATATTCAAACTGTAGCATACAACGCTAACCCCATGTTGACTTGAATACTCAAACTGTTCATATACTCAATTATATTTTTCTGCAAGAAAATTATGGTAAATTAAAATAGCTGCGGCATCACACCTCTACCACTTCATCATCCTCTAAAGCACACTTAGGGACCTGGTCACCCACCATTATCCAAATGTTAGTTCCTGTTATCCTCCGTGTTTCTGAAACGATAGAACCTCCTTTTCCCAACAAGCATCCAACGAGGTTCGACGGGACTACAAGACGAGCAGTAACAGGACTTGAGCCAGAATCCAGACCCTTTTCGGTGCCAGATTCAATTGACCTCATGAAAACAAGAACAACAGCCCTTTGTGCAGGTGAGTAGCATGATTCGGGATTCTGCATGGTATTTCAAAGCCAACATCACGTACATCTCAATCCATCAAAGGCTAACTGGATGTTAATTAGTAAAAGATACCAAATAACACACCTCAGAAGCCATAATAGTTATTAGTCACTCGTCAGACTCAGCAACACTAGGTCGAACACTTACTGAAGCACCTGATTCATTCTGAAGAGCCTTAACAATGGAGCCCCCCCTTCCAATGACACCCCCAACCCTGTCATTGGAACAAAGAATCCTGTAGCTAACTTCTTGCTGAAGTGCTTTTGCTTCAATGGTAGGGGCCCGGTCCGCTTCAACAGACAAAGGATGAACTCTTGCACCATAACTAACTGCTCCACTTGGCATTGCGGGTAACCCTGCGTTCCGCTGAGGAAGATCTACGTAAAAGTCAGGCAAAGTATGGCGGGATAAAGAATCAAGAGTTCTGCCACCAGTTGTCCGAGACTTGTCGGGTATCTTATCAGTTGGTGGACATGCTTGAAGGCAGCCACAGACCGCAACAAGTGCCTTCTCTACTCCATGAACTTCCCCTTCAATCTGCCACATGAGTGGATACTTACACACATAGCAACACCACAATAATAATTTTTCTAGGAGAAACATCACTTTATTCCTTATGGCATCCTTGGGCTCAACAAACTCCACTTAATTAACCACTTTCCCATATCTAGTGACGCAGGCCAATGATAATAGCATCATATTATGATAAGGTCGAAACTCCGAATAAAACTAGCAGACAAGCTGTTTGTATTTCTTATGTAACAAATTCTTTGCGACTAGACCACCCCATTGCCCTTCCCATGAGGTGAAACATAAGGTAGCAACATCTAATTGATCACTGATGCAATATTTTAGACAGCACAAGGCAAGGAAATGGGAACAAAATACACTCCAGTTCTCTCGTTCATTAACAAACGACAGTCAATTTTATCGGTCAAGGAAACCAAATGACATTTTGTACATGTGAACTTGTGAATCACACGTTAAAGTTACTTAGAAGGGCCCTGGTCATTGCTCTCTCATTCTTAGATTTACTCAAAGCCGCAGAAAGAATCCTAGTCAAGTCTTATCACTTAAAGTAACAATCTTCCAGCGGAAAGCCAAACAGGGCCTCGCCCCGATAGTCACACCAGCTATTTCATGCTGATTCAAGATGTAAACTTTCTTATACATGCTAAAACCTTTCCAAAAGGGCGCAAACGCCACCGCACCGCAATCATAAGAATCTTTAATTATCTATTAAATGGGCATAACTCTACCTTGAACGTTGCAAGCACTACCCCTGCCTCTATCATTTCTTCGCTGGCAGCAGCGCACGCGGGCAGCTGCTCTGTCAAAACCCTAATCTCACAACCACTGTCCTTCCTTATCTTCGCGCCGGCAATATTCTCTTTCCCTTTTTTTGTCATTGTGCCGGCGAGGGTCACTAGCAACCCTTGATGTAGTAACGTCCTTATACTGCCTCTATCATTTCTTCGCTTGCAGCAGCGCACGCGGGCAGCTGCTCTGTCAAAACCCTAATCTCACAACCACTGTCCTTCCTTTTCTTCGCGCCGGCAATATTCTTTTTCCCTTTTTTTGTCATTGTGCCGGCGAGGGTCACTAGCAACCCTTGATGCAACGTCCTTATAACTTCTTGTGAATAATGATTGGCAGCATACAAATTACATGTTACGTCTAGAGCAATAACCACTTATTGTAGTCATGATTATTAGCCTATAAACACCGTGATATTCATTGTAAAAGAAATGATTACATGCGCAAGTTGCCAATGTGTTTAATTTCTTGTCTTTTCATCAATATTTATTGCCCATTTACTTTTTGTACGTATATTTTCTTTGCATTAAAATTCTAAAAATATCTTCCCTGAATTTATGGCCCCGCCAATGGGTAGTGTTGAATGCTATTAATAAACTATTGTATCGTTATTTAAAAAAAAAAAAAAAAAACGCGTCTTTAACCTAAAATACTCATAAAATAAAGGAGTAGTTACCCTCGATCACTTGATTTTTAAAATGGTGGGTCACCAAAATCTCCAAGACCAGTCACGATATAACTTAACGGCTAGACTCTGCCATTTATTTATTGGTCATGTATTGCTTACTAAAACAAATAAAATTCTCTCAATAGAGTAATAATAAGTCTGTACTATTTGGGACCTTTGACCGGGTCCGAAGAGAAAAGTTCGTGGGATCCACCTTAAAAAAATAAAATAAAAAATAAAAAGGGCATCAACGATAGGAGTGAAAGGGATCCCTCGGAAGCGAGAGAGCTCGCGAGAAAGAAAAGAAAGAGAAAAGAAAAAGGAAAGAAGAAGAAAAGGGGGTTCACGCCAAGTGCTCGCTGGAACCCCTCATCAAGTTAATTTAACTCCATAAAGTCATGTGCCGTAAGTTATCGCGTCCCTTGTTCTTTCAATTAGATTAATTTTCAAGATTAAGACTTAATTTTGGAATTATGTTAAATTCGAGCTATGAAAACTGATTTTTGAGTTGTTGATCTATAAAATTTGATAAAAATAATAGTTTAGAGCATTGTAAAGCCGTACAATTTTACGGAATTTGATTTGAACTTACAGTTTATCCAAAATAAAATTATGAAGTTTCTTGTGCAAGATGAACAATGCATGTTTAGCGACTTTGGGGCCATATTTCGTCAGTTTTCGACTTAATTTTGGGTTGGTTAAGTTTGGGTTCTTGTATTACATTGTAAAGGCTTTATATTAAAATGTTTGGAATGTGGTTCAATGGAGATCGCAATGGCATGACCAAGTTTCGCACTCAAATTATGTATTGTGAACGGTTTAAATAATCTCTTCAAGTGTGCAATTTGTTAGCACGTAAAAGTTGTTCATTAATGTTTAGACTTAGGGCATGTTTGATAACTGGTCAATTGTTGGCTATTTATAATCTTTTTTCCCGAAATAAAAAAAGAACAAAAACCCATTTGGTAACGTCAGTTATTTTTTTTTTTTTTTTAATTCTGGAAATAGATTTGGAATAAAATCGAGAACTACAATCAAACCACTCTCTCTTCTTCTTTTTTTCTCTCTCTTTTCTTTTCTTCTTTTTGGGTTTTCTTCCTCCTTTAGCCAACTGTTGGGCTCGGCAATGGCTAACAACAAGGAAGAAGAAGAGAAAGGAAAAAGAAAACAAAAAGAAAAATCTCATAGAATTATTTAAAAATTAATAGAAATTCTTAGTCACAAAAAGAAAATTAAGAATAGTACCAAACATATTCCCACTCATTTTCAATTCTAAGGATATAAATTTTGTATAGTTACCAAATGCATTTGAATGTCCATAAACTCGTCCAGGGAACAAAATAAAAAAATAATTATTATTTTGAAGCAGAAATTATTCTTATGAACATAATAATTACCAAACGAACCCTTAGTATAGTGTTTTCATGGTTGTGGTGGCATGTTACTCAATTTTAATATTATTTCTCACTCATTTGATAGGAGGCCAAGTTCAACGTTTCAAAAATAGTGTGGATTATATATAGTATCGAATTACAAAATAACATTGTGTTTTCATAAAAAGCCGAATCAAGCATGCACTACTCTTTGGTTGTTTAAAATGCTTTGAAAGCGTGCTATGCAAACTATTATGAAATAAGAGTGCTCCATAGGGTGACAGCATATCGATGGGGACATTTTGAAGTTTGACTTTTGAATATAGTTTTTTTTTTGGTCGGAACTTTTGAATATAGTTTGACACCGCATCTTTCAAGCGAAAGATTAGGTTGTGGCATCCCGATTTTCTACTAGGATTTTGGGGTGAAAAAAGAATAAGTAAATCGAATGATGAGCAGTGAGCGCATCACGTCTACAAGAAAAACATCGAAGCGCACGATACTTCGATAAAATATATGCTCCGGGCTTTGTGCTCCTTCCTCAATTTATGTTCCTTCATCAATTACCGGAGGACGGCAAAAACAACGTAGAAACAGAGGTCAACTAATTGATATTTTCAAGTCATGTTCCTCTCCTATTCTATATAAATAGAGTCGCATCTTCTTGCGAAAACTACCGATCATCCAAAGATCATAGTTCAGGATGTCTCCGAAACAATTTGTTCTCGCACTCCTGCTCTTGATTTCTCTGACATCGACGCCCGTGATGATGTACAAAATCATCGACCATTCTCCTACAGCCCCCGGAGGAAACAAATACGCCGATGAATTGAGCAGCGACTACAGAGCGAGTGTTCTATCTGGCGCGGCTAAACAAGTTTTGAAGACCTTCAGTCAAAAGGAAGGTGAGGGCAAGAAGTACGATATGGTAACTCTCCAAATTGAGAGCTTTGCTCAGTCGCCACACGCAATTGCCAGTACTGACGACAACGTCATTCGGTTGAACGCGGATTATCTCCGACGCTATCAAGGAGATATAAAAGAAGAGTTCGCCGGAGTGGTGTACCACGAAATGACCCATGTCTGGCAATGGACCGGCATCGGTATGGCCCCTGCAGGGCTTATCAACGGCATCGCCGATTACGTGAGATTGAAAGCGGGGTACGCATCTAAAGGCTGGCCGAGGAGGGGATCAGGATCGAGATGGGACGAAGGTTATGCGGTCACGGCTTATTTTCTCGACTACTGCAATGGCCTAAAGCACGGTTTCGTCGCGGAGCTCAATGCTCTCATGAAAGATTCCTACTCTGAGGTTTTCTTCGTCGAGTTGCTTGGAAAGTTCGTGCACCAGCTGTGGCGCGATTATAAACTTGCTTATGGTACCACGAGAATCCCCGAGGGCAAGGAGGGTTATCCAAAGCCATACACACGCACCCGCCCCTTTGACAATTATGTCCCATGGAAGACAGATGATGAGCCAAAGAGCAACGCCTATTTGAAGTACCTAGAGTATAATAATTACTTTCTGTTGTAATTGGCAACGTAGCAGAAGCGGATCTTGCCTTTGTAATTAAGTCAGAAGCTATAAAATCGACAAGAAAGAAAAAAGGAACAATAAAAGGACACGAGAAATTTATGTGGTTCAGTTCGAATGTCGAAACCTACCTCCACCGAGAGAGTCGGAAAATAATCCGTTAATAAATCATAGAATTATAGAGTTTATAATCACTCACACACTCGAGTATTTCTCGACCTTAGTTTATATCTGTCGAAAACGAAATTCCTAAAAAAAAAAAAATGGACCGATACTCAAAGGATTGAATATCGAAAACGAATGCGGAAACATGCCTGAGAAACATATAACACCAATCAAAAGCATGTCACGAAGACGAGCATACCTCACAATTAAGTACCCGTTGCAGTCATAAAGGAATGGATTGAAATCTTTGAGTTTGGCCCAACATGGACGGACAGGCCTAACTTGGCCCATCAAATAAAAAAATCTATCATCTCTCACTCGCCAGACCTCTTTCTTCACCTCTCTGCAATGTTCATACTAATAAATAATATGTGCTACTAGCATATTTCAAAAGCTCGTTGTCATACATCTGTTAGAAATATATAACAGCTCATAATAAACATTATATTTTTTAGTAAATATAGTATACAATACCCTAAATAGAATGATCACATTTATATCTCTCTTAATCTTTTTTAATATGATAAATTGTATTCACAATTATGATTATCTCAAAACAATTATAATTAGTCAATTAGTAAATACAAAACTAAAATGTAACTCTCCAAACTTGATCTTCCTCTTTTATTGAAAATCTCAATTTCAGTTCAACTTGCTTTTCTAACAATATCTCATTAAATCGAATTAATTTATGATCATTTGCAACATTCTAAGATAGCAAACATTGAATATAATTCTTGAGAATAAGTATGAGTTATAAAGGCACTTAATTGATGAACTCTTTTTTTCAAGAATCTCACGTGGCATAAAAGTTGAGATAAAAAATTTTGCCACTCTTATTGATCATCTCATGCATACGTAATCTGAAATACGTATTATGGTATTAACTTATTTCTCATTAAGCATATATCTACACTTTCAATACCATATGGATAATAATTCAAACATACCTAATGTCTAACTTAAGTTTATGTATCTACTCCCTTAAAAATCTATTAGAACTTACATTTGACATCAAAGATAGATAAAGTAAAATATGTTGATTGTTTTACTTTCGAACATGATAAATATTATGACATCATCTTAACATTCAATTAACGCGACATCTATATTGTCACGCCCCAATCCTCCGAGCGAGTGCCCATCCCTCCTTGGTAGATTAAATGCAATATCCTAGGACACGTCGTCAACACATTCATTTTAATACACATGTGAAAGCAAATAAATAAATCCCAAGACAACAATCAGATGTGATAGAAAAGTAGGGTCATAATTTTTCAAAACTAAAACAAACCTTTTTTATAAACAAACATGTTTATTTACAAGACCAGGCTGTTTACAAAATGTTGGCTCATCCAAAAGAGAACTATCTTATGATTTATTAGTTAGACCCGTTTGCCGATTCTGGTCTCTCCACTTTCCCAAACTCCGAGGCTTCAAGTCTTCCACGATTATCAACTAGGGACCTAAAAATGTCATTCCACAACGGAATGAGACAATGTCTTAGCAAGTTTAACTCCCTAAGTCCCGACTAGTAAGAAAATATGCCCACAAGAACTGCCTAAGCAAAATCACGAGATAAAAGGCTTACCTTTGCCTCAAACTCCTCCTACAAATCAGTTTTAATTTAAATGCTTACAAACCATACCATCCAATCACATCAGATCGAATCCTCAATCAATCGACTCAATCGATTACATGTCATCACGATCATCCCGATTACAGCTAAACATGGGCACAGCCTACTACTAAATGTTTAGCGGTGAATTACTGCCCGATGGGCACAGCTTGATTCAAGTTAGGCGATAGATTACGACCCAATGGCACAATCTGTATGAGGTGATTAATTACGGCCTAGAAGGTACAACCTTTATGAGGTGGATAATTATGACCCAAAAAAGCACAACCTCTATAAGGTGGACAATTGCAGCCCAAAAATGCACAACCTCTATGAGGTAGATAATTACGGCCCAAAAAGGCACATTCTCTATGAGGTGGATAATTATGACCCAATGGGCACAGCCAAATCCAAATTCGGTGATTTTCTTAACCTAACCCACATTCTCACACGATTATTCACTCAGGGCCAAAGACATTGTACTCCACCATTAAGTTCTTCAATTAACTTAATGTTTTGGCCTATATCCCTTGTATTAAAAATATCCAATAAAAATTTATCGTGTGTGAATACACGGTCAACCCTAGCCAAAATACAATATTTTTCTTCTTAAAAATCCCACTACAATTCACAAATTCATTTTTCGCATTGTAAACTTACGCCTAATAATTTTATGATTAATTACCATCATTAATTAATTTTGGGATAATTACCTATAATCACAAATCACATTCAATCAATACAAATTAGAACTCAATTAAATAAACAGATCACATCAATGCAGTCAGCACGAAATTCCGATCATCGATTATCCTGGTCTAATTTCTGAAAATTAATTAATTATGAAAAATAATAAATAAATGTCAATAAATGCAACTTAGGCCTATAAAGCCTAATTAAAGCCAAGACGGGCCCAAGAAATTTTTGAACCACTCTAGATAAATACTAGAGCTTGTTTAGGCTCTAACTACACTATTCTGACCATCTAACATGCAATAACGGATAATTAAATCGCTAATGTAATATAATTATTCATTTAATCCAGACTTAGTCTAAACTAAACAACCCTTAAGCATCATTAACCTATTAACCATGGATAAGTGAGTTAAACTCACTTGATTTGCAATACGATTGGATCAAAATGATGGGGACGCGATGAGGGTCGAGAAACTCCATAGTGGGAATGCCTTTCGAGGTCGGGAACGGCCCAAAAACGGCCCCAACAATGGTTGGAAAAGGAGAAGGAGGGCTACAGCGGCCTAGGCGAGCAAATGCGGTGGCATACGACGATGGTGGTAGTTCCAACGGTGACCTGAGCAAGCTTGGCGAGCTGCTAGAAGCATGGGCTGGGCGAGAAGACACAACTGGGGTGATAGCGAAGTGCAACAAGCGGGCGAGCACGCAGGGGCGCGCAACGGCGAACGGCGATGGCTCTAACTTCGGCATGTGGCCGCCGCAATAGAGGGGGGGTATGCTCAGCCAGTTTCTCGATTTGCCGGAGTTCTTCTAGCCTGAAGATGGAGGAGCTCGACTGAAATGAAGGGGGAGGAAGGAAGAGGGACCAGTTGGATAAGGGAGGACCACCTTGGTCTCTCTTATTTATGCCTTTGTCCCCCTTGGTGGCCCCACTTGGCTTGCTGTCTTCCACAGTAAAATTTCCAGACTAAAACACCCCTTCTCGAAGCTTGAAGTGGCCCAAAAATTAGGTTCATGGGGGTCTTACGAATTTCATTTGATTTCCCTCAAATTGGACTTCATTCCTTCTTGAACCAACTCAATTTGGCTTCGAAAAATCCAACCGTCGAGTCTTCGATCAAATTAGCATTTTTCCTCACCAATATAACTTACTTGCTTCCCAATTTCATGATTAAAAAACGGTCCTCTAAATTTTCTGAACAAAAATTATCTTATCTTGACTTTTTCCCAAAAAGTCTCAGGTTTGCAGAAAAATCTTCAGAGACTGAGTTGACATTCCTAAAATAATTTGTGACATGACAAAATTTTCAATTTATGAAATCGGATTCAAATTCGCAATTGATTTTGATTTGACGTGATTTTAGCGTAACCTAAGCAACCCGGTATCTTTCAAAAAAATTTAAAGCGAATGACCCGTGGTCGATTTTTTTCGAGCCACAATGAACCCCTTCGACACATTGGCAACTCTCAGTGATTGTGAAAATCTCAAAATTTCAAATATGAACACAATGTACCAAAATGATAGATGAATCAGTTTAATACCAATCGATGAGAATTTTGCAATTTAGTAAAATTACTCACGTTTAATCACATATCTCAATTGAACTGACATACCTCTAATTTCCAATCGATCTTACTATGCCGTGATGATCTCAATAGATGAACACGGTCAAGGAGTCGGTTCCTAGTCGAATTCTTAAATTTATTGCAATAAAATCCCCTAGTGGCTTCCCCAAATCATCTAGTTATCTCATGAGTAACCATCTTAGAGAAAAGCACCATAGTCATGTCGATGAAAAACCCAACTTATCCAATCGAAATGTTACATATATTTTAAGCTTAAGCTCCAAATTATCATCTAGATAATAAGTATAAAAACCGTATTATATCTATTTACCATATAGTAAATAGAGATGATTATCCATATGAGTTGGCTAATATTTTATCTATCTAACATATTTTCTCAATTTTATATATAATGCATTAAGTATTGCGATGCATAAACGTCAAACAAAACTCATATAGGCATTAAAAATGAAACACAAATTCATTAAATGTGGACACTTAAAGGAAATTACAATATTCAGTACATCAACTTCTACGTAATTCTAGAGGTTTTACATGGTCACAAAACACATATCTAAATATTGGCTTTGTCATAAGAACTATTATCATTCTAGGCATGATATGTACTACAAGTTCATATTTTTCCGTGCAATCACATCCTTGACAAAGTTATATTAGGTATCTATATATTTGATTTTACCATGATATTTTGAATCATTAGTGTATGCTATGGATACTTGTCTATCACAATTAACCAATGATGAGGTTGCAGCATTCTCAACAATACATAAATGATCCAAAAATTTCTTAAGCAAAATACATTCATATACAACTGTTGATAATGCCACAAACGCAGCTTTCATCATGGACAAGGGTTATACACCTTTGCTTCTTATTACTCCAATATGATGCCATTATTTAGAAAAAAAAAAACAAATCTAGAGGTAGATTTCATTTTATCAAAATCTCCTTTCAATAAGCATATAAGTAGCCTTCAAGCCACAAATCATTTCCTTGATAACTCAGCGTATAGTCAGCAGTTCTTTTTAGATATCTCAATATTCTGTTGACGGCTTTCCAATGTGCTTGACCTAGATTAGATTGGTACCTACTTACCATTCCAACTGTAAAACATATGTCAGCTATTGTACACATTATAGCATATATTAAGCTTTTCATGACATTAGCATAAAAAAACATGTTATATTGGTTCATTCTCTCTTGTGGAATCTTAAGATATAGTCTATGGCTCATTCCTTCATCTTTTGTAATAGAAGTATCTATAAGTTTGCAATCTTGCATACGAAATTATTTAAGAACTTTATTTATATACCTTTCTTGTGAATAATATCTTCGAACAATCTCTTGAAATCTTGACTCTAAGAATATATGCAACCCCACCCATATCTTTCATTTCAAAATTGGAAAATAATAAATTCTTAACAGTATTAACAAACTCGATATTGCTTCCGGCAATAAGCATATTATCAACATATAGTGATATATTCACAAAATGATATTTGAATCTTTTGATATATACATAATGATCACATCCATCATTGTAAAATCATATGCCACTATGGCATTATGAAAATGTATATATCATTATCTTGATTACTGTTTAAGATCATATATAGATCTCAAAAGTTAGCATACATTTTGTTCTTAGCCTTTTGAAATGAAACCAACAGGTTGTTTCATATAGATTTCTCCTTCTAATTCTCAATTGAGAAAAAATAATCTTTATATCCATTTGATGCAATTCAAGATCCATACTAGCCACTATTGTCGAAATAAAACAAATTGAGATAAATCTCACTACATGAGAAAATGTTTCCTTATAATCAATTCATTCCTATTGATTATACCCATTTGTCACAAGGTAAGATTTATATATCTATATTGATTCATCATCTTTATGTTTTATTTTGAAAACCCATTTGTTCCCAATGGCTTTACGTCCTTGTGAAATATCAACCAACTCCCAAACATTATTTGACTTCGACGCAATTTCATCTTCTATCGTACGCATCCATTTTCTCTTATTATGATAATTTAGAGCCTCATTTACATTCTTTGGCCCATTTTTATCTATGGAATAACCATGAAAATCTCCCCTTCAATGTCAAAAATGTCGACTGGGAATAATGTTATGATTTGTTTGTCGTACGGGAGATTATACAATTTGCATATTATTCTCTATCATGCTTCCACTCGGATTAGATCATGATGATATCGCCTCATTAGATGATTTTAATTGAGATCGAGTCGAATTTAATTCGTCACTTCTCACAATACTCCTACTTGGACAAATTCCATTAAGTTTATTATCTTGATCCAAGATTTTGAATTAAGAGTTGTTTTCACTTATTTTCCTTTCTTAGGAAATTCATTTCCTAAGTATGCGACCTTTCATGATTCAAATTTAGTTATATTCCTACTTTTCTACTCACCTATAAACACATACATTTTCAAGTGTTCTAAGTATCTTATAAAAATACTCTTCTTACCTATGAGACCTAATTTCCTATATTCATGAGAGACTCGTGAGCATAAGTAACACAACCCCACATTTTAAGAAAACTTAAGTTGGGTTTTCTAACATGTTTATAACTCATATGGAATAGAAGTAACTGATTTGGAAGATACACTGTTAAGTTTATAGATAGTAATTAATAAAACATCATCCTTAAAGGTAATAAGTAAGTTAGCATGTGTTAGCATGAATCTAACAATTTCTAATAGGGTTATCTTTTTCTTTACCACAATACCATTTTGTTGAGAAGTATATAAAATAGACAATTGTCTTTTTATTCATTTTTTCATCACATAAGTTTATGAACTCATCATATAGATATTCTCGACATCGGTCGAAACAACTCGATGCTTTAGATTTATAAGCAATCAAATAAACATGTCTGAATCGAGTATAATCATTTATAATGTGATGAAAATAAACAGCCTTATGCCTTGTTCTCATATTCATTAGACCACATATGTTAGAATGAATTAATTATAAAGGAAATTCAGCTCTTTTACATTTTTCAAATGGTTTCCTTATTATTTTTCCTACTAAACAATGCTTACATATAGGCAAATCAACTTTTTCAATATTGCTCAACAAGCCCTCTTTGGCTAATCTATTTATACGTTATTCACCAATATGACCAAGTCTACCATGCCTCATATTCATATCATTATCATTTGAATTAGAATGCACAAATAGGAAATAATTAATATTGGCATTACCGTAGTCAACATCCAATACAATAAAACCATTAAGAGAATAACCACAACCATAGTAGTTTGTATCCAAATACAAGTTTACACAATTATTATGGAAGTTCAAACTAAAACCAAGTTTGACCAACACTAACACAAACACTAAATTCTAATGAATCTCCAAAGCATATAGTACATCATATGGAAACAAAGTACGTCCATCATGCATGTTTAATTAGCAAGTAACAATTCATTTTACTTCACCTTTGGAATTGTTTCCTACATAGATCCATTTTGTTCTAATTATTACTCGTCAGAATTCTACAAGGGATTATCTATCATTCCATATATGGTTTGTGGCTCCCGAATTTACAACCCACAAATGATTATATTTAGTTGAGGATATAAAAATTGATACATAAACAAAATTCTCAATAATACAATGGATGTTTACCTTCTTTAGCTCGTGACAATCGTAAGCATAGTGGCCTTTCTTACCATAATTGTAACATTTTACCCTTAATATTCTCTTCACACAATGACATTTTCCTCTCTTCTATTGGTCAACTTTTGGTATTTCGCTTGGGGGGGTCAATCCCTTGCATTTCCACATTTTGAACGAAATAAGACAATTGTGCTTGAAGCTTGAAACTCTTTTTGAGCTAGAACCAATATAACAACTACATGTTTTTAGCTTAACCATCGGAAAGTGCTTCTCTGCCAGCTCAAGGTGGCGCATAATATTCTTAAGTTCTTTTATAACTTGGTTAAGAGCTTCTAATGCTTTTTGTTTTTCTAGCACATATTGAATTTTCATATTCAATATCTCATAATTATTGCCGTCATGTTTCTCTTCTTTGTCCAGTTCAACCACTATATTCTTAGAAGTTGAAGCTATTATATCTTAATAAATCAAACATATTTACACAAATTATTAATGTCTATCATTTATGCATCTACTTTGCATAAAATAATTATATTACTTTTACCAACAAAAAAAAAACTAATTATATTAATGAATAAGATCAAATAAGGCTTTAGAGTCGAAAGGATACTTTGTTTCCAACCATCATTTAAAATTCTTAATCTAAAATTATCATTAATATAATCATTTATATGAAAGTTTCTTGAACTTCCTACAAATAATTGTAAATTAACATAATAATTTACAACAGTAAATAACATTGAACTTTTATTAACTAAACATGCCATTTACACGAAATAATATGTTCAATATAAAGATATCAATATCAACATGGAAAGAACTATTTACACCTAAAATATCTCAAACCAATTTATGAAAAGTTAATAAATAAATAAAATCAAAGATACTTATTTATCTCATAAACAAGAAAAGACTCTTTTAATCTTATAGTAAATTCATTTGAGAATTTTTTTAGACATATTGGGTAACCACGGAAAGATAGATGGAAATCCCTTAGGATTTCTCCAAGGCACATTTATTTGGCGCCAATTGACACTCAACCCAAGGGTTGAGGTCTTCGTTGCCTCAATCCTATAGTACTCACGTACAAAAACCACTACAAGCTTCTGATAATTCGGGATCACGTTGACCTTCTATAGTTGATCTAATACTGCTTGCCATTCTAATGGAAGAGTATTAATCAGGGCTAGCACCTTCTGAAAATCTAACATAAGGTAACAATTTCATATGATTTCTTGTATCATCTGTTAACTCTGATCACATGTGATATTATATCACCATTATTCCACCAACAATTAGCCAATTCCGCAATTAGCCCTTCAAGTCTTGTTTTTTTTTTTTTTTGTCACTAGGCAACACCGGTCAACAATGGTCAATAGTCAATGACGGTCAACGAATGACTAGGTTGGGTAAGTGGATCATCTGGGTTGGGTCAACGGGTCAACAATGGTCAATAGTCAATGACGGTCAACGAATGACTAGGTTGGGTAAGTGGATCATTTGGGTTGGGTCAACGGGTCAACAAGGGGTAAAATAGTAATATTGACAAAAAAAATAAGAGCATAATCATAAAAACACACAAACAGGGGTAAAATGGTAATATTATAAAAAGGGCAAAACTAGAAAATCACACAGGTGCATGCCACACGCACACTAGCAATTGTCATGCATGTGCCGTGCATGTGCATGCAGTTGCCGCACGCGTGCAATGAACGTGCCTATGGTTTACTGCACACACATGCCATGCACATGCCCAAGATACCTCTGTTGCACGCGCCTACGACACTACTCCTTTTGGCCAACTGTGGCGATGCGTCCGACAGTCCCCCACGACAAGCCACTAATCGTTTTTCTCGTCTCGACGAGAAGAACGATCCTGCACCATTAAAAATAAATTTTGATTCATAGAAAATCAAAAAAAAGAGGGGCGGACAATAGGCGGGTGTCGGGATTTCTATTCTCGAGCGTCCGACAACAATGTTTCTTAAAATTTCAGCCAAAAAACCAAAAATGAATATCAAAATTGATCGGGAAACATGAACAACAACACTTTAATACCAATGTCAAAAACGGAATTCCTGAAGAAAAAAAAAATGAACCAATACTTGAACAATCGAATACCGAAAACAAACACGGAAACGTGCCCAAAAAACATGTGACACCGATCAAAGGCATATCATGAAGACAAATATATCTTATTTGCCATAGATTAAGTACCCATTATAGTCACAAAGGAATGGATTGAAGTCCTAGAGTTTTGTTCTTCAAGAGAGAGCACTTTTTTCTCAAGGGAAGAGAAGGAACATATTGTTTCTCAAAAAAAAACTTCTTACTTTCATTCTTTCTTCTTTTTTTAACTTATATATTGCAGTTATTTTCACTTAGAAAATAACTATCCCCTTCCTCTTATGAGCCCTTTTCTTATGGGCTCGGTTTGGCCCAATATGGACAGATGGGCCTAACTTGGCCTATCAAATAAGAAAACCCATCAATATTCAATACCCACTAGTATCTAACTACTCAACTCATTGGACCCACGTATCTCTCTAGGCTTCTACCTCTCTTTGCGTCTGGAGCTCTCTAAACTTCACTTATTGCTTCTGATGAGAGCTCCTCTCCTAATATAGAAGAGCTTGCGGTCAATGAGAAACAGTGGCCATCATGAACTGTCGTTGCAAATTTCTTGTTCTTTCTTTCCTAAGAGCTCTTCATTAAATGCGGCTTGTGGGGCTTCAGCTGTTCTCTTCTTTTGTCGATGAAGAACCAACAAATACCACTTGCAGCAAAATCTCATAAAATCCTGGAGGCGGTCAGTCTGATTAACTTTGGACTAGGTGTTTATTTAACAGACTTAAACTCCAGACATGATTTAACATTTTCACACTGAGGTCAATGGAGTCGTACTTGGCACTGACAATTTTCTAAAAAATGACATCGTAGAGAGCGCACAAAGACTTGTGTTGGCTTGCTGAGCTATCCGCAATGATTGAAAAGAACGGCCACCGCTTGTGACCATGGCCGACGACGGCCACCGCCAAAAAGAAAAGGTAAAGAAAAAAATTCAATAAATTTTTTGAAAAATTCAATAAATTTCTTAAAATTTGTTATTAAAAACTTCAACATCACTGTCGGTTGTATCACGTAAGACAACCGATGCCCATGTTAGTAATTTCTAGCTTAAATTGACTAAATGGACTGAGTTGGTGATGTAAAAGATTTAGGGATAAATTGGTCCGATTGAAAAATTAAGAACTGAATTGGTACTAATGCAATGGGTTTAGGATTTTGCTTTTTTTTTTTTTTTTGGTAATTTTTCCTAGAAATAAATTAGTGCTATGTGTTTGTTCATGAGTTCTATATTTCTTTGGCATGCTTGTTTGTTTGTGAATGGCTACGTACATTTCATTTGGAGTTTGAACTATGTTATTCTCCTATGAACTTTCTATGACACGCAATATAATTCCATGCTTTTCTAGAGAGAAGAAAGTGCCAAAAGTTGTATATGACACTTATTTTAGTGCCAAAAGTGTTTTTTGGATCATTTAAGTGCCAACTTCAATCTAGGTTGTTGAAAGTCAACGTGGCGATATTTTGTTAATTTCTTAATACAATGTGGCTCACCAGTGTGCTCAATTAGCATATAAATGATGTCATATAGACAAGTTGATAAGTGATTATTTAACAGTCAAAAGTTATAAATATGGATCATTTGAGAAATGATTATTTAAGTGACAACTGTGATATAAAAATGATCACTTCAATGTCAGTTGTTGTTAGAACATGATCGCTATAGTGTCGGTCATCATTCAAATAGATCACTTTAGTCAATCTTAATTAAAAAGTTATCACTGTGCAAAGTTATTTTGGACGTTCATGTGAACTTAATTTTTTTTAATGTCAAATTATATTAAATTTTAATAATAAATGATATGTAACCAATTTACCTAAAATTTCTTGCTTAAGACATTTAAGTGATCGTTTTTTCTAATTTAGCAATTGAGTGAGCCTACAAAAACTTTTAATATTAAAGTAAGCGCCGTACATAACTTTTGACACTTCTAGTGTCTTTCCCCTTGCTTTTCTCTATAGATTTTCAAGATTTTATACTATTCGATTGTATCATATTGTTGGCGACTAACTCTGATGACAACACCAGTCAAGCTCTACAGATGATAAGGCCATGAGAAATAGAGGTTGACGCAATGCATTCGTCATAGAGACTTTTATCTGTTCCTACAAAGTTTCCAACACCAAATCATTCCATCAACTTTTTTTTTTCTATTCAAGTTGTTTTACATTACTGTCACTTCAAGAATTTTTTTTTTTTTTTGGCCTTGTGAGAAAATACTTGCATGGACCCAAACCGTGTGGGTCAGGTGAATCATAAAAATCAAAATCCAGTTCAATGTGCATGGGATCCACATGATCAACAACCAAGACTATTCATTCCACCATTGGCCGGATATTAGCTAGAATAGGCTCCTCAATGACCATTTGTGATGATCCTGGAAAACCCTGTGGTAGTTTTAATTTTGCTGTGATTGTTTTCCATTGATCCAATACCATGATAGATTATATTTGGCTATCAAAGTAGGAGTTCCTAAGTTAAAATCTGTTCAACCTCTTTTGCCTTCCCAATTAAATATGTCCACGTTTAGTGACAGGCAAAGCATAAGGGAGAGTGAAATAATATTTAAATATTGAATAATGTTTTCATTTAACAAATTAAATTTTTAGAAGAGTGAATAATGGTTCGAAAGAATCTTACAATCTCTAAAAGTGATGAACAGATTGACCACTCAATCCAATATATGTGTCCATCTCCCATATTCTATCCAAAGCCATACACACGCACTTACCCCTTCGAGATACTATCTTGTGGAAGACAGATGATGAGCCAAAGAGCAATGTTTATTTGAAGTACCTTGAGAATTATAATTACTTTCTGAAAGGGTTAGTAGAACACCTAGAGGGGGTGAATAGTTGTTAAAATAGATTTTGCAATATGCAGTAAAAATCTTTACTTTTAAACTGAGCCTGATGACTATGCAGAACAACTAATACAAATAAAGTAAAGGTTTTCAAGAAAGAGAAAAATGAACATAAGATTTAGAGTGGTTCGGCTTAGGTCAACGACTAGGTCAAGCCTACATCCACTCTCCCACGCTGACAGCCTTCTAGCTGGTTCCACTATAAATCAAAAGAGAATGTTATAACACAATGATCTCAATTTCTCAGTGAGGAGTCTCTACTATTCTCACAAGATCACTCTCTAGGGTTTCTCACTTTCGAATACAAGTTTAAAGCACTAAGTGATGAAGGATAAGAGATTTGGAAGCTTTAAACTTTGGAATTCTTCTTTCACACACTCTTCGAAAGACTTCAATAACCTCCTTAAATACTCCTCTATACCTTCTTGACCGTTGGCATTTTCCAAAGAATTCTTCCAATCAACCCGTTGGACAGAATCAATCATGGAGATCTTAAGCCGTTTGAAGATTGAGATGAAAATCCATCAATCATGTTCACCCATATAATCAAGATCTTGGTTTTCATAAGTGGATTCTTTCCAAATAAGCTTGCATTCCAAAATGATTTGCTTCTTCAAAATTGATTCCAATTAAGATAATCAATATGGTAATTGATATTTCCAACCAAAAAGCCTGATGTATCATGTTCGTACTGAAACCTTGAAGAAAATAATCCTAAGTCTGATTAAGTCTTCATTCTTGTGTTTAGTTCGAAACTTGTCAAAGTGGACAGACTTCTAATGTAAGATAGATTTTGACACAGAAGTTCAACAATCTTCATAATAGAACTTAAATAAGTTTTGTCAGCTTCCAAACATCATAAAATTTTTCTCCAACAATCTTTTCCCTTTTTATAGTGACAAACTTTCTTGCATATCTAAAACTTGTATCTTGCAAAACAATACTTTAGTAGTACATGATAACCTATTAAAACAAATTGTTATAGATTTGGATAGCATCGATTTTGCAACCACGGAAAATACATTAATCTTGACAATTTAGACAAAGATTTAATCCAAATCCAAAATCACAACTACAAAAGGTTACTACAGAATAAAATATTCATCATAATCAGTTCAAACAAACAAGTTAAATCTGCTCTCATTCTCCCCATTTTTGTCAACAACAAAAAGAAAGATAAAAGTCAAAATAGAAAGATAAATGTAATGAGGGTTGTCTAGGAACTCAAACAAGTCAAAAATCCCCCAGCAACTACACTACCTCCTCAAGCTTTTCTTGGCACTGATGATAAACATTCTCGACCTTGGCTACAATCTTTGAAACTTGTTGATTCAAGGTATGATCTTGAGTGACTAGAGACTGTACCTTGCTAGTTAGAAAATCTAAAGTAGATCTCAAGGTAGTGTGAAGCTTCTGGATCTCAACCTCCATCACATATTGTTGAGCTTTAACCTCCAAAAGGAGCTCTACTATCCTTGGATAGTCTGCATTAGGTTCAATCTGAGCACTTGTCACACCCCGACCCTCGAGCGTGTGTCTATCCCTTTGTGGTCGATAAATTTGCAACGTTCTAAAACGCGTCGTCGACCCATTTATTTTATTACACATGCAGAAGTGAAACAAAACCCCTGACAACATTTAACTTGTGATAAAAGAAATAAAAAATAAAAAAAAAAAACATGCAATCAATTATAGCTAAAGCATGCAATCAATCACTAGGCTGTCTACAAAAGACTGGCTCAACAAAAAAAGGAACTATCCTATAACCAGCTAGTTATACATGTTCGCCGATCCTTTGGTCTCCACCTCCCCAAACTCCGAGGATTCGGGTCCTCCACAGCTGTCATCTAAGGACTTCAAAATGTTGAGCCCACAACGGGGTGAGACAATGTCTCAGCAAGTTCTCTTCCTAAACTCCACAAGGAAGAAAATACACCTAAAGGCTGCCTATACACATATGAGATAGAGGACTTACCTTTGTCTTAGTTCCTTCTTGCACGTCAGTACAGTTCATAAACTCGACCAATCAATTCAACCCAAACCATCACTGCATCGATCCAATTTGATTCATTCAATACCATAAAAAAAAATATAACAAAAAAAAAACTCAATCGACTCACTTCAATTACTACTCACCCAACCTAATACATATGGTATAGTTCACTGAAGCAAATAAACATATACATATATTAATGCACGCCGAAGCTTATATCTATATTGCTTCCCGAAGTTGCTATATGTCTAAATTGCTTTAAAGCTACTAAAGTATCATTACTCACCAAAGCTGTTATTTAATAATATATAATTTAAATAATATAATTAATTAATTAATATTTAATAATATATAATTTAAATAATATAATTAATTAATTAATTAAATTCTAATCATGCTTACACTAATCAAATTATAGAATTTAACCATCCATTAAGCTAATCATGCACATATCTAATTAACATTTAACTAAATTAATCTAACTACCTAAACATATTTAGCATAATATAAAAACCCATTAAGCATAATGAACTCCCTAAGCAAAGATTAGTGAGTAAAATCATCGAATTAACGTTCTGATGAGTCCACGGTGACGGTGACGCCAAGGCAAGCAATAAACCATCATGCAGCAACACCAATGGAGGCCGAGAAGGACTTGAAAACGGGCCACAAAGTCTCAAAGCCTTTGCTGGCTTCTACTTCTGTTCTTGGCTGAACTGAAGGAATCAACGATTGGTTTGGTGAGGGAGGGCTAATGGACGGCAGGAGCAAGGCTAGGTGACTGCTGGACTATGGTGGCGACGGTTCAAGCAACCAGAGAAGCTCCGATGGTGGCTTGGTGGATGGCGAGCAATGGCTCAACGGTGCGAGACGCAAGACAAGCAGGACGGTGATAGGTTGGCTCGATGTGGCAGCGATGGGCACGGGAAGGCTTGGACGGGTGTGCGGGCTGCTCGGCTGGCTTGGAGGCTTGGCTAGCTTGTTCCTCTAGTTCTTTGAGCTCTTAAGATAGCAAGAATGGAGAAAGTAAGGCTGAGAAAGAAAAAGAAGAGGTCTGCTGAAGCTAGAGGGGACAAGAGCCTTCAATGCTCTTCCTATGGTCTTCAAACACTTGAGAACTACCCCCACCACTTCAGCCCTATCCCTAGCCACTTTCTCTCTCCCAAATCTTCCTCAAGAACCTTCCCAAGTGTCCCAAATGTTGCACCCCACCATGGCCTACGAATTTGTGGCATTTTCTCCTCAAATCCATCAATTGCCCTTCAATTCTTCTCCAATTGGACTCAATTTGATGACCATAAATCCAACCAATGTGTCATCATCCCAATCAACATTTTTCCTCATCATTTAGTCAAACTTGAATCCCAAAAACGAAATCAAAAGCGACCCTCTAATTTTCTCGATCAAAACACCCTTACTTTGAATTTTTCGTTGAAAATCTCGGTTTGCAAATAAATCTCCAGAGGATGAGTCAATGTCCTAAAATGATTTGTAACATGACAAAATTTCCAATTTCTGAAATCGGGTTCAATTTCGCAGTTAATTCAATCTGGCGCAATTTTAGCGCGTCCTAATCTACCAAGTAGCTTTTATAAACTTTTAACACTTTTGACTTGTGGTCGATTAATTTTGAGCCACAAAGTATATCTGCGACACATTAGCGACTCTCAGTTGTCATGAAAATCTCAAGGTTTTAAATATGGACATAAGGTACCAAAACAACAGAAAAATTGATCTAGTCGAGTCGACCTATCTTGAGTCTCTAATTGGTTTATGCCGTAATGACCCTTGTAGATTCGTACAATTGAGTAGTCGACTCCTAATTGAATTCTCAAGTCTATTGCGTTTAGATTCCTTAACGGCTTTACCTAACAAGCTAGTTATTCGTGAGTGGCCAACTCAAAGAAAAGAACTATAGGTATGTCGATGAAAACTCATTCAATTGAAAACATAATTGAAAAATCAGGATGTCACAACACTAGCTACAGTGGAGTGAATTTGTGGAGAATAGAGAGATGAGGAAACATCAACTTGATCGAGGGAAGTTTGTTTTGTACCCTGACTTGGAGTAGACTCTTCAACCTTAGCTTCAGGAAACTGAGATGCAAAAACATCTTCAAGGTCCACAGGAGATCTACTTATGCCATCACTCGCATTAGGTGGAGAAGAAGTTCCTATTTTCTCACGAGCTCCCCCTGTTTTTGCCTACAAGTGGAGAAGAAATTCCTTCTTCTCATGCCTTTTCATTTTCAGAACGATAGTGATGTTCTGTCTCAATTCATACTCCTTCAAGGTCATCCCTAGTTACTTTAGAATCCTCTGATAATGTTATTGCAATAGTCTCTCCATCAGGGTCATTGGCCTTACCCTTTTCTTCAAAAGCACCTTCTTCTTCTTCTTCTTCTTCTTCTTCTTCTCTATCTCCTCCTTCTCTTTCCTTTGATTTCTCAAAAGCAACAAAGCCTTGAAGATTTCTTAAGGCAATGGCAAAAATGGTTAGATCATCTACATCCTCTTCATCTTGCAGGATAAGTGATCTTCTTTTTTTTGTAGTTTCTTGCACAACTTCCTTGCCTTTGCGCTTTCTTGGAGTAACAGAGCCTTCCTTGATTTTTCTTGAGGATTCCTTCTTCAAAAGCTCAATGGCCTTAGTCAAATCCTTTAGCCTCATTTTGGAGATCATTTTCAATCCTATCCCCATGGGAGCAACAGTTCTTGAACAAAGCGTAGAAGGAAACTAGATCTGAAAATGGTGAAGCAATTTTGTAACCAAGGCAGAGTAGGGCAATTGGCATTTTTCTTTCATGACTGTCTTGTACATATGCAGCAAGATAGTATGAGGAAGTGAGAAACGCATCCATTGCAAATTGCCCACATGATTCTTGCCTCAAATCTAGAAACATCAATTTTGGAGGCTGCCTTTGGTCTAATGCAATTGATGATAATTTTGTACAACAGAATGTTGGAGGCTGGCAATCGAGAGTACGTGATACCTCAACTTGGCAGTCTGTCCTTTACTAGAAATCTAATAGCTTGACCGATGAGATATTGATTGGTTGAAAACCATTTCTTTCCACTCCTAAAATATCAGCCAGAATGTCAACATCCACAACATAGGCTTTATCACAAATAGTAAACTAAATGCAATTTTGATAAAGGAAAGACAGATTTGAGTAGAAGTATACTGTCAATTCTAGATAAGCCACAACTGTCTCAACATAGAACTTTTCAAGTTGAAGGAAGGCCAACTTTTCCCTCAAGTTAACCTTTATTGAGTCCAAAAAGTCAAAATCTATTGTTCGAGGGTTTATCACCCATTTGTTTAGCATTTGGGCATAAACCATTTTATGCTCCTTAGAATGAAACAATTTCGTTCTTTCACCAGGGACGTCAGCAGCCATGCCCATCCTGGGTTGAAAATTTAAAAATATTCGCTCGTCATCATCCTTATTTTCAAGCTGCTTCTTAGAACTAAATCTAGGATCAAAAGGAAAATGAAGAAAAGCCTTTTCTACTGATCCTTTCAATGCCACTCCTATTCTCTCCATGGCTCTTAAGAACAAACTTTCATTCCCATACCCATGGCTTTTTAGAAAACTAGTGATAAAGGACATTAGAGAACCACCCTGTTTCAAATAACCATAATGCTTGTAAAGAACCTGAGGTGTCAAAAATCTGAGAGGAACCACATCTTGTTCAACTTCTTCTTCCAAAGGTTGACGAGGAGTGTTCTACGGAGAGTCTTCACCAGTAAGATCGAAGTGTGTAGGATTTTCTGGCATGTTCCGAGGCCCCTGACTTGCGATCCGAGAAGATTTCCTATGGTGTGACATGGATGCAATCTTGGAAGATTTCGTAGACATGTTCGAGTGAAGAAAAGATGGAAACTTGTAGAGGATTTTTTAGAGTAAAAATCGAGAGTGAAAGAGAATCGGTATTCTAGGGTTTTGAAATGATGTACTCAAAAGAAATACTAGAAGGTATTTAAAGAAATTGAAAGAGGGTATTTGAAACATCACGAGGAAAAATTCCTTTTCAAAAAAAAAAAATTAAAAGGTAATTGCTGAAAATTTGAAATCTAAAAATTACTAATAAAATAGCAATTTCTAAAAATGTAATAGGCAAGCGACAATTCAAATAATCATACATTTTCATATTTTCCATAACAAAAATAAAATACCTAGATTCGAGAGATTCTTATACTAAAGTAGCTTCTTGAAGTTCTGAGTTTGACCAACTTCAAACTTTAATTAATAGAAGAGATAATATCCAGCTTGCTACGAATAGACTCAAATAAGTTTTTCTCCAACGGTTTAGTAAATGTCTCCCAGCTAATTCTAAATTCAACCATAATCTCGTCATTCTGGATATGATCTCTTATAAAATGATATCAAATCTCTATATGCTTCGCCCTTGAATGAAGAATGGGGTTTATGGTGAGATTGATAGCACTTGTGCTGTCGCATCTGATCTCTATGCAAGATTCTTTTATTCCAAAATATCTTAGTTGTTGTTTGATCCAAAGAATTTGAGAACAACAACTTCTAAGAGCAACATATTCTACTTCTATTGTGGATAAAGCTACTATACTTTGTTTCCTTGATAACCAAGATACCAGCATTTGTCCTAATAGTTGACAAGTGCCAAATGTGCTCTTCTCGTCAATTTTACAACCGACTAGATCAGCATCAAAATAACCAAAAAGAGTAAAATCTCATTCTTTTGGATACCATAGACCCAGTTTTGGAAAAGTCGCAACATATTTAATGATGCATTTAACAGTACTAAGATGAGACTCCTTTGGATCAGACTGAAATCTAGGACAAATGCACACACTGAATAAAACATCAGGTCTAAAGGCAGTGAGGTAAAAAAGAGAGTCGATCATGCTTTTGTATAGTTTTTTATCTACTTTCTTCCCTCCTTCATCCTTGTCTAGTTTTGATGAACTCCACATGGGAGTTTCTATCCTCTTGCAATTCTCCAATCCAAATTTCTTGATGAGATCTTTGGCATATTTCTCCTGGCGAATGAATATACCTTTCTTTGATTGTCTGACTTGTAATCTCAAAAAGAATGTCAATTCACCCATTATGCTCATTTAGAATTTATCCTACATAGATTTGGAAAATATCTTGCATAAACTTTCATTAGGAGAACCAAAGATTATATCGTCTACATAAATTTGTACAAGTAGAAAATCTTTTCCCTCCCTTTTTATAAACAAAGTAGTATCAACATTTCCCTTTCCAAAACCATTCTAAATTAGAAACTTATTCAACCTTTCATACCAGGCTTGTGAAGCATGCTTCAGACCATATAATGCCTTTTTCAGTATGTAGATTGTGCTTGATTTTCTTGGATCTTCAAATCCTAATGGTTGTTCCACATAGAATTTTTCTTGAATGAATCCATTGAGGAATGCACTTGTGACATCATCTGGAATAACTTGAAATTTTGGAAACAAGCAAAAGCAAGCAATAATCTAATTGCTTCTAACATTGCTACCGGTGCATATGTCTCATCATAATCTATTCATTCTTCATGTGTGTATCATTTTGCCACGAGTCTTGTTTGGTTTTTGATCACTTTTCCTTTCTTATCCATCTTGTTTCTAAAAACCCACTTCTATCTAATAACATATTTGCCTTTGGGTTTTGGAATCAACTCCCAAACATCATTAATGCTTAATTGTCTGAGTTTTTCTTTCATAGCTTATATCCAGCTTTCATCAAACAATGTTTCTTCTACACATTTTGATCCTATCTCATAAACAAGTGCTAAAGCACTAGAATCTTCTCTTCCTTTGGATTTGGTGCGAATTCCTTCATCAATGTTGCCAATGATGAGTTCTTTGGAATGACTTGACTTGTGCTTCCAGTTGCTATTAAACTTGAGAATCTATTGATCTTCTATTCCATTTGAATCTTCTTGTTCTACCTATTGCTGTACTCCAAAAGTTTGAACTTTGCTAGAGGAGACAAACTTTGTTAAGTCTGGAACTCGTTCAGACTCTTCAAGTTGAACCTGATCTGGGTGAGTCTGAATATTTTCCTAAAATCTGACATTCATAGATTCTTCCAAAAATTAAGTCTTCTTGTTAAAGACCCTGTAAGCTTTGCTTGAAGTTGAATAGCCAAGAAAAATTTATTCGTCTGATTTTTTTTTTCAAACTTCCAGATTGATCATTCGCATTCTTCAAGACAAAGCATTTATAGCCAAGACAGGAAAGTAGGAGACATTTGGCTTCTTCTCTTTATATACTTCATAGGGAGTCTTTTCTAGGATAGGCCTTAAAAACACCATGTTAATAATATAACATGCAATAGAAATTGCTTCTACCCAAAAGCAAGAGGGTATTTTTCTTTCTATCAAAAGAATTATGGCCATCTCCTATAAAGATCTATTTTTCCTTTCCATGACCCCGTTTTGTTCTAGAGTATATAAAAAGGAGAAAACATGTTGAAAACCATATTCATTATAGAAGTCTGCAAAATCTTGATTTTCAAATTCTCTTCCATGATCTGTCTTTATGCTTGAAATTGCATAACCTTTCTTGTTCTGAACTTTCATGGCAAAGTTTGAGAAGTATGCAAAAGTCTTAGACTTATTTGCTAAAAAGAACACCCAAGTAAAAGAACTTCTTTCCAATATTTCTTTCCACCAAGACTCTAAGTTCTTATTGGCCCAAAGAGATCCATATAAAGAAGCTGCAACACTCGACTGGTAGAAACCTGATTTACTGGTTTAAAAGAACTTCTGACATATTTTCCCAAGACACGGGGAGTGCATAACTCAATCTTCTGATAACCCAGATTAGGAAGCCCTCGAACCAGCTTCTTAAAAGAAATCTTGGCAATCTGCTTCATATTTACGTGACCAAGCTTTTGATGCCAAAGACTTGCTTCATCTTAAATGAATATAAGACACTATGAACTTTATGGGTTTACATCTAGAAGGTATATATTGCTATGCCTTCGCCCGGTAAAGGATTGAGAGAAGTCTTGACTTATTCAAGATCAAAGGCCTTCTTGGAAGTTTATTATGAAACCAATATCACAAAGCTAACTTATGCTAAGAAGATTATAGTTTAAACCTTTCACCAAGGAAACATTGTTGATAGTCAAACTTCCAATTTTCACAGTTCCACAGCCTATAATCTTTCCTTTATTGTTTCCTCCAAAAGAAACTTTTCCTCTTTTTAGCTTGTTAAGCTTTTCAAAACAGCTTGAGTCTCCTATTATATGCCTCGAACAGCCACTATCCAAATACCATTTGATTTTTCTTTTAATAGTGACCTACAATTAGAATAAAAAGTCAAATTTTCTTTGGTACCTAGATTTTCTTAGGTTTGGGAGTGTTAGTATTAAAAACAGTTCTTGCCCAATCTTTCTTAAATGGTCTTCAAACCTTGGAACAATCCTTTTCGAAATGTTATGAGCTGTAACACTTAGAACATCTTAGAACACTTCGGACAACAGGTTTTACAAACATTTTTTAAAAATGATTTTTATAAAATGTTTTTGCAGGTTTTTATTTAAGTCTCTCTTTTAATTTAGGAAAATCAATTAAGGGAACGGTCTCGTTATTCATACCTAGACCAGACTTATTAAAATAGGGTATTTGAACTATATAAATTTTCTCTAATTTTTCTAATCCTTTTGAAAACCTTTTTGAAATATCTGAGATCTCCATTTTTAAAACAACATTTTCTTTGAGAGAGAATCACATTTTTCTTTCAAATTGTCAAAATTTCTTTTCAAATTTTCAAACTTTTCTTTCCAATAAATTTCATGTTACCTGAGCCTAGAATTCTCATTTTTTAGTTCAGAGATCTTTTTACGAGAAGATTTAAGATTGAGGCAAAGTTTTTCTATATACATAGAGACATTAACAGGAATTTCAAAGTTATTAACATCAATTTCTTTGTCAGAGTATGAATCAGTATCTATCTCTAATTCTAAGTCTGACTCCGAGTGAGCCATTAGACATATGTTTGCGAATTCTTCTTCGCTTTCTTCACATTTGGTGTCACTCCATGTTTCTACTTTGAAAGTCTTTTTGTATTTCTCAGACTTCCCTTTCTTCTTTTTCAACAAGGGACAACCTGGTTTGATATGACCCTTTTTCTTGCACTTAAACCATATTACATCCCTGCTAGTTTCAGTTTCTTCTGTAGGTTTCTTCTGGGAGTTCTGCAAGCCTTGCTTCTTCCAATTGAATCTTCTACCTTTTATGTTCAATCTTTTGAATTTCTTTCTCATAAGGGCCAATTTTTCATCATCCATATCATCTTCCAAATCTATATTGTTAGATTTAATGTTAGATTTTAAAGTAATTGATTTCTTACCTTTTGGATCTTCCTCATCATTAATTTGCTCCACTTCATACGAATGAAGTGTGCCTATTAGTTCATCTACAAATAGAGGCATAATCCTTTTAGTCTCTCTGATTGAAGTCTTCACATGATTCTAGTCCTTTGAAAGTCCACGTAGTAGTTTGTTGACTTTCATTGGTCCAGAAATGGGTTGGCCTTAATAAGTCAAGCCATTCACAATCTCTATAAAGCAACTAAATGTATCAGAGATAGATTCTCCAAGCTTCATTCTGAATTATTTATATTGTCCAAGCATAAAGTTTATTTTTGTTTCCTTCACACGGTTAGTCCATTCATAGGTAACGTGAAGCCTGTTCCAAACTTCTTTTGTTGTTTCACAAGAAGAAATTCAGTTATATTTTGTGGGTGACAAAGCACAGTATAAAGAGTAAATTACTTTTACATTAAGAGCCTGTCTCTTGGTAATTTCAGCTTGTGTTGATTCATCAGCATCAATCACTTCTTTGCTTTTGTCTAAAGCTGATGTTGCTTTAGGATTGATTCATTTTTCAACAACATCCTACTCCAAGGGATCTCTGGATCTGATAAATGTATTCATCTTGTTTTTCCATATGATGTACTCATTTCCATCGAAATAAGATGATCTGGTGTTGCTTTATCCCTCAACCATTCCTGGAGCCAGAATACTAGCCATAGAAGATCTTTAGCTTTAGAAGTAAAAACACTTCAACAAAGTAAGTACACAAGCTCTAGTACCAATTGAAAGGGCTAGTAGAACACTTAGAGGGGGGTGAATAGGTGTGAAAACA
Organism: Eucalyptus polyanthemos subsp. polyanthemos; assembly: GCA_017140185.1. Lineage (NCBI taxonomy): Eukaryota > Viridiplantae > Streptophyta > Magnoliopsida > Myrtales > Myrtaceae > Eucalyptus > Eucalyptus polyanthemos. Next base: position 17,471,813 of record CM029463.1, on the reverse strand, counting down.
GATTTTGCAATATGCAGTAAAAAGCTTTACTTTTAAACTGAGTCGATGAATTATAGACTATGTAGAACAACTAATACAAATAAAGTAAAGGAGTCCGAGGAAAAGAAAAATGAACACAAGATTTATAGTGGTTTGGATCAAGTCAAGCCTACATCTACTCTCCCATATTGACAACCTTTTAGTTGGTTTCCACTATGTATTGAAAGAGAATGTTACAGCCCGGTGATCTCAATTTCTCAATAAGGAGTCTCTACTGTTCTCACAAGATCGCTATCTCGAGTTTCTCACTTTCGAACACAAGTTTAAAGCACTAAGTGATGAAGGACAAGAGATTTGGAAGCTTCAGACTTTGGAATTCTTCTTTCACACACTCTTCGAAAGACTTCAATAACCTCCTTAAATACTCCTCCATGCCTTATTAACCGTTGGCATTTTCCAAAGAAATTCTTCCAATCAACTCGTTTGACATAATCAATCAAGGAGATCTTAAGCCGTTTGAAGATTGAGATGAAAGTCCGTTAGTCCCGTTTGCCCATACAATTAGGATCTTGGTTTTCATAAGTGGATTTTTTTTTCCAAATAAGCTTGCCTTCAAAATGATTTACTTCTTCGAAATTGATTCAAATTAAGATAATCAATATGGTAATTGATATTTACAACCAAAAAGCTTGATGTATCCTGTTCATATTGAAACCTTGAAGAAAATAATTTTGAATCTGATTAAGTCTTCATTCTTCAATTCAATCTAGAACTTGTCGGAGTGGACAGACTTTTGATGTAAGATAGACTTTAACACAAAAGTCTGGCAATCTTCTAAATAGAACTTAGATAAGTTTTGTTAGCTTCGAAACATCATAGGAATTTTCTCCAACACTTTCTGTTGTAATTGGCGACATAACGGAAGTGGATCATAACTTTGCAATTAAGCCAGGAGCTACAAAATCGACATAAAAAAAAAAAAAACAAAACAAGAAACAATAAATGGACACAAAGAATATATGTGGTTCGGTTCGAAACTACAACCACTGAGAAAGTAAGCAAATAATCCATTTACAAAATCGGAGAATTATAGAGTTTACAATCACTCACGAACTCGAGTATTTCTTGATATTAATTTATATCCAATACCCACCAGTGTTTAACAAGTCAACTCGATGGACACAAAAATTTCTCTGAGCTCTCACCTTTCATTGTCTCTGGAGCTCTCTAAACTTAACTTGTTGCTTCTGATGAGAGCTCCTCTGCTAATATAGGAGAGCTTGTGGTCAATGAGAAATTGTGGCCATTCTGAACCGAACTTTCTTGTTCTTTCTTTCCTAAGAGCTCTTCATTAAATGCAGCTTGTGGGGCTTCAATTGTTCTCTGCTTTTGCAAATGAAAAAACCACAAATCCCATTTGCAGCAAAATCTCACAAAATCCTAGAGGCGGTCAGTCTGATTAACTTTAGACTAGGTGTTTAATCAACGGGCTCAAACTTGAGACAAGATTTAACACTTTCGCTTGGAGGTCAATGGACTCGTACTTGACACTAACTTGACACTTAACCATTTCAACAAAATGGCATTGCAGAGACCGCAAAAAAGACTTGGGTTGGCTTGCTGAGCTCTCCGCGATGATTGAAAAGAATGGGCACCACCTGTGGCCATGGCTCACGAGGGCCACCAAAAAAAAAAAAGTTCAGAAAAGGGAAAGAAAAATATAAAAAAATTATTTTAAAAAATTCAATAAATACTTAAATATTTAAAAATATCAACATCGTTGTCAGCTATGTCACATGAGATAACTGACACCCACATCAGCAATTTTTTATGTAAATTGGCCAAATAGATTAAATTGGTACCGATGTAAAATGATTTCGGACTAAATTGGTTTAATTGAAAATTTTATAACTGAATTTAGCACCAATGCATTAGATTTATAACTTTTTTTTAATATTTTTTCCCTAGTAATAAATTAGTGTTATGTGTTTGTTCACGAGTTTTGTATTTCTTTAGCGTGTTTGTTGATTTGTGAAGGGCTATGTACATTTGGTTTGGAGTTTGAACTATGTTATTCTACTATTGAATCTTCTAATACACGCAATATAATTATATGCTTTTCTCTTTCGATTTTCAAGATTTTAGACTAATCGATTGTCATATTGTTGGCGTCTCGCACCGGCAACAGCACCAGTCAGGCTCTACGGATGATAAAGGCCATGAGAAATAGAGGTCGACAAAATGCATAGAGACTTTTATAGGTTCCTACATAGTTTCCAACACCAAATCATTCCATCGGCCTTTTTTTTTTCCAGTTTAAGTTGTTTCACATTACTATCACTTCAAGATTTTTTTTGACCTCATGATAAAATAATTGCATGGACTCAAACCATGTGGGCCCTGCGAATCATATAAATCAAAATCTACATCAATACACATGGGATCCACATGATCAACAATGGTAAAAGAATATTAAAAGTGTCAAAAGTTATGTATGATACTCACTTTAGTGCCAAAATTTTTCGTAGGATCACTTGAATGCCAAATCGGAAAAAAAAAATAATAATCACTTGAGTTTTAATGGCAAGAAATTCCAACCAAAATAATACATGACTTTTATAATTAAAAATTTTATATGACTTGGCATATTATATAGTACATGTGGAATTTCCACATGGCATGCTTAGCAATGAAGTGATCACTTTTTAACGATGAGTGGCACTGAAGTAATTACTTTAAACAAAATTTGGCACTCAAATGATCATCATTTAAAACTTTAGATGACATCTTTTAGGGATTATATGCTAACTAAGCACGCCGAACTGAGAAACTAATAAAATATGGCTACGTCACATTTCCAACAATCCAAATTGGAGTTAGGACTTAAGTGAACCTTTTTTTAACAAGTGGCACCTAAATAATTCGAAAAGAAAAAACTTTTGACACTAAAGTGATTATCATGAACAACTTTTGGCAATTCTAATATCCTTCCACTCAATAGCCAAGATTATTTGTTCCACCATAGATTCTAGTGTCCCTTAATGACCATTTGGGATGATCCTGGGAAACCCTATAATAGTTTTATTTTTGCAATGCTTGTTTTCCATTGATCCGATAAAATGATTACAGTTGGATGTGGTCCTATGAAATCTTAGATGGTATCAAAGTATGAGTTCATGAGTTCAACTCTTTTCGGGCCTCATTTGCCTCACCAATTAAATATACCCATGCTTAGCATTAGACAAAAAGACTAGACAAAGCACGAGGGGAAGTGAAAGAATATTTGAATATTGAATCACACTTTCATTTAGTAGCTAAACATTTTAAGGCAGTTGGTAGTCATCTCAAAAAATTTCGCAATCTCTAACAATGATGAACATATTAATCACTCAATCCAAAAATGTGTGTCCATCTCTCATATTCAATTATTTATCAAAAGTCACCTGAAAAAAGAAATTATAGGTTCTTGTTCTATCATCATATAATAGCTTAAGTCTAAACCCCTCGTACAGACAATATTTTGGAGCATAGTGTAGTATGGAGATAGCTTACCTCGACCCCTACCCAGGACTTCGGTATTTTGTATGTTGCACGGCCAATTTAGTTAGTTTGTAAATCTAAAATGTGAAATTAAAAAAAAAAAGCATAAATAAGTTATCTACACTCGTGTGATTTTCTTCAGGGATTAATGTTTGATTTCATTTTCACATGGTATTCATAAGAAGAGTATAATATTTTAAAAGACACGTGCCGAGTGTGATGTTCTAGGGTGTCACACCAGGTCACCCTCGCCAACGATCCATTGCACGCACGGCGATGCCTACGTGTGTTCAACGCCGCAACAGCGCATGCAGCGTCCATTAGAGGGGCGCCACCCATCAAAATGCTCACTTCAACGAGTTCTACGTGTCTGTCTGATGAAAGTCAACTTTCATCCGACAAAAATTCCGAAAATAGGCCAATTTTAAAGGTTCCAATGGCGGCTTCGATACTACTTGTAAACCACGAAAATAGCCCCCTAGAATCACCATAACATAATTCACAACACACTAATGGAGAAAGAAAAGATTTGTGCACTTGATTTGGTCCATCATTCTTGATGCGAAATAGCGATGATCAAAAGTTCACTCAATGATGACTGCCCCTCACAATTAGCATTAAGTAACTACTCCTTATATGAGATTATTTGTGCATCAAGGTTAGCAAAGAAATTTAAGCACTGTTTATAAAGTTTTGAACCACAAACTCTCTCATCCCAAATAGGCTCTACTCCGCCCTCACAAGTCAACCCCTCATTAAAGCAATCAAGACTCCTTGTATCTCACCTTATAAGACAAATCCCATAAAAAGATAAATATTAATGTCAATTAGTGTAGTTCACATCAGAAAAACTCACACTTCAATCACGACAAAAATCGAGTCAAACCACCTCCAACCAATGCAATAGCGTTGGCCCCAACACAACCTCTCATAAAACTGCTAGAAAAAAAAAATTTTGATTGGTGAATAAGACAAATATGTTAAAACTTTGGATAGCTCGAGCTCCGAGAAGAGGTCTAAGAACCGACTGGCAGGTAGCGTAGTTGGTAAGTTCTTTCTCTTCCTACTGTAAGGTTGGAAGTTCGAATCTTCTCGTTGCTAGTGTCTTAAGGGGGGCCCTTGTGGTGAGGTCCTTGGCCAACCTCCCCCGAGATATTGATGCCGAATAGTGGCTTACGACAACATTCAATGGTGCCACTGGGCACAATTAGGCAGTGTGACCCTATAAGGGGGCTCAAGTGGATCCTCGGTCATCAAAAAAAAAAAAAAAAGAGGTCTAAGAGATGCATAGCGCTTCAAACATTAGTCTCTCAGTATGCTTTTCGTACAACCCTCGGAGTAGTGACTATGAAAGATGAAATGAAAGTCCTACGACAAAAATTTATTATATACGGAGGAGTTCAAACCACTAAGGGCGCGTTTAGTAATGATTCTGTTTCCGAGAGTAGATTCTGATCAAAACTGATTCTTTTTTATTCTATTATAGGGAACTGATTCTAAGCATTTTAAGTTGTTTGGTAACTATCCAAAATTTCTGATTCTAGAATAGAATTGCATTTGGTACTGTGCTCATTAATTCTGTTCCAAATCAATTTCTTTTTATTTTTAAATAATTTTTTTACTTTTTTCCTTTTTTTCTTTTCTTTTTTTCCTTTTTCTCATCTTCTTCTTCTTCTTGTGGCCGACCTCACCAGAGCGTCATCGGCCCTCATCGGCCGAGCCTCGCCGAGGCTAGGCGAGGACTGCCAGGCCAGAGGCGGGGCTGGGCGAGCCTCGCCAGTGGCCAAGCGAGCCTCACCTGGCCACCAGTGGGGTTGGGCGTCGCGAGGCTTGCCCAGCCCTTGCCACCAGCGAGGCCCACCTGGCCACCGGCAAAACTCGGCCTCGCCAAATCTAGGGAAGCCGAGCCTCGCCGGTGGCTACGCAAGCCTCTGGCGAGCTCGCCGCTGGCTACGCAAGCCTCCAGCGAGCTCGCCGGACCTCACCCTGGTCTGGCAAGCTCGCCGGATCGGCGGCCAGCAGCGGTGGATGGCGGCCGGCCGCAATGGACGGCGACCAGCGGTGGTGGTGGACGGCGGTGGCGGACAAGCGAACGATGGCAGGCGGTGGTGGACAGCGGTCGCGAGATGGCCAAAAGGAAGAAGAAGAGTTCTTGATTTTGATTCTCAAATTCATTTCCGGAACAAGAATCAACTTTTTTTTTTTTTTGTTCTTGATTCTATTCCCAATCTGTTTCTTGGAACAAAAATTTTACCAAACGTGATTCTAGGCCCAAACTGATTCTGGGAACAAAGAATCAGAATTTGGCAATGTTTGGATGGTTACCAAACAGGGCTTAAATAATGTAGAGCTGATGGTTTCGTTAGTGAACTATCATAAACCCGTTAGAATATATGCATGAAGAAGACTTTGCGCAGCTTGAGTCTCATCTGGTGTGCCAGAGATGACAAGCGTCCTCTCACTATTCCCGGGACGAGGTCCGTGCACTATGACCTTTGCACCAGAAATCTGTTGAAAAGGCATCATAGGGTAAACTTAAGTTGAACTGAACTATAATAAATCCAAATCTGATTGCTAACGGTTGGAATACAGTAGAGAATGACAAGAATGGTGAGTCGACCTTTCATTTCTTGTATCTAGTTTTATCTGTCAGAAGTAATCATCAAGGATTATATACCAATAAGGACTTGCATTACATCGCATTCTTTTCTCAGAGAAACAAAGTTAAGGATGAACTTACGTGGCATCGCCGTCTTAATAATCGTGTTTTACAGCTTTTCTGGTCTGATGATTTGATTTCAGTAAATAAATCCACTGGCACATTATGTACAAGTTGTCCGATTAGTAAAAGTTCAAGATTGTCATTTTCTTTATCCAATTCTCAATGTTCCCATCCATCGGAGAGAAAATACATTGTGATTTTTGGGACTAAGCCCAATTCTTTCTATGCAAAAAATTTCGATATTATGTGGTATTTATTGATGATTTCTCTCAATATGTTGGTTGTATCCATTGAAGCGAAAGTCGGATTTCTATGAGATTTTTCTATCTTTTAAGAAATTAGTTGAAAATCAGCTTGACAAGAAAATTAATGTTTTTCAATCCGATGGAGGAGGTGAATTCACAAGGAATAATTTTCTCACACATCTTCATGAATGCGGCATACAACTACATTTCTCTAGTCGAGGTACTCCAAAGAAAAATGGTATTGAAGGCATCTATGCCACTCAACTATTAGGTGGAAGCTTTTACACCAATGAATTATATAATAAATCAGCTTCCTTCAACTGCTTTGGGCAACCGAAGTCCATACTTGGTCTTATTCAAGAAGGACCCCAATTACTCATTACACCAAGTGTTTGGCTCTCATTGTTATCCATATTTAAGCAACTATGCAATGAACAAATTTGACAAGCATTTTTTGCCATGCCTATTCTTGGGACATAGTGAGAATCACAAAGGATATTGTTGTCTTCATCAATCTACCGGTCATGTTTATACATCTCGGCACGTTTTTTATAGCATTATATTCTTTTAGCTTCTTCTTCTCAGATTTCTACAATGACCAGGGAGAGGGGGAGCTATTGCAATGGAATTCAACTATAAGTCCATCACAAACAAAAGCTTCGAGTAATCATTGGACCATGTCCCAACCTAGTCCAAAAGTTGATCAAAATTTAGGTTCACTAAAATATCTTGAATCTGCAAACATTCTGATTTTTTTCTCTTTTGATTTGTTTCTTCAATAGTATACCCTGGCATCCTTTCAATGAATTTTCCATTTACTTAAACATTGAATAAAAGAAGAATGGTATGTCGACATTTTGCACCTTCACATGAAATGTAGCTTATGTATTAAGGCAAAAGAGCAAAGCTTCGTAGAACCAATAAAAGGATTAACATAGTTTCCAACATCCTAAACATGGATGGATAGTCAAAATATATTGAAATGGACGAAACCATCCATCTTTTATTATTGTTCGATAAGTGCAAATGTTATTTTTTTTTTCGGGTACTATTAGAATAAAGGATATTCTGCTGGATGCATTCACGTCTGGTTTCCTTGGAAACTTCGAAGTGTTTGTCGCCCAAAACAAATGCAACACTTCGATCGAACATATGATGAGGAGACTGACCGATCTCTGATTCCTCCGTAGCCCATGAGGCGACGTCTTCATCAGTTTATGAGAAGACGGCAAAGACTACGTAGAAAACCTAAACTGCAGACACACTTGCCATGTGATGCCAAAGAGTATCACTCAGAGATGCTGACTAATCAAGACTTCCCGTCTTCTTCTTCTTCAATCCAGTGTATAAATACAGTCACATCTTCTTGGGAAACCTATCGTGCATCCAACGATCATAGCTCAAAATGTCTCCGAAACAATTCGTTCCCACCCTCCTGCTCTTGTTTCCCCTGACATCGGCGCATGCAACGATGTACGAAATCATTGACTATTCTCTAGAGCCCCCCAGGGGAAACCAATATGCTGATGATTTGAGCAGTGACTACAAAGCTCGTGTCCTATTCGGTGCCACCGAACAAGTTTTGAGCACCTTCAATCAAAAGGAAGGTGAGGGCAAGAGGTACGATACAGTAACTCTCCGAATTGAGAGCTTTGCTTCCCAACACGCAGTCGCCAGTACTAAAGACAACGTCATTCTGTTGAACGCGGATTAAGTCTGACGCTATCAAGGAGACATAAAAGAAGAGTCCGCCGGAGTGGTGTACCACGAAATGACCCACGTTTGGCAATGAACTACTGGCAACGGTATGGCCCCTAGACGGCTTATCAATGGCATTGCCGATTATGTGAGATTGAAAGGCGGGTATGCATCCAAAGGCTGGCCGAGGAAGGGCTCAGGATCGAGATGGGACGATGGTTATGCAGTCACGCCTTATTTTCTCGACTACTGCAATGACCTCGAGCACGGCTTTGTCACGGAGCTTAATGCTCTCATGAAATATTCCTACTCTGAGACGTTCTTCATCCAGGAGCTCGGAAAGTCTCTGCACGACCTGTTGCGCGATTGTAAACTTGCTAATGGTACCACAGGAATCCCCGGTAGCGAGGAGGGCCATCGAAAGCCAATCACATGCACCCGCCCCTTTGACAATTCCATCCCATGGAAGACAGATGATGTGCTGAAGAACAACGCCGCCTTGAATTCCCTGGAGAATAACAATTACTTTCGCATGGAGTTCGATGGAGTTGTACTTGACGCTAAGGACTTTCAACAAAATGACAATGCAGAGAACGCACAAGCCTTGGGCTGGCTCGCTGAGCTCGCCATGCTCGAAAAGAATGGCGCACCGATTCCATCGGTCAATTCAAGGAAACTAGACCCAAATTGGCAGAGAGCAAAAGGTAGGACATCCAGATCGGAAACAGATATGCCCGTGACCAACTGGTAAGCTTAACAGCGGTTTTATTCCGCTAGCACGGGCGACTCGTCCATGATTATGGACAGCCATGCTCGGTAACAAATAAGTGCTACGTTTTCATTCGCAAATTCTGTATTGCTTCAGTATGCTTGTTGGTTTGTGAAAGGCGTACGTATATTTCGTTTGGAAGTTCGAGCTATGTTATTCTGCTGTTGAATCTTCTATGACACGCAATGCAATTCCCTTCTGTTCTCTATAAATTTTCAAGAATCTTAGACCCGTCGATTGTATTGTACTGTCGGCAGCTCGCCGGTGACGACGACAGTCTGGTTCTACCTATGATAAGGCTACGAGACGTGGAGATTGACACACGATGCATTTGTCGTAGAGACTGCAATAAGTTCCTAAAGAGTTTCGAAAGCCAAATCATTCTGTCAGCCTTACTTCTTGTGGGAGTTGTTTCGCATTATTGCCACTTCGAGATCTTCTATGGCCTCGTGAGAAAAAAAAAAAAATACTTGCGCGGACCCGATCCACGGGACCGGCTTAATCATAAAAGTCTAAAACAAGTGAAATATACGTGGGATTCACAGGATGAACGACCAAGATTATTCAGTCCAGATTCTAGCAATAATATGTTCCTTAGTGACCATTTTCAACGATCACAGAAAATGAGCAATGTGAAATATATTTTCCAAAAAATGATTATTTTTATTATTTAGAAAAATTAGTCAATAAAAAATATTTCATTACTGATAACAATCTATACTCAACTATTTTTGTGGGCAATGAAAAAATTTCCATTTATTTTTTTTTAAATGATGTAATCTATTATTTTTGGAAAATGTTTTCCAAGTCATTCATTTTCCGTTAAATGAATGCACTTTTATTTTTTGTTGTGGTTGCTTTATATGGTCAAATGGAGCCTTAACAAGGGTCTCAAGGATGTAATTAAGCATCGGTATAGGTCAACTCTCAAAGTACTGATTACATATTATACAAACAAACAAACAAAAAACGAAGAAGAAGAAGTCGGTGCATTAAAAACTGAAAGGTTTTCTTGATTAACTTGTTTACAAGTGCATCAGTAGCGGTCCTTGACAAAATTCATTTTGTATCTATATACAGATTGATCCCTTTAGCTTGTGCAATTCGAAACTAATTAACAGCGCGAAACTTGTCTACTTTTGCTTGTTCTCGCCCGACGTAAATCAAGTGAACAGAAATGGCGAGACCGTAGAGAATGTTTCGAGCTGTGGAAAAGATTGTACACTCCTTACCATATAGGTGAGAATCCATCTCCATTTTCAGACAGGTATGACCTATCCCATTTGTCTCATTCAAAGTTTGCACGAACAAAGAGTGCAAGCTGTACTTGCCCATGCTACCCCGTTTTATGAAGATTAGGAACCGTTTATTTTGCAGAAAATAAATAATTTAATAAATATTTTCTTGAAAATAATTTAATAATTGATCAATGAAAAATATTTTCGTGATCAATAACAATTTATGACTAAACATTTTCATGAATATTAAAACATTTACTGAAGATATAAATCAATAAACTGACAAAATTTTTACAAAATTGATCATTTTTTCGTCAATCATTTTCTGTGAAACAAACAGAATATTATCCCTAAAATGCAAAAATAATCAAGGCCATTCATAATCCCCAGTCCAAAAATTATCACTCCTGCCTTAGTATCAACCTCAGCAGACACCTAGTCGCGCCATCTCCGAACCCCGTCATGGCAATGACCCCAGCGCAACATCTATCTCTCTCCCAATCTCTCCCTCTTCACGGCTCGGCAGATGCCCGCATGGGTCCTCATAGCACCTCTAGAAACTAGAAGGAAACTCGATGAGTGAATAAAGGATATTTATTAAACATTTAAGTAAAAGTATAGAGTCCCTGGCCTGCAGAAAAGAATAATCTAAAGAAGAAACTTGATCCAAAGGAGAATCTTGCAATAGCCATTTTATTTTTTTCAATTTCCTATTTTACAATGTACAAGAATGAAATATAAGTATCTCTCTGCAGAAAAAGAATAACTATGAAATTTATGAAAAAAACTTTCCAAATGAATTGGCTTTCTAATGTTTGTGTACCCCTTACAGAGAAGAAACTGCTCAAAAATGCAGAGCCGATGGTTTCGTTAGTGAATGTGTAGTCAGGAACCAGTGAGAATAAACGCATGAAGAAGACTTTGCGCAGCTTGAGCCTCATCCGGTGTGCCAGAGATGACAACGGTACTCTCACTTTTCCCCAGAGGAGGTTCATGCACTGTAACCTTTGCACCAGAGATCTATTGAAAAGGCATCATAAGGTAAACATAAGTTGAACTGAACTATACTAAATCAAAAACTGATAGCTACAGATTAAAATACAGTACAGAATAAAAAGAAAGGATGAAAGTATTATGATAATTTCCATTTACTTTAATATTCAAGAATAGAAGAATGGTATGTTGACATTTTGCACCTTCACATGAAATGTAGTTTATGTATTCAAGGCAAAGAACAAAGCACTGAACCAATAAAAGAATTTCCATAGTTTTCAACATCCTGAACATTAATAGTCAAAAGATAAAGGAATGGAAATTTTGGCACATTGGCCATTCACCTTTATCAAAACCTAAAAGATCTCAAATTTGATTCCTTCACCCTCTTTGCCTTCAAAACAAGAGTGTAGTCTACAACTTTTTAGGTCAAAAGAAACAAACAGAAGTATCAAACACTAGTTGAGACAAGATACTCATGTATTCCAGTGTATCAGTCAACTCGAGTTCAGGGAGTAACAAGGGCACATAGCATTGGGCAAGAATATAATTGGCCTTCAAAACATGCACAGAAACGGTGCTTCTGTAAGATGAGGGCTTAGACAGAGTGATGGAAACATTTCAACTGACTACAAACACAAATTGAAAAGTAGAGCAGAACTTTTGTTTGCCAAATTAAGCACACCAAATGAAACAGGTAATCTGCCAAACAAGCATGTATGAGTCTACCTGTCTCAGTCTACTCAAATTGCTACCATTCTCCCCATACACACAGTGGATGACATTTTCAGGTACAACGATCTCGACTGTAGTGTTCGTCACAATAGCAGATTTACTCCCACTGCACCAGTTAGGTTATGCGGATTAGTAAACAGAAGAGTTGCAAGGCTAAAACTAATAAGTATGCTTTCTGTGGTATCCATTACAAATTCCTGACATTAGTTAGGCACTTCACTCTATGTGTATGCACAAGACAAGAATCGTTTACATTATCTCGCTGCAATTGAGTAATTTGGTCTCTACAAATGCAGACATGTTTCAAAATTCCCTAATAGGAAAATATTAATAACTTGGAACTGAATGGCTAATAAGTTTGCAAGATTCAAGAACAAAAACTGAGAATCCCAGTTAACAGCAGTCCCACAAAGAGCATCAATAGTGAATTAATGGTTAAACAGTAACATGCAGGTCTCTTGCCATGGACTGCCATGACTAAGTCTTCAAATACTAAAATCAATTGGGCCAACTTTCAAGTGATAAAGGAAATCTAGAACATGGAAATTGCTCAATCACGCCCTCAAAAAGAAAGAAAAGCCAACATGATCCATAAACCCAAATCCTTTTTACCTTTAAATGCCACCTCTCATATTCTTGACAAAATAAGTAATGCGATATGCTCTTATAGGTAGACCACAGACTACCAACCTGCCAAGTTCTGTACCACTTCTTAGTGATGTCAAACCTCTGCCAACATCTGAGTTGCTCCTTTGTGGAACTCCAGCAACTCCCTGCAAATCTCTGCCCACATCTGAGTTGCTCCTTTGTGGAACTCCAGCAACTCCCTGCAAATAAAATGACCATAGAGGTGAATGTGCTCAGAAAAATATCCATTTGATCCCCACATACATTAAGTATGCACCAAAGAAATTTGAGCAAAGAGAACACACCTGTGATGTCCACAACCTCTGTGCGGAAGGATGATCAAGATGATGCCTTAATTCAAGTTGATCTGTACTAGTTGTCAAAGTTGTGTATCTGCTAAGACCTGGAGAAACACCAGATGATGTGTCCAAACCCAGAGCAACAGGATCCTTTAGTCTTCCATAAGGACTACTCTCCGCCAAAACAGAGGAAGCCGTCCTGCTTCCCAAATTGTTTGATGAGCTGGAAAGAATATTATCCCGTAGTCTACCAGTTATATTGTATAATGCATTTTGAACGTTAGAAAACTCCCCTGAAATCTGCATAATAGACTAATTAGAATATAGTAGAAACATATGTATATCTGCAAACTATTCTCAACAAGTTGTGTTTACTAGACATGCTAAAAGTTATCAATATGGTCCACACACATAAGAACCTTAGCATACACACAAAGCTATCATCACATATCAACCATACAACTTTTAAGAGTTTCATGTAAATTCCCCCAGAATATTAATAACACTTTAAGAAGCATCTAATTAGCGTGAATTCTCGTAAATCTGGGAGATGGCACATCTCTCAGCGGTTTGCAACAGAATCTGCATAGAGGCTCCAAAACATACAAACTCTTATTTTTTTTTTTTTTTTTTTGGTCCACTATATTGTGCTTCATCTTGCATAGAACATAGGCCACATTTCTTGCGCACGACGAAGATGAATCACAACATGATGACATAATTGTAATATTTTCATGAAACTCAGGTCATTTCCAAGCATCCATGAAAAACCTTGAGAATCAAAAAAGTTGATTCTTGATAGGTGGATAAAGCTTGCCTACTTGCAAAGACAAACAAGCAATCCGACAAAAAGATTAATCAACTCTTGAACAGTTGCACCACGATAGTTTTAGGCCTTTGGCATCATATTCAAACTGTACCATACAACACTAACCCCAATTGACTACTCAAACTGTTCATACACTCAAGTATATTTTCTGCAAGAAATTTATGGTAAATTTAAATAGCTGCAGCATCACACCTGTACCACTCCATCATCCTCTGAAGCACACTTAGGGACCTGGTCACCCACCATTATCCAAATGTTAGCTCCTGTTATCCTCCGTGTTTCTGAAACTATAGAGCCTCCTTTTCCCAACAAGCAACCAACGAGGTTCGACGGGACTACAAGACGAGCAGTAACAGGACTTGAGCCAGAATCCAGACCCTTTTCGGTGCCAGCTTCAATTGACCTCATGAAAACAAGAACAACAGCCCTTTGTGCAGGTGAGTAGTGTGATTCGGGATTCTGCATTGTATTTCAAAGCCAACATCACATACATCACAATCCATCAAAGGCTAACTGGATGTAAATTAGTAAAAGATACCAACTAACACACCTCAGAAGCCGTAATAGTTATTAGTCGCTCGTCAGACTCAGCGACAGTAGGTCCAACACTTATTGAAGCACCTGATTCATTCTGAAGAGCCTTAACAATGGAGCCCCCCTTCCAATGACACCCCCAACCCTGTCATTGGAACAAAGAATCCTGTAGCTAACTTCTTGCTGAAGTGCTTTCGCTTCAATGGTAGGGGCCCGGTCCACTTCAACAGCCAAGGGATGAACTCCTGCACCATAATTAACTGCTCCACTTGGCATTGCGGGTAACCCTGTGTTCCGCTGAGGAAGATCTCCGTAAAAGTCAGGCAAAGTATGGAGGGATAAAGAATCAAGAGTTCTGCCACCAGTCATCCGAGCCTTGTCGGGCATCTTATCAGCTGGTGGACATTCTTGAAGGTGGCCAGAGACTGCAACAAGTGCCTTCTTTACCCCATGAACCTCCCCTTCAATCTGCCACATAAGAGGACACTTACACACATAGCAACACCACAATAATAATTTTAAAAGGAGAAACATCGGTTTATTCCTTATGGCATCCTTGGGCTCAACAAACTACACTTAATAAAACTGCTTTCCCATCTTCTAGTGACAAAAACAAATAATAATAGCATCATAACAAGATAAGGTTGAAACTCTGAATAAAATTAGCAGACAAGCTGTTTGTATTCCTTTTGTAACAAATCTTTTGCGAGTAGACCACCCCATTGCCCTTCCCATGAGGTGAACCATAAGGTAGCAACATCTAATTGATCATCAATGCAATATTTTGGACAGCAAAAGGCAAGGAAATGGGAACAAAAGAAAAAACACTCCCGTTCTCATTCATTAATGAACAACAGTCAATTTTATCAGTCAAGGAAACCAAATGACATTTTGTACATGTAAACTTGCGAAGCATATTTCAGAGACATCTCCGTCTTATCACACATTAAAGTTTCTCAGAAGACCCTGGATATTGCTCTCACATTCTTTCATTCACTTAAGGCCGCAGCAAGAATCCTAGTTAAGCCCTATCACTTAAAGTAACAATCTTCCAGAGGAAAGCCAAACAGGACCTCGCCTCAATAGCCACACCAGATATTTCATGCTGATTCAAGATGCAAACTTTCTTATAAATGCTAAAACCTTTCCAAAAGGGCCACTGCACCGCAACCATAAGACTCTTTAATCATCTATAAATGGGCATAACTCTACCTTGAACATTGCAATCACTAGCCTTACCTCTATCATTTCTTCGCCGGCAGAAGCGCATGCCGGCAGCTGCTCCGTCAAAACCCTAATCTTGCAGCCACTTTCCTTCCTTATCTTCTCCACAGTCTTCCCTCCTTTGCCGATCACCGACCCGGCCTGGCTCTTCCCCGCCAAAACCCTGCAAGAAACCACCCCAACCCCCACGGCAACTCCGTTGCTCTCCGCCGCGACTTCCAGGATCCTCTCGAAAACCTTAACCAGCGCCTCCTGCGCTTTGGACACCTCCACCTCGCCCTCGACATCGCCGCTCCCATCGCTCGCCCCCGGGCTCTCGTCACGGCCCTCGCCGCCGCCGCCGTCGGGCGAGACCGAGACCTTGGCCCCGACCGCGCTCGGGGCGATCACGGTGATGACCCGGTCGGGCGACTCCTGGGGCGCGTCCTCGACCCGAATCCTCGCGCCGGTCAGCTGCTGGAGGTGCTTGATGGTGGCGCCGGACTTGCCGATGACCCCGCCGATGCGGGACGCGTGGCAGAGGAGGCGGAACGCGGCGTGCCCGGGGGGCACGGCGAGCGGCGGCGGCGGGGCCCGGGAGCGCTTGGCGGCGGCTGCGGCGGCGGCGGCGGGCTAGGGCTGGGGTCGGGCATCGAGGCGGCCGAGGCCTGGGACGTGGGACGGCGCTTCGCAGGGGGAGTGAGGAAGCTACTGCCCATGCTCAGATGAATTCATGAATGTGGAAAAGACGAAGGTATTTAGAGAGAGAATGTAGAGAGAGAGGGGACGTGGTTGTGACGATGGAAGTTGCAGATACGAGGAAGAGGAAGCAGGGAAGGGGAAGAGCCGGTGGTCAGCCGGTTGCCGGTCCTATTTTCTTGATTTTTTTTTTTCTTTCCCCCTTTTTTTTTTTTTTTTGATCTTAAGAACAAAATTGCTATTTCAATGAATAACCCGGTTTCGTCGGCTAGGACGATAAAAAAAGAAACAACAACTTGAAGAGAGGAGGCTATTTTGATCAATTAACACCAAAAAAATGAGCCTCACGACGGCCTAGTAATTGGGCTTTTTACTTATTTTCCGTACTCAAAAAGGCAAAAATTAACTGTCTTAACTAATTGTGGAAATCCTGCCGTCATTTTTGATATGACTAATACAACAAATCAAGGTATACCTATAAGTGAAGCTAGAAAATACCCAAAACGGTCTGCTCTTTTGCTTAATGACAGTTTGGGCATGCTCTACGCATGCTCTACTTTTGAAAATACCATAGGCTGTGCGGCTGTGCCTGAATCATGCGCCTACAATTTTACGCTTGTCCATTAATGACCTCCACGTTACATTCTTTTCCAAAAGCATCCATCCCTAATTCTCAATTGTCACACCCACCCACATTACTTAAAATTAGCTAAAAACCAAACCGCCCAAATCTAAACAAGATGTCTAGGGAGTTTATAAGGAGAAGCAATTTGGTCTTTTAAAAGTGGAGTTTTGTTTAGCCATCATAAGGTCGAAAAGTGATAAATTTTTTTTCATTTTCTTGAACAAATTTTATCTTAAAGATGAAAATACTTTACTGTCTGTACAAATTATGCGCAAGTACTACATAATTGTCTAGGGCAAGTAAGGTTTTTAAGCCATATCCTTCCTTAGTTTGTGAAACTAAAAACCACACAACAATCATAATTTTTTCCTGCGAGTTCTTGAAATCTATTTGCATTTCTTATTTAAATTGGATAAAACCGAATATTGAAGTTATTAAGATAATTGCAAGTACTTTTTATAGTTCAATTTAGGTACTTTCACTCTTTTTACAATCTAAATTTTATCTTTTCTAATAAGATCATTTTTCCATTACATAACTATTCTTGTTTTTCTCCACATGCAAGTGTGTAGAATTTGCTAGTCTAATGGAATGAATCTTTGTATAAATTATATGATTCATGGAGGCACAATTGCACATTTCCTCCAATTAAAGCTAAAGAAAAAAATTTTAACAGAATTGCACCGGGAAATGAGCAAGAACCAAACCATTCCTTCCTTTGCAATGAGAAAAAGTGAGCAAAACTTCCTCTATGTGGTGCTGCAAGAGAAACCTATTGGATTTTACAAGGTCCAATCTACTTATGTGACTTAACAAGTCTAATATTTAATATATGCCCAATTTAGTTAAATATATTATGGGCAATCTATTGTGACATCTAATTAGGTATGTAGAATTCATGTCTTAAATCTTGATGGAATGTTGAAATTTGGCCGCTCTAGAGTTGGTCCAATCACTCACTCTATGTAAGATCTATTTTCAGTAGAGAATGTATGCATTTCATTATCATGTGTCTTCCATTTTCACAAAATTATTGAGAGAAAAATACACATTCATCACAACCATCATAGAGGAGAGTGATCAAGATTCATGCTCACAGGAAAACATATTCTCACTCATTGGATCAATAATGACTATGTTTGATTCGGATGCGCTATATTTATTAATTGTATATCATGCTCATGTGATTGAAAGATCTTATTATTCTAATATGTGGTATCAGAGCATCGGTTTATTCAATGCATGAATATGGTTGTAATGTTTATTATGATCTTTCGCCCCTTTTTAATGATTGATTCATAGTATATTGTTGATGATGGAATAAATATATAATGATAATTAATTTTTGAATATATTATGCAAATAATGTCTTTGATTTGGATGTTTTTGAATTTTTATTAACAAAACATCTTAAATTGCTAAATACTGTCGTATATTTTGGTTATTGTTCTATGATATGATCATTGAATAACCTAATTTTGTGTTGTTCCCTTTTCCTTTATTCAGCACACGTGTACTTGGAAAGCAAATATTGTTAATGGCGATTGGGTTTTGTTAAAATTGTCAAGTATGACTGTGATGACGAATATATATTTTTTATTCTTTTTTGTGGTTCGAAAGTATTTGAGTAGTAATCAGCCCAATGGAAGATTATTATTTTAAATAGATTTAGATTATGATAAACTATCTTATGTTATGCTCATGATTAAATTCATAACTGGCCCAATGGGAAGTTAAAATTTTAATTTTGAGTACAATGATAATATGATAAGCAAATAAATTGCTAATACGCAAGTCAAATTAATTTTGCCCGACAATGATTTAATTTTATTTATTATTGCCTTATGAAATTTGCTGGTAAATTATGAAAGAATCCATTTAAAGTGTTTATAATTGGCTCAACGAAAGGTTATAGATGATTCTAGGATTTCCTTTGATAAGGTTTTGTGTATTTTACCTTGTAAATGAACCATTTATTATTCAATTTCTTGTGATAATGAATTAAATTATTTCATTTATTTTTGTGGATTTCTTAAAGGTACTAAAGTCATGAATGTAATTTTTTTGATCTAGCATACAATCCTGCTACCGTTACAAGTTGTATTTCTTTTATTGAACAAATGAGTGGTACAAGAGCAAAGAAGGACACAAGGACACCAAGAATGCCAAAACTTGGCATAAATGGACACTTAAGTGCTAAAAGTTAGGAAAGTGACACTTAAGTGCCAAAATTGTAGCAAATTAATCAGTTTAGTGCCAATGGTGAGAAAATCCAGCCAAAACGCTGATGTGGCGATTTTCTGGCGAGTTTAGTGCAAAACGACGTCATTTTGCACACTAATATAGCTAGATAGTGCCACCACCTCCCTTTGGTGCTAACTTGAAGGTAATAAATATAAAAATTAATTCAATTTAATTATTTAATTAATTAATTATTAATAATGATGATGATGATAATAATAATAATAATAATAATAATAATAATAATAATAATAATAATAATAATAATATAATAATTAAAAACAAAAAAACAAAACAAAACAAAACAAGAGGAGGAGGAGGAAGGCGGCAACCGGTGCGAAGCCAAAGTCCACCACCCTTACCACCTCCTTCCTCCTCCTAGAAGGTTTTTATAAATAATTTATTTTATTTTATTTTATTTTATATTGAAATTCAAATTATAGTAAAATGACATCGTTTTTGCCCTCACCTAGATCTGAGGTGAGGTTCACGGCCCTCCCCAAGATCCGACAAGGGTCAGCAACCCTTGCCAGGCCAAGCCAAAGTCCGCCACCCTTAGCCGCCGCTGCCTTCCTCCTCCTTTTTTTTTTTTAAATTTAATTTAATTTAATTAATTTTTATATTGAAATTTGAATTATAGTAAAATGACGTCGTTTTTGTGTATTTTGGATGAGTCGGCCTTCCGTGAGTCATGTAAGCGAGAAAATTAATAAAAAAAAAATTGCCACATAGGATTTCCAACAGGGTTCGTCGAATATGACACTCAAATGTCCCATTTTTCATAAAAAAAACGGCACCCACTTTCGTAAGTTTTGGTACTTAAATGTCTATTTATGCCAAGTTTTGGCACTTGATGTGTTCTTTTGCCAACAAATAAGGGCGCGCATGACAATACTTCTTGGCTGGAGAAGAGTTTTTTTTTTCAAAAATAGTTCTTTTCTATTTCTATTCCGGAAACAATTTATGAGTAAAAGAATGAATTTAGTAACTCCACGAAATTTCTACTCTTGGAATAGAAAAATAATAGAAATGTGTTTGGTAATGCAACAATTTCTTTTTTGCATTTATTCATTTTTTATTCTTACTCATCGCCGGTTGTCGCCGCCGCTGCACAATTACCGGCCGCCGACCATCATCGCAGACTGCAACCGCACACAGCCCATCGGCCGCCACCTATGGATGGCGGTTGGCGGTTGTCAACGGTCGATGGGCTATGTGGTAGCAATCGACGGTGATGGTCGATAGCCGACAGTCATGTAACGGCGGCAGTGGCCGACAACGACAACAAGCAACAAGCGTGGTCAACGGTGGTTCCAAGCGGTTGGAGGTGGCCGTAGCAAGAGAGACGAATAAAAGAAAAAAAAAAAGGGCTTATTTCTAGAAATTGTTCCCAAAACAAAAAAGTAACTTTTTTTTATTTCTTGTTTCTACTCCAAATCTATTCTCGAGCTAACTTTCTATTCCAGGGAATAGAAAAACAACTTGGCGTTATCAAATGGATTTATGTTCTTTTTTTGTTCGGGAAACAAAAGAACATAAATCCAAAGGAATATAAATGTTCTCATGCGGAGCCTAAGTATCATTCTTAGGATCATGTTTGGACTATGCCTTACAAGTTGACACTCCCGCCAAACTCATGGCTAAAAGCTCAAATGAGCATAAAGCTACTCATGAAATGTGGGAGCAATCCCACCACATAACTCTAATGACTATGAAAGGTTCCATAACGACAACCATCCGATGAGTCATACCTGATTCTTCTAATGCTGAGGAGTACCTTGCTCACATTGAGGAGCGGTATGAGCGCACTTCCGAAGAACATGTTACTGTGCTCTTATTTCCAAAAGGATTATTACCCTTAAGTATAATGGGATCAGTGTTTTTTGTGAGTACATTACATGGATGAATGATATGGCTACTCAACTTATGTCCTCATATATGGAAATCTTTGAAGGTTTCCCTATTCACTTTATCATGACATCTCTTCCTATGCAGTTTGGTTTTTTCAAGATCAACTATAATATGCAAAAAGGGAAATGGAAGATGAGTGAGCTAATTTCTATTTGTATCCAAGAAGAAGAGCAGCTAAAATCCAAACAACTTGACAATGCTCGTGTAATTACCTCTGTTCCAATAAAGGAAAATGAAAGATATATGGCAAGAGTCACTATTATGGAAACAAGGGTACCCAACTATATAATTGACAAGGCAAGTCCCTTTGGTTCAAAAGGACCAAGTGATCCTAAGTGTCACTTTTGTAGAGCTAAAGGACATGTGAGGAAAGAATGCTCGAAATTCCAATAGTGGTTGGAGAAGAAAGGTAATACTTTATCAAGTTGTGTTTGTTATGAGTCCTATATTGTTGATGCTCCTTTAAATACATTATGGATTGATGTTGGTGTGACTCTACACATAAATAATTCATTGCAGGTTTCCTTTCAAGGAATAATCTAAATGGAGGGGACCATTACATTGTCATGGCAAATGGAGCAAAGGTTCCAGTTGAAACTATTGGCACTCTCTGTTTAGTGTTGGAGAGTGGTTTCAATTTGGATTTAGTTGATATTGTTTATGTTCCCAATATTTCAAAACTTGACGCTTACGATTATTCGTTGAAGTTTGAGGATAAAAGTTGTTCTATTTCTCTTTATGGTGAGACTTTTAATTATGGTTTGTTAGAGAGAAACCTATACAAATTGTGTTTAAATTCATCATTTACCGAATCATTAGTTTCAATGAATGTGAATGATAAAGTTGCTAAAACTAATAAGAGACGGAAATCAAAGAATGAAAATTCCTCAAAATTATGCCATGAACATTTGGGCCATATATCATGAGGTAGAATGGAACCCTCATTAAGGATGGAATTCTATATTCTCTAGATTTCCTGATTTTGACACCTGTATTAAATGTATTAAATGAAAATTCCCAAAGGGCAACAAACATGGAGCCACAAGGAGTGGGCAACTTTTACAAATCATTCACACTGACATTTGTGAACCTTTCTCGACTCATGGTATTAGTAGTCATAAGTATTTTATCACTTTCATCGACAACTACTCATGTTATGGTCATGTCTAGCTTATCCATGATAAATTTGAAGAGCTAAACATGTTTAAGATCTACAAAGTTGAAGTTGAAAATCAACTCAACCTAAATATTAAAGTTGTAAGGTTTGACCATGGAGAAAAATATTGTGGAATGTTCTCCGATGCAAGTCATAATCCTAGTGCTTTTGTTTTATTTTTGGAGAGATGTGGCATAATTTCTTAGTCTATAATGCCAAGTGCTCCCCAATAAAATGGTGTTGCCAAGCAACAAAATCATACTATAATAGATATGTTATGAAGTATGATATGTCATAACACTCTACCAAAGCATCTTTAGTTGAAGCTCTCAAAACTACCATGCATATCCTTAATCGGGTCCATAGTAAATCTATAATTAAAACACCTTATGAACTATAGACACACGAAAGAAATCGAATTTGGGATATTTTCATGTAGTGGGTTGTTTAGCTAAGGCAAAAATATATAACCAACAAATGAAGAAACTCAACCAAAGGACCACAAGTTTTTACTTCACTAGTTACCTTGAAAGATCAAAAGGTTTTAGATTTTACTACCCCTCACATACCACTAAATTTAATGAGACTAGGAATGCGATGTTTTGGAAAATGCTGATTATATTACCATAAAAACAGTAGACCTTAAGGAAACTTGAGATCAAGTTTCTACTCGGCATCAAACTTTAGTTCCTATTATTCAAGGTCTAGTGTACTATTACCTTCAGTAGAAGGTACTTAACGAAGAACCTCAAAATATAAAGCTTATTCTCCCTCCAATTGATGAAAAACTTTTAGAAGATCAAGACGAGAAAAGAAATCAGCTATCTCTAATGATTTCATCGTGTATTTAGATGAGTCAAACCATAATGTTGGCATAGGAACTAATCTTATCTTTTACAATGAAGCCATTACAAGCAATCATTATTCAACTCAGTGGCTTGAAGCCATGAAAAATGAGTTGAACTCAATGAAAACTAATGATCTCTAAGATCAAGTAAACAGGCCTAAAAGGGCTAAAGCTATTAAAAAAAAAAGCTAAGCTGGACCCTAAATGTAATGTTGAAAGGCATAAAGCCAAACTAGTCGCAAAAGGTTTCACTCAAAGAGAATGAGTGGATTATAACAATACTTGTTCCCTTGTGTCAAAGAAGGACTCTTTCAAAATAGTCATGGCCTTCATAGCTCACTATGATTTAGAGTTACATCAAATGAAATTGAAAACGGCATTTCTTAATAGAGACTTGTAAGAAGATGTTTATATGGCACAACCACTTGTGGTTGAGGACAAAAGCATCAAAAGTAAACTGAAAAAGTCAATCTATGATTTAAAACAAGCCTCAAGACAGTGGCATCTTAAGTTTCATGACATAATCAATAATTTTAACTTTAAAGAAAATGTAGTGAATCGGTGTATATATCTTTAGATCAATGGGAGTAAATTTATCATTTTAGTATTGTATGTAGATGATATACTATTTGCTAGCAATGATAAGGACATTGTATGAGACCAAGAATTTTCTTTCACATAACTTTGAGATGAAAGCCTTTGGTGAAGCCTTTCATGTAATAGGCATTGAGATCCACAAAGATAGATCTCAAGGGATCTTAAGATTATCTCATAGAGCATATATTGAAAAGATTATCAAGAGATTCAACATGCATAGTTGCTCTTCCACATAAGGGTGACAAATTCAACTTACTACAATGCATTAGAAATCACCTGGAGCTTGAGCAAATGGGGCATATTTCTTATGCATTTGTTGTGGGACTCTTACATACGCTTAAGCATGTACTCACCCAAACATAGTATATATTGTTGGAATGCTTGGCCATTACCAATTAAACCCAGAAATGGGTCATTGGAAAGCAGCTAAGGAAGTGATCCATTACTTACAGGGTATAAAGATTTTATGCTTACCAAGAGAACAAATAACCTTGAGGTTATTGATTATTCTGATTTTGCTTATGATGGGTGCATTGACATTAAGAAATCCACATCAGTTTACATTTTTAAGCTAGCCGGTGGACCTATCTCATGGAAGAGTGCAAAACAGTCCTTAATTGCATCTTCCATTATGGAGGCTAAGTTGGTAGGCATGTTTTGAGGCGAGTTCTCGTGATTTATGGTTGACGAACTTCATTATGGGGCTAAAGGTAGTTGATAATATTTCAAGACTACTAAAAATTCACTATGACAATCAAGTTGTTTTTTCTTCTTGAAGAACAACAAGTCAAGTGCTACATCCAAACACATTGACATTAAGTACCTAGTTGTAGGAAAAGAGTCCAAAATCAAATTGTGATTATTCAATATATTTGTATGAAAGCCATATCAGCGGATCCCATGACAAAAGGCTTACCACCCAATCGCTTTCGAAAGCATGTTGTTAGTATGGATTTGGTTAATGGCATTTAATTTAGACCATGGTTTTGTACATATGATGTATTTTTATTTATTTGGTGATCACCTCATGTAACAGATTCAGATTAATCGTTTTTTGCTTCTTATAATATGTGCACCTTTGAAGTTTTTTGAAATAAAAAATTATGCATGGACCTCATGAACATATCTATATTATGAAACCTAATAACTCATGACTATTAACCCATTAGATGTTGTGTTTAATGTTTGTGCTGGGATAGTAATTGGAGAACAGTACTATGGCATTGGAACATGGATACCGACTCCAATTCTTTTTAGCATAAATGTCAGACATAACCTTACTTAAGGGATGTTGTATATGCTTACTTATGTTGTGCTAAGCCTCATGAATTAGATCAATAATAGAATCTTTAGCCAAGTGGGAGAATGTTGGACTTAACGAGGTCCAACCCATTTATGTGGCTTATCAAATTTATTATTTAATATTTTATATATGTCCAATTTGGTTAAATATAGTATAGAAAATATATTGTGACATCCAATTACAAATGTAAAATTAATATCTTAAACCTTGATGGAAGGTTGAGATTTGGCTACTCTAGGTTGGTCCCATTACTCCCTCTATATAAGATCTCTTTTCGTGGAGCATATGTATTCCATTATCACGCTTTTGCTATTTCCATAAAATTGTTGAGAGAAAAATACACACCCATCACAATTATCATAGAGGAAAATGGTGAAGATTCATACCCATGGGAAGACATCTTCTCACTTGTTGGATTAATAATGGTTACGTTTGATTCAGGTATGTTATATTTATTAATTTTATATCATGCTCATGTGATTGAAAAATCTTATTATTCCAAAACCACAAACACTTTGAATGCTCTAGTTTCTTCTAGTCTTCCCTAAGAGAACTTACTTCTCAGAGTTTCTTGCTCTTGGAACTTTCAAGGATAGCATGAGAAGTCATTAGATACTGATCAAGAGGCTTAGATTGTCCGATTCATGAGGATAAGAGAAAGTATTTTTAGTGACAAAATGAGTAATAGTAATAAAATGGCGTATCTTGTTTTTTCCATTACCATCAATTTGATGTCTTATTCAAAAAAAAAAAAAAAAAAAAGTCCTTTCATTATTATTCATTGTCAATAAACTTAATAAGCAAAAATTATTTTTAATCGTTTTTAGCACTTCTTTTCCCCATGGAGATATTGAATAGCAGGAACTACTTTTTTGACCATTGTAATTTTGAAAATGAACATTTAAATGTCCCTCAAAAGTAAGTAAATAGATTCGAAACATATAAAATGTGGTTAATCCTACTATGGAACAAGCTATTATTGTGAGGCTCTCTGAGGTGGAGTTGGTTCCTGTCTAATTCCTCTTTACGACATGAGTTTTTGCAGAGGAAAAGCTCACCAGAGTGTTGGGCATCAAAATGCTGTATTTACCATTTGGACATGTCTGGTTTTAGTGCTGATGCATACACGACAAGAAAAGGCAGCAGGATAGCTCCGACCAGGAAGTAAAATCCGAGAAAAGCGAACCAAGAATTCATCTATTATCATATATATTCATAATACAAAATTTTATCAGCCGACTTGCTGGGACAGAAGGACAAGCAGTCCTTGAGGACCCACTAGTATTTCATTCAGAAAGCTGACCAGTCCAAACCAAACAACTGGAGTCACATCAACTCCACCGAGGGGAGGGATCAGCTTCCTTGTTGGTATGAGAAGTGGTTCAGTAGGAGCATAGGCGATTACATATGGGAACTTCCCAACGGGAAGTTTCGGGTACCATGACATTACTATTCTCACAACGAAAAGGAAAGCAAAAGCCGAGAGAAACGGGCCCAGGATCCCAATTGCTAGCTTCGCTGTTGCAGGGTCCAGATCTGCGATAACTAATCCATGTATGGTATCTGTGGCAAACTGAGAAACTTGTGGAACATCAACCTTGATGTTTCTAACGATATCATGAGAGTCGAATAGGTCCCTCAAAGTGGCTGAACTTGATGATACCAATTCAGCACTAGAAGGTACTGCAACCTCCCAACACGCACTACATCTCATTGACCGAAGTTGAAAACCCGATTTTCTTCCATTGTGCCACTTGAAGCTTCTCTGCCACAAGTAGAAAGCCACTTCACTAAGACACTATACAACCATCTGAGTTGCTATGGACTATGTAGAAGCCAAATCACATATGGTCACGGCATATCAGAAAACACAAGCCTTTCTTGTTTGTATTTTAAAAATTCCTAGGCTAAAAAGAGAAACCATTTTCTAAGACAATGAGAGAAAGGTTGAGATAAACTAATCAGTAAGTAATTGTAGTTAAATTTTGGAGGCTGCACTCACTGGCTCTATTTCCACCTATTGGATGAAAACAGCCAGAATAAAACTGCAACAGTTCGTAGCTGTGTCTCTTCTTTATAATGAAGTAGATTTCTTGAGATAGATTTTAAGCTGGGGATTTTTGTGCTCTGCCTGCTTATGTATGGTAAATTACCTAACGAAAACCCCATTGGATGAAGTACAAACATTTATAACCTTCAGGCTCAAAGACACTATATTCCAGGTTATAGAATTATCTTTCAAAGACCAATACCAATCTTCGAGACAAACAAGAACTAGGTTAGCAAAATTACAAGAACATGGTCAAATTTCCATATTTAGGTATATGATCAGTGTGTGTACATAAGCAGACCAGACTTGCAGAGTCAGCCAAAGAACCAATAAACAACAGAAAGGTACATAGGCAGAGTCACTAAGCTGACTGCAGACTTAAAAGAAGTGATATATGGAGGGCCATCAACAATATCAGGGGTTGAAAGACAGGATGAAGTCAAATTCACTCCAAATCATTCGGGTATTGACCAAATGGATCCAGTCCAAGAAGATCCTGCAGTATCAGTTGAAATTTTGCAACACCATTTATATATTTGACCATACAGAAGCACGCCATACGCATCAAGGCTCCAAAACCCTCTTGCCCTCTTCTTTTTCTATGTCTACCCTCGAAGGGTTTTTTTCTCCTCCGGCCTCACCATTACGTCCCATGTAACATTATCTAAGAGCAGTACATAATCGACAGTGGAAGTGTCGGATAAGACTAACTCGATGGAAACAACACAAAAAATGACAACCATTGATTATCGAGCTCTTCCCGGTAAACTATGAAATTTTACAGAACTGAGTTCCCCAATTGCGGGCGCAGCAGAACAAACGGTTGTTTAGACCCGAAGCACGAATGGGTACAAGTCCAAGCCGTCACTCAGTAAACCAAATTCCGTGAACACTCTTTGCCACACCCAGCATTTACTCTTTCCGGAAACAAGACACATCCACATCCACAGATGCAAGGATCACGGGTTCCGTGGGAAACATAAAAAATGAAAGGGCACCCACAAAGCATAAGCCAGTACTAAGATCAAGAAAGACTCACTGTCCAGTGGAGCTTCAGTGGTCGGGTCACCAGAGGACGCCAACCCCTGCCAAGATTCAGAGGAAAGAAATCACTCAAGATGGCATTCAAAACCAAGCGCAAAGGAAGATAAAGATGACGAAGGACCCAACTTGCGTTAGCAGAACATGCGAGAATCGCGCAGTACCTCCAATTCGAAGGTGTACGCCAGGGGAGAAGCAAACCGCCATCGTCATTGCTCTGCCAGAGAGAGAGAGAGAGAGAGAGAGAGAGAGGGTGTGGACAACGTGGAGGGAACGTTTAAGGTTTTATCCTCGACGATGACGAAGGATTGAGCCCAATTTCTCTCGAGTTGGGCCGGGATGTTCGTCTGAAGCCGAGTCGATGCGCGAACCGGTTTTTTAGGTGTAGTGTTATTTCGAGGAGGTTTGATGGGTTCCATTTGAATTGTAGTTACATGACTAGGGTGATGGGTTTCGAGGTATATTAGGACGCGATAACAACCATTATTACGGTTTGAAATAGTTTAGACAAACTGTTTTTTTACTTCTATTTCTACAAGAATTTTTAAGCAAAAATAACTGTTTGATAACGACACAAAATTTCTTTCTTTCGGATAATTACGTTTCATGACACCTTTTAATTTAAAAAAATAAAAATAAAAATGATTTAGTAACAAAAAATAATGAATAAAATAAAATAAATCATAAAAAATAAAATAAAAATATAATTTCATTTTAAAATAAAAATATCCTAAAAAATAATTTTATTTTATTTATTCTCTTTTATTTTATTTTATGAATAAATTTATTTTAAAATGAATAAAAATAAAAAATGAAAAAATTCATTTGGCAAAACTTGAGGAAAATAAAAATAAATTTATTAAATTTATTTTTAATAAATTTATATTTATTTTTAATAACGTTATTTTTTAACTTTAATAAATTTATTTTTATTTTTAATAAATTTATTTTTATTTTTAATAAATTTATTTGTATTTATTATAAATAAATTATATTTAATAAATTTATTAAATTTATTTTTAATAAAATAAAAAAAAATGATAAATAAAAATAATTATTTATTTTAATAAATTTATTTTTATTTTTAAATGAATAAAATGAATTTATTTATTTTTATTTTTAATAAAATGAGGAGAGGCGAAGGAGGAGGAGGAGGTAGAGATGTAGAGGAGATGAGGGAGGACTTCAAATTAGGGTTTAGTGAGAGAAATTATTTTTGATTTCTCTTCCAAAAATCGAAAGTATAAAATTTTAGATCTTTGCGTAATGACAACATTTCTTTTTCAAAATTTCGTTTTTTGGTTCTTCTAACAAAAAAAGAAACATTTGTTTCCAGGAACAATTTCTCAATTTTTTGTTCCTATTTTGTTCTAACGCTGATTTTGAGAAGCAAAAAAAGTTCATTCTTTTTCCTGGAACAATTTCTAAGTAAGCTGATTTTCTTTTTTAATTTTATTTTCTTGTTGCGACCACATCAACCGCTTCAAAGCCCGCGCCCATCGCCACCGCGCCGGATTCTGCGCGGCCACCTGACCGGCCGATGGGTTGCGTTAAACCTCCGGGTTCTGCCGCGTCTCCGGCCGATCTCCGGCTTAGCCGTCGCCGCCGCCGAATAAACGCGCCGTCGCCACCACCGCCATTGGTCACCGCCACCACCATCGATCGCCCGCTACGGCCGACGGGTCTCCGTCCACCATGGCCGCGACCACCGTCGGTCGGTCCTGGCCGCGCACCACCCGCCGTCGCCGGGCCGATCGATCGTGATCCGTCGACAAAAATAAAAATAATAAATACAAAAAAGAAATTGTTGCGTTATCAAACGCATTTCTATTCTTTTTCTATTCCAAGAGTAGAAATTTTGTGTCGTTACTAAACAGTTTTTTACTCATAAAATTGTTTCCTGATTCTATTTCTTAAAAAAAAAAAAAAAAAAACTCTTCCCCGAAATTTGTCATGCGCCTTCTAATTTCTCTTCCAAACCTAATTTTGGAATAGAAATATATTCCGAGAAATAGAAAAAAAAAAATCAAATGAATTTCTTCCAAAAACAAGTTTGGAACAAAAGCGTTGTCAAACAGAATTTTGGGTTGTCATGCACCCCCTTAGTTTCCACCTTAAAATCTAAAAACAAACCGAGCTGAGTCAGCTTTCAGTTTGTGGAACTGAGAACTTGTCCACTCCACCCTAGAATAAGTCGAGGTTTTCCAACATTAAAAGGAAAAAATAATTTACTGATTAGAGTTTGTTTCAAAATAAAAATAAATCAGGTCCGGTCTAGTCCGAACCAAACCGAATCAATCCCCCAAGAGCCACCTAAGATTGATCCATTCAGTTTAGTCCGATTTGATTCTCAAGTTGGACTACGGTTAATCTACCGTAACAATTTGTTTTGATGAGAACGGGAAGTGATCATGGGGCCAAAAGGCCTCCTACTAAGCTTCTAGGATGAACCAAACTCTACACCAAACATAGGTGACCAATCATGAGATATATATACCTTTTGATGTTATAGTAATGTTTAGCTTTAGAATTCCAAAGTTAAAGCTGATGAGGAGGGAGCAATCCTAAGATGAGTAACCTCTTGAAAAAGTGACTACTTAAGGTATGAATAGTTATATTTTTGTTTCGATGAACAATTTCTTATGAGAAATTTTTTTTTTCCTATTTCTACTCCTTAGAACAATTTTCGAGTAAAATAACATGTTTGATAACTATACAAAATTTCTATTCTCGGAATATAAAAAGAATAGGAACGCATTTAATACCATCCATAAAATTTTGTATCTTTTTTTTTTTCATTTTTCCTTCTTTCTCACCGTTTGTCAATCATTGTGGGCCGCTGCCAATCCTGCGGTCCGGCGTCAACAATTGGTAGTCGGCGGGCTATGGTCAAGTGGCGAATGACGGTGGTCAGCCAGGTGGCGGATGGCATCTGGTGGTGAGCGGCTTGCAATGGTCGGCCAAAGGTCAACGACAAGTGACGGTCAAGCGGTGAACGATGGTAGTCAATTGGTGGTGGACGATGTCCGGCGGTTGGCAACAGCGATGGGCGAGGGTAAGTGACTAGTGGTCTAATGACAGTCGATGGTGGCTACTGGCGATGGCGTATCCAAGGATGACGACCACAACAAGGAAGAAGAAAAATAGCAAAATAGAAAAGAAAAAATAGCTTATTTCTAGAAATTATTCCTAATAATAAGAAGCTACTTTTTTTTACTTCTTATTCTATTCCAAATTTATTCCCCAATCACTTTTTTATTTCGAGAAATAGAAAAATTAGTTGACATTACCAAATGAAAATTTTTATTCTTTTTTTGTTCCCCGAAATAAAATAATAGAAATCGAGAGAAATAGAAACATTATAATGCAAACCCTTATATGTCAAAGAACATAATTGCGATATTCAGCATAGAACGGGTTAAAGCAAACAATACTTTAAGGAGTTAATTTAAAATTGTTTTTTTACCTATTCTGATTCTTGTATTGGGAATCACAATAGGTGTACTCATAATTATGTGGTTAGCAAGAGAAACATCCGTGGGAATACAACAACGTATTGGTCCCAAATACACCGGTCCTTTGGGAATTCTTCAAGCTTTAGTAGATGGGACGAAACTTATTTTCAAATAGAATTTTTTTCCATCTCGAGGAGATACTCGTTTATTCAGTGTAGGACCATCCATAGCAATTATATCCATTTTAGTCACATGCACACTTCTATCTATCGCATGTTTCACAATAGTACATGAACTAGATTTGCATAATTCATAATAGTTCAAGGACTTACGACGATTTTTCTCATGTTTGATCAATGCAAAATAATTACATTGAATGTTTAAGGTTAGGTCTCAAAAACCACATTAAACGAATTAAAAGTTGTAGGATGATATTACGAATTAAATTTTAACAACTCGAAAAATGACTTAGACCAAAAAAAAAAAAAAACTTGGAATATGACACTAATAATTAAAGGTAATTAGTTCCAAGGTGGGTGGATTCCAAAGTTAAAACTTGGAATCTACCATATTATAACCGATTCTCAATTTTTTTTTTTTTGTAGGTGGATTCCAAAGTTAAAATTTGGAATCTACCATATTATAACCGATTCTCAATTTTTATATCATGGAACCTACCCTATTTGTTTGGAACCGGTTTAGAACCTATTATTTTTTTTCGATCCGATTTCAAGGTCTATCCGAGAGCCTGTATCATTTTATTATTCCTTTTTTTCATTCATTTTTTTTTAAAAATAAAATCATATGAGGTTATGAGTAATGAAACAATTCAAATAAAAAGATGAACAAGAGAAATGCTCATCCGCTAAAACAATAATTCATGATATGAATACATAGTCACATATAATTACAAACAATAAAAAATTCAAACACATAACATAAAACATAAATTATAAAACTTCATTCTCCATTCATCCATAAAAATTTATGGGAAGAGGAAAGATTGACAATGGGTTTTGAGGAAGGACAAAGGGTGAATGAGTGTTGAGATTAGAATTTAGGATAAAAATAAATTAGAGTTTTGACTTTTTAACTTATCAAATCGGTTTTGAGATCAATTCCAAAAACTTGGAACTTGTTCCTAGACCAATTCTAATAGGATCTGGTTTCCCCACATGTTTTTTGGCTGGTCCGGTATAGTTTTCTGGTAAAATTGGTTGGGTTGCAAACCTCACTAATAATATCTAAAATCTTATATATATATATATATATATATATATATATATATATAATATGAAATCAGAAATAATACCTTTCCGTTCGGTTTTATAATTTACGGTAAAAACGAAATTATATTATTTTTCATTCGGTTCACATCATGTCATATTCTTATCGATTATTGTCAATATATTCCACGCGGATTCGAATAAATAGACAATAATGGACGACAGCGTAACCGAGTGCCAATGTCCACCCGTTCCAATTTCCTCAATTCACACAATTATAAAAAATTCCCATTTTTAATTAAGTCCACACGCCCCGAATCATAGAAAACTCCCAACCGAATCTCAGACCCCGTGTCGGGCAAAACAATTCACGGGCGTCAAAAAATTCCCAAAAAAATAAAAAAAAAAAAACGAAAATGGGAAAATGGGGAAAATTCCACGTCATCATCATCGGAAAGGGAACCTATGTCGAAGAGGGAAAAAAAAAAACCATCCTTATCTCCTCCATTCCTCCAGCTATTCCATGGTCGCTGCGAACCCCGAATCGCCATCGCCATTCTCTCTCGCCGCCGCCGCCGCCGCCGCCGCCGTCGACACCGCCACCGTCGCCGTCGTCGCCGCCGCCTCCGGCCACCTGCTCTCTCTCTCTCTCTCTCTCTCGCTCTAGAAGTTGTGCGCGGGAGGCGTTCGAGCGTCCGCCGCGATGGCCTCGGTGACGGGCCCGAGCCCGCACCAGCTGATGTTCCCGGGGGCGAGGTCCTCGCCCTGCGCGGCGGCGCGGCGGTCCCTCTGCCCTCCCCCGCCGCCGTCGGCGTTCCCCTCGCAATCGCTCTCCAGGGCGCCCGATTCCGCGCTCTGCCACTGCCGGAGCAACGGCGGCCCCTCGGACGCGGCGCCCCCGCCGCCCGACGACTCCTCCGCCCTGCCGCGGCGGCGGTGGGACTCCGCCATCCAGGACCTGCTGAGGTCCGCGATGAGGGCGTTCGATTCCTACGTGGGCGCACGCGCGAATGAGCCCGAGGGGGAGCCCGCGCCGGGGCCGGCCCGGCGGGGGAGAGAGGAAGGGGGCGGCGGGAGAGGGGGATGGGGAGGAGGAGAGCTGGGATTGGGATCGGTGGAAGCGGCACTTTGAGGAAATCGACGGGCAAGAGCGTCTGCTTTCGATATTGAAGGTGCCTTGTTATCAGCTTTCCTGTTCTTTCCTCTCTGTATCTTTGTGCTTTTTGAGGAACCATTGTAGATTAAACGGGGTTCTTTATTAAAACTGTAATCTGGGTAATTGGTTAAATTATCTGCTGTCTGTTTTGGATTTTTTTTTTTTAATATGTTTGATAACATGACGTACTTGTTAAAGTTCTAATGGCATCTCTTCACTGAGTTGGTTAATTCCTTGAAATGCAGTAGTTTAAGTTTGGAAGGAAAAGAAGAAGAAGAAGAATCTTGGCAATTTGAACGCCGTAGCTGAAAATGATCATGCACGTTTTCTTGTTGCCTTCGCTTTATGAGCATCTAATTTACACTGCTCAGATTCTTTGCACCCATGAAAAGAGGCTAGACACGTCTCTGTTGGTGATTCTAAGGTAAACACTTCAATGGAAGCAAACTTCACATGCCGATGGAGGCTTTAGCTGTCGATCTTTCAGCAACCTGATACAGTTGTATGCAACACCAAAAGGGTCATTTTGACCTACGGTGACTGAGTGTTAGTTTGTAGAGGAATGAAGAGGACATTCAGTGTCCTCCATATATGGAAGAACTTAGAAACAGGTGAAGTTTGTGAGAGAGTATGAACATTAAAATATGTCATGGCAATGGCATGACAACAAACTATTGGGAAGTGTGATTTGCTAGGGGTTAGAGCTTCTTTGTGTCTTATTTATAGTTTGATAATACCATGTCAATCGCATGTCGACAAATTACCAGAAAGTACAACCTAAAAAGCTGGAAAGTACACAGGAATTATGAATTTGTATAGTCGCTATAGTGAATAAAATGTTGTCTTCCTAGAGACTCCCACATGACATATTTAATATTACTATTTACTACTATAATGTTCTATAAGGACATCTGAAATGACGAGAGGGTAGTAAAAGAATTAGGGACTTGCTGAGTTGACTGAACCTGGAGGCTGTATTAGAAACATGTCTCCTACTCTGGATTCCTTTTTCTCGAATTATTTAGTTAGTATATACTTTAACCATCTTTATCCTAAATGTTACTCAAATTTTAAATTTTTACATTGTTTTAACAGTCACAATTAAGTAATGCTGTACTCAAAGAGGATTATGAAGAAGCTGGGAGGCTTAAGGTGGCAATTGCAGCGGCATCCACTGGTGACACTGTTGGCAGAGTGATGTCTTACTTGAAAGTAGGAACTTGGACTTCAAGAATCATTTTTTGATTCCATTATTCTCCAGCACTGACATTTTATTGCCTCTTGTTTTCTGTTTTGAATTTCAGAGTGCTATAAATGAAGAACGTTATCATGATGCGGCTTTTATGCGAGATAATGCTGGTGCTGGATTGGTAGGTTTATTTGGTACATGCTTTTGCTTATTCTAGGTGCTATACTCTACGGTACTTCTAGAAGGACATGCTGGAGTTTGGGAAAGGCTTACATTGTTACATAATTATTCTGTATATATCGGTATATATATTGTGATAGTTTATGATTATGCTTCCTATCTCATTTGATGAATCTCTGTGTAAAATGATCATCGAGTTCTTTTTTTTTTTTTTTTTTGGAGAAAAAATCTGGTGCCATGATCCATTATCACTTCATCATACTTCCTGATATGAACTCTATTGAATAACTAAGAAAAACAGTAGTTCTAAGACTAGATAACAAGATGTTGTGGAGGAGATAAGCAATCGTATAATGGAAAGGAAATAACTAGGTATGAAGGTTCTAAGAATGTTGAGTTCTTGGGCATTTTATTATCAACTTTTTCCATTTTCACTTCATGCAATGATTGAAGTGAATTGGAACTGTCGCCCTATAATTTTCTAGCTGACTAGAGAGGACTAGTAAAATTGCACAAAAGAATCTAGTAAATAATGAAGGTGGTGCTATGGTTGAGATTAAGGGATTGGCAGTTGAAGCAGTTGGTGCTAAGGCCAAACTTTCACTTTCCTTGGTGCTAGCTGTTATATTTATGCTTCAACATAATATTCCCATTGCCTTTTGAATCAGTGCCCAACCCTCTGTATGCTGAACCATGTGTTGAGATTCAATAAGTTGAAAAAACCAAACCTTTTTGCACTCACAAATTCTTGCATTTTCATTCATCTTCCAACCTTGAGTGCCCAAGATTCTACATGTTGATAGCAATTGAAGTAGTTAGACTTTGTGTTGTATATTTTTCTTGATTAACTCTCAGCTAACATTGGTTTGGATTTTTTATTGAGTCTGGTGAAGCATTTAATACATTATCCTTGCATCCTCATGGCATTATGTTCTTTGTTTTTTCGTGGTTTTTGCTTATAGGTGGGATGGTGGGCTGGGACTTCAAATGATACATATGATCCATACGGTATAATAATTCGTGTTACTGCAGAGCATGGAAGATATGTGGCAAGGAGTTACAGCCCTCGGTAAGCTCGCATAATTAAAAGTATTATTTTCTAACAACAAATTCATCCCATGTGATTTATGTCTGATATGAAGTGAAGAACTATTTAAATTAAAAAATAATTCACAGGCCTAGTTGAGGCTTTCTTGGGACATCATTAGAGGTTGTAATTATATACATAGATAGGTTTCACAATTTTGTTTTGCCAGAGATGGTGTGTTGAGCAATTGGTGAAAGGCAACATAGAGACTGACATTTCATTTGACCCATTAGAAGGGAACCTGTTTAATCCATTTCTCTCCAAAAAGAGAATGAAATTCCAATAAACATGATCAAAGGCCTTGTCAATGTCAACTTTACATATGATGCCTGGATAAGAAGATCTGAAGTGGCTATATTGGCAATCATCAGCAATTATGACAGAATTAAGAATTTCCCTACCTGGGGAAAAGTGTGTCAGAGGCTGAAACTAATTTAAGACTGACCGCCTTGAGCAAATTATCAAGAACATTAGCAATGAGTTTATAACTGCTTCTTACAAAGCTGAGAGGTCGGTAGTCTCTGATATTAGTCTTTTGAGGGTCTCAATAGTGTCATAATCTGTTAAGTTGAGACAGTTTGTGTCTGTCTAGGGAATGTCAACCTTGTGATGGTGCCTAAATTGACAGGAATGCTTTGGTCAACAGTGGGGTCAATGTCCACATAACAGTGGGGTCAATGTCCACATTCCGCTTTTCTTCCACTATGTCTTCATGTTCTTGTTAGATTAGGTTAGGTTTGATTATGGTTCTATGTGAAAAGCACGCTGATGGCTTTGTCTGGTACTCTTTTGAATGCAAGATGTTGAATACCTATTTTACAATCAAACTATTTCATTATTTTTCTTCCAATGAATATGTTTAAAAATCCTGTATCTATGTTAGCTCATACACAGGTTTAAGTGAGAGCTTCTTAAGATTACGCTGCTGTGATGCACTTTTTGGCTATCACTGCTTGCATGTGTAAATTCTACTGGGACTGGAAGTGTTCCTTTTGTATGTCACAGTTAAGCGGCAAAAAAGAGCCCTGTAATATTGAGTGTCAACTACCTTTTATCTTAAGGTCTTCTTACTCATACAGTGCAGAAAGTCTTATTGACTGACATCTT
The DNA here is from genome assembly GCA_017140185.1 of Eucalyptus polyanthemos subsp. polyanthemos. NCBI lineage: Eukaryota > Viridiplantae > Streptophyta > Magnoliopsida > Myrtales > Myrtaceae > Eucalyptus > Eucalyptus polyanthemos. Next base: position 17,434,532 of record CM029463.1, on the reverse strand, counting down.
GTCATGCCTTTTATAATTGTGCAAAATGAAACACCAAATAATAACGAGGATAGATTTTCCAGTGGTAATTAGTTTTGCAGTTTCCATGACTATGAGGAAATTTTCTATATATGACAAATTGTCTGCATTTGTATATTTCTATTTTCCTAATCAACTACTATAATATAAAGGGATGGCTAATCAACATCGAGCTCCATGTTGGCTCATTTTGTGGATTTATACTAGATATGCAGCAGTTTGCTTGTGAGTTCCAGCTGGCAGCTGTAGCTTTGGAGTACACCTACTTGACTGGAAGCAGTCTCCGTTTTTGGTTTCTTTTCATTTCTTTTTTCTGTTGTTTTTGGATTGTATGTGTGTGTTGTTGGCTGGGCCCACCCGGCCCGGAAGAAAAATTTTCATGCTTAGTTCTATATTCTATTGGTTTATTGGTCAAATTCTTTGTTTTGGAACCTTGTAGTCCTGAATAAAGTATCTTTTCAGGCAACTTGTGACAGCTGCAGGTGGTGTTCCCTTGTTTGAAGTTTTCTTGAAGGTGGACAAGAAAGGCGAATATGGACAACAGGTATGTCTTTTCCTTTTTAGGTATATCTGTTGCCTGGATGTTTGTCATCAGTATAATGTGCTCTTTGTGACAGTTCTTTTCAATTGTTCTTCATATGAATCTCTCTCTCTCTCTTTCTTTCTGTGTCTCTGTGCACTGTCCCTTGGCATGCTTGGGCAAACGCAGAATTTTGGTGCCATTTTCTTTGCTTTGATGTTGTAATGTCTTGCTATTGAAATTTAAAAGGTTGTTGAGATCGCTTTTCCTATTAAGGGTGTGTTTGTTTCAATGAAAACTCCATGATAAAAGAAAATATTTTTAATGAAAATCATTTTCAAGGAAAGTGGTTAGTTTTCATTTGTTTGGTGGTTTAGAGAAAATGATTTCCTTTTTGTCAGAAAAGGAAGTCGTTTTCCCCCAATCTAACCTTATTGTTTTCAATCTATGGAAAACGTGTTCCATAAACTGATTAGTTTTCCATCATCCAAACACTGGAAAGTTGGAAAACAATTTCCTAGAAACAGTTTTTCTTCAAACAAATGGGCCCCATGATAGGTTTTGGTTTTTGTGTCTTTTTTCTTTTTCTTTTTTTTTTTTTTTTTTGGGGGGGGGGGGGGGCGTTAATGTTGTATAACCTTGATAGAGATCTTTATTGATGCTCTGTCTCCTGCGATTGCAAAAATAAGCTTATATAAGCAAATATTACCTGGATATGTCTTATGGAATCAGGGCATGATGTTCTGTGGAAATAATGATGTTAACAGAATAGAAATAGCTAATAATGTATCTGGATATGTTAATTGTGGTGTGTGGACAATGTCATTGCTAGTAAATAGAGAACCTAAGAATATGTTTTTTGTTATTTGTGCCGGAATGGACTATTCAAAACAACAGTATTCCGTTGTATATAATCAACTACTGCCTGGGATTTGAGAAGTTTTGAAATGAGGGAAAAACCCACAAACTGTCACTTGGGGACTTTCCAACAAAATTTAAAATAGCTACCCCTCATTAATCATGACAATTCGATATAATGGGAAAAAGTGCTCCTAACTTTCTTTTAATGGCCTTGGGCGAAATTCCTTTGAAATCCTCTGTTATTACTTAAATAAGGATACTTGGCAATAGCTTTATTTATCTAGTTGGGCATCTCTGTTTATGCGAAATGCTGTATATGCTCTGCTTATATTCCCTTAATTGTGTTAAATAGCAGAACTGCCTGGATTCGCGGACAAGCCTCTGCATTTGTCCTTAGGATATACTTTCTTTAATGCCTACATGTGCATTGTGTTTGTGTTTTCACTTGAAAGATGAAACTCATGCCTGACTCCACTTTTAAAGCTTTCATATCTTAGTAAGTTTTGTATGTGGAGTATTTTCTGCTAGCTAGACTGTGACACTTGATTTTGCATGTGTGTTTAAGGGTATTCACCTGGTTTTCAGGCTGTGTACTTGAAGCGGAGGGAAGTTATTCAAGATCCTTTGATAGGCTCTGTGTTATCTGTTACTGAAAGCAATACTAATCCAGCAGACTCAATTGAGGGAAAAAATGATGTAGTCATTGCCACTACAGAAGATGATGAGGATGGTAGTGGCAGGGAAGATGGTTCTGATCTTTCTGAGCAACTTCCTGGTTTTCAGAATATTCTGAGAGATATGATTCCTGGTGTTAGGGTCAAGGTTATGAAAGTTACAGCACCAGGGAAAGTTGACAAGGACCTTATAGCTAAGGTGATTGAGCAGATGATGGATGATGAAGAGGAAGAAGATGATGTGGACGCTGAAGATTTGGAAGCTGAAGATGAAGTCAAGAGTGAAAGTGATCAAGAGAGAGATGAGATGGAAATGGATGCGATTCCTGGAGTTATTGAAAGTGAAGGGAAAAATGAGTTTGCGGTTAAAGTTGTTGTTGGTGGCCTTGTGCAGAAACTTTCTACCAATTTACCTACAAAAGACTTACTTCGAGTGCCAGCAATGCTAGAGAAAAAGGGTCGTTCTTCATTTTGTTTCTCAATGATTAAGGATGTCAGTGGAAAGGACTCCAGTGGCAGAAAACAGTCTTCTGTGGGTAGGGAAGCTAAGTTCCGGAGTGGTCGTAGTATTGACCAAGTTATGCTTGATCTCGCCAAGTTCATTGGTGGGGAGAAAATACCAATGAAGGTTGTGTAAAATTCTCTTAATTTGAGTAATCCATTTATTTCTTCTTTCTTTTTGGTTTCAGAGGTTTGAATATTTTGTTATTTTTTCTTTTCAATGGTCCAGGTCCTAAAAGATGTTGGTGAATTGATAAGCCTCACTCTCAGCCAAACTCAAAGTCACAGATCCCTTTCCGGATCAACAACTTTTAATCGCATTGAAATACCAAGTTCTTTTGATCCTCTAAATGGTACTTTGCTTCTCGGTATTTAGTATGGATTGTCATTCATGGTCAAAACATTACTTGCATCCCATTTTACTTCCATTAAAAGTAAATGATATCCCTGTACAATCTTATTTGTCAGGACTGTACATTGGTGCACATGGAATTTACTCATCAGAGGTCATTCAATTGAGACGTAAATTTGGACAGTGGCAAGAGGATGGCCAGACCAAGGATCGAACAGAGCTCGAGTTTTATGAATACGTTGAAGCCTTAAAACTCACAGGAGATCGCTATGTGCCAGCTGGAAAGGTAATCACCTTTCATCTTAAGATCGTTTATTAAGTTTGGATAATTGATATAATAATAGCCCATAAAATCATTAAGGATGATTGCACCAAGTAAAATGAAGCTAGTCTAGATAGGTTTTGCAGTAACTGGCCCCACCATCCATTTTCAATGACGAAAAAGGTTTGCGAAAACAGTTTGCTGAACTTTAGTGGCTGTCTATAAAGTTGAAATAATTGCCTGCTTTTTGTTCATAATTTTTAATAGCTCATAAATTTTATGTCGTAGGTATTGCTACTGTGCTTGGGGTTGACAGCTTTTCCTGAGATTAATGTTTGATCAGCTTTTCCTAAGATTGTTTAATTTACTTCTCATCCTCTTATTTGAACAGGTGGCATTCCGTGCTAAGATTGGTAAAAAATATCAGCTTCCGCATAAAGGGATCATTCCAGAAGAACTTGGAGTGGTATAGTTTATTTTGTGATCTAAACTGCTACTCTACTCAACTCCTCAATTTTCATCACCTCTTGTCAAATAGATTGAAAAGCTACTGATCTTATGACCATTCAGATTGCTAGATATAAAGGCCAAGGAAGGCTTGCTGAACCTGGATTTCAAAATCCAAGATGGGTGGACGGTGAGCTGGTTATTTTGGACGGAAAGGTCAGTGTTTCTAATAGTCTTCTTCATCTTGTTCAGGTCACTGGATCTTCAATTCCTCAAAGTCTCCTAACAATATTATGTCTATCCGTGCAGTACATTAAAGGGGGGCCTGTTGTTGGGTTTGTCTATTGGGCCCCTGAGTATCACTTCTTGGTGTTCTTTAACCGGCTAAAGCTTCAGGATTAGATGCGCATTGTACATAACGTCTGAGCATGCTACCATTTTCTCCAGGCATGAAGTAAGTTCTTCCTCACTTGAGGTTTAGTGGGTTTGCTCGTATGAAGCTGTCATTTAGTTCTTTATCCAGTGAATGAGTTGGACACAGGTAGTTCATCTTTTCTAGGTTACCAATTAATCTTTACCATGAAGATGACACTTCAATCCTTTGTGGGTAAATAGACATTTTTTGCTCAAGGAGATCTTTCTACCACTATCCCTTCCTTTGGCACAGCAATGCAAGAATGATGCCTATGAAATCAACCCTTTCATGTCTGCTGACATTGATAAGAGTTCTGAAAAGTTCCTCTATTGTTGGTTTTCTTTCAATTAAGATTTGTGGCGTGCATGTAAACTCTTAAATCTCCTTTTCCTTGCTGCTGCAGTAAATCCAGTTTCCAAAATCTCAATACAGCATTTTTCATTGATGTGTTTGTCCAATGAGATAGCATATAATTTTAATATGCATTTGTTTTTTTGTGGATATCCGCTGAAAGTGCTACTATTTTCCAGCCAATTACACTATCTATGGATGATTTGCCCATGAGTGACCTACAGAGGGAGAATGCTTCTTTAGTTCTCAGATGGCCGTAAGACTACATGCTCTTGTTAAAAGGGGAAAAGGAAGCATATGCTGATGAAGTCTCCTTCACTATTGTGCTAATTCCTTTTGTCATGCCAGAGGTTTCTCGGTATTCTGACCACTTCTCGGTCAGCGATACGCATGCTTGTCCTTGACCAATTCAGATTCCAGGCTGAGGAAGTAAGCATGTGGACAGAGACACTGATGGAGTGAAGGCCTTTCAAGGTTCCTCTTCACGAGTTATCTTCAGTCTTTTCCATACTGAGCTAAATTTTTCGATACCTAGTTCTTGTCTCCGGTGTTTAACGTCATAATCCCAAATGTAAATGAAGATGGGATGTTTATGACGCACAAGAGGGGATGTTTAGATGCGTTCATGGCCTCACAAAATCTTATTTAAATTCTATGTAGCGTCTGATGATATTTTCGCTGTTTGTTGATGGCAATCTTCTCCTCACAGCGTCTAGTTTTTTCATCTTGTCTCCCTGTTTTCATATTTACCTGGTATATGTCTTCTTTTTTTCCCCTTCCCCCTTTCCTGTGATGATTTTCCTTTTGAAATCTCTCTTTTGTAGTAGAGGCGCTTATTGTGAAATCCATCCTTGAGATATTTCCATATAATCGACCATTCTTGGAGGGTTTTTTGTGCATTTTTGGTTCGAGTGATGTATTGGACATCTTGCATTGTGGGATTAAGTTGGTCTTTCTTCTCGCCTTAACTACTCTTTCTTCTTGACCTCATTTTCTGTTAAACCTTATTATCTAAAAAAAAAAAAGAGAAAAAAACTATCGAAAAATATTTTTGTCATCTTTTGGCGTTTGGTTCGCTTAAAAAAATAATTACAGATATGACTAAATATTGACGCTCGGATCCAAAACTCTATGTTTGGATACCAAAGCCTCAACATTGTTCCCAAGTCCTTGGCTTTCAGGATCAAGTTTCTGGTGCTTAAGCTCAGGTCCATTGATAGGCTGGGCTTGGGCCCTTACTACCCACGCCCGGGTCAATTTAAGTCGTGCCCAAAACCTGGCTGTTGGTGCCTAATGCCTTGACACTCAAGCTTGGGTTCATCGAGGCAATGCTCGGATCCAAGGCTCAAGCTCTAGCCTCGGCACTTAGGTTAGGGATCACAAAGGCTGAGCGCAGGTTTTTGGCATCTGGGCTCAGGTTCTTAGTTAATGAAACGTTTGTCCTTATAAAATATATATTTTTTAAATTGAGTTTTTAATTTATATTTATTTTCTTTTTTTTTCCTCTTTGCATTAGCTGCTAACAAGGCTCGGGCCTCTAGTCTTCGCCAACCTCTAGGGAGCTTAAAGCTCGTTAGATCTAGCAAGGAACTCGCCGAGAAGAATCCTCAGAAGAATCCTCACTTGACTGTGACCATCGTCATTTTCGAAAATTGGGACACAAGATTGTGATCAAAGATAGAACCCATTTTATACGGATTCATATATGATACTTCTAAATGTAAAGACATGTAAAATTGTAAAAATACTTATACGATACTTCTAAATGTAAAGACAGGTAAAATTGTAAATGAGTGATTTGCGGAAAGGTGAAGCGCCGGTTATTTTTTCGTTAGCTCTCTCAAATGAAACTCGCGAACCGGTGTGCGACTGCCACGTGCCAGCTCCCACCAGTTTTGCGACCGGGGACGTGCCTCTAACCGACTTCCTTGAATGGCAGGTGAAGGTATCTGGCAATTCGTTTCGTTCTGAGCCAGAGCTCGAGGAGGAAGAAGACGACGACGACGACAACCCAGAAAAAGCTCCGCGCTTCCTGATCGAAGCTCGACACGCGCTCCTGCCCAAGATCGCCGGCAGAGATCCGGAGCCGGCGACGTGCCGAGCGCGGCGAACGGTGATGGTTCGACGCAGTTGAGGGGCGGGCTTTCTAGGGAGCCTGCGAAGGTCTTCTGCGTAGGAGGAGGAGAGAGAGAGAGAGAGAGAGAGAGAGAGAGGGGGAGGGAGATGACGAGACACTACGAAGAAGACGGAGGAGAGAACTCGCACCCGCCGGCGCTGCAGCCGCAGACGAGCTCCGGGTCGGGTAGCAATGGTAGGAGGAGGGTCCGGGCGAGGCCCGACCCTTTCCTGGTCGTTTGCCGGTGCTTCAGCGTCGTGACCGCGATCTGCGCCATCCTCTGCGTCGCCGTCAATGTCCTCTCCGCCGTCCGCTCCTTCGAGAATGGATACGACGTACCCTCTCTCCCTCTCTCTGTATGTGTGTGTGGTGTTGCGCATTGCTATCTGAATCTGATGGTCGTGCCGGGTCGTGTGTGGTTACTAGGTTTTCGACGGCATATTCCGGTGTTACGCAGTGGTGATAGCGGTTTTCGTCGTGCTCGCGGAGACCGAGTGGGGATTCATTATCAAGTTTTGGAAGGTTGGTCTTGGTTTTTCCTCTTTGAATCGTCTGGATGCATTTGGAACTGTGGTTTTTGGAAACGCACGTGTAAATGTGTGAAAAGTCTGGAGAGAATTGCGCTTGCCGGTCTCTGACTGTGCTTTCGTCGATTGGACAAATCTCATAGCATGAAAACTCTCAGTAAAAGATTGATTGCTGGAGTTTGTTAGCTGCTGAGCATGCTTGACATGGGTTGCTGTTTTCGTTGTCTCTGTTTTTGTTCTTGTTGGAGCTTGTACTATCTCTCTGCGCCCCCTGATGAACATATTTGGTGAACGCTTTTTCAGGTATTGGAATATTGGGCTGGGAGGGGCATGCTGCAGATCTTGTATGTACTGTTAAAGACTCCTCCTTTATTTCCTCTGGATTCCTTTAAGTGTCATCTTATGGACCTACCAGATTGACCCACGTTCTGTCCTCAATTTCACTCATTCAGAGTATGAAATACTAGCATTTTGGAATTGCATTCTGGTTGATATAGTCACGGACAGATCGAGTGAAAATGATGTTTTGTCTAGTCTTGAACATGGTTTTGGTTTGAGCATTGAATAATCTGATTTGCCATATGGAAGTTATTGGAACCTTGCTGTTAAAATTTAGGGTTAAACAATCTATATACCTTGTCTTCTGAAATTGTTGTCCCTTTTTAACCAGTGTTGCAGTGATGACAAGAGCTTTCCCAAACTATACTGAGGAGGAGCAAGAGCTTGTTCTTCTTCAGAACATTGCAGCTTATATGCTCCTTGCTTGTGGTGTAGTATATGTTGTTTCGGTAAGGTTATTGCTCTGAACTGGTTGTGATTGTATGCTCAAAGTCCAATTTTGAAATAACATCAGAGGTTTTCCTGAAAATGTGTGGTAGGGTCCTGAATAATGATGTGCAGCAAAGTTGTAGCTTCAGTTAGCATGCTGAAGATTTAATTATATTTTTGTCGAAGTTGACCTTGGTTTTTCCTCTTTGCAACTCAAATTAATCCAAAAAGAAAACTAAAATCCCTTTGTGTTATGGGATGGAGATATCTCCCCAAATGTAGTTAGACCACAGGCCCTTTGTCTCACAACAATTATTTGCAGCTTCTGATCTTACCATGTATTTTTCTAATTATGGTTTAATAACACCTGATGGAGAATGTGATTCTATTGGTGCACTGGATAAACACAATTTTGTAGTTTCTGTTACATTTGGATCTGAGGAATCCAGTGATGCTTAATCGTTTGCTTTGGTATCAATGAACAGGGAATTCTGTGCATAGGCTTGTTAAAACGTGCTCGACAGAAGAAAGAAATATCAAGGGACCAGGCAGTGAAGGACTTGGAGGTAAACAATGTTTTAGTTAGTGCTCATTCTGGCAGTCATTGTATCATGCTACTAGATGTAGCATTGGCCATATGTGGTCTCTCCACTTGCAGATGATCCTTTCTTATCTTTTACATGATCACTACAGTTCTTAATCTCTTCTAGTACTCACATTCGGAAGCTGACCCGACTATATTGAAACTTACGAACATGAGCCACTGAAACCACAACATAACTTCATCAGAATCTAGTATATGCCAAGCTGATTTGTTCAATTGAACAATCACTAAGGTTTCCTTTTGGTTTTAGTCTTGGTTTTTGTCTTCTTTGCTGGAGTTCAAAAGTGAAACTTCCTTAAAATAGGTTCAATATTCAGTTGGCTAATTTCACATTAATAGCCTTGTTTTATTTTTCTGCCTTTATTGCTTACTACAGTGAATTTGGGCTGATAACTTATATCTTTTACCATCTTAGGAACTGGAACGGCGCAGGGAAGAACTTGAACAATTGCTTATTGTGGAAACGGCACAGGGAAGAGCTTGAACAATTGCTTACTGTGGAAACGGCATGAAGGCACTTTTTTTTGCGTTACTAGCAGTACGTCTTCTTCTCAAACTCCCAATCAAGAGACCAAGGAAAATGATCTCTCTGGATATTCTGACCCGATTCTCATGAGTGTTGCTTTCTTTATTTTTGTACTTTTCTCTTTACGGCGATAGTATCGTTGTGAACTTTTGTCGAGTGATGTGTGGCAATTGTATGGTTTGTGTAAATCAAAATGTTCTTGATTCTTTTATAGGATGATCAATTACGGAACAATGTATTTGTCATAATTCCTACCCTGTATTTTTTTTTTTTTTTTTTTTTGGTAAGAAACCCTGTATTTTTCTATCTTCAAAGAATAGTGATCTTGGCAGGCTGAGCAGGAGGTCGCCGAATTTCAGATGCTCGCATAAGCTCTAATTCACTAGAAATCTGGATTATTGTCAGCTGTTAGGGGAAACTCTTTATTAGTCACAATGTGGTATGGTAGCTCATCTTTGCTCGGAACTTTTCCCCTTGTTGTCGATGGTTTCCATGGAAGACATTGCTTTTCTTATCAAAGAGTGAATGAGGGATCAAAGTCACCAGAGTGAAATTTTTCGATGAACAATGTGAATAAGTTTGCAGAAGGAAACTAAGGCAAGGCCAGTTTACCTCTGATAGGTGGCATTTTCGCTAGGATCTATAAAAGCGCCTAGAAGGATTATATGGGTACAGATTCAAGGCTTCAAGGCCAAAAATGTCATTTTTTCCCAACAGAATGGCCATAAGAAGAGAGAGAGAGAGAGAGAGAGAGAGAGAGAGAGAGATTACTTATTGCACTTTGATGAACTAATAGAGGCAACTCAAGGTAAATAATATATGCGGTCACCTGTGGGCACGTGCAAACCAATGGGATCAAAGCAGTGTCTCCTATCATGACTCCGCAATCTTAAATCTGTCACTTCCAAAACGAGTGGCTTTTATCCCCTTTTGTTGATATGGGGTGAAGTGAATCACAGTGCTTTGGATTTAGTATATCCGTCCATCAAAGATTTCCATAGTTCAAGAAATCACGTTGATATGCAAAAGAGAGAACCTATCTAGCAGGATCAGAGTAAGAGGCTTGTTGCCGGCACGTCTGAAGGAGATGGTTGTTGCCTCCCCCACCATTTTAAACTTAAACAAAGAAAAGAAATCTACAGTAAGCAAATGCCACAAAACCTCACACGTTTTGGCCAAACTCAGAATGACTTTACTGTCATTTGCACTTCAACATTCTTAGTAATCAATGGAAATTCACAACCGAGTAGTCCTCTATTCAATATGCAACTTTCAACTTTCTGTTGGAGGAGGAAACTTCCATCTAATGTAATCAATAGGGTATAACCCATGATTTTGTCTATTCTATCGGTAAAAGGAATATTGTAGCTTACACTGCAATGCAGTTGCAGAGTATAATTTGTCACCATTTTGGTACCTTCTAGATAGAGTCCATCCACACAGGACCTTACATTCAATTCCGTCACTTCTTCTCAGATGAATCTCCATCTTTGGTGAACTTTGTGCGCCATCTTTGCTTATTCTTCTCAACTGTGTTATAATTCTCGGAGAATTTTGCTAGCCCTTGTCTGAATGCTCCAAGGTTTACACCATTACCGACCAAAATACTTGTTACTCCCATTTTTGAAACCTGCAAAAGTCAAAGGTATATTTCCTCAAATAAGCACGAAGAACTGGTGGTGTTACACAAAATCCACCATAGAAGCCATAAGAACCAAAAATTACTTATCGTTCCAGATGCTACCTCTGCAAATGATATAGAACACAGGAATAAACATTTAGTCTAACTAATGAATTACCGCTTCAATATTCCTATCCTCATCGTCAAAGAAAAGCATTGAGTTGAATGGCACCCCTGTCCTTGAATGAATTCTCTGAAAATGCTCAGTCTTGTGTGACCAGCTAGAGAAAATCTCCTGAATAATTGCAAAGAGAAAATTGAGCATATAACAATTTCTCCGCTCTATCAATTTAAGAAATGCTTGTTCTGAATCAGAAAGGTGAACCACAGACTATGAATAATCCAAATATTGATCCAGAGCAACAAACTCCAATTGCATGACAAAACCACTGTCTGGTAGAGAAAGTATAACATCATACAAATTTCTCCTAAGGCTACAATTGACAGGGCTATGGTTGCTTGACAAAACCACCTTGATCTACTATAGGAAAAAATAACATTATAAAGCTACAATTGGCATGGTGTTATTTCCTATTCCCTAAATTTGTTTGACCTTTGATGAAAAGGATACCAGTCGATTATAGTGCATCAAAGATGGCTGACAGATTAGTGGAAATACCCTACTATGTCTGACCCAAAAATCACCAATTCAGCATGCGGTTCAATATCAATTTCAGTGATTGATCTTGTTTGTTGTAATTGACTAACCTCAACATAGATGCCCAATTATAGATCTTTATGGTTCATATGCTGGGTTGGGTTCATCTGTGTAATAATCTAATAATCAAATGAACAGAGTTGAAGACATGAAAGCTCCAGAACACAAGGTCCCTTGCATGTAAAAATTTTCCCCATCTATTAACAAAGAAATATAGTTCTAGATTCCCATATGGATAAGCATGCATATTGGCTGGACTCCATTCAACCACCAGCAACTCTAACTTCCACAAGGTCTCTCACATATTGTGACACATCTGGTTGACTAAAAACTCCCGCCACTTAGCCAGACAGTTCAATAACTTTTTCTAATCCCATTCATCAAAGATTAAGTTTCTCAGATTAAGATCATTTTTCTCTCAAATTTGTCAGAACTTTGATTAGACGAAAGTCATGTAATGATCATACATCACCCATGCCAGATGAATTAATGAAATGCTCTAGCTTGCTTGACCAAAAATATATCACCATCTAGCCAAATTGTTCAAAAAAATAGAGTAGATACAAATATGTAGAGTGGGGTTGAATTGCCTGATGCTCAAATAACTATGCACACCAGTGAAGGCGGCATAGAGTAGATACAATTATATTCTAAATGCCAACCTGGGCAACAAACATCGACTTCAAGCTAAGTTTCTCCAGAAAAGTCTTGGCTATATCTGGAGTTGGCGATCTGGAAGCAATGGCAACATCGATCCCCTTGTCTTTCAGGGCATAAAGAATACCTTTAGCATGGGGGTAAAGAGAAGGCATTTCGCGTTTGGAGCGACATTCGCTGGGTGTCAACAAGAAACCACCATAAGCAAGTCAAGAAGGTTTTACTCACAATGCAAAACACACATCCTAATCAAACGAAAAACAAAGGGCAGCCTAGCACTCAGGATTCACCAAATCTTTGTATTGTACTATCGAAAAGACACCATTAGGCCTCAAGGGCACCAATGAACGTGAAAAAAAAAGAAAAAAGACATTCCAGCTGCAGAAGGGTGTGCAGTTCAACGACATACATATGTTTCAGAATGAATTAACAAGCTACAAAACACAAATGGAACTGACACCAAATCATATTAAGCTCAAACACCAAAAGATTCAAAGAAGAAAACATCAAGATAAAGAGATGAACTAATTCGCAAGTCACAACCGATGCTGATATCGAATTACGTTTGCCCATCATCCAAAACCAATGCCCATCGACATAAACAAAAACTTTTAACAAGATTAGCGTCCAAGAGCTAAAATTTGACATTTTGCTGCCAACCCAATTCATCCCACGAACGCCTCGTCCGGTCAGGACGAATTGACCTTGAAAGGAGGGCTGTGTCCAGAATTTCACGCAGGCACTTGCGATGGAACGATGGCGAATGACGAAAAGAGAAGAACAAGAATAAGGAAAGAGAGGAAAGAAGGAACGAACCAGTAGAAGGGCCAGAGGGTGTAATCGAGATCGAAGACGACGAGCCTGGGCAGCACCTGGAACATCGCCATCATCTGCAAAGCCTCCTCTTTCACCTTCTCCTCCCCCATTTCTCCTTCCCACTTTCTCTCTCTCTCTCTCTCTCGATGGGACTCGAATTGGCTGATGGGTGGGCTGCGCCGGGGGGATGCAACCGAAAACCGAACCGCACCAAACAAAAATCTTGGGGTTCTTGGGATTCGGTTTTTATTAAAAATCGAAACTTTTTGACTGATTCAGATTTTTATCAATTGAGTGAATCAAATCGATAAAATTTAATTTTCTTTTCTTTTTTTTTCTTCTTTTAAAAAGTTCTTGAATTTTTGATTATTTATATTCTTTCTCTTTCTTTTTCTTCTTATTCTTCATTAGTAGGTCAACGACCACAATGGCAGTTGACGACTGGCTAGAGGTGAGTTGGAGCATTGCCACAACCCAGTAAGGCTTAAGCTTGACCAATTTCGCTAAGGTCAAGCTTGCCCAATCCGATGAGCTCGAGCTCGCCAAATTCGGCCTTGCCATAGGTCGGAGAGGCTCAAGATTATTGGAATCTGGTAGGGCTTGAGCTTGTTGGTGCCAACATTGATAACGATCGGCCAATGAATGAGAAGAAAAATAAATAAAAAGAAAAAGAAAGATAAGGAAAATAATTAAAAAATTGATTATTTTTAAATAAAAAAATTATTGAAAAGAGTGCATGTAGAAAAAAAAAAAATTAAAACAAAAGTAAGAACCGAACCGAATCATAATTTTGGTTTTGGTACGGATTGAATTTTGGTCGGATCAATAAATTTCCTTATTGATTAGTTATTTTTTAAAAACCGAATTGAACCAAACCATTTACACCCCTATTGTGCTGTATCAAGTCCTGCGACTAAGGTAAATTTATCATAACTTTTCTTCGATATTTAATAGAGGAAAATTCCAAATAAGAGTCTGAAGTGCAATTATTTTCTCAAATTATGACTTGAAATGGATAATATTTTAAATAAAGGCTCAAAGTGCATTCATTTTCTTAAATAAGTACATAAAGTAAATATTGTTTCAAATAAAAGTTTGAACTCACAAGTTGTGAAGGGTAATTTTGTCTTTTTGAAAATTTTATTTTTTCTTTATTTTTTCATAAAAAACTAAATAAAACTAAAAAATTTAAAAATAAAAAATAAATAAAAAAGGGGAAAACACAAGGGGGAAGGCTCCCTCCCGCTAATGGCTACCGCCCCATCGCCGGTAGGGCAACAACAATAGTTAGTGGGGTCATTAGCACCTAAGCGAAGGTTGCTGACCCTTGTCGACTGATGGCGAGGGCCCGCTGGCCCTCACTAAAGACGAGAGAGGGCGGCAACCTTCTCCCAAATCTAAGCAAGGGTCGTTAGTCCTCGTGCTAGCCTAGTGGCCCCTGCCTAAGGTCCTTGGACCTTGTTGCCTAGGTTTGGAGGCAGTAGGCAAGGGCCAGCAATCCTTGTCAAAATGAGGGCAAGGGGTGGTGACCCTCACCCAAATCTAGGAAAGGGTTGTTGCCCCCTCCCATCCCTAGCTAGAGCTAGCAAGTCCTTGCCTCCAATTGATGGGGGTTGTCGGCCCTTGCCCAAGCACCAGCGACCCCAATGACCATTGCCGCCACCCCATTGGCAATGGGGCGGCAGCCATAAGCGAGAGGGAGCGCTCCCACTCGTGTGTTCCCCTTCTTTTAAAAGAAAAGAAAATTATTTTTTAAGTTTTAATATAATTAAATTTAAATTAAATTGTGTTTAGACAAAAAAAAAACCCATTGATTGGTCGGAATTTTTTTGATAGCCGAGCCGATGAGGTTAGGCTCTTATTTGAAATAGTTATAACCACTTTAAGCCCTTATTTGAAACAAAATATATATCCATTTTTTTTTTTTGGAATTTTTGCTTTAATGGGGTTGATACAACGAAAAATTCCAAACTGATACACTTATAATGAATTTACCTCTACATAGTTTTTTTGATCTTCAAAGACCCCAAACAAATATATCTTTGACAAATTCACCACATATGGCTACAAAAAAGCCTAAATTGGTACGTTCCAAATTAATTTTTTTGATTAACAAAAGCCCCAAATTTATACCCTCAGTTAAATTGGATTAATATCATAAAAAGTACAAAATCGGTACATTTATGACAAACGAATAGTAAAATCTCAAACTAATAGATCAGTTAATTGCTATATGTCATTCAACTCAGTAATTTAAAAGTAAAATTTAATTGAAACTAACAGAAAATAAATTTGTCACCAATGAACTAATTTGGGGTAAAGTTGTCAAAATTGTATTGTTTAGGGTTTTTAGTTGTTAAAAAATTAGTTTGGAATAAATTTGTCACTAGTGTACTAATTTGAAGTTTTTTGTGCTATTAACCCTATTTAATATGAACTCTTAACTTTATTTTTATATTTTGACAAAAAAAAATTATTTTTATTAAAGTTAACATTTGAATATGTTATTTCATAAAAAATAAATAATTTAAAAATATTTCCTTTAAAAGTTGTAACTTCTACCTTCTCTCTTTATGGGAGCTAATTAGTTGATGAGCCAATAAGATTATTTTATCCTAGATATTTAATAGGTTCTCTTAACCTTTTTTTTTTTTATTGGATCCCACCTTTGAACTTTAAAAATTCGCTAAATGTAATTATTTCATTAAGTATATTGCTATATCACATTTATTTTTCTAAGGGAAAGTGATACAAACGATCCTTAAACTTTGATTTAATATGCGATATGATTCTCAAACTTTTAATTTGTTTAATATGATCCATGAACTTTTAATTTGTTCAACGTACTCAATTTATTCCCTATATTATATGAAAATGTATAAGGTCATCCTAAGGGAAAGTGATACAAATGATTCTTAAACTTTAATTTAATATGCAACATGGTACTCAAGCTTTTAATTTGTTTAATATGATCTATGAACTTTTAATTTATTCAATGTGTTTAGTTTAATCCCTATATTATATGAAAATGTATAAGGTCGTTCCTAATCTTGAATTATTAAAAGAATGACAAAGAACGACACTTAACATTTTCATATTGCTCAAAGACTCATTTCATCTCTCTCTCTCTCTCTCTCTCTCTCTCTCTCTCTCTCTCTCTCTCAGAGATATGGGTGATCTTAACAATATTTAATTGTACACTTATAAAAAAAAATGAATGAATAATATTTTAATCGTCTACGAAAATATTGAGACATAAATTATTGTCAATAATAAAAATATTTTTCATTAACTAATTATTTCAAATGATACAAATGATCCAGCTTCCTAACTTATCATTTGTTTTCCATATTATGGTTTAATAACATCTGATGAAGAATGTGATTGTATTGGTGGAGTAGATTAACACAATTTTGTAGTTTCCATTACTTTTGGATCCGAGCAATAGAGTAAAGCTTAATCTTTTGCTTTGGTATTGATGAACAGGGAATTATGTGCAGAGGCTTTTTGAAACATAATCAACAGAAGAAAGATATATCAAGGGTGTGACAGCTCGAGTGGCGGTGCACAAGGAGGAGGGATGGCCGTGCATCCATGCCTTGGTACTCGGACGTGCACAAGGAAGGGGTTCCTCTCTTGTCCCACATCGCCTAGGGAGAGAGTCCCGGGCTAGCTTATAAGGTTTGGGTTCCTCTAACTGTACATACGCGTTTTCTTGGGGTAGTATGGGCTGCCTCAAGAGAAACAAAACTGTGATCACTTGGATTCTAAATCAAACAATATGTGTAGTGTATAGTGGAGACCCGTGTTACAAAGGGAGCAGGCGGTGGTGAAGGACTTGGAGGTAAACAATGTTTCAGTTAGTGCTCGTTCCGGCAGTCGTTCAACTGAACAAGCACTAAGGTTTCCTTTTGGTTTTTATTCTTGGTTATTGTCTTCTTTGCTGGAGTTCAAAAGCGAAACTTGCTTTAAAGAGGGTCAATATTCAGTTGGCTAATTTCACATTGCCTTGTTTTATTTTTCTGCCTTATTGCTTATTACAGTGAATTTGGCCTGATAACTTATATCTTTTACCATCTTTAAGACCTGGAACGGCATAGGGAAGAACTTGAACAATTGCTTATTGTGGAAACGGCGTGCAGGCACTTTTTTTTTAGCATTACTAGCGGGGTGTCTTCTTCTCGAAGTCCCAATCAAGAGACCAAGGAAAATGATCTTTGTGGATATTCTGACCTGATTCTCATGAGTGTTGCTTTCTTATCTTTGTACTTTTCTTACCATGGTGATAGTATCGCTCTTTCCTTCTTAAACTTTTGTCGAGTGATGTTTGGCAGTCGTATGGTTTGTGTAAATCAAAATGTTGTTGATTCTTTTCTAGGATGATGAATTACGAAACAATGTATATGTCATAATTCCTACTCTGGAGTTTTCCATCTTTAAAGAATAGTGATCTTGGCAGGCCGGGCGGGGCTGCTGAATTTCAGACGTTAGCGTAAGCTCTAATTCACTAGAATTCTGGGTTATTATCAGCTGTTGATGGAAACTCTTCATTAGTCACTATGTGGTATTGTAGCTCATCTTTCCCTGAAATTCGTTTCCTTTTTGTCGATGGTTTCCATGGGACACATTGCTTTTTCATATCAAAGAGTGAACGAGGGATCAAAGTCACCAGGGTGGGATTTTTCGATAAGCACTATGAATAAGTTTGCAGATGGAAACGAAGGCAAGGCCAGTTTACCTCCAATAAGTTGCATATATAACAGGATCTATAAAAGTGCGTAGAATGATTATATAGGTACAGATTCAAGGCTTCAAGGCCAAGATTGTCCTTCTTTTCCAATGGAATGGCCAGAGAGAGAGAGAGAGAGAGAGAGAGAGAGAGAGAGAGAGAGAGAGAGATTCCTTGTTGCACTTCGATGAACTGATAGAGGCAGCTCAAGGTAAATCATATATGCAGTCACCTGCATGCACGCGCAAAGTAAGGGGACCAAGGTGGTATTTCCTATCATGACTCCACAATCTTAAACCTGTCACTTTCAAAACAAAGTAGCTTTTGTCCCCTTTTGTCAAATATGGGGTGAAGTGAATACGATTCACTTTCAAGATGCCTTGGTGGTGAAATGGTAGATATGTGAGATTCAAAATCTCGTGCTAAAGAGCGTGGAGGTTTGAGTCCTCTTCAAAGCATAATATTTAGAATACTCATTGAATTGGAATAAGTTTGGCAGCGGATCATGAAATCTTGGCGATCTTCTCTATCTAATGAATGGAGAGTCCGCTTTGAAATCGTTCGCCTTGCACCCACTTTCCCAATATATGCTTCAACAGGAATCACACAAGGGTAGATTGATCAAATATAAACCTCTAGTAAAATGCCCGCCCGTAACATAACCTAGTGCTTTGGATTTAGTATATCTCCATCAATGATCTCACATTGATATGCGAAAGAGAAAACCTATCTAGCAGGATTAGAGTAAGAGGGGGAGAAATCTACAACAAGCAAATCCCACAAAACCTCACACGTTTTGGACAAACTCAGAATGACTTTACTGTCATTTGCACTTCCACATTGTGAGTTATCAATGGAAATTCACACCTGAGTAGTCCTCCATTCAATATGCAACTTTCAACTTTCTGTTGGAGGAAATTTCCATCTAATGTAATCAATAGGGTATAACCCACGGTTTCATCTATTCTATCAGTAAAAGGAATATTGTACTGTAATGCAATTCGGAAGTGTAACTGGTCGCCATTTCAGTACCTTATAGATAGAGTCCGTCCCCACAAAAATTTTACATTCAATTCCATTACTTTTTCTCAGATGAATCTGCATCTTTGGTGAACTTTGTGCGCCATCTCTGCTTATTCTTCTCAACTGTGTTAAAATTCTCGGAGAATTTTGCTAGCGCTTGTCTGAATGCCCCAAGGTTTACACCATTACCGACCAAAATACTTGTTACTCCCATTTTTGAAGCCTGTAAAAGTCAAAGGTATACATCCTCAAATAAGCATGAAGAACCGGTGGTGTTACACAAGATCCACCAAAGAAGCCATAAGAACCAAATAGTCATCGTTCCGGATGCTACCTCTACAAATGATACAGAAAACAGAAATAAACATCTAGTCTAACTAATGAATTACTGCTTCAATATTCCTATCCTCATCATCAAAGAAAAGCATCGAGTTGAATGGCACCCCTGTCCTTGAATGAATTCTCCAAAATTGCTCAGTCTTGTGCGACCAGCTGGAGAAAATCTCCTGAATAATTGCAAAGAGAAAATTGAGCATATAACAATTTCTCCGCTCTATCAATTTAAGAAATGCTTGTTCTAAATCCATAAAGGGGAACCACAGACTATGAATAATCCAAATCTCGATCCAGAGCAACAAACTACAACTGCACGACAAAACCACTGTCTGGTAGAGAAAGTATAACATCATACAAATTTCTCCTAGGCTACAATCGACAGGACTATGGTTGCTTGACAAAACCACCTTGATCTGCTATAGGAAGGATAACATCATAAGCATTTCTCCTACTGCTACAAATCTACATGAAGAAATTTGAACAACCAAAACTAACTTCTCCCGGTTTAATCAGACCCTTTTCCTCAGCATCGGCAATCATTCTATACGCAATCCTACAATCAAGGACAAAAGCATTGGCTGTGACTGCAATTCATCAGAACAAATCACATCGCTAAAGAAAATGTTTCATTTATGCAATAATACATAGACCAGAGGTGGTGATTAAATCCATGCTTCTTTCGACAAGTGCCAACCTCTTGGCATCGTGAGGAATCTGTAATTTGACTGGAAATGGACACCATAGTATTCAAATTCCAATTACAAACCCGTCTGTGACACCTGAGCAGAGCTCCATCATTTCGAGCTTTGCAGCAATTCGGGCAACACAACCCTCCACCACACGGTTGAGGTACACCAGGGGCGTCTTGCCAATTATCCGTGTCAAAATCTGAAGGTAAGTAAGGAACGGACGGCAAAGAGAAAGGAGAAGAGCAAAGTTTGGGAAGATGATTTTCTTGTATTCTGTGTATATTTCAATGTACAATGCTTTGTTGTTTATATTACAAAGAGTATACACAAAGAAAATACAATGTAATATTCTATAAATCAATCTAATATTAGATTGATTCTCTGTAATCAGAATGTGAATCAATCAATTCCCCATATACTTTCAGAATCTCTTGCATATCTTCCAACACTCCCCCTCAAGCTGGTGGCTTGTAGATGTCTAAGACACCTAGCTTGCTCAGTAGATATGCATGTTGTCTTTGACATAGGGCTTTGGTAAATACATCTGCAGGTTGTTCAGTAGTTCCAATCCTCTCGTCTCGATTATCCCTTCTTGAATCTTCTCCCGAGTGAAATGGCAATCCACTTTTATGTGCTTGGTCCTCTCATGCATTACAGGATTTGCCGCAAGTTTCAAAGCTGATTCATTGTCGCAAAATAACTTCGTTGGACCTTTTAGCTGTATTCCGAGATCACCAAGCAATCCTCGTATCCACACAATTTCACATGTGGTCATTGCCATGGCCCTATATTATGCTTTAGCTAAGGATAAAGAGACTGTTGCTTGCTTCTTGGTTTTCCACGAAAGTAGAGAGTCTCCCAACTTAATGCAAAATCCAGTTATGGACCTGTTGCATAGTCTGCATCACAATGTGCTGTCATTTCCATGTTGCATCTTCTAGATAGAAGTATCCCGAGTCCTGGACATCCCTTCAAATACTTCACGACCTTTAGAGCGGCATTCATATGAGATTCCTTCGATTTGTGCATAAATTGGCTAAGATTTTGCACTGCATATGATATATCAGGCCTGGTCATAATTAGATAAATCAATTTTCCAACGAGCTTCTGATAACTCGTCGGATCTTGTAATATAGGGTCATCCTGAGAAGTTCCTCCAATGTGGTCTGCTGTAGTCAATCTGATATTTTGCTCGATTGGAATGACAGCTGGCCTGCATCCTGATAAACCGGCCTCTGAAATAATTTCTAACACAAACTTCCTTTAACTGAGAGAAATTCCTTGATGAGATCGGGCGATCTCAATCCCAAGAAAATATTTTGGTGCTCTCAGATCTTTTATATGGAATGTAGTATGTAAATATTTCTTTAGGCTATTTATTGCAACTTCATCATTCCCCATGATAAGAATGTCATCTACATAGATCATCAAGTAAATAGATGACGTACCTTTGGTTCATGTAAATAAGGCATGATCATACTTTGACTGTTTGAAGTTTGCACTAATGAGAGCATTGGCAAATTTAGCATACCATTGTCTGGAAGCTTGTTTTAGCCCATAAAGGAATTTGCAGAGACGACATACTTTATTCTCCCCTGTCTCCGTAAACCTTGAGGAATATCCATGTAAATTTCTTCATCCAGATCACCATGAAGAAAGGCGTTATGAACGTCCATTTGGTGCAACGCCCAATCATGGATGGTTGCAACTGATAAGAAAGAGCGGACGGTGACATCTTTAGCAACAGGTGAAAAAGTTTTATGATAGTCGAAACCTTCTCGTTGCATATATCCCTTGGCTGCTAGTCGAGCTTTGTAGCGTTCAATGGATCCATCAGCTCTATACTTCACTTTATAAACCCATTTGCATCCTATGGATTTCCGATTTGGGGGTAAAATGAACTATTTCCATGTGTGATTATTAGATAGGGCCTGTAATTCTGCTTCCATGGCCTTTTGCCACCGTGGGTCTATGGATGCCTCATGATAACTAGACGGTTCTTTCTCATCTGATATACGACTAATGCAACATCTATGCTCTGACGAGAGTTTGTCAAAGGAGACATATGAAGATATTGGATAGTGAATACCTGGTTCATTTAGTGAGGTGCAGACATAGTCTTTGGTCCATGCGGGCGGTTTCGTAGCTCGCCCCGAACGATGTGGATGATCCGTTGGTGGTGGAGGTGAAGATACTTCTGCAGCATTATTGGTGATTTGTTCCCCAGAATCATCTTCAGTGTTGATTGGAAGAGCAAAGTCTCTTTCCAATGTGGCTTTCTGAGTCGACTGATCAATTGAAGAAGGTGGAATGACTTGTCCTGGTGATGATGCGAGAAAATATTCAGGAGATATATTTTCCTCAATTGAGGAAAGATGAGAACTATTGGAGATTGTTCGTAAAATTCTAAACGCAAGTGCACGTATCGAACAAGTAATATAATGATGAGATAAAGTATCGTCCCATGGAGATCGATGATTAATAAACCAATTAAATACTAAAATAGACTAATTCTAAAATTTACAAATCAAAATATAATTAATAATGAATTAAAAACGAAATTTGTAGACTAAATGCTGTAAAATCAATCAGATAAATATGTTAGAGCATCCGATTTCACCATAACCATTATATATGAATTTCATATTGTTGTGAATACAAGAATGATATCAAATATGTGATAGCGGAATTTCCTAATCTATTTACTATCCTATCTCTAGGTATAGCAAACCTACTCAGCTTATTAATCCACTATATTTCTATGTGAATTAAAATAAACATGAGTGCATTAAAAACTATGAATATTCCCGGTTTACAATGAGTCTTTTGGATCACCTTATCACCGAAAGCTACACAAATAACACGGTATATTTCTATCCACGTTTAATTCATGGTTATATATTATAATGAGCAATTGCATATTATCACTTCTCAGTCTCAAACATGTACATCAGATCATTCAAGTGGTGGCCAGTCACTCAAAAGCATTAAACACAATATTATATAATTCACATGAATGAAATCAATTGTAGAACATAAAAATCGTGAAATTCACATCATCATGGTTAGGTTACATCGTAGCCCTAACAAAAGAAAATTAGAACATAGTAGAAGAAAAAAATAAAAATATAAATCAGACCCAGCATCTTGAATCAAAGGACAAGAATTCTGTCACCACTTTTGTCTTCTCTTCAAAATACTTGAAAAACTCTTAGAACAATGGAAAACGATCTAACTCCTCCTCTCTCTCTCTCTCTAAAAAAAACCCTAGCTATTCTCTCTGTCTCTATTTATAGGATATATCCAAGATATCTATCTCCAAACGCTTACGAGATAACATCGGGAACAAAATCAAGAATTTCCTGATTTGATATCCATCTTCCACTGCTGCTTTTATTTGAATTCCGATAATTGCCATTCTTTTCCTTATCTTCTCAATATCTCATTATTCTACATAAACAAGGAAAATTCAAATAATCATAAGGAAATCCAAATATTTTCTCACAGATAATGCATTAATTGTTGCCTAAAATAAGTAAAATAACTCTATTTTTATAGATTATCAGAGATATCCAAATCCTCTATAGACGCTCAAAATGGAAAGATAGTTTCGTGAAAT
Source organism: Eucalyptus polyanthemos subsp. polyanthemos (assembly GCA_017140185.1). Classification (NCBI taxonomy): domain Eukaryota; kingdom Viridiplantae; phylum Streptophyta; class Magnoliopsida; order Myrtales; family Myrtaceae; genus Eucalyptus; species Eucalyptus polyanthemos. The sequence continues at coordinate 17,411,382 of CM029463.1, read as the reverse complement.
ATGATATCCTTGCTCACGAAAAATTCTCCTGTTCATGGATCTAGGACATAATAACCCTTTTGTAAGGTAGGATAACCCATGAAAATGCACCTCCTGGCACGTGGACTCATTTTGTCTTGAGGTCCCATAGTTGCAGTATAACAAAGACAACCAAAAAATCGAAGATGATCTATTGCTGGTTTCTTTCCATAAAGTAATTCAAAGGGTGATTTACTAGCTAATATCCGAGTAGGCATATGGTTGATGAGATAGGCTGCAGTGAGGACACAATCTCCCAAATATATTGCCGGAACAGGTCCTTGAAACTTCAAAGCTCGTGCAACCTCCAGCAAGTGACGATGCTTACGTTCCACCACTCAATTCTGTTGTGGAGTATAAATGCAAGAGCTTTCATGTAGAATACCATGAAGCAAGAAAAGTGATCTGCAATTATGATTAAAAAACTCCTTCCCATTGTCAGTTCGTATTCGCTGAATTGACTTTCCAAACTGATTTTTAATCAGGGTGATGAACATTTTCAAGTGAGATGGAACTTGAGCCATTGATTGCATCAAGAATACCCATGTAGCCTGAGAGTGATCATCCACAATTGTAAGAAAATATCGTGAACCATCACGGTGTGTTGTGTGATACGGTCCCCAGACATCCACATGAATTAAAGAAATGATAGTAGTGGAACGCTTGGTATGTAAAGGGAAAGATGTGCGAGGTTGTTTTGCAAGAGGATAGATAGGACATTTAGAGTATGGAAAAAAAGACTATGCCCCATCCTTGAATGTAAAAGAAAGTCTTTATCATTGGCAATAGCATTACATAATGACAACTTATTGAAAGGAATTGAATGCAAATATAGATGACTTGGAACACTGGTCCAAAAATATAAACCTTCAGAAAGACTACCTAAGCCCATCAATTTCCCAGTCGAAAGGGCTTGAAAAAAACTTGTGTTAGCATTGAAAAGTACTTGACAGGAATTTTCTTTACAGACTTTGGATACGGAAATGAGATTGAACTGAAATTGTGGGACATATATGAAATTTTGTAGGATAATTTGGGAGCTAAGTTGGATAGTTCTTATCATTGTGACATGAGTAATATTCCCATTTGGGAGTTGCACATAAATAGGCGTGTCCAATTTCCTATGTACTTGTGAGAAAAAATTCATATCACAAATGATATGGTCACTTGCTCATGAGTCAACTATCCATGCCCTCTTTGAAATTGAATTAATTAGGCAATGGGATATACCTGAGAAACTGCCTCCTTTATTTCCAGTGTCTGCTTTCTGTAATGCCTACATCAGTTGCTGATATTGCCCATAAGAAATTGGTCGGTCACTACTTGATCCAGTAGATCCAGTCACCTAGTAAGCTGTAGAATACCCTTTCTTTTTTTCTTTTTCTCCCGGCTTTCCATGCAATTTCCAACAATTATCTATGGTATGATGGGAGCATTTGCAATGTTCATAGTATAATTTACCTCTCCCCCTAGAATTTTGTCCGAAATTTCGAACTAATGCGGAATAAAACTGGCCGTCGGATGATTTAATCGTGGAATTATCTCCACCGTCCGATGCAACGTATAGATCAACCGCTTGCGGACCGTCGGATCGTCGCACTAAATCCAGACCATCAAATCTCCGCGGGAAATCAAGGCCGTCAAATCTCCGTGGAAAATTGAGGCCGTCAGATCTCCGGATCGAATCTCCACCGTAGGCTCCTTCCCTTTTAAGGGTTTTGTCCGCGGTTGCAAACCCTAGCCCCTCGCGAATTTCTCTTTCCCAGGCTAGGGTTCTCGCCCTCGATTCTCTTCCGCGGCGGTCTCCGCGAAGAGCGAGAGCGACGGCTTCTCCTCCTCGTGCTTGCTCCGGTGCTGTGAGCCGTTGGCTTTCTTCCTGGACGGCCAGCTGAAAAATCCGGCCGAGGGGTGGCACGGGATCCATCTCCAGGATCTGCGAATGAAATGTTAGGTATGTTTCGTTCAATATCAAAAGAAACCGAGTGGATTTCTCCTTCTCCTTGATGGATTTATATTGCCTGAGGGTTTCGAGAGGTCCCTCGAGTTTTTCTTCCGTGGCCTCGAGCTCATTCCAGAGCGATGACAGTTTGTTATAAATCGCTATGACGGACATGTTTCCTTGCTTGAGATCCGTAAGTTCCTGCATGAGACAAAAGATTTTTGCTCGGTCGAGCTTCCCATACATTTCCTTTATGTTGTCCCACATGGTTTTTGAATCCTCTGTCGGTGGGAGGCCTGCTGCAACTTCTGGCGAGACGCAGTTGCTGATCCAGGTGCGGATCAGGTGATTGCACTTTCGCTAGTGCCTCGCCAGCCTTTCATCTGACGGAACAGGTATGGTTTCGTCAAGGAAACCGTCTTTATCTTTTGTGACAAGGGCCCTCCGGAAGTCTTGCGACCATTTGTTGTATTTTTCTGGCCCAGTCAGTTGCAGACTAATTAGTCACAACTCCGGACCGTTGGCGGTTGATACGTGCAGGGGATGGCCTAGCTCCGGTTGACTGGTGATGGCTGCAATCGGAAAAGGTAAAAAACAGGGTAAGAGGTTTGGGTAGGGATTCGTCCCTATACCCGACCCATTGAATCCGGTTCCATGGCCCGCATAAAAAAGTCCCGGATGAGGACTTGTTCCAGAACCCGCTTCTCTAGACCCGTTTATTCGTTCTGCCTCGGCGGCTGAGTTTGCCCCGCTTGCGGTTGGTAGACTCTCGTTAGGTTGAACATTGCTTTGGTAACTCGTTACCCCCGGCAATGATGGATTCGAGCCTTACCCGACGTACCATGGATAAGGTACCCATTGGTAAGGATGGCCCTGAATGGGCTGCCCCATATTTGCCTGAGTCGAGTATATCTGCCATTGAGTCTGGATTTGTTGCTGGGTTGTGGAAGTTGCAGGTATCGCATGCATGCTGTGGCCTTGTGTCTCTCCTATCGGTGTAACGTCGCCTGTGGAGGGAACGCCGGTTGTCCCAGGGAGCAGATCCTCTGGATTCATGGTAAAAATTCCGTTTCTTCTTCCTTCGTACAGATTCTTTCGTAATCAAGACGTTGATCTGTCTTGCAGCTTCAAAAGCAATCAATTGCGGAAGATGGAGCTTAAAGCCTAAGCTCTAATACCATGTCAGAATCTGAAGGCAAGTAAGGAACGGACGGCAAAGAGAAAGGAGAAGAGCAAAGTTTGGGAAGATGATTTTCTTGTATTCTGTGTATATTTCAATGTACAATGCTTTGCTGTTTATATTACAAAGAGTATACACAAAGAAAAGGCAATGTAATATTCTACAAATCAATCTAATATTAGATTGATTCTCTGTAATTAGAATGTGAATCAATCAATTCCCCATATACTTTCAGAATCTCTTGCATATCTTCCAACAATCTGCACCGAAACAGCACTCGATCAGAGTACAGCGCCTTAGCAACTATATCTACACAAATGGTGCTGAAGGAGATGCAACACTGCTTGCCTCAGTGACATCTTTCGCAATAAGGGACTCCCCTTCCACCATGTTTCGTCGCCGCACAATCTGAAACATCCACTTCTCTCAGAACACAAAGCATATTCTTATAAACATGTTGGTGGGCTACAATTTCTAGAAGGAAGCAAAGTAGCTCCAGGCCACTTCGCGGGAATCACATCAGAATCGAGCCCTGGGCGAAATCAGCATCTCGAGCGAACACAGTATGAAGTGATTTGACACGAGAACCCGGACTCGGGCTTGCGTGTAAATGCGCGCGAGTAAAGAGCACGCATACAGAGCGCGGTACTGGGTCCCTCACAAAACTCAGTGCGCGCACAGTATCATAAGCAAGAGCAGAGTACAGAGAGAAAAGAATATGCATGCCAAGCTTTTCTTCAGCAGCAGAAGAGAACAGGAGCAAGCCTCAAGACGAGAACGGACGCATCGCATTAACTCCAGTTCCAAAACAAAAGGAGAAAGACGTGCGAGCTCTTACCTTCTCCGAGAAGAAACGATGAAGAGAGAAGCCTGGAACGCGAGCTCCAGATGATCTTGCTTGCGAACTGCCATCTGTTTGGTTTTTTTTTTTTTGGGTAATCAAGGACTCCACCACGACCCATGCCAAAGGGTCGGGCCTGATACCTCGAGAGAGACTAGCACAGGACTTTGCCACCATAACCCCCACTTAAAACGTGTTGGCAGTTGCGGAGTTTCGATCTTGAGACATTTTTTTTTATTCCATGTATTCCATTCGGCTTTGGGGTAAAGTAGCACACGCGAAGGTGACAACATGAACACATTGACTTTTTTAGTCATTGTATTACTATCATCTTTTTCAGTTTCTGCAAACGAGTCCTCGAATATTACAAAATTTTCGATTAAGTCCCCCAGTCAACGACAATATTGACCGGACCAGGTATTGGCATCGACAAAAGTCGCAAGTCTGACAAAGGCCGTTTTCGAATGAAGATAGTTACGCAAAGATTTGCTGAACTCTAATTGCAAATTATTTGTCTCGGCAATTTAATCGGAACAAATTAATTATCTAGAATCGTTGTACTTTTCTAAAATATTTTATATTTAGTCAAGAAAATTTTGAGATGTTAGTATTTTCATGGAAATATAGGGGGATTTGGCTGTGATCTCTCTATTTTGTTACATTACTAGCCATGATGAGAAAAAAAGAAAGAAAAATCAAAAAGTTTGATCGACAAACTTAGCAAATAAATATAAAGACAAAGAGCATTGCATCATTTGCGGACCGGGCAGGGAGACTCCGGTGAGGGCGGCCGGTTTGATGTCTACATTTATCTTGGTGTCATGGGAGATGCTCTTGTAATTTAATTTCCGGAAATTAAGATTGGCAAAATAAATAATTGCAAATCAAGATTTAAAATTAAACATAAAGATTCAGATCTTATTTATTTAATGAGAAATGAATGACTTAGAAAATATTTTATTCTAAAAATAATCACTTATATCACTTGAAATAATTAGTTAATGAAAAATGTTTCTATCTTCAATAACAATTTATACTATTTTCATGGATGATGAAAATATTTTACATTTATTTATTTTTATAGGAAATACAAACGATCATACAAATTATATATTTTTCACGAAATAAATGAACTCTAAAATCACATCTTTTATATCTCGTCCAATTCAGACTCTAGTGATCTAGAGTTCATGGATCCAGCAACGAATGACTATTGTCCTCACTGAGACATCTTTATCACCGTATCCAAATTAAACATTAATTAAATTAGGAGGCACAATGAGGCCATGAGAATAAGCTTTTTGCATGGATAAGTTCATAGACGCGTAAAATAAATCCAACTCTATCCATAATATTTTATAATACAAAAAAAAAAAAAAGGAAAAAGAAACGCTCTACAAAATTTAAAGTAAGATCTTTTTGATTGAGTTTGATTTTGAAACACCATTAGAGATACACACTCACTTATGATTGGCTACAAATTAAGTTATCTTTTCCATTATTCTAGCTAACCGGGATTCTCAAAGATTATAATGCTAATTTAAAACTTAATTAAATTGGAATTCAGTTGACCCGGATCAAATCCCCTGGTCAAATCACCCCTCTCCCTCTCCCTCTCTCTCTCTCTCTCTACATCTCCGAGTTGACTCGCCGAAGCACGGCCGCCAGCCCCAGTCCGAAGGTTCGCGCGCTCCACAGGAGTCCCCGCCTTCTACCGGTGGCTCGCCGATCATCCATCCGTGCTTTCACCCCGACGGCAGGGTACGTGCGTGCCTGCGTGCATGTGTTCCTTCCTCCTCTTCGGCGCGCTTGTGTGTTCGCTCGCTGGAATTGTGAGATTAAATCGTTATCTTGGCTAGCAGCAGACAATGATTTGTTGATACTTATTTAGCATTTGCTTTCTTAGTGCCTTTCACATTGGATAATTCCTGGCCCATGGAGTAGTTCATCTCTATTGAGGGTAAAACTCTCTTTTCAGGATTCTTTCTCTCTAAATTTATTTATGCGGCTGCATTGGATGATTCTTGAAGGTTATTCTTTCTGATGCAAATGTTCGTGGGGAAGGAGAGCACAAGATTTTGTCATATATACGATTGCAAAGGAATCTTCGTGGTTTTAATCCGAACACTCAGCACTGTCTTTATGGCCTGGTAAATTTGTTTCGCACTCTGCCTCTGTACTAATAGCTTTCCCTCTTCTCGGCTGGTTACATTAGATTCCGCTGAGTTATTATCTAATTTGGTTCACTATAATCAGGATGCTGACCTGATTATGCTTTCGTTAGCGACGCATGAGATTCACTTTTTAATTCTCAGAGAGGTAAATAGATTATCCAATTTTCCATTGTGGGTTGTGGGATGCAGCAGGATCTCATTTTCTGGTGTCCTTTTTTTATATTTTTTTTGTCTCTCTCTCCAAAAAATCTGCAGGTGGTCACTTTTCCAGGACAACAGGAGAAATGTTTTCAGAGCGGCCAATTTGGTCACCTGGCTGCTGAATGTCGTGGCAAGATTGCTGATGATATGTTAAACGATATTCCTATCCACAAGAAGAAATATCAGGTTTGTTGAACTCTGATTTCATGTTCAGTCTCTTATTCCCTGCTTTTCTTTTGTATGACTGTTTGTAATGTGGCAGTTCCTCAACATTTGGGTACTACGGGAGTACTTGCAGCATGATCTGGACATACCAAATCCTCCGTTCGAGATTGATTTCGAAAGGATAGTGGATGAATTTCTATTTTTATGTTTCTTCGTTGGCAATGACTTCCTTTCAACATATGCCTACATTGGAGATTAGGGAGGTATGTCACGTTTAGGTCCTTTGATCAGATCACTATTATGCGTGGCAGCAATCGCAAACTAAGATGTTCACAACTTTTCGCCTAACAGAGACACGATTTCATGCTAACCTGGTGGTTTTGCTTGGGTTTATTCTGTGTGCTCACTAATTATGTGGACTTAGAATGCTCATTGTGCATCTTCCTGTTCTTCAGGGTGCTATCAATTTACTAGTGATGGTTTATAGGAGGGAGTTCACTGCCATGGGAGATTACCTTACTGAAGCAGGCGAGGTAGTTTCATTATGCATCCTTTGATATGCAGTTTCCAGTTGGGTAATGTTGTGGTTGGATGATGAATTCGTGGGTTGGTTGCTCTAATACTAGTTGTTCGGGTTACATGTTTTTGTTTGTTGTAGAGTTTATTTCTTCTTTAGGATGTGGTTTCCGCAAGGCTTTTCTAGTTATTTTTAGCTGCCATAACTATTTGCTGTCAGTATGTTTTTGGAAAGACATTTTCTATTTTGCGTTTTTTCTTTTATTTTTGTTTTAACTCTTGCGAATTTAATTTTATTTAGTGAACACCTCAAATCAGTTGGTATATGCAGAGTCTATTTTTTCATATATATATTTAAGGTTTTGGTAGAAAATCCAACAAATCCTAGTTTGTTCAAAGGAAACATGAGAAGTTTTACGAGCTAAATATATGAGAAGCTTATTCAGGTACTATCCATTCCATCATGTTCCATTTGCTTCTGATCTCAAGGATTTAGCTAGTCTGGAGATCACCTTCTTGGGAGAGCCTTTCAAACCATTTGATTAGCTCATGGGAACCTTACCATCTGCAAGGTTTCTTTCTGTTTTCTTCTGCTTTTGAAAATACTGGGGACCGTTATATTAGTCCTTTTTGTACTTCAAATTTTTTTTTAGACTGCTCATATTTGGTGTTACAGTGCAAGTGGTTTGCCAGAACAATACAGAAAATTGATGACAAGGGGGCGGTACTTGCACGACTTGCCATTTGAGTTGGGTGTCGGCTTCCCAATTCCACCCTTTCGGTTGGGAGGAATGCAATACTTTCCTCCCATCATCGGCCTTTTCCCAAACTGGTTGCTATCTTTGTTGGGCACAAATTGTGACCCAAATGCGGTGGCCCGTTTGTTCAGATTCCTCTCTATCAGTTGGGCCCTCTCGTACAACTCATCATAGTCTTTGAGATTCAACGGTACTAACGGGTCCTTGATCTCTCACCTCAGACCATCCCTGAACCTCCTCGCCCTGTCCATTGAGTCCTTAATCAGCCTTGGTGTATACTTGGACAACTTAGCAAATTTTGCTTCATATTGGTCCATGAACATCTGACTTTGACGGAGATGTTGTAACTCGGCCTTTTTTTGCTCTCATGCACAATTTAAAAAATACTTTCCGTAGAAGGCCTCAATGAAGGCATCCCACTCCAGGACCGTACCTTTGGGAAATACTCTCCCTTTGGTGGCTTCCCACCATGTACTCACATTACCTTGTAATTGGTAGATAGTCAAGACTACCTTGTCTTCTTCAGAGCATCTTAGCAGTGTGAATACTTTCTCTAGTTCTCGGATCCAGAAGGTTATAGCTTCCGGATTGCCTGCTCCGATGAACCTTGGCGGTTTTAGTTTTAGGAACTGCTCCACCAGTTTATGCATGAGTTGTTCACCATTCTCATTTCCTGGTGGGACTTCAACAGGTGTGGCGGCGGTAACAATAGCTTGGTTCTAAGCCCGTTGATTGATCATATTCCCTAGAGTTTTTAACGCCTGCACGATCCCATTCAACCTAGGATCGCTCGGTGCTCTTCTACCAGCACCAGCTTGAGGCGGTGCTCTTCCCTAGTACTAGCTGGAGCTAACGCTCTACCTCTAGCACTTGCTCATCTCGGTGCCCTCCCTTTGGCACCTGTCATAGCTACTATAGCCCTTCTTCAAGGGGCTTTTTGCTCATGATCGCTCATCTCGTAGAGTCTTTACAAAAACTTACTTCCCAATTCTAATACGGAATTAGAAATCTGGGCGATTTGTACAAAACAATCAATCAATCACAAGCATAAGCATAAGGAAAATGTTTTTCCTACTATTTCATGACCCATTGCATCTTATTACTCTAGACCTTGACTAGGCTCTAATACCACCTCGGGCAAGGATTTCATGCCTCGAATCTCGAGTACGCACACATCCCTTGGCGGTTGATTAGAAATGCGACATCTTAGGACGCGTCGCTGACCCATTCTTTTAATATTTCAATTAAATGCATGTGGAAGTGAATTAAATACACACCTAATCAACCATCAGAAATAGAAATAGTACAAACACAACAATTTTTCACTAACTACAATTTATTTATTAACAGGTTAAACTCGAGGAGTTTGATATGTACAAACTTACTACAAAAGCGACTCCTAGATGACCTACTAACAAAAAGGGTCAAGGTTGGGGTTAACTTCCATTTTCACAACCTATACAAGCTCTTACAATATCCGCTCTAATACCCAGGCGTAAAATCGTGCATGGTGTCAAGTGGTTCTGGCTCCTCGGGCCCATTCGGCTCGGAATCCGGATTCACAACGACACCGTCAGGATTGTCGATGTCCATGGGGTCACCTCCTGGTCCATCCACGTATTCAATGGTCAACTTGTCAAAACATTGCAAAGGACCAATCCTATCACCATTTGCCGTTTTGCTGGCCACCACATCTGCTCAATTGTCTGCACATCCCGCAGGGAGGACTTTTTGTGAGGCCTCCAATCATATAGTACAAGCCATTTTCTCTCATAAGCATCATTCGAAGTTTGAATTCTTCAATGGCTGTAACACTGGATGTTATTTCGTATCAATAATGGTTATTGTGTTCAGTCTAATTGACATCTCATCCAAAAGTCGTGCATGGACAAGGTTTACTTTGTTTGTGATGTAGGTGGCCTTAATATTATCCATGGTCATATTTTTGATGCCTATGGTCCTACTGAGAAAAGAAGGAAAGGACTGAAAGATCGCGTTTACTTATGTAAAAGAGGGATTGCATGGTCGGTATTGATGGGGTCATTTCATTGGGTCAGATTTTCAGGTTCGTTGAGTAAATGATTTGTATGTCTATTTTTTTTTTCTTTTTTTTTCAGGGGGGTTTGAATTTCTGTGGAAGCCTGTGGATCTTTTTGCATTTAGTCTTTTTTTCATTAATAAAGATGTCAGATGTTCGACTCAACACCTTCAAGTAAAACCGCCTTGTTTGTGTAGAGTTTTATTATGATTAAACTAGCCGCATACTTGAGTCGAACATCTGACATCTTTATTACTGAAAAAAAAAAGACTAAATGTAAAAATATCCACAAGCTTCCACAGAAATTCAGACCCCCTTAAAAAAAAGATTAAGAAAAAAAAATACATACGAATCTTTCACGCAAAGAACCTAAAAATCTGACCCAATGAATTAACCCCCATCAGTACTAACCATGCAACAACTGCAACTCCCTATTTTACATGAGCAAATGCGATCTTTCCGTCCTCTATTTCTCCTTCCTTTGCTCAGCAGGACCATGGGCATTGAAAATGTTATCATAGATAATATTAAGGCCACCCACATCACAAACAAAGTAAACCTTGTCCATGCATGACTTTTGAATGAGATGCCAATTAGATTGAGCACAATAACCATTATTGATAGGAGATAACACCCAATGTTACAGTTGTTGAAGAATTCGAACTTTGAATGATATGCTTGTGGGAAAAAATGGCTTGTCCTGTATGATTGGAGGCCTCGGAAAAAGTCCCCCCTGGGGGATGTGTAGACAATTGAGTAGATGTGGTTATCATTAGGGAGGCAAACGACAATAGGATTGGTCCCTTGCAAGGTAGGTTTTGATGGGTTGCTCGTTGGATACATGAAATGGGCTAGGAGGCAACCCCATAGACATCAACACTTCTGACGGTGTCGTTGTGAATCTAGATTCTCAATATCACATCTACTAATTTGTATGGAAATAATCAATTTTTGTTCTCTGATTTATATACAATTAACTTGATCACAAGACCTTAATTTGGATCCCAAATGGGGAGATTCTTTGATATCTTTAAATAATTTACATAGATGTGCACATTCTGCAGCTAGCTTCTTAGAGATTAAAAACACGGATAATAAAAAGAAAAAAACGGTGTAGTGTAGGTGCATTCCATCATCGATTGTCATGTTTAAAGGTAAAAAGAAAACCGTATGTAGCTCAAATGGGACTTGATAAATCATAACTAGTTGGTAACTTAATGGAAGAGAACTAGTAAGTCACACAAATAAAAATTCATAAATTGGAATTGAAGACATCTATAATAGAAACAAATAAAAGTTGCTGAATGATAATTTAGAAAAAAATTAAATGAACATAAGCTGGTCTACACAATTCAGTTCTAAAACCCATTTGCCAGTACAAACCCATTGGAATTCTTCTTTCACGCTCTCTTCAAATGACTTGAAAAATCCCCTTAAATACTCCTCCATACCTTATCGATCGTTGTCACTTTCCAGAAGAATTCTTCCAATCAATTCGTTGGACAGAATCAATCAAGGAGATCTCAAGCCATTTAAAGATTGAGATGAAAACCCATGAATCATGTTCGCCTATACAATTAGGATCTTGGTTTCCACAAGTAGATTTTTTCCAAATAAGCTTGCCTTCCAAAGATGATTTGCTTATTCGAAATTGATTCCAATTAGGATAACCAATATGGTAAGTGATATTTCCAATCAGAAAGCCTGATATATCTTGTACGTATTGGAACCTTGAAGAAAATAATCCTGAGTTTGATTAAGTCTTTATTCTTACGTTTAGTCTGGAATTTGTCAAAGTGGATAGACTTCTAATGTAAGATAGACTTTGACACAGAAGTCTGACAATCTTCAGAATAGAACTTAGATAAGTTTTGTTAGTTTCAAAATAACATAGGATTTTTCTCCAACAAAGGTTAATGAATATATGTGGATGAACCATAAATTGAGAAGATATTTCAAACATCACAATGTTCAACTTTACCGGTTAAGGAGAATAATGGTGGGCTCATGGATTAAATGTCATTAAAAAATTTGTTAACGAGTGTTAACAACCAAATGCCAAATAAGCTTTTATGAAAAGTAATGTACATCTTTAAGTTATATGGCCCAAAATAATAGTTGACCCAAAATAATCACTAAATTATAACATTCATGCATGAAATATAAATGACTTTATCAGAATTCCAATTATAAAAGTTAATAATATAACCGGACTAACGTTATTATAAAGCTAAAATTTATCTGAATTCATTAACTTATGTTCAAGATATCTTTAAACGACCATGCATATTCTAAAATTATATGATCCACGTGCGAATATTTTAGGCATATTACAAATATGAATTAACTAGGGAATTAGCTATACAAATAAATTTGTTAACGAGTTGATGATTATATGTCATATATAAATTTTTAAAGTCAATTCATTACCTATTATAAATAATAACGTTTTATTCGTGTTTGGGTGCTTGGGGTAACGCATATCTTATTACTCCATGTGGAAATCCCCTTGTTTTATTCTATTATGGTGTTTGAGTACAGGAGGTTTCATACAATAGTTCAAGATTCTCGAAATAATTTTGAAATTCCTTATCAACATACTTTCCACCATCGTTAGAATGAAGAATTTGAGTTTTAGCTAGAAATCAAGTCTGAATCATCGCATGAAAAGTTTGAAACATACCCAACACATCAACTTTGAGCTTCAACAATTATAACCAAGTTATTCAAGTACAACCGTTTTGAATGATGTGATCTTCATATCCTAAATGTCTTTTTTATGCTTGGAGGAAGGCCAACTTGAAAGAACATTACTGTTTTCATAAGCATGCTGATATCATATGTCATTAGTTGACTTAAAAGTAATTAGACCATTTGTCCCTTTTCAAGGCACGGGGTGGATATACTAATGACTCTTTTGCTAGAATAATATGATTCGGTGGTCTTGTTCAGACCTTTATAGTGCAAGTAATGCATTAAAAATCGACAATGTAGATAAAGAGTGAGTGTTAAATCAGTTATAACTTTCTCTAAAAGTGACAATTGAAAATCACAAGGTCGAACAAATACACCCATTATTACATTTGATTAATATGGAATTGACTATAAATTAACTGTTGGTATGGATATAATGATTAATATAGTGGTTTAATTTGTGCAATTAAATTAATGTGCAATCAGGCTTTAATTACTTTAAATAATGGGTGTATTTATCAAATTTAATTGTTAGCTAAGCAGAAAAATCTATTTGGCAAATTTTATCAAATGGCCTCTCATACAAAGTATGATAGTGATTAAAAGACTAACGAGAATTTATGCTTCTAATCAATTATTCACATACAATCGTGTATGTGATAAATTATTTAATAGACATGATATTGCTAATATACCGATCATTTTTAGTTTATTGTATATTAGTATTAATATTAATTAAGAGTTGAATGTTAATTGTCAACAATGGCAATTGGATATGTGAATAATGTGAAACATAAGATAGACTTTTGAGATTGACATTGGCAAATGGGTACTTGGACAGTGGCCTTACATGTTGTTCGCTGAAATTGACATTGGAGGACATACATAATTTTTTTAGTGTATGTTTATTGAGGGTAGCATACCAGTTTCAAAAGTCTAACTTTTAGATACACAGATTAGAGATTATATGCGAATACACCTTAGATAAAAAGGTAAAGAGCAGTTGCTGACTTCAAATAACGAGAGAGGAATCCATGAGAGGGCATGACCAAAGACCAAGATCAAAGAATCAAAGAGATTAATAATTTGAGGAAAAGAGCTTTTCTATTCCTGCGAATGGTTTTTTGTTTTGTTTCTGTAGTTAATGGATTAAATTAGTTTTGACCATCATATTCATGAGAACATGTGTGTGTTCTCTTAAGGAGTAAAGTTGAACTAACACAATTTGCCCATAAATTAAGAAACTGTAAATCAGTGATAGCCAATTTAAGTGAATCATGATTATCATTGTAGATTAATACCCAACTACATATGGGCAAAGCATTGCTAATGTCAAGTATTATTCCGTCGGAATTCATGAAAATCGTTCAACCACTCAAGCTCAATGATGATTGAGTTGATTTAGATGGTTTGATACATATTTGCACCATGTTAGTGATTGGATATTACTTTTTGTAATAAAATATTACTAGATACTATTCACGCATTTAAAATTTGATAAGATTCTATCCATCTATCATCAAACAATTTTGATGGGTATAATTTGTACAAGTCAATATTTTTTACATGTCAAAAGATACTGTCTTCTAAACTTGTCTAGAGGTGTGTCAATCTCTTTCTAGTTGCTTACCACATCTAGATCCTTAGTTTTGTCTTCATGAACTAAAATCAAGCTTGAATTTTGTTTTCTACTGCTTAATTTTCACTGTCATGACTATCAAAGGACAATCAATCAAATAAGTCATATTTCATGCATAACAATTTGTATATGCTAGTTAGTGATTTGAGATCATTAGAGAGTACTTGTAGCATTCTTTTCATACCATTCACAGTCGTTTCATTAATCAGAAAGCTAATCCCTACAAACAATGGAGGAGAACAAAACCCTTTTAAGAGGTAAGATGCTCGACAAAACTACTTAAATTTGATCTCTAGGTAAAATAGTCTGATTTATACAGGTACTTGCTTAAGGATTGTTTGGAAATTGAGACTCACCTCTTATTGAAATAGTCAACATAACAAAGGTTCCACCACCTACAACGACCTTTCTCAATCACCAGTAAACTTAGGGACCAAAAACGTAGCACTGTATTCCAATTCATCACATTATAAGCCTTCATTGTTCCCGCTAAAAAATTGATAAATGTTCTGGTTGCATAGCTGGACAAGGCTTCTAGGAGATACGATAAAGTACTTGAAACAGCTCGAGGAATATGTGAAGATCCTCGAGGAAGAGGTGGCCACGAGAACCGTGGAATCTGTGATCTTTGCAAAGAAGCCATCGCTCCAACGCGGTGATGGCGTCATATCTTTATCATCCGATGAGAAGTCATATGACCCACTCATCGATCAGCAACTACCTGAGGTCGAAGCACGGGTATCGGGGACGAACGTTTTGATTAAAGTCCACTGTGAGAAGCGCGAGAGTTGCATCAAGGAAGTGATGAAACAAATGGAGGACATGAACTTGACAACTCAAAATATCAGCGTCCTAGCATTTGGGAGTTCCCTCTTGGATATTACAATTGTGGCCCAGGTAATTATTGCCAATTTCTTGATATTGTTTCAGTGAAAAGTAGTCTTTTAAAACTTCAACTAGTTTTTCTGATCCTTTGTGGAGAGCATATTGTCGGTTCAGATATTCTTGGATACAAACTGTTATCCAGATTTTTCTCTTTCTTCTTTTTCTGATTTTGGTATGGAAAAGTCCGTAATATGGTTCCTTGTTAATTATACGAGCTTTGGCGTCACTTCTCGTGATCCCCAGAAGCTTTTGCATTGAGTTTTTAAAATCTAAAATAACAATAAATGAGGGAAGATTACTAATTCCACATACCAAAGGAAACTACTGTTAAAAATTAAATATCATATGTGCAAGAATTCTTAGAGAATGTTCAATCCACTTTTTGTTGCATTTTTGTTAGATTTACTGACAGGTTGCTGTATAAATTAATCTCTTCTTATTCAGAGCAGAGTTATGGTATTTCATCTTCAGTTATATAGAAATCATACTTGTTTCGTCTACATTACTTGCAGATAGAAAATGAGAACTGCCTGACACTTGAGGAGATTGTTGAAAACCTACACGATGCTCTGACCATGTTCATCGGATCATCTTCAAAATGGTCAGCTTGTTAGGCAAAAAATTGCTATTCTGCCATGGTCTGTGTCCTAGAGATGTTCTTGATTACGTGTTAGTGCAAGACTTGTGGTTAATTGTACTATTATGTGAATTGTAATTTCTAACTAATTGTGGTAATTATCTGTTAGTGCAAGATTTTCACGTATTACTGCAAGAATTGTGGGCAATTGTCACTCCTCTTGCCCTCATGGCTTTTTTTTCTCTATTGGTCTCACTTCTATTGCCCTTGTCACCTGTTTTGAACAGCTTGCAGGGAGTACGAGGCTATCTTCTTTATCCTTCTTATTACAGGTTTCTTTGTGGTAGATCTCTCATCTTGCTTGACCCTTTGTTAAATCTTGCTTTATGACTCTGATTTGGTCATCTATTATGATTATTTTCCTGTATCTACAATTAAGCATTTCAAGGGGCTCATGGCTTATGAGGCTTATGATGGAAGTAGAACAAAGCAAGAGTCCACTCTCACGAACCAATATTCCTTCTGTGTAGTTCATTGGCACGGGTCCTCTCACTTGGAAAGAAGAGATGACCTTTATCGTGACATGGACCCAAATTGCGATAAATCTCCCATGTTACCTTCGTATCTCAGTCTAAAATCTGCTGGTTTTGATTCATCTGGCCTTGATTCTAAATCATTGCCTCTGAAACTTTTCAAGTCTCGTTTTCTTTTGGACCTTCAGAAATATTAGCTCGTTCATCATTCTTTTCTTCTTTTGTTGCAGCAAGTGCCATGCTTCCAGTAGTTGCATTGCAAAGTTTAGTCTTTCTTTAG
The DNA here is from genome assembly GCA_017140185.1 of Eucalyptus polyanthemos subsp. polyanthemos. NCBI lineage: Eukaryota > Viridiplantae > Streptophyta > Magnoliopsida > Myrtales > Myrtaceae > Eucalyptus > Eucalyptus polyanthemos. Next base: position 17,394,944 of record CM029463.1, on the reverse strand, counting down.
TGCAGAGAAATTAGGAGAGAAGACCCAGATATTCAGGAGGCATGGCGAGTTATATGCTTTTGGCTCTTCAGTTTGCAGGTTGTAGATGCAGTTAGTTGTACATAGTTCATATGTACTTGTAATCATCATGTGTTTGACCCATCTATTGATAAAATCCATTGTTTGGATTAGAGATGGACAGACATACAAATGTAACTCAGTTCCATGGATCTCCTCTAGTACATTCTTTGCCGATCTTACGGACAAATTGTTTTTGACTGCCTTTATTTGTTTTTGTTGAGAATGAAGCTTCATCACATCCTGTCTCTCTCCTTTTTTTTTTTTTTTTTTGGCTAGGCTTCATAACATCATTACCGATCAAAAGGAATAAGAACAAAAATCTGGTTCAATTCATCGGTTGTCTGTGTTACGCAGGTTTTGAAGTTTCTGCATATGCATATTGAGTTTTTGGTATTAACAAATGTATGTCTTTATGAAGTTTGAGCTTCATATGGTATCGAGTTCGAGGGTAATGCAAGTTTTCTGTGTAATATCTTGACCTTTGGGAGCATCACGTCCAAAATCAATGATGGGTATCGAGTTTGACACTTGATTACACTTAAATTTTCTCTATACTATTTAGTCATTTATATCATACGAAAATTAGCATTCACCAACCCATGTGGTACTGACACTCTTCAGGAACCTTCATGTTGTGTCTGACATGCTTCGACACGTCTTGACACGCGGTCAACAAGTGTCGAAAAATCCAACACGTGGTTAATTCTCTCCAAGACGCGAGTCCAGAATTTCGACACACATGAGATCAATTTTGAAAATTTTTGATACTTAAGAGGTCAAAATATAAATATATATTATTCAAAAAAAATATATAAATATACAAAAAAAGAAAGGAAAAAAAAAAAGAGGAGGAGGGCTGGTGGCTATGCACCACTGTCGCTGCCACCATCGGAGGGGGTCAGCGACCTCATCGGCCATAGGCGGCTATCACGCTCCCGTCCACTTTCGAGCCTTCACCATCCCGTCCTGATACTGTTTCCACGAGATGGTGAGCTTTTGCCCAAACTATTTATGCTTACAGCACATATAGGTGCATTCCATTATCGATGTAGAAGATGCACCAAAATTCCAAAAGCAGAAGTTATCCTAGACGCCACCTTAATCATGACGAATTGACGATCGTCCACGTTTTATAAGAATTATCAAATGCAAAGGGAATAAAGAGTTAGGATTACCATATTGCATGGACAAGATTTCAGACGAGTTTAATTGATTTAGGCCTCACTAATTGAATAATTAGTTTAAGAAATTTCCTCACTCTATTTTTAGGTAACACACAGATTTTACTATTAAATTCAACCAGTAATTTTCATGGAGGTTCTATGTATGAAGTCTGAGAACGAACATGGGCGTGGATCTTGAAATGAATAACCTCGGTGTCAAATTTATTGCCTTCACACGGGGAATATCGGAAATAGAAAACTATTTCAAACTGATCGCGGCTGATATTTAATCAAATGATGGCATTATTTACGATTGAATAATTGAAAGCATCTCATTAAAAATGATTACAGCCTAAATGATCATAAATTATTCCGTACCTTAATCTATTTGCCTTTCTAAAGCATATATCATAGCACAAATGATCATAAATTATTCCAGTTGTGCGCTCTATCATTTCAAGTTGTAATGTGTAGGAATTTTCTAATTGATAATCCATGTAATCCAATACCTGAACATAAATAATAAATAAGAAAATGATGAACTGCCAAATAACCCACTTTTCTGCTAGCTTTTTACCCAAAATTATCCTTTGTGTCATACGTTCTTCGCAAGTCCCCTGTTCGCAAGAAACCCCCTTTTGATTCTTCACCCAAATTCTGACCGACTCCTCCATCTCCATCTCCATATCCATATCTCTCTCTCTCTCTCTCTCTCTCTCTCTAAGTTTGTCCCACACAGAGTGTCTACTGAATCGGCGAGTGAGTTTGACCAATGTAAAAACAAAGGCCTGGGCATTAAGCAAATCACTTACCTGGACGGGATCAATGGGCTATCAAGAAGGCTCATGGCCTGGGCCTAGTGACCTCCATTGCACTTTGGGAGGGGTGCTAGCCCAAGGTCGGTCCAAGTGGCCGAGCCTACGTCATAATTTGTGGCAGTGGGGCCTGCGTTCGCGCGGCCCCTACCCAATTCCTTAGTCTAAACATAGCCTATTTCCTTAGTATGGCATTCCTGTCGAGGTGACCTGAGCGGTGAAAATGGCGCTGTACCAGGTGTTCAGGGATTTCCCTGATGTCTTGAGGGTTCAAGCTTTCGTCAGGGTGGACAATAGGACTGGCCAGAGAGTGTAGGAAAAGGCCGGGTACGTTAGAGATGGGTTGCTGAGAAAGTATGCCTATTTGAAGGAGCCTTCGCAGGATTTGCACTTGTACAGTTTCTTGTCCACCTACGTTGTCCCCGCAGGGTGATAAGCACCAATCCTTTGGCCTTTCTGGTGGAGCCTTCAAAGGCATATTGAAGTCCGAAAATTTTCGCCTTGCTGCCAAAAGCTAACGCGCTGATCTATATTTTCCAACTCACTAAGTTGTCATGTGCGATAATTAGCTCTCCTATAGTCATGCTCATTGTGATCTAAATGTTACTTCTTCGTGTACGTATGAAAGGGAACTGCAATCAGCTTTATGCATATGGCTAATTTGATTATAGAACACATGGCAAGTGGAGGAAGTAAAAAGAGTAAATCTGAAGTATTAATTGTCACCTTTGCCCTTCACCGAATGCAGAAGGTTAAACTTACAAGACGATTATGAAAGCTAACACGAAAGTTTACATGGTTAGAAGTAGGGGTAAGCATTGGTCTAGGGTCGATCTAGGGTCAACTTTGGACCGACCCTAAATTGGCGCAATCCTACCGATCTTGGTTCAGTTCCTAGGGAGACTGGATCGGTCCTTGGTTCTAGAATTCCTAGACCAGCACTAAGCGGGTTGGCCCTCGGTTTTGAGACTTCAGGGTTGATCCAACCCGACTAACCCTGACCATATATATAATATTATTTATAATTTTTTATATAGTGAAACCTTAAAATAAACGGCATCAACAATATTAAATAGCTCTTTAGTGAGGATTTCAAGTAATTTTATATTATTTATTTAATAATTTAGATTTTAATGTCTTTTATGACGTTAATAATCATAATTTATGAAGGAGTACAATGTTTTCGTGAAAAATTTTCACGGCGTTCAAAAGGGCATAACTAGCTCCTTACGACATCCTCTTTTAGTAATCGTTTTCTTTTGTTATATTTTTCCTCTTAACCTTCAAGTTACCAAAATCAATATAAACAACTTCTCTGCTCGCCACTCCACACTCGCCTCGCTCGCTTTAGGCCAGATGTGCTACGCTCGTCACTCGATGCTTGCTTGACTTGTTGCTCCCTGCTCGATGTTTGACGCTCATTCTATTCAATGCTCAACCCACTCGACCCTTACTGTTTGTGTTTCTTAGTTGACCTCACTTTTAATCAAACCCATTGGGTCGATCCAATCCACGGTTGCGCTTTGAAGGAGTATAAAAAATGAAATAAAAAATTGTTGATTGGTCCCGAGTTGACCTTGGAACCGAACTAACCTCATTGGGTAGGTCCGGTCATCAATCATTTTTTTTTTTTAAGGAGTACAAAAAATGAAATAAAAAATTATCGGTTGGTCCTGAGTTGACCCTAAAATCTGACCAAACCCATTGGGTCGGTCTGATCCTTGGTCCCAAGCTCAATATAATCAGTCCTCAATCCCAAAAATTGAGGACTAGCACTGTGCGGATTGGAATTTGGTCGTAGGGTTAAGGGGTGGATCGACCCAATGCGAACCATGCTCACCCCTAGTCAGAAGCAAGGAAAAGAAACACACATGTCATGTCCTTGTAGCGCATTATTAAATACTTGTCACAGCGGACAATTCTTCATAAGAATGGGCCGGCTGGAATTTCTTCTTCATGAGTCTATTAAACCAAATCAAATTATGTCAACACATTGAGGAAATTAGTCAAGGTTCATAGAGCATATTCTCTGCCTCCTGCTTCACTGATTGAAACAGCTCAGAAGACTCCGGAGCTCGGGAAGACCACCTGAGCAGGGTTAATATTTTAGCATGAGTATGATCGAATGGCTGCTTGCTGCTAAAGAAGAGTGTGAACAAGCTAGAAATGGTTTTTCATCATTTTGAGAAGGAAAATAGTAGTTTCATTCAACTGAAGCTTGACATCAAGCTGAAGAAAACTTAAGTAAGCCAAACTCGCCGAACAAGAAGATATGCGCTTGTTTACACGGCTCTATTATTGCGAAGTCACTTGTAAAATACATGATATTCTGCTAACGACGTCCAATAAAAGCAAATTTACTCATCACAATGAGCTTTCCAGAATTTTCTGGCCTCTTTGCAATATTAATTGCAGCTGCAGCAGCTGCACTCGACGATATTCCGACCTGCAAGTGAAAAAGATTAAATCACAAAGAAGCCACTTAAAAAGCACGCAGCAGAGAACTCTGAAGTGCTATGATCATGTCATGTTTCAAGAAATAAGTTAAAAATGGATATTAGCCAGTGTGTGCATCGTTTCCTGGGGTGGGGTTCTGAAGTCTCAAAGCCTAATGATAGACAAGTCTCTTTACCAGCAAAGCCTCCTTCACTACAAGCAGCTTGGCAGTTTCAATAGCTTCTTCACTTGATACCTGCAAAGTCAGAAAGAGAATCCTGTAATAGCCAATGTGAATTACTTGATAGGAACCACATTTACAACGCAAAGATCATTGGCTAACGGTATGCAAATCATAAAAAGCATGTGCAATTGAAGAGTTGTTGTCATTTTGTTGAATACAAATGATGATCTATCAGGTAGTAGGATGGATATCAGCAAGAGAACAGACTTTCTGTTTGCATCTTTTGTCCTTTTTCCCTTGTGCAACAGCATGGATGTTATGAAATTTAGGAATGAGGATAATTGAACATGATGGTAGGACCAAAAAAACAGAAAGAAAATAGCACAAATTTGTCCCCTTGTACGGATAAAAACTTACTTGAGGATAACCTCTTCAGCCTTTTTAATAGCGCCTTTCATGCCCCTGGCTGGATCCGTGAGGACCAGATCAGCTCCAAAAGCACGGAGAATGGTTCTTGTTTCAAGACTCAATGAAGCAGGCATAGTAATTATAAGTTTATAACCCTTGGCAGCAGCCATAAATGCCAGCCCTATTCCGGTGCTACCACTAGTAGGCTCAGTCAGAACACTCTTGAACACATCACAACAGAGGAAGTTTCGTCAGTTCCATAGTTTCACTTGGCACATATGGAAACATTTTCTTGTTACACTGAGTTTATCAGACACAGACTCGAACCTTTGCAATTTTTTAGTGTAGTTGATGTACTAGACAAATGAGGATTTAAAGCACATTCATGCCTTATTCGATTGTCAAATCCATGATCAATTTATTCAACCAACTTGGATCACACCAACAGTTACATCTCCCAAGAGGCACCGAGCGATATAGAGAATAGGAGGCTTTCCGACATGAATGTAATAGACTTGCCATTCTGAACAGCTTTTACAGATGGATAGTTTACATTTAAGAAGTACCGACACTCTTTGGAAGTCTTTCGTGTCATTTTTGACACTCTGACATATGTTCGATACACTCCGACACACAGTCAATGAGTGCCGGAAAATCCGACAAGTGGTTAACTCTTCCCGACACACTTTGATACACAAGTCCGAAATTTTGACACATGATTCCGACACATACGAGATCAATTTTAAAATTTTTCAATATTTGAGGGGTCAAAATATAAATATATAAAAAATAATGAAAATAAAAAAAATAAAGTGGAAAGAAGAAAATTCTCACTCTCAAGTTTCTTACTTATAAGTTTTGACATTTCTGTGAGTGATGATGGAACACCCCTCTTCTCGCCGGCATCACTCTGTTGCCCTTGCAGACTTAAAGTTGTAATTTTTTTTTTTTGCTTCTTTTATCTTCTCACAGACGTTGCCTATGAGTTATCTCTTTTGGTCACATTTTCTATGGCGAATATAGTTATTTCCTTTTCTTTTGGCTGTATTTTTAGAGTTCTCATTCTAGATTTTCATTTTTCTTGAACCTTATTTTGCAGAGAAGCTCCAAGTTAGTCCATATCATGAACTCCAAACTCTATCTTGGATTATAAGAAATCTCACTAATTTTTGACAAGTGTAAGAAAACATGACATATTCCTTCAAATTTACTTTTTTGTGTTTGCAATTTTTGAATTTCTCATTCAATCTCTGTTAAATTAAAACAATAAAAGATATTAACAAATGTTGGATTAATTTTTGGTATAAATTAATTATATGCTTTTTTTATTATTATTTATTTATTTTTGCATTTATATATAAAAACATATATTTAATATATTAACGTGTCGAAATGTGTTGGAATTCTTTATTTTCTAAGAAATGGCATATCAGCATGTCATGTCGTGTCGCGTGTCCGTGTTAGTGCTATATAATTACAATTGGCATATAGTTATTTTCTATACCCTTAATTTCTTCGATCTTTGATGAAAAAGATAACAGTAGATTATAAAGCATCAAAGATGGCTGACAGTAGTGGAAGTGCGCTACTATGTCTGACCACAAAAAAACCACCGATTCAGCATGAGGTTCAATATCAATGTCAGTAATTGATCTTATTTGTTTTAATCGACTAATCTGTACATAGATGTCCAATTATGGATCTTTTATGGTTCATACGCGGGTTCATCTGTGTAATTATCTAATAATCAAATGAACCGAGTTGAAGACATGATAGCTTCAGAACACAAGGATCCCCTTGCATCTATAAATTTTCCTCATCTATAAACAAAGAAATATAGTTCTAGAATCCCAAATGGATAAGCATGCGTATTGGCTGGACTCCATTCAACCGACAGCAACTCTAACTTCAACAAGATCCCTCGCATATTGTGATACATGTGGTTGATTAAAAACTTCCGCCGCTTAGCCAAGCAGTTCAATAACTATTTCTAATCCCATTCGTCAAAGATTAAGGACAAGAGCGTTGGCTGTGACTGCAATTCATCAGAACAAATCACATCGCTAAAGAAAATGTTTCATTTATGCAATAATATATAGACCAGAGGTGGCGATTAAATTCATGCGTCTTTCGACAAGTGCCAACCTCCTGGCAGCGTGAGGAATCTGTAATTTGACTGGAAATGGACACCACAGTATTCAAATTCCAATTACAAACCCGTCTTTGACACCTGAGCAGGGCTCCATCATTTCGAGCTTTACAGCGATTCGGGCAACACAACCCTCCACCACACGGTTGAAGGAGATGCAACACTGCTTGCCTCAGTGACATCTTTCGCAATAAGGGACTCCCCTTCCACCGTGTTTCGTCGCCGCACAATCTGAAACAGCCGCTTCTCTCAGCACACAAAGCATATTCTTATAAACATGTTGGTGGGCTACAATTTCTAGAGGGAAGCAAAGTAGCTCCAGGCCACTTCGCGGGAATCACATCAGAATTGAAACTTGGGCGAAATCAGCATCTCGAGCGAACACAGTACGAAGTGATTCGACACGAGAACCCGGACTCGGGCTTGCGTGTAAATGCGCGCGAGTAAAGAGCACGCATACAGAGCGCGGTACTGGATCCCTCACAAAACTCAGTGCGCGCACAGTATCATAAGCAAGAGCAGAGTACAGAGAGCAAAAGAACAGAAAGCCTAAGACGAGAACCAAGCTTTTCTTCCAAAACAAAAGCAGAAAGACCGTGCAGGAGCAAGCCTCAGATGATCTTGCTTGCGAACTGCCATATGTCTGGTTTTTTTTTTGGTAACCGAGGACTTCATCATGGGCCCTACTTGGATGGCACCGAAAGGCCAGGCTGCTATACCTCAGGCAAGACTAGCACAAGACCCTAATATTGTGATCTCCACTTAAAACGTGTTAGCACTGCGGAGTTTCGATCTAGAGATTTCTGATTTTCGTATGTATGAAAAGCCGAATTGTTTCCATTCGGCTTCTGGGTAAAGTAGCATGCTCGAAGGTGATGACATGAACACATTGACTTTTAGTCATTGACTGCGCATGACAACGCTTCTGTTCTTCGGAAGAGTTTATTTATTTATTTATTTTTTTAGAAATGGTTCTTTTCTATTTCTGCTCCGGGAAACAATTTCTGAGTAAAAGAACCCGTTTGGTAACGACACAAAATTTCTACTCTTGGAATAGAAAAAGAATAGAAATACGTTTAGTAACGCAACAATTTCTTTTTTGTATTTATTTATTTTTCATTCTTGCCGACGGATCGCTGCCGCCGCCCGCGCCGGTCATGCCGGGCTTCCGCCTTGCGGCGACCGGTGGGTGGCGGCCCACGCCGACGATGGCGGCGTGCGGGCGGCCGGCGACCGGTGGTGGCGGCATCGGCAAACCGACGGCAGGCCCGATGATGTGGGCGGTGGTCCGGGCGGTTGACGGTGGTCGCGGCAAGAAAAGGAAATAAAATAAAATTAAAAAAGAAAATCAGCTTATTTCTAGAAATTGTTCTCGAAACAAGAAGCAATTTTTTTTTTTAATTTCTCGTTTCGCTCCAAATCTATTCCCTAGGGCTAACTTTCTATTCTTGGGAATGGAAAAACAACTTGCGTTACTCAAACAGGTTTACTTCTTTTTTTTTGTTAGGGAACCAAAGAATAGAAATTTGGAAGAATAAACGTCGTCATGCAGACCTGAATTACTATCATCTTTTTCAGTTTCAGCAAACGAGTCGTCAAATATTACAAATTTTTCGATTAAGTCCCCCAGTCAACGACAATATTGACCGGACCGGGTATTGGCATCGATGAAATTCGCAAGTCTGACAAAGGCTGTCATCAAATGAAGATAGTTACGAAAGATTTGCTGAACTCTAATTGCAAATTATTTGTCCCGGAAATTTAATTGGAACAAATTAATTATCTAGAATTGCTGTACTTTTCTAAAATATTTTATATTTAGTCAAGAAAATTTTGAGATGTTAGTATTTTCATGGAAATACAGGGGGATTTTGTTATGATCTCTCTATTTTGTTTCATTAATAGCCACGATGGGAAAAAAAGAAAGAAAAATCAAAAAGTTTGATTGACAAACTTAGCAAATAAATATAAAGATAGAGCATTGCATCATTTGCGGACCAATGCTCTTGTAATTTAATATCAGGGACAAATCTTCGGATCTTATTTATTTCATGGAAAATGAATGACTTAAAAATATTTTATTCTAAAAATAATCATTCATATCACTCGATTTGAATGTCTTATCAAAAATTTATCTTATTTTCATGGGCCCCAAATATTTTACATTTATTTATTTGCAACAAATGACTATTGTCCTCACTCACCAGCAATGACCGGTAAAAAATGACTATTATTCTCACTCACCAGCAATTGAATAGTTTTAGACATCTTTATCACTGTATCCAAATTGAACATTAATTAAATTAGGAGGCATAATGAGGCCATGAGAATAAGCTTTTTGCATGGATAAGTTCACATCTATTTGGACGTGTAAAATAAATCCAACTCTATCCATAATTTCTATGTTGAATCGGAACCAAATCCAAACGATACAGAAAAAAGAAACGGTCTACAAAATTTCAAGTAAGATCTTTTGATTGAGTTTGATTTTGAAACACCGTTGGAGATACACTCACTTATGATTGGCTACAAATTCAATTATCTTATCCATTATTCTAGCTAACCGGGATTCTCAAAGATTATAATGCTAATTTGAAACTTAATTAAATTGGAATTCAATTGACCCGGATCAAATCCCCAGTCTCTCTCTCTCTCTCTCCTTTCTCTCTCTACATCTCCGAGTTGACTCGCCGGAGCACGGCCGGCCGCCCCGGTCCGAAGGCTCGCGCGTGCCATGGGAGTCCCCGCCTTCCACCTGTGGCTCGCCGATCGGTACCCGAGCTCGATCGCCAACGCCGGCGAGGACGAGCCGGCGGCGCCACCCGGCCGATCGACCCCTCGAGGCCCAAACCCTAACGGAATGGAGTTCGACAACCTGTACCTCGACGTGAACGGGATCATCCGTCCGTGCTTTTCACCCCGACGGCAGGGCACGTGCGTGCGTGTGTCCCTTCCTCCTCGTCGGCGCGCTTGTGTGTTCGCTCGGGTTCTATTGAATTTCGGTGGTCTCGAGATGGAATTGTGAGAGGTTTTTGTCTTTTTTTGTTGGGGGGCGGCTGGATGTTGGGATGAATAGTTTGGTTGATATTGGAAGAGGGATAGGAGGTGAATGTGGGAAATTTGAGTTTTTTTGGCTGTGGGTAATGTTTAATACGGTTAGTCTTCCGCATATACGTGAGCTAGGTGTGCAAGTGCGAGTTTATTTGAGGAATGTAGCCGGAGAGATTGGCTTCTCATGGATATAGTGCTTTGGGCTGCCTTATGATTTTAGGCGAGACGTCGGGGGATGTTTGGTTTGTGCTTGCAGATAGATGCTTCTACGTGGTCATCGCCATTTTAGCTCGTCTTTGTATTTCAACTGATGAAATGAATGAGAGAGAGAGAGAGAGAGAGAGAGAGAGAGAGAGAGAGAGAGAGTAGTTGGAACGGAGGACTGCAAACGTCCATGCTTCGGGGATGCGTAGGGTTTGGTAGTAGCCACGTTCCGGAGGAAATGTAATTTAGCTTTGTCAGGATTCTTCTGTACTAAGTGAGGCAGTAAGGCAGGTTCTAGCAGTGACTGACCTAAGATGGGAACTAGTGGGAGCTAATGCCCCTGGGATTACGGTGTACGCTATAATAATTTTATACTACCATATATGAAGCGTCGTGTAAAATTTCTCTATTTTGCCCCCTGTGTTAAGACTTTTACACAATTTTTCGTCATGATGTATTATCTATGTTTTGCTTCCTCATAAAATTTCTCTTGACTTTAGCTCTATGTGATTGTGCAGTGTCCTCCTGCTAGCTACGATGACGTCTTTAAGGCAAAATTTGATTATATTGATCATGTCTACTCATAGGTTCGTCCTAGAAAGCTTCTTTACCTGGCAATTGGTAAGCTTCGGTATTTTATTATTCTCCATATCAACAATGCAGATTAATCTAACTGAAAAATATGCAGATGGAGTTGCTTCAAGAGCTAAAATGAACCAACAGTGTTCTCGGCGTTTTAGGGCTGCAAAAGATGCAGCCGATATGGTAAGATTTCTCAAGTTGCCATTATAATCATCATGATCACATTATTTGAAGATTTTTATCTCTACTTCAATCATGCAGGAAGCTGAAGAGGAACGGTTGAGGAAAGAATATGAGGCTGAGGGACAAATTCTTGCTCCCAAAGAAAAGCGAGAAACTTGCGACTCAAATGTTATTACTCCCGGCACACAATTCATGGCAATTCTTTCTGTCTCACTTCAATATTATATACAAGTGAGATTAAATTGTTATCCTGGCTGGCAGCAGACAAAGGTTTGTTGATACTTATTTAGCATTTGCTTTCTTAGTGCCTTTCACATTGGATAATTCCTGGCCCATGGAGTAATTCATCTCTATTGGGGGTAAAACTCTGTTTTCAGGATTCTTTCTCTCTAAATTTACTTATGCGGCTGCATTGGATGATTCTTGAAGGTTATTCTTTCTGATGCAAATGTTCCTGGGGAAGGAGAGCACAAGATTTTGTCATATATACGATTGCAAAGGAATCTTCATGGTTTTGATCCGAACACTCAGCACTGTCTTTATGGCCTGGTAAATTTGTTTTGCACTCTGCCTCTGTACTAATAGCTTTCCCTCTTCTCGGCTGGTTACTTTAGATTCCGCTGAGTTATTATCTAATTAGGTTCACTATAATCAGGATGCTGACCTGATTATGCTTTCATTAGTGACACATGAGATTCACTTTTCAGTTCTCAGAGAGGTAAATAGGTTATCCAATTTTGCATTTTGGGTTGTGGAATGCAGCAGGATCTCATTTTCTGGTGTCATTTTTTTTTCCTCTCTCTCTCTCTCCAAAAAATCTGCAGGTGGTCACTTTTCCAGGACAACAGGAAAAATGTTTTCAGTGTGGCCAAGTTGGTCACCTGGCTGCTGAATGTCGTGGCAAGACTGCTGATGATATGTTAAACAATATTCCTATCCACAAGAAGAAATATCAGGTTTGTTGAATTCTGATTTCATGTTCAGTCTCTTATTCCCTGCTTTTCACCCCTACCTCCTTTATCATTGAGCGGTCATTTAGGGGCCTTAGCTGGTGATCCGGGCTGTTTCCCTCTCGACGATAAAGCTTATCCCCCATCGTCTCACTGGCCGACCTTGACCCCTATTATTTGGAGGATGACTGTTTGTAATGTGGCAGTTCCTCAACATTTGGGTACTCCGGGAGTACTTGCAGCATGATCTGGACATACCAAATCCTCCGTTCGAGATTGATTTCAAAAGGATAGTGGATGATTTTATATTTTTATGTTTCTTCGTTGGCAATGACTTCCTTCTACATATGCCTACATTGGAGATTAGGGAGGTATGTCACATCTAGGTCCTTTGATCAGATCACTATTATGTGTGGCAGCAATCGCGAACTAAGATGTTCACAACTTTTGGCCTAACAGAGACGATTTCATGCTAACCTGGTGGTTTTGCTTGGGTTTATTCTGTGTGCTCACTTATTATGCGGACTTAGAATGCTCATTGGGCATCTTTCTGTTCTTCAGGGTGCTATCAATTTACTAGTGATGGTTTATAGGAGGGAGTTCACTGCCATGGGAGGTTACCTTACCGAAGCAGGCGAGGTAGTTTCATTATGCATCCTTTGATATGCAGTTTCCAGTTGGGTAATGTTGTGGTTGGATGATGAATTCGTGGGTTGGTTGCTCTAATACTAGTTGTTCGGGTTACATGTTCTTGTTTGTTGAAGAGTTTATTTGTTCTTTAGGATGTGGTTTCCACAAGGCTTTTCTAGTTATTTTTAGCTCCCATAACTATTTGCTATCAGTATGTTTTTGGAAAGACATTTTCTATTTTGCGTTTTTTCTTATATTTTTGTTTTAACTCTTGTGAATTTGATTTTATTTAGTGAACACCTCAAATCAGTTGGTATATGCAGAGTCTATTTTTTTCATATATATATATTATGGTTTTGGTAGAAAATCCAACAAATCCTAGTTTGTTCAATGGAAACATGAGAAGCTTTACGAGCTAAATATATGAGAAACTTGTTCAGGTACTATCCATTCCATCATGCTCCATTTGCTTCTGATCTCAAGGATTTAGCTGGTCTAGAGATCACATTCTTCTTGGGAGAGCCTTTCAAACCATTTGATTAGCTCATGGAACCTTACCATCTGAAAGGTTTCTTTTTGTTTTCTTCTGCTTTTGAAAATACTGGGGATTGCTATATTAGTCCAATTTTCTTTTTAGACTGCTCATATCTGGTGTTATAGTGCAAGTGCTCTGCCATAACAGTATAGAAAATTGATGACGAGGGGGCGGTACTTGCATGACTTGCCATTCGAGTTGGGTGCCGGCTTCCCAATTCCACCATTTCGGTTGGGAGGAATGCAATACTTTCCTCCCATCATCGGCCTTTTCCCAAACTGGTTGCTATCTCTCTCGGGCACAAACAACAACCCAAATGCAGTGGCCTGTTCGTTTAGATTCCTCTCTATTTGCTGGGTCCTCTTGTACAACTCATCATGGTCTTTGAGATTTAGCGGTACTAGCTAGTCCTTGATCTTTGACCTCAGACCATCTTTGAACCTCCTTGCCTTGTCCATCGGGTCCTCAATCAGCCTTGGTGCATATTTGGACAACTCAGCAAACTTTGCTTCGTATTGGTCCACGAACATCTGACTCTAAGGGAGACATTGGAACTCGGCCATTTTTTGCTTTCGCTCACAATTTAAAAGGTACTTTCCATAGAAGGCCTCAATGAAGGCATCCCACTCCAGGACTGTACCTTTGGAAAATACTCTCTCGTTGGTGGCTTCCTACCAAGTACTCGCGTTATCTTGTAATTAGTAGATAGTTAAGACTACCTTGTCTTCTTTAGAGCACCTTAGTAGTGTGAAGACTTTCTCTAGCTCTTGGATCTAGAAGGTTACAACTTCCGGATCACCCGCTCCAATGAACCTTGGCGGTTTTTGTTTATGCATGAGCTATTCACCATTCTCATCTCTTGGTGGGACTTCAGTAGGTGCGGCGATGATAGCAGCAACGACATTTGTAGCAGCAATGGCAGCGGCGATAGCAACAACTTGGTTCAAAGCTCGCTGACCGATCATATTCTCCAGAGTTTCTAACGCCTCCATGATCCCATCCAACCTAGGATCGCTTAGTGCTCTTCTGCTAGCATCAGCCTGATGTGGTGCTCTTCCCTTAGTACTAGCTGGAGCTAACGCTCTACCTCTAGCACTCGTTCATCTTGGTGCCCTCACTTTGGTACTTGTCATAGCTACTACAACCCTTCTTTGAGGGGCTCTTTGCTTAGGATCGCTCATCTCGTAGAGTATTTTATAGAAATTTACTTTCCAATTCTAATACGGAATTAGAAATTTGAGCGATCCGCACAAAACAATCAATCAATCACAAGCATAAACATAAGAAAAATGTTTTTCCTACTAATTCCATGACCTATCGCACCTTATCACTCTAGATCTTGACCAGGCTCTGATATCACTTCGGGCAGGGATGTCACGCCCTGAATTTCGAGTACGCGCATATCACTCGGTGGTCGATTATAAATGCGATATCCTATGATGCGTCACCAACCCATTCTTTTAATATTTCGATTAAATGCATTAGGAAGCAATTAAATACATACCTAGTCAACCATTAGAAATAGGGATAGTATAAACACACATCAATTTTTCACCAACTAATATTTATTTATCAACAGGTTAACCCAAGGAGTATTGATATGTATAGACTTACTACAAAAGCAACTCCTACACGACCTACTAACAAAAAGGGTCGAGGTCGGGGTTAACTTCCACTTTCACAACCTATACAAGCTCTCTAATACCTAGGTGCAAAATTGTGCATGACGTTAGGTGGTTCTGGCTTCCGGCTCCCCGGACCCCTCCGGCTCGGAATTCGGATTCATGACATGATTAGGAGTGTCAATGTCCATGGGGCCGCCTCTTGGTCCATCCATGTATCCGATGGTTAATCCATCAAAACTTTGCAAGGGACCAATCCTTTCGTTGTTTGCCATTCTGCTGGCCATCACATCTGCTCAATTGTTTGCACATCCCCTAGGGAGGACTTTTTATGAGGCCTCAAATCATATAGTACAAGCCATTTTCTCTCATAAGCATCATTCGAAGTTCAAATTCTTCAATGGCTGTAACACTAGGTGTTATTTCCCATCAATGATGGTTATTATGTTCAGTCTAATTGGGATCTCATCCAAAAGTTGTGCATGGACAAGGTTTACTCTATTTGTGATGTGGGTGGCCTTGATATTATCCATGGTCATATTTTCGATGCCTATGGTTCTAGTGAGCAAAGAAGGAGAAACAAAAGATGAAAAGATCGCATTACTCATGTAAAAGAGGGAGTTGTAGTCGTTGTATGGTCGGTACTGATGTGGGTCATTTCATTGGGTCAGATTTTTAGGTGTTTTTGCGTGAAAGATTCGTATGTCCATTTTCCTTTTTTTCTTTTTTTTTTTTTTTTTGGGTTTGAATTTATGTGGAAGCTTGTGGATTTTTTTTTTTTTTTTTGCATTTAGTCTTTTTTTCATTAATAAAGATGTTAGATGTTCGACTCAACACCTTCAAGTAAAACCGCCTTGTTTGTGTAACTTTTATTATGATTAAAGTAGCTGCATACCTTCAAGGTGTCGAGTCGAACATCGATATATTTATTACTAAAAAAAAAAGACTAAATGCAAAAATATTCACAAGTTTCCACAGAAATTCAACCCCCCCTAAAAAAAAAAAAAAAAAAATACATACGAATCTTTCATGCAAAACACCTAAAAATCTGACCCAATGAAATGACCCCATTAGTATTGACCATGCAACGACTGCAACTTCCTCTTTTACATGAGTAAACGCAATTTTTCCGTCTTCTGTTTCTCCTTCATTGCTCGGTAGGACCATAGCCATTGAAAATGTGACCATGGATAGCCACATCACAAAAAGAGTAAACTTTGTCCATACACAACTTTTGGAGGAGATGCCAATTAGATTGAACACAATAATGATCATTGACAGGAGATAACACTCAATGTTACTACTATTGAAGAATTCGAACTCGAATGATGCTTATGGGATAAAATAGCTTGTCCTGTATCATTGGAGGCCTCAGAAAAAGTCCCCCTGGCGGATGCGTAGACAATTGAGCAGATGTGGTTATCATTAGGGAGGCAAATGACGATAGGATTGGTCCCTTGCAAGGTAGGTTTTGATGGGTTGCTTGTCGGATACGTGAATGGGCCAGGAGGTGACCCCATGAACATTGACACTCTTGACGGTGTCGTTGTGAATTTGGATTCTCAATATCACATCTACTAATTCGTACAAGAATAATAAATTTTTGTTCTCTAATTTTTATACGATTAACTTGATCACAAGACCTTAATTTGGATCATGATCCAAATGGGGAGATTCCCAATATGACGAGGTTCGCGGATGTGGCACTCAAAGTGTCCCATTTTTCATAGAAAGTGGCACTTTCGTAAGTTTTGGTACTTAAATGTCCACTTGTGTCAACTTTGAGCACTTGAAGAGTTCTTTTGCCCTGAAGATCAATAAAGAGTTGTGGTAGTCAACCATAAAGCATTCATTTGATAAGTAGTTGATCAATATCTTAGAGTCAACAATGAATTTGTAAATAGAAAAATGCATTATGTATTGTCCTAGTTCTCTCGTCCCACTTTTAAGCGTGTAGTAGGGGTTTGCTAGGTTTGGATTTGCCTTGGCCCGAGTTGTGGGCATTTTCTTCTTTCTTTTGTTTTCCCTTCGACTCCCTTCCACTCTTCCTGCTGCGCGGTCAAAGTGTAAGTTGGCGTCGTTGCTTGTCCAAAGTTATCAATATATTTCTTACATTTCACCAAAAAAAAAGAAAGAATAAAGAAGTGTTTGGTACAACTCTTAAATTTTGTTATAATGTAGATATTTGTAGTTTTAAAACATTTTTTTCAAATTTTTGATTTTTTATGAATTTTTCTTCTTCTTTCCCTCCTTTAGCTGGTCATGGGGCCTTGGCAATGTCTAGCGATCAACTAGAGAAAAGGGATGGCGAGGTTGACATTGCTGGCCTCTGGCAAGCGTTGCTGTGGCGCCCCCCAACAGCCCCCAATCCATTAGGGTTGCCACACTTCTTTTCTCGTCCTAGATGTCCTTTTATTCTAATTAATGGACTTCAGAGAAGTCATGTAGGGGTCTTATCACACACTTCTTTGGTCCCTGCACAATGTATATGGCGGAAGCGTATCCAACAACTCTCTTTCCCACACAGAGAAATGATGCACACACTAAACTCATTCATAGATAATAGCCAGGCACTTTTATTTACACATATCTACTAGATGAACATTGTTTGTCGGTACATCCAAAATGCTGTAGTTTCCTATACTCGACGATACTTCAAAAGTAAACCGACGTCTTCAACAACCATTTGGCTAAAATCCATCCTTTAGTGCCGGCATCCAAAAATTCTCACTCTGCTGTCCTCCCCATTGTGGTCACTCCACACCACTCGGTCCCCCGTTGTCGTCATCTGGTGGCGGTGGCAGTGGTAGTGGCCCGAGAGTTTGCCCATTTCAACGGGCGAATAAGACATACTACTAGAGTATAGGATCGAAGGGAAGACTGGTGTTGAACGTCTTGATTACTCTCATCCGGATGATGTTAGTCCCCGCACATCATGATCCTGAAATTCCGACTGCTCCCACTACAAATCAGTCGGGATCCCATAGAATGTACCGGGAGGTGGTGGCAGCAGAGACATAGTTCTTAATCTGAAATATGTTAGTCCACAAAAGGGGTGAGTACAACTACTCAACAACTAAAGATCTACTAAATTATATTATGCAGAATCATCATTATCTAATTCCATGCAAAATATATAAAACACATCACTAGAAGAATCAATACACATCAAATCAGGAGAGTTTTCTAATGAAATGGTAAGTGCAGTTTAAAAATTGGAACATAACATTTCCATCATGTGGTTCCCGATTATAAGGCCAAACCGTTATGACACGTCACATGCCGTGCCACACAATTTTGTCCCATAATCAGACGCAACTATCAAAATAATGTAACTCAGTAGAAAAAAAAAATTGGCTTTTAAATATTTAGAATATTTTTCTCCCAAAGGACCAATATTTGCGTCCCCTCAAGCATTCGCATCCAACCTAGCGTCACGAAAGCCTCCGGTCCCATATTTTAGTCATCGGGCATCTAGAGCGTGTTACATTGCACCTCTAGGCATCTCGTACCTTACCTAGCATCACGAGGAATCGCCAGGGCTCGCCATGTCAATGGTTGCCCCTACCCTCCAGAAACATCATCATACATTCGAGCATCCCGACACTCCCGGGAAACCTCTAGGGCTCACCGGTCTCTAGGCATTCAGAGCATGTCATGTCTCACCTCCAGGCAACCCGACTCCCGAGGCATCATTGACTCGAGGGTCTAATGGCAGCAATAACACACCAACCTTGGTGTAATAATTAAATCATTTCAATGCCAAAATGTTTTCGAATATGGAAATCCCTTGGATATTTTCCCCAAAAGTCCCACTTTCACAAATACTTTTCAACCATTTTTGAATCCATATAAAAACTTGAATGTAAATTATCCTTCCCAGCTTGGAACAAAATAATTTATCAAAATCTATAAATACATTTGAAATCAGCACGTCAATAAATTTAAATCTCAATCCCAACTCCAATGGTTTGGAATGTTCTCCATAAAAAGTTCAAAAGTTTTTAAAATATAAAACATTTCTTAAAACATTCGGGTACAGTGCCAAGTACCCATAAATTTGGATGCAAATCAAGAGATTTTCTAAAACGATTTGCGAACAAAAGTCCCAAGGTGCTACCACCTCAACATTTGGTGTAAAGATCGAAGGCCTAAACCGAGGTACTCACGAAAACTTCTCAATTTTCTAGCCTCAAATTGATTCGGTCATTCTAGAAGTCACTATCCAACATCAGCATTCAAACCATTTCAATCTAACAGCATTTCCTCAAACAACAACACTACACTATATAGGTTAGTAGACTCTAACTTGCCTCAAGTCCAGCGACATTGACGGCGAGAAATCAGGGGCTCGCGATTTCGTGGACGCGGCTGAGGCTGTGGGATGGCTGGATCGGCGCAACGGGAACGGCAGCTGCTCGTGCGCGGTGAAGGGGACGGCCCCTTTCTCCCTCTCGCTACTCACTCTCTCGCCCACCACTCTCTCTCTCTCGGTTCCTCTCTTGGTTTCTCTCTCTCACGTTCGCTGCTCCCTATTCTCTCTGTCTCACTCGCGCCCGCTCGCTTTTCTTCGACCCACCGCCTCTTGACTATCCTAGTCAACAAAAGGGATTCGGTGGCTTCAACGGAGGACGCGTGGGCACTTGCGTGACCCTTACTCGGGCTTTTCCCTCGCCATCTCAAAACCGTAAATGCGTGTCTTCCGCTGGTGCATCCCTGTGCTGCTGGGCCGAAGTGTGGCCTGATTTGGTGGCCGGACGTGCGACAACTTGCACGCCCCATGCAAGGGGAAGTGTCCCCCTTCTGCTCGAGCCTCCCTCACGTGATGGCCACCTATTCCCATGCAGGCGTGGACGTGTGCTTCACTTAGTTGACCGCACAGGTCAACCGAATGGGTCCTCGTGGCGTCCAACAGGGGAGGCATCGACGCCGGTGTCTTCGTTTGCTGCCCAGCTGAAGAGAAGACAACTCACTTCTTCAATTTCTTGCATGAGACACCTTTGCATGTCTCATGCAAGTATGTGGCCACATTTGGCCTACGTCCATCCACCAGTTGACCATTCGGTCGACTTTTCCCAATCCCAGTGGCAGCAAATTAACTTAATCTTCTCTTTTGTTGGCTAATTGCAAAGAAGAAATGTGGCTGCATGGTCAACTTCTCCTCTTCGGTTGACTCCTACAGACGTGGGCCTTCGGTTGCTCCATTCTTGCATGGAAAAATGCTGCGAACGTACGCATGGCCGTTGCGTGCTACGGGCCTTCAGCTCAGTCGATTGGCGAGGCTGCTCGGGACTAATATCGGATGTGTGCATGGCCGGGCATGGGAAATTTCTCACCAAAAGTTGATGTTTCGGAAGGACGGGTGGTGATGAAATGATGGCCTAATGCTATACCAATGATGACAATAATGAAATAGTATCCGCAAATGGTGCCAATGACGCAGTCTGTCAATACTCCCATGGACCCTTGACGAGCCATTACTTATTCGAGGTCTGACGAAACCTCGGATGCCACAGTTGCCTAGCCACCATGAGGTCGGCTTTGCCTAGCCATGGTGAGGCCAATCTCGTGGTGGGTGGATGAGGCTCGACCTCACTAGATTTGGTGAGGTGAAACCTCATCTTGCCTTGCAAGGCTAACCTCCCTCAACCATGGCAAGATTGAGCCTCGCCATGGGCGGCGAGGTTAGACGAGGTCAACCATGGACCACGCTGGCCCTCATCTTTGGCCAGTTAGTGGCTCTCATTAATGCTTGATGACTGGCTCAAGAAGAAGAATGAAGAAACAAAAAACAGAAAATGACCTTGTTTTAGAAATTATTATTGGGAGCAAAAAGGTAGATTTTATTAACCTTTTGTTTCTGTTCTAAATTTATTCCTTAATGATTGATCTATTTAGGTGAGTAGAAAAATTAGCCGGTAGCTACCAAACGGAACTATGTTCATTTTTTATTTTGGGGAAAAAATAGGGAAAAAAAAGGATGGTTACAAAAAAGCCCCTTAGTAGTTCTCACCCTTGGTTCTCTATCTCTCGGAAGTTCACACTATGGCCTCCATCGATTCGAGAATATCCTACCGAATCTTGGTGACCACCAGGCCTCACATCCAAACGTGACCGAGACCGATACTGAAGCGCATCCAGGCATGACCGAGGCCTCATCAGCGCGCAACCGAGCAAGACCAAGTCGTGTACCTGGCATGCGAAAGAGCAAGAACCCCGTCGCAGTCGATCTCATCCTGGAGATCCACTTGGCGGTTCACCAGAGCGGTCCACCATCGACGAGCGAGGCCATCCGTGAGCACAACCGTCCTCGTCCACCATATTACAACACGAACCTCACATTCATGATCACATCCATGCATTGATCAATCGCTTTCCGTGCCTTAAATCAAGTCACACGTCCTCATATCACACGTTCCTAACGAGGCGAGTGGTCACCGCAAGTTGAAGACAAGAGAAGGAAAACGGCGGAGACTCGGTGATAGAAAAGGAAAGTGGAGATGACGATGGGAATTCGAGATGGTTATGCCTATAATTTTCAATTATCTCTTCCTTCGGGAGATGGTTCGATCATCCACTTCCCAATCCAGCTTTTTACAGATACAGTGCAAGTTACTTTGAATTAGGAAAATCCACATAATTAAAAAAGTTGAAGTTAAATAATCTGTGGGGCTGGTAGGGTATTTTATGAGTTTCTATATAGATGGATCGTTGTATCTGTGTTTCTAGATTGGTAAAAATATAATTTACGTGGCCACGTCCAGTGATGATGTGAAATATTTTTGCAATCTTTATCTCATTTTGTTTTATATCTGATGTTTTATCTTTTATTATTATTTTTATTCTTCCTCTGATAGTCGATGGGCCTCAGTGATATCCGTTAGGGGCAATTCTCACCTATGGTTGACCGCCCATCATCATTGAGATTGACCATAGTTGGAAAGGAAAAGAAAATGCTAATAATAATAATAATAATAATAATAATAATAAAAGGAATTTAAAAAAATCAAAATCATTCGTGTCAACATTGATCATGTCACATGGACAATTGATGTTCATGTCAATGATTTCTTATTAAAATTGATCAGAAGGATTACATTGCAAAATCTCATTATTAGGACTAAATTGGCTAAATTGAAAATTTTGGAATTAAATTGATCGTTCTATAATAAGTTCAGCACTTTTAGACAATTTTCCCCACAAATGAATTTTAGGCCTGTGAAATATTATGTACCTCTTATGGAGTTAATAAGATGCAAATAAAAATCTGATGAGCGACTTGCATATGAAACTATTCGAAAAGTTCTACTTTAAGAGGATCAATTAAATATATTGCGAAAAAAGTCGATGATTTTTTTTTGTTAAAATAGTCAATCAATTGCAAATTATAAGTTTCCTTCACTCAGTTTCAGTAAGTACCTTAAAGACATTATAAAATAAAAAGCCATAGCTGCTTAACAGAAAATTTCATTTCTCATTCTTTTTGGATCCTACTTTCAATGCCTTTCTCTTAACATTCTACATTTCTCATCCATTCTTTTCTCTTAGCAATTGATTGCTTCTTCTCTACTTTCCTTTCTTTTTATTTAAATTTTTGCCAATTCCTCCTCACGCACTTTCGAAGAAAACATAAAGAAATCTGCTCGTGCTCCATGTGATGGGGTCTCGAGGCTCTTATGGAAGATCTTCATGTCTCTCCTGCATTAGAATATTCAAGCTGTCACGATCTAGACTAGATACAGGTGGTGGAAGGCTAACTAGGAATTTTATATTGGAAACCCCTCTTTCAAAGAAAATCTGCTAGAAGCAGAAATAATTTTTGTACGAATTGATTAAGGGCACGTTGCGAAATAGTATTCATAGAAAGAAGTGTCGTCCATCTCTTTCACCGATTGATGTCTTTCATTCCATAGAAGGCTTCCCAAATATCCGAGGATTGGTTGAGTTTTAAAGTAAGATCTTTTTGATTGAGTTTGATTTTGAAACACCATTAGAGATACACTCACTTATGATTGGCTACAAATTAAATTATCTTATCCATTATTCTAGTTAAAACTTCTCGAACCGTCTCACATCCCCTCTCTCTCTCTCTCTCTCTCTCTCTCTCTCTACATCTCTGAGTTGACTCGCCCGAGCACGCCGTCGAGGACGAGCCGGCCGATCGACCCCTCGAGGCCCAACCCTAACGGAATGGAGTTGGACAACCTGTACCTCGACATGAACGGGATCATCCATCCGTGCTTTCACCCCGACGGCAGGGCACGTGCGTGCGTGCGTGCGTGTGTTCCTTCCTCCTCGTCGGCGCGCTTGTGTGTTCGCTCGGGTTCTATTGAATTTCGGTGGTATGTCACATCTAGGTCCTTTGATCAGATCACTATTATGCGTGGCAGCAATCGCGAATTAAGATGTTCACAACTTTTCGCCTAACAGAGACACGATTTCATGCTAACCTGGTGGTTTTGCTTGGGTTTATTCTGTGTGCTCACTAATTATGCGGACTTAAAATGCTCATTGTGCATCTTTCTGTTCTTCAGGGTGCTATCAATTTACTAGTGATGGTTTATAGGAGGGAGTTCACTGCCATGGGAGGTTACCTTACCAAAGCAGGCGAGGTAGTTTCATTATGCATCCTTTGATATGCAGTTTCCAGTTGGGTAATGTTGTGGTTGGATGATGAATTCGTGGCTTGGTTGCTCTAATACTAGTTGTTGGGGTTACATGTTCTTGTTTGTTGCAAGAGTTTATTTCTTCTTTAGGATGTGGTTTCTACAAGGCTTTTCTAGTTATTTTTAGCTGCCATAACTATTTGCTTTCAGTTTGTTTTTGGAAAGACATTTTCTATTTTGCGTTTTTTCTTATATTTTTGTTTTAAATCTTGCGAATTTGATTTTATTTAGTGAACACCTCAAATCAGTTGGTATATGCAGAGTCTATTTTTTCATATATATATTTTTTAAGGTTTGGTAGAAAATCCAACAAATCCTAGTTTGTGATGATTGTGTGAATCCATTAGTCTATTCGTTTCTTGTAAAATTTAATGTATTTGACAGTCTTTGATGAGGAGTTTTAATTTCTTTCTCGTGTCTGGGTCATGTTAGACAGAGTAGAACATTTTATCCACTCTGTTGCTGTCTACGAATATCAAAATTTTCAGAAGCAGGCTCCCATACAGCAGGTAACTTTGGTCATTTACGAATGCTATAAATTCAATCTGTTTGTAAGGCAGCATGTGACGGCGAAGAATGATCCAAATTCTTTCAGTTTCTTTTGGTGTTATTCGTGGAACAAGTGGAGTGGAAATAGATTTTTTATTTATTTATTTTTTAATTCCATTGAAAATAGTCGTTCAGGACTCATAATCAATTAAAGCATGTGACACTTTTAGTACAGACTAGTGAGTACAATACATATGCCAGCATTCAGTCCTATTTAACTTTATGCTCGACATTTTCTCTAGGCACTGGAGAATAATGAAGAAATGAGATCTAGATCAAGAAGAGAGTCATCAGAAGAATTACAAAGTCCAGCTGTTGACAAGGTTGCAAAGAGTTTATTTTCTCCTTTACCTGTGTGGTAATTGAATATCTTCTGTTTTGCACTTTCAATTGATCAAAGGCAATTGAAATGGGGCAAGTCATAATTTCCGTAATCAATAAAGATGATGCAGTTTTGTTTGGGCAGGGACTATCATTAAGTTTGATATAGTTCTCTGATTGTAGGTTGGGATTTAATGAAGAGATCAGGTGCACTGAAAAGATGTGCACTTAACAAGTTGAATGAATCAATCTTTAAGTGGCTCCTTTTATATCTTCCTAACTTTGCTTACTCCAACCTCTCTTTTCAATAGATTTTAGCATTATTTAACTCTTGCGCTGTCTAACCGAAAGCATAGTCTTATATGATGAGTGATGTCTTATGGACTCCAGTGTGTACCATACATGAACTTGGTGTTGAAATGGTGTTTTCTGACACTACTCTTTTTTGGTTTGGGCCAACCCTAATTTCACTATTTTCTCCCTCTTACGCCTCTTCTCTTCTCCCAAAATAAAAATAAATATATTCATTTAAAAATAAAAATAAATTTATTAAAATAAATAAATTATTTTATTTATCATTTTATTTTTAGTTTACTAAAAATAAATTTATCAAATTTATTTATGATAAATAAATAAATATTTTTATTAAAAGTAAAATTATTTTTTATTTGCTTGATGTTTTGCAAATTTTCTTTTCATTTTTTATTTGTAAAATAAAATAAAATAGAATAAATAAAATTAATTTATTTAATTTATTTAAAATAATTTATTTATGATAAAAATAATAAATTTTTATTTGGCTGAGCTGATTTGGGAAATAATTTTTTATATTAAAGGTCGTCGCCATCGCGCCGCCACCGTCCCGAAAGGAAGAAATTTTGTGTCGTTATCAAACGAATTTCTATTTTTAGAGTAGAAAATTTTGTGTCGTTATCAAACGGTTATTTTTGCTTAGAAACTCTTCTAGAAATAGAAATAAAAAAATCTATTTACGTTCAGCTATTTTCACATAGTGTACCATTGAATTGTGATTCTTTTTTCCGTATGCTCTTAAGTGAACATTTTATGAGTGAAGATACCATTTTTTAAGCGTTCTGAAGAGAATGTTCCACCTTTTACATATTTTGAGTAGTCAGATAAATTGAAAAGTTTGACTTTTTGATGTGTTATTTTTGTGGATGAATTATATCTATTGTCAATCTCATTATCAATATCTCAAAGGAAACGTGAGAAGCTTTACGAGCTAAATAATCAATTCTTGAGTTTGATACACTATGGTTTGAAATCAGGTTAGATTAGGGGAGCCTGGATACAAGGAAAGGTATTATGCAGAGAAATTTCATGTGTCAACTCCGGAGGAGATAGAGAGAGTTAAGAAGGAAACGGTAATTTTTTTCTTTGTATCTTGAAGCATTCAGTTTACTTACTTTAATATCAGTATTATTTCTCATAATTATTTTGCTTTTATTTCGTTTCGTTTGTCTTGGTAACTTAGTATATATTTGTTTTACAGTGTTCTGTGCTTACTCTCCTTGATTTTAATTATTGTGATTGTTTGTGGCATTGATCTAGTTTGTTTGGATGGTAAAGCAGTCTTCAGACTCTGAATCTCTTAATAGCAGTTTCTTTACATTTAGATGTCTACCTTTATTGCAAAATTGTGTGGATGTGGAAGTTATGTAGCTTTGAGGAGCGTAACTGTGTTCTTTTAAATAGGAAAGACATATCGATAATTCCTTTTTCTGATATGAATCAAGAGGGAAGTTCTTTTTATGTTAATTTTCCATAGGAAGTGTTCCTTTTATGGAGATTGATTTATTTAGGAGTATACCTGATAGTTTTCACAGCCAAGGTTTTGCTTGGTGATTTCATGGAAGAAGGATCTGAATAGCATTAAGTCAAACTGCATTTGGACTTCGGATGAGGCTAATATATTCTTCTGCTTATCTTAGATAATTTTAAGTATGACAGTTAGATATTCTGTAAGAAATGTTTTTTTTTTTTTTGGTAGAAGATATTCCGGAAGAAATGTTGCTATTGGGGCATTAGCTTTTCTTTTTATTGTTGGGTAAAAGGGTATTGGTCAACTAAGCTGGAATGTTCTGATGCCAGGAACTAAGCTGGAACATTCTGGCTCCATCATTTGTTCAAAATGGTTTTTGGTGAACTAAGCTGGTACCATCTGAATCCTAATAGAGCAAATAAATGTTTTGAAGTATCTCAAGTGGATGCTTATGTGGTTGCATTTGGTCTTTGCATGGTTCAAATCCATATGCCACTAGGTGCCAAATTTGAGTGTGATAGAAAAGAGTGGCAGCTTCCTTGTGACTTGATATTTGTGTGGGTACGATACTTGGTAGGATTTTTCATGTTGACAATGCTTATCTTTCGCATTGTAAATATATGTCATGGACTATTGGATGAGTTCTCGTTGTCAGAAGCTTCAGTTTCACTGCAGTTCCTCATTCCAGATTTTGTGGCTTCTTCAATACATTTGCCCTTGGAAAAATGTTAATTTTTCTCTTGTTCGTGAAGTCCTAGATTGCTATTATCTTCCAACCTCTTTAGCATCGTAAAGATATATCACGGACTTATCAATTGGATGACTTCCTCATTGTCAAATGCTTCAGTTTCAGCCGCAGTTCCTTCTTATAGATTGTGTGGCCTCGTCAGTACATTTGCCCTTGGATAACTGTTAATTTGTTTTGTTTGTGAAGTTCTCATCTGCTAGTGTTTTCCTACCTGTCTGATTATTGAAACTGCAGTTTTGTATTGAGGTTAATGGTTGATGGCATTTCTACTTTGCAGGTTTTGAAATACGTCGAAGGTTTACATTTGGTCTGTTCGTATTATTACCAAGGTGTTCGATCCTGGCAATGGTGAGTTTTACAGGTTTGCAAGAAAAAATACTGATCCATCTTTACATGCCTTTTAATAGCAATTATCTGATTCCGTTGCTTAGAATGTGCTTATAAACTGTGCGTGTTGGATGGTACTTTGAAGACCTCCTGCTGGGATATTGAGCAAAAATCTTGTTATTTTGTTTAGTCAGATGAATCCTGCATGCTTCATTTTATGGGTAGCTTTACTCGAAATGTATTGAATTACCACACTATGATTTCCCTCCTCCTGTCAGTGCTACTGTTAAGTTGCAATTTAGTTTTCATGCTACACTAGTTTTTATTAGCCTATTTTTTATATCTGAATTATTGAAAGTTGTATACATGCTTGTTCGGGTACTATCCATTCCATTATGCTCCATTTGCTTATGATCTCAAGGAGGAGATCACATTCTTCTTGGAAGAGCCTTTCAAACCATTTGATCAGCTCATGGGAACCTTACCATCTGCAAGGTTTCTTTTTGTTTTCTTCTGCTTTTCAAAACACTGGGGACTGTTATAGTAGTCCTTTTTGTACTTCAATGTTTCTTTTTGGACTGCTCATATTTGGTGTTACGGTGCAAGTGCTCTGCCTGAACAGTACAGAAAATTGATGACGAGGGGCCGGTACTTGCACGACTTGCCATTTGAGTTGGGTGCCGGCTTCCCAATTCCATCCTTTTGGTTGGAAGGAATGGAATACTTTCCTCTCATCATCGGCCTCTTCCCAAACCAGTTGTTATCTCTGTTGGGCACAACCGCTACCCAAATGCAGCGGTTCGTTCATTTAGATTCCTCTCTATCAGCTGAGTCCTCTCATACAACTCATCATAGTTTTTGAGATTCAGCGATACTAGTGGGTCCTTGACCTCAGACTATCTCTGAACTTCCTCGCCATGTTTATCGAGTCCTCAATCAACCTTGGTGCATACTTGGACAACTCAACAAACTTTGCTTCATATTGGTCCATGAACATCTAACTCTGACGAAGACGTTGGAACTCGGCCATTTTCTGCTCTCACGCACAATCTGAAAAGTACTTTCTAAAGAAGGCCTTAATGAAGGCATCCCACTTTGGGACCGTACTTTCAGGAAATACTTTCCCTTTGGTGGCTTCACACCAAGTACTCGCATTATCTTGCAATTGGTAGACAATCAGGACTACCTTGTCTTCTTTAGAGCACCTTAGCAATGCGAAGACTTTCTCTAGTTCTCAGATCTAGAAGGTTGCAATTTCCGAATAGCTAAAGACTTTCTCTAGTTACTCAAATCTAGAAGGTTGTAGCTTATGAATCGCCCGCTCTAGTGAACCTTGGCGGTTTTAGTTTCAGGAACTATGGTTTTAGTTTCAAGAACTACTCCAGCTTATGCATGAGCTGTTCACCATTCCCATTTCCTAGTGGGACTTCAGCAGGTGCAACGGTGACAGTAGCAATGGCATTCCCAGCAGCAGCAGCGGCAGTAACAACAGCTTGGTTCTAAGTCTCTGCCTGACCGATCATATTCCCTAGAGTTTCTAATGCCTGCACGATCCCATCCAACTTAGGATCGTTCGATGCTCCTTTGCCAGCACCAGCCTAAGGTGGTACTCTTCCGCCGGTACTAGTTAGAGTTGATGCTCTACTCTAGCACTTGCTCGTCTTAGTGCCCTCCCTCTAGCACCCACCGCAGCTACTACAGCCCTTCTTCAAGGGGCTCATTGCTCAGGATCGCTCATCTCGCAGGGTCCTTATAGAAACCTACATTTCAATTCTAACATGGAATTAGAAATCTGAGCGACTCGCAAAAAACAATTATTCAATTACAAGTATAAGCATAAGAAAAATGTTTTTCCTACTAATTATTCCATGACCCAATGCACCTTATCACTCCAGACCTTGACCAGGCTCTGATACCACTTCGGGTGAGGATGTCACGCCTAGAATCCCGAGTACGCGAACATCCCTCGGCGGTTGATTAGAAATGTGACATCCCAGAATGCGTCGTTGACCCATTTTTTTAATTTTTAGATTAAACGCATTTAGAAGCGAATTAAATACACACCCAGTCAACCATTAGAAATAAGGATAATAAAAACACAATAATTTTTTACAAACTACAATTTATTTATTAATAGGTTAACCCGAGGAGTATGATAGTACAAAAGTGAGACTTACACGACCTACTAACAAAAACGGTCGAGGTCAGTGTTAACTCCCACTTTTACAACCTATACAAGCTCCTACAATATCCGCTCTAAATAGCCAAGCGCAAAATCGTGCATGGCGTCATGCGGTTTCAGCTCCCTAGGCCCCTTCGGCTTGGAATCCGGATTCACAAGGACACCGTCGGGAGTGTCAATGTCCATGGGGTCGCCTCTTGGTCCATCCATGTATCTAATGGGCAACCTATCGAAACCTTGCAAGGACCAATCCTATCCCTGTTCGCCATTCTATTGCCTATCACATCTACTCAATTATTTGCGCATCCTTGAGGGAGGACTTTTTCTGAGGCCTCCAATTATACAGGATAAGCCATTTATTAATATTTATTTGTTTTTTTATAAACACCTTAAATTTATTCAATTCTCATATGAATTTACCAATCTTTATTTACGTAATTAATATCAATTTTAGGTGTGAGCATGATTTGTTATGTTTATCTATCAGGAAGCAATAAGCTTTTGTGTATAATTCCACATGTGAGACCCACCAATCATCTCCTCCAGTCTCCCTCCTATCTCTCTCTCTCTCTCCACCATTTTTGCTAATACCATTTTTTCCACCAAGACACGAGTCCAAAGCAAGATTTCTCAAGGAAAGCAACGATGATGGTGGCGACGCCATGAAAACTTCATATGAGAATTTTCCTTGTTGACAATGGGGAAGGGAGACGTAAGAAGTGCGTGGTTTGTACGTTTGTTGTGAATGAAAATGATTAAGAGGAGCCTGTCAATTTACCGGGAAAGGTTTGGGTCACATGCTAATTTGCTAATTTTTTTTTTTAGGTTTGTTTGTTTGTTTCTTTTAAATATATTTAAAAACTGAAAATCCATGTGTTCATTTCTGCCAACATGTACACATTGTTCATCAATTTTTGCCATTATAGTTTTTTTTCCACATACAATTTAGTTGTCCAAATAAAATTATTTATTTTTACCAATCAAACCATAAAAAAAAAAAAAAAAAGAGAGAAAGAATTATATAGTAATGCTATGTTGTTTTCAGGGGAATTTTTTTTTTTTTTAAGGGAGAATGTTTTCCAGTGTTAGGATCTCTTGATATAATTAGTCAATGACAAAGTATACTTAAATTCATAAGAATAATTTTTATTTTGAAAAAACAAAAATCATTTCCCAGGCCGTTAGCAATGGGAAAACATTTTCCTACCACATGAAGATGCTTATGCTATCTCAAACATAAAATATACGCCTAGGCCCTACAGAAGATCATCGATGATGACGATAATTACTGAAATTGAGCAGTGACTTCATTTATTCAACCCTCGTCATATAACACGAAACTCAGGGTTTTTGTATTTTTTTTTTATCATAAATGATGAGAAATTAAGTTTTTTTTTCCTCTTTATCGGAGTTTAAACTCTTATTCACAATTTTAAGAATATCATTCTTATCAATTCAAAATACGTTTATAATTAAAATGTCTGCGTATATTAGTGTTGAAATGACAATTAAATATGCATGTGTTTGTATTTTTAAAAATGTGCGTCTATCTAATTAAACTATATTTGGTGAATACAAACGCAAAACAAACATGCATTAATATTTCAAACATGAAACACTTGAAACTTTCGCGATATAATTTGGATAGTATTTTACTTTTTAAAAGTACTAATGCATGCATATTTAATTGTCCTTTCAGCACTTGTATACGCAGACATTTTAATCATAAACATATTTTGAATTGATAAGAATGATATTCTTAAAATTGTGAATAAGAGTTTAAACTCTGCTAACGGGAAAAAAAAAAAAAAACTTAATTTTCTTGTCATCTCTAATAAAAAAGAAGCAAAAATACAAAAACCCAAGTTTTGTGTTGTATGTGAGGGTTGAATAAATGAAGTCATTGTTCAATTTCAGTAATTATCGTCATCATCGATGATCTTTCGTAGGGCCTAGGCATATATTTTATGTTTGAGATAGCATAAGCATCTTCACGTAGCAGGAAAATGTTTTCCCATTGCTAATGGTCTAGGAAATAGTTTTAACTTTTTCAAAATGAAAATTATTCTTATGAATTTAAGTATACTTTTTCATTGACTCATTATATCAAGTGATATTGACTCATTATATCAAGTGATCCTAACACTGTATATGTTCTCCCTAAAAAAAATTCCCTAAAAACAACAGAGCATTACTATATAATTCTTTTCTCTTTTTTTGATGGTTTGATTGGTAAAACTAAATAATTTTATATGGACAATCAAATTGTGTGCAAAAAAAAAAAAAAACTATAATGGCAAAATTGTTGAACAATGTGGTGTACACGTTGGCAGAAATGAACACGTGGATTTCTAGTTTTTAAATATATTTAAAAGGAACAAACAAACAAACCTAAAAACGAAAATTAGCAAATTACCATGCGACCCAAACCTTTCCCAGTAAATTGAGAGACTCCCCCTAATCATTCTCATTTGAAGTTTTCATGGTGTTGCCACCATCATCGTCGTTTTCCTTGAGAAATCCTGCTTTGGACTCGTGTCCTGGTGGAAAAAAAAAATGGTAGATGCAAAAATGGTGAAGAGAGAGAGAGAGAAAGGAGGGAGACGTGAGGAGATGATTGGTGGTGAATCTCACATGTAGAATTATATAGAAAAGCTTATTGCTTCTTGATAGATAAACGTAGCAAATCATGCTTAGCCCTAAAATTGATATCAATGATGTCAATAAAGATTGGTAAATTCATATGAGAATTGAATAAATTTAAGGTGTTTATAAAATAAAAAAAAAAGACATAAATATTAATAAATGATAACAAAAGTTGATAATATAAATAAATAAATAAAAAAACCTAATATTGGCAAGTAACTCGAATTTGAAGTTGGTAACCCAAAGTTAATTGATAATATAATTTGAGAAAAGTTGGTAAGCCATTCAAATAAATATAAATAAATTCATATAAAAGATTATACATTAAAGGCATTGGTACAAAAGACAAATTAAAATTGTAAGAGATTAAAAAAAAAAAGTTAGTAATGTGCTTATTATAGACAAGAGTTGGTCATTACATAAAAGTGCCGATAAGATAATGATAAGTCATAGGAAAATCAAGTGATCAATAATTTTTTACCAACAAATGTTCTAACGTTACTATATTTACTTATTTGACCTCATCCTAAGTGATTGTGCCGAGCAGGTTTTGATGTTGAGAATTCAGCAACTTCTTGAAGTGTAAACTCTTAATCTCCTCACCAACTTTTGAGAAGCCCTCGTGTTTTAAAATTGCATTTCAAATCTCGTACGAAATTTTGTGGAACGATAGACATTTTTCTTCATAGAGAATTTGATGCACCTAATGGGAGATCTCTGAAAGGTCAAACATGCATGCTTTCTATACATGGGGAAAAAAGGAATGTGGCAATCGTATAAGTTTGTATTGCGTTCCGAAATCAAATGAATGAATGAAATGATCCTACAACATAAAACTTCAAATAGCTTGATTTTTTTTTTTTTGGGGGGGTCAAATTTTGGGGGATTAAAAGGCAATTAAAAAGGTTTTCAAAAGACAAAACAAAACAAAAAAAATAGGAACACTAATTGAAAGAAAAAAAGAATATTTATTATATACTATATTTACAAAAAAAAAAGGAATCGCAGTCTAACGCCGGCGAGGGCGACCCTAGCCAGCTTAGGTGGGGGGACCCTCGCCCGATGCCACAAGGGCAGCCGTTGTTGGATGCCAGGCTTCCCTCCGCCATGGCCAACGGAGGGAAGAGAGAAGGAAAAAAAAATTAAAGTAAAAAGACAAAAATACCCTATATTTAGGATAAATGGGTCACACGACAGAAGTTCTAGGTTTTTCATATTACAAAAAAAAAAATTATGCTAAATGTGTCATGGTTGGCGAAGTTCAGAGTTTTTCATGTCACAAAAAGAAAAGTTTAGGGTAAATCTATCACTTTGGACAAAGTTTAAGGATTGTGTTTTTTTCCCTTTATATAATAGAGTTAATTTATTGGAAATTAAATTTCATAGAATGTGTTTCACTCATGGTCAAGCAGATAATTAAAAGGCACTTTTTAATAGTACTTTTGAATAGACGATGAATGAAACCACAAAGGCATTACATCAGCTTGATGATTTAGTTCAATGAGTAGGTCTTTCAGTAGCTTCGAGAGCATGAGTCCACACAAGCTCGAATCTTCTTCACGTCCACGCTAACTTTCTTGGTGTCTACATGAGTTTAAATACGAAGCAAGAGATTAAAATAGTCGCTCACATCAAAATTGAAATTGAAAAAAAAAAATTTAACGAGATCATATATTGGAGTTTGAGGAAATGAAATGATTTAGCATACATCATCCCCTCGTTATCAAAATATATCAAGGAAACACAGATAAAGAAAATAAGATTATGCAATGAGTTTCTTGATTTTATGGATCTCATAAAATGCTACACAATATCTTTGATCACAATGTGAAGATTATTACTTGGATATATTCACGGCAAGTAGATAAGAAACAACGGACGTCGCAGTGCTCTTTGTCGCGGATGTCAAGGACTTGCTAGATGGTTTGAATCAATTATGAATGCATTTGTGGGTGCCGACTTTTAAATAACAACCCCAATAACAAACGAACTTGTACAAAAAAGATTTGTTCGGAAAAATTTTATTTGCATCTGTGTTGACATTGATGGATGACCATAGTATTAGAGTTGCCACAAGCATTACCGATCCATATTGGTCGTTGTTACCACCATGGCTATTTCTACCTTAACTGTTCTTAGCCTTCCTCGCCCCCCTCTCTCTCTTAAAGAGTCTTGACAGCTTTGTAATCGTGCAGTGATTTGTTGGGCTGAACCGGTGTAGCTGAATGATTCATTTATGTTGCTGAATGATTCGATGATTATAAAGATTTGCAAAGGAGAAAGATGATCCTTGTCATTTATGTCAGATATAAAAGCTATTGAAATTTTGTAATGGTTATTGACCGTCGTCAAAATATAACGTTTTTATAACATTTTATAACGACTCTGTAAGGGCCATCTATTATTTACCGATTGATTCTCAATGTCTTATTTGTTTGAATATAAAGTGACAAACCACAATCCAAAAAAAAAAAAAACTCTGAACCCAAAGTCATACATCAGATATTACATAAACAATTCTTTCCCACAAAGCGCATGACTTACTTAAACCAAAAAATATATTCCCAATGCACAAATCAAAGTGTAAGAGTCATTTTGGCTAGTTCCCTCGCACGTTAAAGCAACCATTGGTGTCTTGTTTTCTTAATTACGGGTCAATTTCCCTATTATTTCTCCTTTCTTCGTGACCTTGAATATTTATCCAATCGAGGTCCTATCTGATGCAATAAAATAATGTATTTCCAGACCTTACATCATCGGTGAGAAAATTCTGGCAGTGGCAGGACCCAAGCCGATTTCTTTTCTGTTCTTTTTATCCTCCCATATGAAGCACCATTGAATTTTATCATAATTAGGGAGGGTTAAAGCGGACCCCTCTCATGGAGAGCGGGATTCCAAGCACCTTGTTTTTGCTATGCCGAGTTGAAAGGTCAGCGGCTGAGGACTAAAGGCTGATTAATTATGTGCATAATTGAGATAGAACATCCTAATCCCAGCCGGATTCATGGATGAGATCATTTTCAGCACAAAACAGAAAGCGCATAGCGAAAGACGGTCGGACACGAAATTGGTTTGGACCAGTAGAAAGGAAGGGTAGGAAAGGAGGAGAGCAAGAAGAAGGGCAAACTGACGCAGGACGGAAACGGGCAGCAAAACATGACTGAGAATCACAGAAAGGAGAGAAAAAATGGGGTAACGGAAAAGGGGGAAGTAAATCAGATAAAAGACGGAGAAAGGGGTAAGAAACGCCAAAATTCGACAGCAACTCAATGATCGGAACAGCCATTGACACCTACACTTAGTCCGTGCATTGACCCCGATGAATATGGTGTGATCGGTAAACCTAGATTCCCAATGAATACTATATAATAATATAAAATAAAATAAAAAACCATTATCAACTAAACTCTTGAGATAATTATAAATATATTGATAAGAAAATTAAATTAAAAGTGCAATCTCGTCATTCGCCCCCATCTAAAAGAACTTGACTGCAGCGAGTTGCATGGTCGCCATTTCTAATGAGCCAAGTAATGAAACCGCTTAGCGCGTGAAATCCCCGATATCCCTATCGTTACATCAGGAACTATCTTCACAACAATGTCATCCGCATTAGCACACTTCATCTTCTTAATCCACTTCAAGATTTCTAGTAGCTTCCGAACTGTGTCAATTGAATCTTCTAAAAAGAAATCTCCAAATACAAAATCATCCGAAATAGTTTTCTTAGACATATTCTCGATCTGGAGTAACGCACCAGTATTTTTGCTGAATCAAACTTCATGTCCAACATTGTATGCAAATTTTCAGCAAATGATTCAGTATGATATCAATATGTAAAATCAACTAATGATCGTGCTTGTTTATACTTTGTTTTCATTTTCTGAATCTTTTATAAAAATGTAAGGCGCATAAATTAGTACTTAGAATGTGCTTAGTTCACAGAAAAAAAAATTGCGCAATTTTCCGGCATTTAATTCACTTAGGAAAATGAGTCAATAGAAAGTTTCCCTACTAAAACTCATTTTCAAAAAATTGATTTCTTCTTAAAAAAAATTGGAAAATATTTTCCAAAACATGATTAATTATCGACGCTTTGACTTGAAATTCTACACTTGGACAAAGAGGCCCCAAAGTTGGTTCTCAAGTCCCTATGTTCAAGACTATGTCCCTCGACGGCTGGGGCAAGGTCTATCGAGGATGAGCTCACAACCCTGATGCTTAGGTTTGGGCCCTTGGTGCCCATACCCGATTCCATCAAGGTTGGGCTGGGAC
The DNA here is from genome assembly GCA_017140185.1 of Eucalyptus polyanthemos subsp. polyanthemos. Lineage (NCBI taxonomy): Eukaryota > Viridiplantae > Streptophyta > Magnoliopsida > Myrtales > Myrtaceae > Eucalyptus > Eucalyptus polyanthemos. The sequence goes on along the minus strand of CM029463.1, from coordinate 17,358,475 downwards.
CCTTAGTGCCTGCACCCAATGCTCCAACACCCGAACTCAAGTCCATAACGATCATGCTTGAGTCCCCGCTCGAACTTTGATACCAACCCTTAGGCCAGGGTTCACGAAGACTATTCGTGGTTCATTTGCATCAAGCTTAGGTCCTTTGTCAATAAAACATTGTTTCTTGTAAAATTAAATATATTTTTGTTAATTTTTTATTTTTTTTCTTCTCTCCTCTTTTTTTATGTTTATTTTTTTCCTTTTTCCTTATTCCTCTTTCTTCCTTGGCTGGCTTGCATGCCTCAGTGACAACCAGCAACCCGGCAAGCTAGGGGCTCACCTAGTGAGCCGGGTTTAGCCAACACTAATGAGCTTGCGACTCGCTCAATCTTGGCAAGGCCAAGCTTGCCTGATCCCAATGAGCTTGAGCTCACCCATGGCCATTGTTGAGGCTTGATGGCCGGTAGACAAAGAAGGAAATAGAAAAATAAAGAAAATAAAAGAATAAAAATTCAAAATAAAGATAAAAAAATTTTAAAAACCGTTTTTTTTTTTTTTTTTTTTTTTGCCTTAGATAAAGTCATGAGATTGAAGTTATTTTTACAATGAGATCAAAACACCAGAAAATATTTTTGATCACATATCATCAAATAAGGGAAAGCTAACAATTTTCTAAGGAAAATATTTTCGGAAAAGTGTTTTCTTTTATCGTGAAATCTTTCCCAAATAAGCATACCCTAAATGCATTACAAATAATGCTCACTTAGACTTTTCATGGGGACTTAAGTTCTTCTTTTTTAGGGCTTTTTAGATAAATTTGGTGCATAAACCTTCCTCTCACGTAAGTATGGGTCCAACTCGAGTGTGGTTGGCATCACATTTGATAGTAATAAGAAATTTTTAGAATCTCTAGAAAAAATGATCGTTTCATTCGCCCTCCTAAGTAATTACGTAATATATAATGTTGGGTGAAAAACATTTTCGAGCGAGAGGTAACTAATACGTTGCAACATACATGGTATATTCATGATGTTGGGAATAACGGATCTCCGAAAACCGGATTCGACACCGAATCGAACCCCTAAATCAATGCGGAAGACGAAGCCCAGGAAAACACGCATCACCGATCGTAAAGCACACCACGGATTCGAGCGTATCTTGTTAGCCACAGATTAAACACCAAACGCTGAAGAAGAGGAAGAAATTCTGACCCCAATGATGTCAATTCGCCTTGAAAGGGAAACGCCGTCGCCTTGAGCGTTTGGGAGAAAAAGAGAGAGTTTTTCTTTTCTGGGAGAGAGGGAGAGGAACGTACGTACGTTCTAATTACCAAGAGATGTCTTCTCTCTCTCTCTCCTCCCTTTTATACCTTTCCCTTCCACGGGCCCTATTCCCGTGGGCCGGGCCCTTTTGGGCCCAATTTGAGCGGATGGACCTTAAGCCCATCTGATAAATCCATCATCTCCTACTCGCACATGGTGGTGCAAAAACAACATGGGCGGACAGGCCCTACTCAGTCCCATCAGAGAAAAATCCAGCATAGACTCTCACTTAACATGGTGGGCCGAACAGAATCCTCTTTTCCTCTCTTCAACATTCATACCGGTGAATAATCCGTGCGACCAGCATACTTTGAGAGCTCGTTGCCATACATCTGTTAGGAATATATAGCAGCTCATAATGAGCATCACACTCCGAGTAGATTTAGTATGCAGTACCCTAGATCGATCGATCACATTTATATCTCTCTTGATCTCTTTTAAACAATGATATATTTATTGTATTCACAATTATGATTATCACAAAGACAGTCATAATTGGTTAACCGGTGAATACAAAACTATAATGTGATTCTCCAAAATCGATCTTCCTCTTTCCTTCAAACTCTCAATTTCAGTCCAGCTTGCTTTTCTAGAAATGCCCCATTAGATCGAATCACTCATGATCATTGGCAACATCCTAAGATAGCAAACACTAAATAGAAATCTTGAGAATAAGTAAGAGTCATGAGGGGACTAAGAAATTGAGGAACTCTCTTCCTCAAGAGTCTCACACGACATAAAAGTTAAGATCAAACTTTTGCCACTCTTATTGGTCGTCTCATGCATACGTAGTATGAAATACGTATTACGGTATTAACTCCTTTCCCATGGAGCGTATGTCTATACCTTTCAATACCGTACAGATGATAATTCAGACATACCCAATGTCTAACTTGAGTTCATATATCTACTCATTCACAAAATTCATCAGAACTCACATCTGGCATCATAGACAGATAAAGTAAAATGTGTGGGGTATTTTACTTTCGGACATAGTAAGTATTATGTCCTCATCTTAACACTCAGTTAAGGCGACATACGTGTTTTAAGCTTGAGCTCTCGATTATCACCTAGATAATAAGCTTAAAAACAGTCTCATCTCTATTTATCACACAGTAAATAGAGGCGATTACCCGTGTGAGTGGGCTAATCTTTTATCTGTCGGACATACTTCTCAACTTAAAGTAATGCACTAAGCATTAAGATGCATAAAGATCAAACAAAGATTCATAGGCATTAATGATGAAAACACAAATTCATCAAATTGTGAACATTTAGGGAAATTACAATATTTAGTACATCAGTCTCTACGTAATCCTAGATATTTCATATGGCCACAAAACATATCTCTAGGTATTGGCTTTGTCATAGGATCTGCTACCATTCCATGCGTAGTATGTATTTTAAGTTCACATCTTTTCGTGCAACCATATCATTGACAAGATTATACTTGGTATCTATATGTGTGGTCTTACCATGATATTTTGAATCTTTGGTATACGCTTTTGCTACTTGGCTACCACAGTTAACCAACAATAAATCTGCAGTACTTCCAATAACACCTAAATGATCCAAAAAATCTCTTAAGCCAAACACCTTCTTATACTGCTGCTGATAATGCCACGAACTCAACTTCTATCGTGGACAAGGCTATACACTTTTGTTTCTTACTGCTCCAACATATGGTGCTATTATTTGGTAAGAAAACAAACCCAGAGGTAGATTTCCTTTCATTTAAATCTCCTCTCCAATCAGTATTAGAATAGCCTTAGAGTCGCAGATCCTTTTCCTTAATAACTCAACGTATAATCAGCAGTTCCCTTTAGATACCTTAGTATTCTCTTAACGGCTTTCCAATGTGCTTGACCTGGATTGGATTGGTATCTACTCACCATTCCAACTACAAAGCATATGTCGGGTGTTGTACACATCATAGCATACATCAAACTCCCAACAGCACTAGCATAAGGAACATGTTTCATTTGTTCATTCTCTTGTGGAGTCCTTGGACACAGACTATGGCTCAATCCTTCACCTTTTTGCAATAGGAGTGTCTATGGGTTTATAGTCTTGCATACAAAATCGTTCAAGAACCTTATTTATATAGGTTTCTTGCGAAAGAGACAACGATCTCTTCAAAACGATCTCTTGAAGTCTTAACTCCAAGAATGTATGCAGCCTCATCCATATCCTTCATCTCAAAGTTAGAAGACAACTATCTCTTGACAGTATTAACCAACTCCTTATTGCTTCCGGCAATTAGTATATCATCAACATATAATGATATAATCACAAATTGATCGTTGGATCTATTGATATATACACAATGATCCTCATCTATCATTGTAAAGTCATATGCCATTATGGCATTATGAAAACGTATATATCATTGGCTTGACGACTGCTTAAGGCTATATATCGACTCCCAAAGTCGACATACATTTTCTTCTTGGCCTTTCACTATGAAACCAATAGGTTGTTCCATATATGTTCCTTCCTCTAATTCTCCATTGAGGAAAGCAATCTTTACATCCATTTGATGTAACTCAAGATCTAGACTAGCTACTATTGCCAGAATAATGCGAATCGAGGTAAATCTCACTACAGGAGAAAACTTATCTTCATAATCAATTCATTCCTGTTGATTATACCCCTTCGCCACAAGGCGAGCCTTATGCTTTTCTATTGAGCCATCAACCTTTCGCTTTATTTTGAGAACCCACTTGTTCCCAATAGCTCTGCGTCCTTTTGGAAGATCAACCAGTTCCCATACTTGGTTTGATTTCATTGACTCCATTTCCTCTTTCATTGCATGAATCCATTTTTCCTTATTAGGGCAGTTTAGAGCCTCATTAATATTTCTTGGCTCATCCTCATCTTGTGGAGCAAACATAAAAGTTTCCTGCAGAGACCTTGTTGGCACAAAACAATGCCTTTAAGGTTATTGATTCCAAGATCGGAAATGTGCAACAAGATCTTCGAAAATATGATGAAAGTACCAAGAAGATACTCTCTGAATTCCAAAAAAGGCTTCATGCCTTAGAATCAGGACAACAGCTTGGGTACCACTATCTTGAAAGTCCAAAACCAGAAATAGACAAACTCAAGAAGCAAATTCAACTTCTTGAAGAAGGAAGGTTCAGACCTTTCGATCCATTGGCACCTCCTGTTCAAACCGGGTATGTATCCCAAACACCTCAAGTATCTGTTTTTGCCAATATCCCAGAAGATCCTTCTAGAAGAGAAACAGATTTGCGAAGTCGTCTCAAAGCCTTGAAGAAGGAAAAGGAGAAAGAAAAGACTCCACCTACAGAATCAAGTTCAATTGTTATAAGAGAAAGGCCAGACCAGATGATGTTATCAAATCCATTAGAATCCTTTTTGAAGGATTTGTGTAAGCAAGAATCTGATCCAGCTACCCAACAGCCTGAGCCTGATCCTGTTATTCCAGAAAAGCAGCTTTTGCCTGCTGAACAAACTTCTTCTACTACATCAGACTTAACATCCCTTTCCTCTTTCTCATCAGATCACACAATTGATTCTCCCCCTATTGTTCAGCCAACTTCACAAATATTTATGGCTGACACTCCTCCAGATCATGACTATGAAATGGAGACGAAGTCAAACTATTCTGATCCAGACCTTGGACAGACAAGTAATCCCACCAGAAACAGTTCAGCCAAACATGTATCCATGGCATCTAAACAATTCTTCTCCATTGATGATATTCCCTATTCAAAATGGCCACACCGACTTGAAGAATTTCATACTTGGTTGAGTACACAGTCTATCACCAACCATGATATGAATGATGTCCTTTATAATTTTGTTACAAGGTTCACAGGAAGCCTTAAATTTTGGTGGCAATCACTCACGTAACGGGACCAGCTTACGTTCACGTATCACCAAGCTTTTATCATGCTCTTAATTTTCTATACCATGTTTTTGTGGGAACACCGGAGATCTCAAAGAACTCAAAAGAAGAGAATTCTTCGAAAGAAGATGCTTTGCTCCCTTCAGAAAAAACATCTTGATAAGCATTATCGATTAATGCTTCACTCTTTTACCGATTGGAGCGAGATCCAAATCTAAAGCATGTCTTCATCACTTCTATTCCTAAAGAGCTATCACGAGATGGTTGAAAGATCTTTCTTTGGAAAGCAAAGAAGGATACAAGAAGTTCCCATGGGAGAACTTCAGCAAGAAGTCCATCTATGCCTTGAAGAATTATGCTTAAAGCGCCGGATGGTTCAAACATACATCACGGATGACAAAGGCTTGAAGCGGCTTGTTCTCATCGAAGTTAAAGATCAAATGTTCCAAACAAGACTGTGATGGTACTTGTGGCCGTATTCCCGAAAGAAAAAGCATTACAAGAAATACTCGATTAAGAAATCCGAGACATGGCTCCAAGCATTTCCGAAAAAGAAGAAATGGCGATACCTACGAAAAAGGAAGGATCGCACAGGCCATAAGAAATCAAGCCGTTGCTACATTTGCAACAAGAAAGGGCACTTCGCCAAAAATTGTCCCCAGGCGAAAAAAGGTCAGAATCATCTCATAGAGAATGAAACAGGTTTTTCACTTGAAAATAATGATATTGAATCTTTATTCTCTGCTGATGATGAACCAACTGAACAAACACTTTGTGTCATTCCCTTTTATCAAACTTCCAGTGAAACTGAGTCTGACTCAGAATCTGAAGATATATTTCACATAGCTCCCTCTTCAGAGCTAAATCCTGATATATTCTCAAGTCAAACTCACTGCCCTCATTTTCCTATCAAGATTCTCACTTCAAAATTTGCCAAGCCTATCAATGTCATTGCTCTTATTGATACGGGAGCAAGTTGTTCCATTCTTGATACAAAGGTGTTACTGAAGAATTGGACTCCTTACATTCGATACTTCAATTACGCCGGGAGATACTTTCTCCACGAATGTCGAACCACACCAATCACTTTGTCTAGTTCTTCCCTCGGTGTTCTTTAACCACAAAGATTTTTGGATCTAGCCTTCCTAATAAAGATTTTATAATTGGATGGGATATCATGACCCAAATCTCTCAACTTCGAATCATTCCTGGAAAAGGTCTTAGATATAAAGACCAATTTTCTGAGTTTGTTAACATCCAGAGACTCTTCTCCATTGAGATGAGTTTACTAGATCCAATCATGCAAAAGTTGCTTGAATCCTGTTCAGAATCCCATTCAGAATTTAACCAGAAATGTTCTCATCCTTTATGGAAAAACCCAGAGTTCTTTGTCCGCCTTCCTTTCAAAAAGAATAAAGATATCAATCCAACCAAGGCAAGTCATATGGGAATGAATCCAGAACATTTGGCTCTAGCTCAAAGGGAATGCTCAGAATTATTACAGCAAGGTCTTATTGAAATTTCAGATTCTCAATGGGCCTGTGAAGCTTTTTATGTCAACAAATGTGCTGAGCAAAACAGAGGAAAGATGAGATTGGTAATCAATTATCAACCCCTCAACCTCTTTCTCCAAGATGACAAATTCCCTTTACCATCCAGAGATTCTCTCTTTACTGGTTTAACCAAGGCCCATATTTATTCCAAATTCGACCTAAAAGCCGGATTTTGGCAATTGGGTATTCATCCTGAAGACAGACCCAAGACAGGGTTCTGTATCCCAAACCAGCACTTCCAGTGGAAAGTTCTTCCTTTTGGCCTAAAAGTAGCACCGTCTCTTTTTCAAAAGGCCATGTGTCGTATTTTCCAACCAATTTTAGCAAGTGCAGCTGTATACATTGATGACATTCTACTCTACGATCCCGATGAACAGTCCACACTTGTCAACTCCTTGAGCGGTTGCGAAATAGTGAGAAAGCATGGCATTATGCTCTCTCAAAGAAAGATGAATATCGCCTGACGAAATAGAATTTCTTGGTATGCACCTCAATAAGGGTACATACTATCCAGGGGCCACACATTGCTCAAGAGCTTCAAGTTTCCCCGAAAGTAACTTCACAACAAAACAAGTTCAGCAATTTTTGGGGATAATCAACTATCTAAGAGATTTTGTCCCCAATATTGCAAAGCTTTTGAGTCCTTTGCAATCCATGCTAAAGAAGAACTCCCCACCTTGGGGAAAAATGCAGACAAAAGCAGTCGCTGAGCTTAAGGAGATTATGCAGAATCTCCCACCATTAAAAATACCATCAACAGGTAAAAGAATTCTTCAAACTGACGCCAGTGATGAATACTGGGCAGCTGTTTTATTTGAAGAAATTGATGGTAAGAAACATATCTGTGCCTACAAAAGTGGAAAGTTTTCCCAATCTGAAATGCATTACCATTCCACTTTTAAAGAAATTTTGGTAGTTAAAAATGGAATCAAGAAGTTTGAATTTCATCTCATCGGCCATCACTTCTTGGTAGAATTAGACATGGCATCTTTTCCCCAGATGACCAAGTTTAAACAGAAGCAAATTCCAAACCCTCAATTGCTTCGATGGTCTGAATGGTTTTCTAAATACTCTTTTGAAACCAAGCATATTCCTGGGAAAAAGAATGTACTTGCTGATTTCTTGTCAAGACCTAAGGCACCAGCCGAGATCAACATGTATATCAAAAGACACGCATTCCGATGCGCAATCATGGTGTGAAATACAAGATTGAGAAGATCAAAGATTTGCCAAGCTGGAAATTTCTGACGAAATTATTCACAAATCCAGAACGACAGTCTTACTGGAAACCTGGACAACCTCATGTGGCAATCTCACACAGACCTATTCAGATTCAATGGAGGTTCGATTCTTTATCCTTTTTGGCTAAATTTGAATTATCCTTTCATTCATCCTCTTGTCTGGAAAGAAGATGATTTCCCTGACCAGCTCAAAACGCTGTTATGGTACTTAACCAATAAGTACCTAATAGCCATTGAAATCCCCACCAGGAGATTCATTGCTAATCTCACCAGGATATTCTTACTCGGAAGAAACATTGAAAATGAATGTGATAGAAATCTTTTAGATTTTCTAAATTGGTTCTATCATCCCACATGTTGGAAACAAGACTTGGAAAGAGAATTGCGAACTATGACACCAAATCCTAAGGTTCACACTATCCTGTTTTTCAAACGTCCATGGAATTTTTGCAGAAATAATGGTAGTATTTTGGATAGACCACTTGAAATAGGAACCACATCCTATAAACCCCACTTGAACAGCCGTGAAGCTCGAATCTACAAATCTTATCCAAGATCCTCGCCGATTACGTGAAAACGAGTATCGAGAACTCCAAAGAATCCTATACCAGGAAAACAAGACCATTCACGAAAATGTCTGGAATAATGCACCCACTACGTGGAATCATTATGACCTAGCACCGGAAGCTAAGGAGGCACTCAACCAGTACAGACAAGCTGCATCGTCCCAAGAGCATGAGATGACAAGTGAAGATGACATTGTCCAGTCTACTCAAGACCCCTATGCACGCTTTGGAGGTCCTCTGTCCCAGGATCCCTACGAACAGGGACCTTCGTCCTCATTCCAGAACATGGACATATCGTACTATGCACAGACATCAAACTGGCCTCAGCCAAGCATTCCTGCTAGACGACCGACAAGCGAAGAAACAAATTGGGCAGAAGAAGAAGCATCACATTGGGCTCATGAACAAGCATCCTCATCAAGAAGACTAGATCAGATCCTCTCACCAGAAGATCTTGAAGCCCTTCGAGCGAAGTACGAAGCTCACCTCCTAGAAGACAACTCGGATGACTCGATTCGATGCCGTAGCTACAATGCCCGCGACGGACGAGACCGTTGAGTCCGTACAATTTCACCGTAGCGAGTCACTTGTTCACTTTTACCGTAGCACTAGGCTAGGGAAAGTCTTTGTTCACGCGATTCTTACATTCATAGTGTACGAATAATTCCCTCCCGGAAATTTCTGGTGCTCCTGTTTGTATCCGGACCCATATGTTAGGTCCTTGTTTGTGGCTTTCTCACCTCATTTTGCCTATATAAGGCCATGAGGATGTATTGTGTTGGGCAGAGTCCCTTGAAGTAAAATGTGTGCTTTGTGAAAAAACCTCTCCATGGCTTTCTAAATTCCTCTTCTTCTCTAGCCTGGCATGATCCTTCGAGAAATGCAGCTTGGATAGGTTAGAAATGTTTCCATCTTGGCATCCTCTGAGTGTCTCTAGGCTCTGAACTAAAAGGCTGAATGGTTTTCTGCTAAGAGGCTGTCCCTGGAAGGGCTTGAACGGGAGTTGTTCGCCCAATGTGGGATGCATACCTGCAGGAAATTTATTCTCCTTCCCTGGTTCTAAGTCTAGGGGAATACTTTGGCGACTTGTTCACCGTATGAGAGATTGTACACTTAGCACATCATTCCCCATAATGCTCCCACTTGGATTAGGTAATGATGATGTCGTCACATCAAGTGGTTGCAATTGAGAATGAGTTGAATTCAATTCATCACATCTCATATTACTTCCACTTGGATGAACTCCACTAATATCATTATCTTGATCCAAGGTCTCAAATAGGGAACAATCTTCCCTTATTTCGCCCTTCTTAGGAAATTCATCCACTAAGAATGTGACATCCCGTGATTCAAATTCAGTTATACTCCCACTTTCCTACTCACCTATGAACACATACCATTTTGAGTGTTCGGAGTATCTCATTAAAATACTCTTCTTTCCTTCAGGACCCAATTTCCCAAACTTGTGAGAGGACTCATGAATATAGGCAGCACAACCCCATGGCTTAAGAAAACTTAAGTCTGGTTTTCTAACTGTCCATAACTCATATGAAGTGGAAATGACCGATTTGGAAGGCACCTAGTTAAGTATATAGGCAGCAATTAACAACACATCACTCCAAAAAGTGATGGATAAGTTAGCATGCGCCATCATGGACCTAACCATTCCAGTAGGGTTCTGTTTCTTCTCTCCGCAACACCATTTTGTTGAGAAGTATATGGAATAGACAACTATTTTTCTATTCCTTTTTCATCACATAATTTTCTGAACTTATCAGATAAATATTCTCAACCTCGATCGGATCTAAATACATTTATTTTCTTGTCTAATTGATTTTTTTTTTTTTTTTTTTGCCAGGTTCATAAACCTTCTGAAACAACTTATGCTTCAGATTAATGATAAATCAAATAGACATATCCGAATCAAGTAGAATCATCTATAAAAGTGATGAAACAAACAGCCCATTGCCTTCCGCTCACATTCATTGAACCACAGATGTCCAAATGGATTAAATGCAGAGGAAATTCAGCTCTTTTACCTTTTCCAAATGGTTTCCTTGTCATTTTCCCTACTAGGCAATGCTCACATATGGACAAATCGACTTTTTCAATATTGCCCAACAAGCCCTCTTTGACTAGTCTATTCATATGTTGTTGGCCCATATGACCAAGTCTAGCATGCCATCATATTCACATCATTATCATATAAGATAGAAGACGTGAAACAATGGGATAACATATTGACATCATCACAGTCAACATTTATTACAATAAAACCATCTAGAAAGTGACCACAACCATAGTAGTTTGTATCTAAACACAAATCTACACCTTTATTATGGAAGTTCATACCAAAAACAAGCTTAACCAACACTAAGACAGACACTTAAAATTTCGACGAATCTCTGGAGCATATAGAACATCAAGGTGCGTCAATCACTCATGTTCTATTGGTCAATGCCAATTCCTTTACATCAGCTCTAGAGTTGTTTCCGATATGGATCCACTCGGTTCCAGTTGGTACTCGTCAGAATTCCACAAAGGATCCTCAATCCTTTGCTACATGGTCTGTCGCTTATGAATCTACATTCCACAAAGGATTGGATTCAGCCTATAATGTAGAACTTGACACATAAGCAAAGTTCTCAAATGTACAAGAGGTGCATTCCTTCTTTGGCTCACGACAGTCGCGAGCATAGTGACCTCTCTTGTCACAATTGTAACATCACACCCTTGACATTTTCTTTACTTGAGGACGCTTTCCTCTCTCTTGTTGGTTAATTCTTGATTTCTTGCAAAAAGGACTTGATCCTTTGCATTTCCACATATTGAACGAATCAATACGCTTGTGCTTAGAGCACAAAGCCCTTTCTGAGCTAGAATTAGCACAGCAAATATCTATTTTCGGCTCAAATACCATTAGGCAGTCCTCTACTAGCTCAAGGTGGTGCACGACACCCTCAATATCTTTCATAATGTGGTCAAGAGCTTCTAGTGCTTCTTGCTTTTCCAGCACATATTGAATCTTCATATTCAATATTTCACAATTGTTACCGTTCATATCAGCAATCACGTTCTTAGTTGCTGAACCATTGTTATGAACACATCAGACATACATGCACGAATAATTAATGCCTATCATTTATGCATCCCTATTTGCATAGACCCATCATATTAATAAATAATTTCAAGTAAGGCTTCAGAATCAAAAGGTCACTATGTTTCCAATCATCCTCCAAAAATCCTAACTTAAAATTATTATTAATATAATTATCTTATGCAAATAAATTCTATGAAGTTACCAAAAACTTCTATTACTACCCACAACTAATTACCCACAGCAACCAGCAATAACAGAAAGCAACAGATAATTGACATACAATCAAAAAACAATAATGCTTTCAACTAACACAATTAAGTAGTAATCATTACACAATTAATCAAAGAAATAAATAGGGAATGACCCTTCTAATCTATCAGTCAAAATATTTGAGAAATTTGAAGGTACATTTGCCAACCATGGAAAAACTTTTGGAAAGCTTTCATGTCGCCTCCAAGGCGCATTCACTCGGCGCCATGTGGCGCTCAATCTAAGGGTTGAAGTTTTGGCCAACTCAATCCTATAGTGCTCTCTTACAAAAGCTTCCACCAGCCTCCTATAACCCGGGACCATGTTGACCTCCCATAGCCGATCCAACACTGCTTGCCATTTAGGTGGAAGAGTGTTCATCAAAGCCGGAACCTTCTCAAAATCAGGCATAAGATAACCATTCCAGATGATTTCCTGTATCATCTGATTGACCCTGACCACATGTGATACTAAATCACCGTCATGCCACCGATAATCAGCTAACTCTTTTATCAGCCTCTTAAGTCTTGCATTTCCCTCGTGCGTTCTCGGGATTACGGTATCCTTGCATAACGCATCATAGTTCCCGCAACAAATGCGAATTAAAAATGGATCACTTATAATCCATAATTAATATAAGAGAAAATACATAATTTTCTAAAATTCATGCAACAAATGCAGAATTAAAAATGGATTACTTATAACCCACATAGGCATGACTTAAAAAGAAAAAAATTCTTTTTTTTTTTTTTTTTGGGTCAACGGTCAAAGTCAACGGTCAACGGTCGGTCAACGGTCGTCGGTCAATGGTCAAGTCAACGGTCGTCGCCGGTCAACGCTCGTCGGTCGTCAGACCGATCGGACCGGCAGACCGGTCGGCCGTTCGGGCGGACCGCTCGCACGTGCCGCACGCGTGCGGGATGACGTCACGCAGACGTCGGCCCCGGCGTCGTGCCGCGCGTGCCATTGTCGGCCATGTCGGGTCGGATCGGTTCGCGGGTCGGCCGCCGCCGATCAACCGACGTCATCAACGACGTCATCGATGACGTCACCCCGCCGGCGGCCGTTGGGTGACGTCATGCCGACGTCGCACGCGCGTCGGTCCGCGACGCCGCGTGGGCCGGTCGCCGGAGGGCGCGAGCACGCGCGATTCGCGCCGATCGGCGCGTGTGCCGCACGCGCCCGGCGATCGAGCGCTTCCAGGGCGCGTCGCGCCCACGCACAGCGCCTTTCGGCGCGCGTGTGGGCGCGTGCGGCGTCGCCGGCGGCGCGAGGCATCTCCGGACTCGTCTCGTCGTCCTCTTTCTCCCAGTGCTTTCAGAATTTGGTTTTGACATTCGAAAACTCATAAAAATGGCCGAAGAAGTCTCGGGTGTCGGGATTGCTCGCCCCGATCCGTACGGCCGAAGTTCCTTTTGCGAAAAATCAACCAAAAACATCAGAATTGATCGGGAAAAACGTGAACTAGGGCTCTGATACCAATGTTGGGAATTACGGATCCCCAAAAACCGGATTCGACACCGAATCGAACCTCTAAATCAATGCGGAAGACGAAGCCCGGGAAAACACGCATCACCGATCGTAAAGCACACCACGGATTCGAGCGTACCTTGTTAGCCACAGATTAAACACCAAACGCTGAAGAAGAGGAAGAAATTCTGACCCCGATGATGTCAATTCGCCTTGAAAGGGAAACGCCGTTGCCTTGAGCGTTTGGGAGAAAAAGAGAGAGTTTTTCTTTTCTGGGAGAGAGGGAGAGGAACGTACGTACGTTCTAATTACCAAGATATGTCTTCTCTCTCTCTCTCCTCCCTTTTATACATTTCCCTTCCACGGGCCCTATTCCCGTGGGCCGGGCCCTTTTGGGCCCAATTTGAGCGGATGGACCTTAAGCCCATCTGATAAATCCATCACATGATATATGTGTATGTATGACCATCTGTATGTTTAAGTCGACGTACGGATATAATATGTTAGTTTTTGTACTTTGTATGTAATGTGAGTATACACAAAACACTAATTATTTGCTCGTCAAAGTGGTGACACGACTCCGAAGTCCTTTTTAAGGATCACATCATCATGCATCTGTGTCGGTAGAAGATGGTAGCAAACAAGAAAAGAAAGGAAAACTCTCGAATGACATAAAATATCGAGATATTCATGCTGTTTGCTCACTGCGTAGCACGTGCTGAGATCATATCAAGAAACGAGGAGGGAAAAATCTAAAGAGCGGCGATATTGCACCAACCTTACACGGATATCTTTTCTCAAACGACTAATCGAGCAGTGACTACACTAATCCTCTAATCCATTCGAAAGAGCAAATTATAGATGTTTGTGTATAATTGCTATAACTATGGATGCAAGGAACATTATTATCGTATTAAGAGACTACTAATCTTATCAGAAACTCTCCCTCAAAGCTTCTAAGGCTATGTTTAGTCCAAGGGAAATGAAGAAAGCGTTGGATGCTCTTCTATGTTTGTTTGGTTGCCACTATTAAGCACTTGGAGGTGATTCAACGACTCACCGAATACCAAAGAGCAAGAACACAAAATATGGCAAAAAGAAAGTTCCTTTCTTATGCTCTTTCCTAGCCGACAACTCCTGCACACCAATTTGGTACGGACAAAAGAGGAAATATTCAAGACTCACCGAACAAGAAATATGAGTTTCCGTTGTACACAATCAGATGCGCATAAATATTCAATTTTCATACTCTTTATTTATGGATCGGGCTTATTTATGGGTTTTAACTTGAGATATATTTTCAATCATTAATAATTGATTGAAACACTAATTGTAAATGCACTTATGATACTAAGGACACGTTTGGTAATGATTATGTTCCTGGGAACCGATTCTGATCAGAAATAATTTTTTTTTAATTCTATTTCTGAAGACAATTTCTAAACAAAAGAATGCATTTTGTAATTGTACAAAAAATTTTATTCTGAAAAACATAAATGCATTTGGTAATTACATAAAATTTCTATTACAATTCTAAAATTTTATCAAATTATAGAAATTCTATTGATTAATTATATTTATACTAAGTAATAAACATATTAACTAATCAAATATTTATTAAATAGTAAATAATCAACTATAGTATAAACTATAAATATAAATTAAAAATTAAAAATTAAAATTAAATATGTATTCTATAAATAGCAAAATATTAAATATGTATTTTATAAATAGCAAAATTTTAATTCATACTTCAAATCATTTTTTTATTTTTTAAATAATTTTATTAATTTTTTTTCCTTTTTTTCTTCTTCTTCTTGTCCCAACAAGGCTCGCGGGCCACGGGCGAGGCTCGGCCTCACCCGTGGCTACACTTGCCTCCGGTGAACTCGTCGGACCGGTTGCTGGCGACTAGTGGCGGTGGGCAGCAAATGGCGGTGGACGGCAACTGCGGCGGCGATGGTAGATGAAGAAGAAGAAAAAGGAAGAAGAAGAAGAGAAAAGAGAAGAAGAATGGTTTGATTCTTAGATTTGTTCCTGGGAACAAGAATCAACTATTTTTTTATTTTTGATTCTATTCCAAATCTACTTCCAGGAACAAAAAATGGAAATTTATTCTCGAATATAAAAATTTTAGCAAACACGATTCTGTTTCAAAATTACTCATGAGACAAAGAATCAAAATCAGGGCCTGTTTAGATGGTTACTAAACAAGCCCTAAATTTAAGCATTTCCCCAGCCCAATCCATCAAGTTGAATAATCTTAGGTGAAGAATAAGGTATGTGTCGGCTCTAAGACTACAACAAGAGCTTTAGAAGTTGACATGCAGTGTTTAGGAAATTGGAGATGCATATGGGCATCATTTGGTGGGGATATGTAAGAAAAGGACAGGAATGGTGTTTGATATATCTCTTATTTTTGGGCGATTTTAGCTTAGAGAATTTCGGTCTTTGATCCTAACCAATCTGTCTTGGATTGTGAGTAAAATGTCGGTCGTGACTTGAGAGAAGGTTCAGTTGGTGGCGATATATATTCAGAAGATGGTTTCTGCTTAACGCTACTTAAATGTATTTATACGTTGTTCCCAAAGCGACGTCCACCGGTTCTAAGGCAACGTAGTAAGTTGTCGCGTTTGAGATGCAGCACTCCACAAGCTGATTTGGGAGGGGTTTTGACATGTTCTTTTAGATTAAGCGAAAGTCTAGAGATAAACCTTTTCAATCGCAGATAACAGAAACATTTATCGAGGCAGTTCAAGAGAAAGGGAACAAAAGAGTGCATATCTCTATTTATGCCTGAAAATGTCGAGTTGAACATATGACACCTCTAATAGTGAAAAAAGAATAGGGAAAATATAAGGCTACAACTGCAGACGATACCACGTGCCAAGCTTTATAGCAATTTCCTTCAAACTGTATCTAGTCTCCTGGATTACAGTATGAAACCTAAATGTGGAAAAATCTACCCAAAAGCTTCTACAGAGAAGTGGCTATGTGTGGCCATACAAACAAACACACACCCCTGGCTCAGGATCCTGTAAGGTATCTTTTAGCCAGTGAGATGGAACTCTGCTTCTGCCTTTTGAATTCGTTATACCACAGAAAGAAATATTCCATGTAATCGAAATTGATGGGCGACATCTTTGCCTGGTAGGATCATCAGTTCATATGTAAGAATACTTGAGAAACAATGCATGATGTCGACGAAGATTTCAGTACATGAAAATAGTCGGTACCTGGATTAGTACCCACAATGCCCAAAATAAGTGTTATGCCAACATGTATGTGTTTGTCTCGATGTACAGAGCTTCAAGATCTTTATCAGACACCTATCAAGAAAGAAGCGCATTTCAACTTGAGATTGTGACAGTGCAATGAGGATCTGACAGGTAAACTAAGGCAATTTAAAATTTTATAGCAATGGCATTAGAATGTGAAACAACTGAGCAGGAATAGTGACTAATTTTAGTAATCAGATGTGAGGCATTAAGTTGAAGAGTTAAATGAAAACCTACTATGAGGCTATGACAAATTGAGTACTTGAATAAGCAAGCAATAATGCCATCTGCTATAGACTCCATCTCATTAAAGTACATACATACCCAGAAGAATCTCCCTCAATATCAGAAGATAGATGCTGCCCCATAGAGAAACAGCTTGGCAATATAGGGAAACATAGATCATCAACTTCAGAGTTGAATTGAAGCATGACATGTATACAAGACCATCTGCTTGATGACTGAGTACACAAGATCCCCCAGGCATTTCATTTATTTTATTTTTCTGGTTCTAACATGGGATTATGCCCACAACTGGAGAACAGTTAATTCCAAATGAAGTCAATCAACATATTTCTAGATTGTCATACCAGCCCCCTCTACAAATCATAAGCATGATCGCGGTTACAGGAAATGATAAAGAATGAATGCATGAGTTCATCCTGAGATACCTCCTGCGGTTTGTCTGGCATCAGATAGTGCCTGAAGAAATGATACTGTTCATCTTTACTTGGGTACCTGCAAAATGTCGAAGTTTGATTACCAACAACATAAGTCACATAACATCAACTCATACAATTGTTAGGACATGGAAAGGCAAAATTTGATAAACATACAAACTGTAGTCGCATTTATAGGCTGCGTATTCATTGAAGTGATTTCCAATGTCAAACCCTCTGTAATTATACAACCCATACTCAAAATCAATGAAGTAGAGTTTCCCTGAAAGGTGAGCAGATGTAAGCAGAAAAGTTAATACAATGTACAAAAAGAAAGGAAAGGTACATGTAAGAAAGTACAAGCCACAAGCAAGCATGCAGCGCATTTGTCTCAACGTGACCAGTCCGCTTGGGCATGCTAATTGCTCATAGAGTTAGAGTTAGATCAAGAGAACATGAGGCAAACAAAAGATAAACTGGAATAGGAGAAAAAACTAAATGCTTCTGAGAACAACTGTTTGGTTCATGCCAGTCAAGGACAAAGATGAAAGAATGAAACATGGAATTTATCACCCTATGAAACAGTGTATACCTCCTCATCATTGAGCATTATATTGCCGCAGAGCAAGTCATTGTGAGCAAACACCAAACGAGCATTAAGAAGGCCAGTTAATTCCTGTTTCCACCATCAGCAGCAGATTTTATCACATAAGAGCACAAGAGTCTGTTATACATAATATACTAATAAATCTGGAGAAAGTGAATTAACACTTATTAACACTGTAGGGAATACTAATTTTTTCTCTTAAAGGAATTGTCCCCAAAAAGCATAAAAAAGACAAGAAATTATCAGAAACTCGTGAGACGATTCTGCAGCATTAGAGTACCTCAAATCTAGCAAAAACAGACATATAGCAAGATAGAAAGTAATCCCACTTTTTGGCATCATCCTTCCAAAAAATCTAGTTAGATTGTTCAATATTAACAACATGCAACAACAAAACTTAATCTACATGCGTGCTATATGAAAATAATTACTCCTCTAGGTGTCAACACTGCATGCTATCATGTGAAAGCAAGTGAGAAACCCATGAAAAAACATACGAAGACCTCTCAGCAAGTTGTACATCGTACATTGCAGCATCAAGCAATAGGTGATTTCAGGCATACTTCTTGGCATACCACGTAGACAATTTTAAAAGAGCTTGAATGAAAATATCGGAGATCATTGATGTAGTGGTTATCCCACAGCATATATCATGTAAGAGTTAGGATATCCAGAATGTTTGAAAGAGGAATTTACCTTTAGCTCGAGAAGTTCATCATGAATTTCCTTAAAAGATATCGTCTCATACTTCCGTTGCCTTTCATTATCATCAAACTTGAGATCAGATGCTACATCAAAAAAGATGGCACATACATGACACAAAAGAAACGTTAAGGTAAAGGCATTTTGTTAAAAGAAACATTTAACAGAGTGCAAAGATGAAATAAAAGTCACTCTAATGAGAAGAGATAGAGAAAAGAGAAAGTGAACTGCTAAAGAGAATTACCTTTCTCAAAAAACTTGAATATATCATTCCATAGTTGAGGTTCTTTAGAACCTGGAATTTCTACTTGATGGAATCTATGCAGCTGCTTAGCAATTTCAGCTACCAGCTTTGGTTTTCTCACATCTGTTGCATTAGGCCAAAAAAAAAAAAAATTGAAAATGAAGTCAAGCAACAAGCTATAGGTGGAACTTATTAAAGTACACAGGTAACATGTTATCAGACTTCATGGTTCATGGGAGTTCATATGTTATCGCCAGGATAAGATGTTTTGATAAATTTAATTTTTAAAAATGGAGTTATCAATCCTATAGCTATGCATTTAAAAGTTTTGGCACAAAAACTCAGATAAAGTTGGGATATCCAAAGTCAAACAGATTACAAAATGAATTAGATTTCGAAGTGGCTACAACCAAGGAAAAAGGGCAAGCAAACAAATTTGAAAGACTGGAATACGAAACAACAAACTTTCTCAAGTTAGTCTAGAGGGCTGACCCGACAGGTCCATATACAAGTTGACTATCCCCTTTTGAATGCCTTCAATCAAAAGATGGTCAGTGGGATTTTTTAAACCATTTCGGACCTGTAGAACTGTGAACATCTCATATCTGAAGTGCTTAAGGTATTAAATCGTGAAGAAATATTCATTTTCTTACATTCCTTTACTTTCTAGAACAATTCCCTGAAATCCACAACATCGTGTGAAATTCTTTATTATGCTGAATGATTAATCCATAACTTCTGGAGTGAGTGTACGAGCATTTATAAATGACTGAACCATGCCATTCCCAAAAACCGCAAGCAACTTCGCACCAAATCCTGCAGCCGAAAGGTACTTGATAGCCCAAAACAAATCGGTTAAGCAATTTTAAAGCAGAGTACAGTACTAAAGGCCATCATTACACACTGAAGTAATTAAGCAACATAAGTATTAAAAGCATTTTTCTTTTTCCAAGTCTGTTGAAGAAACTAGGCACCCATCATAGCAGTCCTAAATACCAAATGGTAACGAATGTGTCAAATCACTGTGGACGCAGTTCATTAGTTCCGCTAGCGATAATTACTTGTGCAAGTGGTTCAAGGAATCTTATGTGATCCATTCATCTACATTTCTCTCACAGGTTAGCATCATAATCATCACAATTCTTAAAATTGACGACCACCATAGAAGTAACGAAATGGACCCTTCGAACCATATAAGTCCTTTCAACACTATCTCAATGATCAGAACTCACATCAAAACTGTCCACAGTGACTGCAACTCCCTCTTTTACATGAGTAATAGGCGTCAAAAATGTGACCATGGATGATATTAAGGCAACCCAAATCACAAAAAGAGTAAACCTTGTCCATGCAGGACTTTTGGATGAGATGCCAATTAGACTGAACACAATAACCATCACTGATAGGAGGTAACACCTAGTATTACAGCCATTGAAGAATTTGAACTCCAAATGATGTTTATGGGAGAAAATGGCTTGTGTGATTGGAGGCCTCAGAAAAAGTCCCTCCTGCCGGATGCGCAACAATAGAGCAGCTGTGGAAGCCAGCAGAGTGGCCACAACCAAGAACACATCTCATGACACTTTTTCCTGCTCATTTGGTTGAATGCGAGGCGAATGGGGTCCCGTTCGATGTTGCCCCTAGCCATTTTTCAGCGAACACAGATTGAGTAAGCACTTTCAAGTTGAAAGAGATACTTAAAGAAAGGCGACCAAGTGGTCAATTTATAGGGGCAGTCGGCCGTCGTGGATAATCTCACAAAATTCCTCATTCTGTTTCTATGACTCATCGGAAAATCCTCCCATCTATTGCTGCATCTTGGAATATCTTCCCCTCTGTTGCGAGTCATCTCCCAGTCTATTGCGAGTCTTGGAAAATCTTCACCGGGTCTTGCGAGTCATCGTCCTGTCCGTTGCGAGTCGTCTCCTTGTCCGTTGCAAATCCCGAAAAATTTTCATTGTCGGTTGCGAGTCCTCTCCCCCATTGCAAGTCGTCTATTGCAAGTCCCACATAATCCTCCCTTCGTCTTACTCATTTATTACGAGTCTCAGGAATTCTCTTCCCCTCTCCCTGTGCTGTCCCCTCATGCGAATTCGTTTGCTTAGGGTTTGGTTTCGGAGGAATCGGGGCTGTTTAGGCCTCGGATGGCGTGCTGTTTTTGCCAATCTGAACATTCTCGTCACGCAAGATTTCAGTCGAAGATCGACATTTCTCCTTTCTCCGTGGAGACTGTCCGGTGGCATCACAAAATGCCAATTTCTGCTATATTTGAGGTACTGTAATGCTGCAGAATCGTCTCACGAGTTTCTAAGAATTTCTTGTCTTTTTTATGCTTTCTGAGGAAAATTGCCTTTAAGCGCCAAAATTAGTATTCCCTACAATTTTTACAAGTGTTAATTCACTCTCTCCAAATAGATTAGCATAATACATAAGCCATACTCTACCGCTTGCACTTTCATAAGGTCTTGCCCTGTCTATGGCCTCCCTCACTTCCGTAATTGTGGCTTGTTCGAATAAGTTTTTCGCTGGTCTAAGGGTGTGTTTTGTTTAAAAGAAAGTGTTTTTTCAAAATTAATTTTCCAAACTTTCATTCATTTGACTCGTCGAAAATGATTAGTCAACCAAAAATAATTACTAATTGGGGAAAATATTCATGCATAAAAATTAGGAAAGTACATTATTAAATTTAAGAAGATGAAAACACTATGGAATTGCTCTTAAATTAGTCAATATTTTATTTATTTTATTTTATTTAACAAGCCGCAATTACAGAAGCGGAAGTTTGAAAGATACAAGGCGAGACCTTACGAAAGCGCAAGCGGCAAAGTATGGCTTATGTATTATACTAATCTATCTGAAGAGAGTGAATTAACACTTGTAAAAATTATAGGGAACACTAATTTTGGCACTTAAAGGCAATTGTCCCCAGAAAGCATAAAAAAATATAAGAAATTCTTAGAAACTCGTGAGACGATTCCGTAGCATTACAAGTGATGCCATCGGACAGTCTCCACGGAGAAAGGAGAAATTTCTTCGACCTAAATCTCGCGCAATGAGAAGTTCAGCTCGGCAAAAACAGCACGCCGTCCGAGGCCTAAACAGCCTCGATTCCTCTGAAACCAAACGCTAAGCAAACAAATTTGCATGGGGGGACGCACAAGGAGAGGGGAAGAGAATTCCCGAGACTCGTAACAGACGAGTCAAACGAAGGGAGGATTATGTGGGACTCGCAACAAACGACTCGCAACGGGGAGAGGACTCGCAACCAACAATGAAAATTTTTCGGGATTTGCAATGGACAAGGAGACGACTCGCAACAGACGAGGCGACGACTCGCAAGACCCGATGAAGATTTTCTAGGACTCGCAACAAACCAAGAGACGACTTGCAATAGAGGGGAAGATTTTCCGAGATTTAGCAACGGATGGGAGGATTTTCGACAAGTCACAGAAATAGAACGAGGAATTTTGCGAGATTATCCACGACGGCCGACTACCCCTATAAATTGACCACTTGGTCGCCTTTCTTTAGGTATCTCTTTCCCCTTTCAACTTGAAGCGCTTACTCAATGTGTTCGCTGAAAAATGGCTAGGGGCAACGTTGAATGGGACCCTGTTCACCTCGCATTCAACCAAATGAGTAGGAAAAAGGGTTACGAGATGTGTTCTTGGTTGTGGCCAATCTGCTGGCTACCATAGCTGCTCAATTGTCTGTGCATCCACCAGGAGGGACTTTTTCCAAGGCCTCCAATCACACAGGACAAGCCATTTTCTCCCATAAACATCATTCGGAGTTCGAATTCTTCAAAGGCTATAATACTGGGTGTTACCTCCTATCAGTGATGGTTAAAGTCTAATTGGCATCTCATCCAAAAGTTCTGCATGGACAAAGTTTACTCTGTTTGTGATTTGGGTGGCCTTAATATTATCCATGGTCACATTTTTTACACCTATTACTCATGTAAAAGAGGGAGTTGCAGTCACTGTATGAGCAATTTTTATGTGTCATTTCATTAGGTCAGATTTTCAGGTTCTTTGCATGAAATATTCGTATGTCTTTTTCTTTTTCTTTTGTTTAGGAGGTCTGAATTTTTGTGGAAGCTATGGGTGTGCAACGGAAACAGCCCGAACCGAGAACCGGCCGGACCGGACCGGACCGATCGGTTTTGGGCGATCCTAAAGGGTCTCGGTCCGGTCTTTGGTTCCTATTTTTGGAACTGGTGACCGGTTGGTCCAGTTCCCGATTTCAAGGTTGGAACCGGATCGGACCGGACTGACCATTTATATATATTTTTTAATTTTTGAAATAATTTACAATACCCATTACCATCATATTCATTTCTTCTCTTATAACTCAAAGCTAATAATCCCTCCCCTTTTTCGCTTCTGAATTACACTCAACAGTAACCATCACATCAACTTTTATTTTCCAAATTTTTGCAATTCTCCTCACTTGCTTTTCTCTCTTGAAACCTAAACGAATGGCTAAACCCCTCTTTTTTTGTTAGTTTCTACTTTAATATACAGTAACCATTACATCAACTTCTATTTTCCCAATTTTTGTGATCCAACTCGGCGGAAATTTAATTCAACTTTCATTTTCCCAAACCCTTCCTCCCCACAACGTCATCATCTCTTCATTCTCTCCCGTCTCCTGTCGCTGCCCTGGCGATGCCCAAGGCCCTCTCATTCTTTGAGGTGAGTCTCGTGTCCCGTCCTCGATCAGCTCTTTTGCTATGTTTTCATTGCTGCGTGGCTTTGTTGTTTGATCATTTATACTCTGTAGAATCGGACCAAACCGGGAACCGATCACCCCTAGTAGAAGCTTGTGGATATTTTTGCAATTAGTTGTTTTTTTCATTAATAAAGATGTCAGATGTTCAACTCTGACACCTTCAAGAATAAAACCGCTTTGTTCGTGTAGACTTTTATTATGATTAAACTGGCCACGTATATTAGATAAAAAAAAAAAAAAAAACTGACCACATACCCAAAAAAAAAAAAAAAAAAAAAAGAAGAAGAAGAAAACTGGCTGCGTAGGAAAGATGACGGGCAATTGGACTTTACTCACCACAATGAGCTTTCCAGAATTTTCTGGCCTCTTTGCAATATTAATTGCAGCTGCAGCAGCTGCACCCGACGATATTCTGACCTGCAAGTGAAAAAGATAAAATCACAAAGAAGCCACTTAAAAAGCACGCAGCAGAGAACTCTGAAGTGCGACATGTCATGTTTCAAGAAATAAGTTAAAAATGGATATTAGCCAGTGTGTGCATCGTTTCCTGGGGTGGGGTTCTGAAGTCTCAATGCCTAATGATGGACAACTCTCTTTACCAGCAAATCACTTGATACCTGCAAAGTCAGAAAGAGAATCCTGTAATAACCAATGTGAATTACTTGACAAGAACCACATTTACAACGCAAAGATCATTGGCTAACGGTATGCAAATCGTAAAAGCATGTGCAATTGAAGAGTTGTTATTTTGTTGAATACAAATGATGATCTATCAGGTAGTAGGATGGATATCAGCAAGAGAACAGACTTTCTGTTTGCATGTTTAGTCCTTTTTCCCTTGTGCAACAGCATGGATGTTATGAAATTTAGGAACAAGGATAATTGAACATGATGGCAGGACCAGAAAACAGAAAGAAAATAGCACAAATTTGTCCACTTGTACGGATAAAAACTTACTTGAATAACTTCATCAAGTAAATTCACATCTAGAACTCCAGGGATGAAGCCAGCACCAATGCTTTGTATTTTATGTGGACCTTCAGCAATTCATTTTGTAGTGTATATGAAATTATCATAGAACCATGCTGAACATCACCAAAACATATGAAAGCACAAATAGTTTAAGCAAATGTTTTTTTACCCACACAAATGTAGCAAATTCATAAGTTCTAGTGACTAAACAAAAGGCTGTCTGGGCAGAACCAGGGTATGTAGTAGCTGAACCATCATGAGAGGAAAAGGAAATGGATGACCCAAATCTGCAGTTCATTGATCATATCAATCATACAATGAAGTTAATTTCTAGGCAAGCAGTTGCTACACTACCTGTATCCTTGAAAAATCAGGACAGCCATTCCTAAGTTCTTCACACAGTATATTAATCATGCATCAGAGAGGGAGATAAATAAGAGAAGGCACAGCCAAAACCCAAACACAAAGTATGTTTCCTCATCCAAGTCCTTCAATTGGTGCAGAAGGAAAAGGAAAAGTACACAATGAAAAGTTAAGCCAGTGTAATATCACTACCAGTTACAAAGGGATCCAACAGTGTGTTGAAGATCATGACTTACGAGGTTTGCCACTGGATAATACTGCACATTCCGCAGGTTCTACGGCATAGAGCTAAATACACAGAAGTATTACATGAAAAACATGAGAAACGGTAAAGTTTCCTAGAAATATAACTAGGCGATAGAAATGCACACCTTGATCTTAGGGTTTTGCTCCTTGAGATATTTTCCTGTTCCTGTTATTGTACCTCCAGTTCCTATCCCAGAAACGAGGGCATCAACTTTGCCTCCTGAACCTTTCCAGATCTCCGGTCCAGTCTTTTCATAATGGATCTATGAAAGCAGGAAGAACTTAAGCTTGTCCAACCAGCTAGCTATAGAAGCATTACTAAGTGTGTGAACTGTATACCTTGGGATTGCAGGGTTCTCAAATTGATGAAGCATGTATGCATTGGGTATTCTTTCCACTATCTCTTCAGCCTTTTTAACAGCGCCTTTCATGCCCCTGGCTGGATCCGTGAGGACCAGATCAGCTCCAAAAGCACGGAGAATGGTTCTTGTTTCAAGACTCATTGAAGCAGGCGTGGTAATTATAAGTTTATAACCCTTGGCAGCAGCCATAAATGCCAGCCCTATTCCGGTGCTACCACTAGTAGGCTCAGTCAGAACACTCCTGAACACATCACAACAGAGGAAGTTTCGTCAGTTCCATAGTTTCACTTGGCACATATAGAAACATTTTCTTGTTACACTGAGTTTATTAGACAGAGACTCGAACCTTTGCAATTTTTTAGTGTAGTTGATGCACTAGACAAATGAGGATTTAAAGCACATTCATGCCTTATTTGATTGTCAAATCCATGATCAATTTATTCAACCAACTTGGATCACACCAACAGTTACATCGCCCAAGAGGCACCAAGCGATATAGAGAATCAGAGGCTTTCCAACATGAATGTAATAGACTTGCCATTCTGAACAGCTCTTACAGATGGATAGTCTACATACAATTGGCATATAGTTATTTCCTATACCCTTAATTTCTTCGACCTTTGATGAGAAGGATAACAGTAGATTGTAATGCATCAAAGATGGCTGACAGAGCAGTGGAAATGCCCTACTATGTCTGACCACAAAAAGACCACCGATTCAGCATGAGGTCCAATATCAATGTCAGTAATTGATCTTGTTTGTAGTAATCGACTAATCTCGATATAGATGTCCAATTATGGATCTTTTATGGTTCATACGTGAGGATGGGTTCATCTGTGTAATTATCTAATAATCAAATGAACCGAGTTGAAGACATGATAGCTTCAGAACACAAGGATCCCCTTGCATCTA
This sequence comes from Eucalyptus polyanthemos subsp. polyanthemos, assembly GCA_017140185.1. NCBI lineage: Eukaryota > Viridiplantae > Streptophyta > Magnoliopsida > Myrtales > Myrtaceae > Eucalyptus > Eucalyptus polyanthemos. The sequence continues at coordinate 17,332,039 of CM029463.1, read as the reverse complement.
TAAATTTTCCTCATCTATAAACAAAGAAATATAGTTCTAGAATTCCAAATGCATAAGCATGCGTATTGGCTGGACTCCATTCAACCGACAGCAACTCTAACTTCCACAAGATCTCTCACATATTGTCATACATGTGGTTGATTAAAAACTTCTGCCGCTTAGCCAAGCAGTTCAATAACTATTTCTAATCCCATTCGTCAAAGATTAAGTTTGTCAGATTAAGATCATTTCTCTCTCGAATTTGTCCGACCTTTGATGAGAAAAAAGTCATGTAAATATCATACATCACCCATGCCAATAAATCAATGAAATCTTCTAGCTTGCTTTATTAAGAAAATATCACCATTCAGTTACATAGTTAACAAAAAAAAAAAAAAAAAAAAAAAACAATGTACGATGTAGAACTGGGTTGAATTGCTCGATGCTCAAATAACTATGCACACCACTGAAGACAGCATAGAATAGATGCAAATAGGCTCTAAACACCAACCTGGGCAACAAACATCGACTTCAAGCTAAGTTTCTCCAGAAAAGTCTTGGCTATATCCAGAGTTGGCGATCTGGAAGCAATTGCGACATCAATCCCCTTGTCTTTCAGGGCATAAAGAATACTTTTAGCATGGGCGTAAAGAGAAGGCATTTTGCGTTTGGAGCGACATTCGGCGGTCATCAACAAGAAACCACAATGAGCAAGTCAAGAAGGTTTCACCCACGATGCAAAAGGCGCATCAAATCAAGCGAAAAACAAAGGGCAGCCTAGCACTCGGGATTCACCAAATCTTTGTGTTGTACCTTCAAAAAGACACCCTTAGGCCTCAAGGGTGCCAATGAATGCGAAAAAAGATTAAAGAAAACAGAAGCATAAAATAAGACATTCCAGCTGCAGAAGGGTGTGCAGTTCAACGACCTCCAGATGTTTCAGGATGAATTAACAAGCTACAAAACACAAATGGTGCTGACACAAAATCATATCAAGCTCAAACACCAAAAGATTCAAAGAAGAGAACATCAAGATAAAGAAATGAACTAATTGACAAGCTACAACCGATGCTGATATCAAATTATGTCTGCCCATCATCCAAAATCAATGCACATCGACAGAAGCAAAAATCTAACAAGATGAGCGTCCAAGATCACAAATTTCACATTTTGTTGCCAACCCAATTCGTCCCACGAACGCCTCGTCCGGTCACGACGAATCGACTTTGAAAGGAGGGCTTCGTCCAGAATTTCACGCAGGCACTTGTGATGGAACGATGGCGAATGATGAAAAGAGAAGAACGAGAAGAAGGAAACAGAGGAAGAAGGGCGTTACGAAAGAGGAGAAGAGGGAAGGAAGGAAGGAAGGGACGAACCACTCGAAGGGCCAGAGGGTGTAATCGAGGTCAAAGACGACGAGCCTGGGCAGCACCTGGAACATCCCCATCATCTGCAGCGCCTGGTCTTTCACCTTCTCCGCCCTCATCTCTCCCTCCCATTCTGCCTCTCTCTTTCTCTCTCTTGGGCACTCGAATGGGCTGACAATAACATAGCTGATACGATCTTTTTTTCATTATAGAAAATCCCAAACTACACGGAACTGATCGGACCTGAAGAAGTCGTTAAACTGTTCCGTTTATCGGAGTCAACCCTAAACGTAAAAATAGGATAATGATAAATCTCTAGATAAATTAACTAATGGAAAATTGCCCCAGCCCTAAATTAACCAATGGGAAATTCCCCCAGCCTTGATCCTCATGATAAGGCCACCCGAAATGCAGTCAACAAGATGCAAGATCCGAACTGCCTGTCGTAAATTTATCTAAAATTAACTTTTTCACTATAAAAAGAAATTCTAAAATAACACATCTATATTTTTTGGCTACCAAAACCTAAAATCTATACATATGTGACAAACTAATATATTTATTTTTCATTAGTTTTCATTAAATTAGATTGATATAATGAAAAATTAAAAATTGATTTTTTTTATAATAAATATAGGGTAAGATCCCAAGCTGGTAAATTCAACTCAATAATTTGACGGAAATTAACGGATGGTAAATTTGTCATAAATATACTATTTTGATTATTTGGTGTTCAAAAATTAGTTCGGCATAAATTTATTACAAATATATTAGTTTCAAATTTTTATGGCATTAATCCATTTATCAAATTTGACCTTTGAATCTATTTGTTTCATGAAAAATATATAATTTTTGAAAATATTTTCTTAAAAATGATCATTTGTATTGTTTAAAAAAATGAACGAATGAAGAATATTTTCTTCATCTATGAAAATATTAGATATAAGTTGTTGTTGATAATAAAAATATTTTCTATTGGCTAATTATTTCAAACAATACAAACAATCATATATAAAATAATACTTTTCAAATCATTAACTTCTTGAAGAATAAATGGAGCATCAATGTAATTCATTTGTTAAATATATCGCCACATTACATTATTTTTTCTAAATATTTTTATTTTCTTAAATAAGGGTATGAAGTGAATCTTATTTTAAATAAGTGCATGAATCGTCTATATCAATTTTAAAGAATGGCCTAAATTCACCGACTATCAAGGGCAATTTTGTCTTTAAAATTTTTATTATTTTTCCTATTTTCTATATATTTTTCTATTTTTTCTTTTTGAAAAAAAAAATTAAAAAAGGAAAACATAGGCCCTCTCGCTTATGGCCATTGCCCCATCATCAGTGGGGCAACGACGACGATCAGAGACCCTCACCTCTAGGTGAGGGCCTGCAAGTCCTTGCTAAAAGTGGGAGAGGGTGGTGACCCTCTCTCAAATCTGGATGAGGGCCTACTGGCCCTTGTTAGAAGCGCAAAGGGGGGATCACTGCCCTCTCGTGCATCTAGTGAGACAACAACCTTGCAAGCCTTGGCCATCACCCCACTAGTGAGGGGGCAATGGCCACAAGTACTCGTCCTACTTTTGTTTTTCCATTTTTTTCTCTTTTTTAAAATTTTTTTTAATCTAATTTAATTTTAATTTAATTTGTATTTTGACAAAAATATCATTGATTAGTCAAAATATTTTGCTAATAGGCTAGGCCCTTTTTTTGAAACAATCATAACCATTTCAAATCATTCTTTGAGATTGATATGGTAATTTCAGATCCTTATTTGAAACATGATTTATTTTAGATCCTTATTTTTTTAAAAAAATGAGAGCATTTTGAGCCTTTTTTATTTGAAAACTTTCCATTGAGCTAGAATGAGGATGGGCTGTTGTGCCACTTTGCTAGTAATTTTTTTCCATGAAAATCTAAAGTACAATGCCAATCTTAAAAAAAAAATACAAAAACAATTATACAAAAATTTATGTGTTAGCATTTTTTATATTACAAAAGTTTTACATGTTCAAGAAAGAGAAAAGTTAAATCCACGCACCACAGGATTTGAAAGAGGGAAGATGCCAAAATCCATCTCCATTTTTCATCTCACTACTGCTTACTTCATCTACTTTTAAAACTGCATGTTTGCATCTTGAATTTAAACTCGGAAGGCTATTTTCCATCTTCACATCTAGCATTACTTGCACTAATGTCATTTCCTTTCCCATATTTAAGGAAAGCAGTCAATTAAGGAAGACTGACAGATGAAATCGGTTCAAGCCATTGGATAAATTAATCGCTATATGACAGTTGACATTAATGAAGAAGGATCATAGACAACTAAGTGGAATTGACATTGACATGGAGTTAGGAGGTGCTCCACTAAAGTTCACCGACAGAGCAAAGAAAGGAGAGTGCTGTTCTTTTCAGCAACATAGTTTTTTTGGGTGAATAAAAAAAAAGAAAAAAAAAGAAGAAGAAAAATTAAAGTGTGACAGAAGACAACCCAAACGTGTGCAAAAAAAGAAATATTAAAAAAAATAAAATATTTTCTCATCACCAACACCAGAGCGCACTTACTTTCAAGAGACCTGTCAGGTGTCAGCCTCCCTCCTCTTCCCAAGTAGCACCACTCCCATTCGCCCTCCCAAATCTGACATCTCTTGACAAAATCCCACCCCGAAATGATCGAAACGCCCCCGCCCCTCCCGCCATTTCTCCCGGTCGAATCCGTAATTCTTCCCATCTCCGCTGTCCTCTTTCGTCAACTCACCCTCCAAAAAACCTCCGCTTTCTCCCTCCTCGGCCGAACTGTCCGAAACGATCTTTGCGAAAAAAGTCGGATCTTTTTAGAGAGAGAGAGAGAGTGAGATGGACGGCGGCGGAGGCAGCCAGGCCCACAGGGCGGAGGCGGAGCGGTGGCTCACGGCGGCGGCGAAGCTCCTGGCGACCCGCGACTTCCACGGGGCCCGCACCTTCGCGATCCGGGTCCGCGAGTCCGACCCGGGCCTCGACCTCGCCGACCACATGCTCGCCGTCGTCGACGTCCTCCTCGCCGGCGAGTCCCGCGTCGTCAGCGACCAGCCCGACTGGTACGCCGTCCTCCAGCTCGGCCACCTCACCCAGAACCTGGAGCTCATCGCCTCCCACTTCCGCCGCCTCGCAGTCCTCCTCGCCCCCGACCGCAACCGCTTCCCCTTCGCCGATCAGGCCCTCCGCCTCGCCTCCGACGCCTGGTCGGTGCTGTCCAGCCCCGCCAAGAAGGCGGCGTACGACAACGAGCTGAAGCTCGGCTTGCTGGGCCAGCTCGGGAATCAGACGCCCCCCTCGCGGAACGTCAGGGGCGGCGACGGGCACGCGCCGGCGGCGGAGGACGAGAGGCCGTTCTTCGGGAACGGCACGCCGGTGCAGCCCCGGCCTACCCGGCCGGCGAGCCAGGCTACCGAGTCGGCGTCGGCCAGCTTCTGGACCGCGTGCCCCTACTGTTTCTATCTCTATGAGTACCCTAGGGTTTATGCCGAGTGCGTGCTCAGGTGCCAGAATTGCAAGAGGGCGTTTCAGGCGGTGGCGGTACCGTCGCCGCCCGTGTCGGAGAAAGATACGCACTTTTCTTGTTGGGGGTTCTTCCCAATTGGGTTTCCGGGGTTACTGAATCAATCGGAGGGCGCCTCTGGTTGGATGCCTATGTCGCCTATGGTCGCGTGCCCTGCTCCTGGGCAAGAAACAACTTCTCAGGCAGGGCGGAAAGGTGGCAATGCTGGGCAGAAACCTGCCCCGAGGGTGTATTATGATGACGATGACGACGATGACGATGTTTATGTAGAGCTTTCGGAATCGAGTGAGGATTCTGGTGAAGAATGGGGGAGTAAAAGAAAGACGAGGAGAGTCGGGAAGAAGAGTCTGGGGAGTAGAAGTGCTGCTAGCAGAATGCCAATAGAGAGAACAAGAAGACGGAATGTGGATGCGAGTGAGCAGGGGAATGGTGGCGGTGGGGATGATGTGGTCAGTGGGACTGCTGCAAAGGTGGGGACAGGGCGGAGTCAAGTAAGAAGGCGACAGAGTCGAGTAAGAAGCTGACGGGGAGTTCTACAAGGAAACAGTCGGGAAAAGCGGCAATGGGTAAGTTGGATTTGAATGTGGAGTTCAGTAACGAGGTGGAAGAGCCTGCAAGAGTTGTGAGTCAAGGGAATAGGACAGGAAATGGTGAGGAGGATAATATTGAAGGGACTGGGTTTTTTGAAGGTCTTGATGAGTTCCTGAGCAGTCTGCCTATACTTTCTGTGGTCAATGACGATAAGGTTAAGGCTGCTTAGGGTAGTAAGGCTGCTTTCATTGTTGCTTTTTGTAGTTCTCTTTTGCATGGTTGTTTGTTGTATTTTAACCTGTGGAGGTACTGGCAATTCCCTTGTCATGTTCTCCTAGCCCTTTGATCTTGTAGTAAAGCTAGTGTATATTATGTAGCAACCTTTTCTAACTTCTCCGGTGGTTTTTATTTTTTTTACCTCCTTGGGATCTTCTGGTTGTCCCAAGATGGATAAATGATAAAACATGAGGAGTTCTCTCTAAGTATGCTTGGACTTTTCTCACGTTTTATGCTTGCAAATGCACATTTGCATGGAAATTTTATTCTTGTGCTTTATCTATTTTGTTGATGATTGGTTCTGGTGATGAAGTTTTTGGTTTACTTGATGACTTAATTTCGAGATGTTGAAGGATGTTGGAGTTGGAAGAGAAAATGTGATTCATTTTTAAGCATTGTGGTGTTAAAGAGGAGGAGGTAAAGTATTTAAACCCACACATGGCTTCTTTTTCTGAGTCAAACCATTGTATTCAATTAAAAAAGATGCTAATGAGAAGATCCACGCACTGTCTACTGAACTGTTCTCCTCCTCTGGGGCTGACATATTTGTAACACTATGTGGAGTCTTAGTATGATTAGTCTAGGTTTTGTACTTTTGTTCTCCTTTTGGCGAATGAACTCAATAAAATTCTTTCTCTAATTGTCTGTTCTAGTGGTGACAGATACATAGTTTGAAATATAGGTAGAGCTTGAGATGCCCCATTAATCATCTTGCTTGAGTTAGAAAGACCTTAGATTAGTTAGATAAGCTTCATTTGTCATTCTGACTTGATACTTTATGGAGTGTTGACTGTGTCAGACATGCTGAGCATAATCCAGGATACAGCTCATGGTTGTAGGCTAGCTTAAGCAGCAATGGTTTTTCCAGGGCCAGTTATTTTGACTGAATATTGAATCTGGGTGAGATGAAAGTTGGCATTTTATTCTGCAGCAGACCTTTTCTTTGATGGGTTTCAATGTGCTTGGTTATTGTTTCGTTGATTTCTGAGCTTAATGCACCACTTCATTCTCGATTATAGCTTCCTTTTTAAACAGCCATTTAAATTATTATTAATGTTATGGTAGTGGAAAAGAATGGAACTCTCCTGTGTTCTGCTCGTCATTGCTGCTGTTCTCCTTTTGACTGGGAATGAAAAGGATCCATTTATCCTTCTGACAGTTTCTGCTTTTAGTATTTTCTCATTTTTTCCCCTGTTCCATGGAATTTATGGTGGACCAGTTCTGGCATTCTCCCTCTTTTCCAAGTTCCACAGTAATTATCTCTATCGGCTTTGACATTCCATATTTGTGGTTTTTTATTTCTTTTGCATGGATTCCAAGGAGAAAAAGGCATCTTTGCATTTGGCCTTCTATTAGTGCGAAGGGACCTTCTTGTCTGTCCAGCATTCTGCTCATGTCTGTTGATCTCCTTCCCGGTTGTCAGAGTATCTGTGTCCCTTCACAGAGAGAGAGAGGTTTTTGATGTCTTCAGCGGCTTGTGGAGTCTGATATATGGATGTTCGCTTTCAATTTTCTTCACTTATTCTCTTTTGTTAACAGTCATAGAACAGCGAAGTGATGTGTTCTTGACATCAAAAGCTTCTATGCTTGAATTGGTCCACCATCTCTGGATGTTGAGTGTACCATGTAGAATTTTGCTAATAATAAGTTCTGGCTACCATGTAGTTATGTGCATCGTCTACTTTGTTGGTGCTGAAGATTTTTTAATTTGCAATGTCTCTTTGGACAACTCCAGTTTGATTTATGTAGATAAACTGTTTGGTATATTTCGAAGGAGAAAAACCAAGGCAGGCATTGGTGTGGGATCATGATGATACATGCATAACTTTAACATATATGATTTGCATAAATAGTTTGGCTTTAACATTAACTGGTTGAAACGTTCTACTTTGAAAGAGCATCAAAGTAAAAAGTGTTCTTCCTGTCTCTTATGAATTTCTAATGGACCAAACTAGTGCTGGTAATTGTTTTTATTCTATTATTTATTATTAAGAACTGTAGCATGGGATGACATTTGCTGATTCAGGAACAGCACAGGCTTCATGTGTCAATTTGGCAATATATTGTTTATATATATTCATACAGCCTAGCTTAAAGCAGAGAGTTTAATTTGGTAGAGGAAAGCAATGGTTTTGGTTGTTTGTGCTGTGGCATCCGTAGCTGATGAAGCAGATAACAGAAATCTGAAAATATGATACAATTCCATAATCTCAACAATTTTATCTCGAATGGTTTGGAGCTCCATTGAATTTAGGTCTGCGGCTGGTTGTTGACCTTTGAAGGCATCTTTTCTTGGTGTCACATGCCATACAAGCAGAAGGGGCAGGTTTGAGATGTGAAAAGTTTTGTTAATTGTATGAAAGAATTGAAGACAATTGCTTATTGGAGAAAGGCAAAGTTCACTGGCATCTTCGCCAAGAAAGACTACACAAAGTTGTTGCAGGTATGTGTGATCACCGACCTGTCTCCATCGATGCTCTAGCAGCTTCTCCTATGGTTGAAAAAAGACAATTGAAGCTGCGGGTTGGTTTGTCGTCCTTTTAGACATTTGGGTCTCAACTTGTGCAGTTGGTTCCTTGGATCAGTTGCTATGAATATATCGTGTACTCTCTTTTGGACTGGTAGCTTGTTGTATTTCGAGTTAAAGGCTTATCTCCATTGTTAGAAAACCAGTCAGGTCTATTATGCCACCTTGTTTATACTCTTGTCCTTGATCTGTTTCCCCCTTTTTCTGGACCCTTTTTGGCATAATCTTCTGTGTTTCCTGAAATTTCCAGTTTACAAGGCAATTTGGGGTTGAATTGTTGAACTCAAATTTTTTACCTTTAAAAACAGTTCTTCAAAAGCAAATTACTCGGGATGTGAAACTAGTTCGACCAAAAATGCATACTTTCCCTGTGTAGGACGAACTTCCTTGTCGAATACCCTCAATGACAATACAGTATTCACGCTTGCATAACTCGAGTGGAAGCCATGCAATTGCAAATCGTTATCTTTGCTGATGACCCTCAGCAAAGTTACCTGGCCATACTCAGAATTTATTGCATTTTATAGTTTCGTCCTGTTACCATGCTCTACAGAAGCGTGATTCATACTACAAGATGTGGAGGTCTTTAATCCTATAACAGCATATGAAAGTTCAGATGAGAATGATTGTTTTTCAACCAAATTGGACGAGATACAGCAATTCCAACGGCTTCTCTTGTAAGCTTTGCCAACTGATCTTATGCTCTGGTAGCATTTGGCCGTTGGGAGGGTAGGAGGTGGGATACAATATCTGGCGACATGTTCTTGCCGGATTAATATGGATTAGACTTAAAACCCTTCATGTAAGGGCCAGGGCTTGTGCATGACTACCGACCCGCCGACCTGGGTAGGAGCTGAGAAGTTTTAGGAAATAGGAAACTCTAGGGAAAAAGGGGAAATTGAAGTAGCTATTGCGAGATTGTCCTGATGCATTTCAAAAAAGGGAAAATTAAATTTATTGTAATTGTGTTAATTCAGTCCAATTTTTTTTTAATCAATTTATTTCTAAACCTTTCGTAATTATACTAATTCAATTCATTTAGTTAAATTTGGCTAGCTGGCAATGATGTGGATGTCGACGGGCACCAATTGTTGAGTGAATGCTAATGTGGTAATATTTATCGTTTTTTTTTATTTAATTTTTTTCCAATTCTTTCTCATTCCTCTAGCCAGTCGCCACCGATTAGAGGTGAGGGCAAAGGTTGGCCTAGGCCAATCATGGTGAGGGTGAGGCCTTGCTAGATCTAGGGATGCTTAGCCTCACCTAGCCATTGGGAGGGGCCTCAACGCCATTGGGTGCACTCGCCATAGTTGGGGAGGTTGACCTTGCCATGATTGGGTGAGGCTCATCCTAGCCAATGGCCCTTGGGGGCGAGCCTCGCCATTGGTTGATGGCAATTAGCCAAAGGAAGGAGAAAGAAAAAAAAAGAATTAAAGAATTAAAAAAAAAAAAAAAAAAAATTACTACGTCAATGTTTGTCGGTCCACATTAGTGTTGATTGGCTCAATATGGCCGGATGAACTTAATTGACATAAATATAAAATGTTTATAACTAAATTGACAAAAAAATTATGATTAAATTGATACAATTATAATGGATTTATGATTTTTTTTTGATAATTTCTCGTTCAATAAATTAAACCTTTACGGTTCCAGATTTTATTATCCTGTCCTTTCATAACAATACTTATTGTTGTGATATTCACATTCCTTCCTTGTTGCGCCCAAAATGCATCAGGATTCTCCCCTCTCATAGATAAACCAAAAGTGCAGTAATCTTTTGCATTCTACACCTTGCTCTCCTATGCCCTGATTAGCATCTTCCAGTTCTAGGATCGAATCGCTCCTTTCATTTGCCCCCCGTGAACCCCCAGGCCCCGCCACCAGAATTGAGCAAGCAAAGCATTCATATCGCCATACCGATTGCGTATGAAATTTGGGTTGTCAATGAGTATGTGCGGAATCGCACGAGCCATTGCCTTCAATGTCTTGTCTTTTTCCCTTTCGATTACACGCTTTTTTCTCTCCTACTTTTCCCAAGTTGTTGTCAAAGCCTAAGATATGAAAATCTGAACACTAAAAGCAGAATCGACAATCTAAAAGACGTAGCGTGGAAATTTTGGTAAGCTACTTTATCAAAAGAAAAAAAGGGGAGATGACATCATTTGCAGATTTGCAAAGATGCTGTGGCAATTGGTGAGGAGGTCGCCATCGCCTTTGTGGACGGATGGCAACCCCATCGCGGTGGTCATCGTGTCCAGAATTTTATCAGGCGAGAGAGACGGAGAGGATGGCAGTGAAGTTCATGATAGGCACCACGATCATGGTGCTTTGTTCTTCTGTCGAGGCTAACACCAACGAGAATGTTGATAATGCTAACTATGACAACGTTGTATATATATATATATATTTATGTACTTATTGCATTATGGCTAATCCAAACCAAAATTTTTCAATTGAATCAATTTTATTTTAAACTATTTACTTTGTGTCAATTTAATTTATCAGATCAAATTTAGCTAGAAATTGCTAACTAGCCATCCTATGTAGCATGATTGGTGCTTACACTTTTCAATTTAATTTTTTCGAATTATTATTTATATATTTCTTTCTTTCTTTCTTTTTTCCTTTCATTTTGGCCTGTTGGGGCTAACCGTTCTCAGGGGTCATATCTGGGTGGGGCCTGGGCGAGGGCATTCTCCCACCCTCACTTGTGGCTGGCTGTGACCAAGGGCGCAAATGCCTTCTCCTCCTGCTAGCCAAATGAAAGGAAGAAAAAGAAAGAAAAATATTAGAAAATTATAAATTATAAAAAATTATAAAAAATTCAAAAATTATTAAAAACATCAATGTTAGTGCTGGCTATATCAAATAAGATGAGTGGCATCCACATGAGTTAGTTGGCACCAACAAAATATTTATGACTAAATTGATTTAATTAAACGGCTTGAGACTGAATTGACACAAATATAATATATTGATAACTTTTTTGGTATTTTCCCACATGCAAATAGAAGGAAGGCAAATAACCGTGATATCCCACTCGTCTTTTTTATCCCCAAAATTTCTTAGTTTGAATCAAATGAGTTCAATCGAAATCCATTATTCGAATCAAATGAGTTCAATCCTAGTCCATTAAAACCCAAGATGACATGTCTTGTATTTTTGATTGCCGATTCTTTTTTTCGTTTGATTAAAATGAATTTGGTCCGAACCATTAAAGTCCACATATAGTTGGGTTTTTTTTCTTAACCATTTTAAATCTATTTTATATAAGTTTAAATGACCCTTTTCAACTCGGTCCACTGAATGTAAGTCAAAAATTAATTTAGTGAGAAAAAATTGAAAAGAAAACATACTTGTGCAGAGTAAGATTCTTTTTGGCTTTTTTCTAACCAAAATGATACAGCTGATGGTTACATTACATGCTTTTGAAGCCTAGAGTTGGCAAGATCATTCTGGGATTGTTTGATTTGCTCAAATCGTGTTGAACATATGGAAATGAAATTGGTTTCGAAGTTGAGCTAACACTCTGCTAGTTTTCCTACCAAAACATACTTGCAATCTCCCTAATCTCCACGTCCCCATCTTTAAAAACCCCAACCAAGCCATCCCTCAAACACACCACCACCTTCACTTGAGATTCATAGCTCCTCACCATCGAAGTTCTTCAATTTGCTAGTCAATTCCATAATGGCAAACTATCAGAGGTTTGTGCACATTTTGGGGTTGTTTGTCCTTGCTCTGTCCTTGATGATCGATGAGAATTCTGTTGAAGCTCGCCAACTTTTGGAGTTAGCGTTGCCTGAAGTGCTTGAATTACCCAAGCCTGAATTGCCTCACCTTCCTGATATTCCGAGTCTACCCAAGCCAGAATTGCCATCTTTGCCAAAAGTTGAATTGCCGTCGGTTCCTGAACTTCCAAAGCCTGAATTACCAACAATACCGAAGCCAGAATTACCAGAAGTGCCTGAACTACCCAAACCTGAATTGCCTCATCTTCCTGACATTATGAGCCTGCCCAAGCCAGAATTGCCTAAAGTGCCTGAATTACCTAAGCCTGAATTGCCTCACCTTCCCGACATTCCGAGCCTACCCAAGCCAGAATTGCCATCTTTGCCAAAAGTTGAATTGCCGTCCGTTCCTGAACTTCCAAAGCCTGAATTACCAACAATACCGAAGCCAAAATTACCAGAAGTGCCTGAACTACCCAAACCTGAATTGCCTCATCTTCTCGACATTATGAGCCTGCCCAAGCCAGAATTGCCTGAAGTGCCTGAATTACCTAAGCCCGAATTGCCTCACCTTCCCGACATTCCGAGCCTACCCAAGCCGTAATTGCCATCTTTGCCAAAAGTTGAATTGCCGTCCGTTCGAACTTCCAAAGCCTGAATTACCAACAATACCGAAGCCTACCCAAACCTGAATTGCCTCATCTTCCCGAAGTGCCTGAACCGCATTCCAAACCCGAATTGCCTCATCTTCCCAAAAGACATTGTGAGCCTACCTTCCAAGCCCGAATTACCAACAATACCGAAGCACAGATTACCGAAGTGCATGAGCGCCCAAACCCGAATGCCTCATCTTCACATTGTGCCTACCTAAAGCCGAATCTGCCGCGAAATGCTCCTGAATTGCCAAAGCCGGAATTGCCATCTTTGCCAAAAGTCGAATTGCCGTCGCTTCCTGAGTTGCCCAAACCAGAATTACCAACAATACCGAAGCCAGAATTACCATAAGTGCCTGAACTACCTCATCTCCCCGATTTCCCTAAGCCAACGCTACCATTCGTTCCCACAATTCCGAAAGACATGTCTGTTTCCACTACTACTCCTTGAAGCTATGTAGCAAGTTCGTTGTTGGGTTATACTATCATGTAATTCACTAATGTTATCCCTGTCTATTGTAATGATCTGAGCATGCCTTAGATCCTATACATGTACTTGATTATGACAGTTTGTGATATGAAGTGATGTTTGTTATGTAGATTTACTTTAAGAAATCATAAAGAAGGATAAATTTGGTGTTTGACATCCAAAATTACATACATACATACATACATTACATTACATATATATATATAATGTAATGTATGTATGTATGTATGTATCATTATGCGAAGGGCTAAAATGATTAAAAATCCCAAATTAGTATCCTATGATACATGTACCTCAAACTAATTTTCTTCTCAAAACCCAACCCCCCTCCCCCCAAAAAAATTTGTGCTCTCATGATACGTTTACTCCAAAGTTTTAGCCTAAAAAAAATCCAAAATATTAATTTTCATCACATAAAAAAAAAACCCTAAACTAGTGCCATGATTTGAATCTATCCTTTGTTAAAAAGTTGAAACAGTCGTCTTAATTTGGTAATCTAGAGGGTCTCGAGCTTTTTAGCGAGATAAAACGTTTTTATGGTGTTACATTTAATAATATGTAAAACTAAAGTTTAATGGCAGCACTTGCACCCACTAAACAAAGAAAGATATGCATGCATGGATAAGGCATACTGATTATATCATCAAGTTCAAACAATCTTATATTTGAGTCACTCATGGAGTTTTTGTCTAACCAAATTTATGAAGTTAGGGGATTATTTTTCTCATCAACCTGGTAATCTAGAGGGTCCAGAGCTTTTTAGCAAGATAAAACTTTTTTATGGTGTTACATTTAATATAATGTAAAACTAAAGTTTAATGGCAGCACTTGCACCCATTGAACAAAGAAAGATATGTATGCATGGATAAGGCATACTGATTATATCATCAACTTCAAACAATCTTATATTTGAGCCACTCATGGAGTTTTTGTCTTACCGAATTTATGAAGTTAGGGGATTATTTTTCTCATCAACCGATTCATCGATGAGCAGCACAGAAAAAGGGCATTATTAGGGCAGTGTCACCACCAAACCAAATGTAAAGTGCCTAATTTGTTCTATCAACATCGAGTACTTGACAGCTTTGCCAAACTGATAGTTTATGATTTTATACCTTGTTTTAACAGCTTTGGCTCTTGCCTTCTCTTTTCTGCATTACTTTCAATCCTAAGAAATCTATTTGCCAGGGTCCATCTAACACAAGTTATATCATATATATATATATAGCAGAGCCCAATTCAGAATTTGCATGAATTTTCTACCCTAAGCTTTTCCTCATTAGATTAATTGGTATCAGTTTGAGATCTGCCAGAAAATTCAATGTTGATCTTCTGCAGCTTTTATAATATACACGCTCATCGGTATCGTTATTAATCACGTGTATATACAAACATAATCCAAATAAACTATTCTCAGTCACTCAAACTTTCCAACTCTCTCATATCTTAGGATTAATGCTTATCACCGTTACCATGATTCATACCTCCTAGATGTCGTCTGGGCACTACTCCTCCGCATCATCTCTTGCTGAGCATCACAATCTGCTCTCCTGGCTTTACGATTCATACAACTCAATGTGAAGTTTCCGTTCCTTTCCACTCGTTGTTTTGTGCACGTACCAGTATCTCATTGTCCTCAACCATCTGAAACATAGCCATAAACCCACTTTGTCCCAAAGTGATAAAACTGATTGGCAAACCAAGCACAAAGCATGAGGGTGTTTGCAAACAGATGCCAGCATTCAACAAACCAAGTTGAAATGAATAAGATCCTAACCCATCTTCAACCTTTCTTCCTAGAAGTAATTTTTGAGTTTACGTTGCAAGATCAGGTATAAAATCCTTGTCTAACATTTCATCTACCAGAATCTGGCCCTCCTTTCTCTTTCTTTCTCTCGTAAAACCAGATACCAGAACCCTGTACGTCATGCCATCTGATTCCAAACCCTTGCTTTGCGCCAACAACCTCAATTTGTTTGCTTCCAGTCTTCCCTATATCAGAAAGATCCTCAAGCAAACAATTAAACGTCACAATGTCTGGTACAATACCTTCTTTAAGCATATTTTCCATCAAAGCAAGTGCTTCTTCCCTTTTCTTCTGCTTCCTCAATCCTTCCACCAAAGTAGTACAAGAATATTCCCCATCTTCCACAGATCAGTAACAACACCAAGTGCTCTATGAGAATTGCCTGAACTGCACAAAGCTTCCACAAGGCCAAAATAATCATACTCCTCAGGCAATACTCTTTTACTTGAAAAACCAATCAGCAATTCACATGCCTCAGCCACTGTTAGACATACTTGATTTACCTTCCCTACAGAGGCCATCGACAAAATCTTGCAACGCAAAAATCGTCTCCTTTAAGCACAATGCATGTACAAATACTTATGGGGGGAAGTCAGCAACAGCATCTTATCTAATTAATAGGTTGCCTACTCGGGTTACGACCAAAATCTCACAAGTCGCACTTGACAACTGGCACCCCAGTTCGATCATCTCATAAGCCATTGCTATCGCATCCTCAAACTTCCTCTCCCCAAAAAACCCCGTGATCAAAGTATTGAAACTGACCACATCTGGGCTGCAACCCTTCTCCTTCATCTCCTTAAAAACCTCCAAAGTCAATCCAAACTGTAAAATTCTACAATAACTACTAATCAAGATATTAAAGGTTATCACATTAGGCTTGACTCTGTTCCTTATCATTTGATCATAGATGGCCAAAGCCCTGGCATGGTCACCCCATTTCACAAATCCATGAATCAAAGCATTATAACTCACTGCACTTGGCCTGCCATCGATCATCTTCTCCATACTCTCAAAAGCAATCACTGCTTCCTCTAGTTTCCGAGCTCTACAATAAGCTTCTATTGAGAATTGAAAGATTGGTTCTGTCCTGGGGCATGAGAAAATTCCATCAGAGCAAGGGCAAGGGTTTGAGGCCGTGAGCGAATTGAGTTGCTCGAAACGGCTTGAAGTAGCGAGAGTGCGAGCCATCCACTCAATGTTGACTGGTCATGGCGATAGGAGTCAATCGTGAGAGGGAAAGAGAGTTTGGACTTAAGAAAGTTCATCAGATTATCATGATTGGTTATAAAGAGAGTCAAGGTTGGTAATGGAGATAGAGAGGGCAGCTTGAGGTCTGAGAGAAGAGAGGGAGGTGGTAAAAAAGATGGTTGAAGAGGTCTGGGAGTGGGTTTTACAATTTGAGGGAGATTCTTCGATGGTGGCTTCACCTGACAGTAGACACATAGAAACCATTAGGGAAATTACAAGGAAGAGATTCACCTGAAATTGGCAATATAGCTCAACCAAATGAGATCCAATATCCATCAAATGCCAAATTCGACCTTATTGATGGATTAAGTTGGTTAACGAATTGGCAAATGGGAATTTAATGCTACTATTTTCATTACCACGAAGCTACTAACCAAAATATGATCATAGGATTTCTCTCATTTCGGTTTCCAAAGCACAGTGAGAAACTCTTGGAACTAATTTCCACATCACCCCGACCCGACTTATGATTTTATAACTTCATTCCAAAACATTTATCTTCTCTGACAAAATGAATAGACAAAAACTAAGTGACCTGTATATATGTCAAAATAAAAGGCTATGAGGGATATAAAAGAAATTAATAGACTTAAAAAACTTTTGTCGAAAATAATTCCCTATTTTACAAAAAAATAAGAGCAATAGGAAACAAGAGGGGTCTTGCAAGCATTTCCTTTCATTTCCCCCTTCCCATTTTACAAAAAACTAATTCCCTATTAAACACATTTGTAACCTCTGATTTATTTTGTCATCTTTAAAACATCCTAAGAAGTCTCCCTAACACCCAACGACAGTGAAGTTCATGATGGGCACCACGATCATGGTGCTTTGTTCTTTTGTTGAGGCTAACACCAACGAGAATATTGATAATGCTAACTATGACAACGTTGCTGGGCTTCTATTATCTGGTGGTTGTTGCCTAGTGGCGGTAGCAACATTGTCATTGGTGTTCTGGTGAGGAGAATTTAAAAAAAAAGTTCCATACTTATTGTTTTATGACTAATTCAATCATAAATCTTTCAATTGAATCAATTTTATTTTAAACTATTTACATTTATGTCAATTCAGTTTATCTTATCAAATTTGGCTGAAAATGGCTAACTAGCCATCCTATGTAGCATGATTGGTGCTTATATAGATAATCTTTTCAATTTAATTTTTTTCAATTAATGTTTATATTTTTCTTTCTTTCATTTTGGCCAGTTAGGGCCTAACTGTTCTTGAGGGTCAATTTGGGTGGGGCCTAGGCGAGGGACTTCTCACACCCTTACTCGCGGTTGGCTGCGAGCAAGGGCACGAATGCCTTCTCCTCCGGATGGCCAAATGAAAGGAAGAAAAAAAAGAAAAAAAAAAAAAAAATAAAAAAATTATTAAAAATATTAATGTTAGTGTCGGCTATATCACAAAAGATGACTGGCGTCCACGTGAATTAGTTGGCACCAACAAAATATTTAGGACTAAATTAATCTAATTAAATGGCCTAAGACTGAATTGACGCAAATGCAATATATTTATAACTTTTTTGGTGTTTTCCCACAAGCAAATAGAAGGAAGGAAAGTAACCGTGATATCCCTCTCCTCTTTTTTATCCCCAAAATCTTCTTAGTTTAAATCAAATGAGTTCAATCCCAATCCATTAAAACGCAAGATGACCTGTCTTGTATTTTTTATTTGCCGATTCTTTTTTTCGTTTGATTAAAATGAATTTGGTCCGAACAATTAAAGTCCACATCTAGTTGGGTTTGTTTTTCTTAACCATTATAAATCTATTTTATATAAGTTTAAATGACCCTTTTCAACTTGGTCCACTGAATGTAAGTCAAAAATTAATTTAGTGAGAAAAAATTGAAAAGAAAACATACTTGTGCAGAGTAAGATTCTTTTTAGCATTTTTCTAACCAAAATAATACAGCTGATGGTTACATTACATGCTTTTGAAGCCTAGAGTTGGCAAGATCATTCTGGGATTGTTTGATTTGCTCAAATCGTGTTGAACATATGTAAATGAAATTGGTTTCGAAGTTGAGCTAACACTCTGCTAGTTTTCCTACCAAAACATACTTGCAATCTCCCTAATCTCCACGTCCCCCTCTTTAAAAACCCCAACAAAGCCATCCCTCAAACACAACACCACCATCTTCACTTGAGATTCATAGCTACCTCACCATCGAAGTTCTTCAATTTGCTAGTCAATTCCATAATGGCAAACTATCACAGGTTTGTGCACATTTTGGGATTGTTTGTCCTTGCTCTGTCCTTGATGATCGGCGAGAATTTTGTTGAAGCTCGCCAACTTTTGGAGTTAGCGTTGCCTGAAGTGCCTAAATTACCTAAGCCTGAATTGCCTCACCTTCCCGACATTCCGAGCCTACCCAAGCCAGAATTGCCATCTTTGCCAAAAGTTGAATTGCCGTCCATTCCTGAACTTCCAAAGCCTGAATTACCAGAAGTGCCTGAACTACCCAAACCCGAATTGCCTCATCTTCCTGACATTATGAGCCTGCCGAAGCCAGAATTGCCTGAAGTGCCTGAATTACCTAAGCCCGAATTGCCTCACCTTCCCGACATTTCGAGCCTACCCAAGCCAGAATTGCCATCTTTGCCAAAAGTTGAATTGCCGTCAGTTCCTGAACTTCCAAAGCCTGAATTACCAACAATACCGAAGCCAGAACTACCAGAAGTGCCTGAACTGCCCAAACCCGAATTGCCTCATCTTCCTGACATTGTGAGCCTACCTAAGCCAGAATTGCCATCTCTGCCAAAAGCCGAATTGCCGCCGCTCCCTGAATTGCCAAAGCTGGAATTGCCATCTTTGTCAAAAGTCGAATTGCCGTCGCTTCCTGAGTTGCCCAAACCAGAATTACCAACAATACCGAAGCCATAATTACCATAAGTGCCTGAACTACCTCATCTCCCCGATTTCCCTAAGCCAACGCTACCATTCATTCCCACAATTCCAAAAGACGTGTCTGTTGCCACTACTAATCCTTGAAGCTATGTAGCGAGTTCGTTGTTCGGTTATACTATCATATGATTCACTAATGTTATCCCTATCTATTGTAATGATCTTAGCATGCCTCAGATCCTATATATGTACTTGATTATGACAGTTTGTGATATGAAGTGATGTTTGTTATGTAGATTTACTTTCAGAAATCATAAAGAAGGATAAATTTGGTGTTTGACATCCAAAATTATATATATATATATATATCATTATGCCAAGGGTTAATATGATTAAAAATCCCAAACTAGTATCCTATGATACATGTACCTCAAACAAATTTTTGTCTCAAAACCCAACCCCCCCCCCTTCCCCTAAAAAAAAAAATTTGTGCTCACATATACGTTTACTCCAAAATTTTAGCCTAACAAAAAACAAAAATACTAATTTTCATCTCATAAAGAAAAATCCTAAACAAGTGCCGTGATTTGAATTTATCCTCTGGTAAAAAGTTGAAACTAGTCGTCTTAATTTGGTAATCTAGAGGGTCCAGAGCTTTTTAGTGAGATAAAACTTTTTTATGGTGTTACATTTAATAAAATGTAAAACTAAAGTTTAATGGCAGCACTTGCACCCACTGAACAAAGAAAGATATGTATGCATGGATAAGGCATACTGATTATATCGTCAACTTCAAACAATCTTATATTTGAGCCACTCATGGAGTTTTTGTCTTACCGAATTTATGAAGTTAGGGGATTATTTTTCTCATCAACCGATTCATCCATGAGGAGCACAGAAAAAAGGGCATTATTAGGGCAGTGTCACCACCAAACCAAATGTAAAGTGCCTAATTTGTTCTATCAACATCGAGTACTTGACAGCTTTGCCAACCTGATAGTTTATGATTTTATACCTTGTTTTAACAGCTTTGGCTATTGCCTTCTCTTTTCTGCATTACTTTCAATCCGAAGAAATCTCTTTGCCAGGGTCTATCTCACACAAGTTATATGATATATATAGCAGAGCCCAATTCAGAATTTGCATGAATTTTCTACTCTAAGCTTTTCCTCATTAGATTAATTGGTGTCAGTTTGAGATCTGCCAGAAAATTCAATGTTGATCTTCTGCAGCTTTTATAATATACACGCTCATCGGTATCGTTATTAATCCCGTGTATATACAAACATAATCCAAATAAAGTATTCTCAGTCACTCAAACTTTCCAACTCTCTCATATCTTAGGATTAATGCTTATCACCGTTACCATGATTCATACCTCCTAGATGTCGTCTGGGCACTACTCATCCGCATCATCTCTTGCTGAGCATCACAATCTGCTCTCCTGGCTTTACGATTCGTACAACTCAATGCGAAGTTTCCATTCCTTTCCACTTGTTGTTTTGTGCACGTTCCATTATCTGTTCTGCTCGCTCCCAGGCTGTACATTGTCCTCAACCATCTGAAACGTAGCCTAAACCCGCTTTGTCCCAAAGTGATAAAACTGATTGGCAAACCAAGCACAAAGCATGAGGGGGTTTGCAAACAGATGCCAGCATTCCAGAGACCAAGTTGAAATGAATAAGATCCTAACCCATCTTCAACCTTTCTTCCTAGACGTAATTTTTGAGTCTGAAAGTCCATCAATCAATCTATTGTACGTTGCAAGATCAGGTATAAAATCCTTGTCTAACATCTCATCTACCAGAATCTGGCCCTCCTTTCTCTTTCTTTCTCTTGTAAAACCAGATACCAGAACCCTGTACGTCATGCCATCTGGTTCCAAACCCTTGCTTTGCGCCAACAACCTCAATTTGTTTGCTTCCACAGTCTTCCCTATATCAGAAAGATCCTCAAGCAAAAAATTAAACGTCACAATGTCTGGTACAATACCTTCTTTAAGCATATTTTCCATCAAAGAAAGTGCTTCTTCCCTTTTCTTCTGCTTCCTCAATTCTTCCACCAAAGTAGTACAAGCAATCAAGCTTGGAATATTCCCCGTCTTCCACAGATCAGTAACAACATCAAGTGCTCTGTGAGAATTGCCTGAACTGCACAAAGCTTCCACAAGGCCAAAATAATCGTACTCCTCAGGCAACACTCTTTTACTTGAAAAACCAATCAGCAATTCACATGCCTCAGCCACTTTACCTTCCCTACATAGGCCATCAACCAAAATCTCACAAGTCGCACTCGACAACTGGCACCCCAGTTCGATCATCTCATAAGCCATTGCGATCGCATCCTCAAACTCCCGAGAAAACCCCCTGATCAAAGTATTGAAACTGACCACATCTGGGCTGCAACCCTTCTCCTTCATCTCCTAAACACCTCCAAAGCCAATCCAAACTGTAAACTTCTACAGTAACTACTAATCAAGATATTAAAGGTTATCACATTAGGCGTGACTCTGTTCCTTATCATTTGATCATAGATGGCCAAAGCCCTGGCATGGTCACCCCATTTCACAAATCCATGAATCAAAGCATTATAACTCACCGCACTCGGCCTGCCATCCATCATCTTCTCCATACTCTCAAAAGCAATCACTGCTTCCTCTAGTTTCCGAGCTCTGCAATAAGCTTCTATTGAGAATTGAAAGATTGGCTCTGTCCTGGGGCATGAGAAAATTCCATCAG
Organism: Eucalyptus polyanthemos subsp. polyanthemos; assembly: GCA_017140185.1. NCBI lineage: Eukaryota > Viridiplantae > Streptophyta > Magnoliopsida > Myrtales > Myrtaceae > Eucalyptus > Eucalyptus polyanthemos. The sequence continues at coordinate 17,310,295 of CM029463.1, read as the reverse complement.
AGCAAGGGCAAGGGTTTGAGGCCATGAACTGGAGAAGCGAATTGAGTTGCTCAAAATGGCTTGAAATAGCGAGAGTGCGAGCCATCAACTCAAATGTTGAGTGGTCAATGCGATAGGAGTCAATCGTGGAGGCCCAACTGAATACATAAAAGTCATAGAGGGTCAAATGAGGGTTGGGGTGGAGTTTGCAATTGAGGAAGTGGAGGAGACTCCTGGGTGAGAGAGGGAAAGAGAGTTTGGACTTAAGAAAGTTCATCAGATTATCGTGATCGGTTATAGAGAGAGTCAGGGTTGGTAATGGAGATAGAGAGGGCAGCTTGAGGTCTGAGAGAAGAGAGGGAGGTGGTGAAGAAGATGGTTGAAGAGGCCTGGGAGTGGGTTTTACAATTTGGGGGAGATTCTTTGATGGTGGCTTCACCTGACAGTAGACACATAGAAACCATTAGGGAAATTACAAGGAAGAGATTCACCTGAAATTGGCAATACAGCTCAACCAAATGAGATCCAATATCCATCAAATGCCAAATTCGACCTTATTGATGGATTAAGTTGGTTATCCATGTGAATTGGCAAATGGGAATTTAATGCTACTATGTTCATTGCCACGAAGCTACTAATCAAAATATGATTATAGGATTTCTCTCATTTCGGTTTCCAAAGCACGGTGAGAAATTCATGGAACTAATTTTCACATCACCGCAACCTGACTTATGATTTTATAACTTCATTCCAAAACATTTATCGTCTCGGACAAAATGACTAGACATAGACTAAGTGACCTGTATATATGTCAAAATAAAAGGCTATGAGGGATATAAAAGAAATTAATAGACTAAAATAACTTTTGTTGAAAATAATTCCCTATTTTACAAAAAAAAAAAAAAAAAAAAAAAAAAAAAAAAAAGAGCAATTGGAAACAAGAGGGGTCTTGCAAGCATTTCCTTTCATTTCCCCCCTCCCTATTTTACAAAAAAATAATAATTCCCTATTAAACACATTATTAACATTTGATTTATTTTGTCATCTTTAAAACATCATGAGGGATTTCTCTAACACCCAACGACAATGAAGTTCACGATGGGCACCATGATCATGGTGCTTTGTTCTTTTGTTGAGGCTAACACCAATGAGAATGTTGATAATGCTAACTATGACAACATTGCTGGGTCTTCTATTATCCGGTGGTTGTTGCCTAGCGGCGATAGCAATATTGTCATTGATGTTCTGGTTTACCCGTTAAACGGGTGGGTCGGGTCGGGTTTGGGTCGGGTCATAAATGATCCAACCCAAATCAACCCATTTAACCCATTTATGATCCATTTAACTAAACTTAAGAAAGCTTATTATTTATTATATATATGATATTGCTAAACTAATTTTAGGGAAAATTTCAAATAAGGATCTGAAGTTGACTAAATTTCTCAAATAAGAACCCAAAATGAACTTTGTGTCAGATAAAAACCTAAGTTGGATCCATTGTCTTAAATAAGGACCTGAAGTGGTTGAATCAATTCTAAATAAGAATCTAAGCTTGCTGATCAGTCAAATATTTGGCATGTATCAAGCACATGACATTTCCGATGACTAGAGTTTGGGCAATTTTGTTAAACAAATATATATATAAGGAAAATTAACAAATCCTAAAACAGAGACAAAAAAACCCTTAGTTTTCTACGATCTTCCCATTCCTTGTACCCATCCTCTGCAAAGTCAAAGACCAAAGTTCTCCCATTCCTTGAAACCATCCTCCATAAAGTTGAAGACCCAAATTCTTCACTAGTTGGGGCACGAATTCAAAAACAAGAAGAAAACCAGATGCTTCTTTCTTTGTTTACGGAGACCCAAATTTTCCACTGGTCGAGCAAGGCGAGGAGCGACAAGAATCGAGTCACGATGATGACCGGGCAGCAATTTGGTTGGGGAGCAGCGGGGGAGAAGAAAGAAGGAAACATAAACATCTAAATGAATAATTTAAACTTAATTAATTTAGAATTTTCCCTCTTTTTTCCAATCACAAATTTCTGACAAAATTGCCTCGATTTTAATCGCCGAAAAATGTCTACCGACGAACTAAGGTCCTCAATGGAGATTAACTTGATCACTTCGGGTCCTTATTTGACACAAAATTCACTTCGGGGCATTATTTGAAACAATGGGTCCACCTCGGGTCCTTATATGATACAAAGCTCACTTTCGGTTTTATTTGAGAAAATATATTCACTTCAGGTCCTTATTTGGAATTTTCCCATAATTTTATACAACACAAATTTAAAGGACAATTTTTATAATTTAAATCTATATATATATATTAAATAAATAGAATTTTAATTAATTTTATTTTTTAAATTAAATTTTTAAATTATTGTTATTTTTAAATATAATTTTTCATTTTATTTTTTATTTTTTGTTCTTCTTCTTCTTTGGTCGGGCCGGCCACAACGACGGTCGGTGGCCGGCCACAGGCGACCTGGAGCTCGCTCGGCTCGTTGACATTGGTGAGGCCTTCACCTCGCCGGTGTCAAGCTAGCTCAAGCTTGCCCCTCGCCGGATCTGGTGAGCTTGAGGCGCGCCGGCGTTGGGCGAGCTCGAGCTCGCCCCTCACCGGATCTAGCGAGACTCGAGCCTCGCCGGATGTTGGCGGGGCCTCTGCCTCACCAAATCTGGCGAGCTCGAGGCTTGCTGACGTCGGGCGAGCTTGAGCCTTGTCGGGCGTCGATGAGGCCTCCACCTCGCCAGATCCGGCGAGCTTGAGCTCGCCCGACACCAGCGAGCTCGGGGCTTGCTTGGCCGGTTGCCGACCATCACCGTGCCGGCGACGGAGGAAGAAGAAATAAAAAATAATTAAAATAATTAAATAAAATATAATTATAATTTCGGTTTCTTTTAAAAAAATTTTTTTGTAAAATTAAAGAGAGAAGAGAGAGATTGTGAGGTTTTGGGTGAAAATAAATGAGTTCATTTTTAATGGGTTAATAAATGGGTCTTAAATGAGTGAGCTCTTTGACCCATTTAAGACCAATATATCTTAGTCTTGACCCATCAAAACCCATTATAGGTGCTTTTGGAAATAGGCTTGACCCATTAACGACCCATTTAAACATAAATGAGTCCATAATGGGTTAATGACTCATTTTGACACCTCTATGTTCTGGCGTGGAGAATTTAAAAAATATCTATATATATACTTATTGTATTATGACTAATTCAATCCTAAATCTTTCAATTGAACCAATTTTATTTTAAACTATTTACGTTTGTGTTAATTCAGTTTATCTTATCAAATTTGGCTGAAAATTGCTAACTAGCCATCTTATGTAGCATGATTGGTGCTTATATGGATAATTTTTTCAATTTAATTTTTTTGAATTATTGTTTATATTTTTCTTTCTTTTCATTTTGGCTAGTTAGGGCCTAACCATTCTTGAGGGTCAATTTGGGTGGGGCCTGGGCGAGGGACTTCTCACACCCTTACTCGCGGCTGGCTGTGAACAAGGGCATGAATGCCTTCTCCTCTGGCTGGCCAAATGAAAGGAAGAAAAAGAAAGAAAGAAAATTAAAAATTATTAAAAATGTTAATGTTAATATTGGCTATATCACATAAGATGACTGATATCCATGTGAATTAGTTGGCACTATCAAAATATTTAGGACTAAATTAATTTAATTAAACGGCCTATGACTGAATTGACACAAATGCAATATATTTATAACTTTTTTGGTGTTTTCCTACAAGCAAATAGAAGGAAGGAAAGTAACCGTGATATCCCTCTCCTCTTTTTTATCCCCAAAATCTTCTTAGTTTAAATCAAATGAGTTCAATCCCAATCCATTAAAACCCAAGATGACCTGTCTTGTATTTTTTATTTGCCGATTCTTTTTTTCGTTTGATTAAAATGAATTTGGTCCGAACCATTAAAGTCCACATCTAGTTGGGTTTGTTTTTCTTAACCATTATAAATCTATTTTATATAAGTTTAAATGACCCTTTTCAACTTGGTCCACTGAATGTAAGTCAAAAATTAATTTAGTGAGAAAAAATTGAAAAGAAAACATACTTGTGCAGAGTAAGATTCTTTTTAGCATTTTTCTAACCAAAATAATACAGCTGATGGTTACATTACATGCTTTTGAAGCCTAGAGTTGGCAAGATCATTCTGGGATTGTTTGATTTGCTCAAATCGTGTTGAACATATGTAAATGAAATCGGTTTCGAAGTTGAGCTAACACTCTGCTAGTTTTCCTACCAAAACATACTTGCAATCTCCCTAATCTCCACGTCCCCCTCTTTAAAAACCCCAACAAAGCCATCCCTCAAACACAACACCACCATCTTCACTTGAGATTCATAGCTACCTCACCAACGAAGTTCTTCAATTTGCTAGTCAATTCCATAATGGCAAACTATCACAGGTTTGTGCACATTTTGGGATTGTTTGTCCTTGCTCTGTCCTTGATGATCAGCGAGAATTCTGTTGAAGCTTGCCAACTTTTGGAGTTAGCGTTGCCTGAAGTGCCTGAATTACCTAAGCCTGAATTGCCTCACCTTCCCGACATTCCGAGCCTACCCAAGCCAAAATTGCCATCTTTGCCAAAAGTTGAATTGACGTCAGTTCCTGAACTTCCAAAGCCATAATTACCAACAATATTGAAGCCAGAATTACCAGAAGTGCCTGAAGTACCCAAACCCGAATTGCCTCATCTTCCCGACATTATGAGCCTGCCCAAGCCAGAATTGCCTGAAGTGCCTGAATTGCCTCAGCTTCCCGACATTCCGAGCCTACCCAAGCCAGAATTGCCATCTTTGCCAAAAGTTGAATTGCCGTCCATTCCTGAACTTCCAAAACCTGAATTACCGACAATACCGAAGCCAGAATTACCAGAAGTGCCTGAACTACCCAAACCCGAATTGCCTCATCTTCCCGACATTATGAGCCTACCGAAGCCAAAATTGCCTGTAGTGCCTGAAGTGCCTGAATTGCCTAAGCCTGAATTGCCTCACCTTCCCGACATTCCGAGCCTACCCAAGCCAAAATTGCCATCTTTGCCAAAAGTTGAATTGCCGTCCGTTCCTGAACTTCCAAAGCCTGAATTACCAACAATACCAAAGCCATAATTACCAAAAGTGCCCGAACTACCTCATCTCCCTGATTTCCCTAAGCCAACGCTACCATTTGTTCCCACAATTCCGAAAGACATGTCTGTTTCCACTACTAAACCTTGAAGCTATGTAGCGAGTTCGCTGTTGGGTTATACTATCACGTGATTCACTAATTTATCCCTGTCTATTGTAATGATATGAGCATGCCTCAGATCCTATACATGTACTTGATTATGATAGTTTGTGATATGAAGTGATGTTAGTTATGTAGATTTACTTCCCCCACCCCCCTCCCCCAAAAAAAAATTGTGCTCTCATGATACGTTTACTCCAAAATTTTAACCTAACAAAAATATAAAATACTAATTTTCATCTCATAAAGAAAAATCCTAAACAAGTGCCGTGATTTGAATTTATCCTCTGGTAAAAAGTTGAAACGAGTCGTCTTAATTTGGTAATCTAGAGGGTCCAGAGCTTTTTAGTGAGATAAAACTTTTTTATGGTGTTACATTTAATAAAATGTAAAACTAAAGTTTAATGGCAGCACTTGCACCCACTGAGCAAAGAAAGATATGTATACGTGGATAAGGCATACTGATTATATCATCAACTTCAAACCCAAATGTAAAGTGCCTAATTTGTTCTATCAACATCGAGTACTTGACAGCTTTGCCAAACTGATAGTTTATGATTTTATACCTTGTTTTAACAGCTTTGGTTCTTGCCTTCTCTTTTCTGCATTACTTTCAATCCTAAGAAATCTATTTGCCAGGGTCCATCTAACACAAGTTATATCATATATATATATAGCAGAGCCCAATTCAGAATTTGCATGAATTTTCTACCCTAAGCTTTTCCTCATTAGATTAATTGGTATCAGTTTGGGATCTGCCAGAAAGTTCAATGTTGATCTTCTGCAGCTTTTATAATATACACGCTCATCGGTATCGTTATTAATCACGTGTATATACAAACATAATCCAAATAAACTATTCTCAGTCACTCAAACTTTCCAACTCTCTCATATCTTAGGATTAATGCTTATCACCGTTACCATGATTCATACCTCCTAGATGTCGTCTGGGCACTACTCCTCCGCATCATCTCTTGCTGAGCATCACAATCTGCTCTCCTGGCTTTACGATTCATACAACTCAATGCGAAGTTTCCGTTCCTTTCCACTCGTTGTTTTGTGCACGTACCAGTATCTCATTGTCCTCAACCATCTGAAACATAGCCATAAACCCACTTTGTCCCAAAGTGATAAAACTGATTGGCAAACCAAGCACAAAGCATGAGGGTGTTTGCAAACAGATGCCAGCATTCAACAAACCAAGTTGAAATGAATAAGATCCTAACCCATCTTCAACCTTTCTTCCTAGAAGTAATTTTTGAGTTTGAAAGTCCATCAATCAATCTATTGTACGTTGCAAGATCAGGTACAAAGTCCTTGTCTAACATCTCATCTACCAGAATCTGGCCCTCCTTTCTCTTTCTTTCTCTTGTAAAACCAGATACCAGAACCCTGTACGTCATGCCATCTGGTTCCAAACCCTTGCTTTGCGCCAACAACCTCAATTTGTTTGCTTCCACAGTCTTCCCTATATCAGAAAGATCCTCAAGCAAACAATTAAACGTCACAATGTCTGGTACAATACCTTCTTTAAGCATATTTTTCATCAAAGCAAGTGCTTCTTCCCTTTTCTTCTGCTTCCTCAATCCTTCCACCAAAGTAGTACAAGCAATCAAGCTTGGAATATTCCCCATCTTCCACAGATCAGTAACAACATCAAGTGCTCTATGAGAATTGCCTGAACTGCACAAAGCTTCCACAAGGCCAAAGTAATCGTACTGTTGGAATTTGTGATCCAATTCTAGAAACTTCAAGATAGATTTGAGCTAGAAAATTCAAGAAAATTCTAGAAGAGTCTACAAGCTGCCATCTCTTGTAATTTCTAGAATACTCCATTTTATGTTACTATAAAATAATGGTAGTTATTTGTAAAGACTTCTCTACCGACTTTGGCAGCTTATGTAAAGGAGCAAGTGCTCCATGTTTTGAGGTGGGAGCTAACTATAAAAACCACATCATGTAGCTCCCTTACCAACACCTCCTTCAATTATTATAAAATTATTTTACAAACTAGTGAAACTATCTTTGTCCTTCAATAATCATATCCTGTCCCTTATCCATCATCTACAAACTACACCATACACTTGCACACATCATCACTAACCAAAAACTATCACTAATACTAAAACCATGCTTCCTTAGCGTGCACATTTAAAATTTTAACATGGTATCAAAGCTAGGCATATCGGATGGTTATGGGCGTTTGTCCTCACCATCCTCAACTAAGAAAGCCAGAGCCCGAGCGAGAGCCAACAGAGCTAGAGCCGGAGCCAGAGCCAGAATCAAAGGCCAGAGCCCGAGCGAGAGCTAACAGAGCTGGAGTCAGAGCTAGAGCCAAAACCAAAGCTGGAGCCAGAGCCAGAGCCTACGAGAGCCAGAGCTAGAGCCCGAGCTAACAACAACAACTAAGAGCATTTTGATGCCCGAGACATATGACATTGTTGAAAAAAAGACATGCACATTCCAAGGTAGGTGCAAGTGTTTCGACAAGAGAATGCAAGGGATCGTAGAATGTAAGGGATTGTGGAACGAAAACGGAATAAAAGACATGGGACAAATTACAAGAGAAATTTCAAGGTACGTCTGAGACTTTATAACACAAGTCCAGAGTATCCCGAAATTGGATCAAGGGGGAGTGTTGGAATTTGTGATCCAATTATAGAAACCTCAAGAAAGATTTGAGCTAGAAAATTCAAAAACAATTTTAGAAAAGTCTACAAGCTGCCATCTCTTGTAATTTCTAGAATACTCCATGTTAAAATAATAGTAGCTATTTGTAGAGAAGTCTAGAGACTTCTCTACCGACTTTGGCAGCTTATATAAAGGAGCAAGTGCTCCATGTTTTGGGGTGGGAGCTAACCATAAAACCAACACCTCCTTCAACTATTGTAAAATTATTTCATAAACTAGTAAAACTATTTGTGTCATTCAATAATCATATCTTGTCCTTTATCCATCATCTACAAACTACACCATACACTTGCACACAATATCACTAACCAAAAACTATCACTAATACCAAAACCATGCTTCCGCAATGCACATTTAAATTTTTAACACATACTCCTCAGGCAACACTCTTTTACTTGAAAAACCAATCAATAATTCACATGCCTCATCCACTTTACCTTCCCTACATAGGCCATTGACCAAAATCTCACAAGTCACACTCGACAACTGGCACCCCAGTTCGATCATCTCATAAGCCATTGCGATCGCATCCTCAAACTTCCTCTCCCAAGAAAACCCCGTGATCAAAGTATTGAAACTGACCACATCTGGGCTGCAACCCTTCTCCTTCATCTCCTAAACACCTCCAAAGCCAATCCAAAATGTAAATTTCTACAATAACTACTAATCAAGATATTAAAGGTTATCACATTAGGCGTGACTCTATTCCTTATCATTTGATCATAGATGGCCAAAGCCTTGGCATGGTCACCCCATTTCACAAATCCATGAATCAAAGCATTATAACTCACCGCACTCGGCCTGACATCAATCATCTTCTCCATACTCTCAAAAGCAATCACCGCTTCCTCTAGTTTCCGAGCTCTGCAATAAGCTTCTATTGAGAATTGAAAGATTGGCTCTGTCCTAGGGCATGAGAAAATTCCATCAAAGCAAGGGCAAGGGTTTGAGGCCATGGACTGGAGAAGCGAATTGAGTTGCTCAAAACGGCTTGAAATAGCGAGAGTGCGAGCCATCCACTCAAACGTTGAGTGGTCATGGCGATAGGAGTTAATCGTGGAATCCCAACTGAATACATAAAAGTCATAGAGGGTCAAATGAGGGTTGGGGTGGAGTTTGCACTTGAGGAAGTGGAGGAGACTCCTGGGTGTGAGAGGGAAAGAGAGTTTGGACTTAAGAAAGTTCATCAGATTATCGTGATCGGTTATAGAGAGAGTCAGGGTTGGTAATGGAGATAGAGAGGGCAGCTTGAGGTCATAGAGAAGAGAGGAAGGTGGTGAAGAAGATGGTTGAAGAGGTCTGGGAGTGGGTTTTACAATTTGGGGGAGATTCTTTGATGGTGGCTTCACCTGACAGTAGACACATAGAAACCATTAGGGAAATTACAAGGAAGAGATTCACCTGAAATTGGCAATATAGCTCAACCAAATGTGATCCAATATCCATCAAATGCCAAATTCGACCTTATTGATGGATTAAGTTGGTTGTCCATGTGAATTGGCAAATGGGATTTTAATGCTACTATGTTCATTGCCACGAAGCTACTAATCAAAATGTGATTATAGGATTTCTCTCATTTCGGTTTCCAAAGCACGGTGAGAAATTCATGGAACTAATTTTCACATCACCCCAACCAGACTTATGATTTTATAACTTCATTCCAAAACATTTATCGTCTCGGACAAAATGACTAGACAAAGACTAAGTGACCTGTATATATGTCAAAATAAAAGGCTATGAGGGATATAAAAGAAATTAATAGACTAAAATAAATTTTGTTGAAAATAATTCCCTATTTTACAATTAAAAAAAAAGAGCAATTGGAAACAAGAGGGGTCTTGCAAGCATTTCCTTTCATTTCCCCCCTCCCTATTTTACGAAAAAAATAATTCCCTATTAAACACGTTATTAACCTTTGATTTATTTTGTCATCTTTAAAACATCCTAAAGGATTTCCCTAACACCCAATGACAATGAAGTTCATGATGGCACCATGATCATGGTGTTTTGTTCTTTTGTTGAGGCTAACACCAACGAGAATGTTGATAATGCTAACTATGACAACATTGCTGGGTCTTCTATTATCCGGTGGTTGTTGCCTAGCAGCAGTAGCAATATTGTCATTGATGTTCTAGTATACCCGTTAAAAGGATGGGTCGGGTCGGGTCATAAATGGTCCGATCCAAATCAACCCATTTAACCCGTTTATGACCCATTTATTACAATACAAAATTTTTGACCCATACCCGACCTATTTAACTAAACTTAAGAAAGCTTATTATATATGTATAAAATTGTATTGTTAAAATAATTTTAAGGAAAATTTCAAATAAGGATTTGAAGTTGACTAAATTTCTCAAATAAGGACTCGAAATGAACTTTGTGTTAGATAAAGACCTAAGTTGGACCCATTGTCTTAAATAAGGACCTGAAGTGGTTGAATCAATTCTAAATAAGAATCTAAGCTTGCTGGTCAGTCAAATATTCGGTGGCTATCAAGCACGTGACATTTCCGATGACTAGAGTTTGGGAAATTTTGTCCAAAAAAAGATATAAGGAAAATTAACAAATCCAAAAACAGAAACAAAAAAACCTTAAGTTTTCTACGATCTCCCCGTTCCTTGTACCCATCCTCTACAAAGTCAAAGACTGAAGTTCTCCCATTCCTTGAAACCATCCTCCACAAAGTTGAAGACCCAAATTCTTTGTTGGTTGGGGCACGAATTCAAAAACAAGAAGAAAACCATATGCTTCTTTCTTTGTTTATGAAGACCCAAATTTTCCACTGGTCGAGCAAGGCGAGGAGCGACAAGAATCGAGTCACAATGATGACCGGGCATCAATTTGGTTGGGGAGCAGCAGGGGAGAAGAAAGAAGAAAACGTAAACATCTAAATGAATAATCTAAACTTAATTAATTTAGAATTTTCCTCTTTTTTTCCAATCACAAATTTCTGACAAAATTCCCCCGATTTTAATCGCTGAAAAATGCCTACCGGCAAACTAAGGTCCTCAATAGAGATTAACTTGATTACTTCGGGTCCTTATTTGACACAAAATTCACTTTGATGCCTTATTTGAAACAATGGGTCCACCTCGGGTCCTTATATGATACAAAGTTTATTTTTGGTCCTTATTTGAGAAAATAGATTCACTTCAGGTCCTTATTTGAAATTTTCCAATAATTTTATACAACGCAAATTTAATGGAGAATTTTTACAATTTTTAAAAATATATATTTTAAAAAATTGAATTTTAATTATTTTTATTTTTAAATTAAATTTTAAATTATTGTTATTTTTTAAATACGACTTTTCATTTTATTTGTTATTTTTTGTTGTTCTTCTTCTTTGGTCAGCCGCCGGCCACGACGACGGTCGACGGCCGGCCACAGCCAACCTGGAGCTCGCTCGGCTCGTTGACATTGGCGAGGCCTTCACCTCACCGGTGTCAAGCGAGCTCAAGCTCACCCTTGCTGGATCTGGTGAGCTCGAGGCTCACCGGCGTTGGGCGAGCTCGAGCCACCCCTCACCGGATCTGGTGAGACTCGAGCCTCGCCGGACGTTGGCGGGGTCTGGTGAGCTTGAGGCTTGCCGACGTCGGGCAAGCTCGAGCCTCGCCGGGCGTTGGCGAGGCCTCTAACTTGCAAGATCTAGCGAGCTCAAGCTTGCCCACACCAGCGAGCTCAAGGCTCGCTTAGCTGGTCGCCGGCCATCGCTGTGCCAACGACTGGAGGAAGAAGGAAGAAAAAAGAAAAAATAATTATAAATTCGATTTCTTTTTTTAAAAAAAAAATTATTTTTGTAAAATTAAAGAAAGAAGAGAGAGATTGTGAGGTTTTGGATGAAAATAAATGAGTTCATTTTTAATTGGTTAATAAATGGGTCTTAAATGGGTTAGCTCTTTGACTCATTTAAGACACATATATCTCAGTCTTGACCCATTAAAATTCATTATATGTGCTTTAGGAAATAGGCTTGATCCATTAACAACCCATTTAAACATAAATGGGTCCATAATGGGTTAATAACCCATTTTGACACATCTATGTTCTGGCGTGGAGAATTAAAAAAAAAAAAAAATCTATACTTATTGTATTATGACTAATTCAATCCTAAATCTTTCAATTGAACCAATTTTATTTTAAACTATTTATGTTTGTGTTAATTCAGTTTATCTTATCAAATTTGGCTGAAAATTGCTAACTAACCATCTTATGCAGCATGATTGGTGCTTACATGGATAATTTTTTCAATTTAATTTTTTTGAATTATTGTTTATATTTTTCTTCCTTTCATTTTGGCTGGTTAGGGCCTAATTGTTCTTGAGGGTCAATTTGGGTGGGGCCTGGGCGAGGGACTTCTCACACCCTTACTCGCAGCTGGCTGCGAACAAGGGCATGATGCCTTCTCCTCCAGCTAGCCAAATGAAAGGAAGAAAAAGAAAGAAAAAAAATTTAAAAATTATTAAAAATTATTAAAAATGTTAATGTTAGTGTCGGTTATATCACATAAGATGATTGACATCCACGTGAATTAGTTGGCACCAACAAAATATTTAGGATTAAATTAATCTAAATAAACGGCCTAAGACTGAATTGACACAAATGCAATATATTATAACAAAATTGACACAAATGCAATATATTTATAACTTTTTTGTTGTTTTCCCACATGCAAATAGAAGGAAGGAAAGTAACCGTGATATCCCTCTCCTCATTTTTATCCCCAAAATTTTCTTAGTTCGAATCAAATGAGTTCAATCCCAATCCATTAAAACCTAAGATGACCCGTCTTGTATTTTTAATTGCCGATTCTTTCGTTTGATTAAATGAATTTGGTCCGAACCATTAAAGTCCACATCTAGTTGGGCTTGTTTTTCCTAACCACTTTAAATCTATTTTATATAAGTTTAAATGATCCTTTTCAACTTGGTCCACTGAATGTAAGTCAAAAATTAATTTAGTGAGAAAAATTGAAAAGAAAACATACTTGTGCAGAGGAAGATTCTTTTTGGCTTTTTTCTAACCAAAATAATACAGCTGATGGTTACATTACATGCTTTTGAAGCCTAGAGTTGGCAAGATCATTCTGGGATTGTTTGATCAGCTCAAATCGTGTTGAACATATGGAAATGAAATTGGTTTCGAAGTTGAGCTAACACTCTGCTAGTTTTCCTACCAAAACATACTTGCAATCTCCCTAATCTCCACGTCCCCATCTTTAAAAACCCCAACCAAGCCATCCCTCAAACACAACACCACCATCTTCACTTGAGATTCATAGCTACCTCACCATCGAAGTTCTTCAATTTGCTAGTCAATTCCATAATGGCAAACTATCATAGGTTTGTGCACATTTTGGGATTGTTTGTCCTTGCTCTGTCCTTGATGATCGGCGAGAATTCTGTTGAAGCTCGCCAACTTTTGGAGTTAGCGTTGCCTGAAGTGCCTGAATTACCTAAGCCTGAATTGCCTCACCTTCCCGACATTCCGAGCCTACCCAAGCCAGAATTGCCATCTTTGCCAAAAGTTGAATTACCGTCAGTTCCTGAACTTCCAAAGCCTGAATTGCCAACAATACCGAAGCCAGAATTACCAGAAGTGCCTGAAGTACCCAAACCCGAATTGCCTCATCTTCCCGACATTATGAGCCTACCCAAGCCTGAATTGCCTGAAGTGCCTGAATTGCCTCACCTTCCCGACATTCCGAGCCTACCCAAGCCAGAATTGCCATCTTTGCCAAAAGTTGAATTGCCATCTGTTCCTGAACTTCCAAAGCCTGAATTACCAACAATACCGAAACCAGAATTACCAGAAGTGCTTGAACTACCCAAACCCGAATTGCCTCATCTTCCTGACATTATGAGCCTGCCCAAGCCAAAATTACCTGAAGTGCCTGAAGTGCCTAAGCCTGAATTGCCTCACATTCCCGACATTCCGAGCCTACCCAAGCCAGAATTGCCATCTTTGCCAAAAGTTGAATTGCCGTCGGTTCCTGAACTTCCAAAGCCTGAATTACCAATAATACCAAAGCCATAAATACCAAAAGTGCCCGAACTACCTCATCTCCCCGATTTCCCTAAGCCAACGCTACTATTCGTTCCCACAATTCCAAAAGACATGTTTGTTTCCACTACTACACCTTGAAGCTATGTAGCGAGTTCGCTGTTGGGTTATACTATCACGTGATTCACTAATGGTATCCCTGTCTATTGTAATGATCTGAGCATGCCTCAGATCCTATACATGTACTTGATTATGATAGTTTGTGATATGAAGTGATGTTTGTTATGTAGATTTACTTCCTCCCCCCCCCCCCCCAAAAAAAAAATTGTGCTCTCATGATACGTTTACTCCAAAATTATAACCTAAAAAAAATCCAAAATACTAATTTTCGTCTCATAAAGAAAAATCCTATTTTTTATGGTGTTACATTTAAGAAAATGTAAAACTAAAGTTTAATGGCAGCACTTTCACCCACTGAACAAACTTCAGAAAAGATATGTATGCGTGGATAAGGCATACTGATTATATCATCAACTTCAAACAATCTTATATTTGAGCCACTCATGGAGTTTTTGTCTTACCGAATTTATGAAGTTAGGGGATTATTTTTCTCAATAACCGATTCATCGATGAGGAGCACAGAAAAAGGGCATTATTAGGGCAGTGTCACCACCAAACCATATGTAAAGTGCCTAATTTGTTCTATCAACATCGAGTACTTGACAGCTTTGCCAACCTGATAGTTTATGATTTTATACCTTGTTTTAACAGCTTTGGTTCTTGCCTTCTCTTTTCTGCATTACTTTCAATCCGAAGAAATCTCTTTGCCAGGGTCCATCTCGCACAAGTTATATCATATATATAGAAGAGCCCAATTCAGAATTTGCATGAATTTTCTACCCTAAGCTTTTCCTCATTAGATTAATTGGTGGCAGTTTGAGATCTGCCAGAAAATTCAATGTTGATCTTCTGCAGCTTTTATAATATACACGCTCATTGGTATCATTATTAATCACGTCTATATACAAACATAATCCAAATAAACTATTCTCAGTCACTCAAACTTTCCAACTCTCTCATATCTTAGGATTAATGCATATCCGCATCATCTCTTGCTGAGCATCACAATCTGCTCTCCTGGCTTTACGATTCGTACAACTCAATGCGAAGTTTCCATTCCTTTCCACTTGTTGTTTTGTGCACGTACCATTATCTGTTCTGCTCGCTCCCAGGCTGTACATTGTCCTCAACCATCTGAAACGTAGCCTAAACCCGCTTTGTCCCAAAGTGATAAAACTGATTGGCAAACCAAGCACAAAGCATGAGGGGGTTTGCAAACAGATGCCAGCATTCAACAAACCAAGTTGAAATGAATAAGATCCTAACCCATCTTCAACCTTTCTTCCTAGAAGTAATTTTTGAGTTTGAAAGTCCATCAATCAATCTATTGTACGTTGCAAGATCAGGTATAAAGTCTTTGTCTAACATCTCATCTACCAGAATCTGGCCCTCCTTTCTCTTTCTTTCTCTTGTAAAACCAGATACCAGAACCCTGTACATCATGCCATCTGGTTCCAAACCCTTGCTTTGCGCCAACAACCTCAATTTGTTTGCTTCCACAGTCTTCCCTATATCAGAAAGATCCTCAAGCAAACAATTGAACGTCACAATGTCCGGTACAATACCTTCTTTAAGCATATTTTCCATCAAAGCAAGTGCTTCTTCCCTTTTCTTCTGCTTCCTCAATCCTTCCACCAAAGTAGTACAAGCAATCAAGCTTGGAATATTCCCCGTCTTCCACAGATCAGTAACAACATCAAGTGCTCTATGAGAATTGCCTGAACTGCACAAAGCTTCCACAAGGCCAAAATAATCATACTCCTCAGGCAACACTCGTTTACTTGAAAAACCAATCAGCAATTCACATGCCTCAGCCACTTTACCTTTCCTACATAGGCCATCGATCAAAATCTCACAAGTTGCACTCGACAACTGGCACCCCAGTTCGATCATCTCATAAGCCATTGCGATCGCATCCTCAAACTTCCTCTCCCGAAAAAACCCCCTGATCAAAGTATTGAAACTGACCACATCTGGGCTGCAACCCTTCTCCTTCATCTCCTTAAACACCTCCAAAGCCAATCCAAACTGTAAACTTCTACAATAACTACTAATCAAGATATTAAAGGTTATCACATTAGGCTTGACTCTGTTCCTTATCATTTGATCATAGATGGCCAAAGCCTTGGCATGGTCACCCCATTTCACAAATCCATGAATCAAAGCATTATAACTCACTGCACTTGGCCTGCCATCAATCATCTTCTCCATACTCTCAAAAGCAATCACTGCTTCCTCTAGTTTCCAAGCTCTGCAATAAGCTTCTATTGAGAATTGAAAGATTGGCTCTGTCCTGGGGCATGAGAAAATTCCATCAGAGCAAGGGCAAGGGTTTGAGGCCATGAACTGGAGAAGCGAATTGAGTTGCTCGAAACGGCTTGAAATAGCGAAGAGTGCGAGCCATCCACTCAAATGTTGAGTGGTCATGGCGATAGGAGTCAATCGTGGAGGCCCAACTGAATATATAAAAGTCATAGAGGGTCAAATGAGGGTTGGGGTGGAGTTTGCACTTGAGGAAGTGGAAGAGACTCCTGGGTGTGAGAGGGAAAGAGAGTTTGGACTTAAGAAAGTTCATCAGATTATCATGATGGGTTATAGAGAGAGTCAGGGTTGGTAATGGAGATAGAGAGGGCAGCTTGAGGTCTGAGAGAAGAGAGGGAGGTGGTGAAGAAGATGGTTGAAGAGATCTGGGAGTGGGTTTTACAATTTGAGGGAGATTCTTTGATGGTGGCTTCACCTGACAGTAGACACATAGAAACCATTAGGGAAATTACAAGGAAGAGATTCACCTGAAATTGGCAATAGAGCTCAACCAAATGAGATCCAATATCCATCAAATGCCAAATTCGACCTTATTGATGGATTAAGTTGGTTGTCCATGTGAATTGGCAAATGGGAATTTAATGCTACTATGTTCATTGCCACGAAGCTACTAACCAAAATATGATTATAGGATTTCTCTCATTTCGGTTTCTAAAGCACAGTGAGAAACTCTTGGAACTAATTTTCACATCAACCCGACCCGACTTATGATTTTATAACTTCATTCCAAAACATTTATCTTCTCCGACAAAATGACTAGACAAAGACTAAGTGACCTGTATATATGTCAAAATAAAAGGCTATGAGGGATATAAAAGAAATTAATAGACTAAAATAACTTTTTTCGAATATAATTCCCTATTTTACAAAAAATAAGAGCAATAGGAAACAAGAGGGGTCTTGGAAGCATTTCCTTTCATTTCCTCCCCATCTTTGGGAGGAAGTGTTTTGTGGTCCTCGAAGGAATCTAAATTTTCTTCCATTCTCCCTCCATTTCTTTTGTCTTTGTACCATTCAAACAAGGAAAGTTTTCATTCCTCAAGTTATGAAAAGCAGACAGTGTAAAACTGATTGGATCCAATAACAGAGAAAATGAAGAACAATAATTCAGAATGCACAGTAAAGCAATCAGAGTTTGAAGCTAACAAGATAATATGTTTGGCACCAAGAGCATATGACATAACACACCAATACATGTTTCTTAAGTGAATAGTTTTCTTGAGGATATCAAGAAAGAATGTACCCGCATGTTACCATCCTTTGTGTGTGCATCATCTAGAGACTGTGATGCAGTAGAAAAGGCTCCATGAAACACTGAAGAAGAAGAAGAAGGCTCAAAAGCCTATGGTTCTCTTGAGTGTGACCAGCAAAGGATGGAGTTAGGCGCCTAATCAACGACATAGATGATGATGATGTGGACGTGCCTTCATTCAGAGTTTGAAACTGAAAACAAGAACCTCACCATCATAACCCTCAAATGATATTTACATAACTTATTGAGAGCAAAGGGACAGAGATTTCGTCATTGTTTGACAATGGGTTTACCACCTTTCATGCACCATATAGAGTTGAACGAAATACTAGTTCACATCAAAACATAAAGGCGATCCCATCACAAGGGTAATGGTAATACGCTACCTTCCACATCATAGAACATCCCTTACAATATTCACGAAAATTTTCGCACGAATTATCTTCATCACATTTCCACGTATGAAAAGACAAGACGTTTTCAAAGCCTGTTCTTTTAAATTTCAGTCCCAACACAAGGAGGAATCCAATGCAAGGGACAACCCTCCTCCTCCGCATAAACCCAGTGAAACATCATGGCAAACACAAGGTGGGCAAGCACTCACAAGACACGGAACCGCCTCCAACCACGCCGGGTTAGCTCGATGGCAAGAGCAACCCAGATGAGCTATGCCCCCCAAAAGTGACAAGATAAGGGGAAACGAAGGACCCGACCCGGTGACTCCCACAACCCACGATCGAAACATCCGCCCAAGTCCACCGCTTCGCGAATCGTTTCCCCACATTGGCCAGTGAAATGCGCGAGAAAGAAAGAGAGAAAGGGAGGAACAGTGACCTGCGGAGACCGTGAAGGAGAAAGCCGACGGTGAATCCTGGTCTGAAGACGC
This sequence comes from Eucalyptus polyanthemos subsp. polyanthemos, assembly GCA_017140185.1. Taxonomy (NCBI): domain Eukaryota; kingdom Viridiplantae; phylum Streptophyta; class Magnoliopsida; order Myrtales; family Myrtaceae; genus Eucalyptus; species Eucalyptus polyanthemos. Next base: position 17,291,787 of record CM029463.1, on the reverse strand, counting down.
TCTCGTCCGCGAGATCGACGAGCTGCAGCTGGAGTGCGAAGGCGAGACCGAGAGAAACTCGAGCTGACCTTTTGCAGGGTAGAGAGGGAGAGGGAGAGGGAGAGGGAGAGGCCGGGAGAAAATCGAGGGTGAGGTGGGCTTCTCCTTTTGCGACGGGCTTCGCTTTTCTTATTTCAGGTTGGGATTTCCGTTGAAGTTTTCATGTTGATTTATCCCCCGGCCCACTAATTAGGAATGTCAAGAACCAAACCGAATAGAACCGAAATTGAACCGAATTGAACTAAAAAGTTTAGTTTTTCTCGATTTCATTCTCATTTGGTTTGATGTTTTATCGATTTGGCTAATTGAATCATACCAATAAAATTTTAAAAAATTTCATGTTATTTTTTTAAATGATCATTTTTTTTCTTGTTCTTGTTCTTCTTCTTCATTGGCTAGTCGTCGGCCACGGTGGTGGTCAGCGACTGGCCAATGAAAAAGAAGAAGAAGAAAAAGAAAAAGAAAAATAATTAGAAAATGATTTTTCTAAAAATAACAATTTATTGAAAGGGGTAGGGAAAAAACAAAACAAAAGAAATAACAATCTCTCTCTCTCTCTCTCTCTCTCTCTCTCTCTCTCTCTCTCTCTCTCTCTCTCTCTCTCTCTAATATATATTTACACTTTTTTTTTAATATTACATCATATATTGTGACTCATAAAGTCAATTTTACTTAAATTAATAATCATAAACATTTTTCATTCCCATGAAGTTAATTTTGTGACATCCTAAAATCCGAGCTCTTTAAGAGATGAATAAATATGAATTTCGTCAATGCATTGTTGGTTAATTTTACTCGGAATTAATCACTCTTGAGATATTGATCTTGAGGGGAAAGGCTAATGAGAACAAAACTTATACGACTAAAGAACTTGACCTGAGAAAACGACGTAACCGTGAGACTTGCATGAGGACGATCCTGTAAATAGGCAGGCCGGTTTCAAGGATGACTAGAACTCAATTCGCGGACTGAACATAATGGAATAATAGGTGATTCCGTTTATTGTTATCGAGCCCGCAAACGACCCTAGGTTGATCCTCGGTAATCGTGTATTTTGAAATAAGAATCTATCTTCCGCAATTTCATGTAGTCAATGACGTCCATGTGTCAAGATGTCTTGAACGTGGTTTGGCACGAGTCGATCACGCGTAAATCCTCAAAGTCACCTGTCAGTTTAAGTTGTACCCAAAATAGCATTAGGGCGAAATTAACATGGCATGAGAACCCAATATTGGACTTTGAATTATCAAGAACATTCAGGATGGAATTTGGATAAAGCTACTTTGTCAGTCGGTAGTGTCAGTCAAACCGAGTACTTAGAAAAAGGACTTACGGACCGAGGAAGCAAGTCTATGAGAGCGTGGGCCGAGCAAAGCCCGTGTAGGCCTTAGGCCAAGGCGGGATAGCCACCATGGTAGGCCCAAGGCAAGCATGTGAGCCCATTAGGCCCAACCCACCTTTTTTATCTTTCAAGTCCATTAGTAAACCTTAAACCTTTTTGAGCCCAATCAATTCCCAAGCCCATTTATATTCATTTCCTAGCCCATCTCTTAAGTTCATTCTTCATTTTCAGCCCAAGCACAAATAGGGAAATTGTGCAAGGTGGAAATAACCATTTTGCCCCAAGTTGGTGTGGATAAGTCAAAGGAGGACGATGAAGATGAGATCACTTTGCATGGGGGCTTGGGGCAAGCTTTATGGGCCTTAATGAAGGTGTGACAGCAGCTCTCACTTCACTCTCTCTCTCTCTCTCTCTCTCTCTCTCTTGTTTCTTCTTCCACTTGTTTCTACTCCAGTAGACCTTTCTCCAAAGACAGGAGTTAATAGTTGCATTCCCATGTGAATTAGTGTCCATGCCACCCACCACCATGCTCGGACATCCAGCCCATACGCTTGGACTTGGCCATTCATCGATTAGAGCTGCCAGTTGACCCGCTAGTCGGTTAGAAGAAATCGCTTGCCGGTTCATCGGTCCACCTGCTTGCTTGCACTGTTCCGCTTGTTTCGCCTGTTTCAACTGTTTTCTTCCCATTTTGACCAAGCCTCCACCTACCCCAGCCACTAGTAAGTCCCCTTTGACCCTTAGGTGCCGCCGGTCGCCGGCCAACTCCTCGCCGGAGCTTCGGCCAAGCTGTTTAGCCTCTCTCCTCCTCTAACAGTGTAGTTTTTCAGAGTTGCAGTGGGAAGCAGTGTTTGTTGTTGTTGTTTTGAGTTTGGGACCGCCTTGGATCGTCGTGGTTGAGGTCCCCATGTGTAGCCTTCATCACTGCCGCCATGTTTGTGTCTCCTGCCTCCTTAACAGATAAGTTTAGCTCATAATCCATTGATTATTTCCTAAACTTGCTTAGTGTTGGTTTAATTAGTGTTAATTTTAGTTTATGAGGTTTAATTAAGTATATTAGCCCTAAGATAGGTGGTTAGATGGATTGTTAAGATTAATTTAACTTAATCTTGCTTTATTTACTTAATTATGTTTATATGCTTAATGAAGTATGTTTAGCTTTAATTGATAGGTTGTTTACCTTAATTAATGATTTCTGAATTTAATTTATTAATTATTTAATTCTAGAATTTTATTGTTCACGCGCAATGTTCATCCGAGAGTGAAAAATTGCCTTAGTTCATGTGTTTTGATTTGGTGAATTGGATGTGTCATTGCATGGACATTCACATGAATCGCATGGAGTTCTTAAAAGAGAAAAATATGTTTTGTTCAAGAGACATGGGAATTGACTGATTTTCAGGAGACGAAATTGAGATTGCATTTATTTAAGGGATTGTTCTTGCAAGCATGTATCATGTATGCATTGGCTAAATGCTTAAAGATAAAAAGAGAGTCGTAGTGGCGTGCTTGCATGATCAATAAGTGGAATCCGTCACCTGACGGGAGTTTAGGGGCGATGCGTGGTGAGTTGTAGTGGTATGCTGGCATGATCAAAAGTTGAACCATCACCCAACAAAAGTTTGGGGGCAATATCCGATGGGAGTCGGAAGCCGGTCGCGATAGATTCTAGACTAATGTCCCTTCTTGGGATACCGTCTAGGCGGAAGTGCTAGACATAACCATGCCCAACGAGGCGAGACAAAGCCTGATCTTTTTATCGGTAGCCTGATGGGAGATAGATGATCACTGACTAGAAAATTAGTTATGGTTGGGAGGTCATAAATAAGTGGAACACGCGTGAGTATTGAGATGGTTGAGCTTTATTAGGGGGTAAAATTGTGTAGCATGGTATGTGATGTGTCATAACTATTCTACCTTATAATTGGAACTCGTGTGATCGATTGATGCATGAAAGGTGGCGCACTAAAGTACAAGAGCATATGTGAATCATGGCATTATTGGTTCCATTTATGCATGAGTTGAGCATGCTGTTTATGGTATGTACACATGAATCGATCACATGCAAGGTGTGGCAATGGCCAAGTGAGATTGCTCATGACGCGACTCATATGTGATTGATAAACTGCATTATCTAATGGCCATGTGCATTGCGTGTATTATACTGAGATTCAACGTGCAGAGTATAGCATACCGGGTAAGGTTGCATGCGAATTGATTTGTTGATTATTGGTTGTTAGTCGTGATTTATTTATGGGGTAGCCCCGAGTTGAGTTAGTGTTTTAATTGGGGGCTTGGGGAAGACTTGCTGAGATTTTGGGCCCGTTTGGTTCGGCTTTGAGCAAATACCATTGGGAAAATGCAAATACCTTTGAGCTAAAGGGGTTTGTGCAAATGCAAATAGCATTTGGTAAATTATAGTTTTAAAATGCATTGTGAAAGAACTTTAGCGTAAACACCATTTGCTAAAAACTACATTTTGTGAAGGATTTTTGATAAATTTTATATATAAAAAAACTTTTTATTTTTTTTTAAATGTAGCCACCGCCAACCTTAGGTGAGGGTCGCCTGGGTTTGCGCGACCTAGGCGACGATCGCCTATTGCCGCCGGACCTCAAGCGGCACCTGGGGTTCGTGATCCAGGCGCTGTGGGTCGCGCGACCCAAGCGACCACCACCTAAGGTTGCCGGACCTTAGGCGACGCTTGAGGTCGTGCGACCATCGCCTAGGTCGCGCAACGCCTAAGTTCCGGCGACTAGGCCGCGCAACCCAGGCAATGCCCGAGGTCGCATGACCTCAGGAGGCGGTCACCGAGTGGCTACAACCCTCAAGCGGCGGTCATCGGGTGGCCGCAACCCCAGGCGGCTGTCGCCGGGGTTGGTGACGCCTCAGGCAATGGTCGTTGGTGCGGGCCTCTCCTTGGCCGGTAGTCGTCGACCTCCGTTCGTCTCTCTGAAGAAGATGAATAGTACCGAAGTTGCATTCCAAAGATGTAACTTGCCAAAGGATCTCAAGAGCTGCATTGGGCTAAAGGCCCTTAGAGCCACTTAGGGATGCAATTGCATCTCACCAAAGTCGAGCAACAAAACAAACCAAACACCTTTGCATTTAGCCAAGGGACTTTAAAGCCCAAATGAGCATTCTAAATGCTGAACCAAATAGGGCATTTATCTCATTGATTATTGTATAACCACTTTCAAGTCCTTAGGATGGCGCTTTCCGCTAATGAGGTTTGGTATCCCTAAGGAATGGGATACTATTGTGACACATCATCGCTTCCCAGGTTGGGTGCATTTGTATGAGAAATATGTCTCCATTATCTGGGTGGATGAGGGATCAGGACAATGGATACCCCATAGGTTCTTGGCGTGATTCATCTGGGATGGCGATTTGCTGATCGGTTCCCTAAGAGGTTTTGATGAACCACCCAATAAGGACCCCAAGGATGCTGACTGGGATCCCATGGAGCTGGACCCTCCTAACGGTGTGGTGGAGAATCCTAGCCCCACTTCACCAATGATCGACCCGTACACCTACAACTCTAAATCGACGAGGTCTGAGTCCGCTGGATCTGAGTGACTGTAGTACCAAACCTAAGAATTCTTTTTGTCTATAGTTGGATTAGCCTAGCCTAGTTTCTTTTTGGTCTAGATTAGATGATGGATCGGCCCTCTGTTGGGTTTGTAGATAAAAAATAATCCTCCGTAGGTTAATCTAATATGAAATGTATAAATGAGTAGATGTTGTGTTTCTGTTGTTCATCTCACTATCCCTGTTTGATTGCTTGATTGTCTGTTTGATGGGGAGATGATTTGTTTTTCGCTTGCACATAATGAAAGATTAAAAATGAAGTGTTGGCAACGAGTCCTGGGACATCGCTTTCTATTGACCAATGAAGGGGTTGTTGCAAGCCGGGGTTCGAGGCATGACAAATTTCAATACTTATTGCATGTTTGATATAAGTATTCTTCTCTCTCAAAATTTCCTTGAAAAAAATAAAAAGACTTCTTTCTATACATAATACTACACAATATCACCTAAACATATTTAGATTGAGACTTAAGATACTTTCCTATAAATTGTTACTTTCCGCAAAAAATCTTATCACTCCATTTGGAAAAGAAAGGAGTCTTTCCCGTTAAATTGAATGGACTTACTTTTCACATATGTATTCCGGTTAAGAATTTTTTGAGTTTTTTCTTTATTTTTTTACTTTCCTTGAAAAGTTCTCAAGATTCAATTTCGGTAAGAAAAGAAGTTTTTCATTTAATTTTCGAATGTCATTATAATACAGTAGACCAATTTCAAACCGGTCCGTAATAGATAATATATACTTTATATTCTGCTCTATAAAAGCGTACGATTATATCATATTTGAGATATGTTTTGAGACTTCTATGGTAGAATTGCGCTGGTTATCAAATATTTGTTGATCTTTAATTCGTTCATCAATCACGTGTACTACTAGTCAAAGAACATAGTATAAAATTTATCAAATAATTGAAAAACGTTGCAAGCTTGGCTATCATTCCATCACATGAGATAGATTGCGGAAAATATATTTCAAGACGTTAGTTTTAGATAGTTTTACCTAGTCTCAGTTTTTCATTTCATATGTAAATCAGCTGTATATATGTGCGTGTATCGGGATGGTCATTTTTAAATGGTAGTAGAACGGTTACCAATTAACGATTTATAGGAAAACCAAAACAAAAGCTATATAATACCGGCACGACTGATAGTTACAAGCTTTAAAAGCCGATAATTGGTAAGATCCTTTCTGGAATTATCTGCTCCATCCTGTCGTTGAACATACGGAAATGAGATTGGTGTAGAAGTTGAACTAACACTTCGACAAAATCCCACCAAACCGTACTTGTAATCTCCCCAATCCCCACGTCCCTTCTCTTTATAAACCCTCCATCAAGCCATTGCTCAAGCACACCTGCACCTCCTCATTTGAGATCCATCGCTTCTTCACTTCAAGTTTTTAAATTTGCTAGTCGATTGGTCCTGCAATGGCGAACTATCGCGGACTTGCGCATCTTTTGGCATTGTTTGTCTTTGCTTTGTCCTTGATGATTGGCGAGAACTTGGTTGGAGCTAGCCGAATTTTGGAGGCGACATTGCCCGAGATGCCCGAACTGCCGAAGCCCGAATTGCCGCACCTTCCTGACATCCCGAGCCTGCCAAAGCCAGAATTGCCATCACTGCCGAAAGTTGAATTGCCGCCACTTCCGGAACTGCCAAAGCCTGAATTACCGACAATACCGAAGCTGGAATTGCCGGAAGTGCCTGAATTGCCTCATCTCCCTGATTTCCCTAAGCCAACTTTGCCTTTCGTTGCAAAGGACATGCCTGCAGCTGCTACTAATCCTTGAACCGTTGTGATGTGAATTTGGAGTGCAACATGCTGTGATTTAATATTTTATTACTTCTACTTTGATGGTCTGAGCATGCCTCAGAACAGTATATGTTACTTGTTTGTATGATAGTGTCATATGAATTATGGTACTTATTTGTGGGACAATTTGTGATATCTTGAGTAACTAAACTATTACACCCAACGGAGTTACTATAATTACTCTTTCTTAAATACCTAGTGCACTAGAGCATGCTTCACATGAGTTCGATATTTCCAAATTTGTTGAAACTCATGTTTGCTGAAACTCCTTATCTTGTTTCACATATAACTAATATGAAAATTTAATTTAAGTTATTTAATTATTCTAACATTTCATGTCATGCTTAGTGGTATTTTCACCTAATACTAAGCGTGAAAATGTATAATTAGAGAAGCAAATAGAAGTCTGGAAAACCCTCCTCCTCCGCATAAATCCAGTGAAACATTATGGCAAACACAAGGTGGGCAAGCACTCACAAGATACGGAACCACCTACAACCACGCCGGGTTAGCTCGATGGCAAGAGCAACCCAGATGAGCTATGCCCCCCCAAAAGTGACAAGATACGGGGAAACGAAGGACCCGATCCTGTAACTCCCACAACCCACGATCGAAACATCCGCCGAAGTCCACCGCTTCGCGAATCATTTCCCCACATTGGGCAGTAAAATGCGAGAGAGAGAGAGAGAGAGAGAGAGAGAGAGAGAGAGCCGGGGGGGGGGGGGGGGGAAACAGTGACCTGCGGAGACCGTGATGGAGAAAGCCGACGGGGAATCCTGGTCTGAAGACGCTCTCGTCCGCGAGCTGCAGCTGAAGTGCGAAGGAGACCGAGAGAAACTCGAGCTGAGCTTTTGCAGGGTAGAGAGGGAGAGGGAGAGGGAGAAAATCGAGTGGGAGGTGGGCTTCTCTTTCTGCGACGGGCTTCGCTTCCCTTATTTCAGGTTGGGATTTCACTTGAAGTTTTCATGTTAGCCCAACCTTGGGTGTCAAAAACCGAACCAAATCGAAAAGGTCGAGTTTTTTTTTTTCAGTTTGATTCTCAATTAATTCAGATTTCATTAAAAATCAAATTTTTTTAACTAGTTCAGTTTTTATCAATTTGGTTAATTAAAACAAATCAATAAATCTAAAATATTTCATTTTATTATTTTAAATTGCTTTTTTTTTTTTTTTTTCTTCTTCTTCTTCATTGGCTAATTGCCAACCACGGTGGCAGTTAGTGACTAGCGAATGAAGAAAAGAAGAAAAAAATAAAAAAAAAAAAAAAAAAGAATGATAATTAAAAATTTGATTTTTCTAAAAAATAAAAAAAATTATTGAAAGGGGCAGGGAAAAAAAAACAAAAAAAAAGTAAAAATTGAACTAAAGTGAATTAGGATTTCAATTCGATTTGCTTTTGATTTGGATTGAATTTTAGTTCGATTCAATAAATTTCTTATCGGTTCAATTTGGTTCGGTTTTTCGAAAAAACCGAACCAAATTGAATCATTTACACTATTACCATTAACGACGACTCTTTTAATATTTTCCTAGGGACGAAACAAGAAGCGGAGGGTGAGAAAATTTCCCAAGTATAATCAAGAAAGACCGAACAGGTTATGGAAATCGGCCTGTCTCTAGGTTCTAACAGGTATGGTCCAGCTTTCGGTTTCATATTTTTTGGAACTTGTACTATGTGATTCTTAAGAATTATATAGAATTGAACTAAGAATTAGCGAATCAGACTGAAAATCAAAGAACTAGAACAAGAACCAAGGTAATCCTAAAATAGAGCATGACATGAATAGTATTAACGAGGCTCAAATGAAAAGAAAGTTCCTTCATTCGACTCCTTGGTTTTTATCGTGGTTCTTGACTCATTTGAGAGCTTGAAATTTGGATTCTACATTATGCGTTTTCAACTTTTTATTGTTTATTTTATTTTAGGTGCTCATAATTTATAGATTAGTGTTATTGACAAATGATGATTTTTGTTGTTATGTTCTCTCTCATTTTGCTTCACTAAAATGAAACAAGAAAAAATGAAAAAAAAAAAAAAAAGAAGAAGAAAGAAATTGGCTGATTCCCTGATAGACTTTGGATTCGATTGATAGAGCAAGTCTCAAATTTTAAAATATACATGATAGATTTTAAGTTTCAAAAATTGATCTCAATAGGGTAAATTCCAAGTTCCAAGTAAGTTGAAACCTAAACCAGCCTTAGAACTACTCACCCCTAACTAGAAACTCTATTTAATGATCTCTTTTTATGTTTGTCCCTAAAAAATTGTCACCTAAAGTTTTGTTTTGTTTTTTTTTTCCAGCAAGAGTAGTTTTATCCCAAACAAATAGAGAAATAATCAGATTCATATATGTCTATGTTCTCAAAGATTGTCCAAAAGAATGCACAATTGTGGGGATTCGAACCTAGGCCTCAGACGAAAACATACATGCTTAACACTTGAGTAATCCTTACATCAAGTAAAGATTCCATGAATAATGATCACGGACAATATTTATTATTTTGCTCTTACATTATTGGTTTCTCCAATATTTTAAGACTCAAAGACTCCGATCCTGTTGTACATAGTGAGATCATAAACCATTTCTTTTCTTTTCTTTTCTTTTCTCTCCCACTTTCTTGCCTTGACAGGTAGTCAGAAGCTAAAAAGCCAAGAATTAGGCAAGAATTGGCAAGCTCCTTTTGGAATAATATGCTCCGACTTGCTGTTGAACGTACAAAAATGAGATTGATTTAAAAGTTGACCTAACCCTTTGATAATATTCCCACCAAACCATACTTGCATTCTCCCCAATCCTCCATGTCCCTCCTCCTTATAAGCCCTCCATCAAGCCATTGCTCAAGCACCCCTGCACATTCTCTCGCTCGAAGATTCGCCGCTTCTTCACTCAAAGCTTTTGAATTTGCTAGTCGATTGATTCTCCAATGACGAACCATCATGGACTTGCGCACCTTTTGGCATTGTTTGTCCTCGCTTTGTCTTTGACGATTGGTGAGAACCCAGTCAGAGCTCGTCAACTTTTGGAGGTGACCTTGCCCGAAGTGCCCGAATTGCCGAAGCTTGAATTGCCTCACCTTCCTGACATCCCTAGCTTGCCAAAGCCAGAATTCCCATCATTGCCAAAAGTTGAATTGCCACCACTTCCTGAACTGCCAAAGCCTGAATTTCCAGCAACACCGAAGCCAGAGTCATTAGAAGTGCCGGAATTGCCGAAGCCCGAATTGCCTCAACTTCCTGACATCCCTAGCTTGCCAAAGCCAAAATTCCCATCACTGCTGAAAGTCGAATTGCCGCCACTTCCAGAGCTACCAAAGCCTGAATTTCCAACAATACCGAAGCTGGAATTGCCGGTAGTGCTCGAAGTGCCTCATCTTCCTGATTTTCCCAAGCCAACATTGCCTTTCGTTTCCCACGATTCCCAAGGACACAGCTGTCGCTGCTACTAGCCCTTGAGCTATTAATGTGAATTTGGAGTCGTTATACAACATGATGCAATTCAGTATTTTATTACTTCTATTTTAATGGTTTGAGCATACCTCATAACACTATACAGTACTTGTTTGTTTTAGTGATATGAATTATGGAACTCCTTCACAACCACCCGTGGTGGCGGCGTTGTTGGTTGGGCACAAGTTCCTTTCACGAGACATCTTGCGTTCGATTTGCGGCGTCGTCAAGCGACTTACTCGGGGCAGCAAGGGTGGTGGTGACTCTACTGCTTCGATGCACGGGAGTTTCCTGGCTCACAAAAAAAAAAAAAATTATGGAACTCCTTCATAGATTGTGATATCTTGTGTAACTATCTTTTTACATCGATAGTGTATACTATTATTACTCTTTTTAATATAGTTAGTGCATTCCCCTATGTTTTGTACAAGTTTTATATTTCAAAATAGAAGAAATCTATGTTTACTTCCTTGTCCACTGTTTTCACTTCTAACTAATATGGGAATTTAATACTTTAGAGTGATAACGGTGACATAATATAAACAATCGAAGAAAAATCAGAAAAATGCGCCTTTTGTTATATGATGGACTGAGATAGGTTCATTTGTCTTACATATAAATTATAAATACACTTTAAGTCATCAAACATTTTATATATCATATTTTATTAAAATTGAATTATCGTAGATTATTTTTCCTTTTAATTTGGCACAAATATTGTCATTTTTAAGCAATCATCATTCTTTAGTCAAGCAAAATCAACTCTAATATTTGTACTTTACTAAATTTTATATCTGATTAAACCAAATTAATTTTTCGCTCTATGTTTTGGCATTGATGCATGCTAGTCATTATGTACTTTTTCTATCAAACAATACATAATGCAGATCATAGTCAACTTTACTGTTATCAAATCATTTTTTTTTTCTATTATTGAATCGTGTTTCGCATATTCCCACTCTTTTCTGCGACTGATTCTATTTCAAGAGAAAAAAAAGAAGAAAATCTAAAACTTCAATTTGGATAAGAAAAGAATGTTTCTCATTAAATTGAATGCATTTAATGTTCAGAAGCCCCTATTATATATTAGACTAGTTTTCAAACCCGTGTGTTATAGATACATTTATAGTTAATAAGCTACCACATGCAAGAATATGGTTATATCATATTTGTGATATGTGTTGAAACTTCTATGGTAGTATTAAGTCGGTTATTAAATATTTCTTTGATCTTTTGTTTGTTCATCAATTACGTACACTACTATCTGGAAAGCATAATATAAAATTCATAAATAGTTTTAAAAAAACCTTGCCAGGTTGGCTATTATATTGTCATTTAAGATGGATTGCATAGAAGAAAGTTTCAGCTCATAAGTTTTCAATCGATTTTGCTAATTCATGTTAAATCAAAATCCCTCGCCATTCCTCTTATCTCTTTGTATTTTTGCTGCATTTTTAAATATAGTTATTTTTTAAGACACTCAACATAAATGTTTATGCCAAAAAAAAAAAATCATTTGCTTTTCGAGATACCGGTAAGAAAGATGATCCATACATAAGAAATAGATTATTGCCGAGTCTCATTTTTTACAGTTCGGATGTAAATTGATATATTGAGATGTCGTCATTTTTCTAATCTAATTGGGAGTGATGATAACTGATTATCCATTCAATAGCAAATCAAGATCAAATTAGAAAAAGAAAAATCGATTTCTCATGAATTAATTTTGCAACTAAGACCCATTTCTGGGGAGAAAAAAAGGAGATGAAATGGACATAAAGACCAGAGTAACAAACATCTACCCTCTTATAGGTGAAAAAAAGGCCAGGCATACCCCAAAAAAAAAAAAAAAATTGAATGTAAGTGACCATCATCCTTAACTCTAGCATTCAAATGGATACATAGAAATTGAAATTGGAAAGTATTGAGCACGTGAATGGACATAATAGAGAAAGAGAATGGAAAACTGAAGAGAAGGTTAATGAATTTATTTAATGCACTTAATAATTTTAGACAAGTTTAAGATAAGCATACATTTCGTGTACAATGATCGCTGACAAAACTTAGATTTTTATCCTTAAATTATTGACTTCTTTCAACCAAAACTCCGGACTTCATCCTACTATTGTACATAGAGTGAGATCATCAACCATCTCCTGTCATTTCTTTTCCCGCGTAGCTGAGAAATCTAGCACAGCTGATAGTTACCAGCTTAGAAAGCCCAGAACTGGCAAGATACCTTTTTGGAGTCTTCTCCATCTTGTTGTTGAACAAAAGAAAATGAGATTGGTTTGGCAGTTGAACCAACAATTACATTATTTTTCCCACCAAAACATACTTGTAATGTCCCCAATTCCCAGGTCCCTCCCTATGAAGTAGGGACATGTTGCTTGTGCTTCTGTGTCATGTTCGACACGTGTTAGAAGCGTGTTGGACACGTCGACATGCTCGGACACGGTCAGACACGCGGTTAATGTTTCTCAGCACGTTTTGACACGAGTGTCCGGAAGATTATGGAGGAAAAGAAGACAGAGAAAGCAAACTCCCGCTAGCGAGACGGAGCCACGCAATGGACCACCATGACAAGAGATGGCTAGAGAGAGCAGAAATTGAAGTGAGGGCCACCACTGTTGCATGGGTTGGCAACGAGGAAGAGGAATAGGTGAGGAAGGGGGTTGTGTGGAGAGGCAAGTGGTCGTGCGGCAAAGAGGAGGAGGAGGAGAAGGATCAAGAGGAAGAGGAGAGGAAAGGGAGGGGGTCGTGCGGCCGGCGGCGAGAAGGAGGAGGAGAAGGAGGGTGGCTAGGGTTTTGATGAGGGAACTAAGAAGTAATAAAAAAAAGGGGGATTGATGGCGTGATTTTTAAGTTTGGGGGGAGGGAAGTGACAGCCTGTTTGTCAGGTGGTTGGGGGGGGGGGGGTGCGGGGGTGGGGGAGTAAAATAAATATGGGGTTGAGGGAAAAGGACGAGAGAAGAAGGGGGGTGGACCTCTGGGGATTTTTGTTTTTAATCAGAAAATTAAATAAATGAGATTAAAATATAATTTCGAAAAATAAAAATATTGAATTTTGAATAATGATAAATTTTGGTCATTACAAAAAATCATGGATTTATTTAAATAAATTGATTATAATTTCTTATTAGTCATTAATTTCATCAATAATTTTTGTTAAAGTTAAAAACATGTTTCACATTAACTATGAATATATCTTTCAAATTTCTAATGAATTGATTTATTAATATTATTAGTGTAAAATTCATTATAAGCTCTTTTTTTAATTAATTAATTATTTATAAATTTGAATTTAATTAATTATAAATAAAAATATTCATTTAGTATATAACGTGTTGCAATGTGTCGAAATTATCTATCTTTTAGAAATGGTATGTCGACATGTAGTGTTGTGTTGTGTCGCGTATCTATGTTGCGTGTCGGTGCTACTTAAGTCCCTCCTCTTTAAAAACCCTCCATCAAGCCATTGCTTAAACACACCACTTCTTCACTCAAAGTTTATTGGTTTGCTAGTCTCTCGATTCCACAATGGCGAACTATTGTAGACTCATTAATCTTTTGGCATTGTTTGTCCTTTCTCTGTCTTTGACAATTGGCCAAAACCACGTTGGAGCTCGCCAACTTTTGGACGTGACATTGCCTGAAGTGCCTAAACTGCCGAAGCCAAAATTGCCTCGACTTTCCAACATCCCAAGCTTGCCAAAACCAGAATTGCCATCACTGCCAAAAGTTGAATTGCCACCACTTCCTGAACTGCCAAAGCTTGAATTTCTAACAATACTGAAGTGCCCAAACTTCCAAAGCTTGAATTTCCAACTTTACCAAAGCCAGAATTGCAGGAAGTGCTCAAATTGCCTCACCTTCCCGATTCCCCTAAGCCAACATCACCTTCTGTTCCGAAGGACATGTCTGTTGCTACTACTAGTCCTTGAACCATGTGATGTGAACTTGTAGTTGGGATTCAATATGATATGAATTTGCATTCTATTACTTCTATTGTAATGGTCAGTGTTCACCTCAAAATGTTATATGCTATATATAGTCATTTGTATGACTATGTATGACAGTTTGTGATATGAATTATGGAACTTATTCGTATGATAGTTTATGATATCTTGTGTAACTCTTCTTTTACGTCGACAGAGTATGCTATAGTTACTCTTTCTTAAACAACTAGTACACTTTCTTATGCTTCATGTGTTTTATATTTCAAAATATATCAAATTTATGTTAACTAAAACTCATTATCTACTTTATACACATTTAACTTATCATAGAATTTAAATATTTGAAGAAAAATCAGCAAAATTACATGTTTGTTATATGATCGAGTGATATAGGTTGATTTATCTTACATATAAATTATAAATCCACTTATTGAACATCTCATTTACTAAAATTGAATTTATAATAGAGTATTTTCCCTTTTAATTTGACACAACTATTTTTTCATGTTTCAAGCAATCATCATTCTTCAATTAAGTAAAATTAACTCTAATATTTGTTTTTATTTCATTTTGTATTGAATTGAATTGAGTAATTTTAAGCTCTATGTTATAGTATCGACATATGTTAAATATTATCGATGTTTTCTATAACATGGCATAAATTCTATTGTATAGACAACTTAGCCGTTATAGATCATTTTTTTTTCTATTCTTGATATATTGTTTTGCATAATGTCAATCTATTTAGCTCCAACTTCTAATTCAGGTGAAAAGTTAATCTCTTATATTGACACTTTTTTTTATATCATATCATATGTCATGCTCATATAGTCAATTTTACTTAACTTAAGAATCATAGACATTTTAGCATTCATTATTACATTAAATAATATTCGATATACATGTTAATCTTTAATATTCTTCTCTCTCAAAATTTCCTTGAAAAAAATAAAGACTTCTGTCTAAACATAATACTACACGATATCACCTAAATATATTTAGATTGAGACTTAAGATACTTTCCTTTAAATTGTTACTTTCCGCGAAAAATCTTATCAATCTATTTGGAAAAGAAAAGAGTCTTTCTCGTTAACTTGAATGGACTTACCTTTCATATATGTATTCCGGTGAAGAATTTTTTGAGTTTTTTCTATATATTTTTACTTTCCTTGAAAAATTCTCAAGATTCAATTTCGGTAAGAAAAGAAGTTTTTCATTTAATTTTCGAATGTCATTATAATATAGTAGACCAATTTCAAACTAGTCCGAAATAGATACATATATACTTTATATTCTGCTCCATAAAAGCATACGATTATATCATATTTGAGATATGTTTTGAGACTTCTATGGTAGTATTGCGTTGGTTATCAAATATCTGTTGATCTTTAATTCGTTCATCAATCACGTGTACTACTAGTCAAAGAACATAGTACAAAATTTATCAAATAATTGAAAAACCTTGCAAGCTTGGCTGTCATTCAATCACATGAGATGAATTGCGGAAAAAAGATATTTCAAGACGTTAGTTTTAGATAGTTTTACCTAGTCTCAGTTTTTCATTTCATATGTAAATCAGCTATATATATGTGCGTGTATCGGGATGGTCATTTTTAGGATATCATTTACAATGATCGTAGTTCATGATAGTAGTACGGTAACCAATTAACTATTTATAGGAAAACCAAAACAAAAGCTATATAATACCAGCACGACTGATGGTTACAAGCGTTAAAAGCCAACAATTGGCAAGGTCCTTTCTGGAATTATCTGCTCCATCTTGTTGTTGAACATACGGATATGAGATTGGTATAGAAGTTGAACTAACACTTCGACAAAATGCCACCAAACCATACTTGTAATCTCCCCAATCCCCACGTCCCTCCCCTTTATAAACCCTCCATCAAGCCATTGCTCCAGCACGCTTGCACCTCCTCACTTGAGATCCATCGCTTCTTCACTCGAAGTTTTTAAATTTGCTAGTCAATCTGTCTTGCGATGGCGAACTATCGTGGACTTGCGCATCTTTTGGCATTGTTTGTCTTTGCTTTGTCCTTGATGATTGGCGAGAACTCGGTTGGAGCTAGCCGAATTTTGGAGGCAACGTTGCCTGAGGTGCCCGAACTGCCGAAGCCCGAATTGCCGCACCTTCCTGACATCCCGAGCTTGCCAAAGCCAGAATTGCCATCACTGCCGAAAGTTGAGTTGCCGCCACTTCCGGAAATGCCAAAGCCTGAATTACCAACAATACCGAAGCCAGAAGTGCTGGAAGTGCCCAAATTGCCTCATCTCCCAGATTTCCCTAAGCCAACTTTGCCTGTCGTTCCGAAGGACACGCCTAAGGCTGCTGCTAGTCCTTGAACCACTTTGATGTGAATTCGGAGCCGTGATACCACATTGCTGTGATTTAGTATTTTATTCCGTCTATTTTAATGGTCTAAGCATGCCTCAGAATAGTATATGGTACTTATTTCTATGACTGTGTTATATGAATTATGGAACTCATTTGTATTGATAGCATGTGTAACTATACTTTTACACCCGAAAGAGTTGCTATAATTACTATTTCTTAAATAAATAGTGCACTTGAGCATGCTTTGCATGAGTTTCATATTTCAAAATTTGTTGAAACTCGTGTTTACCCAAACTCCTTATCTTTTTTCACATATAACCAATATGAAAATTTAATTTATTTGAGTTATAGTAGTGTCAATAATTATGAAATTTAAATAATCAAAGAAAAAATCAATAAAAATGAAATTTGTCATTCATTATTCGAATGATATAGGTTCATTTGTCTCATATATATTTTCTTAAAATGAATTCATCATGGGTTATATATATAATTTTTTAAATTGACATGACTATTTTGTCATTTTTCCAACCAATAATCATTCTTTAATTGAGTAAAATTAACTCTTAACTTTTTTTTATTTACTGCAATTCGTATTTGATTGAACCAAAGTAATTATATGCTATATATTAAAGTATTGACGGGTTATCTATGTGTTTCCTATCGGATAATATATTGCATGTAATATAGTCAATTTTCTTGATAGATCTTTTTTTATCACCAAAATTTCCAAATTGGTACACATGTAACAAATTTACCCTTAACTAAAACCATCAACAGAGACACCTATAACAAATTTACCCTCCATTATTTTATTTTAAATTTTACCATCAAATTACTAAGTTGAATACATAACAGTTAAAGAATATACTAGTTTGAGATTTTATCCTCTGTTTATTTTTGTTTGTGGTTTTTTGTGATGTTAATCTAATTTAACCGAAACTAGCATAGAATAACTTTGTTTCAAATGTACTAGTTTGGATTTTTTTAGTGGTCAAAAAATTAGTTTGGGTAAATTTGTTATGAATATATTGATTTTGGGTTTTGATGGTCAAAAAAATTAGTTTTGAATAAATTTGTTGTAGGTGTACTAGCTTGGATGTTTTTGTGGTCAAAAAATTAATTTGGAATAAATTTATTATGGGTGTATTAGTTTTGAGTTTTTGATCGTCAATAATTAGTTTGGAATAAATTTATTACAAATGCATCAGTTTGGAGTTCTCCGTGATATTAATCCTTTAGTATATTGTCAGTCTATTATGTTACAATTCTATTTCAAGGGAAAAAGTCAATTTCTCTCTTTATTGTACAAATATAGTTACATATTGTTTTCCGTAAGATTAATCCTACAAAAAACCCTATATAAGCCTACAGTGAACACCAATACCCGAATCTTTGAAAAGCCTTGCAAGCTTGGCTATAATGTTATAGGATGAGATGGATCACAAAAGATAATTTCAGAACATTAGCTCTAAATCAATTTTGCTACTTCTTATAAATAAATAAAAAATCCCTCACCAACTCTTTCATCTGCTACTTCTTATAAATAAAAAAAAAAATCCCTCACCAACTCTTTCATCTCGTTGTAACTCTGCCAAATTTTTAGGTACAGTTAACTTTTGCTGTCACTTAACAAATTTGAATTTGAATTAATAAAAAAAAATTATATGTCAAAAAAATCATTTGCTTTTCTAGATACTGATAAGAAGGATATGATCCACACAAAAGGAATAGATTATCGCCAATTCTTTTTTTTTTTTCATTGTGAATCAGCGTGTATATATTGAGATGTAGTAATTTTTAGCAAATTACTTAGAAGGATAATAACCAAATATTCATCCAATTGCAAGGCCAGATCAAATAAGGAAAAGAAAAACTAATTTCTCCTAAATTGATTGCGCCCCTAGGACCTCTCTTTTTTAGGGGAAAAGGAAAACAGAGAAGTAAATGCACATAAAGACCAGAATAATGAATACCTATACTTTTTAGGATGAAAAAAAAGTGGAGATATACAAAAAATTATATATCTCTTCGTTCACCACATACCTCCATTAATGACAAGGCTTCTCTAAAATCTAAGACACATCCGGTCACTCGGCCTTCTCCTCCACCTATTGCCCCCTGAGAGCCTTCGGTCTATGATATTCTCCCCAATCCAATTGATTGATGTCCACGGTGCTCTTAACTCAAAGTTCTTGGATTACCCAATCGAATCCTTCCATTCGATCATCAGTTTTGTTGGAAATTGGCAATTCTTCAATCTCCCGTAAAGTTTAGTCTTCTCCTTTTTGACCTCACAATTTTGTGGATATTAAACCCCCACTTTCTCAAGAAGCGATTAGCATCTCCTCTGGAGTCGGCTTGGACGCCACCAACTCCACCTTTGGCCCCTCCATAGGTAGTGGCCTTACCCTCAACTTGACCACATGCTTCTCTACTGAGGCCCAAAATGGTAGCCTTAACAGTGGTTGCTGCCTTGTCCCATGCATATCAAGAAATTACCAGATACACAGGTTTATGAAATTATCAGAGAAAGAGAAGGAATATGCCTGCCACTTGAGCAATCCTTGCATCAAGAATACTTTTCATGTATAATTATCACTAGCAAAACTTAGATTTTACTCTTAACATTGTTGACTTCTCTGACCAAAGCTATGGACTTCGTCCTCTTGTACATAGAGTGAGATCATAGATCATTTCCTTTCTTTTGTCTTTCCCGCCTAGCTAGGAAGTCCAACACAACTCGTAGTTACAAGCTTAAAAAAGCCAAGAATAGAAAGATCCTTTTTGGAATTATCTGGTCCATCTTGTTGTTGAACAAAAGAGATTGAGATTGGTTTGGAAGTTCAACGAACAATTCGATAATTTTCCCTCCGAAACATACTTGCAAACTCCCCAATCCCCACGTCCCTCCTCTTTAAAAACCCTCCATCAAGCCGTTGCTTGAACACACCTGCACCTTTACACTTGAGATCAACCACTTCTTCACTAGAAGTTTTTCAATTTGCTAGTAGATTGGTTCTACGATGGAGAACTACTGCGGGCTCTTGCATCTTTTGGCATTATTTGTCCTTGCTTTGTCATTGACGATTGGCAAGAACTCCGTTGAAGCTCGCCGAATTTTGGAGGCAGCGTTGCCTGAGGTGCCTGAACTTCTGAAGCCCGAATTGCCATCACCGCCAATAGTCGAATTACTGCCATTTCCAAAACTGCCAAAGCCTGAAATACCAACAAAACCCAAGCTGGAATTGCTAGCGGTGCCCAAATTGCCTCATCTCCCCAATTTCCCCAAGCCAACGTTGCCTTTCTTTCCAAAGGACATGTCTGTGGTTGCTACTAGACCTTGAACCGCAATGATGTGGATTTGGAGTAGTGATAGAATATGCTGCGATTTAGTATCTTATTACTTCTATTTTAACGGTCTAATCATGCCTTGGAATGGTATATGCCATGTGTACTTATTTGTATTACGGTTTGTGATATGACTTAATGGAACTCGTTATTACGGCAGTTTGTGATGCTTTGTGTAACTTCATTTACACGGAGAGATACTGTAATTACTCTTGTTTATATACCTAGAGCACTTGTCCATGCGTTGCTTGAGTTTTATACTTTCAAAAATATTGAATTTTATGTTTGCTAAAACTCCTTGTCTACTTCTTTTCACATCCAACTTATATGAAAACTTTTAATAATTTTAGAGTTATAAGAATGACAATAGTCATGGAATTTAAATTGTGAAAAAGAATATCAACAAAAATGTAAAATGTGCCATTTATTATACAATCGAATAGTGTACGATCATTTGTCATATATTAAATTTTAAATTCACTATATATAAATTAATATATATATATATATATATATCTATATATATATTTATACTTCATATTTTACGATAGTTGAATATATCATAATTTTTTTTCTTTTAACTTGAAAAAGTATATTGACTTCTCTCTATACATGTTCTACTTTACTACACAAAGTCGTAAACAATATCATCTAAATATTGGTAATTAGATTAAGATTCTCAGAGACTTTCCTTTAAATTCTCTACTTTTCTTGAAATTACCTCATCATTCTATTTGCAAAAGACAAGAATCTTTCTCATTAGATTGAATGCATTTAACGTTCAAAAGGCTGATAAGGCTGATGATATATCAGACAAGTTTTTTTTCTTCTTCTCATTTTGGTTGGAATATATCAGAAGTTTTCAAACCTGTGTTAATATAGATACATCTGTACTTAAAATTCCACTACATATAAAGGATGAGGATCACATCATATTTGAGATATGGTGTCAGAAACTTCTGTGGTAGCGTTTCATTGGTTATTAATGAAGTTCCAAGCACTTGTGAAAGAGCTAATGCAGACAAACAAAAGAAGAAAAAACCCAGATTGGCATTGGCATTGAAGTGGAGTTCAGCATCAGTACCTCACCGCCACCATGTCTTCGCCGAGAACTTGTCAGTTAATGTTCTAATTTATGATGGGCAGCCAAAGTAGGTATGTTGTGTGGGGTCGTCTCTGCTTTTACTCTCTCTCTTTCAGTGAGATTATGTGGGACTACTATCAACTACTTAAAAATTTAAGTTATTGAATCTAACATTTCATGTCAGGCTTAGTATGGTATTTTCACCTAATACTAAGCGTGAAAATGTATAATTAGAGAAGCAAATAGGAGTCTGGAAAACCCTCCTCCTCCGCATAAATCCAGTGAAACATTATGGCAAACACAAGGTGGGCAAGCACTCACAAGACACGGAACCGCCTACAACCACGCCGGGTTAGCTCATTGGCAAGAGCAACCCAGATGAGCTATGCCCCCCAAAAGTGACAAGCTAAGGGGAAACGAAGGACCCGACCCCGTAACTCCCACAACCCACGATCGAAACATCCGCCCAAGTCCACCGCTTTGCGAATCGTTTCCCCCCATTGGCCAGTGAAATGCGCGAGAAAGAAAGATAGAAAGAGAGAGAGAGAGAGAGAGAGAGAGAGAGAGAGAGAGGGAGGGAGGGAACAGTGACCTGCGGAGACCGTGAAGAAGAAAGCCGACGGGGAATCCTGGTCTGAAGACGCTCTCGTCCGCGAGATCGACGAGCTGCAGCTGGAGTGCGAAGGAGAGACCGAGAGAAACTCGAGCTGAGCTTTTTGCAGGGTAGAGAGGGAGAGGGAGAGGGAGAGGGAGAGGGAGAGGACGGGAGAAAATCAGAAGTGTGAGGTGGGCTGGGCTTCTCTTTTTGCGACGGGCTTCGCTTTTCTTATTTCAGGTTGGGATTTCCCTTGAAGTTTTCATGTTGATTTATCCCCCAGCCTATATTAATTAGGAGCGTCAAGAATTGAACCGAAATTGAACCGAATTGAACTAAAAAGTTTGGTTTTTCACGATTTCATTTTCATTCGGTTTGATTTTCATTATATCGATTTGGTTAACTGAATCAAACCAATAACATTTTAAAAAAATTCATTTTATTTTTTAAAATAATCATTTTTTGTGTTTTTTCTTCTTCATTGGCTAGTCGCCGGCCACGGTGGCAGTCAGTGACCAGCCAACAAAAAAGAAGAAGAAGAAAAAGAAAAAAAGAAAAGAAAAAGAATTAGATATAATTAAAAATGATTTTTCTAAAAAAAATAAAAATTTATTGAAAGGGGTAGGGAAAAAAAAAAACAAAAGTAAAATCCTAGTTTGGTTTGGTTTTGATTTGGATAGAATTTCAGTTCGGTTGAATAAATTGATTTGGTTTGGTTCGGTTTGGATATATCATTAATGACAGCTCCTTCAATGTTTCCATAAGGACGGAACTAGAAGTTGAGGGTGAGCAAGTATAATCAGGAAAGACCAAACATGCCATGAGAATTGGCCTGCATCTAGGTTCCAATGGGAATGGTCCGATTTCCGATTTCATATTTTTTGGAACTTGCACTATGTGATTCAATTCCTAATTTCCTCTTAAGAATTGAATAGAATTGAACTAAGAACCAGCGAATCGGACTGAAAATTAGAGAACTAGAACGTGAACCAAGGTAATCCTAAAATAGAGCATCACATGTACAAATATTACATGAGGCTTGAATGAAAGAAAGTACCTTCATTCGACTATGACTCCTTGGTTTTTTATCGTGGTTTTTGACTCTTTTGAGAGCATGAAATTTAGGTTTTATATTACTGTTTTGAACTTTTTATTTATTTATTTTATTTTAGGTGTTCATATGTTATAGATTATTGTTATTGACAAACCATGATTTTTGTTGTTATGTTCACTCTCATTTTGCTTGACTAAAATAAAACAAAAAAAAAGCAAAAAAAAAAAAAAAAAACAGAAGAGAAATCGGCCAATTCCTTGATAGACTTTGGATCCAATTGATAGAGCAAGCCACAAGTTTTAAGATATACATGATAGGTTTCAAGTTCCAAAAATTAGGAAACCGGTCTCAACATGGTAAATTCTAGGTTCTAGATAGTTTGAAACCTGGACCAACCTTAGAATTCACCCCAAGCTAGAAACTCTATTGAGGGATCTCTTTTTATGTCTTCCCTAAAAAATTATCACCCAAAGTTTTGTTTTTTTGTTTTGTTTTATTTTGTTTTTTTTTTTTTTCCAGCAAGAGTAGCTTTATCCCACACAAATCAAGAAATTATTGGATTCATACATGTCTATGCTATCAAGGATCGTCCAAAAGAATGCACAATTGTGGGGATTCGAACCCAAGAATGCACAATTGTAGGGATTCGAACTTAGGCCCCGAATGAAGACATACATGCTTACCACTTGAATAATCTTTACATCAAGTAAAGATTCCACGAATAATGATCATGGACAACATTTATTTTTTTGCTCTACATTATTGGCTTCCCCAAGATTTTAAGGCCCTGCATGTTTTTGTTCCTGAGAAGTGTTTATAAACACTTTTTCTGTTTTTTTGTTCCAGGGAACAAAAAAAGAACAAAAACGCGTTTGTTTGCGTTTCTGTTCTTTTTTTGTTTTTTTCGTTTCTGGAACAAAATTGAAACAAAAATCAGAAATAACTTTTTGCTGTTTCTCTTCTCCAGAAACACTTCTGGCAAACCGAAAAAGAACAAAAATAAAGAACAAAATTGGAACAAAACGGGAACACTTCTCGTTCGTGCCCGTGCGAAGCTTCGTTCTCTCCCCCGACGTCTCCCCTCTCCGGCGCCTCCCACTCGGGCGGACTCTCCGGCGACTCCCCCCTCCGGCGACTCTCCGGCGCCTCCCCACTCCGCTCACTCTCCAGCGCCGACGGGTGCTGCTCCATCAAGCGGCTGAAGCTTCCCAGTCCAGGTAGGCCCTGCTGCTCCTCCATCTCCGTTCGAAGAGGCCTTCGGCGACAGCAACGTTCGCCGACCACCGCCGGACGCTCGCTGCAGCTGCTCTGCCGAGCTCGAGCTGCTGTGGTCACTTGGCAGAGCAGCTCAAGCGAGCAACGCCGACCCCCAAAGGGAGCCGTCGCCCAAATCTGCCAGATCTGGGCGACGGTTGCTCGTCGGAGTTGCTCTGCTCGCTCGGCAGCTACTCTGCCGAGCGAGCAAAGCGGCGTAGCTCGCTCGACCGTGGCTCGCTCGGAGCGGCGCAGCTCGGTCGTGCGGAGCTCTGAGCGGCACAGCTCGGTCATGCCGAGCTCCGAGCAACTCGCTTGACCGTGGCTGCTCTGCCGAGCGAGCAGAGCAGCCACGCTCGGGCGAGCGAGCTGCGCCGCCAGCTCGATCGAGCGAGCTGCTAGCTTGCTCAGAGCGGCGCAGCTTGGTCGTGCCGAGCTCCGAGCGGTGCAGCTTGCTCGTGCCGAGCTTCGAGCGGCGCAGCTCGCTTGTGCCGAGCTTCGAGCAGCTTGCTTGACTGTGGCTGCTCTGCCCGAGCGAGCAGAGCAACCACGCTCGGGCGAGCGAGCTGCTAGCTCGCTCAACCATGGCTCGCTTGGAGCGGCGCAGCTCACTCGTGCCGAGCGCAGAGCAGCTGGCTCGGCCGAGCAGCCACGGTCATGGCTCGCGCGACGCAACCAAATTATGAGGTGCTTAGTAACATTGTGTGGTTATGCGAAGGGTTACAAGGGCATTAGTGAAGCTGATGGCTTGGGATAAGTTAGCAGATTCATCCATGAGAGACCTCTAGCGAACTTGTGGAGTGTTTCATATATATACCTCTCCATGCTATATTGACCCGATGTCGGATCTTTGCGGTGGAAGAGGGGATGAGGTGTGCTTGGGGAGTTTGAAACCTTTATAGTACATGGTTACTAGCATAATTCTAGAAGCTGGGTTTTGAGGGGTTGTGGAATCTGTAATGTTTCAAATAACTTCTTGCAGGTAATTTTGAAGTTTGTCATTTGAAATCTGCATGAGAAATAATGATAATTCATGGATCTGGTTTGCATGATTCTACAACTCCTCCCTAAAATGCTCAAATCATATTTCATCATGGTCAAATGTGGCTTAGCTCAATGATAGATTCAGTTTCTCTAATCATGGTGCAATGATGTGAAAAAAGATATGGAAAAGAAATTTTGGTGATTACAGGTCAAATTTTAATGAGTTTTAGCTGTGGAACGAGCTCCTGATAAACACACTATTTCTTCATCCCCATCAAGTGGCTAATATAAAGTTCTCAACCCCTCTGCTGCATATGGGCAGATTGCAGAAATTACTCGAGTGTTGAGAAGCAGTGGAGTTTTAGTTGGAACCACTTTCCTTCGGTACACTCCGTCCACTCCCTGGATAATATTGCCTTTCAGACAGGTACATCTATATGCACATAGCTCAGTACATTAGACCCATTTTTAGTCTTGTAATTTAACTTCTACAGCCATGTGAGGGACCACTTTTGTACACTTTAACCTGCATATAATGCTACTCCACTTGGAACATGAAGAGATGAAACCACAGGAAAAAAGCCAAAAAAAAAAAAAATCACATACAAGTGGATTGCCATTTCATCAAGGTCTCTGATGGAGGTTTAGAATCCGAACATCTAATGCATGTGGATCAACAAGTAATCCATCTTGTGGACTGGTGGCGAGCCCAGTAGCTTTGGTTGTACCGTATTTCCACCTATATTTTTTTGTGTGACTGTTTGCAAGAACCACTTCACATTTGCCTTGTAAAATGTAACACATCAACTTGAGTTATAGCAACAAAATTATATTGTATGTAGCATTACAATGAAATGCTCAGGCTGATCATTTCGCATTACATAGCTCAAAAATAGGTTGGAGAGAGAGCATTCTGGTTGGTTGATCATTGCTAGTCATAGGTTGCATGTAGTTCTTGTAGCTCAAATGCAGCTTATGATATGTTTTACACAAGTTAGTTCAAGAATTATCGTTATTTAAAGTTAAGTCTTCTTGGCTTGTATCTCTTGATAATGCTTTTATGTATGGCATATATAGTATTATGTTATTAATTTAACCGATAACTCATATGCTGCTCAACCGATCAAAGATTAAATGGCATCAGAGCCACAAAAATTCAGTGCAAAGTGGACCGAGTCAGTGACCAACCTATTTATCGGTTTGTTGGTGGATGAGGTCAAAAAGGGAAATCAGACCTCTTCTACTTTCAACAAAGCAGGTTGGAGGAATATCCAAAATGAATTCTTTAGACAAACAAGGTGCCAATATACCATGGTCCAGCTGAGAAATAAGGTGAACAAACTGAGAAAACAGTATGGTAGTTTTCAGAAACTTATGTCTCAGTCTGGATTTGGTTGGGATAATGTCAATAAAAGAGTTACTGTCGACGATCCAAACGTCTGGGAAGATCACATCAAGGTATTTTTTTTTCTAATTTTTTGGTTATTTTGTTGTCATTATATATGTATGTTTTACATTGTATAATTATATTGCTGAAATTTAATTGCTGTGAAAATTGTAGGAGAATGTGGAGTGGGCCAAATTCAGGAAGGATGGATTTCCCCAGTATCCCGAGCTATGTATTATATTTGGTGTTACATATGCTACTGGGGAATATGGCCTTGGAAATGCTGAAAATGCGGCAGTGTCAGAGGAAGCTGATAATGGAGGTGGTGCCAACAGTGGTTACAATGCATGTGGTGGCAACAGTGGTGGCAATGCCTATGATGATGCTGGTGGTGGCCATACAGGTGACTTTGGTGATCACCACACTGATGAGGGAGTCTTCCCATTAGACGATGTTGGAACTTCAATTCGTGGGAAACACAAATTGGATAGGACTCCAAACACTAAGAGGAGAAGGAAGAGTACCCAAAACAGTATTGATGACACTTGCAAAACCATACAAGACTTTTTGAAAGTTAAGTCAAGTCAATCTGGTAATGGCTCTGCGACTTCCGAGGTTATGCCATCACCCATGGACCCTTTCTCCATAGAGGCTGTGATGGATATTCTATTAAATGCCCGAGATAGACCAATAAATTTACAACAAAGCAGTGGATCGAGCATGCGATAGTGCCTCATGGAGGCTGGCTTTCATTAAATCTACCCCTGAAAGGAGAAATGGACTTCTTTATCATCTTTAAAGATGTTTGGAAATATATTATGAATTGAAAGACCTTGCATAAGATTGTATAACTTTATGTTATGTATTAATATTTAGTTTTTAAAGACATTAGTGTTGAGACTTTTGCTACTTACATATAATGGCATATTCTATTATGTTATGACTTATGTTATTGATTGTTACTGGATATACTTTCAAAATTTATATTGATGTTTGTATATTTTTGTGATCGTATAGGTACTATGGAAGAGGGATCTGATACTATATGTAGTGATCAGGTAGGACAAGTTCAACAATTCTTAGATGATGATGATCTTCACATATTTCTAGCATGGTTGTGCACGGTTGCCATTGACAGGTCCGTGCATACAAGAGAACCTATTAGGGACATCAAATTATTAGGATCCGAATGGATAATGGAGATGATTTCTAGACATTCAGTTAGGATATATGAAGCCTTCAGGATGGAGATGCATGTTTTTTTGAATTTATGTGATTTAATGAGAGTAAGAGGTTGGTTAAAAGATAGTCGATATATTCGAGTAGATGAACAAATTGGGATATTCTTATCTTTGGTTTGTCACGGTAGCTCAAACCGAGATTTATGTGAGAGATTTCAACATTATGGAGAAACGATCAGCAAGTATTTCAACAAAGTGTTGAAAGCAATTATCCAACTTGCAAAGGAGATAATCAAACCACCGTCCTTTGATGTCATCCCACAAGAAATTCTTATGGATCCTAGTCATAAACGCTACTTCAAGGTATGATTTCTATATCGACTTTATATCGTCAAATACATGTTATTCATAATCTTATATAATCTTATATTGGCAATAAATTGACAGGACTACGTAGGTGCTATGGATGGCACCTATATAAATGTTATTATTCCAGTGTCTGAGCAGGTTCGATTTAGAGGTAGGAGAGGGACAACCACCCAGAACGTGTTGTGTGTTTGCTCATTTGATATGAAATTTACTTTCGTCTATGTTGGATGGGAAGGATCTGACAATGATTGTCGAGTGCTTTCGGCAGCACTTGAAACTCCTCGATTGCAGTTTCCTCGACCACCACCTGGTATTTATTTTGTTTATATAGACATTTGTGATTATATTATGGTTGAATATCACAACAAATTTATATATATCATGTTGTAGGGAAATACTACGTGTGTGATTCTGGTTATGCAGCACTTCTGGGATTTTTAACTCCATTTAGAAGGGAACGATACCATCTCAGCGAATATATAGGGAGTGGGAGATGGCCAAGAACAGCAAAAGAGTTATTCAACTACAAGCACTTTTCACTAAGAAATGTAATTGAGAGGTCATTTGGGGTATTAAAGAATCGCTTCACAATTTTGAGACATATGCCTGCATTTATAATTCAGAAGCAAGCACTTATTGTAATTGCATGTTGTGCTCTTCATAATTACATCCGTGATCAAGATAGGATGGAAAGAAATTTTTCCATTTATGGAGATTCGGAGTATCCATTTGGACCTACAGAAGTGGAGGTTGTAGATCCTAGTCATGAGCAGGAATCTGGGATGAACATGCTTAGGATAAGTATTGCAAATAAAATGGCAAGAGATCACAATATGCAGGAGATTTGTTGACTTTTGCAATATTGTTTGTAAGTATTTACTGTGATGAAGTTGAACAATGAACTATAATGCTTCATTATTGTGATGTCATGTATGGAATGATTCATGTTGAGATGTACTCTTTTTTTTATTTTTATACTTCTTATTGTACGAACTTTACTTATAATTTTTTTTAAGTATGCATATATGATTATGTGGGAAATATTTTTCTTCACTCACCATTATCAAAATTAAATTGATGACAATTTCATGAGAATGAGAATTCAATCAAGTTTAAATGTTATAAAAATCAAAGATAAAAAAAGCACTTGAAAAAAAATTTGATTCTAACTTTACATTTTAAATTTTCTACCAAGTATGTTTTAAATTTGCCTTCACTCACCATGAACAAAATAAAATTAATGAGCATTTCATGAGAATGATAATTCTCATCTCCTTTAAACTTTATTTAGAAAAAAGCATTTTTTTTAAAAAAATTAAAAACAGAAATTTTGTACAGTTTACCAAACGTGTTTCTGTTCTTTTTCTATTCTAGGAACAAAAATTAACTGCAGTTACTAAACATGTTTTTGTTCTTTTTTTATTTCAAGAACAATTTTTTTTTTTACCCCCACCAAACGTGTTCTTTTGTTCAAAAACTGTTTCTAGAACACAAACACTTTTTTTTTTTTGTTTCTGTTCCCTGGAACAAAAAAAGAACAAAAACATTACCAAACGCAGCCTAAGACTCCAAGACTCCGATCATGTTGTACATAATGAGATCATAAACTATTTCTTTTCTTTTCTCTCCCTCTTTCTCGCCTCAATAGGTAGTCAGAAGCCTGAAAAGCCAAGAATTGGCAAGCTCCTTTAATATGCTCCATCTTGTTGTTGAACCTACAAAAATGAGATTGGTTTAGAAGTTGAACTAACCCTTTGATAATATTCCCACCAAACCATACTTGCATTCTTCCCGATCCCCACGTCCCTCCTCCTTATAAGCCCTCCATCAAGCCATTGCTCAAGCACACTGCACCTTCTCTCACTTGAGATTCGCCGCTTCTTCACTCAGAGCTTTTGAGTTTGCTAGTCGACTGATTCTCCAATGATGAACCATCATGGACTCGTGCACCTTTTGGCATTGTTTGTTTTCGCTCTGTCTTTGACAATTGGTGAGAACCCAGTCGAAGCTCGCCAACTTTTGGAGGTGACCTTGCCCGAAGTGCCCGAATTGCCAAAGCCTGAATTAGCTCACCTTCCTGACATCCCTAGCTTGCCGAAGCCAGAATTCCCATCATTGCCAAAATCGAATTCCCGCCGCTTCCTAAATTGCCAAAGCTTGAATTTCCAGCAATACCAAAGCCAGGGTTGTTAGAAGTGCCAGAATTGCCGAAGCCTGAATTGCCTCAACTTCCTAACATCCCTAGCTTGGCAAAGTCAGAATTCCCATCGTTGCCGAAAGTCGAATTGCCACCACTTCCTAGCTACCAAAGCCCGAATTTCCAACAATACCGAAGCCGGAATTACCGGTAGTGCCCGAAGTCCCTCATCTTCCTGATTTTCCCAAGCCAACATTGCCTTTCGTTCCCACAATTCCCAAGGACACAACTGTCGGTGCTACTAGCCCTTGAGCCGTTAATGTGAATTTGGAGTCGTTATACAACATGATGCAATTCAGTATTTTATTACTTCTATTTTAATGGTTTGAGCATACCTCATAACACTATACGGTATTTGTTTGTTTTAGTGATATGAATTATGAAATTCCTTTATAGTTTGTGATGTCTTGTGTAACTATCTTTTTACATCGATAGTGTATACTGTTATTACTCTTTTTAATATAGCTAGTGCACTCCCCTATGTTTTGTACGATTTTTATATTTCAAAATAGGAGAAATCTATGTTTACTTCCTTGTCCACTTTTTTCACTTCTAACTATGGGAATTTAATATTTTAGAGTGATAACGGTGACATAACCTAAACAATCGAAGAAAGAATCAGAAAAATGCGTCTTTTATTATATGATGGACTGAGATAGGTTCGTTTGTCTTACATACAAATTATAAATACACTTTAAGTCATCAAACATCTCATATATCATATTTTATTAAAATGAATTATCGTAGATTATTTTTCCTTTTAATTTGGCACAAATATTGTCATTTTTAAGCAATCATCATTCTTTAGTCAAGCAAAATCAACTCTAATATTTGCACTTTACTAAATTTTGTATCTGATTAAACCAAAGTAATTTTTCGCTATATGTTATGGTATTGATGCATGTTAGTCATTATGTACTTTTTCTATCAAATAATATATAATGCAGATCATAGTCAACTTTACTGTTATTAATTCATTTTTTTTTTCTATTCTTGGATCTTGTTTCGCATATTCCCACTCTTTCTGCGACTAATTCTATTTCAAGTGAAAAAAAAGAAAATCTAAAACTTCAATTTGGATAAGAAAAGAATGTTTCTCATTAAATTGAATGTATTTAATGTTCAGAAGCCCCTATTATATATTAGACTAGTTTTCAAACCCGTGTGTTATAGATACATCTATAGTTAATAAGCTACCACATGCAAGAATATGGTTATATCATATTTGTGATATGTGTTGAAACTTCTATGGTAGTATTAAGTCGGTTATTAAATATTTTTTTGATCTTTTGTTTGTTCATCAATTACGTACACTACTATCTGGAAAGCATAATATAAAATTCATAAATAGTTAAAAAAAAAAAAAAACCTTGCCAGGTTGGCTATTATATTGTCATTTAAGATGGATTGCGTAGAAGAAAGTTTCAGCTCATAAGTTCTCAATCGTTTTTGCTAATTCATGTGAAATCAAAATCCCTCACCATTCCTCTTATCTCTTTGTATTTTTTCTGCATTTTTAAATGTAGTTAATTTTTGAAGACACTCAACAAAAATGTTTATGCCAAAAAAAAAAATCATTTGCTTTTCGAGATACCGGTAAGAAAGATGATCCATACATAAGAAATAGATTATTGCCGAGTCTCATTTTTTACAGTTCGGATGTAAATTGATATATTGAGATGTGGTCATTTTTCTAATCTAATTGGGAGTGATGATAACCGATTATCCATTCAATAGCAAGTCAAGATCAAATTAGAAAAAGAAAAATCGATTTCTCATGAATTAATTTTGCAACTAAGACCCATTTCTGGGCAGAAAAAAAAGGAGATGAAATGCACATAAAGACCAGAATAACAAATATTCTACCCTCTTATAGGTGAAAAAAAGGCCAGGCATACCCAAAAAAAAAATAAAATTAAGTGACCATCATCCTTAACTCTAGCATTCAAATGGATACATAGAAATTGAAATTGGAAAGTATTGAGTGCACGTGAATGGATATAATAGAGAAAGAGAATGGAAAACTGAAGAGAAGGTTAATGAATTTATTTAATGCACATAATAAATTTAGACAAGTTTAAGATAAGCATACATTTCGTGTACAATGATCGCTGACAAAACTTAGATTTTTATCCTTAAATTATTCACTTCTTCAACCAAAACTCCGGACTTCATCCTACTATTTTACATAGAGTGAGATCATAAACCATCTCCTTTCGTTTCTTTTTCCTGCGTAGCTGAGAAATCTAGCACAGCTGATAGTTACAGGCTTAGAAAGCCCAGAACTAGCAAGATACCTTTTTGGAGTCTTCTCCATCTTATTGTTGAACAAAAGAAAATGAGATTGGTTTAGAAGTTGAACTAACAATTACATTATTTTTCCCACCAAAACATACTTGTAATGTCCCCAATCCCCACGCCCCTCCCTATGAAGCACGGACACGTTGCCCATGCTTCTATGTCATGTCCGACACATGTCGGAGCGTGTCAAAATGTCGACACGCTTGGACACGGTCGAACATGCGGTCAACGTTTATCGACATGTTTCAACACGCGTGTCTAGAAGATGATGGAGGGAAAGAAGACAGAGAAAGCAAACTCCTGCTAGCGAGATGAAGCCACGCAATGGATCACCGCGACGGTGAGAGACAGCTAGAGAGAGCAGAAACTGAAGTGAGGGCTGCCATTGTGCGATGGATCGGCAACAAGGAGGAGGAGGTGGAGGAGGAGAGGAAGGGGGTCATGCGAAGAGGTAGGTGGTCGTGCAGCAAAGAGGAGGAGGAGAAGGATCAAGAGGAAGAGGAGAGGAAGGGGAGGGGGTCGTGTGGCCAGCGGCAAGAAGGAGGAGGAAAAGCAGGGTGGCTAGGGTTTTGATAAGCGAACTAAAAAGTAATAAAAAAAGAAAGGGGGGGGATTGATGGCGTCATTTTTGAGTTTGGGGAGGGGAAGTGACGGCCTGTTTGTCAAGTGGTTGGGGGTAGGGGGAGGGGGGAAGTAAAATAAATTTGGGGTGGAGGGAAATGGACGAGGGAAAGCGGGGGTGGACCTCTGGGGATTTTTGATTTTAATCAGAAAATTAAATAAATGAGATTAAAAAATGATTTTGAAAAATAAAAGTATTGAATTTTGAGTGATGATAAATTTGGGTCATTGTAAAAAATCATGAATTTATTTAAATAAATTGATTCTGATTTCTTATTAGTCATTAATTTCATCAATAACTTTTGTTAAAGTTTAGAATAGTATTGCATTAACTATGAATATATCTTTCGAATTTCTAATGAATTGATTTAGTAATATTATTAGTGTAAATTCATTATAAGCTCTTTGTTAATTAATTAATTATTTATGAATTTGAATTAAATCAATTAAAAATAAAAATATTCATTACGTATATAACGTGTCGCAACGTGTCGGAATTCTCTATTTTTCAGAAATGACGCGTTGACATGTCATGTCATGTCGTGTGTCGGTGCTACTTAAGTCCCTCCTCTTTAAAAACCCTCCATCAAGCCATTGCTCAAACACGCCACTTCTTCACTCAAAGTTTATCGGTTTGCTAGTCATTCGATTCCACGATGGCAAACTATTGTAGACTCAATAATCTTTTGGCATTGTTTGTCCTTTCTCTGTCTTTGACAATCGGCCAGAACCACATTGGAGCTCGCCAACTTTTGAACGCGACATTGCCTGAAGTACTTGAACTGCCGAAGCCATAATTGCCTCAGCTTCCCAACATCCCAAGCCTGCCAAAACCAGAACTACCATTGCTGCCAAAAGTCAAATTGCCACCATTCTGAACTGCCAAAGCCTGAATTTCCAACAATACTAGAAGCCAGAATTGCCAAAAGTGCCTAAACTTCCAAAGCTTGAATTTCCAATTTTACCAAAGTGAGAATTGCAAGAAGTGCCCGAATTGCCTCACCTTCTCGATTCCCCTAAGCCAACATTGCCTTCTGTTATGAAGGACATGTCTGTCGCTACTACTAGTCCTCGAACCATTGTGATGTGAACTTGTAGTTGAGATTCGATATGATATGAATTTGTATTCTATTACTTCTATTGTAATGGTCAGTATTCACCTAAGAATGTTATATGCCATATATAGTCATTTGTATGATAGTTTATGATATGAATTATGGAACTTAATCCTATGATAGTTTATGATATCTTGTGTGACTCCTCTTTTACGCCGACAAAGTATGCTATAGTTACTCTTTCTTAAACAACTAGTACACTTTCTTAACCTTCATGTGTTTTATATTTCAAAATATATCAAATTTATGTTTACCAAAAATCATTATCTACTTTATACACATTTAACTCATTATCTACTTTATAGGTTCATTTGTCTTACATATAAATTATAAATCCACTTATTGAACTTATTTACTGAAATTGAATTTATAATATAGTATTTTCCGTTTTAATTTGACACAACTATTTTTTCACGTTTCAAGCAATCATAATTCTTCAATTAAGTAAAATTAACTCTAATATTTGTTTTTATTTCATTTTGTATTGAATTGAACCGAAGTAATTTTAAGCTCTATGTTATAGTATCAATATATGTTAAATATTATTGATGTTTTCTATAACATGGCATACGTTGTATTGTATAGACAACTTAGCCATTATAGATCATTTTTTTCTATTCTTGATATATTGTTTCGCATAATGTCAATCTATTTAGCTCCAACTTCTAATTCGGGTGAAAAGTTACTCTCTCTCTCTCTCTCTCTCTCTCTCTCTCTCTCTCTCTCAATTATAGATATATTTACACTCTTTTTTTTTTTATATCACATCATATATCGTGCTCATATAGTCAATTTTAATTAAATTAAAAATCATAGATATTTTCTCATTCATTATTACATTAAATAATATTTGATATACATGTTAATCTTGAGTATTCTTCTCCCTCAAAATTTCCTTGAAAAAAATAAAAAGACTTCTGCCTAAACATAATACTACACGATATCACCTAAATATATTTAGATTGAGACTTAAGATACTTTCCTTTAAATTGTTACTTTCCACGAAAAATCTTATCAATCTATTTGGAAAAGAAAAGAGTCTTTCTCGTTAAATTTAATGGACTTACTTTTCACAAATGTATTCCACTTAAGAATTTTTTGAGTTTTTTCTTTATATTTTTACTTTCCTTGAAAAATTCTCAAGATTCAATTTCGGTAAGAAAATAAGTTTTTCATTTAATTTTCGAATGTCATTATAATATAGTAGACCAATTTCAAACCGGTCGCAATAGATACATATATACTTGATATTCTGCTCATAAAACCATACGAATATATCATATTTGAGATATGTTTTGAGACTTCTATGGTAGTATGGCGTTGGTCATCAAATATTTATTGATCTTTAATTCGTTCATCAATCACGTGTACTACGAGTCAAAGAACATAGTATAAAATTTATCAAATAATTGAAAAACCTTGCAAGCTTAGCTATCATTACATCACATGAGATGGATTGCGGAAAAGATATTTCAAGACGTTAGTTCTAGATAGTTTTACCTAGTCTCAGTTTTTTTCATTTCGTATGTATATCAGCTTACGTGTATCGGGATGGTCATTTTTAGGATATCATTTACAAAGATCGTAGTTCATGATAGTAGTACGGCAACCAATTAACTATTTATAGGAAAACTAAAACAAAAGCTATATAATACCAGCACGACTAATGGTTACAAGCTTTAAAAGCCAATAGTTGGCAAGGTCCTCTCTGGAATTATCTGCTCCATCTTGTTGTTGAACAAACGGAAATGAGATTGGTCTAGAAGTTGAACTGACACTTCGACAAAATCCCACCAAACCATACTTGTAATCTCCCCAATCCCCACGTCCCTCCTCTTTATAAGCCCTCCATCAAGCCATTGCTCAAGCACACCTGCACCTCCTCACTTGAGATCCATCGCTTCTTCACTCGAAGTTTTTAATTCGCTTCCTGCGATGGCGAACTATCGCGGACTTGCTCATCTTTTGGCATTGTTTGTCTTTGCTCTGTCCTTGATGATTGGCGAGAACTCGGTTGGAGCTAGCCGAATTTTGGAGGCGACATTGCCCGAGGTGCCCGAACTGCCGAAGCCCGAATTGCCGCACCTTCCTGACATCCCAAGCCTGCCAAAGCCAGAATTGCCATCACTGCCGAAAGTTGAATTGCCGCCTCTTCCAGAAATGCCAAAGCCTGAATTACCGACAATACCGAAGCCGGAATTGCCGGAAGTGCCCGAATTGCCTCATCTCCCCGATTTCCCTAAGCCAACTTTGCCTTTCGTTGCGAAGGACATGCCTGCGGGTGCTACTAATCCTTGAACCATTGTGATGTGAATTTGGAGTTGTGATGCAACATTCTGTGATTTAATATTTTATTACGTCTACTTTGATGGTCTGAGCATGCCTCGGAACGGTATATGTTACTTGTTTGTATGATAGTGTTATATGAATTATGGAACTTATTTGTGGGACAATTTGTGATATCCTAGTGCACTCGAGCATGCTTCACATGAGTTCTATATTTCCAAATTTGTTGAAACTCATGTTTGCTGAAACTCCTTACCTTGTTTCACGTATAACTAATATGAAAATTTAATTTATATGAGTTCCAGTAAAGACAATACTTATGAAATTCAAATAATCAAAGAAAAAAATCAACAAAAATAAATGTGTCATTCATTATTGGGTTAATATTCTGAAAAACCCCAAACTAGTACACTTGTGACAAATTTACCCCAAAGTAATTTTTTGACCACCAAATTTACCAAAAACTAGTATATTTGTAATAAATTTACTCTCTATTCGTTTCTGTTAAATTTTACTATCAAATTTCTAAATTGATTGACATGCGGCAATTTACTAGTGTACCAATTTGAGATTTTATTCTCTATTTATTACTATAATACAATTTTTGTGATTTTTTTGTGATATTAATCTAATTTAATGGAGGGTATATTTGTCACAAATATATCGATTTGGGTTTTTTAGCGGTCGAATAAATTAGTTCGGGATAAATTTGTTACAAACGTACTAGTTTGGGATTTTTTTATGATCAATCGGGGTAAATTTATTATGGGTGTATCAATTTGGGATTTTTCATTGTCAAAAAATTAGTTTAAGGTAAATTTATCACATGTGTACTAGTTTGGGATTTTTTAAGGTATCAATCATTCATAACAATGAAGGTTTGTTTGTCTTATATGTATACTTAAAATGAATTCATCATGCGTTATACTTTTTTTTTTTCTGAAATTGACATGACTATTTTGTCATTTTCCAACCAATCATCATTCTTTAA
Source organism: Eucalyptus polyanthemos subsp. polyanthemos (assembly GCA_017140185.1). Taxonomy (NCBI): domain Eukaryota; kingdom Viridiplantae; phylum Streptophyta; class Magnoliopsida; order Myrtales; family Myrtaceae; genus Eucalyptus; species Eucalyptus polyanthemos. Next base: position 17,254,472 of record CM029463.1, on the reverse strand, counting down.
TTAAGTAAAATGAATAACTTTTTTAATTCACTGCAATTCATATTGGATTGAACCAAAGTAATTATACGCTATATATTAAAGTATTGATGGGTGTTAATTAATATGTACGTGTTCCCTATCACATAATATATTGTATATGATATAGACAATTTTATTGATAGATTTTTTTTTCTATTTTCCTATTCTCAAGAATTAAAACTCCAAATTGGTACATTAAAAACACTAAACTGATACGCTTATGATAAATTTATCCTTAACTAATTTTTTTATCACCAAAAACCCCAAACTAATACACATATAATAAATCATCACAAACTAAAACCATAACTAATATACTTGTAACAAATTTACCCTTCATTATTTTATTTTAAATTTTTGTCACGCCCTAATCCTCAAACAAGTACTCATCCATCTCCGGTCGATAAAAATTTTGCAACCTCCCAAGAAGAGTTGCCGACCCTTTCATTTTATTGCACATGCGGAAGTGAAAATAAATCCCCTGACAGTAATCATCTTGGGATAGAAAAACAGGACATCACATCACAAAAAAAAAAAATCACACTTTTATAAAACATACTAAGTCATTTACAAAAATTTATGTCCAAAATATTTCAAAAGATTGACTCTCCAAAAAGAAGCACTTCAGGTCACCTTAGCTCAGCTCCAGGTCCTCCCTCTACGATCTTGAAAAATTTAAGCCCATGGCGGGATGAGATATAAATCTCAACGAGTTCATGCTCTAAACCTCGATTATGAGGGAAATACACCTAGAAGTGTCCTAACCACACAACCACTCAATTGGCATAAAAGACTTACCTCGCCTTAGTTTCCTTCATGCACATTAGTACAGTTCATATTGTAATGCATATAATCAATGCACATAACAATTGGAACACCTCATCAATTCAATTAATCACAAAGATCCTGATTATAAGGCCAAACCGTTATGACACATCTCATTTCATGCCACACAGTTTTGTCTCATAATCAGGCTCATCACACTCAACATTCATGCGTTCCAATGGTTAATTACACCACTTAAGGGTACGGCCAACTCTAAATTTGGCGGTCGTCTAACATTGCCAGGTGTCATCCCACCTCCTTGGAGCACGGCGACGTATCTCAATTAGACGGCTTCCCCGACGGGGCGTAGGTCTAGAATCTACCACGACCCGAGTCCCAATGAATGGGTAACATCCGGCTTAACAGCTTGGAACGGTTTCTCTTAACCAACACACGACCAATCAATCTTAGCCCAGAACATTGTGCATTGCACTCAAATGCCTCAATTAAAATTGTGAACTTGGCCTATTTTCTTCGTATTAAAAATACGCAGTAAAATAGTTGTGTGTGGGTACATGATCAATTCACACTAAAAAAATTAATATCCTCAAATTTAAAATCCCACTGTTTTATATAGTATATAAAACCATTTTTGGTGTTAAAACTCAACATCCAAGATTTTCTGAATAAATAATGAATTTCATAAATTTTGGAATTATATACTCAAAATTTCAATCAGCACTCAATTTGCACAAATTAACATCCAGTTGCAGAAACTAAACACGCCATTGCAATCAACACAAAATTCCAGTCACCGGCTATCCCGATCTAATTTCCGGAAAATAATTAATGATTAAATAAATTACAAAATAAATAAATTAAAGCATTTAATTGAATTAACCTAAACTAACTAAACTAAATAATCTAACTAACAATTAAATCTAACCATCCTATATAATTTAATCTAAGTACACTAACTAAATAAACTAACTAATTCCTAACTAACCCATCTAACTACACTAAATAAACTAACTACTAACTATATACTTAATCTAACTAAGCCATCCTAAGCTTAATTAACATAATTAATCCACCAACTAGCTAACTAACACACCTCTAAGTGTCATTAGCCCACTAATTAAGGATTAGAACGCAACTCACCGGTTAGCACGAAAATCGGCTCATGGTGACGGTGGCGCGACAGCGGCTGAGACTTGAGCTCACGGCGAGGCCAACAGGAGCTCGGACAGGCTGAAATCGGCCAAGGCAGCCCACGGTTCAAGACCGAAGAAGCTACAGAGATGCGGATGAAAACTTGCGAACGTGAAGCTGGACCGAGTCGGTCTTGCGGCAGAGATGGATCGGTGGAGATGGAAGCTGGGCGGCTGGCGTGAAGGCAGTAGATTCAGAAATCAACGGCGTGGCTTCTGTTGGGCTTCGATCAAAGGAAGTAGATGGGTAGCTGGGCTGCTTCGGCGACAGAGAAGAAGACTCGGTGGAAGCGGACGAGCTGGTGAGAAGCGGTCAATAATTCAGCTGGAGTTGACCGATGAAAGCCCACGATGGAAGAGACGCGCGGCGAGAAGAGCGACCAAGGTGGAGGGGCTTCGGTGGCAGAGGAGCTGCGGCAGTCAACGATGGTGGAGAAGAACTTCGTTGGTTGACCGAAGGGGAGACAAAACTTGGTGGAGAATGTGGCTTGCAGAGGAGAATTCGGTGGGTGGAGGGTGAGCTTCGGTTGAAGAGAAATGAAAGAGATGAAATTTGACGAGGAAAATGAAATGAAAAGCAGAGTAGAGAGAGATCGAGAAAGAGGAGACGTGAAGAGGATGGATTGCGGGGACGTGCTCGAGAAGTTTGGTGGAAAGAGAGAAGCCAAAGTCCAAAGAAATATCTTGAGTAATTAAAGTTTGGTTCCCCTTGGTCTTCAAGCATTTCACCTTGTCTCTTATTTCTTTCTACCCTATAATTCCACAAATTAAACCAAATTGATGCCAAAATTTGCTGTCCAAGCTTCACACTTTGGGGCTTCAATTCCTTAACGAAATTCTTCAATTGAGGTCCAATTTTGATGAAAAAAAAGGCCACGTAAATTTCTATAAGTTCCCAACATCCAATAGCTCGGCTTAGAAGTCAAAATTCCCTTCAAATGAGCTAAACCGAATTTCCATTCATTTTTCGAATCGATTTTCCGTAAAAACTTCGGAATTTCCGAAAAAAAAATTGGAAAGTAAGTCGACGTTCCTAAAATGAATTGTGACATAACAGAACTTTCTAATTCTGAAATCGAGTTCAATTTCACAGTTAATTTCAATTTAATGTGATTTTAGCGCGTCCTAATCTAGCGGGTAGCTTTTAGGAATTTTTAATGCAATTAACCCATGGTCGATTATTTTCAAGCCACAACGTACATTTTCGACTCATTGACGACTCTTGGTTATTGTGAAAATCTCAAGATTTCAAATACGGACATCGGTACGAAAATGACAAAAAAATCAGTCTAGTACCGTTCGACAGAAATTTTGCAATTAGGTGGAATCACCCACGCGCTAATCACATATATCGATCGAATCGACCTATCTCTGGTCTCCGATCGATTTTGACAGTACCATAATAAGCATTGCGATTAGCACGGTCGAGTAATCGTTTCTTGTTCGAATTCTCAAGATTATTGCATTTGGATTCTTTAATGGCTTCATCAGATAGGCTAGTTAACTCGTGAGTGGCCAACTCAAAGAAAAATGCTATAGGCACATCGATGAAAAGCCCATTTCATCTCATCGAAATCAGACTCAAAAATCAGTATATCACAATTTTACTGTCAAATTACTAAATTAAATGATATGTGACCGTTGAAAAAAATAATAATTTGGGATTTTATACCCCATTTGTTTTAGTTTGTAGTTTTTCATGGTGTTAATCTAGTTTAATAGAAACTAACATAGAAGAAATTTGTCTCAGATGTACCACTTTGGGGTTTTCTAGTGTCAAAAAACTAGTTTGAGTAAATTTGTAACGGGTATATCAATTTGAGGTTTTTGGTGATTAAAAAATTAGTTTTTGGTTAATTTATTTTAGGTGTACCAATTTAAATGTTTTCATAATCAAAAAATTAATTTTGGGTAAATTTGTTACAAGTATACCAATTTGAGTTTTTTTGTGGTCAAATAATTAGATTGAAGTAAATTTATTACAAATGTATCAATTTAAAGTTTTTCATGGTATTAACATTTTTGTATGTTGTCAGTCTATTCTGTTACACTTTCTATTTCAAGCAAAAAAGTCAATTTCTCTCCTTATTGTACAAATATAGTTACTTATATATATTTTTTCCATAAGATTAATATTACAAAAACCTTGTATAAGCCTACGGTGACACCAATACCCGAACTGTGAAAAACCTTGCGAGCTTGACCATTATGTTGTAAGATGAGATGGATCACAAAAGATAATTTCAGGGCATAAGCCCTAAATCAGTTTTGCTACTTCTTATAAATAAAGAATCCCTCACCAATTTTTTGTTTGTCTCGATGTATTTCTGCCAAATTTTGAAGTATAGTTAACTTTTGCTGTCACTTAACAAATTTGAATTTGAATTAATAAAAAAAAAAGTATCTGCAAAAAAAAAAATATATCTCTGAACTGCCAAAACCAGAACTACCATTGCTACCAAAAGTCAAATTGCCACCACTTCCTGAACTGCCAAAGTCTGAATTTCCAACAATACTGAAGCCAGAATTGCCAAAAGTGCCCGAACTTCCAAAGCTTGAATTTCCAATTTTACCAAAGTGAGAATTGCAAGAAGTGCCCAAATTGCCTCACCTTCTTGATTCCCCTAAGCCAACATTGCCTTCTGTTATGAAGGACATGTCTGTCGCTACTACTAGTCCTTGAACCATTGTGATGTGAACTTGTAGTCGAGATTCGATATGATATGAATTTGTATTCTATTACTTCTATTGTAATGGTCAATATTCACCTAAGAATGTTATATGCCATATATAGTCATTTGTATGACAATTTGTGATATGAATTATGGAACTTAATCCTATGATAGTTTATGATATCTTGTGTGACTCCTCTTTTACGCCGACGGAGTATGCTATAGTTACTCTTTCTTAAACAACTAGTACACTTTCTTATGCTTCATGTGTTTTATATTTCATAATATATCAAATTTATGTTTACCAAAACTCATTATCTACTTTATAGGTTCATTTGTCTTACATATAAATTATAAATCCACTTATTGAACATCTTATTTACTGAAATTGAATTTATAATAGAGTATTTTCCGTTTAATTTGACACAACTATTTTTTCACGTTTCAAGCAATCATAATTCTTCAATTAAGTAAAATTAACTCTAATATTTGTTTTTATTTCATTTTGTATTGAATTGAACCGAAGTAATTTTAAGCTCTATGTTATAGTATCAATATATGTTAAATATTATTGATGTTTTCTATAACATGGCATACATTGTATTGTATAGACAACTTAGCCATTATAGATCATTTTTTTTCTATTCTTGATATATTGTTTCGCATAATGTCAATCTATTTAGCTCCAACTTCTAATTCGGGTGAAAAGTTACTCTCTCTCTCTCTCTCTCTCTCTCTCTCTCTCTCAATTATAGATATATTTACACTCTTTTTTTTATATCACATCATATATCATGCTCATATAGTCAATTTTAATTAAATCAATAATCATAGACATTTTCTCATTCATTATTACATTAAATAATAATTGATATACATGTTAATCTTGAATATTCTTCTCTCTCAAAATTTCCTTGAAAAAAATAAAAAGACTTCTGCCTAAACATAATACTACACGATATCACCTAAATATATTTAGATTGAGACTTAAGATACTTTCCTTTAAATTGATACTTTCCGCGAAAAATCTTATCAATCTATTTGGAAAAGAAAAGAGTCTTTCTCGTTAAATTTAATGGACTTACTTTTCACATATGTATTCCGCTTAAGAATTTTTTGAGTTTTTTCTTTATATTTTTACTTTCCTTGAAAAATTCTCAAGATTCAATTTCGGTAAGAAAATAAGTTTTTCATTTAATTTTCGAATGTCATTATAATATAGTAGACCAATTTCAAACCGGTCGCAATAGATACATATATACTTGATATTCTGCTCATAAAACCATACGAATATATCATATTTGAGATATGTTTTGAGACTTCTATGGTAGTATGGCGTTGGTCATCAAATATTTATTGATCTTTAATTCGTTCATCAATCACGTGTACTACGAGTCAAAGAACATAGTATAAAATTTATCAAATAATTGAAAAACCTTGCAAGCTTAGCTATCATTACATCACATGAGATGGATTGCGGAAAAGATATTTCAAGACGTTAGTTCTAGATAGTTTTACCTAGTCTCAGTTTTTTTCATTTCGTATGTATATCAGCTTACGTGTATCGGGATGGTCATTTTTAGGATATCATTTACAAAGATCGTAGTTCATGATAGTAGTACGGCAACCAATTAACTATTTATAGGAAAACTAAAACAAAAGCTATATAATACCAGCACGACTAATGGTTACAAGCTTTAAAAGCCAATAGTTGGCAAGGTCCTCTCTGGAATTATCTGCTCCATCTTGTTGTTGAACAAACGGAAATGAGATTGGTCTAGAAGTTGAACTGACACTTCGACAAAATCCCACCAAACCATACTTGTAATCTCCCCAATCCCCACGTCCCTCTTCTTTATAAGCCCTCCATCAAGCCATTGCTCAAGCACACCTGCACCTCCTCACTTGAGATCCATCGCTTCTTCACTCGAAGTTTTTAATTTGCTTCCTGCGATGGCGAACTATCGTGGACTTGCTCATCTTTTGGCATTGTTTGTCTTTGCTCTGTCCTTGATGATTGGCGAGAACTCGGTTGGAGCTAGCCGAATTTTGGAGGCGACATTGCCCGAGGTGCCCGAACTGCCGAAGCCCGAATTGCCGCACCTTCCTGACATCCCAAGCCTGCCAAAGCCAGAATTGCCATCACTGCCAAAATTTGAATTGCCACCACTTCCAGAAATGCCAAAGCCTGAATTACCGACAATACCGAAGCTGGAATTGCCGGAAGTGCCCGAATTGCCTCATCTCCCCGATTTCCCTAAGCCAACTTTGCCTTTCGTTGCGAAGGACATGCCTGCGGGTGCTACTAATCCTTGAACCATTGTGATGTGAATTTGGAGTTGTGATGCAACATGCTGTGATTTAATATTTTATTACGTCTACTTTGATGGTCTGAGCATGCCTCGGAACGGTATATGTTACTTGTTTGTATGATAGTGTTATATGAATTATGGAACTTATTTGTGGGACAATTTGTGATATCTTGAGTAACTAAACTATTACACCCGACGGAGTTGCTATAATTACTCTTTCTTAAATACCTAGTGCACTCGAGCATGCTTCACATGTGTTCTATATTTCCATATTTGTTGAAGCTCATGTTTGCTGAAGCTCATGTTGAAGCACACCTGCACCTCCTCACTTGAGATCCATCTCCTCCAAAGTCGGCTTGTACGCCACCAACTCTCTCCAAAGGTGGTGGCCTTACCCTCAACTTGACTATAAGCTTCTCTATTGAGGTCCGAAAATGGTAGCCTTAACAGTGGTTGCTGCCTTATCCCACGCATATCAAGAAATTGCCAGATACACAGGTTTATGAAATTATCAGAGAAAGAGAAGGAATATGCCTACGACTTGAACAACCCTTGCATCAAGAATACTTTTCATGTATAATTATCACCGGCACAACTTAGATTTTACTCTTAACATTGTTGACTTCTATGACTAAAGCAATGGACTTTGTCCTCTTGTACATTGAGTGAGATCATAAATCATTTCCTTTCTTTTGTCTTTCCCGCCTAGCTAGGAAGTCCAACACAACTCGCAGTTACAAGCTTAAAAAAGCGAAGAATATAAAGATCCTTTTTGGAATTATCTGCTCCATCTTGTTGTTGAACAAAAGAGATTGAGATTGGTTTGGAAGTTCAACGAACACTTATTTAAAAACATACTTGCAATCTCCCCAATCCCCACGTCCCTCCTGTTTAAAAACCCTCCATCAAGCCATTGCTTGAACACACATGCACCTTTACACTTGAGATCAACCACTTCTTCACTCGAAGTTTTTTCAATTTGCAAGTATATTGGTTCTATGGTGGCGAACTGGCAAGAACTCCGTTGAAGCTCACCGAATTTTGGAGGCAGCGTTGCCTGAGGTGCCTGAATTTCTGAAGCCCGAATTGCCTCACCTTCCCGACATCCCAAACCTGCCAAAGCCAAAATTGCCATCACCACCAATATTCAAATTACTGCCATTTCCAAAACTGCCAAAGCCTGAAATACCAACAAAACCCAAGCTGGAATTGCTAGCAGTGCCCAAATTGCCTCATCTCCCCGATTTCCCCAAGCCAACGTTGCCTTTCTTTCCGAAGGACATGTCTGTGGTTGCTACTAGTCCTTGAACCGCAATGATGTGGATTTGGAGTCGTGATAGAATATGCTGCAATTTAGTATCTTATTACTTCTATTTTAACGATCTAATCATGCCTTGGAATGGTATATGCCATGTGTACTTATTTGTATTACGGTTTGTGATATGACTTAACGGAACTTGTTATTAGGGTAGTTTGTGATGCTTTGTTACACGGAGAGAGAATACTGTAATTACTCTTGTTTATATACCTAGTGCACTTGTCCATGCGTTGCTTGAGTTTTATACTTTCAAAACTATTGAAATTTATGTTTGCTAAAACTCCTTGTCTACTTCTTTTCACATCCAACTTATATGAAAACTTTTAATAATTTTAGAGTTATAAGATTGACAATAGTCATGGAATTTAAGTAGTGACAAAGAATATCAACAAATAGTGTATGATAAAATCGAATAGTGTATGATCATTTGTCATATATTAAATTTTAAATTCACTACATATATTTATACTTCATATTTTTACGATAGTTGAATATATCATAAACTATTATTTTTTTCTTTTAACTTGAAAAAGTATATTGACTTCTCTCTATACATGTTCTACTTTACTACACAAAGTCATAAACAATATCATCTAAATATAGGTAATTAGATTGAGATTCTCAGAGACTTTAAATTCTCTACTTTTCTTGAGATTACCTCATCATTCTATTTGCAAAAGACAAGAATCTTTCTCCTTAAATTGAATGCATTTAACGTTCAAAAGGCTGATGATATATCAGAGAAGTTTTTTTTTTTTCTCATTTTGGTCGGAATATATCAGACTAGTTTTCAAACCTGTGTTAATATAGATACAGTTGTACTTAAAATTCCACTACATATAAAGGATTAGGATCACATCATATTTGACATATGGTGTCAGAAACTTCTGTGTAATGTTAGTTCCAAGCACTTGTGAAAGAGCTAATGCAGGCGAACAAAAGAAGAAAAAACCCAGATTGGCATTGGCATTGAAGTGGAGTTCAGCATCAGTACCTCACTGCCACCATGCCTTCGCCGAGAACATGTCAATTAATGTTCTAATTTATGATGGGCAGCCAAAGTAGGTATGTTGTGCGGGGTTGTCTCTGCTTTTACTCTCTCTCTTTCAGTGAGATTATGTGGGACTGCTATCAACTACTGTTCTAAAAATTTAAGTTATTTAATTATTCTTAACATTTCATGTCATGCTTAGTATGGTATTTTCACCTAATACTAAGCGTACTAAGCGTGAAAATGTATAATTAGAGAAGCAAATAGAAGTCTGGAAAACCCTCCTCCTCCGCATAAATCCAGTGAAACATTATGGCAAAGACAAGGTGGGCAAGCACTCACAAGACACGGAACCGCCTACAACCACGCCGGGTTGGCTCGTTGGCAAGAGCAACCCAGATGAGCTATGCTCCCCAAAAGTGACAAGATAAGGGGAAATGAAGGACCCGACCCGGTAACTCCCACAACCCACGATCGAAACATCCGCCCAAGTCGACCGCTACGCGAATCGTTTCCCCACATTGGCCTGTGAAATGGGCGAGAAAGAAAGAGAGAGAGAGAGAGAGAGAGAGAGAGGGAGGGAACAGTGACCTGCGGAGACCGTGAAGAAGAAAGCCGACGGGAATCCTAGTCTGAAGAGGCTCTCGTCCGCGAGATCCACGAGCTGCAGCTGGAGTGCGAAGGAGAGACCGAGAGAAACTCGAGCTGAGCTTTTCGCAGGGTGGAGAGGGAGAGGGATGAGAGAGGCCGGGAGAAAATCGAGTGTGAGGTGGGCTTCTCTTTTTGCGACGGGCTTCGCCTCTCTTATTTCAGGTTGGGATTTCACTTGAAGTTCTCATGTTAGATTTATCCGCTAGCCCATTCACTTAGGTGTCAAAAACCGAACCAAATCAAAAAGGTCGATTTTTTTTAGCTTGATTCTCAATCTATTCGGTTTTTATCAGTTTGGTTAATTGAACCAAATCAATAAAATCTAAAATATTTCATCTTATTTTTTTAAAATTGTTTTTTAAAATTTTTAAAAATTTTTCTTCTTTGTCTTCTTCGTTGGCTAATTGACAGCCACGGTGGCAGTGAATGAAGAAGAGAAAGAAAAGGAAAAAAAAAAAAAAAATATTTAAAAAATTGATTTTTCTAAAAAAATAAAAAAGTAAATATTGAACTAAACCGAATCAGGATTTCGATTCGAATTGGTTTCAATTTGGATGGAATTTCAGTTCGATTCAATAAATTTCTTATCGGTTCGGTTTGGTTCGGTTTTCCAAAATAACCGAACCAAACTGAATCATTTACACTATTACCATTAATGATGGCTCATTCAATATTTCCGTAGGGACGGAACAAGAAGTTGAGGGTGAGCAAATTTCCAAAGTATAATCAAGAAAGACCGAACAAGTCATGGGTATCGGCCTGTCTCTAGGCTCTAACTGGCATGGAATTGTACTATGCAATTCTTAAGAATTGAATAGAATTGAACTAAGAATCAATGAATCAGAGTGAAAATCAGAGAACTGGAACAAGAACCAAGGTAATCCTAAAATAGAGCATGACATGAACAATATTACACGGGGCTCAAATGAAAAGAAAGTTCCTTCATTCGACTCCTTGGTTTTTATCGTGGCTCTTGACTCCTTTGAGAGCATGAAATTTGGATTCTACATTACGCGTTTTCAACTTTTTATTGTTTATTTTATTTTAGGTGCTCATATTTTATAGATTAGTGTTATTGACAAATGATGATTTTTGTTGTTATGTTCTCTCTCATTTTGCTTGACTAAAATGAAACAAGAAAAAATGAAAAAAAAAAAAAAAAGAGAGAGAAATCAGCCGATTCCCTAATAGACTTTGGATTTGATTGATAGAGCAGGTCTCAAATTTTAAAATATACACGATAGGTTTTAAGTTTCAAAAACTAGGAAACCAGTCTCAATAGGGTAAATTCCAAGTTCCAAGTAAGTTGAAACCTAAACCAACCTTAGAACTACTCACCCCTAACCAGATACTCTATTTAATGATCTCTTTTTATGTCTGTCCCTAAAAAATTGTCACATAAAGTTTTTTTTTTTCCAGCAATAGTAGTTTTATCCCACACAAATAGAGAAATAATCGGATTCATACATGTCTATGTTCTCAAAGATCGTCCAAAAGAATGCACAATTGTGGGAATTTGAACCTAGGCCTCAGATGAAAACATACATGCTTTACACTTGAGTAATCCTTACATCAAGTAAAGATTCCACGAATAATGATCACAGACAATATTTATTATTTTTCTCTTACATTATTGGCTTCTCCATATTTAAGACTCCAAGACTCCGATCCTATTATACATAGTGAGATCATAAACCATTTCTTTTCTTTTCTTTTCTTTTCTCTCCCTTTTTCTCGCCTCGACAGGTAGTCAAAAGCTTGAAAAGCCAAGAATTGGCAAGCTCCTTTTGGAATAATATGCTCCATCTTGCTGTTGAACGTACAAAAATGAGATTGGTTTAGAAGTTGACCTAACCCTTTGATAATAGTCCCACCAAACCATACTTGCATTCTCCCCAATCCTCCACGTCCCTCCCCCTTATAAGCCCTCCATCGAGCCATTGCTCAAGCACACCTACACATTCTCTCACTCAAGATTCGCCGCTTCTTCACTCAAAACTTTTGAATTTGCTAGTCGATTGATTCTCCAATGACGAACCATCATGGACTCGCACACCTTTTGGCATTTTTTGTCCACGCTCTGTCTTTGACAATTGGTGAGAACCCAGTCAGAGCTCGCCGACTTTTGGAGGTGACCTTGCCCGAATTGCCGAAGCCTGAATTGACTCACCTTCTAACATCCCTAGCTTGCCAAAGCCAGAATTCCCATCTTTGCCGAAAGTCGAATTGCCGCCGCTTCCTGAACTGCCAAAGCCTGAATTTCTAGCAACACCGAAGCCAGAGTCGTTAGAAGTGCCGGAATTGCCGAAGCCCAAATTGCCTCAACTTCCTGACATCCCTAGCTTTCCAAAGCTGGAATTCCCATCATTGCCGAAAGTCGAATTGCCACCACTTCCAGAGCTACCAAAGCCTGAATTTCCAACAATACCGAAGTCAGAAAGAATTGCCGGCAGTGCCCGAAGTGCCTCATCTTCCTGATTTTCCCAAGCCAACATTGCCTTTCGTTCCCACGATTCCTAAGGACACAACGAGGTGAGGACACCTGGAGTGCCATAACTTGGCACGGAGAGACACTTAAGTGCCATAACTTTAAAATGATATACCTACGTGTCAATATCAGAGTAAAATGAGACGCTTAAGTGCTACTCCGGCGAAAATCCGACCAAATAGCTGACGTGGCAATTTTCTGGCGAGTTTAGTCCAAAACGACGTCGTTTTGCACGTTGACGTGGCGGAGAAAACGCAAAAACGATGCCATTTCGTGTCTACGTGTAAATAATAATATAAAAATTAATTAAATTATAAAGTATTCAAAAAATTAAAAAATTAAGAAAATTTTTAAAAATTTTTAAAAATTAAGAAAATTTTTAAATTTTTAAAAAATCAAGAAAATTTTAAAAAATTTTAAAAAATTAAGAAAAAAGTAAAAAAAAAAAAAAAGTGGGGGAGGTCGAACGGGCGGCCGAGGTTGAGCCCTCGCCACCACCGCCTCCCCGCCGTCGTCGGAAAGGGCTGGCGACGATGGGGGGAGGGTCGGCCAAGGTCGCCGGATCACGGCGAGGGCCGCGACCCTCGCCCCAGATCTGGGCGAGGGCTCGCGGGCCCTCGCCGCCGGTCGGCCGGCCTTGCCGGCCCCTGGCCAGGGCCCGGCGACCCCGGCCAACCCTCCCCACTCCGTCGCCGGCCCTTCTCGGTGGCAGCGTGGAGGCGGCGAGGGCCGCGACCCTCACCCTAGATCTGGGCGCGTGCTGCGACCCTCGCTTAGATCCGGCGAGGGGTCGCTGGCCCTCGCCACCTCCCCGCCGCCGCCGGGAAAGGCCGGCAACGGAGTGGGGAGGGTCGGCCGGGGTCGTCGGGCCCTGGCCGTCGGTCGGCCGAGGGTCGGCGACCCCAACCGACTCTCCCCACTCCATCGTCGGCCCTTCCCGGCAACAGCGGGGAGGCGGCGGCGGCGAGGGCTTAGCCCTAAGCCGCCCGTTCGACCTCCCCCCCCCCTTTTTGTTAATAATTTTCTTAATTTTAAAAAAAATTTAGAATTTTCTTAATTTTTAAAATTTTTAAAATTTTTTTTAAGTTTTATGCTGCTTTGGAGTTAAGTCGACTTAGCTCTTCAGCAAGCCACGTAGGCAAAAAATAATAATAAAATATTGCCACGTAGGATTTCTGACAAGGATCGCCGGAGGTGGCACTTAAGTGTCCCACTAGAAAAAAAAGTGGCATTTAAGTGTACCGTTTTGAAGTTATGGCATTTAAGTCTCCCCCCGTGTCAAGTTATGGCACTTATACTGGACTTCTGCCGGACACAGCTGTTGGTGCTACTAGCCCTTGAGCCGTTAATAGAAATTTGGAGTCGTTATACAACGCAATGCAATTCAGTATTTTAGTACTTGTTTGTTTTAGTTAAATGAATTGTGGAACTCCTTCATAGTTTTGATATCTTGTGTAACTATCTTTTTACATCGATAGTGTATACTATTATTGCTCTTATTGAATATAGCTAGTGCACTCCCCTATGTTTTGTACGAGTTTTATATTTCAAAATAGAAGAAATCTATGTTACTTCCTTGTCCACTTTTTTCACTTCTAACTAATATGGGAATTTAATATTTTAGAGTGATAACGGTGACATCTAAACAATCGAAGAAAAAATCAGAAAAAGTGCGTCTTTTATTATATGATGGACTGAGATTGGTTCATTTGTCTTACATACAAATTATAAATTCACTTTAAGTCATCAAACATCTTATATATCATATTTTATTAAAATTGAATTATCGTAGATTATTTTTCCTTTTAATTTGGCACAAATATTGTCATTTTTAAGCAATCATCATTCTTTAGTCAAGCAAAATCAACTCTAATAGTTGTACTTTACTAAATTTTGTATCTGATTAAACCAAAGTAATTTTTCGCTTTATGTTATGGTATTAATGCATGTTAGTCATTATGTACTTTTTCTATTAAATAATATATAATGCAGATCATAGTCAACTTTACTGTTATTAAATCATTTTTTTTTCTATTCTTGAATCTTGTTTCGCATATTCCCACTCTTTTCTGCGACTAATTCTACTTCAAGAGAAAAAAAAAATCTAAAACTTAAATTTGGATAAGAAAAGAATGTTTCTCATTAAATTGAATGCATTTAATGTTCAGAAGCCCCTATTTCATATTAGGCTAGTTTTCAAACCCGTGTGTTACAGATACATTTATAGTTAATAAGCTACCACATGTAAGAATATGGTTATATCATATTTGTGATATGTGTTGAAACTTCTATGGTAGTATTAAGTCGGTTATTAAATATATATATATATATATATATATTTTTTATCTTTTGTTTGTTCATCAATTACGTACACTACTATCTGGAAAGCATAATATAAAATTCCTAAACAATTTTTTAAAAAAATCCCTTGCCAGGTTGGCTATTATATTGTCATATAAGATGGATTGCATAAAAGAAAGTTTCAGCTCATAAGTTCTCAATAAGTTTCAGCTCATAAGTCCTCAATCGTTTTTGCTAATTCATATGAAATCAAAATCCCTCACCATTCCTTTTATCTCTTTGTATTTTTTCTGCATTTTTAAATGTAGTTAATTTTTGAAGACACTCAACAAAAAATTTTATGCCAAAAAAAGAATCAATTGCTTTTTGACATGCTAGTAAGAAAGATGATCCATATATAAGAAATAGATTATTGCCGAGTCTCATTTTTTACAATTCGGATGTAAATTTATATATCGAGACGTAGTCATTTTTCTAATCTAATTGGGAGTGATGATAACCGATTATCCATTCAATAGCAAGTCAAGATCAAATTAGAAAAAGAAAAATTGATTTCTCGTGAATTAATTTTGCAGCTAAGATCCATTTCTAAGGAGAAAAAAAGGAGATGAAATGCACATAAATTGAATGTAAGTGACCATCGTCCTTAACTCTGATATTGCTAGTACGAGTACCTAGAGGGGGGTGAATAGGTATATAACGGATTTTTCTTGATAATTGCGCAATACTTAGACAGTTGAAGAATTTGCGATAAGTAATAATCAATGTAAGACTAAGTAAAAGAAAGAGAGAATTGAACACGCGGTTTATAGTGGTTCGGCTTGATTCAAGCCTACGTCCACTCTTCTGCACTGATAGCCAATTGGCTGGATTCCATTATGAACAAAGAGATGTTACAGTGTTGATCTTCCTTGATTTCTAGGTGTAGATGATCTACCACACTCACTCAAGGTATCACCAAGTATGGACACTCTGTGTATACGATTTCGCTCAGAATGAATCGACTAATATTTAAGATGCTTCAGACTCTGGAATTTCTCGATTGATCACGTACTCAAACAACTAGAACGTCTTCATTTTTATACTCCTTTATACCATCATACCTGTTGGCACTTTCCAAAGGAATTCCTTCAATCTACCCGTTGGACGGAATAAATTAAGAAGATCATTCAAGCTATTAAAGGAACCTGACGATAGCCTATCAATCATGTTCGCCCATACAATCAGGATCTTGGTTTCCAAGAATAGAACATTCCAAGAATATTTCGTCGACAATCGGATCTTCAATTAATCTAGATACGAACAAAAGAATCCGTTATATTTATCCAACCAAAAAGATCTTCTCCAGAGAGTAGGATTAAATCCCCAACCATATACTTCGGCTCTGGATATCCTTCGTCACTGGATCAGAAAGACTGTTAATGAGAATAGTCTTGAGTCTTGAGTCTTGAGTCTTGAATCTTGAGTCTGGTGATTAGAAAGTCTTCAGACTTTAAACTAGATTATCTGCAGATATCCAGACTAGACTGATAGAAATATTTTGTCAGCTTCAAAATATTCAGGAAATATTTCTCCAACAATCTCCCCATTTTTGATGGTGACAAAACTTTCCTGTAGATTTGAACCACTTTGACCTGCAAAAACAATTCTCAAGCAATATGGCTATCTCATAAAGATTTAACAAAACAACCAGACTCAGCATCCACAGAAAATTGGTTAGTCTTTCATGAGTAATACCATATAACAACACTTGATATAAATGCAAACAGTCAAGCATCTAAATCCACAGCCAATTCAGTCAAATTCAAGTTCACTCAAGTCATACTCAAAGACAAACATATTCAACCACTAAAATAAATTTAAAGTCAAAGAAAGTTGGTTGGTTGGTTCAAATTACTTCTCCCCCTTTTTGTCATCATTAAAAAGGTGAGAAAGGAGTCAGGTCTGCTTGGGAATGCGCACGATCTGGAAATCTCCCATGGACTGGACTACACCTTCTAGCCTCTTCAAGTCTTCCCTTAGTTGAGCTACCTCTTCTCCTTTGGCATTGGCTTGAAGTTGTAGAGCGAGGTCTTTCATTTTGTCCTCCAGGGTAACTGAAGATGCTTGTCCAGCATTCTTTATGGCTTGAATCTCACAGTCCAGAGCATAGATTTGGCCACGCATTTCCAAAAGAACATCCATAATACGACGAAAATCTGCAGAATTGTCCGTCTGTGTACTTGCATTTGCTTTCTCAGATGGAGTGAATGCAGATGATGGCGCTTCTGTATAGTCTTGCAGACTAGGTGCTGACATATCGTGTCATTCTTCAGGCAATTGAGAAGCCTGAAATTCTTCTAGGTTTATTTGAGATTGTCTTAGACCTTCACTATTGGAAGCATGAGGTGTGGACCTTTGCTCGCCAACTCCCCCTGTCTCTAGGACATCAAAAGGGGAAGAGTGATGATCATCCTCTTCTATATCTTGATTCTCCTTCTCTCCAGATTCAGCTGTAGACTTTTCTTGCTCTTGTTCTCCTTCTTCTTCAGCTTCTTTTTCCTTCTCTCGCTGCTCTTCTTCTTCTTTGTTCTTGGCTTGCTCCTCTTCTTCTCTCTGTTTCTTCTGTTGTTCTGTCGATTGGGGAACAGAACGTCTGGTCCTTATCAAGGCAGTGATTGTAAGATCTTCCTCCTCATCTTCATCCTCCAAGATGAGAGTTCTCTTCTTTTTGGATGGGGCACCAATGGCCTCCTTCCCTTTTCGCTTTGAAGCAAACGGAATTGGAGTCTTCACTCTGAATTTCTCCATTGCCTTGGAAAGTTCTTGCAGACGCATCTTCGTTAACATCTTCAAACCTACCACCATCTTATCGCACGGTCGAACACAAAGTGTGTGTGGCGGTTCAATATTCATGTGTCTGAAGATCTTAGTCACCAGACCTGGATAAGGCAATTGTCCCTTGTCCTTTGACATTGCTCTGTACATGTGAAAGAGAATAGTGTGAGGAAGAGAGAACTTCATCTCTGAGTTGATTGTGTACATCAATTTTGCCTCTGAATTAGACACATCAGTCTTTGATGTAGACTTGGGCTTGATGCAATTGATCACAATTTTGTGCAGCACAATATTGATGGCACGCATCCTTGAATAGATGATTCTTCCCTCTACATCTCTATCTTTAACAAGTTCCAATGAGGCACGAGCAACTGAGACTTTGATTGGTTGATAGCGTCCTCGTTCAACTCCAATTATGTCCGCCAACATGTCCACGTCTAACACATAATCCTGGTCTTGAACACTGAATGATATTCTATTCGCATCTATAAAGCTGAGATTCGAGTAGAAATACGCAGTCAGTTGAGTATAACCATCTGTGGTATCAGTGCAAAAACGTTCCAGTTGAAGCAGACTGAACTTCTCCCTTAAGTTCACATTAACAGCATCCAAGAAATCGAAATCAACACTCCTAGGGTTTATCACCCCTCGTTTCAGCAGTCTGAAAAACAAATTCTCATGTTCCTTTGATTTGAATAACTCCATCCTCTTTCCCTTTTCCTTTGCAGCAATACCCATTATGGGTTGAAAATCAATGAACATTTTATCATCGTCATTCCCATCAGTCAGATTCGGTCCCGACATACGAGGGTCACTAGGAATATTCGCAAGTGCTTCCTCTGCTTTACCCTTGGGAGCAATTCCCAAATCTGGGTCTGCGTCCTTGATTATCTCTTCCTCTGGTTGTTGACCCGCATCATGTGGGGTAGATGGTGTTGAGTGACGTGGTGGAGAGTGAGTCAGGTTCTGTTACTAACTCGATAATTCTTCCTCTTCTGTAAGATCGAAGTGGGTAGGTCCCTCCTTCATCCTTTGTGGTCCCCTGTTTGCGATTCTTGAAGACTTCCTCGAAGAAGACATCCTTCTTTGTCGCTGAAAGATTCCTTTACTTGTTTTCCCAAGAAAAAATGGCAACTTTCTCGAAGATGAACACGAAGTAGAAACCGGATTGGGAGGAGAATGCTTTTTAGGGTTTTGAAGATTGAAAATGAAAACTGTATATATATATAACTCAGTTTTGAAAAGGGAAGTTCAATCGGCACAAGGAAAGTGTACGAATACTTCTTTTCGAAATCAATAACTGCCAAAATTAATTCTTTTGAAAAGACAAGTTTTCGCTTTTCACGGAGACTAAAAAATAACTGAACGAAACATCATACATTTTCGAATAACAACTTACAGTCTATAGACATCAACGCCTGAGTCTGAGGATTTAGAGTTTGAGAAATTTGAGTCTGATTATCATCAACTTTCTAAGTTTGAAGGTTGGAGAGTCTCTAGACTTTAACTTCTTCGAGCTTCAAAATGTTGAGTCTGGAACGGATAAAATCGAATTGATTTTTCTCCAAAGGCTTTGTGAATATATCCGCTAGTTGACTTTTTGAATCAACAAATTGAATCGAGATTTTTTCATTTTGAATATGATCTCTAATGAAGTGATGTCGAATCTCTATATGCTTTGCTCTTGAATGAAGAATTGGATTTTTGGTGAGATTGATTGCGCTTTGGTGTTGTCACATTTGATTTACGTGCATGAGTCTTCAATCCCATAGTCTTGTAGCTGTTGTTTTATCCATAGAATTTGTGAACAACAGCTTCTAATGGCTACATACTCGCTTACATTGTTGAGACAGCTACAGTGCTTTGTTTCCTTGAAAACCAAGACACTGTCCTGCTTCCAAGCAACTGGCAAGTTCCTGAAGTACTCTTTCTATCGACTCTGCAGCCGGCTAGATCTGCGTCTAAATATCCCAGAAGATTAAAGTCTCCCTTCTTAGGATACCAAAGACCAATGCTTGAAGATGAAGCAACGTATTTAATAATATGTTTTGCAGCAGTGAGATGGGATTCTCTAGGATCTGATTGAAACCTAGCATAGATGCAAACACTCAACAAAATGTCAGGTCTAGAAGTAGTAAGATAAAGAAGTGAATCGATGATGCTCCTATACAGCTTTTGATCAACTTTCTTCCCTTTTTTCATCTTTGTCTATCTTTAAAGAGCTTGACATTGGTATATCAGTCTTCTTGCAATTTTCCAATCCAAACCTTTTGACAAGATCATTAGTATATTTTTCTTGGTAAATGAAAGTTCTTTCCTTCAATTGCTTTATTTGAAGACCAAGAAAGAATGTTAATTCTCCCATCATACTCATTTCAAACTCATCTTGCATAGACTTAGAAAATTTCTTGCATAGACTTTCATTAGAGGATCCAAAGATAATATCATCCACATATATTTGAACAAGTAAAAGACTTTTGTTTTCCTTTTTGATAAATAAAGTAGTATTTACTTTACCTTTGACAAAATCATTCTGTAATAAGAACTTACTGAGTCTGTCGTACCAAGCTCGAAGTGCTTGCTTTAAACCATACAAGGCCTTTTTTAGTCTGAAGAATGAGTCTGGCTTCTTTGGGTCTTCAAACCCAGGCGGTTGTTCCACATAAACTTCCTCTTGGATAAATCCATTTAGGAAAGCACTTTTGACATCCATTTGGAATAACCTGAAATTTTTATAACAAGCGAATGCAAGTAATAAACGAATAGCTTCTAACCTTGCTACAGGAGCGTAAGTCTCATCATAGTCTATTCCTTCTTCTTGCGTGTATCATTTGGCCACGAGTCTTGCTTTATTTCGTACGACTTTTCCTTTTTCATTCATCTTGTTTCTGAACACCCATTTGGCTCCAATAACAGTTTTACCTTTTGGTTTAGATGTCAATTCCCAAACATCATTAATGTTGAACTGTCTGAGCTCCTCTTGCATAGCTTCAATCCAGCTTTCATCAGATAAAGCTTATTCTATGCTTTTTGGTTCAATTTCTGAAATGAGAGCCACAGCACTAGACTCTTCACGTCTTTTGGATATGGTTCGAATTTCTTCATTGATTTCGCCGATAATGAGGTCTTTGGAATGACTGGACTTATGCTTCCAGTTACTGGTTAATTTGTCTGGATGATGATCTCTTTCTTTATTTGAATCTTCATGAACATCTTGATGCTGATCTTCCAGAGTATTCATTGACTTCCACCGTCTGGCTCTTCTTGTTATAGACTTTGTAGGCTTTGCTTAATGTAGAATATCCAAGGAAGATGCCTTCATCTGATCTTTCTTCAAACTTACCAACTTGATCCTTTGCATTTTTCAATATAAAGCATTTGCAACCGAACACATGAAAGTGTGAAACAATGGGCTTCTTACCTTTGAATAATTCATAAGGGGTTTTCTCAAGAATAGGTCTTAGAAAGACTCCATTGATGATATAGTATGCTGTTGAAACAGCTTCAGCCCAAAATCGTGAAGAAATTTTACTTTCAATTAAAAGAGTTATAGCCATTTCTTGAAGAGATCTATTCTTTCTTTTCACAACTCCATTTTGCTGAGGAGTGTAAGGAGAGGAGAAACATGCTTAAATCCATATTCATCACACAATTTTGTAAAATCTTGATTTTCAAATTCACCTCCATAATCTGTTCTTATACTAGAGATAACACATCCTTTTCATTTTGAACCTTTTTAGCAAAATTTTCAAAATACGAAAAGGTTTCTGACTTACTTGCAAGGAAATATACCCAAGTAAAGCGGGAGTAATCGTCCACAATTACTAGGCAATATTTCTTACCTCCAATACTGGGGTTCTCGGTTGGTCCGAAGAGATCCATATGCAGCAACTGTAATACATGATTAGTAGAGACATGATTTATTGGCTTAAATGAATTTCTTACCTGCTTTCCCAGAATACATGGAGTGCATGGATTGGACTTTTAATATGGTAATTTGGGTAGACCTCGAACAAGCTGCTTTGATGAGATTTTGGCTAATTGCTTCATGTTGACATGACCAAGATTTATGTGCCATAAGCTTGCTTCATCTTAAATTGAGATTAGGCATTATGATTCATTTAATTTCATGTCTAAGAGGTAGATATTTCCATGTCTTCGACCTATGAAAGACTGAGTAGAGTCTAAACTGGTTCCATAGCGAATTCCTTCTTGAAAGGAGATCTTGAAACCAGTATCACACAATTGGCTAATGTTGAGAAGGTTATAGTTGAGTCCTTCCACTAGAGAAACATTGCTTATTGTGAGATTTCCAATTTTCAAAGTTCCAAATCCCACAATACTTCCTTTGCCGTTTCCTCCAAATGAAACATTTCCACCGTTTACTTGAACAAACTTTATGAAGCACTTTGAGTCTCCTGTCATCTGTCTTGAACATCCACTGTCAAGATACCACTTTACCTTTTTCTTGACGGAGACCTGCATTTAAAATAGAGTCTCAAGCTTTCTTTGGTACCCAAATTTTCTTGAGTCATTTGGTGTTAGTAGGATAAACATTATTAGGCCATACTTTCTTAACAGGCTTCCAAACCATAGGACACTCTTTTTCAAAGTGATCCTTACTGTTACACTTTGAACACCTTAGAGCATTTCGACCTACAGACTTTACAAAAACTTTCTTGAAATGATTTTTGTAAGCCTCTCTCGACAGTCTTTTCTTAATTCTTTCTTTTACTTTAGGAAAATCAATCAAGGGAATTGTTTCTGCTGTCATGCTTAGACCAGACTTATTGAAGTAAGGTCTTTGTACTGAAATAACTTTTTCAAGCTTTTCGGATCCTATCGAAAATTTCTTTGAAATATTTGATAAGTCCGTTTTTAAGAAAACATTTTCTTTCAAAAGATTATTTTCTTTTTCTTTAAGAGCAGAAACATTCAAGTCCAAACTTTTAACTCTTTCTTCTAAAATGGTTTCCTTTTATCTTAGAGCTGAGTTTTCCTTTTTAAGTTCGGAAATCCTTTTGAGAGAAGTCTTAAGACTAAAACATAGTTCATCAATGTATTTAGAAACTTTGACAGGAATTTTAAAATCACTTACCTCAAATTCACCGTCTAAGTCGATCCGAGAATCTGAGTGCGAGTCGAATGTGCCATCGAGACATATGTTGGCATATTCATTATCACTTTCTTCACATTCTCGTATCACTCCAGGTTTCGGCTTTGAGAGCTTTTCGAAACTTCTCAGCTTTTCCTCTTTTCTTATTCAGAAGAGGACAGTTGGGTCTAATGTGTCCCTTTTCTTTACATTCGAAGCAGGCTACATCCTTGTTTGATTCCTCATCATCAACAGACTTGGTCCGCTGTCTCTGAAAACTTTGTTTCTTTGAGTTGAACCTTCTTCCTTTTCTATTCAGTTTTCTGAATCTTCTTATCATGAGAGCAAGCTCCTCGTCGTCCATATCATCTCATGAATTTGTATCATCAGAATCATCATTTGATTTTAATGCAATGGATTTCTTACCTCTTGGATCTTTGTCTTCATTAATTCGTTCCATTTCATAAGACTAAAGAGTTCCAATCAGCTCGTCGATAGATAGAGGCATAATTCTTTGCGTCTCTCTTATTGAAGTCTTTATATGATTCCAATCCTTGGAGAGTCTATGCAGTAGCTTGTTCACCTTCATGGGATCATAAATTTTTTGTCCTTGGTTCTCAAGACGATTGACAATATCTGTAAAACGACTAAACATGTCAGTTATAGATTCTCTTGGTTTCATTTTGAAGGCTTCATATTGACCGAGGAGAATGTTGATTCTAGTCTCCTTCACTCAATCTGTTCCTTCATAGGTGATATGTAATCTGTCCCACACTTCTTTTGCTGTGACACAAGAAGATATTCTGTTATATTCAGTTAGAGACAAGGCACAATATAAAGAGTAAATTGCTTTTGCATCGAGTGCTTGTCTCTTGTTTATCTCTTCCTGAGTCATTCCGCTAGTCTCAACAGTTTCTTTCCCTCTTTCAGAGGCTGAAGCAGCAGTAGGAGTGATTCCTCTTTCCACAACGTCCCATTCCAGAAGATCCTTTGATCGTAGGAAAGCTTTCATCTTGTTCTTCCAGATGTTGTAATCCTTTCCATCAAAGTAGGGTGGTCTGGTATTGCTTTGCCCTTCCATCAGCCCTGGTGCTAGCATACTAGTCATGGATCTTTTACTCGGAAGTAAAACACTTCAAATAAAGTAAGAACACGAGCTCTAATACCAATTCATATTGCTAGTACGAGTACCTAGAGGGGGGTGAATAGGTATATAACGGATTTTTCTTGATAATTGCGCAATACTTAGACAGTTGAAGAATTTGCTATAAGTAATAATCAACGTAAGACTAAGTAAAGGAAATAGAGAATTGAACACGCGGTTTATAGTGGTTTGGCTTGATTCAAGCCTACGTCCACTCTTCTGCACTAACAGCCAATTGGCTGGATTCCACTATGAACAAAGAGATGTTACAGTGTTGATCTTCCTTGATTTCTAGGTGTAGATGATCTACCACACTCATTCAAGGTATCACCAAGTATGGACACTCTCTGTGTTTACGATTTCGCTCAGAATAAATCGACTAATATTCAAGATGCTTCAGACTCTGGAATTTCTCTATCGATCACGTACTCAAACAACTAGAACGTCTTCCCTTTTATACTCCTTTATGCCATCATACCTGTTGGCACTTTCCAAAAGAATTCCTCCAATCTACCCGTTGGACGGAATCAATTAAGAAGATCATTCAAGCTATGAAAGGAACCTGATGATAGCCCATCAATCTTGTTCGCCCATACAATCAGGATCTTGGTTTCCAAGAATAGAACATTCAAAGAATATTTCGTCGACCATCGGATCTTCAATTGATCTAGATATGAACAAAAGAATCTGTTATATTTATCCAACCAAAAAGATCTTCTCCAGAGAGTAGGATTAAATCCTCAACCATATACTTCGGCTCTGGATATCCTTCGTCACTGGATCAGAAAGACTGTCAATGAGAATAGTCTTGAGTCTTGAGTCTTGAGTCTTGAATCTTGAGTCTGGTGATCATAAAGTCTTCAGACTTTAAACTAGATGATCTGCAGATATCCAGACTAGACTGATAGAAACGTTTTGTCAGCTTCAAAATATTCAGGAAAGATTTCTCCAACAAACTCTAGCATGCAAATGGATACATAAAAATTGAAATTGAAAAGTATTGAGGGCACGTGAATAAATATATAGAGAAAGAGAATGGAAAACTTAAGAGAAGGTTAATAAATTTATTAAATGCACTTAACAAATTTGGACAAGTTTTAGATGAGTATACATTTCATGTACAATTATCGCTGACAAAACTTAGATTTTTATCCTTAAATCATTGACTTCTTCAACCAAAACTCCGGACTTCGTCCTACTATTACACATAGAGTGGGGATAAGTACACTAATGGTGCCATAAGTTGTGTACGGCACTCACTTTGATGCCAAAAGTTTCTATCGGATCACTTAAGTGCCAAATCGGAGGAAAAACGCTCACTTTGGTGCCACCGGCGAAAGATTCCGGCCTCCAACCAAAGATTCCGGCCAAAATGATTTTAAAAAAAAAAATTGATAAGCCTTTAAATGACGTCGTTTTCGGTCCTCCTTAAGAAAATGACGTCGTTTTGCCGTCCTACGTGGATGGCTTCATGGAAACGATGCCGTTTAGCTCACATGGGGGAAGAAATTAGGGTTTCGGCGAGGTCGAAGTCGTGGCCGTCGTCGGGGTTGAGGTCGGAGTCGGGGTCGAAGCTACGGCTGCCAAGTGGCCATCATCGAGGTCGGGGTCGAAGCTACGGCCGTCAAGTGGCCATCGTCAAGGTCGGGGTTAGGGTTTGAGCTACGGCCATCGTCGCGGTCAGGGTCAAGGTCGAGGTCGAGGTCGGAGCTACGGCCACCGAGTGGCCATCGTCGGGGTCAGGGTCGGGGTCGAGATCGGAGCCGCTACCATTGAGTGGCCATCGTCGGAGTTGGGGTCGAGGTCGAGGTCGAAGCCGTGGCCGCCGAGGACCGTCGAGGACGGCGACGGCCGGAGATTAGGGTTTTGAATTGAGGGAGACACCAAACGGCATCGTTTTGGTGTTTGGATGCTGACTCAGCTCTTCGACGAGCCACATCGGCGTCAAAAATTAATAAAAAAGGCCATGTCAGATTTCCTGCCAATTTCGTCGGAGTTGGCACCAAAGTGAGCGTTTTTCAAATTTTTTGGCACTTAAGTGATCCGAAGGAAACTTTTGGCACCAAAGTGAGCACCGTACACAACTTATGGCACCATTAGTGTACTTATCCCCATAGAGTGAGATCATAAACCATCTGCTTTCGTTTCTTTTTCTCGCGTAGCTGAGAAATCTAGCACAGTTGATAGTTACAGGCTTAGAAAGCCCAGAACTTGCAAGATACCTTTTTGGAGTCTTCTTCATCTTGTTGTTGGACAAAAGAAAAGGAGATTGGTTTAGAAGTTGCACCAACACTTGAGATTAATTTTCCCACCAAACCATACTTGTAATCTCCCCAATCCCCACGTCCTTCCTCTTTATAAGCCCTCCATCAAGCCATTGCTCAATACACTGCTACTTCACTCAAAGCTTTTCGGTTTGCTAGTTGCTTGATTCCACGATGGTGAATTATTGCAGACTCACTAATCTTTTGGCATTGTTTGTCCTTGCTCTGTCTTTGACAATTGGCCAGAACCACGTTGGAGCTTGCCAACTTTTGGATGCGACGTTGCCTGAAGTGCCTGAATTGCCGAAGCCAGAATTACCTCAGCTTCTCGATATCCCAAGCTTGCCAAAACCAGAACTGCCATCGCTGCCAAAAGTTGAATTGTCACCACATCCTGAGCTGCCAAAGCCTGAATTTCCAACAATATCGAAGCCAGAATTGCCGGAATTGCCCGAACTTCCAAAGCTTGAATTTCCAACTTTACCAAAGCCAGAATTGCAGGAAGTGCCCGAATTGCCTCACCTTCCCGATTTCCCTAAGCCAACATTGCCTTCCGTTTCGAAGGACATGTCTGTCGCTGCTACTAGTCCATGAACCGTTGTGATGTGAACTTGTAGTTGGGATTCGATATGCTATGAATTTGTATGCTATTACTTCTATTGTAATGGTCAGTGTTCGCCTCAGAATGTTATATGCCATATGTAGTCGTTTGTATGACATTTTGTGATATGAATTATGGAACTTATTCATATGATAGTTTGTGATATCTTGTGTAACTCTTCTTTTACACCAGTAGAGTATGCTATAGTTACTATTTCTTAAACAACTAGAACACTTTCTTATGCTTCATGGGTTTTATATTTAAAAATATATCGAATTTATGTTTACTAAAACTCATTATCTACTTTATACACATTTAACTTATCATAGAATTTAAATATTTGAAGAAAAAATCAGCAAAATTACATGTTTGTTATATGATCGAGTGATATAGGTTCATTTATCTTACATATAAATTATAAATCCACTTATTGAACATCTTATTTACTAAAATTTAATTTATCATAGAGTATTTTTCCTTTTAATTTGACACAACTATTTTGTCATGTTTCAAGCAATCATCATTCTTTAATTAAGTAAAATTAACTCTAATATTTGTTTTTATTTCATTTTGTATTGAATTGAACCGAAGTAATTTTAAGCTCTATGTTATAGTATCGATATTGTTAAATATTATCAATGTTTTATATAACATGGCATACATTGTATAGACAACTTCACCGTTATAAATAAATTTTTTCTATTCTTGATATATTGTTTCGCATAATGTCAGTATATATAGCTCCAACTTCTAATTTGAGTGAAAAATTAATCTCTCTCTCTCCAGTAAATATAGCTCCAACTTCTAATTTGAGTAAAAAGTTAATCTCTCTCTCTCTCTCTCTCTCTCTCTCTCTCTCTCTCTCTCTCTCTCTCTCATAGATATATTTGCACATTTTTTTTTATATCAAATCATATATCATGCCTCATAGAGTCAATTTAACTTAAATTAATAATCATAAATATCTTCTCATTCCCATGAAGTTAATATCAATACTTATTACATTAAATAATATTTTATACACATGTTAATCTTTACTATTCTTCTCTTTCAAAATTTCCTTGAAAAATAAATAAAAAGACTACTTTCTATACATAATACTACACAATATCACCTAAATATATTTAGATTTAGACTTAAGATACTTTCCTTTAAGCTGTTACTTTGCGTGAAAAATCTTATCATTCTATTTGGAAAAGAAAAGAGTCTTTCTCATTAAATTGAACGGACTTAATTTTCACAAATGTATTCTGGTTAAGAGTTTTTTGAGATTTTTCTTATATTTTTACTTTCCTTGAAAAATTCTCAATATTCAATTTCGGTAAGAAAATAAGTTTTTCATTGAATTTTCGAATTTCAATATAATATAGTAGACAAATTTTCAAACCAATCCGTATTAGATACATACATATATATATATATATATATATATATATATATATATATATATATATATATATATATATTCTACTCGATAAGAACATACGATTATATCATATTTGAGACATGTTTTGAGACTTCTGGGGTAGTATTGTCTTGTTTATCAAATATTTGTTGATCATTAATTCGTTCATCAATCACGTGCACTACTAGTCAAAGAACATAGTATAAAATATATCAAATAATTGAAAAACCTTGCAAGCTTGGCTGTCATTCCATCACATGAGATGGATTGCGGAAAAGTTATTTCAAGACGTTAGTTTTAGATAGTTTTACCTAGTCTCAGTTTTTCATTTCATATGTAAATCAGCTGTATATATGTGCGTGTATCGGGATGGTCATTTTTAGGATATCATTTACAATGATCGTAGTTCATGATAGTAGTACGGTAACCAATTAACTATTTATAGGAAAACCAAAACAAAAGCTATATAATACCAGCACGACTAATGGTTACAAGCGTTAAAAGCCAATAATTGGCAAGGTCCTTTCTGGAATTATCTGCTCCATCTTGTTGTTGAACAAACGGAAATGAGATTGGTCTAGAAGTTGAACTAACACTTCGACAAAATCTCACCAAACCATACTTGTAATCTCCCCAATCCCCACGTCCCTCCTCTTTATAAACCCTCCATCAAGCCATTGCTCAAGCACACCTGCACCTCCTCACTTGAGATCCATCGCTTCTTCACTTGAAGTTTTTAAATTTGCGAGTCGATCGGTCGTGCAATGGCGAACTATCGCGGACTTGCTCATCTTTTGGCATTGTTTGTCTTTGCTCTGTATTTGATGATTGGCGAGAACTCGGTTGGAGCTAGCCGAATTTTGGAGGCGACATTGCCCGAGGTGCCTGAACTGCCGAAGCCCGAATTGCCGCACCTTCCTGACATCCCGAGCCTGCCAAAGCCAGAATTGCCATCACTGCCGAAAGTTGAATTGCCGCCACTTCCAGAAATGCCAAAGCCTGAATTACCGACAATACCAAAGCCGGAATTGCCGGAAGTGCCCGAATTGCCTCATCTCCCCGATTTCCCTAAGCCAACTTTGCCTTTCGTTACAAAGGACATGCCTGCGGGTGCTACTAATCCTTGAACCATTGTGATGTGAATTTGGAGTCGTGATGCAACATGCTGTGGTTTAATATTTTATTACGTCCACTTTGATGGTCTGAGCATGTCTCGGAACAGTATATGGTACTTGTTTGTATGATAGTGTTATATGAATTATGGAACTTATTTGTGGGACAATTGGTGATATCATGAGTAACTAAACTATTACCCCCAACGGAGTTGCTATAATTACTCTTTCTTATATACCTAGTGCACTCGAGCATGGTTCACAGGAGTTCTATATTTCCAAATTTGTTTAAACTCATGTTTGCCGAAACTCGCTATCTTGTTTCACGTATAACTAATATGAAAATTTAATTTATATGAGTTCTAGTAATGACAATACTTATGAAATTCAAATAATCAAAGAAAAAATCAAGAAAAATAAAATGCGTCATTCATTATTGGGTTAATATCCTGAAAAAACCCTAAATTGGTACACTTATAACAATTTACCCTAAATTAATTTTTTGACCAGCAAATATACCAAAAACTTGTATATTTGTGATAAATTTACTCTCTATTCATTTCCGTTAAATTTTACTATCAAATTTCTAAATTGAATGACATGCGGCAATTTACTAGTGTACCAATTTGAGATTTTATTCTCTATTTATTACTGTAATACAATTTTTGTGATTTTTTGTGATATTAATCTAATTTAATGGAGGGTATATTTGTCACAAATGTATCGATTTGGGTTTTTTGGTGGTCGAATAAATTAGTTCGGGATAAATTTGTCACAAACGTACTAGTTTGGGATTTTTTATATGATCAATCGGGGTAAATTTATCATGAGTGTACCAATTTGGGATTTTTCATTGTCAAAAAATTAGTTTAAGGTAAATTTATCACATGTGTACTAGTTTGGGATTTTTTAAGGTATCAATCATTCATAATAATGGAGGTTTGTTTGTCTTATATGTATACTTAAAATGAATTCATCATGCGTTATATTTTTTTTTTCTGAAATTGACATGACTATTTTTTCATTTTCCAACCAATCATCATTCTTTAATTAAGTAAAATGAATAACTTTTTTAATTCACTGCAATTCATATTGGATTGAACCAAAGTAATTATACGCAATCTATTAAAGTATTGATGGGTGTTAATTAATATGTACGTGTTCCCTATCACATAATATATTGTATATGATATAGACAATTTTATTGATAGATTTTTTTTTATTTTCCTATTCTCAAGAATTAAAACTCCAAATTGGTACATTAAAAACACTAAACTGATACGCTTATGATAAATTTATCCTTAACTAATTTTTTTATCACCAAAAACCCCAAACTAATACACATATAATAAATCATCACAAACTAAAACCATAACTAATATACTTGTAACAAACTTACCCTTCATTATTTTATTTTAAATTTTTGTCCGCCCTAATCCTCAAACAGTACTCATCCATCTCCGGTCGATAAAAATTTTGCAACCTCCCAAGAAGAGTTGCCGACCCTTTCATTTTATTGCACATGCGGAAGTGAAAATAAATCCCCTGACAGTAATCATCTTGGGATAGAAAAACAGGACATCACATTCACACAAAAAAATCACACTTTTATAGAACATACTGAGTCATTTACAAAAATTTATGTCCAAAATATTTCAAAAGATTGACTCTCCAAAAAGAAGCACTTCAGGTCACCTTAGCTCAACTCCAGGTCCTCCCTCTACGATCCTGAAAAATTTAAGCCCATGGCGGGATGAGATATAAATCTCAACGAGTTCATGCTCTAAACCTCGATTATGAGGGAAATACACCTAGAAGTGTCCTAACCACACAACCACTCAATTGGCATAAAAGACTTACCTCGCCTTAGTTTCCTTCATGCACATTAGTACAGTTCATATTGTAATGCATATAATCAATGCACATAACAATTGGAACAACTCATCAATTCAATTAATCACAAGGATCCTGATTATAAGGCCAAACCGTTATGACACATCTCATTCCGTGCCACACAGTTTTGTCTCAAAATCAGGTGCATCACACTCAACATTCATGCGTTCCAATGGTTAATTACACCCCTTAAGGGTACGGCCAACTCTAAATTTGGCGGTCGTCTAACATTGCCAAGTGTCATCCCACCT
The DNA here is from genome assembly GCA_017140185.1 of Eucalyptus polyanthemos subsp. polyanthemos. NCBI lineage: Eukaryota > Viridiplantae > Streptophyta > Magnoliopsida > Myrtales > Myrtaceae > Eucalyptus > Eucalyptus polyanthemos. The sequence continues at coordinate 17,223,163 of CM029463.1, read as the reverse complement.
CCTTGGAGCATGGCGACGTATCTCAATTAGACGGCTTCCCCGACGGGGCGTAGGTCCAGAATCTACTACGACCCGAGTCCTAATTAATGGGTAACGTCCGGCTTAACAGCCTAGAACGGTTTTTCTTAACCAACACACGACCAATCAATCTTAGTCCAGAACATTGTGCATTACACTCAAATGCCTCAATTAAAATTGTGAACTTGGCCTATTTTCTTCGTATTAGAAATACATAGTAAAATAGTTGTGTGTGGGTATACAATCAATTCACACTAAAAAAATTAATATCCTCAAATTTAAAATCCCACTGTTTTATATAGTATATAAAACCATTTTTGGTGTTAAAACTCAACATCCAAGATTTTCTGAATAAATAATGAATTTCACAAATTTTGGAATTAAATACTCAAAATTTCAATCAGCACTTAATTTGCACAAATTAACATCCGGTTGCAGTAACTAAACACGTCATTGCAATCACCACAAAATTCCGGTCACCAAAGAATCCCAATCTAATTTCCGGAAAATAATTAATGATTAAATAAATTACAAAATAAATAAATTAAAGCATTTGATTAAATTAACTTAAACTAACTAAACTAAATAATCTAACTAACAATTAAATCTAACCATCCTATATAATTTAATCTAAGTACACTAACTAAATAAACTAACTAATTCCTAACTAACCCATCTAACTAAACTAAATAAACTAACTACTAACTATATACTTAATCTAACTAAGCCATCCTAAGCCTAATTAACATAATTAATCCACAAACTAGCTAACTAACACACCTCTAAGTGTCATTAGCCCACTAATTAAGGATTAGAACGCAATTCACCGGTTAGCACGAAAATCGGCTCATGGTGACGGCGGTGCGACAGCGGCTGAGACTTGAGTTCACGGCGAGGCCAACAGGAGCTCAGACAGGCTGAAATCGGCCAAGGCAGCCCACGGTTCAAGACCGAAGAAGCCTCAGAGATGCGGCTGAAAACTTGCGAACGTGAAGCTGGACCGAGTCGGTCTTGCGGCAGAGATGGATCGGTGGAGATGGAAGCTGGGCGGCTGGCGTGAAAGCAGTAGATTCAGAAATCAACGGCGTGGCTTCTGTTGGGCTTCGATCAAAGGAAGTAGATGGGTAGCTGGGCTGCTTCGGCGACAGAGAAGAAGACTCGGTGGAAGCGGACGAGCTAGTGAGAAGCGGTAAATAATTCAGCTGGAGTTGACCGATGAAAGCCCACGATGGAAGAGAAGCGCGGCAAGAAGAGCGACCAAGGTGGAGGGGCTTCGGTGGCAGAGGAGCTGCGGCAGTCAACGATGGTGGAGAAGAACTTCGTTGGTTGACCGAAGGGGAGACAAAACTTGGTGGAGAATGTGGCTTGCAGAGGAGAATTCGGTGGTTGGAGGGTGAGCTTCGGTTGAAGAGAAATGAAAGAGATGAAATTTGACGAGGAAAATGAAATGAAAAGCAGAGCAGAGAGAGATCGAGAAAGAGGAGACGTGAAGAGGATGGATTGCGGGGACGTGCTCGAGAAGTTTGGTGGAGAGAGAGAAGCCAAAGTCCAAAGAAATATCTTGAGTAATTAAAGTTTGGTTCCCCTTGGTCTTCAAGCATTTCACCTTGTCTCTTATTTCTTTCTACCCTATAATTCCACAAATTAAACCAAATTGATGCAAAAATTTGCTGTCCAAGCTTCACAATTTGGGGCATCAATTCCTTAACGAAATTCTTCAATTGAGGTCCAATTTTGATGAAAAAAAAAAAAGCCCACGTAAATTTCTATAAGTTCCCAACATCTAATAGCTCGGCTTAGAAGTCAAAATTCCCTTCAAATGAGCTAAACTGAATTTCCATTCATTTTTCGAATCGATTTTCCGTAAAAACTTCGAATTTCCGAAAAAAATTTGGAAAGTAAGTCAACATTCCTAAAATAAATCGTGACAAAACAGAACTTTCTAATTCTGAAATCGAGTTCAATTTCACAGTTAATTTCAATTTAATGTGATTTTAGCGCGTCCTAATCTAGCGGGTAGCTTTTAGGAATTTTTAATGCAATTAACCCATGGTCGATTATTTTCAAGCCACAACGTACATTTTCGACTCATTGACGACTCTTGGTTATCGTGAAAATCTCAAGATTTCAAATACGGACATCGATACGAAAATGACAAAAAAATCGGTCTAGTACCGTTCGACAGAAATTTTGCAATTAGGTGTAATCACCCACATGCTAATTACATATATCGATCGAATCGACCTATCTCTGGTCTCCGATCGATTTTGACAGTACCATAATAACCATTGCGATTAGCACGGTTGAGTAATTGTTTCTTGTTCGAATTCTCAAGATTATTGCATTTGGATTCTTTAACGGCTTCATCTGATAGGCTAGTTAACTCGTGACTGGCCAACTCAAAGAAAAATGCTATAGGCACATCGATGAAAAGCTCATTTCATCTCATCGAAATCAGACTCGAAAATCAGTATATCACAATTTTACTGTCAAATTACTAAGTTAAACGATATCTGACAGTTGAAAAAAATAATAATTTGGGATTTTATCCCCCATTTGTTTTAGTTGTAGTTTTTCATGGTGTTAATCTAGTTTAATAGAAACTAACATAGAAGAAATTTGTCTCAGATGTACCACTTTGGGGTTTTCTAGTGGTCAAAAAACTAGTTTGAGTAAATTTGTAACTGGTATATCAATTTGAGGTTTTTGGTGATTAAAAAATTAGTTTTTGGTTAATTTATTTTAAGTGTACCAATTTAAATGTTTTCATAATCAAAAAATTAATTTTGGGTAAATTTGTTACAAGTATATCAATTTGAGTTTTTTTTTTTTTTGTGGTCAAATAATTAGATTGAAGTAAATTTATTACAAATGTATCAATTTAAAGTTTTTCATGGTATGAACATTTTTGTATATTGTCGGTCTATTCTGTTACACTTTCTATTTCAAGCAAAAAAGTCAATTTCTCTCCTTATTGTACAAATATAGTTACTTATATATATATATATATATATTTTCCATAAGATTAATATTACAAAAACCTTGTATAAGCCTACGGTGACACCGTGACACCAATACCCGAACTGTGAAAAACCTTGCGAGCTTGACCATTATGTTATAAGATGAGATGGATCACAAAAGATAATTTCAGGGCATAAGCTCTAAATCAGTTTTTGCTACTTCTTATAAATAAAGAATCCCTCACCAATTTTTTGTTTGTCTCGATGTATTTCTACCAAATTTTGAAGTATAGTTAACTTTTGCTGTCACTTAACAAATTTGAATTTGAATTAATAAAAAAAAAAAAAAGTATCTGCAAAAAAAAAAAAAAATTGCCGCCACTTCCTGAACGCCAAAGCCTGAATTTCCAACAATACGAAGCGGAATTGCCAAAAGTGCCCGAACTTCCAAAGCTTGAATTTCCAATTTTACCAAAGTGAGAATTGCAAGAAGTGCCTGAATTGCCTCACCTTCTCGATTCCCCTAAGCCAACATTGCCTTCTGTTATGAAGGACATGTCTGTCGCTACTACTAGTCCTTGAACCATTGTGATGTGAACTTGTAGTCGAGATTCGATATGATATGAATTTGTATTCTATTACTTCTATTGTAATGGTCAATATTCACCTAAGAATGTTATATGCCATATATAGTCATTTGTATGACAGTTTGTGATATGAATTATGGAACTTAATCCTATGATAGTTTATGATATCTTGTGTGACTCCTCTTTTACGCCAACAGAGTATGCTATAGTTACTCTTGCTTAAACAACTAGTACACTTTCTTATGCTTCATGTGTTTTATATTTCAAAATATATCAAATTTATGTTTACCAAAACTCATTATCTACTTTATACACATTTTTTCACGTTTACCAAAATTGAATTTATAATAGAGTATTTTCCCTTTTAATTTGACACAACTATTTTTTCACGTTTCAAGCAATCATAATTCTTCAATTAAGTAAAATTAACTCTAATATTTGTTTTTATTTCGTTTTGTATTGAATTGAACCGAAGTAATTTTAAGCTCTATGTTATAGTATCAATATATGTTAAATATTATCGATGTTTTCTATAACATGGCATACATTGTATTGTATAGACAACTTAGCCGTTATAGATCATTTTTTTCTATTCTTGATATATTGTTTCGCATAATGTCAATCTATTTAGCTCCAACTTCTAATTCGGGTGAAAAGTTACTCTCTCTCTCTCTCTCTCTCTCTCTCAATTACAGATATATTTACACTCTTTTTTTTTTTTAATATCACATCATATATCGTGCTCATATAGTCAATTTTAATTAAATTAATAATCATAGACATTTTCTCATTCATTATTACATTAAATAATATTTGATATACATGTTAATCTTGAATATTCTTCTCTCTCAAAATTTCCTTGAAAAAAATAAAAAGACTTCTGCCTAAACATAATACTACACTATATCACCTAAATATATTTAGATTGAGACTTAAGATACTTTCCTTTAAATTGTTACAATCTGCGAAAAATCTTATCAATCTATTTGGAAAAGAAAAGAGTCTTTCTCGTTAACTTGAATGGACTTACCTTTCACATATGTATTCCGGTTAAGAATTTTTTGAGTTTTTTCTTTATATTTTTAGTTTCCTTGAAAAATTCTCAAGATTCAATTTCGGTAAGAAAAGAAGTTTTTCATTTAATTTTCGAATGTCATTATAATATAGTAGAGCAATTTCAAACCGGTCGCAATAGATACATATATACTTGATATTCTGCTCATAAAACCATACGAATATATCATATTTGAGATATGTTTTGAGACTTCTATGGTAGTATTGCGTTGGTCATCAAATATTTATTGATCTTTAATTCGTTCATCAATCACGTGTACTACGAGTCAAAGAACATAGTATAAAATTTATCAAATAATTGAGAAACCTTGCAAGCTTGGCTATCATTCCATCACATGAGATGGATTGCGGAAAAGATATTTCAAGACGTTAGTTTTAGATAGTTTTACCTAGTCTCAGTTTCATTTCATATGTAAATCAGCTATATTTATGTGCGTGTATCGGGATGGTCATTTTTAGGATATCATTTACAATGATCGTAGTTCATGATAGTAGTACGGCAGCCAATTAACTATTTATAGGAAAACCAAAACAAAAGCTATATAATACCAGCACGACTTTAAAAGCCAATAGTTGGCAAGGTCCTCTCTGGAATCATCTGCTCCATCTTGTTGTTGAACAAACGGAAATGAGATTGGTCTAGAAGTTGAACTAACACTTCGACAAAATCCCACCAAACCATACTTGTGATCTCCCCAATCCCCACGTCCCTCCCCTTTATAAGCCCTCCATCAAGCCATTGCTCAAGCACACCTGCACCTCCTCACTTGAGATCCATCGCTTCTTCACTCGAAGTTTTTAATTTTCTTCCTGCGATGGCGAACTATCGCGGACTTGCTCATCTTTTGGCATTGTTTGTCTTTGCTCTGTCCTTGATGATTGGCGAGAACTCAGTTGGAGCTAGCCGAATTTTGGAGGCGACATTGCCTGAGGTGCCCGAACTGCCGAAGCCCGAATTGCCGCACCTTCCTGACATCCCAAGCCTGCCAAAGCCAGAATTGCCATCACTGCCGAAAGTTGAGTTGCCGCCACTTCCAGAAATGCCAAAGCCTGAATTACCGACAATACCGAAGCCGGAATTGCCGGAAGTGCCTGAATTGCCTCATCTCCCCAATTTCCCTAAGCCAACTTTGCCTTTCGTTGCGAAGGACATGCCTGCGGGTGCTACTAATCCTTGAACCATTGTGATGTGAATTTGGAGTCGTGATGCAACATGCTGTGATTTAATATTTTATTACGTCTACTTTGATGGTCTGAGCATGCCTCAGAACAGTATATGTTACTTGTTTGTATGATAGTGTTATATGAATTATGGAACTTATTTGTGGGACAATTTGTGATATCTTGAGTAACTAAACTATTACACCCGACGGAGTTGCTATAATTACTCTTTCTTAAATACCTAGTGCACTCGAGCATGCTTCACATGAGTTCTATATTTCCAAATTTGTTGAAACTCATGTTTGCTGAAACTCCTTACCTTGTTTCACGTATAACTAATATGAAAATTTAATTTATATGAGTTCCAGTAATGACAATACTTATGAAATTCAAATAATCAAAGAAAAAATCAAGAAAAATAAATGTGTCATTCATTATTGGGTTAATATTCTGAAAAACCCCAAACTAGTACACTTGTGACAAATTTACCTCAAACTAATTTTTTGACCAGCAAAAATCTTAAATTGGTATTACCTTTAACAAATTTACCCACAACTAGTATATTTGTGATAAATTTACTCTCTATTCGTTTTCGTTAAATTTTACTATTAAATTATTAAATTGAATGACACACGGCAATTTATGGTATACAAATTTGAGATTTTATTCTCCATTTGTTACCATAATACAATTTTTGTGATTTTTTGTGATATTAATCTAATTTAATGGAGGGTATATTTGTCACAAATGTACCGATTTTGGTTTTTTGGAGCTCGAATAAATTAATTTGGGATAAATTTGTCACAAATGTACTAGTTTGGGATTTTTTTTTTTTATGATCAGTCGAGGTAAATTTATCACGAGTATATCAATTTGGGGTTTTTCATGGTCAAAAAAGTAGTTTAAGGTAAATTTATCACATGTGTATTAGTTTAAGATTTTTCAAGGTATCAACCCTTCATAACAATGGAGGTTCGTTTGTCTTATATGTATACTTAAAATGAATTCATCATGGGTTTTTTTTTTTTTCTAAAATTGACAGGACTAATTTGTCATTTTCCAACCAATCATCATTCTTTAATTAAGTAAAATATATAATTTCATTTATTCACTGCAATTCATATTGGATTGAACCAAAGTAATTATACGATATATATTAAAGTATTGACAGGTGTTAATTAATATGTATGTGTTCCCTATCACATAATATATTGTATATGATATAGTCAATTTTATTGATAGATCTTCTTTTTTTCTATTTTCCTATTCTCAAGAATAGAAACTCCAAACCCAGTACATTAAAAATACTAAACTGATATATTTATGATAAATTTGTCCTTAACTAATTTTAAATTTATCCCAACTAGTACACATATAATAAATTTATCCCAAACTAAAACCATAACTAAGATACTTATAACAAATTTACCCTCAATTGTTTTATTTTAAATTTTACCGTTAAATTACTAAGTTAGATGATACGTGACAATTGAAAAAAAAAATATTAGTTTGGGATTTTACCCCTCGTTTGTTTTAGTTTGTAGTTTTTCATGGTGTTAATCTAGTTTAACATAAGCTAACATAGAAGAAATTTGTCTCAAATATACCACTTTGGGATTTTTTAGTGGTCAAAAAACTAGTTTGGATGAATTAGTTATGGGTATATCAATTTGAGGTTTTTGGTGGTCAAAAAATTAGTTTTTGATAAATTTATTTTAGGTGTACCAATTTAAATGTTTTCATGGTCAAAAAATTAATTTTAGGTAAATTTGTCACAAGTGTACCGATTTGAAGTTTTTTGTGGTAAAATAATTAGATAGAAGTAAATTTGTCACAAATATATCAGTTTAGAGTTTTTCATGATATTGACATTTTCGTATATTGTCAATCTATTCTGTTACACTTTCAATTTCAAGCAAAAAAGTCCATTTCTCTCCTTGTTGTACAAATATAGTTGCATATATTTTTTTTTCATAAGATTAATATTATGAAAAAACCTTGTATAAGCCTACGGTGACACCAATACCCGAACTGTGAAAAACCTTGCGAGCTTGACCATTATGTTATAAGATGATATGGATCACAAAAGATAATTTCAGGACATAAGCTCTAAATCAGTTTTGCTACTTCTTATAAATAAAGAATCCCTCACCAATTTTTTGTTTGTCTCGATGCATTTCTGCCAAATTTTGAAGTATAGTTAACTTTTGCTGTCACTTAACAAATTTGAATTTGAATTAATAAAAAAAGTATCTGTCAAAAAAAAAAAATCAATTGCTTTCCTAGATACTGATAAGAAGGATGATCCATACATAAGGAATAGATTATCACCAATTCTTTTTTTTTTTCATTGTGAATCAGCGTGTATATTTATTGAGATGTAGTAATATTCAGCATATTAGTTAGAAGGATAATAACCAAATATTCATCCAACTGCAAGTCAAGATCAAATAAAGAAAAGAAAAACTAATTTCTCCCGAATTGATTGCGCCCCTAGGACCGCTCTTTTTGAGGGGAAGAGGAAAAGAGAGAATTAAATACACATAAAGACCAGAGTAATGAATACCTATTCTTCCTAGGATGAAAAAAGTGGAGATATACAAAAAATTATATATCTCTTCATTTACCACGTACCTCCATTAATGACAGGGCTTCTCTAAAATCTAAGGCACGCCCGGTCACATGGCCACCTCCTCAGCCTATTGCACCTTGAGAACCTCCGGTCTGTGATATTCTCCCCCATCCAATTGATTGATGTCCTTGGTGCTCTCAACTCAGAGTCCTTCGATTACCAAATCGAATTGTTTCATTCAATCATTAGTTTCATCGGAGGTTGGCAGTTCTTCAATCTCTGGTACCACTTAGTCTTCTCCTTCTTAACTTCGCAATTTCATGGATCTTAAACCCTCACTTTCTCAAGAAGCAATTAGCATCTCCTCCGAAGTCGGCTTGTACGCCACCAACAATCTGCAAAGGTGGTGGCCTTACCTTCATCTTGACTATAAGCTTCTCTATTGAGGCCCAAAATGGTAGCCTTAACAGTGGTTGCTGCCTTGTCCCACGCATATCAAGAAATTACCAGATACACAGGTTTATGAAATTATCAGAGAAAGAGCAGGAATATGCCTACCACTTGAGCAATCCTTGCATCAAGAATACTTTTCATGTATCATTATCACTGGCAAAACTTAGATTTTACTCTTAACATTGTTGACTTCTCTGACCAAAGCTATGGACTTCGTCATCTTGTACATAGAGTGAGATCATAAATCATTTCCTTTCTTTTGTCTTTCCCGCCTAGCTAGGAAGTCCAACACAACTCGCAGTCACAAGCTTAAAAAAGCCAAGAATATAAAGATCCTTTTTGGAATTATCTGCTCCATCTTGTTGTTGAACAAAAGAGATTGAGATTGGTTTGGAAGTTCAACGAACACTTCGATAATTTCCCTCCAAAACATACTTGCAATCTCCCCAATCCCCACGTCTGTCCTCTTTAAAAACCCTCCATCAAGCCATTGCTCGAACACACCTGCACCTTTACACTTGAGATCAACCACTTCTTCACTCGAAGTTTTTCAATTTGCTAGTATATTGGTTCTACAATGGCAAACTACTGCAGACTCTTGCATCTTTTGGCATTATTTGTCCTTGCTTTGTCATTGACGATTGGCGAGAACTCCATCAAAGCTTGCTGAATTTTGGAGGCAGTGTTGCCTGAGGTGCCTGAACTTCTGAAGCCCGAATTGCCTCACCTTCCCGACATCCCAAACCTGCCAAAGCCAAAATTGCCATCACCACCAATAGTCGAATTACTGTCATTTCCAAAACTGCCAAAGCCTGAAATACCAACAAAATCCAAGCTGGAATTGCTCGCAGTGCCCAAATTGGCTCATCTCCCCAATTTCCCCAAGCCAACACTGCCTGTCTTTCCGAAGGACATTTCTGTGGTTGCTACTAGTCCTTGAACCACAATGATGTGGATTTGGAGTCGTGATAGAATATGCTGTGATTTAGTATCTTATTACTTCTATTTTAACGGTCTAATCATGCCTTGGAATGGTATATGCCATGTGTACTTATTTGTATTACGGTTTGTGATATGACTTAATGGAACTCGTTATTACAGCAGTTTGTGATGTTTTGTGTAACTTCTTCATTTACACGGAGAGAGTATACTGTAATTACTCTTGTTTATATACCTAGTGTACTTGTCCATGCATTGCTTGAGTTTTGTACTTTCAAAAATATTGAAATTTATGTTTGCTAAAACTCCTTGGCTACTTCTTTTCACATCCAACTTATATGAAAACTTTTAATAATTTTAGAGTTGTAAGAATGACAATAGTCATGGAATTTAAATTGTGAAAAAGAATATCAACAAAATGTAAAATGTGCCGTTTATTATACAATCGAATAGTGTACAATCATTTGTCATATATTAAATTTTAAATTCACTATGTATATATTTATACTTCATATTTTTACGATAGTTGAATATGTCATAAACTATTTTTTTCTTTTAACTTGAAAAAGTATATTGACTTCTCTCTATACATGTTCTACTTTACTACACAAAGTCATATACAATATCATCTAAATATTGGTAATTAGATTGAGATTCTCAGAGACTTTCCTTTAAATTCTCTACTTTTCTTGAAATTACCTCATCATTCTATTTGCAAAAGACAAGAATCTTTCTCATTAGATTGAATGCATTTAATGTTCAAAAGGCTGATGATATATCAGACAAGTTTTTTTCTTCTTTTTTTTTCTCATTTTGGTCAGAATATATCAGACTAATTTTCAAACCTGTGTTAATATAGATACATCTGTACTTAAAATTCCACTACATATAAAGGATGAGGATCACATCATATTTGAAATATGGTGTCAGAAACTTCTGTGGTAGCGTTTCATTGGTTATTGATGAAGTTCCAAGCACTTGTGAAAGAGCTAATGCAGACAAACAAAAGAAGAAAAAACCCAGATTGGCATTGGCATTGAAGTGGAGTTCAGCATCAGTACCTCACCGCCACCACGCCTTCGCCGAGAACTTGTCAATTAATGTTCTAATTTATGATGGGCGGCCAAAGTAGGTATGTTGTGTGGGGTCGTCTCTGCTTTTACTCTCTCTCTTTCAGTGAGATTATGTGGGACTACTATCAACTACTTAAAAATTTAAGTTATTGAATCTAACATTTCATGTCATGCTTAGTATGGTATTTTTACCTAATACTAAGCGTGAAAATGTATAATTAGAGAAGCAAATAGGAGTCTGGAAAACCCTCCTCCTCCGTATAAATCCAGTGAAACATTATGGCAAACACAAGGTGGGCAAGCACTCACAAGACACGGAACCGCCTACAACCACGCCGGGTTAGCTCGTTGGCAAGAGCAACCCAGATGAGCTATGCCCCCCAAAAGTGACAAGCTAAGGGGAAACGAAGGACCCGACCCGGTAACTCCCACAACCCACGATCGAAACATCCACCCAAGTCCACCGCTTCGCGAATCGTTTCCCCACATTGGCCAGTGAAATGCGCGAGAGAGAGAGAGAGAGAGAGAGAGAGGGAGGGAGGGAACAGTGACCTGCGGAGACCGTGAAGAAGAAAGCCGACGGGGAATCCTGGTCTGAAGACGCTCTCGTCCGCGAGATCGACGAGCTGCAGCTGGAGTGCGAAGGAGAGACCGAGAGAAACTCGAGCTGAGCTTTTTGCAGGGTAGAGAGGGAGAGGGAGAGGGAGAGGACGGGAGAAAATCAGAAGTGTGAGGTGGGCTGGGCTTCTCTTTTTGCGACGGGCTTCGCTTTTCTTATTTCAGGTTGGGATTTCCCTTGAAGATTTCATATTGATTTATCCCCTAGCCTATTAATTAGGAGTGTCAAAAACCGAATTGAATCAAATCGAATTGAACTAAAAAGTTTGGTTTTTCTTGATTTCGTTTTCATTCAGTTTGATTTTCATTAAAATCAAAATTTGATTTGTATTGATTTGGTTAACTGAATCATACCAATAAAATTTTAAAAAAATTCATGTTATTTTTTTAAATAATCATTTTTTTTTTTTCTTTTTCTTCTTCTTCATCTTCATTGGCTAGTCGCCGTCCACGGTGGCAGTCAGCGACCAGCCAATGAAAAGGAAGAAGAAAAAAAAAAAAAAGAAAAGACAAATAATTAGAAATAATTAGAAAATGATTTTTCTAAAAAAAAAAATTCATTGAAAGGGGTAGGGAAAAAAAAGAGTAAAATCCCAGTTTGGTTTGGTTTTGATTTGGATCGAATTTTAATTCGGTTCAATAAATTTCCTAATTGATTCAATTTGGTTCCATTTACATCACTATCATTAATGACAGCTCCTTCAATGTTTCCATAGGGACGGAACTAGAAGTTGAGGGTGAGCAGGTATAATCAAGAAAGACCAAACATGCCATGGGAATTGACCTACATCTAGGTTCCAACGGGAATGGTCCAATTTCCAATTTCATATTTTTTGGAACTTGTACTATGTGATTCAATTCCCGATTTCCTCTTAAGAATCGAATAGAATTGAACTAAGAACCAGTGAATCGGACTAAAAATTAGAGAACTAGAACATGAGCCAAGGTAATCCTAAAATAGAGCATGACATGTACAATATTACATGAGGCTTGAATGAAAGAAAGTTCATTCGACCGTGACTCCTTGGTTTTTATCGTGGTTTTTGACTCTTTCGAGAGCATGAAATTTAGATATTATATTATGCGTTTTGAACTTTTATTTTTTTTTTTATTTTAGGTGTTCATATTTTATAGATTATTTTTATTGACAAATGATGATTTTTGTTGTTATGTTCACTCTCATTTTGCTTGACTAAAATGAAACCGAAAAAAAAAAAAAAAAAAAAGAGAGAGAGAGAGAGAAATTAGCTGATTCCCTAATAGGCTTTGGATCCAATTGATAGAGCAAGTCACAAGTTTTAAGATATACATGATAGGTTTCAAATTCCAAAAATTGGGAAACCAGTCTCAACAGGATAAATTCTAGGTTCTTGATAGGTTGAAAACCTAGACAAACCGTAGAATTCACCCCAAGCAAGAAGCTCTATTTAGGGATCTCTTTTTATGTCTGTCCCTAAAAAATTGTCACCCAAAGTTTTGTTTTTTGCTCTCTCTTTTTTCCAGCAAGAGTATTTTTATCCCACATAAATCAAGAAATTATCGGATTCATACATGTCTATGCTCTCAAGGATCGTCCGAGAGAATGCACAATTGTAGGGATTCGAACTTAGGCCCCGAATGAAGACATACATGCTTACCACTTGAGTAATCCTTACATCAAGTAAAGATTCCACGAATAATGATGCCGGACAACATTTATTTTTTTGTTCTTACATTATTGGATTCTCCAAGATTTTAAGACTCCAAGACTCCGGTCCTGTTGTACATAGTGAGATCATAAACCTTTTCTTTTCTTTTCTCTCCCTCTTTTTCGCCTTGACAGGTAGTCAGAAGCCTGAAAAGCCAAGAATTGGCAAGCTCCTTTTGGAATAATATGCTCCATCTTGCTGTTGAACATACAAAAATGAGATTGGTTTAGAAGTTGAACTAACCCTTTGATAATATTCCCACCAAACCATACTTGCATTCTCCCCAATCCCCCACGTCCCTCCTCCTTATAAGCTCTCCATCAAGCCATTGCTCAAGCACACCTGCACCTTCTCTCACTTGAGATTCGCCACTTCTTAACTCAGAACTTTTGAGTTTGCTAGTCGACTGATTCTCCAATGATGAACCGTCATGGACTCGTGCACCTTTTGGCATTGTTTGTCCTCGCTCTGTCTTTGACGATAGGTGAGAACCTAGTCGGAGCTCGCCAACTTTTGGAGGCAACCTTGCCTGAAGTGCTTGAATTACCAAAGCCTGAATTGCCGCACCCTCCTGACATCCCTAGCTTGCCGAAGCCAGAATTCCCATCATTGCCGAAAGTAAAATTGCCACCACTTCCTGAACTGCCAAAGCCTAAATTTCCAGCAATACCGAAGCCAGAGTTGTTAGAAGTGCCCGAACTGCCGAAGCCCAAATTGCCTCAACTTCCTAACATCCCTAGCTTGCCAAAGCCAGAATTCCCGTCACTGCCGAAAGTCGAATTGCCACCGCTTCCTGAGCTATCAAAGCCCGAATTTCCAACAATACCGAAGCCGGAATTGCCAGTAGTGCCCAAAGTGCCTCATCTTCCTGATTTTCCCAAGCCAACATTGCCTTTCGTTCCCACGATTCCCAAGGACACAACTGTCGATGCTACTAGCCCTTGAGCCGTTAATGTGAATTTGGAGTCGGTATACAACATGATGCAATTCAGTATTTTATTACTTCGATTTTAATGGTTTGAGCATACCTTAGAACACCATACGGTATTTGTTTGTTTTAGTGATATGAATTATGAAACTCATTTACAGTTTGTGATGTCTTGTGTAACTATCTTTTTACATCGATAGTGTATGCTATTATTACTCTTTTTATATAGCTAGTGCACTCCCCCATGTTTTGTATGAGTTTTATATTTCAAAATAGAAGAAATCTATGTTTACTTCCTTGTCCACTTTTTTCACTTCTATTATTACTCTTTTTAATATAGCTAGTGCACTCCCCTATGCGTCTTTTATTATATGATGGACTGAGATCGGTTCATTTGTCTTACATACAAATTATAAATACACTTTAAGTCATCCAACATCTTATATATCATATTTTATTAAAATTGAATTATCGTAGATTATTTTTCCTTTTAATTTGGCACAAATATTGTCATTTTTAAGCAATCATCATTCTTTAGTCAAGCAAAATCAACTCTAATATTTGTACTTTACTAAATTTTGTATCTGATTAAACCAAGTAATTTTTCGCTATATGTTATGGTATTGATGCATGTTAGTCATTATGTACTTTTTCTATCAAATAATATATAATGCAGATCATAGTCAACTTGACTGTTATTAAATCATTTTTTTCTATTCTTGGATCTTGTTTCGCATATTCCCACTCTTTTCTGCGACTAATTCTATTTCAAGTGAAAAAAAAAAAAATCTAAAACTTCAATTTGGATAAGAAAAGAATGTTTCTCATTAAATTAAATGCATTTAATGTTCAGAAGCCCCTATTATATATTAGACTAGTTTTCAAACCCGTATGTTATAGATACATTTATAGTTAATAAGCTACCACATGCAAGAATATGGTTATATCATATTTGTGATATGTGTTGAAACTTCTATGGTAGTATTAAGTCGGTTATTAAATATTTTTTTGATCTTTTGTTTGTTCATTAATTACGTACACTACTATCTGGAAAGCATAATATAAAATTCATAAATAGTTTAAAAAAAAAAAACCTTGCCAGGTTGGCTATTATATTGTCATTTAAGATGGATTGCGTAGAAGAAAGTTTCAGCTCATAAGTTCTCAATCGTTTTTGCTAATTCATGTGAAATCAAAATCCCTCACCATTCCTCTAATCTCTTTGTATTTTTGCTGCATTTTTAAATGTAGTTAATTTTTTGAAGACACTCAACAAAAATGTTTATGCCCAAAAAAAAAAAAAAATCATTTGCTTTTCGAGATACCGTTAAGAAAGATGATCCATACATAAGAAATAGATTATTGCCAAGTCTCATTTTTTACAGTTCGGATGTAAATTGATATATTGAGATGTGGTCATTTTTCTAATCTAATTGGGAGTGATGATAACCGATTATCCATTCAATAGCAAGTCAAGATCAAATTAGAAAAAGAAAAATCGATTTCTCATGAATTAATTTTGCAACTAAGACCCATTTCTGGGCAGAAAAAAAGGAGATGAAATGCACATAAAGAGCAGAATAACAAATATTCTACCCTCTTATAGGTGAAAAAAAGGCCAGGCATACCCAAAAAAAAAATAAAAAATTGACTGTATGTAACCATCATCCTTAACTCTAGCATTCAAATGGATACATAGAAATTGAAATTGGAAAGTATTGAGTGCACGAGAATGGATATAATAGAGAAAGAGAATGGAAAACTGAAGAGAAGGTTAATGAATTTATTTAATGCACTTAATAAATTTAGAAAAGTTTAAGATAAGCATACTACAATGATCGCTGACAAAACTTAGATTTTTATCCTTAAGTTATTCACTTCTTCAACCAAAACTCCGGACTTCGTCCTACTATTGTACATAGAATGAGATCATAAACCATCTCCTTTCGTTTCTTTTTCCCGCGTAGCTGAGAAATCTAGCACAGCTAACAGTTACAGGCTTAGATAGCCCAGAACTGGCAAGATACCTTTTTGGAGTCTTCTCCATCTTGTTGTTGAACAAAAGAAAAAGAGATTGGTTTAGAAGTTGAACCAACACTTAAGAGTATTTTTCCCACCAAAACATACTTGGAATGTCCCCAATCCCCACGTCCCTCCCTATGAAGCAAGGACACGTTGCATGTGCTTCCGTGTCATGTCCGACACGTGTCAGAGCGTGTCGGACACGTCGACACGCTCAGACACGCGGTCAACGTTTCTCAACACGTTTCGACACATGTGTTTGGAAGACTATTGAGGGAAAGTAGACAGAGAAAGCAAACTCCCGCTGGTGAGATGAAGCCATGCAATGGACCACCGCGACAGCGAGAGACGACTAGAGAGAGCAGAAATTGAAGTGAGGGCCACCACTATTGCGATGGGTTGGCAATGAGGAGGAGGAATAGGAGAGGAAGGGGGTTGTGTGGAGAGGCAGGTGGTTGTGTAGCAAAGAGGAGGAGGAGAAGGATCAAGAGGAAGAGGAGAGGAAAGAGCGGGGGTCGGCCAGCAGCGAGAAGGAGGAGAAAAAGGAGGGTGGCTAGGGTTTTGATGAGGGAACTAAGAAGTAATAAAATAAAATAAAAAGGGGGACTGATGGCGTGATTTTTAAGTTTGGGGGAGGGAAGTGACAGCCTGTTTGTCAGGTGGTTGGGGGGGGAGTGGGGGGGAGTAAAATAAATATGGGGGTGAGGAAAAGGGACGAGGGAAAGAAGGGGTGGACCTATAATTAAATAAATGAGATTAAAGAATAATATCAAAAAATAAAGGTATTGAATTTTGAATAATAATAAATTTTAGCCATTATAAAAAATCATGGATTTATTTAAATAAATTGATTCTAATTTTTTTATTAGTCATTAATTTCATCAATAATTTTTGTTAAAGTTAAAAACATGTTTTACATTACGTATGAATATATCTTTTGAATTTCTAATGAATTGATTTATTAATATTATTAGTGTAAAATTCATTATAGGCTCTTTTTTAATTAATTAATTATTTATGAATTTGAATTAAATTAATTTAAAATAAAAATATTCATTTAGTATATAACGTGTTGCAACGTGTCGAAATTCTCTATTTTTTTAGAAATGGTGTGTCGACATGTCGTGTCGTGTCGTGTCGCGTGTTCGTGTTGCGTGTCGGTGCTACTTAAGTCCCTCCTCTTTAAAAACCCTCCATCAAGCCATTGCTCAAACACACTGCTTCTTCACTCAAAGTTTATCGGTTTGCTAGTCTCTCGATTCCACAATGGCGAACTATTGTAGACTCACTAATCTTTTGGCATTGTTTGTCCTTTCTTTGTCTTTGACAATTGGCTAGAACCACATTGGAGCTCGCCAACTTTTGGACGCGACGTTGCCTGAAGTGCCTAAACTACCTAAACTGCCGAAGCCAAAATTGCCTCCACTTCCCAACATCCCAAGCTTGCCAAGACTAGAATTGCCATCACTGCCAAAAGTTGAATTGCCACCACTTCCTGAATTGCCAAAGCCTGAATTTCTAACAATACTGAAGCCAGAATTGCCAGAAGTGCCCAAACTTCCAAAGCTTGAATTTCCAACTTTACCAAAGCTAGAATTGCAGGAAGTGCCCGAATTGCCTCACCTTCCCGATTCCCCTAAGCCAACATCACCTTCTGTTCCGAAGGACATGTTTGTTGTTGCTACTAGTCCTTGAACCATTGTGATGTGAACTTGTAATTGGGATTCAATATGATATGAATTTGTATATTGTAATGGTCAGTGTTCACCTCAGAATGTTATATGCCATATATAGTCATTTGTATGACTATGTATGACAGTTTGTGATATGAATTATGGAACTTATTCGTATGATAGTTTATGATATCTTGTGTAACTCTTCTTTTACGCCGACAGAGTATGCTATAGTTACTCTTTCTTAAACAACTAGTACACTTTTTTATGCTTCATGTGTTTTATATTTCAAAATATATCAAATTTATGTTAACTAAAACTCATTATCTACTTTATACACATTTAACTTATCATAGAATTTAAATATTTGAAGAAAAATCAGCAAAATTACATGTTTGTTATATGATCGAGTGATATAGGTTCATTTATCTTACGTATAAATTATAAATCCACTTATTGAACATCTTATTTACTAAAATTGAATTTATAATAGAGTATTTCCTCTTTTAATTTGACGCAACTACTTTTTCATGTTTCAAGCAATCATCATTCTTCAATTAAGTAAAATTAACTCTAATATTTGTTTTTATTTCATTTTGTATTGAATTGAACTGAAGTATCGATATATGTTAAATATTATCGATGTTTTCTATAACGTGGCATACATTGTATTGTATAGACAACTTAGCCGTTATAGATCATTTTTTTCTATTCTTGATATATTGTTTCGCATAATGTCAATCTATTTAGCTCCAACTTCTAATTTGGTGAAAATTTAATCTCTCTCTCTCTCTCTCTCTCTCTCTCTCTCAAATATAGATATATTTACAATTTTTTTTTATATCACATCATATGTCATGCTCATATAGTCAATTTTACTTAAATTAAGAATCATAGATATTTTATCATTCATTATTACATTAAATAATATTTGATATACATGTTAATCTTTAATATTCTTCTCTCTCAAAATTTCCTTGAAAAAAATAAAGACTTCTGTCTAAACATAATACTACACGATATCACCTTAATATATTTAGATTGAGACTTAAGATACTTTCCTTTAAATTGTTACTTTCCGCGAAAAATCTTATCAATCTATTTGGAAAAGAAAAGAGTCTTTCTCGTTAACTTGAATGGACTTACCTTTCACATATGTATTCCGGTTAAGAATTTTTTGAGTTTTTTCTTTATATTTTTACTTTCCTTGAAAAATTCTCAAGATTCAATTTCGGTAAGAAAAGAAGTTTTTCATTTAATTTTCGAATGTCATTATAATATAGTAGACCAATTTCAAACCGGTCGGAAATAGATACATATATACTTTATATTCTGCTCCATAAAAGCATCCGATTATATCATATTTGAGATATGTTTTGAGCCTTCTATGGTAGTATTGCGTTGGTTATCAAATATCTGTTTATCTTTAATTCGTTCATCAATCACGTGTACTACTAGTCAAAGAACATAGTATAAAATTTATCAAATAATTGAAAAACCTTGCAAGCTTGGCTGTCATTCCATCACATGAGATGGATTGTGGAAAAAGATATTTCAAGACGTTAGTTTTAGATAGTTTTACCTAGTCTCAGTTTTTCATTTCATATGTAAATCAGCTATATATATGTGCGTGTATCGGGATGGTCATTTTTAGGATATCATTTACAATGATCGTAGTTCATGATAGTAGTACGGTAACCAATTAACTATTTATAGGAAAACCAAAACAAAAGCTATATAATACCAGCACGACTGATGGTTACAAGCGTTAAAAGCCAATAATTGGCAAGGTCCTTTATGGAATTATCTGCTCCATCTTGTTGTTGAACATACGGATATGAGATTGGTATAGAAGTTGAACTAACACTTCGACAAAATCCCACCAAACCATACTTGTATTCTACCCAATCCCCACGTCCCTCCCCTTTATAAACCCTCCATCAAGCCATTGCTCAAGCACGCCTGCACCTCCTCATTTGAGATCCATCGCTTCTTCACTCGAAGTTTTTAAATTTGCTAGTCAATCTGTCCTGCGATGGCGAACTATCGTGGACTTGCGCATCTTTTGGCATTGTTTGTCTTTGCTCTGTCCTTGATGATTGGCGAGAACTCGGTTGGAGCTAGCCGAATTTTGGAGGCGACGTTGCCTGAGGTGCCCGAACTGCCGAAGCCCGAATTGCCGCACCTTCCTGACATCTCGAGCTTGCCAAAGCCAGAATTGCCATCACTGCCGAAAGTTGAGTTGCCGCCACTTCCGGAAATGCCAAAGCCTGAATTACCGATAATACCGAAGCCAGAAGTGCCGGAAGTGCCCAAATTGCCTCATCTCCAAGATTTCCCTAAGCCAACTTTGCCTGTCGTTCCGAAGGACACGCCTAAGGCCGTTGCTAGTCCTTGAACCACTTTGATGTGAATTCGGAGTCGTGATACCACATTGCTGTGATTTAGTATTTTATTCCGTCTATTTTAATGGTCTGAGCATGCCTCAGAATAGTATATGGTACTTATTTCTATGACTGTGTTATATGAATTATGGAACTCATTTGTATTGATACCATGTGTAACTATATTTTTACACCCGAAAGAGTTGCTATAATTACTATTTCTTAAATAAATAGTGCACTTGAGCATGCTTTGCATGAGTTTTATATTTCAAAATTTGTTGAAACTCGTGTTTACCCAAACTCCTTATCTTTTTTAACATATAACCAATATGAAAATTTTAATTTATTTGAGTTATAGTAGTGTCAATAATTATGAAATTTAAATAATCAAAGAAAAAATCAATAAAAATGAAATTTGTCGTTCATTATTCGAATGATGTAGGTTCATTTGTCTCATATATATTTTCTTAAAATGAATTCATCATGGGTTATTTATATAATTTTTTAAATTGACATGACTATTTTGTCATTTTTCCAACCAATAATCATTCTTTAATTGAGTAAAATTAACTCTAACTTTTTTTATTTACTGCAGTTCGTATTTGATTGAACCAAAGTAATTATACGCTATATATTAAAGTATTGACGGGTTATCTATGTGTTTCCTATCGATATAATATATTGCATATAATATAGTCAATTTTCTTGATAGATCTTTTTTTATTTCCAAAATTCCCAAATTGGTACACATGTAACAAATTTACCTCAAACTAAAACTATCAATGGATACACCTATAACAAATTTACCCTCCATTATTTTATTTTAAATTTTACCATCAAATTACTGAGTTAAATGATACATAACAGTTAAAGAATATACTAGTTTGAAATTTTATCCTCTGTTTGTTTTTGTTTGTGGTTTTTTGTGATGTTAATCTAATTTAACAGAAACTAGCATAGAATAACTTTGTTTCAAATGTATTGATTTGGATTTTTTAGTGGTCAAAAAATTAATTTTGGATAAATTTGTCGTAGGTGTATTAGCTTGGATGTTTTCGTGGTCAAAAAATTAATTTGGAATAAATTTATTATGGGTGTACTAGTTTTGAGTTTTTGATCGTCAAATAATTAGTTTGGAATAAATTTATTACAAATGTATCGGTTTAAGTTCTCCATGATATTAATCCTTTCGTATATTGTCAGTCTATTATGTTACAATTCTATTTCAAGGGAAAAAAAGTCAATTTCTCTCTTTATTGTACAAATATAGTTACATATTGTTTTCCATAAGATTAATCCTACAAAAAACCCTATATAAGCCTACAGTGAACACCAATACCCGAATCTTTGAAAAGCCTTGCAAGCTTGGCTATTATGTTATAGGATGAGATGGATCACAAAAGATAATTTCAGAACATTAGCTCTAAATCAATTTTGCTACTTCTTAAATAAAAAAAAAAAAAAAATCCCTCACCAACTCTTTCGTCTCGTTGTAACTCTGCCAAATTTTTAAGTACAGTTAACTTTTGCTGTCACTTAACAAATTTGAATTTGAATTAATAAAAAAAAGTATATGTCAAAAAAATCATTTGCTTTTTCTAGATACTGATAAGAAGGATATGATCCACACAAAAGGAATAGATTATCGCCAATTCTTTTTTTTTCATTGTGAATCAGCGTGTATATATTGAGATGTAGTAATTTTTAGCAAATTACTTAGAAGGATAATAACCAAATATTCATCCAATTGCAAGGCCAGATCAAATAAGGAAAAGAAAAACTAATTTCTCCCAAATTGATTGCGCCCCTAGGACCTCTCTTTTTTAGGGGAAAAGGAATACAGAGAAGTAAATGCACATAAAGACCAGAATAATGAATACCTATACTTTTTAGGATGAAAAAAAGTGGAGATATACAAAAAATTATATATCTCTTCATTCACCACATACCTCCATTAATGACAAGGCTTCTCTAAAATCTAAGACACGTCCGGTCACTCAGCCTTCTCCTCCACCTATTGCCCCCTGAGAGCCTTCAGTCCATGATATTCTCCCCCATCCAATTGATTGATGTCCTCGGTGCTCTTAACTCAAAGTCCTTGGATTACCCGATCGAATCCTTCCATTCGATCATCAGTTTTGTTGGAAATTGGCAGTTCTTCAATCTCCCGTAAAGTTTAGTCTTCTCCTTTTTGACCTCACAATTTTGTGGATGTTAAACCCCGACTTTCTCAAGAAGCGATTAGCATCTCCTTTGGAGTTGGCTTGGACGCCACCAATTCCACCTTTGGCCCCTCCATAGGTAGTGGCCTTACCCTCAACTTGACCACATGCTTCTCTATTGAGGCCCAAAATGGTAGCCTTAACGGTGGTTGCTGCCTTGTCCCATGCATATCAAGAAATTACCAAATACATAGGTTTATGAAATTATCAGAGAAAGAGAAGGAATATGCCTACCACTTGAGCAATCCTTGCATCAAGAATACTTTTCATGTATAATTATCACTGGCAAAACTTAGATTTTACTCTTAACATTGTTGACTTCTCTGACCAAAGCTATGGACTTCATCCTCTTACATAGAGTGAGATCATAGATCATTTCCTTTCTTTTGTCTTTCCCGCCTAGCTAGGAAGTCCAACACAGCTCGTAGTTACAAGCTTTAAAAAGCCAAGAATAGAAAGATCCTTTTTGGAATTATCTGGTCCATCTTGTTGTTGAACAAAAGAGATTGAGATTGGTTTGGAAGTTCAACGAACAATTCGATAATTTTCCCTCCGAAACATACTTGCAAACTCCCCAATCCCCACGTCCCTCCTCTTTAAAAACCCTCCATCAAGCCGTTGCTTAAACACACCTCCACCTTTACACTTGAGATCAACCACTTCTTCACTAGAAGTTTTTCAATTTGCTAGTAGATTGGTTCTACGATGGAGAACTACTGCAGGCTCTTGCATCTTTTGGCATTATTTTTCCTTGCTTTGTCATTGACGATTGGCAAGAACTCCGTTGAAGCTCGCCGAATTTTGGAGGCAGCGTTGTCTGAGGTGCCTGAACTTCTGAAGCCCGAATTGCCATCACCGCCAATAGTCGAATTACTGCCATTTCCAAAACTGCCAAAGCCTGAAATACCAACAAAACCCAAGCTGGAATTGCTAGCAGTGCCCAAATTGCCTCATCTCCCCAATTTCCCCAAGCCAACGTTGCCTTTCTTTCCAAAGGACATGTCTGTGGTTGCTACTAGACCTTGAACCGCAATGATGTGGATTTGGAGTAGTGATAGAATATGCTGCGATTTAGTATCTTATTACTTCTATTTTAACGGTCTAATCATGCCTTGGAATGGTATATGCCATGTGTACTTATTTGTATTACGGTTTGTGATATGACTTAATGAAACTCGTTATTACGGCAGTTTGTGATGCTTTGTGTAACTTCATTTACACGGAGAGAGTATACTGTAATTACTCTTGTTTATATACCTAGAACACTTGTCCATGCGTTGCTTGAGTTTTATACTTTCAAAAATATTGAAATTTATGTTTGCTAAAACTCCTTGTCTACTTCTTTTCACATCCAACTTATATGAAAACTTTTAATAAATTTTAGAGTTATAAGAATGACAATAGTCATGGAATTTAAATTGTGAAAAAGAATATCAACAACAATGTAAAATGTGCCGTTTATTATACAATCAAATAGTGTATGATCATTTGTCATATATATATATATATATATGTATGTATGTATGTATAACTTCATATTTTTACGATAGTTGAATGTATCCTGAACTTTTTTTTTTTTAACTTGAAAATGTATATTGACTTTTCTCTATACATGTTCTACTTTACCACACAAAGTCATAAACAATATCATCTAAATTTTGGTAATTAGATCGAGATTCTCTAAGACTTTCCTTTAAATTCTCTACTTTTCTTGAAATTACCTCATAATTCTATTTGCAAAAGACAAGAATCTTTCTCATTAGATTGAATGCATTTAACGTTCAAAAGGCTGATGATATATCAGACTAGTTTTCAAACCTGTGTTAATATAGATACATCTGTACTTAAAATTCCACTACATATAAAGGATGAGGATCACATCATATTTGAGATATGGTGTCAGAAACTTCTGTGGTAGCGTTTCATTGGTTATTGATGAAGTTCCAAGCACTTGTGAAAGAGCTAATGCAGACGAACAAAAGAAGAAAAAACCCAGATTGGCATTGGCATCGAAGTGGAGTTCAGCATCAGTACCTCACTGCCACCATGCCGTCGCCGAGAACAAGTCAGTTAATGTTCTAATTTATGATGGGCAGCCTAGTTCAGCATCAGTACCTCACTGCCACCATGCCGTCGCCGAGAACAAGTCAGTTAATGTTCTAATTTATGATGGGCAGCCAAAGTAGGTATGTTGTGTGGGGTCGTCTCTGCTTTTACTCTCTCTTTCTTTAGTGAGATTATGTGGGACTACTATCAACTACTGTTCTAAAAATTTAAGTTATTTAATTATTCTAACATTTCATGTCATGCTTAGTATGGTATTTTCACCTAATACTAAGCGTGAAAATGTATAATTAGAGAAGCAAATAGAAGTCTGGAAAACCCTCCTCCTCTGCATAAACCCAGTGAAACATTATGGCAAACACAAGGTGGGCAAGCACTCACAAGACACGGAACCGCCTACAACCACGCCGGGTTAGCTCAATGGCACGAGCAACCCAGATGAGCTATGCCCCCCAAAAGTGACAAGATAAGGGGAAACGAAGGACCCGACCCGGTAACTCCCACAACCCACGATCGAAACACGCCCAAGTCGACCTCTTCGCGAATCGTTTCCCCACATTGGTCAGTGAAATGCGCGAGAGAGAGAGAGAGAGAGAGAGAGAGAGAGAGGGAGGGAGGGAACAGTGACCTGCGGAGACCGTGAAGAAGAAAGCCGACGGGGAATCCTGGTCCGACGACGCTCTCGTCCGCGAGCTGGACGAGCTGCAGCTGGAGTGCGAAGGAGAGACCGAGAGAAACTCGAGCTTTTGCAGGGTAGAGAGGGAGAGGAGAGGGAGAGGGAGAGGTCGGGAGAAAATCGAGTGTGAGGTGGGCTTCTCTTTCTGCGACGGGCTTCGCTTCTCTTATTTCAGGTTGTTGGGATTTCACTTGAAGTTTTCATGTTAGATTTATCCCCTAGCCCATTCACTTGGGTGTCAAAAACAGTACCAAACCGAAAAGGTCGATTTTTTCTTCTTTTTTCTCGGTTTGATTCTCAATCTATTCTGTTTTCATTCAAAATCGAATTTTTTTTAACTAGTTCGGTTTTTATCAGTTTGGTTAATTGAACCAAACCAATCAAATCTAAAATATTTTATTTTATTTTTTTAAAATTTTTTTTTTTTTTCTTCTTCATTGGCTAATTGCCAGTCACGGTGGCGTTAGTGACCAGCGAATGAAGAAGAGAAAGAAAAGGAAAAAAAGAAAAAAAAAAATAATTAAAAAATTGATTTTTCTAAAAAAATAAAAAATTTATTGAAAGGGGTAGGGAAAAAACAAAACAAAAAAATGTAAAAATTGAACTAAATCGAATCAGGATTTCGATTCATTTTGGATAAAATTTCAGTTCAATTCAATAAATTTTTTATCGGTTCGATTTGGTTCGGTTTTCCGAAAAAAACCGAACCAAACTGAATCATTTACATTATTACCATTAACGACGGCTCATTCAATATTTCCGTAGGGACGGAACAAGAAGTTGGGGTGAGCAAATTTCCCAAGTATAATCAAGAAAGACCGAACAAGTCATGGGAATCGGCCTGTATCTAGGTTCTAACGGGCATGGTCCAGCTTTCGGTTTCAAATTTTTTGGAACTTGTACTATGCGATTCTTAAGAATTGAATAGACTTGAACTAAGAATCAGCAAATCAGACTAAAATCAGAGAACTAGAACAATGTTAACACCTAAATTTCACCTAAGTTAATTAATTTAAAATAGCGTTAAAGGTTAGGAATTAATCACAAAAAAATTCATTAATATTTTTTAATAAAAAACGAAAAAGAATATGTTCAGGTTGGGCTGGATCTGGCTTTGGCCCGACCCGTCTCTCCTTTTCTTTTCCTCCCGCGCTCTGGGCCGGCCCAACCTCTTTTCTCCTTCGGCCCGGCCCGCGTCCGGTCTTCCCCCTCCTTCAGTCTTCGCACGACCTGCAGAACCTGCAGAAAGCAGAGAGCTGGAGATGGAAAGAAAGCAGGGTAGCAGCACAGCAGCGAGAATGGCAGCAGAGGATCGGTGTGGCAGGCACGGGGCATGATCCGCGGGTCGGGAGCAGCTGACCGGAAATTGGCTCGGCCGTAGTCTTCGCGCAAGTTCCTGCAGAAAAAAAAAAAAAAAGAGCAAAAGGGAAAGAAACGGGAAGATGAAGAGGAGGCGAGGTAGAGGATCGGCATGGCAGGGATTTCGGTGTGATCCGCGGGTTGAGGAAGCAGACCGATCGACCAGCTGGCACAGCAGGGGGGTCTTTGCTCGGGATACCTGCAGGAAAAGAAAAGACAGAAGTATAAGACCGAGGAGAGACCCAAGAAGAGGAGGAAAAAAAAAAACACACAGAGAGCGACACAGGGGGCACGGTGAGAGAAGGAGAGAGACCGAACCAGGAGAAAGTGGGAGAGAGAGAGAGCATCGTGGGTGAGAGCAAAGCGAGAAATTGAGAGAAGAGAGCAGCGGGTAAGAAGCTCGGCCACACTCGTGACCTCGCTTCCTGGCATCCATTCTTCCGGTAAGTCTCCTTCCCAGTTCAGTCCCCTTTAACGCGATGATCTCGTCTTGACGACACCAGGGTGGTCGGCCACGGTTCGTGCCATCTCAAACTTGCTTGCAGGTCGCCGTCATCGAGCCGAGTAGGGCCCCGTCATCCGAGCACCTCCTTTTATTCGGATTTTCTTTTTAGTTCACCAGACCGGAACTCGCGGTTCTCTAGCCTGCGCGAGTCTCCGATCCCAGTGAGCTGCGATTTTGTTGTCTTAGACTTTGCTTGGTTGTTGCTCCTACCTTGATCGTTGATTCATCTCTTAGTTGAGTTCTCGTTAGCTCGGTACACCCCTGGTGCTCGACATTTTGTCTAGCTTAGGACTGCATACATTTTCTTTGTTCTTTTTATGGGTTGGTCGCGGATGGTGCCGGGAAAGGGAAGGTGACCGGTGATGGCACCGTTAGGTGTTGGAGGATGTCGGTATCAGGGCTATCTTGAATGGTACCTGGTCGTTCAGGCCGAGTTTCGTCCCTCAGTTAACCTTGGTGGGGGCCGAGTCGTGTCTCGGCCGACGCCGTGGGTAGCATTGGTCGGACTGAACGACCGACGCCGGAGGGTGGTCTGGCGGCGATCCCAAACGTTGGTGAGGACTCGTCGGATGTTGTTTTATCTTGGTTATGGTTTGGCTAGGGAACCCATTTCGGAGGGAGTCGTCGAGGAAGAAGATAGGTGCAGGGAAGGGATGAAGTGAAAAAATGAAAAAAAAAAAAAAAAAAAAAAAAATAAAAAAAAGGTAAAAACAAAAACAAAAAAAATAGATAACAGTAGAATGGAAGAAGTTGGCTCCGGGAATGACGATTGAACAGATGGTGCAGGAAAAGGGAGGCAGTGAGAAAAGACAAAAGAAAGATAAATTTAAAAATTAATTATTTTTTAATGAAAACGATTTTAAAAAAAAAAATCCAAAAGTGTTGGATCTGGATTTGGGTTGGATCCATGAGCCGGATTGGGTTTACCAGTCCAAACCTGTTTTCCTAAATACTAAAAATATATCAAAAATTTTCAAAAAAAAAAATCAAAAAAATTTCGAAAATTATAAAAATTCGGAAAACTTCTGAAAATTCAAACAACTTTAAGAGAACGTTAAAATTTTTTTAGAAAATTTAAAATTTCGAAAATCTAAAAATGATGGGGTTTGGTCAGAACTTGCTACGTTTTGCATTCTTAGTGTAATTAGGCATTTACTTGCTCATATTTTGATTATGTCATATGTTTAAGTTGCATTTCTAGTTATGTTTAATTGGACGTGTTTAATTTTATTGCCATTAGAATCTTTATAGCTGTGATTATTATTTTAATGATTGTGCACCCGCATAATCACCTCGCATGTTAGTGGATATATATAAAATTAATCTAAACTGCCTAACAAAATTTTTACGCTTAAAATGAATAAGATTAGATACCGAAATGGCACTAATTGGTCAATTGGTGTAATCAAGCCCCCGATCATAGATTCTCTGATTGCGTAGGAAGTGAGGTACACTCCCATACTTCACTTGGTTTCTAGCCGACCCCAATAGGCTAGTGGCGACTCTTTTTGTACAAAATTCATAAAAATACTCTAATGTCACACGGGGTATGGGCTTGAGATAGCTCGCGTCTAATTATGGGCTTTAGACCCGTCTTTTAGGTAATATGCCAAAACCCGTTCCCTCCCCTCGAGGGGTAGGTCGCGACAAACAAGAACCAAGGTAATCCTAAAATAGAGCATGACATGAATAGTATTACACAAGGCTCAAATGAAAAGAAAGTTCCTTCATTCAACTCCTTGGTTTTTATCGTGATTCTTGACTCCTTTGAGAGCATGAAATTTGGATTCTACATTATGCGTTTTCAACTTTTTATTGTTTATTTTATTTTAGATGCTCATATTTTATAGATTAGTGTTATTGACAAATGATGTTTTTTGTTGTTATGTTCTCTCTCATTTTGCTTGACTAAAAATGAAACAAGAAAAAATGAAGAAAAAAAGAAAAAGAAAAGAAAAAGAAATCAGCCAATTCCCTGATAGAATTTGGATTCGATTGATAGAGCAAGTCTCAAATTTTAAAATATACATGATAGGTTTTAAGTTTCAAAAATTGGGAAACCGGTCTCAATAGGGTAAATTCCAAGTTCCAGGTAAGTTGGAACCTAAACCAACCTTAGAACTACTCACCCCAACTAGAAACTCTATTTAATGATCTCTTTTTATGTCTGTCCCTAAAAAATTTTCACCTAAAGTTTTGTTTTTTTTCCAGCAAGAGTAGTTTTATCCCACACAAATAGAGAAATAATCGAATTCATGCATGTCTATGTTCTCAAAGATCGTCCAAAAGAATGCACAATTGTGGGGATTCAAACCTAGACCTCAGACGAAAACATACATGCTTAACACTTGAGTAATCCTTACATCAAGTAAAGATTCCACGAATAATGATCACGGATAATATTTATTATTTTGCTCTTACATTATTGGCTTCTCCAATATTTTAAGACTTTAAGACTCCAATCCTGTTATACATAGTGAGATCATAAACCATTTCTTTTCTTTTCTTTTCTCTCTCTCTTTCTCGCCTCGACAGGTAGTCAGAAGCCTGAAAAGCCAAGAATTGGCAAGCTCCTTTTGGAATAATATGCTCCATCTTGCTATTGAACGTACAAAAATGAGAATTGTTTGGAAGTTGACCTAACCCTTTGATAATATTCCCACCAAACCATACTTACATATATACTTTATATTCTGCTCCATAAAAGCATACGATTATATCATATTTGAGATATGTTTTGAGACTTCTATGGTAGTATTGCGTTGGTTATCAAATATCTGTATATCTTTAATTCGTTCATCAATCACGTGTACTACTAGTCAAAGAACATAGTATAAAATTTATCAAATAATTGAAAAACCTTGCAAGCTTGGCTGTCATTCCATCACATGAGATGGATTGTGGAAAAAGATATTTCAAGACGTTAGTTTTAGATAATTTTACCTAGTCTCAGTTTTTCATTTCATATGTAAATCAGCTATATATATGTGCGTGTATCGGGATGGTCATTTTTAGGATATCATTTACAATGATCGTAGTTCATGATAGTAGTACGGTAACCAATTAACTATTTATAGGAAAACCAAAACAAAAGCTATATAATACCAGCACGACTGATGGTTACAAGCGTTAAAAGCCAATAATTGGCAAGGTCCTTTCTGGAATTATCTGCTCCATCTTGTTGTTGAACATACGGATATGAGATTGGTATAGAAGTTGAACTAACACTTCGACAAAATCCCACCAAACCATACTTGTAATCTCCCCAATCCCCACGTCCCTCCCCTTTATAAACCCTCCATCAAGCCATTGCTCAAGCACGCCTGCACCTCCTCACTTGAGATCCATCGCTTCTTCACTCGAAGTTTTTAAATTTGCTAGTCAATCTGTCCTGCGATGACGAACTATCGTGGACTTGTACATCTTTTGGCATTGTTTGTCTTTGCTCTATCCTTGATGATTGGCAAGAACTCGGTTGGAGCTAGCCGAATTTTGGAGGCGACGTTGCCTGAGGTGCCCGAACTGCCGAAGCCCGAATTGCCGCACCTTCCCGACATCCCGAGCTTGCCAAAGCCAGAATTGCCATCACTGCCGAAAGTTGAGTTGCCGCCACTTCCGGAAATGCCAAAGCCTGAATTACCGACAATACCGAAGCCAGAAGTGCCGGAAGTGCCCAAATTGCCTCATCTCCAAGATTTCCCTAAGCCAACTTTGCCTGTCATTCCGAAGGACACGCCTAAGGCTGCTGCTAGTCCTTGAACCACTTTGATGTGAATTCGGAGCCGTGATACCACATTGCTGTGATTTAGTATTTTATTCCGTCTATTTTAATGGTCTGAGCATGCCTCAGAATAGTATATGGTACTTATTTCTATGACTGTGTTATATGAATTATGGAACTCATTTGTATTGATACCATGTGTGACTATATTTTTACACCCGAAAGAGTTGCTATAATTACTATTTTTTAAATAAATAGTGCACTTGAGCATGCTTTGCATGAGTTTTATATTTCAAAATTTGTTGAAACTCGTGTTTACCCAAACTCCTTATCTTTTTTCACATATAACCAATATGAAAATTTAATTTATTTGAGTTATAGTAGTGTCAATAATTATGAAATTTAAATAATCAAAGAAAAAATCAATAAAAATGAAATTTGTCGTTCATTATTCGAATGATGTAGGTTCATTTGTCTCATATATATTTTCTTAAAATGAATTCATCATGGGTTGTATATATAATTTTTTAAATTGACATGACTATTTTGTCATTTTTCCAACTAATAATCATTCTTTAATTGAGTAAAATTAACTCTAACTTTTTTTATTTACTGCAGTTCGTATTTGATTGAACCAAAGTAATTATACGCTATATATTAAAGTATTGACGGGTTATCTATGTGTTTCCTATCATATAATATATTGCATATAATATAGTCAATTTTCTTGATAGATCTTTTTTTATCACCAAAATTTCCAAATTAATACACATGTAACAAATTTACCCCAAACTAAAACCATCAACGGATAGACCTATAAAAAATTTACCCTCCATTATTTTATTTTAAATTTTACTGTCAAATTACTGAGTTGAATGATACATAACAGTTAAAGAATATACTAGTTTGAGATTTTATCCTCTGTTTGTTTTTGTTTGTGGTTTTTCGTGATGTTAATCTAATTTAACAGAAACTAGCATAGAATAACTTTGTTTCAAATGTACTAGTTTGGATTTTTTTAGTGGTCAAAAAATTAGTTTGGGTAAATTTGTTATGAATATATTGAATTTGGGTTTTGATGGTCAAAAAATTAGTTTTTGATAAGTTTGTCGTAGGTGTACTAGCTTGGATGTTTTCGTGGTCAAAAAATTAATTTGGAGTAAAT
The DNA here is from genome assembly GCA_017140185.1 of Eucalyptus polyanthemos subsp. polyanthemos. Lineage (NCBI taxonomy): Eukaryota > Viridiplantae > Streptophyta > Magnoliopsida > Myrtales > Myrtaceae > Eucalyptus > Eucalyptus polyanthemos. The sequence goes on along the minus strand of CM029463.1, from coordinate 17,191,301 downwards.
TTATATGGGTGTACTAGTTTTGAGCTTTTGATTATCAAATAATTAGTTTGGAATAAATTTATTATAAATGCATCAGTTTGGAGTTCTTCATGATATTAATCCTTTCGCATATTGTTAGTCTATTATGTTACAATTTTTATATCAAGGGAAAAAGTCAATTTCTCTCTTTATTGTACAAATATAGTTACATATTGTTTTCTGTAAGATTAATCTTACAAAAAAACCCTACATAAGCCTACAGTGACACCAATACCCGAATCTTTGAAAAACCTTGCAAGCTTGGCTATTATGTTATAAGATGAGATGGATCACAAAAGATAATTTCAGAACATTAGCTCTAAATCAATTTTGCTACTTCTTGTAAATAAAAAATCCCTCACCAACTCTTTCGTCTCGTTGTAACCCTGCCAAATTTTTAAGTACAGTTAGCTTTTGCTGCCACTTAATAAATTTGAATTTGAATTAATAAAAAAAAAGTATATGTCAAAAAAATCAATTGCTTTTCTAGATACTGATAAGAAGGATGATCCACACAAAAGGAATAGATTATCACCAATTCTTTATCTTTTCTTTTTTTCATTGTGAATCAGCGGGTATATATTGAGATGTAGTAATTTTTAGCAAATTACTTAGAAGGATAATAACCAAATATTCATCCAATTTGCAAGTCCAGATCAAATAAGGAAAAGAAAAACTAATTTCTCCCAAGTTGATCACGCCCCTAGGACCGCTCTTTTTTAGGGGAAAAGGAAAACAGAGAAGTAAATGCATATAAAGACCAGAATAATGAATACCTATCCTTTTAAGGATGAAAAAAAGTGGAGATATATACAAAATTATATATCTCTCCGTTTACCACTTACCTCCATTAATGACAAAGGCTTCTCTAAAATCTAAGACACGCCCGGTCACTCGGCCTTCTCCTCCACCTATTGCGCCTTGAGAGCCTCCGGTCCATGATATTCTCCCCTATCCAATTGATTGATGTCCTTTATGCTCTTAACTCAAAGTCCTTGGATTACCCAATCGAATCCTTCCATTCGATCATCAGTTTTGTTGGAAATTGGTAGTTCTTCAATCTCCCGTGAAGTTTAGTCTTCTCCTTTTTGACCTCGCAAATTTATGGATCTTAAACCCCCACTTTCTCAAGAAGCGATTAGAATCTCCTCCTTAGGCCCCTCCAAAGGTAGTGGCCTTACCCTCAACTTGACCACAAGCTTCTCTACTGAGGCCCAAAATGGTAGCCTTAACAGTGGTTGCTGCCTTGTCCCATGCATATCAAGAAATTACCAGATACACACAGGTTTACGGGTCTCTCTCCGCTGAGCTCACCCTACCTCCTATGGTAGCTGTCCCTAAACCCTAAATTCCACTTGGCTGATTCTGTCGGAAAAACCCTAAACCCCAAAATCATGTGCGCTTCCTTCGACAAGCTTTATTTCGTCTTCTCCTTGGCTCACTCGACATCTCCTCGCTAGCTCCCAATGAGGATTGGGTCAGCGTTTTCTTTTGTCTTTTTCTTTGTTTTGCTGAAGATGTCGATGTCTTGGAGGTTCCATCGAATGGGGTGGCAGGATGACTAGCTCCTTGGATCGTTGAAGATGTCGAAGTTTTCCTCGTTCACTTCCTATACGATTTCCCTCAGGGCGTCTCTGGAGTCTCTATTCTATGGGGTTTTCTTCCACAAAACATGATTGGAGGGCTTCATTCTATAAATCATGATTGGATGGTTTCATTCGAAGGGATTTATGTGATGAAAGGAAGATGGAAGATGGGTAAGGTCTGGTTCTGATATCTAGCTTTCTGGTGGTTTTTCCTTCATCGCTGCTTATTAGGGATTTTAAATGGATGAATCTGGGGAAAGAGACTGTCGCCTAGCCTTATTGTGTAAGAGGCTTGGGAATCTGAGAACAGAAGTGGATGCCCCGCTTGGGGAAAGAGTCATTTCAGTAGAAATACTAGATTAATGTAAACGTACGGTGTTTGGAAAGTTGTATTCGGGGGGAAATATAAATTACCAAGCTTTTCTTTCAACTATGACACGAGCTTGGAAGGTTGATTCCCTGAATTTTGCGCAACACAAATCTGATATCTTATCCTTTACCTTTGAGTTTGAAAGGGACAAAAACAGAATATTAGCAAATAGCCCCTGGTCTTTTTCGAGCAATTTACTAATACTTAAAGCATGGGAACCAAATAAACCTGCGCAATGTTACAAGTTCACAAGCTGTGAATTTTGGTTGCAAATTCATGGTCTCCCAATTGAATGGTGTAGTGAAGAGATTGTGCATCTTGTTGCCCAACAAATAGGCGGTGTAAAGGAAGTAAAAGTGGAGAAAAAAGGAGTGGCTTTTCATAAAGTGGGGCGAGCCAGAGTTGAATTGGACCTGGAAAAACCTTTAAAACCAAGTATCTTATTTAATCTGGGAGAGGAGAAGGTTTGGTTGGATTTTAAGTACAAGAGGTTACTTAGATTCTGCTATTCATGTGGTAGAATTGGGCACTTTACAACCAATTGTGAAGAAATTCCGTATGATGTGGCAAAAAACGAAGATAGAAAGAACAATAAGTTCGGTAATTGGCTAAAAGCAGAGGTGAAAGTGAACAGCCATTTTTGGGAGTTATTTTATCATGAAAAGGTGGCTGAAGAAGAGGTGAAACTATAGGAGAATAGTGTCATATCCTCTCATGATACTCAAATTGTCATATTTACAGGAGAGCAAACAGAAAGGAAATAACTCAAACCAAACACAATCTCAAAACATGACACAAATGGATATAAACTTATCTGAACACCAAATGGAGCAGCAACAGGAGAAAGGAAAAGGCATCATGAATGTAGATGAACCAGCACAACAAGTCCAGCAAGCTGTTATTTCCTCTTCCTAGCACAAAAAAATAGGTTTAAAGAAGGAAAATAGGATCGTGAAAAGTTCACCAGCCAAGAAGTTAAAGAGGTATACTCCTTATTACCCTTTAGTTGTTGATATGGCCAATCTGGATGAAACAAATATGCAGGATACTCCCATCAGTTTTTCAGAAGAAACCAGGGGAAGGGCTTTGGTGGCTAACCCAAATAAGCCACCGATTCACAAATGAGAGTGATTTACTAGAACTGTCAAGAGTTGGGCACACCATTGACAATTCAGAATTTAAGAGCCATGGTGGCTCAAGAAAGGCCTAATCTAATCTTGTTAATGGAAACTAAAAACAAAGAAACTGTCGTAGCTCGTCTTAAAAAGAAAACTAAAGTTTCAAAATAGTTTTGTGGAGGAACCGCAAGGCATTGCGGGGGGGGGGGGATGGTGGTATTATGGAATGAGCAAATGGCGGTGGAAGTGGAGTTCAGTTCTCAAGAACTAATAAATTTGATATGTTTTGATCATGAGAGTAAGAAAAATATGCAGCTTAGTTGTGTGCATGCTCCAAATAGATATGGAGAAAGACTTCAACTATGGGAGAAATTGAGACAGATTGCTTCTTCTTATACACTCCCATGGGTGTGCATGGGAGATTTCAATGAGATACTTTATTATTGGGAAAAAAAAAAGGGGAAGCAGGATGGCAGAGAGTTCTAGAATGTAGACCTTCCAAAACTGCATCCATGATTGTTCATTAATGGAAATTGACTGTAAAGGGTGTGCGTTTACCTGGTCTAATAACAGAGAAGGTGCTGATATGATTCAATAGAAATTGGATAGAGTTTTCTGCTCGATGAATTGGCAAGTTATGTTTCCGAAGGCTGAAGCTTTTGCTTTACCAGCTGTGGGATCCGATCATAGTCCCCTCCTTGTGGTAAGTAGTGCTTAACGGGGAATCTCTTCCTAATTTTGCTCCCACCAGAGGCATTCGACAAGGCGATCCCCTATCTATTTATCTTGGCAGCAAACAATTTATCAACTTTGATGGGAAATGCGCTACAAGAAGGAAATATCAAGGGAATCAAGCTGAACATATTCTGCCCTACTTTAACTCATTTGTTATTCGCAGATGATTCAATTTTTTTCTTAGACGGTTCTCTCCAGGAATGCCAAAAACGTTGCAACTGTCATTAACCAATATTGTTATGCTTCAGGACAAGCTGTTAACTTAAATAATCAGGGATTTTCTTCAATAAAGACTATCCACCTTTATTAAAGGAAAACATGAAGAGAGAACTAAGAGTACCAGAGCTAGAACGAACGGGAAAGTATCTGGGAATACCATCTGATTGGGGAGCATCAAAGAAGCAAGTGTTTGGGTGGATTCTGAATCGGATCACCATGAAATTGGAGGGCTGGAAGGGACAACTCATATCAAAAGTAGGTAAAGAAATTATCCCGAAATCAGTGGTGCAGGCGGTACCACAATATGCCATGTTAGTTTTTAAAATTCCAGTGTCAATTTGTAAGGCTATAGAGGAAAAAATAGTAAATTTCTGGTGGAAAAACAGTGATACAAAGGCTAGTCTGCACTGGAAACGATGAGAAATCATGAAGATGAGAAAAGAAAAAGGAGGAATGGGTTTCAGAGATTTGATTACTGTTAATAAAGCCTTATTGGGGAAGCAAGCTTGGAGGATGGTTAAAAATCCGAATGTGCTATGGAGCAAATTAATGAAAAGGTTGTACTTCAATCGTTCAGATCTTTGGCATGCTGATTTTGGTTGTAATCCTTCATAGGGATGGAAAAGTTTGCTAATTGGAAGAGAGGCTATAGCAGAGTCAATCAGATGGTCGATAGGAAGTGGAGAATTAGTTAACATCAGAACAGACAAATGGCTTAAAAGAGGCTTAATAGGAGGGCCGACAAACAGAAATGATCCCCAAAAAGTCTCGGAGCTAATACTACCGGGGACACAAACGTGGAATGAACCATTGCTAAGAAATCTTTTTGATGACCAGACTACTTAGGAGATTCTTGCAATACCAATATATAATCCTTTTTTCAGTGATGAATTATTATGGACGGGCACAAAACATGGGTCATATACAATCAAGAATGGTTATAACTTGCTAAGAGACACCACCATAGAAAACAAAACCAATTAGCACCCTTCCTCCTCATATCAAACCCCAACAACATTATGGAATGCAATTTGGCATATGAAAACCAGCCCGAAAGTGAAGTTATTTGTATGGCAAGCTTGTCAAAACGCTCTATCAACTAAGGAGAATTTATGGAAAAGAAAGATCTCACCTGACCCGCTATGTGATCTATGCAAAGCCACGGCGGAAACGGCCGAACACACCCTCCTCCTCTATCCATGGGTTGCTGGGGTATGGAATCACCTAGAAATTAACCAGCAAATCGATGCACATGAAATTAAACGCATAGATGACTGGTTGGACAAATTCACAAGCAAAAAGCAGCACCTCCCCTCTCTAGAAACAATCGGCAATCTCTTGTGGCAGGTATGGAAGGGGCGCAACGATTTCATCTTTCGAGGAACAAAACCAGAGGTCTGCAAAGTAATAAATCTAGCAAGATCTTAGCAAAATAGCTACCAAAAATGGGAATGTGAAGATGCACCAGCAGAGAAAACCGAAGAACCGAAGAACCAACCTACTTGGCAAGCTCCAAAGACTAGCTGCCTCAAGCTGAACGTCGACGATTCATTGGGGGAAGGATTGACGGAGGGAGCGGTAGCCTGCGTCGTTCGGGACTCCTCCAGCACCCTCTTAGATGGATTTTCGAAAACCGTTTGGGCGGAATCCAGTTTACAAGTCGAAACCCTAGGGGTTCTCGAAGCCCTAAAGTTTCTGAAGGAGAAAGAACTCAATGAAGCTGTTCTGGAGATTGACAACAAACTTGTGGTTGCCAGCTTGAAGCATGAACATGAAACTGAGTTACACGCATGTGGGGCGTTGATGGAATGTCGTTCACTTCTCCAGCAGCTGCCGCAAGTGGGCCTAGCTCACTATCCACGTTCAGCCAACTCAGTCATGGATTGGGCCGCACGCCACCAACGCTTGAAGACTATTCCTCCGAATTGGTGGGCCTCCCCTCCCTCAAGCCTTTGGGCTCTCTTATGTATCGACGCCCCGATAGCGGGCTCTCGCGGATTTCCGCTTATATGATAAATAAAAATTCACCTTTTGACAAAAAAAAAAAAAAAAAGCACAGGTTTACGAAATTATCAGAGAAAGAGAAGGAATGTGCCCTACCACTTGAGTAATCCTTGGATCAAGAATACATTTCATGCATAATTATCACCGGAAAAACTTAGATTTTACTCTTAACATTATTGACTTCACTGACCAAAGCCATGGACTTCCTCCTCTTGTACATAGAGTGAGATCATAAATCATTTTCTTTCTCTTTCCTGCCTAGCTAGGAAGTCCAACACAGCTCGTAGTTACAAGCTTAAAAAAACCAATAATAGAAAGATCCTTTTTGGAATTATCTGCTCCATCTTGTTGTTGAACAAAAGAAAATGAGATTGGTTTGGAAGTTGAACGAACACTTCGATTATTTTCCCTTCAAAACATACTTGCAATCTCGCCGATCCCCACGTCCCTCCTCTTTAAAAGCCCTCCAACAAGCCATTGCTCGAACACATCTGCACCTTCTCACTTGAGATCAACCTCTTCTTCACTCGAAGTTCTTCAATTTGCTAGTAGATCGGTTCTATGATGGCGAACTACTGTGGGCTCATGCATCTTTTGGCATTATTTGTCCTTGCTCTGTCATTGATGATTGGCGAGAACTCCATCAAAGCTCGCAAAAATTTTGGAGGCGGCGTTGCCTGAGGATCCTGAACTACTGAGGCCCGACTTGTTTCACCTTCCCGACATCCCAAACCGGCAAAAGCCGGAATTGCCATCACTGCCAACGGTTGAATTTGTTAAGCATATAGGAACAAAGTCTCACTCAGCCACTATAAATTCAGCAGATAACACTGATGCTGGAAGAGAAAGAACTATGAAGAGAAAGAGTTATACGGAGCAGCAAAGCGAAGCAAAGAACACGTGGGAAAAACAAAAACGGGAAAGTAACAATGAGCTGATGATCAACGGTGAAGAGCTCGTGATGAAGGCAGACATGGATTGTTATCAATGATTAAGAAAGCCTGAAATAAAGAGGATGTGGATCGCCAAGTCGTGTAGATCTCAACTGACACACGTGCTGTTATTCGGTTTAGAGTGGTGAAACAAACTAAGAAACAGTTAGTTGTATTCAGTTTGCTGTTCTATTCTGATATAAGTAGTCTTCTTCTTCTTCGATAGAGAAGCGAGTGAAGATAGAAGCAAAATAGAGAGAGAGAGCTTAGAGAGCAATCATCAATGGATGCTCTGCATTGTATAGCTGATACGTACTGTGATAGAGAGATAGAAAACAGGGGATGTAAAACAGAGGATTTGTATTCATAAGCTGTCATTGATATACAGAAGCTTTGTACTACAATCATATTGAAATAGAGTGATTTGAAGTATTTCCTTTGCCGATTCCTCTGTATCTTGATTCATTTCTTCATCTTCATCTTCATCTTCATCTTCATCTTCATCTTCACAGAATTACCGCTATTTCCAGACTGCCAAAGCCTGAAATACCAACAATACCGAAGCTGGAATTGCCAGAAATGCCCAAATTGCCTCATCTCCCCAATTTCCCCAAACCAACGTTGCCTTTTGTTCCGAAGGACATGTCTGTGGTTGCTACTAGTCCTTGAACCGCAATGATGTGAATTTGGAGTCGTGATGGAATATGCTGCGATTTTTGTTTTTTTTTGTTTTTTGTAGAAGATAATAGGTATATAGACTTTTGCACAAAAAGCTATACAAATATACAGCAAATGGAGGGGACCTGGCACCAGCTCACACTCAGAAGGACAACAAATCCAAACGAGTGGAAGGGGGCCCGGGCCAAGGGAAAGGGGGAGGGAAGAGCTGCAATTTAGTATCTTATTACTTCTATTTTAATGGTCTAAGCATGCCTTCGAATGGCATATGCCATGTGTACTTATTTGTATTACGGTTTGTGATATGACTTACGGAACTCGTTCCTATGGCAGTTTGTGATGCTTTGTGTAACCTCTTCATTTACACGGGGAGAGTATGCTGTAATTACTCTTGTTTATATACTTAGTGCACTTGTCCATGCTTTGCTTAAGTTTTATATTTTAAAAAATATTGAAATTTATGTTTGCTAAAACTCTTTATCTAATTCTTTTCACATCTAACTTGTATGAAAATTTTTAATATTTTTAGAGTTATAAGAATGACGACAGGCATGGAATTTACTTTGTGAAAAAGAATATCAACATAATGTAAAATGTGCCATTTATTATACATTCGACTAGTGTAAGATCATATGTCATATATTAAATTTTAAATTCACTATATATATATATATATATATATATATATATATATATATATATATGTATAGTTCATATTTTACGATAGTTGAATATATATAAATTATTTTTTTCTTTTAACTTGAAAAAAGTAAATTGACTTCTCTCTATACAGTTTCTACTTTACTTCACATAAAGTCATAAACAACATCAGCTATATATTGGTAATTAGATTGAGATTTTCAGAGACTTTCCTTTAAATTCTCTACTTTTCTTGAAATTACCTCGTCATTCTATTTGCAAAAGAAAAGAAACTTTTCATTAGATTGAATGCATTTAACGTTCAAAAGGCATATGATATATCAGACTAGTTTTTTTTTTCCCTGTCATTTTGGTCGGCATATATCAGACTAGTTTTCAAACCTGTGTTAATATCGATAAAGTTGTACTTCAGAATCCACTACATATAAAGGATTAGGATCACATCATATTTGAGATATGGTGTCAGAAACTTCTGTGTAGTGTTAGTTCCAAGCGCTTGTGAAAGAGCTAATGCAGACGAACAAAAGAATAAAAGAAAAAAGCCCAGATTGGCATTGGCATTGAAGTGGAGTTCAGCATCAGTACCTCACTGCCACCACGCCTTCGGCGACAACATGCCAGTTAATGTTCTAATTTATGATGAGCAGCCAAAGTAGGTACATTGTGTGGGGGTGTCTCTGCTTTTTAGTCTAACATTTCATGTCAATGAAATTATGTGGGACTACTATCCACTATTCTAAAAATTTAAGTTATTTAACTATTCTAACATTTTATGTCACGCTTAGTATGGTCTTTTCACCTAATACTAAGCGTGAAAATGTATAATTAGAGAAGCAAATAGGAGTTTGGAAAAATTCAAACTTAGGACCTCCTTAACCCTAATAACATGTAAATGATATAAGATCTTGAAGAGAGATGTGTGCAGAAGAGAATAAGGACATCTTTACTCAAATTGACTTGACATTACAATTTATTAGAGAAAGGGTGTTTATACCCAAACAATATGCATATAAAAGGAAATAAGCTATTTTAAAAATAATACATATAAAATAATATCCATATTAGATAATATTATCTCTAACAATATTTATAGTAGGAAAAATTCAAACTTAGGACCTCCTTAACCCTAATAACATGTAAATGATATAAGATCTTGAAGAGAGATGTGTGCAGAAGAGAATAAGGACATCTTTACTCAAATTGACTTGACATTACAATTTATTAGAGAAAGGGTGTTTATACCCAAACGATATGCATATAAAAGGAAATAAGCTATTTTAAAAATAATACATATAAAATAATATCCATATTAGATAATATTATCTCTAACAATATTTATAGTAGGAAAATTTATTATCTCCATAAATATACTTCATCACTCCCACATAAGCTGGAACATCTAGCTCAAATATGATAGGTGCAACTTTCTTCCAAAGTTTGTGATCACGCACTATGTAAGACAGACCTCACACTAAACAACCATATTTGGTAAGTGCTGTAGCCACACATGCTCAGAAAGGTGAAATATATTTTTCATAAAACTTTGATAAAACCATGTGGAAACCTAACTTGAATTGTGGCAAACTAAACCGTTAGAGGTTGCCAAGGTCAAGTGATATCATATGACGAATGTTGGTGTCAGACTTGGCTCACCGACGGCTTGAGCCCTTGGTCGCTTCTCACAAAATGATTGATTTTTTTAATAATTTTTTTAAATGCAGTTAAAATCCTTTGCAAAAGGTTTTTTTTTTTTTTTTGCCAAACATTACTTGAACCCAAAGTCATTTTATAATAAGTTTCTACTTAACTCAATTTGCATTTCCCTAAAAGGTTTTGGTTTTAATATTTGCATTACACCCAAAGCCAATTTCCAAAGTTGAACCAAATCCATCCATAATCTTTTTCGTTTGTAATTGCAAGTGATGTAACAAAGAGGTGTGAGGTGCAAGGTCTTAAGTATAATGGAATCATTTATTGGACGAAACCTAATTTAAGGATGAATCGAAATAAAATATCTTGTATCTCGATTTTTTTTTTTTCACTTTTATTTACTGTTGTGTGCTCGTTTTGAAGTAGTTGTCCTCGATGCTGTTCAGAACAACTGCGATGGGAACGAAGAGAAGAGACTCGATCCTCTGGGAAGTACATGGAGGAAAGGGACCAAGACAGTAGGAAGTGCCCAACAATGGCCCCGCCTCCAATAAAGAACCTTGGTCCTCGGCCATTAAAACGATATTTACTGTCCTGAACAACCCATTCCTTCCAACCCCCACAAGCCTGAAACACTTCCCAGCTCTTCTTATAACACGAGCGCCCGTCTTGGATCATTTCACATTCTATAGTGCCATGGCTTCCTCCTATTGCATTCTATTGGTTCTGTACCTGAGTTTGGTCTTCGAGAGAACCCATGTGATGACCATAGAGGCGCGGTCTCTTCCCAATGCCGGCAAGGAGTCGCGTCGCCACCGGAGGTGAAGGCGGTGCCGCCTTTGCCTAGGCCTAAGTTGCCACCTCTGCCTCCTCTGACTGGTTCCCCGCCTATTTTGAAATCACCGACGCCAAAGTTGTCACCATCGCCGCCCTCAGAGCCTTCACAGACTCCGCCTAGTATGATTTCGCCATCACCAGAGCCTAAATCAGAGCCGCTGCCGCCACCACCGAGTTTCAATGCACCCACACCTGAATCCCCATCGCCACCATCGAAATCAACCCAACCTCCAAAATTATCTCCATTGCCTCCTAAGTCACCGAGTCTCAAGCCACCGGCCTCTAAACCTTTGCCGTCACCACCATTGGAGTCTGCTCATACGCCCCCTTCTGTCAATTCACCATCGCCAAAATCACCACCTGTGCCGCCATCAAAATCAACGCAATCACCACCTAATCCTGCTCCTCCAATGCCAAAATCGCCACCATCAATGCCTTACGCACCTCCCCCCGATTCATCAGCACACAATTCATCACGTAGTCAACCACCACCTCGAACCAGTTCGCCCTCTCCAAAATCACCGCCTGTACCGCCATCAAAACCAACCCAATCACCTCCTAATCCCACTCCTCCGATGCCAAAATCGGCACCATCAACGCCCAACGCACCACCCCCCGATTTATCAGCGCATAATTCATCACGTTCGCCACCATCAAAATCAAGCCGGCCACCACCCCGAACCAATTCACCCTCGCCCAAACCACCACCATCGCCACCCAAATTGCCCCGTCCTAGCTCACCTCCTAAATCGACCCCATCACAGCCATTACCTTCGACTCAAGCTCCGCGCGGATCCCATTCACCATCTCCTAAATCACCACCGTCACCACCTCGCTCGCCCAGCTTCGACCCACCAACGCCTAAACAATCACCAACACCACCACCATCAGAGTCCATGAAATCTCCTCCTAGTCCACCAGCTCCTAGATCATCATCACCGCCTACTTCTCCCCAGCCAGCCCCAAAATTGCCACCATCATCACCAAACCCGCCAAGTTCCGCTTTACCGGCACCTATTCTGCCAGCGCTGCCATCTCCACCAATGTCGAATCAATTGGCGCCTGTATGCAATTCACCAGTGCCCAATCCATCACCGTTACCGCCAAAAATAATTTCCCCGCCGCCCAACTTATTGGAGCCACCCCCGGCCTCCTCCACACAAGCTCCAACCATACCACCGTTGCCTTCGAAAGAAGAATCTGCATCATCAGCAGCACCGTTGCCTTATACACTACCGGCATCTTATGAAAACACAATGCCTCTGCTGCCACCGCCATCCTATCCGACACCTACATTGCCTCCATATCCTTTCATCCCCAAGATTCCTGGGATCCCGAGGACTAAATCGAGCAATTCTTATCCTCCATCTCCTTCATCTGCAAGAGCCTGAGCACTTTCTCGGGTAGTCAGTTTTAGCATGTCAGCCACTCGGATCTTCTTCACCTATTGTCCCTTAAATTTCGATGTTTGTGCTTTCCCTTGCCTCTGAGCAAAGTAAATGCTCAACTGCATCTTTTTCGTTAATTTGGTCACAAGTGAAAAACAGTGTTGTGTCCATTGAAATACTGTCGGGATCAGGTCTTGGTTTTGCAATGATCTTGTCGCTCATACTTCTGCGATTTTGCCCAGATGAACTGATCATGGTGGAGTCAGAGAGCAAGCAGAAGAAACAGGATTCTTTAAAATTAATGCCATCAGCTTCATTGGTAAATGAGGCGGAAAATTTAATGTCATCTTATCATTGAGGGTCCTGAAATCCCAACTACTAGACAGTGCCATTAAAACTTGTTGGGTATCAAGAACAAACAATTCTTGATATGGTGTTGGTGCACGGCATCGATAGTGTTGTTTAGACCATGCAAGCTGATAAAACAACCGATTTGGAACAATGATGCCGTCTGATAGTCCAGTGATTGGATAGTTGCGTTTGAGACTGCGAACCAATGCTATTCACTCGTCAATGAGTGCGCTTACAAATGATTAAGGAAGTTACGTAATGTACAGATTAAGGAAACGTGTAGTGATCAACAGAAACTGTAACTGCCCAGAATATCGATTCTAAGTAGCCAAGTTGGAGGGAAAAGGATACTCTCGTCTCGAATCAGATTTATCTTTCTGAGAAACAAAGAACATAATTTCTGCATCTTTTGTTTTAGATAGTTTGAAACAATAAAAAGAGAATGTTTTTTGTATCACTTTAGTATTTACACCCGAATAATATGCATAGGAAATGGAGTAATCTAATGTAACAAGGAAACTAGCTATTTTAGATATAAAGAAATTAACAATTGAATGACAATTTTGGAGTATTCTGACAGTAGTTTAACATCCCTCAAACTTAAGGTGGTTCCAAGAAAATCAGCTGCAGTTCGGACAAGAAACTAGAAATTGAGCAAGACGAGAAGCCATCCTTAGACTATCCCTTGTTCGATCAGTAGAAGAGATGTGAGACGAGATCAATGGTTCCTCGAAGAAGATGCTGTCGAGTAAAGTGACAGTCGTTCTCAATAAGTATAGTGCATTCATGAAAAACTGCATTTCTCGTGATCTGAATGGCGAATCTGCTACCACACTCAATAATAGGGGTTGATTTCTGAAAGCCAACGGAGCCATGCAAGTTCAGCACTAGAATCAGCCGACATACAACACTCAGATTTGACACTCGCGAGTTGATATTTTGCTTCTTACCATGCTGAGAGACTAAAGAACCGTGCCATATTTTCTCATCACATGCCTTGAGGCGAATCTGACTCCACATTTTCTCAGTGTGGACGGATGTAAATGGATGCTCGTGGGAAGAATAATCAATGACCAACTATACCTGGTGTTCAAGAGCGAGTCAATATCATACAGTTTGGATCGAGGTATCATCACAGTGATAGGCCTTCTAATGGAAGAATCCGTACTCATAGGCTTAATTTTCTCTTTCTTCGAAATCATCAGAGGAGATGGCTTACTGAAAAATGGTTTTCAATGTGGAGGAAAGACAACGTAACCAATTGATCAACAAATGTTTTTGTAGTAAAATGGTAAGAATTTACATTTTATTATATGAGCTTGGTTTTTTACCCAAAACATAGAATTGGGAACAGGACCAAAACCAGCCAGTCCAGGAACCGGTGGTTCCAGAACCGACTAGTTTGGTTCTCAGTTCTGATCTTTTGGAAACCGAAGCCTGAGACTAGACCCACCTTGGAGTCGATCATCCTTATGTGGAACCGTGGATACTAGTAAGTGCAAGCATCACAATCAACGAATGAAGTGAAATATCCGCTCCACTCATGGAGGATCAGGATATGAGGATGGCCGGAAAGTCGAAGGAACATCTCAGATAGACTGAAAAGGAAGACAAGGAGCAGTGCAGAGACAGATGGGCATGGCCGTTCTGCACTCAAGTTTTAAGCATGTGATATGAGTATGTGCATATGATTTAAGGTATTGCGAACATATATAAATTACCTTTAATAAGACATCAGAAACAAGAGTTTTCAATTCTTTACAAATCTTGTTTGTCTCTTGAAAAAAAAAAATGTCTCCAGTTAAGCATCTTCTAACATAACAAATGAAGAGAATCAGCTAAGTGAGCTTGACCATACAATACTTGTGTGCAAGTGCACAATTAATTGTGTGATTTTGGTGCACTTAGCACTATAAACTAATATGTGTCATATTGAAATAGGGTAATTGTCCGTAATAGAGTTATGGTTATTTTTATTATTATTTAATTCTGAATTTTATTACAATTTTTGCTAACGGTTTTTATGCCTTCTTACAACCTTTGGAAGGTTGTGTGTGTTGGGTCATAATCTTTGGAACGTTGTATTTGTTTAATTGTTATTTTCAAAAGCTATAAAATTTGGGGAAAATCTCAAATAAAGACCAAAATCTCAAGTAAAGACCCAAAGTGAGCATATTTTCTCAAATAAGGACCCGAAGTGACCATTGTCTCAAATAAGGACCCGAAGTGATTAACAGTCTCAATTAAGAACCTAACTTGCTGGCTAGCCAAAATGTTCACTGACCGACGAGCATGTGACATTTTTTATGGTCGGAATATGGGCAATTTTGAGCAAAAAAAAATAGATAGAAATTAACAAACCCTAAAAACGACATCCAGACCCCTCGAGTGCCAAAAGTTGGCACAAAGAGACACTTAACTGCCAAAGGTTACAAAGGTGACACTTAAGTGTCAAAATTGAAGCAAAATGGATCATTTAAGTGCCGCAGGCGAGAAAATCCGACCAAAACACTAACGTGGCAATTTTCTGGCGAGTTGCGCATAGAACGATGTCGTTTTGTTATAATTTGAATTTTAATATAATAATTAATTTAATTAATTTTAAAAAATTATTATTATTTTTTTTTTTTAAAAGAGGGAGGAAGGAGGAGGAGGGAGGTAGCCAAAGGCGAGGGCTATTTGACGAGGGTCACCAACCCTCGCCTGGCTAACCCAAAGGCCGCCGCCTGCTGGGGGGTCACCCCAACGAGCGGCGACCCTTGGGTCAACCGAGCAAGGGCCGACGACCCTCGCCCAGATCTGGGGTGAGGGCACGCAGGCCCTCGCTACCAATCGACTAGGGCCGCTGACCCTTGGCCAGGGCTCGACGGCCCCGGCCAACCCTCCCCCACCTTCCAGCAACAATGGGGAGGCGACGGCGGCGAGGGCTCAACCCTCAGCCGTCGGCTACCTTCCTCCTCCTCTGTTTTTTTTTCTTTAAATAATAAATATAAATTATTATTATTTTGTTTTAAATTTAATTTAATTAATTTTTATATTATATTAAAATTTAAATTATGCCAAATTGATGTTCTTTTTGTGTGTGTTTTGTTGATTTGGCATTTTGGCAAGTCACGTAAGTGAGAAAATTAATAAAAAAAAATGCCACATAGGATTTCTAGCAAGGCTCGCTGAATGTGGCACTCAAGTGTCCAATTTTTTATAAAAAATGGCACTTAAGCGTCACTTTCGTAAGTTTTGACACTTAAGTGTCACTTTGTACTAACTTTTGGTACTTAAAGCATTCTTTTGCCCCCTAAAAACAAAACCCCCTAGACTCTTCATGTTCTTTTGACCTAAACAAAACTCTTTATGTTCTCACGTTTTTCTTCTTCTGCTCTTCATCTTCTCCGTTCTTTGTCCTCTCTCATTTGGAGAACCAGGATTTTATGTTAATGGAACATGAATTGAGAGAGAGAGAGAGAGAGAGAGAGAGAGAAGGAGGGGAGGAGGGAGTACCTTTGGAACTCAGAAACCAAGGATCTTGCTTCGTTAATAGAGAATTTGGGTTCTCCAAATGAGAGGAGACAGAGAACGTAAAAGATGAACAGCAGAAGAAGAAGAAGAACATGAAGAGTTTGAGGGTTTTTTTTGGGGGTTTGTTAATTTCTATATATATATATATATATGTATGTATATATTTTTGGACAAAATTGCCCATATTCCTACCACCAGAAATGTTGCACGCTCGCTGACCAATGAACATTTTGGCCACTCGACGAGTTCAGGTCCTTATTTGAGACTTGTTAGCCACTTTGGGTCCTTATTTGGAATAACAGTCACTTCGGGTCCTTATTTGAGAAACTATGCTCACCTTGGGTTTATTTGAGATCTTCCCTAAAGTTGGGATTTTAACATAATTATGATTTACTTGAGAACATTAGGATAATAACTAAGATTTTTATTTTGAAATTTTGGCAGACATAGGATTGATGAGTAAGGGGATAGCATACGCAAAGCTTAACCAAAAAAACAAATGATGAGTTCGAGGATCATTTAATGGGGGTTTCAAAGTTATCCTCCCTTATTGGGTTGATACTGGCTTGATGGATCCCCAACAGATTGTTTACCATTGCAAAATAGGGTTGGTAGCAAGCATCTTCTTCGTCGGAGCCCTCATTGTTACCATTAAGGATAACTACTTCATCCTTGTGGTTGGCCGCTACATAATTAATATTGTTTTGAGCTATACCCTCATCATCATTCCCATTTATATTGATGCAATCTCTCTAGCCTCTTATCGGAGCTTGCTCACCTCCTTCCTTGAGGTACTCCTTTCATTTCTTTTTTTTGTCTCCAAATTTTGTAACATATTTTTGTTTTATAATTTATCATCAATGATTGTCGGGGGGAAAATTAAGGTTAGATATTTAAAGTTAAAGGAAGGTGATTGCTTTATTATACGTGTTTTGGTGGTTCAGGTATTCATCAACATGGGCACCCTCCTTCGTGACATCTCCCACTTTTTCTTATTTAGGATTCACTCTAACCTCGGCTAGCGTCTCTTACTCAACATAGGAGGAATCCCCTTCTTGCTCATTTTTTGGGTCCTTGCCATGCTAGAATCCCCTTCTCGATGGCTTATCATGCAAGGCTGTCAACTCGATGCAAAGCGTATCCTTGCCCAGATCTCCAACTCTGAGGAGGAGGCTACAGTCTAGCTTGCCAAGATTAAGGAGGCCGTTGGCATCCCTGAAGAGAACAACGACGACATCACCAAGGTCACCATCCAGAGCACTTGAGGGGACATGTGGTGGGATATCCACTGGACCTCACCTGCCTTACACATGCTTGCCTGCGCTATTGGAATCTACTTCATCCAACAAGCTTTTGGGAGTGACACCATCACCCTTTATAGCCCTTCCATTTTTGATAGGGCTAGCATTATCTCCAACACCACAAAGCTCCCCTTGGGCATAGCACTCGATGTTGTGAAGATTATTTGCACCCTCTTAGCCACTTTCCTTCTTGATCGGATTGGACGACGACTGTTGTTGCTGACTAGTATTGGTGGAATGATTATATCGCCAAAATACTCTATGAATTATTAGTACTTATGTCAATTGGATTTGTTATGCTTTTTTAATCGAAATTTAGATTTTTTATGTTGATGTTGAAATATGTACATAACACGCATATGTGTTAGGGAAATCCCTTATGATGTTTTGAAGATGACAAAATAAATCAAAGGCTACTAACTGTTTAATGGTTGAGTAATAAACCATGCAGATGATAGAACATGTAAAGGATATTATCAAAGTCAAAAGACGACCAGAAGAATGAACGTAACATATGTCCAGAGTATATTCTGAAGATATCCAGACTTCTGTGTCAAAGTCTGAAGACTGCCAGACTCAAGACTCAAAGTTTGAAGACTGCCAAACTTTAGTGTCAAAGTCTGTTCTACATCAGAAGTCTGTCAACTCTGACTGATTCCAGACTGAACGTGAATGCTGAACCAGAAGACAGATTCTATGCTGAAGCTGAACTGGGTACAGACCTTAAAGCTAAATCTGTTCAGAAGCAGATATGTTTAGACCCAAATTATAAAGTCTACAGACTCAGATTGTAAAGTCTATTGCTCTCAGACTTTACATCCAGATTCAACAGATCGTAACTCAAGCCCAATCATACAATGGCTAGTGATCTGGTTTGGATTCCACATCAAGATTGATTTGATTGATTCAATCTAATTGATTGACGATTGGATCTTGAAGACAATAATTTTTTATACGAAGAAGCTTTACTTATGGAAACCAAGATTTCGTTTGTATGGGCGATCGAAATCAATTTGGGATTTTACCCTTGTCACTCAACGGCTACCAAATCTTCTAGATACAGAGCTGTCCAATGGGTATATTGGAAGACGATTCTCCGGGATACTGTCCAACGGGTAGTTTGGAAGTGGAGGAGTAATTAAGGAGATGAAGGACCGATGAGCAAGTAAGAGACAGAGCGTAGAATTTATAATTCCAAAGTCTGAGCGACTTTTGATCATATACTTATCTCTTGAGAGCTTAAACGTTTGTAATCGTGAGAGAAATACCAAAAGAGTGACTTAGTGAGATAGTGTGATCTACTACTAAGTGTTTGCACTCGAAGTTGTAATCTCTTGTTGATTGCATAGTGGAATCCAGCCAAGAAGGATGTTATCGTGGAAGAGTGGACGTAGGCTTGGATTAAGCCGAACCACTATAAATCTTGTGTTCTTATTCTCTTCCCTGACTCATTTATTTTGTTCATACTAGCACTCTCACTATGCCGGCACGTCACGTGCGCAATGTCGGCACGGCACGTCACGTGCACAATGTCGGCACGACACGTGCACGATGCTAGCACGACATATACATAACACATTTAGGGCACATAATGTTCAGAGGAATCCAATCGAGGAAGTGAAGCCACGCTGGAACAAGCACGCCGCTACCTACAACTTCTCGGCTTCCATCATATGCATTTTTCTAGGTTTCGGTTAGTCGTATCTCTCAATAGATAAATCCAATATCGTGAAGCATGGAAAGATTCACCCTAGTGGTCCTCCATAACGTTTGGAACCTACGATATATTTTTGTGAATTAATTTTTCATACAACGAATCAATTCCTTGCAACTTATTTATGTTGAAAAAAGACAATAATAATTTATTATATTGCACTTTGTTTTATAACTTTATTATTGATAAAATGATTAACTTATTGACAAAGTTTTTTTTTTTATGCATAAACAAAGAAAAATAAAGATTACTTAATTTTGAATAACAACATCCACTTATTTCTTCTTCTTTTTCAGCCAAGTAAGTAAATTTCAGATAATGCTTATTATTTCTCATCATTCTTATCACGTAATAATATATTACAAAGGAAAATAGGCACAAAATATTTTTTTTTTCATTTTTTTTATGTTTTCAATTTCTTATGCATAACTATGATTTACTTGAGAACATTTGGATAAAATAACTAAGATTTTCATTTTGAAATGTTGGCAGACATAGGATTGATGAGTAAGGGGACAACATATGTAAAGCCTGACCAACAAACGAATGATGAGTTTGAGGATCATCTAATGGGCGTTTCAAAGTTATCCTCCCTTATCGGGTTGATACTGGCTTGGTGGATCCTAGGGGTGAGCAGCGGTCTAGGGTCGACCCTGAACCGACCCTGGACCAGCCCAACCCTGCCGGTCCTGGTTCAGTTCCCAAGGGGACTGGATCGGTCTTTGGTCTTGGAATTCCAAGACCAACACTATGCAGGTTGGTCCTCGGTCCTAAGAGTTTTGGGTCGGTTCAACCCTGGACCAACCTTGTATATTATATTGTATTCTATTATTTATAATTCTTTTATATATTCAAGCCTAAGTAAAATGTTTGTTATATTATATTATATTGAGATGTTCTATCAATAGCACTAATAGTAATTTCAATATAAAACTTTTGTTGAGTATTAATTAAGTGTCATTTGTTTTGTTTTCAGGTGTTTAGAAGTTCAGTGAATTAACAAGATATGAAGTTATATATTCATGGTTTATATTAAGTATTTTGAACTTTTTATCGTTTAATTGTATTTTACTAATAAATTTCAGCTGCACTTTGCTTTTCAATTTGTGTCAAATAGTAGAAGTTTTTTAAGAGTAGAGTAGTACTGTAGTTGCTACGGTGATTCACTAGTCAAGTAGTGTGAAGCTCATTTTTTGGTTGAGTGAACTCTACATGATCAAATGCAGGAAAACGCTTTTGCATATAGTGTTATGAATATTAAAGATAGATGATTACAATAACTTTCCATTTTGTCCCATATCTCGATGAGTGGTTAGCAGGTAATTTTATTGTGTCATCTTAAATTTGCTAAATATGTATTGGTATTTATAGTTTAGTTGTACAATGCCACATTGTCGATAGATGTGTAATTTGAATTTGTAGGTTTGCTTTTTTAGGGAGTATAAAAAATAAGACGAAAAAAATTATCGATTGGTTCTGGGTTGACCCTGGAACCAGACCGAACCCATTGAGTCGGTCCGGTCCTTGGTCCCAGGCTCAATAGGGCCGGTCCTCGGTTCTAAAAATTGAGGACCGGCATTGTATGGGTTGGTCCTAGAGTTAGGGGGTGGCCCGGACCAACCCGGACAATGCTCACCCCTAATGGATCCCAATAAGATTGTTTACCATTGCAAAATAAGGTTGGTAGCAAAAATCTTCTTCGTCAGAGCCCTCATTGTGACCATTAAGGATGACTACTTCATCCTTGTGGTTGGCCCCTTCATAATTAATATTGTTGCGAGCTATACCCTCATCATCGTTCCCATTTATATTGCTGAAATCTCTCAAGTCTCTTATCGGGGCTTGCTCACCTCCCTCCCTAAGGTACTCCTTTCATTTCTTTTTTTTTTTTTTGTCTCCAAATTTTGTAACATATTTTTGTTTTTTAATTTATCATCAATGATTGTCGGGGGAAAAATTAAGGTTAAATATTTAAAGTTAAAGGAAGGTGATTGCTTTCTTATAAGTGTTTCTGCGATTCGGTATTCATCAACATGTGCACCCTCCTTAGTGACGTCTCTCACTTTTTCTTATTTAGGATTCACTCTAACCTCGACTAGCGTCTCTTACTCGACATAGGAGGAATACCCTTCTTGCTCATTTCTTAGGTCCTTGCCATGCCAGAATCCCCTCCTCGCTGGTTTATCATGCAGGGCCATTAGTGCGATGCGAAGCGTATCCTTGCCCAAATCTCCAACTCTGAGGAGGAGGCTACAGTCTAGCTTGCCAAGATTAAGGAGGCTGTTGGCATCCCTGAAAAGAACAATGACGACATCACCAAGGTCAACAGCCAAAGCACTTAAGGGGACATGTGGTGGGATCTCCACTGGACCTCACCTGCCTTACACATGCTTGCCTGCGCTATTGGAATCTACTTCATCCAACAAGCTTTTGGGAGTGACACCATCATCCTTATAGCCCTTCCATTTTTGATAGGGCTAGCATTATCTCCAACACCACAAAGCTCCTCTTGGGCATAGCACTCAATGTTGTGAAGATTATTTACACCCTCTTAGCCACTTTCCTTCTTGATCGGATTGGGCGACGACCGTTGTTGCTAACTAGTATTGGTGGAATGATTATATCGCCAAAATACTCTATGAATTATTAATACTCATGTCAATTGGATTTGTTATGCTTTTTTAATCGAAATTTAGATTTTTTTATGTTAATGTTGGAATATGTACATAACACGCACTATGCCAGCACGTCACGTGCGCAATCCCGGCACAGCACGTCACGTGCACAATGTCGGCACGGCATGTGCACGATGCTAGCATGACATGTACATAACACATTTCGGGCACATAATGTTCAGAGGAATCCGATCGAGGAAGTGAAGCCACGTTGGAACAAGCACGCCCCTACCTAAAACTTCTCAGCTTCCATCATATGCATTTTTCTAGGTTTCGGTTAGTCGTATCTCTCAATAGATAAATCCAATATCGTGAAGCATGGAAAGATTCACCCTAGTGGTCCTCCATAAAGTTTGGAACCTACGATATATTTTTGCGAATTAATTTTTCGTATAACGAATCAATTCCTTGCAACTTATTTATGTTGAAAAAAGACAATAATAATTTATTATATTGCACTTTGTTTTATAACTTTATTATTGATAAAATGATTAACTTATTGATAAAGTTTTTTTTTATGCATAAACAAAGAAAAATAAAGATTACTTAATTTTGAATAAGAGCATCCACTTATTTCTTCTTCTTTTTCAGCCAAGTAAGTAAATTTCAGATAATGCTTATTATTTCTCATCATTCTTATCACATAATAATATATTACAAAGGAAAATAGGGCACAAAATATTTTTTTATTTTTTTTTATGTTTTCAATTTCTTATACATAATTATGATTTACTTGAGAACATTTGGATAATAACTAAGATTTTCATTTCGAAATGTTGGCAGACATAGGATTGATGAGTAAGGGGACAACATACGTAAAGCCTGACCAACAAACGAATGATGAGTTTGAGGATCATCTGATGGGGGTTTCAAAGTTATCCTCTCTTATTGGGTTGATACTGGCTTGGTGGATCCCAACAAGATTGTTTACCATTGCAAAATAGGGTTGGTAGCAAGAATCTTCTTTGTCGGAGCCCTCATTGTGACCATTAAGGATGACTACTTCATCCTTGTGGTTGGCCGCTTCATAATTAATATTGTTGCGAGCTATACCCTCATCATTGTTCCCATTTATATTGCTGAAATCTCTCAAGTCTCTTATTGGGGTTTGCTCACCTCCTTCCCTAAGGTACTCCTTTCATTTTTTTTTTTTGTCTCCAAATTTTGTAACATATTTTTGTTTTTTTAATTTATCATCAATGATTGTCGGGGGAAAAATTAAGGTTAGATATTTAAAGTTAAAGGAAGGTGATTGCTTTCTTATATGTGTCTCGGCGATTCAGGTATTCATCAACATGGGCACCCTCCTTAGTGACGTCTTTCACTTTTTCTTATTTAGGATTCACTCTAACCTCGGATGGCGTCTCTTACTCAACATAGGAGGAATCCCCTTCTTGCTCATTTCTTAGGTCCTTGCCATGCCAGAATCCCCTCCTCGCTGGCTTATAATGCAAGGCCATTAGTGCGATGCGAAGCGTATCCTTGCCCAAATCTCCAACTCTGAGGAGGAGGCTACAGTCTAGCTTGCCAAGATTAAGGAGGCTGTTGGCATCCTTGAAAAGAACAACGACGACATCACCAAGGTCAACAGCCAAGCACTTGAGGGGACATGTGGTGGGATCTCCACTGGACCTCACCTACCTTACACATGCTTGCATGCGCTATTGGAATCTACTTCATCCAACAAGCTTTTGGGAGTGACACCATCATCCTTTATAGCCCTTCCATTTTTGATAGGGCTAGCATTATCTCCAACACCACAAAGCTCCTCTTGGGCATAGCACTCGATGTTGTGAAGATTATTTACACCCTCTTAGCCACTTTCCTTCTTGATCGGATTGGGCGACGACCGTTGTTGCTGACTAGTATTGGTGGAATGATTATATCGCCAAAATACTCTATGAATTATTAATACTTATGTCAATTGGATTTGTTATGCTTTTTTAATCAAAATTTAGATTTTTTATGTTAATGTTGGAATATGTACATAACACGCACTATGCCGCACGTCACGTGCACAATGCCGGCACAGCACGTCACGTGCACAATGTCGGCACGGCACGTGCACGATGCTAGCACGACATGTACATAACACATTTAGGGCACATAATGTTCAGAGGAATCCGATCGAGGAAGTGAAGCCACTCTAGAACAAGCACGCCGCTACCTACAACTTCTCGGCTTCCATCATATGCATTTTTCTAGGTTTCGGTTAGTCGTATCTCTCAATAGATAAATCCAATATCGTGAAGCATGGAAAGATTCACCCTAGTGGTCCTCCATAAAGTTTGGAACCTCCGATATATTTTTGCAAATTAATTTTTCGTACAACGAATCAATTCCTTGCAACTTATTTATGTTGAAAAAAGACAATAATAATTTATTCTATTGCACTTTATTTTATAACTTTATTTTTGATAAAATGATTAACTTATTGACAAAGTTTTTTTTATGCATAAACAAAGAAAAATAAAGATTACTTAATTTTGAATAAGAGCATCCACTTATTTCTTCTTCTTTTTCAGCCAAGTAAGTAAATTTCAGATAATGCTTATTATTTCTCATCATTCTTATCACGTAATAATATATTACAAAGGAAAATAGGGCACAAAATATATTTTTTTCATTTTTTTATGTTTTCAATTTCTTATACATAATTATGATTTACTTGAGAACATTTGGATAATAACTAAGATTTTCATTTTGAAATGTTGGCAGACATAGGATTGATGAGTAAGGGGACAGCATACATAAAGCCTGACCAACAAACGAATGATGAGTTTGAGGATCATCTTATGGGGGTTTCAAAGTTATCCTCCCTTATTGGTTGATACAGGCTTGGTGGATCCCAACAAGATTGTTTACCATTGCAAAATAGGGTTGGTAGCAAGAATCTTCTTCATCGGAGCCCTCATTGTGACCATTAAGGATGACTACTTCATCCTTGTGGTTGGCCACTTCATAATTAATATTGTTGCGAGCTATACCCTCATCATCGTTCCCATTTATATTGCTGAAATCTCTCCAGTCTCTTATCGGGGCTTGCTCACCTCCTTCCCTAAGGTACTCCTTTCATTTCTTTTTCTTTTTTTGTCTCCAAATTTTGTAACATATATTTTTTTAAAAAATTTATCATCAATGATTGTCGGGGGAAAAATTATGGTTAGATATTTAAAGTTAAAGGAATGTGATTGCTTTCTTATACGTGTTTCTGTGATTCAGGTATTCATCAACATGGGCACCCTTCTCAGTGACATCTCCCACTTTTTCTTATTTAGAATTCACTCTAACCTCGACTGGCGTCTCTTTCTCGGCATAGGAGGAATCCCCTTCTTGCTCATTTCTTAGGTCCTTGCCATGCCAAAATCCCCTCCTCACTGGCTTATCATGTAGGGCCATCAGTGCGATGCGAAGCGTATCCTTGCCCAAATCTCCAACTCTGAGGAGGAGGCTACAGTCCGACTTGCCAAGATTAAGGAGGCTATTGGCATCCCTAAAAAGAACAACGACAACATCATCGAGGTCACCAACCAGAGCGCTTAGGGGGACAGGTGGTGGGATCTCCACTGGACCTCACTTGCCTTACACATGCTTGCCTATACTATTGGAATCTACTTCATCCAACAAGCTTTTGGGAGTTACACCATGATCCTTTATAGCCCTTCCATTTTTGATAGGGCTAGCATTATCTCCGACACCACAAAGCTCCTCTTGGTCATAGCACTCAATTTTGTGAAGATTATATGCACCCTCTTAGCCACTTCCCTTCTTGATCGGATTAGGCGACGACCGTTGTTGCTGACTAGTGTTGGTGGAATGATTATTTCGCCAAAATACTCTATGACTTATTAGTACTTATGTTAATTGGATTTGTTATGCTTTTTTAATCGAAATTTAGATTTTTTATGTTGATGTTGGAATATGTACATAATACGCACTATGTCGGCACGTCACGTGCATGATGCAGGCACGACACATGCGTGATGCTGGCACGACGAATACATAACACACTTAGGGCACATAATGTTCAGAGGAATTCGATCGAGGAAGTGAAGCCACACTGGAATAAGCACGCTGCTACCTACAACTTCTTGGCTTCCATCATATGCATTTTTCTAGGTTTTGGTTAGTCCTATCTCTCAATTGATACATCTAATATCATGAAGCATTATGCAATCTTTGTCAAAGTGTTACTTCTGTTCTAAAAACTGAAAGAAGTTCATAGGTTTTATGTCTCATTTTTTATATTAATTCTTGTAAATTTTGTTTCTCAAAATATAGTCATTGTTTTTCAATTGTTTCATTTGAGAGAAATATCATAATTGCTATTTAATATTCTCATTTGAGACTTTACTGTATCCTAGAGGATTTTTTTCTAATAATCATTAGCAACATTGTGAGGTGAATAACTAGTTAAAGAGAATATTATCACACCTCAAAGTCTGATTCCATTTTTTTTTCTCGACGTGAGTTGAATTTTCTCCAACATTTCTCACATAGTGCATACACCATGTATGTGGGGATGCTCTTTGTAGATGGAATACATGTTAGAAATTTATCATAAGCATTAGCTTAGCAAAATAATAAATATTCACTTTAAATCTAGCCAAAGAAAGAAAGGGAAAAAAGTTGAGAGAGAGAGAGAGAGGATATTCTATGGTCCTGTATAAGAAAATACGGGAGCAATCCCATGCCCCTAATCAAAGGGAAAGAGACTCGGACATTCAATGAATTCCAAACCTCTAGAAAAATGTCCACCCGCAATGTAAAATTATCACGCAAATCGAACTATGGTTATTAGACATACACTCTAAATAATCCAATTTTGAGGGATATTGCTATAATCTTAACACATTGACATAACATTAGTCCAAAATATGAAGTATAGTGTTTCTTATCAAGAATATGAAACAAACTAGGGTGCATTTATTTTGCATAAAATAAATGTTTGGAAATTTTTTTCCAAAATATGATCACTTGTATCTCCTACAAAAATGATGAAAGCAAAAAATTTTCATCATCTGTAAAAATGTTTACACATCAATCGTTGTCGATAATAAAATTAATTTTCATTGACTAACTATTTTAAGGGCTAAAAACGATCATTTTTTAAAAAATATTTTTGAAATCACTCATTTTGCACCTAACAAACCAACCCTTAATACTCAAATGTTGCCTCATTTTATCGACCGGACATAATTGCTTCAATTTCTTTTGCCGGTGTTTGTAGTGCTTCCTCCTTTACCTTCAAATATGATTTCATCGTGTTTACTCTCTTCCTTCAAACCGTGGTAATCTTCAAATAGTTTTATAAGGGCAGGGCACATAGGGTCTTCTACTTTCTCCGATTTCACCTGAAATTTTTGCTTAGATTGTATTAGCACTAAGCTAGAATTTTCCTTGCACATGCCAAAACTAGTGTCATCCTTAACTAGAAACATTAATAAATTTATTACAGGGATCCAAGTAGATGCAAAAGGAGGCATTTGTTTACTACTATGGTAGTTTCCAACTTCATGCGATAATCTTATTGCAATCTGTTGAAGAAAACTCCTATCATATTTTGAAGCTGACAAAACTTTTCATTTTGAGGAACACGAGATTTTTGTGTCTATCTTACATCAAAAGTCTGCCCCATTCTAACGAAGACCTAGACTGAATGCAAGTGAAGAATGGAGACTTAATTAGACTCAGGATTTTTTTTCTTCCTTCAAGGCTTCAGTACGAACAAGATATATATGGCTTTCTAGCACTTACCTTTTTTTTTGTTATCATTATTGGAATCAATCATGGAATGGAAAAATCATTTTTGGAAAGAAAGTTTATTTGGAAAGAATCTACTTATGGAAACCAAGATTCTAATTGTATGGGCGATTAGGATCATCGGACTTTCATCTCAATTTTCAAACGCCTCGAGATCTCCTTGATTGATTCTATCAAATGAGTTGATTAGAAGAATTCCTCTAGAAAGTGCCAATAGTCGAAAAGGCATAGAGAAATATTTAAGGAGGTTTTTCAAGTCATTTGACAAAGAGAGCATGAAAGAAGAATTCCAAAGTCTAAAGCTTCCAAATCACTTATTCTTCCTCATATAGTGCTCAAATTTGTATTCAAAAAAGAGAGAAAACACTAAAGAGTGACTTTGTGAGAGTAATAGAGACTCTGCACTAAGAAGTCAATATCATAAGGCTGTAAAACTCTTTTTCAATTCATAGTGAAAATCAGACAGAAGGTTGTCAGCGTACGAGAGTGAATGTAGGCTTAATATAAGCCAAACCACTATAAATCTTATGTTCATTTTCTCTTCCCCAAACTCCTTTATTTTATTTGCTATGATATCTTTTTGTGTTTCAAAATAGTCGTTAAAGTCTTAATCCTTCTTTAGAGTCTATTGTTTGTCAAACTCAATTTAAAAGTAAAGTATTTTTACTACATTTTGCAAAATTTGTTTTCACACATATTCCCCATTTCTAGGTGTTTAAACTAGCACTTTCACTTTCAACCTGTCTCATCATATAACGTGTCAACTGCACAACGTGTTCAATGGCCAGGCAAGGTTTCTTTCCATAAAGAAAGTAGCTATGTGATGATGGCTCACTAGTGAAATCGCACACTTTACATGAGCAAGCCCTTCTTAGCTTGTAAATGTCACAGTAGTAGTCACTCGAGTCATCATCAACCCAATATTGAAGGAAGGTCGATGGATTGATGTGATGTTCACTTTTTTATGGTTTGCGGTAAGTGAAACCAATCGTAGCGAAGACTGAAATTGCAGAAGTTGCAATGGTAGAAGTCCACAATGTGATGACAGCCACAAGCTTTACACTAAACTATTGATTCTTCTATTATTTGGTCAAACTTGATGCCAGACTTGCTTGACAAGATGGCTAGCTCGAGATAAGTAAGGTAATGCTCGTGGAAGACATGTTTTAGGATTTGATTACACTTTTTGAAAATTTTAGGACTCAATTGCATATCGTGATAAGTTCTAGGACTTAATTGCACTTTTTAAAATTAAAGAACTCATATGGCTATCGAAGCAAGTTTTAAAACTTCCAATGCACTAATTCCTAACTTTAAATATGGCATCAGAAACATAACTTTGCAATTCCTAAGTGATCCTTATTTGTGTCACGCCGTAAACCCCAAGCGCACGAATATTCCTCAACGGTCAATTAAATTGCGACATCTCAAGATGCGTTGCCAACCCATTCTTTTTTCTCTTTCGATTAAACGTATGCAAAAGCTATATATATAAACACCTAGTCAACCAACCAAGAATAAGGATAGTAAAGCACACCAGACAATTTCCAAAAGCATCACATTTATTTATCCACTTTTTAACCCTAGAAAGTTTGATATTTACAAGTCTATATCAAAAGACAACTTCTTAAATGACCAATAGGCAAAAGGGGTCAGAAAAGGTCAGGGTTTGCTTAAACTCTTCTAAGGCTGTAATCAATGCTAGTGTCGGGGATCATAGTCAAGACCGAAGTTGGGAATGAACTCCTCCTTGGGTTCATAGTCAGAGGGGTACTCCTCCGCATTTGGATTAGACTTTGAATCCTCCATGACACCATGTAGATGTTGATGTCCATGGGATCCTAATTTTGCATCCCCACACTCCTGACAGGTGGTCTATCGAAACCTTAAATCGGCCTCGGTACGAACACCATTCTCCTTAACACACCATGCCTTGAACCTATGGGCACCCAGGCAACCAACCCCTCATCTACCCATATGGTCGTGACCACGAGCTCGTGGACACGATTGGTCCCCATTGTGACATCCTAAATTTCTCAACTTGTTTTCTACTAAATTAATCACGCATTTCGTTGATGCATTTATAGAGCTATTCTTAGAGCCGATCACTCTTGAGATAACTAGATTGTCTGGGTAAGTAATTAAGAAAATTTAAGGCAATAAACTTGAGAGTTCGATCAAGAATCGGCTTTTCAACCGTGCTCATCTTTAGAGGCCATTGCAACACAGTTAAAAGTCGATTTAAGATCAGAGATAGGTCTATTCGACTTAGATGTATGGCCAATCGTGGGTGACTCCACTAAATTGGAAAATTCTCGTTAATCGACACTAATTTGATTTTACTATCGTTTTGGTACCCTGTGTCCGTAATTGAATCCTCAAGATTTTCACGACAATCGAGAGTCGCCATTAAGTCAAATGGATTCATAGTGGTTCGAAGAAAATCGACCACGGGTTATTTGCCTTAAAAAATTCTGAAAACCACCCGGTAGTCTAGGTTACGCTAAAAACGCGCCAAATGGAAATAAACCGTCAATTCAAATCCGATTTCAGAAATTGAAGATTCTATCATATCACAATAAATTCTAGGATCCACGACTCAATCTCAGAAGATTTTTCTATCAACCGAAACTTTTTAGGAAAAAGTCAGGTTATAGCCATTTTCATTCAATTGAAGCTGGGGATTAATTTTGTTGGTGAAATTGAGAAGCATGGGGGATTCTTGGATAAAGAAATTAATCAATTTGATAATAGAAATATCAATTGATTTTTGAGAGAGTTATTTGAGAGAAAATCAAGAGGAAAATTGGATGCAAATGCAAATGGGGATCAAGAGCTCTAAGTTGAAATTTCTCTTGGGAACCTTAGAGGAAATTTCTCTTGGGAACCTTAGAGCCAATTTCTCTTGGGAACCTTAGAGCCAATTTAAAAGAAATTGGGATTAGAATTTCTATTTGAAGAAATTCTTTTATTTTAATGTTCTTCCCATTTCTTTTTCCATTTTTAACCAAGCACATTTTTCCCCTTCTCTCTCTCTCTCTTTTTCCTTTTCCCCTCGTGCGCAGCCCCTCACCGAATGCCCCCCTTGTTGTCTTCCACCTTACTTCTCCTCTCTTCTTTTTACTTTTGACTAGTCAAACATCTATCCTCTCTCTCTCTCCTCTCCTTTCTCCCCCACTCTCTCGTAACCGACTCCTTCTCCTTTCTTGTTTGCACGAACCAGCAAGGGAGACAATAGAAATAGTGGCAGCCTCACCGAGGGAAGAAAATCGAAGAAGCTTGCTGTCGCCTCCCGCGTGCCGCTCGCATTGCGCCGTCCGCCGCTCACACCTCGCTTCGCCTCTCCCACACCCCCTTTCAACCGCCATCAAAGTTCTCCTTCTCCCCTCTCTGTTTCATGTGAAGCCCCGACGGAAGCAACGAGCAACACCACCAAAGGAGCAGCAGCCAACCGCTCGGATGCCATCGCACCAGAGCTGCCGCACCGCCGCCCGTGTGACGCCGCATGCTCCGCCACCTCACGCCCGCGCCTACCATCCTAGCTGTGCGCCATCCAGCCCCTTTCGATCTCTATCCATCTTGGATCGACCGCCTCCATCCGCCGCCCAGCTCCGATCGGCCGCCGTGTAGCCTCCCCGGAGCTCCGCCCATCCTTCCCGACCCTTGCCACCCCCATCCTTCTCTCTTTCTCTCTATTTGCAGCCAAACCAGCAACCCACCGAGTGGGTTTCCAGCTGGCTTTGCGCCCGCTTTAGGCCATTTCCGAGCCCCAAATCCGTGAGTCGCTTTGGGAAGAAACGACCCCCGTGTCGTCCCCGTCGGATTGGTCCGTTTTGCGCTAAAATCAGGTGAGTAATCTCACTAATCCTTGATTAGTTTGCTAATTATGTTTAAGGATTGTTTAGTTTTAATTAAGTAGGTTTATGTGGTTAGATTAGAATATATTAGCAATTATTATTTAATTGTGATGTAAATTAGACAAATTGATTGTGTATTTAGCAAGTAGACGTAGTCTACTATTTATTGAAAGTATCTCGGGATTTTTCTCGACCCTTAGTGGGCTTCAATTAGGCTTTTCGAGCCTAAGTGGAATTTTTGGTATTTAAATATTATTTTTTGAATTTAATTAATTATTTATTTATTTTCTGAAAATTCAATTGAAATGGCTAATGATTGAAATATTATGCTGATGACCATGATGAAGTCCATCTATTTAATCGGGCTTTATTTTGAGCTAAATTGAATTTTTAATATTAATTATTTAATTTTCGAAATTAATTAATTATTTATTTATTTTCCGAAAATTCAACTGAGATGGCTCATGACCAGAAATTTATGTTGATTGTCGTGGTGCAATCCATTTATTTATTTGAACTTTGAATTGTGCCAAATTGATTTAATTGTGGATTTTTTTTTCCCAAATTGATTTGATTTGAGTAATTGACCGTTGGACAATTTAGAGTTGATTGTTAGTGGCAAAGGCATGGTGGTAGGCTACCAATTTTAGTCAAAATTGTGGAAATGAAAGGGAAAATGTGAGAGTTATGCTGGCTCAATGACTAAGAATGTCATTTGGGATGAATCATCATGAAAGGCATGTGGCTTAGTGAATAATACATCATCTCGAAGAATGCACGTGGCTCAGTGATTTGGTATATCGCCTCGGAGAATGCACGTAGCTCGATGATTAGTATGTCGCCTTGGAGAATGCACGGGGCTTGATGATTAGATATGTCACCTCAGAGAATGCACATGACTCGGTGACGAAGTATGTCGCCTTGGAGAATGCATGTGGCTCGGTGACTAAATGTATATATCACATCGGAGAATGCACATGGCTCGGTGACGAAGTA
Organism: Eucalyptus polyanthemos subsp. polyanthemos; assembly: GCA_017140185.1. NCBI lineage: Eukaryota > Viridiplantae > Streptophyta > Magnoliopsida > Myrtales > Myrtaceae > Eucalyptus > Eucalyptus polyanthemos. The sequence continues at coordinate 17,158,933 of CM029463.1, read as the reverse complement.
TGTCACCTTGAAGAATGCATGTGGCTCGGTAATTAAGTGTGGCATCTTGAAAGAGACACATGGGCTCGGTAATTTGATGCATTACCTCGGAAAATGCACGTGGTCTCAATGAGTATATTTGGCATCTTGAAGAGACACGTGGACTTAGTGACTTGATGCATCACCTTGGAGAATGCATGTGGGCTCGTTGATTCAAAATGACATTTTAAAGAGCATGTGGCTCGATGATCGGTTCCATCACCTTGGAGAATACACGTGGCTCGGTGATAAAGAATATCGCCTCGGAGAATGCGTGTGGCTCGATGATTGGTTTTATCAATTGAGACTATATAGCAATGACTAGAATGACCTAGAGATGGTCCGGCTGACATGTAGTCGACTAAGTCGATTGATCATTGCCTTGAATTTGATGTTGTAAATTGATTGACTTAATGGAAATGACCATGAGTGGTCTCGTTGGCATATAATCAACTAGGTCAATTTGATCGATACTTCAATATGTGATATGATTACTTAGGTGCCTATTGTGAATTGTACTGACTTGCAGGTGGGATCTAAGGCCAAGGTAAGTCATCTGCCCTATGCGTGTTTAGGCAGCCTATAGTATAATGGTTTACTAATTGGGCCTTAGTGGGGTAGAACTCGTTGAGACGTAGTCTCATCCTAGTTTGGGAAAACATTTCAAGACCCCGATGAGAAGCTAAGGATGAGGAATTTGAGAAGGAGAACTCTGAAGGAAAACCTGAGGAAAAGGATTTTTTGGAAGAAGAAGATATTATCGAGAGAGATCTGGAGTACGATCTGAATGAGGATTGAGATCCCATCCTCTTTTATGAATCCTGTCTTGATGTTAATGGAGTTAAAGTAAAAAGTTGTGAATAGTTGTAAAGTACTCTGGTTTGTGTTTTGTGTAAAAGTTTGGTTATAAGTTTCAATATGAAAAATATGGCCCTACTTTTCTATCCCATCGATTTATTGTCTGGGGATTTATAACTGCTTCCGCATGTGCTTAATAAATGAAAGGGTCGGCGATATTTAGTCATGGGATATCGCATTATAAAATCAACCAAGAGAGAAGGATGTGTGTGTGCCCAAGGATTAGGGCGTGACACCCAGAATAGGAAATGTAGTCATATACAAATCATGATCCATGGGAATCCCAAATCCTACGAGGTGGCGCTCCATACTAAGGACTTGAAAAATAATCAATGATAGAGAATGAGATAAAAATCTTAGTGAGTTAACAATCTAAGCCTCACCTAAGATAAGAATTCGTCTCGGAGACAACTTAAATGTGCACAATATACAAACTTACCTTGCCTTAATGCACTCTTGCACATTAGTACATCACATAAAACAATATCAATACAATAAGCATAAACAATTATCAAAACACATTCCACAATATTTAGATGCACTTCCAAATACACATGTTCCTATTATTACGACTCATCGGGTCATTACCAATACAAGAGTTGGCGGTCTTTTAGCATGATCAGACATCGTCCTACCTCATCAGGTACAACATTGTCTAGAACCCTGCCTAGACGACATTCCCTAAGGGCATCGGTTCAACCTCAACCACAAGTTGATATCTGGACCCTTGCCGGACATTCGATAAATATCAAGCATCGCCCCCAAACTTCCGTTGGGTGACGGCTCTATTAAGGGCACATTTGGCAACTAATCAAATAATGAAAATTTATATTCTTTTGTTCCCGAAATAAATTTTGGAACAGAAATCTATTTGATAAAATTTTTGTTTTCAAGAACAAATTTCTATTTTGTTGTTCCCAAAAATAAATTTGGAACAGAATCGATAAGTAAAAAAAAGTTGATTCTTTGTTCTTGAAGAATAATTCAAGAATCAGGCCAACCCATCATTTTCATCATTTTCTCTTCTTTTTCCACCACCGCCGTCGCCATCGGCCACCACTGCTTCCGTCATCCACTGCCTCTAGTCTCGACAATAGTTTGGGCAAGGTCCGGTGAGTTCACTGGAGGCTTGCCCAACCATTGGCGAGCCGTGTCGGGGCCTCCCTCGGCCACTAGCAAGCCTCGCCTGGCTAGGCGAGGCTCGGCAAAGCCTTAGCTAGGCTAGGCGAGGCTTGACCTCTCTTAGATTTGGCGATGTTAAGCCCCGCCCGGCTAGGCAAGCTCGGCCTCGTCAGATCTAAGCGAGGTGGAGCCTTGCCCAACTACCAGTAAGGCTTTGCTAACGAGGCGTGGCCTTATCAAGGGCTGGTGCCCCTCCGACGAGGACACCGGCTCTCGTCTACCCGGTCATCAATCATCCCAAAGCCGGTGACTGGTTGAGGAAGAAGAGAAAAGAAAAAGAAAAATAATAATAAAATTATTTAAAAATTAAAAGAAAATAATTTGGAGTATAAATTTTAAGGATAGTGCAAATGCAATCCTATTCCAAAAATAAAAAATTTGGACAGTTATTAAACACCTTAAAATGCTTAGAAATTATTTCCAAAAACAAAATAAAAAAGAATCATTTTTTATAAAATATTGTTTCCGAGAACATAAACATTCCTAAATGCGCCCTAAGTAACCACTTAAGAATGCCAACACTCAAGGCAATTTTATTTTCCATCGATTAGTCTAGTACCAAAGGGGTTTGTGTTCAAATAACAAATTTTGGCAAATTTACACACTTAAAATTATAATAAAATATTCACATGTAATTACGTACTAAAATAACTCACCAAACTTTGCAAACATCCACTTTAAAACCCCCATCGCCCCATTTAATACAAGAAACATGGCGTTCAAACCCGATAGCTCAAAATATACCATTTTCTTGCCAAATAAACCTTCTTTGAAAACCGATCAAAAAAAAAAAAAAAAACCTTCTTTGAAAACATAGTAATCAAGGTCTATAATTGAGCAATCAATAACATGACATAACAAGTTCAAACAATCAAAATTATTCGTAAATCCATCTAGAAAATCGATCTTAAAATTCTACTTAACAACTAATTCGTCATTATTTTCCACTAATCGCAATGAATTAGCACTAAACACGATTAATTAAGCTAACAACGATTAATTATATTAACCATGATTAATTAAGACTAACTATAATTAATATAACCATAATTAATTAATATTAATCATCATTGATTAATCTAATTTTGATTAATTAATATTAACGCAAATTAATTAAACTAATTGCAATTAATAAAGCTAATCAAAATTAAGTAAACTAACCATCCTTAATTAAAACTAATCCCTATTAGCCTTAGTCTAATCCATCATTAACCATTGTTAGGGCTAAACCATCATTATAGGCCACTAACTACCATTAGACTTAAACTAAACTTACCCCTAAACACAATTAACTTCCTAATCAAAGATTATAAATTAACTCACAGTTTTCCAACGGTGACGAGCTTGCTGTGAAGGCAGCGCCATGATGTCGAGGAAGCAAGGCTCATGGCTCAAGTGGCGGCATGAACGACGGTGGCTTGGTTCTAGAAGCCCACAACTACCTTGGCTAAGGGGCAATGGTGGTGGTAGCTTGAGATGAGGATGACGGTGAGGGCTCAATGTCGAGCGGTGGACAATGGAGGTGAGTGGTGGCAAAAGATGGTGAATGACAGTGGCACTAGTGGCTCGAGTGGGCATTGGAGCTTGGTGGTGGTTCAATGAGGTGGAGGGACATTGGTGTAGTGGAGATAGAGGTTGTGGCTCGGCAAGACAATGGCGATGGTAGACGGCAGGTTACGGTAGTGAGTGGGGGTGGGGTGGTGGTGATGATGGTGAATGGTGGATGGTGGCAAGAGAAGGGGGGCGGGGAAGCGAAAATGGAGAGGGAAATGGGGAAGAGAAGAAGAAGAGAGAAAGATGGGGGAAATGGGGAAGAGAGAGAGAGAGAGAGAGAGAAAGAAAGATTTTTACCCACTCATGATTTCCTTCTCAACTCTCCCTAAAAATTCTCTTAGCCTAGCATTTTGCCTCCTCTTTTTCTTTTTTATTTCAATTTATTAAAATCCAAGCTTTTTGGCTGAAATTTACAACTTTGCCATTAGCCTCGCTTGTGTAAATAGGCTTAGCTTGGCCCACTTGGGCCTCCTTGGCTGACCCACATGGGCGCAAGGCCCAATAGCTTTGCTTGGCTTGGCTTCTCTTTATGATATCTAATTCTCGATCGATTATTCCTTTTCCAAAAATTTTAAACATATCGATAATTCGATGGACGATAAGATGATGTCCAATAAGTTAGTCTTTATATCCTCCAAAGTTTGATACTCGTCCCGAGAGATTATACCATCGATTTGGCTCGATTTTTGGTGGGCTTCTTCCTCTCCCTACCATCCATCTTTCCACCAACGATTTTGTTCGATTTGCCCCCAAAGTCGTGCTTGAAGAAGCCCTTTCTCTTGCTCGTTTCGATGCCTTGTTCGAAACTAGTGTTGTTCGTGCGGACTTTGGAGCTACTTCATGGGCCAGCGGTGATTATGTTGGCTCTCACCACCCCTCCTCGACCCTTTGCTTCCTTGCCCTGGTATGGATTCTCTTCCTTAGCTATAAAGGGTGTGCTGGAGAGTTGCTGGGCTGCTGGAGGGTTGTTTCTATTATGGCGTCTACCTCGGCCGAGAGAAGTGGCCGCTTTGTTGAGGCCCACTATGGTGTTATGAGGGGTAAGGGGCTTAGCCTTCCTTCTCGTGTTGTAGAAGGCCGGCCTGCTAAGAAGTTTGGTCATTCCTCTCAACCTAGTGTCGGGCCTTCGCCAGTCGGTGATGGGATTAGGCTTGACCACGGTCAAGGTTGCCTCGTGATTAGCATTCTAGGGGCCGTAGTTGTGCTCATGCCCCTTCTAAGTGGCATCAGGCCCCAGCTAAGCTGGCTAGCTCTTCGAGGCCTTCCTAAGCCCTATTGTGGGCCAATGTGGTGCAGCTAGCAACAAAGGGCTATGAGCTGTCTTTTGTCCCACCTTCTTTTGTGGGCGAGAAACCTATTGTGAACTTATCCAACAAGGTGCCGCAAGCTGCAAACCCCAAGTAGAGCGAGTACTTGGTTGGTTACTTTGTAGGGAAGAGGCTCTTGTTTTAGCTCGTAAAGAAGCGTTGAAGAATACCTGGGGGACTAATCTCGTCAATATATTGGCCAATAACTAGGGGTTCTTCTTTCATGTCCCAAACCCTTTGTTCCACAGGAAGATTTTGGAAGAGGAGCCTCTAATCGTAACACGAGTGCCTCTTATCTTGCAACAATAGAAGCCGCTATTAGAGCTTAAAAAAGATAGGCAGTCTTCGGTCCCGGTGTGGATTAGGCTCAAGAATCTTCCTCTTGACCTATGGTCCACATCAGCTATTAGTGCCATAGCAAGCTCCATTGATAAGCCCCTTTATGTCAATCAACATACGGAGGGTATGAGGAGAATTTCTTTTGCCCAAGTATGCGTGGATATCCAAGCAAAATAGCCGAGGGCATCGGAGGTTGTTGTGAATATGGATGGAGTATCTTGTTCAATTGCCATTGAGTATGAGTGGAGGCCGGTGGCGTGCCTCAAGTGTGGTGTGTTTGGCCACAAATGTGAGATCTCTCCCAATCCCTCTAGCCCGAGGACATCGCCGGTGCATACCAATATGGCCCTTGCTTCTTCGGACCCTGTCCACCCCCTACCCCTGTTTCGGATGCCCCGGTGGTACATGAGCAACCTTGGAAGTAGGTCAAAAGTAAGAAGAAGAAGTCCCCTCCCCTGGTGGTTTTCAACTCAACCTCCCAGGTTAATACGAGCAATGAGAGCGTGCTTTGAAGCTTAAGGATGTGGCAACGGAGAAAGGGATGCCTTCTACTTCTCACAAAGCCCCTAGAGGCCCCAAAATTGGTCCAAATCAAGCTAAAGTCGCCTCTGCTTCTATGAATGAGATAGGCAACCCTTCGGAGACTTTCTATCCTAAGTTGCCTAGCCCAAGAGAGGTGGTAGGCAACTCGGTTGAGGAAGGTTGTTCTTCGGATGAGGATCTACTTTCTCCAAACCCTTCTCCGAAAGCGTTTGTTATTAACAACAAGCCTGAGACCTTATAGGACAAGCTACTCGCTCTCGATCCTGACCCTCCCCCTCCAGCAGTCCGTGTTGCTCTGCCATCCTCGCGGCGAATCATCTACAAAAGGAGGTAACCCTCATTTCTTCCTTTTGTTTGTAAATATGTTTATAGATTGCTGAAATATTAGGGGTCTTGTTGCCCTTCTCAAACAAGCGGAGGTTCGGAATTTTGTTTTGAAAAATCGATTGACTTTGATCAGTTTAGTTGAGACTAAAGTTCCCCATAATCTGTTTGAAGTTATTTTTGGTAGTTTGTTGTCGAACTAGTGTTGAGTGGCTAATCTTGAGCACTTCCATCAAGGAAGGATCTGGGTTAGCTGGAACCCTTCCATTGTCTCTTTTGAACCCTTCTCATCTTTGGACTAGGCGATTCATGGGAATCTCATATGGTTGGATTCGAGAGTTGTCTGTTGTGTCACTATTGTTTATGCTGAGCACTCATTCATTTCCCGGAGACCTCTTTGGGAGGATCTTGTGCGTAGGAGTTCTACTTTACAGAATGTGTCGTGGCTTGTTATGGGGGACTTTAATGTTATTAAAGACCCCTTGGACAGGCTTGGAGCTTCGGACTTATGGTTGTCATGCTTTGATGAGTTCATGTAATGTCTAGATCAGGCGGAACTAGAAGACCTCAGGTATTTGAGGTTCTGTTACACTTTGTCTACTTCTATGGGGCCTTCTCGCAAGACCAGGAAGATTGATAGGGTCCTAGTGAACTCCTGTTGGAGCCAGGTGTTTTCCTTCTCAGAGCCATCCTTCCTTGCTCCTGGGATTTCCGACCATTCTCCTATGGTGGTCAAGGTCGAGAACTCAATGTTTCGAAGGAGGCCATTCAAATTCTTTGATTTTTGGATGAAGCACCCAAACTTTGAGACAATTGTAAAACAAGTTTGGGACTTGTCGGGAGAGAGGACTCCTATGTATAGGCTTGTTTGCAAGCTAAAGGCCCTGAAGTGCCGGCTCAAATAGCTCAATAGAGATTCATTTTCTAATATTTCCGTAAGGACTACAAAAGCGAGGGAGGCTTTAAGTTAGACTCAGCTTGGCCTCATTCAAGATCCGTCTAGTGTCACACTTGTGAACGTGGAGAGGATTCAACACTGAGCCTTCTTAGAACTTCACTCTCAAGATGAGTCTTTCTTTAGACAAAAAGCTAGAATCATATGGCTAAAGGAGGGAGACTGAAATATGAAATTCTTCCACCATAATGTCAGCAAGAGATAATTAAGAAACAGAATTCTTTCTATGGTAGATTCTCTTGGCAACCAAATCAATGACCCACAGCTTGTTCAACAGCATTTTGTGGAGTACTACCAAGACCTCCTTATGCCTTGGGTGGAGCACATTACTCCTCGGGTTTTGGAGATTCAACAGATCATTAGCTCTCAGCTTAATGATGACCAAATCACCTTTCTTGCTCGGCCGATCATCGACTTAGAGATTCAAGACACTCTATTCTCTCTTGCTCGGGGTAAGGCCCCGGGTCCAGATGGTTTCACGATTGAGTTCTTCAAGGAAAACTGGGGGACGGTTGGTCAGCTGGTCATGACAACCGTTATGGACTTCTTCACCTCAGGGAGACTCCTTAAGGAAATCAACAACACCATTTTGGTCTTGGTGCCGAAGGTGCTGAATGCGACTAATGTCGACGACTTTAGGCCTATTGCGTGTTGTAATACTATTTACAAGCTAATTACAAAATTGTTGGCAAACAGGGTTGCTTCTGTGCTAAAGGATCTAGTGAGCCCGTGTCAAAGTGCTTTCATTAAAGGGCGCAAGATTAGTGATAACATCCTCTGGGCTCAAGAACTATTTTCTAACTTCCATTTGGAGCCTTACTCACCTTAGTGTGCTGTTAAAGTCAACTTTAGGAAGGCCTATGATATCGTAGATTGGTGGTTTCTTGAGAGTGTTCTCTTTGCTTTTTGTTTCCTTGATCGTTTGGTTCAGCTCATCATGACTTATGTGCGGACTCCTCAATTTTCTATTGCGTTAAATGGGGAGCTCCATGACTTCTTCCCTAGTGGGCGTGGCCTGCACTAGGGCAGTCCCATATCTCCCTATTTATTCACTCTGGTTATGGAGGTTCTCTCGGGGATTCTCAAAAGGTGTTCGCTTCAGCCAAACTTCAGTTTCTTTTGGGGATGCAGGTCTACCTCCCTCTCACACTTGTTCTTTGCAGATGATGTTTTCCTCTTTTGTGAAGGACATGTGCCATATGTGACGCTCCTCAAAGAAGGTCTACAACGTTCTCTGCTTGGAGTGGCCTATTACCGAATCCGAGGAAGAGTGAGGTGTTCCTGTCAAGAGACTCACCTTCCTTAAGGAATCAAATCCTGCAAGTTCTTGGATTCACAAAATGGAGCTTACCAGTTCGGTACTTGGGAGTCCCAATTATTACTTCAAGACTGAGGAAGACAAATTGCGCTAATCTGGTTAGGTGCATCACCTCGAGGGTGCAGTCATGAACTCATAGGTTTCTATCTTTTGACAGCCGTCTTCAACTAATCAAGTCAGTTCTCCATGCTATTTAGGCTTTCTGGACAAGTGTCTTTATTCTTTATGTGGTAGTGCTAGACCAAATTGAGTGTATTCTTAAACAATTCCTTTGGAGAGGAGTTGACTTGTTGTTCTTGGGCTTAGAAGAAGATTCTTCAACTTATGATAGAATTTCAGCTTAGCTTCTTTTGGAGGATAGGTGATGGACTATTAGTGTCACTCTAGTTTGACAACTAGCACCCTAAGGGCCCCTTAAACTTATATTTCTCAGATTTGCTCATCTACAACTCTGGTCTCTCTAGACATGCCTCGGCGGCTAACCTTTTCTCTAAAGATGGCCAAGCTATCAGGGCGGTGTTGGAGTCTTGGGGTTCACCACTTCCTTTCTTGTTTGGGGACCAAGATCAATTTTGTTGGAGAGAGAGCTCATCCGGCATGTTCTCGATCGGCTCGGCTTGGGAGGCTTTAAGGCAAAGAAGGCACATGTCAGTTGGCATTCTTTCATCTGGAACAATGCTATCCTCCCTCGGTACCAATTTCACATTTGGCTCATCACCAAGTGTAGGCTTCCTACCTAGTCTTTCCTTATGTTTTATGGTAGGATTGATGCTGCTTCCTGCCCTTTTTGCAATGATATGCCTGACTCTATAGATGATCTCTTTTTTGGATGTCACGTTACGGTTAGTATTGCTTTCTTTTGGGCGGCTATATGTAACCTTCCTTGGTGAAATAGACCTTGGCATGATAATCTGTGTTGGGCCATAACTTTGCTTTTGGGCAAGGAGTTTTATAAGTGTGTTGCCCGATGTTCTTTTGGTGTGATGTGCCATATTATTTGGAAGAACATGAACGGCATTCTCTTTAGGGGGAAGCAACTTTCTGTACAGACCATGAAGAAGCATCTCCTTCAAGTTGTTAAAGACAAGGCGGTCACATTCAGGAACGTGGAGGACTCCATCAAGAATAAAAGGTTGCAACACTCTTGGGATGTTCACCCCCATTATCTTCTCCTCTATGGATCAGACTTAGAGTTTTTGGCCAATTTGGTTGACTTTGGCCTCTGGTTGCGCTTGCCACCTGGGCCTTTCTTTGTTGTTCTTGTTGTAGCCGTCTGGCTGTTCTTGCGGCTTCCTTTCACTCATTTATAGCATGTTCTTCATAAGTGCAAGTTTTTGAAGCCGTCTCATTTGTACAGTTTGGCTTCCCCAATATATTGCTTACTTTTACCCAAAAAAAAGTTCAATACTCGAAATCGAATTAAATCTCATAATTAAAATCAATCAAATATGATTTTAGTGCAACCTAAACCATCATATAGCTTTTAAGGGCTTTTGTACGATTGACTCATAGTCGATAATTTTTGATCCAGTGCCTCTTTAGATCATGGATGACCCTTGGTTGTAATGTAATCATGATGATTCAATTACATACATTGAGTATAAGATCAATAGGAGATTAATTTATTGTCGTTCGACGTAAATATCATAATCATGTGGAACCACTCACGAAACAACTACGTACTTCTGTTGAATTGATTTATAATCCGTTCGCTAATTGACTTATAATAACTTAGTATTAACCTTTGTTGATCCTTATTGTTGAGCGGTTGATCACCAATTGAATCCTCTAGTTTTTCGCATTTTAGCTTTTATGGCATCGCCCAATAGATTAGTTAACTCATGAGTGATCAGTTCAGAGTAAATTAATCATCAGTACATTGATGAAATAATCATTTCATATATTTCAAAAAATGGGCCAAATTTTGGGACATCACAATTTGTCTTCTCTTATTAGCGAACAAATTTAACGTTGATGTAAGCATAACTATGATCAAAAATCAAGTTTCCTCTTCACTTCTCGTCATTTATATTTTATTTATTAAACCATGTTCCATCAATTCAAAATAATTAAAAAAAAAAGGACCTGAACCTCTAACCAAACTTATCATTAAAGGCGCGCTTCAACTTTTTAAGAGAATCATCTTCTAAGCCGGCACTTACCTAACAATTTTTTATTTTGGCAATTTGCTTTGGATTGCGTTGAAATAGTACATATAAAGAAAACAAGAAAGTTCAGATCCCAGAAAGAATGACAGGATGGCACCAACAGAACTGTATGATGATCAACAAAGTACACTTACAACTTATGCTATCTCATCTAGATTCACAGTCAAGAGTTTAATCTAGAAATCTAAAAACCTTGGACATGTAATCGCTGTTATAATGATCGCCTAGCCATTTCTATGAATAAGAGATCCATAACATCGTACTTTGCTTTCACATTTCAACAGTACTTCGACCAAGTTAGAGAAGGCAAGACCATGGCACCCATTTAGGTGTCGACTCACTTTCGAAGCGAGGAGCTTTATGTGAACTCAACAGCACTGGCCTCGTCGACCAATATCTGTCAAACCGCTGCCTTGAATATTCCATATAGTCAAAGTCGATTTCGTTCACGTGCTCCTGAAAGCCAAATAGAAAGAGGGGCAAGATCAATGATATAATTGAAGTTGTCAATTACCAATAAGTTGTTTTCCGTTCTAAAATGAGAATGGTACAAAGATATCAAACAACGGCATTGTGAGATGCCATGCAACTTTTTAAACACCAGCATAGTGTAGATTTCGCGGGGCAATACAAATTTCTTGACTGGAACGGTCGTGCAAAAGAGAGCTACTTTGTAGCACACTATAGAGTAAAATGGTGACTTTGCGATAGCAAGAAACAAAGCATCTGGGTTCAAGTACATACTGATATTATACCCCAAAGTCCCCAGAATAGATGGCTTGCCAAAGTATACTTCTCAACATCTTGGAGCAGCTGCTCTACCTCAGCATCAGTAGGTGCATCACCTGCACAGAGGTTTGACATTCCAGATTGCACCGTAAATGACTATAAAGATAAGCACAACAAGAATATATAGAAGGCCTGACTAGCTAGTTCATAGTTCCTTAAAAGCGGCCTGATTCTAGAGGATTTGTAGAAAAATGATGTGGGATTTGCTTTGCACAGATCTATCCAAGCATGCACAGAAATTAGAAAAGTTGACTGAGAATCAGGCTTAAATGCCTTTCTTGCAGTTCTGCATTTCATTGGCAAAGGTCTCAAAGATTATTTTAATAAGAAGTGCAAATCCGATACAGAATCATGTTTTGACAATGTGTCGTGCACTAAACTTCTTCAAATTTTGGTCGCTAGACACAGTGAGGAAATATTTTTAGTCTTTAAAAGCTGTCTCTTGAAACCAATTCAAAAGTTTCGTTCTGGTGACCATTTTTAAGTGACCGATTACTCACAAGAGAGCTGTGTTTATGGTAATTTGCCTATGCAAATCATAGTAAGTTGGCCCGTGAAAATGGACTGACCAAAAGTAAACTAGAGCAACAAAACAAACCCCATTCCATTTGGATCTTATTAATCTTCACATATAAAAGAAAACAAAAACATTAAGAGAACTACCTGAAGTACTCAAATACGTCTGCACAAATCTTCTACGCTCCTCTAAACCTGTTGAAATCACAGTATTAAAGCAAGGCTTTTCTACTTGCTACTCAGAGGTAGATAAAAACAAGGACAAAGTGGAAACAAACAAAACAACAAGGTAAAATAATCGTGCACCTGGATATTTTCCATAGTCCAAAACATGTGGAGTCTCAGTATGATAGTCGGCAGCCATCTCGCAGAAATGATTTGCAATATCAAAAGCAATTGGATTGTAACTGGAATATTCATAGTCCTGATGAGGCAGAAAAGAGAGAATTTGAGAAACAATAGCACTAACTGACATCTTCATCTGCCAAGCTACAGTAATAAGAACATGAAGAAAGCATTAGCAAGGGAATTTAACAATTACATAGACAAGGAAAACCACATGAAGAGTAAATTGACAATAATCTTTTTCTACACAATTTGCACAAGTTTTCTCTAATAAGTCTGGGCAGTAAACCCGGTATAGATAGATCACATGTGAACAGCAGCTGCAAAGGATCCAATGTATCAGTTGAATTAAGTCTATAAACTAATAGGAGATGAATTTGTAACTAATACGGCTATTCTTAAGCTTCATGAATCAAATTCATGGAAACATTATCACTGGTGGCGCAACAAAATGAAGAAGATTGCCAACATGGTGAATTCAGAGATCATCACAAGATAATTTCAATATATGAACATCTGCTGAAAGAAGTATGAGAAGGGGCAAACACAAAACTCTCCCATTCAAAGAAAGAGTAAATGAGACATCATCTGCAAAGTTTACATCGAAACCTTGTAAAAAAATTCAACTTCGGATAGCAACTTTACATAGGACATTGTACCTGTGATTGGACAGAGCAACTTTCTTTTTTTCGCCCCTCCAACTACAAAATTTTCATTTACAACACATCTCACGATCTTCAACTTCTATCTCGACCAGTAAATCTTAACACTCTGTCTCCTTGTGGCTTTCTGGTTTCTGCACCATGAAAGGAGTTTCCTACAAGAACTGTAGTACGAACTTTCTGAGACATCCTATCTCTACTGCTCTGAAGTAACAAAGTCCTCAATGGGTGTTTTTTGGTATGACAATTTGGAACAATAAGTAAAGCACTCCCTAGTGGCATGAGGTGGGATTATTCATTGCTGACCACCTTCATTAAATCAATCTTCAAGGTTCGCACTCACTAACTGCATGTACTAGCAAAAGAAAAAGCAAAACAAAATAATTGACTTGTGAAGGATCTTACAATGATGGTTATTGCTTTAGTGTCTTCATGTATCATTATGTTACCATACTGTAGATCATTGTGGCAAAATCCTAAACGTTGATCCCCTGCAAGATCGCTTTGCAAGACAAGAATTTCGTTTTTGATGGCATTCAAGTGAACAAGCTGGGCTTCCTGTGGAGTAGCCATACGCATGGCCTTCCCAAGCCACTTTCTGGAAAATTTGGAAAGAAATAAACAATCTTACACTTCTTTGTATAGAATTACTGCTTGTGCTACTTATTCAAGAAAAATGTAACATCAGCAAACCATGAAACACTAAATTATTTCCTCATACCCCCAAAAAAGTAGGAATAATGACTAGAAACAAAATGAATACCTTAGTCTATCCCAGAGAACAACCTTCTTTGGACCTGGCATATCAAGGTCATGAAACTCTCTCATTTTAGTTGCTATACAAGCAGAAATGTCAGGGTTCCTTAGATCAGAAGCCGAAAGTGTCTGCATCATCCCACACAGTCAGATGAGCTGAGCTAGCCGTTGATTTCAGGTGACAGATAAAGTACTAAAAGAAACGATTTTGCACTTGCACTCTTGTCATTTTACTTTTTGAAAAGCAGGCAAAAAGAGTTGGCAAAAAATTGCAGGCTCAAAACTCATGAATTGGTTTTGCAGGCATTGCCCGATTAATGCTGTAAATGCTTACATTGTTTAAACAACCGACGACTATACTGTTAATGCTTCTTTTCTTTCCTTTCTTGTTTTTGTGAAGAAAGACTAATAATGCCATTGCTGCAAGCAATCCTAAAATTGGTCTAATATGCAACATGGAAAAATTATATCAAAATAATGAGACAATAAAACAAGAGGCGAGTCTCGACATGTGACTCAACGACATCTTAGCCCAGCAATTCAAAAGAGCTCCTTTGTCAATCTTCTCAATATTCCTCATCACATTAGAACTGAAAGGACCTAACTCTGGCCACATCGACTTATCTTGATTCTCCTTATGTATTGTGATTTGTTCATCATTTAGTGAGAACTTTAAGTTCGAGTTCTACACTGAAGATATGAGAAGTACCCGTGCATGAATGAACTCTTCGATTCTCCCATTAGAGAATCTCCCCAAAAGGCGAGGCCCTTGCCCATTTTTGGACATGCACTCAAATGTCCGAATCTCGTTGTCCCTGTCAAAGAACACCTCCACACCCTCCCCATAAATCCGGACCAGAACCTTCCTTGAGACTTGATCTTTCGTGGTCGGCCAATTTATCTGGAAGATTTCATTTGTCATCGCGCCCTTCAGTGGGATCACCTGTAATGCAGTCGAATCGACCACGTCTTCCCACTCAGATGCCAACGAATGCAAGATCTTCTTCGTTTCTGTAGCTAGACGGTCTTTGCTGCCCAACAGATGCTCAACGGCAACCATCGTAGATCTGGTAAATTTTTTCAAAATAACCACTTGGGTTAAGGGTGCCCCACAAAATCTAGTAGCTTCAGCTATGAAAAAGCTTCGACAACCAAAAATGGAGTTCTGTCATGGATCTAATGACCTCTCTTTCTAGGTTAAAAACATGTACCCTTCAATCATGTTAAACTATCCTCTTGAATTAACTAAATAAAGTGTTTGCTACATCAGCAACAATAAGGATACATATAGATCCCAACTTCTTGTCACAAATTCAATGCACAGATGAACGATGAGTAACAAAGAAAGAAGCTGTGACAGTAAAGGTAAGAAGCAGACCATTGCCACGAAAACGATGGATGAGAAATCAGCATGCAAATGAAGCTTAAGTCAGCTCACAAACCAGATCCGGACATGTTGAAACTCAAACTGGACTAATTGCACAACATTCCACAACATGAAACCAAGACGACAAAACCCATCATGCACATGCCACCCATGGCTATTCACATACAAGTAAATTCTAATTAAATCACAATCCCTACCATAACTCACAAGCCCTTTCCCCACATCAAGAGCCACTGGCAACGTCACATTCGAAGACAAGTGCCACCAGAGTCCCGAACATCGACACGAATTGAAGTTTTGGATTCATTCACGCATGACTTCTCTCCTCGGAGCAAAACACCATTAAAGCACAAACAAGAAAAGAGGAAAGGAGAATGCAGATCACACATTATCTCAGCCAATCATCGATAACCTCGTGTGACTCAATCAATCGCGACGAGTCACAGGCAATCGCTCCATCCGAGCGCGTATGAGATACAATGAATTGCCGAAGAACGGACTCACCAGAGATGATCAGCTCCGGGCGATCAATATGCGGAGGGGGTTCGCAGGGACAACGAAAGCCGCGAGAGCTGGCGAGCGAAGAAGATCGAGAGCTCTCGTCGCCGGGAGATCGGGACGAGAGAATCTCTTCTTTCTGTTTCGGCAGAGCACGGAAGAAACGGAGAAGGAAGTGGCTGCGGTTCGAGTTTATAAGGTTTCCCGGGCCTTTGCTCGGCCGTTGGATCGGGTAACGAGATTAACGGTCGGTCCTCGGAAAGAAGAGAGAGATGTCTCTTGGAAAGTCTAATAAAAGCGAGGCCATTCCAATTTCCAAACATTTTCTTTTTCTGCTGGCTATAAATTATTTCGACGTGGATGAAATATACCATTCATCTACATCGGGCCGGGGCTACGGCCATTGATCGACAATCGTAGGAATCAAGTCTATTAAGTCAATCTCATGCCAAAGACAAGTTAGAGCTCGGGAGGAGGACAATAGGCGTGCCAAACGTTGTGTATACTGCTCATTTTAATGTCAAAATTTTTTTTTTGAATCATTTAAGTTTCACTTTTTAACTCTGATTTGGGTCGTTGGGAATTCAACGTAGCCATATTTTATCAATTTCTCGATCTTACATGATTCACTAGCGTGCCTAGATATAACCTTTAAACGATGTCGTATAGCAGGTTAAAAGGTTATTACTTTAGTGTAATTCGTTGCTAAAGAGTGATCACTTTAGTGCCATAAAATTTTTAGATATAAAAGCCACATAATTTGTTCGGGTGGAATTTCTCGCCGAAGGCACTTAACTAATCTTTTTTTTTTTTTTTCGATTTCCATTTAAGTGAATTGATGAAAACTTTTAACACTAAAGTGAGCACCATATACAACTTCTACAACTTTTAGTATCCTTCTCTCTTACAATTGGATTTTCTTTACAGTGTATCATAACTTAATGTAACGAAACCATCGAATCATGCACAAAAACAGATAAAACTTTTGAAGAGGAAAATGAATTGACGTGCAATTCGAATATTTCTCTTCTTCTTTTTTTTGGGTTAATTACTTTTAAGTTCATCTCCATATTTTCATTAATCAGCATGCCCCGAAAAGTATTTCTAATCCACTAAATTTGTGAAAGATCGGAATACCTTTTTATCATGGATTTTCGCCTCAATGAAAGAGACGCTTTTCATTTTCTTCGAATTTGGAATATTATAGATATTCAAGAAATCGCTTCATTGTTTTAAATTAGTATTTTGTCCCTTAATTAATGATTTGCATTATGATTCATCTCAATAGTATTTTTTGGGACTTAAAGATATATACCGGTAAAAATTTCAAAGCATTAGGAATATGATATTGAAATAGGTGGCTTGAAAAATGCTTGGACCCATGGAAAATGAGCTTCACCTTACTTGTAAATTTGTATACATGTAACTATTTTAAAAGTTTAAACTATTAAATAACTAATATGGTCTTTTTGCCTAATACTAAGTATAAACATATTTAATTAAGGAAGTAAATGAGGTATGGAAAGATTTGAACTTGGCACCCTTACACTCTCCTGCGAGTTCTAACTCTAATGTCATATGAAATTTGATGGGATTATAACCAATTATTCTAAAATTTTAAGCTGTTAGATAAATACGTGTTTTAATATTAAATGATTCCAACAAGATATAATCTCTTTTCATAACTTTTTCAAATTTGAATTAACCTTACTTTGAACCCAAAAAAAAAAGGTTAGTCATTTTAGTCATTTTGATTTTTTATCTAAGCCAAACAAAAATCCGAATCACATAGGAATGGCAGTGGTGTAATTTCATACAATCCGAAGGGCACTTACTTATTGTGTGTAGTCCGAATCGGAATCTTTTCTAACTTTTGAAAGTCCCCATTCCCCACTGAAAAGTAAAAGGAAAGAAATGTTTGAACTTCAAGGAATCATCAAAAGAATTGCCAAAAACAATTACTCCAAACGATTACGCGATCATATACTAGTCCTCTTCTTAAATCTTTCACCTCAAAAATGCCGATTAAGTGATCGTAAATTTGTTCTAGAAAGAAACAAAACAGCCCACGTACATTTTGTGGGTTCGACAAAGCTAATTGGAAATTCAAATGAATTAATTGGATAAGCAACGATAAAATATCTAGTTCAAAAGCTTATAAATAAGAGATGTGAGATTCTTTAACACGTCTCTCATGTGCAGGCCATATTAGAAAGAGTTACTTTGACATGAAATAAATTGGGCAGTACCTAACTTTGATGCCATTATGAAATGTCCAATCTTAAACTGATGGATGGTGAGAGATTACATATAAATATAAAATGTGATATAAAAGAGCAATCGAAATAGAAAGCTCACTCTCAGCAAACAAATTATTTTGTTTTTTTGTGGCCCAGTAATGTTTCACCAAGTTCTTGTAACACCTACCAAAATGAATCAACCTCGTAACCCGGAAACCAAATTGAGAAGAACAAAAAAAAAGTATTTTCCTTCCATGAAAACTAATTCTCTTTTTCCTTTCATGAATTCATTTTTATTTCCCCAAATGTTCTTAGGAAATTGAGTTTCTCCACCTCCTAGGAGTTTTCCTGGTTTGATCTGCACTTGCCACCTGAGGCCCTATGTCCTGGTTCTCCAAGTTGCTCATCTTGGTGAGCTTGCTCAGCTTCTTCCACCCGCTGCTCCAAGCCGACCCCTGCTTATGCTTCGCCATCTTGTCGAACTGCCTCTGCAGATTCTCCATGTCGTTCTGTAGCTCGAGGTACTTGGCCTTCATGCTATCGAGCTCGAACTTGAGGGTGTTTATGTCCTTCTTCGCAGCCGCCCAACCTTCCTGGAAGGACTGCGGGGTCGAGTCCAGGAGCGTCTTCCGGTTCGGGATCATAGGCTGGTAGTGTGCGTCGCCTCCAGTTTCCTTGAGCGAGCTGCTGGCGAGCGTATTGCTTATCTTCACTTGCTCCGAGAAGAGGACTTGGACGACCACTCTCAAGGGAAGCCGCTCGTTCTGCGCAGCGTGCATGCACGCATCGATCGAGAGCTTCTGGCAATCCATCACCCGGCACAGCCGCTTCCTCTCATGCTCAGTCAGCGTTGGATGTGCCTGTCAATTAATTAATATCAATCTAACCGCGGAGGATGTCAAGTTTTGCATTGAAATCACATCCATGAGGTAAAATCTTCCTGTCATTCACAGGATATCAGATTCGTGATATACTCATTGGAAGAAAGGCAGTAGTTATGACTCATATAAAGGTTGTGAAACAATATTATTCTCAAATTGATCAGCGAACCATCATGATAAAAGACAGCTGCTCAAAAATTGAGAAATTTAGTTTGGTGTGGAATCAAGAATGTAATTGCCATGCAAGATTTTCGGTTTGGTATGGAATCAAGAATGATTTCGTTTGTCACTCCAATGATAATTTTCAGAGTGAGGAACAGATAATCCATTGTCGAGAAAAAGCATCCCCTGTCAAAATTTATGCAGAGATCCTCAGTGTACCCTACATGAAGATGAGCATATCAGAGCAATTGCTGTTGCAAAATCAAGAATTTAGGTTTGAGTATATCCTCAAGAGATCACAAGCAACACTATCCACACAAATCCAATTGTGAGGTGACTTTGCAATTGCAAAGTTTCCGCTAAATGCTTTGCTGGTACTAGCATCAGATGTCGAGCAGATAAAAAGAGACCGACAGCAAAGAGTCGTTTACCTTAAGATATGAGTCGATCGCTCGGTAAAGTCCGTCATCACAAGTCCTTGCAGATTCAGGCAATGCCTCGGCCAGCACTTGAAACTTTGTCAATGAGAGGTTCCTGTCTCTGGACACCTCGGTGAGATAACTGTCCACTAGTCTAGCCACTCTCATCTTTGCATTTTGCCCGTTAACTCGTTGAGCACCATCATAGCCATGCTTCTCCAAGAACGACGGGCTCGAGCCCTCCATCTGTTCCTGGACAAGAAAATGCTCCAGAAGCCTCTGAACTAGATCGACATCATACGAAGTCTCACTCTTATTGTACGAAGGGATAAGGAGATCAGCCAAGGACGCCTGTTCGAATTGCATGCCGACCCGTTTCTCTAACTCGGTAACTAATGCAGGAGCCACTTTCAACATGTTCGCCATTCGTAGAAGCCGAAGAAGGAAGCTACACGTGACACTGTCCTTCTGCGGAGGAATTATGCTGATAAGGCTCTCTATTATCATCCTCTGGTCTTTGGCCTGAACCGTCGAAGGTTCATCCTTAGTTCCGGCCACGATCATGTGGAGCCCGCCTTTCCAGCCAGCACTTCCACCGCTGCTATGGCTGTTCCCACTGTTGCTTCCTTCATCTCCTGCTCCTGCTCCATCTCTTATCAAACCCGGAAGCCACTTCGCAGCATACTGCATAATTGCCTCACCAATCAATTCGAACCTCATGCCTTTCACTTTGATAGCAGTGACGACCCTCACGAAGTGATCAATCCTCAGAATCGAGACGTCTTCGAACCACCAATTGGGAGGAGCCTGGTGACCCCTGCTCGGGCTCGACTCCTTCATTTCATTCCATTTCGGGCTCGAGACTTTCGGCGGTTTCCCCGTGTAAGCCCATCTTATCCCTTTTGGGTTGGCACAAGCCTTCCAAGCTATTGACTCGCTACATCTTCGTACAATTTGCAGGTTCTCCGCCCATGGCGAGAGCTTCTCACAGCTTTTAAGCACTAGTATTGAGTCTCGCCACGAAGATAAGACTACGTAGCTCAGAAAAGCTTCGGTTTTGAATATAAGATTGCCTTCCTCCAAGTCCTCGGTCATCTCCAAGTACTCAGCTGCGCAGCGCAGCCCGGAGATATTGGCTGCGGTCAGATCGACGGCAATCCCATAGCAGAACTTCGCAGCCAGCTCGAAAGCTTCAGGCCCACCGGGCAGATCATCCAAAACCAACTTGCTTAAATCGGGGTCGCGCGATTCATATATCATCCTGTTAAACTTCCCACTCCTAGAGAGCAGGGGATACTTTCACAAGACAGAAAAAGCTAAAGTCAAAAAGTTGAAAATACTCTGCTGCAACTTATCCAAAAGCCTCTCTCTGAATCTGAAGAAGATGAAGTGGGTTTGAAAGCAATGATGGTTCTACCTTGTGCAAGTGGAAATTAACTTCCCCAACGTGAACAAGAAGGTCACTTGGAACGTCAGTGGCAACATGCCTGCGCGCATTTGTGAAAAATTTGCCGTCAGCCCATCAATTACATCATGAAGCTAGCTCACTTTAACCAAGTTCTCTGTTGTTTTTCCCTGATCCAAAACTATTTCTACTACCACAAAAAGGATTTGAAAAAGAAAAACCCCTTCTTTTTCCATAAAATTCAGAGCACATCACTACCAAATCCATCCGCTTTCAAGCAGAACGTCACTTTTACCTCAGAAAGAAAAAAAAAAAAAAAAAAAAAAAGAGAAGAAAAGCAAAGAAACGAAAAACGGAGAAGACAGAGTCTGTGCTCACCATGACTGATCTCTGAGCTCAAACCCTTCTGTCTTAACCCCTTGCCTGGCTGAGCTGAGAGCGCCATTTCCATAATCTCTCCCAGCGACGGACTCGCTTTCGGAATCCCACATGGTTGAAACCTGGGGAAAGAACTTGTCGGAGCGCTCTCCTTGAGCTAAGGTCGCTCTCTTTCAGCAGCAGCAACCAAAAGCATAGAGCAAAAGGAAAAAAACGAGGACAAGAGCAATGGGCCGGTGGAACAGAAGATCATGGGAAGAAAAGTGGGGAGCCCCACATGGGGATGCTTGGAACCATCTTGGGTTGTCGTCTTCCTTGGAAGATTATCGCAGGGCCGCGCTCAAACAGGCTCTTCCAGGCTGTGAAGTAATGGGGGGTGGCGTCTTTGAGTGCACTGTTCTTGTCTCGGATTACCTGAAAAACTCTTTTTCCGCTGTTGAGAAAAAGGCTCAACAGATTCAGTGCCTTTCTCAGTGCAGTCGCTTGGTATTTTCTCTTTCAGCCTGCAGGAACTTTTCTAATAATTGAGCGTTCGTTCTGATCACAGGACCATGGCAAAAGAGAATTTCTTTGACGCAGACACTGTAAACGAGATGAATTGAACAGTGTGAGTTTGCCGCACTGGGATTCATCGATGTGAAAGGAAAAGTATGTGTTGTTTTGGGAAAATTTTGTCTAGCTCGTGACAGTAATTTCTTTACAAAAAAAAATAATAAAGGAAATGTGTGATGAAAGCTTTAATTTCTTGAGGTTATTGGGTCCATGGCCGAAATCAAATGATTGGCAGTAAAATCCACTTCTTCTTTTTTTAATCTAAGGAGAGGGATAACGGTTTCCAGCGCATTTTCCTCACGTAAGATGATGGAGACTTGGCGTGGCAATTTTATTGTACGGAGGGACACGGCACCCTAGAAACACCCTTAGTTATTATTAGGTTTTAGCAAGGTCCACTAATTGCGCAAAATTATCTGACAAAATCACTCTCGTCTTAGTAATGTAATCAAATCATTCATATGTCAATCATCCAATGGTAACCTTATGTACTATGTACTATAAAAAGTTGAAATGACAGAAAAATGTAATATTCTGTTCATTTTCAAATAGATAGTACATGAGCCTATTTATAAGTTTACGGAAAGATTGTCTAACCAACTAAAATATCAATCAAAATCAATCAAAAGAAATATGCAAAATCTTTTATATATATATATATATATATATATATATATATATATATATATATATATATATATCCAACGTCCCCTCAAACTCAAGGTAATTTGAAAGATATCAACTTGAGGTTGGATAAAAGATTTCAAAATGCTAAGGTGGCTATGTCTTTATATAAAGATGTCGACAACCTGTTCAATGGATGGAATAAAGACAAACAACGCAACGAAAAACAATTTATCAAATGAAATGAGGAAGAACGCCACCATGAAGAGCAGAATATTACATTTTTCTGCCATTTTACTTGTTATAAGAGCCATTATGTTTTGTGAAAGCGTCCATTGAATTTAATTAGTAACGCCAATTTTTCCACAATGGTCATCATGACCTAGCTGTATCGGCCGTGTCACCTGGTTTCACCTTCAAGTCCGCAACTATTTGAGGCTTTTCCATTGCTAATTCCGGAGAACAAGAGGCACCATTAGACTTGCCACCCTTAGAAGACGGATCTTGAAAATTCGTTATCCAAGGACGCCGGAATCCTCTCCACGCGCCGCCACATCTTAGACTCATGGAGCCGCCATTGTTCTGTGTTGATTTGGACACAAAGACCCATCCACAAATCGCTGTCCTTCGGCGAGTCAACCAGAAATGATACAGAGATTAAATACTACCACCGAGCCTGAGCTTTTGAGAGTTATTTCATCCATTTCCATTGCTCATAACCACCGACTAACACCACCATCAGCCTCCTGAAGCTCTGGCGAGTTGCCCCAACTCAACTGTGTTGCCTCAAGTTGCAGCATGAGCCACCTCCGCTTTGATACCAAGTGTTTTCTTGGTCGAAAAAAAAACTTGGTATCAAAGCAGAGTTGGCAAAAGAAAAATGTAATATTCTGTTCATTTTACAGGAAGACTATTTAACGTGGCAAAATATCAGTCAGAATCAATTAAGAGAAATATACAAAATCTCCTAAATATATCTATATCTCTAACAAAAAAGCAAAAGAATTTAAATTCGAACTTTAGATGGGATGTAAGCCTTGGACTAGATTATCTTCTCTCGAAAATTTGTTGATTTTTAATTAGATGGGATGCAAGCCTTAGCCTAGTATATGCATTAGGAGTATGGACTGATCAAACGTGTGTTATCATTCGATGTCTAGGATCTTTCCAATCTCACGGTTAGATCCTTCAGATGCCTTCACTGATCTTTAGTACAATGGCGTTTGCGACAATCGTGGCTATGTCGGGGAACCAAAGGTTGAGATCAGCCTAACCCGAAGGTCGGGGCTATGGTACGCAGGTGACCACATGCAACAGACAAAAATGCAGGACATAGGTTGGAGCATTTACTGTTTGGTTGTGTGCAATGGCGAGGAATCTGGATCTATTGTGAACTCAACAGTGCAAACTTCACACGCCTCTCTCTAAACGAGAAAGTGTGGTATGTAAATGGACCCCCCCCCCCCTTTCCTTCTCTTTCATTCTGGAAATTTAACTGTGAAATTTAAAGATCAAAGTTTCACTTTACTTTGGCTTGCTTTTGTACAACCGAATGCTTCATGATTGCATTTGGTAAATCATTTTCTAACAGCCACTACCAGAGAGCCAAGAATGATAAAAAGAATGATGGCCTGACCACCACCATGCATTACGGTTTCAACAAACAATTTTTAAGTTTTCTTTTTTGGAGATCTTTTTTGTTTCTTTATTTTTATCTATGATGAACACAGAAAAAAGAATGTACTAAAGGGAAGTCTCTCCCCCACAAAGATGCACTCCAAGGTCCAGACATAACTTTTACCATTTTAAGGATGTTTTCTAATTTCTTTGATTTCTTACTTTTTCCACTGCTCATGCACCCTCCCTCCAAATGCTTTTGCAAATCTTGGACAAAGTACACCAAAAGTGCCAAAACTTGATATAGGTGAATATTGTTATGTCAAGAGTTCCAAAAGATACATTTAGTGCCACTTAAGTGTTCCCCTCACTTTCGATGTCTACATCTCCTTGTGAATAAAATGCCCCTAACACTTCAAACAGAAATCAACATCATCTATGATGACAGGATTAGATTTACGTTGCCAAATTGTCAAATAGACAACTCCAACAATGACCTCTTTTCATATTTGATGTGTGGTTAATGTATTTGGGATTAATATCACGCAAAATTCTAAATTGATTTAGTTGTGATAAATGACAAATTTATCTCAAATTAATTTTTTTAATTACCAAAAATTTCAAATTGATATACTTGAGACAAATTTACTTTCTATAAGTTTTTGTTAAATTGGATTACTACCACGAAAAAATCACAAATGAGTACACATGTGATAAATGGAGAGTAAAACCCCAAACTAATGTATTCACCAATTGCTACGTGTTTGTCCGAAAAATTTAACAGCAATTAATAGAGAGTAAATTTATCACAGGTATATTAGTTTTAGGTTTTTGATGGTCTAAAACTCAATTTGAAATAAATTTATCACAGATGTATCAATTTAAAATTTTTTATGATATCAATCATGTATTTATTCATGCCCCTTGCCACTCGGTGTGAGTCGCCTAGCTCACGCAATCAAACCAACCCCCCCCCCCCGCACTGGAGTTGCTTTATAGTCAAACTCAAACTAGTGGTTTTAGATTATACACTTATCATTCATCACCATGGAATACCACAAGATCATATGAAGACTTAAATCAAGAAAAATACAAAAACTTGTTCCAAATTTTAGGTTTCAAGTTTCACCAAATTAGAACCCATAACCCACTTATCAAAATAGGTTTCCCAATTTTTGCAACATTGAACCTATCCTGCATATTTTGAAACTTAGAACCAAACAAGTCTCCATTGATCCGGTTCCCATATTTCAAGTTCTATACCCTAGAACCATTCTCACCCTTATTATAAATCCTATTTAACGTAAACTTTAATTTGTCATAAATGTATTGGGGTTTAGTTGTCAAAAAATTAATTTTGAGTAAATTGTCATATATATACATCAATTTTTTTATTTTTAGTAGTTAGAAAATTAATTTGGGATAATTTGTCATAAGTGTTTCAGCTTGAAGTTTTTTGTGATATTGACCCATTTTTTTTTCATTGTTTTTCTTCTTTTTATTTCCTCTCTTTTTATAATCCTCAGCCTGTGAGGGGTGCGACTCTCTCGCCCTTGGCTAGCCTAGGAGTAGGATAAAAAGAAAATAAGAGAAAATAAGATATAAAAAAAATTAAAAAAATTAAAAATAGAAAATTTGTTCATTTTACCACCCATGCTATGTAGAATGGCCGAAGCTAACTAAATTACCATAGTAATAATTTTTGGCCAAAATTGGCCGAAATGACTAAATTGTAAATCATCATAAGGTTTGGGACTAAATTAGTTCAATTGAAAATTTTAAGATTGAATTAGTAAATCGTCAAAAATTTTAAGGTTTAGGATTTTGTTGGTAATTTTCTTTATAGAAATAAAATTATTTTTTGACTTACAAACACATATAAGTCTTCTTTAAAAAAAAAAAAAAAAAAAACACATCTAAGTCTTAGGAGGCATAAGAGTTTTAGAACAAAATCTATAGCAATATCAAAAGATGTCCTATTAATCACCGTTTCGCCTCGATAATTGAAAGTATTGCAGAATATGCATCCGATTTAAAATGGGGACAAAGAATGAAAGGTTTTGATAAACCAAGGTGGCCACTTGATATAACTAATGAGGGTTATGATCACCAGACAATTGAATGTGAGAGAGGGGGCCTCCTTCCAGCCCCATGCCGAACGCTAATGAAGATAAAGCAGAACTGCGGCCCACTTGACATCTTGCCCTGGATGAGAGAGAGCCGCTCTTGTCTGTGCCGGACGTTCACGAGCGCAGCTAAATCTCAAGCCGCTCGATCGCACGAGACCCGCGTGGGATCCACAGCACCGAAGGGCCAAGATCAAGCGGGCTCGTGAACATCCGGCGCAGGTAAGGGCTTTTCCGATGCTGAAAACGGGTCTCTCATCTCCAGGTTCAGCGGTAGGTCCACCAGGGCTGTCCCATTAGGTTCTGATGGAACCTGGAAGATGCCCATTCAACTTTGGAAAACAGACATTAAAGGCATTGACATGATGTCTGCTTCTTGAGTCGTGCCAGGGCCTTTTGAGCGTGCAGACTTCGGGATTGAAGATGGCAGCTGTCTTGTCCTGGAACTCGCAGATTTTGTAGTTTGTACCCCTTGTGTTTTCTTATACCCAACCTAAGCGATATGTCCAAATGTTCTGATGCAAATCCCGAGGCAGGGGTTACACAGGTCGACTATATGACATTGTTATGTATAATATTGTTGTGGGAAATTGTTAAAGTAGATCATGCTCAAGAACCCTATATTTTCCAAGAGCATGATGTCCATGTTCATTCAGAGTAATCACCAAACGTCAAGTATTGTGAAATTCTGCAGTTTTCTTATTAAATGATGACCATGTACGTGGAAAGAGGTCCCTGGATGGATAGAAGCTCAAGTTTTGGATTTGACCGGAAAAAAATAAAAATAAAAGAACCTGCCTAACAAAGTTTGTCACATCATACTGTATTTTTTTTTTTTTTAGAACATATCATACTCAAATCTCCACAAATCGAAAATTTCATATATTGATAATTACTTTCTTATGTGAAAAGTAATTGTCAAATCTGGAGGTTTACTTACCATATAATTTGAGTATATCGATACTTACAGGAGCAATTATTGGTTAATGAAATGTTCAAGTGTACCGGGGAAGGTAGAGGGTTCGAATCCCTAACTTCTTAAGGGGTTGAGGTGAGACGATTTAGTTTCAAGTGTGAATTTTAACTCTCACACCCTACAAAGAGATAGGGCAAAAATCTAAAAGTGAGAGTTAGAGTAAAAATAAAGTAGGACCGATAAAAAAAAAAAAATGTTCAAGTTTCTTTTAGGGGATGGAAGCGGGCCGGGCATAACAGGGTACCAAACCCTCTTAGACCCTGATGAAACGTAAATGGGTAGGTTTGGGGTCAACTGCTAAAATCCTAATACAACTTGGGGACGAGTTTGAGATTATATGAAATGAAAATCATAATATTCAAACCCTATATATATAACTATGACAAAACTCTGTGTTTCCTTCATATTCCTTAGGTGGTTGAGTAAATATATGCAACTATCAACTCTACTAGAATAAACAATGGATTTGGGAACTTCTTAGTTGCCCTTACTCTAAAATTCTCGAGGTTGTTGATTTAGAAAAAATTGTGAATGCTAAGGACAAAATTTGGTATGATACAACTTCTCTAAATGACAGCCAACTTTTTACATCTAACTTCTAATTAACATTGGTTCTTATGATTTGATGGTAGCTGATGTTAAATCCTTTCAATCTTAAATTTTGTACTTCGTGACTTTCTAATTTTGAAGATGTACAATGCATGAGTTTCCAATAAACAATTGCATTTGAAAGTTTGAGTTTTTTATTATATGTGTGACGTAAGACTATATTGTTTAGTCCAAAATACTAGGGTATGGTGTATCCAACAGGAACAAATTACTTTAGCAAGGTAGATTTGGGATATTATATCAAAACACCTAACATGTTTGGGACAGATTTGGAGAGTAATAGAAAGTTAATTGGATGAGTTGTCGCAAGCCCATCCCTGGCCCTCATCTAGCAACAGCAAGGTCAAGCTGCGCTTGATTAGTAAGGGTTGTTGGCCACAATGAAAATATAGAAAATAAAAAGGAAAAAAGAGAAAAATAATAATAAAACTCATAATTCTTTTAAAAATTATAAAAATTATTCATGTTAGCACCAGTAGTATCATATAGGATGGCTAGTGTCCATGTTGGTGGTTTCCAACTTTCCAATCAAAATTAGCTAGATAGATTAAATTGGCAAATTATTAAAAAGTTTAGAAATAAATTGGTCAAATCAAAATGTTTGGAACTGAATTGACACAATTATAGTAGATTTAAAACCTTTTTTGGCAATATACCCTTAACGTTGTTGGATAAATGATCAAGCCAAGGCGCAATTGTTGTCGTTATTTGAAGGCTAATGTGTTAATAGTGCTCTATGTTCATGATGAGCTTCTTTTGTCTTTCACATGTTTGCTTAGCATTTCTAGTTGTTGTTACCCTAAAAACAAAGGAATTAGGATCCTAGTTAGCTACTAATTAAGGCTCCGTTCGTTTCGCGGAAAATATCATGTGCCTGGAAAACATTTTCCTGGAAGTCATTTTCCAGGAAAATGACTCTATTTTCCGGTATTCGGCCAAAATCTAAAATTTGAGTGGAAAATATTTTCCAAAATTCATTAGCTCATTTAATTGTTTGGGAAAAGTTATCAAAAATTAAATTTTAATACTTTTAATTGACCAAAAAAATTATTTATTTATTTATATTTTTTTTAAAAATGATTTTTTTAAAATTATTTATATTTTTAAAAATCGAAATTTTTATTATTTATTATTTATTATTTCCATTTTGTTTTCCTTCCTCCTTCCTCTTCCTTCTTCCTCCTCCTTCCTTAGAAATTTTTATTATTTATTATTTATTATTTCTTTTTGTTTTCCTTCCTCCTTCCTCCTCCTTCTTCCTCCTCCTCCTTCCTCCTTCCCTCCTCCTTCCTACCTCTCTTTGATGGTTGAGTAATAGACGACGATGGCCGTCAAAGTCGCGATGGCCGGACGCCCGACCGACCGACCAAGACCCGATGGCCAGATCCAACAAGCTCAAGGCTCAACCGATCTCACCCGAGCTCGCCGAATCTGGCAACAGAGCTCAAGCTCGCCTAGATCGGGAGCCCGAGCTCTGCCGCTAGATCCGGCGAGCCGTGAGCTCCACCGCAGCTCGCCTAGATCGGAGCCGCGAGCTCCGCCCGAGCTCACGGCTCGCCACCACACGATGAGCGGCTAGATCCGGCGAGCCGTCTTGAGCTCCACCGCAAGACTTAATAGAACATGTAAATGATATTATCAAAGTCGAAGACGACCGAAGACCGAACGTAACATATGTCCGTAGCTAGATCCGACGAGCCGCGAGCTCCGCTCGCTACGCGATCCGATCGTAACGAATCATCACGGCTAGTGATCTGGTTTGGATTCCACATCAAGATTGATTTGATTGATTCAATCTAATTGATTGACGATTGGATCTTGAAGACAAGAACTTTCTATACGAAGACGGAAACCAAGATTTCGGTATGCTTCCCGCGAGCCTCCCGGCATCGCCGCGGTGCTCCGTCTTGAGCTGGATCCTCCCCAAAGTTTTTGAGTCGCTTAAACGTTTGTAATCGTGAGAGAAATACCAAAAGAGTGACTTAGTGAGATAGTGTGATCTACTACTAAGTGTTTGCACTCGAAGTTGTAATCTCTTGTTGATTGCATAGTGGAATCCAGCCTGTTATCGTGGGAGAGTGGACGTAGGCTTGGATTAAGCCGAACCACTATAATTTATGTGTTCTTATTCTCTTCCCTAACTCCTTTATTTTGTTCATACCAGCACTCTCAATTGGTATCGAGCAAAGGTTTATAAAAGTGTTTTTACTTTTGAGCTAAAGATTCTTTATGGCTAGTATGCAGAGGAAGGGCAAAGCAACACAAGGCCACCATATTTCGATGGAAGAAAATACGGCCAAAAAAAGGGGAGGGCGGAGGGCGATCCCGGAGAAATGCGAAAAAAGAAAAGGAAAAGAATGAGGAAGGAAAAAGCTTATTATGAATGGAAGGAAAGGTAAATATGTCAGAATTTGTTCAAAAAAAAAATCCGAGAAAGAGTGTCGTGCGAGAGGCCCGGAAAATGATTTCCTCTTTTGAAAAGAGTAAATCATTTTCCATGATGTCAAGAGGAGATTTTCCGTTGACCGGAAAATATTTTCTTTGACCGTGTATTTTCCGCCCATTTGAACACCGGAAATTTCGGAAAATATTTTCCTAGAACCGATGAGCAAGTAAGTTGTTTTCCTACTACTTGTTTGCACTCGAAAATTGCATAGTGGAATCCAGCAAAAGTGGACGAGCCTAAATGTAAACTACAAATAACGCTTGTACAAATATGTCTATCATGTCAAATACCATCCTTCTTCATAAAAGAGCACAAAAATTAATAATAATTCAAGCTTTCGATATATAACTTGTTGGTTGTTTGTTTACAAACAAAAAAAAAAATGTGTTTTTTCTTGTTCCACATGGGAAAGTTGGAAGAAGATAGTTTACTTTATAAGTGTGAGCTTCTTCTAATTTGTTCAAAAGAACAGAATGAGTTGTGGGTTAGACCCCACAATACCCACATGTGGGTATGCAATTATTAGATGTATTTAGCATGCTTGCACGGCCGCAGTTTAATTAGCATTAGTCCCTTATTTATTATTTCTTAATATTATTTCATACAATTGTCTTGTTGACCTTTATTAGTCGAAATGTTATATTTGTTCATTCAGTATTTTCAGAAATTACTAAATTCGGAATTTTTTTTTTAAATTATTATTTTTATTGTTATTTTATTCCAATTTTTATGCATTTTCAAGGTAACTTTTGAAAAGCGTACTAATTGACTTTGCAACAGTTTTTGAAGTGTTGCACCTCCATTCATCAAGGATGAGATAAGTATGTCAGTTTTAGAATGGATGAGTATTAAATATTTTCAAGTCTTCTTTCTCAAGCCATGGCTATCATTTCAATTGTTTCTCTTGAGAGATTCTAGAAAAATACTAAAAATGTTATTTATGGTGCGTTTGATAACATTTTTATTCCCGAAAAATTTTTTACACTAATAGTTCTTTTCTATTTATATTCCTTAGAATAGTTTTTAAATAAAACTACGCATTTAGTAATTGTACAAAATTTATATTCCCATAATAGAAAAAAAAATAAGAATGTGTTTGGTACGACCCACAAATTTTGTGGGTTAGACCCCACAATATCTGCACGTGGGTTTGCGATTATTAGGCACCCGCGGTTTAATTAGCATTAATACCTTATTTATTAATTTTTAATATTATTTCATACAATTGTCTTGTTAACCTTTATTTTATTAGTCAAAAGTTATATTTGTTCATTCAGTATTTCAGAATTTTGTTTAAAAATTATTGTTATTATTATTATTATTATTATTATTATTATTATTATTATTATTATTATTATTATTATTATTATTATTATTATTATTATTATTATTATTATTATTATTATTATTATTATTATATTCTAAATTTATATGTCTTTTCAAGGTAACTTTTGAAAAACGAATTGGTTCACTTTGCAACATTTTCTAAAGTGTTGCCTCTATTCATCAAGGATGAGATAAGTGTGTCAGTTTTGGAATGGATGAGTATTAAATCTTTTCAAGCCTTCTTTTTCATGCCAAAGCTATCATTTGAATTGTTTTCCTTGAGAGATTCTAGAAAAATACAAAAAGTGTTATTTATGGTGTGTTTGATAACATTTTTGCTCCTAGAAATAATTTTTTCATAAATAGTTTTATTTTATTTTTATTCCCTATAACAGTTTTTGAATAAAATAACGTGTTTGGTAGCTACCTACAAAATAATAATAATAATAATAATAATAAAAAATAATAATAATAATGTAATAATTAATAATAATAATAATAATAATAATTTTTAATAATGTAGAATAAACTCAATTTTTTGTGATTCTAAAAAAAATTTTTTAAAATTTTTTAGGTTTTTCTTTTTTCCTCTCTTTTTCTTCCTCCTCTCAACGAATTATGGACAATAGATGGCGGTGAAAAATGGCGGCAGCCAAAGGGGAGTGGCGAGCGACAATGGCGGGCAGCGAGTGGTGATGGCGAATGTCGGCCAGTGAACGACGGTGGTGGCTAGCGAGAGGCGGCGGATGGTGGCAACGGATGGCAAGTGACAAGAGGCGAGGCAAATGCTAAGTGGCGAGAGGCGGCATAGTGAGGCTCCAACATTTGATTAGAAGAGGAAGAAGAAGAAAACAGAGAAAATAATTAATTTCTAAAAATTATTCTCAAGAATAAGAAGCTAATTTTTTATATTTCTTCCTTTTGTTTTAAATCTATTCACTAGTCACTTTGCTATTTCGAGGAATGAAAAAAATTAATTGATGGTGCCAAATGGATTTCTATTATTTTTCTATTTTAAGGAACGGGAAAATAGAAAAATAGAAAAATTAAAATGTTACCAAATAAAGCCTTAATATTCTCAATCAAGACTTTGTTTTATCCTAAAGATATTTGCTGGTGACCATTAACAACTTTATGGAGCAAATAAATCCATGAAGAAATTAAGGCAACACCTTAAAGTCCAACTTCATTGTTCAATCCAAATTCCAAGCAATTTTTCCCACATTAACCTAAACGGTGTGACTAAATGCACATTTTTTCGTGGAAAATCACAGTCAATAGAATAAAACTCACCGATTGGACCTTTAATTATTTAATTCAAAAGGGATTAATCTTTTAGAATCGTGAAACCAAAGCTATTAGCCGATAACCGGGAAAAGTACCAAAATAGTCATAAACATTTTACATTGGTACTAATTCAGTCCTAAACTTTTTAATTTGACCATTTTAGTCCTAAACCTTTTTACATTGGTACCAATTCATTCCATCCGGCTAATTTAAACCAAAAATTGCTGATGTGGCTACCAATAGTCTTATGTGGCGCCACGTGGACAAATTTTATAAATTTTTTTTATATTTTTTCAATTTTATTAATTTTTTCTTTTTTTCCTATTTTCCTTTTTTTCTTTTTCTTTTCTTTTCTCCTTACCCCTTGATTGGCGAGGTCACCAACCAGCTGACCATCGCCGGCCCCGGCTTGACCTCGCCAGCCACGGGTTGGTCGAGGCGAGGGGCCCCGTGCCCTCACCGGCCACAAGCGAGGGCGTTGGCCCCTACCCAGATCCAGGTGAGGGGCGAAACCCTCACTCGTTGGCCGGTGAGGGCTCAACAACCCTCGCTCATGGCGAGCAAGGGTGTGGCGGCCTCGCCTAGATCCAAGCGAGGGCATGACCCTCCGCAGTTTCAAGCCTCGTAGCTATCGACGAAGGAAGCGGTGGTGGTCAAGTCTCATGTCGGCATTCTCACAAACATGTCTCGTGCAAGACGCGACTGCTCGCGAAAGGAAGCTATGCATGCGTGCGTGGGTGTGGGCGAGAGAGAGAGAGAGTACCATTGAGCTTGATTGAGAGAAGAAGGGAGAGACACTTCACAGCTGGAGGAGACGAGACGCCCCGCTACCATGCCCTCGCCTGGATCTGGGCGAGGGCCGCTGCACCCTGGCCCATCATGAGCGAGGGCTGTCGCACCCTCGCCTATGGCCAATGAGGGCGCAAAAGCCCTCATTAGCCAACGAGTGAGGGTTTCAGCCCTCGCCTAGATTTGGGTGTGAGGCTGATGCCCTCGCCTGTGGCTAGCGAGGGCACGGGGCCCCTCACCCCGACCAACTTGTGGCCGACGATGGTCAGCCGACTAGCCAAGGATAAGGAGAAAAAAAAAAAAAAAAAAAAAGAAAATAATAATAATTTAAAAAATCTGAAAAAATATTTTTAAAAAATTATAAAATTTGTCCACATGGCGCCACATAAAACCGTTGGTGGCCACATCAGCATTTTCCGGCGTAAATTAGCCGGATGAACTGAATTGGTACAAATGTGAAAAGGTTTAGGACTAAATAATTCCAATTAAAAAGTTTAGGACTGAATTGATACCAATATAAAAGGTTTATGACTATTTTGGTACTTTTCCCGCCGATAACCTTATTTGCGTGAGGCGAGGCACATTGACAATGAAACACTCATGAGCTGGGAGCTTAATAGCTTCATAACTTGGTTCAAAATAGATCAATCATATGAGGCAGCCTCATTCGCTTGGAAAAATTGCCCAGAAAATTTTAGATCTATTATATCAATTTTGCCAATAAACTTACCAACATTTGCACAAACTACTAATGCAGACCTTCAAGGCCAATTTTGGCCTAACAATGTTCACGTAGCATTCGATCACCGTTGGCCATGTTATATGACATAGTTGGCAATCCAACATGGACAAATCTTAGATAAAACGATGCCATTTTTTTTAATATATATTGATGTTTTCCTTTTTTACTTTCATTTTGTTCTTTCTTGTTTTCTTTCTTTTCTTTCCTCTTACGGTTCATCTTCTCTAAATGAATTTGCAGCTTCTCCAATCAAGTGAAAAAAATATAGGTTCCTCCTTCAGCTCAGAACCTTAAGGGCCTGTGAGTGTCGCCTGGAATTACACAACAACGGCGAGGCGATGCGCAGGCTAGAGGATCGGCTGTCTCAGGAGCCAAGGTCTGGTCGCGAGATCTGGTTGTTGCCAAAAGTTGACCAGCCGAGCTTGAGATCTAGTGCAACAAGGATCGACCAGCGCAAGATCTTGTCGACGAGGGTCATCCAAATGAGATATGCTGTGACGAGGGTCACCCGTTGATGCTCGTGGAGGTTGAGGCTCACTTAGTCGATGGTTGCCTCTGAGCGCCACCGATGCTCCCCTCTAGTCGCTGTGGCGACTTGGAGGTGAACATTAGCAAAACAAGAAAAAAGAAAGAGCATGATAAAAGGGAAATTACCGAAAAAGTCTCAAATATATTGTAACTATACTAATTTAGTCCAAAACCTTTTAACTTAACTAATTTAGTTATAAACATTTTGACGAATTATCAAGATAGTTATCCATTCAATTTTAGCCAGAAACCATTTATATGGATGTTGCCAATTTTGCTGACATGACCAATATTGAGGATGACTTTTTGAAATGTTTTAAAAAAGAAAAAAAATCTGATTTTTTTTCTTTGTTATTCATTCCATAAGCAATGGTCAGCGAGGGCCCCCCCTCTCTAGATTTAGCAAGGGCAAGGCCTCGTGAGGCCACCTTGGCCTATACAAGGGCAAGGGTTGGCCTCCCCAAATTTGGCAAGAGGGGCCTTGCGAACATTAGCCCTCACCCAAAAAAGGCTAGCCTTTATCAGCCATCATCTATGATTGATGGCTAGCGACCGGCCACTAGTGAAAAGAAAAAGGAAAAATCAAAGAAAAATAAAAAATATATATTTTTAAAAATTATTAACATTGGG
This sequence comes from Eucalyptus polyanthemos subsp. polyanthemos, assembly GCA_017140185.1. Lineage (NCBI taxonomy): Eukaryota > Viridiplantae > Streptophyta > Magnoliopsida > Myrtales > Myrtaceae > Eucalyptus > Eucalyptus polyanthemos. The sequence continues at coordinate 17,123,677 of CM029463.1, read as the reverse complement.
GCATTTCATGCCACCTAGGACCGCATGTATTCAATAAGTAATTTTTGGCCAAATGGACCACATTGGTAAATCGTTAAAAGATTTAAACCTTAATTGACTAAATTAAAAGGTTTATGACTAATTTTAGCACAAGTGCAATAGACTTAAGACTTAAGACTTTCTTGGTAATTTCCTTGATGTGAACATTGACTAGAGAAAAAGAGAGAGAGAGAGAGAGAAAAAAAAGAAAAGAAAACAAAGGAAAATTCACATAATTAAGCAAAACAACATCACTTTGTTTTCATTTGTCTACCTTAAATTGCTGGCCATTCCATATAGGACGTCCCACAATGATTGTATATCATGTCAGCAATATCCTGCCAAAGAACTATATTTAAAGATTATAATTGAATTGATGGCTACATGATAGGTTTAGGACCTTTCAACTAATATCCACCATATGCTTATTTGATGTAGACCTCTAGAATCAACCCAAAAGCCTACATCGGCTTGGAAATGGATAAATTCTCCATCTTATTCCGCAGATCGTTGTCAAAATAACTATAGAGATGTACTTGTGGTCCAAATAAATGCATATTTAGCTCCCAAAGATTAGAATTTTGATAAAAATATAAGAGTAATAACAGACCCTGCTGGGGGTACACAGGATTTTCGAAGATAGAGTTCTATTTCTGCAATTTGGGTCCTACTGTGTCTAAGAATAAAAGTGCATATCGACCAAATTGTGATTATTCATATAATCTTTTCAATTTTTTTTATCATCTTTAGCAAAAACGCATGCATATCAACAAGTTTGTGCAACATTTGGTTCTATCTTCTCAGAAGCTCCCCTGTCTCACAATGAATTAGTCGGTTGCCCCAAGGCAAAACAGCCATCACAACCGATGAAAATTAGTCGGATGCTCAAACAGCCCTAGCAATGCATTGTAGATTTGAAGAAAGGGTAGAAGAAAATGCTAAATGCATTCTCTGGAAAAAGTTTAAAGAAAAAGGGTATTGTTTCACATTATTGAAGATCAACATGGTGCTGCACGGTGCAGATATCAAGGATTTTATGGTTTCTTTTGATTTCATGTTGTATTATTGCAGGATAATTCCACTTGATTAGATTAATCACAAAAAATCAAAGAGGTCCATATAATTAAATCTTTACCCTACAATTATGGTAGACAAAAGATACGAAGTTATCAAGTCAAATCGTTCAAGGAGCAAGCGAGAGAGAGAGAGATAGAGAAGACGTGAGGAAGACATTTTGAACGTACAAGAGATTATGACATAATAATTTTTTCTTTGACCTTCTTAACACTTGATTATGACAAATACTTACAATGTCGTAAATTCATATGACGACAATTTTACCCTCTAATTACAACTACACGTCGTAATGTTGAACTGGGGCATGGGCAGAACGATAAAATTAGCGGTTATAGGCTGTGGTGGGACGGGCGCCACGTTGCCTCCCATTCCAGCCACACATGCATGTCCCCATGCAATGCTGGTGTTTAGGCAGACATTGGCCGTGCAGCCCCTCTTAATTTGATATTGATGGATGAAGATGGCAGCTTTCCATGTCAATACCTCTCATTTCTTTGTCAATTGGTCTCTCATTTTCTATCTTCATTTAGCTCCGATGGAATGGTTCTTTCTCTTCTTGGCTGTTCCCTAGAAGATTCTCTCCACATTCCCAAAGACCCCACTCGCAACATCCGGACGAAATCTCCCATTTTTCCCGAGATCGGTCCCCCCATTTGTTTTCCCCATTCCTTTGGTCTATCTGCTCGTACTGAAGTCGACACTTGCTGTGCATTTGACTTCCAAGCACCATACGGTGGTGGCAGAGAAAACATGTTACATAATATGAATTTGTCCGATCAGGGTGCATGTTTGCAATCATGAGATGCATGAACCCAGTTATGGGTCATGCCTAGGTAGCCGAGGAGACACCTTGCTCGGATTGACACAACTTGGACTAAGTAATTTTCCCCCGGAGTCCTGCGTGATTCTCAATGGCTGATATTGAGAATCGTTAAGCCACAATTCCTGGCTTTGGTATGAAACGATGGAACTCAGAGACTGCTCGTCCTTCAGATTTAGATCAATGTATAATGTAATCTCTTAATTTTTAATTTGTTAAATTCAGTTTCTAAACTTTAGCTTAACATTCAATGTGATTTTTTGAATTTTTAATTTGTTTAATATTATTCATGAACTTTTCATACAAATTAAATACAGTCCTTGAACTATATTTCAATGTAGTCCTTCTATTAATTCAAGATCAATGACAACATTGAACATTTTCATATAGTTTATGGACAAAATTGAATATGTACCAAAAGTTGATGAATTATGTTGAATAAATTAAAATTTTAGGACTTAGACTAAAGTTCATGGATCATATTGAACAAGTTAAAAGTTTAAAAGCCACATTACACATTATGCCAAAATTTAAGAATTATTTGTATCATTTTCCTTTTCTCTTATATCATTTTTTTTTTTTTTATCATGTGGTGAATTTGAGTTCCGATTCAGCCCATGGTCGAAACCGGGTCAAAGCCTTGATACAGATCGATTTACAAAGCCAGTGTTATAATTCCTGGAGTGGTATATTCAGAAGTCTGATATTAACACTCGAGCAAAGATCATTTATAAAAAAATTGAAGTCATACAACGTAAACTTATTACCTGCTTCTTTTCAAACTCTCGTGCGGCCCAAATAACCCATTAGCTAGATCTTTAACCCCATTCTCAAAGATCGAAATCCTCAACCCCCGATGAGATTGACTACTCCCGTCGGCGTCTCCATTCGGTGCCGATCCATTCAAACCGTCGTTTCATGCAAACAAGAGTAGTTATGAAATTTATGGCTAAGGTATCAATGGTTGAGATTCGTTGCGGTGCCAACTGAGCGAGGCATAGGATCCTTGTCCACCCAATCCAGTGTGCTCTTTGATAACCTATGGATGGAGCTAAAACTCGGAAAAGTCACGTCTTTTCTTTCCTCTCTTTGCTTCCTTTCGTCTAAAGCTTGGACAAGCAGTGGAGCAAAAAGAGACGGGACTCCAAATTTATTCACTGACAGATCTTGCGGCAAAGAGATGGATCGCCCAGATGAATAGTGCACACATGGGACTAACGTAAGGCTCCACCGTTCCAAGGGCCGAAGGATATTGGTAGAAGTTCTAAGTCTGATAATCACCTAAGACCAGACATTCCAGCAAACTGATCCCCGTTTGGCCATCTTGGGGGTTCTCCCATGTAAACCATCAAGATTAACCATGGAAGACTTAACATGCACCCAACATGAAATGCAGAGCAACAACGAAACTCAAAAATGCCGCGTCACCAGCCAAACTAAAGGCCAATGTGTTGCAAAGTTTTGAGGATGGGAATGAAGAAAGCAATAGGTGGTTTACAAAATTGCAGAACTGCAGTCAGAATACGCTTTGATATGCTCAGAACTTCACCCATTGATTCCAAATGATTGATTCTTTTTTTAAACTTTACATAGGTAAGAAAGCAATCTAGGAAAAAGGGCAAACTTGATGGGAAAGTACACAACTTGCTTGCAGAAAGAGATATTAAGAAAGTTTATTCGTAAAGAAAGTCTGCCGATCAACAGTAAAAAAAGTAACTCTAGGAAGAAAACAAAAGCTTCTCTATAAAAATCTCTGGTAAAACAAAATATCAGAAATCAATAACAAAACTCTAAGAATATAATTTCTCTAACCGAGATAATGTCACCTGAGTTGATAATCTATGAATAAACTATGGCCTTTTATTACCTAATGATGGGATAGGAGCAGGTCTGCAAAGCCATTGCCCAATTGGTGCTACAGAATGGTAACGTCTGAGCAAAGTTCAAAATAAGGTCAGTATATCCATGGATAAGCTAACATGTGGAAGTAACTAAACTTGTAATGCTACACTGATTATTGAACTCTGAGGGCACTTTCCCTGTGTCATTTAAGTGAAGGAACACCAAGTGCCAAAAAATTCCACCATGCTTCATTAAGGATTGCACACCAGAGATGCAATTCTTCTCTATAAGAAGCATTTGAAAGGCATTAGCGGTATCTATCAGCCCAATTTCTCTATAAGCTTCCAAAAGTCGATCTGCAGTAAGAACTGTCAAAGCTTGTGATTGTGGCTTGCTTCCATTGGTCAATGACTTCTCCTACCTCTTTCATATGCCCAAGTATCAGATATGAAGACAGAACACACATAAAGTTTCTACTTGTCATCTTTTGTTTAGTCATCCTCAAAGATTTCCATATTTGATCAACTCTCTCCTTCTTTCCCAGGCTAGCATGGAGGATGACAAGAAAATCATATGTAATCCATTCTCTTTGAGTGAATCCCTTCTCGGCTTCAACCAGCCCACCAGACTCTGAGTTCAAAAGCTGACCTGAGATGACATATATCCTTGTGAGTTGCCTATATCTCTTCCAATCTTCATTTGAGTTAGAATCCTGACTCATTTCATCTAATACTCTTTCAACTTCATCAATCCTAAGCGTAGCAGCATATGAACTAATCCAAAGATTATAGGTGAAGATATCCAGGGCCACTTTCTGGCGTTTCATCTCATCCACAACTGAAGAGACCTTCTCTACCTGTCCAATTGACATGTATAACGTCATCATCTCATTGTAGGTAAGTGCACTGAATGACAGGTTTGAATCCTTTATTTTCTCATAAAGGTCTGCAGCCTTATCACTCATTTTCAAACTAGCATAACTGTGAAGAAGAGCAGTATAAGTTTCACTAGTTTTTGCTGATGTAGGTAGACCTTCAAAGTAGCGCTCAGCAGCATCAACACCAAACACCTTTGTCATCAAGTCTATCCGATCAGCAGAATCCTTGTCTGACAACTCATATCCCTCATCGGTAACCATCCATTCCGAGACCTGCGTGGGCAATCAACAAAAAGGGTCAAAGGCTCATGCATTAAGTTAACAAAAATGAGGACAAATTCAAGAAGGAAAAATGTCTAATTCTATCTTTGAACAACAAACAAAGGGATCCTAACCCTCATTTGTATGATGTTTTCAAAACCCGACTAGTAAATGAACCAATTAAGCCACCAGAAAATTGAAAAGATTATCAGTATGTATAATATATTATGTGCACAATAATGAGATAACAGATTCGGCTTGGTGGTTGGACACACAAAGGCTACACAAAACGAAGTGGCATGGCACAGGTCTGAAACCATATTTGGAGCATTTAGATTCAATTTACTCCTCTTGTCTTGTGATCCTTAAGCAGTTAATATCATGTTGGTCCAATTGAATAGCCAGAAATCTCTTAGGCTAGTGGAGGACACATATCAATGACATGTCCATAGGAGTGTGAGATCCCTGATTCAAGACTAGACATTCAACTTAATACCCTTTTTAATAGAAAACCAGTTTGAACCACTTTTGACACGGTTCAAAAGGCCCTGCTTGACCGAGTCATCACTAGTTCTGTCCAACATTTGACCATTGACAGTGAAACGGTTGAACCAAATCAGACCATGAGTCAATTCCCTGTCAAATTGGTTGAAGCAGCTAATCAATCCACTCTAAAAAAAGTCATTAATGTTAAACGAGCGGCAGCACCAGAAGCCTTCCTTCTCTCCCACCCTACCCAACTCCAAATATAGACCTCAAATTAAGGTCCTTTGATAGTATAAATTCAATGGAAGAGGCACTTTCCATTAAAATGAACAGTGTGGATTTGATTGCTAAAACTAACTAGTCCCTGATATTATTCTCCCCCCCCCCAACACACACACACACACATAGATAGAACTAAAGGGCATTAGTAAACCTGATTGCAGTTAAAAGATTCATTTGCTCTACTGTAGAAATACCTTGGCGTAGGATATTGTGAAAATGAAAACAATAGCCTAGTGAGTGGTCCCCATCAGGTGCTCTACTAATTGAGTAGCCATCCACAAACTGCTAAGGCTTCTGTGTAGTTCTCATCTTGAGTTATGACTTTAAGTTTTTCAATGTGTAGCCAGAGAATTCTTTAGTTACTTTAATGGAGCCTGGTCACGAATATGATCATAATCTCAAAAGACCAAGTGGCATCAAATGGCAAGTCTATGGTGCTGAGCCAGAACTGAGCAAAAGAAGCTACCAAATCAATGCAGTTTCTAGAGAAGTTACTAAGGACAGTGAGACTGACTACAGAATAGTGACAGTGCATTTCTGCCTGGTAGTTTGAGTTTCAATGGAGAGCATAAAAACTCTCTGAGAGAACATTACCCAGTAATATCCTTCTGATGCCAATTGAACTGATCTTACCTCTCATATTTCCTCTCCACTGCTCTCTTCTCTTTCCCTCCTCAATTCGTATCCCTTTCCTCCTATCTACGCACACATCACTCGGATCATCACACTAAAGAGTTTTTCCAAAGGCCACTTAGCCTTCTCCAGCCCCTTTCTACTGGTGTCACCGCGAAGTAAGGTCTTCCAAGAAGACATTTATTACCCATTGTTTCACATTAAACAAGTTCCTCATTTCTTATTTCTGCATGCATCTATCTATTACATTAGCCTTTTCTAATGTATATTCATTTTTCATTGAATCTCTTTGTAAGTCCCCAATGATAATACAAAGCAAAACTCGACTTGATTACACTATTTTTGACAAAAAGGATTGAGCTGCACAAGGCATTGCCAGTCCTATCATTGTGTATTGGATCTTTTATTATGCTCAAAACTGCATTACTCAGAAGAACCAAAGCTCTTCTAGTGTGAATACCGTCTTTACTATAAAACTAGAGACACGAGGAAAAAGATGAAACATGTGAATGATTAGACTCTAAAGAGCACAATCGTCGTTACTTTCAGCTGTTCTCTATCAGTTAAATTGTTCTGCCATAGATTATACACTCAGGAGCAACCCAGTTCTTCTAGATTCAATCAGATGCCTTTTCTCATCATGCTTCACTTAAATCAAAACCAAATCATTTTGTACACAGACTTCACCTCTTAGCCCACACAGAGCATATCCATGCCTCTTTCGAGTAACAGACAGAATTTTTAACCATCATTAACACAGACACAATCTATATATTAATTCAAAATGTCACCTTGATGATCAAAGTTCATTTCACTCCTTCAACATTTCCACTTCCACCCATTTCCACACCAACCAAACGAAAACAAGCGAATCCCACAAAAGAAAAAAAAAAAAAGCAGACGAGGGACTAAGGAAACCCCAACCTCGAGAGCGTGCTTGTAACGCTGAGACTTCCTCAGCTCCTTAGAGATTTGCCGAAGCTCCGGAGCAGATACCTCATTACCCTCGCCGACCCATTTCTGAATAACGTTCGTCACGCTCCGCTTCGGCAGCCTCAGCCTGAAAATCCTGCTCTTCAGGTCATCGCTCCCTTCGATAACCACGGCATCCTCGACCAACTCGTTCCCCAACCCACCTGAAGACAAGAACCTGCGGGAACTCCATCCGTTCGCGGCTCCGAAGCCCTCGACGAATCTCGTTCTGGAGAACGCCAAGAATCGGTATCGAACCACGAGTTCATCGAACCAAAACGCTTGCGAGACGAAAAGGAATATTGGGTACGGCGGGTTCTGCTGCTTACCGTCTGAGCGAGAGGAAGAACGCCCGAGAACCCATTCGCGGCTGGTCGCATGCGTGCTTCTGGCTGCTGTTGGTGACTACTCCGACCACGAAGCACGAACAATCGATGTACTTCTGTGTTTTAATTCCGATCTCGGTCAATCGGTTTGTTCTTCATTTTAATTTTTCTAAATTTCTTTTGAGATAAGTGCATTAAAAATCCTAAAACTTATCATGAAAATATAAGTGAGTTTTAAAATTTTTTTTAAAAAATACAATTAAGTCCTAAAAGTTGTTACAAAAATTTAATCAAGTCATAAAACTTTTAAAATGTTCAATAATGCTTTAAAACTTGTCTCGAAAGTACAACTGAGTACTAAAATTTTCAAAAAATGCAATCATTGGAAAGACTTAGATTGAATCACTTCGATAAATTTTAGGACTTCATTATATTTTTTGAAATTTTTAAAATTTAATTGCACTTTGTGACAAGTTTTAGGACTTAATTATATTTTTTAAAATTTTATGACTTAATTACATTTTCATAACAAATTTTATTACTTATAATACACATATCCCAACTTTTTATCTAAGTTATGATTATTATTATTATTATTTATTTTCGGTTGAAGCATCATTTTATTCATTCAAAAGTGGTACTTGACAAGTATAGATAACAAGAGTCTAAACAATCCCAAAGAGGCAAGGGGGATTAGAGAGCCAGTTGAGTTGAGAGAGAGTGTCCATTTTCGATGGGCTTTGATAATTGCAATTCTTGATTGGCTTCCTATGGGCAATAGGCTAGTGAGATTCTTGTACTTGGGCTAATACCTTTTCACAATCCACAAAGAGGGTCCATAAGGCCCATGAGCTAAGGTTTATTTCTTCTATGATTCTAACTATAGATTTATTGTTAGTCAAAGTCTGCATATGCAAGCTAAAGATCTTTCCTTGCTCTTGCACTTCCTAGATCCATGACAAAGCCCCCATGCAATGCTAGGTTTCAGTCTCAAGTGCAGTGGAAAGCTATCATCTTCTTTGCAAAACCACTTGTAATTAGTTTCCTGTGATCTTGACACACATTAATGACTGGGCGAGTCATTCTCTCTTGTCCATCGATTTGTAGATTGGAGGTTCCAATAGCAATCTTGGAGGAGGGTGTCTTTGACAAGGGCTATGGCATTGGGTCGCCTTAATTGAAACATGAAGGAGCTTTCCAGATTAGCCACAATGTTATTGCAACTCATTCTTGAGACCGTGTCCCAGCTTTGAGGTAAATACTTGGTCAACCCATTTGTCCATTTTTGTTAAATTCAGCAGCTACATGTTCACATTTAACTTTGGATTGATCAAATTTCCTCAATCTAGTTGCATAGGACGAAGAGGTGTTCCTCCTTCTAGCATAATCGATAAAGCAAGTCATGTAGCACATTCCTTTTGTACAAATTCTCCTTCGTGAGTAGAGCATTTTGGCACATACTCCAAAAGAAAGATGTGGATTTTAGGGTCTATATGTAGTTTCCAGATTTTAGTCCATAAGGATCAAGGTGGCTAATGTGAAGAAAATGCTTAATTTGTCTAAGGCTTTGGCTATATTGTGATCGATCTAGTGTACCCATGCTTAACTATTTACTCCCCAATTTAGTTGCCAACCCATACATGTTTACCCCTTTTTAATTATGATCTAATCCGAATGGCTAGTAGTTCTTTCATAATATGCTCATCAAATAACTCATGTGTTCATTCCACAAACTTAACCCTTGGTCAATTAATTCCATTACTCTTTGGGGTTCCTCTCCGTTGACTAGGCCTGTAATGACTTCAAACTCTAGCCAATTTATCCTCTCTAATGCCAATACTCTCACTATTCCCGACCAATCGTTTAGCTTCGGAACTTATCATGTCTCTTGTCATAAGTAGGCTTTGCCATCCCTAGGAAGGGCCGGAACTCTTTTTTATTGTCCATAGATTGCCATAAGGCTAATAGATTCATTTCAAAAGCAAGCTCCATAGGGCAGAATGAGATTATTCAAGTCTCCAAGCTTGTTTGCTAAGCATCACTTTGTTTAAAGTGACTAGGTCCTTAAATAAACACCTCCCTCTATTTTCCTTCCTTTGAGCATTTCTCATTTCTTCCAATACATGCTAGACTTGGATGAGTTTTGCTTCAACCAAAAGGACACAATTTTCAGTTAAATGGCTTTGCACACTAAAATGGGGATCTTGAATATCGACATGGCATACTAAGGTAATGCTTATACCACTATTTTGATTAAAGTCTCCTTTCCCACTTTAGATAACAATTTCTCCTTCCAACCCTCCATTTTCATATTTACTCTCACTAAAATTCATGAGAGCATTTATTTTTTAGATTAATCCCAATTCGAGGGAATGCATAGATATTTCCCAATTTTCTCGATAATTGGAACCTTAGTTCACTCGCCGTATTACTTTTGAGATTATGAGGACAACCCGCACTGAAGAAGACCCTAGATTTATTTAGGTTGATAGCTTGGCCCGATATTAAGCAAAATTAGTTTAAAATGTTTGCCAAATTCTGACACTCTCCCACCGTCCCATCTAGGAAAAAATAGCATGATCTGCAAATAGGAGGTGGACAATTGTGGGGCAATTTTTGTTTTATCTATTCTCTTTCAAACTGTCATCTTCTAATGCTTTCTTCGATAGGAACTTCTAATGCTTTCTTCGATAGGAACGAGAGCACATTAGTCAAGATTATAAAAAAGGTAAGGAGAAAGTAGATCCTCTTGCCTAATTTCCTTGATTATGACCGACACCTCTTCATCCGACATGACTACTAAACCCCAATAATTTCCTCCAGGTCAACTATCACTAACAACTGAAAAAGAAACATCTTCTTAACTTTCTCTATCATTGCTCTTATATTCTTTATTTTCATTAAGAAAATAATATTTGGTCTTTTTAAAGCCACAAGGGCTCTAAGATGCTAGAAAGTCAGGGTAGAACCCAAACCTAACAATTTCAATTCAAAATCTCCCTATATCTTCCAGTGGCCTAAGAGGGCCAACAACCAAAGCTCATTTCTTTTAAGTCATCCTTGACTAAGATTAGAGTCCCATATAGTTGAGTTCCATCTACAACATAAAGACCTCCCCCTTAAGAAATATAAGGGACATCCCTCATCATCTTCTTTGTTATTGGAATATTTCTTGCTTATCTTTGAACTATGGATTGGGTGTTTGGAAGGTGATTCCATCCATGGAGTATTCAAGAGCAAAAATTGAGTTCTCTAATGTATTTTTTCCTGACCCATCATAGTCACTACCTTTCAACCTTTATCCTTCTATTTCAAATCTCCTCTTATTATACTTCCATAGGCCTAGGTTTATTGTGATTTTCTATAATAGTGGGTAACAAATCCTCCATCCTAGTCTGAGGTCTCCAATATGATTTTATCCTCATTTCACTCCAAGAAATCATTTCCATCGAACAGTTCCATAAAGGACTAGTTGTTAGGAAAATCCCTTATGATATTTTGAAGATGACAAAATAAATCAAAAACTACTAATGTATTTAATGGTTGAGTAATAGAATATGCAGATAATAAAACATGTAAATAATATTGTCAAAGTCTATACTTGAAAGAACCAGAAAATAGACTCTATGCTAAAACTGAACTTATTTAAATTGTGTTCAAATCTTAAGGCTAAATATGTTTAGAAGTAGAATATGTTTAAACTTACGTCCAGATTGTAAAGTCTATTTCAGATAGAAGACACTCAAACTCTACTTCCACTTCAGATAGAATTTTCTCAAACTTTACATACGAGACACAAGTCTAGAACATGACAAGGTCTAAAACGAGACACAAGTTCAAAACGTAGCAGATTCAAATAAAGCATGTTTAGAATAAAACAACTTGATAGAACGTAACACAAACCCAAAATATATAACAGCTAGTGATCTGGTTTGGATTCTACATCAATATAGATTTGATTGATTCAATCTAATTGATTAACAATTGATATTAAAGACAATAATTTTATATACGAAGAAGCTCTACTTCTAGAAACCAATATTGTATTTGTATGGGCAATCATAATCAATTTGGGATTCTACTTTTGTCACTCAACAGCTACTAAATCTTCTTGATATAGATCTGTCCAATAGGTAGATTGGAAAACAATTCTCTAGATATTGTTCAATTGCTAGTTTGGAAGTGAATGAGTATTTAAAGAAATCAAGGACCGATGAGCAAAAAAGAGACGGAGTGTAGAATTTATAATTCCAAAGTCTGAGCAAACTTTTATCATACACTTGTCTTCGTGAGCTTAAATGTTTGTGATCGTGAGAGAAATACCAAAAGAATGACTTAGTGAGATAGTTTGATCTACCACTAAGTGTTTGCATTCAAAGTTGTAATTTCTTGTTGATAACATGGTAGAATCTAGCTAGAAGGCTGTTAGCGTGAGAGAGTAGACGTATGCTTGATCTAAGTCGAACCACTATAAATTCCGTGTGCAACATTCTCTTTCATTAACTTTTCATATTTAAGTCTGTTGCATACTTACAGGATTATTCCAAAAATCTGTTCCATCGCATAACATATTCTGAAAATCTACCAGAAGTCTAATGGCTCATTTGTCAAACTTTGATCCTTATTCAGACTTTGCTCGAAATTTATTTTATTCCACATTTATTTGTCAATGTTTATTTTAAACACATATTCACTCCATCTAGGTGTTCATACTAGCACTTTCACTAGTCTCACGTTCTTTCACTTTTAGCCAATACCCTTAATTTCCTACACTAATTTCTTTAGCTTCATTTTCTTTATAGGGCACTTCCTTACAACTAGTAGTGAAATGACCCATCCTCTCACAAGATTAACAAAAGTGGGGAAGATGTCCATACCTAAAATTGATTCATACTTGATCGTCATTGAAATTGACCACCAACCTGAACATGAGTGGCTTTGATAAATCTAAGAGTATTTGAGCTCTCTTCACTTTACATAATTTGTCTTCTTTCGCTTCCATCTTTATTTCTAGCATATTCCTAATCTTAGAGGCCACCTCCTACGTCACGTTCTCAATAATCCTTACTAAATACAAATCATGCACTTGTACCAAAAATGCACAATGAGTGAAAATATGATGATGGATGGATAACTTAGGATTCAGTTATTGGAGGATGAGTAAATTACTTAAGAAAGACCTTCAGTTGCTTGCCAATACTCTCTTTTTTTTTTCTTTTTTTTTTTTTTTTTCGCTTTCTAATTGAAATGTGAAAGTAAATTGTCCTGGTTGGATTTAATCACTCACTACATTTTTCATTTTCTAATTCTTCCTCATTGTAGAGAAGATTGCTTGAAAATTGACATTGGGCCTAGAGTAGATTTTAACTAGCAAATTCAAGTTTCATTCCTTCATTTTCTCCTAAGGAATTTCCTCACATACATTGGCTATGGGATTCTTAGACCACATTCTTCCCATATGTCTACATATGACAGCTAGTTTGTGCTCTTTAAACCTCTTACTCTCTGTATTACTTACTATTTTGCTATAATAAGGATATTACTTCTTTAGAAAACAAAATAGTAGAGCAACTGAGGGAAATGGCAATCCAATCTAAAATGCACATTGGTAGCATGCAATGGAATAAGGTATAGCTCCAATGCCCTACTTGAATTAACTAAGATCTAGCTTAAAAGCATATTGGGGTAGTTGCTGAAGTGCAAAAATTATGGATGAAGGGAGCTCTACAACCAATTGACCTAAACAATTTAGGTTTAACATGGAGGAGGTTAAATCTGGCATTTTAGGGCAGAAATTGGGTGTAAGAGAATGGATAAGTGCCCACTAAGAGGCGAAAGAACGAAAGTGTAGATTGTGTTTGGCCATGGGTTTGGGGTAAATGTAGTATGGATTTTGTGAGTGAATATTGAAATAGCTAAGAGAAGATGCATTTAGCGATGGGAATGGGTGCCGTGGGTAAGGAGAGAGGACAATTAGGTTTGTATAGGTTGATGGAGTGTGTGGATGGACTATGAGATCCCGAAACTATCAACTACCCCAACCTAATTCATGATGAGCCCACCAACTTCCTAGCAAAACTTTTAGGACAAATTATCACCATAAATATAGGTCACTCTCAGAGGGAAAAAGGACTCTCATTGGGGAGAGAGAGAGATAGAGAGATCTCCAACATAACTTTTTGCTTGTTGATGATGCTGATCATCGAAGCATGTGAGGATTTTGGTTATGGATTTTATTTAGCCCCTTTTCTAACTATCATTTTTATTAAATTTACATCACAATTCTTGCACATTGTTGCCTATAGAAAAAAGTACAAAAAATGTCATAAATCTATCATATTAATACCAATTCAGTAATAAATCAATTGGATCAATTTAGTTATAACATTTTTATATTTTGCCAATTGAGTCAATTCGACCAATTTAAATAAAAAATTGTTGATGCAGATGCTAGTTGTCGTGTTGGTGCTAATATTAACAATTTTTAAAATATTTTTGATTTCTTTTCTTTTCTTTTCTTTTTGTTTTTTCCTCCATGGACAGCAAATGTCATTGGAGCCCGTCGGCCATTAGGTGAGGGTCGCGAAGCCCTCATTTAACCTCATCGAGATATGGGTGATGCATAGGTAGTTTACCTATGCCATAGCTGGTGGCGGGTGAAGGTGGCCTTGCCCTAACCATTGCCACGTAGTTGCAGACGAAGGCGACCATGGCCTCACTAGCCACAAGCTAGGCCGCCTTCACTTGTGGTTGTAGGCCATGGCGAGGCTAGCCTTGCCTAACCTTGCCTACATCTAGGCAAAGGTTGTGACCCTTGCCTAGTGCTCGGCGAGCTCTAATGACCCTCACCTGCCACAATGGAAATAAAAAGGAAAAGAGAATAAAAGAAAAATAAAAAGAAAAAATTAATAAAAAATAAAAACTTAAGAAAAATTGTTAAAAAAATTAATAATAAATTATTTATGTCATTGCTGGATTGTCAGCCATGCAACGTAGGATGACCAATATCTATGTCAGCAATTTTCGATTAAAAGTAGCTAGATTGACTCAATAGGCTAAATACAAAAATAGTTAATGACCAAATTGATTCAATTGAAATGTTTATGAGTAAATTACTACTAATGCAATTGGTTTAAGACTTTTTTGATACTTTTCCCACTGCCTATTTTTCGAAGCTACTTTAAGGTTACTTTTAGGGTCGTCTAAATTAATTGATCAATCACATTTTGTTTTTCATTAACTAATTATTTTAGGCCATACAAACAACCATTTTTAAGAAAATATTTTGTAAGTCATTTATTTATTGCAAAATAAATGGAGTCTTATTTTGCGGTTTTCAATTTCCCAACTCTCATATTCCTTTAATCCTAAGGATATTAATAGCTATTGCTAAGACTATAGCATGGTGTCTCTGTATCTGTACCATAACTTTTCTTGGTCATATGCTCGAATTGCGATTCATATTAAATTCGAATGAGGGCCCATAAACCAAAATTATATAATTCCAAAGTACTATATTGAATACTCTAACTTTTGAAGACCAGAGGCGCTATAGTGCAATCTTTTATTGCCCCCACCCCCATGTGCACATAGTTATAGCTCTACAACCGTCGGTGACTAGACCAAAGCTGTCTCCATTTATTTCATGAATGAATATATTTAGAAAGTATTTTTAAAGAAATATATAAATCATATCTCTTGAAATAATTTATCAATGAAGTTTTTTCATTATCGATGATAATTTGTCGCTTAACATTTACATGAATGATGATTTTTTATTAATTTATTTTCTTAAGCAATACAAGTGATTATTTTAGAAAAATATTTTTTAAATTATTCATTTTCCTTCAAACAAAAACGTCAAGATTGTGGGTGTTTCACATGAAGTGGGTGGTCTTGGGTATAATGTAAAGGTACTTTCTGAGAAAATATAAAAGTGAGACAAATGCACTTTTCTTCTAAATGATTAAATAATGCGACTTATTAGAGTGCCACAAACAAACATTCTTAAGATCGCACAAGAAAAAAAAAAACACATTTCTCAGTAACACGTGATCGAAGTTAAATTCAGTAACAGCTGGAAAAAAGAAGAAGAGATAATTAAATCGGGAGTCCTAAAAACTTGTCTCGATTAGATATTTTAGCCCTAAAGATTTTTTTTTTTTTTTGTCTATTTAAGTTTTAGAATTTACTTATGTCGTGCATCTCAGAAATTTCATAAAAGTCATTTTATTTTTAATGGTCAGGGAAATACCCACGTGTTTTTTTTATCTAAAAAAGAAATCTCAAATTGATACTTCACCCAAATGTAACCTTCATTAGCATTCCATCCATTATACCGTTAAAATGCATATAGACGAGCCCTCAAGAATGCGTGAGCATTCCATTACCATTTTGGCCGATGTACTGTTAAAATAAGTCAATGCACCTGAAATTTTTTCAGGTCAGATCCTGTCATTCCTATCATTTTCCACGTCAAATTTGCTTGACAATTGTCTACTATGCATGTCGACACATATTCATCTTAACGGCTTACCGGATTGAATGCTAAACATTTAAAAAAGGTCACGGTACTGTTTCAGAATTTCTAAAGAGACGAAAATTAGTTTGAGTCATCCAACATCTCCTGAAAATTTACTAATCCATAATCATCCGCCTCTCATTTACCAACCTTCTCCCATTGATAAAAAAAGTCTCGTTGAAATTGTACAAACAAATCCAAAACCTAAGTAGCACCGACACTAACACACAACACAATATGTCATGTTTCTAAAAAAATATAATATTCCGAACACGTTAGGACATGGATATTCAATATTTATTTTTGTATATACATGATAAATTATCATTTTTATGATTATTTCAATCAAATTAATTTGATACAAATTCATAAATAAATAAATAAATGATAAAAAAAAGTCTAGAATGAATTTACATTAAAAACATTAATCTATAATTTGTTAATATAATTCATTGTTTCAATTTGACAATTGATAATTTCTTCCCCCTTTATTATTTTCATTATTTTTACATATTTATATTTTGACCCCTCATTTAATGAAAATATTTAAAATTAACCCGTGAGTTGGAATTGTGTATTAGAATTTCGGACTCACATATAGGAGCGTGTCAGAAGAATTGACCATGTGTCGAATTTTTGGACATTTGTTGACTATGTGTCAAAGTGTTATCCGATATTCTAACACAACATGAAAGCTTCCAGAGAATGTTGGTACTTCCTACTCTATAGGAGCCTATTTACATTGTGGATGGAGCACAGCCTTTGTTAAAGAAAAAGTCTCTTTTGAAAATTTGTTTGTGCATAACAAAAGGACATTAAAATTATCATACCGTTACTAGGAAGATTACATGTCATGTCAATGAAATCCTCTGTACTATCACGACACCTCTTCATTCGACATAACTACTAAACCCTAATCATTTCCTCGAGGTCAACTATCACTAACAACAATAAAAGAAGCACTCTTCTTGACTTTATCTATCATTGCTCTTCTATTCTTTATTTTCATTAAGAAAATAATATTGGGCCTTTTTAAAGCCGCAAGGGCTCTAAGATGCTAGAAAGTCAAGGTAGAATCCAAACCCTAACAATTTTAATTCAAAATCTCCCTATATCTTCCGATGGCCTAATAGGGCCAACCACCAAAGCTCATTTCTTTAAAGTCATCTTTGACTAAGGTTGGAGTCCCATGTAGCTGAGTTCAATCTACAACATAAAGACCTCCCCCTTAAGAAATATAAGGGACATCCTCCTCATCTTCTTTGTTATTGGATTTTTTCTTGCCTATCTTTAAACTCTGGACTAGGTGTTTGGAAGGTGATTCCATCCATAGAGTATTCGAGAGCAAAAATTGAGTTCCTTAATGCCTCTTTTCCTAAGCCATCATAATCACTACCATTTGACCTTTATCCTTCTATTTCAAATCTCCTCTTATTATACTTCCATAAGCCTAAGTTTATTGTGATTTTCTATAACAGTGGGTAACAAATCTTCCATCCTGGTCTGAGGTCTCCAATATGATTTTATCCTCATTTCACTCCAGGAAATCATTTCCATCAAATAGTTCCATAAAGGACTAGTTTCACGTTCTTTCACTTTTAGCCAATACCCTTAATTTCCCACATGAATTTCTTTCGCTTCATTTTCTTTATAGGGCACTTCCTTACAACTAGTAGTAAAATGACCCATCCTCTCACAAGATTAACAAAAGTGGGGAAGATGTCCATACTTGAAATTGATTCATACTTGATCATTGTTGAAATTCACCACCAACCCGAACATGAGTGGCTTTGATAGATCTAAGAGTATTTGAGCTCTCTCCACTTTACATAATTTGTCTTATTTCGCTTCCATCTTTATTTCTAGCACATTCCTGATCTTAGAGGCTACCTCTTACATCACGTTCTCGGTATGTACTGAAAATGCACAATGAGTGAAAATATGATGATGGATGGATAACTTAGGATTAAGCTATTGGAGGATGAGTAAATTACTTAAGAAAGACCTTGAGTTGCTTGCCAATACTCTTTTCTTCTTTTTTTCGCTTTCTCATCGAAACATGAAAGTAAATTGTAATGATTGGAGCTAATCACTTGCTACATTTTCTATTTTCTAATTCTTCCTCATTGTAGAAAGGATTGCTTGAAAATTGACATTGGGCCTAGAGTAGAGTTTACCTAGCAAATTCAAGTTACATTCCTTCATTTTCTCCTATGGAATTTCCTCACATACATTGGCTACAGGATTCTTAGACCACATTATTCCCATATGTCTACATATGGCAGCTAGTTTGTGCTCTTTAAACCTCTTAAACTCTATATTACTTACTTTTTTGATGTAATAAGGATATTACTTCTTTAAGAAACAAAATAATAGAGCAAGTGAGGGAAATGGCAGCCCAATCTAAAATGAACATTGGCAGTGTGCAATGGAATAAGGTATAGCTCTAATGCCCTACTTGAATTAACCAAGATCTAGCTTAAAAGCATATTGGGATAGTTTCTGAAGTAGAAAAATTATGGATGAAGGGAGCTCTACAGCAAATCTACCTAGATGATTTAGGGTTTAACATGGAGGGGGTTAAATCTGGCATTTTAGGGCAGAAATTGGATGTAAAAGAATGGATAAGTGCCCACTAAGAGGCAAAAGAAAGGAAGTGTAGATTGTGTCTGGCCATGGGTTTAGGGTAAATGTCGTATAGATTTTGTGAGTGAATATTGAAACAGCTAAGAAAAGATGCATTTAGTGATGGGAATGGGTGCCGTGGGTAAGGAGAGAGGACAATTAGGTTTGTATAGGTTGATGGAGTGTGTGGATAGAGTATGAGATCCCAAAACTACCAGCTAGCCCAACCTAATTCATGATGAGCCCACCAACATCCTAGCAAAACTTTTAGGACAAATTATCACCATAAATATAGGTCACTCTCACGGGGAAAAAGGTAAGACTGTCATGGGAAAGAGAGAGAGAGAGAGAGATCTCCAACATAACTTTTTGCTTGTTGATAATGCTGATCGTCGAAGCATGTGAGGATTTTGGTTATGGATTTTATTTAGCCCCTTTTCTAAATCTCATTTTTATTAAATTTACATCATGATTCTTGCACATTGTTGCCTATGGAAAAAGGTACAAAAAATGTCATATATCTATCATATTAATACCAATTCATTCATATGACAGGATCCCTCACCCGCCACAATGGAAATAAAGAGGAAAAGAGAATAAAAGAAAAATAAAAAGAACAAATTAATAAAAAAAAGTAAAAGCTTAAGAAAAATCATTAAAAAATAATAATAAATTGTTTATGTCATCATCGGATTGCAAGCCATGCAATGTAGGATGACAATATCTACGTCAGCAATTTTTGATCAATAGTAGCTAGATTGACTCAATAGGCCAAATATGAAAATAGTTAAGGACCAAATTGATTCAATTGAAATGTTTATGAGTAAATTACTACTGATGCAATTGGTTTAAGATTTTTTTGATACTTTTCTCGTTGCCTATGTTTCAAAGCTACTTTAAGGCTACTTTTAGGGTCGTCTAAATTAATTGATCGATGTCGTCTAAATTAATTGATCAATCACATTTTGTTTTTCATTAACTAATTATTTTAGGCCATACAAACAACCATTTTTAAGAAAATATTTTATAAATCATTTATTTATTGTAAAATAAATGGAGTCTTAATTTTGCAGGTTTCAATTTCCCAACTCTTATATTCCTTTAATCCTAAGGACATCATTAGCTATTGCTAAGACTATAGCATGGTGTCTGTGTATCTGTACCGTAACTTTTCTTGGTCACATGCTCGAACTGCGACTCGTATTAAATTCGAATGAGGGCCCATAAACCAAAATTATATAATTCCAAAGTACTATATTGAAATCTCAACTATTGCAGATCTCGAGCGCTATAGTGCAATCTTTTATTGCCCCCTCCCCCTTCCCCACCCCCATCCCATGTGCACATAGTTATAGCTCTACAACCTCATTGACTAGACCAAAGTTGTCTCCATTTATTTCATGAATAAATAAATAAATTTAGAAAATAAATTTTTACAAAATATATAATTCATATCTTTTGAAATAATTGATCAATGATTTTTTTTTCATTATTGATAATAATTCTTCACTTAACATTTACGTGAATGATGACTTTTTTATTAATTCATTTTCTTAAGTATACAAGTGATTATTTTTAGAAAAATATTTCTTAAATTATTCATTTTCCTTTAAACAAACATGTCAAGATTTGGGGTGTTTTACAAGAAGTGGGTGGTCTTGGGTATAATGTAAAGGTACTTTTTGAGAAAATATAAAAGTGAGACAAATGCACTTTTCTTCTAAATGATTAAATAATGGGACTAATTAGAGTGCCACGAACAAATATTCTTAAGATCGCAAAAGAAAAAGAAAAAAAAACACAGTTCTCAGTAACATGTGATCGAATTTAATTGCAGTAACAGCAGGAACAGGAGTCCTAAAAACTTGTCTCGATTAGATATTTTAGCCCTAAAGATTTTTTTTGTCTATTTAAAGTTTTAGAATTTACTCATGTCGTGCATCTCAGAAATTTCATAAAATCCATTTTATTTTTAATGGTTGGAAATACCCACATGTTTTTTTTTTTCATCTAAAAAAGAAATCTCAACTTGATACTTGACCCAAACGTAACCTCCATTAGCATTTTGTCCATTATACCATTAAAATGCATATAGATGAGCCTGCGCAAGAATGCGTGAGCATTCCATTACCATTTTGGCCACGGACCTGAGCAAGTCCTTAAACTGCTCCCTCAAACTGGAGACGTAACTCGAGTGGTTTCTCTCGGAGTCAACCCTCAAACCTAAAAAGAGGGTAATGATAAACCGTCAGGGCCTTGTAACCAACTTGGTATTTCCCTCGGGCCTGATCCACCGCTTTGCCTTCTCCTAACATACTGGGTTGGTAATGGGGAAATGAAGGCAGCTGGTTTCTCTCGAAGTCAACCCGATGTCCTGTTAAAATGAGTCAAGGCACCTGAAATTTTTTCAGGTCAGATCCTATCATTCCTATCATTCTCCACGTCAAATTTGCTTGACAATTGTCTATTATGTGTGTTGACATGTATTCATTTTAACAACTTACCAGGATTGAATGCTAAAAAATTTAAAAAGGTGACGGTACCGTTTCAGAATTTCTAAAGAGACGAAGATTAGTTTGAGTTAAATGTTTTGCTATCATGCGACACTGGTTTTTGAGAGACAAAATTTCGTGGCATGATTTTCTTTTCCATAAATTAGAAAAAATCGAGTGAGATTTTCCAAGTTTCAGAATATCTTAATTTAGAGCAAGCCTTCATGGCCGGTACTTCCTTGTTTCTCTTGATGAGAAACGTGAAATCTCGAAAATTCTAGCAAGCGAGTCATGATCATCCATACTTGCACGTGACATTAGTCCTAAGGATATTATTATTACCTAGTCCTAAGGCTTATGGTATCTATAAATCTAGAGTTAATATCACTAAAAATCTCAAACCGATACAATCGTGATAGATTTATCTTCCGTCGGTTTCCGTTAAATTTTATTATCAAATTACTGAATTGAACAACATGTGTCAATTAACATGTGTACCGATTTTAAGTTTTATTATATTCTTGTCACTGTATGATGAATAAATGTCACAAATTTTGAACTCTTTGTTAGACATCAGTGAAGGGCTCACGCCGCCGGGGTCGTGTGGTTCTACGATTCTAAAGTTGAGATCCCATGACCCTAGGCAGCTATCGCCTCAGGTTGCAAACATAGGCGAGGCTAGCCGGTGATCGGACCAAAGCTCACCAGTGACGTCGCGTGAGGTGAAAATGGTGAGGGCAATAGTGAAATTTCCATACTCGCCCTGCCTTTTCATGGTCACGTTCTAAAATTGGGATTGCATATTAAATTAGGATGAGGGGCCCGTTATCCAAAATTAAATAATTTTTAAAGTGGAATATCGAGATCTCAACTTCCGAAAATCACGAGATACGGAGCAAAACTTTTCCCGCTCCCCCCATGTGCAGGGAAGCTGTAGCCACTGCCACCGTCGGTGCGGACGCGCTTCGCATGCACGTGTAGTTTTGGATGCTTTGATAAAAGGCTGCGGGTGCTCGCATGGTTACACGGAGGGGTGATCGGTGTAAGAGTTTTTCTAATACGGACTAAATTAATCGATATTATAATTTATTATTTTTACGGTTACCGTAAAACAGGGTTGGTTTAAGGTGAAATAGAAGGTTTCTTAATTAGTATAATATGGGCATTTAGTGTGTGGGCGAGTTGAGCTTGCCGCAATGAATGAAAAATTTGCTAAAACTTTATAAATAGTGCTCAAGTCTCTCCTCTAACTCTAATTCTCACATGTATCCTCACCTAAGGGCGTTTACCTAACGCTAAAGTCTCTCCTCTAACCCTAATTTTCACATGTACCCTCACGTTTCTAACCCTAATTTTCACATGTATCTTCACCTAAGGGCGTTTACCTAACGCTAAACGTGAGGGGAGCCACCTCATTGAGCCAGTGATACGGAGGACAATAGAGGAAAAAGACTTGATGCGTGGATCCCCTTGATATGTGTGGATAATCATTTTTCTACTTCCGCTTTATATTTGATGGATCACAAAACAGGTGCGTTAATCTTTCTACTCTATTATGCATGTTCTTAATCTGGTTATGGAGATCTTGAGATTACGCAATTTGCGTCTTACAATCGGTTCTCGGATCGGAAATTAGAAAGCTATCTATTTTTTTGCTCCCGATTCCGGATTCTGTTAGAGAACTTGTTTTTCTTTTGTTTCCTTTTATGGGTTTCATTTTTTACTGCAATATAATGGGTAATGAAGTGGTTTGAAGTAGAAAAGATGAACCGGGGGGTGAGCAAGGGTTGTGGAGGTCGAATGAGTGAGGGTGAGCTACAGATTGAGTCGTGAAGTATCTGAATGAGGTTAGAGAGAACAAGAAAAAATGTGTCAAGAGAAAATTAGAGTTTTTATGCTTTATGAGATCGGTTCCAAATTCGATCCGGTTTCTAAGTGATTCTTTATTTGAAACCGAGAATTAGACCGGTTCCTACTAGTTCCAAAAATTTGAAATCGGAAGTGGATCGATTTTCAAAGCGGTTCGGTTCACTTCTCAAATAAAACCAGTTGGATTATACAACTCTAGCTATATGGGCCTAGTGAGAGGACCTTCTTGTAAATAAATAACAAGAAAAAAAAAATAGTGAAAGCAGGAATCCTAAAAACTTTGGGTCGGCTAGACGTTTTAATCCTATAGCACTTCCTTCTTTATTTTTTTTTTTTGTGTATATAAGTCTTGAAAGTTTTGACATGCGGTCCATCTCACGGGTTGCGTCAGATCCGCTTTTTTTCATGGACGGCGATGGCAACGTGCTTATTTTTTGCGTTGATATCATTAAAATATTCGAATTAGTATTACTTGGACACACGTTCACTCAAAAGTTGATTATCCACTCAAATAGAATTTTTTATTTTTAAATTGGTGCACATGATACATTAATCTCAAATTGGTTACCAGACTCAAATTTATCATATTTTAAAATTATGTTCCAATATTTTTATTAAAATGTATACTGAGAATCCATGCGTCTCATCATTATATTAACATTCCCTTAAAAATGCATACAAGTCAAAGCCGTCTGAATTTTCCTCACCCCTCCTAGTCCATCCTGTAGTCATCTGCCATGCGTGTTGACACACCATCATTTCGACAGGGTACTCAACAAAATGCTGACAAACAAAATAAATCTTGGACCATGGGCACCGGATCAAGACTTTCGGATCAAACAATAAATAATTTGGGATAAATTCGTCACGGGGATGCTGTCCCGTGATCACCACAGAAATTTCAATCACATCAATTTGGTGTTTTTATAGAAAAATCTCCTGTGATTTTCTTTTTTGAGAAATTAGAAAAAAAAAACACAATTCTCAGTAACATGTGATCAAATTTAATTTCAGTAACAACAGGAATAGGAGTCCTAAAAACTTGTCTCGATTAGATATTTTAGCCCTAAAGATTTTTTTTGTCTATTAAGTTTTAGAATTTACTCATGTCGTGCATCTAAAAAATTTCATAAAATCCATTTTATTTTTAATGGTTGGAAATACCCACGTGTTTTTTTTTTCATCTAAAAAAAAAATCTCAACTTGATACTTGACCCAAATGTAACCTTCATTAGCATTCAGTCCATTAGACCGCGCAAGAATGTGTGAGCATTCCATTACCATTTTGGCTGATGTCCTGTTAAAACGAGTCAATGCACTTGAAATATTTTCAGGTCGGTTCCTGTCGTTCCCATCATTCTTTGCGTCAAATTTGCTTGACAAGGTCAAGGTACTGTTTCGGAATTTCTAATGAGACGAATATTAGTTTGAGTTAAATGTTTTGCCGTCATGTGACACTGGTTTGCAAGTTTTTGATAGACAAAATTTTGTGGCATGATTTTCTTTTTCAGAAATTAGAAAGAAACCGAGTGAGATTTTCCAAGTTTCATAATATCTTAATTTAGAGCAAGCCTTCATGGCCGGTGCTTCCGTGAAATCTCGAAAAATTCTAGCGGACAAGTCACGATCATCAATACTTGCACATGACATTAGTCCTAAGGACATTATTATTACCTATTCCTAAGGCTTATGGTATCTATAAATCTAGAGTTAATATCACTAAAGATCTCAAATCGATATAATCATGACAAATTTATCTTCCGTCAATTTTCATTAAATTTTATTGTTAAATTACTGAGTTGAATAACATATGCTAATTAACAGATATACCCCTTTTGAATTTTACTCTTTTCATTTCATGGTATGAAAAATAAATTTATCACCAATTTTGAATTCTTTATTAGACACCAGTGAAGGGCTCAAGTCGCTAGAGTCGTGTGATTCTAGGATTCTAATGCTAAGGTCGTGTGACGTTAGGCAGCTGTCGCCTCAGGTTGCAAACTTAGGTATCTGTCGCCTCAAGTCACGTGACCTTGCCAGTGATCGGATCAAAGGTCGCCAGTGACATCGCGTGAGGTGAAAATGGTGAGGGCGATAGTGAAATTTCCATACTCGCCCCGCCTTTTCATGGTCACGTTACAGAATCGGGATGCATATTAAATTAGGACGAGGGGCCCATTATCCAAAATTAAACAATTTTTAAAGTGGAATCTCGAGATCTCGACTTCCGAAAATCACGAGATACGGAGCAAGACTTTTCCCGCTCCCCCAAGTGCACCGTCGGTGCGGACGCGCTTCGCATGCACGTGTGGTCTTTGGATGCATTGATAAAAGGCTGTGGGTGCTCACGTGGTTATTACGGAGGGGAGATCGTTTCCGGGACCTGAAATCGAAAGGCTATCTATTTTTTTGCCCCCGATTCCGGATTCTGCCGGAGAAATTGTTTTTTTTTTTGTTTCTTTTTCTGGGTTTCATTTTTTACTGCAATGTAATGGGCAATGAGGTGGTTCAAAGTAGAGGTGATCCGATTCGAGGTGGATAAGATTTAGACCTGAACCCTGTCTCCGATTCTATTATAATCGCTTTCCCTTTTTTAAATGATATACCCGACCCTGTTTGTTTAAACTCGGTACTCATCCACTATGTTTTTCCAATCTGGTTTCAAGGTCAATTATGTATCCATTGAAACCTGTTTTATAATTTTCCGATATTCTATATAATTTCAAATTTTATATTAATACGCAAAATAAATAACGTAATTCTCCTAATATGTATCGAAACATTAAGCAATTATAATAAATAAATATATGAACATTTTGACTAAACGAAAAATTAAGAATCCATATGGCTAATTATAATAAATAAAATTATAAGGCAAAGAATTAGTAATAAATATAGGTCTAATATTAGTTTTATTCCCATAATTATTACATGAAGTTACTCTTTTATGCAAGTATAAATCTTCTTATAAAAGAGAATTTAGGTGAGTCAATCCATGTGATACATAAGAATTTGGCAACGACGAATACCATCTATCTGTCGGACGATGCAAGAGGGAAGCACATAAGGAAGAGGAACGATGAAGGAGGAGTACTATGCGTGTTTGAGAGAGCCAAGAGGAAAATGTCGTGTGATTGTGGGAGTAAGAATAGAAATAAGGGGAAAAAATAAGGTTTTGGACCTATACTTACAAAACTGGTTCCCAAATCGATTCCAAAACCGATCCTGAAACCATTTCCTAGGTGGGTAATCAATCGAATTCAATTTCCAAACCAGTTTAAATCAGTTTCGAAATTTGGGAATCGATTCCTGGACCGGTTTTAACGAGAACCGATTCCCACCCTATTTTCCGAGTGGGTTGGTCCGATTCCCGAGTATACTTGATCCGATTGTACACCCCTAGTTCAAAATAAAAAAAGATGAACCCGGGGGGTGAGTAAGGGTTATGGAGGTCAAATGAGCAAAGGGCAAGCTACGAGAAAGAAAGGAGGGTGAGCTATAGGGGAGAGATTAAGTCGCGAAGTGTCTGAGTGAGGAAAAAAAGATGTCAAGAGAAAATTAGAATTTTTATCTTTATGATATCGGTTTCAAATTCAATATGATTCTTTACTTGAAACCGGAATCAAACCGGTTCTTACCCGTTCCAAAAATTTGGAATTGGGAAGTGGACCAATTTTCAAGGCAGTTTGGTTCACTTAACAAATAGAATCAATTAGATTACACAACTCTAACTATATGGGTAGGGGTGTGCAAAAGAACCGGGATTTGCCTAGATTGCCAAGAACCGAACTGGAACCGCTCGAAACTGGTGGTTCTTAAAGGAATTGGTTCGGTTCTCGGTTCCAATTTATGGGAATTGGTGGGTATCGATCTGGCGGTTCCATGTGCGGACCCATCTACCTACCCACTTGGACCGGACCGATTATATTAAAATAACATATTAATTTTTAATATTATAAAAATGAAATTATAAATTAACAACCCAAATCAAAATAATTAAAAAAATTAATTAAAGTGGAAAAAAAGTCCAAAGTGCATTAAATGGAGAGGCTCTGATCTCTAGTCAAACCAAATGAAGAGGCGTTGAATCTAAAAAGTCCAAGTGCACCTTGACAAAACGTCGAGCAATTGGTGGGTAAAAAGCAAGCACGTGAATAAGCAGGGCTGCAGGAGGAGGAGAAGAATAATAGTTCAGGCGGTGAAGAACCAGTAATTTTGGTTGAAAACCAAAGTTATTTCCTGTTAAGATCGGAGCTTTCGAGAAAATGGTATTATTATTATTGTGAAACCGGTTCTATGAATTCATCCGGGAACTAGACTGGACTGGCGGTCCGATTCCCGAGTTGATCCATTTAACTAACAGGTGAGAGGTCGGGAATCGTCCACTCGGACCATGCATACCCCTATATATGGGTCTAATTGGAGGATCTTCTTATAAATAAATAACAAGCCAAAAAAAAAAAAAAAAAAAAAAAAGAGAGGATAGTGAAAGCAGGAGTCAAAAAGTTTGCGTCAGCCAGATGTTTTAGTCCTATGGCACTTTTTTCGTGTGTATGTAAGTCTTCAAAGTTTTCACATGCGGTCCATCTCACGGGTTGCGTCCGCTTGACTTTTTTCGTGGATGGCAATGGTGATGTGCTTATTTTTTGCGTCGATATTTTAAAAATTTAAAATTAGTACTACTTGGATACATGTTTACTCGAAGTTGATTATCCACTCAAACAATTTTTTTTTTAATTGGTGAACATGATACATTAATCTCAAATTGGTTATCCAACTAGAATTTACCCTATTTTAAATTTTTGTTATGACCTGAGAATCCTCATATAGCTGGCAGCCGGCGAGGTAAACCTAGGGTGACGCTAGCGGATGACCCACCACCCCGACGTCACACTTAAGATCATATGCGGCCAGCAAGATTTGAACTCATTTCCTTATTGCAAAGGATCATGGGAGCCTTATTCAACTGGCCACCACCATGGCGGTGATTACCCTATTTTAAAGTTGTGTTCCAATATTTTTGTTAAAATACATAAGTGTCCTCTCACATATCTTTATGTGAAGAATCCATGCGTCTCACCATTATATTAACATTTCATCCAAAATTTCATTAAAAATACATACAAGTCAAAGATGCCTGAATTTTCTTCTCCATTCCAAATCCATCTTGTAGTTGTCGGGGTATCCAACAAAATGCTGACAAACGAAAATAAATCTTGGACCATAGGCACCAGATCAGGACTTTCGGATCAAATACAAATTAATTTGGGATACATACATCACGGGATGGGACCACCGTAGGAATTTCAATCACATCAGTTGATTTTTTTGAGAAATTAGGAAGAAAACCAAGTGTGATTTTTCCGGGGTCCAACATCTAGACCCATCTTCAATTGCGCATTTCAACATGAAAAATGGTCCCCCACATGAACGATTTTCTCTCAACATCCTATATGATTTCAAATTTTATATTAATACGTGAGAAAATAACGTAATCCTTTAATTTGTATTGAAACATTAAGCACTTATAATAAATAAATACATGAATTTTTTGACTAAATGAAAAATTAAGAATGCACAGGGTTAATTATAATAAATAAAATCATAAGACAAAGAATTAGCGACCAACATGGATCTAATATTAGTTTTATTCCCACAACTACTACATGAAGCTACTCTTTTATGTAAGCATAAATCCTCCTATAAAAGAAAAATTAGACGAGCTAATTCATGTGGTACACAAAAAATTGGCGGCGACAAATATCTCCGTCTATCGGACGGTGCGAGAGGGAGCCGATGAGGGAGGGAAGCAAGTGAGGAAGAGGAATGATGAAGGAGGAGTGCTGTGTGTGTTTGAGAGAGCTAGGAGGAAAAATGTTGTATAATTGCGAGAGTAAAAATAGAAATAAGAGAAAAAAAATAGGGTTTTAGACCTATACTTACAAAACCGGTTCTCAAACCAGTTCCAAAACCGGTCATAGAACTGGTTCCTGGGTGGGTAATCAATCGGACTCAGTTTTTGGACTAGTTTAAACGGGTTCCAAATTTTGGGAACCGATTCCCAACCCTATTTTTCGGGTGGGCCAGTTCGGTTCTCGGGTATACTTGGTCCGACTGTACACCCCTAGTTCGAAGTAAAAAAGATGAACTCGGGGGGGTGAGTAAGGGTTGTGGAGGTCGAATGAGCAAGGGCAAGCTGCAAGAAAGAGAGGAGGATGAGCTATAAGGGAGAGATTGAGTCATGAAGTGTCCGAGTGAAGTTAGAGAAAAAAAAGATGTTTAGAGAAAATTAGAATTTTTATCTTTGTGATATCAGTTTCAAATTCAATTTGGTTCTTAGGTGGTTATTTACTCGAAATTGAAAATCAAATCGGTTCCCACCCGTTCCAAAAATTTGGAATCGGAAGTAGACCAGTTTTCAAGGTAGTTCAGTTCACTTCACAAATAGAATTAGTTTGATTACACAACTCTAACTATATGGGTCTAATTGGAGGACCTTCTTATAATTTAGTAACAAGCCCCCAAAAGAGAGAGAGAGAGAGAGAGAGGATAGTGAAAGCAAGAGTCCTAGAAAGTAAAAACTTTGCGTCAGCCAGATGTTTTAGTCCTATGGCACTTTTTTCTTGTGTATGTAAGTCTGATAAGTTTTCAAATGCGGTCCATCTCACGCGTTGCGTCAGACCCGCTTGACTTTTTTCATGGACGGCAATCGCGATGTGCTTATTTTTTGTGTCGGTATCAATAAAAAAATTAAAATTAATACTACTTGGATACACGTTTACTCGAAAGTTGATTATCTATTCAAACAATTTTTTTTTTAATTGGTGAACATGATACATTAATCTCAAATTGGTTATCCAACTCGAATTTACCCTATTTTATAATTGTGTTTCGATATTTTTGTTAAAATACATAAGTGTCCTATCACATATCCTTACGTGGAGAATCCACGCGTCTCACCATTATATTAACATTCCATCCAAAATTTCATTAGATGCCTCAATTTTCTTCTCCATTTCAAATCCATCTTATAGTCGTCGGGGTATCCAACAAAATGCTAACAAACGAAAATAAATCTTGGATCATGGGCACCGGACCGGACTTTCGGATCAAATATAAATTAATTTGGGATAAATATGTCACGAGACGAGGGGGCTTCCGCAGGAATTTTAATCACATCAGTTGATTTTTTTTGAGAAATTAGGAATAAAACCAAGTGTGATATTTCCAGGGTCCAGCATCTAGACCCGTCTTCAATTTGCGTATTTCAACACGAAAAATGGTCCCCCGCGTGAACGATTTTCTCCTCTGCGCTGGTGCCGTTCACAGCAGAGAAACTCCTCCGTAGCCGGTACTTCCCCTTCTCGCTGTTCTCTCTGACGAGAGAGAGAGAAGCGTGCGCTCTCGTCGCCATCCGCCCTGTTCGATGCTACGCAGTTCCCACGTTGGTTGTCGTCTTGTTCTTCTCTCTCTCCACTCTGCAAAGTTTGCATCTTTGTGGGGACGCAGTGATTTGAACGAGACGGGCTCTCGCCAGCGTGGGTGGGGGTGGTTTGGCTTTGGTTGGAGCTTTCTTGCCTTTTGTCGGGCTCTCTCTTGCTTCCCGAGGAGGAGTATAAAGACCCCATTTGAGTTTTTGCCGTCCCTCTTTTCGTCCGTCTCTCTTGAAGAGCCGTGCCGCCACCCCGCTGCTGCAACAAGGAACACTGAGCGCGGCCACCCATCTCCCCGTTTTCGCTGGGCTTGCGGCAAGAGCCTCTCTGGGTTTTCTGGGGTGTCGTTTCTTGATCCTGTGATCAGGTGAGAACGGTTAGATCTGTTTGCATTTTGCTCCGGATGTGTGTTTTGCGTCGATGGCTTCGTTGCTGATTAGGAATGTCGAGATAGAGGATCGTCCGTGACCCGGAAGGTTGCAATGTGTCAATGCTTAGTGTCGGCTCGAGTGGGAACTTATTCTGTTTCTGATCGGTTCTGGGTTTTGAGGGAAAAGTGCGTTTCTTTTGATTTGTGAGATGCAAGATCGTCCGGGTTCGGCGTCCGGTTCTGTGAATCTGAGCAATGGGCTTGAATGTTCGGCTTGTGTTCGCTCGCATTCCTGATTTTACCCCGTGATGCGGTTCGAAATACTCGTGTGTCAACCCGAGCTGGCTTCCGCGCATTGATTTCACGTTCTTTGTCCGCGTTTACTAGTTAATTCCAGACTTTGGACAACTGGGAATGGACCACCCTGAGTTGGTCAGCGGTTCCTTGAGCCCGTTAATGCTACACAGGAACTGTTCCATGCTGATGATTGCCACTTGACCAAATGAATTACGCGCCTCTTACTCAATTGAGTGTGCTATTATAAGCTTTGAAAATGTTTCTTTTTTGCTTGTTCCATAAGTATTGTACTCCTCCCACGTTCGTCTGTTCCCATCACTTCAGCGAACTATTTAGGAGAAATGGTAAGGCCGACTGTCAGTGTCGTTGCGACTAATTAAAAAATGTGATGCAATGCTGCCTATTTTAGCTGTAGCTGTTCGATTTAATTAAGTCTCCTCAATCTTTCTATATACAAAGGAGTGTTCTTGGGGGAAGTTATACGAAAAGAATTATTTTAGGGTTGTGTGATCAGATGTCACTCTCTCAAGAATGCATGTTTTATTTTCTTTTCCTTTTAAAGTCTAGTGAATTGCCCTCTTTCTTTCTTCCCTTTCACGTGGGTTATGTCCTTTTCTTACTATAAGTTTCTATTATTTGGAAGAAAGAGTGCACCTTGGACAATTCTGACGTTTATCATCTGGACATCCCTTTAAAATCTGTCTTTCCTCATCCTTTTCGTCTGTTATATATTTATAATTACTCTTCAAAGAAATTGTGCGACTAGTTAGGATAATTTGATCGGGTTATAAAGTCCATTAAGTATGTATTTGAACCTGCACACATGAAACTAATTGATTGTCAAAAAATTGTCTTTCCAGCATGCAGCAACGTGTGGTACCCTTCTCTAGCATAAATAATACTTGAGGGGCAAGTGACTAGTTATGCAGATACTAATGCTTGATATTAATTTTATAAAATACGAAGAAACATCTCAAAGTTTTCTTTTGTTTTTCTTTCTGTGTGTTGGTAGAAGTGGAATGATATAATTAGGTAACTCAACTGTCCTCATATGTTTGTGAATTTGAAACAAATCTGTTTGTTGTCATGTCCTTCACTTACTGGTGATGCTTCCTTTAGGATGTGGAAACTGAAAGTTGCGGAAGGAGCAAATCCTTGGTTAAGAAGTCTGAACAATCATGTTGGTAGACAAATTTGGGAGTTCGATCCAAATTGTGGATCACCAGAAGAGATTCAGGAGATTGAAGATGCTCGTGCAAACTTTTTAAAGCATCGGTTTGAGAAGAAGCACAGCTCAGATTTGATCATGCGAATTCAGGTGAATCTCCACTTCATGTAACCTTGATAAAAGTATAGGTGGTCATGCTCCTTTTGCTGGTTGTACCATTTTGACGTAAGAAGATGCTTTCCACTCTAGAAGAAAGGAGTATGCACGCTACATATGTTTTGGAAGTTGAAACTTTTGGTCCATTGACAGATGAGAACTTTCTAGTCAATGACAATTTCTGCTGCTGCAGTTTGACTTTTGCAACAGAAATAGGATTGTGCTTTGTTGCACAAATAGTGCTTAGCTACTGCAATACTCTCTCCGTGAGATTCTATTTACTCATAAGTTAACTAAAATGGTGTTATCATTTTGATATGGTTATTTTCATCAGATGAATGTGTAGACACTAAAGTAGAAATTTGGAATGATGGCAAACTTCTATCTGCATCTGTATGAAGTTGTTTTTTGTTCTGATGATTCAGTTGCCAGTTTCTCAATAATTACGCCATTTCTTTAATGCCAAGATGTCTCCACATCCATATTCAATTTCTGGCCTCCTTTGAACTGTTTTCCCCAGCTTCAGCTGTGTGAAGATTTAGATTTTCAGACACAAATTCCTTTCTTGTACTCAACTATGGACAGGTATAATGAGAAGTTTGTCCTGGCCTGGCTATGGATAGCTTGAGATACGTTGGTGTGAATATTTTGTTGAGCACATGGAATCTTACAAAATAGTCGCACCACATCATGATCAACAAAGATAAATTGCTTGTTAGATTTAACTAACCAGCTGTAGTTAATGATTTTGGCTGTTGTTGTAGTTTTACCCTTCTAAGGAAGCATAGGATAGAACTCTCTTCTTATTCATTAACTAATGAAAGAATTTTCCCATGAGAGGGACGTATATTTGCAGTAGGTCTCTTTTAGATTCTTGCTGACCTGGCTGTTAATACATCTTGAGATATCTGGCCCTTTACAGGAGTGCTTGCTTATGCTTTATTGGTGATGGTTCTTACTGTTTTTACCTCTCTAAAGTCTTAAAACAAATAAACTTAGTCAGATACTTATGCTGTAGTTCAGTACTATACTTCTTTTTCCCTTGCTCTCTAATCATTCAGTTCCTTCATGAGATTGCAGTTTTCCAAGGAAAATACAGGCAATGTAGTTTTACCACCAGTAAAGGTGAAAGACTTGGATGAAATCTCGGAGGAGACTGTAACGCACATATTGAGAAGGGCCATAAGCTTCCATTCAACTCTTCAGGCCCATGATGGACACTGGCCAGGGGACTATGGCGGACCTATGTTTCTCATGCCTGGCTTGGTAAGTGCTCATTCTGCCTGCATTGGAGTTTATTTTGGAGAGGGTATATTTGATCACCTCATTGATTTTGTCAAAATAATTTTATGATGTGGATGCAATTGTCATAAAATAGTACTGTGTCTTTCATACTGTGTGTTAAATTGGTTTGTTAAAGAAGTAACCTTACAAATAAAAGTATCTATAATTTTTGAGTCATGTTAATATATAATGAACACTTCCATTCTATGGATTAGGTAATTGCCCTTTCTATTACTGGAGCACTAAATGCTGTCTTGTCTGAGCAACATAAACAAGAGATGTGCCGATATCTCTACAATCATCAAGTAAGTATTGTATTGTATTGTATCATAATGGCTTTTTTTCTACATCTAGGTGCATCTGTACTAGAAGATTATGTCTATTCTCATTTCTCTGAATTGCTTTTTAGCTGTCTCTGAAGTTCTATTATTTTTCACCTATTATGTAGAACAAAGATGGTGGTTGGGGTTTGCACATTGAAGGTCCAAGCACCATGTTTGGTTCTGTCTTGAACTATGTTACATTAAGGTTGCTTGGAGAAGCTGCAAACGATGGACAAGGGGCTATGGAGAAGGCACGAAAATGGATTCTGGACCATGGCAGTGCTACTGCAATAACATCATGGGGAAAAATGTGGCTTTCAGTTATGGACATATTTTTTAGCTCTTTTGTAGACAAAATGTTCACTTTAACCATGGTTATCTTGCATGCCATAGTGCTCTTACAATAGTTCTTACTGTATACTGTGGCAGGTACTCGGAGCATTTGAGTGGTCAGGCAACAACCCATTGCCCCCTGAGATATGGCTTCTTCCTTACATGCTTCCGATTCATCCAGGTTCTTGCCCATCCTGAGCTTACTTTATTCCATTTGTTCTGTATAAGTAAATGGGTGGTAAGGGAAATCTAAATTACTTATTGAGCAATTTATCAAGCATTGATAATCACATAAAATTAGTTGGCCTCAAACCATCTAACATTCAGACTAGATCATTCATATTGAAACTTGAAAGCCCTGCGACTTAAGTCTTGGCTAAGATAGTGCTTAAAATATATGCCAGGGCATTGTGATCCACTGTGAATATTAAATCGTGTTTGTGGTTGATATAACTAATTTAATAAGCTCAATGGTGTATTTGGGAGGATAAATATAAAGCTGAAGTTTCACTGGAAATCACCAAGGAACTGCAATTCATCTATAGTGCACAATGAGAATTCATTCACATTTTTAATGTTTATTTGTCCTTTTTTGATAGAGTTTCCACTTTTGGATGTTTTGCTTTAAAAGATAGATAGAACACAACATGTGGAGTCAAACATCTTTGCAGTAAATCCCACCTGTTTTGGTGGTCAATTTGTTTATTTTTTCTGGAAGTTGGCATTGCTATAGAAAGTTAGCTAATTAGTGAAAATAATAATTATATGGTACAAATTCATTTTCTTTGTCTGTGCTACAGCCTACTATTCAGCTTGTAAGTTCATATGATAGATTTTGTTATTTTTTGAATACATTTGATCAGGAAGAATGTGGTGCCACTGCCGGATGGTTTATTTGCCGATGTCATACTTGTATGGGAAGAGGTTTGTAGGTCCCATAACACCAACCGTTTTGTCCTTGAGAAAGGAGCTTTATGCAGTTCCTTATCATGAGATAGATTGGAACCAGGCACGAAATTTATGTGCGAAGGTTGGTCAAACTTCAATTACATGATCATACTTATTACGCAAATGTTGCATTGCCACACATGGATGAACAAGAATATACACCTTTGCTTGTATGCAGTGAACGGCTTATAAGACCTCTCAGAATCTGTTATGTTGGATGATCTTGATATTTGAAGCTGATGTTACATATACAGTTTCTTGGTTCTACTTGATATTGACACCCATTCGGTGATTCAAATTTAGCGTTTGCCATCTCATTAGTTGGAGAAAGAGATAGAAGGAAGTTTGTGATCCATACTGCAAACTGTGTTATTGACCAATTAAAATCACTGAACAATCAGCATGGTTCTGACTTACAAACATTCCTGCTTAACTTCTATAGCTGTTTTATCCATGTAAGGTCATGGATTGTGAGTTTGCCAGTTGTCAAAGGGGGTCCTTGCTTGAATTTTGTTAAAGGAAAGGGATCATGTTATGAAAGAAGTTGGGTGGTTTTTTTTGGGCATACGGAGACTCTATAGTAGATGTTGTTGACTGTATGGACATATGGATGGTGTGGTTTTGCTAAATTGACATTTGGAAAAAGTGGAGATAGTATGCATCTGCAATGCTTGACATTACTCTATTTAAACATTTAGGAGGACCTTTACTATCCTCATCCACTGGTGCAAGATATGTTGTGGGCCACTCTGTATAAGGCTGTCGAACCCATCTTATTGAATTGGCCTGGGAAAAAGTTGAGAGAAAAGGCTCTTCGCACAGCAATTGAGCATATTCATTATGAAGATGAGAATACGCGTTATATCTGCATTGGTCCAGTTAACAAGGTATGCATCTACTGCATCTTAACTCCGGTTCTTTCTCTGTTTGAATTGTCTGGTTTATAGCTGTTGCAAGTGCTGAAACTTTAAGTTGTTGATGTTACGAAAAACTATGAATTTTCAATTTGTTGGAATTGAGTGAGTTGAGACTTAATACTCAACACAGATGCTCTAATTTCACTTTACTATGAATGCTTCACTATCCATACGACATATTCACACTTAAGCTAGCCAACGTAGTAGCTTTAGTATGTTCCCACCTCCCTCCACCAGCATCTTTATTTTTCATCTGTCAGATTTTCATACATGATCTGAGAATTAATCAATGAGGGAAAACTAGTATTGTGCTAATGGACTTGGTTTCTTGCAATATGCAGGTGCTGAATATGCTCTGCTGTTGGGCAGAAGATCCAAATTCAGAGGCCTTTAAATTGCATATTCCAAGAATATATGACTATCTGTGGCTTGCGGAAGATGGCATGAAAATGCAGGTGCGAGACAACTTTCTGACACATTCACTAGCATGCACAAGTGATGTCAGTTTAATGGAAATACACTTGGCCTTGTTTTCTTGTCAATTTGTTGGCATGGGTGAACCTGATTCTGTTATGCAGAATGAGTGCTTGTGTACAATCATAGGCTGATTCTGTTGAATGAAGTTACACAGATGCCACTATGATTTAGTGTTGATACCATGTACAATTTTGTCTGTTGTGATCTGTCGAGGGTTTTGGCAGGTTTCTATATCAGGTGTATAAAGTAATACGTTGTCTGCAGGGTTACAACGGAAGTCAATTGTGGGATACTGCATTTGCAACTCAAGCAATTATCTCAACCAATCTTATAGAAGAGTTCGGTTCAACCTTGCAAAAGGCACATACGTACATAAAAAATTCGCAGGTGATTCTCTGCTAATGTTGGTTGTTTTACCACACAGATGACTTTCTGGTTAACTGATTGAGGCAAGTATCATGGTACTTTCCTTTCGACATCTTCTCTTTTATTCGAAGGTTTTAGAAGATTGCCCGGGAGACCTAGATTTCTGGTATCGCCACATCTCAAAAGGGGCTTGGCCTTTTTCGACAGTAGATCACGGATGGCCCATCTCAGACTGCACAGCAGAAGGATTAAAAGTAATTTTCTAAAGGCTGAGTTCTTTATTTATTTATTTTTAATTTGATACATTGTTTTCTTAATCTGCTTGGTCCTTCTCTTCAGGCTGCCCTTGTACTATCAAAAATTCCATTGGAGATTGTTGGGCAACCATTAGAAGCTAAGAGATTCTATGATGCTGTAAATGTCATTCTTTCATTACAGGTACATATGTTGGAGCAAGTCTCTGACTGAGAAGTAAATTGCTCTACTTTATATCTCATGAATTACTACTATATCTATGTCAGTACTTAAAGGAGTTACCTTTGGTCTCACAGTCCTTATGCGTAATCTTGAGTATATATTTTTAGAGCAACCCTAAGAACGCATTCAGAACCCAAAATGAGATGGAATGAATACAAGAGGATAAAGCATCTCACCTTTCTATTAAAGTGAATTGGACCCTACTTTAAAGTAGGCAACTCACATGGTTTAATTCCATGTTCTCTTTTGCTCAAGTAGGTAATGTTTCTCAGCACTAAGAAATACTATTTAAGATATAATATGTATGACTTGTATGACAATTATACCACGCTGTAGGGAAAAGTCGGTGTGGCAGGGAGAATGGAGCGAGTGTCTTATCATTTTTTCCCTACTTTGAGGGTTTTAGGATCTTTTCACTCAAGCCTTATGTACATGGTGTGGTCTTATGTGTTTGAGCATCTGCACTCATGCATGGGTGGGTATTGCTAGGGAGAGACAAGGACCCCGGAACAGGTGGGGTGGGGGGTTGTCTTTATGGAGAACCATAGTAAGGGAGGGTCACTTTTATGAATCATTTTACACCATTTTGCTCGAGTATGTATCAACTCTTCCATAAGATTTAAGTTTTCCTTATATTTTCTTATCATTTCCTTCACTCTTTCTTGGTCTTTCTTTGCTCCCTTTAGCCTATGTCTCTGTCCCATAATCACATCTAACGAACTGTTGAAGATCGTCATTCCACTGGTCCAAACAATCTCCTGAAAAGTGTACAAGAGGGCTTCACCGAAAATAGTTTTTGGAAAATTGTGATGCATCATTTACTATTGCTTTTTGTTCAAATTTGTAAGCATGTGTACAAAGTCTGAAATTATGCCAGAAAACCACTGTCATTCGCTTGACGATTCTAATATAATCATATTCTGAAACCCTTTTCAGTTCATTTTTGCTGATTGACTATTTTGGGCATTAATGGAATTGTTTACTTTATTCCATTTAATTGTGGCTTTCTTTTGCCATTGTGTGATGTGACAGAATGAAGACGGGGGATTTGCTACATATGAACTGACAAGGTCATATGCTTGGTTGGAGGTATTCTTCATATAATCATTTCTCTTTTCCGAAGGAAAAAAATTGAAAATAAATGGGAGAAAAGAACAAAAGGAAAATATTTTATGCAGTATATGAGTTCAATATCCATGCTTTCTATAACAGCTAATGTGCAGGTTTCATCTTCTCCATTTTTGTTCCATGGTGAAGAAAATTGACATAAGCATAAAATACATTTGTGTTGTTTTTTCCAAGTGTATGAGTGTCCAGTTGCTTTGCATGTGAGTACCTGTTAGACATGAAAAAAATAAGCTCAGTGGTAGTCATTTTATTGAATTATGATAGAGTGGGTTAAAGCCCAACATGACTTTGGAAACTGACCAAGCTATACCCACAATTTGAATGCTTGTCCCTGTAATTTTGTCAGTACATCATATATTACCATCAATATCAAATGATCAAATGCAATATTTCCAAATTTAAGGTATTTGCCTGAACTTGCAATTGGGAAAATATATCAAATCATAGAAATTGTGTTCCTAGTCAATGTCAATTATAAATTTTAGAGAGCAAAGAAGTTGATCTGCTGAGTGAGCCAAAATTATCCGCTATTCAACTGGAAACGGAAGGATCCACTGTTTCACCTAGATGCTAGAACTTATTACAGATCAAAAGTCAGTCCTTGTATGGAATGGCAGAGTATGAACCCTTGAAAGTATAGCTGGAACTCATATCAGTTGTACCAAACGCGGCACAATAAAAGAACCTAGTACAACAAAACCTGAACTTATAATTTGCATCCAGAATCGACCTGAATCTAGAAAAGTAGGAACAGGGATGACTAGAATACCGATACAATCATTACATGGAATGACTGAATCCTAGATGCTAGAACTTACTACAGATCAAAAGTTAGTCCTGGTAGGGAATGATGGAACACAAAACCTTTAAAGTAGAGCTACAACTTATTTCAATCATAGCAAATGTGGCACAATAAAAGAACCTAGTACAACAAAACCTGAACTTGTGATTTGCGTCTGGAATTGACCTGAATGTAGAAAAGCAGGAACACGGCTGACTGGAATACTGAAACAATCATTGCATGGAATGACCGAATTCTAATGACCTAAAATGCTTGATTGCCAGCTAATACCAAATTGTTGCTCGGGCCACTTAAGGGGAGAATAACATACATTCTTTCTTATGTATCACCATTCAAAATGACAGATAAATTGCTGTTATACTTGCACATGATCCCCCCCCCCCCCCCTTTTCCTCCTTTTTTTTTTTAATTTAATAAAGGTTGAATTTGACTTGAGCCTTCTGTTTGTCTGTACCAGTTGATTAACCCAGCTGAAACTTTTGGAGACATTGTTATTGATTACCCGTAAGACCATAAACTCTCTATCAGGAAACTATTGCTGTGTTCTTGCTTATGAAAAATCATTTATTATGACTGTATTGGGTTTCTAGGTATGTGGAATGCACTTCGGCTGCTATTCAGGCTTTGACATCATTTAAGAAACTATATCCTGGGCATCGACGTGAAGAGATAGAGCATTGCATTGAGAGAGCTGCTAAGTTTATTGAAAAGATACAAGCACCAGATGGCTCATGGTTTGTCTTCATCCTTTTGACACTATGGCCTGAATGAAATCAAGAGAAAGAGGGAAAAGGAATTTGGAAACTGAATTGACTTAAATGTATAAGATAATGAAATTAAAATCCTCTTGATTTATGTTTTTTGTTTCAGTGGTCTTCACCAGGAATTTTTGTCAGCAGCATGTCTTGAGATTCTCACTGCTTAAATCTTTTGACTGTTGATGAACTCGACTGATTTCTTTTCATGAAGTATCTTATGCTCAGTTATAGTTTTATCAGAATATTTATTGCTTTATTGATGCA
The DNA here is from genome assembly GCA_017140185.1 of Eucalyptus polyanthemos subsp. polyanthemos. Taxonomy (NCBI): domain Eukaryota; kingdom Viridiplantae; phylum Streptophyta; class Magnoliopsida; order Myrtales; family Myrtaceae; genus Eucalyptus; species Eucalyptus polyanthemos. The sequence continues at coordinate 17,083,075 of CM029463.1, read as the reverse complement.
AATGCTTAATAGGTATGGGTCTTGGGGTGTTTGCTTCACCTATGGTACATGGTTTGGGGTACTGGGGCTGGTCGCTGCTGGAAGGAGCTATAGTAGTAGTGGTAGCCTCCGTAAGGCCTGTGAATTTTTGCTATCTAAGCAGCTTCCTTCTGGTGGATGGGGAGAGAGTTACCTCTCATGCCAAAACAAGGTCCGCTCTCTGATTTTATCTGAAACATTCATCAAGTTCTCAATTGCTTGCTTGACATGCATTCCTGCTTAATGTTTCATCTTTGTGATGAAGGGAGTGCTTTTCGTGTTTTCCTGATGTTAGCTATACAGCCTTAAGAAGGCAAATTTAGCTGAGTACATAGAAACTGGGAGCAATAAAATTATGCTATGATGGGCACCTGTCATGTCATGTTTTGTGACATGGAACAATTACATCGGGAATGAAAGCGTAGCCCAAAACAACAGAATTTTAAATTAGGATCTTTATCATTTTCTGAGACTGCTGATATCAAGTGCATGACAAAACTGAACTTGCTTTTTTCTGAGAACTAGATGCAACTATGGAGCTATCTTTCCACAGCTCCCATTTGCACGCAACCAAGTTTTGCTTTCTAGTAGAATTCATAATAAGTTTTTCAATAGCCTTCATATTGCTTGCCATCTCATCGAGGGGGCATTCTCAATTAACAGATTGGCTCTTAATTTAAACATTAGCTTCCATTTGGCAGCACCCAATATGACATGGGAATGAAGGCACTTTGAGAGAAATATGTGTATGAATATGTTGATGCTGAATTTTTGGACATTGTGTCCCCACTTGACGAATCCACTGCAGTCTAGACCATGCAGTGGATCAACTTGAGATGCCTTCACATCAAGCTTCTTTTTATATACTTTCAATTCTTTTCATGCGGAACACCTCTTCTTGTATTTAAGCTGCCATCTGTTCATAGCTTCACATTAGAGTGATCTGGAAATCGGACTTGAATGCTGCTTTTATCAGTAATGCTAGTGGTTGATTTAGTTTTTGTTGAACATAGTCTGTACTTTAGGATTTTTGAATTCTAATTGAAGTTCCCAATTTGAGGTGCTTATAGAATTCACCCACCTTTCATGTTGCTAGGAAACCTTCTTTCTGTCTAATCATTAATGGTTTGAAGTGTATGTACTGTTTGTCAGTTTTTCATCGAGTCAAACTGATGCATGAAAATCACTTATCTATTTCCTATTTGGTGCCCTGGTGCATAAGTTTGGAAGGCTCTTAATAATTGCTCTGCCTTATATTATGGATGGAGCAGTCTTGTTAAAGTTATTCATCCATTTGTTATTTAAGGTCTACTTTGTTCGGAGAAAAGTTATTAGATTGAGATGTTTAATTGTTTCTCCTTTCAATTGAAATCTTTCCTTTCTATACAGATATTGTCTCATGATGATTGATCAAACTGTTTTAGCGTGAAATACATATTAAAAGTGGCTGCTTATAAGAATCATAGCCTTTTGTTTAAATGATGCTCTAATTCTTTTGGGTCATTGAAACTGTTTTACCACACTAATTTGATCAAAATGAATAATCAGGTCTATACAAATGTAGAGGGCGACCGGTCTCATGTTGTGAATACTAGTTGGGCGATGTTGGCTCTCATTGGTGCTGGGCAGGTATAAAAGCTCATTTGTGATGTTTTATTTTCTTTATTTGTGACCTTATAATTGATAATCACTTATTGGAGGCTGCATGGTTTCCTTGTGATTGTCAATACATGTTGATTCAAATTATGTTGAACATCATATGTTATTGTTTGATCTCCTTTCGCAAGGCAAAGGTTTTTGAGTCACATGTACCCTTCAGCCCTTAGATGGACATGTTGTAAATTCTTGGTGTTTAATTTACTTATAAAATACGACTTGCGCTATCAGGCCGAGAGAAACCCGGTTCCATTGCAGCGTGCTGCTAGATGTTTGATAAATTCCCAAATGGAGAATGGAGATTTCCCCCAAGAGGTAAAACTATTTTGACATTGCGTTTAGTCTGTGTTTTCATTTTCCTTTAAATGATGTCCCTTCATGTGCATGCTGGTTTTTTTGTAAGTTTTTTTTGTAAAGGGTAGGGCACTTCTTAGGTGACCAAGTAAGGAAATATTGCATTTTCTAATGTTACAGCTTTTCTCGTGGTATGTGAGTATGGGGTTAGGATCTAGGATGAAAATGACAGGAAAGATCATGGTGCTACATGGTTGCCTTTGGACATATTTTGTTTCAATGGATCCTCTGCTGTAGTGTACCAGTTTCTGTACTTAAAACAGTGGATGTTTGATGTCATTCATGCTTTTTTTATCTTCACAGGAGATCATGGGGGTATTCAACAAGAACTGTATGATAACGTATGCGGCCTACAGAAACGTTTTCCCAATATGGGCTCTCGGTGAATATCGCCACCGGGTTCTGCGAGCCTCATGAAGCAACATTTTGCCATTCTCTACTTGCCATTTTGACAATTTTCTTCAGTATGTTTGATTCTGGCTTTCTTTTGCTTTTGATACCATCTGTCCCTAACTATGTTCCCATGCCTTCACCCTGGTTTTATCTAGAAATATGTCAGGCTACATGCTCAATAGCTAGGGGAGTTCATCTCCACTGCTTTTTAAATGGGGAGGACCGCAAGATGTTCTCATGTGATCAGTGGTTAGCCTATGAGAATTGACACATGAGATTAATCGGGCTACCTCATGCTATATATTAGATGGCTATAGGCTTTTGGGGCATATGATAGTTTCAAGTTTCCATGCCTGCATGGCTATAACCGTTCATTCACTTATCTTGTTAGTCCAACGTTGGCAAAATCAATTGTCGTGCATCCCTTGATAACTTACCGTGTCAGGTTAAACACAGTCTAAAAAGATGCATTTGGAACTGTTTTTTCCCTGTTCTTTTGCTGGCATTTGGACTACTGTTGCGGCATTTGGAACTGCTTCTGATCAGAAAAGTCCGGCCATGGGCCATCGTAACGCAAGAAACAGGAACTTCTGTGCTTGGAAACGAATGGAGGCAAGTATGCTTTCCGGTTTTCAGCCTTGATGGCTCGCCATCATTTGCTGAGGTGAACCGAATCTTGTTTTCAGATCGTCTATCCTTGAATTCGCAATTGGAATTTGATATGCAGCGTTCTGGTTCTTCAACAAGAAGCAGCATTGACCACATGTTACCGTCAAGTGATGATGCTTTTGATTCACATTTTAAGCGAAGACGACTCGATCGACATTGTAGAAGATAATTGTGAAATCAAGATTCGTATTTAGGCGGATTGCGGTTCTATTAACAAACTAACTTGTCTTCAGAATTGATAGTGATTCTCTTTTAGTAACTCGATTTCGCATTGAATATTTGCTGATGATTAGGTTAAGCATTGCATTCATCAACGAGATACGATAATTCCGAGTCGCTTCTTGCAACGAACGATGCATCTGACTGAAAAATAATTGTTCAAAAGTAAATTAGAAAAGTCTTCACGGTGGGAAAAAATTTCTAAGTATGAGGTTATGGGGAAAAGTGTCAACAAAGTTTTAAGCATTTTTGTATTTGTTCCAACTTAATCTTAAATTTCTTATTGGTGTCAATTTAGTTATAAATCTTTTCATGTAGTGTTAATTTAGTTTTAAATATTTTCACTTGGTACAAATTCAATCATTTTCGATTAATTTTGGCCGGATTTTGTTAATTGGATGTTTGTTGGTTGACGTGTATAATCGGTGCTAATGTAGATAACTTAAATAAATATTTAATTTTTTTTCTTTTTTATTTTCCTTTTTCCTCTTCTCCCCTTCCTCCCCTTCCTCCGATTGGTTGGCGGACCTTGGCAATTGACCAAAGGCTACACCCGATGAGGCTTGAGCCCTCGCTAGCCATGGGCAAGGCTAGCTCAATGCAATGAGGCTTGCCCTCACTTGGATTTGGCGAGGGTCAAGCCTTGTCGGCCATGGGCAAGGCCCGACCTTGCGACCGAGCCTTGCTAGTGGTTGGCGAGGTCAACCTCGACCTCATTGGTCATCACCTTTGGCTGACCGCGGGACCTCGAGGACCAATTGGAGGAGGAGGGAGGAGGAGAAGAAAGAAAAAGAAAAAGAAAAGTTAAAAAAAAAATTCAAAAAATATATTAAAATATTATTATAAGTTATTTACGTCATTAATACCAAATGTGCCATGTTAGCCTATCGACGCCTAACAAGCAAAATCTGGCCAAAATTAGCTGAAATGATTAAATTGGCAACAAACTAAAAAGTTTAAGACTAAATTAGTATCAATCAAATATTTAGAATTAAATTGACAAAAATAAAAATTTTAGGACTAAATTGAGACAAATATAAAAGATTTATGACTTTTTTTACACTTTTTCCCTTTGTGAAGTGAATTAAACCAAATAGGCAAATTGATGGACAAAAAGCATGAATTGTTAATGGTTCCTCTAGACTTAATCGACCGGTTTACTTATGGAGGGAGAAGGGAAAATGCAAAGTATTTTATGACTCCGTTCGTTTTCACGGAAAATATTATGTTTCAAAACATTTTATTGGAAATTATTTTCCATTTGACTCTATTTTCCGGTGTTCGGCCAAAATCTAAAATTTGAGTGGAAAATATTTTCCACACCTTAGCTCAAACATTTTCCTGAAAAAAATTATCAAAAATTGAATTTTAATATTTTTAATTGACCAAAAAATTTATTTTATTTATTTATATTTTTTTTAAAATGATTTTTTAATTTTTTTAAATATTTTTTAAAATAGACATTTTTATTATTTATTATTTCTTTTTTTTTTCCTTCCTCCTTCCTCCTCCTTCTTCCTCCCGATTCCTCCCGAGTGGCTTCGTCACCTCCTTCCTCCTCCTTCTTCCTCCTCCTTCCGCGCCGCCGCCCTCCTTCCCCGCCCGGACGATGGCCGCCGCCCGGCCGTAAGACCCGGTGGCCAAATCCGGCGATCGGCCGATCTCACCCGAGCTCGAGCTCGCCCGGATCCGGCGAGCCGCGAAATCCGGCAAGCTTTTCTCCACCCAAGCTCGCCGGATCTGGCGACAGAGCTTGAGCTCGCCTAGATCGGGAGCTCGAGCTCTGCCGCTAGATCCGGTGAGCCGCGAGCTCCGCCACCAGATCCGACGAGTTCACGGCTCGCCACCGCACGACGAACGGCCTGGACGGCGGGCTCCCCGCGAGCCTCCCGGCGCCGTCGCGGAGCTCCCTCTTGAGCCGGATCCTCCCGAGCGGCTTCGAGCCGCCGGGGAAGCGGACCGTGGCGGTGGTGGCGGCGCCTCGGCCGGAGCAGGCGGGCAGGAGCGGCCAGGGAGGGCGGAGGCTAGTCCCGGAGAAGGACGTCGTCGAAGCCGACTTCGTAGCAAGGAGAGCAAGAGAGAGAGAGAGAACGAGAACCGAAGGAAGAGAAGAGGCAAGGCTTGGAAAATGTTTTCCTCTTTTCAAAAGAGGAAAACATTTTCCAAGCTGCAAAGAAGGAATTTTCCGGTCAACGGAAAATGTTTTCCTTGACCGTGATTTTCCGCCCATCCGAACACCGAAAAATATGGAAAATATTTTCCCGGAAGTTATTTTCCGCGAAATGAACGGAGCATAAAAGCACCTAGATTTGATTATCTATTGGTGCCGCTAGGAGAGCAAGTCTTGTGACTCAATGCAAAAATGCAATCAAGAGATTCAGATATATCCGAAATTTTTTCATAAAAGTAAATTCTATCTAGCTTTTTTCAATTAATTATCTTTTGGTTCGAGGATGTGGTACTTATAAACCAGTTCTCGGCCAAGGCCGACTAGGGCTTGCTTGCCTTGACCACTGGTGGCAAGGCTAACCCTTGTGACCACCCTGCCGGGGTGCAGGCAAAGGGCGACATCGGTGTTGCCTCCTATACCCTCGAGGTGATCCCTCCTTCAGCTTTTTCCCCCTTTTGTTTAACTTTTATTTTTATTTTTTTAATTTTAACTTTTTTTCCAATCCTATGCCAATATGGCATCAATCACATAAGATGTACATATTAATAAGCTTTTTCGTGTAGGGAAAACTATGAGACGGACAAAATCTCTCTAATTGCATTATCAGTGCAAGCATTAATACTTGAATCAACGGCATGAAAGTTTTAGGATGCAAGTGCATTACACTCAAACTCGGGCTAGGTTGTCGCTAAGGCACTGTTTAGTAACCATCCCCGAAATAGCTATTTCTATTTTTTTATTTCCCATAACGAAAAAAAAACACAAATCTGTTTGGTAAGTTTTTATTTTATTTTTTTGGAACAAAAATCTGTCTTTTTGTTCTCAAGATTAGATTTGAATCAGAATTAAAAAGTAGAAAAAAAATTGATTCTTACTCTCGAGAATAATTTCAAGAATCAAGCCTAACTTTATTTTATTTTTCTTTATTTTCTCATTCTCTCTTCTTCTTTTTCTTCCTCTTTGTTTCTATCTTGCCTGGTTACTGGCCATTGCCGTCGCCATCGGTTGTGGCCAACAACCAATGAGGCAAGATTTAGCGAGCTTGTCAGAATCTTACCAGATCAGGGTGAGCTCCGACAAACTTAGCGAAAGCTCGTTTGGCTATGGCAAGCCCCAGCATCACTAAGTTTGGGTAAGGTTGAGCCTTACTAGTGGCTAGGCGAGACTCGGCCTTGCCTAAGCTTGGGCAAGGCCGAGGCTCGCCATGGTTGGTCGAGCCTCCGATGAACTCATTGTAAGCTCGTCCGGTTAGAGCCTTTAGCGAGCTTACTGGACCTCACCCAGTTGGTTGTCGATCATAGAGGTTGGCGACAAAGAAAGAAGGAGAAAGATGAAGAAAAAAGGGAAACGAAAAAAGAGCAAATCAAAAAAAAAAAAAAAAAAAAAAAAAATACAATAAAATTTTAAAAATTAAAAAAATAAAAAAATTTAAAGAATTCTATCGAAATTTTGTATAGTTATTAAATATGTTCTTTTGTTTAAAAATTGTTTTCAGGAATATAATAAAAAATTTATTTCTAATTAATTTTTTTTTCGGAATAAAATGATTATTAAATGCACCTTAAGTATATTATCAACTTTTATTTAAAAAGAAAATGGCAAAAAAAAAAGGGTTTGTGATTTTACCATAATACCCCCCTTTGAAATCGTCGCTCAAGGAGGAGACGCCTTCTTCCCCTGCCCGGTTCGCCTCGCTCCATCTTCAAACCCTGCCGGTCTCTCCGTCTCTTCCTTCCCAAAGTTCCGGTCTTTTGCAGGTTTCTTCCATCTCCCTGCTCCCTCCTGCGGTGTTGCGTTCTTGATCTCTCTCTCTCTCTCTACCCATGCTGTTCAGCGCTCTCAGTTTTTGTGGCTTACCCATCATGGGCACTGCTTTCTTGTTCCCCTTGTCTTTTCCATGTTTGATCCCTCTTTAACTTCGATTTGCTGCCTATTCGTCCCCACGTCAATGCCTCGTAGCTTGCTTCATTGGGTGGTTTTTAATTTGCTTGTGGAAATGTGGAGATGGTGGAAAGTTCCTGTATTTGATGGTGCTGTGTTCTTGTTCTTGTTCTTGTTCTTGTTCTTGTATTCCAGGAGGGGAGAAAAGCATAGTGCCTTAATTTTTTGAGCTCACTGGGGCTGGATTGTGAACCAATTCGTGCTCGACTGGGTTTCTCAGTAGCTTGTGATCTGGGTTTGCGGGTATGAAAATGATAATTGTCAAGCTCGGGTCGAGTTTCTAGCTCAGAGTATTTTGGTCTAGTGGGTCTAGTTGAGTTCGAGTATTTTCCCCGTGGTGGGTTGGCTCAATTGTTTATACAAGAATGTGGATGATGTTGTATTGCGGAAGATGAGGGTTTTAACAATGGGTTTGATTTCTCTTGCATCAGTTGGGAGTCTGGGTGGCTAGTCTGCGAACAATTCATCAGGGAAAATGTCTGACGAAGCAAACAGAGCGGTAAGATTAACTTTGATCTATTTCTAGAACTTAAATTGTTGGCTTCTCTAAGGCTTCCTGAACTGGATTTAGCAAAAAATTCAAACTGACTTGAGGGCTTCTCTCTGACTTTTTATGTTTTTTGTTACTGTCACATTGACAGACTAACTGAATCTAGAACTTAAACTGATGGCTTCTCTACTACTCTTCCTGAATAGAATTTGGCAAAAAAGTTAAAACTAACCTTTTGGGCTTCTTGCTGACTTTTTACTTTTATTTTGTTACTTTCACTGTGATGGACTAACATTGGTGCTGTTGCAATCGAACTGTTTTTATTTTATTTTGAATTTGTTACTGATGGGGCTTTTCTAAATTAGGCCTTCATGGAGATTCAAGGGCGCATGATTGAGACTACTGGCAAATTGAAACAGGTCAGAATCTTTGGGCCAATATTATTTCGTTTCTTGTATTTCGTTTTTTGAAGAGCTTTTGATCATCTTTGAAAGTAGTGAGCATGCTATGTGAGCATCATATTACTTAGATGGCTTTGGCCTTTTCATATGTAAGTTATTCTCCTTGTTGACTAACTTGGTCTTATATTGTCTGAAAGATAGACTTTCAAGAATCACTTTTTATGAGTTGCATTTTCAAGGATCTCTGAGAAATTTTGCCAGAAAAGAAATTACCAACTAGATTACAATACATCTTTTGAACACGTTGGTTGCTTGAACTGATGTCCAGGGGCCTTTAGCTATTGAAGTGTGTGGAGAGTGACATTCATAGAATATCATTAGACAATGAGAAAGATAGGATATCAATTTATGGCATAATACTCGATTACGAACCATTCAGAGAAATATGTTGTTTATATTCAATGCAGTCTTTTCATGCAATCGAATTTTTTCAAAGGAATTGTTATGGTGGTAGAAAACCGAAGAACAATTTTTTTTTCTCCCAAAAAAGATCATATTCATCTGTCTTCTGCAAATGATGCTACTGCAAACAGCCTGAGAATGTGAGAGTGCCATTTTGAAGCTCTTCAGATTGGCACATCGAGATGCATATATAACACACTTTGCTATAATTTTAATTCTGCAGGAATCTTTACCTGACAAAATCCATTTATTTTATGGGTTGGAGATTTCTTACATTCAATTGCTACTCGTTTTTGAAGTGACATATCTATGTGGGGATCAATAAAATAGTTTGTTAACCTTCTTAACGATATTTAGTGGTCACATCCTAGCTGACATGGATACTAATTGTCTTGAGTGTCTCACAACACCCATAACATTGACTGTAGTTGTAACTGGTCACTCTTCAGGTGCAGAACCAGATTCGAAATAAGGAAACAGAAAAGAAACGTGCTTTTTTAACTTTGGAGGAGCTGGGACAGCTACCTGACAGTACCAACACATACAAGGCCGCAGGTACAGTATTTTGATTGGTCTGGAAAGAGTACAATACAGTCGAGGAAATTGTTATACGATTTGGCAAGAATTGTCATGGTCATCTGACTGAGTTTTGCTTTCATTAATATAACATCAAGTGTCTCTTACATCATATGTTTTTGATCTTTTTGTTATGCAGGGAGAACGTGAGTGCTGGATCTAATCTACTTTTGTACTGATATCTACATGATAATTATGAACTTGTGCGAAATATCGGTTTGTTCTTGTTAACCTATGTTTTAGGTTGATGAGTTTTATTGTTCATGAATTTTTATCTAATTATTTATGTGAATAGGAGGCTGTGATTGTGTCAAGCCTCTGGATTTCTCTCCACTCTCTCCTTTTTTTTCTCTACGTTGTATTGGAGCCACAATATACTACATTCTACCCCAATTTTAGTTCTCAAATATTACTGCCCTAAAATTTTTCAACTCGGATTATCTAAGACACTAAATGAAGAGAATTTCTTCATTTGTTTGTCATTTGGGTATGGGAGGAGTGAGCAGAATGCATGGACACCCCTGTAGTCTACAAATGGTTGAATCAATTAAACTTGACTTTGATTTGTGGAGATTTTACAGAATCATTCAATTTTATGTAGATTTGCTTGCGAGTGAGATAAAATCCTAGTGTTTTTTTTTTTTTTTTTTTTTGGTGGAATAGCAGCGCCTAGACTTGTTTATTTGGATGGATCTCTAAGCACTCTGACATATTTTAAAGGTGTTTTGGAAGAATTTCCTTTATGAATTACATGACCATCTTGATCGTGAGGTTTATTCTAATCAAGAGTAGGCTAGATCTTGATTAGATAGATTGTCAACCAGTGGGTCTTTTTCATTTGTTGGAGGTCAATTTGTGTTATGGCATATGAAAACAAGTCTCTTTTACTAGGTTGGGTGTTGAATCAAGGTATCCTTAAGTCATGGCACTTGCCTCTCATGAGTTGCTTTGTTGAAGCATATCATAGAAAGGTGTGGCTTTGGACATTCAAATCAAGTAAATCTCATTTGTCATAACCAAGCTGGCATTCAATTCATGTTTAGTCCCTCTGTTTTCCCTCCACATTGAGCCTAGGTGTCACATAATTGAAAATAAACTACCATAGAATGTGATCTTTATGAGGTCTTATCAGTTTACGGACTTATTTGTCTAACCTTTAGAGGTTTCTGGAGTTTGTCATGTGTATAACAGGTTAGGAGCTTTTGATATAAGCTTCAACTTTTAGGAGTGCTAAAGTATGTCTCAGGTTAAAAGGTGTTATTGTTTTTCTTGTGTTGTTGTCTAATGTTATACATTGAAACAAGGGTCATAGTTGATGTAAAGCCTTCCCTCTATTTCCTTATCTCTGCTATACTTGATGAAGCTCTTTCTCACATTGAATTTATCTGTTATAGGTTTCTTTTAGAGCCTAAGTCGGTTTTAGAGAATGAACAGCAGCAAAAGCTTAAAGATAGTGAGACTGCAATATCTTCATTACAGGTACTGTTTACACTAATGGTTTCTGGAATTTTCGTTGTAGTGATTCTCTGTTACTTTTATAATGTGCTTAGGGACTTTTAGCCTAGTCTACTAAGTGTGGCTACTTTTGTACTATGAAAGATAACTGCTTGGAGGGCTCTGTTTCTTCATTTTTGTGCTTAACCGTGAATTTTCATTAAATAGTCCCAGTTTAAGTTTTTGAGACTTTTTAGTACTCTTCACTTGCTTGTGTATGATGTTATTATTCTATAATAAACTTTTAACGGAGTTTTTCAATAGGCACGTATTTCTCGATTGTCAAGCCAGGTTGACTCCTGAAGTATGAGTCATATTGACCGATTTTTTAAGATAATTACCAATGCCTTCTGGTATTGTGTATACATTTGTCTACTTCAAAGATGTGGCTGTATAAAAACGTGCATTGCCATCTGACCAATCAATGTACAGGGGAATCTTATATATATAATGAGGTCTTAACATTGAGAAAAACGTAACCTACCCAAATTTTATTAACGTCTGAAGTCTAATCTGCAAGGTTTTCCTAGTAAAACTTGTTATTGATAATCTGATCATCATTACTTGTATGCACAGTTTGTCTTTCTTGACCAGCCGTGCTATATCTGGCATAAAAGACAAAGGTAGCAAAGCCATTTTTTTGAGAATGTTTTGTTCATGAGAAAGTAAGTTTAGTGGACGTTGGTTGGATAGTACTTTCTCTAAGTAATTTGGTAACCCGTGCTTGTGTACCCTGTTGTTCTTTTAGATCTACTACGTGGGTATTTCTTCTTTCTGTTCCTTTTTAAAGTGAATTATCGTCTCTTATCAGAAAAGCTGATTCACATCGTCTTTTTGCAGACTTCAAAGGAGTACCTAGAGAAGCAAAAGGCTGATGTGGAGAACAACTTGAGGGAGCTCCTGCAGCAAGATCCGAGTCTTGCTCAACAAATCATGTCCATGTCTGTAATGTAGATATAGGGCCTTGTTAACATGCATCGACCACTTGTGTTCTGGTTTGGTGTAGCTTCGAATGCTGTAGCCTTAACCTGCATTATCGAGCTCATGTTTGATTTTCCTTTTGAAAGTTTCTGTTTCTAGCATGAGTTGCTCGCTCTGTACCGTGTTAATTTTCTGAACATGTTGGGCCTAAACGCAACGAATCTTCAATGGCTTGCTATTTCCTTGAAGTGGAATTGCCTTGGGAAAGTTAAATTAATGGTGCAAATGTTCTTCACCTGTTGATGAAAAGAAAAGTTCTTTGTTCATATGCCTCTGTTTGAAAATCCTTTTAATCATCAGAGCAAAAAAATAAAAATAAAAAAGGCGTGGAGAACACTTTGGGAAACCCCTTTGAATTGGTTAACCGTGATTTCACAGAGCTAAACAAAATGAAGAAGCCTTCTATCTGGGACACTTGTAAGTCTAAGTCATGATCCGTATATTCATAACTTTTGGAATTTGCATTCCTAAATGATATAATAATCGAATTTGTAAAGCTATTCCACTTGGCAAATTGTTTCAGTTTAAGCAAATGTGCGCATGAGGATTTTTGTAATGAATTTTGGCTATGAACAACGTAATTGTTCTGTAATCTCAGATTAGCTGAGTGGGTTTAGACACCACCAAAATTACAGAGCTAGGGTGTTCATAGCCACGCGGAAGGCGGTCGTGCGGCGAGGAGGAGAGAAGAAGGATCAAGAGGAAGAGGAGAGGAAGGGGGTCGTGTGGAGAAGAAGGGGAGGAGAAGGATTGAGAGGAAGAGGAGAGGAATGGGTCATGCGATGAGTGGCGAGGAGGAGGAGGTAAAGGAGTTAGGGTTTTTGATAAGAAACTCAAAAATAATAAAAAGGAGGACTATGATGGGCAATTAGTGATGGCGTGACTTTTAAGACTTCAAATTTTGGGAGGAGGAGAAGTGACAGCTTGCCTTGTAGGTGGTGGAGAGGGAAAGATTAATAAATTTGGGAGTGGGGGTAAATGGACGAGGGAAAGAAGGGAGTTGGGGTGGACTTTAGTGGGATTTTTTTAAATCAGAAAATAAATAAATAAAATTAAAAAATAATTTAAAAAAATAAAAGTACTGAATTTGAATTAAATTAATTAAAAATAAAAAAATTTATTTAATATACAACTTGTCTTAACGTGTCGGAATTTTTTATTTTTGAGAAATAACATGTTGTGTCGTGTCATGTCATGTGTCCGTGTTACGTGTCGGTACTACTTAGCTAAAGACTAGAGGCTCGACGCTATTAGTTGGATGTTCTGAGCCTTTTTGGTAGTCATCTGTTTTTCTATTTTTTTCTTTTCATCTAAAAAAAAATCCATTTGATAATGTTAATTAATTTTTCTCTTCCTTGAAACGGATTAGTGATCAACGAATAGATTTGTAACAAAGACAAGAAATAATAAAAAAAAAAAATTTAATTTTTGTTCCCACAAATAATTTTCAAAACAAGGTCATTTTCTCTTTTCTCCTTCCTTCTTTTTCCTCTTTTAGCTGATCACTGAGCATTGGCAATGGCGGGCAGGGTCCTAGCTTGGCCATGGTGAGGTGGAACTCGTGGTGGCTGGGTGAGCTCGATCTCGTTGCTCCTCGTCTTTGGTAGGTCGTTTGCCATCATTGCGGCCAACAACTAGCTAGAGGAGGAAGAAGAAAGGAGGGAAAAAAGAAAAGAAAATATTAAAAATTTCTTAAAATTATTAAAAATGTATTGTTCTGTTTACCAAGGAAATCATCCGTGATTTAGAACTCCTTTCTTTATTGACATAGACCTAAACCGGAGACTGAGAGAGAGAGAGAGAGAGAGAGAGAGAGAGAGAGAGAGAATGGCTACTCCAGTTGCTCCCCTCCATCAAGAAACTGGTGCTTCTCGTCTCAAAATAACGAGTGTCAAGACTTTAGCTGAATCTTCCAACCTCACTTCCGTTCCCTCCCACTACGCCTTCACCACCTCCACTTCCGGTGATCAAGCCGTTCATACCGATCACGATGACTCCATTCCTGTCATCGACTTCTCTCTCCTCTCCTCAAGCAATCCTGACCAACGGTATAAAGTCGTCTCAGATCTTGCAAAGGCTTGTCAAGATTGGGGCTTCTTCATGGTACATTATGTTCCTTGCTAGTTTATTATTTGCTTCATAGTACTTTTCTTACTCTAGTTGATCTCGAGCATTAAAAACAAGCAGTTGGCATCTGTGATCAACTTTTGCTTATCAAACTCGTTGCAAGTACTTAAAAGACTAGCAACAGTTGAAATTGAATTCGCTGGTTCAACCGATGGTTTTTCATCCATGCCGGAACTAAGGAAAATTAATGAGAAATTATTATTCATGGCTTGGACTTCGAAAGATTGGGCGCTGCACGCAACTCAACCCGACTCCTTGTTTTTTATAAATCTATTTTATAAGCTGCAGTCATTCTTCTTCAGTATGTTGTAAACTCTCTATACATGGCCAGGTGATCAACCACGGCATGCCCGAGAGCCAAATGAAGGCGACGGTGGATGCATTCATGCGGTTTTTTGATCTGACAGATGAGGAGAAGAGCGATTTCCAAGGGAAGAACCTGTTGAACCCCATAAGATGTGGGACGAGCGTCAATACTTCGGTCGACAAAGTGCTCTTCTGGAGAGATTATCTGAAAGTGAAGGTGCATCCAGAGTTTCACTGCCCTACCAAACCAGAAGGCTTGAGGTACCCCTTGTTTTTTGTCTGAAGAAAAGGTCTAATATGCATGGAAATAATTTCTGTCATGTATGTGCAAGTTCTCTATCCCGTGACTGCAAAGAATCTTATGTTTAAGAAATTCACTTAGATATTAGCTTGCATATTATTTCATCATGACAATTAGTTGGGACTTTTACGAGATCGGGGTTTACCTGTGATGAACTTCCTCGCTCGTTATAGGGGCAAGGTTTTACTGCAATCGTCCAGCAGTGACGTTCCCTATATCAACTGAAAAAGGTCACCTTTCAAACACCTTAATCTAACCTAATTCTGGCCAAACAAAACCAAATGAATATCTCTCTCTCTCCCTCCTTCTCCAGCACCAACACCCACCCCCCCGAAAAAAAGAAAAAAGAAAAAAAGTGGAATCGACAGAACCAGATCTTGCTCAGTCTTAGACGGAGACAGAGCCAACCGGGGAGGGAGGAAGGGAGAGAGAGAGAGAGAGGGAGACCACAAGTCAATCATAAGACTCTAGGAGAAGGCTGGGAAGGGGCGAGGCGGGGCGGGGCGGGAGGGAAAAGGATTGTGGAAGCGTTTACACAGATGTAGACGACACCATTCGGCCCAAAGCTAGAGTTTCAATGAGGATACACCTGAGGTAGCAGGTGCTGGCGTGGGAATGGCCACATTACAATATAAGTAGCGAGGTAAATCCTATAGAGCTAGTGATTGCTGTAACTGTTGAGTTTGATAAGGTGCATGTTTGATCTGTGAACATGTATGAATGCTATATTGGTTTTGCTTTATTTGTAACAGAGGAGACCATAAGTTTAACACAGGTGGTGAATCTTCTGCTGTAAATGCTGTGGATCTTAAAATTTTGAGGGTAATAATGGAGGAAATTAAGTTTCAAGAGCCATCATTTTCTGAACTGAATTAGCTTTGCCATGGAAGCTGCTCAATAATGCAATGAAAAGTTTTAGTTTGAAATGAAAGAAGAAATTATCTAAATCATATGATTGTCGAGAATTTGCCTCATGAATCACGACCGATTAGAACTTGTCACTGAATGAGGATTAAAAAAATCAGGCCAATGACAAAGACACCGCGGAATAATTTGCTTGTCATTTTATACAAGTTACAGATTTGGAGCATTATTGATTGATGATGGGTCCATCCTAGTCGTCCGGGGACATAAAAATCTTTGACAGGGTACTTTAGAGTTATCAATGCATCCAGACCTTAGCCACAGCAGAAAATTATCAGATATATCAGAAAATGAAAACATGATGAAGAACTTGAAGAAATTCTTCTTCCTGGTAACACGAGAATCTGAATCTTCGACTCGGTTAATTCCATTCTCTGTCCATGTTTAAGGCTCTCTTCACTTGGATGGCGCACTCGATCTCTAAAGTTACCTAAAGGGGAGATGACATGATTTAAATACCAAATTTATCATATCTATATTAGAGTAATTAAATATTAAACTGCACATTTATCTAATAGTTTAAACATCTATAACAGTTGGCTATGGGCCTATGAATTCTCAAATTATATTAGAAATGGAGGTCCCGAGTTCAAATTTTTCCAAGCCCCATTTGCCTTCCCATTTAAATATGTCCACAGTTAGTACTAGACAAAAAGACTAGATTAATGATGAGGGATAGTGTTAGAGTAATTAAAGATTAAACTGCGCCTTCACTTATATATTAATCTTTTAGAACAGTTGGCTTGATCCCATGAATTCTCACAGTCTATTAGAGACACTTGTTAGTTTTGGACAGTAGATCGATATTTACCCAAAAATCTGGAAATCTTGAAACATACAATAGAAACTGCATGATCGTTATATTAGAATAGCATTATTTTGGGTTATCTTGATGGCTGAAAAGAATAATTTTGTACGCTTGGAGAAAATCAACAAAGTGCGGATTCAATTTGATAGAACAAAACGATCAATAACACATCAGATAAAAGATTGAGTGACACAAACTTGTGACATCCCTAAAGATGAAAGGAACTCTACCATGGCATTTCCTCTGAGGAACCAAAGCAATGTTTCTGGCAGTGAAGTTTTTGCAGGGTACTCTAGCGCGGTCCGGAAATTAGCTAGGGGACTGCTTGAGGGTATATCGGAAAGCCTAGGACTCGAACCGGGCTATATCGACGAGGCAATGAACATGGAATCGAGCCTACAGATATTAACGGCGAACTTGTATCCGCCGTGCCCACAGCCGGAACTCGCTATGGGCCTACCTCCACACTCGGACCACGGCCTGTTGACCATCCTCATGCAAAATGGAATTGGCGGCCTCCAAGTTAACCACGGCGGAAAGTGGGTCAACGTCGATCCCTTGCCAAATGCATTTTTGGTGAACACTGGTGATCACCTCGAGGTACATATATATAGAACTTCATGTTTCATTTTTCTAATCTCCCCATCTCTCTTCAAGAGACGTCCAATTTGTTTCAAATCTTGGTGTGCACTGTATGGTTGGTTTATAGATGCAGACACTATGTAGATCTTTGTAGAAGGGACATTTTTATTATACAAAAAAACTATAGTTCATATAGTTGTCTTCAAAATTTGCTGAAAGAATTTCATTTTTTCGTTAATTCTTTGACTGGATATTAATCAGTTAAAACGTCTATACAAATCTTTGTGATTTGCTATTGTTTTTCCCATTGAACCGATTCAGCCTATTGCAATTAAAATTTTTACTCGACACCTTTCAACTTGTACAAGATTATGAGCAATGGGAAATACAAGAGCGTTTTGCATCGAGCTGTTGTTAACAGCAAGGCTACAAGGATGTCAATCCCTCAATCTATTGGACCATCGCCCGACACTGTTGTCGTGCCAGTGGAGCAGTTATTGGATGGTGAGAACAACTGTGCCATGTACCTCGCGATGAAATACAAGGACTACCTGGAACTTCATCTGAGCAATGTACTCAATGGGAAATCGCGCCTGGATTGGGTCAAGATATGATTTTGTGCAGCCTGAACTATGATGCTGTATCCCTTAAAAAAGGATCGTGTGATTGGGTTCTTTTTCTAGACTGTTTGGACTCTTTGGAGTGCAGCCTTATGGAACGTTTGATACTATGTAATGCGAGGTCCAAGAACCATATAGCACTTAACGCATGTAAGCTGCTCCTTTTGTGATGTATCTTCTTGACATGAAAAATGGAAGGGAGAGTTTCATATTGTCTGATTAAACACCATAAATTTGTTGTGCTATATAAAATCATGGTGGTTGGTCAGCATGAGCTAGCAAATTGTCTGTCTAGAATTTCACCAAAAATGGCTACTTCATCAGGCTGAAAATCTTGGGTACTCGTCGCAACTCGAAGAACTTGTTTCGAATATTATCTTCTCCACAAAAAATCTGGACTATTTGGGCTGAGGCATTGTGCACTTGACCCCAAGCATCAGAACCACTGAGGCATCTAAGCCTCGGCTTCTTTTGGTTTTCACGGTTCCCCTAAACCGTTGTCTTTTTGCAGACTTCGAAGCAGTATCTAGAGAAGCAAACGGCTGATGTGGAGAACAACATGAGGGGCTCCTGCACCAAGATCCAGGTCTCGCTTATCAAATCATGCCCATGTCCGTAATGTAGATATAGGGCCTGTTGAACACTCGAGGCATCGACCGCTTGTGTTCTAGTTTTTTGTAGCTTTGAATGCTGTAACCATGAGCTGTATTATCGTGCTTATGTTTGGTTTTCCTTTCGAAAATTTCTGTTTCTAGCGTGAGAGCTGGCTCTGTACCTTGCGAATCTCTAAACATTTTGCGCCTTTAGGCAATGAATTTCAACGGCTTGCTATTTCCTTGAATTGGAATAACCTTAGAAAAGTTTAGTGATGGTGCACTTGTTTTGCCCGCTGATGGAAACACGGCTCTCTTTGTTTGCATGTCTCCGTGTGCAAAAACCCTTCTAATCATCAAAAAGAGAAGAGTTGTGGGATATGTAATATCGGCGTTGAAAATTCAAAAGTCAAAGGTTGACCAGAAAAAAAGAAAAGAAAAGAAAAGAAAGAAGACGAGCCAACAAAAGAAGAAAGGGACGCTCGGCTCAGAATAAAAGAGAGCCCGAGAACTTGCGCAAGAAAGAAAAAGGAAGGAGAGAGAAAGAAAAGAAGAGAAAAGGAAAAAGAAAGAAGGGGGTTTTGCGCCCACATGTCATAAGGACCTTGTCAAGTCGAGTCGACTATGTATTGTAATGCCTAATAAGTATTCGTGTTCCTCATTCATCTAGTCAGGGTAGTTTTCGGAATTAGGGCTTAAATTTGAAGTTATGTGAAAATCGAGCTGCAATGTCTGATTTTCTAGTTGAGGAGCCTTGGGATTTCATGGAAATGGTGGAATATGTTGCCGTAGAGCTGTGGGGTTTGATGGAGGTTAATTTGAAGTAACAGTTTGGTCCAAGGGAAATTTAAGGGTTTGACGGGCAAGTTTCATGTTGAAATTAAGTTTGAGTAATTAGCCCATAGAAATCATTTTGTTAGTGTTTAAACTTAGTTTAGTCGACCCATAGTTGAGATGGCATTTTATTTGGTTTTGATGTTATCTCTCACTTATATGATAGGATTACGAGTTGGTTGATTTAGATAAGCTTTGTCGTTTGGTTTGGAGTATATCTAGGCAAGGTGGTGTTATCTCTTCAATGGATTTGTAAACTTATCTCTTGGAAGTGATAAATAGTTGATTTATAATAAGTTTATAAAAAAGCATGTTTCTAGCTTAAAAGTCTGTATTGGACAATTACTACTCCTTGGTTATTTATGAATGTTTTAGAAAATGTGTTACTCAAGGAAGTGTGGAAGATTATGTATATGCATCACTTGGTGAATGATTTTATCAAAGGATTTTTGAATGATATGAGAAATGCTTTTGTAAAGGGTATTTTTGGTGGATGAGTTGTACTACAAAAGATTATATGGTATGACTTGAGAAAGGTTTTATGAAAAACATTTCATCTTGAATACGGTTTATGAAAGGAATTTTGAAATAGTTTAAGAATTGTTTAAAAAAGTTATTGTGAAAGAATACATACATTTATTTATATGTATTGTGTTACGAATTGATTTATGAAATGAGTTTTATAATGATTTGAGAAACCTTTTATAAAAGACATTTTGAAATGTCAAGGGTTTGTGGAATGGATTTTGAAACGCCATGAGAAATGCCTTTGAAATATGTTTAGTTTGACAAACAAGAAAGATTATGCATTTTGGTTAATGAAATGCATATTGGATTATGAGATTGATTATGGATTGAATTGTTGGAAGATGTGGGATTGGTGCTCAATATTGATGTGAGTCCATTGAAAGGCTAGTGGGTATGCATACTGGGTTTAGGATATTCTTTTGGGCAGAGCAACCAGCTTTGTAAGTGGAGAGCTCGCTAAGGGAATAATCTAGATCACCTTGTCACTACTCACCAACCGTTGTATCGTGACTATGGTTTGCTATTAAGCAAAAGATTGGTCAATGGACGGACTATAGACATGTGCTTCGATATGAGATTGATCAATGGATGGACCATTGATTGGGTTTTTGATAGAGATTAATCAATGAACTTGACCATTGATGCTTGAATTGTGACAATGGCTTTAATGAGTATTTTCTAAATTGTATAAAGTTTGTTGAAATGAAACAACTAGTATAAAATTTGACATGTATATTAAAGGCTATGGGTTTCTGATAGTGCTCTAATCTTATATATATGTATAGTGGCTGCTCGATCTATTTATGAGAGATACGTACTACTTACTGAGCTTGTGGTTACTCACCTCTCTCTTTTCCAACCTTTTTAGGTTCATTGGTTAGTAGTTAGTAGAGGGACAATGCTATTGATGGGAACTTTTGGAAGTGGATTTTAGGTTTGCTTTGAGTTTGCATCCTTTGGGTGGAAGGACTATTATATCACTCTCATTACTGTAGTTTTTGGGGGTGTGATAGGATACAATTTGGAAACCCCTTTGAATTGGTTCACCATCATTTCACAGAGCCAAACAAAATGAAGAAGCTTTCTATCTAACAAGACACTCATAGATCGGTGTAGTGATCTCTCTTTTCATAACTTTTTGGGATAAACCGTAATCCACAAATTTGTTAAGCCAATTTGGATGGCAAATTATGCAAGTTTAAGTACACGTGTTGTGACATCCCAGATTTCTAGTCTTGTTTTTTTACTGAATAAATCAGACCTTTCATTGATGTGCCTATATGGCTATTCTCAAAGCTAATCACTCTCGAGATAACTAGACTATTCAGGAAAGCTATTAAAATATTTTAATACAATAGACTTGAGAATTCGACTAGAAATTGACTTCTCGACCGTACTCATCTTTAGAGGTCATTACGGCACAGTTAAAAATCGATTTGAGATCAGAGATAGGTCTGTCCAACTGAGATGTGTAGCTAATTGTGGGTGACACCACTAAATGGGAAAATTCTCGTCGATTGGCCCTAGATTGATTCTTATGTTGTTTTGGTATCCTATGTTCGTATCTGAATTCTCAAAATTTTCACGACAATCGAGAGTCGTCAATGAGTCGAGTGGGTTCATAGTGGCTCGAAGAAAATCGACCATGGGTCATTTGTACTAAGAATCTCTGAAAACTACATGATAGTTTAGGTCACGCTAAAAACGCGTTGAATGGAAATTAACCATGAATTCAAGTCCGATTTTAGAAATTGAAGATTTTGTCATGTCATAATAAATTCTAGGAATGTCAACTCAGTCTAAGAAGATTTTTCTGAAATTCGAGACTTTTTGGGAAAAAGTCAGCATAGGATTGTTTTTGTTTAGAAAAAGACTGGGATTATTTTTGATAACAAATTTGGGAAGCATAATGGATATGTGGGCGAGGAAAAATATCGATTTGATCATTGGAGGGTTAATTGAATTTATAAAGGCCATATGAGATTGAATTAAAGATGAAAGTAAGTCCAATTGAAACTAATTGCTTGGAAATTCGTATCCCCCTAGGCCTAGTCTTTTTGGACCATTTCAAGGGTCCTAAAGCAAGCATTGTTGGCTGGTTTTGAGCTAAGGAAGTTACATGGCTGAGGATGAGTCATTGGGAGACAATTTTGTGGAAGAATTGAACCAAGTGACCCCCTCCATCTCTTTCTCCCTTATCCTTGCTGCTGTCCAAGACTTCCTCTCTCTCTCTCTCTTAGCCCGTTCGACCACTAGCAGCCAGAGGAGTTGTCATGCCTTGATCCTTGGGCACGCACACATCATTCTACTCGGTTGATTTTATAGTGCAATATTCCATGACTAAGTATCGCCGACCCTTTCATTTATTAAGCACATGCGGAAGCGGTTATAAATCCCCAGACAATAACACAATGGAATAGAAAAGTAAGGCCATATTTTTCATATTGAAATCTACAACCAAACCTTTATACATGGCATAACTCAAAGTCTATTTACAAGACTATTCATAACATTCTAGTCACATTCTATATACTCAACACAAGGTTCACAAAAGAGGATGGGATCTCAGTCCTCATTCGGGTCGTACTCAGGATCATCCTGATCCTTTTCTGACTCTTCTTCACTAAGCTCATATCCTTCAAGCTCTTCATCTTTTACTGGGTCATCGTCCTCTTTTGGTTCTTTCTTCACAGGCTCATCTACGGGCTTGCAATGTTGTCCCACAACTGGGATGAGACTACGTCTCAACAAGTTCTACCATACTAAGACTCAATTAGAAAACTAATATGTTAACCGGGCTACCTATGCATGCACGGGTTAGAGGATTTACCTTGGCCTCAGATTCCATCTACAAGTTAGTATATATATCAAATATACATCATCACATTATATCACCCAATCAGATCGAATCATCAATCAATCGACTTAGTTGATTACATATCATCCAAATTATCTCTTGATCGACCCATTCCATACTTTCTATTAGTCTGATCAACATCCAAGACTACTCACCCTAGGTGATATATAAATAGTATGTTATCTTATCTCCAGATGACATATAGAGTCATCGAGCTATCAAATCATACTTTACTGTCTCAAGATGATCTATAGGATTATCGAGCCGATATATCATACCGTACTGTCTCAAGATAATCTGTAGAGTCACCGAGCCGGTAGATCATACCGTCCTATCTCAAGATGACATATAAAGTCACTAAGCCGGTAAACATACAATTTATCATATTGTACTGTCTCCAGATGCTCTGTAGAGTCGTCAAGTCGGTAGATCATACAATTTATCATATCGTACTGCCTCAAGATACTCCGTAGTCATCGAGTCGGTAGATCATACAATTTATCATACCGTACCGTCTCAAGATGCTCCGTAGAGTCATCGAGCCGGTAGATCATACAATTTATCATACCGTACTGTCTTAAGATACTCCATAGATTCATTGAGCTGGTAGATCATATTGTCCTGTCTCAAGATGCTTTGTGGAGTCATTGAGCCGGTATGCATGCCATTCCAAGCAAACAATCAAATAACCAATTTTATCCTTTTCGATAAAATGCCGTGTGTGGGTACACGACGTTAGCTACTTAGCCAAAATATAATAATTTCCTTCCATAACTCCCACATTTTTTGTAGTCTACTCAAATATTTTTGGCATTATCAACCAATGCCTAGTTATTTTTCAATTAATAACTGAAGATTATTCAATTAAAGAATAATTCCCATTTTCACAAATAATTCAATTCAGCATGAAATAAAGCTTAATTAAATAAACAGACTGCGCCATGACAATCGGCATAAAATTTCGGTCGTAAGCTATCCTTGCCTAATTTCCGAAAATAAATAATTAAATAATTAAATTTGAAAATTAATAAATAAATACGATAAATCCAATTTAGGCCCGTAATGCCTAATTGAAGCTCGATAAGAGTTGAGAAAAATCCTGAGATGTATTCAATATATAGTATAGGCAGCTCTCTAGCTAAGTACACTAACCACCTAACTAATATGTAATGTAATTGACTAATAATCACTAATCCATTCTAATCTAACCACCTAATTGCAATTAATTAAATCTAATCAACCCTTAAGCATAATTAGTTTACTAAGCAAGGATTAGTGAGATTACTCATTTGGCAAAGCGAAGACCGGAACACCATGACGGCGACTCGACAGTGGCCGAAATCGGGCTTTCAATGACACCGGCGGGCTTGGACCAAGCCTTAAACTTGGACCCAACAAATGTCAGCCCAACTGAGATTTATTCTTGCTTTTGGGTTGGACCCAAATTGGGTTGGGCCTGCTGAAGACGGGCTTCAAGTTGCTGGGCTGGGCTTGATCTGGCTTCAAGATGGGCTGGACCAAGCAACAGTAACTTGCTGGGCTGTAGATGGACCGACTGATGGGTTGCTAAACTGGGCCAAGAAGCCCTGAGATCTACGACCACGCTGGTTGGGCTTCGCACGAAACAGGAGGAACGAAGGGCAGCTGGTGGTGAAGAACCGTGGAGAGCTGCTTCGGTCGGTGGCTTCGTGGGTTGTTGAAGTTGACCGAACAAGGAAGCAGCAAGGAGCTGATGGCGAGACACGGACGAATCTGCTAGACGAGTGGCAGCTTGGTGGAATTCTCGGGCTTCTTCAGTCAACAAAACCGGAAGTCTACAAAGGAAATGAAAGTAGGTTGATTCGGCGGGCTTGCTTCCCAGTGGGTTGTGTCGAAAGCTGGGGTTGTCTTCGTGGAGATGAAGAGACGAGGCAACATTGGTTTCAATTTAAAGAAAACAAGCAAGGGCGGTCAACAAATGAAAATTCGGTGAGATGAGTGTTGACTAAAGAAGACAAGATTCAGTGGAGATGGCAGAAGGAATTTCGGTAAATGAAATAAAGGTGAAGGAGAACAGCCCATAAGTAGAGAGAGAGATTCGGTTGAGGGGGGGCCTCGACGGATGAAAAAAATGAAAAGAACAGAAGCAGAGGAGAGAGAGAGAATCGAAGATGGCAACGTGTGAAGGGAGGGGCGGCGGTCAAGACGTGCGACGGAAGCTTGAAGCCAAAAGCCAAAATAAATATCTCATCTCACCATTAATTTGATCCCCACAAGCCCCCAAGATTATCTTCATGTCCCATAATACTTCCTCAACATTTAATCCCACCAATAATCCAAATTGAAACAAAAAATACAGCTCTCTTCCATTGCTCCGAATTTAACCAAAATGAACTTCAATTTCCTCACTCAATTCCCCAAATCGATGTCCAAATATTCCAAGGAAAAAGCCCATAAATTTTCTGTAAGTCCCCAACACCATATAGCTCTGCTTGGAAGTCTAAATTTTCTTCCATTGAACCCATCCGAATTTCTGCTATTTTTCCGCAACGTCCGAATTAGTAATTCGTAAAATCTCGAACTTAATGAAATTACTCCAAAAGACAAGACAACATCCTATAAATGAATTGTGATATGCTTGAACATCGATTTCCGAAACCGAATTCAATTTCGCGGTTAAAATCGATCGAACGCGATTTTAGTCCGATCCGACCCATCGGATAGTTTTTAGAGATTTTACCAAGGTTATATTCCTTAACGGCTTCACCCAATAGATTGGTTAACTTATGAGTGATCAGTTCAGAGATAAAGGACCATAGGCGCGTCGGTGAAATGCCCATTTCATATATTCGGGATGGAGCGAAATTCGGGATGTCATAGGAGCAACCAGAGCAAGCTCATTGCCGCCAAGACTGCCACGCTGTTGCTGTTCACATGTCAGAGCCACGCTGCCTTGCCGCACGCACCGTGGCTTATCTCGTCACCTCTCTCACCCCTCCCACGATCCAGCCGCTGTTTCAAATCTGTTGCAACTCACCCGGAGTTGTCCTGACCCCGTTCAACCCCCGTAAGTCCACATCTACTCCTAGTTTGGCCTATTTCCTCATTCTCGATCAATTCCCGCCTAAACTGAGCTAATTTCCTCTCATTTTTAGCAAGATCATATCATCATTTTTGTGGGTCTCACAATAGCTTCCAAGCCTGTTTTGAGATGTTTTTGGGCCTCGGATCTTAGGCCCACTTTGGAGAAAAACATCCCCTGCGACGTTCCCGACGTTTCGATCTAAACGGATTGTTAAACGAGTGAGTTTTGCTCACTAATCCTTACTTAGTTTGCTAATGATGTTTAGGGGTTGATTAGATTTAATTAAGTGCAATTAGGTGGATAGATTAGATTAGAATAATTAAATTAGGAATTTACCTATGCACGTTAGGCAAATGGTTAGTGTACTTAGCAAGTAGATAAGTCATATTATTTAATGAACGAGTCTCGGTAATTTTCCGGGCTCGTCTTGGCTTCCAATTAGGTATTACGGGCCTAAATTGGATTTGTTGCTATTTAATAATTAATTTTTGTAATTAATTAATTAATTATTTTTTGGAAATTAGGTTGGGATAGCCGATGACCAGAATTTTGTGGTAGTTATCCTGGTGTAGTTTGTTTATTTATTTAAGCATTAGGTTGTGCCGAATTGATTTATTGGTGATTTTAGGATTTATTCCTAAATTAAATTAATTTTGATAATTAATTGGAAAGTACTGGGCATTGGTCTACAATGTCAAAAACCTATTTTTGTACTGCTGAAAGGAGTGGGTGAATAAAAAGGAAATTATTGTATTTTGGCTAAGGCTGACCGTGTGCCCACATACGTGTACTTTTATCAAATATGATGAAAATGGGTAAATTGATTGTCTTCGGAACAAAAATATTATAACAGCTCGATGATTCGTATGTCATCTTGGAGAATGGACGTCATACTATTATAGCTCGATGACTCTTGTCATCTTAAGAAATAATTGCTTATTTATTGGCTCGATGACCCTATAGGTCATCTTGGAGAATGGACGGTATGAAATGTTGACTTGTTGATTCTATAGATCATCTTGGAGAATGGATGACATGCCATGATGGCTTGGTGACTCAACATGTCATCTTGGAGAATGTACGTTATGATGAATATACTCGGTGAATCTATATGTCATATCGAAGAATAAATATTATAATATACTAGCTTAGTAACTCGATAAGTTATCTTGGAGAATGAATAGTATATTATAGCGATTCGATGACTTAGTATGTCATCTCGGAGAATGAATCGTATAATATACTAGCTCGGTAGCTTGATAAGTTATCTTAGAGATTGGACAAGTATTGAATGAAATGACTGGGGAATGGTCTGATTGACATGTAATCGACTAGGTCGATTGATCAATGATTCGATCTGTGGTGAGTGATTGGGTGCCCATTTGAACTGTATTGAATTGCAAGTGGAATCTGAGGCCAATATAAGTATTCTGACCCGCGTTGTGCTTAGGTAGCCTCTAAAGTGTATTGGCCTATTAATCGAGTCTTATAGGGTAGAGTTTGTCGAGATGTTATCTCACTGATTATTGAATAATCATTTTCAAGTCCCTGGAGGCCCGGAGTGCAGAAAGGGGAAGCTTGAAAAATTGACAATCCCGTTGGACTAGTTAGTCATAGGGCAATTCTCTTTTGATGGGAGTCAATTCCATTTTGTAGACTTTGTTTTAGGAGCTGGTAGTTTAAATCTGACTTAACAATTCGAATTGTATATATTTGCACTATGATTGACAATATATATATATATAAGTGTGGTTGCTTTTAAAGTTGAAATTTGGAATCCTACTTTCTTACCTCATTGTTTTATTGTCTAGGGATTTCATATGCTTCCGCATGCATATATTAAAATGAATGGGTTAGTGATGTGTTATGAGACGTCACTATTAATCGACCAAGGTAAAGGATAGGTGTGTATTCGAGGATCGGGGCGTGACACGTGCTTAGACGCTTCTCTATGAACTATTGCTGAAAATAGACAAACAATGTAATTGCTACGTAATTTCGGATTAGCCGAGCTAGTTTAGACATAAGATCAAATTGTGCCTGAGGGAGAGTGGTCATTATTTTGAGTCTCGACCAAGGCAGCTTTCCCCAGAAATGTCTTTAGAGTAGACATGATCAATGGGTGCGTAGGATTGGTACCGAGCTTAACTATCCTTGTTTAGACATGACACTCATTTCCAAGATTACTAATTTTCTAATACAAAATTGACCTGGCCAGAGTGGATCCAAGAAGACAGTATGGGTTCAAAAACAGAATTACTTGCCGAGGCTTGCCCATTTTCTTCCCTTGGAGGCCGGTCGAGCCTGACCAGGGCTAAGCAAGCCAAGCGGGCTGCCATGGTTACCTCTACTTCAGAAGCCTTCTGCCCTGATGATAATTACTTGGTTACAGTGGGGGGAAGTGGACTATTTTGGTGGCTCGGAGAAGTTAGTATGATGCTCCACAAGGCCCTGACTTTCAGGCACCTGGCGTCGAAAATGGAAGTGCATTTACTGTTTAAAATAGAAGCTGCCACGTGGCAGTCTTGGAGAGTTTACCGAAGAACTCTTCCTTCATCTTTTTTTGAAGTAGATCTTCTCTTTCATAATTGATATACTTATGCACTGCGGGATTTCTTGAGAGAGAGAGAGAGAGAGAGAGAGAGAGAGATTCATCTCAAATGGCTACTGTTTGTCCAGTTGCTTCACTCCATCAAGAAGCTAATCCTTCTCGGCTCAAAATAGGGAGTCTTAAGACTCTAGCTGAATCTTCCAACCTCACTTCCCAACCTCACTTCCATCCCCTCCCACTACGCCTTCACCACCTCCGCTTCCGGTGATCAAGCCGTCCACTCTGACCACGATGACTCCATCCCCGTCATCGACTTCTCTCTCCTCTCCTCAAGTAATCCCGATCAACGGCATAAAGTCGTCTCGGATCTTGCAAAGGCTTGTCAAGACTGGGGCTTCTTCATGGTACATATGTTCCTCCCCAGTTCATCAGCTGATTAGCTGCTTCATAGTACTTTTCTTTATTCTATCTGGTCGTGGAGATCCAAAACAAACGGTTGGTGATCTTTGATAAGCTTTCACTTATCAGACTTGTCAAGAGTACTGAAAAGACTGACAGTTCATATTGAATTGGCTGGTTCTGCTGATGGTTGTTCATTCATGCTGGAGCTAAAGAAAAGTCATGATAAATTAGTTCTCATGCCTTGGACTCCAAGAGATTAGTGCTGCACCAGAATCAAACCCCCAAACCTTGTTATTTATTTATTTATTTATATTTTATGAATCTATCTTGCAGGAATTGGTATCAAAGTCAATCTTGATCTGTATGGCACAAACTCTCTATACATATTCTGGCAGCGTCGTGTATACTATGTATTGATCACGGGCTCTGGGTTGTCTGAGTAGGTGATCAACCACGTAGTCCCCGAGAGCCAAATGAAGGCGATGGTCGACATGCTGACGGGATTCTTCGATCTGACAGAGGAGGAGAAGAGGGAGTTCGAAGGGAAGCACGTGTTGGACGGCATAAGATGGGGGACGAGCTTCAATGCTTCAGTCGATAAGGTGTTTTTCTGGAGAGATTATCTGAAGGTGAGGGTGCATCCAAAGTTTCACTGCCCTTCCAAACCAGAAGGCTTCAGGTATCCATTCTTCTTCTTCTTCTACACAAATGCCATAACTTTGGTATGGATGCTTACTTAAATGTCATAACTTCTAAAAAACGTTAACTGCTATATTTTTCAATCAATTACTTGAGTGTCAAATTTTTTTAAAAACGTTCACTTAACTACCGAAAATCTGACGTGGTATATTGTGGTGAATGTTTTAATTTTTTTTTTTTGATACTCAAATGATCAATTGAAAAGTTATACGGCATTCAAGAAATTGAAAAAAAATTATGGCGTTCAATGTGAGCATCATACGCAAATTATAAGTGTGTTAAAAAAAAATTATAGTACTCAAGTGAGCCCCGTACGATATTCTGTTTTCTTAATTCCTTTAGAATACAAAATAATTGAGTTTACTCCAACACAAATGGACTGAATCTCATGTTTCAGAAGCCTACCCAGATATTAGCTCACATATTATTTGATCCATGGCACTTAGTTGGTACTTATGTGCGAGATCTACCTAAAGTTGAACTTCCTTGCGCGTTATAAAGGCAAGGTTTTGCTGCAATCGACCGGCAGGGGCATTACCTACCGTGCGAAATCATCTAAAAGCCACTCATCTCTCAAACACATTAAGATTCACCCAATCCATCTGGCCAAACAAATCCAAACAAACCTCACAACCTCCTCCCCCGGCCCGGGGCGGGTAGCTGCATCTCCCTCTAAGAAGGAGCCAGATGTGGCCTTATGGATGGGGGCCAACAACTTGAGGCCCCACCTAATGGAAGTAGCCCATTATGCTTCGGAATCTCAAGGTCATGATAGTAACATCCATTTTCTCCCTCTCTTGCCTAATCGTGAACAATTAGAACTCGTCAATGAATGGGGCCAAAAAAGTAGGCTCATGACAAAGACTCCATGGAGTAGTATGCTCTTGTCATTTTGCACAAATTAGAGATTCTGGGGCATTATTGATTAGTGGCGGGTCCATCCTGGTAGATGTAGGGATATAACAATCCGTTGACATGATACTTTAGAGTTACCAATGCATCGAGATCTTAGTGCGCAGTAGAAAATTATTAGATATATTAGAAAATGAAAGCATGATAAGGAATTTGAACAAATTCTTTTTCCCCGATGATACGGAATCCAAATCTTCCATTTGACTTATTTCATAATCTGTCCATGTGTAAGACTCTGCCCACTTGGGGGTGCATGACAACCCAAAATTTCTATTCCAGAAATAATTTTTCTGTTCCAGACTTGTTTTTGGAAGAGAAATCTGTTTGATAAATCTATTCAGTTTTTCTATTTCTGGAATAGATTTTTATTCCAGAAATAAGTTTGGAAGAGAAATCAAAAGCTAAAATTTTATATTTCTGATTTCTGGAAGAGAAATCAGAAATAATTTCTCTCACTAAACCCTAATTTTGGTGAGTCCTCCCTCATCTCCTCTACGTCTTTGCCTCCTCCTCTTCCTCCGCTTCTCCTCATTTTATTGAAAATAAAAATAAATAAAAATAAATATATTCATTGTATTCATTTAAAAATAAAAACAATCTTATTAAAATAAATAATTTATATTTATCATTTTATTTTTAGTTTATTAAAATTACATTTATTAATTTTATTTAAAAATAATTTATTTCGATAAATAAACATAAATTATTTTTATTAAAAATACATTTATTAAAATTAAATTTTAAAAATTTATTTTTATTTGCCTTGAGTGTTTTGCCAAATAAAATTATTATTATTTTTTATTTTTATTCATTTTAAAATAAATTTACTCGTAAAATAAAATAAAATAGAATAAGTAAAATAATTTTATTTTTTTATGATTTATTTTATTTTGTTTTATTTTATTCATTATTCTTTTGTTATGAAATCATTTTTATTTTTATTTTTTATATTAAAGGTCGTCGGTCGTTGTCACCGTTCGAAAGGAAGAAATTTTGTATTGTTATCAAACGAATTTTTATTTTTAGAGTAGAAATTTTATGTCGTTATCAAACGGTTATTTTTGCTAAGAAACTTTTTTAGAAATAGAAATAGAAAAATCTATTTCTGTTCCAGAAACTATTTCTGGAACAGAATGGTTGTCATGTGCGCCCTTGGGTGTTGGACTCGATCTCTCTAGAGTTACCTAAATGCGAGATGTTGTGATTTTCATGTCAGGTTTTCCATATATGCATGGAGCACTTGACTATTCAATTAATCTTGGGATCTTAACTTAAAGAACTTCAATCTGTCCTATGCGCAAGCTCTTTACAATCTTTGGTTCCAGTTTGTTAATTTTGTATAGTAAATCCGTGTTTATCCACAAATCTGCCAATCTTGAAACACAACAAATACAAATTATAGGGTATTGTATTAAGGTAGCATTATTTTGGCTTGTCTTTGTTAACATATTTATTGAATTTGAATCTTGGAAAGAAAACTTTCCTAATTTGAGTAATTTCCTAGTTGGAGTTGGATTCTTAGTTTGAATAAATTTTCTATTTTGAATCCAAATCTCTTCTATATAAAAGGAAATGACTTCTTTGTGAATAATATTAAAGAGGAGTTTTTGCTTGTGAATTACATTTTGAGTGTCTGAAGCCATGAAAATCTTGCGTTAAAATTTTATAATTTTCTTTGTGATATTGATAGATTATCTCATGAGAAATTGTGAGGCTAAACACCATGTGAGATTATTGGGTGTAACTAGGGTAGGAAACATTAATAATGTTTGAATGAGTCGAGTGTGATTGTAATCTTTGTTATATCTTTTGAACAATAGTGGAATTCTTTGCCGCTGCTCTCCCCATTAACATAAGTCTAATGATTGAATATGTAGATTGGGCATTCGATTTATTTTCTTATTTTGTCTATTTTACTATCTGATTGCTTGTTGCCGCAACAATCTTGTCACGTCTCGAACCCCAAGCACGCAACAATCCCTTCCTTGGTCAATAGAAAGTGATGTCCTAGGACTCATCGATGACCCTTTCATTTTTAATCTTTCATTATGCGCAAGCAGAAAATGAACCATCTTCCCATCAATAGACAATCAAGTAATTAAATAGGGATAATGAGATGAACAACAGAAATGCAACATCTACTTATATATATACATTTTTACATTTTCATATTGGATTAACCTACGGAGGATCATTTCCGATTTACAAGCCCAATAGATGGGGCTAATCCATCCTCTAAGCCATACCAAAAAGAGACTAGTCTAGGCTAACCTAGCTGTACACCAAAAAGAACCCTTGGGCTTAGCACTGCCATCACTTGGATCCGGTGGACTCAGGCTCCATCGATTCAGAGTTGGAGCCGTACGGGTCTATCGCTGGTGAAGCGAGGCCAGGATTCTCCACTATGCGTCGTTAGGAGGGTCTAGCTCCATGGGATCCCAGTCATCGTCCTTAGGGCCCCTACTAGGCGACCTATCAAAACCTCTCAAAAGACCGATCAACATGTCGCCATTTCGGATGAACCATGCTAGGAACCTATGGGGTATCCATTGCCCCGGTCCCTCATCTACTCAGATGGTGGTGAGATACTTCTCGTACAGGTGCAATCGACCTGGCAAGTGGTGGTGCGTCACAATGGTATCCTAGTCCTTAGGGATACCGAACCTCATTGGTGAAAGTGCTATCCTAAGGACTTGAAAGTGGTTATATAATAACCAGTGGGATATAAATCTCAGCGAGTCCTCCCCTAAGCCCTCGGTTAGGATACTAACTCAACTCGGGGTATTTCTTCAAAACCACCCTACAAACAAACAATGACCCATAACTAACAACCAACAATCAATAGTCGGTTCACATGCAACCTTACATGGTATGCCATACCCTGCACGTTGAATCTCAGCACAATACACGCAATGCTTATGGCCATTAGATGATGTAGTTCATCAATCACATACGAGTCGCATCACAAGCGATCTCACTTGGCCATTGCCACACCTGCATGTTATCAATTCATGTGTGTGTACCATAATCAACGTGCTAAACTCATGCACCGTCAAAACCAAAGATGCCATGATTCACACATACTCTTGCACTTTAGTGCGCCACCTATCATGCATCACTCGATCACACGGGTCTCGATTATAATGTAAAATCATTATGATACGTTCCATATCGCACCACACAATTTTACCTCATAATAAGACCCAACCATCTCAACTCTCACGAGTGTTCTAGGCACTAATGACCTACCGGTCATAGCTAAGTTTCCAATTGGTGCTCATCCACCTCAACACTCGTGTGCTCCAGATAATAATGACCTCTTGGCCATGGCTAACTTCCTAGTCAGCACTCATCCGACTCCCATTGGGCTATCGATAAAAAGATCGGGCTTCGTCCCGCCTCGTTGGGCACGGCTATGTCTCGAACTCCCGTTTAGACGGTTTCCCAAAAAGGGACGTTGGTCTAGAATCTATTGTGACCGGCTTCCGACTCCCGCCGGGTATCGTCCTCAAACTCCCATTGGGTGACGGTCCAACATTCGATCACGCAAACATACCTCCGTAATTCCTTCTCTCATAAAAAGGTCCATTATAATGTGCCTCGGACAATCCATATTTCCCTTCTTGTGAAAATCACTCAATTCATGCAGATGCCCATGCATTTACACACATTTACTTCATAGGATTAAAATAGAAAAATTTAGAATATCTTTCATTCTCGGATGAACAGTGCTCGTGAACAGTACGCGTGAATAGTGTTTCGTGAACAATAATTCCTGAATTTAATAATTAATAAATTAAATCCAAAAGTCATTAAAAACACTAATTAAAACAAGCAATTAATCCATTAGGGTTAAACAAGCCTAATTAAACATATAAACCACATTTAAGCCAACAAAGTAAAATTAAACTAAACTAATCTAACCACCTATCTTAGCACTAACATAACTCAATTAAATCTCCTAAACTAGAATTACCACTAATTAGACCAACCCTAAGCAAGTTTAGGTACTAAATAGAGGTTTAGGAGCTAAACTCACTCGTTAAATGGGTTGGAGACACGCACGCGGTGGCAACGATGGAGGCGACGCACCGGGACCTCAATCACGATGATCCAAGGCGGTCTCAAGGCTGAAATAGCAGCCACAAGCTTGAACTTCCACTACAATTCCAAGAAACAGAACAACAAAGGAGAAAAATGAGTGAAACGGCTTCATTGGAGCTCCAGTGAGGGGTTGGTTGGCAACCAGCGGCACCTGAGGGTCAAGGGGGAGTTGTTAGAGGTTGGGATGGGTGGAGGAAGGGCTAGAATGGGAGAAAATGGGCTGCAAAGGTGAAACGGGCGGAAATAGGCGGCTTGGCAGCCATTTCCTTCTCACCGGCGGACGGGGTGCTTCGGTACAATCTGGATGTGTTGGTCACGGTGGTGGGTGGAGCGTGAGCTAATTCGCACGAGAAGGTAACTTTTAACTTGGGTTTTTGGAGAAAGGTCAGTTGGAGCAGAACATGACCAAATGGTCGGACTAGCGTTGGCTTCTGGCCGATTGGCGGGTCAAACGGTGGCTTCGATTGGCAAACGATCAACTCCAGGTAGACAATCTGGGTGTCCTCGACATGGTGGTGGGTGGCATGGGAGTTGATTCGTTCGGGAAGCCAACAATCAACTCAGATCTTTGGAGGAAGGTTTGCTAGAACAAAAGCAAGAAAAAATGAGGAACAAGGGGAGAGAGGAGCTTGACGATTTGGGCTGAAGGAGGAGGAGGAGAGAGAGAGAGAGAGGATTGAGCTACTATCAAACCTCATCAAAGCCCCAAATCTCCATGCGCATCACCTCATCTTTCTCTCGCTTGCTTTGCTTTTATCCACTTGCTTTTAGGGGCAAATTGGTAATTTCCCTTGCACAAATTCCGAATTTGCCCTTGGGCTGAATTTGATGGGCGGGCCTAAGAAATGAGCTTGGAAATGAATAGTAATGGGCTCGGAAATTGGTTGGGCTCAAATGGGCTTAAGGTTTGGTAATGGGCTTGGAAGGAGGAATAGTGGTTTTGGGCCCAATGGGCTCACTTTCTTGCCCTAGGCCCACTATGGCTGTCCTATCTTGGGCCTAAGGCCCACACTAGCTTTGCTTGGACCACATCCTCATAGGCTTACCTTCTCGGTCCTTAAGTCCTTTTTCCCCACACTCGGCTTGCTCGGAATTGCTGACTGTCAAAGTCGCATCATCCAAAGTTCGTCCCAAACATTCCCAACAATTCGAAGTCCAATATTTAGTTCTCATGCCAAGTCAATTTCGCTTAATGCCATTTCGGGTGCAATTCAGATTGACGGGCGGCTTTGAGGATTCATGCGTAACTGACTCATGCCAAACCATGTTCATGACATCTCGACACATGGGCGTCCTCAACTAGATGAAATTGCGGAGGATAGATTCTTATTTTAAAGTACACGATTACTAAGGATCGACATAGGGTTATTCACGAGCTCAATAACAGTAAAATAGAATCACCCGTTGTTCCATTATGTTCTGTCTGTGAATCGACCTCTAGTTGTCCTTGAAATCGGCCTGTCTATCTACAGGATTGTCCTCACGCAAATTTCACGTTCAAGTCGTTTTTCCAAGTCAAGTTCTTTAGTCATACGAGTATTGTCCTCATTAGCCTTTCCCCTCAAAGTCAATATCTCAGAAGTGATCAATTCCGAGTGAGATCAACCAACAATATATTGACGAAATTCACATTCATTTATCCCATAGAGGGCTCGAATTTCAGGATGTCATAAATCTTGATGGCAAAGAAGAACAAATTTGTACACCTAGAGAAAATTAACAAGTTGAGGATTCAATTTGATAGAGTATGACAATTAGTAACTCATAAAATAAAAAATTGTGTGACACAAACTTGTGACATCGCTAAAGATAAAGAGGACACCACAAGCATTTCCTCTGATGAATGAAAGCAATGTTTGTTGTAGTGAAGTTTTAGCAGAATACGCTGGGGCGGTCCGAAAATTAGCTAGGGGGCTGCTCAAGGGTATATCGGAGAGCCTAGGACTTGAACCGGGCTATATCGATGAGGCAATGGACATGGATTCAAGCTTGCAGAGACTAACGGCGAATTTGTATCCACCATGCCCGCAGCCAGAACTCGCTATGGGCATGCCACCACACTCAGACCATGGCCTGTTGACCATCCTTATGCAGAATGGAATTGGCGGCCTCCAAGTGCACAACGGCGGGAAGTGGGTCGAAATCAATCCAATTCCGAATGCCTTTTTGGTTAACACCGGCGATCACTTAGAGGTACATACATAGAAATTCATGTTCCATCTTTCTAATCTCCCTCATTGTCTGGCAAGAGAGGTCAGATTTGTTTTAAATCTTGGTGTGTACTGTGTGCCTTTGTTTATTCATTCACATACAGGGTACGAGGAGGGGATATTGTTATATAATTAAGACCATAGTTCATATAGTTGTCCTATAAATTCGATGAAACACTCTTTTCTCTGTTTCTTTCACTGGATAATAATCAGTTAAAAAGTCAATATGGATCTTTGTGATTTACTACCACTTTCCCATTGAATCGATAAAGCTTATTGGAACTATTTTTTTTTCTTGACACTAATCAACTGAGCAAGATTATGAGCAATGGGAAATACAAGAGTGTTCTGCATCGAGCTGTTGTGAACAACAAGGATACAAGGATATTGATTCTTCTATCTAATGGACCATCGCCTGACACTGTCGTCATGCCAGTGGAGCAGCTGGTGGATGGGGAGAGCAACCGAGCTATGTACATCGGGATGAAATACAAGGACTTCCTGGAACTTCATCAGAGCAGCATTCTCGATGGGAAATCAGGCCTGGAATGGGTAAAGATATGATTTTGTGCAGCCTGAACTATTATACTAATGGATGTGTGATTGTGTTATGCTTCTAGACTGTTTGGACTCTTTGGTTTGTAACCTTCGGAACTTTTTAATATTATGCGATTCAAGGTGCAAGAACTGTCTAGCACTGATGTGTGTAAGCTGGTCCTTTCTGTGATGTATCTTCTTGACATAATAAATGGAACTAATTAACTTCATAATGTCTGACTAAACACCATAAGTTTGTAGTACTATAAATCATGATGGTTGGTCAGTATGAGCTAGCAAATTTGTCTGTCTAGATTTTCACCTGAAATGGCCACTTCATTGGGCTAAAAATATCGAGTACTCGCTGCAACTCAAAGAACTTGTTTCTAGTATGATCTCCTCAAAGACAAAACTGACCTGTTTAAGCTGAGACAATGCGCTCTTCACCCCAAGCATCAAAACTACAAAGGCTTCTTTGGCATATGTGTAGGACAATTATGAAGCCTTGGTTTCTTTTGGTTTTCACGGTTTGGACTAAAGCACCAGAACGATTAAACATAATGATTAGTTCTCGAAGCAACTGAAGCATAATTCAGATGTTTAACTCAAGAATTCACTATGTTCGGTCAACCCTTTTAGTCTCTTTGTGGTTGGTTCCTTCCCTCTCATTATGTCGGAAAACATCTTGGTGAACCGAAGTCCAATATCTTCAGATCATATTGGGAAATGGAGTCATTTTCCTTTTTGCTGTTTTAGGTGCATCTCAGCTAAATGATGTCGCCATAATTGAGGGGAACATGGTAATTTTGACATAGTAGAAAGAAGAAACTGTTGGAGAAATCTTTCCAGAACATTTTGAAACCGACAAAACGTTTCTATCAGTCTAGTCTGGATATTCGCAGACCTTCTATTTAAAGTCTGAAGACTTTCTGATTACTAGACTCAGCACTCAAGACTCAAGACTCAAGACTTAAGACTCAAGACTATTCTCATTAACAGTCTTTCTGATCCAGTGACGACGGAAATCTAGTGCCGAAGTATATGGTTGAGGATTTAATCCTATCATCTGGAGAAGATCTCTTGGTTGGATAAATATAACGGATCCTTTTATTCGTATCTAGATCATTTGAAGATCCGATGGTCGACAAAATATTCTTAGAAGGTTCTATTCTTGGAAACCAAGATCCTGATTGTATGGGTGAACATGATTGATGGGCTATCGTCAGGTTCCTTTAATAGCTCGAATGATCTTCTTAATTGATTCCGTCCAACGGGTGGATTAGAGGAATTCCTTTGGTAAGTGCCAATGGGTATGATGGCATAAAGGAGTATAAAAAGGAAGACATTCTAGTTGTTTGAGTACGTGATCAATAGAGAAATTCCAGAGTCTGAAGCACCTTGATTATTAGTCGATATATTCTGAGCGAAATTGTATAGACAGAGAGTGTCTATACTTGGTGATACCTTGAGCGAGTGTGGTAGATCATCTACACCGAGAAATCAAGAAAGATCAACGCTGTAACATCTTTTTGTTCATAGTGGAATCCAGCCAATTGGCTATCAGTGCAGAAGAGTGGATGTAGGCTTGAATCAAGCCGAACCACTATAAACAGCGTGTTCAATTCTCTCTTTCCTTTACTCAGTCTTACGTTGATTATTATTTGTCGCAAATCCTTCAACTGTCTAAGTATTGTGCAATTATCAAGAAAAATCTTTTATATACCTATTCACCCCCCTCTAGGTACTCGTACTAACTATATCGGAAACAACTGTACAAACTTTGACAGAGCAAAGGGTTAGTACTGGATGCTGAATTCGCTTGCAGTTATGGCTACCTTTTCACTCCTATGGCTGTTTTCTAAACTAAGACGAGCTTCCCTAATTATATGTTCATCGATTCAAACTGAAGCAGACATTGATTCATCAAATATTCTTTTATTAATGTAAATTTACTTCATTAAGGTTGTGGATATTCGAGTAAGGTAATGAAGGGGTTCTTTGCTAGAAAATCATAACGAAAAAAATACCGGAAAAGTCTCCGCTTTCTGACTAGCATCCCCCGAATTTTGGAAGAACAAAAGGTGCAATCTTCTGTATGTCCCTGTAACGTCTTGCTATTCTAGATTAAGAGATGACCCTCAATACAAATGCCGCGATCCTCTCATATTTGTGTAAGATTAATACATACAATATTGTAACTACAGATATATCATCGAGGCTGTACATCTGAAATAGTCATTTCGTTGGCTAAATCTTGTTGGTGCTTGCCACCTCTTGAAGAACTGGCTTCCGATATGGACTCCTCGTTGAAAAAACTGGGCTGTTTGGGATGAGGCAATGCGCTCTCACTGCCCAGCATCATAACCATGGATGACATCTCCGGTCTATCTCTCGGATTTTGTTGGACGCACAACAGAGCCACATGGATCAATCGTAAAACTTCCGTGGGATTGAATGTGGATGTGATCGATGGATCAAGCAGCTTTCATAGGCTTTCGATCTCTGAACAGTGTCCAGGCCTGCAAGATTATTTCAGTCATCTAGAATAAGACTAGAAACTAACCTGAAGATAATAAAACAAACTAACCTGAAATGCATTGTGGATTATGAGATTGATTATGGATTGAATTTTTGGAAGATGTGGGAATGGTGCTCAATATTGATGTGAGCCCATTGAAAGGCTGGTGGGTATGCATATCGGGTTTAGGATATCTTTTTAGGTTGAGCAACCGGCTTTGTAAGTGGAGAGCTTGCCAAGGGAATAATCTAGATCACATTGTCACACTCACCAACCATTGTATCATGACCATGGTTTAATATTAAGCAAAAGATTGATCAATGGATGGACTATCGACGTGTGCTTTGATATGAGATGGATCAATGGAAGAATGTGGTTTTTGATAGAGATTAATCAATGGACTTGACAATTGATGCTTGAATTGTGAGGATGACTTAAATGAGTATTTTCTAAATTGTATAAAGTTTGTTGAAATGAAACAACTAGTATAAAATTCGACATGTATATTAAAGAGTTGGGCTATGGGTTTTTAATAGTGCTATAATCTTATATATATGGATAGTGGATGCTCGATCTATTTATGTGACATTCTGAAATTCAACTCTACCCAATAATATGAAATGGACATTTTGTTGACACGCCTATGGTCATTTTTTTTTTAGCTGATCATTCACGAGTTAACTAGCCTTTTAGGTAAAGCCATTAAGGGATATAAATGCGGTAGACTTGAGAATTCGATTGGAAATCAATTGCTCGATCGTGATAATCGGTAATGGTCAATACAGCACTATTATAATCGATTAGTGATCGGATATAGGTCGATTCAACGGAAACATGCAATTGAATTGCGGGTGATTCTACATGATTGCGAAATTCGTGTCGAGCGGTACTAACCCGATTTTCTGTCGATTTTGTACTCGGTACCCGTAATTGAAACCTTGCGATTTTTACGACAATCGAGAGTCGCCTACGAGTTGGAGATGCATAAACGTGGATAAAAAATTATCGACCATTGGCCAAACACACTAAAATTCCTAAAAGCTACCCGGTAAGTTGGGTTGTACTAAAATCACGTTCGGTTGATTTAACCACGAAGTTGAACTCGGTTTCGGAAATGGAACGTTCAAGCATGTTACGATTTATTTTTAGGATATCGTCTCATCTTTTGGGAAAATTCCCCCGAGCTTGGAATTTTGCGGAAAAATTAAATTCGGCAAAATTAAATGGGAGAAATTCGGAGGGATAAGTACACTTGAACTACCAAAAGTTGTGTACGACATTCACTTTAGTGTCAAAAGTTTTCATCGGATTACGTAACTGCTAAATAGGAGGAAAAACGATCACTTTAGAAATTTCGGCCAAACTAATTACGTGTCAATTATAATTAAAATTATAATGACTTGGCAAAATTTTTAAAAAATCTAGTCCACGTGGCATGCTTAGCACCAAAGTAACTGTTTTTTTAACAACGACTGGCATTAAAGTGATTACTTTAAATAAAATTTGACACTTGAATGATCACTATTTACAACTTTTGAACAATGTTGTTTAGGGGTTATATGCTGACTAGGCACGTTGGTGAACCGTGTAGGATTGAAAAATTAATAAAATATAACCACGTTGGATTTTCGGCAATCCCGATCGGAGTAACCGGAGTTAACACTTAAATGATCATTTTTTTTTTTTAAAAGTAGCACTTAAGTGATTTGGAAAAAAACTTTTGGCACTAAAATAAGCACCGTACACAACTTTTGGCATTTCTAGTGTACTTATCTCAAAATTTGGATGGGTAGCTTTGCTTGGTTATTTGGCCACCTAAATGAATTGATTTGTGAAGAGTTGAAGGGAAATTCGTATGGGCTGTTGCTATGGGAATTTTGGCCACCAAAAGGGCTTTGTTTGGTGTGGAAATGAATGAAATTTGTCCATTGAATGATGCCTTGGCTAAAAGGGGTTGAAGACTTTGTGGCTTGGCACTTGAGTGCATAGATATTTATCTTGAATCCTCATTGGCCAGAGTCTTGACTTAGTTCTCCCCCTCCTTCCCTCTCTCTTCCCTTCTTCTTCATGCGTGCCCCCTTTCAAACTAGCCGCTGCTTCATTTTTCATTTCCTTCCTCCAGCTGCCGCACACCCTCATCTCTTTCCCCCTCTGGTTCTGCTCTATCTTCATTTCCCCTTGTTGCCGCAAGCACCAGCTTAAGGCTAGTAGCAACCGTGTCTAGTCGAGTGGCCACCAGTTCGCCCGCTAGCCTTGTCGTCTAGCTCGCCCATTCCCTAGTCTAGCCGCTCGACTAGCCCCTTCCTAGTCAGCTCTTCACGCTTCTAGTTGGTTCGCTCAGTCATCGGCCATGTGACATCCTGAATTTCGACCCTTTCTCGATTATATGAAATGGGCATTTTGTCGACACACCTATG
Source organism: Eucalyptus polyanthemos subsp. polyanthemos (assembly GCA_017140185.1). NCBI lineage: Eukaryota > Viridiplantae > Streptophyta > Magnoliopsida > Myrtales > Myrtaceae > Eucalyptus > Eucalyptus polyanthemos. Next base: position 17,041,357 of record CM029463.1, on the reverse strand, counting down.
GTCTTTTTTCTTTGAGTTGGCCATTCATGAGTTAATTGATCTATTAGGTGAAGCAATTAAAGGATATAAACGCGAAAGACTTGAGAATTCAAGCAGAAATCGATCACTCGACCTTGATAATCGGCAATGGTCAATACAACACTGTTATAATGTTGGAGAAAACTATTTTATTATTTTGAAGTTGACAAAACCTTTCTATAGTCTATTTTGAAAATTCCAAGACTTTAAGGTCAAAGTCCGAAGACCGATAGACTTTAAGATCAAAGTCTGCTCACACTGACATATTCCAGATTGAACGTCACTGAAGGATAGAGACTTATTCAGATTCCAGATTATCTTTATTTCTTCATGGAAGGCTTTCTGGATAGATACATCACCTATGATTAATTATCCTTATTGGAATCAATTTTGATAATCAAATCTTTTGAATGACGAGTGAACTTGGAAAGTTGTATTTATGGAAACCAAGATTTTGATTGTATGGACGAATAGGATTGATGGATTTTCATCTCGATCTTCAAACGACTCGAGATCTCCTTAATTAATTCTATCCAATGGGTAGATTGGAAGAATTTATTTGGAAAGTGCCAATAGTAGTTTTGGCTTGAAGGAGTATTTAAGACGGACTCACTAGTTGTTCGAGAGAGAGTGTGAAAGAAAAATTTCAAAGTTTGAAGCTTCCTAATTCCTTGCTATTTCATTTGCTGAGCTCAATTTGTACTCAAAAGAGAGAGTAAACTTTTGTGGGACTTCGGAAAAGTGTAGTAGAGTATCTACATTGTGAAGTTGAGATTGTGAGACTATACTATCTCTTTTGATTCATAGTGAAATCTAGCTAGTAGGCTATTAGTGAGGGAGAGTGGACGTAAGCTTGATCTAAGCTGAACCACTATAAACTTTATGTTCTTATTCTATTTTCTCAAATCCTTTATTTATTCATATATTTATTTAATAGCTAAACTTGCTCTAGTCCATTACTTTTCATATTCCATTTCAAAAGAAAAAGTTTTCATAAGTGTTTCCGCAAAAATTTCTCTTAACACCTATTCACCCCCTCTAGTTGTTTTTACTAGCCATTTTAATTGGTATCAAAGCTTGTGTGCTTATTTCAATCGAAGTGTTTATTACTTCTATAGCTAAAGATCTATGGCTAGTATTTTGGTCCCAAGATTGGTTGAAGGCCAAAGCAACACCATATTTCCATACTTTGATGGAAATGAATACAACGCATGAAAGAACAAGATGAAGGCATTACTGAGATCGAAAGATCCTCTAGAATGGGATGTGGTTGAAAAAGGGATTATTCCCAAAGCTTCATCAACCTCAGAAAGGGGAAATGAAGTTGTAGATGCCGGCGAATTACCACAAGCAGAATTAACTAAGAGACAAGCTCTTAATGCTAAAGCCATATACTCCTTATACTGTGCTTTATCTCCTAGTGAGTACAATCAAATTTCTTCTTGTGAAATAGTTAAAGAAGCTTGGGACAGGTTGCATGTTACTTATGAAGGAATTGATTGAGTAAAAGAAACGGAGATCAATATTCTACTTAGACAGTACGAAGCCTTCAAAATGAAGCCTAGTGAATCCATCATTAATATGTTCAGTCGCTTCATAGAAATTGTAAACAGCTTGACATATCAAAGATAGCCAATCTCAAGACTAATGAAGGTTAATAAGTTGCTGCGTGGATTATCCAAAGACTAGAATCATGCAAGACATCGATTAATGAAATGCAAAGGATCAAGCCTCTTTTTGTAGACGAACTAGTTGGCACACTTCAATCATATAAAGTGGAGCAAATCAATAAGGATGAAGATTCCAGAGGTAAGAAGTCAATTGCTTTGAAATCTAACGATGATTATGATGATACAGACTTTGAGGATGATTTGGATGATGAAGAGCTAGCACTCATTAATAGAAAGTTCAGAAAGTTGAACAAGAAGGGAAGAAGTCAATTGCTTTGAAATCATATAAAGTGGAGCAAATCAATAAGGATGAAGATTCCAGAGGTAAGAAGTCAATTGCTTTGAAATCTAACGATGATTATGATGATACAGACTTTGAGGATGATTTGGACAATGAAGAGCTAGCACTCATTATTAGAAAGTTCAGAAAGTTGAACAAGAAGGGAAGAAGATTCAACTGGAAAAAGCAGAGCACGCAGAAGTTCTAGAAAAGACCAACTCAGGATGATGAAACGAGTCAAGATGTGATATGCTTCGAATGCAAGAAAAATGGGCATATCATACTCAACTGTCCTTTGTTGAAGAAAAAGAAATGAAGAACTGAAAAATACAAAAGGCTCTCGAAGTAGAGACATGGAGTGATACAGAATGTGAGGAAAGTGATGAAGAATATGCTAATATTTGTCTAATGGCAAATTTTGAATCAGATTTAGACTCTGAAATAGACTCAAACTCAGACTCAGACAAGGAAATTGAGGTAAGTGATCTAAAAATTCTGTCAAAGTCTCAAAATATATGAATGAACTCTGTCTTAGTCTCAAAGCCTCTCTTAAGAGAATTTCCGAACTAAAAAGGGAAAATTCCAAACTCATGCAATAAGAAGCTCATTGGAAAGAAAAGTTTGAAAATCTAGATAAAAGTTTTGTTGATTTGAAAAAAAATTCTGATTCTCTCACAAAGGAGAATGCTCTTTTAAAAGAAGACATTCCAAACATTACAAAAAGATTTTCAATAGCATCTGAAAAGTTGGAGAAAATCCTTTCTATACAAAGACCTTACTTTAACAAGTATGGTTTGGGAATGACTTTAGAAACTATTTCTTTAAATTTTTTTTTTTGGTGAAAGAAACTGTTTCTTTAATTGATTTTCCCAAAATTAAAGAAAGGATCAAACAAGGACCTACAAGGGCATTTTACAAAAAATCACTTTCAAAAGGTGTTTGTAAAACCTGTTGGCGGAGTGCTCTCAAATGTTTGAAGTGTAATAGCTCAGAACATTTCGAGAAGAAATCTCCCAAGGTTTGGAGACCTGTTAAGAGGAATTGGGCAAAGACAATGTTTAATACTAACTCCCTTGGACCTAAGAATATATGGGTACCAAAAAAGCTTGAGTTTCTCTCTTTGATTACAGGTCACTATCAAGAGAAAGATCAAATAGTATTTGGATAGTGGTTGTTCGAGGCACATGACTGGAGACTCTAATTGTTTTATAAAGCTTGTTCAAATAAATGGTGGAAAAGTCTCGTTTGGTGGAAACAACAAAGGAAGAATCGTTGGATGTGAACCGTTAAGATTGGAAGCTTGACTATCAACAATGTTTCTTAGGTGGAAGGCCTAAACTATAATCTTCTCAGCATAAGTTAGCTTTGCTAAATAGGATTCAAATTAATTTTCAAGAAGGCATTTGCTCGAGAATGAGTAAAGATTTCTCTCAATCTTTCACATGATGAATGCATGGGAATATTTATCTTCTAGATGTAAATTCTGAAAGTACTCAGTGTCTTATATCCATTCAAGATGAAGCAAATCTTTGGCATTGAAAACTTGGCCATGTTAACATGAAGTAGATTGCCAAGATTTCATCCAAGAAACTTGTTCGTGGTCTTCCCAACCTAAGTTATCAAAAGTCTAATCTATGCACCCCATGTGTTTTGGGAAAACAAGTTCGAAGCTCTTTTAAACTTGTGAATCAAGTCTCAACCGATCAAGCTTTGCAGCTTTTGCATATGGACTTTTTTTGGATCAACCAAAACTCAAAGCATTGGTGGAAATAAATACTGCCTAGTGATTGTGGATGATTATTATCGTTTTATTTGGGTTTACTTTTTGGCAAATAAGTCATAAGTATTCTAACTTCTCAAAGTTTGCCAAGAAAGTTTAGAATGAGAAATGTTATGCTATTTTGAGCATACAAACAGACCATGATGGAGAGTTTGAAAATCAAGACTTTGCAAAATTCTGTGATGAATTTGGTTTCCAGCATGTTTTCTCTTTTCCATATACTTCAGAACAAAATGAGGTTATGGAAAGAAAGAACAGATCCTTACAAGAAATGGCAAGAACCCTCTTAATTTGGAGTAAAGTTTCCTCTCGATTTTGGGTTGAAGTAGTTTCCATAGTTTGTTATATTATCAACAGAGTGTTTTTGAGGCCTATTCTAGATAAAACTCCTTATGAAGTCTATAAAAGGGAAGAAACCTATTATCTCTTACTTTCATGTGTTTGGTTGTAAATGTTTCATTTTAAAAAATACAAATGATCGAACTAGGAAGTTTGAAGAAAAGTCAGACGAATGAATTTTCCTTGGCTACTCAATCTCAAGCAAAGCATATAGAGTCTTTAACAAGAAGACTCAATAAGTAGAAGAGTCTATGAACATTAAGTTTCAAGACTTTGTGGAGAACCAAGAGGATCATACTCAATTTGAAGAATTTGAACCTACTCTAGACTCTATAAAGTCTAATTCCCTCGAAGTGGCTCAGACTTTTAAAGATCGGAATCAAGCAGAACTTGAAGATTCAACCGAAGCAGAAGATCAACAAACTTGCAAACCAACCAGCAGTTGGAAGCACAAGTCAAGTCATCCCAAAGAACTCATTATTGACGACATTGATGAAGGAATTTGCACCAGATCCAAAAAGCGAGAAGAGTTTAGTGTTTTAGCACTTGTTTATGAAATTAAACCTAAAAGCGTAGATGAAGCTTTCTCTGATGAAAGTTGGATTGAAGCTATGCAAGAAGAGCTTAGACAATTCCATATCAACGATGTTTTGGAGTTAATTCCTAAACCTAAAGGTAAATCTATTATTGAAACTAAATGGGTTTTTAGGAACAAGGTGGATGAGAAAGGAAAAGTCATTAGGAACAAAACAAGACTCGTGGCCAAATGATAAACGCAAGAAGAATGGATAGATTATGATAAGACCTATGCACTAGTAGCGAGGTTAGAAGTAATTAGATTATTACTTGATTTTGCTTGTTATAAAAATTTCAGGTTATTTCAAATGATGTCAAAAGTGCGTTTCTAAATAGATTTATTCAAGAAGAAGTCTATATGAAACAATCACCTGGTTTTGAAAATCCTAGAAAGCCAGACTCAGTTTATAGACTGAAAAATGGCATTGTATGGATTATAGCAAGCACCTCGAGCTTGGTATGAAAATTTAAATAAATTTCTTATTCAAAATGATTTTGAAAAAAGGAAGGTAGATACTACGTTATTCATAAAAAAGGAAGGTAAAGATTTTATATTTGTTCAAATTTATGTTGATGATATTATTTTTGGATCTCCTAATGAAAAGCCATGCAAGAAATTTTCTAGATGTATGCATGATGAATTCGAGATGAGTATGATGAGAGAATTAACATTCTTTCTTGGATTACAAGTTAAACAATCAAAGTAAGGCATCTTTATACATCAATAAATTTTGATTGGAGAATTGCAAAAAGATAGAAACACCTATGTCAAATTCTTCGGAGCTGGACAAAAATGAAGGAGGAAAGAAAGTTGACCAAAAGCTTTACAGGAGTATTATCGGTTTACTTCTTTATCTTACTGCATCTAGACCTGACATTTTGTTTAGTGTTTGCATTTATGCTAGATTTCAATAAGATCCCAAAGAATCTCATTTAAGTGCTGCAAAACACATCATCAAATACGTCGCAATTACTCCAATGCTAGTTCTGTGGTATCCTAAAAAGGAAACTTTACTCTCCTTGGATATTCAGACGCAGATTTAGCATGTTGTAAAGTTGATAGAAAGAATACTTTTGACACTTGTCAATTGCTGGGCAACAAGCTGGTGTCCTAGTTTTCAAGAAAGCAGAGTATTGTAACTTTATCAACAATAGAAGTAGAGTATGTGACTTTGGGAGTTGTTGTTCTTAAATTTTGTGGATAAGGCAACAATTTAGAGACTTTGGAATTGAAGAATCGTGCACCGAGATCAAATGCGATAACACCAGTGCTATTAATCTCACGAAGAACCCAATTCTTCATTCAAGAGCAAAGCATATTGAAATTTGACATGATTTCATTAGAGATCATGTTCAAAATGGAGAAATAATGATTCAGTTCATTGACTTGAAGAATCAGTTAGCGGACATTTTTACAAAGCCACTTGAGAAAAGTCTATTTGAGTCAATTCACACCAAACTAAATATTATCTTGTCTATCAAGTAAAGTTTGAAGATGGTCAGACTTAGAATGTGTAGAAATTACTTTAGTAAGTTAATATCTCTTAAATACAGGTAATTTAAAAATTTAGTACAAAAATTTCAAAAAGGTATGTTGAATTTTTGAATTGTTTTATTTTTTTTTTATATAACCCAAAGAACCCCATAAGCCGACAACCGGTGAGAAAACCCTAGGGGAGTGATTACAGAACCCACCACCATAGTATTCTAGGTAAGAATCCCTAACGATGCTTCTAGGATTCGAACTCCTCCCCTTCATGAGGGGGAGAGAGCCCAAGCTAGTTGCGTTGCTGTGGTGGTGGTATTTTTTGAATTGTTGTTTATCTATCTTATTTTTAGAAATTATCTTTTCGAATTTTGAATTTTTGGAAATTCTTATTTTTCGAAAATGGTAGCTTTTTCAGAGCGATGGTTCATTTACCCCTTTTATCTCTTTTGTACCATTGAGTCTTTTCATTTTCATTTATGAACCCTAGAATACATTTTTCTACTCTCTCACTTCTACTCTCAAGTTTTGATCTACAAAAGTTTTCATCCTTTTCACCTGACTTGCTCAAGAAATCCTCCACAATTGCAAAGATGTCGTTCCAAAGGAAATCATCTCAGATTGCAAACAAGGGACCACGAGGTATGCCGGAGGATCCTACCCATTTTGACTTAATTGAAGAGGAAGAATCGCAACAACAACAACACTCTCAACCGCGTGCACCTCAACCTCCTCCGTGCCATCACGAGGAAGAAGAGATTATGGAAGACCTTGAACCCATAAGAATGCTAAAACCTGAATTTCTCTTTAAGCTTTATAATCAGTTGAAGCGAGGTGGTATAGCTATGACTTTCATCGATGAGTTTCTGAAAGAGAGGGGCTACAAAAATGAGACTCTGTTCTTGAAATCGATGGAAAGTTTAAGCATTGTGCTTGAAGGGATGACGAATAGGACATTTGTTGAGTTTCCAATTGATCTGCGCTTTAGCTCCTATAATCAGCCTGAGATTAGGAATGGTGATGAAAGGTTGTATGCAAACTTTTAGCCTAGGATGGGCATTGCTGCAAAAGTACATGGTGATAGAGCGAATTTGTTTCATTCCAAAGAACATCAAATGACCTACTCTAAACTACTAAAATGAGGGGTGATGAACCCTTGGACTGTAGATTTTGAGTTCTTAGACTTGTTGCAGGTGAATATGAGGGAGAAATTTGCTCTCCTTCAACTTGAATGTTTTTGTTCGAAGACCAATGTCGCTTATGCCGAATTGACTTCTTATTTCTATTCAAATTTGTCATTTCTCGATGCGAATAGATTTTTTTATTTTATTTTATTGTGAGGGACATAAAGTTTATGATGGATGTAGATGTTAGGGAAATCTCTTATGATGTTTTGAAGATGACAAAGTAAATCAAAGGCTACTAACGTATTTAATGGTTGATTAACGGACTATGCAGATGATATAATATGTAAATGATATTGTCCAAAGTCTATTATGAAGATTTCCAGACTTTTGTGTCAAAATTTGAAGATTGTCAGACTTTAGTGTCAAAGTTTGTTTTACATCAGAAGTCTGCCAATTTTGACAAATTCCAGACTGAACATAAATGAAGAACCAGAAGACAAATTTTATGCTGGTGATGAACTTATTCAGACTGTATCCAGACTTTAAGGCTAAATATGTTATGAAGCAGAGTATGTTCAGACTTACGTCCAGATTGTAAAGTCTATTGCACTCAGACTTGTTTGTAAAGTCTATTACTCTCAGACTTTACATCTAGAATGTAGCAGATCCAAAACGAAACAACTTGACACAACGTAATACAAGCCTAAACATATAACATCTAGTGATTTGGTTCGGATTCTACATTAAGATTGATTTGATTGACTCAATTTAATTGATTGACAATTGGATATTGAAGACAAGAACTTTCGATACAAAGAAGCTCTACTTATGGAAACCAAGATTTTGTTTGTATGGGCAATCAGAATCAATTTGGGATTCTACTTCTATTATTCAAGGGCTACCAAATATTCTATATACAAATCTTTCAATGGGTATATTGGAAGATGATCCTTGAGATACTGTCCAACGGCTAGTTTGGAAGTGGATAAGTATTTAAGGAAATCAATGACCAATGAGCAAGTAAGAGATGGAGCATGAAATTTATAATTCCAAAGTCCAAGCGATCTTCGATCACGCACTTGTCTCTTGTGAGCTTAAACAAATAAGAATGTCAAAGATAAAGAAATTGAACTCCATGCTCTTATGTCTTGGATGAGTTGTCCAAAGGAAAAACTCTTGATGCAAAAGTCATTTATTCTTTATATTACGGTTTATCTCCTGCTAAATATAATAGAATCTTTTCATGTGAAACAGTAAAAAAAGTTTGGGATAGACTTCATGTTACATATGAAGGGATTGATCGTGTAAAAGAGATAAAAGTAAACTTCCTACTTGGCAAATATGAATCATTCAAGATGAAGTAAGAAGAGTCGATTGGAGATATGTTTAACCGTTTTACAGAAATTGTAAATGGTTTAGTGTATCAAGGTCATCCAATTTTTTCCCAAATGAAAGTCAACAAACTTCTACGAGATCTTTCAAAAGATTGGAACCATGTTAAAACTTCAATCCGAGAGACTTAAAGGATTATGCCACTCTCTGTTGATGAATTGATTGGCACTCTTCAATCCTACAAAGTGGAACAAATCAACAAAGAAGATTCGAAGGTAAGAAGTCCATCGCTTTAATATCTAATGCTGATTTTGATGATATAGACTCAAAAAATGACATGGACAACGAAGAACTTACTTTTATGATCAAGAAATTCAAAAAGCTAAGTAGAAAAGGAAGGAAATTCGATGGAAGAAGACAATACAAGCAGAATGGGCATAAAAGAACAATGAAAGAAGATGATGAGCAAGGAAATATATGCTTGATAGCACATTCAAAAACTGATTCTGACTCAAATATTGACTTAGAATTAAAGTCTGACTTAGACACAAACTCAAAATTCGATAAGGAAATCGAGGTAAGCCATTAAAAAAAGGATATTCGAATTAAAAAAAAAGGAGAATTCACGTCTTAGGTAACATGATCTTTCTCAAAAAGAAAATTTTGAAATCTTGCAAAAAGATTTTCTACAAATAAAAGAAAGTCGAGATTTACTTGTTAAAGAAAATGATGCTTTAAAGAAAAAATTTTCAAATTTTTTGACAAGATTTTCAAATGGATCAAAAACATTGGAGCATATCCTTTCTATATAAATTCCTTATTATAATAAGTCGAGACTTAGTTTCAATAAGGACAATGATTCTCTAATAGATTTTCCTAAGGTCAAGGAGAGACTTAGACAAAGACCTTCATAGGTATTTTACAAAAATCATTTTTCAAAAAGTATTTATAAAACCCATTGGTCGAAATGCTCTCAAGTGTTCAAATTGTGGAGATTCAGAACACTTTGAGAAAGAATGTCCTAAAGTCTAGAGACCTATTAAGAAAGATTGGGCAAAAACAACATACTCTATTAACTCTCATGGACCTAAGAAAAAATGGGTACTAAAGAAACCAAAGAAAATATGAGTTATTTTTTCAGAAAATAAAGGAAGAGAAGAAGGAGAGCTTGGTAAGGAATGCACTTTTATTTATTTTTTATTTTGGCACTTAATTCTCATTATGCTTGATATTCAATATATCCTTGGTTGATTGAGATTTTATAATGATCATATTCCTTGATTTGTTTTATTGAAGAAAGAATCGTGTGATTTGTTTGTGTGATTTGAGATTTGATTTGATATGTGTGATCATTTTTGATATCCTACTTAAAGACAATTGAGTTTATTTGGATTAATTTTATACTCTTAGATTTTATCATATTTTGCCAAGTAAAAATCTGTTTTACGTAATATTAATTTATTATGCAAGATATTCTTAGATACTTAAGGATTTTATTATTCTATTTTTATCGTACTATTACTAAGTGAGAATTTATTTTTCAAAATATCATCGTGCATAATATTCTTTCTTTGAATACTTTGTTATAATGAATTAGGAAAAAATATTTGTTTATCTATGGAGATTTTATATTTTGCTCTAATGAAATGAAATGATCCAAATTGATGGATGCCAAAAAGGAAATGAGTTGATTGCAGGAAATTCAATAAAGCAAGAATGATTGCAAATCTACGCAGATTTTGGTGCAATAAGAAAAGAATCTCAGGCAAAGATTGGTTCAAAAATTTTATTCCTCGTGCAAAATTTTTGCTTATTGAGGAAATTCCTTATGCGTCGTACAAAAGGGGGAGAAAGCGAATCCAAGAGAAAGGAAAAGAATTGTGATCACCTCAAAAAGGTAACAAATTGAGGGGGAGTGTTGATCATTTATGGAAAAATCTTTTTGGATTGATCGTGATTATGTTATGAAAGGAAGGAAAAGGTAAATGTGTCATAATTTAAGATCTACGAAATTCGGTTAGTGCATTTTTTATTACCTTTTGTCATTAACAAATATTTTATTGATATTATCATTTTATTATGACAAAAAAGGTCAAGTAAATTTTATAATGCATCCATGATTTTTATTGGATATTTGCTGATATATATGATCAAAGTGAGCTATATTTCATATCTTTGATATTCGACTTACTTTGTAAAAGCTGATTTTTTTGGAAATTATATTTCATGCAAGATATATTTATCATTTTATATTCTCTACATGATACTTTTTATCGCTTTTTGATTATGACAAAAATGAGGAGAAAATATAAATATGCATATGTGTTGATATTATTGAGCTGCGATTATTTTTTTTATATATTGTTATGCTCAATATATTTGCTGTCTTTTGATTCAAATCAAATTTTTTGAAAATCTAAAATTTGATGATTGATTTATCAATATTTTAGAAAGTGTGATTACACATCTGCATATTTAGAGATTGTTTTGTCATCATAAAAAATGGGGAGATTGTTAGGGAAATCCTTTATCATATTTTGAAGATGACAAAATAAATCAAAGGCTACTAACGTGTTTAATGGTTAAGTAACATATTATGCAGATGATAGAATATGTAAATGATATTGTCCAAAGTCTATTATGAAGATTTCCAGACTTCCGTGTCAAAGTTTGAAGATTGCCAAACCTTAATGTCAAAGTCTATTCTGCATCAAGAGTCTGTCAACTCTGACAAATTCTAGACTGAACGTGAATGAAGAACCAGAAGACAGACTCTATGCTGAAATTGAACTTATTCAGAATGTGTCCAGACCTTAAGACTAAATATGTTCTGAAGCAGAATATATTTAGACTTACGTCCAGATTGTAAAGTCTATTGCACTTAGACTCAGATTATAAAGTTTATTGCTCTCAAACTTTACATCTAGAACGTAGCAGATCCAAAACGAAGCATATTCAGAACGAAACAACTTGATAGAACGTAATAAAAACCCAAACATATAACGGCTAGTGATCTGGTTTGGATTTTACATCAAGATTGATTTGATTGACTCAATCTAATTGATTGACAATTGGATATTGAAGACAAGAACTTTCTATACGAAGAAGCTCTACTTATGGAAATTAAGATTTTATTTGTATGGGCGATCGGAATCAATTTGGGATTCTACTTCTATCACTCAAGGGCTACCAAATCTTTTAGATACAAATCTATCCATGGGTAGATTGGAAGACGATCCTTGAGATACTGTCCAATGACTAGTTTGGAAGTGGATGAGTATTTAAGGAGATCAAGGATCGATGAGCAAGTAAGAGATGGAGCGTAGAATTTATAATTTCAAAGTTCGAGCGATCTTCGATCATACACTTGTCTCTTGTGAGCTTAAACGTTTGTGATCGTGAGAGAAATACCAAAAGAGTGACTTAGTGAGATAGTGTGATCTATTAAGTGTTTGCACTTAAAGTCGTAATCTCTTGTTGATTGCATAGTGGAGTCCAGCTAGAAGGTTGTTAGCGTGGGAGAGTGGATGTAGGCTTGATCTAAGCCAAACCACTATAAACCTTGTGTTCTTATTCTTTTCCCAACTCCTTTATTTTGTTCGTAGTTTTATTTAACCGCTAAAGTCTGATCTTGCTTAAAATCTGTTGTACTTCAGACTCAGTTTCAAAAGTCTGTTGTTCTTTAGACTTAGGTTAAAAGTAAAGTTTTCATTGCATTTTGCAGAATCTGTTTTTACACCTATTCATCCATCTCTAGGTGTTAATACTAGCACTTTCAATAGATACTCTAGCGGACGTTATTAGTGTGGAAAGAGGGAGTTTCTAATCAATTAACGTGATAGTTGGACACACTACCAGTTTTCTTGTGAAGGACAAATCTTCTGAGGGTGATATTATCTATCAGAGAATGACTACCTCCAACATTCTACTGCACAAGATTGTGATCAATTGCATCTGACTCAAGTCAACTTCAAAGACTGATGTTTCTCGCTCATAAGCAAGACTGATGTTTGGCATTAGTAATCGGATGAAGTTCTCGATGCCCTACACAATCCTCATGCACATGTATAGGATTGTGGTGAAGGATAGAGGACAACTTCATTACTTTGCGCTGGTCATCGAGCTGTTTAGACACTTTCACATTCAGCTTCCTATATCTCTATGTGTTTAAACCATTACTCCTATGGTGATAGGATTGAAGATAGTGTCGAAAATGGGATTGAAGGAACTGAACAAGAAGCTAGAGTGCTTTAAGGAGAAGTCCCCAAGCAATACAAAACAATACTCTACTACAAAAAAGAGAAAAATGGAAGGAGCCCATAATTGAATCAATAAGGAAGAGAAGAACCCTTATCTTGCAAGATGAAGAAGAAGATGACGATGAGATTACTCTTTCTGCATTTACCTTGCGAAATCTTCAAAGTTTTGTAAGTTTTGAGTAGTCGCAAGACCAAGAAGGAAGAGGATGAGGAGAAATAGAGGAGAGAAGAGAAGAAAAAAGAAGATAAGAGAAAGAACAGAAGAGAGAAGAGAAGGAAAAGAAGAAGAAGGAAGAAAGAAGGAGAAGAAGGAGAAAAGAAGAAAGAAAATGAAGAGGAGAATAGGGTGGAGATGACTCCTTTGAGTAAACTCTTGCGATATCCTTGATAGAGGATTCTGAGAAAACTAGGAGTGGGACTACCGGAGATGGACAAGATGATGAACATCACTTGGAAGCTGAAACTGAAAAGGAGAAAGAAGCAAGTTTCGCCACTCCACCTATAGCCACGAAAATAGGGGGAGCTCGTGAAAAGACAGGTACTTCTACTCCTGTTTTTACAAGTGATGATATTAGTAGGATTCCTACAGATCCAAAGAATGTGTGTGCCTCTCAAATCCTTGAAGCTAATGTTGAGGCATCCTCTCCAAGCCTTAGTGATCAACGTGTTGATGTTCCCTTGGTCCTCAATACTCCCGAAATTGATTTGGCTGAACATAGTGCTTCAATAGAACCAACGTCATACTTTAAAAGATTGCTGGACATCTTTTTGAATTTGAAGGATTAGCAATATAGATTGGAGTTTGAGATCAAGACTCTCAAAACAGCTTTAGCATCTACTTTAGCATCTATTCACCAATAGGTACATGACATTAAGCTTTATGTGCAAGAGATCGCAAAAGGTGAAGACATTGAGAAGTGGAAAGAGACCGTGAGAAAGCTGGAGGAGATAGTGCAGTCCATGGGGGACTTCTAGCTCATTCGCATCCCTAAGTAGCCCTAATTTCATCAAACCTCTTTTTATTACTATTCTCCACTTTTTGCTGTTGACAAAAATGGGGAGAATATATGCAGATTTACCTTTTGAACTTTAACTTTTGTTTTATTGTTTGACATTTTGACTTTTGGTCTGTGTTGAACTTTTTAACGCTTGATGCTTGCATCATTTCACTTTGGTGTTATTGATTGTGGTTGGATAGTTATTTTTGCTATATTTTAAAAATTAATATGTTTTCTATGGTTGCAGAATCGATGATGCTATCTAGGCCCTAATCTATTTATTTATTTTTGAGATATCATGTATTACCTAAAGTGTTATTTTGTAGGTCTAGAGTTTTTAAATCTGTGGGAAAGTTTTGTTACCATAAAAAAATGAGAGATTATTGGAGAAAACTCAAGTTGACAAAACCTGTTCATAGTCTATTCTAAAGACTCCAAGACTTTAAGGTCAAAGTCTGAAAACCGACAGACTTTAGGATCAAAGTCTGCTCATGTTGACAGATTCCAAACTGAACGCCATTGAAGGATAAAGACTTATTAAGATGCAAAATTATCTTTATTTCGAGTATTTGGTTCGTACGGTTTATGGAAGGCTTTTTGGATGGATATAGCACCTATGGTTGATTATCCTTTATTGGAATAAATTTTGATAATCAAATCTTTTGAATGGCAAGTAAATTTGGAAAGTTTTACTTATGAAAACCAAGATCCTGATTGTATGGGCAAACCGAATTGATAGACTTTCATCTTGATCTTCAAATGACTCGAAATCTCCTTAATTGATTATGTCCAACGGTAGATGGAAAGAATTTATTTGGAAAGTGCCAATGGTCGTTTTGGCTTGAAGGAGTATTTAAGGTGGGCTCACTAGTTGCTCGAGAGAGAGTGTGAAAGAAAAATTTCAAAATCTGAAACTTCCTAGTTCTTTGCTATTTCATTTGCTGAGCTCAATTTGTACTCAAAAGAGAGAGTAAAATTTTGTGAGACTTCGGAAGAGTGTAGTAGAGTCTCTACACTGTGAAGTTGAGATCGTGAGATTGTAAAATCTCTTTTGATTCATAGTGAAATCCAGCAAGTAGGCTGTCAGCATGGGAGAGTGGACGTAGGCTTGATCTAAGCCGAACTACTATAAATTTTGTGTTCTCATTCTCTTCTATCAACTTCTTTACTTATTCATAAATTTATTTAATGGCTAAACTTACTCTAGTCCATTGTTTTTCATATTCTATTTCGAAAGAAAAAGTTCTCATAAGCGTTTCCGCAAAAAATTCTCTTAACACCTATTCAACCCCTCTCTAGGTGTTCTTACTAGTCCTTTCATATAATTGATCAGTAATCAGATATAGGTTGAATCAACGGAAACGTGTAATTGAATTGCGGGTAATTTCGCATGATTGTAGAATTTGCGTTGAACGACACTAACTCGATTTTCTGTCGATTTTGTACTCGGTACTCGTATTTGAAACCTTAAGATTTTTACGACAATCGAACGTTGCCAATGAGTCGAAGATGCATAAATGTGGATTGAAAATTATTGACCACAGGTCAAACAAGCTAAAATCCCTAAAAGCTACCCGGTAGGTTGTGTCACGTTAAAATTATGTTCGGTCAATTTTAACCACGAAATTGAATTCGATTTTGAGAATCGAATGTTCGAGTGTGTTACAATCTATTTTTACGAGCTCATCTCATCTTTTGTAGAAATTTCATCGAACCGAGAATTTTTGCAGAAAATCAATTTCGGAAAATTGGAAAATGAGAAGAAATTCATAGGGGCTGCTGTGTTGTTGCATTTGGCCACTAAAAAGGCTTAATTTGTGAAAGATTGAAGGGGAACTCGTATGGGTTGGCACCATGGCATTTTTGGCCATCAAATTAAAGTTGTTTTGTGAAGAATTGAGAAGAAATTGGTGGAAATTCGTATGGACAACAGTGGAGGCATTTTTGGCCACCAATTGGCTTATTTGGTGAGGAAATGAGAAGAAAATTGCCATTGGAGGGTTGGTTGAAAAAGAGGACTGAAGAATTTAGGGCAAGAATACTCAAGTGCATGGATATTTCTCTTGTTCCTCCATTACCTCTTGCATTGACCTTCTTGGCTCCTTGTGCCCCCTTTTTCTTTCACTCTCTCCTTCTTTGAATGTGCATAGCTTCCCAGTCCAACCGAACCTTTTGCTTCCTCTCCATTTCCATCACAACTTCAGCTCATTGCTTCATCTTCCATCCCCTTGCTGTTGCCACCTCCTCACACTAGCCCTCCACTAGCTACCACTCCACCTCTAGATCCCACACCACTCTTATTGCCTCATCGCCGACCGTCCCAACCGCCTGTGCCCAGCCGCCCTTGCTTATCCGTGCCGCTCCAGTCATGTCCACCATTTGCTAGCTTTGCCACCCGCCTCTCCGCCTCATGTCCTCAGCTGTCCACCCAGTTGGTTCGCCACCAGCCCTAGCTCGCTTAGCTGCTCGTCCCATTGTCGCAGCCCCTGTCCTACCTCTACCAACCGCCCATTTAACCCCTTCACAAAATCGAACTTCCAAGTAAGCCTTGAGGCTCGTAGGCTATTTCAGCCTCTTCCAAACTTCCGTTGGAGACGCCGTAGGCTTGGGTCTTGGTCGCCTTCACGCTGCCGTTGCCGTGAACCCGTCACCTCGCTAATCCAATGAGTTAATGCCCTAATCTTGGATTAGGAAGTTAATTGCACTTAGGGGTTTAGTTTAGTCTTAATTAAGATTCATGTTAATTTAGTTAGTGTAACTAGTAGTTAGTTAGTTTAGTTAGTTGAATTAGATAGTTAAATTAGTTAGGTGATTAGTTAGGTTGGTAGTTAGCTCAATTAAGTTTATGTAGCTAGCCTAGTTAGATTAGTTAGCTAGTTCAATTAGGTTAGTTCGGTTAGTTTAATTAAGTTAATTAAGTGAATTAGTTTAAATAATTTGCAGTTTTTTTAATTTAATTATAATTAACGTAAATTGTACGGGGATAGCTTGTTAGTGGAATTTTACGTTGATTGTCATGGTTGAATTGGTTTGTGAAATTGATTGCTAAATTATGCAATTGAGTGCTTAGTGATGATTTATTATTATTATTATTGCAAAGATATGATTTTATGGTTTTTAATTAGAAAAATACCGGGTGTTGGTTTTTGATGCCAAAATTTTTATATAGTATATAAAATCATGGATTTTCGAATTGAGAGTGTACCATGCTTATCTGTTCGATTTAAATGTGTGATCACGCACAATTATTTTACTAGGAATTTTTAATACAGAGAAAATTGACTAAGTTCATTATTTGAAATTGAAGTATTTGAGTGCAAAGCACGGTATTCTTGGCTAAGTATGGATGTGCGTGTGATCGTTATTGGAACCCGTCACCCAACGAGAGTTGGGGAGGCGATGCTTGATTAAGTTTAGATGCCCATGTCAACGGATGTTGGTCGCAGTAAAGGCTAGGTTGATGCTCCTTACGGAATGCCGTTTAGATGTAGACGTTGCCATGCCCAACGATGCAGGACAACACCCGATTATGCCGGGTGACTACTGACTGTTGAGTTGGCCACGACCAATGGGTTGTAAATAATTGGGACGTGTTTGATTGATTGAGATAGCCGTGCCTGATTATAGGGAAAAATTGTGCGGTACGGAATATGACGTGTCACAACGATTTTACCTTATAATCGGGACCCATGTGATTGATTGATATATGAAAATGATGTGTTCTAGTTATTGCTTACGCTTGCCGTGTTTATAAGTGCATACGTGTTGAACTAATATGCAGGGATGTGCTGAGGTGAGGTAAGTTATGAATGGTGCATGTTTAGGATAGTCTCTAAGTGAATTCTCATCCTAATCGGGGTTTAGGGTGTAGACTCGTTGAGATTTTTATCTCACCCCATCGTGGTTTAAATTTTTCAGGCCCTTAAATGGAGGTTCGTCACGTCCGTTTTGGGTGTCCACGGGAGGTGGAGACTAAGATTACCCTCCTCCCCATCCTCGGGACAACCTGGACCCGTGAGCTTGTGGTGACCACTATTTGGGTCGATGAGGGCCTAGCTCACTTGGTACCTCATCACTTCAAAGCGTTGTTCCTTAACAAGCCTAACAGGGTTTGGGAGGGTCATTTGAGGGTTTTGATGGGCCTGCCATTGATACTAAGTATGAGGAGGTACTTAGCCATATGGATATCGATATACTGGACGATATCATGGCGAACTCGAGGCTCGAGGTTGAAGGGTTCATAGTATATCGACATCCTAGATGGTGTCGTGATAGACCCGAATCCTGAGTAGGTAGGGTCCGGGGTAGAGTTGGCTTGGTAGCTTCTTTTTCGATCTAGACTCCTGTATATAAACTTGTAGGTTGAACTTGATATGGCTATAAATTGTGTTTTGTGAAAATGTGTTGGCATGTGATTTTACTATCCCAGTGTTTGATGGTTGTCAGGGTATTTGTTTAATTCGCTTTCGCATGTGCATAAAACGAATGGGTCGGTGATGCGTTTTGGGAACGTTGCAAATTTTAGCTAATTGACTGTCGAGGGATGTGTGCGTGCCTGAGGTTTGAGGCATGACAGGCCAATAGTAGCTCACTAGCTTCGCTTGACCAGCCGCTTGCCACAAGCCCAAGCCGAATTGCCTTAGCCCCAACCATTTAGCCAGCCCATAGAATCGAATTTCCAATCGCAAGCCGTGAGCTTGTAGGTTGTTTTCAGCCTCATTCGAGCCTCTGTTGGTGGCGATGTAGTCACGGGTCTTCACCGCCTTCGTGTCGCCGTTGCCGTGAACACATCGCCACCCTAATCTGGTGAGTTAACTCCCTAATCTTAGATTAGGAGTTAATTGCACTTAGAGGTTAG
The DNA here is from genome assembly GCA_017140185.1 of Eucalyptus polyanthemos subsp. polyanthemos. Classification (NCBI taxonomy): domain Eukaryota; kingdom Viridiplantae; phylum Streptophyta; class Magnoliopsida; order Myrtales; family Myrtaceae; genus Eucalyptus; species Eucalyptus polyanthemos. Next base: position 17,022,634 of record CM029463.1, on the reverse strand, counting down.
TTAGGCTTAATTAGGATTAGTGCTAATTAGTTAGTTAGATGAACTAGCTTAGTTAGGTTAGTTTAGTTAGTGTAACTAGGTTGTTAGGTGGTTAGTTTGGTTAGGATATCTACCCTAGGTTAGTTAGTTAACTTGGGTTAGTTTAGTTAATCGAGGTTAGTTAACCATGGTTCATGGTTCTAATTAAATTAGAATTATTTAATTTAATTGCAATTGATTTAATTAATTATATTTAGCGTAAATTGTGCAGAGATAGCTGGTTAGTGAAATTTTATGTTGATCGTTGTGGTTGAATTTATATGTGAAATTGATTGCTTATTTATGCAATTGAGTGCATGGTTGTCGTTTTGGAATATTATTATTGCAAAAATTGATTTTATGGTATTTAAATAGAAAAATGCCGGGTGTTGGTTTTTGACACTAAAAATATTTTATGTACTATATAAAATCGTGGGATTTTGAAATTAGAGAGTATCATGTTTATGGTTCAATTCACCACGTATAATTATTTTACTGAGAGTTTTTAATACGAAGAAAATTGGCTAAGTCCATTATTTGAAATTGATGTATTTGAGTGCAAAGCATGGTGTTCTTGGCCAAGTATGTGTTGGTGTGTGATCACCTAAATACCTTGATTTGTTTACGTGGTGTAGTGAACCCATCTTGATACATTTACGCGGGACGATGCCTGATTAAGTTCAGATGCCCCATGTTAATGGATGTTGGTCGCAGTGGAGGCTAGGTTGATGCTCATGTGTGGAATGCCGTCTTGATGTGTTTATGTGGGATGATGTCGTGCCTGACAGAGCAGGATAACGCTTAGTTATGTCGATGATCGCCGACTGTTGAGTTTGCCGTGGTCATTGGGTCGTAATAATTGGGACATGCCTGAGTAATTGAAATAGCTACGCCTAATTATGGGACGAAATTGTGTGGCACGATATGGGACGTGTCATAATGGTTTGGCTTTATAATCGAGACCCTTGTGATTGTTTGAAAGATAAATTGAGGTGTTCCAATTATTAAATACATTTGCTGTATGCATCTGATACATGTGATGAGCTAATGTGCAAGGAGGTGTTGAGGCAAGGTAAGTTTCTATGTGACGCTTGTTAGGCTGCCTCTGAGTGAATTCTCGTCCTAATTAGGGTTTAGGGTTTTGACTCGTTGAGATTTTATCTCACCCCGTCATGGTTAAATATTTGCAGGTCCTTAGTATGGAGATACCGAAGGGTGTCGTGGAGGATCCCGAGCCAGAATCAGAGAAATCTGGAGTATGGGTTGTCTAGTAGTTCTTTTTGGGATAGACCTTTGGTGTACAGACCTGTAGAGCTAACTTGGCTTGTATATGAATAATAGGTTGTGAAAGTGATTGGCATGTCTTTCTATTATCTCTGTGTTTGTTTGTTATCTAGGGTTTATTTAATTTGTTTCCACATATGCATAAAAAGAAATGGTCGGCGACACATCCTAGGACGTTGCAAATTTTAGTCGACTATCGAGGGATGTGCGCATGCCTTGATTCAGGGCGTGACAATTTAGAAAAGATACGTACTACTTATTGAGCTTGTGGTTGCTCACCCATATCTTTTCCAACCTTTTTAGGTTCCTCAGTTAGCGGTTAGTAGAGTGATAGTGCTATTGATGGGAACTTTTGGAAGTGGATTTTGAGTTTGGTTTGAGTTTGCATCCTTCGGATGGAAGGATTGTCATATCACCCTCATTACTATAGTTTTTGGGGTATGACAAGATACAATTTGGAAACCTCTTTGAATTGGTTCACCATCATTTCACAAAGCCAAACAAAATGAAGAAACTTTCTATCTAACAAGACACTCACAGATCGGTGTGGTGATCTCTCTTTTCATCACTTTTTGGGATAAACAATAATCCACAAATTTGTTAAGCCAATTTGGATGGCAAATTATGCAAGTTTAAGTACATGTGCTTAGATGCTTCTCTATGAACTATTGCTGAAAATAGACAAACAATGTAATTGCTACGTAATCTCGGATTAGGCGAGTTAGTTTAGACATAAGATCAAATTGTGCCTTAGGAAGAGCGGTCATTGTTTTGAGTCTCAACCAAGGCAGCTTTCCCTCAAAATGTCTCTAGAGTAGACATGATCAATGGGTGGGTTGGATTGGTACCAAGCTTAACTATCCTTGACTAGACATGCACACTCATTTCCAAGATTACTAATTTTCCAATACAAAATTGACTTGGCCAGAGTGGATCCAAGAAGACAGGATGGGTTCAAAAAGAGAATTACTTGCCCAGGCTTGCCCATTTTCTTCTCCTGGAGGCCGGTCGAGCCTGACCATGGCTAAGCTAGCCGAGCGGGCTGCCATGGTTACCTCTACTTCAGAAGCCTTCTGCCCTGATGATAATTACTTGGTTACAGTGGGGGGAAGTGGACTATTTTGGTGGCTCGGAGGAGTTAGTATGATGCTCCACAAGGCCCTGACGTTCAGGCACCTGGCGTCGAAAATGGAAGCGCATTTACTGTTTAAAATAGAAGCTGCCACGTGGCAGTCTTGGAGAGTTTGCCGAAGAACTCTTCCTTATCTTTTTTTGAAGTAGATCTTCTCTTTCATAATTGATGTACACATGCACCACGGGATTTCTTGAGAGAGAGAGAGAGAGAGAGAGAGAGAGAGAGTTTCATCTCAAATGGCTACTGTTTGTCCAGTTGCTTCACTCCATCAAGAAGCTAATCCTTCTCGGCTCAAAATAGGGAGTGTTAAGACTCTAGCTGAATCTTCCAACCTCACTTCCATCCCCTCCCACTACGCCTTCACCACCTCCGCTTCCGGTGATCAAGCCGTCCACTCTGACCACGATGACTCCATCCCCGTCATCGACTTCTCTCTCCTCTCCTCAAGTAATCCCGATCAACGGTGTAAAGTGATCTCGGATCTTGCAAAGGCTTGTCAAGACTGGGGCTTCTTCATGGTAAATATGTTCCCACCCAGTTCCTCAGCCATAGTACTTTTCTTTATTCGATCTGGTCGTGGAGATCCAAAACAAACGGTTGGTGATCTTTGAGAAGCTTTTCACTTATCAAACTTGTCATGAGTACTGAAAAGACTGACAGTTCATATTGAATTGGCTGGTTCTGCTGATGGTTGTTCATTCATGCTGGAGCTAAAGAAAATTCATGATAAATTATTTCTCATGCCTTGGACTCCGAGAGATTGGTGCTGCACGTAAATCAAACCCCAAACCTTGTTGTTTTTTTTAATGAATCTATCTTGCAGGAACTGGTATCAAAGTCAATCTTGATCTGTATGACACAAACTCTCTATACATATTCTGGCAGCGTCATGTATACTATGTATCGATCATGGCCCCTGGGTTGTGTGAGTAGGTGGTCAACCACGGAGTCCCCGAGGGCCAAATGAAGGCGATGGTCGACATGCTGATGGAATTCTTCGATCTGACAGAGGAGGAGAAGAGGGAGTTCGAAGGGAAGCACGTGTTGGACGGCATAAGATGGGGGACGAGCTTCAATACTTCAGTCGAGAAGGTATTTTTCTGGAGAGATTATCTGAAGGTGAGGGTGCATCCAAAGTTTCACTGCCCTTCCAAACCAGAAGGCTTCAGGTATCCATTCTTCTTCTTCTTCTACACAAATGCCATAACTTTTTTTTTCCTCAATCGCTTGAGTGCCATAACTTCTGAAATACATTTACTAGAGTACTACAACTTTCAATCGATTACTTGAGTGTCAAATTTTTTAAAAACGATCACCTAACTACTGAAAATCTAATGTGGCATAGCACTTGTGGTGAACATTTCAAAAAATTTTGTTTACTCAAGTAATCAATTACAAAGTTATATGTCACTCAAGAAATCGAAAAAAAATTATAGCACTCAAAGTGAGTGTCGTATGGAAATTATGGCATTCAAGCGTGTTAAAGAAAAAAGTAGTAATATTGAAATGAGTGCCGTGTGATATTCTGTTTTCTTAATTCCCTTAGAATACAAAAATTTTGAGTTTACTCCAACACAAATTGACACGATCTCATGCTTCAGAAGCCTACCCAGATATTAGCTTCCATATTATTTGATCCACGGTACTTAGTTGGTATTTATGTGCGAGATCTACTTAAAGTTGAACTTCCTTGCTCGTTATAAAGGCAAGGTTTTGCTGCAATCGACCCGCAGAGGCATTACCTACCATGCGAAATCATCTAAAAGCCACTCACCTCTCAAACACATTAAGATTCACCCAATCCATCTGGCCAAACAAATCCAAACAAACCTCATAACCTCCTCCCCCGCCCCGGGGCGGGTAGGCTGCATCTCCCTCTAAGAAGGAGCCAGATGTGGCTTTTTGGATGAGGGCCAAGAACTTGAGGCCCCACCTAGTGGAAGTAGCCCGTTATGCTTCGGAATCTCAAGGTCATGATAGTAACACCCATTTTCTCTCTCTCTCGCGTCATGAATCGTGAACAATTTGAAGTCGTCAATGAATGGGGCCAAAAAAGTAGGCTCATGACAAAGACTCCATGGAGGAGTATGCTCTTGTCATTTTGTACAAATTAGAGATTCTGGGGCATTATTGATTAGTGGTGGGTCCATCCTGGTAGATGCAGAGATATCACAATCCATTGACATGATAGTTTAGAGTTATCAATGCATCGACACCTTAGTGCGCAGCAGAAAATTATTAGATATATCAGAAAAAGAAAGCATGACAAGGAATTTGAACAAATTCTTATGCCTGATAATACAGAATCCAAATCTTCGACTTGACTAATTTCATAATCTGTCCATGTGTAAGACTCTGCCCACTTCGGTGTCGGACTCGATCTCTAGAGTTACCTAAATGCGAGATGTTGTGATTTTCATGTCAGATTTTCCATATTTGCATGGAGCACTTACTATTCAATTAATCTTGGGATCTTAACTTAAAGAACTTCAATCCGTCCTATGCGCAAGCTCTTTGGTTCCAGTTTGTTAGTTTTGTATATTAAATCCGTGTTTATCCACAAATCTGCCAATCTTGAAACCCAGCAAATACAAACTACATGGTATATTTTAAGGTAGCATTATTTTGGCTCGTCTTTGTTAAAATATTTATTGAATTTGAATCCTGGAAAGGAAACTTTCCTAATTTGAGTAGTTTCCTAGTTGGAGTTGGATTCCTAGTTTGAATAAATTTTCTATTTTGAATCCAAATCTCTTCTATATAAAAAGAAATGGCTTCTTTATGAATAATATAGAAGTATATAATATCAAAGAGGAGTTTCTGCTTGTGAATTTCATATGAGTGTTTGAAGCCATGAAAATCTTGCGTTAAAATTTTGTAAATTCCTTTGTGATATTGACAAATTATCTCGTGAGAAATTGTGGGGGTAAACACTATGTGAGATTATTGGGTGTAACTGGGGATAGAAAACACTTATAATGTTGAATGAGTCGAGTGTGATTGTAATCTCTGTTATATCTTTTGAACAATAGTGGAATTCTTTGCCACTGCTCTCCTTGTTGACATAAGTCCAATGATTGAATCACGTATATTGGAAGTTCAATTTATTTTCTTATTTTGTCTATTTTGCTATCCGATTGCTTGTTGCCGCAACAGTCTTGATGGCAAGAAGAACAAATTTGTACACCTAGAGAAAATTCACAAGTTGAGGATTCAATTTGATAGAGCAGGACAATTACTAACACGCCAAATAAAAAATTGTGACACAAATCGTGACATCCCAAAGATGAAGAGAACACCACAAGCATTTCCTCTGATGAATGAAAGTGATGTTTGTTGCAGTGAAGTTTTAGCAGAATACGCTGGGGCGATCCGGAAATTAGCTAGGGGGCTGCTCAAGGGTATATCGGAAAGCCTAGGACTTGAACCGGGCTATATCGATGAGGCAATGAACATGGATTCAAGCCTGCAAATATTAACGGCGAATTTGTATCCGCCATGCCCACAGCCAGAACTCGCTATGGGCATGCCACCACACTCAGACCATGGCCTGTTGACCATCCTTATGCAGAATGGAATTGGCGGCCTCCAAGTGCACCACGGCGGGAAGTGGGTCAAAATTGATCCCATTCCGAACGCCTTTTTGGTCAACACTGGCGATCACGTAGAGGTACATACATAAAAATTCATGTTCCATCTTTTAATCTCCCTCAGTGTCTTGCAAGAGAGGTCGGATTTGTTTTAAATCTTGGTGTGTACTGTGTGCCTATGTTTATTCATGCACATACAGTGTACGAGGAGGGGATATTGTTATATAATTAAGACCATAGTTCATATAGGTCCTATAAATTCGATGAAACACACTCTTTTCTCTGTTTCTTTCACTGGATAATAATCAGTTAAAAAGTCAATACGGATCTTTGTGATTTACTACCACTTTCCCATTGAACCGATAAAGCTTATTGGAACTATTTTTTTTTTTCTTGACACTAATCAACTGAGCAAGATTATGAGCAATGGGAAATACAAGAGTGTTCTGCATCGAGCTGTTGTGAACAACAAGGATACAAGGATATCGATTGTTCTATCTAATGGACCATCGCCTGACACTGTCGTCACGCCAGCGGAGCAGCTGGTGGATGGGGAGAGCAACCGAGCTATGTACGTCGGGATGAAATACAAGGACTTCCTGGAACTTCAACAGAGCAGCGTTCTCGATGGGAAATCAGGCCTGGAACGGGTAAAGATATGATTTTGTGCAGCCTGAACTGTTATACAAATGGATGTGTGATTGTGTTCTGCTTCTAGACTGTTTGGACTCTTTGGTTTGCAACCTTTGGAACATTTTAATATTATGTGATTCAAGGTGCAAGAACTGTCTAGCACTGATGTATGTAAGCTGGTCCTTTCTGTGATGTATCTTCTTGACATGATAAATGGAAGTAATTAACTTAATAATGTCTAACTAAACACCACAAGTTTGTAGTACTATAAATCATGATGGTTGGTCAGTATGAGCTAGCAAATTTGTCTGTCTAGATATTCACCTGAAATGGTCACTTCATTGGGCTAAAAATATCGAGTACTCGCTGCAACTCAAAGAACTTGTTTCTAGTATGATCTCCTCAAAGACCAAACTGACATGTTTAAGCTGAGACAATGCCCTCTTCACCCCAAGCATCAAAACTACAGAGGCTTCTTTGGGGTATGTTTAGGACAATTCTGAAGCCTTGGTTTCTTTTGGTTTTCACGGTTTGGACTAAAGCACCAGAACGATTAAACAGAATGATTAGTTCTCGAAGCAAATGAAGCATAATTCAGATGTTTAACTCAAGAATTCACTATGTTCGGTCAACCTTTTTAGTCTCTTTACGTCAGAAAACATCTTGGTGAACCGAAGTCCAATATCTTCAGATCATATTGGGAAATGAAGTCATTTTCCTTTTTGCTGTCTTAGGTGCATCTCAGCTAAATGATGTCGCCATAATTGGGGGGACATGGTAATTTTGACATAGTAGAAAGAAGAAACAGCTGTACAAACTTGACAGAGCAAAGGGTTAGTACTGGATGCTGAATTCACTTGCAGTTATGGCTACCTTTTCACTCCTATAGCTGTTTTCTAAACTAAGACGAGCTTCCCTAATCATATGTTCATCGATTTAAACTGAAGCAGACATTGATTCATCAAATACTCTTTTATTAATGTAAATTTACTTCATTAAGGTTGTGGATATTCGAGTAAGGTTGTGGATATTCGAGTAAGGTATTGAAGGGGTTCTTTGCTAGAAATTTATAACGAAAAAATACCAGAAAAGTCTTCACTTTCTGACTAGCATCCCCCAAATTTTGGAAGAACAAAAGGTGCAATCTTCTGTATGTCCCCGTAACGTCTTGCTATTCTAGATTAAGAGATGACCCTCAATACAAACGCTGTGATCCTCTCATATTCTAACTACAGATATATCACCGAGGCTGTACATCTGAAATAGTCATTTCGTTGGCTGAATATTGTTGGTGCTTGCCACCGCTTGAAGAACTGGCTTCCGATACAGACTCCTCGCTGAAAAAACCGGGCTGTTTAGGATGAGGCAATGCGCTCTCACTGCCCAACATCATAACCACGGACGACATCTCTGGTCTATCTCTCGGATTTTGTTGGACGCACAACAGAGCCACATGGATTGATCGTAAAACTTCTGCAGGATTGAATGTGGATGTGATCGATGGATCAAGCAGCTTCATAGGCTTTCGATCTCTGAACAGTGTCCAGGCCTGCAAAGATTATTTCAGTCATCTAGATTAAGACTAGAAACTAACCTGAAGATAATAAAACAAGAAGATCTGATGACTTACAAATCCGAGAAGGCTTGAATGGTTGCCAGGATGATTAAAGCCTCGATTTCTTTGCCCACTCACGATTTCCAGCACTACGACACCAAAACTGAATACATCCAATTTTATCGAATATAACCCGTGGATAGCATACTCTGGCGACATGTAACCGCTATGCAAAAAAGCCATTGAAAAGAGTAATTAGTTTTTGAAGCAAATGGATCAGATCCAGTGAAGATCACTTGTTAAGAGAACTCACTATGTTCCCACCACTCTCTTTGTATTCGCTTCGCTCTCATTACCTCCAAAACTCCTCGCCAAACCAAAGTCCGATATCTTTGGATTCATTTCATTGTCGAGCAGGATGTTTTCAGCTTTCAGATCTCTATGAATTATTCTTAATCTTGAGTCTCGGTGAAGGTATAGGAGCCCCGAGGCTGTGCCGTTGATGATAGTGAAGCGCCTAGGCCAATCCAGTAAAACACCCTTCTCTCGATCTGCCAAATTTTAGGCCTCATGAGTAATTAAATGGAAGCTTCTTTACTCCTTTGCTACGACAAAAGCGATGAAAATGTAGGGACTTGAGCAAAGCGAACCGAAAATGAAGCAATCCAAGCTCCGGTTGGGCAAGAACTCATAGATCAACATCATTTCATCTACATGAATGCAGCATCCCAGAATCTTGACGAGGTTTCGGTGTTGAAGTTTGGCGATGTAGACGACTTCATTCTTGAACTCGTCCTGTCCCTGCCTGGAGTTTTCCGACAGCCTCTTCACAGCAATTTCTTGGCCATTCCTCAGAACACCCTAAAAGATAGAGCCTTTATTTTAATTCCTTCATTTCGTTGTGAATTTGGATATGGACGAGAAGATTTAGAATTCCAAAAAACCAAGAACAGTAACCTTATAGACAGCTCCAAAACCTCCCTCTCCGAGTTTGTTGTCTTTGGAGAAGTTATTCGTAGCGTTCACTATGGTTGTCACGTCGAACATAGGTAAGTCTAGATCTTCACCATGTTTTTGATGGCAGAATCTAAAGATTTGTCCTGCAAGTAGAAATTAAAGTGAGTGAATTCATCAACTAAAGAGAACTCATAATTGAGTTTTAAAAATCCCAAAACAGAATCCAAGGCAACACACATTTGGTTCATTCATTTTCAGGCCACTTGGTTCATTGATATTTCCAGAGAGAGATGATCTGATAAAACTTTGCATTTGATGCAGAGCAGCAACATTTAAAGCCTATGCTAGCAAGAATGAAAAATGACTTGTGTATCAAGAAAGACATCTTGCTTGGAAGATAAAATGACTTTACCATCTCTCCTATACTTCATGAAAACAACCATGATGCTGAGAAGAAGCACCGCGGACAGTATGGTGCTGACAATGATGCCTGTGCTTTTCCTTGTGCCAGTATTTCCGCTCGAACTCCCACCTTGATAAACATTGCAAGAATTAAAAATCGAAGTTACAAGGAATCCGATAGTTATTTCGAACTCATTCTCTTCCTTGTGTCATATGGTCGAAAAAAACTCAGGGTTTGAACACGTACCGACTTCTGATGCGGCCATCCTTACGTAAATATCCTGGCCGTTCTCATTGAACTGTCTAATATCCACCAGGTCACCGAACCAAAGCAAGCATCCGCTTCCTTGCCCTCTAATATCCAAGTTTGAATAAGCTGTGCATGAGCAGTTCCTCAAGCATGTCTGCTCGCATTCTTGAAGGTTTATACTCTCGTTGAACCACGATTGCCTCGTGTCGGGCAACTTCACTTCGGTGTACTTCAGAAACTTGTCTCCTCCCAGGCAATCCAGTTCCGTCCTCCGGACACGACCGTTTGACCAATCCCCGAATTCCCAGGCGCTCGGGTATTTGGGCATGAACCCTGTTAAGCACACGCATTTTGGAGAGCTAGCAATGTTACAGTTCCCATTCCCTCCGCATAATGCGTAAGTGTCACAGTCGTCCGTTTGAGCAGACGAATACAGTATCCAATCGTGTGTCCGATCTACCCAACTGAAGCGCTGAGCAATCCCATTCTCGTTTAAAACGAGCATCGATGGGACGGAACTGTTCAGAATATTGAAGTAATAGTAAATTTCGTTTTGGTTGAAGATGAAGCCAAAGCTATAAACTGGATTTGGCCTCAACTGAGGGAACCCGCTAAACCGAAGGCCGTTCCAAGGTCCTGACCTGAACTGCACTACCGATCTGTTTCTCACGATCAGCTGTGGATATCCCGAAGAATTGATGCAGCCCACATTGAAGACCGGCTCCCTCGACCAAGAAAATCGGCCCGCATTAAAGCTCGACGAAACCGAGAAGCCATAACGACATCTCGAGTCCATCCCGGAAGCTTGAAAGACACTTGGAAGCTCGCGTGACGCATTTACTAGCTTATAGTTTCCATGCTCTTTTACTAGTTTCTAGTTCCTAGGCTCTTTATTATTTTTCTAGTTTCTAGGCTCTTTAATGCTTTCAAGTTTCTATGCTCTGTTTTTATTTCTTTGATGATATAAGCCATCCAATTCCTTGTAGAAGACAGACAACTTTTTGATTAATGAAAAGCTTTGCTTGAAGCAAGTATCATGAACCTTGAAGAGTTCAACCCTTGAAAACCTAGAAGAGTTTTCACTCCGTCCTTGAAGAGTCGGAGCTTTCGAAATCTGCATCCTTGAAGAGTTGCAGTCATCGATCTAGAAGAATCGGTGTCCCTTTCAACTTCCTTGGAGGCCTAGAAGAGCAACCAACGAAGTTCCTATCTTTTCCTTTTCTGTTCGTTACTTCCAACCCAATTTCGACTATCCTACAGTGCTTATTTCAGAAAACCCAAAACACAGAAATTGTAGATCCAGGAGTCTTTGTTCATTTGGCTTTGGAATCAGGTCGATCCGATCTGTATTGACAAAGATACGACTGTTCTCCTGAGCTTGCGCAGTGCTGAAATTACTGTTCGTCCCGTTTCTTGTGCGCGAGTCACTCTCCCGATCCTACTGTTTGAGAAAGCCTCCCCTAGGCTTGCATCATTTGGTATCAGAGCTTTGGAGGAGAGGACAATGCCTCCAAGACAAGCAAGGCGTCGTGGCGGCAGAACCGTTCCCCTCAATGAATTGCACACACTCGCTGAGAATATGCAACAACAAATTGACGAACTGACGCAAGAAGTTCAGCGATTGAGGGCTGAAGCAAATAATTCTCCACCCCGTTCCAGGACTGAAAATTCCCGTGGTGACTCTTCCTCTTCGGAGAGTGTTCAATCTATTCACGGTCGGAGGCATGTTCGACATCGTTTACAACATATTCGTGAGCCCGATTGGGAAAAGGAAGTCAAGAAAGATGTTCCAGAATTTACAGGTACTGAGTCTCCTGATGAAATTGTTGATTGGCTGACACTTGTGAATGAGATGTTTGAGCATCGGAATGTTCCGGAGAATCGTCACGTTGGGATCATTGCTATGCGATTCCGAGGCAAGGCGATTGCTTGGTGGAGACGTGAAAAACAAACTCGCCAAGCTGTTGGCAAAGCACCCGTCCACTTCGTGGAGAAAGATGGAGGGCAAGATTCAAAAATATTTTCTTCCCAAAGGATACAAGAGAGAGCTCTACCAACGGTACCAAAATCTAAAACAAGGTATGCGAACGGTGGACCAATACACCAATGAATTCAATGAGTTGGTGATTCGTAACAATATCCAGGACCCGAGGATGTGCTTGTGAACAAATACTTGAACGGTCTTCAATTTTACATTCAAGACGCCTTGGAAGTCCTTGACATTTGGGACTTAGGAGATGCACATCAACGGGCACTCAAAATGGAGCGCTCTCATTCTCGGAGACAGCAATCTGCTAGTAAGCCTTCTACTCAACCCCATGTTTCGAATCAACCTGCTACATCCGAAATACGTTGCTATTCTTGTGGGGAGTTGGGTCATCGTGCTAGCAATTGTCGAATCAATAAGAATCGACCAACCGGTAAAGCCTTTTTGGTGGATGATGATTCTGATGAGAATGCCGAGAATCCACTTGAAGAGGAGTTGAAAAATGATGAAGAAGCTGCGGATGATGAACAAATAGTGCATGCCGACACCGGCGAACTTCTTATGGTGAGGAAAAATTTTCTTACTCCTCGAGACGACACTATGGTGAGGAAAAATTTTCTTACTCCTCGAGACGACACTGGAGATAGGTGGTTGCGTACCAATATTTTTCATTCTGCTTGCACAATCATGGGAAAGGTGTGTCAATTAATTATTGACTCGGTTGTTGTGAGAATATAATTTCTGAAGTAGCGGCAAACAAGCTGAAGTTGGAATTAAAAACGCACCCTACGCCTTATAAAATGTCGTGGTTGAAGAAAGGCACTGAGTCACATTATTCTTGGTCGACCATGGCAATTCGATAGAAGGACTATGCATGACGGTTATCGAAATACATATTCTTTTGAATTTGGAGGCAAGAAGATTACGTTGACACCTAGTAGGGTGGGAGATTCTTCTTCTGATGATGGCAAGAATTCGAGGACGAATTCTTTTAAAGATGGGGAGGATGATGCAGCCCACATTGAAGACCGGCTCCCTCGACCAAGAAAATCGGCCCGCATTAAAGCTCGACGAAACCGAGAAGCCATAACGACATCTCGAGTCCATCCCGGAAGCTTGAAAGACACTTGGAAGCTCGCGTGACGCATTTACTAGCTTATAGTTTCCATGCTCTTTTACTAGTTTCTAGTTCCTAGGCTCTTTATTATTTTTCTAGTTTCTAGGCTCTTTAATGCTTTCAAGTTTCTATGCTCTGTTTTTATTTCTTTGATGATATAAGCCATCCAATTCCTTGTAGAAGACAGACAACTTTTTGATTAATGAAAAGCTTTGCTTGAAGCAAGTATCATGAACCTTGAAGAGTTCAACCCTTGAAAACCTAGAAGAGTTTTCACTCCGTCCTTGAAGAGTCGGAGCTTTCGAAATCTGCATCCTTGAAGAGTTGCAGTCATCGATCTAGAAGAATCGGTGTCCCTTTCAACTTCCTTGGAGGCCTAGAAGAGCAACCAACGAAGTTCCTATCTTTTCCTTTTCTGTTCGTTACTTCCAACCCAATTTCGACTATCCTACAGTGCTTATTTCAGAAAACCCAAAACACAGAAATTGTAGATCCAGAAGTCTTTGTTCATTTGGCTTTGGAATCAGGTCGATCCGATCTGTATTGACAAAGATACGACTGTTCTCCTGAGCTTGCGCAGTGCTGAAATTACTGTTCGTCCCGTTTCTTGTGCGCGAGTCACTCTCCCGATCCTACTGTTTGAGAAAGCCTCCCCTAGGCTTGCATCAAGAATCGAGCCTATATGTGAAATCACCAAGTGAAGGGTCGTCTACGCTTTTCCACGAGGTCAGGTACCGGTCCAGACCTTTTGCTCGGTCTATACCAAACTTCATGCCAGCCAGAAACGAATCACAAGGGTGATCAAAACTCTGCCAAATTGAACCACCCAAGTCATTGTCGTTTCCTTCTTTTATGACGAAATTGGCGGAATCCAAAAGCTGCGCAATCGGATTCGGGGCTGGTCTTGACACGTTGGAGGACCAAACGACCCCATTGTTGTGGTTCAGGAGAGTCAGTACACCCTGAGAAGTGAGCTTTAGGACTCCTGAAGAGTCATTCAGGGGATTCTCTCGGTTTGCTACCCAAAGCACCCTCCCGGTCGATAGCTTCTTGTACCATATGCCCACGTAACGGTTCTTGGAGCTGCCGCGGCTGAAGAATCCTAGCTCGAAGTTCCCGCTGGGAGAGACTATTGTTTGGCCATCTGTGATGTTCTGGCCAGCTGAAATGGAGTCCAATGCATAGCTTATCTGCAACGCCAGGGACATGAAGCAAAAGCTGCGTAGAAGAATTGGAAAGCATGACTCCATAGATGCTGTTCAGCTAGTGCTATACTGACTTCTGATTCATGAGGAAATTAAAGAGAGGCAATTAGCTGATTAATCTCTCCTCTGTTTTTGTTGCTTTATGAAACAGGAATTAGCCACAACGTCGGTCCTTGACGACATATAATGATTATTAAGTGATGGGCAAAAGCAACAGTCGGTGAAATCAGCACTTTGAGTTTACTGTTGGGAAAGCAGCGTACGAACGACGTTTCCCAGTTCAATCATGCTTGGAAACTATATAACGTGTGGCTTGGGGGGAGATCAGTCTCCGGGTTGGGGCCGGTCTCGTTTAGGGTTTTGACCACCTCCTTTTCTTTACTCTCTAAAAGAAAAGAACAAAAAAAAAGCATATCCGTCTAGTTTGGGCTGTTTGGTTCTGCATTTGGAATCGGGAACCAGTTCCAAAACTTGGAACTGAGAATCGGACCGGGTCCCATACACACGTCTAGCCTGAATGGATGACAAGTGTGCGACAAAGACACGATTCCATGTCACAGCGATAACGACATATAAGTGATTGGCTTCTAATGTGACATCACTAGATACAATTAGTGATCAATTTATTAATTTTGATTATGATAATTTGACTCCAAACGTACTCAAGGTGAATATAATATAATGTAATACGACAAAAAGATTGTTAGAATCTCCTTTAAATTGGCAAAACTTAGACCATCGAAAGCCTTCTAAAAAGTCATTGGCGTTTGTCTTAGTGGCCACTCTTCCAACATGAATAGGGGAGGTGGAGAGTTCGAATCCCCATCTTTTAAGGTATGTGAATGATTTAGTTTTAAGTGTGAGTTTCAACTCTTATGTTCCGCAAAATTTTGAGGGTAGGAGTTAAAATAGGAGTAGAGTATGACTGACAAAAAAAAAAAAAACAAAAAAAAAACTGCTAAAAAAAGTTGTCATTCTCATTGATGCTGGTTTCCATCCATTGGAATTGGATAAGAGGTGGGAATGCCCAGGAAACTGTATGACACCAAAAAAAAAAAAAAATTATGCCTAATGTGACACCAAAAATCTCTAATTAGTACCTGTAAGACTCATTTAGCTTCCACAAGTGAGCACTATCAAAAAAGGCCTATATAAATACTGAAAAGCAAACCGTATTGATATGGTTTAAGTGAAATAAAAACGATGCTTATATTGAGAAACCATCTTATAAAATCTTGATGGATGGTATATATATATATAATTTTGATTTTTTTATATTATAAGTTTAGCGTAAATATTAATTTGGAGTTTTTGACCTTTTTTTTTTTTCAAAAAAACAAATGATTAAGTCATTGACTGTCGGCTCGGAATAGGTGAGGCCAAGCAAGATTTGGCGAAGAAAAAATTGACATCACAGCCGACAAATTTAGCCAGCAGATTAGAAAAGTGATTTAGCCGACAGAAAATATAAATGAAAATAGACGGAGGCGAGTAAATATCTGACAAATAAAGGTTGATTCAAGTGACTAAAGATGACGATGACATATCGTCGACAAGATAAAGTAACTATCTGAATAGTGGAAGTCGACGATTCCAGACACAATCGTTCGAGAGATCTTCGCAAAACTGGAAATTCATAAAAATGTGAAGTTGTGTAGTTAAGAAATTCGTAAACAACTGATGTGAAGACATGAAGAAGATATAACCATCAAAATAGTGAGGACGACATGATTGATAAAGTAATAAAAGCATAATTGTCAAAATAATAAAATCGGTCACTTATGAATGATAGTTTGTACATAGAGATCACTATGGGGACTAAACACTAAGAATGTTTAAGTGATTTGAGTATGATTGTAACATCCACCATATCGTTTAATTTATAATGAAATCATGTGATATCTCATATGAAATCATGGTCAATTTCTTCTTTTTTTGTGAAAATTCCAACTGCAACAACTTCTTGCACCAAGAATACGAAGAATCATGAAACGAAAAATCTTTTATGGCTCAAACAATTCACTAGATTGACCAAAATCTGAGGTTTGGCACTTCTGGCCTTTGACTGAAGTTAATTCTTGTTCTAATAAATTGCATCTGGTCTCAATTTTCATAGTCAAGTCCAAGATGGCCTCCAGATCCTCTTTCACTGTCTCAATTCCCATGCCCGAAAGAAAACATCGGACAAAGAATTGAGAGAAATGACGAGTGACATGCGGACCTGCGACGTGACGATTGTCTCCACTTGTCAATGGGGACGGTACGTGATCTGACTAATTGTATTTTTTATGCAAACTTGGCGAAACGTGATTGGAGAGCCACCTACGTGGGGTCATGGAGCACCCAAACCCACCTAACGTATCATTGAGGTTAGCTAAGTTGAAGCGGTTCGTGAATATGTTCACATCTCGTCTCTCCTCGTCCAGCCTCAATCGAACAAGAGAGTGACGTCAGCAATTAGGTTGAGAAAAACAGTCAGCATCATCATTGAAGGAAACGTGCGCTCACCGTGAACTTATTCAAACAAAGTCGCCAATTTTCTATGTTTTACAACGTGATGGATTATGTCAAGTACATTAGTCTAATTTGGGAAATCAGCATGCGAGGCGTAGGCGATAAATTCTTACAAGGGTTGTTTGAAACGACCATCTTATTTGAATTTCCACTTTGTTTTTTTTTATGATAAGAGGTAAGAATGAATTTCGGCTTTGTTGTTGATCAGTTATTATACTGATTTACTAGACTGGTTTATCCCACATTGCTTGTGTACGTGATTTGTGTGCTCTTTATATCTATGTAGTCTCTTTTTATTTATTCATTTATATTTTCAGATTTAACTTTCTAATATGGTATCAAAGCCAATTCTGCTCCGATTTATTTTGCGTTGTGGCCTCCTGTGTGTCAAATTGCACATGTGGTTTGTAATTAGCCATGCACATGAGAGTAGATGTCAAATTGTATCCCACATCGTTTGTCACGTGATTTATATGCTTTTTATATATATGTAGTCTCCCTCTGGCTAGTAACCCAAGCTTTTTAGTTGAAGTTTCCAATAAATAGTCTAATGTTACTCTTTTTGGATCAAGTTACTCAATCTTGTTTTCGCTTCTAATTAAGTCCCTCCCTTCGCTTATTGTAAAATTTGTGATTGAGCTAAGTTAGGGAATATTGGATGAAGATAGGACTACGACTTAGTGACTTGATGAAACTTAAGCTAAAGTAAAGAGTCCAAGGTGGGGAGTTTTAGACAATGTGTTAGTGGGGTTGTTGAGCGATAATTGAAAGTTAGAAATAAAATTGATTGATCAGATTGAAGAAAAAGCCAGAAGGTCGAACGATCTTTTAAAAGTGACCATATAAGTTTATTCAATTAACATGCCTTATGAATATTTTTTTTTTTATTGTACAATTAAGTTTAGAGGTTAGGTGAGATATGAGGTCTCGAGCCAAGTTTATTCTACGAATCTCAATTGATGCACATCTCATTTAAAAGTACATTGCTTTCAATCGTACTTCATGTCAATGCTAAGGATAGGAGCTCATCTTTCTTCAGCTAATAAACAGTAGTTCCTTTTTCGAAATAATAATTTTGTGCATTTTTCTTACAAAATATCAAAGAAGTTTGAATGACTCGACACTTTGGAATCAGTTCAATTTGATCAATGGACATAAATATCTTTTCTCCAATGATATAAGATATCCGGACTTTTGATTTGATTAATTTCACAAGTTCATGCAAACAAACTGTTTTATCCACTTGTATCTCAAGGCAAAATTTAGCGTGAAATCGTTTGGGATTGAATATAAAAAGGGCTATCTCAATATGAAGTCAACTTCATCAAGAGCAGCAAAATAAACAATGTAGACTCGTTTTAGAATGACGCCCGGTTAACAAATTCAGTTATAGAATGGAAAACAGATTTATAAAGAAAACATAAATGGGACCCTAGACATATGAGGTGTAAAGTTACAAATCAGAAACAGAGGGCAACAGACAAATGAGTGTAAAGAGACGAACAGAGGATACAAGAGGTAGCTCCAAAACAGGTACCAACAAATAGGGGTGAGCGGTTCTTGGTTCCTTACTAGTTTTGCTTGGAACTTGGAACTTACCATCGGGTACAAGTTCCTCATTTTTTAGAACCTGGAATCTACCTATTAGAACCAAGAACCTGGAACCTACCTTGTCACATATTCCGGGGTCGGTTCCAAGTTCCAACATGTTCTTTTTTTCTTTTCATTTTTAGTTTAAAAAAAACAAAAATGAACATAGCAATAATAAACAACCTTATAACCTCTTAATCCTCACTCTTTTTTTGAGCTTATCCTTCGAACTAACTCACCATAATGGAGGTCCGACACCTTGACAATCCTTCAAACTGCAATTCACAAGCTCTGTGTGACTTGCATGCCAAAACATTTCACTCTTAAAGTGAGACAACCCTAGAAGTACTCTCTTTATGCTTACCTTCAAATCTTGGCCAAGCTTCCCAGCTAATGCTAGAAGTAAGGTGGTCTTTCTAGAGCCTGGAGGCCCTAGAAGTAATTTCATTCTGCAAAAGAGAAATAAAAATTTTGTCAGCAATATCTTAACTTCACTCCTTGAGCAGTGTATGCTGATAAAAATCTTTCTCTTCTTACCTGTGAAGCTTGATGTGAAAACAGTTGAAAAACTCCTGTTGACATTGATTAACAAGAGACATGGTTCAATCAATTGGAGCAGAATCCTAGAAAATGTAGAAATGTTATGAATTGAATGTTAAATTACCTCAAATATGTTTGTGGGTTGAGCTTGGTTCCCAACATAAGCTTCTGCATCAACATTTAGATGCTCAAATCGGACTTCAATTATAGGAATGTCCAATCCAACTCTGTTTGTTATACAGTAAAGCAAACACAAACCTTATAGAGATTTGCCTTGAAACTTTCAGCTCAGAGAAGAAATTACAATTCCCAGATTGAATCTCTTCCTCAAGGTAAGAAAAAAAAAACGAATATCAAACAACTTTCACATTCTTTTAAGAGATATTGCAATGACCAACTAATTGAATATCTAAAGTGCTCATGAAAATTCATCAGCGCATACCTCTCAATCCTTTGCTTAAGCTTCAACAAGAACTTCTCATTGTCTTCCTTAGCTGTCTTTCACAACCTCTCCAACAAGTTCCTGCTCTCTATCAACCCAAGATTCCCGATATCAAACCTTCTTCTTCAGCGAGAATGCCCTGCCGAATATGCAAGTATGTTGGGAGCTTTTCAAATGCAGCCCTCACTATCAGATGTCTTCAGTCGTCCATCCTGAAATGGAAGAGGTCTTCAGGAATGACCTTAGACAAAGCATCGCCGTGCAGAGGTGCACTAGCAATAATGACAGTGTATTTCTTCGTATCGGTTACATGAACTGTTATCCTACAGTAGAAGAAACTGTTTTTAGCGCAAAAGAAGGAGAAATTTTGACTATTTTTCAAGGAAATCATGCTAGCGAGAATCCAAACTACAGACATGGCATCACCGTCTTGAGCGTGAGAGGTAAGAGAGGACAGAACAATCACTACATGCAAAGGACCAAAAATTCATCAGGTTCTATGGGTACAATGCAATAATCACATCTTCACAACTTTTTGGACCATAAACTATTGATAACAAATCTCAAAGGCAAGGTGGTTATGCCTAAATTTTGTCGACCCTAAGTAAATAAAATAAAAACTACATCAGAACAAATAAAATGGAAAAATGGAAAAAAAGGGGGAAAATTGCTTTGATTGATTATGCATGGAAGTTTGAAATTCTAATGAGTATTCAAATTTTGATAAATGCATAAACAATTTAAAAATCAGGTGAATAAAATGCAAGAAGTTTTAAAAAATTTGAGTTGATTGCGAAATCATGCTCCGATTTGCAAGCTTGATTTGATGCAACAGAAGATGGAAACTCGGAAAATACCATACAAAGCGGCCATCTGGAATTACTATAAAAGAGAGCTGCATTCTTCATGTTTAGGGGGCTTTTTCGAAAAAATTGAGGAGCGAATTCAGAAAAAAAATTGAACAAAAAAAAGAGAAAAAGAAAAGAAAAGAAGTAGTAGTGGAGAGAGGGTGTGTACGGTAAGGTTCGAAAAAAGAAAAAAAGAAAAAAGAAACCCTAGCGAGTACTGTTCATCTTCCTCGCAAAGGCAACCTTGCCCACGTTGGTGCCGTGCCCACACTGGCCACTACGCCGGTAGCCCTCGATCGCACCAGCAACACCTGCGCCGGCGACCCAGGAGCCCTTTCTACTCCACTGCCGCTCCACCGATCTCGCCTGCCGCTCGTTGACCTTGCAACGCCTCAGTCGCCTGCAGCCGTGTTGACTAGCGACAACCTGACACTTTTGCTGCCTCGCTAAGCCGATCCTTGTCGCCGTAACCCTCCTCTGTTGCGACGCTAGGGGTTTGCCCTACTTGCTAGACGATCGCCGCTGTCCCAATTTCATCGCTCGGGTGTCCGACGCTGGCAGATTTGAGATCCCTCGTAGTAACCGTGACTTGAGCACCTCTGCTTCGCTCGCGAGGCCGCTGTTGTTGTCGAGCCGCTCCACTAGTCCGACGCCTTAACGACCTCACTCGCCTGCTGTGCGCTACCATCATCATCTGCGAACTCCACCCGACGCTGCTCACCACCGCGCCAATATCCCCCTCACTAGCGACTGCACTAGCGCTCAACGTCCGCTCTGCCTCTACTCCGACACCGCTGTTTCCACCGCGACACCCCCTTGCCGAAGACCCTCACCGGAGCAGCCTACCACGTGCTGAGCCTCATTTGGAAGAAAAGAAAAAAAAAAGAAAAAACCAACCTAGGTAGTTTTTCCATTTACTTTATTATTTCTTTTATCTTATTTTATTCTTATTTTAAAAGAATTAGCCCTTATGCATAATTAGAAATTATCACATACCACTTGATTCGCAATTGCGCCTGGGTTTTTTTTATTTCATCTATAAGGCTTTAGATGAAATAATTAATCAAACGGAAATAAAATTGATAACATGATCTTTAAGGCTTAAGATCAATTTATCGATTTTACTAGCAAAATATTATCCCTTGACCCGAATGATACATTAGCCAAATCCTAGGTGTTTCATATTTGAAAATTTGGTCACGACACAGGGTGAATGTTCAATTCCAAAAATGAATGACATAGTGTCAAATCGTATGGAGGAAATTCCAAATGCCAAAAATTCGCCTAATTCAAGAAACACTTCAAGAAAGAAATACTCAGTAGTTGGTACTCAGTACACATGTCGTAAGAATCCTCTTGTTTGGCACATTACTGGATTTGGTCCTGGTGAGGGTTGGAACTCTAAGATGCCCGATTCTTTTTCACCAAATCTATCAAGACGGCAAGGATGACATGGTCCCCTTCCCTCACTATGTATGTACTTAGATCAGGGCACACAAGCACAACACTCCCACATCTCAGAAATGGACCAAATAAAGCAGCTAAAATGTTAGATTAAATCTAATAGTGAAGAGCAGAAACAACCAGAGATTGGACTTATGATTGAGGCTAGAGGAGGCGAGTTTCTTCAATGTCAAGGGCGGCAAGCGGTATCAAGGGATGTCGGGTGGCATTGAGGGGGTCGAGCGGGCGTCAAGGGGGCCAAGCGGGTGTCAAGGGGGCCGTGAGGTGTGGAGGGGCCGAGCGGCGTCAAGGGGGTTGAGAGGGGCTGAGAGGCGTCGAGTGGGCGTCGAGTGAGCGTCAAGGGGGCCGAGCGACATCGAGCGAGCAACAAGGGGCCGAGCGGGCCGAGCAGGCCGAGCAACGTCAAGCGGCTGAAAGGCGTCGAGCGGGAGTCGAGGAGCCAAGCGGGCTGAGTGGTGTCGAGTGGGCATCGAGTGGGCGTTGAGTGAAGCCAAGCGGGCCAAGCGGCGTCAAGCGACCAAGAGGTGTCGAGCGGGCGTGGAGGGGCCGAGCGGCATCAAGCAGCGTCGAGCGGGCGTTGAGGGGGCCAAGCAGTGTCGAGGGGCGGAGAGGCGTTGAGTGGGCGTCAAGGGGCTGAGCGACGTCGAGCATAGTCGAGGGGTGGGGGGAGCGGCGTTGAGAGTGGCGAGCGGCGTCAAGTCGTCGAGAGGAGCGAGCGGCATCAAGGCATCGAGAGGAGCGAGCGGCATCAAGGCGTTGAGGGAGTGGGGACGCTGGAAGGGACAGGGAGAAGACTTAGAATAGACTGAAGGAATCCTAAAACTAAAACAAGGGGAGTCACGAGAAAAGGGAGAAGGAAGAACATAAGGGGAAGAAAAAATAAATTAGGGTTTCCGGTTCTGATTTCGGTTCCGGTTCTACTTCCAGGAACCGGAACTTAACCGGGAACCGCCGGTTCCCAAAAAAATAGAACTGGGAACCAGAACCTCCCTCCTTGGAACCTAGAACCGAATCGGAACCTCCGGTTGGGTTCTCTAGTTCCCGGTTCTATCAGGGAACCACGCTCACCCCTACCAACAAAGTCCCTGAGAGCAAGTCTATTTCAATCAAATGATCCTTCGAAATATCATTATATAATCTGGACACATTGCCACGGAGACAAAATCAATAACACAGTTTTCCAGTTAAATAACCACCAGTCTCGTTGATCTTTTGAAAAAAATGACTGCTGCAAAAAAGAAGATAATGGGGAAAGGAATATCGGTGAAGAGTATAACTATAGTTCTAATTAGAAAGAATGTAACGATTATGAGTTAGACCAAGAGTCCACTAAAAGAGAAAAGGAAGCGAGGGGTTTGTTTTGATTGATAGACGGGAGGGTTGATGTGCTTGTGGGATGGACAAGAGTAGTTTTGAGTGATTATTGAAGATGGGTGAGTGTATGGGGGATGAATGTTGATGGGTAAGTGCTAGCTGAGGATCAAGATTGGGATAGACGAAGCTCACCACCGAGGCCTACAAAAATCACTAACTTAGGATACAAGATTTCAAGATTGAAAAAGCTCACCACCAAGTCCTACATTAAAAAAAAAAAAAAACCATCAATTGAGGATACAATACTTCTTTGGCTCATCACCGGGGAAGAATCCACATTCTAAGGATATAGAAACCAGGAGTAATCTACTCTCCAAAGATATTTGCTCACACAGAGGAAAATCTCAAATATTCATATACTCAAAATTCACTGTTCTTATATTTGAGAATTCTCCTCATAATATAGAGGGATGATTACATAAGAAATAGATTAAACAGTGAAGACAAGAAACTACCTAACTAATTAAAGACATAGGAACTAGAAAATGCATTAAAATATCTAGAGACATAAACTTTGACTCTTTGAAAATTGCAACGCACTTAAGACTCACTAGTGACACTTTACTAGACTCAAAGTAATAAAATAGACTCTAAATTCGTTCATCTCCTTGGGCAGTCCAATAGACATCTTTGCAGATTACCAAACAACAAAGGAAATTGTCAAAAATAGCCTTAAGTTGTTATATAGTCCATTAGTAGTCGACCATAAACTTGTATATCAATGTCTTGGTAGCCGATCGTCAATCACGAAATCAACAGCTTGTCTACTGATTGAAAACTCTCTAGCATAATCAACATCTTCAACTTTCTTAGATAGACAAAGGCCAATGCTCCTGCATCAAGGGTGATTATATATATGGTTTTCTTATTACCGTGCTTTTGTAACATTTTGGCTAATACTGCTCAGGTGATGGGTTTCATTAGAAAATGTCCATCAAAGGATGCAAGGATTACGAATTAGACCGAGAGTCCATCACAATGATTTCAGCAATAAGGTTGAAAAATAAAATAAAATAATTCACGGCATCGTTGACTAAACGTGCAAAAATCGTGAACTTGATCAAGGGATGAGATCAGTATGATAATCGCGTTTGTGATTATTGCCCTCGCAACTTTAAACAAGCCATATAGTTTTCATGTTTCGTACATCAAAAAATAATGTCGTGTATATCAGTCTAATTTGAGAAACCGATATGCTGACTATATGTGACGAATTCTTACGAGGGTTGTTAAAACTACTCGCTTATTTGAATACTCACTTCGTAGTTAGCTAATAATTGTACCGATTGACTAGATTGGTTTTGACAATCCAGCATTACTCTTTTTTAATTGAGTTACTGGATCTTGTTTTCACTTGTGCTCATGTCACTCCCCTTACTTATTGGAAAAAAATATTGATTGATTAGGGATAACTCAAGGAAGATTTGACAACGATTTAGTGACATGATGAAGCTCAGATTAAATGTTAACAGGTCGAGGAAGAGAGTTTTAGACTATACTTTTGAGTAGGGCTATCAGGTGATCTAATTGAAAGTGAAAACAAATTGATTGATCAAATTGAAAAAAGAATTTGAACGTTGAATGATCTTTTCAAAATGACCATAAAGTTTAATGATCATGATTCATGTAACGTGCCTTATCAATTTTTTCAATCTAAAAACCAGGTTTAAAAGTAAATTGTTTTCAATCGTACTTCTTATCACTGCCGAGAATAGGAGCGCTTCTTCCGCCAATAAACAGTATTTCCTTTTCCAAATGATAATTGTGTCCACTTCTTCTGACAAAACATCAAAGAAGTGCGAATGATTTGACACTTTGAACTCAAATGAATTGAATCAATGGGCAGAAAATAACTTTTTTTTTTGTAATATAAAATATTCAAACTTTTCGTTTCATTTAATTATTTCGTAAGTACATAAAAGCAAACAGTCTAGTCCACACGAGCTTGTGACATTTCATCCGTGGGGCGGCGACGAGGGAGCCTTAAGATTATTTTATGCGAAGGGTTGAACGTAATATAAAGTCAACTTGATCAAGAGCTACGAGAAAGAATAATGTGGACTCATCGTAGATTATACGCACCATTAACAAAATTATTCACTGGATTATAACAGCCTACTATTTTTTTTTGTGTTCCAGTTTCCACCATGAGCACGTGGTCTCTTATGACTTAATCTGCGTTAATTTCAGGTCAGGCCCCTTGCTTCACGTTGCATGAAGAAGAAGATAGAAAATAGTAATTATATATATCATTGTCCAATTAAAATATCTTTCCAAAACCCAAAATGGACAAATATGACATAATTTATTGTTATATACCTAAGCATAATTTAATTGAACCTCCAAGATCTTACTAAATTCAGTTCTCACCGGAAAATCAATCATCTAGTATAAAACGGGTTTATTTCGAGTTGCTATTGTTGGAGAAATCGTTCCAGAATATTTTGAAGCTGACAAAACGTTTCCTTCAGTCTAGTCTGTGTATCTGCAGATCGTCTAGTGTAAAGTCTGAAGACTTTCTGACTACCAGACTCAAGATTCAAGACTCAAGTTTCGAGACTCAAGACTCAAGACTATTCTCATTGACAGTCTTTTTCGATCCAAAGGACGAAGTAAATCCGAGCCAAAGTATATGGTTGAGGATTTAATCCTATCGTCTGGAGAAGATCTTTTTTGGTTGGATAAATATAACGGATTCTTTTGTTCGTATCTAGATCAATTGAAGATCCGATGGTCGACGAAGTATTCTTGGAATATTCTATTCTTGGAAACCAAGATCCTGATTGTATGGGCGAACAAGATTGATGGGCTATCGTTAGGTTCCTTTTATAGCTCGAATGATCTTCTTAATTGATTCCGTCCAACGGGTAGATTGGAGGAATTCCTTTGGTAAGTGCCAACGGTATGATGGCATAAAGGAGTATAAAAAGGAAGTTGTTCTAGTTGTTTGAAGAGCGTGATTGATAGAAAAATTCCGTAGTCCAAGCACCTTGATTATTAGTCGATATAGTCTGAGCGAAATTGTATACACAGAGAGTGTCTATACTTGGTGATACCTTGAGCGAGTGTGGTAGATCATCTACACCGAGAAATCAAGGAAGATCAACACCGTAACATCTATTTGTTAATAGTGGAATCCAGCCAAATTGGTCAAGACGAAAGAGTGGACGTAGGCTTGAATCAAGCCGAACCACTATAAACCGCGTGTTTAATTCTCTTTCCTTACTTAGTCTTACGTTGATTATTATTCTTCGACTGTCTAAAGTATTGCGCAAGAATACAGAAATTATCAAAGAAAAATCTTTGTATACCTATTCACCCCCCTCTAGGTACTCGTACTAGCAATATCAATTGGTATCAGAGCCCGTGTTCTTACTTTGTTTGAAGTGTTTTACTTCAGAGTAAAAGATCAATGGCTAGTATGCTAGCACCAGGGCTGATGGAAGGGCAAAGCAATACCAGACCACTCTACTTTGATGGAAAGGATTACAACATCTGGAAGAACAAGATGAAAGCCTTCCTACGATCCAAGGATCCTCTGGAATGGGATGTTGTGGAAAGAGGAATTACTCCTACTGCTGCATCAATCTTTGAAAGAGGAAAAGAAACCGTTGATGCCGAATGAATGACTCGGAAGAGATAAACAAGAGACAAGCACTCGATGCAAAAGCAATTTATTCTTTGTATTGTGCCTTATCTCCAACTGAATATAACAGAATATCTTCTTGTGTTACAGCAAAAGAAGTATGGGATAGATTACACATCACCTATGAAGGGACAGATCGAGTGAAGGAGACCAGAATTAACATTCTCCTAGGTCAATATGAAGCCTTCAAAATGAAACCAGGAGAATCTATAACTGACATGTTTAGTCGTTTTACAGATATTGTCAATGGTCTTGAGAATCAAGGACAAAAAATTTCTGATCCCATGAAGGTAAACAAGTTACTACGTGGACTCTCCAAGGACTGAAATCATATAAAGACTTCAATAAGAGAGACGCAAAGAATTATGCCTCTATCTGTCGATGAGCTAATTGGAACCCTTCAGTCTTATGAAGTGGAACGAATCAATGAAGAAGAAGATCCAAGAGGTAAGAAATCTATTGCATTAAAATCAAATGATGACTCTGATGATGCAGATTCTGAAGATGATATGGATGATGAGGAGCTCGCTCTCATGATAAGAAGATTCAGAAAACTGAATAGAAAAGGCAGAAGGTTCAACTCAAAGAAACAAAGTTTCCAGAGACAGCATACCAAGTTTGTTGACGATGAGGAACCAAACAAAGATGTAGTTTGCTTCGAATGTAAGAAGAAGGGACACATCAGACCCAACTGTCCTCTTCTGAAGAAGAAAAGAGGAAAAGATGAGAAGTTTCGAAAAGCTCTCAAAGCCGAAACCTGGAATGATACAGAATGTGAAGAGAGTGATAATGAATATGCCAACATATGTTTGATGGCACATTCAGACTCAGACTCAGACAATGAATTTGAGGTAAGTGACTTTAAAATTCCTATCAAAGTCTCTAAATATATTGATGAACCGTGTGTTTCAGTCTTAAGACTTCTCTCAAAAGGATTTCCGAACTTAAAAGGAAAACTCAGCTCTAAAACGAAAGGAAGTCATTTTAGAAGAAAGAGTGAAAAGTCTAGACCTAAATGTTTCTGCTCTTAAAGAAAAAGAAGATGATCTTTTGAAAGAAAATGTTTTCTTAAAAATGGACTTATCAAATATTTCAAAGAAGTTTTCGATAGGATTTGAAAAGCTTGAAAAAGTTCTTTTCAAAAAGACCTTACTTCAATAAGTCTGGTCTAGGCATGACAAATGGAAACAATTCCCTTGATTGATTTTCCTAAAGTTTCAGAAATAATAAAGAAAAGACCTTCGAGAGAGGCTTACAAAAATCATTTCAAGAAAGTTTTTGTAAAATCTGTTGGTCGAAATGCTCTAAGGTGTTCAAAGTGTAACAGTAAGGATCACTTTGAAAAAGAGTGTCCTATGATTTGGAAGCCTGTTAAGAAAGTGTGGCCTAGTAATGTTTATTCTACTAACACCAAAGGACCCAAGAAAATTTGGGTACCAAAGAAAACTTGAGACTCTCTTTTAAATACAAGTCTCCGTCAAGAAAAAAGATAAAATGGTATCTTGACAGCGGATGTTCAAGACACATGACAGGAGACTCAAAGTGTTTCGTAAAGCTTGTCCAAGTAAACGGTGGAAATGTTTCATTTGGAGGAAACGGTAAAGGAAGCATCGTGGGATTTGGAACTGTGAAAATTGGAAATCTCACAATAAGCAATGTTTCTCTAGTGAAAGGACTCAACTATAACCTTCTCAGCATTAGCCAACTATGTGATACGGTTTCAAGATCTCCTTTCAAGAAGGAATTTGCTATGGAATTAGTAAAGACTCTACTCAGTCTTTCATGGGTCGAAGACATGGAAACATCTATCTCTTAGACATGAAATTGAATGAATCTCAATGTCTAATTTCAATCCAAGATGAAGCAAGCTTATGGCACAGAAAGCTTGGCCATGTCAATATAAAGCAATTAGCTAAAATCTCATCAAAGCAGCTTGTTCGAGGTCTACCCAAATTACCATATCAAAAGTCCGATCTATGCACACCCCGTATTCTGGGAAAACAGGTAAGAAATTCATTTAAGCCAATAAATCATGTCTCTACTAATCATGTACTACGATTCTCGCATATGGATCTCTTTGGACCAACCCGAACTCGTAGTATTGGAGGTAAGAAATATTGCCTAGTAATTGTGGATGATTTCTCTCGCTTTACTTGGGTATATTTCCTTGCAAGTAAGTCAGAAACCTTTTCCTATTTTGAAAAATTTGCTAAAAAGGTTCAAAATGAGAAAGGATGTGTTATCTCAAGTATAAAAACAGATCATGGAGGTGAATTTGAAAATCAAGATTTCACAAAATTGTGTGATAAATCTGGTTTTAATCATGTATTCTCTTCTCCATACACTCCTCAGCAAAATGGAGTTGTGGAAAGAAAGAATAGATCTCTTCAAGAAATGGCTAGAATACTTTTAATTGAAAGCAAAATTTCTTCACGATTTTGGGCTGAAGCTGTTTCAACAGCATGCTATATCATCAATAGAGTCTTCCTAAGACCTATTCTTGAGAAAACCCCTTATGAATTATTCAAAAATAAGAAGCCTATTGTTTCATACTTTCATGTGTTCGGTTGCAAATGCTTTATATTGAAAAATGCAAAAGATCGAGTTGGTAAGTTTGAAGAAAGATCAAATGAAGGTATCTTCCTTGGATATTCTACATCAAGCAAAGCCTACGAGTCTACAATAAGAAGAGCCGGTCAGGAGGAGTCTATGAATGTCAAATTTCAAGACTCTACGCAAGATGAACCCATCGAGACTCAACATGAAGAGTCCGAACCCGCTCCGACCTTCCAAAGCTTACAACTCAAAAAGTATCTCGTACTCGAAGACCAGCGTCAAGATGTTCATGAAGATTCAAATAAAGAAAGAGATCATCATCCAGAAAAATCAACCAAGAATCGGAAACACAAGTCCAAATCATCCTAAAGATCTCATTATCGGCGAAATTAATGAAGGAATTCGCACCAGATCCAAAAGACGTGAAAAGTCTAGTGCTGTTGCTCTCATCTTTGAAATTGAACCAAAAAGCATAGAAGAAGCTTTATCTGATGAAAGCTGGATCGAAGCTATGCAAGAGGAGCTCAGACAGTTCAACATTAACAATGTCTGGGAATTGATGTCTAAACCTAAATGTAAAACTGTTATTGGAGCCAAATGGGTGTTCAGAAACAAGATGAATGAAAAGGGAAAAGTCGTACGGAATAAAGCAAGACTCGTGGCCAAGGGATACACACAAGAAGAAGGAATAGACTATGATGAGACTTACGCTCCTGTAGCAAGGTTAGAAGCTATTCGTCTATTACTTGCGTTTGCTTGTTACAAAAATTTCAGGTTATTCCAAATGGATGTCAAAAGTGCTTTCCTCAATGGATTTATCCAAGAGGAAGTTTATGTGGAACAACCGCCTGGATTTGAATACCTAAAGAAGCCAGACTCAGTCTTCAGACTGAAAAATGCCCTATATGGTCTAAAGCAAGTTCCTTGAGCTTGGTACGACAGATTAAGTAAGTTCTTATTACAGAACGGATTTGTCAAAGGTAAAGTAGATACTACTCTATTCATCAAAAAGGAAAACAAAAGCTTTTTACTCGTTCAAATATATGTTTATGACATTATTTTTGGATCCTCTAATGAAAGTCTATGCAAGAAATTTTCTAAGTCTATGCGGGATGAGTTTGAAATGAGTATGATGGGAGAATTAACATTCTTTCTTGGTCTTCAAATAAAGCAATTGAAGGAGGAAACTTTCATTTATCAAGAAAAATATGCTAATGATCTTGTCAAAAGATTTGGATTGGAAAATTGCAAGAAGATTGATATACCAATGTCAAGTTTTTTGAAGATAGACAAAGATGAGGAAGGGACGAAAGTTGATCAAAAGCTGTACAGGAGCATCATCGGTTCATTTCTTTATCTTACTGCTTCTAGACCTGACATTTTGTTAAGTGTTTGTATCTGTGCTAGGTTTCAATCAGATCCTAGAGAATCTCATCTCAGTGCTGCAAAACGTATCATTAAATACGTTGCTTCATCTTCAAGCATGGGTCTTTGGTATCCTAAGAAGGGAGACTTTAATCTTCTAGGATATTCAGACGCAGATCTGGCTGGCTGCAAAGTCGATAGAAATAGTACTTCTGGAACTTGCCAGTTGCTTGGAAGCAGGACAGTGTCTTGGTTTTCAAGGAAACAAAGCACTGTAGCTCTCTCAACAACAGAAGCAGAGTATGTTGCCCTTGGAAGCTGCTGTTCACAAATTATATGGATAAAACAACAACTACAAGACTTTGGGATTGAAGACTCATGCACATAAATCAAATGTGACAATACAAGTGCAATCAATCTCACCAAAAATCCAATTCTTCATTCAAGAGCAAAGCATATAGAAATTCGACATCACTTTATTAGAGATCATATTCAAAGTGGAGAAATCTCGATTCAATTTGTTGATTCAAAAAGTCAACTAGCGGATATATTCACAAAGCCTTTAGAGAAAAATCAATT
This sequence comes from Eucalyptus polyanthemos subsp. polyanthemos, assembly GCA_017140185.1. NCBI lineage: Eukaryota > Viridiplantae > Streptophyta > Magnoliopsida > Myrtales > Myrtaceae > Eucalyptus > Eucalyptus polyanthemos. The sequence goes on along the minus strand of CM029463.1, from coordinate 16,991,583 downwards.
TGATTTTATCTGCTCCAGACTCAACATTTTGAAGCTCGAAGAAGTTAAAGTCTAGAGACTCTTCAACCTTCAGACTCAGAAAGTTGATGACCGTCAGACTCAAATCTCTCAGACTCAAATCTCTCAGATGTTGATGACTATAGACTGTAAGTCGTTACTTTATCTAAACTCGAAAAGGTATGATCTTTCGTTTAGTTATTTTGTAGTCTCCGTGAAAATCGAAAAACTTGTCTTTTCAAAAGGATTAATTTTGGCAGTTATTGATTTCGAAAAGAGGTATTCGTACACTTTCTTTGTACCGATTGAACTTCCCCTTTTCAAAACTGAGTTATATATACACAGTTTTCTCTTTTAATCTTCAAAACCCTAAAAGCATTCTCCTCTCAATCCGGTTTCTACTTCGAATTCATCCTCGAAAAAGTTGTCATTTTTTTCTTGGGAAAGCAAGCAAAGGAATCTTTCCGCGACAAGAAGAATGTCTTCTTCGAGGAAGTCTTCAAGAATCGCGACAAGGGGACCACAGAAGATGAAAGAGGGACCTACCCACTTCGATCTCACAGAAGAGGAAGAACTATCGAGTCAGCATCAGAACCCAACTCATTCTCCACCACGTCATTCAACGCCTTCTACCCCACAAGGTGCGGGTCAACATCAGGAGGAAGAGGTAATCGAAGACGCAGACCCTGTAAGAGTCCAAAAACCCTCTTATATTTACAAACTCTACCGTGCATTGAATAGTACTGGGACTCCAATGAAATATGTGGATGATTTTATTAAAGAAAAGAACTATGGGAATGAGTACATTTTTCTGAAGAAAATGGAGGATTTGGGAATTGCTCCCAAAGGTAAAGCAGAGGAAGCACTTGCAAATATTCCAAGTGATCCTCGGATGTCAAGCCCAAATTTGATTGATGGGAACGACGATGACAAAATGTTCACTGATTTTCAACCGAGATTGGGTGTTGCTGCGAAGGTGAAGGGAAAGAGGATGGAGTTATTTAAATCGAAGGAACATGAAACTTTGTTCTTCAAACTGCTGAAGCGAGGGGTGATAAACCCTAGGAGTGTCGACTTCGATTTCCTGGATGCTGTGAATGTGAATTTGAGAGAAAAGTTCAGTCTGCTTCAACTGGAACGTTTTTGCACTGACACCACGGACGGATATGCACAACTGACTGCATATTTCTATTCAAATCTTAGCTTTATCGATGCGAATAGAATATCTTTCAGTGTTTGAGATCAGGATTATGTGTTGGATGTGGACATGTTGGCGGACATACTTGGAGTTGAACGGGCACGATATCAACCAGTCAAAGTCTCAGTTGCTCGTGCCACAATGGACCTTGTCGAAGATAGAAATATTGAGGGAAAAATCATCTATTCAAGGATGCGTGCCATCAACATTGTGTTGCACAAAATTGTTATCAATTGCATTAGACCGAAGTCTACATCAAAGATTGACGTGTCTAATTCTGAAGCAAAATTGATGTACGCAATCAACTCTGGGAAGAAGTTCTCTCTCCCTCACACTATTCTCTTTCACATGTACAGAGCAATGTCGAAAGACAAGGGACAATTGCCTTATCCAGGTTTGGTGACCAAGATCTTTAGACACATGAATATTGAACCTCCACACACTCTTTGTGTTCGACCGTACGATAAGATGGTGGTAGGATTAAAGATGTTGACAAAGATGCGTCTGAAAGAACTTTCTAAGGCAATGGAGAAATTCAAAGTGAAGACTCCAGTTCCGTCTGCTTCAAAAAGAAAGGGAAAGGAAGCCATTGGTGCCCCATTCAAAAAGAAGAGAACTCTCATCTTGGAGGATGAAGATGAGGAGGAAGATCTCACAATCACTGCCTTGATAAGGACAAGATGTTCTGTTTCTCAATCAACAGAACAGGAGAAGAAACAGAGAGAAGAAGAAGAAGAAGAAGAAGACAAGAACAAAGAAGAAGAGCAGAGAGAGAAGGAGACAGAAGCTGAAGAAGAAGGAGAAGAAGAGCAAGAAAAGTCTGCAGCTGAATCTGGAGAGAAGGATACAGAAGAGCATGATCATCACTCTTCTCCTCTTGATGTCTTAGAAACAGGGGGAGTTGGCGAGCAAGAAAGGTTCTCACCGCATGCTGCCAATAGTGAAAATCTAAGACAATCTCCAGCAGCCCCAGAAGAATTTCAGGTTTCTCAATTGCCTGAAGAAGGTCACGATACGTCAAAACCAAATCTGCAAGACTTTACAGAAGCGCCATCATCTGCATTCACTCCATCTGAGAAAGCAAATGCTAGCACATAGATGGATAATTCTGCAGATTTTCGTCGTATCATGGATATTCTTCTGGAAATGCGTGGCCAAATCTATGCTCTGGACTGTGAAATTCAAGCCTTGAAGACTGTTGGACAAGCATCTTCAATTACCCTGGAGGATAAAATGAAAGACCTCGCTCTACAACTTCAAGCCAATGCCAAGGGAGAAGAGGTAGCTCAACTGAGGGAAGACTTGAAGAAGCTAGAAGGAGTAGTCCAGTCCATGGGGGATTTCCAAATTGTGCGCATTCCCAAGCAAACATGATATCTTTCTCACCTTTTTAATGTTGACAAAAAGGGGGAGAAAAGCAATTTGAACCAGCCAACCAACTCTCTTAAAATTTCTTTGACTTTAAGTTTTTTTTTTTTTTTTTGTGTGTTTGTGACTTGAGCAATCTTGATTAAACTTGAACTTGATCTTGACTGAATTGGTTGTGGATTTTATTGCTTGACTGTTTGCATTCATACCAAGTGTTGTTATATGATATTACTCATGAAAGACTAACCAATTTTCTGTGGATGCAGAGTCTGGTTGCTTTGTTAATCTTTAAGAGATTGCCATATTGCTTGAGAAATGTTTTTGCAGTCAAAGTGGTTCAAATCTACAGAAAGTTTTGTCACCATCAAAAAGGGGAGATTGTTGGAGAAATCGTTCCATATTTTGAAGCCGACAAAACGTTTCCTTCGCCTAGTCTCTGTATCTCGCAGATCGTCTAGTGTAAAGTCTCGAAGACTTTCGACTACCGTACTCAAGATTCAAGACTCAAGTTTCGAGACTCAAGACTCAAGACTATTCTCATTGACAGTCTTTCTGATCCAGTGACGAAGTAAATCCAGAGCCAAAGTATATGGTTGAGGATTTAATCATATCGTCTAGAGAAGATCTTTTTTGGTTGGATAAATATAACGGATTCTTTTGTTCGTATCTAGATCAATTGAAGATCCGATGGTCGACGAAGTATTCTTGGAATGTTCTATTCTTGGAAACCAAGATCCTGATTGTATGGGCGAACAGGATTTATGGGCTATCGTTAGGTTCCTTTTATAGCTCGAATGATCTTCTTAATTGATTCTGTCCAACGGGTAGATTGGAGGAATTCCTTTGGTAAGTGCCAACGGTATGATGGCATAAAGGAGTATAAAAAGGAAGTCGTTCTAGTTGTTTGAAGAGCGTGATTGATAAAAAAATTCAAGAGTCTGAAGCACCTTAATTATTAGTCGATACAATCTGAGCGAAATTGTATACACAGAGAGTGTCTATATTTGGTGATACCTTGAGCGAGTGTGGTAGATCATCTACACTGAGAAATCAAGGAAGATCAACACTGTAACATCTCTTTGTTAATAGTGGAATCCAGCCAAATTGGCTGTCAGTGCAGAAGAGTGGAAGTAGGCTTGAATCAAGCCGAAACCACTATAAACCGCGTGTTTAATTCTCTTTCCTTACTTAGTCTTACGTTGATTATTATTCTTCGACTATCTAAAGTATTGCGCAAGAATACAGAAATTATCAAAGAAAAATCTTTGTATACCTATTCATTTCCCTCTAGGTACTCGTACTAGCAATATCAGCTATATCTATTATCAAATGGTCTTATAAGCTAATAAATAATCGAAACGACTCTGATTGACTATAGTGGCGTTGAAGGAGAGAAGAGTTCAATAAGACTAGTTGTGAGATTTCACTCGTTGACAAATCTAGAAGATACCCAGAAGATATGCTCACGAGCCTTCAAATATAATTTATGACAAAAAAATAAAAAAAAACCTTGAAAATAATTACGATATATTATAAGTTGAGTTGTTATACTGTCAAACAGCAATTAAAACTTCAAATTCCAGCATCTACGGAACAGATTTGAAAGTTTCAGCTAATTGATTAAGGTGCTAATATCTTATTATGGCCAATGTGTGACCAAGGATCTATCGGAGCCTGTCTTTGTTGACTTACACTGATTTAGGGTCTCACAGGCCTCCGCGGTGGAGGCCTAACAACGACTATACCCCGGAGGAAACTGGCCCAGCAACCCATTGTTGGGGCCCATTGCTTTAATTGCTAACAACACAGGGTTTCAAACTCTTGACCTCCTTTGCTGAATGAGAGATCTCAACCAACTGGATGGGTACTAATTGCATGATATTTTGTAGATGCTGGAATGTGAGATGCATATTGGACTTGACTCATAAACCAACAATTATCAATAAAGAAAGATACTTCTTGTGAATTGTGATCCACATGTCTCATATCACAAGTTTTAACACTGTATATTTGATATGGGTGGCCCTCTATTTGCGAAGACTCATTAGGCTTCTTTAGAGCAAGGACCGGGATGCAAGTCAACAATACAGAAAACTATACATTGGTTATGGAAAATTCTCGAAATTCATACAAGATTTGACGTGATGGAAGAGAGAACGACCCAATAGTTCACATCCCACTTGAATGGATGGCGGTTTCGGAGAAGGTTCCTCCACCCCGCAAAACATGCTGTAGAAGAATTAATACCCATGACTATAAATAGTCGTCCTTTTGTCCGGTGACTTTAGATATTGCCAGGCGGATTGAGCTAGATCATTCTCCATCTCTCGTCTAACTAAGGCGTTACAAGTGAAATGCAAGATGTAGATGGGACTTGACTAGTAAACTAATGATTATCAACAAAGAAAGATACTTCTTGTGAATTGTGATCCACATGTCTCACATCACAAGTTGTAACACCGAACATCTGCTATGCATGGCCCTCTTTTTGCGAAGACTCATTAGTCTTCTTTAGAGTAAGGACTAGGATGCAAGTCAACAACACTGACAACTTAACATTGGTTATGGAAAGTTCCCTTCAAAGTTTGTACGACATCCGATGTGATGGAAGAGAGAGCGACCCATGAGTTCACATCCACTTGAATCAATGGTAGTTTTGGAGAAGATTCCTCCACTCCGCAAAACAGTGTAGAAGAATTAATACCCATGACTATAAATAGTCGTCCTTTTGTCCGGTTACTTCAAATATTTCATTTGGGGCTTGAGCCACGTGGATTGAGCTAGACCATACTCCATCTCTCGTCTAAGTAAGGCATTACATGTGCAATGCGAGATGTAGATGGGACTTGACTAGTAAATACCAACAATTATCAACGAACAAAGATACTTGTGAATTTTTCACACATCTCACATCACAAGTTGTAACACCGAACATTTGTTATGCGTCGCCCTCTATTTGCAAAGACTTCTTAGTGTTCTTTAGACTAAGGATCAGGATGCAAGTCAACAACATTGAAAATTTAACATTGGTTGTGGAAACTTTCCCTCAAAGTTTGTACGAGATCCGATGTGATGAAAGAGAGAGCGACGCAAGAGTTCACATCCACTTGAATCGATGGCATTTTTGGTGAAGATTCCTCCGATCCGCAAAACACGGTGTAGAAGAATTGATACCCATGACTATAAATAGTTGTTGTTTAGTCCAGTTACTTTAGATATATCATTTGGGGCTTGACTCCGTCGTTGGAGCTAGATTACACTTCATCTCACATCTAAGCAAGACGTTGCATGTGAAATGTGAGATGCATAGATAGCACCATGCCCAACGTCTAATAACCTGTCAGAGGAACGAGCAAAATAGAAAGAGTAAGAGATGAAATAAGGCCTGTCTAATTCTATACTGTGAGATGTCGGGTCAGTTAATATTTTTGGAAGCGGACCAATAATGAATATATAAGATTCCACTTAATAACACGCATGGATGAAAATTAAAGGCGCACGGACCTGACAATGATCATTAATCTTATGTATGCAAAACGGCAATGGGTCGAGCTTGTTTTGATCAGTTTAATTTTTTCTCTCTTTTTAAACTTTCTTTTGGACTTTTGGGTGGTTTGGCATCAACACTTGTTTTGAGTCTCTAGATGGCTTGTTTTCATGCTAATCTAAATTTAATCAAACACATGGCTAACATTATTGGAATATACAAATTCTAAATTGCAGGATAAATTCGTATAAATATAACTATACACAAGATAGAGATTTCCTAAGGGACCTGTGTACTCTGCTAATTTGGGGTAGGAGAACACTCTAAGTGTCACAACTTGGCATGAGAGGATATATAAGTGCCAAAACTTTCAAAATAGAGCCACATGGATGGACTGTAAAACTTCCATGGGGTTGAATGTGGATGCAATCAACGGATCTATGAGCTCCATAAACTTTTGATCTCTTAACAGTGTCCAAGCCTGCATTGTTGTGCTAGTCATCTAGACTAAGACTAGAAACCAACTGAAGACATATAAACAAAGATTTGATCAATCTTTATGCTTACATATCCGAGAAGATTTAAACGGTTGTCATGATGATTGAAACCTTGATTTCTTTTCCTGCTCACGATTTCTAGTAATAAAACACAAAAACTAAAGACATCCGATTTTACTAAATAAAAGCCGTTGACGGCACGCTTTGGGGACATGTAACCACTATGCAAAAAAGCCATTGAAAGGAATGATTAGTTCTTGAAGCAAATGGACCAAAATTAGTGGAGATCATTTGTTAAGAGAATTCACAATTTTCCCACCACTCTCTTCGTACTCGCTTCACTCTCATTACCTCCGAATTTTGGATTTTTCTAAAATGTTTTGATTTTTTCGTAAAATTTCGAGTTTTTAATGTTTTCTGAATTTTTTTGAATTTTTTAATGTTCTCCGAAACTTTTTAAATTTTCGGAAAGTTCATAAATTTTTATTTTTTTTTTTTTTTTTTTTCATTTTGAAATTTTTTAATATTTAACATTACTGTATTCGGACCGGTAAACCAAATCCGGCCCGTTGACCCGATCTGATGTCGGTACCCGAACAAATTAAAAAAAAAATTCTTATTTTTGTTTTGTTTTTATATTAACATTAATATTTTAATTGATTCTTTTTTAAATTCTTTTTCTTTTATTTTTCTTTTCCCCATTGGTCTTCTTCTTCCCAAGCCTTCTTCCTCGATGGTTTCCTCCCACGCCCGAAGCTTGCTTCCGGACCAACCCCTTCACCGACGCGGCTATCCTTGGTCGCCGGTGGCCGTACAACCGCCGAACCTTCACCACCCGCTGGCCGTCCATCCCGACCGGTGTCAACCACCGCCGGCCACAAACTCCGGCGACCACTAATCCACTAACCGGAACCAAGAAAAACCTTCACCAACCCTACGATACCCGACCATTTTGCGACAATCACGTAGAAACACAGCGAAAACATAAAAAGCTGACATGATTCCATGAGTATACAAACGACCACGAAACGATCTCGAGTTGAAAGAAGGGACTGTTCTTCGGTTTTCTATAGGGCATTTTGTCAAACAAGTAGTATGCAATGGCTAAAAGGGAGAATTGAACATCTTTCGCACTCAAATCCGCGGATATAGACCTAACGTGAACCATCACATGACAAACCACAACAAGCACGTCAGCTTGAATTTGTATCCGCCATGCCCGCAGCCAGAACTTGCTATGGGCATGCCACCACACTCAGACCAGGGCCTGTTGACCATCCTTATGCAGAATGGAGTTGGCGGCCTCCAAGTGCACCACGGCGGGAAGTGGGTCAAAATCGATCCCATTCCGAACGCCTTTTTGGTCAACACCGGTGATCAGTTAGAGAAATTCACGTTCCATCTTTCTAATCTCCCTCATTTTCTTGCAAGAGAGGTCGGATTTGTTTTAAATCTTGGTGCGTACTGCGTGCCTTTGTTTATTCATGCCCATACAGTGTACGAGGAGGGGACATTGTTATATAATTAAGACCATAGTTCATATAGTTGTCCTATAAATTCGATGAAACACACTCTTTTCTCTGTTTCTTTCACTGGATAATAATCAGTTAAAAAGTCAATACGGATCTTTGTGATATATTGGAACTATTTTTTTTTAATCAACTGAGCAAGATTATGAGCAATGGGAAATACAAGAGTGTTTTGCATCCAGCTGTCGTGAAAAACAAGGCTACAAGGATATCGATTGTTCTATCTAATGGACCCTCACCTAACACTGTCGTCGCACTAGCGGAGCAGCTGGTGGATGGCAAGAGCAACCGAGCTGTGTACATTGGGATGAAATACAAGGACTACCTGGAACTTCAATAGAGCAGCGTTCTCAATGGGAAATCAGGCCTGGAACGGGTAAAGATATGATTTTGTGCAGCCTGAACTGTTATACAAATGGATGTGTGATTGTGTTCTGCTTCTAGACTGTTTGGACTCTTTGGTTTGCAACCTTTGGAACATTTTAATATTATGTGATTCAAGGTGCAAGAACTGTCTAGCACTGATGTATGTAAGCTGGTCCTTTCTGTGATGTATCTTCTTGACATGATAAATGGAAGTAATTAACTTCATAATGTCTGACTAAACACCATAAGTTTGTAGTACTATAAACCATGCTGGTTGGTCAGTATGAGCTAGCAAATTTGTCTTTCTAGATTTTCACCTGAAATGGCCACTTCATTGGGCTAAAAATATCGAGTACTCGCTGCAACTCAAAGAACTTGTTTCTAGTATGATCTCCCCAAAGACAAAACTGACCTGTTTAAGCTGAGACAATGCGCTCCTGACCCCAAGCATCAAAACTACAGAGGCTTCTTTGGCGTATGTTTAGGACAATTCTGAAGCCTTGGTTTCTTTTGGTTTTCACGGTTTGGACTAAAGCACCAGAACGATTAAACAGAATGATTAGTTCTCGAAGCAAATGAAGCATAATTCAGATGTTTAACTCAAGAATTCACTATGTTGGGTCAACCTTTTTAGTCTCTTTGTGTTTGGTTCCCTTCCCTCTCATTACGTCGGAAAACATCTTGGTGAACCGGAGTCCGATATCTTCGGATCATATTGGGAAATGAAGTCATTTTCCTTTTTGCTGTTTTAGGTGCATCTCAGCTAAATGATGTTGCCATAACTGGGCGGACATGGTAATTTTGACATGGTAGAAAGAAGAAACAGCTGTACAAACTTTGACAGAGCAAAGGGGGTAAGTACACTATCTGTCACGCCCTGAACCCGAGCGCGCGCACATCCCTCGGTGGTCGATTGAAAATGCGACCTCCCAAGACGTGTCGCTGACCCATTTTTTTTTTAATATTTCAATTAAGCACATGCAGAAGCGAATTAAATAAACACCCGGCCAATAAACAAACATAAGGATAGTAAAACATGATCGTGATTTCCCCATAAAAACCACAACTTATTTATCCATTGTTGTCCCTAGAGAGTTTAATTATTTATAAGTCCTTACACTAGTAACCTCTCAAAAACTTTAGGAATTAGGGTCACCCTAAACTTCGCTAACGGTAGGGCTAGCCAAAAGGTGTCGGATCTTGCGCCCACCACATCCGCACTTAGCAAATCTCCACGCTACAGCTCTGAAAATTTTGGCCCATCGTGAGATAAAATCTCAGTGAGTTAAAACCCTATGCCCCGATTAGGACGCAAATTCGCCTCGAAGGCAGTCCTAAACACGCACCATACAAAACTCACATCACCTCGGCGCATACCTGCACGTTAGCTCATCACATATGCCATTATCAATGCAGCAAATGCAATTAATAACCGGAACACATCATTTCAATTACATGGGTCCTGATTATAAGACCAAACTGTTATGACATGTCCCATATCATGCCACACAATTTTGTCCCATAACCACGTGCAACTATCACAACCATTCAGGCATGTTCCAATTATTACGACCCATCAGTCATGGCCAACTCAACAGTCGACGGTCATCTAGGGTAACCAAGCATCGTCCTGCTCCGTCGGGCATGGCAACATCTAGAACCCCCACCTAGATGGCATTCCATAAAGGAGCATCAGTCCGGCCTCCACTGCGACTCAGCTTCCAGACCCCCACTGGGCATCCAATAAAAATCAAGCATCGTCTCTAAAATCCCGTTGGGTGACGGGCTCCACTTAGTGACCATGCACACACGTCATCAATCAAACCCATTTCTTATCTTCCATCAATTAGCCCAAAACACCAAAATTCCTTTTAAAACAATAAATCTTGCAATCCTTTTTTTTTTTTCAAAGCTTTTTGAAATAAATTCATACGAGGTCACGTATTTAAAATTAACCGCCAAACTTTGCACGCATCTAGTATAAAAGCTCCTCATTTTATTGAGCACATAAATTTGGCGTCCAAACCCAATTTCTCTTTTATTGTCTATTTTCTTTTCTAACAACCCATTTTGGAAACAATCTTTAGTAATCCTTTTTTTTTGTTCAAAACTTTTAAAAATTAATTCATAGGTGCTCACATACTCAAAATTAATCCGTCAAACTTTGTATGCACCTAGTTTAAAACCTCATTATTTTATTGAGCAAATAAGTTTTGGTGTCCAACCTGACACCTAATTGTTTTTATTTTTTTATTTTTATTTAAATGCCCATAAGGCCACCTTTTGCAATCATAATAGACAACCAACATAGAGCAATCAATCTCATCGTATCACGCATAAGTTCTCAACATGCCCCACAAGTCAACCACATCACAAACATACAATTTCCAGCAAGCAAAACACCAAGAACAACCACAAAACCACAACTGTCTCTAATCGGTAGAAACCGGGCCCACTTGTGCGCTCCAAGTTTAATTCCAGAAGCATACTAAAATGAGTTTAGAAAATTCTTAAATTTGAATATGTTATAAAGAATACTTAAATGAACACTTTTTTTATAAAGATACCTTGACCCAAATATTTCTAGATTAAGAGCAGAAATCTCAAACTGTTACAAAAATTGTGTCCGTGTCCAGAAACTATGTTTTTCAAAATCAGTTTAGTTTGAGGTCCAAAACTTGTCTGTTTGATTTGACAATGTTAAATTACAAGATGTGATGAACAACTTTTGTGAAGAAAATATTTCAAAATAGAACCCTAAGAGTTGATAAAAATCCTTTGAACACCAAAAGGTCACTGTTTCCAACATAATTCGAGATTCTGTTTTGCAAATAACGAAACTAAAATCTCATTCTTTTGAATTCCTAATATTTTGGGTAAAATATATGTCATAGCTGAAGATATTTAGAAAATTTTTCAAGCGGTAAGCAATCTCTAAATTGTAGCACATTTTTCCCCACAAAAATGGCAAGCGGTGAGCGTCCATCAAACTGATCTAGGAGAAATCCACTAAACCAAACTAAATCACCCTCATTAGTACTAATCTAACTAACTAGATCAATACAATCCATCTTAATGCTAATCTCACTTAATACTAATTTAACTAAGCTAATTAGCACTAATATAACCCTCTAAGCGCAATTAATAACCTAGTCAATGATTATGAAGTTAACTCATTGGATTAGGATGGCAACGGTGGCACGATGGCAATGACAACCTAAGACAACTATGTCTCCAATGGAGGCACAACGGCTGAGGAAAAGGTCCTACAAGGCTCATGGCCGAGAGGAGGTTCTTGCTAATGTTGTCTTGAATTCCACAAAATTCAATCGGGAAATCTAAGAAGGCTTAAAGATTGCAGGCTATTTGTTTCCTAATATATTTCCTAGATTTAGGTTTCAAATTTGATAATATCTTTATGGTGGAATTCCTTTCCTACTAGGTTTAGGAAAGTAGGGGTCTAAAGATCTATTTATTTCAGCATTGTACCTTGTACTCTTTACATACACTCAAATAAGAAATCGTCTCTCTCTCCCGTGGACGTAGGCGGATTTTTTCGCCAAACCACATAAATCTCTGTGTTCTTGATTATTCTTGTTTTCTTTCTCATCTAGTTAGGGTGTTCTTCCAGACAACAATTGGTATCAGAGCAATCCAGGTTCTTTGTTCCTATATTGCGACTTCTAACTAGATGGCTGGAAAAGGTTCAACTGTTCGATTTGATATTGAACGATTCACTGGAAAGAATAGTTTTACACCATGGCGGAGAAGGATGAAGGATTTGTTGATTCAACAAGGTTTATCAAAGGTTCTTCTCGGAAGATCAAACAAGTTGAACACCATCACTGATGATGATTGGGCCGACATGGAGGAGAGGGCGTGCAGTGCAATACAATTGAACCTATCATATGAGGCCCTTCAATATGTAGCTAAAATCATATTTGCTCCGGAGGTATGGCTCAAACTCGAAAGCATTTATATGATGAAATCTCTTACAAACAAGTTGTTCTTGAAGAAGAGATTGTATTCACTTCAAATGAGTGAAGGAGGAGATTTGTTGGAACACCTCAACGTGTTCAATAAGATGATTAGTGAACTTATAAGGTTGGAGGTAAAGTTTAAGGATGAAGACATAGCGCTTCTACTACTGGCATCGTTGCTAGATTCGTTTGACCACTTGGTGGCTATGCTCCTTTATGGCAAGGAAACCCTAGAGGTCGGAGAGGTGACTATTGCCCTAATTTCAAACAACACTCAGAAAAGGGCAAGAAGTTCAAAATCTTCGGGAGAGGGACTCTTTGCAAAGGAGAAAAACAATCAAGGAAGAGGAAGATCAACGGATCAAGGATCGAGGAATAGGGGTCGATCAAAATCCAATGGAAGGTTCAAAGGAAGATGCTACGGGTGCAATCAAGAAGGGCATACCAAGAGATTCTATCCAAATAAGAACAAGAAAAAGAATAAGAGCTCGAATGAGGCAAGTATAGCCGACAACATTGAGACCAATGATGGGGACGTCTTGTCCATATTGTCGGGAAAGGACATCTTTGAAGATTCGTGGATCATGGACTCCGAATGCATTTATCATATGTGTCCTCATCGAGAAGCCTTCAATGAGTACAAGGCATACAATGGTGGTTCAATTCTCATGGGGAATGATACTTCGTGCAAGACTGTGGGAGTTAGAACCATGAAAATCAAGATGTTTGATGACATGATTAGAACCTTGGTAGATGTACATCATGTTCCGGGTCTAATGAAGAATTTGATCTCAATGAGAGCACTTGAATCCAATGGATGCAAGTACACGGCTCAAGGTGGAGTCTTGAAGGTGATTAAGGGAGCTTTGGTTGTTCTTAAGGGACAGAGGCACGGGAACCTATATTGACTTATAGGAACCACAGTGCAAGGTGGAGCATCTATGTCCACGGATGCTAGCATGGAGATAGATAACACCTATCTATGGCATATGCGTCTCGGGCATATGGGAGAAAGAGGGTTGATGGAGCTTCACAAGAGGAATGAACTCCAAGGTATAAAAACATGAAAATTAGATTTCTGCAAATTTTGTGTGTTTGGAAAACAATGCAGAGTATAGTTCAATGCTGCAACTCATACAAGCAAGGGCGTGCTCAAGTATGTACACACAGATGTATGGGGTCCATCATCGGTAAAGTCAAAAGGAGGGAAGGAATACTTTGTGACATTCAATGACGATTTCTCTCGCAAAGTTTGGGTTTACTTCATGCGACACAAAAGTGAAGTCTTTGAAAAGTTCAAAGAATGGAAAGCTGAAGTTGAGACTTCAACGGGGAAGAAGGTTAAGTGCTTGAGATTGGACAATGGAGGAGAGGACAAATCAACACCATTCATGGAGCTTTGCAAGAATGAAGGGATTAAATGTCACTTTACAATTCTAGATATGCCCCAACAGAATGGCATAGCGGAAAGGATGAACCATACCTTATTAGAGAGAGCTCGAAGCATGAGGCTACACGTGGGATTGAGCAAGAAGTTTTGGGCAAAAGTTGTCTGCATGGCATGTTATCTTGTGAATCGATCTCCATCAACTGCAATTAAATGCAAAATTCATGAAGAGATATGGATTGGTAAAATTGTTGATTATTCTAATTTAAGAATATTCGGTTGTCCTACTTTTGTACATGTGTAGAGCTCGAAGCACTCGAAGTTGGATCCAAAATCAAAACAATGCATATTTCTCGGTTACGAGAAAGGAGTGCAGGGCTACAAATTATGGGATCCAAGTGAGAAGAAAGTTATGACGAGTAGGGATGTTATATTCAATGAATTTGTAATGTTGAAGTCAAGCTACGTGCCACGTGCGGCTGCTGAAGAGGAGAGTGATAAATCTATCATTAAAGTGGAGCTTGAAACCAGAGAATCTACAGAGAATGGTGAGTCATCCAATGAGGCTCTTGAAGTCAAAGAAAAGGTAGAAGTTCCTCGTACCATTGTGATGGGTCAAGGAAGGCGCACTCCCAAAGCACCCAAGAGGTATGGTTTTGAGGATATGGTTGCTTATGCTCTTACCGTAGGCTCTGGCAATCCAAGCTCCTACCATGAAGCTTTGAAAAGTGATCACAAAGAAAAGTGGATGACACAATAATGGAAGAGATGGAGTCGTTACAAAAGAATGAGACATGGGAACTTGTGAAGAAGCCCAAGGATTGGAATGTCATTGGTTGCAAATGGGTTCTTCGAAGAAAGGAAGCAGCAACAAAGAAAGAGCAAGAGAGATACAAGGTCTGACTTATTGCTAAGGGCTATGCACAGAAGGAGGGGATTGATTACGACGAGATATTTTCCCCGGTTGTAAAACACACATCAATTTGTGTTTTATTAGCTATGGTAGCCATGTATGACTTGGAGCTTGAGCAGCTAGATGTGAAGACGGTATTCCTTCATGATGACTTGAAGGAGAAAATTTATGTGGAGCAGCCCGAAGGCTTCAAGATGGAAGGAAAAGAGGATTATGTTTGTTTGCTCAAGAGATCACTTTATGGTTTGAAGCAATCTCCGAGGCAATGGAATAAAAGGTTTGATTCGTTTATGCTTCGTATTGGCTACATGAGGAGTGTGCATGATTCTTGTGTCTACTACAAAGTTTTGGATGATAAGTCGCTTATTCTATTGATGCTCTATGTTGATGATATGTTGATTGCTGCAAGAAAAATAAGAGACATTAATTCCCTAAAGTCTTAGTTAAGTAGTGAGTTTGATATGAAGAATCTTGGTGCTATAAAGAGGATCCTTGGCATGGAAATATTTTGAGATAGATATGCAAGTAAGCTTTGTGTGAATCAAAAGAAGTATGTTGAGAAGGTCTTGGAGCGGTTCAACATGGGTAAAGCTAAAACTGGTTAGTACACCCTTAGTAAATCACTTCAAATTATCTGAGAAACAATGCCCTGTTTCACATGAGGAAGTTGTAAAGATGTCTCGAGTACCCTATGACAATGCATTAGGGAGCCTCATGTATGCTATGGTTTGTAGTAGACCAGATTTGGCTCATGCGATGAGTCTTGTCAATCGATACATGAGCAATCCAAGTAAGGAGCATTGGGAAGCTGTTAAGTGGATCTTTCGTTATTTGGCTAGAATTGTTGGAATGGGTTTAATGTTCAGATCCAAGGGAGAATCGATCGATTTAGCAAGTTATGTTGATTCAGACTTCGCTGGTGATTTGGACAAGCAAAGATCCATCACAAGATATGTCTTTACTCTTGGTGGTGGAGCAATTTCATGGAAGGCATTGCTTCAACCTACTATAGCACTGTCTACAACCGAAGCTAAGTATATGGTAGTAACTGATGTTGCGAAGGAGGGAATATGGCTGACTATTTTGGTCACAAAGTTGGGTATAAAGCAAGAAAGTGCTACATTATATTGTGATAGCCAGAGTGCAATATGTCTCGTGAATAATCAAGTGTTCCATTCTAGAACGAAACACATTGAAGTTCGGTACCACAAAATTCGAGAATTTGTGAAGAATGGCAACATTACTTTGAAGAAAATCCATACTAAAGATAATCCCGCAAATATGCTCACGAAGATGGTTACTATAGAGAAGTTCAAGTCTTGCAGGGACTTGATTTCTCTCACTCATCATTGAAGTTGATGGAGGCCGCACCGATCCAAGTGCAGGCATACCTTTGTGAAGGTACGGTGGAGGGAGAAATATATTTGTTTTCTTGGTTCAAGTGGAGGCTTGTGGTTTATTCAAGCCAAAGGTGGAGATTTGCTGATGTTGTCTTGAATTCCACAAAATTCAATCGGGAAATCTAGGAAGGCTTGAAGATTGCAGGCTATTTGTTTCCTAATATATTTCCTAGATTTGGGTTTCAAATTTGATAATATCTTTATGGTGGAATTCCTTTCCTACTAGGTTTAGGAAAGTGGGGATCTAAAGATCTATTTATTTCAACATTGTACCTTGTACTCTTTACATACACTCAAATAAGAAATCGTCTTTCACCCATGGACGTAGGCGGATTTTTTCGCTGAACCATATAAATCTCCATGTTCTTGATTATTCTTGTTTTTTTTTTTTCATCTAGTTAAGGTGTTATTCCACACAACAGTTTTGTGGACTGGCTGGTTGGTCTTGATTGAGCGGGCTGTGGCGCAGCTAGAACAAGCGGAAGGTGTTGTTGGACGGGGGGCTACGATTGTGGAAGTTGCGAACGGTGACAAGGTTGTGGGCTATTGGTTGTTAGTGTTGGCACAAGGAAATGGGGCTGCTAGGCTGGACGAGAGGGGCTATTGGCATGGAGCTGTGGGCTGTTCGATGGGCCGGTGAAGTGGGCGTGAGGATGATGAAACGGTGATGGTGCTGCAATTAAAAAAGAAAGGAGCTGTGATGTAGTGGTGCAGCAGAAATGAAGGGGAATAAGTAAGTGGGATGGTGGTGAGTGGAGCAGTGGCCATGAAGAAAATGAAGGACGCTAGAGAGAAGAAATGAGATGAAGGGAACGTGAGCAAGAAGAAAAAGAATTCAACAGAAGGAAGGGGGAGCTTCTTGCTTGCGTGAGAATAGACAGGGAGGGAGAGAAAAAGAAGAAAACCATGAAGTCAAGACCCTAACCAATGAGAAGCACTGGCTAAATATCTAAACACTCATTGCAAAGCCACAAAAGTCTTTATGCACAAAAGTCTTTAGCTCCACCAATGGCCATTTTCCTTCATTTTCTCACCAAATAAAGCCTTTTGGGCAACCAAATTAGTCTCTTTCACCTCCCATCCGAATTTTCATTTTCATTTTCTTTTTGCCAAAAATTGATTTTTCCGCAAAATTCTAGACTCGACAGAAATTCTCTGAAAGAAGAGACATCATCCTAAAAATGAATCATGGCATGCTCAAATGTCCAATTCCCAAATCCGACTTCAATTTCATGGTTAAAATCGGCCGAATGTGATTTTATTACAACTTAACCTATTGGGTAACTTTTATGGATTTTAGTGCATTCAACTTGTGGTTGATAATTTTCGATCCATGTTTATGCATCTCCGACTCGTAGACAACTCTCAATTGTTGTAAAAATCGCAAGGTTTCAATTACGTGTCCCAAGTATAAAATCGATCGGAAAATTAGGTTAGTGCTGTTCGACACAAATTTCAAAATCATGTGGAATCACCCACAATTCAATGATGTGTTTTCGTCTAATCGACCTATATCCGATCACTATTCAATTATAACGGTGTTGTATTGACCATTGCCGATTATTACGGTCGAGCGATCGATTTCCAATCAAAATCTCTAGTCTACCGCATTTATATCCCTTAACAGCCTCATCTAATAAATTAGTTAACTCGTGAGGGGCCCGCTCAGAGTAAAATGACTATAGGCGCGTCGACGAAACAACTATTTCATGTGTTCAAGATGGGATCGAAATTCAGCAAGGGTCGATTCGACGGAAACACGTAATTGAATTGTGGGTGAATCCGCATGATTGCAAAACTCACGTCGAACGGCACTGACCCAATTTTCTATTGATAGTGCACTTGGGACACATAATTGAAACATTGTGATTTTTACAACAACCAAGAGTTGCCTATAAGTCGGAGATGCACAAACGTGGATCGAAAATTATTGACCACAAGTCGAATATGCTAAAATCTCTAAAAGCTACCCGATAGGTTAGGTTGTACTAAAATCGTGTTGAGTCAATTTTAACCACGAAATTGAATTCAATTTTAGAAATCGGACATTCGAGCGTGTCACGATTCATTTTTAGTCATCGTCTCATCTTTTGGAGAAATTCCATCAAACCCGGAATTTTTGCGGAAAAATCAACTTTGGAACAAAAGAAATAACGAAATTCGAATGGGCTGATTTATGGCATTTTTGGCTACCCAAAAGCAGTTAATTTATGAAGAAATGAAGGGAAATTGGCCATTGGAGGGGTGTTTGACAATTTGGCATGAAGACTTTAGGGCTTATGCACTTGAGTGTTTTGGATATTTTTGCAAGGCTTGTGATTGGCTCTTGCATTGACTTCCGAACCTCTCTCTCTCTCTCCAAGTTGTTCCCCCATGCGTGCGTGCATTTCCCCTTGCCAAACCCCCTTCTGCTTTACTTCTTATCTTCTTCTTCTTCTTCTTTTCTACCTCACTCGATTTCCCTTCTGTTTTGCTGCCACCGAACAGTCCACTCCACCATTTCACCACCTGCCATCCCCCTCCATCCCATGCCCGCATCTCATCTCCTTCGTCACTTCCACCAACGCCCGACCCCTCACCAACTCATTGTCTCACCATCCCCATTGAATAGCCCTAACGCTAGATTGCCAAACCCTCACCGCATCATCATCTAGTTGATTCCGGCGACCAGTAGCTTTCGCCCCACTCTAGCAACCGTGCCTATTTGTCTGTTAGTCAGCCAGCAACTGCTCGGCCATCAGTGGAATCACCACCTTTGCAAGCTGTAGCCCCAACCAACGACTCCAGAATGAGAGCCGCCCCTCAAGCCATGAGCTTGTTGAGCAAGCCTCCGTTGGAGACCCAATAGTCATGGGTCCTCATTGCCTTCGCGTTGCGGTTGCCATGAACCTGCCACCGTCCTAGTCCAGTGAGTTAACTCCATAATCTTTGATTATGTTGTTATTTGCATTTAGGGGGTTAGATTAGTGCTAACTAGCTTAATTAAATTAGTATTAAGTTAGATTAGCATTAATATGGATTAGTGTTAATCTAGTTTGGTTAGATTAGCCTTAAGATAGATTAATATTGATCTAGTTGGTTGGATTAGTACTAATGAGGGTGATTTAACTTGGTTTAATGGATTTCTCTCAGATCAGTTTGCTTGCTGCTGCTTGCCATTTTTGTGGAGAAAAATTTGTTATGATTTTGAGGTTGCTTCCTTCTTGAAAAATATTCTAGAAATATTTAGCTATGACATATATTTTAATCAAGATTTTAGGGATTGAAAAAGAAGGATATTTCAGCTTCGTTATTTGCAAAATAGAATCTTGGATTATGCTGGAATTAGTGACATTTTGGTGTTCAAATGATTTTTATCAACTCTTAGGGTTCGATTTTCAAAAGAGTTTCTTCAACAAAAACTATTCATCACATCTTGTATTTTAATATAGTCAAATTTCATATCAAACGGACAAGTTTTGGACCTCAAACTAAATTGATTTTGGAAAACATAATTTCTAGACCCGACCATAATTTTTGTAACGGTTTGGGAGATTTACTGCTCTTAATCTAGAAAGATATAGGTCAATGTGTCTCATGAAAAGTATTCAATTAGGTGTCCTTTAGAACATATTCAAATTTGAGAATTTTCTGAGCTTGTTGATTATGTTTCTCGAATTAAACTTAGAGGCGCACGAGTGGCCTGGTTTCTGCCAGTTAGGGCCGATTGTGGTTTTGTAGTTGTTCTTGGTATCTTGCTTGCTAGGAAATGAATATGTTGTGATTTGGTTGATGTTTGGCATGCTAAAAACTCATGTGTGGTACTATGAGGTTAATTGCTCTATGTTAGTTGTTTATTATTATTGCAAGAGATGGCCTATGGGCCTTTAAATGGAAAGAAAATTTAGGCGTCGGGTTTGGACACCAAAGCCTATTTGCTCAACAAAACAATGAGGTTTTAAATTATGTGCATGCAAAGTTTTACGGATTAATTTTGAGTACATGGGCACCTACGAATTTATTTCTAAAAGTTTTGAACAAAAAAAAAAAAAGGTTACTCTTCACCAAAAAAGGGGTGTTACTAAAGATTGTCTTCAAAAAGGGGTGTTTGGAAAAGAAAATAGAAAATAAATAAAGTGTTGGGTTTAGACACAAAATTTTATGTGTTCAATAAAATGATGAGGTTTTATACTAGATGTGTGCAAAGTTTGGCGGGTTGATTTCAACTACATGACCCCATATGAATTTATTTCTAAAAGCTTTAAAAAAAAAAAAAAAAGAGTTGCCAAGTTGATTTTTTAAAAGGAATTTTTGGTGTTCTTGGCTATATGATGGCATTATGCGTGATATTGATGGTAGTTATTGAATTTTAGTAGAAAACTTGGTTTTATGGGTTTTTAAATGGAAAAATGCCAAATGTCATTTTTGGACGCCATTTCTTATGTGCTATGTAAAACTGTGGAATTTCAAAATAGGAGCATATTAGGTTTGATGGTTCACTTTTAATTACATGACCACATATGATTATGTTTATCAAGATTTTTAATACGAAGAAAAGCGGCTAAGTTTATTATTTGAAAACAAGATATTTCAATGCAAAACATGGTGCTCTTGGCCAAGTATGTGCTCATGTGCTCACTAAGTGAACCCATCTTGATGTGTATGAATACGCGGGACGATGCTCTGTGTGGAATGCTGTTTGGGTGGGGGTTTTGGACGATGCTGGTCACGGATGGATTTCGGAATGATACTCCTATATGGAATGCCGTCTAGGTAGGGGTTCTGGATGATGTCGTGCCCGACGAGGCAAAATGACGCCCGATTATGCCGGATGACCACCGACTGTTGAGTTGGCCGTGGCTGATGGGTCATAATAACTAGAACACACTTGAGTGGTTGTAAAAGCTGCACCTGATTATGGGGCAAAATTGTGTGACGCGGTATGGGATATGTCATAACGGTTTTACCATGCGACACAATTGTACCTTATAATTGGGACTTATATGATTGGTTGTAATTGAAATGATGTGTTCATGTTATTAAACTATGCTTGCTGCACTGATGATGGTATATATGTTGAGCTAACGTGCACGTACACGCCGAGGCAAGGTAAGTCATGTATGGTGTGTGCTTAGACCACTTTCGAGGCGAGTTTGCGTCCTAATCGAGGTTTAGGGTTTTGACTTGCTAAGATTTATCTCACCCCGTCATGGGTTAACTTTTTTAAGGTCGTAGCGTGGAGATCTGCTAAGTGTGGATGTGGTGAGCATGAGATGCGACACCTTTGGCTGTCTCTGTCGCTAGCGAAGTTTAGGGTGACCCTAGTCCCTGAGGTCTTTTGAGAGGGTCAATAGGAAGTGGCCATTGAGAAGCTTGTAATTATTAGACTTCCTAGGGTCAACAGTTGGTAAGGAAATTGTTGTGTTTGGGAAATTGTTCCTTGTGTTTACTATTCTTATGTTTGATCGTTGGCCGGGTGTTTATTTAATTCGCTTCCGCATATGCTTAATTGAAAGAAAAAAGAAAAAGAAAAAAGAAAGGGTCGGCAATGCGTCCTGGGACGTCGCATTTTCAATCAACCATTGAGGGATGTGCGCGTGCCCGGGGTTCGGGGCGTGACAGTTAGTATTGGATGCTGAATTCGCTTGCAGTTTGGCTACCTTTTCACTCCTATAGCTGTTTTCTAAAGTAAGACGAGCTTCCCTAATTATAAGTTCATCGATTCAAACTGAAGCAGACATTGATTCATAAAAATTCTTTTATTAATGTAAATTTACTTCATTAAGGTTGTGGATATTCGAGCAAGGTACTGAAGGGGTTCTTTGCTAGAAAATTATAACGAAAAAATACCGGAAAAGTCTTCGCTTTCTGACTAGCATCCCCCAAATTTTGGAAGAACAAAAGGTGCAACCTTCTGTATGTCCCCGTAACGTCTTGCTATTCTAGATTAAGAGATGACCCTCAATACGAACGCCACGATCCTCTCATATTCATGTAAGATTAATACATACAATATTGTAACTACAGATATATCACTGAGGCTGTACATCTGAAATAGTCATTTCGTTGGCTGAATATTGTTGGTGCTTGCCACCGCTTGAAGAACTGGCTTCCGATACGGAATCCTCGCTGAAAAAACCGGGCTGTTTAGGATGAGGCAATGCGCTCTCACTGCCTAGCATCATAACCACGGATGACATCTCCGGTCTATCTCTCGGATTTTGTTGGACGCACAACAGAGCCATATGGATCGATCGTAAAACTTCCGCAGGATTGAATGTGGATGTGATCGATGGATCAACCAGCTTCATAGGCTTTCGATCTCTGAACAGTGTCCAGGCCTGCAAGATTGTTTCAGTCATCTAGAATAAGACTAGAAACTAACCTGAAGATAATAAAACAAAAAGATCTGATGACTTACAAATCCGAGAAGGCTTAAATGGTTGTCAGGATGATTAAAGCCTCGATTTCTTTGCCCACTCACGATTTCCAGCACTACGACACCAAAACTGAATACATCCGATTTTATCGAATATAACCCGTGGATAGCATACTCTGGTGATATGTAACCACTATGCAAAAAAGCCATTGAAAAGAGTGATTAGTTTTTGAAGCAAATGGACCAGATCCAGTGAAGATCACTTGTTGAGAGTACTCACTACGTTCCCACCACTCTCTTTGTATTCGCTTCGCTATCATTACCTCCGAAACTCCTCGCCAAACCAAAGTCTGATATCTTTGGATTCATTTCATTGTCGAGCAGGATGTTTTCAGCTTTCAGATCTCGATGAATTATTCTTAATCTTGAGTCTCGGTGAAGGTATAGGAGCCCTGAGGCTATGCCGTTGATGATAGTGAAGCGCCTAGGCCAATCCAGTAAAACACCCTTCTCTTTATCTGCCAAATTTTAGGCCTCATGAGTAATTAAATGGAAGCTTCTTCGCTCCTTTTCTATGACAAAAGAAATGAAAATGTAGGGACTTGAGCGAAGCAAACCGAAAATGAAACAATCCAAGCTCCGGTTGGGCAAGAACTCATAGATCAACATCATTTCATCTACTTGAACGCAGCATCCCAGAATCTTGACGAGGTTTCGGTGTTGGAGTTTGGTGATGTAGACGACTTCGTTTTTGAACTCATCCTGTCCCTGCCTAGAGTTTTCCGACAGCCTCTTCACAGCAATTTCTTGGCCATTCCACAGAACACCCTAAAAGATGGAGCCATTTTTTTTTTTTTTTTAATTCCTTCATTTCGTTGTGAATTTGGATATGGACGAGCAGATCTAGAATTCTAAAAAACCAAGAACAGTAACCTTATAGACAGCTCCAAAACCTCCCTCTCCGAGTTTGTTGTCTTCAGAGAAGTTATTTGTAGCGTTCACTATGGTTGTCAGGTCGAACATAGGTAAGTCTAGATCTTCAACATGGCTTTTATGGCAGAATCTAAAGATTTTTCCTGCAAGTAGAAATTAGAGTGAGTGAATTCATCATATAAAGAGAACTCACAATTGAATTTTAAAATCCCAAAACAGAATCCAAAAAAACACACATTTGGTTCATTCATTTTCAGGCCACTTGGTTCATTGATATTTCCAGAGAGAGATGATCTGATGAAACTTTGCATTTGATGCAGAGCAGCAACATTTAAAACCTATGCTAACAAGAGTGAAAAATGACTTGTATATCAAGAAAGACATCTTGCTTGGAAGATAAAATGACTTTACCATCTCTCCTATACTTTATGAAAACAGCCATGATGCCGAGAAGAAGCACCGTGGACAGCACAGTGCTGACAATGATGCCTGTGCTTTTCCTTGTGCCAGTATTTCCGCTCGAACTCCCACCTTGATACACATTAGAACGAATTGAAAATAGAAGTTACAAAGAATCCGATAGTTATTTCGTACTCATTCTCTTCCTCGTGTCATCTGGTCGAAAATAAGTCAGGGTTTGAACACATACCAACTTCTGATGCGGCCATCCTTACGTAAATATCCTGGCCGTTCTCATTGAACTGTCTAATATCCATCAGGTCACCGAACCAAAGCAAGCATCCGCTTCCTTGCCCTCTAATATCCAAGTTTGAATAAGCCGTGCACGAGCAGTTCCTCAAGCATGTCTGCTCGCATTCTTGAAGGTTCATACTCACGTTGAACCACGATTGCCTGGTGTCGGGCAACTTCACTTCGATGTACTTCAGAAACTTGTCTCCTCCCAGGCAATCCAGTTCCGTCCTCCGGACACAACCGTTTGACCAATCCCCGAATTCCCAGGCGCTCGGGTATTTGGGCATGAAGCCTGTTAAGCACACGCATTTTGGAGAGCTAGCAATGTCACAGTTCCCATTCCCTCCGCATAATACATAAGTGTCACAGTTGTCCGTTTGAGCAGACGAATACAGTATCCAATCGTGTGTCCGATCTACCCAACTGAAGTGCTGAGCAATCCCATTCTCGTTTAAAACGAGCATCGATGGGACGGAACTGTTCATAATATTGAAGTAATAGTAAATTTCGTTTTGGTTGAAGACGAAGCCAAAGCTATAGACAGGATTTGGGCTCAACTGAGGGAACCCGCTAAACCGAAGGCCGTTCCAAGGTCCTGACCTGAACTGCACTACCGATCTGTTTCTCACGATCAGCTGCGGATATCCCGAAGAATCGAGCCTATATGTGAAATCACCAAGTGAAGGGTCGTCCACGCTTTTCCACGAGGTCAGGTACCGGTCCAGACCTTTTGCTCGGTCTATACCCAACTTCATGCCAGCCAGAAACGAATTACAAGGGTAATCAAAACTCTGCCAAATTGCATCACCCAAGTCATTGTCGTTTCCTTCTTTTATGACGAAATTGGCGGAATCCAAAAGCTGCGCAATCGGATTCTGGGCCGATCTTGACACGTTGGAGGACCAAACGACCCCATTGTTGCGGTTCAGGAGAGTGAGTACACCCTGAGGAGTGAGCTTTAGGACTCCTGAAGAATCATTCAGGGGATTCTCTCGGTTTGCGACCCAAATCACCCTCCCGGCCGATAGCTTCTTGTACCATACACCCACGTACCGGTTCTTGGAGCTGCCGGGGCTGAAGAATCCTAGCTCGAAGTTCCCGCCAGGAGAGACTATCGTTTGGCCATCTGTGATGTTCTGGCCAGCTGAAATGGAGTCCGATGCATAGCTTATCTGCAACACCAGGGACATGAAGCACAAGCTGCGTAGAAGAATTGGAAAGCATGACTCCATAGACGCTGTTCAGCTAATGCTATAATGACTTCTGATTCGTGAGGAAATTAAAGAGAGGCAATTAGCTGATTAATCTCTCCTCCGTTTTAGTTGCTTTATGAAACAGGATTAGCCACAATGTTGGATCTTGACGACATATTATGATTACTAAGTGATGGGCAAAAGCATTAGTCGTTGAAATCAGCACTTTGTCCAGTTTGGGCGGTTGGGTTCTGCATTTGAAATCAGAAACCGGACCGGTGATTCTCAATTCTAAAAATTTGTTACCAAGAATGGGTCCCATACACACCTCTAGCCCGAATGGATGACAAGTGCGCGACAAAGACATGATTCCATGTCACAGCGAGAACAGATAGGTGATTGGCTTCTAATGTCACATCAATGGATCTATCGTAGGAGCTTAAGATCCGGGCGGTGGACATCATATCGGTAAAATAACAAAGAGGGCCACGCTTTCACCTCAATATTATAATACTGATTACTTGGATATTAAAGTTAATGAGGACTATAGAGATGAGTACGAGGTGTGCTTGTTTTGTAAGTTGACCCTGTTATAGCAACAATTAGTGATTGATGTTATAGCAACAATTAGTGATTAATTTATTAATTTTGATTATGATAATATGACTCCAAACGTAATCAAGGTGAATATAAAATGTAATGCGACAAAAGATTGTCAGAATCTCCTTAAAATTGTCAAAACTTAGACCATCAAAAGCCTGCTAAAAGAAGTCATCATTCTCACGGATGCCGGTTTCTGGGTAGGAGGTAGGAACGTCCATGCGTTTCGCATAGGAAAGCGTTTGACACCAAAAAGAGAAAAAAAAAAAAAAAACCACAATTTTTTAAAGTATACCTTTTGTGACATAAAAAATAAAGACTCATTTGCTCAAACAAGTCTATGTAAATGCTGAAAAGCAAACGGTTTTGACATGTTTTAAGTGAAAAAAGAAAAAAACAATGCTTTTATTGAGAAATCATCTAATATAAACTTGACAGAAGATAGATATGTCATATATATAAAATTTTGATTTTTTTATATTATAAATTTAGGATAAATATGTTATGGGGCATAATTTTGAAGTTTTTTCTTCCGAAAAAAAAAACAAAAAACAAATGATTGAGTCATTGATTGTCGGCTCGGAATAGGCGAGGCCAAGCAGGATGTGGCGAAGGAAAAATTGACACCAAAGCTGACAAATTTAGCCAGTAGATTAGAAAAGTGATTTAGCCGATAGAAAATATAAATGAAAATAGACGAGTCGAGTATATATCTGACAAATAAAGGTTGATTCAAGTAACTAAAGATGACGATTGGCACAACGGTCGACAAGATAAAGTAACCATCTGAATAGCGGAAGTCGACGATTCCAGACACAATCGTTGGAGAGATCTTCGCAAAACTGGAAATTCATAAAAATGTGAAGTTGTGTAGTTAAGAAATTTATAAACAACTGATGTGATGACATGGAGAAGATATAACCATCAAAATAGTGAGGACGACATGATTGGTAAAGTAGTAAAAGCATAATTGTCAAAATAATAAAATCGGTCACTTATGAATGATAGTTTGTACTAAGTGATTGAGTATGATTGTAGCATCCACCATGTCGTTTAATTTATAATAAAATCACATGATATCTCATATGAAATCATGGTCAATTTCTTCTTTTTCTGTGATAATTCCGACCGTAACAACTTCTTGCACCAAGAATTCGAAGAATTATGAAACGAAAAATCTTTTATGGCTCAAGCAATTCACTAGATTGACCAAAATCTGAGGTTTGGCACTTCTGGCCTCTGACTGAAGTTAATTCTTGTTCTAACAAATTGCATCTGGTCTCAATTTTCATAGTCAAGTCCAAGATGGTCTCCAGATCCTCTTTCACTATCTCAATTCCCCTGAAAGAAAACATCGGACAAAGAATTGAGAGAAATGACGAGTGACATGCAGACCTGCAACGTGAAGATTGTCACCACGTGCCGATGGGGACGGCACGTGATCTGACTAATTGTATTTTTTATGCACACTTGGCGAAACATGATTGGAGAGCCGCCTACGTGAGGTCATGGAGGACCCAAACCCACCTAACGTATCATTGAGGTTAGCTAAGTTGAAACGTGCATGTGTTCACATCTCGTCTTTCCTCTTGTCCAGCCTCGATCAAACAAGAGAGTGACGTCAGCAATTAGGTTGAGAAAAACAATTAGCATCACCATTGAAGGAAACGTGCGTTCACCGAACTTATTCAAACAAAGTCGCCTATTTTCTATGTTTTATAACGTGATGGATTATGTCAAGTACATTAGTCTAATTTGGGAAATCAACATGCTAGGCATAGTTGATAAATTCTTACAAGGCTTGTTCGAAACGACCATCTTATTTGAATTTTTACTTTGTTATTAATCGGTTATTATACTGATTTACAAGACTGATTTAAATTTTCAGAATTGACTTTTTAATATGGTATCAAAGTCAGTTCCGCTCTGATTTATTTCACGTTGTGCCCTCTTGTGTCAAATTGCACATGTGGTTTCTAATTAGCTGTGCACATGAGAGTAGATGTCAAATTGTATCCCACATCATTTGTCATGTGATTTATATGCTCTTTCTACATACATGGTCTCCCTTTGCCTATTAACCCAAGCTTGTGAGTTGAACTTTTTAATAAATAGTCTAATGTTACTCTTTTCGGATCAGGTTACTCAATCTTATTTTCGCTTTTAATTAAGTCCCTTCCTTCACTTATTGTAAAATTTGTTATTGAGCTAAGTTAGAGAATATTGGATGAAGGTAGGACTACAACTTAGTGACTTGATGAAACTTAAGCTAAAGTTAAGAGTCCAAGGTGGGGAGTTTTAGACAAAGTGATAGTGGGGTTGTTGAGCGATCTAATTGAAAGTTAGAAACAAAATTGATTGATCGGATTGAAGAAAAAACCTGAAGGTCGAATGATCTTTTAAAAGTGACCATAAAAGTTTATTGATCATCATTCATTTAACATGCCTTATGAATATTTTATTACTATTATTATTGTACAACGAAGTTTCGAGGTTGGGTGAGATCTGACGTCTCGAGCCAAGTTTATTCTATGAATCTCAATTGATACACATCCCATTCAAAAGTAAATTGCTTTCAATCGTACTTCCTATCAATGCCAAGGATAGAAGCTCTTCTTTCTTCTGCTAATAAACAGTATTTCCTTTTCTAAATAATAATTTTGTGCATTTTTTTAGCAAAATATCAAAGAAGTGTGAATGACTCGACACTTTGGAATCAGTTCAATTTGATCAATGGACAGAAATATATTTTCTCCAATGATATAAGATATCCTGACTTTTGATTTGATTAATTTCACAAGTTCATGCAAACAAACTGTTTTATCCACTTGTATCTCAAGGTAAAATTTAATGTGAAATCGTTTGGGATTGAATATAAAAAGGGCTATCTCAATATGAAGTCAACTTCACCTAGAGCAGCAAAATAAACAATGTAAACTCGTTTTAGAATGACGCACGGTTAACAAATTCAGTTATAGAATGCAATACGGATTTATAAAGAAAACATAAATGGGACCCCAGACATACCAGGTGTAAAGTTACAAATCAGAAACAGAGGGCAACAGACAAATGACCGTAAAGAGACAAACAGAGGATACAAGGGGTAGCTCCAAAACAGGTACCAACGAAGTCCCCGAGACCAGGTCTATTTCGATCAAATGATCGTTCGAAATATCATTATATTATCTGAACGCACTGCCGCGGAGCCAAAATCGATAACACAGTTTTCCCATCAAATAACCAACACTCTCGTTGATCTTCTGAAAAAAAAAAAAAAAAAAAGACTGCTGCAAAAAAGAAGATAATGGGGAAAGAAATATCGGTGAAGATAATAAGTATAGTTCTAGTTAGAAAGAATATAAGAATTACAAGTTAGACCAAGAGT
Source organism: Eucalyptus polyanthemos subsp. polyanthemos (assembly GCA_017140185.1). Classification (NCBI taxonomy): domain Eukaryota; kingdom Viridiplantae; phylum Streptophyta; class Magnoliopsida; order Myrtales; family Myrtaceae; genus Eucalyptus; species Eucalyptus polyanthemos. Next base: position 16,962,299 of record CM029463.1, on the reverse strand, counting down.
CCATTAAAAGAGAAAAGGAAGCGAGGGGTTTGTTTTGATTGATAGACGGGAAGGTTGATGCGCTTGCGGGATGGGTGAGAGTAGTTTTGAGTGATTATTGAAGATGGGAGAGTGTATGGGGGATGAATGTCGATGGGTAAATGCCAAATGAGGGACATAATATGATTGGAACCAAGGCACACAGGATGTGTTACCAGCCGAGAATCAAGGTTGGGATAGATGAAGCTCACCACCAAGGCCCACAGAAATTACCAGCCTAGGATACAGGATTTGAAGATTGAAGAATCTCACCACCAAGTCCTACATTTAAAAAAAAAAAAAAAAAAAAAAAACCATCAATTGAGGATACAACTTTGGCTCATCACCAAGGAAGAATCTACCTTCTAAGGATATATAAATTAGTCTTAAAGATATTTGAGAAAAATCTCGAATATTCATATACTCAAAATTCACTATCTTATATTTGAGAATTCGCCTCATAATATAGATGGATTATTACATAGGAAATAGATTAAACACCAAAGACAAGAAACTACCTAACTAATTAGAGACATAGGAACTAGAAAATGCATTAAAATATCTAGAGACTTAATCTTTGACTCTTTAAAAATTACAATGCACTTAAGACTCACTAGTGACATTTGACTAGACTTAAAGTAATTAAAATAGACTCTAAATTCGTTCATCTCCTTGGACAGTCCAATAGACATCTTTGAAGATTGCCAAACAACAAATGAAATTGTCTAAAACAGCCTTCAGTTGTTATATAGTCTATTAGTAGTCTTGGATCGACAATAAACTTGTACATCAATGTCTTGGTAGCCGATCATCAACCATGAAAACAACAACTTGTCCACTGATCAACAACTTTCTTGCATAATCAACATTTTCAACTTTCTTTGATAGAAAAAGGCCAATGCTCCCGCATCAAGGGAGATTTTTTTTTTTATATGATTTTCTTATTATCATGTTTTTTTTTTTTTTTTTTTTGGTAACATTTTGGCTAATACTGCTCAGGTGATGGGTTTCATTAGAAAATGTCCATCAACGGATGCAAGGATTACGAATTAGACCAAAAGTCCATCTCAATGATTTCAGCAATAAGGTTGAATGAAGTAAAATAATTCACAGCATCGTTGACTAAACGTGCGAAAATCGTGAACTTGATTAATGGATGAGATTAGTATCATAATCGAGTTTGTAATTATTGCCCTCGCAACTTTAAACAAGCCACATAGTTTTCATGTTTCGTACATCAAGGATGATGTCGTGTGTATCAGTCTAATTTGAGAAACCGATATGCTGACTGTATGTGACGAATTCTTACGAGGGTTGTTGAAACGACTCGCTTATTTGAATACCCATTTCGTAGTTAGTTAATTACGGTACCGATTGACTAGATTGGTTTTGACAATCTAGCATTACTCTTTTCTAATTGAGTTACTGGATCTTGTTTTCACTTCCGCTCATATCACTCCCCTCACTTATTGGCCAAAAAAAAAAGATATTGGATAAGATTATGCAAGCTCCGATATGAAAAAACGTAGAAAGAAAAAAGAGGGAGGACTCAAGGAAGATTCGACAACGATTTAGCGACATGATGAAACTCAGATTAAATGTTAACAGATCGAGGAAGAGAGTTTTAGACTGTACTTTTGAGCAGGGCTGTCGGGTGATCTAATTGAAAGTAAAAACAAATTGATTGATCGAATTGAAAAAAGATTTGAACATTGAACGATCTTTCCAAAGTGACCATAAAGTTTAATGATCATGATTCATGTAACGTGCCTACTATTTCTTTTGTGTTCCAGTTTCCACCATGAGCACGTGGTCTCTTATGACTTAATCTGCGTTAATTTCAGGTCAGGCCTCTTGCTTCACGTTGTACGAAGAAGAAGATAGAAAATGGTAAGTCAATAGTCGCTCGAATAGTGTTGGAGCTATTTATATCATTTTCCAATTAATATATCTTTCCAAAACCCAAAATGGACAAATATGACATAATTTATTGTTATATACCTAAGCATAATTTAATTGAACCGCCAAGGTCTTACTAAATTCAGTTCTCACCGGAAAATCAATAATCTAGTATAAACGTGTTTAGTTCGAGTTGCTATATCTATTATCAAATGGTCTTATAAGCTAATAAATAATTGAACCGACTATGATTGACTATATTGGCGTTGAAGGAGAGAAGAGTTCTATAAGACTAGTTGTGGGATTTCACTCGTTGACAAAGCTAGAAGATACCCAAAAGATATGCTCACGAGCATTCAAATATAATTTATGACAAAAAAAAAACCTTTAAAATAATTACGATATAATATAAGTCGAGTTGTTATTCTGTCAAACAGAAATTAAAACCCAAACCAGCATCTACGGAACAGATTTGAAAATTTCAGCTAATTGATTAAGGTGCTAATATCTTATTATGGCCAATGTGTTAATGACTTTTATAAAGATGGGTAAATATTAATTGCATGATATTTTGGTTCATGAAAAAGAGATTACGAAGCAAATAAAATACATGACAATACTAGATATGGTAATAATATGGTTGTATGGTTAGTGTAGGCTAGTGATTTTATAATGTGACCTGGGATGGATAGGTCTATTAGAATACATAATAATTAAGCTATAATCCCTTCTTTAGGATTATTAGCAAATTAGTCATAAATTTATTGCTAATTTAATCATAAATTTCTCAATTTTGCCAATTAAATTCTAAACTTTTGTGCGAAGTTTAAATGTAATCCTTTCAATCAATTGTTGCCGGAAATCACTAACATGGCGATCTATAAAGAGTGTCATTTCAAGTAAAATTGTCTATGTTAGCATGTTATTTAGAAAAGCCAATGATGAGTGGACAACATTTTAGCAATTTTCAATAATAATAGGCCAAAATAATTATGTTGAAATTCCACATAGAGATTACTGCTATCCATGAATCTCTTACTATGTTAGCTATGGGGAGCAGGCTTTCCGATGGTAATCCCGTTGCGGCCTCTGACTGTCCGCCCTGTCTCATCTTGATTTGGCTATACTTGTATGTAGCAAGCCATGTTAGAAAAAACATGAGAGCCCTTTTTTTTAACCTTAAGAAGAAGAAAAAGGTTCTCATCAGTCAGCTCATCCCCTTTATTATTCAACCTTGCCACCTATGTTGAGAATAGGTCCCGTTTAGTTCAAGTGGCCACCCTTTATTCATCTATACTAACTGCCATGAAGATAATCAAAAAAGAAAGAAGATGAGTTCTTATTTCTTTTATCAATTAAGAGCCGTGCAAAATGAAAGTCTCATGCACGGTTTTGAATGAGAGAAAGAAGTGAAGAATCCTCTTTTTGACTTTGACTATCCCACTCCAATCATTCCTTTTCTTTTTGTTACTCGAAAGTAGCTGCTTCAACTTCAACCGCTCAAATTTTTGATATTCCTTTTTATTTCTCATTAAACAAATGGCATATTCTTCTGAAAATCCTAACTATTCTTAGCATGATATTGGAGAATCTCATTGCTATTACTCAAACAAGCATGAAACATATGCTTGCATATTTGATCATAAGTAAAATCGGATATGTAATTATTGGAATACTTATTAGAGACTCAAATGGTGGATATGCGAGTTAACCTGTAACATCGTAGTTAATATTATGAAGGTGAGTACCACTACTAGATCGATGATTGTCCCATTGAACATGTATGAGAAGACCTTTGTGATCAATAAGATCTACTTGATGTGACATTTGTTTTATTTAAAAATTGATAGATGTGAGTCACTTGCTAAACATTTCAATGAATTCAACGTTGTTGTTAGGTCATTGATTTTGGAGGTATGTACTTCAATTGTATTATCTTCATTGCTTGATAGTTGAAATACTATTATTATAATTGTTAGTAATTCCTCTAGGTCAATAAGTTTGACGTTTGATGAGGTTCACAATTTGACTATGAGTGGCAACATTCATAGAAGAGAATTTAGTGAACATGTGGCTTTTATTTTATAATGAGTATTGCGAACATGAATGACCGAATAACACCCAACTCTTGTCTCTCCAACAATTCTAATCAACTTTACTCTAGCTCACTTCTTCTCAATAGGGGTATGTGCAAATTCCTTTGATAAGGATAATCCTCAATTTGCACCTTATAGAAATCAAAATCCTTAGTGCAAATCTGTCAATTTTAACTTTTCCTTCTTCCATTGCCATCAATTCGCTTCAACTCAACTAAGCTGGTTCTAATACCAATTATGGAAAACAAGAGATCAAGTAGTCCTAGTTTGTTTCATTTAAAGATGGGTGGAGGTATAGTGGTTGCCAATGGGCGGTTTGGTAACGCTTCTGTTCTTGGGAATAATTTCTGATAAAAAATGATTATTTTTATTATGTTTCTAGGAATAATTTCTAAGCAAAAGAACTCATTTGGTAACTGTACAAAATTTTTGATTCCAGAATAGAATTACATTTGATACCATGCTCAAAATTTCTACTTGAAATTATTTTCTTTTAATTTTTAAATATTTTTATTTATTACATTTTTTTTTTTTTTTCTTCTTCTTTAAGTCGTTGGTCACTCGGCCTTGGGATGACAGGACGATCGGCCAAACGAGAGCGGGCGACCTCACTAGAGCATCATCAAACCTCGACGAGGCCGACCCTCGTTAATTGAGCCTCATCGACAACTAGGCTCGGCTCGACTAAGCCATGGCTAGGCGAGCAACCTCACCAGATCTATGCGAGGTTGAGTCTCACCCAACCATGGCTTGGCCAAGCCTCAGCAGGATTGGTCAAGCCTCGTCGGGGTTGGACGAGCCTTGCCTAGTCAGGCAAGCCTCGCCAATGGCTTGGGGAGGCCCGTCTCTTCGGTGGTTGGGCTTGCCTCCAGTGAGCTCACTGAACGTCACCCTAGCCTAGCGAGCGTTTCGGCGGGCTCACCAAACCGGTTTCCAACGATCGGCAGCGGTGGACAGTGGATGGCAATGGATAGTAACGGCGGCAATGACAACAGATAAAGAAGAAGAAATAGGAAAGAAAGACAAGAAAAAAGAAAGAGAGAAAATAGGTGCTTGATTCTAGAATTGTTATTGGGAACAATTTTTTTTTTTTTTTATTCTCGATTATACTCCCAATTTGTTCTTAGGAACAAAAATTTTACCAAATGCATTTCTATTTTAAATTTAGTCCTAAAAATAAAAGAACAAAATAAGTATTGTTTGGCAAATTGCCAAACATGCCCTAAACATATCAATGAATTCCAAGCTCCATCCAGCGTTAGTTTTCAATTATTCTGTTCCTCTACAATCCGAAAAATGGCTTTAAAGATGATACGAGAATCTTTCATTTATAACCAACACTTTGAAAAATCAAATCCTTTTCCTTTTCCCCTGTTTTAGTTGCATCTGAACTTGTTGACGTCGCCATAATGCAGGCTGTCATCGGAAAGACATGATTATTTTGCACTGTAGAATAAAAGAAACATCACAGTACAGACTTTGACAGAGCAAAGGTTTTAGTGCTGATTACTAATCTAGGTTGTAGTTTGGCTACTTATTCCCTAAAGTATGATTTCGTCGATTCAAAATGAAGCAGATATTCAAACATCAAGAATTCTTTTGAAAAAAAAAAGAAAAGAATTTACTTCATTAAGTTCACGGGTATTCACACTAAGGTATTCTAGGGTTTTTTGGCTAGAAAATCAAAACAAAAAAAGACCCTGAAATTTTCACTCTATTGTGGTACATGTACACACTCTTTCGCTTTCTGACTGAAATCCAGCAAAATTTGGAGAACAAAAGGTGCAATGTTTCACATGTCCCTGCAATGTCTTGCAATGTATTCATATGGGATCAACATAAACATAATCGAAATTACAGATATATCATCGAGGTAGTAACTGTGAAATAGTTACTTTGTTAGCCGAATAGTTGTTATGCTTGCTGTTGCTTGAAGAACTTGCTTCGAACACAAACATCTCTTTGAAAAAACCAGGTTGTTTAGGCTAAGGCAATGTGCTCTCGCTGCTCAACATCGTAACCACAGACGACATCTCTGGTCTATCGTGTGGATTATTTTGAACACACAACAAAGCCACATGGATGCAATCGACGGATCTATGAGCTCCATAAACTTTTGATCACTTAACGGTGTCCAAGTCTACATTATTGTGCTAGTCATCTAGACTAAGACTAGAAACCAACTGAAGATATATAAACAAAGAGATCTGATAAATCTTTATGCTTACATATCCGAGAAGGCTTAAACGGTTGTCAGGATGATTGAAACCTTGATTTCTTCTCCAACTTACAACTTCTAGTACTAAAACACCAAAACTGAAGACATATGTTTTTACTGAATAAAACCGTTGATGATATACTTTGAGGACATGTAACCGCTATGCAAAAAAACCATTGAAAGGAATGATTAGTTCTTGGAGCAAATAGACCAAAATCAGTGGAAATCATTTGTTAAGAGAACTCACAATGTTCCCACCACTCTCTTTGTACACGCTTCACACTCATTACCTCAAAATTTGGAATTTTCTAATTTTTTTTTTGGTAAAATTTCAAAGTTTTTAATATTTTCTATTTTTTTAATTTTTTTAATGTTCTCTGAAACTTTTTTGAATTTTTCGGAAGTTCATAAATTTTTATTTTTTTTTTCATTTTTTTGAATTTTGAAATTTTTTAATATTTAATGTTATTGTATTTGGAAAAAGGGTTTAGGACCGGTAAACCAGATCCGGCCCGGGAGCCAATCTAATGACCGTACTTGAAACAATTAAAAAACTATTTCTTAATTTTTTTGTTTTTATATTAACATTAATATTTTAATTAATTCTTTTTTTAATTCTTTTTCTTTCCTTTTCTTTTACTTTTCTTTTCCCCTTTGGTCTTCTTCTTCACGTGCCTTCTTCCCCGATGGTTTCCTCCCGCGCCCGAAGCTTGCTTCCGGACCAACCTCTTCATTGACGCGGCTATCCTTGGTCACCAGTGGCCGTACAACTGCTGAACCTTCACCACCGGCCGGTCGTCCATCCTGACCGGCGTCGACTACCGCCGGCCACAAACTCCGGCGACCACTAATCCACTAACCGGAACCAAGAAAAACCTTCGCCAACCCTACGATACCCGACCATTTTGCGACAATCACGTAGAAACACAGCGAAAACATAAAAATCTGACATGATTCCATGAGTATACAAACGAACACGAAACGATCTCGAGTTGAAAGCAGGGACCGTTCTTCGGTTTTCTCTAGGGCATTTTGTCAAACAAGTGGTACGCAGCGGCTAAAAGGGAGATATCGAACATCTTTCGCACTCAAATCCGCGGATATAGACCCAACATAATTAACTTCCTCTGTGCATTTGGGTTGTTTGAAGTTTTGAAGTTCATCACATGACAAAGAGGATCCAGGTTGGAGAAATCAAAACAAGTTCTAATATAAAAGGGTTAACCCGTTCTAACTTCGGGTAAGCGAATCAAAATAAAACAGAATCAGGTCTGAAACCTACCGTGGAAAGCAGGGACGTTCTTCGGTTTTCGGGCCAAACAAGAGGGTCGGCGGTCGAGAGATCAAATCAACGCAACTTGAAGCGAATCAAAATAAAACTCAGATCCGATCGTCGTCGTCTTCTCCGGTCGGAGCTCGAGGTTAGTGCATGTCCCTCTCTCTGTCTGTCCCCCTTGGACTCTCGCCAAAGACTCTCTCTCGAGCTCTCACAAACAGAAAACCGGAACTCCCCTCCTTCTCCGTCTCTGTCTCTCCAGACCTCTCTCGCTCACCCTTTCTCCCTTTTGAGGGCCACCGGCCAGCGCCCGTGGCTTCTGCCATCAGCAAATTGCTGCCCGGCCTGGCCCCGATCTGCGGATCACGGTGCCGTCTGTCCTCGCGATCCTCAGCCTCCCTCTTTGGTTTGTACGTTTATTTTCTGCAAAAGCAAAGACAGCGCGAGGGCGTGAGGGAGGAAGAAGACCCACGCGCGGGCCGGGCCGACATGAAAGGAGATGGGCCAGTCCGCGCGAAAAGAAGAAAAGAAGGAAGAAGAGAGGTGGGCCGGCCCACACAAAAAGAGAAAAGAAGAAAGAAGAGGAAGAGGAAAAGGAAAAGGAGGGCCGGGCAAGCCCAACCCCTTGCTCGGCCCTATTCGATTTTTTTTTTCTTTTCTCTTATTTTGATGATTATAATTTTCAATAATAATAATAATATTTCTTCTTTTTCTCTTTTTTTTTCTTTTCTTTTTGATGAAAAATTTTTTTTGGAAAAATTTTAAAATTACAATTAGTGATGCAGATATTCCTAATTTTTTAGTGAAAATTAGTGATTTTTTTTTATTTATCTAAGGTTTAAAAATTAATCCCTAATTTTCTATACAATTAAGTATGGTAAAATTTAAGTGCCAACAAGTATTCCTAAATTCTCCTTTCACACCCGATCTTTTTTTTAAAGGTGAATCGAATGTGTAGAAGTGAATCACAACACCTTTTTGCTACTGCGCAAGGTATAGGTTTAGGAGAACCCGTGTTCATGTAGATCTCAAACTCAATGAGTCGAAACTGAATGCGAGGTGATGACACCTTTGGTGGACATGACCTTGAGTGTGAACTCTAGAGCAAATATCCTTAAACACCATCCCTCCCAATGAGCTTGTGGAGGGTGGGTCACGACACTCGTTTACATCAAATAACCATATCATGAAACCGTGTGAAAGGGCTTGCATGGACAAGGCTAGAGGAGTGGATTGAACAGTTCAATGCATCATAAGCGGTGTAAAAGTCATTTCCTCCTTCAACAACCACATAATGTCATCGTCACTTCTGTCACGAGGCGGTGGGGGCATTGAGATAAGTACACTAAGAGTGTCATAATTTTTGTATGGCGCTTATTTGAATGCCATAACTTTTTTCTTTTTTTCGTTTACTTGAGTACCATCGACAAGAGTCGACGTGGCATGAATTTATGATATATCATTCGACATGGCATTTTTGTGACATTCAGAATTTCGACCATGTCCTGACTTTATGAAATGGGTTTTTCATCGACATGCCTATGATCTTTTTTCTCTAAGCTGATCACTCACGAGATAACTTATCTATCAGGTAAAGCCATTAAGAGATATGAACGCGACAAATTTAAGAATTTGATTAGAAATTGACTACTCAACCATGCTAATCGTCAAGGGTTAATACGATACCGTTATAATTGGTTAGAGACTAGAGATAGGTCAATTCGACAAAAGCATGTAATTAAATGGTGGGTAATTACACCTGATTACAAAATTCATGTCAAACGGTACTAAACCGATTTTTTTGTTGGTTATGTACACGATGCCCGTAATTGAAATCTTAAAATTTTTACAACAATCGACCATTGCCGATGAGTAAAAATGTACAAATGTGGGTCGAGAATTATCGATCATGGGTTAAATGCAATAAAATCCCTGAAAGCTACTTACTAGGTTAAGTCACGTTAAAATCGTATCCGGCTTAAATTAATCACAAAATTGAACTTAGTTTTAGGAATTGAAAGTTCAAGCATTTCACAATTTATTTCAGGACATCGACTCATCTTTTGAAGAATTTTCGGCAAGCTCGAATTTTGGCGGAAAATTGGAATTTGGCAAATTAAATTCAAGAACATTCGGAAGGACATTTTCAAGTGAATTTTTGGCCTTCAAAATGGATTGTTTGGTGAAGGAAATGTATAGAATTGGTTTAGGCTACTGCCATGGCATGTGTGACCATTTAAATTGAAGTTGTTTGGTGAGAAATGGAGATGAATGGGTGCAAAATTCGCAGGGGCTGCTGGTTGCTGAATTTTGGGCACTATATTGAAGTCCTACAATGAAGATTTGTGAAGAAATGGCTTGTGGAGGAAGCTTGGACAGCAAGAGGTAGAAGACTTTGGTGCCAAAGGCACTCGAGTGGAAGATATTGGAGGTGGAAGGCCATTAGCTGTTGCCTTGACTTCCAAGAACCTTGTCTTTCCCCCCCTCCTTATTTCCCCTCCTTCTTCCTCCTATGCGACAGCCCCCCAGCAGAAGTAACTCCAGTTTTCTTCTCCTCCTTCCATCTTCATTTCCATTGCTTGCTGTAGCTTAGAGCCAGCTCCAACCCCTTGCCTAACAGCCCACTCGTGCTGCCGTCCTCCTAGCCATTTGCTCCAGCAGCCAACACAACACCACCGTTTGCTCGTCCTCGTCCAAACCACCCCTTGCCCTAGTTGACCAACAGCCTCACCGTCTACGCCGTGCGTGACATCGTTCAATCACCTCTGCCCTTGCCCATTCTTGCCTTCTCCATGCCGTACCTACTGCTTGGCTACTTGCCTGGCCGTCTTACTCCTCTAGTTGACCCTGATAAGCTCTGTGACCAGCTCTTCCAGCCAGCCACAGAACCGGCCCTAGCAGCAAACCGTGAAGCTTGCTAGGCCTTTTTGGCCCCTTCTGGCCCTCCTTTAGAGCCACCGTTGACATGGGAATTCACCACCGTCGTGCCGTCGTCACCGTGAACCTGTTTTTGCACTTAATTGGTGAGTTAACCTCCTAAGCTCTAATTAGGGGTTAATACACTTAATAGATGATTAGCTTAGTAGGTTATGTAGCTAGCTTAGGTGGATTAATTTAATTAGTCCAATTAGGTGGTTAGATTAGTGTATATAGATTAATTAGTGATTTAATTTAAATATTTTACAATTGATTTAATTATTTATTAATTAGTGAAAATTATATTGGGATAGCCGGTTGTCAGAATTTCATGCTAATTATTATGGTTGTATTGGTTTGTGCAATTGATTGTTAATTTATGCATTTGAGTGTTTGGTGATGATTTTTGAATTATTATTTCAAAATTATGAAATTGTGTTATTTAATTAGAAAAATATAGGATGTCGGTTTTGACATCGAAAATGTTTTAAGTACTGTATAAAATTGTAATATTTTAAAATGGGAGAATATCATGTTTTACGTTTTGATTTGACTGTATGTCCACGCACAACGAGTTTACCGGGTGTTTTTAATATGAAGAAAATAAGCCAAGTACATTATTTGAAATTGAGGAATTTGACTGCAAAGCATGATATCTTTTGCCGAAATTGGACATGCATATGATTGCTATTGGAATCCATCATATTGCATTTACACCAGATGATATTCTTTCGGAAATGCCCCACGTCAACGGATGCCAGTCACAGTGGAGGTCGAACCGATACTTCTTCGGAAATGCCATCTAGATGTATACGTTGTCGTGCCTGATGAAGTGGGACGACACCCAGTTATACTAGATGATCGCCAACTGTTGAGTTGGTTGTAGCCGTTGGGTCGTAATTAATTGGAAAGCTTGAATGAGTGAAATAATCACACCTGATTATGGGACAAAATTATGTGGCACAGAATGAAACATGTCATAACGATTTGCTCTTATAATTGGAACTCCTGTGATTGATGGGTATATGAGTAAAGTGTTCTAATTGTGACATTCTAGATTTTTAATCATGTTTTCTATTGAATAAATTGGGCATTTCATCAACGCGCCTATAGAGCTATTTTCAGAGTTGATTACTTTTCGAAATAACTAGACTATCTAGGGAAGCCATTAAGGAATTTTAATGCGATAGATTTGAGAATTCGATCAGGAATCAACTTTTCGACCGTGCTCATCTTTGGAGGCTATTATGGCACAGTATAAAATTGATTTAAAATTAGAGATAGATAAGTTAGACTGAGATGTGTGGCTAATCATGGGTGACACCACTAAATTGGAAAATTCTCGTCGGCCGGCACTAGACTGATTCATTTATTTTTTGGTATTTTGGTACCCTGTGTCCGTATTTGAATCCTTGAGATTTTCACAACAATTAAGAGTCTCCAATGTGTCGAATAGGTTCATTATGGCTTGAAGAAAATTGATCATGGGTTATTCGCACTAAATTTTTTTGAAAACTACTCGGTAGCCTAGGTCACGCTAAAAACGCATCTAAGTGAAATTAACTACGAAATTGAGTTTGATTTCAGAAATTGAAGATTATGTCATGTCACAATAAACTCTAGGATTGTCGATTTAGCCTCAGAAGATTTTTTTGCAACCTGAGACTTTTTGGGAAAAAGTCGGTATATGACTGTTTTTGTTCAGAAAAAGCTGTAGATTATTTTTTTATCGTGCAATTGGGATTCAAGATGGATCAATTGGTGAGAAAAAATAGCAATGCCTTGATAACGAAATTTATTGAGGCCAATTGGGATTGAATTAAGAGAGATTATGAGTCCAATTGAAATCAAAGCTTGCAAATTCGTAGCTCTCCCTTAGCCTAGCAAAAATGGACCAATTCAAGGTTGCAAAGAGAGGCATTGGTGGCCTAATGGAGGCCAAAGAAGAGCTAGTGGCTGTGGTTGGTCAAAAGAGACAAGAGAAGAGAAGAAATTTGCTTGTGGCCCCCTTGTCCCCTTATCCTTTCCCCTCTCTCCCTTATTGCCATCCAAGGCATTTTCCCCCTCCATCCAAGCTGCCAAGCAAACACCAGCAGGCCAAGGAGATCGCCGAAGCTAGGACCACCAGAACGCCGCCCGTGCCAACTGTCGCTGCTCGCGCCTCCAACCTCACCACCTTTGTCCGTGTGTGCAACAGCCGCTAGAGCATCGTGGGTTTTCGTTGGAGCCCTTGCCGCCACTGTGAGCCACCTCCAATTACCATTTAATCTCATTGGAGCCTCGCTCAACCATCGCCGGCCTTGCCTTGCTCGGCTAGCCATCGAAACTGCACCAACTAGCCAAGAACATCAAGCAAGAAAATGGGTTTTAGAGGTGCTATTTGGCTTGTTTTGAGGTGCTTTCGGGCCTCGAAACCTAAACCCGCTTTGAGAAGAATCGACCCCCGCGATGTTCCCGTCGATTTGATTTGACCCGTTCGTTAAACAAGTGAGTTTTACTCATTAATCCCTACTTAGTAGGCTAATGATGCTTAAGGGTTGTTTAGATTTAATTAAGCGTGATTAGGTGGATATATTAGAGTAGAGTAATTAAATTAGTGTTTTATTAATGCATGTTAGACAAATGGTTAGTGCTATTAGCTAGTAAATAGTCTATTATTTATTGAACAAGTCTAGGAAATTTTCGGGTTCGTTTTAGCTTCTAATTAGGCATTATAGGCTTAAATTGGATTTATCGCTATTTTTTTTAAATTTTTGTAGTTATTTAATTATTTATTTATTTTCCAGAAATTAAGCTCGGAATAGCCGACGACCAGAATTTTGTGCTGATCATAGTGGTGTTCTCTGTTTATTTAATTGAGTACATGATTGTGTAAATTGAGTGAAATTGTGTGGATGGATAATTTTGGTAATTAAATGGGAAATTGATTATGCAATATATCACGCTGACTCGATGACTAAGGATGTCATCTTGGAGAAAGGTGTTATCATATTTCAGCTTAATGACTAAGGATGTCGTCTCGGAAAAAGACACTATGTTATACTAGCTTGATGACTCAATATGTCGCCTCAGAGAATGCACATGGGCTCGGTGACTAGGAATATCACCTTGGAGAATGCACGTGGGCTTGGTGACTAGATATATCACTTTGGAGAATGCACATGGGATCGATGACTAGGTATGTCATCTCGGAGAATGCACGTGGGCTCGGTGATTAGATATATCGGTTTGAGAATGTATAGTAATGGCTAGAATGACCAGGGAATAATTTGATTGACATATAATTGACTAAGTTGATTGATCGATGTTTTGATCCGTGATGATTGATTATTTGCTTATTGAACTGTATTGAATTGCAGGTGGAATCTGAGGCCAAGGTAAGTCATTTGACTCGTGTTGTGCTTAAGCAACCTCTAGAGTGTATTAGCTTCCTAATTGAGTCTTAGGGGGTAGAACTTGCTGAGACGTAGTCTCATCCCGTTGTGGTACAATATTTCAGGTCCTTAAATGGTAGCACATCCACCTCCTCATCCTCCCATGCATTTTAGTATTCCCGAAGAGATCACCGAGATAGGGTACCATTTCCTGATACACCCCCACCTAGAAAGTCTAGAGTATGTTTTAGTGAAGTCAACTGTCTGGGTTGATATGGGTAATGACAAATTGAGACCCATGAGTATCGATTGTGGTATTGTCACTATCATGATGGGCGAAGAGAGGGTCCAGTACCGAAAAGTGATGTGCCTTTGTTCTTTTTGGAGGCAACATTCGGAAAGGGGACTGCAGATCCCAAGGACAAAGCGGTGACCGATGCTAAAGACCCTAACCTCGAGGATGATCCTGACTCTCCAATACACTCAGCTGAAGGCGTTAACTGGAGTGAAGAGGAAGAATGGGAGATAATAGAGGATGAGGAGTACCCAAAGGAGGGGTATCTAGAGGAGAACCTGGAAGAGGAACCCGAAGAAGAGGACCCTGAAGAAAAACTTGAAGAAGAACCTGAAGAGGAGTCGGAGGAGGATCCCAAGATGATCTTGAGTATGATTCTGATGAGGATTGAGACCCCACTCCTATATGATGACTCATTACTGTAGAACCTATTTGAGTAGAAACTAACCTTCTAGTGTGGCTTGTATATGCAAATATATGATTGAGTTGTTATGTATGTATATAAGTGTGTTGGCTTCCAAGTTTGAGTTTTTAGTCATACTTTTCTATCCTATGTTTTATTGTCTGGGATTATTTATATGCTTCCACATGCGTATTAAGATGAAAGGGTCAGCGATGCATTATGGGACGTTACTATTAATCTGGGATGTCACTATTAATCGACCAAGTGAGAGATGGGCATGTGCTCGAGGATCGGGGCATGACACTAATTATTAACTGCATTTATTGTATGCATATGTCATATGAGCTATACTAATGTACAGGGAAGTGCTGAGATGAGGTAAGTCTTATAAGGTGTATGCTTAGGCTGGCTTTAGGTGAATTTTCCTCATAATCGGGGTTTAGAGTATAGATTCGCTGAAACTTTATTTCACCCTGTTGTGATTTACAATTTTCAGGTCCTTAAATGGAGGTACGTCATGTACGATATGGGGTCCCACAGGTGATGGATTTTCAGCACTCCTATTTCCCCATTCCTATGACTAACCTGACCTGTGAGTTAGTTGAGTTCACGGTCTAAGTCAAGGTGTATGCTTAGGCTGGCTTTAGGTGAATTTTCCTCATAATCGGGGTTTAGAGTATAGATTCGCTGAAACTTTATTTCACCCTGTCGTGATTTACAATTTTCAGGTCCTTAAATGGAGGTACGTCATGTACGATATGGGGTCCCACAGGTGATGGATTTTCAGCACTCCTATTTCCCCATTCCTATGACTAACCTGACCTGTGAGTTAGTTGAGTTCACGGTCTAAGTCAAGGAGGGCTTACCTCAGTTGGTACCTCACCGATTCATAGTGTGGTTCATTAACTTCCTTAATAGGTGTTGGTAGGGTCCCATACAGGGTTTTTACAAGCCTCCTATCGGGACTGGGCAGTGGGAAATATGACTCCTTATGGATATCGACGCCCTTAATGGTGTCATGGAGAACTCGGAGCCCATGACTTGAGAGCCCGGAGTTTAGATGGTGTAGTAGCTCTTTTTGATCTAGACTCTTGTTCATAAATCTTAGGTTTTACTTGGCTATATATAAACCTAATGTGTTTATAAAGTATGTTTTGTATTAATTAGTTGTCCTGCTTTTCTATCACATGTGTCAGTCGAGAATTCTAGGTCGGTTCTTGCAAACTTTTGGATCTTTAGCTTACGATTTGCTTGTTGTTTGGAGATTGTTATTTCACTTCTGCATGTGGATGAATCAATTGGGTTAGTGATGAGTCCTGGAAATGTCGTAATTTAGTCAACCGTCGAGGGATGTTTGCACGCTCGAGGTTTGGGGCGTAACAATTTTAGTAAGTTGAAGTCAACACTTGAGAGGGCAAACAATATTGCTTGAACGTGTGTTGTTCTAATAACTTCAAGAGCGATTGTTTTAGAGCCATAAATTTTTTTAATTTATAATTTTTTCTAAAGCGACCACTCAAGTGATAGGAAGAGAGAGAGAGAGAGAGAGAGAGAGAGAGAGAGAGTGAAAATGATGTTGTTTGAACTTTGAGCAACTCCTATCCATCTGAGTTGCTCTTCAACATCTTTGGCTTCGGTTTGTTAATTTTGTATAGTAGATCTATATTGACCCAGACATATGGTAATCTTGAAAGATAGCAATATAAACTACATGATTCCTTTGTTAAGATAGCATTATTTTGGATCATCCTTGTTAAAATATTTAAATAATAAACAACGCATTCATCTATTAGTATAAGCTTTTAGAATAGTTAGCTATAATTCCACAAAATTTTACAAAGTATCAAAGTTAGAGATCCTGAGTCTGAATATTTTTAGACCCCATTTTATTTCCCCAATTTAATTTTCACACTTAATACTAAGCAAAAGACCAAACTAAGCATGAAAGGGATTGTTAGAATATCTAAATAATAAATCATGCGTTCAGCTTAATTTTTTAAAAAAATTGTCCCACAAAATCTCACAATCTTGATGTTAGACAATGACAATTTTGTAAACTAGAGATAATTAACCAAGTAGGGATTCAATTTGGTAAAGCAAGACAACTCCTAACACACCAGATAAAAGATTAACACTAACTGGAGACATCCACCATGGCATTTCCTCTGATGAATGAAAGCAATGTTTGTTGCAATGAATTTTTAGAAGAGTACTTTGGGGTGGACTGGAAATTGTTTCGGGAACTCCGTGAGGGTATATGAGAAATCCTAGGACTCCAAATAGGCTATATCAACAAGGCAGTGAACATGAAGTTTGATAGCGTTAGTATGAGCACCTAGAGGGGGGGTGAATAGGTGTTCATGCAGTTTTTGCAAGACTTAACAACTTAATTCGACTTATATGAAAACAATAAATTGAAGATATAAAAGACAATAAACTGATAAATAAGACTGCAAATTAAGTAAAGAGATTAGGGAAAGAGAATTTAATTACAAGGTTTATAGTAGTTCGGCTTAGACCAAGTATACGTCCACTCTCCCGTACTGACAGCCCACTGGCTAGATTCCACTAAGAACCAAAAGAGATTATACAATATCATGTCATTGATTCCATAGTGTAGATACTCTACTACACTTCCTTAAGGTCTCACAAGTATTTGATTTCTCTTTTGAGTACAGTTTAAGCTCGACAAAATTGTAACAACAAAAAACTAAGAGTTTCAGACTTTGGAATTTTTTTTTTCACTTACACACTCGAATAACTTACCATCCTCCTTATATACTCCTCCATGCCATCATAACCGTTGGCACCTTCCAAAGGAGTATTTCCAATCTTCCCGTTGGATAGAATCAATTCGGAAGATCTTCGAGTTTTTTAATGAATGTGATGATAGCCCACTAATCTTGCTTACCCATACAATCAGTATCTATGTTTTCATAAATAGAACCTTCCAAGTATATTTCGCCAATCAATTAATCTAAATATTCAAATTGATTTTAATAAGAATAATTGATCACGAGATGCTATCTCCAGCCATGAGATATTCTTTAACCTTACGAACCAAATCCTTAAAGATATACTTGTATTTGGATAAGTCTTCTTTATTGGATAAATAATTCTTCGTCAGTCTGGAAACTATCAGTGAGGGCATACTTTAAATCTTGAGTCTGGAGGTCTTCAAACTAGACTAATGGAAACGTTTTGTTAACTTCAAAATAGATAAGAAAGTTTTCTCCAACAATCTCCCCCTTTTTGATAGTGACAAAACTTTGCCACAAATTTGGACATGTTGACCTGCAAGACAACACTTAAGCAAACCATGATTTCTTATAAAAGATAATTAGAGATTAGAATAAGGATAGTAGTGATCGATTCTGCAACCACAGTAAACATGTTAGTCCTGTAAAAGCAACTATTGTTATCATAACATAGCTTAAGTTACTTGCAAGCATCAACAATCCAAACCAGTCCAAATCATAATCACACTAAACAAAAGGTAAGTCCAAACAGAAAGTCATTAAACAAAAAGTCATCAAATCTGTATCATAAAACCTCTCCTCCTTTTTGTCAACAGTAAAAAGTGGAGAACAAATGAAAAAGAGTTGGTTGAAAATGGAGTCAAAATCATGACTGTTTGGGAAGGCGAACAAGCTCAAATTCTCCCATAGAATGCATTGTGTTCTCAAGCCTTTCAAAACTCTGCTTAAGTTTTTCAAAATCTTCACCCTGCACAGTAGATTGTACTTGAATCTTTATAGCGTTCAACTGGTTATGCAGAGACACTAAGGTGGCCTTAAAAGCATTTTTGAGATCTTGCATCTCATATCCCATAGCATATTGTTGTTTCCTAACATTCAATAGAATCTTCAGCAGTCTTGAAAAGTTTGTTGTTTGAGTTGTTACATCACTAGGACCAGCCGAGCCAATTCCAGGAATTTTGAGGATGGATTGAGCTTTTGTAGATTATTCACCATGATTGTCTTCTAGGTAATGCGAGGCATACACATCCTTTGGATTTGCAGATCAACTTACATCACTAGCAAATAAAGGTGAAGAAATACCTTTTGGTCCAACAGCTCCCCCTGTTTTGTTGCCTTCAGGTGGAGTAGATGAGGTTTCTTCTTGTTCAACCTCAACTTCTAAGTGATGAGCGCCAACAGTTCCAGTTCCTCCCATCTTAAAATCATTGGACAAGGAGACAGCCAAAGTTGGTTTGAAAGAACCTTCTTGACCCTGATCTTGTTCTCCTTCTCTCTCTTCTTCTTCCTCTTTGTCTTCCTCTTCTATTCTTCCTTCCTCTGTCCTCCTCTATTCATCATCTTCCTTCTTTGTGTCTTCTCTCTCTTTTCTTCCTTCTTTTGGCTCTTCTCTTGTCTCATGGTAGTTGACAAAACTCTTTAGGTTTCTTAAGGTTGAAAGAGTCAATTCATCCTCATCTTCCTCATCTTGTAAGATGAGAGTTCTTTTCTTCTTTACTGGAGCAACCATGGGCTCCTTGCCTTTCCTCTTCGTAGTAGCAGAGTCTTGTTTTGCTTTGATCAGAGACTTCTCCTTCATATGCTCTAACACCTTATTCAGCTCTTTCAAGCGCATCTTTGTGATCATTTTGAAACTAATCATCATTGAAGAGATGGTTGTCAAGCATAATGGTGCAGAAATGTGACTTTTAAAGTATCTAAAGAGACACGTAATAAGAGCATAATAAGGGAGTTGTCCTTATCTTTCACCACAGTTTGATACATATGAAACAAGATAGTGTGAGGTAGAGAGAATTTAAATCCAGTATTGATGGCGCACATCAATTTAGCTTCAGATCGAGAGACATTAGTCTTGGATGTCGATTTGAGACAAATGTAGTTGATCACAATCTTGTGTAGCAAGATGTTAGAGGCACTCATACTTGAGTAGGAAATCTTGCCTTCTACATCCCTATCTTTTACCAACGACAGAGTAGCAAGAGCAATAGACACGGTAATTGGTTGAAAACTCGTTCTTTCCACCCCAATTATTTTAGCCAACTTGTCTGTATCCACCAAAAATTCCTTGTTCTTCACTATGAAAGTAAAACTGTTTGCATCCAGGAAATATAAGTTCGAGTAAAAGTACGCGGTAAGCTCTGGATAAGTAGTAGTGGATTCAGAACATAAGCGTTCAAATTGCAGTAGAGCGAACTTCTCTCGCAGATTGACCTTTATGGAATCAAGGAAATCAAAGTCAACACTTCTAGGATTCATAACCCCTCTCATTATAAGGTTCGAATAAATCTTATTATGATTCTTTGATCTAAACAGATTGGAACCATTAGCAACATTTACAGCCACTTCCATTTTAGGCTAAAAATGAGTAAACATCTATTCATCGTTGTCCAGAACTTGTGGTTGATTTGCAGTGTCATAGAATGGGTTACTCGGAAATTCACAAAAGTTCTTTCAGCCATTCCTTTCTCTACAACTCCTAACCTTTCCAACTCCCGCAAGAACATGGCTTCATTCCTGTATCCTCTATCTTTTAAAAATTCATTGATTAAAGATATCGACATTCCTCCATTCTTCAAATTAGAGGAAAGTTTGAAAGCAACCTTGGGAGTTAGCATTCTTACAGGTTTAGCCTCCTCAATAACTTCATCGTCTAGTTGAGTCGGTGGAGAAGGTTGATGTTTCTGGGAAGGTTGTTGCTGACTCGGACGCAGTGGTCGAGAAGAATCTTCTTCCTTGATCAAGTCAAAATGTGTAAGACCCTCGGGCATATGTTGTGCTCCCCTACTTGCAATCATTGAAAACTTTCTTGAAGACATTGTCGTTTCAAAGGAGAAATTCACCAACTTGCTCGAAAAAGGTGAAAACTTTTGGACAAATCGAGAGTGAAAGTGAAAGCAAATAGGAATTTTGTATTCTAGGGTTTCAGTGTAAAATCGAAGAAAATGACTCTCAACAGTTTATAAAGCAAGTGAAGCGAGATAAACGAAACGTCGTAAAAGGAAAAATAAAGGTACATTTTCAAAAAGAATAACTTCCCTTTTTTGAAAATAACTAACTATTCAAAATTGATAACTGCCTTTTTGAAAAAGAAAAAAACTTGGAAAGATAATTTCAATCGATTAGCAATTAATAAGTAACCATACCTTTTAAAGTTTAAAATATTGGAATAGAAATAACTTACAACTATTCAAAATTGATAACTGCCTTTTTGAAAAAGAAAAAAAACTTGGAAAGATAATTTCAATCGATTAGCAATTAATAAGTAACCATACCTTTTAAAGTTTAAAATATTGGAATAGAAATAACTTACAATCATAACTCTTAGTCTTCTGAATTTGAACACTTTTAGACTTTACCTTTGAGTCTTAAGGACATCCAGACTTTATTGAGTAAGAGATATGATGTTCAGTCTAGTGCAAATAGACTTGAATAGACTTTTCTCCAGATGTTTTATAAATATGTCCGCTAGTTGATTCTTTAAGTCAATGAATTGAATCATAATTTCTCCATTTTGAACATGATCTTTAATAAAGAGATGTCGAATCCCTATATGCTTTGCTCTTGAATGAAGAATTGGATTCTTTATGAGGTTAATTGCATAGGTATTGTCACATTTGATCTTGGTGCAAGAGTCTTTGACTCCAAAGTCTCTCAGTTGTTATTTTATCTATAAGATTTGAGAACCGTAACTTTCAATAGCCATATACTCTGCTTCTTCTTGAAAGAGCTACAATGCTTTGTTTCCTTGAGAACCAAGATACCATCATGTTTCCTAGCAATTGGCATGTACCAAATGTACTCTTTCTATCAACTCTACAACTTGCTAAGTCTGTGTTTGAATATACAAGAAGAGTAAAGCCTAATTCTTTGGAATACCACAGACCTTAGCTTGAAGTAGTTGCAATGTATTTAATGATGCGTTTTGCGGCGCTTAGATGAGACTCTTTTGGATCAGATTGAAATCTAGCACAAATGCAAACATTATACAAAATGTCAGATCTAGAAGCAGTAAGATAAAGAAGTGAACCAATAATACTCTTATAAAGTTTATGGTTAACTTTTTGTCCTCTTTCATCTTTATCCAACTTTGAAGAACTAGACATTGGTATCTCAGTCTTTTTGCAATTCTCTAATCCGAACTTTTTAACAAGTCCTTTTGCATATTTTTCTTGATGAATGAAAATTCATTCATTTAATTATTTTACTTGTAGTCTGAGAAAGAAAGATAATTCACCATCATGCTCATCTCAAATTCATCATGCATAGACTTAGAAAACTTCTTGTACAAGTTTTCGTTAGGAGATCCAAATATAATATTATCAACGTAAATTTGAACAAGTAGAAAGTTTTTACCTCCCTTTTTAATAAATAAGGTAGTATCTATTTTCCCTTTGACAAAACCATTTTGCATTAAAAACTTACTTAACATGTCATACCAAGCTCGAGGTGCTTGTTTTAAACCATAGAGAGCCTTTCTCAATCTGAATACTGAGTTTGGTTTCTTTAGATCTTCAAATCCAGGAGGTTGTTCCACATAGACTTCTTCTTGAATAAGTCCATTTAGGAATGCACTCTTAATGTCCATTTGGAATAACCCGAAATTTTTATAATAGGCAAAAGCAAGTAATAATCTAATTGCTTCTAACTTGGTTACCGGTGCATAGGTTTCATCATAATCTATTCCTTCTTCTTGTATATATCCTTTGACCATGAGTCTTGCTTTGTTCCTGATCACTTTTCATTTTTCGTCCAATTTGTTCCTGAAAACTTATTTAGCTCCAATAATGGATTTACCTTTTCGTTTGGGAGTTAACTCCCATACATCATTAATGCTGAATTGTCTGAGTTATTCTTGCATTGCTTCAATCCAACTTTCGTCAGCTAAAGCTTCTTCTATGCTTTTGGGTTTTATTTCAGAAATAAGTGCCACGGCGCTAGACTCTTATTGCCTTTTGGATCTGGTATGAATTACTAGAGCTAAATCTTCATCATCTTCATCTTCATCTTCATCTTCAAGGATGAGTTCTTTTCTTTTTTTCGATGGAACACCCATGGGTTTTTGGAGATTTCACTTTGTCCAGATGTCTTTAGGACAATGAATGCATACATCTTAATGTCTCAGATTTGAATAGAAATTACAGCATACCCGTACGCATAGGTTTCATCAACTTTTCTCTTAATTCTTGATGGAGTCCTTCTTCTTTTATCACCCCTCTTTTTAACGTATATATCCTTGGATTTAAACAAATCCATCCGACCATGAGTCTTGTTCTTTCATCAATATCACTAATGATGAGTTTTTTGGGATGACTAACTTTGTGCTTCCAGTTACTTGATGGTCTGGCAGGAAGCTGTTCCTCTACTTCAATTAATTCTTCAACTTCCTTTCGCTGATTTTTAAGGTCTGAGCTGCTTCAAGAGAGATAGACTTTGTAGAGTTTGAAGCAGGTTCAGATTCTTCAAGATGAGTCTGAATCAGTTGATTTTGCAAGGAGTCTTGGAATTTGACATTTGTAGATTTTTCCACAGACTGAGTCTTTTTGTTGAATACTCTGTAGGCTTTGCTGGTGGTTGAATATCCAAGGAAGATTCCTTCGTCTGATTTCTCTTCAAACTTACCAGTTCGATCATTTGCATTTTTCAAAACAAAACATTTGTAACCAAATATATGAAAGCAAGAAACGATTGGCTTTTTTTTCTTTGAATAACTCATAAGGAGTTTTCTACAGAATAAGTCTTAAAAAGATTATGTTAATTATATAACATGGTTTAGAAACTGCTTTAGCCTAAAAATGAGAGGAAATACTACTTTCTATTAAAAGAGTTCTTGCCATTTCCTACAAAGATTTATATTTTCTTTCCACAACTCCATTCTATTATGGAGTATGTGGAGAGGAAAAAACATGCTGAAAACTTGATTCATCACAAAATTTTGCAAAGTCTTGATTTTCAAACTCACTCTCATGGTCTGTTCGTATGTTTGAAATAACATATCATTTCTCATTTTGGACTTTCTTAGCAAACTTTGAGAAGTAAGAAAATGCTCTAGACTTACTTGCCAAAAGTAAACCCAAGTGAATCGTGAGTAATCATCTACGATTACTAGACAATATCTCTTTCCGCCTATGCTTGTAGTTCCGGTTGGCCCAAAGAGTCCATATGTAGAAGTTGCAAAACACGATTAGTAGAAACATGATTCAATAGTTTAAAAGAACTTCTAACTTGTTTTTCCAATACACATGGTGTGCATAAATCCAATTGTTGAAATTTTAGGTTGGGCAGTCCTCGAACAAGATTCTTAGAAGAGATCTTGGCAATCTGCTTTATATTGACATGGCCAAGCTTTCGATGCCAAAGATTTACTTCATCTTGAGTTGAAATTAGACATTGAGATTTTTTTGATTTTATATCTAGAAGATAGATATTCCCATGTCTTCGTCTAATAAAAGACTGTGAAAGCTTTACTAGTTCCCGAACATATTCCTTCTTGAAAATTGATATTGAATCCAGTGTTGCATAATTGGCTGATGCTAAGTAAATTGTAATTGAGTCCTTCCACTAAGGAGATGTTGTTGATTATGAGACTTCCAATTTTTACAGTTCCACATCCAACAATTCTTCCTTTGCTATTTCCACCAAATGAGACTTTTCCACCATTTACTTGTACAAGTTTTATAAAACAGCTTGAATCTTCAGTCATATGCCTTGAACAGTCACTATCCAAATACTATTTAACCTTTTTCTTGATAATGACATCGATTTCACTATTTAAGTCTGACTCTGTATCAATTTCGGAGTCTAAGTCTGATTTTGATTTAGCCATTAGACAAATATTGGCATAATCTTCATCACTTTCTTCGCATTTAGTATCACTCCATGTCTCTACCTTAAGAGCCTTCTTGTATTTCTCAGTTTTTCCTTTTTTTTTTCTTTAACATGGGACGGTTGAGTCTGATGTGTCCATTTTTCTTACATTCAAAACAAATCACGTCTTTATTGGATTCATCATCTTCAGTTGATTTGTTTTGAAATTTTTGAGTGCTTTGTTTCTTTCAATTGAATATCCTTCCCTTTTTGTTTAGTTTCCTAAACCTCTTTATCATATGAGCTAACTCTTCATAATCCATATCATCTTCAAAGTCTGTAACATTAGAATCATCGTTAGATTTCAAAGCAATTGACTTCTTACCTTTGGGATCTTCTTCTTCATTGATTTGCTCCACTTCATAGGACTGAAGTGTGCCAACCAATTCGTCTACAGAAAGTGGCATAATCCTTTGTGTTTTCCTTATCAAAGTCTTCACGTGATTCCAGTCTTTGAAAAGTCTACACAGCAACTTGTTAGCCTTCATAGGTCTTGAGATTAGTTGTCCCTGATACTCTAGACCATTTACAATTTCTGTAAAATGACTAAACATGTCAGTAATAAATTCTCTTGGCTTCATCTTGAAGGCTTCATACTGTCTAAGTAGAATATTGATCCTTGTTTCTTTCACTCGATCAATTCCTCCATAGGTAATGTGCAGTCTATCACAGATTTCTTTGACTATTTCACAAGAAGATATTATGTTATACTCAGTAAGAGATAATGCACAATATAAGGAGTTAATTGCTTTAGCATCAAGAACTTGTCTCTTTGTTATTTCTTCTTGAGTCATCTCACCAGCGTTTGCAACTTCTTTTCTCATTTCTAAAGCTGATAGCTTTAGGAATAATTCATTTTTCTATTACATCTCATTTCGGAGGATCTTTCAATCTTAGGAATGCCTTCATCTTGTTTTTCCATATGTTGTATTCTTTTCCAATGAAATAAGGCGGTCTTGTGTTGCTTTGACCTTCAACCAAACCTGGAGCCAACATACTAGCCATAGATCTTTAACTCAGAAGTAAAAACACTTTAATTAATCGAGTACACAGGCTTTGATATCAATTGATAACACTAGTATGAGCACTTAGAGGGGGTGAATAGGTGTTTATGCAGTTTTTGCAAAACTTAACAACTTAATTCAACTTATATGAAAACAATAAATTGAAGATATAAAAGGTAGTAAACTGATAAATAAGACTGTGCATTAAGTAAAGAGATTAGAGAAAGAGAATTTAAACACAAGGTTTATAGTGGTTCGGCTTAGACCTAATGGTGTTAGTACGAGTACCTATAGGGGTGAATAGGTGCACAAATAACTTTTTCAAAATATAGTATAAGTCTTTACTTTTAACTTGAATTTGGACGAAAATAGACTTTGTAGAGAAAATTAGACTCTAATAATTAAATAGAGTTATGAGCAAAATAAAACAGTTCAGAAAAGAAAATAAGAACACAAGATTTATAGTGGTTTGGCTTAATCCAAGCCTACGTCCACTCTCCCATACTGACAGCCCATTAGCTGGATTTTACTATGAATCAAAAGAGTTGTTTACAGTATCACGCCATTGATTTCACAATGTAGAGACTCTACTATACTTCCTCAATGCCTCACAAATGTCTAAACTCTCTTTTGAGTACAAATTTTTTGCTTAACAAATGAATCAGCAAAGGACAAGGAGCTTCAGACTTTGGAATTTATCTATCATACACACACTTGAATAACTAGAGCATCTTCCTTATATACTCCTCTATGCCTTCATATCCGTTGTCACCTTCCAAAGGAGTTCTTCCAATCTAATCGTTGGACAAAATCAATTAGAGAGATCTCGAGTTATTTAAGGAATGTAAAGATAGCCCACCAATCTTGCTTGCCCATACAATCAAGATCTAGGTTTACATAAGTAGAACTTTCCAAATATACTTCGCCAATTAACGGATCCAATTTACTCGTATTGATTTCAAAACGAATAATAGATCTGTAGATGCATCTCCAGCCATGAGATAATCTTCAACCAAATGGATCAAATCCTTAAAGATGAACTTGCATCTGAATAAGATTTCTTCGTCGGTCTAGAAACTGCCAATAAGGGCAAACTTTAAGTTTTGAGTCTGGCAGTCTTCACACTTTGATGGAAGGAAACATTTTGTCAACTTCAAAACAAATAAGGAAGTTTTCTCTTACAAGACCAAGTCTATGTCCACTCTTCCGCATTGACAACCCACTGACTGGATTCTACTAAGAACCAAAAGAGACTATACAATATCACATCCTTGATTCCACAATGTAGAGACTCTACTACATTTCCTTAAGATCTCACAAGTATTTGATTTCTCTTTTGAGTACAATTTAAGCTCAACAAGATTGTAACAGCAAAGAATTAAGAGTTTTAGACTTTGGAATTTTTCTTTCACTCACACACTCGAATAACTTGAGCATTCTCCTTATATACTCTTTCATGCCATCATAACTGTTGGCACCTTTCAAAGGAGTTCTTCAAATCTTCCCATTAGATAGAATCAATTCGGAAGATCTTCGGGTTATTTAAGGAATGTGATGATAGCCCACCAATCCTGCTTGCCCATACAATCAAGATCTAGGTTTCCATAAGTAGAACATTCTATATATACTTTGCCAATCAACTGATCTAAATATTCAAATTAATTTCAATAAGAACAATCGATCACGAGATGCTATCTCCAGCCATGAGATATTCTTCAACCGTACGAACCAAATCCTTAAAGATATACTTGTATCTGGATAAGTCTTCTTCATCAGATAAATCTTTTTTTGTTATTCTGGAAACTATCAATGAGGGCAAACTTTAAATCTTGAGTCTGGAGGTCTTGAAACTATAATGATGGAAACGTTTTGTCAACTTCAAAACATATAAGGAAGTTTTCTCTAATAGATTCAAGCTTGTGGATATTAACGGCAAATCTGTATTCGCTATGCCCGTAGCTAGAACTAGCTATGGGCATGGCCTGACACCTGGACGATGGCCTATTGAGCATCCTCATGTAGAATGGAATTGGTGGCCTTCAAGTTCAGCTCAGCTGGAAGTGGGTTGAAGTCGATCCCTTTCCAAACGTCTTTTTGACCTACACTGGTGGTCACTTCGAGGTACATAGGTAGGAATTAATGTTTCATCTTTCAAATCTCCCCCATAAATTTTGCGAGAGAGGTCTAATTTGTTTCAAATTTTGGTGTGTGAAGTGTAAAGTGTGCCTTGGTTTACAGATGCGGATACGACAAAGGTCTTTATGGAAGGGACATTGTTATTACACATAAACTATGGTACATATATTTCTTCCCATTACCATAAAGCTTATTTGCGACTAACTTTTTCTTTTTCTCAACACTTTTCACGCAAGGTTATGAGCAATGGGAAATACAAAAGCATTCTGCATCAAGCTGTCATGAACAACAAGGCTATCAATCTCTCTATCTAGTGGACTGTCATTAGACACTGTTGTCACGCCAATGGAGCAGCTGGTGGATGGCGAGAACACCTGAGCCGTGTACAACTAGATGAAGTACAAAGACTACTTGGAACTTCAACAGAGCAACACACTAGATGGGAAATCGGGCCTAGAATGGGTAAAGATATAATTTTGTGCAGCCTGAACTATTATAATGTATTATGTAAAAAGTATACGTGTGACTACGTTCTCATTCTCGACTATTTAAACTCTCTGGAGTGCAACCTCATGGAACATTTAATATAATGTGATGCAAGGTACAAGCGCCAACAGCACTCATGAATGTAAACCGATCCTTTCTGTAATGTAAACTCTTGATATAATAAATGGAAGTGATAACTTCATAATGTTAGATTAAACACCATCAGTTTTTTGTACTGTAGCAAATCATGATGGTTGGTCAGCAGGAGCTAGCAGATTTGTCTGTCTAGATTTTACTAGAAACGGTCATTTAATTAGGCTAAAAATCTTGGGTACTCGCCGTAACTTGAAGAACTTGTTTTGAATATAATCTCCTATAAGGAATAATTGAACTAGATAGGCTGAGGCAAGGTGCTCTACCCCAAGCATCATAACCATAGAGGCATTGTCACGCCCCGATCCTCAGGCATACACACATCCGTCTCACTTGGTCGATTTTATAATGCGATATCCCAGGACAATGTATCGCCGACCTTTTCATTTTCAAGCACATGAGGAAGCAGTTAAAATCCCCAGACAATAAAACGATGGGATAGAAAAGCAGGGCCATATTTTTCATATTGAAATTTATAACCAAAATTTTATACAAACCACAAATCACTTCACAACTATTCATATCAAAATGGAGATCTCAAAAGAAGACAGAAACTTAGACGAACTGGGCTGTACTCAAGGCCCCTCTCAGAACTATCTTCTTCTTCCAAAAATCATTCTCTTCAGATCTCACCTCCGAGTTCTCCTTCTCGGATTCCTCCTTCTCAACTCTTCAGTGGGGTCCTGAAATGGTATTCCCCAAACTGGGATGAGACTACGTCTCAGCGAGTTCTACCCCACTAAGCTCGATTAGCAAAACATTATACTAAAGGCTACCTAAACACGCACAGGACAGAGGACTTACCTTGGCCTCAGATCCCACCTGCAAGTCAGTACAATTCACAATAAACACACATTCACTTCAAACAAATCGAACTAGTCAATTACATGTCATACAAACCAATCCCCATTGCGGGATATTTAAAAGCTAGGCCACGTGCATTCTCCAGGACGACCTTTCAAGTCTCCGAGCCACGTGCCTCAAACCTCAGGCCCACGTGCATTCTCTAAGGCGACCTCTTCGCCAAGGTGGTACATCAAGCCACCAAGCCACGTGTCCTTTTTACGATGCCCAAGCCCACGTGCATTCTCTAAGGTACTCGCTTACCAAAGTGATGCATCAGATCACCGAGCCACGTGCCCTTTTAGATGCCATTCCGAATACTGGACCCACGTGCATTCTCTAAGGTACTCGCTTACCAAAGCGACGCATCAGATCACCGAGCCACGTGTCCTTTTAGATGCTTGGGCCCACGTGCATTCTCTTAGGTGCTCTCTCACCAAAGTGATGCATCAATTCACTGAGCCACGTGCCCTTTTAGATGCCAAACTCTGTCACCGAGCCACGTGCATTCTCCAGGACGACATACCGAATCTCCGAGCCACGTGCATTCTCTCAGGCGACCTTTTTGCCAAGGTGACATATTCAACCACTGAACTCACGTGCATTCTCCAGGAGACATTCCAATTCACCGAGCCCATGTGTCCTCTTTCAAGTGGTTACCAATTTACTTTCAATACCGACAACCAATGCCCAACGATTTCTCAATCAAATAATTAAATCAACTCAACAAAGCATTATAAATACTGAATAACATACTTGGCCATTTACCAATCAACAATTCAATCTCAATCAATTCCAATCAATTTAGGGTAAATCCCTAAAATATCACAATTTATTCAATTCCATACAACGTGAAGCTCAAATAAATAAACGGACTGCGCCACGATGATCAGCACGAGATTTCGGTCGTCGGCCATCAAAATCTTATGAAAAATAAATAAATAAATAATTAATTAATTAATTTCGAAAATTAATTATTAATTACTAAAAATTCAATTTAGCTCAAAATAAAGCCCGATTAAATAAATGAACTTCACCACGGTCATCAGCATAATTTTCCGGTTCCAGGCCATCTCAATTGAATTTTCGGAAAATAAATAATTATTTAATTTAATTCCGAAAATTAATATTTAAATATTAAAAAATCCACTTAGGCCCGAAAAGCCTAATTGGAGCCCACCAAGGGTCGGGAAAAATCCCGAGACACTTCCAATAAATAGTAGATCACGTCTACTTGCTAATTACACATTCAATTTATCTAATTCGCATCACAATTGGCTAATAATTGCTAATTTAATCTAATCTAACAACCTAAACATAATTAATTAAATCTAAATCAACCTTAAGCATAATTAGCCACTAATCCTGGATTAGTGAGATTACTCACCAAATCGCGCACAAATCGGATCAATCCGACGGCGGCGACGCGAGGAACGATTGTTCCCAAAGCGACTCACAGATCCGAGGCCCGGAAACGGCCCAAAAGTGGGCCCGAAGTGCTGGATGCCCACTTCGTGGGTCTGCTGGACGGGGCTGATCGGGGCTGCTCCGGTGGCTAGGGTGGTGAGGGGAGGCCGGCGGAGGGCGAGGGGGACACGGGGGAGGTCCGGCGGGGCTAGGCGATGGCCGGAGGTGGCCGGACGGGGGCTGGTCGGTGCGGAACAGGGGCGAAACAGGGCTGGGCCGAGTGGGAGAGGGACGCCTGGGCGCGCGCGGACGGCAGGGTGGTGGCGGGCGCATGGGCGGTCCGGCTCCGGTGCGGTGGCGGGATGGGGCGGCGACGGTTTCGGTGAGCTGCGATCAAGCGGCTTCTTCTTCTGCTCCTAGTTCGGTTCGCTTGGATGTGCGGAGAAAGGAAGAAGAAGAAGAAAGAGAGAGAGAGAGAGAGAGAGAGAGAGAGAGAGAGAGAGAGAGAGAGAGAGAGAAGATAAGGGTGTGGGGTTTTGACTAGTCAAAGAAGAGAGAGAGATAGTCGGTTGGGGGGAAATCGCACGAAGGGGGAGGGAAAAAGGGGAGAGGAGAGAGAAAGAAAAGAAAGAAAGAGAAAAAGGAAAGGAAAAAGAGAGAGAAAGAAAAAGGGGGAGAGAGAGAAAAAGGAAAAATAAAAATGCATAATGCCTTTATGCAATTTTCCTTTTCTTTTTTCCTTTTCCTTTCTATTTTCTTTTGGTCTTCAATTTTTCTTCCGATAATTTCTTTATTGAAATTTCAGACCACAATAAATTGACGAGCGATGAGACAAGATCCTAAAAATAAGAATTATGACGCGCTTAAAATTCGATTCCCGAAATCGAGTTCAATTTCGTGGTTAAAAATCGATCAGACGTGATTTTAGCTCAATCCAACCAATTAGGTAGCTTTTAGGGATTTTACAGCTGATACATCCCTTAACGGCTTCACCAAATAGGTTAGTTAACTCGTGAGTGATCAGCTCAGAGAAAAAGAGCCATAGGCACGTCGACGAAATGCCCATTTCACTTTATCGAAACGGGGTCAAATTTCAGGATGTCAGAGGCATCCCGGGCCTATGATTAGGATGTATAAAATACTGTACCAATGAAGTCTATTCAGTATCGATGGCATACCGAGAGGGTTTATACCACTACATTCAATGATCAGATAGAAGTATTAGTTCTTGAACCAAATTTAAGCATAATTCAGATGTTTCAATAGAGGACTCACTAGGTTTAGATAGCTCCCTTAGTCTTTGTGTTTGGTTCCTTCCCTCTCATTATGTCAAAAAAATCTTGGTGAATCAAATTCCAATATCTTCAGGTTCATCGTAATATCAACTAGAATAGCTCCATTCTCATTGCCTTGATGATAGTGAACTGTTTGGGCCAATCTAGTGATTGCAATGGGTTGTGCCCATTGACTACAGTGGCAAGGAGGTCAGTCAATCTCATTCCCACCCAATTCGTACTTCTCTATCCATTTATCAACACCTCTATGCTGTGTAAGATTTCAGTTCTTATTATGTTCGTCTAGAATCCCAAAAATGGCTCTTAATATGATACAAGAATCTTTCATTTATAGCCAACACTTTTGGGAAGTCAATTCCTTTTCCTTTTCCCCTGTTTTAGGTGCATTTGAGCTTGTTGATGTCACCATAATGCGGGCTGTGATTTGAAGGACATGGTTATTTTGGCATGATAGAATAGAAGAAACATCACTGTGCAGACTTTGACAGAGCAACGGTTTTAGTGTTGATTACGATCTCGCTTGTAGTTACGGCCACTTTTTCCCTAATTTATAATTTTGTCGATTCAAACTGGATCAGACATTGAAACACTAAGGATTCTTTCAAAAATGTGAGTTTACTTCCCTAAGTTCACGTGTATTTTTAATAAGTTATTCAAGGGTTTCTTTGCTAGAATATCATAATAAGAAAAGACTCTGTGATAACTTGAATTTTCATATTTCATTTTAAATTAAATAAATCGGGTCTTTCGTCGACATGCCAATAGTGCAATTCTCTAAGCTGATCACTCACGATATAACTAGACTATTTAAGGAAGTAATTAAGGAATCTAAATGCAATAAACTAGAAAATTCGACTAAGAATCGACTGCTCGACCGTGTTGATCTACTAGGGTTATTACGACACTGTCAAAATTGATCAGAGATTAGAGATAGGTCTATTCGACTTAAATATGTGATCAAAATATGGGTGATTCCACCTGATTGCAAAATTCTCATTGATTAGCACTAAATTGATTTTCTGTCATTTTGGTTATCTTGTGTTTGTAATTGAAACCTCAATATTTTTATGACAACCGAGAGTCGCCAATGTGTTGGAGATATACGTTGTGACTCGAGATAAATCAATCATGGGTTAATTGTACCAAAAATCCCTAAAAGTTATCCAGTAGACTACATCATGCTAAAAGCATGCCGGAGTGAAATTAACCGTGCATTTGAACCCGATTTCATAAACTAAAAGTTCTGTCGTGTCACAAATTATTTTAGGAACATCGACTTATCCTTCGAAAACTTTTTAGAGATTCTGAAATTTTTATAGAAAATTGTTAAGACGTTGCGGAAAAACTAACAGAAATTCGGATGAGCCAAATTAAAGGAAATTTGGACTTCCAAAGCTGAGCCTTTGAATGTCAAGGATTTACAAAAAATTGTTTGGGATTTTCTTCAGCAAAATCGGACCTCGATTTGGATAATCAAAGAGGAAATTGAAGCCAATTAGTGAAATTTGGAATTTTGGAGGGGATTATAATTTTGGCTTCAATTTAGATTTAATTGGAGTATTATCTTATAAGAAAATATTAGGGGGACATGTAGTTAATGGAATGGATGAGCTTCTGGAATTTTTGTCTCTCTCTTATCTCTTCTCTCTCCCTCTCTCTCGTTGGACGCCTTCATCAACTGAAGCACCTCCTTCTTCATTTGATTTTTTCTCTCCATCCCTTCTGCCCATTTCCTCTTCGAACGGCCACCGAAATAGCTTCTGCTCACGCCTCTGTCGTCCAAGCCTCCACGCGTCCGAGTCTCCTCCAAGCTTGGTCAACCCAACGCCGTGAAGCCCCCATAGAAGACCACGCCATCCCACCGAATTCATTTACCCGCACAACCCCGCAGAACCTGCAGCTGATCGCCCCTCTCCACTACTTGCTGTCTCCTTTGGTCAATCCAGCGAAGACCCAAGGCCCCAGCTCTCCACGTTTCGGTGTCTTCCCCAGCAGCTTTCATCTTCGCTGCTCAAGCATCTTCGTAGCATCACCGCTCAACTCCATTAGCTTGCCATCACGCCAGTCCACGATTTCAGCCGTCCAGCGTCTTCAGCCCAGGCGGTCCTTTTCTCCAGCCCGCATCAGCCTAGCAATTCCAGTCTAGAAGCCTGCAACAATCCAACCCCTCATCAGCAGTCCACGAAAATTTTAGCAGTCCAACCCGCAACCCAAAACTTCAGCAGCTCCTTTGAGCTTTCTTGTTCAGCCTGTCGAGTCCAGCACGTTTAGTTTTTTTAGGCCCAATTCCAGCTCACTTGAAGCTAGTGAAGCCTGGTAAGACGTTATAACAAATCTCAGTTTGGGTTGAGATTTGTTGGGCCAAGTTTAGGCCCGGTTCAAGTCCGCTGATGCTGCCGAAAATTTGGATTTCGGCTGCCGTCGCGCCATCATCGCAATGAACTGGTTTCCACAATAAACCGGTGAGTTTATGCACTAAACCCTTCTTAGTAAGTTAATGACGTTTAAATGGTGTTTAGTTTAATTTAATTAGGAATTAGATGGTTAGTTAGATTAAATTAGTAATTTAGTTATTTAATTGTGCATGTTAAGTATTAAATTAAATTAATCAAGGCCTAGATATGATGTGCTATTTATCTAGAAGGGTTGGGAAATTTCTCGGGTTCGTATTGGTTTTTAATTTAGTGATTCTGGCATAGGTTAGTATTTTTAGAATTTAAATTAATTTATTTAATTAATTTTAGAAATTATTTAATTATTAAATATTTTCCGGAAATTAGGCCGAGATAGTCGGTGACCGGAATTTTGTGCTGATTGCAACGGTGTGGTTAATTTTTGCAATCGAGTGTTAAATTATGAAAATTGAGTGCTTATTGGAAATTGAGTCAATTATTCCAAAATTTATGAATTTTGACATTTATTCAAAAAATCCTAGATGTCGGGTTCTAAACACCGAAAATAGTTTTATATACCATATAAACCAGTGAGATTTTTGAAAGGAAATGATATCAGTCTTCTGGGATGAATTGACCATGTACCCACACACGACGATTTTCATAGGTATTTCTAATACAAAGAAAAATAGGCTAGATTCACCATTTTTTGGAGATATTTGAGTGCAATACACGGTACCTTGGGCCATGTTTGAATGATCATATGTTGGTTAAGAAAACCCGTGTCACAACCCGAACCTCGAGCACATGCACATCCCGCAATGGTTGATAAAAATTTGCAACATTCTATGAATTGTTGCCATCCCATTAATTTTATTGCACAAGCGGAAACGAAATAATAACCTCTAAACAACACAGAGATGGATAGCAAATATAGAATTATATTTACACTAAACACACATATTTTTCACATGACATGGATCTATTTCAAAAAGAAGAGCTTCTAGGATATCTACACTCCGAGCTCCTCGTCCATGGGAATAGGGTCCCTGGTGATCCCATCAGACTTCTTGATAACAAAAGGGTGAACTATCACCTGGTGTCCAAATTAGATGGAAGACCCATCGACTTCTAACAGAGACTAAATAAAGACCTAGCTTTTACTTCTTGCGAACCTCTGCACTTCTCTAGAACATCCTCCATCTAGGGACTTGAAAATTTCAGCCCGCAATGGGGTGAGATCATATCTCAACGAGTCCATCTCCTAAATTTTGATTATGAGAAAAGTACACCTTAATGCAATCTAATCACTTTTCCCACAACTCTCTTAATACCAACATTTTCCCGCATGTTAGTATCAATCAAATCGTACATAATAGTATCGAAATCACATATCATATGAATATTTTAACATGTGTATATGTAAGGGCATAGATATCGACACAGTTACATGGGCCTCCAATTACCAGACTAAATTGTTATAGCACATCCCATACCGCATCATACAATTATGTCTCCTAATTAGGTCCCTCACTATTAATTGTTCATGCGTCTCAACTGATTTCAATTCACTGGCCTCGGCTAACACAACAAATAGAAGTCTTCTGGCATAACTGGGCATTGTCTCACACCATTGAGCACGGCAATGTCTACATCTATACGGCATTCCAATTAGAAGCATCGGTCCAGCCTCCACTGCAACCGGTATCCATTGCCTTGGAGCATTCCCGAAGGAGCATCATCCGGCCTTAAAGGCTCGTGACGGGTTCCCATGTCATGTATGCATTCACCAAATGTCACAATTTAATAATCAATTGCATATTTCATTCGCAACATTAAATAAGCAAATTTCCAGCAAGTAATACCTTAAGAACAGTTACAATTTACTACCGATCGGAATCAACAGAAATTGTCCATTTGCACACTTTCGAGTTTAACATCAGAAATCAAACTAAACATGTTCGAAAAATTCTCAAACTTGAGTATGTTATAACAAACACATAAATGAATATTTTTCATGAGATACTGAAACCTAGATCCTTCTAGATTTGGCCCAGTAAATCACTCAATCTAGCACAAACACTGGGTCCATTTCCAAAAAGTCTATTCTCCAAAATCAACTTGGTTCGGGGTCTAAAACAGGTCCGTTTGATCTGAAATTTGAGTATGTTAAACTAAAAAAATGTAACAAACAACTTTTATAAATAAACCATTTGGAAATTCGAACTCTAAAGGTTGGTAAAAATCCCCCGGAATCCTTAAAGGTCATAATTTCCAGTACAGTCTGAGTTTCTATTTAAAGATAATGGAGCTGAGACCTCCTTCTTTTAAATCCCCAAAAATCCTGAGGAAAATATATGTGATGACTGAAGATGTTTAAAACATTTCTCAAGAAGGAAGCATTCTTAAAATCACAATACAATTTGTTCTACAAAAATGGAAAACAACAAACGTCTATGAATCAATTCTATAGAACAGGCTCTGTTTTCGACTAATCCATCCCCTAGGGTACTAATCTCATTAATTAAACTAAGACTAATCTATTCTAAGACTAATCTAACCTTCCTAAACTATCACTAAGCTATACTTAATATCATCTAAACCATTCTTAATTTATTTAAACTCCTAAATAGGTGTAGTTAGCCCCTAATCAAGATTTAGGAAAATAGCTTACATAATCAAGGAAATCCAAAGCTACTGTTGCTAGCTGAGCGACAGCAGCTACACCGCGACCTCCAAGGACGCCGGAGTGTTTCCGGTCAGCTTGGAACAAGGCTGAGAAGCCCTTAACTCACGGCTAAGAGGGCTTGCCCTCTGCCGGTGGAAGCCGAGTAGTGAAGGAGTTGCAATCATAAGGGTGCGGCTACATCACGGCGGCGTTGGCTCGCTTGCTGGTGGGTTGGTTCGAATATGCTTGTGTTCCAGTAGCTGAATGGCAACACAGATGGAGGTTTTGGGCTCTTCGATGACGAGGATGAGCTAAAATGGAGGAGAGGTGAGTCGAGGTGTTGCAACAACACCAGTGACGGGAGCTGCAGGATTTTCAGCACAAGGAAGCTGGTGTGGTGCCTATCTTGGTGAGCTACCAACTTGCTAGTGAGGGGGTTTGATCCGCAAACAAGTGCCAAGATAGAGAGAAATAGAACATGAAGGGCAGTTCAAGTTGTGACTAGTCATTGCACTTGGTTTAGTGGCACTAAAACAAGGAACTCCTTTGTTTTTTTTTTTTTTGAGCTTGTCGGCCAAGAGGAAGCTGAAACAGGGGATTGCAACTTGATGAGTAAGAAGACGAGGGTTTTTTGGCTAAGAAAGGAAAGGGAAAAAGAAAAGGAAAAGAAAGGAAATGGAAAAGGAAGTGTCGCACGCTGCAAGGGAGGAAAAGGAACGCACGGATGGGGGTGAGAAAGAAAAGGAAAGAAGGACTATGGGGGACCACTTCCCCCAAATTCCATAAGGCATGAGTCCTTTTTCCATGGAAAAACTTGCTCCTTTCATTATCAAGTGCTCCACCACATCCAAACAAGCTTATCCCCTCCAAATGAGACTCAAATGGTGATGAAATTCCCATTGGTTTACATGATTTCTAGAAGCTTTCTCTTTTTCCATTTACCATTTCACAACCTTAGTGGATAAGGACAAATCCTCATTTATATCCTTATAATTCCTCCATCCCAAGGTTCCATAATAAAGGCCAAAAATCCGTTTAAAATATGGCCTCTCTCCCATTCCTTTAATTTGCTGCATTTGAATTTTTTTTCACCAACAATTCTTGTTGTCAATGAACCTTGAAAAGATGTAACAATATTCATAAAATTAATTGTGACACTTTAAAGTTCTCAATTTATGAAATCGGAATAAATTTTACAGTTAAATTCAGTCAAATGTGGTTTTAGCGCGACCCAAATTACAATGTAGTTTTTGGGAATTTTCGGTACAATTGACTCATGGTTAATTACTTTTGAACCACAATGTACATCTTCATCTCATTGGTGACTTTCGATTATCGTGAAAATCTCAATGTTTCATATCCAAACATAGGGTACCAAAATGATAGAAAAATCGGTTTAGTGCCGATCGACAAAAAACTTGTAATTAAGTGGAACCACCCATGCCTAATTACATACCTCAGTCAAATTGACTTGTTTCTGGTCTCTAATAGATTTTTTACTATGACGCAAGAACCTTTGTAGACTAACACGGTCGATCAATCGCTTCCTGGTTGAATTCTCAAGTCCATTGCATCAAAATCCTTTAATGACTTCCCCAAATAATCTAGTTATCTCATGAGTGATCGGCTCAGAGAACAGCACCATAGGAACATCAATGAAAAGCCTAATTTATTCAATTGAAGATAGAGGTAGAAAATCAAACTATCACAACCCGTCTCAAGCTATTAAGCTGGACGTTACCCCTATATGGGATGCTTTACCAATGGATGCTGATTGCAGTAGATTCTTGACCGATGCTCATTTATGGAATGCCGTCAATGTAATGATGATACCGTACACAATGGTGTGAGACGATGCTTGACAATGCTAGAGAACTATTGAACAGAAAGTAAGCCGTATTATATGTCGAGAGTAAAACTAGGAATGCATGATTGATTGAATGTGGCGTTCTTGTTGTGGGAGCTTAATTGTTGCTCATATCAGCATGGTTGTCTATGATATAAATTGTATTGACCTACATGGTGGATTTGAGGCGAGGTAAGTCTCTATAATTATGTGATTGTGTGGTTAGGGCGCCTTTGGGCGTATTACCCTCCTAATCAGGGTTTAGAGTATGGAGTTGCTAAGACATTATCTCACTGGTTATTAAATAACCATTTTTAGGTCCTTAGAAAGTGGTCGTGGAGGACCAAGGCCCTGAAGTATGAGGAGGAGGAGTAAGGAGGATCGGTGGATGTGTCCTATTAATATGTCGTAGGATAGCCTCTTTTGAGAGTCGACCTTTTTGTAGGCTTTCGACTAGACTTGTTTTGTACCTGAATCTCGTTGTTTATAAAATTGTGCTTTTGTGAATTGATGTCCCGCTTTTCTATGCTGAGATTATTATTGTTAGGGGATTTATTTTTGCTTCCGTGTGTGCAATAAAAGAAAAGGGTCGGCGTGACTTGTCCTAGGAAGTCGCAAAATATTATCAACTAGAGAGGGATGGACAGGTGCTCACTTTGTGGTCCGTGTACACATTCTTCGTTTTCTGACCAAAATCTAGCAAATTTTGGAAGAACAAAAGGTGCAATCTTTCATATGTCCCCATAACGTCTTTCAATTCCAGATTAAGAGATGACTCTCCTCTCGTATTCATATGGGATCAATATAAACATAATTGAAATTACAGATATATCATCGAGGCAGTAAATGTGAAATAGTTATTTCATTGGCCGAATATTTCTTATGCCTGCTGTCGCTTGAAGAACTTGCTTCAGATGCAGATGTCTCGTAAAAAAACCAGGCTTTTTAGGCTGAGGTAATGTGCTCTCACTGCTCAACATCATAACCACAGATGACATCTCCGGTCTATCGTGCGGGTTATTTTGAACACACAACAAAGCCACATGGATGGATCGTAAAACTTCCACAGGGTTAAATGTGGATACAATCAATGGATCGACGAGCTCCATGAACTTTTGATCTCTTGACAGTGTCCAGGCCTGCATTATTGTGTTAGTCATCTAGAATAAGACTAGAAACTAACTGAAGATAAATAAGCAAAGAGATCTGATAATCTTTACGCTTACATATCCGAGAAGGCTTAAACGCTTGTTAGGATGATTGAAACCTCGATTTCTTTTCCTGCTCACGATTTCCAGTACTAAAACGCCAAAACTGAAGACATCTGATTTAACCGAATAAAAGCCGTTGATGGCATACTCTGGGGACATGTAACCACTATGCAAAAAAGTTATTGAAAGGAATGATTAGTTCTTGAAGCAATTGGACCAAAATCAGTGGAGATCATTTGTCAAGAGAACTCACAATGTTCCCACCACTCTCGTTGTATTTGCTTCGCTCTCATTACCTCCAAAACTCCTCGCCAAACCAAAGTCCGATATCTTTGGATTCATTTCACTGTCGAGCAGGATGTTTTCAGCTTTCAGATCTCTATGAATAATCCTTAATCTTAAGTCTCGGTGAAGGTATAGGAGCCCCAAAGCTACGCCATTGATGATAGTGAAGCGCCTAGGCCAATCCAGGGAAACACCTTTCTCTTGGTCTGCCAAATTATAGGCCTCATGAGTTATGAAATGGAAGCTTCTTCACTCTTTTTCTATGACAAAAGCAATTAAAATGTAGGGACTGGAGCGAAGCAAACCGAAAATGAAACAATCCAAGCTTCGGTTGGGCAAGAACTCATAGATCAACATCATTTCATCTATTTGAATGCAGCATCCCAGAATCTTGATGAGGTTTCGGTGCTGAAGTTTCGCGATGTAAGCGACTTCGTTCTTGAACTCGACCTGTCCCTGCCTAGAGTTTTCCGACAGCCTTTTCACGGCAATTTCTTGGCCATTCTTCAGAACACCCTAAAAGACAGAAGTTCTTTTGCTCCCTTCTCGATTGTGCATTTGGATATGTACGAGCAGATTTAGAATTCCAAAAAATGAGAATAGTCACCTTATAGACAGCTCCAAAGCCTCCCTGTCCGAGTTTGTTGTCTTCAGAGAAGTTACCTGTCGCGTTCACTAGGGTTGTGAGGTCGAACATAGGTAAGTCTAGATCTTCACTACGGCTTTGATGGGAGAATCCAAAGATTTGTCCTACAAGTAGAAATTAAAGTGAGTAAATTCATCAACTAAAGAGAAATCATAATTGAGCTTTAAAGAACCCAAAACAAAATTCAAAGCAACACACGTTTGGTTCATTCATATTTTTCAGGCCAATTGATCGAAATTTTCGAAGAGAGATGATCTGATGAAACTTTGCATTTGATGCAGAGCAACAACGTTTAAAACCTATGCTAACAAGAGTTAAAAAACGACTCTTGTGGATCAAGAAAGGCATCTTGCTTGGAAACCGTAATTTTCTGATAAAAACGATTTTACCATCTTTCCTATACTTTGTGAAAACAGCTGCGATACCAAGAAGAAGCACCGCAGACAGCACGGTGCCGACAATGATGCCCGTGCTTTTCCTTGCGCCAGTATTTCCGCCGAAACTGCTGCCTTGATACACATTACAATAAATTGAAAATAGAGTTACTAAGAATCCGACAGTTATTTTGAACTCATTCTCTTCCTTGGGTCATCATATCGAAAGTAACTCAGGGTTTATACACGTACCAACTTCTGATGCAGCCATCCTTACGTAAAACTCCTGGACGTTCTCGTTGACCAGTCTAATATCCATCAGGACACCGAACCAAAGTAAGCATCCACTTCCTTGCCCTCTGATATCCAAGTTTGAATAAGCTGTGCACGAGCAGTTCCTCAAGCATGTCTGCTCGCATTCTTGAAGGTTCATGCTCTCGTTGAACCACGATTGCCTCGTGTCAGGCAACTTCACTTGGGTGTACTTCAGGAATTTATCTCCTCCCGGGCAATCCAGTTCAGTCCTACGGACACACCCGTTTGACCAATCCCCAAATTCCCAGTTGCTAGGGTCTTTGGGCACGAACCCTGTCAAACACATGCATTTTGGAGAAGTAGCAATGTTGCAATTCCCATTCCCTCCACATGATGCATAAGTGTCACAGTCATCTGTTTGAGGAGACGAATACAGAGTCCAACCCTGTGTCTGGTCTACCCAATTGAAGCGCTTAACGATACCATTCTCATTTAAAACCAGTATTGACGGGACAGAACTTTTCAGAAGATTGAAGTAATAGTAAATTTCATTTTGGTTGAAGACTAAGCCAAACCCAAAAACTGCATTTTGCGTCAACTGAGGGATCCCGCTAAACCGAATGCCGTTCCAAGGTCCCGAACTGGACAGCACTACTGATTTGTTCATCAGGATCAGCTGCGGATATCCTGAAGAATTGAGCCTATATGTGAAATCACCCGGTGAAGGGTCATCCCTGCTTTTCCATGAGGTCAAGTACCGGTCCAGGCCTTTTGCTCGGTCTATACCAAGCTTCATGCCAGCCAAAAACGAATTACAAGGGTGATCAAAACTCTGCCAGATTACATCACCCAAGTCATTGCCATTTCCTTCTTTTACGATGAAATTAGCGGAATCCAAAAGCTGCGCAATTGGATTCTGGCCTGATCTCGACACATTGGAGGACCAAACAACCCCATCACTATGGTTCAGGAGAGTCAGTACACCCTGAGGAGTGAGCTTCAGGACTCCTGAAGAGTCATTCAGGGGATTTTCTCGGTTGGCGACCCAAACCACCCTCCCGGCCAATAGCTTCTTGTACCATATGCCCACGTACCGGTTCTTGGAGCTGCCAGGGCTGAAGAATCCTAGCTCAAAGTTCCCGCTGGCAGAGACTATCGTTTGGCCATCTGTGATGTTCTCGCCAGCTGAAATGGAGTCCAGCGCATAGGTCATCTGCAACACAAGGGACATGAAGCACAAGCTATGTAGAAGAATCGAAAGGCAGGATTCCATAGATGTTGTTCAGCTGATACAGTACTAAACTGACTACTGATTTAGGAGGAAATCAAAGAGGAGAGGCAGAGTAGAGGCAGTTTGGCTGATTAATCTCTTCTGTCTGTGCGTTGCTCTATGAAACAGGAATTAGCCACAACGTTGGACCATGACCATATATAATGATTATTAAATGATGTGAAAAGCCAACAGTAGATGAATTTATAACTGAGTTTACTGTTGGTAAAACAGCATCCAAACAACGTTTTCAAGCTCAGA
Source organism: Eucalyptus polyanthemos subsp. polyanthemos (assembly GCA_017140185.1). Classification (NCBI taxonomy): domain Eukaryota; kingdom Viridiplantae; phylum Streptophyta; class Magnoliopsida; order Myrtales; family Myrtaceae; genus Eucalyptus; species Eucalyptus polyanthemos. Next base: position 16,919,429 of record CM029463.1, on the reverse strand, counting down.
GCCACCCTTGTAAACATTATCACGTGCCTCAGACAGACAACAAGTGTGCAACGAAGGCATCATTCCATATCTGCAGCAACGACAACAGCAGATAAATGATTGGCTTCTAATGTGTCACCAATGGATCTATCCGGGGATATTAAGATGATGGGCAGAGGAGGAGATTTTATCCGTGAAATGACAGATATCTATGCTTGCACATTAACAGCATAATACTGATTTGTTGGACTTTACAATTGTTGGCATTTTATTGTTCCTGACGTCACCATCAGTATCATCAATGTCTAACTCTCCACGTCCTTTGTTCCACCGCTCAGGGACGACCGTCAAAATATACGAAAGATTGCTTTAATTTGGGTCGTTGTGAGGGAGAGAAAGAGAGAGTAACCGAGGGTAGTTGTGGGAGCTAAAATGGCCTTTAATTCAACCAGTCTCCATGTCCTTTCTTCCACTTCTCGGGGACAACCATCTAAATATACGAAATGTTGCTTTAATTAGGGTAGTTGTGGGAGAAAGAGAGGAGATAAAGAGCAATTGAGGGTAGTTGTGGGAGTTGAGATGACCTTTAATTTAACAAGTCTCCACGTCCTTTCTTCTACTGCTCAGGACAACCATCAAAATATACGAAAGATTGCTTTAATTAGGGTAGTTGCAAGGGAGATAGCCTTTAATTTGACAAGTCCCTCTTCTAGAAATGCATGGTTTTATGCATTTTACTGTATATTTGCTTGACCAGTCACTATCATTAATATTTGTCTCCACGTCCTTTCGTTGGCAAACATCTGAGTATACAATTAGGGCCGTTGTGAGAAAGAGAGAAATTAAATGAGGATAGTTGGTAGAGATGAGGCGGCGTTTAATGCGCCAATTCCCTCTTCCAATCAAGCAAAGAGTCGCCAAATGTTAAACTAAAACTGACAACTCTCTTGATGAGGCCCAAACGAAAAGCTTTCCTTCAATTAACCCATTGAGAGCCAAGGAGACAGGTGATCTCGATGATTTGCCACCATGGAGATTATTTATTATATTGCAATTTTTTGATAATGTTCTCTTTATTAACACATTAGATTTGGGCTAATTTAGACTCTTATATCTAATTAATATTAATCATTAGTTGAAAATAAGTCTTTGACTTTCCATGTATTATCTTTCACAGATTTGTTGACAAAAAACCCTTGGGGCGTCCCTATAAGTGGAAAAAAAAAAAAAACTAAACTTAAAAAATAATATTGAAGTTGTTTAATTTTTATGCCAGCCATAATTGTTAGAATAGAATGTGAAATTGCTCCTAGATTGCGAAGTTCTCTTCATAACTAAGTTGATAAGAATCTTTTGCATAAAAACTACCTAGTTTATGATGAATAAGTGCATATGAAAAAATTATCATGTAAAGTTAGCATCGTCCTAAATAAAAAAGCAATTCTTTTTATATCTTGTATATTCACGGCACTTGATGGTATTTGCTAGTTGCAGAACTTATAATTTGCAGCCTTAACTATACCATAGGGTGCATAATCCGAAAGTCATCTACACTAACCTGTCAAAATTTCTGCTCTTAAACTTTGCATCAGGTACATTATACAATCTCAAAATTTGCAAATAGTAGCCCTCTACCTGATCCGCCAGGGGCCGGGACACCCTTGCCACTCAATGGAAAAAAACAAAAAAAATTATACAATCGGATACATGATGTTTACGCTGTTCGCTAAAGCTCGGCCCCAACACGCCCACCACATTGGGCAGATCCAAAGGCCAACAATGCCACCAACTTTGTCGTTCGCTTTCTGGGATCTAACCCCACTTGCATGCAATAATTTTTAACTCGAGGATTCGATTACAATGTAATATTTGATTTCTCGTGCACGCCCCATTTTGAATTCTGACTGGTTTGGAAGAAAAACGACGTACACGAGCTCACCAGAGGCAACTTAACAACTGAAAGTCAAGATGGCGTCGTCATATTTGGGAGGTCAGTTCGTGTAATATTTAAGAGCAGCCGCAATTTTATCACAGAGAAAACAAGATACATGTTGTCGTAATCCTTCCATGAGCCGAGTGCATTGAGCAAAACTTTAACTCGTGGTCCAAAAGATGTAAGACAAACTAATGTCTATGAAAGGAATTTGAAGATCTGTTCTCTCGACATGAAGAGCTTTCTCTCTCGACATGCAGAGTCCGCATTTGGGTTTCCCCTTTATCTGTGCTAAACCCAGATATCTTCATACATAACCAGCCTTCATTGATCTAATTGGCCCTAATTGTACCGATTTCTCTCACTCCCCTGTTATTCTACCTTCATCTATCACCAAACCCGCACCCTGTTTTCAGCGATTCCCGTCAATATCGTTTACATTTGCGGAGGAAGACCCTGCTGGTCGGCACTGTTTCCATCGCCAATGCCCATTGAAGTTCGCCATCAACTTTTCTTCTATGGCTGAGGTTCGATATCAACCATCTCATCACGGATGGGTTGCATGCATGACTTAAGGTGCTCCCTGTCCATCCATCCTCTTCGGTTTCTCTCTGTTCTCTATAAGCTTGCTGCTATTGCTCCGATGGTATGGGTTTCCTTCCGATTATGGCATAGCAACGTCTCTTTCGACTTAGTTCAGTATTCCCTCCTCTAAAACGTATGGCTTCGGAAAGTCATGAAGAATCGCTCCGCTTGACGGCTTTGTGCCAACGACTTGGCCGGTTATGTTCTGCACATGAAATAGAAGTATGGGAGGAGGAATCAACACCAGCAATTTTGGCAGAATGTAGGCTAACTTTAGTTGGCAAAGTACTAACTCAGACCTCTGTTCATTTCCCATCATTACAAAGTACTTTAAAACGTATATGGAAAATAGACAATGTAGATTTTGCTCAACGCGAAGGAGGCTTATATTTGGCTAAATTTCGATCTGAAAGTGAGAAGCAAAGAGTCTTGGATGGTGGTCCGTGGCTTTTTTCTAGTAACTTAGTCTGGTTCAAGCCTTGGGTCCCTCACACGCCCTTACTATGTTATGACTTTACCTGTTGCGCCTTTTGGGTGCAAGTCATTGGTCTGCCCTTGGAATGGACTACGGAGCCGATGCTAAGGAAGGCTGTTCATCAGCTTGGCAGGGTGTTAGAAGTCCGAGTGGATTTTAAAGAAGGCTCGGCTTTAAGGGCAGGGAGGGTTAGAGTGGAGATCAAGTTGGATGAACCTCTCAAAAGTGGCAAACTAGTGAGGATTGAAGGGAAGATGTTATGGCTAGATTTTCGCTATGAAAGGTTGTCTTACCATTGCTACTCATGTGGCAAACTTGGCCATTATGCTACATATTGTGCAGAGTATCCTTTTGATGAAGCCAAAATGGATGGGAAAGAGAAGATGGCTTTTGGTCCTTGGCTGAGAGCGGAAGTTCGCCAATCTAGCCCTTATTGGGATGCATTCTATAACCCCCATTCCATCAATCAGGAACAAAATGAAGAGACTATACCTGAGACACCTCCAGCTTTATTGTCGCCTGCTCCCATCTTGCCCATGGCATCTACTGGAATTGCAGTTCAGATGGACCCACCTGTGCAGCCTCATCCTAACTCAACTACGACAGAAGGGTCACCACAGCATTCAATTCATAAGAGAGGTCACACCATTACCACAGCTCTGATCCCTGCACAAGACAAACAGAAAGCTCCGATCAGCAATCTTATGGAGGCCCCTCCACTGAAACAAAAGCAAGCTACTAGACTAATTCCTAGGGTGGCACCAGCGAAGAAACAGAAAAGATATGCCCCATATGAACTGAAAACTGTCCTTCTCGACAACTTTGATGATGCCAATTTAATGGAAACACCGGTAGTTGACGCCTCACAAGAGAATCAATGGGCTTTAGTGGCTGGCCCCAAACAGCCACCGCCTTACAAATGAAGATGATTTGCTGGAACTGTCAGGGTTTGGGCAATCCCCTGACAGTTCAGGCTTTAAGGGCCTTGACGGCCAAAGAAAAGCCTGACTTTTTGTTCCTCATGGAGACTAAAAACCCTGAGGTAGTTCTTCAGCGTGTACAAAGACGCTTACGTTTCAGTCACTTGTTTGTGACAAATCCTAGTGGATTGGCAGGAGGTATGTCAGTTTTTTGGAATGATAATGTGTCCGTAGACATCGTGAGTTCCTCGGTGGATTTTTTTGATATGATCTTTCGGGATGTAAAGGAAGATAAGCTTATGAGGTTCACTTGTCTCCATGCCCCATCATCCTACCAAAATAGACAAATGCTATGGGATCAACTTCGCTCCGTCAGCAGAATTAACAATCTACCCTGGATCTGTGCCGGGGATTTCAATGAGATCCTATATGCTTGGGAGAAAGTAGGCGGGAGATCCCCAGACAGGTATCGACTTCAATCCTTTCGGGATGTCATCAATGACTGTACTTTTATGGAGATTGAAAGTAAGGGATGCAAGTTCACGTGGTCAAATAATCGAGAGGGTCCAGATCAGATTAAGGAAAGGTTGGATCGTGTATTGTGCACACCGGAGTGGCGTCTCCTATACTCTCAAGCCCAAGTCTTTGCGCTGCCTCCCCTGGGTTCTGATCATAGTCCCATTATCATTTCCACATCACCATCTTATCCGAGGGGCCAACGTAATTTTATCTTTGAGGCTTATTGGCTCAATGACCCGGAGTGTCGCGAGATCATTGCTAATACTTGGACTTCAGCCGATTTGCGCAGCACCAATTTACTACGCAAACTCAGGATTGTCTCTTACCGGCTACAAAAATGGAGTAGATCCAAGTTTGACAATGTTCAGTTGATGGTACCAGCACTACAACAACAGCTTCAATTGATAATTAATAAGCCTTATAGCTCCAATACTGACGCTGAAGAAGTTGCTTCTATACGTGGGAAAATCAGAAACCTCTGGTAGCAGGAAGAACAGTTTTGGGCTATGCGCTCACGCGTCAACTGGCTACAGTGGGGTGATAAGAATAGTAAGTTTTTTCATGCCACCACCGTTCAACGGAGACAGCGTAATAGAATCGGCATGTTAAAGGATGAAAATCTCAACTGGGTAAGAGAACTACCGATTCTAAAGGAGATGACACTTGATTTTTTCTGCCGATTATACACGTCAGTGGGTTCCCGTGCTTATAGCCCGATACTGGCTCAATGTCATGCCATAGTTACTGACGAGATGAATGCCCAGTTAACTGCTGAGGTCACAATGGAGGAGGTCAGAGTTGCAACGTTCCAGTTGGGTGCGACTAAGGCTCCAGGTCCCGATGGTCTCAATGGACTCTTTTATCAGACACACTGGGATATCATTCAACATGACATTTTCAGGTTAGTTCAGGACTTCTTTACTTCAGGGGTTATGCCTGCTGAGCTTAACAAAACAGTACTTGTTCTAATTCCTAAGATCAACCACCCTAAAAGTCTAGATCAGTTTCGACCGATAAGCCTCTGCAACTTTGTATATAAGATTATCTCTAAGGTATTGGCAAATCGTCTGAAACCTTGGCTAGGCGATCTAATATCAGTAGAGCAAGCTGCTTTTGTGAGTGGGCGTCAGATTCAGGATAATGTGTTAATTGTCCAGGAGCTTATTCATCACTTTAAGACAAGGAAAAGGAAGCGGAACTTTAATGCGTTACTCAAACTAGATATGCATAAGGCCTACGACAAAGTTGAATGGGATTTCTTATTGGACTATCTCCTTACTTTGGGTTTTCACCCCTCATGGGTTAGACTGGTGATGCAATGTATTACTACTACTTCCTTCAGTGTTCGTTTTAATGGGGAACAACTGACATATTTTCGACCATCAAGGGGGCTACGACAGGGCGACCCGCTATCGCCTTATCTCTTCATTCTAGTGACAAACCTATTATCCACCCTTATCCATCAAGCCATCAATATGGGCAACCTCCGTGGTATTCAACTAAACAGGTTCTGTCCTACACTGTCACATCTTTTCTTTGCTGATGATTCTATGTTTTTCCTCAGAGGTACACTTACTGAATGTCAAAATCTGGCAAACCTTTTGAATCAGTATTGTCTAGCAACTGGTCAAGTAATTAATAGAAATAAATCCGGAATGTTTTTTCCGAAATTCTGCCCCTTTAGTCTTCAGCATAATCTGGCGGCTGAGTTTCGAGTACCAGTCTTGCAGAAATATGGCAAATACTTGGGTATGCCTTCTGATTGGGGAAGATCTAAACATGACATGTTTGGTTGGATATTAGGGAAGGTGAATGCAAAACTTGAGGGATGGAAAGAGCTTCTATTGTCGAAGGGGGGCAAAGAGATCCTACTCAAGTCGGTTATACAGGCTATTCCGCAATATGCTATGTCAATGTTTAAGCTTCCTATATCCTTATGTCGCAAGATTGAACAGAAAATCTCCAATTTTTGGTGGCGGAATACTACTAGAAAGACTGGTGTTCATTGGCAAAACTGGGAATTACTAAAAACAAGTAAGCTGAATGGTGGATTAGGTTTTCGTGATTTGATCGCTTTTAATGAAGCCCTGCTTGGTAAGCAGGCTTGGCGCCTTCTTCAACAACCTCAACTGTTATGGTGTAGATTGTTCAAGGGTCTTTATTTCCAGAACAAGGAATTTTTGTTTGCTGAGAATGGTACAAGACCATCTTGGGGCTGGCGCAGTCTTATCTGTGGAAGGGATGCCATCTTACCTAAGATAAGATGGTCGGTGGGGGATGGCAGCAATATTCATATACGCAATCATCGATGGCTGCCAATCGGCACCATTGGGGGTCCACCTAGAAGAAACGAACCAGAGTTGGTGGGAAGTCTTATTGACCAAGTACACCACACCTAGAATGTTCCCCTTATTTCGGAACTATTTGATAGCAGCATTATGACTGAAATTCTTAAAATCCCAATCAGACCATTACATGCCAATGATCTATTAATCTGGACAGCCACCAAGAATGGACAGTATACAGTTAAAAGTAATTATCAGATTCTAGCAAGCAGCAAAACGAAGCAGAGCCACCACCAAGCATCAACGTCATATCAACCGCCCACCAGTCTTTGGCGTAAACTATGGACACTTAACACAGCTCCGAAGATCCATCAATTCCTGTGGGCAGCATGTCACAACGCTCTTCCTACCAAAGCTCAGCTCTACTCTCGGCATATTACCCCTGACCCCATATGTGAAATTTGCAAACAGAACTTACCTGAAACGGTGGAGCATTTATTTTTCTTTTGTCCATGGACTACCGGGATCTGGAATCACTCGCAGCTCAACATCACTATCTCTCCTCAGAATATTACTCGCCTAGATGCGTGGATCTCAGCAAGAGCAATAGAGACGAAAGCCGTACCTGGTTTACAGCAGATCGCCCATGTTCTATGGAAGATTTAGTGCTCCCGCAATAACTTTATCTTCCGCCGCATTTGTCCTGACCCAGTGCGTGCTGTTACTGATGCCCTAACACAGGCGAGAATCCAGACCCTTTCCTCCCAACACGACCAGCGAACTACTCATTACAGAACAGGGGACTTCTCTGCACACCAGTCACCACAAATCTGGACACCTCCACCACGAGGAATCCTCAAATGTAACATAGATGCATCCCATTTTCCAGGTACTTCTCATGGCACTATGGCCTGCATCAGCAGAAATCACCAAGGAATCCTTACCGATGTCTATACACAAGAAATCACAGCAACTTCCGCATTTCAGGCAGAGGTTTAGTCACTTACCCTAGCTCTGCAACATCTGCTACATCAGGGAATCCACAAGGAGAACATCATTATCGAGAGCGACTGTTTGGCTTTGCTTGACATACTTCAACAGAAACACACGCCGCCGTGGGAAGAACGAGTCCTCTTTGCGGAAATCGACAGCCTCCTTTCTCAGTGCCCTAATTTGCATCTTCAACACTGCCGCAGAGAGGCAAACTGAGTTGCTGATTGGGCCGCCAAAGCCCATGGGCGATCTGACTTGGCCCACAATTGGAATATATTTCCTCCCTTTACGTTACAAAGTCTGGTAGCTGCAGAGGCTATCGCCTCTGGATGTAATATGCGTTTCCCATGTAATGCTACCTTACAGTAATGAAATACCTATCTTTCTGACCAAAAAAAAAAAAAAAAAAAAAACTAATGTCTATGAGCATCTAAAGATTAGGGAATGCAGAGTCTTCTCTTCCGTCTGCAACGCAAGGTGGAGGGGTAAAGGGAAAAACTGGCAGCGATGCTTTCAAGCACTGTATGACGATGAAAGCACACAACCGAGGCCAACCTTTTTTGGACTTTTCTCCAGAGATGAAAGCGGAAATGCTCAGGTCACAAGAATCTAAATAATTATACCATTTCACACTTTGTAAGAATTGGATGTACTTAGTTGATCAAAATTTTCTTTTTAATATACATTTTTTCTCTAGTGTTGTAAAATTAATGCGAAAATTGACAGGATCCCGCAATTAAGGGCACAAATGCCATTCTATTCATGGACCTTATTTTTTACTAGAAAAATATTTTCCTATTTATTTTTTTTGGATTAAATTTTGAGCAAAAATACGTTGATTAGGATATAGAATTTCTATTCCTAGAATATAAATTCATTTGATAGATCTTCTTAAATATCTCCCTCCCAAGTGGTTGGCAGGGGCCAACAGGTGGTTGGCATCAAGGGTGAGCAATGAGTAAAGTTTCAATTTCTCCTTTCTATTTCATAAATAAAAAAATAGAAAATTTCTACTTCTTATTTTCATTTCAAATATAATTATGGGCTAAAAATTTGTGCCAAAAATAAAAAAATAAAATTTTGTTACCAAACATATTTTTGTTTCAAACCTACTCCTAAGAACAAAAAAAAAATTAAAAAATAGATAAATAGATTGGATACTACTTGCAACCTAAGTTAATACAAAGTTACTAGAGAAATAAGCTAGGAACAATAAGGGCGTGTATGATAAAATTTCTACTTTTCTATTTCTCTGTTTCTCTGTTCCCCGGAACAGGTTTGGAACAAAAATCCATTTGGTAACGCAATTTGATTTTTTTATTTCTAGAACATATTTTTATTCCAAAAATAGAGTTGAAAAAGTAATCAGAAGCTAAAATTTTTAACTTATCAATTTCTGTTCTAGAAATTTTGTCATGCGCACCCTAAATGACATCGGAGATCATGGCTCGATCTGAGAGTTGGTACTTATTCCATAGTGAGAGCCATCAGCAAATAATTTATTAATAATCAAAGAGTTAGAATTATAATTGCTCATATGTTTGAGTGTTTCCCATACATAGATTAAGTCCAAACCCAAATTTTTATAAATAAATGACTCAATTGGATGTAAAATTCACAACATAAATTAACTTCCACGTGTCTCGCTCCAATCCCTGGCCGAAGAACAAACTCTTTCGCGCGTCCAAGAAAGAGTCGCCTGTTCGGCTCGTTGTTAATCCTTCCTAGAGTCCGCTATACGGCTTAAACAAGAGTTGCCCTTTTATCTGTCTTTCCTGTGCGACTTTTGCATTGAACAAGAAAGAGATGTCCACTTCTTGGTCAAATACTCATACTTGGATAAAAAAAAGTGACCAACGAATACTTTGTTCTGAACCTTGGATTTATATATATCCACTATAATCCAAGATTATTATTCGTGAAATGGCAACATCAGATTTTGAACACATCAAAATCCTCCAATAAAAATGGGTATCATACACGACACAAACTCGAGACATTAATAGCTAGTGCTTGAGGATCCGATAGTTGGATAACAACAATATATCATATGTATATGTGAGTCATAATATCACAAGATATGATCCTAAAATTCTCGTTAAGAAAGAATAAAGATGTCTTAAAAAGTTAGCATATTAATCATATAGTAGATATTAAGGAAATTGCGTTGTATATCTTGGAAATAAAATGCACCAGTTTTTTGTTAGTCAAGTTGATCACACTACTCTGTCAGAACTAAAAGGTTCTCTTTTCCATCGTGCATGTAAGCACAAATTTTCATGCTAGATATTCATTTGAATGACCCAATTAATGTTGCATATAGTTACATTAATACATATATATTTTTCATACTAGTTAAAATAAATCAATGATCAAGATCACCAAGCAATAATCATTTTCAATTTTATTTGAAAAAGCAATCACTTCCAATTTTGGGTAATATAGGTGCGACAACATCCACAAACATATTGTACCTTTGAAGAATTTTTGTCAGACGGTCGAATGCAGAATCGAATTTTTCGTTTTAGTTTTTAAATTGGCCAAAAGAGGAATAATAGCAAGATTTCATTCTCTACTATTGACCATATTCTTAACCTGGGCAATTCCTACTCGGCAAACAAACTTTTCGCGGTCAAATTAACGATTTTCAAAAATCATAAACAAGCGTCAATTCGATGGTAGTTGACTTCGGCATACTGGAGAACAGAATCCAGTGGCAATGCTTATGCCATGAATAATCATTAGCATGTAAGCACAAAATTGCAGGAAATTGACAAGCATACAAGACAATAAAAAAGTGAGTGAGTTGTTATATACAAAGCCAAATATATTTAGGGTTTTTTTTGTCTTTTCTATTAGATTTGCTTTTAGGTTAAAAGTGATACATTTATATTAGCGATGACAAGATGTTGGCCGTCAAAGACGCTTAAATAGAAAAATAGAGAGGTAAGAAAAAGAGAGAAGAAAAAAATGAGTTTTTTTTTTTTTTTTTTTATGGGGGTTCTCAATCTCTTTGTGCCTTGATCTTAAGATAAGATTATCGTTGTATTCCAATTTTTTTTCAAAATTTAGCGCGGATATGTAATCTAGGTTTGGGCGAATTTCGTTAACAAATTTTCTGATGTGTTCTTTTGATTCTATATGGTGAATTGTTTGCTAGCGTTATTTTTCTAGAATCGACGTGCGATTTCATAACAACTGGTATTAGAGCCTGGGTTGGGTAATCGAGAACATCGAGGGTTTTTCAGTGACGTTCGATTGAAAGCAAACAGGATGGCAGAAAATAAAAACAGAATCGATAAGTTCGATGGGTAGGATTTCAGATGGTGGAAACTATAAATCGATGATTATCTTTATAAAAATATCTCTATGCACCACTTGAGGGTTGGAAGCTCGAGATGGCGGAAGTGGATTTGACAGCAGAAGCCAGATGGAAAATTCTTGATTGAAAGGCATTAGGTGCCATTTGTCTAGGGTTGACAAAAAAGATAGGGTACCATATCGTGAAAGTAAAAACTGCAAAAGAAGCCATGTATATTCTAATGAATATTTATGAGAAGCCGTCCACATCAAATCAGGTATTTTTGTTGAAGAGCACCATGAAGAATGATTTAGCTCTTGATGATGTTGTAAGTAGTATTATGGATGAAGAGATGCTAAGAAAAGTCTCAAGTGGAAATAATTTTTCTGCATCTACATCTTCAACGGCACTCGCAATGGAGAACCATGGAAGAAGTAAAAGTAGAGGAAAATTCAAAGGGCGTGGCAGATCACAATCAAGGGATTAGAGACAGGTTACAAAAGATGAGTGTTAGTTTTGTTACAAAATTGGACATAGGAGGTTTCATTGTGAAGCCTATAAAAAGAAGCAACAAGATAAGAATCAATGAGCTAATGTGGTTAGGGATGAATCTTGACAATAGATAAATGGTTTATTGATTTTGGTGCTTCTTTTTATTGCACCTCACAAAGAGACATATTTGATGATTATGCCGGTGGAGATTTCGAACAAGTGGTTGTGGGAAATGGCCACATGTGTCCCATTGTTTGGAAAGGAACTATGACTATGAACATCTCAAATGGAGGACATCTAGTTTTGCGTCAAACTAGACATATTCTAAAATAAAAAATAAAAAAAACTAATTTCAACTAGTAAACTTGACCAAGAAGGCTTGGTAACAACTTTTGGATGCAGAGAATGGAAGATAACCTCAGGGGCAAGAGTTAGCAAAGGGAAAGTGTACATGTACACTTTACCTTCTCCAATGAGACAATATTAGTGATATAATTGCAACTACAATTGTCACAAGTAATTTGTCTACTCTTTGGCATTATTATATGAGACATCTTGATGAAAAATGTGTAAAGCAATTACACTTGAGGAAATTACTTCCAAGTTTGCAAAAAGTTGAGTTGGATTTTTGTGGGAGTTACATTTATAAAAAACAGAAAGTTGTTAGTTTTCAATTGAATGGACAACAAAATAAAGGCCAGAAACTAGAGTTAGTTCATATTGATATATGGGCACCTGCTTAGGAACTCTCTTATGGTGGTAATAGATATTTTATCACCTTCATTAATAATGTGACAAGGAAGACTTGGGTCTATGCTCTTAGAGAAAAATCAAAAGTATTCGAGATGTTTAAAATGTGGAAGACCATGATAGAAAAAGAGACAAGTTATCATATTAAAGCTCTTAAGTTTGATAATAGTGATGAATACACGAGTAAGAAATTTGTAGAATATTTGAGTCGAGAAGGCATATATGGATTAAAGACTATTCCTAGAACTCTTCAAGAGAACATGTAATTGAAAGAATTAATAGGACTATTCTAGAACGTGTGAGATACATGAGGCTACACGTGGGTCTCCTGCTACACTTATGGGCTACCATAATTGATGCAGCTATTTCTCTTATCAACAAAAGTTTATCTAGTGCGTTGGATGGAGAAATACCACAAGAATGGTGGTCAGGTAGAAAGATTAATTATTCACACCTAAAGGTGTTTGGTTGTATTGCATATGATTTGATTGACAAAGAGGATAGGAAAAAGCTTGATGTTAAATCTCAAAAGTGCATCTTTATTGGATACGGTGGCGACGAGTATGGTTATAGGCTTTAGGATTATGAGAATAACAAAGTCATCTACAATTGGAATGTGGTATTCCATTAAGAAAATATGTACAAGGATCGTCAAACAGAGCATGAGAAGGTAGTACATCCAGAATATGTTGAATTAAACACAATGCCCATGAAGATGTTTCCAGTAGATCAAAGTGCACTTGAAAAAGAGGTTCAAGATGAGCCTATTATCAATGAAGAGGTAGTTCAAAAGGAACACAGTGATTCAAAGCAAACTAACAACCCTAAAGTACCTGTATTGAGGAGGTCTACATGTGTGAGAAAGCCAAAAGTAATTTTTGATCCATCAGCTAATACTATTTTAAGCCATGTCTTATATACATATTCAAGGGAATTGAAGACTTACGATGAGGCAAAGGTAAACACATCTCACTTATAGTTGGAGTGTGCTATGAAAAACAAGATGAGGTCATTACTTCAGAACAAAACTTGGAAGTTGACCAAGTTACCCACAGGTAAAAAAGTTTTATTAAACAAATAGGTGTACATGCTTAAGAATTAAGCGTATGGTAGTATTAGATACAATGCAAGACTTGTAGTCAATGGCTTTTCTCAAAAAGAAGGGATTGACTACTCCGAGATATTTTCATCCGTAATGAAAATGACGTCAATTAGAGTTTTGTTGAGTATAGTTGCAGTGGAAGATCTTTATCTTGAGTAGTTAAACGTAAAAACAGCATTTTTACATGGTGATTTAAATAAAGAACTATATATGGCACAGCCTAAGGGTTTTAAAGTCAAAGGTAAGGAGCACATGGTATGTCGCTTGAAGAAAAGCTTGTATGGCTTGAAACAAGCTCTGTGGTAATGATACCTAAAATTTAATGGTTTCATGAAATTAAAAAAAAAAAAAAAGATTTGCACACTGTGAGTCTGATCACTATGTTTATTATCACAAGTATGATGATAGTGACATTGTGTATCTCTCTTTATATGTGGATGACATGTTGGTGGCTAGTTCCAATATGAAGAGAATCGTAGAAGTGAAGAAGATGTTATCATTACAATTTGCTATGAAAGACTTGGAAGAGGCCAAGAATATTTTAGGCATGAAAGTCATCAGGAATAGGAAAAATAATAAATTATGGCTGTTGTAGGAAGACTATGTGAACAAGGTGTTAAAGAGATTTAACATGGATAAGACAAAACCGGTTTCAACTCCTCTAACAAGTCACTTCAAACTTTCCAAGAATATGTGTTCGAGCACTCATGCTTTGAAAGATGAGATGGCGATAGTTCCATATGCATCAGCAATGGGGAGTTTGATATATGCCATATTGAGCAAGAAACTAGACATTGCACAAGTAGTGGGATTTGTGAGTCGATATATGCAAAACCCATGTAGAGAGCATTGGAATGCAGTAAAATGGATATTGAAATATCTAGTAAGTACTTCAAATTACCCACTTTGTTATGGTGATATATATCTAAAGTTGTAAGGTTATGTAGATGCAGATTATTTGGGTGATCGAGATGATTGTAAGAGTACCATTAGATATGTCTTTACAGTTGTAGGTACAACAGCGAATTTGGTATCTCAACTACAAAAAGTAGTGGTTTTATCGATGACAAAGGTAGAATACATGTCGATCACATAAGCCTCTAAGGAAATCATGTGGGTATAAGATTATATAGATGAGCTACATAAAAAACAACCAGTCAGTATACTATGGAGTGATAGTCAAAGTGTAGTGCACTTAGCAAAGAATACAGCTTATCACTCAAGGACTAAACATATCAAAAAATGTTATCACTTTATCAAGTCAATATTGAAAGATAATGAGTTTAAAGTTACAAAAGATTGATGGCTCGAAGAATCCAACTGACATGTTGACTAAGATAGTAAACAAAGATAAACATATTTTATGTACTACTACCATTGGTATTACTTTATGTTGATTGATGAGGAGTATTGCAGAAGCATAAGTTTTCAACTACCATTGTTTGAAGAAGATAGATGCAAAGTTGCTTGGTGCTTGGGTATATTTGTTTTCAAGTGGGAGATTGTTATAGACGAAGCCAAATATATTTAAGCTTTTTTTTTTTTTTGTCTTTTCTATCATATTTGCTTTTAGGTTAAAAGTGATACATTTATATTAGCGATGGCAAGACATTGGTTGTCAAGACGCTGAAAAAGAAAAATAGAGTGATAAAAAAAAAAGAGAATTTTTTCTTTATGGGAGTTCTCAATCTTTTTGTAAATTAATCTTGAGAGAAGATCATCGTTATATTTCCAACTTTTTTTCGAAATATAGTGGATTTGCAAAGTGTCTCTATGCGGAGACATAATCTAGGTTTGGGTGAACTTCGTTAACAAATATTCTAGCGTGTTCTTCTGATTTTGTTCTTTTATTATTATATTACACCTAGTGAATTGTTTGCAAGCGTTATTTTTTTAGAATCGATGTGCGATTTCGTAACATGAGTGTGATGGCCAAGAAAATGACCAACACCCAACAAGGGCTATTAATGAAACAAGAGGAATTTCAATTTAGTGCCATTTTAGGAAAGATGAGTCTTAGTAGATGTCCCATATTTTAGTAGTAGAATTGACAAGAACATAAACTTGGTTAATAGTTTGTTGAAACTTTAGCCTATGATTTCAATTAAGTATTGCAAGATCGGGTCGAGGGGAGTTCTCCCATTCTCACTATGAAGGCCGATGTCTTGCAATTATGCCAAGGTCTATCCTTGGAAGTGGCCCAAGCTCTACCTCGTTGTCATTTGGATCTAGCTTACCGACTTATGGAGGGTCGGCTAAAACTTTCAGCGCCAGTGACATTGAAAAAGCTATTGATCATTTCAATGAGTCAAGAATCCTTGGCGAAGGTGGATTTGGGCGTGTATACAGTGGCATTCTTGAAGATGGGACCAAAAGTAGCTGTGAAAGTTCTGAAGAGGGAGGATCAACAGGGTGGCCGGGAATTTTTAGCTGAAATCAAGATGCTTATGATTTCAAGGGAAAATTGTCCAAAAAAAAAAATCCTAAGCATTTTCACTTCATGTCAATGAGTCACTCTGATCGATTTTGTTTGGAAAAACTGACGTAAATGCCAATGGTGCTGCATAGGACCAACACACTAAATGGACAATTTTTCATAATATTTTAATTTTTTGAATTATTATTATATTTTTGATTTTTTTTTGGCTTCATTCTTTTCCTTTTGCCGATGGCTGGTCGGCTAGCCTCACATGCCACAAGCGAGGTCCAGCTAGGCAAGGGCGAGCCCTCACAAAGGGAGCCATCGCCTATGCATGGCTCGGTGAGGGTCGGCCTCACCCAGGCTAGATCTGGCAAGGTCGGCCCTCGCCCAAGATAAGGCAACCTCGTTGGGTGTTGGTCGATTTTTTTTCTCCATAAAGCTTTGAAATAGGCTTAGTCAATATGTGGTTTTGAGAATGCTAAATAAGATGTGTTAGGATGATGAAAGGTAAGTCCTATCATACAAACCCTTATACATTAAAAGATGAGAATTGAAAAATTCCATGTTGTTTAAACCCTTTAAGCCTAAATGTTAAAAGGATTTCTCTCAAAATTAACCCTATCAAGAGCCACCCCACACAAGGGCCAAATGGAGGTAAGGGTGACATTTTTTTTTTTCAATCCTACTTTATTCATATTCAAACTCTTAGATTTTTGTTCTACCTTCTTGTAGGAGGTAGGAACTAAAACTCACACAAGATACTAAATCGTCCTCATCCCAACCCTCTGAGGATGTGAGGATTTAAACCTCCCAATTCCCATTTCTCATGCAAGAAGGATAGCCACTGGGGTAAACTCCAATAGTTAGATAATGGTGACATTATAAGGTGAAAAATGAATAGAATTTTCTTGCTTTCACTTGCACCAATTTATAAATGTCTCTAATGCAAATGAACTTAAATGTGAATTTAAGTGCCTTAAAGTGATGAAGAGATGCAACCAAAAAAAAAAAAAACGAACGTGATGAAGAGCATCCATTTCTCTATTATACTCACTTTTATCCCTTGTTAGCCCTATTGAGTTTGCAAATTCATTTTTCAAACTTAGTTAGTGATCATTCCCCACACTAGAGCAAGGTAAATGGATTATGATATTGAGACAACACGATCTAGATTGATGGCTTAAGATGGAGACCCCGAGAGTCCAAAATGCTAAATCAAGAGCGGATGGAACCGCAAAATTAGAGTCAGATGAGTCTTTTGCTCTTCTGCAAGTAAATGTTTTATCGAATATTTTTTTCTGCCTGTATAGGTGATATAAAATGGTGCAAGAGGTTTTAATTGCATGCGCTTACCTACCCCACTTTCTTTAAATTAACAATTTCTTTTTTCCGTAGTCCACCATTTCTCATACCCATTTTTAATACTTAGATATATGTAAATTATATTTTTATGTCACAGAGAATTGAAGGTAATTATATGGACGTGTTATAGGGTTTTGAGATTTCCCTCTATCTGAACCTAAACCCGGAGTTTGAGGAAGCTGACTTCTCCTTTTCAGTCCTTGAATTTTGAAGCTTAGACTTCGTACGCGTGATGTCTTATCACTTCACAATGATCCGACAAATTTTCTTGACCTAATCAAGACTTGTAATTTGGCCATAAGTTAATTGAGAATTTCAAAACGTATTACATATTTAAAGAATCATATGGTAAAGCTTTGGAGATTTAATTTACTTTTCACTATGATCTTGTCCCTGGTTATTATAAAATGAAATTATTGCATGGATTTGCGGTGCAAACCGATGCATTTCTTGTAACATTTCCTCCACCTTATGTTTTCTTCAATTATAATAATACACGCACGCATGCATTCTGAGCATTATAGTCCTTGTTCAATAAAACAAAATAAAAAAGGAATGTGACCCATTCCTTTTTTCTTAAATTTTGCAACGGATAATTAATATATAATGTACATTAATTTATAGCTGCCACTATAATTTAAAACACTCGTTCCAGTCTCGCCACTGTTTAAAGTTTGCGGATAACTCCAAAAGAAGAAATAAATTAAGGAAAAAAGTATATATTGTTTTTGCCCTAATCCGTATCCCCAACCTTTATATGCTTCTCTTGCTTCGTCCATCCATGGTCACCAACTGAAAGTCTGCAACCATACAGTCCCCAGAGAAAAACTCTACAAAATGTGAAGGGGGAAAAATGCTGGTGCAAATTGATTCTGGAGAACCCTTTTCTCATTTCGATGTTCTCGAGTCCATTCGCTATCATCTTCTTGACGGAACATGTACTGTTAGTGCTCGAGCTACACTGGCTTTTTGGTCACAGAGAGCTGGAGCAAAGACCTCCCGCTAAGTGTCGACGACTCCATGCACATAATTGATTGTGTACGGTGCACTGCGTTATGCACTCAACTTGGGGTGGGTCCCCTTCAATTTAACAGCTTGATTTTGAAGCACGGTGCTGGTTGGTCATGCCATCATCAATGATATGTTGGAGGAGAAGGGGCTGGCGAAGAAGGCGGAAGAAGTACGCTATAGAGGTGAGGAGGAGGCCATGGGGCAAATACACAGTGGAGATAATAGACCCCAAGAAGAGTGGAGCCCGGATTTGGGGATAAGAACGCTTTAAGTGCCAAAAATTGGTACAAATGGATACTTAAGTACAAATGGATACTCAGGTGTCCCACTTTGTAAGAAAAGTGGGACACCTGTGTACCACCTCTGGCGAAGGCAGCCGGAAATCATACGTGGTTGTTTCCTTAGATTGGCCAAAATAGAACCCTTAAATCAGCCAAAATGACATCGTCTCCCCCATTGCCCCAAATCTAAAACCCTAAATCAAGCAAATTGCCATTGAAGCATTGGAGCCCTAATCCCGAACCCTAACTTGATTTGCCCCAAATTCTACGATCGGATATTAGGAATGGAGAGCGGGACTTTTAGCAGCGACTCAAATTTCTCTCGCCAAAGCGAAGGAGTAGGCAAGCGTTTTTGTTTTTGTGGGTTACCAAGTCCAAAAAGAACATCATGGACTCGAAGGAATCCTGGGAGAAGATTCTATGAATGTGCCCGATACAGAGAATGGTCGAAATGCAAATATTTCAAATGGGTTGATGCGAAATTCTCTCACCGAGCAATAGAGGTGATATTGGACCTACTTGATGGATGTCATCAACCTCCATCTACACCTGTGGACGACTTGGATGAGGTTGACTCAATGCAAGGTCAAGCATCTTCTGCTAACCATTTGAATAATGAAGTTTCAAAGATGAATATTGAACGGAAGTGTTACCGAGCATTTATTGTGTTGCTATTTTTTTTGTCTATCCTATTTTATGATGAAATAAAAAGTATTGCAAAATGAGAAAAACTTTCTCCAACTGCCATAGTTGTAAATGAGGTCAAGGAAAGGGAATGAATGAATGAATAAGATGTTGTTTGAATGAATGAGATGCTATTTGTACTATATTTTTTCTTATTTTCGAATATAAATCTGTGATAATGGAATGTATATTGGGTGGATGTGTTGTGGTGACTTCTTTTCTTCAACTGAATTTAAACCAGTAGCAATGAATCAAATGAAGTTGGCATAAGTTAAACATTCGTATATATAAACCAACAGCTTCTCTGGTTTGCTGCAAATCACCATTTACATAGGACAGACATGAATGATTACTCGAGTGCTATAAGTTGTATATAGTGATCACTTAAATGCCAGTCGTGATTAAAAAAAAAGTCATTTAAGTGTCAAGTTAGTATCAAAAGTGATCACTTAAGTGCCATTTATGATTAAAAAATGAACACTCAGGGCGCGCATGACAACCAAATAGTTTCTAAATAGTTTCTAGAAAAATAGATTTTTATATTTCTATTTCTAGAAGAGTTTCTAAGTAAAAATAACCATTTGATAACAACACAAAATTTCTTCCTTTCGGATGGTGGGGGCGACGATCGATGAACTTTAATATAAAAATAAAAAATAAAAATGATTTAGTAACAAAAAAATAATGCATAAAATAAAATAAAATAAAATAAATCATAAAAAATAAATTAAAAATATCCTTAAAAATAATTTTATTTTAAAATGAATAAAATAAAAAATAAAAAAATTATTTGGCAAAACACACAAGGCAAATAAAAATAAATTTATTAAATTTATTTTTAATAAAATTATATTTATTTATCATAAATAAATTATTTTTAATAAAATAAGAATAAAATGATAAATAAAAACAATTTATTTATTTTAATAATTTTATTTTTATTTTTAAATGAATAAAATTAATATTTTTATTTATTTTTATTTTTATTTTTAATAAAATGAGGAGAAGCGGAGGAGGAGGAGGAGGCGAGACGTAGAGGAGATGGGGGAGGATTTACCGAAATTAGGGTTTAGTGAGAGAAATTATTTCGATTTCTCTTCTAGAAATCAAGTAGAAAATTTTAGCTTCGATTTCTCTTTCAAATCTATTTTTGGAATAGAAATCTATTCTAGAAATAGAAAAACTGAATAGGCTTATCAAACGGATTTCTCTTCCAGAAACAGGTCTAGAACAGAAAAACTATTTCTAGAACAGAAATTTTGGGTTGTCATGCACCCCTTAAAGTGCCGAGTTTTTTATAATGTGATTAGTTAAGTGTCAATTTTGTTTGTACGTTTCATCTATAAACTGCACCAGCCATCAGCTGCTATCAGTCACCACGAGCACCCACCATTGGCCACCATCGGCCTCTAGCCATCACCACCAGCCACATCAAGCATTCCAAGCATCCACTTGAGCCACCACTATGCTGCTGGTATTCTACAGTGCAGAAATTCCTAGTGCCTTACACCAGCTTGTACCAACACTACCTGGTACAAGATGTGCATATTGCACACTTACATCTTGCACCAAGTGCAGCACAAACTCCCAACCCCCAACCCCTATAATAGACCCACCAGCTTATTAGTAGGCATCAGCACCAACATCTCAGCTACCACACCAGCATGTAGCCACCACCTTAAACCCAACACTAGCAGCTACTGTTGGTGGTGGGTCGTGGGTCTATTGCAAAAGGGGTTCATGCAAACTATACTAGCTACAGCAAAAAGCCCCAAGCCAATCCACATAGTGGACCCACTACCATCAGGCTTCACCAACCGCCACCACTAGCCACACAAGCACCTCAGTCACCACCACAGATTCACCACTAGAAGTATAAAGTAGTAAGTAAAAGTAAAAATAAAAACAAAATACAAAAAATGGAAAAAATGGAAAAAGGCACCAAAGATGACAAGCAACAAGATTGTTTCATTGATATTGAAATGAAGTCTCATAAAGTCGATGGAAAACTATTTAAAAGAAAACATCCACAGTAAAACAATTGACTCGTTAGCCCCACAAACCATATCCCATCCCATTTCATTAATCAATATGCACAATGTCTCATGTTCGTGCTCCTTGCACTTCATTCATAATCCTTGTGCTTTTTCTAACTGGAGGTGAGGTTTCTTCGTTAACTGTCTGAGGATGCGTTGATTCTGATGGAGGTGCAATTGTCCTAGGTTGAACTGATTGAGAAGGAGCTGCAGCTACAACTATCGTAGGTCGAACTAATTTAGATGGACCTGTAATTGGGTTTTTCTTACTCTTCTTTCTTGTTGGCGCAGCCAATATCTTCTTCTTCTTTGTTGGCACAGCCGTTGATTCTTGAGTTGGGCCTTGAGAGATAAGAATCTCTTAACTTCTCCCAAGCTTCAAAAAGAAAACTCAATTATTAACAAAAGTTTGCACCATAAATTAAATTAAATACAGCCTAGTAATCTTATAAAACTTACATCAAGAATAACTGTTCCAGAATGCTCATCTGTATAAAGACCATAATCATATTGTTTTAGCCTTTTTCCAAGAGCTCCTCTTGTTCGAAGGGGAATGTCAGTTTCAGGTACTTGTGATTGGTTAGCCCTTTTTCTCGCATGTGATTTCTTGGGCTCTTGTTATGGCTATTTAGCTACAGCAGGGGCTTCTTCTGGGCATTTGAATGCTAGACGTCTTGTAGATGGCCTTCTTGTAGGTAGCTCATGATTTGGCTTTCTTTTGGTTGTTTTTCCATTTAGCCCTTCAGCTTCAATGATACCTTCTGTTGGCTTTTGTGATGGCCTTTGTGATGACCCTTCTAGTGGCCTTTGTGGTGATCTTGGTGATAGATCTTGTGGTGACCCTTCAATTGGGCCCTTTATTGACAGCTAAGCTCTAGCTTGCCTTCTTTGAACTTGAGAAAAAGATAAAGGATATCATAAATATAACATCAGGCCATTATAAAGGAAAACTAAACACAAATTATTGAAGTTACTAGGTATTATTTTCTCTGCTTCTGCTGAAGAACAGTCGACTTAACTGGCCCTCTAGTTGTTTCGGCCAATCCTTGAGCTGGCTGTCTACCTGGCCTTGTTTGAACAGACCCTTTAGTTTCAGGTATAGTAGGGGCTTTGACGAATTCTTCACGTGTCATACTCTTGACCTGACAAAGACAAAAACATTATGTTAATTAGTTGTACATATCTGTTTATACAAACCATAAAACAACATAAACACAATTGTCATGACTTACTGGGTTTATTGTTATCGATTGAAGAACAGACGACTCAGTTCGCATTTCTATTTGTCCTTCTCCAATTGTTCATTCACTAGGCCTTTTGATTAGCCTCAACTGTTTCTGCTGCTTCCTTAATTGACAGCCTTTAGTATTGTGCCTTGCTATGTGGCAAAAAGAGCACTTCATCTTTACACCTGTCCTACTCATCCTACGCTGACTTGAGACCTCTCACTCCATCATTCTTCATTTTCGCTTTGGTCTTCCCATTCTCTTCTTTAGTGGCAAAGGCTGAGGTGCTTCGTGATCTATTGGCTCCCAGAGCTTGGTACCTCTAATTGGCTACAACATACATTGGTATGAAGTAAGATATCTCGGTTTCTTGTACCAATCATCAAGGTAGTCTTCTATATTGTGGCCCTTCAATTGAATGGCACATATGGCATGTGCACAAGAAATTCCACTTACTTGCCATGCTCTACACGAACACTTTCTCATATCTAAATGGACAACATACTTATCAGAGCCCTTCATTATCTCATATCATTCATCCACATTCCAAATAGGATGACAATATCTACTTATAGCCAAGTTCTCATCCAATTTTTTAGCAATCCTAGGACCACATTGCCTAGTCCAATTTGTAGCCTCATCCCTTTGTTTGTGCAGCCGAGTCATAACCATAACCCTTATGTCTTCAAGTATCGAGATAATTGGTTTGCATTTGGCATATATTATCCTCCCATTGAATGCTTCACAGATGTTGTTATTTATGTTATTGCACTTGAATTCCTCACTGAAGAATGCCTTACACCAATACTTTGGTTCTATTTGGAATAGTGTATCATAACCTTCCCTTGTCAATTGAAGCAATTCTTCTTTGGCCATCCTAAAATCAACCATATTTGTGCTCTTTGCTAGCTACCAAAATTTGAACTGCAGCTTCTCCCATTTATAGTTCTTTCCCCAATTTGCGTATATGTGCCGCGCACACATTCGATGCTCAGCATAAGGCAACAACTTCGCTATTGCTGGAACCAGTCCCTGCAATAATTCAAAAAAACAAAAAAAAAAAAGAAATGTAAGCAATGGCATTCTTCAGTATAGCTTCCCTAAATTGTTTTGCATATTGAAATTTCATACCTACTGACAAAGTAGGAGAGGCAACGGATGGATCATAAAAATGAAACTTATTTTTCCTTCTCCTTGTATGCACAACTCCTTCATCTTCTTCAAGCTCATCTTGGGAAGTAACATTCTCAAGGCTTTTTTCATAATCAGTCTCCTCACCAACGGCAACAGCATCTACAGGGCCTTCGGCCCTATTTGGAACTTCATCAGCTACCTGCAAACTGCAAATTTATCTGTCAAAAAATCCCTTTGCCTTTTTCTTGATTGTACAAGCTCCTCGTCATCGTTATCACTTGTGAAATTTGCAATAGGCAACCCTTCATCATCATCATTACTTGATTCAGCTACTTCCCAATCTAATTCAGTGATTGTGACATCACCTATGTCATCATCACTATGGTGAACTGCATCTGCGCTCCTCTCCTCTCCATCATGTTTATCTTGCCTTTCTTCGACCCCAACCTCAGTACTACCTTGAATACCATTTCCTTCTTATTCTATTTGGGCGTTTTCTTCATCATCATCTTCATCATCACTTTCATTGTACTCAACATATATTTTTACCTCTTCACCGTGAGGAGGAGGCCATAAATGTTTGCAAATATATTGTGTCGCATTATGGAGATAAAAAAAGACCCCAAGGAAGAGTGGTACTCCTCAGCCCGGATTTGGCTAAAAGAATGAAAAGATCATAATCAAAGGGACCTATGAGACGCTTGAGGATGCGGCATTGGCATCTACACAAGGGAGTAACCAAATAGACCAGGCTGCTTTTAAAATGCAGGGCCTTAATAAAATAATCGAGCCCTAAGGCCAAGCTCAACTTCTCCACCTCACCTCATCGGATGAGCTGAGTACAAGCCCATTAGAGTCAGCCCAATGAAAAACGACGTGGCGCCACTCAATGTGTTGGCTGAGCCTTGCTCAATTTAGCTTTTGGTCGGACACTCAAGTGATCCATTTTGCTCCGATTTTGGCACTTAAGTGTACATTTCGGTGGCTCGGTTAGGACTTCTAAATGACGAAAGAGCCGATGAAAGAGTCGAGCCGAGCTAGATTTCGATGCAACATTTTCCGATTTTGAATGTAGGCACATGACGGTGGATGGACAGGTCTTTGTATGATTATAGATGGATTTATGGAATGATATGACATTCCAGCTTCCACAATGTAGCCTTACTTGACCTTTGCGGACACGTTAATTATGCAGGCTGTCTGTCTTTGTATCCCACGTGTAATCACTACCATGGACTATCTTCTTCTATATTATTAAGAGAACATCTCAACTTCCAAATGATCATGATAATGTTTTAATTCCTTCTCGAGGAAAAGAATAGCGAGTTGATGATGCGGAGAGATTAGATGAAGGGGTAATTTTATTTCAATACATGCCATAACCTTAATTATGGTTAAGCCACAGTAAATATTCTAACGTTATTCTTTCTCTTAGTATGAAGATCAACCGTTGTGGACCATTCACCCCGTTTAATGTGACATCTTCAAAATTCAACCCTATTTAGAATACAATAAGGGGTTTACTTCTATCAATTCGCAATTAGTAGAATTAGACTTTAAATTGGTTCATGAACCATTCAAGAGTATTAAACTTATTGGAAAAGATAATTTAGGATTTCGATGCAGAAGACCAGAGAACTCAACCTTGGATTGATGATTTGACCATAAGGATCGATGAGAGATAATATTAAATCATTTCACACAAATCCGGGAACAATTATTGATCAATTCGATAATAGTATATAATCGAATTGTGGGTTATTCCACACAATTACTATATTAACTTCAAACAACCCTAAACCAATTTCGAAACAAGCAATTGACCCCTCACAATTACATGATAGCCGAGGATCATCCATGAATTGAGGATTGATATTGAATCAACCACGGGTCAACCTCGCGAAACCCCTAAAAGATGCCCATTGGTTTTAATTATGATAAGTCACATTTGATAGATTTCAATTACATCTGGTTAAGGATATCGGACTTTAAAGGATTAAGTGACCACTATTGGATATTACTTCATCAAATTCCTTAATTATTGGTAAACCCCGAATTTTTGGATAAGTGAAATTGGGCCGAAAATTAGAAGCCCAATGGGCTGCACACCCAAGTTATGCCCAAATTGGATGAGTTAAGTCCAAATCCAAGCCCTTTGTGCTTGAATAGTGTACATACTACTGGACCTTCACTATTTTCCAATTTTATAGGGCTTTCTGTGTTTTGAATCTCACAAAACTTCCTTGATGAAAGTTGTTCAAAAAATCTTGATCTAAAACATGCTCTAATTTCAAATGTTTCTGAGGTGAATGGTTGGTACGAAAGCCTATTCTTTTACTGCATAAAAACTACCCCAATGCAATAAAAATGGTGTCTTGTTTGTCTTCTCGATTTTTTTATAAAAAAAAAATTGCCTTTGAAATATGAACATGTTTCCTTCACAAAAGTTGTAGAGGACATCCATGTCTACAACATATTAAATTTCAAAGTTTTTTTTATGAAGATTTTCATATTGAAATGGGTTTTCTTCTGTGTTCATTAAGACTGTTAAGCAGACAAGATTTTTGGGTTGTATTTGGTCATTTTCTGCTCTTAATACAAATTGATTTAGGCTTGGATTCCTTACTAAAAATGTTAGTTGGAGTCTTCTCTACAACATATTAAATTTTAATAATTTTTCGAATATGTTTAATAAGGTAATGATAATTATTTTGAAAATTGCACAAAACAATTCTTCACATTGGAAGAAGAGACACACCCAAAGAGTGGGCGGCCTAAGGGGGGGACAAAGGGAGTCCCATGGACCCTCCAAGCCCACTAATCCTTTTTTTCATAAAATATTGACATTTAATGCAACCAAATATGTGAATAGTGCATGAATAGTGCACAATCTTGATGAAATAACTAAAATGCCATTCCATTGGACTAAGGACAAAAGGAAAAAGTGAGAAATTAGATATGGAGGTGACGGTACAAGTAAGAGTGGGCATCCAAGAGCTTGAGGGAAGCCACCTAGCCTACCTAACTACCCTAAACCTAAGCCTGTCCATTCAAGTGCCTAAATCCCCTCATTAATGTAAGAATTTTTCCTTCTTAAACAAGCCACCTTGATTGATTGATATGAGTCAAAGAAGATGTGGATTTGATGGGCATTAATAAGCAAGATTTCTCTTTGTCTCTCTTCTTCCTCTTGCCCCAAACCGCCGGCCATCCTCCCTCCCTCTCATTCTCTCTCTCATTTCTTCGATTTTACTCTCAATCTCACTGTTCTCTCCCTCCTTGCCATAGCTGAACCTCCCCTCATCCATTTGCATCTCTTTTTGCAAGCTTTTCTCTTCATTTTCCCTTTGTTTTTCTATTAACGACAATCATCCTTTGAACCTCGACACTACACCACCCTCCACATGCCATTTCTATCACTATAACCAAGCTTTAAAGCTGAGGAGGCCACTACCTAGCCCCCACAACAACTCCCTCTTGCTCATTTCTTCTTCGATTTGGTCCCCCATGAAGTCCGGAGGCCATGTCGACACCAAGCCATCGCCAAACCACTTGTCACTACCAACACCTCGGAGGAGAAAATAGGTTTAGGGGTATTGCCTAAAAGATGAATCTAAGGTACATAATTAGGCACGAGCTTTCTCAAGACCATACATTGCTTGACATTAGGGTATTCTTAACAATTTGTAATAAAAAGTCGTCACTAGCCTATTGGAGTTGGCTAGAAACTAAATGAAGGCATGTGAGTGTACCTCACTTCCTATGTAACTAGAGAATCTAGGGTGAATGACTTAATTACACTAATTAACCAATTAGTTCCATTTCGGTATTTAATCTTATTCATTTTAAAAATGATTTTTGTCAGACAATTTGGATTAACTTTTGACCAATCCATTAACATATGAGGTGATCATCTAGGTGCGAAATTATTAAAATAACAATTAATAACCAAGGAAAGCATTAAATAAATTGCATAGGAGAGCAAAGATTTAATATTTTAGAGAAGACAAATGCTAATCCTAACTAGACTAAAGAGAAGCCAAACTCACTATATCAATATTGTGCATTTAAAGGCATTTGTCCCTAAGGACAATTGAAACTCTTAGGTAAAGCCCTAAAGGCTTAGTCAAACTTAAACATAATTTTAAATTGGAATACTTCCATTTTTTAGGAGAAAATAGCCCGAAAGATTAATTTTAACATTTTTGAAGATTTTTTTAATTTTCTTAGAATCTTTTTGAATTTTTTGAATTTTTTTAAGAAAAAAATAAATTTTCGAATTTCCCCCAAAAAACTAGATTTTACAATTTTTTGAAACTTTTAAAAATCGATTTTTTTTTTTAATCTTTCTAAATTTTTGAATTTTCGGAGGAGTTTTTGAATTTTTATTATTTTTTGATTTTTTGAATTTTTTAAATTTTTTAAATTTGTTGAGATTTTTAATATTATAATATTCGAGGGAGCGGGTTCGGATCGGAAGAATCCAATCCAACCCGCTAACGTAGCCCAAACCCAGATCCAACCCAGTCGGATAAAAAATATTTTTTCTAACTTTTTAAGATTTTTTTTAAATTTTTTAATTTAATATTTTTCTTTCTTTTTTCTCTACACCTTTTGTCTTCTTCCCTATTTCGTCTTCTTCTACTGTACTTTCTTTTCTGCCACCCGTCCTTCCCGAAGCAACTTTTGATTTTTTTTTTTTTTTAAACTTTTGGGTGCACTTTTTCTCTTACTTTTTCTTTTGTTTTTAATTGCCTCTTCCCCTTCGTGCGTTCTACTCCTCTACGTCTTCTTCAAACGTCTCCCTCCATCGTCTGCAACTTATTTCTAGAAACTAAAAACTCTTAACACCAACACTTCTTTGGCCGCTGACTGATATTCTACACAGGCCATCGACGACGAAAGTCTGGTGACAACGTCGGGTTTGGCCCACTAACCCAGCTCGCGACCTGCTACTTCGCAACGGACCAGTTACGACGGAGGTGGTGCACCAGC
This sequence comes from Eucalyptus polyanthemos subsp. polyanthemos, assembly GCA_017140185.1. NCBI lineage: Eukaryota > Viridiplantae > Streptophyta > Magnoliopsida > Myrtales > Myrtaceae > Eucalyptus > Eucalyptus polyanthemos. The sequence continues at coordinate 16,890,944 of CM029463.1, read as the reverse complement.
AAGATGCCGCGTTTCTAAGTCCAACCGAGGCGCGACGGCGCGACGGCGCTGCCTTTGACCAAGCCGAGCCTAATGCTTAGCCCTCGTCCGACCGGTGGCGACTCGATGGCCGCAAGCGCCGCCACCTATGCCCCGGAACAGAAGAGATCCGCGGCCGCTCGTGGGTCGCCACAAGAGCGGCCGCGGGTCGAGTGGAGTGGCTATGCCTGGGACTTTAAAAAATCACAGGAAGAACCTCGACTCTGGTTCGAAGCGACGAAACAGGACTGGATCTCATTCAGACATTTTACCGAACAGGAGGAGTGCTCTATCAAAACGAAAAATTCTCGGCCCAAGAAAGATCGGGATCCGCGTCGGGACTCTTGATGGCTAAACTAGGGCGCTCACGACAGGCGATGGCCAGAGCTCGCGTGAGTCGAACGGCCGCAAGCTCCGGCCCGGTATGCTCGAAAATATGGCGAAAAGAGGGTTGGGGCTTACCGGTTTGGCTCAAGGGCGTCGGCTGGGAGAGGTCGTCGGACGGTGGTGGAGTGTGGTTGAGTCGCTAGATAAGGCTCTCTTGTACTCGACCCTCTAAACTCTCTCTGCTCCCCGATCTCTCCTCCTCTCTCCCCCTCGCTCTCTCTCTGGATTCTCTCTCGACCAAGGCAAAAACTGAGCCTCCCTCACTCCCTCGAGCTCACACTCTCTCGAGCTCGCTTTCCTCTTAGGCCCGCTCCTTCTCAGGACTCCAATTGGGCTATATCAACGAGGCAGTGAACCTGGATTCAAGCCTACAGACATTAACGGCGAATCTGTATCCGCTGTGCCCGCAGCCGGAACTAGCTATGGGCATGCCCCGACACCTGGACGATGGCCTGTTGACCATACTCATGCAGAATGGAATTGGTGGCCTTCCAGTGCACCTCAGCTGGAAGTGGGTCGAAGTCGATCCCATTCCAAACGCCGTTTTGGCCAACAGTGGTGGTCACCTCGAGGTACATAGGTAGGAATTAATGTTTCATCTTTCAAATCTCCCCCATAAATTTTGCAAGAGAGGTCCAATTTGTTTCGAATTTTGGTGTGTGAAGTGTAAAGTGTGCCTTGGTTTATAGATGCAGATACGACAGAGGTCTTTATGGAAGGGACATTGTTATTACACAAACTATGGTACATATAGTTCTTCTCATTACCATAAAGCTTATTTGCAACTAACTTTTTCTTTTTCTCGACACTTTTCACGCAAGGTTATGAGCAATGGGAAGTACAAGAGCATTCTGCATCGAGCTTTCATGAACAACAAGGCTATCAATCTCTATATCTAGTGGACCGTCGCTGGACACAGTTGTCATGCCAGTGGAGCAGCTGGTGGATGGCGAGAACAACTGAGCGGTGTACAACTAGATGAAGTACAAGGACTACTTGGAACTTCAACAGAGCAACACACTAGATGGGAAATCGGGCCTAGAATGGGTAAAGATATAATTTTGTGCAGCCTGAACTATTATACTGTATTATGTAAAAAGTACACGTGTGACTAGGTTCTCCTTCTCGACTGTTTAAACTCTCTGGAGTGCAACCTCATGGAACATTTAATATAATGTGATGCAAGGTACAAGCGCCAACAGCACTCATGTATGTAAACTGATCCTTTCTGTAATGTAAATTCTTGATATAATAAATGGAAGTGATAACTTCATAATGTTAGATTAAACACCATCAGTTTTTTGTGCTGTACCAAATCATGATGGTTGGTCAGCAGGAGCTAGCAGATTTGTCTGTCTAGATTTGACCGGAAATGGTCATTTAATTAGGCTGAAAATCTTGGGTACTCGCCGTAACTTGAAGAACTCGTTTTGAATATAATCTCCTCTAAGGAATAATTGAACTAGTTAGGCTGAGGCAATGCGCTCTACCCCAAGCATCATAACCACAGAGGCATCCCGGGCCTATGATTGGGATGGCTAAATAACTGGACCTATGAAATCCAAGTCTATTCAGTATCGATGGCATACTGAGAGGGTTTATAACCACAACATTCAATTATCACACAGAAGTATTAGTTCTTGAAGCAAATTTAAGCATAATTCAGATGTTTCAGTAGAGGACTCACTAAGTTCGGATAGCTCCCTTAGTCTCTGTGTTTGGTTCCTTCCCTCTCATTACGTCAGAAACATCTTGGTGAATCAAAGTCCAATATCTTCAGGTTCATCGCAATATCAACTAGAATAGCTCCGTTCTCATTGCCTTGATGATAGTGAACTGTTTGGGCCAATCTAGTGATTGCAATGGGTTGTGCCCATTGACTACAGTAGCAAGGAGGTCAGTCAATCTCATTCCCACCCGATTCCTACTTCTTTATGCATTTTCCAACACCTCTATGCTGTGTAGGATTTCAGTTCTTATGCTGTTAGTCTAGAGTCCCAAAAATGGCTTTTAAGATGATACAAGAATCTTTCATTTATAGCCAACAGTTTTGGGAAGTCAATTCCTTTTCCTTTTCCCCTGTTTTAGGTGCATTTGAGCTTGTTGATGTCACCGTAATGCACGATGTGATTTGAAGGACATGGTTATTTTGGCATGATAGAATAGAAGAAACATCACTGTGCAGATCTTGACAGAGCAACGGTTTTAGTACTGATTACGATCTCACTTGTAGTTATGGCCACTTTTTCCCTAATTTATAATTTTGTCGATTCAAACTGAATCAGACATTGAAACGTTAAGGATTCTTTCGAAAATGCGAGTTTACTTCCCTAAGTTACGGGTATTCTTAATAAGGTATTCAAGGGTTTCTTTGCTAGAATATCATAACAAGAAAAGACTGAAATTTTCACTTTGTGGTCCGTGTACACATTCTTTGTTTTCCGATCGGAATCCAGCAAATTTTGGAAGAACAAAAGGCGCAATCTTTCACATGTCCCCGTAAGGTCTTTCAATTCCAGATTAAGAGATGACTCTCATACAAATGCCATGATCCTCTCGTATTCATATGGGATCAATATAAACATAATTGAAATTACAGAAATATCATCGAGGCAGTAAATGTGAAATAGTTATTTCATTGGCCGAATATTTCTTGTGCCTGCTGTCGCTTGAAGAACTTGCTTCGGATGCAGATGTCTCGTCAAAAAAACCAGGCTGTTTAGGCTGAGGCAATGTGCTCTCACTGCTCAACATCATAACCACAGATGACATCTCCGGTCTATCGTGCGGATTATTTTGAACACACAACAAAGCCACATGGATGGATCGTAAAACTTCCACAGGGTTAAATGTGGATGCAATCAATGGATCGACGAGCTCCATAAACTTTTTATCTCTTGACAGTGTCCAGGCCTGCATTATTGTGTTAGTCATCTAGAATAAGAGTAGAAACTAACTGAAGATAAATAAGCAAAGAGATCTGATAAATCTTTACGCTTACATATCCGAGAAGGCTTAAATGCTTGTCAGGATGATTGAAACCTCGATTTCTTTTCCCGCTCACGATTTCCAGTACTAAAACGCCAAAACTGAAGACATCTGATTTAACTGAATAAAAGCCGTTGATGGCATACTCTGGGGACATGTAACCACTATGCAAAAAAGTTATTGAAAGGAATGATTAGTTCTTGAAGCAATTGGACCAAAATCAGTGGAGATCATTTGTCAAGAGAACTCACAATGTTCCCACCACTTTCTTTGTATTTGCTTCGCTCTCATTACCTCCGAAACTCCTCGCCAAACCAAAGTCCGATATCTTTGGATTCATTTCATTGTCGAGCAGGATGTTTTCAGCTTTCAGATCTCTATGAATAATTCTTAATCTTGAGTCTCGGTGAAGGTATAGGAGCCCCAAAGCTACGCCGTTGATGATAGTGAAGCGCCTAGGCCAATCCAGGGAAACACCCTTCTCTTGGTCTGCCAAATTGTAGGCGTTATGAGTTATGAAATGGAAGCTTCTTCACTCTTTTTTGATGACAAAAGCAATTAAAATGTAGGGACTGGAGCGAAGCAAACCGAAAATGAAACAATCCAAGCTTCGGTTGGGCAAGAACTCATAGATCAACATCATTTCATCTGCTTGAATGCAGCATCCCAGAATCTTGATGAGGTTTCGGTGTTGAAGTTTGGCGATGTAGGCGATTTCGTTCCTGAACTCAACCTGTCCCTGCCTAGAGTTTTCCGACAGCCTCTTCACAGCAATTTCTTGGCCATTCTTCAGAACACCCTAAAAGATAGAAGTTTTTTGGCTCCTTTTTCGATTGTGCATTTGGATATTTACGAGCAGATTTAGAATTTCAAAAAATGAGAATAGTCACCTTATAGACAGCTCCAAAGCCTCCCTCTCCGAGTTTGTTGTCTTCAGAGAAGTTACTTGTCGCGTTCACTAGGGTTGTGAGGTCGAACATAGGTAAGTCTAGATCTTCACTACGTCTTTGATGGGAGAATCCAAAGATTTGTCCTACAAGTAGAAATTAAAGTGAGTAAATTCATCAACTAAAGAGAAATCATAATTGAGATTTAAAAATCCCAAAACAAAATTCAAAGCAACACACATTTGGTTCATTCATATTTTTCAGGCCAATTGATTGAAATTTTCAAAGAAGAGATGATCTGATGAAACTTTGCATTTGATGCAGAGCAGCAACATTTAAAACCTATGCTAACAAGAGTTAAAAACGACTCTTGTGATCAAGAAAAGCATCTTGCTTGGAAACCGTAATTTTCTGATAAAAACGATTTTACCATCTCTCCTATACTTTGTGAAAACAGCCGCGATGCCAAGAAGAAGCACCGCGGACAGCACAGTGCCGACAATGATGCCCGTGCTTTTCCTTGCGCCAGGATTTCCACTGAAACTGCTGCCTTGATACACATTACAATAAATTGAAAATAGAGTTAGTAAGAGTCCGACAGTTATTTCGAACTCATTCTCTTCCTCGGGTCATCATATCGAAAGTAACTCAGGGTTCGAACACGTACCAACTTCTGATGCAGCCATCCTTACGTAAATACCCTGGATGTTCTCGTTGACCTGTCTGATATCCATCAGATCACCGAACCAAAGTAAGCATCCACTTCCTTGCCCTCTGATATCCAAGTTTGAATAAGCCGTGCACGAGCAGTTCCTCAAGCATGTCTGCTCGCATTCTTGAAGGTTCATGCTCTTGTTGAACCACGATTGCCTCGTGTCAGGCAACTTCACTTGGGTGTACTTCAGAAATTTATCTCCTCCTTGGCAATCCAGTTTCGTCCTCCGGACACACCCGTTTGACCAATCCCCAAATTCCCAGTCGCTAGGGTTTTTGGGCACAAACCCTGTCAAGCACATGCATTTTGGAGAGCTAGCAATGTTGCAATTCCCATTCCCTCCACATGATGCATAAGTGTCACAGTCATCTGTTTGAGGAGACGAATACAGAATCCAACCCTTTGTCCGGTCTACCCAAGTGAAGCGCTGAACGATACCATTCTCATTTAAAACCAGCATCGACGGGACGGAACTTTTCAGAAGATTGAAGTAATAGTAAATTTCATTTTGGTTGAAGACGAAGCCAAACCTAAAGACTGGATTTGTCCTCAACTGAGGGATCCCGCTAAACCGAATGCCGTTCCAAGGTCCCGAACTGGACAGCACTACTGATTTGTTCATCAGGATCATCTGCGGATATCCTGAAGAATTGAGCCTATATGTGAAATCACCCGGTGAAGGGTCATCCCTGCTTTTCCATGAGGTCAAGTACCGGTCCAGGCCTTTTGCTCGGTCTATACCAAGCTTCATGCCAGCCAAAAACGAATTACAAGGGTGATCAAAACTCTGCCAGATTGCATCACCCAAGTCATTGCCATTTCCTTCTTTTACGACGAAATTGGCGGAATCCAAAAGCTGTGCAATTGGATTCTGGCCTGATCTCGACACATTGGAGGACCAAACAACCCCATCGGTACGGTTCAGGAGAGTCAGTACACCCTGAGGAGTGAGCTTTAGGACTCCTGAAGAGTCATTCAGGGGATTTTCTCGGTTTGCTACCCAAACCACCCTCCCGGCCGATAGCTTCTTGTACCATATGCCCACATACCGGTTCTTGGAGCTGCCAGGGCTGAAGAATCCTAGCTCAAAGTTCCTGCCGGCAGAGACTATCGTTTGGCCATCTGTGATGTTCTCGCCAGCTGAAATGGAGTCCAGCGCATAGCTCATCTGCAACACAAGGGACATGAAGCACAAGCTATGTAGAAGAATTGGAAGGCAGGATTCCATAGATGTTGTTCAGCTGATACAGTACTAAACTGACTTCTGATTTAGGAGGAAATCAAAGAGGAGAGGCAGAGTAGAGGCAGTTTGGCTGATTAATCTCTTCTGTCTGTGCGTTGCTCTATGAAACAGGAATTAGCCACAATGTTGGACCATGACCACATAGAATGATTATTAAATGATGTGCAAAAGCAACAGTCGATGAAATTATAACTGAGTTTCTGCTGGTAAAACAGCATCCAAACAACGTTTTCAAGCTTAGAGCCACCCTTGTAAACATTATCGCGTGCCTCAGACGGACAACAAGTGTGCAACGAAGGCATCATTCCATATCTGCAGCAACGACAACAGCAGACAAATGATTGGCTTCTAATGTGTCACCAATGGATCTATCCGGGGATATTAAGATGATGGGCAGAGGAGGAGATTATATCCGTGAAATAACAGATATCTATGCTTGCACGTTAACAGCATAATACTGATTTGTTGGACTTTGCAATTGGTGATTTTTGTACGGATGAGTATGTCGTGTGTTTGTTTTGTAAGTTGACCCCATAACCTAACTTCAAACGTGCTCAAGTTGCATTCTGTACGTTAGCCTACTGAAACCGTTCCCATAGGTTGGAACACGGTTGTCGTTTTAAGTGAACGGCGGTGCCATCACACTAGCCGTGCTACACTTAATTTATTGAGAAAAAAAAAATTACTATTCTTTTGACATATGACACAGACATTTGCCAAAGTTTACCGTTTAAATCACTTTTAGTTTCTTTCTCAGGTTTGTGCGTATCGCGTAGGAAAGTTATAGTCTCCGAAGAAACAGAGATATTTGTGACATCCGAAGACGAACCTTTGATTTATTTAATTCTCGTTCTAAAAAATTACACCTGGTCTTTATTCTCCATTTGCACTTTTCATGGTCAAGTCTGAGATTGTTTTCAAATTCTCTTTCACCGTCTCAATACTCGATGCCTAAGAATAGAATGAATTGAGAGGATGAAAAAGTAAAATTTTAAATTAATGTCTTGAGTTTGAGCATTTATAAAACACGATTCACTTGGAGGATACGAATTTCTTGGCTTTATGCAGGAGGAGCCAAATTCTTGTTTATCCATGGTGGGGCCCAAGGTTTGGGCACACGATTTCCACATCATGGTTTTCTTCATTTAGCCGTTGAAGAAAAGAAGAACGAAGCCGCGTGAAGCCTCTGCACGTGAATGGAAAGTGGTGGGCTCAAGGTCAAAGATTTGACCTTGGGCACACACACGTATTTCATGCGTGGGTTTTTCTTTTACCCGATCAAGAAATAGAAAGAAGCATTTTGCCGCGTGAAGCCAAAATAGGAGGTGGGCCCAGGTCAAACTTTGACCTGGGCACACATATAAAAACATAATCTAATTTCTCTTTATAGGAGCTTGCATGAAGTCGGTGAAACCCTACATAGCTGCAACAACCACGATCTGCGATTTCTAAAGCCACACGCCCATGCCGAAGAGGTACTACCACCCGATCAAGAAAAAGAGCCACGTGCGTTTTGGTTTTTGAATTTGAACGCATGGTAATTTTGTGCCGTAAGTTTATATCAAAGTGAGTTGTTTATTTATAAATACTTTGGGTTTGTGGTTAAATTTAAGTGTGGGAAACACTTGAGCGTGTGAGTGATTGTAAACTTTGATTCTCCGACTATAGTAGATTATTGTTGCTGGCTCTCCCTATGGACGTAGATACCAATATTTGGACCGAACCACGTAAATTTCTGGTGTCATTATTTTTCTCATTTATTTCTCTAGTGATTTCGTATTAACATAAATTGCAAAATACTGTCGTTTTCGCATATTATATCACAATAATTGGTATTAGAGCTTGGGGTTGGATTTCTTGATTGTGATTTGGAGCTTTTGCTTGTCTGATTATTATTTGGGAATTATGTTACTATAATTATGTCTGAGAGGAAATCTAAAATTGACAAGTTTAAAGGGAGCAACAACTTTGCATTATGGAGCATCGAGATATGAGCATTATTGACTACATAAGGTTTGACCAAGGCATTGGATGGTGAAGATGAGTTCCCTATTATCATGAAAGCCTCAGAGAGGGTAGAGCTAATGGAAAAAGCAAAGAGCATAATCTTGTTAAATTTTTCGGATGAGGTCTTAATAGAGATTGCTGAGGAGAAGGATGCCGCAGCATTATAGGCAAAACTTCAAGCGCTCTACGTGAAGAAATGTTTGAACAATCACTTGTATATGTTGAAGAAGAGGTTTCAATTTAGATATACTAAAGGTACATCTATCATATCCCACCTAAATGAATTTAATAAACTAATGATAGATCTGAAGAACGTCGGTAAGGTACTTGATGATGAAGAACGGGGCATGATGTTGTTAGCCTACATAGTCATGTGAACACTTTACTGATTCACTATTGCAGGGGCGTACTACAATTACCTCAAAAGATATAAAGTCTGCCTTATTCTCTAAGGAGTGGTAGAGAAAGTTGCGAGATGACGGTCTGGCAAAAGAAGCAGTGAAAGCATTGATGATTTGAGGTAGAGAACAATATCAAGAGCCTAGTAGCAGTAGAGGTAAAAGCATATCAAAATCACGACATAGAAAGTTCAAGGGACGCATGAAGTGCTTTGCATGTCACGAGAAGGGGCACATCAAAAGAGATTGTCCAAAGCAGAGGAATAAGGCTAATAGGTAGAATGCCACAAGTAGTGTGGCAAATATTGCCGAGGGGAGCAATAGTGATGCAGAAGTTGTTTTATGTGTGACTACTACTTCATCAGGAGACGAATGAGTGCTAGATTCGGGGTATTCTTATCATATGACACCTCATAAGAATTTTTTTATTACTTACCAAGTTGTAGATGGTGGTTGGGTTCTCTTGAGGAATAATGCAGTCTGTAAGGCTGTGGGGATAGGGACAATTCGGGTTCGGATGCATGATGGGGTGGTGTGCATATTGACAGATGTGAGGCATGTATCGGAGCTCAAGAAGAATCTTATTTCTCTAGGGACATTTGATGACATTGAGTGTAAGTACACCGTTGAAGGTGGAGTATTGAAGATCTCTCGAAGTGCCATGATAGTGATGAAGGGGAAGAAAGTAAATACTCTCTATCATCTACTGGGAGAGATCGTGACCGGAACCGTCGCAGTTTCATTAGGTGAGTTAAACTCTAACTTGACTCAGTTATGGCATATGCGTTTAGGGCACATGAGTGAGGCAAGTATGACGATGCTGAGTGAAAGTGGGTTATTGAATGGTCAAAAGATAGAGAAATTTGACTTATGTGAGTACTGCATCTATGGGAAGCAGTACTGAGTTAAGTTTACTACAACTATTCATTCGATCAAATAACTAGTTGAATATATTCATTTAGTTGTCTGGGGCCCATCTTCGGTTCCTTCGAAAGGAGGTGCCCGATATATGCTAACATTTATCGATGATTATTCGAGGAAGGTATGGGTATACTTTTTGAAGCACAAATATGATGTGTTTGATCGGTTCAATAAATTTAAGGCAGTGATTGAGAAGCAATCAGATAAACAAATCAAGTGCCTGAGAATCAATAATGGCATGGAGTTATGTGGTAAAGAATTTACTGAGTTCTGTGAGAAAGAAGGTATTGTGAGACACAGTACAGTACTTGTGACACCACAACAAAATGGCATGGTAGAATGGAAGAATATAACTTTACTTGAGCGAGCTCGATGCATGATTTTGCATGCAGGACTTGGTAAGGAATTTTGGGTTGAAGTGGTAAACATGGCATGTTACCTGGTTAATCGATCTCTATCATCTGCTATCGAGTGGAAAACTCATGAGGAAGTATGGTTGGGGAAACCTGTCGATTATTCTAGATTACATATATTCGGATGTCCTACGTATACTCTTGCGAGTGATGGTAAGCTTGAGCTGAGGGCGAAGAAGTACATATTTTTGGATTATGCACATGGGGTGAAATGTCATCGGCTGTGGTGCACTAATCCCAGATCACCCGGTTTTCTAATCAGCAGAGATGTGATCTTCGACGAGACTGTAATGCTTCAACAAAGGAGTTCTAAGACACAATCAGCAGAAAAGACAAATCATGGTGTTATTAGTGAGGTAGAGCTTCAGGTGGAGACTCTAGAGACCTCGAAGGTAACTGAAGTTGAGACTATAGATGAAGCCGCAGTTCCTGAAGTCGGTGATAGTAGACAATCAACATAACCACAACACACTATAGCCTCAAATAGACAGAGAATGCACATTAAATCACCGGTACGTTATGATTATACAGATATTGCTTATGCATTGATTGTAGGTGATGAGGTGGAGACAGATGAGCCTTCGTCTTACTCTGAGGCGATGGCTAGTTCGAAATTGTCGCAGTGGGTAGGGGCTATGAGTAATCACTCCATCGAAATTAGATATGAGAGCTGGTCAAAGTATCCAAGAGTTAAAAGATTGTCGGAAGTAAATGGGTCTTTAAATGGAAAGAAGGCATTCCCAATGTCGAGGTAGCGAGGTATAAGGCAAGACTTATGGCGAAGGGATATACATAGCATGAGGACATTGACTACAATGAGGTGTTATCTTCTATGGTAAGACATACTTCTATTCGTGTTTTACTTGCCTTAGTTGCTTCGCAGGATCTCGAGTTAGAGTCGTTAGATGTGAAAACTACATTTTTTCACGGTGAGTTTGAGGAGTAGATTTATATAAGGCAACTAGAGGGATTTGCTATTCCAAGTAAGGAAGATCATGTTTGCTTATTAAAGGAATTTTTGTATTGGCTGAAACAGTCTCCTAGGTAATGGTATAAACGTTTTGATATTTTCATGGGTAGTCAAAACTATTCAAAAAGTCAGATAGATAACTGCGTTTACTTTAGAAAATTGGAGGATGGTTCTTTGATTTATCTACTTTTATATGTTGATAATATGTTGATAACAGCTAAGAATATGTCTGATGTTGATGTGCTAAAGATGTAGTTAAATACTGAATTTGAGATGAAAGATTTAGATGCTGCAAAGAAAATTTTGGGTATGGAGATTTTGCGTAACAAGACTGCAGGAGTTTTACGTCTATCTCAAAAGAAATATATTGAGAAGATTGTGGCACTTTTTAATATGCAATCGGCAAAATCTGTAAGTACACCTTTAGCGAAGCACTTTAAACTTTTAGATAAATTATCATCACAGACTAAGAAGGAGAAGGAGCATATGTCATGTGTTCCTATTATAGTGCCGTGAGTAGTATTATGTATACTATAGTGTGCACTAGGTCTGATATTTCACAAGCTGTGAGTGTGGTTAGTCGCTATATGAAGCGTCCTGGTAAAGCTTATTAAGAAGCTGTGAAGTGGATCCTTATATATTTGAAAGGGATAAGTGGATCAATGATAGTGAGACCCTTATTGGGATATTTGAAATGTTGTAGACCTTTAGCATGGTACGTGTTTACGCTAGTGGGTGGTGCGTTTGAATATATTGCCTTGTCTTCGTAAGGTATAGTACGACACTAACCTTTGTAGCAAAAGAGGAACATTTGTGGACATACACTCGTGATGTGATAACCAAGTGAGACCTAGTTTATTACAAGTGGTTTTGTAACACTTTATCCAAGATGTCTTATTAAGGATAATGTTACGCCCGGCAGACATGATGACTAAGACTTGTAATGTTGTAGACCTTTTAGCATGGATGATGAACGTGTTTGAAGCTAGTGTCTCGGTTTGAGTGCAAACATGATTTGTACAAGTTTCTTTGCTTTATGTAGGAGGAGCTGAATTCTTGTTTATCCATGGTGGGGCCCAAGGTTTGGGCACACGATTTCCACGGCATGGGTTTTCTTCATTTAGCCGATGAAGAAAAGAAGAATGCCTTGTCTTCAACTTTGACCTTGGGCAAGCGTGAAGCCAAAATAGGAGGTGGGAATCATGACACTAACCTTTGCAACAACCACGATCTGCGATTTTGAAGCCGCAAAAGAGGTGCCACCACGCGATCATGGTTTTAGTTTTTGAACAATGCAGTTTTTGTGGACATGAGTTGTTTATTTATAAACACTTTGGGTTTTGATTAAATTTAGGTGTGGGAAATACCATGTGATAAGTGGATTATTGCAAGGTGCGATATTATATCACAACATGAAATATGGACATGCGACATACTTTTCGAGGAAACTCAAAGATTCTTTCCTTGTGGGGATGAGAACCTGATAGGAGCAATTTTGTGGTGGGGCAATTGTCGGAATTACATTGCATAACATCATCGTGAGACATCGACCGGAGTGAGATATGTCCCGGAATGGAAGAAAAATATGATTTTCTTGAGTACTCTCAAATTTAGTGGGGTATTGGTACATTTCAAAATATGGTGTTCTAAAGGTCATTTGAGATGCCTTGGTGATGATGAGAGGAATCAAGCACACTACTCTATATGAGTTTCAATGGGGAGAGTGATGGATTTCACTTGAAAACATTGAGTGGATATGTTTGAGAGTCTGAATTGCAGGCATATTTTTTGGGACACATTAGCCAAAGAAGCATCGAGGTTCTAAGTGAAATGTAACATCCTCAATTTCGATCCCTGTTTGGCTTCTGACTAGTAGGCCAAGGATTGGCCACATGATAGGTTAAAGGAACTACTCGCGGATCGGCCAAAGGACCGCCTGACTTATCCAAGAGAGTGATTTTGACTTACGACAAGCATCTCAAGGATGGCTTTGCCACGAACCTCGGGTGCATTGGAATAGTCATTCGCCATATTCTTTGGAAACCAAAATATAATATTCTAGAACCCCTTAGTCATTTAATGAAAGGGGGTGATTCATCACCTTAGGTGACCTTGAGAAGATTTAGTAATGATTACCAAATATTTGCCTTGAGGATTAAGTTGACGAGTCATAGCACAAATGAACCAAACAATGGAAGGTTTAAGAGAATTTAGCTTAGGGAGCAAATTCTTGAAAATAGGCCATGCGAGAAATATCCAAATCTAATGATTACAAAAATCCAAGTAAACCTTATCATCATCTTAGGTGTCCATCTTAAGATTACGTAATAATACCAAAATATTTGCCTTAATGAATAAGTTAGTAATTTGTGGCTTAAGTGAATTGCCCCGTGAGCAAGAATAGCCATGAAAAATGTGCCAAAAATCCAAGACTTATGATGGCCATATCTTAAGTATTAAATGAAGGGATGAATCACTAGCTTAGGTGGCCATTTGAGGATTTGATCATCAATACCATAAGATTTTCCTTGTAGATTAAGTCAAGCCATGAAATTGTGACTTACAAGCTTTGGTGGACCAATTAGGAGTGACTTGGAGAATAAGTAGCACATGTTCCTTCGAGGCTAGTCATTAAATGAAGATGTGACTCACTAACTTAGGTGGCACGTGTCCCTCTCTCCCTGTGGTTTTCTCGTTTTGGGTTTTCCATGTAAATCTTGTGTCTTGTGTAATTTCGATTTTCCTTTTATCCTTTGCTACTTGTGCTTCGATTGGTGCATCTTTTGGCATTTTTCCACAACAAACCCTCCGGGAACTCAAGCACTCGAATGGAAGTTCCATCGATATATAGCTCTCTCAAAGCTTCCAAGCAACCTATATCTTCTGGTAACTCTTGCATGAAGGTGCAGAACTTGATATCCAAATAAACTAAGTTCTTTAGCTTGCTAACAGGAGATTTAGTGAGCCAACGACAACCTTGATGTCAAAATTGATGCCAAAAAAAAAAAAAAAATGTGCAGGTATGCCATCATAATTGTTTCCAGCACTTCCAATTGCTGGAGGTACGCCCAGACAAATCAAGAACGATCAATTTTGACAGATCTAAAGCTAGTAGGGTGGAGATATTGTTGCACCCTTGCCATTCAAGCCACTTTAACCTTCGAAGGAAAAAGTCCTCTCTGGAGCTCTTTGCACTCTGCTTTTATGCTTTAACAATAGCGTATAAAAATGTCAAAATCCTGAATATAAACAATCAGAACATCAATATAAAGAAGACGTAAGACATAAAATAAAATTGGAGGTGAGGTACGGATATCTGAATCTCCTTAAGGTGATTAGTTCCTGCCAAATGTGCTCTGCAGATTCACAAACTATGCTTTCCAAGATACAACACCTCGAACCTGTTTGGATTAGCACTATGCAAACAGACTTAGTCGAATTTCAATTGAACCAACACACTCAGAAAAATCAGAAGAGTAGAAAGTATTTCAAAGCCTTTGGAATCGAGTCGGAATTATAGAAGAGATTTTTAGTTTTCATTTTGAATTCAAGAGATCCGTGAACTCAATAATTTTATACGTAAATGGAAAAGTTTAAGAAATTTTTATTTTTTTTCACTTGGATTTTCTTCCTCAACAATCTCCTCCCAAGGAATTTTAGTTGATAATGCACAATTCATCGTTTTTTCTCTGATTTTTACCATAGACATGTTTGAAGCATGTTGATTCTCTATAAGGATCATATTTCCCAGCTTCCAATATGTAAGAGGTCATTGTTAGTCCTTTCCACAAAAAAGAGAAATATCTCTCATATTTTTATCTAAATCATCATATCTTCTCTTCAGGATACATTTAATTTCCTTAGATTTCTCTCAATCCATCCAATGCCTCCTTCCAAAACTCTATGGGCTTTCCATGAACAACAACCTTAATAACCAGAGGAATTTCCAGCAGCTTCAAACTTAAGGATAATTTTAAATATTTGTCCTTATTTTTCTCGGTTTTCTTTCTTATTTTTTTTCTTATTTGCTTCGATTGGTGCATCTTTTGGCATTTTTCCACAACAAACCCTCCTAAGGGAACTCAAGCACTCGAATGGAAGTTCCATCGATATATAGCTCTCTCAAAGCTTCCAAGCAACCTATATCTTCTGGTAACTCTTGCATGAAGGTGCAGAACTTGATATCCAAATAAACTAAGTTCTTTAGCTTGCTAATGGACATGACAACAACCAGAGGTAATGCAGAACAATTTTCCAGGGTTAGTCTCTCTAATGGAAAACAGGAGATTTAGTGAGCCAACGACAACCTTTTTATGCCATCATAATTGCTTTCCAGCACTTCCAATTGCTGGAGCCAACGACAACCTTTAGGATACGCCCAGACAAATCAAGAACGATCAATTTTGACAGATCTAAAGCCTTTTTTTTCTTTTTTCTTTTTTCAAAGCCTTTGGAATCGAGTCTTCTTTTTACATGAATTCAAGAGATCTACGAATCCAGAGATACATGAATTCAAGAGATCCGTGAACTCAATAAATACATGAACTAAAAGATATATGAATCTAGGAAATTCATGAATTCAATGGATACGTAAATGGAAAAGTTTAAGAAATTCATGAATCCAAAAGAGATACGTGAATAGAAAAGATGTATATTAATTTATTGACATTTGTTGATCCATTAACCATAATTATAACATGCTCCGCTTGAAAGGTTCACTTGGATTTTCTTCCTCAACAATCTCCCTCCCAAGGAATTTTAGTTGATAATGCATCCACAATTCATCGTTTTCTCTGATTTTTACCATAGACATGTTATGAAGCATGTTGATTCCTCTATAAGGATCATATTTCCCAGCTTCCAATATGTAAGAGGTCATTGTCTAGTCCTTTCCCACAAAAAAAAAAAAATACTATATCGAGAAATATCTCTCAAGTATTTTTATCTAAATCATCATATCTTCTCTTCAGAATAAGTTTAATTTCCTTAGAGTAAGGTTCTCAGTTCAATCCATCCAATGCCTCCTTCCAAAACTCTATGGGCTTTCCACGTAAAAATGAACTAACAACCTTAATAACCAGAGGAATTCCTCCAGCAGCCAAAATAATTTCACATGCCAAAGAGGAAAATTCCTTTTTAAGAAGTTTTTCTCTGGTCATAATTCATTTGTTTTAGTTCGTACTTTTCAACGAGAATGTTAACAGTACTGCTGCTTGTAGGGGTCACAGGCACCTCATTATACTTGTCAACAAGATTGCTTGTCACAAAGATCACGATGATCCTGCGCCCAAACCAAACCAACTTAGATCTCCAGCTGGTGAACTGATTTGTTTAAAATCACTCACATCATCAAGGATAATGAGAACTCTCATATCTCTAAATGTGTACTTGATAATTTTGGTACCTCCAGTAGGAGATTAATATATTACAATCAAGCTTTACCTTCCATTGTTTTAACTGTGGATCACATTACCGTTTGTTCCTAGTATTACTAAAACATATACTAAACATAAGTAATTTCTCATTTGTAGTAGACAATTTTATGTGTAATAAAAACACTCGTTGGTATTTAAACATGTTATTTCTAGTATTATCTCCTTATTGATGAAAAATAATCGACCAAACCAAATAAGGGTTAATTAGCACCCTAAGACAAAAATAAGAGAAAAAAGATGAAAAAAGAGAAGTTTTAAAAAGAAATCAGAAAAAAGTAGTTTTAAGATTAATAATTAGAGAAAAAAAAACGAAAAACAAAAGGGAGTGGCTGGGCATTGGCAATCACCGTCAACTCCGGCAGCGAACTTGAACTTGATCCCCTCTTAGGATGCATGTAAGTAGTTTCAATAAATTTTAGGATTTAGTAACATGATTTCATACGTCCGAGAGGACTTGAATTGGGGAAAAACCACTAGATTCGCATGTTCTTGGTTTGTTTCGTCTTCAAGTAACTGTAGGGCAATCCTGTAAGGTGTCTCGCCTGAGATAATGCTGCAAAGTGGGGCTTCCAAAAGCGAAATAGCCAAGAAAATAATTTACCCAATCCCTTTAGAACGTTTTTCTTTGGTAGTGGCCATTTTTTTTTTTTTGGGGGTTGTTTGATCGCCAATAACTTATTAATTCATAAATAATTCGCCTATTTTTCCAGACTTCTTTTGGTCATTTAAAACGATATATCTTTGTGGTGAGATTTTTATTAGTTTGCGTCTCATACGCCTTAGAGAAATACATCATCTTGTATCTCAAAATTCGCGTGAACCTGTTACATATAGAAAAAATGACTCATTAAAAAGATTTTGATATCATAAAAAAATCTCAAATTATACTCACTATAATATAAATATATGAAAAAAATTCCAAATAAGGGCCTATAGTGCCCTCATTTTCTTGAATAAGGACCTGAAGTGGGTTTTATTTAAAAAAAAAAGGCTTGAAATGGTCGTATCAATCTAAAAGAATAGCCTAAAGTGATTATAGTTTTTTCAAACAAGGGCCTAGCCTTGTAAAGGTATTTTCCTCCAAATATAATTTAAATTTAATTATATTAAAAATTAAAAATAAAAATTAAATAATTAAGAAAAATAAAAACACAAATGGGGTGGCGACAATGGTAGGCAAGGTTGCCGACACTTGGCCGAGGGCTAACGACCCTCGCCCACTAGAGACAAGGCCTAACAGGCCCTAGCCTAGTGCCCCCAAAACTAATCGGCAAGGTCCAAGGGCGTTGGGTGAGGGCCAGTGACCCTTGCCTAGATTTGGGAGAGGGTCGCCCCCTTAACTCATCTCTAGTGAGGGCCAGTAGGTCCTCATCTCTAGTCAGCGAGGGTCGCCGACTCTCGCCTAGGCATCAGCTGTCACCGTCATGCTGCCGATGATGCATGGCAACCATAGGTGGGATGGAGCCCTCCCTCCCAAAAAGAAAAAACATAAAGAAAGAAAAATGGAAAAAAAAATTCAAAATTCAAAAGATGAAATTGCCCTTCACGAAACAAAGAGTTTGTACCCTTATTTGAGATTGACATAACCACTTCAAAATTTTATTTGAAAAAATAAAGGCACTTGGAGCCCTTATTTGAAATAATGTTCACTTCATACTCTTACTTGAGAAAATAAGAATACTTTAGGCATTTATTTAGAATTTTCCCTAAATATTTTGATTTTTTTTAAAACTTGGCCAATGTGACATAAATACTCTAAACAATGTCATAAAAAACCTAAAAACTATATTAGTGTGACAAATATACATTGGACGGAATTGAAATGGAAGGTATATCGTCACATGTGTATACTTTTGGACTTCTTCTCTACACAAATATATGTTTCGGGATATAAAAAATATATATATATATATTTAGGGAAATAGATGAATTTTTTGGGCATTTTACTGTTCCTGCGTCACCATCAGTATCATCAATGTCTAACTCGCCACGTCCTTTCTTCCACTGCTTAGGGATGACCGTCAAAATATACGAAAGATTGCTTTAATTAGGGTCGTTGTGAGGGAGAGAGAGAGAGAGAGTAATCGAGGGTAGTTGTGAGAGCTAAAATGGCCTTTAATTCGACCAATCTCCATGTCCTTTCTTCCACTTCTCGGGGACCACCATCTAAATATACGAAAGATTGCTTTAATTAGGGTAGTTGTGGGAGAAGGAGAGGGAGAGAAAGAGCAATTGAGGGTAGTTGTGGGAGTTGAGATGACCTTTAATTTAACAAGTCTCCACATTCTTTCTTGCTCAGGACAACCATCAAAATATATGAAAGATTGCTTTAATTAGGGTAGTTGCTAGGGAGATAGCCTTTAATTTGACAAGACCCTTTCTAGCCAATTCCCTCTTCCAATCAAGCAAAGAGTCGCCAATAATTTAACTAAAACTGACAACTCTCTTGATGAGGCCCAAACGAAAAGCTTTCCTTCAATTAACCCATTGAGAGCCAAGGAGACAGGTGATCTCGATGATTTGCCACCGTGGAGATTATATATTAAATAGCAATTTTTGATAATATTCTCTTTATTAACACATTAGATTTGGGCTAATTTAGACTCTTATATCTAATTAATATTAATCATTAGTTCAAAATAAGTCTTTGACTTTTCATGTATAATCTTTCACAGACTTGTTGACAAAAAGCCATTGGGGCGTCCCTATAAGTGAAAAAAAAAAAAACTAAACTTAAAAAATAATATTGAAGTTGTTTAATTTTTATGCCAGCCATAATTGTCAGAATAGAATGTTAAATTGCTCCTACATTGAGAAGTTCTCTTCATAACTAAGTTGATAAGAATCTTTTGCATAAAAACTACCTAGTTTATGATGAATAAGTGCATATGAAAAAATTATCATGTAAAGTTAGCATTGTCCTAAATAAAAAAGCAATTCTTTTTATATCTTGTATATTCATGGCACTTGACGGTATTTGCTAGTTGCAGGACTTATAATTTGCAGCCTTAACTATACCATAGGGTGCATAATCCCAAAGTCATCTACATTAACCTGTCAAAATTTCTGCTCTTAAACTTTGCATAGGGTACATTATACAATCTCAAATTTTGCAAATAGTAGCCCTCAACCTGATCCGCCAGGGGCCGGGACACCCTTGCTTGTGGCAAGCGAGAGTCGGCCAATGAGCCTTGCCACTCAATTGGGAAAAAAAAATTATACAATCGGATACATGATGTTTACGCTGTTCGCAAAAGCTCGGCCCCAACACGCCCACTACATTGGGCAGATCCAAAGGCCAACAATGGCACCAACTTTGTCGTTCGCTTTTTGGGATCTAACCCCACTTGCATGCAATAATTCTTAACTCGAGGATTCGATTACAATGTAATATTTGATTTCTCGTGCACGCCCATTTTGAATTCTGACTGGTTTGGAAGAAAAACGACGTACACGAGCTCACCACAGGCAACTTAACAACTGCAAGTCAAGATGGCGTCGTCTTATTTGGGAGGCGAGTTCGTGTAAGATTTAAGAGCAGCCGCCAGTTTATCACAGAGAAAACAAGATACATGTTGTCGTATTCCTTCCATGAGCCGTGTGCATTGAGCAAAACTTTAACTTGTGGTCCAAAAGATGTAAGACAAACTAATGTCTATGAGCATCTAAAGATTAGGGAATGCAGAGTCTTCTCTTCCGTCTGCAACGCAAGGTGGAGGGGTAAAGGGAAAAACTGGCAGCGATGCTTTCAAGCACTGTATGACGATGAAAGCACACAGGCGAGGCCAACCTTTCTTGGACTTCTCTCCAGAGATGAAAGTGGAATTGCTCAGGTCACATGAATCTAAATAATTATACCATTTCACACTTTGTAAGAATTGGATGTACTTAGTTGATCAAAATTTTCTTTTTAAAATACATTTTTTTCTCTAGTGTTGTAAAATTAATGCAAAAATTGACAGGATCCTGCAATTAAGGGCGCAAATGCCATTCTATTCGTGGACCTTATTTCTGACTAGAAAAAGATTCCTATTTATGCTTTTTTGATTAAATTTTGAACAAAAATACTTGTTTGATTACAACACATAATTTCTATTCCTAGAACATAAATTCGTTTGATAGATCTTCTTAAATATCTCCCTCCCAAGTGGTCGGCAGGGGCCAACAGGCGGTTGGCATCAAGGGCGAGCAATGAATAAAGTTTCAATTTGTCATTTCTATTTCATAAATAAATAAAATAGAAAATTTCTACTTCTTATTTTCGTTTCAAATATAATTTTGGGCTAAAAATTTGTGCCGAAAGAAAAAACTGTTACCAAACAGATTTTTATTTCAAACCTATTCCTAGGAACAAAAAAATTTTTTTAAAAATAGATAAATAGATTGGATACTACTTACAACCTAAGTTAATACAAAATTACTAGAGAAATAAGCTAGGAACAATAAATGACATCGAAGATCATGGCTCGGTCCCAGAGTTGGTACTTATTCCATAGTGAGAGCCATTAGCAAATAATTTGCTAATAATCGAAGAGTCAGAGTTACAATTGCTCATACGCTTGAATGTTTCCCATAATTAGATTAAGTCCAAACCCAAATGTTTATAAATAAATAACTCAATTGGATGTCAAATTCACAACATAAATTAATTTCCACGTGTCTTGCTCCAATCCCTGGCCGAAGAACAAACTATTTCGGCGTCCAAGAAAGAGTCGCCTGTTCGGCTCGTTGGTAATCCTTCCTGGAGTCCACTATACGGCTTAAACAAGAGCTGCCCTTTTATCTGTCTCTTTTGTGCGACTTTTGCGTTGAACAAGAAAGAGATGTCCACTTCTTGGTCAAATACTCATACTTGGATAAAAAAAGTAACCACCGAATTTTTTTTTCTGAACCTTGGATTTATATATATCCACTATAATCCAAGATTATTATTTGTGAAAAGGCAACATCGGATTTTGAACACATCAAAATCCTCCAATAGAAATGGGTGTCGTACACGACACAAACTCGAGACATTAATAGCTAGTGCTTGAGGATCCGATAGTTAGATAACAATACTATATCATATGTAAATGTGAATCATAATATCACAAGATATGGTCCTAAAAATCTCGTTAAGAAAGAATAAAGATGTCTTAACAAGTTAGCATATTAATCATATAGTAGATATTAAGGAAATTGCGTTGTAAATCTTGGAAATAAAATGCACCAGTTTTTTGTTAGTCAAATTGATCAAACTACTCTGTCAGAACTAAAAAGTTTTCTCGTTTCCATCGTGCATGTAAGCACAAATTTTCATGCTAGATATTCATTTGAATGACCCAATTAATGTTGCCTATAGTTACATTAATACATATATATTTTTCATACTAGTTAAATTAAATAGATGATCAAGATCACCAAGCAATAATCATTTTCAATTTTATTTGAAAAAGCAATCACTTCCAATTTTGGGTAATATAGGTAAGACAACATCCACAAACATATTGTACCTTTGAAGAATTTTTCGTTTTAGTTTTTAAATTGCCAAAAGAGGAACAATAGCAAGATTTCATTCTCTACTATTGACCATATTCTTAACCTGGGAAATTCCTACTCGGCAAACAAACTTTTCGCGGTCAAATTAACGATTTTCAAAAATCATAAACAAGCGTCAATTCGATGGTAGTTGACTTCGGCATACTGGAGAACAGAATCCAGTGGCAATGCTTATGCCATGAATAATCATTAGCATGTATGCACAAAATTGCATAAAAAAATGAATGAGTTGTTATAGATGAAGCCAAATATATTTAGGGTTTTTTTTTTTTTTTGTCTTTTCTATCAGATTTGCTTTTAGGTTAAAAGTGATACATTTATATTAGCGACGGCAAAACTTTGGCCGTCAAGACGCTGAAAAGGAATAATAGAGAGGTAAGAAAAAGAGAGAAGAAAAGAATGAGTTTTTTCTTTATGGGGATTCTCAATCTCTTTGTGTCATGATCTTGAAAGATTATAATCGTTGTATTCCAACTTTTTTTGAAGTTTAGTGGATTCGCAAAGTGCCTCTACGCGGAGACGTAATCTAGGTTTGGGTGGACTTCATTAACAAATTTTCTAGCGTGTTCTTTTGATTCTATTATTTTATTATTATATTATGCTTGATGAATTGTTTGTGAGCGTTATTTTTCTAGAATCGACGTGTGATTTCATAACAACTGGTATCAGAGCTTGAGTTGACTAATGGAGAGCATCGAGGGTTTTTCGGTGACGTTCAATTGAAAGAAAACACGATGGCAGAAGATAAAATTAGAATCGATAAGTTCGATGGGCAGGATTTCGGATGGTGAAAACTACAAATCGAGGATTATTTTTATCAAAAAAATCTCTATGCACCACTTGAGGGTTGGAAACCCGAGATGGCGAAAGTGGATCCGACAACAGAAGCCATATGGAAAATTCTTGATCGAAAGGCATTAGATGTGATTCGTTTAGGGTTGAAAAAAAAGACAGAGTACCACATCGCGAAAGCAAAAAATGCAAAAGAAGCTATGGATATTCTAACGAATATTTATGAGAAACCATCCACATCAAATTAGGTATTTTTGCTGAAGAAACTGGTTAATATGAAGTTATCTAATAGAGGTTCAGTGGCATAACATATTAATAGTTTCATGTAGATCACGGGTCAATTGGATTCCACGGGCATAAATTTAGATATGAAGCTTCAAGCTTTATTATTATTATTTTTTAATGTTCTCTTCTAGAAAGCTACAATATTGCGATGCAGGAAATTTCGAGCACTATGAAGGATGATTTAACTCTTGATGATGTTATGAGTAGTATCATGGATGAAGAGATGCGAAGGAAAGTCTCAAGTAGATTGCATCTATATCTTCAACGGCACTTGCAATGGAGAACTGTGGAAGAAGTAAAAGTAGAGGAAAATTCAGCAGGTGTGGCAGATCACAATCAATGGGTAAGAGACAAGTTACAAAAGATGAGTGTTGGTTTTGTCACAAAACCGGACACCAAAGGTTTTAGTGTGAAGCCTATAAAAAAAAAAGCAAGATGAGAATCAAGGAGCTAATGTGGTTAGCGATGAATCTTTGCTAGATAACTTGTGTTTGTCTACAGGGTTTGACTTAACAACAAATAAATGGTTTATTGATTCTGGTACTTCTTTTCATTGCACCTCGCAAAGAGACATATTTGATGATTATACCGGTGGAGATTTCGGACAAGTGGTTGTGGGAAACGGCCACATGTGTCCCATTGTTTGGAAAGGAACTGTGACTATGAACATATTAGGTGGATGACATCTAGTTTTGCGTAAAACTAAACATATTTCGGAATTGAAGAAAAATCTAATTTCAACTAGTAAACTTGATCAAGAAGGTTTGGTAACAACTTTTGGATGTGGAGAGTGGAAGATAACCTTAGGGGCAAGAGTAGTAGTAAAGGGAAAGCACAGGTACATTTTACCTTCTCCAAGGAGACAATATCAGTGATATGGTTGCAATTACAATGGCTACAGGTAATTTGTCTACTTTTTGACATTATCGTTTGGGACATCTTGATGAAAAATGTGTAAAGCAGTTACACTCAAGGAAATTACTTCCAGGTTTACAAAGAGTTAAGTTGGATTTTTGTGAGAGTTGCATTTATAAAAAAAAAAAAAAAGTTGTTAGTTTTCAATTGAATGAGCAACAAAATAAAGACCAAGAAGTTAGAGTTGGTTCATATTGATATATGGGGACCTACTCAAGAACTCTCTTATGGTGTTAAGAGATATTTTATCACATTCATTGATGATGCAATAAGGAAGACTTGGGTCTATGCTTTTAGAGAAAAATAAGAAGTATTTGAGATGTTCAAAATGTGGAAGACCATGGTAGAAAAAGAGACAGGTTATCAGATTAAAACTCTAAAGTCTGATAATGGTGGTGAATACACGAATAAGGAATTTGCAGAATATTTGAGTCGAGAAGGCATACATGGGTTAAAGACTGGTTTTAGAACTCTTCAAGAGAATGGTGTAGCTACAAGGATGAAAATGACTATTCAAGAACGTGCGATATGCATGAGACTACACGCGGGTCTCTCACTACACTTATAGGCTGCCACAATTGATGCGGCTGTTTATTTTATCAATGGAAGTTCATCTAGTGCATTGGATGGAGAAATACCACAAGAACGGTGGTTAGGTAAAAAGATTAATTATTCACATCTAAAGGTGTTTAGTTGTATTGCATATGCTTTGATTAATAGGGACAATAGGAAAAAGCTTGATGCTAAGTCCCAAAAGTGTGTCTTTTATTGGATACGGTAGTGATGAGTATGGCTATAGGCTTTGGGATTATGAGAATAACAAAGTCATCCACAGTTGGAATGTGGTATTCCATGAAAAAAAGATGTACAAGGATCGTTAGACAGAGCACGAGAAGGTAATACAACTAGAATATGTTGAATTAGACACAATACCCATGAAAATGTTTCAAGTAGATCAAAGTGCACCTGAAAGAGAGGTTCAAGATGAGTATATTATCAGTGAAGAGGTAGTTCAAGAGGAACGTATTGCTTTGGAGCAAACTAACAACCCTGAAGTACTTGTAATGAGGAGGTCTACATGTGTGAGAAAGCCAAAGGTAATTTTTGATCCATCGGCTAATATTGTTCTGAGCCATGTTTTATATACAAATTCAGGGGAACCGGAGACTTACAATAAGACAAAGGTAGACATTTCTCACTTGCAGTAGGAGTGTGCTATGAAAGATGAGATGAGCTCATTACTTTAGAACAAAACTTGGCAGTTAACCAAGTTGCCAATAGGTAAAAAAGTTTTATTAAACAAATGGGTGTACATGATTAAGAATTAAGTAGATGATAGTATTAGATACAAGGCGAGACTTGTAGTTAATGGCTTTTCTATAATAAAAAAAAAAAAAAAAGGGATTGACTATTCTGAGATATTTTCACCTGTAGTAAAAATGACATCAATTAGAGTTCTATTTAGTATAGTTACAGTGGAGGATCTTCATATTGAGGAGTTAGACGTAAAAACAGCATTTTTACACTGTGACTTAAATGAAAAACTATACATGGCACAACCTAAGGGTTTTGAAGTCAAAGGTAAGGAGCACATGGTATGTTGCTTGAAAAAAAGCTTGTATTTAATGGTTTCATGAAAAAAAAAAACGGATTTGCACATTGTGAGTCTGATCACTATGTTTATTTTTGCAAGTATGATGATGGTGACATTGTGTATCTCTCTTTATATGTGGATGACATGCTAGTGGCTAGTTCCAATATGAAGAGAATTATAGAAGTGAAGAAGATGTTATTATCACAGTTTGCTATGAAAGACTTGGGAGATGTTAAGAATATTTTAGGCATGAAAATCATTAGGGATAGGAAAAATAAGAAATTATGGCTGTCGCAAGAAGACTATGTGAATAAGGTGTTAAAGAGATTTAACATGGATAAGGCAAAATTGGTTATAACTTCTCTAGCAAGTCACTTCAAACTTTCAACGATATGTGTCCAAACACTCAAGCTCTAAAAGATGAGATGGCGGTAGTTCTATATGCATCAGCAGTGGGGAGTTTGATATATGCCATATTGAGCACAAGACTAGACATTGCACAAGTAATGAGAGTTGTGAGTTGATATATACAGAACCCAAACAGAGAACATTGAATGCAGCGAAATGGATATTGAGATATCTAGTAGGTACTTCCAATTACTCACTTTGTTATGGTGATACATCTCTAGAGTTGCACGGTTATGTAGATGCAAATCATTCTGGTGATCGAGATAGTGGTAAGAGTACTACTGGATATTTCTTTACGTTGCAAGTATAGCACTGAGTTGGGTATCTCAACTACAAAAAGTAGTGGCTTTATCGACGATAGAGGCAGAATACATGGCGATCACAAAAGCTTCCAAGGAAATCATGTGGTTACAAGATTATATGGAGGAGCTACATAAAAAATAGCCAGTCAGTACACCGTGGAATGATAGTCAAAGTGCAATACACTTAACAAAGAATACAGCTTATCACTCATGGACTAGACATATCAAGAAACATTATCAATTTATCATGTCAGCATTGAAAGATAATGAATTAAAGCTATAGAAGATTGATGGCTTGAAGAATCCAGCTGACATGTTGACCAAGATAGTAGACAGAGAGAAGCATATTTTTGTACTACTACCATTGGTATTACTCCATGTTGATTGATGAGTAGTATTGCAGAGGCACAAGTTATTCAACTACCAATTTTGAAGAAGATGGATGCAAAGTTGATTGGTGCTTGGGTATATTTGTCTTCAAGTGGGAAATTGTTATAGATGAAGCCAAATATATTTAGGGGTTTTTGTTTTGTCTTTTCTATTAAATTTGCTTTTAGGTTAAAAGTGATTCATTTATATTAGTGATGGCAAAACACTGGTCATCAAGACGCTGAAAAAGAAAAATAGAGAGGCAAGGAAAATGGAGAAGAAAAAAGTGAATTTTTTCTTTATGAGAGTTCTTTTTTTGCCCTAATCTTGAAAGAAGATCATCGTTGTATTTCCAACTTTTTTCAAAATTTAGTGGATTCGTAAATGTCTCTACGCGGAGATGTAGCCCAGGTTTGGGTGAACTTTGTTAACAAATTTTATGGCGTGTTCTTCTGATTCTGTTATTTTATTATTATATTCTGCCTGGTGAATTGTTTGCAAGCATTATTTTTTTGGAATCGACGTTCGATTTTGTAACATGAGTGTGATGGCCAAGAAAATGACCAACACCCAATGAGGGCTATTAATGACACAAGAGGAATTTCAATTTAGTGCCATTTCAGGAAAGATGAGTCTTAGTAGATGTCCCATATTTTAGTAGTAGAATTGACAAGAACATAAACTTGGTTAATAATTTGTTGCAACTTTAGCCTATGATTTCAATTAAGTATTGCAAGATTGGGTCGAGGGGAGTTCTCCCATTCTCACTATGGAGGCCGATGTCATGCAGTTATGCTAGGGTCTATCCTTGGAAGTGGCCCAAGCTCTGCCTCGTTGTCATTTGGATCTAGCTTACCCACTTATGTGGGGTCGGCTAAAACTTTCAGCACCAGTGACATTGAAAAAGCTAATGATAATTTCAATGAGTCAAGAATCCTTGGCGAAGGTGGCTTTGGGCGTGTATACAGTGGCATTCTTGAAGATGGGACCAAAGTAGCTGTGAAAGTTCTGAAGAGGGAGGATCAACAGGGTGGCTGGGAATTTTTAGCTGAAATCAAGATGCTTATGATTTCAAGGGAAAACTGTCGAAAAAAGTCCTAAACATTTTCATTTCATGTCAATTGAGTCAATTCGATCAATTTTGTTTGGAAAATATTGACGTAAATGCCGATGGTACTGCATAGGACCACCACACTGACATGGACAATTTTTCATAATATTTTAACATTTTTGAATTATTATTATTTTCTTATTATTTTTCTTTTTTTGTCTTTCCTTTTGATTTTTTTTTTTTTTATTATTTTGGCTTTCTTCTTTTCCTTTTGTAGATGGCTTGCTAGCTGGCCTCACGCGCCACAAGCGAGGTCCCGCTAGGCAAGGGCGAGCCCTCACAAAGGGAGCCATCACCCAGGCATGGCTCGGCGAGGGTCGGCCTCACCCAAGCTAAATCTAGAAAGGCCGGCCCTTGCCCAAGACAAGGTAGCCTCGTATGGTGTTGGTCGATTTTTTTCTCCATAAAGCTTTGAAATAGGCTCAATCAAAATGTGGTGTTGAGAATGCTAAATAAGATGTGTTAGGATGATGAAATGTAAGCCCTATCATACAAACCCTTATACATTAAGAGATGAGTATTGAAAAATTCCATGTTGTTTAAAAACTTTGAGCCTAAATTTTAAAAGGATTTCTCTCAAAATTAACCTTATCAAGAGCCACCTTGCACAAGGGCCAAATGGAGGTAAGGGTGACTTTTTTTTTTTTTTTTTTGTCAATCATACTTTACTCTTATTCCAACTCTTAGATTTTTGCTCTACCTTCTTGTAGGAGGTAGGAACTAAAACTCACACAAGATAGTAAATCATCCTCATCCCAACCCTCTGAGAATGTGAGAGTTCAAATCTCCCAATTCTCCCTTCTCATGCGAGAAGGATGGCCACTGGGGTAAACTCTAGTGGTTAGGTAATGGTGTCATTATAAGGTGAAAAATGAAGAATTCTCTTGCTTTCACTTGCACCAATCTATAAATGTCTCTAATGCAAATGAACTTAAATGTGAATTAAGTGCCTTAAAGTGATGAAGAGATGCAACAAAAAAAAAAAAAAAAAACAAAAAACAAACAAACAAACAAACAAACGTGATGAAGAGCATCCATTTCTCTATCATGATCACTTTTATCCCTTGTTCACCCCCTATTGAGTTTGCAAATTCATTTTTCAAACTCAGTTGGTGATCATTCCCCACACTAGAGCAAGGTAAATGGATTATGATATTGAGACAACATGATGTTGATTGATGGCTTAAGATGAAGACCCTGAGAGTCCAAAATGATAAATCAAGAGCGGACGGAACCGCAAAATTAGAGTCAGGTGAGTCTTTTGCTCTTCTACAAGTAAATGTTTTAGCGAATAATCTTTTCTGCCTGTATAGGTGATATAAAATGGTGCAAGAGGTTTTAATTGCATGCGCTTACCTACCCCACTTTCTTTAATTTAACAATTTCTTTTTTCCGTAGTCCACCATTTCTCGTACCCATTTTTAATACTTAGATATATGTAAATTATATTTTTATGTCACGTAGAATTGAAGGTAATTATATGGACGTGTTATAGGGTTTTGAGATTTCCCGCTATCTAAACCTAAACCCTGAGTTTGAGGAAGCTGATTTCTCCGTTTCAGTCCTTGAATTTTGAAGCTTAGACTTCGTACGCGTCTTATCACTTCACAACGATCCAACAAATTTTCTTTACCTAATCAAGACTTGTAATTTGGCCATAAGTTAATTGAGAATTTCAAAACGTATTACATATTTAAAGAATCATATGGTAAAGGTTTGGAGATTTGATTTACTTTTCACTATGATCTTGTTCCTCGTTATTGTATACTGAAATTATTGCATGGATTTGCGGTGCAAACCGATGCATTTCTTGTAACATTTCCTCCACCTTATGTTTTCTTCAATTATAATAATACACGCACGCATGCATTCTGTTCATTATAGTCCTTGTTCAATAAAATAAAATAAAAAAGGAATGTGACCCATTCCTTTTTTCTTAAATTTTGCATCGGATAATTAATATATAATGTACATTAATTTATAGCTGCCACTATAATTTAAAACACTCGTTCCAGTCTCGCCACTGTTTAAAGTTTGCGGATAACTCCAAAAGAAGAAATAAATTAAGGAAAAAAAGTATATATTGTTTTTGCCCTAATCCGTATCCCCAACCTTTATATGCTTCTCTTGCTTCGTCCATCCATGGTCACCAACTGAAAGTCTGCAACCATACAGTCCCCAGAGAAAAACCCTACAAAATGTAAAGGGGGAAAAATGCTGGTGCAAATTGATTCTGGAGAACCCTTTTCTCATTTCGATGTTCTCGAGTCCATTTGCTATCATCTTCTTGACGACAACATGTACTGTTAGTGCTCGAGCTACACCTGCTTTTTGGTCACGGAGAGCTGGAGCGAAGACCTCCCGCTAAGTGTCGACGACTCCAAGCACATGATTGTGTACGGTGCACTGCGTGATGCACTCAACTCGGGGTGGGTCCCCTTCAATTTAACAGCTTGATTTTGAAGCACGGTGCTGGTTGGTCGTGCCATCATCAATGATATGTCGGAGGAGAAGGGGCTGGCGAAGAAGGCGGAAGAAACGCGCTATAGAGGTGAGGAGGAGGCCATAAGGCAAATACGCAATGGAGATAAAAGACCCCAAGAAGAGTGGAGCCCGGATTTGGCTCGGGACCTATGAGACGCTTGAGGATGCGGCATTGGCCTACGACCAGGCTGCTTTTAAAATGCAGGGGTCTAAGGCCAAGCTCAACTTCTCTCACCTCATCGGATGAGCTGAGTACAAGCCCATTAGAGTCAGCCCCTGGCGCCAGTTGGCTGAGCCTTGCTCGCTCACAACGGTGGCTCGGTTAGGACTTCTAAATGACGAAAGAGCCGAGCCGAGCCAGATTTCGATGCAACATTTTCCGATTTTGAATGTAGGCACAGTGACGGTGGATGGACAGGTCTTTGTATGATTATAGATGGATTTATGGAATGATATGACATTCCAGCTTCCACAATGTAGCCTTACTTGACCTTTGCGGACACGTTAATTATGCAGGCTGTCTGTCTTTGTATCCCACGTGTAATCACTACCATGGACTATCTTCTTCTACATTATTAAGAGAACATCTCAACTTTCAAATGATCGTGATAATGTTTTAATTCCTTCTCAAGGAAAAGAATAGAGAGTTGATGATGCGGAGAGATTAGATGAAGGGGTAATTTTATTTAAATACATGCCATAACCTTAATTATGGTTAAGCCACAGTAAATATTCTAACGTTATTCTTTCTCTTAGTATGAAGATCAACAGTTGTGGACCATTCACCCCATTTAATGTGACATCTTCAAAATTCAACCCTATTCAGAATACGATAAGGGGTTTACTTCTATCAATGCGCAATTAGTAGAATTAGACTTTAAATTGGTTCGTGAACCATTCAAGAGTATTAAACCTATTGGAAAAAATAATTTAGGATTTCGATGCGGAAGACCAAAGAACTCAACCTTGGATTGATGATTTGACCATAAGGATCGATGAGAGATAATATTAAGTCATTTCACACTGATCCGGAACAATTATAGATCAATTCGATAATAGTATATAATTGGATTGCGGGTTATTCCGCACAATTACTATATTAACTTCAAACAACCCTAAACCAATTTCGAAGCAAGCAATTGACCCCTCACAATTACATGATAGTCGAGGATCATCCATGAATTGAGGATTGATATTGAATCAACCATGGGTGAAACTCGTGAAACCCCTAAAAGATACCCATTGGTTTTAATTATGATAAGTCGCATTTGATAGATTTCAATTACATCTAGTTAAGGATATCGAACTTTAAGGATTAAGTGACCACCATTGGACATTACTTCATCAAATTCCTTAATTATCGGTAAACCCTGAATTTTTGGATAAGTGAAATTGGGCCGAAAATTGGAAGCCCAATGGGCTGCACACCCAAGTTACGCCCAAATTGGATGAGTTAAGTCCAAATCCAAGCCCTTTGTGCGTGAATAGTGTACATACTACTGGACCTTCACTATTTTCCAATTTTATAGGGCTTTCTGTGTTTTGAATCTCACAAAACTTCCTTGATGAAAGTTGTTCAAAAATCTTGATCTAAAACATGCTCTAATTTCAGATTTTTCTGAGGTGAATGGTTGGTACGAAAGCCTATTCTTTTACTGCGTAAAAACTACCCCAATGCAATAAAAATGGTGTCCTGTTTGTCTTCTCAATTTTTTATAAAAATTTTCCTTTGAAATATGAACATGTTTCCTTCACAAAAGTTGTAGAGGACATCCATGCCTACAGCATACTAAAATTTCAATGTTTTTTTATGAAGATTTTCATATTGAAATGGGTTTTCTTCTGTGTTCATTAAGACTATTAAACGGACAAGATTTTTGGGTTGTATTCGGTCATTTCTACTCTTAATACAAATTGATTTAGGCTTGGATTCCTTATTAAAAATGTTAGTTGAAGTGCTCTCTACAACATATTAAATTTTTATAATTTTTCGAATTCGGTAATGATAATTATTTTGAAAATTGCACAAAACCATTCTTCACATTGGAAGAAGAGACACGCCCAAAGAGTGGGCGGCCTAAGAGGGGGCGGCCAAGGGAGTCTTATGGACCCTCCAAGCCCACTAATCCTTTTTTTTTCCATAAAATATTGACATTTAATACAACCAACTATGTGAATAGTGCATGAATAGTGCACAATCTTGATGAAATGACTGAAATGGATCTTCAATTGATCTTAGATAAATAAAAGAATTCGATATATTTATCCAACCAAGAGATCTTCTCAGAGGATAGATTAAATCCTTAACCATAAACTTCGGCTCTGGATTTCCTTCGTCACTGGATCAGAAAGACTGTTAATGAGAAAAGTCTTGAGTCTTAAGTCTTGAATCTTGAGTGTTGAGTCTGGTGATCAGAAAGTCTTCAGACTTTAAACTGACGGTCTGCAAATATCTAGACTAAACTGATAGAAACGTTTTGTCAGCTTCAAAATATTCTGGAAAGATTTCTCCAACAATCACCCCATTTTTGATGGTGACAAAACTTTCCTGTAGATTTAAACAACTTTGACCTGCAAAAACATTTCTCAAGTAATACGGCTATCTCATAAAGATTAATAAAACAACCAGACTCTGCATCCACAGAAAATTGGTTAGTCTTTCATGAGTAATACCATATGACAAAACACTTGATATAAATGCAGATAGTCAAGCATCAAAATCCACAACCAATTCAGTTCACTCAAGTCAAGTCATACTAAAAAACAAACATAACCGCAAAAACAAATTTAAAGTCAAGTTTAAAGTTCGTTCAAATTTGCAATTCTCTCCCTTTTTGTCAACATAAAAAAAAAGGTGAGAAAAGCGTCAGGTCTGCTTGGGAATGCGCACGATCTAGAAATCTCCCATTGACTGGACTATGCCTTCTAGCCTCTTCAAGTCTTCCCTTATATGAGCTACCTCTTCTCCTTTGGCATTGGCTTGAAGTTGTAGAGCGAGGTATTTCATTTTGTCCTCCAGGGTAACTGAAGATGCTTGTCCAGCATTCTTTATGGCTTGAATTTCACAGTCCAAAGCATAGATTTGGCCACGCATTTCCAGAAGAATATCAAGAATACGACGAAAATCTGCAAAATTGTCTGTCTGCGTACTCGCATTTGCTTTCTCAGATGGGGTGAATGCAGACGATGGCGCTTCTATATAATCTTGTAGATTTGGAGTTGACGTATCGTGTCCTTCTTCAGGCAATTGAGAAGCCTGAAACTCTTCTGGGTCTGCTGGAGATTGTCTTAGACCTTCACTATTGGCAGCATGAGATGTGGACCTTTCTTTCTCGCCAACTCCCTTGTCTCTAGGACCTCCAAGGGGAAGAGTGATGATCATGCTCTTCTTGATTATCCTTCTCTCCAGATTCTGCTGCAGACTTTTCTTTCTCTTCTTCGCCTTCTTCTTCAGCTTCTTTCTCCTTCTCTCTCTGCTCTGCTTCTTCTCTGAGCTTGGCTTGCTCCTCTTCTTCTCTTTGTTTCTTCTGAAGTTCTGTCGATTGAGGTACAGAACGTTTGGTTCTTATCAAGGTAGTGATTGTGAGATCTTCCTCCTCATCTTCATCCTCCAAGATGAGTGTTTTCTTCTTTTTGGATGGGGCACCAATGGCCTCCTTTCCTTTTCTCTTTGAAGCAGACGGTACTGGAGTCTTCACTCTAAATTTCTCCATTGCCTTTGAAAGTTCTTTCAGACGCATCTTCGTCAACATCATCTTATCGCACGGTCGAACACAAAGTGAATGTGGAGGTTCAATATTCATGTGTCTGAAGATCTTGGTCACCAGACTTGGATAAGGCAATTGACCCTTGTCCTTTGACATTGCTCTGTACATGTGAAAGAGAATAGTGTGAGGGAGAGAGAACTTCTTCTCTAAGTTGATTGCGTACATCAGTTTTGCTTCAGAATTAGACACATCAGTCTTTGATGTAGACTTTGGCCTGATGCAATTGATAACAATTTTGTGCAACACAATATTGATGGCATGCATCCTTGAATAAATGATTCTTCCCTCGATATCTCTATCTTCGACAAGTTCCATTGAGGCACGAGCAACTGAGACTTTGACTGGTTGATAACGTTCTCGTTCAACTCCAATTATGTCTGCCAACATGTCCACGTCTACCACATAATCCTGGTCTCTAACACTGAATGATATTCTATTCGCATCTATGAAGCTGAGATTCGAATAGAAATACGCAGTCAGTTGTGCATAACCGTCTGTGGTATCAGTGCAGAATTGCTCAAGTTGAAGCAATTTGAATTTCTCCCTTAAGTTCATGTTAACGACATCCAAGAAATCGAAATCGACACTCCTAGGGTTTATCACCCCTCGTTTCAGATCGAAAAACAAATTCTCCTTCCTTTGATTTGAATAACTCCATCCTCTTTCCCTTCACCTTTGCAGCAATACCCATTCTAGGTTGAAAATCACTAAACATTTTATCATCATCGTTTCCTTCAGTCGAATTAGGTCCCGACATACGAGGGTCACTGGGAATATTCGCAAGAGCTTCCTCTGCTTTACCCTTGGGAGCAATTCCCAAATCCTCCATTTTAGATCTACGAGTGAATACTCATCACCCGTTATTCAATTATTTCATTTTAGATCCTATGGTGTGCATTGTCATCATGTTTCCCCAATTCCAAATGAGGCTCATTATCACTCCACCTATAACCATTCGCTATGATACCAAAAAGGGCGGCTGTGACACCCCGAACCCTTCGCAGGTCGTCACCAGCGCCGATGTTACACTTTATTACCTTTTTCTATCTTATACTTAAAACAAGCGTCGTTAATCATAGACATTTTTTTTTAAACGATCGGTCCCAGCGCGACTCATAGCGGAAGCAAATTAAACATCACGTCTCTCCCCCCTACTAACCATGATACAAATACACACCAGCTAAACATCAGGATTTTTATAAACAACTTCGACACTTTGCTTACATATATATATCTAGCAAGATGGGATTCCCTTCGAGTCGGTACATCAAAAAGGAAAAGCTAGGACTCAGCCACGTCCAGCCTAAAACCTAAAAAAGAAACTCTCGACCCTCGACATCATACAGATACGAACTCCCATAAAAAAAGGGTCGACTATCTACATCAAAAAGATCCAGCTTCTACTCATCGCGCACAGGTCTCACACCCAACGCGGTGCACCAGGCGGTGGCGGCGGCAACATCCCTCGCATCACTCCATCCCGACGAACGTGCACAGAAATGAACTCCTGAATGATAGGCCCCCCAGCCAGGCCTATATCGTACATCACAAGACAACGCACTCGAATTAAAGTCAGTCCGGGAACAGAGGGACAGTCTATCTCCACACACTCGACCTCTACATCAGACGATAGACCATAAAATGTACCACGCGTGACGGCAGGTAGCGGCATACTTGCTAATTTGAAATGTTATCCCCAAAAGGGGTGAGTACAACCACTCAGTAGATAGGGAAATCCAATAACAACTCAATGCATCATGCAATTTCACATGCATTGCAGGCATTACTTACCTTGAAGCCAGGCACACACTATCATGCATCATCATGTCACATCACATATCATCATCATCATCATCATGCATATCATAATGCATATCATATATCATATTATAGGTGATCATCACATCACATCACATATCATCATCATCATCATCACCATGCATATCATATCATTTCATATATCATATCATAGGTGATCATCACATCACATCACATATCATCATCATGCATATCATCATGCATATCATATATCATATCATAGGTGATCATCATATCACATCACATATCATCATCATGCATATCATCATGCATATCATATATCATATCATAGGTGATCATCATATCATATCACATATCATCATCATCATCATCATCATTATGCATATCATCATGCATATCATATATCATATCATAGGTGATTATCATATTATCCATTCATTTTTCATCTTTTATGTTTAAGTTTGATCACCACATCACCCACTTCTCATATCATCAATATCATCATCCCTTCGGGCAAAGACCTCCGATAGGGTTCCCAGCATTCCAGCCATCCCATGGCCACCGGGCTTCTGGCCCCCCCACATTCCGGGCATCTCGCATCTCATCTAGCATCACGAGGCATTCCCTTCGGGCAGAAACCTCCGACAGGGCTTCCGGCCTTTACCCTTCTAGCCAGGCATCGCGCACCCACATCCTGGCATCGCGAGGCATTCCCTTCGGGCAGAAACCTCCGACAGGGCTTCCGGCCCCCCACATTCCGGGCATCCTGAATCACCTAGGGAATCTCTGGAATTATGCCACTAGGCCACCAGACATCATCCTCCACCACAACCTCTTACTCACATATCGTTTTCCACTTTCATTATCCTTTTTAATCTTATTATTACATGGCATATGATTCACACATGCATCACAATTTATGATCATACATACACCAATGTCATATAACAATGCATAAAAATTCAATGAAGTTCATGGCCAATAAAATAATCCCTTTTTATTTTATTATTATTTTATTATTATTTTATTATTATATTATTATTATATTATTATTATATTTATTTATTTTCATAAATAAATATTAAATTTAATATCTATGATTTTCCCAAAATCATAATATTCAAAAAATCACTAAACAAATCAATAGGATCACAATTTCATACAAAATTCATGGCCAAATTGAATTTCTCATAATTTCACAATTTCCACAAAATAGCACATGATATTCGGATAATGACCAGAATTGCACAGTTTCCAAATAAATTCGATTAAAATACTCATATGGCCTTCAAAAATTACGAAATTTTACAGGGTGATATCCAACACATTTTCGTGCATTTTTCATGAAGAACTCTAAGCCAAATTATTTTTATATTAATTTATACAACCCCACAAAACGTCTGGAACCACTACCGCATCGTCCAGAACACACATCTCGGAACTTTTTAGATTTCACCCATATATTCTAATTATTTTCCTCTGAAATTTTAGTATGTTATGTATCAAGGTGTCCTTTACAAGTTTCATGAAGAGATCTAGGTCAAATAACCAAAGTATAGTCACCATTTAAGTCCATACAGTCTCGGGTGTCTCAAAATATTTTACCAGAACCATTGTTTCCAAGATCTAGCCGATTCACCAAGATATACTTGTTATTTTTGCTTCAAATTGAGTATGTTGTAGTTTAAGGTGTTACCTACAACTTCCATGAAGAAATTGAAGTCAAATCTTCAACAGAAAGCAACATGCAAACAAGAATCTAGCAAGAGGTCAGTGAAAACTTCACAGATCTAGGGTCTCCGTATAATAGAACTTTAACCCCTCATATCTCCATCATTTTCCACGAAATTTCAGTATGTTATATTACAAGACGTTAGCTACAACTTCCATGAAGACATCAACGCCAAAATCGAACTCCAAAGACCCATGCAAGCTCAAACAAGCTACTGACTCCAACAAACCGAACAAGAACAGTCACACGGTTTGTAAATAATCAACTCTTACCTCGGTTTTTCGCACAAATCACACCTAAAACCGAACATGCAAACACCACAACAAACATGCAAGAGAAGTTACGGACTCCACTTGCCTCTAAGTCGAGCAAACGACGACGAACAGCGGCGGGACACGGCGATCGGACGGCGAACGTACGGCAGCACCCCTCGGCTCCGCCTCCTCTCCTCTCGGTCTCTCCCTTTCTCTCGAGCTCTCTCTCTCTCTCACACTCTCTTTGGACGAATTGAAGCAAAGAACCGGCCACCTCTCTCTCCTCATCCCTTTTATATTCCCCTAATCCCATGATTAACAATCATTGCTTTGCCTAAAGACTAACCAATGCATGCTCTTGACATTTGCCACTTGTCATATTGGGTTTTAATTTGAATTTGATTGGGCTTGGGCTTAGGCCCATCCGGCCACTCCCCTTGGGCTGGTCGAATTCTCCTCTTGGGCTCTAATGGGCTGACTGGCTTGGCCCACCAAGCTTTAGGCCAATGGGTCCAAGGCCCATTCCAAAAATAACCCTCTTTTTCTCTTTTTTTTTTTTTTTTGAATTCCTTCTATAAATATTTCTAAATTTCAATTTTTAATCTTGGCCAAAGTCTTAGGATATTTTTGCTCATTGAAATTTAAATCATATGGCCAAGCATGTATTTTTAATCTTATTAAATTCAAATTTCCACTATCACAAGCACAAATCATCAAATTAAAAGACTAATGGCTAAAACATAAGCTATGGAAATTCTACTACCTAATTAAAGATTTTAACACACCTTAAGGCTCGGCTTTGAATTTCTGGGATGCCACAATTCTCCCCTCCTTAGAGAATTTCATCCTCGAAATTCAAGCACTACTCGCGCCTTCTTGAAATAAATAGGGATACTTTTCCTTTATCTGATCCTCACTCTCCCATGTGGCTTGCTCCACATCATGATGTCGCCATAACACCTTAACCAATGGGATCTTTTTGGTCCTAAGGATTTGCTCCTTTCGATCTAATATCTGCACAGGCTCCTCAATATACCTTACTTTTTCATCCATTTTGATGGCTTCATGATCGAGTATGTGACCAGGATCCGGCTGGTACTTCCTCAACATCGATACATGAAACACATCGTGCAGATTTCCTAACTTAGGAGGTAACGCTAAACGATAAGCTACATCACCTATCCTTTCCAGAATTTCAAAAGGTCCAACAAACCTAGGTGTTAGCTTACCCTTCATCCCGAATCGAGATATTCCTTTCATTGGAGATACCTTAAGGAATACATGGTCTCCTACACTAAATTCCAAGGGTCTTCTACGTCTATCTGCGTAACCTTTCTGTCTACTCTGAGCTGCTCTAAGCCTTTCTCTGATAATATCGACAGCTTCAGTGGTAACTTGTACCAGTTCAGGTCCTGTCAACTTCCTTTCACCCACTTCACTCCAACAGACAGGAGTTCTACATCTCCTTCCATATAATGCTTCATAAGGTGCCATGCCTATACTTTTCTGGAAGCTATTATTATAGGCAAACTCTACCAAATGCAATCTTTCATCCCAATTTCCTTTGAAATCAATTACGCAAGCTCTCAACATATCCTCCAGTATCTGGATTACTCTTTCCGATTGACCATCTGTCTGAGGATGAAAAGCAGTATTAAACTGAAGCTTAGATCCTAACGTAATTTGAAGACTCCTCCAAAAATTCGAAGTAAACATCGAATCTCGATCTGAAGTAATGGTCGCTGGAATACCATGTAAGCGTACCACTTGACTTACATACATGTCCGCATACTTATCCATTGGGTAGTCCATGCGAATCGCTAAGAAATGTGCCGACTTAGTCAAACGATCCACTATAACCCAAATTGAATCATGACTACTTGATGTCCTTGGCAATCCTTGCACAAAGTCCATCGTTACATGTTCCCATTTCCATTCAGGAATATCTAATGGCCTCAAAAGTCCTGCGGGTTTACGATGCTCCGCTCTTACTTGTTGACACGTCAAACATTGAGAAACGTACTTAGCCGTATCTGCCTTCATACCATTCCACCAAAATTGCTGACGTAAATTTCTGTACATCTTTGTACTACCTGGGTGGATACTATAATTACTCTTATGTGCCTCCGACAGAATTTCCTTCCTCAATTCCTCATTGTCGGGAACACAAAGTCGTCCTTGACATCTTACTATTCCATCATCAGAGATCTGAAATTCTGATCTTTTCCTAAAGATACTGATCTTTCACTTTCAAAATCTCTAGGTCGATTCTTGTAGAATTTTAATTTTCTGGATAATCTACGGCTCAATCCTTAATGCACTAAGCATACCAGTAAGACAATCCACTTCCAATTTAAATTCGGAATTTGCTACAGATTCCAACAATTCCCATTCTGCCATCCTCAAACTAGCTATTTCTACAGCCGACTTTCGACTAAGGGCATCTGCTACTCTATTCGCTTTTCCTGGATGATATCTTATCTCACAGTTATAGTCCTTCAATAACTCCATCTATCTCCTTTGTCTCATATTCAACTCTTTTTGTGAGAACAAATACTTCAAACTCTTATGATCCATATAAATCTCAAACTTTTCCCCATACAAATAGTGTCTCCATATCTTCAAGGCAAACACTATAGCTGCTATCTCTAAATCATGCGTCGGGTAATTTAGCTCATGAGGTTTCAATTGTCTGGATGCATAGGCTATAACTTTGCCATGCTGCATCAACACACATCCTAATCCTTTGTGAGATGCATCACTATACACCGTGAAACCATCAGGTCCAGTAGGTATAATCAGAATTGGAGCTGAAGTCAATTTCCTTTTGAGCTCCTGAAAACTCCTTTCACATTCTCCATTCCACTCAAATTTCACATTCTTTTGGGTCAATTTAGTTAAAGGTCCTGCCAGTCTTGAAAATCCTTCAATGAATCTTCTATAATAACCAGCCAGTCCTAAGAAACATCGTATCTCAGTAGGCGTCGTCGATCTCGGCCAATTCACTACCATTTCAACTTTTACCGAGTCTACTGCAATTCCTTCAACTGACACCACATGTCCTAAAAATATTATCCGATCCAACCAAAATTCACACTTACTAAACTTAGCATACAACTTATGCTCTCTCAGAGTTTGCAAAACTATTCTCAAATGCTGCTCATGCTCTTTAGGTCCTTTTGAATATACCAAAATATCATCAATAAACACAATCACAAACTGGTCTAAATAAGGCTGAAATATCCTATTCATCAAATCCATAAACGCAGCAGGGGCGTTAGTCAATCCAAATGGCATAACAAGGAACTCATAGTGCCCATAACGAGTTCTAAACGCAGTCTTAGGAATGTCCTCCT
This sequence comes from Eucalyptus polyanthemos subsp. polyanthemos, assembly GCA_017140185.1. NCBI lineage: Eukaryota > Viridiplantae > Streptophyta > Magnoliopsida > Myrtales > Myrtaceae > Eucalyptus > Eucalyptus polyanthemos. Next base: position 16,849,876 of record CM029463.1, on the reverse strand, counting down.
TCTTAATTCTCAACTGATGGTATCCGGACCTCAAATCAATTTTAGAGAAAACTGAACTTCCCTGGAGTTGGTCAAATAAATCATCAATTCTAGGCAAAGGATACTTATTCTTAATGGTCACCTGATTCAACTGCCTATAGTCAATACACAAGCGCATCGATCCATCTTTCTTTTTCACAAACAAGACCGGTGCACCCCAAGGTGAAGCACTTGGTCTAATGAATCCTTTGTCAAGCAATTCTTGCAGTTGCACTTTCAACTCCTTCAATTCAACTAAGGCCATTCTATACGGGGCTTTTGATATTGGTCCTATTCCAGGCATTAATTCAATTTCAAATTCAATTTCCCGCTCTGGCAGCAATCCAGGCAATTCCTCAGGAAATACATCTTGAAATTCGTTAACTACACGAACTTCCTCGAGAATAGGCTCCTCCCTTGCATAATCTCTAACTGTAGCTAGGTACCATTGACATCCTTCGTCAAGTAACTTACATGCTTCTACTGCCGAAATAAGAGCTACAAGAAAATGGGTCTAACCTCCTAAAAATTCACAACTAGATTGATCAGGTAAAACGAATTGAATCACTCTTCTATAACAATCCATTCTAGCCCGATACTTACGAAGCCAGTCCATTCCTATAATAACATCAAAATCATACTTAGCCATCACAACCAAGTCTATTTCCATATCCTTTCCTCCCATTGATATCTTACAATTTCCACACACCAATGTAGACAATACCATATCCTTTAGAGGCGTGGAAACACAAAGAGGCGTCTCAAGAGGCATAACTTTTATCTTATTCAAACATCTATATCTTTCAGACACAAACGAATGCGTTGCACCCGTGTCAAACAATGCATATGCCTTTTCATCATTAATAAGAATCGTACCTGAGATAACATTTTTGGAAGCTTCCGCTTCCTCCTGGGTAATTGCATACACCCTTCCGTGAACAGGCGGTCTCTGAGGATTTCCTTGCGGGTTCGACCTAACAGCACTCTGATATCCCTATCGCACTAAGCCAACACTCACTTGCGACCTCTCTTGTGGGAAATTCCTCCTAAGATGACCTACTTGTCCACAGCCAAAACATTTCTGCTGTCTAGTACAAGGTCCTAGGCCATGTCTCCCATTACACCTCTGACAAATACCAGGCTGATTGGGTGCTTTCCCTATATTCAGACCACTCCTTACTCCTCCAAAATTTCCAAAATTACCCTTCTTCTTCACATTCCAGGTCTGACCTTGACCAGAATAAGGCCTCTTCCCCTTTTTCACATCACTAAAATTCAACGGTTTCTTAAACTCCGACCGCTCCCTCAACAGCTCCTGCTCCACTAACTGCGCCCTTTCATAAATCTCATTATAATCCCTTATATTCAAAGGCACCAGCTGCTTTCTAATGTCAGTCCTCAGCCCTTTCAGGAATCTCTTAGCCTTCTCCTGATCCTCAATCAATCTAGGAGCATATCTAGACAATTCAGAAAATCTAGCCTCATACTGATCTATAGTCAACCCCTTTTGTTCTAGCTGAACAAATTCAGTAATCTTTCTATCCTTAGCACAATTAGAGAAATGCTTCCTATTGAAGGCTTTAACAAACTCATCCCAGCTAACATCAGCACCTGGTGGAAAGATTATGTCCTTCGAAGCTCTCCACCAAAACTTCGCATTTCCCTCCAATTGATACTCTGCTAAGACTATTTTCTCAGCATCAGTGCAGTCCAACAGCCGGAAAATTCTTTCCATCCCATCAATCCATTGCTCAACCTCCTCAGGACTTCCCATTCCATTAAACTTAAGTGGCTTCAGCTTTAAAAACTGCTCCACTAGTCCTTAAGTACGGCGTTACGCTCCGGTCATTCTTTGCGCTGCCTCTCCATCGATTTCCAATATTGGCTAATGCCTGCAGGATATCTTCCATTCGGGGTTCAGCCCTTGCAGCAGAGGCTTTAGCCCTCGATGGATGAGCACTTCCAGCTCGCACCATGACTCTCTTGCAATTTCCAAGCATTGCCTCAGGAATAATCTGAGACTCACTGCCTTCACTCAAAGCAATTACTATCACTACATAAGTAACATATACATGTTACTGGCACATAAAGGCAATACAAAATAAACTACTAGGGATCTTCGAGTGAATACTCATCACCGGTTATTCGATTATTTCATTTTAGATCCTATGGTGTGCATTGTCATCATGTTTCCCCAATTCCAAATGAGGCTCCTTATCACTCCACCTATAACCATTCGCTCTGATACCAAAAAGGGCGGCTGTGACACCCCGAACCCTTCGCAGGTCGTCACCAGCGCCGATGTTACACTTTATTACCTTTTTTCTATCTTATACTTAAAACAAGCGTCGTTAATCATAGGTATTTTTTTTTTCAAACGATCGGTCCCAGCGCGACTCATACCGGAAGCAAATTAAACATCACGTCTCTCCCCCCTACTAACCATGATACAAATACACACCAGCTAAACATCAGGATTTTTATAAACAACTTCGACACTTTGCTTACATATATATATCTAGCAAGTTGGGATTCCCTTCGGGTCGGTACATCAAAAAGGAAAAGCTAGGACTCAGCCACGTCCAGCCTAAAACCTCAAAAAGAAACTCTCGATCCTCGACATCATACATATACGAACTCCCATCAAAAAGTGTCGACTATCTACATCAAAAAGATCTAGCTCCTACTCATCGCGCGCAGGTCTCACACCCAACCCGGTGCACCAGGCGGTGGCGGCGGCAACATCCCTCGCATCGCTCCATCCCGACGAACGTGCACAAAAATGAACTCCTGAATGATAGGCCCCCCAGCCAAGCCTATATCGTACATCACTAGACAGCACACTCGAATAAAAGTCAGTCCGGGAACAAAGGGATAGTCTATCTCCGCACACTCGACCTCTACATCAGACGGTAGACCATAAAACGTACCACGCGTGACGGCAGGTAGCGGCATACTTGCTAATCTGAAATGTTATCCCCAAAAGGGGTGAGTACAACCACTCAACAGATAGGGAAATCCAATAACAACTCAATGCATCATGTAATTTCACATGCATTGCAGGCATTACTTACCTTGAAGCCAGGCACACACTATCATGCATCATCATGTCACATCACATATCATCATCATCATCATCATCATCATCATCATGCATATCATATATCATATTATAGGTGATCATCACATCACATCACATATCATCATCATCATCATTACCATGCATATCATATCATTTCATATATCATATCATAGGTGATCATCACATCACATCACATATCATCATCATCATCATCATCATGCATATCATCATGCATATCATAGGTGATCATCATATCACATCACATATCATCATCATGCATATCATCATGCATATCATATATCATATCATAGGTGATCATCATATCATATCACATATCATCATCATCATCATTATCATGCATATCATCATGCATATCATATATCATATCATAGGTGATTATCATATTATCGGTTCATTTTTCATCTTTTATCTTTAAGTTTGATCACCACATCACCCACTTCTCATATCATCAATATCATCATCCCTTTGGGCAAAGACCTCCGACAGGGTTCCGAGCATTCCAGCCATCCTATGGCCATCGGGCTTCCGGCCCCCCCACATTCCGGGCATCTCGCATCTCATCTAGCATCACGAGGCATTCCCTTCGGGCAGAAACCTCCGACAGGGCTTCCGGCCTTTACCCTTCTAGCCAGGCATCTCGCACCCACATCCTGGCATCGCGAGGCATTCCCTTCGGGCAGAAACCTCCGACAGGGCTTCCGGCCCCCCACATTCCGGGCATCCTAAATCTCCTAGGGAATCTCTGGAATTATGCCACTAGGTCACCAGACATCATCCTCCACCACAACCTCTTACTCACATATCGTTTTCCACTTTCACCATCCTTTTTAATCTTACTATTACATGGCATATGATTCACACATGCATCACAATTTATGATCATACATACACCAATGTCATATAACAATGCATAACAATTCAATGAAGTTCATGGCCAATAAAATAATCCCTTTTTATTTTATTATTATTTTTATTATTATTTTATTATTATATTATTATTTTATTATTATATTTTTATTATATTTTTATTTTATTTTATTTTATTTATTTATTTTCATAAATAAATATTAAATTTAATATCTATGATTTTCCCAAAATCATAATATTCAAACAATCACTAAACAAATCAATAGGATCACAATTTCATACAAAATTCATGGCCAAATTGAATTTCTCATAATTTCACAATTTCCACAAAATAGCACATGATATTCGGATAATGACCAGAATTGCACAGTTTCCAAATAAATTCGATTAAAATACTCATATGGCCTTCAAAAATTACGAAATTTTACAGGGTAATAGCCAACACATTTTCGTGCATTTTTCATGCAGAACTCTAAGCCAAATTCTTTTTATATTAATTTATACAACCCCACAAAACGTCTGGAACCACTACCGCATCGTCCAGAACACACATCTCCGAAATTTTTAGATTTCACCCATATATTCTAGTTCGTTTCCTCTGAAATTTGAGTATGTTATGTATCAAGGTGTCCTTTACAAGTTTCATGAAAAGATCTAGGTCAAATAACCAAAGTATGGTCACCATTTAAGTCCATACAGTCTCGGGTGTCTCGAAATATTTTACCAGAACCATTGTTTCCAAGATCTAGCCGATTCACCAAGATATACTTGTTATTTTTGCTTCAAATTTGAGTATGTTGTATTTTAAGGTACTACCTACAACTTCTATGAAGACATCGAAGTCAAATCTTCAACAGAAATCAACATGCAAACAATAATCTAGCAAGAGGTCAGTGAAAACTTCACAGATCTAGGGTCTCCGTATAATAGAGCTTTAGCCCCTCATATCTCCATAATTTTCCACGAAATTTCAGTATGTTATAGTACAAGGCGTTAGCTACAACTTCCATGAAGACATTGAAGCCAAAATCGAACTCCAAAGACCCATGCAAGCTCAAACAAGCTACTGACTCCAACAAACCGAACAAGAACAGTCACACGGTTTGTAAATAATCAACTCTTACCTCGGTTTTTTCGCACAAATCACACCTAAAACCGAACATGCAAACACCACAACAAACATGCAAGAGAAGTTACGGACTCCACTTGCCTCTAAGACGAGCAAACGACGACGAACGGCGGCGGGACACGGCGATTGGACGGCGAACGAACGGCAGCACCCCTCGGCTCCGCCTCCTCTCCTCTCGGTGTCTCCCTTTCTCTCGAGCTCTCTCTCTCTCTCTCACACTCTCTTTGGACGAATTGAAGCAAAGAACCGGCCACCTCTCTCTCCTCATCCCTTTTATATTCCCCTAATCCCATGATTAACAATCATTGCTTTGCCTAAAGACTAACCAATGCATGCTCTTGCCATTTGCCACTTGTCATATTGGGTTTTAATTTGAATTTGATTGGGCTTGGGCTTAGGCCCATCCGGCCACTCCCCTTGGGCTGGTCGAATTCTCCTCTTGGGCTCTAATGGGCCGACTAGCTTGGCCCACCAAGCTTTAGGCCAATGGGTCCAAGGCCCATTCCAAAAATAACCCTCTTTTTCTCTTTTTTTTTTTTTTTTTTGAATTCCTTCTATAAATATTTCTAAATTTCAATTTTTAATCTTGGCCAAAGTCTTAGGATATTTTTGCTCATTGAAATTTAAATCATATGGCCAAGCATGTATTTTTAATTCAAATTTCCACTATCACAAGCACAAATCATCAAATTAAAAGACTAATGGCTAAAACATAAGCTATGGAAATTCTATCACCTAATTAAAGACTTTAACACACCTTAAGGCTCGGCTTTGAATTTCTGGGATGCCACATTTTATCCATAGAATTTGCGAACAACAGCTTCCAAGAGCTACATACTCTGCTTCTATTGTTGAGAGAGCCACAGTGCTTTGTTTCCTTGAAAACCAAGACACTGTTCTACTTCCAAGCAACTGGCAAGTTCCTGAAGTACTCTTTCTATCAACTCTACAACCGGCTAGATCTGCGTATGAATATCCCAGAAGATTAAAGTCTCCCTTCTTAGGATACCAAAGACCGATGCTTGAAGATGAAGCAACGTATTTAATGATACGTTTTGCAGCACTGAGATGGGATTCTCTAGGATCTGGTTGAAACCTAGCATATATGCAAACACTCAACAAAATTTCGGGTCTAGAAGCAGTTAGATAAAGAAGTGAACCGATGATGCTCCTGTACAGCTTTTGATCAACTTTCTTCCCTTCTTCATCTTTGTCTATCTTCAAAGAACTTGACATTGGTATATCAGTCTTCTTGCAATTTTCCAATCCAAACCTTTTGACAAGATCATTAGCATATTTTTCTTAGTAAATGAAAGTTCCTTCCTTCAATTGCTTTACTTGAAGACCAAGAAAGAATGTTAATTCTCCCATCATACTCATTTCAAACTCATCATGCATAGACTTAGAAAATTTCTTGCATAGACTTTCATTAGAGGATCCAAAAATAATATCATCCACATATATTTGAACGAGTAAAAAGCTTTTGTTTTCCTTTTTGATAAATAAGGTAGTATCTACTTTACCTTTGACAAAGCCATTCTTTAATAAGAACTTACTTAGTCTGTCGTACCATGCTCGAGGTGCTTGCTTTAAACCATACAAGGCCTTTTTCAGTCTGAAGACTGAGTCTGGCTTCTTTGGGTCTTCAAACCCAGGTGGTTGTTCCACATATACTTCCTCTTTGATAAATCCATTTAGGAAAGTACTTTTGACGTCAATTTGGAATAACCTGAAATTTTTATAACAAGTAAACACAAGTAATAGTCGGATAGCTTCTAACCTTGCTACAAGAGCGTAAGTCTCATCATAGTCTATCCCTTCTTCTTGCGTGTATCCTTTGGCCACGAGTCTTGCTTTGTTTCGTACGACTTTTCCTTTTTCATTCATATTGTTTCTGAACACCCATTTGGCTCCAATAACAGTTTTACCTTTTGGTTTAGATGTCAATTCCCAGACATCATTAATGTTGAACTATCTAAGCTCCTCTTGCATAGCTTCGATCCAGCTTTCATCAGATAAAGCTTCTTCTATGCTTTTTGGTTCAATTTCAGAAATGAGAGCCACAAAGACTAGACTCTTCACGTCTTTTGGATCTGGTGCGAATTCCTTCATTAATTTCGCCGATAATGAGATCTTTGGGATATTTGGACTTATGCTTCCGATTCTTGGTTGATTTGTCTGGATGATGATCTCTTTCTTTATTTGAATCTTCATGAACATCTTGATGCTTTGGTCTTTCGGTCTCGAGATACTTCTTGAGTTGTAAGCTTTGGAAGGTCTCTGAGCGGGTTCGGACTCTTCATCTTGAGTCTGGCGACGGATTCATCTTGTGTAGAGTCTTGAAATTTGACATTCATTGACTCCTCCACAGACTGGCTCTTCTTGTTATAGACTATGTAGGCTTTGCTTGATGTAGAATATCCAAGGAAGATGCCTTCATCTGATCTTTCTTCAAATTTACCAACTCGATCTTTTGCATTTTTCAATATAAAGCATTTGCAACCGAACACATGAAAGTATGAAACAATGGGCTTCTTACCTTTGAATAATTCATAAGGGGTTTTCTCTAGAATAGGTCTTAGGAAGACTCTATTGATGATATAGCATCTTTGTTGAAACAGCTTCACCCAAAATCGTGAAGAAATTTTACTTTCAATTAAAAGAGTTCTAGCCATTTCTTGAAGAGATCTATTCTTTCTTTCCACAACTCCATTTTGCTGAGGAGTGTATGGAGAGGAGAACACATGCTTAAATCCATATTCATCACACAATTTTGTAAAATCTTGATTTTCAAATTCACCTCCATGATCTGTTCTTATACTTCAAGAATATATCTTGATTTTGTAAAATCTTTTTCATTTTGAACCTTTTTAGCAATTTTTTCAAAATACGAAAAGGTTTATGACTTACTTTCAAGGAAATATACCCAAGTATAACGGAGAAATCGTCCACAATTACTAGGCGTATTTCTTACCTCCGATACTCGGGTTATGGTTGGTCCGAAGAGATCCATATGCAGCAAGCTGTAGTACATGATTAGTAGAGACATGATTTATTGGCTTAAATGAATTTCTTACTCCGCTTTCCCGAATACATGGTGTGCATGGATCGGATTTTTGATATGGTAATTTGGGTAGACCTCGAACAAGCTGCTTTGATGAGATTTTGGCTAATTGCTTCATGTTGACATGCCCAAGCTTTCTGTGCCATAAGCTTGCTTCATCTTGAATTGAGATTAGGCATTGCGATTCATTTAGATTCATGTCTAAGAGGTAGATATTTCCATGTCTTCGACCCATGAAAGACTGAGTAGAGTTTTTACTGATTCCAGAACATATTCCTTCTTGAAAGGAGATCTTGAAGCCAGTATCACACAATTGGCTAATGCTGAGAATGTTATAGTTGAGTCCTTCCACTAGAGAAACATTGCTTATTGTGAGATTTCCAATTTTCACAGTTCCAAATCCCACAATGCTTCCTTTGCCGTTTCCTCCAAATGAAACATTTCCACAATTTACTTGAACAAGCTTTATGAACCAATTTGAGTCTCCTGTCATGTGTCTTGAACATCCGCTGTCAAGATACCACTTTACCTTTTTCTTGACGGAAACCTGCATTTAAAAGAGAGTCTCAAGCTTTCTTTGGTACCCAAATTTTCTTGGGTCCTTTGGTGTTAGTAGGATAAACATTATTATGCCATACTTTCTTAACAGGCTTCCAAACCATAGGACATTCTTTTTCAAAGTGATCCTGACTGTTACACTTTGAACACCTTAGAGCATTTCGACCTACAGACTTTACAAAAACTTTCTTGAAATGATTTTTGTAAGCCTCTCTCGACGGTCTTTTCTTAATCCTTTCTTTTACTTTAGGAAAATCAATCAAGGGAATTGTTTCTGCTGTCATACCTAGACCAAACTTATTGAAGTAAGGTCTTTGAACCAAAGAACTTTTTCAAGTTTTTCAGACCCTATCGAAAATTTCTTTGAAATATTTGATAAGTCAGTTTTTTAGAAAATCATTTTCTTTCAAAAGATTATCTTCTTTTTCTTTAAGAGTAGAAACATTCAAGTCTAAACTTTTAACTTTTTCTTCCAAAATGATTTCCTTTTGTTTTAGAGCTGAGTTTTCCTTTTTAAGTTCGGAAATTCTTTTGAGAGAAGTCTTAAGACTAAAACACAGTTCATCAATGTATTTAGAGACTTTGACGGGAATTTTAAAATCACTTACCTCGAATTCGCTGTCTGATTCTGATCCAGAATCTGAGTCTGAGTCTGAGTCTGAGTGTGCCATCAAACATATGTTGGCATATTCAGTATCACTTTCTTCACACTCTGTATCACTCCAGGTTTCGGCTTTGAGAGCCTTTCGAAATTTTTCAGCTTTTCCTCTTTTCTTCTTGAAGAGGACAGGTTGGATACGATGTGTCCCTTTTTCCCGCATTCGAAGCAAACTACATCTTTGTTTGGTTCCTCATCATCATCAGACTTGGTCTCGCTGTCTTTGGAAACTTTGTTTCTTTGAGTTGAACCTTCTTCCTTTTCTATTTAATTTTCTGAATCTTCTTATCATGAGAGCAAGCTCCTCATCGTCCGATCATCTCCACGAATCTGTATCATCGGAATCATCATTTGATTTTAATGCAATGGATTTCTTACCTCTTGGATCTTCGTCTTCATTAATTCGTTCCACTTCATAAGGCGAAGAGTTCCAATCGGCTCGTCGACGATAGTGGCATAATTCTTTGCGTCTCTCTTATTGAAGTCTTTATATGATTCCAATCCTTGGAGAGTCCACGTAGTAGCTTGTTCACCTTCATGGGATCAGAAATTATTTGACCTTGATTCTCAAGACCATTGACAATATCTGTAAAACGACTAAACATGTCAGTTATAGATTCTCCTGGTTTCATTTTGAAGGCTTCATATTGACCGAGGAGAATGTTAATTCTTGTCTCCTTCACTCGATCTGTTCCTTCATAGGTGATATGTAATATGTCCCATACTTCTTTTGTTGTAACACAAGAAGATATTCTGTTATATTCAGTTGGTGATAAAGCACAATATAAAGAGTAAATTGCTTTTGCATCGAGTGCTTGTCTCTTGTTTATCTCTTCCTGAGTCATTCCGCTGGTTTCAACTTCTTTCCCTCTTTCAGAGACTGATGCAGCAGTTGGAGTGATTCCTCTTTCCACAACGTCCCATTCCAGAGGATCCTTTGATCGTAGGAAAGCTTTCATCTTGTTCTTCCAGATGTTGTAATCCTTTCCATCAAAGTAGGGTGGTCTGGTATTGCTTTGCCCTTCCACCAGCCCTGGTGCCAGCATACTAGCCATGGATCTTTTACTCTGAAGTAAGATACTTCAAATAAAGTAAGAACACGAGCTCTGATACCAATTGATATAGCTAGTATTAATACCTAGAGGGGGGTGAATAGGTATATAAAAGATTTTTCGGATGATTGCACAATACTTAGACAGTTGAAGGATTTGCAATAAATAATAATCAGCGTAAGACTGAGTAAAGGAAAGAGAGAATTGAACACGCGGTTTATAGTGGTTCGGCTTGATTCAAGCCTACGTCCACTCTTTCTCGCACCGACAGCCAATTGGCTGGATTCCACTATGAACAAAGAGATGTTACGGCGTTGATCTTCCTTGATTTCTAGGTGTAGATGATCTATCACACTCGCTCAAGGTATCACCAAGTATAAACACTCTCTGTGTATACAATTTCGCTCAAACTGTATCGACTAATAATCAAGGTGCTTCAGACTCTGGAATTTCTCTATCAATCACATTACAACCACAACCAGAATGTCTTCCTTTTTATACTCCTTTATGCCATCATACCGTTGGCACTTACCAAAGGAATTCATCCAATCTACCCGTTGGACGGAATCAATTAAGGAGATCATTCGAGCTATAAAAGGAACCTGACGATAGCCCATCAATCATGTTCGCCCATACAATCAGGATCTTGGTTTCCAAGAATAGAACATTCCAAGAATATTTCGTCTACCACCGGATCTTCAATTGATCTTAGATAAATAAAAGAATCCAATATATTTATCCAACCAAGAGATCTTCTTTAGAGGATAGGATTAAATCCTTAACCATAAACTTCGGCTCTGGATTTCCTTCGTCAGCTTTGGATCGAAAGACTGTCAATGAGAAAAGTCTTGAGTCTTAAGTCTTGAGTCTTGAGTCTTGATCGGTGATCGAAAAGTCTTCAGACTTTAAACTGACGGTCTGCAAATATCCAGACTAGACTGATAGAAACGTTTTGTCAGCTTCAAAATATTCTGGAAAGATTTCTCCAACAAAATGCCCTTTCATTGGACTAAGGACAAAAGGACAAAGTGGGAAATTAGATATGGAGGTTACGATACAAGTAAGAGTTGGCATCCAAGAGCTTGAGGGAATCCACCTAACCTACCTAACTACCCTAAACCTAAGCCTATCCATTCAAGTGCCTAAATCCCCTCATTAATGTAAGAATTTTTCCTTCTTAAACAAGTTACCTTGATTGATTGATGAAAGTCCAAGAAGATGTGGATTTGATGGGCATTAATGAGCAAGATTTCTCTTTTGTCTCTCTTCTTCCTCTTGCCCCAAACCGACGGCCATCCTCCCTCCCTCTCATTCTCTCTCTCATTTCTTCGCTTTTACTCTCAATCTCACTATTCTCTCCCTCCTTACCATAGCTGAACCTCCCCTCATCCATTTGCATATCTTTTGCAAGCTTTTCTCTTCATTTTCCCTTTGTTTTTCTATTAACGACGATCGTCCTTTGAACCTCGCACTGCACCACCCTTCGCACGCCGTTTCCGTCACTGTAACCAAGCTTTGAAGCTGAGGAGGCCACTACCTAGCCCCCACAGCAACTCCCTCTTGCTCATTTCTTCTTCGGTTTGGTCCCCCGTGAAGTCCGAAGGCCATGTCGATGCCAAGCCATTGCCAGGCCACCTGTCACTATCAACCCCTCAGAGGAGAAAATAGATTTAAATGTATTGCCTAAAAGATGGACCTAAGACACATAATTAGGCACGAACTCTCCCAAGACCATTCATTGCCCGACATTGGGGTGTTCTTAAGAATTTCATAATAAAGAGTCGCCACTAGCCTATTGGGGTCGGCTAGAAACCAAATAAGACATGGGAGTGTACCTCACTTCCTATGCAACTAGAGAATCTAGGGTCGATGACTTAATTACACTAATTAACCAATTAGTGCCATTTAGTTTTTTAATCTTATTCATTTTAAAAAGGATTTTTGTCAGGCAATTTGGATTAACTTTTGACCAATCCATTAACATGTGAGATAATCATGTAGGTGCGCAATGATTAAAATAACAATTAGTAACGAAGGAAAACATTAAATAAATTGCATAGGAGAGAAAAGATTTAATACTTTAGAGAAGACAAATGCTAATCCTAACTAGACTAAAGAGAAGCCAAACTCACTACATCAATATTGTGCATTTAAATGCATTTGTCCCTAAGGACAATTGAAACTCTTAGGTAAAGCCCTAGAGGCTTGGCCAAACTTAAACATAATTTTAAATTGGAATACTTTCATTTTTTAGGAAAAAATAGCTGAAGATTTTTTAATTTTCTTAGAATCTTTTTGAACTTTTTGATTTTTAAAGAAAAAAATAAAATTTCGAATTTCCCCTAAAAAAACTAGATTTTACAATTGTTTGAAACTTAAAAAAAAAATCGATTTTTTTAGTGTTTCAAAAATTTTGAATTTTCGGAGGAATTTTTGAAATTTTATTATTTTTCAATCTTTTAATTTGTTGAGATTTTTAATATTATAATATTCAAGGGAGCGAGTTTGGATCGGAAGAACCCGATCCGACCCACCGACGCAGCCCAAACCCGGATCCGACCCGGTCGGATAAAAAGATATTTTTTCTAATTTGTTAAGATTGTTTTTAATTTTTTAAATTTAATATTTTTCTTTTTTTCTCCACGCCTTCGTCTTCGTCCCTATTTCGTCTTCTTCTACTTGCACTTTCTTTTCTGCCACCCCCTCCTTCCCGAAGCAACTTTTGCATTTTTTTTTTTTTGAACTTTTGGGTGCACTTTTTCTCTTGCTTTTTCTTTTGTTTTTAATTGCCTCTTCCCCTTCGTGCGTTCTACTCCTCTACGTCTTTTTAACACCAACACTTCTTTGGCCGCTGACTGATATTCTACACAGGCCATCGACGACGAAAGTCTAGTGACAACATCGGGTTTGGCGGCCCACTAACCCTGCTCGCGACCTGCTCCACCAGTTACGATGGAGGTGGTGCAGCAGCAAGATGCCGCGTTTGGAAGTCCAACCGAGGCGCGACGGTGCTGCCTTGACCAAGCCAAGCCTAATGCTTAGCCCTCGTCTGACTGGTGGCGACTTGATGGCCACAAGAGCCGCCACCTATGCCCCGGAACAAAAGTGGTCCGCGGCCGCTCGTGGGTTGCCACAAGAGCGGCCGCGGGTCAAGTGGAGTGGTTATGCCTGGGACGTTAAAAAATCACAGGAAAACCCTCGACTAGATGGGACGGTGCCTATGACGAAACAGGACTGGATCTCATTCAGACATTTTACCGAACAGGTGGAGTGCTCTATCAAAACGAAAAATTCTCGGCCAAAGAAAGATCGGGATCCGCGTCGGGACTCTTGATGGCTAAACTAGGACGCTCACAACGGGCAATGGCCAGAGCTCGCGTGAGTCGAACGGCCGCAAGCTCCGGCCCCGTATGCTCGAAAATATGGCAAAAAGAGGGTTGGGGCTTACCGGTTTGGCTCAAGGGCGTCGGCTGGGAGAGGTCGTCGGACGGTGGTGGAGTGTGGTTGAGTCACTAGATAAGGCTCTCTTGTACTCGACCCTCGGTCTCTCTCTGGATTCTCTCTTGACCAAGGCAAAAACTGAGCCTCCCTCACTCCCTCGAGCTCACACTCTCTCGAGCTCGCTTTCCTCTTAGGCCCGCTCCTTCTCACGACTCCAATTGGGCTATATCAACGAGGCAGTGAACCTGGATTCAAGCCTACATATATTAACGGCGAATCTGTATCTGTTGTGCCCGCAACCGGAACTAGCTATGGGCATGGTCTGACACCTGGACAATGGCCTGTTGACCATCCTCATGCAGAATGGAATTGGTGGCCTTCCAGTGCACCTCAGCTGGAAGCGGGTCGAAGTCGATCCCATTCCAAACGCCGTTTTGGCCAACAGTGGTGGTCACCTCGAGGTACATAGGTAGGAATTAATGTTTCATCTTTCAAATCTCCCCCATAAATTTTGCAAGAGAGGTCCAATTTGTTTCAAATTTTGGTGTGTGAAGTGTAAAGTGAGCCTTGGTTTATAGATGCAGATACGACAGAGGTCTTTATGGAAGGACATTGTTATTACACATAATCTATGGTACATATATGTTGGATGTTTTTGCGGAAGCGTGAGTGTTAGTGCAAGTGTGTATGTGAATAAAAGTGGACTGCAATGGAAAAGGAGTATAGGTAAAAAAGGAACTTTTATTATGGAAATTGATATTACAAGAGAAGGGAGTGATTTTTTGGTTTTTCGGCTCTTTTGGATGTTTGTGGAAGCGTGTGTTTGATGTGTGTGCAATTGTGCTTTGTGTGTGAACTTTCAAGAGGGCTAAGGAAAGAACAATATGGGTAAGAAAATAATTTGCAACAAGGAAACACAAGGGAACAAAATTAAACCTTTTATTTATTTCTTTGTAGTACAAAGTACAAAGGAAGGGGAGGAGCTTACCTTTTTGCTCTGCAACTCTTCTACACTCCCTCCCTCCTTCCCTATTTATAGGGACACTCCACCGACTTAGGCCATCTTCTAGAAGTTTCTTTTACAATTTTTTTTCAAGAAAAATAGGCTTTTTAAAGGTAAATATCTCAGCCATTTGCAGAGATAATTCCATAGATTCTTCTAGGATTTTCTCGTATTTTCTAGCTCAAATCTTTCAAGAAGTTTCTAGAAATTGGCTCAATAATTTAACAATCCTCCTTGATCCAATTTCGTGTTACTCCAAGCGTTTCCCACAATGTCTCGAACTTGGCTACCGGTAGTGCTTTAGTGAAGATGTCTGCTACTTGTTCATCGGTTTTGCAATATTTCAACTCGATCTCTTTGTTATTTTGTGCCTCTCGTATGAAGTGATATTTGATGTCTATATGTTTGGTTCTTCCATGGAATACTGGATTCTTTGATATAGCGATTGCGGACTTATTTTCGCAAAGTATCGGAGTTGATTCCATCTGTGTTTCTCTAATGTCTTCTAGAATTCTTCGAAGCCATATTGCTTGACTGGCAATCGTAGCAACTGCGATGTATTTAGCTTCTGCAGTAGACTGTGCCACCAAGTCTTGTTTTTTGGATGCCCATGAAAATATTCCAGAACCCAGAGTGAATGCATAGCCAGTACAACTTTTCCTATCATCAACTGAACCAGCCCAGTCGTTATCAGTGTAGCCAATGAGCTTGGAGTTAGCACTTGGGCGATATCGAATGCCATAGTCTATAGTTCCTTGTAAGTATCTAAGAATTCTCTTGGCAGCTCCAAAGTGTATTTGACTCGGACTTTGCATGAATCGTGATAGTAGACTTGTCGCATACATAATATCCGGTCGTGTAGCAGTGAGATATAGCAGACTGCCAATCAAACTTCTATAGAGGGAGGCATCGGCTTTTTCTGCTCCATCTTCCTTCAATAGTTTCTCACTTGTCATGAGCGGAGTTGAAACTGCTTTGCAATAGTTCATCTTGAATTTCTTCAGGAGGTTCACGGTATATTTCTTTTGCGAGATAAAAACTCCTTCATTTTGGTTGATCTCGATGCCAAGGAAGTAATGCATCAAGCCCAAGTCTGTCATCTCAAATGTTTTCATCATTTCTTCTTTGAATCCTTGGATCATTGTCTCATTGTTTCTTGTATATATAAGATCATCTACATATAGAGAGACAATGAGAGTGTTGGACTTATCTTGGGTCTTGATGTAGAGTGTCGGCTCACTCATACTCCTCTTAAATCCTTGCTTGATGAAGTACTCATTGATTCTATTATACCATGCACGTGGTGCTTGTTTTAACCCATACAAGGCTTTCTTGAGTTTGAGAACTTTTTCTTCTTGGCCATTGAGGATAAAGCCTTGTGGTTGTTCTATGTATATTTCTTCTTGAAGATATCCATTTAGGAATGTTGACTTCACATCTAGTTGATGGATCTTCCATTCTTTTTGTGCTGCTAAGGCTATGAGTGTTCGAATAGTATCAAGGCGAGTGACGGGAACAAAATTTTTAGTATAGTCGATACTTGGTTGTTGCAAGTATCCTTTTGCCACAAGTCTTGCTTTATGCTTTTGGATTGATCCATTAGCATTGAGCTTCGTCTTGTAGACCCACTTGACGCTGATATTGCTAGTATGAGTACCTAGAGGGGGGTGAATAGGTATACGAAGATTTTTCTTGATAATTTCTGTATACTTGCGCAATACTTAGACAGTTGAAAGATAGTTTGCGTTAAGTAATAATCAACGAAGACTAAGTGAAGGAAAGAGAGAATTAAACACGCGGTTTATAGTGGTTCGGCTTGATCCAAGCCTACGTCCACTCTTCTGCACTGACAGCCAATTTGGCTGGATTTCACTATGAACAAAGAGATGTTACAGTGTTGATCTTCCTTGACTTCTCGGTGTAGATGATCTACCACACTCACTCAAGGTATCACCAAGTATAGACACTCTCTGTGTATACAATTTCGCTCAGACTGTATCGACTAACAATCAAGGTTCTTCAGACTCTGGAATTTTTCTATCAATCACACCCCAAACAACTAGAACGACTTCCTTTTTATACTCCTTTATGCCATCATACCGTTGGCACTTACCAAAGGAATTCCTCCAATCTACCCGTTGGACGGAATCAATCAAGAAGATCATCCGAGCTATTTAAGGAATCGATGATAGCCCATCAATCTGTTCGCCCATACAATCGGGATCTTGGTTTCCAAGAATAGAACATTCCAAGAATATTTCGTCGACCATCGGATCTTCAATCGATCTTAGATAAGAATTAAAGAATCCGAAATGATTATCCAACCAAAGAATCTTTTCCGAGAGGATAGGATCGAATCCTCAACCATATACTTCGGCTTTGGATTTCCTTCGTCACTGGATTAGAAAGACTGTCAGCGAGAATAGTCTTGAGTCTTGAGTCTTGAGTCTTGAGTCTTGAGTCTCGAGTCTTGAGTCTCGAGAATACAAAGTCTTCAGACTTTAAACTGTCGGTATCTAGACTAGACTGATAGAAATGTTTTGTCAGCTTCAAAATATTCTGGAAAGATTTCTCCCACAGACGCCAATGATCTCTTTGTCTTCGGGTCGATCGACAAGCTCCCAAGTTTCATTTTTCTCGATCATCTTGATCTCTTCCTCCATGGCTTTTATCCAGACTTCATCTTTGGATGCTTGTTCGTAGTTTTCCTTTTTATAATTTCTCCTCCTTTTTTGTTTTTCCATGAGCTCCTTCCACCATTTTTAGTTTGATGAAACCGTATATTTACTTTAGACTGAAAGGCGTTTTCAACTGAATCTTCTTCTTGTGCCATTAGTCTTTTCTCATGTGCTTCTAGAGAGCCAATTAAGTCACTCACTAATAGGGTCGTCAAGTCTTTAGTTCCTTCTATAGTTGTAACTATGGAGTTGTATTTTTTGGTAAGTGACACTAATATTTTCTCAACAACCCTTTGATCAGTTATCCCATCTCCATAGGCTCTCATTTGATTAACGTCGAGTTCCTTTAATTTTCCATAATATTCTTGTACGGTCTCATAATTTTTCATTTTAGAATTCTCAAAATCTCTTCTTAGAGTTTGAAGGCGAATAGTGCGTACCTTTTCCGATCCTTGAAATTCTTCTCGTAGTATATCCCAAGCCTCTTTTGCAGTCCTCGCTCCAATTATTCTCGGAAATACGATTTCCGAGAGTGCTTGCTGGATAAAGTATAGAGCTTTGCATCATTTTGTAGTTGATCCTTCGAAACACTTGCACCTTCTGGCGGAGCCCCGCAACATTTTTCCACGATGTCCCATAAGTCTTGGGCCATCCAGAATGTAGTCATTTTTATGCTCCAAAAGTCATAGTTGTTCCCATAAAAAATGGGAATGGGAAATGATGATGAGGTAGAGTTGGCCATGGTTTAGTTAGTGGGTATTTGAAAAGGGTAGTTTTAGGAGTGGGTAGGTAGGACAAATGCCCAATACCAACCAAAGACGCGGCTCTGATACCACTTTTGGATGTTTGCGGAAGCATGTGTTTGATGTGTGTGCAAGTGTATTTTGTGTGTGAACTTTCAAGAGGGCTAAGGAAAGAACAATATGAGTAAGAAAATAATTTGCAACAAGGGAACACAAGGGAACAAAATAAAACCTTTTATTTATTTCTTTGTAGTACAAAGTACAAAGGAAGGGGAGGAGCTTACCTTTTGCTCTGCAACTCTTCTACGCTCCCCCCTCCTTCCCTATTTATAGGGACACTCCACCGACTTAGTCCATCTTCTAGGAGTTTCTTTTACAATTTTTTTTCTAGAAAAATAGGCTTTTTAAAGGTAAATATCTTTGCCATTTGCAGAGATAATTCCATAGATTCTTCTAGGATTTTCTTGTATTTTCTAGCTCAAATCTTTCAAGAAGTTTCTAGAAATTGGCTCAATAATTTAACAATATAGTTCTTCTCATTACCATAAAGCTTATTTGCAACTAACTTTTTTTCTTTTTATCGACACTTTTCATGCAAGGTTATGAGCAATGGGAAGTACAAGAGCATTCTGCATCGAGCTTTCATGAACAACAAGGCTATCAATCTCTATATCTAGTGGACCGTCGCTGGACACAGTTGTCATGCCAGTGGAGCAGCTGGTGGATGGCGAGAACAACTAAGCGGTGTACAACTAGATGAAGTACAAGGACTCCTTGGAACTTCAACAGAGCAACACACCAGATGGGACATCGGGCCTAGAATGGGTAAAGATATAATTTTGTGCAGCCTAAACTATTATACTGCATGTAAAAAGTGTTGGAGAAATCTTTCTGGAATATTTTGAAGCTGACAAAACGTTTCTATCAGTCTAGTCTGAAGATTTGCAAAACTCTGCTGCTTAAAGTCTGAAGACCTCCGGACAACTAGACTCAAGACTTAAAGTCTATTCTCAGTGATAGTCTCTAATCCGTTGAAGTAAGGCTTTCCAAATCTAAGTGATTCATTGAAGATTTAGCCTTATCAACTGGAGAAGATCTCCTTGCTGGATTTGGCATAACGGATTCTTTTATTTGAATCAAGATTGATTAAGGATCCGATGATTGGCGAAGTATTCTTGGAAGGTTCTACTTATGGAAACCTATATCCTGATTGTATGGGCGAGCATGATTGATGGGCTATCGACATGTTCCTTTAATAGCTAGAATGATCTTCCTAATTGATTCCGTCCAACGGGTAGATTGGAGGAATTCCTTTGGTAAGTGCCAACGGGTATGATGGCGTAAATGAGTATATAAGGAAGACATTCTAAGTTGTTCGAGGTGTGCACGATAGAAGAATTCCAAAGTTTGAAGCTCCTTGATTCGTAGTCAATTCATTTGCTGAGCGAAAACCTTGTTTACTAAAGAGAGCTTATATTGTGAGATACTTTGAGGAAGTGTGGTAGAATATCCATACTGTGGAATCAAGGAAGAGCATTGCTGTAACATCTCTTTGATCATAGTGAAATCCAGCCAGTGGGCTATCAGTGCAGAACAGTTGACGTAGGCTTGAAACAAGCCGAATCACTATAAACCTCGTGTTGAATTTTCTCTTCCCTACTCTTTGTTTTTACTTTAATAACAGTTCGTCCTATTAACTAAAGAGGAGTCCCTTTTCTATTCACTGTCTAATATTGCTTTTATATCTCGAGGAATTATTTTTATACCTATTCACCCCCTCTAGGTACTCATACTAGCTATATCAATTGGTATCAGAGCTTGTATACTCACTTTGTTTGAAGTGTTTTACTTCAGAGTTAAAGATCAATGGCTAGTATGCTAGCTCCAGGGCTGGTGGAAGGGCAAAGCAATACCAGATCACCCTACTTTGATGGAAAGGATTACAACATCTGGAAAAACAATATGAAAGTGTTCCTACGATCAAAGGATCCTCTGGAATGGGACGTTGTAGAAAAAGGAATTACTCCTAAAGCTGCATCTGTCTCAGAGAGAGGAAAAGAAACTATTGAGTCAAGAGAAATGACTCAGGAAGAGATAATCAAGAGACAAGCACTCGATGCAAAAGCAATTTATTTTTTATATTGTACATTGTCACCTACTGAATATAACAGAATATCTTATTGTGCTACAGCAAAAGAAGTCTGGGATAGATTACATATCACCTATGAAGGACCAGATCGAGTGAAGGAGACCAGAATCAACATTCTCCTCGGTCAATACGAAGCCTTCAAAATGAAATCAGGAGAATCCATAACTGACATATTTAGCTGTTTTACAGATATCGTGAATGGTCTTGAAAATCAAGGTCAACCAATTTCTGATCCCATGAAGGTAAACAAGCTACTGCATGGACTCTCTAAGGATTGGAATCATATAAAGACTTCAATAAGAGAGACATAAATAATCATGCCACTATCTGTCGATGAGTTGGTAGGAACTCTTCAGTCTTATGAAGTTGAGCGAATCAACGAAGATGAAGATCCTAAAGGTAAGAAATCCATTGCATTAAAATCCAATAACGATTCTGATATTACAGATTCTGAAGACGATATGGACGATGAGGAGCTTGCTCTTACGATAAGAAGGTTTAGAAAATTAAACAGAAAAGGAAGAAATTTAATCTTAAGAAACAAAGCTTTTAAAAACAACGGATCAAGTCTGTTGATGACGATGAATCAAACAAAGATGTAGTCTGCTTTGAATGCAAGAAAAAGGGACACGTCAAACCCAACTTTCCTCTTCTAAGAAAGAAGAAAGGAAAAGCTAAAAGGTATCGAAAGGCTCTTAAAGCAGAAACCTAGAGTGACACAGAGTGTGAAGAAAGTGATAATGATTATGCCAACATATGTCTGATGGCACAATCAGACTCGGATTCAAACTCTGAAACAGACTCAAACTCAGACAGTGAATTAGAGGTAAGTAACTTTAAAATCCCTGTTAAGGTTTCTAAATACATTGATGAGCCGTGTCTTAGTGTTAAGACTTCTCTCAAAAGAATTTTCGAACTAAAAAGGAAAAACTCTACACTAAAACAACAGGAGCTTGTTTTGAAAGAAAAGTTGAAATGTTTATACGTGAATGTTTCTTCTCTTAAAGAAAGTGAAGTCAATCCTTAAAAGAAAATGCATTTTTAAAAAATGATTTATCAAATGTTTCAAAAAGATTTTCATTAGGATCTGAGAAACTTGAGAAAATTCTTTCTGCACAAAGACCCTATTTCAATAAATCTGGTTTAGGAATGACAAGAAACAATTCCTTTAATTTATTTTCCTAAAGTAAAGGAAAGAATTAAGCAAAGGCTTACAAGAGATACTTACAAAAAACATTTCAAAAAGGTTTTTGTAAAACCAGTAGGTCGAAATGCTCTCAAATGTTCAAAGTGCAATAGTGCATATCATTTTGAAAAAGAGTGTCCTATGGTCTGGAAACCTATTAAGAAAGTATGGGCGAATACTACATATCATACTAACACAAATGGACCCAAGAAAAACTGGGTACCAAAGAAAGCTTGAGTCTCTTTTTTTAAATGCAGGTCACTATCAAGAAAAAGGTAAAATGGTATCTGGATAGTGGATGCTCAAGACATATGACAGGAGATTCAAATTGCTTCATTAAGCTCGTACAAGTAGATTGTGGAAAAGTTTCTTTTGGAGGAAACAGCAAAGGAAGAATTGTGGGATTTGAAACTGTAAAAATTGGAAACCTTACAATAAGCAATGTTTCCCTAGTGAAAGGACTTAACTACAATCTACTTAGTATCAGCCAGTTGTGTGATACATGTTTCAAAATCAGTTTTCAAGAGGGAATATGTTCAGGAACTAGTAAAGACTCTACTCAGTCGTTTATGGGTCGAAGACATGGAAATATCTACCTCTTGGATATGAAACCAGATGAATCACAATGTTTAATCTCAATTCAAGACGAAGCAAGCTTATGGCACAGAAAGCTTGGGCACACAAATATGAAGTAGATAGCCAAAATTTCAGCAAAGAAGCTTATTCGTGGTCTACCCAATTTATCTTACCAAAAGTCTGATCTATGCACACCATGCGTATTAGGAAAGTAGGTAAGAAATTCTTTTAAACTAATAAATCAAGTTTCCACTAATCGTGTACTACAGCTGTTGCATATGGATCTCTTTAGACCAACTAGAACTCAAAGCATTGGAGGTAAGAAATATTGCCTTGTAATTGTGAATGACTACTCTCGATTTACTTGGGTATACTTCCTGGCAAGTAAGTCTGAAACATTCTCTTATTTTGAAAAATTTGCTAAAAGAGTTCAAAATGAAAAAGGTTATGCTATCTCTAGTATAAGAACAGACCATGGAGGCGAATTTGAAAATCAAGATTTTACAAAATTCTGTGATGAATCGGGTTTTCAGCATGTGTTTACCTCTCCATATACTCCAGAGCAAAATGGAGTTGTGGAAAGAAAGAATAGATCTCTTCAAGAAATGGCTAGAACTCTCTTAATTGAAAGTAACATCTCTTCAATATCTTGGGCTAAAGCTGTTTCAACAGCATGTTATATTATCAATAGAGTTTTTCTAAGGCATATTCTAGAAAAAAAACCCCTTATAAATTGGTAAAAGGAAAGAAGCCTATTGTTTCATATTTTCATATATTTGGATGCAAATGCTTTATATTGAAAAATGCAAATGATTGAGTTGGTAAGTTTGAAGAAAAATCATATGAAAGCATATTCCTTGGATATTCTACATCAAGCAAAGCGTACAGAGTCTATAACAAGAAGAGTCAATCTATGGAGGAATCAATGAATGTCAAATTCCAGGATTTTATGCAAAATGAATCTATCTAGACTCACCTTGAAGAATCTGAACCTGCTCCAGACTCTACAAAGTCTAAATCTCAAGAAGCAACCCAAACTTTGAAAGAGCAGTAACAAACAATTATTGAAGATTCAAATGAAGGAAGTGATCATCAACCTGACAAATCATCCAGTAACTGGAAGCATAAGTCCAGTCATCTCAAAGATCTCATTATTGGCAACATTAATGAAGGAATTCGCACAAGATCCAAAAGGCGCGAAGAGTCTAGTGCCGTGACTCTTATTTCTGAAGTAGAACCCAAAAGCATAGAAGAAGCTTTATCTGGTGAAAGCTGGATTGAAGCTATGCAAGAAGAACTCAGACAATTCAACATTAATGATGTCTGGGAATTGACCTCTAAACCAACAAGTAAATTTGTTATTGGAGCTAAATGGGTTTTCAAGAACAAGATGAACAAGAAAGGAAAAGTCGTAAGAAACAAAGCAAAACTCGTGGCCAAGGGATATACACAAGAGGAAGTGATAGACTATGATGAGACCTACGCACCAGTAGCCAGGTTAGAAGCAATTCGATTATTACTTGCTTTTGCTTGCTATAAGAATTTCAAGTTATTCCAAATGGACGTCAAAAGCGCTTTCTTAAATGGATTTATCCATGAGGAAGTCTATGTGGAACAACCACCCGGGTTTGAAGATCCAAAGAAGCCAGACTCAGTATTCAGACTGAAAAATGCCTTGTATGGTTTAAAGCAAGCACCTTGAGCTTGGTATGACAGGCTAAGTAAGTTCTTAATACAAACTAGTTTTGTTAAAGGTAAAGTTGATACTACTTTGTTTATCAAAAGAGAAAGCAAAAGTTTTTTGCTTGTTCAAATATATGTTGATGATATTATTTTTGGATCCTCTAATGAAAGTCTGTACAATAAATTCTCTAAGTCTATGCAGGATGAATTTGAAATGAGCATGATGGGAGAGTTAACCTTCTTTCTTGGACTTCAAGTGAAACAATTGAAGGAAAAGACTTTTATTTATCAAGAAAAATATGCTAATGATCTTGTCAAAAAGTTTGGATTGGAAAATTGCAAAAAGACTGATATTCCAATGTCAAGTTCATTGAAGATAGACAAAGATGAAGGAGGAAAGAAAGTTCACCAGAAGCTATACAGGAGTATCATCGGTTCACTTCTTTATCCTACTGCTTCTAGACCTGACATTTTGTTTAGTGTTTGCATTTGTGCTAGATTTCAAGCAAACCCTAAAGAATCTCATCTAAGTGCCGCAAAGCGTATTATCAAGTACATTACTTCAACATCAAGTATCGGCCTTTGGTATCCTAAAAAGGGAGACTTTACTCTTCTTGGATACTCAGACGCAGATCTAGCTGGATGTAGAGTTGATAGAAAGAGCACCTTGGGTACATGTCAACTACTTAGAGGCAGGACAGTATCTTGGTTTTCAAGGAAGCAAACTACAGTAGCTCTTTCTATAGCAGAAGCAAAGTATGTAGCTCTCGGAGGTTGTTGTTCACAAATTCTGTGGATAAACAACAGCTAAGAGACTTTGGAATCAAAGATTCATACACAGAGATTAACTGCGACAACACCAGTGCAATAAATCTTACCAAAAATCCTATTCTTCACTCAAGAGCAAAGCATATAGAGATTCGACATTACTTCATTAGAGATCATGTTCAAAATGGAGAAGTTTCGATTCAGTTTGTTAATTCAAAAAACCAACTGGCGGATATATTTACAAAGCCTTTGGAGAAAAATCAATTTGGAATCATCCGTTCCAGACTCAACATTTTTAAGCTTGAAGAAGTTAAAGGCTAGAGACCCTTAGACTCTCAGACTCTTAGACTCTCAAACTCTCGAACTCAGACAATTATGGGTCTTGACTGTAAGTTATTCTCCCTTATATATTAATTCTCGAAAAGGTACAATCATTGATAATTGATTTCCGTGAAAAGTGCAAGTTTACCTTTTCAAAAATTAATTTCTATTTAAAATGGCAGTTAGTTTTTTTTTAAATGCAGTTAATTTAAAAAAAGGCACCTTTTCACTTTCCTTTATGACATTTGGCTTCTCGACTGGGTTATTTACAATCGATTCCTCTCTACAAAACTCCAAAACCCTAAAAAGTCTCGATCTTCCATTCCTGTCTTCCTCCATTGTTTAATCTTCGAAAAAGTTGTCATTTTTCTTGGGACAATCAAGCAAAGAATCTTTTAAAGATAAAGAAAGATGTCGTCTTCAAGAAAGTCTTCGAGGATTGCAAGCATGGGACCACAGCGATCGAGTGAGGGGCCTACTCACTTTGATCTTACTGGGGAAGAGGATTCACCAAGTCAGCAACAAAGCCCGCAACATTCTCAACCGCGTCATTCTCCACCATCTAGTCCACAGGATATGGGTTATCAAGAGGAAGAAATCATTGAAGACGCCGATCCTGTAAGAGTTCAAAAGCCCAGCTTTATTTATAAGCTTTATTGTGCTTTAAAGAGTACTGTTACCCCATTGAAATATATCGATGAGTTTCTTAAAGATAAGGGATATGGGAATGAGTTCGTATTCTTGCGAAAAATAGAAGATTTGGGAATTGCTCGTAGGGGGATGGCAGAAGAAGCCCTTGCGAACATTCCAAGTGACCCGCGTGTTGGGGGATTTAATCTGATAGATGGAAATGATGATGATAAACTGTACAGCCAATTTCAATCGAGAATGGGTGATGCAGCAAATATTTGAGGAAGGAGGACGGATTTGTTTAGATCAAAGGAACAGAAGGATCTATACTCTAGATTGTTGAAACGTGGGGTGATAAACCCTAGGAGTGTAGATTTTGACTTCTTGGATGCTGTGAATGTGAACTTGAGAGAAAAGTTCAATTCTCTTCAATTAGAACAGTTCTGTACTGACACCACAGAGGGTTATGCTCAATTAACTGCATATTTATATTCAAATCTTAGTTTCTTGGATGCGAATAGAATATCTTTTAGTGTCCGAGATCAAGACTTTGTGGTTGATATGGATATGCTAGCGGATGTGATTGGGATAGAGAGAGGAAAGTATCAACCCATTAATGTCTCTATTGCTCGCACAACATTGGAACTTGTCAAAGACAGAATGACAGAGGGAAGGATTTCCTACTCAAGGATGCGTGCGAACAGCATCATTCTTCACAAGATTATGATCAATTGTCTCAGACCTAAATCAACTTCCAAGACTGATATTTCCAACTCAGAGGCAAAGTTTATGTACACAATCAATGCTAGGAAAAAGTTTTCTCTTCCTCACACCATTTTGTTCCACATGTATAGAGCAATGGTGAAGGACAAGGGACAACTTCCTTATCCAAGTCTCGTGTCAAAGATATTCAGACATTTGAATATTCAGCCTCCACAAATTCTATGTGTTCGACCGTGTGACCAACTGGTGGTAGGACTGAAAATGGTGCTGAAAATGCATTTGAAAGAACTTGACAAGGCATTGGAGAAGTTTAAGGAGAAAACCCCTGTCAAAATCCATCAAGTCTCTTCTGCATCGAAAAGAAAAGGGAAGGAGCCAATGGTCGCTTCATCCAAAAAGAGAAGAGTCTTCATCATTGAGGATGAAGATGAGGATGATCTCACCATTTCCGCTATAGCATTGAAGAAGCTAAGTCGTTCTGTTACAAAATCAATGGAACGACAGGAGAAAGAAGTAGAGGAGAGAGAAGAATAGGAGAAAGAAGGTGAAAAAGAGAGAGAAGAAGAAGAGAAAGAAGAAAGAGAAGGAGAGAGAAAGGAAAGAAATAGAGAAGAAGGAGAGAGAGAGAAGAAGGAGAAAGAGAAGCAGAGGAGCAAGAAGCAGAGAAAAAAGAAGAAGAGGAGAGAAGAGCTGTGGCATCCCAGAAATTCAAAGCCAAGTCATAAGGTGTGTTAAAGTCTTTAATTAGGTGGTAGAATTTCCATGGCTTATGTTTTAGCCAATTTGTCTTTTAATTTGATGATTTGTGTATTTAAATTTATAGATTAATATTTGGCCATGAGATTTATAAATTTAAATCTTAATAAACAAAGTGTCCCAAGACTTTGGCCAAGATGAAATTTGAATTTGGAAATATTTATAGAAAGGAATTTCAAAAAAAAAAAAGAGGAAAAAAGAGGGGTTATTTTTGGAATGGGCCTTGGACCCATTGGCCTAAAGCTTGGTGGGCCAAGCTTGCCGGCCCATTTGAGCCCAAAGGAGGAATTCGACCAACCCAAAGGGGAGTGGCTGGATGGGCCTAAGCCCAAGCCCAAATCCAATTCAAAAATAAAAATGACAAGTGGCAAATGGCAAGAGCATGCATTGGTGGGATTATAGGCAATCTCATGATTGCAAATGATGGGATTAAGGGGATATAAAAGGGATGAGGAGAGAGAGTGGCCGGATTTCTTGCTTCAATTCGTCCAAAGAGAGAGGTGTGCGAGAGAGAGAGTTTGAGGGAAAGGGAGAGAAACCGAGAGGGAAGGAGGCGGAGCCGGAGGGGTGTGCCGTTCGTTCGCCGTCCGATCGTCGCCGTTTGTCGTTGCTTGTTCACCTTTAAGGCAAGTGGAGTCCGTAACTTCTCTTGCATGTTTGTTGTGGTGGTTGCATGTTAGATTTTAGGTGTGATTTGTGCGAAAAACCGAGGTAAGAGTTGGTTATTTGTAAACCGTGTGACTGTTCTTGTTCGGTTTGTTGAAGTCAGTAGCTTGTTCGAGTTTGCATGTGTGTTTGGGGTTCGATTTTGGCTTCGGTGTCTTCATGAAAGTTGAAGCTAACGTCCTTTACTATGACATAATAAAAATTCGTAGAATAGGATGGAGATTTGAGGGGTCAAAAGTTCTATTATACGGAGACTTTAGATCTGCGAAATTTTCACTGACCTCTTGTTGATTTCTTGATTGCATGTTGATTTCTTTTGGAAATATCACTTTGTTGTCTTCTTTAAAGTTGTAGGAAACACCTTAAAATAAAACATACTAAAATTTGAAGCAAAAATAACAAGTGTAGCTTGGTGAATCGGCTAGATCTTGGAAATAATGGTTCTGGTGAAGTATCTCGAGACACCCGAGACTTCATGGACTAAAATGATGACCATAATATGGTTATTTGACCTAGATCCCTTCATGAAATTGTAAAGGACACCTTGGTACATAACATACTCAAATTTCAGAAGAAACGAAAGAGAATTGATGGGTGAAAATTAAGAAATTCGGAGGAGTGTGTTCTGGACGACGCGGTCGTGGTTCCAGAAGCTTCGTAGGGTTGTAGAAATTAATCTAAAAAGAATTTGGCTTAGAGTTATTCATGAGAAATGCACAAAAATGTTTTGGCTATCACCCTGTAAAATTTCGTAATTTTTTAAGGCCATATGAGTATTTTAATCGAATTTATTTGGAAACTGTGCAAGTCTGGCCATTATCCGAATATAAGGTGCTATTTTGTGGAAATTGTGAAATTATGAGAAATTCAATTTGGCCATGAATTTTGTATGAAATTGTGATCCTAATGATTTTTTTTTAGTGATTGTTTAATATTATGATTTTGGGAAAATCATAGATATTAAATATAATATTTATTTATGAAAATAAATAAATATAATAATATAATATAATAATAATAAAATAATAAATAAATATAATAGTAAAATAAAATAAAATAGATTTTTATTTGGCCATGGATTCAACTTCATTTGTGTGGCACTTGTGTGATGAGGTCTTTGTACATGTATTAAGTTGAAATGCATATGTGATTAAGCTTTGGCATGTGTATGACATGTGAATTGAAATGCAAGTGTGATTTGTTTGATGCCATGCCAATTGCCATGTTAAATTGAGATAAAAGGATAAATGTGGATGAGAAAGAGGTTGTGGTGGAGGATGTTGTCTGGTGGCCTGGTGGCGTAATTCCAGAGATTCCATGGGAGATTCAGGATGCCCAGAATATGGGGGGCCGGAAGTCCGGTTGTATCTTGGATACATGCCCGGAGATTCCTCGCGACACCAGGATTGGGGTGCGGGATGCCCGGCTAGAAGGGTAAAGGCCGGAAGTCCGGTTGTATCTTGGATACATGCCCAGAGGTTCCTCGTGATGCTAGATGAGATGCGAGATGCCCGGAATGTGGGGGGCTGGATGCCCGGTTGTATCTTGGATACATGCCCGGAGGTTTTTCTCGCATAAGATGCGAGTGTAAAATATGAGATAAAATTGATGAATCGAGGAAATGGTGATGTGGTGATCAAATTTAAAGATAAAGATAAAAATTAACTCATGGCATGATATGGTATGATATGCATGATGATATGCATGATGATGGAGATGATGATGTGATATGATATGATGATCACCCATGGTATGATATGCATGATGATATGCATGATGATGATGATGATATGTGATGTGATATGATGATCACCCATGGTATGATATGCATGATGATATGCATGATGATGATGATGATATGTGATGTGATATGATGCTCACCCATGGTATGATATGCATGATGATATGCATGATGATGGAGATGATGATATGTGATGTGATATGATGATCACCCATGGTATGATATGCATGATGATGATGATGATATGTGATGTGATATGATGATCACCCATGGTATGATATGCATGATAATGATGATGACATGTGATGTGATATGATGATCACCTATGATAATATATGCATGATGATGCATGATGATGATGTGTGATGTGACATGATGATCATCCATGGTATGATATGCATGATGAAATGCATGATGATGACAATGATATATGATATGCCATGATGATGATGATATATGATGTGATGATGCATGATATGCATGATTACAAGGTAAGTGATGCTTGCAACGTGTGATGATATGCATGATGCATTGGAATGTCATTGGATTTCCTATCGCTCTGGCTGAGTGGTTATCTCACCCCTTTTGGGGACCAACATTTCAGATTAGTAGATGGTTTGAGCGGTTGGATATGACCGCGGGGAGAAGGATAGCAAAGGAGGGAACCTTTGGACGCCGACACTGGTTGATGGACCTTAAGCATACGATTGTGGGAGGAGATGTCGGTCATCTTTTAAAGTATAGCCGAGTATAGAAACATTGGCATTTCGATGTACTGACTAAAGATGTCCATATGCTTTATGTAAATAAACGTGTCCAACTTTAACTTATAAATATTTAGTAGGTGTGCATCGTTTCTGTATATAGAGAAGGGAGTTAATGGATGTGCTTCTGCTATATGAATTGTGCAAGGGACCGATTAAAGAAAAAAGAAAAATGTGTGTAAACCCCCATGGTTGTATGGACCCGCTGCAATTGAAATGGTATCAGAGTGATATGTTAATAAGGAAAATGAAAGGTAAGCAAACTGTGGCGACCCTAATCGGATCGGGGGCCGTTGAGGGGTGCCACAAGAGCTGAAGAAAGAACAGAGGAGGAGAGATTTGAAGAGCATGAAAAACACTCTTCTCCACCAGAAGCCATGGAAACAGGGGGAGATAAGGAGCAAAGAGGAACGACCTCCTATCCTATTGACAGTGAAGGAGTCAGCCGTTCTCCTACAGATCCAGAGGACATTTATGCCTTTCAATTTCCAAATGAGGGTCATGGTGCTTCATCGCCAAATCTACGCAATTATATTGATATTCCATCATCTGCCTTTACTCCATCAGACCGTGCTGAAGCTAGTACGCAGACTGATAATACAGTAGACTTTCGCAGAATTCTTGATATTGTCATGGAAATGCGAGGTCAGATATATGCTTTGGAGTGCGAGGTTCAGAACTTGAAGAATGCTGGACAAGGTTCTTCCGGTTCCCTATCCGATCAGATTCAAGCCATTTCTACTCAAATTCAAGCCAATGCTAAAGGAGAAGAAGTGGCTCATCTAAGGGAAGACTTGAAAAAGCTGGAGGGCATCGTTCGTCTATGGGAGATTTCCAGTTTGTTCGCATTCCCAAGTAAATTTGACTTCTTTTTCATCTCAACCTTTTTTTTTTTATGATGACAAAAAGGGGGAGAGATGCAAGCTTTGAAACTTTGAACTTCTTTGAACTTAACTTGTTTAAATTTTTAGTTTGTTTTGTTTGACTTGTGTGTCTGGATAAAGATTGAGTGAGGTGTGGATTTGAATTTGGCTGCTGCTTTTATTTTAAGTATTATTGATATCTTATGAATGACTTTATATGTCAGATTGACCTATTTTCTGTGGTTGCAGATTCTAGTGTTATCATTAAGTCATTAATCTTTATAAGATATCCATATTGCTTAAGTAATGTTTTTGCAGGTCAAAGTTTTTCAAATCTACAGGAAAGTTTTGTCACCATCAAAAAGGGGGAGATTGTTGGAGAAATCTTTCTGGAATATTTTGAAGCTGAAAAAACGTTTCTATTAGTCTAGTCTGAAGGTTTGCAAGACTATGTTGTTTGAAGTCTGAAGACCTCCGGACAGCCAAACTCAAGACTTAAAGTCTATTCTCAGTGACAGTCTTTAATCCGTTGAAGGCTTTCCAGATCTAAGTGATTCATTTAAGATTTAGCCTTATCAACTGGAGAAGATCTCCTGGCTGGATTTGGCATAACGGATTCTTTTATTCGAATCAAGATTGATTAAGGATTCGATGATTGGCGAAGTATTCTTAGAAGGTGTTACTTATGGAAACCTAGATCCTGATTGTATGAGCGAGCAGGATTGATGGGCTATCAACATGTTTCTTTAATAACTCGAATGATCTTCCTAATTAATTCCGTCCAACGGGTAGATTAGAGGAATTCCTTTGGTAAGTGCCAACGGGTATGATGGCGTAAATGAGTATATAAGGAAGACGTTCTAAGTTGTTCAAGGTGTGCACGATAGAAGAATTCCAAAGTCTGAAGCTCCTTGATTCGTAGTCAATTCATTTGCTGAGCGAAAACCTTGTTTACTAAAAAGAGCTTATATTGTGAGATACCTTGAGGAAGTGTGGTAGAATATCCATACTGTAGAATCAAGGAAGAGCATTGCTGTAACATCTCTTTGATCATAGTGAAATCCAACCAGTGGGCTGTCAGTGCAGAACAGTGGATGTAGGCTTGAAACAAGCCGAACTATTATAAACCTCCTGTTGAATTTTCTCTTCCCTACTCTTTGTTTTTACTTTGATAACAGTTCGTTCTATTAACTAAAGAGGAGTCTCCTTTCTATTCACTGCCTAATATTGCTTTTATATCTCGAGGAATTATTTTTATACCTATTCACCCTCCTCTAGGTACTCATACTAATTATATCAAAAAGTACATGTGTGACTAGGTTCTCCTTCTCGGCTGTTTAAACTCTCTAGAGTGCAACCTCATGGAAAATTTAATATAATGTGATGCAAGGTACAAGCACCAACAGCACTCATGTATGTAAACTAATCCTTTCTGTAATGTAAATTCTTGATATAATAAATGGAAGTGATAACTTCATAATGTTAGATTAAACACCATCAGTTTTTTTTGTGCTGTACCAAATCATGATGGTTGGTTAGCAGGAGCTAGCAGATTTGTCTGTCTAGATTTTACCAGAAATGGTCATTTAATTAGGCTAAAAATCTTGGGTACTCACCGTAACTTGAAGAACTTCTTTTGAATATAATCTCCTCTAAGGAATAATTGAACTAGTTAGGCTGAGGCAATGCACTCTATCCCAGGCATCATAACCACAGAGGCATCCTGGGCCTATGATTAGGATGACTAGAATACTGTACCGATGAAACTCGAGTCTATTTAGTATCGATGGCATACCGAGAAGGTTTATAACCACTACATTCAATGATCAAATAGAAGTATTAGTTCTTGAAGCAAATTTAAGCATAATTAAGATGTTTCAATAGAGGACTCATTATGTTCGGATAGCTCCCTTAGTCTCTGTGTTTGGTTTCTTCCCTCTCATTACGTCAGAAACATCTTAGTGAATCAAAGTCCAATATCTTCAGGTTCATTGCAATATCAATTAGAATAGCTCCATTCTCATTTCCTTGATGATAGTGAATTGTTTGGGCCAATCTAGTGATTGTGTTAAAAAAAAGTGATCCATTTTTTAGAAAATTCTAGACTACACTAGATTACACAAGACAGAAAAAGTTGGCAGAAACAAACCGGCAAAAAGCAAGCCTAGAAGACTCTCAAATGCTGAAGAATTTTCTAGTACGTGGGCAGCAGAACACGTGGACAGCAAAATGGCCAAAGAAAAGTCAACAAAAGCTGCCGGAATAGAAAAATGCAGAAAAAGGGAGAAGAGACCATAAGATGCGGAAGAAGCCGCACAAGCAGGAGATAAAAAGCAAACTTGTAATATTATATTATTTTTTGTACTAAATGTCGGTGAAGGAAAGGCGGTGCTCACGCCTATAAATAGGGATTGGGGTGTGTGTTTTAAGTTGCAAGAAAAAACTACACACTCCTTCCTTCCTTTGTAATAAAAACTCTCATAATAAAAGCTCCTTTTTTTAACCCATTCTCCCTTTGCATCGTAGTCTTTTATTATTCACACATAACACTTGCACACACACACACCCTTCCGCAAAAACATCCAACAGTGGTATCAGAGCCACGTCTTTGGTTGGTATTAGGCGTTTGTCCTACCTACCCATTCCTAGAACTACCATTTCCAAATACCCACTAACTAAACCATGACCAATTCTACCTCGTCCTCATTTCCCATCCCCATTTTTTATGAGAACAACTATGACTTTTGGAGCATAAAAATGACTACATTCTTGATGGCCCAAGACTTATGGGACATCGTGGAAAAAGGTTACGAGGCTCTGCCAAAAGGTGCAAGTGTTTCGAAGGATCAACTACAAAAGGATGCAAGGGCGCTATATTTTATCCAGCAAGCTCTCTCGGAAACCGTATTTTCGAGAATAATTGGAGCAAGGACTGCAAAAGAGGCTTGGGATATACTACGAGAAGAATTTCAAGGATCGGAAAAGGTACGCACTATTCACCTTCAAACACTGAGAAGAGATTTTGAGAATTCTAAAATGAAAAATTATGAGACCGTACAAGAATATTGTGGAAAAATAAAAGAACTAGTTAATCAAATGAGAGCCTATGGAGATGGGATAACGGATCAAAGGGTTGTTGAGAAAATATTGGTGTCACTTACCAAAAAATACAACTCCATAGTAACAACTATAGAAGGAACTAAGGACTTAACGACCCTATCAATAAGTGAATTAATTGGCTCTCTAGAAGCACATGAGAAAAGACTAATGGCACAAGATGAAGATTCAGTTGAAAGTGCCTTTCAATCTAAAGTAAATATACATTCTCATCAAACTAAAAATGATGGAAGGAGCTCATGGAAAAACAAAAGAGGAGGAGAAATTATAAAAAAGAAAAACTATCCACCTTGTGGTATTTGCAAGAAAACAAATCATTTGGACAAGAATTGTTGGTTTAAAAATAAAAAACAATGCTGCTTTTGTAAAAGATATGGCCACATAGAAAAAGATTGTCGCTCGAAAACAAATAATCGAGCAAACTATGTAGAAAAAAAGGAAAGTAAAGAGAATACATTCTACGCAGGCCAAGCGGCAAATGATAATAAAAATGAAACATGGTACATCGATAGTGGGTGAAGCAATCACATGACGGGGGACGAATCTATATTCATTGATATTGATAAGTCGGTGAAATCCCAAGTAAAGTTGGGCAATGGTGCATTAGTAGATGTCAAAGGAAAATGCACCATCACCGTGGAAACAAATAAAGGCCCAAAATATATACATAATGTATATCTAGTCCCTCATCTTGCACAAAATCTATTAAGTGTGGGCCAAATGATACAAAGTGGGTATTCTCTATATTTTAATAGAGATGCCTGAATTATCTATGATAAATATAAAAATATCATCGCCTCTGTTAAAATGAAAAATAACAATTTTCCTATTCAATGGAAATATGTCAAAGATATAGACATGAAAGCTCAACTTGATGACTCATGGCTATGGCATCGAAGATTTGGCCACTTCAATTTTGTTGGGCTAAAAATTCTCCATTAGAAAAATATGATGAGAGATTTTCCAGTCATTACCGAAATTTCAGATGTTTGTGAAGGCTGTCTGCTTGGAAAACAACAGAGACAGTCCTTCCCATCTGGAGTTGCATGGAAAGCTAAGGAGCCATTGGAACTTGTCCACACGGATGTGTGCGGTCTGATGAGGACACCTACACCTAGTCAAAA
Organism: Eucalyptus polyanthemos subsp. polyanthemos; assembly: GCA_017140185.1. NCBI lineage: Eukaryota > Viridiplantae > Streptophyta > Magnoliopsida > Myrtales > Myrtaceae > Eucalyptus > Eucalyptus polyanthemos. Next base: position 16,814,495 of record CM029463.1, on the reverse strand, counting down.
TAAATATTTCATCCTATTCATTGACGATTACACAAGAATCACGTGGGTATACGTTTTTCGAGAAAGATCTGAGGTTTTCTCTATCTTCAAAAAATTCAAGAACCACGTCGAGAATCAAAGTGGCCAAAGAATCAAAGTCCTAAGAAGTGACAGAGGCACATAATACAATTCAAAGGAGTTTAATAAATTTTGTGAAGATGAAGGACTCCATCATCAACTAACTGTTGGCTACGCCCCAGAACAAAATGGAGTAGCTAAAAGAAAAAAAATAGAACCGTCATGGAGATGGCAAGGTCCATGCTAAAGGAGAAAGGCCTTCCCAACACTTTCTAGGCAGAAGCAGTCTATACTGCTGTATACCTACTAAACAGGTGTCCAACTAAAGCAGTTCAAAATAAAACTCCAGTCGAAGCATGGAGTGGATGGAAGCCTTCAGCAAAGCATCTCAAAGTGTTTGGATGCATTTGCTACGTCCACATCCTTGCTCAAAAAAGGAGTAAACTAGATGAAAAGACAGAAAAATGAATATTCCTTGGATACAGTGACCAATCAAAAGGCTATCGAATTTACAACCTAAGAACTAAAAAGCTAATGATTAGTCGAGACGTCGAGTTTGACGAGAATGCTGCCTGGAATTGGGAAAGCGAGAAGATCGAGAAGAAGTACATAACCTTGCCAGACATACCTGCTCAAGAGGAGACAACGTCACAAGAAGAAGGAGTAGTACCGGATTCCACCACTCATGATATAACTCCACCAAGCTCTCCAAGAGCAACACAAGAAGAGTCTACTCCAGAGTCTCCAGTATTAAGGGTAAAAGCCCTTAGAAGAATTTACGACACATGCAATTTTGCTATTTTGGAACCAGAAAACTATGAACAAGCGTCCAAAGAAGAAGTTTGGATAAAAGTCATGGAGGAAGAGATCAAGATGATCGAGAAAAATGAAACTTGGGAGCTTGTCGATCGACCCGAAGACAAAGAGATCATTGGCGTCAAGTGGGTCTACAAGACGAAGCTCAATGCAGATTGATCAATCCAAAAGCATAAAGCAAGGCTTGTGGAGAAAGGATACTTGCAACAACCGGGTATTGACTATACTGAAACTTTTGCTCCCGTCGCTCGCCTTGATACTATTCGAGCACTCATAGCTCTAGCAGCACAAAAAGAATGGAAGATCCATCAACTAGATGTAAAATCAGCATTCCTAAATGGATATCTTCAAGAAGAAATATACATAGAACAACCACAAGACTTTATTCTCAAAGGCCAAGAAGAAAAAGTTCTCAAACTCAAAAAAGCCTTATATGGGTTAAAACAAGCACCACGTGCGTGGTATAGTAGAATTGATGAATACTTCATCAAGCAAGGATTCAGGAAGAGTATGAGTGAGCCAACACTCTACATCAAGACCCAAGGTAAGTCCGACACTCTCATTGTCTCTCTATATGTAGATGATCTCATATATACAGGAAACAATGAGACAATGATCCGAGAATTTAAAGAAGAAATGATGAAGACATTTGAAATGACGGACTTGGGCTTGATGAACTATTTCCTCGGTATTGAAGTCAATCAAAATGAAGGAATTTTCATCTCACAAAAGAAGTATGTAGAAAAGCTTCTTGAAAAATTCAAAATGAGTAATTGCAAAATAGTGGCAACACCACTTGTGATGAATGAGAAACTATTGAAAAATGATGGAGCTGAAAAAGTAGACGCTTCATTCTATAGAAGCCTAATTTGGGAGTCTACTATATCTCACTGCTACACGGCTAGATATTATGTACGCGACAAGTTTACTATCACGATTCATGCAAAGTCCAAGCCAAATTCATTTTGGAGCAGCCAAGAGAATTCTAAGATACTTACGAGGAACCACTGATTATGGTATTTGGTATCGACATAGTGCAACAACTAAGTTGATCGGTTATACTGATAGTGATTGGGCAAGATCATCTGATAACAGGAGGAGCATAACTGGTTATGCATTCACATTAGGTTCTGAAATATTTTCATGGATATCTAAAAAACAAGACTCAGTGGCACAATCCACTGCAGAAGCAGAATATGTTGCAGTTGCTACAACTACTAGTCATGCAATATGGCTTCGAAGAATTTTAGAAGACATTGGAGAACCACAAATGGAATCAACGCCAATATTTTGCGACAACAAGTCTGCGATTGCAATATAAAAAAATCCAGTCTTTCATGGAAGAACGAAACATATTGATATAAAATATCACTTCATTCGTGAATTGCAAAGCAAATGAGAGATCGAGCTAAAGTATTGTAAGATTGGAGATCAAATTGCGGACATATTCACTAAAGCACTACCAACAGCAAAATTCGAGACATTGAGAAGCATGCTTGGAGTATCACAAAAATGGATCAATGAGGAGTGTTAAAAAAGTGATCCATTTTTTAGAAAATTCTAGACTACACTAGATTACACAAGACAGAAAAAGTTGGCGGAAACAAACCGGCAAAAAGCAAGCCTAGAAGACTCTCAAATGCTGAAGAATTTTCTGGTACGTGGGCAGCAGAACACGTGGACAGCAAAAAGGCCAAAGAAAAAGTCAACAAAAGCTGCAGGAATAGAAAAATGCAGAAAAAATGGAGAAGAGACCAGAAGATGCGGAAGAAGCCGCACAAGCAGGAGATAAAAAGCAAACTTGTAATATTATATTATTTTTTGTACTAAATGTTGGTGAAGGAAATGCGGTGCTCACGCCTATAAATAGGGATTGGGGTGTGTGTTTTAAGTTCCAAGAAAAAACTACACACTCCTTCCTTCCTTTGTAATAAAAACTTTCATAATAAAAGCTCCTTTTTTTAACCCATTCTCCCTTTGCATTGTAGTCTTTTATTATTCACACATAACACTTGCACACACACACACACGCTTCCGCAAAAACATCCAACAGATTGTAGCAAGGAGGTCAGTCAATCTCATTCCCACCCAATTCCTACTTCTTTATGCATTTTCCAACACCTCTGCTGTGTAAGATTTCTGTTCTTATTCTGTTCGTCTAGAGTCCCAAAAATGGCTCTTAAGATGATACAAATATCTTTCATTTATAGCCAACACTTTTGGGAAGTCAATTCCTTTTCCTTTTTTCCTGTTTTAGGTGCATTTGAGCTTGTTGATGTCACCATAATGCAGGCTGTGATCTGTAGGACATGGTTATTTTGGCATGATAGAATAGAAGAAACATCACTGTGCAGATCTTGACAGAGCAACGGTTTTAGTACTGATTACAATCTCGCTTGTAGTCATGGCCACTTTTTCCCTGATTTATAATTCTGTCAATTCAAAGTGAATCAGACATTGAAACATTAAGGATTCTTTCAAAAATGCAAGTTTACTTCCCTAAGTTCACGGGTATTCTTAATAAGGTATTCAAAGGGTTTCTTTGCTAGAATATCATAAAAAGAAAAGACTGCAATTTTCACTTTGTGGTCCGTGTACACATTCTTCGTTTTCTGACCGGAATCCAGCAAATTTTGGAAGAACAAAGGAATCTTTCACATGTCCCCGTATGGTCTTTCAATTCCAGATTAAGAGATGACTCTCATACAAATGCCATGATCCTCTCGTATTCATATGGGATCAATATAAACATAATTGAAATTACAGAAATATCATCGAGGCAGTAAATGTGAAATAGTTATTTCGTTGGCTGAATATTTCTTATGCCTGCTGTCGCTTGAAGAACTTGCTTCGGATGCAGATGTCTCGTAAAAAAAACCAGGCTGTTTAGGCTGAGGCAATGTGCTCTCACTATTCAACATCATAACCACAGATGACATCTCTGGTCTATCGTGCGGATTATTTTGAACACACAACAAAGCCACATGGATGCATCGTAAAACTTCCACAGGGTTAAATTTGGATGCAATCAATGGATTGACGAGCTCCATGAACTTTTGATCTCTTGACAGTGTCCAGGCCTGCATTATTGTGTTAGTCATCTAGAATAAGACTAGAAACTAACTGAAGATAAATAAGCAAAGAAATCTGATAAATCTTTACGCTTACATATCCGAGAAGGCTTAAACACTTGTCAGGATGATTGAAACCTCGATTTCTTTTCCCGCTCACGATTTCCAGTACTAGAACACCAAAACTGAAGACATCTGATTTTACCGAATAAAAGCCGTTGATGGCATACTCTGGGGACATGTAACCACTATGCAAAAAAGTTATTGAAAGGAATGATTAGTTCTTGAAGAAATTGGACCAAAATCAGTGGAGATCATGTGTCAAGAGAACTCACAATGTTCCCACCACTCTCTTTGTATTTGCTTCGCTCTCATTACCTCCGAAACTCCTCGCCAAACCAAAATCCGATATCTTTGGATTCATTTCGTTGTCGAGCAGGATGTTTTCAGCTTTCAGATCTCTATGAATAATCCTTAATCTTGAGTCTCGGTGAAGGTATAGGAGCCCCAAAGCTACGCCATTGATGATAGTGAAGCGCCTAGGCCAATCCAGGGAAACACCCTTCTCTTGGTCTGCCAAATTATAGGCCTTATGAGTTATGAAATGGAAGCTTCTTCACTCTTTTTCGATGACAAAAGCAATTAAAATGTAGGGACTGGAGCGAAGCAAACCAAAAATGAAACAATCCAAGCTTCGGTTGGGCAAGAACTCATAGATCAACATCATTTCATCTACTTGAATGCAGCATCCCAGAATCTTGATGAGGTTTCGGTGTTGAAGTTTTGCGATGTAAGCAACTTCGTTCTTGAACTCGACCTGTCCCTGCCTAGAGTTTTCCGACAGCCTCTTCACGGCAATTTCTTGGCCATTTTTCAGAACACCCTAAAAGATAGAAGTTCTTTTGCTCCCTTTTCGATTTGGATATGTACGAGCAGATTTAGAATTCCAAAAAATGAGAATAGTCACCTTATAGACAGCTCCAAAGCCTCCCTCTCCGAGTTTGTTGTCTTCAGAGAAGTTACCTGTCGCGTTCACTAGGGTTGTGAGGTCGAACATAGGTAAGTCTAGATCTTCACTACGGCTTTGATGGGAGAATCCAAAGATTTGTCCTACAAGTAGAAATTAAAGTGAGTAAATTCATCAACTAAAGAGAAATCATAATTGAGCTTTAAAAAACCCAAAACAAAATTCAAAGCAACACACGTTTGGTTCATTCATATTTTTCAGGCCAATTGATCGAAATTTTCAAAGAGAGATGATCTGATGAAACTTTGCATTTGATGCAGAGCAACAACGTTTAAAACCTATGCTAACAAGAGTTAAAAAACGACTCTTGTGGATCAAGAAAGGCATCTTGCTTGGAAACCGTAATTTTCTGATAAAAACGATTTTACCATCTTTCCTATACTTTGTGAAAACAGCCGCGATACCAAGAAGAAGCACCGCAGACAGCACGGTGCCGACAATGATGCCCGTGCTTTTCCTTGCGCCAGTATTTCCGCTGAAATTGCTGCCTTGATACACATTACAGTAAATTGAAAATAGAGTTACTAAGAATCCGACAGTTATTTTGAACTCATTCTCTTCCTTGGGTCATCATATCGAAAGTAACTCAGGGTTTATACACGTACCAACTTCTGATGCAGCCATCCTTACGTAAAACTCCTGGACGTTGTCGTTGACCAGTCTAATATCCATCAGGACACCGAACCAAAGTAAGCATCCACTTCCTTGCCCTCTGATATCCAAGTTTGAATAAGCTGTGCACGAGCAGTTCCTCAAGCATGTCTGCTCGCATTCTTGAAGGTTCATGCTCTCTTTGAACCACGATTGCCTCGTGTCAGGCAACTTCACTTGGGTGTACTTCAGAAATTTATCTCCTCCCGGGCAATCCAGTTCAGTCCTCCGGACACACCCGTTTGACCAATCCCCAAATTCCCAGTTGCTAGGGTCTTTGGGCACGAACCCTGTCAAACACATGCATTTTGGAGAAGTAGCAATGTTGCAATTCCCATTCCCTCCACATGATGCATAAGTGTCACAGTCATCTGTTTGAGGAGACGAATACAGATTCCAACCCTGTGTCCGGTCTACCCAATTGAAGCGCTCAACGATACCATTCTCATTTAAAACCAGTATTGACGGGACAGAACTTTTCAGAAGATTGAAGTAATAGTAAATTTCATTTCGGTTGGAGACTAAGCCAAACCCAAAAACTGCATTTTGCGTCAACTGAGGGATCCCGCTAAACCGAATGCCGTTCCAAGGTCCCGAACTGGACTGCACTACTGATCTGTTCATCAGGATCAGCTGCGGATATCCTGAAGTATCGAGCCTATATGTGAAATCACCTGGTGAAGGGTCATCCCTGCTTTTCCATGAGGTCAAGTACCGGTCCAGGCCTTTTTCTCGGTCTTTACCAAGCTTCATGTCAGCCAAAAGCGAATTACAAGGGTGATCAAAACTCTGCCAGATTGTGTTACCCAGGTCATTGTCATTTCCTTCTTTTACTACGAAATTGGCAGAATCCAAAAGCTGCGCAATCGGATTCTGGGCCAATCTCAACACATTGGAGGACCAAACGACCCCATCGGTAAGGTTCAGGAGAATCAGTACACCCTCAGGAGTGAGCTTTAGGACTCCTGAAGAGTCTTTCAAGGGATTTTCACGATTTGCGACCCAAACCACCCTCCCAGTTGATAGCTTCTCATACGATATGCCCACGTACCGGTTCTTGGAGTTGCTGGGGCTGAAGAAACCTAGCTCAAAGTTCCCACCGGCAGAGACTATCGTTTGACCATCTGTGATGTTCTGGCCGGCTGATATGGAGTCCAAGGCATAGCTTATCTGCAACACGAGGGACATGAAGCACAAGCCGCATAGAAAAAATGGAAAGCATGACTCCATAGATGTTGTTCAGCTGATACAGTGCTAAACTGACTTCTGATTCATGAGGAAATTAAAGAGGAGAGGAAACTTGGCTGATTAATCTTCTGTCTGACTTTGTCACTCATTGAAACAGGAATGAGCCGCAATGTTGGACCTGAACCGCGTAAAAACATAATTAAATGATGTGCAAGAGGAAGAGTTGATGAAATTAGGACTTAAGAGTTTACTATTTATAAACCAGCATACAAACGACATTTCCAAGCTCAGTGGCACACTTGGAAACTTCATCATGCATTGCCTGGATGGATGATAATTGCGCGACGAAGATGTGATACAGCGAGAACAGCAGAGAAGTGATCGGCTTCTAAGGCGACATCAATGGATCTATGCTGGGAGCTTAAGATGTTGGGCGGACGAGATTATATCGGTGAAATAACAAAGAGCCGCTTTCACCTTAACAGTATAATACTGATTAGTTGGACTTTAAGTCGACCCCTTGGTACCAAAAATTAACTATTAATTCTGTTGATCATAATCTAACTTCAAACGTCCTCAAGGTGCTGTCTGTAAGATGGCCTTTTGAAACCCCCCACAAAAAAAGAAAAAAAGAAAATCATTTTACAAGATATCGGTTCCCATCTGTCAGAATTGTGTTAGACGTTGAAAAGCGGCTGTCATTTTAAGTGAACGGCGGTGCCATTGTGCTAGCCGTGCTACAGATAATTTATTGAGAAAAAGTATTACATTTCTTTTGACATATGAGGGAGACATTTGCCAAAATTCACTTACTAAATCACTTTAAATTTCTTTCTCAGATTTGTTCGTATCGCACGGGAAAGTTATGGACTGTGAAGAAACAGATATATTTATGACATCTGAAAACAGACCTTTGATTTATTTAATTCTTGCTCTAAAAAACTATACCTAAAAGGATTGGAAAGGAAAGGAGTGAGCAGCCGCAGTGAGTAGTGCATATCTTTTTAGTAAATCAAGTCTCCACATTACACATATAAAACTCAAAGGCATGACTCATTTATGGCAATCTGAAATATAACGACTTACAAGAATAAAATGAGTTATATTTTACTTCAACTTTGCAATATTAATAACAGAATTTCCCGTTCGTCCATAATATCAAAACAAGTATCGCTGATTCAATTCAATAATGAAACTCGTCATATCTCATGTCATTGGTTCATTCCATTTTCCAAACTAGTATCACATCAGGTCTCAAGACCCTAGAGGTGGCTTCGACAAGATTTGCATCACTGTTTAGCATTTAGCCGTTAACCAACACATGTCAATGGTACAAGACTCAAAAGGTGACTCCCACGAAATTACATTATTGTATAGTACTTAGTCTTTTTCCAATACATATAAATGGTACAATGCTCTAGAGGCAGCTTCCACGAAATTATGTTATCGTGTAGCATTTAGTCCTTTTTCTAACACATATCAATTATAGAAAGCTCTAGAAGTGACTCATGAAATTACATTGTCGTGTAATACTTAGTATTTTTCCAACACATGTTAATGGTACTAGGCTTTAGAGGTGGCTCCCACGAAATTATCGTGTAACACTTGGTTCTTTATCAGTCTACATCACACTTAGCTTCACAAACCAAAACATAACTTTTTACAAATCAATTCAAAGTCTATATGACAAATCAGTTTCACATACCAAATCAAATTACCTTTCATACACCAAATGCAAGTCAATGCAATTATTTCTCAAAAAAAATTTACTTGCAATTATTTCTCAAAAAAAATTTGCAAACCTAAACTATATCCTATTTTCCAACTTGACCATCAGACATAATAAATGTATTTCACAATATATTGGTCATATCATTATAGAACATTTCATAAACGAGTAACAATTCAAAATGTTTTTCTCATTGAATGTTTCCCAAATCATCAAAGAACTCTTTTCATGAATCAGTTCTCATTGTAATACACACATTTAAACTTTCACGACACTTTCTCAAATGAATAAAAATTAGTAAAAGTGAGTTCCACTACTTTTGCTTTTTTGCCAAATCATGATTTACACATATATACCTCGTACTTTTCATTTTCAAATCATGAGTTTGCAAATTTAAAAAGGAGATTGCATGATTCGCCTACGAACGCCTACAACCAAATAACAAGGCTACTTGAATCAACAAACTCACAATCCTATCATATAAGTGAGAAATAACATCAAAACCAAATAAAATGTTATCTCAACTACGGCTCGGTTAAATTAAGCTTATATACTAACGAAATAACGTCTACACATCAACCAATTTGCTTACCCAAAGTGAACACGAAACCCTAAAATCTTTCTCCCATAAAACCGTTGCTTCAAATCAACAACTGTCAAGCTCCATGACTCTACAACATCACAATCCTCCATTCCCAAGATTTTTTTTTTTTCCATTCCCAAGAAATTTCATAGCTGGAATAATAAAAACTTGGATTTTGAGGCTCGATTTTCACAAAACTTTGAATATACGACCTACTTCCAAAAACTACTCTAATTGGATGAATGAGGGACGTGAGTACTTACCATACGCTGCATTACGAAGTCAGATCAGTTTGGTGAGGCGTTTGCGGTGAATACCCCATCTTCTTTCTTTTTCTTTTTTCTTCTTCCTTTGTTCCCTCTCTCTCTGTTTCTCTCTTTCGCGCGGGTCCTTGGTTAGAAACAGAGGAGCCGAACGTCCCTTTCCCTTTTTTCCTCTTCTTTGGCTTTTCGTTCCTTTGATTTTTTTTTTTTCTTACTTTTCTCTCTTTTGACTTGGTCAAAACCCACGCATATTTGACAATCTCAATACTTGATGCCTGAGAAGAGACGGAATTGAGAGTATGGACAAGCGGAATGTGGACATCTGACGTGCTCTTAAGGGAAACTTGAAGATTCTCTCCCTGTGCGGATGGGACCCTGATAGAAGTAATTTCGTGGTGGAGCAAATGTCTGAATTAGAATGCATAAGATCATCGTGGGACATAGTCCAGAGTGAGATATATTCCGGCATTGAAGAAAAATCTGATTTCTTTTAATGTTCTTGAATTTAATTGGGTGTTGGTATATTCCAAAATGTGGTGCTCTAAGGCCCCATTTGGTTCAACATTCCCAATGAAATTTTCGGCAGTGAAAGTTCTTTAAAAACATTTAGATGTTTGGTTCAAAGATTTAGATGTGTCATTGGCGAAATACTGACATTTGAAATGCAAGTCAACTTCTACTGTTCATCTGTTGACTTTTTTTTTTTTATAAAAAAAAACCGATCATCTTCCCCACATCCCAACCGCCATTGATCGGCGACGGAGTTTCATCAGATTTTATTTTTATTTTTTTTAAAAATAGTAAAAACCCTTTGCAAATGTTGGGTTCACCTTTTTTTTTTATTTGTCATTTTTACCTTTTGACAATCAATAACCCAACTTTTTATCAATATATTAGAATGTTATTAATTAATGAAGATGATTAATACTATAATAATTTCAAAAAAATTATTCAAAGTTGAAGATAAACCTAAAAAAACCCTAGGCCAAAAGTTGAGCTTTGCATCTAATCTATAATGAAATTCTTTTAATATAATTTTTAAATAAATTTACTAATATATATCTTTAACATTGCTCTCAACATGAAAATGTAAAAGGTTATATAGTCATTATTATTTTTTTGCAATTTAAAAAATACTAAAACTAAAAAACGTAATTTTTTGAGCTTTGCATCTAATCTATAATCAAATTCTTTTAATATAATTTTAAAATAAATTTACTAATATATATCTTTTACATTACTCTCAACGTGAAAATGTAAAATATTATATAGTCATTATTTCTTTTTTGCAATTTTAAAAATACTAAAACTAAAAAACTTAATTTGATCACACTAAAGGGTTTTTCAAATATATGTTTACCAAATAGTCTTGCATTTCCCTAAAGCACTTTTCAGTTATAATTTACCAAACAATCTAGCATTTCGGAAAACCCATTTATCTCAAAGGTATTTGCATTCTCCCAAGGGCATTTCCCCAAAGTTGAACCAAACGGGCCGTAAGGACCGTTTGAGGTGCCGTGATGGTGATGAGAGAAATTGAGCATAGTATAATGTATGAGCTTCCAGGGGAGAGTGACGGATTTTGCCTGGAGATGTTGGGTGCATATATTCTTGAGTTTGAATTGCAGCATATATGTTTGGGACACATTGGGAAAGAAGCAACGAGGTTCTTAGTGAAATGAATCAACTATGAAGTTATGTGGCCAAGAAATTGAATAAATGCAAGTGCTGTGACTTAAGCAAACTACGAAAAGTGTACTATGGTACAAGTATATGAGAAACCATATAATATTATTTATAATTTTGTTATATATAGAAAACCTTAAAATAAACGGCATCAACAACATTAAATAGTTCTTTAGTGAGGAGTTTAAGTAATTTTACATTGTTCTTTAATAACTTAGGTTTTTAATGTCTTTTACGACGTCAATAGTCATAATTTACGAAGGAGGAAAATGTTTTTGTGAGGAGATCTCACGGCGTTCAAAAATGCACCTTATGGCATCCTCCTATAGTATTCATTTTCTTTTGTCTAATTTGTTCTCTTAGTCTTCAATTTGCTAAAATCAAAAAAACAAAAACAAAAACAAAAAACAAAAAAAAACAAAAAAAAACCACAACAACAACAACAACTTATCCACTTGCCATTCGACACTCAACTCACTTGCTTAGGGTCACTCATGCTGCTCGCCGCTCGATGCTCATTTTGTTCGACGCTTACCTCATTTGACCCTCACTGCTTACCTTTCTTAGCTGACCTTACTCATCATTGAACCCATTGAATCGATATGGTTCTCGATTGCCATTTCAAGGAGTACAAAAAATGAAATAAAAAATTATTGGTTAGTCCTGGGTTGACTTTGAAATCGGGCTGAACCCATTAAGTCAATCTAGTCCTCAATCATTTTTTTAAGGAGTACAAAAAATGAAATAAAAATTATTAGTTGGTTCTGGGTTGACCTTGGGACCGGACCAAACCCATTGGGTCGGTCCAATCCTCAGTCCAAGCTCAATAGGGTTGGTCATCGATCCCAAAATTGAGGATCAATACTGTGCGGATTGGAACTAAGGTTAGGGGGTGGACTGGCCCAACCTGGACCATACTCACCCCTACTTAGTACCTAGTGCATTTAGGTAACATTACTGATGAATAATTTCTTAGAATATTGTGTTGCTAATGATATGTTCAAGTGAATTGATGGTAAGTTTGATGGGAGGGCATATTTCTAGGCTATGCACAAGCTGAGTGGGACTTTCTATTGTGGTGCTAGGAATTAAACTCATTGCTGTTAGTAGAAAGGTTACATTTGACGTATTTCCAATACTTCTAAGATTGGTTGTGATAATGTTTATGCGAATTTTGATGGTGCACAAGTTGAATTTGTAACCAAAATCTTCTAAGATAATGGGTGCTTGTGTCGTAATCGACCCAAAACGTGCATGTAGCGAGATAGAACATCTAGAGCATATAGTTGTTATAACTGTTGTGTTTGACAAAATGCACGTTCAATCTCTTGATAGATAATACATCAGTAGTTTTTATTTTATTTTGTATACATAAGCTTCTGTTTGAAAATACTTTTGGAGTGATTAAAGTTGCAAGTAGAGTTGGTATTTTAATGAGGTCAGCAATTATGGCAAAGTTTTGATGTGGCTTGGATTTGGAAGATCTCTATAGCGATTAGACCCACAAGGAATTATAGGAGAGTAGCAATGACTAGGTTTTAGCAAAATGATTGTGACTTGATTCAAATGTCGACTCAATGTGGAGAAGGTAAAAATAAATCTTACTTTCAGTCCTCAAGGAAAAGTCTAAATTTACATGGGAGATATCCTATTGCGAATATCTGGCCAAATCAAAAAAAAAAATCCCTATTGGATTAAGTTTCCTAACAAACAAGGAAACCACTTTTCTTGTTGGATGCAGAAGTGGGCCATAAGTTTTCTAATTTTGCTAGAGATATACATTTATGTCCAATCATGGATTTGGTCTATAGTATTTTATTAATTAATACGTCCATGATAGGTGTGATTGGAACGCACCGTTTCACCTTAATACGCTACGATGGAAAGACACAATTGAAAGGGTATGAAGGGAGACATATAAAAACCTCCTGAACACAACCGTCGATGGTTGTTGTTGGACAAACGTACGTTTAGAAAGTTTTCTTCCTTTCTCTGCCCTTTCCATCAAGACGTTCCATTTTTCTTCTTTACGAAAACAGTTTGCATTTACGCCGTGGAAATCAGGTGCTTTCCTCATGATTGCATTCAAACTAACGTGAGGTAGTGTTGTTCGTGATTTATCTGCAATTCAACATCATTTCGGGGTTAATTGTTGTTTGCACATTGAAATCAGGTAAGTCGTCTTCCGCCGATTTGAATTTCAACGTTGGTATTAGAGCCAAGTCATGATTTCTACCTTGTTTTCATCGAATTTTCTCATTAATCACATTATATCGAGATCTAGAGATTGAATTCTATTTTGTTTTGGATGTTTATCAATCGGAATTGCAATATGAATCCTCGAAATAGAACCGAAGCGGAAGACCGGGTTTGGGGTCGCGTACACCCGTGAGCTTTTGGCCATTTTTCGATATATTTTTTCGGCTAAAATAAATTTTTATATATACAGGGTGAAAGTACTCGTCGAGACGAGTCTGACAATGGGTCGAGCACCGCTGGTGGACGACGGACGCACCCACACGCACGGCCAGAAGCCGTTGCGTGTGGGCTCCACGCGCCTAAAGCGCTGGGAATGCCAGCGTGTGCGCAACACGCGTTGGTCAGCGAACCAGCACGTGCGCATCACGTGCCGGTCGGCGAACCAGCACGTGCGCGTCATGCATCGGTTAGCGAACTAGCACGTGATAACATCTGTTGGGTGACGTCACGATGACGTCACCACCGGCGGCAGTTGGCCGGCCGATCACTGGCCTACGACCCGACCAGTGACCCGACTCGACCGTTGACTGATCAACAGTCAAACCGGTCAACCGGACTAGTGATCAAAGCAGTTGAACTGGTTGGACCGGTCGGACCAGTCACCGGTCAAGAGCCATTTGGCTCGCTGGCACGTGCGCCACACACGCTATGCACTCAGGCAGCGCATGTGAGCGCGTGTGAGGTCGAATTAAAGCGTGGTTGGTGGTGTTTGGTTCGTATGAATGTGCTCTACACTGTGGTATAATTATTTTATACTTTTTAATTTTATAAATGTATGGAAATGTGTAGAAAACCCTAAGTACGCGTATTTTTTGGGGTTTAATGCATAGTTTATTCATTTGCAGTAGGTATTTTCTTATGTTTTAGGAAATACAATATCTAGCCTGTATGAAAATGATGTCATATATATTGTGTAGAGCTCGGTTCGATGATACCATGTAGGGGTGAGCAGCGGTCTAGGGTTAACCCTAGACCGACCCTGGACTGGCCCAACCCTACCGGTCCTGGTCCGGTTCCCAAGGGGATTGGGTTGGTCATCGGTCCTGAAATTCCAAGACCAACACTGTGCGGGTTGGTCCTCGGTCCTAAGAGTTTTGGGTCGGTCCAACCCTGGACCAACCCTATATATTATATTACATTATATATAATTCTTTTATATATTAAAACCTAAGTAAAATGTCTATTATATTATATTATATTGAAATATTCTATCAATAATACTAATATTATATTGTTGAGTATTAATTATGTATCATTTGTTTTGTTTTCAGGTGTTTAGAAGTTCAAGTGAATTAACAAGATGTGAACTTATATATTCATGATTTATATTAAGTATTTTGAACTTTTTATAGTTTAATTGTATTTTACTAATAAATTTCAGCTGCACTTTGCTTTTCAATTTGTGTCAAATGGTAGAAGTTTTTGAAAAGTAGAGTAGTATTGTAGTTGCTATGATGATTTGCTAGTCAAGTGGTGTGAAGCTCATTTTTGGGTTGAGTGGACTCTACATGATCAAATGCAGAAAAACTCTTCTGCATATGATGTTATGAATATTAAAGATATATGATTACAAGAACTTTCTATCATGTCCCATATCTCGATGAGCGGTTAGCAAGTACGAAATTTCTATTGTGTTATCTTAAATTTGCTAAATATGTATTGGTATTTATAATTTAGTTGCACAATGCCGTATTGTCAATGGATGTATAATTTAAATTTGTAGGTTTGCTTTTTTAGGGAGTATAAAAAATAAGACGAAAAAAATTATCGTTCGGTCCCGGGTTGACCCTGGAACCGGACCGAACCCATTGGGTCGGTCTGGTCCTTGGTCCCAGGCTCAATAGGGTTGGTCCCCGGTCCTAAAAATTGAGGACTGACACTGTACGGGTTGGTCCTAGGGTTAGGGGGTGGCTCGGACCAACCCGGACCATGCTCACCCCTACCATGTATATAGTTTAATATACTTGCAATTTTTTAGTTTCTTGAAAATTCAAACAATGGTACGAAATCCTTGTTTTTCCATTACATATTGAATTGCGTTCTAATTATAGTTTTAGCATGATTGTTTATTGTACGTTGGTTCACATTATGTTATGTTTTTGTGTTAATGGAAAAATGTAGAGATTACATGAGGTCATGTAATTATTTTTCCTAGTGAGAGTTCGTAGATTGATAGAATTCGAAGGAGTTCTCACCTAGAACTTAAAATTTGCGCAAATTAAACTAATTAATTATAATAGAATAATTGTACATAGAAGTTGATTGGGAACATAGTGAACTTTTACTTTTGTGTCTTTTGTTAAATTATCATTAATTTAGTTTGTCTTTACTGCAAATTAAATATGTGTGTTACTCTGCAAAGTGTGCTAGTATTGATTCTGCGTTTATTATGTCAATGTGCTATAGCAATTGATTATGACTTCGGCATCCAAGACCATTGTGGTTGACCTTAATAAGGGCGAGAAGCTGAACGGTGACAATTAGGATATTTGGCACCAAAAAGTTCAATACTTCTTGAAGAGCAAGATGTTTTGGAAACCCTCAACCATGTCATGGATGAACTTGAGTATGGAACTTCAACTCAACACATGAGAGATCTAGAAGCTTATCAAGCTTGGAAAAAGAAAAATAGCATTACTCACATCATGTTGCTAAGTTGTATGCAAGATGATCTCATGTGTGAGTTTGAAAGTTATGATAAAGCTCAAGTTATGTGGGTTGCCTTGAAAAATAAGTTTGAAGGTACATCTGCCACTAAGTTAAGGAGACTCACCATCAAGTTTGACACATTCCGAAAGCGCCCAAATGTAACGATGAGGCAGCATCTTCAGGAGATATCAAACATGATTCGTGAGCTGAAATTGATAAGTAACTCCTTACCAATGAACAACAAATTCAGGCTGTTATAAGGTCTCTTCCCGACAATTTAGAGCATATAAAGATCAATATGACGCATAATGAGAATATTGTCACTTTTGATAATATAGCGCGTCATTTAGAATTAGAGGATGAGCGCCTAGAGGCTGTGAGATCCTCTACCCATGCTTATGTTGCTTAATCGAGTTTGCGTAAGGCTTCAGGCTTCAAGCGCAAAAGGAATTCTCAATTCAACAACAAAGAGAAGAAGATTGATCAAGCACCTAAGAGGGCTAAGACCTTCCAACGCAAGGAGCGTGGTGGGAAGAAGAACAAGACCAAAATGAAGTGCTACAATTGTGGCAAGATAGGTCACTTTGCTCGTGAATGCACTGAGCCGAAAGAGGTACCCTATTACTCCATTACTTTAAATAATGCTTTCGTTTCTAGCACTATAATGCTTGCTGAATCACATCCAATGTGAATTGTAAACTCAGGAGCAACAGACCACATAACTAGAGACCGAGAAGTATTTGTAGAGTATCGGCAGATTCAGTATGGAAGAAGATTGATATATGTTGAGAATAAATCAGGAATTGAAGTGAAGGGTATTGGCACATGTAAATTAATTTTATGTGGTGGTCGAAACATATTCCTACATGATGTCCTTTATATTATAGATATTTGACGAAATTTGGTCTCCGTAGTTGTTCTTCTTAGCTTTATGTATTAAATTTACATGGTGATTGTGTTGACATTTTGTATGTAACAATTTATTATGGTTCAGGTCATGTATCGGATGGTTTTATGGTGTTAGACATTAACTATGATTAGTACAATATTAATGTCGATGGTTGTTTTTCTTTAATTGCATATTCTAATAATGTAGAGATTGATTCAAGTACTTGCCATGCTAGATTATGTCACATTGGGTTGCAAAGAATGCAAAGATTAGCTAGAGAATGCCTTTTAGAGTCACTCACTAATGTTGATCTACTTGTATGTGAACATTATCTAGCGGAAAAAGCAATTAGAAAACCATTCAGTAAAGAGACTAAAGTTGAATTTTCATTGCATCTCATACATTCTGACATTTGTGGTCCTTTGAATGTGAAAGCAAGACATGGAGCCTCATATTTCATCACTTTCATAGATAACTTCACACATTTCGATTTTGTCTTTTTGATCTCTCATAAGTTAGAAGCATTAGACTGCTTTAGACGATATATAGCGATGGTATAGAATCAGTTGAATAAAATAATTAAGGTATTGAGAACCAATTGTATATGTAAGTATCTATCGAAGCAATTCAATGCTCTTTGTGATGAAAAGGGAATTGTACGACAATTGACTATTTCTGATACCCCACAACAAAATGGGGTGACTGAGAGAAATAATAGAACCATATTGGAAATTGTTAGGTAATGATGACGCAAGTAAATTTACCTATCATCTATTGGGGAGATGCGTTATTGACTGCTGCCTATATACTTAATCGAGTGCTCTCAAAATTAGTCACTTCCAGCCCTTATGAATTATGAACTGATAGGAAACCGGATTAGTAGGAAACCAAACTTGAGTAGTCTTCGTCCATGAGGATGTGCAGCTTATGTTCATGATTCTTTCCATAAATATGGTAAATTAGGTTCTAGATGGAATAAATGTATTTTTATAAGATATTTTGAACACTCCAAATGGTACGTGTTTATAGGTGACCAAGCTGATGGAAGTGTGACCGAAATGGAATTACGAGATGTCAAGTTCTTGGAGAACGATTTTCTTAGTAGATGTGAGATTGATAAGGACTTCCAATTATATGAGATGGAAGATCCTAATAACACACCCACTAATGTTGTAGAAGGAAATTGAAATTTACCTCAATATGCAAGATCTAATGGGAGTGTTGCATCACCTGACAAATTGAATTCAAGAGAAATTCAATTGCATAAAAGTAATCATAAAAGTATTTCCTGTCGTCAGTTTGAGATTGAAGGGGAAGCATTTATGATTGCTCAAAAACATGATGTCGAGCCTGAGACTATTCAAGAGGCTCTTTCATTCTCTGATAAGAAAGAATGGAGAAAAATTTTGAAAGATGAAATGAAGTCAATGAGAGCATATCATGTTTGGGACTTGGTTGATCTACCACCCAATCGTAAGGCCATTGGAAACAAAGGTCTTCAAGATTAAGCGAAGGGCGGATGAATCCATTGAAAAGTATAAAACTTGCTTTGTGGCGAAAGGTTATATTCAACAAGAAGGTATAGACTATGAGGAAACATTTTCACTAGTTGTAAGGTTTGCCTCAATACGCCTTATTCTAGCCATTGTTGCACATTTGGACCTTGAATTATATCAAATGGATGTAAAGATGGCATTTCTCAATAGAGAACTAGATTAAGAAATCTATATGAAACAACCAATAAGTTTCATAGCTAAAGGTCAAGAGCATAAATTTTGCAAGTTTCATAGCTCAATATATGACCTTAAGCAATCATCTCGATAGTGGTATCTTCGTTTTCATTGAGCCATAACCACTTTTGGTTTCACAATGATTGAAGAAGATCACTGTGTATATATCAAGCGGCCCGAAGGTAAATTTGTGATTTTATCACTTTATGTGGACGATATTCTATTAGCTGAAAATGACAAGATTTTGGTTATCACTATAAAAGAATGGTTATCCTCCAATTTTAAAATGAATGACATGGGAGAAGCTGCTTATATATTAGGAGTTAAGATCGAAAGAGATCAATCAAGGAAACTCCTTACTTTATCACAAGAGTCTTATATAATGAAGATTCTTGAACGTTTCAATATGCAGCATTGTAATCCCATTGATACCCCTGTCATGCAAGGTGAAAGCCTAAGTACTGAGATGTGTCATAAGACTCCAGGAGAAATTAAAGTGATGGAAAATGTTTCTTACACTAGTGCGGTCAGAAGTTTGATGTATGCTATGATGTGTACTAGAACCGACATATGTTATGACATGGGATTGGTGAGCCGATATCAATCAAATCCCGATCAAGCACACTGAAAAGTAGTGAAGAGGATCTTGAGATACTTAAAGGGCACCATGAACTATCGACTTTGTTACCAAGAGAATGATTTACGCCTATTGGGTTATTCAGATGCCGATTGGGGTGGAGACCTACATAAGCGTAAATCGACTTCTGGATATGCGTTCTTGCTCAATGGAGGTACAATTTCTTGGAATAGCAAGAAACAAATATGCATGGCCTTGTCTACGATTGAGGCAGAATTTATTGCATGTTCTACTTAGTGCAAGAAGCAGTATGGCTAAAACGTTTCTTGAAAAATTTAGTCACTATCATTAAGGTTTCAAAACCGGTAATAGTTTATTGTGATAGTCAAGCAACCATTGCTTATGTGAAGGATCCCAAGTATCATGGAAGGACAAAACAAATTGACATAAAGAACAACTTCATAAGATATATAATAACGTAGAAAGAAGTGAACCTACAATACGTTTCAACCAATAAAATAGTTGCTGATCCATTTATGAAGGCTGTTCATAGAGACATATTCTTGACCCACGGGATGTCACTAAGATTGCGTAGAATGTGATATGTGTTATTGTAGAGGATCATTGATTTATGTATTTGTGAATATATGTACTTGTTTTTTTACTAGTGGCTTGATATTTTATCAATAAGTACGAATACAATATGAGACTAGCACTACACACATATATTATTGGAAAGTATGTCAGTAGGTAATAATTTGCTCATTCACACGAGCAATCACCTCAAGTGCTATAGTTAGCACGTTGAGATGAGATATTATGTACAAATAAATACTGAAAAGCAAGTTTGGTACATAAAATATGTCGTCTTGATTGGAGTCAAAATGAGATCTATGATTTGTTTATAATAAGATCGAACATGGTAGTCCCACAATCATGTATGTCTGTAAGATGCCGAATGCGAGTACTTAATTGGGCGCTATAGAAAGCGAGCTGATATAGCACTCGAGCTAAACATGAGTACGTGAGAGGCACGTGACCATGTTTAGGCTAAGATCCATATAGTTATTATATTTAATAAATGATATACGCTCTTATAGAAATAGAAATCTACTATAATATGTAATTCATACTACATATGTATTGTACGACTGACAAGGGAATATGAGTAAAATTATCTCTATTTACTCATCGTGTGAGCCCTTGAGGTAATTTATAATTTACTTCATTTTTGTGCCCTATGTTACTTCTGATTATGTATTCGAAGTGAAAGATCAATGTTGTTACTTTAGCTTGTTACCGGCAGTCATGAATAGATATGGCCTTATGGGACGTGTCTAGGAAAGTAGTTGTTTTGAAATGGAGAAAGACATGAGTGCGAATGAAAAATATTGTTATTTTATATCTATCACATGTATTTACCGGTCAATCAATTATATCGCCTTATGTGGTTGCGAATATAATTGTAAATATATGGTGTTATGAGAATAGTTAAGTATAGCCTTTAAGGAATAGATATACTTGGACTGATGTAACAAAATGTGTCTGGAGCACTATGAGATATTGATTGTTTATTTTTTTTTTGGTTGTAGCCATTATGTCATCCCTAACAAGTGCATAATTTGAGCTCCTAAGTACAGGTATACTCACTGGTCGCATGGCTTACTTGTCAATATGAATTGTTTTGTAAAGTTGATGAATGTTGAATGCCTTATATTTTTTAAAGAGAGCTATCAAGCCCATCATGTCCAAGTGGGAGATGTAGTATTTTATTAATTAATATGTTCATGATGGGGGTGCGTTTGGAACGCACCGTTTCACCTTGATACGTTACGATGAAAAGACACAATTGAAAGGGTATGAAGGAAGACGTATAAAAACCTCCTGAAAATAACCATTGATGGTTGTTATTGGTAGAATGTACACTTAGACGAACGTACGTTCAAAAAGTTTTCTTCCTTTCTCTCCCCTTTCTATCAAGGCGTTCCATTTTTCTTCTTTACAAAAACAGTTTACATTTACGCCGTGGAAATCGGGTGCTTTCCTCGTGATTGCATTCAGACCAACCTGAAGTAGTATTGTTCATGATTTATCCGCAATTCAACATTTGTTCTGGGGTTAATTGTTGTTTGCGCATCGGAATCAGTTAAGTCGTCTTCCAGTGACTTGAATTTCAACATGGTCATTAGGTAGTTGGTGCAGAGTGATATTCGTAAGTGTTTGTTAACCAAAAAATTTATGATAAAATTTGTGAATTCATTTGTGAGATCGAGAGATTTCGATGAGGAATTGTGGGGACTAAATACTGAGAATGTTTAAGGGATTTGAATATGGTTATAATGTCCACTGTATCACCTACTTTATAGTGGAATCATGTGCTCCTCCTCTCTTGGAAATGGTCACATCAACTGAATCAATCAAATCACGTCAATCCATATGTGATTTATTTCCTTTTTTATTTACTTCATTGTGCTGGATAGCTTGTCTTTCCGCAACAATTCTTATGGTAATGGTCTCCTGTATCAAGAAAATAAATAGTTACAAAACAAACATTTTTGTGACACAATTCGAAGACAGACATTAAAGATAATGAAAATAGTGTTTATTGCTTGAGCAATCACTAGATTAACCAAAATCTGAGGTTAGCACTTCGGGCCTTTCATTTAAGTTATTTGTTCTAATAAAGTACATCTTGTCTATAATATTTAGTCTCACTTTTTATATTCAAAATGTAAGTGTCACTTTCTTTCATGAAAAGTAAATGATTTAGAAAATATTTTCCTAAAAATAATTATTTATATTAGTTGAATTAATTAGTCAATAAAAAAGTTGCGCACGAACCCTTTCAAGCACACGCATTTTGGAGAGCTAGCAATGTTACAATTCCCGTTCGCACCACAAAATGCGTTAAGTGTCGCAGTCATCCGTTTGTGTGGGCGCATACAGAGTCCAAGTTCCAACCGCGTGTCTGGTCTATTCAAGGGAAGCGCTGAGCCACCCGTTCTTTATAACCAACGTCCACGTGATAGACCTGTTCAAAATGTTGAAGTAGTAGTAGATTTCCATTTGGTTGAAGACGAAGCCAAACATAAAAACCGGATTATGCGTCAACTGAGGGACCCGCTAAACAAAATGCCATTCCAAGGTTTCGGCCGGAAGTGCACTGCCGATCTGTCCCTCAGGATCAGCAGCGCATAACCCAAAGAATCGAGCCTATAATCACATTCAAAACCCACGATGTATAGGGACATTCCGTCTATTCGTTTGTAACAAATAACCACGTCGCATCATGTAGACAATTGGGCACTCATCAAAAGATTTCCAAGTCTTCCCCTTCGCTTAAGCAAGTGAAAGGGCTTGCATGGACAAGTCCGTGGAGTAGATTGAACAGTTCAATGCATCATAGACAATGTAAAAGTCATTTCCTCTTTGGACAGACAGAATGTAATTGTCACTTCTGTCCAAGGTGATGAAGTCTAGGGATAAGTATACTAGGAGAGTCATAATTTTCATACGACACTTACTTGAGTATCATAATTTTTTTTTTACTCACTTGAGTACCATCAATGATTTGTCTCACCAAAAAGCTTACATGGCATTAATTTGTAATTTATCATCCAACATAGCATGTCACAAAGTTGAATTAGCAATTGAGAAGGTAAACGACTTTGCTTGAGTGTTTGGTTGAAGGATAGGAGAAGTTCTAATAATATCATGAATAATCGTTTTAGTGTCGCGAACATTTAGGATTATCAATTTTTTTTTAAAGTGATAGGAAGAGAGAGAGGGTTTGAAAATTAAACGACGTCGTCTTCTCATGGAAGTTTTTTAAGGAAACAACAAGAAATGACAATGTTTATTATACTCTTGTTACGCTTGACAAAAATTTCCACGTTAGACTTTAGTATATTTATAAAAGTTTTTATCCCGGAATGGAAAATTAAGAAAAAAAGGTCCATGGAGGATGATTTATCGAAAATGACAATCAAGTGATCAATTTTACATCAATATGATATTCAAGTAATCGAAAAAAAAAAGTTATAGCACTCAAGTGAGCATTATACAAAAGTTTTGGCACCCCTAGTGTTGATTTACTATCATAACCACGTTAAAAAACCATGACATATGAGGACATTTCATCGAGTCGTCTGTATCAGCTAACCACGTCGCATCATGTAGACAATCAAGTAATGATTAAGAGATGTTCAAGTCTTCTGCCCCTTGGCTTAAGCAAGAAAGGGAATAGTGGCATTCGGACACTGGTACTAATATTCATATGACTAACGATCTAGGTACAATTTGCATCAACTCAATTAAGTGAACCATTGAGGTTTGGTCTAGTGGCCATCCTTCTCTTATGAGACGGGGAAGATGGAAGGTTCAAATTCACATTTTTTCAAGAGGGTTAGGGTGAGACGATTTAATATCAAATATGAGTTTCGACTCTTATACTTTGTAAAAAAGCAGTTTTCAGGAGAGTTGGAATAAAAGTAGAGTATGACAAATATATATATATATATTATATCCTTACCTTTTTGGATATTTCTCCTCTCTTCTTTACTAAATAGCCTTACCAAATTTCTCAAATTACATAAACACAATGATAAAATTTAGCAATAGCATTGTATTCATAAGGAAGTATTTTTCCTTCCCCCCATTTCATAAGATTTCTAAATTTTATGTAAATGTAAATGAAAATCATGTTTTTATTCCATTTTGCCAAAAAAAAAAAAAAATGCAACTGTTTTATTTCTTTTGCATATGGATAGTCAATTTTATAATGCGAATTTTACTCATAAATGACAATTGAAATTGAATACGAATGAGTCACGTGCAAATCCAATTATGCACGTGCACCAGCGCTCCAACATTATCTTCATCAGCAGAATTAAGATTACAGCAGATGTGGATATGCTGCTCTCTCTCTCTCTCTCTCTCTCGTCTTGGAGCTCTCTTGGTCCCTGCCCTGTCTAAGCTGTCCCGGACATCATCTTTTGAGATTCCATGTGGCAGAACTAAGAACCCAATCGGTGAGTCGAGCTCTTCCTACTCTTTCATACTTTCGGTTCCTGTTCTGGTCTAGTGCCTCTGTTTTATCATCTTCTTCATCCGGCTACGTTTGCCAAGCGTTTCACCTGGTATGCAAATTTCAATGTGGAATTCATGGGAATGCGTGTCTGCTTCGTATTGCTATATCGAATAGTTGATCTTAAGACAGTTTGTTTTCAGTAGGCAGTCGCAGTTGGAGGAATGTCTTGTGGATGATGCTGATGGCTGCCTTGTTCTGTGATGTCAACCTGGGCTGGGGTCTTCGCAAGCTCCATGACTTCCACTCAACCCGGAATGGGAAGACAAGGTGCCCTTTCCTCTTCATTTTGGCTATACACCCCGCGTGGCTGTTGAATTATACTTACGAAGAAAGTCAATGTGTCTTGCTTCCCATGGGACGTACAACTATTTGATGTCGTCTATGGATTATCGTGTGAGGGGTTGGACATCTCTTAGTTTTTGCATGTGAATGACGGTCTGATGACCAACCATCCTCATTATAAAGGAAACAATTTGGTGCTAACAGTATGTGCGGGGTTATGTTGGATGCTAATCCTTTGGTCGATCCAAGTGTTGTTATCATGTATAAGTGTAATCCTCCATGACCCGTCAGAGGTAGAGTATTATATACTCTCATATTTAAGTATTATCTCTATTGCAGGAGGGTAGTACTTTCACAGGGGGAAATAGAATGACCTTCCATGACTGGAATCTTCCGTATTGATTATATGAAAGGACAAAAGCAACCGAATCAGAACCTTCATTTTTACTGTTTGAATGAACTAATAATGTATCAACGAGTTTTGATCTATATCCACATTGACCAAGAAACTTCCACGGCGAATAGACATTGACGATTATATATTTGAGTAAAGCTTATGTGATCTACAACTTACTAAATACATGTTTCTTTGATATGTTGAAAAACTGTGCTCCTCTGTTGTGATTGCATTGTTCTTTCACTTGGTTACTTCACTACAGCAGGTTCTACATCCACTGCTGTAAAAATATGAGATTCTTGCCCTGCATTATCAGTTATATCTTCTCATCCTTTCATACGTGTCTGTTGGGAGCAAGGATGTTCAGATTCCACCTGATATGTGTGGAAAAAAAAGGTGGAAGAGCAGATACTAGTCAATTTCATGATGTCACATATGCTCTTCCTGTAGGTCTCATGCGCATGCCCAAAATCTATGTTCCTATTCTAAGCAGCATATATATCTCAAAACACTAGACATTAAGCAAGTGAAAGTCAACCGAAGATTTAAGCTTCGCCAAGCTTCTTTTGGGAAGAATGCTCATAGTTCTGAATTGGCAAAAGAAGATGATATTTCCATGGCAACATTGATATGGAGGGCAATCAAGTTGCCATCAAGTTGCCAATTTACTCTGTTGCTCTTGTTCCTCTTACGGTGAGCTTTTCTATACTCCAGAGATGGATTTTTCTATGCTTCATCGATGATTACTTGACACAGAAGCCTCTATTTTGTAGTATTCACAGTCTAGCACAAGCTTGACAAACTTTGTCAGACACACGTAGAATGAGAGCTTTCAATAAATGCTGAACTTAGCCAATTTTCTTTTGCATCGGCACGACGGAAGTACAGCCTAGAATAATGAGAAGTCGATGGAAGGATGCAGGAAGATGAAAGAACATAAAAGGAGTACAAGTTTTGGTGTATGGTCGCTTCTCTCTGTGGAGATATATATTCTAAATTCTGATGTGGATTTCAAAAAAGAAATTGAGTATATTGCTACACAACCCAGTATTTCTGGTAAATTACCGTCAGAGGGGTCCTTTTCTTACTAACGCTTGTAAATACAGAGATCTATAAGTTCAGTTAATTCAGTCATTTGCAGGTCTGTCATAAAAGTAATTTACCAGAAATACTGGGTTTGAGAGTGTCCTTAGGGTTAATGGAACAAAAAATTTAAATGGTGTAACATAATTCTAGCTTAATGAATATGACATTCATTTTATATGGCCTCCCCTCCCTCTCTTCCCCTGGCTTCTAGTATTCCTTTGACATTCTCTGTCCTTGGCTATTTTAGATGAAGTGTGAAGCCCACAACCTTTTGGCAGCCTTTTCAATTTTATCCCGCATGACATTGTTCAACTTTTTTTTACCTCTTTTGAATGTTCTATTGTTGGATTATATCTTTTGAAACAGATTGGTAGTGCATCAGCCTATCTGCAGTCAAGCAAGTGGTATGCAGCGGCTAAAAGGGAGATATTGAACATCTTTCGCACTCAAATCCGCGGATATAGACCCAACGTAAACCATCAAATGACAAACCAAAACAACCACATCAGCTCTCCCAAACTTATCCCTCCATCTCCGTCTCTGTCTCTCCAGACCTCTCTCGCTCACCCTCTCTCCCTTCTGAGGGCCACCGGCCAGCGCCCGTGGCTTCTGCCATCGGCAGCTTACTGGCCGGCCTGGCCCCGATCTGCGGATCACGCTGCTGTCTGCCCTCGCGATCCTCTGCCTCCCTCTTTGGTTTGTACGTTTCTTTTCTGCAAAAGCAAAGCCAGCGCGAGGGCGTGAGGGAGGAAAAAGACCCACGCACGGGCCGGGCCGACAGGAAAGGAGATGGGCCAGTCCGCGCGAAAAGAAGGAAAGAAGGAAGAAGAGAGGTGAGCCGGCCCACACAAAAAGAGAAAAGAAGAAAGAAGAGGAGGTGGAAAAGGAGGGCCGGGCAAACCCAACCCCTTGCCCGGCCTTATTCAATTTCTTTTTTTTTTCTTTTCTCTTTTTTTGATGATTATAATTTTCAATAATAATAACATTTTTTCTTATTCTCTTTCTTTTCTTTTCTATCTTTTTGATGATAAATTTTTTGGAAAGATTTTAAAATTACTATTAGTGATGCAAATATTCCTAATACTAATACGCAGGACAATTTAGTGAAACTTACTTTTTATCTAGTGTTTAAAAATTAACCCCTAATTTTCTACACAATTAAGTATGGTAAAATTTAAGTGTCAACAAGTATCCCTAAAATCGCCTTTCACACCCGATCTCTTTTTTTAAGGTGTATCGTATGTGTAGAAGTGAATCACAACACATTTCGCTACCGCACAGGGTATAGGTTTGGGATAACTTGTGTTCGTGTAGATTCTTAAACTCAATGAATTGAAATTGAATGTGAAGTGATGATGCCTTTGGTGGACATGACCCTGAGTGCAAACTCCCAAGCATATATCCCTAAACACTATCCCTCCCAATGAGCTTGTGAAGGGCGAGTCACAACAATTGTTTGCATCAAATAACCATATTGTGTCACGTAGACAATCAAAACTGGTCAAGAGATTTTTTAGCTTTCTGACCCTTCATAAAAGCAAGTGAAAGGGCTTGCATGGACAAGGCTTGAGGAGTGGATTGAATAGTTCAACACACCATATACAGTGTAAAAGTCATTTCCTCTTTAAACAACCACGGAATGTCATCATCACTTCTGTCATGAGGTGGTGGGGGCACTTGGGATAAATACACTAAAAGTGTCATAACTTTTGTATGACGTTCATTTGAATGCCATAACTTTTTTTTTTTTCGTTTACTTGAGTGCCATCGATAAGAGTCAACGTGTCATTAATTTATAATATATCGTTCAACATGGCATTTTAGTAAATTGAAGTCAACACTTGAGAAGGCAAACAACATTGCTCAAATGTGTGTTGAAGGACAACAAAAGTTCTAATAACTTCAAGAGTGATTGTTTCAAAGCCATAAATTTTTAAATTTATATATATATATATATTTAAAGTGACCACTTAAGTGACAAGAAAAGAGAGAAAGAGAAAGAGAGAAAAAGAGAGAGTTTGAAAATGATGTTGTTTGAATTTGAGCAACTTCTA
This sequence comes from Eucalyptus polyanthemos subsp. polyanthemos, assembly GCA_017140185.1. Classification (NCBI taxonomy): domain Eukaryota; kingdom Viridiplantae; phylum Streptophyta; class Magnoliopsida; order Myrtales; family Myrtaceae; genus Eucalyptus; species Eucalyptus polyanthemos. Next base: position 16,786,412 of record CM029463.1, on the reverse strand, counting down.
TCCATCTGAGTCGCTCTTCAGCATCTTTGGCTCCAGTTTGTTAATTTTGTATAGTAGATCTATATTGACCCAAACATTTGGTAATCTTGAAACATAGCAATAGAAACTACATGATTCTTACGTTAAGATAGCATTATTTTGGATCATCTTTGTTAAAACATTTAAATAATAAACAATGCGTTCATCTATTAGTATAAGCTTTTAGAATAGTTGGTTATAATCCCACAAAAACTTATGTAGTATCAAAGTTAGAGGTTCTGAGTTTGAATATTTTTAGACCCCATTTTATTTCCCAAATTTAATTTCCACACTTAATACTAGGTAAAAGACCAAACTAAGCATGAAATGGAGTGTTAGAATATTTAAATAGTAAAACACACATTCAGCTTAATTTTTTAAAACAATTGTCCCACAAAATCTCACAATCTTGATGTTAGACAATAACAATTTTGTACACTAGAGATAATCAACCAAGTAAGGATTCAATTTGGTAGAGCAAGACAACTAGTAACACACCAGACAAAAGATTAACACTAATTGGAGACATCCCTACATATGAAAAGAACACCATCGTGGCATTTCCTCTGGGGCGGACCGAAAATTGTTTCGGGAACTCCGTGAGGGTATATGAGAAATCCCAGGACTCCAATTGGGCTATGCCAACGAGGCAATGAACATGGATTCAAGCCTACGGATATTAACAGCGAATTTGTATTTGATGTGCCCGTAGCCAAAACTAACTATGGGTGTAATATCCCGGGTCTCCATTGTACACATATTGTTTGCTTTAGATACTAAGTCCTCACGGTTTTGTTCCTCTCGGGGCAGCTCATACTACCCCAAGAAAACGCGTATTGTAGGGGCAGAGGTGCGAACGCATCGCCATCCCTCTCCCAAGCCAATATATTGTCCTCTAACTGTACATACGCGTTATGAGGGAAAAGACCGTAGCTGGGATGGCGGTGCATCCACGCCAATGCAGAGTGTGACGGCCTTTTGTCCCACATCGCCTAGGGAGGGAGTCCTAGGCTAACTTATAAGGCTTGGATCCCTTTAACTGTACATACGCGTTTTCTTGGGGTAGTATGGGCTGTCCCGAGAGGAACAAAACCGTGAGGACTTAGTGTCCAAAGCGGACAACATGTGTACAACAAAGACCCGGGATGTTACAAGTGGTATCGAGCCGACTCCTGACCGCGTGTGGGGCCACAACAAGAATGTTGTTCTAACTCCCGACCTCGTGTTGGGCCAGAGTGAGGACGACGTTCTGTTAAAAGGTGGAGAGTGTGATAGCCTCTTGTCCCACATCGCCTAGGGAGGGGTTATAGGCTAGCTTATAAGGCTTGGGTCCCTCTACCTGTACATACACATTTTCTTGGGGTAGTATGGATTGTCCCAAGAGGAATGAAACCATGAAGACTTAGTGTCCAAAGTCGACAATATGTGTATAGTGAAGACCCGAGATGTTACAATGGGCATGGCCTAGACACCTGGACGATGGCTTATTGAGCATCCTCATGCAGAATGGAATTGGTGACAATTGAGCCATGGACAACTAGATGAAGTACAAGGACAACTTGGAACTTCAACAAAGCAACACACTAGATGGGAAATTGAGCCTAGAATGGGTAAAGATATAATTTTGTGCAGTATGAACTATTATATTGTATTATGTTAAAAGTACACGTGTGACTAGGTTCTCCTTCTCAACTGTTTAAACTATTTGGAGTGCAACCTCATGGAAAATTTAATATAATGTGATGTAAGGTACAAGCACCAACAGCACTCATGTATGTAAACCGATCCTTTCTATAATGAAAATTCTTGATATTGTTAGGGAAATCTTTTATAATGTTTGAAGATGATAAAATAATCAAAGGCTACTAACGTGTTTATTGGTTGAGTAATAGACTATGCAGATAATAGAGCATGTAAATGATATTATCAAAGTCTATACTTGGAAGAACTAGAAGACTAAACGTAACACATGTCGAAAGTATATTTTAAAGATTTTCAGAACTTCTGTGTCAAAGTTTGTTCTACATCAGAAGTCTGCCAACTCGATAAATCCCAAATTGAACGTGAATGAAGAACCAGAAGATAGACTCTATGCTGAAACTAAATCAAAAGACAAACTCTATGTTGAAGCTAAAATTATTCAGACTGTGTTAATACCTTAAAGCTAAATCTGTTCAGAAGCAGAATATGTTTAGACACAAATTCTAAATTCTATTGCACTCAAAATTAGATTGTAAAGTCTATTTTATTTTCATCCAGATTCGACAAAACATAACACAAGCCACAATCATATAACGGCTAGTGATTTGGTTTGGATTCTATATCAAGATAGATTTGATTGACTTAATTTAATTGATTGACGGTTAGATATTGAAGATAAGGACTTTTATACGAAAAACTCTACTTATGGAAACCAAGATTCTATTTGTATGGGTGATCGAAATCAATTTGAGATTTTACTTTTATCATTCAACGGCTACCAAATCTTTGAAATACAAATTTGTCCAACGGGTAGATTGGAAGACAATCCTCGAGATATTGTCCAACGGTTAGTTTGGAAGTGGAGGAGTATCTAAAAAGACCAAGGACTGATGAGAAAGTAAGAGACGAAGCATAGAATTTTGTAATTCCAAAGTTCGAGCGACCTTCCATCATACACTTGTCTCTTGTGAGCTTAAAAGTTTGTGATTGTGAGAGAAATACCAATAGTGTGACTTAGTGAGATAGTGTGATCTACTAAGTGTTTGCACTCAAAGTTGTAATCTCTTGTTGATTGTATAGTGAAATCCAATCAAGAAGGCTGTTAGCGTGGGAGAGTGAACGTAGGCTTGGATTAAGTTGAACTACTATAAACCTTGTGTTTTAATTATCTTCCCTGAATCTCTTTATTTTGTTTGTGATTCTATTTAATTGCTAAAGTCCGATTTCTCTCAAAATCTGCTGCTATTCAGACTCAGTTTCAAAAGTCTATTGCTATTTAGACTTAAGTTAAAAGTAAAAAATTTCGCTGTATTTTGCAGAATTTGTTTTTATACCTATTTACCCCTCTAGGCATTCATATTATCACTTTCAGATATAATAAATGGAAGCGATAACTTTGTAATGTTAGATTAAACACCATCAGTTTTTTGTGTTGTACCAAATCATGATGGTTGGTCAGCAGGAGCTAGCAGATTTGTTTGTCTAGATTTTACCAGAAATGGTCATTTAATTAGGCTGAAAATCTTGGGTACTCGCCGTAACTTGAAGAACTTGTTTTGAATATAATCTCCTCTAAGGAATAATTGAACTAGTTAGGCTAACGCAATGCACTCTACCCCAAGCATCATAACCACAGAGGCATCCCGGGCCTATGATTAGGATGACTAGAATATTGTACCGATGAAACCTAAGTCTATTTAATATCGATGGCATACCAAGAGGGTTTATAACCACAACATTCAATGATCAAATAGAAGTATTAGTTCTTGAAGCAAATTTAAGCATAATTCAGATGTTTCAGTAGAGGACTCACTATGTTCGGACAACTCCCTTAGTCTCTGTGTTTGGTTCCTTCCCTCTCATTACGCCAGAAACATCTTAGTGAATCAAAGTCCAATATCTTCAGGTTCATCTCAATATCAATTAGATAGCTCCATTCTCATTTCCTTGATGATAGTGAACTGTTTGGGTCAATCTAGTGATTGCAATGGGTTGTGCCCATTGACTATAGTAGCAAGGAGATCAGTCAATCTCATTCCCACCCAATTCCTACTTCTTTATGCATTTTCCAACACCTCTATGCTGTGTAAGATTTCTATTCTTATTATGTTCATCTAGAGTCCCAAAAATGGCTCTTAAGATGATACAAGAATCTTTCATTTATAGCCAACACTTTTGAGAAGTCAATTCCTTTTCCTTTTCCCCTGTTTTAGGTGCATTTGAGCTTGTTGATGTCACCATAATGTAGGCTTTGATTTGAAGGACATGGTTATTTTGGCATGATATAATAGAAGAAACATCACTGTGAAGATCTTGACAGAGCAACAGTTTTAGTACTGATTACGATCTCGCTTGTAGTTATGGCCACTTTTTCCCTAATTTATAGTTTTGTCGATTCAAACTGAATCAGACATTGAAACATTAAGGATTCTTTCAAAAATGCGAGTTTACTTCCCTAAGTTACGGGTATTCTTAATAAGGTATTCAAGGGTTTCTTTGCTAGAATATCATAACAAGAAAAGACTGAAATTTTCACTTTGTGGTCCGTGTACACATTCTTCGTTTTCTGACCGGAATCCAGCAAATTTTGGAAGAACAAAAGGCCCAATCTTTCACATGTCCCCGTAAGGTCTTTCAATTCCAGATTAAGAGATGACTCTCATACAAATGCCATGATCCTCTCGTATTCATATGGGATCAATATAAACATAATTGAAATTACAGAAATATCATCGAGGCAGTAAATGTGAAATAGTTATTTCGTTGGCCGAATATTTCTTACGCCTGCTGTCACTTGAAGAACTTGCTTCGGATGCAGATGTCTCGTCAAAAAAACCAAGCTGTTTAGGCTGAGGCAATGTGCTCTCACTGCTCAACATCATAACCACAGATGACATCTCCGGTCTATCGTGCGGATTATTTTGAACACACAACAAAGCCACATGGATGGATCGTAAAACTTCCACAGGGTTAAATGTGGATGCAATCAATGGATCGACAAGCTCCATAAACTTTTGATCTCTTGACAGTGTCCAGGCCTGCATTATTGTGTTAGTCATCTAGAATAAGACTAGAAACTAACTGAAGATAAATAAGCAAAGAGATCTGATAAATTTTTACACTTACATATCCAAGAAGGCTTAAACGCTTGTCAAGATGATTGAAACCTCGATTTCTTTTCCCGCTCACGATTTCCAGTACTAAAACGCCAAAACTGAAGACATCTGATTTTACCGAATAAAAGCCATTGATGGCATACTCCGGGGACATGTAACCGCTATGCAAAGAAGTCATTGAAAGGAATGATTAGTTCTTGAAGCAATTGGACCAAAATCAGTGGAGATCATTTGTCAAGAGAACTCACAATGTTCCCACCACTCTCTTTGTATTTGCTTCGCTATCATTACCTCCGAAACTCCTCGCCAAACCAAAGTCTGATATCTTTGGATTCATTTCGTTGTCGAGCAGGACGTTTTCAGCTTTCAGATCTCTATGAATTATCCTTAATCTTGAGTCTCGGTGAAGGTATAGGAGCCCCAAAGCTACGCCATTGATGATAGTGAAGCGCCTAGGCCAATCCAGGGAAACACCCTTCTCTTGGTCTGCCAAATTGTAGGCGTTATGAGTTATGAAATGGAAGCTTCTTCACTCTTTTTCGACGACAAAAGCAATTAAAATGTAGGGACTGGAGCGAAGCAAACCGAATATGAAACCATCCAAGCTTCGGTTGGGCAAGAACTCATAGATCAACATCATTTCATCTGCTTGAATGCAGCATCCCAGAATCTTGATGAGGTTTCGGTGTTGAAGTTTGACGATGTAGGCGATTTCGTTCCTGAACTCCACCTGTCCCTGCCTAGAGTTTTCCGACAGCCTCTTCACGGCAATTTCTTGGCCATTCTTCAGAACACCCTAAAAGATAGAAGTTCTTTTGCTCCCTTTTCGATTGTGCATTTGGATATGTACGAGCAGATTTAGAATTCCAAAAAATGAGAATAGTTACCTTATAGACAGCTCCAAAGCCTCCCTCTCCGAGTTTGTTGTCTTCGGAGAAGTTACTTGTCGCATTCACTAGGGTTGCGACGTCGAACATAGGTAAGTCTAGATCTTCACCACGGCTTTGATGGGAGAATCCAAAGATTTTTCCTACAAGTGAGTAAATTCATCAACTAAAGAGAAATCATAATCGAACTTTAAAAATCCCAAAACAAAATTCAAAGCAACACACATTTGGTTCATATTTTTCAGGCCCATTGATTGAAATTTTCAAAGAGAGATGATCTGATGAAACTTTGCATTTGATGCAGAGCAGCAACATTTAAAACCTATGCTAACAAGAGTAAAAAACGACTCTTGTGGATCAAGAAAAGCATCTTGCTTGGAAACTGTAATTTGCTGATAAAAACGATTTTACCATCTCTCCTATACTTTGTGAAAACAGCCGCGATGCCAAGAAGAAGCACCGCGGACAGCACGGTGCCGACAATGATGCCCGTGCTTTTCCTTGCGCCAGGATTTCCGCTGAAGCTGCTGCCTTGATACACATCACAATAAATTGAAAATAGAGTTAGTAAGAGTCCGACAGTTATTTTGAACTCATTCTCTTCCTCGGGTCATCATATCGAAAGTAACTCAGGGTTCGACCACGTACCAACTTCTGATGCAGCCATCCTTACGTAAATACCCTGGATGTTCTCGTTCACCTGTCTGATATCCGTCAGATCACCGAACCAAAGTAAGCATCCACTTCCTTGCCCTCTAATATCCAAGTTTGAATAAGCCGTGCACGAGCAGTTCCTCAAGCATGTCTGCTTGCATTCTTGAATGTTCATGCTGTTGTTGAACCACGATTGCCTCGTGTCAGGCAACTTCACTTGGGTGTACAGAAATTTATCTCCTCCCTGGAAATCCAGTTTCATCCTCCGGACACACCCGTTTGACCAATCCCAAATTCCCAGTCGCTCGGGTTTTTGGGCACAAACCCTGTCAAGCACATGCATTTTGGGAGCTAGCAATGTTGCAATTCCCATTCCCTCCACATAAAGCATAAGTGTCAGAGTCATCTGTTTGAGCGGACGAATACAGAATCCAATCATGGGTCCGGTCTACCCAAATGAAGCGCTGAGCTATCCCATTCTCATTTAAAACCAGCATCAATGGGACGGAACTGTTCAGAAGATTGAAGTAATAGTAAATTTCATTTTGGTTGAAGACGAAGCCATAGCTATAAACTGGATTTGGCCTCAACTGAGGGTACCCACTAAACCGAATGCCGTTCCAAGGTCCCGACCTGTACTGCACTGCTGATCTGTTCCTCAGGATCAGCTGCGGATATCCCGAAGAATCAAACCCAAATGTGAAATCACCCAGGGAAGGGTCGTCCGTACTTTTCCATGAGGTCAAGTACCGGTCCAGGCCTTTCGCTCGGTCTATACCAAGCTTCATGCCAGCCAAAAACGAATTACAAGGGTGATCAAAACTCTGCCAGATTGCATCACCCAAGTCATTGCCATTTCCTTCTTTTACTATGAAATTGGCAGAATCCAAAAGCTGCGCAATTGGATTCTGCCCTGATCTCGACACATCGGAGGACCAAACAACCCCATCGGTACGGTTCAGGAGAGTCAGTATACCCTGCGGAGTGAGCTTTAGGACTCCTGAAGAGTCATTCAGGGGATTTTCTCGGTTTGCGACCCAAACCACCCTCCCGGCCGATAGCTTCTTGTACCATATGCCCACGTACCGGTTCTTGGAGCTGCCAGGGCTGAAGAATCCAAGCTCAAAGTTCCCACCGGCAGAGACTATCGTTTGGCCATCTGTGATGTTCTCGCCAGCTGAAATGGAGTCCAGCGCATAGCTCATCTGCAACACAAGGGACATGAAGCACAAGCTATGTAGAAGAATTGGAAGGCAGGATTCCATAGATGTTGTTCAGCTGATACAGTACTAAACTGACTTCTGATTTAGGAGAAAATTAAAGAGGAGAGGAAACTTGGCCGGTTACTCTTCTGTCTGATTTTGTCACTCATTGAAACAGGAATGAGCCGCAATATTTTCAATGTGGTGATCTTTTGTACATCTAGCGTTCCCCTATATATTTATTACCATTTACCATAAAAAAAAAAAAAAAAAATTGAGCCGCAATGTTGGACCTGAACTGCGTAAAAACATAATTCAATGATGTGCAAGAGGAAGAGTTGATGAAATTAGGAGTTAAGAATTTACTGTTGATAAACCAGCGTACAAACGACATTTCCAAGCTCAGTGGCACACTTAGAAACTTCATCATGCATTGCCTGGACGGATGACAATTGCGCGACAAAGATGCAATTCCGTATTCGCAACAATGAGAACAACAGAGAAGTGATCGGCTTCTAAGGCGACATTAATGGATCTATGCCCGGAGCTTAAGATGTTGGGCGGACGAGATTATATCAGTGAAATAACAAAGAACCGCTTTCCCCTTGACAGTATAATACTGATTAGTTGGACCTTAAGTGGACCACTTCATACCAACAATTAACTAAAATTGTGGTTATCATAATCTAACTTCAAACGTCCTCAAGGTGCTGTCTGTAAGATGGCCTTTTGAAACCCCCCCCCCCCCCAAAAAAAAAAAAAAAAAAAAAAAAAAAAAAAAAAAAAAAACCTCATTTCACAAGATGTCGGTTCCCATCTGTCAGAATTGTGTTAGATGTTGAAAAGCGGCTGTCATTTTAAGTTAACGGCGGTGCCATTGTGCTAGCCGTGCTACAGATAATTTATTGAGAAAAATATTACTATTCTTTTGACATATGAGGGAGACATTTGCCAAAATTCACTTACTAAATCACTTTTAATTTCTTTCTCAGATTTGTTCGTATCGCACGGGAAAGTTATGGACTGTGAAGAAACAGATATATTTACGACATCCGAAAACGGACCTTCAATTTATTTAGTTGCTCTAAAAAACTACACCTGGTCTGTAATCTCCATTTTCACTTGTCATTGTCAAGTCTCATATTGTTTCCAAATTCTCTTTCACCATCTCTGTCACGCCCTAAATCCTACGTCCTTGCAGGCTTTAATCACACAAATCTAATTCTCAAAAGTCCCCGTCGATGTCAATATCAAAACAAGTATCGTTGATTTAGTTCGATAATCAATCTCGTCATATCTCATGTCATTGATTCTAACCATTTTCCAAACTAGTATCACATCACATCTCAAGGCCCTAGAGGTGGCTTCCACAAGATTTGCATCACCATTTAGCACTTAGCCATTAACCAACACATGTTAATTGTACAAGGTTCTAGAGGTGACTTCCATGAAATTACGTTATTGTATAATACTTAGTCTTTTTCCAATACATATAAATGGTACAATGCTCTAGAGGTGGCCTCCATGAAATTATGTTATCATATAGCAATTAGTCCTTTTTTTCCAACACATATCAATTATACAAAACTCTAGAAGTGACTCTTATGAAATTACGTTATCGTGTAGCACTCAGTTTTTTTTCCAATACATATTAATGGTACAAGGCTTTAGAAGTGGTTCCCATGAAATTATGTTATTATGTAACACTTGGTTCTTTATTAGTCTACATCACACTTGGCTTCACAAACCAAAACATAACTTTTTACAAATCAATTCAAAATCTATACAATAAATCAGTTTCACATACCAAATCAAATTACCTTTCATAAACCAAACGCAAGTCAAGGCAATTCTTTCACAAATTTTTTTTGTAAACCCAAACTATATCCTCTTTTCCAACTCGACCATCAAACATAATAAATATATTTCACAATATATTTTTTATATCATTATGGAATTCATTTCATAAACCAGTAACAATTTAAAATGTCTTTCTCATTGAATGTTTCCCAAATCATCAAAGAACTCTTTTCATGAATTAGTTCTCATTGTAATACACACATTTAAACTTTCATGACACCTTTCATAAAACATTTCTCAAATCATTCTTGAATGAATAAAAACTAGTAAAAGTGAGTTCCACTACTTTTGCATTTTTGCCAAATCATGATTTGCACGTAATATACATCATACTTTTCATTTTCAAAATATGAGTTTGCAAATTTAAAAAGGAGATAGCATCACTAACCTAAGAACGCATACAACCAAACAACAAGGCTCACTTGAATCAAGAAACTCACAATTTTTTTATATAAGTGAGGAATAACATCAAAACCAAGTAAAATGTTATTAACTATAGCTTGGCTAAACTAAGCTTAAATGCTTACAAAATAACTCCTACGCATCAACCAATTGCTTACCCGAAGTGAACACGAAACCCTAAAATCTTTCTCCCACAAAGCCATTGCTTCAAATCAACGACTGTCAAGCTCCATGACTCTACAACATCACAATCCTCCATTCCCAAGAAATTTCATAGCTGGAAAAATAAAAAATTGGATTTTGAGGCTTGATTTTCACAAAATTTTGAACATATGACCTAACTCCAAAAACTACTCTAATTGGATGAACAAGGGATGTGAGTACTTAGCATACGCTGCATTACAAAGTCAGATCGGTTTGGTGAGGCGTTTGTGGTGAATACTCCTCTTTGTTTTTTTTCTTTTGTTTGCTTCTTTCTTTGTTCCCTCTCTCTGTGTTTCTCTCTTTTGTGCGGGCCCTTGGTTAAAAAGAGAGGAGCCGAACGTCCCTTTCCCTTTTTTCCTCTTCTTTGGCTTTTCGTTCCTTTGATTTTAATTTGTTTTCTTACTTTTCTCTCTTTTGACTTGGTCAAGACCCACGCATATTTGATAGTCTCAATACTTGATGCCTGAGAAGAGACGGAATTGAGAGTATGGACAAGCGAAATGTGGACATGTGACGTGCTCTTCAGGGAAACTTGAAGATTCTCTCCCTGTGCGGATGGGAACCTGATAGGAGTAATTTCGTGGTGGAGCAAATGTCGGAATAAGAATGCATAACATCATCGTGGGACATAGTCTAGAGTGAGATATATTCCGGCATTGAAGAAAAATCTGATTTTCTTGAGTATTCTTGAATTTAATTGGGTGTTGGAATATTCCAAAATGTGTTGCTCTAGGGACCATTTGAGGTGCCGTGATGGTTATGAGAGAAATTGAGCACAATAGATTGTATGAGCTTCAAGGGGAGAGTGACGGATTTTGCCCGGAGATGTTGGGTGCATATATTCTAGAGTCTAAATTGTGGCATATATGTTTGGGACACATTAGGAAAGAAGCAACGAGGTTCTGAGTGAAATGAATCAACTATGAAGTTATGTGGCCAAGAAATTGAATAAATGCAAGTGCTGTGACTTAAGCAAACTATGAAAAGTGTTCTATGGTACAGGTATATGAGTTTATTCACTTGGGATGTTTGTAACCTGTCACAATTTCCTTTGAAGAAGAATGTTGGATTTATGCCAACAATTGTCGACCACCAGGACCTACATGTTTGTGTTGAGGCAAAACTTTGAAACCGTTGTCAAAATTAGGCAGTTGAGAGTTTTTACCAAAAATGAAATTGGTAAGATAATCAAGCATGTGTGGACTAATGGTAGCATTGATTTTGCCTAGAGCTATTGAATGAATACCGCATGAATGCATACTAGACACTATACTAGTGCTAGTAAAATCACAATAGCTTCTAGAGTTAATGAGCAAATCATTATTAGATATGACCCATAAAATGTTTTCTAGTGTTGGTATGCCTAAGAAATTCTTGGCAGATGTGCTTAGTACCTGGTGTGTTTAGGTAACATTACTGATGAATAATTTCTTAGAATATTTTGTTGCTCATGATATGTTCAAGTGAATTGATGGTAAGTTTGATGGGAGGGAAAAAAAGGTGCATATTTCTAGGCTATGCACAAGCTGAGTGGGACTTTCTATTGTGGTGCTAGGAATTAAACTCATTGTTGTTAGTGGAAAAGTTACATTTGACGTATTTCCAATACTTCTAAGATTGGTTGTGATAGTGTTTATGCGAATCTTGATGGCACACAAGTTGAATTTGCAACCAGAATCTTCTGAGATAATAGGTTCTTGTGTGGTAATCGACCCAAAAGGTGCATGTAGCGAGATAGAGCATCTAGAGCAAATAGTTGGTATAACTGTTGTGTTTGACAAAATGCACGTTCAATTTCTTGATAGATAATACATAAGTAGTTTTTGTTTTATTTCATATACATAAGCTTGTGTTTGAAAATACTTTTGGAGCAATTAAAGTTGCAAGTAGAATTGGTATTTTAATGAGGTCAACGATTATGGCAAAGATTTGATGTGGCTTGGATTTGGAATATCTCTATGGCGATTGGACCCACGAGGGATTATAGGAGAGTAGCAAGGACTAGGTTTTAGCGAAATGATTGTGACTTGATTCAAATGTCGACTCAATGTGGAGATGGTAAAAATAAATCTTGAGTTTCAGCCCCTGAGGAAAAGTCTAAATTTACATGGGAGATATCCTATTTCGGATATCTACCAAAAAATCAAAAGAAAGTCCCAATTGGATTAAGTTTCCTAACAAACAAGGAAACACTTTTCTTGTTGGATACAAAAGTTGGCCCTAAGTTTTCTAATTTTGCTAGAGATATACATTTAAGTCCAATCATGAGTTTGGTCATTAGGTAGTTGGTGTAGAGTGATATTTGTAAGTGTTTGGTAACCAAAAAATTTATGATAAAATTTGTGAGATCGAGAGATTTCAACGAGGAATTGTGGGGACTAAATACTGAGAATATCTAAGGGATTTGAATATGGTTATAATATCCACTATATCGCCTACTTTATAGTGGAATCATGTCCTACTCTTCCCTTGCAAATGGTCACATCAACTGAATCAATCAAATCACGTCAATCCATATGTGATTTATTTCCTTTTTTATTTACTTCATTGTGCTGGATAGCTTGTCTTTCGGCAACAATTCTTATTGTAATGGTCTCCTGTGTCAAGAAAATAAATAGTTACAAAACAAACATTTTTGTGACAATTTGAAGACAGACATTAAAGATAATGAAAATAGTGTTTATCGCTCGAGCAATCACTAGATTAACCAAAATCTGAGGTTAGCACTTCGGGCCTTTGATTTAAGTTATTTGTTCTAATAAAGTACATCTTGTCTATAACATTTAGTCTCACTTTTCATAATCAAAGTTTAAGTGTCCGTTTGTTTCATGAAAAGTAAATAATTTGGAAAACATTTTCCTGAGAATAATTATTTAATCACTTGAATTAATTAGTCAGTAAAAAAGTTGGGCATGAACCCTTTCAAGCATATGCATTTTGGATTGCTAGCAATGTTACAATTTCCATTCGCACCACAGAATGCTTAAGCGTCGCAGTCATCCGTTTGTGTGGGGCATGCAGAGTCCAACGGCGTCTGGTCTATCCAAGGGTAAAGCTGAGGGACCCGTTCTTTAAAACCAACATCCACGTGATGAACCTGTTCAAAATGTTGAAGTAATAGCAGATTTCCATTTGGTTGAAGACGAAGCCAAACATAAAAGCCGGATTTTTCTTTTTCTTTTTTTGGTCGGAAAACATAAAAACCGGATTAGGCGTCAACTGAGGGACCCACTAAACAAAATGCCAATCCAAGGTTTCGGCCGGAAGTGCACTGCCGATCTGTCCCTCAGGATCGGCAGCGGATAACCCAAAGAATCGAGCCTATAACCACATTCAAAACCCGCGATGTATAGGGACATTCCGTCTATTCGTTTGTAACAAATAACCACGTCGCATCATGTAGACAATTGGGCACTCATCAAAAGATTTTCAAATCTTCTTCCCCTTCGCTTAAGCAAGAGAAAGTGCTTGCATGGACAAGCCCGCGGAGTAGATTGAACAGTTCAATGCATCATAGACAATGTAAAAGTCATTTCCTCTTTGGACAGACAAAGAATGTAATTGTCACTTCTGTATGAGGTGATGGAGTCTAGGGATAAGTATACTAGGAGAGTCATAATTTTCATACAATATTTACTTGAATATCATAACTTTGTTTTTTACTCACTTGAGTACCATCGATGATTTGTCTCACCAAAAAAGCTTACATGGCATTAATATGTAATTTATCATCCAACATTGTCACACTCGAATCCTAAGCGCGTGCCCATCCCTCTCCGGTCGATAAAGTTTTGTGATTTCCCAGGATGAGTTGTCGCCATTTTTTTTATCGCACATATAGAAGCGAAAATAAATTTCCCAACAGTAATCATCTCAAGATAGAAAAGCATAATAACATATTTACAAACAAACATGCTTTATATATATATATACACACTAAGTCATGTACAAAAATCTATGGTCAAAAGACTATAAAAGACTAACCTTCCAAAAAAAAAAGCGGTCTTAACTAACCCACGCTTCCGATCACCTCCTCTTAGCTTCAGGGCCTCCACTCAACGACCCTAAAAATGGTTATTCAATAACCAGTAAGACAATGTCTTAGTAAGTTCATGCTCTAAACCCCAATTAGGAGAGAAATACGCCCTAATGGCTATTTAAGCACAAACACGAGTCAGATAGCTTACCTTTGTCTTAGATCTTTCCTGCACGTCAATATGATTCAATTACTCATTTAAACAATCTAATTCAAATCAACTATCACTCAGTTGACTCATTCGACTCCATGTCATCAATGTCATCCATAAAGTCTGATGATTCGATCACTGCTCACCTAAGCTGAAATAGATATACTCATATATCATTGCTCCTCAAAGCTGATGTCTAAAATTTGCTCACCGAAGGTGCTAGATCACTATTGCTTGCCGAAGCTGATATTTAAAGTGTTCACCGAAGCTGCTAAAGTATTATTGTTTGCCATTGCTCACCGAAGTTGTTAGAGATCTATACTGATGTTAATACTCTCCAAAGTTGTTATAGATCTATATTGCTCACCTAAGCTAATTTGGTACTCAAAGACCACTTTCGGTGTCAACACCCGACACTCGGTATTTTCCAATTAAAATACCAATATTTCACAATCATCATTCAATTTTGCAAACATAAAAATCAATTGAACAAACTAACCACACTACTGCGATCTGTGTGAAATTCTAACAAACAACTCTCCCAATATAATTTCTGGAAAAATCATTAATAATTAATTAATTTCAAAATTTAATAAAATTATTCAATTTAATTTCTAAAAATACTAACCTAGGCCAAAATTATTAAATTAAATACCAATACGGATCCGGAAAATTCCCAAACCCTTCTAGATAAATAGTACAATTTATTTAGGCCTTAGCTAAATCATGCTAACCACTTAACATACTCAATTAAATAATTAAATTTCTAATTTAATCTAACTAACCACCTAATTCCTAATTAAATAAATCTAAACACCCCTTCAATGTTATCAGCATACTAAGAAAAGTTTAGAGTATAAACTCACCGGTTTATTGCGGAAACCAGTTCACCGCGACGGCGGCCAAAATCCAAATTTTCGGCAATGTCAACGGACACTTGGGCCGGGCCAAGAAACCTCGCAAGCCCACAGCAAAAAGCTGGGCTTGGGCTGACGGGCTGAATTGCTGGGCTTCAAGAAACTGGGCTGAACTGATGCAATTTTCGTGGGCTTCAAATGGGCTGCTGTACTTCCATTTGTGGGCTGATCTTGGCTGAAATGTGGGCTGGCTTCAAGCGGGCCAAAGTGTTAAAATCTTGGGCCAAGTTGCTGGCTTTGCTGGGCCCGTGAAATGGTGAGCTGTTGATGATTTTGCTGGGCCGAAGACGCACGAATTCACGGCTTGCTTCGTGCGCTGCTGCATCTTGCTGGGGAGCCGGTGTCACGCGCGGGCGGCTTGATGAAATTGGAGAAGACACGAGGACGCTGCTGGGTAGTTCGGTGACAGCGAGAGAGCAAAGCGGAGATGGCCACGATCGCTGGTAGTGGGGGCGCGCGGTCCAATGGCCGCTGGTGTTGTCCGAAGAAAGGCAGACCGCGGACGTGGCAGCTGCAGCGTGAGGCTCACGGACGTGGGCTTTGGCCTTCGGTGATAAGAAGCAGCTTGATCGATGCCGGTCGTGGGGCGCACGAAGAGGAGTCAACCCAATTTTTGCTGGTTGATGTAGGGATGAAATGGAGCAGGAGACTTTGACGGCTTGTAGGCGTTGAAGAGTAGATGAAAGGAAAATAAAAATGAAGGGAAAGAAAGCTGTTCGGTGGGGTTTTGCAGGGTAGATGGAAATGAAAGAAAGGAGTGGGTGAGATGGGATCGAGCGAGAGAGGAGACGGTGGGGGCGTGTATTGGAAGCTAAGAAGAAGAGAAGAAAAGAAAAGAAATCTTATCCCACTAATTGAGTGTTTGGTCCCCTTAAAGCCCACACACCTATCCTCTTGTCCCAAATACTTTCTAGGATAAATTGAAGCCAAAAATAGCACAAATAGATGCCAAAAACATAGCCCCCAAATCATGCTCCGAATTTCCATTTTTGGTCATCAATTTCTTCACTCAATTCCCCAAATTGAGGTTCAATTTTGATGAAAAAAATCCCAACAATTTTTTATAAGTCCCCGACACTCAAAGGCTTGATTTAAAAGTCCTAATTTCCATCAATTTAGTCCATCTAAATTTCCGTTAATTTTCCGTAACGTCCGAAACAATTTTCCGTAAAAATTTTGGAATCTCTGAAAAATCTTCGGAAGATGAGTTGACATTCCTAAAATAGCTCATGACACTACAGAACTTTTAATTTCTGAAATTATATTCAAATTCACAGTTAATTTCACTCTGACGGGCTTTTAATGTGACCTAATCTACTAAGTAACTTTTAAGGAATTTTTGGTGCAATTAACCCGTGATCGATTTATCTCAAGTCACAATGTATATCTCCGACACATTGGTGACCATCGGTTATCGTGAAAATCTTGAGATTTTAATTACGGACATTGGTACTAAAACAACATAAAATCAATTTAGTGCCGATCGATGAGAATTTTGTAATCAAGTGGAATCACCCACATTTTGATCACATATCTCAATCAAATCGACCTATCTCTGATCTCTTATTGATTTTGACAATGTCGTAATGATCTCGGCAGATTAATACGATCTAGCATTTGATTCTTTGTTGAATTCTCAAGTTTATTGCATTTAGATTCCTTAATTGTTTTCCCAGATAGTCCAATTATCTCATGAGTAATAAGCTCATAGAATAGAACTATCGGCGCTTCAACGAAATACCCAATTTATTTAATCAAAAACAAATTCCGAGAATTCAGGCTGTCACAAACATAACATGTCACAAAGTTGAATTAGCAATTGAGAAGGTAAACGACTTTGCTTGAGTGTTTGGTTGAATAGGAGAAGTTCTAATAATATCATGAATGATCGTTTCAGTGTCACGAACATTTTGGATTATCAATTTTTTTTTTTAAAGTGATAGGAATAGAGAGGGTTTGAAAATTAAAATGACGTCATCTTCTGGTGGAAGATTTTTAAGGAAACAACAAGAAATGACAACATTTATTATACTCTTGTTATGCTTGACAAAAATTTCCACGTTAAACTTTAGTATATATATATATATAAGTTTTATCCTGGAATGGAAAATTAAGAAAAAAAAAATCCATGGAGGATGATTTATCGAAGATGACAATCAAGTAATCAATTTTACATCGATATGATATTCAAGTAATCGAAAATAAAATAAAATAAAAAGTTATGGCACTCAAGTGAGCATTATACGAAAGTTTTGGCACCCCTAGTGTTGATTTACTATCATAACTACATTAAAAAACCATGACATATGAGGACATTTCGTCAATTTGTCTGTATCAGCTAACCACGTCGCATCATGTAGACAATCAAGTACTAATTAAGATATGTTCAAGTCTTCTTCCCCTTGGCTTAAGCAAGAAAGGCTTGCATGGACAAGATGAATAGTGGCATTCGGACACTGGTACTAATTCTCATATGACTAACAATCTAGGTACAATTTGCATCAACTCAATTAAGTGAACCATTGAGGTTTGGCCTAGTGGCCATCCTTGTCTTATGAGACGAGGAAGGTGGGAGGTTCAAATTCACATTTTTTTAGGAGGGTTAAGGTGGGACGATTTAATATCAAAAATGAGTTTCGACTCTTATACTTTGTAAAAAAGCAGTTTTTAGGGGAGTTGGAGTAGAAGTAGAGTATGAAAAAAAAAATATATATATATATATATATATATATATATATTAATTTTTGAACTTAATTCAATATTTATTATTATTATTATTATTATTATTATTATTATTATTATTATTATTATTATTATTATTATTATTATTATTATGGGACAATATATCCTTACCTTTTTGGATATTTTTCCTCTCTTCTTTACTAAATAGCCTTACCAAATTTCTCAAATTACATAAACACAATGATAAAATTTAGCAATAGCATTGTATTCATAAGGAAGTATTTTTCCTTCCCCCTTTCATAAGATTTCTAAATTTTATGCAAATGTAAATGAAAATCACGTTTTTGCCAAAAAAAAAATGGACCTATTTTATTTCTTTTGGATATGGATAGTCATTTTTATTATACGAATTATACTCACGTGCAAATGCAATTACGCACGTGCACCGGCGCTCTAACATTATCCTCATCAGCAGAATTAAGATTACAGCAGATATGGATATGCTGCTCCCTCTCTCTGTTTCTCTCTCTCTCTCTCTCTCGCGCCTTAGAGCTCTCTTCGTCCCTGCCCTGTCTAAGCTGTCCCGGACATCATCTTTTGAGATTCTATGTGGCAGAACTAAGAACCCAAACGGTGAGTCGAGCTCTTCCTACTCTTCCATACTTTCGGTTCTTGTTCTAAGTCTAGTGCCTCTGTTTTGTCATCTTCTTCATCCGGCCACGTTTGCCAAGCGTTTTTCCTGGTATGCAAATTTCAATGTGGAATTCATGGGAATGCGTGTCTGCTTCGTATTGCTATATCGAATAGTTGATCTTAAGACAGTTTGTTTTCAGTAGGCAGTCGCAGTTGGAAGAATGTCTTGTGGATGATGCTGATGGCTGCCTTGTTCTGTGATGTCAACCTGGGCTGTGGTCTTCGCAAGCTCCATGACTTCCACTCAACCCGGAATGGGAAGACAAGGTGCCCTTTCCTCTTCATTTTGGCTATACACCCCGTGTGGCTGTTGAATTATACTTTTGAAGAAAGTCAATGTGTTTTGCTTCCCATGGGACGTAGAACTATTTAATGTTGTCTATGGATTATCATGTGAGGAGTTGGACATCCCTTAGTTTTTGGATGTGAATGACGGTCTGATGACCAAGCATCCTCATCATAAAGGAAACAATTTGGTGCTAACCTTATGCGGAGGGATGTTGGATGCTAATCCTTTGGCCGATCCAAGTGTTGTTATCATGTAAAAGTGTAATCCTCCATGACCCGTCAGAGGTAGAGTACTATATACTCTCATATTTAAGTATTATTTCTATTGCAGGAGGATAGTACTTTCACAGGGGGAAATAGAATGACCTTCCATGACTGGAATCTTCCATATTGATTATATGAAAGGACAAAAGCAACCAAATCAGAAGCTTCATTTTTACTGTTTGAATGAACTAATAATGTATCAATGAGTTTTGATCTATATCCACATTGACCAAGAAACTTCCACGGTGAATAGACATTGACGATTCTATATTTGAGTAAAGCTTATGTGATCTACAACTTACTAAATAAATGTTTCTTTGACATGTTGAAAAACTGTGCTCCTCTGTTGTGATTGAGTTGTTCTTTCACTCGGTTACTTCACTACAGCAGGTTCTACATCCACTGCTGTAAAGAAATGAGATACTTGCCCTGCATTATCAGTTATATCTTCTCATCCTTTTATACGTGTCAGTTGGGGAGCAAGGATGTTCTGATTCCACCTGATATGTGTGGAAAAAAAAGGTGGAAGAGCAGATACTAGTCAATTTCATGATGTCACATATGCTCTTTCTGTAGGTCTCATGCGCATGCCCAAAATCTATGTTCCTATTCTAAGCAGCATATATATCTCAAAAGACTAGACATTAAGCAAGTGGAAGTCAAGCGAAGATTTAAGCTTCACCAAGCTTCTTTTGGGAAGAATGCTCATAGTTCTGAATTGGCAAAAGAAGATGATATTTCCATGGCAACATTGATATGGAGGGCAATCAAGTTGCCAATTTACTCTGTTGCTCTTGTTCCTCTTACGGTGAGCTTTTCTATACTCCAGAGATGGATTTTTCTATGCTTCATTGATGATTACTTGACACAGAAGCCTCTATTTTGTAGTATTCACAGTCTAGCACAAGCTTGACAAACTTTGTCCGACACAAGTAGAATGAGAACTTTCAATAAATGCTGAATTTAGCCAATTTTCTTTTGCATCGGTGCGTCGGAAGTACAGCCTAGAATAATGAGAAGTCGATGGAAGGATGCAGGAAGATGAGGGAACATAAAAGGAGTACAAGTTTTGGTGTATGGTCGCTTCTGTCTGTGGAGATATATATTCTAAATTCTGATGTGGATTTCAAAAAAGAAATCGAGTATATTGCTACACAACCGCAAATATTACCGTCAGAGGGGTCCTTTTCTTACTAACGCTTGTAACCTACAGAGATCTATAAGTTCAGTTAATTCAGTCATTTGCAGGTCTGTCATAAAAGTAATTTACCAGAAATACTGGGTTTGAGAGTGTCCTTAGGGTTAATGGAACAAAAAATTTAAATGGTGTAACATAATTCTAGCTTAATGAATATGACAGTAATTTTATATGGCCTCCCCTCCCTCTCTTCCCCTGGCTTCTAATATTCCTGTGACATTCTCTGTCCTTGGCTATTTTAGATGAAGTGTGAAGCCCACAACCTTTTGGCAGCCTTTTCAATTTTATCCAGCATGACATTGTTTTACTTTTTTACCTCTTTTGAATGTTCTATTGCTGGATTATATCTTTTGAAACAGATTGGTAGTGCATCAGCCTATCTGCAGTCAAGCACTTTCCCTGCAATGCGTTACTTTGTGCTCTTGGTTTCCTCAATTCTTGTGATCACTTGGCTAAATTTAAGGTTAGTAAAGTGCTCGTTTATCTTGTGTTTAGACTAAGTGGTAAGAAGCAGTTTCACCTTGATTGGATGAAGATATTGCCTGACTCCTCTGATATAGAGTGTTTCTTTTAGTCTGAGAATATCTTATTCATTTTCTAAATTTCATGTCACGCATGAGGCAGATGCTGATTGTTCATGGTTTTTGTTCTGTGGCATCCACATGTGCTCCCTTCTGTGGGAACTGCGTTTGCTGGTCTGACTGTCTTTGAAATGATATTTTATGTGTGTTAATTGTTTTGTTCCGTGTGTACTCCAGCGCTTTTGGATCCTATTGGCTCATGGTATGTGGTGGTTTATTCATGGACTGATTTTTTCTTTGTCTGGGGGGACTGCGGAGTGATGACTAATCTAATAATTTGTGCCTGAGTGTCCCTTCCTAGATATATGGCAATCATTTTTGGGGAGTAAATTAACTGCAGTTGTTAAAAACCACCGAGTAGGAACTTCTTCTGGAAAAAAAAAGGGAAAAAGTGCAGAATCTTATAGCACAAGGGCTACACTCATCATATCATTACAAATTTGTACCACTAGATCCAATTCCATTTCAGGTATTGAAGACCTTTCATGTACTTGCGCAGCAATGATGTTTATGATTTCGATACAGGAGCAGATAAAAATAAGAGGGAATCAGTTGTGAACCTGATCGGAAGGTGATCAGTTGACCATTTGCCTCTGCATCCTTTCCATTGCCTATTATCACACATCTAATTGTTGTCAATTGCTTTTCTGTATACTTGTTGGCAGCCGAACAGGCACTCTTCTTGCAGCCTATATGTTTCTTGTTCTTGGCTTGATAGGTCTGACATGGGTGTCACTAGAGGCAGGACATTTACATGCGCTGCTGTTACTGGCTTGTGCTATCATCTGTGGTTATATATATCAGGTAGGTAGTGTGAAGTGTTCTTATAAACTTGTACTTTGTTTAGTTGGAGTGCTCAAGCATCTGAGCCAATCTTTTGAGCTTCAAAGTATAAGATTGATGTTCAAAGGGCACAACTTCGTATTTAAAGATTGATCACACCTTGATCCATCTTGGAGACTGTTCTTTCACATTTACCCAAAATTGTCTCATCTGCAGTGTCCACCATTTCGATTAAGCTACCATGGACTTGGAGAGCCCTTGTGCTTTGCAGCATTTGGACCTTTTGCTACTACGGGCTTTTACTGGTTAATGGGCAACAACAGGTAATTATATTTGATTTTCATCCCAAAATCTGCTGCTCCATTATCATGACATGTGCCCTTTTATGTTTTTCATTTGACAGTAGCGTGAACTGTCTTCCCTTAACTGGGACTGTTCTGTGCGCATCTCTCCTTGTTGGCTTCACAACCTCTTTAATACTCTTCTGCAGTCATTTTCATCAGGTACTTTCAATTTGATCCAAATTTTCTTGAAATTCTGGGGTTCACAACTTAAGACTCACTGTCAGTCATTTCATCTTTTCAGGTGGAAGAAGATACGACAGTTGGGAAAATATCCCCTCTGGTGACTTAGTTGTCCCTTGTAGTATGAGGTTTGGTGAAACAAATTCAAACATTAATGCTGCAATTTCATGTGCAGGTTAGGCTTGGCACAGAGAAAGGTTCATCTGTTGTGAAAGTGGCAGTCACAGCACTCTATTCTCTTCTATTAACTTTCGGTCTCAGCAGAGATCTTCCTTCCAGTTGCATTGTGAGTGTCTTGTCGACTGCATATTTCCTAAATCTCTTAGTATCTCATCATCAAGGATATGTTGAAATAATCTGTGTTTTCCTAAATCTCTTACTCTGTTGTACTTATTTGCATCTTGATGACAATCTACTCCAGATACTGTGCCTTCTGACCTTACCTATGGGAAACCGGGTCGTTAGCTTTGTGGACGAGAATCATGAGGTAAGCAGAGAACATCACAAAAGCTGAGTTTTTTTTCTTTTTTTCTTTGAGGGCAGGTTATTAGCTTTGTCGAATATATATTTTGTGCTTCGTTTACATATTTAAGTAGTAGAGTAATGATGTTCCTTTTTCTTCAAAATGTCATCGTAAAGGACAAGCGATCAATTTTCATGGCAAAGTATTATTGCGTGAGGTTACATGCTTTGTTCGGAGCTTCATTAGCTGCTGGATTGGTGATAGCTAAATTTGTCTGCAAGAGATATATTCCAAGGTTGATCTTAGCCTAAGTTCTCAACCTCGCCTCATGCATCAAGGACTTGATGAGGTACGAGCTTCCATGCGGAAAGTGACGAAGTACTTGGTTGGGCGCTTGGTTGGATTACGACCATGCGTCAATGTTGCCAAGAAAAGGCCACGATTTTGCAATCTGTTTGTAGTTGCACTAAAGTATGGACTTGCCTTTCTCTGCTAGATGAGCAGACTTAGGTACTAATTCTGTTTACATTTATGTATACAAAAAGGAAACCAATTTATACATCATTCTTAGTTATAATGTGTATTATTAAGTTATCTTATGCATGATTATTGATTGAGTCATCACCACATGAACATGATTGTCGAAACCAATGAGATCATTTGGATTAAACTCCTTGTGTGTCATATAACTTGATGGAAGATAAATGCTTGCTTGACAAAAGATGAAGTATTTTCTATTATTATCCATGGTATTTTTAACTGCCCAAATTGAAATCAATAGACTATTCAAAATGAATATTCAGAATAAATATCGAAAACTCACAATTCATAAATTTAAGCTGACATAATAGGACATGATAACAAAGAAAGATTATCTTTTGGATTGTTATGCAAACCCAAAAGTATTCAAAATTCAGAAAATAAGCAGAATATGATAAAACCCACTTTTATTAAGAGCATTCCTGGGAAGAAGTGGCTAGGAAGTACAAGCCACAATGTCAGGATCTTGCTTGAAAAGAGCCATCTCATCTTGGTTTAGAGTAATCCAAGCATCAATTCCACCATCAACTGGGCTATCCACAAGAGCAACCGACCTCAGAGGAGGGCTTGAGTTGCTCACCATGTCTGGCTTCCCCCACCCAAAATCACTGTCGTAGAACGGGAATCTACACCAGCTATCGATTAGAATCACGTTTGCTCCATCTCTGCCTAATACACTCACCAATTCCCTGAACGAATCTGCCACCACCGAGCACAACACACCAGCGTCTGCTATCGCGGCGTACTTCAATTTGGCATTCCTATGCGCGTTGCCTAGCTGATTCAGTATTCCATTGAAAGAGGGCTCTGTCTCTTCTACAGCAAGTGGAGTGGTGATTTGAGCAAAGAAGTTGCCGCACGCGTTCGTCGGCGTCTTTAATTGTACTCTTTCACGCAAGTTGATAGCTGTGGAACACACAAAAGGCCTCAGCAGGCCTTTTGTCACGCGATCAACGGTGATAAGAGCCTTACATATCAGCACAGACACGATTTCCACCCGTGACCTTTGGCTGTTATTAGCTATTGAATCCAATGAGTCGGAAGCATCGGAAGCGGCTTTCATTCTCGACAGGGCTCGGCCGCTGAATTTGAGTCTAGCCAGTGCGAATTTTTTTCTGAAGGGGAGTGTGGGCCATTGTATGAGTGCGGGTTCTTTCACCGGGAATAGAGATGGCAGCTCGAAATTTGGCGGGACTACTTCCTGGATTCCGCTCCGGCATGCTGTGGCCCACGAGTTCATGAACATGGCCATGGTGTACATGTCGCCTATCTTGTGAGAAAAGCGCAGGCTAATCGCTAATCCGCCACAATTGAAGCTGTTCACTTGAACTACGACCAGTGGATTGTTTGCTGCTGGCAGTGGGAATTTCGACAAGCTGTTTAAAAGGTCATGGTCAAGATCTCCCTGGAGGAGCTGATCTAGAGTGCCATCCGCTTTGGCTTGGATAACTTCCGCTCCTTGGTCGTTGCAGTCGATGAAGAGCCCTTCTTCGACATACCGACCGGCTAGAGGGTAAAAGAGGGCTAGTGTTTCCGAAAGCGACTCCTCCAAGCGGTGAAGCCTCTGAAGCGTATGGATCTCGTGCGTACTTTCGCGAGCTCGATAGTAGTAAATGATGCCGGCATGTTTAGAAAATAAAAGGTCGTCAATGAAGGACAGGCCGAGCTTTCGACTTTGATTCGGCGTCGGAGCAGATGGCTCGACCAGTTTCTTGGACTGTACTTCGACCTTCATGTTTGATACACTATCAGATCGCTTCGGTACCCGTTTAGGTATTTCAACGGATCTTCTTCATGCACACCTTGAGGTTATGAGCCAGAAAAGAAGAGAACACAAGCCCTGAGTTTATAGCGGAGGAAATGTAGGCGATTGTCATTGACCTTTATTACCGGCTGTACAGACATCTTTCGGTACAGAGGCATCAAAATGACGTCGGCGCGGGTCCCTACTTTTTACCTTTCAAAGATCCGGGATCGTGTAGCCCAATAACTCGAATCCAGAAAACATGCAACCTGATCCTACAAATCTCATAAAATCGGTTAAGTTCAACTAAAAGTCCCAGAAGCCCTAAGAGCCAGTTAGGGTGCGTTTGGGAACCACTTTTGGGGAAAGTCTTTAGAAAAATGCAAATACCTTTGAGTTAAAGGTGTTTTCTAAAATGCAAACTGTGTTTGGTAAATTGTACTTTGAAAGCTCTTTGTGAAGTACTTTGAGCAAAATGGTGTTTGGGGAATTACATTTACAAAGGAGTTTTGTGGTAAAAAAAAATTATCAAAAGAAAAATTAAAAAAAAAAAGACCGGCAAGGGCAGTGGTCGTCGGCGACCTCCGGCGACCGCCGGCGACCTCCGGCGACCCCGGTTCTTGGGCAGCGAGGTCGCGCGACGCCGTCGCGACCTCCGGCGACCTCCGGCGACCCCGATCCGGGGGCGGCGAGGTCGCGCGCGTCGCGCGACGCGGCCTCGACCTCCGCGACCTCGACCTCGACCTCCGCGACCTCGACGCCGCCTCGACCTCCGGCGACCTAGATCCGGGGCGTCGAGGTCGCGGGAGGACCTCGCCGCCCCCGGATCTGGGTCGCGGCGGGGTCGCGCAACCTCGCCGCCCCCGGATCTGGGGCAGCGAGGTCGCGCGACCCCGCCGATCTGGTCGCCGCTCGAGCCTTCGGCACCAGATCTGGTCGCAACCACCAGACCGGCGACCAGATGGGTCGCGCGGCCCCGGCGAGCTCCGTGCGGAGGTCGCGGTGCAGCAGGCGACGGTCGCCGGCAACACCGCGACTCGCGGAGGTCGCCCGACTCTCCGACGAAGATCGCCTGGTCGCGGCGTCCCTGTAGCGGTCGTTCGCTCGAAGAAGATGAACAGTGTTCATCCAAGGGCACGCACCGGAAAAATGAATTTTCATGAGGACATTTTTGGAAAAAAAAAAAGAGTGAACAGTGTCTCCTTAGCATGCCGAAAATGCTGAAAAGCCCAAGGCAGCCCCCCCCCTGCCTTGGGCTTTCAGCCTTAAAAATGTTAGCATTCAACCCAAGTCCTTTCCAAAGCTTATTGCCAAACACCAATTTTTTTGCCCAAAGGACTTTGGACCTTCAAGGGGCTTTGGGAAGCAGTTCCCAAACGCACCCTTAATCTCATGCTTTTGGCTTTTGTAGGTGATTCTAACTAAAAATAGTTTGCACGTGATTTGTGATACTCGAACAAGCAATGAAATCATACAGAATTAAAGAAATAGTATTATAATTAAGCTAATCGAATATGAAAAAAAAATTGAATCTAGATCGAATAGTTATAAAATGTACATTTATATCTCCAACAGCAATTTTTAGATGATATTCTGTTTATTGACGTATTAATCATGGCCTTAACTTGGACCCTTATATCTTCTGATTGACAAAGCGCAAAATTAAAAAGTGTTGACCGGTAGTTGAAAAAAAAAAACTCATGACTTTTCATGTACTTTGAAATTTCAGTGAAGTGCATGCCAGCTGTGGCGAGTTCAGTCATAGTATTTGATGTCAGAAATGTGACTTTAGACCAAACGCCACCTGCCTTCAGGTCTGTCTGTGCCCTATAATATGGTTTAAATTAGCAATATCTATGTACCCTTTCGAGCTCTGCACGAGGTCTCTTCTTCGAAACCTAAGCAAAAACGTCTCATGAACGGGGCCTTAGATAGTGACAAGTAGCGGTTAATTGCAGTTTTCACTCAAAGTGCACTAAATGACGATAACCCATGGATTCGTTTAAGATTAATTCCAGCTATTATCACAACTTGGTTTCGAGGTAGTCTAGGTGAAGAGACCTAAAGGGAGATCTCTCCCTTAAAGAATACTATAGACTATATATAAAACGGTATGTCAAGTTTGTCATTGCTTGTGGAAAATGGCAATGTCATAATTCAATGTGCTTCACTTGAAGTATATTTAATCATCTCGAACTGTCATTTAGTTTGGCAACATTTTCTCATTCGCTAAGAAATTTATATTGTGAAAACGGGGATTCTCATGCTGATTTTTGTCGGTCACTTGATTAATCAAGTGGTCCCGGGTAACCATTGGCTATTTAATTAATTAGTTTGGGAGATAATTCTATCTATCCATATTATTGTTTAAGTTGTTGCTCAATGATAGCTACCATTTGACTTGCTTTTCCCCCTCTTTCTAATGGTGGTCTTGTACCAATGTTTTCTTTTGGTAATCATATAATTTAATTTCTCGCATCAAACGCAAATGGGAAGCCCTAATACAGCTAAAGAACTAATTACAATAGTGTCCTTGGGGCAAAAGAGCACAATGCTAACTCAGCACACCACCAAGCTTGATAGTCTAGTAATGAAAGAGTAACATTGTTTCCCATGATATCACAATTTCAAGTCATTTTATTATCGAGCTTCCAACCAGCTTGTGTATCAGGCATTTCCTACCTCTGGAGAAGAGGCTCGCTGGCTTTTGTTGTCCTATCGACTGCGTACATAAGCAGAAGCGCTAAGTTATAAGATCTAATCATGTTGTTAAGGATTTGGACAAGAAGATGGCACAAAGTCAAGATATGCACGCAAGAAAATCTAAGGAATCCGACCCCGCAATGCTGCAATTAACCTTTGACATCAAGCTCTGCATTTCCGGTCGGATGTTTGACTCTCAAGGAAGCACAGCATAATAACATTACTGATTATTTTATTGTTACAATAGTTGGTTTCTATGTAATGTTTGAGTGATTAATGGTAAGCTTGAAGGGAGGGCAAAAAGTTTATATTACTAGGCTATGAAAAAAGTGAACAGGGCCATTTATTATGTACCCAAAATCAAAATCACCTCTTGTTAGCAAAGAAGTCAAATTGGATGAATATCTGTTACTTCTAGATAAGAGTGATTGTGGTAGTGTTTATACAAATATAAACAATGTCAAACTTAAGGTGGAATTGTAACAAAAAAAATCTTTAGGTGGTGGGTAATTGCACGGTCATCAATAGAGATAGTGAGGTAGAGTTTGTAAAGTCAACGGTTGTCATAGTTGTTAAATTTGATAAGGCGTGTGAATTACATCATGAAGAAGATACAAGCGCCTCAAAGCTAATAAATCCAATAGTAAGATTTGTAAATTCTTTAGTGGGATTAAGAGATTGGTTCATAAGGAATTGTAAAAGTTAAACACTGTGTGAGTTATTTGGTATAATTGTGTTTCTCCACAAGCTAAACATGTACAAATTGAGGAGAGTTGATCTGATCCCCGACCTACCCTACCCCTTATCTTAAGACATAGTAGATCAATTCATTTCCTCTTTATCCAATATATAATATGTTAAAAAGTTATGTTGCCATGAAATTTTTTAAGATATTATGACGTTCTACTTTTATTAACGATCAAATAAAAAATGCATATGATACAAGTGATCTTAACTTAACAATATTATGTTATGTGCAATGACATTATTGGCTTGTATATATGTATTAGGTACGTACTCTAAGCATTACTTATATGTATTTACTTTAGTGTGGTTTATTTGAAAGCTCAAGTTGTAAGTTGTGAAAATGTCCCAAGATATATCACTAGAATTTAGAACACAATGATGGAAAAAAAAAAAAAAAAAAAAGAGATATGTGCGCCTAATTTGAAATTCATTGTTCTTGATGTGAAATAGCGACAATCTAGAACTCAAGTGCTTCTCCTCTATTGCCTTATATATCATTGACTCAATGGGACTACCTCTCATAAATTGCATTTAGTAGCTACTCCTTTGAGGTTTTTTTTTTTCGGTAAAGACCTTTGAGGTTATTTGTGAATTATGATTAGAATAAAAATTTGAACACTATTTATAGAGTTTTCAATTATGTGTCCTCTTATCACAAGCCGGGCTTTACTCAACCTATACTAACCAACCCCATATTAGATAATAAAAAATCTTTATGTCTTACTTTATTAGACCAATCCTATAAAATGGTACCTTTCAATCTTGATTAATATAGTTCACAATAGAAAAGCTATTACATTCTCTCACTTAGGCTATATAAATTGAAACTGTACTATATATGCTCATCTTTATGTTGGTCTAGAGATTATTTTTAATAGTTAATCTGATCCAATAAAGTCCCAAATATTGAATCATTGTGGCGACTGCATCAATACACACAAAGCATTTTATGATCACGAGTTTTATTTAACTCTACTGATATGAATTCAATATAGTAGTGTGGCAAATGAATAACACCTCATTGAAATGCTTTATTTGCCATCTCTTTCATCATTCCATAATTTCTCTCCCTAAGTGTCACAAAACCTAATGTGTCGTCAAAGAATATCCTCATGGTTCCAATGAACCTATTTATGTTTTATCCTTATTGTCGACCCTTGATTTTTAATCAACTTGTTATAAAAAGATAAAAATCAAGATTATGGCTTCCAATCGTGACAAAGCTTGTTTCTAGACCAAAAATTTGTTGCTTTTCATTTTTTTTTCTTTTGCGTTGTTACTTTTAAGAAGTTTCCTAGTCATTTCCAAGAAGAATCCGAAAAATCAAACGGTTGATTTTCAAGTTAACTTTTTGGTCGACCTTTTGATCAAAAGTCAATCTGCAGTCAAAAATTGGCTTTTCACCCAAAAAGATGTCAATTAGCTTCAATTTCACTTTTTTCAAATTAACTTTTCAAAAATCCAAAGATTTGACTCAAAAAATCAATCTTTTAGGTAAAGTCAACTAATGAGTTAACTTTTCGTCAAACATTTGACCAAAAAAATTGGAAAATTTGAAAATCTTCAAAACACTTTGTTTTAGTGTCAATATGGCTTTTTGCATTGAAAATTTTACAAAATTTAATTAAGAACCTTGTTTTATGAATTTTTCGGTTTTAGGTTCTAAATCGTCCAAAAATAAAATTATTTTTGTTTTAGTCATAATTAGGTGTAGTTCTTTTTTAAAATATTTGGTCTAGGGGCTACTTCTAATCCGCTCGTTCATTCGATCTCGCAAATTGCCATTTCGGAAGTCGAATTGTCATTTTAAGCCTTAATTAGGGAGTCAAAATCAATTCTTCATGATTAACGAATGGATAATTATTTTCCATGTATTTTCTTAGGATAAGTCCAATTCCAAGGTTAATGTTGAGAAACTTACATTAGAGTTTCCATATTTGAGGGATTTCACTCTTTTGAACTAGTACACTCGTGATAAATATACTCTAAATCGACTTTTTGATGGCAAAAAATCCCAAATTGATATACTCGTGACAATTGTACCCTTTGTTAACTTCCATCAAGTTTTACAATTAAATTTGCTGATGTAGATAACGTATTATTGTGAAGTGGCAAGTCCACATGGAAATCCATAGGATTAATGCCATAAAAAATCCTAAATTTGTCATAGGTATACCGTTAAATTTATTACAGGAATACCGTTAAATTTATCATAGATGTATTAATTTGGAATTTTTCGTAATATTTACCCTATGGACTTCCACGTGGATCATAACACATCACCATGTGTCATCTAGGTTAGTAAATTTAATGATGAAATTTGAGAAGGTAAATCTATTATAAGAGTACTAATATGGGATTTTTCATGGCCAAAATATTAGTTTAAGGTAAATTTGTCAAAAAATACTAAATCTTTATTTTTTTGTGATGTTAACCCAAAATAAAAAGGAGACAAATTAAATAATATTGATCATTTGTTGAAAATAAGTCATGACTTTTCATGCATTCTCTTTCAAAGACGTTTTGTCAAGTTTTTGCTAGTTGTGGTGAGGGCAATAATGGCATTTGATGTTAGAAATGTGACTTTAGACTAGTTTTCATCTTTGAATTGTTAATGAACCCACCTCATTTGTTGGATCTATGTGATCTACTATTTCTATTAACCCTAAGTTCTATTACAGGGCATCGGACCTATGAATCTATTCCTTGTTTTTTATTTGTGATTCAGTAGTTAGTCCTTAAATTTAGAAATAATACAGAAATAGAATAAGAGCCCATTTCAAATGAAAAAATAAGAAAAAATCTTGTTTCCAGATACCTCAATTGAATTGATCAAATTCGAAGCCATTTTTGATAAATACTTGAAAGAACCCATTCAAGCAAGTAATGAATATTATTTCAAGCGAGTAATGAATATTATTCGGATTTTAAGCCAAAAGAACTACCTTTGTCTTTTCTATCAAAATGGAAAATCTTTCGAAAAAAAAAAATAGCCGGCTACCCCACAGTTCTAGTCCGCATCTTCAGATCTGTCTCCACCCTATACTATGGTTTAAATTAGTAATATATATTTACTCTTTCCAGCTTTGCATGAGGTCTCTTCTTCGAAACTTGTATGTAGTGATTGTCTTTGGCAACTGAAAAAGTCAATTTCATTTTCACCAGTAGCTTTGGTCTCTCTTCAAAGTAGCATTGATAGCAACACATAATATGTAACATGACACGTCATTTCTCAAATAATATAAAATCCCAACACACACATATATTAAATGTATATTCTTTATATATTAAATATAAATTATCATTTTTATAATTATTTCAATAAAAATTTGATTCAAATTCAGAATAAATTAAATAAAAATTGTGAATCATCGTAAAATAAGAGTTAGAGAAAGAAAGAAAAGATAATATTTTTTTCTTCTTTCCCTTTATTATATTTATTATTTTTTACATTTTAGATTTATATTTTAACCCCTTATTATTAAAAATTTTTAAAATTAAATCTATATGTATTGGAATTCTAAACTTACGTATCGGGAGAGTTGACCATCTGTTGAATTTTCTAACACATTTAATTGTGTCGCGAAGTGTGTTACACGACACGTGACACAAATATTCTTGGAAAGTATGATGCTCCCTAGTCTCTTCTTCTTCCTCTTTTTGAATGCTAGGGGGTCTAAGTCCAAATTTATTGTATTGAAGGGATTCCATTAATGTCTATTATTCTCAATAAATGGTAATAGAGGGCGAGTCTTGAGATCTAAGCATTTTTTTTCTTTTCCCAGTGAGTCATATATTTTGTTCTTGACATGTCCATGGTCTTGGGATTTTGGTGATGGAAACAAAACTTTTTCGCTGGAATATTTGATTATCAACAGTTATGTTTTAGTACCAGAGATCAAACAATTTAGAACCTTAGCAAAGACCCAAATCACCAAATCATGAGGAAGAAAGAGGAGTTCGGCTTAGACTATAGAGCTTATTAACCTAACCTTAGTTAGGCCTTAACTAAGCAATTATCAATTCCTTAGTCATAGAATTGGATGCTTTTATGCATTATTGTTTCTTCACTGGACCAGTCACCATCATCAGTGTACATGTCTCCATCCTTTCCTCCACCACTAATGGATAGACACTGCTGAGTTACCCATCATTTCATCCTTTTCCACCACTAATACATTAGGCCAAATGCATCTTTCATCCTTTCTTCCACCATTAACGGACAAACACTGATTAGGTACTTATCTTAGGTTTGCTCCTTGCGTGGGTCAATGAAATCATAATTAAAATATAGAAGCAACATTATAATTAAGCTAATTGTCTGATGAGAATTTCAATTGTAATTGTTGAAACTACAATACAATTATCAGATTAGAACTTCAAGGAAATTAAACTTTCTCCGTTATTTATCAACATTTTAAACATGTTTGCTTTCTTAAATACCGCAACTCTTTAAATGACAAATTATTATATAAACAATTGTCAGCAGTTAATATCTAAATTTTAATGATTCATTTAATCATTTATTAATTGCATATAAAATTATGAATTAATTTTTAGTCTTTGAACAAAAATAATTTTCATTAAATTGCAAAGCATATAGATATTATAAGTATTTTTATTAATAGTAATAGAATCTACTAAAATATAGTTAAAAAAAAGAGAAAAAGGAAAAACAAAATAAAAAAAGAAATTTTTTTTAAAAAACTGAACCAGGCCGGCTTGACCTGGCACGCTTAGGCTCGGCCCACATACCAGCCAGCCTCCTTCCTTTTCCTTCTCCCTTTTCTTTTCTTTCCCCCCTTTCTCCCCATCCTTCACTCTACTAGTAAGGACGCTCGAACAAGAGGATACAGAGCAGCGACAAGCGTCGAGACGGGTGAGGACCATAACGGCGACAACCCCCCCTTCCCTTGTAGCATACTTTGTTTTGCCTTGCCTCGACCAACCGAGGCCGAGACTCGCCGGTGCGCTGTTCACGCTTGATTTCGAGTGTCAGCAAGCCTTATTGTCTGTTGTGATGTCGAGTGTAGGCATGGAATCAAGCTTTAATTGACTCGATTTTCCTCTTTCTACTCCTATATAGCGGGTGTTCGATGAAATGACTATGTAAATTTCATTGCCCGTCTTCTTTGTTCATGTTCAAGTCCGGCGCCCGTGTGGCGTCCACTAGGTGTTCTGGGGGCCGATCCTGTCCGGCGTTTTTGGGGCCATGCATGGTGTCGTTTCGTCTCGGCCTCTCTTTATTTCGTCGTTTTTGGAGTCTGGCCGGGAGTGGGGTTCTCGACCGGAGGAGTTGAGCCGACCTAGCGGTGGCGACTCGGGCGGGTGTCGAGTAGTGGTTGTGTCGAGGCCGGGCGTGCGGTTGGACGTGGCCAAGCGGAGTCTCGGCCGAACTTTGGGAGCGAGGACGTCGAGTCGAGTCTTGATTAGCGGCGATGGTTGGACAGGGTGGAGGGCAAGCCCTCGGCCCGGGCTAGCCGAGGCGACGCCGATGTGGGCATGCAGTCTTGACTCGGGGCGACGCCGATGTGGGCATGCAGCTAAGTCAAGACGAGCGGTGCTGCTCGTTTCGGCCGTTCTCATCAAGGCCGCGAAGAGCAAGGGGACGCGAGGGCGTGCCAAGTCGGGTTAGGTGTTTAGTTGGACCGATTAGAGTTTGGTTCGCAGGCTGGGTTGAATTAGGTATAGTGGGCTTATTTTGCTTTCTTGGGCCAAGCTCAATTCATTTAGTTTTTTAAGGGGTTGGACCAAATTTTTTTTTTTTTTTTTGGAGCTGGACTGTGAATCAAGCCTAGTCCGACTGAGGATCCTATGACCTGGGTCGGTTGACACAGGCCGATCTCGAAATGGGCTGGACCAGACATGCGAATTGGTTCCCTATTTTCTGATTAAATTAATTTTAAAAAATTCTTACTCAAAAATTTATTTTTCACGATTTTTTTTCTAATTTTTTAAAAAAATTATTTAAAATTTTATTTCTTAAAAAATTAGAAAAAAACTGAAAAATTAGTTTTTGAGTAATTTTCTTTTAAAATGTGTGAAAATCCTTGATAAAAAATTATGCTCAAATTGAATAAATTCTTTTGAATTTACCACAAACTTTGAATGTTCTTAGAAACAGATGTTAAATCATTGTTTGCGCATTTCTATTTTAATTATCACTTTATTGTGAACTTCCAATATGTTGATTGTGGTTCCCTTTAGCCTGGTTAGGAATTGCATTTTTCTTATTTTTAAGCATTAGATTCTTGCTTTTGCTTTACAATTTATTTAATGCTTCATTGGTTGTTTATTTTTATTTTAATGATTACACACCTACATGATCACCTTGAATATTAGTCAATAGGTTTAAATCCAAACTAACTGACAAATATCTCATTGAAATGAACAAGTCAAGATTAATTAGTGTAATGGTACCTCATTTGGTTTCTACCGATTCCAATAGGCTAGTATGACTTCTCATTCAAAAACCATCATGATGTCAATTGAAGTTAAAATTGAGTAACCAACGTTGCGGAAGGTATAAGCTTAGGAAAGTCTGTGCCTAATCATAAACTATAGGCTCACCTTTTCGTAGTATCTATAAACCCATGTCTTTGCCCCTTCGAACATAGAAGATAGATCATGACAGCTTTGCGATTCCGTTAGGGAGTTGAGTTAAAACTCTCAATAGATGCGGGCTGAAATTTATCTTGTTCAAAAATATTTTTGTTTGGTAGTGGGAATTCTAGAAATGTGCCTAACATGAATGTTAAATGTTCTTGCAATGAGAGTTATATGGGGAAGAGTGATTGTTGACCCCTTATCTTGCAGATTTGGAATTTGGAAATGAATATTTATTTTTCAAACTTTTGAAGTAGTGCATTGATACAAACTACTGTGCATGCATTTATATGTTTTAGCATGACACTTATGCACACACAACCTACTATTAAACTCCGGACACACCACCAAGAATTACTTAGGAGGTGTCGATAATTGATTGGACCATACACAATTAGCTCCAATGAGACAATCATTCTCAATCCCGCTTCCTTTCTTCAAAAGAAATAAGTTTGACCCATCCGTAGTTTGCAACACTGGGGAAGGATTTCCATTTCGCTGAAAATAAAGCCTTAACCTTAGAATCCCACCCTTTAGACATCAAACCTTACTAGTTTGAATGTGCATGTCTATATGATTGCCAATAGTTCTTTGGTAAAATAAGTTTTTATTCCTGCACTTCGCAATTTACTTACTTTTTCGTTTGTTTCATTTGGTCCATGATTAGTCTAGGGTAGTTGTGGATTTAATACTATGATCATTTCAATTTGGAAGTCACAATCATTGAGTCTATCCAAAAGAAGAAGAAGAAGAAGAAATTTCTTTTTTAAAAATTTACTTCCAATTCATGCCTTTATCTTTCTAAGCATGTCTTAAATTGTTGTTTTCCAAGGAATATCCCATCATTTTCAAAAAGTTAAAAAAAAAAAAAAAAGTGTAAAAAAAAGGGGATTTTTCAAGAAATTTACTTTCAATTTAAGCCTTCGTTTTTACTACATGTGTGACCAGTAATTTTTTTAATAAATTCATTATCATTTTTTTTTATAAAGAGTTTTAAAACATGCGTTAGACTAACCCTGTTTGTTTTTCTAATTTGCTTATTTTGTGCCTTGGAGCTTAATTCCTTTGACTTTTGTCGTGACCTAATCTTAGTTGCACCACCTAGGGTTTGGTTAATGGATTGCTAAGTCTAAACTTAGCTTGAGCTCACAAATCAATACTAATTCGCGACTTAGATTCAAGTTTTTAGCATGTAAATGAATTTTATCTAGGAGTAACCACTAATAAATTTATAATAGGTTGATTAGTAATTTAAGTAAAATAATGAAATATAATTATTTTACTCCTACAAACTAGAGAATTCGAGTACGAGGACTTGGTTACACTATATTTTTCTAATGCCATTTCGGTACCATTCTTTTCATGAAAAAATATTTATCGAATAAAATGAATTCATTTTATTACTTTCTAGCATGTAAGGTAACCATGTAGGTGTGCAATTCATCAATTTAACACCCAATAAAATAATATATAAATTACAGGACTTACCTCAAAGCAACGAAAATATCTATAGTGTTAGCTCAGAATTCAAATTGACAGTTTTAGATACGATTTCTAATTAACATGTAGTTGCTCAATCTTTTTTTAGGATTTTCTCTTATTCAATGAAACCTAATTTAGGTGCAAAAATGTGTCTATACTAACATGACATACAACATACAATTAAATAAACCTATTATGTAAACTATATGTCATGCAACATTAATTAAATGACCTAATCTAATGATGGGTAAATATTAAATGAAACTATCTTAATATGTCACACATTTAAATGATCTTCATCATGCAATAACTAGACGACGTACAAGAAATGACCTAATTTTAGGTGACACACGCATGATATTTTTTATGTTTTCTTTTCTTTTTTTCTTTTTTTTTTTTATAAAATTCGAAATTAAAATTACCTAATAATTAAACTTGCAATTTAAATTAATGAAAATAAAATCTAACATTCTAAATTAAATTTCTGGTTTTTTATTTCCAAAATTTGGAATAAATAGAATGCCTTACCTAAATATGCAAACTATCCCTAAACATGCAATATTCTAGCATGAACCTAATTCAACTCAAATATATCTATTACATTCTTGGGTTTTCTTTTACGGAAGAAAAATCAATTCAAGCAAAGGCATAAACCAACACGGCAGCAAATCAAGCAATATATGATTGATACCAATCTAATCTTTTAAATAAATTGATGAATTATATCATGCGCATGAGATTTGATTGGCCAATTTTTAACGAAATCGTGAATCATATCTTCGGGCGAATTGGCAAATTTTTCCGTGTGATTGCGAGTCATATCTTAGGTATGAAATTGAACATTAATCATATGCGTGTTGTGAAATTAGAAATTAATCTCTAATTTAAAAAACTACTTGAAATTGTGGATAGGACAATATACCATGAACTTCAATTATGTGCATCAATGATATATCAAAAAAGGAAATGGAGTATTCGAAAATCAAATAGGACAAGATTTTTTCCTAACCTGAATTTTGGCTTAGCGAATAGCGACTCGCGAATCACGATCGAGGCTCAGCGTGATGGCACAAGGATGGCTCGCTGTTTGTATGTTTGCTAGACTTGCGTCACAAAAGCGAGAGATGCTAGCTTCGCGGGGATCGGCTCACTGGACTTCAATGGTCAACGAGGCAGGGAGGAGGTGAGACGTCAATGGCCTGCAAATTAAAAGAAAGTGATCTTTCTATTCTTTTTTTATTGGTCTTATGTGTGTCTCTCTCTCTTCGCTGGTGGACTTCAGGAGAACGGTGACTCGCTGGTACTACAGGAGGCTTGGTGAAGTAGCTCGTCAACACGGTGGTGGCACGGCATCGGAACAGGACTCGTCACACGACAGGGTGGCATTGGCTCGACGTGATAGTAACGAGCCTCGACGTCGCAACGAAGTCGGCAACAGCATGGGGACAGAAGCTTTGGCGTCACAGATGCGATTGGAGATGACAGCTCAAGGGGAAGAGGCTCGGCACCACTCGAATCAGCGGAGGGCGACACCAGCGAGAATCGGCAGCAGCCTTAGCAGCGATGAGTCGCGAAGTTGGTAGAACCCATTCGCGTTTATGGAGGCTCACACTCGAGGAAGAAAACCCACAACTCTTACTCTCTTTTGACTGTATTTTTTTCTATTGCGTGTGTGCTCACCGAAGAAAGAACAACCCCCCTTTTATAGGTGAGTGGGTCTGGTTCCATAAAGCAAAGAAAATTCTTTTGTCCTTTTCTTCCTCCCTTTCTTTCAACGAGATATCTTCTTTTTTCGAGATATATTGCAAAATATATCCAGAAAATCGTGCAACCCCCTATATTACTTCTTTCCTTGTGTTGGTACATCTTGAATATCACCAAATATATGCCCCACGGATTCATTTAAAGAAGCGGCAATTTGCAGTTTTCATTCTTTGGTGCGCTAAGTGACAATAATCCATGGATTCATTTAAACTTAATTCCAGCTATTATCATAACTTGGTTTTGAGGTAATTTAGTGGCCAAAAGAGAGATCTCTCCCTTAAAGAATACTATAGACAACAGATAATACGGTATGTCAAGTTTCGCATTGTTTATGAAAATGGCACCATCGTAATTCAATGTGCTTCATGTTAATTATATTTAATTCTCTCTCATTTGGCATCATTTTTTCTTTTAATCCGTGGTGCAACAGAAGCATATCATATCTTTGCATTTATCTCAGGAGCTATAGAAATCCTGTAATTCTCCAATTTATAGTGGGTTATTTGTTGGCTCTTCCTGTGGACGTAGGTTTCAATATTTAAACCAAACCACATCAATTTCCAGTGTCCTTTATTGTTCCTCATTTTATTTATGTTGATTTCTATAGCTCCCAATATAATTGCAAAGATACAATCCTTTTCCACTACCTTGCTGATTCCAACAATTGGTATTAGAGCTAAGACTTTGCAATTATATCTAGAGCAAAAGTATAAATTGAGAAATTTAACGGGAGGAACAACTTTGGGTTATGGAGTGTCAAGATGAAGGCATTGTTAACAACTCAAGGTTTATCCAAGGCATTAGAGGGCAATGCTAAGTTGCCCAAAAAATTGCGAGATGCCAAAAAGGACGAGCTAATGGAGAAAGTCATGAGCATAATCCTATTGAACTTATCGAATGAAGTGCTAATAGAGGTAGCCAAGGAGAAGGATGCAACAACGTTATGGGCAAAACTTCAAGCCCTCTATGTAATGAAATGTTTGAACAATTGCTTATATATGCTAAAAAACATGTTTCAGTTCCGATATAATAAAATACGTCCATTAGATCCCACCTAGACGAGTTTAATAAAGTCATGATGGACTTGAAGAATATCGGTAAGATTTTAGATGGAAGAACAAGGCACGATGTTGTTGGCGTCTCTACTAGAGTTGTAGGAGCACTTTACTAACTCCTTGTTACAAGGGAATACTATGATTACCTTAGAAGTGGTAAAATCCACCCTATTTTCAAAGGAGTGACAGAGAAGGTTGCATGGTAATAGTCTAGTGCAAGATGTAATGTGAGGACTGATGATTCGAGGTAGAGACCAACATCGGAGGCCCGGCAACAAAAGCAGAAGCAAGAGCGGGTCAAAGTCGCAATATAGAAAATCAAAAGGTTGCGTGAAGTGCTTTAAATGTCACAAGGAGTGGCACATATTGAGAGATTGTCCTATGTTAAAAAATTAGATAGTGGGCAAAATGTCACAAGCAACGTCGTGAATGTTGTCAAGGAGAGTACCGGTGATGTCGAGGCCGTCCTATATGTGTCTACAAGTTCGTCAAGAGACAAATAGGTGCTAGATTCCGAATGTTCCTATCATATGACACCTCATGTTTCACTACCTACCAGATTGTAGATGGTGGTAGAGTTCTTATGGGAAATAATGCAGTCTTCAAGGTTGTGTGGATAGGGACAATTCAAATTTTGATGCACGATGGTGTAAAGCGGATGTTGACAAACATAAGGCACATACTGAAGTTCAAGAAGAGCCTTATTTCTTCGGGTGCACTGAATGATATCGGGTGCAAGTACACCACTGAAGATAGAGTATTGAAAATCTCTCGAGGTGCCATGATAGTGATGAAAGGGAAGAATGTTGATTCTTTATATTATCTATTGGGAGAAACCATGACCAGAGCTGTTGTAGTTTCATTAGGTGAGTCAAATTTGAACTTAACTCAGTTATGGCATATGTGATTGGGGCACATAAGTGAGGCCAGATGATGATACTAAGTGAAATGGGGTTGCTGAAAGGTCGGAAGATAAGGAAGTTAGATCTGTATGAGCACTGCATCTTTGGAAATCAACACTATGTTAAACTCGGTATAGTTGTGCATTCAACCAAGCAACTAGTCAAATACATTCATTCAGATGTCTAGGGGCTATCTCTGGTTCCATCAAAAGGAAGTGCCTAATATATGCTAGCATTCATCGACGATTACTCGAGAAAGGTGTGGGTATATTTACCGAAGCACAAATCTTTGGTATTTGATCGGTTCAAAAATTTAAGGCATTGATTGAGAAGTAGTAATGTAAACAAATCAAGTGCTTGAGAGCCAATAATGGCATGAAATTCTATGGTAAGGACCTTACCGAGTTCTACTGAAAGGAAAGAATTGTGAGACACTGCAAAATTCCCCAGACACCATAGAAAAATGATGTTGTAGAATGGAAAAATCAAAACTCTACTTGAGTGAGTTTAGTGCATGCTTTTGCATGTAGGAATAAACAAAAGATTTTGGGCCGAAGTAGTGAATCTGGCTTGTTACCTAGTTAATCGATCTTCATCATCTGCTATCGAGTAGAAGACTCTTGAGGAAGTATGGTTGGGGAAATTTGTTCATTACTTTGAATTACAGATATTCATATGCTTTGCGGTATGCTCATGTGAGTGATGGTGAGCTTGAGCCAAAGGTAAATAAGTGCATATTTTTGGGTTATGCACAAGGGGTGAAAGGCTATCGGTTGTGGTGCACTAATAATAGATCACTTGGTTTTCTAATCAATAGAGACACGATCTTCGATGAGACTACAATGCTTCAAAGGAGTCTTGAGACTCAACAAGCAGAGCAAACGGATCGTGGTGTCAAAAGTGAGGTGGAGCTTTAGGTGGAACCTCTTGAGACCTCAAAGGTAATAGAGGAAGAGACTATGAATGAGGCTATAGTTCTTGAAGATAGTGAGATAGAACAACCAACAGAGCCATGACACAATATAGCCATGGGCAAACAGAGAAAGCAAATTAGACCACCAGTACGTTATGATTATTCTTATATTGCCTATGCATTTACTATAGGTGATGAGGTAGAGGTGGATGAACCTTCGTCCTACTTTGAAGCAATGGCTAGTGCTAAGTCATCATAGTGACTAAAGGCTATGAGTGAAGAAATAGAATCACTCTATTGGAATCATACATAGGAGCTAGTCAAAGTACCAAAAAGCCAGAAGGTTGTCAAATGCAAATGGGTCTACAAATGAAAAGAGGGCATTTCCAATGTAGAGGTAGCTAGGTTCAGGGCAAGACTTGTTATGAAGGGGTATACTCAACAACGAGCACCAACTACTATGAGGTGTTCTCTCCTGTGGTAAGGCATACCTCTATTCGTGTATTACTTGCCTTAGTTGTTGAATAGGATCTCAAGCTGGAGCAACTAGATATAAAAACGGTGTTTCTTCATGGTGAATTAGGGGGACAGATTTACATGAGATAGCCTAAGGGATCTGCCATTTTGGGTAAGGTAGACCATGTTTGCTTACTAAAAATCTTTATATGGGTTGAAATAATCTCCTAGACAATGGTACAAGCATTTTGATGCTTTCATGGCTAGTTAGGACCATTTGAAAAGTTAGTTTGATAGCTGTGTTTATTTTAAGAGATTGGAGGATAGATATTTGATTTACCTTATTATTATATGTTGATGACATGTTAATGGCAACTAAACATATGTCTAATATTGATGTGCTGAAGCGATAGTCGAGTGCTGAGTTTGAGATAAAAGATTTAGGTGCTACTGAGAAAATATTGGTTATGAAGATTTTGTGTGACAGGGTTCCAAGAACGTTGCATTTGTCTCAAAAGAAATATATTGAGAAGATTATGGCATGTTTCAACATCCAATCGAAAAAATCTGTAAATACTCATTTAGCTGCACATTTTAAACTTTTTGACGAGTTATTGCCATAGATTGAGGAGGAAGAGCATATGTCCAGTGCTCCTTATTCAAATGCAGTGGGTAGTATTATATTCGTGATGGTATGCACTAGGCCTGAGATTTCGCAAGCTATAAGCGTTGTCAGTCGTTACATGAAGCACCCAGGTGAAACTCATTGGGAAACTATTAAATGGATCCTCAGATATCTAATGTGGCACCCAAGAATTTCGACAATCCTCTAATGTACGATGACCATGACAAATCAATAGAAGTACTGTTGGATGGTGCCATTAGTATTTTGTATGAGCATTGTTTGATTCCATCGTTGGACTGATGGGCCGTGTTTAGAAATATTTTGATCGTCGCATAAGGCATAGACCCATCCCTGTGTACTATCACTGATGAGACCAAGATTGTGCCACAAGATGGATTAACAAGAAATTTTCTATACTTGGCCATGTACCCTACGAATCGAACCATCCTTGTTTATTGTTGTAGTATCATACGGCCATATGAATAGGCCGTATATAACTCGTGCACATGCGGAGATTTAAGGCGAATATTTAGAATAAAGTGTGGCTGGATATTAAGAGTAATAAAGATGCAACCCACCGACCCAAACCACTCCATAGTAGCATTTAATTAGTCGACATAATGGTCAACAAGTGAGAAGAGATGTTGACCGAGGCCCTGCAAATGATGGCCACATCGCTAGAGGAGGAGTGACAATTGGAGTTCCGCCCATTGCATGGACGAGCAAGCTGTTGAGTGCTTGCCCACAAGCCTCCATGTTTCCCTATTGCAAGCTGCCACGAAGCAGCTAATGATTAGCAAAGAATAAATTTAAAATTTAAGTGAACTTACAGAAGAATAAATGGACAGAGTAGTCGAGGAAGAGAGGAGAAGAGAATCGGAAAAGGCTTCTCCCCCACACTTGTCCATGCTTACCTTCCACTTGTCCTTTCCATGAGAACACTTGTCACCTGCATGCAAAAAGGGGTGATTAACTATTAATCAAAGAACAAAAAGGGGAGGGTTTTAGAATTGAAGGACAGAGAGAGAAAGGGTGTGAACTGAACAGAAAGAGAAAGGGTGTGAACTGAGCAAAGAGAGAGAATGAGAGTTCATGCATGTGTGTGCGAGCAGCGAGGGAAAGAGAAGGAAGGGCCGCCTCTTGCCGTGTCCGTGCAGCTGCCGTCGACGCCACCGGTTCCCGTCGCCGACCGGCTAAGCCGTGATCCCCGAACCTCCATTTTTGGACAGCCACCGGGTGAGAGAGTTTAAGGCAAGCAAATGTTCTTCCATCTATGTTGTTGCATGCTGTCATGCCTAGAAAAGAAGTGAAATAGGTGAGGAGAATGGAGTGCTTGAGCCGCATGTGGAGTCTTTGATATGTAGGAGGGTGTTAGATCAAGAAAACTGGTTGTGGATGAGGTGCATGTGCTGGATTTCGAATTTCATGAAGTGTGAGTGCTGGATTTTTGAACTTGCAAGTGAAACCAAATGAATTTGAGATTCTGACCATGAGGAGTCTTGGTGATAATCATACTGTGGTAAGGTGAAGTGTATGTATAAACACTGGATATAATCGTTGGAGGTCGAAATTTAAGGTATAGGAAGAGTTCTTGCTTGGTTTGTGAACTGCCTTGTGAAAAACAGTGCGACCCCTGACGAATTTTTAATTTTCTGTAATTATCTAGCCGTAATCCGACTTCAATTTCTTAACAAAAGATGTAAAGGACATCCTGAGGTTTAACATATCAAAAATTTAGAGAAAAATAACGAGAATAGATAGGTGAAATTGTGGTTTTTCGGAAGTCGTCAGATCTGGAAATTACGGTATTGAAACAGAAGTTTTATCCGCCTATATTTAATCACCTGGAACGAATTTCACTTTGGTTTCTTCATGAAAAACCTACCTTAGGATCTTTACTACAACATATTCAAATTTCACAATTTTTTAAGTTCATTTGCCTATTTAACTGAAATTGTTTCGAAAACTGAAAACTGTGCAAGTTAAGTGGTTATGATAATGGTGCTGTGATGTTCGGTCTATACCGCATGATATGAGGGTCTTTTGGTGCAGTGTCCTTCAAGAAATATCTGCCATTATGTCTTGAATATCACATGTTCGAATTTCATAATTTTTAAAGGTCATTTGGGTATTTAATGGAAATATTTTCTAAAACTGTGCAAGCTGGATTGTGAGAATTTCAAATGCTGTAATTTATGATTATTTTGTTTTGGATGAGCCCCATGAATTATATTGATTGAGGTGATTGAATCTTGCTGAGCACATGATGATATTTGGTATTGCATATAGAATCAAATGCTGAATTTGACTTTGTTGCCATTACATTATGTACCATGTTGATTGTGAGACATAAATTGGTGAATATGAATTATGATGAATAAGGAGACTGTTGGAGGTGGGCCGATAATGCCTTGGGAGTGTCAAGATGCCCGGGATGGGGGGTGCCGGAAGCCTTGGAGGTTTATGCTCAAGGGGATGCCTCGTGATGCTAGTTGGGATACGAGATGCCCGGAATGTAGGGGTGCCGGATGCCTGGTTGGGGTGCGAGTGATAAAATGTGGGATGCAAATTACTGGTCCCGGGAAAGAAAAATGAGTGACCCAATTGAAAGATAAAAAGTTGAAATTGAATCATGCATGGTATGGTGACATATATGCATGGCTGTATGATATAATATGGATAAGTGCATGGTGGTATGTGCACATAAGGCATGGATATGCATGAATGCTTGGTAATGAGTGCATGGTTGTATATGCACCTAT
Organism: Eucalyptus polyanthemos subsp. polyanthemos; assembly: GCA_017140185.1. Classification (NCBI taxonomy): domain Eukaryota; kingdom Viridiplantae; phylum Streptophyta; class Magnoliopsida; order Myrtales; family Myrtaceae; genus Eucalyptus; species Eucalyptus polyanthemos. Next base: position 16,741,489 of record CM029463.1, on the reverse strand, counting down.
GACATGATGGTATATGCATAAATGCTTGACGATGAGTGCATGATGGTATATGCACATATGGTATGATGACAAATGCATGGCTGCAAGGTAAATTATGCTTAGATGCATGAATGATAAAAATGAATGATTTGACTATAAATGTGTGGGGTTTAGATATAAGACTGAGTGTATGGCATGGAACGGAACATGATATTTCAGTTTGACCATATTATTGAACTTTGTTTATCTTGGATATGTTGTCATCACATTGAAGGGTTTCATAATGGTGATTTGATTATGCAGCATATGGTTCTTATAGAATTGCAATTGCTTTAATATTGAAGAATTCCATGATATTGATATCCATTTATCCCTTGACTTCCTGCCTTGTCTATCTTGTATGAAATTAGAGGTTGATTGTTATGCTTGATATAGCTTGTTGAATCTTTTACTGTTGAGTAGTTGTACTCACCCCGTTTGGGGAATAACATTTCAAACTAGATAAGATACCTCTGTTGCCACTGCCACTAGTAGATGGATCAAGTGGTTGGATATGACCGCGAGGAGGAGGATAGCAAAGGAAGGAACTTTTGGACACCGACACTGATCGATGGACTTTAAGTATACGACTGTTGGAAAAGATGTCGGTCATCTTTTGAAGTTTAGCCGAGTATAGAAGACTACGGCATTTTGGTGTATCGACTAAAGATGTCCATATAGTTTTATGTGGATAAAAGTGTTCGGCTTATTACCTATAAATGTGTTGAGTTGGTGTGCATCGTTTTAATCAATGAAAAGGGAGTTGATGGATGCGCTTCCACCATATAAATTGCGCAGGGACTGATCTAAAATATATAAATCCCATGATCAATAGACCTTCAAGTCAAGTAAGAGAATGGTAATCGAACTGTGGTGACCCTAACGGTTCAAGTGCCGTCGAGGGGTGCCACATCTAAAGGGGACAAAAGACATTGGCATCTCGTATTGGAGGAATAGTAATGGCGATGAGACCATAGGGTATGTGGATTTGGATCACGCCAGTAACTTGGATGACTGTAGATTGTTAGCAAGGTACATTTTTATGTTAGCACGTGATGCAATAAGTTGGAATGCGTCTTTACATGATGATATTGCCTTGTTTTCAACTGAAGCAGAGTACATGGTCCTAACCTTTATAGTAAATGAGGTAATATGACTAAGGGGTTTGCTTTTGGACCTTGGATTGGAGCAGAAAAGTGTCATTATGCACCGTGACAATCAAGGTGTGATATATCTAGCATATAATCCGACATATCACGAGCAAATGAAACATATTAAATCAATGCCATTTCATCCGAGATGTCTTAACAAAGGGTAAAATTGTTGTTAAGAAAATAGCAACAGTGGAGAACTCGACAAATATGATGATAAAGCTCGTTCCTTCAACAAAGCTTGAGCTCTACTGTAGCTTGATTGGCCTTTGTAGAGTATGAGCGCCTATCGAGGCGTTGGGAGAGTCAGCATGGAGAATGGGCACAATGACTTTGCTTCAAACATCGAGCCAATGTGGAGAATTATTAGATTATGTTTCAAGTTTGAGCCTGTATACATGACTCAACTTCGTTATTTGTTGAAATGAGGAAGCACATTCATGAAGCATTTTAATGAAAATCGACGCATGGTCTACAAAAGAATTCTTCAACCTTGATCTAATATTTTATTGGTATGTCCATGATGAGGTGCAATTAAGATGCATCGGCTCATTTGATGGAGAGACACCTTTTAAAAGGGTGTGAAGGAAGTTATATAAATAACTTATGAAGATAATTACCATAACGATTGGTAGAAAGAACGTTTTGATAAACAGTTCTCTCTTCTTCTCTCTCCATCAAAGAACAAAAGGCAATTACATTACTACTTTGAGAAGACAATTGGCATTACCACAATGGAACGTGAATGCTTTCCTCATGATTATATTTGGACCATTGTTAAGGTTGTATTGTCTATTGTTCGTTTGTGATGCAATGTACATTCTTGGGTAATTTGTTTATTCGCATTGAAGACGTTAGTCATTTCTTCCGCCAACTTTCTTCCAACACTTGATAATTCTTCTTTAGCTCTCAAGTGCAAGTGTACTCATCGATTGCACAGTTTGCTTGTCAGTATGAATTGCTTTTAGAGTAGATAAATGTTGAATGTCTTATATTAGCCATTGTTGCAACCTGAACTCGAGAAAAAATGTTGGGCTTAGGGATACTTGACCACAAGAGTTCCCTTACGGTTCGCGTTTCAAAAGATGTCATCAACTTGCTTTTTGGAACGAACTTCTGTGAGTTCTCTCGATCGGAGTCACGAGCTTTCCCAAGCTTGTACCTCACATGACAACATAATTTGTCATGACCAAACCTTGACATTGCAATACATCTTAATCAATGGTTTGAAGGTTGAAAGGAAATCATACGTAAATGTGAGTTTAAGGGTATTTCATCATAATAGCCCTCTTGATAGTATGTCTTTGCCCATAATAATGGCATCACTTCATCTTTTGGGGTATTGCCATATCAAGTGTACTAAATTATGATCACGAACCTTTTTCCTAATATTCATACCTCTCACGACGGGTTTACTAAATGATCTAGTTCTTTAAGACAACCTAAAATATGATGGGAGTCGCCACTAGCCTCCTTTTCGGGAGTCGGGTAAAAAGCTCAATCGAGGGTTGGGAGTTGTCTCTCGATTTCTACGCAACTAGATATTTAGGTTTGAGGACTTGGGTTACGCAAATATTTCTATTAGTGCCCTTTTGTTAGCTAATAGTATGCCGTGTTACCTAAGGTGTCAATGCATTTCTTTTTATTTTTTCGGGATCTTTTCACCTAAACTAAATGATCATGCGTGGATAATCATTTTCGTGCCAGTCTATTTTTAAGAAAGATAAAAGAAAGCACTCAATTGAATTTAAAGTAAAAAATGGCAAGTAAACAATCAAGTAAAGCAGTAAATCTATCATGCAATCCTAAAATACTTAAAAGAAATAAAAGGAACTGGAATGAAAGAATAGGAAAGAACCCACAACTCATCAAGTGTTTATACAAATGAAGAAAACCCGATATATATGTCGGGGACGAATGGTACAAAAATATGGTCGGAATGGACATTAACCTTCCACCATCTTCACTTCAACTTCATTTTTAGGGTCCTATTCTAATTCTACCCTAAACCTAAACTAAGTACATACAATGGAAAGAAACATTCATGCACTTCAAAATAGTCAAAAGCACAACATGGGATCAAGAGTAATCAATCAAGTGAAACAAAGTTCAAAATCAAGCAAATTTGAGCATTGGGGTCAGCCTTTGCAATTCATGTGTAGGTCCCTTTAGACACCTATTGAATTCATTTGATGACTTATAGCCATTATTCAACGCTTATAAGTCCCTTGAGAGATGTTCAAAGTGAATCCTCAAGATTTTCCCTTGGTATCAGGCATTGCACCTAACATACATCTAAAAATCCACATGCATTGGCATAAATTAAACACGTAGGCAGGCCTTTTAAGCCTTATTTCTCAACCAATAAATCAAGTGGGTGAACTATTGATAGGTCACTTATTCTAAAGGCATGTGCCAATCACAAACACAAGCATTTTTAATGAATGACATGGTTTCATGCATGAGTGGCATATGTGATGCTTCAAAGATGAGTTTTAAATAATCGATAATGAAAAGTGAGGTTTTTGAGACAAAAGGATGTCTCGGCTAAGGAATACATTTAATTGCTAAGGCTATTCTAGGGCTCATATAAATGCACTCATAGACATCACATATATTTTAAATATGAACCAGACCATGACAACCATAATGCTAAATCAAAAGCTTAAGAAAATTTGAAAACATTTAGACAAAGGAATATCTTGGCTATGGAATGTATTTAATTGTCAAGATTAGTTTAGGGCTTACATAAATGCACTCACAGACATCGCAGACATTTTAAATATGGTCCAAATATCGACATTTCCAAAGTCAAATCAAGTATTTGAAAGATTCTAAACATTTGATATTGGAAACATCACATGTACTAAAGACATTTCAATGTGCAAGGACAAGCATTTCCAATCAAGATTGGGAAAAATGTGATTGAAAGGTCATTTCATTTATTAAAAACCTTATGACAGTGAAGATCAAGGGATTTGAAACAAATTTTATGAGATGACATGGCCTAATTCCATTCACAAATTAGCCTAAAAAATCTAGATAGACAATCACAACAAAGGCCCACAATAGAACATTTTTAACAAGGTACATCAAATAAGCAAAAATGAACAGCACCCATTGATGGTCTACCTCTGAAAAAATTACACAGTATGCATAATATCATATGGAACAGCTTTAGTGGAAAAAATTTCCTTAAAAGTGCTAAGCATGATTTTATAAAAATCTAACAATGCAGATCATCACATCAGGAAATTGCCAAAACAGCAGAACATCCAGTCATTGCAACTGAGCTTTTCCCTATCGACGAAGTCTAAAAATCGTGAAATTTCACCACAATGAAGATAAAATTGTGACAAACAAACTTTGTTAAGGGTCCGGCTCAAGAATCTCTACTGAAAAATTGCTACAAAAATAGCAAAAGTCTGCCTAAATAGGGTAAAAACAAGGTTCCGAATTTACTCCTAGGTCAGAATTCTAATCTAAATTAGGAAAAATGGAAAATGAGTCTAACAATGAGCAAATTGCATGAAACTAGTGACACTTAAAAGATCTAAGAATGCCTTATGACTTTTTACAAGGGTCCGAGTTCAATCGAAGTCAATTTGGTGCTTTAAAGTTGAGGTTTGTGAAAGTGTGCGCATTAGTCATTACTAAGCCAGAATACAAACATGCATTATTAAGTCCTAAAATATGCAATGTGCAAATGGCATGAAATTCGCACACGACAAGAATTGGATGCGACAAATGATTAGGGGAAACATCTAATCCTAAGTTGGCATATAAAAGTGTCAAACAAGTCAATGACATTGCCAAATGATTTAAGACTATAATGACATACTTGATGATTTCAAAGTGCAACTAGCCTAATTAAGGCATAATTTTCACATGCCAAATGACACTCAAGCATGACGAGCCACATATGCACACAAAGCTTCTTATGCATACTTTAATAGTCAAGAAGGTATTGGCATGAGATTTGCTCTCTAAGGGACCCAAATGAGCATGATAAAAAGCATGCATGACAAGGCATAAATCTAACCTTAAAATCACTGAACATGCTTGATTTTAGTCACCTAGGAGCATGCAAAAATCTAACGAAAAATCAAACATATAGATGCATAATGACAAGCATTTTTTGTCAAGAAATCAAAACCTAATTGAGATCACATGAATTGTGATTAAAATGACAAAACAGATACGTGTTACTAAACATCCTAATTGCAGCAAAACTTACATGTGTTTAAACATGCAATTGATATATCAATTGGCAATTCATGTGAATCATGCATCTTTGGAATGCACACAATGTGTATTTCAATCTTTATGAAGATCCTAAGTACAAATCAACTCATCTATATGCTCAATTATGCCAAAATGCATCTCCGATTAGTGCATGGCGGATTGACCTATGCCTAGATCTAGGCAGTTTTGACCTACCAAAAATTATCCGAAAAATCCAAGATAAAAGTATGTTACACATAAGACGATTTAGAACAAATCTCATGAAGAAAATTTTCTCAAAAAAAAAAAAAATAGCAAAGTCAAAAGAAGAAACCAAAATTGAGCCAAAATTGAAACTAGGATACTAAAGAATCAAGCAGATTGCGAGGTGTTTTTCAAGGGTCAAACATCGCCCATTTAAAACATATGACCAATCAAATTTAAGGTCTCGTAAGGTATTTTCTAAGTCTAGAAAACCTCGAGATTGAATAAGGTCATCTAATGCCTCATTTTAGGCCAAATAAAAACTATATGATAGATGCACGAAAATGGCATATTAGTAAAAAAACTCATTCTTCAATCATGAACTCACCCTCAATCAATATTTAAACCTAGCAACTCATCAATCAAGTTCATGATTATCAAATCTAAGTATACTCCAAAAATCTAATTACGAACCCTAGCCCTAGTTGGTTATGCCAACCCGCTTCATCAGGTTCGAGTTCGAGATCATTACATTTTTTTGCATGTTCTTCAATTTCAATTCGTGATCGGACCAAACGATCATTGCTAGAGCTTGATCGACACCTCAAGGATTAGATCGGATGCCTACAAACTGCCTATGGCAAGATCAAACTATCGGTTTGGTGTCAACATAGAACCGGTCCAAGCTTGGACCAGCCTTCTAGCGTTGGAGAAGGAGGAGGTCACTGGAGTGGATTGGTGACCGATCATGCAAGGCCCCACCTCGATTAGGACATGGATAGCCTAAGGAACATATTGGACCAGGTCTAATGGCAGTTAAGCCATTGTTGGTGGCTGGTTCAAACGGCCAAAGAAGCTGGTCCAATTCAGACCGGTTTGGGGGGCGTTGGAGGAACTAACTTGATTGAAAAGGTTTTAATCAAGCTTCAGGTGTTTTTCAATCACCTAAGGCTTGGACAGAGAAGTAGAGGTCACTAGGGGGTGAGGTTGGCAAAGGATAAACCGGCAAGGGCCGATTCGGGAGAGAGAGAGAGAGAGTTTTCTACACAAATGAACCCCTTTTCAAAAATGGAGGGAAAAAGCTTTTATACTAGTCTCAAATTGGCCGATCTTGGCCATTAGCTCAATTTGAAGGTCGAAAAATTGATCTAGTGGCCAAATTAAGATTTAAAAATTTTAATCATACCTAAGAGGTGTCAAGTGACCAATCGGATGGGTCCGATCTGCAAAAATTTTAGTTTAAAATGAGAATTGAGTTCAAGGCGCAATTAGGGGTCAAATTGTAAATTTGCAAAATTCGAGGATCAATGTGTAAAATCATGAACATGCAAGAGTACAAGGTTTAAAATGACATGGAGAGGAGCCCAGAAATGGTTGCCAGAGGTCCAAAACCAGCTAAAAATGGGCCGAAACTAGCCTACCTCACCAATAGTCGGTCAAATCGGTCAGATTGGTTAATGCCGGTTTGATCGGTTCTTGATTGTTTCTGGCCAATTCTTGCTAATTCATGCTTGTAAGGTCTTTGAGAGTTCAAAATTTATGCAATTTGGTCCATTGAAGAGAAAACTTTGCCCAATTAGAAGAGGAATTGTCCAATGTTGATCAAATTAACCTAATTGAATCCCATAAATGCTATCCATGGACTCTCTATTGACTTAATTGAGTGATTATTTTGAAAAGCAACGGACCAAAACCATGGGTATATGAAATCAAACCTCAAGGTCTAAAATGCACAATTTTGCAATTCTTTGGCGAAAATTGCAAATTAATTAAAATTGAGTTCAATTAATATTGCAATAAACCTATTTGACCAATTACCCATATGTGGGATCACCTAATGCATTTAAATTGACCTTGGATTAAAGTGCCAAAACCTAGACCAAAAATAAATCAAGCTCTAATATTAAAATTGGACTTACATCCATGAAATTGAATAATAGTCTTGAATAGATCAATTTAGATTTCTCCGATTAAAGCTTGACAGCTCGATTTTCTTACTTTCAAGAGACTAAAATTTCTCAAATTGGGAAGTTATCATGTGAATTTGTTAAAATTGACCTTGGATTTGGATTTATCTTAAGAAAATGAATGGAAAACAATCATCCATCATAAATTATGAAGAATCGATATTGGCCCCTAGTTAAGATTTAAAATGGCAATTTGCCTTTCACCATGGCAATTCCCAAAATCAAACAAATGAGTGGATCAGAAATAGCCCCTAGACCAATTGTCGTAAAAGGAACTACACCTAATTATGACTAGAATAAAAGTAATTTTGTTTTTTGTCGATTTAGAACCTAAAACCAAAAAATTCGAAAAGCAATTTTTTTGATCGAATTTTGTGAAATTTTCAACACACAAATCAAATTGACACTAAAACAATATATTTTGAGGATTTTTAATTTTTCAATTTTTTTTTATCAAAAGTTTGATCAAAAGTCAACCAAATTTTTCTAAAATGATGATTTTTGAGTCTAATATTTGAATTTTTAAGAAATTGATTTGACAAAAGTGAAATTAAGGCTAATTGACTCTCTTTTTTTTTTGGTGAAAAGTCGATTTTCGACCTAGAATTAACTTTTGATCAAAAGGGTTGACCAAAAAGTCAACTAAAAAATCAACCATTTGACTTGTCAAAATTTTTCTTGAAAATGGATAGGAAAATACTTAAGAGTGACAACGTAAAAGAAAGAAATGAAAAATGACATTTTTTGGTCTAGAAACCAGCTCCGTCGCGTTTGAAAACCCAAGTCTCGATTTTTTTTTTTTTTTTTTTGGGTCGACTAAAAATTAGTTGTCAATACCCATTACATCTAAGTGAGAGATGTTATATTTTATTGGTACGTCCATGATGGGGTGCGATTAAGATGTACCTGTTTGTTTTGATATGATGGAGAGACATCTTTTAAAAGGATGTGAGGGAAGTTATAACCACGATAATGATTGGTAGAAAGAACGTTATGATAAATAGTTCTCTCTTCTTCTTCTCTCTCTATCAAACAACAAAAGATAATTACATTACTGCTTTGAGAGACAATTGGTATTAACATCGTGGAATGTGAAAGCTTTCCTTGTGATTGTATTTGGACCATCATCAAAGTTGTATCATCCATCGTTCATTCATGATTCGATGTACATTCCTAGGTAATTGGCTTATTCACATCGAAAAAGTTAGTCGTTTTTCCTGCCAACTTTTTTCCAACACTTGATAATTCTTTTTGTCATAGGCCGGTGTGAAGCATTCAATCAAGTTTGAGAAATCCTTCTACACATGGGTTCATAGAAGTCAAAGAAAGAGAAAAGCATTTCATTTATAGAAGTCAAAGAAAGAGAAAAGTATTCCAACACTTGATGATTCTTTTTGTCATAGGCCGGTGTGCATCATTTAATGAAGTTTGACAAATGGCTTGCACATGGGTTTATAGAAGTCAAAGAAAGAGAAAAGCATTCCATTTATAGAAGTCAAAGAAACAGAAAAGTAGCCCATGCCCATAGATTTGTTTGAAGTCGGTGCCAATTGTAGGCTAAGTGGGTCCTTTATTAGTAGATGAAGAAGGAGAAAAGGTACAAGCTATGCGTTAGGTTAGTGCATGATGGTGATGTCATGTGTGCGCATGGTTTTAATAGTAGGTGTGGACTTCACATTTGTCTTGTCTCTACACGCATTCTCCTATAGATAAAGGACGGCAGAGGGTGTAAGAAAGGCAAAGCAAGAAGTGAGAGCTCAAGGGACAAAGAAGGGACTGAGCTCAGAGAGAATTGTGCATAGAATTGAGTTCATTGAGTTGAGTTGTTGAACATTGTGGGTATTGGATATACACTAGGGTTGGTAAACACTTAAGTGCATGAGCAATTGTAATTCTGTAATTCTCTGATTTATAGTGGATTATTTACTAGCTCTCCCGGATACGTAGATTCCAACATTCTAACCAAATCAGGTAAATTTCTAGTGTCCTTTTATCGTTCCTCATTTTATTTCTATTGATTTTTATAGCTCATGATATAATGGCAAAGATACGATTTGCTTTCGCTGCGCTGCTGATTCCAACAATTTTATTGTTGGCCAACAAATTTAAATTGTGAAAACGGGGATTCTAATGCAGATTTTGTTGTGCACTTGATTAATCAAGCGGTCACGTGGAACCATTGGCTATTTAATTAAATGGTTTGGGTGATAAGTTTATCTATCCATTTTCTTATATAAGCGAAATTGTTGCTTAATGTTACGTACCATTTAATCATAATAGGGTCATTGCGGCAAAAGAGAGTCAGCTTCGCCTCAAATGGATACCATCTTCCAGTCGCTCCACTACATAAAGAAGCTAGTACTCCTCGGCTTCAGATAACCGGTGCAAAGACTCTGGCCGCATCTTCCAACCTCACTTCCATTCCCTCCCACTACGCCTTCACCACCCCCACTTCCACTGATCAAGCCGTTCATGCCGACCACGATGATTCCATCCCTGTCATCGACTTCTCTCTCCTCTCCTCGAGTAATCCCGATCAACGATCGAAAGCCGTCTCCGATCTTGCAAAGGCTTGTCAAGACTGGGGCGTCTTCATGGTACACATGTTCTTAGCTAGTTCATTATCTGCTTCATAGTACTTTTCTTTATTTAGATCTTGTCGCTAACATGTGAAACAAACAGTTGATATCTTTGATCAACTTTCGTGTGTCAAACTTGTTATTAATACTTAAAAGACGAAAGAAATATACTCCAAATACCAAAACTTGGCACAAATGAACATATAAGTGCAAATTTTTTCAAAATGTACACTTAAGTGCCACTTTATTTGAAATTTAACACTTAAAGTGCCAACTCTGACGAGGCTTGTCAGAAATCCAACGTGGGCAGCAACACAGCCCCAGCCAGCGATGACCCTTGGCCTCTCTGGGGGACGATTGCAACCCCTTGCCCTAGTTCTGGGTGAGGGCCTGACGGTCGGCCAAGATTGCTAGCCATATGGCCGAGGGCCAATGACCCCAATTGACCCTTGTCCCACCGTCACTGACCCCTTCTAGCAATTGTGGGGTAATGGCGGTGAGCTTCTCCATGGCCCTAGATTTGATTTGATTTTTAATTAGTTTTTTAGATTAAATTTAATTAATATTTATATTGAAAATCAAATTTAGACCAAAATGAAGTTATTTTAGGCTTATCTAGCCACGTCGATTACCACATGAATAACTTTTTTAAAATGAATTGCTGCACCGGTTAAAAATCTCGCCGGAAAAAATCATGTTAGCTATTTGGCCGGAAATTCTTCTAGTTGGCATTTAAGTTTTTTTTCTCCGATTTTTGTATTTAAGTATATCTTTTAAAAATTTTGATACTTATGTATCCAAACATGCCAAGTTTTAGGACTTGGAGTTTTTGCGCCTCCTTAAAAGACTAGCAACGATATAAATTTGTTTGACCGATTCAACCGATGGTTTCATTCATGCTGAAGCTAAAGAGAAATAATGAGAAATTATTCTCATGGCTTAGCCTGCATGAGATTGGACGCTGCCCGTAAATCAAACCCGACCCCTTTTGTCTTTTTAAATCTATTTTTCGTGATTGGTATCAAAGCTGGAGTTATTGTTCGTCATCAGCATGACATAAACTCCCTATACATGATTCGACGGTGTGTTGTCCGCTATGTATTGATCATAGCCCTTGGTTGTATATGTGAGTAGTTGATCAACCACGGAGTGCCCAAGAGTCAAATGAAGGCGACGGTCGACGCGCTGATGGGATTTTTCGATCTGACAGAGGAGGAGAAAAATGAGTTCCAAGGGAAGCACGTGTTGGATCCCATAATATACGGCACGAGCGTCAAAGCTTCGGTCGACAAAGTGTTCCTCTGGAGAGATTTTCTGAAGATGATGGTGCATCCAAAGTTTCACTGCCCTCCCAAGCCAGAAGGCTTGAGGTATCCACTCTCTCTCTCCGTCGGTTTCGCGTGCAAGTTCTCAGTTTGCATATACGTACTGAAATTTCTGTTTTCTTGATACCATTTGTCTCTTTAGTTCTTTTCTTCTTTTTTGGGTGAGTGATCATTAGGTTACAAATAGTGGCAATGACAACAATATTTCGTTACTGTAGCTTCGATGCTACAGTTCAAGCAGCAACAGAGCCTTTCTGTTGACGACATTTTTTTGTCAATCGAGTATAGTATAAAATTGAAGAGTAAGTATGTGGGTACAGCAAAATAAGTCGTTACTTTTCTCACCGTGCATGCTAAAATAATGTTCAGAGTTATCAATCTTTGACTCACTACTTCAGAATTATCAATGCATCCAGATGTTAGTGCGCAGTGTAATTTTGTCAGGCACATCAGAAAAAGAAAACATGATGAGGAACTTGAACAAATTCTTCTTGGTAACACGAGAATCCAAATCTTCAACTTGACTATTTCCAATCTCTGTCCATGTATAAGACTCTGTCCACTTGGGTGGTAGATTCTGTTGGAAGTTTGTTTGTAAAAACAAACAAAGAGTACTTTTCTTTATCCCACATAGGAAAGTTTGAAGGAGATGAGACAATTTAGAAGTGTGAGTGTGTTTAAAGAAAAGGTTGGGGTGTGGACTAGACCTCACAATACCCACGGGTAGGTGTGCGATTATTAGGCATACTTAATACTTTTGGAAATTATACTTGTTAATTAGCACTAGCCTCTTTATGTTTATTTTATTTCGTACGATTATCTTATCAACATTTATTAGTTGAAAGGTTGTTTTTTGTTTATTAAGTATTTTTGGAAATTATGAAAATTCGGAATTTTATTAATTATTTTATTTATTATTCCAAATTTTATGTGTCTTTTCAAGACAACTTTTGGAAATTATACTTGTTTAGTTTGTAATATTTTCCTAAGGATTGCATTTGTTCACTTTGCAATCTTTTGCGAAGAGTTGCCTATGTTCTTTAAGATTGATTTATATATACATGTCAATTTTTGGATGAATGAGTATGAAATTATTTTTCGAGTCTTTCCAAAAGTATAGTCATCTTTTCAATTATTTCCTAGAGCGACCTTAGAGAAATACCATAATTGCTAGTTAGTATTCTCATTTGAGACTTTGTTATATCTTGGAGATATTTGACAATGACCATTAGCAACATTGTGGTCTGACTTAATTACTCTATAGATTTGAAGTCATTATTTTCCAACAAATTCGAGTTCTAAAGTTACCTATACACGATTTTGGATACCAGGTTTGCCTTATCTATAGGAAGCACTTGACCACTCAATTAATCATGTGGATCTGAACTTGAACAACTTCAACGCATCTGATGCGCGAGCTCTTCAGCATCTTTGGTTCCAGTTTGTTAGTTTTGTATGGTAGATCTATATTTACCTAGAAATTTGGCAGTTTTGAATTATAGCAATGGAAAGTACGTGATTCTTTTATTAGGATACCGTTATTTTGGATCATCTTCATGTCAAACAAGAACAATTTTGTACGCCTAGAAAAACAAGCAAAGTGCGGATTCAATTTGATAGGGCAAAATAATCGGTAATACCCTAGATAAAAGATAGAGTGACAGACGCCTTTGAAATCCCTAAAGATGAAAAGAACTCTACCACGGCATTTCCTCTGATAAATGAGAGCAATGTTTGTTGCAGTGAAGTTTTAGCAGAGTACTCTGGGGAGCTCCGGAAATTAGCCAGGGAATTGCTCAAGGGTATATCGGAGAGCCTAGGACTCGGACCGGGCTATATCGATGCAGCAATGAACATGGATTCAAGCCTACAGATATTAGCAGCAAATCTGTATCCACCGTGCCCACAGCCAGAACTTGCTATGGGCTTACCCTCGCACTCAGACTATGGCCTCTTGACCATCCTAATGCAGGATGATACTGGTGGCCTCCAAGTGCACCATGGCGGGAAGTGGGTCAAAGTTGATCCCATTCCAAATGCCTTTGTGGTCAACACCGCTGATCAGCTCGAGGTAAATGTACAGATATCCACGTTTTATCTTTCTAATCTCCCTTATCTGTTCTGCAAGAGAGGTCCAATTAATTTCAAATCTTGGTTTGTACTGTGTGCCTTGGTTTATAGAAGGTAAACTGTATGCATAGAACTATAGATGCAGATACAGTGTAGGTACTTATAGAAGGAAGATTGTTTTAACATAGAAATGTAGAAAATACAGATGTCTTTTGCTGAAACATACTCTATCGCCTTGGTTTTTTAACCGGATATTAATCAGCAAAAAGTTGATACGAATCTCTGTGATTTGCTATTGTTTGGCCATTGAACAGATCAAGCTTATTGCAAATACTATTTTTTTTTTTTTTTTTTGTTCTTGACGCTTTTCAACTGTGCAAGATTATGAGCAATGGGAAATACAAGAGCGTTCTGCATCGAGCTGTCGTGAACAACAAGGCTACAAGGATATCGATCCCCTTTTCTACTGGACCGTCACCCGACACTGTCGTTGTGCCAGTGGAGCAGCTGGTGGATGGCAAGCACAACCAAGCAACATACATCTCGATGAATTACAAGGACTATTTGGAATTTAAACAAAGCAGATCACTCAATAAAGGGTTGTGCCCGAATCAGGTAGAGATATGATGTTTGCAGCCTACTGTTGCGCTGTATTCTGTTAAAAATGATTGTATGATTGTCTACTGCTTCTAGTCTGTTTGGACCTGGAGAGCAACCTTATGGAACGTTTAATATTATGTGATGCAAGGTGCAAGAACCATAAAGTACTGATGGATGTAAGCTGAACCTTTCTGAAATGTATCTTCTTGGCATAATAAATGGAAGTGAGAACTGCATAATGTCTGATTAAACACCGTAAATTTGTACTGCTATACCAAATTATGATGGTTAGTCAGTATGAACATGCAAATTTGCCTGTCTAGATTTTCACGGAAATGGCCACTTGATTGGGCGGAAAATATCAAGTACTCGCCACGACTCAAAGAACTTATTTCGAATGCAATCTCCTCGACAAAAATAATGATCTGATTTTTTCTTTTTTTCTTTTTTCTTTTGGTCTGAAATAATGATCTGTTTGGGCGGAGACAATGCGTTGAAATTAGTATCATAATCACAGAGGCATTAAAAATTTCAGAGTTTCTTTGAGAGCTTTGAATGAGTGTGTGTCCTCATAACGATGGTGGAGGGGTCTATTTATAGGTTCTAAAGGTCAGCTCAAATTAGAATTAGAGATGTTGTGATAGAAATTTTAAGGATAATGTGTACAATATGAATCAATGGTGAAGATCGAAATGAACATAGGATGGACAGTGAGAATAAGATATGGTGGTCAATCAAATTAGGAAGATACCATTGAAATGTGATCCAATGGTGTGTGTACATAGGGAGAGTTTGGTAACCGAAGCAACCACTAGATTAATTGACAACTAAGTAATCAAATCTTATCAAAAATGTGTAGCATAGTGGAGGAAAATCCCCCTATATGGCCGGCCACCTAAGGGCCTGATTGAGCATGCGATGGTTTGCAGTATCATCCATAGAGAGGTCACTTAAGCATGTGCACGTCACAACTTCCTATGCTATACACTTATTCTGGTGTGTGATAGTTCATGGAGATGCAACGGAATATCCGTGTGAATGGCACATGATCGAGTCGTGTGAGGCATGTGACCATTGACCATGCGAGATGCACATGTGGCCAAGAATTTCCAAGGCTCTTGGATGCCCGGATCTTGTCACGTGGTGACATGCAATGCTGCTTATTTGTTATGTCCATAACTTATCCATCTCTCACAATCTTGGAATCATCCAAGAGTGTTGAAACTCTTAGTTTAAGCTCATCTCCTGTCCATGCTCACGAATTTCTCTCCGGGCTACTTTCAACTTAACCACTGGTCCGTAACATGGGTTAGTCCTAAAATGCAAGGAATGTAACCTAGAAAAAAGATGCAATGCAAATATGATGGTGTGAATGATATTTTTGTTTATGAATTATGATCGATCCCTATTTCTCTAATGCAATATATAGGGGAGATAAAATTTAGATGTCAACATCTAAAAGACACCACATGTATTTTGTAGGGGTGATTGGTTCCCGGTTAGGTTCAATTCCACCTAGGAACTGGGAATTGAACCGAAGAACCATTGCCCAATTTTTGGGACTGAGAATCGGATCGGACTAACCTAGGACCGGACCAATCAATCGGTCTCATGGAACTGATTACTTAGCAAAGAAAATTAAAAAAATTAAGAAAAACACAAGAATTGTTACTACTTTTAAGTTTTATTGCTATTTTTAAGAAATTTATATATATATATATATATTATATATATTTTTTAAAAAGGGTCGGCCCGATTCGTTTAGTCCTCTCCAGAATCAAGAACCGGACCAACAATGATCGGTTCCATTTTTATGGAACCAGGAATTGAACCGATCCCTCTAGGAGCCGAACCAAACTAGCCAGTCTAGTCCGGTCCGAGCAGTTCCCAATTTGGGCGGTTCGGCGTGCTCACCCCTAGTATTTTGATTATGTTTTTTAGAAAAGAAAAGGAAACTTGGTAGATCCGTCGGGTTAATATGTTTGGAAAGTGTAATTTAACAATTGAACATTGTACTATAAAATAAAGTGACTCCCATGGAACATTATTTTTATCGTGGATAATAACACTCAAAATGGCCGGACTATGATTATTTCAATTATGATCCAAGCATGCAAATTTGGTAGATCCATCGGGTCAATATCTCAAATTTTATCTAGCTTAGGTTTGGTTAAACTGATATTTCGTGGGTTGGAAATTTTTTCTGCAAGTTTGGATGGTCTCATAGGCTTGAGTTACGTTCATGATAATGAGTTTGAAGACAATCAGACAAATCAAAATAAAGTGTATAATGATTGACGGGATCTAATGATTGATGTGTGATGACGAGGATGCCAATAAAAGGTGAGTCTTTACACCTAACCATTATTTTTCTTTTCCTAGTAAGTCATATTTTGGCTTTTGACATGTCCATGATCTTGGGATTTGGGTGAAAACACAAGTTTTCGCTGGAATATTTGGTTATCAACAGCAGAGTTTTAGAACTAGAGATCCAACAATTTAGAATCTTAGCAAAGACCCGAATCATGAGGTGGAAAAAGGAGTTGGGTTTAGCCTATGGAGCTCATTAACCTAACCTTAGTTAGGCCTTAACTAAACACCAATCAATTCCTTAGGCATAGAAATGGATGCTTTTCTGCATTATTGTTTCTTCACTGGAGTCATCATCATCAATGTTCATGTCTCCATCCCTTCCTCCACCACTAATGAACAGACACTGCGGAGTTATCCATCATTTCATCCTTTGCCATTGACAATGGTCCTTTCATCCTTTTCCACCACTAATAAATTAGGCCTAATGCATCTTTCATCTTTTCTTCCACCATTAATGGACAAACATTGATTACGTACTAATCCTAAGTCTGCTCCTTGCATGGATCAATGAAATCATATTTAAAATATAGAAGCAACATTATAATTAAGCTAATTGTTCAATTAGAATGTCAATTATAATTATTGAAACTTCAATTAGAATTATCATTAAACTTTCTCCGTTCTTTATTAACATTTTAAACATGTTTGCTTTCTTAAATACCACTACTCTTTAAATGACAAATTAATATTAGACATGATTGAAAGCTGTTAACACTTGGCGACCCATTTAATCATTTATTAATTACATATAAATTTATTGATTAATTTTTAGCATCTAAACAAAAATAATTTTTTTGTCTTAAATTGCAAAGCATATGGATATTATGAGTATTTGCATTACCAATAATAGAATCTATTAAAATTTAGTTAAAAAGAAAGATAAAATAAAAAAAATAAAATTGCAAAATAAAGAAATTCCCATATATTTTTTAGTTAAATGAAAGAGAAGAAAAAAGAAAAGTTTGACCTTCAAAAAGGCTCGGCCCACGAACCAGCCGGCCTCCTTTCCATTTCCTCCCCACTGCTACGCTTTGGGCCTACGATTTCCTTTTCTCACGCCGAGCCTCTGGAAAGTCACGGTCTTCATTCAATTTCCCTCGAGTTAAGTCGTTTTCTGAGAATCTCGGCTCGGAGGCATGCGATACGATTATGCGTAACCCAATTTGATAAGCTTGGCCTCCATTCGCCATCGCCGGTAACGACGACACCCCACCTTTCCCTTGTAGGATACTTTGTTTTGCCATTGTCTCGACCAACCGAGGCTGAGACTCACCGGCGCCTGTTCACGCTCGGTTTCAAGTGTCGGCTAGCCTCATTGTCTGTTGTGGTGTCGACTGTAGGCGTGGAGTCGAGCTTTAATAGACTCGATTTTCCCCTTTCTATTTCATCATTTCTGGTGTCTGGCCGGGATTGGGGTTCTTGACCGGAGGAGTTGAGCCGACCTAGCACTGGTGACTCAGGCGGGTGTCGAGGAGTGGTTGTGTCGAGGCCGGCCACGTGGTTGGACGTGGCCGAGGCCGAGCAGAGTCCAGGCCGAACTTTGGGAGTGAGGAGGCCGAGCCAAGTCTCATTAGTGGCGGTGGCTGGACGGGCGGAGGGTGAGCCCTCGGCCCAGGCTGGCCGTGGCGATGCCGATGTGGGCATGCAACCAATTCCAGACGAGCGCTGTCGCTCGCTTCGACAAGGGGAAGCGAGGGCATGTCGGGTTAGGGGTTTAGTTGGACTGATTGGGGTTTGGCGCGCGGGCTGGGTTGAATTAGGCATAATGGGCTTATTTTGCTTTCTTGGGCCAGGCTTAATTCATTAATTTTTTACGGGTTGGACCCAAATTTTTTTTTTTTTTGAGCTGGATTGGGCCAGTGAATCAACCTAGTCCGACTGAGGATCCTGTGACCTGGATCGGTTGACCCAAGCTGATCTCGAAATGGGCCGGACGGCACGTCCGGCCCGATTCCCTATTTTCGGGTTAAATTAATTTTAAAAAATTCCTACTCAAAAAATAATTTTTAAGCTTTTTTTTTATATATTTAAAAAAAAATTCTTTTATAAAAAAATTCTTTAAAATTTTATTTCTTAAAAAAATTAGAAAAAAAAAAAAGCTTAAAAATTAGTTTTTGAGTACTTTTCTTTTAAAATATGCGAAAATCCTTGATAAAAAATTACGCTCAAAATTGAACAAACTTTTTTTTTGCTTTGCCATAAAATTTAAATGTTCTTAGAAACAAATGTTAAATTGTTGTTTGTGCATTTCTATTTCAATTATCATTTTATCATGCACACTTCCAAATGTTGATTGTGGTTCCTTTAGCCTAGTTAGGATATGCATCTTCCTTATTTCTTAGCATTATATTATTGCTTTTCCTTTGCAATTTATTTAATGCTTCATTGGCTGTTTATTGTTATTTTAATAATTACACACTAGCATTATCATCTCTAATATTAGTGGATAGGTTTAAATCCAAACCGCGTGACAAACATCTTATTCAAATGAACAAGTCTATTTGCCTTTGCATCCTTTACACTATCTATTATTACACATCTTTTTGCTGGACCGTAACCGTTGACAATTGCTTTTCTGGATACATGTTGGCAGCCGAACAGGAACTCTTGTTGCAGCTTATTTGTTTCTTGTCCTTAGCTTGATGGGTCTGATATGGGTATCACTAAAGGCAGGACATTTGCGTGCGATGCTGTTACTCACTTGTGCTATTGTCTGTGATTATATATATAACGTAGGTACTCGGAAGTGTTCGTAAAAACTTGTACTTTGTTTAATTGGAATGCGCAAGCGTCTGAGCTGATCTTGTGAGGTTGAAAGTATAAGATTGATGTTCAAAGGGCAGCAACTTCGTCTTTCAAGACTCATCACACCTTGATCCATTTCAAAGACTGTTCTTTCACATTTACCCAAATTTTCCCATCTGCAGTGTCCACCATTTCGATTAACCTACCATGGACTTGGAGAGCCATTGTGCTTCGCAGCATTTGGACCTTTTGCTACTACGGGCTTTTACTGGTTAATGGGCAACAACAGGTGATTGTATATGATTTTCGACTCAAAATCTGCTGCTCCACGATCATGACAGGTGTTTTGCTTATATGTTTTTTATTTGACAGTAGCATGAACTATCTTCCCTTAACTGGAACTGTTCTGTGCGCATCTCTCCTTGTTGGCTTCACAACCTCTTTTATCCTCTTCTGCAGTCATTTTCATCAGGTACTTTCTAATTGATCCAGATTTTCTTACAATTCTTGGTATCACAACTTAAGACTCACTATCGGTCATTTTATCTTTCGGGTGGAAGAAGTTACCGAAGTCGGAAAAATATCACCTCTGGTGACTTCTCTGTCCCTTTTATGAGGTTTGGTAAAACAAAATCAGACATTAGCGCTACAATTTCATGTGCAGGTTAGGCTTGGCACAGAGAAAGGTTCATCAGCTGTGAAAGTGGCAGTCACAGCACTCTACTCTCTTCTACTAGCTTTTAGTCTCAACAGAGATCTTCCTTTTAGAATAGCTGATGGGGTCCACATAATCTAATTATATATTTAATCACACTTTCTTCTAACATAGAAAATGCCACATGAAAAATAAAATGACTCACTAATAGAACTTTCTTAGGAACATTGACCAGATGCTGGTCGCGTTATTTACGCTAGATTGGGCATGTGATGCCCATTAACGTTTGTCAAGTTTCTCCATATTATTATAGATAAATAATATGTAAATTTTCAAATATTACATTGAAATTGCAGTATCACATTTTTTGATTCACATTAAGTGTATTCTACTCTCTCATTTCATTATTGGCTAACAAATTAATATCGTGAACATAGGGAACCATTAACCATTTAAATAAATATTGGGTGACACTTTTTTGAGTATGACGTGCTTCATCTAATAACTTAAACTTTTAGAATATCTAGCAGTGGTCCACATAACATAATTATATATTTCATCACAATTTCTTTTAACACAGAAAATGCCAAATGAAAAATAAAATGACTCAATAAAAGAACTTTTACGCTAGATTGGGCATGTGACGCCCATTGACGTTTGTCAAGTTTCTCCATATTATTATAGATAAATAATATGTAAACTGTCGGATCTTACATTGAAATTGCAGTATCGCATTTTTTGCTTCACGTTAAGTGTATTCTACTCTCTCATTTCATTATTGGCGAACAAAGTAATATCTTGAACATAGGGAATCATTGACCATTTAATAAATATTGGGTGACAACGTTTTGAGTATGGCGCACCTTCATTTAATAACAGAGTAGCTGGCAGTGGCTCACATAATCTAATTATATATTTAATCACACTTTCTTCTAACATAGAAAATGCCACATGAAAAATAAAATGAATTAGTAATAGGACTTTCACGCTAGATTGGGCATGTGATGCCCATTGACGTTTGTCAAGTTTCTCCATATTATTATAGATAAATAATATGCAAACATTTGGATCTTACATTGAAATTGCAGTATCGTATTTTTTGCTTCATTTAAGTGTATTCTACTCTCTCATTTCATTATTGGCTAGCAAAGTAATATCTTGAACATAGGGAACCATTGACCATTTAATTAATATTGGGTGACAACTTTTTGAGTATGGTGTGCCTTCATTTAATAACAGAATAGCCTGCAGTGGCCCACATAATCTAATTATATATTTAATCACACTTTCTTCTAACATAGAAAATGCCACATGAAAAATAAAATGAATTAGTAATAGGACTTTTACGATAGATTGGGCATGTGATGCCCATTGACGTTCGTCAAGTTTCTCCATATTATTATAGATAAATAATATGTAAACTTCTGGATCTTACATTGAAATTGTAGTATCGTATTTTTTGCTTCACGTTAAGTGTATTCTACTCTCTCATTTCATTATTGACTAACAAAGTAATATCTTGAACATAGTGAACCATTGACCATTTAATTAATATTGGGTGACAACTTTTTGAGTATGGCACGCCCTCATTTAATAACAGAATAGCTGGCAGTGGCCCACATAATCTAATTATATATTTAATCACACTTTCTTCTAACATAGAAAATGCCACATAAAAAATAAAATGACTCAGTAATAGGACTTTTACGCTAGATTGGGCATGTGATGCCCATTGACATTTGTCAAGTTTCTCCATATTATTATAGATAAATAATATGTAAACTTTTGGATCTTACATTGAAATTGCAGTATCGTATTTTTTGCTTCACTTTAAGTATATTCTACTCTCTCATTTCATTATTGGCTAACAAAGTAATATCTTGAACATAGGGAACCACTGACCATTTAATTAATATTGGGTGACAAATTTTTGAGTATGGTGCGCCTTCATTTAATAACAGAATAACTGGCAGTGGCCCACATAATCTAATTATATATTTAATCACACTTTCTTCTAACATAGAAAATGCCACATGAAAAATAAAATGACTCAGTAATAGGACTTTTATGCTAGATTGGGCATGTGATGTCTATTGACGTTTGTCATGTTTCTCCATATTATTATAGATAAATAATATGTAAACTTTCGGATCTTACATTGAAATTGCAGTATTGTATTTTTTGCTTCACGTTAAGTGTATTCTACTCTCTCATTTCATTATTGGCTAACAAAGTAATATATTGAACATAGGGAACCATTGACCATTGAATTAATATTGGGTGACAATTTTTTGAGTATGGCGCGCCTTCATTTAATAACAGAATAGCTGGCAGTGGCCCACATAATATAACTATATATTTAATCACACTTTCTTCTAACATAGAAAATGCCACATGAAAAATAAATTGACTCGGTAGTATAACTTTTACCCTAGATTGGGCATGTGATGCCCATAGAAGTTTGTCAAGTTTCTCCATATTATTATAGATAAATAATATGTAAACATTCGGATCTTACATTGAAATTGCAGTATCGTATTTTTTGCTTCACGTTAAGTGTATTCTACTCTCTCATTTCATTATTGGCTAACAAAGTAATATCTTGAACATAGGGAACCATTGATCATTTATTTAATATTGGGTGACAACTTTTTGAGTATGGCGCGCCTTCATTTAATAACAGAATAGCTGACAGTGGCGCACATAATCTAATTATATATTTAATCACACTTTCTTCTAAAATAGAAAATGCCACATGAAAAATAAAATGACTCAGTAATAGGACTTTTACGATAGATTGGGCATGTGATGCCCATTGACGTTCGTCAAGTTTCTCCATATTATTATAGATAAATAATATGTAAACTTTCAGATCTTACATTAAATTGCATGGTCATATTTTTTGCTTCACGTTAAGTGTATTCTACTTTCTCATTTCATTAGTGGCTAACAAATTAATATCGTGAACATAGGGAACCATTGATCATTTAATTAAATATTGGGTGACAATTTTTTGAGTATGGTTAAACCAATAATCCGAACAAGAGCCCTATCTTAATTAAGGGTAATGTTATTGTGAAAAAGATTGCTACAACAGATAACTTGACAGACATGATGATTAATTTTGTTCCTTTGGCGAAGCTCAAGTTCTTGAGCTCTATTGGCGTTTGTGGAGAGTGAGCACCCGTCGGGGTATTGGGAAGAGCAGCATGGATGATAAGAACTATAAGTTGGCTTCAAACATCGAGCCAAGATGGAGAATTATTAAATTAATGCCTCGAGTTTGAATTCGAATGACGGTTTGTTAAACCGAATTTTATTAATAAAGATTTCTCAATTAGAAGAAACTTCGTCGGTCTTCCTGAAGGATTACAAAAAGAGGAAATAAAAGGAAGATACAAATTTGGTCTTTTCTGCTGAAGCTTGCTGAAGGTTGTTATCGAGATGAGGCCCAAAAGTCAAGATCTTGACTTTTGGGCACATGCACACACACAATATTCACGTACCCCTGAGTTTCCTTTTTTTCGCCAATGGAAATTAAAGTGGTGGGGCCCAAGGTCAAACTTTTGACCTTGGGCACACACATATATATAAAAAGCGGACATCTCAGGGAGGTATTTTCTTTTGCTGCTGCACGTGCAAGCCGAGAGAATTAGGCGAACTTTACCTCTTCTGAGGTAATTGTAGTATGCCCCTACAACAGTGAATCAGTAAAGTACTCCCATGACTTTGGTAAAGAGGCTAACACCATCATGTCATGTTCTTCATCATCAAGTATTTTACCAACGTTCTTCAGATCCATCATGAGTTTATTAAATTTATCTAGATAGGTTCTGATAGACGTACTTTCAGTATATTTAAATTGAAACATCTTCTTCAACATGTACAAACGATTGTTCAAACATTTCTTCACATATAGTGCTTGAAGTTTTGCCATAATACTGTGAGATCTTTCTTTTTAACAACCTCTATTAAGACCTCCAATAAATTTAACAAGATTGTACTTTTTGCTCTTTCCATTAGCTCTTCATTCTCAGAAATTTTTATTGTAATTAGCAACTCATCTTTACCATCTAGTGCCTTAGCCAAATCTTGGGTTGTCAATAATACCCGCATCTTGATGCTTCATAACAAAAAAATTGTTGCTCCCATTAAATTTCTCAATTTCAGATTTCCTCTCAAATGTAATTGCAATAATAGAATTTCCAAATAATAATCAGACAAACAAAAGTTTCAAATCACAATCAAGAAATCCAATCCAAAGCTCTAATACCAATTGTTGGAATATAATATGTATAAACGACATAATATTGCAATTTACGTCAACGTGAAATCATTAGAGAAATAAATGGGAAATAATAAGGACACTAGAAATTTACGTAGTTCAGTCCGAGTATCACTACCTATGTCTACAGGGAGAGCCGGCAGTAAATAATTCATTATAATTGGAGAATCAGAGTTTACAATTACTCACATGCTCGAGTGTATTCTACACTTAAATTTAACCAAAAATGCAAAACATTTATAAATAAACAACTCACTTGGGTATAAATTCATAGCACAAAATTACCACACATTCAGGCTCGAAACAAAATTCTATACGTACCGCTTCGCGTGGCTTCTACGTGCTCCTACGCGCGGCTTCTACGTGCTCCTACGCGCGGCCCCTTTTTCACTTGTACGACTGCAGCAGCTCCTTCCTTCTCTTGGCTTGCACGTGCAGCAACAAAAGAAAAAACCTCCCTGAGATGTTCACTTTTTATATATATACACCCAAGGTCAAAAGTTTGACTTTGGGCCCCACCACTTTAATTTCCATCTGCCAAAAAAGGAAACTCAGGGGTATGTGAATATTGTGTGTGTGCGTGCTTGACTTTTGGGCCCCACCTGGATAATAACCTTCGGCAAGCTTCTGCAGAAAAGAATAAATTTGTATCTTCCTTTTATTTCCTCTTTTTGTAATCCTTCACGGAGACGAACAAAATTTTTTTTACTTGGAAAATATTTATCAATAAAATTTGATTTAACAAATCGTCATCTGAATTCAAACTCGATGCATTAATTTAATAACCCAAGTATTTACACTATATAAAACAACCGACTCTTGATGTCTAGGAGCCACAAGCTAAGTTGATGAGAGCAAAGTTTAGATATAGAACAGACTGAAAAAAGAGGTTAGAGATAGAGAAGAAGAGAGTCAGCTTCGCCTCAAATGGATACCGTCTCCCCAGTCGCACCACCACATCAGGAAGCTAGTACTCCTCAGCTCAAAATAACCAGTGCTAAGACTCTAGCTGAATCTACCAACCTCGCTTCCATTCCCTCCCACTACGCCTTCACCACCCCCACTTCTGGTGATCAAGCCGTTCATCACGGCCACGATGACTCCATCCCCATCATCGACTTCTCTCTCCTCTCCTCGAGTAATCCCGATCAACGGTGTAAAGCCCTATCGGATCTTGCCAAGGCTTGTGAAGACTCGGGCATCTTCATGGTACACATGTTCCTAGCTTGTTCATTATCTGCTTCATAGTAATTTTCTTTATTTATATTTTGTCGCGAGCATCTCAAGCAAACAGTCGGTATCTTTGATGAGCTTTCGCTGGTCAAACTTGTTTAAAATACTCAAAAGGCTAGGAAAAATATAAAGTCCGAGACACTTGGGGTGCGTTTGGCAACCAGCCAAATAATGAAAATTTATATTCTTTTGTTTCCCATGAATAGATTTTGAATAAAAATCCGTTTGGTAAAATTTTTATGTTTGAAAATACATTTATATTTTTTTGTTCTCGAAAGTAGGTTTGGAACATAATCCAGAAGTAAAAAAAAAGTAGATTCTTTGTTTCCGGAAAAATTCTAGAATCAAGCCAACCCATATTTTTCTTTTCTTTTCTCTTCTTCTTTCCTTCTTGTTTTAATTCATTTTCTATTCTTTTTCCACCACTGCTGCCGCCATCAGCCGCTGCTGCCACCTCCGATCATTGGCGATCGGTTGGGCGAGGTTCAACGAGCCTTACTTGGTCGAGCGAGGCTCGGTAGAGTCCTGGCTGGCTTGGGCAAGGCTCGACCTCGCCCATATCTGGTGAGGGCGAGCTCGCCTAGCCACCAATGGGGCTTGACCTCACCGGGCTACTGCGAAGTTGATGTCACTCAACCAAGGCGAGGCTAATCTTGTGGTGGCGCCACGAGGTCGAGCCTTGCCCAACTACCAATGAGACTCGATCAATGAGGCACGGCCTTGCTAGGGGTTGATGACCCTCTGATGAGGTCATCCGCCCTCGTCTGACCAGTTGCCAATGACCCTAAGGCCGACGATAGGCCGAGGAAGAAGAGAGAAAAAAGAAAAAGAAAAAAGAAAAAAGTAATAAAATTATTTAAAATTTTTTTTTAAAAAATATTTGGATTAGAAATTTTGAGGACAGTATTAAACACAATTTTATTCCAAGAATAAAAATTTTGGACAATTATCAAAAGCCTTAAAATGTTTAGAAATTATTCTCAGTAACAGAATAAAAAAAATCATTTCTAATTAGAAATTATACCTAGGAATAGAAGTGTTACTAAACGCGTCCTTGGAGTATCAAAATTTGGCACAAATGGACATTTAAGTGCCAAAAGTTAGGAAAGTGACACTTAAATGCTAAAATCATAGTAAAATATACCAACAGTAAGAAAATCTGGCCAAAATAATGACATGATGATTTTCCAGCAAGTTAAGTGCAAAAGGACGTCGTTTTTGCACGCTAACATGAGTAAATAATTAATAAAAAAATTAAATTAAATTAAGTTTAAAACCATTTTTTAAAACAAAAAGGAGGAAGAATGCAGCTGGTGGCTAAACTCCTTTTTTTTTTAATTGATTTTAAAATTAATTTAATTAATTTTTATATTAAAATTCGAATTGTGCAACAATGACGTCGTTTTTGTATTTTTTTGCTAAGTCAGCTTTAGCAAGCTACATAAGTGAGCAAAATTAATAAAAAATTATCACATAAAATTTTCGGTGGGGTTCATCGGATGTGGCATTCAAGTGTCACTTTCTTAACTTTTAAGTGTGTTCTTATACCAAGTTTTGGCACTATTTATATTTTTTTGCAGAAAAATATAAAAGAATTGGCTGATTCAACCCATGATTGTTCATTCATGCCGGAGCTAAAGAGAAATAATGATAAACTATTCTCCTGACATAGCATGCATGAGATTGGGCACTGCACGTAAATCAAACCAGACAGCTTTTGTCTTTTTAAATCTATTTTTTGTAATTGGCATCAAAGCTGGAGTCATTCCTCGTCATCAGTATGACATAAACTCTTTATACATGATCCGACAGTGTGTTGTTCGCTATGTATTGATCATAGCCTTTGGTTGTGTATGTGAGTAGTTGATCAACCACGGAGTGCCCGAAAGTCAAATGAGGGCGACGGTGGACGCGCTGATGGGATTTTTCGATCTGACAGAGGAAAGGAAGAATGAGTTCCAAGGGAAGCACCTGTTGGATCCTATAATATACGGGACGAGCTTCAGAGCTTCGGTCGACAAAGTGTTCCTCTGGAGAGATTTTCTCAAGATGATGGTGTATCCAAAGTTTCACTGCCCTCCCGAGCCAGAAGGCATGAGGTATCCGCTCTCTCTCTCCCTCTGTCGGTTTTGCGTGCAAGTTCTCAGTTTGCATATAGGTACTGAAATTTCTGTTTTCTTAATACCATTTGTCTATTTTTTAATTTATTTATTGATTTTTTTGGGTGAGTGATCATTAGGTTACAAATAGTGGTAATAACTACTATATTTCCTTACTGTAGCTTTAACGCTAAAGTCCAAGAAGCAGCAGAACCTTTCCCTTGGGGACAATTTTTTGGCAATCGAGTATAGAATGAAATTACAGAATCTTGAGGGATCGAAAAATTCAAGAGTACGTATGTGGGTAGAGCAAAATAAGTTGTTACTCTGCGCACCGTATCATGCTAAAATAATGTTCACAATTATCAATCTTTGACTTGGTACTTCGGAGTTATCAATGCATCTAGATCTTAGTGCACAGTAAAAGATTGCATCGAGATCTTAGTGCACATTGTAATATTGTTGGGTACATCAGAAAAGGAAAACATGATGAGGAACTTGAACAAATTCTTCTTGGTAACACAAGAATCTGAATCTTCAACTTGACTAATTCCAATCTCTGTTTGTCGGGTGGCAGACTTGAGTTCTGAAGTTACCTATCTACATCACGAAGTGATTTGGATACCAGAGTTGCCATATCTGCAGGAAGCACTTGACCTCTCAATCAATCATGTGGGATCTGAACTCGAACAACTTCAACCCATCTGATGCGCGAGCTCTTCAGCATCTTGGGTTCCGGTTTGTTAGTTTTGTACAGTAGATCTATATTTACCTAGAAATCTGGTAGTCTTGAAATATAGCTAATGGTTTTAATTGGTGATGGGCTTAAGGCCCGTCCGCCCATGCTGGGCTCAAAAGGCCCGGCCCACGGGAATAGGGCCCATGGATGGGAGAACATATAAAAGGGAGGAGAGAGAGAGAGAAGACAACGTTTTGCAATTCAACGTACGTCTTCTCTTCTCTCGAGCGCTCTCTCCCTTCCAAAAAGAAACAATAAGCAAACAGCACTTTTCTTCTTCCCTTCAAGGCGTCATCGAATCAAACGGGGCCAGATTTTCTTCCTCTTGTCGGCGTCGGTGCTTAATCTGTGGCTAACAAGGTATGCTCGAATCCGTGGTGTGCTTTACGATCGGTGATACGTGTTTTCCCGGGCCTTGTCTTCCGCATTGATTTAGGGGTTCGATTCGGTGTCGAATCCGGTTTTTGGGGATCCTTTATTCCCAACATTGGTATCAGAGCCCTAGTTCACGTTTTTCCCGATCAATTTGATGTTTTTGATTGATTTTTTTCACGAAAGAACTTTGGCCGTACGGATCGAGGCAAAAATCCCGACACCCGAGCGTTGTTCGACCATTTTTCTGAGTTTTCGTAAGTTGAAATCAAATTGTGATGGCATTAGGAAGAAAGGCGACGTCGAGACGAGTCTGGCGATACGTCGAGCGCCGCCGGGAGACGCCGCACGCGCCCACACGGGCGGCCGGAAGGCGTTGCGCGTGGGCGCGATGCGCCCGGAGGCGCTGGATCGCCAAGCGCGTGCGGTGCACGCGCCGGTCAGTGAACCGGCGCATGCACGCCGCTAGCGGGTGAACCGGCACGCGCCGGTCCGCGGACCGACGCGTGCTGACGTCACGCGATGACATCATCGTGACGTCATCCAACGGTCGGTAACTGCTCGGATGACGTCACCGATGACGTCATCGCCGACGACGTTTCGCCGGGTGGTCACCGGCCGGCAACCCGACCGACGATCCAACCAGTGGACGTCGGCACGCGCGCTGCACGTGTCGGCTGACTTCTGCGTGACATCAGCCCGCGCACGCGTGTGGTACGTGCCGTCGGTTCGCCCAAGCTGGCCCGATTGGCCTGACTAGTCCGACCGGTCTGTCCGGTCCGACCGGTCCAACGTCCGACGACCGACGACCGTTGACCGTTAACTGTTGACCAAAAAAAAAAAAAAAAGGGGAGGAAAAGAATGTGTTTCTTTTTCAATTAAGTCTATGTGGATTATAATGTGATCCCTTATTTGTGCTGCATTTGTTGCAGGAACTATGCCTCCCCTAAGGTTGCGCACACCTATTCGCGCAGTTACCGATGAACAAAAGGATAGACTGTCTAAGTTGATAGCTGAGCTGACTGATCATCGATGGGAGAGAGGTGACTTAATTGATCATGTCCTTGAAGTCAACGGGAAAATTCAACAGGTCATATGGAATGGTCGTCCTATGTCACGGTCAGAGATGGTGCGATTTTTCATAAACACTTTTCCACCTGAATGGCAAGATGTGTTGAATCGCATATGGGATGTCAACGGAGCTGCTTCCTATAAGAAAATTGTGATGGACTTTGTAAATGAATATTACTGTATTGTTACGAGAGAAAAGATCAAGAAATTGAACAAAAGAGGATCTTTCCCAGTTCGTGTGCTGACTTGGTGTTAGTTGTATTAACTGATATATGTTAAGTGTGATTTGTGGACATATTATGTAATGATTACTACCTAATTGTGTTAATTGAAAGCATTATTGTTTTTAATTGTATGTCAATTATCTGTTGCTTTCTGTTATTGCTGGTTGCTGTGGGTAATTAGCTGTGGGTAATTTTAGAAGTTTTTTGTAGCTTCATAGAATTGATTTTGCATATGACAATCATATTAATGATAGTTTTAAGTTAGGATTTTTAGAGGATGATTGGAAACGTAGTGACCTTTTGATTCTGAAGCCTTACTTGAAATTATTCATTGATATGATGGGTCTATGTAAATAGGGATGCATAAATGATGGGCATTAATAATTCGTGCATAGTTGTTTGATTTGTTCAGATCAATGGCTTCAACCACAAATAGCATAGTTACCGAGCTGAACAAAGGTGAAAAACTCAATGGAGACAACTATGAAATTTGGCAAATGAAAATCCAGTATGTGCTGGAAGAGCAAAAAGCACTTGAGGCTCTTATCATGACCATGGTAGAACCTGAAGAGGGAACCACTGCACAGCACAAAAGAGACAAAGAAGCTTTTTCTGCGTGGAAAAGAATGAACTCTCTAGCTTGCATCATGTTGCTGAGCAGCATGGAAAATGACGTCATGCGAGAGTTTCGGCGTTTTGACAATGCCAAGAAAATGTGGGAGGCATTGGCAACTAGATTTGGTCATACTTCGGTGACTAGACTGAGGCAGCTCACTATCAAGTTTGACTCTTATAAGAAGCCTCATGGTCAGACCATGAAGCAACATCTTAGAAAGATGTCAAACATGATAACTGAGCTGAAAGATGCTGGCCATGTCCTCACAGATGAGCAGCAAGTGCAAGCAGTGATTCGTTCGTTGCCTCAGAGTTGGGAGCATATGAAGGTGCACCTGACTCATAATGAAAATATCAAAACTTTTGAGGATGCAATGCGTCATCTTGAGCTGGAAGAGGACTGCTTGTTGGCGGTTAAGCCGGATGTTGAACTCTATCATGCTAGTTCTAGCTCACATGGAGCTTCGAGCTCCAAGCGCAAGCGCCCTAACTGGTTTGATAAGGGGAAAGGCAAGGAAGAAGCAGGTCCTTTAGGGAAGAAACCCAAATTTACCCAACATGGAAGAGGGAAGCGTCCTCGCATGAAAAAGCTTGCAAGGGTGAAATGCTACAACTGTGACAAGAAGGGTCACTATGCTCGCGACTATCGTGAGCCAAAGAAGGTATGCACCCCTTGTACTTTTCAGAACTTTGCTTTTGTGTCGAGTTCTGTGTTTTTAACTGAGTCTAATCCTTTGTGGACTATGAATTCAGGAGCGACAGACCATGTAGCGAAGGATAGAGGATCTTTTGTGGAATTCCGACGAGTACCAACTGGAACTAAGTGGATCTATGTGGGAAACAACTCCAGAGCTGAAGTGAAAGGAATTGGCACATGCCAACTGAATATGCGTGGTGGACGCACTTTGTTTCTTCATGATGTGTTGTATGCTCCGGAGATTCGTTGAAATTTAGTGTCTGTATTAGTGTTGGTTAAATTAGGTTTTAATATGAACTTCTATAGTAGATGTGTGAATTTGTTTTTGGATACAAATTACTATGGTTGTGGTTATTTTCTGGATGGTTTTATTGTATTAGATATTGATTATGTTAATGCTAATGTTTGTTATTCCCTTCTCACGTCTCCTGATAAATATGATAATGATGTGAATGTGTGGCATGCTAGGCTTGGTCACATTGGCCAACATCGTATGAATAAACTAGCCAAAGAGGGCTTGTTGGGCAATATTGAAAAAGTCGATTTGTCCATATGTAAGCATTGCCTAGAAGGGAAAACAACAAGGAAACCATTTGGAAAAGGAAAAAGAGCTGAATTTCCTCTGCATTTAATCCATTCTGATGTCTGTGGTCCAATGAATGTGAGAGGAAGGCATGGGGCTGTTTATTTCATCACATTTATTGATGATTATACTCGATTCGGATATGTCTATTTGATTTCTCATAAATCTGAAGCAATAAGTTGTTTCAAAAGGTTTATGAACTTGGTAGAGAATCAATTAGATAAGAAAATAAAATCATTGAGATCCGATCGAGGTAGAGAATATTTATCTGATGAGTTCAGAAGATTATGTAATGAAAAAGGAATAGAAAGACAGTTGTCTATTCCGTATACTCCTCAACAAAATGGTATTGCGGAAAGAAGAAACAGAACCCTATTGGAAATGGTTAGGTCCATGATGGCACATGCTAACTTGCCTATCACCTTTTGGAGTGATGCATTGTTAACTGCTGCATATATACTTAATCGGGTGCCTTCCAAATCAATTACTTCCACTCCATATGAGTTATGGATAGGTAGAAAACCGGACTTGAGTTTTCTTAAACCATGTGGTTGTGCTGCCTATACACATGAGTCCTCTCACAAGTTTGGGAAATTGGGTCCCAGAGGAAAGAAGAGTATTTTCATAAGATACTCAGAACACTCGAAAGGGTATGTGTTCATT
This sequence comes from Eucalyptus polyanthemos subsp. polyanthemos, assembly GCA_017140185.1. Lineage (NCBI taxonomy): Eukaryota > Viridiplantae > Streptophyta > Magnoliopsida > Myrtales > Myrtaceae > Eucalyptus > Eucalyptus polyanthemos. Next base: position 16,708,997 of record CM029463.1, on the reverse strand, counting down.
GGTGAGCAGGAAAGTGGGAGTATAACTGAATTTGAATCACGAGATGTCACATTCTTAGAGGATGAGTTTCCTAAGAAGGGCGAAATAGGAGAAGATCACTTCCTATTTGAGACCTTGGATCAAGATAATAATATTAGTGGAGTTCATCCAAGTGGGAGCATAATAGGGAATGATGTGCAAAATGTACAATTTCCCATCCGGCGAACAAGTCGCCAAAGTATTCCCCGTCGACGTTTTGACATTGAAGGGGAAACTTTTATGGTTGCTCCACAAGATGAGGATGAACCAAGAAATATCAATGAGGCTCTGAATTGCCCTAGTAAGGAAAAATGAATTCATGCAATGGAAGAGGAAATGGAGTCAATGAAATCAAACCAAGTCTGGGAACTAGTTGATCTTCCAAAATGACGCAGAGCTATTGGGAACAAGTGGGTTCTCAAAATAAAGCGAAAGGCTGATGACTCGATAGAAAGGCATAAGGCTCGCCTTGTGGCAAAGGGATATAATCAACAGGAAGAATTGATTATGAAGATACGTTTTCTCCTGTAGTAAGATTTACCTCGATTCGCATTATTCTAGCAATAGTGGCTAGTCTGGATCTTGAGTTACATCAGATGGATGTAATGACTGCTTTCCTCAATGGAGAATTAGAGGAAGAAATATATATGGAACAACCTGCTGGTTTCATAGTGAAAAGCCAAGAAGAAAAAGTATGTCGACTTTTGAGGTCGATATATGGTCTTAAGCAGTCATCAAGACAATGGTATATACGTTTTCATAATGCAATAATGGCATATGATTTTAAAATGATTGATGAGGATCATTGTGTATATATCAAAAGATCCAAAGATCAATTTGTGATCATATCATTGTATGTTGATGATATACTGATTGCCGGAAGCAATATGGAGTTGGTTAATACTGTCAAGAGATGGTTGTCTTTTAACTTTGAGATGAAGGATATGGGTGAAGCTGCATACATTCTTAGAGTTAAGATTTCGAGAGATCGTTCGAAGAGATCGTTGTCTCTTTCGCAAGAAACCTATATAAATAAGGTTCTTGAACGATTTCGTATGCAAGACTGTAAACCCATAGACACTCCTATTGTAAAAGGTGAAGGATTGAACCACAGACTGTATCCATGGACTCCACAAGAGAAGGAACAAATGAAACATGTTCCTTATACTAGTGCTGTTGGGAGCTTGATGTATGCTATATGTGTACAAGACCCGACATATGTTTTGCAGTTGGAATGGTGAGTAGATACCAATCCAATCCAGGTCCAGCACATTGGAAAGCCGTCAAGAGAATACTGAGGTATCTGAAGGGAACTGCTGATTACAAGTTGAATTACCAAGGAAAGGATCTGCGACTTGAAGGCTATTCAGATGCTGATTGGGGAGGAGATTTAGATGAAAGGAAATCTACCTCTGGATTTGTTTTCTTACTGAACAATGGTGCCATATCATGGAGCAGTAAGAAGCAAACGTGTATAGCCTTATCCACGATGGAAGCTGAGTTCATGGCATTATCAGCAGCGGTACAAGAAGGAGTTTGGCTTAAGAGATTTTTGGATCATTTAGGTGTTATAGAGAAAGCTGCAAATCCATTGTTGGTTAACTGTGATAGCCAAGCAGCTATAGTGTACACCAAAGATCCAAAGTATCATGGCAAGACCAAACATATATATACCAAGTATAACTTTGTGAAAGATATGGTTGCACGAAAGGATGTGAACTTACAGTACATATCTACGCATAGAATGGTAGCAGATCCTATGACAAAGCCAATACCTAGAGATGTGTTTTGTGGTCATGTAAAATCTCTAGGATTGCGTAGAGTCTGATGTACTGAATTGTAATTTCCCTGAGTTGTTCACAATTATGAACTAGTGTTGTTTCATTATTAATGCCTATGAATCTTTGTATGATCTTTATGCATCTTAATGCTCAGTGTATTATTTTAAGTTGAGAAGTATGTCGGACAGATATAAGATTAGCCCACTCACACGGGTAATCGCCTCTGTTTATTGTGTGATAAATAGAGATGAGACTGTTTTTAAGCTTATTATCTAAGTGATAATCGAGAGCTCAAGCTTAAGAAACGTATGTCGTCTTAACTGAGTGTTAAGATGAGGACATAATACTAAAAATGTCCGAAAGTAAAATAACCCACATGTTTTACTTTATCTGTCTATGATGTCAGATGTGAGTTCTGATGAATTTTGTTATTGAGTAGATACGTGAACTCAAGTTAGACATTAGGTATGTTTGAACTATCATCTGTACGGTATTGAAAAGTGTAGACATACGCTCCATGGGAAAGGAGTTAATACCGTAATACGTATTTCATACTACGTATGCATGAGACGACCAATAAGAGTGGCAAAAAGTTTGATCTCAACTTTTATGACGTGTGAGACTCTTGAGGAAAAGAGTTCCTCAATTTTTAGTCCCCTCAAGACTCTTACTTATTCTCAATATTTCTATTTAGTGTTTGTTATCTTAGGGTGTTGCCAATGGTCATGAGATGATTCGATCTAATGGGGCATTTCTAGAAAAGCAAGCTGGACTGAAATTGAGAGTTTGAAGGAAAGAGGAAGATCGATTTTGGAGAATCACATTGTGGTTTTGTATTCACTGGTCGACCAATTATGACTGTCTTTGTGATAATTATAATTGTGAATACAATATATATATTATGTTTAAAAGAGATCAAGAGAGATATAAAATGTGATCGATCGATTTAGGGTACTTCATACTAAATCTACTCGGAGTGTGACGCCCATTATGAGCTGCTATATATTCCTAACAGATGTATAGCAACGAGCTCTCAAAGTATGCTGGTTGCATGGATTATTCACCAGTATGAATGTTGAAGAGAGGTAAAGAAAATCCTGTTCGGCCCACCATGTGCGAGTGGGAGATGATGGTTTTAATTGGTGATGGGCTTAAGGCCCGTCCGCCCATGCTGGGCCCAAAAGGCCCGGCCCACGGGAATAGGGCCCGTGGATGGGGGAACATATAAAAGGGAGGAGAGAGAGAGAGAAGACAACGTTTTGCAATTCAACGTACGTCTTCTCTTCTCCCGAGCGCTCTCTCCCTTCCAAAAAGAAACAGTAAGCAAACGACACTTTTCTTCTTCCCTTCAAGGCGTCATCGGATCGAATGGGGCCAGATTTTCTTCCTCTTGTCGGCGTCGGTGCTTAATCTGTGGCTAACAAGGTACGCTCGAATCTGTGGTGTGCTTTATGATCGGTGATACGTGTTTTCCCGGGCCTCGTCTTCCGCATTGATTTAGGGGTTCGATTCGGTGTCGAATTCGGTTTTCGGGGATCCTTTATTCCCAACAATAGCAATGGAAAGTACACCATTCTTTTGTTAGGATACCATTATTTTGGATCATCTTGATGTCAAACAAGAACAATTTTGTATGCCTAGAAAAAAAAAAAGCGAAGTGCGGATTCCATTTGATGGGGCAAAATAATTGGTAATACCCCAGATAAAAGATAGAGGGATAGAAACCTGTGAAATTCCTAAAGATGGAAAGAACTCCACCATGGCATTTCCTCTGATAAATGTGAGCAATGTTTGTTGCAGTGAACTTTTAGCTGAGTACACTGGGAAGCTCCGGAAATTAGCCAGGGAATTGCTCAAGGCTATATCGACGAGGCAATGAACATAGATTCAAGCCTACAGATATTAGCAGCGAATCTGTATCCGCCGTGCCCACAGCCAGAACTTGCTGTGGGCCTACCCTCGCACTCAGAAATTGGCCTGTTGACCATCCTCATGCAGAATGATATTGGCGGCCTCCAAGTGCACCATGGTGGGAAGTGGGTCAAAGTTGATCCCGTTCCGAATGCCTTTGTGGTCAACACCGCTGATCAGCTCGAGGTAAATATACAGAAATCCATGTTTTACCTTTCTAATCTCCCTTATCTGTCTTGCAAGAGAGGTCCAATTAATTTCAAATCTTGGTGTGTACTGTGTGCCTTGGTTTATGGAAGGTAAATTGTGATACATAGAACTATAGATGTAGATACAGTGTAGGTATTTATAGAAGGAAAATTGTCATAACATAGAAATGCGGAAACTACAGTTGTCTTAAAAATTTGCTGAAATGTACTCTATCGTCTTTGTTTCTTTAACTGGATATTAATCAGTGAAAAGGTTGATACGAATCTCTGTGATTTACTCTGGTTTAGCCATTGAACGGATGAAGCTCATTGCAAATACTATTTTTTTTTTCTTGACACTTTTCAACTATGCAAGATTATGAGCAATGGGAAATACAAGAGCGCTTTGCATCGAGCTGTCGTGAACAACAAGACTACAAGGATATCGATCCCTTTTTCCACTGGACCGTCACTCGACACTGTAGTTGTGCCAGCAGAGCAGCTGGTGGATGGCAAGCACAACCAAGCCACAGACATCTCGATGAATTACAAGGAGTATATGGAATTTAAACAAAGCACGGTACTCCATAAAGGGTTGTGCCCGAATCAGGTAAAGATATGATTTTGTGCAGCCTACTGTTGTGTTGTATTATGTAAAAGATGGATGTGTGATTGTCTACTGCTTCTAGTCTATTTGGACTCCTCGGAGAGCAACCTTATGGAACGCTTAATATTATGTGATGCAAGCTGCCGGAACCGTACAATACTGATGGATGTAAGCTGAACATTTATGAGATGTATCTTCCTGGCATAATAATTGGAAGTGAGAACTGCATAATCTCTGATTAAACACCGTAAGATGATGGTCGGTCAGCATGACCATGCAAATTTGCCTGTCTAGATTTTCACGGAAATGGCCACTTAATTGGGTGGAAAATATCGAGTACTTGCCACAACTCGAAGAACTTGTTTCGAATATAATCTCCTCGAAAAAAATAATATTCTTCTTTTTTTTTTTCTTTTGGTCTGAAATGATGACCTGTTTAGGCGGAGACAATGCGTTGACCCCTAGCATCATTGCCGCAGAGGCATAGGAAATTTCAGAGTTTCTTTGAGAGGTCTGAATGAGCGTGTGTCCTCATAACGAGTGATGGAGTGGTCTATTTATAGGCTCTAAAGGCTAGCTCAAATTAGAATAAGAGAGGTTGTGATAGAAATTTGAAGGCTAATGTGTACAATATGAATCATCTGTCAAGGTCTAAATGAACATAAGATGGACGGTGAGCATTAGATACGGTGGTCAATCAAAATAGGAAGATAAGATTGCAGTTTGAGCCAATGGTATGTGAAGATGGGGAGAGTCAGGTAACTGAAAGCAACCGCTAGATTAATTGACAACCAAGCAATCAAATCTTATCAACAATGTGTAGCATGCTAGAGGAAAATCCCACTATATGGCCAGCCACCTAAGGACTTGATTGAGCATGCGACAGTTCACGATATCATCCATAGGACGGCTATGTGATTTGCATGTGAGAAAAGCATGTGCACGGTACATGACCTCCTATGCTATGCGCTTATTCTGGTGTGGGATGGTTCATGGAGATGCAACGGAATAGCCGTGCGAATGGCACATGATCGAGTCATGTGTGAGGCGTGTGACCATTGACATGCGAGATGCCTATGTGGCCATGAATTTCAAGGCGTGTGGATGCCCGGGATCTTGTCACGTGGTGACATACAATGCTGCTTATTTGTTATTGTCACAACCCAACCTCAGTGCCCCTCCAATCTTGACGAGTGAACAAGTGTAAAGGTAGGGTTTAGAGATGGTTAACCATAGAAGTTCCCTCACAACATATAACTTTAAGGATGTCATCACCTCATCCTTTAGGATCGATGCCATGAAGTCGCTTGATCATGACCATGAGCTCTTCCATGCTCGCACCTTGCGTGACAGTAGGATTAGTCGTGACTCTACCTTGACGCCTCAACATATCTTGATTGACAGTAAGGTCAAAAGGAAACAGCACATTTTGATCAATGGTTTTGAACATGATAGCTCTCTCATAGTACACTATTCCAAAAGATGTCATCACCTCATCTTTAGGGATCAACCACATGAGTATATTAAATCATGATCGCGAACCTTTCCCAAAGGCTTATAGCCCTCATGATGGTTTATTTATTATCTATGAGTTGTTTAAGACAACCTAGGTGACATTTAAGAGTCGCCACTAGCCTCATTTTGGTGGTCGGCTAGAATATCCAATTGAGGGCTGGGCGTGATTCATAAATACATACACAACTAGAGATCTAAGATTCAAAGACTTGAGTTACGCTAATATCGCTATTAGCATCCTTTTGGTACCTAATAGTCAATGTGCTATCTAAAGTGTTCATACATTTCTTTTTTACATTTTTGTGTAAATTTTAAGAAAGAAGTGATCATGTATGGATGATTCTTTAATGCCATTCTAATATATTCTAATTATTAAGAAAGTGAAAAGGCAAATCAACCAAGTAATTGAAATTGTAGTGCGAGTAATTAAACACCCAAGGGTAACACAAGAGTACAATGCAAAGAGTCTACACAATTCTAAGAAAGACAAAAAGGACACTCGTAACTAGTCGGGTGTTTAAACAATGCCAAAAAAAACAACTCGAGACACATGTTGGGGAATGAATATTACAAATGAGATGTTAGATTGGACATCGTCCATTCATCATCTTCAATTTTTCAACATTGCAATTTCCATGGGCTTATCCTAATTCTAGTCTAATGCTAGAACTAAATTAAAAATTCAAAATGATGTTTTATGTATACGATACATACAATAAACAAAACTTTCAAGAGATTAAAAGAGAACACCGATCAATCATAAATGGCCTCGGATTTGGCCTTTGAATTTCACACAACAACCTGTCTAGGACGCCTACCCAATTCATTTTAATGTGAGTTATAGCTATTAGCCATCATTTGTGTTCGTCCATGGTGGGTAACACTAAAAGTCCACAATGCAGGTTTTAAGTGTCATCCCAAAGTAATCTTATGTGATCATGCATCACATCTAAATCATAAATCTAAAAAATCACATGCCAAGCATGCATGAAAGCATGCATGCAAGTCATACGGCCTTGTTTCTCAATCAAGGCAAGGAAATAAGTGAACTAGTGGGGGTTTACTTATTCAAACACTTATGCCATCAAACATGCTCATGCAACGAATATATTTATGACAAGCGAGACAATCGATATGTAATTCATGTGGTGCCCAAACATATATTGTAGACAATCGACAAGAGAATACATCGTTTCAAAAGGATTTGATGAAAAGATAACATAATTTTATCAAATCAAGGAACATATATAGCCATCAAGGCAAGTTTGGGCGCATCGAGGGCACAAGTGATCAAGATTTGTAGATGTTCTAAATGTGAACTATTATTTCTATGAAGATCATGTCAAATCTTAACTTGAGAAAAATATCAAATAGGGACATGACTTTATCAAATCAAAAATCATGTCTAGTGATTAAAGTGAGCTCGGGTGCATTAAGAGCACAACTAGTCACCCGTCTCAAACTTCCTACGTGTGAATCAAGAACTTAATAAGATCATATCAAATTATAGTTCAAAAAATGTCAAGGAATTTTTCCTATGGGCATCACATGAACTATCAAAACTTGGAATGATTTTGAAATCATGTTAGGAAATCAGAATTTTTTGGAACATCCTACAACTTTCGGATGAATGGTAGAAATATCAAATCACATTTTTATTTTGTAAAATTTACAGTGACAAAGTAAAGCATATCACAATCAATTCTCAAGAAAACATCAAGACCTAATTCATCTCACATGATTATATTAAAATTCACAAACAAAAGCATGTCAATCAGCCAAAACAAAGACCATAGAAACAGGGCATTGATGTGAAATCTATACATGCACGATCAATGACTATCTAAGTCAAGAATTTTTATGGCAAGTAAATCAACATGTGAGGAACAAGTTTCATGAGGTAGTATCTCCAATTTCCTAACACATGATTTTATAAAAATCATAGAAACAGATAGGTCAATCAGGGATAAAACAGGACAGGAGAAGACCTGAGTCTTAAGGCTACTCGACCCTGTCTAATGATGCTAAAAAATTCTCAATTTTTTATAAGTGATAGACATGGATGTTATGGACAACTTTCATTAAGGACTTAGCCTTAAGATCAGCAAGCATAAAATCATACAAAATTGGCAAATAGTCGGATTCACAGAGACATAACAGTATTTCAGGTCAGGACATATTCTAGATTTCAAAGGTCAAATTTGAAAATAATGGAAAAAAAAAGGGCAAATAGTGGGAAAATTGGACAAACTAGGCATTGTGAAAAAGCTTAAGGTGTCCTTCACGAGTTCTTGGAAGGTGGCAAGTTGTCGCGACCCGATCTCGCCGCCCTTGATCCCTCACCACGAGGAGAGGAATGGGGGAAAGGTCGGATTTATGGGTACTTGATCATGAGGGTTCTCTCACAGCTTGTGTTCCGAAAGACGTCATCACCTCATCTTTCAGGTCAAACCTCTCGTGAGTTCCTTTCACGAGATTGCGAGTTCTCCCAAACTTGTTCCTTGTGTGTTTGTGAAGTGTCAACCCATACTCACATAGGCGAAATATTTCAAGAGAGGAAGTTGGATATGAATATTGGATTTAAGGATACTTTTACCATGGTAGCTCTCTCGATAGTACCCTTCACCCATAAGAATGACATCACTTTATCCTTTGGAGTACTGCCACATCAAGTATGTTAAACCATGGTGAGTTTCATCAAAACTCATACCCCGTGCGAAGGTTCATTTATATGGTTTAGTTGTTTATAACAACCTAAAAATAAAACCAGAGTTGCCACTAGCCTCATTTAGGAGTCGGTTAGAAAACCCTATCGAGAGTCAGGACTATTCCCTCGATTCCTACGCAACCAAATATCTAGCTTCAGGAACTTGAGTTACGCTAATATTTCTATTAGCATCATTTTAGTACTTAAACAGTATGTTGTGTTTACCTAACATGTCCATGCATTTCTTCTTACATTTTCAGGATTGTTAGTCCTTATCTAAGCAATCATGCATGATTGGTCATTTTCATACTACTTTATTTCTAGAAAACAAGAAAAAATAATAATCAATGGAGTTGAAATTATGAGACAGTAAGTAAACAATCAAGGAAAGTAGTAAATCTACCATGCAATCCTAGAAGATATAAAAGAGAAGCACAATTGAAAAAGATGAGACGAAGAGAGAAAACCTATAAGTCGTCAGGCTTTATACAACAAATGGAACTCGAGACATATGTCAGGGAAATGAATATTACATGGTAATGGTTGGAATGGACATCGACCTCCATCATCTTCGCGCTTTCTCCATCTTCGAGATCCTAATCTAAACATAATCTAGAAATCTATAAGTATGTATATACAATAGAAAGAAACAAGCATACACATCAAAACAATTAAAAACACGACATCATGTCAAAATCAATCACTTAAAAAAAGTTCAATGTGAAAATCATATTTTTTGAGGCCTCGAGGTCGGCCTTTGTCTTTCATACGTAGGTCCTACTAAGGCACCTACACAATCCATTTTTTCGTGATTTATAACCATTATTGACTAATTGTGTTCTCATATGACCAATAACGCTTTTAAGTCTCTTAACCAAGCGATCTATGTGATCCCAGGGTTTTCCCTCGATATCATGCATCGACCAAATTATACATCTAAAAGTCACATGTATTGTAGAAATTAAACATGCATGCAAATCTTTTAGACCTTGTTTCTCAACCAATCAAACAAGATTGTGAACCGTCGGGAAGTCACTTATTACCAAAGGCACGTGCCAATCACAAATACAAACACTTCTAAATGTATGACATAATTGTATGCATGGAGGTACATGTTGATGTTGCTAGTACGAGTACCTAGAGGGGGGGTGAATAGGTATTCAAAGATTTTTCTTGATAATTTCTGAATACTAGCGCAATACTTAGACAGTTCAAGGATTAGCGAAAGATAACAATCAACGTAAGACTGAGTAAGGAAAGAGAGAATTAAACATGCGGTTTATAGTGGTTCGGCTTGATTCAAGCCTACGTCCACTCTTCTGCACTGACAGCCAATTTGGCTGGATTCCACTATGAACAAAGAGATGTTACAGTGTTGTTCTTCCTTGATTTCTCTGTGTAGATGATCTACCACACTCGCTCAAGGTATCACCAAGTATAAACACTCTCTGTGTATACAATTTCGCTCGGACTGTATCGACTAATAATCAAGGTACTTCAGACTCTGGAATTTTTCTATCAATCACGCTCTTAAAACAACTAGAATGTCTTCCTTTTTATACTCCTTTATGCCATCATACCGTTGGCACTTACCAAAGGAATTCCTCCAATCTACCCGTTGGACGGAATCAATCAAGAAGATCATTCGAGCTATAAAAGGAACCTAACGATAGCCCATCAATCCTGTTCGCCCATACAATCAGGATCTTGGTTTCCAAGAATAGAACATTCCAAGAATACTTCGTCGACCATCGGATCTTCGAATGATTTAGATCAAAAGAATCCGTTATATTCATCCAGCCAAAAAGATCTTCTCCAGACGATAGGATTAAATCCTCAATCATATACTTCGGCTCTGGATTTCCTTAGTCACTGGATCAGAAAGACTGTCAATGAGAATAGTCTTGAGTCTTGAGTCTTGAACCTTGAGTCTTGAATCTTGAGTCTGGTAGTCAGAGTCTTCAGACTTTAAACTAGACGATCCGCAGATACCCAGACTAGACTGAAGGAAATTTTTTGTCAGCTTCAAAATATTCTGGAACGATTTCTCCAACACATGTGATGTCTCAAAGACATCTTTTGAAATCATCCACAAAATTTTTTTGAGACAAAGTGATGTCTCGATTATGAAAGGCATTCAATTGCCAAGGCCAATTTGAGGCTTGCATAAATGCACTCATAAGTATCGTGAGCATTTTGAATACAATTCAAACTGCTACTTTCACAATATCAAATCAGGATTTTAAAAAGATTTAAAAATATTTAGGATTAAGGAATATTTAGGCTATGGACATTCAATTGCTAAGGCTAGCCCGGGGCTTGCATTAATGCACTCACAAGCGTCACAAGCATTTTGAATATGATCCAAACCACCATTTATCCTTAAGCCAAATCGAGCTTTGGAAAAGAATTTCTTATAAATTGTTTTTGGGAAACATCACATGTACCAAAGTATTTTTTTTTTTTTTTACAGATGCAATTTGGAATGGCCAATTTTTTAACAACAAAAATCAAAGCATTTAGAACAACTTCTATGGGGTTGACATGGCCTAATTTCATGTGCAAACTAGCCTAAAAGGTATGACTAAACAAACACAATCGAAGATTCACATCAGGAAAATTTTTGATCAAGCAGGATGTTATAGCAAAATTGAATAATGCCCATCAATAATCTAGTTATGACAAAATTCTCTAATATATAGGATATAATTAATAAATAAAAACTTTCGTGCAAAATTTTTTTATAAATGAGCTACACATGATTTTACAAAAATTAGACAACAAATAATAGCATGTCAAAAAGTTGTCAAAATAGCAAAACACTCAGCTAATATCACAAAGATTTGTCCTATCAAAACAAATATAAAAATCACCAATTTTTCATACGATATAGCCAATATGTTGACAAACAAGTTTTGTTACAAGGCTAAGTACGGAATCATAATAGAAAAAATGGAACAAAAATATCAAAAATCTGTCCAAATAGGGGTTAAAATAGGGGTCTGAATTTGATCTCGTGTCCAAATTCTAATATAGCTTTTAAAAAAAAGGAAATGGTCCAAACGATGAGTGATTTATGTGAAATTAGTGGCATTGGAAACCTCTAAGTGTGCCTTATAACTTCTTAGAAGGGCTCAAGTCCAAACTAGGTCAATTAAGTGCTCTAAGATCAAAATCTCTAAAGGTGCGCATGTTAGAAAACAAATATACATTAATAAATCTCAAAATCATTTAAGTAATGCACAAATGGCATGAAGAAATTGCATGCGACATAGAATTGGATGCAACAAACAATTAATGTGATCATCTAATCCTAAGTCAGCATGAGAAAATGTCATTCAATTCGATGACAATAAGAAATGATTCAAGATTCATAATGAAATGCATGAGGGTTTTTAGGTAAGCATGTGCACTTACAACACATGAACATGTACTCAAACCTTGTAACATGTAGTTTAAGTGTCAAGAAGACATTATCACAAAATTTAGTTTCTAAATGTCTCAAACAAGCATGGTAAAATACATATATGGCAAGATTTCATTTCAGCATTAACTTCATAGCACATGCATGATTTCAGCCATCTCAAGGCATGCAAAAATCTTACAAAAAATCTTACATACAGAATATGCAATGATGAACGCTTCTCATTAAGAGTTAAAAACCCAAATGTGATCGCATGAATCATAGCAAAAATGACAAAACATAGAAGAATATTTAAATTATGTACTATTGCGGCACATTTTCACATTAACTCAAGACTTTGCAAAGCATGCATCAATTGAACATATACATCATGTATTTTAACTTTCATGGAGGATTTAAGACCAAACAAACTCATTTGTGGACTTAATTTTACCAAAACACAATTCGGATCAATGCATGGCATACCATCCTATGTTCAGATCTAGGCAATTTTGACCTAGTTAAATATGTTTAAAAATTTCGAAAAAATACAAAACATGCTCTACACTAATACGAGAAACTTTCATGAAGAAAAATTATTCTAGAACTCAACATAAAAGTTTGTACAAAAATGGAAAAATCAAAGATCAACATGGCATAGACTAACCTAGGCTTGGATCTAAACAGATTTGACCTAGTTAAACAGATCTAAAAATCACTAAAAAATTACAGAACATGCAAAAGACGATTTAAAACAAAACTCATGAAGGCAAGATTGTCCAAAAATTATCATAGAACGTTGCACAAAAATAGTAAAATCTCATTTTGGAATAAGAACATAACCAAAATTCTCTTAAACTACTGCAGAATTGCTCATCGTTGGAGGTGTCTTTTGAGGGTCAAACGACACTCACTTGAGACATAAGACCTATCATTTTGAAGCTTGAGATGTATATTATCTAAGCCTAAGAGGACTCGAGTTGAAACAAGGTCGTTTCGGACCTCGTTTTGGCCAAAACAGTAGGTCATTTCTAGAATTACAAAATTGCAGATTTCACCTAAATCAACCACAATCATTCAAGTTCATCATCAAAGAACACTCAATTGCAGCCAATCATCAGCTAAATCCATCATCCAGCATCTAATTATCATTTATTTACTTAAAATTGAACCCTAGCCTTGACTGGCCAATCCGGCCTCGCTTTACGGGATTCGAGACCGAGAATTTACATTTCTATCATGATTTGGTTGATTTTGATCAAAATCAATTGAAGTTTTCACCAAAACTTCAATCAAACCTCCACAAACCGCCAAAGACTAGATCTGGACAGTAAGGAACAGCTTCGAAAATAGAATCGGTCCAAAACTAGATCGGTTTGGATGACGCCGGAGTAAATCAGGTCACCGATGCTCTTCCACTGACTGATCAATGAGGACCAAACCACAAATAGGCGATTGACAAGCTTGAGGACAGATTGGAGCAGGAGCACCGCCAGCGGGGGGCTAGAATTGGCAGCGATGGCTTCACAAGAGAAGATTCGGTCGAACCAACGAAGAAAGCACAACCTTAGTATCGACACTAAACAATGATCGACTCTTGATATCCACAAGCCACAAGCTAAGTTGATTAGAGCAAAGTTCAGATATAGAGTAGACCAAAAATAGAGTTTAGAGATAGGTATTTATGGAAGGGACATTGCTATTATACATAGAACTATACTACATACAGTCGTCTTAGAAATTTGCTGAAACGTATTTCATTGTCTATTTCTTTAACCGGATATTAAGCAGTAAAACGGGTGATTCGAATCCCTATGATTTACTCTTGTTTCTCCCATTGAACAGATCAAGCTTATCGCAACTTTTTTATTTTCTCCACACTTTTCAATTGTGCAAGATTATGAGCAGCGGGAAATACAGAGCGTTCTACATCGAGTTGCTGTGAACAGCAAGGCTACAAGGATATTGATCCCTTTTTCTACCGGACTATCAGCTAACACTGTCGTCATGCCAGAGGAGCAGCTGGTGGATCGCAAGCCCGACCAAGCCAAGTACATCTTGATGAATTACAAGGACTACCTGGAATTCAAACAGAGCAAAGTACTTGATGGGAAATCGTGGGTGAATCAAGTAAAGATATGATTTTGTGCAGCTTACTGTTATGCTGTATTATTTTAAAAAGACGTGTGATTGTCTACTGCTTCTAGAAAGTTTGGACTCTTTGGAGAGCGACCTCATGGAACGTTTAATATTATGTGATGCAAGGTGCAAGAACCATACAGCACTGATGTATGTAAGCTGAGCCTTTCTGTGATGTATTTTATTGACATTATAAATGGAAGTGAGAACTACATAATGTCTGATCAAACACCATAAGTTTGCATTACTATACCAAATTATGATGGTACGTCAGTATAAGCAAGCAAATTTACCAGTCTAAATTTTCACTGGAAATGGCCACTTCATTGGGCTAAAATATTAGGTATTCACCATAACTCGAAAAGATTGGAGACGTTCAACTTAGTCCTTTCATTACTCTAAAAAATGCCTTACTCATTCCCAAATTCCAATTTAACCTAATCTATGTGTTGAAACTTTGTGAACACAACTCCTGTCAACGACACTCATGTACAAGGGATCTCCTGCGAAGGGGAAGAAACCGGATCCAAATCATGGGTAAGGGATACCCGTTGGACTTGAACCGACCTGAATCAGGTACGGCCAACCCATGTCGGATGCCGGGTTGTGCCTAGTGGCAAAAGTTGGGCCTCCTCCTGACCCGAGACTTGGTCCACTATTTTCCGCATGAGCCTTTTCCATAGGGCCCATAATGCTTTGGGCGGGCTGGACTTGAATAGGGATCCACTGCACATATGGTCCCTGAAAAAAATGCCTTGCATTGGGCTGATTTGGGTCCTGGAGCCCTTTGTTGGGCCGTATCTGGCCCCCTCCTGCAAGGTTTTCATCCTCCAAGGGTGATTACTGATCAGAGGGAAAGTTTTCTATTCCTTGATTGTTGGAAAAAAAACTCCCGAGTCCTCGATCATTCTAGACTTTGAAGCTTGATTTTTGGGCATGGTTTCTCCCTTTGTGAAAAAGGTATGAGCAAAAAAATATTTTTCACAAGTTTTGTGTGAAGAAAGTTGAAGGTTGAAGAAATTATGTGGTTTGGACAATAAAGGACAATGGAAAAGGCTTTGAGGCTTGGGAAAAAATCAATATGCGGAAGCTAAAAAGAACGCTTTGATACCATGTAAGAAAAGTGAGTGAAAAGAAATATAAAGATATTGGGAGAAATACTACCACCTGAGGTGGTCCAGTTGGATAAGTGCTCCCATGATCCTCTGCGAGAGGAGAGGAGTTCGAATCCCGCTGGCTGCACAGGTTCTTAAATGCGACGTCGGGGTGGTGGGTCCTCCACTAGCGTCGCCCCAAGGTTTACCCCCTATTACCTCGGGCCTGTCGGGCTATCCATGTTGGTACGGTGCGCGGGTTCCCCGGGTCATCAAAAAAAAAAATATTTGGAGAAATGTATTATGTATTGCTTTCATTGATTAATGATGTACAAAATGGGTCCTATTTATAATAAGCAGTAGCAAAACTATCCAACGAAGAAAAATATACAAAATAGAGAAAAAAAGATTTCCTAATGCAGAATATTCTAATTTTCTATCAATAGACTAATTAGCATCAATTAAAATCGGCATCATTGATGCTACAAGATCAATTAGTTGGCAGTGGTATCTTCAATAGTTACTGATTATTTTATTCTTTAAGTATTTTATTGTCCATGTGTACATTAAAGTGATTGATGGTAAGTTTGAAAGAAGGGCAAAAGGTATACATTGCTTGGCAATGAACAAGGTGAACGTTGTAGTTCTCGAAATCAAAATCACTTCTTATTAGTAGAGAAGTTACATTTGACGAATTCCTACTACTTCAGGTAAGAGTGATAGTGATGATTAATTATAAAGATCTGGACAACGTTAAAACTCAAGGTAGAATTGTAATGAAAAATGCCTTAAGTAGTGGGTACTTGCACGGTCATCAATAGAGATAATGCTTGTAATGAGGCGAGGCTGTAAAGTCAACAATTGCCATAGCTACTGAATTTGACAAAGTGCGTGAACTACATCATGAAGAAGTTATAGGTGCTTTGAAGCTAATAAATCTAGTAGTAAGATTTGTGACTTTTTTTTAGTTAGATTGAGAGATTGTTTCAGAAGGAATTATAAAGGCCAAACACCGTGTGAGTTATTTGGTGCAATTATACTTCTCCCTTACCTAAAAAGTACAATTTGAGGAGAGTTGATCTAGCCCCCAACATATGTTGCCCCTGTATCTCAAGTTGTCATAGAACAGTTCATTTCTTCTTTATCCAATATATAATGTGCTAAACAATGGGATAAGTACACTAGAAGTGTCATAACTTTCCTACAATACTCACTTGAATGTTATAATTTTTGTTTCCACTTTTTTGAGTGCCACAAATTTGAAAATTCGATCACTCAAGTGTCATCAACAATTTGTTTGGTTAGAAAATTTGACGTGGATGAGGTTGTCCTATGTAACATCACTGGTGCTGACATGGACAATTAAAAAAATAAAAAATAAAAAATCCATGTCAAAATAGAAAATTAATAAAAAAAAATTCATGTTTGACGATTTGTCGGAAATGACGTTCAAATAATTGATTTTACTTTAATGTGGCATTTAAGGGAGGAATTTTTTTTTTTGGCACTTTCGATGCCCTTAAGCATTTTTATTTATAAGTGAAAATGATGGGAAGGGATAATCAATGCAACTATCCCTTTCAACTTTGCCACAGGAGTCCCACGCAGATGAATGACTTGCATTATTTAAATCTTTATAATACATATTAATAGAAGTGGGTACCATATATATAAACTACTTCTCATGATGAAGCCCATTGCATATAAAATCCAAAATATTTAAATTTAATTTTCAACGTAAATTAAAATATCATCAAAACAATTTACGTACTAATTAATAAGCAGTATTAATTATAAGTTACCTCCTTCGCCTCTCCTTTTTCCCAACCTTCGTACAGCCCCTTATTCTAGAAACTCATCATACTCTCTCCGTATTTTACTCGCATGAACTCAAATATAAATAAGTAGGTTATCTTTAGCATTTAAATGAGCAACTGTGTGAAAATGATAAATGCATAAAGGCTCTCACTTTTTCCGTCCATTTTTTTTTTTTTACTTTCGATGCCCTCTATTATCTTAAATTGACCATAATATCACTTGCATGTCCAAGATTTAAGATCATTTCTCACATTTTTTTTTCTTATCTTTCTTTGGAAATTTTGATGTATATTTCATTTAGTCTGTCATGCTTTGACTCTCAACTCACTCTCAGGTTTTGTCTTACCTCTTTGGAAAGTATGGAAATTAAACCCCACACTTGAAACTAAACGTCCCTACCTCCAACCCTTTGAGAAGATGGAGAATCGAACTCCTCAACTCCCCCTTCCCATGCGGGAAATATGGCTAGTGGGGTAAACCCTAGTGACCTTAAACTTTCGGGTGATATTTGAATGTAGCTTTTTCTGCTAATTAGCATAGAAAATTGCTGTCATGACATCTAGTTATCATTGGCCGTCCAAAGTGGTATGCTAACATAGGCAATTTGTTGATTTCCACGTCGCAATTTCCAATGACAACTGGCAGGAAAGATTATACTTAAATATTACGCAAATGTGTAGGACTATATTGATAAAATTGGAAAGTTAAAATTGAATTGACATTCATACAATAGGTTTAAGACTAAATTGTTGATTTTCCCATATACTTAAATAATCACTCCTTTAATGGATACATGTATAAGCATTTTTGGGTTAAGCACTTTAGGAGTGTCAAAACTTTCATACAGCACTCACTTAAGTGCCACAAATTTGAAAAATCGATCACTTAAGTACTATCGGCAATCTGCCTCACTAGAAAATCCAACATGGATGCTAGTTGTCCTACGTGGGCATCATAGGCGCTAATGTAAACAATTAATAAAAAATTCAAAATTAAAATAAAAAACCACATTGAAATGGGAAATTAATAAAAATATCCACATAGGAGGATGTGCCAAAAATGACTCAAATAATCGATTTTTTACTTTAATGTGGCACCTAAGTATATGAAAAAAAATTTATGGTACTCACTCCCTCTGTACTTATCTCGTTAAACAATTATGTTGCCACAAAACTTATTGAGATATTGCAACCTACGGTAGGGAACTTATTCCCCCAAGGGTATGTATCGTTGGTGAAGCCCTCACAACAGATGAACTATGTTAGGCACCTTGAAGCACAATTCCTATTAAGTGATGAGTAGAATCTTTTGTAGACAACTTAAATATGGTAAGGTATTGTAAGAGGTAGAGTAGCTTCGTTGTTATGATCCACTGAAATTCAGCCATTGTCGCCTCAATTTGTCCCTTCCCCCAAATCCTAACTCCACAACCAATAAATTCCTATTCCCCAAACTAAACTCAAGGGTCGTCATCCATAAGAAGCCGCCAAGTTCTAAGTTCCGAGCATTCTGCATTTATTTACAATCAATCAAAACATGTATACGATAAAAGTGATCTTAACAATATTATGTTAGTATTTTCCAGTACTATGTATTGAAGCAACTTGAGAGCACCCATGACACCGAATAGTGAATACTCCTCATGCACTTGTTAAAACATGCATTATAAGAAAATTCAATTTTCAAAATACTGATTTCGCATTATACTTAAATAAATTTTTTTGTCAGATATTATACTAAAATAATTAATCCATCGAAAATTGTTACAGTTCCTTGAATACTTATTTTACAAGTGTTTCGAAAGTACGCTTTGATAAATTCCTTAATGTGGTTATATAAATAGATCATTTTTTGACATTGTGGTGCTCTATAGTTGCTTTGTCTTCTTTTGTACGGGAGGATGGTAACTGCATGATTATTTTTAAAATCTTAAAGCAACCAACTGTTTTGCCCACATAAATTTCATACTAGATAACACAATCCTATATAAAAAAAACGCCACATCAGAAATAAATAAGTGAAAATAGATAAAAGAAAAGCTCGTCATTTACCTTATATTAGGCTGGTGATTTGTTATAAAATGTCTCAAATTTGAGTTTGCTTGACAAAATCCGGCCCAAATAAAATGTTTCTTGACGGTGGAAATTGCAAAGAAAGGAAGGTGGGCACATTATTTCTTCACTGGAATCGGTCGAGCCATAAAAGAAGAGGAGAGTAGATTTGCGTCAGAGGAGGGAGAGGAAAGTGCAAGATGTTGACCGAATCTCACCTTAATTTTGCTTCCTTGTCCGGTACGTACGTGTAGCTTTTTTTTTTGGGTCGAAACGTGCGTGTAGCTTATCTTCAAGGATTTGGTGCACTTCTCTTCCCCAGGCTGTTATTTAAATCTCTGTTTTTCGTGTATCATGCTTGCGCATATATATATATATTTATTGCAAGTAACACCGCAATAGAGCCTTGGAGAGTCGCGCATCGTTGTCTGTGCTAGTCCTAGGTGTGCCGTTGTTGACAATAGAGCCTTGAAGCATTGCTTTCTGTGCCAGTACGAGGTGTGCGCCAGTGCCAGGTGTGCCATCGTTGACATTAGGGCCCGGAGCGTCGCTTTCTGTGCTAGTGCTAGTTGTGCGCCGGTGCTAGGCGTGCCATTGCTGAGAATAATGCCGTCGTTGTTGGCAATAGAGCCTTGAAGCGTCGCTCTCTGTGCCAATGCCAGGTGTGCCATCGTTGACATTAGGGCCTTGAAGCGTCGCTTTCTGTACTAGTGCTAGTCGTGCGCCAGTGCTAGGCATGCCATCGTTGACAATAAAGCGTTGAAGCATCGTGTTTTTTGCGCTAGTGCCAGGTGTGCCATTGTGGACGAAGAAATATTGAAGCGCAATTTAAGAGTATTTGGCGTGGGTTTCTTAGTTGGTTTTGCTCATACGATTAGAGCGAGAATTTTTAGTATATGTAGCCGATTAAATTATTATGATGAGAATTTGTATATAGTTCTTTTGTGAGAATAAAAAATTATTTCATGATAAATTTGAAGCTAAATACTAAAAATATTTGAATATGATTGTAATTTCTGTTATATCGCTTGATCTACATATAATTTAGTACTACATTTCCTATAGGCATATATCATTACCACAAAATCACGTAAATTTAATGTTTGAAAATTATTTTCTTATTCTGTCTATTTTAGTATACAAATGCTTGTTTTCCACAACAATTCCCATTGAAAATTTTCAAATGATGAATAGTTTTCTTGTTAAAAAAGTGCAATCTATATAGTGGAAAGTAGTAGATAGGGGCACTTAAGGGCGGTTTTCATTTTTCAAGTGCTAAATGAAAATAGCGCATGGATTCATTTAAAGTTAATTCAATCTACTAACATTTTATATGATAGTGGCATTATCATAATTCAATGGGCTTCACATTGAGAATTATTCTATTCTCTTGAACTATCAATTATGTTGGCGTCATTTTATCAATGGCTAATAAATTTATAATGTAGATGCAGGAGTTTTAACGTGGATTTGTCGGTCACTTGATTAATAAAGGGGCCATGCGTAACCATGACAATTTAATTAAATGATTAGGTGATATATCTATCTATTCCTTTTCTTGTTCACTTAAATGTTGCTTAATGATACCTAACATTTGACTCGGTTCTTCCCTCTCTCTCTCTCTCTAATGGCGATTTTTTTACCATGTTTTACTTGGCAATCATATAACTTTATTCCTCCCATCAAACGCAAAAGGGTAGCCCAAGTCCATCACATCAAACTTGGAAGTATCCAAAATTCAGAAAATGAGCAAAATATGATAGAATGACAGCGAAAAGAAAATTAACAGGTGAACTTACTATGTGAACATGCCCGAGTTAGTAATACTCACTTTTATTTTAGGGTTCTTTCTAATAAGAATATCTAGGAAGAAGTCACTAAGAAGTACAAGCCACAATGTCAGGATCTTGCTTGAAAAGATCCTCCATTAAGCAAGAAAAGCTTAATAGGCAAAATATAGTGCTGCTGAAAGATGTAGTTGGTGAAAAAATGCCACACTTGCTAGGGAAAGCGCAACTGACTGAAGGAGCTCAAACAATTGCGATCAAAAGAAGCTACCAGTAAAGTGACTTGTTTTGTTGGGTAAGCATTGCCATTCGATGTGTGATCCAAAGTGGTGTATCAATGGTTAAGAAAAGCGAAAGTGGGGGACAATGTCACATTTCATGATTCTCCCATACTCATGAACCCTTGTGAATGGAGCTTGGGGTTAGAGGGGAAGAAACAATTGATCCATGGGAGTAGAGTTAGGTGATTAGTGTTAGGAGTTCTAGGATAGAACGAATATATCTCTATGAAGCTCTAAAAGGAGATTGGCCTCCCATGTACAAATTGGTTGGGAACCAATGCCGCTCTCCTGATAAGGTCATGGAGGGCAAACCATTTGTTGAGCCTAAAGTGATATTAGCAATTATATGCTCAAATTAAGTTGAGTGTGGTAAAACCTAATATGAGGAAATTATTCATTGTATTGTTCTTTAGAACAACTATAGAAGAAAGGTTGGCTTGGTGTTACTGCTCACCAAGTGCCACATGGGCTATTTCAAGGCCAAGGAATTGCCAAGACAATAAGTGCAAACATGACTTCTTCAGCTGTTGAATCCAATGAGTTGGAAGTGATGTTGCACTCATGTCACTAACTTTAAATTGGGCGGGCAATCCCCGTTAAAATTTTCAAATGATAAATAGTTTGCTCGTTAAAAGGTGCAATTGCATAATTTAATTATATATATATTTGACATTTGATTAACTGCACTTTTTTTTTAAGTTCGCAGATTAACTACACCTAGATAGTGGAAAGTGGCTGCGAGTTGCAGTTTTCACTCTCTAGTGTGCTATGTGACAATGACCATGTATTCATTTAAAGTTAATTCCCGCTATTATCACAACTTGGTTTTGAGATAACTTAGTGACCAAAGGAGAGATCTCTCCCTTAAAGAATACTATAAACTATAGATATACGGTATGTCAAGTTTCGCATTGTTATGAAAATGGCACTATCGTACTCTCGCAATTCGATGTGCTTCACGTTGATTATATATAATTCTCTCTAGTTTGGCATCATTTTATCGTGGGCTAATAAATTTCAAATGTGAAACGGGGATTCTAATGCGGATTTTGTTGGTCGGTTGATTAATCAAGTGGTCACGTGTCATTGGCTATTTAGTTAAGTGGTTTGGGTGATAAGATTATCTATCCATTTTCTTATATAAGAGAAATCGGTGCTTAATGACACGTACCATTCGATCACAACAGTGTCATTGCGGCAAAACAGAGTCAGCTTCGCCTCAAATGGATCCCATCTCTCCAGTCACTCAACTACATCCAGAAGCTAGTACTCCTCGGCTTCAAATAACCAGTGCAAAAACTCTAGCTGAATCTTCCAACCTCACTTCCATTCCCTCCCACTACGCCTTCACCACCCCCACTTCCGGTGATCAAGCCGTTCATGCCGACCATGATGACTCCATCCCCGTCATCGACTTCTCTCTCCTCTCCTCGGGTAATCCCGATCAACGGTCTAAAGCCATCTCCGATCTTGCAAAGGCTTGTCAAGACTGGGGCGTCTTCATGGTACACATGTTCCTAGCTAGTTCATTATTTGCTTCATAGAACTTTTCTTTTTTTAGAACTTGTCACGAACATGTGAAACAAACGGTCGGTATCTTTGATAAGCTTTCGCTTGTCAAAGTCGTTATTAATACTTAAAAGACACAAGGATACACCTCAAGTGTCAAAACTTGGTACGGGTGGACACATATGTATTAAAACTTTCAAACTATACACTTGAGTGCAACTTTATTTGAAAATTGGAACCTTAAAGTGCCAACTCTAGTGAAACTTACCAGACATCTAATGTAGGTGGTGACCTTGGCCGCAAGGCCTTGCCCTTGATCTGGCTGAAGGCCTAGCAAACAACCAGGGTTGTTGGCCAGTGGCTTGAGGCTCGTGACCCTAGCTGACCCTCACCCCACCGTCGTCGACCCCTTCTAGTGATGGTGGGGCAGCGGCAGTGAGGGCCTCCATAGCCCTAGATCTGATTCTTTTTTACTTAATTTAGTTTTTAAAATTCAATTTTTTTAATATTTATATTAAAAATCAAAATTGTACCAAAACGAGATCATTTTTTTGATTATCTAGCCACATCAGTGCCACGTGGATATATATATTTTATATATATATATATATATATATATATATATATATATTTAAAAATTACCACATTAGTTAAAAATCTCACCGAAAAAAATCACATGAGTTGTTTGGCCGAAAATTTTCACTATTGGCACTTAAGTATTTATTTCTTCTTCGATCTTGACATTTATGTATATACTTTGGAAGTTTTGGTACTTATATATCCACCTGTATCAAGTTTTAAGACTTGGGGTGTCCGTGAGATAAATTGATTTATCTAATTCAACCGATGGTTTCATCATGCCAGAGCTAAAGAGAAATAACAAGAAATTATTATCATGGGTTTTCTTCCTAGAAATTGGGCCAATAACCTCCCTGCTCTTTTGGATTTACTTTGTACTGATACACATGCTGTATTTGCTCAGACTTTTAGCTAGTAATGATATCCTGCTTTCTCGATAAAATATAAATAAATAAAAAAATTCTATTTTTCGTGATTGGTATCAAAGCTGGAGTCATTCTTCGTCATCAGCATGACATAAACTCTCTATACATGATTCGACGGTGTGTTGCTTGCTAAGTATTGATAAGAGCCCTTGGTTGTATATGTGAGTAGCTGATCAACCACGGAGTGCCTGAGAGTCAAATGAAGGCGACGGTCGACGCGCTGATGGGATTTTTCGATCTGACAGAGGAGGAGAAGAATAAGTTTCTGGGGAAGCACGTGTTGGATCCCATAATATACGGGACGAGCTTTAAAGCTTCGACCGACAAAGTGCTCCTCTGGAGAGATTTTCTGAAGATGATGGTGCATCCAAAGTTTCACTGCCCTCCCAAGCCAGAAGGATTGAGGTATCCATTCTCTCTCCCTACGTCGGTTTTGCGTGCAAGTTCTCAGTTTGCGTATACGTACTGAAATTTCTGTTTTCTTGATATCATTTGTCTATTTAGTTCTTTTCTTCTTTTCGTGGGTGAGTGATCATTAGGTTACAAATAGCGGTAATGACAACTATATTTCCTTACTGGAGCTTTGATGCTACAGTCCAAGCAGCAACTCGAGTATAGAATGAAATTACAGAATCTCGAGGTAACAAAAAATTGAAGAGTACGTACTCTTCTCACCATGTCATGCTAAAATAATGTTCAGGGTTATCAATCTTTGGCTTGGTACTTCAGAGTTATTAATGCATCCAGATCTTAGTGCACAGTGTAACAGTCAGGTACATCAGGAAAAGAAAACATGATGGGGAACTTGAACAAATTCTTCTTGGTAACACAAGAATCCGAATCTTCAACTTGACTATTTCCAATCTCTGTCTATGTATAAGACTGTCCACTTGGTTGGCAGATTTGAGTTCCAAAGTTACCTATATACGACACGACATGATTTGGATACCAGATTTGCCATATCTACAGGAAGCAATTGACCACTCAATTAATCATGTGGGATCTGAACTTGAACAACCTCAATCCATCTAATGCGCAAGCTCTTCAGCATCTTTGGTTCCGGTTTGTTACTTTTGTGTAATAGATCTATATTTACCTAGAAATCTGGTAGTCTTGAAATATAGCAATGGAAAGTACGTGATTCTTTTGTTAGGATACCATTATTTTGGATCATCTTGATGTCAGACAAGAACAATTTTGTATGCCTAGAAAAATAAGCAAAGTGCGGATTCAATTTGATAGGGCAAAATAATTGGTAATACCCCAGATAAAAGATAAGAGTGATTCAAAGTCTATACTATACTTACTCTTACCAAGATAAGAGTGATGGAAACCTGTGAAATCCCTAAGGATGAAAAGAACTCCACCACGGCATTTCCTCTGATAAATGAGAGCACTATTTGTTGCAGTGAAGTTTTAGCAGAGTACACTGGGGAGCTCCGGAAATTAGCCAGGGAATTGCTCAAGGGTATATCGGAGAGCCTAGGACTCGGACCAGGCTATATCGACGAGGCAATGAACATGGATTCAAGCCTACAGATATTAGCAGCGAATCTGTATCCGCCATGCCCACAGCCAGAACTTGCTATGGGCCTACCCTCGCACTCGGACTATGGCCTGTTGACCATCCTCATGCAGAATGACATTGGCGGCCTCCAAGTGAACCATGACGGGAAGTGGGTCAAAGTTGATCCCATTCCGAATGCCTTTGTGGTCAACACCGCTGATCAGCTCGAGGTAAACATACAGAAATGCATGTTTTATCTGTCCTGCAAGAGAGGTCCAATTAATTTATCTGTCCTCGGTTTAAAGAAGGAAATTTTTTATACATAGCACTATAGAAAATACAAGTGTCTTAAAAAGTTGCTGAAACGTACTCTATGGTCTTTGTTTCTTTAACCAGATATTAATCAGTAAAAAAGTTGATACGAATCTCTGTGATTTACTCTTGTTTCTCCCATCGAACAGATCAAGCTTATTGCAGATACTATTTTTTTTTTGTTCTTGACACTTTTCAACTGTGCAAGATTATGAGCAATGGGAAATACAAGAGCGTTCTGCATCGAGCTGTCTTGAACAACAAGACTACAAGGATATCGATCCCTTTTTCTATTGGACCATCGCCTAACACTGTCGTTGTGCCAGCGGAGCAGCTGGTGGATGGCAAGCACAACCAAGCCACATACATCTCGATGAATTACAAGGACTACCTGGAATTTAAACAGAGCAGAGTACTCAATAAAGGGTTGTGCCCAAATCAGGTAAAGATATGATTTGTGTAGCCTATAGCTGTGCTGTATTATGCTAAAAATGGATGTGATTGTCTACTGCTTCTAGTCTGTTTGGACTCTTTGGAAAGCAACCTGATGGAACGTTTAATATTATGTGATGCATTGTGCAAGAACCATACAGTACTGTGGATGTAAGCTAAACCTTTCTGAGATGTATTTTCTTGGCATAATAAATGGAAGTGAGAACTGCATAATGTCTGATTAAACACCGTAAGTTTGTAGTGCTATACCAAATTATGATGGTTGGTCAGCATGAGCATGCAAATTTGCCTGTCTAGATTTTCACGGAATCTGGCCACTTGATTGGGTAGAAAATATCGAATACTCGCTGCAACTCAAAGAACTTGTTTCGAATATAATCCCCTTGACAAAAATAATGATATGTTTCTTGAAGGATAAGAGATGTGTACAATATGAATAAACGGTCAAGATCAAAAGGAACATAAGACGGACGGTGAGCATTAGATATGGTGGTTAATCAAAATAGGAAGAACAAATTTCAATTTGATCCAATGGTGTGTATAGATGGGGAAAGTAAGGTAACCGAAAGCAACCGCTGGATTAATTGACAACCAAGCAATCAAATTTTATCAACAATGCGTAGCATAGTAGAGGAAAATCCCCCTATATTGCCAGCCACCTAAGGACTTGATTGAGCATGCGACGGTTTGCGGTATCATCCATAGAGAGGCTATGTGATTTGCATGTGAGAAAAGCATGTGCACAGCCCATGAACTCCTATGCTATGCGCTTATTCTGGTGCATGATAGTTCATGGAGATGCAATGGAATGGTCGTGCGATGGCACATTATCTTGGCAGGTGATTGGCACATGATCGAGTCTTGTGTGAGGCATGTGACTATTGACAGTGCAAGATGCACATGTGGCCATAAATTTCAAGGCTCGTGGATGCTTGGGATCTTGTCACATGGGGACATGCAATGCTACTTATTTGTTATGTCCAGACCTTATCAGTCTCTCACAATCTTGAAATTATTCAAGTTACTATCCAAGTCCATACTACTCCCACATTCTTCAAAAGCATATTGCTGAGTTCATGGAGCTAGTTTCGAACTTCCATATTATTAAAAATTTAATTCTGGGCTCACCCTACCTTTCGGATCCAATTTTGAACTCCAATAATATAGGAAATTCAGATCCCGATCTTATCTTTAAAGTTCAGGTTCCAAGAACGTTGGAATTGTTAGTTCAAGCTCATCTACCCTCCATGATCACGAATTTCCCTCCGGGCTACTTTCAACTTCACATCTGGTCCTGTAACATGGGTTAGTCCTAAAATCCAAGGAAAGTATCCTAGAAAAAAGATGCAATATAAATATGATGATGTAAATGATATTCTTTTTATGGGTTGGGATCCCTATTTCTCTGATCCAACATATAGGAGAGGTAAAATTTAGTTGTCAACATCTAAAAGACACTACTTGTAGTTTGATTATGTTTGGAAAGTGTAATTTAACGATTGAACATCATACTACAAAATAAAGTGACTCCCACGGAACATTATTTACATCTTGGATAATAACACTTAAGATGGCTGGATTATGATTATTTCATTTGTGATCCAAACAAGCAAATTTGGTAGATCTGTCGGGTCAAATCTTAATTTTTTACCTAATGTGGGTTTGGTTAAATTGATATTTCGTGGGTTAAAAACTTTTTTCTGAAAGTTTGGATGGGTTCATAGGCTTGAGTTACATTTAAGATTTTCCTTCTTTGAGATATTCATCATACACTGAAGCATCTTGAAAGGGGGCCACGTCACTTGTTCGGTCAATGCCATATAAACATGATGCCTTCGCTTGAGAAGATCTCCAAAAAAGAGCCTAAGATTAAACCGATAAACATATTCAATTGAACTCATATTTATTCAAAAGTTTAAGACAATGGTTTATGGGTCAATTCAGATATATTAATTATTTCATTTGCACCATATTACCGATGTAAGACTGCTTTTATCCAGCAACCTCATACATGCACCGTAACAATAAGTAGATGGATTAATGATGACCCTAATCAAAGAATAGAAAATATATTAATTTAAAAAGATTACTATAACTTAAGCTCATACTGTGAATATTTCTCACGTACTCTATTCTATGCAATTTTTTCGTTTTTTTATTATTTTATAATACTGAGCATGAAGCTTAACGAGAAGCAAGACTCAACTCATAGGGTAGAGGGACGGCGGCAGTAGCCTTATAGCGGCCTAGGGTACATAAGGGGAGATTTAAATGGCCTCTCCTTTCCCAGAATTGGACATATAAGAAACATTTTTTGTGTGTGTCCAAGTGATGTGGCACGTAGTCCCCGCCCTAGGGGCCTAGACATTGGGTTTTTCATAATATTAAGAACAAAACTCAATGAAAAGCCAGACTTAGCTTACGGGCTCGAGAGACAGATACAGTGAGCATATATCGGCCTAAGAACCATTCTTTATTATTTCTTAAAGTAAGATCAGTTGTAATTGCCGTCCTTCTATAATTTTATCTTTCATTTTCCACACGCCCACACACATTTCATCATCATCATCATCATGCCCAATTTCTCAAATTACATAAACTCGAGGATAAATGTGTTATTAAATAATTAGCATTATATTTCTACGGAAGTGTTTTTTCTTCGTCTCTTTCGTAAGATTTCTAAATTTTATGTAAATATAAATGAAAATCAGCTTTTTATTCCCTTTTGCAAAAAAAAAAAAAAAAAAAAAAAAAAGTCGACCTATTTTGTTATCCTAAAAATTTTTCGATATATTGTACTACTTATGTTGGATAAATAATTCATATAAAAAAGCAAGCATATGGATAGTCAATTTCATATGGCAAAATCTTACTCATCAATGGCAATCAAAATTGAAGAAAAATTGAGTCACGTGCAAATGCATTTATGCACGTGCATCGGCCTATTATAGCAAATATCAATATCATTTCTCTCTCTTTCTCCCTATGAAGCTCTTTTTGGGTGCATATAGTAACAATTTTGTTCTTAGAACCAATTTCTATTTAGAAATAGTTTTTTTTTTTGTTGCTATTTTTACCCTATATATAAGTTTTTGGGCAAAAGAATACCATTGCGGCATACTTGATTGGGTTTGAGAAATATCAGTTTCATATTTTGATGGGACATCTCTTGTTTTAATCTGTGGTCATACTCCCAAAGAGATGATTGTGCATCAGTTCATGAAGAGGTACATGCACAATAAATGTTTGAGGAGTGACTAATCCTAGTGGTTTAAACCCAAAGATGATGAATTCATGAAGGTTGGAATATATTTTCATGGTCGATATCATGTGAAATGTGCACAATTGCATGTGATGTGGTTTTTTAAAGATGTTCATATGATGATGTCTGTAATTCTCAAGATTTGTACTTATGCAATTTCAAGATACACAATACTCACATGATCCTAATTGTATACATTGCTTATTTTTAGTCACATTCTTTGTAAAAGATAAGTTTGTTACAATTGAGGTTCTTACTGGATCAAATTTTTAAGAAATGGAAATGTTAATCACTCCCTTAATGGATACCTGTATAAGCATTTTTGGGTTAAGCATATTAGGAGTGTTAGAACTTTCATACAACACTCACTTAAGTGCCACAAATTTGAAAAATTGATCACTTAAGTGCCATCAACAATCTGCCTCACTAGAAAATACAACATGAATACTAGTCATCCTACGTGGGCATCACCGGTGCTAATGTAAACAATTAATACAAATTCAAAATTAAAATAAAAAAACCATATAGAAATGGGAAATTAATAAAAATATCCACATAGGAGGATGTACTGGAAATGATACTCAAATAATCGATTTTACTCTAATGTGGCACTTAAGTAAATGGAAAAAAAAAAGTTATGGTATTCACTCCCTCTATATTTATCTCATTAAACAATTATGTTGCCACAAAACTTATTGAGGTTTTGCCAACCTACAGTAGGGAATTTGTTCCCCCATGGGCATGTATCATTGGTGAAGCCCTCACAACATATGAACTATATGAGGTGCCTTGAAGCACAATTCCTATTAAGTGATGAGTAGAATATTTTGTAGACAACTTAAAAAACATGGTAGGGTATTGTAAGAGGTAGAGTGGCTTTGCTATTATGATCCACTGAAATTCAGCCATTGTCACCTCAATTTGTCCCTTCCCCCAAATCCTAACTCCACAACCAACAAATTCCTATTCCCCAAACTAAACTCAAGGGTCGTCATCCATAAGAAGCCGCCAAGTTCTAAGTTCCGAGCATTCATCATTTATTTACGATCAACCAAAACATGTATATGATAAAAGTGATCTTACCAATATTATGTTAGTGTTTTCTAGTACTATGTATTGAAGCAACTCGAGAGCACCCATGACACCGAATGTTATCCAACTTTCATTTCATGCGCTTTATATATATTTAATAGTGAATAATCCTCATGCACTTGTTAAAACATGCATTATAAGAAAATTCAATTTTCAAAATACTGATTTCGGATTATACTTAAATAATTTTTTTGTCAGATATTATACTAAAATAATTAATCCATTGAAAATTGTCACAGTTCCTTGAATACTTATTTTATGAGTGTTCCGAAAGTACACATTGATAAATTCCTTAATGTGGCTATATAAATAGATCATTTTTTTGACATTGTGGTGCTCTATAGTTGCTTTGTCTTCTTTTGTACGGGAGGATGGTAACTGCATGATTATTTTTAAAATCTTAAAGCAACCAATTGTTTTGCCCACATAAATTTCATACTAGATAACACAATCCTATATAAAAAACGCCACATCTTAAATAAATAAGTGAAAATAGATAAAAGAAAAGCTCGTCATTACCTTATATTAGGCTGGTGATTTGTTATAAAATGTCTAAAATTTGAGTTTGTTTGATAAAATCCGGCCCAAATAAAATGTTTCTTGATTGTGGAAATTGCAAAGAAAGGAAGGTGGGCACATTATTTCTTTACTGGAATCGGTCGAGCCATAGAAGAAGAGGAGAGTAGATCTGTGTCAGAGAAGGGAGAGGAAAGTGCAAGATGTTGACCGAATCTCACTTTAATTTGCTTCCTTCTCCGGTACGTACGTGTAGCATTTTTTTTATTTTTTCTGGTCGAAACGTGCGTGTAGCTTTTATCTTCAAGGATTTGGTGCACTTCTCTTCCCCAGGCTGTTATTTAAATCTTTGTTTTTCGTGTATTATGCTTGCGCATATATATATTGCAAGTACCACCGCAATAGAGCCTTGGAGAGTCGTGCGTCGTTTTCTGTGCTAGTGCTAGGTGTGACGTCGTTGACAATAGAGCCTTGAAGCTTCGCGTTTTGTGCCAGTACGAGGTGTGCGCCAGTACGAGGTGTACGCCAGTGCTAGGCATGCCATAGTTGACATTAGGGCCTGAAGCGTCGCTTTCTGTACTGGTGCTAGTTGTGCGCCGGTGCTAGGCATGCCGTGCGCCGGTGCTAGGCATGCCATCGTTGACACTAAGGCCTTGAAGCATCGTTTTTTTGCGCTAGTGCCAGGTGTGCCATTGTGGACGGAGAAATATTCAATCGCCATTTAAGAGTATATGGCCGTGGGTTTCTTAGTTGGGTTTGCTCGTACGATTACAGCAAGAATTTTTAGTATTTGTAGCCGGTTAAATTATTATGATGAGAATTTGTATATAATTCTTGTGTGAGACTAAAAACTTATTTCGTGAGAAATTTGAAGCTAAATACTGAAAGAATTTGAGTGTTTTTGTAATTTTATTATATCGCTTTATCTACAATAAAATTTAACACTACTTTTTCTATAGACATATATCATTACTATCGAATCATGTAAATTTAGTACTCAATTTATTTTCTCATTCTATCTATTTTATTGTATGAATGCCTGTTTTCCACAACAATTCCCATTGAAAATTTTCGAATGATGAATAGTTCTCTCGTTAAAAAAGTGCAATCTATATAGTGGAAAGTAGTAGATAGGGGCAATTAATGGAGGTTGTCATTTTTCAAGTGCTAAATGACAATAGCGCATGGATTCATTTAAAGTTAATTCAATCTACTAAAAGTTAATTCGAGCTACAAACACAACTTAATTCTAAGATAACTTAGGTAGAGAGACCAAAAGAGAATTCTCTCCCTAAAAATTACGCATTTTATATGATAATGGTATTATCATAATTCAATGGGCTTCACATTGAGAATTATTCTATTCTCTCGAACTATCAATTAGGTTGGTGTCATTTTATCAATGTCAAATAAATTTATAATGTAGATACAGGAGTTTTAATGTGGATTTGTCGGTCACTTGATTGATAAAGGGGCCATGCGTAACCATGACAATTTAATTGATTAGGTAGTATATCTATCTATTCCTTTTCTTGTTCACTTAAATGTTGCTTAATGATACATAACATTTGATTCGACTCTTCCCTCTCTCTCTCTCTCTAATGGCGATTTTTTTACGATGTTTTACTTGGCTCTCATATAACTTTATTCCTCCTGTTGGAGAAATCTTTCCAGAATATTTTGAAGCTGACAAAACGTTTCTATCAGTCTAGTCTAGATAATTGGAGACCTTCTGTTTAGTGTTTGAAGACTTTCAGATCACCAGACTCAGCCCTCAAGACTCAAGACTCAAGACTATTCTCATTGACAGTTTTTCTAATCCAGTGACGAAGGCAATCCAGAGCCGTAGTATTTGATTGAGGATTTAAGTGCTATCCTCTGGAGAAGATCTCTTGGCTGGATCAATATAAATGATTCTTTTATTCATAATCAAGATCGTTTGAAGATCCAATGATCGACGGAATATTCTTGGAAGGTTCTATTCTTGGAAACGAAGATCCTGATTGTATGGGTGAACAGGATTGATGGGCTATCGTCAGGTTCCTTTAATAGCTCGAATGATCTTCTTGATTGATTCCATCCAACGGGTAGATTGGAGGAATTCCTTTGGTAAGTGCCAACGGGTATGATGGCATAAATGAGTATAAAATGAAGACGTTCTAGTTGCTTTAGTGCATGATTGATAGAGAAATTCCAGAGTCTGAAGCACCTTGAATATTAGTCGATATATTTTGAGCGAAATTGTATACACAGAGAGCGTCTATACTTAGTGAGACCTTAAGCGAGTGTGGTAGATCATCTACACCGAGAAATCAAGGAAGAACAACATTGTAACATCTCTTTGTTCATAGTGGAATCCAGCAATAGGCTGTCAGTGCAGAAGAGTGGACGTAGGCTTGAAATAAGCCGAACCACTATAAACCGCGTGTTCAATTTCTCTTCCCTTCTCTCAGTCTTACTTTGATTATTGTTTGTCTTAAATCTATTAACTGTCTAGTATTGTGCAATTATCGAAAAAAATCTTTTATATACCTATTCACCCCCCTCTAGGTACTTATACTAGCTATATCAATTGGTATCAGAGCTCGTGTACTCACTTTATTTGAAGTGTTTTACTTCAGAGTAAAAGATCCATGGCTAGTATGCTAGCACCAGGGCTGTTGGAAGGGCAAAGCAATACCAGACCACCCTACTTTGATGGAAAGGATTACAACATCTGGAAGAACAAGATGAAAGCTTTCCTACGATCAAAGGATCCTCTGGAATGGGATGTTGTAGAAAAAAGAATTACTCCTACAGCTGCATCAGTCTCTGAAAGAGGGAAAGAAACTGTTGAGACCAGCGGAATGACTCAGGAAGAGATAATCAAGAGACAAACACTCGATGCAAAAGCAATTTACTCTTTATATTGTGCTTTGTCACCAACTGAATATAACAGAATATCTTCTTGTGTTACAGCAAAAGAAGTTTGGGAAAGATTACATATCACTTATGAAGGAACAGATCGAGTGAAGGAAACCAGAATTAACATTCTCCTCGATCAATATGAAGCTTTCAAAATGAAACCAAGATAATCTATAACTGACATGTTTAGCCGTTTTACAGATATTGTCAATGGTTTTGAGAATCAAGGACAAAAAATTTCTGATCCCATAAAGGTAAACAAGCTACTACGTGGACTCTCCAAGGATTGGAATCACATAAAGACTTCAATAAGAGAGACGCAAAGAATTATGCCACTATTCGTCGACGAGCTGATTGGAACTCTTCAGTCTTATGAAATAGAACGAATTAATGAAGACGAAGATCCAAAAGGTAAGAAATCCATTGCATTAAAATCAAATGATGATTCTGATGATACAGATTCTGGAGATGATATGGATGATGAGGAGCTTGCTCTCATGATAAGAAGATTCAAAAAACTGAATAGAAAAGGAAGAAGGTTCAACTCAAAAAAACAAAGTTTTCAAAGACAACAGACCAAGTTTGTTGATGATGGAGAACCAAACAAAGATGTAGTTTGCTTTGAATGTAAGAAAAAAGGACACATCAGACCCAACTGTCCTCTTCCGAAGAAGAAGAGAGGAAAAGCTGAAAAGTTTCGAAAAGCTCTCAAAGCCGAAACCTGGAGTGATATAGAGTGTGAAAAAAGTGATAATGAATATGCCAACCTATGTCTGATGGCACATTCAGACTCAGACTTAGATTCTAGATCAGACTCAGACAGTGAATTTGAAGCAAGTAATTTTAAAATTCCTGTCAAAGTTTCTAAATACATTGATAAACTGTGTTTTAGTCTTAAGACTTCTCTCAAAAGAATTTCCGAACTTAAAAAGGAAAACTCAGCTCTAAAACAAAAGGAAAACGTTTTAGAAGAAAGAGTTAAAAGTTTAGACTTGAATGTTTCCACTCTTAAAGAAAATGAAGATAATCTTTTGAAAGAAAATGTTTTTTTAAAAACTGACTTATCAAATATTTCAAAGAAATTTTTGATAGGGTCCGAAAAACTTGAAAAAATTCTTTCAGCTCAAAGACCTTACTTCAATAAGTCTGGTCTAGGCATGACAGCAGAAACAATTCCCTTGATTGATTTTCCTAAAGTAAAAGAAAGAATTAAGAAAAGACCCTCGAGAGAGGCTTACAAAAATCATTTCAAGAAATTTTTTGTAAAGTCTGTAGGTCGAAATACCCTCAGGTGTTTAAAGTGCAACATTCTGGATCACTTTGAAAAAGAGTGTCCTATGGTTTGGAAACCTGTTAAGAAAGTATGGGCTAATACTGTTTATCTTACTAACACCAAAGGACCCAAGAAAATTTGGGTACCAAAGAAAGCTTGAGACTCTCTTTTAAATGTAGGTCTCCGTCAAGAAAAAGGTAAAGTGGTATCTTGACAGCGGATGCTCAAGACACATGACAAGAGACTCAAATTGCTTCATAAAACTTGTTCAAGTAAATGGTGGAAAAGTTTCCTTTTGAGGAAACAGCAAAGGAAGTATTGTGGGATTTGGAACTGTAAAAATTGGAAATCTCACAATAAGTAATGTTTCCCTAGTGGAAGGACTCAATTACAATCTTCTCAGCATTAGCCAATTGTGTGATACTGGTTTTAAGATCTTCTTTCAAGAAGGAACATGTTCTGGAACCAGTAAAGACTCTACTCAGTCTTTTATGGGTTGAAGACATGGAAATATCTATCTTCTGGATGTGAAACCAAATGAATCGCAATGCCTAATCTCAATTCAAGATGAAGCAAGCTTATGGCACAGAAAGCTTGGTCATGTCAACATGAAGCAATTAGCCAAAATCTCATCAAAGCAGCTTGTTCGAGGTCTACCCAAATTTCCATACCAAAAGTCCGATCCATGCACACCATGTATTCTGGAAAAGCAGGTAAGAAATTCATTTAAGTCAATAAATCATGTCTCTACTAATCATGCACTACAGTTGCTGCATATGAATCTCTTCGAACCAACCAGAACCCAGAGCATTGGAGGTAAGAAATATTGCCTAGTAATTGGGGACGATTACTCCCGCTTTACTTGGGTATATTTCCTTGCAAGTAAGTCCGAAACATTCTCGTATTTTGAAAAATTTGCTAAAAAGGTTCAAAATGAAAAATGATATGTTATCTCAAGTATAAGAACAGATCATAGAGGTGAATTTGAAAATCAAGATTTTACAAAATTTTGTGATAAATCTGGCTTTAAGCATGTGTTCTCCTTTCCATATACTCCTCGGTAAAATGGGGTTGTGGAAAGAAAGAATAGATCTCTTCAAGAAATGGCTAGAACTTTTTAATTGAAAGTAAAATTTCTTCACGATTTTGGGCTGAAGTCAAGGCTAACAACGCGTGCTATATCATCGATAGAGTCTTCTTAAGACCTATTCTAGAGAAAACCCCTTATGAGTTATTCAAATGTAAGAAGCCCATTATTTCATACTTTCATGTGTTCGATTGCAAATGCTTTATATTGAAAAATGCAAAAGATCGAGTTGGTAAATTTGAAGAAAGATCAAATGAAGGCATCTTCCTTGGATATTCTACTTCAAGCAAAGCCTACAGAGTCTATAACAAGGAGAGCCAGTCTGTGGAGGAGTCAATGAATGTCAAATTTCAAGACTCTACGCAAGATGAATCCAGTAGATGAATCCAGTCAGACTCATTATGAAGAGTCTGAACCTGCTCCAGACCCTTCAAAGCTTACAACTCAAGAAACATCTCAGACTCTGGAAGCCAGCATCAAGCTGTCCGTGAAGATTCAAATAAAGAAAGAGATCATCAACCAGACAAATCAACCAGTAACTGGAATTATAAGTCCAGTCATCCCAAAGATCTCATTATCGGCGAAATTAATGAAGGAATTCGCACCAGATCCAAAAGGCATGTAGAGTCTAGTGCTGTGGCTCTCATTTCTGAAATTGAACCAAAGAGCATAGAATAAGCTTTATCTGATGAAAGCTGGATTGAAGCTATGCAAGAAGAGCTCAGACAGTTCAACATTAATGATGTCTGAGAATTGACATCTAAACCAAAAGGTAAAACTGTTATTGGAGCTAAATGGGTGTTCAGGAACAAGATGAATGAAAAATGAAAAGTCGTACGAAACAAAGCAAGACTCGTGGCCAAAGGATATACGCAAGAAGAAGGAATAGACTATGATGAGACTTATGCACTAGTAGCATGGTTAGAAGCTATTCGACTATTACTTGCGTTTGCTTGTTATAAAAATTTTAGGTTATTCCAAATGGACGTCAACAGTGCCTTCCTAAATGGATTTATCCATGAGGAAGTTTATGTGGAACAACCATCAAGGTTTGAAGACCCAAAGAAGCCAGACTTAGTCTTGAGACTGAAAAATGTCTTGTATGGTTTAAAGCAAGCACCTCGAGCTTGGTACGACAGACTAAGTAAGTTCTTAATACATAATGGTTTTGTCAAAGGTAAAGTAGATACTACTTTATTTATCAAAAAGGAAAATAAAAGCTTTTTACTTGTTCAAATATATGTGGATGATATTATTTTTGGATCCTCTAATGAAAGTTTGTGCAAGAAATTTTCTAAGTCTATGCAGGATGAGTTTGAAATGAGTATGATGGGAGAGTTAACATTCTTTCTTGGTCTTCAAGTAAAGCAATTGAAGGAATGAACTTTTATTTATCAAGAAAAATATGCTAATGATCTTGTCAAAAGGTTTGGATTGGAAAAATGCAAAAAGACCGACATACCGATGTCAAGTTCTTTGAAGATAGACAAAGATGAAGAAGGGAAGAAAGTTGATCAAAAGCTGTACAGGAGCATCATTGGTTCACTTCTTTATCTTACTGCTTCTAGACCTGACATTTTGTTGAGTGTTTGCATCTGTGCTAGGTTTCAATCAGATCCTAGAGAATCCCATCTCAATGCTGCGAAACGTATTATCAAATACGTTGCTTCATCTTCAAGCATCGGTCTTTGGTATCCTAAAAAGGGAGACTTTAATCTTCTGGGATATTCAGACGCAGATCTGGCTGGTTGCAGAGTTGATAGAAAGAGCACTTCAGGAACTTGCCAGTTGCTTGGAAGTAGGACAATGTCTTGGTTTTCAAGGAAACAAAGCACTGTGGCTCTCTCAACAACAGAAGCAGAGTATGTAGCTCTTGGAAGTTGCTGTTCGCAAATTCTATGGATAAAACAACAGCTATAAGACTTTGGAATTGAAGACTCATGCACAAAGATTAGATGTGACAACACCATCACAATCAATCTCACTAAAAATCCAATCCTTCACTCAAGAGCAAAGCATATAGAGATTCGACATCATTTCATTAGAGATCATGTTCAAAATGGATAAATCTCGATTCAATTTGTTGATTCAAAAAATCAACTAGCGGATATATTCACAAAACCTTTGGAGAAAAATCAATTCGATTTTATCCGTTCCAGACTCAACATTTTGAAGCTTGAGGAAATTAAAGTCTAGAGACTCTCCAATCCTCAGACTCAGACATTCATGGCTATAGACTGTAAGTTGTTATTATATTCAATCTCGAAAGGTACGATCTTTAGATCAATTAATTTATAATTTCCGTAAAAAAAAATGGAATCTTGTCTTTTCAAAAGGATTAACTTCTATTTGGCAGTTATCGATTTAAGAAAGAAGTGTCTGTTCACTTTCCTTTGTGCCGATTGGTTTTTCTTTTTTTAAACTGAGTTATATATATATAGTTTTCCTCGCTTAAACTTCAAAACCCTAAAAAGGCATTCTCCTCCCAATCCTGTCTCTACTTCGTGTTCATCTTCGAGAAAGTTATCATCTTTTCTTGGGAAAACGAGTAAAGGAATCTTTCAACGACAAGGAGGGATGTCTTCTTCGAGGAAGTCTTCAAGAATCGCGAACAAGGGACCACAGAGAATGAGGGAGGGGCCTACCCATTTCGAACTCACCGAAGAAGAAGATTTACCGAGTTAGCAACAGAGCCCGATTCACTCTCCACCACGTCACTCAACACCATCTACCCCACAAGGTGCGGGTCAACAACCAGAGGAAGAAATAATCGAGGACACAGACCCTGTAAGAGTCCAAAAACCCTATTTTATTTACAAGTTCTATTGTGCGTTGAAGAGCACTGGGACTCTGCTGAACTACGTAGATGATTTCCTTAAAGATAAGAATGATGGGAATGAGTATATCTTTTTGCGACAAATAGAGGATTTGGGAATTACTCCCAAAGGAAAGGCTGAGGAAGCACTTGCGAACATTCCAAGTGACCCTCGTATATCGGTACAGAATCCGACTGACGGGAACGATGATGATAAAATGTTCAGTGAATTTCAACCTAGAATGGGTGTTGCTGCGAAGGTGAAGGGAAAAAGGATGGATTTGTTTAAATCGAAGGAACAGGAGAATCTGTTCTTCAGATTGTTGAAACGAGGGGTGATAAACCCTAGAAGTGTTGATTTCGATTTCTTGGATGCCATTAATGTGAACTTAAGGGAGAAGTTCAATCTGCTTCAACTTGAGCAATTTTGCTTCGATACCACAGACGGTTATGCGCAATTGACAGCATACTTCTATTCAAATTTTAGCTTTTTAGATGTGAATAGAATATCATTCAGTATTCGAGATCAAGTCTATGTGGTAGATGTGGACATGTTGCCAGATATAATTGGAGTTGAGAGAGGACGCTATCAACCGATCAAAGTTTCGATTGCTCGTGCCACATTGGAGCTTGTCAAAGACAGGGATACAGAGGGAAGAATTACTTACTCAAGAATGCGTGCCATCAACATCTTGCTTCACAAAATTGTGATCAACTGTATCAGGCCAAAGTCTAAATCTAAGACTGACGTGTCCAACTTTGAGGCGAAATTGATGTACGCGATCAATACAGGGAAGAAGTTCTCTCTCTCTCACACTATTCTCTTTCACATGTACAGAGCAATGGTGAAGGACAAGGGCCAATTGCCTTACCCAGGTCTTGTGACCAAGATCTTCAGACACTTAAACATTGAACCTCCACATACTCTTTGTGTTCGACCATGCGACAAAATGGTGGTGGGTTTGAAAATGCTGACAAAAATGCGTCTGAAAGAGCTTGCTAAGGCAATGGAGAAGTTCAGAGTGAAGACTCCAGCATCTTTTGCATCAAAGAGATAAGGGAAGGAGCCCATTGGTGCCCCATCCAAAAAGAAAAGAACTTTCATCTTGGAGGATGAAGATGAAGAGGAAGATCTCACTATCTCTGCATTGATAAGGACCAGATGTTCTGTACCTGAATCAACGGAACATCAAAAGAAAGGGAAAGAAGCAGAGGAAAAAGAACAGAGAGAAGAAGAGGAGCAAGCAAAGAACAGAGAAGCAGAGGAGCAACAAGAGAAAGAGAAAGAAGACAAAGAGAAAGAAGCTGAAGAAGAAGGAGAAGCAGTGAAAGAAAAGTCTGCAGATGAAGCCGGAGAGAAAGGGAATCAAGATGCTGAAGAGCATGACCATCACTCTTCCCCATTTGAGGTCCTCGAGACAGGGGGAGATGGCGAGCAAGGAAGGACTACACCACATGCTGTCAACAGTGAAGGTGTGAGTCGCTCACCAGCAAATCCAGAAGATTTTCAGGCTTCTCAAATGCCTGAAGAAGGACATGATACGTCAATACCAAATCTGCAAGATTACATAGAAGTTTCATCGTCTGCCTTCACTTCATCCGAGAGAGCAAATGCGAGCACATAGACGGACAATACAGCAGATTTTCGTCGTATCCTTGATGTTCTTCTGGAAATGCAGGGTCAAATCTATGCTCTGGACTGTGAACTTCAAGTCATGAAGAATGCTGGACAAGCATCTTCTGTTACCCTGGAGGATAAAATGAAAGACCTCGCTCTTCAAATTCAAGCCAATGCAAAAGCAAAAGAGGTGGCTCATCTATGGGAAGACTTGAAGAGGCTGGAAGGTATCGTACAGTCGATGGGAGATTTCTAGATTGTGTGCATTCCCGAGCAGACTTGACTCTTTTCTCACCTTTTTAATGATGACAAAAAGGGGGAGAATTGCAATTTGAACTCTTTAAACTCTGACTTTAAATTTCTTTTGTGTGTTTGAATGTTTGTTTTTGAGTATGACTTGGGTGTGAACTTGAATTTGACTGACTTGGGTGTAAATTTTGATGCTTGACTGTTTGCATTTATATCAAGTGTTGTTGTATGGTCTTGCTCATGAAAGATTAACCGATTTTCTGTGGATGCAAAGTCTGGTTGATTTATTAATCTTTATGAGATAGCCATATTGCTTGAGTAATGTTTTTGCAGGTCAAAGTTGTTCAAATCTACAGGAAAGTTTTGTCACCATCAAAAATGGGGAGATTGTTGGAGAAATCTTTCCAGAATATTTTGAAGCTGGCAAAACGTTTCTATCAGTTTAGTCTGGATAATTGGAGACCTTCTGTTTAGAGTCTGAAGACTTTCAGATCACCAGACTCAGCACTCAAGACTTAAGACTCAAGACTATTCTCATTGACAGTTTTTCTAATCCAGTAACGAAGGCAATCCAGAGCCGTAGTATTTGGTTGAGGATTTAAGTCCTATCTTCTGGAGAAGATCTCTTGGCTGGATAAATATAACAGATTCTTTTATTCGTAATCAAGATCGTTTGAAGATCCGATGGTCGACGAAATATTCTTGGAAGGTTCTATTCTTGGAAACCAAGATCTCGATTGTATGGGCGAACAGGATTGATGGGCTATCGTTAGGTTCCTTTAATAGCTCGAATGATCTTCTTGATTGATTCCATCCAACGGGTAGATTGAAGGAATTCCTTTGGTAAGTGCCAACGGGTATGATGGCATAAAGGAGTATAAAAGGAAGATGTTCTAGTTGCTTTAGTGCATGATCGATAGAGAAATTCCAGAGTCTGAAGCACCTTGAATATTAGTCGATATATTTTGAGCGAAATTGTATACACAGAGAGCGTCTATACTTAGTGAGACCTTGAGCGAGTGTGGTAGATCATCTACACCGAGAAATCAAGGAAGAACAACGCTGTAACATCTCTTTGTTCATAGTGGAATCCAGCCAATAGGTTGTCAGTGCAGAAGAGTGGACATAGGCTTGAAATAAGCCGAACCACTATAAATCGCGTGTTCAATTTCTCTTCCCTTCTCTCAGTCTTACTTTGATTATTGTTTGTCTCAAATCTATTAACTGTCTAGTATTGTGCAATTATCGAGAAAAATCTTTTATATACCTATTCACCCCCCTCTAGGTACTTATACTAGCTATATCACCTCCCATCAAACGCAAAAGGGTAGCCCAAGTCCATCACATCAAACTCAAATGTATC
Organism: Eucalyptus polyanthemos subsp. polyanthemos; assembly: GCA_017140185.1. Lineage (NCBI taxonomy): Eukaryota > Viridiplantae > Streptophyta > Magnoliopsida > Myrtales > Myrtaceae > Eucalyptus > Eucalyptus polyanthemos. The sequence continues at coordinate 16,666,733 of CM029463.1, read as the reverse complement.
CAAAATTCAGAAAATGAGCAGAATATAATAGAATGACAACGAAAAGAAAATTAACAGGTGAACTTACTATTTGAACATGCCCGAGTTAGTAATACTCACTTTTATTTTAGGGTTCTTTCTAATAAGAACATATCTAGGAAGAAGTCACTAAGAAGTACAAACCACAATGTTAGGATCTTGCTTGAAAAGATCCTCCATTGGTCTGCTAGAATCAAGAAAAGCTTAATAGACAAAATATAGTGCTGTTGAAAGATGTAGTTGGTGAAAAATGTCACACTTGATAGGGAAAGCACAAGTGACCGAAGGGGCTCAAATAATTGCGATCAAAAGAAGTTACCAGTAAAGTGACCTGTTTTGTTGGGTAAGCATTGCCATTCAATGTGTGATCCAAAGTGATGTATCAATGGTTAAAGAAAGCGACAAAACAGCTCACAACAAGGGTGTTGTGGAATTAAGTGGGGGATAATGTCACAGTCCATGATTTTTTCATACTCGTGAACCCTTGTGAATGGAGCTTGGGGTTGGAGGGGATGAAACAATTGGTCTATGGGAGTAGAGTCAGAATGGTTGGTGTTAGGAGTTCTAGAAAAAACGAATTTTTCTCTACAAAGCTTTGAAAGTGGGATTGACCTCCCATACACAAACTAGTTGGGAACCGATGCCGCTCTCCTAATAAAGTCATGGAGGGCAAATCGTTTGTTGAGCCTAAAGTGGTATTAGCAACTATATGCTCAAACTAAGCTGAGCATGGTACAACCTGATATGAGGAAGTTATTCGCTATATTATTCTCTAGAACAACTATAGAAAAAAGGCTGGCCTAGTGTTGCCGCTCACGAAGCGCCGCACAGGCTATTTCGAGGCCAAGGAACTGCCAACTCATTACAATCAGTGCAAACATGACTTCTTCGGTTGTTGAATCCAATGAGTTGGAAGTGATGTTGCACTCATGTCACTAACTTTAAATTGGGCGGGCAATCCTTGTCAAAAATTTTCAAATGATAAATAGTTTGCTCGTTAAAAGGTGCAATTGCATAATTTAATTATATATTTTACATTTGATTAACTGCACTTTTTTTTTTTTTTGTTCGCAGATTAACTACACCTAGATAATGGAAAGTGGCGGCGAGTTGCAGTTTTCACTCTCCAGTGCGCTATGTGACAATAACCCATTGATTCATTTCAAGTTAATTCCAGCTATTATCACAACTTGGTTTTGAGGTAATTTAGTGACCAAAAGAGAGATCTCTCCCTTAAAGAATACTATAGACTATAGATAATACGGTAGGTCAAGTTTCGCATTGTTTATGAAAATGGCACCATCGTACTATCGCAATTCGATGTGCTTCACGTTGATTATATTTAATTCTCTCTAGTTTGGCATTATTTTATCGTGGGCTAATAAATTTAAATTGTGAAGCGGGTATTCTAATGCGGATTTTGTTGGTCGGTTGATTAATCAAGCGTTGACGTGTAACCATTGGCTATTTAATTAAATGGTTTGGGTGATAAGATTATCTATCCATTTTCTTATATAAGAGAAATCGTTGCTTAATGATACGTACCATTCGATCACAACAGTGTCATTGCGGCAAAACAGAGTCAGCTTCGCCTCAAATGGATACCATCTCTCCAGTCACTCAACTACATCAAGAAGCTAGTGCTCCTCGGCTTCAAATAACCAGTGCAAAGACTCTAGCTGAATCTTCCAACCTCACTTCCATTCCCTCCCACTACGCCTTCACCACCCCCACTTCCGGTGATCAAGCCGTTCATGCCGACCATGATGACCCCATCCCCGTCATCGACTTCTCTCTCCTCTCCTCGAGTAATCCCGATCAACGGTCTAAAGCGGTCTCCGATCTTGCAAAGGCTTGTCAAGACTGGGGCGTCTTCATGGTACACATGTTCCTAGCTAGTTCATTATCTGCTTTATAGAACTTTTCTTTTTTTTAGATCTTATCACGAACATGTGAAACAAACAGTTGGTATCTTCGATCAGCTTTCGCTTGTCAAAGTCATTATTAATACTTAAAAGATACAAGGAGTACACCTCAAGTGTCAAAACTCGGTACGGGTGGACACATATGTATTAAAACTTTCAAAATGTACAATTGAGTGCAACTTTATTTGAAAATTAGACACTTAAAGTGCCAACTCTGGTGAAACTTACCAAACATTTGACATAGGTGGTGACCTTGGCCGCAAGGCCTTGAAAGCCTAGCAATCAACTAGGGTTGTTGGCCAATGGCTCGGGGCTTGTGACCCTAGCTGACCCTCACCCCACCGTCATTGACCCCTTCTGGTGATGATGGGGCAACGGCAGTCTTTGTTGCACGAACACGTTACATGTGCTTCCGTGTCGTGTCCGACATGTGTCGGAGCGTGTCAGACACGTCGACACACTCGGACACGCTTGAACACGCGTTGACCGTGTGTCAGATTTGTCGACACGTTGTCAACTTTTGTCGACACGTGTTGACAAGCATGTCCGAAAAGACAATTGAGGGTCGAGGGGAGGGCGAGGAAGCAAAGACAAGGCCACGAGCGACGTTGAGAGACAGTCAGAGAAAGAGCAGAGACTGAGGCGAGGGCTGCCACTCTATGATGTTGCGATGGATTGGTGACGAGGCTGTAGCTGCGAGGGAGGAAGGGCTAGAGACAAGGTGGTGAATGATTGTGATGAGGACCGAGAGCAAGCATAGATCGAGAGGAAGAGGAGAGGAAATGGGTCGTGCGGTGAGGAGGAGGAGAAAAAGTGCTGCTAGGGTTTTGAGAAGGAAAATAAAAGAATAGAAAATGGACTTGGCGTGTTGAAGGGAGGGGGAAGTGACAGGAGGGAGGGGGAAGTGATAGGCTGATAGCCTGTCAGGTGGTGGGGGAGGGAAAAAAAAGAAAAAAAAATTGGGGGTGGTGGAAAGAGATGAGGGAAAAAAAGGGAGTTTGGGCAGGTTGGGGGTTTTTATTTAATCGAAAAAATTATTAAATGTAATTAAAAAGTAATTTTGAGTTTGGGCAGGGGGTTGGGGTTTTTTATTTAATCAAAAAAATTATTAAATGAAATTAAAAACTAATTTTGAAAAATAAAAGTATTGTATGTTGAATGATTAGTGTAAATTGATTGTAGCTTCTTTTTTTTTTAATTAATTAATTAATTATAAATTTGAATCAAATTAATAAAAAATAAAAATATTCATTTACTATACAACGTGTTCCAGCGTGTCGGAATTTTCTATTTTTGAGAAATGACGTGTCGACGTGTCATGTCGTGCCGTGTTGCGTGTCCGTGTCGCGTGTCGATACAACATAATCGATAGTGAGGGCCTCCATAGCCCTAGATCTAATTCTTTTTTACATAATTTTGTTTTTAAAATTAAATTAAATTATTTATATAAAAATCAAATTTGTACCAAAACAACATCATTTTTGGATTATCTAGCCACATCAGTACCACATGGATATTTAAAAAAAAAAAAAAGAATTACCACATTAGTAAAAAATCTCACTCGAAAAAATCACATCAACTGTTTGGCCGGAAATTCTCGCTATTGACACTTAAGTGTTTCTTTCTTCTCCGATCTTGACATTTATGTATATGCTTTGGAAGTTTTGGTACTTATATATCCACTTGTATCAAGTTTTAAGACTTGGGGTGTCTGTGAGATAAATTGATTTGACTGATTCAACCGATGGTTTCATCATGCCGGAGCTAAAGAGAAATAACGAGAAATTATTCTCATGGGTTTTCTTCCTAGAAACTGGGCCAATAACCCCCTCTCTGCTCTTTTGGATTTACTTTGTATTGATGCACATGCTATATTTGCTCTGACTTTTAGCTGGTAATGATATCTTGCTTTCTCATAAAAAAAATAATAATAATAAAAAAATCTATTTTTCGTGATTGGTATCAAAGCTGGAGTCATTCTTCGTCATCAGCATGACATAAACTCTCTATACATGATTCGACGGTGTGTTGCTTGCTAAGTATTGATAAGAGCCCTTGGTTGTATATGTGAGTAGCTGATCAACCACGGAGTGCCTCAGAGTCAAATGAAGGCGACGGTCGACGCGCTGATGGGATTTTTCGATCTGACAGAGCAGGAGAAGAATAAGTTTCTAGGGAAGCACGTGTTGGATCCCATAATATACGGGACGAGCATAAAAGCTTCGATCGACAAAGTGCTCCTCTGGAGAGATCTTCTGAGGATGATGGTGCATCCAAAGTTTCACTGCCCTCCCAAGCCAGAAGGATTGAGGTATCCATTCTCTCTCCCTACCTCGGCTTTGCGTGCAAGTTCTCAGTTTGCATATTGTCTATTTAGTTCTTTTCTTCTTTTTGTGGGTGAGTGATCATTAGGTTACAAATAGCGGTAATGACAACTATATTTCCTTGCTGTAGCTTTGATGCTACAGTCCAAGCAGCAACTGAACCTTTCTTGGTAACACAAGAATCCGAATCTTCAACTTGACTATTTCCAATCTCTGTCTATGTATAAGACTGTCCACTTGGATGGCAGATTTGAGTTCCAAAGTTACCGTAATACGACACGACGTGATTTAGATACCAGATTTGCCATATCTACAGGAAGCAATTGACCACTCAATTAATCATGTGGGATCTGAACTTGAACAACCTCAATCCATCTGATGCGCAAGCTCTTCATCATCTTTGGTTCTGGTTTGTTAGTTTTGTATAACAGACCTATATTTACCTAGAAATCTGGCAGTCTTGAAATATAGCAATGGAAAGTACGCGGTTCTTTTGTTAGGATACCATTATTTTGGATCATCTTGATGTCTGACAAGAACAATTTTGTATGCCTAGAAAAATAAGCAAAGTGTGGATTCAATGTGATAGGGCAAAATAATTGGTAATACCCCAGATAAAAGATAAGAGTGATAGAAACCTATGAAATCCCTAAAGATGAAAAGAATTCCACCACGGCATTTCCTCTGATAAATGAGAGCAATATTTGTTGCAGTGAAGTTTTAGCAGAGTACTCTGTGGAGCTCCGGAAATTAGCCAGGGAATTGCTCAAGGCTATATCGGAGAGCCTAGGACTGGGATCAGGCTATGTCGATGAGGCAATGAACATGGATTCAAGCCTACAGATATTAGCAGCGAATCTGTATCCGCCATGCCCCCAACCAGAACTTGCTATGGGCCTACCCTCGCACTCGGACTTTGGCCTGTTGACCATCCTCATGCAGAATGACATTGGCGGCCTCAAGTGAATCATGGCGGGAAGTGGGTCAAAGTTGATCCCATTCCGAATGCCTTTGTGGTCAACACCGCTGATCAGCTCGAGGTAAACATACAAAAATCCATGTTTTATCTGTCCTGCAAGAGAGGTCCAATTAATTTATCTGTCCTTGGTTTAAAGAAGGAAAATTTTTATACATAGAACTATAGATGCAGATACAGTGTAGGTATTTATAGAAGGAAAATTGTTATACATAGAACTATAGAAAATACAAGTGTCTTAAAAATTTGCTGAAACGTACTCTATGGTCTTTGTTTCTTTAACCAGATATTAATCAGTAAAAAAGTTGATACGAATCTCTGTGATTTACTCTTGTTTCTCCCATCGAACAGATCAAGCTTATTACAGATACTATTTTCTTTTTGTTCTTGACACTTTTCAACTGTGCAAGATTATGAGCAATGGGAAATACAAGAGCGTTCTGCATCGAGCTGTCTTGAACAACAAGACTACAAGGATATCGATCCCTTTTTCTATTGGACCATCGCTCAACACTGTCGTTGTGCCAGCGGAGCAGCTGGTGGATGGCAAGCACAACCAAGCCACATACATCTCGAGGAATTACAGGGACTACCTGAAATTTAAACAGAGCAGAGTACTCAATAAAGGGTTGTGCCCAAATCAAGTAAAGATATGATTTGTGTAGCCTATTGTTATGCTGTATTATGTTAAAAATGGATGTGATTGTCTCCTGCTTCTAGTCTGTTTGGACTCTTTTGAGAGCAACCTGATGGAACGTTTAATATTATGTGATGCATTGTGCAAGAACCATACAGTACTGTGGATGTAAGCTAAACCTTCCTGAGATGTATCTTCTTGGCATAATAAATGGAAGTGAGAACTGCATAATCTCTGATTAAACACCGTAAGTTTGTAGTGCTATACCAAATTTTGATGGTTGGTCAGCATGAGCATGCAAATTTGCCTGTCTAGATTTTCACGGAAATGGCCACTTGATTGGGCAGAAAATATCGAATACTCGCTGCAACTCAAAGAACTTGTTTCGAATATAATCCCCTTGACAAAAATAATGATATGTTTCTTGAAGGATAAGAGATGTGTACAATATGAATAAATGGTCAAGATCGAAATGAACATAAGATGGACGATAAGCATTAGATATGGTGGCTAATCAAAATAGGAAGATAAAATTTCAATTTGATCCAATGGTGTGTGTAGATGGGGAAAGTAAGGTAACCGAAAGCAACTGCTGGATTAATTGACAACCAAGCAATCAAATTTTATCAACAATGCGTAGTATAGTAGGGGAAAATCCCCCTATATTGCCGGCCACCTAAGGACTTGATTGAGCATACGACGGTTCGTGGTATCATTTGCATAGAGAGGCTATGTGATTTGCATGTGAGAAAAGCATGTGCACGGCCCATGAACTCCTATGCTATGCGCTTATTCTGGTGCATGATAGTTCATGGAGATGCAATGGAATGGTCGTGCGATGGCATATCTTGGCAGGTGACTGGCACATGATCGAGTCTTGTGTGAGGCATGTGACTATTGACAGTGCAAGATGCACATGTGGCCATAAATTTCAAGGCTCGTGGATGCTTGGGATCTTGTCACGTGGTGACATGCAATGCTACTTATTTGTTATGTCCAGACCTTATCAGTCTCTCACAATTTTGAAATTATTCAAGTTACTATCAATGTCCTTACTATTCCCACATTCTTCAAAAGCATATTGTTGAGTTCATGGAGCTAATTTCGAACTTCCATATTATTAAAAATTTAATTCTGGGCTCATCCTACCTTTCGGATCCAATTTTGAACTCCAATAATATAGGAAATTCAGATCCCGATCTTATCTTTAAAGTTCAGGTTCCAAGAGTGTTGGAATTGTTAGTTCAAGCTCATCTACCCTCCATGATCACGAATTTCCCTCCGGGCTACTTTCAACTTCACATCTGGTCCTGTAACATGGGTTAGTCCTAAAATCCAAGGAAAGTACCCTAGAAAAAAGATGCAATATAAATATGATGATGTAAATGATATTCTTGTTATGGGTTGGGATCCCTATTTCTCTGATCCAACATATAGGAGAGGTAAAACTTAGTTGTCAACATCTAAAAGACACTGCTTGTAGTTTGATTATGTTTGGAAAGTGTAATTTAACAATTGAACATCATGCTATAAAATATAGTGACTCCCATGGAACATTATTTACATCTTGGATAATAACAGTTAAAGATGGCCGGATTATGATTATTTCATTTGTGATCCAAACAAGCAAATTTGGTAGATCTGTCGGGTCAAATCTTAAATTTTTACTTAGTGTGGGTTTGGTTAAATTGATATTTTGTGGGTTAACAACTTTTTTCTGAAAGTTTGGATGGGCTCATAGGCTTGAGTTACATTTAAGATTTTCCTTCTTTGAGATATTCATCATACACTGAAGCATCTTGAAAGGGGGTCACGTCACTTGTTCGCTCAATGCAATATAAACATGATGCCTTCACTTGAGAAGACCTCCAAAAAAGAGCCTAAGATTAAACCGATAAACATATTCAATTGAACTCATATTTATTCCAAAATTTAAGACAATGGTTTATGGGTCAATTCAGATATATTAATTATTTCATTTGCACCATATGACCGATGTAAGACCGCTTTTATCCAGCAACCTCATACATGCACCGTAACAATAAGTAGATGGATTAATGACGACCCTAATCAAAGAATAGACAATATATTAATTTAAAAAGATTATTATAACTTAAGCTCATACTGTGAATGTTTCTCACGTACTCTATTCTATGCAATTTATTTTTATTTTTATTTTTATTTTATAATACTAAGCATGAAGCTTAACGAGAAGCAAGACTCAATTCATAGGGTAGAGGGACGGAGGCAGTAGCCTTTTAGCGGCCTAGGGTACACAAGGGGAGATTTAAATGGCCTCTGCTTTCCCAGAATTGGACATATAAGAAACATTTTTTGTGTGTGTCCAAGTGATGTGGCACGTAGTCCCCGCCCTAGGGGGCTAGACATTGGGGTTTTCATAATATTAAGAACAAAACTCCATGAAAAGCCAGACTTAGCTTACGGGATCGAGAGACAGATACAGTGAGCATATATCGGCCTAAGAACCATTCTTTATTATTTCTTAAAGTAAGATCAGTTGTAATTGCCGTCCTTCTATAATTTTATCTTTCATTTTCCACACGCCCACACACATTTCATCGTCATCATACCCAATCTCTCAAATTACATAAACTCGAGGATAAATGTGTTATTAAAAAATCAGCATTATATTTATACGGAAGTGTTTTTTCTTCGTCTCTTTCGGAAGATTTCTAAATTTTATGTAAATATAAATGAAGATCAGCTTTTTATTCCCTTTTACAAAAAAAAAAGTCGACCTGTTTTGTTATCCTAAAAACTTTCGATATATTGTACTACTTCTGTTGGATAAATAATTCATATAAAAAAGCAAGCATATGGATAGTCAATTTCATATGGCAAAATCTTACTCATCAATGGCAATCGAAATTGAAGAAAAATTGAGTCACGTGCAAATGCATTTATGCACGTGCATCAGCGTATTATAGCAGATATCAATATCATTTGTCTCTTTCTCTCTATGAAGCTCTCTTTGGTTGCATATACTAACATTTCTATTCTTAGGAACAATTTCTATTTAAAAATAATTTTTTTCTATTTTTACCCTATATACAAGTTTTTGGGCAAAAGAATGCCATTGTGGCATACTTGATTGGATTTGAGAAATATCGATTTCATATTTTGATGGGACACCTCTTGTTTTAATTTGTGGTCATACTCCCAAAGAGGTGATTGTGCATCGGTTCATGAAGGGGTACATGTACAATAAATGTTTGAGAAGTGACTAATCTTAGTGGTTTAAACCCAAAGATGATGAATTCATAAATGTTGAAATATATTTTTGTTGCAACCAAATTTTCGGGTGAATCACTTAGAATTTGGCTAATGGATTACTAAGCCTAAACTTAGCTCGGGCTCTCCAAAGCCCATACCAATTTGTGACTTAAGTTTAAGTTATTAACATGCAATTGATTTTTAACTAGGAGTCGCCACTAACCATTTTTAGTGGGTCGATTAGAAACCCAAGAAAAGTAACGGGAGATTTACTTTACTCATACAAACCAGAGATTTATGAATTCAGGGACTTGATTACGTTAGATTTCTCTAACACCCTTTCGGTACCTATGATATTTTTACTAAGACTTAGACCCTCCTCCATCAATGGTACTCGTTATTGGCGTGAGTCTTGTTTCTTAATCCAAATTTTCAAAAGAGCCGCGTCTGAGTTGTTTATTAAGTTGCCATATTATATGTTGAGATACATACGCACATACATACATACATACATACATACATACATACATATATATATATATAGACTTGCTAAGATTAGTTTATTATTTCACACCCTAAAGGGACCAAGTACAACTGCTAATACAGTTTATTTTCCTCGAAAGAACAAGTACTTTTCCATATCCTAGCAATGCTATCTTGAAGTTCCTTCCATAAATCAGCTCTAGATTACAACTCTTTTCAGACACAAATCTTTCCAACTCCAGATTACACCTTTCTTTTTTATTTTGAAAAAATGTTTAGCAAGTAGCTTGAATTAATTTTAAGCTATTTCTCTAACATGTGAGGTGACCATGTGGGTGTGTAAACCATCAATTTAACATCCAAAGAAAGCAAATAAAAAAAAAAATGCAGGGACTTACCTCGTAGCAATGAAAGCATCTGTGTTATTAAATCAGAATTTACATCAACAGTTTAAATATGATTTCTAATTAATACGTAATTTCTTTTTTTTTTCACTTAATTAATGAGAATCATGCTTTATGCAATCCAATATAACTAAATGACCTAGTTCTAATGATAGGCAATTTCTAATTAGGTAGACCTAGCAACAATCACTAAATGACATGCATTTCATGAATCTAACGCTATATGACGTGCACATGATTTTTTTATTTTTATTTTCTTGATAAGCATAAAATCTATCCTAATATGCAATGACGTGCAAATAATGCCATAATTCTAATGTTTTATTTTTTTATTACGAAATTTGAAATTAAAATTACCAAATAATTAAACGTGCAATTCAAATTTAAAACTAACATCCTAAATGAATGCATTTTTTATTTTTATTTTTATTTTTTAACAAATTCGAAATAAAATCCATATTCTAAATATGCAAGATAACATAAGATATTCTAAAACCAACCTAATCCTAATTCAAATATTTTTTTGGATTTTTCTTTTACAAAAGTAAAATTGATTCAATCAACATGATGGCAAATCAGTAAGGTAGGATCGATATCCACAAATTGGCGAATCATATTTTGCGCATGACATCGGATTGGCTAATTTTTAAATAAATCGTGAATCGAATCTCGGGTGTGAGATCGGATTGACGATTTTACAAGCGATTGTGAATTGGATTTCGGGCGCGAAAATCAAACTGTCAATCCCAAATTTCATAGGCAATCTCATGTCAAGCAATCTCAATCTTACATTAAGGAATAATTATACTAAAAAGAACAAGTAAAAGAACAAGTAAAGTAAAATGAAATAAGGCAAATAAATAAAGGACAAACTACCTAAATTGATTTTTTTGCTTTTTTTCTTTTCTTTTTCCTTTTGTTTCCAAACGAGGGAGGCTGCTATGGTGGGTTCTTGGTTGGGGGTTGCAGTCACCGAAGTTCGGTGCTCCGGTGTGGACCGGCGGCGGGAGGATCGGCGACGAGCGGACCAACGGCAAAACAATCCGACGGTGGACTCTTGTGGCGTCGATCAACGACAGAACAATACTTTTGGGAGCGCGGAGGTGGGAGCAACATCGTAGGGGAGATCGCAGATGGGACAAGGGAAGGAGCATCATCGCGGATCGGCATGACGGTGGCTTCGTCGGGTTGGTGGAGCGGCTTAGCAGCAGCGGCAGCTTCGTGGATCGGTGCGGTGCTCGCTGACTGTCGGAGTCGCAATCGAGGGAATAGATTCACGAGCAGCAGATGGCTAGGCTTTGGGTTGTAGGCGAGATGGGCTGCTGGGCATCGGGGACAGGCGAAGCGATGGTGCGGAGGTGGGAACAGCGTCGAGTCGTCAGAGTAGAGGCGGAGGCATATGATGACGCGGTTGCTGAGGGGGCGTCGCTGGTGACTGTGGCTTGCTGCGGTCGCGAGCTGTTGCGGCAATTCGACGACAGGCAAGCGGCGCTGCAACGAAGGGACAAGCGGTGGTGGCCGACCGGGGCGGAAACGCGATGGTGCAGCTACGGCGATGTGGGCGTAGGGGATCGGCTACGGTGGCGGAGGCGTCGAAGAAGATGAACATCACTTTTTTTTTTCCTTTTTTTTTTCTCTCTCTCTTCTCTGCTCTCTCACGTCACTTACCAGTTCTCTCTCTCTCTCTCTCCCTCCTGCAGACCGGTCACTTTTTTCTCTTTCTTTCTTTTCTTTTCTTTTTGACTTTTCTTTGACAAGAGAGATCCCCAACGTGGCCGTATGTATCAACCTTTGTAGCCTCTCCTTGAAATTCTACGCAAACAACTTATTTATACAGCGAGAATTAGATTTTTAATTTTTTCCAAACTCATATCCACAAAGATTCTTTTTCAAAAATGCAATATTTGTTTTTCACATTTGCTCTATCCAAAAAATTCATCATATCCTAAAAAAATTTAAAATTCCTATTTTTCATGAGATTTTTTATAAGAAAAAAAGGGCCTGGGCCAATTTGCTCGCTTCGTGGACTTAGTCTGGCTTGTCAATTTAAAGCTCAAAACCACTAATTGAAACCCATCTGTCACCGGTCCAATAAATGCAAAAAAATGTAAATGCACCTCAATCTATATACTATGCAATTAATTAATTAATTAATTAATATTTTTTTAGGGGTTAAAATTAATCCCTAATTTTTTAATGCGATAAATGAATAAACGGGTCGCCAAAATTTAGGTGTCAACAGTTGCCCCTCTTTGAAGGTGAGCTCAAAGAGGTTGCCTTCAAAGACAAATTGAGACCTAAATTTTGACTATACCTATGCATTAAATGAATTTTTTTTTTGTTGGAAAATGAATTCCATTTTTAAATGCAATTTATATGATGGATTGAAATGCTAATGCAAATGCATGATGCGAAAGGAAAGGACGTACCTACAGTTACTTATCAATCAGTGCGGTAGAGCATCTTAAAGTACATGATAAATTCCCATTTACTCCACAAGTACCCACTCTCACTCAGGTTTCTTGAAGAGTGTAACATGTAATAGATTGAGACATTGAGATTGAGAAGAACATTCATATCCAAAATGAAATATTCAACGAAAAGAATTGAGACATCCGGCCCTAGACTGAGATGTTAAGATATTTGAAGCTCAAAATACCTAGATCCAGACTAAGGTATAACGAGAAAGATTGAAGAACACTCACATCCAGAGTAAAATGTTCAATGAAAATAATTGAGACATTAAGATCCAAACTGAGATGCCAAAGGAACCTACCTGAAATATCTTACCTTCAAGGAGGGTAGAGTGATTTAAGATAGTTGGTGTTACATGTCTAGGACCCGTATCATTTTACGGTCGCCCAGTATGACAATGTTTGGTTGTGTCTAGGGCCCGTACCATTCTACAATCACCTAAACGGGGATTCACTTTCCAGGACCCGTACCATTCTACGGTCACTTGGATGGAGAAATACCTTTCAGGACCCATACCATTCTACGGTCACCTAAATAGGGAAATTGATGTTGTCTAGGACCCGTATCATTCTACGGTCGCCTAAATGGGGAAATAGGTGTTGTCTAGGACTCGTACTATTCTACAGTCGCTTTGACGAAAAAATTGATTTTCCAGGACCCGTACCATTTTACGGTCACTTGGATAGGGAAATTTCTTTTTTAGGACCCGTACCATTCTACGGTCGCTTGTTACGGCAATAAAAACTGTTTAGGACCCGTACCATTCTATGGTCGCCTAAACGGGGTTTTGCTTAGCTATGACCCAAACCATTTTTCGATCGCCTAGCGTTGCAACATAGATCATCTGACTAGGACCCGAACCTTTCTTCGGTTGCCTTAATCAGACGGAATCAGGAGAAAAACCATTGGGGACAGCTCAATCGAGTGTCGATTAAGAGAAACTTCAGGCTATGGAAGCACGCCGATTTGATATGGGGACTTTGGGCTACGAAAGCACGCCAAGTCAGGAACTCCGGGCTACAGAAGCACACCAGATCTATTAAAATGGACACTGGGCTACGGAAGCATGCCGAGTTGGTAAAAAGGGACCCTGGGCTACGAAAACATGCCAGTCAATATAAAAGACAACTTGACCGAGTCAAGTGTTGATGCACTTGAGAGAGAATATCTGAACAATGACAAGTATTTAGAGTATGGGTAGAGATATACTTACTTGGTGATATCTCTGATTCTTGGAGATATGTCTCTGGAATTTAGATATCCCGCGGAGGTCTCTCACCTCTTGGTAGAAACAAGTTTAGAACATCAAGGATGCACCTTGAATGTTCGTGAAGGCTTCTTATCTCCTAATATCACGAGGCATTTCGAAAGGAACCTGAATGTTAGAAGCTCTTGGGTCTTTGAGAAAACATTACTCGTCAGACATGATTTAGAGCAAAAATGTATTTACCAAAGAAATAAGCAATTAAGGCTATTTCGGAATGCACACTTCAAAATTCACTGAAGTTTTTATTAATTCAATCGAGGTTCATGCATAATAACCTTTCCATCACCCAAATTTCTACTGGAGAGAATCATCGTTCAAGACAATTTTCATGACCTAGATTTTCTAAGAATACTAAATGAAAGACTTTCAGTTAGAAAGGACTTTCACTCCTTCTCATTCAGAAGGGCTATTTTATGATAATTACTCAATCTTTCTATCATCATACCAACAAGGGTCTGAGTATTCTCACAAGTAGTACGGCCTTACCAATTTGAGAGGTCTTTAATAGGGACGGTAATGTGGGCTTGGTCAATGGCTTAACAAAGAGACTCTTCGAGTCAGAAGCAATTGAAAGAACAATTCTATAATCATGTCCGAGTTTACAAGTCAAGAACCCTGCAAAATGAGAAAGAAATAATCTTGCTTGCACTTCTTTGCGAGATGCTTATGAACATATGATCTCCTATGTTAATTCAAGTGCCCTAATCTGAAGAGACTTTGTAAAGGACGTAACGTGTGTTGGGTTCATGAGTTAAGAAATGAAATGATCATTAAGCTCAAAATGTGTGTGAATGGTGAGAGTTGGTGATGATCTTGGCATTGCCACCAGTTTTCTTTTTCATCATCGGGGATTATCTTCATGAAATGCCCTATTGATTGTAAAAATTCAACTTTTGAGCTCTTTGAGTATTGCTCCATCAGGATTCAATTCTTGTAATTGACAATCACCTTATCTTGAATCTCTTTTTCATCTATGGGCATTGGCCTTGCTTTTACCAGGCACATCGCTTTTTCATGCCCCTAGTTCTTATTCATTTTTTTTTCACTTTTTTTTCATGGGATTTGACCTTACTTTTACCAGGCACACTGTTTTTTCATGCCCCTTAGTTCTATTTTGATTTCTATGCATGCGTCAAATAATGACACTCAAACTTTTAAAGATCTTCATCTGCCTTTTGCCTTGCCCTAGTATGGGAGATGATCATCAACTGGGTTTAATAAAACGAAATTGCAGGCTCAAATGGGCTATGCAAAGGATATAAGTATGTAGGATAGAGAAAGAAATGCTCTTCGTCATCCTAAGACACTTAAATTACCACATGAATTCAACGTAATAGCATGACTAGAAGATTGATGCAAGTGAAAACAAGAAAATTTCAATCAATTTTCTTCACATTATGGTGTTGTCTTACCCTCCAATTTGCCTTGGTGTGGGGTGGTTCTTGACAAGGGTAATTTGAAAAGATTTTTCATAAGTGTATGGAGCTCAAAGGAGTTAAGCAATGGATCACCTGTAGTGTTTGGGATAGAGAAATGAATTGCCCTCATCATTTTGGCCATCATATCTTTTGTGAGAGAACTCTTTACCTTGTAGATATGGAACTTCATACACTCATCTCACAAGTGTATAAGTAGGGGACTATGTATAGGATAAGACTTGCCTTTCATCATCCTGACACGTCTCATTCAGCATTCTTAAGCATTGATGTCACTCCATTAAATTGTCTATCTTGACAAATCTCCATATGGAATTAGTGAGCTAAATCAATATGGAAATTCTCTTTTCAAAAGAGTCTAATAACTTTAAGCATGAAAAGCTTTTGTGACTTCAAAACAAACAATTTATCGCACTCAAAACATGGTTTTAAGCATTCATTCCCAAAGGGATTGTCTCAGCAATGGATGTCATTGGATTGTCTCTATCAATGAAAAGTGAAAATCCGCTTTTGCCCCTACACAAAACAACGTGCATGAATAGGATACTATGCAACATCAAAGTAAATGCACATGGAATATTCCTTTTGGTTTGGGTAGAGATTTCGTTTTAGTCTGATCACTATCAAAATCTGTCATGCCCTCAATTTGTCATATGTAAGGAAAAGAACAGAGTGTCAATTCCAAAATTAATTATATTCATGAACACAATGTATCCATTTCATCCAAGACGGATGATCCTCTTTTGACTTGTTCCATCATTTTCTCACGGAAATGAGGAACTTCATTTGGCTTTTGAGAATGACATCTCACACAAATTGTAATGAGATGTGTCACACATCACACTTTGGAATCTAGGTGATCTTCTTTTGACTTGCCCTTGGTTTCTTATTGATATGCAAGGAAATTGCTTGGGACAAGTAAGAGGATAAGTAGTGCTTAATGTCTTCTTCACTCTTGGGAGATGTCATCACAATCAACTAGGAAATGATCCTTTGCCCTCACGTCTATTTTTCCTTTGGATATATGTTCCCAAATCAACAGGAACACTATTGCTGGAAATTGATGCGTTATTTTCAAACGCCTCTCTGTTATACTCTAAGACATTAAGTAAATGAGTTAGAAAAACAAACAAGGGTAACCTAATGCATGCTTTTGGAAATGGCTTCAAAAATGATTTTTTTATAGGAATATTTTGGATGAGGAAGCATGAGAAGCCCAGTCCTCAGAATTTCTCCATAGATGATATTTTCTTTTCATTGTTGGATATCGTCACCAGGTTAGTTTGGTGTACTTCATCATACTCTCAAGATAAAACTTGTAATTTCATTGAAATTCATCAATCAAATTACATTTATTGGAATGAAAAATGTGGTGTTCAATAGAAGAAATTGAAACAAATCCCTAAAAGGCAATAAAAATTCCCACGCAAGGGAAGGTGCATGCCTCTAATTAAATGAGGAAATCAAACTACTTAGGACCATGAATCATGTGTGCTTGAATTCTTCACCCTCCTTGATCTTGTGATGCGAACCCTTCAGGTCAGATATTCTTTCCTCTAGATATGTCACTAATCTTTGCATGGTAGCATCAAATTCGATTACCTCAGGAAAGTGAGATGGTTCAAAAAGTTTTCTTGGCTCTCTTCTTGGATTCACAATTTCTCACTGAAGATAAACCATAGCACTTTTGCTTGATGAAATTAGCTCTTTTTGATCCGTCATTTTAGCTCTCAATCGTGAACATATGGGTGAGCGGGATCACTCATGATCACCTAATTTAAATGAATGGGAACATGTAAGCATGAGGTGCAAATCGAAAGTCAATCCATGACAATGATCTAATCGATTTTTTTTTCATTTTTTTTTATTTATTCATGAAAAGTTCGTACAAGAAGGAAATTTCCTAAAAAAAAGAGCTAGAAAAATAAAAACCATAGCAAGACCAAATTTACTAGACATGAATTAAAAATAAATTCTCCATTTTCTTTTCAAATGATTCATTGCATGGCAATTTCCTCATTTCATTTTTAATTGATAAAGGAATTAAAGCAATGATTGACCCAATTGTCATAGACCGACCAAAAGTATGAAAAAGTAAGTAAATTGCATAGTGTAGGGATAGAAAACTTACTTCACCAAGACAAATCGATGGCAATCACATAGACATGTGCATGATAAGTGGTTCGATTTCTAGTCTATAAGGCTTCTCAAGGTGGAGCCATAAGGATGATCAGATTAGCCATGGGCTTGTGGACTATGTCGGGCCTTCATGACTCCGGCTTGGTCAAAGAGCCAACCCGGGTCGCGAGCAAGCGGATCGAGGTGGGTACTCTTGACACCATAAAAGAAACTTCGGGATTGAGATGGGCGACTTGTACCGCGAGCATGCGGTCGGAGTGGTATCCATCTCAATACCATCCTAAATGATCCTATGCGGCCTGTGACATCCGGATTTTCGAGTTTTAATTTCGACTGGATAAATAGAGCCGTCTTCGTTCAATTGAAGCCAGAGATTGTGAAATTGGGATGCAAGTACGCCACAGTGGTAAGGAAAAATACCAATTTGATTGATGAGGTGTTGAATGAATTAATAGGAGTCAATTTGATTTAATTCAAGTGGGATTAAGATTTAATTGGAAGAGAATTAAGTGGAATTGAAGACATTGTTGCACAAGTTTTAGGCCCCGGCGGAAAATGGAATTGCACCCATTGGAAGAGGTTGTGGGAGATAATGGAGTGTGATGTCATCCTAGGTCATGGTGGGCCATTTTTGTTGAATAAAAGAAAGAGAAAAAGAAAAGAAAAAGCCCCCCCTTCTTCTCTCTCCTCCCTCTCTTCTTCCTCCCAACCGTGCGACTCCTCCATCTCCATCTTCTTCATCTCCTTCTTCTTTGAAAACCCAGCAACCAGCAAGTTGGAGAAGCCGCCGCCCCTCCGTTGCTCGTCGCCGCCGGTGCCATCGCCGCCTCGCGCAACTGCGCGACGCCCCGCGCCCGCGCGCGCACCTCGCCTCGCCGTCCCGCTCGACCCCGCCTCACCGCGCTAGCCGCACGTCGCCGCCCCTTCGCCATTTGCTCGGCCTCTCGTCGCCGTCGCTACCTGCACGCCGTCGTTGCCGTCGCCGCTGCCGCACGTCTACCCCGCGTCGCTCGCACGTCTCCGCCCCTTGCTGCCGTCGTCCCTGCTTCAGCCAAGTTCCAGCAGCCATTTTCAGATCTGGTGGAGCTCCGTCGGAGCCGTCTAGCCCACCTCCGGCCATCGTGAAGCCTCGCCTAAGTCCGGTTTAGCTCCTCCGCCATTCCTCCACCAATTCCGGCCCCGGATCTACCTTTCCTCGGCCTCAAACTGCCATGGACAGCAGCTAAAAAAAAAAAAAATGGGTATGCAGTGGACGTTTGGCTCGTTTTGGCCGTCTTCCCGAGCCCGGATGCTCGGCCCGCTTTGAGGAAAGTCGATCCTCGCGTCGTCCCCTTCGTTTTGGTCCTCTCGGCTCGCTAATCCGGTGAGTTTAGCTCACTAAACCTTGATTAGATGGTTAATGATACCCTAAGTGTGCTTAGCCTAAGTTAAGTAAGCTTGGGTGATTAGTTTAGTTTATTTAATTGTGAATTAGATTAAGATGTTTGTTTAATTTAAACCATGTTTAATTAAAGGCTAAGCGAGTTTATTTAATGATAAACATCGATGTGACATAATAGGGTTTTACTTTTGAATTATTTAATTGTTTCGAAATTCTGGAAATTATAATATTATATTATATTCCGAAATTATTAAAATATTATTATTTATTTAAAAAAAAACAGAAAAATTATTTTTGACCCCGGTTGCTCAGAATTTCGTGCCGATCGCTGCTGTGTGTTCGGATTTTGAAATTGATGGTTGTATATTATAAATTGAGCGTGGATGATGAAAAATATGAATATTATTATTTAATTAATTTTCGGAATAAATTTAATTATTTATTAAAATTCAAAAATTTCGTCGGACCCTAAACTCTCAGAATTTCGTGCCGATCGTTGCTGTGTATGTAGAATTTGAATTTAATGATTGATTGTGGCAAATTGAGTGTTGATTGTGATATATATGGATTTTATTCATAAAATCCCAAGTGTCGAGTTCGGCATTAAAATTGGATTGTTAATGGCTAATATCGTAATTGGATTATGTGAGTGAAATGTAAAGTATGCAAGGATTGGTATCGTATTGTGGTGTGTTAGTTGAAAGGCTCGGGTCGTAGTAGTGGCTAGGCCGACGAGATCCTTATTCTTTTAGAATGCCGTCAAGAGAATGACGTGGCTTGGTCGCAGTAGTGGCGAGACCGACTGGACCTTTATTCTTCTAGAAATGTCGTCGATAGAATGACGTGGCTTGGTCGCAGTAGTGGCGAGACCGACCGGACCTTTATTCTTCTAGAAATGCCGTCGATAGAATGACGTGGCTTGGTCCCAGTAGTGGCGAGATCGACTGGACCTTTATTCTTCTAGAAATGCCATCGATAGAATGACGTGGCTTGGTCGCAGTAGTGGCGAGACCGACTGGATCTTTATTCTTCTAGAAAAGCCGTAATGTTAGTAGATATCTAACCTGCGAGTAGGCTATGCTATTGTGTGGCAGTGAATAATAACTAGGATGCGTGCTAAGTGCGATCGTGATTTATATGAAAGTGATGGCGTTCCAATTGTTTGAATTATTATTACTACCTGAAATTGTGTGATACAAATTATGCTAACCTGCAGGAAGGAATTGAGGCGAGGTAAGTTCTCTGTGTGATGTGGTTAGGCCACCCTTGGGCGTATTTTTTTTTCTAATAGGGGTTTAGAGGGTTGAACTTGCTGAGACGTTGTCTCAGTGGTTATTGAATAACAATTTCAGGTTTCTGGTGGACGGAGCGGCCAGATAGCTTTGGTTGGCCTTGAAGAGTTGGAGAAGTGAAGTCATAAGGATTAGAGATCGTGTACGACTTGTAGGTCGTAGGATGACCTTTTTTTTTTTAGCCAGTCTTTTGTAGACTTTTGGCTCTAGGCCTTCGTCTGTAACTCCGTTGGTTTATGTAAGTGATTGGTTGTGAAATTGTTTCCTGCTTTTCTATCCCGTATTTCATTGTTAGGAGTTTATAATACGTTCCGCTTGCGCAATAATAAATGAATGGGGTCGACGACACTACTTGGGAATGTCGCATTTGCATGACCATGGTGGGATGTTGGCGCGCTCGGGGTTCGGGGCGTGACACGGCCCAAGTCTGGCGGCAAGTTGTGTGTGCAAGAGTGAAGTGCAAATACAAGGCATGCACAATAGTTTATATCAAACAACACTTCAATAACTCGGATTTAAAACATTCATTCTCAACTCCAACCTGCAAGACAAAGGTTAACAATCACTACTCCTCTTATACCTCCCAATCTACAAGAACATTTAACACCTAAATGTTAGGGACATACTTGTGATCCTCACTACCAAACAAGAATATTTTTTCAAAAAGAAAATCGGCCTAAGTCCACTAAGAGTTTCAACTCAAGTCCCCAACGGAGTCGCCAAGCTGTCGAGATCAAATTTTCGGGTGAACCATCTAGGATTTGGCTAATAGATTACTAAGCCTAAACTTAGCTCAGGCTCTCCTAAGCCCATACCAATTTGTGACTTAGGTTCAAGTTATTAACATGCAATTGATTTTTAACTAAGAGTCGCCACTAATCTATTTTTTGTGGGTCGATTAGAAACCCAAGTAAAGTAACGGGAGATTTACTTTACTCCTACAAGCCAGAGATTTATGAGTTTGGGGACTTGGTTATGCTAGATTTCTCTAACACCCTTTCGGTACCTATGATATTTTTACTAAGACTTAGACCCTCCTCCATCAGTGGTACTCGTTATTGGCGTGAGTCTTGTTTCTTAATTCCAAATTTAGGTGTCAACAATTTTCATGGTCAATATCATGTGAAATGTGCACAATTGCATGTGATGTGTTTTTTCAAAGATGTTCATATAATGATGTTTGTAACTCTCAAGATTTGTACTTATACAGTTTCAAGATACACAATACTCACATGATGCTAATTGTATACATTGCTTATTTTTAGTCACATTTTTTGTAAAAGATAGCTTTGTTACAATTGAGGTTCTTACTGGATCAAATTTTTAAGAAATGGAAATGTTAATCACCCCTTTAATGGATACATGTATAAGCATTTTTGGGTTAAGCACATTAGGAGTGTTAGAACTTTCATACAGCACTCACTTGTGCCACAAATTTGAAAAATCGATTACTTAAGTGCCATCGGCAATCTGCCTCACTAGAAATCCAACATGGATGCTAGTCGGCCTACGTGGGCATCACCAGTGACTAATGTAAACAATTAATACAAATTCAAAATTAAAATAAAAAACCACGTTGAAATGGAAATTAATAAAAATATCCACATAGGAGGATGTACTAGAAATGATACTCAAATAATCGATTTTACTCTAATGTGGCACTTAAGTAAATGGAAAAAAAAAAGTTAAGGTATTCACTCCCTCTATACTTATCTCGTTAAACAATTATGTTGCCACAAAACTTATTGAGGTATTGCCAACCTATATTAGGGAACTTGTTCCCCCAAGGGCATGTATCGTTGGTGAAGTCCTCACAACATATGAACTATGTGAGGCGCCTTGAAGCACAATTCCTATTAAGTGATGAGTAGAGTCTTTTGTAGACAACTTAAATATATGGTAGAGTATTGTAAGAGGTAGAGTGGCTTCACTATTATGATCCACTGAAATTCAGCCATTGTTGCCTCGATTTGTCCCTTCCCCCAAATCCTAACTCCACAACCAACAAATTCCTATTCCCCAAACTAAACTCAAGGGTCATCATCCATAAGAAGCTGCCAAGTTCTAAGTTCCAAGCATTCAGCATTTACATACGATCAACCAAAACATGTATACGATAAAAGTAATCTTAACAATATCATGTTAGTATTTTCTAGTACTATGTATTGAAGCAACTCGAGAGCACCTATGACACCGAATGATATCCAACTTTCATTTCATGCACTTTATATATATATATATATTTAATAGTGAATAATCCTCAGGAACTTGTTAAGTGAAAATAGATCAAAGAAAAGCTCATCATTTACCTTATATTAGGCTGGTGATTTGTTATAAAATGTCTCAAATTTGAGTTTGCTTGATAAAATCCGGCTCAAATAAAATGTTTCTTGATCGTGGAAATTGCAAAGAAAGGAAGGTGGGCACATTATTTCTTTACTGGAATCGGTCGAGCCATAGAAGAAGAGGAGAGTAGATCTGTGTCAGAGGAGGGAGAGGAAAGTGCAAGATGTTGACCGAATCTCACTTTAATTTGCTTCCTTCTCCGGTACGTACGTGTAGCTTATCTTCAAGGATTTGGTGCGCTTCTCTTCTCCAGGCTGTTATTTAAATCTCTGTTTTTCGTGTATTATGCTTGCGCATATATATATTTATTGCAAGTAACAGCGCAATAAAGCCTTGAAGCGTCGTGCGTTGTTTTCTGTGCCAGTGCCAGGTGTGCGCCAGTGCCAGGTGTTCCATCGTTGACATTAGGGACTTGAAGCGTCGCTTTCTGTACTAGTGCTAGTTGTGCGCCAGTGCTAGGCTTGCCATTGTTTTTGTTTTGTTTTTTTTTTTGTTTTGTGACATAGAGATTCCGTGCACCGCTTTACGGTGAAGTAAACCCTGAAGGAGCAATAGAGTTACCACCACCCTTGCTGCCCCGAGTGAATCGCTTGATGACACTACGAATCGAACGCGGATCCTCTTGTGAAAGGAACCTGTGCAAAACCAACGACGTCGCCACCATGGTGGTCTAGGCTTGCCATTGTTGATAATAAAGCCTTGAAGCATCGTTTTTGTGCTAGTGCCAAGTGTGCCACTGTGGACGAAGAAATATTGAAGCGCCATTTAAGAGTATTTGGTCGTTGGTTTCTTAGTTGGTTTTGCTCGTACGATTACAGCAATAATTTTTAGTATATATAGCCGATTAAGTGAGAATTTGTATATAATTCTTTTGTGAGAATAATAAATTATTTCATGAGAAATTTGAATCTAAATATTGAGAGTATTTGAGTATGGTTGTAATCTATGTTATATTGATTGATCTACGGTAGAATTTAGCACTACTTTCTTTATAGGCATTTATCATTACCACCGAATCACATAAATTTAGTGCTCGATTTATTTTTTTATTCTGTTTATTTTATTGTATGGTCGCTTATTTTCCACAACAATTCCCATTGAAAATTTTCAAATAATGAGTACCACCGCTCGTAGTGGCGCAGCTGGCTTCGGGCTTCCTTCCCCCTCATGAAAGGGAGGAGTTCGAATCCCAAAGACGTCTTGTTCACACGACTCAAACGCGGTTGGGTCTGTGGTGATAGGCTTAGTCCGCTCCGGGTTTACGTCTAGGCTGCCGGCCATGGCAATTCCCAGGTCATCAAAAAAAAAAATCAAATAATGAATAGTTTTCTCGTTAAAAAAGTGCAATCTATATAGTGGAAAGTAGTAGCTAGGGGCAGTTAATGGCGGTTTTCACTTTTTGAGTGCTAAATGACAATAGCCCTGGATTCATTTAAAGTTAATTCAAGCTACTAACACAACTTAATTCTAAGCTAACTTAGGTAGAGAGACCAAAAGAGAAATCTCTCCCTAGAAATTATGCATTTTATATGATAATGGTATTATCATAATTCAACGGGCTTCACATTGAGAATTATTCTACTCTCTCGAACTATCAATTAGGTTGGCGTCATTTTATCAATGGCTAATAAATTTATAATGTAGATACAGGAGTTTTAATGTGGATTTGTCGGTCACTTGATTAATAAAGGGGCCATGCGTAGCCATGAAAATTTAATTAAAAGATTAGCTAATATATCTATCTATTTCTTTTCTTGTTCACTTAAATGTTGCTTAATGATACCTAACATTTGATCCGGCTCTTCCCTCTCTCTCTCTAATGGCGATTTTTTTACGATGTTTTACTTGGTGATCATATAACTTTATTCCTCCCATCAAACGCAAAAGGGTAGCCCAAGTCCATCACATCAAACTCGGAAGTATCCAAAATTCAGAAAATGAGCAGAATATGATAGAATGACAGCAAAAAGAAAATTAACAGGTGAACTTACTATGTGAACATGTCCGAGTTAGTAATACTCACTTTTATTTTAGGGTTCTTTCTAATAAGAACATATCTAGGAAGAAGTCGCTAAGAAGTACAAGCCACAATGTCAGGATCCTGCTTGAAAAGATCCCCCATTAAGCAAGAAAAGCTTAATAGGCAAAATATAGTGCTGCTGAAAGATGTAGTTGGTGAAAAAATGCCACACTTGCTAGGGAAAGTGCAAGTGATCGAAGGGGCTCAAACAATTGCGATCAAAAGAAGCTACTAGTAAAGTGACCTATTTTGTTGGGTAAGCATTGCCATTCGATGTGTGATACAAAGTGGTGTATCAATGGTTAAGGAAAGCGACAAAACAGCTCACAACGAGGGCGTTGTGAAATTAAGTGGGGGACAATGTCACAGTCTATGATTTTCCAATACTCGTGAACCCTTATGAATGGAGCTTGGGGTTAGAGGGGATGAAACAATTGGTCCATGGGAGTAAAGTCAATATGGTTGGTGCTAGAAGTTCTAGAATAAAACAAATATATCTCTACGAAACTTTGAAAGTGGGATTGACCTCCCATATACAAACTAGTCGGGAACCGATGCCTCTCTCCTAATAAAGTCATGGAGGGCAAATCGTTTGTTGAGCCTAAAGTGGTATTAGCAACTATATGCTCAAACTAAGCTGAGCATGGTACAACCTGATACGAGGAAGTTATTCGTTGTATTATTCTCTAGAACCATAGAAAAAAGGCTGGCCTAGTGTTGCTGCTCACGAAGCGCCGCACAGGCTATTTCGAGGCCAAGGAACTGCCAACTCGTGACAATCAGCGCAAACATGACTTCTTCGGTTGTTGAGTCCAATGAGTTGGAAGTGATGTTGCACTCATGTCACTAACTTTAAATTGGGCGGGCAATCCTTGTCAAAAATTTTCAAATGATAAATAGTTTGCTCGTTAAAAGGTGCAATTGCATAATTTAATTATATATATATTTTTTGACATTTGATTAACTGCACTTTTTTTTTTCGTTCGCAGATTAACTGCACCTAGATAATGGAAAGTGGCGGCGAGTTGCAGTTTTCGCTCTCCAGTGCGCTATGTGATAATAACCCATTGATTCATTTCAAGTTAATTCCAGCTATTATCACAACTTGGTTTTGAGGTAATTTAGTGACCAAAAGAGAGATCTCTCCCTTAAAGAATACTATAGACTATAGATAATACGGTAGGTCAAGTTTCGCATTTTTTTATGAAAATGGCACCATCGTACTATCGCAATTCGATGTGCTTCACGTTGATTATATTTAATTCTCTCTAGTTTGGCATTATTTTATCGTGGGCTAATAAATTTAAATTGTGAAGCGGGTATTCTAATGCGGATTTTGTTGGTCGGTTGATTAATCAAGCGTTGACGTGTAACCATTGGCTATTTAATTAAATGGTTTGGGTGATAAGATTATCTATCCATTTTCTTATATAAGAGAAATCGTTGCTTAATGATACGTACCATTCGATCACAACAGTGTCATTGCGGCAAAACAGAGTCAGCTTCGCCTCAAATGGATACCATCTCTCCAGTCACTCAACTACATCCAGAAGCTAGTGCTCCTCGGCTTCAAATAACCAGTACAAAGACTCTAGCTGAATCTTCCAACCTCACTTCCATTCCCTCCCACTACGCCTTCACCACCCCCACTTCCGGTGATCAAGCCGTTCATGCCGACCATGATGACCCCATCCCCGTCATCGACTTCTCTCTCCTCTCCTCGAGTAATCCCGATCAACGGTCTAAAGCCGTCTCCGATCTTGCAAAGGCTTGTCAAGACTGGGGCGTCTTCATGGTACACATGTTCCTAGCTAGTTCATTATCTGCTTTATAGAACTTTTCTTTTTCAAGATCTTGTCACGAACATGTGAAACAAACAGTTGGTATCTTCGATCAGCTTTCGCTTGTCAAAGTCGAAATTAATACTTAAAAGATACAAGGAGTATACCTCAAGTGTCAAAACTTGATACGAATGGACACATATATATCAAAACTTTCAAAATATACACTTGAGTGCAATTTTATTTGAAAATTGGACACTTAAAATGCCAACTCCGGCGAGACTTACCAAACATCCGATGTAAGCGGCGACCCTGGCCACAAAGCCTTGCCCCAGATCTGGCTAAAGGCCTAGCAATCAGCCAGGGTTGTTGGCCAATGGCCTAGGGCTTGCGACCCTAGCCGACCCTCACCCCACCATCGTCGATCCCTTCTGGTGATGGTAGGACAGCAGTAGTGAGGGCCTCCACAACCCTAGATCTGATTTTTTTTTTTTTATTTAAGCTAGTTGTTGAAATTAAATTAAATTGATATTTATATTAAAAATCAAATTTGTACCAAAATGATATCATTTTTGGATTATTTAGCCACGTCGGTATCATGTGGATAATTTGTTTTTTTAAAGAATTACTACATTAGTTAAAAATCTCACCCGAAAAAATCACATCAGCTGTTTAGTCGAAAATTCTCGCCATTAGCACTAAAGTGCTTCTTTCTTCTCCGATCTTGACATTTATGTATATGCTTTGTAAGTTTTGGTACTTATATATCCACCTGTATTAAGTTTTAAGATTTGGGGTGTCCATATCTCCTTAAAAGACTAGCAATGACATAAATTGATTTGACTGATTCAATTGATGGTTTCATCATGCCGGAGCTTAAGAGAAATAATGAGAAATTATTCTCATGGCTCAGCCTGCACGAGATTGGGCGCTGCACGAAAATTAAACCCGACCACTTTGTCTCTTTAAATCTATTTTTCGTGATTGTATCAAAGCTGGAGTCATTCTTCGTTATCAGCATGACATAAACTCTCTATACATGATTCGACGGTGTGTTGCTTGCTAAGTATTGATAAGAGCCCTTGGTTGTATATGTGAGTAGCTGATCAACCACGGAGTGCCTCAGAGTCAAATGAAGGCGACGGTCGACGCGCTGATGGGATTTTTCGATCTGACAGAGGAGGAGAAGAATAAGTTTCTAGGGAAGCACGTGTTGGATCCCATAATATACGGGACGAGCTTTAAAGCTTCGATCGACAAAGTGCTCCTCTGGAGAGATTTTCTGAAGATGATGGTGCATCCAAAGTTTCACTGCCCTCCCAAGCCAGAAGGATTGAGGTATCCATTCTCTCTCCCTACCTCGGTTTTGCGTGCAAGTTCTCAGTTTGCATATACGTACTGAAATTTCTGTTTTCTTGAAATTTCTGTGTTCTTGATATCATTTGTCTATTTAATTATTTTCTTCTTTTTGCGGGTGAGTGATCATTAGGTTATAAATAGTGGTAATGACAACTATATTTCCTTACTGTAGCTTTGATGCTACAGTCCAAGCAGCAACTGAACCTTTCCCTTGTGGACATTTTTTTGTCAATCGAGTATAGAATGAAAATACAGAATCTTGAGGGAGCAAAAAATTGAAGAGTACGTACTCTTCTCACCATGTCGTGCTAAAATAATGTTCAGAGTTATCAATCTTTGGCTTGGTACTTCAGAGTTATTAATGCATCCGGATCTTAGTGCACAGTGTAACATTGTCAGGTTAATCAGAAAAAGAAAACATGATGAGGAACTTGAACAAATTCTTCTTGGTAACACAAGAATTCGAATCTTCAACTTGACTATTTCCAATCTCTGTCTATGTATAAGACTGTCCACTTGGCTGGCAGATTTGAGTTCAAAAGTTACCTATATACGACATGGCGTGATTTGGATACCAGATTTGCCATATCTACAGGAAGCAATTGACCACTCAATTAATCATGTGGGATCTAATCTTGAACAACCTCAATCAATCTGATGTGCAAGCTCTTCAGCATCTTTGGTTCCAGTTTGTTAGTTTTGTGTAATAGATCTATATTTACCTAGAAATCTGGCAGTCTTGAAATTTAGCAATGGAAAGTATGCGATTCTTTTGTTAGGATGCCATTATTTTGGATCATCTTGATGTCAGACAAGAACAATTTTGTATGCCTAGAAAAATAAGCAAAGTGTGAATTCAATTTGATAGGGCAAAATAATTTGTAGTACCCCAGATAAAAGATAAGAGTGATAGAAACCTGTGAAATCCCTAAAGATGAAAAGAACTCCACCACGGCATTTCCTCTGATAAAAGAGAGCAATATTTGTTGCAGTGAAGTTTTAGCAGAGTACACTGGGGAGCTCCGGAAATTAGCCAGGGAATTACTCAAGGGTATATCGGAGAGCCTAGGACTCAGACCAGGCTATATCGACGAGGCAATGAACATGGATTCAAGCCTACAGATATTAGCAGCGAATCTGTATCCGCCATGCCCACAGCCAGAACTTGCTATGGGCCTACCCTCGCACTCGGACTATGGCCTGTTGACCATCCTCATGCAAAATGATATTGGCGGCCTCCAAGTGCACCATGGCGGGAAGTGGGTCAAAGTTGATACCATTCCGAATGCCTTTGTAGTCAACACCGCTGATCAGCTCGAGGTAAGCATACAGAAATCCACGTTTTATCTTTCTGATATTCCTTATTTGTCTTGCAAGAGAGGTCCAATTAATTTCAAATCTTGGTGTGTACTGTGTGCCTTGGTTTGTAGAAGGTAAATTGTTATACATAGAACTATAGCTGTAGATACAGTGCAGGTATTTATAGAAGGAAAACTGTTATAACATAGAAATGTAGAAAATACAGTAGTCTTAAAAATTCGCAGAAACGTACTGTATCGTCTTTGTTTCTTTAACAAGATATTAATCAGCTAAAAAGTTGACACTTTTCAACTATGCCAGATTATGAGCAATGGGAAATACAAGAGCGTTCTGCATCGAGCTGTCGTGAACAACAAGGCTTCAAGGATATCGATCCCTTTCTCTACTGGACCATCACCCGACACTGTCGTTGTGCCAGCAGAGCAGCTGGTGGATGGCGAGCACAACCAGGCCACATACATCTCGATGAATTACAAGGAGTACATGGAATTTAAACAGAGGAGAGTACTCCATAAAGGGTTGTGCCCGAACCCGGTAAAGATATGATTTGTGCAGCCTACTTTTGTGCCGTATTCTGTTAAAAATGAATGCGTGATTGTCTAGTGCTTCTAGTCTGTTTGGACTCTTTCGAGAGCAACCTTATGAAACGTTTAATGTTTTTTTTTTTTTTTTTTTTTTTTTTTTTTTGGTAAAATATGAAACATTTAATGTTGTGTGATGCAAGGTGCAAGAACCATACAGTACTGATGGTTGTAAGCTGAAACCTTTCTGAAATGTATCTTCTTGGCATAATAAATGGAAGTGAAAAACTGCATAATATTAAACACCGTAAGTTTGTACTGCTGTACCAAATTATGATGGTTAGTCAGTATGAGCATGCAAATTTGCCTGTCTAGAGTTTTACGGAAATGGCCACTTGATTGGGCGGAAAATCAGGTACTCGCCACAACTCGAAGAACTTGTTTCGAATATAATCTCCTCGACAAAAATTATGATCTGTTTTCTTTTTTCTTTTCTTTTCTTTTGGTCTGAAATAATGATCTGTTTGGGCGAGACAATGCGTTGACCCCTAGCATCGTAACCACTGAGGTATAGAAAATTTCAGAGTAGCTTTGAGAGCTCCGAATGAGCGTGTGTCCTCATAACGGATGATGGAGGGGTCTATTTATAGGCTCTAAAGGTCAGCTCAAATTAGAATTAGAGATGTTGCGACAGAAATTTGAAGGCTAACGTGTACAATATGAATCAACGGTCGAGATCGAAATGAACATAGGACGGACGGTGAGAATTATATGTCGTGGTCAACCATAATAGGAATATAAGACGCACTTTGATCCAATGGCGTGTGTAGATGGGGCGATTTAGGTAGCGAAAGCAATCGTTAGATTAATGGACAACTAACCAATCGAATCTTATCGACAATGTGAAGCATAGTAATTAGTAGGGGAAAATCCCCCTATATGGCCAGCCACCTTAGGACTTGATTGTGCATGCGACAGTTCGTGGCATCATCCATTGAGAGGCCATGTGACTTACACGTGAGAAAATCATGTGCATGGCACATGACCTTTTATGCTATGCGCTTATTTTGGTGTGTGATAGTTCATGGAGATGCAATAGAATAACCATGCGAATGGCACATGATTGAGTCATGTGAGGCATGTGAACATTGGCCATGCGAAATGCACATGTGGCCATGAATTTCAAGGCTCATGGATGCCCGGGATCTTGTCACGTGATGACATGCAATGCTACTTATTTGTTATGTCCAGACCTTATTCGTCTCTCACAATCTTGGAATCATTCAAGTTACTATCCAAGACTCTGCGATTCCCAGATTCTTCAAAAGCATATGGTTGAGTTCATCAAGCTAGTTTCGAGCTTCCATAGTATTAAAATTTTAATTCTAGGCTCACCCTACCTTTCGGATCCAAATATGAACTCCAATATTAGAGGAAATTCAAATCCCGATCTCATCTTTAAAGTTCAGGTTCCAAGAATGTTGGAATTGTCAGTTCAAGCTCATCTCCCCGCCATGATCACGAATTTCTCTTCGGGCTACTTTCAACTTCACCCCTGGTCCTGTAACATTGGTTAGTCCAAAAATGCAAGGAATGTATCCTAGAAAAAAGCGGCAATGTATATTTATGGGTTGGGATCAATCCCTATTTCTCTAATGCAATATACACGGGAGGTAAAATTTAAATGTCAACATCTAGAATACACTGCTTGTATTTTGATTGTGTTTGGAAAGTGTAATTTAACAATTGAACATCATACTATGAAATAAAGTGACTCACATAAAACATTACTTTTATCTTGGATAGTAACACTTAAAATAACTGGATTATATTATTTCAATTGTGATCTAAAAAAAAAACTGATATTTCGTGGGTTAGAAATTTTTTTTGCCAGTTTGGATGGGCTCATAGGCTTGAGTTACATTCAAGATTTTCCTTCTTTGAGATATTCACCATCCATTGATACATTTTGAAAATGGGCCACTGATCAACCAATTGCCGTGACACCACTTGTTCTATCAACACTAGAAACATGATAACTTCACTTGAGAAGATCTCCAAGAGAGAGCCTAAGACTAAGCTGATTAACATATTCAATTGAACATATCTTCATTCAAAAGTTTAAGACAACAGGTTATGGGTCAATTGTAATATATTAATTGTTTTATTTACGCTATACCGCCAACATGAGACTATTTTTATCTGCTTAACAATAGATAGATCGATCAACAACAACCCTTATCAAAGAATAGACAACATAATAATTTAAAAGGTTTACTATAACTTAAGCTCATAATATGAATATTTCTCACGTACTCTATTCTATACCAATTATTTTTTTCAGATAATACTGTGCGTGAAGCTTAACGAGGAGCAAGACTTAACTCATGGGCTAGAGGGACAAAGGCAAATAGCCTTTATAGCCGCCCAGGGTATGCCATATGGGTAGATTTAAATAACCTCTCCTTTCGCAGAATTAGATATATAAGAAACGCTATTTGTGCATATCCAAATGACGTGGCACATAGTCCTTGCTCTAAGGGGCTCAGACATTGGGTTTTTCGTGATATTAAGCACAAAATTCAATAATGAACCAATGAGTTTTGATCTATATCAACATTGACCAAGAAACTTCCACGGCAGATAGACATCGATGATTATTTATTTGAGTAAGGACACTGTTAGTATAACTGTACAGTTATTTTAGTCTAGTAATGGTGCAAGGGCAATCACACATTTCAGTTTAGATGGAAAGGACAACCGGCATTTCACCGAAAGCAGAAACTAATTATGCTCTGGAAAGATAGTAGATTGTGGACTTTCACATCTTTTTTGTGTGTATTTACATACACAACAACAAAAGTTTTTTTTTTATTTACGTTAAATTTAAATTAATCTTTCTTTCTAAAAAAAAAGAAAAGTATCAATCTCTCTTAATTTTCTTAAAAGAAAACAATAGGTTTCTAGGATAGAAATCTAGCAATGTTGCAAGGGCGACCACATATTTCACTTTAGATGGAAAGGACAACCGGCATTTCACCGAAAACAAAAACTAATTATGCTCTGCAAAGATAGTAGATTGTGGACTTTCACGTCTTCTTTTTTGTGTGTATTTACATACACAACAACAAAAGTTCTTTTATTTACACATTAAATTGAAATTATCTTTCTTTCTAGAAAAGAAAAGTCACAATCTCTCTTAATTTTCTCAAAAGAAAATGAGAGGTATCTAGCGTAGAATTTTAGTTGTAATCTATCAGCATATTTATTACATCTTGAAATAAAGATGATAAAATTAATCTTTTTAAATGTTTTTCAAATGAAGGAATTTGTCTGACAATTGTTTATTGATGAAATTTTTGTTATTGCAGATGTTGAGATAAATTATTCAATTATAGATACCAGTAATACATGAAAGGGATCGTGATATTAGAACACGTCAAATGTGCATTTCACTTTACATGTGTTATGGAGTCCATTAACTTATATAATGAGATTTATAATTTATTAGAGTAATTATTAAGATGGCCTCAGAATTTTGAAATAAAGGAAAACAGCTAAGAAATTTTTATAGTTCTTTTTTGTGGCCATCAGTTATAAAATCACAATAAAATAATTTTAGACAGACCAAAAAATCAAAAATAACTTTTGATTATGTTTATTTTTACAATTTCTCATAATGTAAGATTAAAATTCAATCAGAAGATTGATAATAAAGCAAGTAATCAAGTTAATTTATGACACTAATATGGAACAAATAAATCATCTCATATGTATAAGTATCTAAATTGTGATTGTTTTATTTCTTTTCTTTTTCCTTATTTTCATTGTGGCCAACCTTTTCTAAATTAAAAATTTAAGACATAGAACTCAGCCAGATTTGCCAAAAATAAATATTTGAGGCGTGGACACTCCCAAAACCAAAACTTGACATGGGTGAACACATAAATGTTAAAACTTCTAAAAGGCATACTTAAGTGCCACAATATGATAAGAAATGAACACTTAAATGCCTTTTGTCGCACAATCAACACTGATAAGAGCCTTACATATCAACGCAAACGCAATTTCCATCCATGACCTTTGACTGTTGTTAGCTGTTGAATCCGATGAGTTGGAAGCATTGGAAGCAGCTTTCAATCTCGACAAGGCTAGGCCGCTGAATCTAAGTCTAGTCAGTGCCTAGTCTTTCTTGAAGGGGAGTGCAAGCCATTGTATGAATGTGGGTTCTTCCACTTGGAATAAAGATAGCGGCTCAAAATTCGGCAGGGCTACTTCGTGGATTTTACTCCAGCATGCAATGGCCCATGAGTTCATGAATGTAACCATGGTGCACATGTCACGGCCCGATCCTCTGAGCGCGCGCACATCCCACTCTGGTCGATACAAATGCGACTTCCCAGGACGTGTTGCCGACCCATTCAATTTTATTACACATGCGAAAGCGAAACAAATCCCCTGACAACATTTAACTTGGGATAGAAAAGCAGGTAATCAATCACAACCAAACAAGCTTTCTATAAACACATAGGTTTATATACAACACTGGATGGTCTACAAAATAGATAGGCTCAACAACCAGGGAACTGTCCTATGACCAACTTGTCAGACACGTTCGCCAATTCTTCAGCCTCCACCTTTCGAACTCCAGGACTTCCGGTCCTCCACGATCGTCATCTAGGGACCTGAAATATTATCCCATAACCGGGATGAGACTACGTCTCAGCGAGTCCTACCCTCTAAAACTCAATTAGAGAGAAAATACGCCTCAGGGCGCTCTAGCCACACAAATAGGATAGATGACTTACCTCGCCTCAGTCCCTTTCCTGTACGTCAGTACAATTCATATTCAACAATACTCGCACAATCTGAAACTACTGACATACCCATCGGTCTATCAATTCAGTCAATCCAATTGATATCATACGATCCACATATCTATCAATTCGTACCATCTATTAAACCATACCATCTATTCATCCATCAATACATTCATGGCTCACACAAGCTGAAATGGATGCAATGCTCTCACAAGCTGATATAGATGGTAGCTCGCACAAGCTGATAAATACATAGATGGTAGCTCACACAAGCTGATAGATAGATCGTGCTCGCACAAGCTGATAAAACGATCTTAGCTCACCAGAAGCTGCCGCAATATTCAATATAGTATACTATAGCTCATCAGAAGCTGCCACAATATATGTATATTATAATTGCTCACCCAAGCTGATACATATATATAAACAAATGCTCGCCAAAGCTGATCATTCAATAATAAACCATGGAAGTGGATATTCAATCCAATAACAACCAACGATTCAAACTAGTCATACAAAGCAATTACGGTGCTAAAAGCCAACACCGGGTATTTTCAAGTTAAATACCACAACTTCATCAATTTCACACAATTCCACACTTTTGGAATTATTAATCATAATCATCAATCACTCAATTTCTCAATTTAAACATACAATTAACACAAACTGACCATGACCTTTGCGATCAACGCGAAATTCTAACGACGGCCATCCTAAGATAATTTTCGAAATTATTAAATAATTAAATTTAATTCCGAAAATTAAATAATTAAATATTATATTATAATAATATAATTTAATAAAATAATATTTATAAATTCGAAATAATTAATTAATTAAAAATAATTAATTAGGGCTTAAACAAGATTACACTAATTTAATCATACAATTAGCCCTAATTAAACATATATTAAACTAATCATACAACTAATCTAATTTACATTAAAATAATATAATTTAATCACATAAACCTAATTAGACTAATCTAAACACCCCTTAAGCGTCATTAACTCACTAAGCAAGAATTAGAGGATAAACTCACCGGTTTTGCGTGCCGGTGAGTTCACGGCGACCACGACGCCAAGGCAGTCGATAAACCCCAAAGCGGCGACACCAACGGAGGCCGGGAAGGGCTTGAAAACGGGCCATAAAGTCTCCAAAACCTTGCTGTCTTCTGCTTCTGTTCTTGGCTGAACTGCAGAGAAGAAACCAGCAGCTTCAATGGCGAAAACGGGCCGATCGGAGCTCCGGCAAGCGGGTGGTTGGCAACCGGTGGCTCCTGGGGGTCTTGGGGGTCTTGCTGGAGGTTGGGATGGGCGGAGGAAGGACCGGAATGGGAGAAAAATGGCCGAAAACGCGAAACAGTGCAGACTGCAGGCGGACCGACGGACCGGCGACCGGTTCCTTCCCGGCAGCGCCCAGGCCGGTAGGCGGATCCGTTCGGGACAAAATTGAGCTCATTGGAACGGTCTGTCTCTCCCGGTCACGGTGATAGGTGGATAGTTGGCTGATTCATCCGGGAAGACCACTTTTGACTCGATTCTTCACTGAAGGGTCAGCTGGAGCAGAACTGGCGAAGAAGAACATGGAGGAGAGAGAGAAGCTCGTCCGCTTGGAGGCCGAATGGGGGAGAGAGAGAGAGATGTGAGGGCTGGTGTCACACCTTATTAAGGCCATTAAATGGCCACTTCAATTCCCCATACAAAGTGACATCATCTTCTCTCTCTTCCTTTGCTTTATCCACATGCTTTTAGGGGCATTTAGGTCATTTCCACCTTGCACAAATTACACATCTGACCTTGGGCTGAAATTGGTGGATGGGCCTAAGAAATGGGCTTGGCCATGAATAGGAATGGGCTTGGAAATTGGTTGGGCTTGATTGGGCTCAAAGTTGGACCATGGGCTTTGAAAGAGAAATAGTTGGTTTGGCCCAATGGGCTCACTTGCTTGACTTAGGCCCATTTGGTGGCTGTCCCAACTTGGACCTAAGGCCCACACTGACTTGGCCCGGCCCACGTCCTCACGGGCTTGCTTCCTCGGTCCGAAAATCCCTTTTTTTCCAATTGCTCGGCTTAACTGGCTCTGTCGACTGTTTGAAGTAGCTTCATCCCAAAGTCCGTCCCGGACATTCCCAATAATTCGAAGTCCAATCATAAGTTCTCTTGCCATGTCAATTTCACCAAATGCCATTTCGGTTACAACTCAGACTGACGGGTGGCTGTGAGGATTCACGCGTGACTGACTCGTGCCAAACCACGTACAAGACATCTCGACGCATGGACGTCCTTGACTACATGAAATTACGGAGGATAGATTCTTATTTCAAAGTACACAATTACTGAGTATTGACATGGGGTCGTTCTTGGATTCGATAATAGTAAACGGAATCACCCATCGCTCCATTATGTTCTGTCCGCGAATCGACTTTTAGTCATCCTTAGAATCGGCCTGCCTATCTACAGGATCATCCTCACGCAAGTCTCACGGTCAAGTCGTTTTCCCAGGTCGAGTCCTTTAGTCGCACGAGTTCTGTCCTCAGTAGCCTTTCCCCTCAAGGTCAGTATCTCAGGAGTGATCAATTCTGAGGGAGATCAACCAACAATGCATTGACGAAATTCACCTTCACTCATCCCTCAGAGGGCTCAAATTTCAGGATGTCACAGCACATGTCACCTATCTTTTGAGAAAAGCTCAAGCTGATTGCTAATCCGTCACAATTGAAGCTGTTTGCTTAAAATACGACCAGTGGATTGTTTGCTGCTTGCGACGGGAATTGTGACAAGTGATTGAGAAGGTCATGGTCAAGATTTCCCTGGAGGAGCTAATCTAAAGTGCCATCCACTTTAGCTTGTATAAATCCTATCCCTTGGTCATTGCAGTCAATGAAGAGCATGTCTTCAATGTATTGACCAGCTAGAGGGTAAAACAGGGATGAGGCCACCTCTTTATGGACGTTTTTTATGTGAGGTAGTGGGTGTATGCATTTTGAATGACAAAAAAATGAGGGCTAGAGGAGGAATCTTAGCTTATTTATAGAGTTTTGGATGGGTCCTCTCATCACGGGCCGGACTCAACTCGGCCCACATAAATCAAGCCCATATTTGACTATTAAGCAACTTTATATCTTACCTAATTAGGTCAATTCCATAAAAATAGTAAATTACAATCTTAATTAATATAACCCACATCAGGAAAACTCTTACATTCTCCTACTTTGGCTATATTAATTGAGACTCTACTGTATATGCACACATTTATGTTGATATGGAGATAATTCTCAATAGTCAATCAGATCCCATAAAATCTTAAATACAAGATCACAACGGTAACTGTATATACATATCAGAGCCTTCCATGATCATGAGTGCTCTCAATTTTACTGATATAGATTCAATATGATTGTGTGGCAAAGTGATAACACCTCATAAAGAGTAATACCTTATGTCTATCCCTTTTATCAATCATTATTCTCTTACTTTAAATGTCACAAGAAATTGAACGTGCCACTAAAGAATATATTTATGGTTCTAATGAACCCACATATGTCTTATTTTTATGGTTAACATTTCTTCATATGTAATTGAGACATATGTACAAAGCTAATAACTGGATATCCCTAGCCTTCATTCAAGGTTTACATAATACCCTAAGATTTTCATTAGATAATATATATAACTCAATAACAATATATACAAAAATCTAAATATATGTTACCAAATGTAAAAAATATAGACATAAACTTTATTAGAACAAATCTGAAATAGCTCCCACTAAAAGACAATATTCAATGATTATCCCAAGTCCATGCTCATGACATGTTGCTTAAATACACAAGGGTGAAGGCTCTTCATTAGTAGATCTGCTAACATATCATCTATGAAAATATGCTCTACCATAATATCACCATTCTATACCATTTCCTTTATGGTTAAAAACTTGACCTCCACATGCTTGATCCCTTGAAACTTGTTGTTATTAACAAATAACATAGCAAAGTTATTATCATAATATAATGGTATGAGTCTATCCACAAAATCAAATATGATCTATTTCCTAATGAGATTCTGGAGCCAAATAGCTCAAGTAGTAGGAGAAAAGTATGCTATAAACTCCGCTTGAATGGTAGAGGATGATATATATTTCTATTTTCTATTTTTCCACAATACTACACCTCCTACTAACATAAAATATATCCTATTGTCAATTTTCTATCATCCTCATAGCTAGCAAAGTTTGTATCTAAATATGCTAACAGCTGCAAATCAGGGAGATATAGTAAATTAGCATATGATCTCTTGTTCCTTTTAAGCATCTCAAGACCTTTTTGGCAACGATCTAATAATCGTGTCCTAGATTCGACTAACATCTACCCAAAAGTCCTATTACAAAAGCAATATTTAGTTTGGTGCAAACTTGAGCATACATGATACTTCCAAGTGCATTAGCATAAGGTATATCCTTCATTTGGTCTTTCTCAAAATCTAATTGAAGACATTGTGAGAGACTTAACTTGTCACCTTTAATGATAGGAATAGTTCATGGCTTGCAATGCTACATGATGAATCTTTTCAAAATACGATCAACATATGTCCTTTGAGATAAATCTAACATACGGCGAGAACATTCCCTATGGATCTCAATACTAAGAACAAAGGATGCCTCACCTAGGTATTTCATGTCAAAATTCTTTGACAACATTTGTTTTGTCTCATGCATTAATCCAATATCGCTATTTGCAAGCAAAATGTCATCTACATAAAGTATGAGAAAAACAAATTTCCTTCCACTGACCTTGCAATATATGCATCGATCTACTTTGTTTTTGACCAAACCAAAAGAAGTGATGACATTGTGAAACTTCAAATACCATTGTCTAGAAGCTTGTTTGAGATCATAAATAGCCTTCTTTAATTTGCATACAAAGTTACCTAAATCATCTACTACTAAACCTTTAGGTTGCACTATATAGACTTCCTCATCAAGGCCTCAATTTAAAAAAACAGTTTTAACGTCCATCTGATGTAACTCCATGTCAAAATGAGCTACTAATGCTATGATTACTCTAAGTGAATCTTTAAAAGAGATTGGAGAAAAAGTTACTTCATAGTCTATTCCTTTTGTCTAAGTGAAGCCCTTGGCCATTAGTCTAGCTTTAAATTTTTCAAATTTTCATTTAGAATCCCTTTTAATTTTATAAATCCATTTGCAACCTATGGGTCCGTAATCTTCCGGTACTTCAACAAGCTCGAAAAAACCATTATATTTCATAGATTGCATCACATCTTTCATTGTATTCAACCACAAATTTGATTGAGGACAAGAAATAGTGTTTGTATAAGTCACCGAATCTACAACACAATTGATAGTGTAGTCATGCTCTCCCAAATAGACCATATGTAAACAAGTCTACATATAAAGTGAAGGAAATGTGATTCTCATTAATCCTTATGATAGGTTGTGTAGACATCTTTCGATGCATAAGATATTAGACACAAAAACGCAAACCCACAATCTCCATAGCTAGAACAAGAACACATATAATTACGTAGAAAGATTAACACACCTATTTTGAAATCTATTATTCTTGATACGGAAAATTAATAATCCAAACGCAAATCCTTCTCCTTTATTACCTTTTATATCACTGGCTTATTGAGATAGCCCTCTCACCCTTTTGTGCTAAGTAAACACTTCTATGTGAGGATAATTGTGTGTGTTAGGATTAGAAGAGAAGCTTGAGCATTATTTATAGAGTTTTCAACCATGCCCTTTCATTAGAGCCGAAATTAACTTGTCCCAAACTTAGCTAACTCCATATTAGACTAATTAAAAAATTTTCTATCTCACCTTAAACCAACCCTATAAAATGGTAAATTACAATATCAATTAATGTAGTCCACATTAAGAAGACTCTTACATAAGCATCATAACAAAGTTGAGGGCAAATTTGTATTATTTATTCTTTTAGTGATTTAGAGATCTTTTCACGGATAAGCATCAAAATAATGCTAGGGACAGGTTTCATTTTTTAGTGATTTAGAGATCTTTACAATAGGCTTTTTGGGAACATTCAACATAAACCCAATATATTCTTTCGGGAATATAAGTCCAAGCCCATCAATATATCCAATTGAACCCACCTTCATTTAAAAGTTTAAGCCAATAAGTTATGGGTCAATTTAAATATGCTAACTACTCCACATCATATCAATTCTCGGATGTGCTATTTTTTTAACATAACTCACACGTGCATTTCAATAATTTTGCTCTTACATATGAGCTTAGTGTTAAGTTTACTCCACTTCAATCAAGTATCACTTTTGCATCAAGATATTTCAACTTGAATCTCTATCGATGCTCAACTTTATCCCTAGTCATTTTCTCCAGAACCATGAAGTCTATGGGACCTGCATTGCTACATTACAAAGCCCACCACTTGAAAACTGTGTTGGTCACATATCAAAGAATTAGTGTAGTGTTGAGCAATTAAAACATTATAGTTGGCCCATAACTCATTTAATTTAAGATTTTGAGTAAATGTGGATCTAACTAAATATCTTGACATACTCGGATTTGGGCTTTCTCTTGATGATCTCCCCAAGTTAAGGTATCGAATTTTTACTCCGCACTCCCAATAGGCCTAAGACAAGTCCTCACCTAGTTGAGGGGAGGGTCTTCATCTCGTCTTTGGCCAACAAGGACCGATGACCAATGACTTTCTCTAGCCCTAACCAAAACCTAAGTGACCAATGACTTTTAGATTTGGGCTTTCTCTTGAGAACATCATGGCCCTTACCAAAACCTAAGTGTCAACCTAACCTATGACCAATGACTTTTGCTGGCCATAACAGAAGCCCTGGTGATTGACAAAGAGAAGAAGATGAGTAGTAGAATAGGGGAAAAAAAGAGAGAAAAGAAATGAAAGAAAGCAAAGGGAAAAAAAAAACTTCAGAAATTTTT
The DNA here is from genome assembly GCA_017140185.1 of Eucalyptus polyanthemos subsp. polyanthemos. Lineage (NCBI taxonomy): Eukaryota > Viridiplantae > Streptophyta > Magnoliopsida > Myrtales > Myrtaceae > Eucalyptus > Eucalyptus polyanthemos. The sequence goes on along the minus strand of CM029463.1, from coordinate 16,625,615 downwards.
GAAAAAAATAGCAAAATGATATATCATTTCATCTATGATCATCAACATCAATTGTTGGCCATACCATATGTGACAGTCAATGCTGATTATATTGTCACCTTAGTAATTTTTTACTTGAATTTGGTTAGATGGGTTACATTCAGAAATTGTCAAAATGTTTAAGATTATATTGATCAAATTGAAAAATTTAGGAATGAGTAATATGTTTAGAATTTGTTTGGATAATTCTCTCGATCTTTTTACCATTTTTTTGTGGTGATCATATAATATTATTCCTCACATCAAGTGTAAAGGGGAAGGCCCATTCCTTTACAAGCCCTAAAAGAGGAAGCTCAATAAGCTTAACAAGCCCCATCATGGCAAAGGAAATGATTATGGTGTCATTGCAGCAGTAGAGCACTAAATTAAGTTTATTATACTTATGTCTATTCAATCATAAACTTCTTAATATAACTAATATAGTCCTAAACATTTACAATTTTAGCTAAAAATGGCTAACACGACGTTTGCCATCCTAAGTGTGGCCAATGATGACATAAACAATTTTTGCAATTTTAAATTTTGAATTTCCTTTTCTTAACTTTTATTTCAATCTTTCTCCACTGGCCGGCGGCCTTAGCGATGGCAACCCCTATTGGTCTTCTCCTGGGACTGGTCGCTGAGGTGAGGTCGCGTCTCACTAAGTCTCGGTGATGTGAGAGAAAACAAAGGATGGCCCCAAGATCCGACATAATGACGACGGCATTGACGACATGGTGGCAGCGCCTGCCTAGAACGCAGCAAATTTGCCTTTGCAGGGGCAGTAGTAGCAAAGGACGAGGTGGCTCCGGTTGCTCTGCGGTTGAGGGAGGTTTGGCCGCTTGGGACAGAGATAGAGAAAATTGTTTACGTCACTACCTATGTAGCAAATGTAATTTCTCATTAAAAAAATAAAAATTTCAAAATTTTGCAATTTTAATTTTTTTTTAAGTATGGCCACTGCCTGTCTAGCAAATGTAATTTCTCGTTACACACCCAATGCTTGCATCTAAATACACAAGAAACATGTAGCTTGGTGGGGCTGGCTTGCCCACCTTTATCAATCAGGAAGTGAAAGCCACAATGTCAGGATCTTGCTCGAAAAGAACCTTCTCCTCTTGGCTTAGATTGATCCACGCATCGATTCCACCCTCGGATTTGCTATCAATCAGAAAAACCATGCGGACAGGAATGCAGGTGTTGCTCACCAAGTCCGGCTTCCCCCACCCAAAGTCGATGTCATAGAATGGGAATCCGCACCAGCTTGAGATGGCCACCACGTTCTCTCCATCACTTTGGGCCCATTCCTTGGATTCTCTTGTGGAATCCCTCACCATGTCCACGCACGACTCTCCGTCGGCTACCGCCGCATACCTTGCCTTGGCGGTCGCTAATGTACCGTGGATTAGCCTCGCAAATGCCTCGAGGTTCAGGTTGTCCGGATCCATCATGTGTCGGGCAACGACCATGGTGTAGAAGTTACCAAACGCATCGGTTGGTATCGGGAGATTGACTTTCCCACGCAGGTTCATCGACTGGCAAACCACAAGGGGCCTTAGGCGGCCGTGTTTCGCTCGATCCATGGTTACAATCACCTTACATAAGAGTGCGCACACGACCTCCACTCTCGATATCCGCGCCTGTTTAGCCGCAGCTGATTTTAGTCTTGATAGGGCCGCGCCGCTGAATACGAACCGATTTATCGTAAATTTTACTCCACCACGGAGTGGAGGCCAACGTGTGGCTTCCGACCCCTTCCCTGGGAATAGAGAGAGAACCCGAAATATGGCGAGGCTAGCTCGTTGGTTCCACTCCGGCACACGGTGGCCCATGAATTCATGAATGTCGCCATAGCGGACATGTCACCTAACTTGTGACAAGAGCGCAGGCTGATCACGAGTCCCCCGCACTCGAATACGTTCACTTGAACTACGACTAGGGGATTGCCAGCTAGTCCCACCGGGAACTCGGACAAACAACCGAGCAAGTCCGTGTCGAAGTCTCCCCGGAGGAGATGATCGAGCTGGCCATTCACTCTCGTATGCACAAATTCTACTCCTTGGTCGTTACATTGATAAAGAGCCCTTCCTCGACGTACCGACCGGCTAGAGGGTAGAAGCTCACTAGGGTTTCTGAAAGCGACTCCTCCAAACGGCGAAGCCTCTGGAGAATATCATCTTCATGGTTTTCGCCATCGACCCGGTAATAGAATAGGAAACCGGCATAGCCTGGATGCTGAAGCTCATCTATGCATGAAATGTTTAGCTTTCGACGGTGGTTCGGCGTCGGGGCAGATGGCTTGATCAGTTTCTTGCTTTGCACTTCGACCTTCATATTCTCTTCCGATCACTCCAGTATTCCCCAACAAATTGGGATTACCTTTTTTGGTGCACTCAAACCTGGTCGGTGAAGATTGGTCATTAGATGCTCGTTAGATAACGATCCATTTAACTAATCTATTAAAGGTAGTAAAAGGTTGTCATTAAAAAAGCCCATCGTTAGATTTGGCATAGATTTTCTTGTACAAGAGACCTTAATTGAAGCCCAGCAAATAAAATTTCTATCACCAATAATCTTAATCTTTCTTCATTCTCTATCAGATTATCGAAACTATTTATGTGATTATAGGCCATGTTGATGTATTTTGATTCGGAGAAGTTCCATGTTTCTACAAGGACGGGATGCAACTTGCGGTAAATCAATAATTAGACCCTAGCAATCGAGCAGACTCGGAGACTATGTTCTGTCCGTTTGCATGAAAATACTTTAATGATGAGAAACCGATGGGATAGTGTCAGAACCATGTGATGATGACCCCATAGAGAAATACCAATGATAAAATTGTGACTCCGATTATGAAAAGAATGACGACACAGCTCCTAGATAAGTCGAAAAGTTAATTTTTCTATCAATGGCAGCGATTGATTTAAATGCAATTAGCAAATGGTTTGACGTAAATTTAATGGGGCCAACCCTCAAGGTTTAACGCAAGTTGGCCAGAACGTCCGCGGAATTCCAGTTCAGAAATTGCAGTCATCGGTTCAATTTCTATCAACTGTGTACAAATTGTTCTCATTTAGAGTCACCTATACAGATCCAGACTTAATTGATTCATGGACTCAGAAAACGTACCGCGAAACTATAGATAGTCAATTTTTTATACCTGCCCTTATAGATTATACGATGCAAATAATTAACTAAATCTAAAGTGGCCTTCATAAAAGCATAGGTGGGCCTAACTTAAATCTGTTGTGAAAATTCCAAGAACAGTCGCAAGTAGATGAAAAAATCACGAAAGTTTGAGGCGTACAAGCACTGTTTTCAAGGGTAGTTACCATTCTTCCGAGAATGCAGAGGGTTGCGACTATCTTCCAAGATTCAATAGAACTTCCGGTTAGTATGCACTAAACTATTCGGTTATAGCGGGAATGAAATAAGAGAGGCTATCGTTTATTTCTAATGCGTAGATGTAAGAAGAACGGGTAATATTTATAGGAGAAAAAAGTTGAAAACGGCTCGCAAAATAAAATACGAAACAATTAGCGAATTAAATGTCATAATAGCTAGGAGAATTAATGTGAATATGGCTAGCAAAATGAAAAAAAAAAACGGTAGCAAATTAAATATCACAACAGCCATTTTGACCTGGTAAAACACAAAACTCAAAGGTTTATTAGTGAATAGGTTTTCTTGATAAGGTCGTGAGACAAAAATAAATAAATAAAACTGGTAAAAATAAAAAATCAAAGGTTTTAAATTTGGTTTGGCACAAGCTCGTGTGCGCAAACTAAACTTTTTTTTATTAGGTAGTAAACTAAACTTATTAATAAGTGAACAAAAAGAACTTCTCAAGCTGGGACCGTGAAAAATAAAGGAATCAAGGTATTTAAAATAATTTCTACAATTATCTTCGACATATTTCAAAAAGGTTTATCAAAACAAAGGAGGAATGAAGGCTGGTTTCACAATAGAGTGCGATGCATTGAATCTATTGTCTTTTGGACTTCGAACCATACTTAGAAAAATGAGATATAACTTACAGAATCAATGGTGAAGCTTTTCCGTGATCCAAGGATTTTTGTTGTAAGTTAGAGTTCTCGCTAATTGCGTTAATCCCCACAAATCTTGCTATTCAACGCAAGTTCACGCTAATAAGCCATGCGTGTGCCTAACTGTCCTTGAGCGCTTTAGAGACTCAAGCTTACATAAAAATCCTTGAATCTCATAAGAGCTGGTCCACTCCACATTCATATATGTGATTTCGTCGGCGAGAGGGTGGTGGAGGATATACTATGCGCGTGACCTGTTTGATAAAGTCCACTATGGGGCTTCTATTTCCTCTTTATCTTATTCTTTCTTGAACCGTGAGATTGATTGGGTTTAGAAATTTTTCATTGAGTATTAGCATTTCTGGGAAAAAAAAAAAATTGATTCGAGGATAATTCTGCTCAGTCATTTTTCTTTCCAAACAATGAAAAATATTTTCTTTTTCATTTTTAGATTTCGGCCATATACTGAAAAATATTAATCAGAAATGTCACATTTTTCATGAAATAAATGAAATCTTAGTAACTATTCATTTCCAGTACTAATATCCCATAAAAGATTGATTGGGGGACTTCGCTGGATTTATCTTGTCCAAATCATACCAACCCTACTAAGTGATTATTCCCTTATTTCAATACGGAGCCATTAAATACCTGTCGAGGAAATGCAGGTCCTTATTACCCAAATGCTCGTTCCATCTAAGTAAGCAAGATCCCTATAGCTTGGTGGGGACCGTCCACCTTTATTGGTGCTTGACGCTGGTGCAGGCAATAACAACTCTCAGATCTAAGTAGTGCACACAACCGCTCCGCCCCATAGATTTTTCAAGACTGATCCATGCATCGATTGCACCCTCAGATTTACTATCAATGAGAAGGATTGAACGAAAAGGAATGCAGGTGTTGCTCACGGATTCCGGCTTCCCCCACCCAAAATCAACGTCATACAAAGGGAAACCGCACCAGCTTGAACAGACCACCATATTCTCTTCATCACTGCGAACCCTTCCCTGGGCTTGTCTTGCTGCAGAATCCTTTACCATATCCATGCACAAACTCCCCATCCGCTATCGCCCCAAACCTTGTCTTGGCACTTGAAAACATTTCATGGATCACCTCCACAAAAGCTTTGAAACTCAGGTTGTTCTGATCCATCGTGTGTCGAGCGACGATCATGGTATAGAAGTTACCGAAGGCACCCTGCGCAAGTTCATTGACTGGCCGATCACAAAGGGCCTTAGGCGGCCGTGTTTCACTCAATCCATGGTTAAAAACGCATTACTTATAAATGCACACACGACCTCCACCCTTGCTACTCGCGCATTTTTGGCCAAAGCTAGTTTTAGTCCTGAAAGGGCTGCACCGCTGAATATGAACCGATTCAGCGTGAATTTCACTCCACTAGGGCTTGGAAGCCATTGAGTTTGCACTGGCCCCATCACTGGGAATAGAGAGGACAGCTCGAAATGGGGCGAGGCTAATTCATGGATTCCTCTTGTGCGTGCGGTAGCCCATGAGTTCATGAATGTTGCAATGGTGCATGCGTCGCCTAACTCGTGTGTAAAGTGCAGGCTGATCACGAGTCCCCCACACTCGAGCACATTCGCTTGAATCACGACTAGGGGATTGCCGGCTAGTCCCAGTGGGAACTCAGACAACGGCGATGCAGGTCCATGTCGCAACTCCTCCAGTCTCCCTAGAGGAGCTGATCAAGCTGGCCATATGAGATAGCTAGTATAAGCACCTAGAGGGGGGTGAATAAGTGCACAAATAATTTATCGAGATACGGAAGCGATTCTAGGCAGCCGATAGAAACGAGTTCACAAAATGATTTACGATCAAAGTAAAGAGAGTAAGGAAGAGAAGATTGAACACAGGGTTTATAGTGGTTCGGCTTATTCCAAGACTACGTCCACTCTTCCGCATTGACAGCCCACTGGCTGGATTTCACTATGAACAAAAGAGAAGTTACAGCTCAGCTTTTCCTTGATTCCACAGTGTAGATGTTCTATCACACCTCCTCAAGGTTTCTCACAAATATAGACTCTCTTTTGTAAACAAGTATTCGCTCAAAGGAATTGTCTAAACAACAAGGAGCTTCAGACTTTGAAATTCTTCTATCGCGCACACCTCAACAACTTAGAACGTCTTCCTTATATACTCCTTTATGCCATCATACCCGTTGGCACTTACCAAAGGAATTACTCCAATCTACCCGCTGGACGGAATCAATTAGGAAGATCATTCGGCTATTAAAGGAATGTGTCGATAGCCCATCAATCCTGTTCGCCCATACAATCAGGATCTCGGTTTCCATAAGTAGAACCTTCCAAGAATATTTAGGCAATCATCGATTCCTTAATCTTCGAGTCAATCTCGATCAATCAAAGAATTCCGTTGTGTCTATTCCAACCACGAGATCTTCTCCAGTTGATAAGGTCAAGCCCTTAACAAAACATCAAGTTTTGGGTAACCTTTCTTCAACGGATTAGAGATTGTCAATGAGGATAGACTTTGAGTCTTGAGTCTGGCTATCCGGAGATCTTCAGACTTTAAATGGCAGAGTCTGCAAACCTTCAGACTAGACTGATGGAAACATTTTGTCATCTTCAAAATACTTCAAGAGAATTTCTCCAACACCATACACTTTGGTGTGCACAAATTCTATTCCTTGGTCGTTACAGTCAGTAAAGTGCCTCTTCGACATACCGACCAGCTAGCGGGTAGAAGATCGCTAGGGTTTCCAAAAGCGACTCCTCCAAAAGGTGTAGCCTTTGGAAAGTATCGTCTACATGGTTTTCACCATTGGCCCGGTAGTAGAAAAAGCGTTCCCATATGAGCTGGAGGTTGAAGAACATCTATGCATGAAATTTTTAACTTTTGATGGTGATCCGGTGTTGGAGCTGATGGCTTGATCAGTTTCTTGCTTTCTACTTCAACATTTGTCGCGACCTAAATTTCAGTGTACCACCTAGTGTTTAGGCTAATGGACTACTAAGTCTTAAACTTAGCTCGGGCTCTCCCAAGTCATACCAACTCGCGACTTATGTTCAAATTTTTAACATACAAATAAATTTTATTTAGGAGTCACCACTAATCAGTTTATGATAGACCGATTAGATACCTAAGTAAAATAACAGGAGAATTATTTTACTCATTCAAACTAAAGACTTTGGGTATAGGGACTTGATTATAATAGATTTCTCTAATGTCCTTTCAGTACCATTCTTTTTATTTTTCAAAAATATTTTTGCAGGCAACTTGGATTTATTTTAACCTAAATCACTATCATGCAATAGGGTGATCATGCGGATGCTCAACTATTATCATGCAATAGGGTGATCATGCGAATGTGCAAAGATTATCTAAGCCCTTATCTATATATATAAATCCAATCCTAATCTATTTCAAAAATTATCAAAAAGTGCAATCATAATTTACTAAACCAACACATTCTAATGCAAGATTTGATTTTTGATTTTTAATTTTTTTTTTTAGTGTTTTTCAAGACAAACAATTATTAGATAAATATTTTATCTAAACTAATCAAGACATTCATCGAATAAAGGTTTAAAATAACTGAAAAAATAATCCATGGTGTCATGGATTAAATTAACGATTATTTTAACCCTAAATATCACAACATATAATAAAGTTCAAAATAATTAAAAATTTGATCCAAAGTCTTACGGAACAAATTAATAATTATAAATGATTTGACAATTAAAATGCTAACAAAATGCTCAAAAATTAATATAATTAAAAAAATGATCCGACGTCTTACTGATCAAATTAATAATTACAATAATTTTGGATAAAACCCTTATGGTTAATATCCACAAGATTCATGAAATGAATACTAACATCCAATGTTCCAATAACTAAACTTTAAAAAAAAGACACTAAAAATAAAATAAATGAAGAATAAAAAAAAAAAAAGCTAAACTAGGGACAGCAGGTTTGGAAAAACACAGATGACGGGGGGTGTGCGCAGCGTTCAAGTGGCGTCGGGCGAAGACAGACCGGTGGGCGTTGGGCAAACTGGCAGGCGGCAACAGTGACGGTGCGGGCTACAGCAGAACGGAGGTGCGACGTCGGGTGGTCGCCAAGGATAGAGGTGGAGGCTGGCTGTGGGCATCAGATTGCAAGCGAGCTACTGTCACGATCGTCGGGTAGAGACGCAGGCAGGAGCGAGGGCGGCGGCATCAGGTTGCTGCGGAGGTGTAGCACGGAGGTGTTGCGGGGGGTTACAAGCGAGACAGCGGCGCGGTGGCTGGTGCAGGCATAGTGGATGACACGAGCTCACGCGAGAGGCGGAGCTCCAGTGGCTGGCGAAATGGTGACTACTTCAGGTGGACTGACAAAGCGGCGGTGCTGCTCGGAAACTAGCAGAGCAGCTTGGAGACTGGCGAAGGCTCGAGTGCTGCGAGGGCGTCACGGAGGACTCGGGCGCAGCTGCTAGCGTCATGGGAAAAAGACTCAATGAGAAACCGAAGGAAAAAGGCTCAACGAGAAAACAAACAAGTTTTTTCTTCTCTATTTTTTATGAATTCACCCCTCTTTTGGTCATGAAAATTGTGGCTCTTTTTATAGTGATTCCAGATGGCTACTTTCTATGGTATTTTCAGAGTTTCCATCTTTTGTTACATTGATTTGGCTGCGGAGTGTGATTTCGCAATTAGTTTGATCTTGTTTCGATTCTTTCCCTTTTATCAAAATCCTTGCCCTTTATTCATCTGATTTTTAATTGCTTCTACATCCATCAAAATCCGAATATTCATGAAAATTTCAAATTTCCATGCATAATCAATCAAATCGATTTTCCTCTGTTTTTTTTTCCTTTTATTTGTGATTTTTATTTTTATTTTCCTAGGGTTCCCAAAAATTAGGTGTCAATAACTTTCATACTTGAATGGATTTTTCTATTGTAATAGTCTTTGGAGACTATGAGAGTAATAGCATATTATCAGCCAATGTCCGTGGTGTTAGATCATTAAATACAAATAATAAATCAATCTAGAAGTGGACTTCAACACAACGATCTAGGTATACCTTCTATGGACTATGATTATAAATCTATGATTTGCTGATAAATATTCTTAGTGAATCCCATGACATAAGCCCCCCTCAACGTATGAGCCTATTGAACGCTGGTGTATGAAATAGACTTTAGGAATCTAAGGGAAGTGGTGAGTTGATTCAACTAACCTGCTGTGGAAGTAACACTCACAAAGACATAGCATGGAATTTTTATCGTGTAAGGTATATTGCAATTGCCCACTTTAATTAGCACGGTTGGCTCATCACCGTCGTTGGGCTACATGGTAGTTTTTTAAAGATGATATCTCGCAGGAGCTAATCTTCATGAGAATATGCCTTTCAAATGGAAGCACTCGAATGCCCCTTATATCTTTAACCAACTTTTGTTTACATTTCTTAATTACACCTTAAATTCACAAACTCTTACCTCAAATTATATCTATTTTAGGTGTTTCTCACCTCTTTGCTAAGTTAGCTATCAACTAACTTATTTCAGTTAATTACTAGGTTCTGGCCCATTGGTACAAGTTCCACAATTTTGAAACTCGGAACCTACCCTACATATTCTAAAACTTGGAATCAAGTCGGTCAAGTTCCCAGTTCTTCCCTAAGACATTGCTCACCCTTAGAGAGAAAGTATTGTGCAAATGTAGAGAGAGAGAGAGAGAGAGAGAGAGAGAGAGAGAGAGAGGATTGTGGATGACTCGTGTCCATTGGTCAATGCACTTGTGCAAATTTAATGTGACGTCACAGTTGTAGGTAATATTTTCTCATGCAATTTAGGCAGGAAAATGATATGTCTTGGAATCCAAATGTAATAACATGGTCTAGAATCACATAGATAGCATTTATACAAGTAATCGTCATCGATCAAGTTTAAGCACATCCGAAAAAGAAATTTCAATTTCTTGGGAAAATTGGAATTATTGGTGGAGATTCAAGTATGAAGGTCAAAGGTAGGGGTGTGCAATTGAACTGGATACACTCAGGAGCCGAACTGGCCCACCCGGAAAATAGGGTGGGGAACCGGTTCTCATTGAAACCAGTTTGGGAGCAAGTTCCCAAAATTCGGAACCGGTTTGAACTAGTCCAAGAACCTATTCCAAGTGATTACCTACCTGGGAACCGGTGGATAGACCAGTTTGGGAAAATGGTTCAAAACCCTACTTTTTCTCCTGATTTCTATGTCAGGCAAGTCCTCTTCTCGTTCTCGTCTCTCAATTCAGCTTTGCATTTCGTAGCAATGTTTTCATGGTGGGTTTGTTGTTAGAGACTAGTATCCGTGAGCAGAAAGTGTAAAGTTGAAAATTTTTTGGGATCTTCCTCGCCTGAACAGCGCTTTTCGATTCACTGTGCCCCTTTTTTGGCTATGTGGGTGTTCGTTTTTTGTCAATGCGGTTTTTCCGTGGCCGTTTAAGTGGGACATGTGATGCAAAAATGGGAGGCGTTGGCCGTTGCTTTCAAATGGAAGCGTGTTCATGGAGGGATATCATTTGTGATGATGGAGGGTTGGATGGTTCTGCTAATCATGGTGCTCTTCTTCCAGGTTCATTGCTAAAAATGACCAAGGCATCCAAAGTGATTCACGTCCGCAACGTTGGGAATGAAATCTCAGAGGTACATGTTTTCTTGCAACTTTTGCTCCAAAATCTTTTGGGTGTAGAAATCGGCATGTTCTCGCGTATTAATGTAAAATTCGAAACTGAATAGAATATCAGACAGTTACAAAATAGGTTCCAATGGAAACATGGTTATCTCAAGAATTGGACTAGAAAAACAAGAGTGGCTCCAAAATAGGGTCCCATGCAAATAAGGTCAAGTACAAGATCCAAAAAAAGGGAACTGGCTATAACAGGGTTGGGTATAGGGTATAGGGTTTAGGTTTGAAACCTACCTATCCTAGACCCGATCACCCATAGTTGAAGGGCAAAACAAGAAACCGATTAAGCCATCAACTTCGACACCAAACAACCGTAGAAAGCTAAATCTTTCATGCGAATATGAGCTTCAATGTCCAGTTCATGTCAGAATCCTTTTCTACTACCAGGCCAACGGCGAAAACCATGAAGTCAATACTTTCCAAGGGTTCGCCTTTTTAAGGAGTTGCTCTCGGAAATTTCAATTTCTTTGATTGAAATTGTGTGATAAGTAAAAATCATATTTAGATTGAATATGGGTTTTCTAGTTAACATGGTAGTGGATTGCATTACTTCGAGGTAAGTACATTTTTCCCTATCTTAGCAATTTATTTATTGCTTTGATTTATGGAGTTTTATATTAATGGTTGCACGCCCACATGATCACCTCACATATTAATGGCCCACATGATCACCTCACATATTAATGAATAGGCTAAAATTAATTTAAGGTCCCTACAAAATATTTTTGAAAATAAAAGAGAAAAGGTACCCAAATGGTGTTAGAGTAATATAGTGTCATTAAGTCTCCAAATCCATAATCTTTAGTTCATAGAAGTAAAGTAATCCTCTCAATACTTTACTTGAATTTCTAATTGACTCATCAAAAAATAGATTAGTGACTCTTAATTGAAAATGAATTGGCATGTTAAATAACTTGTGCATAACTTACAACTCGGTATGAGTTTAGAAGAGCCTGAGTTAAGTGTAAGTTTAATAATTCATTAGCCGTCCACTAGGTGATTCATCGCTTCAAGGAGGTCGCGACACTCATTTTCTAGATAATATAAGCCCAAATTATTCAAATATAGTATGTGCAAGGAGTGAACGTGAACTTTAACTTTGGTGTGCATCTCAATCAAATTTTCTTTTTTCACAAATTTTTTATCAAGATTGTCAGACAAGAATTATGCAAGGAAAAAGAGACGAGGAGACTGTCGAACTAACTTGAGACTCCGGTGGCATATTCAGATGGCAAAAGTCAAACTCACTCTAACCATGGTTTCGTTGGCGGGTCGGGTAGGACTTTGTCTCTATAGATTGGACGCACAGCATTGATTCCGCTATCAATATCATCGAATACAAACAAAATCATATTTAAGTAACCCATTCAACTTTAAATAACAACTCGCCTATTTAAGATGGGCTTTCTCATTACAAAAACAAAATGTCAAATCCCTCCGCTACCACACAAGCTAATGCTTTTTAAGATAATGATCGTTCCCACTTAAAATATTAAGGTTCAGTTTGTTTCGAGAAAAATATGACATTTTTTGAAGATGTTTTTTAAGAAGTTATTTTCGATATTCAGTTAAAACTAAAAAATGAACTGAAAAATATTTTTCATCGTTTGATAGGGAAATTAGATTTTTCAAGGAAAATTACTAAAAAATCGAAATTTTACCTTTTTTCTTTTCTTTCATTTTCTTTTTCCTTCTTCCTTGGCCACTAGTCAGCCACATTGATGACTGGTGACCGGCCACTAGCCAAGAAAGAAGGAAAAAGAAAAAAGAAAAAAGGGAAAAAAATAATTTTATTGACTTTAAGCACAGGTTTTTTGTTGATTAGAAAAACATTTTCTGTTAACCTATTTTCTTAAGCAAACCGAACGCTAGAAAATAAAGAAAATATTTCCCCAAAAAATATTTTTCACAAAGTGAACTAACCTAAGTAAATGAATTTTCAGTCACAATCATCCGTTAGTATGCAATGACATCCACTCTTTTTAAGATAAAGACAACTGCACTAGAAAGGTACTTAATAAGTTGATAAACATTGTTTAAGAGTTGATCGTGTTCACAAGAACCATTATTGTTAAAGAAATCAAATAGATGTGACAAATACTACAGACCTGAGTCCATCATTTTCATTGTCCCACTCTAGATTACTGTAAAATATAATGACTTTGCAAATGATATATTGGAGCAAGATCTCTATCTCAAACTAAGAAGTGAATGCCAGAATTTCCGGATCTTGTTTAAGAAGAATCATCTCATCATCATTGGTGGTTATCCATGCATTGATTCCTCCGCTCTCTTTGTCATCGATAAGAAAAATCGATCTGAAATTCGTCGACGGGTTACCGACAAGAGCTGGCCTTTCCCACCCGAATCATTCTCATACAGCCCGAATCGGCACCAGCTACTAATATTAATCAGGCACTCTTCGCCTGCGAACACTATCTTGAGGAGTTCGATTATAGAATCGCCCATCATCGAGCAGAGCTCCTCCCCATATACTATTGTTGCCCATTTCGTTTTGGCGTCCAATATCATGCTTCGCATCGTGTTCACCAATGCATTGAACTCCAACTTGCTTTCGCCGGGTCAGGTTGACCGGATTGCGCAAACAGTAAGGCGAAGAGATTGCCACAAGAATTCGCGGGTATTTGCTAGACTGACTTTCTCACGCAAGTTTATTGGCGTACAAACCACGAAAGTCCTGCGTCCACTGTGCGTATTTCGATCAATACTGAAGAAAGCCCTACTTATTAGTGCCGAAACAACCTGCACCCTTGAAGGCTGGGAAGTGTAGGCCATTGAATCCTTTGCATCGTCCCTGGCCAGGGCTTTCAGCTTCGATATAGCATTACTGCTGAACCTGAACCTACTCATGACGAATCCCTCATTGCCGATACGAGGTTGAGACACTTCAGAACCACCGACCCTTTAACCGGGAATAGAGATGACAACTCGAAACTTGGACAGACTATCGCGTCTATGTTACCTCGACAAGCAGTAGCCCACGAATTAATGAACACGGCCATGGTGTACATGTCACCAATCTTGTGTGAAAAGCGTAGGCCAATCGCTAATCCATTGCACTCGAACGTATTCACTTGAATCACAACTAATGGATTGCCTACTACTTTGGTTGGGAATTTCGATAAAAGGTCAAGCAAATCCATGTCGAGGTCTCCATGGAGAAGCTGATCAATCTGGCCCTCCACTTTGGCATGGATGAACTCAACTCCAACGTCGTTACAATCGATAAAACAACCGTCATCCTTGACGTATCTCCCTGTCATAAAATAAAAGAGCGTTAGGGTTTTGGAAAGTGACTCCTCCATTTGGTGAAGCCTTCGAGGAATATCAACTTCTGGGTTCTCAGTATTATCTCTACAGTAGAACATAACATAACGGCGATATAATTTGGCATTTGAAGATCCATTGATGTCAGTTCGGCGTCAGCGCTGACGGCTTGACCAACTTCTTCCATTGTACTTCCACCGTCATGCTTGGAAGTAATTTAGTCAAACAAGGATGGGAGAATGGTTGTGTGCAAGCAATGCCCGTTTTATAGTGCGCTCCAAGACAAAATTTAAGTCTTGGAACTAATATGCATTTTACGACTGCAACTAAAAGAATCTTCTTGTTGGTATATCCACTTCCTGTCTCCCACATCAATGAGGATAAAGTTTCTTCGAGACCAACTCAAATAATGGCAAATTTAGATTTTATTGGACATTAAGTAGTGCCCGTTTTTAAAAGCTAGTTTGCAGTCTAACAGGTAATTTATTATGCTAATTTAAGGACAGTTAATAAAAAAAGTGTTAGTACTACGAAAAACCCTAATGCGATATATATGTTATAAATTTACCTAAAACTAATTTTTTTTTTAAATCATGAAAAACTCTAAACTAATACACATGTGATAAATTTATTTCAAATTAATTTTTTATCCCAAAAAACCCCAAACTGCTAAAGTGGTGATAAATATTATATTCATTAAATTAGATTAGTATCACGAAAAATCACAAAACTATTACACATATGACAAATAGAGCGTAAAACCCTAAAGTGGTACACTTGTTAACTTTCATATGTCATTCAACTCAATAATTTAGCAATAAACTAACAGACGGTAAATTTATCACAAATGTATAAGTTTCGAGTTTTTACTAGTCAAAAAGTTAGCTTTGAGTAAAAATATTATTGGTGTACTAATTTAAAAATTTTTATGGTCAAAAATTAGTTTGGAGTAAGTTTGTTACAAGTATACTAGTTTTGGGTTTTCGTAGCCAAAAAATTAGTTTTGAATAAATTTATCACACACACACACATATATCAATTTCAATTTTTGGTGATATTAATCCTAAAAAAAAAAGAACATGAAGGTGACTTGACAACATCCATTTTCAAAGGGCTAATAAAGGTAAGCAATCATTTTGGGCTATTTCTTTGCCTACTTCCTTTGTCCTGAGTAAATTATAGCATTTTATATTATATGAAGTCAGATATCATTTTGGGCTCTTAATTTTGTTCATACTATGGGCTTAGTCGAATCTTTTGACTCGACAAACCCTTTATGAATATTGCACGCAATCATCCAATCCAAATATAAGTAATGTTCGCCTACAGATATATTACGAAGAAAGACTTTATCCTTTTATTTTTACATGAAAGAATACTACAAAGACTAATTGTCATACTTACCAACGAGTTTCGATAATGCGCGGGCATGTCCAAAGAGGTGTTGACGAGGAATTGATAATGCGCTAGGGCGAAGCCAAAATAATACGACTTGAAAGAACCAAGATCGCTCTGCGGTTCGACATTTGAGTACAAAGTGATTGAATGGTGCTTGAATGGAGTGGGAATTCTGCAAATAAAAAAGAATTTAAGGAAAATTAAATGGGAAAAATTATCCAAAGAATCATAAACATATTACACTTTTACCAATTTAGTCATAAACTTTTCAATTTTGTCAATTGAATCATAATTTTTACTTTTTACGAATTGAATCCATTTAGTCAATTTTGATCGAAAATCATTAATGTGAACGCTGGTCGTTTTACATAACATAGCCAGCACTGATGTAGATAATTTTTTATAATATTTTTTTCTTTTCTTCTCTTTTTCTAATTTTACTTTTTCTTTTTTTTTCTTTTTAATTCCTTTCCTCTTCTATTACTTTTTCTTTTCTTTTCTTTTTCTTTATTTCCCTTCGTCGTGCCTCATCAATGGCAAGCTGAGGTTGCCAACCTTAGGTGAGGGCCACCCTCATTGGCCTCGGCCAAGGAATGCTCAGGCCTAAACTAGTGATGGCTGCCCTCACTAGATTAGGTGAGGGTTGCCTTCGTTGGCCTAGGAAAGCCACCCTCACCTAAGATGGCGAGGGTCACCTTGTCAGCTCAAGTAAGGGAAATCCTTGCCCTTGCCTAGGCTAGGGTTGCCCTTGCAAGCGCAGCAAGAGATGACCCTTGCGTGAGGTCGATGACCTATGTATACCATCGACGAGGCTTGACGGTTGAAAGGGGAAATAAAGGAAAAAAACACAAAAAGAAGAGAAAAAAAGGAGAAAGGGAGAAAAAAAAAAAAAAGGAAAGAAGGAAATGAGAAGAAAATGAAAGAATAAATAAATAAATTCAAAATAATTTAATTATCCACTTTAGTATCAATTGTTCTGCTAGGATCTTCAAGGTCCATGTCAGTAATTTCTAGCCAAAATTGATATCATGGACTTAATTGGCAAAAAGTGAAGCAATTTAAAATTCAATTAAAAAAATTTAAAGGTCTAAAATTGAGTTTGCAAAAGTGCAATAGGATTAGGACTTTTTGGACAATTTTCCCAAAATAAATTGAATAGATCAAAACTATGTCACATCAAAGTCTATTGAAACAAATATTCATACTTGGAATGGAAAATCACATGAAATCAAAATACCAAGGCAATGAAAAGATAAAAGCTCTAGACATAGCCATGCACATATCCCATGTCATGAAAACTACCTATTTGTCGTTCGAGTATTTTGTAGAAGAAAGAGACACAAAGAGGTTGGAATGTTGCACTAAATTGATACTAGACTCGTCAAGCAAGTCAGTCAAATCAGGCCTATGTTAGATCACAAAAAGACTACCCAAATTGACTTATTTCCATACAATATAAACCTAGTTACTTATACCAATGCAACCCGTATCCGACCATTGTCCAAACTGACCCATATTGCTAAAATACTTCAATATATAACTCGATTTAGGAAAACTCAATAAAGCAAAGAATGGGCATCTATGAAAGAAAGAAAAAGTGAATAGAGAGTTATAAAAGTTAGATAAATCTATGTAAGTTGTAAATATATTTAATATCCGTATTATTTTGGGTTTTATCATTTTAAGTTCATTTATAACTCATTTAGTTAATATAACTAATTCATATAATAACTTAGCCCATCAAATGAGGTTAAATTAGCAGTTCGGGAATTAAACTTGTTTAATTTGTCATGCCGTGTCATTGAACTCGTTGAATCTAAAATGTTTGTTAATGTTATAATATGTATCGAGTTTGAGTCCGTGAACGAAACTGAACCCAAGATAAATTAAAGGAAAGTGGATATTTGGATTTCAAGTTGCTGATTTGTAGAGACCAAGGCATGAATTTGTAGATTATGGAAACAAAGCTTCGTTGGAATACAAGTTCAAGAAGTCTGACTTTGTGTCAGAAAAGGAAATAAAATCAAGGCTATCCTAGTATCCTAGTAGGTGTGGGCTTCTGGAACTCGATCAAACAACAACGAATAAGAGAAAGAAGTTGGCTTGAATTCTATATATATATATATGCACATTCTTGTGGGATGCCTAGTGGATCACAAAAGGTCTTGAAGTGCCGTGTGAGTGTTCCATCATTGTTGATGCAAGCAATCTTGAAGCATCAAATATTGAGTGCTTGAAAGTGGGCTTGTTGTTTTTCATTCGTGCAATTATATCTGAGAAGAATTAGTGTTTGTAGCCGATTAATTGAGATAAGATTTGCGTGTAATTCCTTCGTGAGATTGAGAGATTATTTCGTGAGGAATTTCAGGGCTAAACACTGTGTCCATTATTGGGGGTAATTAGGGTTTGGAAACACCGAGAGAGTATTTAAGTGACTCAAGTGTGTAATTTTTCTTGTATCGCTTGATCTATAGTAAAATTCGTCGCTACTCTCCTCGTAGACGTAGGTTTTTATGACTAAACCATGTAAATCCGATGTCCAGTTTATCTTCTTCTTCCGTCTATGTATTATTGTTTTCTTTTTTTTTGGTAAAGTCCGTCTATGTATTATTGTTCGATCACTCGCTTTCGCAACAATCGGTATCAGAGCTAGATTTGGTTAAGTTGAAGTGAATCGATGGCGATAGCAAAAGTAAAAGTGAGAATCAATAGATTTGATGGGAATAATTTTAGTTTCTGGAAGATGCAAATTAAATATTATCTTTACTACATGAAACTCAACTTGCCCTTATCTTGGGAGAAACGAGAATTGATGAAGCAAGTTGATTGGGATTTGCTAGATAGACGAGCTATAGGTATAATTCGGCTGAAGTTGGCTCGTAACGTCGCGTTTAACATCGTAAAGGAGAATGTCACTGATGATTTGATGCAAGCCTTACAAATATGTACGAGAAGCCCTATGCGATCAACAAGGTCTATTTGATGCGACGTCTGTTTAATTTGAAGAAGAGCAAAAGTGCGTTAGTTACAAATCATATCAATGAATTCAATGTGATTGTTAGTCAATTGAATTCAATTGAGATTGACTTTGAAAATGAGGTACGTGCTTTGATTCTATTATCCCCATTGCTTGATAGTTGGAATACTACCATTACTATCGTTAGTAATTCCTCTAGGTCAATAAGTTTGATGTTTGATGGGGTTCGTGATTTGATTCTGAACGAGGAAATCCATAGAAGAGAATCTAGCGAACTTCTATCTATTGCTTTAGTAGGTGAAAATAGAGGAAGATCTATAACACATGTGGGTAAAAGTAGTACTAATATGAACAGGCGTAGTCAATCTAGGACCGGTGATGTTATCTATTGGAATTGTGGCAAGAGGGGGCATTTTAAAAGAAATTGCCTTAAGTTGAAGAATGATAAGGGTAAGAAAATTATAGTTGACTCTATAGATAATGTTGCAGCTATAACAAATAATGCCAATTATGTATTGTTTGTCACTAATTATTCATCGTTTGATGGATGGATTATGGATTCTGGTTGTTCTTTTCATGCAACACCAAATAGAAACTGATTTAGTACTTATCAATGCATAGATAATAGTAAAGTACAGTTGGGGAACAACACTGAATGCGACGTCATCGATGTTGGCAATGTTAAAAGCAGAATGCATTATGATATTGTGAGGACATTGACTGGAGTGAGGCACGTTCTAGAGTTGAAGAATAACTTAATTTCCTTGAGTGCCATAGATTTAGCTTGATATTAATATATTTCAGAATGTGGAATTCTGAAAAAAAATTTCAAGGTGCTTCGATAATAATGAAAGGAATCAAGCACAATAGCTTGTATGAGTTTCAAGGTGAGACAGTGACAAATTTCGCTGCGAAGATGTCAGATGCATTTGTTCGAGAGTCTAAATTGTAGCATATGCATTTAGGGCACATTGGCAAGAGAAGTTTGAAAGTTTTAAGTGAAAGAAATATATTATGTAATTATATTCCTAACGAATTGAATGTATGTAGGTGCTGTGATTTAGATCAACGGCGGAAAGTACAATTCAGTACGATTGTCAAAGAAACCATGAAAATTACAGAGTTAATTCACTTGAATGTTTACAAGTTGTCGCGGTTTCCTTCAAGAAAGAGTGCTAGATATATGCTAACAATTTTTTATGACTACTTGATGAAGATGTGGGATTTGTGCTTAAGCACAAGTTTGATACTATTGTCAAGATCAAATAATTGATAGCTTTGATTGAAAAGGAGACTAATAAAACAATCAAGCATGTGTGGATTGACAGTAGCATGAAGTTTTGCTTGAAGCTGTTAAATGAATTCTGCATGAAAGAATGCATAGTAAAACACCGCACTAATACTGATAAATCACAATATATTGCAGAATTGATGAGCAAAACGTTGTTAGAGACAACTCATAAAATGCTCTCTAGTGCTGGTATGGCTAGAAGATTCTTAGTGGATGTGCTAAGTACGGCGTGCTACCTAATGAATAGATCCCCATCAATTACGATTGGATATGAGACTCCCAAGGAAATGTGGTCAAGTAACATTGCTGATTATTCTATTATTAGAATATTTAGTTGCCCATGTTATATTTGAACGAGTGATCCCGCTGAAAGGGTAAGAAAGTGTATATTTCTAAGCTATGCATGAGGTGAGAAGGGTTATCGATTGTGGTGCCCGGAGTTAAATTCATCTATTATTGGTAGAGAAGTTACGTTTGACGAGTCTCCAATACTTCTAGCCACGAGTGATTATAGTAGTATTCAAACGGATCTGAACGATGTTCAACTTGAGGTGGAGTCACCACCAGAAACTCTTGAGGCAGGGAGTACGAGTACAAGCAAAGTAATCGACACGGATGGTGCTTGTAGTGAGGTTGAGCCTATAGAACTAATGGTTGCCATAATTGCTATAAATTAAGAAGGTACGTATTCAATTTCCTAACAAATATATATACAATAATGGTTTTGCTTTATCTATGGTTAAGGAGGTTGCGTCGGAAAATCCTTGCGGAGTAGTTAAAGGTGCATGTGGAGTTAATATTCTAATGTGGTCCTCAATTATGGAAAAGTTCAAGCAATGCTTAGACTTGGATAATATTGTGGCGGTTGAGCCCATCAAGGGCTATGGGAAAGTAGCGACAAAGTTTAAATGTTTGCGAAGTGATTGTGACTTGGCTCAAATGTCGAGTCAAGATAGAGATTGTTATAATATGTCTCAAGTTTGAGTTCGTAAACGAAATTGAACCCAAGATAAATGAAAGGAAAGTGGATATTTGGATTTCAAGTTGCTGATTTGTAAAGACCAAGCTATTATAATATGTCTCAAGTTTGAGTTCGTGAACGAAACCCAAGATAAATTAAAGGAAAGTGGATATTTGGATTTCAAGTTGCTAATTTGTAGAGACCAAGCCATGAATTTGTAGTTTACCGAAACAAAGTTTCATTGGAATCCAAGTTCAAAAAGTCTGACTTTGTGTTAGAGAAGGAAATAAAATCAAGGCTATCCTGTTAGAAAATAGTAAAATTGATTTCTTTTAATTGTTTTTTGGCTATGTGTGTGAAAGTAAGAATTAGTCGGTTTGTAAACCACCAAAGAAATGTGTGCTACAGTACCACGTCTCTCTAAGCCGCCGGAGAAGAAAAATCATGAAGAAAGTACAAGTATCTTGGGCACACAATAAAATATTATAGTTGCTGCTAGAGATCTCAAGAAGTACGAAGGAAGGTGTACTTGTGGTTAGCAATATTTTGTTCTCACTGAAGACAGCAAGAAGAAGAGATTCGTAGCCCACAAGTTTTGATTGCCAAGAAGAAAAGTTCAACTTTAACTCTTGCATGTGTGAAGTCCAAGCGGTGAAGTGCTTATAGCTCTAGGTTACGTTAGTTTTTTTTTTTTTTTAGTGTGCGTGAGAGAGTGAGATTTTAGAGAGAGTTTTAAAAACTTAGCAAAAAATAGTGTGTGTACTCTCTTAAGCCTTTGCAAGGCATATTGTGTAATATAATCTCTCTTTGTGTGTGTACTCTCTCCCTCCAAGCCCTTTTGGTTCCAACAATTGGTATCAGAGCAAGCAATGGCATCCACTAGTTCTGTTCAGTTGCAACTTCCGAAGTTGAACGGAAAAAACTACAACAACTGGTCCATCCAGATGAAGGTTCTATTCAGGTCTCAAGATTTGTGGAACCTGGTGGAGAACGGCTACACTGAAGTAGCTGATGCTGAAGAATTCAATGCTTTGAGGAAAGAGGAGAAAGAAGCGTTGGTGGAATCTTGAAAGAAAGATCAAAAAGCATTATATGCGATTTTCAAGCCGTGGAGGAGACGATATTTGAAAAAATATCGAGTGCTGAGACAGCGAAAGAAGCGTGGGATATATTGCAAAAATCCTACAAAGGTGATGATCGTGTCAGGCGGGTGCGGCTCCAAACACTTCGAGGAGATTTTGAGTCTTTACGCATGAATGACTCTGAATCTATCTCGGCTTACTTTGATCGTGTACAAACCATCGTTAACCAACTAAGGGTTAATGGTGAAGAGCTCCAAGATGTACGAGTTGTAGAAAAAATCTTGAGGTCTTTGACTAAAAGGTTTGATTACGTGGTTGCGGCGATCGAAGAAGGCCAAGATATATCAACCATGACGTTGGAGCGGTTGATGGGTTCATTATGCTCACATGAGCAAAGAATGAACCGGAAGTCTATTAGTTCGAATTCTGAGCAAGCACTGCAGAGTCGGGTCACTCAATCAAATCGAGGAGGTCATCATGGTGGTCGAGGTCGTGGAGGTGCCCGAGGTAGAGGTGGAAATCTGAATTCCACTAAAAGATATAAAACACGTGACAAATCAAAAGTCAAGTGTTTTAACTGTAACAAATTCGGACATTACAAATCCGAATGTGGAGCAAACATGAGGCAAGAGCAGCCAGAATATGTGCACGTTGTCGATACAAATGAAGACGTGGTGTTAGCATGCCAAATGGATGACTCAAGTACCATGGACACAAAAATTTGGTACCTTGATACTGGGTGCAGCAATCACATGTGTGGTCAAAAGGAGCTATTTTCGAAGTTAGATGAGACAGTTCATGGTGAAGTCAACTTCGGGAATAAATCCAAAATTTCTGTGATGGGCAAAGGTAACATTGATATCAACTCAAAAGATGGTACTAATGTTACTATTGCAGACGTTTACTTTGTGCCGGGACTCTTTTGGAATTTGTTGAGTGTTGGGCAACTATCCGAAAAAGGCCACAAAGTTAACATTGAAAATGGTGTGTGCACCATTAGAGGCGCAAACAATAAGTTGATTACGACGACACAAATGACGAAGAGCCGGATGTTTCCTCTATCCCTTCAGACGAAGACTCTATTGAGTTTCCAAGCAACGACAAAAGATAGCAAGTGGCTGGCATCTTCGGTTTGGTCATCTAAATTTTCGTGGACTTAAATTACTAGTCCAGAAAAAGATGGTGACTAGCATGCCCTTAATCGATGCTCCAGACCGCTCATGTGAAGGATGTCTCGTTGGAAAGCAACATCGGAAATCTTTTCCAATTGGGAGAGCTAGAAGAGCCAAGCAACCTCTAGAGTTGGTACATACAGATATCTGTGGCCCTGTTGAGGTGGAATCATTTGGACAAAAAAGGTACACGCTAATTTTTGTCGATGATTTTACTAGAAAAACATGGGCTTATTTTTTGAGAGAAAAATCCGAAACTTTTGGCAAATTTAAAGAATTCAAAGTCTATGTTGAGAAACAAAGTGGCTTTAATTTAAAGACATTGAGATCGGATCGAGGTGGAGAGTTTACTTCCAATGAATTTGACAATTATTGTAAAATTCATGGAGTGAAACGTCAGTTGACTACTAGCTATACTCCTCAGCAAAATGGTATAGCAGAAAGAAAGAATAGAACAATTTTTGAAATGGCAAGAAGTATGCTGAAGGCTAAAGTATTACCGAAGAAGTTTTGGGCAGAAGCCGTTGCTTGTGCTGTATTTGTGTTGAACAGGTGTCCAACAAAGAGTGTTCTTGGAAGAACTCCAGAAGAGGCTTGGAGCGGCAACAAGCCAGATGTTTCGTTACTACGGGTATTTGGGTGTGTAGCATATCCCCATATACCGAACGAACGAAGAAAAAAGTTGGATGATAAAAGCGAGAAGTGCATTTTCATTGGATATAGTAATGTGACTAAGGGTTATAAGCTATATAATCCTGTCATGGAGAAGGTAATTATTAGCAGGGATGTCCAATTTTTTGAAGATGAAGCCTGAGACTGAAATCAAAAGGCTGACCAGAAAGACATTCCTATCGAAGATGAACCATTGATAAGGGAGACCGAAGAATCTTCAATTGAAGATCCATCACTTTCACCTGGTAGTTCATCCTCCTCACCAGCAACAACTGTAGAACCATTGATTCGTCGTTCACAACGACCGCAGAAGACGCCAGTAAAATTCAAGGATTATGTGGTCACAAGAGTTGATCATAATGACAGTGACGAAATCACT
Source organism: Eucalyptus polyanthemos subsp. polyanthemos (assembly GCA_017140185.1). Lineage (NCBI taxonomy): Eukaryota > Viridiplantae > Streptophyta > Magnoliopsida > Myrtales > Myrtaceae > Eucalyptus > Eucalyptus polyanthemos. The sequence continues at coordinate 16,601,631 of CM029463.1, read as the reverse complement.
GATGAAACAATGGTAAATTTTTGTTGACCCCATATCCTATGATGATGCAGAGTAGATGAGAAGTGGAACCAAGCAATGGATGAAGAAATCCACTCCATTGGAAAGAATGACACGTGGGTGCTAACTTCTTTACCACCTGGTAAGAAGCCTATAGGTGTCAAGTGGGTGTACAAAACGAAGTACAAACCCAACGATCAGGTGGACCGTTGCAAAGCGATACTGGTGGTGAAAGGCTACAAGCAAAAGCTAGGTATTGATTATTTTGAAGTATTTGCACCAGTGGCTCGAATGGATACCATTCGAATGATCTTGGCACTTGCAGCTCAAAACCGTTGGAAAATCCATCAAATGGATGTGAAATCGGCATTCCTTAATGGTTTTCTCGATGAGGAAGTATATGTGGAGCAACCACAAGGTTATGTGAAGAAATGGTATGAAAATCAAGTTTATAAATTGAAGAAAGCATTGTATGGGCTAAAAGAAGCACCTAGAGCTTGGTACACGAGGATTGATACTTACCTGTTGGAGCATGGCTTTCAAAAGTGCCCTTATGAGCATACCTTATATATCAAGTCAAATACTAACGACAATATTATAATTGTTTGCCTTTATGTTGATGATTTGATATTTACAGGAAGCTGTGAGAAGATGTTTGCTGAATTTAGGGAGGCCATGACAAGTCAATTTGAGATGACAGATTTGGGATTAATGTCCTATTTTCTGAGCCTTGAAGTGAAGCAGACAAATGAAGGCATATTTGTTTCACAGCAGAAGTATGCTAATGATATTTTGAAGCGATTCAATATGGAAACGCTCAAATCAATTCGAACTCCTGTAGCAGAACGGTTGGAGTTGAAGAAAGAAAGAATCGGTGAACTGGTAAATCTCACTTATTTCAAAAGTATTGTTGGCAGTTTAAGATATTTGGCTACCACTAGGCCATATATAACTTATGGTGTGGAAATTATTAGTCGGTTTATGGAGAAACCATACCAATCACATTTGCAAGCAGCAAACAGAATTTTAAGGTATGTTAGTGGAACTCGTGATCATGGAATTTTTTATACTTACACTGACAGTTTCAGTTTAGTGGGGTATACAGACAGTGATTGGGCAGGTGATACTGAAACACGGAAGAGCACTTCCGGATATGTGTTCTTTCTTGGATCAGGAATAATTTCTTGGTCATCAAAGAAACAACAAGTTATTGCACTCTCAACAGCTGAAGCAGAATACAATGCAGTATCTTCAGCAGCATGTCAGGCGATGTGGCTTCGAAGGATGCTTTTTGAGCTTATGCATGAACAAAAGGGTCCTACTAAATTGATGTGTGATAACAAGTCGGCGATTGCATTGGCCAAGAATCTCATATTTCATGGTAGGAGCAAACATATCGACATCAAGTATCATTATATTCGTGAGCTGATTAAAGAAGGTGAGATTGAACTTGATTTCTATAAATCCGAAGACCAGATTGCAGATATTTTGACAAAACCATTGAAGGCGAATTTGTTCGAGAAATTGAAGACAATGCTTAGTGTCGTAGTTTTATAAAATCAATTTTAAGGGAGGCTGTTAAAAAATAGTAAAATTGATTTTGTGTTTTGATTAGCTTATTTGTCTTTTAATTGTTTTTTGGCTATGTGTGTGAAAGTAAGAATTAGTCGGTTTGTAAACCGCCAAAGAAATGTGTGCTGCAGTACCACGTCTCTCTAAGCCGCCGGAGAAGAAAAATCATGAAGAAAGTACAAGTATCTTGGGCACACAATAAAATATTATAGTTGCTGTTGGAGATCTCAAGAAGTACAAAGGAAGGTGTACTTGTGGTTAGCAATATTTTGTTCTTATTGAAGACAGCAAGAAGAAGAGATTCGTAGCCCACAAGTTTTGATTGCCAAGAAGAAAAGTTCAACTTTAACTCTTGCATGTGTGAAGTCCAGGCGTGAAGTGCTTATAGCTCTAGGTTACGTTAGTTTTTTTTTTTTAGTGTGTGTGAGAGAGTGAGATTTTAGAGAGAGTTTTAAAAACTTAGCAAAAAATAGTGTGTGTACTCTCTTAAGCCTTTGCAAGGCATATTGTGTAATATAATCTCTCTTTGTGTATGTACTCTCTCCCTTCAAGCCCTTTTGGTTCCAACATATCCTAGTAGGTATGGGCTTCTGGAACTCAGTCAAACAACAACAAATAAGAGAAAGAATAAAAGGAAATAAAAAATGTGATATTATTTGATGCAACAATCGGCTTGAATTCTAAGTGCATATATATATGCACATTCTCGTTGATGCCTGGTGGATCACAAAAGGTCTTGAAGCTCCGCGTGAGTGATTGATGTTTTGCCATTGTTGATGCAAGCAATCTTGAAGCACCAAATATCGAGTGCTTGAAAGTGGGCTTGTTGTTTTTTGTTTGTGCAATTACATCCGAGAAGAATTAGTGTTTGTAGCCAATTAAATCTTGAGATAAGATTTGCATGTAATTGAGATTGAGAGATTATTTCATGAGAAATTTCGGGGCTAAATACTGCATGCGTTATTGAGTGTAATTAGGATTTGGAAAACACCGAGAGAGTGTTTGAGTGACTCGAGTGTATAATCTTTTTTGTATCACATGATTTATAATGAAATTCATCGCTGCCCTCTCCGTGGACGTAGGTATTTATAACTTAATTACGTAAATCCGGTGTCCGATTTATTTTTTTCTATCTATATATTATTGTTTCATCGTTCGCTTTCACAACAGTTAACAATCTCGGGCACACGTTAAACCTAAATCTAATACAACAAGATCATATGATACGGTAAGATTATGACCAAAAGCCACCACTTGCCGGCCCAGCTAAGCTCTTCCTCGATATAGTCATTGAACCATTTTCCAACCAACTTGACGGTGATTCACAGGTCGCAGATCTCGAGACAAATAGTACTATCAGTCCGATGACTTAACCGCACATTATGGTGGTTCTCCTCGGACCTCTAAAAATTGAGCAGGTAGAAAATTTATGGGGGCGCTCTTACCAAGCCGGCAGCCAGTCAGTTTCACTATCCTCGTTTTGTTCAGCATGTCAAGAACAATTATAAAGAAAGACTTTCCATACGTACTGGATTTGTTGATTTGTAGAAATTATAACTTCTGCAATCAATCTTCCGATCAAAGTACCTCAGCAAATTGAAACCAACATATGTGACATATGTGCCAACGCGGGCCAAAAGTGTGATGTGCGGAAAGTCGGTACCATGATGGACAAGTAATTCACACTGATCAAACTGCAAGAAAATAATTCAAGCTATAGTCAAGAAACCTCTATAGCTTTTCATTATAGCGGCAATATAGTAGTACAACAGGGTTGGCAATATAGTAGTACAACAGGGTTACCTAAAGTTTGTTAGATCCAAACTTACCTAACTTTTTGCAAGAGAGCGAGTTTTTTTCAATTTCCTAATATAACTTACAAATCAACATACTGCTATTACACTGAAAAACTAAATAAAACAGACAAAGGTTTATTCGTCCATCCTTCACATTACATGTGGACTTACAATGTGCATACATGAAATTATATAGTCCACGGGTCACGTGCGGATAAACTCTATGATAGGATCGTGCTGTCTACTTATGGGAAGCATATTCTAAAATGTCATCTTGTTGACGGAAAAGATCCATGTCTTCTTCAGTCAGGCTCACCCACGCCTCAACTCCATTATCATCACCACCTTTCTTGTGATCCATCAACACGACCGAGTCAAACGAAGTGCATAAGCTACTCACAAACTCAGGCTCACCCCAACCCAAATTAACTTGGTACAGCGGAAACCGACACCAGCTGCTGAAAATGAGCACGTCGGTGTCGCCTTTTCGCAGTTCCTCTTGAAACTGTCCCACCGAGTTCGTCACCATGTCGCCCAAATCCTCCCCGTCGATCGCATTTGGTAATTTAGCAAGCAAGGTTGTTATTGCATCTCGCACCAAACCCACCAAGCCATGTAGCCCAAGCTCGGTCACCTCGGCTGTGGACTTCCCGTTCACCATTGTGTAGACATTGCCGCCCAAATTATCGTGCCATAGGAGATCTGTCCTTCCGCGCAAGTTCACCGTGTGTGAAATGAGGAACGGCTTGGATTGACCATTTCTCAACTTGGCAATTTTCAAGAGAGCAATGGCAACGAGCGCTGTGACCAGTTCCACACGAGAGGGTTCCCTTTTGGAATTGAAGCCTCCGCTCCTTGCGATGGCTTTGAGTTTCAAGATAGATTGGTTGTCGAACACGAATCTTTTCACGACATATTTCGCACCTAGCATTAGTTTGGCAGGAGGCTCGAGCTTGGGCAAGTCTCTTGGCGGTAAAATGGATGATACATCGAAGCACGGATGGTTAGCGTTCTGAATGCTTCCACGACATGCCATCGCCCACATGCTCAGGAAGGATGATATAGTGTGCATGTCGGCGATTCTGTGTGAGACGCGCAGGCCGACTGCCATGCCACCACAAGTGAATTTGGTCAATTGGACAACCACCAGAGGCGACCCAATCTGGTCCATCTGATGAAGTTGAGTTGCCAAATGACCGAGGACATCATCGGGGTCAGTTTCTCTATGGAGAAATTGATCGAGAGTTCCATCAGCTTTGGCTTCCATGAGCTCCACCCCTTGGTCGTCACATTCAAGCAAGCACTTCTCTTTGACATATCGGCCCGCAAGAGGGTAAAAGAAGGTTAGGGTTTCTGCGAGAGCTTTCTCAAGTAGACGAAATCTTTCGCTGATAGGCACGAATGAAGGGTCGGGTACATCAGTTTTGGATGAGTAGAATAAAATGATACCAACATAAACTGGAGGCTGAAGCTGATCAATTAGAGAAATCTTCAACTTGCGAAGGTGGTCAGCTGTGGGAGCTGAGGGTTTGACCAGCTTCTTGCTCTCTATTTCAATCTTCATTTTTCTTCCTGAGCTGGCCTCACTATTTTGCTTTCAAGTGCTCGCGATAGTCACCCTATTTATAGAGTTGGATCTGTAAAACCCTCCACACAAGACTAAATTGTTAATTGATATTTAACAAAATAATAAATTTTCTCTTATAGGTCGTTACACATGCCATGTCCCCGATTTTAAAGGTTAAATTAGAACTCTTCGTTCAATTTGCAGTTTAAAGTAATAAACAAAAACCTTTAAAAAAATAAAAAATATCAAGAACTATAATGCTGAAAGTACCTCTTCTCTCAATCCAAAAACCATTCCAGATGAGCGTTAGAAAGTCTCAAACTAGGACATAACGAAGGCAGGTGGTAAGCATTTGTTTTTTTTTTTTTTTGGGTAGAAAGTTGGTAAGCGTTTGTTCTGATCAACGTTAATCAAGTTTGCGAAAGTTAATGTATATTTGTAGATCCTCTTAAGAAGATCCTCTTAAGAAACCTGGTCAACGGACATAATTAGAATGCGGACCAAGTCTAAATTAATATTACGTCTAGATGAGACGTCATATGTCTCACTTCATGCGCGAATGTATACCAATAATTTACAAAGTCAACTTTGGTAGTTTCACGAGTATACGCTCAACGTTTGTCTTAAGTAGATTGGCATACATTTGAAATCTTCTAATAGCGCAACTAGTGACCCAATAATTAGCGGTATTGAAATAGTTTCTCTCTAGAAAATATAAAGCGATGAGTTGACAAAGCATAGGGATTTTCCATTGACGCAAGACTTCTTCATTATTTGCTAAGTTTAATTGGCCGGCCTTAATAAGCGAAGAAGCCAGCTTTGTCTCATTCACAGAGGATTACGTTAGAGATGCTTCAAGGATATAGGGACGTCCTTTCATGCCAACCAAGTTGTCGCGAATCCAATGGTTCTTTAGATCAAATTTTTTCAATCAGAAATTGACACATGGCATCTTCCTGCGAGTCTGACGCTATCAAAGTTTGATCATCTGTTGTCTTATCACATCAAACACACTTTGGCTCCTGGGGTGGTTACAAGTGACTGGCTATGAGGTCATCCCTTGGTCTCCGTAACTCGTTTCTACGCGGCATTTGCACATTTAATTACAACGATATATTACAGTATCATAAAACATGTCACGACATTTTTATACCTAATCACAATGATGTGCTGTCAAATTATATGACATACCGAACGTTTTGTAGCAGTACTTGATGTCAATCCACTTGAGGATTAAAAAGAAAGATTTGAATAGTCAGACACCCCTTGTGACACCTTTTTATTAATTTATTTTTGTTCAATAGAAAAAAATTTGGACTTAGTTGAACTCCATTTAGCACAAGGCTCTTACTCTAAAGATTTAATATAAGATAGTGGCCAACAAGTGCAAGATCTACTCCTCTACAATAAGCCCTCAAATTTTATTCAGATCTCACTTGATTTACTGAAATGAAGAAATTGAAATAAAACAGAAAGAATCTGAAATAAAATAAAGGTAGTTTATTGTTATTTCTAGATGATAGTCCGTTTATGATGTCATCATCCATATTTTGGAAAACATCAATTCTATACTCTAAATATAATTACCATTTGGTTGATGCATGCATCTTATAAAGATTTTATTCTTCGACAAAAAAATTCAGTAATGCTCGGCAAAAGATTCCATCCCCGGTCGATATAGACCTAAGAGCAAGATTCTCCCGACCACGTCTTTATAAGTAGTGTCAATAGAGCCTAATGATTGGTCTAAAAGATAAGCAATTCTGTCTTTTCGGGGACAACTTATGATGCATTTAAGATCCTTGCCGACTTCTTTGTCGTACTTCTTTTTCTTTCGTTTTCTTTTTTAACTATATAATTAGAACTTCGTCCCCTTCTATATTTGTATTAGTGAACAATTCAGGCATGTTTTCTTTCTTTAGGGTGAGAAGGATTTAAAGTCCGAATGTTTCTTGCCTGGTTTTGATTCCTTGTTGCAATTGTCACATATGGACATTATGTTGACAAACATAATGAACGAATTCTCTCTCACAATAGCAAATATTTTATCAAGAGACCCAACAAAATCCATATATATATAACTAGTGAGGACATTCATGTAAAATCTTGTTTACAATGACCGTGTAAATTCTATATTTTCTATGAAGACCTCAATTTATCGTTTCAATTTGCACTATTTGCTAAATTCTTAGATACAGTGAGTATGCAAATGATATAACATTTTGGGCAACATGTATCTCCGACAAAGAAGTAAATGCTTGGATCTCCACATCATGTTTGAAAGGAATCATCTCATCTTCCTTGATGGTCACCCACGCATAGATTCATTCATCATCTTCATCGTCAATTAGAAAAACCAACCTGAATTTTACCGACGCGAGGCCAACTAGAGCCAGCCGTCCCCACCCAAAGTCGTTCTTGAATAGCTGGAACCGGCACCAGCTACTAAAAGGAATAAGATGCTCTTCACTTGTGAACACCAATTCCGTGAAATCCATTAGAGAATCCTTCATGTTCACCACTTCTTTGAACCCCAACTCGCTTTCATCGGCCATGGATCTACCAAATTGAGCGGCAATCACGGTATAGAGATTGCCATAACAATTAGTAGGTATCGTGAGACCGATTTTCTCGCGCAAGTTCATCGTCATGCAGACCACAAAAGGCCTTAGTCTGCCATGTTTGTTTCAATCGATATTAACAAGCACCCTAGTTATTAGTGCCGAAACGACCTCTACCCTTGATGGCTGCAAATTATCATTGATTGAATCCGGCGCATCAGGCGCAGCTCGGGCTTTCAGTTTGGAGATAGCCTTACCGTCGAACCTGAACGTACTGATAATGAATTCCTCTATATGAATATAGGGTTCCGGCCAACTTCCGCAGGATGACTCTTTCGGGGGGAATATAGACGATAACTCGAAACTTGGACAAACTATCTTGTGTATGTTGCCCTGGCACATGTGATATTGCTAGTACGAGTACCTAGAGGGGGTGAATAGGTATATACAAGATTTTTCTTGATTATTGCGCAATACTTAGACAGTTAAAGGATTTGCGATAAGTAATAATCAACGTAAGACTAAGTAAAGGAAAGAGAGAATTGAACACGCGGTTTATAGTGGTTCGGCTTGATTCAAGCTTACGTCCACTCTTCTACACTGACAGCCAATTGGCTGGATTCCACTATTAACAAAGAAATGTTACAGTGTTGATCTTCCTTGATTTCTAGGTGTAGATGATCTACCACACTCACTCAAGGTATCACCAAGTATGGACACTCTCTGTGTATACGATTTTGCTCAGAATGAATCGACTAATAATCAAGATGCTTCAGACTCTGGAATTTCTCTATCAATCACGTACTTAAACAACTAGAACGTCTTCATTTTTATACTCCTTTATGCCATCATACCCGTTGGCACTTTCCAAAGGAATTCCTCCAATCTACCCGTTGAACGGAATCAATCAAGAAGATCATTCGAGCTATTAAAGGAACCTAACGATAGCCCATCAATCCTGTTCGCCCATACAATCAGGATCTTGGTTTCCAAGAATAGAACATTCCAAGAATATTTCGTCGACCATAGGATCTTCAATTGATCTTGATACGAACAAAAGAATTCGTTATATTTATCCAACCAAAGATCTTCTCCAGATGATAAGATTAAATCCTCAACCATATACTTCGGCTCTGGATTTCCTTCGTCACTGGATCAGAAAGACTGTCAATGAGAATAGTCTTGAGTCTTGAGTCTTAAGTTTTGAATCTTGAGTCTTGAATCTTGAGTCTGGTAATCAGAAAGTCTTCAGACTTTAAACTAGACGATCTGCAGATGTCAAGACTAGACTAATAGAAACGTTTTATCAGCTTCAAAATATTCTGGAAAGATTTCTCCAACAATCTCCCCATTTTTGATAGTGACAAAACTTTCCCGTAGATTTGAACCACTTTGACTCGCAAAACATTTCTCAAGCAATATGGCTATCTCATAAAGATTTAACAAAACAACCGACTCGCATCCCCAGAAAATAGGTTAGTCTTTCATGAGTAATACCATATAACAATACTTGAAATAAATGCAAACACAGTCAAGCATCTAAATCCACAGCCAATTCAGTCAGATTTAAGTTCACACCCAAGTTTACTCAAGTCATAAAAAAAAAAAAAAAAAAAACACATTCAAAATAAAAAGAAGGTTGGTTGGTTGGTTCAAATTGCTTTCTCCCCCTTTTTGTCATCATTAAAAAGGTGAGAAAGGAGTCACGTCTGCTTGGGAATGCGCACGATCTGGAAATCTCCCATGGACTGGACTACGCCTTCTAGCCTCTTCAAGTCTTCCCTTAGTTGAGCTACCTCCTCTCCTTTGGCATTGGCTTGAAGTTGTAGAGTGAGGTCTTTCATTTTGTCCTCCAGGGTAACTGAAGATGCTTGTCCAGCATTCTTTATGGCTTGAATCTCACATTCCAGAGCATATATTTGGCCACGCATTTCCAAAAGAACATCCATAATACGACGAAAATCTGCAGAATTGTCCGTCTGAGTACTTGCATTTGCTTTCTCCGATGAAGTGAATGCAGACAATGGCGCTTCTGTATAGTCTTGCAGATTTGGAGATGTCGTATTGTGTTCTTCTTCAGGCAATTGAGAAGCCTGAAACTCTTCTGGGTCTGTTGGAGATTGTCTTAGACCTTCACTATTGGCAGCATGAGGTGTGGACCTTTGCTCGCTAACTCCCCCCGTCTCTAGGACATCAAAAGGGGAAGAGTGATGATCATTCTCTTCTGTGTCTTGATTCTCCTTCTCTCCAGATTCAGCTACAGACTTTTCTTGCTCTTTTTCTCCTTCTTTTTTAGCTTCTTTCTCCCTCTCTCGTTGCTCTTCTTCTTCTCTATTCTTGGCTTACTCCTCTTATTCTCTCTGTTTCTTCTGTTGTTCTGTTGATTGGGGAACATAACGTCTTGTCCTTATCAAGGCAATGATTGTAAGATCTTCCTCCTCATCTTCATCCTCCAAGATGAGAGTTCTCTTCTTTTTGGATGGGGCACCGATGGCCTCCTTCCCTTTTCGCTTTGAAGTAGACGGAATTGGAGTCTTCACTCTGAATTTCTCCATTGCCTTAGAAAGTTCTTGCAAACACATCTTCGTTAACATCTTCAAACCTACCACCATCTTATCGCACGGTCGAACACAAAGTGTGTGTGGTGGTTCAATATTCATGTGTCTAAAGATCTTGGTCACTAGACCTGGATAAGGCAATTGTCCCTTGTCCTTTGACATTACTCTGTACATGTGAAAGAGAATAATGTGAGGAAGAGAGAACTTCATCCCTGAGTTGATTGCGTACATCAATTTTGCCTCTGAATTTGACACATCAGTTTTTGATGTAGACATGGGCCTGATGCAATTAATCACAATTTTGTGAAGCACAATATTGATGGCACGCATTCTTGAATAGATGATTCTTCCCTCTACATCTCTATCTTTGACAAGTTCCAGTGAGGCACGAGCAACTGAGACTTTGATTGGTTGATAGCGTCCTCGTTCAACTCCAATTATGTCCACCAACATATCTACGTCTAACACATAATCCTGGTCTCGAACACTGAATGATATTCTATTCGCATCTATAAAGCTGAGATTCGAGTAGAAATACGCAGTCAGTTGAGCATAACCATATGTGGTATCAGTGCAAAAACGTTCCAGTTGAAGCAGACTGAACTTCTCCATTAAGTTCACATTAACAGCATCCAAGAAATCGAAATCAACACTCCTAGGGTTTATCACCCCTCGTTTCAGCGATCGAAAAACAAATTCTCCTGTTCTTTTGATTTGAATAACTCCATCCTCTTTCCCTTCACCTTTGCAGCAATACCCATTCTAGGTTGAAAATCAGTGAACATTTTATCATCGTCGTTCCCATCAGTCAAATTTGGTCCCGACATACGAGGGTCACTAGGAATATTCGCAAACGCTTCCTCTGCTTTACCTTTGGGAGCAATTCCCAAATCCTCCATTTTCTTCAGAAAGATATACTCATTCCCAAAATTCTTATCTTTAAGAAAATCATCCACGTATTTCAACGGAGTCCCGGTACTTTTCAATGCACAGTAAAGTTTGTAAATAAACGAGGGTTTTTGGACTCTTACCGGGTCTGCGTCCTCGATTATCTCTTCCTCTGGTTGTTGACCCGCATTAAGTGGGGTAGATGGTGTTGAGTGACGTGGTGGAGAATGAGTCGGGTTCTGTTGCTGACTCGATAATTCTTCCTCTTCTGTGAGATCGAAGTGGGTAGGTCCCTCCCTCATCCTCTGTGGTCCCCTGTTCGCGATTCTTGAAGACTTCCTCGAAGAAGACATCCTTCTTGTCGCTGAAAGATTCCTTTACTTGCTTTCCCAAGAAAAAAATGACAACTTTCTCGAAGATGAACACGAAGTAGAAACCGGATTGGGAGGAGAATGCTTTTTAGGGTTTTGAAGATTGAGAATGAAAACTGTATATATATATATAACTCAGTTTTGAAAAGGGAAGTTCAATCGGCACAAGGAAAGTGTACGAAAACCTCTTTTCGAAATCAATAACTGCCAAAATTAATTCTTTTGAAAAGACAAGTTTTCGTTTTTCACGGAAACTACAAAATAACTGAACGAAAGATCATACCTTTTCGAATAACAACTTACAGTCTATAGTCATCAATGTCTGAGTCTGAAGATTTAGAGTCTGAGAAATTAGAGTCTGATGATCATCAACTTTCAGAGAAAGAGTCTGAAGGTTGGAGTCTCTAGACTTTAACTTCTTCGAGCTTCAAAATGTTGAGTCTGGAACGGATAAAATCGAATTGATTTTTCTCCAAAGGCTTTATAAATATATCCGCTAGTTGACTTTTTGAATCAACAAATTGAATCGAGATTTCTCCATTTTGAATATGATCTCTAATGAAGTGATGTCGAATTTCTATATGCTTTGCTCTTGAATGAAGAATTGGATTTTTGGTAAGATTGATTGCGCTGGTGTTGTCACATTTGATTTCTGTGCATGAGTCTTCAATTCCATAGTCTTATAGCTGTTGTTTTATCCATAGAATTTGTGAACAGCAGCTTCCAAGGGCTACATACTATGCTTCTGTTGTTGAGAGAGCTACAGTGCTTTGTTTCCTTGAAACCAAGACACGTCCCGGGCTTCCAAGCAACCGGCAAGTTCTGAAGTACTCTTTCTATCGACTCGCAGCCGGCTAGATGCAACGTCGAATATCCCAGAAAATTAAAGTCTCCCTTCTTAGGATACCAAAGACCAATGCTTGAAGATGAAGTAACGTATTTAATAATACGTTTTGCAGCACTGAGATGGGATTCTCTAGGATCTGTTTGAAACCTAGCACAGATGCAAACACTCAACAAAATGTCAGGTCTAGAAGCAGTAAGATAAAGAAGTGAATCAATGATGCTCCTGTACAACTTTTGATCAACTTTCTTCCCTTCTTCATCTTTGTCTATCTTCAAAGAGCTTGACATTGGTATATCGATCTTCTTGCAATTTTCCAATCCAAACCTTTTGACAAGATCATTAGCATATTTTTCTTGGTAAATGAAAGTTCCTTCCTTCAATTGCTTTATTTAAAGACCAAGAAAGAATGTTAATTCTCCCATCATACTCATTTCAAACTCATCCCGCATAGACTTAGAAAATTTCTTGCATAGACTTTCATTAGAGGATCCAAAGATAATATCATCCACATATATTTGAACAAGTAAAAGGCTTTTGTTTTCCTTTTTGATAAATAAAGTAGTATCTACTTTACCTTTGACAAAACCATTACGTAATAAGAATTTACTTAGTCTGTCGTACCAAACTCGAGATGCTTACTTTAAACCATACAAGGCCTTTTTTAATCTGAAGACAAAGTCTGGCTTCTTTTGGTCTTCAAACCTAGGCGGTTGTTCCACATAAACTTCCTCTTGGATAAATCCATTTAGGAATGCACTTTTGACGTCCATTTGGAATAACCTGAAATTTTTATAACAAGCAAACACAAGTAATAGACGAATAGCTTCTTACCTTGCTACAGGAGCGTAAGTCTCATCATAGTCTATTCATTCTTCTTGCGTGTATCCTTTGGCCACGAGTCTTGCTTTATTTCGTACGACTTTTCCTTTTTCATTCATCTTGTTTCTGAACACCCATTCGGCTCCAATAACAGTTTTACCTTTTGGTTTAGATGTCAATTCCCAGACATCATTAATGCTGAACTGTCTGAGCTCCTCTTGCATAGCTTCGATCCAACTTTCATCAGATAAAGCTTCTTCTATGCTTTTTGGTTCAATTTCAGAAATGAGAGCCACAGCACTAGACTCTTCACGTCTTTTGGATCTGGTACGAATTCCTTCATTAATTTCGCCGATAATGAGATCTTTGGGATGACTGGACTTATGCTTCCAGTTACTGGTTGATTTATCTGGATGATGATCTCTTTCTTTATTTGAATCTTCATGAACTTCTTGATGCTAGTCTTCTAGAGTCTGAGACATTTCTTGAGTTGTCAGCTTTGGAAGGTCTGGAGCAGGTTCAGACTCTTCATACTGAGTCTGACTGGATTCATCTTTCGTAGAGTCTTGAAATTTGACATTCCTTGACTCCTCCACCGTCTGGCTCTTATTGTTGTAGACTCTGTAGGCTTTGCTTGATGTAGAATATCCTAGGAAGATGCCTTCATTTGATCTTTCTTCAAACTTACCAACTTAATCCTTTGCATTTTTCAATATAAAGCATTTGCAACCAAACACATGAAAGTATGAAACAATAGGCTTCTTACCTTTGAATAATTCATAAGGAGTTTTCTCAAGAATAGGTCTTAGAAAGACTCTATTGATGATATAGCATGCTGTTGAAACAGCTTCAGCCCAAAATCGTGAAGAAATTTTACTTTCAATTAAAAGAGTTCTAGCCATTTCTTGAAGAGATCTATTCTTTCTTTCCACAACTCCATTTTGCTGAGGAGTGTATGGAGAGGAGAACATATGCTTAAATCCAGATTCATCACACAATTTTGTAAAATCTTGATTTTCAAATTCTCCTCCATGATCTATTCTTATACTTGAGATAACACAACATTTTTCATTTTGAACATTTTTAGCAAATTTTTCAAAATACAAAAAAGTTTCTGACTTACTTGCAAGGAAATATACTTAAGTAAAGCGGGAGAAATCATCCACAATTACTAGACAGTATTTCTTACCTCCAATACTATGGGTTCTGGTTGGTCCGAAAAGATCCATATGCAGCAACTGTAGTACATGATTAGTAGAGACATGATTTATTAGTTTAAATGAATTTCTTACCTACTTACCCAGAATACATGGAGTACATGGATCGGACTTTTAATAAGGTAATTTGGGTAGACCTCGAACAAGCTGCTTTGATGAGATTTTGGCTAATTGCTTCATATTGATATGACCAAGCTTTCTATGCCATAAGCTCGCTTCATCTTGAATTGAGATTAGGCATTGTGATTCATTTAATTTCATGTCTAAGAGGTAGATATTTCCATGTCTTCGACCCATGAAGGACTGAGTAGAGTCTTTACTGATACCAGAGCAAATTCCTTCTTGAAAGGAGATCTTGAAACCAGTATCACACAATTGGCTAATGCTGAGAAGGTTATAGTTGAGTCCTTCCACTAGAAAAACATTGCTTATTGTGAGATTTCCAATTTTCACAGTTCCAAATCCCATAAGGAAGCATTTCCACCGTTTACTTGAACAAGCTTTATGAAGCACTTTGAGTCTCCTGTCATGTGTCTTGAACATCCGCTGTCAAGATACCACTTTACATTTTTCTTGACGGAGACCTGCATTTAAAAGAGAGTCTCAAGCTTTCTTTGGTACCCAAATTTTCTTGGGTCCTTTGGTGTTAGTAGGATAAACATTATTAGGCCATACTTTCTTAACAGGCTTCCAAACCATTGGACACTCTTTTTCAAAGTGATCCTGACTATTGCACCTTGAACACCTTAGAGCATTTCGACCTACAGACTTTAAAAAAACTTTCTTGAAATGATTTTTGTAAGCCTCTCTCGATGGTCTTTTCTTAATTCTTTCTTTTACTTTAGGAAAATCAATCAAGGGAATTGTTTCCCTTTGTCATGCCTAGACCGGACTTATTGAAGTAAGGTCTTTGAACCGAAAGAACTTTTTCAAGCTTTTCGGATCCTATCGAAAATTTCTTTGAAATATTTGATAAGTCAATTTTTAAGAAAAGATTTTCTTTCAAAAGATTATCTTCTTTTTCTTTAAGAGTAGAAACATTCAGGTCTAAACTTTTAACTCTTTCTTCTAAAATGGTTTCCTTTTGTTTTAAAGCTGAGTTTTCCTTTTTAAGTTCGGAAATCCTTTTGAGAGAAGTCTTAAGACTAAACACAATTCATCAATGTATTTAGAGACTTTGACAGGAATTTTAAAATCACTTACCTCAAATTCACTTTGTGCGAGTCGATCCCGAATCTGAGTCGAGTCGAATGTGCCATCGGACATTTGTTGGCATATTCATTATCACTTTCTTCACATTCTCGTATCACTCCGTTTTTTCGGCTTTGAGAGCTTTTCGAAACTTCTCAGCTTTTCCTCTTTTCTTCTTCAGAAGAGGAGAGTTGGGTCTGATGTGTCCATTTTTCTTACATTCGAAGCAGACTACATCTTTGTTTAGTTCCTCATCATCAACAGACTTGGTCTGCTGCCTTTGGAAACTTTGTTTCTTTGAGTTGAACCTTCTTCCTTTTCTATTCAGTTTTCTGAATCTTCTTATCATGAGAGCAAGCTCCATCATCCATATCATCTCCTGAATCTGTATCATCAGAATCATCATTTGATTTTAATGCAATGGATTTCTTACCTCTTGGATCTTCGTCTTCATTGATTCGTTCCACTTCATAAGACTGAAGAGTTCTAATTAGCTCGTCGACAGATAGAGGCATAATTCTTTGTGTCTCTCTTATTGAAGTCTTTATATGATTCCAATCCTTGGAGAGTCCACGCAGTAGCTTGTTCACCTTCATAGGATCAAAAAAATTTTGTCCTTGGTTCTCAAGACCATTGACAATATCTGTAAAACGACTAAACATGTCAGTTATAGATTCTCCTGGTTTCATTTTGAAGGCTTCATATTGACCGAGGAGAATGTTGATTCTGGTCTCCTTCACTCGATCTGTTCCTTCATAGGTGATATGTAATCTATCCCATACTTCTTTTGCTGTGATACAAGAAGATATTCTGTTATATTCAGTTGGAGACAAGGCACAATATAAAGAGTAAATTGCTTTTGCATCGAGTGCTTGTCTCTTGTTTATCTCTTCCTGAGTCATTCCGCTGGTCTCAACAGTTTCTTTCCCTCTTTCAGAGGCTGATGCAACAGTAGGAGTGATTCCTCTTTCCACAACGTCCCATTCCAGAGGATCCTTTGATCTTAGGAAATCTTTCATCCTGTTCTTCCAGATGTTGTAATCATTTCCATCAAAGTAGGGTGGTATGGTATTGCTTTACCCTTCCACCAGCCCTGGTGCTAGCATACTAGCCATGGATCTTTTACTCTGAAGTAAAACACTTCAAATAAAGTAAGAACACGGGCTCTGATACCAATTGATATTGCTAGTACGAGTACCTAGAGGGGGTTAATAGGTATATAAAAGATTTTTCTTAATTATTGCGCAATACTTAAACGGTAGAAGGATTTGCGATAAGTAATAATCAACGTAAGACTAAGTAAAGGAAAGAGAGAATTGAACACGCGGTTTATAGTGGTTCGGCTTGATTCAAGCCTACGTCCACTCTTCTGCACTGACAGCCAATTGGCTGGATTCCACTATTAACAAAGAGATGTTACAGTGTTGATCTTCCTTGATTTCTAGGTGTAGATGATCTACCACACTCACTCAAGGTATCACCAAGTATGGACACTCTCTATGTATACGATTTTGCTCAGAAGGAATCGACTAATAATCAAGATGCTTCAAACTCTGGAATTTCTCTATCAATCACGTACTCAAACAACTAGAACGTCTTCCTTTTTATACTCCTTTATGCCATCATACCCGTTGGCACTTTCCAAAGGAATTCCTCCAATCTACCCGTTGGACGGAATCAATCAAGAAGATCATTCGAGCTATTAAAGGAACCTGACGATAGCCCATCAATCCTGTTCGCCCATACAATCAGGATCTTGGTTTCCAAGAATAGAACATTCCAAGAATATTTCGTCGACCATCGGATCTTCAATTGATCTTGATACGAACAAAAGAATCCGTTATATTTATCCAACCAAAGATCTTCTCCAGAGAATAAGATTAAATCCTCAACCATATACTTCAGCTCTGGATTTCCTTCGTTACTGGATCAGAAAGACTGTCAATGAGAATAGTCTTGAGTCTTGAGTCTTAAGTCTTGAATCTTGAGTCTTGAATCTTGAGTCTGGTAATCAAAAAGTCTTCAGACTTTAAACTAGACGATCTGTAGATGTCAAGACTAGACTGATAGAAACGTTTTGTCAGCTTCAAAATATTCTAGAAAGATTTCTCCAACAACATGTTGGCCCAAGAATTCATGAACATGGCCATGGTGTACATATTGTCAATCTTATGTGAAATACGCAGGCCAATGGCTAATCCGCCGCACTCAAACACGTTCACTTGAATCACAACCAAGGGATTGCCTGCTACTTCGGTTGGGAATTTTGACAAATGATCGAGCAAATCCAAATCTGGCTCTCCATAGATAATCTGATCGATCCGGGCGTCCACTTTGGCATGCACGAGCTCAACTCCATGGTCGTTACAGTCAATGAAGCAACCGTCGTCTTCAATATATCTCCCTACCATAGGATAAAAGATTGTTAAGAGTTTCCGAAAGGGACTCCTCCGTCCGGTGAAGTCTTTCGAGACTATCAACTCCTGAATTCTCAGCATTATCTCTATAGTGGAAGACGATGCCGACATAAGCCGGCGTTTGAAGCTCGTCCATTGAAGACAACTTTAGCTTTTGCCAGTGCTGAGGCGTAGGCGCCAACAGCTTCACCGCCTTCTTCCACTGTGCTTCCACCTTCATTCTTGGATGGCTTCTCAGGATATGTATAGAACTTCAAAATGGAACTAATTTGGTCGAAAGAGCAAAATTTCAGAAGGCATACACTATGATCTGTCCCATGTATCAGTATTGCTTGTTTTATAGGTTTCTCGAACAATTTTTTAATCTTGGAAGTGCTACGCATGATAAGATTGGTCAACGAAATTGACATAGTCACGTTAGAGATTTGGAATATATCCTGCTTATTTATTTGAATATTGCTTGTATCCAGTCACATTAATGAATGATGCATAATTCTATTGCTCCATACCCAAAAATAATTTTTTTTTGGCACATTTTAACTATTACAAGTGTCAAAAACCTTTTAATGCAAAATTGAAAGATTTCGGATGGGAGGTTTAGGACTTTTTTGAAAAAAATTTCCTTCGAACTAACTTGATAGTGGTTCACTAACCTCGGAGTAATATAAAAATGATGACTTTGTCCAAATTGAATTAATCGTCCATTATTTCGATTCTTCTCAAATCTAGTGCTGGTTGGGTAATTAAAATACGAACTGAGTAGGTAGATTGCTTGAAATCAATATATGTCATAATGACTATAATTTTGAGTTTTTGATAACCTTTTTCCTTAAAAAAAATTAGATAAACAATTACCAATCAAAATGCTCCCTCCGCCGCCGCCGCTCCCCACAACATTATTGATGGTACTTTTATATTTCTTTCTCATGATTGGTGTGATTGGTGAAACCTTTTGTCTAGAATAACAAATAGGGGTGTCAAAAAAGCCCAACCCAGCCCAAGCCTACCACCCTACTTGAAAATTTGTAGTATTTTGGAACCATGCCTTAGTTTTCTTTGGGTAAAGGTTTTTAGTTGTGGGTATTATTAGAGTTGGGTAGGGCTAGGTTATAAAACACTACCTTGAGCACAGGCCTGATCTCCCCCTTTCTCCCTTGCTCTCTCTGTCTCTCTGTGCACGAGCAAGACGAAACCCCAGATTAAACCCAAGCTTGGCCCAGCAATTGTGCTCGTACGCCTTCTCCCTCACTCTCGACTCTCTCCTCTTCTCTCTCTCTCTGCACGAGCAAGACAAAACCCGCTCTTTCTCCCCACTCACTCTCTCAACTCTCTTTCCTTCTACTTCGTCCGAGCGTCTCTGAGACTTTTTTTTTTTTTCCTTTTTGCTCCTTTGTGATTCATTTCGGTATCAAATCAATATGAGCTGTTGGGCTACATGCGAATCGTCCAGGTTTTTCCAGATAAAGATCCACTCAGTGGGTCGCAAACAAGAATCGAGCCGTCGCGTTTTATCTGCTGCATGAATGTCTTTTGGATTGATAACGTGGAGGTTACTGTTCCATACAAGTTGCCGATGACTCTCAGGTCCTTTGGACTCATAAGAGTTCGTGTTGGCTTTTTGTCTAGCAGCACCCTGGTTGCTGTTGACGCAGAACATTCTGCCATCGATCTTGTATATGGTGTTGTCTAAGTTTTAATGGAACTCCTTAGCCAGCTCCATTCATTTTCCATTTTCTATTGCGAGAAAGTAATTGTGATCAGGACACATTCTGATGCGACTGGCCAGTGAAGGTCAAATTTTGTGCGTATCTGATCAATAGATTTGCAAGACATTGGCGGAACAAGCATCTGGTCATTCTAATAAATTTAACTTATGCTGATGCTAGGCTTCTTACTCGCTGATAGTGGAATAAAACATTGGATCTTGATCTTCATGTTATGTTTTCACCCTTCCTTGACCATGAAATTGATTTCATTCGTCATCACAAGCATTGATTTATGTATTTTTCCAATTAAGTTGTGTGAATCACAAGTTAAGATATTACAGTGTAATAGTCTCTCAGCACAATCTCTCACTATGTGAGAATTTTTTAGAATTGGATTTAAGATGAAAATGGTCGCACTAGTTTGATAATAGATATCTATGATCTGATTTTCTTTATGTTCATTCTATTCTATCCCAGCGAGAGGGATGTGTCAAAGTTGATGAGAGGAGTGTCATTTTCAATGGACTTGCTTTAGGTATTCATGTGCTTGTTAGAGGCTTCTGTTTTGGTAAAAGGTGTAAAAACTTAGGCTGAGTAAAGAAAATCTTAGACTGAATTTCTTATCTTTCTGATTTCAACATTGCGTATTAAATAATAAAATGCTTCATCAAAAGATTCTGTACCATAGAGACTTCAAATAATTAATTTATGCTGCATATGATTTTGTCAATGGGGTTTCTACCCTTCTTTAGTGCGCTATAGATGTTGACAAATCTGGCAGATTGCAAGTTCTTTGATCCACTCTTTGGATAGAGTTGTCAAAATGGATCTTAAACATATATATAAAGGGATCGTATATGAGTCACTTACATTTTGAAGTAAATCATATATGGGTCACTTATATTTTGAAGAGATTAGTTAAATGGGTCTTAAATGAGTGGCACTTAAACACTCATTTCCAAGCCAAGCCTCACACTCTCTCTTCCCCCTTTATAAGAATGTTTTTTTTTTAAATCAAAATTAGGATTATTTTTTTGTATTTTATTTTTCTTTTCTTTGTTCTTTTTCTTTCTTTTTTTTTTTTTTCCTTTCTTCTTCCTCCTTCCTTAGTCAGTGGCCGGCATGGCAATGGCTGATGACCGGCCGAGCGAGGCTCAAACTTGCCGACATTGGATGAGCTCAATCTCGCCAATCTAGCGAGGCCAAGGCCTTCCCAACGATTGTCAAGGCTCAAGTCTCACTAGATGTAGCAAGACTTGAGCTCGTCGCATCGGGCAAGCTCAAGCTCGCCAATAGCTGGCAAGCCTCGAGCTCGCCGGCGTTGGGCAAGCTTGAGCTCGCCAATCTAGCAAGGCCTCAACCTCATCGACATCTAGCGAGGCTCAAGCCTCACTAATCTGGAACTTAGAATCTACCTTATCAATTGGGACCAGTTCAAGTTTCACCTATAACTTGTAACCCACCTAGTTGAGACCGGTTCCTAATTTTTGGAACCTATAATCTACCATATATGTCATGGAACCTAGAATCTACCTTATCAATCGATTCTTGACTAAAATCCAAAACCAACCGATTTTTTTTCTTTTTTATCATTTTTTTTGTTTCAATTATAGTCAAGTAAACTGAAAGTGAACAAAACAACAAAAGTTTCATTTGTCAATCACGACAATCCATAAAAGATGAACACGTAAAATAAAATAAAAAATAAAAATTCAATATATGTAACATAAAATCTTAATCAGAGAATTTCATTCCTCAATCATATATGAAAAAATTGCTGCAAATTATAACCACTTGAAAACAAAGAAAGAACAAATATACTTAATCACTTAATAATATTAAACTAAAATAGAGAGAGAGAGAGAGAGAGAGATACACGCATGATAGGTACTTGTATTAGAGCAAAACATTCCTAGACCAAGCCTTTACATGTGATGATTGGCATCCATGCCAACCATTGAGGACGAGAAAGAGAGAGAACAAAAAAAAAAATCTTTCTTAGGTTTAGTTAAAGGTTTTTCACATTTTTTATTTTATTTACTAATTATTTATTGTTTAATTTTCTTTTTAAATTTGATGTGAAGTTTTTTTGTTCAAGGAATATATATGTGAAGAGCTTAAAGTGAATTAAATGTGTTGGAGTGAATTAACCTAAATTGAGTTAAATATTGATGTATTTTGGTAATATGGGTTGGGTCGATTATGGATTGGGTCAAATATGAGTCATCAAATTTACATTACATGAAAATATGTCAAAACAAATTAAATAGGTCAATATGGGTCGGACTATTTTAGATTCGACCCAAACCCGAACCCAAACTCACCCATTTGATGGCCCCAGTGCTATCCAAGCTGTTTTCACCGAAAATCTCAGAGTTTGGGTGGGTTGTGTTTGGACAAATAGTTTTGGGTCATTGGTTTAAGCCAAAACATAGAAAAACCCTTGAAATTGCAATAGCAAGAATTATTATTTCCAATTTGTGTGAAAATACTAGATCTGTTGTTCTTCAAAAAAAACCTATCCAAATAGACCCTGGCCTACCCATCACAGCCCAACTCGGATTTGCTTCAGGTCTTATGCGTTTCAGGTCAGGTTAGATTAGACAAAGTACACAATCCTTGTGATTAGGGGGTTTAGGTAACATTGAAACCCGGCCGATCCAACCCATTGACATTCCTACTAATAATAAAACAATAGCCGATGAAGCAATGCTATTGCCAGCTGACGTGACGTGCGGAACGTTCCTACTATTGATAAGACAGTAGCCGATGAAGCTATGCTATTGCCAGCTGACGTGACGTGCGGAAGGCAAAGGGAAAGAGGTGCTCAGAGAAGAATAAGGAAATAGGAAAAAAAAAAGTGAAAAAACGAAGGAAAGAAAAAACCGTCTCGGAGGTCACGTGGATCGTCCAAACGGTGGGCAAGGAGTGATGGAGGCAGCAGCCGCGGCCGCAGCAGCAAGTCCATGCATTGGGTTGACAGAATAGAGAGAGAGGAGAGGGAAGCTAAGTGTTCGGTAGGTACATGAGTTTTCACTGATGGAGGTGAATTTAAAAATTAAATTCATTCCCAAACTTTAGGTTCCCAACCCTATACGTATGAAAGGTAAAAAAAATACCCACTGAAAACATTAAGCGAATGAATTTCCAGCGGCAATCATACTATAAAATGCAATTACGTCAACCCCTTTGCAAGATATGAATAAATGCAGTAATAAGGTAATTAATAAGTTCATAAACATTGGTTAAGAGTTAATCTTGTTCACAAGAAGCATCATTCTTCAATAAACCAAACAGATGTTACAAATACTAGTGACTTGAGGTCATCATTTTCATTATCCCACTTTACATTATTGTAAGAAACGATGACTTCACAAATGATATAATCAGGCAACATCTCTATCTCTGACTAGGAAGTAAATTTCAGAATCTCCGGATCTTGTTTAAGAAGAATCATCTCATCTTTGCCAACGGTTATCCATGCATCGATTCCTCCGCTCTCTTCATCGTCGACAAGAAAAATCGATACAAAATTCGACGGTGTGTTGCTCACGAGAACCGGTCTTCCCCACCCGAAGTCATTCTCGTATAGCCCCAACCGGCACCAGCTACTAAAACCAAACAGACAATCTTCGCCTCTGGCAAGAATTTTGACAAACTCGGCTAGAGAATTGCCCACCATTGAGCATAACTCATCCCCGTCTACTACTGTTGCGTACTTTGTTTTGGCATCCGCTATCATATCGCGCATTACATTCACCATTCCGTTGAACTCCAACTCAATTTTGCCGGCCGTTGGTTGACCAGATCGCGCCCACACGATGGCGAAAAGATTGCCACAAGAATTCGTGGGTATCGCCAGATTGATCTTCTCACGCAAGTTAACTGGCATACAAACTAAGAAAGTCCTTTGTTCGCCATGTTTATTTCGGCAAATATTGACGAAAGCCCTACCTAGTAGTGCCGAAACGACCTCCAGCCTTGAAGGCTGGGAATCGTTGGCCATCGAGTCCTTTGCATTGTCCCTAGCTAAGGCTTTCAGCTTCGATAAAGCATCGGCGTTGAACCTCAACCTGCTCATGATGAGCTCCTTGTTGCCAATACATCGTGGACTCAAAATCGGAACCGCCAACTCTTTTACTGGGAATAGAGATGACAGCTCGAAACTAGGACGGACCATCGCGTCTGCATTACCTCGGCAAGCGGTAGCCCACGAATTGATGAACATGGCCATGGTGTACATGTCGCCGATCTTGTGTGTAAAGCACATGCTAATCGCTAATCCGCCACACTCAAACGTATTCACTTGGATCAACACTAACGGATTGCCAGCTACATCGGTCGGGTACTTCGACAAACGTTGGAGCAAATCAATGTCGGGGTCTCCATGGAGAAGCTTATCAATCTGGCCATCCACTTTGGCGTGGACGAACTCAACTCCAAGGTCGTTACAGTCAATAAAACAACCATCATCCTCAATATACCTCCCTGCCATAGGATAAAAGAGTGTTAGGGTTTCAGAAAGTGACTCTTCCATTTGGAGAAGCCTTTGAGAAATATCAACTCCTGGGTTCTCAGCATTATCTCTATAGGAGAACATAACGCCTATGTAAATTGGCATTTGAAGCTGATCCAGCGATGTTAACTTCCATTTTTGCCGGTTGTTCGGCGTCGGCATCGATGGTTTGACTAACTTCTTCCATTGCACTTCCACCTTCATGCTTGTATTGCTTCTCAAGATATCTAGTCAAACCAAGATGGTGAATATGGTTGCATGCAAGATCTGTCCAGTGCAATGCTCGTTTTATAGAGCGTTCCAAGACGTATTTAAGTCCTGGAATATGCATTTTAAGACTGCGTGCAATAGACCCGTTACATGTCCATTTCCTACCTTCCACATCAAGATTATTTTTTTTAATACCGATTCAAGTAATGGGAGGAACGATGGTATATATTATAGGGAAATGATTATGTGACGATACCATAAGTTTTTCATATGGAACGGTGGCTTCTCCACCTTTAGATCACCAGATTGGATGATATGAATAGATTTGTTTCTTAAAAAGTACTCTCTCAATATGTGCCGTGGAATGGGCCTGTTACATGTCCATTTCCCATCTCCCACATCAAGATTCTTCTTTTTAAGACCGATTCAAGTAATGGGAGAAACGATCGCATATATTAGAGGGAAATGATTATGTGACGGTATTGTGAGTTTTTCACATGGAACGGTGGCTTCTCCACCTTTAGATCTCCAGCCTGGATGATATGAGTAGATTTGTTTCTTAAAATGTATTTTCTCAACATGTGCTATGAATTGCACCGTTAGTTAACAGCACTATTAGGCTGGCAATACTACATATTATATCCATCTAAGAAACGTGGAATACTAAATACCTTATAAATATTGACCACCTCAAAATGTTTTAATTTCGTTTATGATATTAATTTCCTTATTAGATAATATCGTTAGAGATATTATGAGATATTAGGGATAATATTTTATAAAATAGCTAATAACCTTATTAGATTATATTATTCACTTTCCTATATGTATTGTTCTAATATAAATACTTTTGATTCGAACAATTTAAACAACAAGTCAATTAAGTAGAGATATAGTCTTATTTTTAATTAACCATCTCTCCTCTCTTAAAGATCATAAATTATTTACAGCAGCATATTCTAAATTTAAGGATAAAAACATCTTAAATTTACCTTCTCTAATTCATTGACAAATGAAAAATCAAATAAACGGTCGAAATTCGGTCACGTCACTCATCTATTAAGCTCGCTTTAGTAAAATTTACGTACGCAACCACCAAGCCCCGATTGGCTTGATGTGCAGTGGACGGAGGAGAAGGGGTGCTCGGAAAAGAACAAGGAAATGGGGGGAAGACAACTAAAAGGGAAAGGGAAAAAAAAGAAATGATTAGGTGGCAGTCTTTAATCTATCATAAAAATAATATTTTATTTTGAATCACTAAAACCAAATAACAAATAATTATAAATTATTGTGGTGTCTATTCCTTCAAAAATTTATGACATACAACAAGCTGTTATTCTCTAGTCTAATGATTATTATGCTAGTAAAGTCCAAAAAAGAAAGAGGGAAAAACCCTATACAAAATTAATTTGCCAATGTGCCATCCGTCTTTTGTTGGAGGTAAAGTTAAGATATAAATATATCATCTTGAACTGAAAATTTAAATCCATGTGGTTAAAAATAAATTTTGGGTGAAATGTCTTGATTTAGGATAAGGGAGGGCAGGACAAAGGCTAATTCAATTAAGTCTCAAAAGAAATATTTGTTATAGTAAGTTTCTCTCTTTGTACACATCATGAGGGGAAATTGTCCAATCGGTTCTAAACCTACCATACGGATGTTAATTCAGTCTTGAACTTTTCATTTTTGCCAATTTAATCCTTACACTTTGCATGAAATATCAATAAAATCATTCCAATCAACTTTTGCTGAAAATCGCTGACATGTTAATGTGCTACCTATGATGCCCGGCGATGAATGGATTGTCACATCAATGATTTCCGGTGAAAATTGACTAAAATGGCTACATTGGAATTTTGCATAAAAATTTAGAATTAAATTGTTTGAGGCTAAATTGGCATCCATATAATAAGTTTAAAACTGATTGGGTAGTTTGCAATTTAGATAGTTAATTACCATGTTAGCTTACAGGTTTTATCACAGGATGGATGGAGATTCTCTCGATCCCTCTTCCTGTTATTTTTTTGGTATCGCAATGATTTCGATCATTATTCTACATGAATGTGGTTTAGTTTTGAGTTTGCGGCTAAATTATATTTGTTAACATCAATATTATTGAGACATCGCTGAAAAGATCTTATCGAAATGAAGAAATAGAATCTAAAGAAATTAGGGTTAAATGTTTTCAAAAAAGCAAGTACAAAATCCTTTACGAATAAAGAATAGTCGAGGATTTACTCTAAGATAGAGGCACTCTTCGATAAATTTGGGGCTCATTTACTGAACGTTGCACGACGTTTTACCAACTTACAATAAATAAATAAATAAAAATGCTTATGTTTGCCCCTTTAATCCATCGGGGATGATGGGCTGGTAATTCGTATTTGCGTGTTGTCTTCGTGTTGACTATTGGTGTTGCTTCTTATGTGGCCATGTAATTGCATATTGCTTTTCTTCAAAAATGAACCAAAAAAAAAACAAGACTAATATCACGAAAAACCTCAAGTTAGTATACATGTGCCAATTTTATCTTAAATTAGTACACTTATGATAAATTTACCTCAAATGACCACAAAAAACCTTAAACCGGTGCACGTGTAACAAATGTTACTCCAAATTAATTTTTTTGACCGCCAAAAACCTCACACCGGTACATTTATGATAGATATACCCTCCATTAAATTGAATTAATATCACAAAAAACTACAAAACCAGTACAACTATGACAAATGAAAAGTAAAATATCAAACTGATATATCTGTTAACTATCGAATGTTATTCAACTCAACAAATTAAACAATAAAATTTACCATAGATAACATGGAATAAATTTGTCACAAGTGTATTGGTTTGAAATAAATTTATCAAAGGTCCACCAATTTAGAGTTTTTAATAGTCAAAAAAATTATGTTAAGATAAATTTGTTACAAGTATACTAATTTAGAGTTTTTTGTGATATTAACAAAAAAAAAAAAATGCAGCGATTGAGTTAGTGTTGAGAAATTTCCTTATAATGTTTTGAATATGACGAAATAATCAAATACTATTAATGTGCGTAGTTGAATGTGGAGGACAAGTTTCATATGCACAAGCCAATATACCGATAGAAAGTACCCAAAAAAAAGGAATCTTCTATTAATATTTTATGGTGGAATGCTTCACAATATAATAATGAATGCTCCTTGGGCGCTTGTTAAAGTATGCATTATAAAAAATTAATTTGCGAAGTATTGATTACAATTACACGTTGTAACTTGTAGATTGTAGATCGTAATATTGCCTTAAGTACTGATTTAACAAGTGCTCCATAAGTACTCACGGATAAATTCCTTAATATTTAAGTGCAATATAACTAGATCATTTTCCACATTACACGGCTCCGTATTTGCCGTGTCTTCTTCTGTACGAGAGGATCATAACTACATGATATTTCTTCTGTTCTAATTCATCACACAAATTATAGAAGAACATTATCTAAAAAGTTTTAAGCCTATTGTTAGGTGGTCAATTCAATATTAAATATTTCAATTGTATCAGTTTAATCCTAAACCCTTTGACGATTTATCAATTTAATCATAAAAATTTTGACAATTTATCAATTAAGTCCTTCCTATTAATTCTTATCAGAAATCGTTAATGTGGACATCGATAGTCATATAAGAAACAGCCAATGCTAACTTTGATAATTTTTACATTTTTCTAAATTTTTCTGAATTAATTTTTTTTATCTCCCCATTTTCTTTTCTTTTTTTTCCCTTCCTCTTCCGCAAATTGCCAAGCCTCAAGATGCCTGGCAATTGGCCATAGGCAAGGGTAGATGATGCTAGACTACCTATTAGTGGTATCTTCCCAAAAAATGGTTGCAATAACTAAATTGGCATATTATCAAAAGATTTAAAACTAAATTGATTAATTAAAAGGTTTTATACGAAATTAACAAATCATTAAAAGGTTTAAGATTAAATTAGCACAATTGAAATGTTTATAACTAAATTGGTATAAATCTTAGGACCAAATTGGCTACTGTTAGGGGTGAGCGTGGGTCCGGGTAGAACCGGGAACCGGAACCGAACCGGAGGACGGTCCGGTTCGGTTCCTGGTTCTGAGGAGGCCGGTTCCGGTTCCCGGTTCCTTTTTTTGGGAACCGGCGATTCTCGGTTCCGGTTAGGGCTAAAAGTAGAAAACTAAAAAGCCCCAAATTAGTCAAATTAGGTCTACAGAAATCAAAAACCCTAAAGGTTGTTCTCTCTCTTCTTCCACTGTCCACACGAGATTTCACTTCGTTTCACGGTTTCACTCACAGACTCACAATTCTCTCTCTTCGCTCGTCCGTTCTCCACCTTTGCTCGAGTCGACGCCACCGCCGGTCGCCCTCGACACCACCGCCGTTGATCTCTGCTCGAGGGTCGAGGCCACCTCCGCTCGTCCTCGACGACACCGCGGCTGACCCCTGGGCCTTGGCTCACCGTTTGCCCTCGACGCCACCGTTGCTCGCCCTCGACGCCACCGCTCGCTGACCCCTGCTCGAGGCCACCTTCTCTCGCCCTCGACGGCACCAGTCACCACCGCTGACCTCTGACTTGCCGATCGCCCTCGACGCCACCGTCGCTCGCCCTCAACGCCACCGCTCGCTGACCCCTGCTCGAGGCCACCTCCTCTCACCCTCGACACCACCGCACTGACCTCTGGCTCGTTGATCGCCCTCAACGCCACCGTCGCTCGCCGTCGACGCCATCGTCACTATTCCTTGACGCCACCGCTCGCTGACCACTGCTCGAGGCCACCTCCTCTCGCCCTCGATGCCACCACCGCTGACCTCTGGCTCGCCGATCGCCCTCGACACCACCGTCGCTCGCCCTCGACGCCACTGTCAGGTCCGTCACTCGCCCTCGACGTCACTCGCCTTCCATTCATATTTTGGGTTAACCTTTGCTTTTACTTTTCACTATATCCAGCTTTTTAACATCACTCTTCTGCTAAGACTAAGAGGGCTCTTGGGTAGGTTAACTGTTACTTAACAACAAGAATAGTTGGAGTTGTACAAAAGAAAGTAAACTAGAGCAGCTCATTGTCCTGCTTTTTTCTGTCAATTATCCTTTTCTTTTTTTTAAGGAAAAAAGTTAGCTTAAATATCAGTCAACCAACAGGTCCAACACTATCTTGATGATATAATAGGGCTATAAATGTTTGATGGAATGACAAAAAAAATGAGTAAAATATGAGAAAGCAATGTGGTGAGCGAGGGTACGTGTAGGATAACTGTAGCTGCTGGACATTGCTGAGAAATAAGAGAACAACATGATCAAACATGGGGCATAGACATCATTGTCTAAAGACGCAGCAAACTGAGATTTGGATGATGTGTGTTCCTTAGGGGATATCTCAAGTTCTCATTGTGACTTGCTGTAACTTTCTGGCAGTTAGGAAATTGAAGCTTTTCGATTAGAATAATCTACTACACATGATCCAAACGCAGATTTTATAATAGCTTTTTGACGAATGATGCGCTCATGGCATGACGTGGTTTCGGATTTCTTCTCCCTAACACATGTGAGACTCACTGATAAGGTTGTTGACTGAGTACTGCACAAATCCAGTGAATGCTTGCTAAATCGTTTATTCTCTTATAGCGCTGTGTTCTCCTTTACTCTTAGTAGGACGGGAGGAAATTTCCTCCAACCAATCTTCTGATTAGTGAGCTATAAATATAGACGTGATCTATGTTTATATATAGTCTACGATCTACTCCTCCTGAATCCCCATCATTTATGCTGCTGGCTTCAGCCTACGATTCTCCTTAAATTGCCGAGATGGCTTGTTCATTGTGTTTTCTTTATGCTTGCTGAGGTTGGTTTGATTGTTGGGGATGTGTAGATTTTCCATATTGAGTGCGTTTATTGGGTTCTGGGTGTATTTTCATCCTCATGTCTTTGATAGTTGCGACATGAACATCATGGAGGATCGCCTTTGCTTTTGACTGTTTAGAGCAAAAATAGAACTAGGTGAGTAGATGCAGGTGGACAAGGCAGCAAAGAGAAGTTGGGACAACTTGTTGATCTGTCGAGCCATTCTCATCTATAGAATAGAACTAATGCCTTATTCATTTAGGTGAAGCAGTGTGGTCACCATGATGGCAAAGTGCTAATGAATTTTGCCCAACTTAAGTAAGACCAATGCATGGAACTCTCTTAATCAATTTATGAAAAAACTATCTTGTGGATAAAACTTGTTTTTATATGTGGAATGAGGATACAGCAGCCACTTTTTCTGGAAATGTATACAATTGCATGAAGAAGTAATTGTGTGAGACTTTATTAATGCTGTTCCGCGATAGATTGTCCTACAAGAATCTTAATGTTCTTCTATGATGTATCACTGGCCATGGGTAAAATAGAGTGCTTCGATGTTCTTGGTTTTCCCAATTAGACTTATGGATTCTGAAGTGGAACATGTGTGTTTCTGTCCTATTTTTTTATTATAGCGATTGGCTTGCTGTTTAGATGATGTTTGTAATTCTTAATCATTGACAAGTTCTTCTTTATTAATGGTTCCAGCTAATCCTTCATTGGTCTACCTCGAACTAGAACCTGAGTTTCTTTTCAGTTCTTTGCATAACCGGTTATTGTTCTGCAGGTCTGGTCCTCATCACAGTAGGCCATTAGCCAATTGTTCAGCATAGCAACTAGAAGTGCCTGGGGCTCATCATCACTACAAGATCTTATTCAACTAATAATTGCAACAAATTCTTGTTGGGGGTAGTATGGCTATGGTAATTTGCCTCCCTTTCCTTGTCTTCAATTTCTCTTGTTTTTTCAATTTAGATTTGTCTAGTGTGCAAAGCTTTCTTGGTAACTTCATTGCTAGAGTCTCAGCTGAAGTAATTGCCTTAATATCAATCAAAAAGTTTGTTGGTTTGGCATCTCAAGCTCTGTGGAAAGAATGTGTAGTGGATAATATTGTCTTCATGTTGTTTCATGATTGCCTATATGAGTCTACCATAAGTATGCTTAAGAATACACTTTCAAAATAATAATTATGGAGAATAGAATAGAGTAATTGCAGCTTTTACAGTCTATGGGAGCTGCTATTTTCTGATTGTGATGCTCCCTTGTTAAAAGTGTTTCTTCTAGTGGTTGGCCTTCCATAAGTTTGGCTATAGCATGTGCTTCTATTTGTCTTGAGTTCTGATGGATCAAAATTTTCTTTTTTCTTAGGCTACAAATGAAAACCTTCCTCCAAATGTTATAAAGCAACTTGCAAAGGAACTGAAGAGCCTTGATGAATCCCCTCCGGAGGGCATAAAAGTTGAAGTAAATGATGATGATTTTTCCACCATATTTGCTGATATTGAAGGCCCAGGTTATTCTCTTTCTTTTGACTACTTAAGCCATTCATTGCAACTAATATGGTCATAGTCTGATAAAATTATGTCTTTTGGTCTCACAGCTGGGACTCCATACGAGAATGGTGTTTTTCGGATGAAGTTGTTAATAGTTATTGTCTCGTGACTTTCCACATTCTCCTCCCAAAGGTCTGCTCATGCCTATCACTACGTGGCAAGAGAACTTATAGCACTGTTTTTAACTCCCTTATGGTTCAATAGTTTTGCTATAAGAAATGGTGCACACATCAGTTCATGGTAGAAAGTATTCTCTTTCTCTGTTAATGTTGTCCGTGACTGTTTTTTTTTTTTTTTTTTTTTTTATGGTTTTTAACTCATTTGTACATAAAAATTTCAGTTTCACAACTTGTAAGATTGACCAATTCATGCATTTTTATTAATTTTTTATGCAATCTGTTTGATGTCTCATATATACACCGTCACGGACTATGTAGGTTATTTTCTTACCAAGATTTTCCACCCAGATATTGCTACCAACGGCGAAATTTGTGTCAACACATTGAAGAAGGACTGGAATCCTAGTTTAGGACTACGTCATGTTCTTATTGTGAGTTTTTCTCAATACAGAAATTTAATATATCCATGTTCTTGTAGTTGTAGGTGCTACTGAGAACAGTTTATGAAGGAAATGAGTCCACTCATGAAGCATACTAGGATAAAAATGTGCAGCAAGAAGCTGACACTGAGGTGATTGAGCTCTTTTGTGTTCATAAAGTGTTTGTATACATGATAAGTGCTTTCTGGGAAGCCCTCAGAGCAAGAGCAAATGGTATGGATCTTCTTGCTTTTTGTTGTTTTTGATATTTAATAGTATTCTTTCTGAATCCTTGGCACTGTTGCTATGCTAAGACAGAGATATGATTTCTGGAATGAGGCAATCAACCTTGCTGACTTGCATAATCCAAATGCGGTGGCCTTTTACCTCCTCTTCATTCTCAGTGGAGGGATCATCCAACCATTCCAATTTCCAGCAGAGGAGTGCTGACTTTGGCGAAAATCTTTGGGAACTTGAAGACACTTTATCAAAAGCTGCATCAAAGCATGAGTTATGAGTCTTTTGCTGATTTAAACAAGTTTTCCCAGGTATGCCACCTGCATAAAGTTAGTAGGATAGCAGGGGATGCACAATTTTTCCCAAGACATCATTTGATAGAAACGTGCGGGTGAACTAACCTTTATGAATGTAAAAACAGCTTGTTTATTACTTCTAAAATGATGTTTGCTGTTTGTGTTATATTATCTTCGATGAATGACAAGTTTGTTTATTATTGCTGCATTCATTTTCATTTTTTGTAACTAAAAAAAAAAAAAAAAAAAAAGAACCTGTTGGAACCTGGAACCGACCCCGGAACTTGTGACAGGGTAGGTTCCAGGTTCTCGGTTCTGACGGGTAGGTTCCAGGTTCCAAAAAATGAGGAACCTGTACCCGAGGGTAAGTTCCAGGTTCCAAGCGGAACCTGTAAGGAACCGGGAACCGCTCACCCCTAGCTACTGTATCATAAGTTTATGACTTTTTGGACAATATTCCTTAAAATACAAACTAAGCAGCACAATCCTATTTTAAAAAACGCCACATGAGAAATAGAAGAACTGACTAATAGGACTTTCTTAGTGAAGGTAGATCGAATGAAGTTGCCCCATTTACGTTAGATTGAGCCGCTGATACCCACGAAAAAATTGTGAAGGCAGACCGCATGTGTGTTGCACCATTTACGTTAGATTAAGCCACTGATGCCCATGAAAAATTTTGAAATGATAAATAGTTCGCTAGCTAAAAACTAGCAACTATATGTTGTTCTATTTCATTTTTGTATGACAATTGACTACTTACGTTTAGGTAGTGGAAAGTAGGAGAGTGGGAAATTAATGGCGGTTTAGAACTTTCAAGTGCTAAATGAAAACATCGCATGTATTCTAAGTTAATTCAAGTAATTCTCCCAACTTAGGGGAAAAGTACCAAAAAAGTCCAAAATATATTGCATTGGTATCAATTCAGTCCTAAACTTTTCAATTGGACCAATTCAGTCATAAACCTTTTAATATTGGTACCGATTCAATTCATCTGACCAATTTTGGCCGGTTGGCAATGACGTGGACGTTAGCCAGTGGCCGTACGCTACGTGGCAATTTTTATGATTTTAAAAATTTTTTTGAATTATTTTATTAATTTTTTTCTTTTTTCTTTTCTTTTTCCTTTTCTTTTCAGCTTTCTTTTCGCCCAAATCCATGTGAAGCCGCCTCACTGGTGACCCTGGGAGAGGCCGGGCGAGGGCCGCAAAGCCCTTGCCCAATGGCCGGGGAGCCTCAACAGAGGCTCGCCAGCCACCATGAGGAAGAAAGCTGAAAATAAAAGGAAAAATAAAAGAAAAAGAAGAAAATTAATAAAAAATCATAAAAATAATTAAAAAATCATAAAAATTTCCATGTCAGCGTCTGGCCACCGGCGGGCCAAAATTGGCCGGATGGACTAAATTGGTACCAATATTAAATGATTTATGACTGAATTGGTCCAATTAAAATGTTTATGACTGAATTTGTACTAATACAATAGGTTTATGACTTTTTTGGTACTTTTCCCCCAACTTGGTTTCGAGGTAATTAGGTGAAATGATCAAAAGAGAACTCTCTCCCAAAAAGAATACTGTTGACTATAGACATATACATGTTTATTCTCTACTTGTATCGTGTTTGTTCTCTACTTTTGTCGTTGTGAAATACTTGTTTAAAGAGATCAATCTGCACGATACAATTTATTTACGTTTTCTTATGGATTTTCATCCATATCATCATCACACCTTGCCGTATTGATATAGATAAATAGGATGTCAAATTTCTGGGGTAAAGTAAACCAAAAGTGTTAACTTGGCACAGGTAAACACTTCAGTGCAAAAAGTTTCAAAATGTACATTTAAGTACCACTTTTTTGAAAAGTAGATCACTTCAATGCCAAGTCCAACAAGAGTAGTCAGAAATCTGACGTGGCTTTCATTAATAATATATTTGGTTTATGTAGCTCGTTGGAAACCAATTCAATAATGATTTGACAAAAACGACGTTGTTTTGCCTCAAAATTGAATTTTAAAATAAATGTGAATTAAAAAAAAAAGAAAAAAAGAAAGGAGAGATTGCAGCAAGCTTCAGCTAGGGAACTTGTTCCGCCTCCTTCTTTTTAATTTTTTTTCATTTATTTTAATTAATATTATATTAAATTCAATTTTTGCAGTTTCGTCAATGCCAAAACGATGTTATTTTGCGTCTATCTAGCCACATCAGTACCAAAAATGATGTTGCTTACTGGAATTTCTCATTGTTAGTACTTAAGTATTCCATTTTTCTCCGATTTTGACATTTAAATGTATATTTTGAAACTTTTGGCATTAAAATGTCCCATTGTGCCTAATTTTGACACTCTAGGTGTCCGCATCTCCAAGTTTCAGATTTTATATGAAAATGGTATTATCATAATTCAATGTGCTTCACACCAAGTATATTCTATCCTATCGAGCTATCAATTATTGTTACCTAATCAATTCGATTGGTGAACATGGGAATTTCGACGCGGTATTCGTCGTCGCTTTGGTTGATCATGGGGCCACGTGCAATCATAGATCACTTAATAGAATGGTGGGGGTGCTAATTCTATCTATTAATTTTCTTATATATGACTTATTCGTGGCTTAATTATGCCTCCCAGTTGACTTGGCTCTTTCCCCTCTTTCTTATGGTGATTGCCTCGCCCTGTCGACATAGATGAACGGGATGTCAAGTTTCGGACTCCACATGGAAACGGAAGAGGATCAGAATTCAACGAACTTCCCGTTAAGTATATTCTATTCTGACAGAAATCAAGATCTTGAGAAATTTTCAATGTATCTTTCGTTCTTGTATGAGGTATATGTAATACAAGAATATACAATATAGGAAATAATATACATGATACTATTTTCCTATTTGAATAATTTGAATCAATTAATCTATCAATCTAAGATTAGTACAATCATCCGTGGAATCAAATCATATCTTCAAGATATACCAAATCGTATCTTCAACACTCCCCCTCAAGCTGGTGAGTTGTATATATCGAATATGCCTAGCTTACTCAATGGATACGTGTGCTATCTTTGACATAATAATTTGGTGAAAATGTCCACGGGTTGTTCAGCAATTGCAATTCCTCTTGTTGCAACTTTTCTTTTGGGATTTTATCCCAAGTGAAATGATAGTCGATTTCTATGTGTTTTGTCCTCTCATAAAATATTGGATTTGCTCCAAGCTGCAACATCATTATCACAAAACAATATGTTCGGCCCATCCACTTGCACTCCAAGATTAGAAAGTAATCCTTGAATCCATACTATTTCACAAGAAATCTTTGCCATAGCTTGATATTCCGATTCAATTGATGATAAGGAAACTATTGACTATTTCTTTGTCTTCCATGAAATCAAGGATCTTCTTAATTTAATGGAAAAACCTATGACAAATCTTCATGTCATTGGACAAGTAGCATAGTCCATGTCACAATAAGCTGTTATGTTCATGTCACAATCACACAATAAAAGTATTCCAAGGCCTAGACATCCTTTCAAATATTTCACAACTTTTAATGCTATATTCATATGCAAATGCTTTGGGCTATGCATAAATTGATTGAGTATATGTACCACATAATATATATCAAGTCTAGTCTAGTCATGGTGAGATAAATCAATTTTCTGATAAGTCTTGGTAGCTTCATGGATCCTTAAGCAATAAATCAACAATAGGTGATGATGATGATCCCATATCATATTCATGTGTTGTCAACAATATTTTATTCAATCTATACAACAATTGGCTTACACCCTAACAATCCTACTTCTAATATGATTTCTAATGAATTTTCTTTGGCTAAGGCAGATTCCTTCATCGGACCAAGCAATCTCAATGCCAAGAAAATATTTGGGAGGTCCCAAATCTTTAATATAAAAGGTGGAATGTTGATATTCTTTGAAATCTTCAACAGCATATTCATCATATCCCATGATAATATATCATCGACATACATTAACAAATAGATTGATGATGTACCTCTGGTCCATGTAAATAAGGCATAATCATGCTTGGAATGTTGAAAACCTGCATTTATGAGTGGTGTGGTAAATTTGGCATACCATTGTTGGGAAGCCCATTTAAGTCCATACAAGAATTTGGGAGACGACATACCCGAGACTCCCCCTATCTACGTAAACCCTATGGAAGATCCATATAGATTTCTTCGTCTAGCTCCCCATAAAGGAAAGTATTGAGGACATCCGTGGCCAATTGTGAAATATGGCAATGGAGAAAAAGGAACGAACAATTACCTCCTTAGTAGCTGGAGAAAAAGTGTTATGATAATTGAATCCATCTCTTTGTGTGAAGCTTTTAGCTACCAATCAAGCCTTGTAATGCTCAACAGAACCATCTCCCCAATATCTAATCTTGTAAGCCCATTTGCATCCTATTGATTTTTGATGTGGAGGTAACAAAACAATATCCCAAGTGTGATTCTCTATGAGAGCATTTAACTCAGACTTTGTAGCTTGATGCCAACATGGATCATGAGCTGCTTCGTCATAGGAAGACGGTTCTTGTTCCTATGATATGCGACAAATACAACACATATAGTCTAGTGATAGTCAACTATTTGAGACATGAGAGGACACTAGATAATGTGTATTTGGAGAATTCAATGTGGGACATATGTAGTCTTTGGTCCATATTGGTGGGCGAACATGATGGCCAGTATGTCGAGGTTGCTCAATAGGCATCTATCCATGAATAGGTGATGAAGATTCATCAAAATTAGCTGTGGAGATGCTACTGATGAAGCAGGTGAAACAAGTGTGGTCCTCTCCTCAGATGACATCACTAAAGACTTGATTGCTTGATTCTTGGAGACAAAATTATGTGTTGCTAGTAGAGAATATTCAGGATCTAATGTAGCAAAAATATACTATGGATTCAAAGATAAATCCTCCTCTGATTAGAATGATCGACAATCTAATACCGAATCGGGTGATTGAGATGAAGATGTCATTTCTTGAAATGGAAATATATCTTTATGGAAAACATCTCTACTTATTAAGAACTGGGATGTGGATATCTCCATGAGAATATAACCTTTCTGTAAAGCAAGATACAGCATAAAAATGCATTATATGGCACATGATCCATTTTGTCTTGAGGTCCTACAATAGTTGCTTAGCATAAATAGTCAAAAACTCTTAAATGATCAATATATGGTCGTTTCCGAAAAAGCATTTTAAAAGGAGTCCAATCTTTAAGTATCTAGCATGCGATTGAATGAATAGGTTGTTGTGACCACACAATCTCCTCAAAATGTCTAAGAAACTAATGTTTGATATTTAAAGGCTCAAGCTACTTCTAAAAGATGACGTTGCTTTCATTCAACAATTCCATTTTGCTGACGATTATAGGTGCAAGAACTCTCATGAAGAATGCCATGAGAAAAGAAAAAAGACTTATAGTCAATAGTGAAAAACTCATGTCCATTACCTATAAATTTGTCAAATTGATTCTTTATTAGGGTGAAAAAATTCTGCAAATGGGAAGAAGTTTGGCTCTTTTTTTGCATGATAAAAACTCATGTGGTAGGAGTATAATCATTCACAATGGTGAGAAAGAAACGAACTCCATTGTGATGTGGAGTATGATAGGGACCCCATACATCAACATGTATTAATGAAAAAGCACTGGTAGCTCAAGATTTATTGACTAGGAATGATATTCGTGACTATTTTGCCAAAGGATAGATGAGACATTTGCAGTGAGGAAAACAAGTACTATGACCCAAACGATGGAAAAGAAGGATCTTATTATCAATAATGTCATTACATGAAACACCTTTATTTCATGAAATGGAAGATTAATCAAAATCCTTTAGAAAATTGGTCCAAAAGTATAGCTCTTGTGTAATACTACCCAAGCCCATCAGTTTACCAGTCGAAAGGTCTTAAAAGAAGCAATTTTGTGAGTTGAATATGGCGTGACAAGAATTGTCCTTGCAAGCTTTGGAAAACGATATTAACTTGAACTCAAATTTAGGAATATAAAGGACA
This sequence comes from Eucalyptus polyanthemos subsp. polyanthemos, assembly GCA_017140185.1. Taxonomy (NCBI): domain Eukaryota; kingdom Viridiplantae; phylum Streptophyta; class Magnoliopsida; order Myrtales; family Myrtaceae; genus Eucalyptus; species Eucalyptus polyanthemos. The sequence goes on along the minus strand of CM029463.1, from coordinate 16,562,893 downwards.
TTTCTAAGAATAATTTTGGGACTAAGACAAACAATGTCAATTTTGGTGACACAAGTGACATTCATTTGGAAGACATACTGACATGGAGAATGGAATATGGTGTCTATTCAAGAGAAAAGCTTCTCATTGCAAATTATGTGTTCGTTAGCACCTTAAACAATCATCCATGCATAAACTGAAATAGAGTCTATTCTGCATAAAGAGATACCTCAGAAATTAGCAGTCTTGTCAATAGCACTTAATTGATTGGGGGCCTTCATGATATTTTGATACTGGTCATGGGTAAATGTCTGATTTACCCTTTCAGTATTTAGTCCAAACACTATATAAGTCAACATTGTGCCTCAAGTTTAAGAATTATTTATACAAAACCAGAGCATAAACGATTAGTCATTGACCCCGCTAAAACCTATCATGTTGCCAATCATTCTATGTGTCACATTCAATGAACGTGTCTGTTACAAGCACGTGTGTTCTAACTCGAGCATTATAATACCCAAGACTCGTGACTCATCATTATCTTGAGCATACAATACTTTATGCTGAGCTAAGAATACACCGGTCTCAACTGGATCATTAATATCCATTGACCATGAACGGTTTAAAGATTCAATTTAACTGTGAACTCATCACGCATATTCTTAACATCTCAAAAATAAGTCCAGTTACAACTAATCTTATGGAATTATTCATACAGATAATTGGACGAATGAATGAACACGTTTTTACCATTAATTTGACAACACAACTGAAATCTTTAACATATAACTATTACATGGTTACTTTAGGGCATATAACTAATAACAAGTTCCAAATTTCAAGGGCGATTCCAAGAATATATAGGTTAGGTTCTAGATTCCAAAAAATTGAAACTTGGTAATCATAAAAAAGTGCAAGTACTTTGCCCTGGAATCTGCACAGCCCCACTAAATACTCCTGTGCCACCTCTCCTCCACATTTTGCCTTTTTCTTTTTTTGTATCTGTTTTGAAATTTTTTTGAAAAGCTAATATATATGAAAGACCGAGGTAGAAAAGAAAAATGAAAAACCACATCTAAAGAACTTGCGCGGAATTCATCTTTAGAGAAGTTCGATATAATGTGAAGACTAATTGATAGAAAATTCAAAAAGCGACATTATTCGAATAGTCAAATGATTCATCATTTGTTCAAATTTGAAGAAGATCGAACTTCAACACGAGACGCCTAAACAGATGCTAATAATAATCTGTTTTAGTGATGAGCTTGATGGACAAAGGAAACATAAAAACAAACCTAGAGCACGCCAAAAGAGGGTCGTAGCGACCAGGCCCAAAGGAACCAGACATATATACAGCAACACTTGCGACCCTTTGCACGGTAGGTGAGGGCGTCTAGATTTCCCACTTTTGGCGTGACTTAGGTCTATGCGCATTACCTATTCCCGCAAGCCTGTAAGCTTAGATACCAAGAATAGAATTGTGACGACATTAATAAGAAGGTGATGAAGTAACTACTGGATTAGATCAAAAATAATATTACCATCGGCGGCGGTACTTGGTTTAAATGCAATTAATTAATGATCTCGCTTAAATCTAATAGTGGCTGACTATCAAGGTTGACGTAGTCGGCTACAGTGTCGAAGGAACTCCAGTTCAAAAACTAGAGGTCAAAGTAAAAAAAAAAAAAAAAAAGCAGCAGAGCAAATGATACACTGTACACTAATCAAAGAAACCACGAAGAGCATAGATAGTAAAATCATTGCATTGATTTTTTTTTTTTTTTTTGTCAGAATGATATAACTTTCATTTCTAACCAATACAAGGATAATAAGAAGTTTTGATATCTAAGTATAAAATCAACCATAGGGAATGGGGAGGGCTAACAATCCAATTCGGTGGACAAGAATTGGTTCGGTGGGCTCTTACGACCCAGTCAAATGGGTGGGTTAGGTTGTATATGGTATGACCCATAATATCCCATTTAACCCATTTTGATACATATTCATATAGTGCAAATCTAATGACCTATACTCAATCCTTACCCGACCTAACTCACATTATTAAAACACATTAATATTCTAGGAAAACCCACACTCTCTTTAAGCTCTTTGCATGTATATGCTACTTGGATAAAAACTTCAAATCATATTAAAAAAAGCAAAATATTTATAAAGAATTTGACCAATATATATATATAAAGAACTTAGGCTGACAAATCCATTTTACTTGTTAGATACCAGCTCTTGTCAGTATCATTATTTATATGAACATTATTCACACTGACCATTCGTGGTGGCGGCGTAGTGGTTGGGCGCTAGTTCCTTTCGCAAGAGATCCAGTATTCAAATCCCTGCGTCGTCTGCCTTTCATTATTTATATGGTGGTGACATTATTTACACCCGGGGAGCAAGGGTGGTGGTGACTCTACTCCCTCCAAGGTTTATTCCAACCGCGAAGCAGCCCACGGAGGTTCCATAGGTTACCAAAAAAAAAAAACATTATTCACACTGAATTTAATTTGTAACAACCACAGTCCGTTGTGTAGCAATATTTTAGGGAAAATTCCAAATAAGGGCCTAAAGTGCTATCATTTTCTCAAATAATGACCTAAAGTGGACCTTACGTCATATAAGGGCGTGAAGCAACTATAGTAGCTTCAAATAAGGGACTAACCTTGTTGATCGCCAGCTGGCAATATTCTGGCTGGCCAAAGGGTATTTTCATCAAAAGACCATTTTTATGTTAAATTATATTTTCCTTTTTCTTTTTTCTTTTCTAGTGAGCGCCAACAAGGGCTCAATGTCCTCCCCGACCGCTAGTGAAGACTGCGATTAAGTCGAGGCCATCCCCTCACCTAGACTAGATATGGCGGCCTTCGCCTATAGCTTTTGAGGGCAAACCTTACCTAGATTTGGCAAGGGCAGTCTCACCCAAGGCAATGGTTGCCTCACTTGCTCAACCATTAGAAAAGAGGAAGAGAAAACCAAAAAAGAAAAAAATGTATAAAGAAAAAAAAAGGAAAAAGGAAAAAGGAAAAAAAATAAAAAAAACCACCTAAAAGTAAAGGACAAAAATATAACCATTAACCATTTAAAACTAATTTCATTTCAGTCAAACATTTATTTTTTTTTTTGTCGGTCCTACTCTATTCCTACTCTACACTCACTATAACATCGTGGAAGTCGCAACCCACTCTCAAACTTACCCCTATCCCCATCCCCCCCCGAGATTTAAACCGATTCCATTTGGAAGTTCTTATTTTCAGGTCCTTATTTGAAAAAATTATAGCGCTTCAAACCTTTATTTGAGAAAATAATGACACTTTAGATTCTTATTTAAAATTTTCTCGATATTTTATTTGTTAGATAGCAGCTTCAAAAGATAATATCTTTTTTTTTTTTTTTTCTAAATTATAACATTTTTCAAATTCTGGTCATTTTTAGTTGATGTGAGTGTGAGCATGTTTTAAGATTTATTTTTATGATAAATCTTCCTAAATAATATAAAAGAAAATTTATTTAATGGTTTGATGTTTAGAAAGAAAACTGAAAAGAGATTAAAAAAAAAGGACTGAAATTTCTAATTGATTTTCTAAATTTTCGTCGCATCTTTTATTCCCTCGACAAGCCCAACAAAAGGTCCATGCGTGAGCTCAACCAACATCACGCACCATCAATCCTAGTCGAGGTTTAGGAATTTCTTCTGCATCCGTTGCCAGCAGTGTTCTGCTCCAGATCCAGCTCCGACCACCGACACATCTCTTCTTCCTCCTCCTCCTCCTCCAACAATGGCCAAGAAGAGAACGAGGCACCAAAATCCGTAAGCCTTCCTCGCTGACGACAATGAAACCGCCGTGACGAGACCTCAGACCTGCGAAGAAGCACAAAAAAGAGGAGAAGCTCATATCGTAAGGCATAAGCTCGAGGATACTGAAAGAGGAGTCTCTGATTTAGCAGAAGGAGATCCAGGATGAAGCTGATGAGTAACCAAACCCTAACGACAGAGGGTTAGGTTAACGTCGCACCATCGGCGGGCGACGGAGGCGGGCACAGAAGTAGGCAACTGAGGAGCGACGACAAGTGTTACGGTCGCTTGCGAGTAGCCAGCGCAAGATCTTGCAAAAGCCGCGTGACCCTAGCCTTGGTGACAATGTTTTTTAATGGGTGACCCATTTTCGGCCCATCTAATTCAACTTATAACTCTTTAAACCCATTTTTAGCCGGACCTTTGAATACTGACAACCCATACACAACCCATTTATAAGAAATATAAGTCAAAAAATAGGCCATGGACCCATTTTGATACTCCTATAGAAAGCAATGACCCATTATGCTCATCGAATCTGGGAACCTTGTCTCACAGATCAGGAAGTAGTGACCCTCAGATGTGATAGCCAGCTTTTCCTCGAGCATCATTATTCCAGAACTTGATTTATCCAAATAAAGTCGCGAACATACCTCACTGGATGTGGCGCTGGATGCAATGAGCACTAGCGGTATAATTCCTTCAGAAATAGAGCAATGTTGGCGTTCGATGACAACTGATCCTGACCAATCTGATGTTGCACAAGCTGGACTCACTGGTCGTGGTTTTTCGTTTAGCTGACTGTGATTGCAAAAGGAGCACAAGGGACTGCGCCATTAGTATACTCAATTTAAACATATCAAACCAACTAAGTATCAAGCTGGGCATGCCTGGATTAAAAGCCGGAAGCCATAAGCTCAGTGGTAATTGGCAGAAGCATTCATCATGATGAGATTTATGCTGTAAGGATTTGATTATAAATGTTTACTCGTTTTCAGCTATGATAGAGTGGAACCAAGGAATATTAATTGGTGTGGTGGAATTAAACCAAATTCATTGGATGTTGTCAATCATATGCAAAGGAGTTATTGATCCATTAATATGTCCATTCGATTCTCCAGGTGCACGAATTAAAAAAGAAAAAAAAAGTCATCATCTTAGCCTTTTTTTTAAAAGTCTGTTCATATTTCTATGTCGTGAATGTTTGTGTTTTAAGGTGTAATTAATGTTTTGTAAATTCCTACGATTATATCTCCTTGGAATGCAGGCTATATTTTTGAGAAAAATAAAAGTCATATAACAAGTCTATTAAGAGTCTTGTAATTGATCTTGTTAAAAGTGAATTAAATGAAAAATCTATCTCCTTCTCTTCTTCATATGAGTTGCAATTGTTTCACCTTCAATTTCTTCCATCACGGATATCATAAAAGGGTTCAAGATTCAAAGAGATCTTCATTTGTTTGCATTACAAGAATCGATGCATGATTTTGAATTACGGCAACATCAATCAGCCTAACATGGGGATCAGTAATAAATAGAGTAAGTTCTACATTATAACAAGTATTAATGCATGATTAATCCGTGTCAATGTCGATTACATCTGTCATACTTCATTCGTCTAGTCTCTTTGGAGACATTGAACAAAAGTCGGGAGTACCGATATCTCCCTATGTTACAATATAGACCAAATTCAAGTCGGCTGTTTTGAGCACAGTGGAGAAATCAAGAAACGGCACAGCAAGATTTTATTGAAAACTTGATGAACTTTTCAGGTACATAAGTTCTATTGGTCCTGCTCTGCGATATAGTAATTTCAGATTGGTTTTCCATCTAGCCAGCGAGTATAGAAATCCAATGATTCCCGCGGCTTGTATTGAGGGACCGCATGCCCCGCTCCCTGCACCAATGACAAGACGGTTATTATAAGCATCAGACAACTAGATGACTAGTACAACGAGCGGCACTTGTGCAATTAGAAATAAAACGGCTTAAGTGCATCCCAGTAAAACAAAGAGTAGAATTGCTTCGGAGCCTCAAAAGCGAGACGAAGGTTTTCATCTTCGGTATCAACTATCAAAAAGCAAGGATTTGTGAATTTGAACTTCAAATATCTCATTTCCAAACATCATATGAAATTAGTTCGTTAAGGATAAATTGAGCTTTTCTCTAGGATTTAGACACAGACAACTCTTTATATTTTGTCGCAGACATTGAGGAAGGACTTTTGACAGAGCAATACTGTCGCATCCTTTGTCCATAGACATTAAGTATATATTATCAGCATTGTTCTATTGCAGTGTGCCACATTCCAGTTTGTTTTGACAGGGCGACCAAAATATGCAGAAAACAGCACGCTCTTCATGACAATGCTGTGACCTTGTTCTAGTCTTTCTTGTGCAACGAATTGTAAGTCTTAAGATATGATGGGTAAGAAGGTTCATTGGTTCCTGACCTTGACAGTTAGGAATGTGAGGTTGTGGTCATACCCTTGCAGATACCTGAAACGAGTTGGAAAAGCTTGAATGCTTAGAGTAGAATGCTTAGAGCAGCTTAGCGTAATCACCCACAGTGGCATTGCATGATAATTTGAATTCGTGGATGCACTTAAAAGCGATGGAAATGTGAATGAATGGAGTATTTACAACATTTCTACTCTTTGACCATGAGTACTAGTTGATAAGATTATACCTTGTAAGTGCTAAGCATTACTGCCAAACATGGGATGAAGTAAGAACTTACCCAGCGACCTGCTCGCTGGAGATCCACGATCTCCATTCATCAACAATTTTGTATCCAAGTGACCTGGTCCACGCTTGAGTACCAGTGTAAGTTACGACTGAATCATGATCTCCACTGAGAGCAGATAAAAGAACTGTCAATTAATAACAATCAAAAGAAAAAGTGGCAACAACTATTAGGATCAAATAGATTAATTCGACAAGTTCAAGTTACATCAATCCTATTAGGAGTGCCATGGCAAGAAGAGACATCTTAGTAATGCAGAGGGCATGAACATCACATATCTCACCTGTATATCAGTGCCCTGTATCCCTCAGAAATCAAACTTTTGTGATACGGGATCATACTTCCTGTATCGATGGTATAGTTTCTCCGCACTCTAGTGGGACATATCTCCCAAGGACCTGCCACACTCGCCTATTACATGTAAGATAAGCAGATGCCCGATCAAATAACTGGAAGCTCAACATTTCTGTAGCAAAGAAAAGCAACAAATTTAACACTTTACTGGTGCTGCGTGGATTGCTTCCCGAACTGCTTCGTTGTTTAACCATGCAGTTGCGAAATCATCATTCTGCAAACTCACAACTGAGAACATTATGATACATAATGGGATACCGATGCTTGACTTATCTTGAGGAGAGAACGAGCACTATTTTTGGGTCTCGCCCAATGTAAATTTGGACTCACATTATAGTAACAGATATATCGGTCTTTTGTTAACAAATGTTTAATGCAAATCTCCATCTTTTATCTTAAACGTAATGAATCAAACACAGCAACAGCGATTGAAGGTTCTAGTTTTCTCAGAAAGCACTAAAATGTTGCCATGCTTACATTTACAATGCCCTGGAATTTGATTTTCAACCTCCAGATGAGATTGGAAAAGCAATAGAAAATTAATCGTGCATACTAAAAGCTCAAATTACTCACAAAGCATGGGATGTGAAACGCGTTTGCCGACTCGGGACTCGATGTAACCATGTTGTCCTTTCCTAATAGCCAAAGAGGTGAATCGTAACTTAACATTCTCTCTCTTATGTAGAGAGGCTTCTCAGTCACCCCCAAATAATGGTGGCCAAGAGGCAGACTCGTGACCTTGTTGCCTGGGTAGTGGTAGCATGGCTCAAGAATGTCGTAGCTATTCAAATCTTTCACAGCCTAGAAAGTAGAGGGAAAAAATGTCAATTTATAGGCCGTATCCCACTTGCAAATCTATTTGAGGATAGTATTGGTTCTATTGCTATGAAAGCTAATAGACATGTCCCAAATTAATGTGAAAGGGACACCATCGCACCGCATAAGCCTTGAGAAGATTCTGTCGGCATCGATCATTTGGGGGGTCATAAAATTTCCCCTTACATGTAGCCTGACAATCCTGCAGAATCAATTGAAAGCTTCTGCTAAACATACTCATGGGACTTCTTGAGAGCACAAATCCACTCATTAGTGCTAGCTTCCCTGTTTAACTGACCTCAAAGATGTCCCTTGAGATCAGCGCCATACCGAAGAAGAAAGGCACATGACCGTTGCCATCGTATTCGTCATCTGCAATCCCATTTCCAATGAGGTAACCCTGCAGTAAGGTACATTTGTTCATATTTAAAAACTTCAGTTAGTCAAAGCCATCCTCCATGGCATTGGGTGTTGCCCAAGTCATTCAGCAGAGGATGAGAAGAGGAGATGGATACCTTGAAATTGATCAGAGGCTTTTCACCTTTCTTAATTCCTGAAAGAGAAATTCAATTGCAATTACTGACAAAACTAGACAGATGAACCTGGAATTTTGTTCAGTACACCGTACCTTTTACTACATTGGAGGCAAGAGTTGGCACGTAAACTCCAGCATACGACTCTCCTGATATGTAGAATGGATTTGAAAGGTACTCTGGATAGAGCTCGAACCACTGAATCCAAAAACAAATGATTCAGCGGCTTTACATATTAAGATTAAGAGGAATGCTTCAATACAATGGCTTATTAGCAGCTGCTCTACTGCTATCCTACTTACTCCTTTCCTGTAAATTGACCGGCCGACTTAAACCTAACACATTCAGATTAGTGCAGGTGCATTGTTACCCTGAGAAGAAACGCATGCATGTCAGAGGCAGTTTGAAGGTCTCCTGTCGCATAATTGTGTGGATTGTTAGAGTATGAAAAACCCACTCCACATGGTGACTCCAAATAGATAATGTTGGAGACCTGAAAATTGAGCAAGAGCACTTCCTTGTAGACCTCAGGAAACAATGAGTTACAAATTATTCTACGCCAACATGAAATCCAGTAAGCGAATGGAGAAGTTCACAAAACAGAAACGATTTTACAGACCTTAGACCAGCTGAAGGGATTGAGCTGAAGTATGGGCAAGCTTCCGTTTGACTTTCCTGCTTGAAAATTAAATGGTCCTGCATGTAGGTACGGCCATGAAAATGGGGACCTTGCAACATGTGACTGCGAAAACATCATCATATGGTTTGGTGCTTAATTCGAATACCATGTTCGAAAACAAAACCATAGAAGCTGGAGCAACCGGGTCCTCCATTAAGCCACAGTACTACAGGGTCCTTGCTAGGATTCCTTTCAGACGCAATGAAATAGTAGAACAAATTCTTCTTTCCAGGGTTTCCCGGTATAGCGACGTACCTGCAAATAACGAACTCAGAATTCTCTTAGACAATTAAACAAGGCTGAGATCGAAATGACAGTAAGGACAATGGTGGCATTTGTACCCTGCATAATGACTAGAGGGTAAAGAGCCATCAAAGCCTGGTACGTGAGTAATGAGGGATTCATCAGGAGCTGCTCCAACAGCTAAAATAGTCAAAACCAAGCCTACTGTTACACCATAAGTGAACCTGAAGACCGTCATAATTCAAGCGAGATAATCAGACTAGGCGGTGCAATGTATTGTTGCTAAATAATATAGGCGAGACAGGCTGGCGAGGAGTTGATCGTCTGTGCTTGGAGGCGAGCGGAAGAGAACGACGGTGTGTCTGTGCTTGGAGACGAGCGGAAGAGAACGACGGTGTTGACACTTAAGGAAAAGAAAAACAGGAAAATCAATCTGATTGATTATGCATGGAAAGTTGAAAATTTCAAATCTTGGTAAATGAGGAAGCAATTTCTGATCGAGGATCAAGATTTAGGGAATCAGATAAATAAAGAGCAAGAATTTTGATAAAATAAAAGAAATCGAAGCAACATCGAGTTCATCGCAAAATTACGATTCGAATTGTAGCCTTGAATTAATGCAACAGATGATGGAAATTCGAAAATTGATATGGAAAGCGGCCGTCTGGAATCACCGCCCGTCTGCGCCGCCCGAGTCCAGTCGCCAGCCACCGCCGCGCATCACCGACGTCTCCTTGCCGCTTGCTCGTCGCAGCGCCCGAGCCGCCCGACGCCTTCGCCACCGTCCCACCTCTGCAGCCGCCGCTCCGTCGCTCACTCCGCCTTCCTCTGCCCGCACCACCACCAAATCAAGAGTGACGCGTCACACCTTACTTGATTCACCCTCTAAATCCTTGTTTCTTTTTTAGTAGTGTTCATTGTGATCCATACCCCAATCTAAGTGGATTTGATTTGAAGTGGTCAAGGCTATATGTTTTTTTCTGATATATTCTATCTTTCTTGTATCCTTTTTGATATATTCTTTTAAAATGAAATGCTATACACTTTACATATTTTACTTGCATACGATTAATGCTAATGCTAAAATTATTTTCACGTGTATAAGCATTTGAAATTTTTTTAAGAGATTTTATGACATTATACTTTACCTTTTAAAGTTGGACTAGACAATTATTTTTGGGGACAATGTAATTTTCCTCTTAACCAAGTTACTCTTTCTTCTTCTCCTTAAGTTTCCATTTCACATGTAATTTAAGAAAAAACTGATAAAATTAACTGATACATTTACTAATAGCCATGGCCATACAGAGTCATACCTATTAAAAAAAAAAATCCAAGCATATGCATATGAATATATATTTAAATTAATCAGTTGAGAGATAGAAAAAAAAATTCTAAGATGGAAATTATCTAGGAAAGAAATTTAAATGGTTGTCTGAAGAGAGAAATTTGCATTTAATTTTGGAAAATAAAATATTTGTGGGATAAGCTAGTAGTTAATTGACTCTATAACGGTTTTCACAATTTTGTTATAACACGTTATCATAAAATGTAATAACAATAAACATGGGCTTTTGAAAGAATTCTAGGAAAGTTTGTTAAAATAGGACATGCCATGGGATTGACTTATCATCATTCTCATAGTATAGTTTATTTAAAATTTTATTATCATAAATTTTCTTACCTGAATGATCACTTATTTCATATTTTGAAGAGAATACAGTATTCTAATATTTATATACATTATAAGTGAAGTATCTCATTTATATGATGTCCAAAGGTAAAGTCCCGCATCTTTCCCAAGTTGCTCGACATAAAATGATGGATTATGAGATTACACCGATTGGCCTTTACTGCCTTCTCATTATTTCGAAAAGGCTACTTAGAATGGCCGTTGGGATTGAGTTGTCTCATTAAACATTTTAACTTTTATAAAATTTGAATTAATCCAGCGGTTGTGTCCATTGAGAGGCCATCTCATTAGACTTGCTTGTTCAGGTATAGTTAATCCAATATTAAGATAACATTCTACATTAAAACTATCGATACAACCAAATGTTTAAGCCTTTTGGGAATTCCAAACATAAGCTGAGAAGGATAATGATTTGACATATTTGGACGTGACATGAGAAGTGACCCCTTTTCTTATTGCACACCCCGTTATCTTTTTATGGATGTTTATGCCATTATAAAATTATGCTTACAATTACGATTCTCTCAATTAGTGTAAAATCTCGGGTTACACTTCACGGTAAAAGATTATAATAACCAACAGATATTGCACCGAACACCAAGAGTGTCGCAAGCCCAAATTTGATCTGATGCGGAATGAGGATGAGACAAAGTAAACAATCTACTACCCAAATCCAATGGTATTAGTCCAATTAGCCCAAGACATCATGTGCTTGGGGCTTATAAAGTCTTTGTTCGACACCGACTCGGCCCCTTACGCAACCAAATAAAAATATAATTTACATTTGATTTATCTACTTGAGTTTTAATTCATGTCTCATATGGTTTCTAAGGATGATGGAGAATTATAAGGGTCCAGAATTCATTTATTGAAAATGGGGTTTCTTGATGATGCCCTAATACTGAATTTGCATATCACATGCTGTCGGTATTAAATAATAATTTAGCTTAAGAATCAAACTGCATCTCTCTCTCTCTCTCTCTCTCTCTCTCTCTCTCTCTCTAACGCAAAAAGATTGAAGTTTCAGTGGGCTTTGGACGACGTAGCATGGCCCACTTGGACCTGCTTCCTATGGCAAGTGGGGATGAGGCCCACGATACCCCATTCGTGCATGTAATAAAACAGAGTGATAATTCATCCTCAATGTTTAGATATTAGCTTTATTTGCTTAAACCTAATAGACTTGATTCAGACCTATTACGCAAAATAGTTTAGCACAATATCACTTATTGCATTCCCCAGTTCATGGTCATGCATAGGATGCGAGTTGATATGTCACGCCCCAATCCTCGAGCGCATGCCCATCCCTCTCTGGTCGATAAATATTTTGCGACTTCACAGGACGAGTCGCCGACTCTTTTTCATTTTATTACACATGCGGAAGCAAATAACAAATCCCCTGATAGTAACTATCTTGGGATAGAAAAGCAGGACATCACATTAATAAACGAACCACACTTTTATAAACATACTAAGTCTTTTACACAAGTCTATAGCCAAAAGACTAGTTCTCAAAAAGAGGCTGTCCTATCCGACCTACTCTTCAGGTCACCTCAGCTTAGCTCCAAGTCCTCCCTCTATGATCCTGAAAATTTTAAGCCCACGACGGGGTGAGATATAAATCTCAGCAAGTTTACAGTCTAAGCCCCCATTAGGAGGGAAATACACCTGGAAGTGTCCTAGCCACACAACCACTCAATTGGCACAAAGGACTTACCTTGCCTCAGTTTCCTTTCCTGCATGTCAGTATAGTTCATATCGCAATGCATATAATCAATGCACATAACAACTGGAACATCTCATCAATTCAATTAATCGTCGGGGTCCTGATTATAAGGCCGAACCATTATGACACGTCCCATTCCATGTCACACAGTTTTGATCTCATAATCGGATGCATCAAACTCAACAATCATGCGTTCCAATTGTTAATCACACCCCTCAAGGGTACGGCCAACTCTATTGGCGGTCTTCTGGAATTGCCAGGCGTCGTCTCACCTCCTTTGAGCACGGCTACGTCTTTCAATTAGACGGCTTCCCCGAAGGGGCGTAGGTCTAGAATCTACTGCGACCAAAGTCCCAATGAATGGGTAACATCCGGCTTAACAGTTCAATATGGTTTCTCTTAACCAACACACGACCAATCAGTCTCGGCCCATGACACTGTGCATTGCACTCAAATATCTCAATTAAAATAGTGAACCTGGCCTGTTTTCTTCGTATTAGAAATACACGATAAAATAGTCGTGTGTGGGTACACGGTCAATTCACACTAGAAAAACTGATATCCTCCAATTTAAAATTCCACTGGTTTATACAGTACATAAAACCATTTTCAGTGTTAAAACCCGACACCCGGGATTTTATGAATAAATAATGAATTTCACAAATTTTGGAATTAAATACTCAAAATTCCAATCAGCACTCAATTTGCACAAATTAACATCCAATTGCATAAATTGAACACACCATTGCAATCAGCAAGAAATTCCGGTCACCGACTATCCCGGCCTAATTTCCGGAAAATAATTAATAATTAAATAAATTATCGAAAATTAAATAAATTACAAAATAAATAAAATTAAAGCATTTAATTGAATTAACCTAAATTAACTAAACTAAATAATCTAACTAACAATTAAATCTAACCATCCTATTTAGTTTAATCTAAATGCGCTAACTAAATAAACAAACTAATTCATAATTAATCCACCTAACTAAACTAATTACACTAACTAAATGCTAACTATATACTTACTCTAACTAAGCCATTCTAAGCCTAATCAACATAATTAATCCACAATTAGCCAACTAACACACTTCTAAGTGTCATTAGCCCACTAATAAAGGATTAGAACGCAACTCACCGGTTAAGCCCGAAAATCGGCTCACGGCGACGGCGGCACAACAGCGGCCAAGACTTAAGCTCACGGCAAGGCCGACAGGAGCTTGGACCGGCTGAAATCAGCCAACAAAGCCTACGGTTCAAGACCGAAGGAGCTGGATTTTCCTCGGTTGAACTTGAGGTGGACGCGGCAACGAAGCTTGGCTTCGTGGAGACGGCGAGCTGGAGAGATGCGGTCAACAAGCAAAGCAAGTTGTCTTCGTGCCCGCGTGAAAAGAAGATCCGGTGATGCTTCGGTGGAAGGGAACGGCGAGATGTAGGGGTTTCACGGTCAACTTTGCTGGAGAAAAAACTCCTTTGGTTGACTGAATTTGAGGTGGCTTCGGACGTGTGGTGTAGAGAAGAAACGGTGGGTGAATGATGGTGCAGGTGACGGTGGGATGAGGGAGAAAAGTGGGGATGCTTCGGTGATGGGTGTCTTCGAAGGGAGAAGTGAACAAAAGGAGCTGAAGCCGTGAGAAGCGAGAGAGAGACCAAGAAGAAAGAGAGAACCGTATGAGGGAGAGAGGCGGTGGACAGGCGACGTGGTGGGGTCGGCTCCGTGGAAAAATGAAAGAGAAGCTGCGCCCGTGGAGAGCAGCTGGCTTGGGGGAAAAGAAGTCAATATACTTATCTCCTCCATTGAATTCTTGTCCCCCTAATTCTTTCTAACCAATACAATCCAAAAAATAACCCAATTGATGCTAAAATCAGTCCCCAAATCATAGCTACGAATTTCACTGATTTTAGATTTCAATTTCATCCTCAAATTCTCAATTTCGAAGTCCAATTTTATCGAAGATCCCACACATGTCCATAAATTCCCATCACCCAGTAGCTCGGCTTGCACATCAAAATTTCCTTCAAACGAGCCCGTCCGAATTTCCGTTCAATTTCCGAATCGATTTTCCGTAAAAATCTCGGAATCTCCGAAATTTTTTTGGAAAGTGAGTCGATGTTCCTAAAATGAATCGTGACACAGCAGAACTTTCAATTTATGAAATCGAGCTCAATTTCGCGGTTAATTTCAAATTCGACGTGATTTTAGTGCGTCCCAATCTACCAGGTAGCTTTTAGGAACTTTTAATACAATTGACCCGTGGTCGATTATTTTCGAGCCACAATGTACATCTTTGACACATTGGCAACTCTCGTTTGTCGTGAAAATCTCGAGATTTCAAATACGGACACAAGGTACAAAAATAACAAAAGAATCGGTCTAGTACCGTTTGACAGAAATTTTGCAATTAGGTGGAATCACCCACGCACTAATCACATATCTCTATCAAATCGACCTATCTCCGGTCTCTGATCCATTTTGACAGTGCCGTAATGACCCTTACAGATTAGCACGGTCGAGCAGTCGATTCCTGGTCGAATTATCATGTCTATTGTATTTAGATTCCTTAACGGCTTTACCTAATAGGCTAGTTAACTCGTGAGTGACCAACTTAGAGAAAAAAGCTATAGACACGTCGATGAAAAGCCCATTTCATCTCATCGAAATCAGACTCGAAAATCAAGATGTCACATGATAGGTTCATACTCTTTTTAAGCCAATTGTGTCACTCGATTTTCAATCCAATGTCTCATGGTTGACTTTTTTACAAGCTGAACATTTGACTTTCAGCAACTCTCCCTCTCGAAGCATTCCAAGTTAAACTATAAAAAATAAAATATCAAGTGTGGTGAATACTTCACAAGTGAACCAAAACTTGACTGCAAGGTATATCTCTTCCATTTCTTTTTTGACGCATTATTCGAGGTTATAGAGTCTTAGCTGGGGCGTGGTTGATCAAATAATAGTATAACATCTGTTGGATAAAACTTTTTAATTATTTTGAAGTTGACAAAATGTTTCTATCAGTTTAGTCTGAATAACTCCAGACTCTACTGACAAAGTTTGAAGACCGCCAGACTCAAGACTTGAAGTCTACCCTCACTGACAGTTTCCAGACGAAGAGAGAAGACTTATCCAGATGACGGATTATCTTCAAGGATTCGATTCGTATGTTTTGGGAAGATCTTTTTGGCTGATTTGAAGATCTTTTTAAAGGCGAGCAAACTTGGAAGGTACTACTTATGGAAATCAAAGATCCTAATTGTATGGGCGAATATGATTGACGGGCTTTGATCACTAATCTTTCAACAACTCGAGATCACCTTAATTGATTATATTCAACGGGTAGATTAGAAGAATTTTTTTAGAAAGTGCCAATGGTTATGAAGGCATGAAGGACTATTTAAGGCAAACTCTTCAGTTGTTCAAAGTAGTGCGTGAAAAAAGAATTTCAAAGTCTAAATCTCTTAGTTCCTTGTTCTTTCAATTCATCGAGCTCAATTTGTATACAAAAGAGAGAACCACATAGTAAGACTTTGTGAAGAGACTAGCTGAGACTCTCCACTGAGGAAGTCAAAGATCACAAGCTGTATAATCTCTTTTGATTTATAGTGGAATTCAGCCAATGGGCTGTCAACGTAGGAGAGTGAACGTAGGCTTGGATTAAGCCGAACCACTATAAATCTTGTGTTATAATTCTCTTTCCTTAACTCCTTATCTCATTGCTTTATATAAATGTTTTATAGAATTATGTACACCTATTCACCCCCCTCTAGGTACGCGAACTAGCCCTTTCAACGTCAATCTTATGAGAAAGGTGAATTATATGTCAAAATATGATCACATATGTAGCGAGTGTGGGATTTTTAGGGTAATGCCTCAAGGAGGCAGTCATGCCGATTCCCTCTTTCCATCCTTTTATTAACAATTTTTTTTTTTTTTTATAAATAACACATGCCTATCATGAGGACATAAATTTGTTTTCATTCATTATGCAACTCTATGCGTTAGTCTAGGTCTGGTTCTACTTTTATAAAGGACCTGCACATCTGAGAGGGTGGTCGAACCTCGTTATCGAATTTTGGTTTTTCTTTTTTATAAGCTACTCACTTGGCGCCACTTCTCCTAGAAAAAACTAAGTTATGTCAACATTTTTAGTCATTCTAACTGGATGGAGCTTTCAACCAAAAAATAAAATAAAATTAGACGGAACTTACTGTTTAAAATAAACTCTCATATCTAAGGTCTTCCAATAGACGGACTACAAAAGCGGCAACAGGTAGCTGAGTGAGGCGTAAAAGGAGAGATGGAGGAAGGGAGAGAGGTTTTCTAATGATTTTATATACTTGAGTCTAATGTTCACCCAAAATTTTAAAAAGAGCCAGCAATCGGACGCCACACCCGGTAAGGGATAGCTGAAAAACAACACCGCAAGCTAATTTTGATCCTTGCGAAACCATACTCCAATGGTAATCTTTCCTGCTTTTCTTCACAAAATTACAAACAATTAAAGCCCAAATCGAGAGTAGCTCTACACACTTGGATCTGCGACTCATTCCAATGTAAGCAGACCTTGTTTTTTTTTTTTTTTATCATTTTCGTTCATTGCAACATTTTTTTATTTTATCTTTTTCATCATTATTTTATTTTATTTTATTTTTTATTTCCTTTTATCTTTTTATATGTTTTTTTTATATTTTGTAAAATGAATGGATATCTAATAAGTCAACAAAAATTCGAATGTCAACAAAATTCTAGGGAAAATTGTCCAAAAAGTCCTAAACCTATTCCACTTATGCCAATTCAGTCATAAACATTTTAACTTTGCCAATTTATTCCTAAACATTTTCACTTCTTGTCAATTCAGCCCATCCGGCCAGTTTTGGCTGGAAAATGCTGACGTGGACGTCGGGAGTGCCACATAGGACCACCAGCACTGACGTTGACAATTTTTAATAATATTTTAATATTTTTTCTATTTTTCCCTTTTTTTTTTTTTTTTTCTTCCTTTCCTTTTTGGCTTTTTTATTTTCTTTTCCGGTGGCTGGCCACCAGCCATAGGTGACGGCCGACCACCAGCCATAGCCAGCCGGTTGGCCTCGCCCGCCATAAGCGAGGCTTGGCCGCGCGAGGAGGAGCCTCAGCAAGGGGAGCCCTCGCCCAGGCACGGCCCGGCGAGGGTCTCTTGGGCGAGGCCGACCCTTGCCTAGGCCAAGCCGGCCTCGCTGGGTGTCGACTGAGTGACAGTGACGCCAAGCGAGGGCCGACCTCGCCAGGTCTAGTGAGGGGAGCCCTCGCCTAGGCAAGCATCGGCCTTGCCCAGACCAAATCTGGTGAGGCCGGCCCTCGTCCCTGACTGGTCGATG
Organism: Eucalyptus polyanthemos subsp. polyanthemos; assembly: GCA_017140185.1. NCBI lineage: Eukaryota > Viridiplantae > Streptophyta > Magnoliopsida > Myrtales > Myrtaceae > Eucalyptus > Eucalyptus polyanthemos. The sequence goes on along the minus strand of CM029463.1, from coordinate 16,544,956 downwards.
CTTGGCTAGCCAGGGGTGATGGCCAACCTCGCTAGATCTGGTCCGGGCGATCCCCGATGAGGGCTCCCCTCACTCAGCGTCGCTGTCGCTTGGCCAATGCCCGGCGAGGCCACCCTGGTTTGGGCAAAGGCTCCCCTTGCCGAGGCTCCTCCTCGACCGGCCGGTCCTCACCTATGGCGGGGGAGGCCAACCGGCTGGTTGTGGCTGATGGCTAGCCGTCGCCTGTGGCTGGTGGCCAACCACCGGAAAAGGAAATAAAAAAAGCCAAAAAGAAAAGGAAGAAAAGAAAAGAAAGGGAAAAAAAACAAAAATTCAAAAAAATCAAAAAAATATTAAAATATTATTTAAAATTGTCCATGTCAGCACCGGCTGTCCTACGTGGCACCGCTGGTGTCCACATCAGCATTTTCTGGCCAAAATTGGCGAATGGACTGAATTGACAAGAAGTGAAAATGTTTATGACTGAATTGAGAGAAGTGTAATAGGTTTAGGACTTTTTGAACAATTTTCCCCAAAATTCCACATCTTGTTTAAGAAGAACCATCTCTTTTTCTTTTTTAATGGTTATCCATGCATTGACTCCTCCCCTCTCTTCGTCATCAATAAGAACAATCAATCTGAAATTCACTGACTTGTTACTAACAAAAGCAGGCTTTCCCCACCCAAAGTCATTCTCATATGGTCGGTACCTGCATCGGCCACTAAAAACAATCACAAACTCTTCGTCTATGGACACACTTTTTTATGAATTCAATTTGAGAATTAACCATGGTTGAGCATAACTTCTCCTTGTCTATAATTGTTGCATATTTCGTTTTTGCGTCTGAAATCATGTCACAAATTGCATTCACCATTCCATTGAACTCCACCTTGCCTTTGTTAGCTGTAGGTTGACCTGATCAAACAAACATCACGGCAGAGAGATTGCCAAAAAAATTCGCAGGAATAGCTAGATCGATTTTCTCGTGCAAGTTATACAAACCATGAAAGCCGCCATGTTTATTTCGATCAATATCAATGAGAGCCCTACTTATTACGCGGAAAAAACCTCCACCCTTGAGGGCTGGGAATTGTTGGCCATCAAATCCTTTGTATCATTCCTAGCAAGCGCTTTTAGCTCTAATTTAGCATTACTGCTAAACTTGAACCTACTCATGACGAATTCCTCATTGTCAATACGTGGAGAAGGCCATTACGGATCCGCCGACTCTTTTATCGGAAGCAGAGTTGACAACTCGAAACTTGGGACAGACTACCGAATCTATGCTACCTTGGTAAGCAGCAGCGCACGAATTAATGAGCATGGCCATGGTGCAGACATCACCGATCTTGCGCATAAAGCGTAGGCCCATCACTAATCCGCCACACTCAAATGTATTTACATGAATCACAACTAATGGATTGCCCGCTACGTTGGTTGGGAATTTCGACAAACGATCGATCAAATCCATGTCAGGGTCTCCATGGAGAAGCTGATCAATCTGGCCATTCACTCGGGCGTGGGCCAGCTCAACTCCAAGGTCATTACAGTTTTAAACAATATATCTCCCTGCCATAGGATAAAAGAGCGTTAGGGTTTCAGATAACGACTTCTCCCTCCAGTTAACCTTTTGAAGAGTATCAACTCCTATCTTGGTGTCATCTCCATAGCAGAAGATAGTGCCTACATAAAAGGGAACTTGAATCTCATTAGTAGGAGTCAGCTTCAGTTTTTGCCGGTAACAAGGCATTGAAGCCAACGGTTTGACCAACTTCTTCCATTGTACTTGGACCTGCATGCTTGGATTGCTTCGCAAGATATGTGTGAGATAGCTAATATAAGCACCTAGAGGGGATGAATAGGTGTATTGACAATTTCTCGATATACCACAGCAATAATAGGCAGACGATAGAAAGGAAATTCTCTTTTGATTAACAAAATGAATTACGATCACAATAAAGTAAAGAGTAGGGAAGAGAAAAATTAAACACAAGGTTTATAGTGGTTCGGCTTATCCCAAGCCTACGTCCACTCTTCCGCACTGACAGCCTATCGGTTGGATTTCACTATGATCAAAAGAGATGTTACAGCACGGTTCTTCCTTGATTCCACAGTGTAGTTATTCTACCACACTTCCTCAATATTTCTCACGAATATAAACACTCTTTTGCGTACAAGATTTTGCTCAAATGAATTGACAAAAAGAACAAGGAGCTTCAGACTTTGAAATTCTTCTATCGTTCACCTCTTCTAACAACTAGAACGTCTTCCTTATATACTCCTTTATGCCATCATACCCGTTGACACTTACCAAATGAGTTCTTCCAATCTTCCGGTTAGACAGAATCAATTAGGAAGATCATTCAAGCTATTAAAGGAACATGTCGATAGCCCATCAATCATGTTCGCCCATACAATCAGGATCTCGGTTTTCATAAGTAGAACCTTCCACGAATATTTCGCCAATCATCGGATCCTTAATCTCCGAATCAATCTCGATCAATCAAAGGATTCCATTATGTCATATCCAGCCAAGAGATCTTCTCCAGTCGATAAAGTCATATCCTTAGTAAAAATCCAATTCTGGATAGCCTTTCTTCAACGGATTAGAAACTGTCAATAAGGATAGACTTGGAGTCTTGAGTTTGGCTGTTCGAAGGTCTTCAGACTCTAAATAGCAGAGTCTACAAACCTTCAGACTAGACTGATGGAAACGTTTTGTCAGCTTCAAAACATTTCAAGAAGATTTCTCCAACAATCTCCCCATTTTTTATGGTGACAAAACTTTCCTGCAGATTTGGATAACTTTGACCTGTAAAACATTTCTCAAACAGATATGAATATCTTATAAAGATAAATGGCTAAATGAATAAATGAATAACATTAGAATCTGCAACCACAGAAAATAGGTTAGTCTTGTATATGATAAAACCATCCATAAGATATCAATAGCAATCAGATCCAAATTCAAATTCAGTTCTCATCCAGACACAAAAATAAAATCAAACAAAGTCAAACATCAAAACAATCCAATCCAAATGATTAAAAATTCAAAGTTTGATTCAAATCTTGCATCTCTCCCCCTTTTTGTCAGCATTAAAAATGTTGAGATGAAAATGGAATAGAGTTAAGATTGCTTGGGAACGCGAACAAGCTGGAAATCTCCCATGGACTGAACGATCCCTTCTAGCCTTTTCAAGTCTTCCTTCAGTTGTGCAACGACCTCACCCTTGGCATTAGCCTGAATCTGAACAGAAAGGGCTTGGATCTGATCATTTAAGGAACCTAAAGAAGCTTGACCTGCATTCTGCAAGTTTTGAACCTCGCATCCCAGAGCATAAATTTGACCACGCATCTCCAAGAGAATATCCATAATTCTGCGAAAGCCAGCTGAATTATTGGTTTGCATACTGGCTTTGGCACGATCTGCAAACGATGACAGATCAGCATAATCACGCAGATTTGGCGATGAAGCATCATGTTCTTCCTCAAGAAAATGAGAGGCATGAATGTCTTTTGGATCGGCTAGAGAGTGGCTGACTCCCTCACTGGTAGCAGCTAACATCCCTCTTTTGTCATAATCTCCCCCTATTTCTATGCCTTCAAGTGGAGAAGAGTGTTTTTCAGGCTCTCCTTCCTCTTGATTCACTCTCTCTTCTTCTTCTTCAAGTCTTTCCTCCTCTGCTTCTTTTTCACCAACTTCTCTTTCTTCTTCTTCTTTCTCGTATCCTTCTCTCTCCTCTGCTTCTGTCTCCTATCGTTCCATTGATTCTGGAACAGGACGACTTAGCTTCTTCAATGCGATAGCAGAAATGGTAAGGTCTTCATCATCATCTTCATCTTCAACAATGAGAGCTCTTCTTTTCTTGGATGGAGCAACCATAGGCTCCTTCTTTTTTCTTTTTTGCTGTAGAAGAGATTTGATGAGTTTTGACATGAGTCTTTTCCTTGAATTTCTCCAATGCTTTGCTTAGTTCCTTCAGATGCATTTTAGTCACCATTTTCAGTCCTACCACCATATGATCACACGATCTAACACAGAGAATTTGTGGAGGCTGAATATTCAGATGTCTGAATAACTTTGTCACAAGTCCTGGATAAGGAAGTTGACCTTTGTCCTTCGCCACTGTTCTATACATGTGGAACATAATAGTGTGAGGAAGAGAAAACTTTTTCCCATTAATGATGGCATACATCAGCTTTGCTTCTGAACTTGAAACGTCAGTCGTGGAAGTTGATTTCGGTCTGAGACAATTGATCACAATCTTGTGAAGCAGAATGTTAAACGCACTCATCCTCAAGTAGGAGATCTTTTCCTCTGTTCTTCTATCCTTAACAAGCTCCAATGTGGCACGAGCAGTAGAAACATTGATCGGTTGATATCTTCCTCTCTCAACTTCAATCACATCCACCAGCATATCCACATCAACCACAAAATCCTGATCTCTGACACTAAAAGATATTCTATTCGCATCCAAGAAACTAAGATTTGAATAGGATTATCCTGTCAATTGAGCATAGGCCTCTGTGGTGTCTGAACAGAACTTTTCTACTTGAAGAAAACTGAACTTTTCCCTCAAGTTCACATTCACAGCATCTAGAAAATTAAAATCCACACTCTTAGGGTTTATCACCCAACGCTTCAACAATTTTGAGTATAAAGCCTTATGTTCCTTTGATCTAAACAACTCTCCCATTTTTCCTCGAATTTCCGCTGCAGCACCCATTCTAGGTTGAAATTGACTGTACAATTTGTCATCATCATTTTCATCTATCGGATTAAGTCCCCCAACACGTGGATCACTTGGAATGTTTGCAAGGGTTTCTTCTGCCATCCCTTTAGGAGCAATTCCCAAACGCTCCATTTTTCGCAAAAAGATGTACTCGTTCCCATATCCTTTGTCCTTGAGAAACTCATCGACGTAGTTCAATGGAGTACCAGTCCTCTTTAAAGCGCAGTAAAGCTTATAAATAAAATAGGGTCTTTGAATTCTTACAAGATCTGCGTCTTCAACGATTTCTTCCTCTTGTTGATGACCAGTACCCTGTGGACTAGATGGTGGAGAATGATGCTGTTGAGAATGTTGTGGGCTCTGTTGCTTATTTGGATACTCTTCTTCCTCGGTGAGATCGAAGTGCGTAGGCCCCTCACTCATCCGCCGTGGTCCCCTGCTTGCGATTCTCGAAGACTTTCTTGAAGACAACATCTTCCTTAGTCTTTGAAAGATTCCTTGCTTGACTTTCCCAAGAAAAATGACAACTTTTTCGAAGATTAAACAAGGAAAGAAAACAGGAATGGAAGATCGGTGCTTTCTTAGGGTTTTTGGAGAGTAAAGCGAAGAAGAAATAACTGTGCATAACCAGTTAAATAAAAAGGTATATAGATCGTCATAAAAGTAAATAAAAAAGATGCCTTTTAAAAAAAAACTGCCTTTTTCGAGAAAACAGTCATTTCAAAAAATAACTTCTTTTTCCGAAAAGGAAACGTTACAATAATCATGTCAATTAAAGATAGCAATAATCAAACATGGTTGATGATCGTACCTTTTCAAGATAAGATTCGAGAGGAGAGAATAACTTACAGTCAAAGTCTTGTTTGTCTGAGTTTGAGAGTCTCTAGACTTTAACTTCTTCAAACCTCAAAATGTTGAGTCTGGAACGGATAATTTCAAATTAATTTTTCTCCAAAGGCTTTGTGAATATATCCGCCAGTTGATTCTTTGAATCAACAAACTGAATTGAAACTTCTCCATTTTGAACATGATCTCTAATGAAGTGATGTCGAATCTCTATATACTTTGCGCTTGAGTGAAGAATTGGATTTTTAGTAAGATTAATTGCACTGGTGTTGTCGCAGTTAATCTCCGTGCATGAATCTTCAATTCCAAAGTCTCTTAGCTGTTGTTTTATCCACAAAATTTGTGAACAACAGTTTCCGAAAGCTACATACTCTACTTCTACTGTAGAAAGAGCTACTGTAGTTTGCTTCCTTGAAAACCAAGACATTGTTCTGCCTCCAAGTAGTTGACAGGTACCCGAGGTGCTCTTTCTATCAACTCTGCATCCGGCTAGATCTGCATCTGAATATCCAAGAAGAGTAAAATCTCCCTTTTAAGGATACCAAAGGCCGATGCTTGATGTTGAAGCAATGTATTTGATAATCCGCTTCGCAGCACTTAAATGAGATTCTTTATGGTCTGCTTGAAATCTTGCACAAATGCAAACACTAAACAAAATGTCAAGTCTAGAAGCAGTAAGATAAAGAAGTGACCCAATGATACTTCTATATAGCTTCTGGTCGACTTTCTTTCCTCCTTCATCTTTGTCTATCTTCAAGGAATTTGACATTGGTATTTCAGCATTTTTGCAATTATTCAGTCCAAACTTTTTGATGAGATCATTAGCATATTTTTCTTGATGAATAAAAGTTCATTCCTTTAGTTGTTTCACTTGAAGCCCGAGAAAGAAGGTTAACTCACCCATCATACTCATTTCAAATTCATCCTACATAGTCTTAGAGAATTTCTTGCACAGACTTTCATTAGGAGATCCAAATATAATATCATCGACATATATTTAAAGTAACACAAAACTTTTGCTTTCTCTTTTGATAAACAGAATAGTGTCTACTTTACCTTTAACAAAACCGTTTTGAATTAAAAATTTACTCAACCTGTCGTACCAAGCTCGAGGTGTTTGTTTTAAACCATATAAGACATTTTTAAGTTTGAATACTGAGTCTGGTTTCCTTGGGTCTTTAAACCCAAGTGGTTGTTTCACATAGACTTCCTCATGAATGAATCCATTTAGGAAAGCACTTTTGACGTCCATTTGGAATAACTTGAAATTTTTATGACAAGCAAATGCAAGTAATAAACGAATTACTTCTAACCTTGCTACTGGTGCGTAAGTCTCGTCATAGTCTATCCCTTCTTCTTGCGTATATCCTTTGGCCACGAGTCTTGCTTTGTTTCTTATGACTTTTCCTTTCTCGTCCATCTTGTTCCTGAAAACCCATTTAGCACCAATAATAGATTTACATTTTGGTTTAGGAGTTAACTCAAACATTATTAATTCTGAATTGCCTGAGTTTCTCTTGCATAGCTTCAATCCAGCTTTCATCAGTTAAAGCTTCTTCTATGCTTTTGGGTTCTATTTCAGAAATAAGAGCCACATCACTAGACTCTTCGCGCCTTTTGGATCTTATGCGAATTCCTTCATTGATGTCGCCAATAATAAGATCTTTGGGATGACTGAACTTATGCTTCCAATTGCTGGTCAATTTGTCAGATTGATAGTCAGATTGATGGTCACTTCCTTCACTTGAATCTTCAATAGTCACTTGTTGTTAGTCCTTCAAAGTCTGAGCTTCTTCTTGAGATTTAGACTTTGTAGAGTCTGGAGCAGGTTCGAGCTCTTCAAGATGAGTTTGAATAAATTCATTTTGTATAGAATCCTGAAATTTGACATTCATTGATTCCTCCACAGATTGATTATTCTTGTTATAGACTCTGTAGGCTTTGCTTGAGATTGAATATCCAAGGAAGATGCCTTCATCTGATTTTTCTTCAAACTTGCCAACTCGGTCATTTGCATTTTTCAATATAAAACATTTGCATCCGAACACATGAAAATATGAAACAATAGGCTTCTTTTCTTTGAATAATTCATAGGGGGTTTTTTCTAGAATAGGCCTTAGAAAAACTCTATTGATAATATAACAAGCTGTAAAAACTGCTTCAGCTCAAAATCGTGAAGAGATGTTGCTTTCAATTAAAAGAGTTATAGCCATTTCTTGAAGTGATCTATTCTTTCTTTCCACAACTCCATTTTGCTTTGGAGTATATGGAGAAGAGAACATATGCTGAAAACCAGATTCATCACAAAATTTTGTAGAATCTTGATTTTCAAATTCACCTCAATTGTTTGTTCTTATACTTGAAATAACATACCATTTTTCATTTTGAACCTTTTTAGCAAATTTTCAAAATAAGAGAAGGTTTTAGACTTGCTTGCCAGGAAATACACCCAAGTAAATTGTGAGTAGTTATCCATGATTACTAGGCAATATTTCTTACCTCCAATGCTTTGTGTTCTGGTTAGTCCAAAAAGATCCAAATGCAGAAGCTGTAGTACACAATTAGTGGAAACTTGATTGATTGGTTTAAAGGAATTTTTTACTTGTTTTCCCAATATGCATGGTGTACATAGATCAAACTTTTGGTATGATAAATTGGGTAGACCACGAACAAGCTTCTTTGCTGAGATTTTGGCTATTTGTTTCATATTAATGTGCTCAAGCTTTCTGTGCCATAAGCTTGCTTCGTCTTGGATTGAGATTGGATATTGCGATTCATCTGGTTTCACATCTAAGAGGTAGATATTTCTATGTCTTCGACCTATGAATGACTGAGTAGAGTCTTTACTGGTTCCTGTACACATTCCCTCTTGAAAGTAGATTTTGAAACCGGTGTCACACAGCTGACTGACACTGAACAGATTGTAGTTGAGTCCTTTAACTAAAGAAACATTGCTTATTGTGAGATTTCCAATCTTTACTGTTTCAAATCTCATTATTCTTCATTTGCTATTTCCACCAAATGAGACTTTTCCACCATTCACTTGAACGAGCTTTATGAAACAATTTGAATCTCCTGTCATATATTTTGAGCATCCACTATCCAGATATCATTTTACCTTTTTCTTGATAGTGACCTGCATTTAAAAAGAGACTCAAACTTTCTTTGGTACCCATATTTTCTTGGGTCCATTTGAGTTAGTATGAAATGCAGTTTTTACCCATACTTTCTTAACAGGTTTCCAAACCATAGGACATTCTTTTTCAAAATGATTTGCACTATTGCACTTTGAACATCTGAGAGCATTGCGACCTACTGGTTTTACAAAGATCTTTTTAAAATGATTTTTGTAAGTTTATCTTGTCGGTCTTTGCTTAATTCTTTATTTCACCTTTGGAAAATCAATTAAATGAATGGTTTCAGCAGTCATTCCTAAACCATATTTGTTGAAATAAGGTCTTTGAACAGAAAGAATTTTTTTCCAGTTTTTCAGATCCTATAGAAAAATTTTTAGAAATGTTTGAGAAATTATTTTTCAATAGTGCATTTTCTTTTGAAAGATTATCTTCACTTTTTCTAAGAGAATAAACATTCATTTCTAAACATTTCACATTTTCTTTCAAAATATTTTCCTATTGTTTTAGAGCAGAATTTTATCTTTTGAGTTCGGAAATCCTTTTAAGAGAAGTTTTAAGACTAAGACACAGCTCATCAATGTATTTAGAAACTCTAATAGGGATTTTGAAGTTACTTACCTCAAATTCACTATCTGAATACGATTCGGTCTCGGAGTTTGAATCTGAATCTGATTGTGCCATAAGACATATATTGGCATAATCATCATCACTCTCTTCACACTCTGTATCACTCCAGGTTTCAGTTTTAAGAGCCTTTCGATACTTTTCAACTTTTCCATTCTTCTTCCTCAGAAGAGGACAGTTGGGTCTGATGTGTCCATTTTTCTTACATTCAAAGCAGACTACATCTTTGTTTGATTCAACATCCTCGACAAACCTAGTCTATTGCTTTTGAAAACTTTGTTTCTTTGGATTGAATCTTCTTCCTTTTCTGTTCAGCTTTCTTATCATGAGAGCAAGCTCCTCATCATCCATATCGTCTTCAGAATCTGTAACGTCAAAATCATCATTGGATTTTAATGCAATGGATTTCTTACCTTTAGGGTCTTCGTCTTCATTGATTCGTTCCACTTCATAAGACTGAAGAGTCCCAATCAACTCATCAACAAATAGTGGCATGATTATTTGGGTCTCTCTGATTGAGATCTTTATGTGATTCCAATCCTTGGAGAGTCTACGTAATAGCTTGTTTACCTTCATGGGATCAGAAATTGGTTGACCTTGATTTTCAAGACCATTCACGATTTATGTAAAACGACTAAATATGTTAGTTATAGATTCTCCCGGTTTCATTCTGAAGGCTTCGTATTGACCAAGGAGAATGTTGATTCTAGTCTCTTTCAATCGATCGGTTCCTTCATAAGTAATATGTAATCTATCACAGACTTCTTTAGCTATAACACAAGAAGATATTCTATTATATTCGGTAGGAGATAAAGCATTGTTGACACCCGAAATTTTCGTCGACATTTTAATCATCCATTTTTGCAAAAATATAAAAATAAAAAATAAAGAGCCAAAAAAAATAATAAATAAATAAATAAAAGAAAAGAAAAGAAAAAAGAAAACAAGACAAAAAAAAAAGATGAAATGAAATGAAAAAAAATTGAAATAAGGACAATGAACAGAAAAAAAAAGAGAGAGAAAAAGGAAACAATAAAAGAAAGAAAAAAATAACAGAAAAGAAAAAGGGGGACTCTAGGGACTCTCCCCGACGCTCTCTCGCTCCCGCTCTCTCTTCATCACAATCTCTCTCTCACGGAGCAAAAACGGGGGGGGGGATCATTTTAAAGGATTTTTCTCTCGCTTGAAGAAGATTCTCTCTGGACAATGGTTTTCTCTCGCTCTCTCACGCTCTCTCTCTCTCTCTCTCTCTCTCTCTCTCTCTTGGGAGGAGAGGGGCGGAAAAAACCGAAAAAAAACGGAACGGGAGAAGAAAATCGATCGATCGCCATCGCTCCTTCCCCGCCTCGCATGCAATTTGAGTCGATCAAAACAATTGTCGGCGGCGACGACAACGACGACAGTGACAACGGTGGTGACAGGGGGCTCGATCAATTAGGGTTTCTTCCATGGGTGTGATCGGAGAATCTCGGACAATCTCTTGATCAATCGCTTTCGGGATTTGGAGATCGGAAGCCCTATTTTCACTAAGATTCTCTCTGGTTTTCGCTGGATCTCTCGATTCCGACGCTCTCGCCTTCCCGAGCCTTAGAAGGAGAGCAACTGTCAGACTGAGGAGCTCAAGGCATGGGGCTCAGTTCCCAAGCTGACCGGTAGTGACGACAATCAACAGCGGATTCGACAACGGCGGCTATAGCTCCCGATCGTCGTTCTGTTTTTCTAATCTCTCTATTCTAGTTCGGGCTCTCGCTCGCTTGCTCGATCTATCGAAGACCGGCGGTCGAGGATCGCACGTGAGCTCTCTCTCTCTCTCTCTCAATCCGTTAGGGTTTCGATTTTTGTTCTCTCTTTGAATCTGTTCGGGTCGTGGATTCTAACTTCTCCCTCTCGATCGCTCTCTCTGGTGATCTTGCTCTCGGCTAAATCTGACGATCTCGTCGCGGATCGCATCCTTCCGGAGCTCGAGGTGCAGGGATTCGGAATTGTGCCGAGATTGGAAGCCTCAACTCGGTTCCAAAGGCAGAACCAAAGAGTAGATCTACTGGTGTTCGCAAAGACTACGATCACTCGATCAAGCATCAAAGTTTCATAAACAAGGTATCAGTCTGAATCTGGTTGGCAGACTTTGTTAGAAGTGATTATCGAATATTATGAACTGGAAGTTGATCAGGTTACTATTATTATTTTCATATGTTTGATTCCAGTTGTCATTGATGCTTGTGTGAAGCCTGTGTCAGTGAAGTCCTGGTGTGATTGATCATATCGATTAGGTTTTACCATTGATGATCTTTATGTCCTGATCAGTTACTCCGTCGTCTTCATGATTGCTTGTTTGAAGCTTTGTGCCAATCACAAGTCTAGCTTTTCAAGGTCATAAACTTACAGAGAAATGATATCTCAGCGTAAAAACACATTTGTATGGAGAGACCTCTCATTTGAAACTAAAAGTACGTGGATAATTCTTGATTATCTGAGGATATATTGTTGTTGCCATCTGTTGGATCCCATGCTGGCTTTAGTTTTAATTACTTGGACCTTGCAATAGATATATCACATCTCAGATATCTTGCCTTTCTTCTGGTTTTCTTTCGAATGAGACTCATTATATTGAAGAAGAGAAAGAGGATTTTTAAGTTCTTGCAGATATACAACTTTGTTGTTATTGTTCTTTCTCTTGTATATCAATCTCTTTTGTTGGGGATTTTTGTGCAAAAAGAATGCAAGACAGCAAATTATATACTTAAGGTGATTGGTTTTCAGCTGACCTTGCTTCTCTTATGGGTGTTTCCTTCAGTTGATTGCCTTTATACTGTGATTGTTGGTGATCATCATAGTGTCCAATGAGGCGAGGACCTTTTGTGTCAAAGTGTATTCTCGCCATTGAAAGTTCGGGGCCAGGATACATTAGTAACTGAAATTTCTAATGAAAGTTAGATGGTAACTCTTTACTGATATGCATTGTTCAATCTTGTATCTGAAATTTTCTGCTGGATGTTATACTTGGACTCATGAATTGATGCTTTATGAAATGCCTTTGGTTATAACATACAGTTCCTTTTTTTATTTTGGAATTGATTCGATTAGGGAAATGCTGTCTTTTCTATGGCTAATTGCTATTAGTCTTAAGATGAGATAGTAGATTTGTCCAATTGCTTTCAATATGTTATAGAATGACGGTGTGACATGCTACTATGTTCTATTCTTGATTGACTTGTTCATGTTCTTGAACTTTTAGAAATTCACGTGTTAAAAATTTTGAGAAGCTTCCTCGTGAAATTTGTTCCTATGATGCTGATTTCACATGATTTGCATATCAATTGAACTCAACTTTTCTTGTGATTCGCATGATAGAAATCTGTCATAAAATGAAATTCATAACCCATGTTTTTCCCTTGTCAAAGCTGACCTCGTCATTTTTCTGTGATTTTCTTGTTAAGGGATTTTAAGATTGGATTCTTGACAAAATTTGTTTGTCTCTCTTTTGTTCGCGTTGTGGTAAAATTTCATATTCTTCAGATTTTCTTTTTAGGTCAAATCACTATTAATGTGTCATGACATCCCGATATTTTGCTGCAATTCCGACGTGATATTGTGCATTCTTGAATTTTCTTTAACTTCTATATAGCTCACGTTAAAAAACTTTTGCTATGAAAGTTGTTACCATAATTGGGTGTGCATTTGATTCTAACTTGAGGTTAGTTTGGTTATGAATTGATGCCATTTTGATCATGAAGACTCATACATGCTTGTGGTAAGATATGGCTTCAATTTCATGGCGATTTGTCATCAAACAATCACAATTTATAGTCTCATGTGCTCTGTTACAATTCTGATTGCATGCTAGAAGTTGTGGATTAAGCATAGATTAGATGGATATACATGTAGCATGAACATGTTCAATGATGTATATTGTTTGGTGAATGATCTTTTGTCAGCTAATCCATTTGTTTGATTAACTAAGAACCAAGGTTATATGGCTTGCATGCCTGTCATATTATATGCTTTGCATGTGATCATTTGATGAATGATTTTGGTGCGACACATATCAATGCTGAACTTTAGGATATCACTCGAAAGTTGACTTTCACATTGTACTTCTTTTAAACAATTAATTTTGATATGATGTATTGTTTTCTTTTTGGTTGCTTGATGTGTTTGATTGTTTCTTTCATTTGTACGTACCTAGTTATAGGTTTTTTTATGCTAGGATTAGATTAGAATTCCAAATGTGGAGAAGGCGTGAAGATGGTGTAGGTCGATGTCCACTCCGACCGTCATTATGTAATATTCATTTCTCTCCCGACATATGTCTCGGGTTCCATACATTGTATAAAACCCGACGAGTTGTGGGTTTTTATCTCTTTTTCCCATATATTTCTCTTTTATACTTTCTTTTAGGTTTGCATGATAGATTTACTGCTTTTCTTGATTGTTTACTTCATGTCTTGCAATTTCAATTTCATTGATTGTTTTCTTTTCATTTTTTAGGAATAGAATAGAATGAAAGAAATCTACCACACATGATCACTTAGACTAGAAATAATGATCCTGAAAATATAAAAAAGAAATGCATGGACACATTAGGAAAAGACACAACATACTGTTTAGGTACCGAAAGGGCGCTAATAGCAATATTAGCATAACCCAAGTCCCCGAATCTAGATATCTGGTTGCGTAGGAATCGAGGGAACACTCCCGACCATCGATTGGCTTTCTAGCCAACCCCCGAAAATGAGGTTAATGGCGACTCCTATATATTTTTAGGTTGTTATAAACAACTAGATCCTATAAATAAATCCGCTGTCACGCGGGGTATGAGCTTGGGAGAGCTCGTGATCTCATGAGGAAACTCTCGTGATCAAGGTACCCCTAAACCCGACCTTTCCCTCCTTGAAAATTTTCGAGGGGTGGCAAGATCGGGTCACGATAGGCTTGGCGACTCCACTGGGGACTAGTTACTAGATTAAGAGAATTTGAAGCCGTTTAAAAATAGTTATTGTGTTTTAACTAACATGTCTTATGTAGGATCACCTGCATGTCAAAGTCGCGTGGAAAATTAGGTTAGTTGCTAACCTTGTATTAAATGGTTTTGTAGGTGGGAGTTATAAGGGGAGGCGTGCTTGTAAACCATTTGTTTTGCAAGTGGTGTAAGGATGAATGAATGTATGTCAGTTTATATTGAAGTGCTTGATGTTTAAATTTAAATGCATGTTTACCAGCTTTAGCACGAAACCGCACACACAACCGCGGTTTAAAACCCCGATCGCCCAATCTAGGACCTTAGGAGGGTTTATGGGTGGAATCTGCGAGTGGATGCTCATGGTAATCCACTACTTACATAAACCCGCTCATCCCAACCAATAAAGATAGCACTGACCGATGATAGTAGCGGTGGATAAACTATTTTTATCCTTTGGGATGAGGACATTAAGCCTCTAGCACCCGAATCACTGTTCGCGACCCAAGATTCTATTTTATCATCATTCTAATCACCGTTCACATTTTTTCTTTCCCTCACCTTAGACGTTAAAACCTCATAGTTTCATGCGACATGTGACTTGTGTTTGCCATGTGTTTGGTAGGTAAGTGATCGTTCCTTTTTATCGTCCTTATCTTTTTACTTTCCATATTTCAATTATGCAACTTTATATTTCAACGACGATATGTTTTAATCATGGGTGCCCCTTTTAGGTCTAGATTAGATGGGTAGACCTGAAGTGGACGTGATCCCTGTGCCTAGGAATCTCAAGACTTTATGGGAGAATCTCGACCCAAGACATCAAGACTACGTGGAAAAGCGCATAGGCTTCCTCCCGACTTTATTAAAAGTCGAACCACGTATTGCAATGGTCAAAGCATTGGCTCATTTTTGGAATCCTGCGACTTCTACTTTTGTGTTTAATCAATGTGAATTGACCCCTACAATTAAGGAGTTCCAAAAAGCCATTGGATTAGGTAAAGCTTCTTTAGGTTTTGTCACTCCTTCTATTGGCCAAAATCCAATCTCTTTTCTAAGTCAATTCCTCAATATCCCTTATGATAAAATTGAGGCTATTCTTAATGGAAACTCTCAAGCCATGCCTTATAATTTCCTTGAAGAATATTTCCGTAGCCCTGAGCCTAAATCTGGGAACCAAATTCCTCGTGTCTTCCTACTTATATTCTTTGGTTTTGTGATATTCCCATATACCTAAAAAATAATGGATCCTTTAGTCACACACATTGTCAACCAAGTGTGTGCATTTAATTGTTTCACACATATGATCCTTGCTGAAACTTCTGTATCTCTTAATCGATTTAAGGCAAATGGTCAAGGAACTCTTAGAGCCCCATTAGGACTTCTCCAAATTTGGCTCTTTTCACATATCAAAGAGTTTGCCCCTCACATGAAGATTGTTGATGTCAAAAAACATCATCATCCAATTCTTAGATTTTCCCAAAGAAACGAATCCTTTCCATCATGGTCTTTCTCTATGTGGTTCCATTTCCTCAAAAATCTCAACCATAGCTTAATTCAATGGCATGTTCGATGGCTTGGGAATCCCGAGGTGCACCTTTTTAGTGGAGTTGACAATCCACTTCCCCTCGTGGGACTGATGGGTTTAACGTCATATTACCCTTTAAGGGTACTCCGCCAATATCGTGCGCTTCAAACGATCCTGCCAATCCTCAAGCTGGGGTTATATCGTATTGATTATCACGATAAAGTCATCAAGGAAAACCAAATTGACCATATCAAGGCCGCAATTCAAGCTGCTATGGGGATTTGGTACTCCCATTCCTTGCATTACGTCGTTGCCATCGATGAAGCTGATTTGGAAGGAGAGATGAAGACTCATCAAGCTACCATCAATTACATATACCGTCAAGTAGAACCTGAGCTCGAGGTTCAGTTGCCGGATATTCCTAAACCTCAAGGTTCTTGGCGAGTTCATATTCATGAGCAAGAAGACAGTGTCCTAATCGATGAGGAACGCTTGGCCCATGAAAACAAGTGTCTCCGCACGATCCCACCTAGTACTTAGGTTTCCATTTCATATGCTTTTCTTGTAAAGGGATTTCCTTTGTGTTTCCCTCCTTTCTATTGAGATTTACTTGAATTCATTTTCATATTCCATGTAAACATCACAGTCGAACCACTTTGTAAGCTTCAAGAAAGCAAGGTTTTGTTTTCCCTTGTAATTGTTCGATCGAAGTGAATGAAATTCATGAACATTTTCATGTAACTTTTAGAAAAGGGGCATTCTGATTAAATATTTGTCGTCGTTCCTTTTCAATTGTATAATTTCTTTTGAAGAAATTTTGATAAGAGGAGGTTATATGATGCGGGATCATATACACTTATTATTATTATTTCATCTCAAGAAAATATAAAATTGACTAGGATCTGTACTTTAATGGTTTCTTTTGATTGGTACTAATTCGAGTCATTTTCTTTTATAGGAAGTTTTGAAAAACGGCTAAAGAAAGATTTGTTATACGAACTCGTCGCCAAACACAGATGAAAAATGAAGATACCCGAGCCCGTGTCATTAATATGGAGAATCAAATGGCGCATATGATGGCGTTGTTGGCTAACCTATCCAACCAAGTCAAGAAATTAACATCTATAGTTTTTGCTTCTCCTACCATGAATCTTCCTACCGCTCATACACCTGCCATGGAGATAGGGGTTCTTCTCGAAACTTTGAGCGCAAAAGAAAAGCTCCTCAAAGGCAATTCACTCCGTTGCCTAGACCAATGTCTCAACTACTTCCAATGCTGATTAAAAATTATCTTGTGGCAAAAGAGACCTCGAGAGATAATCCGCCAAAGTTTGTCGGGTTCAACCTTAATAAGACGTGTGATTATCATATGGGAGAGAGAGGTCATCATGTGGACAGCTGTCTGGTGCTCCGTTATAAGATCTAGAATTTGCTGGCTAAAAAGCTGCTCACCTTTAAGAATTCAGCACCGAATGTCCAACAAAATCCCATTCCAAAGCATTCTGAAGATGTCAACATGATTTATGGGGATGTTGACAAGGATATACTCCTAATGGATATCCAAAAGATGGAAAAGAGCATGCCATTCAATGATCACCTGTTGAAAAGTCACATTGTTCATGATGAAGAAGACTTTATTTCAATTTTGCCAAAGGATAAAGGGGTTTACTCATATAACACAAAAGAGGATGAATACAAAACTTCCCATTCAGACCACAAATTTGTGAAGAAAGCCCGTGAGAAGGGTGAAGTGGTAGACACCTTGAGACAACCAAGTGGGAAATACGACTTTATGGTCAAGTATACTCCTCCTCCGAGTTATTTCCAAAACCCTAAAGACACCGTCCTTAATGGATGGGGAGAGGAATTTGAGGATGACTTTGTGGCTATGATTGAACCTGTTGTGATTGATTTGTCTAAAGGGAAAAGCCCATGTGGGAGTGACACAACTGCCAAGAATGTTATTGAAGTCAGCTCATTGGTTGATAATTTTGGAGCCATCAAAATCCCAAACACGGGTTTTGGTCCCGTTGTGATCGAGTTGCCACCAGAGTTAGGTGAATGTTCCAACACTAAAGTGATTCCTACTTTTGACACTAGGGCAGTCCCTTGGAATTATAATACAAATGAAATTGACGCCGTCACCCGATCGAGTCGAATCTACCCACCACATGAAGGTGAGGAAAAGAAGGCTGTAACTAATGAGGAAGCTTAACAACTCCTCAAAACACTCAAGATAAGTGAGGCTGAAGTGATTGACTAATTGCGCAAGATACATGTGCAAATTTCTTTATTGGAGCTTTTCAAGACCTCTGAAAAGCATAGAAATGATCTCCTCAAAATTTTAAACGAAGTTCATGTACCCGAGGCCATTGGAGAAGTACAGTTGGAGGAGTTTGTGGGTGCAATACTTCTAAGAGATCAAATTACTTTCTCTGAGAGAGACCTCCCTCCTGAGGGCCAAGCACACACTAAAGCATTATATGTGTCTGCTCAACATTTTGAAACAAAAATTTCGAAGGTCCTGATCGATAATGGCTCCGCCTTGAACATTTTCCCTTTATCCACCCTCCGTAAATTAGGGATAGGAATGGAAAATGTCTTTTCTCCAACAATTCCTATTCGAGCATTTGATGGGATGAAGAGAGAAACGATAGGAGAAATCGATTTACCACTGGTGATTGGCCCTATTACCATGACTAAAAAATTTCAAGTACTGGATATCCCAAGCAATTTTAGCTTGCTATTGGGACGACCTTGGATCCATGCTGCAAGGATCATTCCTTCTAGTCTTCATCAGATGATGAAACTGCCCATCGATGGAAAGATTGTGACCATCTGACATGAAAGAGATGTGGAGACTTTCCATAATACGGCCATACCTTTCATTGAGCCTGAGGTCAAGGGAGAATCAAGCTATCACTCGTTTGAGATGGTATTTGTCACTCATGTGCCTGTTGGGTCGATTATTAGGAAGCCTACCTAATGGAGAGTAGAGAACTGCTCAAGAACGGTTTTGCTATGGGGAAAGGTTTGGGTAAGTTCGCCCAAGGCATTATAGATCCTATTAAGGTGGTCAAAATTAGCAAGCGTAAAGGCCTGGGTTATTAAGGCAACCGTAAGGGTCAAGGTAATCGCAAAGGCCCAAACATCAAAGGTAAAAGCTACCAACGTCTCTTGCCTACACCTTTGAAAGATTTCTTTCTCGGACCACCGAAGCTCTTGCAAGAAGAAAAGGCCAATATCTATCACTTTGCTGATTTGTTTGAAGATGGTTTGATTGGCACTATTAGTGAAGATGAAGAGCCTATAATTCTCACTATGTAAAGAATGTTTCTAGTTCTTGCATTTAATTTTTAGTTGTATTCGATTCATTTCTCCCTTACGAGGGAATTCTATTCATTTCTCCTTTGCGAGGGAATTTCATTCATTTCTCCCCTATGACAGAATTCCGTTCATTTCATTCGTTTGTGCTTGTAATAATCTGGATCATAAACTTTCGAGATCCAAGATGATATACGTTGTAATGCAATTTTCGCATATTAAAAACTCATGTTTTGTTAATAGACGTGTGAGGCCTAAATCATTCCTATGATGATACTTTGAGGCCTGAGCCTCCACACGATCTATAGTTTCAAAATGTTTTAGTGGAATGAAGATGTCCAATGACATGAGGGCTAGTTCCCGATAATTTTTTCAGAAAAAAATGAAAAATGAAAAAATTGAATTTGAAAACAAGTTTTTCATGACATTTACGTACATTGCATTCATTTAGATGTACATATACTAACCATTTTTCAATTGCATCTCAAGCATGGCATTTCACATCACGATAGTCATTTGCATGACTCGGATTCACATTCAAAAGATTTTACGAACCCGATTATTCCGACTCAGAGAATGAAGATGATCCTCGAGGTATTGAAAAAGAATGGCTCAGACATGAAAAGTCCAAACCTCCTATCACCAAATAGCCAGTCACTCTAAATTTAGGAGATTCAGATAACCCTAAAGAAATCAAAATTGGGGCAGGTCTCTCTCAAGCAAATGCTAATGGATCAATTGGGCTCTTGAAGGAAATATATGAAGGAGAGTGTGGCACTCATATGAACGATCATCTTTTGGCCAGAAAAATCATGAGGCTCGGTTACTATTGGTTGATCATGGAAGCTGATTGTATTCAGCATGTGAGATGCTGTCATCAATGCCAAGTCTATGGAGACAAAATCAATTCTCCTCCTAATGAGTTATATCAAATGTCCGAGTCTTGGCCTTTTTCAATGTGGGGCATCGACATCATCGGACCAATTAATCCTCAAGCGTCGAATGGACATCGTTTTATCTTGGTAGCCATTGATTACTTCACCAAATTGATTGAAGCCAGTTCTTATACTCATATTACTACAAAGAGTGTGGCAAAATTCATCCGTTGTGATATCATCGCTCGATATGGAGTTCCTGAAGCGATCATCATAGATAATGGATCAAACTTGAACAATAAAGTGGTGGATGATTTACTTGGAGAATTCCACATTCGCCATTTGAATTCTTCTCCTTACCGCCCACAAATGAATGGAGCTGTGGAAGCAACAAATAAGAACATCAAGAAGATTTTAGCCAAAACGGCGGAAAATTATCGTGATTGGCATGATTGGTTACCATATGCTTTGTTTACCTATCGAACTTCAATTCGCACTTTGACTGGGGCAACACCGTTCTCATTGGTTTATAAGATGGAAGCTGTATTACCCGTGGAAGTGAAAATTCCTTCACTGAGGGTACTTTCTCAAATCAAGCTCTCTGAAGCTGAATGGGTTCAACAAAGATTTGAACAACTTAATATGATTGATGAAAAGAGGGTAAAAGCCTTATGCCATGGACAAAGCCATCAGAAGAGAGTAGCTAGGTCATTTAACCGCAATGTTAGACTAAGACATTTTGAAATTAACGATCTTGTCTTGAGGAAGGTTTTACCTATCATCCCAGATCCTCGTGGGAAGTTTACTCCAAACTATAAAGGTCCATATGTTGTAAAGAAAGTGCTACCTGGTGAAGCACTAATCCTTGTAGAAATGGATGGTCAAGAATTGCCAAGACCTGTAAATGCTGATGCTGTCAAGAAGTATTATCCATGAATAAAGTGAAAGGCCTTTGAGCCATTTTTTGATTGAACCTGAGCCATTTTAGGATGTTTGCATTATGCGTTTCATGCATACATATTGCATCTGCATGTTTGTTCATTTTGCAGGATCTCTAACGAAGATTCTACCTGTCCGCAAGAGGTTCATCTCAAGAGTGCAAAACTTTCAAAAGTGTCCATTCTTCTTTAGAACTTAGAAGTGACCTTATCCTTTAGAATGCCAAAAGAGTCTATTAGAACTCTAGAAGTACAGTTAGAACTCTAGAAATGAACCCATGTGCTAAGCAAAGCCTGTTCTATCTACAAGTTTTGTCCAATCTTACTTCCAAAAAATCTCCCTAGTAGAATCAACGAAACATGTCCTTTCAAAAAAAATTTCATTATATCTTCATTTCCCCAATGAGTTGAATTTAACCAAAGTGTGCTTTGGAAAACTTGAAAAGGATTGTTAAATATGCCAAGTGGTAATGCCTAAAATGATGAGAGGCAACCCATTTACCAAACACGTCCTCATACACTCTTTGAGAGAATTAAGTGAAAAAAACTATGTCTTAGGGCATAGGATTCATTCACAGTGAATACATGATTTGAAATGATAAAGGCATTTCATTTCTCAATCCCAAACACTATTGATATCCCTTGCCAGCCACTTTGAGCCAAATAGGGAGCATTTCCAAAATAACCCTGTCAAGAACAACCCCACATTGGGGCAAAATAGGAGGTCTTGGTTGAAAATTACGGAGCAAAAGATTAAGAAATATTTTATTGCTTTCACTTGCATTAATCTTCTTGTGCTGGCTTCAAGTGATTTCTTACCGAAACTCGAAGCATCCCAAAGTGACGAAGAGCATTCAGTTCTCTACCACAAACACAATTATCCCTTGCTTAGCCAATTTGAGCCTTATGCAATTCTTCATAACCCCAGGTGATGATTATCTCCCCACACTGGGGCAAGGCACATGATTTACCAATAAAATTGAGAATATTGGTAATGTTTGTAAATGCCACTCCAGAGTCCCAGATACTCAAAAGAGGATGAAAACTAGGGGGCATGAAAAAGTAGTGTGCCTGGTAAAAGCAAGGCCAATGCCCATGAAAAAAAAATGCAAAGAAAAGCAAGAATGCAAAAAAGAGCGAAATCCATGATCATGCAAAAGATCATTCATTGAAAGACAAAAGAAATATCTTACAAGAGAAAACATGTATTGCAAGCAATGTCATTAGAACAAAGAGCGAAGCTCTCATGTCTTAAGACAAATTACCAAAAGGACTCTCGAGATAGGTTAAATTTTAAGAGTCGAATTTTTTAGAAGTCGTGTGATGGTAATGATGCCAAGATAATCACTCACTTTTTAACCCTTTGATATCTGAAAGTTTTTCAAGCCTTTCTAAGCCTCACCCGAACCAACACTACAACCCTTATCCGAAGTCTCTTCCGATTGGGATGGTTCGAGTTGAAATGAGAATATTGTTGGAGAAATCTTTCCAGAATATTTTGAAGCTGACAAACATTTCTTTCAGTCTAGTCTAGATATTTACAGACCTTCTGTTTAGAGTCTGAAGACTTTCTGATCACCAGACTCAAGACTCAAGACTCAAGACTTAAGACTATTCTCATTGACAGTCTTTCTAATCCAGTAACGAAGGAAATCCATAGCCAAAGTATTTGGTTGAGGATTTAATCCTATCCTTTGGAGAAGATCTCTTGGCTGGATAAATATAACGCATTCTTTTATTCGTATCTAGATCGTTTGAAGATCCGATGGTCGACGAAATATTCTTGGAAGGTTCTATTCTTGGAAACCAAGATCCTGATTGTATGGGCGAACGGGATTGATGGGCTATCGTCAGGTTCCTTTAATAGCTCGAATGATCTTCTTAATTGATTCCGTCCAACGGGTAGATTGGAGGAATTTCTTTGGTTAGTGCCAACGGGTATGATGGCATAAAGGAGTATAAAAGGAAGACGTTCTAGTTGTTCTAGTGCGTGATCAATAGAGAAATTCCAGAGTCTGAAACACCTTGATTATTAGTAGATATATTTTGAGCGAAATCGTATACACAGAGAGTGTCTATACTTAGTGAGACCTTGAGCGAGTGTGGTAGATCATCTACACCGAGAAATCAAGGAAGATCAATGCTGTAACATCTCTTTGTTCATAGTGGAATCCAGCCAATACGCTGTCAGTACAAAAGAGTGGACGTAGGCTTGAAATAAGCCGAACCACTATAAACCGCGTGTTCAATTATCTCTTTCCTTTACTCAGTCTTACGTTGATTATTATTTGTCGCAAATCCTTCAACTGTCTAGTATTGTGCAATTATCAAGAAAAATCTTTTATATACCTATTCACCCCCCTCTAGGTATTCATACTAGCTATATCAATTGGTATTAGAGCCCGTGTTCTTACTTTATTTGAAGTGTTTTACTTCAGAGTAAAAGATCCATGGCTAGTATGCTAGCACCAGGGCTGGTGGAAGGGCAAAGCAATACCAAACCACCTTACTTTGATGGAAAGGATTACAACATCTGGAAGAACAAGATGAAAGCTTTCCTACGATCAAAGGATCCTCTGGAATGGGACGTTGTAGAAAAAGGAACTGCTCCTACAGCTGCATCAGTCTCTGAAAGAGGGAAAGAAACTGTTGAGACCAGCGGAATGACGCAGGAAGAGATAATCAAGAGACAAGCACTCGATGCAAAAGCAATTTACTCTTTATATTGTGCTTTGTCACCAACTGAATATAACAGAATATCTTCTTGTGTTATAGCGAAAGAAATGTGGGATAGATTACATATCACCTATGAAGGAACAGATCGAGTGAAGGAAACTAGAATTAACATTCTCCTCGGTCAATATGAAGCCTTCAAAATGAAATCAAGAGAATCTATAACTGACATGTTTAGCCGTTTTACAGATATTGTCAATGGTCTTGAGAATCAAGGACAAAAGATTTCTGATCCCATGAAGGTAAACAAGCTATTGTGTGGACTCTCCAAGGATTGAAATCACATAAAGACTTCAATAAGAGAGACACAAAGAATCATGCCACTATCTGTCGACGAGCTGATTGGAACTCTTCAGTCTTATGAAGTGGAATGAATTAATGAAGACGAAGATCCAAAGGGTAAGAAATCTATTGCGTTAAAATCAAATAATGATTCTGATGATACAGATTCTGAAGATGATCTGGACGATGAGGAGCTTGCTCTTATGATAAGAAGATTCAGAATACTTAATAGAAAAGGAAGAAGGTTCAACTCAAAGAAACAAAGTTTCCAAAGACAGCAGACCAAGTCTGTAGATGATGAGGAACCAAACAAAGATGTAGTTTGCTTCGAATGCAAGAGAAAGGGACACATCAGACCCAACTGTCCTCTTCTAAAGAAGAAGAAAGGAAAAGCTGAAAAGTTTCGTAAAGCTCTCAAAGCTGAAACATGGAGTGATACAGAGTGTGAAGAAAGTGATGAAGAATATGCCAACCTGTGTCTAATGGCAAAATCAGACTCAGACTCAGACTCTGGATCAGACTCAGATAGTGAATTTGAGGCAAGTAATTTTAAAATTCTTGTCAAAGTTTCTAAATACATTGATGAACTGTGTTTTGGTCTTAAGACTTCTCTCAAAAGAATTTCCGAACTTAAAAATGAAAACTCAGCCCTAAAACAAAAGGAAAATGTCTTAGAAGAAAGAATTAAAAATTTAGATTTGAATGTTTCCACTCTTAAAGAAAAGGAAGATAATCTTTTGAAAGAAAATGCCTTTTTAAAAACTGACTTATCAAATATTTTAAAGAAATTTTCAATAGGGTCCAAAAAAACTGGAAAAAATTCTTTCAGCTCAAAGACCTTATTTCAATAAGTCCGGTCTAGGTATGACAGCAAAAACAATTCCCTTGATTGATTTTCCTAAAGTAAAAGAAAGAATTAAGAAAAGACCGTCGAGAGAGGCTTACAAAAATCATTTCAAGAAAGTTTTTGTAAAGTCTATAGGTCGAAATGTTCTCAGATGTTCAAAGTGTAACAGTCAGGATCACTTTGAAAAAGAGTGTCCTATGGTTTGGAAACCTGTTAAGAAAGTATGGCCTAATAATATTTATCTTACTAACACTAAAGGACCAAAGAAAATTTGGGTACCAAAGAAAGCTTGAGACTCTCTTTTAAATGCAGGTCTCTGTCAAGAAAAGGGTAAAGTGGGTATCTTGACAGTGGATATTCAAGACACATGACAGGAGACTCAAATTGCTTCATAAAGCTTATTCAAGTAAATGGTGGAAAAGTTTCATTTGGAGGAAACGGCAAAGGAAGTATTGTGGGATTTAGAACTGTGAAAATTGGAAATCTCACAATAAGCAACGTTTCTCTAGTGGAAGAACTCAACTATAACCTTCTCAGCATTAGCCAATTGTGTGATACTGGTTTCAAGATCTCCTTTCAAGAAGGAATATATTCTGGAATCAGTAAAGACTCTATTCAGTCTTTCATGGGTCGAAGACATGGAAATATCTACCTCTTGGACATGAAACCAAATGAATCGCAATGCCTAATCTCAATTCAAGATGAAGCAAGCTTATGGCACAGAAAGCTTGGTCATGTCAACATGAAGCAATTAGCCAAAATCTCATCAAAGCAGCTTGTTCGAGGTCTACCCAAATTACCATACCAAAGTCCGATCCATACACACCATGTATTCTGGGAAAGCGGGTAAGAAATTCATTTAAGCCAATAAATCGTGTCTCTACTAATCATGTACTACAGTTGCTGCATATGGATCTCTTCAGACCAACCAGAATCCAGAGCATTGGAGGTAAGAAATATTGCCTAGTAATTGTGGACGATTACTCCCGCTTTACTTAGGTATATTTCCTTGCAAGTAAGTCCGAAACCTTCTCGTATTTTGAAAAATTTGCTAAAAAGGTTCAAAATGAAAAAGGATGTGTTCTCTCAAGTATAAGAACAGATCATTGAGGTGAATTTGAAAATCAAGATTTTACAAAATTTTGTGATGAATCTGGCTTTAAGCATGTGTTCTCCTCTCCATATACTCCTCAGCAAAATGGGGTTGTGGAAAGAAAAAATAGATCTCTTCAAGAAATGGCCAGAACTCTTTTAATTAAAAGTAAGATTTCTTCACGATTTTGAGCTGAAGCTGTTTCAACAGCATGCTATATCATTAATAGAGTCTTCTTAAGACCTATTCTAGAGAAAACCCCTTATGAGTTATTCAAAGGTAAGAAGCCTATTGTTTCATACTTTCATGTGTTCGGTTGCAAATGCTTTATTTTGAAAAATGTAAAAGATCCAGTTGGTAAGTTTGAAGAAAGATCAGATGAAGGCATCTTCCTTGGATATTCTACATCAAGCAAAGCCTACAGAGTCTATAGCAAGGAGAGCCAGTCTGTGGAGGAGTCAATGAATGTCAAATTTCAAGACTCTACACAAGATGAATCCAGTCTGACTCATCATGAAGAGTCTAAACCTACTCCAAACCCTCCAAAGCTTACGACTCAAGAAGCATCTCAGACTCTAGAAGATCAACACCAAATTGTTCATGAAGATTCAAATAAAGAAAGAGATCATCAACCAGACAAATCAACCAGTAACTGGAAGCATAAATCCAGTCATCCCAAAGAACTCATTATCGGCGAAATTAATGAAAGAATTCGCACCAGATCTAAAAGGCGTGAAGAGTCTAGTGCTGTAGCTCTTATTTCCGAAATTGAGCCAAAGAGCGTAGAATAAGCTTTATCTTATGAAAGCTGGATTGAAGCTATGCAAGAAGAGCTCAAACAGTTTAACATTAATGATGTCTGGGAATTGACATCCAAACCAAAAGGTAAAACTGTTATTAGAGCTAAATGGGTGTTCAGGAACAAGATGAAGAAAAAGGAAAAGTCGTACGAAACAAAGCAAGACTCGTGGCCAAAGGATATACACAAGAAGAAGGAATAGACTATGATGAGACTTACGCACCAGTAGCAAGGTTAGAAGCTATTCGACTATTACTTGCGTTTACTTGTTATAAAAATTTCAGGTTATTCCAAATGGACGTCAAAAGTGCTTTCCTAAATGAATTTATCCATGAGGAAGTTTATGTGGAACAGCCACCTGGGTTTGAAGACCCAAAGAAGCCAGACTCACTCTTTAGACTGAAAAATGCCTTGTATGGTTTAAAGCAAGCACCTCGAGCTTGTTACGACAGACTAAGTAAGTTCTTAATACAAAATAGTTTTGTCAAAGGTAAAGTAGATACTACTTTATTTATCAAAAAGGAAAACAAAAACTTTTTACTTGTTCAAATATATGTGGATGATATTATTTTTGGATCCTCTAATGAAAGTCTATGCAAGAAGTTTTCTAAGTCTATGCAGGATGAGTTTGAAATGAGTATGATGGGAGAGTTAACATTCTTTCTTGGTCTTTAAGTAAAGCAATTGAAGGAATGAACTTTTATTTATCAAGAAAAATATGCTAATGATCTTGTCAAAAGGTTTGGATTGGAAAATTGCAAAAAGACTGATATACCGATGTCAAGTTCTTTGAAGATAGACAAAGATGAAGATGGGAAGAAAGTTGATCAAAAGTTGTATAGGAGCATCATTGGTTCACTTCTTTATTTTACTGCTTCTAGACTTGACATTTTGTTGAGTGTTTGCATCTGTGCTAGGTTTCAATTAGATCCTAGAGAATCCCATCTCAGTGCTGCGAAACGTATAATTAAATACGTTGCTTCATCTTTAAGCATCAGTCTTTGGTATCCTAAGAAGGGAGACTTTAATCTTCAGGATATTCGAGACGCTTGAGATCCGGCGGTTGCGAAGTCGATAGAAAGAGTACTTCGGAACTTGCCGGTTAGCTTGGAAGCGGGATGTGTCTTGGTTTTCAAGGAAACAAAGCACCGTGGCTCTCTCAACAACAGAAGCAGAGTATGTAGCTCTTGGAAGCTGCTGTTCGCAAATTCTATGGATAAAACAACAGCTACAAGACTTTGGGATTGAAGACTCATGCATAGAGATCAGATGTGACAACACCAGCGCAATCAATCTCACCAAAAATCCAATCCTTCATTCAAGAGCAAAGCATATAGAGATTCGACATCACTTCATTAGAGATCATATTCAAAATGGAGAAATCTCGATTCAATTTGTTGATTCAAAAAGTCAACTAGCAGATATATTCACAAAGCCTTTGGAGAAAAATCAATTCGATTTTATCCGTTCCAGACTCAACATTTTGAAGCTTGAAGAAGTTAAAGTCTAGAGACTCTCCAACCCTCGGACTCAGACATTCATGGCTATAGACTGTAAGTTGTTATTATATTTAATCTCGAAAAGGTACGATCTTTAGTTCAGTTAATTTATAATTTCCGTGAAAAACGGAATCTTGTCTTTTCAAAAGGATTAACTTCTATTTTGCAATTATTGATTTTAAAAAGAAATGTCTTTTCACTTTCCTTGTGCCGATTGATCTTTCCTTTTTAAAACTGAGTTATATACAGTTTTCTTTTTCGCTCAATCTTCAAAACCCTAAAAGGCATTCTCCTGCCAATCTTGTCTCTACTTCGTGTTCATCTTCGAGAAAGTTGTCATCTTTTCTTAGGAAAGCGAGTAAAGGAATCTTTCAACGACAAGGAAGGATGTCTTCTTCGAGGAAGTCTTCAAGAATCGCAAACAGGGGACCACAGAGAATGAAGGAGGGACCTACCCATTTCGATCTCACCGAAGAAGAAGATTTATCAAGTCAGCAACAGAGCCCAATTCACTCTCCACCACATCACTCAATACCATCTACCCCACAAGGTGCGGGTCAACAACCGGAGGAAGAAATAATCGAGGACGCAGACCATGTAAAAGTCCAAAAACCCTCTTTTATTTACAAACTCTATTGTGCGATGAAGAGCATTGGGACTCCGTTGAACTACGTTGATGATTTTCTTAAAGATAAGAATTATGGGAATGAGTATATCTTTCTGAGACGAATGGAGGATTTGGGAATTGCTCCCAAAGGAAAGGCTAAGGAAGCACTTGTAAACATTCCAAGTGACCCTCGTATATCGGGACCGAATCCGACTGACGGGAACGATGATGATAAAATGTTCAGTGATTTTCAACCTAGAATGGGTGTTGCTGCGAGGGTGAAGGGAAAAAGAATTGAGTTGTTTAAATCAAATGAGCAAGAGAATCTGTTCTTCAGACTGCTGAAACGAAGGGTGATAAACCCTAGGAGTGTTGATTTCGATTTCTTGGATGCCATTAATGTGAACTTAAGGGAGAAGTTCAATCTACTTCAACTTGAGCAATGTTGTACTGATACCACAGACGGTTATGCGCAATTGACAGCATACTTCTATTCAAATCTTAGCTTTTTAGATGCGAATAGAATATCATTCAGTGTTCGAGACCAAGACTATGTGGTAGACATGGACATGTTGGCTGACATAATTGGAGTTGAACGAGGACGCTATCAACCGATCAAAGTTTCAATTGCTCGTGCCTCATTGGAGCTTGTCAAAGATAGAGATACAGAGGGAAGAATCATCTATTCAAGGATGCGTGCCATCAATATATTGCTTCACAAAATTGTGATCAATTGCATCAGGCCCAAGTCTACATCCAAGACTGACGTGTCCAATTCCGAGGCAAAATTGATGTATGCGATTAACTCAGGGACGAAGTTCTCTCTCCCTCACACCATTCTCTTTCACATGTACAGAGCAATAGCGAAGGAAAAAGGCCAATTGCCTTACCCTAGTCTTGTGACCAAGATCTTCAGACACTTAAATATTGAACCTCCACATACTCTCTGTGTTCGACCATGCGATAAAATGGTGGTAGGTTTGAAGATGCTGACGAAGATGCGTCTGAAAGAGCTTTCCAAGGCAATTGAGAAGTTCAGAGTGAAGACTCCAGTACCTTATGCTTCAAAGAGAAAAGGGAAGGAGCCCATTGATGCCCCGTCCACAAAGAAAAGAACTCTCATCTTGGAGGATGAAGATGAAGATGAAGAGGAAGATCTCACAATCTCTGCCTTGATAAGGACTAGACGTTCTGTACCTGAATCGACAGAACATCAGAAGAAAGGGAAAGAAGCAGAAGAACAGAGAGAAGAAGAGGAGCAAGCCAAGAACGAAGAAGAAGAAGAAGAAGAGCAATGAGAGAATGAGAAGGAAGCTGAAGAAGAAGGAGAAGAAGAGAAAGAAAATTCTGTAGCTGAAGCTGGAGAGAAGGGGAATCAAGATGCAGAAGAGCACGATCATCACTCTTCCCCATTTAAGGTCTTAGAGACAGGGGGAGATGGCGAGCAAGGAAGGTCCACACCACATGCTGCCAACAGTGAAGGTCTAAGACGATCACTAGCAGATCCAGAAGATTTTCAGGCTTCTCAAATGCTTGAAGAAGGACATGATATGTCAACACCAAATCTGCAAGATTATACAGAAGCTCCATCGTCTGCATTCACTCCATCCGAGAAAGCACATGCAAGTACACAGACGGACAATTATGCAGATTTTCGTCATATTCTTGATGTTCTTCTGGAAATGCGGGGTCAAATCTATGCTTTGGACTGTGAAATTCAAGTCATGAAGAATGCTAGACAAGCATCTTCGGTTACCCTGGAGGATAAAATGAAAGACCTCGCTCTACAAATTCAAGCCAATGCCAAAGGAGAGGAGGTAGCTCATCTAAGGGAAAACTTGAAGAGGCTAGAAGGCATAGTCCAGTCGATGGGAGATTTCTAAATCGTGCGCATTCCCAAACAGACCTGACTCTTTTCTCACCTTTTTAATGATGACAAAAAGGGGGAGAAGCAATTTGAACCAATTTGAACTTTAAACTTTGACTTTAAATTTGTGGTTGAATATGTTTGTTTTTTAGTATGACTTGAGTGAACTTAGGTGTGAACTTGAATTTGACTGAATTGGCTGTAGATTTTGATGCTTGACTGTTTGCATTTATATCAAGTGTTGTTGTATGGTATTACTCATGAAAGACTAACCAATTTTCTGTGGATACAGAGTCTGGTTGATTTATTAATCTTTATGAGATAGCCATATTACTTGAGAAATTTTTTTGCGGGTCAAAGTTGTTCAAATCTACGGGAAAGTTTTGTCACCATCAAAAAGGGGGAGATTGTTGGAGAAATCTTTCCGAGAATATTTTGAAGCCGACAAAACATTTCTATCGATCTAGTCTGGATATTTGCAGACCTTCTGTTTAAAGTCTGAAGACTTTCTGATCACCAGACTCAAGACTCAAGACTCAAGACTCAAGACTATTCTCATTGACAGTCTTTCTAATCCAGTAACGAAGGAAATCCATAGCCGAAGTATTTGGTTGAGGATTTAATCCTATCCTCTGGAGAAGATCTCTTGGCTGGATAAATATAACGGATTCTTTTATTCGTATCTAGATCGTTTGAAGATCCGATGGTCGACGAAATATTCTTGGAATGTTCTATTCTTGGAAACCAAGATCCTGATTGTATGGGCGAACAGGATTGATGGGCTATCGTCAGGTTCCTTTAATAGCTCGAATGATCTTCTTAATTGATTCCGTCCAACGGGTAGATTGGAGGAATCCCTTTGATTAGTGCCAACGGGTATGATGGCATAAAGGAGTATAAAAGGAAGACGTTCTAGTTGTTCTAGTGAGTGATCAATAGAGAAATTCCAGAGTCTGAAGCACCTTGATTATTAGTCGATATATTTTGAGCGAAATCGTATACACAGAGAGTGTCTATACTTAGTGAGACCTTGAGCGAGTGTGGTAGATCATCTATACCAAGAAATCAATGAAGATCAATGCTGTAACATCTCTTTGTTCATAGTGCAATCCAGCCAATAGGCTGTCAGTGCAGAAGAGTGGACGTAGGCTTGAAATAAGCCGAACCACTATAAACCGCGTGTTCAATTCTCTCTTTCCTTTACTCAGTCTTACTTTGATTATTATTTGTCGCAAATCCTTCAACTGTCTAGTATTGTGCAATTATCAAGAAAAATCTTTTATATACCTATTCACCCCCCTCTAGGTACTCGTACTAGTTATATCAAATATCACATAGGAGCTACCGCTAGAAGGAGTGGAAGCAATCATATCTTATCTTATCTTCAAGGTTCTTGACTTGTAAACCCGATGAGGATATTGATTGAATATTTATTTTTTGGCCTCAAAATGCATACCCTTTGTGTAAGCCCATGACCAAGCCATCATTACGGTCCCTTTAAAAGACCTTTTGATCAATGGATTGTATTCACTGTGAATGTTTTCGAAAACCTTAGACATAGGTTGAGTGAGATTTCTCCAGTGAGATTTAAACAGTTTTCCCATATCAATGGTTGCGAACAAAAGCCATTTTTGAGAGTCAGTGTGAAAGACCCCTTTTTATTAGGATATTTCCACTTGGCATATTTGACTTAACCCTTAGATGGTTAATCAAATCTCATTTTGTTAAAATCCTCTCTGAAAGGATTTGACAATTGGCATTATTTCGCAAGATTGGCTCTCAAGTAATCTTGAAACTCTTTTTCAAAATATTTGTTCCTTAGTGAACCGGTTTTTGGTCATCCTAAACCATATCCTTGTCCCCAAGTTCTAGGTCATCTTAGAACCTTGTCCCCAAGTTCTAGGTGATCCTTAAACCTTGTCTCCTAGGTTCGTGGGTCTATGCTTAAACCACTAGGTTCGTGGGTCCATCCTTAAACCACATTAGGTTCGTGGGTCCATCCTTAAACCACTAGGTTCCAGGTCATCCTTAAACCTTGTCTCCTAGGTTCGTGGTTTCATCCTTAAACCACTAGGTTCGTGGTCCATCCTTAAACCACACTAGGTTCGTGGGTCCATCCTTAAACCACATTAGGTTCGTGGGTCCATCCTTAAACCACTAGGTTCCAGGTCATCCTTAAACCTTGTCTCCTAGGTTCGTGGTTTCATCCTTAAACCACTAGGTTCGTGGTCCATCCTTAAACCACACTAGGTTCGTGGGTCCATCCTTAAACCACTAGGTTCCAGGTCATCCTTAAACCTTGTCTCCTAGGTTCGTGGGTCCATCCTTAAACCACTAGGTTCGTGGGTCTATCCTTAAACCACTAGGTTCGTGGGTCCATCCTTAAACCACTAAGTTCCAAGTCATCCTTAAACCACACTAGGTTTGTGGGTTTATCCTTAAACCACTAGGTTCGTGGGTCCATCCTTAAACCACACAGTGAGACCTTTCATCCAGTTGAAACCCGTTTTTACACGGTGAGACTTTTCTCCCA
This sequence comes from Eucalyptus polyanthemos subsp. polyanthemos, assembly GCA_017140185.1. NCBI lineage: Eukaryota > Viridiplantae > Streptophyta > Magnoliopsida > Myrtales > Myrtaceae > Eucalyptus > Eucalyptus polyanthemos. The sequence goes on along the minus strand of CM029463.1, from coordinate 16,511,754 downwards.
GTCGAAACCCGTTTTTACACGGTGAGACTTTTCTCCCAGTCTAAACCATACGGTTCGTAGGTTATCCTTAAATCAGTCCTTTTCCATTTAGTGATTTCATTGCCTTCATTCCATTCCATGAGAGAGAGAAATAGAAATAGAGCGAATAAACCCCAACAATTCAGATACTTTGATGAGCAAAGGTAAGTATCAGGTACGTCCCTAACCAACCATCATTGCTTTTTTCATTTTCTATTTTCAAAGTCAAGTCGACTAAATATTTCAAGTATCAATTTTATCTTTGACCGGAACCTCTTTGAGCTCCCACCCAAAGAGGGGCAACGTGACACCCGAAATTTTCGTCGACATTTTAATCATCCATTTCTGCAAAAATATATAAAAATAAAAAATAAAGAGCCAAAAAAATAATAAATAAAAAGAAAAAAAAAAAAAAAAAAGAAGAAAAAAGAAAACAAGACAAAAAAAATGATGAAATGAAATGAAATGAAAAGAAAAAAAAAATAGAAATAAGGAAAACGAAAAGAAAAAAAAAACAGAGAGAAAAAGGAAACAATAAAAGAAAAAAAATAACAAAAAATAACAAGGGGGACTCGGGGACTCTCCCTGACGCTCTCTCGCTCCCGCTCTCTCTTCATCACGATCTCTCACTCTCGCGGAGCAAAAAAAGGGGGGGGATCATTTTTAAGGATTTTTCTCTCGCTTGAAGAGGATTCTCTCTCTGGACAACGGTTTTCTCTTGCTCTCTCATGCTCTCTCTCTCATGAGGAGAGGGGAGGAAAAAACCGAAAAAAAAAAAAAAAAACGGAACGGGAGAAGAAGATCGATCAATCGCCATCGCTCCTTCCCCCACCTTGCACGCGATTCAAGTCGATCGAAACTATCGTCGGCAGCAATGACGACGATGACAGCGATGGCGGTGGTGACAGGGGGCTCAATCAATTAGGGTTTCTTCCATGGGTGTGATCGAAGAATCTCGAACGATCTCTTGATCAATCGCTTTCGGGATTTGGAGATCGGAAGCCCTGTTTTCGCTAAGATTCTCTCTGGTTTTCGCTGGATCTCTCGGTTCCGACGCTCTTGCCTTCTCGAGCCTTAGAAGGAGAGCAACTGTCAGACTAAGGAGCTCAAGGCGTGGAGCTCAATTCCAAAGCTGACCAGTAGTGACGACAATCAACAGCAAATTCGACAGCGGCGGCAATAGCTCCCGATCGTCGTTCTGTTTTTCTGATCTCCCTGTTCTAGTTTGGGCTCTCGCTCGCTCGCTCGATCTATCGAAGACCGGCGGTCGAGGATCGCACGTGAGCTCTCTCTCTCTCTCTCTCTCTCTCTCTCTCTCTCTCTCTCTCTCTCTCTCTCTCTCTCTCTCTCTCAATCCGTTAAGGTTTCGATTTTTGTTCTCTCTTTGAATCTGTTTGGGTCGTGGATTCTGACTTCTCCCTCTCGATTGCTCTCTCTGGTGATCTTGCTCTCGGCTGAATCTAACGATCTCGTCGCGGATCACGTCCTTCGGGAGCTCGAGGTGCAGGGATTCGGAATTGCGCCGAGATTGGAAGCCTCAACTCGGTTCCGAGGGCAGAACCAAAGAGTAGATCTACTGGTGTTCACGAAGACTACGATCACTCGATCAAGCATCAAAGTTTCACAAACAAGGTATCATTCTGAATCTGGTTGGCAAACTTTGTTAGAAGTGATTGTCGAATATTATGAAATGGAAGTTGATCAGGTTACTATTATTATTTTCATATGTTTGATTCCAGTTGTCATTGATGCTTATGTGAAGCCTGTGTCAGTGAAGTCCTGATGTGATTGATCAGATCGATTAGGTTTTACCATTGATGATCTTTATGTCCTGATCAGTTACTTCGTCGTCTTCATGATTGCTTGTTTGAAACTTCGTGCCGATCACAGGTCTAGCTTTTCAGGGTCATAAACTTACAGAGAAATGATATCTCAACGTAAAAACACATTTGTATGGAGAGACCTCTCATTTGAAACTAAAAGTACGTGGATAATTCTTGATTATCTGAGGATATATTGTTGTTGCCATCTGTTGGATCCCATGCTAGCTTTAGTTTTAATTACTGGGACCTTGCAATAGATATATCACATCTCGGATATCTTGCCTTTCTTCTGGTTTTCTTTCGAATGAGACTCATTATATTGAAGAAGAGAAAGAGGATTTTTAAGTTCTTGCAGATCTATAACTTTGTTGTTATTGTTCTTTCTCTTGTATATCTTTCTCTTTATGTTGGGGATTTTTGTGCAAAAAGAATGCAAGATAGCATATTATATACTTAAGGTGATTGGTTTTCAGCTGACCTTGCTTCTCTTATGGGTGTTTCATTCAGTTGATTGCCTTTATACCGTGATTGTTGGTGATCATCATAGTGTCCGATGAGGCGAGGACCTTTTGTGTCAAAGTGTATTCTCGACATTGAAAGTTCGAGGCCAGGATACATTAGTAACTGAAATTTCTAATGAAAGTTATATGGTAACTCTTTACTGATATGCATTGTTCAATATTGTATCTGAAATTTTCTGCCGGATGTTATACTTGGACTCATGAATTGATGCTTTATGAAATGCCTTTGGTTATAACATACAGTTCCTTTTTTTTTAATTTTGGAATTGATTCGATTAGGGAAATGCTGTCTTTTCTATGGCTAATTGATGTTAGTCTTAAGATGAGATAGTAGATTTGTCCAATTGCTTTCAATATGTTGTAGAATGACAGTGTGACATGCTACTATGTTCTATTCTTGATTGACTTGTTCATGTTCTTGAACTTTTAGAAATTCACATGTTAAAAATTTTGAGAAGCTTCCTCGTGAAATTTGTTCCTATGATGTTGATTTCACATGATTTGCATATCAATTGAACTCAACTTTTCTTGTGATTCGCGTGATAGAAATCTTTCATAAAATGAAATTCATAACCCCTGTTTTTCCCTTGTCAAAGCTGACCTCGTCATTTTTCTATAATTTTCTTGTTAAGGGATTTTAAGATTGGATTCTTAACCAAAGTTGTTTGTCTCTCTTTTGTTCGCACTATGGTAAAATTTCATATTCTTCAGATTTTCTTTTTAGGTCAAATCACTATTAATATATCATGACATCCCGATATTTTGCTGCAATTCCGACGTGATATTGTGCATTCTTGAATTTTCTTTAACTTCAATGTAGCTCACGTTAAAAAAACTTTTGCCATGAAAGTTGTTACCATGATTGGGTGTGCATTTGATTCTAACTTGAGGTTAGTTTGGTTATGAATTGATGCCATTTTGATCAAAAAGACTTATACGTGCATCACAATTTATAGTCTCATGTGCTCTGTTACAATTCTGATTGCATGCTGGAAGTTGTGGATTAAGCATTGATTAGATGGACATACATGTAGCATGAACACGCTTGATGATGCATATTGTTTGGTGAATGATCTTTTATCAACAAATTCACTTGTTTGATTAACTAAGAACCAAGGTTATATGGCTTGAATGCCTATCATATTATATGCTTTGCATGTGATCATTTGATGAATGATTTTGGTGCGACACATATCAATGCTGAACTTTAGGATATCACTCCAAACTTGACTTTCACATTATACTTCTTTTAAACAATTAATTTTGATATGATGTATTGTTTTCTTTTTGGTTGCTTGATGTGTTTGATTGTTTCTTTCATTTGTATGTACCTAGTTATAGGTTTTTTTAGGCTAGGATTAGATTAGAATTCCGAAGGTGGAGAAGGCGTGAAGATGGTGTAGGTCGATGTCCACTCCGACCGTCATTATGTAATATTCATTTCTCTCCCGACATATGTCTCGGGTTCCATGCATTGTATAAAACCCGACGAATTGCGGGTTTTTATATCTTTTTCCCATATATTTCTCTTTTATACTTTCTTTTAGGTTTGCATGATAGATTTACTGCTTTTCTTGATTGTTTACTTCATGTCTTGCAATTTCAATTTCATTGATTGTTTTCCTTTTATTTTTTAGGAATAGAATAAAATAAAAGTAATCTACCACGCATGATCACTTAGACTAGAAATAACGATCCTGAAAATATAAAAAAGAAATGCATTGACACGTTAGGAAAAGACACAACATACCGTTTAGGTACCGAAATGGCGCTAATAGCAATATTAGCGTAACCCAAGTCCCCGAATCTAGATATCTGATTGCGTAGGAATCGAGGGAACACTCCCAACCCTCGATTGAGTTTCTAGCCGACCCCCAAAAATGAGGTTAGTGGTGACTCCTATATATTTTTAGGTTGTTATAAACAACTAGATCCTATAAATAAATCCGCTGTCACGCGGGGTATGAGCTTGGGAGAGCTCGTGATCTCGTGAGGAAACTCTCGTGATCAAAGTACCCTTAAACCCGACCTTTCCCTCCTTGGACATTTTCGAGGGGCGGCGAGATTGGGTCGCGACAAGCACAATATAAAGAATAAATTGCTTTTGCATCAAGAGCTTGTCTCTTAATTATCTCTTCCTGAGTCATTTGACAAGACTCCACAATATCTTTCCTTCTCTCTAAGACAGGTGCAGCTTTAGGAGTGATTCCTTTTTCTGCAACGTCCCATTCCAGGGGATCCTTTGACCTTAGGAACGCATTCATCTTGTTTTTCCATATGTTGTAATCATTTCCATCAAAGTAAGGTGGTTTGGTATTGCTTTGCCCTTCTACCAGCCTTGGAGCCAACATACTAGTCATGGATCTTTAACTCTGAAGTAAAACACTTCAAACAAAGTGAGTATATAGGCTCTGATACCAATTGAGATAGCTAGTATAAGCACCTAAAGAGGGGTGAATAGGTGTATTGACAATTTCTCGATATACCACAGCGATACTAGGCAGACGATGGAAAGGAAATTCTCTTTTGATTAACAAAATGAATTACGATCACAGTAAAGTAAAGAGTAGGGAAGAGAAAATTAAACACAAGGTTTATAGTGGTTTGGCTTATCCCAAGCCTAGGTCCACTCTTCCGCACTGACAGCCTATCGGCTGGATTTCACTATGATCAAAAGAGATGTTACAGCACGATTCTTCCTTGATTCCAGTGTAGTTATTCTACCACACTTCCTCAAGATTTCTCACGAATATAAATACTCTTTTGCGTTCAAGATTTCTCTCAAATGAATTGACAAAAAGAACAAGGAGCTTCAGACTTTAGAATTCTTCTATCGTTCACCTCTTCAAACAACTAGAACGTCTTCCTTATATACTCATTTATGCCATCATACCCGTTGGCACTTACCAAAGGAGTTCTTCCAATCTTCCCGTTGGACAGAATCAATTAGGAAGATCATTCGAGCTATTAAAGGAACATGTCGATAGCCCATCAATCATATTCGCCCATACAATCAGGATCTTAGTTTCCATAAGTAGAACTTTCCACGAATATTTTGCCAATCATCGGATCCTTAATCTCCGAATCAATCTCGATCAATCAAAGGATTTCATTATGTCATATCCAGCCAAGAGATCTTATCCAGTCGATAAGGTCATATCCTTAGTAAAACATCCAGTTCTGGATAGCCTTTCTTCAACGGATTAGAAACTGTCAATGATGATAGACTTTGAGTCTTGAGTCTGGCTATCCGGAGGTTTTCAAACTTTAAACAGCAGAGTCTGCAAACCTTCAGACTAAACTGATGGAAACGTTTTGTCAGCTTCAAAACATTTCAAGAAGATTTCTCCAACAATGTATAAAAGTACAACTAATTTGAAATAATTATAATTGTGTATTAGATCTGGCCAGTACAATGCTCGTTCTATAGAGCGCTCCGAGACCATAGATAAGTCTTGGAATCGATAGGCATCTGACTGAACGTGATAGACCCTTCTTGTTGGTAGGCGTACAAATTTCTCAATTGAAGGTCCCTTCCCATACGTTGCAGACCCATTCAATTGATGAGATTGGACATTGAATGACGCTTCCTAGTAATGATGGTACTCGTGATTTGAAATTTCTTAGTCAACGCCATCAACCAATTTGGCGGTTCCTCAACATTACTCTAACATGATATCATTAATGCATGTCGATAAAAATAGGTAAACTTATATCACATACAGATAGTCATGGACCTTTCGCTCTTATTGAAAGTTATATTTGTCTTGCTTTCAACCTAAATGGTAGAAGGATTCCGATTCATTGAACCAGAGGCGATGTAGTAATGTCGGATTGGTTCCTGCAGCTAACATTGAGGGACCGTATGCCCCGCTCCCTGCACCGATGACTTGACGGTTATTAGTAGCATCGGACAAGGAGGTGAATAGTACAACAAGCGGCGCACGTGCTATTATAAATAGATCGGCTTAAGTGCACTCCAGTAAAACAAAAATTGCTTCTGAGCGTTAAAAGCGAGACAAAGCTTTCATCTTCGGGATCAACTATCAAAAGGTAAGGGTCTGTTAATTCGAACTTCAAATATCTCATTTCCAAATATCATACAAAATTAGTTCGTTAAGGATAAATTTAGCTTTTCTCTAGGATTTAGACCCGACGAGTCTCTTTTTTTTTTTTTTTTGGTCCTAGACATTGAGGAAGAACGTTTGACAATGATTTTTTTATATGTCACATCTTTTATCCATGGAGATTAAGTAAACATTATGAGCATTATTCTATGTGTTGTGCCACATTCCAGTTTTGTTTTTTTAATGGAGCGACCAAAATATGCAGAAAACAGCACACTCGTCTTGATGATGCCGTGACCTTTTTCTAGTCTTTTCGTGTAATGATCTGTGAGTTTTAAGATATGATTGGTAAGAAAGTTCATTGGTTCCTGACGCTAATAGTTAGGAATGTGCGGTTGTGATCATACCCTTGCAGATACTTGAAAAAAGTGAAAAGCTTGTATGCTTAGAGTAGTTATAGCATAATCGCCCTGTTTCACCCATTTTATTCCTGCAACAAAATATCTTTCATCAAATGATATATTTCGGCTTTTATTAGAGGAGACACATGTTTTGTGCTAAATCCTGACAGAGGATATCAAAATACAAGTGTTATTTACAATTTATATATTACGACATAAACAGTTAATGGCTCACTAACTTCCACCTTTGGTCCTAAATCATGCCAGAATTTAATCAACAACACAACCTAGTGATAGTTCAGCACAAAGCTGGAATCCAATCAATAGTAATGCCCCTAGATAAGAAACACAACATCGGAATTTGTTCGATAATGCTGAGCTTGCGGTACAATACCAAAATTTAATTGACAATGCTACACTAGGATGTAGATACTTGCTGGAATCTAATCAACAATGAGAATATGGAAATTATAGCTATGAAAACTTAAGTGCAATAAAGTAAAGGCATTTGATATGTTGTTCGGGGGCTCTTCATTTGGATGACTCATGGTAATTATAGAACAATTTTGTAACCATCGAGCGGTTACTCCTTCTTTGGTAACTGCCTTTGACCTTTCCACACATTCCTTTGCCTTCTTATTTTTGCCTCACTACTTCCTCATTCATCGACAGTGGTTGTATGACTTGGTCATTGAACAAGAATCGTTCCTTGACTCTACACAATCTTTTGTATATTCGATTGTTTCCACTCAAATTTTGGTGTCAATACTACTCGACTTTTGTAGCTGTGACATTATTCTGATATCTAGACACATGCTAATTTCATCCCTTATCATTGAACCATTGCATATAAATTGGGACTCGAAAAACCTACCTAAATTGCCATGGGCCAATAAAAAGGACTAAGTAAAAAAGTAAAGAAATTACTTTGCTTTTAAAGAAAATGGCAAGCACAAAGACATGCACATGATACGTGTAGCTTGATGTCTAACTCAGAAGGTTTAGAGAAATCAAAAGGGTATCTGCCCATTGCAATCTCGCATTGGCATCATACATTTTTAACCTCGACCCTACTTAAAGAAATTCGGGGAAAAAAAAGGCAACATCTACATTGCAATCCCGCGTTCAAAGTCGTATCTTTCTTAACACCATCCTAAATATCCTTTGGCGGCCTAGGTACAATGGCTGGGTTGTGTGTGCCATATGCAATGCTAAAACATTACACATGCGTAGCAATTTATAATCACAAAAAAAATTATTTTGACAAAATTAAAAATTAATCTCTAAGTTATTAACCTGCACAAAAAGGAAAAAAAAAAAAAAAAACCCAAGTTAGTGAAGTATTTAAAGAAGATAAAAAAAAATGGCCTAAATCACAAAAATGTCTCTAGCGGAGTTGCCAAACTGTCGCAACCTCTTTTTCCTGCCCCTGATTAAAGGGGCGCCTGTGGAGGCTAATGGCTTAGCTAGGTCTATTAGGCTTAGCCCGGGCTTTCCCAAGCCTACCAATTCAAGACTTATGATTTGAGTTTTTAACCTATAAGTTAATTTTAAAAATGAGTCGCTACTAATCAATTTAGGGTGGGCCGATTAGAAATCTAAGCGAAATATCGAGAGGAATATTTGCACATGCGCAACCAGAGAAACTAGGTTCGGGGACTTGATTACACTAGTTAATCACTAATGCCATTTTGGTACCTAATCTTGTTTAAACCTTGAGACTTTTTGGATTTTCAAGGGGTTATCCATGAATTTGTGGAGAAAAAACATTTTTTGGTCTTTTTCTATTTTTTTAACATAAAAGGGCATTTTTTGCATTTTTGATCTTTTTTCTAAAAATATTAATCATTTTTGGATTTTTATTTTTATTTTTGGGCCTTTTGGGAAAAAGGGGGTATTTTGGAATTTTTTTCCGATTTTATGAAATATAAATAATTATTTTTTATTATAATATAATTTTATAAACGACCCAAGTCGGACCCCTGGGTTGGGTCCGACCCAGTTCATTAAAACCAGCAGCTCGAGTTGGGCCCAAAGTATGAGCCCAGCCTGTATACCCCTTTTTTAAAAAAAGAGATAAGTACTGTAGAAGTCCTAAGCAATTAAGTCCTAAAACTTACAAAAAATATAATTAAATCATAAAACTTGTCAAAATGTTTCAATCGAGTCCTAAAATCGACGATGTCACAATAAAAGATTCGGAATATTGTATCGTAGTGAGGATGATTTTGGATTTTTCGTAACTTTTTTCATCAAAAAAATTTACATAAACAACCACCAATCAAAAATCCTGCGCCTCTCCCTCCCTCCTCCCCTCGAGTGGTGGTAACTTTATCTAGGATTATGACACGACGGTAGGCGATGAAGTGATGCAACCGTAGGTTGACAGATGTGTGGTTGGCGAAGGAGAAGAGGTGCTCGGATAAGAATAAGGAAATGGGAAAAAAAAAAAGAGTAAAAAACGAAGGGAAGAAAAATCCTTCTCGGAGGTCACATGGATCGTCCAAACGGTGGGCAAGGATTAACGGAGGCCGCGGCCGTGGCCGCAGCGGCCAGTCTATGCACTGGGTTGAAAGGATAGAGAAAGAGAGGAGAGGGAAGCTAAGTGTTTGTCTGGTATATGAGTTTTCACTGATGAAGGTGAATTTAAAATTTAAATTCATTCCCAAACTTTGGGTTCCCAATTCTTCATGTATTATAACCCACTCAAAACATTAAGCGAATGAATTTCCAGCGGCAATCATACTATAAAATGCAATTACATCAACCGCTTTATAAGATAAAGATAAATGCAGTAATAAGGTACTGGTAAACATTAGTTAAGAATTGATCTTGTCCACAAGAAGCATCATTCTTCAATAAACCAAACAGATGTTACAAATACTAGAGACTCAAGTTCATAAATTTTATTGTCCCACTTTACATTATTGTAAGAAATGATCACCTTTCAAATGATATAATCCGGCAACATCTCTATCTCTAACTAGGAAGTGAATTTCTGAATTTCTGAATCTTGCTTAACAAGAATCATCTCATCTTCGTCGGCGGTTATCCATGCATCGATTCCTCCAGTCTCTTCGTCGTCGATAAGAAAAATCGATTTGAAATTCGACGATGCGTTGCTCACGAGAACTGGCCTTCCCCACCCAAAATCATTCTCGCATAGCCCAAACCGGCACCAGCTACTGAAACCAAACGGACAATCTTTGCCTCTGGCCACATTTTTGACAAATCCGGCTAGAGAATCGCCCACCATCGAGCATAACTCCTCCCCATCTGCTACTGCTGCGTACTTCGTTTTGGCATCCGCTATCATGTCGCGTATTACATTCACCATTCCGTCGAACTCCAACTCAATTTTTCCAGCCGTTGGCTGACCAGATTGCACCCACGTGACGGCAAAAAGATTGCCACAAGAATTCGCGGGTATCGCCAAATTGATCTTCTCACGCAAGTTAACTGGCATACAAACTACGAAAGTCCTTTGTTCGCCATGTTTATTTCGGCAAATATTGACGAAAGCCCTACCCAGTAGTGCCGAAACGGCCTCCACCCTTGAAGGCCGGGAATTGTTGCCCATCGAGTCCTTTGCATCGTCCCTAGCTAAGGCTTTCAGCTTCGATAAAGCATCGGCGTTGAACCTCAACCTACTCATGATGAGTTCCTCGTTGCCAATACGTCGTGGACTCAACTTCGGAACCGCCAACCCTTTCACTGGGAGTAGAGATGACAGCTCGAAACTCGGAGTGACTATCGCGTCTACATTACCTCGGCAAGTGGTAGCCCACGAATTAATGAACATCGCCATGGTGTACATGTCGCCGATCTTGTGTGTAAAGCGCACGCTGATCGCTAATCCGCTACACTCAAATGCATTCACTTGAATCATTGAATCACAACTAATGGATTGCCAACTACGTTGGTCGGGTACTTCGACAAACGTTCAAGCAAATCAATGTCGGGATCTCCATGGAGAAGCTTAACAATCTGGCCATCCACTTTGGCGTAAACGAACTCAACTCCAAGGTCGTTGCAATCAATAAAACAATCATCATCCTCGACATATCTCCCTGCCATAGGATAAAAGAGTGTTAGGGTTTCAGAAAGTGACTCCTTCATCTGGAGAAGCCTTTGAGAAATATCAACTCCTGGGTTCTCAATGTTATCTCTATAGTAGAACATAACGCCTATGTAAATTGGCATTTGAAGCTGATCCAGTGATGTTAACTTCAATTTTCACTGCTTGTTCGGCGTCGGCACCGATGGTTTGACAAACTTCTTCCATCGTACTTCCACCTTCATGCTTGTATTGCTTCTCAAGATATCTAGTCAAACAAGGATGGTGAGTACGGTTGTGTGCAAGATTTGTCCAGCGGAATGCTCGTTTTATACAGCTAACCAAGAAGATATTTAAGTCCTGGAATTAATATGCATCTTAAGACTGGTGTGACGTAGTCGTTATATGTCCATTTCCCATCTCCCTCATCAAGATTTTCTTTTTATGACCAAATCAAGTAATGTGAGGAACGAATGTATATATTAGATCCATCTGAGAAACATGGAATACTAAATACCTTATAAACCTCTCATAATTTTTTTTGGCCACGTGCACCTCGCATGTTTCACCTTCTTATAATACACATGAATTGTTAATTTCCAAACGATGAAGTTTATATATGGATATTAGAGACATCATTATTAGATAATATTGTTTTTTTTTTATATATATCCGAGGATCCGCTTCATTGCTCCGTAAGGCTTACACCCGAGTATCCACAACTATACCTCGATGGAGACTAGCACGGGACCCCACCACCATGGCCCCCCACTTAAGACGTGAGAGCAACGCAGGAGTTCAAACTCGCAACCTCTCGATGAGGAACCAAGTCGCCCTACCAATGCAGCTGCCTACCGGTGGGTTTAAATATAATATTTTATGTCTTGTTATTTTCTAACCTTATTAAATAGATTATTCATTTTCCTATACGTATTGTTCTGTATCGCATCTCGCATGGAACCCACCAAGCCACGTTACTTGTGCTCATTCATCTAGACCGCAGACTTCCAGTGCACCACCATGTAGAGATTGCCACAGGAATTCTCGTGCCATAAGAGATCTGTCCGTCCACGCAAGTTCACAGTGTGCGCAATTAGGAGCGGCTTGGATTGCGTATTTTTAAGCTTGGCAATGTCCAAGAGAGCAATTGACGCGAGCGCCGTGACCAGTTCCACACGAGAGGCTTCCCTTCCGGAATCGAACCCTCCCCTCTTCGCTGCGGCTTTGAGTTTCGAGATGGATTGGCTGTCAAACATATATCTTTTCAGGACGTGTTTCGCACCTGGCAATAGTCTGACGGGAGCTCGAGCTTAGTCAAGTCGCTTGGTGGGAAAATAGATGATATATCAAAGCACGGACGGATCACCTTGTTAATGCTTGTGCGACATGCCATCGCCCACTTGCTCAGGAAGGACGACGTAGTGTGCATGCCGGCAATTCTGTGTGAGAAGCGCAGGCCGACCACGATGCCGCCACAAGCGGACGAGCTCATTTGGACAACCACTAGAGGTGGCACAATCTGGTCGTTTGGATGAGGTAGAGTTGCCAAATGATTGAGGACATCATCAGGGTCAGTTTCTCCATGGAGAATTTGATCCAGAGTGCCATCAACTTCGGCTTCCAAGAACTTCACTCCTTGGTCTTCACATTCGGCGAGGCACTTCTCTTCAACGTATTGGCCCGCAAGAGGGTAAAAGAGGGTTAGGGTTTCCGCAAGCGATTTCTCGAGTAGCAGAAATCTCCCGCCATTAGGTACGAATGAAGGGCAGCGTACGTTCTTTTTGGATGAGTAGAAGAGAATGATACCAACATAAACTGGAGGCTGAAGCTGATCAAATAGAGAGACTTTTAGCTTACGAATGCGGTTAGCTCTTGGAGCTGGGGGTTTGATCAATTTCTTGCTCTTTGTCTCGATCTTTAGTTTTCTTCCAAAGTTGGCTTCACTATCGTGCTTTTTCCCACTCGTTAGTATCACCCTATATATAGAATTCTATCTCTCAAACCCTTCACACTAAAATAAATTAATAATAAAAAGTTGAGTTAATAACACAAAAAATCCAGACCGATACACACATAACAAATTTATCCCCAACTAATTTTTTACCAGGAAAAATCCCAAACGGGTACAACAAATTTACCCAAAACTAATATTTTGACTATTGAAAATCTAAAATCAGTACACATATGAAAAATTTACTCTAAATTATTTTTTTTACCACGAAAAATCCCAAAATAGTATACCCGTAATAAATTTACCATCCATTAACTTCCGTTAAATTTTACTATTAAATTTGTTGATATGGATTAGACATGGTGATGTGGTAAGTTCATGTGGAAATCCATAGGGTTAATATAAAAAAAAAAAACCAAATTTATCACGTGTGTACTATTAAATTTGTCATAGGTATAGTTTGGGGTTTTCGTGATATTTATTCTACCATGCCCCATCACCATGTGTCCTTAACGTCAGCAAATTTAGCGGTAGAATTTGACAGAAGCTAATGAAGAGTAAATTTATAACAGATGTACAAATCTGAGGTTTTCCGTAGTCAAAAAATTAATTTTTAGTAAATTTATTACATGTATATTAGTTTGGGGTTTTTTATTATCAAAAAAATTAGTTTGGGATAGATTTATCATGGGTCTACCAGTTTGACATTTTTCATGGTATTAACCCTAAAATATCTTACCAAATAATATAATAGTTTGTACAGGTCATAACAAGTGACATCCCTTCAGTTTCATGCATACAATTATTAAAAGTGTAAACCCACTAAAAATTAGTTTGTATAGACACTTGTTAAACAATGATCCATTTATAATTAAGCTAATACCACGGAAAACTGCAAACTAATATACCTGTGATTAATTTACCTTCCATTGAATTTTATAGACAAATTGCTAAGTTAATTCTGGGGTTTTATCCTCAATTTATCATAGGCGTACTAATTTGTGATTTTTTATGGTATTAATATAATTTTATCATCAAACTAGCACATCTATGATAAATTTACTCTTTGTTAATTTCCGTTAAATTTTATTGTCAAATTATTGAATTGGATTATATGTACCAATTTAGAGTATCATCCTCCATTAATAACAGGTGTACCGATTTGTGATTTTCATGGTATTAATCCAATTTAATACATGCTAACATATGGTTAATTTGTTAAGAATGTACCAATTTGGAGTTTTTGGTTTAAAAAAAAATTAGGTTTTAAATCTTACCTTTACCCAAAAAAAAAAAAAAAAAAATTAGGTTTTGGTGAATTCATCATGAGTGTGCTAATTTAGATTTTTTGTGATATTAACATTTTTAACTAAACTCCCTGATGAATTCTTCAACAACCTAGCCTGTGGGAGATACTAAGTGGTTGTGATGAAGAGAGAGCCCACACGAGAGGTTGTGATAAGAAGAGAGCCTATGAGGGCGTAAGGACTTCGAGACTGTGTTCGTCTATCTGCACAAAAGTACCTTCAATAGTGAGAAACAACATAGACAGTGTTTCCACCATGTGATGATGACCCCAATGCAAAGTGCATAGTAAGTGCCAAAACTTAACATAAATGGACATTTTAGTACCAAATGTTCCAAAATGTATTCTTAAGTGCCAAAATCGAAAAAGAATTTAAGTGCCAACGATGAAGGCTTTTTTCACTAATGTGGTAATTCTATAAAAAAAAAAAAAATTATCCACGTGGCAATTCTTTAAAAAAAAAAAAGTATCCACATGGAATTTAAAAAAATAAAAAAGTCCACGAGGTGTATAAGCCCCAAATTTAATTTTTGATATAAATATTAATTTTAAAAAAAAGGCAGCCACAGCTTTGGTGAGGGCCTCTATGGCACTAGCCACTACTGCCATCCCACCATTGTTAGAAAGAGCCGGTGACGGTGGGGTGAAGGTCAGCCGAGGTTGTCAGGCCCCAACCAATGGCCGACAACCCTAGCCAATCGCTGGCAAGGGCTTAAAGGCCTTCCCCCAAATCCAACAAAGGTCACCGAACCTTGCCCCATCATTGCTGGCCTTTTTCGATGATGGTGGGGCGACAATGGCCATCGCTAATTTGCTACTACTCCTCCTCTTTTTTTCATTTAATTTTTTTAATTTAATTAATATTTATAATAAAAATCAATTTTGGGGCAAAATAACGTCGTTTTGCACATTCATTGCTAAGTAGGCAACTTTGGTGAGCCACATAGACCAATTTATTCTTAAATTAATGCCACATCAAATTTCCAGCTACCCCGACACTTTGCAATTCACTCAAGGCTTCCATCTAAAATAGTGATCCCGGCATCTTTTCTTCATATTAAAAATGTTCAAGAAATCATTCACGTGTATGGAAACACATTAATTTCGAACCAGAAAACTAATATCTTACATTTTCAAACCCACCCATTTAATATAATTCTTAAAATCTAATTTTTCGTGTCAAACCCAACACTTGAGATTTTATGAATAAAGTCCATATTTTTCACAATCAATACTCAATTTGCAATATCCAACTATCAAATTCATAATTTGAATACATAGCAGCGATCAACATGAAATTCTGACAATTTAAGATCCTGGAATAATTTATGAAAATAATAAATAAATAAATTTATTCCGAAAATTAATTAAATAATAATATTTTATATAATTTTATATAATATAAAGTATTATTAAATAATTAAATAATTTCGAAATACTTATTTATCAAAAAAATAATCAATTAAGGTCTAATCAAGATTATACTAATATAAACATCTACTTAGCCTTAATCAATCATACATTAAACTAATCACACCCCCTAATCTAATCCACACTTAAATAAACTAAACTAACAACATAATCTCACTTAACTTAAACTAAACCTCCATAAAGCATCATTAACCTTCTAATCAACGTTTAGAAGCTAAACTCACCAAAATCAATTTCCGACGAGTCCATGGTGAAGACGACAACAAGGCAGTCAATAAACCTCCATGCGGCGACACCAAGCGAGGACTTGAAGGCACCCAAAACAGGCCTTGAAGATCTAAAGCTTGCTGGAATTCCAGTTACTGATCTTGGTCGGAAGAAGAGGCGTCAACGGCTAGTTGGGCGGAGAAACGACGAGGATGGACAGCAGCAGCTTAGGCGGTGACTCGCAGTGGCTCCGGCAGTGTTGGTGACGGCAAGTAGCTACCGGTGACTCCGAATGACGGTGCTGGAGGGTCGAGGTCGCACAAGCAGTGGGCAAAGCAGAGCGCAAGCTAGCTTCGGCTGGCTCGCGATGGCTCTCCAATGAGTTGGACAACCATCATGATGGCTCAAGCGACTACGGAGAGACTAAGATGTGGCCTAGGCAAACGAATGACAATGTTGGACGACGAACGGAATAGCGACGAAAGGAGCGAAGTAGCGAGCAGGCGAGCAAAGCAGCGCACGCGCGGGCGAACGAAGCGGTGAGCGGCAATGGTGAGGGGCTCCGACTGGCGTGCGAGCGACCAAACGAGCAAGCGGAGGGGTAGCCGGAGCTTGCTAGTTCGCATGGCTTCTCTCTCTCCGCTCCAACTCCCAAGGAATTCCTTGAATCAAGGAAGAAGATGAAGTGTGATGTGAGGACCCCTTTTATGAGAGCCAATGGGCTTCTTCCACTTGTCCAAACCCCCTCCAACTTGGCCTCACCATGACCCCACATAACATCACCATCCACTCAACTCCAATCTTCCTCTACAATCTTCCAATCGGTCCACTTTGTCTCATCCCCCATGGCATACGAATTTCACATTTTTGTACATCAAATTCTTTCAATTTCATTCAATCCCCTTCCAATTGAGCCAAATTGAAATCCATAAATTTATCCAATTTCACTACACTTCAATTCACATTTTTCCTTAACTATAGAACCATCTTGGATCCCAAAAGTACGACCAAGAGTGGGCCTACCAAATTTCCCGAACCAAAATAACCATACTTTGATTTTTCGCTGAAAAATTCGATTTGCAAAAACAATCTTCTGAAGATGAGTCAACGTTCCTAAAATGATTTGTAACACAAAAGGACTTCCAATTTTTGAATTTGGTTTCAATTTCACGGTTAATTTCACTCTAGCGCGATCTTAGCAAGTCCTAGTCTACGGGGTAACTTTTAGGAGTTTTTATGTATTTAACCTGTGGTTGATCATTTTCAAGCCACAATGTACATTTTCAACACATTGGCGACTCTCGGTTGTCGTGGGAATTTCAAGATTTCAAATACGAACACAGGATACCAAAATGACAAAAAAAAAAAAACGATTCAGTGCCGATCGACAAGAATTGTGTGATCTTGTGGAATCACCCACACTTGATCACATGCCTTTGTCAAGTCGACCTATCTCCGATTACTAATCGATTTTTAACTGTGCCGTAATAACCCTTGTAGATTAGCTCGGTCGAGAAATCGCTTCCTGGTCAAATTTTCAAGTCCGATGCATTAGAATCCCTTAACGGCTTTACCTGATAGACTAGTTTTCCCGTGAGTGACCAATTCAGAGAAAAGAACTAGATGCACGTAGATGAAATGCCCAACTCATTCTATTGAAAACATAATTGGAAATTCAAGATGTTACATTGCCAATGTGCCATCCGTCTTTTGGTGGAGGTAAAGTTAAGATATAAATTTATCGTCTTGAACTGAAAATTTAAATCCACGTGGTTAAAAATAATTTTTGGGGTGAAATGTCTTGATTTAAGATAAGGGAGGGCGGGACAAAGGCTAATTGGATTAAGTCTTAAAAGGAAATATTTGTTACCGTAAGTTTCTCTATTGGTACATATATCATGAGGAGAAATTGTTCAATTAGTTCTAAACCTACTATACAGATGTCAACTCAGCCTTGAACTTTTTGATTTTGCCAATTCAATCTTTAAACTTTGCTTGAAATACCAATATAGTCATTCTAGCCAACTTTCGCTGAAAATTACGTAACTTCCGACAAAAATTAATTAAAATGGCTACATTGGAATTTTGTGTAAAATTTTATGACCAAATTGATAAAATTGAAATATCTATGGCTGAATTAATATCCATATAATAAGTTTAAAACTGATTGGGTACTTTGCAGTTTAGATAATTAATTACCATGTAAGTTTACAGGTTTTATCACAGGATGGATGGAGATTCTCTTTATCCCCCTTCCTGTTATTTTTTTGGTATCGCAATGATTTCGATCATTATTCTACATGAATGTGGTTTACTTTTGAGTTCGCGACTAAATTATATGTGTTAACATTGATATTATTGAGACATCACTGAAGAGATCTTATTGAAATGAAGAAATAGAATCCAAAGAAATTAGGGTTAAATGTTTTGAGATAAGCGAGTAGAGAATCCTTTACGAATAAAGAATAGTTGAGGATTATTACTATCAAGATAGAGGCACTCTTCGATAAATTTGGGGCTCATTTACTTAACGTCGCACGACGTTTTACCAACTTATAGTTAAAAAAAAAAAAAATGCTTAGGTTTGCCCTTTCGATCCAACGGGGAGGATGGGCTCGTAATTCGTATTTTCGTGTTGTCTTCGCATTGACCATTTGTGTCGTTTCTTATCGTAATAAATATGTGGCCATGTAATTGTGTATTGCTTTTCTTCAAAAATGAACCCAAAAAAAAAAAAAAAAAAAAAAAAACGATGAATACCATGAAAAACTTTAAACTAGTATACCTATGACAAATTTACCTCAAATTTGTACACCTATAACAAATTTACCCCAATGACCATAAAAAATCTCAAACCGGTACATACATAACAAGTCTATAAATAGGAGTCTTATAATCGATCTTGTTAAAGGTGAAATGAACGAAAAGTCTATCCATCTCATTCTCTTCTTCATGTGAGTTGCGAGTGTTTGACCTTCAATTTCTTCCATCACAGATATCATAAAGGGTTTTGGATTCAAAGAGATCTTCATTGCATTGCATTACAAGAATTCATGCATGATTTTGAATTACGGCATAACATGGGGATCAGTAATATATACAGTAAGTTTTGCAGTATAACAAGTATCAAAGTCGGCTGTTTTGAGCACAGTGGAGAAATCAAGAAACCGCACAGCAAGATTTTATTGAAAACTTGATGAACTTTTCAGGTACATAAGTTCTATTGGTCCTGTTCTGCGATGTAGTAATTTCAGATTGGTTTTCCATCTAGCCAACGAGTATAGAAATCCAATGATTCCCGCGGCTTGTATTGAGGGACAGTATGCCCCGCTCCCTGCACCAATGACAAGACGGTTATTATTAGCATCAGACAACTAGATGACTAGTACAACAAGCGGCACTTGTGCGATTAGAAATAAATCGGCTTAAATGCATTCCCGTAAAACAAAGAATAGAATTGCTTCTGAGCCTCAAAAGCAAGACAAAGGTTTTCATCTTCGGTATCAACTATCAAAAGGCAAGGATTTGTGAATTTGAACTTCAAATATCTCATTTTCAAACATCATACGAAATTAGTTCGTTAAGGATAAATTGAGCTTTTCTCTAGGATTTAGACACAGACAACTCTTTCTATTTTGTCGTAGACATTGAGGAAGAACTTTTGACATCGTTTTGTATACTGTCGCATCTTCTGTCCATAGAGATTAAGTATATATTATCAGCATTGTTCTATTGCATTGTGCCACATTCCAGATTGTTTTGACAGAGCGACCGAAATATGCAGAAAACGGCACGCTCTTCATGATAATGCCGTGACCTTGTTCTAGTCATTTTTGTGCAACGAATTGTGAGTCTTAAGATATGATGGGTAAGAAGGTTCATTGGTTCCTGACCTTGACAGTTAGGAATGTGAGGTTGTGGTCATACCCTTGCAGATACCTGAAACGAGTTGGAAAAGCTTGAATGCTTAGAGTAGAATGCTTAGAGCAGCATAGCGTAATCACCCACAGTGGCATTGCATGATAAAGCGACGGAAATATGAATGAACAGAGTATTTGCAACATTTCTACTCTTTGACCATGAGTACTAGTTGATAAGATTATACCTTGCAAGTGCTAAGCATTACTGCCAAGCATGGGATGAAGTAAGAACTTACCCAGCGACCTGCTCGCTGGAGATCCACGATCTCCATTCATCAACAATCTTGTATCCAAGTGACCTGGTCCACGCTTGAGTACCAGTGTAAGGTACGACTGAATCATGATCTCCACTGAGAGCAGATAAAAGAACTGTCAATTAACGACAATCAAAAGAAAAAGTGGCAACAACTATTAGGATCGAATAGATTAATTCGACAAGTTCAAGTTACATCAATCCTATTACGAGTGCCATGGCAAGAAGAGACATCTCAGTAATGCAGAGGGCATGAACATCACATATCTCACCTGTATATCAGTGCCCTGTATCCCTCAGAAATCAAACTTTTGTGATACGGGATCATACTTCCTGTATCAATGGTATAGTTTCTCCGCACTCTAATGGCACATATCTCCCAAGGACCTGCCACACTCGCCTATTACATGTAAGATAAGCAAATGCCCGATCAAATAACTGGAAGCTTGACATTTCTGTAGCAAAGAAAAGCAACAAATTTAACACTTTACCGGTGCTGCATGGATTGCTTCCCGAACTGCTTCGTTGTTTAACCATGCAGTTGCAAAATCATCATTCTGCAAACTCACAACTGAGAACATTATGATACGTAATGGGATACTGATGCTTGACTTATCTTGAGGAGAGAACGAGCACTGTTTTTGGGTCTCGCCCAATGTAAATTTGGACTCACATTATAGTAACAGATATATCGGTCTTTTGTTAACAAATGTTTAATGCAAATCTCCATCTTCTATCTTAAACGTAACTAATCAAGCACAGCAACAGCGATTGAAGGTTCTAGTTTTCTCAGAAAGCACTAAAATGTCACCATGCTTACATTTACAATGCCCTGGAATTTGATTTTCAACCTCCAGATGAGATTGGAAAAGCAATAGAAAATTATTCGTGCATACTAAAAGCTCGAATTACTCACAAAGCATGGGATGTGAAATGCGTTTGCCGACTGGGGACTTGATGTAACCATGTTGTCCTTTCCTAATAGCCAAAGAGGTGAATCGTAACTGAACATTCTTTCTCTTGTGTAGAGAGGCTTCTCAGTCACCCCCAAATGATGGTGGCCAAGAGGCAGACTCGTGACCTTGTTGCCTGGGTAGCGGTAGCATGGCTCAAGAATGTCGTATCTATTCAAATCTGTCACAGCCTAGAAAGTAGAGGGAAAACATGTCAATTTATAGGCCGTATCCCACTTGCAAATCTATTTGAGGATAGTATCGGTTCTATTGCTATTAAAGCTCATAGACATGTCCCAAATTAATGTGAAAGGGACACCGTCGCACCGCATAAGCCTTGAAAATATTCTGTCGGCATCGGTCATTTGGGGGGTCATAAAATTTCCCTTTACATGTAGCCTGACAATCCTGCAGAATCAATTGTAAAGCTTCTGCTAAATATACTCATGGGACTTCTTGAGAGCACAAATCCACTCATTAGTGCTAGCTTCCCTGTTTAACTGACCTCAAAGATGTCACTTGAGATCAGCGCCATACCGAAGAAGAAAGGCACATGACCGTTGCCATCGTATTCGTCATCTGCAATCCCATTTCCAATGAGGTAACCCTGCAGTAAGGTACATTTGTTCATATTTAAAAAGTTCAGTCAGTCAAAGCCATCCACATGGAATTGGGTGTTGCCCAAGTCATTCAGCAGAGGATGGGAAGAGGAGATGGATACCTTGAAATTGATCAGAGGCTTCTCACCTTTCTTAATTCCTGAAAGAGAAATTCATTTGCAATTACTGACAAAACTAGACAGATGAACCTGGAATTTTGTTGAGTACTCCGTACCTTTTACTACATTGGAGGCAAGAGTCGGCACGTAAACTCCAGCATACGACTCTCCTGATATGTAGAATGGATTTGAAAGGTACTCTGGATAGAGCTTGAACCACTGAATCCAAAAACAAATGATTCAGCGGCTTTACATAGTAAGATTAAGAGGAGTGCTTCAATACAATGGCTTATTAGCAGCTGCTCTACTGCTATCCTACTTATTCCTTTCCTGTAAATTGACCAGCCGACTTAAACCTAACACATTCAGATTAGTGCAGGTGCGTTGTTACCTTGAGAAGAAAGGCATGCGTGTCAGAGGCGGTTTGAAGGTCTCCTGTCGCATAATTGCGTGGATTGTTAGAGTATGATAAACCCACTCCACATGGTGAATCCAAATAGATAATGTTGGAGACCTGAAAATTGAGCAAGAGCACTTCCTTGTAGACCTCAGGAAACAATGAGTTACAAATTATTCTACGCCAACATGAAATCCAGTAAGTGAATGGAGAAGTTCACAGAACAGAAACGATTTTACAGACCTTAGACCAGCTGAAGGGATTGAGCTGAAGTGTGGGCAAGCTTCCGTTTGACTTTCCTGCTTGAAAATTAAATGGTCCTGCATGTAGGTACGGCCATGAAAATGGGACCTTGCAACATGGGACTGCAAAAACATCATGATATGGTTTGGTGCTTAATTCGAATACCATGTTCGAAAACAAAACCATCGAAGCTGGAGCAACCGGGTCCTCCGTTGAGCCACAGTACTACAGGGTCCTTGCTAGGATTCCTTTGAGACGCAATGAAATAGTAGAACAAATTCTTCTTTCCAGGGTTTCCCGGTATAGCGACGTACCTGCAAATAACGAACTCAGAATTCTCTTACACAATTAAACGAGGCTGAGATCGAAATGACAGTAAGGACAATGGTGGATTTTGTACCCTGCATAATGACTAGAGGGTAAAGAGCCATCAAAGCCTGGTACGTGAGTAATGAGGGATTCATCAGGAGCTGCTCCAACAGCTAAAACAGTCAAAACCAAGCCTACTGTTACACCGTAAGTGAACCTGAAGACCGTAATAATTCAAGCGAGATAATCAGACTACAGCGGTGCAATGTATTGTTGCTAAATAATATAGACAAGACAGGCTGGCGAGGAGTTGATAACGTATACAATGTCATATGTGCTTGGAGGCGAGCGGAAGAGAACAACGGTAACACAAGGACGTACATTGATAAGATTGATAATACTATTGGTAAACCATCGGAAGTTCAGATTAGAATATGATTTGATTATGATTTGATTTTGCCATCAGAAAATTAGATCAGAAAATTAGATTAGAGTATGATTTGATTCTGCTATCGAAATATTAGATTAGAATGGTAAATATAATTTGATTTCGGTCAATCTGTCATATTAGATATTCAGAATATAGAATAGGAAATCTAGTTGTCTTCTTAATATAAATAGCATTGTGTATTGTAGAATAATAGTGTGTATTATGGCTTTCAGTGAAGAACATTCTTCTCCTAGGAAATTTATGTTTGAATCGTTGTTTTCTTGAATCCTCTTATTTTCTTCATACATAAGACATGTAGAAAAATTGGATGGGGAAAGAGACAAACCAGAAGAGACATACAAATGTTTTTTGCAATCATCGACTAAAGAAATCCAATGTTGTGGACGATATGAACCGATGAAAACAAGAAGAGAAGTTACAAGACCCAAAGAGCAGAGAGAAGAGACAAATATAAGAGTGGTTGGAGATGCTCTCTGCAATCATTGGCATTACTTCCAGAGGATTAATCCAAGGTGGCAATGCCTGAGTTGCATTCTAAGCCCTTGACATTTGAAGAAAATTGATGTGAGACCTCAAGTTTGACCAACTGCATTACGTGTAAACAAACCGAGCGACTTGAGCTTTAATCGCTGAACACTCGAAATGTGATCAATTCAAATCTTATCAAGTTTGCACGGCGCGAACATCAAATGCATATCGCTCGGTCTTCTTAACACTTCGCTTAACACAAGAACCTCATAAGTCTATTCCTTGCAGGCTAGCTTTTTGACAATATGTATGTCAATACATTTGACATCAGCTCATTCCTTAAGGATATGTTTAGCAAGTGTTCTAACACGACATTGTTTCATACGCACACTTACGCAGTACAAGATATGCTATCATCCTATATCTATAACGTCTGTTGTGATTTGGAAACTAGATTTAACAAGAACCTGAGCCCTTAATATTGGATAACCAAGCTGAATCGAATTAAGCTCTACCCAGTCGAGCCTGTCACGCTGTAAAGCTAGCTTGAGAATTCAAGCTCATTTGAGTTCAAGCAATAGATTGAGTAAAGCCTAACTTTGCTCGATTGATAAGGATTTCTAGGATCTACCTTTCCACTCCAGATAACTCTTGTTGTCAAGTTTCCGAATGAAGATGAAGGATTAGTTCATTAAGGTCAATACGTGTGTTGAAAAGAAGGAGATGTTGAAGAATGCTAAGTACGTTTGTGTTCAGCTTCTTGATATTTTTCCATCAAAATTTAAAATATGATTTAAATTTTTAGAAAGAAACTCATAAAAAAAATTATAGAAAAATTTACATGTCAATGTTTACATTTTATGAAAATTTTGAGTGTTTAATATTAAAAGAGAAAAGTCAATCTACAGAGACCCTAAATTATCGAGCAAGATAAAAAAAAAAATAATACAAAGAATTAACCCGAGCAAGAGAGGGGGAAGAGGAGGAAATCAATAAATTATTTCAAAGATAAAAGTACTAAAAGTTCTAAAACTTGTTAAAATATAATCAAATTCTAAAACTTTCATAAAGTGTAATCAAGTTCTAACACTTATCATGAAAGTACAATCGAATATTAAAACTTTTAAAAAGTGTAATCAATGAAATAATTTAATTCGATTAGTTTGACAAATTTTAGGATTTAATTACTCTTTTATAAATGTGGCATCCCGATTTTCCAATTCTATTTTCAATAAATTGAGACAGGCATTTCGTTGGCACGCATATAGTTCTTTTCCTTGAGTTGGCCACTCATATGAAAACTAGTCTATCGGGTGAAGCTGTTAAGAGTTTCTAATGCATCTCACTCGAGAATTTGACCAAGAAGCGATCTTTCAACCGAGCTAATCTGCAAGGGTCATTACGGCACAATTAAAAATCGATTAGAGATCGGAGATAGTTCGACTCGATAGAGGCATGTGATCAGGTGTGGGTGATTCCACCAGATCGCACAATTCTTGTCGATTGGCACTGGACCGACTTTTCTATCGATTGGGTACCCTGTGTCCGTATTTGAAACCTTGAGATTACCCCGACAATCGAAAGTCGCCAATGTTTCAAAGATGTACATTATGGCTTGAGATGATCAACCACAGGTCAAATGCATGAAAATTTCTAAAGGCTACCCGGTAGGTTGGGCCGCGCTAGTATCGTGCCAAAATGAAATTAATCATGGAATTGATATCGAATTCAGAAATTGGAAGTTTTGGTGTGTCACAAATCATTTCCGAATCATTGGCTTATCTTTAGAAGATTTTTCATGTAATCAGAGTTTTTCAGAAATTAA
The DNA here is from genome assembly GCA_017140185.1 of Eucalyptus polyanthemos subsp. polyanthemos. Classification (NCBI taxonomy): domain Eukaryota; kingdom Viridiplantae; phylum Streptophyta; class Magnoliopsida; order Myrtales; family Myrtaceae; genus Eucalyptus; species Eucalyptus polyanthemos. The sequence goes on along the minus strand of CM029463.1, from coordinate 16,486,435 downwards.
ATCAGATAATAGCTATTTTGGCTCGATAAATTAGTAAGCCCGCCTTTGGTATTGCTTTTGGGACTTAAGTTGGCTCTACGGATAAATGAAGATGTGAATTGAAGTGTGGTGACATTGGATTAATTTTATGGACTTCAATTTAATTCAATTGGGAGAGAATTGATTGGAATTGAAGGAATTGATGTACAAAGTTTCATGCCCCGGCGGAAAAATAAAATGGACCCATTGGAGAAAGGTTATGGAAGATTTGGGATAGTGGAGTATGACATCATGTGATGTCATGGTGGTTGGGCCATATTGAAGGAGAGCTTGACAAGTGGCAAGTGCTAATTGGTCCTCAAAAAGTAAGGAGGTCCCATCACTTCATCTTCAACCTTGGGAAGAAAGAGAGAGGAAGAGAAAAAGGGGGGAGGGAGAGCTGCGACCGGACCAGGCCAGCCGCACGCTGGACCGGCCGCCCTCCGCCTGCCCGCTCGTCGCCGCCTCGCGCGACCGCGCGACACCCCGTGCTCGCGCGCGCGCCTCACCTCGCCGTCCCGCCCGACATCGCCTCGCCTGCGCCAGCCACACACCACACGTCCCTTCGCCACTTGCTCGGCCGCTCGTCGCCGTCGTTGCCCGCACGCCATCGTCGCCGTCGCCGTTGCCGCATGTCTGCCCCGCGCTGCTCACACGTCTCCGCCTCTTGCCACCGTCGTCCCTGCTTCAGCCAAGTTCCAACAACCATTTTAGATCTGGTGGAGCTCCGCCGGAGCCGTCCAGCCCACCTCCGGCCACCGTGAAGCCCCGCCTAAGCCCGGTTCAACTCCTCCGCCGTTCCTCCGCCCATTCCGACCCAAACCAGCGCCAGATCCGCCCCCAACCAGCAGCGAGCAAAAGGTTGCAGAAATGGGTATTGCAGCCCACGTTTGGCCCGTTTCGGCCGCCTTCCCGAGCCCGGATGCTCGGCCCGCTTTGAGGAAAGTTGATCCTCGCGTCGTCCCCGTTGTTTTAGTCCGCTCGACTCGCTAATCCGGTGAGTTTAGCTCGCTAAATCTTGATTAGACGGTTAATTATGCCCTAAGTGTGCTTAGTTTAAGTTAAGCAAGTTTAGATTTATATTTTAGTTTATTTAATTGTGATTTGGATTAAAAGGTTTGTTTAATTTAAAGTGTGTTTAATTAAAGGCTAAGAGAGTTTATTTAATAATAAACCTTGATGGGACATAATAGGGTTTTATTTTTGAGTTATTTAATTGTTTCGAAATTCTGGAATTTATAATATTATATTATATTCCGAAATTATTAAAATATTATTATTTAAAAAAAAACGGAAAAATTATTTTTGATCCCGTTTGCTCAGAATTTTGTGCCAATCGCTGCTATGCATTCGGATTTTGAAATTGATGGTTAGATATTATAAAATGGGTGTGGATGACGAAAATATAGATATTATTATTTAATTAATTTTCGGAATAAATTTAATTATTTATTAAATTTCGAAAATTTTGTCGAGACCTTGTTCTCTTAGAATTTCGTCTTGATCACCGATATGCATGTAGAATTTGAGTTTGATGATTAATTGTGGCAAATTGAGTGTGATTGCGATAGATATGAATTCTTTATAAAATACAAGTGTTGAAATTGATGGGAGATTGGCCGTGATTAACCACCTATTAGAGGTCGTGCCTATTGAGGCCGTGATTAATCACCTATTGGAGGTCGTGCCCAATGAGGCCGTGATGGACCACCTATGAGAGGTCGTGCCTAATAGGGCCGTGATGGACCACCTAAGAGAGGTCGTGCCTAATGGGGCCGTGATTGACCACCTATTAGAGGTCGTGCCCAATGAGGCCGTGATGGACCACCTATGAGAGATCGTGCCCAGTGAGGTCGTGATGGACCACCTAATTAAAGGTCGTGCCGAGTGGGGCCGTGATTGCCACTGGTTGTTAAACTTTCCTATAGGGCCGTAATTAAGAGCAATGATTGATTTGCTAGAATGACATGTAATCGGCCGAGTCGATTGATCACTGAGACGATCCAAGTGGTTGAATTGTTCTGATGATGTGATTGTGCTGCAGTTGTTTGATTATTATAATTGCACGTGGTTGAATTATATAAACTGTGCTAACCTGCAGATGAAGACTAATGCGAGGTAAGTCTTCTGTGTGATGTGGCTAGGCCACTTGGGGCATATTTTCTTTCTAATAAGGGTTTAGGGGGTTGAACTTGCTGAGACATCGTCTCATCCCAATTGTGGGATTAAAATTTCAGGTCCCTGGTGGACGGAGCGGCCAGATAGCTTTGGTTGGCATTGAGGAGTTGTAGAGGTGAAGTCATAAGGATTGGAGAACGTGTCTAACTTATAGGTCGTAGGACAGTTCTTTTTAAGAGTCGGTCTTTTGTAGACTGTTGGCCGTAGACCTCTGTTTGTAATTCTATTGAATTATAAAAGTGTTATGTTGTGATTTTGTTTCCTACTTTTCTATCTCGTATTTTATTGTCAGGGGTTTTATAATATTCTTCCGCATGTGCGTTAAAGATTTAATTGGGTCGGCGACTTAACCTGGGAACGTCGCATTTGATCGACTGCAGTGGGATGTGCGCGCACCTGGGGTTCGAGGCGTGACAATAAAGTTTTCAGACTCGATTTCACTTCCGCAATAAGTATTAAAATTTAATTCCACTTTTTAAAAAATTTAAGACTCAAGTGTACTTTCATAATAAATTTTAAAATTTCCAATGTACTTATCCACTTATCTAACTTTTAACATTATCGAGTCTAACATACATGAAGTAACATGGACCATCTAGAAGGCTTGACCCGGCCCACCCCTCTTCGGGTCCACCCAATAAATCTTCAGGTGGCAATGATCCAGAAACATACACATACGTCCGGAGGATCTAATCCTTAAGAAATGAGAGAGCCGTTAGATCATCTTCTTCTAATCGTAGACTTTCACTCCAATCCCACATCCCCCTTTTTCCCGGTCGAACATCTTCCCCATTTCAACGGGCCACTATAGGCCACTATAGATCTGATCCAAAAAAGAAAAAGAAAAGGTCACTTCATGGCTGTCACCGAGCAAGGGTCTGAAGTAAGCATCGGCCGTTACCTCGGATCTGGTCCAAATCAAAGTCCGGCCACGTTGGGTCCATGCCGGAGCAGGTCCCGTGCCCACGCACGTGCTGGGCCTGGAAGTTTTGGAAAATTCTAGTTATTCATTATCAATTTCTTTTTATTTATTCATTTAAAATTTTTGCGGTTTTACTTATTTGGGCTTGTAATCTCTTACATCGTGTTTTTCCAAAGAGATGGGCATTTCAACCTCTCTCTTTTTTTTTTTCAATTTTCATACCTAAGTAATGCATTTAGAAATACGACTTTAATTTATTTATAACATTGACTTGGATAATAATAGATTTATATAAATCAATATTAGATTAAATTAAATTTTTAATACCAGATTACTGCATAATACATCAAATTAATCCAAGATTGGATTAACGTATTCGTGATTAGATCTCCATTGGAAAGGAATTAGATACAAAATCAACCCTAGATACATTTGTCACTTATCCAACGCTAAGTGTGTAAAAGATAATCTTACATGAGCAGTGGACCAAACAGTAATCCTTATTTTATCTTTAATCTATCATTGGTATGAATGTGTATAATGTTATATTCATCAAGAACTAAGAGAGTGCATGCTCAAGGAATTCAATATATAATGCTATGATCAGAAAATACAATCACAAAGAGAGAATGAGCTGAAAAACTATAGCTTAGCTTTACTGCGCAGGTAAAAGAAAGACTCAATTCAAGGAAATGATGAGCAAATGCCAACAGAGAGAAAACAGAACAACATGCCCAGAACAACAAGGAGAGAGACTGAGGCTTGCTAATTTTCCCACAGAATGACTAATTCCCAGGATTCAATTCTTATCCCCCTCCTCAGGTCTAATCTGAGAATCCGATGCCGAAGCATCATACGAAAACAGCAAATGAATTTTCAAGTAATGACGATTTCGAAGGGGCATCGAAAGGGTAATTATGCAATCACAATGCAAATGCAACATTACCTCTTTTCATGCGGCTACATTTCGAGATAGGAATACTTATGTTCCTCATGACAAAACATTGGAGGATCAGATTAGTACTTGACAGGAAGCATTCTTCTGTGACCGTACTACTTTCATCCTTCCACTACAGAACTCAATTTAGCAGTAGCAAGTATGTAAGATGTATATAGCCTTCACTCCTTAGGACAAAAGCTTTACTTACATTTGATTTGAGCTCTTATACAAAACGGAAGGAAAAAAATCTCAAACTGTATGATACACATTCCATTTATCAACAAGTCGGATTTCCTTTGAATCAGGCTCACCATGAACTTGTCGAACTTCCCAGCACCGTACTCTATTGGTTTCCCGGACGTCGGAACCGAGCAAAACACGGAGAAGAACTAGGCCAATTTGTTTCCTTTCTTCTCTTGCTGAGGCTAGATTAAACAGCCTTTCATGGAGGGAGAACCAAGCTCCTGCTTCTTCCGTACATCGAGAACAAGAACCTCCCGCTCGACAAACAGCGACCTTGTTATCGAGCTGGATCCACTCGCTTTTTGACAATACATATGTCAATACATTCGACATAAGCTCGTTCCTTAACGATGTGTTCAGCAAGTGTTCTAACATGATATCGTTTCATACATACACTGAGGCAGTACTAGACTACTCAAGCCCTTAATATTGGATGATCAAGCCAAATCGAGTTCTGCTCTATCCAATCGCGCATATCGCACAGTAAAGCTAGCTTGAGAATTCAAGCTCATTCAAGTTCGAGTAGTAGACCAGGTAAAGCCTAACTCAGCTCAATTGATACCAGCAGTTGATGATGAGGATTTCTAGACTCCTCCTTTCTACTCCGAAAAACTCTTGTTTTTAAGTCTCCGGATGAAGATGAAGGATTAGTTCATTAAGATCAATACGTGAATTGAAAAGGAGGAGATGGGGAAGAACACTAAGGACGTTGCCACTCAGCTTCTTGATACTTTCCCATCAAAATTTAAAATATTATTTAAATTTTTAAAAAGAAACCATAAAAAAAGGCATGAATTTTCACTTGAGGAATAAAAACAATCACCACTATATCAAACGGACCTCACGTGACATTTGTTGTGACTAATCGTATCAATATGGCGACGCGCTGGCCGACATGTTGCTTTTTAGTATTAAAAAGATAGATAAATTTAATATTTTCAAAATCGAAAGTAGATATGTTTTTTTGCCAAGAAAATCAAAAGGCCAAGTAGAACTTCGGGCCACAATCGCTCCTCTCCCCGATTGCATCTCCTCTAGGCCCGCCGCCTTCACGGCCATTGTCGGGCTCGGATATGAAGCAGCAGCGGTCGGCGCCTTGGATCTGGTCCATGCCGAATCAGGTCAAGAACATCTGCGTTTGGTGTGGAAGGTTTTTGATTTTTAAGAAGAAAATCTCTCCATTTGAATGACTAGTGAAACAGCATACTCGTGTTAAAAAGAGAAGGAAAACTTTTCAAAATAAATTTGCTTTAGGAAATTGATTCAAGTGGTTATTGCATTACATGATAGTCTGAGAGTTGCATTTTTTTAATATTATTAGAGTGAAAATGTCATAATTTTCATACAACGCTCACTTGAATGCCAAAACATTTTTTTTGTCATTCACTTGACTATTACAAATTTTAAAAATTGATCACTTGAATACCATTGGTGATTTACCTCGCTGAAAAATCCGGCGTGAGCGCCAATTTTAAATTTCATATATACAATATTGGGAAAATATGGCTTTGAATTAGGTAAAACAATAAAGATTGATATTTAGAGTACTCAAATCGGGCTTTGAGGCGTGATATCACTTTTTTTAAGGATTTATTTGCTTCACAACGTTACTAATGGTCACCGGCAAATATCCAAGATACAACAAAATCTCAAAATGAGAATACTAGATAACAATTCTAGTATTTCTCCAGAGTCTCTCTAGGAAACAATCGAAAGAATGGCTACAGTTTTTTCAGAAAGAATGCTCGAAAATGATCACTCTAGCTCTTCTAAAAATTGACAAGTATATATATAAAACAATCTTAAAACACATGCAACTCTTTGTGAAAAATTGCCAAAATTGAACAAACGTGTCCTTTCGGAAATTGTCTAATTCATAAGAAGTTGAAAGAATGACCAATTGCAACCCTTCGGGGAAAGTTACAAACTGAACAAGCATCTTTCCAATGTTGTCTTGAAAAGACAAAAACAAAAAATTCTAAATAATTTTTTTAAAATAAAATTTCGAATTTTTTATTTAAAATAATTTCCAAAAATTCTCAAAACAAAAGCAACCTTTGAATTGATTAAAATTAATAACATAAGAAAATTAAAAATAAATAAATAACAAAATTATTAGTGTTAATTAAATCGCAAGCTCGCAGGCATGCAAAGTAAGCCAAATAATCGCACAGTTATTCACGTACCCGCACACGGGTATAGTGAAGTCTAGCCCCACCCAATCATTCATTTAGGCATATAAAGGAAATCCCATACTTATTAATTGGCCTACTTCCTCCCACTTTTCCTATGTGGGACAAGGAAAACTTAGTTTGTTTTCACAGACAAACCTCCAACATAGGATTTATGCCATCTCTCATATATTTCAAATTCCAAAATCGAATATTTTCTACTCTGCAATAACCTTCCAAAAGTATGTCAGAAGATCTTCAAATAACGTTCTTTTTACATATGTATGTATACACTGTTTGCATTTTTTTTTCTTGTCAATTGCTATGCATGGTGTATTCCTCTCAATGTCGTGCATTCAAATATTTTTTAAAAGGATAGTTTTAGCAAGAAAACAGCATCGCACGGCGTCCACTCCTTTCTCTCAGATCCCAACTTGCAATTCGAGCATAACGAGCTTAGTTCAGCCCAATATCATCATCGTACGTCTAAATTATCAATCAAAGTCAGCAAAATGCCCTCTCCATTCCACATCGTTGGTCTTTTGGTGGACTTGGATTTATTGACCCAAAAAAAAAAAATCTGCACCACATTCAAATGTGTATCATTTTGAGCTGGAGCTTATAAGTCGATTGACTTGGGCCCCACTAAATCCTGTCTCAATAACACTTAGCTTGCAATCAAGAGTGACATGTTACACCTTACTTGATTCACCCTCTAAATCCTTGTTTATTTTTTAGTAGTGTTCATTGTGATCCATACCCCTATTTGTCCCAATCTAAGCGGGTTTGATTTGAAGTGGTCAAGGCTATATGTTTTTCTGATATATTCTATCTTTCTTGTATCATTTTTGATATATTCTTTTAAAATGAAATGCTATACACTTTACATATTTTACTTGCATACGATTAATGCTAATGCCAAAATTATTTTCACGTGCATAAGCATTTGAAATTTTTTTAAGAGATTTTATGACATTATACTTTACCTTTTAAAGTTGGACTAGACAATTTTTTTTGGGGACAATGTAATTTTCCTCTTAGCCAAGTTACTCTTTCTTCTTCTCCTTAAGTTTCCATTTCACATTTAAGAAAAAAACTGATAAAATTAACTGATACATTTATTAATAGCCATGGCCATACAGAGTCATACCTATTAAAAAAAAAAAATCCAAGCATATGCGTATGAATATATATTTAAACTAATCAGTTGAGAGATAGAAAAAAAATTCTAAGAAGGGAACTATTTAGGAAAGAAATTTAAATGGTTGTCTGAAGAGAGAAATTTGCATTTAATTTTGGAAATTAAAATGTTTGTGGATAAGCTAGTAGTTAATTGACTCTATAACGGTTTTCACAATTTTGCTATAACACGTTATCATAAAATGTACTAACAATAAACATGGGCTTTTGAAAGAATTCTAGGAAAGTTTGTTAAAATAGGACATGCCATGGGATTGACTTATCATCATTCTCATAGTATAATTTATTTAAAATTTTATTATCTTAAATTTTCTTACATGAATGATCACTCATTTCATATTTTCAAGAGAATACTGTATTTTAATATTTATATACGTTATAAGTGAAGAATCTCATTTATATGATGTCCAAAGGTAAAGTCCCGCATCTTTCCCTAGTTGCCCGACATAAAATGATGGATTATGAGATTACTGCTTTCTCATTTATACGACTGGCCTTTACTGCTTTCTCATTATTTCTTAAAGGCTACTTAAAATGGCCGTTGGGCTCGAGTTGTCTCATTAAACATTTTAACTTTTATAAAATTTGAATTAATCCAGCGGTTGTGTCCATTGAGAGGCCATCTCATTAGACTTGCTTGTTCATGTATAGTTAATCCAATATTAAGACAACATTCTACATTAAAAACTAGCGATCCAACCAAATGTTTAGCCTTTTGGGAATTCCCAACATATGCCGCGAAGGATAATGATTTGACATATTAGAAGTGGCCCCTTTTAATATTGCACACCTTGTTATCTTTTTATGGATGTTTATGTCATTATAAGATTATGCTTACAATTACAATTCTCTCAATTAGTGTAAAATCTCGGGTTACACTTCACAGTAAAAGATTATGATAACCAACAGATATTGCACCAAACACCAAGAGTGTCGCAAGCCCAAATTTGATCTGCTGCGGAATGAGGATGAGACAAAGTGTTGGGATTGTTGGATTCCCAAAAAACCAAATTCGACACTAAATCGAACCCCTAAAACAAATGCGGAAGACAAGCCTGGGAAAAATAACACGTATCACCGATCCTAAAGCACATCATGGAATCGAGCGTACCTTGTTAGCCACAGATTAAACACCAACGCCGATAAGAGGAAGAGAAAAACGATCATGTTCGATCCGATGACGTCGATTGGCCTTGAAGGGAAGACGGCATCACCTTAAGTTTTTGGTTTTCTTTTGGAGGGAGAGAGGAGAGACGAACGTACGTTGAAAATGCCAAAATGTGTCTTCGTCTCTCTCTTTCCTCTCTTATATACATTCCTTCAAAAATAGAAACGTACCCCTTCATCATATCCCTCCATCCATGGGCCATAATCCTATGGGCCGGGCTTTCAGGCCCAACATGGGCGGACGGGCCTTAAGCACATTACATAAAACCATCATCTCCCACTCGCATATGGTGGGCCGAACAGGATTCTCTTTACCTCTCTTCAACATTCATACCGATGAATAATCCGTGCGACCAGCATACTTTGAGAGCTCATTACTATACATCTGTTAGGAATATATAGCAACTCATAATGGACATCACACTTTGAGTAGATTTAGTATGCAGTACCCTAGATCGATCGATCACATTTATATTTCTCTTGATCTCTTTTAAGTAATAATATATGTAATTATGATTATCACAAAGACAGTCATAATTGGTCGACTAGTGAATACAAAAACACAATGTGATTCTCCAAATTCGATCTTCCTCTTTCCTTCAAACTCTCAATTTCAGTTCAGCTTGCTTTTCTAGAAATGCCCCATTAGATCGAATCAACTCATGACCATTGGCAACATCCTAAAATAGCAAACACTAAATAGAAATCTTGAGAATAAGTAAGAGTTCTGAGGGCATTAAAATTGAGGAACTCTTTTCCTCAAGAGTCTCACACGGTATAAAAGTTAAGATCAAACTTTTGCCACTCTTATTGGTCGTCTCATGCATATGTAGTATGAAATACATATTACGGTATTAACTCATTTCCCATTGAGCGTATGTCTACACCTTCAATACCGTACAGATGATAGTTCAGACATACCCAATGTCTAACTTGAGTTCACGTATCTACTCATTCACAAAATTCATCAGAACTCACATCTGGCATCTTAGATAGATAAAGTAAAATATGTGGGGTATTTTACTTTCGGACATAATACATATTATGTCATCATCTTAACACTTAGTTAAGGCGACATATGTATTTTAAGCTTGAGCTCTCAATTATCACCTAGATAATAAGCTTAAAAACAGTCTCATCTCTATTTATCACACAGTAAATAGAGGCGATTACCGGTGTGAATGGGCCAATCTTATATATGTCCGATATACTTTCTCAACTTAAGGTAATGCACTGAGCATTAAGATGCATAAAGATCAAACAAAGATTCATAAGCATTAACAATGAAAAACAAAAGTTCATAAATGTGAACAACTCAGGAAAATTACAATCCAGTACATCAGACTCTACGCAATCTTAGAATTTTTACATGACCACAAAATACATCTCTAGGTATCGGCTTTGTCATAAGATCTGCTATCATTATATGCGTAGATATGTACTGTAAGTTCACATCATTTCGTCCAACCATATCTTTAACAGAGTTATACTTGGTATCTATATGTTTGGTCTTACCGTGATATTTTGGATATTTGGTGTACGCTATAGCTGCTTGGCTATCACAGTTAATCAATAATGGATTTACAGTTTTCTCAATAACACCTAAATAATCCAAAAATCTCTTAAGCCAAACTCCTTCTTGTACCGCTACTAATAATGCCACGAACTCAGCTTCCATCGTGGACAAGGCTATACACGTTTGTTTCTTACTGCTCCAACATAAGGCGCCATTATTTAGTAAGAAAAAAAAGCTATAGGTAGATTTCCTTTCATTTAAATCTCCTCCATAATCAACATCAAAATAGCCTTAGAGTCGCAAATCATTTCTTTGATAACTCAGTGTATAATCAACAGTTCCCTTTAGATACCTCAATATTCTCTTAACGGCCTTCCAATGTGCTTGACCTGGGTTGGATTGGTATCTATTCACCATTCCAACTGCAAAACATATGTCAGGTCTTGTACACATCATAGCGTACATCAAGCTCCCAACAGCACTAGCATATGGAACATGTTTCATTTGTTCCTTCTCTTGTGGAGTCCTTGGACATAGTCTATGGCTCAATCCTTTCACCTTTTGCAATAGGAGTGTCTATAGGTTTACAATCTTGCATACGAAATCGTTCAAGAACCTTATTTATATATGTTTCTTGCAAAAGAGACAACGATATTTTCGAACGATCTCTTGAAATCTTAATTCCAAGAATGTATGCAACCTCACTCATATCTTTCATCTCAAAGTTGGAAGACAACCAACTCTTGACAGTATTAGCAAACTCCATATTGCTTCCGGCAATCGGTATATCATCAACATATAATGATATGATCACAAATTGATCCTTGGATCTTTTGATATATACACAATGATCATCATCAATCATTGTAAAATCATATGCCATTATGGCATTATGAAAACGTATATACAATTGTCTCGATGACTGCTTAAGACCATATATCGATCTCAAAAGTTGACATACCTTTTTCTTCTTGGCCTTTCACTATGAAACCAGCAGGTTGTTCCATATATATTTCTTCCTCTAATTCTCTATTGAGGGAAGCAGTCTTTACATCTATTTGATGTAACTCAAGATCCATACTAGCCACTATTGCCAGAATAATGCGAATCGAGGTAAATCTCACTATAGGACAAAATGTACCTTCATAATCAATTCATTCCTGTTGATTATACCCCTTCGCCACAAGGCGAGCCTTATGCCTTTCTATCGAGCCATCAGCTTTTCGCTTTATTTTGAGAACCCACTCGTTCCCAATAACTTTGCGTCCTTTTAGAAGATCAACCAATTCCCAAACTTGGTTTGATTTCATTAACTCAATTTCCTCTTCTATTGCATGAACCATTTTTTCCTTACTAGGGTAATTCAAAGCCTCATTAATATTTCTTGGCTCATCCTTATTTTGCGGAGCAATCATAAAAGTTTCCCCTTTAATGTCAAAACGTCGACGGGGAATACTTTGGCGACTTATTCGCCGTATGGGAGATTGTATATTTTGCACACCATTTCCCATTATGCTCCCACTTGGATTAGATAATGATGATGTCGTCTTATCATGTGGTTGTAATTGAGAATGAGTTGAATTCAATTCATCACTTCTCATATTACTCCCACTTGGACGAACTCTACTAATATCATTATCTTGATCCAAGGTTTCAAATAGAGAATAATCTTCTCTTATTTCGCCCTTTTTAAGAAATTCATCATCTAAGAATGTGACATCTCGTGATTCAAATTCAGTTATACTCCAACTTTCCTATTCACCTATGAACACATACCCTTTCGAGTGTTCGGAGTATCTTATGAAAATACTATTCTTTCCTCTATGACCCAATTTCCCAAACTTGTGAGAGGACTCATGAGTATAGGCAGCACAACCCCATGGCTTAAGAAAACTTAAGTCCGGTTTTCTACTTGTCCATAACTCATATGAAGTGAAAATAACTTATTTGGAAGGCACCCGATTAAGTATATAAGCAGCAGTTAACAACGCATCACTCCAAAAAGTAATAGGTAAATTAGCATGCGCCATCATGGACCTAACCATTTCTAGTAGGGTTCTATATCTTCTTTCCACAACACCATTTTGTTGAGGAGTATATGGAATAGACAACTGTCTTTCTATTCATTTTTCATCACATAATTTTCTAAACTCATCAAATAAATATTCTCGACGTCGATCGGATCTCAATGCTTTTATTTTTTTGTCTAATTGATTTTCTACCAAGTTCATAAACTTTTTGAAACAACTTAATGCTCCAGGTTTATGCGAAATCAAATAAGCATATCCAAATCGAATATAATCATCTATAAAAGTGATGAAATAAACAGCCCCATGCCTTCTTCTCACATTCATTGAACCACAAATGTCAGAATAGATTAAATGCAGAGGAAATTTAGCTCTTTTACCTTTTCCAAATGGTTTCCTTATCGTTTTCCCTTCTAGGCAATACTTACATATGGGCAAATCGACTTTTTCAATGTTACCCAACAAGCCCTTTTTGACTAGTCTATTCATACGTTGTTGGCCAATATGACCAAGTCTAGCATGCCACATATTCACATCATTATCATATGACTTAGGAGACGTAAGAAGGGAATAACAAACATTTGCATTAACATAGTCAATATCTAATACAATGAAACCATCCTGAAAATAACCACAACCATAGTAATTTGTATCCAAAAACAAATCCATACCTCTATTATGGAAGTTCATATTGAAACCTAGTTTAACCAACACTAAAACAAACACTAAATTTCAATGAATCTCTGGAGCATATAGAACATCATGTAGGAACGAAGTGCGTTCGCCATGCATGTTCAATTGGCAGGTGCCAATTCCTTTACTTCAGCTCTGGAGTTGTTTCCCACATGGATTCACTTAGTTCCAGTTGGTATTCGTCGGAATTCCACGAAGGATTCTCTATCCTTCGCTACATGGTATGTCACTCATGAATCTACATTCCACAAAGGATTAGACTCAATTAAGAACATAGAACTCGACACAAAAGTAAAGTTCTGAAAAGTACAAGGGGTATATTCCTTCTTTGGCTCACAACAATCGCGAGCATAGTGACCATTCTTATCACAGTTGTAACACTTCACCCTTATAAGCTTCTTCATTCGAGGACGCTTTCCTCTTTCATGTTTGTTAAACTTAGGTTTCTTCCCTGAATGACCTGCTTCCTTGTTGGAGAAATCTTTCCAGATGGATTTTATTTTGAAAGATGACGCGCATCCTCAAATATTTTAATTATGGATCGTTTCATTGCTCCCAACTCGAGGAAAGGAACGAGTCTAAGGAGAAATCTTTCGAGGATGTTTCTTTCGGTCTAAGTCTGGATGTTCGGAGACCGTCGGTTTAAAGTCGAAGACTTTGTTCTCTCGAGACTCAAGACCCAAGACTCAAGACTCAAGACTCAAGACTTAAGACTCAAGACTCAAGACTTAAGTCTATTCTCACCGATAGTCTTTCTAATCCGTGACGAAGGAAATCCAAAGCCGAGGTATATGGTTGAGGATTCGATCCTATCCTCTGGAATAGATTTCTTTGGTTGGATAATCATTTCGGATTCTTTAAATTCTTATCTAAGATCGATTGAAGATCCGATGGTCAACGAAATAATCTTGGTATGTTCTATTCTTGGAAACCAAGATCCCGATTGTATGGGCGAACGGGATTGATGGGCTATCATCGATTCCTTAAATAGCTCGGATGATCTTCTTGATTGATTCCGTCCAACGGGTAGATTGGAGGAATTCCTTTGGTAAGTGCCAACGGCTATGATGGCATAAAGGAGTATAAAAAGAAGACGTTCTAGTTGTTTTGAGTGTGTGATCGATAGAAAAATTCCGAGTCGAAGAACCTTGATTGTTAGTTGAGACTATTCGAGCGAAATTGTATACACGAGAGTGTTTGTACTTGGTGATACCTTGAGTGAGTGTGGTAGATCATCTACGCCGAGAAATCAAGGAAGATCAACACTGTAACATCTCTTTGTTCATAGTGGAATCCAGCCAATTGGCTGTCAGTGCAGAAGAGTGGACGTAGGCTTGAATCAAGCCGAACCACTATAAACCGAGTGTTCAATTCTCTCTTTCCCTTACTCAGTCTTGCGATTAATTTTTAACTGTTGCAAATCCTTTAACTGTTTAAATATTGCACAATCTTAAAGGAAATTGTTTTAAACCTATTCACCCCCCCTCTAGGTTCTCATACTAGCTATATCAATTGGTATCAGAGCCCGTGTTCTTACTTTGTTTGAAGTGTTTTACTTCAGAGTAAAAGATCCATGGCTAGTATGCTAGCACCAGGGCTGATGGAAGGGCAAAGTAATACCAGACCACCCTACTTTGATGGAAATGATTACAACATCTGGAAGAACAAGATGAAAGCTTTCCTACGATCCAAGGATCCTCTCGGAATGGGATGTTGTGGAAAGAGGAATCACTCCTACTCTGTTGCATCGATCTCTAAAGAGGGAAAGAAACTGTTGATGCCAGCGGAATGCCTCAAGAAGAAATAAACAAGAGACAAGCACTCGATGCAAAACAATTTATTCTTTATATTGTGCCTTGTCACCCAACTCGAATATAACAGAATATCTTCTTGTGTTACAGCAAAAGAAGTCTGGGATAGATTACATATCACTTATGAAGGGACAGACCGAGTGAAGGAGACTAGAATTAACATTCTCCTTGGTCAATATGAAGCCTTCAAAATGAAACCAGGAGAATCTATAACTGACATGTTTAGTCGTTTTACAGATATTGTCAATGGTCTTGAGAACCAAGGACAAAAAATTTCTGATCCCATGAAGGTGAACAAGCTTCTGCGTGGACTCTCCAAGGATTGGAATCATATAAAGACTTCAATAAGAGAGACGCAAAGAATCATGCCATTATCTGTAGACGAGCTGATTGGAACTCTTCAGTCTTATGAAGTGGAACGAATTAATGAAGACGAAGATCCAAGAGGTAAGAAATCTATTGCACTAAAATCAAATGATGATTCTGATGATGCAGATTCTGAAGATGATATGGATGATGAGGAGCTTGCACTCATGATAAGAAGATTCAGAAAACTAAAGAAAAGGCGAAGGTTCATCCCAAAGAAACAAAGTTTTCGAGACAACAGACCAAGTCTCGTTGATGATGAGGAACCAAACAAAGATGTAGTTTGCTTCGAATGTAAAAAGAAGGGACACATCGGACCCAACTGTCCTTTCTTCGAAAAAGAAAAGAGGGAAAAGCTGAGAAGTCTCGAAAAGCTCTTAAAGCCGAAACTTGGAGCGATACGAGTGTGAAGAGAGTGATGAGGAATATGCCAACATATGTTTGATGGCACAATCGGACTCGGACTCAATCGGATCGAGACTCGATGGAATTTGAGGTAAGTGATTACAAAATCCTGTCAAAGTCTCTAAATACATTGATGAATTATGCTTCAGTCTTAAGACTTCTCTCAAAAAGATTTCCGAACTTAAAAAGGAAAACTCAGTTTTAAAACAAAAGGAAAACATTTTGGAAGAAAAAGTGGAAAGTTTAAACTTGAATGTTTCTACCCTTAAAGAGAATGAAGAAAAACTTTCAAAAGAAAATGCTTTCTTAAAAACTGATTTATCAAATATTTCAAAGAAATTTTCAATAGGGTCGGAAAAACTTGAAAAAGTTCTTTCAAATCAAAGACCCTACTTCAATAAGTCGGGTCTAGGTATGACAGCTGAGACAATCCCTTTGATTGATTTTCCGAAAGTAAAAGAAAGAATTAAGAAAAGACCTTCGAGAGAGGCTTATAAAAATCATTTCAAGAAAGTTTTTGTAAAGTCTGTAGGTCGAAATGCCTTAAGGTGTTCAAAGTGTAACAGTCAAGATCATTTTGAAAAAGAGTGTCCTATGGTTTGGAAGCCTGTTAAGAGAGTATGGCCTAATAATGCTCATCCTACTAACATCAAAGGACCCAAGAAAATTTGGGTACCAAAGAAAGCTTGAGACTTTATTTTGAATGCAGGTCTCTGTCAAAAAGAAGGTAAAGTGGTATCTTGACAGCGGATGCTCAAGACACATGACAGGAGACTCAAATTGTTTCATAAAGCTTATTCAAGTAAATGGTGGAAAAGTTTCATTTGGAGGAAACGGCAAAGGAAGCATCGTGGGATTTGGAACTGTGAAAATTGGAAATCTCACAATAAGCAATGTCTCTCTAGTGGAAGGACTCAATTATAATCTTCTCAGCATTAGCCAATTGTGTGATACCGGTTTCAAGATCTCCTTTCAAGAAGGCATATGTTCTGGAATTAGTAAAGATTCGACTCAATCTTTCATGGGTCGAAGGCATGGAAACATCTACCTCCTTGATGTAAAACCAAATGAAGAACAATGCTTAATCTCAATTCAAGATGAAGCAGTTCTATGGCACAGAAAACTTGGCCATATCAACAAGAAGCAATTAGCCAAAATCTCTTCAAAGCAGCTTGTTCGAGGTCTACCTAAATTGCCATATCTAAAGTCTGACCTATGCACTCCATGCATTCTGGGAAAGCAGGTAAGAAATTCATTTAAGCAAATAAATCATGTATCTACTAATCATGTATTACAGTTGCTTCATATGGATCTCTTCGGACCAACAAGAACCCAGAGCATTGGAGGTAAGAAATATTGTCTAGTAATTATAGACGATTACTCTCGCTTTACTTGGGTATATTTTCTTGCAAACAAGTCAGAAACCTTTTCGTACTTTGAGAAGTTTGCTAAAAAGGTTCAAAATGAAAAAGGATGTGCTATTTCAAGTATAAGAACAAATCATGGAAGTGAATTTGAAAATCAAGATTTTACGAAATTTTGTGATAAATCTGGTTTTAATCACATGTTTTCCTCTCCGTATACTCCAGAGCAAAATGGAGTTGTGGAAAGAAAGAATAGATCTCTTCAAGAAATGGCTAGAACTCTTTTAATTGAAAGTAAAATTTCTTCACGATTTTGGGCTGAAGTCAAGTCTTTTCAACAAAGCATGCTATATTATAAATAGAGTCTTTCTAAGACCTATTCTTGAGAAAACCCCTTATGAATTGTTCAAAGGTAAGAAGCCTATTGTTTCATACTTTCATGTATTTGGTTGCAAATGCTTTATTTTGAAAAATGCAAATGATCGAGTTGGTAAGTTTGAAGAAAGATCAGATGAAGGCATCTTCCTTGGATATTCTACATCAAGCAAAGCATACAGAGTCTATAACAAGAAAAGCCAGTCTGTGGAGGAATCAATGAATGTCAAATTCCAAGACTTCACACAAGATGAATCCAGCCAGATTCAACATGAAGAGTCTGAACCTGCTCAAGATCTTCCAAAGTCTTCAACTCAAGAAGCATCTCAGACTCAGGAAGTCCAACATCAAGATGCTCATGAAGATTCAAATAAAGAAAGAGATCATCAACCAAGCAAATCAACCAATAACTGGAAACACAAATCCAGTCATCCTAAAGATCTCATTATTGGCGAAATTAATGAAGGAATCCGCACCATATCAAAAAGACGTGAAGAATCTAGTGCTGTCGCTCTCATCTCTGAAATTGAACCAAAAAGCATAGAAGAAGCTTTATCTGATGAAAGCTGGATCGAAGCTATGCAAGAAGAGCTCAGACAGTTCAACATTAATGATGTCTGGGAATTGACGTCTAAACCAAAAGGTAAAACTTTATTGGAGCCAAGTGGGTGTTCGAAAACAAGATGAACGAAGAAGGAAAAGTCGTACGCAATAAAGCAAGACTCGTGGCCAAGGGATACACGCAAGAAGAAGGAATAGACTATGATGAGACTTACGCACCGTTGCAAGGTTAGAAGCTATTCGTCTATTACTTGCGTTTGCTTGTTACAAAAATTTCAGGTTATTCCAAATGGACGTCAAAAGTGCTTTCCTAAATGGATTTATCCAAGAGGAAGTTTATGTGGAACAACCGCCTGGATTTGAAGACCCAAAGAAGCCAGACTCAGTCTTCAGACTGAAAAAGGCTCTGTATGGTCTAAAGCAAGCACCTCGAGCTTGGTACGACAGACTAAGTAAGTTTTTATTACAGAACGGATTTGTCAAAGGTAAAGTAGACACTACTCTATTCATCAAAAAGGAAAACAAAAGCTTTTTACTCGTTCAAATATATGTTGATGACATTAT
Organism: Eucalyptus polyanthemos subsp. polyanthemos; assembly: GCA_017140185.1. Classification (NCBI taxonomy): domain Eukaryota; kingdom Viridiplantae; phylum Streptophyta; class Magnoliopsida; order Myrtales; family Myrtaceae; genus Eucalyptus; species Eucalyptus polyanthemos. The sequence goes on along the minus strand of CM029463.1, from coordinate 16,467,914 downwards.
TTTTGGATCCTCTAATGAAAGTCTTTGCAAGAAATTTTCTAAGTCTATGCGGGATGAGTTTGAAATGAGTATGATGGGAGAATTAACATTCTTTCTTGGCCTTCAAATAAAGCAATTGAAGGAAGGAACTTTTATCTTCAAGAAAAATATGCTAATGATCTTGTCAAAAGATTTGGATTGGAAAATTGCAAGAAGACCACATACCAATGTCATGCTCTCGAAGATAGACAAGGATGAAGAAGGGAAGAAAGTAGATCAAAAGCCGCATGTACGGGAGCATGATCGGTTCACTTCTTTATCTTACTCGCTTCTAGACCTGATATTTTGTTGAGTGTTTGCATCTGTGCTAGGTTTCAATCGGATCCTAGAGAATCACATCTCATTGCCGTGAAACGTATTATCAAATACGTTGCCTCTTCTTCAAGCATCGGTCTTTGGTATCCAAAGAGGGGAGACTTTAATCTTCTAGGATACTCGGATGCGAGATCTGGCCGGATGCGAGTCGATAGAAAGAGCACTTCGGAACTTGTCAACTCGCTTGGAAACAGGACGGTGTCTTGGTTCTCAAGGAAGCAAAGCACGTAGCTCTCTCAACGACGAAGCGAGTATGTAGCTCTTGGAAGCTGCTGTTCGCAAATTCTATGGATAAAACAACAGCTACAAGACTTTGGCATTGAAGACTCATGCACGAAATCAGATGTGACAACACCAGCGATCAATCTCACCAAAAATCCAATCCTTCATTCAAGAGCAAAGCATATTGAGATTCGACATCACTTCATTAGAGATCATATTCAAAATGGAGAAATCTCGATTCAATTTGTTGATTCAAAGAGTCAACTAGCGGATATATTCACAAAGCCTTTGGAGAAAAATCAATTCGACTTCATCCGCTCAAGACTCAACATTTTGAAGCTTGAAGAAGTTAAAGTCTAGAGACTCACCAACTCTAAGACTCTGACTTTAAATCATGAGACTCTTGGCTAAAGACTGTAAGTTGCTATTTTATCTAAAAGGTACGAATTCTCGTTTAGTTATCTAATCTCGAAAAGGTACGATCTTTTACAATTCGTGTGAAATTTGAAATTTTTTAGGAATTAATTTTGGTAGTTATTGATTTTGAAACGATATGTTCGTACACCTTCCTTGTACCGATTTAAACTTCTCTTTTCAAATCCGAGGTACATATATATATACAGTTTTCTTTTTTTCGCCCAAATCTTCAAAACCCTAAAAGACACTCTCCTCCCGATCTTGTTTCTACTCCTTGTTCATCGTCGAGAAAGTGGTCATTTTTTCTTGGGAAAAGCAAGTGAAGGAATCTTCCAATAGACAAAGGAAGATGTCGTCTTCGAGGAAATCATCAAGAATAGCAAGCAGGGGACCACAAAGAATGGAGAAGGGGCCGATTCATTTCGATCTTACAGAGGAAGAAGACTTATCAAGTCAGCGACAAAGTCCGATTCGCTCTCCTCCACGTCATTCAGCACCTCCTACCCCACAAGATGCAAGTCAACATCTGGAAGAAGAGATAATCGAGGAAGCCGACCCAGTAAGAGTCCAAAGACCCTCCTTTATCTATAAGCTTTATCGTGCGTTGAAAACCTCTGGTTCTCCGTTAAAATATATAGATGACTTCCTTAAGGACAAAAATTATGGAAATGAGTATCTTTTTCTGCGGAAAATGGAAGAATTGGGAGTTGCTCCGAAAGGAAGGGCAGAGGAGGCTCTTGCGAACATTCCCAGAGACCCTCGTTTGCCAGGACAAAATCTGATTGACGGGAACGATGACGACAAAATGTTCCTTGAATTTAAACCTAGAATGGGTGTGGCAGCAAAGGTGAAAGGAAATCGGATGGATTTGTTTAAATCCAAGGATCAGGAGAAAGTATATTTCAGGCTGTTGAAAAGAGGGGTGATAAACCCTAGAAGTGTCGATTTTGACTTCCTGGACTCCATCAACGTGAACTTAAGAGAAAAGTTGAATTTGCTTCAACTTGAGACTTTCTGCTCTGACTCTACAGACGGGTATGCTCAACTGACCGCTTATTTCTATTCAAATCTTAGCTTTTTGGATGCGAATAGGATTTCATTCAGTGTTCGAGATCAAGTCTACGTGGTAGATGTGAATATGTTGGCGGACATTGTTGGAATTGAACGGGGACGCTATCTCCCTATCAAAGTCTCACCTGCTCGTACTACTCTGGATCTTGTCAAAGATATGGATGTAGAGAAGAAAATTACCTACTCGAGGATGAAGGCTATCAACATCGTGCTTCATAAGATTGTGATCAACTGTCTCGGACCAAAGTCTACGTCAAAGACTTCGTGTCTCTTTACGAAGCAAAGTTGATGTATGCGATCAACTCGGGACGGAAGTTTTCTCTCCCGCACACTATTCTCTTCCATATGTACGAGCATTGTCAAAAGACAAAGGACAATTGCCTTATCCTGTCCGGTGACCAAGATCTTCAGACATCTGAACATTGAACCGCCGCATACTTTTTGTGTTCGACCGTGTGAAAAGATGGTGGTAGGGTTGAAAATGTTAATGAAGATGCGTCTGCAAGAACTCTCCAAGGCAATGGAGAAATTCAAAGTGAAATCTCCAGTCCAATCTGCTTCAAAAAGGAAAGGAAAGGAGGCCATGGGTGCTCCATCGAAAAAGAAGAAAAGAACTCTCATCCTTGAAGATGAAGATGAAGATGATGAAGATCCCTCCATCCAAGCTCTGATCAGACCAAGACGTTACGTGTCTCACCCGACGAACTTCAGCGGAAAGCGAGAGAAGAAGAAAAGCAGAACAGAGAAGAGGAAGAACAGAGAGAGAAGGAGAAAGAAGTTGAAGAAGGAGAAGGAGAAGGAGAAAAAGAAAAGTCTGCTGATAAATCTGGAGAGAAGGAAGATCAAAAGCATGATCATCACTCTTCCCCTTTCGATGTCCTAGAGACAGGGGGAGTTAGCGAGCAAGAGAGGTCTACACCTCATGCTGCTGTCAGTGAAGATCTAAGACAATCTCCAGAAGACCCAGAAGAAGTTCGGTCTCTCACTTGCACGAAGAAGGTGATGCATCGATTCCAAATCTGCGGACCATTCAAAAGCGCCATCGTACGCATACACATCATCGAGAAAGTCAATGCCGGTACACGAGACGGATGATTCTGCGGATCTTCGTAGCATCATGAATATTCTTCTCGGAAATGCGGAACCGGATATATGTTACGGATCGTGAAATCCAAGTTTTGAAGAATGCTGGACAAGCATCTTCGATCTCTCGGAGGATAGACTCAAAGACCTCGCTCGCAACTTCAAGCCAATGCCAAGGGAGAAGAGGTAGCTCATCTGAGAGAAGACCTGAAGAAGCTCGAAGGAGTAGTCCAGTCCATTGGGGATTTCCAGATCGTGCGCATTCCCAAGCGAGACATGACTCCTTTCTCACCCTTTTCAATGCGACAAAAAGGGGAGAAAACCAATTTGAACAAACATCATCTTTTAAAAACTTTGACTTTTGTGGTTATGTTTATTTTTGAGTATGACTTGAGAACTTGAACTTGGATGTGAATTTGACTGAATTGATTGTGGATTGTGATGCTTGACAATGGTTGCATTTATTCAAGTGTTGTTATATGGTGTTTCTCATGAAAGACTAACCAATTTTCTGTGGATGCAGAGTCTGGTTGTTTTATTAATCTTTATGAGTTAGCCATATTGCTTGAGAAGTGTTTTGCAAGTCAAAGATGTTCAAATCTTCAAGTACTTGACTGAATTGATTTTTGTGATGCATCATTTATTCAAGTGTTGTTATATGGTGTTTCTCAGAAAGACTAACTTTTCTGTGGATGCAGATTAATCTTTATGAGTTAGCCATATTGCTTGAGAAATGTTTTGCTGTTCAAATCTTCAAGAAAGTTTTTGTCACCATCAAAAAGGGGGAGATTGTTGGAGAAATCTTTCGAATATTTTGAAGTCGACAAAACTTTGTTCTCTAAGTCTGGATGTTCGGAAGACCGTCAAGACTCAAGACTTTGTTCTCTCGAGACTCAAGACTCAAGACTCAGACTTAAGTCTATTCTCAAGACTCAAGACTTAAGTCTATTCTCACCGACGTCTTTCTAATCCAAAGGACGAAGGAAATCCAAAGCCGAGGTATATGGTTGAGGATTCGATCCTATCCTCCTGGAATAGATTCTTTGGTTGGATAATCATTTCGGATTCTTTAATTCTTATCTAAGATCGATTGAAGATCCGATGGTCAACGAAATAATCTTGGTATGTTCTATTCTTGGAAACCAAGATCCCGATTGTATGGGCGAACAGATTGATGGGCTATCATCGATTCCTTAAATAGCTCGGATGATCTTCTTGATTGATTCCGTCCAACGGGTAGATTGGAGGAATTCCTTTGGTAAGTGCCAACGGCTATGATGGCATAAAGGAGTATAAAAAGAAGACGTTCTAGTTGTTTTGAGTGTGTGATCGATAGAAAAATTCCGAGTCGAAGAACCTTGATTGTTAGTTGAGACTATTCGAGCGAAATTGTATACACGAGAGTGTTTGTACTTGGTGATACCTTGAGTGAGTGTGGTAGATCATCTACGCCAAGAAATCAAGGAAGATCAACACCGTAACATCTCTTTGTTCATAGTGGAATCCAGCCAATTGGCTGTCGGTGCGGAAAAAGAGTGGACGTAGGCTTGAATCAAGCCGAACCACTATAAACCGAGTGTTCAATTCTCTCTTTCCCTTACTCGGTCTTGCGATTAATTTTTAACTGTTGCAAATCCTTTAACTGTTTAAATATTGCACAATCTTAAAGGAAATTGTTTTAAACCTATTCACCCCCCCTCTAGGTTCTCATACTAGCTATATCAGTCACTACTTGCACTTGCTGCTCATCAGTGAGGACATGGCCAACATTTTTAGCTCATTAATCATGTTTGACATCTTTCTAAGATGTTGCTTCATGATCTGACCATGAGGCTTCTTATAAGAGTCAAACCTAATAGTGAACTGCCTCAGTCTAGTCACCGAAGTATGACCAAATCTCGCTGCCAATGCTTCCCACATTTTATTGGCATTGTCAAAACGCCTAAACTCTCGCATGACGTCATTTTCCATGCTACTCAGCAACGTGATGTGAGCAAGAGAGTTCTTTCTTTTCCATGCAGCAAATGCTTCCTTATCTTTCTTGTGCTGTACAATGTTTCCTTCTTCAGGTTCTACCATGGTCAGGTTTAGAGCTTCTAGTGCCTCTTACTCTTCCAGCACATATTGGATTTTCATGTGCCATATTTCATAGTTGTCACCATTGAGCTTTGACCTTTATTCAGCTCGGCAACTATGCTCTTTATGGCTAAAGCCATTGGTCTAAACACATCAGATATATATGCACGAATAATTAATGCCTACCATTTATGCATCCCTTTTGCACAGACCCATCATATTAATGAATAATTTCAAGTGAGATTTTGGAATCAAAAAGTCACTATGTTTCCAATCATCCTCCAAAAATCCTAACTTAAAACTATCATTAATATAATTGTCTTATGCAAAATAAATTCTATGAAACTACAAAAACTTCTATGAACTACCCACAGCAACCAACAATAACAAAAAGCAAATAATATTTGACATCCAATAGAATAATAATACTTTCACATAATACAACTAACATATTGGTTACTACATCAACAACAATCAGGTAGTAAACATTACATAAGATGTCCACAAAGCACACTTAACAAAGATCAGCCAATACATCCAACATCAAGTTAGTACACAAACTGGGAAAGATCCTCTTTTGTTCAATTTCTTGATCTTTTCCCTTGTAACAATCCAGTAATATTCATTTACAAAATCCATCACAATTTTCCTATATGAAGCAGCTCTGTTGACATCCCATATGCGATTCAACACTCCTTGCCATTCTGGTGTTCATGAAAAATCGCACCATCTCATACTCTGGCATAGGACGACCATTCCATATAACATTTTGAATTTTCCCGTTGACTTCAAGAACGTGATCAATTAAGTCATCACTCTCCCATCGATGATCAGTTAACTCAGCTATCAACTTAAAAAGCTTTTTCTTTTGTTCATCGGCAATTGCGCGAATAGGTGTGCGCAACCTAAGGGGAGGTATTATTCCTGCAACAAATGCAGAACAAATAAGGAATCACATATAATCCACATAAACTTAATTGAAAAAGAAACACATTCTTTTCCTCCTTTTTTTTTTTGTCAACGGTCAACAGTCGTCGGTTAACGATCAATGGGTCAACGGGTCAACGGTCAGGTCACCGGTTGTCGAATCGTTCGAACTAGACGGGCCGGTCGGACGAACCGACCCGGCACGTGCCTCGCACGTGCGAGCAATCGATCGAATCTCGGGTCGGGTCGCGTCTCGGGTCGGGTCGGGTCGCCGTTGGGTCGGGTCGGGTCGGGTCGGGTCGGGTCGGGTCGCCAGCCGGTGACCGGCCGACCAATGGTCACCAGCGATGATGTTAGCACGTGTCGATTCACCGACTGGCACTTGCCAGTTCGCCGGTCGGCGGCGCGCACGTGCCGATTCGCTGACCGGCGTGTGGCGCCCACACGCAACGACTTCTGGCCACGCGTGTGGGCGTGTCCGGTGTCTCCTAGCGGTGCACGACCCGTCGATGGACTCGTCTCGACGGGCTCTTTCACCCTATGCCTTCATAAATTGATTTCGACTTACAGAAACTCGAAAAAAACTGATGAACAATGCTCGGGTGTCGGGATTTTTCGCCCCGATCCATGTCAGCCGATTATTTTCGCGAAAAATCAATCAAAAAAAATGAAAGGGGTCGGGAAAACATAAACCTAGCTCTAATACCAATGTTAGGATTGTCGGATTCCCAAAAAACCGGATTCAACACTAAATCGAACCCCTAAAACGAATGCGGAAGACGAGCCCGGGAAAAACAACACGTATCACCGATCCTAAAGCACACAACGGAATCGAGCGTATCTTGTTAGCCACAGATTAAACACCAACGCCAATAAGAGGTAGAGAAAAACGATCATGTTCGATCCGATGACGTCGATTGGCCTTGAAGGGAAGACGGCGTCGCCTTAAGCTTTTGGTTTTCTTTTGAAGGGAGAGAGGAGAGACGAACGTACGTTGAAAATGCCAAAAGGTGTCTTCGTCTTTCTCTTTCCTCCCTTATATACGTTCCCTCAAAAATAGAAACGTACCCCTTCATCGTATCCCTCCATCCATGGGCCCTAATCCTGTGGGCCGGGCTTTCAGGCCCAACATAGGCGGATGGGCCTTAAGCCCATCACATAAAACCATCACAAAGTAAACAATCTATTACCCAAATCCAATCGTATTAGTCCAACTAGCCCAAGACATCATGTGCTTGGGGCTTATAAAGTCTTTGTTCGACACCGACTCGGTCCCTCAAACAGCCAAATAAAAATATAATTTACATTTGATTTATCTACTTCAGTTTTAATTGATGTCTCTTAGGGTTTCTAAGGATGATGGAGAATTTTATGGGTCCGATTCATTTATTGAAAATGGGGTTTCTTGATGATGCTCTAATACTGAATTTGCATATCACATGCTGTCAGTATTAAATAATAATTTAGCTTAAGAATCAAACTGCATCTCTCTCTCTCTCTCTCTCTCTCTCTCTCTCTCTCTCTCTCTCTCTCACGCAAAAAGATTGAAGTTTCAGTGGGCTTTGGACGACGTGGCATGGCCCACTTGGACCTGCTTCCTGTGGCAAGTGGGGGTGAGGCCCACGATACCCTATGTGTGCATGTAAAAAAATAGAGTGATAATTCATCCTCAACGTTTAGATATTAGCTTTATTTGCTTAAACCTAATAGACTTGATTCAGACCTATTATGCAAAATAGTTTAGCACAATATCACTTATTGCATTCCCCAGTTCATGGTCATGCATACGATGCGAGTTGATAGGTTCGTACTCATTTTAAGCCAATTGTGTCACTCGATTTTCAATCCAATGTCTCATAGTTGACTTTTTTACAAGCTGAACATTTGACTTTCAGCAACTCTCCCTCTCGAAGCATTCCGAGTTCAAACTATATGACTTTTTTACAAGCTGAACATTTGACTTTCAGCAACTCTCCCTCTCGAAGCATTCCGAGTTCAAACTATAAAAAATGAAATATCAAGTGTGGTGAATACTTCACAAGTGAACCAAAACTTGACTGCGAGATATATCTCTTCCATTTCTTTTTTGACGCATTATTTGAGGTTATAGAGTCTTAGCTTGGGCGTGATTGATCAAATAATAGTATAACATTAATCTTACGAGAAAGGTGAATTCTATATCAGAATATGATCACATATGTAGCGAGTGTGGGATTTTTAAGGTAATGCCTCAAGGAGGCAGTCATGCCGATTGCCTCTTTCCATCCTTTTATTAATAATAAAAAAAAATAACACATGCCTATCATGCGGACATAAATTTGTTTTCATTCATTATGCAACTCTATACGTTAGTCTAGGTCTAGTTCTACTTTTATAAAGGACCGACACATCCAAGGGGGTGGTTGACCCTCGTTATCGAATTTCATTTTTTTTTAATTTTTTTATAAGGTACTCACTTGGCGCCACTTCTCCTAAAAAATCTAAGTTATGTCAACATTTTTATTCAAAAAAAAAAAAAACTGAACGGAGCTTTCAACCAAAAAAACAAAAAAACTAGACGGAGCTCATGAAATACTTACTGTTTAAAATAAACTCTCATATCTAAGGTCTCTCAATGGACGGACTACAAAAGCGGCGACTGGTAGCTGAGTGAGGCGTAAAAGAAGGAGAGATGGAGGAAGGGAGAGAGGTTTTCTAATGATTTTATATACTTGAGTGTAATGTTCACCCAAAATTTAAAAAAGAGCCAGCAATCGGACGCCGCACCCGATCAGGGATAGCTGAAAAACAACACCGCAAGCTAATTTTGATCCTTGCGAAACCATACTCCAATGGTAATCTTTCCCGCTTTTCTTTGCAAAAATACAAACAATTAAAGACCAAATCGAAAGTAGCTCTGCACGCTTGGATCTGCGACTCATTCCAATGTAAGCAGACCAAAATATTTCCCAAGAGAAAGTTCGAAAGACACATACTAAAGCACTTTCCTCTTCATTTGCTTCTGTCAGCAGGCTTGTACTCTTCAACTCGTCGAGATGATGCGGTCAAAGACTGCGAACTGAAATTTTTAAAAACTTTTTAAATATGTCCGATACGAGTATTATGCCAACTTGAATTATAGGCACTTCGAGGGATGTTCTTAAAAAATTTTGGCACTTAAGTAATCGATTAAAAGTTATGGTACTTCAATGCAGTTTTTTTAGAAATTATTGCACATGAGTGGTTGAAAAAAAAGTTATGATATTAAAATAAGCGTCATACGAAAGTATTGACACTTGTGATATCTTTATCCAAACCAAAATGTATGCAGCACATTCACATGAGTCACTTTTGACTGGCTTGTTTGTTAATTTCAAATTGGCTCGAGCTCCACCAAGCCCGAGTCTTGAGATCACTTCATCAGAAAGCCAGGTTCAGCTTCAATTTATTTCGCATGTGCATCCATGACATTTGTCATTCCTAATTATAATTTAAAATTAAGAAACATCTAAACAAACTGGGGAAGTTAGGATCCTAGTAAACTGAAGCTCGAGTCGGTGCTTGATTATTGATGATGCCTTTTATTTCTTGATGGCTTTGTGAAAAGATGGGTGAGTTGCTCGAAGAAACTATTGTATTACTCTCATTTAGCTACCAAATCAAGTGTAATTTACTACGACGGTGCATCATGTGCAGTGCAGTCAATGCGCTCCCAGACCTCAAACGGAGTTCATCAAATAAATGGAGTATATATCTTCCACAGTGATTCCTTCCAACTTGAACCAAGCAACTTAACATATTCATCCTTCCACATACTAGAGAAGGTCAAAACCAAGCAACTTAACATGTTCATCCTTCCACATACTAGAGAAGGTCAAAAGAGGAAAACGTTAAGTTAAATACTAAAAAACACATTCTGTTTATTACTTGAAATGGAAGCTCTTCTATCCATCTGATAACACAAAGCACTTCTTCAAAGTCGGGCAAGTTTCTCCACCTCTCTTACTCTTCTGGTACACATGCACAATATAATCATTAATGGTTTTAAGCAAGATAAGATGCAAGAAATAGCTTACCTGCTAAACAAGCTCCTATCCGCGTTGTTGAATTGTTCTTTTGAACCAAAGCATGGTGATCATTGTTATCACCGAGAATTCCTCGACAGCCCTGTCCATCGCTCGAAAGTAAGAGATCCTCCAAGATCGCTTGAAATGCAAGATGCTACAAAATCCCAGAAATCCTACTGTAAACCCAGGTCCTAATCCTGCATAAAACCAATCATGGATATCCAAATTGCCTCCGCTAGGCCTATCTCCTCTTGAATTATCACCGTTGTGCCCATCCCTGCTGGGTGGCTCATCTCCAGGACATATCTTCGAAAGAGGAACCCCACATAGTCCATTGTTGCCACGATAAACAGATTCATCATCCACAGTGCGCAGATGGTTGCCGGATGGAATACGGCCAGAGAGTTTGTTGAAGGACAGATTCAAATGACTAAGGAAGTCCATGTTGGATATGCTTGGAGGGATGGTACCTGACAATTTGTTTCTGGAAAGATCAAGAGATTCCAAGTGTTTTAGGTCACCGATGTTTGAGGGGATGTGACCACTTAAATTATTCTGAGAGAGATTCATATTTTGAAGTTCAACAAGCCTAGTAAACTCTTCTGGCAACTGCCCATCCAACATGTTCGCAGAAAGGTCAATTGAGAAGAATAATGAAATCACATCACCATAAATTTGGCTGGTTCCCTTTGTGTTAACCACAACATTGAGACCGAAAATATATGACCAGTCCTCATAATAAAGGGTGCTATCAACCATGGACAAGAATCCATCAATACAATTGGGAATGGGTCCAGAAATGTTATTCTGTGCTAGGCTCAAGAACCGAAGATAGCGAAGCTGGCAAAATTGTGGAGGAATGCCTCCAACAAAGTGATTTTTCTCTAAATTAATTATTGCCAATGATTGAGAATGTTTCCCAAATCGAGGTAACCTACCTATGAATTCATTGTCGCTGAGGTCAAAAAAAGTCATCTGTTGTAGATTCGACAAACAATTTGGGATTACTCCACTAAATCCATTCCTATGTAGGCTAAGAACTTGTAATTGCTGAAGATGGCACAAGGATTTCGAAATCTGACCATTCAACTTGTTATCCCCAAATACAAAAGTCCTCACCTTTTGTGATGCTCTCCAACATTGAGGAAGTCTCCCAGACAGCTGGTTTTTTGAGAGATTAATTTCAATCAAGTCATTCAACTTACACAATGAATTTGGTATACCACCGGTGAGATTATTACCCCAAAGTCTCAGTACTGTTAACCGTGGCATCTTGTCTCCGATGTCTTGGGGAACTTGGCCATTAAGCATGTTGCTTGAGATATCCAAATGTGTAATATTAGTGGAAATGTTGTAGAGCCAATCAGGAATGTCATCTAAGATGCTCACATTTGACATCATCAAACTGGTAATGTTTCTCTGTGTTTGAAGCCATTTTGGAAATTCAGGTCCCACTTTACAATCTGACAAATCTATCTCGCGAACTTGGAATGGCGGAACCCAGGTAGAGCTCACATTTAATATGAGCTCATTGGAAGAAATGTCTAAGCTGGTCAAGCTTCCGAGATTTTCAAAGTGAAGTTCGCTTAAAACTCCATACAAAAAATTATTGTGGACTTGGAGCTCCTTCAGATTCGATAGTTGCCCAATACTTTCTGGAATAATCCCACTCAATTTGTTATCATTCAGATGCAACTCTCTTAGAGATGATAGCTCCCCCAAATTGGCAGGAATAGAACCAGAAATTGAGTTCAATGAAAGATCCAGGAACTCTAGTTCTTTGAAATCTCCGAATTGATTTGGGAGGTCACCACTAAATTTATTGCCAGCAACATCAAAGATCTTCCACTTACTTCGGACACAACCGTGAGGACCATCTGAGATGACGGAGATACTCCCATTGAAGTAGTTACTGCTTAATTGTACCACTTGCAATTTGCAAAGATTGCTCATGTTTTTTGGAAATTCACCATGTAGCGAATCTAAAGACACGTCAAAGAAGGCAAGCCTTTGATTATTCTCAATGATTGCCGTGGGAAAAGGACCTTTGATATGAAAGTTGTCAGACAGATCAATATGTTCTAACTTGCTCAAGTTAAAGATCCATGGAGGAATAAAACTTAAATTATTGGACTCGATAGTGAGGAATCTAAGAGAGGTGAAATTGGCCTGCAAAGAGCTAGAAATATCTTGCAATTGGCAATTGCTCAATCCTAAAGATTGCAAAGATGAAAGCATGTTAATGGAACCAAACCAATCTTTGGCACTCGAAAGGCCAACACCAGACATGTGCAAGTATCTCAAAGAAGATAACTTTGACATCCAATCAAGATCGTTCGAGGTTAAATAACCTAGAACAATGTCATTACTAAGATCCAAGTACTGTAATTTGGAAAGGTTATTGAGCTGCCTAGGAATATCTCCGTTGAAGCCTGCATATGAGAGGTTGAGATACTCTAATTTTTGAAGAGAAGCAAAGAACATCGGGATTTTATGGGTTGAAAAGTTGTTGACGCTAAGATCCAGGTGCTTCAGATACTTCAGTTCAGTTAAAGAAGGAACTATGTTACCTCCCAACCTGCACTTATATGAAGGTTCAAGCATATCAATCTCTTCAATACATGGATTATGAAGATCGAGCTTTAGGACATGGCCTGTCTTCTCGTTACATTCAACTCCTTCCCACTTGCAACATTCCTCACCGGTCCATGATGACAAGCGTTTCCAAGGATCAGTAAGACCATGCTTGAACTTTAGAAGAGCTTCCCTCTCCACACCAATACAACTTACATTTGTCGAAGCAATGGAATGACTGAATTCGACAATTTGAGTGACAAAGATTGCCAACAAGAAGGTAGACACAAGGCCACCGCAAGACGCCATCGGTTCTTCAGGATCTAAGAACAAGTATTGCTTGGTCTTTGATTCACCAAAAAAAGAGTCACTATAATATATTGTTGGGGTCATTTCCTGATCACTATCAATCATGACTCGGTAGAGGATGACTCTTAACTTTCCAAGTCAATGACCTCCAAGACCCACCACACGGTCCGCCCATCAAAATTAATCCAAAACGGTAACATCTTTAATCTTTGTAAAATGGTTGAAGGAGGCCGACAAACAAAAGCGAAGAGCTTCCCCTTTTTTACCAATACAACTTACATTGGTTGAAGCGATGACCAAATTCAATTACTTGAATGACAAATATTGCTAATAAGAAGATAGTCACAACGCTGTCGCAAGACGGTTCTTTAGGATCTAAGAACAAGTATTGTTTGGTCTTTGATTCACCAAGAAAAGAGTCACTATAATATATTGTTGGAGTCATTTTTTATCACTGTCAATCATGACTTGCCAGAGGATGACTCATTTTTCCATTTTTCCAAGGCAATGACTTTCAAGACCCACCGGTCCACCTATCAAAATCAATCCAAAACCTGTATCATCTTGAATCTTTGTAATAAGGTTAAAGGAGGACGACAAACAAAAGCGAAGAAAGAGGGACGCTAATGGCACTGTGTACCTCTAAAACTGGCTATTGTTAATGTATGATCTCCATAAATTAGTTATTGCAAGTGTCCACAATCCACCGCACCCTATTTTATCACAAAATGACCAGTATTATGAAATAGTAACTTTCATTTTTTCTAATAGAAAAAGGTAACCCTCCTTTCATTTAAGCAACATCTAGATTAGTGACCCATAGTATAATAAAAATGGAGATATATCCAAAAAAATCCTAATCCTATTGTATAAATACTAATTTAGTCATAAATTTGTCAATTTGGCTAATGTAGTCCTGAACCTTTTAATGAATTTCTAATATAGTCCATCCGGCTAATTTAGGTCGGAAATCATTTATGTGTCAGCTCAGTTAGCACCAACCATCTTACATGGTAAAGCCAGCAATTGATGTAGGAAGGTAATTTGAACGCCATAGTTTTGCAAAATTTTTAAATTTTCCATACTTTTGTCTTGTTCTTTTTTTTTTTTTTCTCTTTTTTACTCTTTATTTTCCTGTTGAACACTTGTATTCGTCTCCTTCAAAGTGGAGGAGACAATGAACACCAAATCGTCCTGAAGTTATATTTTTCCTTGAGACAATATAATCTTCATTGTCTCCCCGAATCACATCCATTGCTCTACCAATGTCAAGCCCGACGTCGTCTCGCTCGACGGCTGGGACTTCCTTGAGACTTACGCCAAGATCTGTGATGACGGCAAGCTTCATGTCACTGTGGGAGAGTTCAATGCATCGAGGCAGTCCCTTGGCTCCAGCTCCTTTTCCAGGTTAACCTCGAGGTCATCAAACTTCACAAGTGCTAAGATTTACACCATGAGCTCGTCTCAAAACACATTCTGGAAGCACACTGGCCGAAGGTGAGGGTTGCCGGCCATCACCAACATGCTAACGACCCTCAGTCGGTCCTTGCCGGCAGAGGGAAGAAGATAAATATTAGAGAAGAAAAGAGTAGGGGAAAAAAGAGAAAAAAAAAAAAAAAAAAAAAAAAAAAAAAATGAGAAAATAAGTTCAAAACTACGTCATTTCATCTAAGATTGTTCATATCAGATGCCGGTTGTGCCACTTAGGATGGACAATACTAATTGGATCGCCACATCAACGATTTCCATCCTAAATTGAGCGGATGGACTTCTTTGAAAAATTGTAAAAAGGTTTAGGATTACATTGACAATTAAAAATTTAAAACTAAAGTGAAATCCGTGTAATAGGTTTATAACTTTTTGGGTTATTTCTCGTTAAAAATACAAAGGAGAAATGCTATGAGGGCTTTTAGATCGGTGGGTCTTTGTCCTTGTTTTTAAAGGTTGTACATTTTAAAGAAGAAAATCTCTCCATTTGAATATCCCGTGAAATAGCACAATCGTATGAAAGAAAAGGCAAAAGTTTTTTAAATGAAAAGGAAGGAAAATCTTTGCAAAATTAAAACGTTTTAGGAAATTGATTCAAATGTTTATAGCATTCCATGCCAATTTGAAAATTTTATCTCTTCATTTGAATAACCAGTGAAATTGCACACTCAGTTTCTTTATTTAAAAAGAAACAAAGAAACAAGCAAAAGTATTTTATATGAAAAGGAAGGAAAATCTATGCAAAAAATTAAATCGTTTTAGGAAATCAAATTAAGGTTTAGCATTACATGCAATTTGAATGTTACGTTTTTGTTCATTATTTTTTTCTGTAAAATCTGTTCTGGATGCCAAATATCAATGATTTTATTGTTCTCGAATGTATCCTGATTTTTTGGCCAAATTACATGGGAAATCGATAGCCCAGCGGCGCCAGGTGGTCGGCAAAGTCGATAGCCTAGCAAGTGGAGTACTGGGTATCCAAAAAAAAAAAAGACTCTTAGATTTTTCATGTACTAGGTCTCATATATGCTATTGGTCTAGATAACTAATCTCATATCTACAATCAATTTTCCGCAATTATATGGCAATGAGAGGCTTTTTTACATGGGTAAGTGTCAAAAAATTATTGGTGAAAAAAAAAATGACCGGTGACTTTTTTTCTTAGATAACATGTTGCTATTTATTAATAATATCTATAAAATGACCAATTCTTTTACAATTTGCAAATTATCGGTTTTTGTTCTAACTAATTAACTTTTATATGCATGATTTAATAAAAGTTTCGAGTATATTAACTCTTCTATGAAACTTTCAACCTAAATTAAAGTAATCTACCAACTTTTGTCAAATTGAATTGCCAACTTGTTTGGAATTACCAACTTCCATTTGAGACCATGCTTGAACATAAGAAGAGCTACCCTCTCTGTACCAATATGGCTTACATTGGTCAAAGCTTTGGAATGACAAAACTCAATTACTCGAATGACAAAGATTGCCCATAAGAGGATAGACACAAAGCCAACGTAAGACGCCATAGATTCTTCAGGACTTGAGAACAAGTATTGCTTTAATCATGTGGATGACAGTCTTGATTCACCAAGCAAAGAGTGACTATAAATTGTTTTTCAGGTCATTTCTGATCACCGGCCATAATAACTTCCCAATGGACGACTCCAATTTTCAAAGTCATGCCTTCGGAGACCAGTCAAACGGTCAACCCATCAACATCAACCCTAAACGTATGTCATCCTTATTCTGTAACAACGATCAAAGGAGGACGACAAAAAAAAAAAAGTAAAGAAAAGAGATGATGCCTACAACCCTATTTACCTCTTAAGACTGGCAATTGTCAGTGTATATAAATTTGTCATTTTCAGACAAAATGAAGGTGGAAGCTCGATTCAGAGAAAAGCAATGGCATGACCAAACAAAAAATTAAAATCCAAGATGATAAGTGGTTGACATTTAATGCAAGGAGTTATTTGCATACAGAAGTCGGTGTCCGGTCGAAGCAACCTAGTTGGTAGTTGCCATAGTCGCCATGTATCGTGGATCAAGCGGTTGCCACCAAAACTGGAGAATTTCAAACAAAGTGTCTCAGAAATGGTTCAACTTCTCTTCAAGAACATTAAAGAGGCTTAGGCGTTGGAAGAAAACAAAGCCCCCGAGAGTTTATCCATTCAATTTCCTCGTACTCTCGCTTCTTGGTACATTGTAATTGCTATATTTTCCTTTTGATATAGTTTCATTTCAATGTCCTTTAAATTTTTTCCGATTTGCATTTCATTGCACTTAGATTCATAAATTCATCACTCCACCCATGTCTTGTTCGCACGCTTTGTGCTCGGTTGTGCAACCACAAAGTGATCTTGATCGCTTTCCAATCATCAAAAGCTCAGATTATCTTAGACTTACGTCAATCTTTGTCAACATCATTTTGGCACACCTAGGCATATATATTTTCATTGCAATTAAATAGCAATGAGAGGCTTGTTTACATAGGTACGTGTCAAAAAATTATTGGTGAAAAAAAAAAT
This sequence comes from Eucalyptus polyanthemos subsp. polyanthemos, assembly GCA_017140185.1. Lineage (NCBI taxonomy): Eukaryota > Viridiplantae > Streptophyta > Magnoliopsida > Myrtales > Myrtaceae > Eucalyptus > Eucalyptus polyanthemos. The sequence continues at coordinate 16,450,810 of CM029463.1, read as the reverse complement.
GATCGTTGACTTTTTTTTCTTAGATAACGTGTTGCTACTTATTAAAGTAGGAAGGAATATCTTTGCAAAATTAAATTGTTTTAGGAAATTGATTCAAATGGTTATAGCATTACATGCCAATTTGAAAATATTATCTCTCCATTTGAATAACCATTGAAATTGCACACTCGGTTTTTTATTTTTATTTTTTTTTTTAAAAAAAGCAAAAGTATTTTCTATGAAAAGGAAGGAAAATCTATGCAAAAAACTAAATCATTTTAGGAAATCGAATCAAATGGTTATAGCATTACATGCAATTTGAATGTTACTTCTTTTTTATTATTTTATTTTCTGTAAAAACTTTTCCGGATGCCAAAGATGAACGATTTTATGGTTCTCGAATGTATCCTGATTTTTTGGCCAAATTACATTGGAAGAAACTCTTAGATTATTCTTGTACTGGGTCTCATATATGCCATTTGGACTAAATAACTAATCTCATGTCTATAATCAATTTTCTGCAATTATATGGCAATGAGAGGCTTTTTCACATTGGCAAGTGTCAAAAAATTATTGGTGAAAAAAAAAAATGACCGGTGACTTTTTTCTTAGATAACGTGTTGCAATTTATTAAAAAAAATCTATAAAATGACCAATTCTTTTACAATTTGCAAATTATCGGTTTTTGTTCTAACTAATCAACTTTTATATGCATGATTTAATAAAATTTTTGAGTATATTAACTCTTATATGAAACTTTCAACCTAAATTAAAGTAATTTACCAACTTTTGTCAAATTGAATTGCCAACTTGTTTGGAATTACCAACTTCCATTTGAGACTATGCTTGAACATAAGAAGAGCTACCCTCTCTATACCAATATGGCTTACATTGGTCAAAGCTTTCGAATGACAAAACTCAATTAATGGACTGACAAAGATTGCCCATAAGAGGATAGACACAAAGCCAACCTAAGACACCATAAATTCTTTAGGACTTGAGAACAAGTGAAAGTACTAGTATGAACACCTAGAATGGGTGAATAGGTGTAAAAATAGATCCTGCAAAATGCAGTGAAAACCTTTACTTTTAACCTAAATTTGAATAATAACAAACTTTTGAAACTTAGTCTGAAGAGCAACAAACTTTGAACGAGATCATACTTTAGCAGTCAAAGAGAACTACAAATAAAGGAGTTCATAGAAGAGAATAAGAACACAAGGTTTATAGTGGTTCGGCTTAGATCAAGCCTACATCCACTCTCCCACGCTAACAGCCTTCTAACTGGATTCTACTATGCAATCAACAAGATATTACAACTTTGAGTGCAAACACTTAGTGGTAGATCACACTATCTCACTAAGCCACTATTTTGGTATTTCTTTCACGATCACAAACATTTAAGCTCACCAAAGACAAGTGTATGAACAAAGGTCGCTCAGACTTTGGAATTATAAATTCTACATTATGTCTCTTACTTGCTCATCGATCATTGATCTCCTTAAATACTCCTTCACTTCCAAACTAGCCGTTGGACAGTATCTCGAGGATCGTCTTCTAATCTACTCATTGGACAAATTTGTATCTAGAAGATTTGGTAACCGTTGAGTGATAGAAGTAGAATCCCAAATTGATTCTGATCGCCCATACGAACATAATCTTGGTTTCCATAAGTAGAGCTTCTTCGCATAGAAAGTTCTTGTCTTCAAGATCCAATTGTTAATCAATTAGATTGAGTCAATCGAATCAATCTTGATGTAGAATCCAAATCAGATCACTAGCCGTTATATGTTTAGGGCTTGTGTTACATTCTGTCGAATCTAGATGTAAAGTTTGAGAACAATAAACTTTACAATCTAAGTCTAGACATATTCTGTTTCTAAACAAATTTAGCTTTAAGGTCTTGACACAGTCTGAATAAGTTCAGCTTCAGCATAGAATCAATCTTCTGGTTTTTCATTCACGTTCAGTCTGGAATTTGTCAGAGTAAGCAGACTTTTGATGTAGACCAGACTTTGACACTAAAGTCTAGCAATCTTTTGACTTTAACACAAAAGTCTGGAAATCTTCAGAATAGACTTTGGACATGTGCTACGTTCAGTCTTCTGGCCGTCTTCAGACTTTGACAATATCATTTACATGTTCTATCATCCGTATGGTCTATTACTTAACCATTAAACACGTTAGTAACTTTTGATTTATTTTGTCATCTTCAAAATATCATAAGGGATTTCCCTAACAACAAGTATTGCTTTAATCATGTGGATAACGGTCTTGATTCACCAAGGAAAGAGTGACTATAGATTGTTTTTCAGGTCATTTTCTGATCACCGGCCATAATGACTTCCCAATGGACGACTCCAATTTTCAAAGTCATGCCTTCGGAGACCAGTCAAACGGTCAACCCATCAAAGCCAACCCAAAACGTATGTCATCCTTATTCTGTAATAACGATCAAAGGAGGACGACGAACAAACAAAAAAAAAAGCAGTTACCTCTCAAGACCGGCAATTGTCAGTGTATATAAATTTGTCATTTTCACACAGAATGAAGGGGGGAGCTCAATTCAGGGAAAAGCAATGGCATGAACAAACAAAAAATTAAAAACCAAGATGATAAGTGGTTAACATTTAATGCAAGGAGTTATTTGCATACAGAAGTCGGTGCCCGGTCGAAGCAACCTGGTTGCCATAGTGGCCATGTGTCATTGATCAAGGGGTTGCCACCAAAACTGGAGAATTTCAAACAAAGTGTCACAGAAATGGTTCAACTTCTCTTCAAGAACATTAAAGAGGCTTAGGCGTTGGAAGAAAACAAAGCCCCCGAGAGTTTATCCATTCAATTTCCTCGTATTTTCGCTTCTTGGTACATTGTAACTGCTACATTTCCTTTTAATATATTTTCATTTCAATATCCTTTAATTTTTTTGAGATTTTCATTTCATTGCACTTAGATTCGTAAATTCATCACCCCACCCATGTCCCGTTCGAATGCTTTGTGCTCGGCTGTGCAACCACGGAGCGATCTTGATTGTTTTCCAATCATCGGAATCTCATATTATCTTAGACTTATGTCAATCTTTGTCAACATCATTTTGGCACACCCAGGCATATATATTTTCATTGCAATTATATAGCAATGAGAGGCTTTTTTACATTGGCACGTGTCAAAAAATTATTGGTGAAAAAAAAATGATCGTTGACTTTTTTTCTTAGATAACGTGTTGCCAATTATTAAAAGGAAAATCTTTGCAAAATTAAAACGTTTTAGGAAATTGATTCAAATGGTTATAGCATTACATGCCAATTTGAAAATTTATCTCTCAATTTGAATAACCATTGAAATTGCACAGTCGGTTTTTTATTTTAAAAAAAAAAAAGAGATAAGCAAAAGTATTTTATATGAAAAGGAAGGAAAATCTATGCAAAAAATTAAATTGTTTTAGGAAATCGAATCAAATGGTTATAGCATTACAAGCAATTTGAATGTTACGTTTTTTTATTATTTTTTCTGTAAAATTTTTCTGGATGCCAAATATCAATGATTTTATTGTTCTCGAATGTATCCTGATTTTTTGGCCAAATTACATTGGAAGAAACTCTTGGAGATTATTCTTGTTTTTCATGTACTGGGTCTCATATATGCTATTTGGTCTAAATAACTAATCTCATATCTACAATCAATTTTCTGCAATTATATGGCAATGAGAGGCTTTTTTACATGGGTAAGTGTCAAAAAATTATTGGTGAAAAAAAAATGACCGGTGACTTTTTTTCTTAGATAACATGTTGCTATTTATTAATAATATCTATAAAATGACCAATTCTTTTACAATTTGCAAATTATCGGTTTTTGTTCTAACTAATTAACTTTTATATGCATGATTTAATAAAATTTTCGAGTATATTAACTCTTCTATGAAACTTTCAACCTAAATTAAAGTAATCTACCAACTTTTGTCAAATTGAATTGCCAATTTGTTTGGAATTACCAACTTCCATTTGAGACCATGCTTGAACATAAGAAGAGCCACCCTCTCTGTACCAATATGGCTTACATTGGTCAAAGCTTTGGAATGACAAAACTCAATTACTCGAATGACAAAGATTGCCCATAAGAGGATAGACACAAAGCCAACGTAAGACGCCATAGATTCTTCAGGACTTGAGAACAAGTATTGCTTTAATCGTGTGGATAACGGTCTTGATTCACCAAGGAAAGAGTGACTATAAATTGTTTTTCAGGTCATTTTCTGATCACCGGCCATAATGACTTCCCAATGGACGACTCCAATTTTCAAAGTCATGCCTTCGGAGACCAGTCAAACGATCAACCCATCAACATCAACCCTAAACGCGTGTCATCCTTATTCTGTATTAACGATCAAAGGAGGACGACGAACAAACAAACAAACAAACAAAAAAAGCAGTTACCTCTCAAGACCGGCAATTGTCAGTGTATATAAATTTGTCATTTTCAGACAAGATGAAGGTGGAAGCTCGATTCAGAGAAAAGCAATGGCATGACCAAACAAAAAATTAAAAACCAAGATGATAAGTGGTTCACATTTAATGCGAGGAGTTATTTGCATACGGAAGTCGGTGTCCGCTCGAAGCAACCTGGTTGCCACAGTGGCCACGTATCATGGATCAAGCGGCTGCCACCAAAACTGGAGAATTTCAAGCAAAGTGTCACTGAAAGGTTCGACTTCTCTTTAAGAACATTAAAGAGGCTTAGGCATTGGAAGAAAACAAAGCCCCCGAGAGTTTATCCATTCATGTCCTCGTATTTTCACTTCTTGGTACATTGGGAAAATTGTCCAAAAAATCCTAAACTTATTGCAGTTTTGCTAATTCAATCCTAAACCTTTCAATCTTGCCGATTGAGTCCTAAACCTTTTGTCCATTTGCCAATTGAGTCCATGACCAATTTTAGCTGGAAAATGCTGACGTGGACGCCGGTGGTGCCACGTAGGACGGCCGGTGCTGAAGTGGATAATTTTTAATAATATTTTAATATTTTTTTGGATTTTCTATTTTGTTCCTTTTTTTTTTTTCCTTTTTGGCTTTTTCCTTGACCTTTTCCGATGGCCAACCACCAACCACAGGCAACGGCCGGCCACTGGCCACAGCCCGCCGGCTAGCCTCGCCCGCCACAGGCGAGGCCTGACTAGGCGACGGCGACGCCAAGCGAGGCGACCCTGGCCATAGCGAGGGCTAGCCTCGCCAGATCTAGCGAGGGGAGCCCTCGCCGGGGGTCGCCCTCGCCCAGGTGAGCGTCGGCCTCGCCCCTAGCCGAGCGGGCTACAACTGGCCATCGGCCACAAGCCGACGCCCGGCCAACTAGGCGAGGGCTAGCCTCGCCAGATCCAGTCTAGGCGAGGCCAATGCTCGCCTAAGCGAGGGAGAGCCTCGGCGAGGGCTCCCCTCGCCCGCCACAAGCGAGACCTAGCCTGGCGACAGCGACACCAAGCGAGGCCGCCCTGGCCCCAGCAAGGGCCAACCTCACCAAATCTAGTGAGGGGAGACCTCGCCGAGGGTCGCCCTCACCCAGGCGAGCCTCGGCCTCGCCCCCGACCCTCACCCGGATCCAAGGCAACCTCACCCGACCAAGGCGGCCTCGCCCGCACGGTCGCCGGCCGGGCCTTGCCTATGGTGGGTGAGTCCAACCAGCAGGTTGTGGCCGGTGGCCGACCATGGGAAAAGTCCAAGGAAAAAAAAAGGAAAAAATATTTAGAAAAATCAAAAAATATTTTAAATATTATTAAAAAGTATCCACGTTAGCGCTAGCAGTCCTATGTGGCACCGCCGGCATCCACATCAGCATTTTCCGGCCAAAATTGGCCGGATGGACTCAATTGGCATACTGACGAAAGGTTTAGGACTCAATCGACAAGATTGAAAGGTTTATAACTCAATTGGCAAAATTGCAATAGGTTTAGGACTTTTTGTACAATTTTCCCGGTACATTGTAATTGCTACATTTCCTTTTAATATATTTTCATTTCAATATCCTTTAATTTTTTTTAGATTTTCATTTCATTGCACTTAGATTCGTAAATTCATCACTCCACCCATGTCCCATTCGCATGCTTTGTGCTCGGCTGTGCAGCCACAAAGCGATCTTGATCGTTTTCCAATCATCGGAATCTCATATTATCTTACACTTATGTCAATCTTTGTCAACATCATTTTGGCACACCCAGGCATATATATTTTCATTGCAATTATATAGCAATGAGAGGCTTTTTTACATTGGTACGTGTCAAAAAATTATTGGTGAAAAAAAAATGATCGTTGACTTTTTCTCTTAGATTTTTTTTTTTTTGGACAAGACTTTTTCTCTTAGATAACGTGTTGCTATTTATTAAAGAAGGAAGGAAAATCTTTGCAAAATTAAATTTTTGTAGGAAATTGATTCAAATGGTTATAGCATTACATGCCAATTTGAAAATATTATCTCTCCATTTGAATAACCATTGAAATTGAACACTCAGTATTTTATTTTTAAAAAAAAAAGAAAAAAAAGTATTTTTACGAAAAGGAAGGAAAATCTATGCAAAAAACTAAATCGTTTTAGGAAATCGAATCAAATGGTTATAGCATTACATGCAATTTGAGTGTTACTTTTTTATTTTTTTTTCTGTAAAAACTTTTCCGGATGCCAAATATCAACGATTTTATTGTTCTCAAATGTATCCTGATTTTTTGGCCAAATTACATTGGAAGAAACTCTTAGATTTTTCTTGTACTGGGTCTCATATATGCCATTTGGACTAAATAACTAATCTCATATCTATAATCAATTTTCTGCAATTATATGGCAATGAGAGGCTTTTTTACATTGGCAAGTGTCAAAAAAATATTGGTGAAAAAAAAAATGACCGGTGACGTTTTTTCCTAGATAACGTGTTGCTATTTATTAATAATATCTATAAAATGACCAATTCTTTTACAATTTGCAAATTATCGGTTTTTGTTCTAACTAATCAACTTTTATATGCATGATTTAATAAAATTTTCGAGTATATTAACTCTTATATGAAACTATCAACCTAAATTAAAGTAATTTACCAACTTTTGTCAAATTGAATTGCCAATTTGTTTGGAATTACCAACTTCCATTTGAGACCATGCTTGAACATAAGAAGAGCTACCCTCTCTGTACCAATATGGCTTACATTGGTCAAAGCTTTGGAATGACAAAACTCAATTCCTCGAATGACAAAAATTGCCCATAAGAGGATAGACACAAAGCCAACGTAAGACGCCACAGATTCTTCAGGACTTGAGAACAAGTATTGCTTTAATCATGTGGATAACGGTCTTGATTCACCAAGGAAAGAGTGACTATAAATTGTTTTTCAGGTCATTTTCTGATCACCGGCCATAATAACTTTTTAATGTACGACTCCAATTTTCAAAGTCGTGCCTTCGGAGACCTGTCAAACGGTCAACCCATCAAAATCAACCCAAAATGTATGTCATCCTTATTCTGTAGTGACGATCAAAGGAAGACGACCAAAAAAAAAAGAGGAAAGATAGGATGCTTACGACACTATTTACCTCTTAAGACTGGCAATTGTCGGTGCATATAAATTTGTCATTTTCAGACAAAATGAAGGTGGGAGCTCGATTCAGAGTAAAGCAATGGCATGAACAAACATTAAAAACCAAGATGATAAGTGGTTGACATTTAATGCGAGGAGTTATTTGCATACAGAAGTCGGTGTCCGCTCGAAGCAACCTGGTTGCCACAGCGGCCATGTATCATGGATCAAGCGGCTGCCACCAAAACTGGAGAATTTCAAGCAAAGTGTCACTGAAAGGTTCGACTTCTCTTTAAGAACATTAAAAAGAGGCTTAGGCATTGGAAGAAAACAAAGCCCCCGAGAGTTTATCCATTCAATTTCCTCGTATTTTCGCTTCTTTGTACATTTTAACTCCTATAATTTCCTTTTAATATATTTTCATTTCCATATTCTTCAATTTTTTTGCAATTTGCATTTCATTGCACTTATATTCGTAGATTCATCACTCCATCAATGTCTCGTTTGCATGTTTTGTGTTTGAGTGTGCAATCACGGAGCAATCTTGATCACTTTCTAATCATCAGAAGTTCATATTATCTTAGACTTACATCGATCTTTGTCAACATTGTTTTGGCAAACACAGGCAAATATATTTTCACTAACAGAGAGCAAGTGGTTGGGGAGGGAAGCCCCCGGGGGCACTTACTATTAGTTTTGTGGGCATGTGCGTTCTTTTATTGAGATTAATGTATTCCAGTTACATGAAAGGTGCTATTATCATGTAAGACATTTATTACATAGAAATTTAAGTGATTTATCATTGTTTCTTACTTAGAAGATATTGTTCTATGTTGTTATTTTACACAGCAATTATAATATGTTATAAAATAATATCGTTTACACTATTTGAAAGGACTTCCTACTTTTATGGAATCTCAATCATTTTATTTCTTCCTCAGCTATCCTCAATTACTTGTTTTACAAATAGTACATCCAAAAACAAATACGTAAATTTATAATTTTATGCCGCCTCTCATATATTTCAATTTTTGAATTCGAATCTTTACTATTCTAAGATAACCTTCCAAAAGAAAATTTTCAAATCTTCAAATAACGTTCTCTTTACATATGCACGTATGTGTACAATTTATTTGCATTTTTTCTTTTTATCACTCTCTATGCAATGTATGATTTTTTTAATTTTTTTTTCTATCAATTTCATGTACTCAAATATTTTTTTCATAGGATGGTTTTACGTAATCTTTCAAATGTCTCATCCTTGCGTACACGTAACACGAGTGCTCGTTTGCTAGTTTTATATAAATGAAAGAATGGCGTGAGAAAAGAAAAATGAACTCCCAGCATCGCAATATGTTTATCACATTCTCTCAGAGCCCAACTTGCAATTCGATTATAACGGGCTTAGTTGAGCCCAACATCATCTTCGTACGTCAAACTACTAATCAAAATTAGCAAAATGCCCTCTTGACTCCGCATCGTTGGTCTTTTGGTGGACTCGGATTTATCGAACCGAAAACATATACACCACATTTTTTTTTTTTTTGGTCGAATAAAGATTTCTTTCATTACTTCGTAGGAACAATACGAGGACATTTACCCAAGTCCAAACATAAAAGAGATGTAAGACAGTGAGAAGGATTAGACAGCCAGTTTGTTGCAAGGGAATCATCTCGGCAAGCCTTCATGATCCAATACACGGCCCGATTTGTTTCTCGTGGACAAACGGCGACAGACACTCCAAGTAAAGAGCCCAGCTTTTGTTGACAATCTGCCACCACCGACTGAACAGCCCATGGAACTTCAACCCGGCCCAGGATAGCATTTCCTGCTGTTGAGTTGTCGGTCACTAGCTGAACCAGAACTGCTGTACTTGTTTGACTCTGTTCATTGAACTAAGAACTTCCGTTCGTGTCTTCTCCACGAAGTGCAGCCCTTCCTTTAGAGCTAGGGTTTCCACGACAAGGGCGGACGGAGCAAGGACTTTCTTGGCAAATCCACCCACAAGACGCCTGCGATGGTCTCTACAAATCTCAGCAACCGCTCCCTATTTTGAGACGCAACATCAAGACCCATCCACATTTAATTTCAACGAGCCTGTTGGCAGTGGTATCCACTCCTCCTTTAGCAAACCTTCCCTTTCATTTTGGTTCTGTGTTGCAGTACTGGAGCTTCATTTTCTATAGAGTTCAAGATCATAACTGGCTTCCTCCACAATTTTGTATGGTTTTAGTCTGCTAGATCTAAAAACTCATGAATTTCTTGCTTTCCATATCGACGTTATGAGCTAGAGTGTATAAGTTGATGTTGATAACACTTGACACATAATTGAGAGTGACCCATCACACCTTACATGATTCCCCCAACTCGATCCTCATTTGTTTTTTATTAGCGTTAGTCGAAACCCAAATCCATCTTTGTCCCCCCCCCCCTAAGTGGGTTTCATTTGAATTGGTCAAGGGAATTTGTTTTTTTATATATATTTTATCTTTTTCGTCCTTCCTGACAGTTTCTTGTTAAAATGAAATGCTATACAATTCACATATTCTTACCTACATACATTTGATGCTAATACTAAAGTTTTTTGCACATGTGCAAAAGCATTTGGAACTTGTTAGGAAGATTTTTTTTTAATATGATTTACATTTTAAAGTTGGACAAGACAATCATTTTTGGGGACAATGTTGTTTTCCACTCCGCCAAGTTATTTACCCTTTCGTCTTCTCCTTAAGTTTCCATTTCACATGTAATTTAAGAAAAAGTTGATAAATTTAACTGATACATACATTAATACCCATGGCTGTACAAAGCCATACCTATTAAGATCTCTTAAAATAATCTTGCCAACATAGACGCATGTGCATTTAAACATAGATTTAGATTAATGTGTTGAGAGAAAGATAAAATTCAAGGAAGTGAATAAATTTACGAAAGATTCAAACTAATTGTCAGATAAGGGAAATTTGAATTCGATTTTGCAAAATAAAACATTGGTGGGATAAGTCGGTAAGGTTGGATCAATTTGGTTACAACCCATTATCATAAAAATAAAAAAAAAATGCTAACAACAAGAATGCGCTTTTCAAAGAATTCTACGGAAGTTTGTTGAAACAGGACATGCTATAGGATCGATTTATCATCATTCTCATATATATTTTAAAAAATTTATAATCCTAAATATTCTTACATGAATTATCAATTTTCTTATATTATGATGAGAATGCTGTATTTTAATATTTATAAGTGAAATATCTCGTTTCTATGATCACCCAAGGAAAAGCCTCAAACCTCCCCTAGTTGACACTGACTGTGGGGTTATGAGATTGCCTCGATTAGCCTTTACTTCTTTCTTAATTCGTCAGAAAGCTGCTAAAAATGATCGATCCAAACCCAATGTTTTAGCCTATTGGGATTTCCAAACATTTGCAGAGAAGGCTAATGATTCAAGATATTTCGATGTCACCTGGAATGCACTTTGTCTTGTTAAACTTTTCAACCTTTCACTGTTGGGAGAACATCTCACGATACTTGTTTGTCTTGATATAATTGGCTGACTTCATTCCACATTTACAGGTTTTCATGACGAGAGTTCAGAAGACTACATTGTATTATCAGGGTAGTTTGACTCTTGAAATCTATTCATACCGGAGGCAATGGCGAAAAGTGAAGACACCTCAAAGCCAAATAATGATTTCGTCCATGACTATCGTTCTTACAATTACCTTTCAAGTCCTTACTCTTAAAGAATTAAAGTAGATACATAGTACTTCTTTTCTGTATTAATTTCCTGTTGCATCCTTGAAAGGGTACTCAAGAAACGTACTTCATCTCGCAAGGTTGGAACTTCAATCAGTTCCCTTATATTGATATCATATTTTGCCAAAAAAAACAATGTCCAACCCCTTTACTTATGGAGCTTAGAAAGGATTGTTGTCCAATCACAATTGAGATTTTGAATAATGAGAGATCATTGAGTGACACATAAATATCAATTCAAGAGGATTGTTGTCACCAATGACATTTTCTCGGGAAAAGTACCAAAATAGTCATAAACATTTTATATTAGTACCGATTCAATTCTAAACTTTTTAATTGGATCAATTTAGTCCTAAATCTTTTCACATTGGTACCAATTCAATCTATCCAGCTAATTTAAGCCGGAAATTGTTGACATGGCCACCGACAATCTTATGTGGCGCCACGTGGACAAATTTAATATTTTTTTCAGATTTTTTAAATTCTTTTCCTTTTTTTCTCTTTTTTTTTTTTTTTCTTCTTAACCCTTGGCCGGCTAGGTCACCGGCCGGCCGACCATCGCCAGCCATAGGCCGATAGGGGTGAGGGGCCCCGCACCCTCCCGGCCAGCCGGCGAGGGCCGCCGTGCCTTCGCCGACCACAAGCGAGGGCGTTGGCCCCCACCCAAATCCAAGCGAGGGCCAAAACCCTCGCCCGTTGACAAGCGAGGGCGTGGCAGCCCTCGCTGGCCATAGGCGAGGTCACCGTGGCCCTTGCCTGGATCTAGGCAAGGGCTCGATGCCCTCATCAGCCACAAGTGAGGGCGTCGGCCTCCGCCTAGATCCAAGCGACGACCGAAACCCTCGCCTATTGGCCGACGAGGGCCTCTGCGCCCTCGTCGGCCACAGGCAAGGTCGCCGTGGCCCTCGCCTGGATCTAGGCGAGGGCCCGATGCCCTCGTCGGCCACGAGCGAGGGCTGCCGCGCCCTCGCCTATCGCCAATGAGGGCACAAAGGCCCTCACCGGCCAACGGGCAATGGTTTCGACCCTCGCCTAGATCTGGGCGGGGCCGAACCCTCGCTTGTGGCTAGCGAGGGCACGGCGGCCCTCGCCAGTGGCCGACAAGGGCACGGGGCCCCTCACCCCGACCGGCCTATGGCCGGCGATGGTCGACTGGTCGACAACCTAGCCGGCCAAGAGTTAATAAGAAAAGAAAAAAAAAAGGAAAAGAATTTAAAAAATCTGAAAAAAAATTAAATTTATCCATGTGGCGCCACATAAGACCGCCAATGGCCACGTCAGCAATTTCTAACTTAAATTAGCTGGATGGGCTAAATTGGGATCAATGTGAAAAGGTTTATGACTAAATTGATCCAATCAAAAAGTTTAAGACTAAATCGGTATTGATACAAAAGGTTTAGGACTATTTTGGTACTTTTCCCCATTTTCTCTAAGTGACTAAATGTAATTGCGTTATCTTTTTCTTCTTCTTTTTTTCAATAATTTTGAAAGTTTTGCCTCTAGTAATATTATTGAAGAGACACAGCACTTCAATATTAGACAAAGCATTGGGTTGCCAATCGTGAATTTCATCTGTAATACTTGCATATGACGTGTCTAATGTTGAAATAGTTCTCTACATTTGGAACTAGTTTGGGAATTCTGGTCTCACTTTGCAACTTGGACATGAGACTCTCTCGAATGTGGAAAGGAGAAGTGCAAGACACGCTAACATTTACAACAACTTCATTCAGGAAAACTGATAGCTTTGGTCTAGCTCTTGAAATTTGTAAATTGGATTTCGCTTTCAACTCCATTCAAAAATCAATGTCCATCGCCTCCAGATTGGATAGTCGGCCAACATTTTTTTAAAACGTTCCTGCTTAATTCGTTACCTTCAAGATGCCACTCTCTCAGAGATGTAGCTCCCCCATTGTAGAGGGAATAGGACTAGAAATTGAGTCCCAAGACATATCAAAAGATCATTTTGAAATTTCCAAATTGAATCGGTAGGTGACCACCGGAATTGTTATTAGAAACATCAGCATTCTTCAAGTTACTTCATCCACAAACCAAGGCACCGTCTTGGCGTCGGAAATCCACCCACTTGAATAACAAAAAGTAGCATAAGAGCATAAGATCGTAGAATCTCAAAGCTAGTTTAGGACGACCTAGCTCTTCGCAATTTCCCAACTTGGCTTTAGATGAATATTTTCCCCACTTGATGGCGCGATTACTGGTCACAACTAAGATCGGTGAAGGGTTCCGGATGTGTCTCTGGTGAGTATTAACGCCGGCAAAGGAGCTTCCACGAATTACTCGGCTAAAAATAAAACAAGTGTATATCAGAGCACAACCGGTGCAACTTTGAAAACAGAGACCGGTGGCGATGAGTGGTTCCGGACGACTTTTGGAGGCAGCGGCGAGGACTTGAAGACGAGAAAATTCTTCAATTTGGAGGAACTTTCGACCATCGTGCGAGTGGTGATGAGTGCTCTGCTCTCTGTTCTCTGGTTCTGTCGTGGCCTTAGCGTACGGTGGTCGGCGATGGAGGCTCGACGGTGGCTTTTGTGTGGACTGGAGTTGACTGAGGCAAGCGATGGTGATATTGATTGAATCGAAGTCGGGCACCGGAGAAAGACAGAGAACTTTCCCTTTCATTTCCGTCCATCGAAGAAATGAAGGATCGATCTCCATCGAGCTTCAATCATGGCCGTTCTTCTCGAATCAATTCTTGAGGCTAAAGTCTGCTCTCGTGAGGATATTCGTGCCGGTGAAATTATCCAAACCAGGGTTTAGATCGTGATTTTCAATTTATAAATAGATTATTAGTTGTGCGTTGTGCACATATGTTATTGTATTTTCAATGAAAGGGAGCCGTGAACGTCATGCGGAAGTGCGATGTGTGTCATGGATTTCAGTAAACAACCGGAGATGTCAATGTGATAATCAATCATATCATTGTGTAGTTAAATGATTAGAAACGTCATAAGAAGTGATTAGGAAAACTTTTTTTAGGGCTTTTCAAAATAATATAACCTTGATGGTGATAGGATAATCTAACTTATGTATCGGATATTCTTTCTAACAAACGCATTCAACGTTATTTCCTTGATAAGAAATTCATATGACATATCTCACCGCATACTTAAAACAATAATAATTTGTCATTGCCCAATCTAGTTAAAATTTATATTGAAGATACTATCTAAACAACCTAGGGGAGTATGTATCCTAATACTCGGCCTCAAGTTGGTGTGTGAAAATCAATGATGCCTTTAAGTTCTTAATGGTTTTGTGAAAGGATTTGCGATTTGATCGGAGAAATCATCCATGATATTTATGCAATCTAAGTTTTATATATTGTGAGAGTGAGTTATACGTGTAGTGTGCTCAATACACTCCCGAATACCAAATGGGGTTGATCAAAATAGGAGTGTATCTTCAACGGTAGTTCCTTCCACATTGGCTGGTCCATGCACGCAACTAAACATATTCATATTGTGACGCACTAGAAATTGACAAGAGAGGAAAAAGAAAAGTCGAAGGCTTAAAACACGTTCTGTTTATTGCTTTGAACGTATTTTCTTCCGTCCATCTAATAACCCGAAGCAGTTCTTCAAAGTAGGGTAAGTTTCTCCAGCTCTCTAACTCTTCCGGTACACATGCCCAAAATAATCAACAATGGCTTCAACCAAGATAAGATGCAAGAAATTGGTTAGCAAGAAGGGAGCAAGTATAACTTGATAAACAAGCTCCTTTTCATCGTCGAAATGTTCTCTTGAACCAAAGCATGGTGATCATCGTTGTCACTGAAAATTTCTCAATGGCCTTATCCATTGCTTGGAAGTAAGAGACCCTCCAAGATCCCTTGAAGTGCAGGACGCTACAGAATCCTAGAAATCCCACCGTAAAACCAGGTCCCAACCTGCATAGAACCATATTGCAGATATCCAAACTGCCTTCGCTAGGCTTATCTCCATTTGGAATTATCATTGTCGCGCCCATCACTACCGGGTGGCTCGTCTCCAAGACAAGTATACGGAATAGGAGTTCCACAGAGCTTGTCATTGCCACGATAAACAGATGTATCGTCCATGGTACGCAAATGGTTGCCAGATGGAATATGGAAGGGATATGCTTGAAGGACAAATTGAGATGACTAAGGAAGTCCAAGTTGGATATGCTCGAAGGGATGGTACCTAACAATTTGTTTCTAGATAGACCAAGAAATTCTAATCTTTTCAAGTCACCAATATTTGAGGAGATATATCCACTCAACTTAACCAAAGATAGGGTCAGATTTTGAAGTCTGACGAGCTTAATGAACTCTTTTGGTTTTTGCTCATCCAACATGTTTGCTGAAAGATCGATTATGTAGAAGTATTGAAGCATAATTCCATAGGTTTGGCTGGTTCCCTTTGTATTAACCATAACATCGACGCGGTTCATATAAAAATAAATCGCAAGACCATCCGCATTAACCATAGAGAAGATCCCGTCAAAACATTTAGGAATGGGTCCAGAAATGTTATTCTATGCTAGGCTCGAGAATTGGAGATATTTAAGTTGCCAATATTGGGGAGGAATGCCCCCAACAAAGCGATTTAGACCTGGTCGAGGACAAAAAGTCATGATTTTACAGCTTATATTTAAGTAATGAATTTAGAAATATGATTCTAATTTATTTATAAAATTTGACTTGTATAATAATGGATTTATATTAATGAATATCAGATTAAATTAATTGTGAATAAAGGGCTACTGCATTTAATACATTAAAGTAATCCAAGAATAGTAGATTAAATGAATTATGGATACTGAACTGCAAAAACCATTTATTGAAGTAGTAATTTTAGATTGATTGATTATATTTTTACAATCAAATACAAAATAAATCAGATGATTCAATATGAAAATATTGTCCTTAAGAAAAACATGAGTTTAGTAAATGCATGGGTTACCAAACAAATAGACTAGCCTTCATTTCATTCCATTCCATTTCTTCCCGATTCAATTTGTCGTTCCATCTCATTCTATCATAACAAATGCAACATTAGATTATAGCGTAATTGGGCATGGCTAGTACACATGGCACAATCAAAAATTTTCACAATACTTGAGGTTCGAGGTATGGATCTATCATTTTACCTTAACCATGCCGTAATTTTGGAATGTCGTTTAGCAAGCATCTCAATTTGAGCATAAGTTTCACGCATTTACAACAATTCATACTAACTTAAGTATCGACAAGTTCTTTTGTAACGCCATGTAAAAAGTAGAGTTTCCATATTCGTGATTGGATTGACGTTCAAAAGAATTCAGATACAAAATCAACCCTCAATACACATGTTACTCGTGCAACAGAGAATGTGTGAGAATAATTTTACTGGCAGTGGACCGACCGAATAAAGCCTGGTATGGATGTATATATAACTCATCCTAGATTCAATATTCAATTCTCTGAATCTAATCGAGAGGATCGTATCCCTGTGCCTCAAGACCAAGAAAGTGCATGCTCAAGGAATTCAAGATACAATGCTAGGTTCAGAAAATACTAGCACTCAGAGAGAATGAGCTGAAAAACTATAGCTTAGCTTCGCTACGCAGATTGAAGAAAGAATCACCCCAATTCAAGGAGATGCTTGAGAAACAAGCAAATGCCAACAGAGAGAAAACAGAACAACATGCCCAGAACAGTGTCGAAAGAGACTGAGGCCTGATCGTTTTCCCACAGAATGACTAATTTCCAGGAGTCAATTCGTTTTACCCCTCCTCGGGTTTAATCTGAGAATCCAATGCCGAAGCATGCCGCTGCCGGCTTTACAGCTATGAGATTGCATATGGAAAACAGTAAATGAATTCTCGAGTATTATTATGAAGTGCATCGAAAGGGTATTTTCGCAATCGCAATGCGAATGCAACATCACCACCTATTTTCATGCCACGGCATTTCAAGATGGGAATGATACTGCAACCAGCGAAGCCAGGCATGCTTATGTTCCTCAGGACAAAACATCGGAGGATCAAATTAGTACTTGACATGCTGCTGCCGGCTTTACAGCTATGAGATTGCATATCGAAAACAGCAGATGAATTTTCCAAGTAACGACGATTTGGAAGCGGCATTGAAAGGGTAATTACACAATCGTGATGCAATTCTACATCACCCCCTCTTTTCATGCCGTGGCATTTCGAGATGGGAATGATTCTGCAACCAGCAAAGCAAGGCATGCTCATGTTGCTCAGGACAAAACATTGGAGGATCAAATTAGTACTTGACAACAGCATTTTTCTGTGACCATATTACTTTCATCCTCCCACTAAAGAACTCAATTTTGCAGTAACAAGTATGTAAGATGGTACATAGCCTTCACTCCTTAGGACAAAAGCTTTACTTACATTTGACTCGAGCTCTTATGGAGAACAGAAGAACAAAATCGCAAACCGTATGATACATATTCCGTTTATTGGCGAGTCGGATTCCTTTGAATCAGGCTCACCTATGAACTTGGCAAGCTTCCTGGCGCCGTCCTCTATCGGTTTCTGGACACCGGAACTGAGCAAAACACAGAGAAGAACAAGGCCAACTTGTTTCCTTTCTTCTCCTGCCGAGGCCAGACCAGACAGCCTTTCATAGAGGAAGAGCCAAGCTCCTGCTTCGGCCGTACTTCGAGAACAAGAACCTCCCGCTTGAGGAGAGCGACCTTGTTCTCGAGCTGGATCCACTCGCTAGTGATCTTCCGATCGTTGAACTGGAACTGCCCGTCGACCTCATCGGTTGCTTCTCGCAACTAGCATTCCTCTTGGGGACGATAGCAACGGCAATTCCCTGATTTTCTCCGGCCAATTCAGGACCAGACTTCCTTGAGGATCCTGATTCACCTCGAAGAGCATTCGCCACCGCAAGACTGATCTTCAACGCTGACAGAGAGTCCAAGGAAACGGATCTCCTCATCGGTTGCACCTCATTGCTCAAGTCCTCGATCCTCTTCCTTCCATCCTCCAAGTCCAATTCACCATCCTCCTCGGTCTCGCCCCTCGGTTCGGCAACCCTTTCCGCTTCCTCCCCAAACCATCATCGACCTCCTGAATTCCCATCTCCCCTGCAGAAGCAGAGCTCTCCACGTTCGGCCTCTCCGGCGGCAGAGCCTGCGCGGCGTTAGTGACGATAGGCGCACGGCACAGGGGGCAGTTGGTGTGCGATCGGAGCCAGGTATCGATACACGGGACATGGAAAGCGTGGTTGCACTTCGGCAGCAGCCTGAGAGTCTCGTCTTCCTGAAACTCGCTCAAGCAAACAGAGCACTCCGTCCCTTCGATCAGCCCCTCGCCCTTCTTGTACTTGCACGCCGTGATGGCGCTTATGACCGACGGAGGTAGTCCGACGGTGCGGATGTACCAGATCGGGTGGTCCAGGACCGGCCCCTGATCGTGGTCGAGGAACTCGTCGTGGACGACGCTCGTCTCCGGCTCCGCCCGCGGCGGTCCCCTGCCCCTCGGCCGCGGCCGGCCCGAATACCACCTCGCGTACACCGCGTAGCACACGACCAGGACGAAGAGCGCGGCGAGGGCGGCGAAGAGGGGGATCAAGACCGGCGACAGATGGTGGGATGTTTCCTCCGTACGTCGTCCAACGAGGGGTTCATCCTCCGGCGGCGACGGCGGCGGCAGAGGATGGGCGGAAACACGGGTTTGCAAACGTCAGGGCAGACGACCGAGCAGAACGGCAGGCAGAAGCCTGAGGTGTTCAGTTGAGCATGGCAGAAGCTTTGGCAGGCGTCTGGGGCGGTCATGTTGATCGGTTCGATAAAGAGCAGGCGCCTCAGATGGTGCAACGAGCCCATCATCGTGGAGGAGGAAGGGGTGGCTATGGAGGGTTCATGCAGGAGTTTGAAGAGAGAGAAAGGGCATGAACTTAGAGAGAGAGAGAGGGCTAGGGTTAGGTTGAAGTGGTCCTGGTTTGAGGAAGAAGAAGGAAGGATGAAGGGAGTAGGAGTAGGAGGAGGAGGAGGAGGAGGAGATGGACAGGCCAACCACCACCGAAGGAATAAAGTGGGGGAGGCGTTTTGCTGAAGCTTTGAACGTTGAAGAGGAAGGAGAACATGGGATGGGATGGAAAGAATATCAAACTCTTCTCTCTCATTTATTTATTATTGTCTTATCAGTTTCTTCTTTTCTCAGCCGCCTGTTGTTGACTGGTGGTTTGATTTTTGGGGACAGTCGCGGCTGAAACCGGGATTTAGTCCGCTTTTTTTTTTTTACTTTTTTTCATTTTCGGACGTGGCGGTCCAATCGCGAAGGTGCCTATCGTGTTTTCATAGTAATCACGAGTTTGAAATTGCGTGAAGCTGTCGAGCCAGATGTCCCGTGGAAGGTCCGACGCTCTTCGAGTAGGAATGTCGGTATGGCTGGAATCCACGAGCTCGGCCTTCTCGAGAATCTCGGATTTCAGGGAATTCCTCTAGGATCGTGACTTTAGTGACGGTAGGTATCATGCAAATCGAGAATCTCGACGCCATTTCTATAGGGAATTCCTCCATCAGGATCGTGACTTTAGTGACGGTAGGTATCATGCAAATCGAGATATTCATCTCTATAGTAACGTCCGAGTAAGATTGCCACGACCGATTATTGTTTTTAACTTATCAAAGGATTCAAATTTTCTACGTATTACTTTAAAAGGCTTATGAACCAACTTTTCGGTTTAGCAGTTTCTTCGAATTTCTAAAAAAGAAAGAAATGCAAAGATCTATATGTGTAGTCACTTGAAAACTTTTCATTTTATCTCCGAAGAATTAATCTTTTTTTCTAGGGGGAAAGATAAATTTGAGAAGGAAAAAAAAAAGTAATTCTTGAATTACGTGAGCTGCAAGATTGAATTATGCAGAGAACGACCAAAAGAAAAAGTAAAAGTCATTCTTGGACAGGCCCCTAGGTTTTATTTTTATTTTATTTTTTTGGACAATTTAAAAGTTATGAAAACTTTTTTCTCAAGTGTGAACAACTGGACCCCTAGGTATGATAAACGTACTCGTGCATTTTTGTCAATATGCAAATCCCGATTGCATAGCTGGACCCCGCAGAGGCTTGCCGAAACCGAGGGCGAAGCCAGTTGCGCGAAGAAACGTGACTTGACCTATCATATTTCCATTTAGTCTCTTCACGTGATGACCACGAATTTGTGAGTCTAGTATATAATTTAAATATTCTTAGAGATATAAATAATTCCATAAAATATCCCTTGGCGAGGGCAAGTTCAAGGGGTTGTTCATGGATTATATATATTAGCTTTTATTTGTTCTTATTTTAGATAATATTTTTTTAATCGATAATAATAGTAGATTAAATAATCGCTATAAAAAATAGCAAAGGCCCACAAATTTTTACATGAAAGAAATTGAATAAACGTCATGTACTTCAGGCACTATGTATGTTTGCTTTGTCTAATTTCTCATTTGATATCGAAGAAAGATCACGCGTGTTGTATGTGAATGGGGAAATAGTAGAAAAAATCAAATTTATAAAGAAAAAAAGAGCATGTAACTATTCTCTTTTTTCTGTATAACCATATAATGGTCAAAGAAAACAATTAAATTGATTTCAAATTTAGGATGTAAGATATTTATTTGATAATTTTGAAGAAATCAGTGGCCATTTTTAGACGTGAGGACACGTATGGGATTATAGTGAAAGTTGTGACTTTTTTTAGACAGAAAAAATTAGGGGTAAAATTGGAATTTGACCTAAATTTAAGGAGTTCTTTTCTAATAGAATTAAGCCAAGAAAGAGACAAGTACGATCATTTTTTATTTTTTGGAGTTTTTTCTAAAAAAACGAAGACTTATAGATGATAAGTTGTTTGGTTGACCAGATCTATGGCGAAATTTGAGTGGATTGGATTCACTTCACGATTGTTCACACTCATAAATGAAAACGACAGATCTCGCTAGCTGCCACTACCAAGCTCAGCTGCCCCAATTTATGATGGAAATTGAATGGGGAAGGTGCAAGGGCACAGACAAAGTCGATTGCCTTTGTCCTAGGTTGTGTGATGGGAGAATCTTGCCAACTAAGTCTGCGGGAAAATGATGACGTGATAGGAGATATTAGGATGAACAAAAATCGGATTACGGGTTTCTATTTTTCGCCATTCCCAACTGGAAACGAATGAAGGGTTTCTAACTTTCTATAGCCCGGCCTGTTGATTGGTAGGTTATGAGTACGGATATTATTTGCTTTTAATTTTAGTTGAATTTGCATTTCGACTGTCATTATAATTTATTGTTCATCAATTAGAGACATGTCGGCTACAACTTTTAGTCTAGTGACAAGCTACAGGGGTGGTACGATGACTACAGTTAGTAATTATGCGTGATTGATTCAAAAGAAAAGGAAAGGTCGGAGGGAGGAGATGAAATTTCTCTCAATTTAGTGATTGCTAGGTATAGGGTGCACATCCATATAATATAACCAAGTATCTACATACAATTTTTTATTAATTTTTGTAAGCATAAGCCTCAAAACTATCGGTGGGACTAAGCTCACAAAATTGAGACACGTATGATGTGTATATAATGATAAAGACACGTCGGGTATCTAGGTATAATTTTATATGAAATAAGACATTTGCAAAATGCTCGAGTCTTCCATCTCTGTCTCCCTCCAAACCCTAATATCAACCACTTGCCAAGATCACCCATCAACGACTACACCAAAATCACTGCAATTGACCACCACCGGCTACCACGAGCACATCGACCCTCATTCATGGCCCATCACTATAGTCCCCGTGCGGACCACCTGGGGCAACATGTTCAAGGGCAGAGCTCGGAGAGAGAATGGAGAGTCGTAGGATGTCTTGGCAATTCACATCTCTCTTTTAATTTCACTGTTTAAACCATACAAAAGAAGAGTTAATTTACTTAATTAAACTAAATAAAGTAATACTTGCTCTCGCCCTTTTGCATTGCAGTCGAACATCAATTACATCATAGTTTCATTCTTGTTGCTATCAACCACTGGTAAGTACTGACTTTGTCAAAAGATGGACAAAAAGCTAGGAAATCTATTTCCTCACGCATTCATTTGTTTAAATAAAGGAAGCATTATCTTATTGCCTTGCTGGTATGAAAAGGTTTTATTTTTTGGTCGACCGTAATACATTAATTATTACTTTATTTGCAGTTTCTGCATGATTTCCGATTTTACTATTATATCTCCGAAGAGATGATCTGTCAGCCACTCCAGTTGAAGCTTCGAGCACTATAGCTGTGGGACATGTGACTGTTGCCTATTCGAAATTGTTTAAGTAAAAATAAAGAACGTGGCAGTGGCAGGAAAGACAGTCGAAGTTTTGGGTTTTATATGCAGGTCAAGAAAACGTGAAATGATAAATTAAGGGCCAAGAACTGAAAAGTCTTAGAAGTGACATTCGAATAACTCTGATATAAAATAGGGATGGTAGATTCCCAAAATCTAAAAAAATGTAAACCGAACCTATGATTATTGGTTCCAAAAAATCGATACCATGAACCGGTCCAATTTTTGTTTTGTCCAAAAAAATAAGTTTTATTTAATCGTTGCACCATTTTACTATAAAAACATATATAAGTCAAGTGGTTATATTGTTTGTTCACGTTGAAGGTCATGGTTTGATTCTCCATGTGTGCAAAAGTATTTTCTTTATAACATGTTATCAATATTTACCACAAATAAAATCCTTTTACCATATTTGGGTCATTTATACCACGGAAATGGATTTTTTTTAGCATAATCCAACACGCATTTACTATGTGATTAGTCTTTTTTATATATATTTACCACGTGTTATAACCGTGTGTGATGCATTTTTCAATCGGTGAATGTTGAGACATCGATTCTTGGGGAGGTTCTAGATTTGTCGGTAGAACCGAACCCAATACTCATTGGGTATGGACACGCACATGAAATTGACTATTATGAATGGGTTTAGGAGCATATTTTGACATTTCAAACAATAAATGCATTCAGTCAAATATCAATATCTGTCGCATTTCATAACTAGTTGGATGCCACAAAAGAAAAAACCTAAAAAGAAATGGAAAAGAAAAAATTAGTCGGATGTCCACACATCATGCGGTGCACAACTATAATATTGTATTTGCGCGAAATTACTTTACATCTAGTTGGTTGCGTAATTTGTTTGGATATCGTTAGACACTTTGATTTTTAGTTGAGCCTGATGAGGAGGCAGCAAGATTGATCCTCCGTTTGGAGAGAACATTGAATCAACTTTTCATACTTCATAAACAAGCCCATAGGTATTTACTGAAAATGAAAAATTTTAAAAATATTTTTCAAAAATTGATCTTTTGTATCACTTACAAATTGTTACTAATAATGAAAATATTTTTTTACTAACTAATTATTTCAAATGACATAAACGATTATTCTTTAAAAAATAATTTCCAAATTCTTCATTTTCCGCAAAATAAACGCACTCTAAGTAGTCATCCACTGACCCCAATATAAAATTGAAATTATATGAATAATTTTGTTAATTTGTGTTAGATAAACCCAATTGCTTTGTCAAGTTAAAAGCTTAAGTAACACGGGAGAATTTGATGTTCTATATGGCTTCCATTGATGGATGTTGAGGAGGTTTTCTTTCAAAAGTCTCCAAGCCCTGAATCAGTAGTGACTTTAAAAGTAGGATGAAACAGAAAGGGCCTGAAAGGAGGAGCAAGCGATTCTAGTAGACTCGAATGTTAGGTGGCAGGCGAAAAATATCTGAGTCGGAGTCACTAGAAATCAAGAGAAATAAACAGTGATCAATTGTGAAGAATCATCTCGATTGTCATAAATTATTGAGTATATGCGCGCGTTTTTTTATTTTTTTATATGGCTGGAGGGAGTATTGGGTTTGCCTAACTAAAAATATAGATGACTAGTGTGCGGTGTCTGTATGTCCCATTTATTAAATTCAAGTTCTCACTATGGTGCGACACGCGTCAACTTCTTGTACTAGTGGAAAAAAGATATAGGGCCTGTTTCGCTTGCGACATTTGCCACACTTAGGTCGGGAAATTTTAAAAAAAGGAACTGATCTTTAGGAAATTTGAGTGGATTGGATTCACTTGAACGACTGTTCCCCCTTTAAATATAAAACGACAAGTTGCACTAGCCACCAGGCTCAACCACCCCAATTTATGATGAAATTGATGAAAGGTGCACGAGGACTGAGAAAGTCGATTGCCCTTACTTAGTCCACCCATGGAAAATCTTGGCAACCAAGTCTAGGGCCATATATATAACAGGAGATATTGACATAAAGAAAAATTATATAACGGATCATACTTTTCGCCGTACCTACCTCGAAATGGAGGAAGTTTTCCATGACCAACCCACCGGGTTATAATTATGGACATTATTTGCTTTCAATTTTAGTTCAAGGTATATTTGGATGATGTCTATAATTTAAGAACCTATCAAGAGAGACACGAATGATATCCACATCTTTTACCTTAGCTTGTCGACCCATGTCGCCATCTCTAGCAGAGCCAACCCCACCACTAACTTTCGTCATGCCTATCTCCTCTCTCCCTCTCGTACACACTTAGATTGAGCCTCGCATTTTGTGGATTGTCGCTAGCTTGATGATGACCGATGAGCTTGTTGCGAAGATGAGAGAGGGATAGAGAGAAACTTGTCACTAGGTTGTTAACAATGGTAGAGAAGAGAGATAGAGAGAGGCTTGATGTCGCGAGGGGCATCGAGCACGACGTTTGATGTTGGTATGACTTGGAACTTGATCCAATAACCAAGTATCTACATACTTTATTATCGACAAATTTCTAGTTAAAAATTCCATAGATATTGGAGAGAACAAACTCTCAAATTCAAGGGATGGAGGTGATGTGTTTATAGAGATCCAAGGCATGTCGAGTATCTACATGTCATTTTTAAATGAAATAGGACATTTGCAAAATGCTCAGCTCTTCTCTCTCACCCTACAAGCGATGAGGTTGGGCAATAGCAACAATCTGATGTTTGCCAAGATCTACCATCAACGACTGCACCATCAATCACTGCAATTAGCCACCACTGTCATTTCGTTGTTTGTAAAACCCTACATCGCTACTGGCCCCATGCGGACGACCGACGGCAAGGAGGGCGGCGCCTGAGAGAGAATACAGAGTGGCAAGGCATTGTGGCATCTTATGCCTATCTTTTGATTTTCAGTGTTAAACCATACAAAAGAAGAGTTAATCCTCATGCTAAACTACTGAAACTAACGATGCCGAACCCTAATTACATTATAATTTCATTTCGTTGCTAGACAACATAAATAAGGATGAGACGAGATGGAGCCCACGGTTGGAAAGAGAGGGGCCGGGTTTCACCACCTACAAGGGTCATCCCCGGTAGTCTCCATCCTGTGGAGCGCCAGCAAACATTCCTTTTCTTAACGTATCAATACTCGCACGTCCTGCACCCCTAATTGTATTTTAAATATTTTTCTTTTCCATAATACAAGAAATACCGACGATTTTATAGTAAATAAGGGCTTGACATTTTAAATCATTCTCACACCAGATTTTTCTTGAACGCCATTGAATGTGTGACAATTGTTCGGTATGACTTTGTCAAAAAAATGGACAAAAAGCTGTCAAATCTATTTCCTCACGCATTCATTTTCTAACATAAAGAAGGCATATGTCATTGCCATGCTGGTATGAAAGGGTTGCTTCAGTCAACTATAATCCTTTTTTTTTACAATTTGGAATTTCTGCATTATTTCAAATATTACTATTATATTACTGAAGAGATGACTCGTGGCTCTGAAGTTTTATATGCAGGTCAAGAAAATCATATATTATAAAATAAAGGCCAAGAACTTAAAAAGTCCTAAGTGACATCAAAATCGTCCAAGACACCATAATGTTGACTATTATGTATGGATTTAGGAACATGTTTTGAAATTTCAAAGAATAAATGCGATCGGTCAGATGTCAATATATGTGGCATTGTCTTAACTAGCTGGATGCGCGCGCGCGGAAAAAACACTAAAAAGAAACGAGAAGGCAAAAATAGTCGGATGCCCACATGATGTGCACAATTATAATATTGTCTGTGGGCGCAAAATTATTTCTATGTATAGTCGGTTGCCTAATTAATTTGATGTAATTTTGGTTATCTAATCTAGACACTTCGATTCTTAGTTGAGCTGGATGAGGAGGCAGAAAGATTGATAACATCGAATCAATTATTCATGCTTAATGACACTGCCTTACGTTAAGTACATAAAGTTGAAATTACATGTAAAAGTTTCATAATTTTGTTTTAAATTAAACCTATTACTTTGTGGAGTTAAAGGCTTAAATAATGATAGGAGAATTGAATGCTTTGTATAGCTTTTACCCAGGGGTTTCCTCCCGGACCTTTCATTTTCCTATACCACGCTCCCGTGTTTTTGGGGAGAAGGCGTTGCGAGGATCCAAGCTGTCCCCCTACCCCCATAAGGGGGTTGTGGACGGGAGAAGCAATGAGGTCAGAATCTTTTTCGAGGCCTGAACCCGCCTCTACCCGAACTTTCCCGATGGTCAGAGTCTTTTAAGATCCTGCTCAGGACCAACAGGAAAATTGAATGCTTTGTATAGCTTTCATTGATATCTTGTGAGTAGGTTTCTTTCAAATTCTCCGAGCCTTGAAGAAGGGTCAGATTCATGCAGCGGTAACATCGGAAGAAAAATGAAGTAGAGAGGACATGAAAGGAGGAGCGGACAATTCTAGTAAAATTTAATTCCAAGCGACAATTGAAAAATCTCGAGTTGGAGTCACTGAAAAACAAGAAAAATAGGTAGTGATCAACTGTGGAGGATCATCTTGATTGTTGTAAATTACGACAAGTATTCTCATTATACAAGTGTTTTTTCATGGAATTTTTCTGTAAAAGATTGATGTTTGAATGGCCGTTTGGCTTATCTAATTGATAATACATATAGATCAATTTATTGAATTACTGTGCGTAAGCATATAAGAAAATATCATATGAGAATAAGGGAAAGAAAAAAACAAATACAATCAAGTTCTAACTTTGGTGGGACACATGTCGACTTCTTGAGCTTAATGGGAAAAGACTGGATGATGATGAGCTTTTCCGTTGACGGAATGTATATGAAATTCGAGTGGATTGGATTCACTCAGAACGATCGTTCACCCCTCAAAAATGAAAACGACAAGTTGCACTAGCCACCAAGCTCAACCCCACCTAGTTTATGATGTAATTGATCGAACGTGTAAAAGGACAGAGAAAGTTGATTGCCTTTATTAGCCTATAGATGGAAAACTTGGCAACTAAGTTTGGGGCCATGATGTGATAGGTGATAATGGTGGAAAATTGTCCAAACAAAAATTGTCCAAACAAGTCTAAATTTATTATATAAATATCAATTTAATTCTAAATTTTTCAATTTTATCCTCAACTTTAAGATGAAATTTCAAAGTAATCTTTCAAACAGATTTTCGCCAAAGCTTGTTGATCTGCATAGGACAACCAACGACTACTGAACCACCACATTAATGTTTTTCTATAAAAATTTACTGAAATAATTTCATAGGAATATTGCTTAAAGTTTGGAGCTACATTAAAAAGATTGAAAAGTTTAAACTAATTTATAATTGATTGGATAATTATTCTGAGATATTGGCATAAGGGTAGACTGAATTACAAGTTATATTTTTCATGTCCCTAGCTAAAAATGGAGATAGGTTTCTACAACCAATCTATTGACTGGTGGGCCATACATACGAACACCATCCACTTTCAATTTTAGTAAAAATTTGCATTTGGATGATGTTGATAATTTATAGCTCGCCAATCAAAGACATGTTGTCCACAACTTTTAGTTATGTTCATCGCCCCATGCCGCCATCTCTAGCCAAAAGCCAACACTACCCCTTGGCTTTTGTCGTACCCACCACCTATCTCTCTCTCTCTCTCTCTCTCTCTCTCTCTCTCTCATTTGCAAAGCTTGCCGTCGGTAGTGGTCATCGAGCACGCACGGCGGCTGAGGTCTGTATGGCTGAAGGCTAGTACAGCAACGCTGTGGCAACGAAGGTGGTAGAAAGACTACGGTCGGCGGTCGTGGGGCATTGATGCATAGAAAAGGATGTGAGATTTTTTTCAATATAGTGATTGTTAGGCACGTGGTGCACAACCAACCCTTCAACGGATGAAATAAGATGAGCTCGGGGGTGGTTGGTTCTCTTAATCAACATTACTTAGAACTCGATATGATACCCAAGGATCTACCATCCTTTTTATTATTATTATTATTAGTGATAAACCTCGTAAGGACAAAGCTCATAGAACTTAGTAAGACTAAGCTCCCGGACTTGAGGGATAGAGGTGCTGTGTATATAGAAACGCAAGGAACATCAAGTATCTCTGTATAATTCCAGATGGAATAGGACATATGCGAAATGCTCGACCCTTCACTTTGCTCTCGCCCTTTTGCATTGCAGTCGAACATCAATTACATCATAGTTTCATTCTTGTTGCTATAAACCACTGGTAAGTACTGACTTTGTCAAAAGATGGACAAAAAGCTAGGAAATCTATTTCCTCACGCATTCATTTGTTTAAATAAAGGAAGCATTATCTTATTGCCTTGCTGGTACGAAAAGGTTTTATTTTTTGGTCGATCGTAATACATTAAGGGTGCGAATGGTAACGTTTCTGTTCTTTTTTTGTTCCAGGGAATAGAAACAAAAAAAAAAAGTGTTTTGTTAAACGGTTTTTGAACAAAAGAACGCGTTTGGTAACGTTTATTCCGGAAATAAAAAATGAGTAGAAACACGTTTAGTAAATTTTATTCTTTTTTTGTTTCTTTTAATTTTTTAATATTTTTATTTTCTTTTCCATTTTTCCTTTCTTTTTTATTTCTTTCTTCTTTCGGCCGGTCGCCGGCCTCCGGCGACAACCCGACCGCCGACGGGCCGCGGCCTCGCCCGCCACGACGAGGCTTGCCGGCCCTCGGCGAGGCCGAGCCTCGCCGTGGTTGGGCATGGCTCGACCTCGCCTTGGTTGGGCGAGCCCAAGCTCGCCCAGCCAAGGCGAGGCGAGGCGTCGCCGGCGCAGGCGAGGCCGAGCCTCGCCGCCCTACCATCGGAGCCAAGCACCTGCGCTCCGAAGCCCACAGCTCGACGCCGTCCCGATCCCAAAGCCTCTAGTGCCACGCCGCCATCGCACCGTCCTCCGGAGCCCCTCACCGGAACCCTAGCCGAAGATCTCGCCTCGAGCGAGGCCGAGCCTCGCCGAGGGCCGGTGACGCTCGGCCTCACCGGATCTGGGCGAGGCCGAGCTCGCCCAGCCAAGGCGAGGCTCTGGCGAGGTCGCCGACCCTTGACGGCGTCGCCGGCCCTCGACGATCAGTCGCCGGCCATGGCCGAGGCCGGCGACCGGCGAAAGAAAAAAGAAGAAAAGAAGAAGAGAAGAACAAGAGAGAGAAGAGAAACGTTTCTTCATTTTTGTTTCTGGAACAAGAAACAACAATTTGTTGTTTCTTTTTTTTGTTTTTTTGTTCCCGGAACAAAAAAACAAAAAAAGAACATAAACGCAACCAAATGCGTTTCTGTTCTTTTTTTGTTCCCGGGAACAAAATCCGTACATAAGTGTTCCAGAAACGTTTCAAAGAAACGTTTCCATGCACGCCCTAATATTCCTTCGTTTGCAGTTTCTGCACGATTTCCGATTTTACTATTATATCTCCGAAGAAATGATCTGTCAATCACTCCAGTTGAAGCTTAGAGCATTATCACTGTGGGACATGTGATTGTTGCCTATTCGAAATTGTTTAAGTAAAAATTAAAGGACGTGGCAGTGGTAGGAAAGACAGTCGAAGTTTTGAAGTTTTATATGTAGGTTAAGAAAACCTGAAATAATAAATAAAGGGCCAAGAACTAAAAAGTCTTAGATTGTCCTCCCCATCGTCGAAGATTTTCTTACATCACATCTCCACTGATTGCAACATCTCAACATTTGAGTTTTTTTTTTCTTTTGGGTACCACCTTGTTGGAGATACGACTCACTTCATCAAGTATTTGATTTTTTTTCTTTGGGCATTGGCCTTGCTTTTACCAGGCACATTGCTTTTTCATACTCCATTTTTTGCACTCCTTTTTTCTTGTTGGACTTGCACAGCATTTATATTTTATCAGCATTGTAAACCATGCTACTTGAGTGGTTTGATTTTTCTTTCCTTGCCCCAGTGTGGGGGATGATCACCAACTGGGTTTAATATGAAATGAATTCATAGGCTCAATGGGGCTATGCAATGGATAAAGTGTATAGGATAGAGAAAGAACTGCTCTTCGTCGTCCTAAGGCACTTCAAATTATTGTACAAGTCACACTGTAAAAGCAATACTCGAAGATTGATGCAAGTACGAGTAAGAAAATTCTTATCATTCATTTCAAATCTTGTCCCAGTATGAGATGATTCTTGACAAGGATAATTTAAAAAGCTCTTCACGTGTGTGGGCTCAAAGGGCTAAACAATGGATTTATCTGTAGTGTTTCAGGTAGTAGAAGAAGTCGCCTCTCATCACCTCGGTTGACGTACCCTTTGCGAGATTACCCTTTTTCTCGTAGGCATGGAATTTTTCCACACAACTCACTGGGGGTCAGTGTATGGAATAGGGTTTGCCTTTCATCATTCCAAAGTATTCCATTTGGCACATTCAATTTATCTCACACAATTCATCAAGGAGGAAAATGTAAGATTTGCAACAAGTTCAGACAATTAAATTTGCAACTCAATGAGGCAATTTATTCATCATAAAATGTTTGCAATTCAAAACATGACATGGCAAATTCCATCATGGGTAATACCTCTTGACAGCATCAAAATTAATTGGAGTAGAAAACTCATGACTACCCATTTATGCTAGGACGGCACCTCCGGAAAGTACATTTCTTACCACATATAGGTGTAATTTGGAGCAAACTTGGCCCCAAGATCTTCCACCGAAGAATGATGGTTCTCTTTTACTTGCCCCAAATATTTTTTTCATTGCAAGTGCGCTCTAAACATGTTGATCACAAGTCAAGTATATGATCATTGAATTATGCTCTGAGACAAGAAGCAAATGAGTCAGACAAACAAACAAGTTTAATCTGCTACAAGTTTTGAGAAAATGTTTTTTTTTTGTTTGTTCTTTTTCTAAAGAGTGAAATGCTTTTGTTTTCGAAAAAGTTTTTGGGAGGAAACATGAGAAAGTCCAGCTCTTAGGATTTCTCCGTGGATGATATTTTTTTCATGGTTGGATATTGTCATTGGACTGGTTTGGAGTACCCCGTCATGTCCTCAAAATTTGAAATAAAATTGTAATTTCATTGAATAGAATCAAATGAATTACATTATTGGAATGGAAATTGTGATTTCTAACCCCTAAGAAGAGAAAACATCAAAAACGATTCCTAGAAAGCGAGAACGATTCCTAAAAAAGCAATAAGAATTCCCACACAGGGGAAGGTGCAACCAAGCATGCCCCTAATTAAACAAGGAAAGTGAACTACTTAAGACCATGAATCATGTATGCTTGAGTTCTTCACCCTCCTTGATCGTGTGATGAGAACCCTTTAGGTCAGAGATTCTTCCTTCTAGATATGTCACTAGTCTCTTCATGGTGGCATCAAATTCAGCTACCTCAGGAAAATGTGACGATTCAAAAGTTCTCTTGGCTCTCTTCTTCGAGTCGTAGATTCTCACTAAAGATAGAGTACCTATGTCATCATGGCCCTTTTGCTTAGTGAGAAAAGCTATAGTAGCAGATAATTCATCAACTTGACTTTGGAGGTGTGCAATTCGCTTATTTATATTGTCGATGATATGGTCTAGCACCTCGTTTTGATCCGCCATTTTAGATCTTGACCGTGTACGGATGGGTGAGCGAGATCGCTTCATAATCACCTAAAAAATAAATGGGAACATGTAAGCATGGAGTGTAAATAGAGAGCTAGTCCATGACAACAATTTATTTTTAGTCAAGAAAAGTCCACATATGAAGAGGATTTCCTAAAAATGAACTAGGAAAACAAAGATATGGGATGCTCCAGTAGGGACGAAATTTCCTAAATATGAACTAGGAAGAGCCAAAACATAAATTGAAAACAAATTTCTAATTTTTTTATTTTTCAAATGATTAATTGCATGGCAATTTCCTCATTTCATTCCTAATTGACAAATGAATTAAATCAATGATTAACCTAAATTGTCATGGACGGACAAAACTACAATAAACTAAGTAAATTGCAAAGTGAGACTTTAGACAACTTACTTTCACCGAAATGGATGACAATCACATAGGCATGCGCATGAAATGTGGCTCGATTTCTAATCTATAAGGCTTATCAAAGTGAAGCCACAAGGATGATCACACTAGCCACGGGCTTGTGGACTATGTCGGGTCCTCATGAATCCGGCTTGGTCAAAGAGCCGACCCGGGTCGCGGGCATGCGGACCGAGGTGGGTACTCTTGACACCATGAAAGAAACTTCAAGATTGAGATGAGTGACTCGTACCACGAGCATGCAGTCGGAGTGGTATCCATCTCAATACCATCCTAAATAATTCTATGCGGCCCAGGTCCGGCGGCAGGTTATGTGTGCAAAGTGTAGTGATAAATGCAAAGCATGCACAATAGTTTATATCAAGCAACACTTTATATGTGAAAATAAACCATACATTCCTACACCTCCCTGCAAAACAAAGGTTAGCAAATATTTCCCCTTATACCTCCCATCCTACAGAAATATCTAACACCTTAAATGTTAGGGACGTACCTGAATCCTCGCTACCAAACAAAAACATTTTTCAAAAGAAAAGAAAAATTGGCCTAAGTCCACTAAGAGTTTTAACTCAAATCCCCAGTGGAGTCGCCAAGCTGTCGCGACCAGTTTTTCGAGTGTGAACCACCTAGGGTTTGGCTAATGGATTGTTAAGCCTAAACTTAACTCGGGCTCTCCCAAGCCCATACCAATTCGCTACTTAGGTTAGTCACCACTAATCTATTTTTTGTGGGTCAATTAGAAACCCAAGTAAAATAATGGGAGATTCACTTTACTCCTACGAACCAGAGACTAGGGGCGGGAACTTGGTTACGTTAGATTTTTCTAATGCCATTTCAGTACATTTCTTTTTATTTTGAAAAATGTTTGGCAAGCAATTTGGATTGATTTTAAATATATTTCTCTATCATGTGAGGTGTTCATGCAGATGCGCAAACCACTAATTTAACACCCAAGAAAACAATTAAATGATGCAGAACTTACCTCAAAACAACGAAAGCATCTGCAATGTTAAATTAAAATCCACATCAACAATCCTAGATATGGTTTCTAATTAACACGCAATTTCTTTTTTTTTTTGTTTTCACTTATTAAACGAGACTATAATCCATATGCAATGCAATGCTTTTAATCTAATATAAAATGATATGGCATGGCAACATGTCATAAACATATAAATAAAAATTTTATGATCTCTTAATGAACATGCAATTGTTAAATATGCAATTTAAATTAACCAAAATGACTTAATTCTAATGACGTGCAATGCAATGCAATGGCGTACAAAATTATTTTAACTAAAATGACAAGCAACATTGCAATTTAATATGCGAGCTATATGTCATGCGACATTTATTAAATGACTTAATCTAATGATGGACAATTTCTAATTAGAAATGAACCTAACAATAATCACTAAAATGACATGCATTTCATAAACCTAATTCTATATGACATGCAAATGACATTTTTTATTTTAAAAATGCAATATATCCTAGAAATTGCAACTAATTTATCCTAAGATAAATTTTAAGAAATTTGAAATGATCTAGCTAGATTAAGATTCTATCTAATTTAAACTAGGGATTAAGTCATATTAAATCCTAATTTAAACTAAGAAATTATCTAAATCTAAAATGTAATTTATCTAAAAAATATTATCTAAATTTAAAATGAAACATGCAATTCTAATCTAATATGCACAATGATTTTTTTTGTGTTTTTCTTTAAGAAATTCGAAATTAAAACTAACACATAATTAAACATGCAATTCAAATAAAAAACTAACAACCTAAATGATTGCATTTTCTTTTTCTGGATTTTTTATTTAAAAATTCATAATAAGATTGCAATCATAAATATGCAAGATGACAACAAACCTAATCCTAATTGAGATTTTTTTTTTTTTTTTACAAAAATAAGATTTGACTCAACCAACTTGACGATAGCAAATCAAACAAAAGATAAGATTGATATCCAAAAATTGACGAACCATATCTCGCGATAAGATCGGGTTAGCCAATTTTAAATTAAATCGCGAATCAAATCTCTACCAGATTGGATTGTCGATTTTGTAAGAAGTGATTAATCGGATTTCGGACGCGAAAATCGGACTCAATCCCTAGCTTGAGGACTATTTCATGTTGGAATCTCAATCAACATTTAAAGGGAACAATTTCACTAAAAGAATAAAATAAAAAGGAAAGAAAAAAACAGTAAGTAAATAAATAAATAAAAACTACCTAATTTTCCCCTTTTTTTTTTTGTTTTTTCTTCTTTCCTTCCACGATTTGGCAGCTTCGTGGAGGTCCACCGGGAGTTAATCGTCGGAGCTCCGGCGATGAGGACCAGCAGCGAGCGGATCGGCGGCGGCAGAAGCTCCGGGCAGCAGGGCACAGGGATTCGGCGGTAGCGTCGAATCGCGAGGTTGAAGCCGAGGTTGGGCGAGGGGGCTCGTGGGCTTCTGAGCCAACGCGCAGGGACGGAGGCGATTCGGCAGCAGGGCTGGGTGTCGGTGCGGCGTCCGACGAGCAGGAACGTCGGGTCTCGGCGCGGCGGAAGAGAGGCGCAGCAGTGCGGTGGTGGATTGCGCGGTGATGCGGAGGCTTGGCAGCTGCAGGGGCGTCGGAGATGGAGGCGCTGCAGGCACGACGGGCTCTCGGAGCAGCCACACGGGTGCGGTGAACGGCGGTAGTCGCGTGGTGAGGCGGAGGAGCTCCGGGTAGTCGCGGATGGAGCAGCAACGCGGGGGCAGCAAACTTGGAGAGACGATGAACAGTAGGGGTCAAATCACCCACTTATTCTGCTTTTCCGCTTCTCCTCTGTCTCTTCCTGTCACTCTCCTTTTTCACTTCTCACTTTTCACTTTTTTGCTTTTTCTTCTCTTCCTTGATCAAAAAGAAAACCTAGCGAAAAGCCCCTTCTCTCTCTTTCTTTTTTCTGAATTTTTTTTTGTCTCCAAAGAAGCTCTCCCTAGGTCCTCGTACACGGTTGCTTTTATAGGGATAAGAGATAAGCTTTCAATTTCCCCTTCAAATTTACATCCGTGATAAATTTTCACCAACCGATCACTATTGATAAGAATTCAAGATTATGATAAATATTTTCTCGAAATCCAAATCTCGCAAAGATAAATCACAATATGGCAATATTTTCCCACACATGGTGCCATATCCAAAAAATTCATATCCCGGAAAAATTTCAAAATTTTTATTTTTCACGAAATAAATAAAAGATGGGCTTGAGCCAACTAGCTCGCTTCGTGAGCTTAGTCCAACTAATTTGAACCCATTTCTAACGGGTCCAATAAAAATGCAAAAGATGCAAATAACAAAATAAATGCAATCTAAATAAACTAAATCGTCAAAATTTAGGTGTCAACACCCTGAATCAATAGTGACATTAAAAGCAGGATTAAATAAGAAGGACCTGAAAGTAGGAGTGAGCGATTCTAGTAGATTCTAGTAGACGCGAATGCTAGGTGGCAGGCGAAAAATATTGAGTTGGAATCACTAGAAATCAAGAGAAATAAACAGTGATCAATTGTGAAGAATCATCTCGATTGTCATAAATTATTGAGTATATGTGTGCGTTTTTTTTTTTTCTTATGGCTGGAGGGAGTATTGGGTTTGCCTAACTAAAAATATAGATGACTAGTGTGCGGTGTCTGTATATCCCATTTATTAAATTCAAGTTCTCACTTTGGTGCGACACGCGTCAACTTCTTGTACTAGTGGAAAAAAGATATACGGCCTGTTTCGCTTTCGACACTTGCCACACTTAGGTCGGGAAATTTTAAAAGAAAAAGACTGATCTTTAGGAAATTTGAGTGGATTGGATTCACTTAAACGACTGTTCCCCCTTTAAATATAAAGGGTGCGCATGGATTTATTTCTGTTCTTTTTTTTTCTTCGCAACGAGCGAAAAAAAAAAGTGTTTCGTTCCTAACAATTTTTGAACAAAAGAATACGTTTGGTAACGTTTGGTCCGAGAATAAAATAAAAAATAAACACGTTTGGTAAATTTATTATTTTTTTGTTTCTTTTAATTTTTTAAACATTTTTTTTATTTTTTATTTTTTCCTTTCTTTTTATTTTTTCTTTTTTTCGGCCGGTCACGGCCTCCGGATCGGCCGACGGGGGCGGCCTCGCCCGGCCACGGCGAGGCCGAGCCAGCCATGGTTGGGCGAGGCCAAGCCTCGCCGGGGGCCGGCGACGCTCGGCCTCGCCGGATCTGGGCGAGCCCAAGCTCGCCCAGCCAAGGCGAGGCTCGGCCTCGCCGCGTCGGGCGACGCCGAGCCTCGCGGGGGCTGGGCGACGCTCGGCCTCGCCGGATCTGGGTGAGGCCGAGCCTCAACGGCCGGTCGCCGGCCATGGCCGAGGCCGGCGACCGGCCAAAATGAAAAAGAAGAAAAAAAAGAAGAAAAGAAGAAGAGAAGAAGAAGAGAGAGAATAGTGATTTTTGTTCTTTTGTCTCTTCCGAGAAGTGTTTCTTTCGGGAGAAAAAACTTTTTTTTGTTTCTATTTCGTTCCAGAAACAAAAAAACAAAAAAAGAACAAAAACGCAACCAAACGCGTTTCTGTTCTTTTTTTGTTCCCGGGAACACTTTCTGTACATAAGTGTTCCGGAAACACTTTTTTGGAGTGTTTCCATGCAGGCCCAAAACGACAAGTTGCACTAGCCACCAGGCTCAACCACCCCAATTTATGATGAAATTGATGAAAGGTGCACAAGTACTGAGAAAGTCGATTGCCCTTATTTAGTACACCCATGGAAAATCTTGGCAACCAAGTCTAGGGCCATATATATAACAGGAGATATTGATATAAAAGAAAATTTATATTACGGATCATACTTTTCGCCGCCCCTACCTCGAAATGGAGGAAGTTTTCCACGACCAACCCACCGGGTTATAATTATGGACATTATTTGCTTTCAATTTTAGTTAAAGTTGTATTTGGATGATGTCTATAATTTAAGAACCTATCAAGAGAGACACAAATGATATCCACATCTTTTACCTTAGCTTGTCAACCCATGTCGCCATCTCTAGCTCAGCCAGCCCTACCGCTAACTTTCGTCATGCCTATCTCCTCTCTCCCTCTCCTACACACTTGGATTGAGCCTCGTATTTTGTGGATTGTCACTAGTTTGTTGATGACCGACGAGCTTGTTGCAAAGATGAGAGAGGGATAGAGAGAAGCTTGTCACTAGGTTGTTAACGATGGCAGAGAAGAGAGAGAGAGAGGCTTGATGTCGCGAGGGGCCATCGAGCACGACATTTGATGTTGGTATGACTTGGAACTTGATCCAATAACCAAGTATCTACATACTTTATTATCGACAAATTTCTAGGCAAAAATTCCATAGACATTGGAGAGAGCAAACTCACAAATTCGAGGGATGGAGGTGATGTGTTTATAGAGATTCAAGGCATGTCGAATACATACTGTCATTTTTAAATGAAATAGGAGATTTGCAAAACGCTCGGCTCTTCCATTTCACCCAACAAGCGATGAGGCTGGGCAATAGCAACAATCTGATGTTTGCCAAGATCTACCATCAACGACTGCACCATCAATCACTGCAATTAGCCACCACTGTCATTTCGTTGTTTGTAAAACCCTACATCGCTACTGGCCCCATGCGGACGACCGACGGCAAGGAGGGCGGCGCCTGGAGAGAGAATACAGAGTGGCAAGGCATTGTGGCATCTTATGCCTATCTTTTGATTTTCAGTGTTAAACCATACAAAAGAAGAGTTAATCCTCATGCTAAACTACTGAAACTAACGATGCCGAACCCTAATTACATTATAATTTCATTTCGTTGCTAGACAACATAAATAAGGATGAGACGAGATGGAGCCCACAGTTGGAAAGAGAGGGGCCGGGTTTCACCACCTACAAGGGTCATCCCCGGTAGTCTCCATCCTGTGGAGCGCTAGCAAAACTACATTCCTTATCTTAACGTGTTAATACCTGCACGTCCTGCACCCCTAATTGTATGTATATATTTTTCTTTTCCATAATACAAGAAATACCGACGATTTCATAGTAAATAAGGGCTTGGCATTTTAAATCATTCTCACACCAGATTTTTCTTGAACGCCATGGAATGTGTGACAATTGTTCGGTATGACTTTGTCAAAAAAAATGGACAAAAAGCTGTCAAATATATTTCCTCACGCATTCATTTTTTAACATAAAGAAGGCATATGTCATTGCCATGCTGGTATGAAAAGGTTGCTTCAGTCAACTATAATCCTTTTTTTAACAATTTGGAATTTCTGCATTATTTCAAATATTACTATTATATCACTGAAGAGATGACTCGTGGCTCTGAAGTTTTATATGCAGGTCAAGAAAATCATATATTATAAAATAAAGGCCAAGAACTTAAAAAGTCCTAAGTGACATCAAAATCGTCCAAGACACCATAATGTTGACTATTATGTATGGATTTAGGAGCATGTTTTGAAATTTCAAAGAATAAATGCGATCGGTCAGATGTCAATATTCGTGGCATTTTCTTAACTAGCTGGATGCACGCGCGCGGAAAAAACACTAAAAAGAAACGAGAAGGCAAAAATAGTCGGATGCCCACATGATGTGCACAATTATAATATTGTCTGTGGGCGCAAAATTATTTCTATGTATAGTCGGTTGCCTAATTAATTTGATGGAATTTTGGTTATCTAATCTAGACACTTAGATTCTTAGTTGAGCTGGATGAGGAGGCCGAAAGATTGATAACATCGAATCAATTATTCATGCTTAATGACACTGCCTTACGTTAAGTACATAAAGTTGAAATTACATGTAAAAGTTTCATAATTTTGTTTTAAATTAAACCTATTACTTTGTGGAGTTAAAGGCTTAAATAACGACAGGAGAATTGAGTGCTTTGTATAGCTTTTATTAATATCTAATGAGGAGGTTTCTTTCAAATTCTCCAAGCCTTGAAGAAGGGTTAGGTTCATGCAGCGGTAACACCGGAAGAAGGATGAAGTAGAGAGAGGACATGAAAGGAGGAGCGGACAATTCTAGTAAAATTGAATTCGAAGCAACAATTGAAAAATCTTGAGTTGGAGTCACTGAAAAACAAGAAAAATAGGTAGTGATCAACCGTGGAGGATCATCTTGATTGTTGTAAATTACAACAGGTATTTTCATTATACAAGTGTTTTTTCATGGAATTTTTCTGTAAAAGATTGATGTTTGAATGGCCGTTTGGCTTATCTAATTGATAATACAGATAGATCAATTTATTTGAATTATTGTGCGTAAGCATAGAAGAAAATATCATATGAGAATAAGGGAAAGAAAAAAAACAAATACAATCAAGTTCTTACTTTGGTGTGACACATGTCGACTTCTTGAGCTTAATGGGAAAAGACTGGATGATGAGCTTAATGGGAAAAGACTGGATGATGATGAGCTTTTCCGTTGACGGGGATGTATATGAAATTCGAGTGGATTGGATTCACTTAGAACAATCGTTCAAAAATGAAAACGACAAGTTGCACTAGCCACCAAGCTCAGCCACCCCTAGTTTATGATGTAATTGATCGAACGTGTAAAAGGACTGAGAAAGTTGATTGCCTTTATTAGCCTATAGATGGAAAACTTGGCAACTAAGCTTGGGGCCATGATGTGATAGGTGATAATGGTGGAAAATTGTCCAAACAAGTCTAAATTTATTATGCAAATATCAATTCAATTCTAAAATTCAATTTTATTAATTTTATCCTCAACTTTAGAGTGAAATTTCAAAGTAACCTTTAAAATAGATTTTCGCCAAAGCTTGTTGATGTGGCAATGTGCCGTGTAGGACGACCAACAACTACTAAACCACCACATTAATGTTTTCCTGTAAAAATTTACCGAAATGGCTTCATAGGAATATTGCTTAAAGTTTATGACTACATTAACAAGATTGAAAAGTTTAAACTGAATTGGTACTAGTACACGATATTTAGGATTGATTGGATAATTATTCTGAGATATTGGCATAAGGGTAGATTGAATTACGAGTTATATTTTTCATGTCCCTAGCTAAAAATGGAGATAGGTTTCTACAACCAACCTATTGATTGGTGGGCCGTACATACGAACACCATCCACTTTCAATTTTAGTAAAAATTTGCATTTGGATGATGTTTAAAATTTATAGCTCGCCAATCAAAGACATGTTGTCCACAACTTTTAGTATGTTCATCGCCCCATGCCGCCATCTCTAGCCAAAAGCCAACACTACCCCTTAACTTTCGTCGTGCCCACCACGTCTCTCTCTCTCTCTCTCTCTCTCTCGCAAAGCTTGCCGTCGCTAGTGGTCACCGAGCACGCACGGCGGCTGAGGTCGGTATGGCTGAAGGCTAGTAAAGCAACGCCTGTGGCGACGAAGGTACTAGGATGACTACGGTCGGTGGTTGTGGGGCATTGATGCAAAGAAATGGACGTGAGATTTTTTTCAATCTAGTGATTGTTAGGCACGTGGTGCACAACCAACCCTTCAACAGATGAAATAAGATGAGTTCGGAAGTGTTTGGTTTCCTTAATCAACATTACTTAGAACTCGATATAATACCCAAGGATCTACCATCCTTTTTATTATTATTATTAGCGATAAACCTCGTAAGGACAAAGCTCATAGAACTTGGTAAAACTAAGCTCCTGGACTTGGGGATAGAGGTGATGTGTATATAGAAACGTAAGGAACGTCAAGTATCTCTATATAATTCTAGATGGAAAAGGACATATGTGAAATGCTCGACGCTTCACTTTGCTCTCTCTCTCTCTCTCTCTCTCTCTCTCTCTCTCTCTCTCTCTCTCTCTCTGTCTCACTTGGCATCACCCTAGTGTCGACCGCTTGCGAAAATCCCCACCATCGACGACTGACCCCTAATCGCAACAATCGATCACCCCCGCTATTTCGTCATATGTGAAAACCCTACTAGCGACAATAAGCACGTCGTCCCTCACCCATCACCCATGGTTATTGGCCACATGCAAACTATCATAGGTAGAGTTTGGACAGAGAATAGAAAGTTGTAAGGCATTTTGGCATTGTACTTCTATCCTTTTCATTTCAATGTTAAACCGTATAAAAGAAGAGTTAAATTTACTTGAAATTTATTTAGTGGCCACTACATAAAAGATGAGAAGTGAGAGGTTTAAATTTTCACCTTTTAAAGAATGATTAAAGTGAGGAAGATTTAATTTTAAGTATAGATTTCAACTCTCGTGCTTAATTAAAAGGGCATGATAAAAATTTGAAAGGAAGTTAAAATAGTAATAAAATGGAATCGGTAGA
Organism: Eucalyptus polyanthemos subsp. polyanthemos; assembly: GCA_017140185.1. Lineage (NCBI taxonomy): Eukaryota > Viridiplantae > Streptophyta > Magnoliopsida > Myrtales > Myrtaceae > Eucalyptus > Eucalyptus polyanthemos. Next base: position 16,408,899 of record CM029463.1, on the reverse strand, counting down.
AAAAACTAAGTAATTTAATAATCATTCTCGCTCTACTCTTGTCGCTACGAATAACACCCGCATATGTACCGCGCGAGCAGCATCGGCCCCCAGTAGAGAAACAGAAAAAGAAAAAGACAATAGACAAGGACGAGACGTGACATTTGGCAAGTACTGACTTTGTCAAAAAAATTGGACATAAAGAGCCGTCACATCTATTGCCCCACGCATTCATTTCCTTACGGAAAGGAAGCATACATCTTAGCGCCTTCCTGGTATGAAAAGGAACTTTTGGTCAACCATATTCCATTAGATTCCTTAGATTTTTTTCTATCTGCAATCTCTGCATGATATAAAATGTTAATAGTATGTATCATTGAGGAGAAGATCAGACTCGTACTTTTGAAGTTTAATATGCATGCAGGTCAAGAAAACCCTATTTGATAAATTAAAGGGATGAGAACTTAAAAAGTTTGTAAATGACATTTAGATTGTTTTCGCATTGGGCTTGGACACCAAGAAATTGACTATTAAGAATGTATTTAAGACCATATTTTGAAATTTTTCAAAGGATCAATGCATTTGGTAAAATATTAATACCCTTGACATTTCATAACTAGATGAATGCGCAAAATCGGAAAACACTAAAAAGAAACAACAAGGAGCAATCAAACGGATGTCCACACAATTTGTGCAATTATAATGTGCGCAAAATTATTTCTACACATGGTTGGTTGCCTAATTAGAATTGATGTGTTTTTGGTTATATAATCTAGACATTTTGATTCTTAGTTGAGCCTGGTGGGGGGAGGCCGGCCCTATAAAGTTGGAAAAATATAAGTATAAGTTCCTTAATTCGGTGTTAAATTAACCCGATTACTTTGTCAAGTTGAAAACTTAAGTTTCGACATGAGAATTCAATACTATATGTGGCTTTTCACCATTATCTATTGAGTTTTTCTCCCAAGGTCATTAAACCTTGAGGAAGTATTAGTGTCGCGCAGCAGTAACGCTAAAAGCGGGATGAAGAAGATAGGACATGCCAGGAGGAATGAACGATCCTAGTAAACTCGAATGTCAGGTCGCAGGAGAAGAAAATCGAGTTGCTTTGAGTGGTTGAAAATCAAGTTGCTTTGAGTGGCTGAAAATCAAGAGAGGCAGCAGTAATCTCCGCGGAGAGTTCCCATTCGTTTGACTGCCGGAATTCTAAGTCTTCAAATACCAAACTGGAGGAGCCCATATGTAATGAAAACTAGCGGCCAGAAGTCCAAAAGTTTCTCCAAAATGAGGTGAAATGATGGGTTTTTGCAGCGAGAGGATAAAAAAGTTGGTTTACAAATTCATGCAAATCTTGATATGGGAAATCTATGGTATATAGGCTACCCACCAACTAGAAGCTACTGCAAATTCGGAGGACAGAAGCCGGCACCAAAGCTACCTGAAAGGGTTAGGGAATAGGGTGAGTCATCCTCAATGAATAATCTTGCTCTAAGCCCATCAAGCCAAAACTCTCTAGTTCAGGATCTTATTATCCACCCAAGTCATCCTTTGCATTGAGCAATGCTCACGAAGTAAACATGCAACAAATCGCTGATGATGGCATTTGTTAGTAAAGCCCAGGGAATTGTGCCTTTGAGGTGGAAGGTGCTAAAGCAACTCAAATTGAACTCATTCACTAGCATGGTTTGGGAGCTAATTGAACCCAGAGTTATAAGAGTCTGATGAGGACAAATTTTAGGAAAATTAAGACTATTTTTGTTAAGTTACTTTGCAGAATAAACGTACCCCACTATAAGCGAATCTTATTGAAAGTTCAATAAAGAATCTTTCCCCTCATTTTCTAAACGAATCTTACAAGTAACTCATAAACATAATATTGTTCTTCAAAGAGTAGGTGAAAATTACTTAGTTGAAGAAAAAGAATGTGGCAAAGGCAGTAAATGATTCTACCTTATCGACCCTCATTTTTCTAAATGAATCTTACAAGTAACTGATAAACATAATATTATTCTTCAAAGAGTAGGTGAAAATAACTTAGGTGAAGAAAAAGAATGTGGCAATGGCAGTACATGATTCTACCTTATCGACCCTAGAGTCGTAGTTTTGAAGTTTTGTATGCAGGTCAAGAAAACCCTAAATGATAAAATAAAGGGTGAAGAAAGTTTGTAAAGTGACATTCAAATCGTTCTCATATTGGGCATGGACACCACGAAATTGACTATTATGAATGGATTTAAGACCATGTTTGGAAATTTTTCAAGGATATATGCATTCGGTCAAATGTCAATGTTCACGACGTTTCATAATTAGGTGGATGCCCGCAAGCAAGCAGGAAAAAGCTTGAAGGAAACGAAAAGGAAAAACTAGATGGATGCCCTTGCGATGTGCGCAATTTATCATATTGTTTGTGCGCCAAAATTATTTATACGTATAGTAGATTGCCCAATTAGTTTTGATGTGGTTTTGGTTATCTAATATAGACACTTTGATTATTAGTTGAGAGGCAGGAAGAATGATAACATTGTGTCAAGTATTCATGCTTAATGACAACGCCATACATTAAGTAGTGGGGCCAATCGATCAAATTATAAAGTTGACATTAGTAAAACATTTTCCAACATTTTGAATCGCTTAGGAAAATGAGTTAACGAAAAATATTTTCCTAATTAACAAAAAACCTATACTTAAATTCAAGAAAATGATTTCCTCTTTAAAAAATTAGAAATCATTTTTAAAATATGACTAGATATTAGCAATTAGATCAGAAACTTTAACTTTGCATGAGAACCCTAATGCTCATTTTTGGGTCCTTGCCACCTAAGCTTGTGTCCATCGATGCCTTCCCCTCATCATAGCAACTAGGGGTCCCAAACACAACCTTGATGGACTTGAACTCGATCGCTAAGGATCCTAGCTTGGTCGTCAAGGACTCGGGCATGGGCATTGGCATCCCTAGGCCATCCTCAATGGACCAGGATTGAGTGTTAGGAACCAAGCCCAAGTGCCAAGGACTTGGGTCACTGAGGTCCCGTGCTTCCTTTGTGGACCTTGGCCCATTTGCCAAGGATCCAAGCACTGGGACCTCAAGGCCTGGCCTCTATGAAACCATTTCAAGGCGCCAAGAAGTCTTGCACCTGTATTAAATTCTCGATTTGGGTTTCTATGGAGGTGGGATTGGTGCCTACTCTCTTGCTCAAGACTCTTCTAGCCTTGCCTAGGTCCTTGGGACCATGGTTAGAGTTCATCAAGGTTGGCCCGAGATCCTGGTGTCCATGTCCTGTTCCTCGATTGTTTGTGCACAAGTCATTAGCGCCTGAATAATGTATGTATATTTAGAAAAATCAAATCAGATTTTTCTTTTCAAATGGCAAATTTAGATTTTAGCTAAATATCGAAAAATAATATCATTTTCTTCGAAAATTATTTTATGGAAAATATTTTCCCAAATGTAAAGTTTTTCGTGAAACAAACAAAATCTATATTTACAAGTTTCTTAATTTTGTTGTAAAGTGACCCAATTACTTTGTCAAGTTTAGAGTCGCTTGAAAATCAAGCGATGTAGATAGTGAACAGAAGTGGAGAGGCCCCAATGGTTTCATCGGGCCATGGAATCATCATCCCTTTCCAAGGCTAGAGGGCCATTTGGGCCCATTAAAAATAGAATAGACCGTAAGATGATTTTAGTTAATTAGCGATATTATTAGGTGTCTATAGCAAATTATTAATCATTAACGGCAAATATATGTTAAATAGTGATGCGACAACTAGAATCAATGTATGTTACAAATTTTGTCACGCCAACACCCTTAAGCAATATTTCAGGAATTATAACTTTGTTGCAATGATTTGTTTTAGCTACAATGGTAAATTTAGAGTGATATTTTTACAAATATGTTCATAAATTTTAATGGTGCAATTTTTTATTAGAACACCGGTGTACGTAAATTAAATTGATTGTAACTCTCGATCCATTCGCATATTATTTTGCTCACCACCAAATGAAAGAAAATCTCATTTTATTATGCTCGCTCAACTAACCACTAAGAAAACGAAATCTTCATTCATTTCTTTTCATTTTTCATTCAATCTCTTCATTCATTCTATTCCGTCAAACCAAATCGAGTCTAAAGTGCTTTGGGAGAAAACAATAACTAAAGTAAATAACGATCGGTTTCTGAAGCTAAAATTCAATGAATTAATAATAAAACGTTAAAGACGGCATACTTGTTTAAAACGTCTAGGGTGCATTTATTTTTACAAAGAATCAATCATCAGACAAAATTTTCTTTAAAATGATCATTTACTATGTTTATAAAATTTTTAATTATCAATAATAATTTATGTCTACCCACCCCGCCATGGACGAGTTGGCTTAGGTCTTTCCCCCTCTAATTGCGGTAGGGGGGTTTGAACCTCGGCGTGCGCATTATGCGACTCACCCGCGGCCGGGTCAGGTGGGTGGGCTCGGTTCATCCCGAGTTTACGCCGTTAGGTGCCGGCTGTACGACGATTCCCAGGTTACTAAAAAAGATAAAAAGAAAAATAATTTATTTCTAAACGATTTTATCGTGAGCAAAAAAAGTTTGGTCACTCAACTTTTGTCAACAACGAAATTGATTATTTTCTTGAGAAAACATTTTAAATTGTTAGTTTTTTTCGTGAAATTAGTGTGTTTATCTAAATATTTTTTATTTAAATAATTTACTTCTCGAAGAAAAAGTGGAGGTGGGAAAGGAAAGGGAGAAGGATTTTGAACGTGCTTCGAGGGGCGCCCTTCTTCCGAGTTTTCCCTCTCCAGTCCACATCGTCTTCTTCTTCTTCGATCTTCCCTCTTCTCCGGCGCGAAGGGAGAACGAGATGGGGGATTCCTCTCGGAGCATCGACCTGGAGAAGCTCGTCTCCTACAGCGACGACCTCGCCCAGGTCCTCAGGGACGACAAGGACGCCGCCGCCCTCGCCCAGTGCCTCCGCCACTCCGACGCCCTCCGCTCCTCCTGCGACGCCGACCTCGCCGGACTCCGTTCCTCGCTCCTGGGTCGGTAATCTTTTCCTCTTTTCGCGGCTGCCCTTTTGCTTACGCGTTGCAATTCGGTGGTGGGTTGGTGGGTTCGGGTCGGAGATGCCGCGAGTCTGCGTTTGATGGGTGCGACCGTTTCTTGTCGATGGCTTGATTTGGGCTGAAAAGGATTCAATTTGAAGTTTTTGATGAGTTCCGGTTCTTGTCTGAATTTGATTGACATGGTGTCGTTTGAACTGTGGCTACTGTTCTGTTGTGGGTTTTCGAGTCTCTTTCAAAAATTTCTTCTTTTATTGATAAGGATGACGGGATCGAAGTGCAGGTAGTTCAGGGGTCCGGGCGTTTTGAAATGCTATCTTGTGTGCGATTGATATATCTGGCCAAGTTTGCTTATGGGTTTTTTGGTAACGAAATGAAGATGCAGGCGATTCGTTTTGGCACATCCTTTTACTCCTTGTTTACCTACAGTGCTTCTCTTCCCTGCTAATTCTGTAGAATCTTCTATTACCGAGGAAGAGATGCACAATTGTCTGTCTTTACTATCACAACGTGTAATGCAGTGTGTATAGTTCTGCTACAGTTTTCATTACTCACATTCTTGGAGTCCTCCATATTAAATATGGACGTCCTAATCCTAGGATGTTAGCCGTCCAATTTGTGCAACCCACGAGTTAAGTTATATACATGTAAGTTCTGAGTTTGATTTTTTCTTGCACGAGTAATTGCAGACTGGACACCAAACTGCTTAGAGATATTGGTACCCGTGTTAAATTAGTTAAAGGATGCTTTATCTTTTCTGGTATAAGGCTAAAGGGGTTTCTTATTTCATGAGGTCATGAGATCTGATATGGAGACTCCTCAGGAACGTAAAGCCATTTTGCAGATGTGCTCGATCGATCTGTTTATCATGATGTTAGTACAAAAATATTTGAAAGCCCTTTGTGATGGCTGCACGTCATTCAAGTAAACTGTATATTAAGAGTGTAGTTTCTAATCCATTGAATCACATAGCAGATGATAAAGGAATATGCTGGCTCTAAGCCTATTTGATTCTATTCTCTTGCTTTTTCCCTACTTAATTATGCAGATCCTCCATCTTAAACAGAATTTCTTGTTTGATTCTTTCTTGCTATCTTTGATTTGGGAGCCTACTCTGTTATGTATATCAGAATATGCTTTTTTCCTCTCTTTGCTTTTTCATAGTTACAATTTCTCGAGGTAGGTTGTTCATCTAGTAGAAATTACGATTACTTCTGCGTGTGACAATTCATCTCCTATCAACCTTATAGATTGAATGGCTTTTGGGATTGGGGGTGTTTCTGAGAGTAATTGAACATTATGACTTGTGATTGTCTTTACCAGATGCAAGTATTTCACTCTGACAGCTTCATGGACTAACATTGGAGACATTTCTTGAATTGCTATGCTAGTGATGACATCCATGAAACCCTCAAGTTCACATTGTGTCATTTTAATTACAAAATATTTGAATAAATGCTATTGTGTCAAAATTAGATCTTGCCAGTTTGCTTTTTGGTTATTTGGTAATGAAATGAGAACATGGTCTATTTCCTTTGGATCCCCCTTTTCCCTTTTTATCTGCAGTACAGAGCTTTCCCACTAATTCCGTAGAATTGGATACTAGTCAGGAAGAAATGCAAAGTTACATCTATTCACAATCACATGACTTTACAATCTAGACCAACTTATCAACAAGATGGTTTGCTTTGATCTTACACTCTTTGATGCTCTCTTTATTCTAAATTTTGTGGTTGAGCAGAGTATGAGGAAAAGATTGATGCTTGCAAGAAGAAAACTGAAGCAGTGAGATCTGAAGTTGCTGGAGATGTGGATATTGACCAACTCCAGAAAGAACTGCAAGAGGAACTTGAGAAGGAACAACTGCTTATGGAGGATTTGAGATAAATATCTAAACAATCCTTTTTGTGATAGCGTGAATGATTCTTTTACATGTTCATTGACAAACAATTGATTTTCAATTTTGTCTTTTATGTGTACCAACACAATTGTTGCCAATGAAATTAATGAGCTAGATCTCCAAAGGATTTCCATTGAGGAGAGGAAGCCAATTTTGAAGAAACTTGAGCAAAATGGGCGGAAAGAACAGTAAGTTCATGTGCAGAAGCTCTTTAATTCTTCAAATTAATAACTCAACAGATTGGATATTTTGAATGTGCATATCTTTTCTGAATGTTGCAAAAAAAATTGCATGAAATTGAAAATAACATAACATTAAATTGTGTCTGGCATTATAAGTTTTTTTTTGGTAAAGTGTCTGGCATTATAAGTTTGCATCTGCATTTCCATATATTCTTGCTATTGCGACAAAAAAAAAGCAAGGCTCTGTATGCCTCTCTAACTGTCCATAGCAGTGTCTGTTGCTAGCTAATCACTTCTGAAGAACAATTAGTTTGCATCATCTCTTTATTGGATGATTTATGTTGTCGAATAGACATACATTGGAATGGTCATCATAAACTCTTCTCCATCTATACAATTTGTGAAATTACATTTCATGTGATTAACACAAGAAGTTTAAATTGCTAGACAGCCCAATCATATTTGTGCTACTTAAGCTGATCTCTGTTAAAAGACGGGGTAGGATGAGGTTAGTGGCATCGGTTAAATCCTACATTTTTGTGCAATAGAAGGATCTAGTTGGCAGCTTGCGTGTGTTCTCCCTGTTCATGATCTAATATTTGTGCTAACGGGATAATTGTCTCCTGTGTCCTTTTGCTATAACTCTATTACCACCGAAGAGGGATGTAAGGGGCTGCAGATTCTTATACAATTGTCTATGAGAACTGTAAACTGGTCTTCAGCATTTATTCATACATATAGAAGTCTAATTAAAATTCCACTCTTATAGTAAATCTCCTATTCCTTCCCCTCCATATAATCCCAATTTATAATCCATGATATTTATCTACTGGTGCTTTTTAGAATCAAATCATCTTCTGGTGACTACTGCTTCCCCAAGATCAACAAACTAGCTGGCATTAGTTTTAAGTAGTCAAACTTGGGGGTAGGTTCTCGCAGAGTAAGATTGCTTGAATGGATGTTGCAGCATGTTCTCTTATTTCAGAACAGCCCGCTCATTTGCTTTAGGAGTTGTGTACATCTGATCCTCCAAACACTGGAGCCCAAATACTATCCTTTCAAGGACCTAACCCCCTGAATGCACAAAAGAATGAAAAGCATAGTGAATAGTAGCTAAGAAGTAAGAACATTGCCATCAAATTCATATAGGTCCAGAAAATAATCTCTTTTTAAGCTGCTATTTTATCATAATTCGAAGGACACTGTCAAAGTTCTGCAATTGTTAGCCCAAATGTGTTTTAAACCCTGAAGTGTAGCTTAAGCACAAGCCAGAATGTATATGACCCACTTTTGTGGCCAATTCGTAGAGTCTATTTGATTTCTTGCTTCCTAGTATTTATGTATTATCTGATCAAATCCTTGAATTCTTTGTTCTCATGCACTCTTTGGATGTGTGTGCTGTGTGCATGCTTGCTTAGGTTGATTTTGCTTGTCTTTGTGCATTCTTTTCCAGGAATAGGCAATGAAATTTGCATAATGGGATGCTCAAAGTTATTTTGTTTTTGTATAAATTGGTCTTATAGCATGACTGTTTCAATGTATCCTTTTCCCCCTTTGTGCTCCTGCGGTCTCATGCACAATATGCGCACACAATAAGGTTCTCTCATGTTGTTTCAAAATTAATATCCTTTTGTTCTACCTAATTTTGCAGGATGAGTCTTTCGATGTATGCTTCTGTGACAAAGATCATCCCAAACTTGGATGATAGCTCCAAAATTGCAGGGTGTATCCTTTCAAATGTTCTTGTTAATGTACTCTAATGTGGTGGCAACTGACTAGAGTTCACCATTGTCCCCAGATCAGTTGGTCCTTGAATCTCAATAACCACAGATATTGTTGACAGGGAGAAAAGGGTGGTGGATAAGTTTGAGTTTGACTCAACAAAGATGACCGCCTTTGACACGTGCACCAATATCTGGAGGATGATTAGTAACTCATAGATGCTAGACGGCATTACAGCACGTCGACTAACTCTACATTTATCTGGCTGCCAGAGATTCTGCTCAAGCTCCCCTTTGTGCATCGTTTCTTCTTTTCATTCAACATGGAAAGGGTAAGGTGAATGGCCTCCTTCAGGAAGAACCTGATTTGATTGTCCTGATCTCGGGGGATCGGTTGATTCCTCTCTTTATCAGTACTAACAGGAATGAAGTGTGATCAGCGTGTTTTCTGTATCATATGTGTGTTCTCAACCAATCAGCACGGACCGTCGAACACTGTTGAGGTGGGGTATGGGACTCCATTGACCGCTTAACTGTATTTCTGGGTAATCCATCCTAACAAACTGTGTCAAGGTTGGAGAAGAACTTGTACGTGCAATCATTCTTCTGTTTCATCAGTCTGATTCGTATGGGTAGCTTCAGAAATTTGTAGGCCTTTAGAGACTTTTGAACTGGATGCAAATGCAGGTTTTAGTGTGTATTCTTGTAAATCATTATGTGCTACCATCTTTTGAGGTAATCCATGTTTATTTATTTATTTTTTATGATCAGGTCGTTCTAATTTTTATTTTTTTAAGAAAGGGGTAAATAGTAATACAAAAAAAAAAAAAACAAATTGTGCCTATTATATTGTCAAAATCCCTAAACTTGTCCATTGTGATATAAATATTCTCTATCTTTTTGTGTCATGAAAAAGTTTAATTTTGTCTATTATTTCATATAATGTATATTTGTCACGTTGATATAAGTTTAGGATATTTGTGTTATAATGAGTGAGTTTAGGGTTATAGCGGAAAAATAAAAAATAAAAAAGGTAAATTTTTTGACTAGTTCAGCTCACTAGTAAAGTGAATGGGTTATAACAAAGAAAACAAGAAAATAAAAATTTATCTTTGTAGCCTTTCTTTATTCCAATAGCGCAAATAAATTTAAACGTGTTTTTCACACTCTAGGATTCCATCTATGCTTTGGCTTTAGGAAGATGATACATTATGGGCATTTCAGGTAACATATAAGTGTTATTCCTTATTTTGGCATTTCTAATATTTCAGTTTTGGCCTTGATTAGCAAAGTGCCACAGATACTCTCGAGTTATGAATTAGTTGTAGAAACCAAAGAGGGATGCTTAGGTTACAATTTTGAATCTATTATTATATGTTTGCTTGAGCACTTGAAAGCTTAATGCAAAATAAACAAACCTTTGCTCAACATCTCCGAGCTATATTATCTCGGTCCAATTCTAGTCACCGGACAAATGTAACTTTCATGAACGAAAACTTTAGACTGAAGGTTCAAATTGTAATTCTGCTGCATGTACTTGTAGGTATAGGAATCACGCCTAGATTGGTCAATAGCGTGATGGAATGACTTGAATTACCGTTGGAGAACTGGAGAACGGTGTACACGTTAAAGATGTGAGAAAAACACAGCTCAGACTCCTGCTACTTTTGCAAAATATAAATAATCTAGAAATTTTTTTCTTAAAAATAATTATTTATATCGCTTACAAAATTCTTTTGAATCACTTAGTCTTGCTCGCTATTCCTATGAACATATAATTAATCTTCTTATTTTTCCTCACAAGTTATATGGATTGGTAATTAAATGGCAACATCTTCAAACAAAAATAAATAAATAAATAAAATAAAATAGCAACATCAAACACCATGTCATTTTGGCAAGTCTATATTTCTATCTTTGAATATTTCTCTTCATTATAGATAATTACCTCTTTATTTTGTTAATTGAAGTAATATCAAGAAATCATGGGAAAACATTCGTTCAAGAGTGAAAAATGTACCAAATCACGATTTTCCTTTTTTTTTTTTTGGCTCAGGTGGCGTAATATTAATTTGATTTTCTCACCGAGAATGTGTTTTTTTAGGTGAATCAAAATCGAATATTGTTAGCCGTAAATATTAATAATATTAATAAGCTCTGAATAAACAATATATAATCAATCCTCTGTAAGGATCCGTCCAATGTGCATATCTCTCTATACATGAAAAAAAAAATCGAAAAAAATGAATTTTGAACATTATGAAAAATTCAAGAAAAAAGAAATAAATAAATAGTAGTAGCCATCGAGGAGCAGCAGCAAGAATCCGGCAGATCGCTCGCTTATATGAACAGACCAGCGACGAGGGCGCCGATCGCCGCCGAACCGGCGAAGCCAACTCTGTTGCTGACGGGGCCACTGTCAACAGGAGCGGGCGCCGCGGCCGGCGGCGTCGCGATCGACGACGCAGGAGCCTCCGGGGCGGGGGACGACGCCGGGGGCGACGGGACCGGAGGGAGGAAACGGGGCGGAAGCCGGCCGCGGCGTCGCCGTCGTATCCGCCGCCGGAGAAGGCGGCGGCGAGGGGGAGTTGGAGGGGGTGAGGGCCGGCGACGGGGCGGGGCTCTGCGCCGCCGCCAGGCGGACGAGGAGGACCGCCATTGCCGCGAGGGAGAGCAACGCGGTTGAGCCAGCCATGGAAGAAGAGCTAGAGAGAAGAACTACTTCCTAGAGAGAGAAAACCGAAACTTAGTGAGAGAAAGTCAAGTCTCGCCGGCCGGAGCGAGGGTCTTCGGGGTGCAGCATGCAGCGGAGGAGAGCGGCGGTATTTACAGGAAGGTTCCTGCTTCGGTCGGTGGCAGTCGGTGTGGAGAGCCGACCGTTGGATCCGTGTTCTAATCGGGAAACCGCGGGGTGGATCCGACGGTCGAGATTTATTCGTATTTTCTGATCGGGTGCGGCCAACCAATCACGCGGTTTTCAAGCCTTAACCCGGGGGGTTAGCGGGAACAGTTGTAAGGAAGGGGTGTGCATTGGTAGCACGTTCTAATACCCCAAAAATAAATTCAAAACATATATTTAATTTTTTTGCATTTTTAGGAGTTATTCCTATGTTTCTACTTCAAGAATATGATATATATTCCGGCCATTTTTTATAATATCAAGTGTTATTTCCTATGTTGGCATTTCTTTCTAATTTCTAGGATAGAGAAACTTTCGAGTTAAGAATCGAATGTGAAACTAAAGAGGTGCTCAATTAGAATTTTTAAATCTCTTATGTTATCATTATATGTTTGCTTGAGCCCACAAACCTTGATAAATGAATTCTCGTTCTACATCCATGAGTTATGCATCCAAGTCTTATTTCTAGTTGTTGAATAAATAAAAGGTAATTGCAACATGAAAATCCTAAGACCTGTGCAAATGTACCATTTGAGCCCTAAAACTCTTTAAAAAAGTGTAATAAAGTCTTAAAACATAGTGAATCGGTACAATCAAATTCATCTATTCTATTAAATTTGTTTGGTAGGAAAGGCTAACATGGCTTTTTTAACACTTTCTTAAGACATGCGGCATTAGTGCCCACTCAATGCAACATCAAGATCTTTCGCGAAAATTTGAAAAGAAATAAAAATGCTGAGAATTACAAGAGTAACCACAACCCACCGCACTCCTCGAGGCGCAAAAATCTAAGGCAAAACCGGTGAAGATTCAAGAGAGAAAGGTCAGTCGGAACCACCGTTTCTTGCCGTGAGAACAAGAAGACGGCAACAAAAAGTTCGAATTCACTCTTCAACGGGAAACTCCTTTTCGTCGCTATTACAATCTCCTTTGGGGAAGCTCTTTTTTTTCTACTCTTGAAGGGTGTGGGTTTTTAATCTCACTGTTGATCCCACTTAATTAAGTTTTCTGAGAAAAATTATGATTTAAATGAGAAACAATGGGTTTTTGGGTATATTATTTCAATGCGGAAATCCCCTAGGAGAGAAAAAATATATTTAAAAAAAAATTATCGATAAAAACTGTTTAACCAAATTGAGGGACTTGATTATACCAATTCAATAAGTTTTATAACTCAATTATTATAGGACTTCTAGTATACTTAGTCCCTTGAATAAATGAACCTTTTAAGATAAATTTCCTTTCTCTCAGTCGCATAGTAGTTTCTCATGTATATTTCAAAAGAACATAGATTTTGGATAAAAAATTGAATCCTCAAATGACATTAACTATTTGAAAAAATTATACAAATGATCCATAAATTTTGGGTCAATATATAATATGGCCCTTAAAATTTTAACTTGTCTAATGTGGCTCCTAAAATTTAGCCCGATATGTAATGTAATCTCTAAATTTTTAATTTATTCAACATGATTCATAAACTTTTAATTTATTCAATTTAGTCTCTACACTATATGAAAATTAATGTAAGGACTAGCGTGGAGACATCTTTATATAATTTAGGAATTACATTAAACATGTATATAAAAATTTATGGACATATTGAACAAGTTAAAAGTCCAATGATTATATAGATACATTACTTGTTGGCCCAACGTTTAGAGACCATTTGTATATTTATCCGTAAGTCTTAGTAGCACAAACCATTTGATCATTACTCTCGTTTGCTACTCCTACTAAAAATATCAAAAACACGCCTTTTATTTCTTAGAAATTAAAGGTTGGTGCTTAAATAGCAAAGTCCTTAAAGTATATATCCTACATTCGATGTTGTTATCGAGAGTGATCAGAAATGCGTAAAATTAGACCAAATCGCAATTTTTTTTCTCCTGATCACGAGGCATTTTGTTAATTTTCAGAAAAGCGAAAAATTAGATCAAATCACAATTTTTTTTTTCTGATCACGAGGCATTTTGTTAATTTTCGAAAATACCTGGACAATGTGTTCTTGTTTAGGCGAGCAAGAATCGCAAATAATAGATAAACAACTGAATTATCCATTCACCAAGAAACCAAATACACGAATATTATCAGCGATATATAATAATAATCTCTGGATAAACAATATCATCAATCCTCTGTAATGATCTGTCAGATAAGCATCTCTCTATACATAAAAGTGTCGAAAATTCCCAAAAAAAAAAAACAAAAAACAAAAAAAAAAATTGAGTATTATGGAACAAAAAATTTTAAAAAAGAAATAAACGGTGGTAGCCTCAGAGAAGCAGCAAGAATCCGGCGGATCGCTCGCTTATATGAACAGACCAGCGACGAGGGCGCCGATCGCCGCCCAACCGGCGAAGCCAACTCCGTTGCTGACGGCGCCACTGTTCCCAGGAGCGGCCGGCGGCGTCGCGATCGACGGCGCAGGAGCCTCCGGGGCGGGAGACGACGCCGACAGCGACGAGGGAGTGGCAACGGCGCCGGAGGTAGGAGACGGGGCGGAAGCCGACGGCGAGGGGGACATGGAGGGGGTGAGGGCCGGCGACGGGGCGGGGCTCTGCGCCACCGCCAGGCCGACGAGGAGGACCGCCATTGCCGCCAGAGGGAGCAACGCGCTTGAGCCAGCCATGGAAGAGGAGCTTCTTAGAGAGAGAGAGAGAGAGAGAACCAAAGCTTTTAGTGAGAGAAAGTCTGCTGTTCGGAGCGAGAGTTTTCGGGATGCTATCGGCGACGGGGAGGGCGACGGTATTTATAGAAGGTTTTGCGGTGAGTTCCGTGCTGGGGTGGAGTTCATCGGAGTCGACCGTTGGATCCGCATTATAAAATGGAAACCCTCGGATCGATCCGACGGCCAAGATTTATTTGTATTTTTCTGATCGCGTGGCCAATCAACGACGCGGTTGTCCGCCAGTCTTATAGCTGGGGTTGAGTGGCGACAGTTGTAAAGGGTTATATGTCTCTTTTGCACGTTCTCATAGCACATCGATGATTAACCCGGTACACCTTTCGCAATTATGGGCATTTTCAATAAGAGTTAAAATCATAAAAAAAAAAAATTAAATTAATATATATAAATTGATATTTTTGTGATAAATTTATCATCCATTATTTTCAGTAAATTAAATTAATATCACAAAAAATCACAAACTTATAAAATTATAATTCTGTGTCATCCAATTTAAAAATTTAACAGTAAAATTAATGAAAATTAATTATTGGTATATTAATTTTGGATTTTTTGTGATATTAACCATTCTAATAATATCGAGTGTTATTTCCTATGTCGGCATTTTCTAATTTCTAAAACGGAGAAACTTCAAGTTAAGAATCGATTGTAAAACCAAAGGGACGATGCCTAGTTACAATTTTTTAATCTGTTGTCGTTATATGTTTGCCCAAGCCCCTAAAAGCTTGATTCAAAATCAATGAATTGATTATGCATCCACAAGTTATGTATCCAAATCTAGTTTCTAGTCATTGAATAAAGGAGTAACTACAATTGAAAGTCATAAAACTTGTCACAAAAAGTTGTACTATTTTTTTAAAATTATTTATGACTATGGAACCGCCTCGCGGCCAATAGCAGTTACGCGTAAATCACTGAGGTGCTAGCGCACAAAAACCCACCTCCCACAGCTCCCCACTTTAGTCGTGCATCATGACAAGATGGGGAATTGAACCTTGGCCTTGTGTGTGGCCAACGTGCGATTCCACCAACTCCGCCACCACGGGGCGGGTAAAAGTTATACTATTTGAATCTTAAAAATTTTAAATTTTTTAATTAAGTCCCAAAATCTATTAAATTGATGCAATTAAGGTCCTCCATTAACTCTATTTAATCTAACAAAAAATGCTGATGCGACTTTTCTCAATACTTTCTCAAGACACGTGACGTCGATGTGGCGCCTATGGAATACTGAATTAGGAAAAAATATTTGAAAATTTGAAAAGGAAAAACAATGCTAAGAATTACAAAAATAAAAGAATTCAACAATATTCGAAGCAAAGCTAATCAATAATAACATATTAGTAGACTGGTTCCCATCAATTACCGACGATAAAACTGGTTTGATCATCCTTTACAAATTATTTTGTTTTTTTTTTTTCCTTTGCTCTTGCTTTCAAATTGGTTGGGCTATGACTTTACATCCACCATCCTTGAAAGAGATATCATCATCTGCACGCTTTTTGTCTACCATAATGAGTTTGCATTTCTTCCAGGAATTTCTTTTTTTGTACTCTCTTGATTTCATTGCTGGAGTGACAAATGTGGTCCGTGCAATGCGATTATTTAACATTTACTTTATTTTATGCCATCTTAAAATTTTTAATTTGTTTAATGTGATCTTGAAATATTCATATTTCTATATGCAAGCCATCTACTCACTTTTCTAATCTCACTTAATTGATATTGAATATTTCTTTACGAGAAAAATTAAAACTTAAATAAGAAACAATGGCCTTTTCGTGTATTATTCAAAGTTGAGCATCGTCGCTCTCAACTTGCGATTCCTACAAACATATCACTAATTGACTTTTTATTCCTTAGAAATTATATAATGGTAATTGAATTGCAAAGTCCTCACTATTTTTTTTCCTGTAAAGTACATAGAAGTATTTGAATTTGTCGCTCCATTTTAGATAATTACTTTTATTTTGTTATTTTTATGTAAAATTGTCAAATAACTGTTTACTGGGACTGTAGTAGCATTTGGAAGATGTGCTGTGCTATTTTGAAAATTGATCTTTAAGTGAACAAGAATCGTAAATAATGGATAAAAAAAATGAATATCCATCACCAAGAAAATAAATAAATTAATATTATTAACAATAAATAATAATATAATCTCCAAATAAACAATCTATAATCAATCCTCTGTAATGATCTGTCCAATGTCCATATCTCTCTACGCACAAAAAAATCGAATATTAAGGAAAAAAAAAATTAGCCAGCGAGCAATAGCAGGAGGAATTTGGTGACCGCCTAGATGACTAGACCGACGATGAGGGCGCCGATCGCCACCGCCTTGGCAAAGCCAACTCCGTTGCTAACGGCTCCACTGTCAGCAGGAGCAGGCGCCACACTCGACGGCGTCGCAATCAATGGCGAAGATCCAGATTTTGTTAATTACCTCTTTATTTTGTTAATTAAAGTAATATCAAGAAATCATGGGAAAACAACTATTCGAGAGCGAAAATTGTACCAAATCACGATTTTCAATTTTCGAACCGACAATGTGTTTCTTTTAAGCAAATTAGAATCGTAAATTACGTATAAATAAACAAATATTATTAGGGGTAAACATTATTAATAATAACGATAATAAGCTCTGTTTAAACAATATATAATCAATCCTTTGAAATGATCATAAATAAACGAATCTTATTAGCGGTAAATATTATTAATAATAACAATAATAAGCTCCGTTTAAACAATATATAATCAATCCTCTGAAATGATCTGTCCAATGGGCATATCTATCTTTACATTAAAAAAAAATCGAAAAAATGAATTTTGAGTATTATGAAAAATTCAAAAAAGAAATAAATAGTAGTAGCCATCGACGAGCAGAAGCAAGAATCCGGCGGATCGCTTGCTTATATGAACAGACCAGCAAGCAGCGACGAGGGCGCCGATTGCCGCCGAGCCGGCAAAGCCAACTCTGTTGCTGACGGCGCCACTGTCCCCAGGAGCGGGCGCCGCGGTCGGCGGCGTCGCGATCGACGGCGCAGGAGCCTCCTGGGCGGGAGATGACGCGGGGGGCGATGGGGGAGAGGCGGCGGGGCCGGAGGGAGGAGACGGGGCGGAAGCCGGCGGAGAAGGTGACGGCGAGGCCGACTTGGAGGGGGTGACGGCCGGCGACGGGGCGGGGCCCTGCGCCGCCGCCAGGCCGACGAGGAGGACCGCCGTTGCCGCCAAGGAGAGCAACGCGGTTGAGCCAGCCATGGAAGAAGAGCTAGAGAAGAACTACTTCCTAGTGAGAGAAAGTCTAGCCAGTCGGAGCGAGGGTCTTCGGGGTGCGGCATGCGGCGGAGGAGAGCGGTGGTATTTACATGAAGGTTCCGGCTTCGGTCGGTGTGGGGAGCCGACCGTTGGATCCGTGTTATAATCGGGAAACCGCGAGGAGGATCCGACGGTCGAGATTTATTCATATTTTCTGACCGTGTGCGGCCAATCAATCGCGCGGTTTTCCCCGTCCCTCGCAGCGATGCAAGCCTTGTAGCCGGGGGTTTACTGTTTAGTGGGAACGGTTGTAATGAATCTTGGTAGCACGTTCTAATAACCCAAAAATAATTTTTTTTTTTGCATTTTTAGGAGTTTCGTACGAATATGATATATATTCCGGCCATTTTTTTTATAATATAAAGTGTTATTTCCTATGTTGGCATTTCTTTCTAATTTGTAGGACAAAGAAACTTTCAAGTTAAGAATCGGTTGCAAAACCAAAGTAATGGTGCTCAATTAGAACTTATGAATCTCTTGTGTTGTCATTATATGTTTGCTTGAGCCCACAAAAGCTTGATGCAAAGTAAATGAATTTTGGTTCTACATCCACGAGTTATGCATCCAAATCTGATTTTTAGTCATTGAATAAATAAAATGGTAATTGCAATTTAAGTAACACCGACACCGACACGTGACATGTGATACGACACGCCGATATATCGTTTCTCAAAAAATAGAGAATTCCGACATGTTTGAATATATTATATATTAAATTTATATTTTATATATACATAATAAATTATTATTTTTATGATTATTTCAATCAAATTAATTTGATTTAAAGTCACAAATAAATAAAAATAATAATAACCTAGAATAAATTTACTCTAAAAATATTAATCCATTATTCATTAATATCATCAATTGTTTCAATTTGACAAATTTAACTCCATTTCAATAATACATAAAATATGGAGAAAAAACAAGCAATTCATATTCTAGACTCGGGTGTTAGACGTTTCGGAAGAGAAGGGGAACTTAGGGTGAATTATGTATCACGATATGTGAGTCTAAAAAGAAGAGAATATTAGTTTTTCTTCTTTCTTTGTTTATTATTTTTTTTATTTTTTTTTCATGTATATACTTTCTTTTTGTTGACTCGGAATTACCGTATATACAAACCAAAGGAGCACTAGCATGGGGGCCCATCTCCCACGGCACTCCACTTTAGTCATGCAATGGGGGCACAGAGTTTCAAACCCCTCTCCTCCCGAATGAAGAGTCAGGGCGCGAACTAGCACGTGGTGGGACATGTATATACATTTTGATCCCTCATTTATTGAAGTTTTTAAAAATTGACATAATGTGTCAGAAATTCACATGTCAAAATTCCAACTCGAATGCTAGAGGATGTTGGAAAAGTTTATCAAAGTATCGGATTTTCCAACACGTATTAACAAAGTATCGAAGAGTGTCCGAGAGTGTTGGACACGTGTCGAATCGTTCGACACGACACGATGGCTCTCAAAAAGTATTGGTGCTTCCTAGATTGCAATCTGAAAGTCCTAAGACCTGCTACAAAAGTATCGTTTAAATCCTAAAAGTATAATTGAGTCTTAAAACACGTTGAATTGATACAATCAAATTCATTTATTAACTTTATCGAATTTGTATGGTAGGAAAGGTCGACGTGCCTTTCTTTGATACTTTCTTAAGACACGTGGCACTGAGGTAGTGTCCACTCAGTGCAACATCATGATCTTTTTTGAAAATTTGAAAAGAAATAAAATGCTAAGAATTACAAGAATAACCGCAACCCACCGCACTCCTCAAGGCACAAAAATCTAAGGCAAAACGGGCGAAGATTCGAGAGAGGTGGTCCGTCGGAACCACTGTCTCTTGCCGTGAGAACAAGAAGACGGCAACGGCAACGGCAACAAAGGGTTCGAATCCGCCGTTACCATCTCCTCTGGGGAAGCTCTTTTTGTGGAAGAGTGGGTTTTTGATCTCACTGTCGATGCCGCTTAATTAAGTTTTCTGAGAAAATTATGATTTAAATGAGAAACAATGGCTTTTTGGGTATATTATTTCAATGCTTAAGTCCCCTAGGAGAGAAAAAATTATTTAAAAGAAAAACTTGTCAATAAAAACTGTTTAGCCAAATTGAGGAATTTGATTGCATCAATTCAATAAGTTTTATAACTCGATTATTATAAGACTTCTAATATACTTATTCCCTTGAATAGATGAACCTTTTAAGGTAAATTTCCTTTCTTTTGATCACATAGTAGTTTCTCGTGTATTTTTCAAAAGAACATAGATTTGGGATAAAAATCGAATCCTCAAATGACATTTATTTAAAAAAGATGATACAATTAGTCCATAAACTTCAGCTCAATATATAATATGGCCCTTAAAATTTTCACTTGTCTAATGTGTTCTTGAAATTTAGCCTAATATGTAATGTAATCCCCAAATTTTTAATTTGTTCAACATCAATTTAGCCCTTAAACTATATGAAAATTGATGTGAGGACTAGCATAGAAACATTTTTATATATAATTTGGGAATTACATTAAACATGTATTAAAAAAATTAGGGACATATTGAACAAATTAAAAGTTCAATGAGTATATTGGCACATTACTCGTTGGGCCAAAATTTGTATATTTATTTGTACTCTTAGTAGCACAAACCGTTTGATCATCACGCTCGCTTGCTACTCCTACTAACATATCACAAATCGACCTTTTATTTAGAAATTATAGGTTGGTACTTAAATAGTGAAGTCCTCACCATTTTATTTTGGTAAAGTCTATTCTACCTTTAATGTTTTTTTTTTGGTGAAAATACGATATTCTACCTTTAATGTTGTTATTGAGAGTGATCAGAAAAGCGAAAAATTAGACCAAATCGCTATTTCTTTAAATCTAATCAAGAGGCATTTTGTTACTTTTCGAAAATACATCGACAATGTGCACTTGTTTAGGCGAGCAAGAATCGCAAATAATAGATAAACAAATGAATATCCAATCACCAAGAAACAAAATACACGAATATTATTAGCGATGATTAATAATAATCTCTGGATAAACAATATCATCAATCCTCTGTAATGATCCGTCCGACAAGCATTTCTCTATATACATAAGAGTGTCGAAAATTCCCAAAAAATAAAGAATTTTGAGTATTATGAAACAAAAATTTAAAAAAAAAGAAATAAACGGAGGTGGCCTTAGAGAAGCAGCAAGAATCCGGCGGATCGCTCGCTTATATGAACAGACCAGCGACGAGGGCGCCGATCGCCGCCGAACCGGCGAAGCCAACTCCGTTGCTGACGGCGCCACTGTCCCCAGGAGCGGGCGCCGCGGCCGGCGGCGTCGCGATCGACGGCGCGGGGGCCTCCGGGGCGGGAGACGACGCCGGGGGCGACGGGGGAGAGGCGACGGGGCCGGAGGGAGGAGACGGGGAGGAAGCCGGCGGCGAAGGCGACGGCGAGGGGGACTTGGACGGGGTGAGGGCCGGCGACGGGGCGGGGCTCTGCGCCACCGCCAGGCCGAGGAGGAGGACCGCCATTGCGGCCAGAGGGAGCAACGCGCTTGAGCCAGCCATGGAAGAGGAGCTTCTTAGAGAGAGAAAGAGGACTGACACTTTTAGTGAGAGAAGATCTGCTGATCGGAGCGAGGGTTTTCGGGTTGCGATCGGCGACGGTATTTATAGAAGGTTTTGCGGTGTGTTCCGTGCTGGGGTGGAGTTCACATCGGAGTCGACCGTCGGATCCGCATTTTAAATGGAAACCCTCGGATCGATCCGACGGTCGAGATTTATTTGTATTTTCTGACCGCGTGGCCAATCAGCGACGCGGTTTTCCGTCCTGCGCGGTGATGACAGTCTTATAGCTGGGGTTTAGTGGCGACAGTTGTAAAGGGTTATATGTCTCTTTTGCACGTTCTAACAGCCCAAAGGTAAATTCACAGCACATCGACGACTAACCGGGTACATCTTTCGCAGTTATGGGCATTTTCAATAAGAGTTAATATCATAAAAAATTTTAAATTAATACTATATATATATATATTTAATCATCAAAAATTTTAAATTGATATTTTTGTGATAGATTTATCATTCATTATTTTCCGTAAATTAGATTAATACGACAAAAAATCACAAATTTGTAAAGTTATAACTCAGTGTCATCCTTTAATAATAAAATTTAATGAAATTAATTATTGATATATAAATTTGGGATTTTTTGTGGTATTAACCATTTTAATAATATCGAGTGTTATTTCTTATGTCAGCATTTTCTAATTTCTGAAATGGAGAAACTTTCAAGTTAAGAATTGATTGTAGGACCAAAGGGACGATGCTTGGTTAGTTGAATCTGTTGTGATTATATGTTTGCCCAAGCCCCCAAAAGCTTGATTCGAAATCGATGAATTGATTATGCATCCACAAGTTATGTATCCAAGTCTAGTTTCTAGTCATTGAATAAAGGGGCAATTTTACTCGAAAGTCATAAAATTTGTCACAAAAAGTTTAATTATTTGAGTTTTAAAACTTTTAAAAAGTACAATTAAGTCCCGAAACCTATTAAATTGATGCAATCAAGGTCCTTTGTTAATTACATTTAATTGATTAACAGAAAATGCTAATGCTACTTTTCTCAATACTTTCTCAAGACACGTTACATCGATGTGGCACCTATGGAACACTAAATTAGAGAAAAAAACATTTGAAATTTTGAAATGGAAAAACAATGCTAAGAATTATATAAAAGAATTCAAGAATATTCGAAACAAAGCCAATCAATAATAACATATTAGTGGACTGGCTCTTTTCCCCATCAATTACCGACGATCAAATTGGTTTGATAGTCATTTGCAAATTTTCTTCTTCTTCTTCTTCTTTTTATTTCTCCTTTTCTTGCTCTTGCTTTCAAACTAGTTAGGCTATGACTTTATATCCACCATCCTTGAATAAGATATCATCATCTGCAAGCTTTCTATCTGGTGTCTGCCATAAGGAGTTTGCATTACTTCCATGAATTTCTTTCTTTGTATTCCCTTGATTTCATTGCTGAGTCATAGATGTTGTCCCCATATCTTTATAACGTGTAACGTGATTCTTCAACTTTTACTTTATTTTTTGTCATTTTCGTACTTTTAGCTAAACATACAAACACTATCTTAGAATTTTTAATTCATTTAATGTGGTCCCCAAAATATTCATATTTCCATATGCGAGCCATCTACCATCATCTGCACGCTTTCCATCTGTCATAAGGAGTTTGCATTTCTTTCGGGAATTTCTTTCTTTGTATTCCCTTGATTTCACTGTTGAAGTCATAGATGTTGTCCCCATATCTTTATAACGTGTAATATGATTCTTCAACTTTTGTTTTATTTTTTGCCATTTTCGTACTTTTAGCTGAACATACAAATACTATCTTAGAACTTTTAATTCATTTAATGTGGTCCCCAAAATATTCATATTTCCATATGCGAGCCATCTACCCACTTTTCTAATATCGCCTATTTCTTTATGAGAAAAATTAAAACTTAAATATAAAATGATGGCATTTTTTGTGTATTATTCAAAATTGGGCATAGTATTTTGGTGGTCGCTCTCAACTCACTAATCCTACTAACATATCACTAATTGACTTTTATTCCTTAGAAATTATAGAACGGTAATTGAATTGCAAAGTCCTCACTTCTTTTTTTTTGGGGGTAAAGTACATAGAAATCTTTGAATTTTTCGCTCCATTTTAGATAATTACCTTTAAATTGTTATTTTGATGTAAAACTGTCAAATAACTGTTTATTGGGACTGTGGTAGCATTTGAAAAAGCTAATAATTAGATCAGATGGCATTTTTTTTTCTCGATCGTGATGTGTTGTGCTATTTTCGAAAATTGATCTTTAAGTGAACAAGAATCGCAAATAATGGATAAAAAAATGAATATCCATCACTAAGAAAATAAATAAACGAATATTATTAACAATAACTAATAATATGATCTCCGGATAAACAATATATAATCAATCCTCTGTAATGATCTGTCCAATGTCCATATCTCCCTACGCACAAAAATATCGAAAATTAAATAAAAAAAAGAAAAAGAAATAAAAAGTAGCCAGCGAGCAGCAGCAGCAGGAATCCGGCGACCTCCTAGATGACCAGACCGGCGACGAGGGCGCCGATCGCCACCGCCCCGGCGAAGCCAACTCCGTTGCTCACGGCCCCGCTGTCAGCAGGAGCGGGCGCCACGGCCGGAGGCGTCGCGATCGACGGCGGAGATCCCGGCGCGGGCCCCCGGGGCCGGGAGACGACGTCGGGGGCGACGGGGGAGAGGCGACGGGGCCGGAGGGAGGAGACGGGGCGGAAGCCGTCGGAGAAGGCGACGGCGAGGCCTTGGGCGAGATGGTGGGCGACGGCGACGGGGACTTGGACGGGGTGAGGGCCGGCGACGGGGCGGGGCTCTGCGCCACCGCCAGGCCGACGAGGAGTACCGCCATTGCCGCCAGAGGGAGCAACGCAGTTGAGCCAGCCATGGAAGAAGAGCTTCTTAGAGAGAGAGAGAGAGAGAGAAAGAGAACTGAAACTTTTAGTAAGAGAAGGTCTGCTGATCGGAGCGAGGGTTTTCGGGTTGCGACCGGCGAGGGGGGGGGCGACGGTATTTATAGAAGGTTTTGCGATGAGTTCCGTCCTGGGGGTGGAATTCATCGGAGTCGACCGTTGGATCGGCATTATTATTGGAAGCCCTCGGATCGATCCGACGGCCGAGATTTATTTGTATTTTCTGACCGCGTGGCCAATCAACGACGCGTTTCTCCGTCCTGCGCGGTGATGCCAGTCTTATAGCTTGGGTTTAGTGGCGACACTTGTAAAGGTTATGTCTTTTTTGTTTTTTCTATTTTTTTTTGGAGGAATTGCTTTAGCCGACAGCTGCCATGTAAACTTTAGGTGTCGCTAGCGGGGAAACCACCACCCCGGCGCTACGCGTCAATCATCTAATAGCTTACCAGTATTCTTGCAACGCAAATGCTTCGAACTCCTGACATTCCCTCAAATGACTAAAACCTACCCAACAGAGTCACCACGGCCAGTGGTAAGGGTTATGTCTCTTTTGCACATTCTAATAGCCCAAAAATAATTTCACAGCACATCGACAACTAATTGGGTACATTTTTCGCGATTATGGGCATTTTCATATCATGAAAATTTTTAAATTAGTGCATATATAATAAATTTATTTTAGATTAATTTTTTTATCACCAAAAATTCTAAATTGATATTTTTATGATAAATTTACCATTCGAAGGTACAACACTAGGCAATCGATTATGCAAATTGTGCCGTTAGGCGTGCTAGTGTCACAGTGGGCATTTCACTTACCCCTACTCACCCAAAATGCGTGAGGTTAATATACTTACCTACCCGACAGTAGTTAAGACTGAAATTCTGACGTGGTATTTACCTTCACCATTGTAAAACCTCATAATACCTTATCTATCTTTATCTTTTCGACAAAGAAGGAATACAGGGATGACATTACGGAGTTTCCAATCTCAAGGCGAATCTTCTGTCTATTTCTTCCCTTTGAGCCTTTTAAGGACTTGCTCAGGTTCTATTTTCAATAAGTATTAATATTATGTAAAATCTTAAATTGATACATATATAATAAATTTTTAAATTTTTTTTTATCACCTAAAATTCTAAATTGATATTATTGTGATAAATTCATCATCCGTTATTTTCCATTAAATCAAATTAACACCGCGAAAAATCACAAACCGGTCTCGTTTATAACTATGTATCATCCAACTTAGTAATTTAACAATACAATTTAATGAAAATTAATTGGAGATAAATTTGTTACTAATATATAAATTTGGGATTTTTTTTATGATATTAACCTTTCTAATAATGTCGAGTGTTACCTCCTATGTCGGCATTTTCTAATTTTTGAAATGGAAAAACTTTTGAGTTAAGAATCGATTGTAGAACCAAAGGGGTGATGCTTGGTTAGAATTTTTGAATCTGTTTTCATTATATGTTTGCCCAAGCCCCCAAAAGCTTGATTTGAATCGATGAATTGATTATGTGTCCACAAGTTATGTATCCAAGTCTAGTTTCTAGTCATTGAATAAAGGGGTAACTGCACTCAAAAGTCATAGAACTTGTTACAAAAAGTTCAACTATTTGAGTTTTAGAATTTTTAAAAAGTGCAATTAAATCCCAAAACCTATTAAATTGATGCAATCAAAGTCCTTCGTTAACTCCATTTAATTTGATTAATAGAAAATGCCGATGCAACTTTTCTCAATACTTTCTCAAGACAAGTGATGTAGATGTGGTGCCTATGGAACACTGAATTAAAGAAAAAAATATTTGAAAATTTGAAAAGGAAAAACAATGCTAAGAATTATAAAAATAAAAGAATTCAAAGATATTCGAAACAAAGCTAATCAATAATAACATATTAGTGGACTGGTTCTTTTCCCCATCAATTACGTACGATCAAACTGGTTTGATCGTCCTTTGCAAATTTTCTTCGTTCTTCTTCTTCTTTCTTTCTCCTTTTTCTTGCTCTTGCCTTCAAACTGGTTGGGCTATGACTTTATATCCGCCATCCTTGAGTAAGATTCATAATCTAGCACGCTTTTTATCTGCCATAAGTTTGCATTTCTTCCGGGAATTTCTTTCTTTGTACTCCCTTGATTTCACTACTGAAGTCACAATTGTAGTCCCCATATCTTCATAACGTGTAATGTGATTCTTTAACTTTTGCTTTATTTTATGCCATTTTCGTACTTTTAGCTAAATATGCAAATACCATCTTAGAACTTTTAATTCATTTAATGTGGTCCCCAAAATATTCATATACAAGCCATTTACCCACTTTTCTAATATCACCTATTTCTTTATGAGAAAAATTAAAACTTAAATAAGAAACGATGGCCTTTTCCGTGTATTATTCAAAATTGAGCATAGTATTTTAGTGGTCTCTCTCAACTCGCTAACATATCACTAATTGACTTCTATTACTTAGAAATTATAGAATGGTAATTGAATTGCAAAGTCCTCACTTTTCTTTTTTTTTTTTTTTTTTTTTTTTTTTTTTGGGGGGGGGGTAAAGTACAAACATAGAAATTTTTGAATTTTTCGCTCCATTTTAGATAATTACCTTTATTTTCTTATTTGATGTAAAACCATCAAATAACTGTTTATTGGGACTGTGGTAGCATTTGGAAAAGCGAATAATTAGATCAAATGGCAATTTTTTTTTTTCTCAATTGTGATGTGTTGTGCAATTTTCGAAAATTGATCTTTAAGTGAACGACAATCGCAAATAATGGATAAAAAAATGAAGATCCATCACCAAGAAAATAAATAAACGAATATTATTAACAATAAATAATAACATGATCTCCGGATAAACAATATATAATCAATCCTTTGTAATGATCTGTCCAATGTCCATATCTCTCTATGCACAAAAATATCGAAATTTAAGAAAATTAAATAAAAAAAGAAATAAAAAGTAGCCAATGAGCAGCAGCAGTAGGAATCTGGCGACTGCCTAGATGACTAGACCGGCGATGAGGGCGCCGATCGCCACCGCCCTAGTGAAGCCAATTCCTTTGCTCACGGCCCCGCTATCAGTAGGAGCGGGTGCCTCGCCGGACGGTGTCGCAATCGACAACGGAGATCCTGATTTTGTTAATTGCCTTTTTATTTTGTTAATTAAAGTAATATCAAGAAATCATGGGAAAACAATCGTTCAAGAGCGAAAAATGTACCAAATCACGATTTTCCTTTTTCTGGCTCGGGTGGCGTAATATTAAATTGATTTTCTCACGGACAATCTGTTTCTTTTAGGCGAATCAAAATCGTAAATTACGAATATTATTAACAGTAAATAGTAATAATAATAACAATAATAAGCTCCAGATAAACAATATATAATCAAGCCTCTGTAATGATCTGTTCAATGTGCATATCTCTCTATACATTAAGAAAAAAGATCGAAAAAATGAATTTTGAGTATTATGAAAAGTCAAAATAAATAAATAAATAAATAGTAGTAGTAAGCGAGGAGCAGCAGCAAGAATCCGGCGGATCGCTCGCTTATAAGAACAGACCAGCGACGAGGGCGCCGATCGCCGCCGACCCGGAGAAGCCAACTCTGTTGGTGACGGCGCCACTGTCCCCAGAAGCGGGCGCCGCGGCCGGCGGCGTCGCGATCGACGGCGCAGGAGACGACGCCGGGGGTGATGGGGGAGAGGCGACGGGGCCGGAGGAAGGAGACGGGGGCGAAGCCTGCGGCGGGGTCGTCGTCGTCGCCGCCGCCGGAGAAGGCGACGGCGAGGCCGATGGCGAGGGGGACTTGGAGGGGGTGAGGGCCGGGGACGGGGCAGGGCTCTGCGCCGCCGCCAGGCCGACGAGGAGGACCGCCATTGCCGCCAGGGAGAGCAACGCGGTTGAGCCAGCCATGGAAGAAGAGCTAGAGAGAAGAACTACTTCTTAGAGAGAGAAAACCGAAACTTAGTGAGAGAAAGTCTCGCCGGCCGGAGCGAGGGCCTTCGGGGTGCGCCGTGCGGCGGAGGAGAGCGGCGGTATTTACAGGAATGTTCCCGCTTCGGTCGGTGGCGGTCGGTGTGGGGAGCCGACCGTTGGATCCGTGTTATAATCGGGAAGCCGCGGGGTGGATCCGACGGTCGAGATTCATTCGTATTTTCTGACCGGGTGCGGCCAACCAATCACGCGGTTTTCCCCGTCCTGCGCAGCGATGCAAGCCTTACGGCCGGGGGTTTAGTGGGAACAGTTGTAAAGAAGGGGCGTGTCTTGGTAGCGCGTTCTAATACCCAAAAAAAAAATATATATATATATATATATATATATTTATTATTTTGCATTTTTAGGAGTTTCGCCTATGTTTCTAGTTTACGAATATGATATATATCCTGGCCATTTTTTTTTTTATAATATCAAGTGTTATTTCCTATGTCGGCATTTCTTTCTAATTTCTTAGATAAAGAAATTTCTAAATTAAGAATCAGTTGTAGAACCAAAGGGATGGTGCTCAGTTAGAATTTTTGAATCTCTTGTATTGTCGCTATATGTTTGCTTGAGCCCAAATAAGCTTGATGTGAGGTAAATGAATTCTTGTTCCATGTCCACGAGTTATGCATCAAAGTTTGATTTCTAGTCATTGAATAAATAAAAGGGTAATTGCAATCATAAAATCTTAAGACTTATTGCAAAAGTATCATTTGAGCCCTAAAACTCTTTAAAAGTGTAATCAAGTTTTAAAACACATTAAATCGGTACAATCAAATTTATCTATTAACTTCATCAAATTTATTTGGTAGGAAAGGTTGACGTTGCTTTTTTTAATACTTTCTTAAGACACGCGGCACCAATATAGTGCCCACTCAATGCAACATCAAGATCTTTTTCGAAAATTTGAAAAGAAATAAAATGCTAAGAATTACAAGAATAACCACAACCCACCGCACTCCTCAAGGCGCAAAAATCTAAGGCAAAACCGGCGAAGATTCGAGAGAGAAGGTCAGTCGGAACCACTCTGTTGCCGTGAGAATTACAATCTCCTCTGGGGAAGCTCTTTTGCGGAAGGGTGTGGGTTTTTAATCTCACTGTTGATCCCGCTTAATTAAGTTTTCTGAGAAAAATTATGATTTAAATGAGAAACAATGGCTTTTTGGGTATATTATTTCAATGCTGAAGTCCCCTAGTAGAGAAAAAACATTTTAAAAAAACTTGTTGATAAAGACTGTTTAGCCAAATTGAGGGACTTGATTGTACCAATTCAATAAGTTTTATAACTCAATTATTATAGGACTTCTAGTATACTTATTCCCTTGAATAATTGAACCTTTTAAGATGGATTTCCTTTCTTTCAGTCACATAGTAGTTTCTCATGTATTTTTCAAAAGAACATAGATTTGGGATAAACATTGAATCCTCAAATGACATTAATTATTTGAAAAAAAATGATACAACTAGTCCATAAACTTTGGCTCAATATGTAATATGGCCCTTAAAATTTTAACTTGTCTAATGTGATTCATAAAATTTAGCCCAATGTGTAATGTAATCTCTAAATTTTTAATTTGTTAAATGTGGTCCATAAATTTTTAATTTGTTTAATTTAGTCGCAGATCTATATAAAATTTATGTAAGAACTAGCGTGAAGACATTTTTATATAATTTGGGAATTATATTAAACATGTACTAAAAAGTTAGGAACATATTGAACAAATTAAAAATAAAGTGATTACATTGATACATTACTTGGGTCAATGTTTAGAGACCATGTGTATATTTATCCGTAACTCTTAGTAGCACAAACCATTTGATCATCACTCTCGACCTTTTATTTCTTAGAAATTATAGGTTGGTACTTAAATAGCGAAGTCCTTGCCATTTTATTTTGGTAAAGTATATTCTACCTTTGACGTTATTATTGAGAATGTTCAGAAAAGCAAAAAATTAGACCAAATCGCAATTTTCTTTCTGATCACGACACATTTTGTTAATTTTCGAAAATACATCGACAACGTGTATTTGTTTAGGCGAGCAAGAATCGCAAATAATAGATAAACAACTGAATATTCCATTACCAAGAAACTAAACACACGAGTATTATTAGCGGTAAATAATAATAATATCTGAATAAACAATATCATCAATCCTCTGTAATGATCTGTCCGATGAGCATTTCTCTCTATACATAAAAGTGTCGAAAATTCCAAAAAAGAAAAAAGAAATTTGAGTATTATGAAACAAAATTTTTTAAAAAAAGAAATAAACGGTGGTAGCCTTAGAGAAGCAGCAAGAATCCGGCGGATCGCTCGCTTATATGAACAGACCAGCGACGACGGCGCCGATCGCCACCGAACCGGCGAAGCCAACTCCGTTGCTGACGGCGCCACTGTCACCAGGAGCGGGCGCCGCGGCCGGCGGCGTCGCGATTGACGGCGCAGGGGCATCCGGGGCGGGAGACGACGCCGGCGGCGACGGGGGAGAGGCGACGGGGCCGGAGGGAGGAGACGGGGCGGAAGCCGGCGGAGAAGGCGACGGCGAGGGGGCTTGGAGGGGGTGAGGGCCGGCGACGGGGCGGGGCTCTGCGCCACCGCCAGGCCGACGAGGAGCACCGCCATTGCCGCCAGGGAGAGCAACGCGCTTGAGCCAGCCATGGAACAAGAGCTTCTTAGAGAGAGAAAGAAGGAACTGAAACTTATCGTTAGAGAAAATCTGCTGATCGGAGCGAGGGTTTTCGGGTTGCGATCGGCGACGGGGGAGGGACGGTATTTATAGAAGGTTTTGCGATGAGAGTTCCGTGCTGGGGTGGAGTTCATCGGAGTCGACCGTTGGATCCGCATTATAAATGGAAACCCTCGGATCGATCCGACGGCCGAGATTTATTTGTGTTTTTCTGACCGCGTGGCCAATCAGCGACGCGGTTCTCCACAAGTCTTATAGCTGGGGTTTAGTGGTGACAGTTGTAAAGGATTATGTCTCTTTTGCACGTTCTCATAGCCGAAAAGTAAATTCACAGCACATCGACGACTAACCGGGTACATCTTTCGCAATTATGGACATTTTTAATAAGTATTAATATTATGAAAAAATTTAAATTGATATATATATATAATAAATTTATTTTAAATTTATTTTTTATTATAAAAATTAAATTAATATTTTTGTGATAAATTTACCATACATTATTTTTCATTAAATGATTAATATCACAAAAAATCACAAATTGATATATTTATAATTCTGTGTCATCTAACTCATTAATTTAGCAAAATAATTTAATGAAAATTAATTGAAGATAAATTTTTCATTGATATATAAATTTGAGAGTTTTTATGGTATTAACCCTTCTAATAATATCGAGTGTTATTTCCTATGTTGGCATTTTCTAATTTCTGTAATAGAGAAACTTTTGGGTTAAGAATTGATTGTAGGACCAAAGGGACGACGCTTGGTTAGAATTTTTGAATATGTTGTCGTCATATGTTTGCCCAAGCCCCCAAAAAGCTTGATTCGAAATCGATGAATTGATTATGTGTCCACAAGTTATGTATCCAAGTCTAGTTTATAGTCATTGAATAAATGGGTAATTGCACTCAAAAGTCATAAAACTTGTCGCAAAAAGTTGTACTATCTAATTCTTAAAACTTTTAAAAATATATAATTAAGTCCCAAAATCTATTAAATTGATGCAATTAACGTCCTCCATTAACTCCATTAATTTGACTAACAAAAAATGCCGATGCGACTTTTCTCAATAGTTTCTCAAGACATGTGACGACGGTGTGGCGCTTATGGAATATTGAATCAGGGAAAAAAATATTCGAAAAATTGAAAAGGCAAAAAAAGGTCAGAATTACAAAAATAAAAGAATTCGAAAATATTCGAAACAAAGCTAATCAATAATAATATATTAGTAGACCGGTTCTTTTCCCCATCAATTACGGACGGTCAAACTGGTTTGATCATCCTTTGCAAATTTTCTACTTCTTTTTTTTTCTCCTTTTCTTGCTCTTGCCTTCAAGCTGGTTAGGCTGTGACTTTATATCCACCATCCTTGAATAAGATATCATCATCTACACGCTTTCTGTCTACCATTCCGGGAATTTCTTTCTTTGTACTCCCTTGATTTCACTGTTGAAGTCACAGATGTTGTCCCCATATCTTCAACTTTTACTTTATTTTATGCCATTTTCGTACCTTTAGCTAAACATGCAAATACCATCTTAGAACTTTTAATTCATTTAAAATATTCACATTTCCATATGCAAGCCATCTACCCCCTTTTCTAATATTGCCTATTTGATGAGAAAAATTAAAACTTAAATAAGAAATGATGGCCTTCGCTCTCAACTCGCTAATCCTACTAACATCACTAATTGACTTTTATTCCCTAGAAATATAGAATGGTAATTGAATAACATAGAAATCTTTGAATTTTTCGCTCCATTTTAGATAATTACCTTTATTTTGTTATTTTGATGTAAAATTGTCAAATAACTGTTTATTGGGACTGTAGTAGCATTGGGAAAAGCGAATAATTAGATCAAATGGCGCAATATTTTTTTTTTTTTCGATCGTGATGTGTTGTGCTATTTTCGAAAATTGATCTTTAAGTGAACGACATTCGCAAATAATTGATAAAAAAATGAATATCCATCACCAAGAAAATAAATAAACGAATATTATTAACAATAAATAATAATATGATCTCCGGACAAACAATATATAATCAATCCTCCGTAATGATCTGTCCAATGTGACAGATCTCTCTACGCACAAAAATATCGAAAATGAAAAAAATTAAATAAAAAAAAAGAAAAAGGGATAAAAAGTAGCCAGCGAGCAGCAGCAGGAGGAATCCGGCGACCGCCTAGATGACCAGACCGGCGACGAGGGCGCCGATCGCCACCGCCCCGGCGAAGCCAACTCCGTTGCTCACGGCCCCGCTGTCAGCAGGAGCGGGCGCCACGCCCGGCGTTGTCGCGATGGACGGCGTAGATCCCGGCGCGGGGCCCCCGGGGGCCGGAGACGACGGCAGGGGCGACGGGGGCGAGGTGACGACGCCGGCGGGAGACGGGGCGGAAGCCGTCGGAGAAGGCGACGGCGCGGCTTTGGGCGAGATGGAGGGCGACAGCGACGGGGCGGGGCTCTGCGCCACCGCCAAGCCGACGAGGAGGACCGCCATTGCGGCCAGAGAGAGCAACGCGCTTGAGCCAGCCATGGAAGAAGAGCGAGCGAGAGGGAAGAGAGCTTCTTAGAGAGAGAAAACTGAAACTTTAGTGAGAGAAAGTACGCTGATCGGAGCGAGGGTTTTCAGATGCGTTATGCAACGGAGGAGGGCGGCGGGTATTTATAGAAGGTTTGTGCACAAGAGTTCCGTACGGGGGTGGTGTTCGTCGGAGTCGACCGTTGGATCCGTACACGATTGGAAGAACCCTCGTGTCGATCCAACGGTGGAGATTTCGTTGCGTGTCTGCTGACCGGGTACGGCCAATCAATCACGCGGTTTTGGGGCCTTAGCTGGGGGCTTTAGTGGGGACAGTTGTAAAGGATCCAACCTTCGTAGCACGTTCCCATAGCCCCAAAATAAATTTCAAAACAACTGGAAATTTTCCAAAAAGAAAAAGCCTGAAATGCCGTGTTTTTTTTTATCAAAGAATGACTTCAAAAGAATCTTATTTAAAATAAAAATATGGGGTAAAACCTTAAATTTAAGTAATAATCCGAAGTGCCATGTTAGTCTCGAACAAGAATTTTGCCTCACCAATTGATCGAGGCATTTTCGTTATTTTATTTCTTTTTTTCCTCTTTTTTCCTTTATATAAAAAATTCAGAAAAGAAAAAAAAGTTAAAACTTAAAAAACAAAAAATTAAAAAGCGGGCGGGTGGGCCCCCTATGGCCAACGTCTATGGAATACGGCCCTACTGGCGAGGGGGAAATGGCCACAAGCGGGGGAAGGGATGCTAGGCTTGCTAGCCCTGCAATTTTTTGAGTTTGTCTTTTTTAAGAAAGAAAAAACAGAAAAAAAGTAAAAAAAAAAAAATCAAAGGATGAAAATGCCCTCAATGAACCAATGAGATTGAGCCAATGAGGTCAAGCCATTCTTTGATATGGCAATTTCAAACCTTATTGAAAATAAAATCAGTTTCAAGCCCCTTTTTTGTGCACTTATTTAAAATAATATTTGTTATTTGAGAAAACGAGATCACTTCAAATTCTTATTGAAAATTTTTCTAAAACTCATTGATTTGTCGAGTGTCTTTTGCCCTCTAGAAGATTCCTAATAATATCAAGTGTAAATTTCTAAGATGAATAGACTTATAAATTAAGATCCGGTTGTGGAAACAAAGGGACGATGCTTGGTTAGAATTTTTGAATTTGCCGTTGTCATATGTTTTCTCAAGTCCCCAAAAGCTTGATTTGAAATTAACGAATTCTTGTTCTACGTCTTGTGAGTTAAATATCCTGGTCCAATTTTTAGTCGTTGAATTAAGGGAGATAAGTGCACTTAGAAGTCATAAAACTTGTCATAAAAAGTGCTACCACTTAATCCTAAAACTTAAAAAAAAAATGTTTATAAAACTTATCGAATCAATCCATTTGTTATGTACATTCAACTAATGTAAAATACCAACGCAGCTTTTCTCAATACTCTCTTAATATAAGTAATTCTGACGTGACGGCCATAGAATGCCACATAAAAAAAAAAAAGATTCGAAAATTTTAAAAAGAATAATAATGCCAAGAGAACAAAAGTTAAAAAAAAAAATTCAAAACAAAGCCAATATACTGGATTAGTAGACTGGTTCTACACCCCATCAATTGCCAAGGATCGAACTGCTTCGATCATCCTTCGCAAATTTTTTCTTTGCTCTTTTGCCTTCAAATTGGTTGTAGTTCATTTCTGTCTCTTTGTAATGTACCGGATTAGTAGACAGGTCCCACGATTTCTCAATATTTTCTTAACACAACATCCGTGACGTTGATGTGGTGTCCGCAGAATGCCAACATCAGGAAAAAGAAGATTTGAAAATTTAAAAAAGAAATATAATGCCAAGGATCAAAACAAAGCCAAGGATCAAACTAACTTGGCAAATTTTCTCTTGCCTTCAAATTGGTTTGTATATATAGTTTGTTCCGTCTCGATAATGGTCCCACGATTTATAAATTATTCAATACAATCTTGAATTTTAACCTAATGTGTGATTTCTTAATTTATTCTAATCTCACTTAATACCACTTAACTTTATAAGAAAAATTAAGATTCAATAAGAAAGGATGGCCTTTTTGGTATTATTCAAAGTAATCGCTTTACCTCACAATTTTCTACTAACATATCATTATTCCTTGTAAATTATCGAATTGCAAGGGATTTATATCAGTAGGTACATGGAAATCTTTGATTTTTTTTTTTTTTGCTTGATTTGAGATAATTACCTCTTTATTTTGTTATTTTAATGTATATTGGGAATAGAGTAGCGTTCAGAAAAGTAAATAATTAGACCATTAGACCATTTTCCAGTCATTAGACATAGTGTTAATTTCGACCATATATGGACAGTATTTGTTTAAGCGAACAAGAATCACAAACAATAATTAAAAGAATGAGTATCCATTCACCAACAAAATAAATAAACGAATATTATTGGCAATAAATAATAATATGATCTACGGATAAATAATAGATAATCAATCCTCTGTAATGATTTGTCCAATGTCCATATCTCTCTAATGTCCATGTCTCTCTGCGCCTAAAAATATCGAAAAAAGAACTCCCGAGTATTATGAAAAAAAAAAAAAAAAAAAAGGAAATAAATAGTAGCCAGCGAGCAGCAGCAGCAGGAATCCGGCGACCGCCTAGATGACCAGACCAGCGACGACGAGGGCGCCGATTGCCACCGTCCCGGCGAAGCCAACTCCGTTGCTCACGGCCCCGCTGCCAGCGGGAGCGGGCGCCCCGCCCGGCGGCGCAGCGATCGACGGCGCGGGGCTCCCGGGGGCGGAAGACGGCGGCGAGAGCGTCGAGGGCGGTGGGGGCGAGGTGACGGTGCCGGAGGGAGACGGGGCGGAGGCCGGCGGAGGGGTCATCGTCGCCGGCGGAGGAGGAGGAGGCGCCGGCGAGGCCTTGGGCGAGACCGAGGGCGAGGGCGACTTGGACGGGGTGTGTGCCGGCGACGGGGAGGGGCCCTGCGCCGCCGCCAGGCCGACGAGGAGGACCGCCATAGCGGCCAGAGAGAGCAAGGCGCTTGAGCCAGCCATGGAAGACGAAGAGGAAGAGCTGGAGAAGAACTGCTTCTTAGAGAGAGAAAGTGCGAACTGAAACTTAGTGAGAGAAAATCCGGCTATCGGAGCAAGGGTTTTGGGTGCGATTTACGACGGAGAAGAGCGGCGGTATTTATAGAAGCTTTCGCGCTTCGGGTCGGTGCTGGGGGCGAGTCGACCGTTGGATCATTATAATAATCGGGAAACTTCCCGGGCCGATCTGACGGTCTAGATTCATTCGTCCGGCAGCCCATCGATCACGCGCTTTTCCGCGCTTAGCTGGGTCTAGCGACGACAGTTGTGACGGCATCGTAGCCGCACACGTGGCGTCCGTAGGGGAGGGGGGTCCGGAGCCGTCGGATTGCGTGCTCGCTTTTGGCAACGGTCACAAGTCAAGCGGTCAACACTCGTTCCGGGGGAGAATGCCGTGCACGTTGGGGGCTATAACGTTAAAGTGCGTGTTTCGCGGCGCTATTTTAGGGAAATTAATTAATGAAAATTAATTTAATTGGCTGTGCTTCAGAGGGAATGTATTATATAAGGTAAGAGATTAATGCAATTATTCAAAAATCACGAAAGATGTCTGCCCTTTTTATTTTGTATAGGGGGTGTCATTAATAGTTTTTGACCCGGCAACTTCCAATTGCATGCCAACTTCATAAATTAGCAAGTTTTAGAACTGGAGTATCAAAATGACATCTTGTATTAGCACTACTAAGAAAACCTTTTTTGTAATTTGAGCATAACAATTCTGATACTATTTGAATATGATAATAAATTTTAGAATGTATGTGAAGCAATTTAAATGTAGTAATTCTCATTTTGGAACTCAAGATTGATGGTTTTTTTAAGCCAGAATTCATTTTAAAGAAAAAACAGCGTGAACTATGCCTGTATTATAAAGAATAGCATGGAATTTAAAATGTTTCACACAGGTGCCCTCCACATATGCTATTGAACAACGGATTGGATGGATAGAGTATTGAGGGCTACTGTGAAATAAAAAAAGGATAATATTATTAAAAATCTCATGGTGACCTTGACGCATTTATCAAAAACTAATTTTCATCGAAAAAATTCACAAGTCTGGTACCCACTTGACACATAATTCACCACACATTTACTCTAAGTTAATATTTGTCTCATCAAAAACCCTAAATTGGTACTCATGATTCACATCTACCATCCATTAACATTCCATACAATATATTATTAGAACTCCTGTCACACAATGATTGTCCAACGGCCGTGTTAGTTGGATTTGGTGTAAGAAGGACTTCATTGAAATTTTTTTAAAGTTAAAGGATTTAATTGGACAAATTAAAAATTAGTGGGACTGATTAAAAAAATTGCAAAAGTACAAAGATGGAAAGTATATGTTTTTTGAAATAAAATTTGATCAAATATTGATGGAGTACAACTAGTTTGATTAACGTTTGATCAAATTGATTCTTCCACTCAGAAAAAGCTAGCACACATAATTTCCATAAATGCAATCCAATTTTTCTAAATAAGTGTCAAGATTGTGAGTTTTTGTGAATCGAGTTGAACAAACCATCGTTGTGAAAAATCATAACAACTACTTGAGAAAAGCTCCAATTGAGGCAATTCTAAAGACATTGGAAAGTTCATGAACCACGCCGATCTATGAAATATGCAGTTTGTCCAACTTCATTTGTATCGAAATGGTTAAAATTTGCAATATTTAGAGATCCAGTCTGTCTAATTTGGCAAATTGGGTTTGTGAGATGAAGAGAATGTGAGACTTCAAAATTTCTCCAAATTTCCGTTTCTCCCCTTCCTCCGATTGCTCAAACGGGCATATAGTTCTTCCCATCAGCAGTAGAGAGGATCTTTGTAAAAACAATATTTATTTTGGTGTTCAAAAAAAATAATTAAAAAAAGAAAAAGCTAAAAGGTAAAGCAGAGACGAGGATGACGATGTGTCTGCTCTTTTCTGTGCCCTTTTCTGCTTTTTCATTTCTTCAAGCCATCGTCTTTCACAGACTGCAATGCCCGAGGGGGCGTTGGAAAACGCCGTACTGGATGTTCATATATCAAATCTATTGACGCAAGGTAAGTGATATCGTAGAAAAAATAAATAAATGCATTAATAATCTAAATGTGCAATTAAGTTTTAAAATATTCAAAATATTCAATTAAGTTCTAAAAAATAAAAATTGGTGCAATTAAATTGCTTAGTTAATTTCATCAAAATAGAATGGACGTCTACTAATCATCAAATCTCACATTATCTTAAGCAATGAGTAAATACCGGAATATCATTTTCTGATAATTACAACTTGCCCAATGGGCGATACATGCGTAGGGTACTCAATAACATCATCATGCGAAAACACCAAAAATTAATTTAACAAACTTTAGATCTAGATTTAGATAAGGAGAAGTTGAATGAGTATAGGAACTTGTAGATCTATATTTAAATTGGAAGAGAAGAATTTCTAAATCTTTGATCTTGATTGTAAGATAAGAACTTTCAAAATTTGGAGAAGTCGTATAACTACTTTCAATGCAACATGAACTCACTGTATTTTTCCTCATCAGTCATTTTTGACTTCTTGATTTAGAGGACCTGAAGCTGTGTGTTGGTTCCTAATTTCCTATTGATGAAAGTGGAAACTACATCCATCGAACAGAAAGAACATTACAACGTTAAATAAAACTAAAGCTCAAGTGCTGTGGTCAAGCTCCATGAAGCTGGAGTAGCCATGGACGCGTGCAGCTTTCTATTTGACGTGCAGCTCCTTCTAGTTTTCCACGGTCGCGGGTGCGACTTCTTTTCGTTTACAACTTCTTTTAATCTTTTTTCCTTCTGTAATGGCCGACGGGGTTGACAAATTAACACCTCTCCTCCCAAAAATTAAGGAAAGTGACAATTACATTTTTCATTAGTCAAATTAGATAAAATTAATAGGAAGAGAGACTTGATTGCATCAATTAGATAAATTTTAGAATTTAACTGCACTTTTAAATATTTTGGAACTTGATTGCACTTTTATATTAATTTTTCAAAAAAAAGGATGAGTCATCTTAATTGGAAGGATCAATATCAAATCTAATACTGTTTAATTGTATTTTGAGAGTTAAAAACACGTCATACATAGGAATTTTAATAACAAATGTTTCGCGGGAACTTACTTAATGAATATATATTCATTTAATGATCACATATAGCATTTTCACTTTTCAGAAAAATAATTTCTCTATTGAAAACAGGCACATCCTTAGCCTATGTATAGCCTCTTTAGCTACACATTAACATAATTTACGTATATCAGTATACTCACACTCGTGACACGTTTTTTTGTATTATCAAAACAGTTTTAGCTATTGTAATTATACTAATTCAGTTTATAATTTTTTTTTTGGCCAATCAAGTCTTAAACATTTTGCTTGTGCTAGCTCAATTTATTCAACCAAATTTGGTAGTTCGTCGCTGACATAAATAATTTTCAATAATATTTTAGTAAATTTCGAATTATTATTATTATTATTATTATTATTATTATTTTTCCTTTCTCTTTATTTTTTTCCTTTTCCTTCTTCATTCGGCTGGTTGCTAGATTGAGCGATTGGCCAAAGGCAAGGAAAAGCTAGCTAGGGGAGGTTGACCTCGCCTAGCGATGGAAAGGCAAGTCTTGCTATAGGCTAACAAGGTTGCCTCAATTTGGCACTAGAGAAAGAAGGAAAATGAAAATATATAAAGAGAAAGAAAATAAAAAGGAAAAAGAAAAAAACAATTAAAATTTGCTTACGTTAGCACTAATTATGCCACATTAACGCTAGCAAGTGATGGACTAAATTTGCACAAATGTAAAAGATTTAAGACTTACTTAGCCAAAAAAAAGTCTAAGACTAAATTTGTAACATTCTTGATTTCGACCTTTCTTTTGGTCCCAACCTGGAGGCTAAGCTAGATAGACCTTAGGTTAGTCAAACATTCCTAGAAAATAAGTGTGAACACGTATGAACAAGTGTGAACAAATGTGAATAAGTGTGAACAAATGTGAACACATTAAATAAAGTGAGGAGAAAAATATCCCTATAGCCTAGGCCATTAATATCCTAGGATCTAAGTGTGAAGGGTAGACTTTGAAACCTATAAAGGAGAAGCCACATGGAGAGAGAGAGAGAGAGAGAGAGAGAGAGAGAGAGAGAAGGTCGAGACAATTCTAATTTTGGACCAAGACAATCCTACCTTGAGAGAGAGAAGGTCGAGACAATTCTAATTTTGGACCAAGACAATCCTACCTTATCTCTTTTGGACATTAACCGATAAATAACCGAGACAAGTGTCTAAGCTAGTATAGAGCCTACTTAGGATCTTGTGAGATAATATAGTACAGCCATGGATGACCCCTGATTCAAGGCCAAATGAGAACACTCTTCTTTTCAACTAGAATTTACCTCATTTAATTTTCGAAATTTCTAGACCTTTGTTATTTGCCAATTTTTCAGAGCTTTTTATGTTACTAATTTGGAGAAACTTTCTTCATGAAAGTTGTTCAAAACATCTTGATCTATAACATGATTAAATTTAATATTTTTTAAAGGTGAAATGGTTGGGACAAAGGCCCAATCAATTACTGTATAGAACCTGCCTAGTATAGTGAAAACAGTAACCAAGTTGCTTTTATGAATATTTATAAAATCTTCCCTTACGAATTTGGAAATGGTTCCTTCACAAAATTTTTAAATGACATCCATATCTATAATATATTAAAATTGCAAATTTTTGTGAAGATTTGGATTTCAAAATAAGTCTTTTCTCGGACTGTTGAATATGCTGATAGATGAATTTTTGGGTTGTGTTGAATGAATTGCCGCTCTTTCCACAGAACGAATTTGGCTTGGATTCCTGCATGAAAAATGTTTTTAAAGGTTTTCTTTACAACATATTAAAATTATATAATTTTTTGAGTCTATTTGATAAGGTAATGTATTGATTTTCAAAGTTGCTCAAAACTGTTTTTGTCTTAGAATGAGAGAACCACATGCCCAACTTGAAGGGGAAGGAGCTACATGCCTAACTAGAGGAAGAAGTCAATCTAGAGTTTTCTTGGCTTGAAGATAAGAATGTATTGAATGCTTTTGGAAGCTAGCTAATTAATAAGCTTAATGAGTCATATGCTCATCTGTTTAACTTGGAAAATAAATTGTCCAAAGTCCAAGTTTCTTGATGACCAAATCTTGGATACATCTTAGGGTATGATGGCCCTAGATTATAGCCTTGATGAGCAACGAAAAAAAACCAACCAAATAGAATAAAACATTAGACATAAAAGGGGCTTATGATCCAATTTGGTTCGGTTTTGGGGGAATGTCCTTGGGGAAATGAAAAGGTCTTTAGTCTAAAGGGGTTTGGTGAAATGCAAATACAGTCTGGTAAACTATAATTGAAAAGATGCATTGAGATGCAACTTGGGGAAAATGCTGTTTGGTAAACACATACATTTGGAAAGTCCTTTCATGTGCCAATTTAAAATTTTGCAACTTTAATTTGTTTAAAATAAAAAACAAAAAGCAGCATGTCCGTAGGTTTTCTGTGTCTTAAATTCTATTACCAAATTCTTAATTACTCCAACGGATGGCTTGTTCACCAACTTAGCTCATGCATTTCTAGGCAATGGTGCCAGCAGAACTTTCCTTTTGGGCAATTAAGAAGTCGATTTCTTACATAACTGACCTGTGTCGATAACACCCTTATTTCGCCACAATTTTTTTTTTTGGTTTGAAACTTTGCCACAATTCACCCTACATTAATTTAACCCAAAAACAATTTTCTGCAGCTTTCATCTTTCAGTTCTTTACCAACGCCCAAAACTTCAAACTCTTTTGTAGTAATGTAGCATTCTTCACTTTCCATCTTCACGTTAATATGGAGCTTTCACTTGATCTTAAGTCAGCTTTGAATGAAGCTTCATGTAATTAGTTCACCACTTGTCGAGGCCACAATCACCATTTAGGATAAGGAGACATTATTTACTTGGACAAAACTTTGTCACTACACCAGCCGATCACATAAATACAAAAGTTACTCTCATATTGGCATCGTGGCAATTTAATACTTTAGCAAGGATCACCAAAGGAAAGCTTTGCAATAGGAAATCTGCCTCGTTCATTTACTTTTTACAAAAGGATCCATTCTTAAGTAGAGAAAAAATAACAAGATTTAACATTTTGTAGATTATCTACATTGAATACAGAGCATGTGTTTTGTCTCTATAAACTGTGATAACTCTATAAAAATAGAGTTATTTTTTTTTTATCTATTTTAGGCAACAATTAATGCAATATCTATGAGAAAGTATTTGGATTTCCTTTTAATTATTCGAATTTTCTTTATTTATGCAGAATAATGAGATATGGAGAAGATAATGAAAAGAATGGAAAAAAAATCAAGAATTCATATAAAAAAACAGTAGAAGATGGATATCAAATCAGGGATTCTTTCATTTTGTTCCATAATGTTATCTGCAAACATTGTGAGATAGATATATTGGATAGTTCCTATAAATAGGAGAATACTGAGAGCAAAAAAAAATGAGAGAAGTTAGGTTTTTGTTAGATCGTTTTTCATTCTTTTGAGAGTTTTTCAAGTATTTTGAAGAGAAGACAAAAGTAGTAACAAAATTATTGTTCTTTGATTCAAGATGCTGGTTTGATTTATATTTTTATTTCTTCTTCTGCTATGTTCTAATTTTCTTTTGTTAGGGCTACAATGTAGCCTAACCATAATGATCTAAATTTCATGATTTTTATATTTTGCAATTGATTTCATTTATGTGAGTTATACATTATTGTGCATAATGTTTTTGAGTGAATTTGAATGATCATGGATATATAAGAATAATATGCAATTGCTCATTATAATATATAACCATAAATTAAACGTGGATAGAGATATACCACGTTATTTGTGTAGCTTTCGGTGATAAAATGATCCAAAAGACTCATTGTAAGTCGTGAATATTCATAATTTTTAATGCACTCATGTTTATTTTAATTTACGTAGAGATATAGTGGATTAATAAACTGAGTATGTTCGCTATACTTAGAGATATGATATTAAATAAATTAGGAAATTCCGCTGTCACATGTTTGATATCGTTCTTGTACCAACAATATGAATTTCATCATATCTAATGGTTATGGTGAAATTGGATGCTCTAACATATTTATCTGATTGATTTACTACATTTAATCTCCAAATTTCGTTTTTAATTTATTCTCAATTATATTTTGATCTGTTAGATAAATTTTAGAATTAATCGATTTTGATTTGTTAGTATTTAATCATCGATCTCCATGAGATAATACTCTTTCTTATCATTATATTACTCATTCGACACGTTCACTTGCGTTTAGAATTTTACGAATAAACTGTACATTTATATTAGGAGTGGCTCAAGTAGGACAATAAGAATTAAGCACCACAAAGGTGCAACAGTCTAGCAAGATATTAGCCAAAGAGAATAGGTTAGGCAAATGGAAGAGTCAAAACATCGAGGCTATTCAAATTTCAGCTGAAGCCCATTTGCATGATTGCCTCAGCCACCTACGCTGATTTGGTGACTTCTATTAGGTATTAGCGTTTGACTGCGAAAACATGAGATCTCATTTGTATGCATATGCATTTCTTTGTAACCTGACT
This sequence comes from Eucalyptus polyanthemos subsp. polyanthemos, assembly GCA_017140185.1. NCBI lineage: Eukaryota > Viridiplantae > Streptophyta > Magnoliopsida > Myrtales > Myrtaceae > Eucalyptus > Eucalyptus polyanthemos. Next base: position 16,364,699 of record CM029463.1, on the reverse strand, counting down.
TTTTATTATCATGAGAGTAATCGCAACTTTGGTTCCTCAGTCAGCTAGGGATTTAGCCCAAAATTTTCTATCCTTCTATTTCTGCCAAAATAGTAAAGATCACCACATCATTGTTGGGCGAAAGAAGGACATCCATTGCATCTCACAGAAGAAAGACAACTAAAAATTTACAATAAAGGAGGTAGGGTAGCATGAATCATCAATTAAGAAGCATCTTTAACAACCAAATTAGGCATAATTAATAACACTGATATTGCATCAGAATGACATTATTAACACCAAATCCATTGGATGAGAGAAAATATACATGTACATCACCAATTCTGTTTATTCCATTGAAAATCCTACCATACACTAGGACAACACCCAACATGGTACTTGAGAGATTAAGGAAAGTATACAAGCATTTCAACTTTTGTGGACTAGTATAATCAAATGTTTGAGAATTGAGAATTGATATGCTGAAATAGCAAGTAAAGATTGAAACATATTCATAAAAGAAAAAACATATGCGCTTATCTGCCTAACTTGTGGAAACTAGAAATTTAGTGTTCTTAAATAGCCGCTCATACAATATCTGATTTCCAGGATGCTGGGGTTCAACATTAAAATCCTAAAACACCATAAGATTGATGTTCCACTCTGGGTGTTAGCATAAGTTATTTAAGCTAAAAACATACATAAGTTTTAATTCCACTTATATAATTACTCCCTTTATTATGTTCACTAGATTCCTTTGCTATAGTTTGGTATAACCATGGCATTTAGATAACCCTTTTTTTTTTTTCATGAGGCAGAATGCTGACTACTAATAGCATCTACTTCTATTATAGGTGGGATTGGTGGGATTTCACCCATTGCAACTCAAGGTAAGTGAAGAAAAGGTTTCCTATGGAAAACCTTTGGGCCTCCAATATCCATTACTACTTCAGTGACAATATTGAATTAGAGAAGGGAAAATCAGATGATACGTCCATGTATCTCTTCCAGTAAGAGCTTATATAAATTAAATCTATTCGAGATTAATAAGAAATAATGCAACCTACAAGCAATAAGACACCTAAAAATCCTTAGGCTTTGGATAAGCAAATTTTTGTCATGAGCATAACGGCCATCATCCAGTAACTATTTTCCTACCAGAAAGAACATGGCATTACTGCTGCAATTATGTTCATCCACATGCTATGCTAAACCCCACTGGTGAAAGAAGACGATCCATTTCAAACAAGAAAGAAATATAACTATCTTTTTATGCTACATAATAGCTAATGTAACAAGAGCTACTAGTGTGCATACCCGCTAAATCCCATATTGAAACTTAACCAAGACTAAACCATTCGACGAGAAAACATTATAGCAAAAGCTACCTCATAATCCACATTGCGTCTCGACCTAATAACATGCTATGATCTCTCACCAAATCAGAACATGCCAATCTAGCCATAAGATATTCAATTACCCACACAAATTTCTACAAAAATCGCAACATGAATTGAGAAAATTTGACTAGGACAGAAGCGATCGCGAGTGTGAGCGTGACAGGAAAGCTCGAGAGCAGCAAATGCAAAGGAGTGATACAAGGAAGAGAACTCAAACCCCTACCAATCGTGAGGGAACACTACTTCAAGCACAAAAGGGGGAGTTGTCAAGGTACGAGAAAGGCGAGGGACTTTCATACATCCGAATAGAACCAATGAAATCTTATCTAGAGAGGCGAGTGAACGTGTGGGTCGGACACAAAACAATCGTAAGGTAGAGAGAGGCGTGAGAGCGTAAGAAGAGTAATGCTCGTGGCCCTCGTGAGTAATCTCGTGCGGAATCTTCAGCGGTGATCGCGAAATTGGATGAATGAGAGATGTAATTGAAGCTTTCGAGCTTACCCAACTGCCCTGCTATGAGTGCGACGCGAGCATGAGAGCAGAATGGTGGGAGGCGATTTTCGAGGTTGGGATGGCTGATCTCAAATGGACACTGGAGAGCAACTCGCAAGGGAGATGGTGAGGGACGACGGAGAGAGGCGTGAGAGTGCAGAGGAGGTGTGAGGCTACAGAAAGCGTGGGGCTACAGTAAGGAAGACAAGGCTTATGTTTTTTCTATTTAGAAAAGGGTAAAAACAGATTTTGGTTAATAAATGAGGGCAAAATGGGCAACTAACATATTTTCATTAAACAAAGGAAGTTGCATTCCGAAAATGCTAATTCTGAAATGCACCTCTACCCCTCCATTCCCTTAAAGGCCTTTGAAGCCCTTTAGAGATACAATTGCATCTTTCCAAAGTCCTCAAAAAATTGAATCAAACACTACTTGCATTTGCCCAAATCCTTTTAGAGCCCCAAAGCCCATTCTAGATGCTAAACCAAACGGGGCCTATGTGTTCCTTAGGAACCATAGGCAATAATGAGCCTAGAGTGAGCCTTGGAGAATAAGAAATAGGTGGACCAATCATATGCCAACATCAAAGGACCTATGGGTCCAACTCGAGAAGATAGGTGGGCCAACTTGTTATTTAGGCATCATCATGAGTTTGCAATGACAATCTAAGAGGAGGATGCTTATAAATAGGATGAGCCATTATCATATTTTAAGCCTCGACCTTTCTCTCTTTTTCTCTCCCTTCTCCCTTCTCTTTCATGCTCCTCTCTTTCAAGTCGCCCTAGACGCCAATCGACCACCAAAGAAGCATCTTGGAGCTAGGTCTAAAAAGTAGCAAGTAGATTTTTCTAACTCTTCAATAGGGCGATGTGCTACGCTTATTGATTTTAGGATCATGTCATCGTTTGCTTGTGTTGGCTTTGTATTGTTATGCTTGTTGTGTTATATTACTTGTTGTTGCATTAAGTAAGTTCAAGATCTCGCATAGTGTCGAGCACACCCGGATGTTGAGGAGAGGTCTTGGTGGTTATGGACAATGTTAAAACTTGAGGGAATGGTTCCTAGTTAAGGTCATGAATCTGTATCGCATCCGACATGAGTTTGATTTAATAAAACACAATAGTCGTTCATTAGTTCACCTTGCATGGCACACATTCGGGCCTTTTATTCAATTAAGAGTTTAAACATGACATGAATCGGTTGATGCTTGAAATGCATGGATACATGATGGACCTATATGCTGACGTTGGGGGATGCCGGGTTGTTGCTTGGGCTAAAGCCCCGGATGTCGTCTCGATATTGAGATTGTGGACAATGCCAGCCTGAGTGAGGTCGATACCTGGGGTCACCCTGGATGCCGTCCTGATAATGAGATCAGGACGATGCTGGTTGCCAAGGGGGGGACCGATGCCTGGTTGTTACCAGAGGAGTTGATTAAGTTTGACTAATATGATACGAAAAAGGAAAAAAATGAAAGTCCACGTGTGGTTCATGATTGATACATGTGTGATGCTTGCAAAAGTTGGGTTTATTTGATATGCATTGTTAAGTCCTTGTATCAATTTGAGCATATGTTTGAATTGGGTCACTTGGTGCTTGAATGAGTTCCATAATATGCAAGCATCCCTTTTTATGACCGAAATGATCATAAGCCATGGATATTTGGAAAGCTTGTTCATATGCATTAACTCTTTATATTTGATTCTTGAAAACATATAGGCAGTTGAAAGCCTTTCATATGCATAAGAGGGCAAGGCACGAACCTTGCTATTGATTTGCTATCGACAAGTGGGTGGTAACCTTGTATTCGATGATTGACAGAGATGTCCTCCTAAAGGAGAATTAATGATTTCTACTTACTGAGTTATTGACTCACTCTTGTTGTTCTCACCATTTTAGTGTGTGATGGGTGAACTAGGGTCCAAGAAAGAAATGAATGTAGCATGGGGGCCGCTTTTGGAAGCAGCTCGGTAGAGGAGTTAGGCTACCCTAGCCTTTTGATTAACTATATATAGAAACAAAAATAAGTAACCTAGAACTAGGACAGACATGTAATCAAAATAGCTTTTGATGTGTGAATATGTATATGTATAGGTTGCTTTTATTTGCTTAACTTGCATATGTCTTGCTCAGCTTTCATGTTTGTTTGTACGGGGATTGTTTATTATCACTTCCGCATGTGCTTAACTAAAGATAAAAGACTTTCAAGACGTTTGACGTTGCCTAGGGCATTGATGCTAATCCGCCGGGTCATGCTCTTGTGCTAGAGATGGGGTGGGGGTGTGACATAATTGGTACAATTGCAATAAATTTAGGACTTTTTCCGTTTGTATAGGCAATGCATGAGGTTTTCAAGATGTACAAGTATAATTTCATGTTATTTTCTATAGGAAATCTTTCTTTTACCCTTAATTACCATAAAAAAATTGAGAGAAAACTAAATTAAGAAGGAATAATCAACTAAAATACTAAAAATGTCAGCATGAATTTTAATAACAGTAAAAGGATTTTCCCTCTTTTTTAGTTTTTTCTTTGATTACTACAATTAGCGTTTTTTTTATATAAAATATTTATCGTTTTACATATTCTGATAAAGAAAATTTTTGCTTTTGCATTGGTTCTAGCGGCTATCTATAGAGATCTTCTTTTAAGACCGAGGTTAATTTTGTGCAACGGTCAAAATTTTTTGGAGGGAATCTTGAAAGTTTTTGCAAGTTCAATGTAATTTCTTCAAGATGCAATAAAGTTTTGGGAAAATGATATTAATAATTGTTTTAACTTTAATTAAGTGTGCAATGTCTTTCATAAACTTTTGACTTGTTCAATGTAATTCATGAAATATTAGTAAATATTTTATTTAGTCAAGATTATATGAAAATATTTAATATTATCTTCTTGTTAATTTTAAATTAACAAATCTACTAGAGTAGAAAAAATATTCAAGGGATACATATTATTTGTGGCACGTATTTTTTCACTCACATCCACTTGCAAGTTGACATACGTCCATAATACCATGTCAACAATAGATGTGGAATTAATTTAAAAAATTAAAAATCTATCATTTGTTTCTCTCTTCCTTCTCCTCCTCATTCATCCACAACTAGCTCTCTCTCCCCTTCCTCATCAATCCAGAGCCCTCTCTATCCAACCTCCGTGCTTCCCCCACCATCGCCATTAGCGGAGTCACGAGCGCCATGTCCTATGCGTCTAGGTCGAGCCACCCCTTTCGTCATTACTTGGGGTTGTCTTGCTCATTGCTTGTCCACATTTGCCTCGACCATGGTCGAAAGCTTTGTTGGTCCATGGCTTACCAGTCCAAATGTAGAGTTGCGTCTTCACATCTAGCTTGGGAACTGCCATGTTTGGAGTTGGCGACATGGCTCCTCTATGGCTGCGAACGATGTGCAATGGCTATAGGGGTGGTTCATCTTGGACGATCATTGCTAGGGTTGGCAGTTTCATATGTAGTACATAGTCTACTTGGAATTTGGAACCTTGAAAGAGATTCCTTATTTTTTGGAATATAGAACCTACCTAACATAACTTAGAAACTAGAACTTATTCCGTCACTAGTTGCAGGATCGATTCCAAGGTTTGTCTATATTCCATATATATTATTAATTAAACAATTATGAATTATCACATTTAATGACCATAATTTGTTACTTGTAATTCATTGACCACAAATTATATTTAGAGATATGGAGAATATATAAAAATTTTAGTCATAAAATAGAAGTATAGACTAGTAATTTTAGATTATATATGCATCATCGGAAGCTATAAAATATCGTAGGATTGAACGTGAAAACATAGACTAAGAAAAACAAAAACTTCTTTCAAAATTTAGGTTCCTTGTTCCACCTACATAGAATCTATAACTTACTTGTTGAAATCGATTTCTCAAATTTTAGAATCTAGAACTTACTTTGCATATTTTTACCAAAAAAAAAACTTACTTTGCATATTTTCAAACTTTGAATGGTTTGATTTTTCGATTCCAAGTTTTACCCTATAACTATTCTTATCCCTAATGGTCGCCAATGACGACAATGGATGAACAAGTCTCCATAGGCAACAAAGCAAAGAAGCTTTTTTCTTTATAGGCAATGACATAAGCTTCTTATGGCAGAATATCTTTCTAGACAAAATTTTATTTTTAATTTAATTCTGCATGAGTGGACACATGTCAATTTCTAAGTGGACGTAACAAAAGAATGCTTATTACAAAATATTTTTTTGTCGAAGTAATTATCAATATATTAAGTTTGAACGATAGACAGAAAAGGAAAGTCATACTCAAATTATTCAGGTAAGTATTTATCTTAAATCGGTATATAATAGTCACAATGTTGGTATTATTCTTTTGACAAGACATCGAATATCAGCAAAGGTTGACAGACCTTTTTGTAATTTTTGCTTAAAAGCTTGTAGGTTTTTCGGAGGCTTGGTTACAAAATCTAAAAAGTGTTATATGCGTAATCTCTTGACAAGATAGGAGGGACACCAAATCAGGAGACGCCACGTGTAAAGCTGTCGGTACAACTTGAAACAATTCAAAGACGAAAGCGCACGCTTCCATCCGACGCGCCAACTCCCTGCTCTTTCTTTCTTCTCGTTCCTGGGTAGTCGAACGGTCAGAGTCACCGGAGATCGATCATGGCTCGCCGTCGCCGGCACCACCGTCGTGGCCACCGTCGCCGGAGAGTGGAAGACGAAGGTGCCGAGCAGGAGGCGACTCCCGCCACTCCACCGAGCTGTCCTCATTTCTTCAAGATCATACTCTCTCAAACGCTGGAATCTGGAAAGCTCGTAAGTTCGTCCGCACTTCACAGTTCGCTCCATATCCGTCGGCTATCTACATGGCATTGTCGATTTTGCCTCCACCCTTATGCGTATCTTTCGTTCTGCTTGACGTCTTGCTGGAGATCTCTCGGCTCATGCTGTTCATCCAGCACGTCTCCTATTCTTTCCTGCCTCTGTTTTTCTTTCGGCGTTCTTGAGCTTGGTTTCGTATAAGTGCAATGTGTTTACCGCAAGCTCTCGTCACAGGGAATACCAAAAAGATTCTTGAGAAGACATGGAAAGGATCTCTTCGGTTTGGTGCTTCTCAAGGTTGAAGGCGGTTTAACCTGGCCTGTGAAACTAGAGAAGAGTGATGATGGCATGGTTTGGTTGTGGAAAGGGTGGCCAAAATTCATGGAGCATTACTCCATCGGTCTTGGTCACCTCCTAGTATTCAGATATGAAGGGGACTCCGTTTTCCGTGTGATAATATTCGATAAGAGCGCTACTGAGATTGATTATCCCTCGAGCATAGGAAGCGCTGAGGACGAATTCCTCTCTCGAAAAGAGGAAGATGTCGTGGAAATCGAAGATTCAGAAGGGTTCGCGCCTCGTTCTAGGCCAAGTTCAAAGGGCTTGTCACGAGGATTCAGAGGTGTGACTTGCGATTTTCCAACATGTTCGATTTCAGCATAACTCTCTTTCCTCAGTTCTTTTCAAGTTTTATTTCTTCAAAGTTTTTTAATAAACTTTCTTTATGTGTTGATGGATAAAGTATGTGGACAATGTAGTTAATTTAGTTACTACTAATGTGAAGGTGATGACAAATTTACTGCATCGAGTTATTTTTACTTTGAAAATTGATCGCCATTACTTTTCAATCTATGTAAATGTCATAATAAGTAAATTGATAAAATCTAGTGCAGTTGTCATCTTTAAGTGCAGAGGAAATCAAACAGGTTGGATGCTGAGTTAGTCATCTTGAGCTTGTTTTACGTGGCTCTACAGGTCCAAGTTCTCTCACTGCCCTTGAATTAGCCAGCAAATTCAAATCGGACCATCCATTTTTTAAAATGGTGATGCAACCTTCTTATATTCAGAAATATTTGGTAAGATCCTGAGCTCTATTCATCAGTGGCATACATCGAGTTCAAACTTGATTGCTGTCTCCATTTTGTCTTATGTTCTCGAAGTTGATTTAGTTTGTCTAGGAAACAACATGACATGTTATTCTCCTTGAAGTATTCATGGTATGAGTCAAATTTAAATATGAATGATATCTATATCTAGTCGCAAAATTGATGGCATCAGTTTTTGTCCAGGAGCATATATTTTGACATTTAGATGCAAAATTGCAGGTTAAGTGGTTATGATTAATAACTTCCATCAACAATTAAAAGCAGTTGATTAAAACTCCTGAAATTGGCAATTTTTATTATGAATCCACATCTGGGCATGTTTTCTCGTGAGTGTATCCTTATTCTATCAACTTTCTTGATCATATTTTGATTGTTCAAACCCGTACTGGGCAGTGCGTTCCTTGTGAATTCTTCAGGAAACATGTTCAAAAGAACAAGCAATTTGTGACTCTTAGGTCCTCAGACAGATCGTGGCAAGTGAAGCTGAGGAGCTATGAACACAGACGAATGGCATTTCTCTCTACCGGTTGGTCCTCATTCGTGAGAGAAACTGGTCTTCATGTAAGTGATGTCTGCGTGTTCGAGCTCATTGATGGGAATGACATTATGTTCAGAGTCTCCATCTTCAACAATGATGGTAAGGACCTGATTTATATTGATGGAGATGGACACTAGAATTGCCACTTTAAGCCGTCTAAATCACCTAGGAATTCGGTATTCCTAATTACAACTCAGTTGTTCAGTTTAGTACCCACTGAATCTGTAAAAAGTGCACTTTTATCTGTTTTTTCTTCTTTAGTTATGAGCCTTCCAAGATGATGAATTTTTCCGTATGGTGTGTGAAATTCATAGTAATCAACTGCACAGTGCCATCATTGATGGCGCTGCATCAAATCTAAATTTGGAGGTGTCAGTCACTTGTTGCAATATAACTTATGTTTCTGCTGACATTCTTTCTATTCTTAATTTCAAATCCTAAAAAATCTTTGAAGAAGCTGTTTCTTTTTTGATTATGAGATGATGATTTGGGAGGTGTAAAATCTACTTGGTTACATTTTCCGGGACGATGATGAAAATGATAATCTATAATGATATGTGATCCTCCTTAAATCCTTCCATTGTGAATTCGTGAAAAGTTCATATTGGTGCTTATGAGATTTCTCCTCTTTGTGGTGCAGGTCAGATCAAAATCGGACAGTCTCAATGTCAAGAGAGCTCTTTGGAGCCATCTTTTCATGGTTCTCCATGTTTGAGCCCTGTCACTGCTCATGAAAAGGCTAGTGGATTTGAATCGGACCATCCCTTTTTCAAAGTGGTGATTCAGCCTTCTTATGTTCGGAGACATTTGGTAAGATCTCAAGCTCTATCCATCGGTGGCATACATCAAGTTCAAACGTGATTGTAGTTTGTATTTGTCTTATATTTTAGTGTCTACCAAGTTGATTTATTTGTGTGGGAAACCACATAACTTGCTATTCTTCTTGAAGTGTTCGTGGTATGAGTCCAATTCAAATATGAATCCTATCTATGCTTGTCTTATAATTGATGGCTTCAGTTACGTCCAGGAGCATATATTTTTACATTTAGATGTGAAATTGCAGGTTAAGTGATTATGATTGGTAACTTCCACTGGCAAGTAAAAACGGTTTATTAGAACTCCTAAAACTAGCAAATTTTATCATAAATCCACATCTTGTGCATGTTTCTCTCGTGAGTGTATCCTTATCCTATCACATTTCCTAATCATATATTGGTCGTTAAACACCTCCTTGGCAGAGCATTCCTAGTGGATTCTTCAGGAAACATGTTCAAAAGAACAAGCAAATTGCGACTCTTAGGTACTCAGACAGATTGTGGCAAGTGAAGCTGAGGAGCTTTGAACACAGAGGAATGGCATTTCTCTCTAATGGCTGGTCCTCATTTGTGAGAGAAACTGGTCTTCGTCTAAGAGATGTCTGTGTTTTTGAGCTCATTGATAGGGATGACATTGTGTTCAGTGTCTACATTTTCAGTAGTGATGGTAAGGACCTGATTTATATTGATTGAGATGGACACTAGAAGTGTCACTTTGAGCCGTCTAAATCACCTAGCAATTCAGTATTCCTAATGACAACTCCTTTGTTCATTTCAGTCCCGCTGAATCCATAAAAAATGCACAACTTTTTCTGTTTTTTCTTTTAATAATGAGCCTTCCAAGATTATGAATTTTGTGTGTGTTTAGTAATTCAAATGCACAGTCACTGTGGTTGATAGTGCTGTATTCATGTCTAATTTGGAGGTTTCAGGCACTTCTTGTTTTATAAGTTTTGTTTCTGCGGACATTCTTTCTATTTCCTTAATCTGTTTTCCAATACTAAAAGAATCATTTAAGAAACTTTCTCTTTGTTGATTGATGAGGTAACAATTTGGGAGGTGGGACATCTACTTGGTTATATCTTCTGGGAAGAGCATGAAAATGATCATGCATATTGACTTGCGATCCATGTTAAACCCTTCCATTGTGAATTCGTGAAAAGTTGATACTGCTTATGAGTATTCTCCACTTTGTAGTGCAGGTCGGATCGAAAGCAAACAATCTCAACACAAAGAGAGCTCTCCCGAGCCAGCTTTTCACTTTTCTCCAGGTCTGAGCCCGGTCTCTGCTTTTGAGAAAGCTAGGAGATTTGAATCGGACCATCCCTTTTTCAAAGTGGTGATGCAGCCTTCTTATGTTCGGCAACGTTTGGTAAGATCCCAAGCTCTATTCATCGGTGGCATGCATTGAATTCAAATGTGATTGCAGTTTGTATTTTGTCTTATATTCTAGTGTTTGCCAAGTTGATTTAGTTTGTGTGGGAAACCACATGACTTATTGTTCTCCTTGGAGTGTTCATGGTATGAATCGAACTCAAATATGAATCGTATCAGTACTTGTCTCACGATTAATGGCTTCAGTTATGAGAAAGAGTATACATTTTGACATTTAGATGCAAATTGCAGGTTAAGTGGTTATGGTTGGTAACTTCCATTGGCAAGTTAAAATGGTTGATTAGAACTCCTAAAACTAGCAAATTTTATTGCAAATCCACGTCTCCTGTTTGTTTCTCTCATGAGTGTATCCTTATTCTATCACATTTCCTAATCATATGTTGGTTGTCAAACACCTCCTGGGCAGAGCATTCCTAGTGAATTCTTCAGGAAACACGTTCAAAAGAACAAGCAGGTTGCGACTCTTAGTTACTTAGACAGATCTTGGCAAGTGAAGTTGAAGAGCTATGATCACAGAGGGATGGCATTTCTCACTAGTGGTTGGCCCTCATTCACAAGAGAAACTGGTCTTCGTCTAGGGGATGTCTGCGTGTTTGAGCTCATTGATAGGGATGACATTGTGTTCAGAGTCTCCATTTTCAGCAGTGATGGTAAGGACCTGATTTATGTTGATTGAGATGAACACTAAGAGTGTCGCTTTGAGCTGTCTATATCACCTGGGAATTCAATATTCCTAATTACAACTCTTTTGTTCAGTTCATTATTGCTGAATCCATAAAAGTGCACCTTTTTTTTTTTCTTGTTTTCTCTTCCTCAATTATGAGCTTTCCTATATGATGAATTTTTTGGTATGGTTTGTGAAGACCATGGCAATTCAGATGCACAGTCACTGTCGGTGATGGCACCATATTCAAATCTGAATTTGTGGTGTCAGTCACTTGTTTCTTTATAAGTTATGTTTCTGCTGACACTATTTCTATTCTCAATTTGTTTTCAAATCCTAGAAAACCTTTTAAGAAGCTGTTAGTTGATTGATGAATGAAATAAAATTTGGGAGGTGCGAAATCTACTCGGTTGTATCTTCCGGGAAGAGAATGAAAGTGATGCGATCCATGTTAAATTCTTTCATTGTCCGTGCGTGAAAATTTCATACTGGTGCTTATGAGTATTCTCTTTGTGGTGCAGGTCGGATTGAAATTGAACAATCTCAATTCCGAGAGAGCTCTTCAGAGCCAGCTTTTCACGGTTCTCCATGTCCGAGTCCTGTCACTGCTTATGAAAAAGCTAGCAAATTTGAATCGGAGTATCCGTTTTTCCACGTCGTGATATTGCCAAATCATATGTACACAAAATTGGTAAGCGGGAGCTATCTTCTGTACTTCGCTCATGAATTTGCATGCTTATATTATGCTCATTTTCAATCATACACTGGTTGGTCATCAAACTACTATATGAGCAGAACATTCCCTGGAAGTTCATGAAGACATACATTTGGGGAGACCGGCGAATGGTGACTCTTGTTAATTCAGGCAGATCGTGGGAGGTGAAGCTCCATGGCTATAAGCGCTACCAGATTGCATTCTTGGCAGCCGGCTGGTCAGTGTTTGCAAGAGAAGTTCGCTTGCGCAAAGGAGATGCCTGCGTGTTCGAGCTCATCGATAGGGACAACATAGTGTTCAGAATCTCCATTTTCAGTAATGTAAATAAGGAAGTGATCTGCATCGATTGAGGTGAATCAATGGAATTGTCGCGTATTAGGCTGTTTACAATGCCGAGAGGAACTCGAGAAACTAATTTGCCAACACTAGTTCATGCATCCCTTTATCTGTTGCTTGACTAATTGACGAAGAGCTCGCTTCTGCTCGTTCACATTGATGTTCTTTTTCCCCTGGTGATTACAAATAGAGAATGTAAATCTACTTGAACCAGAACGTTTGCCTGAACAAGTTTACTGTTGGGTTAGAAGAAAAACAGGGGAAAACCTTGTGTGTTGGGGAATGAGTTTGTTCTTGTATTTGTAGATTAAGTCTTGTTAGCGTTGAAATTTTTGGCAGGATGTCGGTCGGTTAAAGAGCTTCATAGTTCATATGCACCAAATTAGGGAAAGAGGGAGTTATGACCACTCTGGAGTATGTAGGAAGAACAAAGGCAGGCTCCAAAGAATGCCATGCCCGACATCTCGGGGTTATGTTTTCCTTCATTTCGAGTCGGAGGAAGTTCTCCAACCACGTCTTTTGATTGGGGGATTACAGAAATGGAAATCACTTATATGTCAATTTACTTGAAAATAAATATGCATGTACATTATGATCATGCGGTGTATTTCCAGCACATAAGAATACTACATAATTTTAGAGAAGAAAACTCATATGATAAATGGTGTTTAGCAAATCGGGTAGTTCATTCTTGCAGTGCGAATAACACCTCAATTTTATATAGGCCACCAAGAGGTTTGATTACTTTTTTTGATAAGAGATCAAGTTGGATATAGTTTCCTTAGGTGAGTTCTAGAGTAACTTTTGTGCTTCGTTTCTGAAAAATGCATGACATTCATATTTATCCGGTCCATGAAAACTAAGTAATGATGCCTATCTCTGGTTAAAATATAACTTCATATGTTTTTTTCATATTAATGTTTGGACTTTTTTATTTGTAGTACAGAAATTTGTGTCTTTCTAGGACATAAATATTATAAAATTTTATCTTATGATCAGTAACATTGTTAGTCATTTCAAGGTTCTTATATGAGAAGATTGTCTGAAGAACACAAGGCGATGATGCGCACGAACCACCGCCACTCCTCCTCCACTGACCCCCGTGACGCCGCCGTACATGGCTCGCCGTCGCCGTCGCCGTCGCCCGGGAGAAGATGGAGGCGTTGACCCAGATGCAGCGGCCGGACCTCGTCTCGAGAGCCCTCACTTCTTCAAGATCATTCTCTCCGACACCCTTGAATCCGGGAAGCTCGTAAGTTCCCGCATTTTCGCAGTCTGTTTCTGTCATGGTTTAGGACTGTCGCCCACGTGCTGCTGTGTACATTCACTCTGGGGATCTTTCCATGCGTTTGGCTTTGAGTAAACCTTTGGATTCTTGCGGAGAGAGAAAAAAGACGAATACCCTGATGAAAAAAGTGTTCATTGTGAATGATTCTAGATAAAAATCAGTTCTTTTACTTGGAATTGAGGATTGGTTGGCTAAAAATAGTGTGGACAAAGATGTTGGGTCTCTCTAGTTTTAACTCTCGTCAAATGAAGCAACTGTAGCTAAAACTCGACCCTTAGTTGCCCGGTGACACCCTGCTTGTGTGCAAACCGATCTTTTATCGCCATGTTGTAGAACTTAAAATTTGCTCAGTGCTCTTCCTTTTCTCCCTGCATTTTCGATCTAATTTTGATGAATTCGAGTCCTGGACCTAAAACTTTTGGGTTTTTCTTAATAGGGAATTCCGAAAAAGTTCTTAGGAAGATATGGAAAGGATCTCTCAAGCTTGGTGCTACTCAAGGTTCTGGGCAGTTCGCCCTGGACTATAGGAGTAGAAAAGTGTAACGATGACGAAATTTGGTTGTGGAAAGGGTGGCGAGAATTTATGCAGCATTACTCCATTGGTCACGGTCACCTCATAGTTTTCAAATATAAAGGGAGCTCCACTTTCCGCGTGATGATTTTCAACAAGAGTTCTTCGGAGATCGATTATTCATCGAGTAGCATATCAAACCTGGGGAGTGGATTTATCTTGCCAGAGTGGGAGGATGTGATAGAAGTTGAAGATTCGGAGGATTCCGCATCTCATCAAAAAATGAGGGTTGAACCTCATTCACCATGTTCTCAGCTGAGTCCAAGCTGCTCATCACAAGATCTTGAAGGTGTGACTTGTTATTTTATGAGTCATGTTTCTACTTACAGCCCTCTCTCTTTTGTTAGTTCTTTTTCATGCACTAGAGAACTTTTTGATGAGCTTGTTTATGTTGACTGATAACATAATGATTTCAATCATGGTTATTGTGGTTAAGTAGTTACAACTTCTGAGGTGAAGAGAAGCGAATTTTTCTTTTGGTCAACTTATCTAAAACTTGATTTCCATGACAGTATTTTCTTCCATTCTGTACTAAATATGTTAATGGAAAGTGAATCAACTAATGAAAAGTTCAAATTGGTGTGATCTGAATATTTCATTTTTTTTAAAGAACAGATGGGGCTGGCCAGTCTAGAAGCAGATCTAGCCATTCTAAGCCGGTTTCTGGTGGTTCTATGAGTCCGTGGCCTCTCTCTAGTTTTGAATTGGCTAGCAAATTTGACTCAGAGTATCCTTTTTTCAAGGTGGTGATGCGGCCATCTTATATTAAGAATGAAGCGGTAAGATTGAGAGGTTAATTCATCACCATTCTGGCTTTTTTCCCTAAGCTGATTGGATTCCTGTAGGAAATCACATAGCGTTTTCCTTGGATATGTCCATAGCTATTTGTTTAAAAGGGCAAAGAACCTTGACCCCCCATGATAGTTCTATGAGCAGAGAGTTTGACTTTTCGACTTTTGTCCTGTTAAGACTGTAGATTACAGGTATTAAAACTACCGCATCAATTTACATTTTGCCTGCTGGGTTCTTTCTTTACCAAGCATGGGTTGTTCAAACATGTGCTTGGGCAGTATGTTCCTCGTAGGTTCATCATTCAGCACATTCTGGAAATCAAGGAAATCGTGACTCTTAGGCATTCGGGCAGATCGTGGCCAGTGAAGCTTAGGAGCAATCCACATTCAGTCCATGGGGCGGCATTCTCTTCTGGTTGGGGCGCATTTGTGAGAGGAACTCGCTTGCATGTAGGAGATGTCTGCGTGTTCGAGCTGATTGATAGGGATGATATTGTGTTCAGAGTCTACATTTTCAGTAGCAAAGGTAGGTACTTGATTTACTTCGTCTGAAGTGAAACCTTAGGCTAGTTATGGCATGACATGAGTTCTATGGTAAAGATCTTCATAGTCAATTAAAGAAACATTTACTCCAGTAATGTCTCTTAAATTTCTCATTTTAACTGCAGGCAGGCGCGAACAGTCTAAATGCAGAGTGAACCATCTTGAGCCGGTATTTCATGATCCTACTCCTCCGAGGCCTCTCAGTACTCTTGAATCAGCCAGAGATTTTGATTCGGAGCATCCTTTCTTCAAACTGGTGATACGGGAATGTCATTTGAAGAGACTGGTACAATCTTTGAGCCTAATCCATCATTGCCACGTCTCAAGTTTGATTACAATCTCTATCCGAATATTGCCTTGATATTGTGTTTTCCCCGGTTGATTTGGTTTGTATTGGAAACCAAAAGACGAGATATCTTCCTTTGAGTGATCGTGGGGCATCCCAATGGCGGAGTAACGCCAAATTGGGAAAAAGAGGAGTAGAAGAAACAGAAGTAAAAGACGGTAATCAGGTCGAGACTATCCATTTAACTTGGATATCCTCAACGAGGTGCTCGATCCCTATCCAAGTGAAAGGATGGACAGTCACTTGAATCGACTGCTAACCTAAAATGGCAATTAATGGGCAGTCATTTGTTTGAAATTGCTTTACATTGCGGGTTAAGATCGATGGCTTTAATGAGCCTCTTAAGACTGTCGGTTAAGGCTCCCAAAACTCACAAATATGGCCTTGTGTGCTTTTTTTTTTTTTGGTCCAAGAGTGCATCTTTACATCATTGTCCTTCTTTTAGCATAGACTGGTTGTTTAAACATGTATGCAATTGCAGAGTGTTCCTGATCGATTCATCAGGCAACATATTCAAGAAAACAAGGGAATGGCAACACTTAGGTATTCGGACAGATCATGGCCGGTGAAGCTCTTACGATGTAAAAATAAAAAGATAGCGTCATTCTCTGCTGGTTGGATTGCATTTGCGAGAGAAACTCATTTGTGTGTAGGAAATGCCTGCGTGTTTGAGCTCATCGATAGGGAAGATAATGTGTTCAAAGTCTCCATCTTCAGTGATGGCGGTAAGGACCAGATTCACATTGATTGAGGTGATCACGAGACATGTCACTATAGGCTGTTCGCAGTGTTGATGTAAATCCAGGATATGAAATTATGCTTCCTTCATTCAGCAATGGCAGATCGATGAAACGGAGACACTTTTTTGTTCATGTTTTCTTGTTTTTTGGTGGTAGTTTCAGTTCTATGGTTCCATTTTGGAAATAATCCCTCAGACATGGTGCTTTTTAGGCTTCTGGTTGTTCAACTGACCTCAGGGGTTTCATGTGTATTTCCTTAACATCTTAATATTTTGTGTTATACCAAAGAGTCCATGCGTTTACTTTTTGCATTCCTCGCCTTTTAACATTATATTTTATATTGTTTTATGCTAAATGAAAATAAAAAAAATAGAAAGTGGCATGGTTAATGGTTGATTTTATGTGACGGGCTCTTGATTAGATTATGGGAAAAATTACCAAAAAGTTTTAAAACTATTACAATCATGTTAATTTAGTTTTACATCTTATCATATTTTGTCAATTAAGTTTATTTAACTAATTTTTTTAGCTGGAAATTATTGATGTGGATGCAAATCATTTTATAAAATTGAATTTTTATTTTATAATTTTCTTTTTTTTTTCTTCTTCCAATTTTGGTGAGGGTTGATTGTTTGATAGGGAAAAAAAAGGAAAAGTAAAAAGAAAATAATATAAGAAATTCAATTTTTTAATATCAAAAAATTATAAAAATTGCCTATGTTGGCGTCAACAGTTTTATGTGGCACCATCAGAGTTCACTTTAGTTATTTCCAATTAAAATTGACCAAATGAACTCAATTAACAATGTAAAAATGTTTATGATTCAATTGGTATAATTAAAAAGTTAAAACTATTTTAATGCAAAAAGTACAATTGTAATAGATTTAAAACTAAATTGTTTTTTGTAATATAATTTTTTGATAATTTTTTCTCGGCTTATGTTTTCAATTCAAAGTAATCTCAAATTGGAGGCCATGTCCATCACTTTATTGGAAGAGCCTTATTCGATTAGCATGGATAAACCAATTATGTGCATTTAGGCCTATTCGAAAAAATTGAGAAATCGAGAACTTAAAGAGCTCATTTTCAAGTGCTAACAATCTAAATTTTTAAAATAGAAAGAAAATTTTTGGCAATCACTAAATATCTATAGTTTCTTTCCAAACATAAAAATTGCGACCATAATTGACAGGTGCGAAGCATATAGTTGAAATTATTCTAATTACCATCAATTTTTTTTCTATGGAATAAAATAATAAGTAGCCTCTTTTTTACGTATTAGATAAGTCAATTTCTTACTTAATTGAATTTTTAAGTCAAAACTAATCCGAGTCATCTAACAAGCTTAACAACATTAATTGCGGAAACACAGTTTAGAAACAAAATGCCATGAAATGATCTCCATTTTCAGTGATTTGCATCGATTGAGATCAACTACAGAAGGGTCACACATTGGGCCGTTTATGGTGCCGAGAGGAACCCAAAAGACTAATTTTGCATAAATCTTCTGTTTTCTTGGTAATTGCAATAAGAGAATATAAATGTACTTTTTTAGGGTCAAAAATTTAAATTTACTAATGGGTTAGAAGAAAAACAGGGAAACATTTATGACTTTATGAAGCATTACTAAAATGATATTTTGCTCATTTCATCTATAGTTTGAAGAACAAAAGTAGGCCTCAAAGACCCCCGAAGAATGCCTCGTCCATTATCTTGGGTTATGTTTTCCTTCATGAGGAAGTCTTCCAATCATGCCTTTTGATTGGGGAGTCACATATATAAAAATTGCTCATATGTCAATTTACTTGGAAATAAATGTGCATGATAATATTCACATATATCCGATTCATGGAAATAGAATAATGGTTGTTGTATCCGACTAAAATATAACTTCATATGCCTCTTTATTATGGACAATAGGGATGTGCAAAAGAATTGGGGATTGCTTGGATTGCTTGGAACTAGACCGCATCGGAACTAGAGCAAACGGTTCTCATGGGGGCTAGTCTGGTTCTCGGTTCCATACCGATTTGGCTCCCGATTCTAAGTGTGGAATCGCTCGCCAACCTAGATCAAATCAAACCGGTATACATATATTTAAAAAAGAAATTCTATTTCAATTACTTAATTATTTTGTAGTTTTTCGATCAAATATATATGTACATATAAGTATATTTGTAGTTATTTGATATTATTAATTAATTTTGTCTCTTGTGTATGTAATAGGATTAACCCTCCTAACTTTTTTTTTTCCATTTTAATAATTCATTTACTTACTTTCTCAACTGAAATAAAATAAATAAACATAGAGGAAGGAAAGAACTAATTGGAGATGTCCATAAGAGTATACTTATGTCTCTTCTTATTTATTCTCATGATTAAATGAGATTGACGTTGAGAAAAGAGAGACCAAGTGATTAATGTTTTAACTTTTGTGGAGGTTAGAACTTTCAACATAAAATCTAATTCTCCACATGTTTTTAGTGTCGGGAAATCTTAAGAGGACCACATCATGACGTTTGAAGAAATTACAAGCATTGTTTATTTGTTCTGCTCTATAATTTTTTAATCAACGGTTTGCATTTCAATCCGAGTATAAGGCTGAATAAGCTTTAAAGGGATTGGGGATCGGTTCTAATGACTCACTTGAGAATTTGACCGGATTGATGGTTTGATATATGAAACCAATGGACGATTCCCGATTCTAAATTTTCGGAATTAGTTCTTACTTTTTAGTGGGTGGTTCCCGATTCTAAATTGAGAATTGTTCATCCGGACCATGCTTATCTCTAATGGACATGTTTGATATTTAGAATTTTTTGTTTTGTAGTACGGTATTTGTGCCCTTTTAGGACATAAATAATATAAATGTTTATATCATTGCCATAGCGGTAGCATTGGTTCGATCGACTCCTCCTCATGACGAGGAGAGGTTTGAATTCCAACGTTGTCGTTAGGGATTTTTAAGCGTGTCGCCATGGTGGTGGGTCCTGTGTTAACATTATCGGGGTTTACGCTGAGGCTGTCGGCAAGTAGGCGGTTCCTTCTGTCCCAAAAATAAATAAATAATATAAATGTTTATCATGATATCATCAATGACATTACCAGTCAACGGCAAGGTTCTTTCACAAGAGGGTGGCCTCAAGAACACAAGGGCAAATAGCACAAAACCCCCTTCCCCTCCCTCCTCCTTCACTGACCCCTGTGTACATGGCTAGTGGTCGGCGTCGCCGGAGAGAAGATGGAGGCGTCGACCCAGATACCGCGACGGGACCTCGTCTCGAGAGCCCTCACTTCTTCAAGATAATTCTCTCCGACACCCTCGAATCTGGGAAGCTCGTAAGTTCCCGCTTTTTCGCAGCGATGATTCCGTCTTGGTTTAGAACTGTCCCCCTCGTGCTGCTGTTTACATTCAATCTGGGGATCTTTCCATGCATTTGGCTTTGAGTAATCCTTTTGATTCTTGCGAAAAAGAGAGAAAAAACGAATACCCTGTTCATTTTGATTGATTCTAGATAAAATCAGTTCATTTTGATTGATTCTAGATAAAAATCAGTTCTTTTTATTGGAATTGAGGATTGGTTGGCTAAGGATAGTGTGGACAGAGGTGTTGGGTCTCTCTAGTTTTGACTCTTGTCAAATGAAGCAACTATAGCTAAAACTCGATCCTTAGTTGCCCGGTGACATCCTGCTTGTGTCCAAACCGATCTTTCATTGTCATGTTGCAGAACTTAAAATTTGCCTAATGCTCTTCCTTTTTTTTTCAATCTAATTTTGATGAATTTTAGTCCTGGAAGTGTAACTTTTGAGTTTTCTGAATAGGGAATTCCGAAAAAGTTCTTAAGAAGATATGGAAAGGATCTCTCGAGCTTGGTGCTACTCGAGGTTCTGGGCAATTCGACCTGGAGTATGGGAGTAGAAAAACTTAACAACGGCACGGTTTGGTTGTGGAAAGGGTGGCGAGAATTTATGCAGCATTACTCCATTGGTCCTGGTCACCTCGTAGTTTTCAAATATAAAGGGAACTCCACTTTTCGTGTGATGATATTCGATAGGAGTGCTTCGGAGATCAATTATTCATTGAGCAGCATATCAAACCTCGGGAGTGGATTTATCTCGCCGAAGAGGGAGGATGTCATAGAAGTTGAAGATTCGGAAGATTTTGCTCCTTGTCAGAAGAAGAGGGTCGACCCACATTCATCATGTTCTCAGCCGAGTCCAAGCTGCTCGTCACCATATCTCGAAGGTGTGACTTGTCATTTTATAAGTCACATTTCTTCTTACATCACTCTCTCCTTTGTTAGATCTTTTTTAAGTACTTGAGAACTTTTTGATAAGCTTGTTTATGTTGACTGATAGCATAATGGATTTGGTAATGCTTATTGTGGTTAAGTAGTTACAACTTCTAAGGCGAAGGAAGCGAATTTTTCATTTGGTCAACTTATCTAAATTTTGATTTCCATGTCAGTATTAACTTCCATTCTGTGCTAAATCTTTTCATGGTAAGTGAATCAACTAATGAAAACTTCAGACTGGCATCATATAAGCATTTCATTTTTTTTAAAGAACAGAAGGGATCGGACAATCTAGGTGCAGAGCAAGCCATCCTGAGCCAAATTTTGGTGGTCCTATGAGTTCGTGGCCTCTCCATAGTTTTGAATTGGCCTGCGAATTTGACTCGGAGTATCCTTTTTTCAAGGTGGTGATCCGGCCATCTTATATTGAACATCATGTAGTGGTAAGATCGAGAGTTTAATTCACTTACTATTTTGACTTCTTTCCTAAGCTGGTTGGATTTCTTTAGGAAACTACATAGTGTTTTCCTTGGATCTGTTCATTCCCATTTGTTTAAAAAGGCAAAGATCCTCTACCCTCGTGCCAATTCTAAGAGCAGAGACTTTGACATCTTGACTTTTGTCCTGTTAAGACTGTTGATGAGAGTTACTAAAACTACCATGTCAATCTACATTTTGCTTGCTCGCTTGAATAAAGAATGCTTCCCCAGTCTCTCTTTATAAATCACGGGTTGTTCAAATATGCGTGTGAGCAGAATGTTCCTCGTTGGTTCATCAGGCAGCACATTCAGCAAATCAAGGAAATCGCAACTCTCAGGCATTCAAACAGAACATGGCCGGTAAAGCTTAGGAGTTATCCAAGTGGGTCGATGCAGTTCTCTTCTGGTTGGATTGCATTCGTGAGAGGAACCCACTTGCGTGTTGGAAATGTTTGCGTGTTCGAGCTAATTGATAAAGATGATATTGTGTTCAGAGTCTACATTTTCAGCAGTGCAGGTGGAAACTTGATTTACATTATTTATAGTGAAACTTTAGGCTGGTTATGGCATGACATGACTTCTATGCTAAAGATCTTCATAGTCAATCAAAGAAACATTCACACTGATAATGTCTTTTAAAGTTCTCATTTTAATTCCAGGCAGGAACAAAGAGTCTAAATGCAGAATGAACCGTTCTGAGCCAGTGTTTTGTGATCCTACTCCTTCGAGGCCTCTCACTACTCCTGAATTAGCCGGTGAATTTGATTCGGAGCATCCCTTCTTCGAACTGGTGATACAACAGTCTCATTTTAGGAAAATGGTACAATCTCGAGCCTGATCCATCACTGCCATATTTCAAGTTCAATTATGATCTCTATCTAATCTCGCATCAATATTGTGTTTTCTTGATTTGGTTTGTATTGGGAACCATATGAAATGATTTTCCTTGGGAGTGATCGTGGGGCATCCCAATGGTGGAGTAACGCGGAATCAGGAAACAGAAGAAGAAAGAACAGTAGTAAAGACAGTAATTAGGTGGGGACTATCCATTCACTTTGATATCCTTGACAAGCTGCTCCATCACTATCTTAGTGAAAAGATAGAGTGTCACTTGAATTGAGTACCAACCTAAAATACAATTAATGGCAGTAATTTGTTTGAAAATGCTTTACATTGCGGGTTAAGATCAATGGCTTTCATGATCCTCTTAAGACTGT
Source organism: Eucalyptus polyanthemos subsp. polyanthemos (assembly GCA_017140185.1). NCBI lineage: Eukaryota > Viridiplantae > Streptophyta > Magnoliopsida > Myrtales > Myrtaceae > Eucalyptus > Eucalyptus polyanthemos. The sequence continues at coordinate 16,342,167 of CM029463.1, read as the reverse complement.
TGACTAAAGCCTCCTTTGTGTGCTTTCTTTCCAAGGGCGCATGCTTACATTATTGTCCTTCTTTCGGCATACATTGGTTGTTCAAACGTCTACCCATGTGCAGCATGTTCCCGGTCGATTTGTCAGGCAACATATTCAAGAAAACAAGAAAGAAGGAACTCTTAGGTATTCAGACAGGTCGTGGCCGGTGAAGCTCTCAAGATATACGCGGGGAATGCGAGTGTTCTTCTCTGCTGGTTGGCGAGCATTTGTAAGAGAAACTCATTTGTGTGTAGGAAATGTCTGCCTGTTTGAGCTCATTGATAGGGATGATGTTGTGTTCAAAGTCTCCATCTTCAGCAGTGGTGGTAAGGATCAGATTCACATTGATTGAGTTGTCCATTGAACGTGTTACTCTAGACCGTTCACAGCGTCAATATGAATTCAAGATATCTAATTATGCCTCCTTTATTCAGCTGTTGCAAATTGATGAAAATGAGACCCTTTTATTTTATTGTTTCTTGGTGCTAGTTTTGGTTCTATATTTTCATTTTGGCAAGAGTCCCTCAAATTTGGCGCTTCTTTAAGGTTTCTGGTTGCTCAACTGCGCTAAACGGTTTAATATGCATTTTCTTAACGTCCTAACATTTTGTGTTTAACCAAAGCTTTTGCAAGAAAGTGGAAAAATACAAAGAAAGCAGTCCATGCGTTTACTTTTTACTGCTAAATGAAAAAAAAAAAAAAAAAAAAAAAAAAGATTGTTAGGAAGTTGTATGGCGAAGCACTTAATTGTACGCGATAGTGCAACAGATTACTAATCGAATTATATTTCCAACTCGAAGTTATTTGGAGTTGGAGGCAATGCCCCCACCACTTTATTTAAGCCTTATTTGCTATAAATGAATGTACTGATTTTTGTTCACTATGTTAAGAATTCAAAGATTGATTTTAAGTGATGCTGATACTTGAATATTTTTTGAAAATTAAAAATTCAAAACTTGTGATCTATGAATGTGTCAAGACTCGTTTCTTGACAAAAAAAATAAATAAATTAGATTAGCGTCTTTAGTACCTTAATTGCATGGAGAGATTAGGAGCATTTAACTCCATTAGTAATAAGGCATCAATTTGTCTATAAATTAAGAATTGAATTTTAGATTGATTCTTTTGTCGAACTTATAGAAAAAGTCAACTCTAAACATAAAAAAATTGCATATAGTTGTCGATATTAATCCTACAAATTTTAGATTTTCCTACAAATGGCCGAAGGTCGAGTTCTTGGTTAAATGGAAGAATTTAACCAGACTCAAAATAGAAATTGGAATATCCTTAGTTTCTAAATCTTTTTAGACATTTGATTTAGAGATGGCGAAAGAGATATTGGATTCAATTAAAGAAATTTTAATCTATGAAACCAGTCAATCTCATAAGACTGAATCTAGGAAAAATTCCTTTCCTTCTCTTCCGTTGTCGGACGTCCTCCATGTCACCAGCGATCACCTCCCCACCGATGGCGAGAAGTCCTCTGTCTTGCCCTGTTTTACTGTTAGTGCATAAGAGAAGTTTGAGCCTTCGTTCGAGGCCTTTCCGCCTGTGAAAAACACGTCATGACCTCCTGCTCCTTCTCGGTTTCTCCTTTCACCGTCGCCACCTCCTTCATCTCGACATCTTTGCCTGCGCTGTTGTTAGGATAGTGTTCTCTCTAGTCAAATGGTTCCTGTTCGGCAGAGGAACTTCAGGCGACGATGGCTTGGGCTTGGACAATAGTTGGCGTCAGCTTCATCCGAGGACGGAGTTTTCCAGTTGCGGTACCTATGGTCGGCGAGCAACGGCAAGAGCCTGCGTGGGTTTGACGATGATGGGGACATTCGTGCCCCCCGTTACAATCGGACCATATTCCAGACAATCTCGCTGTCCGTGCGTCCGATAAGCTCAAGCTGTCGTTCTAAGGTTATTCATCAGCATGAATCACCAGAGACGGGTTTCTGAGGCCACGATTCTTCATTTGATCATCGCTCGCGTCGACAAATTCCATATTCGAGGTGAGTTCTTCCATGCTCTGTCTTTTCATAGTTCTGTGGCTGAGAATATAGAAACACGATCTGTTTGAAAACTGACTCTAAACGAGTGTTTGTTAGTGGGGTGTACGTTCTTTGATAAGCCAGTCATAATCAGGGGACGAGACTCTGTTTCGTTGTTAGAGTTAAGCTTACCCATCGAGATGCTAGTCAACTGTTTGTGAAAATGCTCCAACGAAGTTGCGAAATATCTTTGAGGAAAAGCCGCTTGAATCTGTAGATGCGGATGCTCATCACGCGTTTAAACCAGAGTGGCATCTTCAATTCATTTAAACTACTCCTATTTGTGAAATTTGAATCTAAGACCAAGAGTAATTCGTGTTTTGTTTTGTTTTGTGCATTGTTCTCATGGTGAATACTGGCGAGGAAATGAACGGCAGACTCTTGATGAACACTGATTTCTTACGATCCTCGACTTAACTTTACTAGGTATGTTCCATTTTGTATGCTACGCAATAAGCATAATTGTGGAGTTATAATCGAGGATGGGTGGTGGCCGATGGCGGTGGTTTGGTGTTGAATGTAGGTGGCTAAGGGTGAAGAATATATGTTAACGATTTAAGGCTTTGGTATATTGATATTTAATGTAGCTCTAAAGTTCATGTTGTTGATATGATTAAAATCTGGCAAAATAACGCTTCAAGTGCTATAACTTTACACAAAGGGACACTTAAGTACAAATGGACACTTAAGTGCCATAACTTACGAAAGGTACAATTAAGTGCCACATTTGAAGAAAAACGGATTAGTGCCACTTCGGCCAAAGTCCGGCCAAAACGCCGATGTGGCATTTTTCTGACAATGCGCGCCCAAAATGACGCCGTTTTACATGCCGACGTGGCCAAATAATGAAAAAACGGCGTTATTTTGGGCCGACGTGGTAAAAAAAAATTAAAAATTAATTAAATTAAATTAAATTAAAATATTAAAAAATAATAATTAAAAAATTAAATTTAGTTAAAATATTAAAAAATAATAATTAAAGAAAAAAAGGAAAGCGGGGAGGCGACGAGGAATCAGCCCTTAGTCGCCGCTATCGGGAAGGGTCGGCAATGGCGGGGGAAGGGTCGGCCGAGGTCGTCGAGCCCTAGCTAGGGGTGGGCAACCCCGCCAACTAGCGGCAAGGGCTCGCAAGCCCTCGCCCTGATCTGGGGCGAGGGTCGTAGCCCTCGCCTAGATCCGACGAGGGTTGGCGACCCTTGGCTCAGCTGGGCAAGGGCCGCCGACCCTCGCCAGATTTGGGCGAGGGCCGCGAGCCCTTGCCACAGATTTGGGGAGGGTCGCGGCCCTTGGCCTAGCCGAGCGAGGGCCACCGCCCTTGCCCGTCGCCATATCTAGGCGAGGGCTGTAACCCTTGTCGTCGCTCGGCTAGGGTCGCCGGCCCCTGACTAGGGCCTGACGACCCCAGCCAACCCTCCCCCCGCCGTCGTCGGCTTTTCCCTGCTAGCCGGGGGTGGCGGCGGCGGCTAAGGGCTAATCCCTCGCCTGCCTCCCCCTTTCTTCTTCTTCTTTTAAAAAAAAAATATATTTTAACTAAATTTAATTTTTAATATTTTAACTAAATTTATTTTTAAATTAAATATAATTAATTTTTTTTTTATTTTTTTACCACGTCAGTCCAAAATAATGTCGTTTTTGTATTATTTGGCCACATTAGCATGCAAAACGACGTCGTTTTGGGCTCGGTTCGTCGGAAAAATGACACGTCGGCATTTTGGCCGGATTGGCACTCAAGTGATCAATTTTACTTCGATTTTGGTACTTAAGTGTACCTTTCATAAGTTATGACACTTTAAGTATCCCTTTGTGCAAAGTTATGGCACTTGAGAGGTCCGCACATCATTAAAATCTGGTGCATTTAAGATTTCATGGAGTTCTGGGAAAAATGAAAGAACTTAAAAAAAGAAGAAGAAGAGAGAGCGAGAGAGAATATTTATTAGGGGCCTAACTTGTTCATAATTAAAAAGGGCTAATCTGATGACCCCGAGAATCATGAGGCTAGGTTTAGTCCACATTAGCTTCTCCATCACTATCTTAGTGAAAAGATAGAATGTCACTTGAATTGAGTACTAACCTAAAATACAATTAATGGCAGTAATTTGTTTGAAAATGCTTTGCTTTGCGGGTTAAGATCAATGGCTTTCATGAGCCTCTTAAGACTGTTGACTAAAGCTGGCCTTTTGTGCTTTCTTTCCAAGGGCACATGCTTACATTATTGTCCTTCTTTCGGCATACATTGGTTGTTCAAACGTCTACCCATGTGCAGCATGTTCCCGGTCAATTCCCGGTCAATTTGCCAGGCAACACCATCAAGAAAACAAGAAAGAGGGAACTCTTAGGTATTCATGTTGGGAAAATATGGCTTTGAATTAAGTAGAACAATGAAGACGGATTTTTAGAGTACTTGAATCGGACTTTGAGGCATGATATCACTTACTTTAAAGGATTTATTAGCCCCACAAAATTGCTAATGGTCATCGGCAAATTTTCTCCAAGATACAACCAAGTCTCAAAGGAGAATACTAGATAAAATGAGAATACTAGATAGCAATTTTAGTATTTCTCCAGTTTCTCTCATATGAAACAATTAGAAATAATGGTTGTAGTTTCTTTCGAAATAAAGCGAAAAATATGGAAGAAGATGTGTGTTTTATCTAAAAATAAACGTACTTATTTTTGTCTTTCGAATAGAGGCAACCCGTCAAAAGGTTGCAAAATAACAAATCAACTTTTTGTAAATAAGTATATATCAAAGGTTACGTCGAAAAGACATAAAAAATTCAGAATTAAATAATAATAAATAAAAAATAATTATAACTTTTCGTGAACAAATCGCCTTGTTTTAACAAGACTTTATAGTTAAATTTTTATAGAAATAAATCCGAATTTTTAATAAATAAAATTAATGATCGTCGGTTAGTGCCAAATCTCGTTCACGTGCGCACTCACATCTTTTCGATGTGGGATAAGGCACCTCTTCATTTGTTTTATAAACGAATTACCAACAATTCAGACATGTCACCACTGCCCTCAGTGGCGCAACTGGCTTGAGCTCTCTCCCCCTCACGAAGGGGAGAAGTTCGAATCCCAGAGGCGTCGTTAGGGATTCTTACCTCCTGGAGTATTATGGTGGTGGGTCTTGCAGTCGCGCCCTCGGGATTTGCTCATCGGCCGTCGGCTTACGAGGTTCCTTGGGTTAAAAAAAATAAAAATTCAGACATTGATTGAGCTCATTGATAGGGATGATGTTGTGTTCAAAGTCTCCATCTTCAGTAGTGGTGGTAATCGGCTGTCGGCTTACGAGGTTCCTTGGGTTACAAAAAAAAATAAAAAATTCAGACATTGATTGAGGTCATTGATAGGGATGATGTTGTGTTCAAAGTCTCCATCTTTAGTAGTGGTGGTAATCGGCCGTCGGTTTACGAGGTTTCTTGGGTTACAAAAAAAAAAAAAAATTCAGACATTGATTGAGCTTATTGATAGGGATGATGTTGTGTTCAAAGTCTCCATCTTCAGTAGTGGTGGTAAGGATCGGATTCACATTGATTGAGGTGTTCATCAGATGTGTTACTCTAGACTGTTTACAGTGTCGATATGAATTCAAGATTTCTAATTATGCCTCCTTTATTCAGCTGTTGCGAGTTGATGAAAATGAGACTCATTTCTGTTCATGGTTTATTGTTTCTTTGTGCTAGTTTTGGTTCTATATTTCCATTTTGGCAACTCCCTCAAATTTGGCGCTTCTTTAAGGTTTCTAGTTGCTTAACTACCCTAAAGGGTTAACATGTATTTCCTTAATGTCCTAACATTGTGGCTGTGGGTGGCTGAGTTGATCACGAAGAGGTCTTGAAGCACTGCGTGAGTGCTTGGTGTTCCTCCGTTCTTGATGTGAAGGCTTCTTGAAGCACCGTTTTCACGCGAGTGCTTGACGTGGGTTATCTCATTGTTCTTGTTCGTAAAATTACATCCAAGGAAGACTAGCATTTGTAACCATGAAATCTTGTGGTAAGATTTGTGAATTTCTTTGTGAGATTGAGAGACTATTTCGGGAGAAGTTGTGGGGTTAAACACTGCATGTGTTATTAGATGTAATTGGGGCTCGGGTAACATTGAGAGTGTTTGAGTGACTTGAATGTATAATATCCATTGTATCGCTTGATCTATAATAAAATTCGTTGTTGCTTTCCCATGGATGTAGGTTACTACGACCGAATCACGTAAATTTGGTGTCCAATTTATTTTATTATTCGATTGCTCGGTTTTTGCGATATAGGTAGACCACAACTCCTAAATATTCTAACGGATAATGGCCAGTGTACTCCCCACAAATGGCTCGGAAAATTTCACTGCGAATTGGGCCGCATTTCAGAGAAGAAACTTATCTTAGGGAAGGAGACTTCTGTACTCTAGGATTGTCAAGACTTGGTTCTCAACTTTGGTAGGTCTACAGTAAAATCTCTGCTTCACTATGTTTTGTTTAATTTATCAGATCAAAGAAAGCAAAACTTTCGACTGCAACTAACTTAACATTGATGTATTTCCTGATTTTTGGGGAGAGTAGTGAACATTACACAGGGAAATTCCATCTTCCAAAATTCCAGGTACATGCGTGCCTCATTGCCAACCTCCTTGCATATTGCATCTTTATTCAAAAAAGTAATCGAACTCATGGTTAACATGGGATCGATAAAATAAACGGGCCGAAATGAATCCTTATCTGTTGCCCCCATGGAGAGTTGATTTATAACAGACTCTAGTATCTTCCTTAGAGTAATATCTGTCACAATTGAGGTGGCCACAGAAGAGGAAAGAAAGAATGTCCTGCACCAACTCTGTGGTCATGAAATATGGGGAGGTCTCTAGAGATCAATGCACAGATTCGCGGAAAGGTGAATTAAGGATAATTTTTGCCATCCATCAATAACACAAAAATAAGTTTCAATTAGAGGGCTAGTCTTTCACCTTTTCGCTTGACAAAATGGATGAATGACATTGCTAGAAAAATAATTATAAAACTGAACCGCAACAAAATTTCCAAAACTCATGGTCAGCAGGTATCCCAATGTTCTTGACCATAGGGCTTTAAAACATAAAGTAGCAACACCGCCAGTGAATTTGCTTGTTTCAACCAAATTAATCATTAACAGTCAAACTATCCAGCAGTTCCTATGAGTCAGACAACCAGATCAGAAGAAACAGAACTGCTCAGTTTGCTGTTTTTGCTGATGAGATTGCCCGCTCCATAGATGTGCCCCATCTTGGAGCATTTTGTCTCCTATTATCTCTTGTTCTCCTTTATTATGGGAGTTACTGGAGGGACTCTAAGCAATAATCAAACCATAACCTTCAAGTCCCACATACTTCATCAGCCTCATAGTTCTGATTCCCAGGTCACGCCAATCTAAAGCATTGGTCAATATGTTAAGCACTAAAACAAATGCGTCAAATGCTATAAAAAGATTAATGATGGAGCGATTCATTAGAGTAATTAGATCTCGTCTTTTTAAGATGAGAACCTGAAGATCTGCTTTAGTCACCAGCTTCCTCTAGTTGTCCTACAAAATGATGTACAATCTCTCAAACAGTTGCCTCTCACATCAGTATAGTTTCTGACTTTAAAGAAGAAATACCTGAGCACCAATTCCAAACTCTCTATGGTCAACGGGCAATCCAAGCTCCACATTTGCTTCCATGGTATCATGCCTATCGTCTTGCATGTTATAGGCATGTAATATGTGCCTTAAACCTACTCCTCTTCCTTCATGCCCTCGGAGGTATACCAGCATGCTGCTTCCAGCCACTTCTATCTGCTGCATCGTAAGTGCAAGCTGGTTGCCGCAGTTGCATCTAGCAGATCCAAATATGTCTCCTGTGAGGCATCCCGTGTGTACCCTCACAAGGACATCTTGATCATCTCCAATGTTGCCCTGTTCAGATGATAGACAATGAAGTATGAATCACATGATGGGAAATATTGTCATGTGAAGGGAGGGCATAAAATAGGAAAACTAAAGATACTACTTTTAGTCAAAATTACAGCATGCCAATATCAATTGCAGACACATATACCGGCCCCTTTCCAATCATTTCATAAACTATTCTTTCCTAACTATTTTTATGCGTGTTGTTTAAATTGATTATATGCAAATTGATGGCAATGCCTGAATATGTCGATTCGGAAAAAGCTTCGAGTAATATGGTTCAGATTCACAAGCAACCAAGAGAGTTTTTGCAATCACAGTATAATGATTGAACGATTGCTCATACGCTCTCATCTTTCAATTAAAAAATCCGATATTTTGTTGATGCTCATGTTCTGTTTCAATTCACATCGGATCCTGCTTTGTTTTGAAAGCATAATGCAAATCCTGCTGTGGCATTTAGTCATTGCTTTTGATGCTTGATTGTGTATCGCTTCCAGCAAAGACCCTGAAAGTTCTGATCACAAGAAAGAAGTAATAGAAGATGTTGATGGCTCATAAGGAGAAGTTGAAGGAGAAGATTCGACTAATATAGGCTAGAGAGAGAGAGAGAGAGAGAGAGAGAGAGAGAGAGAGTGAATCTTTAGAGAATGAAGAATCTTCAAGAGAAGATTAATGATGAGTGTATGTCTATGTCGAAAATGGACGAGAGTAATCTGCTTCACTTGACATAGCATTATTAGAAAGATTAGGATCTTAGAAGTCTTGTGAAAAATTAAACTCACCTGTTGCCTCTCTTTGTATTTTTAAATTCCGTGCCGTTATAGCTTTTGTCCTCAAATTATTCTCGACACCTGCACCACCTCTCATGGTATCCGAATGGTAAGCTGCTCATTTACCAGTAACTTGAGCAGAATAGAAAGAAACGGAACTATACGGCAGATGATCCTGCAACAGCTTCGGCTGATTGATCAACTTTCTTAGGTCCACCCCTTACCAACTAATGCACAAACTGCAACCAATCTCATGGTTTTCTTTTGTGTTGGCTTTCAACATGATCATTCTCAGCCTCTGGACATGTTACCTGTTTTGGCCTTACCGCTTCGTCATGGATGGTGAAGCTAGGGAACCATCTATCCACCCAGTCGGGGGGGCATCGCTTCTAATTCATAAGCCATGTTTCCTGCTCACATCACGCTCTTTTATTAGCGAAACATCTCAGTACATAAGAGATCAAACATTCGAGATGCAGAGTCGCCCTGAGTTGGTTATCTGTGGCTCTATAGTAAAGGCATCCCGCTACTCTTGAATTAGCCAGCGAATTTGAATTAGAGCATTACTTTTTTCAAGTTGGTGATATAGCCAACTCGTTACGAAGAGACGTGTGCTGAGATCTCGAGCTTAATTTATCGCTGGCATATCTCCAGTTCCATTATTGACGCTACCTATACTGCCTCATAATTTAAGTTAGTTTTGCTAAGTTGAATTGGTTTGTGTAGGAAAACATGTAACTCTGTTTTTTTCTTCAAAGTTCTCAGCTTAATCCAAGGTGCACCTTTGCCTTGCATCAGGTGGCTTTCTTCCGCCGAGAAGTTAGCCCTGCCCCATTCCCACCTCTTCCGAAAGCATATTTGACGTCTAATTTCAGTAAGAAAGATTGTGACAAGCAACTAGGTTAAGATCGATGGCTTTTGTTGGTCAGTTAAAGATTGCTCCTTAAAGCTACTCAAGTTAGCAATCTATATCATTTGTGCTTCTCTCCTCAGCTTATGCTAATGTCATAAATTGGTGGTTCAAACATGCGTATTCCAAAGCTGTTCCTTACAGATTCATCAAGAAAAATATCCAGGAAAACAAGAAAATCGTGACTCTTGTGTGTTCGGACAGATCATGGCTGGTGGAGTTCAATAACTATCCATGTGCCCCAACGGCTTTCTTAAGTGTGAGAGCTTTGGGATTTAGATTTAACATTTTGAAAATTGACTGTTTCTTCGTTATTTCTTACATGAAGCAACATCCCATTGTTTCCACGGTTCAATTGTTTCGTTATCAACCATAAAAACTTAGGGACGTCTTATGGTGCTACCGGTGACCTAAAGTGAATTGGGCTGACCTACATTTCAAAGGTCCTAAAATGAAGTGGGCTTATTATGGAGACTTAATTAAGATGACGGTCCAATTTTAGTTTTAAGGTATCTTCATTCGTGCAGCCTCGTTTGCTTTTCGTTTAGGTTTGTAGCCCACTTGGATCTCTCATTATAATTTGAACCACAGTTTCTAAACTATTTGTGTTTAGTTTTAACCTATGGTGCCATTGTACATACTTCAAGTCAATTATTTAAATTTTTAATGGAAGGTGTTAAATACATTTGAAATCCTAATTGTCACTTTGTGTTGACTCCCACGAGCCCCCACATATCCATATCGATGAGAATATTAATATTGTGAAAAAGATTAAAGATGCTACTTATCACTTGCGAGTTGTAAGTGCTAGTATGAACACCTAGAAATGGGTAAATATGTGTGAAAGCAATTTTTTTGCAAAGAACAATGAAAATATGTTACTTTTGAAACTGAGTCAGAAGAACAACAGACTTTAAGCAAGTTCAGACTTTGGCATTTAAATAAAACTATGAACAAAATAAAAAAGTTCAGGGAAGAGAATATGAACACAAAATTTATAGTGGATCTACATCCACTTTCCCATGTTAATAGCCTACTGGCTGAATTCCACTATGAATCAAAAGATAATTTACAATATTGTGATCTTGACTTCACAGTGAAGAGTCTCTACTGCTTTCTCACGAAGTCTCACTACAAGTCTCTCTCTTTTGAATACAACTTTGAGCTCAAAGTAAGAAGTAACAAGAGAATTAAAAGCTTCAGACTTTGGAATTTTTCTTTCACGCACTGTATCGAACCATTGGAGAGTACTCCTTAAATACTCATTAATGCCTTATCGACGGTTGACACTTTCTAAAGGAATTCTTCTAATCAACTCGTTGGATAAAATCAATCAAGGAAATCTCAAGCCGTTTGAAGATTGTGATGAAAACCCGTTAATCATGTTCGCCCATACAATCAGGATCTTAGCTTCCATAAGTAAATTCTTTCCAAAATTACTTGCCTTCCCAAAAGATTTGATGTATCTAAATCGATTCCAATAAATATATTCAATCTTGTAGGTGATATTTCCAACTAGAATACCATATATAATCCATACGAATCAAACCCTTGAAAAAAGAAAGATAATCCCTTATCTAGAAAAGTCTTCATCATTCACTTTCGTTTAATCTGGAATTTGTCAGAGTGGATAGACTTTGACACAAAGTCTGAGACTCTTCAGACTTTGACACAAAAGTGTGGAAATCTTCATAATAGACTTTGGTTAAGTTTTGTCAACTTTAAAACATCAAAGAGTTTTCTCCAACACGAGTGTGGGTGTAACTTGTCCTTCTTCATTTGTTCTCTTAATTACATCTTGTTATATAAATAATGATAGACTACAAAAAATACTTATTAAACATTCGTGTTGAAATGAAGAAATATTAACGATCTCACACTTTGACATTCCAATGACAAAAATTGGTAAGAAATCAAATAGTGTGAGATATTGTATAGAAATTACGATAAAGGTCTCATAAAATATAACTTTAAAGTTGACATTGCTGTAAAAATACGCTTTGGAATATTAATCTATGCTAATGGTTCAGAAAACCAACGACCAATTCAACCTCGCATTTTTACAAAGAGAACTCCATGAAAAACCTGTATATATGTAAAGATTCTAAAGTAATCAGTAATTGTCTTACCTTCTAATTTCTGATTCAAAATATTGTCAAATATTCAATCAAATTCTAATCTTTTCTTAAGAAATAGTGCAGAATGCAAATACACTTATTCTTCTCAATAAAACAAAAATCATACTTAATTATTCTTAACATGTATCTCTCTTGCAATTATTGAATATAAAAAGTAATATGATAATTGTATGTTAACGTTGTCAATTTCTTGAGAAAGGATACACAATGCAAAATTAACTTTTTTTATGATAAAAAAAAATGCTTACTTAATCTTAGGGTTGTGATGTTGTAGAATTTCCAACTTAATAGTTAGAGATTGCTCGTTTAAAAAAAAACAAACTATGTGCGAATTAATTAAAACACCTCTACAAGTTAAAGACCTGAACTTAACCTATACATGAGGCTTAGATAATACGCAATTTTTCCTCATTAACTAGGTAGTTATTATGCAAAATTTCTTTATCAACTTAATTACAAAGACAACAGCCCTCATGGTATTTAATTAGTCATAACAATTTTTTTCGTTGGAAATTCATCATAACCATTTTCAAATAGTCATAACAAACATACGGGTTTAGAAATAATTTGGCATTTCTTTTACTTGCAAATTGAGTTTTTTTGTTCAACTTAAAGGGATGATTTGAGGGGCTTTATGTCAAAAACTGATCAGCCAAGTTGTCTATTGATGGGAAAAAATGGGGTCGTAGGCAATTTTCATTTTTGCAATTGAAATCGCTTCTGTTTTGTTTTGTGCCTCTGTTGTGGTGAGTTTGTTTTGGCATACTCGTGTAATGGTCTTGTTTCATATGGGTCATGTTGCTTGTTGGTAGGGGTGTTGGGGCTTGCTTCTACTCGCTGCTGTATCCCATCAACCCTTTTGTTTAAGTCGAACGTTTGAGCTAAAGATTTAGTGATTAGCCATTCGACCAAGCACCGATGCCATTTATCTAAGAACAAACAACGCCGTTTCATGTAATTTTAGTCCATGTCACACCATCGCCATTACATGTAAAATATGATTGGATTGTCACGTGAGATAAATTAAACAAAACTTTGGTTGAGAGGACTAGATTACACTTTTCCTCAAAGTGTTTGGACAAAATTTATTCAATTAAAAAGTTTAGGGCTTCATAACATACTATATAATAGGTTTAGACTAATTGTGTAATTTTCCAGCAATAGTTAAACTCCAGCAGCCCGTACTTTGATGAAAATAGAAGATTCTTGCGTATGTTTACCCATTAATCATGATGAAATCTTAAATTCGTACATTTCTTAACTACATGGGTAAAATGATAATTTGCACTTGTCAATTTTGATCCTCTACTTTAATGTCCTCCTTTCATGGCAAAACTCTATTTCCACATGTTAAAAACTCCACTCTATTATAATAATTAGATAGAGTGGTATTATGGCAATATTTAAGTTCAACGTGCACATTTGGGTCTCGAGTGAAAAATGATGTAATATAAAGAGTGAGATCATTTGGGCTCATGAGGACTGGATTCATGCAATTAAACAACCGTTTTGTTTCTTCAAAATTTGGTTCTGAAAGGCAACAAGGAACATCATTCACTCATGCGTGATGGAGTTTCCTAAGCCATGGTTATGGTCAAGGTGAAGCTTACAACCATTTGAGTTGAAATAACTCATCTTTTTCAAGTACTCCTATTTTTTAAATTGTAATGACTTCTTAGTCTAGAGTTTAGAGTACACTTGCGTCTAGCCAAGCACCAATCTAGGTTAAAGTTTATAATTTTTTACACACATACCATTTGAATATTATCAAGAAAGAGTTGTATTACAAGTAAAAGAAATAATTTATAAAAGTGATGTGAATAAGCTAGGGTCTAGCTAAAGCATCGTTTTGTCAAGCATTTCCAAATGAACTATTTTTAGCAGGATTCAATTAGCCAACACATTTAAATCGGAGCGTCCATTTTTCAAAGTGGTGATGGAGCCATCTTTTTTTAGAGATTCATGGAAAGATCCCAAGCTTAATTCACCGGTGGCATGTCTCCAAATTTGAAATCTTGCCTTGTATTTTAGTTTGTTTGTAGCTCGAGTTTTCACCACAACTTTACTTGAGATTACATTATCTACCCCATGTATGATCTAAGAGCACACATTTTGATAGGTTAAGAATGATTATTTACAAATTATGCAATCTATTGTATAGTTCGGGGTGCTGATTATAAATTTTGAAACTAGCAAATACTACCAAGTGCAGTGAGCATACATAAATCTTGTGTCTTTTTTCATTTTGTATGTTTATATTATTGTATTTCATTCGTATTCATACGTTGCTTGTCGAAATATGCATGCAAACAATTCCCTTTGGATTGTTCAAGGTATATATTGAGTAAAATAATAATTTTGCACCTCCTATTAATTCACGCGGATCTTAAAGGGCGAAGTTAAAGATCCATCACATCTTGTCAAAAAAGTAAAGGACTGAAATGCATTTACCTTATTCTTTGCCGTGCCTAATGTTGTCCGCTCATGTAAGGGTCAATAACAAAAGAGCGGCTAAAACAGGTCGAGAAGACACAATAATTTGAATAGACAATTGACAGTGGGGAGTCCCATCTATCTTCCTCTCGTGAATACCTTTAATAAGGGCGCTTTTATAAAAAGCTGAAAAGACTAAAGGATGGAATTACTCGTAGACAATCAACGTTGTCTATTAGCTATGGAATGGAGGCCAGAAATTATCAATGGTCACTGTTTAAGCAAAGGAACAATGATGCCGAAAGTCACCCACTTCTAAACTAAGAAATCAATTGGTGTTTAGTTTAGACCAAAACTAAGGTTAGGACGCCCAACTCCATTAATATTTGGATAGTTTTGGAAATATTTAGAATATTTCCTCTGAAGATTAAATGACCAGAGATGACGTTGACAAAATCTAGAAATTATTGAAAATGAAATGACTAAAGATGGCTACATAAAGGAATAAAAAAGGCTAGAGTTTAATTTGATTCATTTTGATGACTTAAGGAAACATCCTAAATATGTTTAACAGTCTGCATCAATCTCCTCTTACTCTCTTGTGGTTTGTGTTTTTATTAAAGTTCTTAATCGTTGGATCTCTCCTATTGAATCTCACCCGTTGATAATAAAAAATTTCAGAAAAAAGTTGCTATGTTTCTATAACCAAAATTTAAAGATCGTCATGTCAAGAAGCAAAATCAAACAAAAATGTAATGTTTAGTTATAAAGACCCATCAAGTATTTTTCTTTAACACCCTCGAATAAAAACAACAAAGACATTATTGTGGCCCATTTATTTAAATAAATCTGAAATTTGAACCTTCAGTAAAAAGTCCTGCTGTTCTGAAAAAAAAATCATGATACTATGCGGACATTGATTTTCACCAAAGAGGAAAAATGTAAAGACGACTTTAAGTCACCGTTGATTAAACTGGCATTTGGCATCATGGATCTTGTTGTACTGCTCATCAACGTGTCTGGCTTCACCTACCCAGTACTAAACTTTGACTTTAAAAAAATGATACGAGAGATTAAGGCTGTCGGCATGGATCATGTTGTACTGCTCATCAACGTGTCTAGCTTCACCTACCCAGTACTAAACTTTGACTTGGAAAAAATGATACGACAGATTAAGGCTTGTCGGCATGGATCATGTTGTACTGCTCATCAACGTGTCTAGCTTCACCTACCCAGTAATAAACTTTGACTTGGAAAAAATGATACGAGAGATTAAGGCTGTCGGCATGGATCATGTTGTACTACTCATCAACATGTCTAGCTTCACCTCCCCAGTACTAAACTTTGACTTTAAAAAAATGATACAAGATATTAAGGCTGTCGGCATGGATCATGTTGTACTGCTCATCAACGTGTCTAGCTTCACCTACCCAGTACTAAACTTTGACTTTAAAAAAATGATACGAGATATTAAGGCTGTCGGCGAAAATAAAATTGAACTTTTTATCTTGCAAAAACAGAAGCTATCAAAGAAAATCACTATATTTGTTTCACTTATATTTCTATTCACATCCTCTTATCAGGATCTTATATTTCAAAGCAAAAACTTAGAGTTTACTCTATCAAAATTGATTCCTTATTTTAAAATCATGAATTGAAGTGATCAACCCTTTTATAGCTTAGAATCACATCCGCTAGTTCTAGGGTTGACTTGAGAATTGGGCTATGTCTTTTTTTTTTTTTTTCAGTTTCATTATTTATATAATTGCTCTATCATATTCATTAATTAGATATAAGGGTCTAAGTTAGCCCTAGTCTGATATGTCAAAGGTAGAACATTATCAAAAATTATTCACACACATGCACATCATATACACACGGCCATTTTACATTTTATTGAGCGTTTTCTCAATTTTTAATTTTTAATTTTATGGTATTCTAAAATTTAAAGTCAATACAAATAGAAGTTTTCAATTGATTATAGCATTAGGAGAAGAATATCTACCGATTTATAATTTACAATATGAATGAAGTTTTTGATTAGGAAACTTACTGGCAAACTTAAGTAGGGAATGATTTGAGAGCTCTTAGCCTATGCTTTCGTTTTCTATGATATCCTCAAGAAAGTTATTATTTCCAAAAAAGCAGCCATGAATTATTATTACCGAGATCCCTAGACTGAACCATTCGCGCAAAAAATGGGGTCCACATGTATTCTCATCTAATAGAGCTTTATCATTGGAAAAAAGCAATGCACATTGCTTACGCCATAAGATGCAATAATTTGACAAGACATGTTTCAATGGAGTGTCCTCACTCTCTCTATCTATAATTGACCTTTAGCATGTGGAGCGTCACGTCCAAGATGTTTTTGCTACGTTGCGGAAATAAACCAATGATTGACGACAAAACAACTTAATTTATTGTTGGGCAAAATGGGGGTCCGTCAGCAATATTCATTTTTGCTATTAAAATGAAATTTGCTCCGGTTTTGTTGTGTGCCTCTTTCGTGGTGATTCTGTTTTTGTGTGCTTCTGTGGTAGTTTTTTTGTTTCAGAAGGGTCACGATGCTTGCTGGTCTGGGTGTTGCGGCTTTACTTCTATTCGCTGCTATTTAGAAGATTCAGCTCAGTCATGGTTTCTCGATTTTGGACCTCAACACTTTGCATACCATCGGACCCTTTTGTTTAAGTCGAACATTAGAATCAAAGATTTGGTGATTTAGGGCTTTAGCTTAGCTGCTCGACCAAGCAAAGTAGCCATTTATATCAACAAAAAACAGCATCGTTTCATTGTAACCTCGGTCTACACTCTACAGCACATCATTACTGTTAGATGTAGGACGATTAGTTATGATTGGACTAATGCCTCGGATAAATCAAGTGAAACTTGTCTGGAAAGACTTTATTACAATTTTCCTCAAAGGATTAAGACTAAATTGATTTAATTAAAAAGTTTAAGATTCCATTACATTACGTATAATAAGTTTTAGACTGATTGTGCAATTTTTCCTGCAATAGTAAAACTCCAGCAGTTCGTACTTTGATGAAAATAGAACATTCTTGTGTATGTCTCCCCATTAATTATGATAGAATCTTAATCTCGTACATTTCTTGATTACACGAGTAAAATGATAATTTGTGCTTGTCAAGTTTGATCATCTAATTTTTATGTCCTCCCCTCATTGTGAAACTCTATTTCCACATGTTAAAAACTCCACGCAATTAAAATAATTACATAGAGTGGTATAAGGGCAATATTTAAGTTCAACATGCGTCATTTGGGTCTCAAGTGAAAATGACATAATACAAAGAGCGAGATTATTTCAGTTCATGTGGACTGGGTTCATCTAGTTACAAAACCGTTTTGTTTCTTCAAAATTTGGTTCTAAAAGGCAACAAGGAACTTCATTCGTTCAAGCGTGTGATGGAGTTTCTTAAGCCATGGTTAATTGGTTATGGTCAAAGGTGAAGCCGATCTTTTCTATTCTTCTTATTTTTACAACCGTCTGAGTCGAAATAACTCATCTTCTTCAAGTACTCCCATTATTCCAATTGTAATGTCTTCTCAATTTGGAAATTAGATTACACTAGTGTCTAGCCAAGCACCAATCAAGGTAAAAGTTTATAATTTATTACGCGCATATTGTTTGAATATTATTGAGCATATATATATATATATATGACAACTAAAAGAATTGATTTATAAAAATGATGTGAATAAGTAGACAATTGCATCACTTTGTCAATCATCTCCGGATGCATTATTCTTAATAGGATTCACTTAGCCAGCACATTTGAGTAAAAGCATTCATTTTTCAAAGTGATGATGTAGCCATCTTTTTTAAGAGATTCATGGAAAGATCCCAAGCTCAATTCATCAGTGGCATGTCTCCAAATTTGAAATCTTGCCTCATATTATAGTTTGTTTTTAGCTTGATTTTTCACTTTGTTTTCTTTTATCCCTTTTGCAACTGGCTAAGACTTCATATTACGTTATGTATGGTCTAAGAGCACAAATTTTGATAGGTTAAGATTAATTACTTACAGATTATGCGACCTATTGTATAGTTTGGGGTGCTGATTATAGCTTTTGAAACTAATAGATACCACCAAGAGCTTTTTACCAAAAAAAAACCACCAAGAGCCGAGAATAATCACGCAGATAGACAGTTCCCTTTGGAATCTTCATGGTATATAGCGAGGGAAATAATAATTTCACAAATTTTATTAATTTAGAAAAATCATGGAGGGCTAAGTTAAGGATCCATCACATCTCGTCAAAAAAAACAAAAAATAGATGACTAAATTGCATGTATCTTCTTCTCTCCCATGCCTGACGTCGTCAACTCATATAAGGGTCGATAATGAAAGAGTAACTAAAGCAGGTTCGGAAGATGTGATAATTCGAATAGACATTTGCCGTCGGGGTGTACTGTCTATCTCCCTCTCGAGTCCATCTTTAATAAAGATGCTTTTTGAAAAAAGCCAAAAAGACCAAAGGATGCAAGTACTCGTGGACAATCAATGTTTGTCCATCAGTGGTGAAGGAAAGGATGGAGACTCGAAATTGTCGGTGGTCACTGTTCAAGCAAAGGAATAATAATGCAGAAAATCATCCATTTCATCACTGAAGTAACCTGTCGGTGTTCAGCTGAGGCCTAAACCAAGGATAAGTCACTGAGCTCCATTATCTGTGTTAGAAATATTTAAAATATTTCCTTTGAAGATGAAATGACTAAAGATGGTGTTGACAAAATTGAGAAATTAATGAAAATGAGATGACTAAAAATGACGACATAAATAAATAAAAATTAAGATTTAATTTGATTCATTGTTTCTTGATGACTTAGGAAATATCCTATATGTCTGGAAAATTCTATACCAATCTCCTTTTTCTTCCTCGTGATTTGTCTCTTTGTTAAAGTTGTAAATGGTTGGATCTCTGAATCTCAGCCATTGATAATCAAATATTTCATAAAAAAAGTTGTGTTTCCATCACCAAAATCTAAAGATCATCGTGTCAAGAACCAAAAGTTGGCTTGCCACAAAACGAATATGTAATTCACAGTTATAAAGACTCATCACATATTTCTCTTTATCACCCTCGAATTAAAACAACGGTTACATTATTGTAGCCCATTTATTCCTATAAATCTGGAGTTAGACCCCTTGGTAAAAAGGCTTACTGTCACACTTATTAGTGTGTCCATCTTCACTTTCCTAGTATCAAACTTTGACTTTGAAACAATGATATGAGAGGTTAAAGCTGTCGGTGAAAATAAAATTGAACATTTTATCTTGCAAAAAGGGGTAGCTCTCAAAGAAGATCACAATATATTTCACTTATATTTCTATCCGTGTCTTCTTATTAGGGGTGATGTTTCCCAATAGATATGTTTCAAAACAAAAATTTGGAATCTGCTTTGTCAAAATCGATTTCCTATTTTTAAAATCATGAATTGAAGTGGTCGACCCTATAATGGCTTGGAGCCACATTAGCCAGTTCTAGGGTCGATCTAGGAATTAGCCTCTCTTTTTTCTTTTCTTTTTAATTTTTTTAATTGATTGCTCTATCATATTCATTATTTTTGCAAAAGTTTTCAATTAGGAAATTAGTCTACTTATGTTGAAGTGTTCAACCTTATTATTTGTACAAAAGTTTTCAATTAAAAGACTTGTAGGGTTTGGTTTTGAGCCAATTCAAAACCGGTTCTACCTGATGATTGACCTTAAAATCGCTTCTACCCGAAACAGTTCTAGCCAGGAACCAGTCTTCCCAAGGAGAACCCATCAGTTCAAGGCCTAGAATTGGAAAGCAATTTGGTTAAGGCCAATCCCCAAATTTTACCCAAACACCGAATTGGTTCTCGTGTAAATCAACTTGAAATTAGTTGATTAAGACCAATTAAGTTTGATTTTGGAGTTGAAGTGACTCGGTTGCTCTCCCCTACGCATTATCATTAAAATATCGAGAATATGTGATTGGCTCTATTCAAGAAAATTGTAGTGGAGTTCATCCTTGTCAATATTATGCAAATCAATCATCAAAAGAAGCAAAACCATACCATTTAACTAGAGACCATCTTTTCTTAAGGAATTATGCAAAATGAATAATACACTTATTTTTTACCTTAAAAGGTTATACTTATTTAACATCTCTAAATTTGCAATTATTGAATATCAACGATGATAATTATATGTTAACATTGTCATATTTTTAAAAATAACATAGAATGCATAAGACACTTATTATTTACAATTAAAAAAAATGCTTACTTAACCCAATAAGTTGACCTACCAAATTGGGGTGGTAGGGATTTCCATCTTAGGAAGTCCCCGTGTATATTATGTTGGGTTAAAACCACATTCACTAGCCAAAACCCTAATCTTAACCAGTCATGAGGTTCGCAATCCTTACATTATAAAAAAACACATGCTTACTTTATGTGGTAATTTTTTTAGGGTTAATATCACAAAAAAACCTCAAAACTGATACACATATGTCAAATCTATCACAAACTAATTTTTTTACTACAAAAAACCCTAAATTGATATACATGTGAAAATTTTACCCAAAGTTAATTTTTTACCACCAAAAGCCCCAAATTACAATTCACCCCAAATTACACATGTAGTAATTTTACCATTCGTTAGTTTCCGTTTAATTTTACTATCAAATTGTTGAGCTGGATGACATGTGGTAGTTGAAGGGTAGACTAATTTGGGGTTTTACCCTTCGTTTGTTATATGTATACTAGTTTTGTCATTTTTCATGATATTAATTTAATGTAATAGAGGTATATTTGAGGTCAAAATATTAGTTTTGAGTAAATTTGTCACAAGTAAATAATTTTGGGATTTTTGGTGATCAAATGTGTACTGGTTTAGGGTTTTTTGTAATTAAATTATTAGTTTGGGGTAAATTTGTCACATATTTATCGATTTAAAGTTTTTTGTGGTAAAAAATTAATTTTTGGTAAATTTATTAAATGTGTAAAAGTTTAAAAAATTTCGTGGTATTAACCTCATTTTTATATGCATTATTCCGTATAAACTAAGAAGTTATTACGCAAAAGGTCCTTATCAACTTAATTACAAAGAGGAAGTACCTCAGGACTTTATTTAATTATTACATTTTTTTGGTTAGAAAATTATGGTTACCTTTTTAAATAGTCAGAATATATATGAGCAATTTGACATTCTAATCTAAGGATTATAGTTGGTATAAAATTTATAAAACTTCAAATTTTCCTTATGAATCAAGTTTTTTTTTTTCTTTTTTCCCTTAGAGGGATGATGCGAGGGGCTTTTTGTCAACAATTTTGTGAAAATTTGAAAGATTGTACTTACTTTCAACTAACAATCAAAACATTAATTGGATATATGGATCTAGGTTAACCCCAACTCTATTACGTCAATAAACAAAACATTATATAAAATTGCTATTCAGTATATAAAACAATAAAATTAAACTTCATTTTTTACTGTAGCTTAATTATAATGTCACTTCTATATTTTTCACATGATTTTATTGACTCAGCAAAAGAAGCGGGTTAATTGGCATTTGTCCGTTACCGATGGTGGAAAGAACGGAAGGATGCATCAGGACTAGTGCATTAGCGGTGGAAAAAAATGAAAGGATGGATACCTAGTCAATGTTTGTCTATTTAGGCGGAGAAAATGACATTGGTGATGGTGACTAGTCCAGCAAAAGTAACAAAAATGCAGATAATCATCCATTTTTATGCCCAATAAATTGACTGATTTTTAGTTAAGGCCTAAACTAAGATTTGGCTAACAAGCTCCATAGTCTGTACCCATCTTCTCATTTTTCGTCATGGTTTGGATCTTCGCTCAGATTCTAAATTGTTGGATCTTTGCAGAAAATCCAATGTTCCGGTGAAAAGTTGTTGTGTTTCTATCGCCAAAATCTGAAGATTGTTGACATGTCAAGAACCAAAATTGGACTTATCGGGAAAAGAAAAATTAATGCTCAGGCATTAAGACCCATCATGTATTTCTTTCCGTCACCCTTTTATTATAAATGACACTCACCCATGGAGCCCCCTTATTCCAAGAGCTAGACCCCTCGGTAGATAGGCTTCAATGTTCAAAAGAAAAATTATTGTACTGTCCTAGTAAAAAAATCACCATAAACTACAGAGGAAGAGTGTAAAGAAGGACTTCACGTCGCGGCTAAGACAACTGCCATTTGACACCAAAGGCCATGTTGTACTACGCGTCAGTGTGTCCATCTTCACTTACCACTACTGAACTTTTACTATGAAAAAATGTTACCAGAAAAGCAGCAATTTCCCTTGTAGTGGGGGATGGGGAGAGAATAAAGCTTTCGGTAAAAATGAGATGAACTTTTTATCCTGCGAAAAGGGTAAAATTGCCACATTTATTTCACTGGTCGATCCTGGAACTAGCTTGAACTGCCTGGAACCAACCTAAAACCGTATCAATGAGTTCCAACGCTGGCTTAGGAATGGATCTACTTTTTTTCTATTTCATTTTTTATTAAATTATTCTTTCATATTCATTATTTTATCAAAAGTTCTCAATTAGGACGCCATGCTGTATGTTTATGTTGGAATAGTCAACCTTATTTTTTTGCAAAAGTTCTCCGTTAAAAGACTTGTAGGGTTTGGTTTTGAATCAATTCAAAACTGGTTCTAACCAATGATCGGCCTTGAAATCGATTCTACTTGATAATTAGCCTTGAAACATATTAAAAACCATTCTAGTTGGGAACTAATCTTCCTAAATAGAACCGATTAATTCAAGGCCAAGAATAGGGAACTGAACTCAAATTTGTATGAGGAAATCAAATCAGTCTCAATATGAATATACTTGTCAATTCGATTTTCTGTTGAACTGGCCCAATTATTCATCCTTACTCCCTAGTCATTAAGATATTGTAAATATGCGAGGTTTCTATTTAAGAACATTGCAGTCGACTTTCCATCCTTGTCAAATTTATGCAAATCAATCACCAAAAGAAGCAAAACCATATCATTTAACTAGTGCTTGTCTTTTCTTAAGAAATTATTCATAATGCAAAATACAATTATTTTTTACAATAAAAGATTATAATTACTTAACATCTCTATCTTGCAATCACTGAATATCAACAACATGATAAATTACTATTAGCATTGTCATTTAAAAATAATTATACATAATGCAAAAAACACCTTATTTACAATAAAAATACTATGCTTAACCAAAAAAATCAGTGCAATTGATTGGGTTGTTAGGAATTTCTAGTTCAAGAACAAGATGTCACCCATTTAAATCCTACAAACTACTTGTAAACTGCTTCATGATAGAGCCATTTTTCCTAGCCAAAAGCCCGAGATTAGTCTCAATGTCTGTATCCTTGGATTATAGAAAAAATACTTAATTTATGTGGTCATTTTTTAAAATGCTTTAACACTTGTAAATGTAAAAAGGTCTTAATCAACTTAATCACAGAGAGAAAGTACCTAATGACTTTAATTAGTCATAAGATTTTTAGATAAAAATTCAAGACACACAAAGTTAGGAGTAATTTGACTTTCTATTATAACAATTAAGTTTGGCAAAAAATAACTTCTTCTTCCTTGAGATCCGAGTTTATTTTTTCATTTTTCACTTAAAGGGATGATTTGAGGGGTTTCTATCGACAAATCTGTGAAAGTTTTCAACTAACAGTCAAAACATTAATTGGATTAACTGATCTAAGCTAACCCAAATCAATTATGTCGATAAATAAAAACATTACAAAAAATTGCTATGCAATATATAAAACGATAACATGGCTATATTACTTTTTAAAACTATTTCGATTTGTATATCATTTTGACCTTTAAACTTTCAAATTTTTTTCCTGTAGCTTAATCCTAATGTTGCTTCTATATTTTAACATGGTTTCAATGACCTGCACCGGGAGTGGGTTCAGCACCGGTACCTAATCAATGTTTGTCCGTTAACTGCGGAGGAAAGGATGAAAGGATCGATAAGGACCAGCACTTGGCGCTGGGAAAAGGAAGAAAAGGACCATTTGCAGTGGGAAAGGACAGAAGGATGTATACCTGATCAATATCTGTCCATCAGCGGTGCAGGAAAGGATGGAGACATGGACATTGGCGATGATGACTGGTCGTGTAAAACAGCAATAATGCAGAAAATCATCCATTTCTAATTTATGTACTCGAGAAATTGACTCGTGTTTTATTAATTCCTAATAAGCTCCGTAGTTGATAACCGTCTCCTCTTTCTTCCTCGTGATTTGGTTCTTTGCTAAGGTTCTAAATTATGGAATAACTGGCACTACATCTGCTTAACAATAATTCCAGCAAAAAAATTGTTGCGTTTTCTATCACCAAAATCTGACTTACTGGGGTGGGAAAAAAAAATGCTTAGGTATAAACACTCATCATATAATTCTTTCCATCACCCTACCCTTTATTAAAAATAATACACATTATTGGAGCCCCTTAATTCCAATAAATATGGAGTTAGACCCCAAGGACCAGCTTATCCTATTCGGATCAGATCTCGAGTTCAGTCACTTTGTCATTCTCTTCTAGGATTTAGAAAGTGGAGCATAACGGGTTTTAGCAACGTTATGCCAAAGATGTAATTTTTGGAACACGAGACAAAAAGGGTTCATAAGCTAATTTGACCTCATCATTTTATCAAATTATATTATGCTATGCTGGATTAAGTCATGGTTTTTAGAGAAACTTGCACGTAGTAGTTATCCAAATGGCTCAGCATGCTGCACATTAGTATCCAAATCTCTTTCTAGTCATATTAATTATTTGCCGCAACCTACCACCGCCATCAAAATCAGTTCATGTTCGCAGCAATCTTGCTCTTGAGAATGCCCTTCCTGCTTTCACTGACCGCATTCAAGAACGTGAATCGCGGAGCAAATCTCGTTATAAGAATTTGTTTGAGGAGCGAGAGTGTACTCTTGACAGAGATTGACGGTGGCCGAGACCGCCTGGCTCGATTCTGGCGTGCCGCTTGGCAAAGTCGTTGCACCTCCAAGGTCGTTGATGCATTGTCGCAAACACATTGAGCGCAAGGTGAACTCATCCTTCAAACAAGGAATAGAAGAGACTTTCCCAGCGAGGGCGGTGGATGGGAATCTAGGTCCTGCTCCACTGGCGAACTGGGCAGTGAAGATGAAGACGGTTTGAAGGAGAGACGCGGCATCATAGGGCACGCATGGACGAGCTACGCCAGCTAAAACATTACCTTCCTAAATGCGCTAATTCGGTGCTTCATCATCATCCTCATCTGTCAGTCACCGTCAACCTCCATTAATGAAGGCACTCGAACGACCTCAGATCTGCATTGCGCCATCTCATATGTGATGCGCGCAACCTTAAGTGAGGTGTCGCACCTCGATCTCAGGAGGCGAGCTCCATTAATGGAGGTCGACCGCAGAGAGAGAGAGAGAGAGAGAGAGAGAGAGAGAGAAACGCGATGACGGCTTCTGTATGATGGTGGTCGCAGTGGCGGTGGCCAAGTTTGATCTTGACGGTGGTGGTCGAGTTGTTTGTGATGGCGGTGGCTCCAACATCTTCTAAAACAACGTAAAGCTAGTGCTTCCAGGGAAGAAGATGAACAGCAACTTAAGAACATTTTAAGAAATAGAAAAGATAATAGAAAAAGAGAAAATGAAAAGAAAAAAAGAAAAAAAAAGAAGAAGCAAAAAATGTCATTTTGAATAAAGTTGAACAAATTATGTCACTCACCATCAATATAGGATGACTAATAATCACTAGGCGCTACATCATAGATTTTCGGCCCCTATTAATCATAAGGATTACAAAAGAATTTATGTAGATAGTTATGATTAAATTAATAAAATTAAAAATTTTAAGATCAATTAGATAATTTCTCCATTAAAATTGAGTTAAGAAATCGATTTACATCCCAAATTGGTACTTCTAGACAAAACTACATGTCACGTGGGCGAGAATTCAAGCCAGATCCTTTTTTTCTTTTTTAATATTGACAGCTGGTCTTTCGTTACAATACGGACCCAACTTTCGTTACTTTTGCAATTTTCTATGCGTAATCAATTTTAGCATTTGAACGAAAAGAAAATTCAATTTGTGCATTACCGGGGGAGGCTCAGACATGGGTGACGGTGACCGGTCAACTATAAAAAAATTAATATAATGCAGAAAATCATCCATTTCTGTTACCTCGACTATTCATAAGTCCACCATCCTATTCATGTCCTGAATGAGGTCTTATTTAATTTTTATCTTCTGCCAGTTTTAATTGGCGCAATCCGTTATCAAGTTTTCAGCTACCCAATGAATTAACTAATGTCTAGTTAAGGCCTTGACCAAGGTTAAGTTACCGAGCTCTTTTATACTTAAATTGATTGCTCTTCCCTCTCCTTCCTCCATCCTTGTTTGCGCTCAAATCTCTCAGCCTTCTTCATCTCTCATCGTTCTTGCTCTGTTTCCTCTTTCTTCACCTCGGCACAACCGTTCTTCTTCCTCCTCTTCTTCTTCGGTATCTGCTTCTCTTTTTCATCGTCCTTTCTCTCTGTCTCCCTATTTTCTCGCCCTTTCTTTCTCAAAAAAAGAAAAAAGAAAAAGAAAAATGTCGATCGATTCTGCTATTACTATTGCGTGGGATGTCTTCAAGTCCGTAGTTGCTCCCATCAAGCGTCAATTCGGATACGTGATCTACTCCAAGAGGCACGCCCAAGATCTTCAGACGGAAGTCGATGAGCTTGCGTACGAGGTTGATAGGGTCCACAATCTCGCCGAAGAGGCCAGAAACAATATTCGGAATGTCTACGGTCGTGTCACGGAGTGGCATGCAAGTGCTGAGAAGGCCTTGAAGGAAGCGCGAGGCCTGTTGCGCGACTTCCAAGAGGCGAGCAAGACTTGCTGCTATGAAACTCTTCCTGATCCCAAGTGTCGCTATCAATTCAGCAGGAAGGCCAAGGACAAGATTGAGGTCATTCAGCGACTCACTCAAAAATGCAGGGAATTCAAGGAATTGAACGACATCTCCTCTTGCAATCCTGCTTCAGGGAACGTTGCTGCTTTGACTCCGGCCAAGAGAGAGGGCATCTCCTCCAGCAATCCTGCTCCAGGGAACATTGCTGCTCTGCCTCCGGCCAAAGGAGAGGGCATCTCCTCCAGCAATCCTGCTCCGGGGAACGTTGCTGCTCTGACTCCGGCCAAGAGAGAGGGCAAAGATGTCGTCCAGTTGGCCACTGTGACGGCCTCCGCTTCTTTTGCCTCGACGTCGAATGAGGTTAGGGACAATGATGTCTTCAGATCCAGAGCTTCTATCATTCGGGACATCATGGCCGCTCTTGCTGATAACAACCATAGCGTGGTCGGGGTTTACGGGATGGGCGGGGTCGGCAAGTCCACACTTTTGGCGGATGTTGAAAGGCGAATAATAGAAAAGAAGTCGTTCGATTGGGTCACTAAGGCCGACGTGTCGGAAAATCCAGACATCAAGAAGATTCAAGGAGAGATCGCGGACGCCTTGGACCTTACTGAGATAACGAAAAAAGAGACTATCAGCGGGCGAGCAAAAATTCTGCATGGGAGGTTGGAAAATGAGGAGAGGGAGAAAAAGAAGGTCCTCATAATACTGGACAACCTGTGGAAGGGGCTGGACTTGAAATCAGTGGGCATTCCTTGCGGACACGACAACAAAGTCACAGGATGCAAGTTGTTGCTGACGTCGAGATTTCAAGATGTTTTGCGAAGGGAAATGGGCTGCGACAGGGACTTCCGCCTTGAAGAGCTGAAGGATGAAGAGGCAAAAAGACTGTTTGAGAGGACGGTGGGAGACAAAGTTCATGATGATCCGTTCAAATCCTTGGTGAATCAAGCACTCCAGAAATGTGCAGGTTTGCCTTTCCTAATTATGGCAATGGCGAATATTTTTAAAGACGCTGATTTTTATGAATGGAAGGATGTTTTGACACAAATCGAGAAGGCTACAGACATAGGAATAAGTGAGAGCATAAATAAGATGTTGCAGTTGAGTTACGATCGTTTCAAAGGGAAGGATCGCGAAGAGGTAAAGTCATTGCTACGACTCTGTGTTGTCTGTGGTGTCTCTAAGCCTTCTCTTGAAAACTTGGTGAGGTACAGCGTGGGTTTGAGGTTATTTCGAGAGGATAGCAGCATGGACGAAGTTCGAAATAGGTTAAACACACTGATCCAAAAATTGAAAGCAACCTCCCTTTTGTTAGAAGACAATGAAGATGTGCATGGTTTCAAGATACATGACTTGGTTCGTGGATTTGTTGCCTCGGTCTCTTCAAGAGACGAACCTTTTCTCGTGTGGAAAAATAATGATGAGTTAGTAACGGAGTTGCCTAAGGACAAGCTCAAAAGTTGTACAGCATTATGCTTTCCCTATGTTGAGATGGAGGAGCTTCACGAAGAGTTAGATTGCCCTGAAACAAGGATCTTCTTCTTGTTCACAAACAATGAATCTCTTAAGGTCCTAGATTCGTGTTTCAACTCTATGAGAAAACTCATGGTCTTACATCTTTCTCGGGTATGTCTCACACTTTCACCTTCACCGTTTAAGTTCTCGAAGGACTTGCACACTCTGTGTCTTGATGGTTGTTTGTTAGAGGATGTAACCATGATTGGCGAGTTAAAAGGGTTACATATTCTCAGCTTTGTGAACTCCAATGTTCACCGATTACCAAAAGAAATTGGACAATTGGTAGAGCTGAGATTGTTAGACTTAAGCGAATGCTCACGACTTGAGATAATTGAACCGGGTGTGCTTGGAAGCTTGATGAAATTGGAGGAGTTGTATATGTGGAATAGCTTTGATAAGTGGAATGCCATGGAGCAAACTCCATCAACTAATGCCGAGCTTATTGAGTTGGATAACAAGAAGAATCTCCAAACTTTGCATGTGTCCATTCCCGATTTGAGGATGCTCCCAGAGGATCTAAACGTAGAGAAATTAACCCAATACAGCATCCGGATAGGTGGAGCGTACTGCTATCGACGTTACAAAGGATCGAGGTATTGGAACTTAAGTTGCATTCAATAAGCGATTCTCTTCAAAAAGGATGCATACAAACTTTATTAGGCAAAACTGACTATCTACTTTTAGAGGGATTAAATGGAATTGAGAGTATTTGCTCATTATCTCACGAAGGCTTTAAAAAATTAAAGCATCTATGCGTTGAGTATAGTCCCTCCATCCATTATGTCCTCCAATCATCGTCCCATACAAATTTTAAGATGTTGGAGTCGTTATATCTCGATAATCTCGTCAACTTGGAGATGATATGCAGCAACCATAGCTTCTCCAAATCCTTTAGTGCATTAAAAGTAATACGAGTTGAAAGTTGCGACAAGATGAAAGTTTTGTTTCCTCTTTCATTATTGAGAGAACTTCCACAACTCGAAGAGATCAAAGTTGTCCGCTGCCCCTTAATGTGGGAAATTGTAGAAGTTGATGATTGTGGCAATGTTGAGTTGCCTAAGCTATGTGTATTGATATTGTGTGACTTGCCAAATGTCAAAAACTTTTTCTCGGCTAAGATGGCTCCTTCATGTAGTACATCAAACGATCAAGTTGGCAGTCAAGTTGCATTCTTTGACGGACAACAGGTAACTCTCTATCAAAAAGAAAAAAAAAAAATACTATTTATTAATCTTTTGTTCATTTGCTAATTAGACGTCACATAGATTATAATCCTTATTCATTTATTTTTTATTTGTAGTTCATTTTCTTCCTATTTACCTTATCCAATCATGCCTTCGCTGTAATTAGATAAAGAAATTTTTTGTTTCTCTTCATTGTGTAGAAGATTCAACTAATCGAAGGAAATCCACGTAAATTTAGTTGTTATAGGCTCTGAGTAATTTTCAACTTACATGCTGCAAGTACACCTACCTTAATAGGGTTTATAGAGCAACATTGAAGGGATTTTGGCATTAAAATAATCCATAATAACGTGATTTCATAATCTTGTGAATGCATTCACTGAATTTAGTTATCTAACTTTGTTATTATCTATAGAATATATTATCTAGGTGACTTAGCTAAAAATCAATATGGAGAATGGGCAAGGGGATTGGGTTTTCAAGTAGTAGAAACGATCCTAATCTAATTGATGCGTGTCTTTTCCATATTTTTATTTCAATTAGCACTTAGTCATTGCATAGGTCTTATAAGAATAAAAGTGCACAATTTCATGCACGTTCATGCTTTGCAAGCATACGAAATTGTATAAAAGGTATAGATATATTTGCCTGCACTTTTGGCTTAATAAACAAAATATTCAACTTGTGCTAATATCGTATAATCGTAGGCATTAGTGAGCGACTTTTAGGAAAGACTACATGAAATCCCCCACAAAGATTTTAAGCAGTACACATTTACTTTATATTTTGGTTATATAAACTATGGCGTATGGAGCATAGCTATGTGATGTTATCATCCAATGGTCCTTTTAAATAGCTGAATAGGAATGCTATTTGCAAAAAGAAATAAAAAATTTATTCTTTCCTATGATTGTTTTATATGCTTGGGACATATTTGAAAGACTAGTAGATGTTTAGCTCTTTTCATGAAGTCAACCATATCATTAGTAATTTTTGTCTTGATCCCTTTTAAGATCTTTGCGTTTTTTTCCTCATTTTTCTTTATTTATTTTGGAAATTTTTAACTCATTTTAGTGCATTCGGAGGCCAAAGGATGATTTAACTAAAACAGATACAAAAGAATTACAACTTTATCGTAAAAGATCACATGTAACATGCAAATGGTAAAATGCCCAAAGGGTTGACATCCACAATAAAATCGAAGTTGAACAAATTCATGTAAAATTTAAAAGGTTAGGAGTAAAGGTATGCTCCCCTCAAAGTTCATGAGTGGGTTGGGTAATTTCCCCGTAATTTTTATGTTCTTTTGTAAGTAAATAAATGTTCTATTTATGTAAATTAGCATCATTCAAGAATGAGGGAAAATATAAGAGTGTTAAAATTAAATAGTGAAATTATGGAGAGAGAAGGAGAAAGCAATTAATAATGAGTGGCTTGTTGAGAGAGGAGTTCTAAGATTGTCGTACAGGCAATTTGAAATACATGCAAATCAAGTTCTAATGTTAGTGTTGTCGACAAACAGAAAAAGATAGTATTTTATTTTTCATGAAGTTAAGTATAATTTTTACCTAAATAAAGGGGATGTTACATAGATTTCGTCCCTAATAGAGTGGAAACTTGATTATCATAATTAACAGTAAAATAACTCACCAATTCTATGTTAAGCGGTGAAATATCATTGTCATTTTCCTGCTTTGTTTACTCAAAATTTGGGCTTAATTTTATTAATTAATTCTAGTAATTAAGTTTCTTTTCTCATTTCTAAACTACTTCATGTGCTTTGTTCCTTCATTATGGTCAAAATCATGGTCTTACTTGGTGAAACATTAAAATGAAATGATTTTCAAGTGAATACTTGGTTTGAAGCATTATTCCAACAAATGGTCGAGGCTTGAGCATATAAAATGGCAATTGATATATAGTAGACCGTGACATTCATAATAAAATTAATTAAATGATTATGGATAATAAACCTTTATATCCTAGAAATCGGACTTAGAAAATTGTCTGAAGCACTATGTAATTGAGAATTTATGAATATGAAGTTGATAATTTAGATCATCACAACAACAATTAATGGCATTTAATTGAAATTGAGGCCGTTTATGTATAGTTGATTAAATTGATTATTGTTAGTAAGAGAAGTTAACTATGTATAAGCAGTGCTCCAATTAAGGAAAACGCACAACCGTTTTGTACAACAAAAATTTCTTAAAGCCTTTTAGTTGACTAGACATGATTGTCCTATTATAATGACGTAATAAAGATCCGTGGAAATTTAAGTTATCATAGTAGATTAACAAAGTATAAAACGGAAGTTTGAGTATGGGCGTTTGTGGCTTATTGTGCTACGGCACGTATCAATGGCCGATACGTGTCATCATGCTCTTCTCCTTTTTGTGGCCCCCCTCTTCTCTCTCTCTCCATCTGAAAGTTGTTTAGCATTGTGAGAGGGACTGCATCTTCTGTCACTCCTACTCACCCCGTGCTGAAGGGCTGAGAGCCAGATTAGCTTACTGACATTGTCGACAAGCTCATCTTCTCCTTGTGAACCAAGCGCAAATTCTATCTCTATTTGTTTCTCTCACGAATTTAGTGTGACAAGCAAGCTTGACGCTGCTACGAGCCTTGGTTGTGCTTTTCTGAAGTTGATTTTTTGGTGACGTGAAGAGAGAGAATGAGGATTTGGTAAAATGAAAAGAGAGAGAGAGAGAGAGAGAGGAAATAAGGTCCCGTGTGTTTAACTATTGGTATGAGTCATAGACAATAAGTGTAAGGATTGCAGTAGACCATCCACACCCGGATAGTTAATATTAAGGATTGAAGGTATTACATTTGTGTGAAGATACAAATTATAGGATAATTGTTAAAGAGAAACCCCTCGTGTAAATTTTATCAAATCTTACTGAATAAATTATAATATTTCATGAATAAATTGATTAGGTTTGGATAAGTCCAAGTGGGCTTAGATAGGTGGCCTGGGAAAAAAAAAGAAGTTACTTGTAGAGACTAACCTTTTATAATAGTAATTTTCCCTTGTGAAGTAATAAATTACTTTTCAAAATTGCTAAATTTCTTTAGGTAGGTAGTAAATTAAACCTTCTGTAATTGAGTCTTATAGCATAGTAATTTACTTCTTGTGATTGCAATCTCGCTTGTTTGATCACTTATTACAATTATATATTTTCCTTTGTCAGTAAATTGCCTGTCTTTCGTAATCACGGTCATTCTATAGTTTCTTTATTTTTTTCATCGTAGAAATCTCCATTGTGAGATAGTAGCAATCATCCGATAAAATGAGTAATATATTCTTTTACAATTTTTTTTTTCCGATGGAAGGGAGCTCTTGCTTTCAGATTAATCATACCTCTAAAGCTCCGATCTATCTTAAATGCCAATCCGCACAATTTAGTTTTTGCTATTTGCTTGACCATTTTTATGGAGGAGGTGGTGATGATATTGTTTTTTTTTTTTTTTTTTGCTCGACCCCGGGGGGTTGGGCTGGGTTGAGTGCGTATGCATTGTGCTGGGGTGGTCAACAAGTCAACGTTGTGAATTTAAGGCAACCCTAGGGGGTTTGCGTTCCCCTCCTCCGTGAGCCTACGTGATTGCACCCATCTGGGTTGAATCCCGGGGATATCTAGGTTACTTGTGAGCCATAGATGCAATCTCAGCCGTTGTGGGTGTGCTTCAACAACGCTAACTGACTGCTCTCGAGTGCTTTGGGGTGCACAGGATTGTCACTCACGTGGGGGTGGGAGTGGGGGAGGCACACTTTGTGGTGCTATTTGGAAAGTGGGGACTTTCCATGATGCGGCGGGAGGCCATTGGCGGAGAGGTAGAATGGGAAGTGGGAAAGTTGCTAACAGGGACAACTCAACCGCGGTTACTTTATTGAAGTGGCTTGATTATTGTAGAGAAACAACACAACCAAACTTGCCAAAATTAAGGCCCACCGCTATTAAGAAATATTGTCCTTTTTTGTTATCAAATATTTTATATTGCCTTTTGAACCGTCCTTCGAAAATATGGGGAGATTAATATGTCTCAAAACATAAACAGAAGAGCTTTGCTCATCTTATTGTTTTGTATGGTCTTCCATCGTTTGGTACGATTTTTGCAATATGAGGAAGCGTTCATCTAATAAGATGGCCACAATTGATAGATCAAGATTGATAGGACTATCGCTTCTTCCATGTGTTTCCTCGCATCACGTAATTTTTCTTTTCTGCAATTAAGAAACTCATAATTTGATTTCAAGGTTGAAGCGAGTAGCTAATTCTGTACTGCCACTTTTGATGGATGATTGGTTGCCATTTTAATCTCAATCTCTTCATTGTTTGCTTTCTAATGATGACGCTCTTCCTCAAGCAAGCTCTTCTATATGTAATGGAACTTTATGAACTTTTAATCTATCAGAATCACTAATTTCACCTGCAGGTTGCATTTCCTAGCGTGGAGACATTAGCAATCAAGGACATGGATTATATTGAGATAATATGGGACAATCAAGTTTCTGTGGATTCTTTCCACAAACTAAAATTGCTTGATGTGTGGAGATGCAATAAGCTATTGAACATCGTTCCTTTTTGCATTCTTGGACGGCTCAAGAGCTTGGAAATTTTAACGGTACAATATTGTGATTTGCTTGAAGTTGTTTTCAAACTTCAGCCACTAAATCCTCTAGATGGACATCATGTTGCTCATTTGCCATTAAAAAGGCTAGAGTTACATTGGTTACCAAAGCTAAAGTGTGTATGGGAGAAGGAACTCCTAAGTCGAGTCAAATTCCAATGTCTCCGTTTTGTTTCAGTTTATGGATGCAAGAGCCTCACATCTCTATTTCCAGCCTCATTAGCAATAGATCTAACCCAACTTGAGGAATTGGAGATTGATAAATGTGGCATTGTGGAACTTATCGAGAAGGAAGACAGAGGAGTTCCTAGTTTTGTGTTCCCAAAGTTAACCTCCCTCAAGCTTCAACGTTTAAGAAAGTTGAGGTGCATCTACATCGGAAAATATGTGTCACATTGGCCAGCATTGAAGACCCTGGACATTTATGAGTGTCACAAAGTAGAGATACTTGCATCACACCCTGAGAATGATATGCCATTTGATAAACAACCTCTCTTCTTGGTAGAAAAGGTATGACCCATAATTATTATTATTATTTTTTGCTTCGATGGTGAATATTGGAAGTCATGATTAATTGTTATGCTAGCCAACTAAATAATTAAAATTAACAAAAAAAGATATAGTTGTAGTTGAGACAAAGCATAATCGCCAAAGCCCCCCTTTGGTTAAAATTGGTTGTGTTAAGCATAATCATGGCACCATAAAATCTAGATAAGTCAAAGTAGAGTTACTATTCAACTTGTGATTTTAAATTGAAATGAAGAATTTAAAGTAGAGTCACTATCTTCAATGAGCTCAATTGTTAACTCTCAAAATTATGGGGTAACTATATAGTAAAATATTTTGTAATGTAGTCATTCAACTTTTGTTCAATCACCTAAGGCAATATATTTTCATTTCTTTATAATTTATGCACTTTGACAAAAAAATCATCACCTCCGAAATTTTCCGGATGATCATTCTCCTTTTCTTGTACTTACCACTCATCTTGCTTCCAACTATCGATGCGAGTTTTAGCATTGCAAGACACGAAGTTTTAAATGGTTTTACTAATTTTCAAAATGGGCTACCATTTTACGTATATTAACATTCATATCTATTCGTGTCATTTTTGAAATTGTCAGATAATCATTTACGAATATGTTAATTTGTATAATGAATTGTCAGCCCTTTCAATTCCTATATTATTTATATATAAAATTCTAGTAGTTCTCATGGGCATGTACAAGCTTTTGGGTATTTTGAAACTCAATGCATGTATAAATTTCATAAAAACACAGTTAACATTACTCAAGTGACGAAAAGGGAACATGCTACCATCTTGTTAATATGATAGAAATGTTTATTACCTCATAAAGTAGATTATACACCTCTCCAATATTCTCTTTTAGATAATTTTGGAGTCATTTCAAAAATCAATATATCGTCAAAGAGAGCTAAAAAGAAATTGTAAATAATGGATAGTTTATCACAACATAAACCTTATTAAGAAGTAGACTATCAGGAAGTAAACAAAATTGCATTAAGAGAACATATGAAAGGAACCAAAAAAAAAGGGAAAAAGCCATGAAAATCCTATACTTTGCCTAAAGTGACACATTTACCTATAACTTTTTTTTGTGAAGTGAAAAATCCCAAACTTTTCAAACCGTGACACATTTATCCCATCAAGGGAATTTTTGTCTTTTTTTTTTTTTTTTTTCTTTTTTTCTTCTTTTTCCCTCCGCCGGCCATGGCGAAGGGAAGCCGATGTTCGGCGAGGGTTGCCCTTGCGGCATCGGGCGGCCCTCGCCAAATTTGGCGAGGGCAGGGTCACCCTCGCCAGCGACGGGCGAGGGCAGGGACACCCTCGTCTGACACAAGGGAGGGCGGCTCTTGCCGATGTCGGGCGAGGACGGCCCTCGCTAGATCTGGCAAGGGCACCCCTTGCTCGACGCAGGCGAGGGCCGTCCTCGCCCGTCGCCGGCGAGGGCGCGAGGGAGGCCCTCGCCCAACATCGGCGAGGGTGACCCTTGCCTGACGCTGGCCAGCTGACGGAGGAAAGAGAGAAGGAATAAAAAAAAGAAAAAAAAATTAAAAATGAAAAGACCAAATGCCCTATAATTATGGTGTAAATATGTCACACGACAAAAGTTTAGGGTTTTATGTATCACAAAAAAAAGTTTAGGGTAAATGTGTCACGGTTGGCAAACTTCAGAGCTTTTCACATCACAAAAAAAAGTTTGGGGTAGATGTGTCACTTTGGGTAAATTTTAGGGTTTTTCGTGGCTTTTTCCCAAAAAAAAAAAAAAAAAAAAAAAAAGAGGAGAAATTTTGATCATAAATGCACGCATGTGGAAGGGAAAGTAATAAAAGAAATAAGAGAGAAAGAAAAACATGAGGAGAGAGAAGATCACAAAAGTTTGACATTATACATACATATACATATATATCTTCTTTTCTTTTGCAAATTTTTTCTCCGATGGAGGGGAGCTCTTGCTTTTAGATTAATCATATCTCTAAAGCCCGATTCTATCTTAAATGCCAATTTGTGCAAATTAGTTTTTGCTAATTACTTGACCATTTTTATGGAGGAGGTGGTGGTGATATTGCTTTTTTTTTTTTGTGGTGCCGAGGGGGTTGGTTGGGTTGAGTGCGGCACTATGTTGGGGCGGTGGACAAGTCAATGTTTGTGAATTTAAGGCGACCCTAGGGGTTTTCGTTCCCCTGCTTGGCGAGCCTACGTGATCGCGCCCGTCTAGGTCAAATCCTGAGGATATCCGGATAACTCGCAAATCATAGAGGCAACCTAAGCCGTTGCGCCGCCTGCACCCCAATGGGCTTAGACAATGCTAATGGATTGCTATTGAGTGCTTTGGGTTGCACAGGATTGTCACTCACGTGGGGGTAGGGGTGGGGGAGGGGTGAGGGAGGCAAACTTTGTGGTGCTGTTTGGAAAGTGGGGACTTTCCATGATGTGGCGGAAGGCCATTGGTGGAGAGGTAGAATGGGAAGTGGGAAAGTTGCTAATAGGCACAAATCAACCACGATTACTTTATTAAAGTAGCTTGATTATCATAGAGAAACAACACAACTAAACTTGCCAAAATTAAGGCCCCCCGCTATTAAGAAATATTGTCCTTTTTTGTTTTCAAATATTTTATATTGCCTTTTGAACTGTCCTTCAAAATATGGGGAGATTAATATGTCTCAAAACATAAACAGAAGAGCTTTGTTTGTCTTATTGTTTTGTGTGGTCTTCCATCCTTTGGTATGACCTTTGCAATATAAGGAAGCGTTTATCTAATAAGACGGCCACAATTGATAGATCAAGATTGATAGGACTATCGCTTCTTCCATGTGTTTCCTCGCATCATGTAATTTTTCTTTACCGCAATTAAGAAACTCAAATTTGATTTCAAGGTTGAAGCGAGTAGCTAATTCTATACTACCACTTTTGATGGATGATTGGTTTTCTTTTTAATCTCAATCTCTTCATTGTTTGCTTTATAATGATGACACTCTTCTTCAAGCAAGCTCTTCTATATGTAATGGAACTTTATGAACTTTTAATCTATCAGAATCACTAATTTCGCGAGGGAATACCACAGGTTGCATTTCCTAGCTTGGAGACATTAGCAATCAGGGACATGGATAATATTGAGATAATATGGGACAATCAAGTTGCTGCGGATTCTTTCCACAAACTAAAATCGCTTGAGGTGCGGAGATGGAATAAGCTATTGAACATTGCTCCTTCTTGCATTCTTGGACGGCTCAAGAGCTTGGAAATTTGGAGGTACGATCATGTCATTTGCTTGAAGTTGTTTTCAAACTTCAGCCACTAAATCCTCTAGATGGACATCCTGTTGCTCATTTGCCATTAAAAAGGCTAAAGTTACATTGGTTACCAAAGCTAAAGTGTGTATGGGAGAAAGAACTCCTAAGTCGAGTCAAATTCCAGTGTCTCCGTTTTGTTTCAATTTATGGATGCAAGAGCCTCACCTCTCTATTTCCAGCATCATTAGCAATAGATCTAACCCAACTTGAGGAATTGGAGATTGATAAATGTGGCATTGTGGAACTTATTGAGAAGGAAGACAGAGGAGTTCCTAGGTTTGTGTTCCCAAAGTTAACCTCCCTCAAGCTTCAACGTTTAACACAGTTGAGGTGCATTTGCATTGGAAAATATGTGTCACATTGGCCAGCATTGAAGACCCTGGACATGTATGAGTGTCACAAAGTAGAGATACTTGCATCACACATTGAGAATGATATGCCATTTGATAAACAACCTCTCTTCTTGGTAGAAAAGGTATGACCCATGATTATTATTATTATTATTTTTTGCTTCGATGGTGAATATTGGAACTCATGATTAATTGTTATGCTAGCCAACTAAATAATTAAAATTAACAAAAAAAGATATAGTTGTAGTTGAGACAAAGCATAATCGCCGAAGCCCCCCTTTGGTTAAAATTGGTTGCGTTAAGCATAATCACGGCACCATAAAATCTAGATAAGTCAAAGTAGAGTTACTATTCAAATTGTGATTTTAAATTGAAATGAAGAATTTAAAGTAGTCACTTTCTTCAATGAGCTCAATTGTTAACTCTCAAAATTATGGGGTAACTATATAGTAAAATATTTTGTAATGTAGTCATTCAACTTTTGTTTAATCACCTAAGGCAACTTTATAATTTATGCACTTTGACTAAAAAATCTGAAATTTTCCGGCGAACTATCAATGCGCAAGACACGTGGCTAATTTTCTAAATGGGCTACCATTTTCCACTTCACTACCAAATCATCACCTCATTGGAAAATCTACTATAAATATTTAATAGAGTCACTAAAAACTTGCAAGATGATCATTCTCCTTTTCTTGTACTTTCCACTCATCTTGCTTCCAACGAGAATTCCTCTTTCTCATATGTGATTGCCTTGTTCGAGGCCATGGGTCTTAATGAGTTTTAGCATTGCAATTTAGCAAGGTAACACATCCTATTATATATTTCTTTTGATGAGTTTTGTAATTTTCTCTCAATATTCCAACAATGTTATATATATATATATATATCATCACACTATGTCATATAACATCGACAATCCTGAAGTTTTAAATGTTATCAAATCCCTATGTTTTTGTACATAATACGAGTTATGAATTTAGCCTTTTTTCTTGAAATGAGATACAATTTAATTAATTACTTGTATTAAAAATATATTCCGGTTTTATATAAATGAAAGATTCCACATTTGCACAAACGCGTGAGAATGCTGCTAATTACCTAGTAATTGAAGAAAGAGGAATCATGCAAAGGAGTCTCTCAGCTTCTGCTTATTGGGTAGGCATATAGGTTATTGAGAGAAGTATCATGAGCATTCTTGAAGCTTTCATGTTAGCATCTGTCTTCCATCTGTCTTCCAATCGTAACTAAATATAAGTACTTTCTATCAAAATAAAAATAAAAAATTCGACTGGCCTGCAATTTATGTTCATCTGACAACGCTATATTTTTGTTAATTTTGCCACAAATTTACATATATTAAAGTTCATATCAATTCGTTTCATGTTTGAAATTGTGAAATAATCATTTAGGAATATGTTAATTTGTATAATGAATTGTCAGCCCGTTCAATTCCTATATTATTTATATATAAAATTCTAGTAGTTCTCATGGACATGTACAAGCTTTTGGGTATTTTGAAACTCAATGGATTTATTAATTTCGTAATAAACACAAATAACATTACTCAAGTGACGAAAAAGGAACATGCTACCATCTTGTTAATATGATAGAAATGTTTGTTACATCATAAAGTAGATTATACACATCTCAAATATTCTCTTTTAGACAATTTTGGAGTCATTTGAAAAATCAATATATCGTCAAAGCGAGCTAAAAAGAAATTGTAAACTATTGGATAGTTTTATCACAACATAAACCTTATTAAGAAGTAGACTATCAGGAAGGAAGCAAAATTGCATTAAGAGAACATATGAAGGGAACAAAAAAAAAGGAAAAAAAGAGAGAAGAAATTCCAATCATAAATGCACGCGTGTGGAAGGGAAAGTAATAAAAGAAATAAGAGAGAAAAAAAGACATGAGGAGAGAGAAGATCGCAAAAGTTTGACATGTATACATACATATACATATATATCTTCTTTTCTTTTACAATTTTTTTTTCCCGATGGAAGGGAGCTCTTTTTTTTTCAGATTAATCATACCTCTAAAGCCCCGATTCTATCTTAATGCCAATCTGCGCAAATTAGTTTTTGCTAATTACTCGACCATTTTTATGGAGGTGGTGATGATATTGTTTTTTTCTGTTGGTGCTCGGGGGTTGGTTGGGTTGAGTGCGGGCACTGTGTTGGGTTGGTGGACAAGTCAACGTTTGTGAATTTAAGGAAAGCCTGGGGGTTTTCGTTCCCCTGCTCCGTGAGTCTACGTGATTGCACTTGTCTAGGTCGAATCCTGGGGATATCCAAATAAGTCACAAATCATAGACGCAACCTAAGCCGTTGCGCCGCGCGCGCCCAAGCGCACTGAGACAGCGCTAATTGATTGCTCTCGAGTGCTTCGGGTTGCACAGGATTGTCACTCACGTGGGGGTAAGGGTGAGGGAGGCACACTTTGTGGTGTTGTTTGGAAAGTGGGACTTTCCATGATGTGGCGGGAGGCCATTGGTGGAGAGGTAGAATGGGAAGTGGGAAAGTTGCTAATAGGCACAAATCAACTGCGATTACTTTATTGAAGTAGCCTGATTATCGTGGAGAAACAACACAACCAAACT
The DNA here is from genome assembly GCA_017140185.1 of Eucalyptus polyanthemos subsp. polyanthemos. Lineage (NCBI taxonomy): Eukaryota > Viridiplantae > Streptophyta > Magnoliopsida > Myrtales > Myrtaceae > Eucalyptus > Eucalyptus polyanthemos. The sequence goes on along the minus strand of CM029463.1, from coordinate 16,300,889 downwards.
TGCCAAAATTAAGGCCCACCACTATTAAGAAATATTGTCCTTTTTGTTTTCAAATATTTTATATTGCTTTCTGAACCATCCTTCGAAAAGATGGCGAGACTAATATGTGTCAAAACATAAACAGAAGAGCTTTGTTCGTCTTATTGTTTTTTGTGGTGTTCCATCCTTTGGTATGACCTTTGCAATATAAGGAAGCGTTCATCTAATAAGACAGCCACAATTGATAGATCAAAATTGATAAGGACTATCGCTTCTTCCATGTGTTTCCTCGCATCATGTAATTTTTCTTTACCGCAATTAAGAAACTCAAAATTTGATTTCAATGTTGAAGCGAGCAGCTAATTCTGTACCGCCACTTTTGTAACGACCCGGGTCCCACTGTGTAATATGATCCGCTTTGGACACTGAGTCCTCACGGCTTTAAAACACGTTACACAGATTAGAGGGACTTAAGCCTTTATAAACTAGCCTAGGACTCCCCCCTAAGCGATGTGGGACTAGGGAAGGACCCCTTCTCCTTCCCTGCTCACGTTCGGGGACCGAGGGGTGGACGCACCGCCATCCCTCCTCCCCGCGCACCGTCGCTTGGGCTGTCACAGCTTTTGAAGGATGATTGGTTGCCTTTTTAATCTCAATCTCTTCATTGTTTACTTTCTAATGATGACACTCTTCCTCAAGCAAGCTCTTCTATATGTAATAGAACTTTATGAACTTTTAATCTATCTGAATCACTAATTTCGCGAGGGAATACTGCAGGTTGCATTTCCTAACTTGGAGACATTAGCAATCAAAGACATGGATAATATTGAGATAATACGGGACAATCAAGTTGCTACGGATTCTTTACACAAAATAAAATCGCTTAAGGTGTGGAGATGCAATAAGCTTTTGAAAATTGGATGGCTTAAGAACTTGGAAAGTTTGAAGGTACAATCATGTGATTTGCTTGAAGTTGTTTTCAAACTTCAGCCACTGAATCCTCTAGATGGACATCCTATAACTGATTTCCTGTTAGAAAGGCTAAAGTTAGATGGATTACCAAAGCTAAAGTGTGTATGGGATAAGGAACTCCACAATCAAGTCAAATTCGAGTGTCTTCGTTTTGTTACCGTTTTTGGATGCAAGAGCCTCACCTCTCTATTTCCAACCTCAATAGCAATACATCTAACCCAACTTGAGGAATTGGAGATTGATGAATGTGGCATTGTGGAACTTATCAAGAAGGAAGACAGGAGGAGTTCCTAGGTTTGTGTTCCCAAAGTTAACCTCCCTCAAGCTTCAACGTTTAACACAGTTGAGGTGCATCTACATCGGAAAATATGTGTCACATTGGCCAGCATTGAAGACCCTGGACATTTATGAGTGTCACAAAGTGGAGATATTTGCATCACACCCTAAGAATGATATGCCATTTGATAAACAACCTCTCTTCTTGGTAGAAAAGGTATGACCCATGATTATTATTATTATTATTATTTTTTTTTTTGCTTCGATGGTGAATATTGGAACTCATGATTAATTGTTATGCTAGCCAACTAAATAATTAAAATTAACAAAAAAAAAATAGTTGTAGTTGAGACAAAGCATAATCGCTGAAGCCCCCTTTGGTTAAAATTGGTTGCGTTAAGCATAATCACAGCACCATAAAATCTAGATAAGTCAAAGTAGAGTTACTATTCAAATTGTGATTTTAAATTGAAATGAAGAATTTAAAGTAGAGTCACTGCATATACAAAAGTTGGATCATTAATCTTCAATTAACTCAATTGTTAACTCTCAAAATTATGGGGTAACTATATAGTAAAATATTTTGTAATGTAGTCATTCAACTTTTGTTTAATCACCTAAGGCAATATATTTTCATTTCTTTATAATTTATGCACTTTGACAAAAAAATCCGAAATTTTCCGGCGAACTATCGATGCGCAAGACACGTGGCTAATTTTCTAAATGGGCTACTATTTCCACTTCACTACCGAATCATCACCTCATTGGAAAATCTACTATAAATATTTAATAGTCACTAAAAACTTGCAAGATGATCATTCTCCTTTTATTGTACTTTCCACTCATCTTGCTTCCAACAAGAATTCCTCTCTCATATGTGATTGCCTTGTTTGAGGCCATGGGTCTTAATGAGTTTTAGCATTGCAATTTAGCAAGGTAACACATCCTATTATATATTTCTTTTGATGAGTTTTGTAATTTTCTCTCAATATTCCAACAATGTTATATATATAATCACACTATGTCATATAACATCAACAATTATGAAGTTTTAAATGTTATCAAATCCCTATGTTTTTTTACATGATACAAGTTATGAATTTAGCCTTTTTTCTTCAAAAAGGGTAGATTCATATGAAATGAGATACAATTTAATTAATTACTTGTATTAAAAACATATTCCGCTTTTATATAAATGAAAGATTCCACGTCTATACAAACGAGTGAGAATGCTGCTAATTACCTAGTCATTCAAGAAAGAGGAATCATGCAAAGGAGTCTTTTAGCTTCTACTTATTTGGTAGGCATATAGGTTATTGAGAGAAGTATTATGAGCATTCTGAAGCTTTCACGTTAGCATCTATCTTCCATCTGTCTTTCAATTGTAACTAACTATAACTACTTTTTGTCAAAATAAAAATAAAAAATTCGATTGGCTGGCAATTTATGTTCATCTGACAATACTATATTTTTGTTAAAGTTCATATCAATTCTTGTCATTTTCGAAATTGTCAAATAATCATTTACAAATATGTTAATTTGTATAATGAATTGTCACCCCTTTCAATTCTTATATTTTTTAAATATAAAATTCTAATAGTTCTCATGGGCATGTACAAGCTTTTGGGTACTTTGAAACTCAATGGATGTATAAATTTCATAATAAACACAAATAACATTACTCAAGTGATGAAAATAGAACATTCTACCATCTTGTTAATATGATAGAAATGTTTGTTACGCCATAAGGTAGATTATATACGTCTTCGAATATTCTCTTTTAGAGTCAACACTTTTGGAGTCGTTTCAAAAATCAATATATCGTCAAAGCGAGCTAAAAAGAAATTGTAAATATTGGACAGTTTTATCACAGCATAAACCTCATTAAGAAGTAGACTATCAGGAAATAAACAAAATTGCGTTGAGAGAACATATGAAAGGAACCAATAAAAAAAAGAAAAAAATAAAGAGAGGAGAAATTCCAATCATTAATGCACGCGTGTGGAAGGGAAAGTAATAAAAGAAATAAGAAAGAAAGAAAAACATGAGGAGAGAGAAGATCGCAAAAGTTTGACACGTATACATACATATACATATATAACTTCTTTTCTTTTACAAGTTTTTTTCCCAATGGAAGGGAGCTCTTGCTTTCAGAATAATCATACCTCTAAAGCCCCGATTCTATCTTAAATGCCAATCTGCGCAATTTAGCTTTTGCTAATTGCTCGACCATTTTTATGGAGGATGTGGTGATGATATTGTTTTTTGTTTTTTGTTTTTTGTTTTTGGTGCTGGGGGGGTTGGTTGGGTTGAGCGTGGGCATTGTGTTGGGGTGGTGGACAAGTCAACGTTTGTGAATTTAAGGCAACCTTGGGGGTTTTTGTTCCCTTGCTCCGCCAGCCTACGAGATCATGCCTGTCTAGGTCGAATCCAGGGGATATCTGGGTAAATCGCAAATCATAGACGCAATCTAAGCCATTGCACCACGCGTGCCCCAACGCGCTTTGACATCGCCAATTGACTACGCTCAAGTGCTTTGGGTTGCACGGGATTGTCACTCACGTGAAGGTGGGGGAGGGGTGGGGGAGGCACACTTTGTGGTATTGTTTTGAAAGTGGGGACTTTCCATGATGTGGCGGGAGGCCATTGGCAAAAAGGTAGAATGGGCAGTGGGAAAGTTGCTAATATGGACAAATCAATCACAATTACTTTATTGAAGTAGCATGATTATCGCGGAGAAACAACACAACCAAAAATGCCAAAATTAATGCCCACCACGATTAAGAAATATTGTCCTTTTTTGTTTTCAAATATTTTATATTGCCTTCTGAACTGTCCTTTGGAAATATGGGGAGACTAATATGTGTCAAAACATAAACAGAAGAGCTTTGTTTGTCTTATTGTTTTGTGTGGTCTTCCATTCTTTGGTATGACCTTTGCAATATGAGGAAGCATTCATCTAATAAGATGACCACAATTGATAGATCAAGATTGATAGGACTATCGTGTCTTCCATGTGGTTCCTTGCATCTCATAATTTTTCTTTACCGCAATTAAAAACTCATAATTTGATTTCAAGGTTGAAGTGAGTAGCTACTTCTATACTGCCACTTTTGATGGATGATTAGTTGCCTTTTTAATCTCAATCTTTCATTGTTTACTTTCTAATGATGGCACTCTTCCTCAAGCAAGATCTTCTATATGTAATGGAATTTTATGAACTTTTATTTTATCAGAATCACTAATTTCACGAGCGAATACCGCAGGTTGCATTTTCTTGCTTGGAGACATTAGCAATCAGGGACATGGATAATATTGAGATAATATGTGACAATCAAGTTGCTGTGGATTCTTTCCACAAACTAAAATCACTTGAGGTGTGGAGCTGTAGTAAGTTATTGAACATTTTTCCTTCTTGCATTCTTGGATGGCTCGAGAGCTTGGAAAGTTTGGAGGTACAATCATGTGATTTGCTTGAAGTTGTTTTCAAACTTCAGCCACTGAATCCTCTAGATGGACATCCTGTTGCTAAATTCCCATTAGAAAGGCTAAAGTTAGATGGATTACCAAAGCTAAAGTGTGTATGGGATAAGGAACTCCACAATCAAGTTAAATTCCAGTGTCTCCGTTTTGTTACCGTTTCTGGATGCAAGAGCCTCACCTCTCTATTTCCTACCTCAGTAGCAATACATCTTACCCAACTTGAGGAGTTGGAGATCAGTGAATGTGGCATTGTGGAACTCATCGAGAAGGAAGGACCGGTTCCTAAGGTTGTGTTCCCAAGGTTAACCTCCCTCAAGCTTGAGGATCTAATAGAATTGAAGTGCATCTACGCCAGAGTACATGCTTTATGTTGGCCAGGATTGAAGAACTTGGAGGTGCGGGGCTGTAACAAAGTGGAGATACTTGCTTCACAACTTGAGAATGAGATGCCTCCACGTAAACAACCCTTGTTCTTGATAGAAAAGGTATGACCCAAGATTATATCTTTTGCTTTAATGGTGAATATTGGAAGTGATGATTAAGGTCACAACCAAGCATCTCATACAAGTAGCTATACATATTAAGATTTAAGCTACATGACTCTCCTCGAATCAATAGAACTATTACAACATGGAAACATCGTATGTTCTTCAAATATTGAATGAAAATTCTCGTCAATGTCTGATGTAATGCATAACCATTATTTTTTTTAAAAAAAAAAAAAGGTTTAATTTATTTCCAATGGTTCAGTTCTCTCTTAACTATCATGAAGATTTAAAATACGTGACATGGGGTGTGATATTACAGAGTTGTAAGTGTGTTATCTAAATTGGACTATGTAAAGATGGCTGATTTTATGCTAAAACTGGAAAGATGTGATGTTTTTGTTGACATTAGTCTCTGAAATTTGTGCAATTATGGTTATAATTGATGGAGAAGTTATTTTCACAAGGTATGTATCTATAGAAATGGGAATATAGGGATTTACTTGAGTTCAAATATGGGTATAAAGTCAAATATAGAATATTGGTGATAATGTCTATTCCATGAACCTTTCCATTAAATCACATGAGACTCAACATCTTAAGAAGTAGTTATTGTGCATGATATGTAGGGCATATATCATAATACACGAATACTCTTTTAATTAAGATGGTTTTAGATCATAATTTGACTAATTTCTCAGGGTGCATTCCCAAATTTGCAAGAGTTAAAATTGGATTTATTCGGACGAATGGAGATATGGCATGGGCATTTTCATGATGGAGAATTCTTCAGCAAGCTTAGAGTTCTCGAGCTTCATCATTTCTCAAAGGAATTCACAATATCCACATGTTGTTTTCTCCAGAGCTTAGCCAACTTGGAAAAACTTGTTGTGTGCGAATCTTACCAAGAAGAGCTGAGCATCAATATAGAAGCCATAGTAGGTCCAAGTCATGAGCTAGAAATAATATTACCCTTTTCATTTCAACATTTGAAGACCCTAGAAATGTCAAATTGCGACGGATTATCTCCATCCATATTGTTACCCTTTTCAGGATTTTTTCAACACCTCAAGACTCTAGATATGTCATTTTGTGATGGGTTGTCCAATATATTCACTTTGATAATAGCTAGAAATTTGGTGGAACTTACAAAATTGAGGATAATTAATTGCAAAATGTTGACAGAAGTCATTTGTGACGAGGAAGGTGAGGAGGGGCTTTTGGTGGTTTTCAATCAATTGAAGTATATTGAGCTTGATAGGTTGACAAGGTTGAGATGTTTCAGCTCAATTAAATACACTTTGATGTTCCCTCTCTTGGAAGATGTCATAGTGAGTGGATGTCCCCACATGAAGTTCTTCTCTAAGGGACCAATAGAGGCGCCAAAGTTGGAAAGAGTACAAGTATCAATAGAAACAACAACAATATGGTTTTGGAAGGAAAACCTCAACATCACCATCCAAAATATGTTTGAAGAAATGGTATGCATCGATTTCCAAATTCTATGCAATTCACCAATAGAGTAATTTTTATTTGCTAACTAGAAGTTTGCATTAATGATGCTTTTTCTAACAGGAAATGCTTAGTAGAGTGGAATTTATACAGCTATCTGAGTTCCCCGAGCTAATTGGAAAATGGCACGGCGAACTTAATTCCATCAAGTCATCTTGGCAATTAGAATCATTGATGGTGGATAAATGTCCATCATTTATTAATGCTATTCCATCCAAGTTGATGTTTCTTTTAGTCAAAATGAGAAGGTTGCAAATTTGTGATTGCGAGTCTCTAGAAGAAATATTCGATCTTGAAGGGCCGGTGAGTTTGGGAAGCACTCAGATGATATCTTCCTCCATGACTTTGGACTTGGTGAATCTACCAAAGTTGAGGCGACTATGGAACAAAGATCTTCAAGGGTCGCTGCCCTACAATTTTCTATATTATATAACCCTTTATAATTGCAGCAGCTTGAGACATGCTTTCAATCCATCCATGGCTCAGTGTCTTGCCAATCTAAGTCAGATGGAAATAAAGGAGTGTGATCGGATGGAAGGAGTGATCGAAAAGGAAGAAGGGCAGCGAAGCATGCCGGAGAAGATTACATTCCCAAATCTTGAGAGGATGAAGCTAGAATGCTTGCCCAATTTGACTAGCTTCCTTTCGGGAAGAATCAAATACTGGAATGCCCCAACTTAATAGAGTTGACCATTGCTCATTGCCCCAAGATGAGTAGTTTGACCGAACAATCCTTTCTGGAGATTGACCACCATAGTCCTTCACTTTTCACCCCACAGGTCAGTCTTCATTGCTTTTGATTTTTAGATTATTTATATTGTCAAATGGAAGTACCAATGGAACGCCGGTGCTTTGCATGAAACAATTTCAGCGCCAGTGCAGTGCAACGTCCGCTTTTTTTCTTTCATTTGTTTTTGCCTCTAAATCCTGGACACACGGTATCAATCAAGGATAAAAAATTGGTTACACATTACAGGCTTAAAGATATTGTATTTAAGTGTCAACAATACCCAATAAAACTTAATAACTGTAAACCCATTTACAAATGGGTTAAATTGAAATCTTCCCAATCACTGAAATCACAAATCAAGAATTAGTTTTCTTGAATAAGGTAAAATGAAAATGAATTGCATGTTCAACTTAAAGCAAATAAATCGAAAATTTTTTACCTTATAAATTAATTGTGAGCAACGTTTTGTCTTTTGATATTCAAATTGAGAGGGAACTTTCCAAGAAGTCATCATGGCAACTTTCCAAAAATTAGAGGGAGAAGGCGTTGCCATTATTTAATGTCAAATAAGCCAATTAAAAGTCAATGTTCACTATACTATTAATTATAAATTGCATTTAGGAGAGCTTGTCGTTGAGGTAGAATAATAAGGAAATATATGTACATGCCACCATCTAATTTTTTGAAGAATAAAAGTCAATTGTCAAATTTATTTTCATTGAATTTAGTGAACACAAGCTAATATCTTTACCAATTTTTTTTTTTTTTTGATTTCCATCATATCTTAAAAAGCCAATAAACACATACCAACTCTTCAGGTTTGTTTTTTTTTTTTTTCCATCACTCCTTTTTTATTTCAAATACTTTACAAGTTTTAATCAAGGTCGTGATTTTTCCACCCCTCATTTAGCTTAAACACTTCCTATCATAATATTTTGACCATATTCTCCTTATATGGCCTGCCTTTGAGCATTATTTGCTTCTCTTTTTTCACGTTCCCACTTTCCTCCCCCTTCTTATCTTTCCATGCCTTTTGTGTTCTCTCGACAATCCCGTTTCTCTCCATTCCCTTTTTTTTCTTTTTTTCTTTTTTGCTTCAGACATGCCTTTGTTGTCTCATTCTCTCCCCCCCCCCCCTTCCTTTTTTTTAATCAAAAAACATTCAAACGCCTCATGTGAGTCCCCGACAAAAGCTCAAAAGGAAGAGCAAAATATGACGGAAAATGTCAACTGAATTTAACCAATTTGGAAATAGAGGGACACTCTCTTTGCATAACCCTGCAGCGTCTTCCCAACCCCATCCCCTCCTCCGCATCTAAGAACATGTGCTCATCAACATGACACCCAACTCTCCTCGATACCTCTCGCTAACTCCTCCGATCCCCACACCACCTCCCTCACCTCCACTCATTCCCCTTAGCCGTTTGCTTCCACGTTTCTCCTCAACCTAGGAGGATTAGTGCAACATCAGTGAGGACAACATGATTGGCCCCGAGCTTAGCCGCAATGAGCCTAGGAGCCCAATTGAGCTCAATGACATTCTTGCTAGTGAGAGGGAACGGGCGGAAGTGAGCTTCAATAGAGAGCCACTTGGAGAGGATGAGGGTGGAGTCCCAGTGCCAGGATTTGGTAAGGGAATGACTCATGACTAAATCGTAGACCTCCTCGTCTTGTTCATGATGTGTATCGGTGTCCCGCGACTCTGATCTCCCTCGTGGTTATTAAACCTAGTGTTTGCAAGCTGCTTCAACGTGATTCGCCAATTATCACCTTATAGGAGCTAGGAAAAATAAATGTTGTGCGGGGTCCTTTTCCTTTTGGTTCCATGAATGCGATTGCCAGCTTGAGTTCTACGCATTCACTACTCAATGCTTCGTCTTTTAATCAAAATTCTGGGACTTTTGGCTTAATCTTTCTTCCAGCAATTCTCCTTCTAGAGTTTACACATGCTTAGAAGCCTTGTCTAAAGCGAAAAATGGAAAAAGAGGAATAGCAAAGGAAAGATAAGAAGAAGAAATAGAAAATTGAGAACCATGAGGAAAGAAAAGAAAAGGAAAAGGAAAAGAAATAAAAACGAAGGAAAATAACCAAAAGGTGGGCCACATAATGGATAATATGGTCAAAATGTTGTAATATGGAGTATTTGAACCAAATGAAAAGTGAAAAAAGCGGACCCTTTAACTATTGCTTTCTTTTTACCGACCAAAAAAAAAAAAAAAACTATTGCTTTCTTTTCCGGTGGAGGAAATGCTTGAGTTTTTTTTTTTTATTCTAATACTTTATCCATTTATTTATTTATATATTGTCATGTGTGAGTAAGATGTTGCATCATAATTAGCATCCACACTTTTTTTTTTTTTTTTATAGTTTTCAACGATAGAAGTTACTACTAATTATGCATTTACTTTCAATGCCATTAATATGTCGTTTATGAGTTGTTGCATGCCCACATTGTTAGAATACTTCAAAAGGCCATCATATTACTCATTTTAGCATATTAATAGATAAAGAAGTATGAAACTAGTCACCTAATTTTTGTTAGTGACAAATTGCAATGACGTTATTTCATTTATTTGTCAAATATGAGGTACCCGTCACATCTTTTTAAAAAATTCAAAAACTCATCCTAATCCTCAACTTAGAATATTAATAGGTTTAGGGAAGTATGGATATAGTCATTCTGTTTTTTGCTAGTAATAAGTCATAATTGTCTTAATTTTATTGAAACCAAATAAAAAATGTCAATACCCGTTTCTTATTGGACAAGTTATAAGAGCTCATAACATCGTTGATTTTTTGTAAACAAACATGATGTGTTCATAGGGATCATTTGAATAAGGCAGATGTCTTGGTGGACCATTCGATACTTGTATGACAAACTTATCTTTGGTAATTGAGATTGTAGCATGCCGTAATTTAATTAATTTTATCATGATGAAATGAAAATTCCTTACGGGCTATTAAAATGAACAATTCAGAGCAACTCTTACAATGGTTTCATTTTTTTTGTATCACAATCAATTTTGGCATAACATCTTTCATTTGTTCATGAAGGTTAATTGCATTTGCCCAATTGTCCTTGTTTGCATAAGAAAGTCATCTTAAAATTTCACGTCACATGATAGGAAATTTTTAGGAAATTGTAGAAGTATTCATGTTGTATTTGAGATCATAATTGCATTCTTTGGGTCATAACACAACGGAAAATGTTTCCTATCTTTTTCATGCATGAGTGTAAATAGGTGGTATGGACCAGAATTTATTTTGTTGCACCCACTTTGATGTTTGTTCCAATGCAATAGACTTAGCCTTAGTCATCAATCAATTGAAATGAAAGCATCAAGCAACCCTTCCTTGATTGTGTCACTAGCAAGTTCTAGAATGTTATGATTCATGAGAGGAAGTTCTAGAATTTTATGATTCATGAGAGGAAGGAAGTTTGGAAATTCCTTCTTTGAGGTCATCACTCAATGTAATCAAATTTATTGTGTTATTTTTCCAATATGGCAGGTACAATTTCCTCGGCTTGCATCAATGGTTCTCTCCCACATGGACAATTTAATCAAAATATGGACTAATAGTCCTCAAGATACTCTCACTTTTGAACATTTGTGGAAAGTGAATGTTGAGAATTGTAAGAGCCTTGAAAATCTATTTCCACATTGGGTGGCTACAAGTCTAACCCAACTTCAGAAACTTCGAGTGGAGTCATGTGGGATCGAGCAAATAGTCGCGAGTGGAAATGACATTTCACACTTTACTACGGCTCAATTTCTTTTTCCGCAACTGACTTCTCTAGTGTTCCATGACATGCCACAACTCAAGGGCTTTTGTTCTGACTTGCACAGTTTGAAATGGCAATTCTTGGAAAAATTGCGAGTGACCCACTGTGAAAACTAAACATGTTGTCCTTTCTAGCATCCATGAATAAGTGGGCTCAAAGAGACAATCAACACAACCTTTCAGACCATGAAGCACACCTCTCATTTGAGAAGGTATGATTGCAACTACTCTTCCTCTCTTTCTTCTTAATTCTTTTATTCATCCGATATATCTTATGTCTATAACATAGTCATGTCACATTATAATAATACAGTAACCTATCAATTCATGGACAACATAAGATATTTCTAACATCTTTAACCACGCTTTTCATCAGTGGACACCTAAAATGTTTTTAATATCTTGTCACCCGAAATTTCAAGGAAGTACAATTTTTTTTTTTTTTTTGACTAGATAAGATATTCCTAGAAGATGAATTTGGTCGGGGTGATTACTTTACCGGCCTCTACTTAAAAATTTTCAATGCAAATAAAAAATGTGAATTTCCTATGAGCTAAATTGAGAATCAAGCACTGACATTTAGCAATTTTTTTTTCAAATTGCAACGAGATGACCATGTTTCTTTTGATATTTTCTGGTAAAATGAATTCTCATTCGTTTATTTGATCATTTATATGTCAATACAGTTCTTTCGCTTCTATCTTATCATTATGATGTGGGCGTATAGCCTACCTTGGCTGGCAGATGGCCATACTGGAGAATTTGTTTACGATTTGCATTTTGTAGCTTGACTTGAGAAACTTGAGACTTGTATGCATGGCTCTAGAAACTAATGAAATGTAAGAATAGGGCCTCCTTTTATGGGAGTTAACCGACTTAAGTTTACCGCTAGAGCCCATGATTTATTGTCAAACCTTGTTGAATTTACTTCTCTCATTGTATTGGAAATTTTGTAGGGCATTCCCACCTTAGAGAGACTTTTATTAGTCGACAAGGATATTCATACGATACATAGTGGAAAATTTTCTGACGATTTCTTTCGCAAGCCAAAAGCACTAACATTGGCATGCTTTCATGATGAAAATGCTGTCTTTCCTCTCATATTCCTCCTACAAAGATTTAAGAACCTACAAAGTCTTGAGGTCTTATGTAGTTCTTTTGAAGATATATTCCTTGATGAAGAGCTTGTTGACGAGGGAAAACATTTGGTGCTTGATAATTTGAAAGAACTCAAGTTAAGCAAGCTACACAACCTAAAGCATGTCTGGAGAGAAGGCTATTTGGTGGCAAAATTTTTCAGAGTATTAGCATATTTAAGGTGTGGGATTGTCCCAGTTTGACAACATTATTTCCAATTGTGACATCCTTCCAAAATTTGACGGAGTTAGTGGTGAAGAATTCTTCTGGATTGGTACATCTAGTGACATTTTCAGCAATTACAAATTTGATGCATCTCACTGACATGACTATAATTGGATGCGAAAAATGAAAGAAGTAGTCACAAATGATGAAAATGGAGAAAGAAAAGTGATTTCTCTTGGGAAGCTAGAAAGATTGACCCTCCAACATCTGCCAAGCCTAGAATGCTTCTCCTCCACCACAAGATGTAGCTTCAGGTTCCCATCCTTGGAATATGTTGAGGTGGAAGAGTGCTCAAAAATGAAAATCTTTTCCAATGGTACTCTAAGCACACCAAAACTAGAATGGGTGAGACTATCTAAATACGAGTGGGATGGCCACTGGGAAGGTGATCTCAATGCAACGATACAAAAGTTATCAGCATAATAAATGCACACAAAATTGGTAAGATCCAGTTAAGGCCATTCTCATTTATTATTATTTTTCTCTTGCCTCTGCTTCTCAAATTTTCTATTAGTTGAAGCATCATAGGTTCTAAAATTTTTATCTTTTTAACTTGTCTTGTCACTGATAAGGGGAACGGCAGATGCTTGAAAGTGGCGTGGAAATTTAAAAGTTACCAAGACACAATCAAAGGTGGAGATGAAGAAAATTTATGTTGAGGTAGCGATTCTATTTCCAATTTCTCTCTTTCTCCCTAATAAAATCACAGTTTTGCAAAGGGACCCTTGACTGGCCTGTGGAGCCCTAGGGGGGGGGGGTGGGTGGGAGAGGGTTGTGGATAATAGGTAACGACATGATTTTCTCCCTTTTGCCACCTTAGCATAACTGACTAGATTGCACGCTCTTCATTTTTCATAACTAAACATCCCATCTCTTTTCTGTCTCCTTCAACTCTCTTCTCATCCAAACGAATAAGCATGTTAATCCGTTGTTTTTTTTTTTTCGAGGAACTTTCTTAGAAAGATCTCAAACCTTATGCTTAATGTGTAATCATGTTCTAAATTTTTAAAACGTGCTATTAAGTCATAAAGGTTTTGAATCAAATGTAGTGAAATCCTTCCCAACAACCACTTGGTCTTCCTGATGACCACTCAACCAAATTTGCTGATATGGCATGTCGGAATCCTGCATCAATTTTCAAATAGGTATTGCTCTCTGGTGATCAGTACACAAGTAGATTCAGATTAAAGTCTATTAATCACTTACTTAAATAATCACGGATGAATATTAGAAGCCAGCATTGACATTGAGGGGGGAAGTTTCATAAGAGGACTAGTCACTCAACTTTTCAAATTAGAAAAAAATGAATGAAATTGAGCAAAATAATCATGAACCTTACCTAAATATTAGCTGATAAAACCTATATTTGATCAACTTAAAAGTACTGCACTCACAACTAAGGAATTTCTGAAGGCTAAAGATCTTCGGTTTGTAGTAGGTACCAGTGTTTTTCTTCCAATTCTTAGTTATAGGAATTGCTAGTGAGACTCTCCTAGTTAATATAATCTACATGCTAATCTGAACTCAACAAAGGAAATAAAGATTGACTGGCTCAAACATGATAGATAGGACCCGTTGAGTTTGAGTGAATTATCTTTTCTATTGGCCTAATTATCTCTTATATTTAGAAGAGGTGTTTGGCCTCACGGCATAGTCTGCCGAGGTCCACCAAGCCGCGGGTGCAAATAAGCGGGCCAAGACAAACAATTTTCTTCTTTAGCTCGGTACTTAGAGCTAGATCTGCTCATTGGTCGAGTCTTCTAACTGGTAGGCTGAATATCTAATGGCGATGGTATACTAATTACACATCACTTTGTAAATGAAATCTATCGATTTTAGCCTCAGTAGTACAATTTTGATCAACTAACAGATTGTCCATCTTTTCAACGATTCGATTCCATATATGCTCTTCTTAATCAGCTTCTTCCAGAATTCTTATTTTAGTATATTTTTTTAACTTTTTGTCCCGGAAATGAATTGCTTCTCCAATTAGATGCTTCATTTAATTAAGTCAGCTAATATAGAGCCATGAAACTAGTTTAAGTTCAGACGTTACAACTTACTACAAAAATTATGCTCAGGGGATGACTTCTTGTCGCCGGAGAGAAGATGAACAACACCGGACTAGTTTTGCATTTCAGGCACCTCATTTCTTCAAGATCATACTCTCTCTAAAGGAAGGAGATTGTCTGTGTGTTTGAGCTTGTTAGAATTGATAATATTGAACTCAAAGTCTCCATTTTCAGAAGGAATGTCAAGACTCGGGCATAAACTCCTGGTATGCCTGCAAAAAAATCTCTGCTTCGCAATGTTTTGTTTAGTTAATCAGATCGAAAAAAGCAAAACTTTCTGCTGCAACAGATTGAATAGTATTGTATTTCCTGATGTTTTTTATTTTTTATTTTTTTGGAGAGCAGTGAACATCATTACATCTGGACATCGCATCTTTCCAAAATTCCGGGTATGCTATAAGTCGAATTCATGCGGAGCGTGGGATCGATAAAATAAAAGGTTGAAGGCAATCCTCATCTATTGCCATTATAAGATCACTACAGTCTATAACTCAGTTCCAATCATGACACAGAAATTAATGGACGAACAATTGAAATGCGCTCGGTGACGCAAATTGCAGAGCGCATACCAAACCTTCCTTAGGGGATGTCCCAAATCGCTTCTGGAATAGAAGCAGAGCATGCTCGGGGTTGATCCAAGTCAAATTCATCATCTTCGATGAGGAAGAAGGGTGGGCCTGAAGCAGGAAATCGGACGATTCCGAGTTGCGGCAGACTCTGCACGGAACAAGGCCGCTTGGCTTTTTACTCATGATGATTTCGAGTTGTGATTTGGAGCTTTTTTTTTTTTTCGTCAGCAAAAGTCCTAAATTTGAAACGATCGGGCATTGCAATTGTCAAGTCGTGGGGAAATTCAAAGAGGCGAGGCTTCGTAACTAAATTTACGCGCGTTGTCAATCTTAATTCATGGAGAGATCACAGGTGTGATTTTGAAATTTCATTTTCTTAAATTTTTGGGCTAATCGGATTACCAATTCTAATTGAAGACAGCGTCCCTTTTTTTTTTTTTAACTAATTGGATGTGTATAGAAAGAAAATAACTATTATTTATAAATCAAGAGGTTGCTATCATGGGGCGTCTAACTTAACAGAACCGTTCGGATGTGCAAAAAATTCGAACTGAACCACGCCTTGAAATGAGTTCAGTTCCAATCGATTCGATTTTTTGGTTCTTTTTTTGAAATATTAAAAAGATGTTTACAGAAAAATGAGAGAGATCGTGTGAATTGTTAATCATCTCTGATTCACCTAAATTGAGAAGAAAATATGCAAAAATTCAGCCTGGTTCAAGCTTCGATTCGGTTTTCCAGTTCAGTTTTGACACCTCTAATCGCGATAAAGATGATTAGTGTGTTAGTAACCCATGAAGCATTGTGTATGCTATTGGAGAATTTGAGTGTAGGTATCAAATTGCCCGGTTGGGATTGAGAACTTCAAATTTTTAAGCTAGAAAATACTAGCATAAATGGACATCTTGTTTAACTTTTTTCTTTAGGGTTTGCTCGTATTTATTCTTTTTTTTCATCATATACTGGTTTGCAGAACTTCTACTTGGGAGAGTGTTACTTGCGAATTCATGAAGAGATACATTCAAAAGAAGTGACAAATTGCGACTGTTAAGTATTTAGATGGATCGTGGCTAGGGCAGCTCAAGACCTATCAACATGGTTGGCCCGCATTTGCGAGAGAAGCTTGTCTGCATCAAACGTCTGTTTGCGTTGAGCTCACATCAATAGGGATTATCTTGTGTTCAAAGTCTTGACCTTCAGCAATGCTGATAAGGACCGATTGAGATTAACATCATTTAGGCCCGATTGAGACAAACATTAGAAGTGTCACTTGAGGCTATCTATCAGCCCTAGTGACAAAGGGTCGAAAACACAAGGTCGGAGGGTTGAAAAAGGCAGTAAAAACCATAATTTAGGAATCTAATGATTTTCAATTCAAGTATAAATGCCTCCCTAAAGTATCGGAACCTGATATGGACAATCTTTGTCCGGAAAATATTGGAGTCCGGTAGACAAGAATGAGCAATTCTATCTTTGGAATATCTCCTCCATCTAATCCTCGAGTTCTGGCTCTTTCAAGCTCTCTCATCCTCTCAAATTCCGTTTTAACATCGATGCACTTCAATTGGTGTTGTTACGTAAGTATCATTAAATGAACATGAGATGTGTTGCTGCATCTATTAATTGTCATTCTGGAAGTTCTCCTTGTCGACGTGTCCCTCACTCTGATACATGTGAAACAACAGTTTGCACGTGATAATTCATTTTGGGACTGAAGGTCGACCCTTATTTGAAAAGGAGTAGCAGAGAAAGCCTCTCCTGTGAGGGCGAGAGCGGGAGCAAAATCAGGAGATAGGGCTTTGCTTTTGAGTGGACAAGGGTCTGCCAGCAAGTCCAAATTGAAAATTGGTAGACCGATTGGAGTTTCGATTTGGGGCTTCTTATGTGGATAAATTCTTTAAATTCAAAGCCATCGGGCCCTATATTGTTAATTTGTGATGGAAATTCGAAGAGAAACGGAGCACGCGGAGCACGCGGAGCATGGGATCAATAAAATAAAAGGTCAAAAGCAATCCTTATTAGTTGCCCAAATGGAGAGTTGATCTATAACAGAGACCTTTAAGTATATTCCTTCAAGTAAAATCTGTCACAATTGAAGTGGTCCCAGAAGAGGAAAGAAAGAATTCCCTGCACCAATTCCATATTCATGAAATATGGGGAGGTCTCTAGAGATCGATACACAAAGATGGGGAGGTCTCTAGAGATCGATGCACAAAGATTTACGGAAAGGTGAATTAAGGATAATTCTTGCCATCCATCAATAACACAAAAGGAAGTTTCAATTAGAGGGCTAGTCTTTCACCTTCTTGCCTTACAAAATGGATGAATGACATTGACAGATCAATGATTGTAAAACTGAATCGCAATAAAATTTCCAGAACTCATGGTCAGCAGGTATCGCAATGTTCTTGACCATAGGGCTTTAAACATAAAGTAATAACACCATCCGTAAGTGAACTTGCTTGTCTCCCCTCAAATAAATCATTAGCAGTAGAACTATCCAGCAGCTCCTATAAGTCAGACACAGCCGGATCAGAAGAAACAGGACAACTAGGCTTCCCCTTTTTGCTGATGAGATTGCTGAAGCGACCATTGACTTCCGCTCCATAGATGTGCCCCATCTTGAACGTTTTGTCTCCAAGTATCTCTTCTCCTTTGTATGGGAGTTACTAGGGGGACTGTCTCGGCAATAATCAGGCCATAATCTTTGAGCCTCACGTACTTCATCAGCTTCATAGTTCTGACTCCCTGGTACTCAATATGTTAAGCACTGATACAGATGTGTCAAATGCTGTAAAAAGAAATGATGGAGTGATTCTTTAGAGTAATTAGATCTCATCTTTTTAAGACAAGAAGTTGAAGCTCCGCTTTAGTGACCAGCTTCCTCTAATAGTCCTGAAAATGATGTACAATTTCTGAAACTGTTGCCTCTCACATCAGTATAGTTTCTGACTTAAGGAAGAAATACCTGAACACTGATACCATACTCTTGAGAGTAAACAGGCAATCCAAGTTCCACATTTGCTTCCATGGAAGCACGCCCACCATCCTGCAGGTTATAGGCACGTAATATGTGCCTCAAACCTATTCCTCTCCTTTGTGCCCTCAGGGGTAGACCAGCACGGCCCTACCAGCCGCTTCTATCTGCTGCATCGCAAGTGCAAGCTGGTCACAGTCGCATCTAGCAGATCCAAACATGTCTCCTGGGATGCATCCTGAGGATACCCTCACAAGGACATCTGGATCACCTCCAACGTCGCTCTGTTCAGAACTTTACAATAAAGTATAAATCACATGATGGGAAATATTGCTGTCTCAAGGGAGGACATAAAATACGAAAAGCTAGAGATACTGCTTTTAATCAAAATTACGACATTCCTATATCAATTGCAGACACATACAGGCCCCTTATCAATCATTTCATAGACTATAAGAAAGAATTATTGTTCCCAGAAGTTGACTAAAATCCTAACAATCATTTCTCCCAGTGTTTTCCTATCCAGACAAAATTTGTTATCCAACTAAGATAAATTTGGTACTCCAAATTATGATTGACACATGATTAGACATTTTTTTACAAGCTTCCAAAAACATTTAATGGAGTTCCACCCAAAAGATACCATCAATTTTTCAGTGGTGTGATTATTCAACTCTAAAGCTTGACAGCCTGCTCTAGTAGAATCATTGTCAAACAAAATCATGCAATTGGAATACATAAAGATGAAGCGCAAATTGAAGTTGGGCTGAAAAATTGGACTGCTACAAACAAGATCTTCTAAGTTTACGATTAATCAATTCAAAACTCTCTGTTCAATAGTTTCTGAATTCTTAAAACAGTTTTAGCAATTAGCTCATAATCTATCTCAAATTGACCATTGCAATTTGCTCGATTCCATCTAATATCGACCTATAGCAATGGGCTGTAAAAGGACCCACATTGTTGGTAATCTTGCAGCAGCAGCACATTCAACTCATTTATCTCTTTTCCAGCTGTACCTATAAATTTATGCATCTAATGAGCAGTGAATCAATTCTCACTCACACAATATAAGAAGCTTCTCAATATACAAGTCAGAATACAATCTAGACGTTCTGTCCCTATTTCCTGGTGATAATGCTGAGAATGCACCTCAAACTCTGCCTCAGTAAGTGGTCAACTAACATTCAGACATGGGTTTTGTGAAACAAGGTATATACAAGAAAATGTACATAAAGATAACCACAGTCCCAGGCTCATTGACAAAATTTGACAAGAATCTTGGCCATTCATAACCATATGCTAATCTAATGACCCCATACACATAAAAAATTGTGAGAAACAACTCTTCAGAACCCCCAAAACCATTGATCTGCATGGTGTTGACGAGTGGAATAACAACCACAAGCTTAAAGCATAAACTAAAATAGCTTATGCTTCTCTCCCTTTTGCTATGCAAAACAACAGCCCAACAGTAACCCATAAGACTCTTTTTTCCCACCCCACCCAGGGTTCCAAGGTTTCTACTCTTCATTTATCCACTCCCAAAAAGGGGAGATGCCGCAGCGACAACATCTTGACCAAAAGAGCCAACACTTAAGAAGTGACGGTTGCAGCTGAAATTGGATTCGATTGTCCTTAAAAAGTATTTTGCATTGGACTGCTGGGAAGAGAGTATTTACCTGATTAGATCAGCAATAGATGCATTTTTCAATTTCTCCCGCTGCGCAAACCCATGAAGCTTAGGTAATCTTACCATGGAGCCATCATCACCCACTACCTCACAAAGAGAATCGCCACAGGTTAGCGTACACAGCAAGGATGACAGAAGCCTCTGTATGCGCAGCTCTTTTCAGGACACCGCCCTCCCTGTACTTCAATGGGAGAACGTGTCCCGGCCTGTTGAAATCTTCAGGTTTTGGAATCTCTAGACGCAAGAGCCAAAGCTGACGCCGCCCTGTCACGCATTGATACGCCTGCAGTCGTCCCACGCTCTGCATCCTATAATAATATTGCTTAACTACCATCCATTACAAGGTAAGAGAAGAGATGATTAAAGAAATCAAGAATTCGAGAATACAATATTGTTCTACTGAACTATAAAAGTGGGCGTTATCTATTATTACTTTCGAAAATTGATTATCCCTACCTGAAAATTATCTTCAACTAAGCTTTGATAAAAAAAAAATAAAAAAAATCAAGGATTGAAAAATAGATTTAAAGGGGAATAAAAGCACATACCGCGATCACGGTGAATGCAGTCCGAAGCTTGTCTTCATTCTCCCTCTGATGGTGCATCAGAGGAAGTCGCAAGCGCTCCAAATCTTCCCTCTTTCACGCACGCACAAACAAATTCCAAAGCGCCATACTTCACAACGAAATGCCATAAGCCTAAGGTGTTGCCATTATAAGATCACCCTCAATTCCGTCCGTCCTCATCGCTGACTGCCACTACAAATCTGGAACCCGAAGTGTCTCACTCTCCAGTACCACCGCAGTTAGATCAGACGAAAGACCGATTCGCGAAGAAGGGTCGGCCTGAAGCAGCAGAATTGGAGGATTACGAGTTTTGGCAGCCTCGGCACGAAACAAGGCCGCTCGGATCTTCGCCATGAAGGTCGAACATTGACTGGAGTTTGGATTTGGGGCTTTTTCGGCCGTCGACAAAAGCCCTGAATTCGAAACGATCGGGCACTGGCATTGTCGATTTGCGGGGAATCTTTCTGCAAAAAACGCATGATGAAGGTCGCTTTTTGGATAGTCTTTCTCCGATGGAGATTAGAATCTGACGAGACAATAAAAGAGTGATTCTCCAGTGATATCAACTTGGACCATCTTTCTCCCTTCAGATTTGAAGTGGTGATGGAAATAAGATGGACAGAGGGAGGTGGGGGAAAGAAGAGGAGGAAACGGGGTCTAGGCTTTGCGATGGCTGAGCTCACCGCAACGGACGTTACGAAATAAGATGGGGTTAATTCCAAAAAAAAGCACCAACTTTAGGTCGATAGACAAATCTAGCCCAAACTTTTTTTTGTCTCATAAAAAAGCACCAACTTTAGGTCAATGGATGAATTTGGCCCAAACTCTTTTTTGTCTCATAAAAAAGCATAAACTTTAGGTCGAGTGACAATTTTGGCCCAAATTTTTTTTGTTTGGAAAAAAAATCATCTACTTTCACTTAAATCCTAAATATGGCCACCCTTAACTTATATTCATTGATTGTCCTTAATCCATGTGCACTTGTTGGCTAACACCCTCCATTTTCTTCTTGTTTGAGCCATAGCTTGAAGAATAACAGTGAAACTATGCCATCTCCTATACTTCACTAGCAAGTAAAAAATCTCTCGATTGAATTTCTCTCGCTAGACTTTATTGTTTTGTCGTAATATGAAATTGTAGATCACCGCTTGTCAAGAGAAACCATGGATGAGATCCACCAACTTCACAGCTAGAACCTTTTCTCTTGAAATAAGGTTAACTTCAAATAGAAAGTTAATGGTAAGGGTTAAATTTTGGATAGGAGTGAAAGTTTGTTATTTTTTATGAGACAAAACAAAAATGGGGCCAAAATTATCACTTAACCTAAAGTTCGTGCTTTTTTACGAGACAAAAAAAAGTTCAGGCCAGATTTGTCCATCGACCTAAAGTTTGTGCTTTTTCATGAGACAAAAACAAGTTTTGGCCAGATTTGTCCATCGACCTAAAGTTGATGTTTTTTTATGGAATTAGCCCAATAAGAAGGGTCTTTCTCTTCTCCCTTGACGACGAGAATCTCCACTTTAGAATTATTATTTTTTTCAAAGATTAATGATTAAAAGAAAAATTCTATTGGGCCCCAAAAAATTAACAAAAAAACGCAAAAGGAGGTGGCACGAAATGATCCGGGTTGTAATGGCCCGACTGAACCGCCCTTCCGCCATCCCTACTTTCCTGCGCTCATCTATACACACTCGCCTAGAGACGCTGCTCCGAGAAGACGTGTGGCATTAAAGAAAAAAGCATGAATATAATGTACAAGAACTCGTGTGTACTCATACGTATTCCTTTACAGTACTAGCTATTATATAGTTTTTGAACATTTTAAAATAATACTTTTGTGATAATTATTACATTAAGTTATTAGACTAGACAAATCAATCATATTTAGATATACACATGTTTAAACGATACATATAAATTTAATTATTAAAAATTATCGATCAATTTACAGTTCTACTCGCTCTGCATCAAGATGATGGCAACACCAAAATTTCTCCCTTGTCCCTTTTCTATGAACCTCCTAAAACGTGTCATTCTCCCTCTTATCACTGCCGTAGGTGCTTCTCCCTCATGAGAGGCAATGCTTTGCCCAAACAAATTAGTCAGGCAAATCCATTCTATCAAGCCAGAGCTTGCGAAAGCAGGGACCAAACAAACTACTCACAGTAATGATATTCACTCCCACCCACCAAAACAACTCAACGAACTCAAAATCAACTTGTTTAAGCACCTCCTTCCACTTCGATTTGAAAATAAAAAGGCGAGAGACAACACTTACCTCGGCTTTCCCAGGGATTATGCAACACCACACCATCAGATTGATTGTACCATCAGGCAAAGTCTCTGGCTTCGCAATGAAACCCATCACAAGGTACAAGAAAAGATGATTGAAGAATAATTACTAAGCATCTTATGACACATATCACAGTCACGGTGAAGCTTCTTGTCATTCTCCCTCTGATTCACCATCAAAGGAAATTGCATGTTCTTCAAATCTTTCGCCTTTCATGTTCACACAAACAATCCCAATGCCATACCCTACGATAAATGCCATAGCCTGAGGTGCTGCGAATGTAAGATCACCCTCAATTCTCTCTTCCCTCATCGTCTACCTCCGCTACAATTTGGAATTTACTTCCGACTATGACATGGTCAGTTATGATGAACAATTAAAATGCACTTGATAATGTAAATGCAATGAAAAAAGCACACCAACCTTTCCTTGGTGGATATCCTCGATCGCTCCTAGAATAGAAGCAAAGCCTGCCTTGGGTCGGTCCAAGTCAAATTTATTATCTTGGACGTGGAAACAAGTCCTCATGGGGCGCAGTATCAGCTTAAAGCGCTCCAAGCGCTATTGCATCAGGTTGCAATTCAATGCCGACTAATTCATCCCCGAGCAGAGTCTCGCTGACAGCGACATTGCCAGGGTAAGACAAAGTTTCACCACCGGCCGTTATCACCGCAGTTAGGTGGGCCTGAAGCAGCCAATTGGATGATTTTGAGATTTATGCAGACTCTGCATGAGACAATGCCTCTTCTTGCGTCAACAAAGGGCCCCCTAACTAAGAAGATCAGGCACTGCATTGTTAATTTATGGGGAAATTCAAAGAGACGCACGTGGATGGCGATGCTCATGCTCTGTTTTATAATCGACAAATCTGATATCATGTTGATGTGCCTGCTCTGTTTTCACTGCGTTATAACCGAGAGGATGTAGTAGAGGCGATCAGTGTTCGTAACCCATGAAGCATTACCATAGGAGTTCAAAAATAGTGTACGCTATTGTAGAGTTCGAGGACACAATATTGATGGCATTTTGGCTTCAAATTGCTGGATTGGGATTGAGGACTTTAGATTTTTATGCTAGCAAAAGCAACATAATGTACATTTAGTTGGCCTTTGTGTTTGCTTCTATTTATCCAGTTTCTCATCGTATATTGGTTGCCATAATATCCACTTGGCATAGTGTTACTTGAGAATTCGTAAAGAGATGACATTCAAATGAATCGGTAAATTGAGACTTTTAGGTATTTAGACAAATTGTGGCCAAGCCAGCTCGGGACTAGGGGTGCTCGATTCCCACCCAAGAACAGTGAACTAGCGCATTTAGTCCTAAAACTGAACCAATATCCTAAGGAATCATCCGAAACTAACTGGTTGGTAGGGTCCAACCAATTCTCGGTTCGGACAGTTCCTTTTGGTTTGTTAGAATATTTAAAAAGTAAAATAAATGACGTCTTCATTTAACAACTTAAACTTTTAGAACAACAGTGGTCTCATAAAATCCCACATAATATCAAAGTTGAAGATCTTGAGTTCAAATCTTACCATGTTCCATTTGCCTCCTCAATTTCCACAATTGATACAAGGTAAAAAACCAGACCAAGCATGAGGAGATCGCTAAAATATTTAAATAATAAAACAAATCATACATTTATCTAACAGTTTAAATTTTTAGAACAATCACCAGTAATTTCACAAAATTTCACATGTTCACACCTACTCAGGACCTATCAACACAGTTTTGCAGCAAACATATCCAATGGTTGGCCCACGTTCATAAGAGATACATCAAACAAGGAAACTATGTTGATGAGGACTTATTAACCCGGGGAACAATGTGTTTAACTCGGTGAGAGTTGAACAATTGTGATTATATGGTTTGGCCATTTTGATGCAATGACCGGGAAAAGTTCAAGTTCTGAAGAGTTACAAGATAGCTTTGTATTATTCTATCACCAATTAAAGTGTATTGAAAGAAGATTGATAATTTCGGATTTTTGACTACATTCATGTGCGTCTCTTACAATTAATCCTTTATGGCCTTATAAGAATGAAAAATAGTCGAAGCGGAGAGAAATTTTATTGGATGAATGTGAATTCTATACTCCACATATTCCTATTGTGGGTGTGTCCACATACCACAACCATTAATACAAGAATCATTTATATAACTTGCCAATTGATAAATGATTAATACACCAATAAAATTTCAAGGCAGAGGATCTCCATTTTCATTGGACATGTCAATAGTCTTTTCATCATATTCCTATATGATTTGGGTCTGCCTATGAGATTATGCACATGTGGTCTGGTTAACATTTCTTGTGTTAGTCATACTACCTAGTATGTTCTTACTCATAGATCATTTGTTGATCAAAAATCAACTTCGTGGATTTTCCCAGGCGGGGTTTTAAAGGTATGCATCAATGGAAGAATGCAAACCCCAAGTCTTAAATATTTGGACTGATTATGGCCAGTAAAACTCCTTTATTACCCTCAAAATGGCATGAAAAAAGCTCTTTGCCAGTTGGGCCGCATTTCAAGGAGGAACTTCTCTAAAGGAAGGAGATGTTCGTGTGTTCGAGCTCGTTGGCATTGATAATATTGAACTCAAAGTCTCCTTTTTTACCATTATTTTCGATATACCAATTACGTAAACTTTCACATGCTAATCAGTAATTTCAGAGTCTGTGGTAGCACAGTTGGAACCAGTGATAGATATATTAATGGAAAAAGAATAGAAAATGAGATCAAATGAGTGGTTAATTCGCTTCTTTTTCTCAAGGAACAATCGGGTGTATAAATAATCACATTATTGTCGCATTATCTAATGGTGGTCCATTCTTCAGATAACATATTTTTGGGGAATGTCCTTTTAAGATAAGATCGTAGATAAGCACCACTAAATTAGACCATCCAAAGATGCAGTTAATTAACCTTATGATTTATTTATGCGACCATTAACTAATTACTAATAGAAAAAGGAGGATGCCCGTCTAAGTTTGTGCCTAACATGACATGTGATCATTGACATGGGGTTGGGAAATTAGTATAGGCCATACCAAGTGATAATTACATGGTTTCATTGTTGAAAGGGTGGCAGAAATTCCCGAAGCAATACTCATTGGTCATGGTCATCTCATAATTTTCAATTACAAAGGGAACTTTATTTTTCGCAAAATAATATCCAACAAGAGCGATTTGGAAATAGATTATTTGCCAATCAGCGACAAACTATCAAACCTCGGGAGCGAATTTCTCCCAGCAAAAGCGGAAGATGTCGTGGAAGCAGAAGATATGAAGTGAAAAAAAAATAAAAAATGCTTTCTCGAGCTCCAGATAGATTTAATTTCAAGAGCAAGAGGCAATGGTGTGCGTCATTTGAAAGCTCATGTGATTGCGCTTGCAGGTTGCAGCTCCTTGAAGCCCATCGTCTTTTGTCCTTGTCATAATTCCTTCAACATCATGGCTCGTCCTTGTCCTCATCCTTGTCCTCGCCGGAGAGAAGACGGAGTTGTTACTGAGCAGGAGACTCCTCCAAGTAGTAGCCTTCTCTTCTTCATACTCTCTGATACGCTGATTCGCTAGTTTAGTAGCTTTAATCAAATTAACAGATTCATGAAAGTCATCGATCTTAATTAACCAGCAAATCAAAATTATTTTTTTTTTTAGGAAGCGACAGTCCATAAATAGCTATTTTCAATTAAGTCACTGTGCAATTGCCACTCCTCATGAGCTGATGCACCGATCATCTCTCAAAAGCATCCAAATTCATGTCCTTAACACGACCTAAGGAAGGGCTTCCGTGGGTGTCCTATTCTTGCCATAACCATGAATCATGGAATTTCAAGCAAATGCATTCTTCCCGGAAACTAACACTTGTTCATTCCATAGGCGAAACACGAAATCTCAGTGTTCCAAGAGCAATCATCCCTGTACGGCATGTAACTAAGGGATCCAGAGACTCACCCACCGCTCCCATCCTCATGTATCCTTCGATCATCGTTTTCCGAGTGAAGTTATTCCTCTGAGGCATATCGTCAAACAGTCACCATGCATTATCCGTTTGACCGAACATGGTGTAAAGGCAAAGGAAGAAAAGGTTCGCGAGCATGACGGTGCAGTTCGAGTCTTCGAGAGACTAATTACCTTCTCTTGAAAAAGCACGTAGGAACAAAGCATAAGGAGGCCTTCATAACCAACCGCAAATTAGGACAGACCATGGCAACTTAATTCTCGACGATGAGTGGCAGTGACAGAGGTGACTGAAGAAGTGTTGGATCTCTCTCTCTCTCTCTCCGGCGTTTCGTCAAACGTGTGATTACCCCAATGAGGACATAAGAACAGAGCAACCGCGCGGGACAGAGGTAGACCTTTATGGTCGAAGAAGAGATTCAAACTTCTGAATCAGAACAAACGGCGATGAGGATGCATTGATGAAGAAAACCCAGCAACGGATAGTCGGCATGACGACGAGATCATCGCAACGCCCAGGCGCCAAGTCACACAATAGGATCGGAACACGAGGTTTCTGCCACCGCCATCACTTCGGAACCTCTGGCAAGCTTCTCAGTTGCTTCGTCGATTCCTTGAATCCACTGAATGATGACGACGCTAGGTAACGATGGAAATCCAGCGATGGAATCGCCCGGGATACTCAGATGCGACGCGAAAAGGATCCAAGATGCAACCAAGGATTAGTCAGGTGGGCTGTGAAGATAGATCATCCCATAATCCGTTACAGTAAAATTTCCAGTAACGGGTTTTTCTTTTTACATGGTAAAAAAGTGGTTCGTATTAGCTAATAAAATTAGGCAAGTGGATAAATGAATTCTAACATGACTAACCCATTGCTAATTGATTGGCCATTGACGTGGCAATTAAGCACCAACCTAAAAAAAAAAATGTGGCAATTAAGCAAATCCTCTGTCATATGACAAAGATGACAAATAGGTAAATACATAATTTTCTCACAATTTGCCACCTCAGCATAACAACCTAAAACACACCATCCTCTAAGCATCTCCCATTTCCGTTCTTTTTTCTCATCCAAATATGTGAAACTGTCGTTTCATTCCATTTTTTTTTTTTTTAAATTTCAAGTTTCAAAATTGTATCTAACGTTGGAAATGATTCCTCCATCCTAATAAAATTTAAAATCTTGGAATCTTAATCCACAAAGTTCATATTTTGTCCAAGATTTTCTGGCATTGATACTACAAAGATGATGCTAGATAGTAGGAATTCAGTACTACTCAATTAGATTTTCTCTCTCTACTTGCTTTTCCAGTAAAACTTGTGGAAATTGCACGAGTTGCATCTGCTTTGCTGTGTTTAAGCACATTGGATGAATATTGATTTCATTAGTGAATCTGAAAGAATTTTTTATTTCCTACATCTTACGGGTCTGCATATGTAGACGTGCCATTTAGTATTCTACTTAAATAGAAGCTGGACTTCCGTCGGAAAGGTGGATCTTAGGGATTGGAACGGTGTTTCTCCATTACTTGTAAAGGTTGTAATGGTTGTGGTTTCCCGAATTATACGAATATTTTAAATTGTTGAGACAATTGAAGTGACTTTGCAATTAGCATTTCTTGTGTTAGTCATCATTTGTTGATCAAGAATAAACTCTGCAGACTGTCCCTGGCGATTTTGAAGGGAACGCATCAAGGGAAGCATGCCAATCGTGGCTCTTAAATATTCGGACTGATCATAGCAAGTGAAGCTCCTGTACTACCCACAACGTGGCTCGAGAAAGGTCTTTGCCTGTCAAGCTGCATCTCAGAGAGGAACTTCTCTAAAGGAAGGAGATGTCTGTGTTTTCGATCTTGTTAGCATTGATACTATTGAACTTAAAGTATCCATCTCCAAAAGGAATGTCAAGACTTAGGCGTATACTTTGGTATGCCTACAGAAAATTCTATTCTTCGCTATATTTTGTTTTGTTAATCAGGTCAAAGAAAGCAAAACTCTCTGCTGCAAGGAATTGAATGGTGATGTATTTCCTGATGATTTTCGGAAAGGGGTGGACGTTACAACTGGACATTGCATCTTCCAAAATACCAGGTACGTGTGTGACTAATTTCCAACCTCTTTGCGCATTGCGTCTTCATTCGACAAATAAAAGGTCATAAGCAATCCTTATCTAACGCCAATATGTAGAGTTGATCAATAACAAAGACTTTAGCATATTACTTGAACTTGAATTAAGGAAAACACTCGCAAGCCATCGATTACATGAGGAAGTTTAAAATAAGATGGTTAATCTTCACCTTTTTGCCTCACAAAATGGATGAATGACATCAATAGAACAACAATGAATCTTAGATTAATTTTAAAACTGGATCGCCATAAAATTTCCATAACTCATCGTCAGCAGATATCCCAATGTTCTTTACCTTAGAGCATTTAAAATTAAGTAATAGCACCATCTGTCAGTGAACTTGCTTGTGACCCCCCGTGTAATCATTAGCAGTCGAACTACTTAGCAGGTTCTATGAGTCAGACACAGCTGGATCAAAAGAAACAGGGCTGCTCGCCTTGCTGTTTTTGCTGATGAGATTGCTGAAGAGTCCATTGTCTGCTCCATAGATGTGCCCATCTTGGAGCGTTTTGTCTCCAAGCATCTCTTGTTCTCCTCAGGTTCTATGAGTCAGACACAGCTGGATCGAAAGAAACAGGGCTGCTCGCCTTGCCGTTTTTGCTCATGAGATTGCTGAAGAGGCCATTGTCCGCTCCATAGATGTGCCCATCTTGGAGCGATTTGTCTCCAAGCATCTCTTGTTCTCCTTCGTTGCGGGAGTTACTAGAGGGATTCTCTCAACAATAATCAAGCCATAACCTTTAAGACCAATGTACTTCACCTGCTTCATAGTTCTGACTCCCAGGTCACGCAACATTTGCAGTATCAGTCAATATGTTAAGCACTAATACAAATGCTATAAAATGATTAACGATGGAGTGGTTCTTTTAAGTAATTTAGATCACGTCTTCCTAAGAGGAGAACTTGAAGCTCTGCTTTAGTCATCAGCTTCGTCTAGTAGTCCTATAAAATGTTTTACAATCTCTGAAACAGTTGCCTCTCACATTAGTATAGTTTCTGACTTAAGGAAAAAATACCCGAGCACCAATTCCATACTCTCTGTAGTCAATGGGCAAACCAAGCTCCACATTTGCTTCCATGGTATCACGCCTATCGTCCTGAGTGTTATAGGCGCGTATTATGTGCCTTAAACCTTTTCCTCTTCCTTCGTGCCCTTGGAGGTAGACCAACATGCCCCTACCACCGCTTCTATCTATTACATCACAAGTGCAAGCTGGTTGCCACAGTGGCAACTAGCAGATCCAGATGTCTCCTGGGATGCATCCCAAGTGTACCCTAACAAGGACATCCCAATCATCTCCAATGTTGCCCTGTTCAGATGATCAAGAAAGTATGAATCACGTGATGGGAAATATTGCTATCTGTAAGAGGACTTAAAATAGGGAAAACTAAGATACTGCTTTTAATCAAAATCACAGCAGTCCAATATCAATTGCAGACATATACAGGAACTATAAGAAGGAATTATTGTTCCCAGCAGTTCACTAATATCCTAAAAATCATTTCTCCTAATGTTAATTTTCCTGTCCACAACATTGTTATCCAAGTAAGATAAATTTGGTACTCCAAATTATGATTGGCACATGATTAGACTTTTTTTTACAAGCTTCAAAATACATTTGGGGTTCCACCCAAAAGGTACCATCAATTTTTCAGCGGTGTAATTATTCAACTCTAGAGCTTGACAACTTGTTCTACTAAGAGCACTGTCAAACAAAATCATGCGATGGAAGTACTTAAGATGAAGCGCAAATTGAAGTTGAGTTGAAAAATTGGACAGATACAAACAAGATCTTCAAAGTTTACAATTAATCCATTCAAAACTCTCTGTTTATCAGTTTCTGAATTCTTAAAACAGTTTTAGCAATTAACTCATAATTTATCCCAACTTGACCATTGCAATTTGCTCAATTCCATCAATATCGACCTTTAGCAATGGGCTGTAAAAGGCCCCACATTGTTGGTAATCTTGCAGCAGCAGCATGTTCAACTCATTTATCTTTTTTCCAGCGGTACCCATAAATTTATGAATGAGCAGTGAAACTTTCTTAATCACACAGTATAAGAAGCTTCTCAATATACAAGTCAGAAAACAATCTAGATGTTCTATCCCTATTTCCTGGTGATACTGCTGAGAATACACCTCAAAGTCTGCCTCAGTTAGCGGTCAACTGACATTCAGACATGAGTTTTGAAAGAGGTAAATACAAGAAAATGTACATAAGAGTAACTGCGGTCACAGGCTCATTGACATAATTTCGCAAGAATCCTGGCCATTTATAACCATATACTAATCTAACGACACCGCACATAAAAAATTAAGAGAAACAAATCTTCCGAACCCAAAATCATTGATCCGCATGGTGTTGACGAGCGGAATAACCAACACAAGCTTAAAGCATAAACTAAAGTTGAGACATGAATAAACCAAAATAGCTTATGCTTCTCTCCTACTTGCTAAGTAAAACAACAGCCCAACAGCCATCCATGAGACTCTTTTTTCCCACCCCACCCAGGGTTCCAAGGTTTCTACTCTTCATTTATCCATTCCCAAAAAGGGAAGATGCCGCAGCAACAACATCTTGACCAAAAGAGCCAACACTTAAGAAGTGACGGTTGCAGCTGAAATTGGATTTGATCGTCCTTAAAAAGTACTTGCGTTGGATTTCTGGGAAGAGAATACATACCTGATTAGATCAGCAATAAATATAATCTTCAAGTTCTCTTGCTGTGCAAGCTCATGAAACTTTAGGTAATCTTGCCATGGAGCCATCATCATCCACTAACTCACAAAGAACTGCCACAGGCACCAATCTAGCTAATACAGTAAGGTCGACAGAAGCCTCTGTATGCCCAGCTCTTTTCAGGACACCGCCCTCCCTGTACTTCAATGGGAAAACATGTCCCAGCCTGTTGAAATCTTCAGGTTTTGGAATCTCTAGACGCAAGAGCTGAAAGCTGTCGCTGCCCTGTCACGCATTGATACGCATGTAGTCGTCCCATGCTCTGCATCCTATAACAACATTGCTTAACTACCATCCATTACAAGGTAAGAGAAGAGATGATTAAAGAAAATAACTAAGCTGATCGAAGGCTATTAGGAAATCAAGAATTCGAGAAAACAATATTGTTCTACTAAACTATAAAAGTGGGCGTTATCTATCGTTACTTTCCAAAATTGATTATCCCTACCTGAAGGACCCAGTACCTGTCAATTAGGGGAATAAAATAGATTGAAAAATCAAGGATTGAAAAATAGATTTAGGGGAATAAAAGCACATACCGCGATCACGGTGAATGCAGTTCGAAGCTTGTCTTCATTCTCTCTCTGATGCACCATCAGAGGAAGTTGCAAACGCTCCAAATCTTCCCTCTTTCATGCTCGCACAACCAATCCCAAAGCGCCATACTTCACAACGAAATGCCATAGCCTTAGTCGCTGCCATTATAAGATCACCACCCTCAATTTCGTCTGTCCTCATCGCCGACCGCCACTACAAATCTGGAATCCAAAGCGTCTTCCTCTCCGGTACCACCGCAGTCAGATCAGACGAAAGACCAATTTGCGAAGAAGGGTCGGTCGGAAGCAGCAAAATTGGAGGATCACGAGTTTCGGCAGCCTCGGCAGGAAACAAGGCCGCTCGGATCTTCGCCATGAAGGTCGAACACCGACTGGAGTTTGGATTTGGGGCTTTTTCGGCCGTCGACAAAAGCCCTGAATTCGAAACAATCGAGCACTGGCATTGTCAATTTGTGAGGAATCTTTCAGCGGAAAATGCAAGCGTTTGATGAAGGTAGCTTTTTGGAGAGTCTTTCTACGATGGAGATTAGAATCTGACGAGACAATAAAAGAGCAATTTCTCCAGTGATATCAACTTGGACCATCTTTCTCCCTTCAGATTTGAAGCGGTGATGGAAAGAAGATGGATGGATCATGGAGGGAGGTGGGGGGAAGGAGGAGGAAACGGGGTCCAGGCTTTGCGATGGCTGAGCTCACCGCAAACGGACGTCACAAAATAAGAAGAGTCTTTTTCTTCTCCCTTGACGACGACTCTCCACTTTAGAATTATTTTTTTTTTTTCAAAGATTAATGATTAAAAGAAAATTTCTACTGGCCCCAAAAAATTAACAAAAAATACAAAAAGAGGTGGCACGAAATGATCTAGGTCGTACTGGACCCGACTGAACCGCCCTCCCGCCATCCCTACTTTGCTTCGCTCATCTATACGCACTCGCCTGGAGAGACTGCCCTGAGAAGACGTGTGGCATTAAAAAAAGAAAAAGAAACCATGAATATAATGTACAAGAACTCATGTGTACTCATACGTATTTCTTTACTGTACTAGCTATTATATAGTTTTTGAACATTTTAAAATAATAGTTTTGTGATAGTTATTACATTAAGTTATTAGACTAGACAAATCAATCATATTTAGATATACACATATTTAAACGATACATATAAATTTAACCATTAGAAATTCTCAATCAATTTATAGTTGTACTTGTTCTGAATTTTGCATCAAAATGGCAACACCAAGATTTCTTCCTTGCCACCCTTTCTGTGAACCTCCTAAAACGTGTCATTTTCCCTTTTATCACCGCCATGGGTGCTACTCCCTAATGAGAGGCAATGCCTCACCCAAACAAATCGGTCATGCAAAACAACCAAACGAACCCGAAATCACTCACATCAGCACCTCC
The DNA here is from genome assembly GCA_017140185.1 of Eucalyptus polyanthemos subsp. polyanthemos. NCBI lineage: Eukaryota > Viridiplantae > Streptophyta > Magnoliopsida > Myrtales > Myrtaceae > Eucalyptus > Eucalyptus polyanthemos. The sequence goes on along the minus strand of CM029463.1, from coordinate 16,267,334 downwards.
TTCCACTTCAATTCGAGAATCAAAAGGCGAGAGACTCACTTACCCCGGCTTTCCCAGGGATTATACAACGCCACACCATCAGATTGATTGTACCATCGGGCAAAGTCTTTGACTTCGCGATGAAACCCATTACAAGGTACGAGAAAAGATAATTGAAGAATAATTACTAAGCATCTTATGACACATACCACAGTCATGGTGAAGCTTCTCGTCATTCTCCCTCTAATTCACCATCAAAGGAAGTTGCAAGCACTTCAAATCTTTCGCCTTCCATGTTCACACAAACAATCCCAGTGCCGTACCCTACGATAAATGCCATAGCCTAAGGCGAATGTAAGATCACCCTCAATTCTCTCTTCCCTCATCGTCTACCTCTGCTACAATTTGGAATTCAGTTCCGACTATGACATGGTCAGTTATGGATGAACAATTAAAATGCACTTGATAATGTAAATGTAATGCAAAAAGCACACCAACCTTTCCTTGGCGGATATCCTTGATCGCTCCTAGAATAGAAGCAAAGCCTGCCTTGGGTCGGTCCAAGTCAAATTTATTATCTTGGACGTGGAAACAAGTTCTCATGGGGCGCAGTATCACCTGAAAGCGCTCCAAGCGCTATTGCATCGGGTTGCAATTCAATGCCGACTAATTCATCCCCGAGCAGAGTCTCGCTGATAGTGACATTGCCAGGGTAAGACAAAGTTTCACCACCGGCCGTTATCACCGCAGTTAGGTGGGCCTGAAGCAGCCAATTGGATGATTTTGAGATCTCTGCAGACCATGCACGAGACAGGGCCTCTTTTTGCGTCAACAAAGGGCCCTAACTAAGAAGATCAGGCACTGCATTGTCAATTTCTGGGGAAATTCGAAGAGACGCACGTGGATGGTGATGCTCATGCTCTGTTTTCATTGACAAATCTAATGTCATGTTGACGTGCCTGCTCTGTTTTCACTGCGTTATAAATGAGAGGATGTAGTAGAGGGGATCAGTGTTGGTAACCCATGAAGCGTTACCATGGGAGTTCAAAAATAGTGTACGCTATTGTAGAGTTCGAGGACACATTCAGATGAACTTGTAAATTGCAACTTTTAGGCATTTAGACAAATCATGGCCAGGCCAGCTCGGGACTAGGGGTGCTTGATTCCCATCTAGAAACCGTGAACTAGCGCACCTAGTCTTGAAACCGGACCAATATCCCTAGGAATCATCCAAAATTGAGTAGTTGGTAGGGTCCAAGTGATTCCTGGATCAGACGGTTCCTTTTGCTTTATTAGAATATTTAAATAATAAAATAAATCACATCTTCATCTAACAATTTAAACTTTTAAAACAATCGACAATAGTCTCATAAAATTTCATATGATATTAAAGCTGAAGATCTTGAGTTTAAATCTTACCATACCCTCGTTTGCCTCCCCGATTAAATTTCCACACTTAGTACTAGGTAAAAAACCAGACTAAGCGTGAGGGGATCGCGAGAATATTTAAATAATAAAATAAACAATGATTTTTATGAAAAAACTTAAAACTTTTAGAGCAGTTAGTGGTTTTACAAAATTTCACATACTTACACCTACTCAGGACCTATCAACACAGTTTTGCAACAAACATATCCAGTGGTTGGCCCACGTTCATAAGAGGTAAATTAAACAAGGAAACTATGTTGATGAGGACTTATTAACCCGGTGAACAGTGTGTCTAACTCGGTGAGGGTTGACCAATTGTGATTATACGGTTTGGCCACTTTGATGCAATGACCAGGAAAAGTTCAAGTTCCGAAGATTTACAAGATAGCTTTGTATTATTCTATGACAAATTAAAGTGCATGGAAAGAAGATTGATGACTTCAGATTTTTTACTACATTATGTGTGTCTCTTATGATTAATCCTTTATGGCCTTGTAAGAATGAAAAATAGTCGAATCGGTGTGAAATTTTATTGGACGAATGTGAATTCTAGACTCCACATAATCCTATCGTGGGTGCGTCCACGTACCGCAACCATTAATATAAGAATCATTTATATAACTCGTATGTTGATAATTGATTGATACACCAATAAAATTTCAAGGCAGAGGATCTCCATTCTCATTGGACATGTCAATAGTCTTTTCATCTTGTGCTTCAAAGTAGAAACGCACCCCACTAATCAAATATAAAAGTCGAGTTACATAACAGTCCGAGTAAAGTAGCATTGTTGTATGTTATCGTGAACGTATTAACTAGTGCACTGCTCCCAGCGCATTTATATTAAACATGCTTAATTTAAAATAATTTAAATTACGATACAATAATTAGACATACATGAGAACACTAAAAGTTAGTGCATTGAAAGCTCGATAGTCTCCTAACTTGGTAGTTTAATAAGTGTATGCTGCAATGATTGATAGTTCCCTTAGAAATATTTTTTCACTATATCGAATACCATGGTCACATCTTGGATTATACAAGGAGAACCTTTTTCTATTCCATTCCTCGTCAGTCTCACTGTTTCTGGGATTAACAGGTTCGTCATTTTAGTCGTCATAGCTGTTATCTCTTCTTGTGGCATTAATCGGAAAATGCAACGAAATAGAGCTCCATCATTCTAATTCTTTCCCTCAGCTCCTTTCGGTTTTGCCTAGCCTCTTTATATTCCTCCTCATATGAAGAGTATTCCTTTTGAACTAAGCTACTATCAGACTCCCTTTCACTTTGATCCTTTGCAGTTCATGGAGGTTGCCATAGTAATCTTGAGAAGCAAGATTACTACTTTCCTTCTGGCCTACTACTCTATCCCCTTGTAAATCAACTTGTGATTGCATGTTTGGTGAAATCACACTAATGGTTAAGATTATGATGTAACAGCTATCACGATTATAACGTAAGTGAGCTATAAACCTGGTGCGCTGTTTGAAAGAGAGAAAGAGGAGCAGTGGTTATAGGCGAAGCGATGGTGGTGTGGAGGTTAGCGAAGCGCAAAACATACAGAGGGGGCCATGCCTTTGCTGTTCCCATCAATCAGATTTAAGGGACTAAGTTACCACAATTCTGCTGGTAAGTACCTCATATTCATGTTGATTTAGAAGAAACGCTTTAAGGCTGCTAGCAATGTTGATACGGAATTTAATTAGTCAAAATAGTTTTAGTTTCCCACATACTTTAAATAGTAAGTCAATCAATGAAACATTCACGCCAGTGTCTTTAAAATTATAAATTTTCTATATCCCCATTATATAGCGGAGATCAAACAATCTAGATGCCGTTCTGCACGTTAGCTAGTATATTTGAATTGGAGAACCCATCTTTCCAGGCAATGATGCGGCCAACTTATATAAGGAGAAGCATGGTAAGGTCTTGGCTACGAATTCACCACTAGATCATCTCAAATTTAATTATGAATTATAACCATATATCTTGCCTAATATTACATTAATCTAATGATGAACAGTAGTTTCTTTATCAGATTGAATTTTGGTCACTTTATTTGGACCCGATCAGATGTATAAAAAGAAGATTCCTGTGTGTGTATGTATGTAGTATTGACCCTTTTTAATTAGATGGTTGAAATGAAACGAAAGAAAGCCGGGTTATGCGCTGTATTTGTCAAGTTTTAATTTGTGATTGGTACATATTCAAGGTGACAGTCATACATGTCTTCATTAGCAATTACTAAGCCATGAACCTTCATCTTGTGCGCTTCTCTCATGAGCGCATGTAAGTATAAATGATTTTGGTCTTCATCATACATGGCAGAGTGTTCCTCATGGATTCATCAACCAAGACAATATGGAGGGAAGACAAGCAAACTGTGACTCTCAGGCACCTGGACAGATCGTAGCCGATGGAGTTCAGGATCTACCGACATGTCCCATTGGGGATCTTTTCTGCCGGCTGGTATCTATCTACGAGAGAAACATGCTGCGAGTAAGAGGCATTTGCATGTTTGAGCTCATCCGTCGTGGTTTTTCCATTTTCAAAGCCTCCATTTGCGGTGTTTAGTTCCAGAACTCATTTACGCCGACGGAGATGCACACTAGAAGTATTTGCCTTTTGATGTATCAATGAGAAGTGCAACACTTTTATGACATTCCTTCTCTGGGGAGTATCTCTCATGTTTGATGCTTCTTAAGGTTTCACTTGCATTATGGCTCAACTTCAACCTGCTCTTCAGGAAATAATTTGACATAGTTTGATTGTGGAAGAGGGCTGCTATTACTTTGGAGCAATACTGAAATGATCCTGCTCATCTCATCTATAGTTTGAAGAACGAAGGTAGACTTCAAATACTGCCATCCCAGCCTCAAGGTCATGTTTCACTCCATTTCTAGTTGGAGGAAATCTTGCGACCACGCCTTCAATTGGTGAGTTATAAATATGGAACTCATTTATAAGCCAATTTACTTGTAAATAAATGTGAATGATATTTATATTTATTAATTATTAATTCAATAAAACCGGCTAGAGGAAGTTTCCACCAACTAGACGGAGGATGTGGCCTATGATCTTGCAAATGGACTCTACCCGACACACGTGCGTGAAACGGTTAATGTAGAGAATCCCCGGTTCATTAGGAATCGGATAATGGAGGCTAAATTTTGATTTTGATTTTTTTTTAACTTCATATGCCTCTTTAATTTGTATCGATGTCTGGACTTTTTCCGTTTGTAGTACAGAATTTGTGCCTTTCTAGGATTTCATTAGACCTTATAAAAATAACAGTACACAATAAGTCAGAACATAAATATTATAAAGCTTTATCATATCGTCTGTAAGAATCTTCTTTAAGAAGATTGCCTCCAGAACAGAGGCAAATTTCACAAACCACCTTTCTTCTCCTTCTCCTTCTCCTTCTTGAGAGACACCTGGGAGATGGTGGAGGTGTCGACCCAGAAATGGCGACTGGTCCTCGTCTTGAGAGTCCTCACTTCTTCAAGATCATTCTCTCCAACACCCTTGAATCCGGAAAGCTCGTAAGTTCCACATTTTCGCTGTCTGCTTCTTATGATTCAGCACTCTTAAGGGCCTGTTTGGCAACCTGCCCAATAGTGCCAGATTCTGATTTTTTGTTCCCAGAATCAGTTTGGGACGAGAATCGCGTTTGGTAAACTTTTTGTTCCCGGGAACAATTTTGGACAAGATTTCAGAATAAAAAAAAATTTGATTCTACGTCCGAGAATCAGAAAAAGAATCAAAATGGTAAAACCTTGTTCTTCTCTTTCAACATCTCGGTTGCCGTTCGCCATCGCCCGTCGCTATCCGCCGCCGCCCGCGCGCTTCGCCGCCGCCACCGGTCGCCGGTCCGCCGTCGTCGGTCGCCGGTTCGCCGCCGGTCGCCGGAGGCAAGCCCAGCCACCGGCGAGGCTCGGCCTCACTAGATCTGGCGAGGCCCAGCCTCGCCAGTGGCTGGCCGGCCTCGCCCGGACCGCGAGGCCGACTCGGCCGACCGGCGGGCGGGGCGAGCCTCGCCGGGCCGTGCAAGCCTCGGCGGGTGGGCGAGGCTCGGCCTCACCCGACGGGCGAGGTCGAGCCTCGCCCGGCCACCGGCGAGGCCGGGCGAGCCTCGCCCGCCCGCCGAGGCTCGGCCGACGAAGGCCGACCTCGCCGAGGGCCGGGCGACGCTCCGGTGAGCGTCGCGCCCTTGTCGGGCCGGTCGCCGGTCCGGCGATCGGCCAAATGAAGAAGAAGAAGAATAGGAAAAAAGGGGAAAAAAAGAAAAAAAAAAAAAAAAAAGAAAAGAAAAAGTAAAAAACCAAAGAAATTATTTAAAATTTATTTAAAAATCAAAAGAAATTAATTTGGAACAGAATCAATTAATACGGTACCAAACGCAATTCTATTCCGTAATCAAAAATTTTGAACAGCTACTAAACGCGTTTTTTTACTCGGGACCGATTCGGGAACGAAATAAAAATAATTATTTCTAGTCGAATCGGCTCCGGAACGTAATCGTTACCAAACGCGCCCTAAGTGTCAGCAGAGTTTCTCTCATGATTTATAATTGTCGCCCTCTTGCAGTGTACATCAATCTGGAAAACTTTCTATGCGCTTGGCTTTGAATAAACCCTTTTTTTTCAGCGAAAGGAAGACAAGCCCAAAACTGAAGAAAAAGTGTTTATTTTCAATTATTCCCAGTAAAAATCGTTCTTTTTTCTTTTTTACTTTGAATTGAAGATTGGTTGGCTAAGGATGGTGTTAGACAAAGGCCTTGGGTCTCTCTAGCTCTACTCTAGTCAAATGAAGCGACCATAACCAAAAATCAATTTGCAATTGCCCCGCTGACACCCCTGCTTGTGTGCAAACCGATCTTTCATCGCCATGTTACAGAATTCAAAATTTGCTCAGTGTTATTCCTTTTGTTCCCTGCACTTTCGGTTTTACTTCGACCAATTAGAGTCCTGGACCTATAAATTTTGAGTTCTTTTAAATAGGGAATTCTGAAAAAATTCTTTGGAAGATATGGAAAGGATCTCTTAAGCTTGGTGCTACTCAAGGCTCCGGGCAATTCAACCTGGACTATATGAATAGAAAAGGGTAACAACGGCACAGTTTGGTTGTGGAATGGGTGGCGAGAATTTGTGCAGCATTCTCCATTGGTCATGGTCACAGAATTTATGCAGCATTCTCCATTGGTCATGGTCACCTTTTAGTTTTCAAATATAAAGGGAACTCCACTTTTCGCGAGATAATATTCAATAAGAGTGCTTCAGAGATTGGTTATTCGTCAAGCAGCATATCGAACCTTGGGAGTGGATTTATTTCATGAAAGGGTGAGGATGTCGTTGAAGTTGAAGAGTTGGAGGATTTCATTCCTCATAAAAAAAATGACGGTCGAACCACATTCACCATGTTCTCAGCTGAGTCCAAGCTGCACATGGCAAGATCTCAAAGGCGTGACTTATCTTTCAGAAGTCATGTTTCTTCTTACATCGCTCTCTTCTTTGTTAGTGCCTTTTCAAGTACTTGAGGAACTTTTCGATAAGCTTGTTTATGTCAACTGATGGCATAATGACTTCGGTAATGCTTATTGTGATTAACTAGTTACTGCTTCGAAAGTGAAGCGAAATTATGCTTCTCTCGTATTTGCTAAGTAAAACAACAGCCCAACAGCCACCCCTAAGAGACTCTTTTTTCCCACATCACCTAGGGTTCCAAGTTTTCTTCTCTTCATTTATCCACTCCCAAAAAGGGGCGATGCTGATGTGACAACATCTTGGCCAAAAAAGCCAATGCTTAAGAAGTGAAAGTTGCAGCTGAAATTGGATTCGATTGGGGACTACGGCCCCGTTTGGTTCGGCATTTAGAAGGGGCTTTTGGCTTCTAAAGGGGTTTGGGCAAAAGTGAGTAGTGTTTGGTTCAATATTTTGGAGATTTTGGGGAGATGCAATTGCATCTCCAAAGGGCTTGAAGGGACTTTAGGGGAATGGAGGGGGAAAGGTCCATTGGGAAGTTGCATTTGTGGAATGCAACTTCTACTGTTCATCTTCACCGGAGAGAAGCCGATCGGAGGCCGACGACCGCCGGCCAAGGGGTCGCGCGCGCCGGCAATGCGCTGGCGACCGCCGGCCAAGGGTCCCCCGACCCCGGCAACCGTCGCCGGATCTCAGGCGACGCCTGGGTCGCGCGAACCAGGCGGCTGTCGCCTGAGGTCGGGCGACCCCAGGCGACGGTCGCCGGGTCGGCGACCCGGGCGACGGCCGCTGGGTTCGCGCGATCCAGCGGCCGTCGCCCGGATCACGCAAACCCAGGCGACGGTCGCCCGAGGTCGCGCGACCAGCGGCCGGATCCGACCATCCGGGGCGCCGGATCCGCCGCCGGATCCGGCGGTCCGGGGTAGCCGGACTTCAAAAAAAAATAAGACAAATGTTTTTTTGTTTTTTTAATTTAATAAAAGTCATTTACAAATGCAAATTTTACCAAACGGTATTTTGGCCAAAGTTGCATCTCAATGTAAATTTTACCAAACAACATTTGCATTTCGGAAAACCCCATTCACCCAAAGGTATTTGCATTTTGGCAAATGCATTCCCCAAAAGCCGAACCAAACAGGCCCTACATGTCCTTAAAAAGTACTTGCATTGGATTGCTGGGAAGAGAATACATACCTGTTTAGATCAGCAAGAAATACAATCTTCAAGCTCTCCTGCAGTGCAAGCTCGCGAAACTTTAGGTAATCTTGCCATGGAGCCATCATCATCCACTAACTCACAAAGAACTGCCACAGGCACCAATCCGGCAGATACAACAAGGTCGACAAAAGCCTCTGTACACCCAGCTCTTTTCAGGATACCACCCTCCCTGTACTTCAATGGGAAAATATGTCCCGGCCTGTTGAAATCTCCAGGTTTTGGAATCTCTAGATGCAAGAGCCAAAGTTGTCATTGGCCTGTCACGCGCTATTACGCCCGTAGGTGTCCATACTCTGCATCCTATAACAACTTTGCTTAACTACCATCCATTACAAGGTAAGAGATGATTAAAGATAATAACTAAGCTGATCGAAGGCCATTAGGAAATCAAGAATTCAAGAGAACAATGTTATTCTACTGAACTAAGAAAGAAAGTGCACCTTATTAATCATTGGTCTCGAAAATTGATTATCTACCGACTGTGGACAAGTAACAATCCAAAGTGTCTTCCTCTCCAAAGGGCCATTTCTTAAGAACATGAACGTCTAAGAGACCAAAGCAGAATAACAACAAATACACGCCATAAGAAACAAAAAGTTCAAATTATCCCTACCTGAAGAAACCACTATCAGTCAATTATCTTCAACTATGTTTTGAGAGAAAAACTCAAGGATTGAAATAGATTTAGGGGGATAAAAGCACATACCTCTTTCATGCTCACACGACCAATCCCAAAGCGCCATACTTCACCACGAAATGCCATAGCCTAAGGCACTGCGATTATAAGATCACCCTCAATTCTGTCCGTCCTCATCGCCGACCGCCACTCCAGATCCGTAATCCGAATCGTCTTGCTCTCCGGAATCACCGCAGTCAGATTAGACGAAAGACCAATTCGCGAAAAAGGGTCGGCCTGAAGCAGCAGAATTGGAGGATTGCGAGTTTCGGCAGCTTCGGCATGAACCAAGTCCGTTCGGGTCTCCGCCATGAAGGTCGAACACCGACTGGAGCTTGGATTCGGGGCTTTTTCGGCCGTCGACAAAAGCCCTAAATTCAGAACGATCGGGCACTGGCATTGTCAATTTGTGGGGAATCTTTTAGCAGTAATGCAAGTGTTTTACAATCCCAGCATCAAAGCTGCATGTTTACGCAGGTTAGAAGCTGCACAATCCAGGAAAATGGTTTCCCTCAGGGTACATAATTTATTTTTTTCCCCGAAATAATTCACGATATTATTAAAAGATTCCATAAAAGTTGGAGAGGACGGCCCGCTCAAGAGGAAGGAGGAGTATTCGAACGTTGGGCCCAGGAGATAAATTGAAATTGGGCCGAAGATAGTGGCGCTTCCTCAATTAAAGCTTTGCACCTCCCACCTCACGTCTTCTCCAGCATTACGTCGACCCGAGCTCCAGCAAATTCTCTCTCCTCGACTGAAAACGTTTCAAATCTCCGAGCAGGGTCATGGCTTCCGTCTGAAACGCCGACAAAGCTGGAACCTTCGTAGCAAGGCCATCCAGTAGAGCTCCCGTCTCGTTGCGAAGAATCTCCGAAATAGCTCCCACTGTTTTACCTTCAAAAGAAGCTCCGTTGACATTGATTTTCAAGGTAGGCAGCTTCGGCGGGTTCCGATTCTTTGCCGACCGAGTCTTTTCTATGTAAAGTTTCAAACTTTGGCGATTCCATTTCCTGAAATTACTGAGCATTGGCCTTGCCAATTCAATTAGGGTTTTCGGATTTAGATGGTGGTCCCTTCACGGTGGAGGAAAGGACGTGGAATAGGTAGCTCTAACCAAGAAACTATGCTGACAATAGCTTCCTGAATTGGTTCTTTAAGGGCTATATTCTGCAATCCTTAGAAATATCTTTCACTAAATAAAAATTTATTACGACCACGGAAAGGAATGCTCGTTTTCTTCTAAAATTAGTCGGTCTTTAGAGTAGCAGAATCGAAATCAGATTCTATATCGACAGATTCGTCATTACCGAGAAAAAAAAATAATTTAATGGCCTAAAAATAATTGTCATTTTGGGAATCAAGATCGACCATTCTGTTTAAGCCACGTTTCCTGAATTTAAAAAAGATAAAAACAAACGAACTTTAAGATTGATCGCCGTTGAAACCACCGTTGGAAACTTGCATACGTGGTGGCTGACGTGTCACTATATATCTATTCAGCAGGCTGACCAACCAGGCAAAAGAAAGACGTGTCGTCTTCTGCATTCTAAAAGCAAGCAGACATCATTAAATAGAAAGAGTAGACGACTTTTAAAAGCAGTACCAGAGGAGGGCGACAGCGGGGAAGCGAAACCAGGGGACAGGGCTTTGCATTTCAGTGGAGGAGGAGCTGCGAGCAAGTCGAATTTGAAGATTGGCAGCTGCGAGAAGACGCTTTGACCGATTGGAATTTCGACTTGGGGCTCTCTTTTTTTTTTCCATTGACAGTGCCCTGAATTCGAAATGGTTCGGGCTCTGAATTGTTAATTTGTGAGGGAAGTTCGAAGAGATGAGGCTTCCTAACTGTTTCACTATTTCCACTGGTCGAGTTACCAATAGATTCTCCATTTTTTGTTGGAACGTAATAATTTTTTTTATCAATTTCTCTCCTGATGGTGACGATTGAAAGTGTGAGTGAGGTTGGTTTTCAATGGGGGTTTTTAGTTTTTACCTCCATAGATGATGGCAACGACTCAAAATGTCGGATTGTGGGGGATGCTTTGATTAACATAATTCGGATTTGCAAACAACCGAGAGGTTTTGCAATTGCAATATTAGGACCTAATGATTGCTTGTATACTATCATGATGAACCGAAAAATCTAATATTTTGTCGATGCTTATGTTCTGTTTAATGGATGTCGGATCCTATTTGTTGTCAATTCATATTGTTAATCCTGCTATGAGATTTAGTAATTGCTTTTGATGCTTGGTTGTATGTTGCTTTGCGGAATGAAATTTTCGACTGGCTTGATCTTTGAAAGTTCTATTCACAACAATGAAGTTATATAGATACTGATGACATGAAAGGAGAAGTTGAAGCGGAAGATTCGATAGTGGGGAGAGAGAATGTGAATCTCGAGTCAATAACAAATCTTGAAGAGAAGATTAGTAAGTGCATGTCTGTCAATATCAAAAACGGAGGAGAGGAGACATTTGCATCGCTTGATGTGCTGTTGTTGGGTAGATTGGAAGTTCTTTGTAGGTGAAAACAATGGCAGCTTCTTCCTTTGTTTTGATGTCGGCGTCTACTAACGAAACTTCAATCCTTTTACTAATAAAACTCGATGAAACTCGATGCTTATTACTGTCTTATTTCGGTAACCGTTCCTCAACATCACATATGAAAGTACACAGTGTACCTCAAGGAATGTTAACTCCCCGTGCGTACAGCACGTTGGCTCAAAAAATAGGCACACTCTGCCTCAAAAAGCAGGGACTATCTTATGCCATGTAACACCACTTTTCCATGTATATTGCCTAAAAAAAAAAAAACATCCAAAGTATCTCATACTTTGCATATCTTTAGATACCCTGTTTAAATTGAGATGCAGATGCAAATATCATTCCTATTTCAAAAATAAGGTTCTCATTGCCACACCTTAGATTATACAAGGAGAACCTTTCTCGTTTTTAACCCTCGTCAGCCTCACTATTTCTGGGAGTAACGGGTTCATCATCTCAGTTGTCATAGCTGTTATCTCCTCCTGTGGCATTAATAGGAAAAAGCAACGAAATCAAGCTCCATCGTTTTTATTCTTTCCCTAAGATCCTTTCTATTTGTCCTAGCTACCTTATATTCCTCCTTATATGAAGAGTATTTCCTCTTGAGACGCCAGTTTACTGCTTTCCCTCTGGTCTTCTACTCTATCCCCTTGTAAACAAATTTGTGATTTCATGTTTGGTTAGATCACACTAATAGTTAAGATTATGATGTAATGGCTGTTATGGTTATAACGTAACTAAGCTGTAAAACCTATTGCGCTGTTTGAAAGAGAGAGATAGGAGCAATGTAGATTGGTGATGCGTGACGTTGGCATGATGCGACAGTAACCGGAGGGAGTGAGCGGCGATGGTGGTGTGAAGGTTAGACAAGCGCAACGCACACAAAGAGAAGGCCGTGCATTTGCTGCGCCCATCAATTGGATTTTAAGGGTCTAAGTTACTGCAATTCTGCCGGTAAGTACCTCATATTCATGTTGATTGAGACGAAAACCAAAAGTGTCGCTTTAGGCTGCTTGCAGGGCTTAATTCGTCAAATTATCTCTAACCCAACTACTTTAAATAGTAAGTCAATCGATGAAACATTCATGCTGGCGTCTTTACAATGATAGATTTTCTACTTTTCGAGTATGTAGCCAAGATCAAACAATCTAGATGCCGTCCTGCACGTTAGCCAGTAAATTTGAATTGGAGAACCCATTTTTCGAGGTGGCGATGTGGTGAACTTATATTTGGAGAAGTATCGTAAGATCTTGGCCGTTATTGCACCACTGGACTATCTCAAATTCAACTATGAAGAAAGACTGAGTTAGCCTTCCTTCTGTATTTGTTAAGTTTTAATTTATTATCAGTACATAACCAAGTTGACAGTTATCCACGTCTAAATTGGCAGCTACTAAGCCAGAAGCCTTCATCTTGTGTGCTTCTCTCATAAGCACGTGCACGTGTAAATGATCCCGGTCTTCATCATACATGGCAGAGTGTTCCTCATGGATTCATCAACTAAGACATTATGGAAGACAAGACTCTCAGGTATCTGCACAGATCGTGGCCGGTGGAGTTCGGCGCTATCGATTTGTCCCCGTGCAGATTTTTTCTGCCGGAAGGGATTTTTTCTGCCGGCTGGTATTTATCTTCAAGAGAAACACGCTGTGAGTTGGAGACATCTGCATGTTTGAGCTCATTTGTCGTGGTTTTTCCATGTTCAAAACCTCCATTTGCAGTGTTCAGTTCCAGAACTCATTTACACCGACAGAGATGCACACCGAAAGTTTGTGCCTTTTGATGTATCAAATGAGAAGCGCAACACGTTTATGACATTCCTTCTCCGGGGAGTATCTCTCATGTTTGACGCTTCTTAAGGTTTCGCATGCATCATGGCTCCACTTCAACCTGCTCTTCAGGAAATAATTTGACGTAGTTTGGTTGTGGAAGAGGAATGATCCTGCTCGTCTCATCTATAGTTTGAAGAACAAACGTAGACTTCAAATAATGACATCCCATCCTTGGAGGAAGTCTTCCAACCACACCTTTGATTGGTGAGTTACAAATATGAAAATCATTCACATGTCAATTTACTTGAAATAAATGTGCAAGATATTTATATTTATAACTTATCAATTTAAAAAACCGGCTAGAGGAAGTTTCCACCAACTAGAGACGGAGGATGTCTTGTAAACGGACTCTACCCTACACAAGTGCATGAAACGGTTACCGGAGAGAATCCCCAGTTCATGGGAATCGGATGATGGAGGCTAAATTTTGATTAAAAAAGATGACTTCATGTGCCTCTTTAATATGTATCGACGTGTGGACTCTTTTCGTTTGTAGTACAGAATTTATGCCTTTCTAGGATTTCATTAGATCTTATAAAAATAACAGTACACAATAAGTCAGAACATAAATATTATAAAGCTTTATCATGTCGTCTGTAAGAATCTTCTTTAAGAAGATTGCCTCTAGAACAGAGGCAAATTGCACAAACCACCTTTCTTCTCCTTCTTGAGTGACTCCTGGGACACTACTTATATGGCTTGTGGTTGCCGTTGCCGGAGGGAAGGTGGAGGTGTCGAGCCAGAGAGGGTGACTGGTCCCCATCTTGAGTGTCCTCACTTCTTCAGGATCATTCTCTCCGACACCCTTGAATCCGGCAAGCTCGTAAGTTCCAAGTTTTTGCGGTCTGCTTCTTGGGATTCAGCTCTCAAGTATCGGCAGAGTTTCTCTCATGATTTATCTCAATCTGGAAAACTTTGTATGCGTTTGGCTTTGAATAAACCTTTTGATTCCAGCGAAAAGGAAGAAAAACCCAAAACCTTGAAGAAAAAGTGTTTATTTTCAATTATTCCAAGTAGAAATCGTTTTTATATTTCCTTTTTTACTTTAAATTGAAGATTGGTTGGCTAAGGACAGGGTTAGACAAAGGCGTTGGATCTGTCTAGCTTTACTCTCGTCAAACGAAGCGACTATAACTAAAACTCAATTCGCAGTTGCCTGCTGACACCCTGTTTTTGTACAAACCGATCTTTCATCAGCATGTTACAGAATGCAAAATTTGCTCAGTGTTTTTCCTTTTGTTCCCTGCACTTTCGACCTAATTTTGATCAATTTGAGTCGTGGACCTATGACTTTTTTCTTAATAGCGAATTCCGAAAAAAATCTTTGGAAGATATGTAAAGGATCTCTCAACCTTGGTGCTACTCAAGGCTCCGGGCAATTCAACCTAGACTATAGGAATAGAAAAGAGTAACAACGGCATGGTTTGGTTGTGGAACGGGTGGCGAGAATTTATGCAGCATTACTCCATTGGTCATGTTCACCTTTTAGTTTTCAAAGATAAAGGGAACTCCACTTTTCGCATGATAATATTCAATAAGAGTGCTTCAGAGACCGATTATTCGTCGAGCAGCATCTCGAACCTTGGGAGTGGATACATTTCACTGAAGAGGGAGGATGTTGTTGAAGTTGAAGAGTTGGAGGATGTCGCTCCTCATCAAAAAATGAGGGTCGAAGCACGTTCACCATGCTCTCAGCCGAGTCCAAGCTGCACGTCGCAAGATCTCGAAGGTGTGACTTATCTTTTCAGAAGTCATGTTTTTTCTTACGTTGCTCTCTCCTTTGTTAGTTTCTTTTCAAGTACTTGAGGAACTTTTCGATAAGCTTGTTTATGTTGACCGGTAGCATAATGATTTCAATCATGGTGTCAGAAGTACAGCGCAAGTGCCATAACTTGGCACCGAGGGACACTTAAGTGCCATAACTTTAAAATGATACACTTGAGTACCGGTTTTGAAGTTAAATGGGACACTTAAGTGCCTCTCCGGTGAATATCCGACCAAATGGCTTACGTGACTACTTTCCGACGAGCTTGGTCCAAAACGACGTCGTTTTGCACGCTGATGTGGCGGAGAAAATGCAAAAACAACGCCGTTTCGTATGCATGTGTAAATAATAATATAAAAATTAATTAAATTTAATTTAAAATATTCAAAAAAATTTTAAATAAAAAGAAAATTTTAAAAATTTTAAAAAATTAAGAAAAATTTTAAAAATTAAGAAAATTTAAAAAATTAAGAAAATTTTAAAAATTTTAAAAAATTAAGAAAATTTAAAAAATTAAGAAAAATTTAAAAAAATTTAAAAATTAAGAAAAAAAAAAGCCGGCGACGACGGGAGGCGGCGGCGGCGAGGGAGCCGCCCCGTTCGACCTCCCCCCCCCCCTTTTTAATTTTTAATTTTTAATTTTTCTTAATTTTTAAAATTTTAAAATTTTTTAAATTTTAAAAAAAATTTAAATTATTTAAATTTTCTTAATTTTTTAATTTTTTTTAATTTTCTTACTTTTTAAAATTTTTTGAATATTTTAAATCTAATTTAATTAATTTATATATTATTATTTACACGTAGACACGAAACGGCGTCGTTTATGCGTTTTCTCCGCCACGTCGTCCTTGCAAAACGACGCCGTTTGGACCATACTGCGGAAAATTGCCACGTCAACCATTTGGCCGGATTTTCGCCGGAGTGGCACTTAAGTGTCCAATTTTACTCCGATATTGGCACTTAAGTGTACCATTTTAAAGTTATGGCACTTTGTCCCCTCCGCAAGTTATGGCACTCCAGGTATCCCAACCTACAATCATAATTATTGCGGTTAAGTAGTTACAACTTCCGAGGTGAGGAGAAGCGAATTTTTCGTTTGGTCGACTTATCTAAATCTTGATTTCCATGACAGTATTTTCTTCCATTCTGCACTAAATATGTTCATGGAAAGTGAATCAACTAATGAAAAGTTCAAATTGGTGTAATCTGAATATTCATTTTTTTTAAAGAGCAGACACGGCAGGGCAGTCTAGAAGCAGAGCTAGCCATTCTAAGCCGGTTTCTGGTGGTTCTACGAGTCCATGGCCTCTCTCTAGTTTTGAATTGGCAAGCAAATTTGGCTCAAAGTATCCTTCTTTCAAGGTGGTGATGTGGCCATCTCATATTAAGAATGAAGTGGTAAGATCTATAGCTTAATTCATCACCATTCTGGCATTTTTTTCCTAAGCTGATTGGATTCCTGTAGGAAATTAGATAGCGATTTCCTTGGATATGTTCATCACTATTTGTTTAAAAGGGCAAAGATCCTCGGCCCCAAAGATCCTCGACCCCTCATGATAGTTCTATGAGCAGAGACTTTGACTTTTCGACTCTTGTCCTGTTAAGGCCGTAGACTAGAGGTATTAAAACCACCGTATCAATTTACATTTTGCTTGCTGGGTTCTTTCTTTACCAAGCATGGGTTGTTCAAACATGTGCGTGGGCAGTATGTTCCTCGTAGGTTCATCATGCAGCACATTCCGGAAATCAAGGATATCCAGACTCTTAGGCATTCAGCCAGATTGTGGCCAGTGAAGCTTAGGAGCAATCCACATTCAGTCCATGGGGCGGCGTTCTCTTCTGGTTGTGGCGCATTTGTGAGAGGAACTCGCTTGCATGTAGGAAATGTCTCCATGTTCGGGCTGATTGATAGGGATAATGTTGTGTTCAGAGTCTACAATTTCAGTAGCAAAGGTAGGTGCTTGATTTACGTTGTCTGAAGTGAAACCTTGGGCTAGTTATGGCATGACATGAGTTCTATGCTAAAGATCTTCATAGTCAATTAAAGAAACATTCACTCCAGTAATGTCTCTTGAATTTCTCATTTTAACTCCAGGCAGGTACAAACAGTCTAAATGCAGAGTTAACCATTTCGTGATCCTACTCCTCTGAGGCCTCTCACTACTCCTGAATTAGCCAGAGATTTTGATTCAGAGCATCCTTTCTTCAAACTGGTGATAGGGCAATGTCAATTGAAGAAATTGGTACAATCTTTGAACCAAATCCATCATTGCCACGTCTCAAGTTTGATTGCGATCTCTATCTGAATATTGTCTCGATATTGTGTTTTCCCTGGCTGATTTGGTTTGTATTTGAAACCATATGACAAGACATCCTTCTTCGAGTGATCGTGGGGCATCCCAACGGTAGAGTAACGCCAAATCGGGAAAAAGAGGAGTAGAAGAAACAAAAGTAAAAGATGGTAATCTCCATTAACTTGGATATTCTCGACAAGGTGCTTGATCCCTATCCAAGTGAAAGGATAGACGGTTACTTGAATGGACTACTAACCTAAAATGGCAATTATCAGTCATTTGTTTGAAAATGCTCTACATCGTGGGTTCAGATCGATGGCTTTAATGAGCCTCTTAAGACTGTCGATTAAAGCTTCTGAAACTCGCAAATATGGCCTTGTGTGCTTTTTTTTCCAGGAGGGTATGCTTACATCATTGTCCTTCTTTCGGAATAGATTGGTTGTTCAAACATGTACACATTTGCAGAGTGTTTCCGATCGATTCATCAGGCAACATATTCAAGAAAAAAAGGGAACGGCAACTCTTAGGTATTCCGACAGATCATGGCCGGTGAAGCTATTAAGATGTAAGAATAAGCTAACGTCGTTCTCTGCTGGTTGGCTTGCATTTGCAAGGGAAACTCATTCGTGTGTAGGATATGCCTGCGTGTTTGAGCTCATTGATAGGGAAGATAATGTGTTCAAAGTCTCCATCTTCAGTGATGGCGTAAGGGCCAGATTCACATTGATTGAGGTGATCACAGGACGTGTTGCTATAGGCTGTTTGCAGCGTCAATGTAAATCCAGGATTCCTAATTATACCTACTCCATCTAGCGATGGCGAATCGATGAAAAGGAGACTCTTTTTTGTTCTTGTTTTTTCTTGGGAGTTTCGGTTCTATAGTTCCATTTTGGAAAGGATCCCTCAGACATGGCGCTTCCTGTAGGTTTCTGGTTGCTCAACTGATCTCAAGGGTTCATATTTACTTTCTTAACATCTTAATATTTTGTGTTATACCAAAGAGTCCATGCGTTTACTTTTTGCATTCCTCGCCTTTTAACATTATATTTATATTGTTTTATGCTAAATGAAAAAAAAAATATTAAAAAGTTGCATGGGTTAATGGGTGATTGTAAGTGACGGCATGCAAAGAATTATCAAAAAAGTTGTAAATCTATTGCAGTCGTATCAATTCAGTCTTAAACTTTTTTACGTTTTGTTAATTGAGTCCATTTAGTCAATTTTTAGTTGGAAATTATTGATGTGGATGCTAATTATTTTATGAAAATTGAATTTTTTTCATAACTTTTTCTTCTTTTTTTCCCTTCCAAGTTTGGTAGGGGCTGGTCACAAGTGAGGTTTGTTTGATAGGGAAAAAAAGGAAAAGAAAAAAATATAAAAATATAAAAATTCAATTTTTTAAAATTAAAATTTATAAAAATCACATATGTCAGCGCCGATGTTTTTACATAGCACTAGCATTCACTTTGGGAGAATTATAATAAAAAAAAAAAAAGAAGAAGCCCTAAACATATTGTAATTGTGTTAATTCATTCTTAAATATTTTTTGCCAATTAAGTCTTAAATCTTTTATAATTGTGTCAATTTAATCCATCTGGTCAAATTTGGCCCGTTAGCACTAACAAGGTAATTTTTTAGTATTTTTTTTATTTTGTTCGAATTTTTTATTTCTTTTTTTTTTCTCCATCTTCTTCTTTCCTTTGGCCGGCGAGGTCAACTTGGCGGGCCAAGGGTGAGGCTCACCCCCGATGGCCACTAGGGAGGGCGAGCCTTGCCCATCGATGGCGAGACTGCTGTCGTTACATCTGTCGAGGCTTGGCCTCACCATCCTTAGGTGAGGAGCGTCGCTGGCCATTGGCGAGGTCGACCCTTACCTTAACTAGGTGATATCAACCTCGCCATGGCTAGGCGAGGCAATGATTAGGCGAGGCTTGCCCTTATCAGTGGTCGATGGGGGCGAGCCTTGCCATTGGTTGACAAAGCTAAACTTGTTGGCCCTCACCTTTGATTAGCACCGGCTAGCCAAATGAAGGAGAAGATTGGACAAAAAAAAAAAAAAACTAAAAAATTCAAATAAAAAAAATAAATAAAGTATAAAAATTTTGAAAAAAATAATTTAAAAATGCCACGTTAGCAATTATTGGTCGGTCAAATTTGGTCGGATTGATTGAACTGGTATAATTACAAAGGGTTTATGACTGAATTGGCAAAAATAAAAAATAAAAAAATTTATGATTAAATTGATACAATTACAATAGGTTTAAGACTTTTTTGATAATTTTCCCCATTTACTTAAGTTGTTTTCAATTAAAGTTGACCAAATAAACTCAATTGACAATGTAAAGAGGTTTAGAATTTAGGTGATGTAATTATAAAGTTAGAACTATTGGTACCACTGCAATAAGTTTATGACTTTTTTGATAATTTTCCCTCGGCTTATGTTTCCACTTCAAAGTAATCTCAAATTGGAGGTCATGTCCATCACTTGTTGGAGGAGCCTTATTCGATCAGCATGAATGGGCCTATTCGAAAAAATTGAGAAATTGAGTACTTAAGAGCTCATTTTCAAGTGCTAACAATCTAAACTTTTAAAATAGAAAGAAAATTTTTGGCCATCACTAAATATATATAGTTTCTTTTCAAACATAGAATCACAACCATAATCGATAGGTACTAAGCATATGGTTGAAATTATTATAATTACCATCAATTATTTTTTCTATGGAATAAACTAAATAGCCTCTTTTTTACGTATTAGAAAAGTCAATTTATAGAATTGAATCTTTTAAGTCAAAACTAATACAAGTCATATAAGAAGCTTAATAGCTTTAATTGCGAAAAAAAAAAGGTTCAATAACAAAATGCCATGAAATGATCTAGCCGAAAATGCCGTCTATAGAGGGTTAGAGATAATACTTGAGTTTGCTGTGCTTTTTTCCCTTTGCTTCTAGCTGTCTTGTATTGGCTCCATTGCTGGTGAGTTATAAATAACTAATGCCTTATTCAGCCCTCTTTGGTCTTTTTGCAGGTTCAAATCTTCAGCAGAAATAGGCGTTTCTGGCATTCTCTCTTCCTCCTCAGTATTAGGGTCTATTTCACCATAAAAGGTCTTCCAACAAGGACTATAATCTCTCATTTCAGCCTTCAATCATGACCGTATCTATTAGGTTTGTCTTCCTGTCTCCTCAAAAGGGAATTTTGGGTAGAAATTTGTATAGTGTCCCATACAACCGCAATAATAGTAGACAACCTCTCATACTTAAAGTCTATCCACCATTTTCTAGCCCCCACCTCAACTATAGAACCTATCTTTAATGGATTTTCCAGATTTAGAATTACTTTAAGTTTACCAATTTTGCACGAGCCATTATTCTTCCCCTCAATTTTGACTTCCTCTACTTTGCCCAATTTTGAGGGTATATTATGCACAGCAGTTTTCATGATCCAAGCTCGAGGGAGGCCTAGAATGTGCACCTAGAAAGGATAATGTTTACACTCATAACAATGTTTAGGAACATTTTGATCTCCCTGTTGCAAGACGAGGAGATTGCTAGCAAAAGACCATAGGCCTGAATTCAACACTATTTTTCTCCTTCACCAAAGATAAAATATCTAAGTTTAATTTTCTCACATTTCGCCGATTCAACCTTCCATGCTTTCTTCATTATGTTTAAGAATGCTTGAAAATTAACATTTGGCTTAGAGAGAAGTTTCTCGTAAAGGGTGAGTTCACTTTCCTGTTTTTCTTTGTCAAACATTTCATCAAGCAGCTTTGTGATGTCTTCTTCTAACCATAGATCACTCATCCTTTTACACAGCACCATCGTTCTGAGATTATTGTCACAGGTACCCTCCCTGTTTCTTGCGATTTCTTGCACTATGTTGATATGTGGAGTGCCGAATAAGCTGACTTGTGGATTTTTTTCTGGAGTGGAAGCACTTAAAACTTCCTCAAGCCATTTGCATTTGGAGCCAAGCACTCAATCTTGTGGTTCTTGGGTAGCACTCTAAGTGGACTTCACGAACTTTGATGAGACAAACACCGATAATGATTGGGGGATCAGAATCAGGTGGGAGCTACACTTCTGGAATTTGCCGCTGTGGGAAGTCTCCCGATTCCATGTTCGGGACCAAAAACATAGGGAAGTTGAGACTCAATATGGACGGAGGCTCCATGGAAGATCAAAGCCAGAAGATCTGGGCTAGAAATCTAAATTTTAGGGCTAGCATGAAGGGACTATCACCGATATGGATAGAGAAAGCACTCACACAGGTTGAGAGAGAAGATTATGGAACAAATTATGTAGTCTCTTTTTTACGTATTAGAAAAGTCAATTTCTAGCTTAATTGAATCTTTTAAGTCAAAACTAATCCGAGACATCTAACAAGCTCAATAGCATTAATTGTAGGAAAAAAGTTTAATAACAAAATGCAAACTTCTTTCGAGGAATGAGCCAAATCGGGTCATTCCATGAAATCATCTAGCCGAAAATGTCATGTTCAAAATCTCCATTTTTAGTGATATGCATCGATTGAAGTTAACCGCGGAAGGGCAACATGTTGGGCTGTTTACAACGCCGATAGGAACTTGGGGAAACTAATTATGCATGAATCTTCTTTTTTCTTGGTAATTGCAATCAGAGATTATAAATTTACTTCTTTTTTTGGGGTCATAAATTTAAATTTACTAATGGGATAGAAGAAAAACAGGGGAACATTTATGACTTTATGAAGCATTACTAAAATGATCTTTTCCTCATGTCATATATAGTTTAAAGACCAAAAGTAGGCCCCAAAGACCTCGATGAATGCCTTGTCCTTTATCTCGGGTTCTGTTTTCCCTCATCTCTAGTTGGGAAAAAATCACAAATGGTCCATATACTATTACTTAATGTGCAATTTGGTCCCTGAACTTTCAATCGGCTTAATTTGGTCCATGAACTATTGATAAATGTTCGATTTGGTCCTTAAACTTTCGATCGGCTCAATTTGGTCCATGAACTATTGATAAATATTCAATTTGGTCCCTAAACTTTGATCAGCTCAATTTGGTCCATGAACTATTGATAAATGTCTGATTTAGTCCTTTGTTACTATTTTTCTTTTTCTTTTTCTTTTTTTTTGCTTCTTCTCTCTTCCCTCTGCCGGCTCGCCTCACCGGATGCTAGCTTCCCTCCGCTGGCTCTGGCGGAGGGAAGAGAGAAGAAGCAAAAAAAAAAAAAAAAAACAGTAACGGAGGGCTAAATCGGATATTCATCAATAGTTCAGGAACCAAATTGAGCCGATCGAAAGTTCAGGGACCAAATTTAGCCTTTTATCAATAGTTCAGGAACCAAATTGAGCCGATTGAAAGTTCATGGACCAAATCAGATATTTATCAATAATTTAGGGACCAAATTGAGCCGATTGAAAGTTCATGGACCAAATTGCATATTAAGTAATAGTATAGGGACCATTTGTGACATTTCCCCTCTCTAGTTAGAGGAAGTTCTTCAATCACGCCTTCTCGTTATGCAGTTACAAATATAAAAATTATTTACATTTCAATTTACTTGGAAATAAATGTAAATGATAATATTCACATTTATGTGGTTCATGGAAATAGAATAATGGTGTATGTATTGGGTTAGAATATAACTTTATATGCCTCTTTACTATGAATAGGATTGATGTTTGGGCTTTTTGTTTTATATTACAGAAATTAGTGCCTTATTAGGACATAAATAGTATAAAGTTTTATCATAATATCATCAATAACATTATTAATCATAAGGTAAGGTTCTTTCATAAGAAGATTGCCTCAAGAACACACGGCAAATAGCACAAAACCCTCTCCCCCTCCTCCTCCTTCACTGACCCCTGTGACACTACCGTACATGGCTCGCGGTCGCCATCGCCAGAGAGAAGATGGAGGCGTCGACCCAGATGGCGCGGCCGGACCTCGTCTCTGGAGCCCTCACTTCTTCAAGATCATTCTCCCCCGACACCCTCGAATCTGGGAAGCTCGTAAGTTCCCGCCTTTTCGCAGTCTTTTTCCATCGTGGTTTAGAACTGCCTCCCTCGTTCTGCTGTGTACATTCAATTTGGGGATCTTTCCATGCGTTAGGCCTTGAGTAAACCTTTTGATTCCTTCGGAAAGAGAGAAAAAACGAATACCCTGTAGAAAAAAGTGTTCATTTTGAATGATTCTAGATAAAAATCAGTTCTTTTTTTTTTTGGAATTGAGGATTGGTTGGCTAAGGATAGTGTGAACAAAGGTGTTGGGTCTCTCTAGTTTTAACTCTTGTCAAATGAAGCAACTATAGCTAAAACTCGATCCTTAGTTGCCCGGTGACACCCTGCTTGTGTGCAAACCGATCTTTCATTGCCATGTTGCAGAAGTTAAAATTCGCCTAGTGCTTTTCCATTTTTCCCTGCACTTTTGATCTAATTTTGATGAGTTCGAGTCCTGGAAGTGTAACTTTTGAGTTTCCTGAATAGGGAATTCCGAAAAAGTTCTTAGGAAGATATGGAAAGGATCTCTCAAGCTTGGTGCTACTTGAGGTTCTGGGCAGTTCGACCTGGAGTATGGGAGTAGAAAAGCTTAACAACGGCACGGTTTGGTTGTGGAAAGGGTGGCAAGAATTTATGCAGCATTACTCCATTGGTCATGGTCACCTCGTAGTTTTCAAATATAAAGGGAACTCCACTTTTCGTGTGATGATATTCGATAAGAGTGCTTCGGAGATAGATTATTCATTGAGCAGCATATCAAACCTCGGGAGTGGATTTATCTTGCCGAAGAGGGAGGATGTCATAGAAGTTGAAGATTCAGAGGATTTTGCCCCTTGTCAAAAAGAGAGGGTCGACCCACATTCACCATGTTCTCAGCCGAGTCCAAGTTGCTCATCACCAGATCTCGAAGGCGTGACTTGTCATTTTATAAGTCACGTTTCTTCTTACATCACTCTCTCCTTTGTTAGATCTTTTTCAAGTACTTGAGAACTTTTTGATAAGCTTGTTTATGTTGACTGATAGCATAATGGATTCGGTAATTGCTTATTGTGGTTAATTAGTTACAACTTCTAAGGCGAAGGAAGGGAATTTTTCGTTTGGTCAACTTATCTAAATCTTGATTTCCATGTCAGTGTTAACTTCCATTCTGTGCTAAATCTTTTCATGGTAAGTGAATCAACTAATGAAAACTTCAGACTGGCATCATATAAGCATTTCATTTTTTTTTAAAGAACAGAAGGGATTGGACAATCTAGGTGCAGAGCTAGCCATCCTGAGCCAAATTTTGGTGGTCCTATGAGTTCGTGGCCTCTCCGTAGTTTTCAATTGGCCTGCGAATTTGACTCAGAGTATCCTTTTTTCAAGGTGGTGATCCGGCCATCTTATATTGAACATCATGTAGTGGTAAGATCAAGACTTTAATTCACTTACTATTTTGACTTCTTTCCTAAGCTGGTTGAATTTCTTTAGGAAACTACATAGCGTTTTCCTTCGATCTGTTCATTCCCATTTGTTTAGAAAGGCAAAGATCCTCTACCCCTCATGCCAATTCTAAGAGCAGAGACTTTGACATCTTGACTTTTGTCCTGTTAAGACTGTTGATGAGAGTTACTAAAACTACCATGTCAATCTACAGTTTGCTTGCTCGCTTGAATAAAGGAATGCTTCCCCAGTCTTTCTTTATAAATCACGGGGTGTTCAAATATGCGTGTGGGCAGAATGTTCCTCGTTGGTTCATCAGGCAGCACATTCAGCAAATCATGGAAATCGTGACTCTCAGGCATTCAAACAGAACATGGCTGGTGAAGCTTAGGAATTATCCAAGTGGGTTGATGCAGTTCTCTTCTGGTTGGATTGCATTCGTGAGAGGAACCCACTTGTGTGTTGGAATTGTTTGCGTGTTTGAGCTAATCAATAGAGATGATATTGTATTCAGAGTCTACATTTTCAGCAGTGCAGGTGGAAACTTGATTTACGTTATTTATAAGGAAACTTTAGGCTGGTTATGGCATGACATGACTTCTATGCTAAAGATCTTCATAGTCAATCAAAGAAACATTCACAGTGATAATGTCTTTTAAAGTTCTCATTTTAATTCCAGGCAGGAACAAAGAGTCTAAATGCAGAATGAACCGTTCTGAGCCAGTCTTTTGTGATCCTACTCCTTCGAGGCCTCTCACTACTCCTGAATTAGCCAGTGAATTTGATTCGGAGCATCCCTTCTTCAAACTGGTGATACAACAGTCTCATTTTAAGAAAATGGTACAATCTCGAGCCTGATCCATCACTGCCATATTTCAAGTTCAATTATGTTCTCTATCTAATCTCGCATCAATACTGTGTTTTCTTGATTTGGTTTGTATTGGGAACCATATGAAATGATTTTCCTTGGAGTGATTGTGGGGCATCCCAATGGTGGAGTAATGCGGAATCAGGAAAAAAGAAGAAGAAAGAACAGTAGTAATGACAGTAATTAGGCGGGGACTATCCATTCACTTTGATATCCTTGACAAGCTGCTCCATCACTATCTTAGTGAAAAGATAAGAGTGTCACTTGAATTGAGTACTAACCTAAAATACAATTAATGGCAGTAATTTGTTTGAAAGTGCTTTACATTGCGGGTTAAGATCAATGGCTTTCGTGAGCCTCTTAAGACTGTTGACTAAAGCTGGCCTTGTGTGCTTTCTTTCCAAGGGCACCTGCTTACATTATTGTCCTTCTTTCGGCATACATTGGTTGTTCAAACGTCTACCCATGTGCAGCATGTTCCCAGTCAATTTGCCAGGCAACATATTCAAGGAAACAAGAAAGAGGGAACTCTTAGGTATTCAGACAGGTTGTGGTCGGTGAATCTCTCAAGATATACGCAGGAAATCCGAGTGTTCTTCTCTGCTGGTTGGCCAGCATTTGCAAGAGAAACTCATTTGTGTGTAGGAAATGTCTGCGTGTTTGAGCTCATTGATAAGGATGATGTTGTGTTCAAAGTCTCCATCTTCAGCAGTGGTGGTAAGGATCAGATTCACATTGATTGAGATGTCCATCGGATGTGTTACTCTAGACCATTCACAGTGTCAATATGAATTCAAGATATCTAATTATGCCTCCTTTATTCAGCTGTTGCGAATTGATGAAAATGAGACCATTTTCTGTTAATGTTTTATTGTTTCTTGGTGCTAGTTTTGGTTCTATATTTTCATTTTGGCAAGAGTCCCTCAAATTTGGCACTTCTTTAAGGTTTCTGGTTGCTCAACTGCCCTAAAGGGTTTAATATGTATTTTCTTAACGTCCTAACATTTTGTGTTTAACCAAAGCTTTTGCAAGAAAGTGAAAAATACAAAGAAAGCAGTCCATGCGTTTACTTTTTACGGCTAAATGAAAAAAAAAAAAAAAGATTGTTAGGAAGTTGTATGGCGAAGCACTTGATTGTACGACAGGCTAATCGAATTATATATCCAACTCGAAGTTATTTGGAGTTGGAGGCAATGCCCTCGCTACTCTATTTAAGCCTTATTTGCTATAAATGAATGTACTGATTTTTGTTTACTATGTTAAGAATTCAAAGATTGATTTTAAGTGATATTGATACTTGAATTTTTTTTTTTTTTTAAGTTAGAAAATTCAAAACTTGTGATCTATGAATGTGTCAAGGCTCGTTTCTTGACAAAAAATAAATAAATTAGATTAGCGTCTTTAGTACCTTAATTGCATGTAGAGATTAGGAGCATTTAACTCCATTAGTAATTAGGCATCAGTTTGTCTATAAATTAAGAATTGACTTTTAGATTGATTCTTTTGTCAAACTTATAGAAAAAGTCAGCTTTAAACGTAAAAAAATTGCATATAGGTGTCGATATTAGTCCTTTAAATTTTAAATTTTCATACAAATGACCGAAGGTTGAGTTTTTGGTTAAATGGAAGAATTTAACCAGAATCAAAATAGAAATTGGAATATCCTTAGTTTCTAAATTTTTTTAGACATTTGATTTAGAGATGGTGAAAGAGACATTGGATTCAATTAAAGAAATTTTAATCTATGAAACCGGTCAATCATTTAGAGCATGACACTTGGCACTTTAAGATTTGAGTTACTTAAACTCACCCCCACTAGTGATCAAACAATAACGCAAAAGGAAAAATCTCATAAGACTGAATCTAGGAAAAATCCCTTTCCTTCTCTTTCGTTGTCGGACGTCCTCCATCGTCACCAGCGATCACCTCTCCACCGATGGCGAGAAGTCCTCTGTCTTGCCCTGTTTTACCGTTAGTGCATAAGAGAAGTTTGAGCCTTCGTTCGAGGCCTTTTCGCCTGCGAAAAACACGTCATGACCTCCTTCTCCTTCTCGGTTACTCCTTTCACCGTCGCCGCCTCCTTTGTCTCGACATATTTGCCTGCGCTGTTGTTAGGATGGTGTTCTCTCTAGTCAAATGGTTCCTGTTCGGCAGCAGAACTTCAGGCGACGATGGCTTGGGCTTGGACAATAGTTGGCGTCAGCTTCATCCGAGGACGGAGTTTTCCAGCTGCGGTACCTATGGTCAGCGAGCAACAGCAAGAGCCTGCGTGGCTTTGACGATGATGGGGACATTCGTGCCCCCCATTACAATCGGACCATATTCGAGACAATCTCGCTGTCCGTGCGTCCGATGAGCTCAAGCTGTCGTTCTAAGCTTATTCATCAGCATGAATCACCAGAGACGGGTTTCTGAGGCCACGATTCTTCATTTGATCCTCGCTCGTGTCGAGAAATTCCGTATTCAAGGTGAGTTATTCCATGCTCTGTCTTTTCATAGTTCTGTGGCTGAGAATATAGAAACACGATCTGTATGAAAACTGACTCTAAACGAGTGTTTGTTAGTGGGGTGTACGTTCTTTGATAAGCCAATCATAGTCAGGGGACGAGTCTCTGTTTCGTTGTTACAGTTAAGCTTGCCCATCGAAATGCTAGCCAACTGTTTGTGAAAATGCTCCAACGAAGTTGCGAAATATCTTTGAGGAAAAGCCGCTTGAATCTGTAGATGCGGATGCTCATCACACGTTTAAACCACAATGGCATCTTCAATTCCTTTATTCTACTCTTATTTCGTGAAATTTGAATCTAAGGCTGAGAGTAACTTGTGTGTTGTTTTGTTTTGTGCATCGTTCTCATGGTGAATACTGGCAAGATGAACGGCAGACTCTTGATGAACACTGATTTCTTACGATCCTCGACTTAACTGTACTGGGTATGTTCCATTTTGTATGCTACGCAATAAGCATCAGTGTGGAGTCATACTTGAGGATGGGTGGTGGCCAATGGCGGCGGCGGTCCGGTGATGAATGTAGGTGGCTGAGGGTGAAGAATAAATGTTAATGATTTGAGGCTTTGGTATATTGATCTTTAAGGTAGCTCTAAAGTTCACGCTGTTGATATGATTAGAATCTGGTGCATTGAAGATTTCATGGAGTTCTGGGGAAAATGAAAGAACTGAAGAAAAGGAGAGAGAGAGAGAGAGAGAGAAATTAAAAGGGGCCTAACTTGTTCATAATTAAAAAGGGCTAATCTGATGGGCCCAAGAATCATGAGGCCAGGTTTAGTCCACATTAGATCGGGCCCAAGAATTCGGCCCATGCTCTATTATAGAGAAAAAAGAAAGGATTCTGCAAATAATAAATAATTTTTTTATATTAGATAACGAAAATAGGGGAGAAAATTTGACTTGCAGTACAGATTGTAGGCATAAAAGGAAAAATATAAATTAAAAAATTAATAATTAATAACAATAAAAAATATGGAAAAATTATTATTTTTTAAATGGTAAGAAATAGAGACCTTCTGCTCAGTTTTAGCATTAGATTGAGCTTAGTTTCATTTTTAGTTAGTACATAAAATTTAGACATTCTAGTGAACATTTTCGATATAGCTTAGTTTTAATAGATTGATCTTTCAAGTAAGAAGTTGGACTTAACTTGAATTTAACTCATGGGGATAGCTATCTCGGGGTGTAATAACAAGGTCACGTTATATTTTTGACCCATTTGTATTAGATTACTTTAGTGCACTATATCGTTTAATTGATCTTTTATTATTATTTTGATAACTTGGTTGTGATTCTTTTATATTGTTTTTGCGTTGTGATTTGCTTGTTCTAGTTATATGGTTAGGTTACCTTTTGGGATTATAATAAACATAAAAAACATTGCATAAACACTTAGTGGATGAGAACTTTGGAATTTATAATTTGGTAAAAAAATTGTGTGGACACTTTAATTAACAAATAATCCAATTTAGATACTGAAAGGGTAATAGTTAAATAGCCAATATAATCAAGTCCCTTATACACTTTGATTGCGTACAAAGTGAGATAACCTCCTGTGTCTCACTTTGTCCTTGGTTAGCTCCAGTTGGTGTTTGGATTAGGCACACAAACATAACAAAATATAGAGTAAATGTGAAAAAGAGCAATTGAAACACAAACTATATCGTGGTTCACCCTTAAAATATGGTTATATCCAGTAGAGGATTTCACTATAATTAGCACCCCCATTTCTATTATACCCTCGATTACAAGAAAAATATATTATATATAGGTGGCACACAAAAACCCAAGGGGCCGAGAGAGCCTTAGGCCACTTAAGAACTATTTATGGGCTCAAGCCCAAGCTACTAATGAAATACAGATAAAAAAATTCTCAATTAAGAGGCCATAATCACCTGTTTATATTGGAATGCTCCTCCTCGCTAATTTTTGCTAAAGTTCTCAATTAAGAGACTACTAGTTTTTTTGTTAACAAATCCACGGAAGTTGGAGAGATAATACATGAAAAGTCAAGACATATTTTCAACTCATGGTTGACACTAATTAGATATAAGGGTCTAAATTAGCCTAAGTCAAATATATCAACATGTAAAATATTATAAAAAATTGCTATTCAATGGGTGTGTGTATATAGATCGCGGCCATGGCCATTTTATGCTTTATCGAGTGTTTTCATTATGTTTAATTTGACATTTTATGTCATTTTGAAATTTAAAGTTGATGAAGATGGAAGGTTCCAATTGAATATGACATTAGAAGAAGAATGTTAAATGACGTTTAATTTATGACTTGAATGAAGTCTCTATATGGTAAATTGGAAAACTTTCCAGCTAAAGAAGTGAATCAAAAGGCAGGGGCCTGCGAAAAAGCACACGAGTTAATACTAAGATTTTTGATTTTATACTACTTGTTCCATTTGATAATTATATTCGTAGCTCTTAGTCTGTACTTTCCATTTGAAAAAGCAATGCACGTTGCTCACGGCCAGAACATGCAATAGTTAACTAGACATTAGATCAAGGGGTGTCCTACTCCATCTCGGGTCCACTTTTTATGAAGATGTTTCATAAAATTAAGCTGTACTGATTATTCGTAAATGGCTTAGCATTAGGAGCATCACACACGAGATTTTTACCCAAGTTGGTCATTAGTGAGGAAAAAAAGGGGGTCCGTCAGGCAATTTTCATTTTTACTGTTGAAATTGCCTCTGTTTTGTTGCGTGCCTCTTTTGTGGTGAGTTTGTTTTGGTGTACTTGTGTGATAGTCTTGTTTTAGATGGGTCGAGTTCCTTGCTGGTGGCGTTGCTGCGGCTTTGTTGCTATTCGCTGCTATTGGTAAATTCAGTCAGATGACTCAATTACACTTTTTCGCAAATATTATGACTAAGTTGGTTTAGTTAAAAGGTTTAAGAGTCCATTATATTCTGCACTATATGTTTAAGATCAATCATACAATTTTCCCAGCAATAGGACATTGGCACCCCGAACTTTGATGAAAACAGTGTAGGTCTCCATATTGATCATGACGGAATTGTAATCTTGTATCTTTCTTCATTTCTCGAGTAAATTGATATTGGCGCTTGTCAATTTTGATCATCTAATTTTATGTCCTCCCTTGATCGTGAAACTCTATATCCACATGTTAAAATCCTCCACAATTTTAAAATAATTAGACAGAGTGGTATTTGAGCGATATTTGAATTTAACACATATCATTTCAGTCTCAAATGAAAATCATGTTATACATTAGATCATTTGGGCTTATAAGGATTGGGTTCATGCAATTAAGAAACCTATTTTGTTTCTTCAAAATTTGGCTCTGATGGCAACGAGGAACATCCTTCACTCATGCGTGATGGATTTTCCTTAGCCATGGTTATGGTCAAGGCCAAGCTGGTCTTTTCTATTCTTCTTACTGTTGCAATTGCTTGAGTCGAAGTAGCTCATCTTTTTCCAGCACTCCTATTTCTGAAATTGTAATGTCATTTTGGTCTAGAGTTTAGAGTTAGCTTGTGAGTAGACATGCGCCAATCAAGGCAAAATTGTAAATTTTATTATGCACATATCTTTTCAATATTATCAAGAAAGACTTAAAATACAACTAAAAGAATTAATTTATAAAAGTGATAGTGAATAAGTTGGTCAGACTATCACATCATTTTGTGAATTATTTCCATACGCATTATTCTTTCTAGGTAACAATTAGCCAGCAAATTGTATCGAAGCATCCATTTTTGGAAGTGGTGATGTGGCCATCTTATATGAAGAGATTAATTGAAAGATCCAAATCTTAATTCATTAGTGGCATGTCTTCAAATTTGAAAGCCTGCCTCATAATGTAGTTTGTTTTTAGCTTGAGTGTTTGCTCTATCCCTTATGCCCGTGGCTTAGACTTGAGATTATCTTACGTAACCGATGTAGAGTGTAAGGGCGCCTATTTAACAAGTTGAGATTGATGACTTTCAGATTATGCACCCTATCATATAATTAAGGCTGCTGATTAGAACTATTGAAGCTAGCAAATACTACCAAGTACGTGAATACACATATCTTGTGTGTTCTCTCAATTTGATGTGTTTATACTGTGGTCTTTCATATTCATACATTGCTTGTTCAAATATGCATGGGGACAAACAATTCTCTTTGCATTCTTAAATAAATATATTGAGGGAATAATCAAACCACAGCTTTTAGGCACTTTGACGGATCCTGCATGGTGATGCTAAGGATCCATTACATCTTCTTAAAAAATGAGGGTCGAATTACATTTATCTTGTTCTATGCTAAGTCCGAATTGCAATGACAAGAATTTGGTGGTGTCACTTATAAGGCATGTTTTTGCTCACATTGCAATCTTTTAATTGGTGTTTAATTAAATCACACCTTTTACAAATGACGGTAAATGAAAATATGAGTTCCTATTAACGATAAGCATTACAGAGCAAATGATTTGATGATAGCATTCAGAATTCTCAATCTTTACTTATGTTTTTTTTGTAACATCCTCATTAAAGTTATTATTTCAAAGAAAGTAGTAATGCATTATAATCATAATCCTATGATTCAATCATGCATGCAAAAATGAGGTCCACATGTATTCTTTTTCTCCGATAGAGAGCTTTGTCATCGGGAAAAGGCTATGCT
This sequence comes from Eucalyptus polyanthemos subsp. polyanthemos, assembly GCA_017140185.1. Taxonomy (NCBI): domain Eukaryota; kingdom Viridiplantae; phylum Streptophyta; class Magnoliopsida; order Myrtales; family Myrtaceae; genus Eucalyptus; species Eucalyptus polyanthemos. The sequence goes on along the minus strand of CM029463.1, from coordinate 16,234,684 downwards.
CGTTGCTCGGGCCAGAAGATAGAATAGTTTGGCTAGACATTGGATAGTGGGGCGTCCCATCTGTCTCCCTCCTGAGTCCTCCTTTGATAAAGATGCTTTAATAAAAGAGCTAAAAAGATGAAAGTGCTGATTATTCGAGAATGGCTTAGCATAAGAATCATCACACGAGAGACTTTGGCAGCAAGTGGATTTGATAATTATACTTGTTCCTTCTACTTTTGCCATTGAACCATAACGTAAGGAATGATTCGATATTTTAATACTCAATCTCAGCCGTTTGATTATCGACTTTTCCAGCAAAAATAGTTGCTGTGTTTCAACGCAGAATCCTTCCTTCATCCACTTCTCTAGTGACTCCATCAATGTTGCTCAACATTTACGTCAAATCTGATGAGTTTTTGTTATTTGCTTTCAGGTTCCAGAGGAGGTGTTGAACATATGTATAATCAAATGAATAGATCATTGTTTATATACTTATCCGTAAAATCTCACACACACACATTCTTTATTAACCAAATCCGTCCAAGACAAAATAGGGTTGAACTAGTTCAGGCTTTCTCACGTGAAATCATTTTCTAAGTCTCTCCATTTGACCTCAAACATAACGAGCAGCCTCGTGGGCTGTCCTTTATTTGTATAAGTTAAGACACTATATAGGGAGGCTTGAGTTATATATTGAAGAAGTATCGATATTGTCATGGAAAAAAAATCTTCAGAGCTCATTTCATTGTAGTACTAAGCATCTAAATTCCATCCAGAAATCTATTATGAAAAAGAGAAAAAAAAAAAATCCTCCTGAGGATGTCTTTTTCCTTGTATTGCGCAGGTTTTGCCTGTTGCGCCAGTGTAGCTCGACAGGGCACATCCAACGGCATTCCATCTCCAACCACCCGAGCATGGGTCGCGCCTGGAGTTTCGTCAATTGGATTCATTGTTAACTGCATTGCTAATAGCATCTGCAAACTACTTGTGATGTTACTTGCCTAGAGGCTATTTTTAAACATTGTAATTATCTTTAAAAATTGTTCCAAAATGCACAATACACTTGTTCTCCACAGTAAAAAAGATATTATACTTAACCTCTCTATCTTTCAATTATTGAATATCGGTAATGTGACCACCTCTTGTTTACAATGGCATTTTCTCTAGAAATGATACAACCTGCAAAATACACTTATTCTTTATAATAACAAATTATGCTTCCTCAACCCAAGGATTGGCATAGTTGATTGGGGTGCTGCGGGAGTTCTAGTTCGAGAATTAGAGGACGCCCGTTTGAATCTCAAATACAATCGCCTAAATAGGTCAAAGGTCTGGGCTTAACCTATTCAACTTGCAGGATATTTAGTGGGCTTCTTGGTAGACAGGTCTCTACAACCATGCTCTTATATTACAGAAAATTAAAGTAAAAGATACTTACTTTAGGATAATGTTAATATTATGTGGCAATTTTTTTTAAATTCACTTCTTCCTCATAAACTAGATAGCTATTATGCAAAAGGTCTTCATCAATTTGATCACAAGGAGAACGTCCCTCATGAATTAATTAGTCATACCATTTTTTGGGGTTAGTTATTAGTCATTAAAATTTTAAATTAGAGTATTAAATATATAGATTTATGAGCAATTTGACGTGCTAACCCAACAATTATGGTCGGCTAGAAAATTAAGCAACTTCAAAATTTTCTTTTGAAAGGGATGATTATGAGGAGTCATTTGTCAACAGATCCATGAAAATTTGAAACATAATACATCAAAAGTCAAGATCTATTTAATTAATGGTCAACATTAATTAGATACGAGGGTCAAGTTACCCAAGTGTAAAATGTCAATAAGTAGTTTGTTTTCAAAATTTGCTAATCAATATATAAATCAATAAAACGGTCATTTTAGAGCTTTGAAGACAATCAAACGATATTATGATCACAACTAGTAAAAATGTATCAAACAATATATAATTTATGACTTGAATCAAAGGCTTGATATGGTCCATATGAAAACTTTCTGGCTAAGCGGTCGAATCAAAAGGGCGGGGCCCGCAAAGAAGCACACAAGTTCATATTTTCAGAACTCTGTCTATATTTTCTTTGCTATGACATCCTTATTTAAGCCACTGTTTCCAACAAAGCAGCCATGCTTTTATCACCAGAATCCCATGATTGAACCATGCATGCAAAAATGGGGTCGATATGTATTCTTTTGTGCGATAGAGCTTTGTCATTGAAAAACAAGCATGCATGTTGCTCAGGACCAAAAGATGCAATACTTTAACTGGACATTAGATAATGGGGCTATCCTCGAGTCCACCTTTAATAAAGATGTTTTTATAAGAAAAGCTAAAAATACAAAATGCCTTGATTATTCGAGAATGGCTTAGCATAAGGAGCATCACGCCTGGGAGACTTTGGCTAGAATGTGGATTTGATAATTATACTTTTATTCTTTCTACTTTTGCTATCGAAGCATTACGTAAAGAATGATTCCAGCAAAAAAGTTGCCGTGTTTCGACGCTACCCTATCTTCCACTTGTCCAGTGGCTCCATCAATTTATGTTGGATGCTCCACTGAGAAATATTCCTATAGCGAGCCTTCCTTTCCACTATAACCTTTGAAAAATAATTAGGAAGATCTTCTAAAAGTTGCTGTGATAATTTGGTAGGTTTATAAACATTGGGTGGGGCTATTTAGGCACCCAATTTAGCTTAATCACATCCTTTGTAGTAAAACGGCCAAAATGTTCTCGACAGATCCTTTCAAGCATTAAAAGACCTGCGTTTTATTTGAAAAAAAAAGATCTGCCTTTTCCTTTTTCTCTCTCATTTGTTGTCTTGTATCTTTTCATATTGACTGTGGACATGAGGAGAGATTCTGATTTAAAACTTCACACCTCCTCTTCTGATTTCAAAATTCAGTTTGTATGAGAATTTATCTGAAAAACATCTTCAGCCTATTAATCATAAAAATATGGCAAGCATATTCGTGTTTTTAGAATATCAAATTACATTTATGCCTTCATATATCTTTAGCTGTAATTTTTTTTTTTTTTTTAAATATCATGTCCGATACTCTAGTTCTTAGAATCTTCATATTTGAACTTCCATTATTTCACGGAAGAGATTTCCACAAGTTAAATTGGTATGAGATTTGATTTTGATGAGTTCATATCTTAGTGAACTCACAGATAATTTTCTTTATACAAATAGTTATAGACAATGGTTTTGAGACATTAAATTGGATATATTGTGTTTATAATACTAGAAAATTTGAAAGGTCGTTGGGGTACCAGTTTCGTTTTGAGCATTCTTAATTGGATTTGTGTCACTGCATCCCTATAATTATCTTAAGAATAAAAGTTGTTAAATAGAAATCTTAATATGATAAATGGGAAAATTTACTAGCTAACCAGTTGAATCAACAGGACAGGGCTTACAAAGAAGCACACAAGTGCATACTTTGAATTGACAAAACTTGTTTTTTACGAATCTCAAGCAAGAAGGAAAAGGAAAAATGGAAAGAGCTCGACAAACAAAAAAGCACAATCACTGGTTTGGATTTGATAATGCTTATTCCTTACGTATGGAATGATTCCAGCGCTTTAATACTATATCGTTGGATTGCTATTACTAAATCTAAACCGTTGATTATCAACTTTTCCAGCAAAAGGTTGCTGTGTTTCGACGCTTCCCTTCCTTCAACCCCTTCTTTAGTGGCTCCATCAATTTGTCTTTTGACTCTTTTATTTGGTAATTCTTATTCTTTCATCCACTCGGTAAGATCCCAAGTGTAATTCATCAAAGGTATATATCGAATTCAAGTACACGAATGCTATCTATATCTTGTCTCGTGTTCTTGTGTATTGACAAATTGATGTGGTAAGTGGTTGAATACAGGAAGGACTAGTTAAGTTTATAGTCTTTTTATATGGCGGAACAGAAAATTTTAATTATTGCTAAATATAAGTACTTGGTATTTATTTGCAATTTTTATAAGTAAAAGAGTGGAAAAGGGCAACTGGTGTCAACCAACCGCCAGGCATTATTATAGTCCAAAAATATGGTAATGAGGAGCGTTCCAAACTTCACCGTTGGAACCAAAACAATATATATGTAAGAAAGCATTATTTTGGTTCCTTGTTTCAGTTAACACTATTTGTGAATGAAACTGTGAATGTAAGGACTTACTAGGGAGTTAGGAAATCAATTGGAAAGAATGTTGGTGGCACAAATCCTAAATTGAAAGATCAAAATGATAGGGCGCTGCCACTTACAATTTCTATGCTTCATTGTACTTATATCAATAGCCTATAGGGAGGTCTCGTTGTGTTTTGTTATAAGACGTCTATTAAGTTGAATGTTTTGAAAAGCCACAACATAAAATTGAAGTGACAAACCGATAAAATGTTGCACTAGAAACACATTCGAGTGATCAAAGTTCATTTTTGTTGGTTTGTGCAGGTTTCTGTGCTTCTCACTCGATAAAATGTTGCACTAGAAACCCATTCGAGTGATCAGAGTTCATTTTTGTTGGTTTGTGCAGGTTTCTGTGCTTCTCACTCGGAGTAATTTCGACATCAACACTGCAATTCTAACAGTTGATTGGAAGAAAATGATAACATGATCATGGCATTAGAAAAAGAATATCAAACATTGTCTGACTTGATATGAATTGAAGTTTCAATATGGTAAATAGGAAAAGTTACAAGTAGTTGAATCAAAAGGATAGGAGCATGCACGAAAGCACACAAGTGAATACAAAGATTTGGAATCGATAACATGTGTTCCTTATGCAATTCAAAGAAAAAAGTTGAAAAAAGAAAAGGTTGAATAGCCTTAACATTCATAACTCCTATTCTTTATTTTATTTTCTGTTACATCCTTATTAGAGTCACTCACTATTTCGAAGAAAGCAGCCACACATTATCACTAGAATCTCACGATTGAACCATGCATGCCAAAATGGGGTCGATCTGTATTCTTTTGTGCAATAAAGCTCTGTCATTGAAAAAAAAAAAAAGCAATGCACATTGTTCAAGACCAGAAGATCTAATAAATTAACTAGACATAAGATAATGGGGGTATCCCCATTCTCCCTGAATCCACCTTTAATAAAGATATTTGATAAGAAAAGTCAAAGAGACAAAAGCCTTGATTATTCGAGAACGGTTTAGCGTAAGTAGCATCATGCTCAAAACACTTTCGCTATAATGTGGATTTGATAATTTTACTTTTGTTCTTTCTAGTTTTGCCATTACCCATAAATAAAGAATGATTCCAGCAAAAAGTTGCTTGTGTTTCGACGCTACTCTTCCTTCATCCACTTTTCTAGTGGCTCCATCAATTTATCTTAGATGCTTCACTCAGAAATATTTATCTAGTGAGCCCTTCCTTTCTACCCTAACCTTTGAAACTCAGTTCGGAGGATCTTTTAAAGTTGTCGTGATAACTTGGCTATTTAGGCACCCAATTTAGCTTAAATCACATCCTTTGTGGTAAAATGGCCAAAATGTCCTCGACACATCCTTTCAAGCATTAATAGACCTGCGTTTTATTTGAAAAGTAAAATAAATCTGCCTTTTCCATTTTCTCTCTCGTTTATTGTCTTGTATCTTTTCATATTTACTCTGGCTACGAGGAGATATTCATATTTGAATCTTCACACCTACCGTTCTGATTTCAAAAACTTAGTTTTTATAAGAATTAATCTAAAAAACATCTTCAGCCTATTAATCATCAAAAAATGGCCGGCACATGCATGTTCCAGAATATCAAATTACATTTATTCCTATACAGATCTTTAGCTATATATATATATATATATATTTAAATATCATGTCTGAAGCTCCAGTTCTTAGATCCTTCATTTCAACTCCCATTATTTCGTGGAGGAAATTTCCACAAGTTAAATTGGTATGACATTTGATTTAGATGAGTTCATATGTTAGTGAACCTAAAGAAAATTTTCTTTATTCAAATGGTTATAGACAATCGTTTTGAGACATTAAATTGGATATTTGTGTTTATAATGCTAGAAAATTCGAAAGATTGTTGGGGTACGAGTTTTGTTTTGAGCATTTTTAATCGGATTGTCTCAATGCATCCCTATGATTATATTAAAAATAAAAGTTGTTAAATAGAAATCGTAATATGATAAATACGAAAATTTACTAGCTAAGCAGTTGAATCAGAAGGACAGGACTTGCAAAGAAGCACGCAAGCGCATGCTAAGATTTGGATTTGACAATGCTTGTTTATTACGAATGTCAAGCAAAAAGGAGAAGGAAAAAAAGGGAAAGAGCTTGACAAACAAAAAAGCACAATCACTGGTTAGGATTTGATAATGCTTATTCCTAACATACGAAATGATCCCAGCGCTTTAATACTATGTCGTTGGATTGCTATTACTAAATCTCAACCGTTGATTATCAACTTTTCCAGCAAAAGGTTACTGTATTTCGATGCTCCCCTTCCTTCATCCCCTTCTTTAGTGGCTCCATCATTTTGTCTTTTGACTCCGTTATTTGGTAATTCTTATTCTTTCATCCACTTGGTAAGATCCCAAGTGGAATTCATCGAAGGCATATTTTGAATTCAAGTACACGAATGCTATCCATATCTGATCGTGTTCTTGTATATTGACAAGTTGATGCGGTTAGTGGTTGAGTGCAAGAAGGATAGAAAAGTTTAGTCTTTCTATATGGCGGAACAGAAAATTTTAATTAGCTCTAAATATGAGTACTTGGTATTTATTTACAATTTTAATATGTAAAAGAGTGGGAAAGGGCAACTGGTGTCAACCAACCCCCAGGCATTACTATAGTCCAAAATATGGTAATGAGGAGCGCTCCAAACTTCACCGTTGGAATCAAAACCATATATATGAAAGAAAGCATTTTTTGAATTCCTTGTTTCAGTTAACATTATTTGTAAATGAAACCATGAAGATAAGGACTTACTAGGGACTTAAGAAAGCAGGCACAAATCCTAAATCGAAAGACCAAAATGATAGGGCGCAGCCACTTACAGTTTCTATACTTCGTTGTACTTAAACCAACAGGGAGGTCTTGTTGTGTTTTGTTAGGAAGATCTCTAAGAAGGTGAATGATTTCAAAAGCCACGACACTAAAATTGAAGTGACAAACAGATAAAAAGTTGCACTTGAAACCACATTCGAGTGATCAAAGCTCATTTTTGTTGGTTTGTGCAGGTTTTCGTGCTTCTCACTCAGAGTAATTTTGACATCAACACTGCAATCCTAACAATCAATTGAAGAAAATGATAACATGATCATGCCATTAGAAAAAGAATACCAAACATTGTCTAATTTCTGATACGAGTTGAAGTTTCAATGCATCAAATGGGAAAAGTTACCAGTTAAGCAGTTGAATCAAAAGGACAGGGCCTGCAGAACAGCACACAAGTCAATACGAAGACTTAGATTTGATAACACGTGTTGCTTAAGTAACTCAAAGCAAAAAGGAGATAAAACGAAACGGTGAAGAGCCAACATTCAGAACTCTTAGTCTACATTTTCTTTTTCTATGACATCCTTATTAAAGTCACTATTTCCAGGAAAGCAACCATGCATTGTCACTAGAATCCCATGATTAAACCATGCTTGTAAAAATGGGGTTGTTCTGTATTTTTTTGTTTGACAGAACTCTGTTATTGGGAAAAAAAAAACAAGCAATGCACATTGCTCGGGACTTTAACTAGACATTAGATAATGGGGTGTCACCACTCCCTCTTGAGTCCACCTTTACTAAAGATGTTTTATAAGAAAAGCCAAAAAGACAAAAGCGTTCATTATTCGAGAATGGCTTAGCATAAGGAGCGTCGCACCCGAGTGACTTTTGCTTTTTCTACTTTTGCCATGGAACCAATACGTAAAGAATGTTTCCAGCAAAATAGTTGCTGTGTTTCGACGCTACTCTTCCTTCATCCACCTTTCTAGTGGCTCATCAGTTTGTCTTGGAGCTCCACTGAGAAATATTCCTCTAGTGAGCCTTCCTTTCCACTATGGCCTGCGAGGCTGGACCCTTGCCAAATCTGGAGAAGTTGTGCCTCACTTGCCCAGCGTGAGGCCGCCCTTGTGGCCATTGGCAAGGTCAGCCTCCACCTTGCCAGCCCTCGCCTCTTGTTGGTTGCCCAGTTGACGATTGGCTGGAGGCAGGAGGAGGAGGAGAGGGAAAAAAGAAAAGAAAAAGGAAATGAAAAAGAAAAAATATATATAAATAATTTGAAATCTTATTAAAATATCATTAAAAATTGTTCACACCGGCTATGCCACATTAGCCTACCGGCGTTCATGTTAGCAATATCCAATCAAAATTCACTGGAAGGATTGAATTGACATTAGGTCAAAAGTTTAAGGACTAAATTGATACTAAATCAAAAGTTTAAGACTAAATTGGTACCAATAAAAGGTTTATGATTATATTGGTACCACTCCCCAGACATTTCAGGTTAAGAAGATGTGTTACAAAGTCAAAAGGTTTATGACTAAATTGGTATCACTGCAAAATGTTTATAACTTTTTTGACACTTTCCCAAAAGTTGTTGAGGGATTACTGGCCAACCACAAAGAGGTCTTTGGTTTTTTTTTTGGATGCGATGTGAAAATAAGATTTTATGCGCGATACTTTGTTGGGCTTGTTCCAAATTTGTCGCTATATAGTATTTCCTTATGAGACCACAAAGAATAAAATGCTGAATACCCAACCTCTTTTGTTTTCCATTTTCACCTACAATATCTCTCTGTGTGGAAAGGGAGTCCAAATGTGATTATGTTTATCATTGTGTTTGTTGGGTGTAAATTTTTTTTTTTTTGAGAAATTAAACTTCTTGACACAAAATTATGTACTAACTTCACATAGAAAATCAATGTGAAGATCTAGATCGATAGCTATATAAAAAAGTCTCTGTAGGAGAAAACTCTGAGTTTGTTTATGTTACCATTGTTTTTGTTGGGTGTAATTTTTCTGTTTGAGAAATTGTTTTTTTACACAAAGAAAATATATGCACTAACCTCCTATAAAAATCAATGTGAGAATCTATATTTATAATTTTATAATTATAGTTTCCTCCCTGGCTGCATCTAAGACTGACACCAAGCATTCTAGATGACCAGAATTTAGAAAGGACTTCTCCTTATTCCTAGAATTGGATTTGCTACATTCTCGAGTGAAAAAGGTGCCCACCTAGGCTCCACTTAAGCTAATGTTATGCATTACTGACTAGATAGATTATTCACATACGATAATATTTTTATGTGCATTAATTTTTTTATTAACTAGATAAAAGGTTCTACTCAACCAAATTACAAGGAATATATGCCTCATGACTTTAATTGTTTTTACTTAGTCAAAATATTTTCAAACGGCTATAATGCATCTACATAATTGGGGGTAAATTGACCTTTGCAACCTATCAATTATGATGGGCATGTTTGTCATGTGAGACCAATAAACGCATAGAATTTTAGCCAGCTAACATTCAACTATCTCCGAGGCTAATATTATGAATATCTTTCATTTAATACTATTACTTTGACATTATACTTATTTAGCATTCATTGTCATTTTCTTAAAAAGTGAAATGCAAAATTCACTCACTCGTTACAATAAAACGTTATGCTTGCTTAACCCCAAGATTAGCGTCGTTGATTGGGGAGTTGCGAGATTTTCAGCTCGGAATTGGGGAATCACCCGTTTTGTCCACAAGTTGCGTGCGAGCTGTTCTGGTTAGTGTCACCCTGAGCTCAACCTCCACATCGGTGCTTTTAGATTATAAAAAAAAAGAAAAAAGAAAAAAAAGAAGCTTAATTTATATGGTAATTTTTTTTATTATGTTCCCTTATTCCTCATAAAAATAGGTAGTTATTATGCAAAATAAAAATAGGTAGTTATTATGCAAAAGATCTTTATCAACAAGACTACAAAGAGAATGTCCCTTGTGACTTTAATTAGTCATAACATCTTTCTTTTGGAAATTAGTCGGAACCTTTTCAAATAGTCATAATAAATACACTGATTGAGGAGTAATTTGACATATTCTAATCTAACACTTATGGTTGGCCCCCAAAAAAAAAAAAAAAAAAAAAAAAAAAAAAAAAATTAAACGGCTTCAATTTTTCCCTGTGAACTGAGTTTTTCGTTTTCACTTGAAGGATTGATTTGAGGGGCTTTCTGTTAAGAAATCTGTGAAAGTTAGGAAGATGATACATGAGAACTCGAGACATCTTTTCACCAAAGGGCCAACATTAATTGGATATTTGTGCTTTACCAGCGAAGGAAAGGATGGAGACTTAAACATTGTGATGGTCACAGATCAAGTCAAGGAACGATGAAATGGGGTCATCCATTTCCATTACTCCATTGTTCGCAAGTCCACAATGGTGGCTTGATAGAGGCGACCGACAGCGAACTGACTTTTATAGTAAATCGTTGGATCTCCAGTACTGAATCTCAGCCTTTGATTCCTCATACTTTTCTGTACTCAAATATCTTCACCGCCTCTGTCTCTCATCATTCTTGCTGTGTCTTGCTCTGTCTTCTCCTCCTCAGAACCATTCTTCTGACTCTTCCTCTTCTTCTTCACTGTCTTCTCCTCCTCAGAACCATTCTTCTTCCTCGTCCTCTTCTTCTTCACTGTCTGCTGCCCTTTTTATCATTCTCTCTCTCTCTCTCTCTGTGTCTCTCTCTCCCTCTCTGTTTCTCACTCTTTCTTTCTCGGAAAAAAATTAAAGGAAAATGTCGATCGATTCTGCTATTCCTGTTGCATGGGATGTCTTGAAGTGCGTACTTACTCCCATCAAGCGTCAATTCAGATTCGTGATGTCCTCCAGGAGTTACGCCCTGGATCTTAACAAGGAAGTTCAGAATCTGGAGAGCGAGTCTGAGAGGGTTCACGTTGCTGCGGAAGTGGCCAGAAACAATCTTCGAAATTTCTACAATGAGTTCACGGAGTGGGAGGCAAGTGCTGAGAAGGCCTTGAAGGAGGCGCGAGACATGTTGGGCAACTTTGAAAAAGATAGCAAGACTTGCTGCTACGGGACTTTTCCCGACCCCAAATGTCGCTATCAATTCAGCAGGAAGGCCGAGGGCAAGATCGAGGTCATTAAGCAACTCGCTCAAAAATGCAGCGGATTCAAGGGATTGAACGACATCTCCTTTTGTGATCCAGCTCCGGGAAATATCGCTGCTCCGAGTCCCGCCAGGAGCGAAGGCAAAGATGTCGTCCAGTGGGCCACCGTGACAGCCTCCGCTTCTTCTGCCTCGACTTCAATTAAGCTTAGGGACGATGAAGTCTTCGAATCCAGAGCTTCGATCATACGGGATATCATGGTCGCTCTTGCCGATAACAGCAGAAGTGTGATTGGGGTTTACGGGATGGCTGGCGTGGGCAAGTCCACCCTTTTGGCAGATGTCGAAAGGAGAATAAGGGAAGACAAGTCGTTTGATCTGGTCGGTAAGGTTGAGGTGTCGGAAAATCCGGACATCAAGAGGATTCAAGGAGAGATTGCGCATGCGTTAGGCTTGGACATAAAGGACAAAGAGTATGTCAACGTGCGAGCGGATCTTCTGCGCAGTAGGTTGGAAAATGAGGAGAGGATGAAAGAGGAAAATAATGAGACGAGGAAGAAAAAGAAGGTCCTCATAATACTGGACAACCTGTGGGAGGCGCTCGACTTGAAATCAGTCGGCATTCCTTGCGGACATGATAACAAAGTCAGAGGATGCAAATTATTGTTGACATCAAGAAATGGAGATGTCTTGCAAACGGAAATGGGTTGCGACGACACCTTTCACCTTGGTGGGCTGCAAGAGGAAGAGGCAAGAAGATTATTTGAGAGGTATGTGGGAGACAAAGTTCGCAATGTCGAGTTCAAACCCTTGGTGGATGAAGCACTCCACAAATGTGCAGGTTTACCTTTCTTAATTGTCCAAATGGCAAAACATCTTAAACACGCTAATTTATCCGGATGGAAGAATGTTTTAAAACAACTCAAGTTGTCTAAGAACGAGGGAATTGGTGAGAAAATAAATAAGATGCTGCAATTGAGTTATGACCATTTAAAAGGCGATGATGTGAAATCATTGTTACAACTCTGTGTTGTCTGTGGCGCCTCTAATCCCTCTCTCGAAAACTTGGTGAGGTATGGTGTGGGTTTGGGGTTATTTCGAGAGGATAACATGGAAGAAGCTAGAGATAGTTTGACATCGTTGATCAATATTCTTCAAGCCTACTCCTTTTTTTTAGAGGATGGAGATGCTTGTAGTATCAAGATACATGACTTGGTTCGTGAGTTTGTTGCCTCGGTTGCTTCAAGAGATCACCCTTTTCTAGTGTTAAAAGATAAAGATAAGTTTGTAACAGAGTGGTCGAAGGACAAGCTCAAAAGCTGTTGGGCAATATGCTTTCCTAACACTGACATGAAGGAGCTACCTGAAGAATTAGATTGCCCTGAATTGCAGATCTTTTTGTTGTTCGCGAACAATGAATCTCTTATTGTTCCAAATTCATATTTCAACTCTATGAGAAAACTTGTGGTCTTAAATCTTAAGGGGATACGTCTCACTCATTCGCCTCCGTCATTTCAACTCATGGAGAACTTACACACTTTATGTCTTGATGGTTGTCTATTAGAGGATGTAGCTAGTCTTGGCAACTTAAAAGGGCTACAAATTCTCAGCTTCGTGAACTCCAAAATTCACCAATTGCCAAAAGAAATTGGGCAGCTAGCAGAGTTAAGGCTATTAGATTTGAACCATTGTTCACAGCTTCGGGTAATTAAACCAGGTGTGCTTGGAAGCTTGATCAAATTGGAGGAGTTATATATGGAGAATAGTTTTGATGAATGGAATGCTGTGAAGCAAACTCCACCAACTAATGCTAGTCTTATTGAGTTGAATAACATGAAGAATTTGTACACTTTGCATTTATCCATTCCCGATCCAAATGCCTTGCCAGAGGATCTAAACGTTGAGAAATTAACCAAGTATAAAATCCAAATAGGTAATGCAAAGGGTTGGTCAAGCGAGTTCAAAGGGTCAAAGGTGTTGAAGCTCAAGTTGGATCCAATGAACGACATTCTTCAGAAAGGATGTGTACAAACCACCTTAGACAGAAGCGATGATCTATATTTGGACGGGCTGAATGGAATTGAGCAAAGTATTTCCGAGTTATTCCTAGAAGGTTTTCCAACATTAAAGCATCTACACATCAAGAATAATCTCTTTGTCCGTTACATCCTCGGATGGCATTCCCAAACTGCTTTTAAGACGTTGGAGTCATTATGTCTTGAGAATCTCGTCAGCTTCGAGAAAATATGCCACAGTATCTCCTCCAAGCCCTTCGGTACATTAAAAGTAGCACGAGTCGTAGGGTGTCACAAGATGGAAGTTTTGTTTCCTCTTTCATTACTAAGAGAACTTCCACAGTTAGAAGAGATCAGAGTTGTCGATTGCAACTTAATGCGAGAGATTGTAGAAGTTGACGATTGTGGGGAAATTGAGTTGCATAATTTGCGTGTATTGGAATTGCGTGACTTGCCAAGTATCAAGAACTTTTTCACCACCAAAACAGCTCCTTTGGGTGGTATATCAAATGACCAAGTTGGTAGTCAAATTGTATTCTTCAATGGACAACAGGTAACTTTTTATCAAAAGAATGTAGTATTTTTTTTTAATCTTTCCTTCCTTTGTTAATTAGATGTCACATAGATTATGATGCATATTCTTTTGTTGAATTCAGTTCATTTTCTTCCTATTTTCTTTATCCATTCGTGCCTCCTTCTAATTAGATAAAGCCATCTTCCGTTTCTCTTCTCTTTTGAGATGGTTGCGTTTTTTATCCTCATTTTTGTATGTTTGTTTTGGAAAATTTATTTTATTTTAACACATTCAAAGGCCAAAGGATGATTTGACTAAAATAAATACAGAAGAATTGCGACTTTTCAGTTAAAAAACATGAAGGTTTGACATCCGCAATAATATAAAAGTTGAAGTGATATATGTGATAATTAGAAGTTTAGGAGTACAGGTCATAGGGCGTTGTGTGTAATTTCTCTTTAATTTTTATTTTCTTGACATAAATGATTACTCTATTGATGTAATTAGCATGATTGAAGAATGAGGAAAAAAATATGAGTGTTGCAATTAAATAGTGAAATAATGAAGAAAGAGACAAGGGGACGGGCAATAAATAACGGGTGGCTTGTTGAGAGAGGAGTTGTAATATTGCCAAACATGCATAATGGAAAAAAAGTTAGGAGGCTTCGTAAAAACTATTTTTCAAAAAAAAATATTTTTATTATTTTATATTGTTTGTTTACTTAGATAAATGTGACAATGAAAAATATTTTCTTATTCAACGGAAAACATGTGCTTCAATTTAAGAAAATAATTTCTTCTTTGAAAAACTAGAAAACTTTTTCCAAAATCTAACTAGGTATTAGTGCCTAGATCTGAAACTTTACACTTAGGCATAGAAACCTAAACGCCAGTTTGGGTCCTTGGCATTCAGGATTAGGTCTCCCAGTGCCCGGGCTTAGGTCCATGAGGCCGAGCTGACCTTGGCGCCCTAGCACCGACACTTAGGTCCATCAAGGTTGAGCCCGATGCCCAGGCACTTGAGCGTGCTTGAGTCCCCAATGCTTGAGCTTTGGTCCCCAACAATTAGACTCTGGTTCATAAAGGCTGTGCGTGAATCCTCGGCGTTCGAGCTTGGGTCCTTATTTAATGAAAAATTTGTTCTTATAAAAAAATTGAAAAGAAATTCGAATTTTTAATTATTATTACTTTTAATTTTTTTGTTATATTTTTAATTTTTAATTTTTAATTTTTTCTTTTTTTCTTTTTCCTTGGTTGGCCACGGGGATGACCGGCAACAGGCCAAAGGCGAGAGGCGAGCTTGCCTGGGGTTAATCGTTGGCCGTTGTTGTGGCTGGTGACCAACCAAAGAAGAAGGAAAGAGATAAACAAATAAATGATATAAAAAATTAAAATTTCATTTAAAAAAGAAAAAAGAAAAAATAATAATAGAAAATCATTAAAAGAAGTGCACCAAGGAAAATCAAATTAGATTTTCCATACAAAATTTCAGAAAGTAATTTTTAGTTCATTTTTGGCAAACATAAAAAATATTGCTATTTTTTTTAGAAATGATTTTCTGAAAAATATTTTTCAGAAATGTCATATTTTCATATGTAGCTCTAAGATTGCTAATGGCAATATGTTTAATTATATGTACTGATGTAGTCAACATAAAAGAAAGACATAGATATTCTTGTGGAGAAAGTGTCATAGGAGTTGTAACATTTTAGTCGTGAGTCGTTTGAGTCCTAAATATTTTATTTTGGCTGAGTCCCCGACATTTCGCAATACATGCAAATCAAGTTATAATGTTAATGTCGATGATAGATTTCATCCTCAGAAATCATACCATTCTCTTTTTTCATGAAATTAAGTATGACTCTGACCTAAATAAAGGGATAATGTAAATATATATGGACCATAATTGAGTGCATACTTGATTATCATAATTTACTCATAAATAACTCAAAAATTTTATGCGAAGCGGTAAAAGATCAATTTTAATATTTTCTAGCTTTGTCTAGATAAAAGCTTGGGTTTAATTTTATTAATTAATTCTCTTAATCAAGTTGTTTGCTCATTTCTAAACAACTTCATGTGCTTCGTTCCTTCATTATGGTCAAAATCATGCTTCCAATTTGTTGAAATTTTAAAATGAAACAATTTGTAGACGAATGCTCAAAATCTTGATTTAGTTGAGGCTCAAGCATATGAAATAGCAATCGAGATATAGTAGGTTGTAACATTCATACTATAAACAATTAATAATTCTGTATAATAAATCTTTATCACCCTGGAATCTGACTTAGAGAACTGTCTGAGATAATTTCCTGACAAGAAAGAAAAGTTAGTATAGTAAGGATTGCCCTTTCATAAAGAAAGGGCACAGCTATCTTGTACAGCAAAAATTGCTGCTGGAAGAGCCTTTTAGTTGACTAGAGAAAATTGCCCTCTTATAATGGGCAGCGATCGTCACCCACATTGATGGTGGGGCTTAAGACTTAGGCAATACGTTAGTTTCCCCATCAATAAAAAAAGAGTCGTGGAAATTAAGTTGTGGGTCCGACAAAGTAGTGTGCCTGAGTATCTTCGCAAGGAGAGAGCTTGCTTTCAAAGACAATGGAGGAGCTAGATTGGTCCCAAAGAGGTCATGAGGCCTTTAACTTTCTAGGGATCTAAATCTTCATTGAAGAATTACTCTCGCGTAAATACTTCAATACTTCATTCTTATATTTATGCTTACAATCCAGATCTGCAAATATACGTGGGATTATAATGACATACCTCTTTTAACTGTAACAAAACTCTCCGACATGGTAAAGAGGTAGCAGCCAACGACAGTAGGAGTTTGAAGGTTGGTTTGTCGGGGATGATGATAGTCCAATGAACGAAACACAGAGAAGTTCAACTTGCTGTATAGGTGGGAGCGACGGGTGGGCCCGAGGTAGATGGGAGATTGCGAGCAGCTTTGCAGACGCAGAATTTTCTCCTTCTGTTTTTTTTTTTTTTTTGGTCAGAAGGATTTTCTCAAGTTAAGGCAGTGAACTTTTGAAAATGAAGAATTGCTCTTTACAAAAAAAACAAAAGAAAAGACAAGAAAAATAAAGCTTTCCATTCTAATAAAGGACAACAGCGTTCCTTCACCTAAAAAGTTGTGGTTTTACACATTTTGGCTGCGGATTTAGACTCATCCTTAAGGAAATTACCACAAGGACAATTAATAGGACAGGTAGATCAGCTGATAGACCTTAAATGAATGTCCGATGTAATTTACTAAGGATAGGAAGAAAAAAGTTCATGATAATCTCAATTTGTTTTATTATTTCTCACGGAAAGCTGAGGTCAATGGAAATTTCACACTTACAAGAACTTAGAGGTAACGTGCTGTCCCTAAAGATAGATTACTGTCTTTAACAAGGACTTCAAGGAAATTTACAATGCTTCAGTTAATTACTAAACACAATAACTTCATGACAATTTGGGTTAACCTGCTTTGTTATTGGTTACTCACTAAGTGGTAGCATTCTATGTTGCTATCTCTATAGTTAAACCAAAGGATTTGCAACAAAGGGTTGTACTAACTATATAGAGATACGGTCGAGAGTTGGATGACTTTAGGCAAATTATGCTTAGAGGTATAGTTACTAATAATTGTAATTAGAAGTTATGACCTGTTGAGGAAAATTACACTAATGTTGAGTACTTAGTGATGCCTTCGTAGCATTACAAAGTATGAAAGGAAATTTGAGTATGTATTGTTTCCAGCCTACTATGCAACCGTTGTCCACGACGCGCATGAATGGCTGAACCGTATCGTCTCCTCTCTCTCTCTCCATCCATCAAGAAGTTGTTCAACGTCATGAGAGTGCCTACATCTTCTTTCTCTCCTTCTCCCGGCCCGTTGAAGGATTGAGGGCCAGATCCGCTTGCCTCCGCCATTGCAACACTCATCCGCCACCACCATGACTGGCCACCACTCAATTCCATCGATGTCGCCACCAACAGCTCGCGGATTCAACCCTTGTGTTCATTCATCTACTTGCAAAGCGGTGCAAATTCTCTTTGCCCGCAATTGCCGTTCGTAGCAGGCACGGCCAACGAATTTGACTCTAGCACTTGGTTGCGTCTTCATGAGGTTTAGAGAGAGAGAGAGCACGAGTTCGGCAAAAAGGAAAAAAGAAAGAGAAATTAATGTGAGAGAGAGAGAGAGAGAGAGAGAGAGAGAGAGAACCTGGCTCGTGACTATTTGTGCGAGCTGCAGACAATGGTTGTAAGGATCATAGGGGATGATCCATGCCCCTGGAAGTTAATATTTAATGATAGGAGGAAGTACGTGGCTATAATGAAGTACTAATTATTATCATATGTTGATCCCTATCCACCAAAATTTCAACTTCTGATTCTGCAAATGAATAATCATTGAGTCCTCTTTCCGGACAACACATACAAAGAAACCCACCAATAGTTAAGTAATTAGTGAACCTATGATTGCAATCCTGCCTTATTGAGATAGTCATTCACTTGTTGGAATGAGTAATTTTCCTTTGGCAGTAAGTTGTCCATGCTTTTCGTAATCACAGCCATTCTATATTTTTTACTTTTATTTTCATGGCAGTAATCTCCACTTGTGAGATACTAATTTACTTTCTAGCAATAATCCTAGTAATTCATCTTCAAAGTAATTAGATACCCTAAAGGGAGTAGTTTACCTTATAGGAAGTAATTTATCTTGAAAGTACTTTTGCTTTATTGGGTCATTAGTTTTTTTTTTTTTTTGTCCTTAGGAATCTTAATGAGAGAAAAAATTTTGATGACTGTAATTCCCCTTATTGTTAGTGAATTGCAAACCAAATCTAATCACGATAACATCCCTTGTTATATTGTAAATAAAAATTTAAGCTCATCGGTTGTCTTTCGGGGTCGTAAAGTGCCCTTTTAGATTGTAAAGTAGCTTTTGTTCATCTCTGATTTTTGTCTATGCAAAAATTATGAATAACTTGCTATAGCACTGATATTTTTGGCCTGTCTTTTGTAATTATATATGCTTATGCTGATGGATCTATCCACCAGGTTTCAATGCCATCCCTGGAGTCCTTGATTATGTCTGGACTTCCCAATCTGAAAGATATATGGAGCGATGAACCTCCACTAGGAGTAAGCAATCTCCAATCTCTAGAGGTTTTGGGGTGCAAATCTCTCTTAAAGGTTATTGACTTCTTGTCTCTAGTAAAGCTACAAAAGTTACACACCTTAAGTATGCAAGATTGCCTTTTGGTGCAAGAGATTTTTGACCTTGTTGGACCAAGTACTGGTGGAAATGTTGAGACCCTCTCTGAGCTAACTAACTTAAATTTATCGGTTATGTCGAGTTTGAGGTGTATATGGAACAAGAATCCTTGTGGAATAGTGAGATTCCATAATTTGAAGAAGCTAGACGTGTTCTGCTGTGAGAAACTCGAGTTTCTATTTCTCTCGTCCATGGTTCAATCTCTCCCTCAACTAGGAGCACTAGAAGTATGGCTTTGCGAGAAGATGGAGACAATTATTATGGAGGAAGAAGGGCGGGGAATGGAAACATCAAAGACTCTAGTATTCCCAATGTTAACCAATATAAGGTTTAGATATATGAACAGTTTGACGTGCTTCTCTCACGAAAAATGTGAGATTTATTTGTTATTTTGATTATTGAAGATTTTCTTGTAGATAAATTCATCCCTCCAATACAAATGGTGACATTTATTTCATCTAATGAAAAATCAATGACAGGTTCCCAAGAAGCTTGGAGACAAGACCATGTCAAATCAAGCTCCATTGCCCTCTTCAATCAAGAGGTACGTGATTAACTTTAAGTCAAAATATCTAATATAACAAAATCTGCTCGATTAAAATAATTGGCATAAATTTTCTATGTTATAGTACTTGGGGAAGTTTACATGCCGTGTATTTCAAGTTGCCACATGGCCCTACAAACAGAGAGCAAGTTTCAATTCACGCCATTCCCTAGAAATCAAGAGTTGGATCAATCACACAAATTATTTAAAAAGTAAATTAAAAAAAAAAAAAAGAGATAGGCATATAAATAATTATTATGCTTACCTACTTAAATAATTGAAATGAACAAATAAATAGTTATACCGAAGACAAAGCATGGTCAAAATAAAAATTAAGTTAGTTACAAAGCCTACTTTGTTTAAGATTGATTACAATCCACATAATCACTGCACCCTAAAATCTGGACAAGTAAAAGTAAAGTTACCTCCCAAATTGTGATTCTAAGTTGAAATGAAGAATTTAAAGTTGATTCACTACATATACCAAAGTTGGATACTTAATCTTCAGTGAGATCAAACGTTAACTCTCAAATTGCAGGGTTAAATTTCATTTCTTTAAAAGTTATGCGCTTCAACCAAACATCCGAAATTTTCCAGCAAATTATCATTATGGCAAACATGTGGCCAATTTTCTGGATGTGCCAGGTTGTCTCCGAATCATCATTTCAGTGGAAACTCTAAAAATATTTATTATAGAGTACTCCTTTAAAAGTCATTCATGAATGTCACTTAGATTGCTATTTGCAAGATGTTGATCTTTCTCCTTGCAAGGGGAACTCTCTTGCAATCTCCACTCAATTTTAAAATAAAACATTGATTGCATAAAAAATCTACCTACGCCATATAACAAAGACAATTAAGATTTTATACTATTACCTAGTCTCTCCGTTTTACATAATGTAAGTTAGGAATTTCGCCTCTTTTTTTCTTCAAAAAGGGCCATTCATATGAGAAGAGACACGATTTAACTAATTATTTACTCTAAAATGCACATCTGTTCTCCATAAATGAAAAAGTTCGCGCTAGCACAATGCATGAGGATGTGCTAATTACCTAGTAAATATAGAAAGACGAATCCTGCAAAGGAGTCTCAGCTTCTGTCAGTAGATAAACAGAGGTTATTCGGAGATGAACGGTGAGCATTCTGGAGCTTCCATGTTGGCGTCTGTTTTTCAAAAGAGCTTGCATGTTTTATTGATTCCTCGAACATGTTCTTACTTGCCCCTCTGCTCTTATCTCTCCGTCGGTGAATAGGATTACTCTAATTTTATCTCCTTCGTAACATCTACTCAATATATAAGTTACCAAATGTGTACTTTCTATTAAACAAATTAATCAGCCGATAATTTGGGTTCATGCGTCATAATTAGGTTTTGCATTTGTGGCATTGGAAACACTATATTTTTGTTAAATATGCTAAAACTTATGCATATAGTTTTTTTTTTCAATTCGTGTCACTTTCAGAATTTGCCATATAGTCGTGTATTAACGCTTTAATTCATGCCATAAATTATCAGTCCTTTCACTCTTCATTTTTTCTATAAAATTCTACAAGTTTTCACTCGCGCGCATGATTGTTATGGGTACTTCGGAACTCAATGGATGGATGAATATGGAGGTAAACTCAAATAGCATTACACCAGTGACATGCTACCCTCCTTTTCTTATAATATGTATATAATTATATATGTCATGTAATAAGGTTAATTATACATATCTCAGTATTCTCGTTAATTTTTTTTTTTTTTTGGTCCATCAGTACACTCGTTTAGAATCAACACTTTTATACTTATTTAAAAGAATCATTAAAACGAGCTAAAAAGAAATTGTAAACATTGGACAGTTTTATCACAACATAGACCCTATTAAAAAGTGGACATCCAGAAAGTAAACGTGGTGGCATTAAGAGAACAAAAGGAAAATAATTAGAAACTCCAATCACAAATACACACGTGGAAGGGAAAGTCAAGGAAATAAAGAAAGGAAAAAAAAATATGAGGGACGAATTACACATAAGTTTGAATGGTGATCAACCTCTATATCTTCGTTTAAATTTTTCTTTTAGGCCCATCAGTACACTCGTTTAGAATCAACACTCTTATACTTATTTAAAAGAATAATTAAAACGAGCTAAAAAGAAATTGTATGGACTGTTTTATCACAACATAGACCCTATTAAAAAGTGAACAGCCAGAAAGTAAACATGGTCGCATTTAGAGAACAAAGGGAAAAAAAAAATTAGAAACTCGAATCACAAATACACACGCGGAAGGAAAAGGAAATAAAGAAGAACAAAAAAAAAACATGAGGACAAATTAATCACATAAATTCGCATGGTAATCGACCTCTATTTCTTCGACCCAAAAAAAAAAAAAAAACTCCATGTCCAAGTCCTAGAATGAGCTTCAATATAGCAATTCCTTAATTAGAAATTCTATTCCCATCCCATTGACTTTAAATTATATAGGGTGATGATTTAGTCCACAATATTCATTTCATGTTTCCATTGAGGTGGAGAGTTTGTAGGTAAGTTCTTCTTACTATTTTTATCCTTTTATTTTTGCGTATTAGAGTTGATAGGCGATCTTTATGATGAATTTTGTTTTCATATATCCTTTATCAATATTGGAAAATAAAATCTTGCCATTGTTCTTTTTGTCAATGTTAAAACTAAAATTAAAAGTTTGATTTCGCATTTGACCATCCAAGAGAAATTATTCAAAGATAATATGTCCATAATTATTGTTGCAGCCAAATTATCAAGATTAGGAAGAAACAGTTTCCCTTTTCAAATGAACGTGAAAATGATGGGTAGTTTTTGGGACTCTTGACCGCCCAAGTCTATGTAATAACTAATAAGTATGTATAACCTTTTATAATTGATCATTTACTTTTACTAAGTACGGAAAATATACATATGGATCATCTTATTATATATATATATATATATATATATATATATATATATATATATATATATTTCGTCTGAAAAATTTATATTTTCTGCCAATGACTTTGAATTTTGATGTGATTTTTTTTATCAAAAGGAAAATTTTCATTTCGCAAGCTAGAGAGTTACATAATTTCAAAACAAAACCAATCCTAAAAAGTTACAAATCGGGCAAATTCACAACGCAAGTAAATCTAATAGATGAATTTACGTGGTACAATCTGCAAGTATTTGATAAATCACTTATGGACTAAATAAAAGAGAAACTCTCTTACATTAAGTTTTGTGCTCAATCCAACTAACTGATGTATTAATGTGCTTTATTTTCAAAATTTTCAAAAAGCAATACGCTTAATGACCCTTATAATTGATAAAAACAATTATTAAATTATTAGGGAAGGCTATCTCCGCTGCCGGTAACACCAGTGACACAGCCTTTGTTACAAGCTTGACTGAGTGGCCCTCAACTGTGGTCCCACCTTCTTCTGTAAAACTGAAAATTCCTTTTCTTTTCTTTTTTTGATGAAATTCAACCTTTGTTCGAAGGTTGCATGTATTCCACATCTCTCTCTTTCCTCTTCCAATTGAATCTAAAAAAGCAGCATGTCTGGGTCGCTGGTTGATTAAACAGAGGTGAGAGAGAGTTCTCGTGAAATTACGTTCTTCATACCAAGAAAAAAATTGAAGAGAAAAAAGTGAGCAGCGTACAAGCACAAGCGTTCAAGGTTGCAAACATGTATAAGTTACAATGTCTTGCTTTGAATTTCCGTAAAAATAATTTCCACAAGGATGGTTGAATATCTATTATAAAGCATGAGCAGGTCATACAAATTGCCGATAGTAATTTTTTGTATTCAATATTCCAAACTAGAGGCCCACCAAAATTGAGGAATATTGTCCTTTTTGTTTTCAAATATTTCTATATGTATATGTGTGTGTGTGTATATATCAAGTATTAGCGCATTGAGAAACGAAAAAATCTGCTTTTTTTTGTCTTATTATTTTGTGGGGTCTGTCCAATCTTTGGTATGACTTTTGCAAGATGAGGATGCCTTCAATAAGTAGGACCCAAAAAAGGAGAACCTTGGAAAAGAACAGGAGATTCGAAGAAACTCTTTGTACCCATGAATGAGATGACCATAATCGATAGAACAAGATTGTGAGGATTTAGCCATTGCTACTTGTACCAGCTATTTCATTTTTAAAAATTGCCACTTATACTAGCTATTTCATTTTTAAACTAGCAAAAATGGCACCCAAATATGTACGTGCAATAATGAAAAATGTAACGACCCACTCCTACAAGGGATGGGAGTGCAACTTCACCTTAAGGTAAGAATGAACCGAATTTCACATCACTTGGGGACTCGCTTGGGGATTGTAAAGTGATATGCCTTATAAGAAGTGGCACCAGTCTTAACTTGCATGATGCCTTTTTTGGGCGACGCCCAGGAGAATAAACCGTGAGGGTGATGGCAATGCAGTTGTCGCCCAAAGCAAAAAATATCATTGTGAGTGGGGTTAGAGGTCAGCTCTTATAAAAAAATACAATAAATACAAGATACAAAGTGTGATACAATTGTTTTACAAAATGAACAAAATTGAAGAGAGGGAAAGATTTGATCTAAGGCTTAATTTGTTTTGAGGAAAATGATTTACTTGGAAAACATTTTTCTAAAAGTAGTCGTTTATATCGCTCACAAAAATAAATGAATGAAAAATATTTTCATCGTCTACGAAATGTATAAACATAAATTATTTATGATAATTAAAACATTTTTCATTAACTAATTTTTTCAAACAATATAAGCGATCATTTTTAGGAAAAAAATGTTCTTCAAATCAATCACTTTCTATAAGAGACTAATGTGAATTTATGATTGTAATATGAACATATCCAAATTCCTATTTTGCCTATCATAAGCAATTTATTTTTGTTTTCATTAGACATTGGCCATGCCTATTGTTTAAACTATGTGGGCCAAAATTTGAAGTTGAAAGTACTGTAGGGTTTACTTAGAGCGATAACTAATGCTCCACTTGCTAACCCATTTCTGAAGGAGAAGTTCTTGAGATGGAATAAAAGTGGGTCACTAATCAAATTAAGCCCTGCAATGCAAATTGTTTTCTAAAGAAAAGACTGGAGAAAGATTCCTCATCCTTTTCAGTAAGAATTTAGAAAACTTTAGATGATTCTATGAAATACTCAAGGGAATTGAAACCATATCGGTATGGAGATTTTGTTACTCCTTTTTCTTTTTCTTTTTATTCTTTTTTTCCCTCTTGTGCAGCTTAATGATCCTCCTCTTCCCTTCGTATATTTACATATTGGAATTTCATGAATTCATAATTTAATTGAATCACCAATTTCATGAGCTAATACCACAGGTTGCATTTCCAAGCTTGGAGACATTAGAAATCGATTCCATGGATAATATCGAGATGATATGGGATAATCAGGTTGCTGTGGATTCTATGCAAAATCTAAAATCGCTTGATGTGGAGGCATGCAATAAGCTAAAGTGTGTATGGAATAGGGAACTCCACTGTCAAGTTAAATTCCAGTACTTACGTTCTATTAGAGTTTCCAACTGCAAGGGCCTCACCACTCTGTTTCCGGCCTCAGTAGCCAGAGATCTAATGCAACTTGAGGAACTGAAGATCGATAAATGTGGCATTGTTGAACTCATTGAGAAGGAAGGACTAATTCCCAAGGTTGTGTTCCCAAGGTTAACCTCCCTCAAGCTTGAGAATCTAACAGAGTTGAAGTGCGTCTACAGAACACATGCTTTACATTGGCCGATGTTGAAGACCTTGGAGGTGCATGGTTGTAACAAATTGGAGATTTTTCCTTCACAACTTGAGAATGAGATGCCACTTTATAAACAGCCTCTTTTCACGGTAGAAAAGGTATGACCCAAGATTATTTGTTTTGCTTCAATGGTAATATTGGAAGTGATGATTAAGATCAGAGCCATGCATCTCATTTAAGTAGCTCTTCATATGAAGATGTAAACTTTACTACTCTCTTTGAATCCATAGAAATATTGCAACATGGAAACATCATGTGTCCTTTAAGTTTTGACTAAATATGCTTGTCGATGTTTGATTTATCAAATGCATACTCGTTGATCCCCCTTTAAAAGAGATTTCGGCCAATTTCGATGGTTGTGGAAACACGTGGCATGTGGTGTGAGCTTACTGCGGCGCAAGCGTGTTCTTAATTTGAACCCTAGAAAGATAACTGATGCTATGAGAACAAAGGAAAGATGGAACCTTTGGTTGACATTAATCACTGAAATCTATGTAGTTGTGGCTACATTTGAGGGGGAAGTTATTTTCATAAGGAATAGATATCTAGAAACAGGAACGTGGGGGTTCACTTAAGTTCAAATAAGGATACAAGTCAAATATGAAAGATCAACTGTTAATTGCATCAAAGCAATTGTATAGCATGAGACTTAACATCTTAAAATGCAGATACTGTGTCCAATATGCATGACTTATACCATAACACAAGAATACTCTTTTAATTAAATTGACTTTAGATTATTATTTGACTGTTTTCTCAGGGTGCATTCCCAAATCTACAAGAGTTAAAATTGGATCTATCCGACCAGATGGAGATATGGCATGAGCATTTATATAATGAGGAATTCTTCAGCAAGCTTAGAGTTCTTGAGTTTCATCATCTCTCGAAGGAATCTACAATGTCCACATGTTGTTTAGTTAAGAGCTTAACCAACTTGGAAAAGTTAGTTGTATGTGAATCTTATCTAGAAGAGCTGAGCATCAATTTGGAAGCCATAGAAGTCCCAAGATATTTTCAACATCTAGAGACCCTTGGTGTGTCATATTGTGATGGGTTATCACTAGAGCTAATATTAACCTTTTCGAGATACTTCCAACATCTGAAAACTCTAGATGTATCACATTGTGTTGGGTTATCAAATATTTTCACACCGATAATAGCTGGAAATTTGGTAGAACTCACAAAATTAAGGATAAGTAATTGTAAAATGTTGATAGAAATCATTTGTGATGAGGGAGATAAGAAGGGGCACGTAGTGGCTTTCAATCAATTGAAGTATATGGAGCTTGATGGTTTGACAAGGTTAAGATGTTTCAGCTCATGCGGATACACCTTGATGTTCCCTCTCTTGGAAGAAGTCACTGTGAATAGATGTCCTAACATGAAGTTTTTCTCTGAGGGACCAATTGAGGTGCCAAAACTAGAGAGAGTACATGTATCAACAGCAACATGGTTTTGGAAGGAAAATCTAGACATCACCATCCGAAATATGTATGAAGAAATGGTATGCATTAGTTATCAAATTTTGTATAATTGGATGGTTTTGATCACCAATAGAGTAATTGCTTTTTGTCACCTAAGAGTTTACATTTAATGATGCATTTTTTTTATAGGCTACGGTTGCTGGAGAAGAGTTTATGTGGCTATCTGAGTTCCCGGAGATGATGGGAAAATGGCATAGCAAACTTAATCCCATCAAGTCATCTTGGCAATTAGAATCACTAGTGGTGGATAAATGTCCGTCATTTATTAATGCTATTCCATCCAAATTGATGCTTGTTTTAGACAATATGAGAAGATTGCAAGTGCGCGATTGTGAGTCACTAGAAGAGATATTCGATCTTGAAGGGCTAGAGGGTGTGGAAAGTGCTCGAGTGCTGCCTCAACTATGGTGTTTGGACTTAGTCAATCTACCGAAGTTGAGGCGATTATGGAACAAAGATCTTCAAGAAATGCTTTGTTTCAAATTTCTATGGAGTCTAACCTTTTACAATTGCAGCAACTTGGGACATGCTTTCACTCCATCAATGGCTGGGTGCCTTGCTAGTCTTCAATGGATGGAAATAAAGGAGTGTGGTGAAATGGAAGGAGTAATTGCAGAGGAAGAAGGGCAGGGAAGTGCGGTGGAGAAGATTACATTCCCGACACTTGGATGGATGAACTTGGAATGCTTGCCCAATTTAACTTGTTTCCTATTGGGGAAGAATCATATGATGGATTGTCCCCGCTTAGAAGAGATGACCATTACCCACTGCCCCAAGATGAGAAGTTTGAGTTGGCAATCTTGGATGGAGATTGACCACAACACTCCTTCACTTTTCACTCCACGGGTTAGTCTTCTTTTTCTTAATCCAATGGTATTAATTTTTAGATCAATTATCCTGTCAAATCGAAGCAATGCTTTTATTTTTTAGATCAATTATCCTATCAGATCGAAGTACCAATGCAATGCTCTTACTAGCAATTTGGAAATAGAATGGTGCTTTGCACGTGTCACATGAAACAATTTTAGTTCCTATGCAATGCAACATCAACTTTATTTATTTATTTATTTTTTTTGCCTCCACATGCCCAAACAAAACTCCTAAATCCTCGACACATGACATCAATCAAGGATATAAGGTATTGGAGGCAAGTGTCAACACCAACTATAATTTCATATTGTAAATCCAATTCACAAATTGGTTACCTATTAGTTTTCAATTGCATCTTCAACTTGAAGCAAATAAGTTTGAGAATTCTTACCTTATACAATGTTGCATTATCGGAAAGAGGGTAGACAATTGAAGACATATATATATATGGAGAAGAAATTGGAAGAATTAGAGAGAGTGGCCTTTTTTAATTG
Organism: Eucalyptus polyanthemos subsp. polyanthemos; assembly: GCA_017140185.1. Classification (NCBI taxonomy): domain Eukaryota; kingdom Viridiplantae; phylum Streptophyta; class Magnoliopsida; order Myrtales; family Myrtaceae; genus Eucalyptus; species Eucalyptus polyanthemos. The sequence continues at coordinate 16,206,652 of CM029463.1, read as the reverse complement.
GAATGCTCAGAGCTTTAATGATCCAATCAACTTTTTATTTCTCAATATTCACCAACGCATTAAAGTAAAATAGTGCATTTATATGTGATCGGCTATTTGGAGATTCCGAAATGTCATCATGGCAACTTTCCAAAAATTAGATGGAGAAGGCGTTGTCAATATTAAATGACAAGAAAGCCCATTAAAAGTCAATGTTCCATGTACTATCGATTATAAATTGAATTAGGAGAGGTTGCCGTCAAAGTAGAATAATAAGGAATATACATGTACACACCATCGTCTAATTTTTGAAAGAACAAAAATCAATTTTCAAATTTATTTTGATTGAATTGATCCAGCGCAAGCTAATATATTTACCAAATTTGTTATAATTTGCATCATTTCTTCAAAATGCAATTAACACATACCAACCGATCAGGTCACTCTTTTCTTTCCCCTCTTGTTTGGCCTTTTTTCTAACAGATTCATTTGCCTAATTACTTCTTCTTTTTTCTTGTTATTTGTGAATAGAAAGTTTCATCATCACATGTATCCGCACATATGTTTACTCTTTAATCACGAGAGTTATTGGCCAACTTAAGTGCAAGCATCTATTAAACTCTCCCTGTTTGTGTCACTAACAAACTCTAGTATTCTCATGATTTGTGATTACCTCTTTGAGGTCATGACTTAATGTAATCACATTCATTATATCATTTTTTCAACATGGCAGATACAGTTTCCTTGCCTTCAATCAATGGTTCTCTCCCATATGGACAACTTAAGGAAAATATGGACCTTCAATCCTCAAGAAACTCTCACTACTAAATATTTGCGGAAAGTGGAGGCTCAAAACTGTAAGAACCTTGAAAATTTGTTTCCGTATTGGGTGGCTACAAGTCTAACCCAACTTAAGGAACTTCGAGTGGAGTCTTGTGGGCTCAAGGAAATAGTCATGAGTGGAGATGACACTCCACACCCTACCACTACTCAATTTCTTATCCCAGAACTGACTTCTTTGGTGCTACATGATATGCCACAACTCAAGAGCTTCTGCTCTGTCATGCCCATTTTGAATTGGCCATTCTTGATGGAATTGCGAGTGACTCACTGTGACAGATTGAACATGTTATCTTTTGCGGCATCCATGAATAAGTGGGATCAAAGAGATGATCAACACGACCTATCAAACCTTGAAGCACACTTCTCGATTGAGAGGGTATAATTACAACTACTCCTCCTCCGTTTCTTCTTTATTCTTTACGTCACCCACTATATTTCATATGCACCGCATAGTCATGTCATGCTATAATACTATAGAAAACAGGAACCCCTCAACTACCACTTCGTCGACAAAAGATATTTCGAATATCTTTAAGAACAATTTTCATTTGTGGACACCCAAAATGTTTTAGTAACATTATCAATGCATCTCATCACCTGAAATTCCAAGGAACGATGGATTTTTGTTGACAAGGACAAGACATTCCTACTAAAGGATGAATTTGGTCATGGCGGTTCTTGATTTGACCATACTAACCTCTACTTCAAAATTCTCTTAAAGTTTTTGATGTGGATCAAAAATGTGAAATTCTTGTGTGACTAAATTGAGAATCTGGCACAGACATTTGGCAATTCTTTTTCAAATCGCACCAGGATGACCATCTTTCTTTTCATGTTTTCTGGGTAAAATGATTTTCATTTATTTGTTTGATCATTCATATGCCAATATAGTTCTTTCCCTTTCTATCTAATCATTATAATATGATCGCACGGCCAAGCCTAATTGGCTGATGGCCATAGTGTAGCGTTTGGTTAAGTTTGCATTTTGTAGTATAACTTTAGAAGCTTGAGACTTGTATGCAGGGCTCTAGAAATCAATGAAATGTAAGGACAATGCCCCTTCCATGGGAGTTAACCGACTTAAGTTTACCATTGAGAGTCCATGATTTGTTGTCAAACATTGTTGAATTTACTTCTCTCATTGTATTGGCAATTTTGTAGGGCATTCCTGCTTTGGAGAGACTTTTATTAGTCAATAAGGATATTCAAATGATACAGAACATAAAATTTTGTGATGACATCTTTGGCAAGCCAAAAGCACTAACATTGGCATGCTTTCATGATGAAAATGTCGTCTTCCCTCCCATATTCCTCCTACAAAGATTTCAAAACCTACAAAGCCTTGAGGTCTTTTGTAGTTCATTTGAAGATATATTCCCTGATGAAGGGCTTGTTGAAGTGGGAAAACATCCTGTGCTTGAAAATTTGAAAGAACTTAAGTTAAGCAAGCTACCCAACCTAAAGCGTGTCTGGGGAGAAGGCTATTTGGTTGCGAAAATTCTTCAGAGTATTAGCATATTTAAGGTGTGGGATTGTCCTAGTTTGACAACATTATTTCCAGTCGTGACATCCTTCCAGAATTTGACGAAGTTAGTGGTGAAGAATTCTTCTGGATTGGTATATCTAGTGACAGTTTCAACAATCACAAATTTGATGCATCTCACTGACATGACTATAATTGGATGTGAAAGAATGAAAGAAGTCGTGGCAAATGATGAAAACAGAGAAAGAAAAGTGATTTCTCTTAGGAAGCTAGAAAGTTTGACCCTCCAACATCTACCAAGCCTAGAATGCTTCTCCTCCACCACAATATGTAACTTCAGGTTCCCATCCTTGGAATATGTTGAGGTGGAAGAGTGCCCAAAAATGAAGATCTTTTTCAATGGTACTCTAAGCACACCAAAACTAGTTAGGGTGAGACTGTTTAGATATGAGTGCGATGGTTATTGCGAAGGTGATCTCAATGCAACCATACAAAAGTTATCAGCATAATAAATGCACACAAAATTGGTAAGATCCAATTAAGGTCATTCTCATTTATTATTATTTTTTTCACTTGCCTCTACTTCTCAAATTTTCCTTCAGCTGAAGCATCATAGGTTCTAAACTTTTCATCTTTGTAACTTGTCTAGTCACTGATAAGGGGAGCGGCAGATGCTTGAAAGTGGCGCGGAAATTTAAAAGTTACCAAGACACAATCAAAGGTGGAGATGAAGAAAATTTATGTTGAAGTAGCAATTCTATTTCCAATTTCTCTCTTTCTCCCTAATAAAGTTGCATTTTTGCAAAGGGACCCCCCACTAGCCCGGGGAGCCCCAGTGGGGGAGCTGCTGGTGATGGATAATAGGTAACGACATGATTTTCTCACCTTTTGCCACCTCAGCATAACTGCCTAGATTGCACGCTCTTCATTTTTCATAACTGAATATCCCCTTTCTTTTATGTCTTCTTCAACTCTCTTCTTGTCCAAACGAATAAGCATGTTAATCCGTTGTGTGTGTGTGTTTTTTTTTTCTTTTCGAGGAACTTTCTTAAAGAGATCGCAAACCTTATGCTTAATGTATAATCGTGTTCTAAATTTTTAAAAAGTGCGATTAAGTCATAAAGGTTTTGAATCAAATGTAGTGAAATCCTTCCCAACAACCACTTGGTCTTCCTGATGATCACTCAACCAAATTTGCTGACATGGCATGTCGGAATCCTGCATCAATTTTCAAATAGGTATTGCTCTCTGGTGATCAGTACCCAAGTAGATTCAAATTAAAGTCTATTAATCACTTACTTAAATAATCACGGATGAATGTTAGAAGCCAGCATTGACATTGAGGGGGGAAGTTCCATAGGAGGACTAGTCGCTCAGCTTTTCAAATTAGAAAAAATGAATGAAATTGAGCAAAATAATCATGAACCTTACCTAAATATTAGCTGATATAACTTATATTTGATCGACTTAAAAGTACTGCACTCACGACTAAGGAATTTCTGAAGGCTAAAGATCTTTGGCTTGTAGCAGGTACTACCAGTGTTTTTCTTCCAATTCTTAGTTACAGGAATTGCTAGTGAGACTCTCCTAATTAATATAATCTACATGCTAATCTGAACTCAACAAAGGAATAAAGATTGACTGGCTCAAACATGATAGATACGACCTGTTGAGTTTGAGTGAATTATCTTTTCTTTTGGCCTAATTATCTCTAACATTTAGAAGAGGTGTTTGGCCTCATGGCATAGTCTGCCGAGGTCCACCAAGCCGCAGGTGCAAATAAGCGGGCCAAGACAAACAATTTTCTTCTTTAGCTCGGTGCTCATTGGTCGAGTCTTCTAACTGGTAGGCTGAATATCTAATGGCGATGGTATACTAATTACACATCACTTTGTAAATGAAATCTATCGATTTTAGCCTCAGTACCTCTAACATTATTCTTGATACAATTTTGATCAACTAACAGATTGTCCATCTTTTCAACCTTTCGATTCCGTATATGCTCTTCTTAATCAGCTTCTTCCAGAATTCTTATTTTATTATATTTTTTTAACTTTTTGGCCCGGAAATGAATTGCTTCTCCAATTAGATGCTTCATTTAATTAAGTCAGCTAATATAAAGCCATGAAACTAGTTTAAGTTCAGACGTTACAACTTACTACAAAAATTATGCTCAGGGGATGACTTCTCGTCACCGGAGAGAAGATGAACAACACCGGAAAAGTTTTGCATTTGAGGCACCTCATTTCTTCAAGATCATACTCTCTCTAAAGGAAGGAGATTGTCTGTGTGTTTGAGCTTGTTAGAATTGATAATATTGAACTCAAAGTCTCCATTTTCAGAAGGAATGTCAAGACTCGGGCATAAGCTCTGGTATGCCTGCAGAAAAATCTCTGCTTCGCAATGTTTTGTTTAGTTAATCAGATCGAAAAAAGCAAAACTTTCTGCTGCAACAGATTGAATGGTGATGTATTTCTTGATTTGTTTTCTGGAGAGTAGTGAACATCGTTACACCTGGACATTGCATCTTTCCAAAATTCCAGGTATGTTATAAGTCGAATTCATGCGGAGCGTGGGATCGATAAAATAAAAGGTTGAAGGCAATCCTCATCTATTGCCTTTATAAGATCACTACAATCTGGAACTCTGTTCCAAACATGACATAGAAATTAATGGACGAACAATTGAAATGCGCTTGATGACGCAATGCAGAAAGCATACCAAACCTTCCTCAGGGGATGTCCCAAATCGCTTCTGGAATAGAAGCAGAGCATGCTCTGGGTTGATCCAAGTCAAATTCATCATCTTCGATGAGGAAGAAGGGTGGGCCTGAAGCAGCAAATTGGACGATTCCGAGTTGCGGCAGACCCTGCACGGAACGAGGCCGCTTGGCTTTTTACTCATGATGATTTCGAGTTGTGATTTGGGGCTTTTTTTTTCGTCAGCAAAAGTCCTAAATTTCGAAACGATCGGGCATTGCAATTGTCAAGTTAGGGGGAAATTCGAAGAGGCGAGTGTCACGGCCAAGAGGTTTCGGTAGCTAAAGGGCCGTATCTTGCCGCGAAGGACCCCGATCGCTAGGATTCCCAACAAGATTTCTTCCGGAACTTTCCAAGGGCAGGCGATATGGTCATTACGACAAATTCTAGAAGTCTCTTGCCATAAGTGTCGATAGTTGGTAGGTTTGGCGGTGCGATCTCATTCACCGTATGAAAAGCCGATCGATGGATGTAATCAGAGAGCCTCTAGTATAAGAAGGAGTGTTTTCCCCCTCATTTATATCCATCCAATCATTTCAATTTATCCAAGGCTCATTTCTTTCCAGAGTTTATTTCTAGGAATTTTCTCTCGCTACGATTCGGGTGAGCGAGTGAGTGTGCGATCGATCGAGCAAGGCTGCCTGAGTCGCCGCACGGTCACGATCTCAATCGATCGGCTCGTGACACAAGGCTTCATAACTAAATTTATGCACGTTGTCAGTCTTAAATCATGGAGAGATCACAGGTGTGATTTTGAAATTTCATTTTCTTAAATTTATGGGCTCATCAGATTACCAATTCTAATAGAAGACAGCGTCCTTTTTTCTTTTTCTTTTTTTTTTTAAAACTATTTGATGTCTATAGAAAAAAAATAACTGTTATTTATAAATCAAGAGGTTGCGATCAGGAGCGTCTAACTTAACTGAATCATTCAGGTGTGCAACAAATTCGAATTGAACCATGCCTTGAAATGAGTTCGGTTCCAATCGATTCGATTTTTCGGTTTTCTTTTTTGAAATATTAAAAGGAGGTTTAAGGAAAAATGAGAGAGATTGTGTGAATTGTTAATCATCTCTGATTCACCTGAACTGAGAAGAAAATACGCAAAAATTCGGCTCAGTTCAACCTTCAATTCGGTTTTCCAGTTCGGTTTTGACACCCCCTTTATCGCGATAAAGATGATTAGTGTGTTAGTAACCCATGAAGCATTGTGTATGCTATTGTAGAATCTAAGAGCACAATAGTAATAGCATGTGGGTATCAAATTGCGCGGTTGGGATTGAGAACTTCAAATTTTTAACTAGAAAATACTAGCATAAATGGACATCTTGTTTGCCTCTTTCTTTAGGGTTAGCTCGTATTTATTCTTTTTTTTCATCATAAATTGGTTTGCAGAACTTCTACTCGGGAGAGTGTTACTTGCGAATTCGTGAAAAGATACATTCAAAAGAACTGAGAAATTACAACTCTTAAGTATTTAGACAGATCGTGGCTAGGGCAGCTCAGGACCTATCAACACGGTTGGCCCGCATTCGTGAGAGAAGCTTGTCTGCATCAAACATCTGTTTGCGCTGAGCTCACACTGGTAGGGACGATCTTGTGTTCAAAGTCTCGATCTTCAGCAATGCTGGTAAGGACCGTTTGAGACAAACATCATTTAGGCCGATTGAGACGAACATCGGAAGTGTCACTTGAGGCTGTCTATCGGCCCTAGTGATAGAGGGCTGAAGACACAAGGTCAGAGGGTTGAAAAAGGCAGTAAAAACCATACTTTAGCAATCTAATGATTTTCAGTTTAAGTATAAATGTCTCCTTGAAGTATCGGAACCTGATAAAGACAATCTTTGTCCAAAAAATATTGGAGTATGGTAGACAAGAAGGAGCAATTCTATCTTGGGAATATCTTCTCCCTCTAATCGTCGAGTTCTGGCTTTTTCAGGCTCTCTTATCCTCTCAAATTCCATTTTAGCATCGATGCACTTCAATTGTTGTTGTTACGTAAGTATCATTAAATGAAAATGAGATGTGTTGCTGCATCTATTAATTGCTGCATCTATTAATTGTCATTCTGGAAGTTCTCCTGTCGACGTGTCCCTCACTCTGATAAATGTGAAAAAAACAATTTGCATGTGATAATTATCATTTTGGGACTGAAGGTCGACCCTTCTTTGAAAAGGAGTAGCAGAGAAAGCCTCTCCTGTGAGGGCGAGAGCGGGAGCAAAATCAGGAGATAGGGCTTTGCTTTTGAGTGGACAAGGGTCTGCCAGCAAGTCCAAATTGAAAATTGGTGGACCGATTAGAGTTTCGATTTGGGGCTTCTTATGTGGACAAATTCCTTAAATTCAAAGCCATCGGGCCCTATATTGTTAATTTGTGATGGAAATTCGAAGAGACACGGAGCACGCGGAGCACGCGGAGCATGGGATCAATAAAATAAAAGGTCAAAAGCAATCCTTATTAGTTGCCCAAATGGAGAGTTGATCTATAACAGAGACCTTTAAGTATATTCCTTCAAGTAAAATCTGTCACAATTGAAGTGGTCCCAGAAGAGGAAAGAAAGAATTCCCTGCACCAATTCCATATTCATGAAATATGGGGAGGTCTCTAGAGATCGATACACAAAGATGGGGAGGTCTCTAGAGATCGATGCACAAAGATTTACGGAAAGGTGGATTAAGGATAATTCTTGCCATCCATCAATAACACAAAAGGAAGTTTCAATTAGAGGGCTAGTCTTTCACCTTCTTGCCTTACAAAATGGATGAATGACATAGACAGATCAATGATTGTAAAACTGAATCGCAATAAAATTTCCAGAACTCATGGTCAGCAGGTATCGCAATGTTCTTGACCTTAGGGCTTTAAACATAAAGTAATAACACCATCCGTAAGTGAACTTGCTTGTCTCCCCTCAAATAAATCATTAGCAGTAGAACTATCCAGCAGCTCCTATAAGTCAGACACAGCCGGATCAGAAGAAACAGGACTGCTAGGCTTCCCCTTACTGCCAATGAGATTGCTGAAGCGACCATTGACTTCCGCTCCATAGATATGCCCCATCTTGAACGTTTTGTCTCCAAGCATCTCTTCTCCTTTGTATAGGAGTTACTAGAGGAACTGTCTCAGCAATCATCAGGCCATAATCTTTGAGCCCTACATACTTCATCAGCTTTCATAGTTCTGACTCCCTCGTAGTCAATATGTTAAGCACTAATACAGATGCGTCAAATGCTGTAAAAAGAAATGATGGAGTGATTCTTTAGAGTAATTAGATCTCATCTTTTTAAGACAAGAAGTTGAAGCTCTGCTTTAGTGACCGGCTTCCTCTAATAGTCCTACAAAATGATGTACAATTTCTGAAACTGTTGCCTCTCACATCAGTATAGTTTCTGACTTGAGGACGAAATACCTGAACACTGATTCCATACTCTTGAGAATAAACCGGCAATCCAAGTTCCACATTTGCTTCCATGGAAGCACGCCCACCATCCTGCAGGTTATAGGCATGTAATATGTGCCTCGAACCTATTCCTCTCCTTTTTGCCCTCAGGGGTAGACCAGCACGGCCCTACCAGCCGCTTCTATCTGCTGCATCGCAAGTGCAAGCTGGTCACAGTTGCATCTAGCAGATCCAAACATGTCTCCTGGGATGCATCCTGAGGATACCCTCACAAGGACATCCTGATCACCTCCAACGTCACTCTGTTCAGAAGTTATACAATAAAGTATGAATCACATGATGGGAAATATTGCTGTCTGAAGGGAGGACATAAAATACAAAAAGCTAGAGATACTGTTTTTCATCAAAATTACGGCATTCCTATATCAATTGCAGACACATACAGGCTCCTTATCAATCATTTCATAGACTATAAGAAAGAATTATTGTTCCCAGCAGTTCACTAAAATCCTAAGAATCATTTCTCCTGGTGTTAACTTTCCTGTCCAGACAAAATTTGTTATCCAACTAAGATAAATTTGGTACTCCAAATTATGATTGACACATGATTAGACATTTTTTTACAAGCTTCCAAAAACATTTAATGGAGTTCCACCCAAAAGATACCATCAATTTTTCAGTGGTGTGATTATTCAACTCTAAAGCTTGACAGCCTGCTCTAGTAAAATCATTGTCAAACAAAATCATGCAATGGAAATACATAAGATGAAGCACAAATTGAAGTTGTGCTGAAAAATTGGACTGCTGCAAACAAGATCTTCTAAGTTTACAATTAATCAATTCAAAACTCTCTGTTCAATAGTTTCTGAATTCTTAAAACAGTTTTAGCAATTAACTCATAATCTATCTCAAATTGACCATTGCAATTTGCTCGATTCCATCTAATATCGACCTATAGCAATGGGCTGTAAAAGGCCCCACATTGTTGGTAATCTTGCAGCAGCAGCACGTTCAACTCATTTATCTCTTTTCCAGCCGTACCTATAAATTTATGCATCTAATGAGCAGTGAATCATTTCTCACTCACACAGTATAAGAAGCTTCTCAATATACAAGTCAGAATACAATCTAGATGTTCTATCCCTATTTCCAGGTGATAATGCTGAGAATGCACCTCAAACTCTGCCTCAATAAGCGGTCAACTGACATTCAGACATGGGTTTCGAAATGAGGTAAATACAAGAAAATGCACATAAAGATAACTGCAGTCACAGGCTCATTGACAAAATTTGACAAGAATCCTCGCCATTCATAACCATATACTAATCTAATGACACCATACACACAAAAGAATTGTCAGAAACAACTCTTCCGAACCCCCAAAACCATTGATCTGCACGGTGTTGACGAATGGAATAACAACCACAAGCTTAAAGCATAAACTAAACTTGAGACATCAACAGACCAAAATGGCTTACGCTTCTCTCCCTTTTGCTATGCAAAACAACAGCCCAACAGTAACCCATAAGAGACTCTTTTTTCCCACCCCACCCAGGGTTCCAAGGTTTCTACTCTTCATTTATCCACTCCCAAAAAGGGGAGATGCCGCAGCGACAACATCTTGACCAAAAGAGCCAACACTTAAGAAGTGACGGTTGCAGCTGAAATTGGATTCGATTGTCCTTAAAAAGTATTTTGAATTGGATTGCTGGGAAGAAAATATTTACCTGATTAGATCAGCAATAGATGCATTTTTCAAGTTCTCCCGCTGTGCAAACCCATGAAGCTTACGTAATCTTGCCATGGAGCCACCATCACCCACTACCTCACAAAGAGAACTGCCACAGGTTAGCGAACACAGCAAGGTCGACAGAAGCCTCTGTATGCCCAGCTCTTTTCAGGGCACCGCCCTCCCTGTACTTCAATGGGAAAACATGTCCCGGCCTGTTGAAATCTTCAGGTTTTGGAATCTCCAGACGCAAGAGCCAAAGCTGTCGCCGCCCTGTCACGCATTGATACGCCTGTAGTCGTCCCATGCTCTGCATCCCATAACAATATTGCTTAACTACCATCCATTACAAGGTAAGAGAAGAGATGATTAAAAGAAAACAACCAAGCTGATCGAAGGCTATTAGGAAATCAAGAATTCGAGAAAACAATATTGTTCTACTGAACTATAAAAGTGCGCGTTATCTATCATTACTTTCGAAAATTGATTATCCCTACCTGAAGGAACCAGTAACAGTCAATTATCTTCAACTAAGTTCTGATAATAAAAAAAAGCCCTAAATTCGAAACGATCGGGCACTGGCATTGTCAATCTCTGGGGAATCTTTCAGCAGAAAATGCAAGCGTTTGATGAAGGTCGCTTTTTGGAGAGTCTTTATCCGATGGAGATTAGAATCTGAGGAGACAATAAAAGAGCAATTCTCCACTGATATCAACTTGGACCATCTTTCTCCTCTTCAGATTTGAAGTGGTGATGGAAAGAAGATGGAGGGAGGGAGGCGGGGGAAGAAGAGGAGGGAACGGGGTGTAGGCTTTGCGATGGCTGAGCTCACCGCAACGGACGTTACGAAATAAGAAGAGTCTTTCTCTTCTCCCTTGACGACGAGAGTCTCCCACTTTAGAATTATTTTCCTTTTTTTTCAAAGATTAATTATTAAAAGAAAAATTATACTGGGCCCCAAAAAAATAACAAAAAATATGAAAGGAGGTGGCACGAAATGATCTGGGTCGTACTGGCCCCGACTGAACCGCCCTTCCGCCATCCCTACTTTCCTACACACTCGCCTGGAGACGCTGCCCCAAGAAGACGTGTGGCATTGAAAAAAAGAAGAAGCATGAATATGATGTACAAGAACTCATGTGTACTCATACGTATTCCTTTACTATACTAGCTATTATATAATTTTTAAATATTTTAAAATAATAGTTTTGTGATAATGTAGACTAGACGAATTAATCATATTTAGATGTACACGTATTTAAATGATCCATATAAATTTAATCATTAGAAATTCTCGACCAATTTTCTGTTGTGCTTGCTCTGCATCAAGATGATGGCAACACTAAAATTTCTCCCTTGCCCCTTTTTTGTGAACCTCCTAAAACGTGTCATTCTTCCTCTTATCACCCCGTAGGTGTTACTCCCTCATGAGAGACAATGCCTCGCCCAAACAAATTAGCCATGCAAATCCATTCTATCAAACCAGAGCCTGCAAAAGCAAGCACGAAACAAACTACTCACGTTGATCATATTCATTCCCACCCACCAAAACAACTTAACGAACCCAAAATCGACTCAAATCAACATCTTCTTCCACTTCGATTTGAGAATCAAAAGCGAGAGACGACACTTACCTTGGCTTTCCTAGGTATCATGCAATACCACACCATCAGATTGATTGTACCATCAGGAAAAGTCTCTGGCTTTGCGATGAAACCCATCACAAGGTATGAGAAAAGATGATTGAAGAATAATTACTAAGCATCTTATGACACATACCACAGTCACAGTGAAGCTTCTCGTCATTCTCCCTTTGATTCACCATCAAAGGAAGTTGCAAGCACTTCAAATCTTTCGCCTTTCATGTTCACACAAACAATTCCAGTACTGTACCCCACGATAAATGCCATAGCCTAAGGTGCTGCGATTATAAGATCACCCTCGATTCTCTCTTCCCTCGTCGTCTACCTCCGCTACAATTTGGAATTCAGTTCTGACTATGACATGGTCAGTTATCGATGAACAATTAAAATGCACTTGATAACGTAAATGCAATGCAAAAAGCACACCAACCTTTCCTTGGCGGATATCCTTGACCGCTCCTAGAATAGAAGCAAAGCCTGCCTTGGGTCGGTCCAAGTCAAATTTATTATATTGGACGTGGAAACAAGTCCTCATGCAGCGCAGTATCAGCTGAAAGCGCTCCAAGCGCTATTGCATCGGGTTGCAATTCAATGCCGACTAATTCATCCCCGAGCAGAGTCTCGCTGACAGCAACATTGCCAGGGTAAGACAAAGTTTCACCACCGGCCGTTATCACCGCAGTTAGGTGGGCCCGGAGCAGCCAATTGGATGATTTTGAGATTTCTGCAGACTATGCATGAGACAAGGCCTCTTTTTGCGTCAACAAAGGGCCCTAACTAAGAAGATCAGGCACTGCATTGTCAATTTCTTGGGAAATTCGAAGAGACGCACGTGGATGGCGATGCTCATGCTCTGTTTTCATCGACAAATCTGATATCATGTTGACGTGCCTGCTCTGTTTTCACTGCGTTACAACCGAGAGGATGTAGTAGAAGGATCAGTGTTCAAAAATAGTGTACGCTATTGTAGAGTTCGAGGACACAATATTGATGGCATTTTGGCTTCAAATTGCCGGATTGGGATTGAGGACTTTAGATTTTTATACTAGAAAAAAGCAGCATAATGTACATTTAGTTGGCCTTTTCTTCTTTGGTGTTTGCTTCTATTTATCCAGTTTCTCATCATATATTGGTTGCCATAATATCCACTTGGCATAGTGTTACTTGCGAATTCGTAAAGAGATGACATTCAGATGAATCAGCAAATTGAGACTTTTAGGTATCTAGACAAATTGTGGCAAAGCCAGCTCGGGACTAGGGGTGCTCGATTCCCATCCAGGAACAGTAAACTAGCGCATTTAGTCCTGAAACCGAACCAATATCCTACGGAATCGTCGAAAACTGACTAGTTGGTAGGGTCCGACCAATTCTTGGTTCGGACAGTTCCTTTTGGTTTGTTAGAATATTTAAATAATAAAATAAACCATGTATTCATCTAACAACTTAAAACTTTTAGAACAGTAGTAGTCCCATAAAATCCCACATAATATCAAAGTTGAAGATCTTGACTTCAAATCTTAACATGCCCCATTTGCCTCCTCAATTTCCACGCTTCATACTAGGTAAAAAACCAGACCAAGCATGAGGGGATTGCTAAAATATTTAAATAATAAAATTAATCATGCTTTTATCTAACTGTTTAAATTTTTAGTACAAATCACCGATAGTCTCACAAAATTTCGCATGCTCACACCTACTCAGGACCTATCAACACAGTTTTGCAGCAAACATATCCAATGGTTGGCCCATGTTCATAAGAGATAAATCAAACAAGGAAACTATGTTGATGAGGACTTATTAACCCGGGGAACAGTGTGTTTAACTCAGTGAGGGTTGAACAATTGTGATTATATGGTTTGGCTATTTTGATGCAATGACCGGGAAAAGTTCAAATTCTGAAGAGTTACAAGATAGCTTTGTATTATTCTATCACCAATTAAAGTGTATTGAAAGAAGATCAATAACTTCAGATTTTTGACTACATTCATGTGCATCTCTTACGATTTATCTTTTATGGCCTTATAAGAATGAAAAATAGTCGAAGCGGAGAGAAATTTTATTGGATGAATGTGAATTCTATACTCCACATATTCCTATCGTGGGTGTGTCCACGTACGCGACCATTAATACAAGAATCATTTATATAACTTGTCAATTAATAATTGATTAATACACCAATAAAATTTCAAGGCAGAGGATCTCCATTTTCATTGGACATGTCAATAGTCTTTTCATCATATTCCTATATGATTTGGGTCTGCCTATGAGATTATGCACATGTGGTCTGGTTAACATTTCTTGTGTTAGTCATACTACCTAGTATGTTCTTACTCATAGATCATTTGTTGATCAAAAATCAACTTCGTGGATTTTCCCGGGCGGGGTTTTAAAGGTATGCATCAATGGAAGAATGCAAACCGCAAGTCTTAAATATTTGGACGGATCATGGCCAGTGAAACTCCTTTATTGCCCTCAAAATGGCATGAAAAAAGCTCTTTGCCGGTTGGGCCGCATTTCAAGGAGGAACTTCTCTAAAGGAAGGAGATGTTCGCGTGTTCGAGCTCGTTGGCATTGATAATATTGAACTCAAAGTCTCCTTTTTTACTTTTATTATTTTCGATATACCAATTACGTAAACTTTCACATGCTAATCAGTAATTTCAGAGTCTGTGGCAGCACAGTTGAAACCAGTGATAGATTTATTTCTGTGACCATTAACTAATTACTAATAGAAAAAGGAGGATGCCTTTCTAAATTTGTGCCTAACTATGATTTCTGTGATCATTGACATGGGGTTGGGAAATTAGTATAGGCCATACCAAGTGATAATTACATGGTTTCATTGTTGAAAGGGTGGCGGAAATTCCCGAAGCAATACTCATTGGTCATGGTCATCTCATAATTTTCAATTACAAAGGGAACTCTATTTTTCGCAAAAAAAAATCCAACAAGAGCAATTCGGAAATAGATTATTTGCCAATCAGCGGCAAACTATCAAACCTCGGGAGCGAATTTCTCTCCGCAAAAGCGGAAGATGTCGTGGAAGCAGAAGATATGAAGTGAAAAAAAAAAAAAAAAAAATCTCTTTCTCGAGTTCCAGATAGATTTAATTTCAAGAGCAAGAGGCATTGGTGTGCTTCATTTGAAAGCTCATGTGATTGCACTTGCAGGTTGCAGCTCCTTGAAGCCCATCGTCTTTTGTCCTTGTCATAATTCCTTCAACGTCATGGCTCGTCCTTGTCCTCATCCTCGTCCTCGCCGGAGAGAAGACGGAGTTGTTACTGAGCAGGAGACTCCTCCAAGTAGTAGCCTTCCCTTCTTCATACTCTCTGATACGCTAATTCGCTAGTTCAGTAGCTTTAATCAAATTAACAGGCTCATGAAAGTCATCGATTTTAATTAACCGGCAAATCAAAATCATTTTTTTAGGAAGCAACTGTCCATAAATAGCTATTTTTCAGTTAAGTCACTGTGCAATTGCCACTCCTCATAAGCTCATGCACCGATCATCTCTCAAAAGCATCCAAATTCATGTCCTTAACACGACCTAAGGAAGGGCTTCCATGGGTGTCCTAGTCTTGCCATAACCGTGAATCATGGAATTTCAAGCAAATGCATTCTTCCCGGAAACTAACATTTGCTCATTCCACAGGCGAAACACGAAATCGCAGTGTTCCAAGAGCAATCATCCCTGTACGGCATGTAACTAAGGGATCCAGAGACTCACCCACCGCTCCCATCCTCATGTATCCTTCGATCATCGTTTTCCGAGCGAAGTTATTCCTATGAGTTTCGACCCAAAAAAAAAGTTATTCCTATGAGGCATATCGTCAAACAGTCACCATGCATTATCCGTTTGACCGAACATGGTTGTAAAGGCGAAGGAAGAAAAGGTTTGCGAGAATGACGGTGCAGTTCGAGTCTTCGAGAGACTAATTACCTTCTCTTGAAAAAGCACGTAGGAACAAAGCATAAGGAGGCCTTCATAACCAACCGCAAATTAGGACAGACCATGGCAACTTAATTCTCGACGATGAGTGGCAGTGACAGAGGTGAAATCTAGAGCTGGACCAGCGAATACCGAACTGAAGAAGTGTCGGATCTCTCTCTCTCTCTCTCTCTCTCCGGCGTTTCGTCAAACGTGTGGTTACCCCAATGAGGACACAAGAACAGAGCAACCGCGCGGGACAGAGGTAGACCTTTATGGTCGAAGAAGAGATTCAAACTTCTCAATCAGAACAAACGGCGACGAGGATGCATTGATGAAGAAAACCCAGCAACGGATAGTCGGCATGACGACGAGATCATCGCAACGCCCAGGCCCCAAGTCACACAATAGGATCGGAACACGAGGTTTCTGCCACCGCCATCACTTCGGAACCTCTGGCAAGCTTCTCAGGCTCCTAATCTTGAAACCATTTTGCTAGAGGTAAGCTTCTCAGGCTCCTAATCTTGAAACCATTTTGCTTCGTCGATTCCTTGAATCCACTGAATGATGACGACGCTAGGTAACCATGGAAATCCAGCGATGGAATCGCCCGGGATACTCAGATGCGACGCGAAAAGGATCCAAGATGCAACCAAGGATTAGTCACGTGGGCTGTGAAGATAGATCATCCCATAATCTGTTACAGTAAATTTCCAGTAAGGGGTTCTTCTTTTTACATGGTAAAAAAGTGGTTCGTATTAGCTAATAAAATTAGGCAAGTGGATAAATGAATTCTAACATGACTAACCCATTGCTAATTGATTGGCCATTGACGTGGCAATTAAGCACCGACCAAAAAAAAAAAAATTTGTGGCAATTAAGCAAATCCTCTGTCATATGACAAAGATGACAAATAGGTAAATACATAATTTTCTCACAATTTGCCACCTCAGCATAACTACCTAAAACACACCATCCTATAAGCATCTCCCATTTCCGTTCTTTTTTCTCATCCAAATATGTGAAACTGTCGTTTCTTTCCATTTTTTTTTTTAATTTCAAGTTTCAAAATTGTATCTGACGTTGGAAATGATTCCTCCATCCACCATTTAATTTCCATCCTCATAAAATTTAAAATCTTGGAATCTTAATCCACAAAGTTCATTTTTTGTCCAAGATTTTCTGGCACTAATACTTCAAAGATGATGCTAGATAGTAGGAATTCAGTTCTACTCAATTAGATTTTCTCTCTCTACTTGCTTTTCCAGTTAAACTTGTGGAAATTGCACGAGTTGCATCTGCTTTGCTGTGTTTAAGCACATTGGATGAATATTGATCTCATTAGTAAATCTGAAAGAACTCTTTCTTTCCTACATCTTACGGGCCTGCATATGTAGACGTGCCATTTAGTATTCTATTTAAATAGAAGCTGGACTTCCGTCGGAAAGGTGGATCTTAGGGATTGTAACGGTGTTTCTCCATTACTTGTAAAGGTTGTAATGGTTGTGGTTTCCTGAATTGTACGAATATTTTAAATTGTTGAGACAACTGAAGTGATTTTGCAATTAGCATTTCTTGTGTTAGTCATCATTTGTTGATCAAGAATAAACTCTGCAGACTGTCCCTGGCGATTTTGAAGGGAACGCATCCAGGGAAGCATGCCAATCGTGGCTCTTAAATATTCGGACTGATCATATCAAGCGAAGCTCCTGTACTACCCCACAACGTGGCTCGAGAAAGGTCTTTGCTTGTCAAACTGCATCTCAGAGAGGAACTACTCTAAAGGAAGGAGATGTCTGTGTTTTCGATCTTGTTAGCATTGATACTATTGAACTTAAAGTGTCCATCTTCAAAAGGAATGTCAAGACTTAGGCGTAAACTTTGGTATGCCTACAGAAAATTCTATCATTCGCTATATTTTGTTTTGTTAATCAGGTCAAAGAAAGCAAAACTCTCTGCTGCAAGTAATTGAATGGTGATGTATTTCCTGATGATTTTCGGAAAGGGGTGGACGTTACAACTGGACATTGCATCTTCCAAAATACCAGGTACGAGTGTGACTAATTTCCAACCTCTTTGCGCATTGCGTGTTCATTCGACAAATAAAAGGTCATAAGCAATCCTTATCTAACGCCACTATGGAGAATTGATCGATAACAAAGACTTTAGCATATTCCGTGAACTTGAATTAAGGATAACTCTTGCAAGCCATCGATTACACAAGAGGAAGTTTAGATAAGATGGCTAATCTCCACCTTTTCGCCTCACAAAATGGATGAATGACATCAATAGAATAATAATGAATCTTAGACTAATTATAAAACTGGATTGCCATAAAATTTCCAGAACTCATCGTCAGCAGGTATCCCAATGTTCTTTACCTTAGTGCTTTTAAAATTAAGTAATAGCACCATCTGCCAGTGAACTTGCTTGTGACCCCCCGTGTAAATCATTAGCAGTCAAACTACTTAGCAGGTTTTATGAGTCAGACACAGCTGGATCAAAAGAAACAGGGCTGCTCGCCTTGCTGTTTTTTGCTGATGAGATTGCTGAAGAGGCCATTGTCCGCTCCATAGATGTGCCCAACTTGGAGTGTTTTGTCTCCAACCATCTCATGTTCTCCTCAGGTTCTATGAGTCAGACACAGCTGGATCGAAAGAGACAGGGCTGCTCGCCTTGCCATTTTTGCTGATGAGATTTCTGAAGAGGCCATTGTCCGCTCCATAGATGTGCCCATCTGGGAGCGTTTTCTCTCCAAGCATCTCTTGTTCTCCTTTGTTGCGGGAGTTACTAGAGGGACTCTCTCAGCAATAATCAAGCCATAAGACCGATGTACTTCATCTGCTCCATAGTTCTGACTCCCAGGTCACGCAACATCTGCAGTATTAGTCAATATGTTAAACACTAATACAAACGCTATAAAAAGATTAATGATAGATCATGTCTTTCTAAGACGGGAACTTGAAGCTCTGCTTTAGTCACCAACTTCGTCTAGTAGTCCTATAAAATGTTTTACAATCTCTAGAGCAGTTGCCTCTCACATTAGTATAGTTTCTGACTTAAGGGAAAAATACCCGAGCACCAATTCCATACTACCTGTAGTCAACGGGCAAACCAAACTCTACATTTGCTTCCAAGGCATCACGCTTATCTTCCTGCATGTTATAGGCACATAATATGTGCCTTAAACCTATTCCTCTCCCTTCGTGCCCTCGGAGGTGGACCACATGCCCCTGCCGCCGCTTCTATCTGTTACATCGCAAGTGCAAGCTGGTTGCTGCAGTGGCATCTAGCAGATCCAGATATGTCTCCTGGGATGCATCCCGAGTGTACCCCAACAAGGGCATCCCAATCATCTCCAATGTTGCCCTGTTCAGATGATAAACAATAAAGTAAGAATCACACAATGGGAAATATTGCTGTCTGTAAGAGGACCTAAAATAGGAAAAACTAAGATACTGCTTTTAATCAAAATCATGGCATTCCTATATCAATTGCAGCCACATACAGGAACTATAAGAAAGATTATTGTTCCCAGCAGTTCACTAATATCCTAAAAATCATTTCTCCTGATGTTAACTTTCCTGTCCAGACAACATTGTTATCCAAGTAAGATAACTTTGGTACTTCAAATTATGATTGGCACATGATTAGACATTTTTTTTACATGCTTCAAAATACATTTGACGGAGTTCCACCCAAAAGATACCACCAATCTTTCAGTGGTGTGATTATTCAACTCTAGAGCTTGAAAGCCTGTTCTAGTAAAATCATTGTCAAACAAATCACGCGATGGAAGTACATGAGATGAAGTGCAAATGTAAGTTGAGTTGAAAAATTGGACTGCTACAAACAGGATCTTCAAATTTTACAATTAATCCATACAAAACTCTCTGTTCATCAGTTTCTGAATTCTTAAAACAGTTTCAGCAATTAACTCATAATTTATCTCAACTTGACCGTTACAATTTGCTCGATTCCATCTAATATCGACCTACAGCAATGGGCTGTAAAAGGGCCGACATTGTTGGTAATCTTGCAGCAGCAGCACGTTTAACTCATTTATCTCTTTTCTGGCGGTACCCATAAATTTATATGAGCAATTAAAATGCAGTCGACAATGTAAATGTAATGTAGAAAGCACACCAACCTTTCCTTGGCGGATGTCCTCGATCGCTCCTGTAATAGAAGCAAAGCCTGCCATGGATCGGTCCAAGTCAAATTTATTATCTTGGACGGGGAAACAAGTGCTCATGTGGCGCAGTATCAGCTGAAAGTGCTCCAAGCACTACTGCATCGGGCTGCAATTCAATGCCGACTGATTCATCCTCATGCAGAGTCTCGCTCACAACAACATCGCCAAGGTAAAACAAAGTTTCACCTCCAGCCGGTATCATTGGATTTACGTGGCCCTGAAGCAGAAAATTGGATGATTTTGAGATTTTTGCAGACTCTGCATGAGACAAGGCCTCTTTTTGTGTCAACAAAGGCCCTTGACTAAGAAGATCAGGCATTGCATTGTCAATTTCTGGGGAAATTCGAAGAGACGCACGTGGATGGCGATGTTCATGCTCTGTTTTCATCGAGAAATCTGATATTATGTTGACGTGCCTGCTCTGTTTTCACTGCACTATAACCGAGAGGATGTAGTAGAGGCGAGCAGTGTTCGTAACCCCCGAAGTGTTACCATGGGAGTTCAAAAATAGTGTATGCTATTGTAGAGTTCGAGGACACAATATTGATGGCATTTTGGCTTCAAATTGCCGGATTGGGATTGAGGACTTTAGAATTTTATGCTAAAAAAAAACAGCATAAATATATGTTGACACCTAATTTTGGAAAAATAAAATTGCATTTTGAACAAATAAAAGGACAAATGAAAAAAAATGGACGAAATTGATTTGATTGATTATGCATGGAAAATTGAAATTCTGATGGATATTCGGATTTTGTTAAATGCAAAAATAATTTAAAAATCAAGTAAATAAGGGGCAAGAATTTTGCAAAATGGAAGAAATTTAAGCAAGATCGAACTAATTGCGAAATCATGCTCTAATTTGCAGATTTAATTTAATGTGGCAAGAAATGGAAACTCGGAAAATGCCATAAAAATGTAGACATCTCGAATCACTATAAAAAAAATGCTGCATTTTTCAAGAAGAGCGAGGTGAATTCGAAAAATTTCAGGAACGAGAGTTGAAAAAATCGTGAAAAGAATTCGTGCAAAAAAGGCAGAGAGAGAGAGAGAGGGTACGAAGGCAGAGTGAGGGAGACGTGAGAGAGGCGGCAGGGGAGAAAAGAAAAAAAAGAAAGAAAAAAAAAAAAAGGAAGCTGCAGTCGTCCTCTTCGGGGGACTCCTTCGCCGGAGTCCCTAGCTGCCTGATCCACTGACGCCGGAAGCCTCCGCCCAGCTCTGCTGCAACTTGCGGCGACCAAGCAATCGCCGGCACTCACAGCTCCGCGAGCCACCACACGTCTGAGCGACGCCCTTGCCGTCGGCCATCACCGCTCCGAACCTCCTCGCACCGTTGCTCCACGATCTGACGAAGCCACCGCCGTGCAGTAGTACCCCGACGCCAATAGATCCAAGTCGTTCACCGCACCGCCGCTGCTGTCTCTCAGCCCGTTCGTCTGCACCGCTTCGACCCAGCAGCCAAGCAACGCCGGCTGCTGCTTCGCAGGTCACCGAAGCTTGCGCCGCCCCGACGCCCGCGCCTGCACTTCCGTCCGTGACGTCCCTGCAGCGCTCCAGCCTCTGCTGCCTCCTTCGCCGACGCCGGTAGCCGAGACCCAGTTCTGAGCCCCCCTGTTGTCGCGCCTCCACCAGCAACACCGTCGTCCCGCCGCGAGTCCCGTCTATCATGACCAGCTGCTCTAGTGCCGTCCTTGCATCGACCTGATCCGTGTTGGTGTCTCGACGCTGTCCCTGCTGAGCCGCTGGCCTACGATTGCTGATTTGCGTCGACAACGAAGCCAGCTGCTGTTAACACCCTTGTTGAACGGCCAGCCGAGTTGCACTTGGCTCACCCCTGTCGCCACGAGCAACAACGTGATTCTTCGGCCATCCTTTCGAATACTTTCTCGTGCAGGTTAAGCATAACAGAGATGCACGTGGAACAGCGCCTGGTAGGATACGTTGTTCGTGGTTGAGGCCAAATAAAAGAAGTTCTTGACTATTGACTTTAGCTGGCAGGAAAGGATATTGGGCTTTTGTTTTTGTTTTTTTTTTTTTGTTAAAAAGTTACATCCTGTTCCTTGGTAAGCTTCAGCTTTGTGGGCTCGCTCATACCGCAAACCATCGTCATAGCCGTGCTAACACGAATCACCATTCGCAAGCTGCCGACAAGTTCGAATTGGGAAGCAATATCCGTACAATATTCAGATCGGGTAAGACTTCTTATCCAAAATAATTAGAATATTTTGTTTCCTACTTACTGCATATTGACATCTAATCAAATCTCCTCAAGTAATACGCACAACTTCCAATAGGATTTGTTTCATGATTCGCAACTGCACCAGGGTTTTTTATTTTATCAATAAGGCTTTAGATAAAATAATTAATCAGGGAATAAAATTGATATTTTGATCTTTAAGGCTTAAAATCAATTTATCAATTTTACTAGCGAAACATTATCCCTTGATCTGAACGATGTGTGATATTTTTTTGGTAATTTTGAATGATCTTGATTGCTTTATTTATCTTGAAATATGTCTGAGTTAGAATATTGCATATTAGGGTTATATTGCACTTAGTTTAATTTTATATAATATTTTTTTCTTAATTTATTGTAAGTTTAGGTATTTTTTTTAGATATATTGCATTTTAGGATTATTTAGGTTAAGATAATATTTTAGTTTAAATTAGGATTTGGCTCAACCTAATTCCTAGTATAAATTAAATAGGATCTTAATCTAGTTAGATAATTTTCACATTTTATTTAATTTCGAATTTCATAAAAAAAATACAAAAAGTGTCTTAGAATAAATTAGTTTCAATCTTTATGATAGATTGCATTCTCTTAAGAAAAAAGAAAATAAAAAATGTCATGTGCATGTCATTAGGATTAGATTCACGAAATGCATGCCGTTTAGTGATTGTTGCTAAGTACATTTGATTAGAAATTGCATGTCATTAGAATTAGATCATTTAGTTAATACTACATTGCATATTGCATGATTTTCATAAAATAAGTGAAAACAAAAAAAAATTGCGTGTTAATTAGAAACCATATCTAGGGTTGTTGATGTGGATTTTAATTTAACATTGCAGATGTTTTTATTGTTTTGAGATAAGTTTTTGCAATTTATTTATTTATTGTTTATCTGGGTGTTAAATTGGTGGTTTGTGCACTCGCATAATTACCTCACATGTTAGAGAAATAAATCAATCCAAACTGCTTGCCAAACATTTTTCAAAATAAAAAGAAAGGTACCGAAAGAGCATTAGAAGAATCTAATGTAATGAAGTCTCCGTACCCATAGTCTCTAGTTCGTAAGAGTAAAGTAAAACTCCCGTTATTTTACTTGGGCTTCTAATCGACCCACCAAAAATAGATTAGTGGCGACTCCTAGATAAAATCTAGCTGCATGTTAAGAACTTGAACCTAAGTCGCGAATTAGTATGGGCTTGGGAAAGCCCGAGTTAAGTTTAGACTTAACAATCCATTAGCCGAATTTTAGGTGGTTCACACCCCGAAAAATTGGTCGCGACAATGTACATTTAGTTGGCCTTTTCTTCTCTGTTGATGCTTTTATTTATCCTGTTTCTCATCATATATTGGTTTGCATAATATCCACCTGGCATAGTGTTACTTACAAATTTGTAAAGAGATAACATTCAGGTGAACCGGTAAATTGCGTCTTTTAGGTATTTAGACAAATCGTGGCTAGCCAGCTCGAGACTAGATGTGCTTGATTCCCACCCAGGAACTGTGAACTAGCACACCTGGTCCTAAAACCAGACCAATATCCTTAGGAATCATCCAAAACCAACCGATTGGTAGGGTCCAAGCAATTCCCGGTATGGACAGATCCTTTTGCTTTGTTAGAATATTTAAATAATAAAATAAACTATATTTTCTTCTAACAACTTAAACTTTTAGAACAATTAGCAGTAATCCCATAAAATTTCACATGATATCAAAGCTAAATATCTTGAATTCAAATTTTACCATGCCCCATTTGCCTCCCTAATTAAATTTCCATGCTTAGTACTAGGTAAAAAACTAGATTAAGCGTGAGGGGATCGCTATAATATTTAAATAATAAAATAAGTCATGCTTTCACCTAAAATCTTAAACTTTTAGAACAGTCAACAATGGTCTCACGAAATTTCACATGCTCACAAAGACCTATCAACACAATTTTGCAACAAACATATCTAGTGGTTGGCCCACGTTCATAAGAGGTAAATCACACAAGGAAACTACGCTGATGAGGACTTATTAACCCACCGAACAGTGTGTCTAACTCGGTGAGGGTTATCTAATTGTGATTATACGGTTTGGCCAATTTGATGCAATGTCCGGGAAAAGTTCAAGTTCTGAAGAGTTACAAGATAGCTTGTATTATTTTATGACCAATAAAAGTGTTTGAAAATAAGATTGATAACTTCAGACTTTTTACTACGTTCATGTGCGTCTCTTACGAGTAATCCTTTACAGCCTTGTAAGAACGAAAAATAGTCGAACTGGAGTGAAATTTTATTGGACGAATGTGAATTCTATACTCCACATATTCCCATCGTGGGTGCGTCCATGTACCGCAACCATTAACACAAGAATCATTTATATAACTCGCCAGTTGATAACTGATTGATACACCAACAAAATTTCAAGGTGGAGGATCTCCATTCTCATTGGACATGTCAATAGTCTTTTCATCTTGTGCTTCAAAGTAGAAACACAGCCCTCTAATCAAATATAAAAGTCTTGTTACATAACAGTTTGAGTAAAGTAGCATTGTTATATGTTATCGTGAACGTGTTAACTAGTGCACTGCTCCCAACGCAATCATATTAAACATGCTTAATTTAAAATAATTTAAATTACAATGCAATAATTAGACATACATGAGAACACTAAAAGTTAGTGCATTGAAAGCTCGATAGTCTCCTAAATTGGTAGTTTATTAAGTGTAGGCTGCAATGATTGATAGGTTCCTTGGAAATATTTTTTCACTATATCGAATACCATGGTCACACCTTGGATTATACAAGGAGAACCTTTTTCTATTCCAATCCTCGTCAGTCTCACTATTTATGGGAGTAACGGGTTCGTCATTTCAATCGTCATAGCTGTTATCTCTTCTTGTGGCATTAATCGGAAAATGCAACGAAATCAAGCTCCATCATTCTAATTCTTTCCCTCAGCTCCTTTCGGTTTTGCCTAGCCTCTTTATATTCCTCCTTATATGAAGAGTATTCCTTTTGAACTAAGCTACTATCAGACTCCCTTTCACTTTGATCCTTTGCAGTTCATGGAGGTTGCCATAGTAATCTTGAGAAGCAAGATTACTACTTTCCTTCTGGCCTATTACTCTATCCCCTTGTAAATCAACTTGTGATTGCATGTTTGGTGAAATCACACTAATGGTTAAGATTATGATGTAACAGCTGTCACGATTATAACGTAAGTGAGCTATAAACCTGGTGCGCTGTTTGAAAGAGAGAAAGAGGAGCAGTGGTGATAGGCGAAGCGATGGTGGTGTGGAGGTTAGCGAAGCGCAAAACATACAGAGGGAGGCCACGCCTTTGCTGTTCCCATCAATCAGATTTAAGGGACTAAGTTACCACAATTCTGCTGGTAAGTGCCTCATATTCATGTTGATTTAGAAGAAAACCGAAAGGGTCGCTTTAGGCTGATTGCAATGCTGCTATGGAATTTAATTAGTCAAAATAGTTTTAGTTTCCCACATACTTTATAAAGAAAGTCAATCAATGAAACATTCATGCCAGTGTCTTTAAAATTATAAATTTTCTATATCCTCATTATATAGCGGAGATCAAACAATCTAGATGCCGTTCTGCACGTTAGCTAGTATATTTGAATTGGAGAACCCATTTTTCCAGGCAATGATGCGGCCAACTTATATAAGGGGAAGCATGGTAAGGTCTTAGCTGTTAATTCACCACTAGATCATCTCAAATTTAATTATGAATTATAACTATGCATCTTGCCTAATATTACATTAATCTAATGATGAACAGTAGTTTCTTTATCAGATTGTATTTTGGTCACTTTATTTGGACCCGATCAGATGTATGAAAAGAAGATTGCTGTGTGTGTATGCATGTAGTATTGACCCTTTTTAATTAGATGGTTGAAATGAAATGAAAGAAAGCCGGGTTATGCGCTGTATTTGTCAAGTTTTAATTTTTGATTGGAACATATCCAAGGTGACAGTCATACATGTCTTCATTTGCAATTACTAAGCCATGAACCTTAATCTTGTGTGCTTCTCTCATGAGCGCATGTGCGTATAAATGATTTTGGTCTTCATCATACATGGCAGTGTTTCTCATGGATTCATCAAATAAGACATTATGGAAGGAATACAAGCAAACTGTGACTTTGAGGCACATGGACAGATCGTAGCCGGTGGAGTTCAGGTTCTACCGACATGTCCCACTGGGGATCTTTTCTGGCGGCTGGTATCTATCTACGAGAGAAACATGCTGCGAGTAAGAGACATTTGCATGTTTGAGCTCATCCGTCGTGGTTTTTTCATGTTTAAAGCCTCCATTTGCGGTGTTTAGTTCCAGAACTCATTTATGCCGACGGGAAACGCACAGTAGAAGTATTTGCCTTTTGATGTATCAATGAGAAGTGCAACACGTTTATGACATTCCTTCTCTGGGGAGTATCTCTCATGTTTGATGCTTCTTAAGGTTTCACATGCATCATGGCTCAACTTCAACCTGTCCTTCAAGAAATAATTTGACATAGTTTGATTGTGGAAGAGGGCCGCTATTACTGTGAAGCAATACTGAAATGATCCTGCTCATCTCATCTATAGTTTGAAGAACAAAGGTAGACTTCAAATACTGCCATCCCAATCTCAAGGTCATGTTTTACTCCATTTCTAGTTGGAGGAAATCTTCCCACCACGCACTTAATTGGTGAGTTACAAATATGAAACTCATTTACATGCCAATTTACCCGTAAATAGATGTGAATGATAATTATGTTTATTAATTATTAATATAATAAAACCGGCTAGAGGAAGTTTCCAACTTTCCACCAACTAGACGGAGGATGTGGCCTATGATCTTGCAAATGGACTCTACCCAACACACGTGCGTGAAACGGTTACTGTAGAGAATCCCCAGATCATGGGAATCAGATAATGGAGGCTAAATTTTGATTAAAAAAAAAATCTTCATATGCCTCTTTAATTTGTATCTATGTCTGGACTTTTTCCGTTTGCAGTACAGAATTTGTGCCTTTCTAGGATTTCATTAGACCTTATAAAAATAACAGTACACAATAAGTCAGAACATAAATATTATAAAGCTTTATCATATCGTCTGTAAGAATCTTCTTTAATAACATTGCCTCCCTTTCTCCTCCTTCTCCTTCTCCTCTTGAGAGACACCTGGGAGAAGGTGGAGGTGTCCAGCCAGATATGGCGACTGGTCCTCGTCTTGAGAGTCCTCACTTCTTCAAGATCATTCTCTCCGACACCCTTGAATCCGGAAAGCTCGTAAGTTCCACGTTTTCGCTTGGCTTTGAATAAACCCTTTTATATCAGCGAAAGGAAGACAAGCCCAAAACTGAAGAAAAAGTGTTTATTTTCAATTATTCCCAGTAAAAATCGTTTTTTTTTCCTCTTTTTTACTTTGAATTGAAGATTGGTTGGCTAAGGATGGTGTTAGACAAAGGCCTTGGGTCTCTCTAGCTCTACTCTAGTCAAATGAAGCAACCGTAACCAAAACTCAATTTGCAATTGCCCCGCTGACACCCTGCTTGTGTGCAAACCGATCTTTCATCGCCATGTTACAGAATTCAAAATTTGCTCAGTGTTATTCCTTTTGTTCCCTGCACTTTCGGTTTTACTTCGACCAATTAGAGTCCTGGACCTATAAATTTTGAGTTCTTTTTAATAGGGAATTCTGAAAAAATTCTTAGGAAGAGATGGAAAGGATCTCTTGAGCTTGGTGCTACTCAAAGCTCCAGGCAATTCAACCCGGACTATATGAATAGAAAAGGGTAACAACAGCGCAGTTTGGTTGTGGAACGGGTGGCGAGAATTTATGCAGCATTACTCCATTGGTCATGGTCACCTTGTACTTTTCAAATATAAAGGGAACTCCACTTTTTGTGTGATAATATTCAATAAGAGTGGTTCGGAGGTCAGTTATTCGTCAAGCAGCATATCGAACCTCGGGAGTGGATTTATTTCACCGAAGAGTGAGGATGATGTTGAAGTTCAAGAGTCGGAGGATTCCGTTCCTCATCAAAAAATGACGGTTGAACCACATTCACCATGTTGTCAGCTGAGTCCAAGCTGCACATCGCAAGATCTCGAAGGTGACTTATCTTTTCAGAAGTCATGTTTCTTCTTACATCGCTCTGTTCTTTGTTAGTGCCTTTTCAAGTACATGAGGAACTTTTCAATAAGCTTGTATATGTTAACTGATAGCATAATGATTTTGGTAATGCTTATTGTGATAAACTAGTTACAGCTTCTAAGGTGAAGCGAAGTAAATTTTTCATTTGGTGAACTTATCTAAATCTTGGACTCCATCACTGTATTAACTTCCATTCTGCCCTAAATCTTTTCATGGTGAGTAAATCAATTAATGCAAAGTTCAAAGTGGCATCATCTAAACATTTTTTTTAAGAACAGAAGGGATCGGGCAGCCTACATGCAAACCGAGCCATTCTGAGCAGGCTTTTGGTGGTCCTACCAGTACGTGGCCTCTCCCCAGTCCTGAACTGGCCAGCAAATTTGACTCGGAGTATCCTTTTTTTAAGGTGCTGATCCAGCCATCTTATATTAAACAAACTATTGTGGTAACATTGAGAATTCATTACTCTTTTGGCTTTTTTCTTAAGCTGATTGGATTTCTGTAGGAAACTACCTACCGTTTTCCTTGGATCTGCTCAGTCCCATTTCTTTAGAAGGGCAAAGATCTTCTCTACCCCTCATGCTAGTTATAAGAGCAGAGACTTGACATTTTGACTTTTGTCCTGCAAAGACTGTTGATTGGAGTAACTTAAACTACCATATCAATCTACATTTTGCTTGCTTGCTTGAATAAGGGAATGCTTCCCCAGTCTTTCGTTACCAAGCATGGGTGGTTCAAACATGTGTGGGCAGAACGTTCCTCGTTGGTTCATAATGCAGCACATTCTGGAAATCAAGGAAATCGCAACTCTCAAGCATTAAGATAGATCATGGCCGGTGAAGCTTAGGAGCTGTCAACATGGGGGAATGCTCTCTTCTGGTTGGATCGCATTTGTGAGAGGAACTCGCTTGCGCGCGGGAAATGTCTGTGTGTTCAAGCTAATTGATAGGGATGATAATTTGTTCAAAGTCCACATTTTCAGCAGAGCAGGTAGAAACTTGATTTACGTTGTTTGAGTGAAACTTTAGGCTGGTTATGGCATGACATGAGTTCTATGTTGAAGATCTTCATAGTCAATTAAAGAAAAATTTGCACCGATTACGTCTCTTAAAGTTCTCATTTTAACTCCAGGCAGGAACAAACAGTCTAAATGCAGAACAATCCATTCTGAGCGAGTATTTCATGATCCTACTCCTTCAATGCCTCTAATTACTCCTGAGCCAGCGAATTTGATTCAGAGAATCCTTTCTTCAAACTGGTAATATAACAGTCTCCTTTTAAGAAAATGGTACAACCTCAAGCCTGATCCATCATTGCCATATCTCAAGTTCGATTATGATCTCTATCTAATCTTGCCTCAATATTGTGTTTTCCCCGTTTGTTTTGGTTTGTATTGGGAACCATATGACGTGCTAGTTTCCTAAAGTTATTGTGAGGCATCCCAATGGTGGAGCAACGCGGAATCAGGAAAAAAAGAAGAAAAAACAGTAGTAAAGACTGTAATTAGGCCAGGACTACCCATTCGCTTGGATATCCTCAACAAGCTGCTCCATCACTGTCTGAGTCAAGGGATGGACGGTCACTTGAATTGAGTACTAACCTAAAATGGCAATTAATGGCAGTAATTTGTTTGAGAATGCTTTTTACATTGCGGGTTAAGATTGATGGCTTTTGTGAGCCTCTTAAGACTGTCGACTAAAGCTAGCCTTGTGTGCTTTCTTTCCAAGAGCGCATGCTTACGTTGTTGTCCTACTTTCAACATACATTGATTGTTCAAATGTCTCACCATGTGCAGCACGTTCTTGGTCAATTTGCCAAGCAACATATTCAAAGAAGCAAGAAAGAGAGAACTCTTAGGTATTCAAACAGGTCATGGCCAGTGAAGCTCTCAAGATATATGCTAGATATCTGAGTGTTCTTCTCTGCTGGTTGGCTTGCATTTGCAAGAGAAACTCATTTGTGTGTAGGAAATGCTTGTGTGTTTGAGCTGATTGATATTGTGTTCAAAATCTTCATCTTCGATAACAATGGTAAGGGCTGGATTCATATTGATTGAGGTGATCATGGGACGTGCTAATTTAGGCCATTCACAGCATTAATATGTGTTGACACTTAAATTTTGGCTACCTGTTTAATCATTTATCGCATTAAAAAATTAGGAATTAATTTTAATCCCTAAAAAAATTAGTTAATTAATTAATTACATAATTTAGTTTTAGATGCATTTATTTTAATTTGCATTTACATTGGGTCGGTGACAGATGGATTTGATTTGGTGGTTTTGAGCTTTAAGTTAACAAATCAGACTAAGCTCACGAAGAGAACAATTTGACCAAAACCCGTATTTGAAAAATCCTATTGCAATTTTTGAAAAATCAATAAAGAATATTCATTTTTTACAAAGGAAATCTAGAAGAGATGTGGAAAATAAAGAGTGGTATTGCGTGTGGAAAAAAAATCATCGCAAATGTTAATTTGAAAAAGAAATTAAAACCCTAATGTTTAGCATATAAAAAGATTACTCATGTAGGGTTTTAAGGGCCACACATATTGAATATACCGCCGCAAAGGGGGCTCTTTTCTCTCGGCTTCTCGAAAAAAAATACTCAAGACGAAAGA
This sequence comes from Eucalyptus polyanthemos subsp. polyanthemos, assembly GCA_017140185.1. Classification (NCBI taxonomy): domain Eukaryota; kingdom Viridiplantae; phylum Streptophyta; class Magnoliopsida; order Myrtales; family Myrtaceae; genus Eucalyptus; species Eucalyptus polyanthemos. The sequence goes on along the minus strand of CM029463.1, from coordinate 16,175,698 downwards.
GAAAGATTTCTTTCTTCATTTTTCGGGTGTTTGGGAGTGGCTTTTCTTCGTTCACAACACAAAAGAAAAAGCAGAGGGAAGCCAAAATCTTTTTTCTTTTTCTTTTCTTCTGACCAAGTGCAGCAGAAAAGAAAAGAAAGAGGGACTGCAGCAGAAAGTGCAGCAGAGAAGGCGTGAGAAGGGACGCGCGACAGGTGAGAAGAGAGAGGAAAAACAATAAAAAAGAAGAAAAAGGGCGCCACTGTTCGTCTTCCCCGCGAAGCCGCCGGCGACCGCTGCTGCCCACCTCGCCTGCGCCGACCACCGCCGCTCAGCCGCTCGAGGCTTCTACCCGACGGACACCTCCGCCTCGCCGCTCCACCCGACGACTCGCGACCCGCTGCTCCCGTCGCTCGCACGTGCTTCCCTCCGCCTGAGCTCTCCCGGCCTCTTCTCCGACTCGACGCCAGCAGCACCGTCGCCCCGCCGCACCTCCTCTGCGAGCAGCCCGCAACGCCAGCAGATCCCGAGCGGCTGCCGCACCTCCGCCTTTGTTCCGCCGCGCCTCCGCTTGTCCCCGCGTCAACGATCACAGCAGACCACCGTCATCAGCGACGACGGCAGCTTCGAACCACTGCTTCGCCGGCCACGAGCACCGCCGCTTGACTCCTCGCCGCGACGCCGCCGCTGCCTCGGTTCTGTCCGCGCCTCCTCCGACGCTGTGACCGACCCCTGCACGCTGCTCCGACGCCCAGCAGATCTGCTCCGAGGCCTGTAGATCCGCTCCGAGCCTCCTGCAACCCGAAGCCCGCGACGCCTCTTCAGTTTCGCCCTCTGCTGCTCCCGGCGACCCGACGCTCCGCAGCTCGCGAACTGTCCCCTCGCCGCGACCCACTGTCGTCCGAGCACCAGGCCCGCTCCGCCGCGCCCTTGATGCCGCGACACCCACGGCCCGACGCCAATCCGGGCCACCCTCCTCTCTGAGTGACGCCAGCTGTCCGTGCCCCCTGCCGCCGGGTTGCTTACGCCGCCGGTCCACCCACGCCGGAGCTCCGACGCCCGCCGCCGCCCCTCGCCGAACCTTCGGCGGATCACCACGTTGCTGTTTTGCTTGGAAAGGAAAAACGGAAAAAAAAAAAAAAAAAAAAAAAACAAAAGGAAAAAAGAAAAGCAAATTAGGTAGCTTCTCTTGCTATTTACTTTATTTCGTTTTTATTTTATTTTATTTTTTTTAGTATAATTGTTCCTTAATGTAAGATTGAAGCTGCCGACATGAAATTACCTTTGAAATTTGGGATTGATAGTCCAATTTTCACGCCGAAATTCGACTCGCAATTGTAATCGCTTACAAAATCGTCAATCGGAACTCTCGCTTGAAATTCGATTAACGATTTATTTAAAAATTGGCCAATCTGATCTCATGCGCGAAATATAGTTTGCCAATTTGTGGATATCAATCTTATATTATTTGATTTGCTTTCATGTTGGTTGAATCAATTTTATTTTGTTAAATAAAAAAATCCAAAAAATGTATTCATTTAGAATGTTAGTTTTTGTTTAATTTAAGTTGCATGTTTAATTATGTGACAATTTTAAATTTTGAAATAAAGAAATAAAAAAAATATCATGCATATGTCATGTAGATTAGGGCATCTTTTGTAAGTTATTGCATATTAGGATAAAATTGCATGTTTCATTTTAAGTTTAGATTAATTTTTTTAAAGATAGATTGCATCTTAGGTTAGAAACTACTAAGTTAAGATAATATCTTAGTTTAAATTAGGGTTTAGCTTGATCTAATCCTTAATATAAGTTAGATGGAATCTTAATCTAGCTAGTTAATTTTCGCATTTTGTTAATTTCGAATTTCATGGAAAATACCAAAAATTACCTTAGAATAAATCAATTTTATTCATTAGGAGAGATTGCATTTTATTTACGACATATAGCCAGGTCAAGTTGCCATGTAATGTCATTTTCTATTAAATTAGTAGCATGCATCACATAAGGAATGATTCTCATTAAATAAGTTAAAAAAAAAAATTTGTGTGTTAATTAGAAATCATATATAGGGTTGTTGATGTGAATTTTGATCTAACAACGCAGATGCTTTTATTATTATGACGTAAGTCTTGTAATTTATTCACTGCTTTATCTGGATATTAAATTGGTGGTTTGCGCACCATCATGATCGCCTCACATGTTAGTGAAGTGAATTAAAATTAATTCAAACTGCTTGCCAAACATTTTTCAAAAGAGAAATGTACCAAAAAGGCGTTAGAGAAATCTAACGAAATCAAGTTCCCGTACTCAAAATCTTTGGCTCCAATTATTTTACTTAGATGTCTAATCGACCTACCGTAAACTGATTAGTGGCAACTCATGATTGAAAATCTTTTGCATGCTAGATATTTGAACAGTAACTTGCTACAATGAAATTGTATGGACTTCAGCGGTCTCTTTCGTCTCGAGCATTGTAGTCATAGTCGGAGTCATCCGAGCTATGTACTATTACTAAGCAATGTTCATCATACTTTTGTTCAAGTGCTTCAAGGTCTTCTGGCGATAGAATTTGGTTGAGCTGGCGAGATGTAGATGCTGAGGCTTCGTAAGCCCAGTGAGATGCTTCTTCTTCTGCCCAGTTTGTGTTGTCATTTTCTTCAGTGTCAGCAGGAATGCTTGGCTGAGGCCAATTGGATGGCTATGCATAAAAGGATGTGTCAATGCTGTGAGATAAGGACAAAGGTCCTTGATAGTAGAGATCCTGGGACAGAGGGCCTCCAAAGCGTGCATAGGGGCCTTGAGTGGATTGGACAATATCATCTGCTCTTGTCATTTCATGATCTTGAGATGATGCAGCTTGTCTATATTGCCTAAGTGCTTCCTTAACTTCTGGTGCTAGGTCATAATGATCCCACGTAGGAGGCACATTGTTCCATACATCTTCGGGAATTGTTTTGTTTTCCCGGCACAAGATTCTCTGGAGTTCTCGGTACTGGTGTTCATAAAATCTAACAGATATTGGATAAAATTTGTGAATCCGAGCTTCTTTGGAATTTAGGTGGGGTTTGTAGGATGTGGTTCCTATTTCCTGTGGGGCATTGATGATGGTGCCATTATTTATGAAAAAATGCCACGGACGTTGGAAAAACAGGATGGTATGGACTTTCGGATTTGGGGTAGTGGTTCTTAGTTTTTTTTCCAAGAGATGTTTCCAGTGAGTAGAATGATAGAACCAATTAAGAAAGTCTAAGAGATTCTTATCACTTTCTCTTTCAACATTTCTTCCGAGTAAGAATATCTTAGTGAGGTTGGCAATGAATCTTCTAGTTGGAATTTCAATAATTATTAAGTACTTATTGGTTAAGTGCCATAATAACGTCTTAAGTTGATCAGGGAAATCATCTTCCTTCCAGATAAGGGTATGAATGAATGAATAATTCAAATTTAATCCGAAAGGATAAAGAATCGAACCTCCATTGAATCTGAATAGATCTGTGTGGCATTGCCACATGAGATTTTCCAGGTTTTCAGCAAGATTGTCATTCTGGATGTATTGAAGAATCTCCTAGGGATATTTCTAGCTTGACAAATCTTTGATCTTTTCAATCTTGTATTTTACACCATGATTAAGCATATGGAAGGCAGGCCTCTTTATGTACATATTGATTTCGGCTGGTGCTTTGGGTCTTGACAAGAAGTCAGCAAGTACATTCTTTTTTCTCAGAATGTGTTTGGTTTCAAAAGAATATTTTGAAAACCATTCAATCCATCGAAGCAATTGAGAATTTAGAATATGCTTCTGTTTAAACTTAGTCATCTGAGAGAAAGATGCCATATCTAATTTTACCAGGAAGTGATGGCTGATGAGATGAAATTCAAACTTTTTTATTCCATTTTTTACTGCTAGGATTTCTTTGAAAGTGGAATGGTAATGCATTTCAACTTGAGAAAACTTTACACTTTTGTGAGCACAAATGTGTCTCTTACCATCAATTTCCTCGAATAGGATGGCTGCCTAATATTCATCGCTAGCGTCAATTTGAAGAATTCTTTTTCCTGTTAATGGTATTTGCAATGGTGGGAGATTCTGCTTAATCTCCTTAAGCTCAGCGACTGCTTTAGTCTGAATTTTTCCCCAAGGTGGAGGATTCTTCTTTAGCATAGATTGCAAAGGAATTAGGAGCTTTGCAATATTTGGGACAAAATCCCTAAGATAATTGATTATTCCAAGAAATTGCTGAACTTGCTTTGTTGTGAAGTTATATTAAGGAAACTTCAATAATTCTTGAGCAATATGTGGCCCTGGATAATATGTACCTTTGTTAAGATTCATACTAAGAAATTCAATTTCTATCTGAGCAATATTTATTTTCCTTTGAGAAAGTATAATGCCATGCTTCTTCACGATTTCTGTGAATTGCTCAAGGAGTTGACAGTGTGACTGCTCGTCATGACTGTAAAGCAGAATATCATCAATGTATATGGCTGCACTTGACAAGATTGGTTGGAAAATACGACACATTGCCTTTTGGAAAATGGATAGTGTTACATTTAGGTCAAAAGGAAGGACTTTCTACTAGAAGTGCTGGTTAGGGATACAGAAATCTGTTTTGGATCTGTCTTCAGGATGGATGCCCAATTGCCAAAATTCGGCTTTGAGGTTGAATTGGAATAGATGTGGGCCTTGGTTAGACCAGTAAAGAGAGAGTCTCTAGATGGTAAAGGGAACTTATCATCTTGGAGAAAAAGATTGAAAGGTTGATAGTTTATCACTAGCCTTATTTTTCCCATGTTTTGCTCAGCACGTTTATTGACATAAAAAGCTTCGCAAGCCCATTGAGAATTGAAAATTTCAATAAGGTCTTGTTGCAATAATTCTGAGCATTCCCTTTAAGCTAAAGCCAAGTGTTTTGGCTTCATTCCCATATGACTTGCCTTTGTTGGATTGATATCTTCATTCTTTTTTAACGGGAGGTGAACAAAGAACTCTGGATTTTCCCATAAAGGATGTGAACACTTTTGAGCAAATTCTGAATGAGATCTGAACAAGATTCTAACAACTTTTGTATGATTGGATCTAATAGACTCATCTGAATGGAAAAAAGTCTCTGAATATTGACGAACTCAGAGAATTGGTCTTTATATTTAAGACCTTTTCCATGAATGATACGCAGCTGATAGATTTGAGTCATGATATCTCACCCAATTATCATATCTTTATTGGAGAGATTGGATCCAAAAATCTTTGTGGTTATGGAACACTGAGGAAAGAACTTGACAGTTACGGGAGTAGTCCTGACATTTGTAGAGAAAGTATCTCAAGAAGCAGAGTTGAAATATCGGACATAGGGAGTCCAATATTCTTCAAGTAAAACTTTAGTATCTAGAATGGAACAACTTGCTTTGGTATCAATGAGAGCAATAACAATGATAGGTTTGGAAAACTTTGAGGTGAGGATTTTCACAGGGAAATGGGGACAATGAGTTTGACTTGAAAATATGTCAAGGCTTGGTTCTAAATATGTGGGGGATATGTGAAAAATATCTTCAGACTCTGACTCTGACTCTGACTCACTGGAAGTTTGGTAAGAGGGAATGACATAAAGAGTTTGTTTAGATGGTTCCTCATCAGCAGAGAATAAGGATTCAATATCATCATTTTCAAGAGAAATACCTGTTTCATTCTCAATATGATGAATTAGACGATTCTAACCTTTTCTCGCTTGAGGATAATTTTTGGCAAAATGTCCTTTCTGATTGCAGATGAGGCAACGGTTTGATATCTTATGGCCTGTGCGATCCTTTCTTTTGCGTAGATATCGCCATTTCTTCTTTTTTCGGAAGTGCTTGGAGTCATGTTTGGATTTCTTCATCCAGAACTTCTTGAAGTGTTTCTTTTTCCGAGAAAACTTACCACAAGTACCATCACAGTCTTGTTTTGAACATTTGATCTTTAACTTCTGACGAGAGCAGGCTGTCTCGAGACTTTTGTCATATGTGATGTAGGTATGGACCATCTGGCACTTTAAGCACAATTCTTCAAGGCATAGATGAATTTCTTGCTGTATCTCTCCCAATGAAATATCTTGTATTCTCCTTTGTCTTCCAAAGAAAGATCTTTCAACCATCTGGGATAATTCTTTAGGAATGTAAGTCAGGAGAACATGTTTTAGATTTGGATCAGCTCCAATCTGGTAGAAAAGCTGAAGCATTATTCGATAATGCTTATCAAGATATTTCTTCTGGAGAAAGCAACATATTCTTTCGAAAAATTCTCTTCTTTTCATTTCTAGGAGGTCAGTGGGTTTTCTCACAAGGATATGATATAAGATGGTGATGGCATGGCTGAAATCAGGTGACATTAGAAAATGAATCTGGTCTTGTTTTGACATAGATTTCCACCAAAGTTTGAGGTTTCCTAAGAACCTTGTTACGAAGTTGTAAAGGACATCATTCATATCATGGTTGGTGATGGACTGAGTATTCAACCAAGTATAAAATTCTTCAAGTCTTTTGGCCATTTGTGATAAGGAATATCATCGATGGTGAAAAACTGTTTTGATGCCATGAACACATGTCGTCCGGGATTGTCTGTTTGAACATTTTCTGGCTCAAAATAGTTTGATTCCATCTCATGGTTTGGGGGGTCAGCCATGAATATTGATGAAGTGATTGGCTCAATAGGGAGGGAGTCAATTGTAGGAATTGACAAGGATGAAGAGGACGAAAGAGACACTGGGTCTGATTCAATTTCAGAGAGGCCATGAATATTGATGAAGTGATTGGCTCAATAGGGAGGGAGTCAATTGTAGGAATTGACAAGGATGAAGAGGACGAAAGAGACACTGGGTCTGATTCAATTTCAAAAAGGCTAGGAGAAGTTTGTTCAATTGGAAATATAATCTGATTTCCTGGAATGGCAGGATTAGGCTGTTGGATAATAGGGTTAGGTTCCTGAGTACCCAAATCATTTAGAAAAGATTCTAATAGATTGGATAACATCATCTTATCTGGCCTTTCTTTTATAATAATTGAACTCGATTCTGTAGGCATCTTCTCTTTTCCTTTGTTTTTCTGCAAATTTTTGAGACGATTTCGTAATTCTGCCATATTGGTTCTTTTCTGAAAGAATCTTCTGGGATGGCAGCAAAAATGGACGTCTGGGGTGGTGAAGGCAAATACCTAGTTCTGACAGTAGTTGCAAAGGGATCAAAAGGTCTGAACCTTCCTTCTTCAAGGAGTTGGATTTGACTCTTGAGTTTTTCTATCTCTAGCTTTGGGCTCTCTAGATGATGATACCCTAAATGTTGTCCTGATTCCAAGGCATTTAGCCTATTCTAGAATTCATAAACCATTTTCTTGGTGGTCTCATCATACTTTCGAAGATCTTGTTGCACATTTTCAATCTTGGAATCAATTGCCTTGAAGGCATTGTTTTGTGCTAACAGAGTCTCTGATTGCCAATTTAGAACAGTTTCAGCAATATGAGTTCTTTTCTGTCTTCCATGTTCATCCACATCAGTGGGGGCAACTATCTTAGGAACATGGCGATATCTGCCTTGTGGATCAATGAATTCTTCTGGAGTAGAAAAAGAAAGTTTTGAACTTTCTTTAACAAGAGGAGGAAAGTTTGTATCATGGAACATATCAATGGAAGAAGTGGATGGTGTTTCTGCTGGAACCTCAAGTGGGTAAGAATGCTTCTTAGCCCATTTTAGGATTGGCTTGTAAAACGGGGAGTGAGCTTGTTTTTTCTGAGGGGGAGATGGTGGAGGTGATTTTGGTGAATTTGGAGAAACTTGGGATGTAGTACTGAACTCTGGTAGTGGAGGTGGTGCATAAGAAACCATAAACTAGTATTTATCACACGCACCAAGAGTATCAACGGAGGGATCTCCGTCTAAGTACCTTTGGTACACCTTATCCTTTGGCCTTTTTCGTCGAGGTGGAGATTTGGCAAAATGATCTACCTCATTAGTGGAATTTGTATAATAGGAACATTGGGAAAAATGATCCCAAAAACAATAACCATAGTTGTCTTTGTAGTAATGGACAGGATGTCCATCACCGTCAAAATGTCAAACAAGCTTTTTAGGATCTGGCTTGGAAATTGATTAAGGAACGCATGGTTCAATCATGAAGAGGGTCTGAAAGATAGAAGAACTTTCTTCCTTTTCCTTGCCAAATTTGATGGAAACAGTTCCATCTTTCTTTCGAACGAACTCTGAGTCCGTAAACTGGAAATGCTTGTTATGCTGGTGTAGCTTTTCATTGTTGGTGATCCAAGTCTCTGGAAGGAGCTTGGCCAATGTATCCTTCGGAATTTGTCTAGGAACATGGATACATGATGCCTGATCATTCTGCATGGAGATGAATAGGGCGTTTTCATTACCATTGTTCAAATTAAGGTCAAGAGCATGATTCTGCACTCTATAAACCATCTGGTGATGTAGGGTTGCAGCTACAGAGTCAGAAGTTTGAGGGGCTCCAGTAAGCTGTACTTGGACTTTTAGAAAAGAAAGTAGCTGGGGATCTGAAAGAGCGATGTTGAAGTTTGGATAAGTCACAAAGACTGTTCCAGCATTCAAAGTAGTTTGAACAATATCGATGCAAGTATGCTGGTATTGTAAAAATCTGGTATCTAACAATGCAATTCTCGCTACAATTGGCAAATATTTACGACCATGAAAGGTAAGAGCAAGACGAACAGCTCCATAATGGACATGAGTGTATCCCTGTTGAACCCATTGTCTGGGAAATTCTGGGGGGATTTGAAGAGTAACAAAGTATTCTTTCTCAGTAGCAGGAATATGATGCTGGTCGAATTTGGAGGACTTGACGTATTCCTTTACTTGCTTTGGGGTTTGGTGAATAAGTTGGCGAATGGAGCGGATAGGTGAGAATGACGAGTTGGGTTTGGCAAAAGCGGAATAAGGATTCATGAGAGGAAGTTGAGTTTCTGAGATCTTGGTTTCATCGCTAAGAGAGACTTCATAGAGATAATCTATCTTAGAAGTATTGGAAACACGAAACTCTGGAGGGGTTGAGGATGAAGGAGAAGGAGCAAGAGAAATATGTGCTTCGAGGATTTTTGGTTCTGTAGACATGATGTGTAGCATTGGATTCACCTACCAAGCGCATGGAATGGGTAAACCTAAAAACGAAACCATGGCTCTGATATGGGCTTGGGAAATCCCAAGCTAAGTCTAGGCTTAGCAATCAATTAACCTAATTTTAGGTGGTTCACCCGAAAAATTGGCCGTGACAATATGAATCCATGATTCCTAATTGTGCTTCCTTTATTCAGCTGGAAAATCAACGAAAAAGAAGACTCTAATTTGTTCATGATTTCTTGTTTTTTGGTGCTAGTTTCCATCCTATGCTTCCATTTTGGCGAGAATCCCTTAGATTTTGTGCTTTTTTGAGGATTTTGGTTGCTGATCTGACCTAAAGGGTTCATATGTATTTTCGTAACATCTTTTTATTAGGTATTAAACCAAAGCTTTTTGTAAGAAAATAACAATACAAAGAAAGCAGTCCATGTGTTTGCTTTTTGCATTTTTGCCTTTTAGCCTATGAACATTATGTTTATATTGTTTTATGGCTAAATGAAAAAAATGCATAAATAAATGATTTGAGAAAGTTGCATGGGTAAGGCTTGATTGTACATGATAGATTCTTAGGGAGAATTATCAAAAAAGTCTTAAGCCTATTGTGATTGTACTAATTCAGTCTTTTTTTTTTTTTTACCAATTGAGTTTTAAAACTTTTATATTTATGTCAATTCAATAGATTCGGTCAATTTTAGCCGAAAATTGTTGATATGAACACCAAATATCCTACATGGCAGGACTAATGCTGACATAAATAATTTTTAATAATATTTTAATATATTCTTAATTTTTTAATTTTAATTTTCTTTCTCTTTCTTTTTTTCCCCTTCCCTTCTCGGTTGGGCAAGGGCAAGCCTTGCCAACTCGGCGATAGCATGAATAAGAAGAAAAAAGGAAAGAGGAAAAAAATAAAGAATAAATAAAAATTCACAAAATATTAAAATATTATTATAAACTATTTACGTTAGCACTAATTATGCCATGTAGGATTATTGATGACCATGGATTGAATTAACACAAATATAAAATGGTTATGACTTTATTGATAAATAAAAAAGTTTAAGATTAAATTGTAATATTGTAATAGACTTATAGCTATTTTTCAAGTGGAAGTGATCTTTAATAGATGGACACGCCCACCGCTCTATTGGAGGAGCCTTATTCAATCTACATGAATGTAACATAAAACTACATCAAGTTTATTGACAAAATTGAGAGATTTATGTTAAGAACCTCTGAACTCATTTTTCAGTGTCAACAATCTTAAGTGCTAAAATAGAAAGAAAAAGATGTTTGACAATCACTAAATATCTATAATTTCTTTCCAAACATAGAATTGCGGTCATAATGGTAGGGTCTAACCATATAGTTGGCAATATTCTAATTAACATCAATTATTTCTTCCACTGAACAAATTAGGTAACCCTTTTCTAAGTTAATTGAATCTTTTAAGTCAACTCTATTTAGAGTTGTTTCGAGTTGTTTAACAAGCTTAATATAATAAAGTGCTAGGTTTTTAATTTCAACACTGGCTACCTAGTGGGTTGACAAGTCAAAAGTTTGGCAATGACGTGTTTTAAATTTTTTTTTAAATCACTATTAGGCTATCGAGTGGGTTGATTAGTCAACTCTATTTAGAAAGGTTTTGTGTTGATGGTTTACTGGTTAGGTGCTGGGTCAAGCCGTACTTGGCCCAAGCTGGAACGGCCCATCTGTTGTCCCTACTTTTCCTAGTTATGTCCTTCAGTTTAGCCCATTTAGAAGTCTGGATATGATCTGGCCGAAGATGTCAAGGATACTTACTCTGCCCAACAAACGAAAAGTTATAATCTAATGTACAAGAACTCCTATGTACTTGTATGTATTCCTTTGTTATCTTAGCTATGTTAATGTTTGATAATTGTAAAGAAAATATTTTTATAATAGCTATTACACTAAGTTTAATAATACTGGAGAAATCATAATGTTTGGGTATGCACATAATTGGATGGTACAAATAGACTTAACTGCTGGAACTATCCACGAAACATATGCTAACCAAAAATAAATTTATATACACCACACTTGCAAATAAAAAAAAAATGTATTATATTGAAGGAAAAATCTAATATTGTTTTGGAGTACAACGAGATTTGTCATATATTTAGACATATTAGTTACGCCAATTGTTTCATAAATACACATCAATTCATAATTTAACATTGCATAATCTCTTTATGTCTGTCACTGTGTTTCTCACTTGGTGTTTCATCACCAATTTTCTTTTTTCCAGCCATGGTTTCCTTCATCGAATCCACCCAATGCCATTTTCCTTGGTTCCACCCATAATCCCCTTCCTCTTCAATCTCGTTCAGTGTTTCATTAATTTGATTTCCATCTTCGACATCAATGGATGCCCTTGTCAACGTTCCAATTTCTCCTCATTCGCCTTGCATCCGAGACCATCGACCAAGCCTTCCAAGTGCTTTACAGGATTCCTTCCTCTGTTTAGCTATTTGAACCGCTCCTTTTGATAGTGGTTATTCGAGATACATACCTTCTTTTCCAAGGCATGCATGCAGATGGAATCCACAAGTCAGGAAGGGGACGCACGCCTTGCTGTTCTATGTACCAAATTAGGTAGACTTTGGTCCGAGCAGGAGGTTGATGTATGGGATGAAGCTGCTCCTACAGAGACATTGGCATAATGTCAATTAATTTTGGTTAGTAAAGTCCTCTCTAATACGTCTATCAATTTCCCAGCTTTTTAGAATACCCTGAAGCGAGCTTGGCACAATGATAAAGTTGAAATTACTCAAAGGGAGGAGGGATTATATGTGTTTAAATTCAACTCGGCAACCGAAAAACAGAGGGTGTTAGATAATAGTCTGTGGCTGTTCTCGCATCATCTAGTTATCTTGAAGTCATGGATACCAAACACTCCATTTCATTGCTATGATAACACTACTTGTGCATTATGGGTGCAAGTGTTTGGCCTTCCTCTTGAACGCTATACATAGGAGATGATCAGTAAGACTATGCGAAATATTGGTAAGGTGCAGGAAGTAAAGATTAAAAGCAGAGAAGGTACGACGTTACGGGCAAGCAGGGCTCATGTAGAACTCAATTTGCAAGAACGGCTAAAACCAGGGAAGCTAATACGATTAGAAGGTAGAAATATATGGCTGGATTTCAGATATGAACGATTATCCCACTTTTGTTACTTATGTGGGGTTATTTGCCATTATGCCATGTATTTTCCCACTATACCTTATGATGAAACGCAGCAAGATGGGAAAGATAACTTCTCTATGGCCACTGGTTACAAGCCCGTTTTGGCGCACTTTCTATGAGGCAAATACTACCCATGATGCTGTTAAGGAGGTCATACCTGAAACTCCGCAGCACTCGACCTTTCTCTTACCTAGTACTCCTCAGGGCACAAACCAGCAACAAGCCACTCTGGAAGTTTGCTCAGCTCCGCAAGTTGAACCTCCTCCAGTCCAGTCAACCAGCAGGTATCCCTCATTGACTTTACATGAATAGATATCGCGTAGAAGCAGAAAATCCCTGTGCAGGAACAACATATCCTCATCAAAGATCTAAAGGCAAGTTCTTCAAAAGTAAAGAAATTTAAGGCTAGCAGAATTCCTCCTAAGACTAATCCACTCAAGAAGGCCAAAAGATACGCCCCTTATGAATTGCGTTCTTATATCACAGAAGATTTTGATGATTCACATCTAATGGACAATCTTATTTATGAGACTGACAGGGTAGACAATTGGGTTGTGGTGGCTTGCCCCAAAAAGCCACCAATGGACAAATGAAACTACTTAGCTGGAATTGTTAGGGACTGGGCAATACCCTAATAGTTCAAGCACTTAGGGCCCTTGTGGCTTGAGAACGGCCCAACATAGTGTTTTTGATGGAAATGAAAAACCAGGACATAGTAATCCAGAACATTTAAAGGAGGTTGAAATTCCCGAAATCTTTTGTGGTGAGTCTAGTGGGTATGGTTGGAGGAATGGTTGTTTTCAGGAATGAGCAGGTACATTTATGTATAGAGAGACATACTGCTTAATTTATTGACTTGTTATGCACTACTACTCTAAGAGGAAACCCGATGAGAATTACCTGTATCCATGTGCCTGCGGTCTATCACCAAAGACAGCAGCTTTGGGATGAATTACGACACATCAGTTACTATAATAACCTGCCATGGATGTGCATTGGAGACTTTAATGAGGTAATGTACCATTGGGAAAAAGTTGGAAAAAAGCTAGCTGAGTCCTATAGGATGCAATCTTTTCGATCATTTATAAATAGTTGTTCGCTAATGGAAGTAGAAAGTAAGGGCTATGCTTTCACTTGGGTGAATAACAGGGCAGTGGATAATGTAGTGAAAGAACGTCTTGATAGGATGTTACGCACCATGGAGGGGAGAGTTTCTTATCGGATAGCTGAAATCTTCGCTTTACCTGCAATTGCGTCTGACCATAGTCCCCTTTTACTGAACACTGATATTCCCAGATAGAAAAGTTATAAATCCTTCACTTTTGAAGCCTTTTGGACTCAGAATCAGGAGAGTCGACAGGTCATTGCAGAAGCTTAGGCTTCTTTACCTCTACACAAGCACCCCTCGATCGCAAGCTACGGCTCGTCTCTACGGCACTTGCCCGATGGAGTAAATCTACCTTTTCACGTGGTCGTGATCGGATTAATCTGTTATAGCAGCAACTTCAACAGTTTATCAATTGACCAAGCACCAACTATGATAAAGTAACAGTAAATCAGCTCAAGGAAGAAGTCTAAAATCTATGGCAACAAGAGGAGCAATATTTGGCAATGAGATCGTGCATTAAATGGTTGAAGTGGGGGGACAGAAACACAAAGTTTTTCCATTCAACGACTGTACAAAGATGACAATATAACCGTATCACCATGCTTTAGGATGAAAACCAACGATGGATTCGAGATCCTAGCCAACTGAAGAATATGACAATGGATTACTTTCGCAATCTATATATGTTAGCAGGTCAACGTGATTATCTCCCTATTCTGACACAAGTTTCTTTAGTAGTTACAATAGAAATGAACCAAGTTTTAATAGCCGAGGTTTCTCGGGAGGAAGTTAAACATGCTGCCTTTCAATTGGGGGCAACTAAAGCCTCTGGGCCGGATGGTTTTAATGGTTTGTTCTACCAAAATTCTTGGGATATACTCCAAGAAGATATATTTACCTCAGTGCAGAATTTGTTCAAAACAAGTGTGATGCCCCCAGCTTTAAACAGAACACTCATTACTTTGATTCCAAAGGTGCCGCATGCTGAAAGGTTAGATCATTATCGTCCCATTAGCCTATGTAATTTTATTTACAAAATAATATCCAAAGTATTAGCAAACCACCTAAAACCTTGGTAACCTGAGTTGATCTTGACGGAGCAAAGCGCTTTTGTGGCTGGCAGACAAATCCAGGATATCATCTTGGTAGTCCAAGAAGTCCTACACCAACTGAAAACCAGGGTAAGAAAGAGATAATTTCAGGCCATTTTAAAGTTGGATATGAAAAAGGCATATGATCAAGTCGAGTGGGACTTTTTGGAGGCCTATTTGTGCAAGCTTGAGTTTCACAACAAATGGGTGCAATGGGTGATGCAGTGCATAACAACGGTTTCCCTTAGTGTTAAATTCAATGGACAGCCGTTACCCTATTTTCATCCTACAAGAGGACTGCGCCAAGGCAATCCTCTCTCTCTCCATGTTCATCCTGGTGGTTGATGTTTTATTAACCCTATTCAACAAGTAGTCGATATGGGAAATCTCAAAGGAATTCAGTTTAACAAGTGGTGTCCTACCCTCTCTCACCTATTTTTTTGCCGATGATGTAATATTTTTCTTAGATGGAAGCCTACTTGAATGCCAAAATTTAGCGAACATCCTACAACAATATTGTCTAGCTACAGGTCAAGCATTGAACATAAACAAATCTCGACTTTTTCTTAGCAGAGCCTGTCTTAATACATTAAAGCAAAATCTGGCTAGTGAATTGCAAGTACCTTTGATGAAATAACAGGCAAGTACTTAGGAATACCATATGATTGGAGAGTTTCTAAGAAGGATATGTTTGCTTAGATACTAGGGAGGGTTAGTGCCAAGTTGGTGGGGTGGAAGAATAGCTTATATCCAAAGGCGGAAAGGAAATATTACTGAAATCTGTGGTACAAGCCTTACCAAACTATGCTATGTCCATCTTTAAAATTTCTATCTCTCTATGCAAGTCTATTGAGCAGAAGATAGCACAATTTTGGTGGCAAAAGAATTGTACTAAGTCGGGCATCCATTGGAAAAGTTGGGACCTACTTCAAGAAAGGAAGGAAAATGAGGGGCTGGGTTTTTGAGACTTACTTAGTCTTAATAAAGCACTACTCGGTAAATAGGCATGGTGAATATCCCAATGCCATTCATCCTTGTGGAGTCGTGTGATTAAAGGTTTACACTTTCATTCTACTGATTTTTGGCATGCACCTAGAGGATCTACTCCGTCATGGGGCTAGCAAAGTCGTCTGTTAGGTCGAGATTCCATCTCAGCTCAGCTTCAATGGTCAGTTGGGAATGGCCAATGCATTCACATTCACAATGATAAATGGTTAGCTAGAGGAACTCTTGGTAGGCCAGCCAGAAGAGGAGAGCCATAAATGGTTGGAATTTTTATTCATCCAAATCAGACTAATTGGAATGTTCCTCTTCTTCGACAAAGTTTTGATGACTAGATTATCAAGGAGATTGTTACCATACCTCTCAGTTCAATTCCGACCACAGACCAGATTATATGGACAGGAACACCTACTAGAGACTATACGGTCAAAGCGACTACAAGTTCATTAAACAAAACGCTCCCAAACACCTTCCCAACTCTGCATCCACATCCCCTCAACTACCAACCCCTGTGTAGCGCAAGATTTGGCAAGTAAAGACAGCCCCCAAACTTCAAATATTTTTGTGGTCCCTTTGCCATAATGCGCTTGCTACAAGGGAAAACCTATACTGAAGACATATCATCCCCGACCCAGAATGTCAGTTATGTTAAACTCATCTTCCTGAAACTACCGAACACTTATTTCTCTTTTGCCCACAGATACAGGGCCTTTGGTCCCATCCCAAAGTGCAGATTAATCTTTCAGCATACAATACACACAGGATGTCTAATTGGCTAGCAAATCTATTACTGCAGAGAGTAAACATACCTGAATCGGAGACGGTAGTAGCCCTTCTTTGGCAGATTTGGCAAGCGAGGAATCACTTCATCTTCCGCAACAAGCGTTCAACACATGAACAGATTGTAGATCTGGCACTTACAAACACAGAGCTTAATCGTAGTAAGCAGAAGAACGCAACAACTACAGGGCAATTGGTGATGCCTACCTCTCGGATCTGGAATCCTCCACCACCAAGAACAATCAAAGTGAATATTGATGGGGCTTTCCCTGTAGCAGATCAAACAGGCTCGGTCGCCTATGTTTGCCGAAACCATGAAGGAAATCTGATTGGTGGATCCTCCCAAATCATTCCCGCTTCATCTCCTCTGCAAACGGAGATTCGAGCCCTAAATCAAGCTCTTCACTATCTGTTACAGAAAGGGATGATGGATGATCACCTGCAGATTGATTTTGATTGTTTGGTAATGGTAGAGACGATAAACGATCACCGTTCGCCACCATGGGATTGCCAAAACCTAGTTGTGAAAGTTGCAGATTTGATCTCCCGATTTTCCCACTTGTGTTTGTGCCACTGTAGACGGGAAGCGAACTCCATCGCTGACTGGGCTGCTAAGGCCTTTGGCCGTGGTTCTTTGAACTCAAACTGGGCCTCCCCACCTCCTCAGATTATTCTGAATATGCTATGTATCGATGCCCTAAAAACAGGTTGTAATGCTTTCCCTTCATAAATAAAGTGCTACGTATTTCCGACAAAAAAAAAAAAAAAACTTGGACTATGTATCTTTTAATCACATGACATTTATCTCATAAGTTTCATAGTGCAACCAATTGTTGAGTTCATGAGATTTTATTGTCCGTAAATGAAAAAGATACTATAATTTTTGAATCTATACATGGAATGGTTTTATATGAAATAGAGATAAGTGCAATAGAAACTATAAGTTTTTTTATTTATTTATTGTAAATACAATCAAATCATAAAGTTTATTAAACAAGTATAACCAAGTGGTTTAGTTAGTTTCGTCAATTATGACTATAGAACAAGCCACTTTTAAATATTTTATGAATATGTAGTGTCAATATAACCCCAAGCAGGTGCAATATCAGCAAATAGCCCAGAAACTTGTAGTGAGAGAGAGAGAGAGAGAGACCCCTCCTGCCTTGATCAAGCTGATGGCGAGGCTTAAAGGTAGCCATCTCTCGCCTTTGTTCTGTGGTGTTGCACTGCTCATCACCACCGACAAGGGTTAGCCTTGCCAAGGTTTGCTACACAGAGTTGGTTGATCCTAGGTCTTGTGCTGACTGGGGTGCCGCAACAATACTAACTTGGTGCCACATCAATCTCAACTTAAATGAAAAGTATTTGGAGCGGCCACATTAAATTATGGTAGCTCAAAATGGAGGAGAAAATGAGACTTAATTGATCATTTTTAAATAACTTTTAGAGTTCGATTGCATTGGTAGAAATTTTCAATTAGTTTGTCAGTGATATAACTTCACTTGGTAGTTCGTTTTTTTTTCCGGTTTGATAGTGTGTTCATTTTTCCTTTTTCATAGAACCAATCGTGATAAAGTATACCGTGCATGGTTTAGGTATTCACAACATCCTTTTGAACATCATTATTCTGGAAAGAAGAGTAATGCACAAATTTAATTAACAAAAATTGATATAACAAGGCAATGGGCTTCTTAAAGGCGCCGTGCTTGTTTGGGCGGCTAAGAAACGTGGATGATCTAAGCCGTCAGGTAAAAGAAAACCGATGTCAATTGTTGAACGGCGAAAAATCTCGACCGCGGGATCAAGATGAATTGATGTCAACTGTTGAATTTGGTATGACAATTTCTTCTTGACAAACCCCACATCATCATCATCTCACTAATCATAGTGAAAAGGACACATTTGATTCTCTAGCTTTATTTTTGTGAAATGTGATGGGAGAACGGTAACAACTTAAACAATATTAGATTAAAGTAACGGAATAAAATGATCTTTCCTCTTGTATAAACTTAATAAGAATTGATTGGTCCACCCAAAAATCTTCACTATTAATAAAATGGGGTGAGCAAAATTATTCTCTAGTAAATATAAGAGGTACATAGTAGCAAGGACCTCAAGAATATCATTATTGGCAATACGCATAAATTTCATAAGAAATCAACAATAAATATGATCAAAAAACGCAAGTTTTGATCAACCCACAAAAAACCTAATGTAAGGAGCTTCAAACGAAAATTAAATTGTTCAAATTCGAGAAGAGTTTGTCACGAACATGCTGACAAAATTTCAGCTCAATCGGACCACGAATCGATCTCCAATATTAGCTTAATGTAAATCAGACTAATCCCAAAACCCCAGATTTCCACTTTCTATTTTCTCTTATTACTGCATCTCTACTAACTTCTTTTGTGACACCCCGAACCCTTCGCAGGTCGTCACCAGCGCTGATGTTACACTTTATTTCCTTGCACTATCTTGTACTTAAAACAAGCGTCGTTAATCACAGGCATTTTTTTTTAAACGATCGGTCCCAGCGCAATTCATAGCGGAAGCAAATTAAACATCACCATCTATCCCCCTACCAATCCATGATACAAATACACACCAGCTAAACATCAGGATTTTATAAACAACTTTGACACTTTGCTTACATATATATATATAGCAAGATGGGATTCCCTTCGGGTCGGTACATCAAAAAGGAAAAGCTAGGACTCAGCCACGTCCAGCCTAAAACCTCAAAAAGAAACTCTCGACCCTCAACATCATACGAGTACGAACCCCCATCAAAAGTGTCGATTATCTACATCAAAAAGAGATCCAGCTCCTACTTATCGCGCGCGGGTCTCACACCCAACCCGGTGCATCAGGCGGTGGCGGCGGCAACATCCCTCGCATCGCTCCATCCCGACGAACGTGCACAGAAATGAACTCCTGAATGACGGGACCCCCAGCCAGGCCCACGTCATACATCACTAGACAACGTACTCGGATAAAAGTCAGTCCGGGAACAGAGGGACAGTCTATCTCAACACATTCGACCTCTACATCATATGGTATCCCGTAAAATGTACCTCGCGTGACGGCAGGTAGCGGCATACTTGCTAATTTGAAATGTTATCCCCAAAATGGGTGAGTACAACTACTCAGCAGATAGGGAAATCCAATAACAACTCAATGCATCATGCAATTTCACATGCACTGCAGCATAACTTACCTTGAAACCAGGCATACACTATCATGCATCATCATATCACATCACATATCATCATCATCACCATGCATATCATCATGCATATCATATATCATATCATAGGTGATCATCATCACCATGCATATCATATATCATATCATAGGTGATCATCATCACCATGCATATCATCATGCATATCATATATCATATCATAGGTGATCATCATATCATATCATATATCATCATCATCATCATCATCATGCATATCATATATCATATCATAGGTGATCATCATATCACATCACATATCATCATCATCATCATGCATATCATATATCATGGGTGATCATCATATCATATCACATATAATCATCATCATCATGCATATCATCATGCATATCATATATCATGGGTGATCATCATATCATATCACATATCATCATCATCATCATCATCATGCATATCATCATGCATATCATACATCATGGGTTCATTTTTCATTTTTTATCTTTAAGTTTGATCACCACATCACCCATTTCTCATATCATCAATTTCATCATCCCTTCGGGCAAAGACCTCCGACAGGGTTCCCAGCATTCCAGCCATCCCATGGCCACCGGGCTTCTAGCCCCCCACATTCCGGGCATCTCACATCTCAACTAGCATCACGAGGCATTCCCTTCGGGCAGAAACCTCCGACAGGGCTTCCGGCCCCCCACATTCCGGGCATCCTGAATCTCCCAGGGAATTCCGGCAATGCATCTTTGTACATTCCGGCCTCATCCTCCACCACATCCTCTTACTCACATATCGTTTTTCCACATTCATCATCCTTTTAATCTTATTATTTCATGGCATGTGATTCACGCATGCTTCACAATTTATGATCATACATATACCAATGTCATACAACAATGCATAATAAATTCAATGGAATTCATGGCCAATAAAATAATCCCTTTTTTTAAATTTTATTATTTTATTATTATATTTATTTATTTCCATAAATAAATATTAAATTTAATATCTATGATTTTCCCAAATCATAATATTCAAACAATCACTAAAAAAACTAATAGGATGACAATTTCATACAAAATTCATGGCCAAATTGAATTTATCATAATTTCACAATTTCCACAAAATAGCACATGATATTCGGATAATGACCAGAATTGCACAGTTTCCAAATAAATTCGATTAAAATACTCATATGGCCTTCAAAAATTACTAAATTTTACAGGGTGATAGAAAACACATTTTCGTGCATTTCTCATGAAGAAATCTAAGCCAAATTATTTTTATATTAATTTATACAACCCCACGAAACTTCTGGAACCACTACCGCGTCGTCCAGAACACACATCTCCGAAATATTTAGATTTCACCCATCTATTCTCTTTCGTTTCCTCTGAAATTTGAGTATGTTATGTACCAAGGTGTCCTTTACAAGTTTCATGAAGAGATCTAGGTCAAATAACCAAATTATAGTCACCATTTAAGTCCATGAAGTCTCGGGTGTCTCGGAATACTTCACCAGAACCATCATTTCCAAGATCTAGCCGATTAACCAAGCTATACTTGTTCTTTTTGCTTCAAATTTGATTATGTTGTATTTTAAGGTGTTACCTACAACTTTCATGAAGACATCGAAGTCAAATCTTCAACAGAAACCAACATGCAAACAAGAATCTAGCAAGAGGTCAGTGGAAACTTCACAGATCTAGGGTCTCCGTATAATAGAACTGCAACCCCTCATATCTCCATAATGTCCCACGAAATTTCAGTATGTTATACTACAAGACGTTAGCTACAACTTCCATGAAGACATCGAAGCCAAAATCGAACTCCAAACACCCATGCAAGCTCAAACAAGCTACTGACTCCAACAAACCGAACAAGAACAGTCACACGGTTTGAAAATAACCAACCCTTACCTCGGTTTTTCGCACAAATAACACCTAAAACCGAACATGCAACCAACAAAACAAACATGCAAGAGAAGTTAAGGACTCCACTTGCCTCTAAGATGAGCAAACGACGACGAACGGCGGCGGGACACGGCGATCGGACGGCGAACGAACGGTGGCACCCTTCGGCTCCGCCTCCTTCCCCTCTCAGTTTCTCCCTTTCTCTCAAACTCTCTCTCTTTCTCACCCTCTCTTTGGACGAATGAAGCAAGTAACCGGCCACTCTCTCTCTCCTCATCCCTTTTATACCCCCCTAATCCCATGATTAGCAATCATGAGATTGCCTACAAACCCACCAATGCATGCTCTTGCCATTTGCCACTTGTCTCATTGGGTTTTCTTTTTAAATCTGATTTGGGCTTGGGCTTAGGCCCATCCGGCCACTCCCCTTGGGCTGGTCGAATTCTCTTCTTGGGCTCTAATGGGCCGACTAGCTTGGCCCACCAAGCTTTAGGCCAATGGGTCCAAGGCCCATTCGAATTTTAACCCTCTTTTTCTCTTTTTTTTTTTTTTTTTTTTTTTGAAATTCCTTCTATAAATATTTCTAAATTTCAATTTTTAATCTTGGCCAAAGTCTTAGGATATTTTTGCTCATTGAAATTTAAATCATATGGCCAAGCATAGATTATTAATCTTATTAAATTTAAATTTCCACAATCACAAGCACAAATCATGAAATTAAAAGACTAATGGCTAAAGCATAAGCCATGGAAATTCTATCACCTAATTAAAGACTTTAACACACCTTATGGCTTGGCTTTGAATTTCTGGGATGCCACATCTTTGCGGCTTGATTCAGTGATGGTTGTCCTTTGAAGGAAGTTCTCAATCTCTATCTAGTTATGGCTTGATTCAGTGATGGTTGTCCTTCGAAGGAAGTTCTCAATCTCTATCGAGTTGTGTTCAATGTTCATGCTGCATGTAAATCTACATGCAGTTTACGTGCAATCTACTTGTTTGATCTACATGCTGCATGGAGGAAAGGTATTCGTCCTTTCCCTTTTTCAATTGCACAAAACTTACCCCTTTCCTTTGTCAATTTCGACATCTCCACCTTCCACAAATGCCTTGATTCTTACTTTGCTTAAGGTAGTCCAAGGTGGCAAGCAATTTTGGCCAAGTATGGTATGACTCCATGCCATTACGATTGAAGGAGAGAGAAAGACTAGGCTTCAAAAGGGCTTTCAGACCTAACGTTCACAGCTGAAATGGGCCAAGGGTTCAAGTGCATGCTAGGGCCTTATTAAAAAAAAAACCAGCTAATTTGTATCACAATGACTAAACATTCTTGTATAAATTTTGAGTTAGGTCGCATATCGATGAGGTTCATAAAATTGCGTGGTTTTATCTAAAAGTTATCTCTATTTTCAAATGGAAGAATGTGGTTGAAGAATAAGAATGTGGGATTATCCAATTTGGATGTTTTCATTTAGTCATGACATTTTTTTTTTTGGTTAGAAACTATTCATAACCTTTACAATAGCCATAACATTTATACATATTAAGGAGTAATTTGATATTCTAATCTTACAATTATGGTTGACAGAAAAAAAAAATCAAACAATTTCTAATTTTCCTTATGGACTGAGTTTTATCTTTCCATTTAGAGGGATTTTCTAAAGGGTTTTTTTTTATCAACAAATGTGTGAAAATTAGGAAGATTGTCCATGAAAAGTCAAGAGTTAATTTCAACTAATGGTCAACATTATTTGCAAATTTGTGTAATAGGCTAAGTCAAGTCTAATATATAAATATATATGTATGTGTGTGTGTATATATCTAACATTGCTGTTTTATTGAGTGCTTTTTTTTTTTTTTTGGTTAATTTAGAATGTTACATTATTCTGAAATTTAAAGTGAATAGAGATAAAAAGTTTCTACTTGATTATGGCATTAAAAGAAGAATATCAAACAAGGTCTAATTTACGACATGAATGAAGTCTCTATTTGGCACATAAGAAAAACTTGCCAACAAAGCAATGAGTCCGAATGCAGGGTCGTGCAAAAAAGCACAAAAGTGAACACTAAGATTGTTCCTTACGCAACTCAAAGCAAAAAGCACAAATAAGGAAAAGGTAAAGCGCCTTAACATGCAGAGATCTTAGTCTAAACTTTTACTTTCCATGACACACTTATTAAAATTATCATTTCCAAGAAAGTAGCCACTCATTATCACCAACATAAGATGATTGAAAATGCAATAATGTGAATAGACTTTAGATAGTGGGGTGTTCCATCTCCTTTCTGAGTCCCACCTTTAATAAAGATGCTCTATAAAAAAGCTAAAGAGACGAAAGTGTTAAATATTTGTAAATGGCTTAACATAAGAAGCATCACAGGCAAGAGTTTTTTGCTACAATGTGGAAATAAACCAATAGATTAATGACAAGTCAAGTTGGTATTTTCAATTTTTGCAGTTGACATGGCTTCTGTTTTGTTCTATGCCTCTTTCGTGGTGAGTTTATCATTGGCAAATTTGTGTAGTAGTCTTGCTACAGACGGGTCGTGTTTGACCTACTAAGAATGAAAAGGACAATAATTAGACTCTGAATTAATGATTTAAAGGAGGTTCTCAATCTCCTGTAATTTCTTTTTTCTCTAGATCGTCCCAATGTACTAGAATCGCTGCCTTTTCTTCCTCAAAAGTCCTGGGTATCATCAACAATTGATGGAAAATCCGGATTCGATGAAGCCCCTGCCTTCCACGAATGCCTTGATTCTTATTTTGCTTAAGGTTGTCCGAGGTGGCAAGGAATCATGACCAAGCATGATATGATTCCATGCTTATTATGAGGAGGGGGGAGAGAGGCCGGGCTTCACCAGGGCTTTCTGAACTAACCTTCAGAACCGAATTAGGCCAAGGCTTCGCATGCATCCTAGGGCCTTATTAACAATCACATTAATTCATACTGTGATGGCTCAAATTTCTTGAAAATTTGAGTCAGGATCCGGTTCACAAAATTCTGTGGTAGTATCGAAAAAATCCTTAACTCCTAAGTGAGGAAGAATGCCTTTAAAGAATGAGAACGTGGGCCTATTCAGTTTGGATGTTTTTGTTTAGTCACAACAATTTTTTTTTTTTTGGTTGAAAATTAGTCATAACCTTTACAAATAGTCAGAATATATATATAGATTTATGAGTAATTTGACACTCTAATGTTACAGTTATGGTTGGCAAAAAAATTAAATAATTTCAAATCTTCCTTATGAACGGAGTTTTTTTTTTCTCACTTATAGGAATGATTTGAAGGGTTTTTTTGTCAACAAATGTGTGCAAACTGATGGCAACATGAATTAGATATAAGGCTCTAAGTTAGCCCAAGTCTAATATGTCAATAGGAAGGACATCGTCGAAAATTGTTGTTCAATAAACATATATAACACGGCCATTTCACACTTAAATGAGTGTTTTCTTTATTGCTGATTTAGAAATTTACGTTACTCTGAAATTTAAAATGAATATAGATACAAGTTTTCAATTGATTATGGCATTAGAAGAAGAATATCAGACAATATCTAATTTATAACATGAATGAAGTCTCTATATGGCAAATAGGAAAAACTTACCGGCAAAGCAGTGAGTCAAAGGGCGAGGCCTGCAAAAAAGCACAAAGCAGTCAAGCACCTTAACATTTGCAGATCTTAGTCTATACTTTTGTTTTCCACTGCAGCCATGCATTATCACCAAAATCCCATAATTAAAGATGCAATAATTTGAATAGACATTAGATAGTGGGTTGTCCCATCTCCCTCTTGAGTCCACCTTTAATAAAGGAAAAGGTAAAGTGCCTTAACATTCAGAGATGTTAATCTATACTTTTGGTTAGCACAAAATCCTTATTATAATTATTATTTTCAAGAAAGCAGCCATGCATTATAACCAGAATCCCGTGATTAGAGATGCAATAATTTGGATAGACGTTAGAGAGTGGTGTCTCATCTCCCATCCTAGTCTACCTTTATTAAAGATGCTTTATAAAAAGGCTAAAAGGACACATTGACTATTTGTAAATGGCTTGGCCTAAGGAGCATCAAAAGCAAGCGATTTTTGCTACAATGTGGAACCAAACCAATAGATTAATTATTAAAAAAATGGATATCCGTCGGCAATTTTCATTTTTGCCGTTGAAATCGCTTCTGTTTTGTTCTGTGCCTCTTTTGTGGTGAGTTTGTTCTAGTGCACTTGTCTAATAGTCTTGTTTTAGATGGGTCCGTCGCTTGCTAGTGGGGGTGTTGGGGCTTGCTTAGATTTAGTCACGGATTCTTGATTTTGGATTTTGAGACTCCATCGTCGAACCTTGTTTAAGTCAAGCAATGAGCTGAAAAATTTGGTGATTTGGCGCTTTAGCAGCCCGAACAAGCAAAGACACCATTTATATCAACAAACAGCGATATTTCATGTAACCTCAATCCATGTCACATCATCACTGCTACACCTAGGACAACCAAGTATGATTGGACTACCATATCAAATTAATTAAGTGAAACTTGGCCGAAATGACTCAATCACAATTTTCCTTAAAGGATTAAGATTACATTAACACAATTAAAAGGTTTAGGACTCCTTGATGAAAATAGAAGATTCCTCTATATGTCTCGATCTTGATCATGAAATAATCTTAACCTTGTATGTTTCTTATTTTCTCAAGTAAATTGGCAATTTGAGCTTGTCAATTTTGATTGTATATTTTATGTCCTCCCTTCGTCATGAACCTTTTATTTCCATATGTTAAAATCTCCACCACCAAAATAATTAGATAGAGTAGTATTTGCACAATGTTTGGGTTCAACAAATATAATTTGGGTCTCATGTGAAAATCATGTAACACAAAGTTAGATCATTCGGGCTTATGAGGATTAGGCTTGTCCAACTAAAAAACCTTTTTTTGTTTCTTCAAAATTTGGCTATGGCAACAAGGAACATCTTTTCTATTCTTAGTTTTGCAATTGCTCGAGTTGAAAAAGCTCATCTTTTTTCGAATACTCTTATTTTTTAAATTGTATTGTCAACTCAGTCTAAAGTTCTAAATAAGCTTGTGTCTTGCGAGGTGCCAAACAAGGTAAAAGTTTATAATTTTGACGCACATATCGTTTGAATGTAATCAGGAAAGAGATATATTATAGCTGAAAAAATTGATTCATAAAATTGGTTTATAAAAGTGATGTGAATTGGCTGATAAGACTATCACGTTGTTTTGTCAATCATTTCCAAATGCATTATTCTTATTAGGGTTCAATTAGCAAGCAAATTTAAATAGGATCTTTCATTTTTCAAAGTGGTCATGGGGCCATCTTATATGAAGAGATTCATGAAAAGATTCCAAGCTTAATTCATTTGTGGCATGTCTTCAAATTTGAAAAGTGGCCTCTTGTTTTAGTTTGTTTTTAGCTCGAGTTTTCACTTTGTTTGTTTTTTTCCTTATACCTGTGGCTAAGACTTGAGGTTATATTATGTACCCAATGCATAGTCTAAGAGCACAAATTTTCCCATGCCTGACGTCGTCAACTTCTATAAGGGTCGATAATGAAAGAGTGACTAAAACAGGTTCGGAAGATGCAATAATTCGAATAGACATGTGCTATTGGGGTGTCCCATCTATCTCCCTCTCAAGTCCACCTTTAAAAAAGGTACTTTTTGAAAAAAGCTAAAAAGACCAAAGGATGCAAATACTCGTGGACAATCAATGTTTGTCCATTAGTGGTGGAAGGAAAGGATGGAGACTCGATTTTCGGTGGTCACTGTTCAAGCAAAGGAATAATAATGCAGAAAATCATCCATTTCATCGCTGAAGAAACCTAACGGTGTTCAGCTGAGGCCTAAATCAAGGATAAGTCACCGAACTCCGTTATTTGTGTTAGAAATATTTAAAATATTTCATTTGGAGATGAAATGACTAAAGATGGTGTTGAGAAAATTGAGAAATTACTGAAAATGAGATGACTAAAAATGACGGCATAACTAAATTAAAACAAGGATTTAATTTGATTCATTGTTTCTTGATGACTTAGGAAATATCCTATATGTCTCTAAAATTCTATACTGATCTCCTCTTTCTTCCTCATGGTTTGTTTCTTTGTTAAAGTTCTAAATGGTTGGATCTCTGAATCTCAGCCGTTGATAATCAAATATTTCATAAAAAAGTTGATGTGTTTCCATCACCAAAATCTAAAGATCATCATGTCAAGAACCAAAATCTGGCTTGCCACAAAACGAATATGTAATTCACAGTTATTGTAGCCCTTTTATTCCAATAAATCTGGAGTTAGACCCGTTGGTAAAAAGGCTTGTTGTTCTCAAAATAAATCATAATGTTGTACTACCATTAAAATTCACCGGAGAGGAAGAGTGTGAAAATGACTTCAAGTCACTGCTAATACAACTGGCATTTGACACCAAGGACCATGTTGTATTACTTATTAGTGTGTCCATCTTCACTTTCCTGGTACCAAACTTTGACTTTGAAACAATGATATGAAAGATTAAAGCTATCGGTGAAAATAAAATTGAACTTTTTATCTTGCAAAAAGGGGTAGCTCTCAAAGAAGATCGCAATATATTTTACTTATATTTCTATCCACATCTTCTTATTAGGGGTGATGTTTCCCAGTAGATAAGTTTCAAAACAAAAATTTGGAATCTGCTTCGTCAAAATCGATTTCCTATTTTTAAAATCATTAATTGAAGTTTGTCAAAATCGATTTCCTATTTTTAAAATCATTAATTGAAGTGGTCGACCCCATAATGGCTTGAAGCCACATTAGCCAGTTCTAGGTCGATCTAGGAATTAGCCTCTCTCTTTTCTTTTTCTTTTTAATGTTTTTTTGTTTGATTGCTCTATCATATTCATTATTTTTGCAAAAGTTTTCAATTAGGAAATCAGCCTGCTTATGTTGGAATGTTCAACCTTATTATTTCTACAAAAGTTTTCAACTAAAAGACTTGTAGGGTTTGGTTTTGAGCCAATTCAAAATCGGTTTTGCCCGATGATTGACCTTAAAATCTATTCTACCCGAAACAATTCTAGGTAGGAACTAGTCTTCCCAAGGAGAACCCATTAGTTCAAGGCCTAGAATTAGAAAGCAATTTGGTTAAGGCCAATCCCCAAATTTTACCCAAACACCGAATTGGCTCTCGTGTAAATCATCTTGAAATTAGTTGGTTAAGACCCATTAAGTTTGATTATGTAGTTGACCAGACTCAGTTGCTCACCCCTACTCCTTATCATCAAAATATCGAGAATATGTGATTGGCTCTAATCAAGAAAATTGTAGTGGGGTTCATCCTCGTCAATATTATGCAAATCAATCACCAAAAGAAGCAAAACGATACCATTTAACTAGAGACAATCTTTTCTTAAGAAATTATGCAAAATGAATAATACACTTATTTTTTACTTTTAAAGGTTATACATATTTAACATTTGTAAATTTGCAATTATTGATATTCAATAATTGCTAATTTGTTGATTATAACCCACTCTGCGGTGGACGAGTTGGTTCGTGCCTTATCCTCTCATCCGTGAGGGGAGAGGTTCGAAACTTCTCGCCCTTATTGCGCGACTTAAGTGGGATGCTGTGGGAGGTGGGTCCCCACGCTAGTGCCTCCCTAGGTTTATGTCGCCGGCTGCTAGTTGTACTGCGATTCCCGGGTCATAAAAAAAATTATAATTATATGTTAACATTGTCATATTTTTAAAAATAATATAGAATGCATAAGACACTTATTATTTATAATAAAAAAATTATGCTTACTTAACCCAATAAGTTGGCCTACCGAATTGGGGTGGTAGGGATTTCCATCTTAGGAAGTCCACGTGTAAATTATGTTGGGTTAAAGCCACCTTCACTAGCCAAAAGCCTAATCTTAACTAGTCAAGAGGTTCATAGGATATATCATGAATTACTAGGGAGATGAGTCTCCATGCTTGTATCCTTACATTATTAAAAAAACACATGCTTACTTTATGTGATAATTTTTTTAGGGTTAATACCACGAAAAACCCTAAACTGATATACATGTGACAAATCTATCACAAACTAATTTTTTTACTACAAAAAACCCCAAATTGATATACATGTGACAATTTTAGCCCAAGTTAATTTTTTACCACAAAAGCCCCAAATTACAAAGTCACCCCAAACTACACACATGTGATGAATTTACCATCCGTTAGTTTCCGTTTAATTTTACTATCAAATTGTTGAATTGGATGACATGTGGTAGTTGACGGGTATACTAATTTGGAGTTTTTCCTTTCGTTTGTTATATATATACTAGTTTTGTCATTTTTCATGATATTAATCTAATGTAACAGAGGTATATTTGTGACAATTTGGGGCTTTTGGCGGTCAAAATATTAATTTGGAGTAAATTCATCACAAGTGTATAATTTTGAGATTTTTGGTTATCAAATGTGTACCAGTTTATGGTTTTTTGTAATTAAAATATTAGTTTTGGATAAATTTGTCATAAGTATCGGTTTTGGCTTTTCATGGTTAAAAATATTAGTTTGGGATAAATTTGTCACATATATATCAATTTGAAGTTTTTCGTGGTAAAAAAATTAGTTTGTGGTAAATTTATTAAATGTGTACAAGTTTGAAATTTTTCGTGGTGTTAACCCCATTTTATATGCATTATTCCGTGTAAACTAGGAAGTTATTATGCAAAAGGTCATTGTCAACTTAATTACAAAGAAGAAGTACCTCAGGACTTTATTTAATTATTACATTTTTTGGTTAGAAAATTATGGTAACCTTTTTAAATAGTCAGAATATATATGAGCAATTTGACATTTTAATCTAAGGACTATAGTTGGTAAAAAATTTAGAAGACTTCAAATTTTCCTTATGAATCGAGTTTTTTTTTTTCCACTTAGAGAGATGATGTGAGGGGTTTTTTGTCAACAATTTTGTGAAAAATTGAAAGATTGTACTTACTTTCAACTAACAATCAAAACATTAAATCTTACCTTTACCAAAAAAAAAAAAAAAAACAATCAAAACATTAATTGGATATATGGATCTAGGTTAACCCCAACCCTATTACGTCAATAAACAGAACATTATATAAAACTGCTATTCAGTATATAAAACAATAAATTAAACTTCATTTTTTTAACTGTAGCGTAGTTATAATGTCACTTCTATATTTTTCACATGATTTTATTGACTGCGCAAAAGAAGCGGGTTAATTGGCATTTGTCCATTACCGATGGTGGAAAGAACGGAAGGATAGATCAGGACTAGTGCATTAGCGGTGGGAAAAATGAAAGGACCAATTGCGGTGGCAAAAAATGAAAGGATGGATACCTACTCAATGTTTGTCTATTTAGGCGGAGAAAATGACATTGGTGATGGTGTTGACTAGTCCAGCAAAAGTAACAAAAATGCAGATAATCATCCATTTTTATGCCCAATAAATTGACTGATTTTTAGTTAAGGCCAAAACTAAGATTTGGCTAACAAGCTCCATAGTCTGTACCCATCTTCTCTTTTTTCGTCATGGTTTGGATCTTTGCTAAGATTCTAAATTGTTGGATCTTTGCAGAAAATCAAATGTTCCGGTAAAAAGTTGTTGTGTTTCCATCGCCAAAATTTGAAGATTGCTGACATGTCAAGAACCAAAATTGGACTTACTGAGAAAAGAAAAATTAATGCTCAAGCATTAAGACCCATCCTGTATTTTTTTCCGTCAACCTTTATTATAAATGACAATCACCAATGGAGCCCCTTTATTCCAAGAGCTAAACCCCTCAGTAGATAGGCCTCAATGTTCATAAGAAAAGTCATTGCACTGTCCCAGTAAATAAATCATTATACACTGCAGAGGAAGAGTGTAAAAACGGACTTCACGGCGCGGCTAAGACAACTGTCATCTGACTCCAAAGGCAGGCCATGTTGTACTACGCGTCGGTGTGTCCATCTTCACTTTCCACTACCGAACTTTAACTATGAAAAAATGATACCAGAAAAGCAGCAATTTCCCCTGTAGTGGGGGATGGGGAGAGAGCTGTCGGTAAAAATGAGATGAACTTTTTATCTTGTGAAAAGGGTAAAATTGCCACATTTATTTCACTGGTTGATCCTGGAACCAGCTTGAATTGCCTGTAACCAACCTAGAACCGTGTCAATGAGTTCCAAGGCTGGCTTAGGAATTGGCCTACTTTTTTTTTTCTATTTCATTTTTTATTAAATATTCTTTCATATTCAATATTTTTTCAAAAGTTTTCAATTAGGACATCATGGTGTATGTTTATGTTGGAATAGTCAACATTATTTTATTTATTTTTTTGTAAAAGTTCTCCGTTAAAAGACTTGTAGGGTTTGGTTTTGAACCAATTCAAATTTGTTTCTTACCGATGATTAGCCTTGAAACAAATTAAAAACTGTTGGGAATAACGGATCCCCGAAAACCGGATTCGACACCGAATCGAACCCCTAAATCAATGCGGAAGACGAAGCCCGGGAAAACACGCATCACCGATCGTAAAGCACACCACGGATTCGAGCGTACCTTGTTAGCCACAGATTAAACACCAACGCTGAAGAAGAGGAAGAAATTCTGATCCGATGATGTCAATTTGCCTTGAAAAGGGAAACGGCGTCGCTTTGAGCGTTTGGAAGAAAAGAGAGCGTTTTTCTTTTCTTTTTCTTGGAGAGAGAGAGGGAGAGGAACGTACGTACGTTCTGATTTCCCAAGAGATGTGTTCTCTCTCTCTCTCCTCCCTTTTATACCTTTCCCCTCCACGGGCCCTATTCCCATGGGCCGGGCCTTTTGGGCCCAACTTGAGCGGATGGGCCTTAAGCCCATCTTATAAATCCATCATCTCCCACTCGCACATGGTGGTCCAAAACCAA
Source organism: Eucalyptus polyanthemos subsp. polyanthemos (assembly GCA_017140185.1). Taxonomy (NCBI): domain Eukaryota; kingdom Viridiplantae; phylum Streptophyta; class Magnoliopsida; order Myrtales; family Myrtaceae; genus Eucalyptus; species Eucalyptus polyanthemos. The sequence continues at coordinate 16,143,386 of CM029463.1, read as the reverse complement.
CATGGGCGGACAGGCCATACTCATCCCCATCAGAGAAAAAATCCAGCATAGACTCTCACCTAACATGGTGGGTCGAATAGAATCCTCTTTTCCTCTCTTCAACATTCATACCGGTGAATAATTCGTGCGACCAGCATACTTTGAGAGCTCGTTGTCATACATCTGTTAGGAATATATAGCAGCTCATAATGGGCATCACACTCCGAGTAGATTTAGTATGCAGTACCCTAGATCGATCGATCACATTTATATCTCTCTTGATCTCTTTTAAACAATTATATATATATATATATATATATATATATATATATATATATATTGTATTCACAATTATGATTATCACAAAGACAGTCATAATTGGTTAACCGGTGAATACAAAACTACAATGTGATTCTCCAAAATCGATCTTCCTCTTTCCTTCAAACTCTCAATTTCAGTCCAGCTTGCTTTTCTAGAAATGCCCCATTAGATCGAATCACTCATGACCATTGGCAACATCCTAAGATAGCAAACACTAAATAGAAATCTTGAGAATAAGTAAGAGTCATGAGGGGACTAAGAAATTGAGGAACTCTTTTCCTCAAGAGTCTCACATGTCATAAAAGTTGAGATCAAACTTTTGCCACTCTTATTGGTCGTCTCATGCATACGTAGTATGAAATACGTATTACGGTATTACTCCTTTCCCATGGAGCGTATGTCTACACCTTTCAATACCGTACAGATGATAGTTCAGACATACCTAATGTCTAACTTGAGTTCACGTATCTACTCATTCAAAAAATTCATCAGAACTCACATCTGACATCTTAGATAGATAAAGTAAAATATGTGGGGTATTTCACTTTCGGACATAGTAAGTATTATATCCTCATCTTAACACCCAGTTAAGGCGACATACGTGTTTTAAGCTTGAGCTCTCGAATATCACCTAGATAATAAACTTTAAAACAGTCTCATCTCCATTTATCACACAGTAAATAGAGGCGATTACCCGTGTGAGTGAGCTAATCTCATATCTGTCCGACATACTTCTCAACTTAAAGTAATGCACTAAGCATTAAGATGCATAAATATTAAACAAAAATTCATAGGCATTAATGATGAAAACACAAATTCATCAAATTGTGAACACTTAGGGAAAATACAATATTCAGTACATCAGTCTCTACGCAATCCTAGAGATTTCATATGGCCACAAAACACATCTCTAGGTATTGGCTTTATCATAGGATCTGCTACCATTCTATGCGTAGTATGTACTCTAAGTTCACATCTTTTCGTGCAACCATATCATTGACAAGATTATACTTTGTATCTATATGTTTGGTCTTGCCATGATATTTTGGATCTTTGGTATACGCTTTTTGCTGCTTGGCTACCATAGTTAACCAACAATGAATCTGCAGCACTTCCAATAACACCTAAATGATCCAAAAAATCTCTTAAACCAAACATCTTCTTATACTGCTGCTGATAATACCACGAACTCAACTTCTATCGTGGACAAGGCTATACACTTCTGTTTCTTACTGCTCCAACATATGGTGCCATTATTCGGTAAGAAAACAAATCCAGAGGTAGATTTTCTTTCATCTAAATCTCCTCTCCAATCAGTATCACAATAGCCTTTGAGTTGCAGATCCTTTTCTTTAATAACTCAGCGTATAATCAGCAGTTCCCTTCAGATACCTCAGTATTCTCTTAACGGCTTTCCAATGTGCTTGACCTGGATTGGATTGGTATCTTGTCACCATTCCGACTGCAAAGCATATGTCGGGTGTTGTATACATCATAGCATACATCAAGCTCCCAACAGCACTAGCTTAAGGAACATATTTCATTTGTTCCTTCTCTTATGGAGTCCTTGGACACGGACTATGGCTCAATCCTTCACCTTTTTGCAATAGGAGTGTCTATGGGTTTACAGTCTTGCATACGAAATCGTTCAAGAACCTTATTTATATAGGTTTCTTGCGAAAGAGACAACGATCTCTTCAAAACGATCTCTTGAAGTCTTAACTCCAAGAATGTATGCAGCCTTACCCATATCCTTCATCTCAAAGTTAGAAGACAACTATCTCTTGACAGTAGTAACCAACTCCATGTTGCTTCCGGCAATTAGTATATCATCAACATATAATGATATGATCACAAATTGATCATTGGATCTATTGATATATACACAATAATCCTTATCAATCATTATAAACTCATATGCCATTATGGCATTATGAAAACGTATATATCATTGGCTTGACGACCTATGTAGCACGAACACGCGACACGCGACACGCGACACGACACGACACGACACGCGATACGTCATTTCTTAAAAAGTAGAGAATTCCGACACGTTCCGACACGTTATATATTAAATAAATATTTTTATTTTTAATTAATTTGATTCAAATTCACAAATAAATAAATAAGAACTTATAATAAATTTACACTACTTATTCATAAAAAAATTTAAAAAACATATTCATACGTGTGCATATTTAAAAATATATTTTTTATTTTAACAAAAATTATTCCCCCTCAAATGATCAAATCCTCTCAAATCCTCTCTCCTCGTTTCTCTCTCCCCCTCTTTTCCCACGCCACCACCCCCAAAATCCTCCCCTTCGATTTCTGCGATCCGCCCCCACTCTCTCTCTCCCCTCACCTTCCCCCTACGCCCACTTGCTCCCGCGCCCCCCATCAATCACCCCCCCCCCCTCTCTCTCTCTCTCTCTCTCTCTCTCCCCTACGCTACCACCTGCTCCCCGCGTCCCCCATCACCTGCGCCCCCATCAATCGCCCCCCTCCCCCTCGGTTTCTTCCCCTTCTCTCCTCTCTCCTCTCCCCCTCCCCCTCCCTTTCCCCCACGCCACCACCTGCTCCCTGCGAGGCTGTGAGCCTGTGCCCCCCATCACAATCCCCTCCATCCCCGTTCTTCCCATACTCTCTCTCCCCCCCCCTCCCCCACGCCACCTCAGTTTCTTCCTCACGATTTTCTCAACTCTTTCGGTCGCCACATCGCTGTCGCCTCCGCCCTTCCTCCTTCGCAGCAGCTGCAAGCTGTAGCCTCGCGGCGAGGCCCTCGCCGCCGGCCCTCCATCGCTCAGTTTATGCTCTTCCTCTCGCCGTCGCGGCCTCAGCTCCGCTTCCTCGGCCTCTTCCTCGACCTCACCTCTCTACCCACCATCGTCTTCTTCAACAATCTCTCTCGGACACGCGTGTCGAAGCGTGTCGAGAAAAGTTGACCACGTGTCGGATTTCTCGACACGCGTTGACCGCGTGTCTGAACGTGTCCGAGCGTGTCCGAGCGTGTCGGACACGTCGACACGTGTCGGACACGACTCGGAAGGCTCGGCAACGTGTCCGTGCTTCATAGTTGACGACTGCTTAAGGCCATATATCGACCCCAAAGTCGACATACCTTTTCTTCTTGGCCTTTCACTATGAAACCAGCAGGTTGTTCCATATATGTTCATTCCTCTAATTCTCCATTGAGGAAAGCAGTCTTTACATCCTTTTGATGTAACTCAAGATCCATACTAGTCACTATTGCCAGAATAATGCGAATCAAGGTAAATCTCATTACAGGAGAAAATGTATCTTCATAATCAATTTCTTCCTGTTGATTATACCCCTTCGCTACAATGCGAGCCTTATGCCTTTCTATTGAGCCATCAGCCTTTCGCTTTATTTTGAGAACCCACTTGTTCCCAATAGCTTTGCGTCCCTTTTGGAAGATCAACCAGTTCTCAGACTTGGTTTGACTTCATTGACTCCATCTCCTCTTTCATTGCATGAATCCATTTTTCCTTATTAGGGCAATTTAGAGCCTCATTAATATTTCTTGGCTCATCCTCATCTTGTGGAGCAACCATAAAAGTTTCCCCTTCAATGTCAAAACATCGACGGGGAATACTTTGGCGACTTGTTCACCGTATGGGAGATTGTACACTTAGCACATCATTCCCCATCATGCTCTCACTTGGATTAGGTAATGATGATGTCGTCACATCAGGTGGTTGCAATTTAGAATGAGTTGAATTTAATTCATCACTTCTCATATTACTCTCACTTGGATGAACTCCACTAATATCATTATCTTGATCCAAGATCTCAAATAGGGAGTAATTTTCCCTTATTTCGCCCCTCTTAGGAAATTCATCCACTAAGGATGTGACATCCCGTGATTCAAATTCAGTTATACTCCCATTTTCCTGCTCACCTTTGAACACATACCATTTTGAGTGTTCGCAGTATCTCATGAAAATACTCTTATTTTCTTTGGGACCCAATTTCTCAAACTTGTGAGAGGACTCATGAATATAGGCAGCACAACCCCATGACTTAAGAAAACTTAAGTCCGGTGTTCTAACTGTCCATAACTCATATGAAGTGGAAATAACCGATTTGGAAGGCACCCGATTAAGTATATAGGCAGCAGTTAACAACACATCACTCCAAAAAGTGATGGGTAAGTTAGCATGCGCCATCATGGACCTAACCATTCCAGTAGGGTTCTATTTCTTCTCTCTGCAACACCATTTTATTGAGGAGTATATGGAATAGACAACTATCTTTCTATTCCTTTTTCATCACATAATTTTCTGAACTTATCAGATAAATATTCTCAACCTCAATCGGATTTAAATACCTTTATTTTCTTGTCTAATTGATTTTCTGCCAGATTCATAAACATTTTGAAACAACTTATACTTCAGATTTATGAGAAATCAAATAGACATATCCGAATCAAGTAGAATCATCTATAAAAGTAATGAAACAAACAGCCCATTGCCTTCCTCTCACATTCATTGAACCACATACATCAGTATAGATTAAATGCAGAGGAAATTCAGCTCTTTTACCTTTTCAAATGGTTTCCTTGTCATTTTCCTTACTAGGCAATGCTCACTTATGGACAAATCGACTTTTTCAATATTGCCCAACAAGCCCTTTTTGGCTAGTCTTTTCATATGTTGTTGGCCCATATGACCAAGTCTAGCATGCCATCATATTCACATCATTATCATATAAGGTAGAAGACGTGAAACAAGGGAATAACATATTGACATTATCACAGTCAACATTTAGTATAATAAAACCATTCAGTAAGTGACCACAACCATAATAGTTTGTATCTAAACACAAATCTACACCTTTATTATGGAAGTTCACACTAAAAAACAAGCTTAACCAACACTAAGACAGACACTAAATTTCGACGAATCTCCAGAGCATATAGAACATCAAGATGCGTCCACCATGCATGTTCAATTGACAGGTGCCAATCCCTTTAACTTCAGCTCTGGAGTTATTTCCAATATAGATTCACTTAGTTCCAGTTGGTATCGTCGGAATTCCACGAAGGATCCTCTATCCTTTGCTACATGGTCTGTCGCTCCTGAATCTACATTCCACAATGATTGGATTCAACCTATAATGCAGAACTTGACACATAAGCAAAGTTCTCAAATGTACAAGAGGTGTATTCCTTATTTGGCTCACGACAGTCGCGAGCATAGTGACTTCTCTTGTCACAATTGTAACACATCACCCTTGACATTTTCTTCACTTGAGAACGCTTTCCTCTCTTATGTTGGTTAACTCTTGATTTCTTGCAATAAGGACTTGATCCTTTGCATTCCCACATATTGAACGAATCAATATGCTTGCGCTTAGAGCACAAAGCCCTTTCTGAGCTAGAACCAGCATTGAAAATATCTATTTTCGGCTCAAATGCCGTCAAGCGGTCCTCTCCAGCTCAAGGTGGCGCATGGCATCCTTAAGATCTTCCATAACATGGTCAAGAGCTTCTAGTGCTTCTTGCTTTTTCAGCACATATTGAATCTTCATATTCAATATTTCACAATTGTTGCCGTTCATATCAGCAATTACATTCTTAGTTGCTGAACCATCGTTCTGAACACATTAGACATACATGCACGAATAATTAATGCCTATCATTTATGCATCCCTATTTGCATAGACCCATCATATTGATGAATAATTTCAAGTAAGGTTTCGGAATCAAAAGGTCACTATGTTTCCAATCATCCTCCAAAAATCCTAACTCAAAATTATTATTAATATAATTGTCTTATGCAAATAAATTCTATGAAGTTACAAAAACTTCTATTACTACCCACACTAATTACCCACAACAACCAACAATAATAGCGAAAAGCAAATAAAAAATTTTAACATTCAATAAAATAACAATGCTTTCACATGATACAACTAATATATCGGTTGCTACATCAACAACAATCAGGTAGTAAACATTACATAATTAATCAAAGAAATAAATAGGGAATGTCCATTCTAATCTATCAGCCATAATATTTGAGAAATTTGAAGGCACATTTGCCAACCATGGAAAAACTTTTGGAAAGCTTTCATGTCGCCTCCAAGGCGCATTCACTCGGCGCCATGTGGCGCTCAATCTAAGGGTTGAAGTTTTGGCCAACTCAATCCTATAGTGCTCTCTTACAAAAGCTTCCACTAGCCTCCTATAACCCGGGACTACGTTGACCTCCCATAGCCGATCTAACACTGCTTGCCATTCAGGTGGAAGAGTGTTCATCAAAGCCGGCACCTTCTCAAAATCCGGCATAAGATAACCATTCCAGCTGATTTCCTGTATCATCTGATTGACCTTGATCACATGTGATACTAAATCACCATCATGCCACTAATAATTAGCTAATTCTGACATCAGCCTTTTAAGTCTTGCATTTCCCTCGTCCGTTCTCGGGATTGCAGGTATCCTTGCATAACGCATCATAGTTCCTGCAACAAATGCAGAATTAAAAATGGATCACTTATAATCCATAATTAATATAAGAGAAAATACATAATTTTCCAAAATTCATGCAACAAATGCAGAATTAAAAATGGATTACTTATAATCCACATAGGCATGACTGAAAAAGAAACAAATTGCTTTTTTTTTTTTGGGTCAACGGTCAACGGTCAAAGTCAACGGTCAACGGTCGTCAGTCAACGGTCAATTGGTCAACGGGTCGGGTCAACGGGCGCGTGGGTTGGACCGGTCGCAACGGTCGAACCGGTCGGACCGGACGGGCCGGTCGGACCGCTCGTGCGGACCGACAGCACGTGCCTCGCGCGTGCGGGGGATGACGTCACGCAGACGTCATCCGGCACGTGCAGGGTGCGTGCGCTGGATGACGTCACGCAGACGTCAGCCGGCACGTGCCTCGCGCGTGAGCGTGCTGACGTCACGCAGACGTCAGCCGCACGTGCGCGGCACGCACCAGGCTAATCGGGTCGGGTCGGGTCGGGTCGCCGTCGGGTCAGGTCGCCGGCCGATGACCGGCCGGCCAACCGTCGTCGGCGATGACGTCATCGGTGACGTCATCCCGTGACGTCAGCACGCGTCGGTCCGCAGACCGGCGCGTGCCGGTTCGCCGGCCGCCGGCGCGCATGTGCCGGTTCGCTACCGGCGCGTGTGGCGCACGCGCTGGCGAAGCCAGCGCTTCCAAGCGCGTGCGGCATCGTACGACGGCGTGCGACCAGTCGCCGGACTCATCTCGATGTCGCCTTTCTCCCAGTGCCTTCAGAATTTGATTTCGACTTACGAAAACTCAGAAAAATGGCCGAACAACGCTCGGGTGTCGGGATTTTCGCCCGATTCCGTACGGCCGAAGTGATTTCGCGAAAAATCAATCAAAAACATCATAATTGATCGGGAAAAACGTGAACTAGGACTCCGACACCAATGTTGGGAATAACGGATCCCCGAAAACCGGATTCGACACCGAATCGAACCCCTAAATCAATGCGGAAGACGAAGCCCGGGAAAAAACGCATCACCGATCGTAAAGCACACCACGGATTCGAGCGTACCTTGTTAGCCACAGATTAAACACCAACGCTGAAGAAGAGGAAGAAATTCTGATCCGATGATGTCAATTTGCCTTGAAAAGGGAAACGGCGTCGCCTTGAGCGTTTGGAAGAAAAGAGAGCGTTTTTCTTTTCTTTTTCTTGGAGGGAGAGAGGGAGAGGAACGTACGTACGTTTTGATTTCCCAAGAGATGTGTTCTCTCTCTCTCTCCTCCCTTTTATACCTTTCCCCTCCACGGGTCCTATTCCCGTGGGCCGGGCCTTTTGGGCCCAACTTGAGCGGATGGGCCTTAAGCCCATCTTATAAATCCATCAAAAACCATTCTAGTTAGGAACTAGTCTTCCTAAGAAGAACCGACTAGTTCAAGGCCAAGAATAGGGAATCGAAGACAAATTTGTACCGGGAAATCAAATCAGTCTCAATGTGAATATACTTGAAATCGATTGAGTAAGATTCAATTCGATTTTCCGTTGAACTAGCCCAGTTGTTCATACTTACTCCCTAATCATTAAAGATATTGTAAATATGTGATGTTTCTAATTAAGAACATTGCAGTGGATTTTCCATCCTTGTCAAATTTATGCAAATCAATCACCAAAAGAAGCAAAACCATATCATTTAACTAGTGATTGTCTTTTCTTAAGAAATTATTCAAAATGCAAAATACAACTATTTTTTACAATAAAAGATTATAATTACTTAACATCTCTATCTTGCAATCATTGAATATCAGCAACATGATAAATTACTATTAGCATCGTCATTTAAAAATAATAATACAGAATGCAAAATACACATTATTTACAATAAAAATACCATGCTTAACCAAAAAAATTAGTGCAATTGATTGGGTTGCTAGGAATTTCTAGTTCAAGAACAAGATGTCACCCATTTGAATCCCACAAACTACTTGTAAACTGCTTCGTGATAGAGCTATTTTTCCTAGCCAAAAGCCCGAGACTAGTCTCGATGTTTGTATCCTTGGATTATAGGAAAAATGCTTACTTTATGTGGTCATTTTTAAAAAATGCTTTAATACTTGTAAATGCAAAAAGGTCTTTATCAACTTAATCACAGAGAGAAAGTACCTAATGACTTTAATTAGTCATAAGATTTTTGGATAAAAATTCAAGACTCACAGTTAGGAGTAATTTGACTTTCTAATATAACAATTATGTTTGGCAAAAAAATTAAATAACTTCTTTTTCTTTAAGATCCGAGTTTATTTTTCATTTTTTACTTAAAGGGATGATTTGAGGGGTTTTTATCAACAAATCTGTGAAAGTTTTCGACTAACAGTCAAAACATTAATTGGATAAATTGATCTAAGCTAACACAAGTCTATTATGTCAATAAATAAAAACATTAAAAAAAATTGATATTAAATATATAAAACGACAACATGGCTATATTACTTTTCAAAACTATTTAGATATGTATATCATTTTGACCTTTAAACTTTCAATTTTTTTTTTCCTGTAGCTTAATTCTAATGTTGCTTCTATATTTTAACATGGTTTCAATGACCTGCACAGGAATGGGTTCAGCACCGGTACCTAATCAATGTTTATCCATTAACTGCGGAGGAAAGAATGAAAGGACGGATAAGGACTAGTACTTGGTGCTGGCCCCTGGGAAACGGAGGAAAAGGACCATTTGCAGTGGGAAAGGACAGAAGGATGTATACCTCATCAATATCTGTCCATCGGCGGTGCAGGAAAGGATGGAGACATGGACATTGGCGATGATGACTGGTCGTGTAAAACAGCAATAATGCAGAAAATCATCCATTTCTAATTTATGTACTCGAGAAATTGACTCGTGTTTTATTAATTCCTAATAAGCTCCATAGTCGATAACCGTCTCCTCTTTCTTCCTCGTGATACTGGTACTAGATCTGCTTACCAATAATTCCAGCAAAAAAATTGTTGTGTTTTCTATCACCAAAATCTGACTTACTGGGAAAAAAATAATAATGCTTAGGTATAAACACTCATCATATATTTCTTTCCATCACCCTTTATTAAAAATAATACACATTATTGGAGCCGCTTTATTCCAATAAATCTTGAGTTAGACCCCAAGGGCCAGGTTATCCTATTAGGATCAGATCTCAAGTTCAGTCACTTTGTCATTCTCTTCTAGTATTTAGAGAGTGGAGTATAGCGGATTTTAGCAACGTTATGCCAAAGATGTAATTTTTGGAACACAAAAAAATAAGTGTTTTGTAAGCTAATTTGACCCATCATTTTATCAAATTATATTATGCTACGCAGGATTAAGTCATGGTTTTTAGAGAAACTTGCACGTCGTAGTTATCCGAATGGCTCAGCATGCTACAAATTAGTATCCAAATATCTTTCTAGTCATATTAATTATTTGCCGCAAGCTACCACCGCCGTCAAAATCAGTTCATGCTCGCAGCAATCTTGCTCTTGAGAATGCACTTCCTGCTTGCCCTGACCGCAATCAAGAACGAGAATCGCAGAGCAAATCTCGTTATAAGAATTTGTTTGAGGAGCGAGAGTGTACTCTAGATTGAGATTGACGGTGGCCGAGACCGCCTGGCTCGATTTTGGCATGCCGCTTGGCAAAGTCGTTGCACCTCCAAGGTCGTTGACGCATTGTCGCGAACACATTGAGCGCAAGGTGAACTCATCCTTCAAACAAGGACTAGAAGAGACTTTCCCAGCGAGGGCCGTGGATGGAAATCTAGGTCCTGCTTCACAGGCGAATTGGGTAGTGAAGATGAAGAGGGTTTGAAGGAGAGACGCGGCATCATTTGGCACGCATGGACGAGCTACGCCAGCTAAAACATTACCTTCCTAAATGCGCTAGTTCGGTGCTTCATCATCATCCTCATCCTCATCTGTCGGTCACTGTCAACCTCCATTAATGAAAGCACTCGAGCGACCTCAGATCTGCATTGCGCGATCTCATATGTGATGCGCGCAACCTTAAGTGAGGTGTCGCACGTCGATCTCAGGAGGCGAGCTCCATTAATGGAAGTCGACCACAGAGAGAGAGAGAGAGAGAGAGAGAGAGAGAGAAACGCGATGGCGGCTTCTGTATGATGGTGGTCGCAGTGGCGGTGGCCAAGTTTGATCTTGACGGTGGTGGTCGAGTTGTTTGTGATGGCGGTGGTAGCAGCGACGGTGGCTACAGCATCTTCTAAAAACAACAAAAAGCTAGGGCTTCCAGGGAAGAAGATGAACAGCGAATTAAGAACATTTTAAGAAATAGAAAAAAATAATAGAAAAAGAGAAAATAAAAATGAAAATGAAAAAAGAAGAAGCAAAACATGTCATTTTGAATAAAGTTGAACAAATTATGTCACTCACCATCAACGACTAATAATTACTAGGCGTTACATCAAAGATATTCGCCCCTATTAATCATAAGGATTACAAAAGAATTTATGTAGGGCCCCTATTAATCATAAGGATTACAAAAGAATTTATGTAGACGCTTAAATTAGTAAAATTAAATTTTTTTAGATCAATCAGATAATTTCTCCATTAAAATTGAGTTAAGAAATTGATTTACATCCCAAATTGGTACTTCTAGACAAAACTACATGTCATGTGGGCGAGGATTCAAGTCGGATCTTCTTTTCTGTTTTTTTTTTTTTTTTTTTTTAATATTGACAGCTGGTCTTTTGTTACTATGCGGGCCTGGCTTTCGTTACTTTTGCAATTTTCTCATGGGTAATCAATTTGAGCATTCGAACAAAAAGAAAATTCAATTTGTGCATTACCGGGGAGGCTCAGGCATGGGTGATGGTGACCGGTCAACTAAAAAAATGATATAATGCAGAAAATCATCCATTTCTGTTACACCTCTGTTCATAAGACCCCCATCCTATTCATGTCCTGATTGAGGTCTTATTTAATTTTTATCTTCTGCCAGTTTCACTTGGAGCAATCCGTTATCAAGTTTTCAGCTACCCAAGGTTTTAACTGATGTTTAGTTAAGGCCTTGACCAAGGTTAAGTTACCGAGCTCTTTCATGCTTAAATTGATTGCTCTTCCCTCCACTTCCTCCATCCTTGTTTGCAGTCAAATCTCTCAGCCTTCTTCATCTCTCATCGTTCTTACTCCGTTTCCCTCTTTCTTCACCTCGGCACAATCATTCGTCTTCCTCCTCTTCTTCTTCAGTATCTGCTTCCCCTTTTCATCTCTCTCTCTCTCTCTCTCTCTCTCTCTCACTCTGTTTCCCTCGTTCTTCACCTCGGCACTACCATTCTTCTTACTCCCCTTCTTCTTCTTCAGTATCTGCTTCTCCTTTTCATCATACTCTCTCTCTCTCTCTCTCTCTCTCTGTGCTCGCTCTTTGTTTCTCCAACAAAAATAAAAATAAAAATGTCAGTTGATTCTGTCATTTCTATTGCATGGGATGCCTTCAAGTGTGTAGTTGTTCCCATCAAGCGTCAATTCGGATACGTTACCTCCTCCAACAGCTACGCCCAGGATCTTCAGAAAGAAGTCGGCGAGCTGGCATACAAGGCTGAGATGGTCCAAAATGAAGTGGAAGCGGCCAGAAACAATGGTCGAAATATCTACAGTTATGTCACGCAGTGGCAGGCAAATGCTGAGAAGGCCTTGAATGAGGCGCGAGGCTTATTGGACGACTTCGAAAAGGCAACCAAGACTTGCTGCTATGGGAGTCTTCCCGAACCCAGTTGCCGCTATCAGTTCAGCAGGTTAGCCAGGGACAAGATCGAGGGCATTCAGCGACTCGCTCAACAACACAGTCAAATCAAGGATATCTCCTTCACTGATCTTGCTCCAGGGAATATTACTACTTCGACTCCGGCCAGGAGAGAGGACAAAGATGTCGCCCAGTCGACCATCGTGACGGCCTCTGCTTCTTTTGCCTCGACGTCAATTAAGATTGAGGATGACGATATCTTCAAATCCAGAGAATTGATCATGCAGGAGATCATGGCCGCTCTTGCTGATAACAACAATAGCGTGGTAGGGATTTACGGGATGGGCGGGGCCGGCAAGTCCACCCTATTGGTGGATGCTGAAAGGAGAATAAGGAAAGAGAAGTTGTTTGATTGGGTCACTAAGGCTGATGTATCGGAAAATCAAGACATAAAGAGGATTCAAGAAGAGATTGCTCGCGGGTTGGGCCTTAGTGACATAAAGAATGAAGAGTACGCCAGCGGGCGAGCGGAGCTTCTGGGCACGAGGTTGGAAAAATTGGTGAAGGAGAAAAAGAAGGTCCTCATAATACTGGACAATCTCTGGAAGGGGCTTGACTTGAAATCAGTGGGCATTCCTTGTGGACACGGCAACAAAGTCAAGGGATGCAAGTTGTTGTTGACGTCAAGATTTCAAGATGTTTTGCGAAGGGAAATGGGCTGCGGCAGGGACTTCTATCTTGATGCGTTGGAGGAGGAAGAGGCGAAAGGATTGTTTGAGAAGACGGTGGGAGACAAAGTTCATGATGACCCGTTCAAATTCTTGGTGGGTGAAGCACTCCAAAAATGTGCAGGTTTGCCTTTCCTAATTATTGCAATGGCAAATATTTTTAAAGATGCTGATTTTTATGAATGGAAAGATGTTTTGAGACAAATCGAGAAGTCTACAAATATAGGAATAAGTGAGAACATAAATAAGATGTTGCAGTTGAGTTATGATCGTTTCAAAGGGGAGGATGGCAAGGAGGTGAAGTCATTGTTACGACTTTGTGTTGTCTATGGTGTCTCTAAGCCCTCTCTTGAAAACTTGGTGAGGTATGGCATGGGTTTGAGGTTATTTCGAGAAGATAGCACCGTGGAAGAAATCAGAAATAGGTTAAACACGCTGATCCGAAAATTAAAAGCCTCCTCCCTTTTGTTACCGGACAATGAAGATGTTGATGGTTTCAAGATACATGACTTGGTTCGTGGATTTATTGCCTCAGTCGCTTCAAAAGATGACCCTCTTCTCGTGTTGAAAGATAATGATAAGTCGGTGATAGAATTGCTGAAGGACAGGCTTAGAAGTTGTACAGCAGTATGCTTTCCCTATGTTGACATGAAGGAACTTCTGGAAGAGTTATATTGCCCTGAAATGAGGATCCTTTTGTTGTTCACAAATAATGAATCTTTTAAGATCCCAGATTCGTACTTCAACTCTATGAGAAAACTCATGGTCCTACATCTTTCTCAGGTATGTCTCATTCGTTCACCTTCGCCGTTCCAGTCCTTGGAGAACTTACACACTCTATGTCTTGATCGTTGTTCGTTAGAGGATGTAGCCATGATTGGTGAGCTAAAAGGGCTACATATTCTCAGCTTTAAATACTCCAAAATTCAACAATTGCCAAAAGAAATTGGTCAATTAATAGAGCTGAGGTTGTTAGACTTAAACTATTGCCGACAACTTAAGATAATTGAGCCGGGTGTGCTTGGAAACTTGAAGAAATTGGAGGAGTTGTATATGGAGAATAGCTTTGATCAATGGGATGCTATGGAGCAAACTTCACCAATTAATGCCAAGCTTATTGAGTTAAATAACTTGAAGAATCTCTACACTTTGCATGTGTCCATTCACGATCCAAGTGAGCTCCCTGAGGATTTAAACATCGAGAAATTAACCAAGTACAGAATCCGGATAGGTGATGTGACGAGTTGGCAACGTCACAAAGGATCGAGCATATTGGAGCTTAAGTTGGATCCAATAAGCAATATTCTTCAGAAAGGATCCATGCAGACTTTCTTAGGCAAAACTGATGATCTATTTTTAGATGGATTAAATGGAATTGAGAAAAGTATCTGTGTGTTATCCCAAAAAGCCTTTCCAAATATAAAGCATCTACATGTGACGAATAGTCCCTCTGTCCATTACGTTATGCAATCACCATCCCATACGGATTTTAAGACGTTGGAGTCGTTAATTCTCAGTAATCTCATCAACTTGGAGAAGATATGCAACAACCATATCTCCTCTAATTCCTTTAGTGCATTAAAAGTAGTACAAGTTAAAAGTTGCAACAAAATGAAAGTTTTGTTTCCTCTTTCATTATTGAGAGAACTTCCACAGCTTGAAGAGATCCAAGTTATCAAGTGCCACTTAATGCGGGAGATTGTAGAAGTTGATTGTGGCAAAGTTGAATTGCATAGTTTGCGTGTATTGGAATTGCATAACTTGCCAAATATCAAGAACTTTTTGACCCCTGGGACGGCTCCTTTGAGTAGTGCATCGAAAGACCAAGTTGGCACTCAAGTTGCTTTCTTCAACGGGCAGCAGGTAACTTTCTATCAAAAGAATATACTGCCTATTAATCTTTCGTTGATTTGCTAATTAGAAGTACCATAAATTTTAATCCTTATTCCTTTTTTCTTTTCAATTCATTTTCTTCCTAATTACCTTGTCCAATCTTGCCTTCCTTGTAATTAGTTAAAGCAATCTTCTATTTCTCTTCATTGTGCAGAAGTCCAACTAATAGAATGGAATCCAAGTAAATTTAGTTTGGGATAGGATCTAAGTTATTTTCAACTTACATGCTGCAAGTATACCTGTATTAATAGGGTTTTACAGAGCAACATTGAAGGGAATTTTGGCATTAGAATAATTCCACAATAACGTCATTTCATAATCTTATAAAATGGATTCCCTGAATTTAGTTATCTAACTTTGTTATTATCTATAAAATATAATATCTAGGCGAATTAGGTAAAATTCTATACCAAGAGTGAGCAGGGGGATTGGGTTTTCAAATAGTAGCAACGGTGTTAACATAATTGATGAACGTCATTTCCATATTGTGTATTTCATTAAGCACTTAGTCATTGCATAGGTCCTATTAGTATAAAAGTACACAAGTACATGTGTGTTCATACATTTGTAACTACTTTGGGCATAACAAACATAAATATTCAACTTGTACTAATATCTGTAGACGTAGGCTTTAGTGAGCAACTTTTAGGAAAAACTACATGAAATCCCCCGTGAAGATTTTAAGCAGTACACATTTACTCCCAAAATTTGGTTATATAAATTATGGCATATTGAGCATAGTTATGTGATGTTATCATCCAATGGTCCTTTTAAATAGCTAACTGGGGATGCTATATGCATAATGAAATAAAAAAATTTAGCCTTTCCTATTATTGTTTTATATGCTTGGATATACTTGAAGGCCTACTAGATGTTTTGCTTTTTTCATGAAGTCAACCTTGTTATTAGTAATTTTTGTCTTAAACTCTGTTAAGATCATTGCGTCTTTTTCCTCATTTTTCTTTATTTATTTTGGAAAATTTTAACTCGTTTTAGTGCATTTGGAGGCCAAAGGATGATTTAACTAAAACAGATGCACAAGAATTGCAACTTTATCGTTAAAAACACATGTAACAAGCAATCGAGTCCTAGACATTTTTGGGGGGAAAAGTGTCTTAGGAGTCTTAACATTTTAGTCATGAGTCAACTGAGTACTAAATATATTCTTTGGAATAGTCCTCACATTTTGAAAAATAATGAAAATTAAATTCTAAAGTTCATGTTGTTGACAAATTTCATCAACAGAAATGATAACATTTGGTTTTTCATGAAGTTCGGTATGATTTTAACCTAAATCAAGGGAATGTACATAGGTTTGGTCTAAAATGGAGTGGAACCTTGATTATCATAATTTACCAAAAAACAACTCACAAATTCGTGAAGTGGTGAAAAATCATTGTCATTTTCCCGATTTGTTTACTCAAAATTTGGGCTTTATTTTATTAATTAATTCACGTAATTGAATTTTTTTGGCTCATTTCTAAACTACCTCGTGCATTATTATGGTCAAAATCATGGTCTTTATAGGTGAAAGAGTAAAATGAAATGATTTTCAAGCGAATACTTGGTTTGAAGCATAATTCCAAGGTGTAGTTGAGGCTTTGAGCATATGAAATGGCAATTGAGATATAGTAAACCATAATATTCATAATGAAAATAATTAATGATTTTATATAATAAACCTTTATCACTTAGAAATCTGACTTAGAACATGGTCTCACGCACTATGTAATTGAGAATTTATGAATATAAAGTTGACAATTTAGATCATAACAAACAATTAATGGTATTTAATTGAAATTGAGGCGGTTTATGTATAGTTGATTAGACTACTAAACTAGTAGGTGGAAATTATAGTTAATTATTTAGCTAGCTTTAATGACAACATTTAAGAGGAGATCCTTTTCGTTTATGCACCCATTGTCTATGACACGTATGGATGGGCGACTTGTGTCATCTTGCTTTTCTTCCCTCCACGAACCCCCTACCTCTCTCTCTCTCTCTCTCTCTCTCTCTCTATATATATATATATATATATATATATATCCAAAAGTTAATCAGCATCGGGAGAGGGCCTGTATCTTCTCTCGCTGAAGGGGCCGAGAACCGGATCTGCTTGCCCCCACCGTAGCCATGCTCATTCGCCACCACCATGACCGGCCACAGCTCACCTCCGTCAACGTCACCAACAGCTGACGGATTCTACCCTCATGCCCAGTCATGTCCCTTTTGGACCTGGCGCAAATTCTATCTCTAACCGTTTTTCTTCTTCGCTTGTAATCTCCGTCACGAATTCTGTCATGACCCACAAGCTCGATGCTAGCACAAGGCTTGGCCTCATCTTCTTGAGGTCGATTCTTCAGCAACGTGAAGAGGGAGAACAAGAAATTGGTAAAAAGAAAAAAAAATGAAGAGAAAATAATGTGCCTCATGTCTAACTATTGGTGCTAGCAGTAGACAATAGGTGTAAGGATTGCAACAGATAACATGTAACATGTAAATAATAAAATGCCGAAAGGCTTGAGATCCGCAATAAAATCAAAGTTGAACAAACTCGTGATACCTGAAAGGTTAGGAGTAAAGGTGTGCTCCCCTCAAAGTTCATGAGCGGGTTGGGTAATTTCCCCATGATTTTTGTGTTCTTTTGTAGGTAAATGAATGTTGTATTTATAAATTAGCATCGTATAATGATAAGGAAAAAAATAAGAATGTTAAAATTAAATAGTGAAATTATGGAGAAAGGGAGGAGGAGAAAGCGATTAATAATGAGTGGCTTGCTGAGAGAGGAGTTCTAAGATTGTCGTACATGCAATTTAAAATAAATGCAAATCAAGTTCTAATGTTAGTGTTGTTGACAAACTTCATCGATAGAAATGATGGCAGTTTATTTTTCATGAAGTCGAGTATAATTTTGACCTAAATCAAGGGAAGGTACATAGATTTGGTCCCTAATAAAGTGGAACCTTGATTATCTAATTAACTGAAAAATAACTCACGTATTCTATGTTAAGTGGTGAAAAATTATTGTCGCTTTCCCGCTTTAATTACTCAAAATTTGGGCTTAATTCTATTAATTAATTCTCATAATTAAGTTTTTTTGCTCATTTCTAAACTACTTTATGTGCGTTGTTTCTTCATTATGGTCAAAATCACGGTCTTAATTAGTGAAAAATAAAAACAAAATGATTTTCAAGTGAATGATTGGTTTGAAGCACATTCCAACATATAGTCGAGCCTCGGGCTTATGAAATGGTAATTAATATATAGGAGACCATAACATGCATAATAAAATTAATTAAATGATTCTCTATAATAAA
This sequence comes from Eucalyptus polyanthemos subsp. polyanthemos, assembly GCA_017140185.1. Lineage (NCBI taxonomy): Eukaryota > Viridiplantae > Streptophyta > Magnoliopsida > Myrtales > Myrtaceae > Eucalyptus > Eucalyptus polyanthemos. The sequence continues at coordinate 16,124,931 of CM029463.1, read as the reverse complement.
CCTTTATCTCCTAGAAATTGGACTTAGAAAATTGTCCTATTGCTCATGACTTGGTATAGAGTCCGTGTAGTTGTCAGCCTTCCCACCAGAAAGGCACTATGTAATTGAGAATTTATGAATATGAAGTTGATAATTTAGATCATCACAACAATTAATGGCGTTTAATTGAAATTGAGGCCATTTATGTATAGTTGATTAAATTGATTATTGTTAGTAAGAGAAGTAAACTATGGATAAGCAGCGGTCCAATTAAGGAAAACACACGACCGTTTTGTACAACAAAAATTTCTTAAAGCCTTTTAGTTGACTAGACATGATTGTCCTATTATAATGACGTAATAAAGATATGTGGAAATTTAAGCTGCCATAGTTAGATTTACAAAGTATAAAACGGAAGTTTGAGTATGGGCGTTTGCGGCCTATTGTGCTATGGCACATATCGATGGCCGATACGTGTCATCATGCTCTTCTCCTTTTTGTGGGCCCCCCTCTCTCTCTCTCTCTCTCTCCGTTTGAAAGTTGTTCAGCATCACGAGAGGGACTGTCTTCTATCACTCCTACTCACCTCGCGCTGAAGGGCTGGGAGCCAGATCGGCTTACTGACATCGTCGACACGATCATCGCGATCCGTCATCTCCCTTGCGGACAAGGCGCAAATTCTATCTCTATTTGTTTCTCTCACGAATTCAGTGTGACAAACAAGTTTGACGCTACTATAAGCCTTGGTTGTGCTTTTCTGAAGTTGATTTTTCGGTGATGTAAAGAGAGAGAATGAGGGTTTGGTAAAATGAAAAAAAGAAAAAGAAAAAGAAAAAAGAGAGGAAATAAGGTGCCATGTGTTTAACTATTGGTGCAAGCCATAGACAATAAGTGTAAGGATTGCAGTAGACCATTCACACCTGGATAGTTAATATTAAGGATTGAAGGACTACATTCATGAGAAGATACAAATTATAGGATAATTGTTAAAGAGGAACCCTTGTGTAAATTTTATCAAATCTTACTGAATAAATTATAATATTTCATGAGTAAATTGATTTGGTTTGGATAAGCCCAAGTGGGCTTAGGTAGGTGGCCCAGGAAAAAAAGAAGAAGTTACTTGTAGAGACTAACATTATATAATAGTAATTTTCCCCTGTGAAGTAATAAATTACTTTTCAAAATTGCTGAATTTCTTTAGGTAGGGAGTAGATTAAACCTTCCGTAATTAAGTCCTACAGCATAGCAATTTACTTCTTGTGATTGCAATCTCGCTTGTTTAATCACTTATTGCAATGATATATTTTCCTTTGTTAGTAAATTGCCTATGTCTTTCGTAATCACGGTCATTCTATAGTTTCTTTATTTTATTTTTTCATCATAGTAATCTCCATTGTGAGATAGTAGAAATCATATGATAAAATGAGCAATATATTCTTTTACTATTTTTTTTCTTGATGGAAGGGAGGTCTTGCTTTCAGAGTAATCATACCTCTAAAGGCCCGATCCTATCTTAAAAGCTAATTTGCGCAATTTAGTTTTTGCTAATCGCTCGACCATTTTTATGGAGGAGGTGGTGATGATTTCGTGTTTTTTTTTGTGCCTCGGGTTGGGGGAGGGGGGGGGGGTTGAGTGCGTGCATTATGTTGGGGTGGTCGACAAGTCAACGTTGTGAATTTAAGGCGACCTTGGGGGGTTCTCGTTCCCCGCTCCACAAGCCTACGTGATTGCGCCCGTTTGGGTTGAATCCGAGAGATATCTAGGTTACTTGCGAGCCACGGACGCAATCTCAGCCGTGGCACCTTAGCGCGCTTCGACAGTGCAAGTTGATTGTTCTCGAGTGCTTTGGGTTGCATGGGATTGTCATTCAGATGGGGGTGGGGGTAGGGGTAGGGGTAGGGGTGGGGGTGGGGTCAGCACACTGTGTGGCGCTGTTTGGAAAGTGGGGACTTTCCATGATGTGGTGGGAGGCCATTGGCGGAGAGGTAGAATGGGCAGTGGGAAAGTTGCTAATAGGGACAAATCAACCACGATTACTTTATTGAAGTAGCTTGATTATCGTAGAGAAACAACACAACCAAACTTGCCAAAATTAAGGCCCACTGCTATTAAGAAATATTGCCCTTTTTTGTTTTCAAATATTTTATATTGCTTATGAACTGTCCTTCGAAAATATGGGGAGACTAATATGTGTCAAAACATAAACAGAAGAGCTTTGTTTGTCTTATTGTTTTGTGTGGTCTTCCATCCTTTGGTATGACCTTTGCAATATGGGGAAGCATTCATCTAATAAGATGGTCACAATTGATAGATCAAGATTGATAGGACGATTTAAGTAAGATACACAAGAATTGCAACTTTATCGTAAAAATTGACATGTAACAAGCAATTGAGTTCTAAATATATTTAGAGAGAGTGCCATAGGAGTCTTAACATTTTAGTCATGAGTCAATTGAGCCCTAAATATATTATTTGGAATAGTCTTCACATTTTGAAAACTAATGAAAATCAAGTTCCAATGTTAGTGTTGTTAACAAATTTCATTAACAAAAATGATAGCATTTTATTTTTCATGAAGTTAAGTATGGTTTTGAAGTAAATCAAGGGAATGTACATAAGTTTGGTCCATAATGGAGTGGAACCTTGATTATTATAATTTACCAAAAAATAACTGAAATTCTATGTGAAGCCGTGACAAATCATTGTCATTTTCCTCATTTGTTTAATCAAAATTTGGCTTAAAATTATTAATGAAATCACGTAATTGAGTTTTTTTTTGCTCATTTCTAAACTATCTCATGTGCTTTATTCCTTCACTATGGTCAAAATCATGGTCTTAATTAGTGATTAAAACGAAAATATTTTCAAGTGAATACCTGGTTGAAGCATAATTCCAAGGTATGATTTTGTATAGTAGACTATAACATTCGCAAGAAAAATAATTAAATAATTTGTACAATAAACATTTATCACCTAGAAATCTGACTTAGAAAATGTTCTAAAGCATTATGTAACTGAGAATTTATGAATATGAAGTTGATAGCTTAGATCATCACAACAACAACTAATGGCATTTAATTGAAATTGAGGCCGTTTATGTATAATTGATTAAATTGGTTATTGTTAGTAAGAGAAGTAAGTAAAGTAATGACAAGCAATGGTACAATTAAGGAAAACGCGCGGCCGTTTTGTACAACAAAAATTGCTTAGAGCCTTTTAGTTGATTAGACATAATTGCTCTATTATAATTACGTGATAAAGATCCCTGCAAATTTTAGTTGCCCTATTACGAAGTATAAAAGAAAGCGTCTACATGGATGTTTGCGGCCAACCATGCACCCATTGTCTACGACACGCAGGACTGGCCGACACGTGTCATCTTGCTTTTCTTTATGTTTGGGCTTTCTCTTTCTCTCTCTCTCCCCAAAAATTCTGCACCGCGAGAGGATCTGCATATTCTCTCGCTCCTTCTCACCACGCGCTGAAGGGCTGATAGCCAGATCTGCTTGCCCCCACCGTCACCACGCTCACCCGCCACCACCATGACCAGCCACAACTCACCTCCGTCAACGTCACCACCGACAGCTCACGGATTCTACACTTGCGCTCGGTCATCTCCTTTGCGGACCAAGTGCAAATTCTATCTATCTATTTCTCTCACGAACTTAGTGGAACCAACGAGCTCGATGCTAGCATGAGCCTTGGTTGTGCTTTCCTGATGTTGATTTTTCGGTGATGTAAAGAGAGTGAACAATAATTTCTGTTCAAAAAACAAAAAAAAAAAAAGAACAAGAATTTGGTAAAATGAAAAAAGAAGAAGAAAAAACACAGAAAAACCGAAGAGAAAACAATGTGCCATGTGTTTAAGTATTCGTGTTGCAAACAGTAGGTGTAAGTATTGCGGTAGACTATCCACGCCTAGATGATTAATAATATTAGATTGCGGTAGACTATCCATGCCCAGATGATTAATATTAAGGATTGAAGCTACTGCCATTCATGAGAAGATACAATGTATACGACAACTATGAAAGACAAACTCATCATAATATTAGATAAAAATACAATACTTTATTTGATCTTATTAAATAAATTATAATATTTCATGCATTAATTGTTTGGTTCTAGATAAGCCCAAGCGGGCTAGGCGCGTGGCCTAGGCATAGGAAGTTACCTGCAATAACAAAACTTTCGTGACAGTAATCCTTCTTTGTGAAATAGCAGATTACTTTTTGAAATTGCTAAGTTTCATCTTTTTTGCCGGAGCTAAGTTTCCTTAAGTAGGTAGTAATTAAGGTCTTATAGCATAATAATTTACTTCTCATGATTGCAATCTTGCTTTGTTGATGATCATTGCAATAAGATATTTTCCTTTATAAGTAAATCGCCTATATCTTTCGTAATCACAGTCATTTTATAGTTTCTTTATTTTTATTCATTGTAGTAATCTCCATTTTGAGATAGTACAATACTTTCTAGTAATCATTCAATAAAATGAGTCATATCATCACAATAGTGACATAACCTAGAGAGAGTAGTTTATCTTATAGGAAGTAATTTACCTTGAATATACTTTCTTTCACCATATGGATCACTAATTTTCATAGTCATTGGCAAAATTAATGACTGCTATTTCTCTATGACCATAATTTCCCTCATTGTTAGTAAATTGCAAACAGAATATAATCATGATAACATCCATGATCATATTGTAAATAAAAAAATGAAGTTTATTAGTTGTCTTCTGATACCTTTTCAAATTGCAAATCAGCTTCCCTATCATAGATATATGTAAATGCAAAAATTATCCTAAATTTGTAAATTTCCTCCCACAACCATTTGTAATAACTTGCTATAGCGTGCAGGTATAGTTTCTTGGTTGCTCTTTGCAATTGTAAATGCTATTGCTAATGGGTTTATCCATTAGGTTTCAATCCCATCCTTGGAGTCCCTGAAAATGGCTGGACTTCCCAATCTAGAAGAGTTATGGACCGATGAATCTCCACTGGGGCTGAGCAATCTCCAATTTCTTGTGGTTTCTTCATGCAAATCTCTCTCAAAAGTTATCAACTCCAGGTCATTGATAAAGCTACAGAAGTTACACACTTTAATGGTAGACTATTGCATTTTGGTGCAAGAAATTTTTGACTTTGACGGCGTTGGTGTAAATATAGAGACTCTCTCTGAGCTAAACACCATACATATAAATGGATTACCAAGCTTGATATGTGTATGGAACAAGAATCCTTGCGGAATTGTGAGATTCCATAACTTGAAGAAATTACATGTGTATGTCTGTGACAACCTCGGGTTTCTGTTTTTCCCATCCATGGTTGAGTCTCTTGTACAATTGAGAGAACTAAGAGTATGGCGTTGCAAGAACATGGAGGCGATCATTATGGAGGAAGAAGGGTTGAGAGTAGAAACATTGGAAACTCTAGTATTCCCAATGTTAACCATATTAGATTTGAGAACGGTGGAAAGTTTGAAATGCTTCTCTCACAGAAAGTGTAAGATTGATTTTTTTTGGTTTCATCATTGAAGATCTTCTTAGATTAATTCATCCTTGCAATGCAAAAGATGACGTTCTTTTCATCTAATGAAAAATTGATGATAGGTACACCGAAAGCTCAAGGTGAGGACAACGTCAAATTGCACTCTCCTATCCTCTTCAATCAAGAGGTATGTGATTAATGCTATGTCAAAATCTTAAATATAACAAAAACATGATGGAGTAAAATGCTTGGCATCAATTTATGTGTTATAACACTTTAGAATTTTACATGTTGTGCATTTCAAGTTGCCACATGCCACTCCAAATAATTGGAAGTTTCAATTCATACCAACAAGAGTTGGATCAATCACATCAAATTATTAAGAAATTAGAAAAAAAGATATATGCATGCCAGCCAGCTAAATAATTAAAATTAACTAACAAATAGTTATTCTGGAGACCAAGCCTAATCGTCAAAGCCCCGCTTTGGTTAAAATTAATTGTGTTCCACATAATCACAGCACCATAAAATCTGGATAAGTCAAAGTAGAGTTACTATTCTAATTGTGATTTTAAATTGAAATAAAGAATTTAAAGTAGAGTCACTATATAAACAGAAGTTGGACAATTAATCTTCAATGAGCTCATTTGTTAACTCTAAAAAATAGGGGGTAACTATATAGCAAATGATTTTGTAATATAGTCACTGAACTTTTATTTAATCACCCAAGGCAATAAATTTTCATTTCTTTAAAATTTAAGCACTTCGACAAAAAATCCAAAATTTTCTAATGAACTATTGATGTGGCTAACACATCGCTAATTTTCTAAAAGTGCTATTTTTTTCCACTTCATCACCGAAGAAGCAACTCACTGGAAAATCTATATTAATATTTAATATGGAGTGCTCTTCATTAATATCCTTAATGACCATCACTTAAACTTTAATTTGCAATTTAATTAATTACTTGTAGTAAAACATATTCTGATTTTACATGAATGAAAGATTCCATGCCCATAAAAACAGTGAGAATGCTGCTAATTACCTAGTAATTGAAGAAAGAGGAATCATGCAAAGAAGTCTCTTAGCTTCTACTTGTTCGGTAGGTGCATAGGTTATCAAGAGAAGTATTTTGAGCAATCTGAAACTTCCCCATTAGCATCTTTTTTTCCAAACATAACTAAATATAAGTACTTTTGGTCAAAATAAAAATATAAATTGACTAGTTGGCAATTTATGTTTACTGGACAACAATATATTTTTGTTAATTTTGCTACAAATTTACATATATTATAATCATATCAATTCGTATCATTTTCAAATGTGTCGATAATCGATTACAGATATGTTAATTTGTATCACAAATAGTCAGCCCTTTCAATTCTTATATTTTTTATATACGGTATCCTCTTTTATAGTCAACACTTTTAGAGTCGTTTCAAAAATTAAGATATCATTAAAGCGAGCTAAAAAGAATTTGTAAATATTGGACAATTTTATTACAACATAGACCTTATTAAGAAGTGGACAACCGGGAAGTAAGCAAAATCACATTAAGAGAACATATGAAAAGAACGAGAAAAAAAAGAGAGAGAAATTCCAATCATAAATGCATGCGTGTGGAATGAAAGGTAATAAAAGAAAAAAGAAAGAAAGAAAAAATATGAGGAGAGAGAAGATCACATAAGTTTGACATATGTGAATTTAAGGCTACGTGGGGTGCTGTTCCGCTGCTCCACGAGCACACGTAATCTTACCCGTCCGGGTCCGCCACGTGCGTACGCTGCGGTCGAATCCTGGGCACTGGGTAACGAGAAAATATTGGGTGGGTTTAACCCAACACGTAGGCATATGGGTAAAACAATCAGCGATCGACACGTGGCGCCACGTTGGCGAGGGCGTCAGGCGTTCAAAATTCGCGCGGGCCGCGTGTGGGGCCCGCCACTCTGACGCTTCCTGCTCTGCTCTCCTCTGCGACGCCTGCGCGACCTGTCGATTCGTCCTCTCTCTCCTCTCTCTCTCTCTCTCTCTCCCTTCTCCGTTCCGTTCCGTTACGGAGGAGAGCAAAAAAGTCGCACACTTCTCTTCCCCTCCTCTGCTCTCTCTCTCCATTCTCGCGCACAGCTGCTTCTCTTCCCCTCCTCTGCTCTCTCTCTCCATTCTCGCCGACGAGCTCTCTCTCTCCATTCTCGACTCCGACGCCCCTCAAGCCGGTTGCCTCCGTCGCCCCCGACGCCGCCTCCACCTCCGCCCCGACGCCCTCTCGCGACTCCGACGCCCCCGACTCGACGCTCCTCAAGGCGGTTGCCTCCGACGCCTCCGACGCCGCCTCCGCCTCCGCCCCGACGCCCTCTCGCGACTCCGACGCGCCCGACTCCGACACTCCTCAAGGCGGTTGCCTCGGACGCCGACGACGCCGCCCTCCGCCTCCGCCTCCGCCTCCGCCTCCGCCCCTCAAGGTCGTGTTGCGGGTCCGCCGGTTGCCTCCGTCGTCCCCGACTCCGACGCCCCTCAAGCCGTTGCCTCCGTCGCCCCGACTCCGACGCCGACGACACCGCCTCCGCCCCCGACGCCCTTTCGTAATTTTTTTCTTTTTATGCTTCTTTCATTAGTCATACAGTTTATGCATCTAATTTGATGTGGTTAAGTGGTAAATTGTGTTTTGGGTGGCTTGTTAACAAGTGAAGCCTGCTATGTGATGAAACTAGGGCATTAGGGCATTTCTAGAACGATGCTCTTTTCAATATGATGTGGTTTATAACTTTGAAAAATTCTAGCATTTTTAGGGTCTATCAGGGTCTTGCAAGAGCGTTTGAGGCGTTTGAGCTGTCAAAAATTATGACAAAGGCCATTTTCTCCTAATGATTTCAGCTTTCGAGTTGGTTAAAATGTCAGTGTCCCACAAAATGCACTAAACTCAGAATTTACAGCTCACTTAGAAGGTGTGCTTAATACTGACTGTTTTTTGTTCCATTGGGCGTTTGTAGGTCTTAGTACCAAATATGTTTTAAAAAAAAAAATTTGGCAACTAGAAGTTCTTATGAAGCTATTCTCGCTTTTATCCGTTAATTCTTAAAGTACCAACAGCTTCTAGAAATCTCTGTTGTGTTTGCATTAGTGGTAGGTGTAGCCGGTCTACGTTATTGCCAAGCACCGCGGCATTCAACTCTTTGTTCAACCACGATCGGATATACATCTTTTGCTTATTAAAAATTTTGTGCGCATGTTGCCCGAACCGTGATGTTTAATGCCCGAATATGGATCACGCCTTGACCTTTTTGCTAATGTTTTAAGTATTATCAACTCCAAACTTTCTATGTTGAGGTTTCTCACCTGCTGCTTCTTCGCAAATGAATTCCACTTTTGGGGTCTGAATATTATTTTCTTCAATTTATTTATCTCGCAATCTTGATTTCGATGTTCCTTGCGGGATTTGGAGCTTTTAGCAGTTCTTTTATGCAATATTGCCAAGTTTTTGGGTGAGGAGTGCTATATAGATCACTATGTTCGTGATTTCCCTATCTCGTTCAATAATCTTGGGACGCATAACACTTGGTTGTCCGAAGATCTCCACCCAACTGCTCGGATGGCTTGAAAACCGCTTGCTACATGGTTTTAGCTCTGCTGATACCAATGATCTTCCACCTTTAATTTGTAAAGAGGGAAGTTTTGCTGCAAGCCGAGCTAAAAAAATAGTATCTTTTTATAGTTTACTATTCAGTGCCCAGAAGACAGGAGAGAACTGCAAAGTCAAAGTGCACTTTGTGTTTGCAGAAAGGTTTCGAGCAGTGCTCTTTTTGGTGTCTTCTTTTCTATGTGAAAAGATGTCCATGCTTGTTGCTTGTTTGAATTGTTCAAATCCACTAATTCTTTTGGTTGTTGCTTGTTGCTTGTGTCAACTATGCAAATTCACCGATTCTTTTGGGTTTTTAATATGCTTATCCTCTGTAATATTTATGTAAGTTGGGCTAATGTAATACACTGATACTACTTGTCAATTTTGTTTTTGTTGATGTTTATTTTGTTGTGCTCCTACACTTTGAATCCTGAAAGGATTGGTGGAGATTTCAAGGAAGAAGTTCAAGTATACTGCTATTCTAGATCTTGATTTCTTTTGTTGACTATTGTGAGATGCGTATTTTGTTGAATCCGTCCATCATGCTTCTCCTTGCTTACAAAATTTTTGTTGCTTGTTTCCCAGGTGCACAGTGGCTTTTTAAGTGCATATGATTCAGTGAGAATAAGAATTTCATCACTCCTCAAACTGGCAATTGGTTTTGTGTAAGTGCTGTTCCTAGAAAAAAATTATAAACTAATCATGCTTGCTCCTCTTAAAAAACCACCAAAGAATTCGGAGAGTTGTAGGCGTTGACCCCATGAACTTGGTTGATATTCTCCTTGAGCATCGCTGTGTGATGGAGTTGAGGTGTATCTTGCATGAGCTGCATTGTGCTCTTTGCAGTAAGTTTTGTGGGTCTGGAGTCACAAAGCCTCGAGGATTAGTGGTCCTGAAGTTGTGAGTGACACCAAGGAGCCCAGAATAAATTCATGTGGATTGGGACTCACCTGGCTGGTGTGAGTTGAATCCCCGCAGAGGGGGGTATAGTCAGGATATTGAGAGCTGGAAAACAGGCAAGTGGACAACAAAGGAGGGACTCCTTGAAGCTATGTCAAGGTGCAGAGATAGGTGGGCAGACAGTAGCATTGGATGAAGAGTCAGAGGGCTTGATGCACGGAGGTGCTGGCCCCAAGGGAGACGATATGAGTAGCATTTGTTCATGGTCGCTACCCATGAGAGATGACAAAGAACTCAATAAGGAAGCTGTGTTAGCGAGTGAGAGTTAACAACGAAGTCCCATATTTGTTGGTTTTCTCTCTCTTGGTGGATCTGATTCCATGTTTAGTATTTAGGGATTGCTGAAGATACAAAAGGAGAGAACACAAAATACTTGCTTGACTTTATGTTTATAAGTATATTGATGCTTCACTTGCCAAGCCTAGGGAGACAATCTACTTAATACCCAAATCCTTGACTACCTTATTTAGAATTCCCAACACTCGTGTACTAACCATATGTGTCTCAATGTAGACAGATATTCTTCAACAGCTTGTTTGCCCTCCAGGCAATATCTTACTTCAAAGTGTGAACTTAACTGCTAGGGTTTCTTTCATTTTGTCATATACCAAGGCCATGCATTCAAACAAGTTTTTCTCCATTACTAAATGGCTACCATGCTTTGTGCTATCACCAAGAGCTGATTGTCTTGTGATAACTTGATGGTAAAATGTTTTCTTGCGACGATGGTTGTGAGCCACAGTACAAGTGGCATGTCTATGTTACGGTCATAGTTTAGGTGGTGCTCTAGCTACTCTCCATGCTCTTGAGCTTTCATCCAGATCAATTAGCAAAGTGAGTGACATCTTTCATACTAAATATAACTATTATATTTACTTTTCTCGCCTCGATATTTGTCCAGCTGCAAAATGCTGGCATGCATTTGATTGCGCTTATACTTTTAAGTATTTGACACATGTTGTGATCTTCAATGATTAAAAGTTATGGTTAAATTGAATGGACCAATAGTATCACTTTGGGGCGGCGCATTTGAGGCTGATAAAAGGGGCTGCAATGGTGGTGGAGAAGTTTTTTGGTAGAGTTTAGAGTCTCGAGACATTTTTTGCTATGCATTGACAATCCAAACTAGGACAGTCAACAAGAACGCAGGACTATGTACCGTAGCTCTTTAATGTTTATTATACTCGATAATGCACAGCCGGTAGCGCTTTACTTACTTTTGTCATGCCGAGTCTTTCATTTGTTTACAGTCCAGTGTTTTTGCGGACTTTCCGCTTTAAAAGGGGCATGTCTAACTTATATGGATGTGGACCATTTTGCTTTCGATGCTTCCGAAATTATAGCATGCGCTTCACTATGATTTTGCTTTTTCTCTCTCCTTACCAATCAGGCATGTGAAAATGCCCTTCTATGTCTACGGAGGTGTGACACTTCTGGCTTAGAAAATTTCACTGGAGATGTCCGGAGTATAGCAAGTCTCAAGGATGTTGCTATTGCATCCACTAGTTCATGCAGAGGTATGTTGTATAGTAAAGCGTTATTCTTATCACCGTTTTTGTGAATTAAATCATCTTTTGTGATCGGGATTTGGATGTTACTCATACGCCGGTGTTCTCATGTTGCTTTGATGCGCATTTTTAATGTGGACAGTGAAGCCGAAGGCATTTATTATGATGTGCAATTGTTTTGTACACCCCCTACTTATATGATATTCTCAAGTACAAGGTAAAATGAGACAATTCATAGAAAACATTTAATCCACTGGAGGCTAATCTGCAGATTCAGCATCGCCTTTTTGAACTTTGTCCATCTTAGGCAGTTTGGTGGCTTTGTTGCCACTCCTCGCCTCGCCTTGCCTCTTGGTTTATTTGTTCTACAGGTTTATGCATTTACTTCTCCCATTCCGTTCGTGGACCCAGGCGACATGCAATGTAGGAGGTCTGAGTTTACCACTCGCGTTAACGTAATTAATGAATATGGTTCCTTGGCGTCGATTCTTTATACATGAGATTTTATAGAAAAAGGAAAAAATTGTAGGAGCGGGCTGAACACCAAAGAAGACTAAGATTACGAAGGATTAGGGTATTCTAGACTACAAGACATCTCTTAGGACCAACCTCATTTGTTTCAAGTAAAAAGTGCCAACAAGTGCTTTAGCCAACTCCGAAGTAACATTTGCTTTCAATGTCATTTCCAGGAAAAAAAGGTTTCCGAGTGTTGTAATTCTTGTGCCAATCACATTCTCAAGCTGAATGTATATTTCTATTTGTGCTGCTTTTGGAAGGTGCTTCGTGATTCGAGATGCCCAAATTAGAGCTTTTTTTTTTTATTTTTTATGATAAAGTAAGAATATATTGAGCTATAGCCAAAATGTCGTGATTCTGAGATGCCCAAATTAGAGCTTCTTTTTTTTTTTTTTTTTTAATGATAAGGTAAGAATATATTGAGCTATAGCCAAAATGTACAAAAGATCCGGTGCCCAAATTAGAGCGATTGCTCCTAGAGAAGAAACAAAAACCTTAGTGCTGAACTGAGAAAGTTCACCACTTATAAAAGATAGAATCATGTATGCAATCTGTTCTTTTCTGCTTTTATTTATAGGCTATAGAAGATGAACACATCATAAACTTATCCAATTTCATTATCTGAAAAACCAACACAATACTAAGGTACACAAGCTAATGACCAGAAAAAGATTGGTATAAGGTGAAATTTTTGCACCTTCTTTTCAAATAATTCATAACTCATTCTGTAGGCTCCCGCCCAAGACAAATAAACCTTTGCTTGACATATTCACAGTGCGCTAAAAATTCTGTTCACTGAAGAAGTATGGAAAACCAATATAAATGGCGAAGGAAAAAAGTGAAAGCGAACTGTCGATAAATTAACCAAAGATTGATCCTACATGGTATCATATTTGTCAATTCCCCCTCCCTCCTCCCCCGGACTCCAAACTAATGTCGAGATGATGCTCCTGAATTTTGGCATTGACAAAATTAAAACCTGTTCTCCCTCCTGTGACGTTCACCTTTAGGTGAGAAAAGTATGTCGTTTCTGTCCTCCCTTGTGCTCATTCCCATGTACATTCGGAAACTGCTGGGGTGGGCCTTTAACTAGAAAATGTTTTAGCGAAGTTACATTATTTTTGGATGCATCATTTGAGTTGCTCCATTTGATCAAGTCTGTATGTAAGTATTCTTAGCACTGAGCGCTTATGGAGAATGGTCGTGGGAATGGAAGAAATCAACTGTCCTCATTCTGCTGTATTTAAAGAATACAGAGCTTTGAGTGGAAATTTCATTTTTCATGGAATCTATTAGACAAACTAATATAGATGAACAGAGACAGCTGTTGAGCCTATTCCTTTTACCTTTTCCAACTTTTGCCAGTAGGGATAAATGTATCCCTTGGCTCACAGAAGTGACGCTAAGAAAATGAACCTGAAATTAGATGTGATGATGAAGAAGTACCCTGGTTGTATTATTTAATGATGTCCTTTCTTGACCTATAAGACAACATCGTTGTTAAAGATTTTACACAGCATTATCTAGTTTAGTTCCTTAAATTTTTTGATCAATTCTGATTCATTGAAAAAATGTCAACTTAGTGTATGAATTATTGGGTTTACAAATTGATGCGTGCCCCTGCTAATTTTATTATGTGGTCACTTATTTGAAGCATCATCTTCACCCTTTAAATAATTAGGTATTCTGATTTGTATTCTTCATCGTGGATGCTTTTAGATGGTGTCTTTCTCAGCAATTGTAGAGCATCTCTTCCATCGGATTGATTCTTAAGCTGAAAGGATTAGAAATACATTAATTGCAAATCTCTGGATTCTGTTTCTGATGGCAGCTGTAACTTTGTAAGGAGCTCGCGCATGGATGCTTTTGGTGGAAAAGCTACTTTGTTTATCTAATCATTGTTCGTTGAGACTAATCTGCTTGAGCATAATTGCAAGGAATATTGGTACCTTCATCCTCTCTGAGTTTTGCTGCTTTTGTCTCAAGTTGAGGAATGAAAGGAAAATTAATTGCGATTGTACATTATCTGGTTGGAGTCTTTTCTTGCGGTCAGCATTTTGTCTTTCTGGACTTCCAAGGAAATAATATTAGGAAGACTTGGTTATCTTGTCTCTCCGCTAAGGTAACATTGGTATCTCATATTTGATTAGTTTTGTGTTGCTTAGTTAAGAAAGGTGAGAATAAATTCCCATCTCCAACAGCTCAGTTTCAGCGAGGCTTGTTTTCTTCCGTCAAGATAATTTGGTTTGACCAAGTTAGTCATACCAGGTCATGCTAGTTCCCATTTTATAGCTTGATGCTGATAAGTGATGGATATACTATTGAGGTAGATGTTAGTATATCAGCAAGGTAAAATGTTGCACTAATGAACACCCTTGGGATATTAGATTGATGTTTTAAGTATGGAGGTTTCTATGCTTTTCTTTTGGTACTTTTATTCTTCAATAATGAGATCATGCAATTTAAGCAAGTCCCATCCCAGGACTGGACTCTTATTTTTTTTAAATAAATATGAGGGTGGCCTACTTTCATTTGCATCCGAGTCAGTTTTTTAACATGTAAGCATATTAGTTTGTCCTGTGAATGTATTGAATGGTGTTATCGATTTGCAGGTGGATGACAACGACGCTAATTGACTTCTAAATCAACGCTGTTGCTCTTTTGGTTTGTTTTGTATTTTATTAGAAGGGAACTCTTGAAGATTTATTTCTATTTTGAAGACATCACCTCAATTAATTTGCACGTGTAAAGTTATCGAATGGCTGAATCGAGGTAATTCTTTACTCATACAATTGTGAAATATATTGTCATACAATGTGAAATATATTTTGTTTTATTTTGATGTTATTTTTTTATTGATTATTTATTGTTCATTTCGTTGTAGCATGAAACTTCCCATCTTGCACACGTAGTACGTGATATGGAAAATGATTTTGAGTTTGCCATCGAGATGGTTTTTTCTAATGAAGATGAAGCATATTATAAGTATGTGGCTTATGCAATTGGAAATGGATTTGGAGTGAGGAAGGGTCATACAGTTAAAAATAGGAAAGGAGAAATAACTCGACGAACATTTTTGTGCAATTGTGAGGGCCATTCTATCACCTCATCTGATCAAGAAAAGAAATTTGAGAGGGCTGAAGTTAGATGTGGGTGTCCTGCTCATATCAAATTTAAGGTTGATAATGGTGTTTATGAGGTTATAGAGTATGTTTCTGAGCATAATCATGCATTTGTACCGGAAGATCAGAAGCATATGATTAGATGTGGAAGGATGATATCCGATACTTGCAAAGGTGTTTTAAGTGGCATGATGAAAGCAGGCATTGGTGGGACTATGGCATATAAGTTCTTAGCAAATGAAGCAGGTGGAAGTAAAAATTTGGGTTTCATTCTACGTGATTGTCAAAAATTTTTACAGACAGAAAGCAATAAGATTATGGAAGGGGGAGATTGTCAACAACTTTTGAATCATTTCCATCGCATGCAAATGGAAAACCCAATGTTTTTCTACGCTGTACAAGTAGATCAACAAGGTAGAATGACAAATTTATTTTGGAGAGATAGTTTGTCCAAATTCGATTACGATTGTTTTGGTGATGTGCTAGTGTTTGATTCCACGTATCGAACTAATAGATATAGTTTGATTTGTGCACCTTTTGTTGGGGTTAATCACCATTGGAAAAATACTGTGTTTGGTTGTGCATTTTTGTTGGATGAGACGGCGGAATCATTCATTTGGTTATTTAATGTGTTTTTGGAGTCTATGGGAGATAAGGCTCCTAAAACCATATTCACCGATCAAGATCAAGCCATGGCAAAAGCCATTAGAGTGGTTTTTCCGAATTCACAGCATCGTTTATGCACTTGGCACATCATACAAAATGCCATTAAAAACATTCCACATCTTTACCATAAGCCGAATTTTAGAGATAAGTATTTTTTTAGGCTTATGTATAGATGCAAATCGGAAGACGAATTTGAATCTATTTGGATGGAAATGGAAAAGGAGTGGGATACTCAGAACAACAATTGGCTTCAGAGATTATACGGCCTTAGACATAAATGGAGTTCAGCTTTTGGTCGTGATGTTTTTTCATGTGGTATAAGGTCAAGTCAAAGAAGTGAGAGCACTAACAATGTCTTCCAGCATTTTTCGAAGAAGACGTCATCCCTTATAAAATTTGTCTACTATTATGAAGACCAACTGAAGCACATGAGAGAAATTGAAATTCAAGATGATTACAAGTCTCGTGGGAAGCTCAAATTGCAGGTTTCGTCTAATGAGCTCCTGGACCATGCTGCTGCAGTCTATACCCATACTATTTTTGAGAAGTTTTCTGAAGAATTAATGGAATGTCTCTCTGTAGATGTTTCAGGTACTACATTTGATGGATCGGTTTATTCATATATGATAAGGTGTCGACATGAATATATTGTCAGATTTAACCCTGTGGAGTTATCAATTTCTTGTGAATGCAAATTATTTGAGTCAAAAGGGTGGTTGTGTCGCCATGCATTGTACGTGTTGAATCAGAATAAATCGATAGTTAAGAGCATTCCATCTCCTTATATTTTGAAAAGATGGACCAAGGGTGCCAAAGAAGGGATTGTGAATGATGAATCTTTGCCACCTGGTCCGTCTTCATTTAACCGATTTTGCACATTAATGCAAAAATCTTTTAAGCTTATGAGTTTGGGAGCCAAAGATGCAAACACTATGCAGATAGTGAATGAGCATATGCAAAGAGCGAATGCTGATATTTCATCATACAATGCAAGTATGCCCGTGGCTGATGACGCTAGTGATGATGGTGATAATGAGGCTTCTTTGTGCGATATCTCGATATTAGACCCACATCGAAGGAAAGGAAAGGGAATCAGTTATGGAAGACTAAAAAGTTCAATTGAGAAAAAGAAGAAAAAATCTAGCAAAGGAATGCCCCCAATGCAAATAGACAATCGAGGTAACATTATTTTGGTTAATATGATAAGTTAAATTTTCTGTTTATTTTGCATGATGCTAATTAACATTTTGTTGCTTTCTAATGTAGAGTTGGTTGTTCAAGCAACACGTAATGAAACTCATTTTCCAAATTATTTGGGTAATCAAAATCAGTTTCAAAGTATCCTTTATCCTAGCAACATTGGTGGTCCAACCATGAATTTTCATAATCAGGTATGTTGTTCTTAGCTTTCCATTTTTATTTACAATTTACTAATTTGGTAAAAAAAATTTGTATAGATGCAGCAACCACCATACATCATGCCATCGGGGATTAGAAATGGATTTTGCCAATTTCCTAATCAGGTATTGAATAGCTATGTGTAGAGTTTAATTGGTGATCAATCAATTTGTATATTTTTCAAGTTACTATGCCTCTTTATAATGGTAGAAAACACTTTCTCAAAAGTTAAATAATTATGATAATTTAATTGCATTATAGTAAATGGGTCATTTTTTTTTTTAATGTAGATGCAATCATCATATATCATGCCGCCAAGCAATTTCAATGGATTTTCTCCATTCACTACTCAGGTATTTATTATGAATCATTTTATTTGTTAGTATTATTTCAACTTTTTGTTACAATTGTAATATTTACTATTAGTAGCTTATTTTTGGATAGATGTTGGAGTACAATAATAGATCTCATGGAACAATTCGAGTCGTACAATTTACTTTTCATTGATATGGGATTATTTAAGACATTTATCTAAGCATATTATTTAGATAAATATTAATATATTTGTCATTTTCTTGTACAGGGGTCATCAAACTCTTTTCAACATATTGGGATGAATGAATCGGGAGGCCCCTGTGAAAGCATAGATAATGCACGGTCGCAACATAAATAGCCTAGAGGAACCGTCATATAATATAGTGCTTGTGCTGTTTACAAGTTTAGCAAAAAGGCAGCTAATAGGTCTTGAGCTGGACTCTGCTTGGTATACTCCGCTCCATCCTTGCGTGGTTGTTCCGGATCCAAAGCTCAAGAATATCGTCTCAAATCCATCCCCAAATGGCACGAGCGACTGCACTTCACACCTGAGCGCATGTCAGAAATACAAGAAAGAAGCGCCGGTGCTTTCAAGCACGATGATAGTAAGTGGAAGGTGCGGGCAAAGCACTACAAGAAAGTACTACCTGCACTTGGGACTGATAAAATAAGAAATGTCATGGATATGTACAATGTCTATGGAGGTTTTGCAGCTACTCTGATTGATGATCCATTATGGGTTATGAACGTTGTCTTCTCCTGTAGGGCCAATACTCTTGCTATCAAGCATTTATGTGTGCATTATAATTGTGTACTAATATATTCTTTTGAACATCCAAATCTAACATTCTTCATTTTGACTTAGGAGCGTACGTCAAAGCTTAAGTTCTAAGCCCAATTATGATTCAATGCGACATTTGTCCATCATTACGACATCATACTATCAAGTAATCAACGACTAAATTGGACATTTGTCCATCATTACGACATCATACTATCAAGTAATCAACGACTAAATTGCGGAGAATGATCAATAAATCTGTGATGTCCTACTTCTTTGGCACTTGAGTTCACTACTAAATATAAGAATTAGATCCAAATATGATATGAATGTGGAAAAAATGTCCACTCATCTTTTCATGCCCCGCACCTTCACTACTAATTCACATCTTGGTGCTACTCATAAGCATTGTTTAAGTAAACATCGGTATGAGAACTTTCTAATGATAAATATGATATTGCTAGTATGAGTACCTAGAGGGGGGGTGAATAGGTATACAAAGATTTTTCTTAAAAATCGCACAATACTTTAGACAGTTGAAGAATTTGCAACAATTAAAAACCAATCGTGAGACTGAGTAAGGAAAAGAGAGAATTGAACACTCGGTTTATAGTGGTTCGGCTTGATCCAAGCCTACGTCCACTCTTTTCGCACCGACAAAATTGGCTGGATTCCACTATAATCAAAGAGCTGTTACGTGTTGATCTTCCTTGAATTCTAGGTGTATATGATCTACCACACTCGCTCAAGGTGTCACCAAATACAAACACTCTCTCGTGTGTACAATTTCGCTCGAATGCCTCGACTAACAATCAAGGTTCTTCGACTCTGAATTTCTCTATCGATCACACACTCAAAACAACTAGAACGTCTTCTTTTTATACTCCTTTATGCCATCATAGCCGTTGGCACTTACCAAAGGAATTCCTCCAATCTACCCGTTGACGGAATCAATCAAGAAGATCATCCGAGCTATTTAAGGAATCGATGATAGCCCATCAATCCCGTTCGCCCATACAATCGATCTTGGTTTCCATGAATAGAACATTCCAAGATTATTTCGTCGACCATCGGATCTTCAATCGCTCTTAGATAAGAATGAAAGAATCCGAAATGATTATCCAACCAAAGAATCTATTCCAGAGGATAGGATCGAATCCTCAACCATATACCTTGGCTTTGGATTTCCTTCGTCGCTGGATTAGAAAGACTCGTTGAGAATAGACTTAAGTCTTGAGTCTTGAGTCTTAAGTCTTGAGTCTTGAGTCTTAAGTCTTGAGTCTTGGGTCTTGGGTCTCGAGAGAACAAAGTCTTCGACTTTAAACCGACGGTCTCCGAACATCCAGACTTAGACCGAAAGAAACGTTTTGTCGCCTTCCAAATATTCTCGGGAAAGATTTCTCCAACAATCTCCCCTTTTGATGGTGACAAAACTTTCTTGAAGATTTGAACAACTTTGACCTCGCAAAACATTTCTTAAGCAATATGGCTAACTCATAAAGATTAGTAAAACAACCAGACTCGCATCCACGTAAAATTGGTTAGTCTTTCATGAGAAACACCATATAACAACACTTGAATAAATGCAACCAGTCAAGCATCACAATCCACAAATAATTCAGTCAAATTCACACCCAAGTTCAAGTTCTCAAGTCATACTCAAAAATAAACATAACCACAAAAGTCAAAGTTTAAAAGATGATGTTTGTTCAAATTGGTTTTCTCCCCCTTTTGTCGCATTGAAAAGGGTGAGAAAGGAGTCATGTCCGCTGGGAATGCGCACGATCTGGAAATCCCCAATGGACTGGACTACTCCTTCGAGTTTCTTCAGGTCTTCTCTCAGATGAGCTACCTCTTCTCCCTTGGCATTGGTTTGAAGTTGCAGAGCGAGGTCTTTGAGTCTATCCTCCAGAGAGACTGAAGATGCTTGTCCAGCATTCTTCAAAACTTGGATTTCACAAATCCGTAACATATATCTCGGTTCCGCATTTCCGTAAGAATATTCATGATGCTACGAAGATCTGCGTAATCATCCGTCTCGTGTACCGGCATTGACTTTCTCGGATGAAGTGTATGCGTACGATGGCGCTTTTGAATGGACTCGGCAGATTTGGAATCAATGCATCACCTTCTTCGTGCAAGTGAGAGACCGAACTTTTCTCGGGTCTTCTCGGAGATTGTCTTAGATCTTCACTGACAGCAGCATGAGGTGTAGACCTCTCTTGCTTGCTAACTCCCCCTGTCTCTAGGACATCGAAAGGGGAAGAGTGATGATCATTCTTTTGATCTTCCTTCTCTCCAGATTTATCAGCAGACTTTTCTTTTTCTCCTTCTCCTTCGTCAACTTCTTTCTCCTTCTCTCTCTGTTCTTCCTCTTCTTTGTTCTGCTTTTCTCTGCTCTGCTGAAGTTCTGTCGGGTGAGACACAGAACGTCTTGGTCTGATCAGAGCTTGGATGGAGGGATCTTCATCATCTTCATCTTCATCTTCATCTTCAAGGATGAGAGTTCTTTTCTTCTTTTTCGATGGAGCACCCATGGCCTCCTTTCCTTTCCTTTTTGAAGCATTGACCGGAGATTTCACTTTGAATTTCTCCATTGCCTTGGAGAGTTCTTGCGTACGCATCTTCATTAACATTTTCAACCCTACCACCATTTTTTCACACGGTCGAACACAAAAAGTATGCGGCGCTTCAATGTTTAGATGTCTCAAGATCTTGGTCACCGCACCAGATAAGGCAATTGTCCTTTGTCTTTTGACAATGCTCGTACATATGGAAGAGAATAGTGTGCGGTAGAGAAAACTTCCGTCCTGAGTTGATCGCATACATCAACTTTGCTTCAGAAAGAGACACAGAAGTCTTTGACGTAGACTTTGGTCTGAGATAGTTGATCACAATCTTATGAAGCACGATGTTGATAGCCTTCATCCTCGAGTAGGTAATTTTCTTCTCTACATCCATATCTTTGACAAGATCCAGAGTAGTACGAGCAGGTGAGACTTTGATAGGGAGATAGCGTCCCCGTTCAATTCCAACAATGTCCGCCAACATATTCACATCTACCACGTAGACTTTGTCTCGAACACTGAATGAAATTCTATTCGCATCCAAAAAGCTCAGATTTGAATAGAAATAAGCGGTCAGTTCAGCATACCCGTCTCGTAGAGTCGAGCGAAAAAGTCTCAAGTTGAAGCAAATTCAACTTTTCTCTTAAGTTCACGTTGATGGAGTCCAGAAGTCAAAATCGACACTTCTAGGGTTTATCACCCCTCTTTTTAACAGCTGAAATATACTTTCTCCCGATCCTTGGATTTAAACAAATCCATCCGATTTCCTTTCACCTTTGCTGCCACACCCATTCTCGGGTTTAAAATCAAGGAACATTTTGTCGTCATCGTTCCGTCAATCGATTTTGTCCCGGCAAACGAGGTCTCTCGGGAATGTTCGCAAGAGCCTCCTCTCGCCCTTTCCTTTCGTAGCAACTCCCAATTCCTCCATTTTCCGCAGAAAATATACTCATTTCCATAATTTTTGTCCTTAAGGAAGTCATCTATATATTTTAACGAAGAACCGTGAGGTTTTCAACGCACGATAAAGCTTATAGATGAAGGAGGGTCTTTGGACTCTTACTTTGGGCTCGGCATCCTCGACTATATCTTCTTCCGGATGTTGACTTGCACCTTGTGGGGTAGGAGGTGCTGAATGACGTGGAGGAGAGCGAATCGGACTTTGTCGCTGACTTGATAAGTCTTCTTCCTCCGTAAGATCGAAATGAATCGGCCCTTTCTCCATTCTTTGTGGTCCCCGCTTGCTATTCTTGATGATTTCCTCGAAGACGACATCTTCCTTTGTCTATTGGAAGATTCCTTCACTTGCTTTTCCCAAGAAAAATGACCACTTTCTCGACGACGAACAAGGAGTAAAAACAAGATCGGGAGGAGAGTGTCTTTTTAGGGTTTTGAAGATTTGGGCGAAGAAAAAGACAACGTATATATATATATACCTCGGATTTGAAAAGAGAAGTTTAAATCGGTACAAGGAAGGTGTACAAACATATCGTTTCAAAATCAATAACTACCAAAATTAATTCCTTGAAAAATTTTCGAATTTTCACACAGATTATTACCAAACAAAAGATCGTACCTTTTCAAATAACTAAGCGAGAATTCGTACCTTTTCGAATAGGAACTTACGTCTTTAGCCATGAATGTTTGAGTCTCATGATTTAAAGTCTGAGAGATCAGAGTCTCAGAGTTGGTGAGTCTCTAGACTTTAACTTCTTCAAGCTTCAAAATGTTGAGTCTTGAGCGGATGAAGTCGAATTGATTTTTCTCCAAAGGCTTTGTGAAAATATCCGCTAGTTGACTCTTTGAATCAACAAATTGAATCGAGATTTCTCCATTTTGAATATGATCTCTAATAAAGTGATGTCGAATCTCAATATGCTTTGCTCTTGAATGAAGGATTGGATTTTTGGTGAGATTGATCGCGCCGGTGTTGTCACATCTCGATTTCGTGCATGAGTCTTCAATGCCAAAGTCTTGTAGCTGTTGTTTTATCCATAGAATTTGCGAACATGCAGCTTCCAAGAGCTACATACTCGCCGCTGTCGTTGAGAGAGCTACGTGCTTTGCTTTCTTGAAAACCAAGACACCGTCCCGTTTCCAAGCGCTTGACAAGTTCCGAAGTGCTCTTTCTATCGACTCGTGAACCGGCCAGATCTCGCATCCGAGTATCCTAGAAGAATAAAGTCTCCCTCTTTGGATACCAAAGACCGATGCTTGAAGATGAAGCAACGTATTTGATAATACGTTTCACGGCAATGAGATGTGATTCTCTAGGTCTGATTGAAACCTAGCACGATGCAAACACTCAACAAAATATCGTGTCTAGAAGCAAAGATAAAGAAGTGAACCGATCATGCTCCCAGCAGCTTTTGATCTACTTTCTTCCCTTCTTCATCCTTGTCTATCTTCTCGAGAGCATGACATTGGTATGTCGGTCTTCTTGCAATTTTCCAATCCAAATCTTTTGACAAGATCATTAGCATATTTTTCTTGGAAGATAAAAGTTCCTTCCTTCAATTGCTTTATTTGAAGGCCAAGAAAGAATGTTAATTCTCCCATCATACTCATTTCAAACTCATCCCGCATAGACTTAGAAAATTTCTTGCAAAGACTTTCATTAGAGGATCCAAAAATAATGTCATCAACATATATTTGAACGAGTAAAAAGCTTTTGTTTTCCTTTTTAATGAATAGAGTAGTGTCTACTTTACCTTTGACAAATCCGTTCTGTAATAAGAACTTACTTAGTCTGTCGTACCAAGCTCGAGGTGCTTGCTTTAGACCATACAGAGCCTTTTTCAGTCTGAAGACTGAGTTTGGCTTCTTTGGGTCTTCAAATCCAGGCGGTTGTTCCACATAAACTTCCTCTTGGATAAATCCATTTAGGAAAGCACTTTTGACGTCCATTTGGAATAACCTGAAATTTTTGTAACAAGCAAACGCAAGTAATAGACGAATAGCTTCTAACCTTGCAACCGGTGCGTAAGTCTCGTCATAGTCTATTCCTTCTTCTTGCGTGTATCCCTTGGCCACGAGTCTTGCTTTATTACGTACGACTTTTCCTTCTTCGTTCATCTTGTTTCTGAACACCCACTTGGCTCCAATAACAGTTTTACCTTTTGGTTTAGACGTCAATTCCCAGACATCATTAATGTTGAACTGTCTGAGCTCTTCTTGCATAGCTTCGATCCAGCTTTCATCAGATAAAGCTTCTTCTATGCTTTTTGGTTCAATTTCAGAGATGAGAGCAACAGCACTAGATTCTTCATGTCTTTTTGATCTGGTGCGGATTCCTTCATTGATTTCGCCAATAATGAGATCTTTAGGATGACTGGATTTGTGTTTCCAGTTACTGGTTGATTTGCTTGGTTGATGATCTCTTTCTTTATTTGAATCTTCATGAGCATCTTGATGATGGACTTCCGAGTCCGAGATGCTTCTTGAGTTGAAGACTTTGGAAGGTCTAGAGCGTGTTCGGACTCTTCATATTGAGTCCGGCTGGATTCATCTTGTGTGGAGTCTTGGAATTTGACATTCATTGATTCCTCCACGGAGACCGGCTTTTCTTGTTATAGACTCGTAGGCTTTGCTTGAAGTAGAGTATCCAAGAAAGATGCCTTCATCTGATCTTTCTTCAAACTTACCAACTCGATCATTTGCATTTTTCAAAATAAAGCATTTGCAACCAAATACATGAAAGTATGAAACAATAGGCTTCTTACCTTTGAATAATTCATACGGGGTTTTCTCAAGAATAGGTCTTAGAAAGACTCTATTTATAATATAGCATGCTGTTGAAACAAAACACCCAAAACCGTGAAGAAATTTTGCTTTCAATTAAAAGTGTTCTAGCCATTTCTTGAAGAGATCTATTCTTTCTTTCCACAACTCCATTTTGCTTTGAGGAGTGTAAGGAGAAGAGAATACATGATTAAAACCAGATTCATCACACAATTTTGTGAAATCTTGATTTTCAAATTCACCTCCATGATCTGTTCTTATACTTGAAATAGCACATCCCTTTTCATTTTGAACATTTTTAGCAAACTTCTCAAAGTACGAAAAGGTTTCGACTTACTTGCAAGAAAATATACCTGTGTAAAGCGAGAGTAATCGTCTACAATTACTAGACAATACTTCTTACCTCCAATACTCGAGTTCTGGTTGGTCCGAAGAGATCCATATGCAGCAAGAATCTGTAGTACATGATTAGTAGAGACATGATTTATTGGCTTAAATGAATTTCTTACCTGTTTTCCCAAAATACGGGTGTGCATGGATCGCTTTTGATATGGTAATTTGGGTAGACCTCGAACAAGCTAATTTGATGAGACTTTGGCTAATTGCTTCATATTGACATGGCCAAGCTTTCGTGCCATAAGCTTGCTTCATCTTGGATTGAAATTAGACATTGTGATTCATTCAACTTCATGTCTAAGAGATAGATGTTTCCATGTCTTCGACCCATGAAAGACTCGAGAGTCTTTACTAATTCCATAGCAAATTCCTTCTTGAAAGGAGATCTTGAAACCGCATCACACAGTTGGCTAATGCTTTTGAGAAGGTTATAGTTGAGTCCTTCTACTAGAGAAACATTACTTATTGTGAGATTTCTAATTTTCACAGTTCCAAATCCCACAATGCTTCCTTTGCCATTTCCTCCAAATGAAACATTTCCACCGTTTACTTGAACAAGCTTTACGAAGCACTTTGAGTCTCCTGTCATGTGTCTTGAGCATCCACTGTCAAGATACCATTTTATCTTTTTCTTGACGGAGACCTCAAATTCACTGTCTGAGTCTGATCCAGAATCTGAGTCTGAGTCTGAATGTGCCATCAAACATATGTTGGCATATTCATTATCACTTTCTTCACATTCTGTATCACTCCAGGTTTCGGCTTTGAGAGCCTTTCGAAACTTCTCAGCTTTTCCTCTTTTCTTTTTCAGAAGAGGACAGTTGGGTCTGATGTGTCCCTTCTTCTTACATTCGAAGCAAACTACATCTCTATTTGGTTCCTCATCATCAACAGACTTGGTCTGCTGTCTCTGAAAACTTTGTTTCTTTGGGTTGAACCTTCCGCTTTTCTATTCAGTTTCTTGAATCTTCTTATCATAAGGGCGAGCTCCTCATCATCCATATCATCTTCAGAATCTGCATCATCGAATCATCATTTGATTTTAGTGCAATAGATTTCTTACCTCTTGGATCTTCGTCTTCATTAATTCGTTCCACTTCGTAAGACTCGAAGAGTTCCAATTAGCTCGTCTACGATAATGGCATGATTCTTTGCGTCTCTCTTATTGAAGTCTTTATATGATTCCAATCCTTGGAGAGTCCACGCAGAAGCTTGTTCACCTTCATGGGATCAGAAATTTTTTTCCTTGGTTCTCAAGACCATTGACAATATCTCGTAAAACGACTAAACATGTCGATTCTGATTCTCCGATTTCATTTTGAAGGCTTCATATTGACCGAGGAGAATATTGATTCTAGTCTCCTTCACTCGACCGTTCCTTCATAGGTGATATGTAATCTATCCCATACTTCTTTTGCTGTAACACAAGAAGATATTCTGTTATATTCGTTGGAGACAAAGCACAATATAAAGAGTAAATTGCTTTTGCATCGACTGCTTGTCTCTTGTTTATTTCTTCCTGAGGCATTCCGCTGGCTTCAACAGTTTCTTTTCCTCTTTCAGAGACTGATGCAACAGCAGGAGTGATTCCTCTTTCCACAACATCCCATTCTAGAGGATCCTTGGATCGTAGGAAAGCTTTCATCTTGTTCTTCCAGATGTTGTAATCCTTTCCGTCAAAGTAGGGTGGTCTCGGTATTGCTTTGCCCTTCCATCAGCCCCGGTGCTAGTATACTAGCCATGGATCTTTTACTCAAGTAAAACACTTCAAACAAAGTAAGAACACGGGCTCGATACTAATTGATATTGCTAGTATGAGTACCTAGAGGGGGTGAATAGGTATACAAAGATTTTTCTTAAAAATCGCACAATACTTTAGACAAGTTGAAGAATTTGCAACAATTAAAAACCAATCGTGAGACCGAGTAAGGAAAAGAGAGAATTGAACACTCGGTTTATAGTGGTTCGGCTTGATCCAAGCCTACGTCCACTCTTTCGCACCGACAATGCGATTGGCTGGATTCCACTATAATCAAAGAGCTGTTACGTGTTGATCTTCCTTGAATTCTAGGTGTATATGATCTACCACACTCGCTCAAGGTGTCACCAAATACAAACACTCTCTCGTGTGTACAATTTATTTCGCTCGAACAGTCTCGACTAACAATCAAGGTTCTTCGAGACTGAATTTCTCTATCGATCACACACTCAAAACAACTAGAACGTCTTCTTTTTATACTCCTTTATGCCATCATAGCCGTTGGCACTTACCAAAGGAATTCCTCCAATCTACCCGTTGGACGGAATCAATCAAGAAGATCATCCGAGCTATTTAAGGAATCGATGATAGCCCATCAATCCCGTTCGCCCATACAATCGGGATCTTGGTTTCCATGAATAGAACATTCCAAGATTATTTCGTCGACCATCGGATCTTCAATCGCTCTTAGATAAAAATGAAAGAATCCGAAATGATTATCCAACCAAAGAATCTATTCCGAGAGGATAGGATCGAATCCTCAACCATATACCTTGGCTTTGGATTTCCTTCGTCATGGATTAGAAAGACTCGTCGATGAGAATAGACTTAAGTCTTGAGTCTTGAGTCTTAAGTCTTGAGTCTTGAGTCTTAAGTCTTGAGTCTTGAGTCTTGGGTCTTGGGTCTCGAGAGAACAAAGTCTTCAGACTTTAAACTGACGGTCTCCGAACATCCAGACTTAGACTGAAAGAAACGTTTTGTCAGCTTCAAAATATTCTGGAAAGATTTCTCCAACAAAATAAGTATTGGTGGACGTTGTTATATGAAACTCCATAATCATTGACAAATACAAATAAATATTTACGATACATTTTATAAAATTAATTTATTAAAATACAAAATAGTATCATCAATTGACTAAATAAGTAAACACTTTCAACCATCAAATAGATTTTTAAGTCCTCCTCTGCAATCTCATTGAACATCTCAATGCACTTCTTGACAAGATTTTTCCTTATGACCTTCACAATCTTCTTCTATTGCAACATCTCACGATAAATGTTGAGGGACAAGTCATCGGAATCGACAACTCCTTTCACGAATCCAAGATACTCTGGAATGAGCTCCTTGAACCCTCCTAACATAGAGCTTGATGTTGTTCATCTTCTTGCGAGTATCGAAGAGGTCGAACGGAGCACGTTTTGGGACGAACAAAATAGCCTTGAATTCAAGCTGCCCCTCAACAGAGAAGTGATTCACGGCAAGATGGTCTTCCCAATCATTCGTCAAGCTCTTGTAGAAGGAAGCATACTCCTCCTTGGTGATCTCCTCTGCCTTTCACAGCCGATGGGTTTCAGGTTTGTTGATGAGCTGCCACTCATGAGAAACATCCTTAATCTTCTTCTTCTTGGACTTCTTTTCTTCATTCTCCTCATTGACGTCCTCAACATCTCCTTACTCTTCCTTCTTGGGCTCATCGTCCTCATCATCACCGATCTCTTTCTCGGTTGTCTTCTCGGTCCATAGATAGATGGGGTAGCTAATGAACTCGGAGTGCTTCTTCACAAGGTCCTTAATCCTTCTTTCTTCCGTACTCCAGTGAGGAAAACAGACGTGACGCCGTTAGCATCACGTATCATCCAAAACCAATGCAAATCTTCTCCACCAATTCATAAAAGCAACCGTAAATGAACTCACCTGGTCCTCCTTAAGGAAGAGGGTAATCTTGGTCCCTCTGCCGAGTTGCTCCCCACTCACATCTCTCGTAACGGTGAAGGAACGACCAGCCTGGGACTCCCAGATGTACTGCTCATCATCATTGTGCTTAGTAGTCAAAAGGACTTTCTCAGCCACCAAATAACCAGAGTAGAAACCGATGAATTCTTTCATTCGAGAAGATTATTACCATGATTATATCTAGAGAAGAACAACTGCAACTTCAACTCCAGAATTGCGTATCTGAATAATGTTACCTGCTCCACATGATCATGTTCCGAGCAATAACTCGAAGCATTATGAAGTCAGGCCTCACATATTGCAAATCAAACTGTCTGCAAGGAATTGAAAGCCTAGACAAAATCACCTCGGATTCGTTGGCGTAAATGCAAGAACCCCTTAGAAGATACAAGAGAAAAATAAAGATGTCATGTTGCCACATCCTAGCAACTAGGACTGCTTCTACAACTTAACAGAAAGTACCTTTAAAAACATTAGAGCAAGGGCAACAATAGCCCCAGCGCGATCCACATCAACATTGAAAGCCGCCGTATCCATCATCTATGAAAACATTAGGAAACAAAAAGAAAAAATAGCTAAGAGGAAGTGATAACAGCATTAGTTATCTTACGACACCACTTTGAGCCTATATAATTATATCATGAAGGCGAGACTCTAATCTAGAGCGTTAACAGTGAAGTAACCTGCCCAAATCCTCGATTGTGTTCCTCTGTTGAGGGTGTCAACAAATAAGATCTTTCCTGAAATAAGCAAAACATTCAACTACTTATTGGCTAAATCATGGAGAAATATCTTGTGAAATACAAGGATCAAATTCACTGAAGATCTTTATATCCATAATTTTATCGACCGATCTACCGCAACAATAAGTAAACATAGGACAAAAGTATGTACATACGCTGTGAAGTTCTTTGCCACCAATATAGTCAAACAGCCTATCAAGCAAAGTTTCCACAAATCCAAGCATGTCCAAGCCACGCCCTTGAATTCAATAATAGAATGTTAGGTGCATGGTGAAACCATCATATGACCGATGTTGCAAAGAAAAAAGTAACTTGCTAATTTTGACGAGACGAGACACCACGTACCAAGTGCAACAAGACCCGAAAAAAACCTGCAGACAGCATAACCCTCTCTTTCAAGCACATTATCTCCACCACTTCTTCGACCTATTTCACTCTGCATAATTTATAACAACTAGGTCATGCAATGATAGCAGATGCTTTGAAAGGATTATCTTTTGGTCACTAGCATCATATGACAAAGCTAGGCTGCATTTCATGGATCTTTAACACCCTCATGATAAAATTAGTAATTACAAGGGGCACAATACACACACTGCCCAGCATGAAGGCACACTCATAACTTTAAGTCACAAAATGTCGGGTTACACCCTTGGTGATAAATTATCTGATAGTAACGCATCAAGGTGCAAACCTGCAAAAGTGTGGGTAACTCTAACTCGGAAAAGTTGATGGATGCCGAGCGGGTATATGAACATAAAGAACCTGCAACCTGTAACGCCGATCATATAGAGAATGTACTTAACAGAAAGAAATTTGTGACCTAACAAATGATTGAATTGTAAATATAGGCTTAACAGAGACTTCTTTCATTGTAAACAGTGTAACTTTGTGATGCAGGAGCATAATCCTATTTTCTAGTATTGATAGTGTTTTTTTTCTTATTTTGTCTTTACATGGACTATTTAGGGTTAATAAGTGGTCACATGGTAGTCATGTGAAATTTAATGAGCTCCAATGGTCAATATCAAAAGTAAATTATGTCGAGATCAAGGGTGGAGATTGTCTTACATCTGCATAGGCATTTATTTCACTTGTCATTACATTTCCATGTTCAATATATATGATTGGTTCTTATGAACCCCGAATAAGATTTCTCTGTTCCAGCTTTCTAATGTTCTTTTTGCTATCTTTTACTTTTCCTACTACGGATCGAGCCCCCGTTAGGGCTTTCCCAACATCACTTTGACTTTTTCCAAGTATTAAAAGCTCAAACTGCTCTAAAATCTCAAAATATGGGGATGGGAGAAAGACCTCGTAACCACCATGCAGCCACGGGCAACAATAACTCCCAAGGTTGATCGAATACTTAGATTATAAATTCAAGATGAAGATGCACTTCAATGACTCCGATAGACATCGGTATGAGTGATGAAATAAGTGAGCAGCGGTAAAATGGTATAAGGAAGAAGATTTCACCTTTGAAATTGCTGGATGCATTGTCCCTCTATAAGAAGCTGCCAAGCCTATCATTAGTCCCACAGTTGTGCTTTCATGTTCCTACATGCATGAAGCATCACAACAGAAGAGAACTTATTGGAATACATAACCACACAACTACAAATAGACAAATGACAAGGACCAAAGATGACAACGTCGAAAAGTTGAAAATACAAGACACCTATACCAATATCAATCCTGAAGAAAATCAATTAATACATAGTAGGTGGAACAAGAAAGAGATCAAACTTTTGAATTATAGAAAAAGTAGAGGAATTTCAAGAGAAAATAAACAAAAAAGCCGAAGCCTTCGTAAGCACGAGCAACTTAGGTGACATATACAATTAAGTGCCCTATATAATGGAGGAATCCTAGGCCGATCACGCCAATCCAAGAATTTCATAGAAAGAGTTGACAAGGTCACTATCATAAGTTAAAGGAGAGACGTCCTATGTGATTGGATGGTTGAAATGCAACCATAAGCACTTTATACTCTCTATACTCCATAATAGAACATTAAATGATCAGCAAAATTGGAGAAAGATGGTTCTGTTTTCTAACTAATTATCAAACAGTTGGAGGAACTAGATAAACCCCCCTACATTGTTCAATTTGGCCACTAAAACTTTCCCAAAGTTTCATTTTGTTAAGTCCAAACCCTTCAAAATGAAACCATTAGTTTCCATTAATTTTACAAATTACTAGTCTGCAAGGTGTGCCCAAAATAGCCACAGAAACATTCCACCTTGACCATGCAATAAGTTCCTACAATGAGCTCCTATGAACTTCGAGTTCCTACAATGAGCTCTATGAACTTCGCATGGAAACCTCTATAAGTCAAAAAGCAATGGATCTGGATCAACAACTAGACCACCAAATCAACATTGGAGGCGAATGATTAAGGCAGCTATGACTTCAAGCAGGATGCCTAAATTGACAACTAATTTATGCTAGAAAGGCTTGTCAAGACCGTCATTGACAGGGTGATCCATCTCGGAGCCCGTGATGCCTAATCATGTGGCAGCCTGGACAACCTTCTATCATGGGGAAAGAAGAACTCCACCGGTCTATCTGGCGATTGGCCAGAAAAATGTGAGTCTCAAGGTCAAATTGGCTCCGGAATTTAACTCGGCCGAAGTGGCACCACCAGCCTGTAGTTGGTTCTCAAGGCACTAAATGGAGATCAACATGTGTAAAATGTTGTTAAGTTTAACAGGTGTGCACACTAGCCATAAGGGAGAGAAAAAAAGTAACCAACAAATCTAACCGCATCAGCGTAAGCATCTATAAGCCAAGCCCCGATGAGCATGCAAGTACATGACTCAAATTGATACGAAAGATGAATTGTTATCAAAGACACGTATGAAGAGTAAACCCTCAAAATTGAAATTACAAAGTGGATCATAATGAAGGATGCAGAATATAATATGGAGATGCCCACAAAGGCTAATGTGAAAGTAAAAGCGGTGAATGGCAACACAGCGAAGAAGGAACTGATTATGTATGATGATTAATCGGTTTGATGACTAATTTTTGTCTATAAAAACAATTTTGTAACAAAGATTGTTTACCTAGGAAAAAAAAAACAATAGATGCTACATGGATCTTCCATACTAAAAAAAGAACAACCATTGAAAAATAGTCAAGTGCTCCAATCCAAAGCAAAATAGGTAACAAGCGAGAAGAGTGAATAAATCTCAAGGAGAATGAACTCCGTGAAAAATACTGGTATATGTCGTGATACTTAAAACACGTAGATACCCATGCAGTCCCAAAGCAAGAAGGAGGCCTGCATGTACAGCATTTGGCTCTTCGGGCTTGTTATATATTATCCATGTTCTTGACACTTTTCCCTATTAGAAATAGAATACCCCATATCGGATGCGGTAGAAACATAGACAGCATATTTGTAAAAGAAAAGGGTCAATGATTGCATAGCATTGCAGGACCAAAAAGCAACCTCGTAATTTAGAGATGCCTCGTAAGCTATTTTAAATTATAAAACATAAAAAGAACTACTAGCTGATGCTTCATAACATATATAAGCAAATAAAATTCAGAGATGGATACTTGAAGCGGTGCCAGCCTTAGACCAGCGGCAACGGCATTATGAAAATCAGGCCAAGATTTAAGTTCTTGTATGTTTCTCGTATTTGGATCTAGATTTACCTACAAAATATAAAAACATGCAAGAAGAGACAGCGAGAGGCCAGAAATTCAGACACGTGGCAAGGAAACCAATCGAAGTTGTCAAAATTTTAACTAGATACATCCTGCCAAAGATTTTTCCTCCGGTAGGAAGGAAAAGACTTTAAAGCACATCTCATCAAAAGAGTATAACAAGTACATACAGTTGCATTCTGTCATGGCGGTAATCGACCAGCTAAAACAAGCTTTGGCCGTAAAGGCCTACAAGAATGGTATAAACTTCTCTGAGGCCCAGCAATTGAAACATTCATAAACTTCAACTGAAGCTGAAAAAAATGGAACATATAGTCGCCAAGAAATGTGCTGCACCTCGATCAAGAGTGTATATATAGTGGCAAGAGTGAATGCACCACGACCAATGGGAAGAGCAAAGTGGTCCTCTCGAGCAACCGCCATAACTCGAACCTTCAATGGGGAAAAAGAGCAGAATATAAGCAATATATCATACTATCTGCAATTTATGATTTTAGGAGAACATAGATAACCACATTATGAAAGTTCCCCCGAGACCAAGACATGGTGACATATGTATAGCACAATTTAATGGTAATGATACGGAAAGCATATAACATGTAAAAATGACTGCTAGGGGTATCCTAGCACCGACATTCAGATCACTCAAGATTGAACACTGGTGCAAACAAGCCAAACAACCAATCAGCCATTTGGGTCCATTTGTTGTTTACTTGGCTTTCAAGTTCAAACTAAACTAGAATAGATTAACAAGCTGTTTATCCCTTAGCCCAATTAAATTCCCAACTCGAGCAAGTCATGAGCCTAAGCAAGCGGGTAGGTTTAGAATATACTTAATCCAAACATCAATGTAGTAAGCAATCTCTTCCTTTATACGCCCCTTCCCCTCCCTCTCTCCTCACTTCTCGAAACAAGCACACGGTAGATGAACAAATTATTAACCACTCGAATCCCTTTCATTATTAAGATGCTGATTTACAAGTAATTCCGGCGAATATTTGTTGAAGTATTATCCCACATCACTTTGGGGTCCTAAATGCTCGTATATTCATGTGGTCTCCCTCCACCTATCAGCTTAAGCTTTTGGGTTGGACTTTCTAACAATATTTTTGCTTGTCTTGTGGATATTTGAACAGGTCGGTGGATCCAAGACAGGGGTTACTTCTTTACTTTGGCAACAAGATTGAGTTTGGTTGAATTCCTTTAGTTCTAAACTCATTTTCGACGCTGGATCATTTTCCTCACATTGTCACTCTCTCGCAAAGGTCACAGTTCAATTCAGGGAAATGCCTCGTGCAAAGTAGGGAAAAGGCACATACATCTAATCCTTCCCATACCCGAAAATATGTGGGAGCCTCATGATGCCCCTTCTATTGCTCTCTAATGGCATGTTTACTGCCTGCATCGATAGCCACTTGCTTCCTAGATGAGCTTGCATATGAAAGGTTGCTAGATTTGCATTCAAGTAGCCTTAAAGCTGCAGCCCATGTATCTTTAGATTTTGAGTCAAAACCATTTGGATCATTATCTGGATAGTTCAGGGAAAACCATGTGTTATTTTTACAGAGGAATTTTGCTCGCATTTGAATGGCCGTTGACTTGACTCAAGCCAATTTGGTCTTTAAAGTATATTGGCCACCCTTTCAAGTCTAGTTCGTATTCTGAAAATGAATCTCAATCAAGATGAAATTGAGTTCTGAGCATTCAAGCATCTAGCTATATCTTTTGTTCCGATTAAATCTCTAATTGATAGTAATAATTCATAAGACATATACAATGCAGAAATACTTCCAAAGAAGAAACAATACCCGTTGGAGGTCCCGATCGAAGCACTAGGGTTGACAGATGTTTGAATTGCCACGGTCTTGCGAGCCGAGAAGACGTCTAACCTGATGGGAATAAAAGAAATATCAAGATCCAATCAAATCTAAGTTCCACCACATCTACAATGGAAATGCCATCCTCGCAAAAACAATTAAAACAAAGAATTGCCAACAAACACTGCAAGAGCAAAGGTGTGATTAATGGACGTGAACATAGCTGTTAGGAGCCATGTCATGTGCTGCCATGCCCCTCTTCCTATATTCTAGACGGAGGACTGCAAGGCAAAGATGAAATGAAAATTCCAGATATGAGTCAGGGCACCTCTGCTTTCCTTTCATTCTTTTAATCTTTTTAGATATGCAAAGGACAGCTTATCTGGCACTAGCCTTGCTTGAAATCTTATTTCTCTGTTCTCACATTAGCTCATGATGTTCCTACTTAATGAGCTTATGTACTTATCACATGAAGAAACATATGAGGTGCTCTTATGGGTACTAACAAAAACTACTTGGGATATATCACACAAAAAAAAAAAAAAACCAAAGGATTTTTTTTCTTCTCGTTGTTGAATGTAGCCAAGCAGAAACTACAAAAACACAAATTATATAAATATATACATAAATTGCAAATGGAAGGAAACTAAACCGTCCAACAAATGAGCATTGCCTATAAGACTAGAGGAACGTATTTGAGTTAGAGAAACTATGTCCCACTATTTGTGACTTTAACTGTAGAAATGACTAGCCCCTTTGCCTTCAACTCGAAGGAGAAAAAAGACAGACATACGATTCAACCTAGCTAGGTGACGTGCTTCACAATATTCAAGTAATCAAAGCTATTAATGACAATTCATACAAGAGTCGGGGTAAGCAATACAAATTAACCAATGCCCCGACCCCCCAAAACAAAAGGGAAAGAGCAATCACTACCATGTATACAAATGATGACATTCAAATCGGTGAATTCACAGCAACATTGGCTCAACCACTAAACAAAAAACTAACCTCATTCGGTCGCAAATCTCGGCCATACCGCAACCGAGTGCAAGAAGTAAAGATATGCTCCATACCATCTCGTGATGATCTGTCGTTGAATCTGCATCCTCAAACTTAGCATTTTCCGAACCAAATGAATCAAAAACGACACTTGGAATTGTCACGGGATGCAAATGAAGCATGTAGGGAGTGGACATTTCAATCAAATTCTCGTTTGCACGTGCTTCTTGTACACTCGTTTTGCAAGGCCGCTCTAAACGGGTAAGAGCGACATCTTCCCGACCAAGAAGAACATAAGCAGCTGCACGATCGATGGGAGGAGATTCTCGACACTTGTCCAAAGCCCGAAGAGCACAAATTAAACGTCGTGAATCGGGAATGATACATGTCCAAGTGAATATGGTCGTAGAAGTTCAAGGGATGTCAATAAGGACACCATTGTACAGCCCCAAAAGGAGGATGAAGACTTGTTACAAGCAATCAATAAACCAAAAAACTCTACTTCCATCTCACGATTAAATGCAGAAACTAGTGGCAATTGCCCATAGGGAAGAACATCATAAAAATTTCTGATGTTCTTCATTGCAGCTTAGCACCGGGACATTAAAGGACGCTTGCACGATGAATAACTACACTATTTTCCGCACGGGGTTTTGCAAGAATGTTTGTGTTACGAGATACCATGGAAGATGCACTTAATAATGGAGAAGTGGGAAGTCCCGATGAATAGCTCACATGTCGTAAAGGAAGAGACACGCCGGGAGGTAGGCTATCTAGTCAATTGCGTCCAAATTTTTCACCAACCATTGCCAAGACGGTATGCTCCTCGCGGTAGAATAAGATCCCGTAGCAACATTACAGCAAACTTGACAAGGAAGATTCTCTCCGTCTTACCGGGCCTTGAATAGTAAACTGTAAAAAGATACTATTTTTTTAGCTCGGCTTGCAGCAAAACTTCCCTCTTTACAAATTAAAGGTGGAAGATCATTGGTATCAGCAGAGCTAAAACCATGTAGCAAGCAGTTTTCAAGCCATCTGAACAGATTGGGTGGAGATCTTCTGGACAACCAAGTGTTATGCGTCCCAAGATTATTGAACGTATAGGGGAAATCACGAACATAGTGATCTATATAGCACTCCTCACCCAAAAACTTGGCAATATTGCATAAAAGAACTGCTAAAAGCTCCAAATCCCCGCAAGGAACATCGAAATCAAGATTGCGAGAGATAAATAAATTGAAGAAAATAATATTCAGACCCCAAAAGTGGAATTCATTTACGAAGAAGCGACAGGTGAGAAACCTCAACATAGAAAGTTTGGAGTTGATAATACTTAAAACATTAGCAAAAAGGTCAAGACTGTGATCCATATTCGGGCATTAAACATCACAGTTCGGCAACATGCGCACAAAATTTTTAATAAGCAAAAGATGTATATCCGATTTGTGGTTGAACAAAGAGTTGAATGCCACCGGTGCTTGGCAATAACGTAGACCGGCTACACCTACCACTAATGCAAACACAACAGAGATTTCTACGAAGCTGTTGGTACTTTAAGAATTAACGAGATAAAAGCGAGAATAGCTTCATAAGAACTTCTAGTTGCCAAAAAAATTTTTTTTTAACATATTTGGTACTAAGACCTACAAACGCCCAATGGAACAAAAATCAGTCGATTAAGCACACCTTCTAAGTGAGCTGTAAATTCTGAGTTTAGTGCATTTTGTGGGACACAGCATTTTAACCAACTCGAAAGCTGAAATCATTAGGAGAAAATGGCCTTTGTCATAATTTTTGACAGCTCAAACGCCTCAAACGCTCTTGCAAGACCCGATAGACCCTAAAAATGCTAGAATTTTTCAAAGTTATAAACCACATCATATTGAAAAGAGCATCGGTTCTAGAAATGCCCTAATGCCCTAGTTTCATCACATAGCAGGGCTTCACTTGTTAACAAGCCACCCAAAACACAATTTACCACTTAACCACATCAGATTAGATGCATAAACTGTATGACTAATGAAAGAAGCATAAAAAGAAAAAAATTACGAAAGGGCGTCGGGGCGGAGGCGCGTCGTCGGCGTCCGGAGTCGGGGCGACGGAGGCAACGGCTTGAGGGGCGTCGGAGTCGGGGACGACGGAGGCAACCGCGGACCCGCAACACGACCTTGAGGGGCGGAGGCGGAGGCGGAGGCGGAGGCGGCGTCGTCGGCGTCCGAGGCAACCGCCTTGAGGAGTGTCGGAGTCGGGCGCGTCGGAGTCGCGAGAGGGCGTCGGGGGCGGAGGCGAAGGCGGCGTCGGAGGCGTCGGAGGCAACCGCCTTGAGGAGCGTCGGAGTCGGGGGCGTCGGAGTCGCGAGAGGGCGTCGGGGGCGGAGGAGGAGGCGACGTCGGGGGCGACGGAGGCAACCGGCTTGAGGGGCGTCGGAGTCGAGAATGGAGAGAGAGAGCTCGTCGGCGAGAATGGAGAGAGAGAGCTCGTCGGCGAGAATAGAGAGAGAGAGCAGAGGAGGGGAAGAGAAGCAGCTGTGCGCGAGAATGGAGAGAGAGAGCAGAGGAGGGGAAGAGAAGTGTGCGACTTTTTTGCTCTCCTCCGTAACGGAACGGAACGGAGAAGGGAGAGAGAGAGAGAGAGGAGAGAGAGGACGAATCGACAGGTCGCGCAGGCGTCGCAGAGGAGAGCAGAGCAGGAAGCATCAGAGTGGCGGGCCCCACACGCGGCCCGCGCGAATTTTGAACGCCTGACGCCCTCGCCAACGTGGCGCCACGTGTCGATCGCTGATTGTTTTACCCATATGCCTACGTGTTGGGTTAAACCCACCCAATATTTTCTCCTGGGTAACTCGAGAGCCACAGACGCAACCTCAGCATTGCGCCACATGGGTGCTAGGGCACTTGACGACGCTGATCGACTGGTTGTGAGTGCTCGGGTGCACGGGATTGCCGCTCACGTAAAGTGGGGGAGGTTGGGGAACTCTTTGGGGTACTGTTTTGAAAGTAGGGGGATTTTTATGACGTGGTGGGAGACCATGGGAGGAAAAGGGAGAATGGGCGGTGACTTTGCGTTGCATTTGGTTTTTGCTTATAGAAAGTCTTGCTGCGTGGGACTGTAAGGATAATTTGCTTTTTTTCATGAAGTCAACCGTATTATTAGTAATTTCTGTCTTAATCTCTGTTAAGATCATTGCGTCTTTTTCCTTTTCTTTTTTTTTTGGAAATTCTCAACTCGTTTTAGAGCATTCGGAGGCCAAAGGACGATTTAACTAAAACAGATACACAAGAATTGCAACTTTACCATAAAAAACACACGTAACAAGCAATTAAATCCTAAATATGTTTGAGGGGAAAGTGTGTTAGGAGTCTTAACATTTTAGTCACGAGTCAATTGAGTACTAAATATATATTATTTGGAATAGTCCTCACATTTTGAAAAATAATGAAATCAAATTTCATCAACAAAAATGATACCATTTTGTTTTTCGTGAGGTTCAGTATGGTTTTGACCTAAATCAAGGGAAGGTACATAGGTTTTGGTCCATACTGGAGTGGAACCTTGATTATCATAATTTACAAAAAATAACTCACAAATTCGTGAAGTGGTGAACAATCATTGTCATTTTCCCGATTTGTATACTAAAAATTTGGGCTTAATTTTATTAATTAATTCACGTAATTGATTTTTTTAGCTCATTTCTAAACTACCTCATGTGCATTATTATGGTAAAAAATCCTGGTCTTTATAGGTAAAAGAGTAAAATGAAACGATTTTCAAGTGAATACTTGGTTTGAAGCATAATTCCAAGGTGTAGTCAAGGCTTGAGCGTATGAAATGGCAATTGAGATATAGTAGATCGTAACATTCATAATGAAAATAATTAATAATTTTGTATAATAAACCTTTATCATCTAGAAATCTAACTTAGAACATGGTCTCAAGCACTATGTAATTAAGAATTTATGAATATAAAGTTTACAATTTAGATCATAACAACAACAATTAATGGTATTTAATTGAAATTGAGGCTGTTTATGTATAGTTGATTAGACTACTAAACTGGTAGGTGGAAATTATAGTTAATTATTTTAGCTAGCTTTAGTGACAACATTTAAAAGGAGATCTTTTCGTTTATGCACCCATTGTCTATGACACGTATGGATGGGCGACATGTGTCACTTGCTTTTCTCCCCTCCACGAACCTCTCTCTCTCTCTCTCTCTCTCTCTCTCTCTCTCTATCCATCCAAAAGTTAGTCAGCATCAGGAGAGGGCTTGCATCTTCTCTCGCTGATGGGGTTGAGAACCAGATCTTCTTGGCCCCACTGTAGCCACGCTCATCCGTCTCCACTATGACCGGCCACAGCTCACCTCCGTCAACGTCACCACCAACAGCTGGCGGATTCTACCCTCACCCCCAGTCATGTCCCTTGCGGACCTGACGCAAATGCTCTCTAACCGTTTTTCTTCTTCGCTTGTAATCACCGTCACGAATTCTGTCATGACCAACAAGCTCGATGCTAGCACAAGGCTTGGCCTCATCTTCCTGAGGTCGATTCTTTAGCGACGTGAAGAGGGAGAACAAGAAATTGGTAAAAAGAAAAAAAATAAAGAGAAAATAATGTGCCATGTGTCTAACTATCGGTGTGAGGAGTAGACAGTAGGTGTAAGAACCGCAACAGACAATCCACACCCAGGTAGTTGATACCAAAGATAGAAGGTAATAGCCATAATGAGCTACCAAGTGTGATGTTGTTGGATAAAAATACAGTTATTTATTGGATCTTAATTGGATAAATTGTAATGCTTCACCCATAAATTGATTGGGTCTGGACAAGCCCAAGCAGGCTAAGATGGGTGGCCCAGGCATCAGAAGGAAGTTACTTGCAGTAACTGAACTTTTATGATAGTAATTTTCCCCTGTGAAGTAGTAAGTTACATTTTGAAATAGCTAAGTTTCCTTGGGTAGGTAGTAAATTAGACATACCTTCCGTAATTAAGGTCTTATAGCGTCGTAATTTACTTATCGTGATTGCAATCTCGCCTTGTTGATCGCTCATTGCAATGAGATATTTTCCTTTTGTTAGCAAATTGCTTATGTCTTTTGTAATCATGGTCATTCTATAGTTTGTTCATTTATTTTTTTTCATGGTAGTAATCCTTATTGAGAGATAGTACAGTACTTTCTAGCAATCATCTCACAAAATGAGTAATGTAAGTAGTAACATAACCTAAGAGGGAGTATGCTACCTTATAGGAAGTAATCTACCTTGAATGTACTTCTTTTGCTTTAGGGATTACTAATTTTTGTAGTCATTAGCAAACTGTATTGATGCTATTTCTTGATGATTGTAGTGTCCCTTATTGTTAATAGATTGCAAACAAAATCTTATAGTAATACCACCCACGAATCTAATTTGTAAATGCAAATATTTCGTAGTTGTAGGCATAAGTGAGCGGCTTTTAGGAAAAACTACACGAAATCCCCACGAAGATTTGAAGCGGTACACATTCACTTCCAAAATTTGTTTATATATATTATGAAGTATTGAGCACAGCTATGTGATGTTGTCATCCAATGGTCCTTTTAAAATAGCTGATTAGGGAGGCTATATGCATAATGAAATAAAAAATCTAACATTTTCTATGATTGTTTTATATGCGTGGGATATATTTGAAAGCCTAGTAGATGTTTAGCTCTTATCATGAAGTTAACCGTATTATTAGTAATTTTTGTCTTGATCTCTGTCAAGAGCATTGCGTTTTTTTTCCTTATTTTTCTTTATTTATTTTTGGAATTTTCAACTCATTTTAGTGCATTCGAAGGCCAAATGATGATTTAACTGAAGCAGATACAAAAGAATTGCAACCTTATTGTAAAAAATCACATGTAACACGTAAATGGTAAAATGCCCAAAGGTTTGACATCTGCAATAAAATTGAAGTTGAACAAACTCATGTGATACTTAAAAGGTTAGGAGTAAAGGTGTGCTCTCCTCAAAGTTCATTAGTGGGTTGGGTAATTTGCCCATGATTTTTGCGTTCTTTCGTCAGTAAATGAATGTTATATTTATAAATTAGCATCGTATAATAATGAGGAAAAATATAAGTGTTAAAATTAAATAGTGAAATTATGGAGAAAGGGAGGAGGAGAAAGCGATTAATAATGAGTGGCTTGTTGAGAGAGGAGTTCTGAGATTGTCATACATGCAATTTGAAATAAATGCAAATCAAGTTATAATATTAGTGTTGTTGACTTATCGATAGAAATGATAGCAGATTATTTTTCATGAAGTATAATTTTGACCTAAATCAAGGGAATGTACATAGATTTGGTCCCTAATAAAGTGGAACCTTGATTATCATAATTAACTGAAAAATAACTCACGTATTCTATGTTGAGTGATGAAAAATCATTGCGATTTTGCCGCTTTATTTTCTCAAAATTTGGGCTTAATTCTATTAATTAGTTCTCATAATTAAGTTTTTTTGCTCATTTTTTTTTGGTCGGTAAGTTTTTTTGCTAATTTCTAAACTACTTTATGTGCGTTGTTTCTTCATTATGGTCAAAATCATGGTCTTAATTAGTGATAGATCAAAACAAAATGATTTTCAAGCGAATGATTGGTCTGAAGCACATTCCAACATATAGCCGAGCCTCGGGCGTATGAAATGGTAATAAAATATAGTAGACCGTAACATGCATAATAAAATTAATTAAATGATTCTATATAATAAACCTTTATCTCCTAGAAATCGAACTTAGAAAATTGTCTGAAACACTACGTAGTTGAGAATTTATGAATAGGAAATTGATAATTTAGATCATAACAACAACAATTAATGACATTGAATTGAAATTGAGGCCATTTATGTATAGTGATTAAATTGATTATTGTTAGTAAGAGAAGTAAACTATGAATAAGCAGTGGTCCAATAAAGGAAACTCACGGCCATCTTGTACAACAAAAATTTCTTAAAGCCTTTTAGTTGACTAGACATGATTATCCTATTATAATGACGGAATAAAGATCCGTGGAAATTTAAGTTGTCATAGTAGATTAACGAAGTATAAAATGGAAGCTTGAGTATGGGCATTTGCGGCCTATTGTGCTACGGCACGTATCGATGGCCGATACGTGCCATCATGCTCTTCTCCTTTTTTAGGCCCCCCTTCTCTCTCTCTCCGTCTGAAAGTTGTTCAGCATCGCGAGAGGGACTGCGTCTTCTGTCACTCCTACTCGCCCTGTGAAGGGCTGAGAGCTAGATCGGCTTTATTGACACCGTCGACACGCTCATCGCGATCCGTCATCTCCCTTGCGAATCAGGCGCAAATTCTATCTCTATTTGTTTCTCTCACGAATTCAGCGTGACAAGCAAGCTTGACGCTGCTATGAGCCTTGGTTGTGCTTTTCCGAAGTTGATTTTTCGGTGATGTGAAGAGAGAATGAGGATTTGGTAAAATGAAAAAAAAAAAAAAAAGAGGAAATAAGGTGCCGTGTGTTTAACTATTGGTGTCAGCCATAGACAATAAGTGTAAGGAACGCAGTAGACCATCCACACCCGGATAGTTAATATTAAGGATTGAAGGTACTACATTCGTGAGAAGATACAAATTATAGGATAACTGTTAAAGAGGAACCCCTTGTGTAAATTTTATCAAATCTTATTGAATAAATTATAACAATTCATGAATAAATTGATTAGGTTTGGATAAGCCCAAGTGGGCTTAGGTAGGTGGCCCAGGAAAAAAAAAAGAAATTACTTGTAGAGAGTAACCTTTTATAAGAGTAATTTTCCTTTGTGAAGTAATAAATTACTTTTCAAAATTGCTAAATTTCTTTAGGTAGGTAGTAAATTAAAACTTACGTAATTAAGTCTTATAGCATAGTAATTTACTTATTGTGATTGCAATCTCGCTTGTTTGATCACTCATTGCAATGATATATTTTCCTTTGTTAGTAAATTGCATATGTCTTTCATAATCATAGTCATTCTATAGTTACTTTATTTTTTTTCATCGTAGTAATCTCCATTGTGAGATAGTAGCAATCATCTGACAAATTGAGTAATATATTCTTTTACAATTTTTTTCCCAATGGAAGGGAGCTCTGGCTTTCAGATTAATCGTACCTCTAAAGCCCCTCTAAAGCCTCGATCCTATCTTAAATGCCAATCTGCACAATTTAGTTTTTGCTATTTGCTCGACCATTTTTATGGAGGAGGTGGCGATGATATTGATTTTTTTTTTTTTGCTCCGGGGGGGGTTGGGTTGAGTGCGTGCACTGTGCTGGGGTGCTCAACAAGTCAACGTTGTGAATTTAAGGCGACCTTGGGGGGTTTTTGTTCCCCTGCTCTGCGAGCCTACATGATTGCGCTCGTCTGGGTCGAATCCTACGGATATCCAAGTTACTTGTGAACCATAGACGCAATCTCAGCCGTTGTGCCATGTGCGCCTTAGCGTACTTCGACAGCACTAATTGGCTGCTCTCAAGTGTTTTGGGGTGCACGGGATTGTCACTCACGTGGGGGTGGGGGAGGGGTGGGGAGGAACACTTTGTGGTGCTATTTGGAAAGTGGGGACTTTCCATGATGTGGCGGGAGGCCATTGGCGGAGAGGTAGAATGGGAAGTGGGAAAGTTGCTAATAGGGACAAATCAACCGTGATTACTTTATTGAAGTAGCTTGATTATCGTAGAGAAACTACACAACCGAACTTGCCAAAATTAAGGCCCACCGCTATTAAGAAATTTTGTCCTTTTTTGTTTTCAAATATTTTATATTGCCTTATGAACTGTCCTTCGAAAATATGGGGAGATTAATGTGTCAAAACATAAACATAAGAGCTTTGTTCGTCTTATTGTTTTGTGTGGTCTTCCATCCTTTGGTATGACCTTTGCTATATGAGGTAGCATTCATCTAATAAGACAGCTACAATTGATAGA
The DNA here is from genome assembly GCA_017140185.1 of Eucalyptus polyanthemos subsp. polyanthemos. NCBI lineage: Eukaryota > Viridiplantae > Streptophyta > Magnoliopsida > Myrtales > Myrtaceae > Eucalyptus > Eucalyptus polyanthemos. Next base: position 16,079,976 of record CM029463.1, on the reverse strand, counting down.
TCAAGATTGATAGGACTATCGCTTCTTCCATGTGTTTCCTTGCATCTCGTAATTTTTCTTTACCACAATTAAGAAACTCATAATTTGATTTCAAGGTTGAAGCGAGCAGCTACTTCTGTACCACCACTTTTGATGGATGATCAGTTGCCTTTTTAATCTCAATCTCTTCATTGTTTACTTTCTAATGATGACACTCTTCCTCAAGCAAGCTCTTCTATATGTAATGAAACTTTATGAACTTTTAATCTATCAGAATCACTAATTTTGCGAGTGAATACTGCAGGTTGCATTTCCTAGCTTGGAGACATTAGTATTATGGGAAATGGATAATATTGAGATAATATGGGACAATCAAGTTGCTGCGGATTCTTTCCACAAACTAAAATCGCTTGAGGTGCGGTTTTGCAATAAGCTATTGAACATTGTTCATTCTTGCATCCTTGGACGGCTCAAGAGCTTGGAAAGTTTGGAGGTACAATCATGTGATTTGCTTGAAGTTGTTTTCAAACTTCAACCACTGAATCCTTTAGATAGACACCATATTGCTCATTTGCCATTAAAAAGGCTAGAGTTATATGAATTACCAGAGCTAAAGTGTGTATGGGATAAGGAACTCCACAGTCAAGTCACATTCCAGTATCTCCATTTTGTTAAAGTTTTCAGATGCAAGAACCTCACCTCTCTATTTCCAGCCTCAATATTAGTACATTTAATCCAACTTGAGTATTTGGAGGTACAATCATGTAATTCGCTTGAAGTTGTTTTCAAACTTCAGCCATTAAATCCTCTAGATGGACATTCTATTGCTCATTTGCCATTAAAAAGGCTACAATTATATGGATTCCCAAAGCTAGAGTGTGTATGGGATAAGGAACTCCATAGTCAAGTCAAATTCCAGTCTCTCCGTTTTGTTACCGTTTCCAAGTGTAAGAGCCTTGCCTCTCTATTTCCAGCCTCAGTAGTAGTACATCTAACCCAACTTGAGGAATTGAAGGTACTATCATGTGATTTGCTTGAAGTTGTTTTCAAACTTCAGCCACTGAATCCTCTAGATGGACATCCTATTGCTCATTTGCCATTAAAAAGACTAGTGTTAGATGGATTACCAAAGCTAAAATGTGTATGGGATAAGGAACTCCACAATCAAGTCAAATTCCAGTGTCTCCGTTTTGTTACAGTTTCCAAATGCAAGAACCTCGCCTCTCTATTTCCAGCCTCAGTAGCAATACATCTAACCCAACTTGAGGAGTTGGAGGTCAGTGAATGTGGCATTGTGGAACTCATCAAGAAGGAAGACAGACTAGTTCCTAGGTTTGTGTTCTCAAAATTAACCTCCCTCAAGCTTAAGCATCTAACAGAGTTGAAGTGCATATACATCGGAAAACATTCTTCGCATTGGCCAGCATTGAAGACCCTAAGGGTGTGTGGCTGTAACAAAGTGGAGATACTTGCATCTTATCCTGAGAATGAGATGCCACTTCTAAAACAGCCTCTCTTCATAGTAGAAAAGGTACGACCCAAGATTATTATTATTTTTTGCTTTGCTGGTGAAAATTTGCATGATGATTAAGGTCACAGTCTAGTGTCTCATGCAAGTAGCTCTATACATGAAAATGTAAACTATGTGGCTCTTTGTAAATCCATAGATATATTACAACATTGATGTTCTTCAAGTATTGATTGAACATTCTTGTCATTGTCCAATGAATCAAATGCACACTAGTCGATCCCCCTTTAAAAAAGTAGGGGCTAGTTTTGATGGTTTAGCTCTCTCTTTAAGTACCACAAAGGTTGAGAGCACATGGAATGTGGTGTGATCTTGCCATGGCAGAAGTGTATTAAGATGTCACTTATGTTCACATATGAATACAAGTCAAATGTAAAAGATCAACGATAATGTTGATTTGATGAGGGCACATTTTCTTCATTTGAATCACATGAGACTCAATATCTTAATATGCACTTATTATGCATGGAATGCAACACTTATACCATGATGCAAACATTTTCTTTTTACTAAGCTGAATTTTGATTTGGATATTTTACCAGGGTGCATTCTCAAATCTACAAGCGTTAAAATTGAAATCATCCAAATGGATGGAGATATGGCATGGGAATTTTCTTAATGAAGAACTTTTCTGCAAGCTTAGAGTTCTTGAGCTTTGTCGTATCTTTAAGGAATTTGCAATGTCTGCATGTCATTTCGTTCAAAGTTTGACCAACTTAGAAGAGCTAGTTATATGTGAATTATATCTAGGAGAGATGAGCATTAATGTCGAAGGCGTAGGAGGCCAATGTCATCAGCTAAAAGTAGTATCACCAACTTCAAGATGTAATCAACATCTAAAGACTCTTGATGTGTCACATTGTGATGTATCAAATATGTTCACATCGACAATAGCAGGAAATTTGGTGGAACTCACAAAATTGAGGATAAGTAATTGTCACATGTTGATAGAAGTCATCACGGAGGAGGGAAGTAAAGAGGGGCATGTAGTGGCCTTCAAAAAATTGAAGTATATGGAGCTAGATGGATTGATAGGGTTGAGATGTTTCAGCTCTGGTGGACACACCTTGATGTTTCCTCTCTTGGAAGATGTCACTGTTACTAGATGTCCTAACATGAAGTTCTTCTCTGAGGGTCCAATAGAGGCACCAAAGTTGGAGAGAGTACAAGTATCAAAAGTGGAGTGGTTTTGGAAGGAAAACCTCAACACCACCATCCAAAGTATGTTTGAACAAATGGTATGCATCACTTATCAAATTCAATGTAATTGCATGGCTTTGATCAACATAGAGTGATTTCTTTTTGCTAACTAGAAGTTTACATTTAACGACGAATCTCTGACAGGGTATAATTGCTGGAGTAAAGTTTATGCGGCTGTCTGAGTTCTCAAAGTTGATTGAAAAATGGCACAACAAACTTATTCCCATCAATTCATATTGGCACTTAAAATATTTGGTGGTGTATAAATGTCCATTGTTTGTTAACGCTATTCCATCAAGATTGATGCTTGTTTTAGGCAAAATGAAAGCATTGCAAGTGTGTGATTGCGAATCACTAGAAGAAATATTCAGTCTTGAAGGATGGGAGGCTATGAAAAGCACTCAGGTGCTACCTCAGTTAGAGTATCTGGAATTGGTCAATTTACCAAAGTTGAGGCGACTATGGAACAAAAATCTTCAGGGAGAGCTATGCTTCAATTCTGTAACATACTTGGGCCTTTATAATTGCAGCAACTTAAGGCATGCTTTTGCTCCATCGATGGTTCAGTGCCTTGCCAATCTTGAGCGAATGGTAATAAAGGAATGTGGTCAGATGGAAGGAGTAATTGCAGAGGAAGAAGGGCAGGGAAGTACAATGGAGAAGATTACATTCATGAATCTCAGGGAGATGGAGTTGGAATGCTTACCCCATTTTACTAGTTTCCTCTTAGGAAATAATTATATGTTGTGTTGTCCTGAATTACAAAAGCTAACCATTGCCCATTGCTCCAAGATGAGAGGTTTCATTCAGGAATCTTTGATGGAGATTGATCATGACATCCCTTCACTTTTTAATCCACAGGTCAGTTCTTTTTTTCTTCTTTTTTCCATTAAGAGGAAATGTTATGTTTTTGTTATTACAATGCTTTTGTTTTTTGTTTTTTTTTAGATTATCATCTTGTCAAATTAAAATACGAATATCTCAAGTTCCTAATTCATGAATCGAATGTCGAAGTAAATGAAATCGTGAGATTCAAAAATATACAAAAATTAGTTTTCTTCACAAAGATGCATATCAGGTAGGAAACAATAATAAGTTTTCGCTTACCTCTGATACGAAAAGTATAACACTCAGAAATCCACTTAGCTTCCTTTGCGCCTTTTTATTCCGCTTTCCTCTGATACGAAATGTATAACACTCAGAAATCCACTTAGCTTCCTCTGCGCCTTTTTATTCCAAGACCCCGATCTTCAATCTCCCCAACCCCAATGTCGAGTTGGCCCATCACGAACTGAACGAGATTTCTTTTAGGGAAAAAAAAAATTCTAACGATTGGTAATATTCATGTGCTTTGTATGGATTTATGTACATAATCTTTTAATAATTAGTACAAAGATTTAAAAATTTTCTAATCCTCAAAAAAGCCAAAAAAAAAAAAAAACTTTTAGTTTTGTTTATACATACCATTCTAGAAGTGTTGTTTTTGTGTCAGCTCATAAGATCACATCATGCGCTGTAAGGTTCTAAAAAAATTTACCAACATAACTGTATAAAAAAAATATTCCCTTTCTACAATTTGAACTTTAAAGTACTATATATAGAATAGCATCTAAGATATGGCAAAACTACATCCGTTTTGCATGTTGAATTTCAACTTGAAGCATACAGATCTAAGAATTATTTCCTTATATAATGTTGCATTATTAGAAAAGGGTAGGCAATTGGAGAAGAAAATGGAGGAATTGGAGAGAGCGGCCTTTTTTAATCGGAGTGCTAAAAAATTTCATTTAAAGTGGCGCATTTATTTGTGATCGGCAAATATGAAAGTTGGAGAATTTGACAAGTCGTCACGGTAGCGTTCCAAAAATTAGAGGGAGAAGGCGTTGCCAGTATTATTTGTCAATTCAGCCAATTAAAAGCTAGTGTTCAATATACCATTGATTATAAAAATCAAACAAAATACAATTTCAAAATTCGACAATTATTTTATTCATTCGACAGCCCTCAATGTAGAATGTTGAGGAACACACAGATACACGCCATCGTATAATCTTTTGAAGAAGGGAAATCAATTCTCAAATTTATTTAGAACAAATTCAGTAAACAGAAGCTAATATCTTTACCGTCACTTCTTAAAGTGGAAATTAACGCATACTGACCGATCGAGGCAGTCTTTTTTGTTCCCCTTTTGTGGGCTTTTTAAGCTACAGATTCTATGGAGGTTTCAATTGTTGCTTTCTTTTCTAACGGAGGAAATGCTTGCGCGCCCGCGCGTTTTTATTTTTATTTTTATTCTAATGATTTTGCCAAATTTTTTATTGTTGTTTGTGAGGAGAACATTTCACCATATCGAGTATCCACGTACTTGTTTACTCTTTAATCATAAGAGTCATCTCTGATTATGCATTTACTTCTAGTGTCATTTATTTGTCATGCGTAAATTGTCATGTAATGGTATACCCCATGTTGTTAGCGTTATTCAAAAAGTAACCGTCATACTCAATTTAAAATACCAATAGGTTGTAAAAAACGCAAAAATAGTCATACGATTTTCTTATTGAGACAAATTGTCATCATGTTAATTTCATTTATTTGTCATATATGAGCTATCATGTAATAATAGGTGTTCCCCACATTGTTAAAATATTTAAAAAACTCATAGTAATCCTCAATTTATAATTTTGATTTAGGGAATTGTGGAGATAGTGATTTGTTTTTTGGTTGTGACAAGTTGTAATTGCATTTATTTTATTGCAACCAGCTTTAAAATATATATTACTTACTTCTCCACGGACAAGTCATAAGAGTTCGTGACACAGTTGTTTTTCTCTAAATAAACAGAATGTGGTAAAAGGAGGGGAATATGTTGGTGGACCGTACAATACTCGCATGGCAAGTTTGTCTTATTCCATGGTCCATGGACTTAGGAGAAGTAAGGAAATATAGATTTGGTAATTGAGGTTGTAGCATGCTGTAATTCTTTAATTTCTTGATAATGAGATGAAAATTCCGCGTGGGCACTTAAATAAACAGTTCATAATGGCTCACGCAATGGTTTTATGTTTTTCGTACCACCAAAATATTTCATTTGTTCATGAAGACTAATCGCGTTTGTCTAGGGGTCCTTTTTTGTGTGTGTGACACTAGCATTAAAATTTCATGTCATGTGAAATTTACGCAATTGCAAAAATATTCATTTGGTATTTGAGGTTGTAATTGCGTTCTTTGTATCATAACTCATTGAAAAAATTTCTTCTTTCTTTTTTGCGCACGAGTATTAATAATTATTAAGGACAGTAAGGTCACTAATTTTCTGGCACCGCATTTCATGCTTGTTGTAATGCAACATACTCGACCATAATCAGGACTCACTGAACTGAAAGCATCAGTCAACTTCTCCCTCTTTGTGTCCCTAACAAGCTCTAGAATTGTCATCATTTACAAGAGCTAGGATTTGAGGTGATAACTCAATGTAATCAAATTTACTGGGTAATTTTTTTCAATATGGCAGGTACAGTTTCCCAAACTTGAGATGATGGTTCTCTCCCACTTGGACGACATAAGCAAAATATGGACTGATAGTCCTCGAGAAACTCTTACTTTTGATTGTTTACAGAAAATAGAGGCTAAGAATTGTAAGAGCCTTGAAAATCTGTTTCCGCATTGGGTGGTTAGAAGTCTAAACCAAATTGAGGAACTTTGCATAGAGTCTTGTGAGCTCAAGGAAATAGTTGCGAGAGCAGATCCACCCTCTAATACTGCTGAAGTTCTTTTCCCAAAACTAACATCTCTGGTGTTACATGATATGCCACGACTCAAGAGCTTTTGCTCTAACTTGTCCACTTTGAACTGGCCATTCTTGAATGAATTGCGAGTGACTCACTGTGACAAACTGAATATATTCTTCGTTACCATATCCATAAACAAATGGGCTCAGAGAGATGATCAACACGACCTTTGGGACCATGAAGCACACTTGCCACTTGAGAGGGTATGTTTGCAAATGCTTTTCCCCAATTTCCACTTTATTCTTTAATTCACCTACTATATCTTATGTCAGTTGCATAGACATGTCACAATTTGATATCATATAAAACATGAACCCCTTGCTTGTTAGTTTGAAGACAACAAAAGATATTTCTAATCTCTTTAAGCACACTTTTCATTTGTGGACACCAGGATGTTGTAGCAACACTAGTGGCACATTCCATTACCCAAATCAAATATCTACATATTTTTCGTTAACAGCATGACATATTCTTAATACGAGATGAATTTGTCAGGGTGATTCTTGAATTGATGGTGCCAACTTAACCGTACTGACATTTAGCAATTCCTTTTCAAATCACGGTGGGATGACCAGCTTTCTTTTGATGTTTCTTGAGTAAAATGGAATTTCATTTGTTTGTTTGATCATTCCTATGCCAATAAGTTTTTTTCCTTTCTATCTAAGCATTAGTACATGAGCGCACAGCGAACCCTGTAGGCGAATGTCTATGGCCCATGGTAGAGCATTTGGTTATGGTAGTATTTTGTAGTATGAGTTTACGGTTGTATTAATGAACCGTAAGAAGATGACCACCTTCCATGGCAATTAACCAACTCAATTAACCTTTTACAGCACATGCTTTATTGTCTTACTTTTATTGAATGTACTTCTCTCATTGAATTGGCAAATTGGCAGGACATTCCCATCTTAGAAAGACTTTTATTGGTTGATAAGGATATTGAGATGATATTGGATGGAAAATTTCCTGATGACATCTTTGACAAGCCAAAAGTACTAACATTGGCATGCTTTCATGATGAAAATGCCGTCTTTCCTCCTAGATTCCTTCTAGAGAGATTTCGGAATCTACAAAGCCTGGAGATTTTCTGTAGTTCCTTTGAAGATATATTGCCTAATGAAGGGGTTGTGGATGAGGGCTTACATGCAGTGCTTGAAAATTTAAAGGAACTTAAGTTAAGCAAGCTACGCAACATAAAGCGCATTTGGAGAGAAGACTATTCGGTGGCAAAAATTCTTCAAAGTATTGAAACATTTGAGGTTTGGGATTGCCCTAGTTTGACAACAATATTTCCAGCCATGGCATCCTTTCGGAATTTGACAAAGTTAGTGGTGAAGAATTCATCTGGGTTGGTACATCTAGTAACTTTTTCAACGGTCACAAATTTGGTGCATCTCACTGAGATGACGATAATAGAATGTGAAAGAATGAAAGAAATAGTAGCAAACGATGGAAAAGGAGAAGGAGAAGTGATTTCTCTTGAGAAGCTAGAAATACTGAGACTACAATATTTGCCAAGCCTGTTATGCTTCTCCTCCATCAAAAGTTGCATCTTTAGGTTTCCATTATTGGATGGCATTGAAGTGGAGGAGTGCCCGAGTATGAAGATATTTTCTAAGGGTATAGTAAGCACACCAATACTTCGTTATCCAAGACTGTTTCGACACGCATGGGATGTGCGCTTGGAGGGTGATCTGAATGCAGCCATACAAAAGTTATCAGCATAAACAAACGCACATAAAACTAGTAAGAACCAATTAATGTCACTGTCATCGTTTTTTTGTTCCCGCTTGCCTCTGCTTCTCTAATTGTCCAACACCTTAAGCACTATAACTTCTATATCTTTCATCTTTTTAACTTGTGTAGTCACTGATAAAGGGGAGGGCAGGTGATGTAATTGGTACAGAGATTTGGAAGTTATTGAGGCACAGTCAAAGGTTGAGATGAAGAAAACTTTAATTGAGGTAGGGATTCTATTTCCAATTTACCTCTTTCTCGCTAATTTTTCTGGTGAGGTAATTCTCTATTTTTTTTTTTTAGGATTAATAAGAGATGGTATTCTAACAAAGCGGTGTGTGTTTGGCCCTATCCATGAAATATCAGCACAAATTATTCCATATTCCCATCAGTCCAAAAGAGACTCGACTTGGATTTAGTCGTCGCTCTTCTTGGGCTTTAGCGATCTGGTTCATAGCTTGATTGGCCTCACGTGGCAATGTCTGAAGAAAGCATGTGAATATTGACCGATCAGGAGTCTGCATTATCCTACGTACTTTTCTCTGAATAATGACCTAGAGACGAAGGATGCCGTTAATGCTATAAAATGCTTTATATAAATCCTTCTATGACAATTACTCACTTGAACCTTTCCTAATCGAGTGCAGAGGGCTAATTGAAATGTTCCGGCAGGTGAAGATAGATCACGTGTTCACGGGGGGTAAAGACTTGCTTGTTGGACTCGCACGAGTGGCGTTGACCGAACAAAGCAGGTGGAGCTTTTCGCACGTGTGAAAATGGTGGCCACCCTGGCAAACGGTCCAGCAGTAATTTTTCTAGGTTCTTTCCTAATTTACTAGCAAGCATGGGAAGGCGGGTCGCACCTATAGCTAGAAATTTAACTTAGTAAGTCGTGCTTCAAATTAGCAATTTATAACATGCTAAATAGTTTGGAGGAAATTGTGTTATTAGTCCTAAACTATTTTTGCACAAAGATTTAGGACTAAATTGTTAAAGTTCAAAAGTTTAAAGCTGAATTGATATCCGCACAATAAGTTTAGTACCTAATTAAGTAACTTTCTGTAAATAATAATATAGAAACTATATTTCATGCTGTGGCTTGCGATGGCCCAAATGCTTCTTGATTGTACCGAACTGTAGATGGAGAGAAAGAGAAGTAAATACCAGCCCCGTGTGAGCTGATTCCTCTATTTTTGGCTTCTCCATAAATTTCAATACTCTTGGGTTTCTTTCCTTCAATCGGGCGAAATTTTACCGTTGCTCTGATCAACATCATCAATCCCATTGGTCTCGCTTCCATCACTGAAAGCTTATCCAAACAGTAGTTTTTTTCTTGTTAGAAGGGCTTTTTATAGATCAGCAAAAGCAAAACAGTGCGCTTTCCCGCCATTTCACAAAGGTCATGGCTTCTGATCATCGTCGTCCTAGAGAGAAGATGAAAGTGCAACACCGGATATTGCCCGGTCTGGTCTAGACTATTGAAGTATTGTCCAAAATCGCTTGATTAAGATCCTAAATACATTTTCTATTCATATGATCTCCCTCTACCGAACAACTTAAACTTTTAGGTTGATCTCATCCACACTTGAACCCGGCTAATCTGTAAGTTCACACATCATCTTTTTAGTCTGCCAAAATTTCTTCCTAATTCCGCATTTATTAGTTGAAGCTGGAAGATGGTTTTATAAACCTTCCTCAATCGTTTGTCTTCTTCAGCTCCTTCCTCTCTCTCTCTCTGGCTTGAGGAGAAATTTCTCAGCCCACTGCTTCTTGAAAACTACTAGCTCACCCGTAATGTTGGCAATGGGGGCCCTGTTTTGTTCTATGGGATGTGGACCTGTGGACTCTAATTCACAGAAAGAGAGAGTTTTTTTTTTTTTGGGGGGGGGGGGGTTGGGGGTCGAAGGTCAACGGTAAACAAACAAATCACGCTTGGGAGAAATCCTCTATAGAAACAGATACATGAACACCAAATTCGAGTTGAACAGTGGACATTAATAAACAACATTTTGTAAATTACTAATTGAAGCTCTCATGGAAGAGAGGAGGTAAGGTAGGGGTTTTATAATATTTACAAAAGTTCAATTTTTTCTATAAAAAGAAAGGAGAAAAAAATTTGTCTTTCTAAGACCAATTATCTTCACTTTTCGCTATTAAAGAAATTGACCAGATTCATTCCACATTATAGTTATCTTAGGCTCGGTTTTTTTTACGAAAAATGAATAGTTTGTGTCACGTCCCAATCCTCAGGCGCACGCCCATCCCGGCTTAGTCGATTAAATAGCGACATCCGAGGACGCATCGCTGACCCATTCATTTTAATACGCATGTGGAAGCAGATATATAATCCCTAGACAATAAAACAATGGGATAGGAAAGTAAGGCCACATTTTTCAAACCTGAAAATAACCACACAAATATACATTGAAAACCATAATGTATATATTACAATACAAACTATAGAGGTTAGGTTCTACACAAGCTAGTCAGAACACAGGGTTTGCCAACAAGGGTGGGGGTTTCCAATCTACTCCGGGTCATCATCCTCCTTGATTTCTCCTTCTTCCACGCTCTAGCTGGAGCCCACTGTTGAGTACACCGGAGAATCAGGATCATCAAGCTTAGGATCCTTCGTATCCACCACCAATCCACCCTAGGGTCTGCCGTACCCTTTTCAAAAGCGACCTCCATCACATACAGAGGTATCACAGATTCCAATACGGGGCCTTCCCTTCGTCCATCATGATAATGGTGATACCATGCCCTGTATTGATGGGGCACCTTTTTGGGTAAACCCACATCAACCTAGACAATGGATTTCACCAACACACATATTCTAAACCTTCAGGGTGCCTGTGTATCAGAATGTGGTAACTCTGCTCTATGAACTTCTTCGGTTTGCCAAAATGCTCAGGAGGAGCTAGACGGGATGCCATCTATGGGCCTGAAATGTTATCCCACAATGGGGTGAGACGACTTTTCAATGAGTTCAACCCCCTAAGACCTGACTAGGAAGTAAATACGCCCTGAGGGTTGCCTAGGCACAATCACGAGTCAGAGGACTTACATTGGCCTCGATTTCCTTTCGGCAAGTCAATACAATTCATAATCTCAACGAGTCCTATCAACCAATCAAATTATTCAATTAGATCGAGTCATTGATCAATCGACTCAGTTGATTCCATGTCAATGAAACCATTCCCCAATCATCTTAGTCGATACTATCTATACATTCGATCATACCCAAGATTGCATAGTATAAGCCAATAATAGATAGTATAGCTCGTCAAAAGCTGTCTCATATATTGAGATAATATACTATATATATATATGCTTGTCAAAAGCTACCTCAAATATTGATATAGTATATTATATATGCTCACCAGAAGCTGTCAGACATACTTTTATAGTATGCTGAGAATTATATATACTCATCAGAAGCTGCCAGATCCATTGATCCGTTAATTCTATATATACTCATCAGAAGCTGCCAGATCCACTAATTTGATATATTTATTATGCTCACCAAAAACTGCCAGATCCACTGATCTGATATATTTATTATGCTCACCGGAAACTGCCAGATCCACTGATCTAACATATTTATTATTCTCACCAGAAACTGTCAGATCCACTGATTTGATATATCTATTATGCTCACTAGAAACTACCAGATCCACTGATCTGATATATTTATTATGCTCACCAAAAGCTGCTGCAATTATTGGTCTAATCATCTGACCAATTCTCCATTTTTATCATACCCAATAAAAAAAATACTCGTGTGTGGGTACACGGTTGGCCTTAGCCAAAACATAATTTTCTGCCACTTGAAAATCTCACCAATTAATATGGTCCCCAAAATATTTTTGCCGTTGTAAATCAACGTTTGGTTATTTTCCAATTAATTAATGAAATTAATTAATTTTGGAATAAATCCCTAAAATACCAATCACACAAAGTCAACACAAATTTGGGCTAAATTAAATAAATAGATCACATCACAACAATCCGCATAAAATTACGATCACCGACTATCCTGGTCTAATTTTCAATAAATAAATAAATAATTACAGAAATTAATCAATAAATGCCAATAATTAAAACTTAGGCCCATAAAGCCTAATCGAAAGCCGAGACAGACCTGGAAAATTTCCGAATCATTCTAGATAAATACTAGAGCTTGTCTAGGCTCTAATTGCACTAACTATCCACCTAACATGCATCGGTAATTAATTAAATTCACTAATCAAATCTAACTAACCACATAATCCTAGCTTAGTCTAAACTAATCAACCCTTAAGCATCATTAACTTACTAAGCGGGGATTAGTGAGTTAAACTCACTTGTCTGACGATTCACTCGGATCAAATTGACGAGGACACGGCGGGGCTTGATCTTCTCCAAGGCGGGCTTGCCTTTCGAGGTTCGGAAAAACCTCAAAACGGGCTGAACAATGCTGGAAGTGTTATGGGGTTTCAGTTATGAGCTAGTGGTTGTTAGGGCCGAGAGAGGGCTGGTCGATCGACCGATTGAGGTGAAAATGGGCCCGGGCGAGCGGCTGAGGTAGGCACGGGTCCAAGCGGAGCTCTATGGTGGCTCCGGTGACTTGCTGGGCGGTAGGATGGACTCGAGCAGCTTCAGAGGACACCTTGGGGCCACGGTGGAGGCAAAACGGAGGGTTGGATGGCACGGGGCTAGCGTGTGATCGGGTGAGGCGCAACGGGCGCAGAGACAACGTCACGATGGGCCTTGGAGGGCGAACGGCTACTCGGTAGCTTCAGCTGGTCTTCTCTGCAAGTTTTTGAAGTCCTCGAAGCACAATGAGGAAGAAGAAGAAGCTGGTCGACGGCTTGAGGGGGAGAGGGGGCAAGGGGGGGCCACCAAAGGCTTCAACTCAATTTTCTTATCCCCCTTTGCTAACCTCATTAACCCAGCTAGCCTTCCAGCTCATTTCCAACCCCAAAGTGCCCCTTCTAGATATCTTGGAGAGGTCCACAAGTTGGGTTCATGAGGTGTTACGAATTTGCATTGATTTTGTTTCAATTGGAACTTAATTGCCTCTTGAATCACTGAAATTTGGCTCTTAAAAATTCAATTGTCGAACCCTTGATCAAATTGGTATTTTTCCTCACCAATTGATCCCACTTGCATCCCAATTTCGTGATAAAAAACGGTCTCTGACATTTTTTGAACAAAAACGACCATACCTTGACTTTTTCCCAAAAAATCTCGGTTTGCAGAAAAAATTTTGGAGGCTGAGTCGACGTTCCTAAAATGACTTGTGACATGACAGAACTTTCAATTTCTAAAATCATATTCAAATTCACGGTTAATTTCAATTCAATGCGATTTTAGCGTGACCTAGGCTATCGGGTAGCTTTCAAAATTTTTTAGTGCAAATGACCCGTGGCTGATTTTCTTCAAGCCATAATAAACCCACTTGAGATGTTGGCGACTCTCGATTGTCATGAAATTCTTGAGGATTCAAATACAGACATAGGATACCAAAACAATAAAAAAAATCAGTCTAGTGCCGGTCGACAAGAATTTTCCAATTTAGTGGAGTTACCCATGTTTAGCCACACATCTCAGTCAAACCAACCTATCTTTGATCTCTAATCGATTTTTAACTGTGCCGCAATGACCTCTAAAGATGAGCACGGTCGAGTAGCTGATTCCTGGTCGAATTCTCAAGTCTTTTGCATTAAAATTCCTTAATGGCTTTCCTTGATAGTCTAGTTATCCTGAGAGTGATCAGCTTTGAGAACAGCCATATAGGCGCGTGATAAAATGCCCGATTAATTTAATTGAAAGCAGAAGTGAAAAATCTAGGATGTCACGGTTTGGACAACATTTTCTTAAAAATTATTTTTTGTAACACTTAAAATAATTAGTTAATGAAAAATATTTTCATTATTGCTAATAACTTATTTTTAAATATCTTTGTAGATAATAAAAATATTTTCACTTATTTTTTTTTTTGTAAGGAATATAAGTGTTTATTTTTAGAAAAATATTTTTTAAATCATTCATAATCCACGAAACAAACGAAGCCTTATTTTTGTGACTTCAAATCATATAGGCTACCTTAGAGTCTAAAAGCACAAGCCCTCAAACTTGCAATTATTGTCCTAAATCTACATGTTGTGTACTTCTCTCGTGAGTATACACGGTCTTTCTTTATCATAATGGCTATTTGAAAACGTGCATGGGTAGAGTAGTCCTCGTGGATTCCTGAAGAGACATATTCATGACTTATCCACGAAGCTTAACATCTGAAGGAGGAAGTTCAATAAGAGGACTTGTCTTTCCCCTTTTCAACTTATGTGAAAATCAATGAAATTGATAAGAATTATCATGAATCTTACCTGACTATTAGCTGAAAAAAATTAGACTTAATCGCCTTAAAAATGCAGGATTCACGGCTAAGGAATTTCTAAAGGCCAAAGATCTTCAGTTTGTAGCAAGTAGTCGAATGTTTGACTTTCAATCATTTGTTATAGGAATTACTAGTGAGACTCTCCCCGCAATAACATAGCTAAATCCCAAAATAAACAATGTCTCTCTCTAAGTTGGCACACGAGCAAGACCCGCTCGACCCCATCAATTTTTTTTTAAAATTAATTAGTTATTTAATCATCGGCAAATCTTTGCAAGGTTATTTATACCTAGTGCCTAAATCAACTTGCTTACCATTGATGTCTTCAAACTAGTGGGTTGAATATCTAATGGCAATGTTCATACTGATCACTTATTAATGCATGAGTCATGCTAAGGACACCACAAGTACTAGGCATAGAGTTAGCGGATCATATTCAAACAATCAATTGAAATCTTGCACATCACTTTGTACATCAATTCTATTAGATTCAATCTTAATATCTCTAACACTACATGTCACGCCCTGATCCTTCGAGTGTGTGCCCATCCCTCAATGATTGATTAAATAGCGACATCTTAGGATGCATTGCCGACCCATTCATTTTAATGCGCATGCGGAAGCGAATAAAGAAATCCCCATACAACAACAAGATGGGATAGAAAATTAGGGCAACAATTTTCAAAAACCAAACCACACCTTTATACATATCAAGCCTATGGCATATACAATATTAGCCGACTATATATACAAGGTTGACAAAAATGAGGGGCTACGTATCCTCTAAGCGGTCGAGTCCTCCTCAGAATACACCAGGGATCTGGGATCCAACAGGTTCAGGTCCACCACTGAACCACCTAGAGGGTTGGCCGTGCCTTTTCCAAAAGCAACCTCCAACACCGACATAGGGACCTCAGACTCCGGTATGGGACCCTCTCTTTGTCCATTCCTCTCTTGACGATACCGTGATCTGTATTGATGGGGTACCTTATGAGGTAGGGCCTCATCAACCTAGACCACGGAACTCATAAGCTCATAGACCCATCCTCTCGGGTTCCCATGAAGTGAAATATAACATCTCTGCTTGGTGACCTTTTTCAGCTGTCCAAAATGCTTAGGAGGAGACGCCATCTAAGGACCTGAAAATGTTATCTCATAACGGGGTGAGATAACGTCTCAGCAAGTTCACCCCCAACAAGGTGAGATGATGTCTCAGCAAGTTCATCCCCTAAGTCCCGACTAGAAAGGAAATATGCCCTAAAGGCTGCCTAAGCACAAGCACAAGCACAGGCCAAAGGACTTACCTTTGCCTTGGTTCATTCCTGCAAGTTAGTACGACCCAACCACTCAATCAATCATTTCAATTTAATCGATTCAACTCCAATGATTGTTCAGTCCAACAATCGATTGATTCAAACAATACTATCGATCAATTCAACACTATCTATTCGGTATTGTCAACCCCGACTATGCTCACACAAGCTGAAAATGATAGATAGTAACTCGCATAAGTTGATATAGATAGATAATAGCTCCCACAAGCTGATATATGGATCGTTGCTCTCACAAGCTGACAAAAGATCATTGGTTACACAAGCTGATAAAGTATACCACTCTCACAAGCTGACATATCTAGCACTTATAGACTGATATAGTATATTGCTCTCACAAGCTAAACACCCAATGCTGACACAAGTTGAACTACAATAAATTCACCTCGGCCAAGATCCCTCAATTAAATAACGAACTTGGCACAATTTCATCATGTTAAAATATATCTAATGAAAATAATCGTATGTGGGTACACGGTCGATCTTGGCCAAAAGAATAATATCTTTATTTCATAAACCCACTAATTATATAGTCGATAAAAAAAAAAATTTAGCATTGTAAACCGATGCCCTGTAATTTTCTAATTAATTATTGAAATTATTAAATTTCGGGATAAATACCCAAAATTACAATCAACACACAAATTACACAACTTATCACTCAATTAAATAAATCAAGCATACCATTGCAATCAACACATAATTCCGGTCACCGGCTATTCCGGTCTAATTTTCAAAAAATAATAATTAATTAAATAATTACCAAAATTAATTAATAAATACCAATAAATGCAACTTAGGCCGGAAAAGCCTAATTAAATACCAAAACCAGCCCGGAAAATTTCCAAACCTATCTAGATAAATACTATAGCTTATCTAGTCTCTAATTACGCTACTCTAACCACCTAACATGCGTAAATAAATCATTAAATTGCTAATCCGTTCTAACTAACAACATAATCCATACTTAGCCTAAACTAACCAATCCTTAAGCATAATTAACTCCATAAGCGGAGATTAGTGAGTAAACTCACTGGATTTGTGAGCCGGTGAGTTCACTTTGACAGGGACGCGAAGACGGGCCACAAACTCCAAAGCAAGGGCACCAAGCGGGATCAGGAAGAGCCCGGAAATAGGCCTCGAAGGTCTAAAACCCTTGCTAGGTTAGGATCTTGCTGCTGGGCCGAAGGAGGCTGGACGGTGTTGGCTTGGCGCGGAACCAGCAAGGACAAGACAGCAGTGGCCAGGCGGGTTATGACATCCCGAATTTTCAGATCTGTTTTCTATTGAATTAATCGGGCATTTCATTGACGCGCTTATAGGGCTGTTCTCAGAACTGATCACTCTCGAGATAACTAGACTAGCTAGGTAAGCCATTAAAGAACTATAAGGCAATAGACTTGATAATTCGACTAGAAATCGGCTTCTCGACTGTGCTCATCTTTAGAGGTCATTACGGCACAGTTAAAAATCGAAGTAAGATTAGAAATAGGTCGGTTCGACTGAGACGTGTGGCCAATCGTAGGTGACTCCACTAAATTGGAAAATTCTCGTTGACTGGTATTAGTTTGATTTTACTGTCGTTTTGGTACCCTATATCCGTATTTGGATCCTCGAGATTTTCGCAACAATCGAGAGTCGTCAATATGTCGAGTGGGTTCATTGTGGCTCGAAAAAAATCGACCATGGGTCATTTGCTCTAAAAAGTTCTGAAAATTACCCGGTAGCCTAAGTCACGCTAAAAATGTGCCGATTGAAAATTAACCATCATTTTGAGTCCAATTTTAGAAATTGAAGATTCAGTCATGCCACAATAAATTCTAGGATCCACGACTCAGTCTCAGAAGATTTTTCTAACGACCAACACTTTTTGAGAAAAAAGTCGATTTAGGACCGTTTTCGTACAATTGAAATCGGGGATTAATTTTTATCGCAAATTGGAGAAGCAAGATGGATTCTTGGATGAGGAAAAATGCTATGGTGATCAATGAGGCATTGATTGATTTTGTTGAAGCCAATTGAGACTTAATCAAGAGAGATTTGAATCCAATTGAGAGAGATGTGTACCAAAATTCGTATGCCCCTTCCCCTTAGCATTTTTGGACCATTTGGAAGGTTGAATGGAGTGTGTTGGTGGCCAATTCTCAGCCATGGGATGAAGACTTCATGGGCAAGCCAAAGGGGGGACAAAACTTTGGAAAGTCAAGGTTAATGGGGCCCTTGTCTCCCTCATCCTTATCTCCCTCACTCTCTCTCTCCCTCAACCGGTCACTCTCTCAACCTCAACCGTTCACTCTCTCTCCCTCCTCACCTTGTCGTCGACCAGCAACCTGCACAAATCTAGCAAGTCACCGGATCTAGCCAGCCAACCACGGGAGCCGCACACCATCTGTCACGCCCCGATCCTCAAGCACGCGCACATCCCTTACTTTCGGTCGATTTTAAAATGTGATATCCCCATGACTACATATCGCCGACCCTTTCCTTTTTCAATAGCACATGCGGAAGCAGTTATAAAAATCCCCAGACAATAAAGCAATGGGATATACAAGTAGGACTAGAAACCTGAACCTGAAAACCACACCCTTATGTACATATATACAACTCAGTCATACATGTACATATACAAACCATGCTAAAAAGGTTGGTTTCTACTCAATTAGATCCTACAGCAACAGTCATCAGGATCCTACTCTGGATCATCCTCGGGGTTCTCCTTCAGATACTCCTTTTCAAGTTCTTTCTCCTCAGGTTCTTCATCAGGGTCCTGAAATGTTTTCCCCAAATTGGGATGAGACTACGTCTCAGTAAGTTCTACCCCCTAAGACCCGATTAGTAAACTAATACACCTTAGGGCTGCCTATGCACAACATGAGTTAGAGGACTTACCTTGGCCTCAGATTCCCACCTGCATATTAGCACAGATCAAATAGGCACCCAAGCAATCACATCACAATCGAAGCATCGATCTAATCGACTTAGTCGATTTCATACCAGCCGGACCATTTCTAGGTCATTCATCCCACACTAAGCAATTCCTTGGATTTAGTGGCTTTACGGTCCTACCCGACCCTCTCAAGATTTAGTGGCTTTACGGTCTCACCCAACCTTTCCAAGATTTAGTGGCTTTATGGTCCCACCCGACTTTTTCAAGATTTAGTGGCTTTATGGTCCCACCCGACCCTCTCATGATTTAGTGGCTTTACGGTCCCACCCGACCCTTCCAAGATTTAGTGGCTTTATGGTCCCACCTGACCCCTTTCTACGATGCCATACTCTGTCACCGAGCCACGTGCATTCTCCAGGAAGACATACCGAGTCTCCGAGCCACGTGCATTCTCTAAGGCTACCTTTTCGCCAAGATGACATATCTAATCATCGAGCCGCGTGTCTTTCCCAAGTGACATTCCAATTCATTGGGCCACGTGCATTCTCCAGGTGATTTACCAACTCACTTTCAATATTGACAACCGATACCTGACCAATTCTCAATCATAACGCCAAAATTGCATTATTTAATAACATAACCCAAAAATGCACTACTAAATCAATTCGACACGAGTTAAAACTCAATCAAATAAACGGACCACTCTCCGACAATCAGCACAAAATTCCGGTCACCGACCATCCCGGTTGAATTTCCGGAAAATAAATAATTAAATAATTAATTTCGAAAAATAAATAAATAAATACAATAAATTCAATTTAGCACAATATAAAGCTCAATTAAATAAACGGACTGCGCCATGATCATCAGCATAAAATCCTGGTCACTGGCCATCCTAGTTGAATTTTCGAAAAATTAAATAATTAAATAATTAATTTCAAAAATTAATATTTAATTCCTAAAAATACCACTTAGGCCCAAATTGCCTAATTAACACCTGAAAAGGGTTGGGAAAAATCCCACGAAGCATCCAATAAATACTATAGGCAATTCTCTATCCAAGTACACTAATTATTTCACTAATATGCAATGAAATTAACTAATAATTGCTAATCCATTCTAATCTAACAACCTCATTACACTTAACTAACACTAATCAACCTTTAAGTGTAATTAGCAAACTAAGAAGGTTTTAGTGAGTAAAACTCACTTTGCAAAGCGAAGACCGGAACACCGCGACGACGACGTGACGGCGGCCAAATTCCAAAATTTCGGTGGCATCGACGGACACTCGGGCTGGGCCAAGAAACTTTACAAGCCCACAGAAAATTCTGGACTTAAACTTGGGCTTGGACCTGCTGAAAATGGACTGAACTACACGGGCTTCAAGGTCGCGGGCTTTAAATAGGCTTGCTGGACTTCATTGAATTGGGCCGGGCTTCAAATGGGCTGAAGACTGTTGGATTGGGCCTGACTGAAATTAATGGGCTGAACTGCAGCTTCAAACTGGGTTGAACCACAACTGAACATGGGCTTCAAAGCTGGACCGAAGCTTGCGACTTGGGCCACGAAAACCGAACCCCGGCCTCTTTGGCCGAGTTGAATTCGCTTGGGCCCATGGAGAATTTTCGCTTGGACTGCTCGGTAGGTTGCAGCGTGGGCTGAGCTGTAGCAAATTGAAGCAGCAACGGAGGACACGACGCTAGGTTTCAGCTTTGCTGGCAGCTGGATCCGTGAGCTTCGGTCTTCGGCGAGATGGCAGCAGCTGAAAATCAGCTGGTTCTGCTGGACGAACGGCAGCAGCTTTGGTGGACTTTCGAGCGGCAAGGTGGAAGCATAAAGGAACGGTGGTGATGGCTGCTGTTCGCGTGGCTTAATGGACGAAGACGCTGAAGCCAAACGTTGACTGGAGATGACCGAAGCTGGATTCTCTGGCGTCTTCGAGCTGGTTGAAATCCACGAGCTGAAGACACGGACGAAGAAGCAGATTCGTCCGAGTTGCGAGTGACGCGCGGCAGCTTTGTTTTTCGTGCTTGGGAGTCAACCAAGAGCTTCAATTGTTGACCAAGGGAGATGCGTGGTAGCAGATGGAGCGGATAATGGGGCGGTCTTGTGGCGAAGGAGAAGACGATCGTGGGCTTCTTCAATTGACCGAGGAAGCTGGAGATTTCGGTGGACTCTTCGGTGGGTGAGGGACGGATGGGTAAGTGGCAGGGGAGAGGGAAGTAGTAGAAAGAGATTTGGTGGGTGCGGCAGGCCATAAGAAATAAACGAAAGGGAGGCAGCAACCGGAAGAGGAAAATGCAAGACAAAACAGGGACTGATGAAGATGAGGTTGGCTAAGGCTTGCACGGCAAGTTGAGAAGGAAATGGGTCAAAAAGTCAAGACCCTATCCTTTGCATTCAATGCTTGGTCTCCCTTATCATCCACATGAATATCTTAATGTCCCCCATTACTTTCTTCCCCTTTTATTTCCATAAATACCTCAAATTGATGCCCAAAATTTCAGCTCTATCTCAAGTTCCGAATTTTCAATTTTCGGACTTCAATATCTTCAACTAATTCTCCGTTCGACCTCCAATTTAGCCAAGGAAAAAGCTCATATGATTTTTTGTAAGTCTCCAATACCCAAAGGCTTGGCCTAAAAGTCCAAACTCGCTTAAATTCAGTCCATACGAATTTCTGTTAATTTTTCGCAACGTCCGAACGATTTTCCATGAAAATCTCGGAATCTCCGAAAAATCTTTTGAGACTAAGTTGACGTTCCTAGAATAGCTTGTGACACTACAGAATCTTCAATTTCTGAAATCGGATTCGATTGACGGTTAATTTCACTCCAACGTGTTTTTAGTGTGACCTAGGCTACCGGGTAGTTTTAAGAACTTTTTAGGACCAATGACCCGTGGTCGATTTTCTTCGAGCCACGATGAACCCACTCGACACATTGGCGACTTTCGATTATCGTGAAAATCTCGATGATTCAAATACGGACACAGGGTACCAAAACGACAATAAAATCAAATTAGTGCCGGTCGACGAGTGTTTTCCAATTTAGTGGAGTCACCCACGATCGGTCATTCATCTCAGTTGAACCGACCTATCTCTGATCTTAATTCGATTTTTAACTGTGCCGTAATGATTTCTAAAGATGAGCACGGTCGAGAAGTCGATTCATGGTCGAATTCTCAGTCTATCTGCCTTAAAGTCCTTAATAGCCTACCCAGTTAGTCTAGTTATCTTGTGAGTGGCCAACTCAGAGAAAAAAACACTGTAGTCGCATCGATGAAATGCCCAATTTATCTAATCGAAATCCGAACCCGAAAATCTAGATGTCACACCGTCGCCGTCTGAGCACCACCACCCCTCGCCCCCTGTCTCTCTCCCTCAACATTCCAGTCGCTGTTCTATGTGCCCAAGAGGTTGTTTGGTCAGCTTGGGCCACTGTAGACCGCCGTAAGCCACCGCTCGACCCCACTCAACCTTCATCGGATCACCACCCACCATTCCCGAGTCTCACCGCACCAAACCAACTCCATTTCC
Source organism: Eucalyptus polyanthemos subsp. polyanthemos (assembly GCA_017140185.1). Classification (NCBI taxonomy): domain Eukaryota; kingdom Viridiplantae; phylum Streptophyta; class Magnoliopsida; order Myrtales; family Myrtaceae; genus Eucalyptus; species Eucalyptus polyanthemos. The sequence goes on along the minus strand of CM029463.1, from coordinate 16,057,603 downwards.
CTTGTTTTGCAACCATTTCCAACAAGGCAGAAAGTGGGTATTCCAGCCACTTCCGAGCCCATTTTGATGTGGTTGTAGGCTCCAAACCCGAGGCCTGCTTTGAGGAAAAACGACCCCCGCGTCGTTCTCGTCGGATTGATCCAACTAACTCGCTAAACAAGTGAGTAATATCACTAATCTTCGATTAGTAGACTAATGATGCTTAAGGATTGATTAGTGCTAATTAAGTATGATTATGTGGTTAGATTAGAGTAAATTAGTGAAAATTAGTGAAATCCAATGCATGTTAGGTGGTTAGACATAGTAATTAGGGAGTAGAGTATCCCTAGTATTTATTAAATAGATCTCGGGATTTTTCCCGATGCGTTCCGGCTTCCGATTAGGCTTTTCGAGCCTAAATTGGATTTATTAGTATTTATTAATTATTTTTAATAATTAATTATTTATTTATTTATTTTTTTGGAAATTCACAGGATGTCCGGTGACCGGAATTTCATGCTAAATTCAGTAGTGCTTTCTGTTTATTTAATTGAGCAATGGTTTATGAGAATTGAGCAAGTTGAGTGGAAATAGTGGGTATCAGCATTTATGCTAGAAAGTGGGTTATCTGAGTATTTAAGTGGGAATTTCTTGACCAGTCATCTTAGTGAGAATGGGCCTTAGAGAATGCACGTGGCTCGGTGACTGACTACGTCGCCTTGGCAAAAAGGTTGCCTTAGAGAATGCACGTGGCTTGGTAACTGGATGAGAACGTTATATATCACCTGGAAAAGGCACGTGGCTCGGCGATTGGTACGTCACCTTGGTGAATATGGCGCCTTAGAGAATGCACATGACTCGGCGATTTGATATATCGCCTTGTTATAAGATCTTAGAGAATGCATGTGCTCGATGATCGGTATGTCGCCTTAGTGTAGAAGACACCTAAGAGAATGCATGGAGGTTGGTGATGAGTACGTTGTCTTGGCAAATAGGCCTTAGAGAATACATGTGGCTCCATTATTAAGTACATCGTCTTGGCAAATGGCCTTAGAGATGCACGTGGCTCGGCGACTAGGCATGTTAGTTGAGAAATGAATAGTGAGGATAGGGATGACCGGGAAATGGTCAGATTGACATGTGATCGACCAGGTCGACTGATCAATGAGTTGATCTGATGTGATGAATTGATTTGATTCTTGTATTTTGATATATACTGACTTGTAGGAAGGAATCTAAGGCCAAGGTAAGTCATCTGACTCGTGCTGTGCTTAGGCAACCATGTAGTGTATTGGTTTCCTAATCGAGTCTTAGTGGGGTAGAACTTGCTGAGACCTAGTCTCATCCCAGTTATGGGATACCATTTCAGGTCCCTAGATGGCAGCACCTCCACCTCCTCGACCTCGCATGCATTTTGGTATCCCCGAGGAAGTCACAGAGATAGCATACCACTTCCACATCCACCCTCACCTAGAATGACTAGAATACGTTTTAATTAAGTCTACTGTCTGGGTTGACATTGGTTTGGATCCCCTAAGGCCTTAGGAGCATAAATCATGGTACCGTCATTACTTTGATGGTCGTAGAGAGGGCCTTATTCCTGAGGGTAATGTCCCTGCATACGTACTAGAGGAAGCATTTGATGAAGGGACAGCAGATTACAAGGATGGATCTATAGTGGACGCTAAGGACCTTAAGCTTGAGAGTGGTCCTTCCTCCCCAGTATACTCGGTGGGTGATGAGAATTGGGGAGGAGTGGAAGAGGATGTGATGGTACCGAAGCTGATGGAGCCGGAAGGGGAGCATGAGGAGGAGGGACAGGAGGAGGACCAGGTGATGATGGTCCCTGCTGAGGAGCTGGAGGAAGAAGAAGAAGACTAGGAACTCGAAGAGAACGAGCTAGATTCGGAGGAGTTTGAGGAGGATGATCTAGATGATGATTCAGAGTATGACCTAGATGAAGATTGAGACCTCCCTCCTTGTTAGGAAACCTATGTAATATTTTTGTGTATTAGATCAGACCTTTGTGAATAGGGCTGTAAGGTTTGCTATGTATAAAAGTGTGGTTATGGTTTTTTCTTTTGTGAAAAATATGGCATGTTTTTCTATCTCATTGTTTGATTGTCTGGGGATTTATAATTTCTTCCGAATGTGCTTATTAAAATATATGGGTAGGCAATGAGTCCTGGGACATTGCTAGAAATCGACTAGAGAGAATGATGGGCACTCGTTCGAGGATCGGGGCGTGACACGGGTGACTCCAGCGGCTGGCGGTGGCTGAACGGCAGCGGTGCAACTTCCAAGCAGAGCTACGATGGTCGAACGGTGAGGGACACGGTGAGAGGAGCTCAGACACAGGTGGTGCAATAGTTGGTTCACTGGGAGCTTAGGCGCGCGACGAGCAGAGTGCTAGTAGTCCGACGGGCGAGTGGCGGCTTCGGACGGCAAGGGGGACCGATGCTCGGTTTTTCCTACAAGCTTTGGGAGCTCTTCTGGTCTGGAAATGGAGGAAACCAGCTGGAATGGGGAAGAAGGGGACATCAAGCTCTTGAGGAACCCTCCAAGCTTCACTTCTGTCTCATTGTCTCCTTGAAGAGGCCCCACCATGTATGGGCTGGCTTCCCCAGCTAAAAGTAGACCAACAAGCTTCCTTAGGAAGCCTTGGAAGGGGTCCAAAAGGTTGAGGCATGGGGGGCTACGAATTTGAAGTAATTTCCCCCGATTCCTCTTCAATTCTCTCTTGAATTGATTCAATTTGGCCCTAAAAAATTCCACCATCGAGTCTTCAATTAAATTGACATTTTTCATCGCCAAAAAAACCAACTTGCATCCCAAAAATGCGATAAAAAACGGTCTCCTGAATTTTTCGATCGAAAACGGCCCTATATCGACTTTTCGCCAAAAGTCTCGGTTTGTAGAAAAATCTTTGGAGGATGAGTCAACATTTCTAAAATGACTTGTGACATGACAGAACTTTCAATTTCTGAAATTGAATTCAAATTTACGGTTAATTTCAATCTGACGTGATTTTAGCGTGACTTAGCCTATCGGGTAGCTTTAAAAAAAATTTAGTGCAATTAACCCGTGATCGATTTGTTTTGAGTCACAATGTACCTCTTCGACACATTGGCTACTCTCGGTTGTCATGAACATTTCGAGATTTCAAATGCGGACACAGGGTACTAAAACGATAGAAAAATTAGTCTAGTGCCGATCGACGAGAATTTTGTAATTTGGTAGAATTACCCACGTTTAGCCACATATCTCTGTCGAACTGATCTATTTCTGATCTCTTATCAATTTTTAATTATGGCGTAATGACCTTTATAGATGAGCACGGTCAAGTAGTCGATTTCTAGTCGAATTCTCAAGTCTTTTGCATTAAAATCCCTTAATGGCTTTCCCATATAATCTAGTTATTCCAAGAGTGATCAGCTTTGAGAATAATAGCACAATAGATGCGTCGATGAAAGGCCCGATTTATCTAATTGAAAACAAAATTAGATTTTCAGGATGTCACACTACTAATTAGTCTTAGCATCTCTAACAATATTCTTGATAAAATTTCGGTCTACTAACAAATCATCTCTTTATTTATTCATTCGATTCCCTATGTGTTCTTCTTAATAAGCATCCTAAAGCATTCACTTGTTTATTAACTATTTACATCGTAATGATGAGCTAAGCTAGTTGTTGATCAACAATTTCCAATGGTTTTGCTTTAATTACTAATAGTACGAGCTGCAATATCCTTCCTTGACCACTCCAATCATTCATATCAATAGGGATAGCATAGAACATATATCAATTATATTAACATTTACACACTAACTTTAATACACCAAAAACTTAGCATATATACATCTACGAAGTGGATTCCTTCCAATTTATCAAAAGGGGTTGAGGTTAGCCTAGCACTTTTATACTACTAGAGTGCCTTCAAAAAGGTGGTATCTCTTACGCATCAAGTACGCGTCTAGGTTATAATACCACGGCTCATGCTCAGGGTTCGACTCCAGATCAGGGTCCACCTCCAGGTTAGTGACAATGCCATCGGCAACATCCACGATCATGGGGTCCCAAGCAACACCCTCAGATCCCCCACCTGGCGCTCCATTAAGTCTGTCAAGAGGGCCTTAGAGCTTCCCTTCAAACCAAACATACCAGGCCACGAACCTATGGGGGCACCAGGTTAGGCAGCCCCTCATCGACTCAGATGGTGGATGTCATGCCCCGATCCTCAAGCACATGCCTATCCCTCAGTGGTCGATTAAATTGCGACATCCCAAGACGCGTCGCCGACCCATTCATTTTAATGCGCATGCGGAAACGAATAATTAAATTCCCAGACAACATAAATTTTTGAAAACTACAACATACTTTATACACAGCAAATTAGGTCCTATACAATACTAGCCGATATATACAAGTCTAGTCTATATATACAAGTCTACAAAAAAGGGTGGAGGGACTACAATTCCTCTAAGCATTCCAGTCCTTGACAGAAGGTTCCGAGGTCTCTAGAACCAAAAGACTCGGGCCTACCACTGAACCACTAGGAGAGTCAGCCGTACCTTGACCAAAAGCGACATCCAATACCGACGTAGGAATCTCAAACGCTGGTAGGGGACCTTCCCTGGGTCCATCTCGCCCGTAACGATACCATGATCTAAATCGATTGGGCACCCTCCAGGATAGACACGCATCAACCCAGACAATGGATCTTACGAGTTCGTAGACCCAGGCTCATTGGCTCTTAGGGAGGGGAATATGAGAGATATGTTTGGTACCTTCTTCAGTTGGCTGAAACACTAAGGAGGAACAGCCATTTAAGGACCTGTAAATGTTAACCCACGATGGGGTGAGGCGATGTTTCAGCAAGTTCACCCCCTAAGCTCCGACTAGGAAAGAAATACACCTAAAAGCTGTCTAAGCACACACAAGATGGTGGACATACATTTGCCTCAATTCCTTCCTGCAAGTCAGTATAATTCATGAACTCAACCAATCCACTCAATTTAAACTGAATCATCGATCAATCAGTCAATCAGCTTAAGGCCGTACCAATAGGACTATCTATCTATTCAATACCATATATCCAACCTCTGATACTACCATTATCTACAACAGTTGCAATATATGGTCTTAGCTCACTCAAGCTGATATTTAGATAAATAGCTCACTCAGGCTAATAATAATATAGATCGTGCTCGCTCAAGCTGATAAAACGATCTTAGCTCACTCAAACTGATAAATATATAGATCGTGCTCGCTCAAGCTGATAAAACGACCTTGGCTCATTCAAGTTGATAAATCACCACATTGGAAATACCCGATAAAATAGTCGTGTGTGGGTATACAGTTGGCCTAAGCCAAAACTTCAATATATTTCTTTTAGAAATTCCCACTAGTCATCGTAGTCTATAAGCACATTTTGGCGCTGTAGACCGACGCTAGGTATTTTCCAATTAAATACCCAAATTACTCAATTTTGAAATAAATACCCAAATTTATAAATCTCACTCAATTTGCATAAATCAACAATAAATTTAATAAACCAATCATACCATTGCAATCAGTACGAAATTCCGATCGCCGGCTATCCCGACATAATTTCTAAAAAAATAATAAATAATTAAATAAATACTAAAATTAATTAAATAAATACCATAAATGCAACTTAAGCTCGTAAGAGCCTAATTAAATACTGAAACAAGCCTGGAAAACTTTCGAACCTATCTAGATAAATAATACAACTTATCTAATTGCTAATTAAGTTATTCTAACCACCTAACATGCATAAACGAGTAATTAAATCACTAATCCATTCTAACAAACCACATAAACCATACTTAGCCTAAACTAATAAACTCTTAAGCATAATTAACTCCCTAAGCGGAGATTAGTGAGTAAACTCACTAGTTTTGAAATCCGATGAGTCCACGAGGATGGCAAGGTGGAGATGAGCAACAAACTCCAAAGCGGCGACACCAAGCGAAGTCGGGAAACCTTGGAAATGGGCCTTGAAGCCCACAGGACTTGCTGGGTTTCAATTTTTGTTGCTAGGCTAAGGGAGGCTAGACGGGCGATTGACTTAGGCCGAAATGGCGAGGGCTGGTAGGCGAGGCTACTGTGGGGTCGGGCGGCCAACGACAAGCGACGATGGCGACTTGAATAGCGACCATGACGGCGGGACTAGCTTGGGATGGCAGGGGGCGACGGCTAGGGTGCGGAATTGCGGGACGGTCGAGCGGGCTCGGGTGCGCAAGCAAGCAGATCCGACGGCAAGCGGTGGCAATCCGGCGAGATTGACGATGGCAGGGGAGGGGCTGGCTTCCTTTAGAAGCCATTGAAGTGGTCCAAAGGTTGAGGGACCAAGGGGCTACGAATTTGCACTTAATTTCTCTCAATTTCACTTCAATTCCCTCTTGAATCGATTCAATTCGGCCCTAAAAAATTCCACTATCGAGTCCTCGATCAAATTGACATTTTTCCTCACCAATAGAACCAACTCGCATCTCAAAAACACGATAAAAAATGGTCCCCTAAATTTTCCGGTAAAAAACAACCCTACCTTGAATTTCCGCCAAAAATCTCGGTTTGTAGAAAAATTTTCGGAGAATGAGTCAACATTCCTAAAATAAATCGTGACATGACAGAACTTTCAATTTTTGATATCGGATTCAAATTCGCAATTAATTTCAATCTAGCGCAATTTTAGCATGATTTAGCTTATCGGGTAGCTTTTAGAAATTTTTTGTGCAATTGACCCGTGATCGATTTATTTCGAGTTACAATGTACATCTTCGACACATTGGCAACCAAAATGACAGAAAAATCGGTCTAATGTCGATCGACAAGAAATTTGCAATCTGGTGGAATCATCCACACTTTAATCACCTATTTCAGTCGAAACGACCTATCTCTAATCTTTGATCGATTTTCAACTATGCCGTAATAATATCTGTAGATGAATATGGTCAAGTAGTCGATTCCTAATTGAATTCTCTATTCTATTGCATTAAAATTCCTTAATGGCTTCCCCAGATAGTTTAGTTATCTCGTGAATGATCAACTCAGAGAATAGCACTATAGGCACGTCGATGAAAGGCCAAATTCATTCAATCGAAAACAGGATTGAAATTTCCGGATGTCACAATGGACACATGCTTCTCATAGATTACGTCAGTACCCTCGATTGAGGATGGGCTCACCTGGGAGTCCTAGTCGACAGGCAGCCCAAGGCAAACATGTTGAAATGGGCTAGTCATGACGAGGGCCTGAAACATTTAACAACAACAAACGAGATATACTTAGTAAGTAAACTCCCTAATCCTCATGTAGGAAGGTACTTTGCCCCGGAGACGCCCTAAACATGCATAATCCACGTACCTCTCAAATCATAGACAAGGTCGATCAAGCATGCATGTGCCACATAAATCATTAAAACGATAATTAACTCGCGCATATCTCATGCGACTCATATATATCCATGCCATACATGTGCAAGCCATAACATCACTCTCATAATATATATTTAGCACTCGTGCATTTTGCAGACGTGGTGTCTCGAGAATCACATGGCATTCCATACTACCATACTATTCTTGAGACCATAATTTCGTATTATTAGGACCGCTCATGTCGGTGGTCTTCCGACGTAACCGGACATAGTCCTGCCCCATCAAGTACAGCAATGTCTTGACCTCACTTGAAGACAACATTCCAAATAACGAGCTTTGTTTTGAAATTTATTTATGAACGGCATCCTGTTGATGTGAAGTGCATCCGAAATCCATCGGGCATCGTCCATCGTAATCATACGAGTACAGAACTATTATGTGATCACACAAGTACATGAACCACTCAAGCCAATTTTTATCTTTCTCATTACCCAATGCAATAGTGTTTAGTGCTCATACGTTATACTTTGGCAATATTTGCACACAAAAATGCCATGAAATAATCTCACATGATCATCCAATGATTATTTATCCACCGAAATAATCACGCATCAGCCTCATAATATATAATATCACACCATGAGTTCAATTACCAACTGGGCGCATCACTTTTCAAAATACCATTTTGAAAGCACTTATCATTTTCAAAATGAGGATTTCTTAAACGCATATCACCTTTAAATATAGAATATAATAAGCACTTAGCATTCTAAAAATTGAAATTTAAGAAGTACTTATCATATTTAAAATTGCAATATAATATGCACTTATCACATTCAAAATTAAAATATAGTAAGCACTTATCACCTTTTTGATAAGTTATCACATACATTATTCACTATTCATGATAACTTATTACTAGCATCACTTATCATGATATCCTATTACTTGCACTTATAACTAATCACGATAGCTTATCACTAGCACTCATTGCTTATCATGATAGCTTCTCACATCCGCTCATCACTTTTCATGCTAGCTTATCATATCCACCTATCACTTTTCATGCTAGTTTATCATATCCACTTATCAATTTTCATGATAACTTATCACCTCCACCTAATCAACTTATCATCTAATCTAACTATCATCAACATTAATCTAACCCTAATCCTAAGCGTAACTACCACCCTAAATAAGGGTAAGGAACTTACTTACAAGACCGGATCAAGGCTTGACAGTGAGCAGCGGCGACGAGGCTTACAGTGTGGACAATGGTCTGGCATGGCGGCGGCTTGACATGGGTGGCGGCATGAGGTGCGGCTTGGCATGGGTCACAGTGTAAGGTGTGGCTTTGTAGTGAGTGGTAAGGGACAGTGAACGGTGGTTTAGCAATGACAATAGCGGCTCACGACGTGACGAAAACGGGAATGGCAACGACGTCACTATGGTGAGGGTTCACTACCAGGGAGCGGCATGAGGGTGGTGAAGGTGTGGCTCACGATGAGGCGGTAGAGGTGATCAGGTCCAGGGTGGATAGGGTCTAGACCTGGACCTTGTACCTAACCCTGTTATAACCGATTCCCCTTTTCTAGACCCTATACCTGACCATGTTTGTATTGGACCCTATACCCAACCCACCCTATTTTTCTGATCCAGTTCCAAGGTCAACATTATTTCCACTGGATCCTGTTTTGCAATCTCCTGATATCTTATACAATTTCGAATTTTATATTAATAAGCGAGAAAATAACGTAATCCTCTTAATTTATATTGAAACATTAAGCACTGGTAATAAATTAATACATGAACTTTTTAACTAAACAAAAAATTAAGGATCCATAGGGCTAATTATAATAAATAAAATCATAAGGCAAAGAATTAGCAACAAACATGGGTCTAATATTAGTCTTATTCCCACAACTACTTTATGCAAGCATAACTACTCTTACAAAAGAGAAATTAGGTGAGTCAATCCATGTGATGACGACGAACATCGTCCATCCATCAGACAGTGCGAGAGGGAGCCGATGAGGGAAGGAAGCAAGTGAGGAAGAGGAATGACAAAGGAGGAGTGCCATGTGTGTTTGAGAGAGCCAAGAGGAAAAATATCATGTGATTACGAGAGTAAGAATAGAAATCGGGAGAAAAAAAAAGGGTTTTGGACCTCTACTTACAAAATCGGTCCGGGAACCGGTTCCAAAACCAGTCTAGGAACTGGTTTCTGGGTGGGTAATCACTCGAAACCTGTTCCCGGACCGGTTTATACAGGTCCGAATCTTGGGAACCGGTTCTCGAACGGGTTTCAATGGGAACCGATTCTCGACCCGATTTTTCGAGTGGGTCGGTCCGGGGTATACCCGGTGCGGTTGCACACTCCTTTGAGGTGGCATGAGCATGACTCACAGCAGGGAGGATGGCTCGACTACGGCAATGGATGGTAGATGACGGCTCAACCGAGAGAGAAAAAATGGGAATGAGATGAGATGAACCAAGAGACAGAAATGGGTATGGGGGTTCGGTTGAGAGAGAGAGAGAGAGAGATATATGAGTGAAATTGAGCTTATCTTCTCTCTTCAAGCATTAATGAGTTCATGTACAACTCTCCTTAATTTGCTTATGACTAAGCTTTTACTTGGCTCATATTGCTTCATGAAGCCTTTATATCTAAGTCCATTAATGACAAGATATCCCACATATGCTAGAATTGGGATATGAGCTAGGTCGACTAGCTAGGTAGGTCTTCTCTCTCTTCCTTCTTCACTTCAGGCGCCACCTTTCCTTCTTGCATACCCACAAATTTGTCTCATTAGCCTACTAGCTTCTAAAAGGAGTAAAATGGGAATTAAACTAAATTATAGTCCAATTCACTATTCATGCACATGGACCAATTTAATGCATATGTTCCCAGAATTCAAGAACGGGCTTGAATGGCTTAATGAGCCCTCTTGGGCCGCCTATAGTGGGCGTGAGGCCCATTGGGCTTGCTTGTGACTTGGGCCCTCGTGGCTCCTCATTTGCAGCATATTTCTAGTTTTCCGGAATTTTGTGATCCGCGAATGAAAATTTGAGTATTCATCCTAAAGTGGCCATCCTTTACTTTCTTGTGATCCGTCGATTATCGTTGTAATTTTACTCCGTAGATAGGGAACGGATTGAGGATGTCACAGGCTGTAATTCAAGGAGGAACTTCTCTAAAAGAAGGACGTGTATGTGTGTTCAAGCTCATTAGAATTGATAATACTGATCTCAAAGTCTCCATTTTTTGTTATTATTTTTGAGATACCACATAGACTTTCACATATTAATAAGTAATTTCGAAGTCTATGGTAGCACAGTCGAAACCGGTGATAGATATAACAATGGAAAAAGAATAGAAAATGAGACAAAATGAGTGGTTAAATCACTTCTTTTTCTCAAGGAGCAATCAGGTGTATCAATAATCAGTTTTTGTCCCATTATCTAATGGTGGTCTGTTCTTAAGATAACATATTTTTGGAGAACGTCCTTTTAAGGTAAGATTGTAGATAGGCACCGCTAAATTAGACCACCCAAAGATGCAGTTAATTAACATAATGATTTATTTCTGCAACCATTAACTAATTACTAATATAAAATAGGAGGATGGCTGATGCAAGCCTAGGGGAGGCTTTGGTCTTCAATGCGGGCTGCATCAATGGCCATCTAAATTTGTGCCTAACTATGATTTCTGAAATCATTAATATGGGGTTGGGAAATTAGTATAGGCCATATCAAGCGGTAATTACATGATTTCATCGTCAAAAATGGGTGGCTGAAATTCACCAAGCATTATTGGTTATGGTCACCTAATAATTTTCGAAGACGAAGTCAACTCCACTTTTCGTATAATAATATCTAATAAGAGTGCTACAGAAATGGATTATTCACCAATCAGCGGCAAAATATCAAACTTCGACAGCAAATTTCTCTCAACTAAAACGGAAGATGTCATAGAAGTAGATGATCTCGAATAAAAAACTAATCAATTTCTCATGCTCTGAGTCGATTCAATTTCAAGAGCAAGAGGCAAGCAAAGTATAATTCATTTGAAAGCTCATGTGATTATTTTTACAGCTCCTTGAAAGACCCCGGTCTTTTGTGCTTTTCGTAATTTCTTCGACATCATGGCTCGTCCTTGTCCTCGTCCTCGTCCTCGCCGGAGAGTAGACAGAGTTGTTGCCGAGCAAGAGACTCCTCCAAGTAGTAGCCCTCCCTTCTTCATACTCTCCGATATGCTAATTTGCTAGTTCAGTAGTTTTAATCAGCCTAAGGGCTTCCACGGTTGTCCTGTTCTGGCCTTAACCATGAACCATGGAATTTCAAGCAAATGCATTCTTCCCAGAAACTAACATTTGCTCATTTCATGGGTAAAACACAAAATCGCCGTGTTCCAGGAGAAATCGTCCCTGTATGGCATGTAACAAAGGGATCCAGAGACTTACGCGCCTCTCCCATCCTCATGTACCCTTCGATCATCGTTTTCCCAGTGAAGTTATTCCTCTGGGGCATTACATCAAACTGTCACCGCGCATTATCTATTTGACCGAACACGGCGTAAAGCCGAAGGAAGAAGAAGATTCCTCTGGGGCATATTGAGAGACTGGTTACCTCCTCTTGAAAAAGCACACAGGAACAAAGCATAAGGAGGCCTTCATAACCGCCCGCAAAGCAGGACAGACCATGGCAACTAGCTGAATGTCTTAACTCTCGACGATGAGTGGCAGTGACAGAGGTGAAAGCTAGAGCTGGAACGGCGAATACCAAACTGAAGAAGTGTTGGATCTCTCTCTCTCTCTCTCTCTCTCTCTCTCTCTCTCTCTCTGTGGCTTTTCACCAAACGTGTGATTACCACAATGAGGACGTAAGAACAGAGCAACCGCGCGGGACAGAGGTAGGAACTTTGTGATCGGAGAAGAGATTCAAACTTCTCAATCAGAACAAACGGCGACGAGGTTGCATCAACAGAGAAAACCCGGAAAAGAAGCGTCGGCGCGAAGACAATATCGTTGCAATGCCCGGGTGCCAAGTCACAACAGAGGATCGGAAGATGGCATGAGATTTCTGCCGCCGCTATCCCTTCGGAACCTCTGGCAAGCTTCTCAAGCTCCTAATCTCGAAACCATTCGCTTTGTCGATTGCTTGAATCCACTGAACAATGACAACGCTCGGCAACGATGGAAAATCCATCGATGGAATCGCCCGATAGATATTGTAAGGACTGGGTCTCCAGTGTATATATATTATCCGTTTTGCACACTTAGTTCTCATGGTTTTGTTTTTTTTTTTTTTTTTTTTGGCGGCCTATACTACCCCAAGAAAACACGTATGTACATTCTTTTTGAGGTGGCCTATACTACTCCAAGAAAACGTGTATGTACAGTTAGAGAGACCAAAGTCTTATAAGCTTGCCCAGGACTTCCCCTAAGCGATGTGGGACAGGAGGCATGCCCTTAGTCTCGCTTGCATACTGCCGAAGCGATCTTAGTCCATCCCTCCATACTACCCTGGGTCTAAGTAGTCACAAATATAACTCAAATGCGATCCGAAACAGATCCGAGTTGCAACCGTAGGGCTGAAGGCCCGATGCAGACAGCTTCGCCATGGGAGAATCCATGAGATCCCCTAATTTCCACTAATGGGTTGTTTCTTTTTATATGGTAAAAAAGTGGTTCGTATTAGCTAATAAGATTAGGCAAGTGGATAAATGAATTCTGACATGACTAACCCCTAGGTAGCACAGACACGTTGTTCGTGCTTCCGTGTCATGTCCGACACGTGTCAGAGCGTGTCGGACACGTCGACACGCTCGGACACGGCTGAATACGTGGTCAACGCGTGTCGGAATTTCCGACATGTGATCAACCTTTGCCCGACACATTTCGACACGCGTGTCCAGGAGGGAGCAGACCGCAAGCGACGGCGAGAGACGGCTGAGCATAAACTGTGGCGAGGGCTGCCATTGTGATGCTGCGATGGATTGAATGAGGCTACAACTGCAAGGGAGAAAGGATCAAAGGCGAGAGGAAGAAGAGAGGAAGGTGGTCGTGCGGCGAGCGGCGAGCGGCGAGCGGCGAGCAGCGAGGAAGGGGGTTGTGCGTGCGGTGAGGAGCGGCGAGCGGCAAGGAAGGTGGTCGTGCATGCAGCGAGAAGGGAGGAGGAGAAGAGGAAAGGTTGCAAGCGGCGAGGAGGATTAAAGAAGCTAGGGTTTCTGAGAAACTCAAAAATAATAATAAAAAAATGGGAGTATGATGGGTACGTATTTGAGGGAAAGTGACGGACAGGTGGGGGGAAATGGACGATGGTGGGAGGGAAAGAATAAAAAATTAATTTGGGATGTGGGGAATCAACCCATTGGGCTGTAGTGGTGGGGAGGGAAAAAGAAAGTGAAAAAAGTTTGTGGGGAAAAAAGACGAGGGAATCTTGAGCGTAGATTTTTCGGGGGGGGGGGGGGGGGGATGTGGGGTTCCGAAAAATAAAAGTAAATTTGGGGAAAGGGATTTCGAAAAATAAATGTAAATTTGGGATAATGAAATAAAAAAAAGTGTAAGATTTATTAATATTATTAGTATAAATTTATTGTAAACTTTTTATTTATTTATTTGTTTGTGTATTTGAATCAAATTAATTAAAAATAAAAATATTTATTTAATATTTAACCTGTCGGAACGTGTCGAAATTTTTTTTTACTTCTTGAGAAATAACATATCGCATGTTGTGTCACGTCGTGTCATGTGTCCGTGTCGCCGTGTCCGTGCTACCTAAACTAACCCACTGCTAATTGATTGGCCATTGATGTGGCAATTAAGCAAATCCTCGGTCATATGACAAAGATGGTACCTACATAACTTTCTCGCAATTTGCCACCTCAGCATAACTACCTAAAACACACCATCCTCTAAGCATCTCCCATTTCCTTTCTTTTTCTCATCCAAATATGTGAAAGTTGTCATTTCATTCCATTTTTCCAATTTTGAAATTGTATCTAACGTTGGAAATAATTCCTCCATCCACCATTTGATTTCCACCCTCATAAAATTCAAAATCTTAGTTCATTTTTTGTGGAAGATTTTCTTACACTGACACTTCAAAGATGATGTTAGATAGCAGGAATTCAGTTCTGCTCCTTTAAATTTTCTCTCTCTCCGCTTGCTTTTCCAGTTAAACTCGTGGAAATTGCACGAGTTGCACCTGCTTTGTTCTATTTAAGCACATTGGATGAATATTGATCTCATTAGTAAATCTGAAAGAATTTTTTCTTTCCTACATCTGACGGGTCTGCATATGTAGACGTAACATATACTATTCTAATTAAATAGGGGCTAGACTTCTATCGGAAAGGTGGATCTTAGGGATTGTAGTGGTGTTTCTCCATTACTTTTAAATATTGTAATGGTTATGGTTTCCCGAATTGTACGACATCCACTATTTAAGCACAAAAAAATTAGTTTAAACAGCTTAGAAGTCTTATTATAGAATGTTGGAGCTGATCAAGTAATTTAAAATCAAAATGGATTTTAAATTGACATAGATCAACTGCCCATGAAAATATTTATTGACACGACTGAAGTGACTCTGCAATTAGCATTTCTAGTGTTTGTCATCATTTATTGATCAAAAATCAACTCTGCAGGCACTCCTTGGTGGTTTTGAAGGGAACACATCAATGGAAGCATGCAAACCATGGCTTTTAAGGGTGCGCATGACAAAATTTTTGGAACAGAAATTGATTTCTGGCCAGAAATCAATTTCTCAATTTCTATTTCAGAAATTAAGAGTTAAAAATTTTAGCTTTTGATTTCTTCTTCAAATCTATTTGTAGAATAGAAATCTGTTTCAAAAATAGAAAAATTAAATTGTATTACCAAACAGATCTATGTTCCAAACTTGTTATAGGGAACAGAGAAACAGAGAAATAGATAAGTAGAAATTTTATCATGCGGGCCCTAAATATTCGGAGTGATCCTGGCTAGTGAAGCTCCTGTACTACCCACAACGTCGCTCGGGAAAGCTCTCTGCTGGTCAAGCCGCATTCCAAGGAGGAACTTCTCTGAAGGACTGTGTTCAGGGTTGTTAGTTTTGATACTATTGAACTCAAAGTCCCCATTTTCAAAAGGAATGTCAAGACTTAGGCGTAAAGTTTGGTATGCCTACAAAAAAATCTCTTCTTCGCTATATTTTGTTTTGTAAATCAGATCAAAGAAAGCAAAACTCTCTGACGCAAGTAATTGAACGGTGTTGCATTTCCTGATGTTTTTCGGAGAGTAGTGAACATTACATCTAGACATTGCATCTTCCAAAATACCAGGTTCGTGGGTGACTAATTTCCAACTCTTTGTGCATTGCATCTTCATTCGACAAATAAAAGGTCAAAAGCAATCCTCATCAATGCCAATATGGAGAGTTGATCAACAACAAAGACTCTAGCATATTCCTTGAAATTGACTTAAGGATAAATCTTGCAAGCCATCGATAACACAAGGAAGTTTCGATGGCTAATCTTCACCTTTTCGCCTCACAAAATGGATGAATGACATCAACAGAACAATAATGATTCTTAGACTAATTATAAAACTGGACCGCCATAAAATTTCTAGAACTGATCAGCAGGTATCCTAATGTTCTTTGCCTTGGTGCTTTTAAAATTAAGTAATAGCACCATCTGTCAGTGAACTTGCTCGTGACCCCCCGTGTAAATCATTAGCAGTCGAACTGTTTAGCAGGTTCTATGAGTCAGGCACAGCTGGATCAAAAGAAACAGGGCTGCTCACCTTGCCGTTTCTGTTGATGAGATTGCTGAAGAGGCCATTGTCCGCTCCGTAGATGTGCCCATCTTGGACTGTTTTGTCTCCAAGCATATCCTGTTCTCCTTTGTTGCGGGAGTTACTAGAGGGACTCTCTCAGCAATAATCAAGCCATAACCTTTACGACCGGGTACTTAATCTGCTTCATGGTTCTGACTTCCAGGTCATGCAACATCTGCAGTATTAGTCAATATGTTAAGCACCGATACAAATGCTTTAAAAAGATTAACGATGGAGTGATTCTTTAGAGTAATTTAGATCATGTCTTTCGAGACGAGAACTTGAAACTCCACTTTAGTCACCAGCTTCATCTAGTAGTCCTATAAAATGTTGTACAATCTCTGAAACAGTTGCCTCTCACATTAGTATGCCCTTCTCCTAGCATACTAGCCTGGGTTCAGGAAAATAATAGGCAGCTGGTCCGGACCCCTGCGGTTATCATTACCCCATTTTACCTGTTGGGGTTGACTCCGATAATAGGAGCAGTTTAAGGACCTGCTCAGGTCCGACACCAGCTTCATCTAGTAGTCCTATAAAATGTTGTACAATCTCTGAAACAGTTGCCTCTCACATTAGTATAGTTTCTGACTTAAGGGAAAAATACCCGAGCACCAATTCCATACTACCTGTAGTCAATGGGCAAACCAAGCTCTCCATTTGCTTCCAAGGTATCACGCCTATCGTCCTGCGTGTTGTAGGCACGTAATATATGCCTTAAACCTATTCCTCTTCCTTTGTGCCCTCGGAGGTAGACCACACGCCCCTGCTGCCGCTTCTATCTGTTACATCGCAAGTGCAAGATGGTTGCCGCAGTGGCATCTAGCAGATCCAGATATGGCTCCTGGGATGCATTGTGGCACCCCTCGACGGCCCCCGATCCGCTAGAGTCACCACAGTTCGCTTTTCCTTTTTCTTTCCCAAATAACAAGTCACTCTGATACCATTTTTAGTTACAGCGGGTCCATACAACTTGGGGGTTTACATTTTTTTCTTTTTCTTTTTTTTTTTCGATCGGTCCCTTGCGCAATTTACATAACGGAAGCATATCCAACAATTCCCTTCCCTATATTCAAAAATCGATGCACACCAACTAAACATCTTACATAAGTTAAAACCGAACACGTTTATTTACATAGAGCATATGGACATCATTCATCGGTACATCAAAATGCCATAGTCTTTCTATACTTGGCTATATTTCAAAAGATGACCGACGTCTCTTCCAACAGTCGTATACTTTAGAGTCTATCGATTAGTGTCGGCGCCAAAAGTTCCCTCTTTTGCTATCCTCCTTCTTACGATCATATCCAACCGTTCAAACCATCTACTAATCTGAAATGTTGGTCCCCAAAAGGGGTGAGTACAACTACTTAGCGAGTAAAGGAATCCAATAATCAATGCATCATACAAATCATACATGCATTGCAGGCGTAACTTACCTTGCAGCCATGCGTAATACTATCATGCATCAGCATGCCTTATCATCATGCGTATCATATCATCATATGTCATCATCATAATCATCATCATGGCATCATTATATCATACATGCCATCCTTATCATGACATCATCACATCACATATTATCATCATCATCATCATGCATATCATCATACATATCATACCATGGGTGATCATCATATCACATCACATATCATCACCATCATCATGCATATCATCATGCATATCATACCATGGGTGATCATCATATCACATCACATATCATCACCATCATCATGCATATCATCATGCATATCATACCATGGGTGATCATCATATCACATCACATATCATCACCATCATCATGCATATCATCATGCATATCATACCATATCATGCCATGAGTTCATTTTCATCTTTATCTTTAAATTTGATCACCACATCACCCTTCCTCGATTCATCAATTTTATCTCATATTTTACACTCGCATCTCATGCGAGAAAAACCTCCGGGCATGTATCCAAGATACAACCGGACATCCGGCCTTTACCCTTCTAGCCGGGCATCTCGCACCCAAATCCTGGTATCGCGAGGCATTCCCTTCGGGCAAAGACCTCCGACAGGGCTTCCGGAATTATGTACCGACATACCACCAGGCCTCCCCTGGAATTACGTACCGTATACCACCGGGCATCCCGACACTCCCGGGGAATCTCTGGAATTACGCCACTAGGCCACCGAGCATCATCATCCACCACATCCTCTTACTCACTTATCATTATCCACATTCACCATCCTTTTAATCTCATTATTACATGGCATATGATTCACACATGCATCACAATTTATGATCATACATACACCAATGTCATATAACAATGCATAATAAATTCAATGGAACTCATGGCCAATAAAATAATCCCCTTTTTATTTTAATATTATTTTAATATTATTTTAATATTATTTTATTATTATATTTATTTATTTTCATAAATAAATATTAAATTTAATATCTATGATTTTCCCAAAATCATAATATTCAAACAATCACTAAAAAAATCAATAGGATGACAATTTCATACGAAAATCATGGCCAAATTGAATTTCACATAATTTCACAATTTTCACAAAATAGCACATGATATTCGGATAATGACCAGAATTGCACAGTTTCCAAATAAATTCGATTAAAATACTCATATGGCCTCCAAAAATTACGAAATTTTACAGGGTGATAGCCAACACATTTTCGTGCATTTTTCATGAAGAAATATAAGCCAAATTATTTTTATATTAATTTATACGACCCCATGCAACTTCTGGAACCACTACCGCATCGTCCAGAATACACATCTCCGAAATTTTTAGATTTCACCCATCTATTCTCTTTCGTTTCCTCTGAAATTTGAGTATGTTATGTACCAAGGTTTCCTTTACAAGTTTTATGAAGATATCTAGGTCAAATAACCAAATTAGGGTCACCATTTAAGTCCATGAAGTCTCGGGTGTCTCGGAATACTTCACCAGAACCATCATTTCCAAGATCTAGCCGATTCACCAAGCTATACTTGTTCTTTTCGCTTCAAATTTGAGTATGTTGTAGTTTAATGTGTTACCTTCAACTTTCATGAAGACATCAAAGTCAAATCTTCAACAAAAATCAACATGCAAACAAAAATCCAGCAAGAAGTCAGTGAAAACTTCACAGATCTAGGGTCTCCGTATAATAGAAATTTAACCCCTCATATCTCCATCATTTTCCACGAAATTTCAGTATGTTTTAGTTAAAGATGTTAGCTACAACTCTCATGAATATATCACAGCCAAAATCGAACTCTAAACATGCATGCAAGCTCTCACAACATTCTGACTCAAACAGTTCATACGAAAATATTCCAGATCTAGCATCTCCGTAGGATGAGAGTTTGACCCCTCAAATATCCATCATTTTCCACGAAATTTCATTATGTTGTAGTTCAAGATGTTAGCTACAACTTTCATGAAGAAATAGAAGCCAAAATATGACTCTAAACACACATGCAAGCTCAAACAAATTTCTGACTCCAAACAGTTCATGCGAAAACATTGGTGCAAGAGTAGAAAGTGGATTCCCAACTTGCCTCTAGACCTCACGAACAGCACGAGCGGACGGCACACCGGCGACGATCACGGCGACGGTTCCTTCTCCTCCTCTCTCGTATCTCAATCTCTCGGCTCACTCTCTTGGCCGAACAAGCCACTCCCTCTCTCTTCCTTTCTCTCTCTCTTTCTTTTTAGTGGCTTTTATATTGCATGTGGCCGCCCAAGATGGCCAATGGGGGCAGCCACACCTTGCACAACCCCCATGCCACTTGGCAGCTCGCATGCAAGGCTTGTGGGCTTGGATTGGGCCGGAAAATGGGCTGGTCGACCACTCCTTTTGGGCCTCTATTGGGCCGGCCAACTTGGCCCATTAAAAGCTTAGGCCAAATGGGCTTAAGGCCCATTCGAAAATTAACCCCTTTTCCCCTTCTTTTTTTTTGAATTCCTTCTATAAATATTTTTAAATTTCCATTTTCATCTTGGCCAAAGTCTTGGGACATTTTGTTCATTGAAATTTAATTTATAAAGTACATGGCCAAGCATAAATTATTATTTTATCCAATAGTCCTAAATTCAAAATTCATAAACACAAGCACAATAACACCTAGCCTTAAGAAAACTAATGGCTAACACATAGACCATAGGTAATTTCATTACCTAATTATAGGCTTTAATTTCTCTTGAGGATGACTTGAAATTTGGGATGCCACATGCATCCCGAGTGTACCTTAACAAGGACATCCCAATCATCTCCAATGTTGCCCTGTTAAGATGATAAACAATAAAGTAAGAATCACATGATTGGAAATATTGCTGTCTGTAAGAGGACTTAAAATAGGAAAAACTAAGATAATGCTTTTAATCAAAATCACGGCATTCCTATATCAATTGCAGACACATATAGGAACCATAAGAAAGACTTATTGTTCCCAGCAGTTCACTAATATCCTAAAAATCATTTCTCCTAATGTTAACTTTCCTGTCCAGACAACATTGTTATCCAAGTAAGATAAATTTGGTACTCCAAATTCTGATTGGCACATGATTAGACATTTTTTTTTACATTTGACGGAGTTCCACCCAAAGATATCATCAATTTTTCAGTGGTGTGATTATTCAACTCTAGAGCTTGACAGCCTGTTCTAGCAAAATCATTGTCAAACAAAATCATGCGATGGAAGTACATGAGATGAAGTGCAAATGTGAGTTGAGTTGAAAAATTGGACTACTACAAACAAGATCTTCAAAGTTTACAATTAATCCATACAAAACTCTCTACTCATCAGTTTCTGAATTCTTAAAGCAATTTTAGCAATTAACTCATAATTTATCTCTGTTAGGGAAATCCCTTATGATGTTTTGAAGATGACAAAATAAATCAAAGGCTACTAACATGTTTGATGGTTGAGTAATAGACCATGCAGATGATAAAACATCTAAAGGATTTTATCAAAGTCAGAAGATGACCAGAAGACTGAACGTAACATATGTCCAGAGTATATTCTGAAGATTTCCAGACTTCTGTGTTAAAGTCTCAAGACGATTGTAAAGTCTCAAGACTCATATTGTAAAGTCTCAAGACTCATATCGTAAAGTCTACAGACTCAGACTTTACATCCAGATTTGATGAATCGTAACTCAAGCCCAATCATACAACGGCTAGTGATATGGTTTGGATTCCACATCAAGATTGATTTGATTGATTCAATTTATTTGATTGACAATTGGATGTTGAAGACAAGATCTTTCTATTCGAAGAAGCTTTACTTATGGAAACCAAGATTTCGTTTGTATGGGCGATCGGAATCAATTTGGGATTCTACCTTTGTCACTCAACGGCTACCAAATCTTCTAGATACAGAGCTGTCCAATGGGTATATTGGAAGACGATTCTCCGGGATGCTGTCCAACGGCTAGTTTGGAAGTGGAGGAGTATTTAAGGAGGTGAAGGACCGATGAGCAAGTAAGAGACGGAGCGTAGAATTTATATTTCCAAAGTCTAAGCGACCTTCGATTATACACTTGTCTTTGGAGAGCTTAAATGTTTGTAATCGTGAGAGAAATACCAAAAGAGTGACTTAGTGAGATAGTGTGATCTACTACTAAGCGTTTGCACTCAAAGTTGTAATCTCTTGTTGATTGCATAGTGGAATCCAGCCAAGAAGGCTGTTAGCATGGGAGAGTGGACGTAGGCTTGGATTAAGCCGAACCACTATAAATCTTGTGTTCTTATTCTCTTCCCTAACTCCTTTATTTTGTTCATACTAGCACTCTCAATCTCAACTTGACCATTGCAATTTGCTCGATTCCATCTAATATCGTCCTCTAGCAATGGGCTGTAAAAGGCCCGACATTGTTGGTAATCTTGCAGCAGCAACACATTTAACTCATTTGTCTCTTTTCTGGCAGTACCCATAAATTTATATGAGCAGTGAAACTTTCTTAATCACATAGTATAAGAAGCTTCTCAATATACAAGTCAGAAAACAATCTAGATGTTCTATCCCTATTTCCTGGTGATACTGCCGAGAATACACTTCAAAATCTGCCTCAGTTATTGGTCAACTGACATTCAGACATGAGTTTTGAAAGAGGTAAATACAAGAAAATGTACATAAAAGTAACTGTGGTCACAGGCTCATGGACATATTCGTCTTAATTCTAGGTCACTGGAGAGTCCTTCTAGAGCAATTTGATTTTGGTGAAAAGACTGAGGAGCCAATTCATTGCACAATGATTTTGTTATTAGTTGCAAAACCAACGTTTCATTGTTTTTCATCTTTTAAATTTAATATATCTATATAATGGCGTTAACTATTTTTTTAATAGGTGATAATATTTTTTACTTGTAATTAAAGATGTTTGGGTTGTATTGGAATTTTGAAGGATTTTTCGAGGATGACCTTGAGTCTCATGTGCACAAAATAAGAAATTATCACTTTGATCACTTGTTTTTTACTTGTAATTTTTTATTAGGACGAGTCTCGTTAATTTTTTTTTTTGGAAAATATAAAATTTTAAAAAATAAAGGAGGGAAACTAGTTGATATTTTCCCTAATCCCTTTTTTTTTTTTTTGGAAAAGATAAAAATCAAAATCAAAATACTAAAGGAAGGAAATCGGTTGCCATTAGCTGACCGTTCCTCCGTCATTTGACTGAGGGACGGTCAGCTAAGCCGCTCCCTAAAATTTATATGATTTAATAAATGCAATCAAGTGAGCCTATGCTCATGTGCGCTCAAGAATTTTTCTGATTTGGTACCAAAACTCGAACTCGGAAAGACATGAAATTCCTCTTTTGCCCTTTTCAACTTTATGTCACGAAAACAAAAATCCTGAAGGAAAAGAGCACGTGATGCACGTTTTTTTTTTTTTTGAGCAACACGTGATGCACGTTTGAATGCCTCGGACTTCCTCGGTCCTTACTCTTCTTACTGGTCTGGTCTCTCGCTTTTTTTCTGTCTATTGGTCGACAAATTCATTTCGCGTGACCGCTTTGTATAGATTCTTAGAAATTTCCACTCTTTTTTTTGTCCCTTTTGCGAATAGCCTTCAATTTTTTCACTATTTATACGGGGTTAATTACGGTTTTAGTTCTCTAAGGTGTAAAATATTTACAATTCATCTTCTAACATTTATTTTGTATAATCACGGAAATGACGGTCTGGTCATCTAAGTATTATTTTGCTCATTCAAGTCCTGCAACTATAAACTTGTCCAAAAAATCCTCAATTTATTATATGATTGGTGTTGACTAGATAGTCACGTTAGAAATTTCCGATCAAAATTATTTGGAAGGCTACATTAGTAATTCGTCAAAAATTTTAGCACTAAATTTGTATCCTCAAAAAGTTTAAAATTGGTAATTTGTCAGAATGTTTAGAACTAAATTGGTACAATTGAAATGTTTAAAATTAAATTAGCTATTGAAAAATAGATTTAGGACCTTTTGGACAATTTATCTAGCCTCTAACATTCTTGATTTCTATAATTTCACACTTTATTTATCTGTTGTAACTAAAATTATCAAATTAAGGTTTATTTCTCCTTTTTCTCTTCTCTTAATTTGCTTTTCGCTAATTTGGCACTCATTTGGCGTTTCCTTAGTACTGAGTGACAATTTTTGTTCTAATGATGAAAGAAACCGAAGGTGAAAGAGAGTGATCGAGAAAGGAGTATAGGTTTTCTGTATTTCCTCAATGAATAATGTAATGCAGTGCACAGATCCTATGTAAATAGAGCTAGAGATGTACAATTAATGGAAATAAAGAATCCTATGTATCAATCTAGATATGTATCTAATCTCTAATTGATATGTACATAATTAGATCGAATTATAATCTCCAAAGAGAATATTGCATATCTTCTAACACTCCCCCTCAAGCTGATGGCTTGTAGACATCCAAGACGCCTAGCTTGCTCAGTAGATATGCATGTTGTCGATGACATAGGGGTTTGGTGAAGATGTCTGCTGGCTGCTCTGCTGTGCCAATTCCTTCTGTCTCAATTACCCCTTCTTGAATCTTGTCTCGTGTGAAGTGACAGTCTACTTCTACGTGCTTAGTCCTCTCGTGCACTATAGGATTTGCTGCCAATTTGAGAGCTGCATCGTTGTCGCAGAATAATTTTGTCGCTCCTCGTACTTGTATTCTGAGGTCCTTAAGCAACCCTTGTATCCACACCACTTGACAAGTAGTTTTTGCCATAGATCGATACTCAGCTTCGGCCGAAGACAAGGATACAGTAGGCTGTTTCTTGGTCTTCCATGAGAGGAGCAAATCCCCTAATTTGATGCAGTATCCAGAGACTGATCTTCGACTAGTAGGGCATGTAGCATAATCAACATCACAGTATACTCTCATCTTCATGTCACATTGTTTGGACAGAAGAATTCCAAGTCCTGGACACCTTTTCAAGTACTTCACAACCTTCAATGCAGCTTCCAAATGAGATCGCTTTGGACTGTGCATGAACTGACTAAGGGTTTGTACTGCATAAGAGATGTCAGGTCTAGTCATGGTCAGGTATATGAGCTTCCTGACAAGTCTTTGATAACCTGATGGATCTTTGAGTATGGGATCATCATTTTGTGATACATCCCTATCATATTCTACAGTAGTCAACTTAGTGTTCTGCTCAATAAGAATCACAGCTGGTCTGCAACCTGATAGGCCTGCTTCTGATATAATTTCTAAGACAAACTTTCGTTGACTAAGAGAAATTCCTTGATCAGATCGAGCAATTTCAATTCCAAGGAAATATTTAGGTGCTCCTAAGTCTTTAATGTGAAAGGTAGCATGTAAATAATCCTTGAAATTGTCTATGGCAGCCTTATCATTTCCCATAACAAGTATGTCATCGACATATATCATTAAATAAATGGATGACATACCTTTAGTTCGTGTGAATAAAGCATAGTCATGCTTAGACTGCTTGAAGCCTGCTGTCATCAGAGCATTTGCAAATTTGGCATACCATTGTCTGGATGCTTGCTTCAATCCGTAGAGGTATTTGCGGAGACGACATACTCTATTCTCCCCCTGTCTCCGTAAGCCTTGAGGAATGTCCATATAAATTTCCTCATCAAGATCCCCGTGCAAGAAAGCATTATGCACATCCATTTGATGTAGACTCCAATTATTAATAGCAGCAACAGACAAAAAAGAACGAACCGTGACATCGGTAGCAACCGGAGAAAAAGTCTCGTGGTAGTCAAAGCCTTCCTTTTGTGTGAATCCTTTGGCAACCAACTGTGCCTTGTATCTTTCAACGGAACCATCAGCACGATATTTGATCTTGTAAACCCATTTGCAACCAATTGGCTTGCGACCAGAGGGTAATGAAACAAGATCCCATGTTTTATTTTCAATCAAGGCTTGAAGTTCCGCTTTCATGGCATGTTGCCATTTTGGTTTAATGGATGCCTCATCATAACTAGATGGCTCCTGTTCTTCTAATAGGCGACTAATGCAACATCTATGTTCCTGTGATAATCTATGAAAGGAAACATATGATGAGACTGGATATTGAGTACCTGCAGAATGAGTTGCACAGATATAGTCTTTAGTCCAGGTAGGAGGTCGTGTGGTGCGACCAGAATGCCTTGGAGGAGTCATGTCTGTATTCGTCGCACTGGTAGGTGCCGATTCTATATGCTGATTTTCTTCAGCATCATGGGAATCTTCGAGTCGTGATTCTAAATTTTCTTCTGAGCAATCGGTGCTCTCAACAGGTGTTGGTGTTGATACTGGAAGAATTGAATCAATGGAAGGAATGTACCTTGATTCTTCCATGGGTATATAGGTAGGACCTTGAGGCACTGTTTCATCAGATAAAATGCTATGGGGAGGAGCTGTCATCCCTGTATTTGCATCTGAAGTTGTCTGCTCAGAAAAAGGAAAAACGTCTTCACGAAAGATGACGTCACGACTTACCAGAAATTCCTTTGTGGAAATGTCAAGAACCCGATATCCCTTTTTCAAATTGGGATATCCCATGAAGATGCATTTCCTAGCACGTGGACTGAATTTGTCTCTTGGCCCCACTGTTGCAACAAAACAAAGACATCCGAAGACCTTGAGATGCTGGAGTTCTGGTTTCTTCCGAAATAGTAACTCAAAAGGAGTTTTCCCTTTAAGGATCTGAGTTAGCATCCGGTTGATTAGGTAAGTGGCTGTGACCACACAATCTCCCCAATAATTGTCTGGAACTGATGCTTGGAACTTTAAGGCTCGTGCGACTTCTAATTGATGACGGTGTTTCCGTTCTACCACGCCATTTTGTTGTGGTGAATAGACACAGGAGCTTTCATGTTGTATGCCATGTGTAGTAAATAGTGAGGAGCAATCATGGCTGAAGAATTCTCTCCCATTATCGGAACGGATCCGCTGTATGGATTTGCCAAACTGATTCTTTGAGAGTGAGATAAAACTCTTCAAATGAGAATATGTCTGATTTTTAGATTGCATCAAGAAAGTCCAAGTCGCACGAGAGTAATCATCACTATAGTGAGAAAATATCGAGACCCGTCATGATTTAATGTGTGGTATGGTCCCCAGATATCCACATGAATTAAGGAAAAAATCTCACTAGTCCGAGTATTACTAGACGGAAAAGGCGAACGGGATTGTTTAGCAAGAGGACATATATGACAATGTGAATACGGAAAAGAAGCACTGTGGCCCAATCTCAAATGCATAATGGAATTTCTATCATTGGTAGTCAGGTTACACAATGATGACTTATTCAAATAATTGCAGGGAAAATTACTTGAAAAACTATTCCAAAAAAATAGACATTCAGAGAGACTACCCAAGCCCATCAGTTTCCCAGTCGAAAGGTCCTGAAAGAAACATGCATCAGCATTGAAAATGACCCGGCATGAATTCTCTTGACAAGCTTTGGACACAGAGATCAGGTTAAATTGGAATTATGGGACATAAAGAACATTTCTAAGAGTAATTTGTGAGCTGAGATTGATTGTTCCTGTTTCATGAACATGAGTAATATTCCCGTTGGGCAATTGCACAGAAATAGGGAAATTCAATCTGTCATTTATACTTGAGAAAAATCCCCTGTCACATATAATATGGTCGCTTGCCCCTGAATCAATTATCCAAGTCTTTCTGGATATTGAATTAATCAAGCAATGAATAATACCTGAGAAACTTGCTCCTCTGTTGGTTGTGTCCATTTTTTTAATTGCCTCCATCAACTGATTATATGAGATGGGCTAGTCTAATTTTTTACCGGTCGGCCCAGTAACTTGGTAAGCTGCTGAAATCCTTTTTTCTTTTTCACCAGGCTTTCCATGCAACTTCCAGCAATTATCAATTGAGTGATTAGTACGTTTGCAGTAATAACAAAATAATTTATTCTTGCCTTTAAAATTTCTTCCGAAATTTCTTGATGACGTGGCAAGCATCTGACCGTCCGTTCCTTTGATTGCAGCGAAGATCTGGCCGTCCGATCCTTTTGTCGTGAGCGGCTGTCCACCGTTGGATCCGATCGAGGGATCAAAAGCTTGCAAGCCGTCCGATCCTCGTGACAGATCCTGACCGTCCATCCGGTCTGGTTTAAATACCCTAGATTCCTCTTCAGCAAACCCTAATTTCGCCGCTCGCCTTTCTCTCTCGCAATTTAGGTTTAAGGTTCTAGAGGCCGCGTCTCGCCGATCTCCGAGCGCTGTGAGTGCGATGCTCTCGCCGCTCCTGGTGTGGTCTGGCGACGTCGCGTGTCGCTGACTCTCTTCTTGCACAACCAATTGAAAAATCCGCCCAATCGGCGGCATGGGATCCATGGCGAGGATCCGCGAGCGAAATCCGAGGTAAGTCTCGTTCAAAATGAGGAGAAAGCGTGTAGCTTTCTCCCTATCTTTGATGGATCTGTATTGCTTGAGGGTGGACTCCGGTCCCACGAGCTTCTCGTCGACCGCCTCGTGATTGTTCCACAGAGACGAAAGTTTGTTGAAAACGGCTGTGACCGTCATATTACCCTGTTTCAATTCATTGAGATCTTGCATGAGATTAAAATTTTTTGCATGGTCCAGCTTCCCGTACATTTCCTGTATGTTTTCCCACATTTCTTCTGCGTCTTCTGTTGGTGGAAGTTCGGCCGCGACCTCGGAGGAGACGCAATTGCCGATCTAGGTTCGAATCAGGCGGTTACTCTTCCTCCAGAGTCGGGCCAGACGTTCATCTATGGGGACTGGAATGGTTCCGTCGAGGAAACCATCTTTATCTTTGGTTGCTAGGGTGCGCCAGAATTCCTGCGACCATCTTGTGTAATTTTCTGGCCCGGTCAATTGCTGGCTGATGAGCCGCAATTCTAGTCCGTCGGCATTAGAGACGAACAATGGATCGCCGGGTTCTGGTCATCCGACGAGCGCCGCTGCCGGAAAAGGTAGAAAGCCGGTTGAGAGGTTCGGGTAGGTATTTCCTTGACCCGATTCGTTCGCCCCAATTGGATACCCCGCATGATCAAAACCCGGGTAGGGATTTGTTCCCATACCCGGCTCTCCCGACCCGCTCAACTGCTTCGATCCGATGGCTGAGCTTGCCCCGTTTGTGGTTGGTGGGCCTCCATCGGTTTGGACGTAGCTCTGGTGACCCACATATGCAGACGATGATGGATTTGGGCTTGCCCAGAAATAAAGTGGATATGGAATCCACTGGTATGGTTGACCTGCCAAGGGTTGCCCCACATTGAACTGAGTCTGCGTGGGTCGCCACTAAGGGGGTTGAAGTTGAGTCTGCTGACTTATGGCTGCAAGTGTTGTAGGTTGAAGATCAACCTGCGGATCATGGGGAATTACTTCTTCAGTCGGTGAGTTCCCAGAGACAGAGATGCTGGTTTGCGGGGAGGTCATGGTGAGTAAAAAAAATCCTTCGGATATTAATTCTAATGCCAAACAGGCCCCCCTTTTTTTTGTAGGTTGAAGAAACTGTTTTGACAGAAGAAGAGAGCAGAAGCAAATCAGAAGCCTGGAAGCTCTGATACCATGAAAGAAACCGAAGGTGAAAGAGAGTGATCGAGAAAGGAGTATAGGTTTTCTGTATTTCCTCAATGAATAATGTAATCTGTACATATCCTATGTAAATAGAGCTAGAGATGTACAATTAATGGAAATAAAGAATCCTATGTATCAATCTAGATATGTATCTAATCTCTAATTGATATGTA
Organism: Eucalyptus polyanthemos subsp. polyanthemos; assembly: GCA_017140185.1. Lineage (NCBI taxonomy): Eukaryota > Viridiplantae > Streptophyta > Magnoliopsida > Myrtales > Myrtaceae > Eucalyptus > Eucalyptus polyanthemos. The sequence continues at coordinate 16,028,197 of CM029463.1, read as the reverse complement.
CATAATTAGATCGAATTATAATCTCCAAAGAGAATATTGCATATCTTCTAACAAATGACGATTCAGTGAGAACAATCAATTTAGAGGATTTAATTGCAGAAACTGAGAAAGTTAGAAAAAGCGATTGTACATAATAAGACTAACAATACCGAATTGCACAAATCAATAAAACCGGAAGACTTGATCGAACGGAATAAACGTTGGGAGGCCAAATCGCACAAACGCACCGAAAGTTGGAAGACTAAAACAAGTACCTAACCCCTATTTATGCACGTCGACCGCAAGGTGGAATTCTCAACACGACCTTTCCAAAACAATGAGTTCATATATTCGCCGGCGCATTTAAATCACCTAACTCGTGCATTACCATAGCTTCAAGACGTGAATGTGTGAGTCAGTTTTCATTATCTTATCTCGTGCTCAACCCATCGATCTAAACTGACACATACGGTTACGCCTACCGCTGGTGGAAAAACAATCTGGCAGGCCCGGGACATGCGTTCCGGTTCGTGAGTGTTGTTGATATCAATTGGTCCCGTGTTAACCCTGAAAGATATACCTGGAGTTCGCCATGCACTTGTCGTCCTCGAGCAACAGCGTCTCCCTCCATCAGGAGGGCGTGAGGGAATGGTGACGGGACAATCGCAAGAAAGTTGAATGAGCGTTATGTGTATATATAGGTCCCACAAAGATGGGAGGGCAAATCCCAGCAAAATCTCTCTCTCATTCTCTTCGTTTGCTTCGTTTGGGAAATGGGGTCCAAGGACATGGGGATTTTGCTTACAGTTGTACTGATGGCGATGTGCTTTTCCTCTGTCCGACCGGAGGCTCATTACCTCGACTTCGTCGTGAGTGAATAATGATACACGCATGCATTTCTGAAGTTCCTCTCATGCTTTTAATTTCCTCTTTGTCATTCATATCACGAGAGGAAATAGTTTTTTAAGTGCTGGGATTATAGTTTGAGTATATATGCGTGTGTAATCGGTGGTTCTTTGATAAATTTGAAGGTGGAAGAGAAGGTGTTCACGAGGCTGTGCAGCTCCAAGAGCATGTTGGTTGTGAACCGAAGTTTTCCAGGGCCGGTGATCAAGGTTCACAAGGGTGACACCATCTACGTCAATGGTCACAACTGTGGAACCTCCGGTGTCACTCTCCATTGGTTCTCTCTCTCTCTCTCTCTCTCTCTCTCTCTCTCTCTCTACACCAGCCATAGGCGAGGGCTGCACTTGCTAGCCATAGGCGAGGTTCGCCTTCTCTTGAGCTAGGTTTGCCCTCGCTAGTCACCCCTCACCCAAATTCGAGTAGAGGCCCTTGAGCCACCTCTTGCCCAATTGAGAGTCGTGACGCCCTTGCCTAGGTCTTCGCAAGCACGGTTGCCTTGACTGACCACAGGTGAAAGGGAATAGAAAAGAGAAAAAAAAAAAGGAAAAAGAAATAGATAAATTTTAAAAAAAATTACAAAAATCATTCACATCAGCATCGACCGTACCATGTAGGACATTGAGCTTTTTTTTACACCAAAATTTGCTGAAAAAATCGCACAATTTTTAAGATAAAATTGGCCAAATTGAAAATTTAGGGCTGAATTGATCATCGTATAAGAAGTAAAGATATTTTAGACAATTTTCCCACTTGTTAATGAGAGCCCATGGCATTTTTAATACAAAAATGTTTGATTTTTAAAATACTTCACCACGCATTTTTTTTACGAGGACAATCGATGCCTTGGACGATAATCAAATGTATACATCATTTTAATATAAATTAGACAGTCAAATGTGTGCATCTCGTAATTAAGACCTTTTGATTATCAATTATTTTTTGTTCATGCTTCAAGCATAGAATATTGTGTTTCAAGCACTAATCGAAATTTCAAAATTTAGATAGAGATTGTTATCTATATGTCCATATCGTTGTATGATATTAAGGATTGTATGTATTAAAAAGGGTTAATATTATTAAAAATTTCAAATTAGTATTTACATGTCTCATTTACCTCGAATTAATTTTCATTTCATAAAAATCCCAAATTGATACCCTTGATAAAATTACCTCAAATTAATTTCCGTCTAAAAAAAGAGTTAACAATAAGAGAATTTGTGACTGCGAAGGTTAGAATCACGGAGAGATGGTTATGATAAAGTTTGCCAATCATATTTGAACGTAACTGCAGACAAAAGGAGAGGAAATTGTTTGCTTATTTTGACTTTGTAATAGGCACGGAGTTATGCAACCAAGAAATCCATGGTTCGATGGCCCGAGTAGATAACACAGTGTGCAATTCCAGTTGGTTCGAACTTCACTAATGAAGTCAATTTCACCACAGAAGAAGGCACGGTTTGGTGGCATGCTCATAGTGATTGGACTCGTACGAGTGTCCATGGCGTGATTGTCATTTATCTGGCCGAAGGAAGCACTTACCCCTTCCAACAGCCCCATGCAGATGAAGTTCTAGTCCTTGGTATGTATGGAAATTTCCATGCCTCCTTCTCTTCATTTCAATAAGACCGACCATTTCGAGTTTTATATATACTCTAACCGATGTGCAGAACCCATGAGGGTTTGGACATTCACACCACAAAAGAAAAAAATACGGCAGCTTAAAAGTAAGCAAGTGTTTTTTTTATTAATTAATTTCAGCAAACCAAACTTGTGAAAGTCTAGAAAATTAATTCGAGGAAAATTTATTTAGATTCGTTTTGCATGGCATGCATGAAATTTGGTACGTACTAGAGCATTCTCAGTGGGTGCACATTTACCCACCTCTGCCCTTTGTTCTCAATGAAGGAAACGGTAAGGCCGCAAGAAGAAAGGAGGCATTTATGCATATTCATATATTTCCATTTTCTCCTAAAATGAACAATAGCTTTTTCAAGGCTGATAAATTAGAACCTATACTGCAATTTAGTATTTCGGTAGCAACTATAAATCTTTCTTTTCTTTTCTTTTTTCATATAGTGGAACGCGAGGCGTCCACCAGTAGGTTAATGATTTTGTGGAAAATGATAGTTTGCCATTTTGCCTTTTAAATGTGCAAGAGATTTATGGAATCTCAAAAAATGGAAATAAAACGAACTTACTTATATGGTTATTAGTAAGTCATATGACTTGAAGGTGTTAGCAAATATAGGGTGCGCAGGATTATGTATTTCGGATGTATTAATTTTTTGCCTGTCAAAATATCATAGCAAGCCCTCGAAAAGTTGGACTAGTTCGATTTCTCATTATTATATAGTAATAAAAGAGTGCACGTTTTCCTGGGCTAGCATCACCTGGGGGTTTACATGGCGGCTGTCGGCCAAAGCGGTTCCTCCGGCACAAAAAAAAAGTGCACGTTTTGTTTATAAATAGAATTTCAAAAAAAAAAAAAAAAAAGGAGGATTTTGTCGGGTACTTGTCCACTATCGAAAATAAAATGAATTCATTATTTTTAAAGCATGACATTTCTCATGATGCATAATTAATGCATTGGAAATAAAACCAATTATGTATCAAGTATAATTAACGAATGTCATAAGGCGCTCGTGCTCATGAGCAGGAACCTTAAAGAGTTAAGTATTTCGAGGATATAACGAGTCTTTTCTCTTGAGAGCGAGAGAAAAAAGAGTTGTTTAACCATAGATAAAGAAGAGCTATTGCATTATGTTCTATTTAAAATGATTTCATGATATGGTTTCTAAGTCAAAAAAGGTATCTTCGACTCGTAGTTGATGGTGGATTATTAAGCGTTTTGTTCCTCTTTTTTTTATTTCTCTTAAAGGGTCCTGGTACATAGTTGATTATCAAGAGCTGGTTGACTATGACTTGGCTGAAGGTACATACTTGCCCACCTCAGATGCATACACTATCAATGGCCAGCCAGGGGACTTTTGCCCCTGCTCCAATGGTATGTTGCAGTCCAAAACGACGTTGCCAAATTGGAACATGCCTAGATCCATTACCTGTGTTACAAACTCTTGTATTCTTTTCTTTTTTGTCACTTGCATGGTTGCAGAATCGACTTACCGTTGGTATGTTCGGATAGTCAACGCGGACATGAACGCGGAGCTCTTCCTAGCCATCGCAAGCCACAACCTCGTGGTTGTCAGCATGGACGGAGGGCACGTGAAGCCCTTCGTCACCGACTACATCATGATCTCTCTGGGGCAGACTATCGACGTGCTGCTTGTGGCCAATCAGTCGCTCAGCCACTACTACATCGTCGCTCGGCAGTACTACTCCGGGAAACTGCTATTCACCGATTTCGACAAGACAAACGCGTCCGCCATCCTCCAGTACCGCGGGAGTTATGCCCCTCCCGAGGAACCCGAGCTCCCCGTTCACCTCCCATCCTACTATGACATCGATGCTCAAATCCAATTTACTCGGAAACTTCGAAGCTTAGCCAGCGTGGGCCACCCCGTTGATGTTCCGCTGGACATAAGCACCAGAATGTACGTCACGGCGTCGATAAACATCTTTTGGTATGCCAGTGAACGGATGGGTGTGAGCTTGAATAATATTTCTTGGGTCAACCCGCACACTGATGTACTCTCAGCCTACTACAGGTAACTCATCCATTTCGAGAGGGTGAAAATTCTCTATTCCACACTACATAATTCTTTTGGTGTCTTAACTAATCTCGACTGTCGATGAGAATTTCATGTTCACAAATCGATGATTGAAATTTAATGAGGCGCAGAGGGTGGAGAACCCATGTGCCCACTATATATATATATAATGTGGTCATATACAAGCAATATAAACAGGATCGACAGCGTCTCATTGCCGATAAAAATGAGATTTTTTTTTGTATTTTGATATCGCTATAACATCGACTGCACGATTGTTAAAGGAACACCAGTGGATTCTACACGACCGACTTCCCTGACCAGCCACCGACGTTCTTCAATTTCACGGCGGACGATCTTCCAGTCAACACGACAGAGCCGATCCAGGGGACCAAAGTGAAGGTGCTGAACTATGGCGAAGAGGTGGAGATGGTGTTTCAAGGGACCAACATTCCGAACGCCTCGATAGCTCACCCGATGCACCTGCACGGCTACACCTTCTACGTGGTCGGGGTCGGGGGAGGAAACTACGACACAGAGACCGACCCGGAGACGTTCAACCTGATCGACCCATCTCGGCTGAACACTATTTCGATCCCGAGGAACGGATGGGTTGCCGTCAGATTCAAAGCAACTAATCCCGGTACGCACGATCGCAAGTAGATGGTAATCTAATCTTATCAATATCCGGGTGATTGATCATCCCTCTCTCCTCCTCCTCCTCCTTTTCTCCCTCTAGGTGTCTGGTTATGGCACTGTCATCTGGAACGACATTTCACTTGGGGCATGAACACGGTCTTGATAGTGAAGGACGGCAGCACGCCGGAGACGAGCCTAAAGGCCCCTCCACCGTACATGCCCGCTTGCGAACCTGCTGCGCTCGCCCTTGAGCTACGAGGATTGAACGACCACTCAGGGACCGATGGAGACTAAGTATGTACTGCTGTGCTCGCTTTGCTGTTTGCTTGTCGAATAAAACGGCCTCCGTCCATGGACTTGGCAGGATGATCTACCAGCTTTTATGAATCATGGGCTGTAATGCGAATTCTTGCATTTGCTTTTCTTATGCTTCTGTTCTGGGGCAATCTCCACGTGCATTATCCCTTCGATTCTTCTCCTCCATAATTCAAGGTTTATTAGGGCAGGCTCTATTGTGTCCGCAAAATTAGGTGATTGGTTTCTTTCTTCTTCATCATCTTCTTTTCATTTTTTGTTTGTAATGAAACGATCCTCGAGTTACTTCGAGCCGTGCGCAATCTTTTGTTTTGGAAAGAGATTGCTGAGGCAAGTCTTAAGAATTAGAATCCAAGTCCTCTTATATGGGGAAATTTGACGATATTATTCGATTCTGTAAATTTAGATTATCTATGTAAACCATCACACAAGGAGACTAGTTGATAAGGACAAACAAATTGCAAAGAATGTCCCTACCTCCATGACTAAAGAGAAAGACTTGAAAGATAAGGAGGTGGCTAGCTATGATTATGAAATTTCATCGTGGATCTGATGACGTATATTTTAATGTCAAATAGGAGATACTGTCTTATTTTGTGACATTAATATGATATTTGAAGGGGGGAAAAGAAAAGATGAGTTTACTTTGTCAAATTGAATCATTAGTTTGATAAAATTTGAGCTGCGCTTGAAAGAATTGAACATATTACATTAAAATTTGCACTTCCATCCGTGTTCTGGTCATTGATGTCTTCGCCTTTTACCCTGCACTTGTGTCTGAGAAGAAACTGAATATAGAACAAGATCTGTATATGAAAGAGATTTAGATCTTGAACAATCAATGAAAAATACCTCAGCTCAAATGTATTTCTTCTTTAGAACTTCTAGTTCATGCTTTACAGAACTTCACCATTCTCGGAATACAGAGATGGAAGAAAAAGCTTAAGATGAATCAAGAACAAACAGAGATGAAAAAGATGAAGATAAACTCTCGCTTTCTCTACTCTCATTCTCTTGCCCTTTTATACTTGTTCAGCTATTTCTGTTACCAACTTGTTACAACAGAATAACCAACATAGAAGTATATGAGTAGTTCTTCTATCTGTGCAGCTCCTTTCATTTGCTTGATCAACTTCTATGTTTTATGTTTTGCTGTCATGGATCGCCAGCTCATCAATTCACCTGGATCGCCAGCTCACGACTCACGACCTTCCTTTTGCTCCAGCTTCTTCTGTTCCAGCCTCCTCTGTCTCAGTTACTTCATCAGGTTTGGCTCTTCTACTATCACCATTTCTTGTGTTCAGCTGTTCTTTTAATACCTGTTTAATTCCTCTAACATCCCCCCTCAAATTGGGAATGGATAGAGTACAGATTCCCAATTTGGTTCGCATATAAGAATGTGAGCTTCTTGTCGGGGTTTGGTGAAGACATCGCTAATTGGTAAGAACTTGGAATGTATTTGACTTGTAAAGATCCTGAGGATACTTTTTCCCGAACGAAGTGAAAATCTACTTCAATATGTTTAGTTCGAGCATGTAAAACAGGATTCAAAGTGAGAGAGATTGCTGACTTATTATCACAGTACAAATGAATAGGAGGAGTAAGAGAACAACCTATATCACGTAATACAAAACTGACCCAAGTAAGATCGGCAGTGGCTGATGCAAGAGCACGGTATTCTGATCTGCTCACTGTGGGCTGTTTCTTTGCTGCCTAGGATATAAGGTTGGATCCAAGATATATACAAAAACCAGTTGTTGATCTTCTGGTTTCTGCACACCCTGCCCAATCTGCATCGGAGAAACCATAGAGATGCATGGTACTGTGGGAGTGAAGGAATAAACCAAGCTTGAGAGTACCCTTTATATATCGCAAAACTCTTTTTAAGTGGTTGAAGTCTGCAATTGTGGGTTGCTGCATTCTTTGGCAGAGTATGTTGGTTGCATAAGCAATGTCTGGTTTGGTTAATGTGAGGTATTGTAGACCTCCAACTAGACTCCGGTACTCAGTGGGATTGGTCAAAGGTATAGTATCATTGATTAAAACAGGTGGTTTTAACGAAAGAGGAGTTGAAACTGGTTTGGAGTCAAGCATATGAGCTCGGGTGAGGAGGTCTAGAGCATATTTGGTTTGACATAGGAATAGATAATCTGAGGTTCGTGTAGCTTCAATGCCAAGGAAATAGTGTAAAGACCCTAGGTCCTTCATATGAAAATGAGTGCTCAGAGAAGTAATAAGTGCAGAAATCATTTGAGGGGAGCTTCCAGTGAGAATGATGTCATCTACATATAATAATAAGAGAGTAGTTGCTGTTGCGGTATGCGAATGAATAGGGAAGGATCGGTAGAGCTACGTAAAAATCCATTTTCGAGGAGGAAGCCGCTAAATCTGTCAAACCAGGCTCGAGGAGCTTGTCGAAGTCCATAAAGAGATCTTCGAAGGAGACAGACATGGTGGGGCTTTTGTGATTCTTTAAATCCTGGAGGCTGCTCCATATACACTGTTTCACTTAAGGTTCCATGTAAGAACGCATTTTTGACATCTAATTGATGAATTTTCCATTGTTTCATCATAGCAACTTATAGGATTATTCAAATTGTTGCATGCTTCACTACAGGACTGAAGGTTTCTGTGAAATCAAGACCTTCTTCTTGATGGAAGCCTTTAGCTACAAGCCTTGCTTTGAGCCTATCCAAGCTCCCATCAGGTGCGAGTATTGCCTTGAACACCCATTTGCACCCGATAATATTCATGTGATCATTTCTAGGAACTAAGTCCCAGGTTTGATTATGATATAAGGCATCCATTTCTTCTTTCATTGCTTGATACCACCCTCGGTCTGCTAAGGCAGCCTTTACTGTTTTTGGTTCGATAGGAACCTGATACTCAACTAGACATGCATATTTAGGATTTGTTTTAACAACTCCAGATCGAAGTCTAGTTTGCATAGGATGAGTTGAAGAAGTACCTTGTATCTGTTCGTTTCTAATTGATTTGTATTTGTTCGATTAGTAGTTGATGTTGAGACATTCTCTGGATTTGGTGGTATTAGTTCCTCTATGATTGGAGCTGACTGATGTAATTCAATACTACCAGAGGCATTATTAAGATCATTCTGCATCTCAGTATCAGGTATCATCTGTATTTGTGATTGACCTGCAGGATTACATGTACTGATCTCATTGTCCTGCATTACTGGAGTTGTTTGAGTGAAGCTGGTATGCTGCAGATGTTTCTTCGATATATTGTCTTGTGATTGATCCTGCTTAGTAGAGCTGGAAATAGAAGATAGTACTCCTTTTATCCACTGTTTGTATAAGTCAGACCCCTGCTGATATTCAGTATGTAGGATATGAGAAAAGGGAAAGACTTTCTCATCAAATATGACATGTCTGCTGATGTAGACTCTTCCATTTGTAGGGAAGAGACATCTGTACCCTTTATGCTTCTCACTATATCCAAGAAAGATACATGTAAGTGATCTTGGATCAAATTTATGCTTTGTGTAGTGCCTGAGACATGGATAACAAGCTGATCCAAAAACTCGAAGCTATGAATAGTCTGGTGTCTTTTTGTAGAGCTTATAATGAGGTGAATGCATATGTAGTTTTGTTGTGGGAAGAAGATTGATAATATAAACTGCTGTTTTGAATGCATCTACCCAGTATTTCAGTGGTATTTTAGCATGATACATCATTGCTAAACCCAATTCAATCACATGTCTATGTTTTCTTTCCGAGATACCATTCTGCTCTAGTGTATGAGGGCAAGAAATATGCTGCTTAATTCCACAGTTTTGTAGATGAGTTTGGAATTTACTACTAATGAACTCACCTCCTCCATCACTCTGGAAGATTTTGATCTTGTGGTTAAGCTGATTTTCTATAAGTCTTTGAAACATAATGAATATCTCATAGACTTCAGATTTTTGTCTCATCGGATATATCCAACTATACCGAGAAAAATCATCCACAAAAATGACATAGTAGGAGAATTTATGAACAGATTGAATTGGTGAAGGTCCCCATACATCACAGTGTATTCTTTCTAATGGAACATTCGAGATATGATCTAAGAAATGAAAAGATAAAGCTGAGCTTTTAGCAACTTGACAGCTGCTACATATGTTCTGAGCCTTAGAACTAAACTGAATGAGTTGCTGTTTTTGTAGAATCTTCACTGTTTTAAGACTGGTGTGAGCAAGTCTTTGATGCCAGACATCCTCTCCAACTTCCGGGTGAGTCTGTGTGAAGAAGACCTCTGCAACTTTAGGTTCCACCTGGTATAGTCCTTTGACTTTCCTTCCTAGCTTCACTGTCGTATGATTGTGATTGTCCTTCATATATACCCCATGTTTATCAAAAATAAAAGAACAGGGATAATCATCTATTAGTTTTGATACAGATAGAAGGTTCTTTTTTATTTCAAGAACTATTAACACATCATTCAGAGGTAATTTGCTATTTTCTATATTCAATACTCCATTACCAATGCATGAGATTGACAAATGAGATCCATCTCCTATCATGACAGTGTCATTACCATTATATGTACTGCAGTTTCGAATCATACCAGTTTCTGAGGTAATGTGTGTTGTAGCCCCTATATCTGGATACCATTCTGAACCATAAGGTTCTTCAATGTGAACTGCTGCCAATGCAGTTGGTATTTCATCTGCCTGGTACGAGTTATCAAACCTATACCAACATCTGAGTGCTGTATGACCTGATTTCTTACAAATCTGACATTGCAGAGGTCCATTACTCATAGGCTTTGTAATCTGTGTTTGTCTATCACCATTTGAACTTTGTGGTGGATAGGACCTAACACTTTGATATCTATGTGCAGGATTGGAATATGGTCTAAATCCTTGTCCAAAGTTAGACCAATTATCCTTGTTAACCTGACCTTGCTGAGTTGAATTCAGGTTATTCATTTTAATTTGTTGATTCCTTCCTGCTTCTGTAAAATTATTTCCGTAATCCCTTCTAATGAAAGACTGACCTCTGCCATAGTTAGCTTCTCCTCGAAAATTTTCTCTTTGATTTCTGGAATTGACTCTCTGCTGACTTGTTCCAGTTCTTCTTTGCCCATAATAGGCCAAGTTAGTATTATACTCATTCACAGAATATGTTTGCAATCGGGTTTCAAACCTTTCAAGTTGTGAAATAACCTCATCATATTCTAGCTGTGGCTTAAGGCAATACATGGTTGTCCTGAAAGTTTCATATTCAGAACCTAGCCCTTCAAGTATGCCAAACATTCTAGTTATATCATCAACAGGCTTTCCAATAGCATTTAACTGATCACAGATAGTTTTGAACTCACGAAGGTATTCACTTAGTGATCGGTTTCTTTTCTTGCAAGCTTGAAGTTTTCCTCTTAACTCAAACTCCTTTGCAACAGATTTCTGTGTAAACCTATTCAGGAGGGCTTGCCATACTTCGAGAGAGGTTTCTAAACCAATTATCAAACTTAGAATATTCTCTGATACTGCACCACTTATCCATGATGATATGAGCTGATTGGTTTTTATCCAATCCAGATGATCAGGATTCATTATTTCTCCTGTCACAGTCTGTATCATTTGAGTTGGAGGTAATGTTTCTCCATTAATGAAGCCAATCAGATCTTGGCTTTTCAGAAATCTGTTGAATTGAGCTTGCCATAACAGAAAGTTCTCTTCATTCAACTTGATTGTAACGAAATTAGCTATGTTCACATGGATAGGGAAAGGATATTTCTGCACTCTAGCTGCCATTCTTATATGCTCATAAACTTTGAAGAATCGAAGAAACAATCCGATAAACTTTGAAGGTAAACTACCTAAAAATCACCAGAATCTATATACTATCTTGCAGTAAGAACAAGTCAGATCTATTATTCCCAGGCGATCAGCTCTGATACCATGAGAAGAAACTGAATATAGAACAAGATCTGTATATGAAAGAGATTTAGATCTTGAACAATCAATGAAAAATACCTCAGCTCAAATGTATTTCTTCTTTAGAACTTCTCGTTCATGCTTTACAGAACTTCACCATTCTCGGAATACGAGATGGAAGAAAAAGCTTAAGATGAATCAAGAACAAACAGAGATGAAAAAGATGAAGATAAACTCTCGCTTTCTCTACTCTCATTCTCTTGCCCTTTTATACTTGTTCAGCTATTTCTGTTACCAACTTGTTACAACAGAATAACCAACATAGAAGTATATGAGTAGTTCTTCTATCTGTGCAGCTCCTTTCATTTGCTTGATCAACTTCTATGTTTTATGTTTTGCTGTCATGGATCGCCAGCTCATCAATTCACCTGGATCGCCAGCTCACGACTCACGACCTTCCTTTTGCTCCAGCTTCTTCTGTTCCAGCCTCCTCTGTCTCAGTTACTTCATCAGGTTTGGCTCTTCTACTATCACCATTTCCTGTGTTCAGCTGTTCTTTTAATATCTGTTTAATTCCTCTAACATGGTCTGTGTGGTTGAAATGCATGTGTGTTAAATATATATATATATATATAGGACATGGAAGGCTTCTACGCTGTTGCCCTCTAGGAGCATATATTTTGACATTTTGACTTCAGATTGCGGGATGAAATTGATGACTTTCATAATATGGTTTATTTTTTCACATCACATCTCTCTCTCTCTCTCTCTCTCTCTCTCTCTCTGGCTCTGGATTCCCCTGATTCATCTACAGCAATTCAGATCACCCCATAATGAACGACACCATCAGATTCCACACTCGAGTCGCAGCCACTCTGATTCAAGTCGTTGCTTTCCCGTCCTTATCCATGTCTGGATCAGATTTATCTGTGGCCGGGCCATCTCCGGCTCATGCCGCCATCTCCGCTGAACCATCGTCAGGCCTGTTTCATTTCCGAGACAAATTTCAATTCATTCCAGGATATGTGCTGTCGATTCTTGCTTCGTTCTGTTCGCTCCCACTTCACCGCCGTCTTTCAGATTCCATTGTTTCTGCCCATCCACGCCGCGCGCAAATGGGGATGCCCGGTGGTGTTAACTGTTTACAAGAGCTTTATCCGATTGCCAAGGCTAAGGTCGGATGGATCATCATCATCATCTGGATACGATCCGCCGATTCGAAGGATGAGATTCTTCAGTCCCACTCTCGGCACTCTCGCCGGTCCGGCGTCACTTCATCAACTGCGACAGCCGAGGCCAATCTGAGTCTGTCATCATCATCCGAGACGATACGCCGAGCGTGAAGATTGGCGGCGGCGAGCATGAAGAGAAAAAACAAACGAGAATGAAAAAGGAGCGAAGCGGGGGATGGAGATGATTCGGATGCTGTGTGGGAAAACGGCGCAAACGGGAGAAACCTGGGGTTGTTCTGGATGAGAAAGGAATTGAGTTTGATAAATATATATATAAGGAAAAAAAAAGAACCCACCGTCATTTTCGAAAAAAGCCGGTGAAAAACTCCAAATTGTATTCATATTTATCCTAAATTTTTCCTTATGACATAAAAAACCCTAAGTTTGTACCAATATGACATTCACCTTCTATTAAGATTTCATTTGATAATTTTATATTTTTTTCTTTTGAAGTTGTTCTTATTTCATTTGATGGCAGCACCGTTTATTTTCCATCATCCATATAAGCAAATTTTTTAACCATACTTATTGATAGAGGGTAAATAGGTTTAAAAAAATTAAGGTAAATGTAAATTTGCAATTTTGATGGTTTTTCTCCCTTTTTTCTTGGCTTCATTAATAATTAGTCACAACTCATGATTGAGAATATGTGGATCTCTCTCATGAAAGCAAGTCCATTTGCTTCTCGCTTATTGGCCACCGCTAGGCTCCCATCGCCCTTTCCCTCCTCGATGTCCTTGGTAGTGATTATGTTAGTTGTTCTTGTCCCTTTTAGTATTAGAAAAGCGCTTTCGTCTCTAGATTGCTCGGATGTTGAATTTGTGGCTTGAAATTTGCTTTCATAGATCATGCAAATCTGTCGCCTATGACTCGTTCTTATTTGAATGAACGGTGTTTTGATGTCATTTGTGAAATGAAAATTCCACTTCTATCCCTCGCAACTTCAATTCCATAGAAATATTTTTAATTTTCACATGTCTTTTGACTTCATATTTCTATTTAAAATTCTTCTTATTGGAAAATTGACCCAATATCATTTTCGGCTAATGGTGTACGATGACGAATGGCGTCGGAAATGAGGGATTCCAAGATTTCAAGTGATCTTCAGCTGGGAATGGGTCGGGGCTTTATTGGCATGTAGGGTGGGCTATAGAGGGGTTGCAGCCGATTAGGCTTGATGGACTTAAAGACGAAATTTCATCTTGTCAGAGCTATGTGGATTGGGCCACGAACCAGAAAAGCCCCCCTTTTGAACACCCATCATTTTCTAAACGTTTTTTTTTTTTTTTTCTAATTGGTTTAGTATTTGTTTGTTTATCTATTCTTTTTCGCTTGTTTTGTTGGTTTTGCTATTTTCTATTTTTTACCTTCATAGAGACCGACACTTGAATTGTTGATAAAAATTAAGTGTCGACAACATATGTGATAATACTAAAATTAGTGCTATGGGAAGCCCAATACTTTTGTGAATTGGTTGGTTAACAAGTGCATTCTGCATTAACTAACACATTCCCCGAAAATATTTTCTGCAAAATCAAAAATCATAATGAATACACTAGCCAATTTTTTTGGTGACATGCAAAGAAGGTTTCTTGATGATTATGAACTTTGTAACTTATCCTGCGTTGCTTGCTCATTTGCACTCCCTTTGTTTATCGGAATATTTCAGGGATGGGATTCTCTTTGGAATCCCTCAAATGGGCTGGAAGCTGTTTCGTGGTGAAATCTCTATTGCAAGGACATGAATGTCTTAATATATGGGATTTTGGATCCCCCTATACACAGTTGGTTCTAGAAGTTGTCTTGCCTGCCATGAGAATATCAAGCATTAACACTTTTTGCGAGCATTTGGACCACTGACCCACTAGAAATTCGGAAGACAACAAGAGAATTGGATAAAAACAAAATGAAACAGATATCAACGGACAAAGTCAGAACGTATCGAAATTAATTCTAGAGTCAAATCGAAGATGAAAATGACTCAGTGGTAAGCACGACTATCGATCAACAAACATCATCATCGTCTGAATGTCATGAGGAACTGGCTGTTTGTAAAAATTTCTTATGGCATGATCTTCCTTCCTCCACCTAATGTTTCAAAATTGTCTCACTCTCTATTTCTCTCTAGCGCAATTCATCGAAAACCTTAGCTCAGAGGAGTGCAGCACGTTCTATCTTCGGCCAAGCATCGTTTTCTCTTTGTTCATCTTCCATTTTTCACCAAGTCTTCCCCCATTAGGGTCGTTTCATATTTGATTCAACTTCCAAGTCAAATTTCGATTCGTTCCAAATACGTGCCATCGATTCTTGCCTTGTAATGTTCTCTCCCACTTCATTGCCACCTTTCAGATTCCAACGCCGTCACTCGCATCCTTTGTTTCGGGGATGTCAGGGTGGTTGTTTGACAAGAGCTTTATACAATCGCCAAGCTAAGGTCGGACAGATCATCATCATCTGGACAGGATCCACCTATTTGAAGGATGAGATTTTTCAATTCCACTCTTGGATTTCCCGCCGGTCCAAGAAGCCCCCCAAAGGAAGACTTGCTCAAAAGATGGAATTCATTGAGAGAAAGATTCATCCAATATCTCGCGATCATTTCCTTTTACTTTTTTCTTATTCTTGAAAGAGCTATAAAAAACTCAAAGTAGATTTATTGGGATATATTTATAGTGAAATTTTATTTGTGATGTTGAAATCTTAGAATTAAATTTTCTAAATTTGTATTATTCTTCATCAGACAATTTTGCACCAAAAAATTAGGTCGTTTAGAATGTCTATCTTCTTGCCATCTACCAGCTGCCATCGAACCACCACTAGGGTCCCATCACCCTATCCCTCCTAAATGTCCTCGGCGTGGAGCCTGGCCTAGGGTAGCATTCCTAGTCCTTGTAGGAGTGGGATTATTTTTAATTGATACACATGATTGGATGAGATAAACCACACCTTCCAATGTCATGCTTAACTATTCCCGAACACCTTCATGAAATTCTCTCGCGTTGAACTTGTTCCCCTCGCTGCGCTCTCCACTCGGCGTATCTTGCAATTCCCCATTGGCTTCCGTGCGCACCTCCAGTCTTCGGAGAGGGCAGGGAAAAGAAGAAGGGAACGCCTACTTGGTGGATAAGATGGGCTGGAGCCGATTTATATAATTAGTGCATTATTTATTTATTTATCTATTCTTTTTTCGCCCTTCTTTTCTTTTGGGTTTTTTCTCACTATTTTTTTTTTTTTTGGATACTTTTACAACCACATAAGCTTGAATTGTTTACAAAGCTCAAGTGTCAACAACGTACATGATAACATTAAAATTAATGCTATCAAAAGCTCGACACATTCATAATTTGGTTGTTTGACAAGTGCATTTTGCATTGATTACAGCAATTCTTGGAAATATTTTTCCAATAGAGCAAAAAATGATGACAAGGGCAGAAAGAAAAGGCTCTTCCCTTTCTAAAATTAATCAAATTTTAGAGTCTAAAATTCCAATTTAAATTCTATGTTGTCATTACCAACAAAAAATTGTTAAATTAGCACTCTCCCTTCTTCTTGCGAATTCTAATATATGTGAAGCAGTTTGAATATGATAATTCTCATTTTGGAACGCAAGGTCTATCATTCTTTCAAAAGAATGAATATAAGAGAAAGCTTCTCTTGCGAGTCACAAGAGCGTAAGCAAAACATGAGATAGGTTCCCTTCGGAGCCAAAAGCAAGTAAGTCCAAATGGAAGATTGGTAGCACAAGGAAGATACTTTAACCCATTAGAGTTTGGGATTCGGGGCTTTTTCCATTGACAAAGCCCTAAATTCGAAATGGGCACTACACTGTCAATTTGTGTGGGAAATTTGAAGAGATTTGGCTTCCTGACTATTCTATGCATGGTGTTTCGATTGATTAAGTGTAAATAGATTCCTCGTTTTTTCTTCAAACAAAGGATTTTATCAGTCTTCTCTTTCCAGTGGAAAAGGTGTTAGTGATGTTAGTTTTCATTGTGTTTGTTTTATATGCATATTGTAAATCCTGCTATGAGAATGAGTAATTTGCTTTTGATGACCTAATTGTGTATTGCTTCGCATTCAGCAAAGACCTACTGCAAGGATACTTAATGTTACATGGGAAGATGATTATTGATTTATTCCAACGGTATGATCTTGAAAGTCCCATTATGATGATGTACAATTGCACAAAAATGCAATCAAGCGTTGAATACCTCTCTCACACTCATCTCTTTCGCCACAGCACCATAATTCTGCAACCCGCATCTCTGCAGCACGACTCTTCCGCAACCTCTCTCTCAACAACAGAGCATTCAAGCCTTTGGCAGTGGCTTTTCGCCTTACAATCGACCACATCTTGTGCTCTCGAACTTGAACTTGCTCTCACCGCCAGATAAAGCTCACTAATTCTCCCTCTTGAAAAAGGTATTCTTCGAAACGAAGCCCAGCTTTGTCATTCCACAAAACACCTTCCTAGCAGACTCGGTTCCCTCCTCCACATTGCAACCAATGTTTTTTAATCTGGATGAATAGCTAGTGGGAGCTCCATTCGTGGATGCAGGGAAGCGTCCGCTGTAGAGAGATTCCAATGACAGCTTCACTCCCTTTTGGTTTCGTAGAGAGAGAAGGAGACTCTTCTCTGCTCAATGCGCAACCCTGGAGTGGATATTAGATCAGAGAGAGAGAGAGAGAGAGAGAGAGAGAGAGAGAGAGAGAGAGAATCGAGACGGAGCAATCGGGAGAGAGAGACCGACGAAGGAACTGAGAATTTTTATTATTTTCTCCTCTATTTTCTTTTCTTTCATCTGTATTTTTTGTTACTTAATTGTTACTTAATTATTTATTGCCAGTAAAAATCCACGTGCCAACGAGGATGAAACTCTAAACCCGTCCTTTACTTACATATCAGTGAATCTTATGTGCCCTCATTTATTCATTAATTGTCAGCTTTTGTAATCTTAAAGCTTCGCGGCCTCTTTCCTCCTTATTGAACCAACAACGTAAGGGAGGAAAAACGCATGGAGACCCTTTATCTTTAAAAATGGACTTGCAACCTCGTCTGAAATTTAAATGAACCGATTGATCATTTAGTGAATTTGTATTACATTGAAGCTGTGATCCAACACTAGACGGGCTTAACTCTTTAATTTGAGCATAAGCGAAAAGTCATATCTATAACACATTTTGATTGTACCAACTCAATAATGCATGCTCTACAATCAAAGCATTGGGAGTCACCATAAGAAGCACCGGCATAGTAGTCTTAGGTCGCAGTGTTGGACCTTAGATTAGCTAGTACTTGATTCAAAGCTCATACCTAATCTTCCAATTCACAATACCAATCGCCAATTGCACACCTTGTATACAAACGTCGCGTCTAGGTCACTTCTCATGAGAATCGGACCCTATAGAATTCTCATGAACATAAGTGTGATTCAGTGTGATGCATACTTCTGTCATCCTATAGTCCTTTGGTCCTCCCTTTTGATTCTTATTTGGTTTACCGTAAAAAAACACCCAATTGAGTTTGGCTTATAAATAGGGTCCTTTCTGTGGTGCACTTCGTCATTCATTTTTTGTTTTTAGGCTAAGTAAATCTCACTCTTGGTCCTATATCATGTCATATAGATGTTTTTTAAATCAATGTTTGTATGAAATCTCTCTCTCTCTCTCTCTCTCTCTCTCTCTCTCTCTCTCTCTCTCTCTCTCTCTCTCTCTATATATATATATATATATATGTATGTATGTATGTATGTATGTATGCATGCATGAAAAATTTAGTCCTAAGGTGGGATCCTCTAATTTTAGAAAATAAATTCACATTATGATAAATGACCCACCGCAAATTTTTGGCCTCTTTCCCCTCCTACTTTAAACTTACGTTTCTCCCTCACGAGAAAGTACTCGGTAGTTAGAATGCACCATGTCATAGCCGGACGTGGCATTTTTGTTGAAGTCCAATAAAAAAAAATGCCACATGTCGATGATGTGGACAAAAATAAAAAAATTAGAACTCTCACTCTCTCTCTCTCTCTCTCTCTCTCTTCTCCCTCCGCCGTCCATAGCCAACTCCTCCATCTGCAGTCATCAGCAGAGTCGCCGGATCCACAACCAGGGCGACCGTCTATGGTCGAGCCACCCGCTCTGTCATCGCGCCGGCTCGCATTCGTTGCCCGTTCATGGCTGAGCCAGCAACCCGCAATAACTTGCAGCTCGTCCATTTGCTTCCCCACGCGGTCAACCAAAAGTAGAGACTTTCATGTCAATCTCACTTTGAGACCATCAATGGCGTAGCCATTGAAGCACACGACACTGGAGTGAAGGTCCATCATATTAAAAAGACTCAAGGTTGATATCTTTAAAAGGCCATCAAATATGTCTCTGTACAAATCTGGAAATGGGCGCTACTCCAAATCTGTCTAACAACTCTTTATATGATTATACGAAACCAGCAAGCGATGTCATCGCTCGTCCATGGCCATCGTTGATGTCGTTCATCCAGATCTGGAATTCTGGGCGCTCGCAAAAACATGAAAATCCAAGGTCCACGGTCGCTGGAGAAAACATGGAAATCCAAGGTCCATGGCCACCGGCGGGAGTCATCAGAGCTCATGGTGGAAACACGAGGTCTCTGGCCACCAGCGGAGTTGCCATCGCTCGCAGAGATCTGGAAATCAGAGGATCATGGCTGCGGATGGCTAGGGACAGCGTAGAACGGGGAGAGCAAAAAAAAAAAAGAACAGAGAGAGTGAGATTTTTTATTTTTTATTTATTCCACATCATCAACACGTGGCATTTTATGATGGGACCTCCAAAATGCATACCACGTCAGCGTAAGATGTGGTACATTCTAACTACTCAATACTTTCTTTATATCCATTTTTCATAATGCAATGTTGTAAACTTGAGTCATATAATCGTCACAACACTATACCACTACTATTAATATTACAACCAGGGGTGTGCCCAAAAAAAAAAAAAAAAAAAAAAAAAAAAAACACGGGCCGGAAAATCAAGGGCCAACTTTTTTTGGGCTAAAATAGTCCCAAGCCAGGCCACCATGCCTCGAAAAAATCTTTTGGTTCGGCCTAATATAAGCAATTTGGATTTTAATTAAAGCTCTCTACCCGCCCTGTTCATAAACTAGAAATAATGTCTAATTTCCCTTCTCCCAAAGCTCCGCCATCTTACCTTTTCATGAATACATTGGCCTCAACCTCTCTCATTCTCTCCTCTCATGCTCATTGAGTCATCCAATCCCCGTTAAGCAGCCACCACGGCACCGTTGAGCCCCACCACTCACTATATGCTCGCTTGTGCCATGGTCTCCCTCACGCTCCCCCACCCTCCAGCAAGTAGCAAAACAGGTCCTTACTAGCCTGTTCTGATGTCTTCATGGTTTTTGGTTTTAGGACGTGCCATCTGAATTTCTGATGGAAAGTAAAAGGAAAAACGAAGACAAAAAACAAATACACATTTTACAGATTTCGGGCTGTGCCACAATCGTATTGGGTCTGGGCCAAATGGCTTGGCTACAGTCTAGGCCAGGTCCTCGAGCTAGAATATCCCAAGCCACGTATGTTTTGACGGGCCAAAGAATTGGCAAGAGCCCACTAGGCTCGCATTTTTAACTCATTCATGAGAGGCATGCTAACTCAATATAAATTTGGATACATTACACTTGTGAATCCAAATAACTAATACAATGCTAAAAAATAGATGCGATAACATGGATGCATTAAATTACATTTGGGAGCACAAGATTTGCCAAAGTTACACTAAATGTTTCATAAAATTCATGTCATTTTTAAATTTAATATTACATACTTTTTAAAAAAATATATATTTATGCCTTTAGCTCTTTCAAGGAGAATCGATAAAGAAAATGGGATTATATATTTCCCGGATGAAATCCAGCTTAAAGGTATCCTGTGAAGCAACCTTCGCTCATCGCTTCATTCAACTAACTAGTCACGGGTCAGTCTATCGATATAAAGCATTCATCATGTAACCTTGTGGGTGTCTTACTATTTCTCGAATCCCTCATCGCTCCTTTTCTCACGTCGCTTTAATGTCTTACCATCAAACATCTCGGTCTCGGTCACAGAGCAATTAATTTGTCCTTTTTGGATTGTAATGAATATAAATATCTTCATAGGATCTCCAATCGGAAACCAATTGCGATAAAGTGTACTACACATAATTCATATTTCCACAACATCCTTATAACAATTATTTACTATTCTGACAAGAAGAGCAGGTTCGGATTCACGGATATTCTGCAGTCCCCTGCTTCTTTAGGCGCAAAGTTACATGCACGATCTCAACCATCGAATAAAAGAAAATTGATGTCAATGGTTGGATTTGGCATAGACCATTTTATCCTACCGAACTCCACTGTCCCACACCTCACGCCAAAAATAAATGAGGTGCCCCATATCATTATTGCACTGATCAGTGTGTAGGCTGTAGTTTGGATTCTCCAGCTTTATACTTTTGAAATGAAGCAATTATCGCTAAAATTGAATGCGGATCCATACTGAAGCACATTGCCTATGGAAACTGATCTTGCATCCATGTTGCAGAATTTGAAACTTCTAAGTTTTCTTCTTTCCTTTTTGCACTTCGGTTTGACTATGATGACTTATTGTCGTGGACTTGTGGCTTTAATTTTTTTTTTTATATTAGAGAATTAATTCCAAGAAGTTCCTTGAGAAGATGTGGAAAGGATCTCTAGAAATCGGTGTTTCTCAAGGCTCTAGCCTGTTCAGCCTCAACTACGGAACTAGAAATGCAAAATAATGACACAGTTTTGCCGTGGAAAGGGTAGTGGGAAATCACATAGCATTAGTCCATGTTCACATCATAATTTTTAAATATCAAGAGAACTCCTCTTGATATTATTCAATGAGAGTACTTGGGACATATTATGATGACGCACAGTTATACAAAAAGGCGATCACTAAAATAAACATAGCATGCAATTTAGGAGATCTTGTCAAAATGGACTCATGTTTAATGGGCGAATCATTATATGAGTTATTTATGTTTAGAAAATAGATCAGAAATAGGTTTAGAATGTCAAAGTCCAAAATATATGAGTATTAAATGAGATCGCAGTTTACCTAAACCTAATCAACTTTTGTGACTCTCTCTTCGCCTTTTTTGATAAAATAGTGGATTCCTCAAACTATTCCAAATTCAAAGAAGTCTAGATATGCCTCACTTCACTCTTATTAAAAATATCAAGACGACTTTGTTTTTCCTCGGTATTTTTTATTTTTATTAGTTTTATAAGTTTATATAGGATTATGCTAACATGTCTCGGCCTATTGAAATCTTCAGGTTTTGGAATCTCTAGACGCAAGAGCCAAAGCCGTCGCTGCCCTGTCACGCATTGATACACTTGTAGTCGTCCCATGCTCTACATCCTATAACAATATTGCTTAACTACCATCCATTACAAGGTAAGAGAAGAGATGATTAAAGAAAATAACTGAGCTGATCGAAGGCTATTAGGAAATCAAGAATTCGAGAAAACAATATTGTTCTACTGAACTATAAAAGTGCGCGTTATTTATCATTACTTTCGAAAATTGATTATCCCTACCTGAAGGAGCCAGTAGCAGTCAATTATCTTCAACTAAGTTTTGATATAAAAAAAAAAAAACTCAAGGATTGAAAAATAGATTTAGGGGAATAAAAGCACAAACCGCGATCACGGTGAATGTAGTCCGAAGCTTGTCTTCATTCTCCCTCTGATGGAAGTTGCACACGCTCCAAATCTTCCCCGTTTCATGCTTGCACAACCAATCCCAAAGCGCCATACTTCACAACGAAATACCATAGCCTAAGGTGCTGCCATTATAAGATCACCCTCAATTCCGTCCGTCCTCATCGCCGACCGCCACTACAAATATGGAATCCGAAGTGTCTCACTCTCCGGTACCACCGTTGTCAGATCAGATGAAAGACCAATTGGCAAAGAAGGGTTGGCCTGAAACAGTAGAATTGGAGGATTACGAGTTTCGGCAGCCTCAGCATTAAACAAGGCCGCTCGGATCTTCGCCATGAAGGTCGAACATCGACTGGAGTTTGGATCTGGGGCTTTTCCGGCCGTCGACAAAAGCCCTGAATTCGAAACGATCAAGCACTGGCATTGTCAATTTGCGGGGAATCTTTCAGCGGAAAATGCAAGCGTTGGATCAAGGTCGCCTTTTGGAGAGTCTTTCTGTGATGGAGATTAGAATCTGACGAGACAATAAAAGAGCAATTTCTCTAGTGATATCAACTCGAACCATCTGTCTCCCTTCGGATTTGAAGTGGTGATGGAAAGAAGATGGATGGAGGGAGGTGGGGGAAAGAAGAGGAGGAAACGGGGTCTGGGCTTTGCAATGGCTGAGCTCACCGCAACGGACGTTACGAAATAAGAAGAGTTTCTCTTCTCCCTTGACGACGAGAGTCTCCACTTTAGAATTATTTTTTCTTTTTTCAAATATTAATGATTAAAAGAAAATTTCTAATGGGCCCCAAAAAATTGACAAAAAATACAAAAGGTGGCACGAAATGATTTCGGCTGTACTGGGCCCGAATGAACCGCCCTTCCGCCATCCCTACTTTCCCGCACTCATCTATACACACTCGCCTGGAGACGCTGTTCCGAGAAGTGTGGCATTAAAAAAAAAAAAAAAAAAAAACAAAGCATGAATATAATGTACAAGAACTCATGTGTACTCATACGTATTCCTTTACTGTACTAGCTATTATATAGTTTTTGAACATTTTAAAATAATAGTTTTGTGATAGTTATTACATTAAGTTATTAGACTAGACAAATCATGCTTTTTTTCTTTATGAACCTCCTAAAATGTGTCATTCTCCCTCATATCACCCCCCTAGGTGCTACTCCCTGTGAGAGGTAATGCCTCACCCAAACAAATCATCTATGCAAATCCATTCTATCAAACCAGAGCCTGCGAAAGCAAGCACGGAACAAACTACTCACACTGATCATATTCACT
Organism: Eucalyptus polyanthemos subsp. polyanthemos; assembly: GCA_017140185.1. Classification (NCBI taxonomy): domain Eukaryota; kingdom Viridiplantae; phylum Streptophyta; class Magnoliopsida; order Myrtales; family Myrtaceae; genus Eucalyptus; species Eucalyptus polyanthemos. Next base: position 16,004,556 of record CM029463.1, on the reverse strand, counting down.
CCCACCCACCAAAACAACTCAACGAACCCAATATCGACTTGAATCACCACCTCCTTCCACTTCGATTTGAGAATCAAAAGGAGAAAGACAACACTTACCTTGGCTTTCCCAAGAATTATGCAACACCACACCATCAGATTGATTGTACCATTGGGCAAAGTCTTAGGCTAGATGAAACACATTACAAGGTACGAGAAAAGATGATTGAAGAATAATTGCTAAGCATCTTATGACACATTTCATAGTCACGGTGAAGCTTCTTGTCATTCTCCCTCCAATTCACCATCAAAGAAAGCTGCAAGCTCTTCAAATCTTTCGCCTTTCATGTTCATACAAACAATCCGAGTGCCATACCCCACGATAAATGCCATAGCCTAAGGTGCTGCAATTATAAGATCACCCTCAATTCTCTCTTCCCTCATTGTCTACCTCTGCTACAATATGGAATTCAGTTCTGACTATGAGATGGTCAGTTATGGATGAACAATTAAAATCCACTTGATAACGTAAATGCAATGCAAAAAAGCACACCAACCTTTCCTTGGCAGATATCCTTGATCGCTCCTAGAATAGAAGCAAAGCCCGCCTTGGGTCGGTCCAAGTCAAATTTATTATCTTGGACGTGGAAACAAGTCCTCATGGGGCGCAGTATCAGCTGAAAGCGCTCCAAGCGCTATTGCATCGGGTTGCAATTCAATGCCGACTAATTCATCCCCGAGCATAGTCTCGCTGACAACAACATTGCTAGGGTCAGACAAAGTTTCACCACTGGCCGTTATCACTGCAGTTAGGTGGGCCTGAAGCAGCCAATTGGATGATTTTGAGATCTCTGCAGAGTGCAGACTATGCACGAGACAAGGCCCCTTTTTGCGTCAACAAAAGGGCCCTAACTAAGAAGATCAGGCACTGCGTTGTCAATTTCTGGGGAAATTCGAAGAGACGCACGGGGATGGCGATGCTCATGCTCTGTTTTATAATCGACAAATCTGATATCATGTTGACATGCCTGCTCTGTTTTCACTGCGTTATAACCGAGAGGATGTAGTAGATGTAGGTAAAATATGGCTTCAAATTGGGTAGAACAATGAAGTCGGATCGAGTAATCAAGTCGGACTTTGAGGCGTGATATCACTTTCTTTAAGGATTTATTTGCCCCACAAAGTTGCTAATGGTCACCGGCAAATTTCCTCCAGGATACAACAAAGTCTCAAAAATGAGAATACTAGATAGCAATTATAGTATTTCTCCAAGGTCTCTCATGGGAAACAATTAGAAACAGTGGCCGTAGTTTCTCTCGAAAGAAAAATGAAAAAAAAAATGGAAGAAGATATATGTTTCTTTGATCTCAAAACAAACGTACTTATCTTTATGTTTTGAATAGAGGCAACCCTTCAAAAGGTTGCAAAGAAAACAAAAATAAAAACAACCTTTCGTGAACAAGTACATCTCAAATGTTACGTTGAAAAGACATAAAAATTCGGAATTAAATAAATATAAATAAAAAATAATTGTAACTTTTCATGAACAGTCGCACTGTTTCAACAAGATTTTGTAGTTAATATTTTATATAAATAAATCCGAATTTTCTCAAAAAATAAAATAGTGATCGTTGGTTAATGCCAAATCTCGTCAACGTGCGCACTCACATCTTTTCGATGTGGGACAAGGCATCTCTACATTTGTTTTATAAACAAATTACCAACAATCCCCCACTTTTGTTTATAAAACAAAAACAAAAATAAAACGTTAGAAATATACAGCCAAAATTTCCGTGAGATTAATATACATACATAAAGGTCTCTTTCAAGTTAAACCTTTACTTAGTGCGAGCATCTCAAAGCTCTATCAAAGTGACAAGTAGCTTGGCTTTAAACTTGTACTTTTATATTATAGAACCGGACATACCGCACATACACTAACCTCTTGTCTCAGCGAGAAGTTCTATATTACTCCGCACTATTATGGCCTTGTGCTTGATTCTGTTTCATGAGCTCTCTAGAAAGCAACCCTAACTTTCGCAAGAAGCGGCACCACTTCTAAGCTCATATAGGTGAAGTATCTACCATGTGTTTCTGTTACTATCAACACATTACATATTTATATCATACTTCATTAAGAATTCAATTCAGCCTACAAAACATAACAGACAATATTAACTTCTCATATTAGGGCTACGTCAATATCAAACAATCACATTCAATAACTTGTTTTTACCCATTAAACATTGTAACTAGTGATGTTCTAGAAAAATGTCGGGTTACCATTATTGGTGATTTCAATTAAAGGGTTTCAGCCCCGTTTTTTATGAGGTCATTATTACCATGTCTCTTGGTGAAGACTTCATCAAAGGATCGGCAAGATTATTACTTAACCTCACATAGACAATTGTTATGGTAGACAATTGTTATGGTACCATCTTTAATCAATTGTCTCACATATTCATGTCTTAGACTAATATGTCTAGACTTACAGTTATAGGTGCTACTATAGGCTCTTGTTAAAGTAGCCTGACTATCACAATAGATAGAAATAGGAGGCATAGGACTAAGTCATAATTTGATATTTAACAACAAATCCATAGTCCATTTAGCCTCTTTCTCAAATTCTGCTAAAGCAACGATTCAAGTTTTATAGTTGAGTGAATTATGCACATTTGTTTCTTGCTCGCCCAAGAAACAACACATTCACGTAATGTGAAAATTAATCCATTAGTGGATTGTTTATCTCTCACACTTGCAATCCAACTAGCATCGGTATATCTTTCTAATATAGCCGAATTATTATAGAACAATAAGATAACCCTCCAATGTTCTATATTGGATTACTAGTATTTACTCAACTTGCATATACAAAAAGTAATATCAAGCCTAGATAATGTATCGCATACATCAAAAACCAATATCACTCACATTAAAAACTCTCCACCAGGAATCAAGTGGAGTACTCATATATTTGAAAACAAGATGTTTAAATCTATGCAACATCTTCTCCGTGTAATCACTTTAGCTCAAAGAATAACCCCCACTATTTTTAAGTTTTAACACTTAAGACAGTATCTGTTTCACCCAAATTTTCATTTTGAAAATGAAAGTCAGATACTTCTTAATCTCAATGATTCCAATCATATTAGTTCCAAAGTCCCCTTCGGACATAACCCCACTTCAAGATTATTCCAAGAGGTAATTAATCGAAATTATGCATCATCAAATTCTCATCATCAATGAAATACATACATCAAAATAGTAAATCAATGCAATTATACTCTCTTGGCTCATTTATGCTATTCCATAGAATCAAATCTATGAGGGGCAAGGACAACAAATGGAACAATCATTGAACATTGGACATAAACTGTAGAGTTTGCTCTAACATAACCAACCTAAATGGTGGTTCGACACGTGCCACAAACTCTTTCTAGTTGCTAGCATCAAAGTCCAGTTTGTTCACCTCAAAGTAAGATAGATATGGATGCATCAAAATAAATGATATCAGATAAGGGAAAACCTTTGTATCTATATATAGATAGCATTGTCAAATCGTTCATTCCTATTGATCAAATCCACAAAATTGTCATTTTTCTTTTGCAACAAATTCATCCATAAATTGATGATACCTGAATTTTGCATTTTAAAGTTTCAATTTTTCTTTCTCAATAAAGGTTAGAAACTACTATATGTAGAAGTAAAAATCCCATGGCGCAATTGATATCTCAGAGACAAACCCTTCACTTTACCCTTACTAATTGATTTATCCCCTGTACGTACACAAATTCCATCCACAACAAAGATCCTGCTATAGAGGCGCAAGAACATAAATATGTGCAGACAAATGTCTCAATAAAAGAAACATACCCAGGATGTCACCACTGGCTAATCATGCATGAAACACTCATGAACTTCAATTTGATTAGAAACAAGAACCTGCATTGGAGGAAGCTTTTCTCGTACATCTTCAAGTTTTTTTTCTTTTTCATCAAACGGTGGAACTGCGAACAGGGAACATCGGGGAGGCTTCTCTCTATCTCTTTTTTTTTTTTCGCTTTTCGTCTTTTCTCCAGCACGTTATTCACTGAGTAAAGCCCATAAGGATAAAAACAAATTCGCTGTGATGGGACGCCTCCCCATGACCCTCGAACTCTCTTCTTTTCTCTCTTTTACTTTGTCCCAGACTCTCCTTCCTGCAAACTTTCTCTCTCTCTGTCCTTCCTCCTCACGCAAGCCCACAATCTCAGCCAACTAGACCAAAGCAGGCTCGAAGTAGACCAAATTATTGTGCAATGCTCACACCAGCAACAGATTGTCTGCCAAGCATGCTCATGAGAGGCCGAGACATTGACGACATACGCCAAGACCTTAAGCCTCACCAGCACCTTCTTGCTTCCGACGATAAACTCTAATTTCATTGTTGCAAAAATAAATTCCTTAAAATTTTAGGTAAAATATGGCTTCAAATTGGGTAGAACAATGAAGTCGGATCGAGTAATCAAGTCGGACTTTGAGGCGTGGTATCACTTTCTTTAAGGATTTATTTGCCTCACAAAGTTGCTAATGGTCACCTGCAAATTTCCTCCAGGATACAACAAAGTCTCAAAAATGAGAATACTAGATAGCAATTCTAGTATTTCTCCAGAATCTCTCATGGGAAATAATTAGAAATAGTGGTTGTAGTTTCTCTCCAAAGAAAAATGAAAAAAAAATGGAAGAAGATATATGTTTCTTTGATCTCAAAACAAACATACTTATCTTTATCTTTTGAATAGAGGCAACCCTTCAAAAGGTTGCAAAGAAAAAAAAACAAAGACAACCTTTCGTGAACAAGTACGTCTCAAATGTTACGTTGAAAATACATAAAAATTCGGAATTAAATAAATAATAAATAATAAATAATTGTAACTTTTCATGAACAGTCGCCTTGTTTCAACAAGATTTTGTAGTTAATATTTTATATAAATAAATCTGAATTTTCTCAAAAAATAAAATAATGATCGTTGGTTAATGCCAAATCTCGTCCACGTGTGCACTCACATCTTTTCGATGTGGGACAAGGCATCTCTACATTTGTTTTATAAACAAATTACCAACAGTAGAGGCGATCAGTGTTCGTAACCCATGAAGCATTACCATGGGAGTTCAAAAATAGTGTACGCTATTGTAGAGTTCGAGGACACAATATTGATGGCATTTTGGCTTCAAATTGCTGGATTGGGATCGAGGACTTTAGATTTTTATGCTAGAAAAAAGCAGCATAATGTACATTTAGTTGGCCTTTTCTTCTTTGGTGTTTGCTTCTATTTATCCAGTTTCTCATCGTATATTGGTTGCCATAATATCCACTTGGCATAGTGTTACTTGCGAATTTGTAAAGAGATGACATTAAGATGAATTGGTAAATTGAGACTTTTAGGTATTTAGACAAATTGTGGCCAGGCCAGCTCGGGACTAGGGGTGCTCGATTCCCACGCAGGAACAATGAACTAGTGCATTTAGTCCTGAAACCGAACCAATATCCTAAGGAATCGTCCAAAACTGACTGGTTGGTAGGGTCCAACCAATTCTCAATTTGGACAGTTCCTTTTGGTTTGTTAGAATATTTAAATAATAAAATAAACCATGCCTTCATCTAACAACTTAAACTTTTAGAACAACAATAGTCCCACAAAATCCCACATAATATCAAAGTTGAAGATCTTGAGTTCAAATCTTACCATGCCCCATTTGCCTCCTCAATTTCCACGTTTGATACTAGGTAGAAAACCAGACCAAGCATGAGGGGATCTAAATAATAAAATAAATCATGCCTTTATATAACAGTTTAAATTTTTAGAACAGTCACCAGTAGTCTCACAAAATTTCACATGTTCACACCTACTCAGGACCTATCAACACAGTTTTGCAGCAAACATATCCAATGGCTAGCCCACGTTCATAAGAGATAAATCAAACAAGGAAACTATGTTGATGAGGACTTATTAACCCGGGGAACAGTGTGTTTAACTCGGTGAGGGTTGAACAATTGTGATTATACGGTTTGGTCATTTTAATGCAATGACCGGGAAAAGTTCAAGTTCTGAAGAGTTACAAGATAGCTTTGTATTATTCTATCACCAATTAAAGTGTATTGAAAGAAGATTGATAACTTCGGATTTTTGACTACATTCATGTGCGTCTCTTATGATTAATCCTTTATGGCCTTATAAGAATGAAAAATAGTCGAAGCGGAGAGAAATTTTATTGGATGAATGTGAATTCTATACTCCACATATTCCTATCGTGGGTGTGTCCACGTACCGCGACCATTAATACAAGAATCATTTATATAACTTGCCAATTGATAATTGATTAATACACCAATAAAATTTCAAGGCAGAGGATCTCCATTTTCATTGGACATGTCAATAGTCTTTTCATCATATTCCTATATGATTTGGGTCTGCCTATGAGATTATGCACATGTGGTCTGGTTAACATTTCTTGTGTTAGTCATACTACCTAGTATTTTCTTACTCATAGATCATTTGTTGATCAAAAATCAACTTCGTGGATTTTCCCAGGCGGGGTTTTAAAGGTATGCATCAATGAAAGAATGCAAACCGCAAGTCTTAAATATTTGGACGGATCATGGCCAGTGAAACTCCTTTATTACCCTCAAAATGGCATGAAAAAAGCTCTTTGTCGGTTGGGCCGCATTTCAAGGAGGAACTTCTCTAAAGGAAGGAGATGTTCGCGTGTTCGAGCTCGTTGGCATTGATAATATTGAACTCAAAGTCTCCTTTTTTACTATTATTATTTTCGATATACCAATTACGTAAACTTTCACATGCTAATCAGTAATTTCAGAGTCTGTGGCAGCACAGTTGAAACTAGTGATAGATATATTAATGGAAAAAGAATAGAAAATGATATCAAATTAGTGGTTAATTCGCTTCTTTTTCTCAAGGAACAATCAGGTGTATAAATAATCACATTATTGTCGCATTATCTAATGGTGGTCCATTCTTCAGATAACATATTTTTGGGGAACGTCCTTTTAAGATAAGATCGTAGATAAGCACCACTAAATTAGACCACCCAAAGATGCAGTTAATTAATCTTATGATTTATTTCTGTTACCATTAACTAATTACTAATGGGAAAAGGAGGGTGCCCGTCTAAATTTGTACCTAACTATGATTTCTATATCATTGACATGGGGTTGGGAAATTAGTATAGAACATATGATAATTACATGGTTTCATTGTTGAAAGGGTGACGGAAATTCCCGAAGCAATACTCATTGGTCATGCTCATCTCATAATTTTCAATTACAAAGGGAACTCTATTTTTCGCAAAATAATATCCAACAAGAGCGATTCGGAAATAGATTATTTGCCAATCAGTGGCAAACTATCAAACCTCGGGAGCGAATTTCTCTCAGCAAAAGCGGAAGATGTCGTGGAAGCAGAAGATATGAAGTGTAAAAAAAAAAAAATCTCTTTCTCGAGCTCCAGATAGATTTAATTTCAAGAGCAAGAGGCATTGGTGTGCTTCATTTGAAAGCTCATGTGATTGCACTTGCAGGTTGCAGCTCCTTGAAGCCCATCGTCTTTTGTCCTTGTCATAATTCCTTCAACATCATGGCTCGTCCTTGTCCTCATCCTCATCCTCGCCGGAGAGAAGACGGAGTTATTACTGAGCAGGAGACTCCTCCAAGTAGTAGCCTTCCCTTCTTCATACTCTCTGATACGCTGATTCGCTAGTTCAGTAGCTTTAATCAAATTAACAGGCTCATGAAAGTCATCGATCTTAATTAACCGGCAAATCAAAATCATTTTTTTTAGGAAGCGACTGTCCATAAATAGCTATTTTCAGTTAAGTCACTGTGCAATTGCCACTCCTCATAAGCTGATGCACCGATCATCTCTCAAAAGCATCCAAATTCACGTCCTTAACACGACCTAAGGAAGGGCTTCCACGGTTGTCCTATTCTTGCCATAACCATGAATCATGGAATTTCAAGCAAATGCATTCTTCCCGGAAACTAACATCTGCTCATTCCATATGCAAAACACGAAATCGCAGTGTTCCAAGAGCAATCATCCCTGTACGGCATGTAACTAAGGGATCCAGAGACTCACCCAGCGCTCCCATCCTCATGTATCCTTCGATCATCGTTTTCCTAGTGAAGTTATTCCTATGAGTTTCGACCCAAAAAAAAAAAAAAGTTATTACTATGAGGCATATCGTCAAACAGTCACCATGCATTATCCGTTTGACCGAACATGGTTTGCGAGCATGACGGTGCAGTTCGAGTCTTCGAGAGACTAATTACCTTCTCTTGAAAAAGCACGTAGGAACAAAGCATAAGGAGGCCTTCATAACCAACCGCAAATTAGGACAGACCATGGCAACTTAATTCTCGACGATGAGTGGCAGTGACAGAGGTGAAATCTAGAGCTGCAACAGCGAATACCGAACTGAAGAAGTGTTGGATCTCTCTCTTTCTCTCTCTCTCTCCGGCGTTTCGTCAAACGTGTGGTTACCCCAATGAGGACATAAGAACAGAGCAACCGCGCGGGACAGAGGTTGACCTTTATGGTCGAAGAAGAGATTCAAACTTCTCAATCAGAACAAACGGCGACGAGGATGCATTGATGAAGAAAACCCAGCAACGGATAGTCGGGATGACGACGAGACCATCGCAACGCCCAGGCGCCAAGTCACACAATAGGATCAGAACACGAGATTTCTGCCACCGCCATCACTTCGGAACCTCTGGTAAGCTTCTCAGGCTCGTAATCTTGAAACCATTTTGCTTCGTCGATTCCTTGAATCCACTGAATGATGACGACGCTAGGTAACCATGGAAATCCAGCGATGGAATCGCCCGAGATACTCAGATGCGACGCGAAAAGGATCCAAGATGCAACCAAGGATTAGTCACGTGGGCTGTGAAGATAGATCATCCCATAATCTGTTACAGTAAATTTCCAGTAACGGGTTTTTCTTTTTACATGGTAAAAAAGTGGTTCGTATTAGCTAATAAAATTAGGCAAGTGGATAAATGAATTCTAACATGACTAACCCATTGCTAATTGATTGGCCATTGACGTGGCAATTAAGCACCGACCAAAAAAAAAAAAAAAAAATGTGGCAATTAAGCAAATCCTCTGTCATATGACAAAGATGACAAATAGGTAAATACATAATTTTCTCACAATTTGCCACCTCAGCATAACAACCTAAAACACACCATCCTCTAAGCATATCCCATTTCCGTTCTTTTTTCTCATCCAAATATGTGAAACTGTCGTTTCATTCCTTTTTTTCTTTTTTTTTTTTTAATTTCAAGTTTCAAAATTGTATCTAACGTTGGAAATGATTCCTCCATCCACCATCTAGTTTCCATCCTCATAAAATTTAAAATCTTGGAATCTTAATCCACAAAGTTCATTTTTTGTCCAAGATTTTCTAGCACTGATACTACAAAGATGATGCTAGATAGTAGGAATTCGGTTCTACTCAATTAGATTTTCTCTCTCTACTTGCTTTTCTAGTTAAACTTGTGGAAATTGCACGAGTTGCATCTGCTTTGCTGTGTTTAAGCACATTGGATGGATATTGATCTCATTGGTAAATCTGAAAGAACTCTTTCTTTCCTACATCTTACGGGCCTGCATATGTAGACGTGCCATTTAGTATTCTATTTAAATAGAAGCTGGACTTCCGTCGGAAAGGTGGATCTTAGGGATTGTAACGGTGTTTCTCCATTACTTGTAAAGGTTGTAATGGTTGTGGTTTCCCAAATTGTACGAATATTTTAAATTGTTGAGACAACTGAAGTGACTTTGCAATTAGCATTTCTTGTGTTGGTCATCATTTGTTGATCAAGAATAAACTCTGCAGACTGTCCCTGGCGATTTTGAATGGAACGCATCAAGGGAAGCATGCCGATCGTGGCTCGTAAATATTCGGACTGATCATAGCAAGCGAAGCTCCTGTACTACCCCACAACGTGGCTCGAGAAAGGTCTTTGCCTGTCAAGCTGCATCTCAGAGAGGAACAACTCTAAAGGAAGGAGATGTCTTGTGTTTTCGATCTTGTTAGCATTGATACTATTGAACTTGAAGTATCCATTTTCAAAAGGAATGTCAAGACTTAGGCGTAAACTTTGGTATGCCTACAGAAAATTCTATTCTTCGCTATATTTTGTTTTGTTAATCAGGTCAAAGAAAGCAAAACTCTCTGCTGCAAGTAATTGAATGGTGATGTATTTCCTGATGATTTTCGGAAAGGGGTGGACGTTACAACTGGACATTGCATCTTCCAAAAAACCAGGTACGTGTGTGACTAATTTCCAACCTCTTTGCACATTGCATGTTCATTCAACAAATAAAAGGTCATAAGCAATCCTTATCTAACGCCAATATGTAGAGTTGATCAATAACAAATACTTTAGCATATTACTTGAACTTGAATTAAGGAAAACTCTCGCAAGCCATCGATTACATGAGGAAGTTTAGATAAGATGGTTAATCTTCACCTTTTCTCCTCACAAAATGGATGAATGACATCAATAGAACAATAATGAATCTTAGACTAATTTTAAAACTGGATCGCCATAAAATTTCCATAACTCATCGTCAGCAGGTATCCCAATGTTCTTTACCTTAGAGCATTTAAAATTAAGTAATAGCACCATCTGTCAGTGAACTTGCTTGTGACCCCCCGTGTAATCATTAGCAGTCGAACTACTTAGCAGGTTCTATGAGTCAGAGACAGCTGGATCAAAAGAAACAGGGCTGCTCGCCTTGCTGTTTTTGCTGATGAGATTGCTGAAGAGTCCATTGTCTGCTCCATAGATGTGCCCATCTTGGAGCGTTTTGTCTCCAAGCATCTCTTGTTCTCCTCAGGTTCTATGAGTCAGACACAGCTGGATCGAAAGAAACAGGGCTGCTCGCCTTGCTGTTTTTGCTGATGAGATTGCTGAAGAGGCCATCGTCCGCTCCATAGATGTGCCCATCTTGGAGCGATTTGTCTCCAAGCATCTCTTGTTCTCCTTTGTTGCGGGAGTTACTAGAGGGATTCTCTCAACAATAATCAAGCCATAATCTTTAAGACCAATGTACTTCATCTGCTTCATAGTTCTGACTCCCAGGTCACGCAACATTTGCAGTATCAGTCAATATGTTAAGAACTAATACAAATGCTATAAAATGATTAACGATGGAGTGGTTCTTTTGAGTAATTTAGATCACGTCTTCCTAAGAGGAGAACTTGAAGCTCTGCTTTAGTCATCAGCTTCGTCTAGTAGTCCTATAAAATGTTTTACGATCTCTGAAACACTTGCCTCTCACATTAGTATAGTTTCTGACTTAAGGAAAAAATACCCGAGCACCAATTCCATACTCTCTGTAGTCAGTGGGCAAACCAAGCTCCACATTTGCTTCCATGGTATCACGCCTATCGTCCTGAGTGTTATAAGCGCGTAATATGTGCCTTAAACCTTTTCCTCTTCCTTCGTGCCCTTGGAGGTAGACCAACATGCCCCTACCACCGCTTCTATATATTACATGACAAGTGCAAGCTGGTTGCCACAGTGGCAACTAGCAGATCCAGATGTCTCCTGGGATGCATCCCAAGTGTACCCTAACAAGGACATCCCAATCATCTCCAATGTTGCCCTGTTCAGATGATCAAGAAAGTATGAATCACGCGATGGGAAATATTGCTATCTGTAAGAGGACTTAAAATAGGGAAAACTAAGGTACTGCTTTTAATCAAAATCACGGCAGTCCAATATCAATTGCAGACATATACAGGAACTATAAGAAGGAATTATTGTTCCCAGCAGTTCACTAATATCCTAAAAATCATTTCTCCTAATGTTAATTTTCCTGTCCACAACATTGTTATCCAAGTAAGATAAATTTGGTACTCCAAATTATGATTGGCACATGATTAGACTTTTTTTTACAAGCTTCAAAATACATTTGGGGTTCCACCCAAAAGGTACCATCAATTTTTCAGTGGTGTGATTATTCAACTCTAGAGCTTGACAACTTGTTCTACTAAGAGCACTGTCAAACAAAATCATGCGATGGAAGTACTTAAGATGAAGTGCAAATTGAAGTTAAGTTGAAAAATTGGATAGATACAAACAAGATCTTCAAAGTTTACAATTAATCCATTCAAAACTCTCTGTTTATCAGTTTCTGAATTCTTAAAACAGTTTTAGCAATTAACTCATAATTTATCCCAACTTGACCATTGCAATTTGCTCGATTCCATCAATATTGACCTTTAGCAATGGGCTGTAAAAGGCCCCACATTGTTGGTAATCTTGCAGCAGCAGCATGTTCAACTCATTTATCTTTTTTCCAGCGGTACCGTAAATTTATGCGTCTAATGAGCAGTGAAACTTTCTTAATCACGCAGTATAAGAAGCTTCTCAATATACAAGTCAGACAATCTAGATGTTTTATCCCTATTTCCTGGTGATACTGTCGAGAATGCACTTCAAACTCTGCCTCAGTTAGCGTCAACTGACATTCACGCATGAGTTTTGAAAGAGGTAAATACAAGAAAATGTACATAAAAATAACTGCAGTTACAAGATCATTGACATAATTTGGCAAGAATCCTGGCCATTTATAACCATATACTAATCTAACGACACCACACATAAAAAATTAAGAGAAACAAATCTTCCGAACCCAAAATCATTGATCCGCATGGTGTTGACGAGCGGAATAACCAACACAAGCTTAAAGCATAAACTAAAGTTGAGACATGAATAAACCAAAATAGCTTATGCTTCTCTCCTACTTGCTAAGTAAAACAATAGCCCAACAGCCACCCATGAGAGACTCTTTTTTCCCACATCACCCAGGGTTCTGAGTTTTCTACTCTTCATTTATCCACTCCCAAAAAGGGGTGATGCCACTGTGACAACATCTTGGCCAAAAAAGCCAACACTTAAGAAGTGAAAGTTGCAGCTGAAATTGGATTCAATTGGGGACTACATGTCCTTAAAAAGTACTTGCATTGGATTTCTGGGAAGAGAATACATACCTGATTAGATCAGCAATAAATACAATCTTCAAGTTCTCTTGCTATGCAAGTTCACGAAACTTTAGGTAATCTTGCCATGGAGCCATCATCATCCACTAACTCACAAAGAACTGCCACAGGCACCAATCCAGCTAATACAGTAAGGTCGACAGAAGCCTCTGTATGCCCAGCACTTTTCAGGACACCGCCCTCCCTGTACTTCAATGGGAAAACATGTCCTGGCCTATTGAAATCTTCAGGTTTTGGAATCTCTAGACGCAAGAGCCAAAGCTGTCGCTGCCCTGTCACGCATTGATACGCCTGCAGTCGTCCCATGCTCTGCATCCTATAACAATATTGCTTAACTACCATCCATTACAAGGCAAGAGAAGAGATGATTAAAGAAAATAACTAAAGCTTATCGAAGGCTATTAGGAAATCAAGAATTCGAGAAAACAATATTGTTCTGCTGAACTATAAAAGTGGGCGTTATCTATGATTACTTTCGAAAATTGATTATCCTTACCTGAAGGAACCAGTACCAGTCAATTATCATCAACTAAGTTTTGATTAAAAGAACTCCAGGATTGAAAAATAGATTTAGGGGAATAAAAGCACATACCGCGATCACGGTGAATGCAGTTCGAAGCTTGTCTTCCTTCTCCCTCTGATGCACCGTCAGAGGAAGTTGCAAACGCTCCAAATCTTCCCCCTTTCATGCTCGCACAAACAATCCCAAAGCGCCATACTTCACAACGAAATGCCATAAGCCTAAGGTGCTGCCATTATAAGATCACCCTCAATTCCGTCCGTCCTCATCGCCGACCGCCACTACAAATCTGGAATCCGAAGCGTCTCACTCTCCGGTACCACCGCAGTCAGATCAGACGAATGACCAATTCGCGAAGAAGGGTCGGCCGGAAGCAGCAAAATTGGAGGATTACGAGTTTCGGCAGCCTCGGCATGAAACAAGACCGCTCGGATCTTCGCCATGAAGGTCGAACACCGACTGGAGTTTGGATTTGGGGCTTTTCCGGCCGTCGACAAAAGCCCTAAATTCGAAACGATCGGGCACTGGCATTGTCAATCTGTGGGGAATCTTTCAGCAGAAAATGAAAGCATTTGATGAAGGTCGCTTTTTGGAGAGTCTTTATCCGATGGAGATTAGAATATGAGGAGACAATAAAAGAGCGATTCTCCAGTGATATCAACTTGGACCATCTTTCTCCCTTCAGATTTGAAGTGGTGATGGAAAGAAGATGGAGGGAGGGAGGTGGGGGGAAGAAGAGGAGGAAACGGGGTCTAGGCTTTGCGATGGCTGAGCTCACCGCAACGGACATTACAAAATAAGAAGAGTCTCCACTTTAGAATTTTTTTTTTTTTCAAAGATTAATGATTAAAAGAAAATTTCTACTGGGCCCCAGAAAATTAACACAAAAATACAAAAGGATGTGGCACAAAATGATCTTGGCCGTACTGGGCCCGACTGAACCGCCCTGCCGCCATCCCTACTTTCCTGCGCTCATCTATACACTCGCCTGGAGGCGCAGCCCCGAGAAGACGAGGCATTTTTTTTTAAAAAAAAGGCATGAATATAATGTACAATAACTCGTGTGTACTCATACGTATTCCTTTACTGTACTAGCTATTATATAGTTTTTGAAAATTTTAAAATAATAGTCTCGTGATAGTTATTACATTAAGTTATTAGACTAAACAAATCAACCATATTTAGATATACACATGTTTAAACAATAAATATAAATTTAATCATTAAATTCTCAATCAATTTATAGTTATCCTCGCCAAGATGATGGCAACACCAAAATTTCTCCCTTGTCCTTTTCTGTGAACCTTCTAAAAAGCGTCATCCTCCCTCTTATCACCCCCGTAGGTGTTACTCCCTCATGAGAGGCAATGCCTCGCCCAAACAAATTAGTCATGCAAATCCATTCTATCAAACCAGAGCCTGCGAAAGCAAGCATGAAACAAACTACTTACACTGATCATATTCACTCCCACCCACCAAAACAACCGAACGAACCCAAAATCGACTCGAATCAGCACCTTCTTCCACTTCGATTCGAGAATCAAAAGGCGAGAGAAGACACTTACCTTGGCTTTCCTAGGGATTATGCAACACCACACCATCAAATTGATTGTACCATCAGGCAAAGTCTCTAACTTTGTGATGAAACCCATCACAAGGTACGAGAAAAGATGATTGAAGAATAATTACTAAACATCTTATGACACATACCACAGTCACAATGAAGCTTCTCATCATTCTCCCTCTGATTCACCATCAAAGGAAGTTGCGAGCTCTTCAAATCTTTCGCCTTTCATGTTCACACAAACAATCCCAGTGCCATACCCTACAATAAATGCCATAGCCTAAGGTGCTGCGAATATAAGATCATCCTCAATTCTCTCTTTCCTCATCGTCTACCTCCGCTACAATTTGGAATTCACTTCCAACTATGACATGGTCAATTATGGATGAACAATTAAAATGCACTTGATAATGTAAATGTAATGCAAAAAGCACACCAACCTTCCTTGGCGAATATCCTTGATCGCTCCTAGAATAGAAGCAAAGCCTACCTTGGGTAGGTCCAAGTCAAATTTATTATCTTGGATGTGGAAACAAGTCCTCATGGGGTGTAGTATCAGCTGAAAGCACTCCAAGCGCTATTGCATCGGGTTGCAATTCAGTGCCGACTAATTCATCCCCGAGCATGAGTCTCGCTGACAGCAACATTGCCAAGGTAAGACAAGTTTCACCACCGGCCGTTATCACCGCAGTTAGGTGGGCCTGAAGCAGCCAATTGGATGATTTTGGGATTTCTGCAGACTCTGCATGAGACAAGGCCTCTTTTTGCGTCAACAAAGGGCCCTAACTAAGAAGATCAGGCACTGCATTGTCAATTTCTGGGGAAATTCGAAGAGACGGACGTGGATGGCGATGCTCATGCTCTGTTTTCATCGACAAATTTGATATCATGTTGACGTGCCTGCTCTGCTTTCATTGCATTATAACGGAGAGGATGTAGTAGAGGGGATCAGCGTTCGTAACCCATGAAGCGTTATCATGGGAGTTCAAAAATAGTGTACGCTATTGTAGAGTTCGAGGACACAATATTGATGATATTTTGGCTTCAAATTGCTGGATTGGGATTGAGGACTTTAGATTTTTATGCTAGAAAAAAGCAGCATAAATGTACATTTAGTTGGCCTTTCTTCTTTGGTGTTTGCTTTTATTTATCCAGTTTCTCATTGTATATTGGTTGCCATAATATCCACTTGGCATAGTGTTACCTGCAAATTCGTAAAGAGATGACATCCAAATGAACTGGTAAATTGTGACTTTTAGGTATTTAGATAAATTGTGGCTAGGCCAGCTCAGGACTAGGGGTGCTCGATTCCCACCCAGGAATAGTGAACTAGCGCATCTAGTCCTGAAACAGGACCAATATCCCAGGGAATCGTCCAAAACCAACTAGTTGGTAGGGTCCAACCAGTTCCCGGCTCGGACAGTTCCTTTTGCTTTGTTAGAATATTAAATAATAAAATAAATCACGCCTTCATCTAACAACTTATATGAAGAGTATTCCTCTTGAACTAAGCTACTATCAGACTCCCCATCACTTTGATCCTTTGCAGTTCATGGAGGTTGCCATAGTAATCTTGAGACTTTTCCTCTGGCCTACTAATCTATCCCCTTGTAAATCAATTTGTGACTGCATATTTGGTGAAATCACGCTAATGGTTAAGATTATGATGTAACAGCTATCACGATTATAACGTAACTGAGCTATAAACCTGTTGCGCTGATTGAAAGAGAGAAAGAGGAGCAGTGGTGATAGGCGAAGCGATGGTGGTGTGGAGGTTAGGGAAGCGCAAAACACACGGAGGGAGGCCACGCCTTTGCTGTTCCCATCAATCAGATTTAACTAAGTTAACCACAATTCTGCTGGTAAGTACCTCATATTCATGTTGATTTAGAAGAAAACCGAAAGGGTCGCTTTATTCTGCTTGCAATGCTGATACGGAATTTAATTAGTCAAAATAGTTTGTTTCCCATATACTTTAAATAGTAAGTCAATCAAAGAAACATTAATGCCAGTGTCTTTAAAATTATAAATTTTCTATATCCCCATTATATAGCGGAGATCAAACAATCACGATACCGTTCTGCACGCTAGCTAGTATATTTGAATTGGAGAACCCATTTTTCCAGGCAATGATGCGGCCAGCTTATATAAGGAGAAGCATGGTAAGGTCTTGGCTGTTAATTCACCACTAGATCATCTCAAATTTCATTATGAATTCTAACCATATTTCTTGCCTAATATTACATTAATCTAATGATGAACAGTAGTTTCTTTATCAGATTGAATTCTGGTCACTTTATTTGGACCCGATCAGATGTATAAAAAGAATATTTCTGTGTGTGTATGTATGTAGTATTGACCCTTTTTAATTAGATGGTTGAAATGAAACGAAAGAAAGCCGGGTTATGCGCTGTATTTATCAAGTTTTAAATTTTGATTGGTACATATTCAAGGTGACCGTCATACATGTCTTCATTAGCAATTACTAAGCCATGAACCTTCATCTTGTGTGCTTCTCTCATGAGCGCCTGCGCGTATAAATGACTTTGGTCTTCATCATACATGGCAGAGTGTTCCTTATGGATTCATCAACTAAGACATTATGGAAGGAATACAAGCAAACTGTGACTTTCAGGCACATGGACAGATCGTAGCCGGTGGAGTTCAGGATCTACCGACATGTCCCATTGGGGATCTTTTCTGCCGGCTGGTGTCTATCTACGAGAGAAACATGCTGCGAGTAAGAGGCATTTGCATGCTTGAGCTCCTCTGTCGTGGTTTTTCCATTTTCGAAGTCTCCATTTGCGGTGTTTAGTTCCAGAACTCATTTACGCCGACGGAGATGCACACTAGAAGTTTTTGCCTTTGGATGTATCAATGAGAAGTGCAACACTTTTATGACATTCCTTCTCTGGGGAGTATCTCTCATGTTTGATGCTTCTTAAGGTTTCACTTGCATTATGGCTCAACTTCAACCTGCTCTTCAGGAAATAATTTGACATAGTTTGATTGTGGAAGAGGGCTGCTATTACTTTGGAGCAATACTGAAATGATCCTGCTCATCTCATCTATAGTTTGAAGAACGAAGGTAGACTTCAAATACTGCCATCCTAGTCTCAAGGTCATGTTTCACTCCATTTCTAGTTAGAGGAAATCTTGCGACCACGCCTTTAATTAGTGAGTTATAAATATGGAACTCATTTATAAGCCAATTTACTTGTAAATAAATGTGAATGATATTTATATTTAATTAATTATTAATTCAATAAAACCGGCTAGAGGAAGTTTCCACCAACTAGACGGAGGATGTGGCCTATGATCTTGCAAATGGACTCTACCCGACACACGTGCGTGAAACGGTTAATGTAGAGAATCCCCGGTTCGTAGGAATCGGATAATGGAGGCTAAATTTTGATTTATATAAAGAAAAAAAATTCATATGCCTCTTTAATTTGCATCGATGTCTGGACTTTTTCCGTTTGTAGTACAGAATTGGAGCCTTTCTAGGATTTCGTTAGACCTTATAAAAATAACAGTACACAATAAGTCAGAACATAAATATTATAAAGCTTTATCATATCGTCTGCAAGAATTAAGAAGATTGCCTACGGAACAGAGGCAAGTTTCACAAACCACCTTTCTTCTCCTTCTCCTTCTCCTTCTCCTTCTCCTTCTTGAGAGACACCTGAGAAAAGGTGGAGGTGTCGAGCCGGATATGGCGACTGGTCCTCGTCTTGAGAGTCCTCACTTCTTCAAGATCATTCTCTCCGACACCCTTGAATCCGGAAAGCTCGTAAGTTCCACGTTTTCGCTGTCTGCTGCTTATGATTAAGCACTCTAAGTGTCAGCAGAGTTTCTCTCATGATTTATTATTGTCGCCCTCTTGCTGTGTACATCAATCCGGTAAACTTTCTATGCGCTTGGCTTTGAATAAACCCTTTTTTTTCAGCGAAAGGAAGACAAGCCCAAAACTGAAGAAAAAGTGTTTATTTTCAATTATTCCCAGTAAAAATCGTTTTTTTTTTCCTTTGAATTGAAGATTGGTTGGCTAAGGATGGTGTTAGACAAAGGCCTTGGGTCTCTCTCGCTCTACTCTAGTCAAATGAAGCGACCATAACCAAAACTCAATTTGCAATTGCCCCACTGACACCCTACTTGTGTGCAAACCGATCTTTCATCGCCATGTTACAGAATTCAAAATTTGCTCAGTGTTATTCCTTTTGTTCCCTGCACTTTCGGTTTAACTTCGACCAATTAGAGTCCTGGAGCTATAAATTTTGAGTTCTTTTTAATAGGGAATTCTGAAAAAATTCTTAGGAGATATGGAAAGGATCTCTTGAGCTTGGTGCTACTCAAGGCTCTGGGGAATTCAACCTGGACTATATGAATAGAAAAGGGTAACAATGGCACGGTTTGGTTGTGGAATGGGTGGCGAGAATTTTTGCAGCATTACTCCATTGGTCACGGTCACCTTATAGTTTTCAAATATGAAGGGAACTCCACTTTTTACGTGATAATACTCAATAAGAGTGCTTCGGAGATGGGTTATTTGTCGAGCAGCATGTTGAACCTCGGGAGTGGATTTATTTCACCAAAGAGAGAGGATGTCATTGAAGTTGAAGAGTCGGAGGATTTCATTCCTCATCAAAAAAGGTTGAACCACATTCACCATGTTCTCAGCTGAGTCCAAGCTGCACATCGCAAGATCTCGAAGGTGTGACTTATCTTTTCAGAAGTCATGTTTCTTCTTACATCGCTCTCTTCTTTGTTAGTGCCTCTTCAAGTACTTGAGGTCTGACCGAAAAAAAAAAAAAAAGCACTTGAGGAACTTTTCGATAAGCTTGTTTATGTTAACTGATAACATAATGATTTCGGTAATGCTTATTGTGATTAACTAGTTACTGCTTCTAAAGTGAAGCAAAGCGAATTTTTCATTTTGTGAACTCATCTAAATCTTGATCTCCATCACTGCATTAACTTCCATTCTGCGCTAAAACTTTTCATGGTGAGTAAATCAACTAATGCAACGTTCAAAGTGGCATCATCTAAACATTTCTTTCTTTCTTTCTTTTTTTTTTTTTTTTGAAGAACAGAAGGGATCGGACAGCCTACATGCAAAGCGAGCCATTCTGAGCAGGCTTTCGGTGGTCCTACCAGTACGTGACCTCTCCCTAGTCTTGAACTGGCCAGCAAATTTGACTCGGAGTATCCATTTTTCAAGGTGGTGATCCAGCCATCTTATATTAAACAAAATATAGTGGTAACATTGAGAATTCATTACTATTTTGGCTTTTTTCTTAAGCTGATTGGATTTCTGTAGGAAACTACCTACCGTTTTCCTTGAATCTGCTCTGTCCCATTTGTTTAGAAAGGCAAAGATCCTCTCTACCCCTCATGCTAGTTCTAAGAGCAGAGACTTGACATTTGACTTTTGTCCTGTAAAGACTGTTGATTGGAGTAACTAAAACTACCATATGAATCTACATTTTGCTTGCTTGCTTGAATAAGGTTCGCTTCCCCAGTCTTTCTTTACCAAGCATGGGTTGTTCAAATATGTGTGGGCAGAATGTTCCTGGTTGGTTCATAATGCAGCACATTCTGAAAATCAAGGAAATCGCAACTCTCACGCATTCAGACAGATCATGGCTGGTGAAGCTTAGGAGCTATCCACGTGGGGGAATGCTCTCTTCTGGTTGGATCGCACTTGTGAGAGGAACTCACTTGCGTGCAGGAAATGTCTGTGTGTTCGAGCTAATTGATAGGGATGATAATGTGTTCGAAGTCCACATTTTCAGCAGAGCAGGTAGAAACTTAATTTACGTTGTTTGAGTGAAACTTTAGGCTGGTTATGGCATGACATGAGTTCTATGCTGAAGATCTTTATAGTCAATTAAAGAAAAATTTGCACCAATAATGTCTCTTGAAGTCCTCATTTTAACTCCAGGCAGGAACAAACAGTCTAAATGCAGGACAATCCATTCTGAGCCAGTATTTCGTGATCCTACTCCTTCAATGCCTCTCATTACTCCTGAGCCAGCGAATTTGATTCGGAGCATCCCTTCTTCAAACTGGTAATACAACAGTCTCATTTTAAGAAAATGGTACAATCTCAAGCCTGATCCATCACTCTCATATCTCAAGTTCGATTATGATCTCTATCTAATCTTGCCTCAATATTGTGTTTTCCCTGTTTGTTTTGGTTTGTATTGGGAACCATATGCCGTGCTAGTTTTCCTGAAGTGATTGTGAGGCATCCCAATGGTGAAGCAACGCGGACTCAGGAAAAAAAGAAGAAAAAACAGTAGTAAAGACTGTAATTAAGTTGGGACTATCCATTCACTTGGATATCCTCAACAAGCTGCTCCATCACTATCTGAGTCAGAGGATGGACGGTCACTTGAATTGAGTACTAACCTAAAATGGCAATTAATGGCAGTAATTTGTTTGAGAATGCTTTCTACATTGCAGGTTAACATTGATGGCTTTCGTGAGCCTCTTAAGACTGTCAACTAAAGCTGGCCTTGTGTGCTTTCTTTCCAAGAGCGCATGCTTATGTTGTTGTCCTACTTTCGATATACATTGGTTGTTCAAACATCTCCCCATGTGCAGCACATTCCTGGTCAATTCGCCAGGTAACATATTCAAAGAAACAAGAAAGAGAGAACTCTTAGGTATTCAGATAGGTCATGGCCAATGAAGCTCTCAAGATATATGCTGGAAATCCGAGTGTTCTTCTCTGCTGGTTGGCCTGCATTTGCAAGAGAAACTCATTTGTGTGTAGGAAATGCTCGCGTGTTTGAGCTGATTGATATTGTGTTCAAAATCTCCATCTTTGGTAACGGTGGTAAGGGCCGGATTCACGTTGATTGAGGTGATCACGGGACGTGTTAATTTAGGCCGTTCACAGCATTGATATGAATCCAGGATTCCTAATTGTGCCTCCTTTATTCAGCTGGCAAATCAACGGAAAAGAAGACTCTAATTTGTTCATGATTTCTTGTTTTTTGGTGCTAGTTTCGATCCTGTGCTTCCATTTTGGCGAGAATCCCTCAGATTTGGTGCTTTTTTGAGGATTTTGGTTGTTGATCTGACCTAAAGGGTTCATATGTATTTTCTTAACATCTTTATATTAGGTGTTAAACCAAAGCTTTTTGTAAGAAAATAATAATACAGAGAAAGTAGGGGTGTGTATGGTTCGGGCGGGCGGTTCCCAACTTAGAACCGGGAATTGCACACTAAGGACCGGTTCCGAAAAATTGGAACCGGGATCCACCCATTAAATGCATGAATCCACACGAGAACCGGATCGCTGGTCCAGTCCGATTCCCAGGTGGATCCATGAAACTGATCTTGACGCGAAACAATTTTGGTTTTCAACATAGAACGACTACGTGACTTCCATAACAACACCTAGAGAGGTTGCAGAAGGATATCATGGCAGGCACTTACGATAATCGTGAGGAAATGATAGCAATTTTGGTTAAACTTGTTTTCTATCATGGCTATCAGGGATCGGAATAAAATTTTGCAGGCAGGCATTTTTTTTCTCCTAGGTGTGATGCTTTAAAAACCCTTTATGTGATGCTTAGGAACCTTTGTTTGTGATTAAGCCTAAAGATTTATTCCTTGTTGTGGACTCGTTGTCCTACATCAAAATCTCCTAGTCAAATTTTTGCCAAGTCTGTATAAGGTATATTACATAAGCTGCATGACGAGATATTTCTTCCTCATTGTCTTTTTAGTTTAACTAAGGCCAAATTGTTTTGGCTTTTTTCCAGGCATTTCATTATGGAATGATGATAAAGAAGCGATCTTGACTTAATTTTTTTAGTTATTTGATTTGGGTTTATTAATTAGTAATTTAAAATTTTTTAATATAAAAAATTAATATATTATTTTAATATAATTGGTTCGATCCGGTGGGCTGGTGGACGGATCCGCCCATGGAACTAGGAATTGGACCGGTACCCACCGGTTCCCATAAATTAGAACCGGGAATCAAACCGATTCCCTCAAGAACCACCGGTTCCAGGCGGTTCTGGTCCGGTTCTGGGTGATCTGGGCGAGTCTCAGTTCTTTTGCACACCCTAAGAGAAAGCAGTCCATGCGTTTTCTTTTTGCATATTTTCCTTTTAGCCTATATATATATGGTAAGTACATTATGTTTATATTATTTTATGGCTAAATGAAAAAAATGCATAAATAAATGTTTGGGAAAATTCTAAAAAGTGACCTGAAGTGCCATTACTTTCTCAAATAAGGGTCTAAAGTGGATGTTGTTTCAAATGATGACCTGAAATAATTATGTTTATTTCAAATAAGGGCCCGAAGTGGTTATGTCCGTTGCAAATAAAAACCTAATTTTCCAATGGTCAAGAATATTTTTGTGATTTGTTATTTTTCCCCTTTTTCCTTCCTCTTTTTTTTTTTTTTTTGGGTTCTTCTTCTTCCTCTTTGCCAGTGGTCGACCAACCACCGGCAATGCCCACAGAGGGCTAAGCGATGGTCACCCTCGCCAGCGAGGGCCACCCATGGCGACCACAAGCGAGGGACGGCATCGCCTAGGCAAGGCGACCCTCACCCAGGGGCCATTCGCGAGAACGGCCGACCCTAGGTGAGACCAATCTGGCAAGGGTGGCCTCGCCCATGGTCGACGAAATTTGGGCGACCGGTGAAGAGAAAGAAGAAGAATCAAAAGGAAAAAGAAAAAGGTAAGAAAAAAAGGAAGAAAAAGGGGGGGGGGGGGGGAATACCAAATGACAAAAATACCCTTGATTGATCGGATAATTTAGCCAGTGAGCGACCGGCGAGGTTGGGTCCTTATTTGAAATAGCCAAAACCACTTCGGACCTTTATTTAAAACAACTAAAATCACTTCGATTCCTTATTTGAAACAAAAAATCCATTTCGGATCCTTATTTGAGAAAAAAGATGGTACTTCGGGTTCCTTTTTGGAATTTTCTCTAAATGTTTTGAGAAAGTTGCAGGAGAATTACCAAAAAGTCTTAAGCCTATTGCAATCATACTAATTTTGTCTCTCTTTTTTTTTTTTTTTTTTTAACCAATTGAGTCTTAAAACTTTTATATTTGTGTCAATTTAATAGATTCGATCAATTTTAGCTAAAAATTGTTGATATGAACATGGTGGGACATCCTACATGGCTAGATTGTTGCTAACATAGACAATTTTTAATAATATTTTAATATGTTCTCAAATTTTTTTTTTCATTTTCTTTCTCTTTCTTTTTTCCCCCTTCCCTTCTCCATTGGGCAAGGGCAAGCCTTGCCAACAAGATGATAGCATGAATAAGAAGAAAAAAGAAAGAATAAATAAAAGTTAAAAAAATATTAAAATATTATTATAAATTATTTACGTTAGTATTGACCGTGTCATGTAGGATTGTCGATGGCCATAGACTAAATTGATACAAATATAAAATGTTTATGACTTTATTAGGGTAAATAAAAAAATTAAGATTAAATTGTTACAATTACAATATATTTATAGTTATTTTTCAAATAGAAGTGATCTTGAATTGAAGGACACGGCCACCACTCTATTGGAGAAGCCTTATTCAATCTATATGAATGTAACATAAAACTGCATCAGGTTTATTGACAAAATTGAGAGATTAATGTTAAGAACCTATGAACTCATTTTTAAGTGTTAACAATCTTAAGTGCTAAAATAGAAATAAAAAAATGTTTGGCAGTCACTAAATATCTATAATTTCTTTCCAAAAATAGAATTGCAATCATAATGGGTAGGGTCTAACCCTATAGTTGGCAAGATTCTAATTAGCATCAATTATTTCTTCCACTGAACAAATTAAGTAACCCTTTTTAAAGTTAATTGAATCTTTTAAGTCAACTCTATTTAGAGTTGTTTCACAAGCTTAATATAATAAAGTGCTAGATTTTTAATATCAACATTGGCTACCAAGTGGGTTGACAAGTCAAAAGTTTGGCTATGACGTGTTCTTGATTTTTTTTTTTTTTTTAAATCATCATTAGGCTATCAAGTGGGTTGACCAATCAACTCTATTTAGAAAGGTTTTGTGTTGATGGTTTACTGGTTAGGTGCCTGGTCAAGCCGTCCTTGGCCCAAGTTGAAACGGCCCATTTGTTGTCCCTACTTTTCCTAATTATGTCCTTCAGTTTAGCCCATTTTGAAGTATGGATCTAATCTAGCCAAAAATATCAAGAGATACTTAGGGTGCATTTGGTTCAGTCTTTTTAAGGGGCTTTCAACCTTCAAAACTCTTTTGAAAAATGTTGGATCATTTAGCAACAATTTTGAATTAACTTTCAAGTAAAAGCTAGCATTGGGAAGGTTGAAAACCCAATACTAGTAGAAACTAACTTTGAGCTTTCAGAATTTGATCAAATGCTGAAACTTATTTTTTTCTTCCAAAACTATCCTCACTCATTCTTCAAATTTTTGATATTGCCCTAATTACTATTTTTTTAAATGCCAAAATAATGCTAAAAAAATCAAACAGATATTTATATAAATGCTAAAAAAATTAAATATATTTTGGTCTTTATAAATATATATCTATATATATTTAGCATATATATTTGATTTTTTTAGCATTATTGTCAAAATTTATAATTAAAAAGTTGCATATATATTTTTTTCAATTTTAAACAAATAAAATTAAAAAGTTTCGATGAAGGGTTTGGTCTTTTTAAAAAAAATTATATATATGAATTTTATTTTTTAGCATTATTTTCAAATTTATACTGAAAAAGTTGCATACATTATTTTTTCAATTTTAAAAAAATAAAATTAAAAAAAATTCGATGAAGGATTTGGCCCTTTTTTTTTTTTTAATATATATGTATTTGATTTTTTTAGCATTATTGTCAAAATTTATATTTAAAAAGTTGCATACATTATTTTTTTCAATTTTAAACAAATAAAAATTAAAAAATTCTGATGAAGGGTTTGGTTTGTTTAAACAAAATTACATATATGTATTTGATTTTTTAGCATTATTTTCAAACTGATATTTAAAAAGTTTCATATATTTTTTTTTTCGATTTTAAACAAATATAAATTAAAAAATGATGAAGGATTTGGTCCTTTTTAATATATATATATATATATATATATATATATATGATTTTTTTAGCATTATTGTCAAAATTTATATTTGAAAAGTTGCATACATCATTTTTTTTTTCAATTTTAAGCAAATAAAAATTAAAAAATTCCGATGAAGGGTTTGGTCTTTTTAAAAAAATTATATATGTATTTGATTTTTTTTGGTATTTTGTCAAAATTTATATTTTAAAAGTTGCATACATTATTTTTTTCAATTTTAAACAAATAAAATTAAAAAACTAATATTAATCACCAAGGGGTTTTTCAAATGTATTTTCTACCAAACGGCATTTCTCTCAAAATTGTTTCTTAAAACATAGTTTACCAACGCTACTTGCATTTGCCTAAAGTCTTTTAGGCTAAACTATTTTACATTTTTCAAATGGATTTCCAAAATACTGAACCAAAAGTACCCTTACTCTGCCCAACAAACGAAAATGTATAATCTAATGTACAAGAACTCCTATGTACTTGTATGTATTCCTTTGTTATCTTAGATATGTTAATGTTTAATCATTGTAAAGAAAATATTTTTATACTAGCTATCACACTAAGTTTAATATTACTGGAGAAATCATAATGTTTGGGTATGCACATAATTGGACAGTACAAATAGACTTAATTGCTGGAACTCATCCACAAAACATATGCTAACCAAAAATAATTTTATACACACCACACTTGCAAATAAAAAAAAAACAAATTGATATTATATTGAAGGAAAAATCTAATATTGTTTCGAGCACACAAGATTTGTCATATATTTAGACATATTAGTTACACCAATTGTTTCGTAAATACACATTAATTCATAATTTAACACTACACAATCTCTTTATGTCTTTACCTCATCCAGGGAGAATCCACAAAGTAACTTGGACTATGTATCTTTTAATCACATGACATTTATCTCATAAGTTTCACAGCGCAACCAATTGTTGAGTTCATGAGATTTTATTGTCTGTAAATGAAAAGGATACTATGATTTTTGAGTCTATACATGGAATGATTTTATATGAAATAGAGATAGTGCAAGAGAAACTATCATTTTTATTATTATTGTAAATACAATCAAATCATAAAGTTTATTAAACAATTATAACCAAGTGGTTTAGTTAGTTTCGTCAATTATGACTATAGAACGGACCACTTTTAAATATTTTCTGAATATGTAGTGTCAATATAACGCCAAGCAGGTGCAATAGCCCAGAAACTTGTAGTAAAATTGAGAGAGAGAGAGAGAGAGAGAGAGAGAGAGAGAGAGAGAGGTGACGAGCAGTGCAACACCACAGAACGAAGGCGAGAGGTGGCTACCTTTAACCCTCGCCATCATCTTGATCAAGGCAGGAGGGGCTGCAATGTTGGCCTTGCCAAGGTTGGCTACACAGAGTTGGTTGATCGTTGTACCGCATCAGTAATAACTTGGTGCCATATCAATCTCAAATTAAATGAAAAGTATCTGGAGGAGACCACATTGAATTATGGTAGCTCAAAATAGGGGAGAAAATGAGAATTAATTAATCATTTTTAAAATAAATTTTAGAGTTGGATTGCATTGCTTGGAATATTCAATTAGTTCGTGATTACACATGGCTTAATTGCGCATTTTCTACAAATTTTATGTCAGTAATATAACTTCACTTGGTAGCGTGTTTTTTTTTTCCCGGTTCGATAGTGTGTTCATTTTTTCTTTTTCATAGAACCAATCGTGATAAAGTATACCGTGCGTGGCTTAGGTATCCACAACATCTTTTGAACATCACTATTCTGAAAAGAAGAGTAATGCACAAATTTAATAAACAGAAATTGATATAACAAGGCAATAGGCTTTTTTATGGTGCCGTGCTTGTTTGGGCGGCTAAGAAACGTGCATGATCTAAGCCGTCAGATAAAAGAAAACTGATGTCAATTGTTGAATGGCGAAAAATCTCGACCCCGGGGTCAAGATGAATTGATGTCAACTCTTGAATTTGGTATGACAATTTCGTCTTGCCAAACCCCACATCATCATCATCATCTCACTAATCATAGTGAAAAGGACACATTTGATTCTCTAGCTTTATTCTTGTGAAATGTGATGGGAGAACAATAACAACTTAAACAATATCAGATTAAAGTAACGGAATAAAATGATCTTCCTTCTTGTATAAACTTAATAGGAACTGATCGGTCCATCCAAAAATCTTCACTATCAATTAAATGGGGTGAGCAAAATTATTCTCTAGTAAATACAAGAGGTACATAGTAGTAAGGACCTCAAGAATATCATTATTGGCAATACACATAAATTTCATAAGAAATCAACGATAAATATGACCAAAAAACGCAAGTTTTGATCAACCCACAAAAACCCTGATGTAGGGAGCTTTAAACAAAAATTAAATTGTTCAAATTCAAGAAGAGTTCGTCACGAACACGTTGACAAAATTTCAGCTCAATCGGACCACGAATTAATCTCCAATATTAGCTTGATGTAAATCAGACTGATCCCAAAACCTCGGATTTTGCACTTTCTATTTTCTCTTATTACTGCGTCTCTACTAACTTCTTTGCGGCTTGATTCAGTGATGGTTGTCCTTCGAAGGAAGTTCTCAATCTCTAACTAGTTATGGCTTGATTCAGTGATGGTTGTCCTTCAAAGGAAGTTCCCCATCTCTATCTAGTTGTGTTCAATGTTCATGATGCATGTAAATCTACATGCAGTCCACATGTATATTTATGTGCAATCTACTTCTTTGATCTACATGCTGCATGGAGGAAAGGTATTCGTCCTTTCCCTTTTTCAATTGCACAAAACTTACCCCTTTCCTTTGTCAATTTCGGCATCTCCACCTTCCACAAATGCCTTGATTCTTACTTTGCTTAAGGTAGTCCAAGGTGGCAAGCAATTTTGGCCAAGTATGGTATGACTCCATGCCATTACGATTGAAGGAAAGAGAAAGACTAGGCTTCAAAAGGGCTTTCAGACCTAACGTTCACAGCCGAAATGGGCCAAGGCTTCAAGTGCATGCTAGGGCCTTATTAAAAAACCATCTAATTTGTATCACAATGACTAAAAATTCTTGTATAAATTTTGAGTCAGGTCGCATATCGATGAGGCTTATAAAATGGCGCGGTTTTATCTAAAAGTTATCTCTAATTTTCAAATGGAAGAATGTGGTTGAAGAATAAGAATGTGGGATTATCCAATTTGGATGTTTTCATTTAGTCATGACATTTTTTTTTGTTAGAAACTATTCATAACCTTTACAATAGCCATAACATTTACACAGATTAAGGAGTAATTTGATATTCTAATCTCACAATTATGGTTGGCAGAAAAAAAATCAAACAATTTCTAATTTTCCTTATGGACTGAGTTTTATCTTTCCATTTAGAGGGATGCTCTAAAGGGTTTTTTTTTTTTTTTTTTATCAACAAATGTGTGAAAATTAGGAAGATGGTCCATGAAAAGTCAAGAGTTAATTTCAACTAATGGTCAACATTATTTGCAAATTTGTGTAATAGGCTAAGTCAAGTCTAATATATATAAATATATATGTATGTGTGTGTATATAACATTGCTGTTTTATTGAGTGTTTTTTTTTTTTTTTTTTTTTTTTTTTTTTATGAATTTAGAATGTTACACTATTCTGAAATTTAAAGTGAATAGAGATAAAAAGTTTCTACTTGATTATGGCATTATAAGAAGAATATCAAACAAGGTCTAATTTACGACATGAATGAAGTCTCTATTTGGCACATAAGAAAAACTTACCAACAAAGCAATGAGTCCGAATGCAGGGTCGTGCAAAAAAGCACAAAAGTGAATACTTAGATTGTTCCTTACGCAACTCAAAGCAAAAAGCACAAATAAGGAAAAGGTAAAGCGCCTTAACATGCAGAGATCTTAGTCTAAACTTTATTTTCCATGACATACTTATTAAAATTATCATTTCCAAGAAAGTAGCCACTCATTATCACCAACATAACATGATTGAAAATGCAATAATGTGAATAGACTTTAGATAGTGGGGTGTTCCATCTCCTTTTTGAGTCCCACCTTTAATATTCTCTATTAAAAAGCTAAAGAGACGAAAGTGTTAAATATTCATAAATGGCTTAACATAAAAAGCATCACGGGCAAGAGTTTTTTGCTACAATGTGGAAATAAACCAATAGATTAATGACAAGCCAAGTTGGTATTTTCAATTTTTGCAGTTGACATCGCTTCTGTTTTGTTCTACGCCTCTTTCGTGGTGAGTTTATCATTGGCAAATTTGTGTAGTAGTCTTGTTACAGACGGGTCGTGTTCGACCTACCAAGAATGAAAAGGACAATAATTAGACTCTGAATTAATGATTTAAAGGAGGTTCTCAATCTCCTGTAATTTCTTTTTTCTCTAGATCGTCCCAATGTACTAGAATCGCTGCCTTTTCTTCCTCAAAAGTCCCAGGTATCATCAACAATTGATGGAAAATCTGGATTCGATGAAGCCCCTGCCTTTCGCGAATGCCTTGATTCTTATTTTGCTTAAGGTTGTCCGAGGTGGCAAGGAATCATGACCAAGCATGATATGATTCCATGCTTATTATGAGGAGGGGGGAGAGAGGCCGGGCTTCACCAGGGCTTTCTGACCTAACCTTCATAACCGAATTAGGCCAAGGCTTCGCATGCATCCTAGGGCCTTATTAACAATCACATTAATTCATACTGTGATGGCTCAAATTTCTTGAAATTTTGAGTCGGGATCCGGTTCACAAAATTCTGTGGTAGTATCGAAAAAATCCTTAATTCCTAAGTGTGGAAGAATGCCTTTAAAGAATGAGAACGTGGGCCTATTCAGTTTGGATGTTTTTATTTAGTCACAACATTTTTTTTTTTTTGGTTGAAAATTAGTCATAACCTTTACAAATAGTCATAATGAATATATAGATTTATGAGTAATTTGACACTCTAATGTTACAGTTATGGTTGGCAGAAAAATTAAATAATTTCAAATCTTCCTTACGAACGGAGTTTTTTTTTTCTCACTTAAAGGGATGCTTTGAAGGGTTTTTTTTTTTTTTTGTCAACAATTGTGTGCAAACTAATGGCAACATGAATTAGATATAAGGCTCAAAGTTAGCCCAAGTCTAATATGTCAATAGGGAGGACATCGTCGAAAATTGTTGTTCAATAAACATATATAACACAGCCATTTCACATTTAATTGAGTGTTTTCTTTATTGCTGATTTAAAAATTTACGTTACTCTGAAATTTAAAGTGAATACAGATACAAGTTTTCAATTGATTATGGCATTAGAAGAAGAATATCAAACAATATCTAATTTATAACATGAATGAAGTCTCTATATGGCAAATAGGAAAAACTTACCGGCAAAGCAGTGAGTCAAAGGGCAAGGCCTGCAAAAAAGCACAAAGCAGTAAAGCACCTTAACATTTGCAGATCTTAGTCTATACTATTGTTTTCCACGGCAGCCATGCATTATCACCAAAATCCCATAATTAAAGAGGCAATAATTTGAATAGACATTAGATAGTGGGTTGTCCCATCTCTCTCTTGAGTCCACCTTTAATAAAGGAAAAGGTAAAGTGCCTTAAGATTCAAAGATGTTAGTCTATACTTTTGGTTAGCACAAAATCCTTATTATAATTATTATTTTCAAGAAAGCAGCCATGCATTATAACCAGAATCCCGTGATTAGAGATACAATAATTTGAATAGACATTAGAGAGTGGTGTCTCATCTCCCATCCTAGTCTACCTTTATTAAAGATGCTTTATAAAAATGCTAAAAAGACACATTGACTATTTGTAAATGGCTTGGCCTAAGGAGCATCAAAAGCAAGCGATTCTTGCTACAATGTGGAACCAAACCAATAGATTAATCATTAAAAAAAATGGATATCCGTCGGCAATTTTCATTTTTGCCGTTGAAATCGCTTCTGTTTTGTTTTGTGGTGATTTTGTTCTAGTGCACTTGTCTAACAGTCTTGTTTTAGATGAGTCTATCACTTCCTAGTGGGGGTGTTGGGGCTTGCTTCTATTCACTGCTATTGGTAGATTCAGTCATAGATTCTTGATTTTGGATCTTGAGACTCCATCGTCGAACCTTGTTTAAGTCAAGCATTGAGCTGAAAAATTTGGTGATTTGGCGCTTTAGCCGCTCGAACAAGCAAAGACACCATTTATATCAACAAACAGCGATATTTCATGTAACCTCAGTCCATGTCACATCATCGCTGCTACACATAGGACAACCAAGTATGATTGGACTCCCATATCAAATTAATTAAGCGAAACTTGGCCGAAATGATTCAATCACAATTTTCCTTGAAGGATTAAGATTACATTAACACAATTAAAAGGTTTAGGAGTCCTTGATGAAAATAGAAGATTCCTCTATATGTCTCGATCTTGATCATGACATAATCTTAACCTTGTATGTTTCTTATTTTCTCGAGTAAATTGGCAATTTGAGCTTGTCAATTTTGATTGTATATTTTATGTCCTCCCTTCGTCATGAAACTTTATTTCCATATGTTAAAATCTCTGCCACCAAAATAATTAGATAGAGTAGTATTTGCACAATATTTGGGTTCAACACATATAATTTGGGTCTCACGTGAAAATCACGTAACACAGAGTAAGATCATTTGGGCTTATGAGGACTGGGCTCATCCAACTAAAAAACCCTTTTTGTTTCTTCAAAATTTGGCTATGGCAACAAGGAACAT
Organism: Eucalyptus polyanthemos subsp. polyanthemos; assembly: GCA_017140185.1. Classification (NCBI taxonomy): domain Eukaryota; kingdom Viridiplantae; phylum Streptophyta; class Magnoliopsida; order Myrtales; family Myrtaceae; genus Eucalyptus; species Eucalyptus polyanthemos. The sequence goes on along the minus strand of CM029463.1, from coordinate 15,971,584 downwards.
CTTTTCTGTTCTTAGTTTTACAATTGCTCGAGTTGAAGAAGCTCATCTTTTTCGAATACTCCTATTTCTTAAATTGTATTGTCAGCTCAATCTAAAGTTTTATATAAGCTTGTGTCTGGCCAAGCGCCAATCAAGGTAAAAGTTTATAATTTGCGCACATATCGTTTGAATGTAATCAAGAAAGAGATATATTACAACTAAAAAAATTGATTCATAAAATTGGTTTATAAAAGTGATGTGAATAGGCTGATAAGACTATCACGTTGTTTTGTTAATCATTTCCAAATGCATTATTCTTAGTGGGGTTCAATTTGCAACCAAATTTGAATAGGATCTTCCTTTTTTCAAAGTGGTGATGGGGCCATCTTATACGAAGAAATTCATGGAAAGATCCCAAGCTTAATTCATTAGTGCCATGTCTTCAAATTTGAAAAGTGGCCTCTTGTTTTAGTTTGTTTTTAGCTGGAGTTTTCACTTTGTTTGCTTTTTCCCTTATACCTGTGGCTAAGACTTGAGATTATATTATGTACCCAATGCATAGTCTAAGAGCACAAATTTTACATGTTAAGATTGCTGATTTGCAAATAATGCACCCTACCATATAGTTAAGGTTGATGATTATAACTCTTGAAACTATTATTTGTGTTCTCTCAGTTTGTGTGCTTATGTTTATGTCTTTCATATTCAAACATTACTTGCTCAAATATGTATGCCGGCACACAATTCCCTTTGAATTCTTAAAGGAATATATTGGGGGAAATAATCAAATCACAAGTTTTAGGCATTTAGACAGATCAGGCACAATAAAGCTAAACATCCATCACATCTTGTCAAAAAAATGAGGACTAAATTACATTAATCTTATTCTCTGCCATGTTTGAACTACAATAAATTTGGTAGTGTCATTGTAGTTTTACAAGTCATGTTTTTGCTCACCTCTCGCTCTTACAAGTGGAGTTTAGTTAAATTACATCTTTAACAAATGCCAGATATTTGAAATAAGAGTTTCTATTAACGATAGGCATTACATAGCGAATGATTTGATAACAACATTCAGAACTCAAAGTCAATACTTAGACTTTCTAAGACATCCTTATTAAAGTTATTATTATTAATAAAGCAACCGTTCATGCAAAAATGGGACCATCGTGTATTCTTTTGTCTCTGTCATAGGAAAAAAGCTATGCACGTTGCACCAGCTCAGAAGATGCAATAATTTAACTAGCCAGTAGATAATGGGGTGTTCCCACTCCCCCTCGAGTCCGCCTTTATATAAAGATGCTTTATATAAAGATGACTTATGGGGATGAAAATAAGAACTTGTTATTGAATAAAAAAGACGAAAGCATTGATTATCAGTAAATGGCTTAGCATAAGGAGCATCAAGCACGAGATTTTGGCTACAATGTGGAAATAAATCAATAGATTAATGACAAGCCAATTTGGTTATTATTGGGGGTCCGTTGGCAAAAATGGGGATCAATGTTTGTCCATTAGCAATAGCGGAAAGGATGGAGAATTTATCAATGTTTGTTCATCAGCGGTGGTGGAAAGGATGGCGACTTAAAGATTGGTCATTATGACTGGTTAATAAAAATAAAAGCAGTGTCCTATACTGCCACAACGAGAGATTTAATCGACCAATTGATAAAACGTATAAGATTTTAATTTCGTTAATCAAAAGTCCATGGGTATTTTAAATAATGTTTGAATAAAGAACATAAATGGTGAAATTGCTTATAAAAAATATAAATTGTGATTTGTTTTTTAAGTAATAGTGATTCTTTCATCGTGAAATTGTGAGAAAATTACCAAAAAATATTGAAACCTTTTGCAATTTTGACAATTCAATCCTAAATTTCTTTTTTTGCTAATTCAATCTCAAACCTTTTGCAATTGTATCAATTCAATCTATCCACCAAATTTAGCTAGCCAACAACTGACATGGCCAATTTTTTTTTATTTTTTTTATTTTTTCCCCTCCTTTCTTCTTCCTCCGGTTGGCCACTGGTGAGGTCCTCATGGCCAATGACAAGTCTCACCCCTGTCAGCCACTGGTGAGGGCGAGCCTCGCCAAATCTAGCCCATCCGAGCTCACCATCTGATGAGGCTTGACCTTGCCGGCAAACATTAAGACTTGCTAAAACATTATGATTATCATGAAAACAAAAATTCAAACAATTTCTTGGAACATATCATAACTGTTCTTCATATCAAAAGAGACGAATCGGCTAGAATTATTGCATAAATCACTACTTAACCAATCGACACGCTAAGGTCTTATTAAACCATTTTTTAGTATATTTCAAAGTAACAAACAAAAGAAAGCTACTTGTCAGTGATACAGAAGAACCATCTAAGGGAGGCATATTGTAAACCAAAACTCAAGTCCTGCTGTAAAGTCCTCATTTCAAACGATATAGATCTCGTGCTAGCTGGCAACACTCGAAATGGAGACTTTGAAGACAATATCATCCGTACCAGTTAGCTTGAACACGCAGACAATTTGTACGCATAGATGGGCTCCGGTCCCAACCCGGCTTAAAAAATGGGTGACCTTCTTTGTCATATAGATGTCCTGACGCCTCCATTTTCTAGATATTGAGTGGCTGAAAACGCTATGTAATAAAGGATCAAGGAAGAGAAGGAAGAGTTGTAGGAGTCTGTTTTCCAACAAAATCGAATCATAACGACAGGGTATGGAAAAGTTTGAGTGGGTTTAGGTGTTAGCAAGTACTTTCATTGTGCCTGGAATAAATTCTATAAGTTTGTTTGATCCTAGGCAGGTGGACAGCCTGGCAAATAGACATCTACTAGAATTGGTTTTTATCTACCCCAAAAGGGTATTATAATGACTCGTTTGATAATATTTTTGTTCCCGAAAACAATTTTTAATCATAAATGACTCTTTTTAATTATGTTCCCAGGAACAATTTCTAAGCATTTTAAACCATTTGGTAACTATCCAAAATCAAATCCTAGAATAGAATTGCGTTTGGTATCGTGCTCAAAATTTCTACTCTAAATCAATTTCTTTTAATTTTTAAATAATTTTATTACTTTTTCATTTTTTTTCTTTTTTCTTCTTTTCTTTTTTTCCTTTCTTTCTCCTATTCTTCTTCTTCAAGTGGCCAGTTGTCAGCCTTGGGATGACCGGCGACTGGCCAGACGAGGGCCAACGACCTCACTAGAGCGTCACTGAGGTTGGCCCTCGTCAGCCCAGCCTCGCTGACAATTGGGCAAGGTGAGGCTGGCCTAGCGATAGCCCGGCAAGGTCGAGCCCCACCAGCGGTTAGGAAAGCTCTACCTCACCAAATCTGAGCGAGGCCGCTCGCCCAACCATGGCTCGGCCGAGCTTCGGCGGGGCTGGGCGAGGCTCGCTTGGCCACTTGCTAGACGAGCCTCGCTGGTGGCTGGGCTTGCCTCCGATGAGCTCATTAGACCTCGCCCTAGCCTAGCGAGCCTCCGCCAAGCTCGCTAGACCAATTGTCGGTGACTAGTGGCGGTGAGCGGCGGATGACGGGCGGCAAATGGTGGATGGCGGCGGATGGCAATCACGGCCATGGCAGCAAATGAAGAAGAAGAAAGAAGGAAGAAAAACAAGAAAAAAGAAAAAGAAAAAGAGAAAATAGGTGCTTGATTCTAGAATTGTTTATGAGAACAAGAATCAACTTTTTTTTTTTTTATATATTCTCGATTCTATTCTAAATCTACTTTCGGAAATAAAAAAATAAAAATTTGTTTCCAAGAACAAAAATTTTACCAAATGCATTTTTGTTCTAAATTTACTCCCGGAAACAAAAAAACAGAAACAAACATTATTTGGCAAGTTGCCAAACAGTCCTTTAGCCAGCACATTTAAATAAGAGCATTCATTTTTCAAAGTGGTGATGTAGCCATCTTTTTTTAAAAAATTCATGGAAAGATCCCAAGTTCAATTCATCAGTGGCATATCTCAAAATTTGAAATCTTGCCTCATATTATAGTTTGCTTTTAGCTTGAGTTTTCACTTTGTTTGCTTTTATCCCTTTTACACGTGGCTAAGACTTGAGATTGCGTTATGTACCCTATGTATGGTCTAAGAGCACAAATTTTAATAGGTTAAGATCAATTACTTACAGATTATGCACCTTATTGTATAGTTTAGGGTACTAACTTTTAAAACTAACAAATATTGTCAAGTGCGGAAAATAATTATGTGGGCAGATGGTTCTCTTTGGATTATTCATGGCATATATCGAGGGAAATAATAATTTTGCAACTTTTATTTACTTAGAAAAATCATGGAGGGCCAAGTTAAGCATCCATCACATCTTGTGAAAAAAAAATAGATGACTAAATTGCATTTACCTTTTTCTCTCCCATGTCTAACACCGTCAACTCTTATATGGGTCAATAATAAAAGAGTGACTAAAACAGGTCTAAGAAGATGCAATAATTTGAATAGACATTTATGATTGGGGTGTCCCATTTATCTTCCTCTCAAGTCTACCTTTATTAAAGATACCTTTTGAAAAAGCTAAAAAGACCAAAGGATGCAAATACTTGTGGACTATCAATGTTTTTTTGGGAAAAGTACCAAAAAAGTCCTAAACCTATTGCATTAGTACCAATTCAGTCATAAACTTTTCAATTGGAACAATTCAGTCCTAAACCTTTTGATATTTGTACCAATTTAGTGCATCTGGCCAATTTTGGCCGAACGGCGCTGACGTGGACGTCAGCCGGTGACTGGATGCTGACGTGGCAGTTTTTATTATTATTTTATGATTTTTTTGAATTTTTTATTAATTTTTATTAATTTTTCTTTTTTTTCTTTTCCTGTTATTTTCTGCCTTCTTCCCGGCGTTGGCCGGCGAGCCTCTGGTGAGGGTCGCGGCCCTCAGCCGGCCTCTCCCAAGGCCGTCGGCGAGGCGGCTTCGCCCAGATCTGGGCGGGGCCAGCCTCGCCCTGGCCTTGCCGCGGGAGGAGGGAGAGGAGGAGGGACGGGGAGTGAGCGAGGGACGGGTTGTGGGACTGGCACCATCGGAAGAAGGAGAGGAGTGTGTTGGGGCGGCGGGCTAGGGTTTCGGAGGCGAAGATTAGACGGAGGAGCGGCGGCGTGAGGCGCAAGAGGTGGGGGACGAGGGCCTCGAATTGGGATTTCGTGGAGGCGAGGGTGGCGATGACGAGGACGAGAAGCTCCGGGGTCGACAGCGGATGAGTCGCTGGGGACTCAGCGGCAAGGCCAGGGCGAGGCCAGATTTGGGCTAAGCCGCCTCTCCCGCGGCCCTGGGCGAGGCCGAGCGAGGGTCGCTACCCTCGCCGGCGGCTGGTGAGGGCTTCGCGGCCCTCGCTTCCGCCCTGGCAATGGCCGCCATGGCCTCGCCAACCGCGGGCGAGGCTGGCCTCGCCCAGATCCGGGCGAAGCCGCCTCGCCGGCAGCCCTGGGAGAGGCCGGCCGAGGGCCGCGACCCTCGCCGGCCAATGCTAGGAAGAAGGCAGAAAATAACAGGAAAAAGAAAAAAAAAAAGAAAAAATTCAAAAAACATTCAAAAAAAAACATAAAAGAATAATAAAACTGCCACGTCAACATCCAGTCATCGGCCGATGTCCACGTCAACGCCGATCAGCCAAAATTGGCCGGATGGACTGAATTGGTACCAATATCAAAAGGTTTAGGACTGAATTGGTCCAATTGAAAAGTTTAGGACTGAATTGGTACCAATGCAATAGGTTTAGGACTTTTTTGGTACTTTTCCCATGTTTTTTTTTTTCTTTTTTTTGGGACATGAGGAACCAGTTTGCAGTCGATAGCCGCGCCGTAAACTCCCCGATAATGTTAGCGTAGAACCCACCACCACGGCGTCACGCTTAATACACCTAGCTACTCATACTAGCCTCCTTGCGTAGTAAGGGATTTGAAACTCTCCCCTTTCTCGCAAAGGATCACTGAGGCCTACCCAGTGGAGCCACCACGACCGGTGGCGACCGGTGGTTCGTGGACTATCAATGTTTATCCATTAGCGATGGAGAAAAGGATGGAGACCGGAAATTGTCGGTGGTCGCTGTTCGAACAAAGGAATAATAATGTAGAAAATCATCCATTTCTATACTAAAGAAATTGACCGGTGCTTTGTTTAGGCCTAAACTAAGGTTAAGTTGCCAAGCTCCATGTTCTGTTTTAGAGATTTATATATTTTCTAGAGATATTTAGATTATTTTTTGAAAATAAAATGATCAAAGACAGTGTTGACAAAATTGAGAATTTATAGAAAATGAGATAACTGAATATGCGGCATAAAGGAATAAAAGGCTGGGTCAAATTTGATTCATTTTCTCTTGATTTGTTAAAAAATATCCTAAATATCTCTAATGCCTTGTGTGCCAATCTCTCTTTCTTTCTCAGGGTCTATGTCTTTGTTAAAGTTCTAAATCATTGGATCTCTACTATTGAATCTCATCCGTTGATAATCAAATATTTCAGAAAAAAGTTGCTATTTTTCTATCACTAAAATTTAAAGATTATTATGCAAGAACCAAAATCAAGAGTAAATGTAATGCTCAGTTATAAGGACTCATCACATATTTCTCTTTATCATCCTTGAATTATTACAACAGAGACATTATTGTAGCACACTTATTCAAATAAATCTAGAGCTTGACCCCTCACTAATAAGTCTTGCTGTTCTGAAAAGAAATCATAATGCTATCCCACCATTAATATTCACCGGAGAAGAAGTGTGTGAAAACGACTTCAAGTCACCACTAATGCAACTAGCATCTGACACCACGGACCATGTTGTACTACTTATTAGTGTGTCCATCTTCACTTTCCCAGTACCAAACTTTGACTCGAAAAAAATGATACGAGAGATTAAAGCTGTCAAGTGAAAAATGGTAGCTGTAAAAAAAAATCACCATACTATATTCCACTTATATTTTTGTCCACATCTTCTTATTAGGGGTATTAGGGGATGGTGTTTCACAATAGATATGTTTCAGAACAACAACTTGGGACTTACTCTATCGCTATCTTCCTAGTTATTTTTTTTTCCATAGATCTATATTCATTTTGATGACGTCGTTCAAAATGATTGTCATGAGTTAGGAATAGGGATAATACCCTAAAAAACCCCAAACTGGTACACTTGTGACAAATTTACCCAAAACTATTTTTTTGACCATGAAAAACCCCAAATTGGTAAACTTGTGACAAATTTACCCCGACTGATTATAAAAAACCATAAACTGGTACATTTATGATAAATTTACCACAAACTAATTTATTCAACTGCAAAAAAACCCTAAACTGATAAATTTGTGACAAATATACCATATGCTAAATTGGATTAATATCACAAAAGAAAATTATAAAAATTGTAAATTGTGACAAACGGAACGTAAAATCCTAAATAGATATACTAGTTAACCAATCACGTGTCATTTAACTTAATAATTTGATAATAAAATTTAGCGAAAACTAACATAGGATAAAATTGTCACAAATGTACCAGTTTGGGATAAATTTGTCAAAAATATACCAGTTTTGGGTTTTTGGTGGTCAAAAAAATAATTTGGGGTAAATTTGTCACAAATGTATCAGTTTGGGGTTTTTTAGGGTATTATCCCTTAGGAATATGCAAGAGGGATCTAAAAAGACTCCATACAACAATCAATCATCATTTTTTTTTTTTTTTACTTCTATAGTTAACTTGCTCTATTTGTTTAAACTTTTTAAGTACCACTTTCTACGTTTTGCTTTCGCTCAAAAAAATTGAAAATGATAATAATTAGGTTTTATAAATTATGAAAAACAAATAACTCTACTTGTCAATAATTGTATAGTTTTGAAGGCTTTGAAAATCAATTTGCGATAACTACAATATTTGGCTAATCGATGTTAGAAGTAAAAAAACTCCAAACAGACCCAAGCGTTTGTGATAATTAGAATCAGAATGAGGGGCCACTTGCTCTCAATCATTCCTATATTTATTTTGTCATGTACGAAGTAGCAGTATTCAAGAAGCAGGAACAGAAAAAGTTTAATTTTCTTTGGAGTTCTGATCCTGCAATTTTTACTTGAAGTTACGTCTAGTGTAACAATTACAATCAACAATCTAATATAACAATTTGCTTAATTATAATGTTAATTTTACATTTTAAATATGATTTCATTGATCTGCCATGGATCGGTTTTAAGACTAAGTACCTAATTAGCGTTTGTCCATTATTGATGGTAGAAAAGATGATAGGATGGATCGGGACAGAGGTGTAAAAGGATGAAAGGAGCATTTGCAGTGGCAAATGATGAAAGGACGGATACCTGCTCAATGTCTGTCCACTAGGGCGGAGGAAAGGACGAAAGCTCCGTAGCATGTACCAATCTCCTCGTCTTTTCGTCACGGTTTGAAACTTTGTTAATGTTTTAAATTGATGGATATCTAGTACTAAATCCCAGCCGTTGACAAAATGTTTCAGCAAAAAGTTGTTGCTTTTCTATCATCAAAATCAGGCTGATTTAAAAAAAAAATAATAATAACTTTAGATTAAAAGACAAATTTGACCCAATTATTTTTTTTTTGTGATACAGGGAACCCGCTCATCATACCAACATGGACAGCCCAAAAGGCCCAGGATAACGGGGGATAAATTTTGGAGGCAACACGTGCTAGCCACCACACACGTGCCATTGGGTAAGTCAGGAATCGAACTCCTCTCCTTGCGTTAAGGGGAGAAGCTCGCCGCTAGTAGCGCCATCCAGGTGGGTGGTCCCAATTATTTTTTTGTTTCGTAAAAAAAGCATAAACTTTAAATCGAGGGATAAATCTGACATAAACTTTTTTTTGTCTCGTAAAAAAAAAAAATATCAACTTTAGATCAAGTGACAATTATGATCCCACTTTTTTTTTGTCCCATAAAAAATCACAAACTTTCACTCTTATCCAAAATCTAAACCCTATCATTAACTTTGTATTTGAAGTTAACTTTGTTTTAGGAAAAAAGATTTTAGTCGTGAGTTTGGCGGATCTCGTCCATGGTGTATCTTGGTGGGTGGTGGTCTATAACTCCATATTACGACAAATCAACGAAGTCTGGCTAGAGAAATTCAATCTGAAGATTTTTTGACTTGCTAGTTAAGTGTAGGAAATGACGAATAGTTTCACCATTATTCTCTAAACTGTGGCTCAAACAAGAGGATAATGAACAATGTTTAAGTTAAGGGGGGCCAAATTTAGAATTTAAGTGAAAGCTGATGATTTTTTTCAAGATAAAAAAAGTTGGGAATAGAATTGTTATTCGATTTAAAATTGATATTTTTTTTTATAAGACAATGAAATTTGGGTCAAATTTATCTCTTCGTCCAAATTCATGCTTTTTTTTTTTTGGAATTATCCCACAAAAATCTGAAGATTCTCGACATGTCAGGAGCCGAAATCTGACCTAGTGGGAAAAGAAAAAGTAATGCTTATGCATTAAGACCCGTACATGCATTTCTTTCCATCACTTTTTAGTTAAAATGACGCGTCATTAGAGCTTCTTTATTCTAATATATCTGGAGCTAGACCCCTCGGTAAAAGGGCTTCATGTTCGTAAGAAAAAATCATTTGTACTGTTCCATCATTATTATAAACTGCAGATGCAGAGGAAGAGTGTAAAAAAGGACTTCACGTGACGGATAAGACAACTGCCATATGAGACCAAAAGGCCATATTGTACTACACATCAGTGCGTCCATCTTCACTACTTACCATTACCAAACTTTGACTATGAGGCTGTTTGGTTCAGCATTCCCAAGGGGCTTTCAGCCCCGAAAGCTTCTTAGGAAAAATTTCAACCGTTTGGTTCAGCATTTGGAACCATACTTGGGGGAATACTAGCATTTGGAATGCTCTGGAATGCTAAAAGCCCAAAGCAGGTGGGAAGCCCAAAGCAGGTTCCCACCTGCTTTGGGCTTTCAGCATTTTCGAAATGCTGAAGAGGGGATTAATGAATTTTTTTTCTTCCAATATTGCCCTCGCTGATAATTACGTTTTCCTATTTGTTGGGAATAACGGATCCCCGAAAACTGGATTCGACACCGAATCGAACCCCTAAATCAATGCGGAAGACAAAGCCCGGGAAAACAATACGCATCACCAATCCTAAAGCACACCACGGATTCGAGCGTACCTTTTAGCCACAGATTAAACACCAACGTTAATGGAGGAAGAGAAACTGAGCAATCCGATCCGATGAAGCCTTGAAGGGAGGAAGATCAAGCCGTATGCTTACTGCCTTTTTGTTTTTGAGAGAGAGAGCGTGAGGAGAGAAAAGACGTACGTTGTTTTTGCAAAACGCTGTCTTTTCTCTCTCTCTCCTCCCTTTTATACCTCTCCCTTCCCACGGGCCCTATTCCCGTGGGCCGGGCCTTTTGGGCCCAGCATGAAGCCCATCCCCAATTAAAACCATCATCTCTCACTCGCACATGGTGGGCCGAATAGGATTCTCTTTACCTCTCTTCAACATTCATACTGGTGAATAATCCGTGCGACCAGCATACTTTGAGAGCTCGTTGCTATACATCTGTTAGGAATACATAGCAGCTCATAATGGGCGTCACACTCCGAGTAGATTTAGTATGCAGTACCCTAGATCGATCGATCACATTTATATCTCCCTTGATCTCTTTTAAACATGATATATATATTGTATTCACAATTATAATTATCACAAAGACAGTTATAATTGGTCGACCAGTGAATACAAAACCACAATGTGATTCTCCAAAAATCGATCTTCCTCTTTCCTTCAAACTCTCAATTTCAGTCCAGCTTGCTTTTCTAGAAATGCCCCATTAAATCGAATCATCACATGACCATTGGCAACACCCTAAGATAGCAAACACTAAATAGAAATCTTGAGAATAAATAAGAGTCCTGAGGGGACTTCAAAAATTGAGGAACTCTTTTCCTCAAGAGTCTCACACGTCATAAAAGTTGAGATCAAACTTTTTGCCACTCTTATTGGTCGTCTCATGCATACGTAGTATGAAATACGTATTACGGTATTAACTCATTTCCCATGGAGCGTATGTCTACACCTTTCAATACCGTACAAATGATAGTTCAGACATACCCAATGTCTAACTCGAGTTCACATATCTACTCATTTACAAAATTCATCATAACTCACATCTGGCATCATAGACAGATAAAGTAAAATATGTGGGTTATTTTACTTTCAGACATCTTTAGTATTATGTCCTTATCTTAACACCTAGTTAAGGCGACATACGTGTTTTAAGCTTGAGCTCTCGATTATCACCTAGATAATAAGCTTAAAATCAGTCTCATCTCTATTTATCATACAGTAAACAGAGGCGATTACCCGTGTGAGTGGGCTAATCTTATATCTGTCCGACATACTTCTCAACTTAAAATAATGCACTGAGCATTAAGATGCATAAAGATCATACTAAGGTTCATAGGCATTAATCAATGAAAAACAAAATTTCATAAATGTGAACAACTCAGGGAAATTACAATTCAGTACATCAGACTCTACGCAATCCTAGAGATTTCACATGACCACAAAACACATCTCTAGGTATTGGCTTTGTCATAGGATCTGCTACCATTCTATGCGTAGATATGTATTGCAAATTCACATCCTTTCGTGCAACCATATATTTTACAAAGTTATACTTGGTATCTATATATTTGGTCTTGCCATGATACTTTGGATATTTGGTGTACGCTATAGCTGCTTGGCTATCACAGTTAACCAACAATGGATTTGCAGCTTTCTCAATAACACCTAAATGATCCAAAAATCTCTTAAGCCAAACTCCTTCTTGTACCGCTGCTGATAACGCCACGAACTCAGCTTCCATCGTGGACAAGGCTATGCACGTTTGCTTCTTACCGCTCCATGATATGGCGCCATTATTCAGTAAGAAAGCAAATCCAAAAGTAGATTTTCTTTCATCTAAATCTCCTCCCCAATCAGCATCTGAATAGCCTTCAAGTCGCAGATCCTTTCCTTGGTAATTCAACTTGAAATCAGCAGTTCCCTTCAGATACCTCAGTATTCTCTTGACGGCTTTCCAATGTGCTGGACCTGAATTGGATTGGTATCTATTCACCATTCCAACTGCAAAGCATATGTCGGGTCTTGTACACATCATAGCATACATCAAGCTCCCAACAGCACTAGCATAAGGAACATGTTTCATTTGTTCCTTCTCTTGTGGAGTCCCTGGACACAGTCTATGGCTCAATCCTTCAGCTTTTGCAATAAGAGTGTCTATGGGTTTACAGTCTTGCATACGAAATCGTTCAAGAACCTTATTTATATAGGTTTCTTGCGAAAGAGACAACGATATCTTCGAACGATCTCTCGAAATCTTAACTCCAAGAATGTATGCAGCCTCACCCATATCCTTCATCTCAAAGTTAGAAGACAACCATCTCTTGACAGTATTAACCAACTCCATATTGCTTCCGGCAATCAGTATATCATCAACATATAATGATATGATCACAAATTGATCCTTGGATCTTTTGATATATACACAATGATCCTCATCAATCATTGTAAAAACATTTGTCACTATGGCATTATGAAACGTATATATCATTGTCTTGATGACTGCTTAAGACCATATATCGACCTCAAAAGTCGACATACTTTTTCTTCTTGGCCTTTCACTATGAAACCAATAGGTTGTTCCATATATATTTCTTCCTCTAATTCTCCATTAAGGAAAGCAGTCTTTACATCCATTTGATGTAACTCAAGATCCAGACTAGCTACTATTGCCAGAATAATGCGAATTGAGGTAAATCTCACTACAGGAGAAAACGTATCTTCATAATCAATTCCTTCCTGTTGATTATACCCTTTCGCCACAAGGCGAGCCTTATGCCTTTCAATCGAGCCATCAGCCTTTCGTTTTATTTTGAGAACCCACTTGTTCCCAATAGCTCTGCGTCCCTTTGGAAGATCAACCAGTTCCCAGACTTGGTTTGATTTCATTGACTCCATTTCCTCTTCCATTGCATGAATCCATTTTTCTTTACTAGGGCAATTCAGAGCCTCGTTGATATTTCTTGGCTCATTCTCATCTTGTGGAGCAACCATAAAAGTTTCCCCTTCAATGTCAAAACGTCGACGGGGAATACTTTGGCGACTTGTTCGCCGTATGGGAGATTGTACACTTTGCACATCATTCTCCATTATGCTCCCACTTGGATGAACTCCACTAATATCATTGTCTTGATCCAAGGTCTCAAATAGGGAGTGATCTTCCCCTATTTCGCCCTTCTTAGGAAACTCATCCTCTAAGAATGTGACATCTCGCGATTCAAATTCAGTTATACTCCCACTTTCCTGCTCACCAATGAACACATATCCTTTCGAGTGTTCCGAGTATCTTATGAAAATACTCTTCTTTCCTCTGGGACCCAATTTCCCAAACTTGTGAGAGGACTCATGTGTATAGGCAGCACAACCTCATGGCTTAAGAAAACTCAAGTCCGGTTTTCTACCTGTCCATAACTCATATGGAGTGGAAGCAACTGATTTGGAAGGCACCCGGTTAAGTATATACGCAGCAGTTAACAATGCGTCACTCCAAAAGGTGATAGGCAAGTTAGCATGTGCCATCATGGACCTAACCATTTCCAGTAGGGTTCTGTTTCTTCTTTCCGCAACACCATTTTGTTGAGGAGTGTACGGAATAGACAACTGTCTTTCTATTCCTTTTTCATCACATAATTTTCTGAACTCATCAGATAAATATTCTCGACCTCGATCGGATCTCAATGCTTTTATTTTCTTATCTAATTGATTCTCTACTAGGTTCATAAACCTTTTGAAACAACTTATTGCTTCAGACTTATGAGAAATCAAATAGACATATCCGAATCGAGTATAATCATCAATAAAGGTGATGAAATAAACAGCCCCATGCATTCCTTTTACATTCATTGGACCACAGACATCAGAATGGATTAAATGCAAAGGAAATTCAGCTCTTTTTCCTTTTCCAAATGGTTTCCTTGTCGTTTTCCCTTCTAGGCAATGCTTACATATGGACAAATCGACTTTTTCAATATTGCCCAACAAGCCCTCTTTGGCTAGTCTATTCATACGCTGTTGGCCAATGTGACCAAGTCTAGCATGCCACACATTCACATCATTATCATATTTATTAGGAGACATGAGAAGGGAATAACAAACATTAGCATTAATATAATCAATATCTAATACAATAAAACCATCCAGAAAATAACCACAACCATAGTAATTTGTCTTCAAAAACAAATTCACACCTCTACTACAGAAGTTCATATTAAAACTTAATTTAACCAACATCAATACAGACACTAAATTCCGACGAATCTCCGAAGCATACAATACATCATGAAGGAACAAAGTGCGTCCACCACGCATATTCAGTTGGCATGTGCCAATTCCTTTTACTTCAGCTCTGGAGTTGTTTCCCACATAGATCCACTTAGTTCCAGTTGGTACTCGTCAGAATTCCACGAAGGATCCTCTATCCTTCGCTACATGGTCTGTCGCTCCTGAATCCACAGTCTACAAAGGATTAGACTCAGTTAAGAACACAGAACTCGACACATAAGCAAAGTTCTGAAAAGTACAAGGGGTGCATACCTTCTTTGGCTCACGACAGTCGCGAGCATAGTGACCCTTCTTGTCACAGTTGTAGCATTTCACCCTTGCAAGCTTTTTCATGCGAGGATGCTTCCCTCTTCCATGTTGGTTGAATTTGGGTTTCTTCCCTGAAGGACCTGCTTCTTCCTTGCCTTTCCCCTTATCAAACCAATTAAGGCGCTTGCGCTTGGAGCTCGAAGCTCCATTTGAGCTAGAACCAGCATAATAGAGTTCAGCTTCCGGCTTAGCCGCCAACAGGCGGTCCTCTTCCAGCTCAAGATGACGTATTGCATCCTCAAAGGTTTTGATATTTTCATCATGAGTCAGGTGCACCTTCATATGCTCCTAACTCTGAGGCAAGGAACGAATCACTGCTTGCACTTGCTGCTCATCTGTGAGGACATGGCCAGCATCTTTCAGCTCAGTTATCATGTTTGACATCTTTCTAAGATGTTGCTTCATGGTCTGACCATGAGGCTTCTTATAAGAGTCAAACCTGATAATGAGCTACCTCAATCTAGTCACCGAAGTATGACCATATCTAGCTGCCAATGCCTCTCACAATTCCTTGGCATTATCAAAACGCCGAAACTCTCGCATGACGTCATTTTCCATGCTGCTCAGCAACGTGATGCGAACTAGAGAGTTCATTCTTTTCCACGCAGAAAAAGTTTCTTTGTTTCTTTTGTGCTGTGCAGTGGTTCCCTCTTCAGGTTCTACCATGGTCATGACAAGAGCCTCAAGTGCTTCTTGCTCTTCCAAAGACATACTTGGATTTTCATTTGCCAAATCTCATAGTTGTCTCCATTGAGCTTTTCACCTTTGTTCAGCTTTCGGCAACTATGCTCTTTGTGGCTGAAGCCATTGATCCGAACAAATCAGACAAATATGCACGAATTATTAATGCCTATCATTTATGTATCCCTATTTACATAGACCCATCATATTAATGAATAATTTTAAGTAAGGCTTCAGAATCAAAAGGTCACTACGTTTCCAATCATCCTCCAAAAAACTTAACTTAAAACTATCATCAATATAATTGTCTTATGCAAAATCAATTCTATGAAGCTACAAAAACTTTTAAAACTACCCAAAACTAATTACCCACAGCAACCAGCAATAACAGAAAGCAACAGATAATTGACATACAAGTAAAAACAATAATGCTTTCAATTAACACAATTAGGTAGTAATCATTACATAATATGTCCACAAAGCACACTTAATATATATCAGCCAACACAACTAACACAAAGTCAGCACACGAACTGGGAAAGATCCTCTTTTGTTCAATTTCTTGATCTTTTCCCTTGAAACAATACAGTAATATTCATTTACAAAATCCATCACGATTTTCTTATAGGAAGCAGCTCCATTGACATCCCATATGCGATTCAACACATCTTGCCATTCAGGTGGAAGAGTGCTTATGAAAAATCGCACCATCTCTGACTCTGACATAGGACGACCATTACATATAACCTGTTGAATTTTCCTGTTGACTTCAAGGACATGATCAATTAAGTCACCTCTCTCCCATCGATGATCAGTCAGCTCAGCTATCAACTTAGACAGCCTATCCTTTTGTTCATTGGTAACTGCGCAAATAGGTGTGCGCAACCTCAAGGGAGGCATAGTTCCTACAACAATTGCAGAACAAATAAGGGATCACATTATAATCCACATAGACTTAATTGAAAAAAAAAAACACATTCATTTCCTTTTTTTTTTTGGTCAACGGTCAAAGTCAACGGTTAACGGTCAACGGTCAACGATTGTCGATCAACGGTCAACGGTCAGAGGGTCAACGGTCAACGGTAGTCGGTCGTCGGGCCGGTCGGACCGGACGGACCGGTCGGGCCGGTCGGACCGCTTGCGCGGACCGACGCGCGTGCCGTCCGCGTGCGGGGGATGACGTCACGCAGACGTCATCCGCACGTGCCTTCATCAGCGAGTCGGGTCGGGTCGGGTCGCCGGCCGGTGACCGTCCGGCGAAACGTCGACGGTGATGACATCATCGGTGACGTCATCACGTGACGTCAGCACGCGTCGGTCCGCGGACCGGCGCGTGCCGGTTCGCCCGCCGGCGGCGTGCACGCGCCGGTTCGCCGACCGACGCGTGCGCCCCACGCGCTGGCCAATGCCAGCGCTTCGGGCGCATCGTGCCCACGCGCAGCGCCTTCCGGCCGCGCGTGTGGGCGCGTCGCGCCCACGCGCAGCGCCTTCCGGTTGCGCGTGTGGGCGCGTGCGGCGACGCCCGGCGGCAGTCGACACATCGTCGAACTCATCTCGACGTTGCGCTTCTTCCTATGCAATCACAATTTTATTTTGACTTACGAAAACTTGGAAAAATGGCCGAAAAGCGCTCAGGTGTCGGGATTTTGGCCCGGTTCCGTACGGCCGAAGTGATTTCACGAAAAATCAATCAAAAACATCAGAATTGATCGGGAAAAACGTGAACTAGGGCTCTGATACCAATGTTGGGAATAACGGATCCCCGAAAACTGGATTCGACACCGAATCGAACCCCTAAATCAATGCGGAAGACGAAGCCCGGGAAAACAACACGCATCACCGATCCTAAAGCACACCACGGATTCGAGCATACCTTTTAGCCACAAATTAAACATCGATGTTGATGGAGGAAGAGAAACTGAGCAATCCTATCCGATGAAGCCTTGAAGGGAGGAAGATCAAGCCGTATGCTTACTGCCTTTTTTGTTTTTGAGAGAGAGAGCGTGAGGAGAGAAAAGACGTACGTTGTTTTTGCAAAACGCTGTCTTTTCTCTCTCTCTCCTCCCTTTTATACCTCTCCCTTCCCACGGGCCCTATTCCCGTGGGCCGGGCCTTTTGGGCCCAGCATGGGCAGATGGGCCTTAAGCCCATCCCCAATTAAAACCATCACTATTATACCCTCAAAAACTACTGTTCATCGTCTTCCTCGTTGAACTTATTTCTTCAAGAGTGAAGCTCAGCCGGTCGGAGCTGGTCGCCCATGCATCGCCGTCGCCAAGCACCGCCGTCGCTAAGCACCGCTGTCGCATGGGTCGTGGCCTCAGGCGACGTTGCCTAGGTCGCGAGACCCACGCGACGGGCTGAGCGATGCTCAGCCGGCCAGATCTGGTCGCCATGCACTGCTGTCGCCAAGCACCGCCGTCGCGTGGGTCGTGGCCTCAGGCGACGTCGCCTAGGTCGCGGGACCCACACGACGGGCTGAGCGATGCTTAGCCGGCCAGATCTGGTCGCCATGCACCGTTGTCGCCAAGCGCCGCCGTCGCTACGCACCGCCGTCGCCAAGCGCCGCCGTCGCCACGCACCGCCGTCGCGTGGGTCGCGGCCTCAAGCGGCGTCGCCTGTGTCAAGCGACCCACGCGACAGGCTGAGCACCGTCTGATCTGGTCGCCACGCACCGCCGTCGCGTGGGTCGCGAGGCCTCAGGCATCGACGCCTGAGGCCGCGCGACCCACACAACGGCGGTGCGTGGCGAGCGCGGCCCCAGGTGGCGTCGCCCTAAGGGCGCGCGACCCACAAGACAGCAGTGCGTGGGTCGCGCGACCCAGGCAACGCCGCCTGAGGCCGCGACCCACGCGACGGTGGTGCGTGGGTCGCGCGACCCAGGCAACGCCGCCTGAGGCCGCGACCCACGCGACGGTGGTGTGTGGGTCGCGCGACCCACCGCCTCCCCACCACCACAGCCACCGGTCGCCTCCCCCACCACAGCCACCGGCCGCCTCCCCCACCACAGCCACCGCCTCTATATGAATATGCATATGTGTTGATTGGTTAATATTATCTATGGCATAATATTGAGCTACGATTATTTTTCTATATATTGTTATGCTCAATCTATTTGCTATCTTTTGATATCCTTTGATTTAAATTAATATCTTTAAAAGTATGTTTACAAATCTGCATATTCAGATATTGTTTTGTCATCATCAAAAGGGGGAGATTGTTAGGGAAATCACTTATGATGTTTTGAAGATGACAAAATAAATCAAAGGCTACTAACATGTTTGATGGTTGAGTAATAGACCATGCAGATGATAGAACATGTAAAGGATATTGTTAATGTGCGAAGACGACCAGAAGACTGAATGTAACTCATGTCCAAAGTATATTCTGAAGATTTCCAGACTTCTGTGTCAAAGTCTGAAGATTGCCAGACTCAAGACTCAAAGTCTGAAAACTGCCAAATTTTAGTGTCAAAGTCTGTTCTACATCAGAAGTCTTTCAACTCTGACTAATTCCAGACTGAACGTGAATAATGAACCAGAAGACAGACTCTATGCTGAAGCTGAACTGGGTACAGATCTTAAAGCTAAATCTATTCAGAAGCAGATATGTTCAGACCCAGATTGTAAAGTCTACAAACTCATATTGTAAAGTCTACAAACTCATATTGTAAAGTCTACAGACTCAGACTTTACATCCAGAACTCGACAGAACGTAACTCAAGCCCAATCATATAACGGCTAGTGATCTGGTTTGGATTCCACATCAAGATTGATTTGATTGACGATTGGATCTTGAAGACAAGAACTTTCTATATGAAGAAGCTTTACTTATGGAAACCAAGATTTCGTTTGTATGGGCGATTGGAATCAATTTGAGATTCTACCTTTTGTCACTCAACGGCTACCAAATCTTCTAGATACAGAGCTGTCCAATGGGTATATTGGAAGACGATTCTCTGGGATACTGTCCAACGTGTAGTTTGGAAGTGGAGGAGTATTTAAGGAGATCATGGATCGATGAGCAAGTAAGAGATAGAGCGTAGAATTTATGATTCCAAAGTTTGAGCGACTTTCGATCATATACTTGTCTCTTGAGAGCTTAAACGTTTGTAATCGTGAGAGAAATACCAAAAGAGTGACTTAGTGAGATAGTGTGATCTACTACTAAGTGTTTGCACTCGAAGTTGTAATCTCTTGTTGACTGCATAGTGGAATCCAGCCAAGAAGGCTGTTATCGTGAGAGAGTGGACGTAGGCTTGGATTAAGCCGAACCACTATAAATCTTGTGTTTTTATTATTTTCCCTAACTCCTTTATTTTATTCATACTAGCACTCTCAGCCTCCCCCACCAGCTCTGGCTGCCTCCCGAACGTTCCCCTCCTCAAATTCAACATCTCCCTCTCCTTTCTCCTTCTCTTTTTTTCCTTTTTCTTTTCAGCTCAAAATGCCCATTTTTCTAAAGATACTTGGGGAAATGCAAAGGCATTTCCCCAAAGTTAAACCAAACGGACCCTATATGATAAAATGATACAAGTAAAGGAGCAATTACCCTGGCAGTGGGGAAGGGGAGAGAGATTAAAGCTGTCGGTAAAAATGAGATAAAAAATTTTATCGCGCAAAAAAGGTAACTGTCAAAGAAAATTGTCACTTTCATTTCACTTATATTTCTATTTGCATCTTCTTATTAGGGGTGATGTTTCAAGAAAATTAAGGTGTACATGGTAATGTTCTTTTTTTTTTGTTTCTGAACAATTTTTTTGTTTTTTTGTTCCTAGGAACAAAAAAAGAACAGAAACGTGTTTGGTTGCGTTTCTGTTCTTTTTTTTGTTTTTTTGTTCCCGGAACAAAATAAGAACAAAAAAAAGAAACAATAAATTGTTGTTTCTTGTTCCAAAACAAAAATAAAGAAACATTTCTTCTCTCCCTTCTTCTTCTCTTCTTCTTTTCTTCTTCTTCTTTTTTTCTTCTTTTTTTTTTTGCCGCCGCCGGCCTCAGCCATGGTCGGCAACCGGCCGTCGAGGGTCGGCGATGCCGCCGACCTCGCCGGAGCTCTCGCCAGCGCCGGCGAGGCCGAGCCTCGCCCAACCACGGCGAGGCTGCCGGTCCCCGTCGGCCGATTGCGGAGGCCGTGACCGGCCGAAAAAAGAAAAATAAAAAAGAAAGGAAAAAATGAAAAATAAAATAAAAATGTTTAAAAAATTAAGAGAAACAAAAAAAAAGAATAAAATTTACCAAACGTGTTTCTATTTATTTTTTATTCTCGGAACAAATGTTACCAAACGCGTTCTTTTGTTCAAAAATTGTTCCCCGGAACAGAAACACTTTTTTTTGTTTCTGTTCCCTAGAACGAAAAAAGAACAGAAACGTTACCATTCGCATCCTTATGGTTTGTACCAAGAACGCTATATCCTATCAAAGCCTTTATCCTTAACTTGAAATCAGGATATGAACTCGCTGATCCTAGAACTTGCCTAAGACCGCATCAATGAGTCCCAAGGTCGACCCATAAATAGGCCTACCTTTTTTCTTCTATTTCAATTTTTATTAAATTGCTCTTACATATTCGATATTTTTGCAAATGTTCTCAATTGGAACACCATAAAAGACTTATATATTCAGCATTGTCATTTAAAATATATATAGGATACAAAATACACATTATTTACAATAAAAATATTATGCCTACCTAACCAAAAAAATTAGTGTAGTTGATTGGGATGCTAGGAATTTCTAGATTATGAACTAGAGTTCACCCCTTTGGATCCTACAAAGTACGTGAAAATTGTTTTGATTTAAAGCCACCTTTGCTATCCAAAAGCCCGATCTAAACTGGTTCATGGGTTTGTGGGATATTTCATGAGTTACTAGGTAGATGACTTTCCATGCTTGTATCATTGGATGATAAAAAAAAAATTAAAAAAAAAAGCTTACTTTATGTGGTGAATTTTTCATACACATTATTCCTTACAGACTAATTAGTTATTCTGCAGAAGGTCTTTATCAACTTAAAGTACCTCATGACTTTAATTAGTTATAACTTTTTTGGTTAGAAATTTATGATATACGAAGCTAGGAGTAAATTCACATTCTAATCTGACAACTTGGTTTTCTTTATGACTGGTCAGTAAAAGGAACAATAACGAAGAGAATCATCCATTTCTATAACCAAGTAATTGACTGGTGTTTATTTAAAGCATAAACTAAGGTTAGGTTAGCATCTATGTCTTGCAGTTATCAAATTATGAGCTCCGTTAATGTAGGTTCGCCATACAATGAGGGAGGGAGGAAGAGAGAGAGAGAGAGAGAGAGACCCGATGGCGGCTTTTGTATGATGGTCATTGTAGTGGCGGTGGCCAAGTTTGATCTTGACAATGGTGGTCAAGTTGTTTGTGATGGCGGTGGTTGCCGCATGGTGGCTGCAACATCTTCCAAGAACAACAAGAAGTTGGGGCTTCCAGGGAAGAAGATGAACAGCAACTTAAGAACATTTTAAGAAATAGAAAAGATAGTTGAAAAAGAGAAAATGAGTAAAAAAAGAAAAACGAAACATGTCATTTTGAATAGAGTTCGTATATATCTTGCCGTCAACATAGAATGGCTAACAATCATAGACACCACGTCAAAAAATTTCAAGTTCTATTAATAAGAAGAATTACAAAAGAATTTTGTGTAAAGATTTAGAATTAAATTAATAAAATTGAAGAGTTTGAAATTAAATTAAAATTTATATAATAAAATTAAGATCAATAGATAATTTCTCCATTAAAATTGAGTTAAGAAATTGGTTTACATCCCAAATTGTTACTTCTGGACAAAGCTACATGTCACGTGGGCGAGAATTTAAGTCGGATCTTTATTTTTTATTTTTTAATATTGACAGCTGGTCTTTTGTTACATTGCGGACCTGGCTTTCGTTGCTTTTGCAATTTTCTCATGCGTGACCAATCTGAGCATTCGAACGAAAAGAAAATTCAATTTGTGGATTACAGGGGAGGCCCAGACATTGGTGACGGTGACCGGTCAGCTAATATATATATATATATATATAATGCAGAAAATCATCCATTTCTGTTACCTCGACTGTCCATAAGTCCACCATCCTATTCATGTCCTGATTGAGGTCTTATTTAATATTTATCTCCTGCCAGTTTCACTTGGAGCAATCCTTTATGAAGTTTTCAGCTACCAAGGAATTAACTGATGTTTAGTTAAGGCCTTGACCAAGGTTAAGTTACCGAGCTCTTTTATGCTTAAATTGACTGCTCTTCCCTCCTCTTCCTTCATCCTTCCTTGCACTCAAATCTCTCAGCCTTCTTCTTGCTCTGTTTCCCTCTTTCTTCACCTCGGCACAATCATTCGTCTTCCTCCTCTTCTTCTTCAGTATCTGCTTCCCCTTTTCATCACTCTCTCTCTCTCTCTCTCTCTCTCTCTCTCTCTCTCTCTCTCTGTTTCCCTCGTTCTTCACCTCGGCACTACCATTCTTCCTCAGTATCTGCTTCTCCTTTTCATCATACTCACTCTCTCTTTCCCTCTCTCTCTCTCTGTTTCCCTCTTTCTTCACCTCGGCACTACCGTTCTTCTTCCTTCTCTCCTTCGTCAGTATCTGCTTCTCCTTTTCATCATATTCTCATAGTCTCTCTCTCTCTGCTCGCTCTTTGTTTCTCTGACAAAAATAAAAATAAAAATGTCGATCGATGCTGTCATTTCTATTGCATGGGATGCCTTCAAGTGTGTAGTTGTTCCCATCAAGCGTCAATTCGGATACGTTACCTCCTCCAAGAGCTACGCCCAGGATCTTCAGAAAGAAGTCGGGAAGCTGGCATACGAGGCAGAGATGGTCCAAAATGCCCTGGAAGTGGCCAGAAACAATAGTCGGAATGTCTACAGTCATGTCACGCAGTGGCAGGCAAATGCTGAGAAGGCCTTGAATGAGGCGCGAGACTTGCTGGACGACTTCGAAAAGGCAACCAAGACTTGCTGCTATGGGAATCTTCCCGAACCCAGTTGCCGCTATCAGTTCAGCAGGACGGCCAAGGACAAGATCGAGGGCATTCAACGACTCGCTCAAGAATATAGTCAATTCAAGGATATCTCCTCCAGCGGTCCTGCTCCAGGGAATGTTGCTGCTTCGACTCCGGCCAGGAGAGAGGACAAAGATGTCGTCCAGTCGGCCACCACGACGGCCTCTGCTTCTTTTTCCTCGATGTCGATTAAGCTTAACGACGACCACATCGTCAAATCCAGAGAATTGATCATGCAAGAGATCATGGCCGCTCTTGTCGATAACAACAATAGCGTCGTCGGGATTTATGGGATGGGTGGAGTCGGCAAGTCTACCCTATTGGACAATGCCGAAAGGAGAATAAGGAAAGAGAAGTGGTTTGATTGGGTCGCTAAGGCCGACGTGTCAGAAAATCAAGACATAAGGAGGATTCAGGGAGAGATTGCGCATGCGTTGGGCCTGGACATAAAGGATGTCGAGTATGTCAATCCTCGAGCGGAGCGTCTGCGCACGAGGTTGGAAGATGAGATGAGGGCGAAAAAGAAGGTCCTCATAATACTGGACAACCTATGGAAAGGGCTTGACTTGAAGTCAGTCGGCATTCCTTGCGGATATGACAACAAAGTCATAGGATGCAAGTTGTTGCTGACGTCAAGATTTCAAGATGTTTTGCAAAAGGAAATGGGCTGCGACAGCGACTTCCGCCTTTATGAGCTGGAGGAGGAAGAGGCAAAAAGATTGTTTGAGAGGACGGTGGGAGACAAAGTTCGTGATGACCCGTTCAAATCCTTGGTGGATGAAGCACTCCGCAATTGTGCAGGTTTGCCTTTTCTAATCATCACAATGGCGAAAATTTTCAAATATGCTGATTTTTCTCAATGGGAGGATGCTTTGAAACAAATTGAGATGTCTACAAATAAAGGAATCGATGAGAAGATAAACAAGATGTTGCAATTGAGTTATGATCATTTCGAAGGTGAGGAAGCCAAGCAGGTGAAGTCATTGTTACGGCTCTGTGTTGTGTATGGTGTCTCTAAGCCCTCTCTTGAAAACTTGGTGAGGTACGGTGTGGGTCTGAGGTTATTTGAAGAGAATGACAGCATTGCCGGAGCTAGAAAGAGGTTGAGCTCATTGATCCATGCTCTAAAAGCATCCTCCCTTTTGTTAGACTATGAAGATGATGATGGTTTCAAGATACATGACTTGGTTCGTAGATTTGTTGCCTCGGTTGCTTCAAGAGGGGAACCTCTTCTCGTGTGGAAAGATAATGATAAATCAGTAACAGAGTTGCCAAAGGACAAGCTCAAAAGTTGTACAGCATTATGCTTTCCCTATGTTGAGATGAAGCAGCTTCCCGAAGAGTTAGATTGCCCCGAAATGCGGATCTTTTTGCTATTCACGAACAATGAATCTCTTAAGGTCCCATATTCATATTTCAACTCTATGAAAAAACTCACGGTCTTACATCTTTCTCAAGTGTGTCTCACTCGTTCACCTTCACCATTTAAGTTCTTGAAGGACTTACACACTCTGTGTCTTGATGGCTGCTTGTTAGAGGATATAGCCATAATTGGCGAGCTAAAAGGGCTGCATATTCTTAGCTTTGTGAAATCCAAAATTCAACAATTGCCAAGAGAAATTGGACAATTGGCAGAGTTGAGGTTGTTAGAATTGAACCATTGCTCACGACTTAAGATAATTGAACCGGGTGTGCTTGAAAGCTTGATGAAATTGGAGGAGTTGTATATGGAGAATAGCTTTGATCGATGGAATGCCATGGAGAAAACTCCACCAAGTAATGCTGGGCTTATTGAGTTGAATAACTTGAAGCATCTCTGCACTTTGCATGTGTCCATTCTCGATCCAAGTATGCTCCCAAAGGATCTAAATGTCAACAAATTAACCAAGTACAAAATCCAGATAGGAGATGTGCAGGGCTGGCCAATTCACAAAGGATCAAGCACATTGCAGCTTCGGTTGGATCCAAGAAGTGATATTTTTCAGAAAGGATGCATACAAACTTTGTTAGGCAAAACAGATGAATTATTTTTAGATGGATTAGATGGAATTGAGCAAAGTATTTGCATCTTATCCCAAGAAGGCTTTCCAAAATTAAAGCATCTACATGTGAAGAATAGTCCCTCTGTCCATTACATCCTCCAATCACCATCCCATGCAAATTTTAAGACATTGGAGTCATTACTTATCAAGAATCTCATTGACTTGGAGAAGATATGTAACAACCATATCTCCTCTGAGTCCTTTAGTGCATTAAAAGTAGTACAAGTTGAAAATTGCAACAAGATGGAAGTTTTGTTTCCTCTTTCATTATTGAGAGAACTTCCACGGCTTGAAGAGATCCGAGCTATCAATTGCCCCTTAATGCGGGAGATTATAGAAGTTGATGATTGTGGCAAAGTTGAGTTGCATAATTTACATGTATTGAAATTGTGTGACTTGCCAAATGTCAAGAACTTTTTCAGTGCCAGGATGGCTCCTTCAAGTAGTACATCAAAAGACCAAGTTGACACTCAACTTGCATTTTTCAACGGACAACAGGTAATTTTCTATCAAAGGAATATATTATTTATTAATCTTTTGCTCATTTGCTATTTAGATGTAACTTAGATTTTGATCTTTATTAATTTTTTTTTTCAGTTCAGTTTCTTCCTAATTACCTTATTCAGTCACGCCTTCTCTGCAATTAGATAAAGCAGTCTTCTGTTTCTCTTCATTGTGCAGAAGTCGAACTAATAAATTTAATCCATGTAAATTTAGTTTGTGATAGGATCTGAGTTATTTTCAACTTACATGCTGCAAGTATACCTATATAATAGGGTTTTGTAGAGCAACATTGAAGGGAATTTTGTCATTAGAATAATTCCATAATAACGAATTTAGTTATCTAACTTTGTTATTATCTATAAGATATAATATCTAGCTGACTTAGGTAAAAATCAATAAGAAAAAAAAAAAGGCAACGGGATTGAATTTTCAAATAGTAGCAACGATGCTAAATTAATGATGCATGTCTTTTTTTTTTTTTTTTGGTGAAAGGTAAGAATATGATGCATGTCTTTTCCATATTGTGTATTTCAATAAGCACTTTGTCATTACATATCCTATTACTATAAAAGTACACAATTTCATGCGTGTTCATGCTTGCAAGCATACGGAATTGTGTAAAAGATATAAATATATTTGTAAGCACTTTTGGGATGACAAACATAAATCTTCAACTTGTACTAGTATCTCGTAGTCATAGGCATTAGCAAGCAACTTTTGGGAAAAACTACATGAAATCCCACATGAAGATTTAAAGCAGTACACATTTACAATGAAAATAAGAAAATTTGGTTATATAAATTACCACGTATTGTGCATAGCTATGTGATGTTGTCATCCGATGGTCTTTTAAAGTAGCTGAATGGGGAGGCTATATGCATAATCAGGTAAAAAAATTTAACCTTTCCTATGAATGTTTTATATGCTTGGGAAATATTTGAAAGCCTAGTAGATGTTTAGCTCTTTTCATGAAGTGAAACGTGTTATTAGTAATTTTTTTCTTGATCTCTGTTAAAATCATTAAGCTTTTTTCCTCATTTTTCTTTATTTGTTTTGGATATTTAAAACTCATTTTAGTGCACTCGGAGGCCAAAGGATCATTCAACTAAAATAGATACAAAAGAATCGCAATTTTATCGTTCAAAATCACATGTAACATGCAAATGGTAAAATGCACAAAGGGTTGAGATCCACAATAAAATCAAAGTTGGACAAACCCATGTAATAATTAAAATTTTAGGAGTAAAGGTGTGTGCCCCTCAAAGTTCATAAGTGGGTTTGGTAGTTTCCCCGTAATTTTTATGTTCTTCTGTAGTTAAATTGATATAAATTAGCATCGTATAAGAATGAGGAAATATATAAGAGTGTTAAAATTAAATAATGAAATAATGCAGAAAGAGAGGAGGAGAAAGCAATTAATAATGAGTGGCTTGTTGAGTGAGGAGTTCTAAGATTGTCGTACAGGCAATTTGAAATACATGCAAATCAAGTTCTAATATTAGTGTTGTTGACAAACTTCACCAATGGAAACGATAGCATTTTATTTTTCATGAAGTTAAGTATAATTTTGACCTAAATCACGGGAATATAGATAGGTTTGGTACCTGATAGAGTGGAACTTTGATTATCATAATTAACTGAAATATGACTCATGATTTCTATGTTAAGTGGTGACAAATCATTGTCATTTTCACACTTTGTTTACTCAAAATTTGGGCTTAATTTTGTCCATTACTTCTCATAATTGAGTTTTTGTGCTCATTTCCAAATTACTTCATGTACTTTGTTCCTTCATTATGGTCAAAATCATGGTCTTAATTGGTGAAAGATTAAAACAAAATGATTTTCAAGGAATGCTTGGTTTAAAGCATTACTCCAAAATGTAGTCGAGGCTTGAGCATATGAAATAGCAATCGCAATTCATAATAGACTGTAACATTCACCAGAAAAATAATGAAATGATTTGGTATAATAAACCTTTATCGCCTAGAAATTTGACTTAGAAAATGTTATGAAGCATTATGTAATTGAGAATTTATGAATATGAAGTTGATAATTTAGATCATCACAACAACAACTAATGGCATTTAATTGAAATTGAGGCTGTTTATGTATAATTGATTAAATTGGTTATTGTTAGTAAGAGAAGTAAGGCAGTGGTCCAATTAAGGAAAACACATGTTCGTTTTGTACAACAAAAATTGGTTAGAGCCTTTTAGTTGATTAGACATGATTGCCCTATTATAATTACGTAATAAAGATTCCTGCATATTTAAGTTGCCCTATTACGAAGTATCAAGGAAAGTGAGTATGGATGTTCGCAGCCAGCTATGCACCCATTGTCTACAATACGCAGGGTTGGCCGACACGTGTCATCTTGCTTTTCCTTATGTTTGGGCTCTCTCTCTCTCCCCCCGAAAGTTCTGCACAGCGAGGGGATCTACATCTTCTCTCGCTCCTTCTCACCACGTGCTGAAGGGCTGATAGCCAGATCTGCTTGCCCCCACCGTCGCCACGCTCACCCGCCACCACCATGACTAGCCACAACTCACCTCCGTCAACGTCACCACCGACAGCTCACGGATTCTACACTTGCGCTCAGTCATCTCCTTTGTGGATCAAGCGCAAATTCTATCTCTATCTATTTCTCTCACAAACTCAGCGTGACCAATAAGCTCGGTGCTAGCATGAGCCTTGGTCGTGCTCCGCTGATGTTGATTCTTCGGTGATGTAAAGAGAGTGAATAAGAATTTAATAAAGTGAAAAAAAGAAAGAAAAACACAGAAAAACCGAAGAGAAAACAATGTGCCGTGTGTTTAATTGATTGTGCTGTAGACAGTAGCTGTAAGGATTGCAGTAGACTATCCATGCCCAAATGATTAATATTAGATTGCGGTAGACTATCCATGCCTAGATGATTAATATTAAGGATATAAGCTACTACCATTCGTGAGAAGATACAATTTATACGACAACTATGAAAGACAAACTTATCATGTCATTAGATTAAAAATACAATACTTTATTGGATCTTATTATATAAATTATAATATTTCACACATTAATTGATTGGTTCTGGATAAGCCCAAGCGGGCTAGGTGCGTGGTCTAGGCATAGGAAGTTACTTTCTGTAACAAAACTTTTGTGATAGTAATCCTCCCTTGTGAAGTAGCAAATTACTTTTTGAAATTGCTAAGTTTCATCTTTTTTTTTTTTTTGCCAGAGCTAAGTTTCCTTATGTAGGTAGTAATTAAGGTCTTATAGCATAATCATTCTTATGATTGCGATCTTGCTTTGCTGATCGATTATTGCTATAAGATATTTTCCTTTATAAGTAAATTGCCTATAACTTTCGTAATCACAGTCATTTTATAGTTTCTTCATTTTTTTTCTTTGTAGTAATCTCCATTTTGAGATAGTATAGTACTTTCTAGCAATTATTCAATAAAATGAGTCATATCGTCACAATAGTAACAAAACCTATAGGGAGTAGTTTATTTTATAGGAAGTAATTTACCTTGAATGTGCTTTCTTTCGCCATATGGATCACTAATTTTCATAGTCATTAGCAAAATGAATGGTTGCTATTTCTCTATGACCATAATTTCCCTTATTGTTAGTAAATTGAAAACAAAATATAATCATGATAACATCTATGATTATATTGTAGATAAAAAAAAATGAAGTTTATTAGTTGTCTTCTGATACCTTTTCAAATTGCAAATAAGCTTCCCTATCATAGATATATGTACATGCAAAAATTATCCTAAATTTGTAAATTTCCTCCCACAACCATTTATAATAACTTGCTATAGTGTGCAAGTATAGTTTCTTGGTTGCTCTTTGCAATTATAAATGCTATTGTTGATGGGTTTATCCATTAGGTTTCAGTCCCATCCTTGGAGTCCTTGACAATGGTTGCACTTCCCAATCTAGAAGAGTTATGGACCGATGAATCTCCACTGGGGCTGAGCAATCTCCAATTTCTTGTGGTTTTTTCATGCAAATCTCTCTCAAAAGTTATCAACTCTAGGTCATTAATAAAGTTACAGAAGTTACACACTTTAACGGTAGATGCTTGCATTTTGGTGCAAGAAATTTTTGACCTTGATGGCACTGGTGTAAATATAGAGACTCTCTCTGAGCTAAACACCATCTTTATATATAGATTACCAAGCTTGAGATGCGTATGGAACAAGAATCCTTGCGGAATTGTGAGATTCCATAATTTGAAGAAATTGCAGGTGTATAACTGTGACAACCTCGGGTTTCTGTTTTTCGCATCCATGGTTCAGTCTCTTGCACAATTGGGAGAACTAGTAGTATGGAGTTGCAAGAACATGAAGGCGGTCATTATGGAGGAAGAAGGGTTGAGAATAGAAACATTGGAAACTCTAGTATTTCCAATGTTAACCAAATTAAATTTGGGAATGTTGGAAAGTTTGACGTGCTTCTCTCACAGAAAGTGTAAGATTGATATTTTTGGTTTCATCATTGAAGATCTTCTTAGATTAATTCATCCTTGCAATGCAAAAGATGACGTTCTTTTCATCTAATGAAAAATTGATGACAGGTACACCAAAAGCTCAAGGTGAGGACAGCGTCAAATTGCACTCTCTTATCATCTTCAATCATGAGGTATGTGATTAACAATATGTCAAAATCTTAAATATTACAAAAACATGATGGAGTAAAATGCTTGGCATCAATTTATGTGTTACAGCACTTTAGAATTTTACATGTTGTGCATTTCAAGTTGCCACATGCCACTCCAAATATTTGGAAGTTTCAATTCATACCAACAAGAGTTGGATCAATCACATCAACTTATTAAGAAATTAGAAAAAAAGATATATACATGCCAGCCAGCTAAATAATTAAAATGAATAAATAAATAGTTATTATGGAGACAAAGCCTACTAGCCAAAGCCCCCCTTTGGTTAAAATTAATTGTGTTCCACATAATCACGGCACCATAAAATCTG
Organism: Eucalyptus polyanthemos subsp. polyanthemos; assembly: GCA_017140185.1. Taxonomy (NCBI): domain Eukaryota; kingdom Viridiplantae; phylum Streptophyta; class Magnoliopsida; order Myrtales; family Myrtaceae; genus Eucalyptus; species Eucalyptus polyanthemos. Next base: position 15,940,649 of record CM029463.1, on the reverse strand, counting down.
GATAAGTCAAAGTAGAGTTACTATTCTAATTGTGACTTTAAATTGAAACAAAGAAATTTTAAAGTAGTCACCATATGAACAAAAGTTGGATAATTAATCTTCAATGAGCTCATTTGTTAACTCTCAAAAATAGGGGGTAACTATATAGCAAATGATTTTGTAATATAGTCATTGAACTTTTATTTAATCACCCAAGGCAATAAATTTTCATTTCTTTAAAAATTTAAGCACTTTGACAAAAAATCCAAAATTTTCTAATGAACTATTGATGTGGCTGACACATCGCTAATTTTCTAAAAGTGCTATTTTTTCCACTTCATCACCGAAGAAGCAACTCACTAGAAAATTTATATTAATATTTAATACGGAGTACTCTTCATTAATATCCTTAATGACCATCACTTAAACTTTAATTTGCAATTTAATTAATTACTTGTATTAAAACATATTCTGATTTTACATGAATGAAAGATTCCATGCCCATACAAACACATGAGAATGCTGCTAATACCTAGTAATTGAAGAAAGAGGAATCATGCAAAGAAGTCTCTTAGCTTCTACTTGTTCGGTAGGTGCATAGGTTATCAAGAGAAGTATTTTGAGCAATCTGAAGCTTCCTCATTAGCATCTTTTTTTCCAAACATAACTAAATATAAGTACTTTTGATCAAAATAAAAATATAAAATTGACTAGTTGGCAATTTATGTTTATTGGACAACCATATATTTTTGTTAATTTTGCTACAAATTTACGTATATTATAATCATATCAATTCGTATCATTTTCAAATGTGTCCAGATAATCGATTACAGATATGTTAATTTGTATCACAAATAGTCAGCCCTTTCAATTCTTATATTTTTTATACATGGTATCCTCTTTTATAGTCAACATTTTTAGAGTCGTTTCAAAAATTAAGATATCATTAAAGCAAGCTAAAAAGAATTTGTAAATATTGGACAATTTTATTACAACATAGACCTTATTAAGAAGTGGACAACCGGGAAGTAAGCAAAATCGCTTTAAGAGAACATATGAAAAGAACAAAAAAAAAAAGGGAGAGAGAAATTCCAATCATAAATGCATGCGTGTGGAAGGAAAGGTAATAAAAGAAAAAAGAAAGAAAGAAAAAATATGAGGAGAGAGAAGATCACATAAGTTTGACATATGTGAATTTAAGGCTACGTGGGGTGCTGTTCCGCTGCTCCACGAGCCCACGTGATCGTACCCGTCCGAGTCCGCCACGTGTGTGCGCCGCAGTCAAATCTTGGGCACTGGGTAACTCGAGAGCCACAGATGCAACCTCAGCGTTGCACCACGTGGGCCCTAGCGCACTTGACGATGCTTATCGACTGGTCACGAGTGCTCGGGTGCACGGGATTATCGCTCACGTAAAGTGGGGGAGGTTGGGGAACTCTTGGAGGTACTGTTTTGAAAGTATGGGCTTTCTATGACGTGGTGGGAGACCATGGGCGGAAAAGGGAGAATGGGCGGTGACTTTGTGTTGCATTTGGTTTTTCCTTATAGAAAGTCTTGCTGCGTGGGACCGTAAGGATGTTTTTGCTTTTTCCATGAAGTCAACCGTGTATTATTAGTAATTTCTGTCTTAATCTCTGTTAAGATCATTGCGTCTTTTTCCTTTTTTCTTTTTTTGGAAACTTTCAGCTCGTTTTAGAGCATTCGGAGGCCAAAGGACAATTTAACTAAAACAGATACACAAGAATTGCAACTTTACCGTAAAAAACACACGTAACAAGCAATTGAGTCCTAAAAATATGTTTGAGGGGAAAGTGTGTTAGGAGTCTTAACATTTTAGTCATGATTCAATTGAGTACTAAATATATATTATTTGTAATAGTCCTCACATTTTGAAAAATAATGAAAATCAAGTTCTAAAGTTAGTGTTGTTGACAAATTTCATCAATAGAAATGATAACATTTTGTTTTTCGTGAAGTTTAGTATGGTTTTGACCTAAATCAAGGGAATGTACATAGGTTTGGTCCATACTAGAGTGGAACCTTGATTATCCTAATTTACCGAAAAATAACTCACAAATTCGTGAAGTGGTGAAAAATCATTTTCATTTTTCCGATTTGTTTATTGAAAATTTGGGCTTAAATTTATTAACTAATTCACGTAATTGATTTTTCTTAGCTCATTCCTAAACTACCTTGTGCATTATTATGGTAAAAAATCCTGGTCTTTATAGGTAAAAGAGTAAAATGAAACGATTTTCAAGCAAATACTTGGTTTGAAGCATAATTCCAAGGTGTAGTCAAGGCTTGAGCATATGAAATGGCAATTGAGATATAGTAGACCGTAACATTCATAATGAAAATAATTAATGATTTTGTATAATAAACCTTTATCATCTAGAAATCTGACTTAGATCATAACAACAACAATTAATGGTATTTAATTGAAATTGAGGCCGTTTATGTATAGTTGATTAGACTACTAAACTAGTAGGTGGAAATTATAGTTAAATATTTAGTTAGCTTTAGTGACAACATTTAAGAGGAGATCCTTTTCGTTTATGCACCCATTGTCTCTGACACGTATGGATGGGCGACTTGTGTCATCTTGCTTTTCTTCCCTCCACGAACCCCCCTACCTCTCTCTCTCTCTCTCTCTCTCTCTCTCTCTCTATATATATATATATATATATATCCAAAAGTTAATCAGCATCGGGAGAGGGCCTGTATCTTCTCTCGCTGAAGGGGCTGAGAACCGGATCTGCTTGCCCCCACTGTAGCCATGCTCATTCGCCACCACCATGACCGGCCACAGCTCACCTCCCTCAACGTCACCAACAGCTGGCGGATTCTACCCTCATGCCCAGTCATGTCCCTAGTGAACCTGGCGCAAATTCTATCTCTAGCCATTTTTCTTCTTCGCTTGTAATCACCGTCACGAATTCTGTCAAGACCAACAAGCTCGACGCTAGCACAAGGCTTGGCCTCATCTTCTTGAGTTCGATTCTTCAGCGACGTGAATAGGGAGAACAAGAAATTGGTAAAAAGAAAAAATAATGAAGAGAAAATAATGTGCCACGTGTCTAACTATTGGTGCGAGGAGTAGACAGTAGGTGTAAGGACCGCAACAGATAATCCACACCCAGGTAGTTAATACTAAAGATAGAAGGTAATAGCCATAATGAGCTACCAAATGTGATGTCGTTGGATTAATATAAAGTAATTTATTGGATCTCAATTTAATAAATTGTAATGCTTCACTCATAAATTGATTGGGTCTGGACAAGCCCAAGCGGGTTAAGATGGGTAGCCCAGGCGTAAGAAGGAAGTTACTTGTAGTAACTGAACTTTTATGATGGTAATTTTCCCCTGAAGTAAGTTACTTTTTGAAATAGCTAAGTTTCCTTGGGTAGATAGTAAATTAGACATACCTTCCGTAATTAAGGTCTTATAGCCTTGTAATTTACTTCTCGTGATTGCAATCTCACCTTGTTGATCGCTTATTGCAATGAGATATTTTCGTTTTGTTAGCATATTGCCTATGTTTTTCGTAATCATTGTCATTCTATAGTTTCTTCATCTATTTTTTTCAAGGTAGTAATCCTCATTGTGAGATAGTACAATACTTTCTAGCAATCATCTTATAAAATGAGTAATGTAAGTAGTAACATAACCTACAAGGGAGCATGTTACCTCATAGGAAGTAATCTACCCCGAATGTAATTCCTTTTGCTTTATTGATTACTATTTTTTTAGTCATCAGCAAACTGAATTGATGCTATTTCTTGATGATTGTAGTTTCCCTTATTGTTAATAGATTGCAAACAAAATCTAATCATAATACCACCCACGAATCTAATTTGTAAATGCAAATATCTCGTAGTTGTAGGCATAAGTGAGTGGCTTTTAGGAAAAACCACACGAAATCCCTATGAAGATTTGAAGCAGTACACATTCACTTCCAAAATTTGTTTATATATATTATGAAGTATTGAGTACAGCTATGTGATGTTGCCATCCAAAGGTCCTTTTAAAATAGCTGACTAGGGAGGCTATATGCATAATGAAATAAAAAATTTAGCCTTTTCTATGATCGTTTTATATGCTTGGGATATATTTGAAAGCCTAGTACATGTTTAGCTCTTTTCATTAAGTCAACCGTATTATTAGTAATTTTTGTATTAATCTGTGTTAAGATCATTGCGTTTTTTTTCCTCAATTTTTATTTATTTATTTTGGCAAGTTCCAACTCATTTTGGCGCATTCAAAGGCCAAAGGATGATTTAACTGAAGCAGATACAAAATAATTGAAACTTTATTGTAAAAAATCACATGTAACATTTAAATGGTAAACTGCCCAAAAGGGTTGATGTCCATAATAAAATCGAAGTTGAACAAATGTGATACTTAAAAGGTTAGGAGTAAAGGTGTGCTCCCCTCAAAGTTCATGAGTGCGTTGGGTAATTTCCCCATGATTTTTGTGTTCTTTTGCAGGTAAATGAATGTTATATTTATAAATTAGCATTGTATAATAACGAGGAAAAATATAAGAGTGTTGAAATTAAATAGTGAAATTATGGAGAAAGGGAGGAGGAGAAAGCAATTAATAATTAGTGGCTTGTTGAGAGAGGAGTTCTAAGATTGTCGTACAGGCAATTTGAAATACATGCGAATCAGGTTTCAATGTTAGTGTTGTTGGCAAACTTCATCGATAGAAATGATAGCAGTTTATTTTTCATGAAGTTAAGTATAATGTTGACCTAAATCAAGGGAATGTACATAGATTTGGTCCCTAATAAAGTGGAACCTTGATTATCATAATTAACTAAAAAATAACTCACATATTCTATCTTAAGTGGTGAAAAATCATTGTCATTTTCCTGCTTTATTTACTCAAAATTTGGGCTTAATTCTATTATTTAATTCTCATTTCTAAACTACTTTATGTGCGTCGAATTAAGTTTTTTGGCTCATTTCTAAACAACTTTATGTGTGCTGTTTCTTCATTATGGTCAAAATCATGGTCTTAATTCGTGAAAGATTAAAACAAAATGATTTTCAAGCGAATGATTGGTTTGAAGCACATTCCAACATATAGTTGAGGCTCGGGTGTATGAAATGGCAATTAATATATAGTAGACCATAACATGCATAATAAAATGAATTAAATAACACTAAATAACAAACCTTTATCTCCTAGAAATTGGACTTAGAAAATTGTTTGAAGCACTATGTAATTGATAATTTATGAATATGAAGTTGATAATTTAGATCATCACAACAACAATTAATGGCATTTAATTGAAATTGAGGCCGTTTATGTATAGTTGATTAAATTGATTACTGTTAGTAAGAGAAATAAACTAAGCGGTGGTCCAATTAAGGAAAACACGCGCCCGTTTGTACAACAAAAATTTCTTAAAGCCTTTTAGTTGACTAGACATGATTGTCCTACTATAATGGCGTAATAAAGATCTGTGGAAATTTGAGTTGTCATAGTAGATTAACAAAGTATAAAACAGAAGTTTGAGTATGGGCGTTTGCGGCCTATTGTGCTACAGCACGTATCGATGGCCGATACGTGTCATCATGCTCTTCTCCTTTTTGTGGGCCCCCCTCTCTCTTCGTCTGAAAGTTGTTCAGCATCGCGAGAGGGACTGCGTCTTCTGTCACTCCTACTCACCCCAAGCTGAAGGGCTGAGAGCCAAATCGGCTTACTAACACTGTCGACACGCTCATCGCGATCCGTCATCTCCCTTGCGGACTAGGCGCAAATTCTATCTCTATTTTTTTCTCTCACGAATTCAGCGTGACAAACAAGCTTGACGCTGCTATGAACCTTGGTTGTGTTTTTCTGAAGTTGATTTTTCGATGATGTGAAGAGAGAGAACGAGGATTTGGTAAAATGAAAAAAAAAAAAAAAAAAAAAAAAAGAGAAGAGAGAAAATAAGGCACCGCGTGTTTATATTGGTGCGAGCCATAGACAATAAGTGTAAGGATCGCAGTAGACCATCCACACCCGAATAGTTAATATTAAGGATTGAAGGTACTACATTCATGAGAAGATACAAATTATAGGATAATTATTAAAGAGAAATCCCTTGCGTAAATTTTATCGAATTAACTGAATAAATTATAATATTTCATGAATAAATTGATTAGGTTTGGATAAGCCCAAGTGGGCTTAGTAGGTGGCCCAGGAAAAAAAAAAAGCAACTTGTAGAGACTAACCTTTTATAATAGTAATTTTCCCTTGTGAAGTAATAAATTACTTTTCAAAATTGCTAAATTTCTTTAGGTAGGTAGTAAATTAAACCTTCCGTAATTAAGTCTTATAGCATAGTAATTTACTTGTCGTGATTGCAATCTCGCTTGTTTGATCACTTATTGCAATGATATTCCTTTGTTAGTAAATTGCCTATGTCTTTCGTAATCACGATCATTCTATAGTTTCTTTATTTTATTTTTTTATTGTAGTAATCTCCATTGTGAGATAGTAGCAATCATCTGATAAAATGAGTAATATATTCTTTTACAATTTTTTTTTTTTTTGCCAATGGAAGGGATCTCTTGCTTTAAGATAAATCATACCTCTAAAGCCCTGATCCTATCTTAAATGCCAATATGCGCACTGTGCTGAGGTGGTCAACAAGTCAACGTTGTGAATTTAAGGCAACCCTGGGGGGTTTTCATTCCCTTGCTCTGCAAGCCTACATGATTGCGCCCGTCTGGGTCGAATCTTGGGGATATCCAAGTTACTTGTGAGCCATAGACGCAATCTTAGCCGTTGTGCCACGCGCGCCTTAGCATGCTTCGACAGCGCTAATTGATTGCTCTCGAGTGCTTTGGGGTGCACGGGATTGTCACTCACGTGGGGGTGGGGGAGGCACACTTGGTGGTGCTGTTTGGAAAGTGGGGACTTTCCATGATGTGGCGGGAGGCCATTAGTGCAGAGGTAGAATGGGAAGTGGGAAAGTTGCTAATTGGGACAAATAAATCGTGATTACTTTATTGAAGTAGCATGATTATTGTAGAGAAACTACACAACTGAACTTGCCAAAATTAAGGCCCACTGCTATTAAGAAATATTGTCCTTTTTTGTTTTCAAATATTTTATATTGCCTTCTGAACCGTCCTTCGAAAATATGGGGAGATTAATGTGTCAAAACATAAACAGAAGAGCTTTGTTTGTCTTATTGTTTTGTGTGGTCTTCCATCCTTTGGTATGACCTTTGCAATATGAGGTAGCATTCATCTAATAAGACAGCCACAATTGATAGATCAAGATTGATAGGACTATCACTTCTTCCATGTGTTTCCTTGCATCTCGTAATTTTTCTTTACCACAATTAAGAAACTCATAATTTGATTTCAAGGTTGAAGCAAGTAGCTACTTCTGTACTACCACTTTTGATGGATGATTAGTTGCCTTTTTAATCTCAATCTCTTCATTGTTTACTTTCTAATGATGACACTCTTCCTCAAGCAAGCTCTTTTATATGTAATGGAACTTTATGAACTTTTAATCTATCAAAATCACTAATTTCGCGAGCGAATACCGCAGGTTGCATTTCCTAGCTTGGAGACATTATACATCGGTGTCATGGATAATATTGAGATAATATGGGACAATCAAGTTGCCACGGATTCTTTCCACAAACTAAAATCGCTTAATGTGTGGAGATGCAATAAGCTATTGAACATTGTTCCTTCTTGCATTCTTGGACAGCTCAAGAGCTTGGAAAGTTTGGAGGTACAATCATGTGATTTGCTTGGAGTTGTTTTCAAACTTCAGCCATTGAACCCTCTAGATGGACATCCTGTTGCTCATTTGCCATTAAAAAGGCTAGAGTTAGATGGATTACCAGAGCTAAAGTGTGTATGGGATAAGGAACTCCACAGTCAAGTCAAATGCCAGTATCTCCGTTTTGTTACAGTTTCTGAGTGCAAGAGCCTCACCTCTCTATTTCCAGCCTTAGTAGCAATACATCTAACCCAACTTGAGGAGTTGAAGATCAGTGAATGTGGCATTGTGGAACTCATTGAGAAGGAAGAAGGACTAGTTCCCAGTTTTGTGTTCCTAAAATTAACCTCCCTCAAGCTTAAGCATCTAACAGAGTTGAGGTGCATCTACATCGGAAAACACACTTTGCATTAGCCAGCATTGAAGACCCTGAGGGTGTGTGGCTGTAACAAAGTGGAGATACTTGCATCTTATCCTGAGAATGAGATGCCACTTCTAAAATAGCCTCTCTTCATAGTAGAAAAGGTACGACCCGAGATTATTATTATTTTTTGCTTTGTTGGTGAAAATTTGCATGATGATTAAGGTCATAGTCTAGCGTCTCATGCAAGTAGCTCTATACACGACAATGTAAACTATGTGGCTCTTTGTAAATCCATAGATATATTACAACATTGATGTTCTTCAAGTATTGATTGAACATTCTTGTCATTGTCTAATGAATCAAATTCACACTCGTCGATCCCCCTTTAAAAAAGTAGGGGCTAATTTTGATGGTTTAGCTCTCTCTTTAAGTACCACGAAGGTTGAGAGCACATGGAATGTGGTGTGATCTTGCCATGGCAGAAGTGTATTAAGATATCACTTATGTTCACATATGAATACAAGTCAAATGTAAAAGGTCAACGATAATGTTGATTGGATGAGGGCACATTTTCTTCCATTGAATCACATGAGACTCAATATCTTAATATGCACTTATTATGCTTGCAATGCAACACTTATACCATGATGCAAACATTTTCTTTTTACTAAGCTAAATTTTGATTTGGATATTTTACCAGGGTGCATTCTCAAATTTACAAGAGTTAAAATTGAAATCATCCAAATGGATGGAGATATGGCATGGGAATTTTCTTAATGAAGAACTTTTCTGCAAGCTTAGAGTTCTTGAGCTTTGTCGTATCTTTAAGGAATCTGCAATGTCTGCATGTCATTTCATTCAAAGTTTGACCAACTTAGAAGAGCTAGTTATATGTGAATTATATCTAGGAGAGTTGAGCATTAATGTCGAAGGCGTAGGAGGCCAAAGTCATTAGCTAAAAGTAGTATCACCAACTTCAAGATGTAATCAACATCTAAAGACTCTTGATGTGTCACAATGTGATGTATCAAATATGTTCACACCGACAATAGCAGGAAATTTGGTGGAACTCACAAAATTGAGGATAAGTAATTGTCACATGTTGATAGAAGTCGTCACGGAGGAGGGAGGTAAAGAGGGGCATGTAGTGGCCTTCAAAAAATTGAAGTATATGGAGCTAGATGGATTGATAGGGTTGAGATGTTTCAGCTCTGGTGGACACACCTTGATGTTTCCTCTCTTGGAAGAGGTCACTGTTACTAGATGTCCTAACATGACGTTCTTCTCTGAGGGTCCAATAGAGGCACCAAAGTTGGAGAGAGTACAAGTATCAAAAGTGGAGTGGTTTTGGAAGGAAAACCTCAACACCACCATCCAAAGTATGTTTAAACAAATGGTATGCATCACTTATCAAATTCAATGTAATTGCATGGCTTTGATAAACATAGAGTGATTTCTTTTTGCTAACTAGAAGTTTACATTTAATGACGAATCTCTGACAGGGTATAATTGCTGGAGTAAAGTTTATGCGGCTGTCTGAGTTCTCAAAGTTGATTGAAAAATGGCACAACGAACTTATTCCCATCAATTCATATTGGCACTTAAAATATTTGGTGGTGTATAAATGTCCATTGTTTTTTAACGCTATTCCATCAAGATTGATGCTTGTTTTAGGCAAAATGAAAGCATTGCAAGTGTGTGATTGCGAATCACTAGAAGAAATATTCAGTCTTGAAGGAAGGGAGGCTATGAAAAGCACTCAGGTGCTACCTCAGGTAAATTCTCTGGAATTGGTCAATTTACGAAAGTTGAGGCAACTATGGAACAAAAATCTTCAGGGAGAGCTACGCTTCAATTCTCTAACATACCTGGGCCTTTATAATTGCAGCAACTTAAGGCATGCTTTTGCTCCATGGATGGTTCAGTGCCTTGCCAATCTTGAGCGAATGGTAATAAAGGAATGTGGTCAGATGGAAGGAGTAATTGCAGAGGAAGAAGGGCAGGGAAGTGCAATGGAGAAGATTACATTCATGAATCTCAGGGAGATGGAGTTGGAATGCTTACCCCATTTTACTAGTTTCCTCTTGAGAAAGAATTATATGCTGTGTTGTCCTAAATTACAAAAGCTAACCATTGCCCATTGCTCCAAGATGAGAAGTTTCATTCAGCAATATTTGATGGAGATTGATCATGACACCCCTTCACTTTTTAATCCACAGGTCAGTTCTTTTTTTTTTTTTTTCATTAAGAGGAAATGTTATTTTTTTGTTATTACAATGCTTTTGTTTTTTAGTTTTAGATTATCATCTTGTCAAATTAAAATACGAATATCTCAAGTTCCTAATTCGTGAATTGAATGTCGAAGTAAATGAAATTGTGAGATTCAAAAATCAACAAAAATTAGTTTTGTTCACAAAGATGCATATCGGTAGGAAACAATAATAAGTTTTCGCTTACCTCGATACGAAAAGTATAACACTCAGAAATCCACTTAGCTTCCTCTGCGCCTTTTTATTCCGCTTTCCTCTGATACGAAATGTATAACACTCGAAATCCACTTAGCTTCCTCTGCGCCTTTTTATTCCAAGAGCCCGATCTTCAATCTCCCCAACCCCAATGTCGAGTTGGCCCATCACGAACCGAACGAGATTTCTTTTAGGGAAAAAAATCTAACGATTAGTAATATTCATTTGCTTTGTATGGATTTATGTACATAATCTTTTAATAATTAGTACAAAGATTTAAAAATTTTCTAATCCTCAAAAAAGCCAAAAGAAAAAAAAAAATTTTAGTTTTGTTTATACATACCATTCTAGAAGTGTTGTTTTTGTGTCACTCATAAGATCACATCATGCGCAAAAAAGGTTCTAAAAAAATTTACCAACATAACCGTATAAAAAAATATTCCCTTTCTACAATTTGAACTTTAAAGTACTATATATAGAATAGCATCTAATATGGCAAAACTACATTCGTTTTGCATGTTGAATTTCAACTTGAAGCATACAGATCTAAGAATTCTTTCCTTATATAATGTTGCATTATTAGAAAAGGGTAGGCAATTGGAAAAGAAAATGGAGGAATTGGAGAGAGTGGCCTTTTTTAATCGGAGTGCTATAAAATTTCATTTAAAGTGGCGCATTTATTTGTGATCGGCAAACATGAAAGTTGGAGAATTCGATAAGTCGTCACGGCAGCGTTCCAAAAATTAGAGGGAGAAGGCGTTGCTAGTATTATTTGTCAATTTAGCCAATTAAAAGCTAGTGTTCAATGTACCATTGATTATAAAAATCAAACAAAATACAATTTCAAAATTTGACAATTATTTTATTCATTTGACAAAATTTAGGAGAGGTTGCCCTCAATGTAGAATGTTGAGGAACACACAGATACACGCCATTGTATAATCTTTTGAAGAAGGGAAATCAATTCTCAAATTTATTTAGATCAAATTCAGTAAACAGAAGCTAATATCTTTACCGTCACTTCTAAAATTGGAAATTAACGGATACTGACCGATTGAGGCAGTCTTTTTTGTTCCCCTTTTGTGGGTTTTTTAAGCTTCAGATTCTATGGAGGTTTCAATTAACGCACGCGCGCGTTTTTATTTTTATTTTTATTCTAATGCTTTTGCCAAATTTTTTATTGTTGTTTGTGAGGAGAACATTTCACCATATCTAGTATCCACGTACTTGTTTACTCTTTAATCATAAGAGTCATCTCTGATTATGCATTTACTTCTAGTGTCATTTATTTATCATGCGTAAATTGTCATGTAATGGTATACCCCATGTTGTTAGCGTAATTCAAAAAGTAACCGTCATACTCAATTTAGAATACCAATAGGTTGTAAAAAACGCAAAAATAGTCATACGATTTTCTTATTGAGACAAATTGTCATCACGTTAATTTCATTTATTTGTCATATATGAGCTATCATGTAATAATAGGTATTCCCCACATTGTTAAAATATTTAAAAAACTCATAGTAATCCTCAATTTATAATTTTGATTTAGGGAAGTGTGGAAATAGTGATTTGTTTTTTGGTTGTGACAATTTGTAATTGCATTTATTTTATTGCAACCAGCTTAAAAATATATATTACTTGCTTCTCCACGGACAAGTCATAAGAGTTCGTGACACAGTTGTTTTTCTCCAAATAAACAGAATGTGGTAAGAGGAGGAAATTATCTTGGTGGACCGTTCAATACTTGCATGACAAGTTTGTCTTTTTCCATGGTCCATGGACTTAGGAGAAGTAAGGAAATATGGATTTGGTAATTGAGGTTGTAGCATGCCGTAATTCTTTAATTTCTTCATAATGAGATGAAAAGTCCGCGTAGGCACTTAAATAAACAGTTCATAATAGCTCATGCAATGGTTTTATGTTTTTCGTACCACCAACATATTTCATTTGTTAACAAAGACTAATCGCGTTTGTCTAGGGGTCCTTTTTTTGTGTGCGACTCTAGCATTAAAATTTCATGTCATGTGAAACTTAGGCAATTGCAAAAATATTCATTTGATATTTGAGGTTGTAATTGCATTTGTTGTATCATAACTCAAATGAAAAAATTTCTCCTTTCTTTTTTGCACACGAGTATTAATAAATATAAAGGACAGTAAGGTAACTTATTTTCTAGCACCACATTTCATGCTTGTTGTAATGCAACATACTCCACCTTAATAATTGGTCCACTGAAATGAAAGCATCGGTCAACTCCTTTATGTCCCTAACAAGCTCTAGAATTGTCATCATTTATTAGAGCTAGGATTTGATGTCATAATTCAATATAATCACTTTTATTGGGTCGTTGTTTTTCAATATGGTAGGTACAATTTCCCCAGCTTGAGAGAATGGTTCTCTCCCACTTGGATGACTTAAGCAAAATATGGACTGACAATCCTCAAGAAGCTCTTACTTTTGATCGTTTAAAGGAAATAGAGGCTAAGAATTGTAAGAGCCTTGAAAATCTATTTCCGCATTGGGTGGCTAGAAGTCTAAGCCAAATTAAGAAACTTCACATAGAGTCTTGTGGGCTCAAGGAAATAGTTGCGAGAGGAGATCCACCCTCTATTACTGCCCAATTCCTTTTCTCGAAACTGACATCTCTAGTGTTACATGATATGCCGCAACTCAAGAGCTTTTGCCCTAACTTCCCTACTTTGAATTGGTCATTCTTGAAAGAATTGCGAGTGACTCATTGTGACAAATTGAACATATTCTCCGTTATGGAATTCATGAACAATTGGGCTCAAAGAGATGATCAGCATGACCTTCCAGATTTCAAAGCACCTTTATCGCTTGAGAGGGTATGTATGCAAATGCTCTTCCTCAATTTCTACTTTATTCTTTAATTCACTTGCTATATCTCATGTCAGCTACATAGATATGTCACAATTTGATATCATATAGAACATGAAGCCCTTACCTATCAGTTTGATGACAACAAAAGATATTTCTATTCTCTTTAAGCAAACTTTTCATTTGTGGACACCTAGATCTTGTGGTAACATTATCAGCACATTCCGTTACCCGACCAAAAAAACTTCATATTTTCGTTAACAGCAAAACATATTCTTAATACAAGATGAATTTGGTCAGGGCGGTTCTTGAATTAACAGGCCGACTTAATCATGTTGACATTTAGCAATTCCTTTTCAAATCGCAGTGGGATGACCAACTTTCTTTTTTTTTTTCTTTTTTTTTTTTTGGGTGAAATGGAATTTCATTTGTTTGTTCGATCATTTATATGCCAATGCAGTTTTTTTCCTTTCTATCTAAGCGTACATGTGCGCACAACAAACCCTGCTGGCGAATGGCCATGGCCCATGGTAGAGCATTTGGTTATGGTTGTATTTTGTAGGATGACTTTACTGCTGTATTAATGAACTGTAAGAAGATGGCCACCTTCCATGGCAATTAACCAACTTAAGTTAACCTTTTACAGCACATGATTTATTGCCTAACTTTTATTCAATTTACTTCTCTCATTGTATTGGCAATTTGGCAGGACATCCCCCTAAGTCTTTTATTGGTTGATAAGGATATTCAGATGCTGTTGGATGGAAAATTTTCTGATGACATCTTTGGCAAGCCAAAAGCTCTAACATTGGCATGCTTTCATGACAGAAAGGCTGTCTTTCCTCCTAGATTCCTTCTAGAGAGATTTCAGAGTCTACAGAGCCTTGAGGTTTTCTGTTGCTCCTTTGAAGATATATTCCCTAATGAAGCGCTTGTGGATGAGGGAATACATCCGGTGCTTGAAAATTTAAGTGAACTTAAGTTAAGCAAGCTACACAACATAAAGTGCATTTGGAGAGAAGACTGTTTGTTGGAAAAAATTCTTCAGAGTATTGAAACATTTGAGGTTTGGGATTGCCCTAATTTGACGGCAGTATTTCCATCAATGGCATCCTTCAAGAATTTGACAAAGCTAGTGGTGAAGAATTTATTTGGGTTGGTGCATCTAATAAAATTTTCAGCAATCACAAATTTGGTGCATCTTACTGAGATGACGACAATAGGATGTGAAAGAATGAAAGAAGTAATGGCAAACGATGGAAAAGGAGGAGAAGTGATTTCTCTTGAGAAGCTAAAAACATTAAGACTGCAAAATCTACCAAGCCTGGTATGCTTCTCCTCCACCGAAAGTTGCATCTTCAGGTTTCCATTATTGAATAGCATTGAAGTGGAAGAGTGCCCAAAAATGAAGATATTTTCTAAAGGCATACTAAACACACCAAAACTTCGTTATGTGACATTGTTTCGACACCTATGGGATGTGAGCTTGGAGGGTGATCTGAATACAGCCATACAAAAGTTATCATCCTAAACAAAGGCGCACGAAACTAGTAAGATCCAATTACTGTCACCGTCATCATTTTTTTTTCGCTTCCCTCTGCTTTTCTAATTTTTCGACACCTTAAGCACCATAACTTCTATATCGTTCATCTTTTTAACTTGTTTATTTACTGATAAAAGGGGAGGGCAGGTGATGTAATTGGTACCGAGACTTGGAAGTTATTAGGGCATAGTCAAAGGTTGAGATGAGGAACACTTTCTTTGAGGTCGCGATGCTATTTCCAATTTCCCTCCTTCTCAGTAATTTTTCTGGTTAGGTAATTTTCTATTTTTTTGGGATCAATAAGAGATGATATTCTAAACAAAGCAGCGTGTTGGGGGGGGGGGGGGGGGGGGGGGGAATACTCAACTTAAATTTAGTTTTGGTGATCCGGGAGCTTTGGTGATCCAGTCCGCAACTTGATTGGCCTCACGTGAGAAATGTTTGAAGAAAGCTTGTGAATATTGATCGATCAGGAGTCTGCATTATCCTACATACTTTTCTCTGAATAATGACCTAGGGACAAAGGATGCCGTTAATGCTATACATTGCTTTGTATAAATCCTTCTATGACAGTCACTCACTTGAACCTTCTAATTGAGTGCAGGAGGCTCATCGAAATGTTCCCGCAGGTGAAGATAAGAGCACATGTTCACGGGGGTAAAGACTTGCGTGTTGAACTCGCACGGGTGGTGTTGACCAACAAAGCGGGTGGAGCTTTTCGCGCGTGTGAAAATGGTGGCCACCCTGGCAAACGGTCCAGCAGTAACTTTTCTAGATTCTTTCGTAATTTACTTGCAATCATCGGAAGGTGGGTCGCGCCTATAACTAGAAATTTAACTTTGCAAGTCGTGTGCTTCGAATTAGCAATTTATCCTTATTGACGGGATAAGGTAATCCGATTGTAAAATTTATAATATGTTAAATAGTTTGGTTGAAATTGTGCATGTTTGGCTCTAAAATTTTCAATTTTGACAATTTAATCAGAAATCTTTGTTGGAACCTCCGATGTGCTCTTTCCGTTAATTTTTTTCACATAATTTAGTACTAAATTATTAAAGTCAAAAAGTTTAGAGTTAAATTGTTATCTGCACATTAAGTTTAATACCTAATTAGGTAATTTCCTGTAAATAATAATATGGAAACTATATTTCATGTTGCGGTATGCGATGGCCCAAATGCTTCCTGATTGTCCCGAACAGTAGACGGAGAGAGAGAAATAAATGCCTGCCCCGTGTGAGCTGATTCCTATATTTCGGGTTTCTCCATAAATTTCAGTACTCTTTGGTTTCTTTCCTTCAATCGGGCGAAATTTATACGTCTGATCAGGATCATCAATCCCGTCGGTCCCGCCTCCATCACTGAAAGTTCATCCAAAGAGAGATTTTTTCTTGTCAGAAGGGCTTTTTATAAATCACCAAAGGCAAAACAGTGCGCAGTCTTTCCATTCCGCAAAGATCATGGCTTCCGGTCATCATGGTCCACAGGGAGAAAATGAAAGTGCAACACCCGCTATCAAGTCTCAATTGTTAAAATATTATCCCATATCACTTTATTAATGTCCTAAATGACTTTTGTATTCATATGATATCCCTCTGCCATGTCGCAACTTAACTTTTTTGTCCCGAGAGAAACAAACATAGGTTTAAGGGCATTGTCTAAAAAGCAGGCGTATGGCCCTCGGTTTTAGACGCGAGCTCTCTTGAGGCGACGTTGGGGTATTTAAACTGATGCTATAGGAATTTCTAATGATGAGTCACCACTAATTTATTGGTGTTGACTAGAAATCAATTTCTAATGATGAGTCACCACTAATTTATTGGTGTTGACTAGAAATCAAGTGAGGCACGGAAATATATTTCATTTTCTATGCAATCAGAAAATCTAAAGCCGAAGACTTAGTTATACTAATTGATCAACGAATACCATTTTAGTACCCAATCTTGTACATTTTAAAAAGGTTTTTATTAGGCAGTCTGCATTGAAACTAGCCACTAACATGTGGAGTGATCATGCAAGCGTGCAATCATTGAATTAATAGTCAGCAACTAAGGAAGCATTGAATAAATTACAAGAGAAAACAAGAATCTAACCCTATGAAATAAGGAACATGCCAATCTTAATTGAACTAAAGGGAAAACTTAATCAACATATTGAAAGTGTGCAATCAAGAGCATTGGTCTAAAAAAAAAAGGAACATTCAAACTGTGACATTCGGATTTCACTGGACCTTGAATGCGTAACAGTTTGGGGATCGACAAATTTGTCATTGGACTACGTTGTTGGCACCGATCGTGGATGTCGTTTCGTCACTCCCATTATTGGACCAAGATGTTACGTTTCGTAATGACCTTACAACCTATCCTTATACTTACCTCTTGTTACGTTGTGCCGATTCGATCACTGTGAAATTTAACGTCTCCATGTACTCAATAGATGTGGTCGGTTACAAAGACAAGCGTGAACCCCGAGCCGTCTCGCCAACTAACTGAGTCGAAGGCCCCAAAATTCTTCGCGTGCGCCCCGTTACCGCCGCCCTCTTCTTCATGGACAGCCAAGCTCGGCCGTGCCATGCATTTCCCATGCATGCGTACGTCGAGGAGTCAACCAAAGGTGGATGGTTGACCGAGAGATGCCCAGCAATGGCCACGTCGCCCTCCCACTCGGCTGCCAGCAGAAGTCCACGATCTGCATGCTGAAGACACGCCTCCTCCAGCTGCCGCTCCTTGCAACAGCCACCGGTGTCTTCGTTTGTTGACTAGGAAAGTCAACATGCAAACCTTCGAAGAAGAACGAGAGAGAGAGAGGGAGAGAGAGAGAACGAGCGGGCGAGCGAGCGAAAGAGAGAGAGAGCGAGCGAGAGAGTAAGCAAGAGAGAGAGGGAGAGGACCAACCCCTCCGCCACCACCAGTTGCGTCTCGCCTACGGTCGCTGCCGTCCAGCCCACCTTAGCTGCCTCTGTGACCTCTCCAATTTGCTTGCCGTCAGCGCCATTGGACTTGAGGCAAGTGAAAGTCTACTAACCTATATAGTGTAGTACTATTGTTGCCTGAGGAAGTGTTATTAGATTAAAATGATTGAATTTTGGTGTTGGATGTGGAGTAGATGAAGACCGAGTGAATTGAGGTTAGGGAGTTGAAGAAATTTTCAGTTTTCCTATGAGTAATTTCGGTTTTTTGACTTCAATTGCACACTGATTTTGTGACTACGAAGCTTTGAAAATCTTAGCCATAAATTGATTTAGAAAACCTCCCAATTTGCATTGGAATTTCTATGTTCCATGGCACCGATCTCAAATGATTTGATAAAACGTGTGTTGCTTCCAAATTTCCAAATTTTATATCAACTATTCTAAATCATTAAAGTTGGGTTGAGTTTCAGATTTATGATGTGTGTTTTCGGGTTTACTATAGTTTTGATAAATGATTTGTCGTAAGCCGTGAGCGTGGATATCATTCTCGGTTTTTGGTGGATTTTGAAAATGCTGAAGGATGAATTGTGAACATGGAATTTCGAGAAGAATTCAAGGGATTCTCCATATTAATGATTTGAAAACGTTTTGGCATTGAAATGATTTAATTACTACATCATGGTTGATGTGTTATTGTTGCCGTCGGACCCTCGGGATGACGATGCCCTGAGAGTCAGGTTGCCTGGAGGATTGTAGTGGCGATGCCTCTGGATGCCTGGGGACTAGTGAGCCCTAGAGGTTCCTTGGGAAAGTCGGGATGCCCGGATGTTTGATGATACATGTTCCAAAGGGTAGGGGACATCATTGATGTGGTGAGCCTCGGCGATTCCTTGTGATACTAGGTTAGGTGCGAGATGCCAGGAGGTGTAACGTAACATGCTTTGGATGCCCGGTGACTGAAATATGGAACCGGAGGCCTTCGTGATGCCAAGTCGGGTGTGATATGCCTAGAGGGATGCAAACACTGGTCCTCCTGAAGATGTGGTAGTGAATAAAAAATCTATTGAGTTCTGAAGCTTGATTGTTCTGTTGTGTTATGCCATTTCATTAGAAAAATTATAGTGGTCTAATGCATATCTATTTCTCCCGCTATCGGTTTTGTATTTTGCATGAAATCAGATGATGATAGTCTTACACAATATAGTTTAGTAGATCTTTAATTGCTGAGTAGTCGTACTCACCTCTTGTGGAACTAACACATTTTAGACTAAGGAAGATGTCTCAGCTGCCCGCACCTCCTGGTACATTCTACAGGATCCCTATCGATTTATAGTGGGAACAATCGGAGCATGAGGATCCTGATATGCTGGGGCTGATGTTCGTTCAAGTGAGGGTGAAAGTGATGATCGACACCAGTCTTCCCTTAGGTCCTGTATGATAGGACTACGTTGTCCTATATGTCTGTAGGAACGGACAAACTCTGGGGCCGTTGCCACTGCCACCAAAGGATGACGATGATGGGGGATTGAGTGGCGTGGAGTGACCACAATGGTGAGGACGGCGGGGAGAATATTTGGACACCGGCACTGAATGATGGACTATATATGTAAATAGCTGCTAAAGATGTCGGTTAACTTTTGAAGTATTGCCAGGTATAGGAAATTACAGCCTTTTTGGATGTACCAACCAACAATGTCCATCTAGTATATGTGTATATAAAAGTGTCCGGTTAAAATTTATATGTATATTTTTAGTGTGCATCATTTGTCTGTGTAGGGAAGGGAGTTGTTGGATACGCTACCGCCATATACATTGCGCAGGGACTAAAGAAGAGTGTGATGAAACCCCTCATGAATTCCCTAAAAGTCCATCAATTGAAAAGAAAATTAAAAAAAAATACATAATAATTATATAGGCAAATAGAAAGAGGATCTCTAGAACGAATAAGTAAAGGTGGCGACCCTAACGGATTGGGGGCTGTTAGGGGTTGGGGCTGTTAGGGGGTGCCACACAAACCCTATAATAAAGTTCTAAGAAGTTGTTCATTTTTTTAGCACAATTTGTTTTTGGATCAAAGGCTTTTCACTTTTTTTTTTATGCTAAACTAATTCTAAACTCTAACTAATATGAAGAATCTAATAAAACTAGTTCAAATTTAATTACTAAACTTTTTCCAATTTTTTGGATTTTCACAATTTTTTAATATTTTACAATTAAAAATATTCTTTAAAACTTTTAAAATTTTCCTAATTTTAATCCGAAAATGGTCCCGGCCCTCGGGTCCAGTCTGAAAATGGGTTGCCCCAACCCCCACGTAATGGGCTTTATACATCGGGAGACTTTAGTTAATAAAAACTAATAGGGCGAATTAGGCACAATGCCTCCAGCATTTAACTAAGCCCAACTCCAACAAATCAAGCTCAACCCAAAGCCGAACTAACAAGCCCAAACTTTCTAACACTAAACTAAGCCACCGAAAAAAAATCCTAAGTTAATCATAAAGCCCAATCCCAAGTTCAGTCCAAACCAACATCATTAGACTGAAAATCGCAGGTTACACCGTAAATCAAACATCACACGCATAACTGAACACGTAGAATGAAACTCAACAAAAACGGGTGTTACTCTCGGGCAAGCCAAGCCGAAGGTCCGACCATCTTCTGGTCGGCAACTCCTAACGGCGACGGCCATGATGAGACGTTTGCGGGACGCCCTACACCACTAGATCCGCAGCTTCTACGAGTCACCACAATGATGGACGCTAGGGGTGAGTGCGGTTCTTGGGTAGAATTGAGAATCAGAAAGCCGGATTGATGGGTCCGGTTCAATTCCCCATTCTAGGAAGGCCGGTTCTGATTCTCGGTTCCATTTTTTTGGGAACTGGTGGTTCTCAATTCGATTTCCGGTTCCAACTGGAACCAAAACCGGAACTGAAACCAAACCAGAACTAGGAACCCTAACATAGAAACCTAATTTTGTTCTGTTCTTCACTTTCCAACTGCAACGCTCCACTCCCGAGCCCTCGACGACCCGCACGACCAGGAGCGGCAGAGAGAGAGAGAGAGAGAGGGAGGGAGAGAGAACTCGTGTGTTTGTGTGTGTCTCGTCTCTTGCGAGAGCGGCGAGGAGGCGTCGCGATGGAGCTGGCGAGAGTCGACGACCTGGCCTGCCACCGCGGGGCCGCGCCACTGGGATCCGGGGAGTTGCTCGATTCCAGGCAGCATCTCTACTGCCGCAAGGACAAGTCCCTCGGCGTCCTCTGCTCCAAGTAGTTCCCCCCCTTCCTTCCCCGAAAGATTCTGGAGAGCGCGCGCGGCGCAGAGGGAGCGAAGGAGTCTCTTCTTCCTTCCTCGACACCGCCATCGTGAGGTAGTGTGGCCGTTTCGTCTTCGCTAATACAAGAACATCGTCACATGCAAGCTGCGCAACGCACAGCACGTAGCACGTAGGGCTCAGTATCCAGGAGAAAAAGCGACGGCACAAGATAACTCAGCAATTCGAAAAATATTTTCCTTACATCGTTTAAAAAAAGATTATTGATGAAAAAAAATGTTTATGAAAAAACCTTAAATTTTTATTTTCCACAACTGGTTTGGGCATTTCTACCAGAATTCTGAATGGGATTCTCCACAAACACTATGAAGACTTTGCGTGATAGAGTCTAATTTATGGGTTCTCAAAAGTTGGACATGCCACCTACAGATAGGTTCCAAATTATAGCTAATTAACTACCAATTCTAAGACTTGCACCTCCTAAATATAAATGATACGACGTGTCTTACTTACGACATGCATTGGATCAACGTGCTCCGGATGCAACTAATATTCAATCTTCATTAATGCCCTTGTTTTTGTTTTTGTTTTTTTTTTTTTTTGGTCGGTCCTACTCTAATCCTACTCTAACACTCACTCTCAGACTTTTGCCCTGCCTCCTTACAGGGCGTGGGAGTTGAAATCCACTCCTAAAATAAAATCGTCCCCATCCCAATCCCTCCTAAGAAGGTGAGAACTTGAACTCCCACCTCCCCCTTCCAAGTTGGAAGGGTGGCCACTGGGGCGAACCACCAGTAGTTATTAATGCTCTTGTTTGATTTGGCTATACATAACATAATGCAAGTGCTAAGAAAATTTATTGCCTTATCGAGGTTCATGTGAGCCCTCTTGACCTCACTAGTCAATTTCAGAAAAATGGACGCGAGATTGGCATCAAAGGTTATGCTCAAATGGTATACGCGTTTGTTACATGTTTTTCTACTAGTGCAAGATAGATTTTCAGGCGCAACAATGTACAATATTGGGATACAAACACTCTACCTGTACCAATACTCCTTCAGGTGTCCCAACAGATCTCAATGGCCGTAAGTCGTGACACACTCCATCTTCATAATCACAATTGATGTTTATCGAGGCACCAGAAATGATACCAGGCAGGGGTTACAAGAGATTCACATGATCCAAAACAACAGGGGGCCCAAAAATCTCTCCCGGCCCAAATTTCGGGGCCTAATTTTCACCGCATGTCTCGGGCCTCATTTGGGCCCAATTCCAAATAGCGCGTGAACGACACTCTCTACATTGTCCTTTCTTTGGCACGCAAAAATTTAACAAGTTAACCGACCCCACGCTATTGCTCGCCGCTCTCAACACTGCTGTCACGACCTATGTATCACCGACACAGACACGCGACACGCGACACGACACAACACGATATCTTGACACGTCATTTTTTAAAAATAGAGAATTTAAACACGTTCCGACACGTTATATATTAAATATATTTTTATATATAAATACATAAATAATAATAATAAAAATAGCCTAGAATTAATTTACACAAAAATATTAAATAATATCATTCATTATTTTAATTTGTTACAATAATACACAAAACTTAGAGGAAAAAAACATTGTTTAAAGAAAAATGCTGAAATTATATTTTTAAATTTATTTATTTATCATATATAGCATTTTTTATTACTTCTTTCATAGTAAAAGACTTTAAAAAATAAAACAATTCTAAAAAAAAAACTGGAAAAAAAAATTGATCATGTGCGTGTATATTTATAGCAATTTTATTACTTCTTTTATTACTTCTTTTGTGTATATTTATATTTTGACCCCTCAAGTATTAGAAATTTTTAAAATTGACCATGTGCGTGTGGGAATCGCGTGTCGGAATTTTGGACTCGCGTGTTGGAACGTGTCGGAGAGAGTTGACCACGTGTCGGATTTTTCGACACTCATTAACCGCGTGTAGGGATGTGTCAGAGTGTGTTGGACACGTGTCGGAGTGTCGGACACGACACGAAGATTTCCGGAGAGTGTCCGTGTTACATAGGTCACGACCACTGACATCACTGCTAATGTCGCCGCCACGACCCATGACATTGCCGCCGACGCCGCCGCCACCAATGCCAAGCTTATCAAGGAAGCGTCCGTCCCTCTCTCTCTTCCCTCTCTCGATCGATTGCATCATTTCAACTTTCAACTTTTCGATCAATGTTTCCCTGAATTTGTAGCTTGTGGGACTTGGGATTCAATTGGGTCCTTCTGATTTTTGGTGGGCATTTCGCATGGTGCGATCTTTGTAGGCAGGTGATCATTAGGGCTCAGAACCTGCGTGCCGTCGCTAATTTTATCCCCCCAAGTCGTTCCACACTCGAAGGTTCTACTACTGCAACGAGGTCCATGTGGTTCTTTGCCCGTATCTCTGCTCCATTTGACAACGCTGCCAACTCTTGTTATCGCGCATGCTGCCTCCCAACAACGAGCTGCTGTTGGGCCGCCATCGCAATGCTGCTGTTGGTCTTACCGGCAGCAGTCCTCGACCTCGCCCACTTATCTAATCTCTCCCTGCTCCCCGATCACGTCCTCCTTTATCTCTTCTTCGTAAGTCCTCTTTCTCTATCTTTGTTTGCCCTGCAAAAATATAATCCATGCCTTGCTCACCACCAAAATAGTGATGACTTTTCTTTGTCATTCATTTTGTTGGTCAGTTCATAAGTGTTTTCCTATAATGGGGATTGGCCACAAGAGTATTTTAAGGATGCCGAATTCTTGAGCAGCTTCATTGGTGGCCAATAACATATGTCCAGAACTGGATCGCGTTTTTTGTTTTCACCAAGAGGGAAACTTGTGCACATGAAGAATTAACTCGGATTCCCCTTCAAGACAGCATGGGTGATGCAAGCTCGAGTTTTCGGATTCTCCTTCAAGACAGCATGTGTTTTTTGGTTTACTTTGTGAGATTTGAGAATATAATTAAATCTTTTTTTTTCCTATTCTTTCTCTTAAAGATAGGTTAATCACATGCCTTCTGGCCAATAAATTCCATGCCTATTCCCTGCGCTCAATTATTACAATGCATTTGATGAAATACTCAAATTCCCCTAGGAGACAGTTTGGGTGATGCATTCTCGAGTTTCTGATTTGTTGGTGTAAGGCGTTGTAATCTTATTTAGAAAAAAAAAAAAATCCTTTGCAAATGGAGTCGATATGTCAGTTTACTTTCTTCAATTTTTGCTAGCAATACATCTCTCGATGAATTCAATATTTATGCTATTGAAATCCTGTGTGGCAGAGCAACTTATTTTAGTCCTTCTCACCTGCCATATTAGATTGAGACCATAACCTATGATAATAATCTATATGCTGGAATGACGCTAAGTCAGTGGAAAAACTTCAAATAGCATTCTCATTGTCCCATGTCACGATGTTTTCTATTCATATTACTGTTTTTGGCCATAAATCAATATCATTTACAAAATCTTCATTATGCACTCTATCTTTTGCTTGTGCCTTATACTTTTTATGCTGGAGAATTGGCATACATAGGCGCTGTTGTTGGTCTTTGCAAATTGATTCAGCACATTGTTCTGTCTCTGTACATTCAAAATGTTAAGATAGATTACAGAGTTTTGTTCACATTACTTGATCTTGTTTGCATCTGCATTTCTCTCTTACGATTGTGTACCATCATTGATTGGATGTTTCTGGTTCCATCAGCTACACCAAATAATCACGCTGCCTGTTTTCTCCAACATCCAATGGCGACACACCACTATGTTGTATCCACTTTGAATACGGTGCATGTTGATCACCTGTTTTCCACTGTACATTGAGCATTCCAAAATTTTGGTTGGCCAAATATGAATTTGCATTCTTGTGCTCTCTACAACTTCGAGTCATTGACTATGGAAACCCCTGGACAATTACTAATCTTAGCTTTCCTTCTATACGCCTTATCTCGAGAAGATGTTGGATTACTTCTCCTATCTCTATCATTTAGAGGTGGTCTCCAGCTCCCCTTAGATTTAAGTGGCATTTAAGAGAATATTAGTCTTTGAAATTCTCATGGACTTTCACTTGGTTTCTTTCGCTTGTTACAATGTGATAGAGACTTTCAATTCTGAAGTTCATTAAATCTTAAAATTGAGTCCTTATTCTCAGATAAAGTGCTTTCGAATGTTATTCTTAGCCCTGCTTGTTATCTTCTTTGGACAGATTAATAATCTGTGATGAACTCTGACAAAGGAACATTTTATGGCTATCAATAATATCTACGTATTGGAAGGTGCGAAATACTTTTAATATCAGTTTATTGCTTCAACCTTAATAAGGAAAACCTCTAGAGCATCTACAAAGGTTGCTTTATTAATTCACCCAATGAGTTGGTGCAGCATGAGGGCACAGTGTTACTTATGAATGCAATATTCCCAGTGTTCTGAAAGAAGCTCCTCGTTGATGTTGTCTTTACACATACAATAGCCTAGAAGGAAGCGCGGGATGAAATGAAAATCTTCATGCTTAGACTTTCAGACTTTGAGATTATAAGAAGCTTACATTGTAGTTTGATGTGAGAGCTTGTGTGAAGATAAAATGCAAAATAGATGGAAAAAAAAGAGGAAAATGCATGGCGTCCATATTAATTTGTTTGGATAAGTTGAGTCTGTCTTGTTGTTGCTAGTTGGGCTCAATTGCATGACGAGGCTGCTACTGTTTAGACTTTGATGATGAGCAACCCGTGTGCCGACGAGCCACCATGGAAAAGAGTCCCATGTGTCGACGATGTCATTGTTGTTTAGTTTTGTTCAATTCGTATTCTCTTTGATAAATGAGAAGCTTGTTTATTATTGTTGCATTCATTTTCATATTGTTTAACTAAAAATGAAACAAAAAGAAAAAAAAAAGGGAAGCTAGTGGATCCTAGAATTAACCCTGAAACCTGTGATAGAGTAGGTTTCAAGTTTCAGGTTTTGACGGATAGGTTTCAAATTTCAAAAAATGAGAAATCTGTATTTGAGTGTAGTAGGTTTTAGGTTTCAGGTTCCGACAGATAGGTTTTAGACTCTAAAAAATGATAAACCTGTATTAAATGGTAGGATCTAGGTTTTTCAGGTGGAATCTGTAAAGAATCTGGAACCACTCATCCTAGAGGACATGGACCACGGAGCACCAAACACAATAGGGACATTGCCACGGAGCAAGACAAAGCATGATTGACTTGGTTTTGACCAAAAATCAGGATACGTCACTCGATCTTCTTCGGGCATTTCATTGAGCGAGTGGCGTGCAATGCTGAACGAGGGATTCCCGACGGTTGATGAAGGTCGGGCCTAGGGAAAAGAAAGAAATAATGGGCTGGGCCCAAACAAGAGAAACCAAAAGGAAGGGAAGAGAAAGAAGGCCAGGTCGGCCTACCACCGACCTAATTGCTTTGCTTCTTCTTCTTTTTTAATAATAAGTCTTTTAATACCATTAATGCAAAATGCTTCTAATGTCTATATGCGATGCAATTTTAATGAATGTTACTTTTGCTAAGGACTAAAGATTAATCTCTAATTTTCTATGTATTTAGTGAATGATTAGACAGCTCCCTAAAATTTAAGTGTCAACATACCTAACAACTTCAATTTTTAATTGAATTTTCTAACATGAATAATTCTCACTCTATCATGATCATACTCTCTCCCACACTTGAAACAAGAAAACTCGTAAGTTCGCGCTTGTTCGCACATTATCTTTATAATATACTGAATTTTTTTCCTAATTCCGCATGTATCAGTTGAAGCTGAAAGATGGTTTTATAAACCTTCCTCAATCGTCTGTCTTCTTCAGCTCCTCTCTCTCTCTCTCTCTCTCTCTCTCTCTCTCTCTCTTCAGCTTGAGGAGAAATTTCGCAGCCCACTGCTTCTTGAAAACTACTAGATCACCCGTAATGTTGCAGTGCGGGCTCTGTTTTCTTCAACGGGATGTGGACCTGTAGAGCCTAATTCACAATGAGAAAAAGAAGAGGTCATTGCTAAACAAACAAATTGCGCTTGGGAGGAATCCTCTATAGAAACAGATACATGGAACCAAATTCGAGTTGAACAATGGGGATTAGATCACTAGATATTGTCATTGAAGCCCTCATGAAGAGAGGAGGCAAGATAGGGGCTTAATTGTCTTTACAAAAATATAATTTTTTTTTTTTCAAGAAAGAAAGGAGAAAACAATTTCTCGTTCTCCAATTTTCTACACTATTTGTCATTAAAGAAATTGACTAGATTGATTCCACATTATAGTTATCTTAGACTCCATTTGTTTTGCAAAAATTAAATGATATGGACAACATTTTATTTAAAATGATTTCTTGTATCACTTAAAATAATTAGTCAATAAAACATATTTTTATTATTGCAAATAATTTATGTCCATATATTTTCGTGAATAATAAAATATTTTCGTTCATTCATTTTGTAAAAGATATAAGTGATTATTTTTAGGAAAATATTTTTAGAATCATTCATAATCCGCAAAAGAAATGGAGCTTTTATTTTTGTGACTTCATATCATGTAGGCTACCTCAAAGTCTAAAAGCACAAGCCCTCGAGCTTGCGATTGTTGTCCTATATCTACATCTTGTGTACTTCTCTCGTGAGTATACACGGTCTTTCTTTATCACACTGGCTGTTTGAGAACGTGCATGGGCAGAATAATCCTTGTGGATCCCTCAAGAGACATATTCATGACTTATCCATGAAGCTTAACATTTGAAGGAGGAAGTTCCAAGAGAGGACTTGTCTTTCCCCTTTTCAACTCATGTGACAATGAATCAAATTAATAAAAATGACTGTTGATACCAACATTTTGTCAACTTGATCATTTTAGAGATTAGTTTTCAACCTATAAAAAAAAGTAAAATTAAATTGCGTAACATATAATTTTAAGAGCATTTTTTATTATTGCATTTGTTGGACCTAATGTATGAATTTGAATTAATGATTCGACTTTAATTTGACGAGTTGGACAAAGCGTAGAGAAGAAATTGCTCAAGCCCATTATTTTTTAAAAATCAAAGCTTGGCTTATAAGGAATGGAGATTTGATATTTTCAAAAAAGATTCGTATCCTTTTCGATAGTTGCTTCAAGGTCAAAAGGAGCTATGGCCGTTTCATTCCTATTTGTTGTTATGATGTTCCATATTTCGCAGTAGATTGAAATATTTCAGATTAAAAATAAAAATAATAAGAGGGAATATTGCATGTCAGGCATATATTAAGTGATATATATTTTTTTTTCTCAAAACAAAAAAGGTTGCATGATCAATGAAGATTTCGTGTATGAGCCGAAAAGAAAAGTATGAAAATTATATAATATTTTATGGTATTTGTTTTCCTTGGTGGGGGCCTCGTTACTTTGCATATAAAAGGAGGAGGCCACACATATTGATACAGACGGCCATTGAGAGAGCAAAGAAACTAGAGAGTGTGAGAGAGGAAGAGAGAATTTGTCATCATCCGTGGGGAGCCTTTGACCAAAAAAGAGAAAAAGAAAGAGCTTCGAGGGGGGTGGGCGAATCGCAAATCCAAAAGACCTGAGAGACACGTGCAGAAAAAAAAAAGTGAGAAAAGAAAGTGTCAGCGAGGAGAAAATATTGGGTGGTCCGGGACCTCCACGTCAGCGTGGTCCCCGGCCACTCACGAGATGCCATGTGGAGGGGTGGGCCCCACTTGTGTCTTCTGCCCTCTTCCCCTCTCTCTCCTCTTCCTAGCCTGTTGATGCCCTCTCTCCTCCTAGCCTGCACGCTCTCTCTCTTGTGTCAGAGCATTTATTGCGGACGTTTTTCTCTTTCCTTCGTTTAAGAAAGAAAACGCCGTTCGGACGCACGTCCCTCTCCATTTCTTTCCTTTCGAATTTTTGAATCTGAAATTCTCTCTCCGCGCTCGTTCCCCTGCCGTCGCCGACGAACCACATTACGGCCGCTGCTACTCCGGTGCTCGCTCGCTTCTCTCTTCGGGCTCGTTGCTACTCCGTCGTTCGTTCCGGCGTTCCTGGGATCGCAGATGCAGCACGCGGAGGAGAAGCAGGCCTCTTCGAGCTCCCCTCAACGTCGGCGAGCGTCGCCCGCCGAGCGAGACCCCCACACACCGGAAGGCTCGGAGGCGAGGTTGCTGGAGAAGCTGGTGCCGTACGCGAAACGCGACGCCGACGGCCCTCCACCTCCGCCGGTTGCCTCCGTCGGCGTCGGAGTCCGTCGCCCCCGACTCCGACGCCGACGCCCCTTCGCCTCCCTTTGGCGACCTCCGCTCCGCTCTCTCCCTCTTTCCTCTGCGGAGCGCCCTTACTGGCCAACCCCGCGAGCAACCTCTCTCCGAGTCTCCGTCTCCTTCGCGGCCAGGTAGACGTCGTCCATCTTTCTCTCTCTCTCTTTCTGGTGTCACGGATTCTTCTTTCTTATTTCTGTTCCATGTTGATGAGCAAGTGTACTCTAGCTTGATGATGCATCATGGGTAGGTTCGTTTCATGAGATTGAGTAGCTTGTGCGGAGGTTGTTCGTAATGGGATGTGCGTCTCTTGTGCCGAATAGAGTGTTCGGTCGTGCCTTGGAAGCTGAAAAGATGAACTTTAGTTGTTTCCTTGTTCTGATTATGCTATTAGTCTGTGATATCACAAGTTCATTCGATGTTGTGATTGAAGTTTCGGTGTCGGGTTATGTTAATATTAGGAAGGTTCAATGTTCTGTGTTAGTTTTTGTTCACACACTGGATTCTCTCTGTGGTGGGTTTGCAGCTTTGGTTTGACCAATCGGCTGGGGCGTGCTCGAGGGGCTTTGATCAACTCGATTCTTGCTCTGCTGGCCATCCTCTTAGAAAAAAGGCGGCTCGTGATGAGTTGTTTCTTGGCTTTGTAATGGACCAAGAGTCCCGAGTGGATGAGGACTTCCCCCCCTTCCAGAAATGCTCCAAACAACCTAAAGCGCCACCATCATCGCCGAAAGTAGACAAACCATCCTGTTTTCGTAAATAATACTGATCAAAATGAAATTGGATTTGTGATGCAGGTGGGCTTGGATGGAGAGAAGGTCCGAGTGTACACACAGTCAGGGTCGCACCGAGTGCAATGGACGGAAGCTACTAAGGGAGTTGGGCGTGCTCTTACATGGTACAAGGTAAGGCATAAATGATCTCTCTTTAACAACATACCATGATATGGCATCCTGAATTTTTGCACTTCAGGTCATCGTGAGATTGGAATTTACTAGTAAAATGCAGAGAATATGACAATAGATCCAACATTAGCATCCCATCAACACTTGGCTAGTTTCTGAATTCCTGAGGAGAGGCCCCATGAGAATTCAGTGTAAATTTGACTAGCTACATCTTTTCGAATCGTCTGAAAACTCGATTGTCATGTATAAGACTGTCTAAATGCAATCGCCTACTGATCATTGCTTTTGCAGACATACTTCGATGCTCCAGAAGGAGATCAACCCGTTGCCATTCGCTTGCCTCAAATGACCAAGGGAATGGTTTGGGTCAATGGCAAGAGCATTGGCCACTACTGGTACACTTACCTTTCCCGCAACTCAGTCGGAGTAAGTACCTGCAAAAGTTCACCCAAGAAAGATACCGCCAAGTAAAATGTAACGCAATTTTGATTTATCCGGTTTTCCCTTCGCTTTATCAAGTACCATATCCCAAGATCCTTCATAAAGTCAACCGACAATCTACTCGTTGTGCTGGACGAAGATGGAGGCAACCCTGAATCAATAGAGATCCTCAGTGTCGACAGGGACACGATCTGCAGTTACATCACCGAGAACCATCCCCCCAGTGTGAAGTCATGGGCAAGAAAGAACAGCCACTTCCGCATGGTCTTGGACGAAGTGAAAACGGCAGCACACCTGAGATGCGCCAACCACAAGAAGATTGTGGCCATTGAGTTTGCGAGCTTTGGCGACCCTTACGGCATCTGCGGGAACTTCAACTACGGAAAGTGCACATCACCCATTTCCAAGGACGTCGTCGAGAAACATTGCCTGGGAAAAACTAGCTGCACGGTTCCGATTGAGCAAGGGCTCTTCAACAAGGGCAATGATGGCTGTCCCAGTATCATGAAGACATTAGATATCCAGGCCAAGTGCTCCCACTAGAAGCACAGGGTGGCCTATAATTTTCCTCTACAGATGGTTTTAAAAGCATTACTTAGCTAACATTTGTAATTCTTCACGACACATGAATAAATTTTCATCCTCTACAGGGTGACCTTCCTTCAACCTTCCTTCAAAGGCCTACCATCTACGATGAACTTATGAACCCTATGCCGACAATATCCTAATGCGAACATGTTCAAGCACAACACCACAAAGTCCCTTTAAAGACTAGGTCTTCTGGCTCATTGGAGGGGTTACGAGCAGCTTATATTCTCTTCATTACCATGAAAGCATCTTGGAAAAGAACAGTCGGCACAAGGATCAAACTCGTCCACAGTACATTTTTTGAACATGAATTGGCAAAACATCCAACATAATTAGCACGGATGGTTCCACCAAACTAGATATTCTTTCTGCATTAGAAACCACAAATGTAGACGCCACACATCCACGAGCAAACCAATTGAATGAAATCGCTTCCATTCGATTATGCAATAATAGAATAAACATCGAAAGTAGGTATAGAAGAGAATAAAGCTATTTTTGTCGTTTCTTATTCCCTTCAAATCCATCTTTTATGACATACATGTATGATAGTTAAATAGAGCAAGTTGAAATGGAAAGGGGGCAAAAACAAATGGTAGGCTTCAAATTCTCTCTCCTTACAGCTCCAGGCTTCCTGAATAAAATCCAATCAAAATCTGAAAGAAGATGCAAAGACTTAGCAACAGTTGTCAAGAAAAACAGAAGCTGCCAACAAACCAAGACTGCAAAACCTTACATGGGATGACAGAGCTGACATTTGGATTGCCTCTATTTAGGACAAAAAATGATGCCATTTCTTGGGAAAACTGCAGAACATGATGCTACTTCCAACACCAAGATCATCAAAGACCAGATATTGACCCCATGTTCTAATATACACAGACCTTTTTGTTAGTCTTAAAATCTCACGATAAATCAAATGATCCTTGCCCTTCATTGATAGTGTAAAGCAATTTCTTGTACATAATCTCCTGTTTAAGTTGCAGCAAATAGTTAGCGATAGATGCAAATGACTAATGACAGTGAACAGACAGAATAATGAACTTCTACAATTATATATGGTACCTTTGAAGAATATGGGGGAAGTTTTAAGTAATTAGCACAAGTCATCATGCTTGGCAAGTCGTCATCTGCCGACTCTGAAGGACCAGTTCCATTAGTTGGTACAGTACTGGCAGTAGAAGAATGCTGCACAAATGAGAACAAAATTATTACGGCTTGTATTACTTTGGTGATCCACAACTAAATCAGCACATGCAGCTAGATCTTCATAAAAATGAGTGATCGAAAAAGCATGCACATAAAATTCCAAATGACACTGTATCCACATGAGCTAGGAGCCTAATTACACCAAATGCTACAGTGTACTTGTAAATCCATATCTGATGCTACTTGGCAAGTTCACGAAGTAATGCAAAGATCAAGAGTGCCCCTTCGATATGGATCCATGTTATCTAATCATTTCATACCTCCCGCACAATTGTCAGCTTTGGATTCAGTACAGCCAGACCACCTGGAGGAAGTCTTGGAGCCCCGGTAACAAACTGGCAGAAGGCCCGCTGCTGCTCAGGTGTGAACTATCCCATGATTTCAAGTAACTATTGTTAAAAAAAAAAAAAAAAAATCTGTGAGCTTTTAAGAAGCCAATAACCACAACCAAAACAGAGCTCCAGATCTACTGAAGAAACACACATATAAAATTGCTGGGCTCTTAGCAGTGTAGCCATGATCAAATTTTATGTGCTCTGTAAGTGTCTCTGCCTGGGAAAATTTCTAAGGACAACTAAAATACATTTGCCGAGTGTCTGGTAAAGTTTGATGACAATGCCAATGCCAAATTTACCTCCCACATCTCTCTACAGCCGCAGGGCAGATAGTCCAGTTCATGTGGAGTAAATATTTGTAGAGATGAGATGTCAAAAACCTGACCAACATATACCGCAAATCAGGTACAATTCTAAAGCGAGAAAAGAGAATCACGCTCACCATTATATTTTTAGTTTTAAAGCATGAGTTAACTGAGTTGCCATGCAAGAATAAAGCCATGACAGAATCATCAAATCAAGATGTTTGGTATAACTGCACAATACTTTATGCCATTCTTATCAAAGCTGTATGGCCTAAAGCCCTCTTGTTTTCATATCACACATTTTTTTAATAGAGGATTATCCCTTTCAGTCAACAAAGTTGGTGAAGTTATCACAATGGTTTCATTGCACACGAAATTATTTCATCAAAGACCATGAAGGCACTTAACCTGATTGAACCCTGCTCTGAATGCCTCCCATCTGTCGAGCAATTCCCGTTTTAACAGTCGCATCAACCACCAAGGATAAGTATTCCTCCAGGTTATTTATGTCAACCTGAAAAATAACAAGGAAATAAATTCCAAATAAAAAACAAAAGCTCTAAAGGCAATTAGTAATGTAAGTCACAAAGCCATACAGTTTCGTCCCCTGACTTCAGGACATAGTCCGGATAACCAGGAAGTGTAAAATCGAAACAGAGATCTTCAATTCGGGCCCCGCGAAAATGTAAATCAGCAATTGCATCACGATTGTCGTCACTGCTTGATTCCAGAAATCGTTTACGGCAAACAAGAGCATGCAACTCTTCCTATACCTTCCCAACCTCGGCATCAAAAGAGATGATATCACGCAAATTAAGCTCCTGGATCAAATGAAGTAGAGTTATATCACTTTATGCAAAATGCAGCTTTCACAAAAGAGGTCATGAGGAAGGTGCGTACTTGTCCAAGCACAAGCTTATAGAACGTTGGAGACATTGGCAGGTCCAAAAGCCGTCCATCTTGAAGAGCTTTAGCCATTACACGTCCCACCAACCGGAAATACTCAACTACCTTGGAGAACTTACTGCTATCGGAAACATCAGCATTTGGAGGCCAAGGGCGAGGGAACAAGAAGAAAAGGGGACTAGAGGTCGCGAGAGGGAGGCGGAGGGGCGTCGGCGTCAGAGTCGGGTTCAGGGGAGGAGGCGGCGTCGGAGTCGAGGGCAACGGAGTGAACCGGCGGAGGCGGAGGTGGAGGGCCGTTGGCGTCGCGTTTCGCTGGAAGAGAGGCACGACTTCGCGGAGGGGGAGAGAGAGAGCAGAGCGGACGTCGCGAGAGGGAGGCGGAGGAGCGTCGGCGGCGTCGGCGGCGTCGGCGTCAGGTGGGGGGCGATGGAATCAACCAGCGGAGGCGGAGGGGCTCAACCATTTTTCTCCAGCAACCTCGCCTCCGAGCCTTCCGGTGTGTGGGGGTCTCGCTCGGCGGGCGATGCTCGCCGACGTTGAGGGAGCTCGAAGAGGCCTGCTTCTCCTCCGCGTGCTGCATCTGCGATCCCGGGAACGCCGGAACGAACACGACGGAGCAGCAACGAGCCCGAAGAGAGAAGCGAGCGAGCACCGGAGTTGGGGCGGCCGTAATGTGGTTCGTCGGCGACAGCAGGAGAACGGCCGCTTGATGCACGGCGGAGCAGAAACGAGCGCGGAGAGAGAGATTTTCAGATTCAAATTTTCGGAAGGAAAAAAATGGAGAGGGGCAGAGGAACGAACGGGGCTTCTATTTCCTTCGTTTGAGAAAGAAAGACAAAAGCACCGCAATAAATGCTCTGACAGGAGAGAGAGTGTGCAGGCTAGGAGGAGAGAGGGCTCGGCAAGCTAGGAAGAGGAGAGAGAGAGGGGAAGAAGGCAGAAGACGCAGAAGACACCAAATGGGCCCACCCCTCTACATGGCACCTCGTGAGTGGCCGGGGACCACGCTGACGTGGAGGTCCCGGACCACTCAATATTTTCTCGTCAGCGAGAGGTTCGGAAAGAGTTCTTCATCGCTCTTTCTTAAGCCTCTACATCCACAAGTGGTCGCTCCTTGTCTTCTCCGCGTCAATTTTCTCCGGTGATTCTGAGTCTCCAGCTGATCAACCTACAAGTCGACGGCCTTCCGCAAGATCACGGACGCCAGCCGAGGTCCCAATTCAGCGGCCATCCAGCTTGTCCCAATGCTCCTCATGCCAGATGTCTAGTTCTCTGTGTCCAGTATCCGAGCCAGCCCAAAACAGATTCTGGTGCTACAGCTCTTCTGATTCACTTTTGTCAAACCTTTGGCAGGTTTTCCGGCGATTACCGCTTGCCATTCCAGCCAACAGCGTGCTCCACCTTTCCAGATCACCCGCCAAACGCGTGGAGTCAAGCAGTGGTGAAAATAGTTACAATTGGGAGAGACGTTCCATGAAGGGAGAGACAGAGTAGTCCACCATCTTTTTGCTTCTTTGTCAAGGACAAACTTTGAGATTCGCAAGAAGACAAGACCAAGTGAAATTGGTCCTCCATCCTCAGTTCCAGCGTCCTTGCGTCACCTGTCCGTTAAGCCACCGTCGTGAGTGGCCGAACATCGCTCCTTGTGAGTCAGCCGCACTGTCGAGCACTACTGCGAACTATTGTCGATCCCAAGCCCACGATTTGTTGTCCGTCCAAGTTTGGAAATGGTATCCAAGCGATATCGCAAATCAGGTAATAATTTTCATCAATTTGATCTTCATGCATTTTTATTGCCTAATTCGTGAAATTGCTATCTCATATGAATCTTTAAATTATGCTGTCGTATCTACAAAATATCAAGTAGCCTTTTAAATTAGGGATTTGTTCCCTAATCTTCTAATGTGCATATGGTTGACAGTTCAATTTCATGCCCGAAATATAACTCGCAATCGCACGGAAAAATTGTCAATTCAATTTTACGCCCGAGATATGATTCGTGAGTTCATTAAAATTATATGGGTATCAATCATATCTTGTGAGATTTGCTGCCGTGTCGTTTGTTATGCCTTTGCTTGAATTGATTTTGCTTCAGTAATAGAAACCCTAAATATATAAGTTGGATTAGGTTCATGCTAGAATATTGCTTGTTTTAGGATAATTTGCATATTTAGATTAGGCATTTTATTTTTTCTGAATTTTTGAAATAGAAAATCCGAAAACAATAGTTTAGGATGTTAGATTTTATTTTCATTAATTTAAATTGCATGTTCAATTATTAGGCAATTTTAATTTCGAATTTTATAAAAAGGAAAAGAAAACATAAAAAATATCACACATGTGTCTAGGTCATTTCATTACATGATTAGGATAATTTAAATATGTGACATATTAGGATAGTTTTATTTAATATTTACCCGTCATTAGATTAGATCATTTAATTAATTTCGCGTGACATATAGTTTACATATTAGATTTATTTAATTGTATGTCGTATGCCATTTACCATAGACATATTTTATACATCATTGTATTGTATTTCATGTAGATTAGGTTTTATTAAATAAGAGAATCACTACGTGTTAATTAGAAATTATATCTAGGACTATGAATGTAAATTCGAAACTAACATTGCATATGCCTTTGTTACTACGAGTTAAGTCCTGTAATTTATTGCTTTCTTGGTTATTAAATTAGCGGTTTACACACTTGCATGATCACCTCACATGTTAGGAAAGTAAATTAAAATCAATTCAAGGTACGTATAAAATATTTTTTGAAATAAAAGAGAAAAAGTACCAAAAGGGCGTTCTAGCATAATCAAGTCATCAAACGCATTTAATTTTTCGTTCGTAGAAATAAAGTAATTCTCCGTTATTTTACTTAAGTTTCTAATTAACTCAATAAAAATAAATTAGTAGCAACGTGGCGACTCATAATTAAAAAATCATTTGCATGCTAAAAACTTAAATCTAAGTAGTGAACTAGTATGGATTTGGGAGAGCCCAAGCTAGCTTCTCGTAGTTCTAAACTATCATGAGTAATTACGACTCTCAAAGCAGCCAACAAGTACGAGCTGCAGTATCCTTTCTTTACAGCAGTTATTCGGTCGCATAATCTATCGAAGCAAAATGCGGTAAGAAAAGACACTGAGTTAATAGTTCTTACGTTCAAAATTTGAATAGGAATGAAATCCATTCCCTTCCCATAAGGTACCACCGCATTCTCACATTATTTGGGTTTGCCTATGAGATTATACACGTGTTCTAGCTAACATTACTTGTGTTTTAATCATACCTTTAATGTTCTTACTCATTGATCATTTGTTGATCCAAAATCAACTTGGCAGACTGTCCCATGCGGGGTTTTAAAGGGATGCATCAATGGAAGCATGCAAACCGCAACTCTTACATATTCGGATGGATCATGGCCAATGAAGCTCCTGTACTACCCATAACATGGCTCAAGTAAACTCTTTGCCGGTAGGGCACATTTCAGAGAGGAACTTCTCTAAAGGGAGGAGATGTCTGTGTGTTCGAGCTTGTTAGAATTGATAATATTGAACTCAGTCTCCATTTTCGAAAGGAATGTCAAGACATAGGGGTGAACTTCGCTATGCCTATAGAAAAATCTCTGCTTCATTGTATTTTGTTCAATTAATCAGATCAACAAAGCGAACATTTCTGCTGCAAGAAATTGAATGGTGCCGTATTTCCTGATTTTTTTGGAGAGTGGTGAACATTATCACATCTGAACATTGGAACTTCCAAAAGTCCGGGTACTAGGGTGCCTAATTTCCAACCCCTTTGCATATTGCGTCTTTATTCGACTAAGTATAAATCGAACTCATGCACAGCATCGAATCGATAAAACGAAAGGTCATAAGCAATCCTTATCTAACACCAATATGGAGAGTTGATCAATAACAGACTTTAATATGTTTCCTGAAGTGATTTCTTTCACCAATGAGGTGGTCACTGAAAAGGAAAGAAAAAATGTCCTGTCCCAACTCTGTTTTCATGAAATATGCAATGGTCTCTAGAGATCAATAGATATAGATTCAAGGAAAGGTGAATAAATGAATCTTGCCATCCATCAATAACACAAAAGGAAGTTCCAATAAGAGGGCTAGTCTTTCTCCTTTTCACCTTACAAAATGGAGGAATGATTTAAGTAACACCGATATGGACGCGCAACACACGATATGACACGACACGACATGCTGATACGTTGTTTCTCAAAAAATAAAAAATTTCGAGACATTGGGACACGTTATATATTAAATGTATGTTTTTATATATACATAATAAATTATTATTTTTATGATTATTTCAATCAAATTAATTTGATTCAAATTCATAAATAAATAAATAGTAAAAATTTTGAAAATGAATTTATACTAAAAAAAATAATCCATAAATTTTTTTTAATATTATTAATTGTTTCAATTTGACAATTTCAACTTCATTCCAATAATCCATAAAACTTAGATAAGAAAACAAGCAATTCACATTTTAGACTCGCGTGTTAAATGTGTCAAGAGAAGAGAAAAACCTGAGGTAAATTATATGTCACAGGAAGTAAAAGTTAGAAGAGAAGAGAAGACTAAGTTTTTTTTTCTATTATTATTTTTATTATATATATATATATATATATATATTTTTTTTTTACATATATATCCATTTTGACCCCTTATTTATTGAAATTTTTAAAATTGACCTCGCATGTCGAATAAAGAATAACGAGTCAGAAACTCACATATCGGAATTCCGACTCGAGTGTTGGGAAAGTTGACTAGATATCGGATTTTCCAACACATAGTGATTGAACATGAGAGAGTATCTGAAAATGTCCGAGAGTGTCTGATACGACACAAAGCCTCCCAAAAAATGTAGGTGCTTCTTAGGAAATGACACCAATAGAACAACAACGAACCTTATAATAATTATGAAACTGAATCGCCATAAAATTTCCATTAACTCATGATCGGCGGGTATATCCAAATGCTCTTTGACCTTAGGGCTTAAAAGATAAAATAATAACACCATCCGTCAGTGATCTTGCTTGTATCCCCCCAAATAAACCATTAGCAGTTGAACCATGCAGCAGCTCCTATGAGTCGGACACGGTTGGATAATGCTCAGCTTGCCATTTTTGCTAATGAGATTGCTGGACAGCCATCGAATTCTGCTCCATAGATGTGCCCCATCTTGGAGCGTTTCTTCTTCAAGCATCTCTTGTTCTCCTTTGTTATAGAAGTCACTAGAAGGACTCTCCCAGCAATAGTCAAGCCGTGACTTTTAAGCCCCACGTACTTTAACGGGTTGTTCATCATCAGCGTCATCATTCTGACACCCAGTGGTGTCAGAACACGCCGCATCTGCTGTATAAGTCAATATGTCAAGCGCTAATACAAAGGCATCAAATGCTATGAGAAGATTGATGGAGTGATTCTTTATGCTAATTAAATCTCACCTTTTTAAGACCAGAATTTGAAGCTCTGCTTTAGTCACCAGCTTCTCTAGCAGTCCTACAGATGATGCACAATAACTGAAACAGTTACTGAAATTCAACTACCTTTAATTTCAGATTAATGACACTAGTTTACCGATCCTTCTCAATTTCACAGAGCATAATGAGTCAATCACAATGGCCACGAATCAACCCTATTAAGAAGCCAAATTATGCAGGACCTCTCACATCAGTATAGTTTCTGACTTAAGGAAGAAATACTTGAGCATCAATTCTGTACTCTCTAAAGTCAACGGCCAATCTGAGCTCCACATTTGCTTCCACGGTGT
The DNA here is from genome assembly GCA_017140185.1 of Eucalyptus polyanthemos subsp. polyanthemos. Lineage (NCBI taxonomy): Eukaryota > Viridiplantae > Streptophyta > Magnoliopsida > Myrtales > Myrtaceae > Eucalyptus > Eucalyptus polyanthemos. The sequence goes on along the minus strand of CM029463.1, from coordinate 15,900,790 downwards.
CATGCCCATTGTCTTGCAGGTTATAGGCACGTAGTTTGTGCCCCAAACCTATGCCTCTTCCTTCATGCCCTCGAGGGTATACCACCATGCCCCTACCAGCCGTTTCTCTCTGCTGCATCGCATGAGCAAGCAGGTTGCTGCAGCAGATCCCAATATGTCTCCGGTGTGGCATTCCGAATATACCCTCATAAGGACATCTTGACCATCTCCAATGTCACCTTGTTTTGAGACGACAAAGTATGAAGTGTGAATCACATGATGGGAAGTATTGCGGTCAGAAGCATACTGTTATTGATCAAAAGTGTGGCATTCCTATATCAATTGCAGACACATGCAGGCCCCTTTTCAATCATTTTATAAACTACAATTATTTCATATATGTATCGAGGGTAGCACGCAGCCCATCAGTTCACTAATATCCTAACAATTATTTCTCCTGATGTCAAAAATTCCAGTCCTGACAACATTGTTATCCAAGTAAAGATAAATTTGATACTCCAAATTTTCATTGACACTTGATAAGACATTTTCTTTAAGATAAATCTATTGGCCTTCTGCATATAAGATACCATCCATTTTTCAGTGGTGCAATTATTCACATCTAAAGCTTGACAGCCAGTTCCAGTAAAATTATTCTAAAAAATTATGCACTGGAAGTACATAAGATGAAGCGTGAATCGAAGTTGTGCTGAAAAAATGCGCTACCGCAAACAAGACTCGAAACTTTCAATTAATCCATTTGAAACTCCCCATTTATTAGTTTCCGAATTCTTCGAATGGTTTTGGCAATTAACTCATAATGTATCTCACCCTTACCATTGCAATGTGCTTAATTCCATCTAATATAGATCGATAGCAATGGGCTGTGAATGGTCCCCACATTGTTGGTAATCTTGCAGCAGCAGGGTGTTCAATAATTTCTCTCTTTTCTGGTGGTACTTGTAAATTAATGCATTTAATGAGTCGTTAGATCATATCTCAATCACACAGTTCAAGTAGCTTCTCAATGTATGAGTCAGAATACAACAGACAACTTAAAGCGCTTTTTTGGATGTTCTATCCTTATTTCTTCGTGACATGCTGAGAATACACGTCAAGCTTTGTCTACTGAACTATGAAAGAAAGTGCACATTATCTATCATTGCTTTCGAAAATTGATTATCTACCGACTGTGGACAAGTAACAATCCAAAGTTTCTTACTCTCTCCAAAGCAGAATAACAGCAAATACATGCAATAAGAAACAAAAGTTCAAATTATTATTATTTTTTTTTTATACCTGAAGGAACCAGTACCAGTCAATTATCTTCAACTAAGTTTTGATAAAAAAAACACTTAAGGATTGAAAAATAGATTTAGGGGGATAAAAGCACAAACCGCGATCACGGTGAATGCAGTCCGAAGCTTGTCTTCCTTCTCCATCAGAGGAAGTTGCAAACGCTCCAAATCTTCCCTCTTTCATGCTCGAACAACCAATCCCAAAGCGCCATTATAAGATCACCCTCAATTCCATCGGTCCTCATCGCCGACCGCCACTACAAATCTGGAATCCGAAGCGTCTCACTATCTAGTACCACCGCAGTGAGATCAGACGAAAGACCAATTCGCGAAGAAGGGTCGGCCGGAAGCAGCATAATTGGAGGATCACGAGTTTCGGTAGCCTCGGCAGGAAATAAGGCCGCTCGGATCTTCGCCATGAAGGTCGAACACCGATCGGAGCTTGGATTTGGGGCTTTTCCGGCCGTCGACAAAAGCCCTGAATTTAAAACGATCGGGCACTGGCATTGTCAATCTGTGGGGAATCTTTCAGCAGAAAATGCAAGCGTTTGATGAAGGTCGCTTTTTGGAGAGTCTTTATCCGATGGAGATTAGAATCTGAGGAGACAATAAAAGAGCGATTCTCCAGTGAGATCAACTAGGACCATCTTTCTCCTCTTCAGATTTGAAGTGGTGATGGAAAGAAGATGGATGGATGGAGGTGGGGGGAAGAAGAGGAGGAAACGGGGTGTAGGCTTTGCGATAGCAAAGCTCACCGCAACGGACGTTACGAAATAAGAAGAGTCTTTCTCTTCTCCCTTGACGACGAGAGTCTCCCACTTTAGAATTATTTTTTTTTTTTTTTGTTTCAAAGATTAATGATTCAAAGAAAATTTCTACCGGACCCCAAAAAATTAACAAAAAATACAAAAGGAGCTGGCACGAAATGATCTGGGCCGTACTGGGCCCGACTGAACTGCCCTTCCGCCATCCCTACTTTCCTGCACCCATCTATACACCCTCGCCTGGAGACGCTGCTCCGAGAAGACGTGTGGCATTGAAAAAGAAGAAGAAGCATGAATATAATGTACAAGAACTCATGTGTATTCATACGTATTCCTTTACTATACGAGCTATTATATAGTTTTTGAAAATTTTAAAATTCTCGATCAATTTATAGTTATACTCACTCTGCATCAAGATGATGGCAACACCAAAATTTCTCCCTTGCCCCTTTTCTGTGAACCTCCTAAAACGGGTCATTCTCCCTTATATTCACTCCCACCCACGAAAACAACTAAACTAACCCAAAATTAACTTGAATCAACACCTTCTTCCACTTTGATTCGAATATCAAAAGGTGAGAGACGACACTTACCTTGGCTTTCCCAGGGATTATGCAACACCACACCATTAGATTGATTGTACCATCGGGCAAAGTCTCTGGCTTCGCGATGAGACCCATTACAAAGTACGAGCTTAGCATCTTATGACACATACCACAGTTATGGTGAAGCTTATCGTCATTCTCCCTCTGATTCACCATCAAAGGAAGTTGCAAGCACTTCAAATCTTTCACCTTTCATGTTCACACAAACAATCCTAGTGCCATACCCCACGATAAATGCTATAGCGTAAGGTGCTGCAATTGTAAGATCACCCTCGATTCTCTTTGCCCTCATCGTCTACCTCTGCTACAATCTGGAATTCGGTTCCGACTGCGACATGGTCAGTTATGGATGGACAATTAAAATGCACTCAACAATGCAATGTAGAGAGCACACCAACCTTTCCTTGGCGGATGTCCTCGATCGCTCCTGGAATAGAAGCAAAGCTTGTTGTGGTCGGTCCAAGTCATATTTATCTTCTTACAGATGGAAACAAGTGCTCATGGGGCACGGTATCAACTGAAACCGCTCCAAGCGCTACTACATTGAGCTGCAATTCAATGCCGACTGATTCATCCCCAAGTAGAGTCTTGCTCACGGCAAGCTGCTCCATCACTATCTTAGTGAAAAGATAGTGTCACTTGAATTGAGTAATAACCTAAAATACAATTAATGGCAGTAATTTGTTTGAAAATGCTTTACATTGCGGGTTAAGATCAATGGTTTTCATGAGCCCCTTAAGACTGTTGACTAAAGCCTGCCTTGTGTGCTTTCTTTCCAAAGGCGCATGCTTACATTATTGTCCTTCTTTCGGCATACATTGGTTGTTCAAATGTCTACCCATGTACAGCATGTTCCCGGTCAATTTGCCAAGCAACATATTCAAGAAAACAAGAAAGAGGGAACTCTTAGGTATTCAGACAGGTCGTGGCCAATGAAGTTCTCAAGATATACGCGGGAAATTCGAGTGTCTTTCTCTGCTGGTTGGCCAGCATTTGCAAGAGAAACTCATTTGTACATAGGAAATGTCTGTGTGTTTGAGCTCATTGATAGGGATGATGTTGTGTTCAAAGTCTCCATCTTCAATAGTGGTGGTAAGGATCGGATTCACATTGATTGAGATGTCCATCGGACGTGTTACTCTAAATTGTTCACAGCGTCAATATGAATTCAAGATATCTAATTATGCCTCCTTTATTCAGCTTGTGCGAATTGATGAAAATGAGACCCTTTTTTGTTCATGTTTTATTGTTTCTTGGTGCTAGTTTTGGTTCTATATTTTCATTTTGGCAAGAGTCCCTCAAATTTGGCGCTTCTTTAAGGTTACTAGTGGCTTAATTGCCCTAAAGGGTTTAATATGTATTTTCTTGACGTCCTAACATTTTGTGTTTAACCAAAGCTTTTGCAAGAAAGTGAAATACAAAGAAAGCAGTCCATGTGTTTACTTTTTACGGCTAAATGAAAAAAAAAAAAAAATTGTGAGGAAGTTGTATGGCGAAGCACTTGATTGTACGTGACAGATTGCTAATCGAATTATATTTCCAATTCGAAGTTATTTGGAGTTGGAGGCAATGCCCCCACCACTCTATTTAAGCCTTATTTGCTATAAATGAATGTACTGATTTTTGTTTACTATGTCAAGAATTCAAAGATTGATTTTAAGTGATGTTGATACTTGAATTTCTTTTTGAAAGTTAAAGTTAGAAAATTCAAAACTTGTGATCTATGAATGTGTCAAGACTCATTTCTTGACAGAAAATAAATAAATTAGATTAGCGTCTTTAGTACCTTAATTGCAAGTAGAGATTAGGAGCATTTAACTCCATTAGTAATAAGGCATCAATTTATATATAAATTAAGAATTGACTTTTAGATGGATTCTTTTGTCAAACTTATAGAAAAAGTCAACTCTAAACTTTTAGATTGATTATTTTGTCAAACTTATAGAAAAAGTCGACTCTAAACAGAAAAAATTGCATATAGGTGTCAATATTAGTCCTTTAAATTTTAAATTTTCATACAAATGGCTAAAGGTCGAGTTTTTGGTTAAATGAAAGAATCTAACCAGACTCAAAATAGAAATTGAAATTTCGTTAGTTTCTAATATTTTTTAGACATTTGATTTAGAAATGGTGAAAGAGACATTAGATTCAATTAAAGAAATGAAACCGGTCAATCATTTAGAGCATGACACTTGGCACCTTAAGATTTGAGCTACTTAAACTCACTCCCACTAGAAAAAAAAAAAAAATCACTCCCACTAGTGATCAAACAAAATTGCAAAAGGAAAAATCTCATAAGACTGAATCTAGGAAAAATTCCTTTCCTTCTCTTTCGTCTTCGGACGTCCTCCATCGTCACCAGCGATCACCTCCCCACCGATGGCGAGAAGTCCTCTGTCTTGCCCTGTTTTACCGTTAGTGCATAAGAGAAGTTTGAGCCTTCGTTCAAGGCCTTTTCGCCCGCGAAAAACACGTCATGACCTCCTGCTCCTTCTCAGTTTCTCCTTTCACCATCGCCGCCTCCTTCATCTCGACATCTTTGCCTGCGCTGTTGTTAGGATAGTGTTCTCTCTAGTCAAATGGTTCCTGTTCGGCAGCAGAACTTCAGGCGACGATGGCTTGGGCTTGGACAATAGTTGGCGTCAGCTTCATCCGAGGACGGAGTTTTCCAGCTGCGGCACCTATGGTTGGCAAGCAACGGCAAGAGCCTGCGTGGCCTTGACGATGATGGGGACATTTACAATCGGGCCATATTTGAGACAATCTCGCTGTCCGTGCGTCCGTTAAGCTCAATGTGTCGTTCTAAGCTTATTCATCAGCATGAATCACCAGAGACGGGTTTCTGAGGCCACGATTCTTCATTTGATCCTCGCTCGTGTCGAGAAATTCCATCTTCAAGGTGAGTTCTTCCATGCTCTGTCTTTTCATAGTTCTGTGGCTGAGAATATAGAAGCACGATCTGTGTGAAAACTGACTCTAAACGAGTTTTTGTTGGTGGGGTGTACGTTCTTTGATAAGCCAATCATAGTCAGTGGACGAGTCTCTGTTTCGTTGTCACAGTTGATTTTCTCCATGGCAATGCTAGCCAATTGTTTGTGAAAATGCTCCAACGAAGTTGCGAAATATCTTTGAGGAAAGGCCGCTTGAATCTGTGGATGCGGATGCTCATCACACGTTTAAACCACAATGGCATCTTCAATTCATTTATTCTACTCTTATTTCGTGAAATTTGAATCTAAGACCGAGAGTTTCTCATGTGTTGTTTTGTTTTGTGCATTGTTCTCATGGTGAATACTGGCAAGATGAACGGCAGACTCTTGATGAACACTGATTTCTTACGATCCTCGACTTAACTGTACTGGGTATGTTCCAGTTTGTATGCTACGCAATAAGCATCAATGTGGAGTCATATTTGAGGATGGTGGTGGCTAGTGGCGGCGGCGGTCCGGTGATGAATGTAGGTGGCTGAGGGTAAAGAATATATGTTAATGATTTGAGGCATTGGTGTATTGATCTTTAAGGTAGCTCTAAAGTTCATGCTGTTGATATGATTAGAATCTGGTGCATTGAAGATTTCATGGAGTTCTGGGAAAAATGAAAGAACTGAAAAAAAGAAGGAGAGAGAGAGAGAAATTAAAAGGGGCCTAACTTGTTCATAATTAAAAAGGGCTAATCTGATGGGCCCAAGAATCATGAGGCCAGGTTTAGTCCACATTAGATCGGGCCCAAGAATTTGGCCTATGCTCTATTATAGAGAAAAAAGAAAGGAATTTGCAAATAATAAACAAAATTTTTTATATTAGATAACGAAAATAGGGGAGAACAATAGACTTGCAGTACAGATTGTAGGCAGAAAAGGAAAAATATAAATTAAAATATTAATAATTAATAACAATAAAAAATGGAAAAATTATTATTATTTTTTTAAAAAAATGGTAAGAAATAGAGACCTTCTGCTCAGTTTTAGCATTAGATTAAGCTTAGTTTCATTTTTAGTTAGTACATATAGTTTAGACATTCTAGTGAACATTTTCGATATGGCTTAGTTTTAATAGATTGATCTTTTAGGTAAGAAATTGGACTTAACTTGAATTTAACTTAGGGGGATTGCTATCTCGGGGCTTAATGACAAGGCCATGATATAACTTTAGTGCACTCTATCGTTTAATTGATCGTTTATTATTATTTTGATAACTTGGTTGTGATTCTTTTATATTGTTTTTGCGTTGTGATTTATTTGTTCTAGTTATATCGTTAGTTTACCTTTTGGGATTATAATAAACATAAAAGACATTGCATAAACACTTAGTGGATGAGAACTTTGGGATTTATAATTTTCGTAAAAATTGTGTGGACACTTTAATTAACAAATAATCCAATTTAGATACCGAAAGAGTATTAGTTAAATAACCGATATATAATCAAGTCCCTTTTACACTTTGATTGCGTACAAAGTGAGATAACCTCCTATGTCTCACTTTGTCCCTAGTCAGCCCCAGTTGGTGTTTGGATTAGGCACACAAACATAATGAAATATAGAGTAAATGCGAAAAAGAGAAATTGAAACACAAATTATATCATGGTTCGCCCTTAAAATATGGTTATATCTAGTAGAGGATTTTACTATAATTAGTACCCCCATTTATATTACACCCTCAATTACAAGAGAAATATATTATATATAGGTGGTACACAAAAACCCAAGGGGCCAAGAGAGCCTTAGGCCACTTAAGAACTATTCATGGGCTCAAGCCCAAGCTACTAATGAAAAACAGATTAAAAAATTCTCAATTAAGATGCCATAATCACCTGTTTATATTGGAATGCTCCTCTTCGATAATTTTTGCTAAAGTTCTCAATTAAGAGACTACTAGTTTTTTGTTAACAAATCCGCAGAAGTTGGAGAGATAATACATGAAAAGTCAAGACATATTTTCAACTAATGGTTGACACTAATTAGATATAAGGATCTAAATTAGTCTAAGTCAAATATATCAACATGTAAAATATTATAAAAAAATTGCTATTCAATGGGTGTGCGTATATAGATCGCGGCCACGGTCATTTTATGCTTTATCGAGTGCTTTCATTATGTTCATTTTGAAATTTAAAGTTGATGAAGATGGAAGGTTCCAATTGAATATGACATTAGAAGAAGAATATTAAACGACGTTTAATTTATGACTTGAATGAAGTCTCTATATGGTAAATTGGAAAACTTTCCAGCTAAAGAAGTGAATCAAAAGGCAGGGGCCTGCGAAAAAGCACACAAGTTGATACTAAGAATTTTGATCTTATAATATTCGTTCCATTTGATAATATTATTCGTAGCTCTTAGTCTACTTTCCATTTGAAAAAGCAATGCACGTTGCTCATGCCCAGAACATGCAATGGTTAACCAGACATTAGATCATGGGGTGTCCTCACTCCCATCTTGGGTCCACTTTTTATAAAGATGTTTCATAAAATTAAGCTGTACTAATTATTCGTAAATGGCTTAGCATTAGGAGCATCACACACGAGATTTTTACCCAAGTTGGTCATTAGTGAGGAAAAAATGGGGGTCCGTCAGGCAATTTTCATTTTTACTGTTGAAATTGCCTCTGTTTTGTTGTGTGCCTATTTTGTGGTGAGTTTGTTTTGGTGTACTTGTGTGATGGTCTTGTTTTAGATGGGTCGAGTTCCTTGCTGGTGGTGTTGTTGCGGCTTTGCTGCTATTCGCTGCTATTGGTAAATTCAGTCATGGATTTTCGATTTTGGCCCTTGAGACTCTGCACCCCGTCGACCCTTTTGTTTAAGTCCAACATCAGCGCTATGGCGATTTTGGGCTTTAGCCGCTCGGCCGAGCAAAGGTGGCATTTATCTCAGTGAAAACAGTGGTCTTTTCATAGAAACTTTAGTGCACGTCACACAATTGCCATTACACGTAAAATAATAAGTTATGATTGGACTGCCACATCAGATAAATTAGGCGAAACCTGGCTGAGATGACTCAATTACACTTTTTCTTAAAGATTATGACTAAATTGGTTTAGTTAAAAGGTTTAAGAATCCATTATATTATGCATAATATGTTTAGACCAATTATACAATTTTCCCAGCAATAGGACACCGGCGCCCCGAACTTTGATGAAAACAGCGTATGTCTTCGTATTGATCATGACAGAATTGTAATCTCATATCTTTCTTCGTTTCTCGAGTAAATTGATATTGGCACTTGTCAATTTTGATCATCTAATTTCATGTCCTCTCTTGATCGTGAAACTTCATTTCCACATGTTAAAATCCTCCACACTTTTAAAATAATTAGATAGAGTGGTATTTGAGCGATATTTGAATTTAACGCATATTATTTCAGTCTCAAATGAAAATCATGTTATACAAAGAGTTAGATCATTTGGGCTTATGAGGATTAGGTTCACGCAATTAAGAAACCTATTTTGTTTCTTCAAAATTTGGTTCTAATGGCAACAAGGAACATCCTTCACTCATGCATGATGGATTTTCCTTAGCCATGGTTATGGTCAAGGCCAAGCTGGTCTTTTCTATTCTTCTTATTGTCGCAATTGCTTGAGTTGAAGTAGCTCATCTTTTTCGAGCATTCCTATTTCTGAAATTGTAATGTCATTTTGGTCTAGAGTTTAGAGTTAGCTTGTGTCTAGACATGCACCAATCGAGGCAAAATTGTAAATTTTATTGCGCACATATCTTTTCAATATTATCAAGAAAGACTTAAAATACAACTAAAAGAATTAATTTATAAAAGTGATAGTGAATAAGTTGGTTAGACTATCACATCATTTTGTGAATTATTTCCATACGCATTATTCTTTCTAGGATTCAATTAGCAAGCAAATTGTATCGGAGCATCCATTTTTGGAAGTGGTGACGTGGCCATCTTATATGAAGAGATTAACTGAAACATCCAAATCTTAATTCATTAGTGGCACGTCTTCAAATTTGAAAGCCTGCCTCATAATGTAGTTTGTTTTTAAGCTTGATTGTTTGCTCTATGCCTTATACCCGTGGCTAAGACTTGAGATTATATTATGTACCCGATGTATAGTGTAAGGGCACCTATTTAACAAGTTGAGATTGATGACTTTCAGATTGTGCACCCTATCATATAATTAAGGCTGCTGATTAGAACTATTGAAGCTAGCAAAGACTGCCAAGTGTGTGAATACACATATCTTGTGTATTCTCTCAATTTGATGTGTTTATACTATGGTATTTCATATTCATACATTGCTTATTCAAATATGCGTGCGGGCAAACAATTTTCTTTGCATTCTTCAACAAATATATTGAGGGAATAATCAAACCACAGCTTTTAGGCACTCAGACAGATCGTGCACGGTGGAGCTAAGGATCCATCACATCTTCTTAAAAAATGAGGGTTGAATTACATTTATCTTGTGCTCTGCCAAGTCAGAATTGCAATGACAAGAATTTGGTGGTGTCACTTATAAAGCATGTTTTGCTCACATTGTGATTTCTTAATTGGTGTTTAATTAAATCACATCTTTTACAAATGACGGTAAATGAAAATATGAGTTCTTATTAACGATAAGCATTACATAGCAAATGATTTGATGATAGCATTCAGAATTCTCAGTCTTTACTTATATTTTTTTTGTAACATCCTCATTAAAGTTATTATTTCAAAGAAAGTAGTAATGCATTATAATCGTAATCCTATGATTCAATCATGCATGCAAAAATGAGGTCCACATGTATTCTTTTTATCTGATAGAAGAGCTTTGTCATTGGGAAAAGGCTATGCTCGTTGCTCGGACCAGAAGATAGGATAGTTTGGCTAGACATCGGGCAGTGGGGTGTCCCATCTGTCTACCTCCCGAGTCCTCCTTTGATAAAGATGCTTTAATAAAAGAGCTAAAAAGATGAAAGTGCTGATTATTCGAGAATGGCTTAGCATAAGAATCATCACACGAGAGACTTTGGCTGCAAGTGGGTTTGATAATTATACTTGTTCCTTCTACTTTTGTCATTGAACCATAACGTAAGGAATCATTCGATATTTTAATACTCAATCTCAGCCGTTTGATTGTCGACTTTTCCAGCAAAAATAGTTGCTGTGTTTCAACGCAGAATCCTTCCTTCATCCACTTCTCTAGTGCCTCCATCAATGTTGCTCAACATTTACGTCAAATCTGATGAGTTTTTGTTATTTGCTTTCAGGTTCCAGAGGAGGTGTTGAACATATGTATGATCAAGTGAATAGATCATTGTTTATATACTTATCCGTAAAATCTCACACACACAAATTCTTTATTACCCAAATCCGTCCGTTACAAAATAGGGTTGAACTAGTTCAGGCTTTCTCACTTGAAATCATTTTCTAAGTCTCTCCATTTGACCTCAAACATAGCGAGCAGCGTGGTGGGTCTTTCCATTATTTGTAGAAGTTAAGACACTGTATAGGGAGGCTCAAGTTATATATTGAAGAAGTATCGATATTGTCATGGGAAAAAATCTTCGGAGCTCATTTCATTGTAGTACTGAGCATCTAAATTCCATACAGAAATCTATTATGAAAAGGAAAAAAAAAAACCTCGCGAGGTTGTCTTTTTCCTTGTATTGCGCAGGTTTGCCTGTTGCGCCAGTGTAGCTCGACAGGGCACATCCAACGGCATTCCACCTCCAACCACCTGAGCATGGGTCGCGCCTGGAGTTTCGTCAATTGGATTCACTGTTAACTGCATTGCTAATAGCATCTGCAAACTACTTGTGATGTTACTCGCCTAGAGGCTATTTTTTAACGTTGTAATTATCTTAAGAGATTGTGCCAAAATGCAAAATACACTTGTTCTCCACAGTAAAAAAGATACTATACTTAATTTCTCTATCTTGCAATTATTGAATATCGGTAATGTGACCACTTGTTGTTTACAATGGCATTTTCTCTAGAAATGATACAACCTGCAAAATACACTTATTCTTTACAATAACAAATTATGCTTCCTCAACCCAAGGATTGGCATGGTTGATTGGGGTGTTGCGGGAGTTCTAGTTCGAGAATTAGAGGACGCTCGTTTGAATCTCAAATACAATCGCCTAAATAGGTCAAAGGTCTAGGCTTAACCTATTCAACTTGCGGGATATTTAGCGGGCTTCTTGGGGCGCGCATGACATCCATTCTGTTCCAGAAATAATTTCTGAAACAGAAGTAGATTTTTCTATTTCTATTTCTAGAAGAGTTTAAGCAAAAATAATCGTTTGATAATGACACAAAATTTCTTCCTTTCGGACGATGGCGATGACGACAATCGACGACCTTTAATATAAAAAATAAAAATAAAAATGATTTAGTAAAAAAAATAAAGAATAAAATAAAATAAAATAAATCATAAAAAATATCATTTTATTTTAAAATAAAAATATCTTTAAGAATAAATTTATTTTATTTATTCTATTTTATTTTATTTTACTAATAAATTTATTTTAAAATGAATAAAAATAAAAAAAATAAAAAATTTATTTGGCAAAACACTCAAGGCAAATAAAAATAATTTAAATTTTTTTATCATAAATAAATTATTTTAAATAAATTTATTTTTAATAAACTAAAAATAAAATGATAAATAAATAAATATTTTTATTTTTATTTTTAATAAAATTAGGAGAGGTGGAGGAGGAGGAGGAGGCAGAGACGTAGAGGAGATGAGGGAGGATTTACCGAAATTAGGGTTTAGTGGGAGAAATTATTTTTGATTTCTCTTCTAGAAATCAGAAGTAGAAAATTTCTATTTCTGATTTCTCTTCCAAATCAATTTCTGGAATAAAAATCTATTCCAGAAATAAAAAAACTGAGTAGGTTTATCAAACATGTTTCTATTTCAGAAACAGGTTTGGAATAGAAAAATTATTTCTAGAACATAAATTTTGGTTATCATGCACCTCCTTGGTGGACACTCTACAACCATGCCCTTATATTACAGAAAATTAAAGTAAAAGATACTTACTTTAGGATAATGCTAATATTATGTGGCAATTTTTTTAAAGTCACTTCTTCCTCATAAACTAGATAGCTATTATGCAAGAGGTCTTCACCAATTTGATCACAAGGAGAGCGTCCCTCATGACTTAATTAGTCATACTTTTTTTTTTTTTTGGGGTTAGTTATTAGTCATTAAAATTTTAAATTAGAATATTAAATATATGGATTTATGAGCAATTTGACATGCTAACCCAACAATTATGGTCGGCAAGAAATTAAGCAAGTTCAAAATTTCCTTTTGAATTGAGTTTTTTTTTCCCACTTAAAGGGATGATTATGAGGAGCCATTTGTCAACAGATCCGTGAAAATTTGAAACATAATACATCAAAAGTCAAGATCTATTTTCAATTAATGGTCAACATTAATTAGATACGAGGGTCAAGTTACCCAAGTGTAAAATGTCAATAAGTAATTTGTTATCAAAATTTGCTATTCAATATATAAATCAATAAGACGGTCATATTTTAGAGCTTTGAAGACAATCAAACGATATTATGATTACAACTGGTAAAAGTGTATCAAACAATATATAATTTATGACTTGAATCAAAGTCTTGTTATGGCCCATAGGAAAACTTTCAAGCTAAGCGGTGAATCAAAAGGGCGGGGCGGGGCCTGCAAAGAAGCACAGAAGTTCATATTTTCAGAACTCTTTGTCTATATTTTCTTTTCTATGACATCCTTATTTAAGTCACTATTTCCAACAAAGCAGCCATGCTTTATCACCAGAATCCCATGATTGAACCATGCATGCAAAAATGGGATTAATATGTGTTCTTTTGTGCGATAGAGCTCTATCATTGAAAAACAAGCAATGCACGTTGCTCAGGACCAAAAGATGCAATACTTTAACTGGACATTAGATAATGGGGCTATCCTTGAGTCCACCTTTAATAAAGATGTTTTTGTAAGAAAAGCTAAAAAGACAAAATGCCTTGATTATTCGAGAATGGCTTAGCATAAGGAGCATCACGCCTGAGAGACTTTGGCTACAATGTGGATTTGATAATTATACTTTTATTCTTTCTACTTTTGCTATCGCACCATTACGTAAAGAATGATTCCAGCAAAAAAGTTGCCGTGTTTCGACGCTACCCTATCTTCATCCACTTGTCCAGTGGCTCCATCAATTTATGTTGGATGCTCCACTGAGAAATATTCCTTTGGTGAGCCTTCTTTTCCACTATAACCTTTGAAAAATAGTTAGGAAGATCTTCTAAAAGTTGCTGTGATAATTTGGTAGGTTTATAAACATTGGGTGGGGCTATTTAGGCACCCAATTTAGCTTAATCACATCCTTTGTAGTAAAACGGCCAAAATGTCCTCGACAGGTCCTTTTCAAGCATTAAAAGACCTGCGCTTTATTTTGAAAAAAAAAAAAAAAGATCTGCCTTTTCCTTTTTCTCTCTCATTTATTGTCTTGTATCTTTTCATATTTACTGTGGACATGACGAGAGATTCTGATTTAAATCTTTACACCTCCTCTTCTGATTTCAAAATTTTAGTTTTTATCTAAAAAAACATCTTCAGCCTATTGATCATAAAAAAATGGCCAGCATATGTATGTTCCAGAATATCAAATTACATTGACGCCTTCATAGATCTTTAGCTATAATTTTTTTTTTTTAAATATCATGTCCGAAACCCTCATTCTAAGATTTTTCATATCTGAACTTCCATTATTTCGTGGAAGAGATTTCGACAAGTTAAATGGTTATGAGATTTGACTTAGATGAGTTCTTATCTTAGTGAACTTACAGGTAATTTTCTTTATCCAAATGGTTTTGGACAATGGTTTTGAGACATTAAATTGAATATATTGTGTTTATAATAATGCTAGAAAATTCGAAAGATCGTTGGGGTACGAGTTTCGTTTTGAGCATTCTTAATTGGATTGTCTCACTGCATCCCTATAATTTTCTTAAGAATGAAAGTTGTTAAATAGAAATCTTAATATGATAAATAGGAAAATTTACTACCTAACCAGTTGAATCAACAGGACAGAGCTTGCAAAGAAGCACACAAGTGCATACCAAGATTTGGATTTGACAATACTTGTTTCAAACGAATCTCAAGCAAAAAGGAGAAGGAAAAATGGAAAGAGCTTGACAAACGAAAAAGCACAATCACTGGTTTGGATTTGATAATGCTTATTCCTTACATACAGAATGATTCCAGCGCTGTAATACTATATCGTTGGATTGCTGTTACTCAATCTCAACCGTTGATTATCAACTTTTCCAGCTAAGGGTTGCTGTGTTTCGAGGCTCTCCATCAATTTGTCTTTTGACTCCTTTATTTGGTAATTCTTATTCGTTCATCCACTTGGGAAGGTCCCAAGTGTAATACATCAAAGGCATTTTTTGAATTCAAGTACATGAATGCTCTCTATATCTTGTCTCGTGTTCTTGTGTATTGACAAGTTGATGTGGTTAGTGGAAAAATTGCAAATAAATACAAGAAGGACTAGATAAGTTTGCAGTCTTTTTATATGGCGGAACATAAAATTTTAATTAGTTCTAAATATGATTACTTGGTATTTATTTGCAATTTTATTAAGTAGAAGAGTGGGAAAGGGCAACTGGTGTCAACTGGGCATTACTATAGTCCAAAAATAGGTAATAAGGAGCGTTCCAAACTTCACCGTTGGAACCAAAACCGTATATATGTAAGAAAGCATTTTTTGAATTCCTTGTTTCAGTTAACATTATTTGTGAATAAAACTATGAATATGACTTACTAGGGAGTTAGGAAATCAATTGGAAAGAATGTTGGTAGAACAAATCCTAAATTGAAAGATCAAAATTATAGGGCGCAGCTACTTAAATTTCAATGCTTCACTGTACTTGTATCGATAGGGAGGTCCTGTTGTGTTTTGTTATGAGATGTCTATTAAGGTGAATGTTTTGAAAAGCCACGACACTAAAATTGAAGCGACAAACCGAAAAAAAGTTGCACTTGAAACTCATTCGAGTGATCAAAGTTCATTTTTGTTGGTTTGTGCAGGTTTCTGTGCTTCTCACTTGGAGTGATTTCGACATCAACACTACTATCCTAACACTGAATTGGAAGAAATCATGGCATTAGAAAATAACTTGACATGAATTGAAGTTTCAATACTGTAACTAGGAAAAGTTACAAGTAGTTGAATCAAAAGGACAGGAGCATGCACGAAAGCACACAAGTGAATACGAGGATTTGGAATTGATAGCATGTGTTTCTTATGCAACTCAAAAGAAAAAAGGAGAGAAAATAAAAAGGGTGAAGAGCCTTAACATTCAGAATTCTTAGTCATTATTTTGTTTTCTGTGACATCCTTATTAAAGTCACTGACTATTTCGAAGAAAACAGCCACGCATTATCACTAGAATCTCATGATTGAACCATGCATGCCAAAATGGGATCGATATGTATTCTTTTGTGCGATAGAGCTCTGTCATTGAAAAAAAAAAAAGCAATACACGTTGCTTAGAACTAGAAGATGCAATAATTTAACTAGACATAAGATAATGGGGTATCCTCACTCTCTCGAATCCACCTTTAATAAAGATGTTTTATAAAAAAGCTAAAAAGACAAAAGCCATGATTATTCGAGACCGGCTTAGCATAAGGAAAATCATGCTCAAAACACTTTTGCTACAATGTGGATTTGATAATCATACTTTTGTTCTTTCTACTTTTGCCATGGAACCAATACGTAAAGAATGATTCCAGCAAAAAAGTTGCTGTGTTTCGACGCTACTCTTCCTTCATCCCCATTTCTAGTGGCTCCATCAATTTGTCTTAGATGCTTTACTGAGAAATATTCCTCTAGCGAGTCCTTCCTTTCCACCATAACCTTTGAAACTTAGTTCGCAGGATCTTCTCAAATTGTTGTGATAATTTGGCTATTTAGGCACCCAATTTAGCTTAAATCTTGTAGTAAAATGGCCAAAATGTCCTCGACACATCCTTTCAAGCATAAATAGACCTGCGTTTTATTCGGGAAAAAAAATCTGCCTTTTCCATTTTCTCTCACTTATTGTCTTGGATCTTTTCATATTTACTGTGTACAGGATGAGAGATTCTGATTTAAATCTTCTGACCTACTCTTCTGATTTCAAATATTTAGTTTATATAAAGTTTTTCTTAAAAAAAATCTTCAGCCTATTAATCAAGAAGAAATGGCCAGCATATGCATGTTCCAGAATATCAAATTACATTTATGCCTTCATCGATCTTTATCTATTTTTATATATATTTTTTAAATTTCATGTCCAAAACTCCAGTTCTTAGATTCCTCATATTTGAACTTCCATTATTTTGCGGAAGAGATTTCCACAAGTTAATCTGGTATGGGATTCGATTTAGATAAGTTCATACGTCAGTGAACTTGCAGATAATTTTCTTTATTCAAACGGTTATAGACAATGATTTCGAGACATTAAATTGGATTTTATGTGTCTACAATGCTAGAAGTTTGGAAGATCGTTGGGTGCAAGTTTCATTTTGAGCACTTTGAATTTGATTCTCACTGCCTCTCTATGATTATCTTAAGAATAAAAGTTGTTGCTAAGCAGAAGAAGGATGGAAGCTCAATGTTTAATTTAACTTGTTGACATTCTAAAAATCATTCTTTTTTGTTGAGTAAAGAGAAATCGGCATTTTACTAAGGGTGCGTTTCTTTTGGAGAAAATAAATGATTTGAAAAATATTTTCAAAAATCACTTATATTACTTACAAAAAGGAATGAACGAAAAACATTTTCATCATTGACTTTAATATTTAAATAAAAATCATTGTCAATAATGAAAATATTTTTATTGACTAATTACCTCAAACGATACAAAAAAGCTTTTTTTGGAAAATATTTTTCAAATAATTTATTAACAAATAGAACCTGAATTTGGGTTTTCTATAGAAAGAATTGATGCTCACATTGCCGTGCTAAAGTCTTGATTTAGCTCGATTAGTCAGACTTTGTCCTTTCATTATTTATAAACAAGCCCGACAAATCAATCATAACAACAAACTATTTGCTCATTTTCTTAGATATAATGGTCCAAAGTTAGTCCAATTCTAGTATATCAAATATTAGAACATTATAAAAAATTGCAGAAAATGATCCGTTTTCATAGGTCATCCATAACTCGGTTTTTCGTAAGTTCGCCTTTCTGTTCCATTTATCCTCTCTTCTAGTAACACTTGGTTATATTGAAGATGACTGACTTTATGGAGTATTCATTACGCGAGCGGGGATTTTGATAGCTGGTCTTTTGCGACTGTGGGCTTGGCTTTCGTTACTTTTACAATTTTCTCATAACTATTCAATTTGTTATTAACCGTTTGAGGATCAGACATTGGTGATGGTGAACGGTCAACTAAATAAATAGTAAAATGCAGAAAATCAATCCATTTTTGTTAAACGATTGTTCGTAAGTCCACCGCCCTATTCCTGTCTTGACTGAGGCGACCAAGAGTGGTCTTATTTATTTTTATCCATCGCCACATTAGACTTGGAGCAATATGTTATCGAGTTTTCAGCAACCCGAGGAATTAACTGGGGTTAAGTTAGGGCCTTAATCAAGGTTAGGTTATCGAGCTCTGTTATGCTTAAATTGGTTGCTCTTCGCTCCCCTTCCTTCATCCTTGTCTGCACTCAAATCTCTTCGCCTTCTTCATCTCTCATCGTTCTTGCTCTGTTTCCTTCTTTCATCTCCTCGGCACAACCATTCTTCTTCCTCCTGTTCTTCTTCAGTATCTGCTTCTCCTTTTCATCATTCTTTCTCTCGATCTCTCTATTTGCTCGCTCTTCGTTTCTCCGACGAAAAAAAATGTCAATCGATTCTGTCGTTTCAATTGCATGGGATGCCTTGAAGTACGTAGTAGTTCCCATCAAGCGTCAATTCGGATACGTTATGTCCTCCAAGAGCTACACCCTGGATCTTCAGAAGGAAGTCGAGAAGCTGGCGTACGAGGCTGAGATGGTCCAAAATGCCGTGGAAGTGGCCAGAAACAATAGTCGGAATGTCTACAGTTTTGTCACGCAGTGGCAGGCAAATGCTGAGAAGGTCTTGAATGAGGCGCGAGACTTGCTGGAAGACTTCGAAAAGGCAACCAAGACTTGCTGCTATGGGAATCTTCCCGAACCCAGTTGTCGCTATCAGTTCAGCAGGACGGCCAAGGACAAGATCGAGGGCATTCAACGACTCACTCAAGAATATAGTCAATTCAAGGATATCTCCTCCAGCGGCCCTGCTCCAGGGAATGTTGCTGCTTCGACTCCGGCCAGGAGAGAGGACAAAGATGTTGTCCAGTTGGCCACCACGACCGCCTCTGCTTCTTTTGCCTCGATGTCGATTAAGCTTAACGACGACCCCATCGTCAAATCCAGAGAATTGATCATGCAAGAGATCATGGCTGCTCTTGTCGATAACAACAATAGCGTCGTCGGGATTCATGGGATGGGTGGAGTCGGCAAGTCTACCCTATTGGACAATGCCGAAAGGAGAATAAGGAAAGAGAAGTGGTTTGATTGGGTCGCTAAGGCTGATGTGTCAGAAAATCAAGACATAAAGAGGATTCAAGGAGAGATTGCGCATGCGTTGGACCTAGACATAAAGGATGTCGAGTATGTCAATCCTCGAGCGGAGCGTCTGCGCACGAGGTTGGAAGATGAGATGAGGGCGAAAAAGAAGGTCCTCATAATACTGGACAACCTATGGAAAGGGCTTGACTTGAAATCAGTCGGCATCCCTTGCGGACATGACAACAAAGTCATAGGATGCAAGTTGTTGCTGACGTCAAGATTTCAAGATGTTTTGCAAAGGGAAATGGGCTGCGACAGCGACTTCCGCCTTTATGAGCTGGAGGCGGAAGAGGCAAAACGATTGTTTGAGAGGATGGTGGGAGACAAAGTTCGTGTTGACCCGTTCAAATCGTTGGTGGATGAAGCACTCCGCAAGTGTGCAGGTTTGCCTTTTCTAATTATCACAATGGCGAAACTTTTCAAATACACTAATTTTTCTCAATGGGAGGATGCTTTGAAACAAATCGAGATGTCTACAAATAAAGGAATCAGTGAGAGGATAAATGAGATGTTGCAATTGAGTTATAATCATTTCAAAGGGGAGGATGGCAAGGAGGCGAAATCATTGTTACGACTATGTGTTGTTTATGGTGTCTCTAAACCTTCTCTTGAATATTTGGTGAGGTACAGTGTGGGTTTGAAGTTATTTGGAGAAAATAGCAGCATGAAAGAAGCTAGAAATAGGTTGAGCTCACTAATCCAAACTCTGCAAGCATCCTCCCTTTTGTTAGATGATGAAGATGCTAAAGGTTTCAAGATACATGACTTGGTTTGTGGATTTGTTACATCGGTCGCCTCAAGAGATGACCCTCTTCTTGTGTTGAAAGATAATGATAAATCGTTGATAGAGCTGCCAAAGGAGAAGCTCAAAAATTGCACAGCGGTATGCTTTCCCTACGTTGACATGAAGGAGCCTCTTGAAGAGTTAGATTGTCCTGAAATGCGGATCTTTTTGTTGTTCGCAAACAATGAATCTCTTAAGATCCCAAATTCATATTTCAACTCCATGAGAAAACTCAGGGTCTTACATTTTTCTCAAGTACGTCTCACTCATTCACCTTCACCATTTAAGTTCTTGAAGGACTTACACACTCTGTGTCTTGATGGCTGCTTGTTAGAGGATGTAGCCATAATTGGCGAGCTAAAAGAGTTGCATATTCTTAGCTTTGTGAACTCCAAAATTCAACAATTGCCAAGAGAAATTGGACAATTGGCAGAGTTGAGGTTGTTAGAGTTGAACCATTGCTCACAACTTAAGATAATTGAACCGGGTGTGCTTGGAAGCTTGATGAAATTGGAGGAGTTGTATATGGAGAATAGCTTTGATCGATGGAATGCCGTGGAGAAAACTCCACCAACTAATGCTAGGCTTATTGAGTTGAATAACTTGAAGCATCTCCGCACTTTGCATGTGTCCATTCTCGATCCGAGTGCGCTCCCAAAGGATCTAAATGTCAAGAAATTAACCAAGTACAAAATCCAGATAGGTGATGTGCAGGGCTGGCCAATTCACGAAGGATCAAGCACACTGCAGCTTCAGTTGGATCCAAGAAGTGATATTCTTCAAAAAGGATGCATACAAACTTTATTAGGCAAGACAGATGAATTATTTTTAGATGGATCAGACGGAATTGAGCAAAGTATTTGTATCTTATCCCAAGAAGGCTTTCCAAAATTAAAGCATCTACATGTGAAGAATAGTCCCTCCGTCCATTACATGCTGCAATCACCCTCCCATGCAAATTTTACGACGTTGGAGTCATTACTTATCCATAATCTCATTAACTTGGAGAAGATATGCAACAACCATATCTCCTATGAGTCCTTTAGTGCATTAAAAGTAGTACGAATTGAAAGTTGCAACAAGATGGAAGTTTTGTTTCCTCTTTCATTATTGAGAGAACTTCCATGGCTTGAAGAGATCGGAGCTATCAAGTGCCCCTTAATGCGGGAGATTGTAGAAGTTGATGATTGTGGCAAAGTTGAGTTGCATAATTTGCATGTATTGGAATTGCGTGACTTGCCAAATGTCAAGAACTTCTTCATTGCCAAGACGGCTCCTTCAAGTAGTACATCAAAAGACCAAGTTGGCACTCAACTTGCATTTTTCAACGGACAACAGGTAATTTTCTATCAAAGGAATAAATTATTTATTAATCTTTTGATCATTTGCTATTTAGATGTAACATAGATTTTAATCTTTATTAATTTTTTTTTTCAGTTCAGTTTCTTCCTAATTACCTTATCCAGTCATGCCTTCTCTGCAATTAGATAAAGCAATCTTCTGTTTCTCTTCATTGTGCAGAAGTCGAACTAATAAAATTAAATCCATGTAAATTTAGTTTGTGATAGGATCTGAGTTATTTTCAACTTACATGTTGCAAGTATACCTATATAATAGGGTTTTGTAGAGCAACATTGAAAGGAATTTTGTCATTAGAATAATTTCATAATAACGAATTTAGTTATCTAACTTTGTTATTATCTATAAGATATAATATTTAGGTGACTTAGGTAAAAATCAATAAGAAAAAAAAAAGGCAATGGGATTGAATTTTCAAATAGTAGGAACGATGCTAATCTAATGATGCATGTCTTTTCCATATCATGTATTTCAATAAGCACTTCGTCATTGCATATCCTATTACTATAGAAGTACACAATTTCATGCATATTCCTGCTTGCAAGCATACGAAATTATGTAAAAGATATAAATGTATTTGTAAGCACTTTTGGAATGACAAACATAAATCTTCAACTTGTACTAGTATCTCGAAGTCATAGGCATTAGCGAGCAACTTTTGGGAAAAACTACATGAAATCCCCCATGAAGATTTAAAGCAGTACACATTTACTATGAAAATTTGGTTATATAATAGCTATGTGATGTTGTCACCCGATGGTCCTTTAAAGTAGCTGACTGGGGAGGCTATATGCATAATCAAGTAAAAAAATTTAACCTTTCCTATGAATGTTTTATATGCTTGGGAAATATTTGAAAGCCTAGTAGATGTTTAGCTCTTTTCATGAAGTGAAACATGTTATTAGTAATTTTTTTCTTGATCTCTGTTAAAATCATTGTGCTTTTTTCCTCATTTTCTTTATTTATTTTGGTTATTTGAAACTTATTAGTGCACTCGGAGGCCAAAGGATCATTTAACTAAAATAGATACAAAAGAATTGCAACTTTATCGTTCAAAATCACATGTAACATGCAAATGGTAAAATGCATAAAGGGTTGAGATCCACGAAAAAATCAAAGTTGGACAAACCCATGTAATAATTAAAAGTTTAGGAGTAAAGGTGTGTCCCCCTCAAAGTTCATAAGTGGGTTTGGTAATTTCTCCGTAATTTTTATGTTCTTTTGTAGTTAAATTGATGTAAATTAGCATCGTATAAGAATGAGGAAACATATAAGAGTGTTAAAATTAAATAATGAAATAATGCAGAAAGAGAGGAGGAGGAAGCAATGAATAATTAGTGGCTTGTTGAGAGAGGAGTTCTAAGATTGTCATACAGACAATTTGAATACATGCAAATCAAGTTCTAATGTTAGTGTTGTTGACAAACTTCACCGATAGAAACGATAGCATTTTATTTTTCATGAAGTTAAGTATAATTTTGACCTAAATCATGGGAATGTACATAGGTTTGGTACCTGATAGAGTGGAACTTTGATTATCATAATTAACTGAATATGACTCACGACTTCTATGTTAAGTGGTGAAAAATCATTGTTATTTTCTCGCTTGTTTACTCAAAATTTGGGCTTAATTTTGTCCATTAATTCTCGTAATTAAGTTTTTGTGCTCATTTCCAAATTACTTCATGTGCTTTGTCCCTTCATTATGGTCAAAATCATGGTCTTAATTGTTGAAAGATTAAAACGAAACGATTTTCAAGCGAATGCTTGGTTTAAAGCATTACTGCAGGATGTAGTTGAGGATTGAGCATATGAAATAGCAATTGAGATTCATAATAGACCGTAACATTCACAAGAAAAATAATTAAATGATTTGGTATAATAAACCTTTATCACCTAGAAATCTAACTTAGAAAATGTTATGAAGCATTATGTAATTGAGAATCTATGAATATGAAGTCGATAATTTAGATCATCACAACAATAATTAATGACATTTAATTGAAATTGAGGCCGTTTGAGTATAGTTGATTAAAGTGGTTATTGTTAGTAAGAGAAGTAAGTAAAGTAATGACAAGCAGTGGTCCAATTAAGGAAAACGCATGGCCGTTTTGTACAACAAAAATTGCTTAGAGCCTTCTAGTTGATTAGACACGACTGCTCTATTATAATTACGTAATAAAGATTCCTGCAAATTTAAGTTGCCCTACCACAAAGTATAAAAGGAAGCGTGAGTATGGATGTTTGCGGCCAGCTATGCGCCCATTGTCTACGACACGCAAGGCTGGCCGACACGTGTCATCGTGGTTTTCTTTATTTTTGGGCTCTCTCTCACTCCCCAAAAATTCTGCATCGCGAGAGGGTCTGCGTCTTCTCTCGCTCCTTCTCACCGCGTGCTGAAGGGCTGAGAGCCAGATCTGCTTGCCCCCACCGTCGCCACGCTCATCCGCCGCCACCATGACCGGCCACAACTCACCTCCGTCAACGTCACCACCGACAGCTCACGGATTCTACACTTGCGCTCGGTCATCTCCTTTGCGGACCAAGCGCAAATTCTATCTCCATCTATTTATCTCACGAACACAGTGGGATCAACAAACTGGACGCTAGCACGAGCCTTGGTCGTGCTTTCCTGAGATTGATTCTTCGGTGATGTAAAGAGAGTGAACAAGAATTTGGTAAAATGGAAAAAAAAAAAAAAACCGAAGAGAAAATAATGCATCCAGTGTTTAAGTATTCGTGTTGCAGACAATAGATGTAAGGATTGCAGTATACTATCCACGCCCAGTTAGTTAATATCAAGGATCGAAGGTACTACCATTTGTGAGAAGATATGGGACAACTATGAAAGACAAACTCGTCATGTCATTAGATAAAAATACAATACTTTACTGGATATATTATATAAATTATAATACTTCACGCATTAATTGATTAGTTTTGAATAAGCCCAAGCGGGCTAAGTGTGTGGCGTAGGCATAGGAAGTTATCAGTAACAACACTATCATGACAGTAATCCTCCCTTCTGAAGTAGCAAATTACTTTTTGAAATTGTTAAGTTTAATTTTTTATTTTTTTGCCAGAGCTAAGTTTCCTTAGGTATGTAGTAATTAAGGTCTTACAACATAATAATTTATTTCTCATGATTGCAATCTCGCCTCATTGGTCAACTATTGCAATGAGATATTTTCCTTTATAAGTAAATTGCCTATATCTTTCATAATCATAGTCATTCTATGGTTTCTTTATTCTTGTTTCATTGTAGTAATCTCCCTTGTGAGATAGTATAGTACTTTCTTGCAATCATCCGATAGAATGAGTCATATATTGTCACAACAATAACATAACCTAAGAGGGAGTGGTTTATCTTATGGGAAGTAATTTACCTTGAATGCACTTTCTTTTGCTATATGGATTGTGAATTTTCATAGTCATTAGCAAAATGAATGACTGTTATTTCTTGATGACCGTAATTTCCCTTATTATTAGTAAATTGCAAATAAAATCAATTATAGTAACATCCATGAGTATATTGTAAATAAAAAATGAAGTTTATTAGTTGTCTTTTGATATCTTTCCAGATTGCAAATCAGCTTCCTTATCATAGATATATGTAAATGCAAAAATTATCTTAAGTTTGTAAATTTCCTTATGCAACCATTTGTAATAACTTGTTGTAGCGTGCAAGTATAGTTTCTTGGTTGCTCTTTGCAATTGTAAATGCTATTGCTGATGGGTTTATCCATTAGGTTTCAATCCCATCCTTGGAGTTAGTGACAATGGCTGGACTTCCCAATCTAGAAGACTTATGGACCAATGAATCTCTATTGGAGCTGAGCAATCTCCAATTTCTTAAGCTGTCTTCATGTAAATCTCTCTCAAAAGTTATCAACTCCAGGTCACTAATAAAACTACACAAGTTACACACTTTAGAGGTAGAAGATTGCATTTCAATGCAAGAAATTTTTTACCTTGATGGACTAGGTGCCGGTGCAAATATTGAGACTCTCTCTGAGCTAAACACCATCCACATAAATCAATTACCAAGCTTGAGGTGCATATGGAACAAGAACCCTTGTGGAATTGTGAGATTCCATAATTTGAAGAAATTAAAGGTGTGTAATTGTAACAACCTCCGGTTTCTATTTTTCCCATCTATGGCTCAGTCTCTTGCACAATTGAGAGAACTATGCGTATGGTATTGCAAGAACATGGAGGCGATCATTATGGAGGAAGAAGAGTTGAGAATAGAAACATCAAAAACTCTAGTTTTCCCAGTGTTAACCATGTTAGATTTGACAGCGTTGGAAAGCTTGACGTGCTTCTCTCATAGAAAGTGTAAGCTTTTTTTTATTTTATTATTTTTTTTTATCATTGAAGATTTTCTTGGATTAATTCATCCTTGCAATGCAAAAGATGACATTCTTTTCATCTGATGAAAAATTGATCACAGGTAGACCAAAAGCTCCGGATGAGGATCGCATCAAATCATGCTCTGTTGTTCTCTTCAATCAAGAGGTAAAGTGATTAACCTTATGTCAAAATATTAAATATAATAAAAATCTGATGGAGTAAAGGCATCAATTTTATGTGTTATAACATTTTAGAAGTTTACATGCTGAGCATTTCAAGTTGCCACGTGCCGCTACAACTAATTGGCAAGTTTCAACTCACACCAACAAGAGTGGGATCAATCACATCAAATTGTCAAGAAATTAGAATTAAGATATATGCATATAAATAATTATTATGCCATCCAGCTAATTAATTAAAATTAACCAATAAATAGTTATACTGGAGACTAAGCATAATCGCCAGAGCCCCCTTTGGTTAAAATTGATTGTGTTCCACATAATCACTGCCCCATTAAAGCTCAATTGTTAACTCTCAAAATTGGGGTAACTATATAGTAAAAGATGTTGTAATATAGTCATTGAAATTGAACTTTTATTTAATCATCTAAGGCAATAAAGTTTCGTTTCATTATAATTTATGCACTTTGACACAAAATCTGAAATTTTCCAGCGAATTATTGATGTGCAAGACACGTGGCTAATTTTTTTAATGTGCAATAAATTTTCATTTCTTTATCAAATTTAATCAGCACTTCACTGGAAAATCTATATAAATATTTAATATAGTCACCAAGACTTTTAATTTGCAAGATGATCGTTCTCCTTCTCTTGTACTTTCCACTTATCTTGCGTCCAACGAGAATTCCTCATTCTCATAGGTGGTTGCCTTGCTCGATGCCATTGGTTTTAACGAGTTTTAGCGTTGCAAATTAGCAATGTAACTCTTCCTATTATATATATATATATAGATGAGTTTAGTAATTTTCTGTCAATATTACAATAATGTTATATTTATATATATAAAATCACACTATGTCATATAACAATGACAATTAGGAATTTTTAAATATTATCGAATCCCTATGTTTTACATAATACGAGTTAAGAATTTAGCCTTTTTTCTTCATAAAAGGGAGATTCGTATGAAATGAGATACAATTTAATTTACTTGTATTAGAAACATATTCCGATTTTACATAAATGAAAGATTCCACACCCGTACAAACGAGTGAGAATGCTACTAATTACCTAGTAATTGAAGAAAGAGGAATCATGCAAAAAAGTCTCTCAGCTTTTGCTCGTTGGGTAGGCGTATAGGTTATTGAGAGAACTAGTTTGAACATTCTGAAGCTTCCACGTTAGCATCTTTCTTCCAAATATAACTAAATATAAGTACTTTCTATCAAAATAAAAATAAAAAATTGACTAGCTGGCAATTTATGTTCATTGGACAACACTATATTTTTGTTAATTTTGCTACAAATTTTACTTATATTATGTTTATATCAATTCGTGTCATTTTCGAATGTCAGATACTCATTTACAAATATGTTAATTCATATCACAAATTGTCAGTTCTTTCAATTCTTATATTTTTTTTTATGTATAAAATAATAATAGTATCCTCTTTTAGAGTCAACACTTTTGGAGTCGCTTCAAAAATCAAGATCTCATCAAAAGCTAGCTAAAAAGAAATTGTAAATATTGGACAGTTTTATTATAACATAGACCTTATTAAGAAGTAGACAATCAGGAAGTAAGCAAAATCGCATTAAGAGAACATATGAAAAGAACCAAAAAAGAAAAGATAGAAATTCCAATCATAAATGCACGTGTGTGTGGAAGGAAAAGTAATAAAAGAAAAAAGAAAGAAAGAAAAACATGAGGAGAGAGAAGATCACATAAGTTTGACATATATCAATTTAAGGCGACCTGGGTACTGTTCCACTGCTCCGCGAGCCTACGTGATCGCACTAGTCCGGGTCCACCACGTGCGTGTGCCACGGTCGAATCCCAAGCATTGGGTAACTCACGAGCCATAGACGTAACCTTAGCCATTGCGCCACGTGGGCCCTGGTGCACTGGACGATGCTAATCTACTAGTCGCGAGTGCTCAGCTGCACGGGATTGTTCCTCACATAAAGGGGGGGTGGCTTGGGTAACTCATTGAGGTACTGTTTTGGAAGTAGGGGGCTTTTTATGACGTGGTGGGAGACCATTGGCGGAAAGGGAGAATGGGGCAATGGGCCCCTGGTAGGGCTTTGCGTTGCATTTGGTTTTTTTCTTATAGAAAGTCTTGTTGCGTGGGACAGTAAGGATGTTTTTCATGCCATGCTGGGGTTAGGTCTTTCTTCTCGATGTGGTGGTCCACAGAGGGAAAAGAGAGGTGCTAGATGGCTCGAAACATTGGTTTGAAACTTAGGTTAAACTGTTGTTAAACTGTTCATCCGCCATCACATAAAATTGACGGTGGTGCTGGAGCTTTGTGTGAGTTCTAGATGATGATCAATCAAATTCGATTGATCTATGAACTTTGATTTGTGCAAATTGCCCCTTGTTTGAGGTAATGGTTTCACTTGTATAATCAAGCTGATCGAGCTATCAATAATGAAAGTGAGCGATCCGTTGATAACTTGGAAAGCATAATAACGATTTTTAATTTTGTCAGATGTTCATTAAGTTTTCTTGATGTAACTATTTTAGTCAACTCATCTAACTTCTTGAGTAGATGGTGGAAGGACATTTCAATGGAAAATGAAATAGAAAAGTTTACAAGCGGATCCACTTTGACTTAACTAAATGGGCCCTTTAATAGGACTGATATAATAACTTTAATCTTTTTTAATGAGATATTTAGGACTATTTTCAACAGTTGGACTTAATTATTGGTATGAAGTTTGAGTTCTTTCTAGTGTAAAATGATATAAGGAAGATTTGTTCATTTTGACCAAGCAATCCTGTTTTTCATTGTTTTGTTTTGGCCTGGCTTTTTACTTGTTCTAGAGTGATATAATTTCGAATAAAAATGATTGATATTAACTTTAACCGAAAGTGATGATGTCCTTTGACAAAAAATATGAAATTTTCTGGCAAACTATCGATATGGCAAACGCATGGCTAATTTTCTAAATGTGCTATTGTTTCCACTTCATCACCGAATCGGCACCTCACTTGAAAATTTATATAAATATTTAATACAAAGTATTCTTCATTATTATCCATAATGAGCATCTCTTAAACTTTAATTTGCTAGAAGATTGTTCTCTTTGTACTTTCCACTCATCTTGCTTCCAACGCGAAGTCCTCATTCTCATAGGTGGTTGCCTTGTTTGAGACCATTGGTTTTAATGAGTTTTAGCATTGCAAATTACCAATGTAACTCTTCCTATGTTTCTTTTGATGAGTTTTGTAATTTTCTCTCATTATTACAATGATGTATATTTTATATAAAAAATCACACTATATCATATAACGATCACAATTAAGAACTTTTAAATGTTATCAAATCCCTATGTTTTACATAATACAAGTTAACAATTTAGACTTTTTTCTTCAATAAAAGGGAGTTTCATAAGAAATGAGATAAAATTTAGTTAATTATTTGTATTAAAACATATTATGATTTTACAAAAATGAAAAATTCCATGCCCGTGCAAACGCACAAGAATGTTGCTAGTTACCTAGTAATTAAAGAAAGTGGAACCATGTAAAGGAGTCTGTCAGCTTCTACTTGTTGGGTAGGTGTATATGTTATTAAGAGAAGTATTTTGAGCATTCTAAAACTTCCATGTTAGCATCTTTCTTCCAAAACGTAACTAAATATAAGTATTTTCTATCAAAAAAAAAAAAAAATTGACTGCTTGGCAATCCATGTTCATTGGACAACACCATATTTTTGTTGATTTTGTTATAAATTTACGTATATTATGTTTGTATCAAGTCATGTCATTTTCGAATTTGTGATAAATCATTTATGAATATGTTAATTTGTATTACAAATTGTCAGCCCTTTCAATTCTTATATTTTTTATATATAAAATTTTAGTAGTTCTCATGGGCATGTACAATCACACTCACTTGACTTCATTTACACTTGATCTTTTTTTTACATTTTTTTTTCCGATGGAAGGGAGCTCTTGCTTCCAGATTAACCATACCCCCAAAGCCCCGATTCTATCTTTGATGCCAAACTGCGCAATTTAGTTTTTGCTCGTTGCTCGACCATTTTTATGGATGCGGGCGGGGGAGTTGATTGCAAGCACTATGTTGGGCTTTGATTTGTCGACCCTGTTGGCAGGGGGGGTTTGACACATCAACGTTAGTGAATTTAAGGCAACCCTTGGGCTATTGTTCCGCTGCTTCACAAGACTACGTGATCCCAGGTAGCTCGCGAGCCACAGATGCAATCTCAACCGTTGCATCGTGTGGGCCCTAGGGCGCTTTGATGGCACTAATCAACTGGTGTCGATTGCTCCACTTTATGGGATTGTCACTCAAGTAGTGGGGGAGTCCTTGAGGTACTGTTTTGAAAGTTGGGGGGTTTCTATGAGGTGGCAGGAGGCCATTGGTGGAAAGGTAGAATGGGCGGTGGGCCAGGTAAGGCTTTGCATTGCATTTGGTTTTTTCTTATAGTAAGCCCTCACTGTGTGGCAATGTAAGGATGTTTTTCATGTCGGGGTTAGGTCTTTCTTCTTGTGTGGTGGTCCACAGAGGGGAAAGAGAGGTGCTAGATGGCTCGAAACATTGATTTAAAACTTTTAAACTGTTCATTAGCCACCACATAGAATTGATGGTGGTGGTAGAGCTTTGTGTGAGTTCTAGATGATGATCTATCAAATTCAATCGATTTATGAACTTTAATTCATGCAAAGCGCCCCTCGTTTGAGGTAATGCTTTTGCCCATATCATCGAATCGATCGAGCTGTCAATAATGAAACTGAGCGATCCATTGATATCTTGGAAACCATAATAACAATTTTCAATTTCGTTAAATGTTCGTTAAGTTTTTGCAGTGTAGCTATTTTAGTCGACTCATATAACTTCTCAAGTGGACGGTGGAAGGATGTTTTAATGGAAAATGAAATAGATAAGTTTATTGGCAGATCCACTTTGACTTAACTAAATGGGCCCTTCAATTGGATTGATATGATGACTTTAATCTTCTTTAATGAGATATTTAGGACTATTTTCGACAGTAGGACTTAATTATTAGTATGAACTACAATATTGAGTTCTTTCAACAGTAAAATGATATAAGGAAGATTTGTTCATTTTGACCCGAACAATCCCATTTTTTATTGTTTTGTTTTAGCCTAACTTTTTAATTGCTTTAGAGTGATATAGTATTGAATAAAAATAATTGATATTGACTTTAACCAGAAGTGATGATGTCCTTGATATATTTCACTTATATTTTAGAGATATTAAAGATTATAAATAGTAATATTATTTGTATCACACGTGTTTAATTTTAGCAAATTAGTATAATCAACAGAAACCTAATAGGCTAACAAAGATAGTATGGGGATTAATACACTAATTTTGAAGCTAGACTTGTCCAAAAACGTGAAACTACTTTTAGTAAAATGAAAAAAGGAAAATTGTTAATATGGACAAATCAACTGCGATTACTTTATAGAATAGTTATCATGGAGATACAACACAACCAACCATTCCAAAATTAAGGCCCACCACGAATAAGGAATATTGTCCTTTTTGTTTTCAAAAATTTCATATTGCCTTTTGAATTGTCCTTAAAAAAAAGGGAAGACTTGTGCGGCCTGTCAAATCTTGTAATTTTTGGGACCATCAATTCTTCCATGTGTTTCCTTGCATCTTGTAATTTTTCTTTACAACAATTAAGAAACTCATGATTTGATTTCAAGGATGGTGCAAGCAGCTACTTCTATAGTGCACCTTTTGATTAATGATTACTCGCCTTTTTCATCTCAATCTCTCCATCGTTTTCTTTCTAGTGCTAACACTCTTCCTCAAGCGAGCTCTTCTATATGTAATGGAACTTCATGAACTATGAATCTAATAGAATCACTAATTTCATCGGTGAATATTGTAGGTTGCATTTCCTAGCTTGGAGACATTAGACATCTGGGGCATGAATAATATTGAGATAATATGGGACAACCAAGTTGCTGCAGATTCTTTCCACAAACTAAAATCGCTTGAGGTGTGGGAATGCGATAAGCTATTGAACATTGTTCCTTCTTGCATTCTTGGACGGCTTAGGAGCTTGGAAAGTTTGAAGGTAAAATCATGTGATTCGCTTGAAGTTGTTTTCAAACTTCAGACATTGAATCCTCTAGATGGACATCCAGTTGCTCATTTGCCATTAAAAAAGCTAAAGTTAGGTGGATTACCAAAGCTAAAGTGTGTATGGGATAAGGAACTCCACAGTCAAGTCAAATTTCAGTGTCTCTGTTTTGTTACTGTTTCTGGATGCAAGAACCTCACCTCTCTATTTCCAGCCTCAGTAGCAATACATCTAATCCAACTTGAGGAGTTGGAGATCAGTGAATGTGGCATTGTGGCACTCATTGAGAAGGAAGATGGACAAGTTCCTAGGTTTGTGTTTCCAAAGTTAACCTCCCTCAAGCTTCAACATTTAACAAAGTTGAGGTGCATCTACATCGGAAAATATGTGTCACATTGGCCAGCATTGAAGACCCTAGAGGTGCTTGACTGTGACGAAGTGGAGATACTTGCATCGCAACCTGAGAATGAGATGCCACTTATTAAATAGCTTCTTTTCATGATAGAAAAGGTATGACCCAACATTATATGTTTTGCTTCAATGGTGAATATTGGAAGTAATGATTAAGGTCACAACCAAACATCTCATGCAAGTAGCTATACATATTAAGATTCAAGCTACATGACTCTCCTCAAATCAATAGAACTATTACAACATGGAAACATCGTATATTCTTCAAATATTGAATGAAAATTCTTGTAGAGGACTACAACTTACATATTACATTGTGTCTTTTTATTTGATTTTAGGGGGCAGATTATATCTGATTATATTAATAACTCGCAGGCTCCAAGTTTCTTAGATAGAAGGATTACAAAATGGGTTTTCCTTTTGTTCTAATGCTGATAAATCTCCTCTTATGAGATGCTATCCATTTATTTTAAATGATCCGTTTTCCATGCTTGATAATGCCACTCTAGGAGTCTGTAGCTTTCTTTTGTGATTGTCCCTTATTCCAGCTTTAATTTTTCTTTCATGTTATCTAGTCTGTTGTGTATCTTCTTCAAGTTCTGATCTTAACATTAGACTTGTTCTTTGGTTACTTGTAGTAGCTATTCAAGTAGCTAAGCATCAGACTTTGAATGTTTGTAGTAGCTTCTGCGACACTGCTTGAATGCCAGATAGTGTTGAACATTAACACAGCTGTAATTTCTGATGGAGTATGTCAACTTTTCCAGAAACAGCAATAAGGATGGCTTCCATGTTGGGAAGCATGACCATGACTAGCAACAGCAAATTGTTTGTTGCCAAGGCAAAGCGCCAAAATACTTGTTCTAATGTTAGCGAAGGAAGAAGGAAAATGGCATTGCATAACCTATCTAGCATTGATGATAATGCTACCATACTTGTTAATTCTTCCATGCTCCCATCTCTTACATACATCCTCTTCGAGGATCAGGATGCTTCACTGGAACTGAAGGAGTTGGCAGCCTCGATAATGGCTAATGTAGTCTCCTTCTATTTTTGTATTGTTTCAGTATAAATTCTTTAGCTTTTAGGATCAATCCCACCCTGGAGAATTGATCAATTTCCTTATCTACAGGACATAGATTCTAGGTATGGTCCTTCGTGGTGTCCATCGGCAATTCAGGATAACTTGCAGAGAGCTGCACGAGACGCGCATCCATTTGAAGAGAGCCAAATGTATTGAAGCGATTAATGAGATCGTTTTGACTTGCTCTTGTAACTGGAAATCATGTCCATTTTCAGGAAAAAAAAATACGTGTATGAATTCAGGTTTCCTTTTCATTTTGCAGGTTCAAATTCTAGATTTATTAAACTGATTGAGAAAAATCATTTTATAAAGTAACATGGACTCAACAATTTAATTTGGAAGTAAGAGGCACACTATTGTCAATTGTTAGATCATTTTTCAAATGCAATCCAAACACAGTCACGTATCACCAAATAAAGGAAAACTAACAATTTTCCTGGAAAATGGTTTCCCGGAAAACATTTTCCAAAAATGTTACGTTTTCCGTGAAAAAAACACACCCTAAGTTTTGATAAAAAAAATAAAAAAGACTCAAGGATTGAAAAATAGATTTAGGGGAATAAAAGCACATACTGCGATCACAGTGAATGCAGTCCGAAGCTTGTCTTCATTCTCCCTCTGATGCATCATCAGAGGAAGTTGCAAATGCTCCAAATCTTCCCCCTTTCATGCTCGCACAAAATGCCATGAGCCTAAGGTGCTGCCATTATAAGATCACCCTCAATTCCGTCTATCCTCATCGCCAACCGCCACTACAAATCTGGAATCCGAAGCGTCGTACTCTTCGGTACCACCGCAGTCAGATCAGACGAAAGACCAATTCGCGAAGAAGGGTCGGCCGAAAGCAGCAGAATTGGAGGATTACGAGTTTCGGCAGCCTTGGCATGAAACAAGGCCACTTGGATCTTCGCCATAAAGGTCGAACGCCGATTGGACTTTGGATTTGGGGCTTTTTCGGCAGTTGACAAAAGCCCTCAATTCGGAACGATCGGGCACTGCATTACCGAATAAGAATGAGTCTCTCTCTTCTCCCATGACAACGAGAGTCTCCACCTTAGAATTTTTTCTTTTTTTTTTTTCAAAGATTAATGATTAAAAGAAAATTTCTACTGGGCCCCAAAAAACTAACAAAAAATACAAAAGGAGGTCACGAAATAATCTGGGCCGTACTGGGCCCGTCTGAACAGCTGCACTCATCCATACACTCGCCTGGAGACGCTGCTCTCAGAAGACGTGTGGCATAAAAAAAAAACAAAAAAGCATAAATATAATGTACTCCTACCTATTATATAGTTTTTGAACATTTAAAAAAAATAGTTTTCTAGTAGTTATTACATTAAGTTATTATGCTAGACAAATCAATCATATCTAGATATACACATACTTAAATGATACATATAAATTTAATCATCGGAAATTCACGAAATAAGTCTTAACTAAACATATGGTGGCGCATGGTGGCGCACTGCTCGTCACCGTCTACAAGGATCAATCACAGGAGGGTTTTGGTCCTAGGTCCTTATGCTAATTGGTGACTAGTGTGCCCCCATCACACGAAAACTAGAGGAAAAGACTACAACCTGAAAGTTTTAAGATCTATTATAAGAAAAAAGTAGTTAACTGCATCATTTTCAGCTATCATAAAAAGAATATTTGAAAAGACCACATCGGACTTTTGTCACTCAAATTGGAGGAGATAATGTGAAGTACTTGTTAATATTTTTAACAAATTTTAGAATTTTATTGCACAACTTGAAAGCGTTAAGATTTGTCAAATCTGCACAATTTGAATTAGTCTGTACTAGTACATGGCTTAATTGTAAATTTTTTACAAATTTTATTTCAGTGATATAATAGGATTTGATAGTGCTTTTTCTTCTATCAAACTTAACGTAATAGCCAATGACACAAATTTTTATTTATTTTGTTTATATTTTCATTTTCATTTTTTCCCCTCCTTTCTTCTTCCTCCAGCCTCCATGGCAAGGCTAAGCTAGATATGACAAGGCTCAATCTTGCTTAGCTATGGGGAGGTTGAGTCTCACCGGCCCTTGCCTCTAATCGATTGCCAAGGTTTAACGATTAGCTAGAGGAAGAAGAAAGGACGGAAAAAATAATAAAAATTCTAAAAAATAAAATATTATTAGAAATTATTCATATCACTATCGATTGGCCAAATTTGATTAGAGAGATCAAATTTGCATAATTGCAAAAGTTTTACGACTAAATTAGTAAAAAAAAAAAAAAAAAAAAGTATAACTGAATTGGTAAAATTACAAAAAGTTTAGGACGTTTTTGATAATTTTCTCAATCGGTCTATAAATCATAGTTTGGATTCTCCAGCTTCACACTTATGAAATGAAGCAACTATCCCTAAAATTCAACCCGCACTCATACCAAAGCATGTTGCTTATGGAAACTGATCTAGCATCTATGTTACAGAATTCCACTGACAAAAATTCGAAATGATCAGGCACTGCATTACAGGATTTGATAGTCATCTTTCTTTTACCAAACTTAACGTAATAACTAATGACACAACAATGACGTGATAGCTGAATTATTAAAATCAAAGCATAAATTGATAAGTCGAATACAAGACAAGTGCTGAACTGACTTATTTGCCCCGGAGAAGTAGCACAATTCTTTCTCGAATGTCGTGTGTTCACTTATCGCAAATTGATGTCAACCGTCGATGACGAAGCAATCTTAACTATGCGATCAAGATAAATTGATGTCCACCATTAGATTAGGCATGGCAATTTTGTCCAGCCAAAAGTAATGGACTGTGCTACATCATCGCGTCACTAGACGGGGGGGGCAGGACAATTTTGGATTTTCTCCTGCATTATGCTTCTCAAATGAAGCAACAATCACTAAAATTTGATCCACACTTATACGGAAGCACACCTCTTGTGGAAACTGAGCTTTCATCCATGCTGCAGAATTTAAAATTTCTCAGTTTTCTTCCTCTTTTCTGCACTTTCGTTTTGACTATGAAGAGTTACTTGTAACTTTAATTTTTTCATAATAAGGAATTTCCAAAGTTTCTTAAGAAAACTTGGAAAGCGCCTCTCAAACACGGTCCTTCTCAAAGTTGAGTGGTTCAACCTGGACTTTAGGACTAGAACAGCGAAATAATGATAAGGTTTCCCTGTGGAAAGGGTAGTGCAGATTCATGGAGCATTAGCCCAATGGTCATGTTTACCTCATAGTTGCCAAATATAGAAAAGACTATTCTCGCATAATAATATTCGAGAAGAGTGCTTCAGAGATGCGTTATTCATTGAGCAGTGGCAAGACATCGTACCTTGGGAACGAATTTTTCTCAGCAAAAACAAAAATCATCAAAGCAAAATATCCGGAAGATTTCACGGCTTATTTAGGAATGAGGGTTGAACCACATTTACCTTGTTCTCAGCTAATTCCCAGCTGCTCACCACGATGGTCCGAAGGCGTGGTCTTCATATTGCTACTTCTAAGGTGAAGAGGATGCAAAAATTATTTAAGCAACTTATCGAAATTTTGATTTCCATGACAAAATTAACTTGTATTCTACCCTCAGTCTTTTAGAGTGAATTAATTAATTCACCAATTAAATGTTCAAACTAGTGTTATTTAAAGTTCTCATTCCATATTATTCGATGCTCTTTAACGAGCTTTCCGGATGTTGACTGATAACGTAATATTTGGGTCATGCAAATCGTAATTAATAGGCATGATCAAACGGTGGAATTCTCAATTCGGTCCATGTTCGAGTTTTCAATTTGTTTGATTTTTCCCTTAAACTTGTGGTTTTTATTTGAGAATATATTGTATAACCTATATATAGTCTAAAAGCACAAATTTTGAAAGGTTAAGATTGATTACTTTCAGACTATGCACTCTATCTTATAGTTAAGGCTGCTGATTAGAACTCTTGAAGCTAGCAATTATTGCCAAGTGCAGTGAATTTTCATCTTGCGTATTCTCTAATTATGGTCTTTCATAATCATACATTGTATGTTCAAATATGTATCTCAACAAACAATTCCCTTTGGATTCTTCAAGGAACATCTTGATGGATATAATCACATTGTAACTCCTAGGCATTGTGACAGATCGTGCAAGGTGAAGCTTAGAATTCACTAACCCACTCGAGAGGCATTCCTGGCAGCTAGTTGGTCCGTGTCTGTGATAGAAACTCTCTTGCATATGGTAAACGTCTGCATGTTTGAGATCATCATTAGAGAATAATACAGTGTTCAATGTCTCCATCTTTGGTATTGCTGGTGCCTATACGTGATTTAGTCAAGTCGAACATTGGGAGCTGTCACTTCGGGCCTTGAATTTCCTAATTATTCCCCCCTTCCTTCAGTTGTGGTGACCTAGTGAGCGCACTCTCTTCTAGTCTTGTTTTCCTCCCTTTGGAGCTACGATACGATTCTATCACCTTGTCCTTACAAGGATCCAAGTTTGGTGCTTCTCGAGCTTCCGATTGTTGTGGCCACGTCAAGGTTTTAAAACACAAAGGGAACTCCATTTCTCAAGCAGTAATATTTGATAAAGTGCTTCAGAGATATATAATATCCCTCGAGCGTGACCAATGAAGGATCAATCAAACCCTGACTGGAAAGGGAAAATACCGCGGAGCTCGAAAATTCGGAAAGTTCCACACCTTGCCGACAAATGAGGACTAAATTACATATACCTTAAATTACATATGACTTGTTTTCTACCGGGTGCGAACTACTATTACAAGAACTTGGTTGTGTTACTAGTAGTTTTTTTTCAATGACATGTTTGTGTTCATATCACGCTCTTTTACAAGTGAAATTTCATACTAGTGTTTGTCACGACCGACCTCTTGGTATGGAAGGAATTAAGTTTAGAGGTATTGCCAAATTCGGGCCAGTAGCCTTATGTTAACTTAGGTTCTCCCAAAATGTTGGACAATTGGTTCTCATTCAATTATTTCTATACGAATTTCTACATAAAGAGCTGCCATTAGCCTATTTGGGTTAACTAGGAATCTAATGAGATATAGGAAAATATCAGGAAAAGTATCAAAATAGTCCTAAATCTTTTGTATCGATACTAATTCAGTCATAAACTTTTTAATTTGACCAATTTAGTCCTAAACCTTTTCACATTAGTACTAATTCAGTCCATCCGGCTAATTTATGTCGGAAATTGCTGACATGGCCACCGGCAGTCTTACGTGGCGCCACATGGACAAATTTTATAATTTTATAATATTTTTTAGATTTTTTAAATTTTTTTTAAAATTTCCTTTTTTTCTCTTTTTTTTTTCTTTTTCCTTACCTTTGGCTGGCGATGTTGCCGGCCAGCGAGGTTGCTGGCCGGCCGACCATCGCCGACCACAAGCTGGTCGGGGCGAGGGGCCCCGCGCCCTCGCCGGCCACTGGCGAGGGCCGCCGTGCCCTCACCGGCCACAAGCGAGGGCGACGGCCCCCGCCCAGATCCAAGCGAGGGCTGAAACCCTCGCCCGTTGGCCGGCGAGGGCCTCTGCGCTCGCGTCGGCCACTGGTGAGGGCGCGGCAGCCCTCGTTCATGGCGGGCGAGGGTGCAGCGGCCCTCGCCCAGATCCAAGCGAGCTCCGTCACCTCCGATCGCGACATGGTCACCCGAGCCTTCGCGGCCCCCTGAGGTTGAAGGAGGTGGTCGGCGTCCCGAGCTTAGGTAGCTTCTGGAGGGATAATGGCATGGGGAAGTTCGCGATCTCGCACCGGATTAAGCGCGGTGATAGCATCGCGCAGGCGAGGCCGCCGTGGCCCTTGCCTGGATCTGGGCGAGGGCCACCGTACCTTCACCTACCACGAGCGAGGGCTGTCGCGCCCTCGCCGGCCAATGGGCGAGGGTTTCGGCCCTCACCTGGATCTGGTCGGGGGCCGTCGCCCTTGCTTGTGGCCAGTGAGGGCGCGACAGCCCTCGCCAATGGCCGGCGAGGGCGTGAGGCCCCTCGCCCGACCAGCTTGTGGCCGGCGATGGTCGGCTAGCCGGCGACCTCGCCAACCAAGGGTAAGGAAAAAAAAAGAAAAGAGAAAAAAAGGAAAAAAATAATATAAAAATCTGAAAAAAATTATAAAAAATTATAAAATATGTCCACGTGGCGCCACGTAAGACCGCCGGCGGCCACATTAGCAATTTCCGGCTTAAATTAGCCGGATGGACTAAATTGGTACTAATGTGAAAATGTTTAGGACTAAATTGATCCAATTAGAAAGTTTAGGACTGAATTGGTACCGATACAAAAGGTTTAGGACTATTTTGGTACTTTTCCCGGAAAATATCTCATTTCATGCGTGAGTAGAGATCTTGGAACAAGGACTCGATTACATTAATCTTAAAATTAATGCCCTTTCACTACTTAACTCGATTACGTGCTAACTAATGTCATAGCAACCTAACA
This sequence comes from Eucalyptus polyanthemos subsp. polyanthemos, assembly GCA_017140185.1. Taxonomy (NCBI): domain Eukaryota; kingdom Viridiplantae; phylum Streptophyta; class Magnoliopsida; order Myrtales; family Myrtaceae; genus Eucalyptus; species Eucalyptus polyanthemos. The sequence continues at coordinate 15,860,881 of CM029463.1, read as the reverse complement.
AAGATTTTTAGGTTTCATCCTAACCATTAAAAAAAAAAAAAAAAAAAAACTCATGACATCGAAATGCGCAATCATGTGCAATTTAATGAAAAACATATAAGTAGCCTAATATTGTTTCTAAAAGAAAATGAAAATCCAAAAATCCCCATTGTAAAGCTATAAAAACCTGTTCAATTTCGGATTTTAATTTTTTAAAGAGATTTCAAAATTTAAGAGAAAAAAATATTCGAAAACCAGCAAAATATTTTAAGGAATTCCAATTTTCTGAATTTTTCTGATTTTTTGAACTTTTTATTTTTTTGTTATTTTTTTCTTAATTAATTGATTATTTATTTATTTTATGAATTTTCGATTTTTTTATTTTAATGATTTTTCTGGATTCCTTTTTTATAATTTCTTTTTATGATTTTTTCTATTTTTAATGATTTTTAATATTATTATATTCGTGAAACGGAATTCGGGCCGGTTTTACCCAGTCCGACCCCCAACCCCATCCGTCTATCCGGCCCAACCCGCGTCGGATTAAACCTAAATTTTTAAAGATTTATTATTATTATCATTTTTATTTTTAAAAAAATTCCCTCAACCCCTTCTCTAGTCGTCTTCTTCCCGAAGCCAATCTCTCCCCCTGCAACTTGCCGAATCTTCTCTATGGAAAAACTCAAAGCTCACCACACGAACGCACTTCAAAATCTCAACCATTCCAACGTCGGCAGCCAACCTCGCCCACCGTCACCAAATCGTCACGGCCGATCATCTCCAACCGTCGTCAAACCTTCGCCGACGATGGCTTACCCTGCGGTAACCCCCACGCATCCCCCACCGGAAAAGAATTCCTTTCTAACTTAACAGTCACACACACCAATCCAGAACCGGACGAAACGCTAGTGCTTGAAAGAGAGGTGGAGGCATCCAACACGGCCGTAGCTAATCGCGATCGTCGCCGAAATAAACGAGGATGGATTTGAGACTCTGACCACGTTCAAACGGCACCATGAGCATGATATGCATCCAGAAGGAAAGGAACGCAGCAGTTAGTGTACTAGACACGAATCATTACAGATCTAAACATCATCAAGCATCTGATTCTGCAAAGTCAGATGAAAAACGTCTAATGCGCAAATCATCGAGCAGGTGGCGTGCGTTTTTCGTATATAAGTTCCGAGAGCAAATTTTATGGTGTAGTCGGTCTAAACGCAGTGCATCAACCTCTAGATCAGCATAAATCGCGACGAAAACGATCTCAGTTTAGTAGGATTTTGTCTTGAGTTCATTGGCTAAGTTTAAAACTTCTGCAAAACCAAACAAAACAGAGCAGAGATTACCCGACTTGAGATGTTCGTGTTGTGATCAAAACTCGAATCGGCTACCGGATTCTTCACGTCCTACCAATGAACGAGGTTTCGGCTTCGCGAAGAGTTTTCGGAGGAGATTTGCTTTTCCTTGAATCTACTCGGCCACGAACGGAGCCACACCAGCTCTTTTGCAAAGCGTGGCGTAGCTCAAGAACGGAGAACTCCAATAGACGGCAGCAAACGGCGAGAGATCTTTCTATTTTGAGGAAACAAAATGGGCTGAGAAAGGGAGAAGAAAAACCAGAGGAAGAGGGTTGGCCCAACCCGGTTGGGCTGGAACAAAATAGGAAAAGTAAGAGCAAAATTGGGCCAATTCAGGGATTAAGCCTGAGTGGGCCGGAAATTTTGCTTAGTAACCGGGCCAGGCATAAATGGCCTACCCGAATTTTATTTTATTTTTTTATCTATTTTTCTTGTTTATTTTTTTTTTCATTCTTATTACTATATTTTTGTCGTTTTTACACTTTTTTTTGTATTTTTATATTTTCACAAAAAATGGATATCCAAATGATCTACAAAAATTCGAGGGTTAATAGTGTTCATTACATTTCTCCTCTTTAAGGTACATATGAGGTCAAACAGCCTAGATGTAGGGTCAATCCAAGTCCAACATGTCTCCCCCCTCATCAATTAGCTATCAAATTCGAATTGGAGCATCCGTTTTCTCAAGTTCGTGATGTCGCTTAACACTGCCTTGCATTCTAATTTCTTTTGCCAAGTGGGATTTGATGGAGTCCAGGAAGAATGTGATATGTCATTTTCTTCGGAGCTTTCATGGTTCAATCTCTTAAACCAGGATTTATTGATAAGGACAAGTTCAGAATCGGGCGGACATATTTATACTCCACTTGGTAAAGAAACCTAACCGAAGAAGAAACGGCAAAGGAGCTAATACCACTAATCCAATAGTTAAAACACTGAAAATGTCATTTTAGGCCTTTTGCGTTGCTGACTTGAATTTAGAATTCCTAACTATGCCTCCTTTGTGCAATTGTGATGAATCGATGAGGAAGTGTACTCTTTCTGCTTTTATTTTCTTACTTTTTCGAGCTAATTGCAATTTATCAGTTTTTTTTTTTCAGTTTTTGTTTCTGAATAAAATCTCTCAACATCAGTGCTTCTCATGTTTCTATGAGAGATAATTTTTTCAGTAATCTCTTTTCTAGTTCGTAACCATTTCACAATACGCCTTTCTTAATCTATAGTTCCCTAGATCACATATTTTGATACACAGGCAACATTTTAATTTCAACTAAGTAGAATGATAGAAAGTTCTTGCCATTGTCTATGAGAATTCTCCTTTCTTTGCGCAAGCCTAATTACTCTAATTGCAGAGTGAGATGTTTATGAGCTGGTGAATTCATATGTTGGTTATGTGAAAAATCTTACCCCTCTATCAATAAAATAAAATAGTTGGCGGTAATTGCAGATGAAGTCTACATAGAACTAGCAAAATACATGATTGTTGCACGGCTCCAAGACTATGGTTTCCACATATGTTTCTAAATTTTAGTTTAATTCTATTTTCCCTTCATTCATATTTTACGTTAATTGTTTTACTCAAACTTGCGAATTTTAATTTGGTTGTATCATGATATAAGTTAATATATTTTTTACTTCATTACAATATTTAGTAAGTTATATAGACATTCATGTCAAGATAGAGAAATATTAATGGCTCCATACTTTAATATGCCTATGAGTAAAATTGGTATGAAATTAAAAAAAAATAATGTAAGGTATTCTTTTAGAAGTTAAAATAAAGGTTGCTAAAATAAAACTTGAAGACTGATGCAAACTATACTTTGAACTTGATGATGTTGTATATATGCTTTAGAATATTAATCTACTCTATCAAATAAAAAAAAATCAATGACCTCTTCCACCTCACATTTTTACAAAGAAACCTCCATGAAAGACCTGTGCATATATATAAGAAGATCACAAGTAATCAACGAATCTCTTGCCTTCTAATTTTTGCGCCTCCCAATGTTCGAAGTGGACCAACCTGGACTATAGCACTAGAAATGTGTAGTCATGACATCATTTCATTGTTGAAAGGGTGGCAAGAATTCATTGAGCTAGTACTTCAGAGATAATATGATGGCATACAGTTATACAAAAATGCAATCGTTAATTTAAATTAAGCATGCACTTCAATTAAACCACTCAATATGTGCATAAATTCAATTGAGCATCAATATGGTGCCAGCGTTTTATTAAATGAGATTAGCCTAGATCGACTTGTAGTTGCAAAATTACAGTACTTCATCATTCAATTTTACTCCCACATAAGGGCATTTTAGTAAATCAAAGAATAGCAATATGGACCAATTGCATAGTGGTGTGAAAAATGGTAACGAAAATATAAGGAATGGAAAAACTGTGGTAACAATCAATGGAGGGGAGTGGCAAGTAAAGAAAGTTCCGGTCATGGATCAAGTTAGGCCCGGTCACATGTATGCCGGCAACGAAACAAGGCACGTCTGGATCACGTAGTAGGCCTCATCTCGGTCATGAATCAAGCTATGTCTAGTTGTGGCTTGATTCATTCTTTCCCCTTTTCAATTGCATAAATCTTATTCCTTTCCTTTGTCAAATTCTACAAATGCCTTGATTCTTACTTTGCTCGAGGTGATCCAAGGGTGGCAAGGAATCATGCCCGAGTATGGTATGATTCCATGCCATTATAGTTATAAGGGGGGAGGGGCTCGGCTAGGGGAGGGGCCGGGCTATCAAAAGGTCTTTCAGACCTAACCTTCAAAATTGAAATGGGCCAAGGCTTCGCATGCTTGATAGGAGGGTCTTACTGAAAAGCCAAATTCATCCATACCGTGAGGACTTGAAATATTTGCATGAAGTTTTGAATACGATTGCATATCGATCTGGTTAACAAAATTATGTGGTATTATCCCAAAAAATCCATAATTCTTAAACTTGGAAGGATGCTATTAAAGAATAAGAACGTGAAAATATTCACTTTGGATGTTTTTGTTTAGTGATAACTTTTTTTTTTGGTTAAAAAGCAGTCATGATCTTTGCAAATAGCCATAATATATATACAGATTAAAGAGTAATTTGACATTCTAATCTTACAATTTGGCAAAAATAATAAAATTTCCTTATAAAATGATAATGCATGAAAAGTCAAGACTTATTTTCAATTGATGGATAACATTAAATAGATATGAGAGACTAAGTTAGCTCAAGTTTAATATGTCAATAGGTAGAACATTGTAAAAAAAAAAATTCATACACACATTGTATACATACACCATTTTACATTTTATTTAGTTTTTTTTATTTAATTTAAAATTTTGTGGTATTTTGAAATTTAAAGTAAATAGAGATAGAAGTCTCCAATTGATTATGGCATTAGAAGAAGAATATCAAACAATGTATAATTTATGACATGAATGAAGTCTATGTAGAAAATAGGAAAACTCTCATTTTCTAGGACATTCTCAAGAAAGTTATTATTTGCCAAAAAGCAGTCACGAAAATCCCATGATTGAACCACTCATGCCAAAAAAGGAAAAAAAAAAAAAATGAGGTCCACACGTATTCTCATCTGATAGAGCTTTGTCACCAAAACAAGCAATGCATGTTGCGTGCAGGCTTCTCGATGCAATAATTTTATAAGACATTTTTTTAATGGAGTGTCCCCACTCTCTCTGTCTCTAATTGACCTTTAGCATAAGGAGCATTTTGATATTTTTGCTACAATGTGGAAATAAACCAATGATTTATGATAAACCAAGTTAATTTATAGTTGGGCAAATATGAGGGTCCTTCGGCAATTTTAATTTTTCCTGATGAAATGAAACTTGCCTCTGTTTTGTTATGTGCCTCTTTCATGGTTAGTCTGTTTTTGTGTACTTCTATGATAATTTTGTTTAAGAAGGGTCGCGTTGCTTGCTAGTGTGGGTGTTGCGACTTTACTTCTATTCGCTACTATTTGGTAGATTGGATTATGGATTCTTGATTTTGGACCTAGAGATTGTGTATCGTTGGACCCTTTTGTTTAAGTCAAGCGTTAGAGCTAGAGATTTGGTGATATGGGGCTTTAACTTAGCCGCTTGACCAAGCAAAGAGCGCTGATTATAACTTTTGAGATTGGCAAATACTCTCAAGAATTGTGAATGCATCTTATGTCTTCTCTCATTATGTGTGCTTATATTATGATATTAAATTCATATTCCTACATTGCTTGTGTTGCGATGGGGCAAGTGATCGAACAATGATATAGCTAGAAGAAGAAAATATATCGGACACCAGATTTATATGGTTCAGTTGTAAAGACCTACGTCCACAGGGAGAGTAACAGTGAATTTTATTATAGATCAAGCGATATAAGGAGATTACACAGTCAAGCCACTCAAACACTCTCTTGGTGTTTCTCAAACCTCAATTTAACCCCAAACACAAAGTGTTTATAAATAAATAACTCACTTAGTATAAACTCACGGTACAAAGTTATTGCGCATTCAAGCTCAAAATAATATGCTCTACGTATGACTTTGCGTATCTCTTCAAAGCTTCGTGCGGAGGACTTGCAGCTTTGAGGACGTGCGGCTTCGTAGGGTTTCTTCCTTCTCTCGTAGTGGGTGAAGCAGCCACACAAAAAGAAGACCTCTCTGATCCGTCCGCACTTATATATATAAGTATGCCCAAGGTCAAAAGTTTGACCTTGGGCCCCACCAAGTTCAATCTTCATGGAGGGACTTCACGCAAAAGGAAACCTATTTTATTATAATATATGCGCTCAGATTTCCTTTTTGAAAGGATTTCGAAACTGCAGGCATTCCTTCTTCTTTATTTTATTCTTTTGTAAATCTATCCCATGATCAAATAACAAAAAAACTTTTATCCAAGCGAATCGCGTTTTGCAAACGCTCAAACTCAAGATATAATTTAACAGTGTTGAGAATGATTGATCCCCGAAAAACCGAATTCGACACTAAATCAAACCCCTAAATCAATGCGGAAGACGAGCCCGGGAAAAACAACACGTATCACCGATCCTAAAGCACACCACGGAGTCGAGCGTACCTTTTAGCCACAGATTAAACCCCGACGCCGTTAGAGGAAGAAAAACTTGATCCTATTCGATCCGGTGAAGCAAATTGGCCTTCGCACTTCACTGTTTTCCTTTTTGCTTTAAAGAAAACGAGAGAGAGAGAGGGAGAGTACGTTGAGAGAAAGAACATACGTCTTTTTCTAAAACAAAATAGTGTCTTTTTTTCTCTCTCTCCTCCCTTTTATACCTCTCTCCTTCCACGGGCCTTATTCCCGTGGGTCAGGTTTCCTGGGCCCAACTTGGGCGGACGAGCCTTAAGCCCAATACTAATAAAACCTTCATCTCCCACTCGCACATGGTGGGCCGAACATGATTCTCTTTACCTCTTTTCAACATTCATACCGGTGAATAATCCTTGCAATCAGCATACTTTGAGAGCTCGTTGCTATACATCTGTTAGGAATATATAGCAGCTCATAATTGGGTGTCACACTTTGAGTAGACTTAGTATGCAGTACCCTAGATCGATCGATCACATTTTATATCTCTCTTGATCTCTTTTAAACATGATATATATATTGTGTTCACAATTATAATTATCACAAAGACAGTCATAATTGGTCGATCAGTGAATACAAAACTACAATGTGATTCCTCAAAATCGATCTTCCTCTTTCCTCCAAACTCTCAATTTCAGTTTAGCTTGCTTTTCTAGAAATGTCCCATTAGATCGAATCGACTCATGACCATTGGCAACATCCTAAGATAGCAAACATTAAATAGAAACCTTGAGAATAAGTAAAAGTCATGAGGGCACTAAAATTGAGGAACTCTTTTCCTAAAGAGTCTCACACGTCATAAAAGTTGAGATCAAACTTTTTGTCACTCTTATTGGTCGGCTCATGCATACGTAGTATGAAATACATATTACGGTATTAACTCATTTCCCATGGAGCGTATGTCTACACCTTTTAATACCGTACAAATGATAGTTCAGACATACCCAATGTCTAACTTGAGTTCACGTATCTACTCTTTTACAAAATTCTCAGAATTCACATCTGGCATCTTAGATAGATAAAGTAAAATATGTGGGGTATTTTACTTTCGGACATAGTAAGTATTATGTCCTCATCTTAACACTCAGTTAAGGCGACATACGTATTTTAAGCTTGAGCTCTCGATTATCACCTAGATAATAAGCTTAAAAACAGTCTCATCTCTATTTATCACACAGTAAATAGAGGCGATTACCCATGTGAGTGAGCTAATCATTTATCTGTCCGACATACTTCTCAACTTAAAATAATGCACTGAGCATTAAGATGCATAAAGATCAAACAAATATTCATAGGCATTAATAATGAAACAACACTAGTTCATAAATGTGAACAACTCAGGGAAATTACAATCCAGTACATCAGACTCTACGCAATCCTAGAGATTTTACATGACCACAAAACACATCTCTAGGTATTGGCTTTGTCATAGGATCTGCTACCATTATATGCGTAGATATGTAGTGTAAGTTCACATCCTTTCGTGCAACCATATCCTTGACAAAATTATACTTGGTATCTATATGTTTGGTCTTGCCATGATATTTTGGATCTTTGGTATACGCTATAGCTGCTTGGCTATCACAGTTAACCAATAATGGATTTGCAGCTTTCTCAATAACACCTAAATGATCCAAGAATCTCTTAAGCCAAACTTCTTCTTGTACTGCTGCTGATAATGCCACGAACTCAGCTTCCATCGTGGATAAGGCTATGCACGTTTGCTTCTTACTACTCCATGATATGGCGCCATTACTCAGTAAGAACGCAAATCCCGAGGTAGATTTCCTTTCATCTAAATCTCCTCCCCAATCAGCATCTGAATAGCCTTCAAGTCGCAGATCCTTTCCTTGGTAATTCAACTTGTAATCAGCAGTTCCCTTCAGATACCTCAGTATTCTCTTAACGGCCTTCCAATGTGCTGGACCTGGATTTGATTGGTATCTACTCACCATTCTAACTGCAAAACATATGTCGGGTTTTGTACACATCATAGCGTACATCAAGCTCCCAACAGCACTAGTATAAGGAACATGTTTCACTTGTTCCTTCTCTTGTGGAGTCATTGGACACAGTCTATGGCTCAATCCTTCACCTTTTGCAATAGGAGTATCTATGGGTTTACAATCTTGCATACGAAATCATTCAAGAACCTTATTTATATAGGTTTCTTGCGAAAGAGACAATGAACCCTTCGAACGATCTCTTGAAATCTTAACTCCAAGAATGTATGCAGCCTCACCCATATCCTTCATCTCAAAGTTGGAAGATAACCAACTCTTGACGGTCTTAACAAACTCCATATTGCTTCCGGCAATTAGTATATCATCAACATATAATGATATGATCACAAATTGATCCTTGGATCTTTTGATATATACACAATGATCCTCATCAATCATCGTAAAATCATATGCCATTATGGCATTATGAAAACGTATATACTATTGTCTTGATGACTATTTAAGACCATATATCGACCTCAAAAGTCGACATACTTTTTCTTCTTGGCCTTTCACTATGAAACCAGCAGATTGTTCCATATATATTTCTTCCTCTAATTCTCCATTGAGGAAAGCAGTCTTTACATCCATTTGATGTAACTCAAGATCCAGATTAGCCACTATTGCCAGAATAATGCGAATCGAGGTAAATCTCACTACAGAAGAAAACGTATCTTCATAATCAATTCCTTCATGTTGATTATACCCCTTCGCCACAAGGCGAGCCTTATGCCTTTCTATCAAGCCATCAGCCTTTCGCTTTATTTTGAGAACCCATTTGTTCCCAATAGCTCTGTGTCCTTTTGGCAGATCAACCAGTTCCCAGACTTGGTTTGATTTCATTGACTCCATTTCCTCTTCCATTGCATTAATCCATTTTTCCTTACTAGGGCAATTCAGAGCCTCATTAATATTTCTTGGCTCATCCCATCTTGTGGAGCAACCATAAAAGTTTCCCTTTCAATGTCAAAACATCGACGGGGAATACTTTGGCGACTTGTTCGCCGTATGGGTGATTGTACACTTTGCACATTATTCCCCATCATGCTCCCACTTGGATTAGATAATGATGATGTCATCTCATCATGTGGTTGCAATTGATCACTTCTCATGTTACTCCCACTTGGACGAACTCTACTAATATCATTATCTTGATCCAAAGTCTCAAATAGGGAACAATCTTCCCCTATTTCGCCATTCTTAGGAAATTTATCATCTAAGAATGTGACATCTTGTGATTCAAATTCAATTATACTCCCACTTTCCTTCTCAACTATGAACACATACCATTTTGAGTGTTCTGAGTATCTTATGAAAATACTCTTCTTTCCTTTGGGACCCAATTTCCCAAACTTGTGAGAGGACTCATGTGTATAGGCAACACAACCCCATGGCTTAAGAAAACTTAAGTCCGGTTTTCTACCTGTCCATAACTCATATGGAGTGGAAGTAACTAATTTAGAAGGCACACGGTTAAGTATATAGGCAGTAGTTAATAATGCATCACTCCAAAAGGTAATAGGTAAGTTAGCATGCGCCATCATGGACCTAACCATTTCCAGTAGGGTTCTGTTTCTTCTCTCCGCAACACCATTTTGTTGAGGAGTATATGGAATAGACAACTGTCTTTCTATTCCTTTTTTATCACATAATTTTCTGAACTCATCGGATAAATATTCTCGACCTCGATCGGATCTCAATGCTTTTATTTTCTTGTCTAATTGATTCTTTACCAGGTTCATAAACCTTTTAAAACAATTTATTGCTTCAGATTTATGAGAAATCAAATAAACATATCCGAATCGAGTATAATCATAAATAAAAGTTATGAAATAAACAGCCCCATGCCTTCCTTTCACATTCATTGGACCACGTACATCGAATGGATTAAATGCAGAGGAAATTCAGCTCTTTTTCCTTTTCCAAATGGTTTCCTTGTCGTTTTCCCTTCTAGGCAATGCTTACATATGGACAAATCGACTTTTTCAATATTGCCAAACAAGCCCTCTTTGGCTAGTCTATTCATATGCTGTTGGCCAATGTGACCAAGTCTAGCATGCCACACATTCACATCATTATCATATTTATTAGGAGACGTGAGAAGGGAATAATAAACATTAGCATTAACATAATCAATATCTAATACAATAAAACCATCCAGAAAATAACCACAACCATAGTAATTTGTATCCAAAAACAAATTCACACCTCTACTATAGAAGTTCATATTAAAACCTAATTTAACCAACACTAATACAGACATTAAACTCCAACGAATCTCCGGAGCATACAACACACCATGAAGGAACAAAGTGCGTCCACCACGCATATTCAGTTGGCATGTGCCAATTCCTTTCACTTCAGCTCTGGAGTTGTTTCCCACATAGATCCACTTAGTTCCAGTTGGTACTCGTTGGAATTCCACGAAGGATCCTCTATCCTTCGCTACATGGTCCGTCGCTCCTGAATCCACAGTCCACAAAGGATTAGACTCAGTTAAGAACGCAGAACTCGACACATAAGCAAAGTTCTGAAAAGTACAAGGGGTGCATACCTTCTTTGGCTCACGACAGTCGCGAGCATAGTGACCCTTCTTGTCACAGTTGTAGCATTTCACCCTTGTAAGCTTTTTCATGCGAGGACGCTTCCCTATTTCATGTTGGTTAAATTTGGGTTTCTTCCCTGAAGGACCTGCTTCTTCCTTGCCTTTCCTCTTATCAAACCAGTTAGGGCGCTTACGCTTGGAGCTCGAAGCTCCATTTGAGCTTGAACTAGCATGATAGAATTCAGCATCCGGCTTAGCCGCCAACAAGTGGTCATCTTCCAGCTCAAGATGACGCATTGCATCCTCAAAGGTTTTGATATTTTCATTATGAGTCAGGTGCACCTTCATATGCTCCCGACTTTGAGGCAAGGAACGAATCACTGCTTGCACTTGCTGCTCATCTGTGAGGACATGGCCAGCATCTTTCAGCTCAGTTATCATGTTTGACATCTTTCTAAGATGTTGCTTCATGGTCTGACCATGAGGCTTCTTATAAGAGTCAAACCTGATAGTGAGCTGCCTTAGTCTAGTCACCGAAGTATGACCAAATCTAGCTGCCAATGCCTCCCACATTTCCTTGGCATTGTCAAAACGCCGAAACTCTCGCATGACATCATTTTCTATGCTACTCAGCAACGTGATGTGAGCTAGAGAGTTCTTTCTTTTCCACGCAGAAAAAGCTTCTTTGTCTCTTTTGTGCTGTGCAGTGGTTCCCTCTTCAAGTTCTACCATGGTCAGGTTAAGAGCCTCAAGTGCTTCTTGCTCTTCCAGCACATACTGGATTTTCATTTGCCAAATTTCATAGTTGTCACCATTGAGCTTTTCACCTTTGTTCAGCTCGGCAACTATACTTTTTGTGGCTGAAGCCATTGATCTGAACAAATCAGACAAATATGCACGAATTATTAATACCTATCATTTATACATCCCTTTTTACATAGACCCATCATATTAATGAATAATTTCAAGTAAGGCTTCAGAATCAAAAGGTCATTACGTTTCCAATCATCCTCCAAAAATCCTAACTTAAAACTATCATTAATATGATTGTCATATACAAAATCAATTCTATGAAGCTACAAAAACTTCTAAAACTACCCACAGCTAATTACCCACAGCAACCAGCAATAACAGAAAGCAACATATAATAGACATCTAATAAAACAATAATGCTTTCAATTAACATAATTAGGTAGTAATCATTACATAATATGTCCACAAATCACACTTAACATATATCAGCCAATACAACTAACACCAAGTCAGCACACGAACTGGGAAAGATCCTCTTTTGTTCAATTTCTTGATCTTTTCCCTTGAAACAATACAGCAATATTCATTTACAAAATCCATCACAATTTTCTTATAGGAAGCAGCTCCGTTGACATCCCATATGTGATTCAACACATCTTGCCATTTAAGTGGAAGAGTGTTTATGAAAAATCGCACCATCTCTGACTGTGACATAGGACGACCATTCCATATGACTTGTTGAATTTTCCCGTTGACTTCAAGGACATGATCAATTAAGTCACCTCTCTCCCATCGATGATCAGTCAGTTTAGCTATCAACTTAGACAGCCTATCCTTTTGTTCATCGGTAACTGTGCGAATAGGTGTGCGCATCCTCAGGGGAGGCATTGTTTCTGCAACAAATGCAGAACAAATAAGGGATCACATTATAATCCACATAGACTTAATTGAAAAAGAAACACATTCTTTTTTTTTTGGGTCAACGGTCAACGGTCAACGGTCGTCGGTCCGATCGGACTGGTTGGACCGGACAGATCAGTTGAACCGGTCGGGCCGGTTTGGGCGAACCGACGGCACATGTCGCACGCGTGCGCGGGCTGACGTCACGCAGACGTCAGCTGGCATGTGCGGCGCGCATGCCGATGTCCTCGGGTCGGGTCGCCGGCCGGCGAAACGTCTTCGTGCTGATGTCATCGATGACGTCACCCTAGCGGTTACTGACCGTTGGGTGACGTCATGCTGACGTCAGCACATGTCGGTCCGCGGACCGGCGTGTGCCGGTTCGCCGGTTCGCCGGTCGGCGTGTGTGTCGCACGCGCTGGGCGAGCCAGCGCTTCCGGGCGCATCGCGCCCACGCGCAGCGGCTTCCGGCCGCGCGTGTGGGTGCGTGCGGCATCGCCCGGCGGCGCACGACGTATCGCCAAACTCCTCTCGGCGTCGCCTTTCTCCCCATGTGTTCAAAAAAAGATTTCGACTTACGAAAACTCAGAAAAATGGCCGAACAACGCTCGGGTGTCGGGATTTCTCGTCTCGATCCGTACGGCCGAATTGCTTTTGCGAAAAATCAATCAAAAATCGTCAAACAAGTCGGGAAAACGTGAACTAGGGCTCTGATACCAATGTTGGGAATGACTGATCCCCGAAAAACCAGATTCAACACTAAATCGAACCTTTAAATCAATGCGGAAGACGAGCCCGGGAAAAACAACACGTATCACCGATCTTAAAGCACACCACAGATTCGAGCGTACCTTTTAGCCACAAATTAAACCCCAACGCCGTTAGAGGAAGAAAAACTTGATCCTGTTCGATCCGGTGAAGCAAATTGGCCTTTGCGCTTCACTATTTTTCTTTTTGCTTTGAAGAAAACGAGAGAGAGAGGGAGAGTACGTTGAGAGAAAGAACATACGTCTTTTTCTAAAACAAAACAGTGCCTTTTTTTCTCTCTCTCCTCCCTTTTATACCTCTCTCCTTCCACAAGCCTTATTCCCGTGGGTCGGGCTTCCTGGGCCCAACTTGGGCGGACGGGCCTTAAGCCCAATACTAATAAAGCCTTCAAACAGCTTGTTCAAATAAGCATGCGGACAGACAATCAATTCCGTTTGGACTCTTTAAGGTCTATATTGAGGAAAATAATAATTATTGAAATTAAGGATTCATCACATCTTATTGAAAAAATAGAGGACAAAATTGCATTTACCATGTCCTCTGCCATGACGTGGTCCCCTCATATAAAGGTCAATAATGAGACAATGACTAAAACGGGATAATTTGACGTAGACAATGACATTAGATATTGGGATGCCCCATTTATCTCATTCTCGTGACTAGCTTTAATAAAGACGCATTTTGAAAAAGCTAAAAAGACCAAAGGATGCAAGTACTCATGGACAATCAATGTTTGTCCATTGGAGGTGGAGGATAAGATAGAGACTAGAAATTATCGGTGGTCACTGTTCTAGCAAAGCAATGATAATACAGAAAATCATCCATTTCTATACTAAAGAAATCTATGGGTGCTTAGTTTAGGCCTAAATTAAGATTGAGCTACCAATATCCATTTTTCTATATTAGAGATGTTTAGAATATCTTTTCTGAAAATAAAATGACTAAAGACGGTGTTGAAAAAATCATGAATTTACTTCAGATGAGATAACTAAAGATGGCGGCATAAAGAAACAAAAAGCTGGGGTTAAATTTGATTCATTTTCTCTTGATGGATTAGTACATATCCTAAATATTTCTAACAGTCTATGCCAATCTCGCCTTTCGTCCTCATGGTTTGTGTCTTTGTTAAGGTTATAAATAGTTGGATCTTTGCTATTTAATCTCATTGGTTGATAATAAAATATTCCAGAAAAAAAGTTGTTTAGTATCTATCACCAAAATCTAAAGATCATCATGTCAAGAACCAAAATTGGCTTACTACAAAACGAAATTGTAATGCACAATTATAAAGACTCATCGCGTATTTTTCTTTATCACCCTCAAATTAAAACAACAGAGACATTATTGTAGCCCATATATTTTAATAAATATGGAATAAGACCCGTTATTAGGGCTTGGTGTTTAGAGAAAAGACATAACACTGTGTCACCATTAATATACACTACAGAGGAGTGAAAAAGAGGATTCACGTTACCACTAATACAACTAGCATCTGACACCAATAACCCTAAATTATTCCATAACACAAGTTTTCAGCCTCTCAAAGGGATTATTTGTTAGTATTTAGACATCATCAATGCATATCATAAAACTACCTCAGAAAGTTTCAAATCCACGACGGAATGGTTGGAGGAGAGCATGATGGTAGAACTGACTCATCGTGTTAGATTAACCATATAGTTCTTGCTTTCTAACATCATTGGACTTTTTGAAAAGAGAACTTTATGTTCGAACTTCAAAAACTCCTCTATAATCGACCTGCTTCTTCACAGGTAAACTTGATATGTTGTATTTATATCTTATCCTTTATAATAGAACAATAATGTCACTCATCTCGATATCGAACATTTTGATTCACTTTGATTTATCAACCTAATTTACGGATCTTGTAGCGACTTAATTTTAGTGAATTTTGGCTCTGGATCGAGATTGAACGTTGCGTGAGTTAGAACAAGATGGCCCAAAGATCAAACGTTATGGTCTTGCATTCAACTTACGGTTTTTCAAAACCTTTTGTAAGGAGGCTACATCCACTATTTAGCTCTTTTTAAGTATTGGTATTCGTTGTATTCGGTTCCTAAGTTAAACTGACTTCATACAAAATTCAATATGGCTTTCACTTTGCAGTGAGCGTGCAATTACAAGCACAAAATTACACACCGATGGTGACCCAAAAGATGGAAAACAAAGGCTTCAGAAGGAACTGGAAGACTAGACTTACATATCATTGCATGTGTGGCATCCCGGAAATTCAACGCCAAGCCTTAAGGTGTGTTAAATGTCTTTAATTAGGTGATAGAATTTTATGGCTTATGCTTTAGCCAATTTGTCTTTTAATTTGATGAATTTTGCTTGTGTTGTGGAAATTTAAATTTAAATGCTTGGCCATATGATTTGAATTTCAATAATTAAAATATCCCAAGACTTTGGCCAAGATGAAATTTGAATTTAGAAATATTTATATAAAGGAATTCATAAAAAAAAAAAAAAAGAGAAAAGAGTGTTTTTTTCGAAATGGGCCTTGGACCCATTGGCCTAGAGCTTGGTGGGCCAAGCTTGTCGGCCCATTAGGGCCCAAGAGGGAGCTCGACCAGCCCAAGGGGGAATGGCCGGATGGGCCTAAGCCCAAGCCCAATCAATTCAAAAATAAAAATGCCAAGTGGCAAGGGACAAAAGCATGCATTGGCCTAGACTAGGATGCCATGCATTGGTCCATTTAGGTGGCAAGCAATGATGAGAAGATGGGGATATAAAAGGAGTTAGGAGAGAGAAATGGCCGGCTACTTGCTCCATTTCGTCCAAAGAGAGGGTGAGAAAGAGTGAGAGTTTGAGAGAAAGGGAGAGAAGCCGAAGGGAATGCCTCGTGATGCTAGTTGAGATGCGAGATGCCCGGAATGTGGGGGGCCGGAAGCCTAGTGGCCATGAGATGGCTGGAATGCTGGGAACCCTGTCGGAGGTTTCTGCCCGAAGGGTGATGATCGAATTGATCATGGAATCCTGTCGGAGGTTTCTGCCCGAAGGATTGATAATGATACCCTGTCGGAGGTTTCTGCCCGAAGGGATGACAATGGTGGTAAAATTTGATGATTTGAGAAAAGATAATGTGGGGATCAATTAATAAGTAAAAGTGGAAATTGATCTATGACGTGATATGCATGGTGATGCATGGTTAATGATGATGTGATATGCATGGTGATGCATGGCTAATGATGATGTGATATGCATGGTGATGCATGGCTAATGATAATGTGATATGCATGGTGATGCATGGCAAATGATGATATGATGTGATATGCATGGTGATGCATGGCAAACGATGATATGATGTGATATGCATGGTGATGCATGGCTAATGATGATGTGATATGCATGGTGATGCATGGCTAATGATGATGTGATATGCATGGTGATGCATGGCAAACGATGATATGATGTGATATGCATGGTGATGCATGGCTAATGATGATGTGATATGCATGGTGATGCATGGTTAATGATGACGTGATGATAATGATATATGAGATGCCATGATGATGATATATATGCTATGATGATGCATGAATACGCTTGACATAAAAAAGGTAAGAAATGCCTGCATTGTATGATGGTATGCATGGTGCACTGAGTTGTTATTGGATTTCCTATCTGGCAGTGGTTGTACTCACCCCTTTTGGGGATAACATTTCAGATTAGCACTATGCCGCTACCTGCTGTTTCGCGTGGGGTATTTTACGGACTACCGTCTGATGTTGAGGTGGAGTGTACGGAGATAGATTGTCCCTCTGTGCCCGGATTAACGTTTATCCGAGTGCGATGCTTAGTTATGTATGATATCGGCCTGGCTAGGGGCCCTGTCATACAAGAGTTCATTTCTGTTCACGTCCGTCGAGATGGTGCTATGCGAGGGATGCTGCCGCCGCCACCACCTGACGCACCGGGTTGGGTGTGAGACCTGTACGCGAAGAGTAGGAGCTAGATCACTTTTTGATGTAGATAGTTGATGCTGGTGATGGGAGGGTTTTGTGTTCATATAATGTTAGGGGTCGGAGTTCCTTTTTGAGATTTTAGGTGGGACATGGCAGAGTCTTAACCTTTCTGGTTTTTGTACCGACCCGAAGCAAACCCCATCTCGCTATATGTATGTATGTAAGCAAAGCATCAACGTTATTTATAAAATCCTGATGTGTAGCTGGTGTGTATTTGTATCATGGGTTAGAAGGGGGATAGATGACGATGTGAATTTTGCTTCCGCTATGAGTCGCGCATGGGACCGCTTTAAAAAAAAAAAAAATGCCTGTAATCTGGCAAGGCTTAATTTAGCCAAGAGATAGAGATGGTAAAAGATGTAACACCGGCACTGGTGACGACCTGCGAAGGGTTCGGAGTGTCACAGCCGCCCTTTTTGGTATCAGAGCGACTTGTTAATAAGGAAAATGAAAGGTAAGTGAACTGTGGTGACTCTAGCGGATCGGGGGCCGTCGAGGGGTGCCACAGCATGCAATTTCGTTTCTTATGGCAAAATAGACCAAACATTGCAAATGCAAGATGGGCAGGAAAAGATCGAAAGTGGAAGCGCAATTCATCGGAGAACCCTAGGGTGAGTCGAAACAAAATTCAAGGCTAGAGATTCACGATTTATCACATCCACTTCCCCATGCTAACGGCCATGGAGCTTGTCCCATGTGAAATCGATTCACATTGAGTTGTTTGCACCAATTCGTGTAGGCAAACCTTCCTGAATCATTAACCCTAAAAGATATAAAGAGAAGGAGGAAGATGCTACCCTGTCCCCATGCTCATCACATGCTATATAACTCCCTACTTGTAAAATGTAAATAGGATGCGTTTCATAATCATTCTGTCATTGGGGCAATTTTTTTTTAAAAGTGATTCTTTTTTAACTGCTCCATGGACGAGTTTCTGAACATTTGAAAGTGTTTAATAACTATTCAAAATTTATATTCTCAATATATAAATGCGTTTGTAAAATCTCAAAATCTTTTTGAATTAAAATTTCTTTTAATATTTTAATACTTTTATCATTTTTTTCTTTTTTCTATTATGTTTTCTCTTTTCTTTTTTGGTTTTCTTCTTCCATCCCTCTTCTTTTTCTCTAGCCGGTTGCCGTGGGATGAGGTTGAGCCTCGCTGGTGCGAGACCAGCCTCGCGATGGCTGGTGGCAAGGCCAAGATTCGCCAATGGTTGGACAAATTCACTTGGTCGTCGACAAGGCTCCAAAGTGAGTTCGCTAGACCTCTCCTAGCCAATCGTCGATCATCACCATGGCTAGCGACCGACAATTAGGAAGAAGAAGAGAAAAGGAAAAGATAAAAAAAAAAAAAAAAAAATGGCTTGATTTTGGAATTATTCCTAACAATAAAGGAATACATTTTTTCTACTTCTTAATTCTATGCCAAATCTATCATTGGGAACAAATTTATCCTAAAAAATAAAAAATTTACAAAATAGATTTTTATTCTTTTTTATTTTGTTTTGGAGAATAAAAAAAATATAATCATGTATTATTTGACCAATTAACAAATAGAACCCTAGGTGCACATGATAAAATTTCTTAAATAGAAATTGATTTCTGACCGAGAAATTGATTTCTTAATTTCTATTTCAGAAAACCGAGAAGTAAAAAATTTTAATTTTTGATTTCTTCTTCAAATCTATTTCCGGAATAGAAATCTATTCCAGAAATAGAAAAATGAAATTGCGTTACCAAACGAATTTCTATTTCAAATTTGTTTCGAGGAACAGAGAAATAGAGAAATAAAGAAATAGAAATTTTATCATATGCGCGCTCCTAGTATCTAGCCAATTTGAAGACTAGGGAGAGTAGGACTGAGTTCACAGCAAATAACTTATTCTTCCAAATAGTTGCGACATGAACTGAATATCGTGAACGAGAATGGGATTTCCACGACAATACTTAGAAGGACAACCAACGTGGATCGCCTCTCCTTGGCCTTTTCTTTTTCGAAAAGAAAAATTACAAATTTTATGTGATTGGACCTTTTTTCGGAACACAATCCGGTGTACGGCAAAATCATTGAAGAGACCTAACTCGGAACGCAAATCCAGTGTACTCGTATTAATTAAGGTCAAGTATTATATCAACTCTCAACAATTTTCAGATCAATTTTTATACCTATTAAATATGTCAAAAAAAAAACAATAGGGATTCAAGTAATAACTTGCGAGTAACTTGATTTATTTTCGCAAAAAAAAAAAAAAACTTGATTTATTTTCGCTCGTGCCGTGCCCCAAATTTTGCCACAATTCATTTTTCCCTTTTTGTCGATTAAAAAAGAAATAGAATGACTTATGACGTAAGGGTGATGCCAACGTGATGTATGGAATCCTGCCAAGGGGGCTCGGGTCAACCGGGTCGTCAGGGGTCATAGATTCCGAATGGCATCCTTTCCATCCAACACTTTTTTTGTTTGTTTTTTTATCGTATATTTTCTTTGCCTAGACTTTTTTTTTAGTCATACTTTGGCTGGAATTTGACATGTATTATGTTAGAAAATTTACTTCTAACACTTAAATTGTAAGGTGCAGAAAAATCTTATATGTATAAAGAGCATATAAGATCTATTGTTAAGTAATGTGGGATATTTCAACAATTATTAAAGTTGTGGAACATAGAAAAAAAAAACGAAACAAAAACGAGATTTGGTGAGAAGGGTAATTTGATATCATTTCCAAAAACGAAATCACCTAAACAAAGTCGGAAGTTCGCGTAAGGAAAAATATGGAGGGCTGATCATTTAGTTCGCCTTAAGGATTGGATTGCTATAGCAAAACCCTGGAGGCGAACTTCCGACTTTGTGTAGGTGATTATCAGTGCTGGATAGTGTGCCACTATTCCAACTCTGTTATCTTGAAATATGTAATGGTCTCAAGACATCAATATGCATGGTGCATGGATCAATCCACGATCGATTCGCACAGTGCAAGGACCAATTCCGCTCGATCGGGATCGATCCGCATGGTGTATGGACCGATCCATCTGACCAAGGCCCTTGACCATGATCGATCCGCACGATGCAAGAACCGATCCCACTCAACTGGGATCAATCCGCATGGAGCATGGATCAATCCACACGGTTGAGACCCTTGACCATGATCGATCCCGCTCGACCAAGGATCGATCCACGATCCACCCGCATGGTGCAAGGATCGATCCACATTGTGTAGTGATCGATCTCGCTCAGCCCGGATCCATCCGCATCGTGCATGAGATCGATCCACATGACCGAGTCCCTCGACCGGGATCGATCCACAATCGATCTGCGCAATGCAAGGATCGATGCATGGTCGATCTGCACGGTGCATGGGTCGATCGGGATTGATCTGGACGGTGCATGGATTGATCCACGGTCGATCTGCACGGTGCATGGATTGATCCACACGTCCAAGGCCCTCAACCACGATCAATCTCGGTCGGCTGGGATCAATCCACACGACTAAGGCCCTCGACTATTGTCAATTCGAACGATGCATGGATCAATCCACGGTCGATCTGCACGGTGCATGGATCGATCCACACGTCCAAGGCCCTCGACCACGATCGATCTCCGCCGACCAGGAACAATCCATGATCGATCCACATGACCGAGGCCCTCGATCACAATCGATTTGCATGGTGAGGGGATCGATCCATGCACCATGCGGATCAATGGGATTGTGTGAAGATAAAAACTATAGAGCCAACCGAGAAAATATGAAGAGTCTCCAAATTAGATGCAACATCTCAAGAGATATGGAAAATTGGGGGAAAGAAAAATCCTTCAAACTAAATCCCAAATGTCAAGCCCTTCAACTTGCAAGTCTCTTGTTCTTTACTCAAGATAAGACATAAGAAGTAATACAAGTAAGACAGGCACGTCTTCTTCGAACAATTATGAACGCACCTGTGACATTGATACTCCAACTTCACCATACAGTACATATATCTGCAAAGTAATTATTTGTAACTTCTTGGCAATGCTTCTAGGTCATTTTCTTTAGTGAAATGACGACATTGACAAATGCATTCTTCTCCTTGGACATGCGATCAGCAAGTAGAGCCTCATACCTCTTAAAGACCTCATCAATAATCTCTTTACCAAAGTGATCAATGAGCAAGGGCTCGGCCACGGCTCTCATGCACCGGGCCAAATTGTGTCCCCCATCCTTCAAGACAATATCAGAGTTAGAATCGGTAGCAAGTATACTCCAATTCACTTCGGATGCTTCCAAACAATCAATTGAGAATGACCCTTGCTTTTGGACCTCTCCTTGTACTTCTTTTGGTGAGGGTGTGTACTGAGGGATGTTGAAGGAGTCTAGTTTATGTTCTTCTACAAGTCCCTGGATTAGTGCAGATGTAGAATTTTAGATTTTCCAACCAAAGAAGTGACAACTGCAAAAACACTAGCTATTACCACAATATCATAACAAAATTCACAGTTACTTGTCTATGTTATTATTGCACAGTGATAATACATGAAGTTTCTTATCATGTAAATGTTGATTCCATTTTAATAAAGTCTACACTAGCCTAAGAGGGAATAAGAGTGCGTTCAAAGCACCTCATAATTTTATCTCTCATTCTCTGATTTTCTGGGAAATTAGCAAAAAAGTCTGAAACCCATTATACTTATTCCAATTTAGTCCTAAATCTTTTAATTTTGGCAATTTAAACATAAAATTTTTAATGATTAGCTAATTTAGTAATAAATTTTTCAATCCCGCTAGTTTAATCCTAAATCTTTTTGATAATTTATCAATTTATTCATTCTAGCTATTTTGGGCGGAAATTGTTAACGTGGCGATCTAATCAAGCACTAGCTATCTTAATGTCGACAATTTTATTAATTTTCTTAATTTTTTTTTCTTCTTTTTTCCTTCCTTTTCTTTTACTTTTTGCCATTTTTCCCTCCATGGGCCTGAATGAGGGCAACCCTTGCCTAGGTAAGGGTTGTGCTCGCCAAGGGTCAATGATGGGGACCATTGCTTGAGGCTAGTGAGGGAGAACCCTTGCTAGGGTAACCGTCACCTAGGGCTGGCAACCTCCATTAGCCATCGTTGAAGACTAGCAATGACCAATGGAGTGAAAAAGGAAAAAAATTTATAAAATTATAAAAAATTATAAAAAAAAAAAAAGTTCACTTTAACGCTAGCAGTGTTATTTAGCATAGTTGGTGTTTGATAGATCACTATGTCAACGATTTATAGTCATAATTAGCCGGAAGGATTAAATTGGCAAATCTTTTTAAAAAAATTAGGATTAAATTTGTAAATATGCAAAAGGTTTATGACTAAATTGACACAATTAAAATGTTTAGGATTAAATTGACTAAATTGAAAAATATAGAACTTAAATGGCACAAGTGTAATAAGTTTGGAACTTTTTTTTTTGTTGTTGTAATTTTCCCTTGATTTTCTCAAATACATTCCTAAGCAAGAGAAGTGGGATTATTCTTTTAAGATTTTCAGATTGGAATTTTGCTTTCGATCAGAGAATTCATGTGCAAATCTTAACTATAGGTTTTCAAGAAAATTCTTGATGTTATCTAACATGATCAGGGATTATGTTTGATTTTACAGAGTGCAGAAACAAAAATTATTCCCAAGGGACTGGCAAATTTCACTAGCGTGATAGGATGTGACAATTTTTTATGTGATAAAAATTATTCACATAGGGCTAACAAAACTAACCTCCAATTTAACTTAATGTGTCCACTACGATTCGAGTACTATTTTGATTTTTTTATTTGTTACCTCTGAGACCATTTGACTGAGAGCAATAGCTATTAGCTCCCAAATGTAACAACACTCTTTACTTGAAGGATCGCCACTTCTTCGACCTAGGAGGGTCAACACCATACGTCCTCCCACCAGTAACTCTTGCCCACGACATTCCAAGAACGTCGAGAAGTCCCTCTGAAATTGCTCGTAGTATGCCCTAAGCACCTTTGGAGGGCTCGATCTCGCCATGTATATGTTGCCTTTGTTTCCTTCTAGTCCTCGTGGGACCTGAGGAGGGAGGGAGGGAGGAAAAAAGTGAGTGAGTTTGATTTCCAAGCACACGCCTTGTTTCTTCTTAAAAGAGTATAAATTTCCTAGAACCCCAAAATAGACTTTCTGGGTGTCTCGACTATTATTTGCTTGACTCTACCCTTAGAAAAGAGTTAGACAAAAGTTTCCAGAAAACAACAATAATAACAATGATAAAAATAGTGTTTCTCGACATATTTTTTTCATTAGGTTTACAAACTATGAGACAAAAAATTACCTGAGATAGCCACATGAGGCTATACGAAGAATGAATCAAGTGCAGGCTCTCTCGAGCGAACAATCTTCCATAGAATGAACCAGGAACGCCATTGACGAAGCACGGCAACGTTGCTGACACTCCATACTTGCTCTTCAATTGCTCGCTCAGCTTCCCTTGGAATCTTGGCAAGAAGCTGCTGAAGAGGGAGTTGAAGTCGTTCCTTGGGAGATCGTTCAAGAACACTTGGAACTCCGGCAGCTCATGCTTCATTGCCTTGCAGAGATCAATCACGATGTTGATGATCTCGGACACAGCGAAAAGAGCATTGGGACCGGTGGAACAACCCAAGTCCGCAATGGCAAGGCTCGTCGGTAAGGTGGCAGCAACAGTGGAGAAGAGAGCTGTGATGGCTGCCTCCATTATGGGTTTCGTCATCGATATCACTTTTCTCTACAAAAAGAAAAGGAGAGCATTCACTCAATATAAAGAAAAAAAGTCGTGTCTTTAATTTTTCGTATATAAAGTAATAAATCCCAAAACTAGCCAATATATCCAGCGATATATCCGCGGGCAGTCCAAATAAAGTGAAATAATATTGCAGATTCCATGCAATTTCTTTGTAAATTCAAATTAGAACATCATCGGAAAGGGCTTGTCCAATATTGCAATGATTTTGCCAGATCTAATACTTTCATATAGCCTCTAGTGTACATTCTTTTTCAAGAGAAATCTTGTTGATTGAAAAGTGTATCTACGAATTAGGGTCATAATTTCAATTATTGAATAATAAGTCACATAATCTCAAAGGGCATGGTAAATTGGCTTCTTTCTGCATATAGAATTTCAAATCTTGGTAAAACAAAAAGAATCCTAGTCTGCTATAAAATGAAGAAATCATGTTATGGTGCACATAAATAATCAAACATTAAATGCAGATTAATCCAAGATTTTCGGAGCCCACGCGGGGGCAATGAGAGATGTACCGGAAGCAATGAGTTGTTAGCATAACTTGTTTCTCCCGTTCCTCCATTCATGTGCAGTACTCGCATGACTCCCATCTCACCCGTGAGTTCCATCTCTCTCTCTCTCTCTCTCTCTCTCTCTCTCTCTCGTACCTGTGTGTGGCGTTGCTTTAGTTGGCTTGCATTTGAATTGGTATGAGGCTCTTCTATTTATAGACAGTTTTGGGGTACTTTGTCTCGATGTTCTGCATTGATTGCAACCAAAGTAGCACCGACACTAACACGTGATATACGGCACGACACAACACGACACGACAAGACACGCCGACACGTCACTTTTCAAAAAACAGAGAATTCTGACACGCTGTGATACGTTGTATATCAAATATATACTTTTATATATGCATAATAAATTATCATTTTTATGATTATTTCAATCAAATTAATTTAAATCAAATTCATAAAAGAATAAATAATCCTTGAATAAATATACATTAAAAACATTAATCCGCAATATATTAATATCATTCATTGTTTCAATTTAACAAATTCAATTTAACAAATTCAACTCTATTTAAATAATTCATAAAACTTGGAGAAAAAACAAGCGATCCATATCCTAAACTCACATGTTAGATATGTTAGAAGATGAGAAAAAAAAAACTTAAGGGAAGAATTGTGTATCACGAGAAGTGGGAGTAAGACGGGAACGAATACTAAATTTTTCTTTTTTCTCCATTTATTATTTTTGTTATTTTTTTTATATTTTCACATATATATATTGACCTCTTATTTATTGAATTTTTAAAATTGACCTCGATATTGGAATCACATGTCGGAAACTTGTATGTCAAAATTCCAACTCGAGTTTTGGAGAGTATCATGGTTATTAGTTAGTATATTTTTTACTTCATTACTATATTTAATAAGTTATACAGACATTCATGTCAAGATAGAGAAATATTGATGGCCCCATACTTCAACATCCGGTCATGGATCAAGTTAGGCCCAATCACATGTATGCTGGCAATAAACCAGGGCACGTGTGCATCACATGGTAGGCCTCGTCTCGGTCATGAATCAAGCTATGTCTAGTTGTGGCTTGATTCATTTTCCCTTTTCCAGTTGCATGAAACTTATCCCTTTCCTTTGTCAATTTCCACACATGCCTTATATTCTTACTTTGCTTAAGATGATCCAAGGGTGGCAAGGAATCATGCTCGAGGATGGTATGATTCCATGCCATCACGGTTACAAGGGGGGAGGGTCCAGGCTATCAAAAGGTCTTTCAAACCCAACCTTCGAAATTGAAATGGCCAAGGCTTCATGTGCATGATAGGAGGGTCTTATTGAAAAACCAAATTCATATGTACTGTGAGGACTTGAAATACTTGCATGAAATTTTGAATAAGATTGCATATCGATCTGGTTAACAAAAGTCCATGGTATTATCCAAAAAAATCCATAACTCCTAAACTTGGAAGAATACTGTTAAAGAATGAAAGCATGAGAATATTTAGTTTGGATATTTTTGTTTAGTTGTAACTTTTTTTTGTTAAAAAGAAGTCATAACCTTTACAAATAGCCATAGTGTATATACAGATTAAGAAGTAATTCGACATTCTAATCTTACAATTAGGCAAAAATAACAAACAGCTTCAAAATTTCCTTATAAAATGAGTTTTTTTTTTGGTTTATGGTATGATATGAGGGATATTCTATAAAAAGAAACAAACTGTGAAAATTGGAGAGATAATGCATGAAAAGTCAAGACTTATTTTGAATTAATGGACAACATTAAATAGATATAAGAGTCTAAGTTAGCCCAAGTTTAATATGTCAATAGGTAGAACATTATAAAAATTTCTTCCTGCACACACACATTATATACATACGGCCATTTTACATTTTATTGAGTGTTCTCTTTATTTTTAATTTAAAATTTTATGGCATTTTGAAATGTAAAGTCAATAGAGATAGAAGTTTGCAATTGATTGTGGCATTAGAAGAAGAATATTAGCTAATGTATAATATATGACATGAATAAAGTCTATACAGTAAATAGGAAAACTCTCTTTTCTATGACATCCTCAAGAAAGTTATTATTTCCCGAAAAGCATCCACGAAAATCCCATGATTTAACCATTCGTGGAAAAATTGAGGTTCACATGTATTCTCATCTGATGGAGCTCTGTCATCGGAGAGAAGCAATGCATGTTGCGCAGGCTATCCGATGCAATAATTTGACAGGATATTTTTTAATGGAGTGTCCTCACTCCCTCTATCTCTAATTGACCTTTAGCATAAGGAGCAACCCGCCCAAGATATTTTTGCTACAATGTGGAAATAAACTAATGATTATTGATAAACCAAGTTGATTTATAGTTGGGCGGGAATTTTCATTTTTGCCATTGAAATGAAATTTGCTTCTGTTTTTTTGTGTGCCTCTTTCGTGGTTAATATGTTTTTGTGTACTTCCATGGGAGTTCTTGTTTCAAAAGAATCGCGTTGCTTACTGGTGTGGGTGCTGCGACTTTGCTTCTATTCACCCCTATTTGGTGGATTTAGTAATGGATTCTCAATTTTGAACCTGAAGACTCTACGTACCGTCAGACCCTTTTGTTCAAGTCAGGTGTTACAACTAGAGATTTGGTGATTTGGGGCTTTAACTTAGCCACTCGGCCAAGCAAAGAGTGCTGATTATAACTCTTGAAATTGGCAAATATTGTCAGGAATTGTGAATACATCTTGTGTCTTCTATCATTTTGTGTGCTTATATTATGATATTAAATTCATATTCCTGCGTTGCTTGTTCAAATAAGCATGCGGGCAAAGTGTTCCATTAGGACTTTTCAAGGTCTATATCAAGGAAAATAATAATTGTCGAAGTTAAGGATCACATCTTGTCAAAAATACAAATTGCATTTACCTTGTCCTTTGCCATGCCTAACATAGTCCCCTCATATAAGGGTCAATAATTAGAGAGTGACTAAAACCAGTCAAGATACAACAATTTGAATAGACATTATATAGCGGGGTGTACCACCTATCTCTCCCTCTCGTGACTAGAGGTGAGCATGGTCCGAGTTGGGCCGGTCTACCTCCTAACCCCTAGATCAACCCGCACAGTATTAGTTCTCAATTTTTGGGACCGAGGATTGACCCTATTGAGCTTGAGACCGAGGACCGGACCGACCCAGTAGGTTCTATCTGATTCCAAGGTCAACCCGGGACCAATCGATAGTTTTTTTATTTCATTTTTAATACTCCTTGAAAAAACAATTGAGGACCGGACTGAGCTACTGAGTTTGGTTCGGTTCCAAAGTCAATCCAAGAGCAATCGATAATTTTTTATTTCATTTTTTTTACTCATTGAAATGGCAACTGAGAACTAAGTCGACTCAGTGGTTTCAATGACGAGCGAGGTCAGCTAAGAAAGGCAAGCGATGAGGGTCGAGTGGGATGAGCGTCAAAAATAGTGAGTATCGAGTGTCGAGCGGGGAGCAAGCCAAGCGAGCATCGAGCGGCAAGCAGCATGAGTGACCTAAAGCAAGTGAGGCAAGTGTTGAGTGACGAGCGGAGAAGTTGTTTCTCTCGATTTTGGCAAATTGAAGACTAAGAAGACAAATAAGACAAAAGAGAAGGATGCCATAAGGAGCTGTTTATGCCATTTTGGACGCCATGAGGACTCCTCACAAAAACATTTTCCTCCTTCATAAAGTATGACTGTTGACGCCTAAAAGACATTAAAAATCTAAGTTATTAAAGAATAATGTAAAATTACTTGAACGACTCACTAAATAGTTGTTTAATATTGTTGACGCCGTTTATTTTAAGGTTTTCTCTATATAAAAAAAATTATAAATAATATATTATATATATAATCAGGGTTGGTCTAGGTTGGATCAACCTTGAACTCTCAGGATCGAGGACCAATCAGCACAATGCTAGTTTAGGAATTTTAGGACCAAGGACCGACCCGGTTTCCCTAGGAACTGGACCAAGACCGGTAGCATTGGGCCAGTTTAGGGTCGGTCCAGGGTTAACCCTGGCCTGATACTTACCCCTACTCGTGACTACCTTTAATAAATATGCATTTTAAAAAGGTTAAAATACCAAAGGATGCAAGTACTCTTAGACAATCAATGTTTTGTCTTTTAGTGCGAGAGGAAAGGATGGAGACTAGACATTGTTGGTGGTCACTGTTCAAGCAAAGAAATAATAATGTAAACAATCATCCATTTCTATACTGAAGAAATCAACTGGTGCTTAGTTTAGGCCTAAACTAAGGTTAAGTCACCGAGCTCCATTATATGTGTTAGAGATATTTAGGATTTTTTTTTTTTTTTTTGAAGATAAAATGACTAAAGATGGCATTGACAAAATTGAGAAGTTACTAAAGGTGAGATGACTAAAGATGGTTGCATAAAGGAATTAAAGGTTGGGGTTTGATTTGATCCATTCTCATGATGGCTTAGGAAATATCCTAAATATCTCTGATAGTTTGTACCGATCTCATCTTTCTTTCTTGTGGTCCTCGCATAAATCAACTTGAAATCAGTTGGTTAAGACCAGTTAAGTTCGATTTTGTGGTGAAACGACTCAGTGGCTGACCCCTAATCCTTATCAATAAGATATTGTAAATATGTGATTGGCTCTATTTAAGAACATTTCAATGGGGTTCATCCATGTCAATTTTATGCGAATCAATCACCAAAAGAAGCAAAACCATACCATTTAACTAGATACCATATTTTCTTAAGAAATTATGCAGAATGCATAATACACTTATTTTTCACTATAAAAGATTATACTTACTTAGCATCTCTACTTTGGCAATTATTGAATATCAACAATAAGATAATCATATGTTAACATTGTCATTTTTTAAAACTAATATAGAATGCAAAACACTCTTATTGTGGTAGGGATTTCCATCTTAAGAGAAGTGTCATTTGGTTTGAATCCAACAAAATGAATGTAAAATATTTTGGGTTTGAGTGACCTTCGCTAGCCAAAGGCATGAGCTTAACTGGTTCTTGGGATTTGTAAGAAATTTTATGAGTTACTATGTAGATAATCTCCATGCTTGTATCCTTACATTATAAAAAAAATATTTATATGCTTATTTTATGTGGTATTTTTTTTTTATATGCATTATTCCTCGTAAACTCGGAAGTTATTATGCA
Organism: Eucalyptus polyanthemos subsp. polyanthemos; assembly: GCA_017140185.1. NCBI lineage: Eukaryota > Viridiplantae > Streptophyta > Magnoliopsida > Myrtales > Myrtaceae > Eucalyptus > Eucalyptus polyanthemos. Next base: position 15,831,057 of record CM029463.1, on the reverse strand, counting down.
AAAGGTTCTTATCAACTTAATTACAAAGAGGGAGGAAGTCCCTCATGACTTTAATTAGTTATATAATTTTTTGGTTAGAAAATTATGATTACCCTTTTAAATAGTCAGAATAGAGAGAGAGAGAGAGAGAGAGAGAGAGAGAGTTATGAGTATCTAAGAATTATAGTTGGTAAAAAAAATTAAAAAGCTTCAAATTTTCCTTATGAACCGATTTTTTTTTTTTTTTTTTCACTTAAAGGAATGATTTGAGGGGCTTTTTGTCAACAATTCTGTGAAAATTTGAAAGATAGTACTTTTTTTCAACTAACATCAAAACGTTAATTGTATATATAAAACTAAGTTAATCCAACTCTATTACATTAATAAACAGAAAAATATAATAATTTGCTATTCAGTATATAAAAAAAATAACATTAAAATTCAGGTTTTTTTTTTCTTTTATGGTAGCTTAGTTATAATGTTACTTGTATATTTTTAACATGATTTCACCGACTGCCCAAGAAGAGGGTTTAGGGTTAGTTCAAATGTTTGTTCATTAACGGTGGAAGAAAGGATGCAAGGATGGATTGGGACTATCGCATTAGCAGTGGAAAAAGATGAAAAGGACCATTTGCTGATCAATGTCTGTCCATCGGTGGTGGAGGATAGGATGGAGACAGGGAAATTGATGATGATGACTAGTGTAAAGGAACAATGCAGAGAATCATCAATTCCTATGATCCAGGAATTGATTGGTATTTGGTTAAGACCAAAATTGAGGTTAGGTTAGCATCTCTATTGGGCAAATTTTCAATTGTCAATAATATGATGGATTTACGTTAACACTTTCATTTTCTTGAGAAATGATACATAATGCAAAATACACTTGCTCTTTAACATTAAAAAAATTATGCTTACTATATACTCTAGGATTGGCGCATTTAATTGGGATATTGGAGATTTTTAGCTTAGGAATTGGAGGTTGTCGGTTTGAATTTTACAAATACATGCAAATAGCTCTAGCTAGAGTAAGCCTATATAGGTGGAAGGCCTAAGTTTGACCATTTTACAGGGCTTACGGGATGTTTCACAAGATTCTAGCCTGACAAATCTACACGCTCATGCCCCCATATTGCAAAAAATAATGTTACTTACTTTGGGACGATGATAATTTATGCAAAAGATCCTTGTCAACTTGACTGAAAGAGAACATGCCTCATAGCTTTAATTAGTGATCACATTTTCTTTGTTAGAAATTAGTCATAACCTTTTCATATAGTCATAACAAATATACAGATTTGGGAGTAATTTGACATTCTGATCTATCAATCATGGCTGAGTTTGGGAAAAGGAGTGAGGCAGTTGTGCAGACGCCCAGCATTCCAGTTGAGCAAGCCGGCGAATTAATTTATCCTTGTACATGGCTTAACTGCAAAATTTTTACAAATTTTATGTCGGTGATATGATTTGATAGTGCATTTTCTTTTACCTAACGTAATAGCTAATGACACAAGAATGACATGATAGATGAACTAACAAATGAAAGCATACATTTATAGATGGAATACAAAACAAGTGGTAAACTGATTTTATTTGCCCTTGATAACTAGTGTAATGCTTTCCCGAATGTCCTGTGCTCACTTATTCCAAATTGATGTCAACCGTTGGATAACAAAGCATCTCAATTATGCAATCAAAGATAAAGTGATGTCCACTGATGTATCTGGCACGACAATCTTCTCTTGCCAAACGCCACCGTCCCATGGCCCCATAGCTCACGCCAAAATTAATAAATTGTGTTATATCACTAGGAAAAATTATCAAAAAAATTATAAACTTTTTGCAATTTTGTCAATTCAACCATAAACATTTTTTTATCAATTAAGTTATAAACAATTTGCAATTGTTCCAATTCAGTTCATATGACCAAATTTGGCAAGCCGGCATAGCCGCCGTCAACGCTAATGTAGATAATTTTTAATGATATTTTATTTTTTTTGAGTTTTTTTATATTTATTTTATATTTATTTTTTCCCTCCTTTCTTCTTCCTGCACAATCATGTGTAATTGAAGAAAAATCACACAAGCAGCCTAATATTGTCTCTAAGAGAAAATGGCGATCCAAAAATCCCTATTGTAAAGCCATAAGGTTTGTTCAATTTTGGATGTTAATTTTTTTAAGCATTTTCTAAACTTTAAGAGAAAAAAAAAACTATACGAAGAGCTAGCAAAAATTTTTTTTAAGGAATTCCAATTTTATGAATTTTTCTGATTTTTCAAGGTTTTCTGAAATTTTTATGATTTTTTGAAATTTTTATTATTTTATTATTTATTTACTATGAAATCTTGGGATTTTTTTAATTTTTAATGAATTTTCTGAATTCTGTGAATTTTTTATTTTTTTATTGTTTTATTTTTTTATGATTTTTCCTATTTTATTATGATTTTTATGAATTTTAAATTATTTTCATTATTATGATATTAGGGAAAAGGAATTCGGCCGGTTTTACTCGGTCCGACCCGTCTACGCGGACCCGACCTGTGTCGGATTAAACCTAAATTTTAAAGCTTTTTTTTTTTTTTTTTTTTTTAAATTTCCTTCGTCCCCTTCTCAAGTCGTCAAGCCGTCTTCTTCGCGAAGCCAATCTCTCCCCCTGCAACTTGCCGAATCTTCTCGATGGAAAAACTCAAAGCTCAGCTCACCACACGAACGCACTTCAAAATCTCAATCGTTCCAACGTCGGCAGCCAACCTCGCCCACCGTCACCAAACCGTCACTGCTAATCATCTCCGACCGTCGTCAAACCTTCTCCGACGAGGGCTTACGCTGCGGTAACCCCTACGCATCCTCCGCCGAAACAGAATTCCTTTCTAACTTGACAGTCACACACACCAATCCAGAATCGAACGAAACACGAGTGCTTGAAAGAGAGGTAGAAGGATCTAACACGGCCTTAGCTAATCGCAATCGTCGCCCAAAGAAACAAGGATGGATTTGGGACTTGGACCAGCTCAAACGGCACCATGAGCATGATATGCATCCAAAAGGAAAGGAGCGCAGCAGTTAGCGTACTGGATGCGAACCATTACGGATCTAAACAATATCAAACATCCGATATAATTTTTGAAAAAAGAGGAGAAAGGGTGCGGAAGTTAATTTGACCTCATCATTTTATCAAACTATATTATGCTACGTTGGATTAAGACATGATTTTTATGAATAACTTGCGCATAGTAGCAATGCGAATGGCTCAGCAAGCTGCACATTAATTATCAAGCCAGCGATCCACATGGCACAATGGCACTCCGCTTAAGATGTCTTTATTGTCCAAGTATCTTCTTAGTTATTTTTTTTTCCATAGATCTATATTCATTTTGACAACGTTGTTTGGAATGATTGTCATGAATTAGAAATAGACAAAAGTGATTCCAAAAAGACTATACGACATTCCATCATCATTTTTGTTGACTTCTATAATTAACCGGTTCTATTTATTTACACTTTTTAAGTAGCATTTTCTGCATTTTTTGCCCAAAAAATTTGAGAAGTAGATAATTGTTTTTCATAATTTATAAAACCTACTTGTCAATAATTTATAAATTATGAAAAACAAATAACTCTACTTGTCAATAATTGTATACTTTTGAAGGCTTTGAAAATCAATTTGTGATAACTACAATACCAGGATAATAGATGTTACAAGTAAAAAAATCCAAACAGACCCAAGCATTTGTGATAACTAGAATCGGAATGAAAGGACAATTTGCGGTGGAACAGGATGAAAGGATGGATCAGGACTAGTACATAAGCGAGGGCAAAGGATGAAAGGGCCATTTGTGAAGGCAAAGGATGAAAGGACGGATACCTACTCTTGTTAGTCCATTAGGGCAGAGAAAAGGATGGAGAAAGGACATTGGTTATGGCGACTGGTCCTGCAAAGGAACAATAATGCAGAAAATCGTCCATTTTTATACCCGAGAAATTGACTGCTGTTAAGGTCTTTGGTTAACAAGCTCCGCGATGTGTACGTACCCATCTCCTCTTTCTTCAATGTGATTTGGATCTTTGCTAAGGTTCTAAATTGTTTGATCTCTAGTACTAAATCTCAGCCGTTGATAATCAAATGTTCCAACGAAAAGTTGTTTGTCTTTCTATCGTCAAAATCTGAAGATTCTCGACATGTCAAGAACCAAAATCTGACTTACTAGGGAAAGAAAAATACTGCTTAGGCAACCGAATGCCATAGCCTAAGGTGCTGCCATTATAAGATCACTCTCATTTCTGTCTGTCCTCATTGCCGACTGATGCTACAAATCTGGAATACGAAGCGGTCTTACTCTCCGGCATCACTGTAGTCAGATCAGACGAGTGATCAATTTGCGATGCAGTGTTGGCCTGAAGTTGCAGAATTGGAGGATTATGAGTTTCGGCAAACTCAGCATGAAATAAGGCTGCTCGGATCTTCACCATGAAAATCGAACACCGATTGGAGTTTGGATTTGGGGCTTTTTTTGGCATCAACAAAGGCCCTAAATTCGAAATGATCGAGCATTGCATTGTCAATTTTGGGGAATCTTTTAGCAGAAATGCAAGTGTTTTGCAGTCACGGCATCAAAGCTGCATTTTTACGCAGGTTAGAAGCTGCAAGGTCCAGGAAGAAGTTTTCTTTCAGGGTTACATAATTTTTTTTTTTTCCCGAAATACTTGACGATATTATTAAAAGATCCCGTAAAAGTTGGAGAGGATGGCCCACTCAAGGGGGAGGAAGAGTATTCGAACGTTGGGCCCAGAAGATAAATCGAAATTGGGCCGATGATAGTTGCGCTTCCTCAGTTAAAGCTTTGCACCTCCCACCTCACGTCTTCTTCAGCATTACGTCGACCCGAGCTCCGGCAAATTCTCTCTCCTCGACTGAAAACGTTTCAAATCTCCGAGCAGGGCCATGGCTTCCGTATGAAACGCCGACGAAGCTGGAACCTTCGTAGCAAAGCCATCCAGTAGAGCTCCCGTCTCGTCGTGAAGAATCTCCCAAATAGCTCCAACTGTTTTACCTCCAAAAAAATGCTCCGTCGACATTGATTTTCAAGATACGCAGCTTCGGCGGGTTCCGATTCTTTGCCGACTGAGTCTTTTCTATTTAAAGTTTCAAACTTTGGCGATTCCGTTTCCTGAAATTACTGAGCATTGGCCTCGCCAATTCAATTAGGAGTGCCGGAGGTTGGTGACAGCGGGGAAGCAGAACCAGGGGACAGGGCTTTGCTTTTCAGTGGAGGAGGGGCTGCGAGCAAGTCGAATTTGAAGATCGGCAGCTGCGAGAAGACGCTTTGACCCATTGGAGTTTCGATTTGGGTTCTATTTTTTTTTTTCGTCGACAATGCCATGAATTCGAAATGGTTCGGGCTCTGCCTTGTTAATTTGCGGGGGAAGTTCGAAGAGATGAGGCTTCCTAACTGTTGCACTGTTTCCACTGGTTGAGTTATAAATGGATTCTCCATTTCTTGTTGGAACGTAATAATTTTTCTTTTTTTTTTTTATTATCAATTTCTCTCCTGATGGCGACGATTGAAAGTGTGAGTGAGGTTGATTTTCAATGGGGTTTTTAGTTTTTACCTCCATAGCCGATGGCAACAACTCAAAATGTCATATTGTGGGGATGCTTCAATTAACATAATTCAGTTTCGCAAGCAATCAAGAGGTTTTGCAATCACGATAATGAGGCCTCACAATTGCTCGTACACTATCATGATGAACCGAAAAATCTAATGTTTTGTTGATGCTTATGTTCTGTTTCATGGACATCAAATTCTGTTTGTTGTCAATGTTAATGTAAATCCTGCTATGAGATTTAGTAATTGCTTTTGATGCTTGGTTGTACATTGCTTTGCGAAATGAAATTTTCTAATGATTTCATCTCTAAAAGTTCTATTCACAACAATGAAGTTATATAGATGTTGATGGCATGAAAGGAGAAATTGAAGCAGAAGATTCGATAGAGGGGAGAGAGAATGTGAATCTCGAGTCAGTAACAAATCTTGAAGAGAAGATTAGTGAGTGCATGTCTGTCAATATCAAAAACAGAGGAGAGGAGTCATCTACGTCGCTCGACGTTGTGTTGGGTAGATTGGAAGTTCTTTGTAGTTGAAAACAATGGTAGCTTCTTCCTTTGTTTTGATGTCGGCGTCTACTAACGAAACTTCGATCCTTCTACCATAAGTGTCGCTTTAGGCTGCTTGCAAGGCTTAATTCATCAAATTATCGTAAGTCAATCGATGAAACTTTCATGCTGGCGTCTTTAAAATGATAAATTTTCTACTTTCTGAGTTTACAGTCAAGATCAAACGATCTAGATGCTGTCCTGCACGTTAGCCAGTACATTTAAATCGGAGAACCCATTTTTTGAGGCGACGATGCAGCCAACTTATATTAAGAGAAGCATCGTAAGATCTTGGCTGTTAATTCACCACTACACTATCTCAAATTCAATTATGAATCCTAACTATATATCTTGCCTAATATTATTTTGGTCTAATGATGAACGGTAGGATCTTCATGAGATTATATTTTGGTCACTTTTATTTGGACTTGATCAGATTTATGAAAAGAAGATTATAGTGTGTGCATTTAAGTATGGACTCCTCTCATAAATAATTAAATAGAAAGGAAGAGGGATCGACCCTGCTCAATTAGATGGTAGAATTGAAAAATTAGCAATTTGAAATGAAACGAAAGAAAGCCTGAGTCACATGCTGCGTTTGTTAAGTTTTAAATTTTTTTATCTGTACATATTTGAGTTGACAGTTATCCACGTCTGAATTAGCAATTACAAAGCCATGAGCCTTCATCTTGTGTGCTTCTCTCGTGAACGCACGCAAGTATAGATGATTCTGGTCTTCATCATACATGGCAGTGTTCCTCATGGATTCATCAACTAAGACATTCTGGAAGACGAGCAAACTATGACTCATGTATCTGGACAGATTGTGGCCGGTGGAGCTCAGGTTCTATCGACATGCCCTGTTGGGCATCTTTTCTGCTCGCTGGTATCTATTTACAAGAGAAACGCGCTGCGAGTAAGAGACGTCTGCATGTTTGAGCTCATCCGTCGTGGTTTTTCCATGTTTAAAGCCTCGATTCACAGTGTTCAGTTCCAGAACTCATTTACACCGATGGAGATGCACACTAGAAGTTTTTGCCTCTTGATGTATGAAATGTGAAGTGCAACACAATTATGACATTCCTTCTCTATGGAGTATCTCTCATGTTTGATGCTTCTTGAGGTTTCAGATGCATCATGGTTCAGCTTCAACCTGCTCTTCAGGAAATAATTTGACATAGTTTGGTTGGGGATGAGGGTTGCTATTACCATGGAGCAATACTGAAATGATCCTGAACATCTCATCTATAGTTTGAAGAACAAAGGTAGACTTCAACTAAATGCCATCCCATCCTTGAGGTCATGTTTTGCTCCATCTCTAGTTGGAGGTAGTCTTTAAACTGCGCCTTTGATTGGTAAGTTGCAAATATAGAAATCATTCACATGTCAATTTACTCGTAAATATATGTGCATGATTTTATATTTATAATTTATCAATTCTATAAAACTGGCTGGAGGAAGGTTCCACCAACTAGAGACGGAGGATGTGGCCTGTGATCTTGTAAATGGACTCTACTCGACACACGTGCGATAATGGAGGCTAAATTTTGATTAAAAGATATCTTCATATGCCCTCTTTAATATGTATGGATGTCTGGACTCTTTTCGTTTGTAGTACAGAATTTGTGCCTCAAAAAATGAGGCGAACCACATTCACCATGTTCTCAGCCTAGTCCAAGCTGCACATCACAAGATCTAGAAGGTGTGACTTATCTTTTCGTAAGTCATGTATCTTCGTTAGTTTCTTTTGGAGTACTAGAGGAACTTTTTAATAAGCTTGTGTATGTTGACTGATAGCATAATGATTTCGGTAATGCTTATTGTGATTTAAGTTGTTACAGCTTCTAAGGTGAAGCCAAGCAAATTTTTCATTTGGTCAACTTATCTAAATCTTGATTTCCATCACTGTATTAGTTTCCATTCTGTGTTAAATCTTTATGGTGAGTACATCAACTAACGAAAAGTTCAAACTGGCATCATCTAAACATTTCATTTTTTTGAAGAACAGAAGAGATCGGACGGTCTAGATTCAAAGCTAGCCACTCTGAGCAGGTTTTTGGTGGTCCTATGAGATCGTGGCCTCTCCCTAGTTTTGAACTGGCCAGTGAATTTGACTCGGAGTATCCTTTTTTCATGGTGGTGATTTGGCCATCTTATATCAAACAAGATATAGCAGTAGGATTTCCTAAGCTGATTGGATTTCTGTACGAAACTATCATTTACCTTGCATCTGTTCGTGCCTATTTGTTTACATAGGCAAAGATCCTCTCTACCCTCATGCTAGTTCTAAGAGCAGAGATTTGACATTTTGACTTTGCCTGTCAAAGACTGTTGATTAGAGTTACTAAAACTACCATATCAATCTACATTTTGCTCGCTTGCTTGAATAAGGGGATGCTTCCCCAGTCTTTCTTTACCAAGCACGGGTTGTTCAAAAATGTGTGGGCAGGATGTTCCTCGTAGGTTCATGATGCAGCACATTCTGAAAATCAAGGAAATCGCTACTCTCAAGCATTCCAACAGATCATAGCCGGTGAAGCTTAGGAGCTATCCACGTGAGGCGATGCTCTCTTCTGGTTGGATCACATTTGGGAGAGGAACTTGCTTGAGTGTAGGAAATGTCACTGTGTTCGAGCTAATAGATAGGTATGATATTGTGTTCAAAGCCTACATTTTCAGCAGAGCAGGTAGAAACTTCATTTACGTTGTTTGAGTGAAACTTTAGGCTGGTTATGGCATGACATGAGTTCTATGCTAACGATCTTCATGGTCAATTAAAGAAACATTCACACCGATAAAGTCTCTTAAAGTTCTCATTTTAACTGCAGGCAAGAACAAACAGTCTCAGTGTGGAATGAACCATTCTGAGCCAGTATTTCGTGATCCTACTCCTTCATTGCCTCTCATTACTCCTGAGCCAAAGATTTTGTTTCAGTGCTTCACTTCTTCAAACCAGTGATACAACAGTCTCATTTTAAGAAAATCGTACAATCTCGAGCCTAATCCATCACTGCCATTTCTCAAGTTTGATTACAATCCCTATCTAATCTTGCCTTAATATTGTGTTTTCCCAAGTTGATTTGGTTTGTACAGGGAACCATATGACGTGCTAGTTTTCCTGAAGTGATTGTGGTGCATCTCCATGGTGGAGTAACGCGGAATCAAGAAAAAAAGAAGAAGAAACGGTAGTAAAGACTGTAATGAGGTCCGGACTATTCATTCACTTGCATATCCTTGACAAGGTGCTCCATCACCATCTGAGTGAAAGGATGGACAGTCACTTGAATTGAGTACTAACCTAAAATGGCAATTAATGGCTATAATTTGTTTGAAAATGCCTTTTTACATTGCGGGTTAAGATCGATGGCTTTCATGAGCCTCTTCAGACTGTTGACTAAAGCTGTCCTTGTGTGCTTTCTTCCCAAGAGTGCATGCTTACATTATTGTCCTTCTTTCACCATACATTGGTTGTTCAAACATCTGCCCATGCGCAGCATGTTCCCGATCAATTCACCAGGCAACATATTATAGAAAACAAGGAAAGGGGAACTCTTAGTCGTGGTTGGTGAAGCTCTCAAGATATACGCAGGAAATCCGAGTGTTTTTCTCTGCTGGTTGGCCTGCATTTGCAAGAGAAACTCATTTGTGTGTAGGAAATGCCTGCGTTTTTGAGCTCATTGATAGGGAAGATGCATTCAAAGTCTACATCTTCACTAATGGTGATAAGGACCCAATTCACATCGATTGAGGTGATCATGGGACATGTTACTCTGGGCAGTTCATAGAACTGATATGAATCCAGGAGACGTAATTTCGATTTTGTATTTCCATTATGGCGAGAATCCCTCAGATTTGGTGCTTCTCTGAGGATTCCGGGTGCTCAACTGACCTAAAAGGTTCTTTTGTATTTTCTTAACATCTTAAAGTTATGTCTTGGACATCAAAGCTTTTTGTAAGAAAGTAACGCTTCAAGAGAGCAGTTCATTTGTTAGCTTTTTGCATTCCTTGCCTTTTAGCCTATCAACAATATATTTATACCGTTTTATGGTTAAATAATATAAAATATCAACATTTAGAGATAGTTGCATGGGCAAGTGCTCAGTTGTACATGACAAATTCCTATACAAGGTTATGTCTCTAATTCAAAATAATCCCAAATTGAAGGCGAGGCCTACTACTTTATTGAAGAAGCCTTCTTCAAATATACATGAATGTACCGGTTAACGTGCATTCAAGTTTTTTTGTCTTCGACCAAAAAAAAAAGGTCTATGGGTCAAAATTCAGAAATCAATGCTGAGAATTTAAGAATTGGTTTTTAAGTGTTAACAATCTTAAATGCTAATATAGAAAGGAGAAGATGTTTGACAATCACTAAATATCTATAATTTCTTTCCAAACAAAGAATCGCAAAAATAATGGGTAGGTCATAATCATATAGTTGGTAAAATTCTAATTACCATCAATGATATATTCTACTTAATTAACTAAGGAACCCTTTTTAATGAGTTAATTGAATATTTTAAGACAACTCTAATTAGTGTTTTCTAACAAGCTTAATTTCATTAAGTGCCGAATTTTTACCACCGGGCTATTGCAAGTGAAAAGTTTTTGACATAACGTGTTGTTTAATTTATTTTTTAAATCACTATGAGGGCACGCGGCTTCTTAAGGAAGGTTTTGTGTTGATTGTTTACTGGTTTCAGTACTGGGCCGGGCCGTAGTGGGCCCAAGCTGAAATGGCCCGTCTACCGTCCCTACTTTCCTGGTTATGTCCTTTAGAAGTCTGGATATGATCTGACAAGAACTCCTATGTACTTGAATCTACTCCTTTGTTATCTTAGCTATTTATGCTTAAGCATTTTAAGAAAATAGTTTTATAATAGTTCTTCCGCTAAGTTGAACAGTACAAATAGACTTAATCGCCGGAACTCATTCATGAAATATATACTAATTCAACATAAACTTGCAAACACTACACATGCAAATCTAAATCATTGATTGAATTGTAAAAATTTTATACCCCTCGGGACTCGCCCCCACAAATTCCAAATAATTTTAGTTATTATCGGCACCACATAAAAACTTACTTGGTGCTTCGTCAATCTCAACCATCATAAAATAAATTTGAAAAAGTCATGTTGAATTTTGGTCACAATTCAATTTAGTTCATCGTTACGAATGACTTAATTTCACTCCTTTTTTTTTTATAGATTTTTATGACAGCAATAGAGCGATCCCAACTTCATATTGTCAGATTGTTACTGATATAACTATAAAAAGCTATTTTTCAGGAAATTTAGACCAAGTTTCACTTCCTTCCGGGGGCACGCTGTCAAGCGTCTTTGCCTTGGTCCCCAAACAGTCCATCTTTGTCCTGAACCAATTGAGATGAAGTAAACCGTGCCATGGTTCAAGTTTCCACAACATCCTTTGAACATTACTATTCTGCAGTTTGGTTTGACTATGATGAGTTATCGTCATGGACTCGTAGCTTTTTTTTTTTTTTTTTTTATGATAGAGAATCAATTCCAAAAAGTCTATTAAGAAAATGTGGAAAGCATTTCTCAAGCTCGGTTTTTCTCTCAATGTTCAAGGCAGTTCAATCTGGAATATAGAATTGGAAATGCGTAATAATGACAGTATTCCGCTGTTGAAAGGGTGGTAGGAATTCACGGAGCCTTACTCCATTGATCATATTCACCTCATAGTTTTTTAATATAAAGGGGACTGCTTTTTTCACCTAATATTATTAAATCAAAGTGCTTCGAAGATATTATGATGACGTACAATTGTAAAAAAATGCAATCACTAATTAAACTAACCAAGCAATTCTATTAAATTGTGTACATTCCAAAGGACACTCAATATGTGCATGAAGTCAATTGAACATCGGCATGGTGCCAATGTTTTATTAAATGAGATTAGGCTAGACTGATTTGGAATTGCGAAATTACCGCACCACATCATTCAATTTTCACTCCCCTGCAAGGGTATTTTAGTATATTAAAAAAAAATAGCTATATGGACTAGTCGCATGATGATATAAGAGAACGAAATTGAGATATGAGGAACAGAAAAGTGTGTAACAATTAATAGAGAGGAGAGGAGAGTAAAGAAAGTTCCGCTCATGGATCAAGTTACGCCTAGTTGTGATAAGATCACATGCATGCTGACAACAGACTATGGCATGTCTCGATAATGCATTAGGCCCCGTCCTGGTCATGAATCACAAGCTCTGTCTAGTTGTGGCTTGATTCATTCTCTCCCTTTTTCAATTGCGTGAAACTTATCCCTTTTCTTTGTTAATCTCAGCATCCCCACCTTCGACAAATGTCTTGACTCAAACTTTTGCTTAAGGTGATCCAAGGAGTCGTGCCTGAGTCCATGCCATTACGGTTGGAAGGAGGCAGGGGCCAAGCTTCAAAAGGGCTTTCAGACTTAACCTTCAAAATCGAAATGGGCCAAGGCTTTGCATGTATGCTAGGAGGGTCTTATTGAGAACCACATTAATACGTACCATGAGGACTTGAAATACTTGCATGAAATTTTTCAGTTAGGTCGATCTGGTCAACAAAATTCTGTGATTTTATCTATAAAAAAATTCCACAATTCCTAAATATGGAAGAATGATGTTAAAGAATGAGAACATGAGAATAACATTTTTTTTTATTAGAAATTAGCCGTAAACTTTTCAAATAGTCATAAATGTGTGTGTGTGTGTGTATTTTGGAGACATTCTAACTAACCATTGTGGTTGAGGCTTATTCTCAACGATTGGTCAACATTAATGGGAAATAAAGGTTTGAGTTAGTCCGAGTCTAATATGTTAATTTGTAGAAGATTATCAGAAATTGCTTTGTATATGTATGTAAATGTATCACATGGCAATTTTATATTTCACTCAGTGTTTTCTTAATTTCTAATTTGGAATTTTATGTTATCCTGAAATTTAAAGTCAATAAAGGGGGAAGTTTCCAATTGATTATTGCCTTAGAAAAAGAAATGGAACAATTTCTAATTTATGACATTAGTTAAATCTCTGTATGATAAAAAGGAACACTTACCGACAGTGGAATCAAAAGGTTGGGCCTGCAAAAAAGCATTCGAGTGAATAGAAAGATATGGACTTGATAAATACTTCTTCCTTACACAACTCAATGCATAAAGGTAAAACATTTAGACCTCTTAGTCTATACTTTCGTTTTATATGGCATTTTTATTAAAGTTATTATTTTCAAAATAGCAGCCATGCATTATTACAAAAGTCCAAGGATTGAATCATTCATGCAAAAATAGGGCCCACGTGTACTCTTTTGTCGGATAAAGCTCTGTCACCGGAAAAAAAAAAAGCTATGCACGGCCAAAAAAAGGCAATAATTGAGTAGACATTTGATAGTGGGGTGTCCCATCCATCACCTTCTGGGAGTCAACTTTTAATAAAGACGCTTTATAAAAAAGCTAAAAAGTTGAAAGCGTTGATAATTCCTAAATATCTTAGCATAAGGAGCATTGCACACAAAATTTTTTCGCTACAATGTGGAAATAAACCAATAGATTAATGATAAGCCAAGTTGGTTATTGTTGGGAAAAATGGGGTTTGTAGGCAATTTTCATTTTTGCAATTGAAATCGCTTCTGTTTTGTTTTGTCCCTCTTTTCCGGTGAATTTATTTTGGCATACTTATGTAATAGTCTTGTTTCACATAGGTCATGTCGCTTGTTGGCAGGGGCGTAGGGGCTTGCTTCTATTCACTACTGTATACCATCAACCCTTTTGTTTAAGTCGAACATTTGAGCTAAAGATTTGGTGATTTGCGGCTTTAGCTGTTCAACCAACCACCGAGGCCATTTATCTAAGAACAACCAACGTTGTTTCATGTAATTTTAATTCACGTCACACCATCACCATTACATGTAAGATATGATTGAATTGTCATGCGAGACAAATTAAACAAAACATAATTGAGAGAACTTGATTACACGTTTCCTCAACTGTTAGAACAAAATTTATTCAATTAAAAAGGTTAGGGCTTCATTACATTCTATATAATAGGTTTTAGACTAATTGTGCAATTTTCCAGCAATAGTTAAACTGTCACGCCCCGAACCCCAAGACACGTGAACAACCCGCCATGGTCATGGAAATGCGACATTCCCAGGTAGTGTCGCCGACCCCAATTTCATTTATTTAAGTTATCATGCGCATACGGAACGTGCTAAGAAATCCCCTGACAAAACATACAGGATAGGACAGCAGGAAAAATAAATTCAAAGACAAACACACTTTCACACATCATCATCAATCCAGAGTTTACATACACCAACAGGATCCAGAGACTATATGCACCAAAAAGGGTCAGAGTTTGTGCAATCAAAAAAGGTCAGGAGCACTCTCTATCGTCTGGTCCATCTCCGTCGGCGTGCCATTCATCTTCGAGGTATCGCCATCTACGGTCCTGTAATATTTTTCCCCAAACCGGGATGAGACTTTGTCTCAGCAAGTTCACCCCTCCTAAACCCCTATTAGAAAGCAAATACACCCCAAAATGGTCTAGCCACACAGTACAGAAGACTTACCTCGCCTTCTCGCCTTCCTGCAGGTTAGTATAATTCATATCACTCAAGCACCAGTAATGATAAAAATGTAAGCCATCAGAACACAATCAATTTCACTTAATTTCACAATCACAGCAAGCGTTCCATGACATCATTATCCACTGCCACACAAGGGCACAGCCTACACGTAGGTCGGCTATCTACTAGCATTACGGCATTTCTAGATGAGTAAAGGTCCAGTCGGTCTCGCCATTACTGCGACCAAGCCACGTCGTTCTATCGACAGCATTTCTAGAAAAGTAAAGGTCCAGTCGGTCTCGCCACTACTGCCACCAAGCCACGTCGTTCTCCATCGACGCATTTCTAGAAAAGTAAAGGTCCAATCGGGTCTCGCCACTACTGCGACCAAGCCACGCGTTCCATCGACAGCATTTCTGGAAAAGTAAGGGTCCAGTCGGTCTCGCCACTCGCAACCAAGTCACGTCGTTCTATCGACAGCATTTCTAGAAAAGTAAGGGTCCAAATCGGTCTCGCCACTATCGCGACCAAGCCACGTCCGTTCTATCGACAGCATTTCTAGAAAAGTAAGGGTCCAACATCGGTCGCCACTATCATGACCAAGCCACGTTGTTCTATCGACAAAGATTTCTAGAAAAGTAAAGGTCCAAATCGGTCTCGCCACTACGCAATTAAGCCTTTCAACCAGCACACGACAATTCAAAATCGACTCTTGTACACTTTATGTGTCACTCACATACTCCAATTTCAATATTAACCCTTCAAATTTCGATTTCGGTGCCAAACCCAATACGTGAGAATTTTTGAATAAAATTCATATTTTTCACAATCAACATTCAATTTGCAATATTTACTCATCAAATTCAAATTCTAAATACACAGCAACGATCGGCGTGAAATTCTAAGCAAATAGGGTCAAAAGTAAATTTTCGAGTTTTTTTTTATTTTTTTTATTTTTTTTATTTTCGGGTTTTAATATAATATTATATTTTCCAGAATTTTCGAAGCAATTAAATAATTCAAAACTAAAATCCTATTATGTCCCATCAAGGTTTAACATTAAATAACTCCTTTTAACCTTAATTAAACACACTTTAATATAAACCTATCACTTAATCAAACCTATAATTAAATATACTAATCTATCCACCTAAACTTACTTAATTTAAACTAAACACACTTAGAGCATCATTAACATTCTAATCAAGGTTTAGTGAGGTAAACTCACTTGATTAACTCGCCGCTTAGACCAAAACGACGAGGGCGACGCCGGGATCAACTTTTCCAAAGGCGAGCCTAGCTTCCGGGGCCGGGAAGGTGGTCAAAACGGGCCTTGAGTGGGCTGCGAGACTCACAAAACCAGCTGCTGGTCGCGGCGG
Source organism: Eucalyptus polyanthemos subsp. polyanthemos (assembly GCA_017140185.1). Classification (NCBI taxonomy): domain Eukaryota; kingdom Viridiplantae; phylum Streptophyta; class Magnoliopsida; order Myrtales; family Myrtaceae; genus Eucalyptus; species Eucalyptus polyanthemos. The sequence goes on along the minus strand of CM029463.1, from coordinate 15,814,971 downwards.
AGGAGGGCCCAAAACGGCGACCGGTTGGCCCGAAACCGGCGGGGAAGGGCGACGGTAGTTCAGGCGGTGACTCCGACGGCCTCCGGTGGTGGCTGGCGACGACGAGCAGCTCGGGACGATGGCTAAGTTGGCTGGCGCGGCGAGGGAGAACGGGGCGGAGCGGCGAGGCGCGCGCGCGGTCGTGCGAGACGGCGACGACGGCGGCGCACGGCGGCGGCGAACGACGGAGGAGCGGCGACCGAGTGCGGACGGGCGACGCGGCTGCTGGTCCGAACGGCGAGCTCCCCCGCCTTCGCTGGTTTCTCTCTCCCCTCCCTCTCTCTCTCCTTCCCAAGGTTGAAGATGATGTTGATTGGTCCTCTTTTCAAGAGCCAATCCCCACCGTCCACTTGTCAAGATCTCCACCCTTGGCCTCAACCACCATGACATCATCCCATGTCATCTTCCACTAATTCAAAATCCTCCACAACATTTTCCAATGGGTGCACTTTCATTTTCCGCTGGGATCCGATTTTTTTTTGTACATCTAATTCCTTCAATTTTTCTTTCAATCCTCTCCTAATCGAATCCGATTAAAATCCACAAAATTATCTCATGATCCTAATAAGACGTGTGACATAACCGAACTTCCAACTTCTAAATTCAATCTCAATTTTTTTTTTTTCGGTTGAATTCAATTTAATGCGATTTCGGCTATGCACAGATGAATTGCCCGCCTTAATTGACCGAAAATAAATTGAGAAAAATCGGGATGTCACATAAACTCCAGCAGCCCGTACTTGGATGAAAATAGAAGATTCTTGCGTATGTCTACTTATTAATCACAACGAAATCTTAAATCTCGTATATTTCTTAATTACACGGGTAAAATGATAATTTGTGCTTGTCAATTTTGATCCTCTAATTTTATGTCCCCCTTTCAATGTGAAACTCTATTTCCACGTGTTAAAAACGCCACTCTATTATAATAATTAGATAGAGTGGTATTAGGGAAATATTTAAGTTAAACATGCATCATTTGGGTCTCAAGTGAAAATGATATAATATAAAGTGAGATCATTTGGGCTCATGAGGACTGGATTCATGCAATTGAAAAACCGTTTTGTTTCTTCAAAATTTCGTTCTAAAAGGCAAAAAGGAACATCATTCACTCATGCGTGATGGGGTTTCCTAAGTCATGGTTATGGTCAAGGTGAAGCTGATCTTTTCTATTCTTCTTACTTTTACAACCATATGGGTCAAAATAACTCATCTTTGTCGAGTACGCCTACTTTTTGAATTGGAATGTATTCTCAGTCCAGAGTTTAGAGTACACTTGCGTCTAGCCAAGCACCAATCAAGGTAGAAGTTTATAATTTTTTACACACATATCATTTGAATATTATCAAGAAAGAGTTACATTACAACTAAGAGAAATAATTTATAAAAGTGGCTATAGCATCATTTTGTCAAGCATTTCCAAATGCACTATTCATAGCAGGATTCAATTAGCCAGCACATTTAAATTAGAGCGTCCAATTTTTTAAGTGGTGATGTAGCAATATTTTTTTAAGAGATTCATGGAAAGATCCCAAGCTTAATTCATCGGTGACATGTCTCCAAATTTGAAATATTGCCTCATATTTTAGTTTTTTTTACCTCAAGTTTTCACTTTGTTCACTTTACTTGAGATTATATTATCTACCCCATGTATGATCTAAGAGCACAAACTTTGATAGGTTAAGAATGATTATTTACAAATTATGCAAATTATTGTACGGTTCGGGGTGTTGATTATAACTCATGAAACTAGCAAATACTGTCAAGTGCCGTGAGTATACATACATCTTATGTCTTCTTTCATTCCGTATGTCTATAGCATGATATTTTATTCGTATTCATACGTTGCTAGTTGAAATATGTATGCTGGCAAACAATTCTCTTTGAATTGTTCAAGGCATATATTGAGTAAAATAATAATTTTGCACCTCCTATTAATTCCGACAGATCGTGGAGGACGAAGTGAAGGATTCCATCACATCTTGTCAAAAAAATAGAGGACTAAAATGCATTTGGCTTGTTCTCTGCCATGGCTAACGTTGTCTGCTCATGTAAGGGTCAATAATAAAAGAGCGACTAAAACAGGTCGAGAAGATACAATAATTTGAATAGATATTCGACAGTGGGAATCCCATCTATCTACCTACCTCTCGTGACCATCTTTAATAAAGGTACTTTTTGAAAAAGCTGAAGAGACCAAATGATGAAAGTACTCGTGGACAATCAATGTTTGTCCATTAGCTATGGAGGAAAGCATGGAGGCCAGAAATTCTCGATGGCCACTATTTAAGCAAAGGAACAATAATGCAGAAAGTCACTCACTTCTACACTAGGAAATCAATTGGTGTTTAGTTTAGTCCTAAACTAAGGTTAAGACGCCGAGCTCCATTCATATTTGGATAGCTTTTGGAAATATTTAGAATGTTTCCTCTGAAGATTAAATGACCAGAGATGATCTTGACAAATTCTAGAAGCTACTGAAAATGAGATGACTAAAGATGGCTGCATAAGGGAACCAAAAAGGCTAGATTTTAATTTGCTTCATTTTCTCTTGATGGCTTAGGAAACATCCTAAATATGTCTAACAGTTTGCATCAATCTCCTCTTACTCTCTTGTGGTTTGTGTCTTTATTAAAGTTCTAAATCGTAAGATCTCTACTATTGAATCTCACCCGTTGATAATCAAAAATTTCAGAAAAAGTTGCTATGTTTCATAACCAAAATTTAAACATCGTCATGTCAAGGACCAAAATCAAACGAAAATGTAATGCTCGGTTATAAAGACTCATCACATATTTCTCTTTATCACCCTCGAATAAAAATAACAAAGACATTATTGTAGCCCATTTATATAAATAAATCTGGAGTTTAACTCTTCAGTAAAGAGTCTTGCTGTTCTGAAAAGAAATCATAATACTGTCTTGCCATTAATTTTCACCAAAGAGGAAAAATATAAAGATGACTCCAAGTCACTGCTAATTAAAGTGGCATCTGGCACCATGGATCATGTTGTATTACTTCTCAACGTGTCTAGCTTCACCTATCCAGTGCCGAACTTTGACACTAAAAAAATTATGTGAGACATTAAAGTTGTCGACGAAAATAACATTGCACTTTTTATCTTGCAAAAAATCATGAATTGAAGTGGTCGACCTTATTATAGCTTAGAATCGCATCGGCTAGTTCTAGGGTTGACTTGAGAATTGGCCTATATCTTTTTTTCCATTTCATTTTTTATTTAATTGCTTTATCATATTCATTAATTGGATATAAGGATCTAAGTTAGCCTAGGTCTACTATGTTAATTGGTAGAACATTATAAAAAATTATTCACACACATATATACATATGGTCATTTTACATTTTATTGAGTGTTTTCTTAATTTTTAATTTTTAATTTGCTGGTATTCTAAAATTTAAAGTCAGTAGAGATAGATTTTTTCAATTGATTGTGGCATTAGAAAAAGAATATCAACCAATATATAATTTATGACATGAATGAAGTTTTCAAACGGTAATTAGGAAATTTACTAGCAAACTTAAGTAGGGAATGATTCGACAAATAAGGCTGCGTTTGTTTGTGTTTTTTTTTTTTTTTTTAAACACTTTTTTTCTGTTTTTTTGTTCCGGAACAAAAAAGAACAAACGCGTTTGGGTGCGTTTACGTTTTTGTTCCTGTTCCCAACAAAAAAAATAAAAACAAGAAACCAAATTTTGTGTTTCTTTGTTTCAAACACAAATGAGAAACACTTTTTTTTTTTTTTTCTCTTATTTTCTTGTTCTTTTTCTTTTGGCCGGTCGCCGCCTTGGCCATGGTCGGCGACCCCCGACGAGGGGCCGACGGCCTCGCCTAGCCACGGCGAGGCTCGCCGGCCCCCGGCGAGGCCAAAGCTCGCCGTCCCCCGGCGAGGCCGAGGCTCGCCGTAGCTGGGCGAGGGTCGGCCTCGCCATGGCTGGGCGAGCTCGCCGTCTGGCGGTGGCTCGGCGATGCCGAGGCTCGCCGGCCGCTGGGCGAGGTCGGCCTCGCCGGATCTGGGCGAGCTCGAGCTCGCCCAGCCATGGCAAGGCCGACCTCGCGCCGGCCTGGGCGAGCTCGATCTCGCCCAGATCGGGCGAGGCCGAGCTCGCCCAGTGGCCGGCGAGCCTCGACCTCGCCGAGCCACCGCCAGGCGACGCCGACCTGGCGGTGAATCGGCGAGGCCGAGGCTCGCCGGCCGCTGGGCGAGCTCAAGCTCGCCCAACCATGGCGAGGTCGACCTCGCGCCGGCCTGGGCGAGCTCGATCTCGCCCAGATCCGGCGAGGCCGACCTCGCCCAGCGGCCGGTGAGGCCGTGCCTTGCCCGCTGCTGGGCGAGCTTGGCCTCGCCGGATCAAGGCGAGGCCGACCCTCGCGGCCGTCGTCGGCCATGGCCGAGGCCGGCGACCACCAAAAGAAAAAAATAAAAAAGGAAAAAAGAAAAAAGAAAAAAAAGGAAAAATAAGAAAAAAATAGAAAAAATAAAAGAAATAAAAAAATTATCCAAATTTACCAAACATGTTTCGTTTATTTTTTATTCCCGGAACAAGTTTACCAAATGCGTTTTTTATTCAAAAATTGTTCCTGAATGTAAACACTTTTTTCTATTTCTGTTCCCTGAAATAATTTTTAAACAGAAACACAAACAAACGCGCCCTAATGTTCGGAGCTCTTAGCCTATATTTCGCTTTCCATCACATCCTCAAGAAAGTTATTATTTCTCAAAAAGCAGCCATGAATTATTATTACCAAAATCCAAAAATTGAGCCATTCATGCAAAAAATGGGGTCCACATGGATTCTCGTCTGAAAGAGTTCTATCATTGGAAAAAGGGGCCAATTCCATAAAAAAGCACGAACTTTAGTTTGGACAAATACCCGGCCGAACTTTATTTTGTCTCGAAAAAATGCACCAACTTTCACTCCTGTCCCAAATATGGCCTGCCGTTAACTCTCCTTCACGGTCATCCGTTAGGGTTGGTGCTCCGTTAGGGTTTCGGCCGACCAGATCCGCGGGTGGATCCGAAAACGTCTCCTGCCCCTCCCCTGCCTATCCTCCCTCCCTCCACACGAGAACGCCTCCTGAACCAGAAGAACATCAATGGCTGGATCACTGACGAACGAGAGGAGTCCGTCAATGGCCGCCGCCTCGTGATCTTCTCGTGGCCATCCTCCGTCCGTAGGAATTCCGGGGAGCGGATTCCGATCACCGATTTGCCCCCGCCCGATGGCGCGCGCCCGAAGATCCCGAAACCCTAGAACCCGGCTTCCTCTTCGAGTGGTACATCAACCCCACCTTCCCGCCCTTCTACGTCGCCGGAGGCTCCGGCGTCGCCCCGCCGCGGCCGCGGCTCGCCGGCTCGCGATTCCGATTCCGATTCCGATTCGGATCCGACGGTTCCGGCCGGCCCGTAGCGTTGAAGACGCCGTCGGGTCGGACCCGAGCCGCCGCCGGTGGTGGTGCGGAATCGGGCCGAGGATCGATTCGGATCGGCGGAATCGGTCTCGAATCCGCCCGACGCGCCGCGGCCGACGAGGCGGATCCGGCTGCGCTCGGATTGCGAGTGGTGAGCATCGATTCGGATTCGGATTCGGAGTATCTGGAATCCGAGAACGTGTGCTCGTTCGACTTGGAATCGCAGAGGAATCTGGCGGCGAAGCTCGAGTGGGAGGAGGTGAGCGAGCAGGCGCACGATCGGGACGAAGAAGAGGTGACGGTCTCGTCGGAGAATTTTACCGAGGAGTTAGAAGGGGTTGTTGCTTCCGCTAAAGGGAAGTCAGCTGGAAAAGGAAAAAAGAGAAGAGATTGCTGGTTTTGGCAGAGGGCGGAGGCGCAGATAAGAGGGAGGCGATGGAGCAGCTCCTTCGCGAAATCCTCTTCATCGCTTCACTTTGGGTTGGGGCGGAGGTCGGCTCCGTTAGGGTTTCGGCCGGCCAGATCCGCGGGCAGATCTGATTGTGAAGGAGAGTTAACGGCAGGCCAGATTTGGGACAGGAGTGAAAGTTGGTGCTTTTTTTCGAGACAAAATAAAGTTTGGGCCAGATTTGTCCCAAACCCTAAAGTTCGTGCTTTTTTATGGAATTGGCCCTTGGAAAAAGGCAATGCACGCTGCTCAGGCCATAAGATGCAATGATTTGACAAGACATCATTTAATAGAGTGTCCTCACTCTCTCTATCTATAATTGCCCTTTAGCATGTGGAGCATCACGCCCGAGATATTTTTGCTACAATGTGGAAATAAACCAATGATTGATGATAAAACAAGTTTCATTTTTGCTGTTGAAATGAAATTTGCTTCTGTTTTGTTGTGTGCCTCTTTCGTGGTGAGTTCGTTTTTGTTTACTTCTGTGGTAGTTTTTTGTTCTAAAAGCTTCGTGTTGCTTGCTGGTCTGGGTGTTGCGGCTTTGCTTCTATTCGCTACTTTTTGGCAGATTCAGTTCAGTCATGGATTCTTGATTTTGGACCTCGAGACTCTGCGTACCGTCGCACCCTTTTGTTTAAGTGGCACATTAGAACTAAAGATTTGGTGATTTAGGACTTTAGCTTAGCTGCTCGACCAAGCAAAGTTGCCATTTATATCAACAAAAAAAGCATTGTTCCTCAGCACGTCACATCTTCATCTTTGCTGTTGTTACATGTAGGATGATTACTTATTATTGGATCGACGCGTTAGATAAATTAAGTGAAACTTGTTCGGAAAGACTTTATTACAATTTTCCTCGAATGATTAAGACTAAATTGATTCGATTAAAAAATTTAAGACTCCATTACATTATGTATACTAAGTTTTAGACTGATTGTACAATTTTTCCAGCAATAGTAAAACTCCAGCGTCCTGTACTTTGATGAAAATAGAACATTCTTGTGTATGTCTCCCCATTAATCATGACAAAATCTTAATCTCATACATTTCTTGATTACATAAGTAAAATGATGATCCGCGCTTGTCAATTTTGATCATCTAATTTTTATGTCCTCCCCTTATCGCAAAACTTTATTTCCACACGTCAAAAAATCCACACTATTAAAATAATTAGATAGAGCGGTATAAGGGCAATATTTAAGTTCAACATGCATCATTTGGGTCTCAAGTGAAAAGGACTTAATACAAAGAGCGAGATCATTTCGGTTCATGAGGATTGGGTTCATGCAATTACAAAACCTTTTTGTTTTTTCAAAATCTGGTTCTGAAAAGCAACTAGGAGCTTCATTCGCTCAAGCTGATGGAGTTTCCTAAGCCATGGTTATGGTCAAAGGTGAGGCTCATCTTTTCTTTTCTTCTTATTTTTACAACCGTTTGAGTGGAAATAACTCATCTTTTTCAAGTACTCCTATTTTTTAAATTGTAATGCCTTCTTAGCCTGGAGTTTAGAGTACACTTGTGTCTAGCCAAGCACCAATCAAAGTAAAAGTTTATAAATTAATACGGACATATCATCTGAATATTATCAAGCAAGAGATATATAACAACTAAAAGAATTGGTTTATAAAAGTGATGTGAATAAGCAGGCAATCGCATCATTTAGTCAATCATCTCCAAATGCATTATTCTTAGCAGGATTCACTTAGCCAACACATTTGAATCAGAGCATTTATTTTTCAAAGTGGTGATGTAGCCATCTTTTTCTAGAGATTCATGGATAGACCCCAAGCTCAACATGCCAAATTTGAAAGTTTGCCTCGTATTTTAGTTTGCTTTTAGCGTGAGTTTTCATTTTGTTTGCTTTGATCCATTTTACACGTGGCTAAGACTTGAGATTACATTATGTATCCTGTATATGGTCTAAGAACACAAATTTTGATAGGTTAAGATTAATTACTTACATATTATGCACCCTATTGTATAGTTCGGGGTGCTGATTGTAACTTTCGAAACTAACAAATATTGCCAAGTGCCGTGAATAATTACGCGGGCAGATAGTTCCCTTTGGATTCTTCATGGTATATATTGAGGGAAATAATAATTTCGCAACTTTTATTTATTTTGAAAAGTCGTGGAGGGCCAAGTTAAGGATCCATAGCATCTTGTTAAAAAAAAATAAAAATAGATGACTAAATTGCCTGTACCTCCTTCTCTTCCATGCTTGACGTCGTCAACTCATATAAGGGTCAATAATAAGGGAGAGACTAAGACAGGTCCAGAAGATGCAATAGTTTGAATACATATTTGCTATCGGGGTGTCCCACTAATATTCCTCTCGAGTTCCGCTTTTAATAAAGATGCTTTTTGAAAAATCTAAAAAGACCTAAGGATGCAAGTACTCGTGGACAATCAATGTTTGTCCATTAGCGGTGGAGGAAAAAGGATGGAGACCAGAAATTGTCGGTGGTCACTGTTCAAGCAAAGGAATAATAATGCAGAGAACCATCCCTGCACTAAAGAAACCGACTGGTGCTTAGTTTAGGCCTCAACTAAGGTTAAGACGCTGAGCTCCATTTTCTGTATAAGAGATATTTAGATATTTTCTAGAGATATTTAGAATATTTTACTGAAAATAAAATGATTAAAGACGGTATTGACAAAATCAAGAAGTTATTGAAAATGAGATAACTGAATATGGCAGCATAAAGGAATAAAAGGCTGGGTCAAATTTGATTCATTTTCTCTTGATTGGTTAAAAAAAATCCTAAATATCTCTAATGATATGTAAACCAATCTCTCTTTCTTTCTCAGGGTCTGTGTCTTTGTTAAAGTTATCATTGGATCTCTACTATTGAATCTCATAATATTTCACAAAAAAGTTACTATGTTTCTTTCACCAAAATTTAAAGATCGTCATGTCAAGAACCAAAATCGAGCGTAAATGTAATGCTCAGTTATAAAGACTCATCACATATTTCTCTTTATCATCCTCGAATTAAAACAACGGAGACATTATTATAGCACATTTATTTAAATAAATTTGGAGTTTGACCCCCTCGCTAATAAGTCTTGCCGTTTTGAAAAGAAATAACGATACCGTCCCGCCATTAATATTACCCGGAGAGGAATTCTTTTCATAATAATGTCCTGCCATTAATATTCCCCGGAGAGGAATTGTGTGAAAATAACTTCAACTCGCCGCTAATGCAACTGGCATCTGACACCACGGACTATGTTGTATTACTTATTTGTGGGCCCATCTTCACTTTCCCCGTACCAAACTTTGGCTCGAAAAAAAATGATGCGAGAGATTAAAGCTGTGGGTGAACTTAAAATTGAATTTTTTTATCTTGCAAGAATGGTAGCTGTCAAAAAAAAAAAAATACCATATTATATTTCACTTGCATTTTTGTCCACATCTTATTAGGGGGTGATGTTTCACAATAGATATGTTTCAAAACAACAGCTTGGGACTTACCCTGTCGTTATCTTCTCAGTCATTTTTTTTCCCATTGATCTATATTCATTTTGATGACCTTGTTCAAAATTATTGTCATGAATTAGGAATATGTAAGAGGGATTCAGAAAAGACACCATACAACATTCCATCATCATTTTTTTTTTTTTTGACTTCCATAGTTAACTTGCTCTACTTGTTTAAACTTTTTGAGTACCACTTTTTGCGTTTTGCTTTTGCTCAAAAAATTGAAAATGATAATAATTAGGTTTTATAAATTATGAAAAACAAATAACTCTATTTGTAAATAATTGTATAGTTTTGAAGGCTTTGAAAATCAATTTGTGATAACTACAGTATTTGGATAATCGACGTTAGAGGTAAAAAACTCCAAACAGACCCAAGCATTTGTGATAATTAGAATCAGAATGAGAGGCCACGAAGCAACGTCAGTTGTTGCTCACAATCGTTCCCATATTTGTTTTGTCATGTGAGGAGTAGCAGTACCCAAGAAGCAAGAACAGAAAAAGTTTAATTTTCTTAGGAGTTTTTGATCCCGCAATTTTTACTTGAAGTTACATCTAATGTAATAATTAAAATTGACATTCTAATACAACAATTTGCTTAATTATAATGTTAATATTATATTTTAAATATGAGTTCATTGATCTGCGCATGGACCAGGTTTAAGATTAGTGCCTAATTAGCGTTTGTCCATTAATGGTGGTGGAAAGGATGACAGGATGGATCGGGACTAGTACATTGGCGGTTGAAACGGACGAAAGGACCATTTGCAGTGGCAAATGATGAAAGGATGGATACCTACCCAATGTCTGTCCACTAGGGTGGAGGAAAGGATGAGAGGTCCATAGCATGTACCAATCTCCTCTTTTTTCGTCGTGATTTGAAACTTTGTTAATGTTTTAAATTGATGGATGTATAGTACTAAATCCCAGCCGCTAATAATATGTCCCAGCAAAAAGTTGTGTTTCTACCACGAAAATCTGAAGATTCTCGACATGTCAAAAACCAAAATCTGACTTACTGGGAAAAGAAAAAATAATGCTTAGGCATTAAGACCCGTCCATGCATTTCTTTCCATCACTCTTTATTTAAAATGATACCCATCATTAGAGCTTCATTATTCCAATATATCTGGAGCTAGACCACTTATTAGTAAAAAGGCTTCAGTTCATAAGAAAAATCATTGTACTGTCCCGCCATTATTATACACTGCAAGTGCAGAGGAAGAGTGTAAAAAAGGACTTCACGTGACGGATGAGACAACTGCCATCCGAGACCAAAGGCCATGTTGTACTACACATCAGTGCATCCATCTTCACCTACCATTACCAAACCTTGACTATGATAAAATGATACAAGGATCAATTACCTTGGTAGTGAGGGAAGGGGAGAGAGATTAAAGCTGTCGGCAAAAATGAGATAATCTTTTTATCGCGCAAAAAGGTAACTGTCAAAGAAAATTGCCACATTCGTTTCACTTATATTTCTATCCGCATCTTCTTATTAGGGTTGATGTTCCAGAAAAAAATATGTCAAAGCCTTTATCCTTAACTTGAAATCAGGATATGAGCTTGTTGATCCTAGAACCAGCCTCAAGTCGCATCAATGAGTCCCAAGGTCGACCATAAACAGGCCTACCTTTTTTCTTCTATTTCAATTTTTATTAAATTGCTCTTTTTTTTTTTTTTTTATGACTCAGAGAACCCGTGCACCGTACCAACACGAACAGCCCAACATGCCCAGGGTAACGAGGGGTAAACCCTGGGGCAACGCTAGCGGATGACTCACCACCCCGACGTCGCACTTAAGATCATGTGCGGCAAGCGGGATTCGAACTCCTCTTCTCTGGCAAAGGATCATGGGAGCACTTATCGAACTAGGCCACCATAGGCGGTGGTAAAATTGCTCTTTCATATTCAATATTTTTGCAAAAGTTCTCAATTGAACACCATAAAAGACTTATTATTGAATATTGACAATATGATAAATATAAGTTAGCATTGTCATTTTAAAAAAATACATAATGCAAAATACACATTATTTTCAATAAAAATATACTTTTTTTTGGGTAAAAGGTAAGAATTACAATAAAAATATAGTTGTGTTTTAAAAATTTCATAATATATAATTAAGTCTTGAAACTTGTTAAATTGGTCTAATTAAGTATTTTTGTTTCCTAGGACAGCTGGCATCTGCATCAGCAATTTCCATGGACTGAATTGGTACTAATGTGAACATATTTATGATTAAATTAGTCCAATTAAATGGTTTATGATTGAATTGGTACCGATGTAATAGGTTTAAGATTTTTTTAGTATTTTTCTCCACTAAAAGGAGATCTCCCCATGATAGTAGTAATACTTTATTTGCTTATTTTACTAGGCTTACAGCAAGTTGAATATGAGTCTGGTGAAACCCACATAAATTCAGATGGAGTTGGCTTTGATTTTTTAATCTCATTTCGACCAGCTTTTAAAATTTTAAGATATGGAAACCTGTTGCACAAAAATTGAGTTCAAAAAAAGATTTGGGACACTTATCATCGTCATCTCTAGATAGAACTCCATGTCACGTGGGTCCAAGTTGTCTCTGCCTGTTTATTCTCTTTGTTAATTACATTTGTTATATGGATATTGACAAATTGTATACGAGCGGTGATTTAAAGACGAATCATCTTATCAATTATATTTTGATTGAATGTGTCGTATACATTTGAAAGTGTGATCGCCTCCATGTTGATTCCCACAACACCCCACATACAAACATTGATGAAAATATTGTTATTATGACAAACACCAAAGATGCTACTCATCACGTGCTTGTGTGGGTGTAATCTGTACTTGTCCGTTTGTTCTCTTAATTACATTTTCTTATATTGGTAAAGACAGACTGTAGAAAGTACTAATCAGACAAGTGATAATTTAAGGCGAATCATTTTCTTACTTTAATAGCTTGTAATAATTTGGTCTCGATCGCATCTGCATGGAATGTCATTAGAACCAAGAGAGATCGGGTGGAGTGGGCTTCTTTGATTTGGGATATTGATATAGTCCCGTGCCATCAGTTTATTCTATGGCTTATATCTAGAAACCGTCTTCCCACTCAGGTGAGGTTGTTAAATCAAGGTCGAATTGATTTTAATCTATGTGCTTTTTGTAGTGAAGAACCGGACTCAATCGAACACCTATTCTTCCGGTGTCGCATCTCCGCCTCCTTGGCCTTTTTTTGGGTGGCCAGATGTAACTTGCCATGGAGGAATAGATGTTGGAGTGAGGCGCTCACTTGGGCCAGGAAATTCCTCATGGGGAAGGATTTTTACCACATGACAGTTCGATTCTCCTTCGGTGCGTTGTGCCATCTCATTTGGAAGAAGAGGAATGCGATTATCTTCGGGGGCGAATCCTTGGTAGTCCCTGCCCTTAAAAATCACCTAATCAAGGTGGTTAAGGACAAAGCACTTACATTCACGGAAGTTCTTCCTTCTCCGAGGAACAGAAGACTGCAAAGGGGGTGGGGATTCCACCCAATGATCTTTTCATCTGTAGCTATTCCTCTTTAGGGTGCTGGTGTTTCGGTCTGCTCTTGTTCTTGTAGTTACAGGTGCCTTCCTCCTCCGTTCTCCACTTTCAGCTTTGAGGGCTTGAGGGATGGGGACGCTACAGGTTCCTGTTGTTACGGCTTGTTTGTCCGTTTCATAGCTTTTGTATTCTTGCTGGCGCCCTCGGGCTTTTATCGAATCCCCGTCACTCTTGCTCCTTTGTTAAGAGTGCTTGTTTGGATCCGATCTTTTGTACATTTGTCCTCCTCATTAATATTATTACCTTTACCAAAAAAAAAAATTTGGTCTTGATTTTTATGGGCCACTTGATGGAACTGCAATTAAAAATTTATAATGAAAAGAAATCACTCTATGATTGAGAAGTAATCATTCTTTTGTTTTTATCTTTGGACAATGACTTGGAGTAGTGTGCCACTGAGTTTCCAACTTCACAAGCAATTGACTGGTGCTTAGTTAAGGGTGAGATTACCAAGCAATATAATGCATACCCATCTCCTTTCTTTTTCATGGTTTCGGTCTTTATTAAGATTCTAAATCGTTTGATCGCTAGTTCTAAAGAGCTAGATGGTAATGATTTGAGGTCGTAGAAATCCAAATATAAATTTATCCTTTGGAAAGTGTTTGAGGATGAAAGGAATTGCTGGCTAACATCCTTTTCTAATATGTTATGCTAAATGTGTATTACTCTTGCAATTTATTGAATTATATTACAAATACTATACGGATGGAAAAGAATATTCACCAAGTGGACATCAACAGCTGGTGTGATCATGACATTTTAGGAGCTAGCAATTATAATTGAACTCTAGGCATACTGGAGATGCAGCAGCCCCAGGTCATGAAGGTGGTCCAGCAATAGCATCCGATCAAGGCCCTCTCAAACAAAAACAAAAATAAATAAGTAAATAAATAAACTTTTATTGTAAGGCTTGGGGCAACGCGTCTGTCGATTTGTGATGTCACGCGAGTATTCCCTGATTGGATTACTTGTCATAATCATCACATTAAATATAAACTGTCGTGTCAGGAAAATGAAAAAGAAATTGAAAATCTCTTCGTAGTGGCGATAAAACAAGAGATGGGCCATTTGCTGGTTTTGTCTCGTTTATTTTTGTCAATGTTGGATTGAGATAAAGACAACCTAGGAGTCTTAATTTAAATGGAAAACCGTTCTTCTTGGCACATTTGCCGAGTGTTACCGCAAGTTTTGATCGTGATTTTGGCTTCGGTGTTTTATTCAGATTGGCCATATCTAGGGACGGGTTGTTCTCTTCTGTAGGTTTGTCATCTTCTTGGCACTATGGATGAGGATGACTCATTTAAATAACAAGGTTAGGTAATGGCATCTCATTATTGTAATGAGTAATTCTTTGTCAATAGGAAGATATAAGGGTCCAAGTTAAGTCCAAGACTAACATGTCAATAAGTAGAATATTATCCAAAATAGCTATTGAATATTTATCAATGACACCCACTATATGATTTAAAATTATTCGATCTAGATACCATTTTGAAAATAAAATGTTAATCTTTTTCTTGTTCAACTAGCTTAATTATAGCATTATTTCTATAATTTTTTACGGGCTTCTTGATAGATGGATGTTCACGTTTGTGCCCCTAGGTTACCAAAAAAAAAAATTCCTACTTTATATAGTACTTTTTTTGCGTGCACTTCTTCATCATAAACTTTATTATCAACTCTACTGCAAAGAGAAAATCACTCATAACTTTCGTTAGTCACAGAAATTTCCTTGTTATAAATCAGTCATAACCTTTTCAAATGGTTGGAATAAATATAAGGATTTAGCAGTAATTTGACATTTTAATTAAAAAAACTATCTTAGAATTTGAGAAAAGGAGTGAGGAAACTGTGGTTGTACCCAGTGTTCCAGTTAAGCAAGCTGGCGAAAAAGATGCCAAGTTCATGGGATATAATTGTTGGAACGTTTTTCATGGCCTTTTGTTCTTGCATAAGCCGGAATGCACTCATTAGAGGAGCTGTATGTAACTGTGAGTGTTCTGTATAGGATACCATACCATATTATAAAGCCCCAAATCATTGTGGCTTTGTAATTTGTGAATTGTCCACTTCTAATGAGATTGGCACAGTGGCAATAGGCATCAAATGGACAACTTTTATCAAGATGATTGTCATGAAATAGGAATATGTAAGAGTGATTCTTAACGATTCCACACGACGTTCCCTCATTACTTTTTTGACTTCTCATTCTATTTGCTTACACTTGTATTAAGTACATTTTTTCTGCCTTTTGCTTTCCCTCAAAAAAATTAAAAATGAAAAAAAGTTAGGTTTGTAAATTATGAAAAACCATATGATTCTCCTTGCCAATAATTTGTATTAAGAAAGCTTTAAAACTCAATTATTGGTAACTGCAATTTTTGAAAAATAAATGCTAAAATTAAAGAATCCAAACAGATCCAAGCATCTTAAAAAAGGAGAAACTACAATCAAAATGAGAGACCATGAAAGAGTGTTTGTCGGGGCTCACCATCGATTCTAATATTAATTTTTTTCATGTAAAGAGTAGCGATATTCAATAAAGTAAACTAATTTAAAATGTTAATGAAGAATGGCAAAGGATTAACTTCTTTAGAAGTTCTAATCTAACTTTTATAATTGAAATTACTTTTAACCTAACAAGCATAATTGACATTCTAATCTAGTAATCAGCTTAATTGTAATGCTACTACTATGCTTTCAATGGGATTTCAAGGACCAACACAAAAAACGGATATAGGAGTCTCTGTACCTAATCAATGTTTGTCCATTAGCCAAATCAATTTTTGTCCGTTAGTAGGGGAGGAAGCGACGGCAACTTAGACTTTGGTCCACCTTGCTGTCATGATTGAGGCTACCGACAACGGTCTTTCTTTATTTTTCCTTTTGGCAAGTGGAAGACTTGGAGTCTCCTACCAAATATTTAGCTTCCAACGAAATTGATTGATGTTTAGTTAAAGTCTTAACTAAGGTTACGTTGCAAATAGAAAAATCGAGCAAGCACATTTTTTTAGCTAAATTCGCATATTGATCATGTCCACATTTTTAACCCACCAGTCAAAGGCATGATAATGATGGAAATAAATAACTCTTACTTAAAATAAACTAAGCCATTAGACGATGTCTCGATTAATGAAGAAATCCCATGAAATGTGAATATTGAATCATTCCAAAGCATGAGAAGACCATGTGACGTCACTAATTACTGCGTTAGATAATTTTACCCTTTGTCTCTCTACACTTTTCTCTAACCCATTACAAATGAAACAAGTAATGTGATATTCACATGCATTGTGGCACTCATCTTATATTCATGTGCATTCGCATGTCACAATCATTACAATATAGCAAAGATGCCATTGGCTCTATATAGAAAACATTGCAATGGAGTTCCATCCGCGTTGATTATGTGCCAATCAATCACCAAAAGAAGCAAACCCATACCATTTAACTAGAGACTTTTCTTGAAAAACTGTGCAAAATGCATAATACATTTGAAAAATTGTACAAAATGCATAATACACTTATTCTTTAAACTAAAAACTTTATACTTGCTTAACATATCTCTCTTGCAAATTGTTGGATAGTAATAACATGATAATTTCCTATTAACATTGTCATTTTCTTAAAGAGCGACAAATGATGCAATATAAACTTACTTTTACAATAAAAAGATATGGTTACTTAAACCAAGTAGTGTTGCTATCGGTTGGGGCACTTAAGGATTTCCAACTTTGAAACTAGAGATTGTGCATTTGAATCCCAAGATGTTTTATGGTTTCAAAGTCACCGACACATGCTAACATCATGAGATCAATTTATAAGGTTTGTAGGATATATTACGAGCATCTAGATAAATGGATCTCCACGTTTGTGCCCCTATATATAAAGGAATACATTTTCCGTATTTCTTTTAGATGCACTTATTCCTCATAAACTAGTTAGTTGTTATGCAAAAGGTCCTTATCAATTTAATTAGAAAGAGAACGTCCCTCATAACTTTAATTAGTCAAGCATTTTTCATTAGAAATTAGTCATAACCTTTTTAAATAGTCATAAACAATATACGGGATTTAGTGAATTATTTGACATTCTAATCTAACACATATGGCTGCCAAAAAATTAGACAACTTCAAATTTTCCTTAAAACTGAGTTTTTTTATTGATGATTTAGGGGCCTTCCTATCGAAAAATCTGTGAACCCAAGTCTAATACGTCAAAGAGTGGAGCTTTATCAAAAAGCTGCTAGGCAGTATAAATCAATCATATGACAACAGAATCGATGTTTGTCCTTTAGCGGTGGACGAAATGATGGAGACTTATCTAATGTTTGCCCATTAGCGTGGGTGGGCAGGTAAGGACGGAGACTAAACTATTGGTGATGGTGATTGATCAATAAAATAAAATACAGAATGTCATCCTTTGCTATCAATTGTTTACACTATTCTTGTCTCGATAAAGGTAGTCGACAACGGTCTTTATATATATTTTATTGGCTAGTGACTTCTTACACGAGTCTGCTACTAGGTTTTTAGCTTCTCAAGGAATAGATCGGCGGATGGTTAAGGCCTTAACTAAGGTTAGATTACTAAGCTCCACAGTTCATACCCATCTCCTCTTTCTTACTTATGATTTAGGTCTTTTTTAAGGCTCTATTCGATGGATCGCTCGTATTAAATCTCGGCTATTGATAAGCAGATTTACTAGCAAAAAGTTGCTGTGGACGTCCACTTTGTTTATTTTTATATCTGCCCAATAACAACTTGAGGCAGTTTTTTTTAGTCTTACACTTTTTAATTTTGTTATTTTAATATTAATTTTTTCGATAACTTTTTGATAAAATTTTTATCTAGTTTTGGAAAAAAATAGGTCAATGCGAAGATCGAGTTAGTGCTTATTGTACTATATAAAATTAAAAATTGCAGTAAAATAACTTGGTATTGTATATATTTTCATTTTTTTTTTATTTTTTCTTTAATTTTTCTTGTCTTCCCTTTTTCTCGCTACTGTTTGTCTTCTTCCTTGTCATCTTCAGCCGCCCTGCAAGATATTTGACCGCAAGCTGCCCCGCCATCACCATGACTGCATTCAAGCACGTAAATCGTGGAGCGAATCTCGTTATAAGAATTAGTTTGAGGAGCCAGAGGATACTCTCAACTGAGACTGACGGTTGGCGAGACCACCTCGCTCGATCTTGGCGTGCCGCTTGGCAAAAGTCTTGCAACCCCAAGTTCGTTGATGCATTCTCGCAAACACATTGAGCACAAAACGAACTCATCTTTCAAACAATGCGGTGGATGGGAATCAAGGTCCTGCTCCACAGTCGAATTGGGGAGTGAAGATCAAGAGAATTTGAAGGAGAGACACGGCCTCATTTGGCACGCATGGACGAGCTATGCCAGCTAAAGCATTACCTTACTATATGCGCTAATTCAGTGCTTCATCATCATCATTATCATTATCATCATCTGTCGATCACCGTCAACCTCCATTAATGGAAACACTCGAGCGACCTTAGATCTGCATTGCGCAACCACATGTAATGCGCACAACCTCAAGTGAGATGTCGCGCCTCAATCCCAGGAGGCGAGTTTCATTAATGGAGGTCAGTCACACAGTGAGGGCGAGAGAGAGAGAGAAACACAATGGCGGCTTCTATATGATCTTGACGGTGGTGGCTTCTGTATGTTGGAAATTATATCCAAAGAAAGCACACTGTTTGTTGAAATCAGAATATGAAAGTAGAGAAGACGATAACAGTTATATAATATTCTTCTTTTTATGTACACTTACAACTCTTAGAGAAGAAGAAAATAAGATATAACGTAAAATTGGAGGTGAGGTACGGATAACCGAATCTCCTTAAGGCGATTAGTTCCGCAATGGTATTCCACAGATTCACGAACTATGCCTCCCAATATACAACATCTCAAACTTGTTTAGATTAACACTATGCAAACAAGGGTGATTCATCAACCGCTCAATCAACCAAGACACTTAAAAATCAAAGAGTAGAAAAGTGCATCAGAACCTTTTTGGAATCGAGTCAAAAAAACCAAAAACCAACTCCCACATGAAGCTCTATGCTCATATCTATTTATAATAGAGAATTTTAATTCATGTACTAAAGAGATACATGAATTAAATAAACGCGTGTATCCACGAGATTCATGAATAAAGAGATACGTGAATCCAAGAGATTCATGTATCCAAAAAATACATGAATTCAAGAGATTCATGAACTCAATAAATACATGATTTGAAAGATACATAAATTTAGGAAATTCATGAATTCAATAGATACGTGAACATAAAACTATAGGAAATTCATGAATCCACAAAGAGATACGTGAAAAGAAAAAACGTATCTTAATTTATTGGCTTTCGTTGATTCATTAACCATAATTATAACCATAATTACAACAATCCCCCACATTAATGAATCAACAAAACATTTTTGACTCGAAGGAATCTGAGCATGCCTATTGAAATACACCGCATCAAGATAGGTAGCTTTCGCTTTGAACCTTCTTTAGTGAAAGCTTATCGGACTTACTTAACTATTCGATGGACTAAGCCTTGAATCGCCAGTTGTTTGTGTAAGCCTAGACAATAAACCTCACACGGAGTATTTCTAATTCAAGATTGGTTCTCGGTTATGTTCGTTCTTTCGGCCCTAAACCTCTCGTGATTCATGCGTGCTTTAGAAAATCTAGCCTTTAAAGATTTTCATAGAGTCGGCCAGCTCCACGCATATAGGTGCATTCCAATTAAAGATATCCTACCATATCTTACTTGGATGTTATATTCCAAGTTATAAGAATCATTAAACGCATAGCGTACCCTTAATAACGCTGTAGGAAAGCACTGTTGCATCATAGGAATGGGAGGCAGTGCTTACACTAGAGTTTTCAAAATTTGCGTTGTCCTATTGAACCTAGTCCATGGGATCTCCAATCGCATAGGTTAGGTTTCCACCTTGGAATCTCTTTATTGAGTTAAGGCTTTTAAACCCATTCCCCTCAATGCACAGTTTATCTACTCTTTTGACAAACCTTTGTCAGCGGATCCGCAATATTTCCCTTTGACTTTACAAAGTCTAAAGAAATGATTCAATTTGAGAGCAACTGCCTTACGGTATTATGTTTACGACGAATATGTCTAGACTTACCATTATAATTCACATTATGCACCCCCACACTTTTAGAAAATTGTAGGATAGCAACTTTTCATTCCATAACTCGTATGAAGTTTTACCTGTCTCTTTGTGGGGTATTTTATTAAGAATATGATTTGCAGTTAAAAATTGCCTCCCCACAAGTTTTGAGGTAAACCTGAACTCAAAAACATGGCATTAGCCATCTCCTTTAATGTCCTATTCAATCGTTTAGCAACTCCATTTTGTTGTTGAGTATAGGTGCAGTCGTCTGGAGAATTGTTCCAAAACTAGCACAAAACTCCTTGAAATTGATTGAACTATATTCTCCTCCTTTATTCTGAGGCGCCAAATGAGATCTTCATGGCTCATCTCCTTCCATTTGTGCTTCAAATAATTTTGAAGTCTGACCAGCCCGGAGGCAATTTCTCAATCATAGCCGCCACTTGGAATGATTCACTAAGTATCATTCCATTAGCAGAGATGTCGCTTAGATTAATTGTAATTCTTGGACCTAACTCATGACAGATTTAGAATCCACCATCTTGTAGTCCAAGAATTTGGCAACCATAAATTTCTTGGTGCCAGCGTCCTCAGTCTTGTATTTCTTCTCTAAGGACTCGCATAACTATTTAGCATATTAAATATTCCAATAAACGTTATATAGAGAATTCACTAAACAGTTAAGAATATAATTTCGGCATAAGAAGTCTCCATGCTTCCAAGCCTCCAACGCACCGAGCGTCGTGACATTTTGCTCATTTGGACTAATTATTGGGCACACTTCCGATAAATATTTTGTCAGTTTGAGCATGGTCAGATAGAAGAACTTCTTTTGCTGCCATTGTTTAAAGCCCACCCTAGTGAATTTCTCCAGTTTCTCATTAGCTGTAACTGGAAGCGTTGCCATTATAGTAGGCAAAGTTCGTTGAACTATCCCTCCAGAAACAGAGCCAAAAGCCATTTGGCTTGTACTATTCTGAAAAACAGTCCCGGGTATACCAGTCATATGACTTATACCCGCACCACCAAAATTGGTGTTAGCCCAACGGCCCGTAGCATTAGCCGCTACAAATTCAGACCCCGAGGGTTGAACATCTTCCATAGCAACGGTCGAATCGACCATAGGAACGTCTCCTGAAACATTATGGACATTGAATGGCACTTGCTTATTTTCAGCCATCTCAATAATCTGACAAGAACAACAAACAGTGAGTGATCTAATCGCCTTAAGATTGTTGGAAATTATATCCAAAGAAAGCACACTGTTTGTTGAAATTAGAACATGAAAGTAGAGAAGACGATAACAGTTATATAATATTCTTCTTTTTATGTACACTTACAACTCTTGGAGAAGAAGAAAATAAGATATAACGTAAAATTGGAGGTGAGGTATAGATAACCGAATCTCCTTAAGGCAATTAGTTCCTGCCAATGGTGCTCCACAGATTCACGAACTATGCCTCCCAAGATACAACATCTCGAACCTGTTTGGATTAGCACTATGCAAACAGGACTCAGTCGAACCGTTCAATTGAACCAGCACACCTAGAAAAATCAGAAGAGTAGAAAAGTGCATCAGAGCCTTTTTGGAATCGAGTCAGAGAAACCAAAAACCAACTCCCACATGAAGCTCTATGCTCATATCTATTTATAGAGAATTTTAATTCATATACTAAAGAGATACATGAATTAAATAAACGCGTGTATCCACGAGATTCATGAATAAAAAGATACGTGAATCCAAGAGATTCATGTATCCAAAGATACATGAATTCAAGAGATTCATGAACTCAATAAATACATGAACTGAAATATACATGAATCTAGGAAATTCATGAATTCAATAGATACGTGAATATAAAACTATAGGAAATTCATGAATCCAAAAAGAGATACGTGAACAGAAAAAACGTATCTTAATTTATTGGCTTTCATTAATCCATTAACCATAATTATAACCATAATTACAACATTTGTATAATCTTGATGGTGGTGGTCGAGTTGTTGAGGATGGCGGTGGCGGCAACGTCCTCTAAAAACAACAAAAGCTTGGGAGGGGATGAACAGCAGATCCAGAACATTTAAAATAAAGAAAAGATAATAGAAATAAGAGAAAATGAGTAAGAAAAATAAGAAAAATTAGCAAAATAATGTGGTTTTGAATAGAGTCGTATGCATTATATCACTAAGCATGCAACGTATGTTGGTCAGATTTTCAATTGCAATTGACTGGAAGGACTATAAAATAATTTTATGTAGAGATTTAGAATTAAATTAATAATATTAAAAACTTAAAAACTAAATTAGAGTTTGATCAAATGGATAATTTCTTCATCACAATTGAGTTAAGAAATTGGTTTACATCCAGTATCGTTAGCTCTAGACAAAACTAGATGTTACGTGTCCTTGCCCACTTGTTCTCTTTGCTAATAACATTTTGTAATATTAATGATAAAAAGCTGTATAAAGTACTTATAACATGGGCGAGGATTTAAGTCGGATCATTTTGGTACTTTGACAGCTGCTCTTTTGCGATTGTGGGCTTAGCTTTCGTTACTTTTACAATTTTCTTAATAACTATTCGATTTGTGCATTAGCGGTGGAGGCTCAGGCATTGGTGATAGTGACCGATGAACTAAAGAAATTATAAAATGCAGAAAATCATCCCCCGATTATTCATAAGTCCATCATCCTATTCTTGTTGGATTGGAATAAAGACAACCTACGAGTCTTTATTTAAATGGAAAACCATTCTTCTTGGCACATTTGCCTAATGTCACCGCGAGTTTTGGTCCTGATTTTGGTTTCGGTGTTTTATTCAGATAGGCCATATCTAGGGATGGTTTGTTCTCTTCTGTAGGTTTGTCATCTTTTTGGCACTATGGATGAGAATGACTCATTTAAATAGCAAGGTTAGGTAATCGCGTCTCATTATTGGAATGAGTAGTTCTTTGTCAATAGGAAGATATAGGGGTCCAAGTTAAGTCCAAGACTAACATGCCAATAAGTAGAATATTTTCCAAAATTGCCGTTGAATATCTAAATCAATGACACAGCCATCATACGTTTTAGAATTATTGGATACCATTTTGAAAAAAAGGGGTCAACCTTTTTCTTGTTCAACTAGCTTATTTATAGTATTATTTCTATATATTTTTATGGGCTTCTTGATAGACGGATGTTCACATTTGTGCCCTAGGTTACAAAAAAATGCTAACTTTATGTAGTAAATTTTTTGTGTGCACTTCTTCCTCATAAACTTTAAATCAACTTTATTGCGAAGAGAACGTTACTCATAACTTTCCTTAGTCACATAATTTTCTCTGTCAGAAATTTGTCATAACCCTTTTAAATGGTTAGAATAAATATAAGGATTTAGCAGTAATTTGACATTCTAATTAAACAACTATCGCAGAGTTTCAGAAAAGGAGTGAGGAAGCTGTGGCGGCACCCAGTGTTCCGGTTGAGCAAGCCGGCAAAGAAGACGCCAAGTTCATGAGATGTATGTAACTGTGAGTGTTATGTATGGGTTACCATACCATATTATAAAGCCTCAAATAATTGCGATGTTGTAATTTGTGAATTGTCCACTTCTAATGAGATTCACGTGGCATAGTGGCAATAGGCATAAGATGGACAACTTTTATCAAAATTGTCATGAAATAAAGAGTGATTCTAAAAGATTTCACACGACGTTCCATCATTATTTTTGTCTACTTCTCATTCTATTTGCTTACGCTTATATTAAGTACATTTTTTCTGCCTTTTGCTTTCCCTCGGAAAAATGAAAAATGAAAAAAAAAAAAAGAACTTAGGTTTGTAAATTATGAAAAACCATATAACTCTCCTTGCCAATAATTGTGTATTAAGAAAGTTTAAAAGATCAATCAGTGGTAGCTGCAATTTTTTAAAAATAAATGTTAAAAGTAAAAGAATCCAAACTGACCTAAGCATTTGAAAAAAGGGAGAAACTATAATCAGAATGAAAGACCACGAAATAGAGTTAGCCGTGGCTTGCAATGGTTTCCTATATTAATTTTTATCATTAAAATGTTAATAAAGGATGGCAAAAGATTACCTTCCTTAGAAGTTCTAATCTAACTATGATAATCGAAGTTAAGTCTAAGCTAACAATCATAATTGACATTCTAATTTTTAATTAGCTTAATTATAATGATACTTCTATGCTCTCAATGTGATTTCATGGACAGGCAAAAGGAACGGTCTTTCTTTAGCCATAATCAATGTTCGAACCTCACAAGTTACGTCTAACCTAACAATCATAATTAAAATTCTAGCATAACAAACATTGATTACGACCGGTACCTTATCAATGTTTGTCCATTAGCCATAATCAATGTTTCTCCATCAGTAGTGGAGGAAAAGATGGAGACTTAGGCATGGGTCCACATCGTTGTTTTGATCGAGACGACCGAGAATGGTCTTTCTTTAATTTTCTTGGCTGGTGAATGACTTGGAGCTCCTACCAAGTTTTCAGCTTCCAAAGATATTGACTGCTGTTTTAAGTCCTCAACTAACGTTAGGTTGCAAACAGAAAAATCAATATATGCATTTTATTTTTAGCTAAATTTGCACATTGATCATGTCCATATTTTTAACCCACCTGTCTAAGGGTTGATAACGATGAAAATAAATAAACTTCTACTTAAAATAAATCTCAAACGTTAAGTAAGCCATCAGATGTGTCAATTAATGAAGAAATCCAACGAGATGTGAAATTTGAATCATTCCTAAGCATGAGAAGACCATGTAACCTTACTAACAGTACGATAGTTTTGTCCTTGTCTCTTTGTGCTATTGATTAATTAATTATTTGTTCATTTAATTAATTAATTAATACTTTTTAATAAATTATATATATAATATATAAAAGCTTCATGCATGTGCACGAAGCACATGCATGAAACTTGGATGGTCAGCAACCGCTGACCATCATCCACGAATTCGTGCATGAACGGTCAAGCGATTGCACGACCATCATGCATGAGCAACCATGCATGAGCACATCATGCGTGTGTGAGCAACCATGCACGATTGTTCGTGCATGAGTGGGGACGATCAGCAACGGTTGCTGATCGTCCATCGGTCAGTAACCGTTGCTGATCGGTTTATAATTTTAGTTTAAAAGAGTTGTTTTTGTGACACTTAAAGGGGTTGGAAAAACAGAGAAAAGGTGGGCGTGCATTTTGTGTTTTAGAGAGAAAATGCTTTGCTGAAAACAGAGAGCAAATTGTGTGCGTGTTCTTGAGATCAAATTGTGTGCGTGTTCTTGTGTTTTTGAGACGCAAGAAAGAAGAACATTATCTCGTTCGGGCCGTGACTATTATACATCAAGGATACGACGTTTTGTTTCCACGTGATTGCTAGCACGATCGAAGTGGTGAATATCCGAAAGTTCTCTCTTCCGTTCGACGTTCGTTGTTGGTGTGTCTGAACTAGAGGTCCGACGCTTGTGGGACTCGAATTGTAGAACATCCGAACCGACTTATTTCAAAGCGCGCTTCGAGAGGTATTTCGTTTAACTCCCTTTTATGTTTAGATTTTTGATTAAAACGCACGAACAACGCCTAAGGAGAATCATGTGTAAAATATATCTTTGTTTCCGCTGCGTTTATTTCTGTTGATTTTTCTTATACATGATTCATGAAACCCCAACAAAGTGGTATCGAGCCAACCTTAGGCGTTTTCGTGCGTTTAATTGATTTATAGTTCAAATATATTTTTGCATTCTAATGGCCAATTTACTTTTGTTAAGAGAATTGGTTCTCTTGCTCTTATGTGGCCTATAGAAGTTGATTGATTTATGTGATAAATTTAATCAACTAAGCAAAAATTAGAACTAAATCAATTTTGAATCAAAAATCCATAACTTGTTATACTTGATGTTTATATTTTGCAAATGATATGCAGAATTTTATGCATGCCTTCCAGAGCTTTAAATTTTGAATTTATGGCTCGTAAGGAAGGGTGGTGATCATGGAAAAATCCCTAATTGTTGTGATTGTTGTATGGATGAATGTATGATGATTACAAGTATTCTTTTTGGGGATGTAATTATTAAATGGAGTCTGCGTCCTTCCTTTTATTTTACTGTAATTTTTCTTGATATGTAATTTTAGTATAGTTTAGTATTTCAATTATTGATGTAAATACTACAAGAGAGGAGGAGCCATTGGAGGAGCCATTAAACCGGTGTGCTCTCTAGGCCCGGTCTTTGAAGAGTTCAAAGATTGAAGAAAAAAGTGAAGAGCAGGTCCATATTAGTAAAACATTAAAATGGTTAAATAGGTCTCTTTGGCTCGAGACCCATTGAACCATAATTCCATGATCACCACATAGGATAGATGTTATGTGATATCTATTTATTTATTGTGTTTATGATATCGTGCATGTTAAACCGGTTAATGTGCAAAGTGAGACCGTTAATAACGACCCAAATCTCCTTACAAAGAATATTAAGTCGAAACGGGTTTCGGACTCGTGGCCTTCCATCGTCGTGGTTTGATCCAATATTATAGTGGTTAACTAACCGGTTATGGATACATAGGGGTTAATTACCATTTATAATATTGGACCACTCCATTATGCATATGATGCTGTGGGGTTGGAGCCAAATGATTTCTAATAACTGTCAGGTGAGGGAATCATTTGTGTTTTCAATACTTGCATGAGACGATGGGCTAGACTTAACTATGATCATGATGCCAATAATAACTGTTAGGTGAGGCTTTCATGGTCTAGAGGCCGAAGTTATGATTGGGACTCGCATATGATGCGTTGAACAAGCTGGTTCACTCACTAAGTTCATAGGACACCAATAACTGTTAGGTGAGGTGGACTTTGGACTAGTGGGACTCCAATCCCCACTAGTAATCTTTACCCAACAAAGATTACCGCTTCCCATCTTAAGGAGTATGGGATTCGAATATAAATTTAGTGGGAGGATCTATTTCATTTAAAGACCAAAATGAAATAGTTACTTTGAAAGATACAACGGCTAACAATTTATTTTCTGCAACAGATATATATTATTACTCTGAAAATGGTGACCACAAACCCACTCGCTTCTATACTTGACAAGAATTGTTTGACTGGACCCAATTTCACTGACTGGGTGAGGAATTTGAGAATTGTTCTCAATTCAGAAAAAATTGGGTATGTGCTTGATGAAAAGATGCCAACCTCCTTTCCTGAGGGTGGGACCCAAGAGGAGCGTGTCACTTATGATAAGTGGCGTGATGATGACTTAAAAGTTAGGTCATATATGCTTGCTTCTATGAATAATGAATTACAGAAGAAGTATGAATCTATGGAAGATGCTGGGTCGATCATTTTGCACTTAAAGGAATACTTTGATGAGAATGGTCGAACCTCTAGATATGAGATATCTAAGGCATTGTACCGTATGAGGATGGCTGAAGGATCATCTGTTAATGATCATGCTTTGAAAATGATCTGGCACATTGAAGAATTGGCTAGGCTGAATCTCGTTATGGATAATGAGTTAGCTGTGGATTTGATCCTCCAATCTTTACCCGATTCCTTCTCTGGTTTTGTCCAAAACTTCCACATGCATAAGATGGATAAAACTCTTGCGGAGTTACATAGCATGCTGGTAGTTTATGAGAAGGAAATGCATAACACGAGGCCAAATGTAGTGGCTATGGCTAAGGCTTCTTCTTCAAAGGGTAAGACCATTTTAAAGAAGAATAAATGGAAGAGGCCTGCCAAACCTGTTGTGCAACCAAAACCCATGATTGATAAAGGGAAATGTCATTACTGTGGTGTCAAAGGGCACTGGAGGAGGAACTGTAAGAGGTACCTCGCGAGCTTGAAGGTCAAGCCCAAGAACCGACCTTATGAAGGTATGGTGTCTATGCTTATTGAAACTAATCTTATGGTTAGTGCTGAATCCAGCTCATGGGTTCTAGATTCTGCTGCAACTTCACATATTTGTATGTCTTTGCAGAATCTGGAAATAAGCAGATGCTAGGGCGAAATGAGATTGTCCTGACGTTTGCCAATGGAGCAAGAGTTGCTGCATTAGCTATAGGGACTTTTCGTTTATGTTTGCCTTCTGGACATGTATTGGTTTTAAAGAACTGTTTGCATTATAAGAATGCTGTTAGGAACATCATCTCTATACCTCGTTTGGGTAAAGAGAATTATGAATTTTCTTTTGCTGATGATGTATGTTCTATTTATCATAATAGAATATGTGTTGGTTCTAGCTTATTAACCAACAATCTTTATACCATTACAATGTCCGGTAATGCGATTACCAATGTCAATAAGCAAAATAGAATTGATATAAATGCCATAACTAATAAACGCCCTAGAGACGGTCCAAATAAAAAGTATGTTTGGCATCTCCGATTAGGTCATATTGGAGAAGACAGAATTAACAAGTTGAGTAATGATGGATACATTGATCCTTCAAATTTTGAGTCATACTCGACTTGTGAGGCATGTCTTCTAGGAAAAATGACCAAAGCGCCTTTTGTGGGACAAAGTGCGCGAGCTGCTGACATATTAGGATTAATACATACAGATGTATGTGGACCAATTAATGAATCTGCTAGAGGTGGTTATAATTACTTCATTACCTTCACCGATGATCAGTCACGGTATGGTTATTTATACCTCATGAAGTATAAATCTGAATCCTTTGAAAAGTTCAAGGAATTCAAGGCTGAAGTTGAGAAACAAACAGGAAAATGTATTAAGGCTCTTCGATCGATCGAGGAGGTGAATACCTTAGTACTGAATTCCTGGACTTTCTTAAAGAGAATGGCATTTTATCACAATGGACACCTCCTGGAACTCCGAACATAATGGTGTATCTAACGAAGAAATCGTACTTTATTAGATATGGTACGATCTATGATGAGTTACACCGATTTGCCAATATCCCTTTGGGGATATGCCCTTGAGACAGCTGTATATATACTGAATAGAGTGCCGTCCAAATCTGTTCCAACTACGCCCTATGAGATATGGCATAGTAGGAAACCTAGTCTTAATCATATTAAGATTTGGGGTTGTCCAGCTTTTGTGAAAAAGCTGAAAATGGAAAAATTGGAGGCAAGATCTGAACAAGGTCGCTTCATTGGATATCCAAAGGAAACTCTTGGATATTATTTCTATTTTCATTCAAACCAAAGAATTTTGGTATGCAAGCACGCTTCTTTTTTGGAGAATCAGTTCATCCAAGAAAGTGGTGCTGGGCGGAAAATAGTCTTACAAGAAGAAAATAATGAAGTATCAAACAACCGAGTTCAGATACCAATCTCTGATTCAATGGGAGCTTCTGATACACAACCTCTTAGGAGAAGTGCGAGAATGTCTCGCCCACCTGCTCGTTATAGACACTCGGTTGATCATATTGAACCATTATTCATTGTGAATGATAGTGATCAACCCGGTGATCCTAAAACCTATGAGGAGGCGATGTTGGACATCGATTCTGGTAAATGGCTAGAAGCCATGAAATCCGAAATGGATTCAATGTATTCCAATGAGGTATGGACCTTGATTGACCTGCCTGATGGTATTGTACCAATTGGCTGTAAATGGATCTTCAAGAGGAAGATGAATGTTGAAGGTCAAATTGGAATTTACAAAGCACGGCTGGTGGCGAAAGGATATCGTCAAAAAGAAGGAATTGATTATGACGAAACTTTCTCACCTGTGGCCATGCTAAAATCCATTCGGATTATGTTGGCTATAGCTGCACACCTTGATTATGAGATATTCCAGATGGATGTCAAAACGGCTTTTCTAAATGGTTTTCTCGATGAGGACATCTATATGGAACAGCCACAGGGTTTTGAATCCAATAGTGAAAAACATAAGGTGTGTAAGCTTAAGAGATCCATTTATGGACTCAAACAAGCCTCCGAAGTTGGAACATCCGTTTTGATGAGGTAGTCAAATCGTTTGGCTTCATCAAAAATCCGGATGAACCTTGTGTATATAAGAAGATCGGTGGGAGTGCAATTGCATTTCTGGTTTTGTATGTCGATGATATACTTTTGATTGGAAATGATGTACCAATGATATCATCGATAAAACTATTCTTGTCACAGAAATTCTCCATGAAAGATTTAGGAGAGGCAACCTACATTTTAGGTATCAAGATCTATAGAGATAGATCAAGACGATTGATTGGCCTCTCACAATCTACGTACATAGACAAAGTGTTAACACGGTTTAACATGCAATGTTCCAAGAGAGGATTATTGCCTTTTAGGCAAGGGATCCGTCTTTCTAAGGAGATGTGTCCCAACACTCCCGAAGAAAGAGAGCGGATGGCAAAGATACCATATGCATCCGCTATTGGAAGCATAATGTATGCTATGCTATGTACTAGACCTGATATTGCGCATGCTGTAAGTATTACTAGCAGATATCAGTCTGATCCAGGAGAAGAGCACTGGATAGCAATCAAGAATATTCTTAAGTACTTGCGAAGGACTAAAGATTTATTCTTGATATATGGAGAAGGAGAATTTAAAGTTGTAGCTTATACCGATTCCGATTTTCAATCGGATCCTAATGATTATAAGTCTACGTCTGGGTTTGTCTTCACATTCAATGGTGGTGCGCTTAGTTGGAAAAGTTCCAAACAAAGCATAACCGCCGATTCCACCACCGAGGCGAGTATGTAGCTGCTTCGACAAGCAAAGGAAGCCGCTTGGATGAAGAAGTTTATTTCTGAACTTGGAGTCGTTCCTTCAATTGAGCAACCGATCACATTGTTTTGTGACAACAATGGGGCGATAGCTCAAGCTAAGGAACCAAGGTCTCACCAGAAGTCCAAGCATATTGAGAGACGCTTCCATCTCATCAGAGAAATTGTTGGGAGAGGTGATATCGCCTTGCAGAAAATTGCCTCAGCAGAAAAACGTGGCGATCCCTTCACTAAGGCCTTACCTCGTCTTCTTTTGAAAGACATATTGACAAAATGGGTTCGAGGTACCAAACAAGTTGGCTTTAGTGCAACTGGGAAATTGTTGGATGTATGCCCTAAAGCTACTATGTAATAGTTACATATTAGGGATTTCAGTTGTACTTTCATTATTATTATTTAATTAATGGCAATGACGTATTCATTCATTTGTCCAATTATTTTATATTGATGAATGATTCCATAAGATCAGTTGCAACTAGACCTATTCTTGAGACGTCAAGAATATATGTGACGGGTTCATAGTTAGACTGAATCTTTAAATTGTTCCCGGTCGATGGATTATTAAGTGGATATTAATAATCCTGTTGAGACCGGTGTGTTCTTAACTTCGCCATTAAGTATTGGATACTTAAGGGAATGATGAGTCACATGTCATTGGGTATTATGATGCCTGAGTTAGAACACAGGTGTTTGTATTAGACAAATTCACTGAACGTGACGCATATGGAACGATTAGCGACATGGAAGCTTTTAGCGTGGTCAATGTCTAATTGTTCATGCTTTGGTCTTGTGTAAATAATCCTTAGACCTGAGGCACAGTGTTAACTTGTGTATCGAACAACTATGGTTCACGGGTGCACATAATGCCGGGTCGTCGATCCGTCTTTATACTTGATGGTCATAGTTTGTTCATATACGAAGTTACACGTGTGCGCAATATGGAATCTGTCTCCTTGTTATATGCAAGGTATGATAATGATGTCCTATGCGATCTAATTGTGACACTGCATTGAAATCCTCGGCCGGGGTTGTAACCGAGAATAAATTGTTTATGTCTCGAATAAAATGCATGTCAATTAGATTTGTGCATATGATCGAATTAATGACTTGACAAATATTCCATGGTCTTTGTTTGATCGGGACATAGTAAGACAGAGGGATTGAATTACACTGTAGCCAAAGCTGACAGGTTCATTATGTTCTTAAAGCATTCACACTATCTGGGTAGCCATGACATATTGCTAGATGTCAATCGTGGCTTGTAGGACCTAAAAGATTAATCGGGACAATTAATTCTTTTGGAAGTACTAATGTGTTAGTACAAGTCTTACTACCAGCTTAGTGATGAACCTAGGGATGTCACACACCATAAACAACTAGGATGACGTGGAACAAGAGAGAAATATTATTGCAAATATGTTTGCAATTACTACAATCGAATTGAGTCGATTTGAAATTAAATTAAATGAGATTTAATTTAATTTGTATTATAGTCACGAGCCTACTTGCATATGATGCACACGCATGCCCAAAGTGGATATATGTTAACATACCAAACAAGTTGGCTTTAGTGCAAGTGGGAGATTGTTAGATATATGCCTAAAAGGAATTTATTAATTAATTATTTGTTCATTTAATTAATTAATTAATACTTTTTAATAAATTATATAATATATATAAAGCTTCATGCATGTGCACGAAGCACATGCATGAAATCTTGGATGGTCAGCAATGCTGACCATCATCCACGAATTCGTGCATGAATGGTCAGCGGTTGCTGATGGTCAGCAACACACCATCATGCATGAACGCGTGCATGCATGAAACATGCATGCTCATGCACGAACTCGTGTGCAACATCATGCACGATCGTGCATGAGAATGGACGATCAGCAACGGTTGCTGATCGTCCATCGATCAGTAACCGTTGCTGATCGGTTTATATTTTTTAGTTTAAAAGAGTTGTTTTTGCAACACTTAAAGGGGTTGGAAAAACAGAGAAAAGGTGGGTGTGCATTTTGTGTTTTAGAGAGAAAATGTTTTGCTGAAAACAGAGAGCAAATTGTGTGCGTGTTCTTGTGTCTTTGAGACGCAAGAAAGAAGAACATTATCTCGTTCGGGCCGTGACTATTATACATCAAGGATACGACGGATTCTTTCCACGTGATTGCTAGCACGATCGAAGTGGTGAATATCCGAAATTCTCTCTTTCCGTTCCGTTCGACGTTCGTTGTTGGTGTGTCTGAACTAGAGGTCCGACGCTTGTGGGACTCGAACTGTAGAACATCCGAACCGACTTGTTTAAAGCGCGCTTCGAGAGGTATTTCGTTTAACTCCCTTTTATGTTTAGATTTTTGATTAAAACGCACGAACAACGCCTAAGGAGAATCATGTGTAAAATATATCTTTGTTTCCGCTGCGTTTATTTCGTTAATTTTTCTTATACATGATTCATGAAACCCCAACACTTAAAAGGTTATGACATCCAGGAAATATTGGATAGAGACCGGGGAGAGCCTCGATAAAGATTTCTCCCCCATTGCTTGACCCGTTCCACTCCCCCCTTCGGGAGGGAAGGGCAGGCAGCCTGGATCCCCACGACGCCTTCCCCCTTGAAACACAGGGGCGTGGTACAGGGAAATGAAAGGTCCGAGGGGAAACCCCCGGGTGTTTCGACAGCTTGGAGCAGTCTTCTTCCAAGTTTCTAGCTTCTCAAGGAATTGGCTAAAATTAGGTT
Source organism: Eucalyptus polyanthemos subsp. polyanthemos (assembly GCA_017140185.1). Lineage (NCBI taxonomy): Eukaryota > Viridiplantae > Streptophyta > Magnoliopsida > Myrtales > Myrtaceae > Eucalyptus > Eucalyptus polyanthemos. The sequence continues at coordinate 15,781,384 of CM029463.1, read as the reverse complement.
ACAAACAAGAAAATCGATCAAACACATTATTTTTGGTTAAGTTTGCATATTGGTGATGTCTATATTTTCAACCCTCAAAGGCTTGATAAGGATGGAAACAAATAACATCCAATTTAAAATAAACTCTCGTATGTTAAGTACACCATCATCCTATGTCTCAATTAGCGAAGAACTCCAATGAGATGTAAGTATTGAATTATTCCAAAGCAAGAAAATACAGTGACATTATTACTTGCCGCATTAGGTTTCTTTCTTTTTTCCTTTCGCTAACCCACTACAAATGAAATGTGATCTACTATCTGCCTACATTTATATCACTTATATTATTTTTGTGTGTATCTGCATCACACTATCATTAAGATATAGCAAATATGTGATTGGCTTTATTTAAAACATCGCAATGGGCTTCCCATCCACATCAATCATATGCAAATCAATCACCAAAAGAAGCAAGATCATACCATTTACCTAGAGATGATATTTTCTTAAGAAATTTTATTGAATGTGACGCACACATATTCTTTGTGGTAAAAAAAGCAATGCTTACTTAACATCTCTATCTTGCAATTATCAAACGTCACTAACATGATAATTTTATGTTAATATTGTCTTGTTCAAAATGATATAGAATGCAAAATACACTAATTCTTTAGAGTAAAATTTATGCTTACTTAGCCCTAGGAACTGGAGGTCGCCCATTACAATCCCACAAAACTGCAAGCAAACTACTTTGGATTAGATCCATCTACACAAATCAAGGGCTCGAGCTTAATTGATTCATGGAGTTTGTAGGATATTTCATGAATTTCTAAGTAGACGGGAATCCTTGCTTATGCCCTTAGATTATAGAAAATTATGCTTAATGTAGGCAAATACTAGTTTTATATAGTACTTATTTCAGTACGCATTTATTTATCGTAAACTAGGTAGTTATTATGCAAAAAGTCCTTATCAGCGAATTACCAAGTAAATGACCCTCCTGAATTAATTAGTGTTAATGTTTTTCCGTTAGAAATTAATTGTAACCTTTCCAAATAGCCATAATAAATATATCAACTTAGGAATAATTTGACATTCTAATCAAACAATTATGGTTGGTAAAAAGAATTAATCAACTTCGATTTTTCCTTCAGAGCTGAGTTTGTTTTTCCCCCTTAAAGAGATTATTTGAGGAGCTATCTATCAACAATTTTGTGAAAATTCGAAAGATAGTACGTGAAAAGTGGAGACTTATTTTCATCTAATGGTCAATATTAATTAGATATGAGTGTCTAAGTTAGGCCAAGTCCAATGTGTCAACAAGTAGAAAAATTTCTAAAAATTGCTATGCAACATATAAATCAATAACATGGCCAGTGAATCAATGTTTCTCCATTAGCAGTGGAGAAAGGAATGGAGACTTATTAATGTTTGTCGATTAGATTAAAATTATGATTAGATTGAAAATTATGATTATAATGAAAAACAAAATTATGACTTCTAAAACATTATGATTATCATGAAAATAAAAAATTCAAACAATTTGACCGAACATATCATAACTTGTCAGTGATGCAGCACAACCATATAAGGGAGGCATAATCGTAAACCAAAACTCAAATCATGCTGTAACCAACCTAAAGTGACACTTCGATTACTCATTTCGAACAATATAGATCTAGTCTAACTAGCACCACTCAAAATGGAGACTTTGAACCCAATATCATCTGTATCAATTAGTTCGAATATGCAGACATTTTGTATGCACGGATGGGCTGGTCCCAACTGTCTACAAAATGGGTGGCCTTCTTTGTCATATAGCTGTCTTGACGCCTCTATTTTCTAGATATTGAGCGGCTGTAAATGTTTTGTAATAAAGGATTGAGGAGCAGAAGGAGTAGTAGGAGTTTGTTTTCTGATGAAATCGCATGATAACAAAAGGATGGAAAAGTTTGAGTGCGACTGCGTGTTAGCAAGTATGTTCATTGTGCCTAGACTCATTTCTTCATTTTGTTTGATCCTAGTTGAGCGGATGACCTGGCATATAGACATTGAAAGGAATTAGCTTATCGACTCCCCAAATAGTACTATAAGTATCTCTCACGAATGCATGCCAACAAGGGATAGAGATAGAGCCCCTCTAACGCATCTATAGGTCCTAACAAGCTTCACCAGCTATTATCTATCAAAAAAACCTAAAAGTAACTATTTGTTTTCCTGAATATGTTGCTTGATGAATCCACTTGGAATAGTCTTCACATGTACATGTTTGAACAACCAAGTTATGAAATTGCTTAAGTGGAATAGAAATCCCAGCATACATTGGAGGGCAAAGAGCAAGATGATAATGATTTGAGGTCAAAGAAATCTAATGATAAATCTAGCCTTTTGAAAGTGCTCAATGAAAGAAATTGCTAGCTAAAGTCCTTTTCTAATACTCTTTGTTAATGAGTATTACTCTTGTTTTCCATTGAATTATATCATAAACGCTATATGGATGGAAAAAAAAAAAAAATTCACCAAGTGGACATCAACAGCTATGTGATCATGGCATTCTTGGTGCTCGCAGTCATAATTGAACTCTAGGCATACCGGAGTTGCTGCAGCCCCAGGTAAAGCAGGCGGTCCAGCAGTAGCATCCAATCAAGGCCCTCTCAAACAAAAAAAGAAAAAAGAAAGAAAACTTTTGATGAGAAGCTTGCGGCAACATATATTTCGAATTGTTGTGTTACGTGAGTATACCTTGATTGAATTACTTGTAAAAATTGTTACATTAAATAGTTAAAGGACCAAAAGAATGAAGAATCTCTTTCGTAGTGGTTAGAAAACAAGAGATGGGTTCTTTGCTGCCTTTGTCTCGTTTTGTTTTGACCATGTTGGATTGGAATAAGGAATACCTATGAGTTTAATTTTCAATGAAAAGCCGTTCTTCTTGGCACATTTGCGGGATGTTACTGTGAGTTTGACTGTGATTTTGGTTTTGGTATTTTGTTTAGATGGGCTATAACTAAGGATGGGTTGTTCTCTTCTCTATTTTTGTCATCTTTCTGGCATGGTGGATGAGATTGACTCATTCAAATAGCAATATTAGTTAATGCGGTCTCATTACTGGAATAGTTAGTGCTTGATAAATAAAAATATATATCGATCCAAGTTAAGCCCAAATTTAATATGTCGATAAGTATAATATTATTGAAAATCCTTGTGCATATATAAATCAATGACATGGTCATTTTACGTTTTAGAACGATTTAATGTGGATTCAACTTTTTTTTGTTCAATTAGCTTAATTATAATACTATTTCTATATTTTTAATATGATTACATTGCTTGCCAAATCTCACAAATTACGTGCAATTTTTTTTTGAATTGGAGACACTTACACCAGCCGAAGGCTTCAAATTAACCGGTTTTTGGAGGTTAGAAAATATTTTGTAGGCTTCTAGATTGACGGATGTCCACGCTTAGCAAAAATAACAACAAACATAATTGTAGCCTTTCTATTCCAATAAATCTTCGGAGCTGAACCCCTCCGTAAAAAGGCTTTCTGTTCATAAAATGTAAAATCATTGTACTATCCTCCCATTAATGTACACTGCAGAGGAAGAGTGTAAAAAAGACTTCAAGTCACAGCTGATACAACAGGCATCTGACATCAAGGGCCAGGTTGTACTTCGTATCACCCTGTCCATCTTCACTTACCCTTACCAAACCTATTACAATCGTGTATTTTCTTTCTTTTTTTTGCTTATAAAAAATCATTGTACTGCTTGGCAAGCAGCAATATATGAACGATCTCTCAATTGTCACCAGTTTTTGAAATTTAAATCCTTTAAAGAATCATGGTAGGTGACAATGATCGCTGCCTCATAGTAAGGACAATGTGACGTTGGTGTGGCCAGTCCTAGTCCTTGTTCATTTATTCCCTTTGCTAATTACATTTTATTATATTGGTGCCGAAACACTGTGTAAAATACTTATTCCGAGGGCTATGATTTAAGTCTAATCATATCGTGTTTTATTTTTTAAAGCCACTTGACGCGCGTGCAAATAAAATTTTCAAATGCAAAGAAATCAAGCAAAGATGTGGAGACTTCAATGATGCTCGTGGTTTGGGTCTTCATTAAGGTTATAAATTGTTAGATCCCTACATCTCAACAATTGATTGCTATTCGACACTCCGCTCCTGCAACCTTTTCTGCACTTTCAACAGTTGATTGCTATTTCACTCAAATTTTCAAATGCAAAGAAATCAAGCAAAGATGTGGAGACTTCAATGATGCTCGTGGTTTGGGTCTTCATTAAGGTTATAAATTGTTAGATCCCTACATCTCAACAATTGATTGCTATTCGACACTCCGCTCCTGCAACCTTTTCTGCACTTTCAACAGTTGATTGCTATTTCACTCGTTCTTCTCCTCGGCACAATCATTCTTCCTCCTTTTCTTCTGCTGCTTTTTTGATCATCCTCTCTTTCGGTTTCTCTATTTTCTTGCTCTTTCTCTCTCGGAAAAAAAAAAAATCAAAGAAATATGTCGGCCGATTCTGTCGTTTCCATTGCATGGGACGTCTTGAAGAGCTATGGAGTCGTTCCCATCAAGCGTCGATTTAGATATGTGATCTCCTCCAAGAGCTTCGCCGTTGGTCTTTGGAAGGAAGTCCGGAATCTGGAGAACGAGGCTGAGAAGGTCCACGTTGTTGCGGAAGTCGCCAGAAACAATAATCGGAGGTTCTACAGTGCGTTCATGGAGTGGAAGGCAAAAGCTGAGGAGGCGTTGAAGGAGGCGCGAGACCTGTTGGCTGACTTCGAGAAGGCAAGCAAGACTTGTTGCCGTGGGACTCTTCCCGACCCCAAGTGTCGCTATCAGTTTAGCAAGAAGGCCGAGGCCAAGATCGAGGGCATTAAGCAACTCGCTCAAAAATGTAGTGGATTCAAGGGATTGGATGACATCTCCTTCAGCAATCCTACCCCAGGAAATGTAGCTGCTCCGAATCCGGCTAGGAGAGAAGGCAAAGATGTCGTCCAATGGACCACCATGACGTCCTCCGCTTCTTCTGCCTCAACGTCATTTAAGCTTAGGGATGATGGCGTCTTCGAATCCAGAGCTTTGGTCATACGGGATATCATGGGTGCTCTTGCAGATAACAGCAACAGTGTGGTCGGGGTTTACGGGATGGGCGGGGTCGGCAAGTCCACCCTTTTGGCTGATGCCGAAAGGAGAATAAGGGAAGAGAAGTTGTTTAGTCTGGTTGCTAAGGCCGAGATGTCGGAAAATCCAGACATCAAGAGGATCCAAGGAGAGATTGCGCATGCGTTAGGCCTGGACATAAAGAACGAAGAGTATATCAACGTGCGAGCGGATCTTCTGCGCAAGAGGTTGGCATATGAGGAGAGGACGAAACAGGAAAATGATGAGGAGAGAAAGAAAAACAAGGTCTTGATAATACTGGACAACTTGTGGAAGGGGCTTGACTTGAAATTAGTTGGCATTCCTTGTGGATATGACAACAAAATCATGGGATGCAAGTTGTTGTTGACATCGAGAAACCGAGATGTCTTGCGAAGGGGAATGGGTTGCGAGAAGGTCTTCCGCCTTGACCGGCTGCAGGAGCAAGAGGCAAGAAGATTGTTTGAGAGGATGGTGGGAGACAAAGTTCGTGATGACGACTTCAAACCCTTGGTGGATGAATCACTCCACAAATGTGCAGGTGTGCCTTTCCTAATTCTTGCAATGGCGAAACGTTTTAAAGACGCCAGTTTATCCGAGTGGAAGGACACTTTGAAACAAATTGAGACGTTCAAAGACAGAGAAATTAATGAGGTGATAAATAAGATGTTGCAATTGAGTTATGATGATTTAGAAGAGGAGGCAAAGTTGTTGTTACGACTCTGTGTTGTTTATGGCATCTCTAAGCCTTCTCTTGAAAGCGTGGTGAGGTATGGCGTAGGTTTGGAGTTGTTTCGAGATGTTAACAACATGGAAGAAGCTAGAAATAGGTTGAGCTCACTGATGCATACTCTTCAAGCCTCCTCTCTTTTGTTAGACGATGAAGATGCTAATGGTTTCAAGATACATGATTTGGTTCGTGAGTTTGTTTTCTCAGTTGCTTCAAGAGATCGCCCTATTTTCGTTTTCAAAGATAAAGAAAAGTGGGTAATAGATTTGCAGAGGGACAAGCTCAAAAGTTGTTGGGCAGTATGTTTTCCCTACATTGACACAAAGGAAATTCCCGAAGAATTAGATTGCCCCGAATTGCAGATCTTTTTAATGTTCACAAATGATGAATCTCTTGATATTCCAGATTCATATTTCAACTCTATGAGAAAACTTGCTGTCTTAAATCTTACAGGCATACGTCTCATTCATTCGCCTTTGGCGTTTCAGCTCTTGGAGAACTTACACACTCTGTGTCTTGATGGTTGTTCATTAGAGGATGTAGCCAGTCTTGGCAATTTAAAAGGGCTACATATTCTCAGCTTCGTGAACAGCAAAATTCATCGATTGCCAAAAGAAATTGGGCAATTGGTAGAGCTGAGGTTGTTAGACTTGAACCACTGTTCAAGGCTTCAGGTGATTGAACCGGGTGTGCTACGAAGTTTGATCAAATTGGAGGAGTTGTATGTAGAGAATAGCTTTGATCAATGGAATGCCATGGAGCAAACCCCACCATTTAATGCCAGTCTTATTGAGTTGAATGACATGAAGAATCTTTGCACTTTACATGTATCCATTCCTGATCCAAGTGTCCTACCAGAGGATTTAAACATACAAAAATTAACCAAGTACAGAATCCAAATAGGTCGTACGTGGCACCAATCAAGTGAGTACAAAACATCGAGGGCATTGAAGCTCAAGTTGAATCCAAAGGATGATATTCTTCAAAAAGGATGTGTACAAACTACCTTGGACATAACAAACGAGTTGTATTTGGATGGATTGAATGGAATTGAGCACAGTATTTGCCAGTTATCCCCAGAAGGTTTTCCAAAATTAAAGCTTCTACATGTCAAGAATAGTCCCTCCATCCATTACATCCTCCGAAAGCCTTCCCACACAGCTTTCAAGATGTTGGAGTCGTTACTTCTCGAGGATCTCGTCAACCTTGAGAAGATATGCCACAACCATATCTCCTCCAAATCATTTAGTACATTAAAAGTAGTTCGAGTCAAATGTTGTTACAAGATGGAAGTTTTGTTTCCTCTTTCATTACTGAGAGAACTTCCACAACTAGAAGAGATTGGAGTTGTTGATTGCAACTTAATGCGGGAGATTGCAGAAGCTGATGATCGGGGCAAAGTTGAGTTGCATAATTTGCATATACTGGAGTTGCGTGACTTGCCAGGTATAAAGAACTTTTTAACAGCCGAGATGGCTCCTTCAAGTAGTTCATCAAACAACCAAGTTGGCACTCAAGCTGCATTCTTTAATGGACAACAGGTAACTTTTTATCAAAAGAATGTGGTATTTATTAATGACCAAGTTGCACTCTGTATTCTCTTTCAACTGATCGTATGAAATCCATATAAACTTAGTTTGTGATACATTCTGAGTCACTTTCAACTTGCATTTTATGAGGATACTTATATTAATAGGGTTCATGAAGCAAAAATCGAGAGGAATTTTGGCAATAAAGCATCCAATGATAACGTAATTTCATAAATTTGTTAAATGGATTCCAATAAACATAGGTATGTAAAACTTCGTTACTATTTAGAAGATAGGATTAAGCACGCCAACATGTGATTTTTCAACCATGTAATTGTAATGTAATATGTGTTTTTATTCAATTCATTATTTTGCCCACATAAGACTCAATAAAGTTATTGTTATTATTGTTATTATTATAATTAATTTTAAGATTTTGTTAAAGAGTGGGTTAGGGGGTCAGGGGTACTGGTTGAGAAACTAATTAAGAAAACTCTATAACCAATGCATTGATTGTCTTCATGTCATAAATAATCTGTGCCTTGATAATTGAAATATTCAAAATAAAGTATTCTTAATAGTGCCTCACGAGCACTCATTAATCGAGTTCATATTATTGTTATTGCTGTTTTTGTTATTTCGATTTTATTTCTTGTCAGTATAATAATTCTTAGATATTTACATCCTTTTAATTCTAGTAAAAGAACAATTCGATGACAAAAAGAAAAATCAATAAAAAGATGATGTCAACGATGGCGATGATTACAATAGTAATCTTTCTTTTTATTTTCTATCTTTGCTTGATTATAATTAGTTTCCTTTAATCCTAGAACTGGTTATCGTGTTTTGCATTTTCTAATGAAAATGACTGATTGCCCCTCGCGAAGTTGCTGTTGCTCCCCATGGTCACCAAAACGGTTTGATTTATCCAAGTTATGTACACTATTTACTGCTTAATGGAATGATGGCTCAATTTGATTTCTTCGTAAATTTCCTTTTCCTAATTACGTAAGCCCTTCTTCAATTCTTTAGTTTTTCTTCACTCTTATTTTAATTTTCTTTCTCGTTTAGATATATTATGACGTCTTGTGTTGAAAAATTACAATAAAGCATAGTTATGTGGTGTTATCATCAATGGTCCTTTGAATAGCTAACTTTGGAGACCGAGAAGCTTCCACTTCCGTGCTTATCCTAATCGTTGGCGATGCAAAGTGAAATACAATAATATCTAGGCATTTCCATGACAGTTTTAAATGCTTGGTATATATTTAAAAGCCTATTAAAAATGTAGCTCTACATGAAGTCGAGCGTGGTATAATTAATTTTTGTCTTAATTTTTTCTTTTAAGGTAATTGCTTTTTTTTTTCTTAAAAAAAAAATCATAACACGATTATGACTAAATTTGTTGGTAGATCCTAGAGTCAGCAATAGGTTATTTAAAGAGTCGTGGAAATTTAAGTAATGGATCCACAAGATCGTGTCTTCGAGTATCTCCGCTTCGACGCCGATTTCTTCTTCTTCTCATGCTTCGAGTTTCGACGGAGAAATCAAGCTTTCGAAAACAATGGAGAAACCAGATTGGAGTAGTTTGCAAAGAGGCTTGGGGCTTTGGTTTTTTGTGGCCATAGGCTTTGGGGTTTTAATAATATTTCAATTTTTAATCTCTTTTCCTTGTTTTTTTTACTCTGGCCGATGAGGGCCACCGGGCCCTCACCCAATGGCCATTTGGTGTCGTGAACCTCGCCCAAACCATCACAGCTACGAGCGAGGCTGCCTCGCTTGTGGCCATGATGGCCTCGCCCAAATGTGGGTGAGATCGGTGACCCTTCTCGGTTAGAGTTGTTAAAAAAAAAAAAGAAAGAAAGGAAAGAAAAAGAAAAAAGGAATAAATAAATAGAAAAAAATAAAAAATTTGTCTACCTTAGTGTCGCCCATCCTAAGCCTTGCCATGTAAAACGGTCGATGTCCGTGTCGGTGATTTCCAACCAAAGTTGATTATGAACTCAATTGGCAAAACGTGAAAATGTTTAAGACTCAAGTGGCAAAATGTTAAAAGATTTATAATCTAATTGATAAAATTAAAAATTTAGGATTGAATTAATAAAACTACAATAGATTTATAATTTTGTGGATAATTTATCCAAGTTACATTTGTTGTATGGATGGGAGGGACAGGTGATGACAAGTTAGAAGGGAGATTTCAAGCAACTTTACAGATGAAGAATTTTCTGAGTTCAAGCAATGATTTTCTGAAAAGGACGAGTTACTATTTTCAAAACAACAAAACAAAAGATAAGAAAATAAAGCTTTCCATTGTAATCAAAAGACGAGTTACCCTTCACCTAAAATATTGTAGTTTTAGACATGTAGGCTGTGGATAGGTTAAAAAGCTTATAGACTTTAAATGAACGTCCAACGTAATTTTCTAAGGATAGGGAGAAAGAATTCAAGATAATCTCTAGTTGTTTACTATTTCTCAAGGAAAGTTGGCATCTCTAGGGCTTTCACTCTTACAGGAGCTTGAGGTAACGTACTAATTATTAATGAGAAGAAAATGTGCCACGTGTCTGACCATTTGGGCAAGCCTTAGACAGTGGATGTAAGGATTGTAGGAGACGATCAGTGCCCCAGGAAGTTAATATTTATCATAGGAAGTACGAAGCCATAATGGATTACTAATTATTACCATACGTGAGAAGATACAACAATATTGGATAAGTGTTAATGAGAACATACGTCATTGGATAACATGAAATTTTTTTAGACATTGTTGTTCTTTTTTTTGGTCGAAAGACATGGTTGTTTAAAAATATAATATCTCCTGCATAAATTAATTTGGTGTGGGCAAAGCCCAAACGAGCTTAGGTGGGTCCAGTCGCACAGGTGGAAGTTACTTGCGGTACCTTTATGATAATATTATATTTTTCCTTTGTGAAGGAGTAAATTACTCTTCGAATTTGTTAAATTCCCTCAAGGTGGGCAGTAAATTAAATATACCTTCTGTTGTCGCAATCTTTCCTTGTTTAGATGGTCAATAACTTATTGCAATGAGTAATTGTCCTTCGGCAGTAAGTTGCCTTTGCCTTTCTTAATCACGGCCATTGTATAGTGTCTTTACTTTTTGCATGTTGGTAATCTGCACTTGTAAGATAGTAAATTACCTTCTAGCAGGTCCTATGAAATCAGTAATGTATCTTCAAAGTAGTTACATACCCTACGAGGAATAGTTCACCTTACAAGAATTAATTTACCTTGAAAGTACTTTTTGCTTTGTGGGCCATTAATTTTCGTTGTCATCAGTAAACTAAATGAGAGCTAATTCTTGACGACTGTAATACCCTCAAATTGCAAACAAAATCTATCTGTAACAGTATTCCTTGTTATTTTGTAAATAAAAAGTAAAGCTCAATGGTTGTCTTTTGGGGTCGCAAAATATCGTTTTAGATTGAAAAAATAGCTTTTGTTTATTAAAGATTTTTGCAAATGCATAATTTATGAATAATCTACTATAGCACGTATATTTCCAGCTTGTCTATCGTGCCACTATCATTGATGGATTTGCCTGCCAGGTTTCAATCCCATCCTTAGAGATCTTGACTATATCTAGACTTCCCAATCTAGAAGATATATGGAATGATGAATCTCTATTGGGGTTGAGCAATCTCCAGTCTCTCAAGGTGGAGGAGTGCAAATCTCTCTCGAAGGTTATCAGCTTCAGGTCACTAATAAAATTACATAAGTTACACACTTTAACAATTGATAATTGCATTTCAGTAGAAGAAATTTTTCACCTTGATGGACCAAACACTAGTGGAGGTGTTGAGACTTTTTCTGAGCTAACTACCTTCCACTTAGAGAGGTTGCCAAGCTTGATGCGCATATGGAACAAAAATCTTTGTGGAATAATGAGATTCCATAATTTAAAGGAGTTGAAGGTGTCTAATTGTGACAACCTCAGGTTTCTGTTTTCTGCATCCATGGTTAAATCTTTAGCACAATTGAGAGAACTAAGGGTGTGGTTTTGCGAGAAGATGGAGGCAATCATTATGGAGGAAGAAGGTTTGGAAATGGAAACTTCAGAAGCTCTAGCATTCCCGATGTTAACCCATTTAAACTTACATTTGGAAAGTTTGACGTGCTTCTCTCGCAGGAAGTGTAAGATTGATTATTCTTTTTTCACCACTGAAGATCTTCTTGCAATACAAATAATTGCCTTCTTCTCATCCTATAAAAAATTGATGGCAGGTTCACGAGAAGCTCGAAGTCAGGATGATGTTAAATCACAGTCCACTGCTCTGTTCAATCAAAAGGTACATGATTAAAGTTATGTCAAAATATTAAATATGACAAATATGACAAACTGTTTGAGTAAAACACTAGGCATCTCACACGGGGCTACAAACAATTAGCAAGTTTGAATTCATAGAAAGTAAGAGTTGGATCAATCACACGAATTATTAATAAAAAATACAAAAAAAAAGATATAGAAGTATAAATAATTATTATACCGGCCTAAATAAATAATTAAAATGAACAAATAAATAATAATACCGGAGACGGAGCATAGCCAAAATAAAAACTAACCCTATTACTTACAAAGCCTAGTTTTACAAAATTGATTACATTTCACATAACCCCTGGACCCTAAATCTAGATACTTCAAAATAAAGTTACAACTCAAATTGTGTTTTTAAGTTGAATTGAAGAATTTAAAGTAGTCACTACAAATAATCTCCAGTGAGCTCAATTGTTAATTCAGAATTATGGGGTTAAATTCAATCCTGGTAACTAAATAGTAATAGATTTTATAATTTGAGCATTAATTTTAATCACCAAAGGTTATAAATTTCATCTCTCAAGCTATGCAACTTTAGCCAAAAATCCGAAAATTTCCAGCCAACTATTGTTATGGCAGACAGTGTGGCCAATTTTCTGAACGAGCCGCAACCGTCACGTCTTTATCAAATCAACATTTCACTGAAAAATCTATATAAATATATTATTATATAGTACTCCGTAAAAAGTCCGTAATGAGTGTCACTTAGATTTCTAATTTGCAAGATATTGGCCATTCTCTTGCAAGGAGAAAAATATTGCACTCTCCACTCAATATTACAATTATATTATCGATATAAAATATCTTTATGTCATATAATGACGACAGCTGGGATTTTATACTATTACCAATTAAGAATTCCGTTTCTTATTTTCTCAAAAAAGGGGGAGATTCATATGAAAAGAGAGAGAGTATAACTAATTATTTATACTAAAATACAAAATATTTCAGAAATAAAAAAATTTACACCCTTGCAATGCATGAGGATGCTGCTAATTACCTGGTAATTAAAGAACGAGTAATCACGCTAAGATGTCTCAGATTCTGCCAGGTGGATAAGCGTAGCTTATTCAGAGGTGAATTTTGAGCATTCCGGAGCTTCCACGTTAGCATCTGTTTTTCAAACTAGCTTACACATCAGCTTCTAACTTGCCCCTCCGCTCTTATGTCTGGGGGAGAACAGGATTACTCCAACTTTTATCTCCTCTTGCTCAATCTAGACGTTATCAAATATGCACTTTCTATAAAAAAAAATAAAAAATTGACTGGCGGGCATTTCAAATTCACGGGTCATAATCGGGTTTTGCTATTGAGTCATTAAAAAACACCATACTTTTGTTAATCATGATATAAGACCTATGTATATTAAATTTGTGTCAATTCGTTTCGCTTTTGCATTTGCCATATAATCATGTATAAACATGTTAATTCTGTGAGAAATTGTTAGCTCTTTCACTCGTCATTTTTTCTATATAATTTTGCTAGTTCTCACAGTTGTGCAAGATTGCTTTTGGGTACTTTGAAACTGAGGGAATGCATGAATTTTAAATAGCATTACTCAGGTGATGAAAAAGAGAAGATGCACACATCCCAGTATACGGTTTTGGAGTCAGAAAAATCAAGATATCATTAAAGCAAGCTAAAAAGAAATGGTAAATTTTGGACAATTTTATAATAACATAGCCCCCTTTAAGAAGCAGACAATCAGAAAGTAGACATAATCGCATTAAGAGAACAAAGGAAAACCAAATGAGAAACTCCAATCATAGATGCACGCATGTAGAAGGGAAAGTGAAAAAAAAAAATAAAGAAAGAAAAAAAACACGAGGAAAAAAAAATCACGTAATTTGCATGCTAATCAACCTCTATATGCGAGTCCAAGGATGAGTTTTGATATAGCAATTCCTTAAATCGAAATTCTTATATTAAAGTCAATGGGATGGCAATAGTAAAAAGTGAAAACATAGCCCACAATTTTTCATTTCATGTTTTCATTGAGGTAGAGATTTGGTAGGTAAGTTCTCCTTAGTATTTCATATCTTTATTTTTATTTTATTTTGTGTATTGGAGTTGATAGGCGATCTTTAAGAGTAATTTTGTTTTTAAATATCTTTATCAAATTGGAAAATAAAATCAGTTCTTTTTGTCAATTTCAAAACTGAATCAAAAGTTTGATTTCACTTTTGACCATTCAACAAAAATTCTTCAGCGATAATATATCCATGATTATTGTTGTAACCAAATTACTAAGACTGTGAAGTGATGATTTGCTTTTTCAAATAAAGTTGAAGATGATTATTATTATTTGGCACTCTTAACACCTGAGAGTCTTATATAATGAGTGTGCATGACATGTTATAATTGAACATTTTATTAACTAAATACAGAAAATTTATGCACCATCTAATTATATATCAATATACATATTGCGTCTGAAAAATTAAGTTTGCTAACGAGTTTGAATTTTTACGTGAAGTGTCTGATAAATCACTTATTGGCTAAATAAAAAAGAAACTATCTTAAATTAAGTATTGTGGTCAATCTAAAAATTAATGTATTTTATTAACAAAATTTTAAAAAATACAACATACCCTCAATAACCCTCGTAATCGATGAACATCTCGTTTGGCACCTGTACAAAGCATGAACAATTAATACGACTGCCAAACGGAATCTGTAAAAGCTTTTCAATTTTCCTGAAGAATGTAAATGTCTCGATGATTTTGCATGTGCGGCTTGGACATTGCAAGCATGTACCCGTGGCTCCACTTGACTTAAGTAAAGTGCAATACAGGCCACTCACTAAAAAAACATCGTCATAGTGCCAAATAGGACGTAAAATTGGGCCCTTGCATAGGATTAATATGTGGACTTTCTAAGATATTTTTAATCTCCTGTAGTGAGATATTTGGGAGTCTCTTCCATAATTTGACTCAGGTATATGCCTGATCTACCATTGGTATCTGATTATTGGATCCTCCACTCACAGGTAAAAATTAATTGATCTTAAAAGTAAAATTCTGGAAATTAAGAATATTTCTTTCTTTCAAGTGTGTAATGATACGAAAAAGACCTGTTCATCTGACCCGAAGAATTCCTTTTTTGATTGCTTTTTTCTTAGCCTAAATTTTTTATTGCTATAATATTGAATTAAAATAGACGTTAACCAGATGTAATGATGTCCTGGACATGTTTTACGTATATTCTACAGATGTTATAGATTACAATTTCATTAATGTTATAACGTTACGTTTACAGCACGGGTTCATTTCTAGTGAACTAATGGTTCATTTCTAGTGAACTAGTAAAATTCAGAGAAACCTAACGGGCTAACAAAGGCAGTATTGGAGTTAATAAATTAATTTAGAAGTTTTTTTTTTTTTATGGATTAATTTAGAAGTTAAACTTGTCCAAAATGGAACACCTAACCACTTCAGTAAAATGAAAAATGAAAATTGCTAATATGGCCAAATGAACCGCAATTACTTCATTGAAGCAGCATAATTGTCATAGAGAAACAGCAGAATCAACAGTAATTGATCGAATTCAATATGTAAAAATTAAGGCCCGCCAAGATTGAGGAATATCGTCCTTTTTGTTTTCAAATATTCCTTTTTGCATTTATATGTCAAAACATAAACAGAAAAGCCTTTTTTTTTTTTTTTTTCCGAGTGGTCTGTCCAATACAATATATGGGCATATCTAAATTACCATTTTGTCCATTGTAAAAAATATTTGCTCGGTTCTCATTAGTTGCGTTTGCTTTATTACGTATTGTTTGACTTCTCGACTTGCTAACCCATTTCTGGCCTCATTATTTCTACTCACCAGATTTCTTTTGAATGAAAATTCTCCTATGGAATAAAACCAGCTCACTAATCAAATTAAGCTCTGCAATTCAAAGTTATTTTCTCAAGGAAAGATAGGAGAAAGATTCCTTATCTTTTTAGCGAGAGTTTACAAAAAAAAAAAAAAAAATTGTTATTTATATGAAATATTCAAGGAAATTAGAAATGGCATTATTACGGAGGTTTTTTTACTCCTTTTTTTTTTTAAAATTGTTCTTTTTTTCCCCTTTTGTACAATTCAATAATCCTCCTCTTCCCTTGGCAACTCATTTACATTTACATCTCGGAAGTTCATGAATTTGTAACTTATCTGAATATCTTATTTGTGAGTATCTTATTTGTGAGTGAACATCGCAGGTTGTTTTTCCCAAGTTGGAGACATTATATATCATTGAAATAGATAACATTGAGATGATATGGGATGGTCTAGTTGCTGCGGATCTTTTTGACAATCTAAAATCACTTTGTGTGCTTGGATGCAATAAGATTGTGAATATTGTTCCTTCTTGCATTCTAGGACGGCTCAAGAGCTTGGAAAGTTTGATTATAGCTTATTGTAGTTCGCTTGAAGTTGTTTTTGAACTTCAGCCATTGAATCCTCTTGATGGGCATGTTATTGCTCGCTCTCCATTAAAAAACTTGAGGTTACGTGGATTACCACGGCTAAAGTGCGTATGGGATAAGGAACTTCACCATCAAGTTATATTCCAGTGTCTACGCCATGTTGATATTCGGAGTTGCAAGAGTCTTACCTCTCTATTTCCGGCCTTAGTAGCCAAAGATCTAATGCATCTTGAGGAGTTGAAGATCAATGATTGTGGCATCGTGGAACTCATTGAGAAGGAAGGACAAGTTCCCAAGTTTGTGTTCCCAAAGTTAACCTCTCTCAAGCTTAAGCATCTACCAGAGTTGAAGTGCATCTACAAAGGAATACATGGTTTACGTTGGTTGGCATTGAAGACCTTGAAGGTGCGTGGTTGTAACAAAGTGGAGATACTTGCTTCACAACCTGAGAATGAGATGCCATTTCATAAACAATCTCTCTTCTTGATAGAAAAGGTACGACCAAATATTATTTGTTTTGCTTCGATGGTGAATATTTGAAGTGATTAATATGGTCATAGCCAAGCATATCATATAAGTAACTCTACATACAAAGAAGTAAACTGCATGACTCTATTTGAATCTATAGAAATATCACAACATGGAAACATCATATGTTCTTCAAGTATTGACTTAAACATTTTTGTCATTGTTCGATGTTTCAAATGCATACTCGTTGATCCCCTTAAAAAGATTTAGGCTAATTCAGATGGTTTAGCTCTCTCGTAAGTAGTATGAAGATTGAGAACACGTGGCATCTAGTGTGATCTCACCTGGGCACAAATGTGTTTTCTAGTTTGGACCTTATATAGATGATTGACGTTATCCCAAAAATAGACAATTGCGACATTTTGGACATTATTCTCTAAAATTAGTGGAATTATAATTGTAATTGATAGAGAAGTTATTTTCGTAGGGGATGTAAGAAATGGGAATGTACAGATTTAATTAAGTTCCAATATGGATACAAGTAAAATATAGAAGATTAGCAATAATGTCCACTGCATGAGGGCACTTTTCCTTCCGTTGAATCAAATGAGACTCAACATCTTAAAATGTAGTTATTGCACGCGATATGGAAGACTTA
This sequence comes from Eucalyptus polyanthemos subsp. polyanthemos, assembly GCA_017140185.1. NCBI lineage: Eukaryota > Viridiplantae > Streptophyta > Magnoliopsida > Myrtales > Myrtaceae > Eucalyptus > Eucalyptus polyanthemos. The sequence continues at coordinate 15,764,104 of CM029463.1, read as the reverse complement.
TACCATAACACATGAATACTCATTTAACTAAGTTGGCTTCATACTATGATTTTGACTTTTCTCTCAGGGTGCATTCCCAAATCTACAAGAGCTAAAATTGGATTTATCCGGACAGATGGAGATATGGCATGGGCATTTTCATGATAAAGAACTCTTTTGCAAGCTTAGAGTTCTTAAGCTTTATCATCTCTCAACGGAATCTGCAATATGCACATGTCGTTTTGTTCAAAGCTTAACCAACTTGGAAAATCTGGTTGTATGTGAATCTTATCTAGAAGAGCTGAGCATCAATGTGGAAGTCATAGAAGGCCCAATTCATGAGCTAAAAGTAATAGTACCATTTTCAAGATATTTTCAAAATCTGAGGACCCTAGTTATGTCACATTGTGATGGGTTATCGTTAAAAGTAATATTACCCATTTCAAGATATTTTCAACATCTCGAGACTCTAAATGTGTCACATTGGGATGGGTTATCAAATATGTTCACACCAGCAATAGCTGAAAATTTGGTGAAACTCACAAAATTGACGATAAGTAATTGTAAAATGTTGATCGAAGTCATTTGTGATGATGGAGGTAAGAAGGGACATGTAGTGGCTTTCAATCAATTGAAGTATATGGAGCTTGATGGGTTGACAAGGTTGAGATGCTTCGGCTCAGGTGGATACATTTTGAAGTTCCCTAGTTTGGAAGATGTCATCTTGACGAGATGTCCTAGCATGAAGTTCTTCTCTGAGGGGCCAATAAAGGCACCAAAGCTGGAGAGAGTACATCTATCAACAGCTGTGTGGCTTTGGAAAGGAAACCTCAACATCACCATTGAAGAAATGGTATGCATCAGTTACCAAATTCTATGTAATTATATGGTTTTGATCACTAATAGAGTAATTGCATTATTCTAACTAGAAGTTTACATTTTATGATGCATTTTCTAACAGGTTACAGTTGCTGGAGTAGAGTTTATGTGGCTTTCTGAATTCCCTGAATTGATTGGAAAATGGCATAGCGAACTTAATCCCATCAAGTCATCTTGGCAGTTAAATTCACTAGTGGTGGATAAATGTCCATCATTTAATAACGTTATTCCATCTAGATTGATGCTTGTTCTGGACAATTTGGAAAGATTGCTAGTGATTGATTGTGAGTCACTAGAAGAAATCTTCGATCTTGAAGGGTTGGATGATGTGGAAAGTACTCGGGTTTTGCCTAATCTAAGGAGCATAAACTTGGTCAATCTACCGAAATTGAGGCAACTAGGGAACAAAAATACTCAAGGAGCATTGCGCTTTAATGGGCTAGGGCAATTGACCCTTTATAATTGCAGCAACTTGAGACATGCTTTCACTCCATCGATGGCTCGGTTTCTTGCCAATATACAGTGGATTAAAATAAATGAGTGTGGTCAGATGGAAGGATTGATTGCAGAGGAAGAAGGCCAAGGAAGCGTGATGGAAAAGATTACTTTCTCGAGGCTCTTATGGATGGAGCTAGAATGCTTGCTGAATTTGACAAGCTTCCTCTCAGGGAAGAATCACGTGCTAGAATGTCCCAAGTTAACTTCTCTTACCATTGCCCATTGCCCCCAAATGAGAAGTTTGACTTGGCAATCTTTGATGGAGATTGACCACGACACCACTTCACTCTTCACTCCACAGGTTAGTCTTCTTTTTCTTATTATAATGCTTTTGCTTTTTAGATCAATTATCTTGTCAAATCGAAATATTAATGCAATGCCAGTTTTTAAAATTTGAAAATAAAATGGCGCGTTGCACTTATCACACAAAACCATTTCAAGTTCCAATGCAATGCAACATCCATTTTTTTTTCTTTACCTTTTGTTTTTGCCTCCACGCACCCAAACAAAACTCTAAAATTCTCGACACATGGCATCAACTAAGAATAAGTAATTGGTTACCTATTATAGGCTTTAAGATATTGCAGTTGAGTGTCAAGACCAACTTTTGGCTGCAAAAAAAGTGTCAACTCCAACTAAACTTCATAATTTTAAACCCAATTCACAAGTCGGTTACCAATTACAGTTGATCGTACCATAATCATTCCGCCCAATCAATGAAATCAAAATCAAGTTCTTGAAGAAGGTCAACTGAAAATAAATTTTGAAGCAAATAAATCAAAGAATTGTTACCTTATATAATGTTGCTATAATGTTGCAACATCAAAAATTGGGTAGACAACTTTTTTTTTTGGGGGGGGGGGGGATGTACACACATACACATATATATGTATGGGAAAGAAATTGGAGGAATTAGAGAGAGAGGCCTTTTTTTAATTGGAGGGCTCTAAACTTGTATAATGATCGCTGCAAGCAATTTTTCAATTTCCTTATATCCGCATTGCTAAAGGGAGAAGGCGTTTATTTGTGATCGGCTAACCTGAAAGTTGGAGAATCCAAGAATCATCATGGCAACTTTTCAAAAATTAGAGGGAGAAAGCGTTGCCAATATTAAATGTCAATTAAGCTAATGAACAGACAATGCTCAATAATTATTTTATTGATTCGATAGAATTTAGGAGAGGTTGCCGTCAAAGTGAAATAATAAAGAAAATACATGTGCACACCGTCATCTATTTTTTCTGAGAATCCTTACCTTATACTATGTTGCATTATCCAAGAAAGGGTTTATAAGAAATTGGAGAAATCAGAGTGCTCTAGACTTGGATAATGATTAGTGCAAGCAACTTTTTATTTTGAAATATTCACCAACATACTGAAGTAAGATAGCGCATTTATATGTGATCGGTGAATTGGAGAATCCAAGAAGTCATCTGGCAACTTTCCAAAAATCAGATGGAAAAGATGTTGCCTATTAAAAGTCAAGTAACTCAATTAAAAGCCAACGTTCCATGAACTATCGATTATAAATTGAAACAAAATACATTCTTTAGTTTCAAAAATTATATTATATATTCCATATAATTTAAGAGAGGTTGCCGTCTTGAAGAAAAAAAAATCAATTTTCAAATTTGTTTTGATTGAATTCAGTGAACATAAGCTAATATCTTTACCAAATTTGCTATAACTCTAATCATTTATTCAAAAGGCAATTAACACGTACCACCCGATCAAGTCACTCTTTTTTCTCCTTTTCTTGGCCTTTTTTGTTACATACTCTTTTGCCCAATTATTATTTTTACTGTTATTTGTAGTAGAAAGTTTCATCATCACAAGTACCGCACATTTTTTTCTCTCTTTAATCATCAAAGTTGTCGATCAATTGAAATGAAAGCATCTATCAATCCATCCTTGGTTGTGTCACTATCAAGCTCTAGAATTCTCATGATTTGTGAGAGCAAGGGTAGTTTGGAAATTCCTTCTTTAAGGTCATAACTTATTGTAATCACATTATCACATTGGTTGTGTAATTTTTCTCAATATGACAGGTACAATTTCCTAAGCTAGAGTCAATGGTTCTCTCCCACATGGACAACTTAAGCAAAATATGGACCCATGGTCTTCAAGGAAATTTCCCTTTTAAACAATTACGAAGAGTGGAGGCTCAAAACTGTAAGAACCTTGAAAATTTGTTTCCACATTGGGTGGCTACAAGTCTAACCCAACTTCAGAAACTTCGAATGGAGTCTTGTGGGCTCAAGGGAATAGTCATGAGCGCGAGCGGAGATGACATTCCACACTCTATTGATGATGAATTTTTTTTCCCCAAATTGACTTCTTTGGTGCTACATAATATGCCACAACTCCAGAGCTTTTGCCCTAACTTGCCCACTTTGAAATGGCCATTCTTGAAGAAATTGCGAGTGACCCACTGTGACAAACTAAAAATGTTGTCCTTTGTGGCACCCATGAACAAGTGGACTCAGAATGACGATCAACACGAATTCTCATTTGAGAGGGTATGATTGCAACTGCTCTTCCTCTCTTTCTTCTTCATTCTTTTATTCACCCAATATATATGATATGCATAGCATAGTCATGTCACATTATGATAATATAGTAAATATGATTCCCTTATATATCAATTCGTTGACAACATAAGATATTTCTTACATCTTTAAGCATGCTTTTCATTTGTGGACACCCAAATGCTTTTAGTAACACTATAATGCATCTTGTCACTTGAAATTTCAAGGAACTACATATTTTTGTTGACGGGATAAGATATTCTTAATAGAAGATGAATTTGGTCAAGGTAATTACCGTACCAATCTCTACTTAAAAATTCTCTCAAAAATTTTCAATGCAAATAAAAAATGTGAATTTCCTATGGACTAAATTGAGAATCAAGCACTGACATTTAGCAATTTTTTTTCAAATCGTAGTGGCATGACCATGCTTTTTTGATGTTTTCTCGGTAAAAAGAATTTTCATATTGTTTGTTTGATCATTCTTATGCCAATACATTCCCTTTATAACTAATCATTACAATATGGGCGCACAACCAACCTTGGTTGGCGGATGGCCATGTTTACAGCTTGCATTTTGTAGCTTGACTTTAGAAGCTTGAGACTCGTATGCAGGGCTTTGGAAATTAATGAAATGTAAGAACATGGCCCCCTCTCGTGGGAGTTGACCGGCTTACATTTACCTCTAAGAACCCATGATTTATTGTCAAGCCTTGTTGAATGTACTTCTCTTATTGTATTGACAATTTTGTAGGGCATTCCCACCTTAGAGAAACTTTTGCTAGCCGACAAGGATAGTAAGACGATACAGAATGGAAAATTTTCTGATGACTTCTTTGGCAAGCCAAAAGCGCTAACATTGGCATGCTTTCATGAAAAAAATGCCGTCTTTCCTCCCATGTTCCTCCTACAAAGATTTCAAAACCTACAAAGCCTTGAGGTCTTCTGTAGTTCTTTTGAAGATATATTCCCGAATGAAGGGCTTGTTGACAAGGGAAACCATTTGGTGCTTGAAAATTTGAAACAACTTAAGTTAAGCAAGCTACACAATCTAAAGCATGTTTGGAGAGAAGGCTATTTGGTGGTGAAAATTCTTCAAAGTATTCGCACATTTGAGGTTTGGGATTGTCCCAATTTGACAACCTTATTTCCAACCGTGACATCCTTCAAGAATTTAACGGAGTTAGTGGTGAAGAATTCTTCAGGATTGGTACATCTAGTGACTGTTTCAGCAATCACAAATTTGGTGCATATCACTGACATGACTATAATTGGATGTGAACAAATGAAAGAAGTAGTGGCAAACGATGAAAACAAAGAAAGAAAAGTGATTTCTCTTATGAAGCTAGAAAGGTTGACACTCCAACATTTGTCAAGCCTAGAATGCTTCTCCTCCACCAAATATTGCGTCTTTAGGTTTCCGAGCATGTATTCAATAAAAGTGGAAGAGTGCCCAAAAATGAAGATCTTTTGTGAAGGTACAATAAGCACACCAAAACTACGGTTGGCAACACTATTTAGATACTATTTGGATTGGAACTGGGAGGGTGATCTCAACACAACCATACAAAAGTTGACCGCATAAACAAATGCACATAAAATTGGTAAGATCCAATTGATGTCATTCTCATCCATTTGTTTCTCTCTTGCCTTTGCTTCTCAGATTGTCTGACATTTGAAGCGTTGTATGTTCTAAACTTTTCATCTTTTGAACTTGTCTAGTTAGTGATAAAGGGGAGAGCAGATTATACAAGTGGTACGGAGATCTGGAAGTTACTGAGGCACAATCAAAAGTCAAGATGATGAAAATTTCTATTGAGGTATCGATTCTATTTCCAATTTCTCTCTTTCTCACTAATAGAATCATAATTTTGCAAAAGAAGGGGAGGCAGCTTGTCGGTAATGGATAAATAGGTAACGACATGATGTTCTCATCATTTGCCACCTCAGCATAATTGTCAAGATCACCCCATCCTCATCTTTTCATAACTTAACGAAGCATCCCATTTCCTTTCTTTTTCCGTGAACTCTCTCCTCATTCAAACGAATGAAGATGTCGATACGTTCTTTTCTTATTTTTTAGGAATTTGCACACAAAGATCTTAAACATTTTGCTTAATGTACAATCAAGTTCTAATTTTTTTTTAAAAAGTGTGACTAAGTCATAAGCGTTTTGAATTAAATGCAATGAAGTCCTTCCTGTTGTCCCACTCAACCAAATTTGCTGACGTGGCGTGTTGGAATCGGACTTCAATTTTCCAATAGATATTGCTCTCTAGTGATATTGACATTAAAGGAGGAAGTTCCATAAGAGGACTAGTCGATCACCTTTTCAACTTACGAAAAAATGAATGAAATCTAATAAAATAATCATGAACTTTACCTAAATATTTGCTGCAAAAACTTAAATTTGATCGCCTTAAAAATACAGGACTCACGGCTAAGGAATTTCTGAAGGCGAAAGATCTTCGATTTTTAGTAGGTACTCGGTGTTTTACCTTCAATTCTTAGTTACGGGAGTTGCTATTCTGACTCTTCCAGCAACAGTACAAATTAAATGCTAATCTGGACTTAATGAAGGAAATAAAGATTGGATAGCTTAAACATGATAGATACGACCAATTGAGTTCGAGCGAATTATCTTTTCTTTTGCCCTATATATCTCTAACATTTAGAGGAGGTGTAAAGCCTCACGGCATAGACTGCCGAGGTCCGCCAAGCCGTAGGGGCCAATAAGCGGGTCGAGACAAACAATTTGCTTCTTTAGCTCAGTGCGTAGATCTAGACTTATAACTAGTGGGCTGAATATCTAATGGCGATGGTCATACTTATACCATATCACTTTGTAAATCAAATCTGTCAATTTAAGCCTCAGTACCAATAGCGTTATTCTAGATACAATTTTGATCAACTAACAGATTTGTCCATCTTTTCATCCATTCGATTCCCCATATGTTCTTCTCATTGGGCGTCCTCCAGCATTCATTTGTTTTCTTAACTGTTCCTTCATTAATGAATATCTTCTCTAATTAAACGCTTCATTCACAAAACTAGTTAAGGTTTGGTCATTACAACTTACTACACGAATTGTGCTCAAGGGAAGACTTGTCGTTGGAGAGAAGATGAACAGCGGCTGGCAATCTGCACCTGGCGACACTTCATCTCTTCAAGATCATACTCTCTCTAAAGGAAGGAGATGTCTGGAGATGTCTGTGTTCGAGCTTGTCAGAATTGATAATATTTAACTCAAAGTCTCCATTTTCAGAAGGAACGTCAAGGCTTAGGGGTGAACTTTGGTACGCCAATAGAAAAATCTCTGCATCGCCATTAATTGTTTCGTTAATGAGATCAAAGAAAGCAAAACTTTCTGCTGCGATCAATTGAATGGTGGTGTAGTTCCTGATGTTTCTTGGAGTAGTGAACATTAAAAAGGGAAATTGCATCCTTTAAAATTTCAGGTACATGCGTGCCTAATTTTCAACCTCTTAGCATATTGCATCCTTATTCAACAAAGTATAAATCGAACTCATGCGGAGCACGGGATCCATAAAATAAAAGGTCAAAAGCAATCCTCATCTATTGCCCATATGGAGAGTTGATCTATAACAAAGACTTTTAAGTATCTGCCTTCAAGTAGTATCTGTCACAATTGAGGTCGTCACAGAAAAGGAAAGAAAGAACGTCCTGCGCCAACACTGTTTTCATGAAATATGCAATGGTATCCAGATTTAAAGGGAGGGTTGTATTGAGGATAAATCTTGCAAGCCATCAATAGCACAAAAGGAAGTTTCAATAAGAGGGCTAGTCTTTCAGTGAAATGGCTTTAAAGATAAAGTAATAACACCATTGTATCCCCCCCAAAAAAAAAACCTTTAGCGGTCAAACTATCCAGCGGCTCCTAGGAGTCAAACATGACTAGATCAGAACAAACAGGACTGCTCGGCTTGCCGTTTTGGCTGATGAAATTGCTGAAGCAGCCATTGACTTCTGCTCCATAGATGTGCCCGTCTTGGAGCGTTTCGTCCCCCAAGTATCTATTGTTCTCCTTTGTTATGGGAGTTACTAGAGGGAGACTCTCCCAGCAATAGTCGAGCCATAAATTTTAAGCCCCTCATGTTTCAACGGATGTTTGTCATCAGCATCTTCATTCTGATTCCAAGGTCAGGCAGCATCTGCAGTATTAGTCAATATGGCAAGCGCTAACACGAAGGCGTCAAATGCAATAGAAAGTTTATGGAGTTATTATATGAATTAGATCTCATCTTTTTAAGATTAGAATTTGAAGCTCTGCCTTAGTTACCAGCTTCCTCTAGTAGTTCTACAAATTATGTACAACATCTGAAACAGTCACCAAAATTCAACTGCCTTTAATTTCAAATTAATGGTATTAGTTTACAGATCTTTCTCAATTCCATAGAGCATAGTGACAATGACTATGAATCAACCTCATTCAGAAGCTAAATTATGCAGGACTCTCACATCAGTATAGTTTCTGACCCGCGGAAGAAATACCTGAGCAACAATTCCGTACTCCCTGGGGTCAATGAGCAATCTGAGCTCCATATTTGCTTCCACAGTATCACGCTCCCCATCCTGCAGGTTTCAGGATTGTAGTTTGTGCCCCTAACCTATGCCTCTTCCTTCGGGCCCTCATAGGTACAAAAACACACCCCTACCAACCCCTTCTATCTGCTGCATCAAAGTGCAGGCTGGTTGCTGCAGTCGCATCTAGCAGATCCAAATATGTCTCCTGTGAGGCATTCCGAGTGTACCCTCACCAGGACATCTTGACCACTTCCAATGTCACCCTGCTCAGTTGATAAACTATGGAAGATGAATCAAATGACATTATATTGCTGTCTGAAGGGAGGACATAAAGTAAAAGCAACTAAGGATGCTCTCTTTAACCAAAATTACGACATTCTTATATCAATTGTGTAAGAGTTTTTCTAATTGTGGACTACATTAATTGATATTGTAATTTACCGTTTAACGTTTACCGTTTTACGGGGTTTGGTCTAAGTTGAGATAGAAGGTTTCTTAATTAGTCTAATATGAGCTGGCTAGTGTGGGCCGAGTTGAGCCTGGCCCGTAATGAGAGGGACTGGCCGGAAACTCTATAAATATTGCTCAAGTCTCTCCTCTAACCCTAATTCTCACCTGTATCCTTACCTAAGGGGCGTTTATCTAACGCTACACGTGAGGGGGCCGCCTCATTGAGCCAGTGATACGGAGGGCAATAGAGGAGAAGGACTTGCGCGTGGAACATTGTGTTTCCGCTTCCGCTTCAAGTACAATGGATCCCAAAACAGGTGTGTCAATTCTTTCTACTCAATCATGCGTGTGCTTGTTCTAGTTATGGAGATCTTGAGATTTCCGCAATGTGCATCTATCATGTGGTATCAGAGCATCCATAACCCTAGAACACGAACACAATTCATCTTGCCCTAATTTGTTCAGATTAGCCCTAATTAGTACGGATCTTGCCATAATTTGTGATTTTCAAGACCTTTTGTTCAATAAAATTTAAATTAAATTATATATTCGGATTGGCCTCGACGAGACGAAGAAAACCGTGGGCGGCGCGTCGACGGAGGAGGCCGCACGCGCCCCCACGCGCCTCCTGTGCGTCGAACACGCGCTGCGCGTGTGCTCCACGCGCCGCGCACTCAGGCGGCGCGTGTGGGCGTGTGAATGCTCCGATTCGCGCGTGGTCGGCGGCGATGAACTCGTACAATTATTTCCTATATCATGGTATATTTATTTTATATGTTTGATGATTTTATGGATGTGAAAATACATACAAAGCCCTAAATAAGTGAATTTTTAGTGTATTTTCGCGTATTTTTCTTGTATTTTCTGTGTTTTCAAAATACAGGTGCCAGGATACAGGTATGTTATCACATGAACTTTATAAGTGTCATTCATTAATAATATACGATAATGCTTATTTTTTATTAATGAATGAAGCAATGTAATTAGCATGATATGTGATTTTAGTGATTACTGCCCCTATCATTAAAGTTAAAATCATATATGTATGGTTTATGTGAGATGAAAATGTTATATCCCTGGTATGAGAGAGTTTCAAAGATTCAATTGAGTTGTGACCGCCAAAGTGGCACACTTGATTGGATTTGAGAAATTTCGATCTCGTATATTTGATTGGGATGTCTCCTGATCTAATGCATGGTTATACTCCCAAAGGAGGTGATTGTGTATTAGTTCATGGAGGGATACATGATAGTGTGGTGGAGGAGTGACCGATCCTAATGGTTCAGATACCCAAATGTGATGAATTCATGAAAATTGGAATATATTTTCATAACTCTTATCATGTGGGGAGTGTACAATTGCTTGTCATGTATTCTGCCCAAAGTGATTATGTGATTTTGCATGTAACTCTCTGGATGTGTACTTGTGTGTCAAGTTACACAATGCTCACATGATGCTAATTATATACATTGCTTGTTTTTCAGTCACATTTTCTGTAAATGGTAACTTCGTCACCATTGAGGTTCTTGCTGGTTCGAATTTTAAGAGATGGAGAGAGGATTTTCTATTTGCTATGGAGATGGCAGATGTTCATATGGCTCTTACTACTGATCGGCCGGCAGTTTTGACTGCCGAGAGTACAGAGGCTCAAAAAGCAAATTTTGCTACATGGGAAAAGAGCAATAGAATTTGCTTGCTATCCATGAAGCGTTCCATTCATGAACACTTGAAAAGTGGTTTGCCTGTAGACTGCAATGCTAGGCAAATGATGGAAGCTTTGATGGCTAGAAACCGTGTGTCGCCTAATGCTGAGATAGTGACACATATGCAAACACTTTTTACTATGAAGTATGATGGTTCTAGTGGAGTCAGAGATTATGTTCTGAGGATGGTTGATTTACAAACAAAGCTTCAAGCTCTCAATGTTGAAATTCCTACTGCTTGTATTGTCCATCAAGCTCTAAATACTCTTCCTCCTGATTTTGGGATTATTAAGACTAATTATAGTTCCCAAGATGGAACCTGGTCTATTAATGACCTAATTGCAAGGTTGGTGGCAGAGGAAGAGAAATTGAAGAAAGATAAAGGACATATTACTCTTTATGCTTCTAGTTCTGCTAGTGACAAGGGTAAGAAGGTGAAAACTTATACCCATAAAGGCAATTCAGAAGTTGCTGGTCCTTCCAACAACAAAGGAAATTCTGAAGGAGCAGGTCCTTCTAACACTCTGGGTCCTAAGAAGGCAATCATCAAGAATGATGGTGTTCTTTGCTACTTTTGTAGGGAGAGAGGACACGTGAAGAGACGTTGCAGCAAGTTTAAGGCTTGGTTGTCTAAGAGGAATAATAGTGAGCCTAAAGGTAATGATTCTTAGGCATTCGTTTATGAATCCAATCTATCTAAAGTTCCAACCAATTCCTGGTGGCTAGATAGTGGTGCAACTAATCATGTTGCATTTACCATTCAGGGGTTCATAAACCGAAGGACGCCAACTCAGGATGAATCAAAACTCACTGTTGGAAACAACGTTGGAGTTGACGTTGAGTTCGTGGGAGATGTTATTTTGATTTTAGATTCTGGTTTTCGGATGGTGTTAAGAAACACTTTTTACATACCTTTTTTTAGGCGGAATTTAGTTTCTGTGTCTTGTTTGGACATGTGTGGATACTCTTTTGAAATAAAGAGTAAAACTATTTCCATGTTTTATGATTCAAATAAGATTGGGTGTTGCCATTTATCCGATGGATTATATCGATTTAGTTTATCTCCCAACGACATATACGTTGCTTATTCAGTTGAAAAGGTTGTTTCCAAAAGGCCTCTACCTAAGGAACAGTCTTATGCATTGTGACATAAACGTCTTGGTCACATCTCTAAAGAAAGAGTAGAAAGGCTTATAAAAGATGATATCTTGCCTACTCTTAAAGGTGATCAAGAGACTTGCGTAGACTGCTGCAGAGGTAAGATGACTAAGATAAAGAAGAAATCCGTTGTACGAAGTTCAGACTTATTGGAGGTTATTCACACTGATATTAGTGGACCTTACACGCCTACCTTGCAGAAATTTTTATTTCATCACATTTATTGACGACTTTTCTCGATATGGATAATTGTACCTGATTAAAGAAAAGTCCGAGTCTCTTGACAAATTCAAGATTTTTCGGACTGAAGTGGAGACACAGTTGGGAAAAGTTATTAAGATTGTCAGATCTGATCGTGGTGGTGAGTATTATGGTAGACACGGTGATGCTGGACAACTTAAAGGGCCGTTTGCTAAATACTTAGAGGATTCTGGGATTATAAGTCAGTTTACTATGCCTGGTAGTCCTGAACAAAATGGTGTAACTGAAAGGCGGAATCGTACTCTTATGGACATAATGAAAAGTATGATTAGTAGGACACATTTACCTAATTTTCTGTGGGGAGAAGCTTTGAAAACAACTTTTTATATTTTAAATCGTGTTCCTACTAAAGCGGTTCCATTAACTCCTTTTGAGTTGTGGACTGGACATAAGCCTAGCTTGAATCATCTTAGAGTTTGGGGATGTCCAGCAAAAGTGAAGTTATATAATCCAACATTGAGTAAGCTGGATTCCAAAACTACTCGGTGTTACTTCGTGTCTTACCCAGATCATTCAAAGGGATATCGGTTTTATAACCCTAATGGAGGTACAAGAATTGTGGAATCTCAGACTGCAAAATTTCTGGAATTTGATGTAGCCGAAAAGAGTAGCTGCTCACAAGCTATCGAAGATGATAGTATGGTGGGAATTACTAGATCGCTATCTCATCCAGTGCAAACAATTATGGAGCCTCTTCCGCCACAAACTGAGCCTGTTGTGGCCCATGATCGTATTGTTGAGATAGTTCCTGAAGAAATTCCACATGCTCCTCAAATTCAAAATGAGAATGAAGTAGCTCAAGTCAGAAGATCAACTAGGGAAAGACGTTCAGCTATACCGCCAGACTATTTAGTCTACCTGGGAGAGCATGATTATGACATAGGCTGTGTTGTTGATCCCGTGACTTATACTGAAGCCATCTCATGTCCTCAATCAGATTTGTGGTTAGATGCGATGAAAGATGAGATGCAATCTATGAAACACAATGGTGTTTGGGAGCTTGTTGAATTACCTGAAGGTTGTAAACCTATTGGCTACAAATGGGTATTCAAGACTAAAAGGGATTCCAAAGGAAAGATTGAAAAGTTTAAAGCGACGGTAGCTAAGGGTTTCACTCAAAGAGAAGGAATAGATTATGAAGCAACATTTTCTCCAGTTTCTTCTAAAGATTCTTTTAGAGTGATCTTAGCATTGGTAGCTTATTACGATATGGAGTTACACCGGATGGATGTTAAGACTGCTTTTCTAAATGGAGACCTTAATGATGAGGTTTATATGGTGCAGCCTGAAGGTTTTGTAGCAGATGACTCAGGTCAGCTTGTTTGTAGATTGAAAAAGTCTATTTATGGCCTTAAGCAAGCTTCTAGACAGTGGTATTTCAAGTTTCATAGTGTTGTTACTTCATTTGGATTTATTGAGAATAAAGTAGATCAGTACATATACACCAAGGTCAGTGGGAGAAAATATATTTTTCTCATACTTTATGTAGATGATATCTTGCTTGCTAGTAGTGACATTGGTTTACTGCATGAGACAAAGCGGATGTTATCGAAAAATTTTGATATGAAAGACCTTAGTGAGACGTCTTTTGTTCTTGGCATTGAGATCCATAGGGATCGCTCACGCCGTTCATTGGGTTTATCTCAAATGGCGTATATTGATCGTGTTTTAGAAAGATTCAATTTGCAGGATTGCAAACCAGGAATTGCTCCTGTTGTTAAGGGTGATAAATTGAGTCTTTCACAATGCCCTAATTCAGATTTTGAGAAAGCTCAAATGAAGGATGTACCTTATGCTAGTGTGCTTGGAAGCATCATATATGCTCAAGTTTGCACTAGGCCAGATATTGCTTTTGCAATAGGGCTTCTAGGCAGATATCAGTCAAATCCAGGACACGATCACTGGGTTGCTGCCAAGAAGGTTTTAAGATACTTAAAGAGAACAAAAGATTATATACTAATGTATAGACATGTTCCAGACTTGCAACTAGCAAGCTATTCAGATGCAGATTTTGCTGGTTGTCAAGATGATAAGAAATCAACAACAGGATACATATTTATGTTGGCAAGAGGTGCAATATCATGGAAGAGCGAAAAACAGAAATCCATATCTTCTTCTACCATGCAAGTGGAGTTTGTAGCATGTTTTTCAGCTGTTACTCAAGCTATTTGGCTCCGGAACCTCATTAGGGAGTTATCAGTTTTTGATTTTGTGGATAGACCCATATAGTTATATTGTGACAATAACTCTGCAATGCTGTTTATTAATAACAATAGAAGTCTCAAGGGGTCTAAACACAAGGAGGTCAAGTTTTTGACTATAAAAGAATCAGTACAGAATGGTGATGTTGCAGTAGATTATATTCATACAGATGATATGGTTGCAGACCCACTAACTAAAGGCCTACGCCCGTGTGTTTTTAATCGACATGTCATTAGTATGGGCTTAGGAGCGTCTTGGGATACTGTTATTTAGTAGGAGCTGTGTTTTATTCTTCTTTGAATAAAGTTCACATCTGTTTTTTGTTACAATTTAGTAACAGTTTGATACATATATGTCAATTTTTGCATTCAATAAAATATTTTGAATGGATTGTTATTATATTGATATATATTGTTAAAAGTCTCAAGGTATTGTTTAAACCTTGAGTGAAGGCTAGGGGCATCCGGGCATCTGGTTATTAGCCTTGTGCATATGTCTTGTGATACATAAAGAAATGTTAACCATAAAGACAAGACATATGTGGGTTCATTGGAACCATAAAGCATTCTCTTGTGGCACAAATTTTTGTGTCGCCTAAGGTAAGAGAATGGTGACTAACAAATGGGATTTCTCTACAAGAGATATTATCCATTTGCCACACTACCATATTGAATCCATATCAATAAAGTCGAAAGCACTTGTGACCATGGAAGGCTCTGTGTGTATACATGCAATTACCGCCATGATTCGGTGTTTGAGAATTTATGGGATAGGATTGACTATTAAGAATTATCTCTGGACCAATGTGCGCACATAAGGTACGATTTCAATTAATATAGTCCAAGTGGGAGAATGTAAGAGTTTTTCTAATTGTGGACTACATTAATTGATATTGTAATTTACCGTTTAACGTTTACCGTTATACGGGGTTTGGTCTAAGTTGAGATAGAAGGTTTCTTAATTAGTCTAATATGGGCTGGCTAGTGTGGGCCGAGTTGAGCCTGGCCCGTAATGAGAGGGACTGGCTGGAAACTCTATAAATAGTACTCAAGTCTCTCCTCTAACCCTAATTTTCACCTGTATCCTCACCTAAGGGGCGTTTATCTAACGCTACACGTGAGGGGGCCGCTTCATTGAGCTAGTGATACGGAGGGCAACAGAGGAGAAGGACTTGCGCGTGGAACATTGTGTTTCCGCTTCCGCTTCAAGTACAATGGATCCCAAAACAGATGTGTCAATTCTTTCTACTCAATCATGCGTGTGCTTGTTCTAGTTATGGAGATCTTGGGGTTTGCGCAATATGCATCTATCAAATTGTAGACACATTCAGGCCCGTTGTTAATCATTTCATAAAATATAATTATGGGAGGATGCTGCCCATCAATTCACCAATATCCTAACAATTATTTCTCGTCATGTCAAACATTCCTATCCAGACAGCATTCTTCTCCAAGTAACATGAATTTGGTAATCCAATTTATGATTGACACATGATTACATTTTTTTTTTTTTTTACAGACTTTAAGATAAATTTAATGGCGTTCCACCTAAAAGATACCATCAATTTCCCACTGATGTAACTATCCAACTCTAAAGCTTGATGCTAGTTCCAAAGAAAATTATGCGAAACAAAATCATGCACGGAAGTATATAAGATGAAGTACAAATTGAAGTTGTGTTGAAAAATGCACGGCCACAAACAAGATTCTTGAAGTTTAGAACCAATCCATTCGAAACTCACTGTTTGCTAGTTTCTGAATTCGTTGAATAGTTTCTGAATTGCAATGTGCATTCCAACTAATATTGATCTATAGTAATAGGCTGTGAATGGCCCCCACGTTGTTGGTAATCTTGCAGCAGCAGCACATTCAATTAATTTATCTCTTTTCCAACAATACCTGTAAATTTATGCATTTAATGAGTCGTGAAATCACTTCTCGATCAAACAGTATAAGAAGCTTCTCAATATACAAGATGTTCTATCCTTATTTCCTGGTGATAATGCAGAGAATCACCTCAAGCTCCGCCTCAGTTAATGGTCAACTGACCTTTAGACATAGGTTCTGAAACAAGGTAAATATAAGAAAATGTACACAAAGATAACGACAGTCATGAGCTCATGGATATCGCTCAACAAGGATCCTGCCCAGTCATAACGAATTTCTAAAACATCGGGTAATAGACGAACTGTAAACACTAATCTAACGACAACATGTGCATAAAAAATTGTGAGAAACAACTCTTCAGATCCCAAAACTGTTGATCTGCATGGTGTTGACAAGCAAAATAACAACCACAAGCTTAAAGCATAAAGTAAACTTGAGACATGAATAGACCAAAATAGCTTATGCTTCTCTCGTTTTTTGCTATCTAAAACAACAGCCCATCAGCCTCCCATGAGAGTAGGGGTAAGCATGGTCTGGATTAGGCAGATCTAGCACCCAACCCAGGTATTAACCTGCATAGTTTTGGTCCCCAATTTTTGGGACTGAGGATCGACTCTTTTGAGCCTAGGACCAAAAACCAGACCGACCCTACGAGCTCGGCCCAATTCTAAGGCCAACCCGAGACCAACCAATTTATTTTTTGTTTCACTTGTTGCATTCCCTGAAATGACAAACACACTATTTCAAATTACATATCTACCAACAATGCGATATTGAATAACTAAACTATGAAGGCAATACATATCAAACATAATTATTAAGGTAACAATAGAAATTTAAATTTTCTAAAAGCAACAAACCATATAAACAAGACACGACACGATGGAACAAAGGCGGGCAGCGAGGCAAAGTGAAAACAAGCCGCGAGGTAAGCGATGAATAAGGTGAGCGAGCAAGCAAGGTCGAGGCAAGTGAAGAGTTTTTTTTCTTTCCTTGTTCTCTCTCTTGGTCGAATTAGGGTTGGGTTTCATTCTACTTTCTAATTCACATGACAAACTGAATTGCAAAGATAACAAAGGAGGAGGTGCTAGAATTTAGACTAGGGAAAAGCATATAATATAAAATATATTAGATATATAATACATAGCATATATTATTAATGGGTTAGTCCCAATGGGACTAATCCTAAACTCCTAGGACTAAGGACCAACCCACACAATGTAGGGTCCAAGGGTCTCAGGACCAAGGACCAAGGACTAATCCAGTCCTCTTGGGAACCGGAATAAGATTGGCTTGGTTGGGCCGGTTTAGGGTCAGTCCAAGGGTGACCTTGGACCGATGCTCACCCCTACATGAGAGACTCTTTTTCCCACCCCACCTAGGAATCCAAAGTTTCGACTCTTCATTTATCCACTCCAAAAAGGGAGATGCTGCTGAGACAACGTCTTGGCCAAAAAAGCCAATACTTGAGAAGTGAAAGTTGCAGCTGAAATTTGATTCGATTGGGGACTATGTGTCCTTAAAAAATATTTGCGTTTGGATTGCTGGGATGAGAATACTTACCTGATTACATCAACAATAGATGCAATTTTCAAGCTCTCCCGCTGTGCAAACTCACGAATCTCAAGTAATCCATGGGGCCACCATCACCCACTACCTCATAAAGAGAACTGCCGCAAGTTCTGATCCAGATAACACAAGAGCCAAAGCTCTCATTGCCCTGCCAAGTGCAGATACGCCTGTAGTCATCCCATACTCTGCATCCTATAACAATATTGCTTAACCGCCATCCATTACAAGGTAAGAGAAGAGATGATTAAAGAAAATAACTAAGCTGATCGAAGGCTATTAGGAAATCAAGAATTCAAGAAAAAAATATTGTTCTACCGAACTATGAAAGAAAGTGCACGCTATCTATCATTGCTTTCGAAAATTGATTATCTACTGACTGTGGACGAGTAACAATCCGAAGTGTCTTAATCTCTAAAGGGCCATTTCTTAAGTACATGAACGTCTAAGAAACCAAAGCAGAATAACAACAAATACACGCGACAAGAAACAAAAAGTTCAAATCATCCCTTCCTAAAGGAACCAGTACCAGTCATTTATCTTCAACTAAGTTTTGAGAAAAAAACTCAAGTATTGAAAATTAGATTTAGGGGGATAAAAGTAGATACCGCAGTCACGGTGAATGCAATCCGAAGCTTGTCTTCATTCTCATCAGAGGGAGTCGCAAGCGCTCCATATCTTCCCTCTTTCATGCTTGCACAACCAATCCCAAAGCGCCATACTTCACAACGAAATGCCATAGCCTAAGGCGCTACCATTATAAGATCACCCTCAATTCCATCCGTCCTCATCGCCGACCGCCACTACAAATCTGGAATCTGAGGCGTCTCACTCTCTGGTAACACCGCAGTTAGATCAGACGAAAGACCAATTCGCGAATAAGGGTCGGCCTGAAGCAACAGAATTGGAGGATTACAAGTTTCGGCAGCCTCGGCATGAAACAAGGCCGCTCGGATCTTCGCCATGAAGGTCGAACACCGATTATAGTTTGGATTTGGGGCTTTTTCGGCCATCGACAAAAGCCCTAAATTCGGAACGATCGGGCATTGGCAGTGTCAATCTGTGGGGAATCTTTTAGTAGAAAATGCAAGCGTTTGCTTTTTGGAGAGCCTTTATCCGATGGAGATTAGAATATGACGAGACAATAAAAGAGCAATTCTCCAATGATATCACCTTGGACCATCTTTCTCCCTTCAAATCTGAAGTGGTGTTGGAAAGAAGATGAACGGAGGGAGGTGGGGGAAGAAGAGGAGGAAACAGGGTCTAGGCTTTGCGATGGCTGAGCTCACCGCAAACGAACGTTACAAAATAAGAAGAGTAGAGTCCTAAGCAGGACTTTAAAAGGCTCCAACCATCAGGCAGGCTGTCCCCCTTCAGGGGGGGGAAGTGGGCCCTGAATGGAGCTTTTATCTTTAGGGTTTCCCCCACAAGAAACCCAAGGAACAAGTCCGGGGAGGGCAATGAAAACAACCCCAGGGAATCAAAGCTCTAGGGGTGGGCTAAGCCTCCCCCCGAGCCCAAGCTTTTGAGTCCTGAACAAGACTTTAAAGGCTCTAGCCATCAGGCAAGCTACCCCCCTTTGGGGGGGAAGTGGGCCCTGAATGGGGCTTTTATCTTTAGAATTTCTCCCACAAGAAACCCAAGGAACAAGCCCGGGGAGGGCAATGAAGACAACCCCAGGGAAACAAAGCCCTGGGGGGGTGGGCTGAGCCTCCCCCCCGAGCCCAAGTTCTGACCTGAGTAGGTCCTTAAACTGCTCCCCATCGATGAAGGGGCCTCCTTGGGGAGTCTTCCCTTGGTGGGGGGTCAGCCGAGACGGGCAAGTCACCTTGGGGGTAGCCCCCCGTAGCCCCAAGGAGACGTAAAACAGGATCGGGGGTATTGGTAGCTCTCATGCCAAGAAAAATATAGCGGCTGGGCTTAACGCCTATAAGACTCGGTCCTCGGTAAATTGCAGCGCTCCAGGGGGGACAACTCCGATAACAAGGCCCCCACACACGAGTCAATGCGTGCCCCCCCCCGCGATGGAGACCCCAAGGGCCACAAGAGGGGTGGAGCCCATTCTCGAGGCTCGAAAAATATACCGGTTGTGGGCGAAATCCAGGCCCCGGAAAACACATAAGAACTGGTGTTAGTCCTGAGCAGGACTTTAAAAAGCTCTAGCCATCAGGCAGGCTGCCCCACTCCGGGGGGGAAGTGGGCCCTGAATGGGGCTTTTATCTTCAGGGTTTCCCCCACAAGAAACCCAAGGAACAAGCCCGGGGAGTGGTCCTCGGCAAGACCATTAAACTACAAATCTCCGGGGGGGACAACCTCGATAACAAGGCCCCCGCGCACGGGTCGGTGCGTGGCCCCTCACATGGGGACCCCAAGGGCCACAAGAGGGGTAGAGCCCATTCCTGGGGCTCAAAAAATATACCGGTTGGGGGGGAAATCCAAGCCCCCAGAAAACACATAAGAACCTGGTGATGGTCCTCGACAAGACCTTATACTGCAGCGCTCCGGGGGGGATCCCTGAGGGAATTGAAGCCCTGGGAGGTGGGCCGAGCCTCCCCCACGAGCCCAAGTTTTTAGGCAGGCTACCCTCCTCCAGAGGGGAAGTGGGCCTTGGGGGGGTGTTCATTGGCCTCCTCGGGCTTGTTCCTTGGGTCTCTTGTTGGGGGAAACCCTGAAGGTAAAAGCCCCATCCAAGGCCCACTTCCCCCTTGGAGGGGGGCAGCTTGTCTGATGGCTGAAGTCTTATAAAGTCCTGCTCAAGACTAAAAATTGGGCCTGGGGGGGAGCCTTGGCCCACCCCCAGGGCTTCGTTTCCTTGGGGTTGTCTTCATTGCCCTTCTCGGGCTTGTTCCTTGGGTTTCTTGTCGAGGGAAACCCTAAAGATAAAAGCCCCATCCATGGCCCACTTCCCCCATGGAGGGGGGCAACCTACCTGATGGCTGGAGCCTTTTAAAGTCCTACTCAAGACTAAGTCTTACGGGCGTTAAGCCCAGTTGCTATATTTTTTTTTGGCACGGGAGCTGCCAATACCCCCGATCCTGTTTTACGTCTCCTTGGGGCTACGGGGGCTACCCCCAAGGCGACCAGCCCACCTCGACTAACCCGCCACCAGGGGAAGACTCCCTAAGGAGGTCCATTCATTAACAAAACTTGGACTCGGGGAGGAGACTCGGCCCACCCCCTAGGGCTTCGTTTCCCTGGGGTTGTATTCATTGCCATCCCTAGGCTTGTTCCTTGGGTTTCTTGTCGGGGGAAACCCTGAAGATAAAAGCCCTATCCAAGGCCCACTTTCCCCCCGGAGGGGGGCAGCCTGCCTGATGGCTAGAGCCTTTTAAAGTCCTGCTCAGGACTAGAAAAACTTGGGTTCAGGGGGGAGGCTCAGCCCACCCCCCAGGGCTTCGATTCCCTGGGGTTGTCTTCATTGCCCTCCCCGGGCTTGTTCTTTGGGCTTCTTGTGGGGGAAACTCTGAAGATAAAAGCCCCATTCATGGCCCACTTCCCCCGGGAGGGGGGCAGCCTGCTTGATGGCTGAGCCTTTTAAAGTCTTGCTCGTGACTAAACTTGGGCTCGGGGGGGAGGGAGGCTCGGCCCACTCCCTAAGGCTTCGTTTCCCTGGGGTTGTCTTCATTGCCCTCTCCGGGCTTGTTCCTTGGGTTTCTTGTCGAGGGAAACTTTGAAGATAAAAGCCACATCTAGGGCCCACTTCACCCTCAGAGGGAGGCAGCCTGCCTGATGGCTGGAGCCTTTTAAAGTCCTGCTCAAGACTAAGTTTTACGGGCGTTAAGTTCAACCGCTATATTTTTCTTGGCACAGAAGCTGCCAATACCCCCGATCCTGTTTTACGTCTCCTTGGGGCTACGGGGGCTACCCCCAAGGCGACCTGCTCGCCTCAGCTAACCCCCCACCAGGGGAAGACTCCCCAAGGAGGTCCATTCATTGACAAAACTTGGGCTCGGGGAGGAGGCTCAGCCCATCCCCCAGGGCTTCGTTTCCCTGGGGTTGTCTTCATTGCCATCCCCAGGCTTGTTCTTTGGGTTTCTTGTTGGGGGAAACCCTGAAGATAAAAGCCCCATCCATGGCCCACTTCCCCCCCGAAAGGGGGCAGCCTGCCTGATGGCTAGCGCCTTTTAAAGTCCTGCTCAGGACTAGAAAAACTTGGGCTCGGGGGGGAGGCTCGGCCCACCCCCCAGGGCTTCGATTCCCTGGGGTTTTCTTCATTGCCCTCCTCAGGCTTATTCCTTGGATTTCTTCTGAGGGAAACCCTGAAGATAAAAGCCCCATTCATGGCCCACTTCCCTCCCGGAGGGGGGCAGCCTGCCTGATGGCTGAAGCCTTTTAAATTCTTGCTCAGGATTAAAACTTACGGGCGTTAAGCTCAGCCGCTATATTTTTCTTGGCACGGGAGCTACCAATACCTCCGATCCTGTTTTACATCTCCTTGGGGCTATGGGGGCTATCCCCAAGGCAACTTGCCCGTCTCGGCTGACCCCCCACCAAGGGAAGACTCCCTAAGGAGGCCCCTTCATTGACAGGGGAGCAGTTTAAGGACTTGCTCAGGTCCTATGTCTTATGAGCGTTAAGCCCAGCTGCTATATTTTTCTTGGCATGGGAACTGCCAATACCCCTGATCCTGCTTTACGTCTCCTTGGGTTTCTTCGCCGTGAAGGTCGAACACCGACTGGAGTTTGGATTTGGGGCTTTTTCGGCCGTCGACAATAGCCCTGAATTTAGAACAATCGGGCACTGGCAGTGTCAATCTATGGGGAATCTTTTAGCAGAGAATGCAAGCGTTTGATGAAGGTCGCTTTTTAGAGAGCCTTTATCCGATGGAGATTAGAATATGACGAGACAATATAAGAGCAATTCTCCAGTGATATCAACTTGGACCATCTTTCTCCCTTCAGATCTGAAGTGGTGTTGGAAAGAAGATGGACGGAGGGAGGTGGGGGAAGAAGAGGAGGAAACGGGGTCTAGGCTCTGCGGTGACTGAGCTCACTGCAAACGGACATTACAAAATAAGAAGAGTCTTCCTCTTCTCCCTCGATGACGAGAGTCTCCACTTTGGAATTTTTTTTCTTTTTTTTTCAAAGATTAATGATTACAAGAAAAATTCTACTGGGCCCCAAAAAGTTAACAACAAATACAAAAGGAGGTGGCACAAAATGATCTGGGTCGTATTGGGCCTGACTGAACCACGCTTCCGCCGTCCCTACTTTCCTGCACTCATCTATACACACTTGCCTGGAGACGCAGCTCCAAGAAGACTTGTGACATTTAAAAAAAAGGCATGAATATAATGTACAAGAACTCATGTGTACTCATAGGTATTCCTTTACTATACTAGCTATTATATAATTTTTGAACATTTTAAAATAATAGTTTTGTGATAGTTATTACATAGAAGTTATTAGACTAGACAAATCAATCTTATTTAGATATACACATGTTTAAACGATACATATAAATTTAATCATTGAAATTTGTCGATCAATTTACAGTTGTGCTCACTCTGCATGAAGATGATAGCAACACCAAAATTTCTCCCTTGCCTCTTTTCTGTGAACCTCCTAAAACGTGTCATTCTCCCTCTCATCACCGCCGTAGGTGCTACTCCCTCATGAGAGGCAATGCCTTGCCCAAACAAATTAGTCAGGTAAATCCATTCTATCAAACCAGAGCCTACGAAAGCAAGCACGGAACAAACTACTCACGGTAATCAAATTCACTCCCACCCACCAAAACAACTGAACGAACACAAAATCGACTTGAATTAGCACCTCCTTCCACTTCGATTCAAGAGTCATAAGGCAAGAGACAACACTTACCTCGGCTTTCCTAGGGATTATGCAACACCACACCAATAGATTGATTGTACCATCGGGCAAAGTCTCTGGCTACGCGATGAAACACATTACAAGGTACGAGAAAAGATGATTGAAGAATAATTGCTATGCATCTTATGACACATTCCACAGTCACGGTGAAGCTTCTCGTCATTCTCCCTCCAATTCACCATCAAAGGAAGTTGCAAGCTCTTCAAATCTTTCGCCTTTCATGTTCACACAAACAATCCGAGTGCCATACCCCACCATAAATGCCATAGCCTAAGGTGCTGCGATTATAAGATCACCCTCAATTCTCTCTTCCCTCATCGTCTACCTCTGCTACAATATGGAATTCAGTTCCGACTATGAGATGGTCAGTTATCGATGAACAATTAAAATGCACTTGATAATGTAAATGCAATGCAAAAGGCACACCATCCTTTCCTTGGCGGATATCCTTGATCGCTCCTAGAATAGAAGCAAAGCTTGCCTTGGGTCGGTCCAAATCAAATTTATTATACTGGACGTGGAAACAAGTCCTCATGCAGCGCAGTATCAGCTGAAAGCGCTCCAAGCGCTATTGCATCGGGTTGCAATTCAATGCCCGACTAATTCTTCCCCGAGCAGAGTCTCGCTGATAGCAACATTGCCAGGGTAAGACAAGTTTCACCACCGGCCGTTATCACCGCAGTTAGGTGGGCTTGAAGCAGCCAATTGGATGATTTTGAGATTTCTGCAGACTACGCATGGGACAAGGCTTCTTTTTGCGTCAACAAAGGGCCCTGACTAAGAAGATCAGGCACTGCGTTGTCAATTTCTAGGGAAATTCGCGGCCGTGGATGGCGATGCTCATGCTCTGTTTTCATCGACAAATCTGATATCATGTTGACGTGCCTGCTCTGTTTTCACTGCATTATGACCGAGAGGATGTAGGAGAGGCGAGCAGTGTTCGTAACCCAAGAAGCGTTACCATGGGAGTTCAAAATAGTGTACGCTATTGTAGAGTTCGAGGACACAGTATTGATGGCATTTTGGCTACAAATTGCTGGATTGGGATTGAGGACTTTAGATTTTTATGCTAGAAAAAAGCAGCATAAATGTACATTTAGTTGGCCTTTTCTTCTTTGGTGTTTGCTTGTATTTATCCAGTTTCTCATCGTATATTGGTTGCCATAATATCCACTTGGCATAGTGTTACTTGCGAATTCGTAAAGAGATGACGTTCAGATGAATTGGTAAATTGAGACTTTTAGGTATTTAGACAAATTGTGGCCAGGCCAGCTCGGGACTAGGGGTGCTCAATTTCCACCCAGGAACAGTGAACTAGCGTATTTAGTCTTGAAACCGAACCAATATCCTAAGGAATCGTCCAAAACTGACTGGTTGGTAGGGTCCAACCAATTCTCGATTCGGACGGTTCCTTTTGGTTTGTTGGAATATTTAAATAATAAAATAAATCACGCCTTCATCTAACAACTTAAACTATTAACAACAACGATCCCATAAAATCCCACATAATATCAAAGTGGAAGATCTTGAGTTCAAATCTTACCATGCCCCATTTGCCTCCTCAATTTCCACGCTTGATACTAGGTAGAAAACTAGACCAAGCATGAGGGGATCGCTAAAATATTTAATAAAAAAATAAATCATGCCTTTATTTAACAGTTTAAATTTTTAGAACAGTCACCAGTAGTCTCACAAAATTTCACATGCTCACACCTACTCAGGACCTATCAACATAGTTTTGCA
Organism: Eucalyptus polyanthemos subsp. polyanthemos; assembly: GCA_017140185.1. Classification (NCBI taxonomy): domain Eukaryota; kingdom Viridiplantae; phylum Streptophyta; class Magnoliopsida; order Myrtales; family Myrtaceae; genus Eucalyptus; species Eucalyptus polyanthemos. Next base: position 15,738,872 of record CM029463.1, on the reverse strand, counting down.
GCAAACATATCCAATGGTTGGCCCACATTCATAAGAGATAAATCAAACAAGGAAACTATGTTGATGAGGACTTATTAACCCGGGGAACAGTGTGTTTAACTCGGTGAGGGTTGAACAATTGTGATTATACGGTTTGGCCATTTTAATGCAATGACCGGGAAAAGTTCAAGTTCTGAAGAGTTACAAGATAGCTTTGTATTATTCTATCACCAATTAAAGTATATTGAAAGAAGATTGATAACTTCGGATTTTTGACTACATTCATGTGCGTCTCTTATGATTAATCCTTTATGGCCTTATAAGAATGAAAAATAGTCGAAGCAGAGAGAAATTTTATTGGATGAATTTGAATTCTATACTCCACATATTCCTATCGTGGGTGTGTCCATGTACCGCGACCATTAATACATGAATCATTTATATAACTTGCCAATTGATAATTGGTTAATACACCAATAAAATTTCAAGGCAGAGGATCTCCATTTTCATTGGACATGTCAATAGTCTTTTCATCATATTCCTATATGATTTGGGTCTGCCTATGAGATTATGCACATGTGGTCTGGTTAACATTTCTTGTGTTAGTCATACTACCTAGTATGTTCTTACTCATAGATCATTTGTTGATAAAAAATCAACTTCGTGGATTTTCCCGGCGGGGTTTTAAAGGTATGCATCAATGGAAGAATGCAAACCGCAAGTCTTAAATATTTGGACGGATCATGGCCAGTGAAACTCCTTTATTACCCTCAAAATGGCATGAAAAAAGCTCTTTGCTGGTTGGGCCGCATTTCAAGGAGGAACTTCTCTAAAGGAAGGAGATGTTTGTTGGCATTGATAATATTGAACTCAAAGTCTCCTTTTTTACTATTATTATTTTCGATATACCAATTACGTAAACTTTCACATGCTAATCAGTAATTTCAGAGTCTATGGCAGCACAGTTAAAACCAGTGATAGATATATTAATGGAAAAAGAATAGAAAATGAGATCAAATGAGTGGTTAATTCGCTTCTTTTTCTCAAGGAACAATCAGGTGTATAAATAATCACATTATTTTCGCATTATCTAATGGTGGTCCATTCATTCTTCAGATAACATATTTTTTGGGAATGTCCTTTTAAGATAAGACCATAGATAAGCACCACTAAATTAGACCACCCAAAGATGCAGTTAATTAATTTTATGATTTATTTCTGTGACCATTAACTAATTACTAATGGGAAAAGGAGGATGCCCGTCTAAATTTGTGCCTAACTATGATTTCTGTGATCATTGACATGGGGTTGGGAAATTAGTATAGGCCATATGATAATTACATGGTTTCATTGTTGAAAGGGTGATGGAAATTCCCGAAGCAATACTCATTGGTCATGGTCATCTCGTAATTTTCAATTACAAAGAGAACTCTATTTTTCGCAAAATAATATCCAACAAGAGCGATTCGGAAATAGATTATTTGCCAATCAGCGGCAAACTATCAAACCTCGGGAGCGAATTTCTCTCAGCAAAAGCGGAAGATGTCGTGGAAGCAGAAGATATGAAGTGAAAAAGAAAAAAAAAATCTCTTTCTCGAGCTCCAGATAGATTTAATTTCAAGAGCAAGAGGCATTGGTGTGCTTCATTTGAAAGCTCATGTGATTGCACTTGCAGGTTGCAGCTCCTTGAAGCCCATCGTCTTTTGTCCTTGTCATAATTCCTTCAACATCATGGCTCGTCCTTGTCCTCATCCTTGTCCTCGCCGGAGAGAAGACGGAGTTGTTACTGAGCAGGAGACTCCTCCAAGTAGTAGCCTTCCCTTCTTCATACTCCCTGATACGCTGATTCGCTAGTTCAGTAGCTTTAATCAAATTAACAGGCTCATGAAAGTCATCGATCTTAATTAACCGGCAAATCAAAATCATTTTTTTAGGAAGCGACTGTCCATAAATAGCTATTTTTCAGTTAAGTCACTGTGCAATTGCCACTCCTCATAAGCTGATGCACCGATCATCTCTCAAAAGCATCCAAATTCATGTCCTTAACACGACCTAAGGAAGGGCTTCCATGGGTGTCCTATTCTTGCCATAACCATGAATCATGGAATTTCAAGCAAATGCATTCTTCCCGGAAACTAACATTTGCTCATTCCATAGGCGAAACACGACTTCAGTGTTCCAAGAGCAATCATCCCTGTACGGCATGTACTAAGGGATCCAGAGACTCACCCACCGCTCCCATCCTCATGTATCCTTAAATCATCGTTTTCCGAGCGAAGTTATTCCCATGAGTTTCGACCTAAAAAAAAAAAAAAGTTATTCCTATGGGGCATATCGTCTAACAGTCACCATGCATTATCCGTTTGACCGAACATGGTGTAAAGGCGAAGGAAGAAAAGGTTTGCGAGCATGACGGTGCAGTTCGAGTCTTCGAGAGACTAATTACCTTCTCTTGAAAAAGCACCGTCGGAACAAAGCATAAGGAGGCCTTCATAACCAACCGCAAATTAGGACAGACCATGGCAACTTAATTCTCGACGATGAGTGGCAGTGACAGAGGTGAAATCTAGAGCTGGAACAGCGAATACCGAACTGAAGAAGTGTTGGATCTCTCTCTTTCTCTCTCTCTCCGGCGTTTCGTCAAACGTGTGGTTACCCCAATGAGGACATAAGAACAGAGCAACCGCGCGGGACAGAGGTAGACCTTTATGGTCGAAGAAGAGATTCAAACTTCTCAATCAGAACAAACGGCGACGAGGATGCATTGATGAAGAAAACCCAGCAACGGATAGTCGGCATGACGACGAGATCATCGCAACGCCCAGGCGTCAAGTCACACAGTAGGATCGGAACACGAGGTGTTTCTGCCACCGCCATCACTTCGGAACCTCTGGCAAGCTTCTCAGGCTCCTAATCTTGAAACCATTTGCTTCGTCGATTCCTTGAATCCACTGAATGATGACGACGCTAGGTAACGATGGAAATCCAGCGATGGAATCGCCCGGGATACCTCAGATGCGACGCGAAAAGGATCCAAGATGCAACCAAGGATTAGTCACGTGGGCTGTGAAGATAGATCATCCCATAATCTGTTACAGTAAATTTCCAGTAACGGGTTTTTCTTTTTACATGGTAAAAAAGTGGTTCGTATTAGCTAATAAAATTAGGCAAGTGGATAAATGAATTCTAACATGACTAACCCATTGCTAATTGATTGGCCATTGATGTGGCAATTAAGCGAATCCTCTGTCATATGACAAAGATGACAAATAGGTAAATACATAATTTTCTCACAATTTGCCACCTCAGCATAACAACCTAAAAACACACCATCCTCTAAGCATCTCCCATTTCCATTCCTTTTTCTCATCCAAATACGTGAAACTGTCGTTTCATTCCATTTTTTTTTTTTTTTAATTTCAAGTTTCAAAATTGTATCTGACGTTGGAAATGATTCCTCCATCCACCATTTAGTTTCCATCCTCATAAAATTTAAAATCTTGGAATCTTAATCCACAAAGTTCATTTTTTGTCCAAGATTTTCTGGCACTGATACTATAAAGTTGATGCTAGATAGTAGGAATTCAGTTCTACTCAATTAGATTTTCTCTCTCTACTTGCTTTTCCAGTTAAACTTGTGGAAATTGCACAAGTTGCATCTGCTTTGCTGTGTTTAAGCACATTGGATGAATATTGATCTCATTAGTAAATCTGAAAGAACTCTTTCTTTCCAACATCTTACGGGGCCTGCATATGTAGACGTGCCATTTAGTATTCTATTTAAATAGAAGCTGGACTACCGTCGGAAAGGTGGATCTTAGGGATTGTAACGGTGTTTCTCCATTACTTGTAAAGGTTGTAATGGTTGTGGTTTCCCAAATTGTACGAATATTTTAAATTGTTGAGACAACTGAAGTGACTTTGCAGTTAGCATTTCTTGTGTTAGTCATCATTTGTTGATCAAGAAGAAACTCTGCAGACTGTCCCTGGCGATTTTGAAGGGAACGCATCAAGGGAAGCATGCCAATCGTGGCTCTTAAATATTCGGACTGATCATAGCAAGCGAAGCTCCTGTACTACCCCCACAACGTGGCTCGAGAAAGGTCTTTGCCGGTCAAGCTGCATTTCAGAGAGGAACTTCTCTAAAGGAAGGAGATGTCTGCGTTTTCGATCTCGTTAGCATTGATGCTATTGAACTTAAAGTATCCATTTTCAAAAGGAATGTCAAGACTTAGGCGTAAACTTTGGTATGCCTACAGAAAATTCTATTCTTCGCTATATTTTGTTTTGTTAATCAGGTCAAAGAAAGCAAAACTCTCTGCTGCAAGTAATTGAATGGTGATGTATTTCCTGATGATTTTCGGAAAGGGGTGGACGTTACACCTGGACATTGCATCTTCCAAAATACCAGGTACGTGTGTGACTAATTTCCAACCTCTTTGCGCATTGCGTCTTCATTCGACAAATAAAAGGTCATAAGCAATCCTTATCTAACGCCAATATGGAGAGTTGATCAATAACAAAGACTTTAGCATATTACTTGAACTTGAATTAAGGATAACTCCCGCAAGCCATCGATTACATGAGGAAGTTTAGATAAGATGGTTAATCTTCACCTTTTCGCCTCACAAAATGGATGAATGACATCAATAGAACAATAATGAATCTTAGACTAATTTTAAAACTGGATCGCCATGAAATTTCCATAACTCATCGTCAGCAGGTATCCCAATGTTCTTTACCTTAGAGCATTTAAAATTAAGTAATAGCACCATCTGTCAGTGAACTTGCTTGTGACCCCCCGTGTAATCATTAGCGGTCGAACTACTTAGCAGGTTCTATGAGTCAGACACAGCTGGATCGAAGGAAACAGGGCTGCTCGCCTTGCTGTTTTTGCTGATGAGATTGCTGAAGCGTCCATTGTCTGCTCCATAGATGTGCCCATCTTGGAGCGTTTTGTCTCCAAGCATCTCTTGTTCTCCTCAGGTTCTATGAGTCAGACACAGCTGGATCGAAAGAAACGGGGCTGCTCGCCTTGCTGTTTTTGCTGATGAGATTGCTGAAGAGGCCATTGTCCGCTCCATAGATGTGCCCATCTTGGAGTAATTTGTCTCCAAGCATCTCTTGTTCTCCTTCGTTGCGGAGTTACTAGATGGAATCTCTCAACAATAATCAAGCCATAACCTTTAAGACCAATGTACTTCATCTGCTTCATAGTTCTGACTCCCAGGTCACGCAACATTTGCAGTATCAGTCAATATGTTAAGCACTAAAACAAATGCTATAAAATGATAACGATGGAGTGGTTCTTTTGAGTAATTTAGATCACGTCTTTCTAAGAGGAGAACTTGAAGCTCTGCTTCAGTAATCAGCTTCGTCTAGTAGTCCTATAAAATGTTGTACAATCTCTGAAATAGTTGCCTCTCACATTAGTATAGTTTCTGACTTAAGGAAAAAATACCCGAGCACCAATTCCATACTCTCTGTAGTCAATGGGCAAACCAAGCTCCACATTTGCTTCCATGGTATCACGCCTATCGTCCTGCGTGTTATAGGCGCGTAATATGTGCCTTAAACCTTTTCCTCTTCCTTTATGCCCTCGGAGGTAGACCAGCACACCCCTACCACCGCTTCTATCTATTACATCACAAGTGCAAGCTGGTTGCCACAGTGGCATCTAGCAGATCCACATGTCTCCTGGGATGCATCCCAAGTGTACCCTAACAAGGACATCCCAATCATCTCCAATGTTGCCCTGTTCAGATGATCAAGAAAGTATGAATCACATGATGGGAAATATTGCTGTCTGTAAGAGGACTTAAAATAGGAAAAACTAAGATACTGCTTTTAATCAAAATCACAGCAGTCCAATATCAATTGCAGACATATACAGGAACTATAAGAAGGAATTATTGTTCCCAGCAGTTCACTAATATCCTAAAAATCATTTCTCCTAATGTTAATTTTCCTGTCCACAACATTGTTATCCAAGTAAGATAAATTTGGTACTCCAATTTATGATTGGTACATGATTAGACTTTTTTTTACAAGCTTCAAAATACATTTGGAGTTCCACCCAAAAGGTACCATCAATTTTTCAATGGTGTAAGTATTCAACTCTAGAGCTTGATAGCTTGTTCTACTAAGAGCATTGTCAAACAAGATCTTCAAAGTACTTAAGATGAAGTGCAAATTGAAGTTGAGTTGAAAAATTGGACTGATACAAACAAGATCTTCAAAGTTTACAATTAATCCATTCAAAACTCTCTGTTTAACAGTTTCTGAATTCTTAAAACAGTTTTAGCAATTAACTCATAATTTATCCCAACTTGACCATTGCAATTTGCTCAATTCCATCAATATCGACCTATAGCAATGGGCTGTAAAAGGCCCCACATTGTTGGTAATCTTGCAGCAGCAGCATGTTCAACTCATTTATCTTTTTTCCAGCGGTACCGTAAATTTATGCATCTAATGAGCGGTGAAACTTTCTTAATCACACTGTACAAGAAGCTTCTCAATATACAAGTCAAACAATCTAGATGTTGTATCCCTATTTCCTGGTGATACTATCGAGAATGCACTTCAAACTCTGCCTCAATTAGCGTCAACTGACATTCAGACATGGGTTTTGAAACGAGGTATATACAAGAAAATGTACACAAAGATAACTGCGGTCACAGGCTCATTGACAAAACTTGACAAGAATCCTGGCCATTCATAACCATATACTAATCTAACGACACCATACACATAAAACATTGTGAGAAACAACTCTTCAAAACCCCCAAAACCATTGATCTGCATGGTGTTGACGAGCGGAATAACAACCACAAGTTTAAAGCATAAACTAAACTTGAGACATCAACAGACCAAAATAGCTTATGCTTCTCTCCCTTTTGCTATGCAAAACAACAGCCCAACAGTAACCCATACGAGACTCATTTTTTCCCACCCCACCCAGGGTTCCAAGGTTTCTACTCTTCATCTATCCACTCCCAAAAAGGGGAGATGCCACAGCGACAACATCTTGAACAAAAGAGCCAACACTTAAGAAGTGACGGTTGCAGCTGAAATTGGATTTGATTGTCCTTAAAAAGTATTTTGCTCGAATATTTACCTTATTAGATCAGCAATAGATGCATTTTTCAAGTTCTCCTGCTATGCAAACCCATGAAGCTTAGGTAATCTTGCCATGGAGCCATCATGACCCACTACCTCACAAAGAGAACTGCCATAGGTTAGCGAACATGGCAAGCTCGACAGAAGCCTCTGTATGCCCAGCTCTTTTCAGGGCACCACCCTCCCTGTACTTCAATGGGAAAACATGTTCCGGCCTGTTGAAATCTTCAGGTTTTGGAATCTCCAGATGCAAGAGCCCAAAGCTGTCGCTGCCCTGTCACGCATTGATACGCCTGTAGTCGTCCCATGCTCTGCATCCTATAACAACATTGCTTAACTACCATCCATTACAAGGTAAGAGAAGAGTCTCTCTCTTCTCCCTTGACGACGAGAGTCTCCACTTTAGAATTTTTTTTTTCAAATATTAATGATTAAAAGAAAATTTCTACTGGGCCCCAAAAAATTAACACAAAAATACAAAAGGAGGTGGCACGAAATGATCTGGGCCGTAGTGGGCCCGACTGAACCGCCCTCCTGCCATTCCTACTTTGCTTCGTTCATCTATACACTCGGCTGGATACGCTGTTCCGGAAAGACGCGGGGCACAAAAAAAGCAAATGGTACATCGTACGTATTCCTTTGATATTAAATATCTTTTGAACATTTTTAAAAAATAGTTCTGCAATAGTTATTACCTTAAGTTATTATACTAGACAAATCAATAATATTCATTTATACACATACTTAAATAATACAAATAAACTTAATCAACAGAACTCATTTATGAAGTAAATGTTAACTATATATAAATTTGGATAGATTGCACTTGCGAATCTAACCAATTGATAAAATACTAAAAACATCTAGGAGAATCGGTTAAGATAATTAAACTAAATATCTTTTAAACACATGACATTTAAATTCACGCAAATATATATGCAAATTTATCGTCCATGATTTTTGTGTCCATACACCATAAACTTTGAAAACTTTTAGTGAAAGTGCAATCAAATTCTAAATGTCATCCTAGGTGCAACCAAGTAGTTTAGTTAGCTTCGTCAATTATGACCAACAATATAACCTAATAACGCGGCTTTTAAGTACTTCTAGGAAATATACCGTCAAATGAGCACCGTATTAGCAAAATATAGTGCACCACCGGCGAGGATTAATCCCAGGAGGGTTTTGGTCCAAGGTCCTTGTGCTAACTGGTGTGCCGCCATCCCATGAGAGCTAGAGGAAAAGACCACAAATCAATTTAAGCTGTAATAGTGTGAAGTACTTGTCAATATTTTTAACGAATTTTAGGATTTTATCACACGACCTAAAAGCATTAAGATCTTTATCGTATTTGCATAATTTGAACTAGTTTGTCCTTGTGCATGGCTTAATTGCAAAATTTTTACAAATTTAATGTCAGTGATATAACAGAATTCGATAGTCCTTTTTCTTTCACCAAACTTAACATAATAGCCAGTGACACAAGAATGACGTGATAGCTGAACTAACAAATGAAAGCATAAATTAATAGATGGAATACAAGACAAGTTATGAGCTGATTTTATTTGCCCCAGGTAGGTAGCAGAATTCTTTTCCGAATGTCATGTGCTCACTTCTCGCAAATTGATGTCAACCGTTGGATGACAAAGCATCTCAACTATAGGATCAAGATAAATTGATGTCCACCGTTTGATTTGGCATGACAATTTTGTCCAGCCAAACCCGACGGTTCCATAGCCAAAAGTAATGGACTGTGCTACGTCATCGCGTCCCTAATCATAGGGTGGATTTCTCCTGCTTTATGCTTCTCAAATGAAGCAACTGTCACTAAAATTTAATCCACACTTACACCGAAGCACACCTCTTTTGGAAACTAATCAATTCATCGATGCTGCAGAGTTTAAAATTTCTCAGTTTTCTTCCTTTATTTTCTGCACTTTGGTTTTGACTATGATGAGTTAGTGTCATGGGCTTGTAACTCTAAAATTTTTCAAAGTAGGGAATTCCAAAAGTTTCCCAAGAAAATATGAAAAGGACCTCTCAAACATGGTGTTCTCAGGGTCGTGAGTGGTTCAACCTGGCCTATAGAACTAGAAAAGCAATATGATGACATGGTTTCACTGTGAAAAGGGTGGCGCGGATTCACAGAGCATTAGCCCATTGGTTATGTTCACATAATAGTTGCCAAATATAAAAAGGACGGTTCTCACATAATAATATTCAAGAAGAGTGCTTCAAAGATGTGTTATTCGTTGAGTAACGGCAAGACATCATATCTTGGGAACAAATTTCTCTCACCAAAAACGGAATTCATGAAAGCAGAATATCCGGAGGATTTCACAGCCTGTCTAGGAACGAGGATTGAACCACATTTACCTTGTTCTCAGTTAAGTCAGAGCTATCACCACGACGGTCCAAAGGCGTAGCTCTTCATATTACTAGGTGAAGTGGATGTGAAAATTATTTAAGCAACTTATCTAAATTTTGATTTCCGTGACATAATTAACTTCTATTCCGCCCTTAGTCTTTTAGAGTGAGTTAATTAATTCACGAATTAAATGTTCAAACTAGCGTCACTTAAAGTTCTCCTTCCATATTATTGTTGGAGAAATCTTTCCAGAATATTTTGAAGCTGACAAAATGTTTCTTTCAGTCTAAAGTCTGGATGTTCGGAGACCGTCAGTTTAAAGTCTGAAGACTTTGTTCTCCCAAGACTCAAGACCCAAGACTCAAGTCTCAAGACTCAAAACTCAAGACTCAAGACTTAAGACTCAGGACTCAAGACTTAAGTCTTTTCTCACTGACAGTCTTTCTAATCCAGTGTCGAAGGAAATCCAAAGCCGAGGTTTATGGTTGAGGATTCGATCCTATCCTCTGGAATAGATTCTTTGGTTGGATAATCATTTCGGATTCTTTAATTCTTATCTAAGATCGATTGAAGATCCGATGGTCGACGAACTAATCTTGGAATATTCTATTCATGGAAACCGAGATCCTGATTGTATGGGCGAACAGGATTGATGGGCTATCATCAGATTCCTTAAATAGCTCGGATGATCTTCTTGATTGATTCCGTCCAACGGGTAGATTGGAGGAATTCCTTTGGTAAGTGCCAACGGCTATGATGGCATGAAGGAGTATAAAAGGAAGACGTCTAGTTGTTGTAAGTGTGTGATCGATAGAAAAATTCCAGAGTCTGAAGATCCTTGATTGTTAGTTGAGACTGAGCGAAATTGTATACAGAGAGTGTTTATACTTGGTGACGCCTTGAGTGAGTGTGGTAGATCATCTACACCTAGAAATCAAGGAAGATCAACACTGTAACATCTCTTTGATCATAGTGGAATCCAGCCAATCGGCTGTCAGTGCAGAAGAGTGGACGTAGGCTTGAATCAAGCCGAACCACTATAAACCGAGTGTTCAATTCTCTCTTTCCCTTACTCAGTCTTGCGATTGAATTTTTAATTGTTGCAAATCCTCTAAACTGTTTAAATATCGTGCAAGCTTCGAGAAAATTTTTTTTCTATACCTATTCACCCCCCCTCTAGCTACTCGTACTAGCTATTTCAATTGGTATCAGAGCTCGTGTTCTTACTTTGTTTGAAGTGTTTTACTTCAGAGTAAAAGATCCATGGCTAGTATGCTAGCACCTGGGCTGATGGAGGGGCAAAGCAATACCAGACCTCCCTACTTCGATGGAAAGGATTACAACATCTGGAAGAACAAGATGAAAGCTTTCCTACGATCAAAGGATCCTCTGGAATGGGACGTTGTGGAAAGAGGAATCACTCCTGCTGCTGCATCAATCTCTGAAAGAGGGAAAGAAACTGTTGAAGCCAGCGGAATGTCTCAAGAAGAAATAAACAAGAGACAAGCACTCGATGCTAAAGCAATTTATTCTTTATATTGTGCTTTGTCACCAACTGAATATAACAGAATATCTTCTTGTGTTACAGCAAAAGAAGTCTGGGACAGGTTACATATCACTTATGAAGGGACAGATCGAGTGAAGGAGACCAGAATTAACATTCTTCTTGGTCAATATGAATCCTTCAAAATGAAACCAGGAGAATCTATAACTGACATGTTTAGTCGTTTTACAGATATTGTCAATGGTCTTGAGAACCAAGGACAAAAAATTTCTGATCCCATGAAGGTGAACAAGCTTCTGCGTGGACTCTCTAAGGATTGGAATCATATAAAGACCTCAATAAGAGAGACGCAAAGAATCATGCCCTTATCTGTAGACGAACTGATTGGAACTCTTCAGTCTTACGAAGTGGAACGAATTAATGAAGACGAAGATCCAAGAGGTAAGAAGTCTATTGCACTAAAATCAAATGATGATTCTGATGATGCAGATTCTGAAGATGATATGGATGATGAGGAGCTCGCCCTCATGATAAGAAGATTCAGAAAACTGAATAGAAAAGGCAGAAGGTTCATTCCAAAGAAACAAAGTTTTCAGAGACAGCAGACCAAGTCTGTTGATGATGTGGAACCAAACAAAGATGTAGTTTGCTTCGAATGTAAAAAGAAGGGACACATCAGACCCAACTGTCCTCTTCTGAAAAAGAAAAGAGGAAAAGCTGAGAAGTCTCGAAAAGCTCTTAAAGCCGAAACCTGGAGCGATACAGAGTGTGAAGAGAGTGATGAGGAATATGCCAACCTGTGTCTGATGGCGCAATCAGACTCAGACTCTGGATCAGACTCAGACAGTGAATTTGAGGTAAGTGATTATGAAATCCCTGTTAAAGTCTCTAAATATATTGATGAGTTATGTTTGAGTCTTAAGACTTCTCTTAAAAAGATTTCCGAACTTAAAAAGGAAAACTCAGTTTTAAAACAAAAGGAAAACATTTTAGAAGAAAAGGTAAAAAATTTAAACTTGAATGTTTCTACTCTTAAAGAGAGTGAAGACAATCTTTCAAAAGAAAATGCTTTCTTAAAAACGGATTTATCAAATATTTCAAAGAAATTTTCAATATGGTCCGAAAAACTTGAAAAAGTTCTTTCAATCCAAAGACCTTACTTCAATAAGTCGGGTCTAGGTATGACAGCTGAAACAATCCCTTTGATTGATTTTCCGAAAGTAAAAGAAAGAATTAAGAAAAGACCATCGAGAGAAGCTTATAAAAATCATTTCAAAAGAGTTTTTGTAAAGCCTGTAGGTCGAAATGCTTTAAGGTGTTCTAAGTGTAACAGTCAGGATCATTTTGAAAAAGAGTGTCCTATGGTTTGGAAGCCTGTTAAGAGAGTATGGCCTAATAATACTCATCCTACTAACACCAAAGGACCCAAGAAAATTTGGGTACCAAAGAAAGCTTGAGACTCTTTTTTGAATGCAGGTCTCTGTCAAAAAGAAGGTAAAGTGGTATCTTGACAGCGGATGCTCAAGACACATGACAGGAGACTCAAATTATTTCATAAAGCTTATTCAAGTAAATGGTGGAAAAGTTTCATTCGGAGGAAATAGCAAAGGAAGTATTGTGGGATTCGGAACTGTGAAAATTGGAAATCTCACAATAAGCAATGTCTCTCTAGTGGAATGACTCAACTACAATCTACTCAGCATTAGCCAATTGTGTGATACTGGTTACAAGATCTCCTTTCAAGAAGGCATATGTTCTGAATTAGCAAAGATTCGACTCGCCTTTCATGGGTCGAAGGCATGGAAACATCTACCTCCTTGATGTAAAGCCAAATGAAGAATAATGCTTAATCTCAATTCAAGATGAAGCAGTTCTATGGCACAGAAAACTTGGCCATATCAACAAGAAGCAATTAGCCAAAATCTCTTCAAAGCAGCTTGTTCGAGGTCTACCTAAATTGCTTTACCAAAAGTCTGACTTATGCACTCCATGCATTCTGGGAAAGCAGGTAAGAAATTCATTTAAGCAAATAAATCATGTATCTACTAATCATGTACTGCAGTTGCTTCATATGGATCTCTTCGGACCAACAAGAACCCAGAGCATTGGAGGTAAGAAATATTGTCTAGTAATTGTAGATGATTACTCTCGTTTTACCTGGGTATATTTTCTTGCAAATAAATCAGAAACCTTTTCGTACTTTGAAAAGTTTGCTAAAAAGGTTCAAAATGAAAAAGGATGTGCTATTTCTAGCATAAGAACAAAGATCATGGAAGTGAATTTGAAAATCAAGATTTTACGAGATTCGTGATAAATCTGTGTTAATCACATGTTTTCCTCTCCGTATACTCCAGAGCAAAATGGAGTTGTGGAAAGAAAGAATAGATCTCTTCAAGAAATGGCTAGAACACTTTTAATTGAAAGTAAAATTTCTTCACGATTTTGGGCTTGAAGCTGTTTTTCAACCGCTATATTATAAATAGAGTCTTTCTAAGACCTATTCTTGAGAAAACCCCCTATGAATTGTTCAAAGGTAAGAAGCTTATTGTTTCATACTTTCATGTGTTCGGTTGCAAATGCTTTATTTTGAAAAATGCAAATGATCGAGTTGGTAAGTTTGAAGAAAAATCAGATGAAGGCATCTTCCTTGGATATTCTACATCAAGCAAAGCCTACAGAGTCTACAACAAGAAAAGTCAGTCTGTGGAAGAATCAATGAATGTCAAATTCCAAGACTCAGTGCAAGATGAATCCAGCCAGACTCAGTACGAAGAGACTGAACCCGCTCTAGATCTTCAAATGTCTACATCTCAAGAAGCATCTCAGAGTCTGGAAGTCCATCATCAAGACGCTCATGGAGAATCAAATATTGAAAGAGATCATCAACCTGGCAAATCAACTAGTAACTGGAAGCACAAATCCAGTCATCCCAAAGATCTTATTATTGGCGAACTTAATGAAGGAATCCGCACCAGATCAAAAAGGCATGAAGAATCTAGTGATGTGGCTCTCATCTCTGAAATTGAACCAAAAAGCATAGAAGAAGCTTTATCTGATGAAAGCTGGATCGAAGCTATGCAAGAAGAGCTCAGACAGTTCAACATCAATGATGTCTGGGAATTGACATCTAAACCAAAAGGTAAAACCGTTATTGGAACCAAATGGGTATTCAGGAACAAGATGAACGAAAAAGGAAAAGTCGTACGAAACAAAGCAAGACTCGTGGCCAAAGGATATACGCAAGAAGAAGGAATAGACTATGACGAGACTTACGCACCAGTTGCAAGGTTAGAAGCTATTCGTCTATTACTTGCGTTTGCTTGTTACAAAAATTTCAGGTTATTCCAAATGGACGTGAAAAATGCTTTCCTAAATGGATTTATCCATGAGGAAGTTTATGTGGAGCAACCGCCTGGATTTGAAGACCCAAAGAAGCCAGACTCAGTCTTCAGACTGAAAAAGGCTCTGTATGGTCTAAAGCAAGCACCTCGAGCTTGGTACGACAGACTAAGTAAGTTTCTATTACATAATGGTTTTGTCAAAGGTAAAGTAGATACTACTTTGTTTATCAAAAAGGAAAACAAAAACTTTTTACTTGTTCAAATATATGTTGATGACATTATTTTTGGATCCTCTAATGAAAGTCTTTGCAAGAAATTTTCTAAGTCTATGCAGGATGAATTTGAAATGAGTATGATGGGAGAGTTAACATTCTTTCTTGGACTCCAAGTGAAACAAATGAAGGAAGGAACTTTCATTCATCAAGAAAAATATGCGAATGATCTTGTCAAAAGGTTTGGATTGGAAAAATGCAAAAAGACCGACATACCAATGTCATGTTCTCAAAAGATAGACAAGGATGAAGAAGGGAAGAAAGTAGATCAAAAGCTGTACAGGAGCATGATCGGTTCACTTCTTTATCTTACGCTTCTAGACCCGATATTTTGTTTAGTGTTTGTATCTCGTGCTAGGTTTCAATCGAGATCCTAGAGAATCACATCTCATTGCCGTGAAACGTATTATCAAATACGTTGCTTCATCTTCAAGCATCGGTCTTTGGTATCCAAAGAGGGGAGACTTTAATCTTCTAGGATACTCGGATGCGATCCGGCCGGTTGCGAGTCAATAAAAAGAGCACTTCGGAACTTGTCAACCGCTTGGAAACAGGACGTGTCTTGGTTTTCAAGGAAGCAAAGCACCGTAGCTCTCTCAACGACGTAAGCGAGTATGTAGCTCTTGGAAGCTGCTGTTCGCAAATTCTATGGATAAAACAACAGCTACAAGACTTTGGCATTGAAGACTCATGCACAGAAATCAGATGTGACAACACCAGCGCGATCAATCTCACCAAAAATCCAATCCTTCATTCAAGAGCAAAGCATATTGAGATTCGTCATCACTTCATTAGAGATCATATTCAAAATGGAGAAATCTCGATTCAATTTATTGATTCAAAAAATCAACTAGCGGACATATTCACAAAGCCTTTGGAGAAGAACCAATTCGACTTCATCCGCTCAAGACTCAACATTTTGAAGCTTGAAGAAGTTAAAGTCTAGAGACTCACCAACTCTAAGACTTTGATCTCTTAGACTTTAAATCCTGAGACTCAATCATTCATCGCTAAAGACTGTAAGTTGCTATTCCATCTAAAAGGTACGAATTCTCGTTTATCTTATCTCGAAAAGGTACGTTCTTTTATTCAGATATAATTCGTGTGAAATTTGAAAACTTGTCTTTTTTAGAGGAAGTTAATTTTGGCAGTTATTGATTTTGAAAAGAAGTGTTCGTACACTTTCCTTGTGCCGTTTAAACTTCTCTTTTCAAATCCGAGGCATATATAAATACACAGTCATTCTACCCCCAATTTTCAAAACCCTAAAAAGCACTCTCCTCCCGATACTGTTTCTACTCTTTGTTCATCGTCGAGAAAGTGGTCATTTTTCTTGGAAAAAGCAAGTGAAGGTATCCTCCAATAGACAAAGAAAGATGTCGTCTTCGAGGAAATCATCAAGAATCACAAGCAGGGGACCACAAAGAATGGAGAAGGGACCGACTCACTTCGATCTTACTGAGGAAGAAGACTTTCCAAGTCAGCGACAAAGTCCGATTCGCTCTCCTCCACGTCATTCAGCATCTCCTGACCCACAAGGTGCAAGTCAAAATTTAGAAGAAGAGATAATCGAGGATGCTGATCCAGTAAGAGTCCAAAAACCCTATGTTATCTATAAGCTTTATCGTGCGTTGAAAAGCACCGGTTCTTCATTAAAGTATATAGATGACTTTCTTAAAGACAAAGATTATGGAAATGAGTATCTTTTTCTGCGGAAAATGGAAGAGTTGGGAATTGCTCCGAAAGGAAGAGCAGAGGAGGCTCTTGCGAACATTCCAAGTGATCCTCGTATGCCAGGACAAAATCTGATTGACGGGAACGATGATGACAAAATGTTCCTTGAATTTAAACCTAGAATGGGTGTGGCAGCAAAGGTGAAAGGAAATCGGATGGATTTGTTTAAATCCAAGGATCAGGAAAAAGTGTATTTCAGGCTGTTGAAAAGAGGGGTAATCAACCCTAGAAGTGTCGATTTTGACTTCCTAGATTCCATCAACTTGAACTTAAGGGAGAAGTTGAATTTGCTTCAACTTGAGACTTTTTGCTCTGACTCTACAGACGGGTATGATCAACTGACCGCTTATTTCTATTCAAATCTTAGCTTTTTGGATGCGAATAAAATTTCATTTAGTGTTCGAGACCAAGTATATGTGGTAGATGTGAATATGTTGGCGGACATAATTGGAGTTGAACGGGGACGCTATCTCCCAATCAAAGTCTCACCTGCTCGTACTACTCTGGATCTTGTCAAAGATAGGGACGTAGATAAGAAAATTATCTATTCCAAGATGAATGCCATCAACATTGTGCTTCATAAGATTGTGATCAATTGTCTTAGACCGAAGTCTACGTCAAAGACTTCTGTGTCTTTTTCTGAAGCAAAGTTGATGTATGCGATCAACTCAGGACGGAAGTTTTCTCTCCCGCACACTATTCTTTTCCATATGTACAGAGCAGTATCAAAAGACAAAGGACAATTGCCTTATCCTGGTCTGGTGACCAAGATTTTCAGACATCTGAATATTGAACTGCCACATACTTTTTGTGTTCGACCGTGTGATAAGATGGTGGTAGGGTTGAAAATGTTAATGAAGATGCGTCTGCAAGAACTCTCCAAGGCAATGGAGAAATTCAAAGTGAAATCTCCAGTCCAGTCTGCTTCAAAAAGGAAAGGAAAGGAGGCCATTGGTGCCTCGTCGAAAAAGAGGAAAAGAACTCTTATCCTGGAAGATGAAGATGAAGATGAAGATGATGAAGATCCCACTATTCCAGCACTGACAAGAACAAGACGTTCTGTGTCTTATCCGACAGAACTCCAGCAGAGCAGAGAAGAAGAAGAACAGAGAGAGAAGGAGAAAGAAGTTGAGGAAGAAGGAGAAGAAGAAAAAGAACAGTCTGCTGATAAATCTGGAGAGAAGGGAAATCAAGAGCATGATCATCATTCTTCCCCTCTCGATGTCCTAGAGACAGGGGGAGTTAGCGAGCAAGAGAGGTCTACACCTCATGCTGCTGAAGATATAAGACAATCTCCAGAAGACCCAGAAGAAGTTCAGGTCTCTCAATTGCCCGAAGAAGGTGATACGTCGATTCAAATCTGCTGGACCATACGTGGCGCCATCGTCTCACGAGAAAGTCAATGCCAAGGCACGACGGATGATTCTGCGATTGATCTTCGTAGCATCATGAATATTCTTCTCGGAAATGCGTAACCGCATATATGTTCTCGGATCGTGAAATCCAAGCTTTGAAGCATGCTGGACAAGAATCTTCGGTCTCTCTGGAAGATAAATTCAAAGACCTCGCTCTGCAACTTCAAGCCAATGCCAAGGGAGAAGAGGTAGCTCGTCTGCGAGAAGACCTGAAGAAGCTTGAAGGAGTAGTTCAGTCCATTGGGGATTTCCAGATCGTGCGCATTCCCAAGCTGACATGACTCCTTTCTCACCCTTTTCAATGCTGACAAAAAGGGGGAGAACCAATTTAAACTTTCATTTTTTAAACTTTGACCTTTGTGGTTATGTTTTTATTTTTGAGTATGACTTGAGAACTTGAACTTGGGTGTGAATTTGACTGAATTGACTGTGGATTATGAACTTGACTGGTTGCATTCATTCAAGTGTTGTTTTATGGTGTTTCTCATGAAAGACTAACCAATTTTCTGTGGATGCAGAGTCTGGTTGTTTCATTAATCTTTATGAGTTAGCCATATTGCTTGAGAAATGTTTTGCAGGTCAAAGTTGTTCAAATCTTCAAGAAAGTTTTGTCACCATCAAAAAGGGGGAGATTGTTGGAGAAATCTTTCCTAATATTTTGAAGCCGACAAAACGTTTCTTTTCCTAAAGTCCGGATGTTCGGAGACCGTCGCTTAAAGTCTGAAGACTTTGTTCTCCCAAGACTCAAGACCCAAGACTCAAGTCTCAAGACCCAAAACTCAAGACTCAAGACTTAAGACTCGACTCAAGACTTAAGTCTTTTCTCACCGACGCTTTCTAATCCAAAGTTGTCGAAGGAAATCCAAAGCCGAGGTTTATGGTTGAGGATTCGATCCTATCCTCTCGGAATAGATTCTTTGGTTGGATAATCATTTCGGATTCTTTAATTCTTATCTAAGATCGATTGAAGATCCGATGGTCGACGAACTAATCTTGGAATATTCTATTCATGGAAACCGAGATCCTGATTGTATGGGCGAACAGGATTGATGGGCTATCATCAGATTCCTTAAATAGCTCGGATGATCTTCTTGATTGATTCCGTCCAACGGGTAGATTGGAGGAATTCCTTTGGTAAGTGCCAACGGCTATGATGGCATGAAGGAGTATAAAAGGAAGACGTCTAGTTGTTTTAAGGGTGTGATCGATAGAAAAATTCCAGAGTCTGAAGATCCTTGATTGTTAGTTGAGACTGAGCGAAATTGTATACGGAGAGTGTTTATACTTGGTGACGCCTTGAGTGAGTGTGGTAGATCATCTACACCTAGAAATCAAGGAAGATCAACACTGTAACATCTCTTTGATCATAGTGGAATCCAGCCAATCGGCTGTCAGTGCAGAAGAGTGGACGTAGGCTTGAATCAAGCCGAACCACTATAAACCGAGTGTTCAATTCTCTCTTTCCCTTACTCAGTCTTGCGATTGAATTTTTAATTGTTGCAAATCCTCTAAACTGTTTAAATATCGTGCAAGCTTCGAGAAAAAAAATTTTCTATACCTATTCACCCCCCCTCTAGCTACTCGTACTAGCTATTTCAATTATTCGATGCTCTTTAACGAGGTTTCCAGATGTTGACTGATAACGTAACATTTTGGTGGTGCAGATCATGATGAATTGGTCAGTCACTAGCTCTATAGAGTAGGGAATGTAAATTGTTTCATCAATCTTTTTCTGATTTTCCATGGTAATACCAATTACCAATCTATGCTAAATCATTTATACTAAGTCAACTAACAAGACATGTATACCATTGACCAGCAAATCTTTCATCTTTAGATACAAGCATGATCAAACGGTGGAATTCTCCATTCAGTCAATGTTTGAGTTTTCAATATGTTTGTTTTTTTCCCTTAAACCTGTGGTTAAGATTCGAGATTATATTACATAACCTATATATAGTCTAAAAGCACAAATTTTGACAAGTTAAGATTGATGACTTTCATATTGTGCACTCTATCTTATAGTTAAGGCTGCTGATTAGAACTCTTGAAGCTAGCAATTATTGCCAAGTGCCACGAATTTACATCTTGTGTATCCTATAATTATGGTCTTTCATAATCACACATTGCTTGTTCCAATATGTATCTAGGCATACAATTCCTTAGGATTCTGCAAGGAACATATTGAGGGAAATAATCACATCAAAACTCTTAGGCATTGTGACAGATCATGCGAGGTGAAGCTGAGGATCCATCGACCCATTCGAGTGGCATTCTAGGCACCTAGTTGATCCGTGTCCGTGATAGAAACTCGCTTGTATCTAGTAAACGTATGCATGTTTGAGCTCATTGAGAGGGATGATTCAATGTTCGATGTCTCCCATAATCAGTATTGCTGGTAAGTATACCTGATTTAACTGGAGTGGAACGTTGAGAGCTGTCACTTCGGGCCCCGAATTTCCTAATTATTCCTCCTTCCTTTAGTTGTGGTGAACTCGTGGGTGCACTCTCTCCTAGTCTTGTTTTCCTCCCTTTGGAGCTACGATACGATTTTATCACTTTGTTCTTAGGAAGGATCCAAGTTTGGTGCTTCTCGAGCTTCCAATTTTTGTTGCCCCGTCAAGGTTTTAAAACACAAAGGGAACTCCGTTTCTCATGTAGTAACATTTGATGATAGTGTTTCAGAGATATAAATCCCTCGAGCATGACCGGTAAAGTATCAAACCTTGACTGGAAAGGGGAAATACCGTAGAGCTCGAAAATTCGGAAGGTTCCACACCTTGTCGACAAATAGGGACTCAATTACATATACCTTGTTTTCTGCTAGTCCGAACTACTATCACAAGAACTTGGTGGTGTTACTAGTAGTTTTTTTTCAAGACATTTGTGTTCATAGCACGCTCTTTTATTAGTGAAATATCATACCAGTGTTTGTCACGACCTATTCCTCGCTATGAAAGGAATTATGTTTAGGGGTATTATCAAATTTGGGCCAACAGCCCTTAGTTGACTTGGATTCTCCAAAACCCATACCTCACGAGACGTTAGACGATTGGTTTTCATTCAATTAATTATATATAAATTTTTACGTAAAGAATCGCCACTTACTTATTTAGGTCAACTAGAAAACTAATGACATACAGGAGAATATCTCATTTCATGCATGATCAAAGATCTTAGAATGGGTACTCAATTACATTAGTCTTAAGATTAATGCTCTTTCAGTACCTAACTCGATTATATGCTAACTAATGCCATAGCAACTTATCAAAGATTTTTAGGTTTCATCCTAACCATTCTAAAAGAAAAAAAGAAAAAAAACTCAAGTTATTAAAATGTGCAATCATGTATAATTGAAGTAACAACACACAAGCAGCCTAATATCTCTAAAAGAAAATGACAATCCGAAAGTCTTTATTGTAAAGACATAAAGGCTTATTCAATTTTGGGTTTTAATTTTTTTTAAGGATTTTCCAAACTTTAAGAGAAAAAAAAAAACTATTGAAGAACTAGCACAAATTTTTAAGGAATTCCAATTTTCTGGATTTTTCAAGGTTTTTTGAAATTTTTTTATTTCTTTTTTTTGATTTTTTTTATTTTTCTTATTTATTTATTTATTTACGTTTTTCGAGCCGGTTTTACCGGTTCGACTCGCTAACCCAATCCGTCTATCTGGACCCGACCCGCGTTGGATTAAACCTAAATTTTTCAAGCCTTTTTAAAAAAAAATAATAATTTCCTTCATCCCCTTTCTCAGGTCGTCTTCTTCCCGAAGCCAATCTCTCCCCCTGCAACTTGCCGAATCTTCTCTATGGAAAAACTCAAAGCTCACCACACAAACGCACTTCAAAATCTAAAAAAATTCCAACGTCGGGAGCCAACCTCGCCCACCGTCACCAAAGCGTCACTGCCGATCATCTCCAGCCGTCGTCAAACCTTCGCCGCTGACGGCTTACACTACGTTAACCCCCACACATCCTCCACCGAAACAGAATTCCTTTCTAACTTAACAGCCGCACACAACAATCCAGAACCGAAAGAAACACAAGTGCTTCGAACAGAGGTAGAGGGATCTAACACGGCCTTAGCTAATCGCGATCGTCGCCAAGAGAAACAAGGATGGATTTAGACTCCAACCACGTTCAAACGGCACCATGAGCATGATTTGCATCCAAAAGGAAAGGAGCGCAGCAGTTAGCGTACTGGACACGAACCATTACGGATCTAAACAATATCAAACATCCGATAATGCAAAGTCATATTCAAAACGTCTAATGCGCAAATCATCGAACAGGTGGCGTGCGCTTTTGTGTAAAGTTCCGAGAACAAATTTGATGCTCTAATCGGTCTAAAGGTGGTGCATCAACCTCTAGATCAGCACAAATCGCGACGAAAACGATCTCAGTTTAGTAAGGTTTTCTCGTGAGTTCATTGGCTAAGTTTAATCCTCTAAACTTTAGCAAAACCGAACAAAATAAAGCAGAGATGAAGCAGTGGTCTCTCCTTCTTCGAACGAGATTTTTCTTCGCCCCCCGCCCGCCCCCCCCCCACCTTTTGTCGATCCTTTCTCTTCTCTTCAGCCAAGCTCCCTGCAGCTTCTCCCAACTTCAATGGCCGACGCCTATCCAAAACAGGATTTTCTCCCTGCGTCACATACGCTCTGTTCTCACCAAGGTGTGCGTGCAAAGGAGGATAAGGACAAAGGGCCGGGCTTTTTGAGGAAACAAATTGGGCTGAGAAAGGGCGAAGAAAAACCAAAGGAAAAGGGTTGGGCTGGAACAAAATAGGAAAAGTTAGAGGAAAATTGGGCCAATTCAGGAACTAAGCCCGAGTGGGCCGGAAATTTTCTCAGTAACCGGGCCAGGCATAAATGGCCTACCCGAATTTTATTTTATTTTATTTATCTATTTTTCATGTTTATTTATTTATTTTTTGTTTTCTTTCTTATTACTATATTTTTGTCGTTTTTACCCTTTTTTTTGGAATTTTATATTTTGACAAAAAATAGATATCCGAATGATCTACAAAAATTCGAGTGTTAACAATGTTCATTACATTTCTCATCTTTAAGATACATATGAGATCAAACAGCCTAGATGTAGGGTCAATCCAAGTCCAACGTGTCTCCCCCCTCGTCAATCCTCATCAATTAGCTGTCCAATTCGAATTGGAGCATCTGTTTTTTCAAGTTCGTGATGTAGCCAACTCATATGAAGAGATGCCCCCCGTCCCCCTCACACGGGGTGGGGGGGTGTTAGATCCAGAGTGTAATTCATCACTAGCATATCTCAAATTCCAATACAGATGTCGCCTAACGCTGCCTCGCATTCTAATTTCTTTTGCCAAGTGGATTTGATGTAGTGCAGGAAGAATGTGATATGCCATTTTTTTCGGAGCTTTCATGGTTCAAGGTCTTAAACCAGGATTTATTGATAAGGACAAGTTAAGTTCGGAATCAGGTGGACATATATATACTCCACTTGGTAAAGAAACATAACCGAAGAAGAAACAGCAAAGGAACAAATACCACTAATCCAATAGTTGATTGAGTTAAAACACTGAAAATGTCATTTTAGGCCTTTTGCAGTGCTGACTTGAATTTAGAATTCCTAACTATGCCTCCTTTGTGCAATTGTGATGAATTGATGATACAGTGTACTCTTTCTGCTTTTATTTTCTTCCTTTTTCGAGTTAGTTGCAATTTATCAGCCTTTTTTTTTGTTTTTGTTTTTGAATAGAATCTCTCAACGTCAGTGCTTCTCATGTTTTTATGAGAGATAATTTTTTCAGTAATCTCTTTTCTAGTTTATAACCGTTTCATGATACGCCTTTCTTAATCTATAGTTTAGATCATATATTTTGATACACAGGCAACATTTTAATTTCAACTAAGTAGAATGATAGAAAGTTCTTGCCATTGTCTACAAGAATTCTCCTTTCTTTGTGCAGGCCTAATTAGTCTAATTGCAAAGTGAGATGTTTATGGGCTGGTGAATTCATATGTTGTTGACGTGGCCATCTTACCCCTTTATAGATAAAATAAGGGAAAATGTCACAAATGGTCCATAAACTTTCATCTAATGTTCAATTTCATCGCTGAGCTTTCGATTTGCTCAATTTGGTCTCTGAACTATTAACAAATATTCCATCTAGTCCTTCCGTTTGTTCAAACCGTTAAGTGATGACGTTGAGCATTAATTGATGATGTGGAACTAAGTTGGATTACTAGAATTATTAGTCAATTTATATCTTAAAAAAGGAAAATAAATTATGGGTCAGCTAGAAATGAGAGCATTTATCACAAAAGTAGAGAGAACAAGTGGTTATGTATTTTTTTTTTTTTTTTTGGATGGTGGCCATAATTTGACCTATTTTAAAGGTAATTTCCATATGGATATTCCACATGTCCTTTTTTATTATATATTTAAGAGACTAAAAGTCATGTAAGCCAATTTCGTTAACTTTAACTAGCTGAAGGGCAAAATTGGTCAATTTTAAATAGTTCAGGGATCAAATTAAGCAAATCAAAAGCTCGGGGATGAAATTGAACATTAGATGAAAGTTCAGGGACCAAATTGAGCAAATCGAAAGTTCAGGGATGAAATTGAACATTAGATGAAAGTTCAAGAACCATTTGTGTCATTTTCTTATAAAATAAAATAGTTGCCAGTAATTGTAGATGAAGTCTACATAGAAATAGCAAAATACATGTTTGTTGTACGGCTCCAAGACTATAGTTTCCACATATTTTTCTGAATGTTAGTTTAATTCTATTTTTCCTGTATTCTATTTCAAGTTAATTATTTTACTCAACCTTTCGAATTTTAATATGGTCGTATCATGATATTAGTTAATATATTTTTTTACTTCATTACTATATTTACTAATTTATATAGACATTCATGTCAAGATGGAGAAATATTGATGGCCTCATGCTTTAACATCCCTATGAGTAAAATTGGTATGAAATTAAAAAATAATGTAAGGTATTCTTTTAGAAGTTAAAATAAAGGTTCGCTAAAATAAAACTTGAAGACCAATGCAAACTATACTTTGAACTCGATGATGCAATAAAAATATGCTTAAGAATATTAATCTACTCTATCAAATAAAATAAAAAATCAATGACCTCTTCAACCTCACATTTTTACAAAGAAACTTCCATGAAAGACCTGTGCATATATTTAAGAAGATCGCAAGTAATTGACGAATTTCTTGCCTTCTAAATTTTGCGCCTCTCAATGTTCGAAGTGGACCAACCTGGACTATAGCCCTAAAAATGCATAGTAGTGACATCATTTCATTGTTGAAAGGGTGGCGAGAGTTCATGAAGCTAGTACTTCAGAGATATTATGATGGCATACAATTGTACAAACATGCAATCATTAATTTAAACTAAGCATGCACTTCAGTTAAATTGTCTACATTTTGAAGGCCACTCAATATGTGCATAAATTCAATTGAACATCGACATCCTACTAGCATTTTATTAAATGAGATTAGCCTAGATTGACATGTAGTTGCAAAATTACAGCACTCCACCATTCAATTTTACTCCCATGCAAGGGCATTTTAGTATATCAAAGAATAGCAATATGGACCAATTGCATAGTGCTATCAGAATGCTGGGCAAGTATCAAAGTAATTTTGGAATAGATATTTGGAAAGCTGTAAAGAAAGTTCTTAGATACTTGTAAGGAATGAATAATTATATGCTCACTTATAAAAGATCTGATCATCTCGAGGTAATTGGATATTCGGATTCAGACTTAGCCGGATGTGCCGATATAAGAAAATCAATGTTTGGTTACTTGTTTCTTTTGACTGGAGGGACAATTTCATGGAAGAGTGCAAAGCAGTTAGTTATTGCTGCATCCACCATGGAAGCTGAATTTGTGGCATGCTTTGAGGCCACTATTCATGGATTATGGCTGCAGAATTTTATTTCAGGGCTTGTGATTGTCAACAGTATTGCCAAGTCGCTGAAAATTTATTGTGATAACTCTGCAGTAGTTCAGAACAAAGAGTATCAATTAAGCACATTAGCACCAATCTTATGATAGCAGATCCCTTAACAAAAGGACTACCATCCAAAACATTTAATGAGCATGTTGAAAAAATGGACGTTATTGGACGTCATTAATGTTTGTATTATGATTGTATTAAGTTTATGTATTTGACACTTTGAGCTCACTTACGTGTTTATGGTATTTCCTGTTTTCTATTTAATATACATTATGGAAATAGATGAATGTTAAACAGGATAATTTATAAAGAAACATTATGGTTGGACTATTATTGTAGTTCTCATTTATGGATCATGTTAAGTAAAGTGCTATAGTTGTAGTACATAGAAGGGACTATGTCGATTAATGATATACAACTGCTATGACTCACATTAGTTTTCTTTACTTAATTGTGATTATTATGTGATTGTCAATTTAATGAAATTTTATAATGAAATTTTATAGCATAATGTTATTGTGCACATTATAGTCTTTATTAAACCATGAAAGGAGAATCATATGGGTCAAGTGGAAGAATGTAAGAATTATTGTGACCCACATGATATGATTTATTATATGGTTTAATAATTATTGAAATACTATAAAATAAATAATTATTGGTTACGAGAAATTGCGACTCTAATAAAATGCAAGAGTATATCGCTTTGATAGAGTATATCGCTTTGATGGAATGCACATTTTCAATAAACGTATAAATAGAGTCCGGTCCTCTCTCCACCCATATGAACAAAAATAACCGAAAAAAAGGATTTGGGTATTCTTTCCTCCATCGACAGAATACATTAAGGAATAGTGGGTTAAGGGAGAGAAATCGGATTTTTTCATTTGGTTCGAGTTTTACGGTAACGCTATGGATAAATGTACGTCTTTATCTATTTGTGAAAATCATGAAGATTAAAGATCATTGTTTTTACTTTGATTTTCCGCATCAAAGTTTTATATGTATATTCTAACACAAGAAAGTTGTTATTTGCAAAATAGAAGCCATGAATTATTATTACAATCCCATGATTGAACCATTCATGCGAAAAAAAAAAAAAAAAAGGGGCTCCACATGTATTCTCTTCTGATAGAGCTCTGGCACCGGAAAATAGCAATGCACGTTGCTCAGACTGCTCGATGCAGTAATTTGACAAGACATTATTTAATGGAGGGTCCCAGCTCTCTCCATCCCTGATTGACCTTTGGCGTGTGGAGCATCCCATCCGAGATACTTTTGCTACAATGCGGAAATAAACCAGTGATCGATGATAAACCAAGTTGATTTATAGTTTGGGCCAAAATGGGGTCTGTCAGCAATTTTCATTTTTGCTGTTGAAATGAAATTGCTTCCGTTTTGATGTGTGCCTCTCTTGTGGTTAGTTCGTTTGTGTGCTTTTGTGGTAGTTTTTTGTTAGGGCCGAGCTGCTTGCTAGTGTGGGTGTTGTGGCTTTGCTTCTATTCGTTGCTATTTGGTAGATTCAGTCATGGATTCTTGATTTTGGACCCCGAGACTTTGCATACCGTCAACATTTTTGTTTAAGTCAAGTGTTAGAGCTAGAGATTTAGTGATTTGGGGCTTCAGCTTAGCCGCCCGACTAAGCAAAGACGCTAGTAATTTCAACAAAAAAAGCGTCGTTTCATTGTAACCTTAGTCCACATCACATTATCGCCGAAAGGACTTGATTACAATTTTCCTCAAAGAATTAAGATTAAATTAGTTCAAATAGAATGATTGTGCAATTTTCCAGTAATAATAAAACACCAATAGCCTATACTTTGATGAAAATAGCGGCACTGTACCCAACTGGAGGTACAAAATTAGCCTGTGATTTGAGTACAATGCCATAAGACGTGCTAGTTCTTTAGCGGGCCTTTTACTCACCCCCACTCATTCCAAGAGCGGGAGACTACTCGGTGATAGCCAAGATCGAAATCCTGATGTGGTATTTACCTTCACCACCTTGAAGCCCCCTAATTCATTGTTTGTCTTTCTCTTCCTTTAAAGTAGATCCTCTTCCCGTTCTCCTTCTCTTTTCTACCCCCAGATCAATTTCTAAGCAAGTTTCACCTTTGCAGGAGATCATATACAGATGTTTTGAGGGATTTCTTTGAGTGAAAAGTGCTTTTGAACCAAAATATACTATCGACTGAGGAGAAATATGAGAAGATCCTGGAAATGATTCCTGATGAATGTATAAAACTTTGAGGGGGTTTGCTGGATCATTTTGTTCATTTGCATAACTTTGCATGTCAGTCTGTGAACGCATGCAGTGGGCATGCATGTGCATGCTGATAAACAATTAAATTTCAATTGTCTTTCTTTCTATCAAGAGAAACTTGTGATGTTTGTTATGCTGTCGCTATTGTCTCTAGACTCCATCTAGCTTCTGATTCCTCGAATGGAACTACTAACTCCATTCAAATTCTAGAAAATCTGGCTGTGTCACGGCATCTAACATGATCTCATAAGGTTTAATTACCTGTTTTTCTTTCTCTGGAATTACTACTGAGGCAAACTATCCCTATTGGGTTAACAAGTTGCATTTTCATGATCAAGCTAGATAAAAGCGTTGCATGCTTCAGGAAACTAGACCCCTTTATGCAAGCTCTCTGACATATACTGCCTCTTCTGTGCAGCACATGCAAGGACTGCGCAGGTGCATTGAAGAGATAATTTTTTCTTTTACCTATCCCAGGCTCGATATGGAGGTTTGTAAAGTCCTCAAGCACTTTAATTGCCTTCTTTTGTACCAAGCTTAGTATTCTTGTTGTTTAGAAACTCAGCTCCCTCGAATAGTATGTCAATTCTACTATAAGATGAATTTTTATTTATCCCAATTTGGATAAGATGGGCATTGGCGATGTACCATCAATTCATCAGTCGGCAGCTTTGGAAGTCAGCAGGAGCAAATGGGCCTTGTCGTGGAATCTTGGAACCTACCGCAAGGAGAGAGAAAGTAGAGTTTTGGCAGTAACCGGACACCTCGTGGGTCGCCGGCTGTCCCCTGTCCTGTGGTCCCCACTCCTACTACCCCTCCTCGCTGATCCCGACACCATCCGTTCGCGCCGCCCTCCGCTTCCGTCAGCCACGTGTCGCTTTATCACACCCCCCCCTCCTCCTCCTCCTGCTCCTCCTCTCGGACCACGATATCTCGGACGTGCCAAAATCTCGTGACTCCGTCAGAAAGATCGATCCTCTCAATCTCTCTTTCTCGTGTCAAGGTCTGGTGATCGCATATCCCGTTCTCCGCTCAATTTTTCGTGCGCGGTATTTGAAATTTGACTCAAGCTCAATTGGATATTAATTTCCATGTATAAGCTTGGCTCAATTGAAGTGCCAAGACATTAGAGAATAACTTGGACTCTATCGTAATCTACTCGTATCAATTAAGGTCGAGTATTATATGAACTCTTAACAATTTTTGGATCAATTTATGTTTATTAAATATGTCAAGAAAAAAAAAACAATAGGGATTCAATTAATAACTTGCAAGTAACTTGATTCATTTTCGCTCGTGTTGTGCCCCAAATTTTGCCATTTTTATGGTCACTTGATTCATTTTTCCCCTTTTGTCGATTGAAAAAAGATATAGAAGGACTTATAACGTAAGGGTGATGCCAGCATGATGTATGGAGTCCTGCTAAAGGGGCTTGGGTCAACTGGGTCGTCAGGGGTCACAGGTTCTGAATGGCATCTTTTCCATCCAGCACTTTTGTTTGTTTGTTTGTTTTTTTTTTTACTGTATATTTTCTTTGGCTAGACTTTTTTTTTAGTCATACTTTGGCTGGAATTTGACATGTATTATTTTAGAAAATTTACTTCTAACACTTAAATTATAAGGTGCAGAAAAATCTCATATGTATAAAGAGCATATAAGATCTATTGTTAAGTAATGTGGGATATTTCGACAATTATTAATGTTGTGGAACATAAAAAAATAAACGAAACAAAAATAAGATCATCAAATGAGAAGGGTAATTTGATATCATTTCCAAAAATGAGATCACCTAAACAAAGTCGGAAGTTCGCATAAGGAAAAATATGGAGGGCTGATCATTTAGCTCGCCTTAAGGATTGGGCTGCTATAGTAAAACCTGGAGGCGAACTTCCGACTTTGTTTAGGTAATTATCAGTGCTGGATAGTGTGCAACTATCCCAACTCTGTTATCTTGAAATATGCAATGGTCTCTAGACATCAATATGCATGGTGCATGGATCGATCCGCAAGGTGCAGGGACCGATCCCGCCCGATCAGGAGTATGGATTGATCGTGGATCAATCAGTATGGTGTAGGGACTGATCTTGCTCGACCGAGATCGATCCGTGATCAATCTGCATAGTGCATGGATCGATCCACGATCGATTTGCACCATGCATGGACCGATCCACTTGGCCGAGGCCCTCAACCACAATCGATCCACATGGTGCAGGGACCGATCCCACTCAACCGGGATCAATCCGCATAGTGCATGGATCGATCCTCATAGTTGAGGCCCTTGACCACGATCGATCCCGCTCGCTCGGCCCGGATCAATCCGCATTGTGCATGAGGTCGATCCGCACGGCTGAGGCCTTCAATCCGGATCGATCCACAATCAGTTTGCGCAATGCAAGGATCGATGCATGGTCAATCCACATGGTGCATGGGTCGATCAGGATCGATCCGGACGGTGCATGGATCGATCCACAGTCAATCCGCATAGTGCATAGATTGATCCACACGTCCTAGGCCCTTGACCACAATCGATCTCAGTCAGCCGAGATCAATCCACGATCGATCCACACGACTATGGCCCTCAACCATAGTCGATTCGGACAGTGCATGGATCAATCCACTCGTCCAAGGCCCTCGCTCATGTTCAATCTTGGCCAACCGGGAACGATCCATGATCGATCCACATGACCAAGGCCCTCGACCATGATCGATTCGCATGGTGAGGGGATCGATCCATTCATCGTGCGGATCAATGAGATTATGTGAAGATAAAAACTATAGAGCCAATCGAGAAAATATGAAGAGTCTCTAAATTAGATGCAACATCTCAAGAGATATGGAAAATTGGGGGAAAGAAAAATCCTTAAATTAAATCCCAAATGTCAAGCCCTTCAACTTACAAGTCTCTTGTTCTTTACTCAAGATGAGACATAAGAAGTAATACAAGTAAGATAGGCACGCCTTCTTCGAACAATTATGAACGCACCTGTGACATTGGTATTCCAACTTCATCATATAGTACATATATCTGCAAAGTAATTATTCGTAATTTCTTGGCAATTCATCTAGGTGATTTTCTTTAGCGAAATGATGACATTGACGAATGCATTCTTCTCCTTGGACATGCGATCAACAAGTAGAGCCTCATACCTCTTAAAGATCTCATCAATAATCTCTTTAGCAAAATGATAAATGAGCAAGGGCTCGGCCATAGCTCTCATGCATTGGGCCAAATTGTGTCCCCCATCCTTCAAGACAATATTAGAGTCAGAATTGGTGGCAAGTATACTCCAATTCACTTCGGATGCTTCCAAGCAATCAATTGAGAATGACCCTTGCTTTTGGACCATCCCTTGTACTTCTTTTGGTGAAGGTGTGTACTGAGGGATGTTGAAGGAGTCTAGTTGCTGTTCTTCTACAAGTCCCTAGATTAGTGCAAATGTAGAATTTTAAATTTTCCAACCAAAGAAGTGACAATTGCAAAAACATTAGCTGTTACCGTAATATCATAACAAAATTCACAGTTACTTGTCTATGTTATTATTGCACAGTGATAATACATGAAGTTTCTTATCATGTAAATGTTGATTCCATTTTAATAAAGTCTACACTAGCCTAAGAGGGAATAAGAGTGCGCTCGAAGCACCTCATAATTTTATCTCTCATTCTCTGATTTTTTGGGGAAATTAGCAAACAAAGTCTTAAACCCATTATACTTATTCTAATTTAGTCCTAAATATTTTAATTTTGCCAACTTAAACATAAGCTTTTTAATGATTAGCTAATTTAGTAATAAATTTTTCAATCTGCTAGTTTAATCCTAAATCTTTTTGACAATTTATCAATTTAGTGATTCTAGCTATTTTGGGCGGAAATCGCTAACGTGGAGATCTAATCAGCACTAGCTATCTTAATGTCAATGATTTTATTAATTTTCTTAAGTTTTTTCTTCTTCTTCTTTTTTCCTTTCCTTTTCTTTTACTTTTCCCCCTTTTTCCCTCCACGGGCTTGAATGAGGGCAACCCTTGCCTAGGTAAGGGTTGCGCTTGCCAAGGGTCAATGATGGGGACCCTTGCTTGAGGCTAGTGAGGGAGAAACCTTGCTAGGGTAATCGTCACCTAGGGCTGGCAACCTCCATTAGCCATCCCTGAAGACTAGCAATGACCAATGGAGTGAAAAAGGAAAAAAACATTATAAAATTATAAAAAAATTACAAAAATTGTTCACTTTAACGCTAGCCGTGTTATTTAGCATAGTTGGTGTTTGATAGATCGCTACGTCAACGATTTATAGTCATAATTAGCCGGAAGGATTAAATTGGCAAATCATTTAAAAAAATTAGGACTAAATTGTATATATGCAAAAGGTTTATGATTAAATTGACACAATTAAAATGTTTAGGATTAAATTGACTAAATTGAAAAGTATAGAACTTAAATGGGACAAGTGTAATAAGTTTGGAACATTTTTTTTTGCAATTTTCCCTTGATTTTCTCGAATACATTCCTAAACAAGAGAAATGGGATTATTCTTGTAAGATTTTCAGATTGGAATTTTGCTTTCGATCAGAGAATTCATGTGCAAATCTTAACTATAGGTTTGCAAGAAAATTCTTGATGTTATCTAACATAATCAGGGATTATGTTTGATTTTACAGAGTGCAGAAACAAAAATTATTCCCAAGGGACTGGCAAATTTCACCGGCGTGGTAGGATGTGACAATTTTTTATGTGATATAAATTATGCACAGATGGCTAACAAAACTAACCTCCAATTTAACTTAATGTGTCCATGACGATTCAAGTGCTATTTTGATTTTTAATTTGTTACCTCTGAGACCATATGACTGAGAGCAATAGCTAAGAGCTCCCAAATGTAACAACACTCTTTAGTTGAAGGATCGTCACTTCTTCGACCCAAGAGGGTCAACACCATACGTCCTCCCACCAGTAACTCTTGCCCACGACATTTCAAGAACGTCGAGAAGTCCCTCTGAAATTGCTTGTAGTATGCCCTAAGCACCTTGGGAGGGCTCGATCTCGCCATGTATATGTTGCCTTTGTTTCCCTCTAGTCCTCGTGGGACCTAAGGAGGGAGGGAGGGAGGGAGAAAAAAAGTGAGTGAGTTTCATTTCCAAGCACACCCCTCGTTTCTTCATAAAAGAGTATAATTTTCCTAGAACCCCAAAATAGACTTTTTGGGTGTCTCGACTATTATTTGCTTGACTCTACCCTTAAAAAAGAGTTAGACCAAAGTTTCCAGAAAACAACAATAATAACAATGATAAAAATAGTGTTTCTCGACATATATTTCCCATTAGGTTTACAAACTATGAGACAAAAAATTACCTGAGATAGCCACATGAGGCTATACGAAGAATGAATCAAATGCAGGCTCTCTCGAGCGAACAATCTTCCATAGAATGAACCAGGAACGCCATTGACGAAGCACGGCAACGTTGTTGACACTCCATACTTGCTCTTCAATTGCTCGCTCAGCTTCCCTTGGAATCTTGGCAAGAAGCTGCTGAAGAGGGTGTTGAAGTCGTTCCCTGGGAGATCGTTCAAGAACACTTGGAACTCCGGCAGCTCATGCTTCATTGCCTTGCAGAGATCAATCACGATGTTGTGATCTCGGACACAGCGAAAAGAGCATTGGGACCGGTGGAACAACCCAAGTCCGCAATGGCAAGGCTCGTCGGTAAGGTGGCAGCAACAGTGGAGAAGAGAGCTGTGATGGCTGCCTCCATTATGGGTTTCGTCATCGATATCACTTTTCTCTACAAAAAGAAAAGGAGAGCATTCACTCAATATGAAGAAAAAAAGTGGTGTCTTTAATTTTTCGTATATAAAGTAATAAATCCCAAAACTAGCCAATATATCCAGCGATATATCCGCGGGCAGTCCAAATAAAGTGAAATAATATTGCAGATTCCATGCAATTTCTTTGTAAATTCAAATTAGAACATGTTTGTCCAACATTGCAATGATTTTGCGAGATCTAGTACTCTCATATAGTCTCTAATGTACATTCTTTTTCAAGAGAAATCTTGTTGATTGAAAAGTGTATCTACGAATTAGGGTCATAATTTCAATTATTGAATAATAAGTCACATAATCTCAAAGGGCATGGTAAATTGGCTTCTTTCTGCATATAGAATTTCAAATCTTGGTAAAACAAAAAGAATCCTAGTTTGCTATAAAATGAAGAAATCATGTTATGGTGCACATAAGATTGAAATAATCAAACATTAAATGCAGATTAATCCAAGATTTTCGGAGCCCACGAGGGGGCAATGAGAGATGTACCGGAAGCAATGAGTTGTTAGCATAACTTGTTTCTCCCATTCCTCCATTCATGTGCAGTACTTGCATGACTTTCATCTCACCTGTGAATTCCATCTCTCTCTCTCTCTCTCTCTCTCTCTCTCTCTCGTACGTGTGTGTGGCGTTGCTTCAGTTGGCTTGCATTTGAATTGGTACGAGGCTCTTCTATTTATAGACAGTTTTGGGGTACTTTGTCTTGATGTTCTGCATTGATTGCGAGTTGCAACTTGAGCCTAATTGTGTGAAAGATGCACGGGCATGAGCTGGCACGCAAATATCCACTTTGTGGAATTTTCTTTCCCTTTCGAGCTGTACTTCGAGATAAAGATAGGGATCTGAGTGTATAAGAGCATGAGAGGAAATATTCAGTGGCTAAAGATTTTCATGTAAACAACTGATAATATATGTATATATTTTTTACTTTCAATCATTCACAATTTGACACATGTTCATTCGTTTATGCAATTGATATAAAGGATCATTTTTATGAAAATGCCCTTTTTAGATCATTTATATTTCAGAAAACAAACGGTGTAGAAATTGCCCAAGTCATTTGAAGTTTCTATTAAAAAAAAAAAAGTACACATAGATCGGTAGAATCACAGCACAAAAAGTTAGATTGCTGGTGCATTTTGTGTTTTGTGGGGCTAACGTCGACTAAGCTTAGATTTTAGGGAGTTTAAAGCAACTCTGCAACAAGGTTGTTACCAATCTAATTGTTATATTGTGTCTCAAGTTTGAGTTCGTTAGATTAATACACATAAGTTTGGCCAAATAACAAAGTTCAGGGGAGACTTTGTGATGTCTTCGAATTTTTGTTCTGGCATTAATCTCATCTCTTCGTGCGTACGCGTAGAAGAAAGAAGCCAAAGAAAGTCAGAGAAGAGAGACTTTCGGCCAGCAAAGTCTTTGAAGAGAGATTGTCTTCTGCCGAAAATGAGGGCATCCACAATCTTTAGCATTAAATGAAGGACCCACCACCTGCTACAAGTGCATGATGAAGACGCATGAAGAAGACCCCTTTACGTTTGCTTCTCTCCGGGAACAAGAAATTTGAAGACTTTGGCTCACCTCATTTCACGGATTGAAGGCACACGATTGTTGACTCTCCTCTGCCTCATTAAATGCTTTCCCATGCACATGCACGATCCGCATGCATGCCTTCAGATATGGTGGGCGTTCGGTGCCGATTGTGGGATTGTCTTGTGGGCGCCTGCACTGCATTTAATGAGGCCATTTACTTTCTTCTTTTGTCCTGTTTTTTCTGCCCTCCTCGCTAAAAGGAGAAGACGTCGATGCAAAAGTTAACAGCGAGTGCAAAAACAGAAAAGAGCTCGAGAGAGAGCGAGAAGAAAGAGCTCGAAAGAGAGTGTGAGAGACGAGAGAGCTCAGAGAGGTTTTGTGCTGAGTTGAGTCCAATGAGTTGAGTTGTTAAACACCGTGGGTATCGGGTATAAAGTAGGGTTGGGAAACACTTGAGTGCATATGTGTGATTGTAATCTTGTAATTCTCCGATTTATAGTGGATTGATTTGCTGGCTCTCCCTGTGGACGTAAGTTCCGACACTCGGACCGAACCACGTAAATTTCTGGTGTCCTTTATTTTATTATTCCTCGTTTTATTACGATCGATTCCTATAGCTCCCGACATAATTGCAAAATTACGATCCGCTTCCGCTGCGACACCGATTAACAAAAATTGGTATCAGAGCTTTGCTTTGCAATTATGTCTGGAGCAAAAGTAGAAATTGAGAAATTTAACGGGAGGAACAACTTCGGGTTGTGGAGCATCAAGATGAAGGCGCTATTAACGACTCAAGGATTAGCCAAGGCATTGGAGGGTAAGGCTCAGTTGCCCGAAACAATGCGAGATGCTGAGAAGGACGAGCTAATGGAGAAGGCCAAGAGCATCATCCTGTTGAACTTATCGGATGAAGTGCTAATAGAGGTGGCCGAGGAGGAGGATGCCGCAGCGTTATGGGCTAAACTTCAGGCCCTCAATGTAAAGAAAGGTTTAAACAATCGCTTATATATGCTAAAGAGAATGTTCCAGTTCCGATACACTGAAGGTACGTCCATTAGATCCCACCTAGATGAGTTTAATAAACTCATGATGGACTTGAAGAATGTTGGCAAGATTTTAGATGATGAAGAACAAGGCATGATGTTGTTGGCGTCTCTACCGGAGTCATAGGAGCACTTTACTGACTCCTTGTTACAGGGGCGTACTACGATTACCTCAGAGGAGGTAAAATCTGCCCTGTTTTCAAAGGAGTGGCAGAGAAGGTTGCGTGATGACAGTCTAGCACAAGATGTAGCGCGTGGACTGGTGATTCGAGGTAGAGACCAACACTAGCGGCCCAGCAACAGAAGCCAAAGCAAAAGTAGGTCGAAGTCGCGACACAGAAAATCAAAAGGTCGCGTGAAGTGCTTCGAATGTCACGAGGAGGGGCACATAAGGAGAAATTGTCCAAAGCTAAGAAATAAAGGCGTTTGGCAAAATGCCACAAGTAGTGTGGCGAATGTTGTCGAGGAGAGTACCAGTGATGCCGAAGCTGTCCTATGTGTATCTACGAGTTCGTCAGGAGACGAATGGGTGCTAGATTCTGGATGTTCCTATCATATGACTCATCACAAGAATCGGTTCACTACCTACCGACTGCAGATGGTGGTAGAGTTCTTTTGGGGAATAATGCAGCCTGCGAGGTTGTAGGGATAGGAACAGTTCGGATCCGAATGCATGATGGCGTAGAACGGACATTGACAGATGTAAGGCATGTACCGAAGCTCAAGAAGAGCCTTATTTCTTTGGGAACACTCGATGACCTCGGGTGCAAATACACAGCTGAAGGTGGAGTGCTGAAGATTTCTCGAGGTGCCCTGACAGTGATGAAAGGGAAGAAGGCGAATTCTCTCTATCATTTACTAGGAGAAACCGTGACCGGAGTTACTGCAGTTTCATTAGGTGAGTCAGACTCAAATTTGACTCAGTTATGGCATATGCGATTGGGACACATGAGTGAGGCAGGTATGACAATGTTGAGTGAGAAGGGGTTGCTGAAAGGTCAGAAGACAGGAAAGCTGGACCTGTGTGAGCACTGCATCTTCGGGAAGCAGCGTCGTGTTAAATTTGGTACAGCTCTACATTCGACCAAGCAACCAGTCGAATACATTAATTTAGATGTTTGGGGACCGTCTCCAGTTCCATCGAAAGGAGGTGCCAGATATATACTGACATTCATCGACGATTACTCAAGGAAGGTATGGGTGTACTTCTTGAAGCACAAATCCAAGGTATTTGATCGGTTCAAGAATTTTAAGGCATTGATTGAGAAGCAGTCAAGTAAACAAATCAAGTGCCTAAGAACTGATAATGGCATGGAGTTCTGTGGTAAGGACTTTACCGAGTTCTGCCAAAAGGAAGGGATTGTGAGACACCGCACAGTTCCCGGGACACCACAGCAAAATGGCGTAGCAGAACGGAAGAACAGAACTCTACTCGAGCGAGCTCGGTGCATGCTTTCGCATGCAGGATTAGGCAAGGAATTTTGGGCTGAAGCAATAAATATGGCGTGTTACTTGGTTAATCGATCTCCATCTTCTGCTATCAAGTGGAAGACTCCTGAAGAAGTATGGTCGGGGAAACCTGTTGATTACTCCGGATTACGAATATTCGGATGTCCTGCGTATGCTCATGCGAGAGATGGTAAGCTTGAGCCAAGGGCAAAGAAGTGCATATTTCTGGGTTATGCACAAGGGGTGAAAGGCTACCGGCTGTCGTGCACTAATCCCATATCACTCGGTTTATAATCAGCAGAGACGTGATCTTCAACGAGACTGCAATGCTTCAAAAGAGGAATCTTGAGACTCAACCAGCAGAGCAAACGGATCATGGTGTCAGAAGTGAGGTGGAGATTCAGGCGGAGTCTCCAAAGACCTCAGAGGTAACTGAGGAAGAGATTGTGGATGAGGCCACAATTCCTAAAGACGGTGATACTGAACAACCAGCAGAGCCACAACACAACATAGCCACGGGCAGACAAAGAAGGCAAATTAAACCATCGGTACGTTATGGTTATACTGATATTGCCTATGCATTAATTGTAGGTGATGAGGTGGAGATGGATGAGCCTTCATCCTATTATGAGGCGATGGCTAGTGCTGAGTCATCACAGTGGCTAGAGGCTATGAGCGAAGAAATAGAATCACTCTATCGCAATCAGACATGTGAGTTGGTCAAAGTACCCAAAAGTCAGAAAATTGTCGAATGCAAATGGGTCTACAAACGGAAAGAAGGCATTCCCGGTGTAGAGGCAGCCAGGTTCAAGGCGAGACTTGTTGCAAAGGGGTATACTCAACGAGAGGGCATCGATTACAATGAAGTATTCTCTCCTGTGGTAAGGCATACCTCTATTTGTGTATTACTTGCCTTAGTTACTGCACAAGATCTTGAGTTAGAGCAGCTAGATGTGAAAACGGCATTTCTTCATGGTGAATTGGAGGAACAAATTTACATGAAGCAGCCTGAGGGATTTGCTATTCCAGGTAAGGAAGACCATGTTTGCTTATTGAAGAAATCCTTGTATGGATTGAAACAATCTCCTAGACAATGGTATAAGCGTTTTGATGCTTTCATGACTAGTCAAGATTATTCGAAAAGTCATTTTGATAATTGTGTTTATTTTAGGAGATTGGAGGATGGGTCTATGATTTATTTGCTATTATATGTTGATGATATGTTAATAGTAGCTAAACATATGTCTGATATTGATGTGTTGAAGCGGCAGTTGAGTGCTGAGTTTGAAATGAAAGAATTAGGTGCTACTAAGAAAATATTGGGTATGGAAATTTTGCGTGACAAAGCTGCAGGAACGTTGCATTTGTCTCAAAAGAAATACATTGAGAAGATCATGGCACGTTTCAATATGCAAACAAGAAAATCTGTAAGTACCCCTTTAGCCGCACATTTTAAACTTTCGATAGGTTATCACCGCAACCGAGGAGGAGGAGGAACATATGTCCGGTGTTCCTTATTCTAGTGCGCTTGGTAGTATTATGCATGCCATGGTATGTACTAGACCCGACATTTCACAGCCGTAAGTGTTGTCACCGTTACATGAAGCACCTGTGTAAGACACATTGGGAAGCCGTGAAATGGATCCTCAGATATCTAAAGGGGACAGTAGACATTGGCATTATGTATCGGAGGAACATCAATGGCAATGAGACCACAGGGTACGTGGATTCAGATCACGCCGGTAACTTGGATGATCGCAGATCACTAGCAGGGTATGTGTTTACACTAGTAGGTGGTGCAATTAGTTGGAAAGCGTCTTTACAAGATGATGTTGCATTGTCTTCGACTGAGGCGGAGTACATGGCATTAACCTTTGTTGCAAAGGAGTCGATATGGCTAAGGGGTTTGCTCTCGGATCTTGGACTAGAGCAGAAAAGTGTCACCATACACAGTGACAATCAAGGTGCGATATATTTGGCTTACAATCCAATATATCACGAGTGAACAAAACATATCGACATCAGGTACCATTTCATCCGAGATGTCATAGCGAAGGGTAAAATTGTTGTGAGGAAAATGGCAACAGCAGAGAACCCAGCAGATATGATGACGAAGCATGTTCCTTCAGCAAAGCTCAAGCTCTGTATGAGCTCGATTGGCGTCTGTAGAGTATGAGCGCCCATTGGGGCGTTGGGAGAGCCGAGCATTGAAAATAATCACTATAACTTGGCCTCAAACGTTGAGCCAAGGTGGAGAATTGTTATATTGTGTCTCAAGTTTGAGTTCGTTAGATTAATACACATAAATTTGGCCAAATAACAAAGTTCAGGGGAGACTTTGTGATGTCTTCGAATTTTTGTTCCGGCATTAATCTCATCTCTTCGTGCGTACGTGTAGAAGAAAGAAGCCAAAGAAAGTCAGAGAAGAGAGACTTTCGGCCAGCAAAGTCTTTGAAGAGAGATTGTCTTCTGCCGAAAATGAGGGCATCCACAATCTTTAGCATTAAATGAAGGACCCACCACTTACTGCAAGTGCATGATGAAGACGCATGAAGAAGACCCCTTTACGTTTGCTTCTCTCCGGGAACAAGAAATTTGAAGACTTTGGCTCACCTCATTTCACGGATTGAAGGCACACGATTGTTGACTCTCCTCTGCCTCATTAAATGCTTTCCCATGCACATGCACGATCCGCATGCATGCCTTCAGATATGGTGGGTGTTCGGTGCCGATTGTGGGATTGTCTTGTGGGCGCCTGCACTGCATTTAATGAGGCCATTTACTTTCTTCTTTTGTCCTGTTTTTTCTGCCCTCCTCGCTAAAAGGAGAAGAAGTCGATGCAAAAGTTAACAACGAGTGCAAAAACAGAAAAGAGCTCGAGAGAGAGCGAGAAGAAAGAGCTCGAAAGAGAGTGTGAGAGACGAGAGAGCTCAGAGAGGTTTTGTGCTGAGTTGAGTCCAGTGAGTTGAGTTGTTAAACACCGTGGGTATCGGGTATAAAGTAGGGTTGGGAAACACTTGAGTGCATATGTGTGATTGTAATCCTGTAATTCTCCGATTTATAGTGGATTGATTTGCTGGCTCTCCCCGTGGACGTAGGTTCCGACACTCGGACCGAACCACGTAAATTTCTGGTGTCCTTTATTTTATTGTTCCTTGTTTTATTACGATCGATTTCTATAGCTCCCGACATAATTGCAAAATTACGATCCACTTCCGCTGCGACGCCGATTAACACTAGTAAATATGGAGGGCTGATCATTTAGTTTGCCTCCACCAATCAGCATCCACTTTACTTGCCCCGACCACGACGTGGACTGCGGCGGCTCCGCTTCGAGCCGCCGCTCGTGTAGTGGACGACGTACGGGGAGGAGGAGGAGCGAGGGAGCTCCAGATCCGTCACCAGGCCGGTGATGAGCTCCGCACCGCAGGACTCCGCGCCCGAGCGGAGGAAGGAGTCGAGGACCTTGCAGCGGAGCATGGCGATGAACTCGTGCGGCCTCAGGATCTTGCCGAAGTCGACGGTGATGTTCAACAGCGAGATGACCCTCATCTCGGTGACGCGGCGGTCAACGAGGCTGGGTGGGAGGTTGAACTCGTCCAGCATGCAAAGCGGGATGGCACCGCCGCAGGGCTTGGCAGAGGAGGGGCTGCGCTCGAAGAGGAAGGTCTCGACGCCGCCGGAGGCGAGGGACTCGGCAGCGGAGCACCCGGCCAGCCCGTCACCAATGACGGCGGTGTGGAGCTTACGGCCGGGGAGGGGGCGGGTTCTTCAAGGCGGTGACAATGAGGGGGCCCAGGGAAGGCTTGCGCGGTTGCCAGGTGCCAAGGCGGAGGGAGGCGAAGTGGTGGTGGAGAAATTACTTCAAGAAATATGCTAAAGTCTCTGTTAATGATCAGCCCTTCATATTGGCAATAGATAAGGATTGCTTTTAACACTAATCAGCTATAATTTAGTTCGCCTTAAGGATTCAATTTTCTTTTGGTCCTATGTCCTCGTGCTGATTAGTGTGCCACCATCCCATGGGAGCTAGAGGAAAGACCACAACATGAGAGCTTTAAGATCTTACATTTAAAAAAAAAAAAATATAGTTAGGTGCACCATC
The DNA here is from genome assembly GCA_017140185.1 of Eucalyptus polyanthemos subsp. polyanthemos. Taxonomy (NCBI): domain Eukaryota; kingdom Viridiplantae; phylum Streptophyta; class Magnoliopsida; order Myrtales; family Myrtaceae; genus Eucalyptus; species Eucalyptus polyanthemos. The sequence goes on along the minus strand of CM029463.1, from coordinate 15,696,966 downwards.
AGTTTCAGCTGTCATAAAATATATATATATTTGAAAAGACTACATTGGACTTTGTCGCTTAAATTAGAGGAGATAATGTGAAGTACTTGATAATATTTTAAATAAATTCTATGATTTTATTACACAACCTAAAAACGTTAAGATCTAATTAGATATACATAATGAATTAATTTGTCCTTGTACATGGCTTAATTGCAAAAATTTTACAAATTATATGTCAGTGATATAACGGCATTTAATTGTCCTTTTTCTTTACCAAACTTAACGTCATAGCTAATGACACAAGAATGACATGATAACTGAACTAACAATTGAAAGCGTAAAGTAGTAGATGGAATACAAGACTAGTGGTGAATTGATTTTTTTTTGCCTTAGATAAGTAGCGTAATGCTTTCCCGAATGTCATGTGCTCACTTATTGCAAATTGATGTCAACCGTTGGATGACAAAGCATCTCAACCCTACGATCAAAGATAAATTGATGTCCACCATTGGATCTGGCACAACAATCTTGTCCTGCCAAACCCCCTGGTCCCATAGCTCACACTGGAATTAATAAATCGTGTTCTATCATCAAGAAAAATTATCAAAAAGGTCAAAACATTTTGCAATTTTGTCAATTTAATTCCAAATATTTTTGTTTCGTCAATTCATTCATAAATATTTTACAATTATATCAATTCAGTCCATATGACCAAATTTGGCCAACCAACACTAATGTGGATACCGACCGTTCGGTTGATGTTAACATAGACACTTTTTTATAGTATTTCATTTTTTGATTTTGATTTTTTTTCTTTTTTCTTTTTTTTTCTCTCCTTGCTTCTTCCTGCCCAATCATGTGTAATTGAATAAAAAACACACAAGCAGCCTAATATCGTCTCTAAAAGAAAATGGCAATCCAAAATCCCTATTGTTAAGCCATAAAGGCTTGTTTAATTTTGGATTTTAATTTTTTTAAGGTTTTTCCAAACTTTAAGAGAAAGAAAATATTTGAAGAGCTAGCAGATTTTCTAATGAATTCTAATTTCCTGAATTTTCTGAATTTTCAAGGTTTTCTAACTTTTTTATGATTTTATGATTTTATGATTTATTTATTATGTTTTATGAATTTTCTGGATTTTTTAAATTTTTAATGATTTTTCTGAATTCTATGAATTTTTTTTGTTTATTTTAAAGATTTTTAAGATTTTATTATGCTTTTTAAGATTTTGTAATGATTTTCATCATTATTATATTCGGGAAAAGGATCTCGGGCCAGGTTTACCCGGGCCGACCCGCTAACCCAATCCGTCTATCTGGACCCAACCCGCGTCGGATTAAACCTTAATTTTTAAAGCTTTTTTTTTTTAAATAATAATTTCCTTCACTACCTTTCTCAGGTCTTCTTCCCGAAGCCAATCTCTCCCCCTGCAACTTGTCGAATCTTCTCTTTGGAAAAACTCAAAACTCACCACACAAACGCACTTCAAAATCTCAACCGTTCCAACGTCGGCAGCCAACCTCGGCCACCGTCACCAAACCGTCACTGCCGATCATCTCCGACCGTCGTCAAACCTTCGCCGACGATGGCTTACCCTGCTGTAACCCCAACACATCCTCCCCCGGAAAAGAATTCCTTTCTAACTTAACAGTCACACACACCAATCCAGAACCGGACGAAACACAAGTGCTTGAAAGAGAGGTGGAGGCATCCAACACCGCCGTAGCTAATCGCGATCGTCGCCGAAATAAACAAGGATGGATTTGAGACTCTGACCACGTTCAAACGGCACCATGAGCATGATATGCATCCAGAAGGAAAGGAACGCAGCAGTTAGTGTACCAGACACGAATCATTACAGATATAAACATTCTCAAGTATCCGATTATACAAAGTCAGATGCAAAACGTCTAATGCGCAAATCATCGAACAGGCGGCGTGCGTTTTTTGTATATAAGTTCCGAGACCAAATTTGGTGATGTACTCGGTCTAAACGCAGCACATCAACCGCTAGATCAACATAAATCGCGAAGAAAACGACTCAGTCTAGTAGGATTTTCTCGTGAGCTCGTTGGCTAAGCTTAATACTCTAAACTTCAGCAAAACCGAACGAAACAGAGCAGAGATTACCCGACTTGAAATGTTCGTGCTGTGATAAAAACTCGAGTCGGCTACTGGATCCTTCACGTCCTACCAATGAACGGGATTTCGGCTTCGTGAAGAGTTTTCGGAGGAGATTTGCCTTTCCTTGAATCTACTCGGCCACGAGCAGAGCCGCACCAGCTCTTTTGCAAAACGTGGCCTAGCTCAAGAACGGAGAACTCCAATAGACGGCAGCAAACAGCATGAGATCTTACTATTTTGAGGAAACAAAATGGGCTGAGAAAGGGAGAAACAAAACCAAAAGGAAAAGGGTTGGGCTGGAACAAAATAGGAAAAATAAGAGCAAAATTGGGCCAATTCTGCGATTAAGCCCGAGTGGGCCAGAAATTTTGCTTAGTAACCGGGCCAGGCAAAAATGGCCTACCCGAATTTTATTTTATTTTATCTATTTTTCTTGTTTATTTATTTATTTATTTTTCTTTCTTATTACTATATTTTTGTCGTTTTTACCTTTTTTTTATTTTTATATTTTGACAAAAAGTGGATATCTGAGTTATCTACAAAAATTCAAGTGTTAACGGTGTTCATTACATTTCTCCTCTTTATGGTACATATGAGGTCAAGCAGCCTAGATGTAGGGTCAATCCAAGTCCAACATGTCTCCCCCCTCATCAATTAGCTATCAAATTCGAATTGGAGCATCCGTTTTCTCAAGTTTGTGATGTCGCCTAATGTTGCCTCGCGTTCTAATTTCTTTTGCCAAGTTGATTTGGTGTAGTGCAGGAAGAATGTGATATGTCATTTTCTTTAGAGCTTTCATGGTTCAATCCCTTAAACCGGGATTTATTGATAAGGACAAGTTCAAAATCGGGTGGACATATTTATACTCCACTTGGTAAAGAAACCTAACCGAAGAAGAAATGGCAAAGGAGCAAATACCACTAATCCAGTAGTTAATTGAGTTAAAACACTAAAAATGTCATTTTAGGCCTTTCGTGTTGCTAACCTGAATTTAGAATTCCTAACTATGCCTCTTTTGTGCAATTGTGATGAATCGATGAAGAAGTGTACTCTTTTTGCTTTTATTTTCTTCCTTTTTGGAGCTAATTGCAATTTATCAGCCTTTTTTTTTTTTTTTTTGTTTCTGAATAGAATCTCTCAACATCAATGCTTCTCATGTTTCTATGAGAGATAATTTTTTCAGTAATCTCTTATCTAGTTCATAACCGTTTCATGATACGCCTTTCTTAATCTATAGTTTCCTAGATCACATATTTTGATACACGGGCAACATTTTAATTTCAACTAAGTAGAATGATAGAAAGTTCGTGCCATTGTCTATGAGAATTCTCCTATCTTTATGCAGGCCTAATTAGTCATATGTTGGTGATGTGGCCATCTTACCCCTCTATCGATAAAATAAAATAGTTGGCGGTAATTGTAGATGAAGTCTACATAGAACTAGCAAAATACATATTTGTTGCACAGCTCCAAGACTATAGTTTCCACATATTTTTCTAAATGTTACTTTAATTCTATTTTCCCTTTATTCATATTTTAAGTTAATTGTTTTACTCAAACTTTCGAATTTTAATTTGGTCGTATCATGATTATTAGTTAATATATTTTTTACTTCATTACTATATTATGTTATATAGACATTCATGTCAAGATAGAAAAATATTGATGGCCCCATACTTTAACATCCCTATGAGAAAACTTGGTATGAAATTAAAAAAATAAAGGTTCGCTAGCATATAACTTGAAGACTGATGCAGACTATACTTTGAACTTGATTATGCTGTAAAAATATGCTTTAGAATATTAATCTACTCTATCAAATAAAAAATCAATGACCTCTTCAACCTCACATTTTTACAAAGAAACTTCCATGAAAGACCTGTGCGTATATTTAAGAAGATCGCAAGTAATCAACGAATCTCTTGCCTTCTAAATTTTGCGCCTCCCAATGTTCGAAGTGGACCAACTTGGACTATAGCACTAGAAATGCGTAGTCATGACATCATTTCATTTTTGAAAGGGTGGCAAGAATTCATGGAGCTAGTACTTCGGAGATATTATGATGGCATACAATTATACAAAATTGCAATCGTTAATTTAAATTAAGCATGCACTTCAATTGAATTGTCTACATTCTAAAGACCACTCAATATGTGCATAAATTCAATTGAGCATCGACATGGTGCCATCATTTTATTAAATGAGATTAGCCTATATTGACATGTAGATGCAAAATTACGGTACTCCATCATTCAATTTTACTCCACGCAAGGGCATTTTAGTAAATCAAAGAATAGCAATATGGACCAATTGCATAGTGGTGTGAAAAAGGGTAACAAAAATATAAGAAATGGAAAAACTGTGGTAACATTCAATGGAGGGGAGTGGCAAGTAAAGAAAGTTTCGGACATGGATCAAAGTTAGGCCCAGTTGCATGTATGCCGACAACGAAACAAGGCACGTTTGGATCATGTAGTAGGCCTCATCCCGGTCATGAATCAAGCTATGTCTAGTTGTGGCTTGATTCATTCTTTCCCCTTTTCAATTGCATAAATCTTATTCCTTTCCTTTGTCAAATTCTACAAATGCCTTGATTCTTACTTTGCTCAAGGTGATGCAAGGGTGGCAAGGAATCATGCCCGAGCATGGTATGAATCCATGCCATTACGGTTATAAGGGGGGAGGGGCCAGGCTATCAAAAGGTCTTTCAGACTTGACCTTCAAAATTGAAATGGGCCAAGGCTTCGCATGCCTGATAGGAGGGTCTTACTGAAAAACCAAATTCATCCATACCTTGAGTACTTGAAATATTTGCATGAAGTTTTGAATACAATCTCATATCGATCTGGTTAACAAAATTATGTGGTATTATCCAAAAAAATCCATAATTCTTAAACTTGGAAGAATGCTATTAAAGAAAAGAACGTGAGAATATTCAATTTGGATGTTTTTGTTTATTCATAACTTTTTTTTTGGTTAAAAAGCAGTCATGATCTTTTCAAATAGCCATAGTATATATACAGATTAAAGAGTAATTTGACAGTCTAATCTTACAATTTGGCAAAAATAATAAAATTCCCTTATAAAATGATAATGTATGAAAAGTCAAGACTTATTTTCAATTAATGGATAACATTAAATAGATATAAGAGTCTAAGTTAGCTCAAGTTTAATATGTCAATAGGTAGAACATTATAAAAAATTCCATACACACACATTATATACATATGACCATTTTACATTTTATTGAGTTTTTTCTTTATCTTTAATTTAAAATTTTGTGGTATTTTGAAATTTAAAGTAAATAGAGATAGAAGTTTCCAATTGATTATGGCATTATAAGAAGAATATTAAACAATGTATAATTTATGACATGAATGAAGTCTACGTAGAATATAGGAAAACTCTCGTTTTGTAGGACACTCTAAGAAAAGTTATTATTTGCCAAAAAGCAGTCACGAAAATTCCATGATTGAACCATTCATGCCAAAAAAGAAAAAAAAAAAAATGAGGTCCACACATATCTCATCTGATAGAGCTCTGTCACCGAAACAAAGCAATCCACGTTGTGTGGAGGCTACTCGACCCAATAATTTGACAAGACGTGTTTTAATGAAGTGTCCCCACTCTCTCCGTCTCTGATTGACCTTTAGCATAAGAGCATGCCGCCCAGGATAATTTTGCTACAATGCGGAAATAAACCAATGATTTATGATAAACCAAGCTGATTTATAGTTGGGCAAAAATGAGGGTCCTTCGGCAATTTTCATTTTTGCTGTCGAAATGAAATTTGCTTCTGCTTTATTGTGTGCCTCTTTCCTGGTTTGTTTGTTTTTGTGTACTTCTATGGCAGTTTTTTTTTGGGTAAAATACTTCTATGTCAATTTTGTTTCCGAAGGGTTGCGTTGCTTGCTAGTGTGGGTGTTGCAACTTTACTTCTATTCGCTGCTATTTGGTAGATTGGATTATGGACTCTCGATTTTGGACCTAGGGATTGTGTACCGTTGGACCCTTTTGTTTAAGTCAAGCGTTAGATTTAGAGATTTGGTTATGTGAGGCTTTAACTTAGCCGCTTGACCAAGTAAAGAGTGCTGATTATAACTTTTGAGATTGACAAATACTATCACGAATCATTAATACATCTTGTGTCTTCTCTCATTCCGTGTACTTATATTATGATATTAAATTCATATTCCTAAATTGCTTGTTCAAATAAGCATAAGGGCAGAATTGGACTCTTTTAAGGTGTATATTGAAGAAAATAATAATTATCAAAAGTAAGGATTCATCACATCTTGTCAAAAAAAATAAAGGACAAAATTGCATTTACCATGTCCTCTGCCATGCCTGACGTGGTCCCCTCATATAAGGGTCAATAATAAGACAATGACTAAAACAGGTTCAGAAGAGGCAATAATTTGACAAAGACATTAGCTAGTAGGGCGTCCCATCTATCTCCTTGTCGTGACTACCTTTAATAAAGATGCGTTCTGAAAAAGCTAAAAAGACAATCAGTGTTTGTCCATTAGCAATGGTGGATAGGATGGAGACCAGACACTGTTGATGGTACTGTTCAAGCATGGGAATAATAATTCAGGATATCATTCCATGTTTGTCCAACGAGTGAATGACTATCTCCTTCTCGTTACTACCTTTAATAAAGATGCGCTTTGAAAAAGCTAAAAAGAAAGTACTCATGGACAATCAATGTTTGTCCACTAGCCGTGGAGGATAAGATAGAGACCACAAATTACCGATGGTCACTGTTCGAGCAAAGGAATGATAATACAGAAAATCATCCATTTCTATACTAAAGAATTCTATCGGTGCTTAGTTTAGGTCTATATTAAGGTTGAGCTGCCGAACTCCATTATCTGTATTAGAGATGTTTTGAATATTTTTTCTGAAAATAAAATGATAAAGACGGTGTTGAAAAAAACCATGAAGCTACTAAAGATGGCAGTATAAAGAAACGAAAAGCTAGGGTTAAATTTGATTCATTTTCTCTTGGTGGATTAGGAAATATCCTAAATAATCTCCCCTTTCTTCCTCACGGTTTGTGTCTTTGTTAAGATTATAAATCGTTGGATCTCTGCTATTGAATCTCATCAGTTGATAATAAAATGTTCCAAATAAAGTTGTTTAGTTTCTATCACCAAAATCTGAAGATCATCATGTCAAGAACCAAAATTGGCTTACTACAAATTGAAAATGTAATGCACAATATTTCTCTTTATCACCCTCGAAATAAAACAGCAGAGACATTATTGTAGCCCATATATTTAAATAAATATGGATTAAGAGTTGTTAGTGGAGCCTTGGCGTTTAGAGAAAAGACATAACACCGTTCCCCCATTAATGTACAGTGCAGAGGAGCCAAAAAAAGGGCTCACGTCACCACTAATACAACTGGCATCCGATACAAAGGACCAGGCTGTGCTACTTATCATTGTGTCCATCTTCACCCACCCAAAACCAAACTTCGACTTTAAAAAAATAACCAAGAGATTAAAGCTGTTGGTGAAAATAAAATTGAACTACTTATCTTGCAAAACGGTAGCTGTCAATGAAAATCGCTCTATATATTTCACCTATATTTCTATCCGTTCTTCTGTTAGATGTGTTTCATGATAGATATGTTTCAAAACAAAAACTTGGAAATTACTACGTGAAAATCAATTCCCTATTTTTGAAATCATTAATTGAAGTGGTCAATCCTATAATAGCTTAGAATCACAAAGGCTAATTCTATGGTCAACTTGAGAATTGGCCATCTCTGTTTTTTCTGTTTTATTTTTTTTATTAATTGCTCTATCATATCCAATTGATTATGGCATTAGAAGAAGAATGTCAACCAATGCATAATTTACCACATGAAGGAAGTTTTCATACGGTAATAGTAAACTTACTGGCTAACTTGAGTAGGGAATAATTTGAAAAATAACGTTCAGAACTCTTATCCTATACTTTCGTTGTCATCCTAAAAAAGTTATTATTTCCAAAAAAGAAGCCATGAATTATTATCACAATCTCATGTTTGAACCAGTAATGCAAAAAAAAGGGGCTCCACATTGTACCCTCTCTGGTAGAGCCCTCGAAAATAGCAACGCGCGTTGCTCAAAATACCCGATGCAATAATTTGACAAGACGTCATTTAATAAAGGGTCCCCACTCTCTCTATCTCTGATTGACCTTTAGCGTGTGGAGCATCCCGCCCAAGATATTTTTGCTACAATGCGGAAATAAACCCAAGATGATAAACCAAGTTGATTTATAGTTGGGCCAAAATGGGAGTCTGTCGGCAATTTTCATTTTTCCTGTTGAAATGAAGTTGCTTCTGTTTTGTTGTGTGCCTCTTTTGTGGTTAGTTCGTTTCTGTGTGCTTCTGTGGTAGTTTTTATTTCGGAAGGGTGGAGCTGCTTGCTGGTGTGGGTGTTGCGGCTTTGCTTCTATTCGCTGCTGTTTGGTAGATTTAGTCATGGATTCTTGATTTTGGACCCGGAGACTGTGTATCGTCAACCCTTTTGTTTAAGTCAAGCCTTAGAGCTAGAGATTTGGTGATTTGGGGCTTCAGCTTAGCCGCTTGACTGTCATTAATTTCAACAAAAACAGCATCGTTTCATTGCAACCTTAGTCCACGTCACATCATTGCTGAAGTGACTTGATTACAATTTTGCTCAAAGGATTGAGATTAAATTAATTAAATTAAAAAATTTGGAGCTCCATGACATTGTGTGATAAGTTTTAGACTGATTGTGCAATTTTCCAGAAGTGGTAAAAGTCCTGCAGCTTGTACTTTGATGAAATGGAAGATTCTTGTGTATGAAATTTGGAGATTAGAAATTTGGAGACATGAGCATTGGGGTCATGCAATTACAAAACCATTTTGTTTCTTCAAAATTTGGTTATGAAAGGCGACAAGGAACTTCATTCGCTCATGCGTGATGGAGATTCCTAAGCCAGTTGAAGCTAATCTTTCCTATTCTTCTTATTTTTACAACTGTTTGAGTCGAAAAAACTCATACTTTTCAAATACTCCAATTTTTTAAATTCCAATGTCTTCTGGTGTTTAGAGTTTACTCATGTCTAGCCAAGCACCAATCAAGGTAAAATTTTATAATTTATTACGCACATATCATTTAAATGTTATAAAGCAAGAGATATATAACAACTAAAATAATTGATTTATAGAAGTGATGTGAACAAGTTGGGGGGAGACAATCGCATCATTTTGCCAATCATCTCCAAACACATTATTCTTAACAGGATTCACTTATCTAGCACATTTGAATCAAAGCATTCATTTTTCAAAGTGGTGATGTAGCCATATTCTTTTAGAGATTCATGGAAAGATCCCAAGCTTAATTCATCAGTGGCATGTCTCCAAATTTCTAATCTTGCATCGTATTATAGTTTGTTTTAGCTTCACTTTGCTTGCTTTTATCCCTTGTGCATGTGGCTAAGACTTGAGATTATGTTATGCACCCTATTATATAGTTGGGGATGCTGATTATAACTCTTGAAACTAGCAAATACTGCCAAGTACTGTGAATACACATCTTGTATCTCTCATTCTACATTTATATTATGATATTTCATTCATATTCAAACATTCTTGTTCAAATAATTATGCGGGCAGACACTTCCTATTAGATTCTTCAAGGTATATATATAGAGAAAAATAATAATAATTTGGCAAGTTTTATTAATTTAGAAAAATCGTGGACGGTGAAGTTGATGATTCATCATATCTTGTCAAAAAATAAAGAACTAAATTGCATGTGCCTTCTCCTCTCCCATGCCTGTCGTCGAACAGTCAAATAAGGGTCGATAATAAAGGAGTGACTAAAACAGGTCCTAATTTGACTAGACATTTGCTAGCAGGATGTCCCGTCTATCTCCCTCTCCACCTTTAATAAAGATGCGTTTGGAAAAAGCTAAAAGGACCAATGGACGCAAGTACTCGTGGACAATCAGTGTTTGTCCATTAGCAGTGGAGGATAGGATGGAGACCAGACAGTGTTGACGGTACTGTTCAAGCATGGGAACAATAATACAGAATATCATTCATTTCTACACTAAAGAAATCTATCGGTGCTGAGTTTAGGCCTAAACTACGGTTAAGTTGCGGACCTCCATTATCTGTGTTAGAGATAAATATTTCCTCTGAAGATGAAATGACTAAAGATGATGTTAACAAAATTGAGAAGTTACTTAAAACGAGATGACTAAAAATGATGACATAAACGAATTAAAAGTTAAGATTCAATTTGATTTATTATTTTTTGATAACTTAGGAAATATCCCAAATATCTCTAAACAATATGTACTAATCTCCTCTTTCTTCCTGGTGGTTTGTGTATTTGTTAAAGTTCTCAATCGTTAGATCTCTACTATTGAATCTCAGCTGTTGATAATAAAATATTTCAAAAAAAAGTTGCTGTGTTTGCATCATCAAAATCTAAAGATTATCATGTCAAGGACCAAAATCTGGCTTACTACAAAATGAAAAATGTAATGCTCAGTTATAAATACTCATCACATATTTTTCTCATTTTCACCTCGAATTAAAACAACGGATATTAATGTACCCCATTTATTTAAATAAATATGGAGCTTGACCCTTCAGTAAAAAGCCTTGCTTGTTCTGAAAAGAAATCATTATACTGTCCCACCATTAATATTCACCAGAGAGGAAGGGTGTGAAAATGACATTAAGGGCCTGCATGGTTGGACTTTATTTCTGTTCCCAGGAACAGAAATTTCTGTTCTTTTGTTCCTGGGAACAAAAAGGAACAAAACGCGTTTGTGTGCGTTTCTGTTCCTTTTTTATTCTTTTGTTCCCAGGAACAAAAAAGAAACAGAAACAAGAAACAAGAAAAACTTGTTTCTTGTTTCTGGAACACAAATCAGAAACAAAAAAGGAACAAAATTGTGTTCCTTTTTTATTTCTGATTTGTGCTCGAACAGGCCTCCTCTCCCCCCCGCGACGAGCTTCCTCCTGCGACCTGCGACAAGCGACGAGCGACGGGCGAAGAGCTTCTCCTCCGGCGACGTGCGACGAGCGACGGGCGAAGAGCTTCTCCTCCGGCGACGTGCGACGAGCGACGAGCTTCTCCTCCTCCGACCTGCGACGAGCGTCTCCCCCGCGACGAGCGCCTCCTCCTGCGAGCAGAGAAATCCATCGTCTTCTCCGGCGCCTGTCTCCGACGAGCGCCTCCTCCAGCCGCTGCTCCTTCACCAGGTAAACGTCGTCACTGCTCCTCCTTCACTGATTGTCTTCACTTCGGCGAGAGCTCGAGTGTTAGGGCTCGCTCGAGGAATCGCTTGCCCAGATCTGCGAGCCGCTTGCTCGAGCGAGTCTCGCAGATCTGGGCGAGCGTTGCTCCCCAGATCTGCGACAGCAGCTCGTCTGCTCGCTCGAGATCTGGGCGAGCGAGCAGAGCAGCGAGCTTCGCTGCTGCTCGGGCTCGGCTCGAGCGAGCAGAGCAGCGAGCGTCGCTGCTGCTCAGGCTCGAGCTCGGCTCGAGCGAGCAGAGCAGCGAGCTTCGCTGCTGCTCGGGCTCGGCGACGCCAGAGCCTCCGCGACGCGGGCCGCCCGCTCCACGGCTTCGTCTTCCTTCAGGTTTCGATTGTCGAGTTCCTCCGCGCGCGCGCGTACTGAATCCCCGTTATCTGCGGTGCTACTTTTTTATGGTCCACGATCCATTCTCTTATTGGAGGCAGTTACATGTTTTAGTGTGTTTAATGCGTCATCCATGGAGAAATGTTGGTTTTTCTATATGTATTTCTTTCAGTTTTGTTTTTTTATTCTGACAAGGATGTTTGTCGATCTTGTCTTGAAGGCACAACAGGGGTCGTGGACTATACCAACTATGAAGACATGAAGTATGCAGTAAGTCTTTTGCCTTTTTCATGGTTAAATTGGGAGGTTAGGATAGAGATTTATTTGCCCAAGCTTGTTGGGATCTGTCTGTCATTCTGTGAATGAGATTGTCTACATTTTCTTTGCAGATAAAGAAGCTTGATGATTCAGAGTTCAGAAATGCCTTTTCCCGGTCATACATTCGGGTATGACTTTTGACACTGTTCTTTTATCAATTACCATCAGGTGTACACCTGTGTGAATAGATTTATGTAATTTAATTTGCTTTCTTTTGTATGTTCATGTGCAGGTTAAGGAATATGATTCAAAGCGTGAGTCATCAAGAAGTCCTAGGGGCCGAAGCTATAGTCGCAGTCCTAGCCGCAGCCGCAGTCGTAGCAGGAGTGTGAGGTCTGGTTTTCTTGAATTGCGATACATGTATTTTTAGTTGTCTTTTAATTTTTCTAAACCCTTTTCATTTAAAATGCAGCAAGTCTCCAAAAACCAAAAGTACACGGCGTTCACCTGCAAGGTCTCGATCTCCTTCACGCTCCCGCTCCAAGTCACCCTCCTTATCAGGGTATGCTTGCTCAGGCTATAGTTGGCTTAACTGTGGTTTAGTCCTCCATTTAAAAGTGGTTATAATGCAAAAGGGCATATGTGAAGTTTCAATCTACAATATTTTCTTTCATAGAGTATGATTTTGGTGGGGATTTACCTGACTATGCTGGCGGCCAAGTCATGGAATCTTATATATTCCTCCTTTTGGTTCTCGAGTTTGATAATTATAATCTTGTTTTGCCAATGAAATACTGACATTGGTGCTTAGTGAATTTCTTTTCTCCTTTAAATTTTCTTCTGTTTAGTAATCTCTCAAGTTCAATCAGATGATGGGTCCGAGATGTTGATTTTTTCCCCAACTATTTGCACTTCAAGATTTTGTAAGACTTGTGTAGGAGGAATGTTTTGCTCTAACTATTGGCCTAAACTCCCTATTATCCATGGGTCTTTACTAATTCTAAGGTGTTATCCCCTTACATGTTCGTGTGGCTTGATATTATTTTGGGGATTATTTGATGGCTTTTGCTCATCATGATTAGGAGATCGATTTCAGAATTTGAAAGTGTTTTTATCTTCATGGATCTAGTGCGAGTCTTGTCTGAACTGAAGTCAGCTAGCTTGTACTTTGCTCTTCTTCATTAACTATTGCACGGTTGGGGGTGTCTTGGAACTTCTTTCCAAATAACTGCTCTTTTGCTTTCTGTATGAAAATCATCTGTTCTCTTTTTATAGATATGGATATGGATATGGATAAATGCGGCAAACTGGGGATTCAATATTAGGATCTTGGTGGGATATGGTTCATTTGCCTGCAACTATATGGTTTTGATGGCGATAAATATAGTAGTAACTAGTGATCTGTTTAAGTTTTTATTGTACAATCTTCTTTTTCTTTTTTTCCTCCCGAACTGGTATCTTGGTTGCATGAAGGTTGGTTTTTTTAGGTACATTATCTGTTTTATATTCATATTTCTGCATTTCATTAGAGTCACCGCTAATACAACTGGCATCTGACATTTCATAAGAATAAGGACCATGTTGCAATACTTATCCATGTTGCAATACTTATCAGTGTGTCCATCTTCACAAATTTAGTACCGAACTTTGACTCTAAAAAAATGATACGAGGGCTTTACCAAAAAAAAAAAAAAAAATGATACGAGAGATTAAAGTTGTCGGTGAACAAAAAATTAAACTTTTTATCTTGCAAAAATGATAGCCGTCAAAGAAAATCACTATACTATATTCCACTTATATTTCTATCCACATTTTCTTATCAGGGGGTGATGTTTCATGATAGATATGTTTCAAAACAAGAACTTGGGTCCTGCTCTGTTAATATCTTCCTAGTCATTTTTTTTAGATTTATATTCATTTTGATAACATTGTTCAAAATGATTGTCATGAATTAGAAATATTCCATACAACATTCCATCATCATTTTTGTTGACTTTGGTTTTTTTTTTTGGTCATATGACTTCTATGGTTAACTTGTTCTATTTGTTTATACTTTTCAAGCACCATTTTCTGTGTTTTGCTTTCGCTCAAAAAAATTAAAAATGAAAATAATTAGGTTGTATAAATTACTTAAAAACAATAACTCCACTTGTCAATAATTGTAAAGATTTGAAGGCTTTGAAAATCAATTTATGATAACTGTAATATTTGGATAATAGATAGGGAAAAAGCCACCAAAAACCCCAAACTTTACCTCAAGTGATTTTACCCGAACTTTATTTTGTGACGCGAAAAACTCCGAAGTTTGCTAACCGTGACACATTTACCCCATTAAGGGTATTTTCGTCTTATTTTTTCTGTTTTTTTTTTTTTTTCTTCCTCTCTCTTCCCTCCGCCGGCCATGGTGGAGCCGGCAGAGGGAAGCCGGCGTCCGACGAGGGCTGCCCTCACCGGCGTCGCGCGAGGGTCGCCCTCGCCTGGGCTGGCTAGGGCCGCCCTCGCCGACGTTGGGCGAGGGAGGCCCTCGACTGGGTTGGGCGAGGGCCTCCCTCGCCCGACACCGGCAAGGGGTGCCCTCGCCAGATCTCGCGCGCGAGGGTGCTCTCGCCGGCGTCGACGAGGGTGCCCTCGCCGGATCCGGCGTCATGATTTAGTGAAAGCTGCAGACAGACCCAAGCATTTCTGATGATTGGAATCGTGAGCTAGACCACTTTTAGTAAAAAGGCTTCAGTTCATAAGAAAAATCATTGTACTGTCCCGTCCCGCCATTATTATACACTGCAAGTGCAGAGGAAGAGTGTAAAAAAGGACCTCACGTGACGGATAAGACGACCGCCATCCGAGACCAAAGGCCACGTTGTACAACACATCTCCCAATATTTTCTCCACATCAGTGTGTCCATCTTCACTTTTACCATTACCAAACTTTGACTATGATAAAATGATACAAGTAAAGGAGCAATTACCCTGCTAGTGGGGGAAGGAGAGAAATTAAAGCTTTCGGTAAAAATGAGATAAACTTTTTATCGCGCAAAAAAGGTAACTGTCAAAGAAATTTGTCACTTTCGTTTCACTTATATTTCTATCTGCATCATCTTATTAGTGTTGATGTTCCAGAAAAAAAATATGTCTCGTACCACTTACCCTATCAAAGCTTTTATCCTTAACTTGAAATCAGGATATGAACTTGTTTATCCTAGAACCAGCCTCAAGCCGCATCAATGAGTCCCAAGGTCGACCCATAAACAGGCCTACCTTTTTTCTTCTATTTCAATTTTTATTAAATTGCTCTTTCATATTCAATATTTTTGCAAAAGTTCTCAATTGAACACCATAAAAGACTTATTATTGAATATCAACAATATGATAAATATAAGTTAGCATTGTCATTTAAAAAAAAATACAGAATGCAAAATACACATCATTTACAATAAAAATATAGTTGAATTTTAAAACTTTCAAAAAATATAATTAAGTTTTAAACTTGTCAAATTGGTCTAATTAAGTCTTTTTGTTTACTAGGACAGCTGGCATCCACATCAGCAATTTTCATGGACTGAATTTGTACTAATGTGAAAATATTTATGATTAAATTAGTCCAATTGAAAGGTTTAAGATTGAATTTGTACTAATGTAATAGGTTTAAGATTTTTTTAGTATTTTTCCCCATTGAAAGGAGATCTCCCCATGATAGTAGTAATAATTTATTTGCTCATTTTACTAGGCTTACAACAAGTTGAATATGAGTCTAGTGCAAACCCACATAAATTCAGATGGAGTTGGCTTTGATTTTCTAATCTCATTTCGACCAGCTTTTAAAATTTTAAGATATAAAACCTGTTGCGCAAAAATTGAGTTCAAAAAAAGATTTGGGACACTTATTGTCATCTCTAGATAGAACTCCATGTCACGTGGGTCCAACTTGTCTCTGCCCATTTATTCTCTTTGTTAATTACATTTGTTATATGGATATTGACAAAGTGTGATCGCCTCCATGTTGATTTTGATTGAATGTGTCGTATACATGTGAAAGTGTGATCGCCTCCATGTTGATTCCCAGAACACCCCACATACAAACATTGATGAAAATATTGTCATTATGAAAACACTAAAGATGCTACTTATCACGTGCACGTAGGTGTAACTTGTGCTTGTCCATTTCTTCTCTTAATTACATTTTGTTATATTGGCAAAGACAGGCTATACAAAGTACTTATTAGACAAGCAATGATCCAAGGCGAATCATTTTCTTACTTTAATAGCTTGTAATAATTTGTTCTTGATTTTTTTAGGCCACTTGATGGAACTGCAATTTAAAATTTACTATGAAAAAAAAATCACTCTATGATTAAAAAGTAATCATTCTTTATTTTTTATCTTTGGACAATGACTTGGAGTAGTGTGCCACTAAGTTTTCAACTTCTCGAGCAATTACTGATGCTTAGGTAAGGGTGAAATTTACCAAGCTACATAATTCATACCCATCTCCTTTCTTTCTCGTGTGGTTTCGATCTTTGTTAAGGTTCTAAATCATTTGATCACTAGTTCTAAAGAGCAAGATTATAATGGTTTGAGGACGTAGAAATCTAAGGATAAATCTATCCTTTTGAAAGTGCTAGAGGATGAAAGAAATTGCTGGCTAACATCTTTTTCTAATGTGTTGTTAATGTGTATTACTCTTTTCTAATACTATATGGATGGAAAAAATAGCTCACCAAATGGACATCAACAGCTGATGTGATCATGGCATGTAGGTGCTAGCAATTATAATTGAACTCTAGGCATACTGGAGACGCTGCAGCCCCAGGTCAAGAAGGTGGTCCAGCAATAGCATCCGATCAAGGCCCTCTCAAAAAAAAAAAAATTATTGTAAGGCTTGCGGCAACATATATTTCGATTTGTGATGTCACGCGAGTATTACCTGATTGGATTACTTGTTATAATCTTTACATTAAATATAAACGTGTCGTGTCAGGAAAATTAAAAAAAATTGAAGAATCTCTTCGTAGTGGCGATAAAACAAGAGATGGGCCATTTGCCGGTTTTGTCTCGTTTTGGTTTTGTCAATGTTGGATTGGAATAAAGACAACCTAGGAGTCTTAATTTAAATAGAAAACCGTTCCTCTTGGCACACTTGCCTAATGTTACCGCGAGTTTTGGTCATGTTTTTGGTTTCGGTGTTTTATTCAGATAGGCCATATCTAGGGATGGGTTGTTCTCTTCTGTAGGTTTGTCATCTTTTTGGCACTATGGATGAGAATGACTCGTTTAAATAGCAAGGTTAGGTAATGGCATCTCTTTATTGGAATGAGTAGTTCTTCGTCAATAGGAAGATATAGGGGTCCAAGTTAAGTCCAAGACTTGGCCACCATACGTTGTAGAATTATTCGATCTAGATAACATTTTGAAAATAAAACGTTAATCTTTTTCTTGTTCAACTAGCTTCATTATAGTATTATTTCTATATTTTTTATGGGCTTCTTGATAGACGGATGTTCAATTTGTGCCCTAGGTTACAAAAAAATGCTAACTTTATGTAGTAAATTTTTTGTTTGCACATCTTCCTCATAAACTTTATATCAACTTTATTGCGAAGGGAACATCACTCATAACTTTTGTTAATCATAGAATTTTCTTTGTTCGAAATTTGTCATAACCTTTTAAATGGTCAGAATAAATATAAGGATTTAGCAGTAATTTGACATTCTAATCAAACAACCATCAATTTCAGAAAAGGAGTGACGAAACTGTGGCGGCACCTAGTGTTCCAGTTAAGCAAGCCGGCAAAGAAGACCCCATGTTCGTGAGATGTAATTGTTGGAACGTTTTTCAGTTTATTGCCTTTTGTTCTTGCGTAAGTCGGAATGCACTCATTAGAGGAGCTGTATCTAACTGTGACTGTTATGTATGGGTTACCATACCATATTATAAAGCCTCAAATCATTGCAATTTGGTAATTTGTGAATTTTCACTTCTAATGAGATTCACGTGGCACAGTGGCAATAGGCATAAGATGGACAACTTTAATTAAAATGATTATCATGAAATAGGAATATGCAAGAGTAATTCTAAAAGATTCCACATGATGTTCCATCATTACTTTTGTTGACTTCTTATTCTATTTGCTCACACTTTTCCTCCTTTTGCTTTCCTAAAAAAAATTAAAAATGAAAAAAAATTAGGTTTGTAGATTATGAAAAACCATATAACTCTCCTTGCCAATAATTGTGTATTAAGAAAGTATAAAAAATATATTGGTAACTGCAATTTTGGAAAAATAAATGTTAAAAGTAAAAGAATCCCAACAGACCCAAGCATTTAAACAAAGGGGGAAACCATAATCAGAATGACAGACCACGAAATAGAGTTAGTCATGGCTTGCAATTGTTTCCTATATTAATTTTTGTCATGTAAAGAGTAGTAGTATTTAAGAAAGTAAACTAGTTTAAAATGTTAATAAAGGATGGCAAAAGATTACCTTCCCTAAGAGTTCTAATCTAACTATTATAAAAGTTAAGTCTAAGCTAACAATCATAATTGACATTCTAATTAGTAATTAGCTTAAAGATAATGTTACTTCTATGCTTTCACTGTGATATCATGGATCAGCAAAAGGAACGGTCTTTCTTTAGCCATAATCAATGTTCGAACAGCACAAGTTACGCCTAACCTAACAATCATAATTGAAATTCTAACCTAACAAACACTGATTGGGATCAGTACCTAGTCAATGTTTGTCCATTAACGATAATCAATGTTTCTCTATCAGTAGTGGAGGAAAAGATGGAGACTTAGGCATGGGTCCACATCGTTATCTTGATCGAGACGACCGACAATGGTCTTTCTTTAATTTTCCTTTTGGAGCTCCTACCAAGTTTTCAGCTTCCATAGAAATTACTGCTGTTTTAAGTCCTCAACTAACGTCAGGTTGCAAACAGAAAAATCAAATATGCATTCTATTTTTAGCTAAATTTGCATATTGATCATGTCCATATTTTTAAACCACCTGTCAAAGGCTTGATAACGATGAAAATAAATAAACGCCTACTTAAAATAAATCTCATACGTTAAGTAAGCCATCAGACAATGTGTCAATTAATGAAGAAATCCAATGAGATGTGAAAATTGAATCATTCCTAAGCATGAGAAGACCATGTGACCTTACTAATCAGTGTGACAATTTTGTCCTCGTCTCTTCATGCTTTTCTCTAGTCTATAACAAATAAAACGAGTAATCTAATATTTGCCCGCATTGATATTGCTCATCTTATATTTGTGTGCGTCCACACCTCACTATCTTTACAATATAGCAAATATGAGACTGGCTCAATTTAAAAACATGCAATGGGGTTCCCATCCACGTCAATTATATGCCAATCAATCACCAGAAGAAGCAAAACCATACCATTTAACTAGAGACTTTTTCTTGAGAAATTGTGTAAAATGCTAATACACTTATTCTTTGCAATAAAATATTGACACTCATTTAACATATCTCTCTTGCAAGTGTATTTTCTTTCTTTTTTTGGCTTATAAAAGATCATTGTACTGCTTGGCAAGCAGAAATATATGAACGATCTCTAAATTGTCACCAGTTTTGAAATTTAAATCCTTTAAAGAATCATGGTAGGTGACAATGATCGCTGCCTCATAGTAAGGACCATGTCACGTCGGTGTGGCCAGTCCTAGTCCTTGTTCATTTATTCCCTTTGCTAATTACATTTTATTATATTGGTGCCGACACACTGTGTAAAATACTTATTCCGAGGGCTATGATTTAAGTCTAATCATATCGTGTTTTATTTTTTAAAGCCACTTGACGCGCGTGCAAATAAAATTTTCAAATGCAAAGAAATCAAGCAAAGATGTGGAGACTTCAATGATGCTCGTGGTTTGGATCTTCATTAAGGTTATAAATTGTTAGATCCCTATATCTCAATAATTGATTGCTATTCGACACTCCGCTCCTTCAACCTTCTCTGCACTTTCAACGGTTGATTGCTATTTCACTCGTTCTTCTCCTCGGCACAATCATTCTTCCTCCTTTTCTTCTGCTGCTTTTTGATCATCCTCTCTTTCGGTGTCTCTATTTTCTTGCTCTTTCTCTATCGGAAAAAAAAAAAAATCAAAGAAAAATGTCGGCCGATTCTGTCGTTTCCATTGCATGGGACGTCTTGAAGAGCTATGGAGTCGTTCCCATCAAGCGTCGATTTAGATATGTGATCTCCTCCGAGAGCTTCGCCGTTGGTCTTTGGAAGGAAGTCCGGAATCTGGATAACGAGGCTGAGAAGGTCCACGTTGTTGCGGAAGTCGCCAGAAACAATAATCGGAGGTTCTACAGTGAGTTCATGGAGTGGGAGGCAAAAGCTGTGGAGGCGTTGAAGGAGGCGCGAGACCTGTTGGCTGACTTCGAGAAGGCAAGCAAGACTTGTTGCCGTGGGACTCTTCCCGATCCCAAGTGTCGCTATCAGTTTAGCAAGAAGGCCGAGGCCAAGATTGAGGACATTAAGCAACTCGCTCAAAAATGTAGTGGATTCAAGGGATTGGATGACATCTCCTTCAGCAATCCTACCCCAGGAAATGTAGCTGCTCCGAATCCGGCTAGGAGAGAAGGCAAAGATGTCGTCCAATGGACTACCGTGACGGCCTCCGCTTCTTTTGCCTCAACGTCATTTAAGCCTAGGGATGATGGCGTCTTCGAATCCAGAGCTTCGGTCATACGGGATATCATGGGTGCTCTTGCAGATAACAGCAAAAGTGTGGTCGGGGTTTACGGGATGGGCGGGGTCGGCAAGTCCACCCTTTTGGCAGATGCCGAAAGGAAAATAAGGGAAGAGAAGTTGTTTAGTCTGGTTGCTAAGGCCGAGGTGTCGGAAAATCCAGACATCAAGAGGATCCAAGGAGAGATTGCGCATGCGTTAGGCCTGGACATAAAGAACGAAGAGTACATCAACGTGCGAGCGGATCTTCTGCGTAAGAGGTTGGCATATGAGGGGAGGACGAAACAGGAAAATGATGAGGAGAGAAAGAAAAACAAGGTCTTGATAATACTGGACAACTTGTGGAAGGGGCTTGACTTGAAATTAGTTGGCATTCCTTGTGGATATGACAACAAAATCATGGGATGCAAGTTGTTGTTGACATCGAGAAACCGAGATGTCTTGCAAAGGGGAATGGGTTGCGAGAAGGTCTTCCACCTTGACCGACTGCAGGAGCAAGAGGCAAGAAGATTGTTTGAGAGGATGGTGGGAGACAAAGTTCGTGATGACGACTTCAAACCCTTGGTGGATGAATCACTCCACAAATGTGCAGGTGTGCCTTTCCTAATTCTTGCAATGGCGAAACGTTTTAAAGATGCCAGTTTATCCGAGTGGAAGGACACTTTGAAACAAATTGAGACGTTCAAAGACAGAGAAATTAATGAGGTGATAAATAAGATGTTGCAATTGAGTTATGATGATTTAGTAGAGGAGGCAAAGTTGTTGTTACGACTCTGTGTTGTTTACGGTATCTCTAAGCCTTCTCTTGAAAACGTGGTGAGGTATGGCGTAGGTTTGGAGTTGTTTGGAGATGTTAACAACATGGAAGAAGCTAGAAATAGGTTGAGCTCACTGATGCATACTCTTCAAGCCTCCTGTCTTTTGTTAGACAATGGAGATGCTAATGGTTTCAAGATACATGATTTGGTTCGTGAGTTTGTTGTCTCGGTTGCTTCAAGAGATCACCCTATTTTCGTTTTCAAAGATAAAGAAAAGTGGGTAATAGACTTGCAGAGGAACAAGCTCAAAAGTTGTTGGGCGGTATGTTTTCCCTACGTTGACACGAAGGAAATTCCCGAAGTATTAGATTGCCCCGAATTGCAGATCTTTTTAATGTTCACAAATGCTGAATCTCTTGATATTCCAGATTCATATTTCAACTCTATGAGGAAACTCGCTGTCTTAAATCTTACAGGCATACATCTCATTCATTCGCCTTTGACGTTTCAGCTCTTGGAGAACTTACACACTTTGTGTCTTGATGGTTGTTCGTTAGAAGATGTAGCCAGTCTTGGCAATTTAAAAGGGCTACATATTCTTAGCTTTGCGAACAGCAAAATTCATCGATTGCCGAAAGAAATTGGGCAATTGGTAGAGCTGAGGTTGTTAGACTTGAACCATTGTTCAAGGCTTCAGGTAATTGAACCGGGTGTGCTACGTAGTTTCATCAAATTGGAGGAGTTGTATATGGAGAATAGCTTTGATCAATGGAATGCCATGGAGCAAACTCCACCAATTAATGCCAGTCTTATTGAGTTGAATAATATGAAGAATCTGTGCACTCTACATGTATCCATTCCTGATCCGAGTGTCCTACCAAAGGATTTAAACATACAGAAACTAACCAAGTACAGAATCCAAATAGGTAGTACATGGCAGCAGTCAAGCGAGTACGAAACATCGAGGGCATTGAAGCTCAAGTTGAATCCAAAGAATGATATTCTTCAAAAAGGATGTGTACAAGCTACCTTAGACATAACAAACGAGTTGTATTTGGATGGATTGAACGGAACTGAGCAAAGTATTTGCCAGTTATCCCCAGAAGGTTTTCCAAAATTAAAGCTTCTACATGTCAAGAATAGTCCCTCCATCCATTACATCCTCCAACAGCCTTCCCACATAGCTTTCAAGATGTTGGAGTCGTTACTTCTTGAGGATCTCGTCAACCTTGAGAAGATATGCCACAACCATATCTCCTCCAAATCCTTTATTACATTAAAAGTAGTCCGAGTCAAATGTTGTTACAAGATGGAAGTTTTGTTTCCTCTTTCATTACTGAGAGAACTTCCACAGCTAGAAGAGATCAGAGTTGTTGATTGCAACTTAATGCGGGAGATTGCAGAAGCTGATGATTGTGGAAAAGTTGAGTTGCATAATTTGCATATACTGGAGTTGTGTGACTTGCCAAATATAAAGAACTTCTTAACAGCCGATATGGCCCCTTCAAGTAGTTCAACAAACAATCAAGTTGGCACTCAAGCCGCATTCTTTAACGGACAACAGGTAACTTTTTATCAAAAGAATGTAGTATTTATTAATTACCAATTAGGCACCCAAGCTGTATTCTCTTCCAAATGATTGTATGAAATCCATATAAACTTAGTTTGTGATAGATTCCAAGTCATTTTCAACTTGCATTTTATGAGTATACTTATATTAATAGGGTTCATGAAGCAAAATCGAAAGGAATTTTGGCAATAAAGTATTCAATGATAACGTAATTTCATAAATATGTTAAATGGATTCCAATAAACATAGTTATCTAAAACTTTCTTACCATTTAAAAGATAGGATTAATCACGCCAACATATGATTTTTCAACGGTATAATTGTAATTTAATATGTGTTTTTATTCAATTCATTATTTTGCCCACAAAAGAATTAAAATAAATTTAAAATTGCTAAATGAATATATCAAGACTCAATAAATTTATTGTTATTATTGTTATTATTATAATTAATTTTAAGATTTTGTTAAAGAGTGGCTTAGGGGGTCAGGGGTACTGGTTGAGAAACTAATTAAGAAATCTCTATAACCAATGCATTGATTGTTTTCATGTCATAAATAATCTTTGCCTTGATAATCGAAATATTCAAAATAAAGTATTCTTAATAGTTCCTCACGAGCACTCATTAACCGAGTTCATATTATTGTTATTGCTGTTTTTGTTATTTCGATTTTATTTCTTGTCAGTATAATAATTTTTAGATCTTTACATCCTTTTAATTCTAGTAAAAGAACAATTCGATGACAAAAAGAAAAAATCAATAAAAAGATGATGTCAACGATGGCGATGATTACAATAGTAATCTTTCTTTTTATTTTCTATCTTTGCTTGATTATAATTAGTTTCCTTTAATCCTAGAACTGGTTATCGTGTTTTGCATTTTCTAATGAAAATGACTGACTGCCCCTCGCGAAGTTGGTGTTGCTCCCCATAGTCACCAAAACGGTTTGATTTATCCAAGTTATGTACACTATTTGCTGCTTAATGGAATGATGGCTCAATTTGATTTCTTCGTGATTTTCCTTTTTCTAGTTACGTAAGCCCTTCTTTAATTCTTTAGTTTTTCTTCACTCTTATTTTAATTTTCTTTCTCGTTTAGATATATTATGGCGTATTGTGTTGAAAATTACAATAAAGCATGGTTATGTGGTGTTATCATCAATGGTCCTTTAAATAGCTAACTTTGGAGGCCAAGAAGCTTCCACTTCCGTGCCTATCCTAATTGTTGGTGATGCAAACTGAAATACAATAATATCTAGGCATTTCCATGGCAGTTTTAAATGCTTGGTATATATTTAAAAGCCTACTAAAAATGTAGCTCTACATGAAGTCGAGAGTGATATAATTAATTTTTGTCTTAATTTTTTCTTTTAAGGTAATTGCTTTTTTAAAAAAAAAAAAAATCATAACACGATTATGACTAAATTTGTTGGTAGATCCTAGACTCAGCAATAGGTTATTTAAAGTGTCGTGGAAATTTAAGTAATGGATCCACAAGATCGTGTCTTCGAGTATCTCCACTTCAACGCCGATTTCTTCTTCTTCTCATGCTTCGAGTTTCGACGGAGAGAGCAAGCTTTCAAAACAATGGAGAAACCAGATTGGAGTAGTTTGCAAAGAGGCTTGGGGCTTTGGTTTTTTGTGGCCATAGGCTTTGGGGTTTTAATAATATTTCAATTTTTAATCTCTTTTCTTTGTTTTTTTTATAGTGGCGGGTCAAGGTCATTAGGCTCTCGCCCAATGGCCATTTGGGGTCACGAACCTCGCCCAAACCATCACAGCTATGAGCAAGGCTGCCTCGCTTGTGGCCATGATGGCCTTGCCCAAATGTGGGTGGGATCGGTGACCCTTGTTGGTTAGAGTTGTAAACAAAAACAAAGAAAAGGAAAAAAAAAAGAGGAAAAGAAAAGAAAGAAAGAATAAATGAATAGAAAAAAATAAAAAGATTTGTCTACCTTAGTGTCACTCATCCTAAGCCTTGCCATGTAAAATGGTCGACGTCCATGTCAGTGATTTCCAACCAAAGTTAATTATGAACTCAATTGGTAAAATGTGAAAAAATTTAGGACTCAAGTGGCAAAACATTAAAAGATTTATAATCCAATTGATTAAATTAAAAGATTTAGGATTGAGTTGGCAAAACTGTAATACGTTTATAACTTTTTGGACAATTTATCCAAGTTAAATTTGTAGTATGGATGGGAGGCACAGATGATGATAAGTTAGAAGAGAGATTTCGAGCAACTTTAGAGATGAAGGATTTTCTGAGTTCAAGCAATGATCTTTTGAAAAAAGACGAGTTACTCTTTTCAAAACAACAAAACAAAAGATAAGAAAATAAATCTTTCCATTGTAATCAGGGACAGTTGCCCTTCACCTAAAATGTTGAAGTTTTAGACATGTAGGCTGTGGATAGGTTAAAAAGCTTATAGACTTAAAATGAACGTCCAACGTAATTTTCTAAGGATAGGGAGAAAGAATTCACGATAATCTCTAGTTGTTTACCATTTCTCAAGGAAAGTTGGCATCTCTAGGGCTTTCACCCTTACAAAAGCTTGAGGTAACGTACTAATTATTAATGAGAAGAAAATGTGCCACGTGTCTGACCATTTGGGCAAGCCTTAGACAGTGGATGTAAGGATTGTAGGAGACGATCAATGCCCCGGGAAGTTAATATTTATCATAGGAAGTACGAAGCCATAATGAATTACTAATTATTACCATACGTGAGAAGATACAACAATATTGGATAATTATTAACGAGAACATACTTGTGTCATTAGTTAATACAAATTTTTTTAGACATTGTTGTTTTGTTTTTTTTTTTGGTCGAAAGACATGGCCTGCATAAATTAATTTGGTGTGGGCAAAGCCCAAACGAGCTTAGGAAGTTACTGGCAGTATTTTTATGATAATATAATATTTTTCCTTTGTGAAGGAGTAAATTACTCTTCGAATTTGTTAAATTCCCTCAAGATGCGCAGTAAATATACCTTCTGTTGTTGCAATCTTTCCTTGTTTAGATGGTCAATAACTTATTGCAATGAGTAATTGTCCTTCGACAGTAAGTTGCCTTTGCCTTTCTTAATCACGGCCATTCTAAAGTTTCTTTACTTTTTACATGGTGGTAATCTGCACTTGTAAGATAGTAAATTACCTTCTAGCAAGTCCTATAAAATCAGTAATGCATCTTCAAAGGAGTTACAGGAGTAGCTCACCTTATAAGAATTAATTTACCTTGAAAGTACTTTTTGCTTTGTGGGCCATTAATTTTCGTTGTCATTAGTAAACTAAATGAGAGCTAATTCTTGATGACTGTAATACCCTCAAATCGCAAACAAAATCTAACTGAACAGTATTCCTTGTTATTTTGTAAATAAAAAGTAAAGCTCATTGGTTGTCTTTTGGGGTCGCAAAATATCCTTTTAGATTGAAAAAATAGCTTTTGTTTATTAAAGATTTTTGCAAATGCAAAAATTATGAATAATCTACCATAGCATGTATATTTCCAGCTTGTCTATCATCCCGCTATCATTGATAGATTTGCCTGCCAGGTTTCAATCCCATCCTTAGAGACCTTGACTATATCTAGACTTCCCAATCTGGAAGATATATGGAATGATGAATCTCCATTGGGGTTGAGCAATCTCCAGTCTCTCAAGGTGGAGGAGTGCAAATCTCTTTCGAAGGTTATCAACTTTAGGTCACTAATAAAACTACATAAGTTACACACTTTAACAATTGATAATTGCATTTCAGTAGAAGAAATTTTTCACCTTGACGGACCAAATGCTAGTGGAGGTGTTGATACTCTTTCTGAGCTAACTACCTTCCACTTAGAGAGGTTGCCAAGCTTGAGGCACATATGGAACAAAAATCTTTGTGGAATAATGAGATTTCGTAATTTAAAGGAGTTGAAGGTGTATAACTGTGACAACCTCAAGTTTCTGTTTTCTGCATCCATGGTTAAATCTTTAGCACAATTGAGAGAACTAAGGGTGTGGTTTTGCGAGAAGATGGAGGCAATCATTATGGAGGAAGAAGGTTTGGAAATTGAAACTTCAGAAGCTCTAGCATTCCCGATGTTAACCTATTTATACTTACATCATTTGGAAAGTTTGACATGCTTCTCTCGCAGGAAGTGTAAGATTGATTATTCTTTTTTCACCACTGAAGATCTTCTTGCCATACAAATAATTACATTCTTCTCATCCTATAAAAAATCGATGGCAGGTTCACAAGAAGCTCGAAGTCAGGATGATGTTAAATCACAATCTACTGCCCTGTTCAATCAAAAGGTACATGATTAAGGTTATGTCAAAATATTAAGTATGACAAAAACTGTTCGAGTAAAACACTAGGCATCTCACACGGGCTACAAACAATTAGCAAGTTTGAATTCATAGAAAGTAAGAGTCCGATCAATCACAAGAATTATTAATAAAAAATAAAAAAAAAAGATATAGAAGTATACATAATTATTATACTGACCTAATTAAATAATTAAATGAACAAAACAATAATAATACCGGAGCATAGCCAAAATAAACACTAACTCTATTACTTACAAAGCCTAGTTTTATTAAAATTGATTACATTCCACATAACCCCCTGCATCCTAAATCTGGATACGTTAAAATAAAGTTACAACTCAATTTCTGTTTTTAAGCTGAATTGAAGAATTTAAAGTAGATTCTCTACAAATAATCTCCAATGAGCTCAATTGTTAACTCCGAATTATGGGGTTAAATTCAATCCTGGTAACTAAATAGTAATAGATTTTATAATTTGAGCATTATTTTTAATCACCAAAGGTAATAAATTTCATCTCTCAAGCTATGCAACTTTAGCCAAAAATCCGAAATTTTCCAGCCAACTATTGTTATGGCAGACAGTGTGGCCAATTTTCTGAACGAGCCGCAACCGTCACGTCTTTATCAAATCAACATTTCACTGAAAAATCTATATAAATATATTATTATATAGTACTCCGTAAAAAGTCCGTAATGAGTGTCACTTAGATTTCTAATTTGCAAGATATTGGTCATTCTCTTGCAAGCAGAGAATTATTGCACTCTCTACTCAATATTACAATTATATTATCGATATAAAATATCTTTATGTCATATAATGACGCAGCTGGGATTTTATACTGTTACCAAGTTAAGAATTCCGTTTCTTATTTTCTTAAAAAAGGGGGAGATTCATATGAAGAAGAGAGAGAGAGAGAGAGAGAGAGAGAGAGAGTATAACTAATTATTTATACTAAAACACAAAATATTTCAGAAATAAAAAATTTACACCCTTGCAATGCATGAGGATGCTGCTAATTACCTGGTAATTAATGAACGAGTAATCACGCTAAGATGTCTCAGATTCTGCCAGGTGGATAAGCATAGGTAAGGGATAAGCATAGGTTAGTCAAAGGTGAATTTTGAGCATTCCGGAGCTTCCACGTTAGCATCTGTTTTTAAAACTAGCTTACACATCAGCTTCTAACTTGCCCCTCCGGTCTTATGTCTGGGGGAGAACAGGATTACTCCAACTTTTATCTCCTCTTGCTCAATCTAGACGTTATCAAATATGCACTTTCTATAAAAAAAAAAAAAAAAAAAAAAGACTGGTGGCATTTCAAATTCACGTGTCATAATCGGGTTTCGCTATTGAGTCATTAAAAAACACCATACTTTTGTTAATCATGATATAAGACCTATGTATATTATATTTGTGTCAATTTGTTTCACTTTTGCATTTGCCATATAATCATGTATAAACATGTTAATTCTGTGAGAAATTGTTAGCTCTTTCACTCGTCATTTTTTCTATATAATTTTGCTAGTTCTCACAGTTGTGCAAGATTGCTTTTGGGTACTTTGAAACTGAGGGAATGCATGAATTTTAAATAGCATTACTCAGGTGATGGAAAAAGAGAACATGCTACCCTCTTGTCCATATGACAGAAATGTTTGTCATGTCATTGTACACATCCCAGTATACGGTTTTGGAGTCAGAAAAATCAAGTTATCATTCAAGCAAGCTAAAAAGAAATGGTAAATTTGGGACAATTTTATAATAACATAGCCCCCTTTAAGAAGCAGACAATCAGAAAGTAGACATAATCGCATTAAGAGAACAAAGGAAAACCAAATGAGAAACTCCAATCATAGATGCACGCACGTAGAAGGGAAAGTGAAAAAAAAATAAAGAAAGAAAAAGAACACGAGGACAAAAAAAATAACGTAATTTGCATGGTAATCAACCTCTATATGCGAGTCCAAGAATGAGTTTTGATATAGCAATTCCTTAAATCGAAATTCTTATATTAAAGTCAATGGGATGGCAATAGTAAAAAGTGAAAACATAGCCCACAATCTTTCATTTCATGTTTTCATTGAGGTAGAGATTTGGTAGGTAAGTTCTCCTTAGTATTTCATATCTTTATTTTTATTTTATTTTTTGTATTGGAGTTGATAGGCGATCTTTAAGACTAATTTTGTTTTTAAATATCTTTATCAAATTGGAAAACAAAATCAGTTCTTTTTGTCAATTTCAAAACTGAATCAAAAGTTTGATTTCACTTTTGACCATTCTACAAAAATTCTTCAGCGATAATATATCCATGATTATTGTTGTAACCAAATTACTATGACTGGGAAGTGATGATTTGCTTTTTCAAATAAAGTTGAAGATGATTATTATTCTTTGGCACTCTTAACACCTGAGAGTCTTATATAATGAGTGTGCATGATATGTTATAATTGAACATTTTATTAACTAAATACGGAAAATTTATGCACCATCTAATTATATATCAATATACATATTGCGTCTGAAAAATTAAGTTTGCTAACGAGTTTGAATTTTTACGTGAAGTGTCTGATAAATCACTTATTGGCTAAATAAAAAAGAAACTATCTTAAATTAAGTATCGTGGTCAATCTAAAAATTAATGTATTTTATTAACAAAATTTTAAAAATGCAACATACCCTCAATGACCCTCGTAATCGATGAACATCTCGTTTGGCACCTGTACAAAGCATGAACAATTAATACGACTGCCAACGGAATTTGTAAAAGCTTTTCAATTTTCACGAAAAATGTAAATGTCTCGATAATTTTGCATGTGCGGCTTGGACATTGCAAGCATGTACCCGTGGCTCCACTTGACTTAAGTAAAGTGCAATACAGGCCTCTCATTAAAAAAACATTGTCCTAGTGCCAAATAGGACGTAAAATTGGGCCCTTGCATAGGATTAATATGTGGACTTTCTAAGATATTTTTAATCTCCTGTAGTGAGATATTTGGGAGTCTCTTCCATAATTTGACTTAGGTATATGCCTGATCTACCATTGGTATCTGATTATTGGATCCTTCACTCACAGGTAAAAATTAATTGATCTTAAAAGTAAAATTCTTGAAATTAAGAATATTTCTTTCTTTCAAGTGTGTAATGACACGAAAAAGATCTGACCCGAAGAATTCCTTTTTTGATTGCTTTTTTCTTAGCCTAAATTTTTTATTGCTATAATATTGAATTAAAATAGACGTTAACCAGATGTAATGATGTCCTCGACATGTTTTACGTATATACTACAGATGTTATAGATTACAATTTCATTAATGTTCTAACGTTACGTCTACAGCACGGGTTCATTTCTAGTGAACTAGTAAAATTCAGAGAAACCTAACGGGCTAACAAAGACAGTATTGGAGTTAATAGATTAATTTAGAAGTTTTTTTTTTGATGGATTAATTTAGAAGTTAAACTTGTCCAAAATGGAACACCTAACCACTTCAGTAAAATGAAAAATGACAATCGCTAATATGGCGAAATGAACCGCAATTACTTCATTGAAGCAGCATAATTGTCATAGAGAAACAGCAGAATCAACAGTAATTGATCGAATTCAATATGTCAAAATTAAGGCCCGCCAAGATTGAGGAATATCGTCCTTTTTGTTTTCAAATATTCCCTTTTGCATTTATATGTCAAAACATAAACAGAAAAGCCTTTTTTTTTTCCGAGTGGTCTGTCCAATACAATATATGGACATATCTAAATTACCATTTTGTCCATTGTAAAAAATATTTGCTTGGTTCTCATTAGTTGCGTTTGCTTTATTACGTATTGTTTGACTTCTCCACTTGCTGACCCACTTCCGGCCTCATTATTTCTACTCACCAGATTTCTTTTGAATGAAAATTCTCCTATGAAAATAAAACCAGCTCACTAATCAAATTAAGCTCTGCAATTCAAAGTTATTTTCTCAAGGAAAGACAGGAGAAAGATTCCTTATATTTTTTAGCAAGAGTTAAAAAAAAATTGTTATTTATATGAAATATTCAAGGAAATTAGAGATGGCATTATTACGGTGGTTTTTTTACTCCTTTTTTTAAAAAAAAAAAAAGAATTTTGTTCCTTTTTTCCCCTTTTGTACAATTCAATAATCCTCCTCTTCCCTTGGCAACTCATTTACATCTTTACATCTTGGAAGTTCATGAATTTGTAACTTATCTAAATATCTTATGTGTGAGTGAACATTGCAGGTTGTTTTTCCCAACTTGGAGAGATTAGATATCTATTACATATATAACATCGATATGATATGGGATGGTCCAGTTGCTGCAGATCCTTTTGACAATGTAAAATCACTTTATGTGCGTGGATGCAATAAGCTTGTGAACATTGTTCCTTCTTGCATTCTAGGACGGCTCAAGAGCCTAGAAAGTTTGAGTGTAGAGTTTTGCAGTTCACTTAAAGTTGTTTTTGAACCTTAGCCACTGAATTCTCTTGATGGGCATGTTATTGCTTGCTCTCCATTAAAAAACTTTAGTTTGGGGGAATTACCACAGCTAAAGTGCGTATGGGATAACGAACTTCACCATCAAGTTTTATTCCAGTGTCTACGTAATGTTAATATTTGGAGTTGCAAGAGTCTCACCTCTCTATTTCCGGCCTCAATGGCCAAAGATTTAATGCATCTTGAGGAGTTGAAGATCAATGATTGTGGCATTGTGGAACTCATCGAGAAGGAAGGACAAGTTCCCAAGTTTGTATTCCCAAAGTTAACCTCCCTCAAGCTTAAGCATCTATCAGAGTTGAAGTGCATCTACAAAGGAATACATGCTTTACGTTGGTTGGCATTGAAGACCTTGAAGGTGCGTGGTTGTAACAAAGTGGAGATACTTGCTTCACAACCTGAGGATGAGATGCCATTTCATAAACAATCTCTCTTCTTGGTAGAAAAGGTACGACCAAATATGATTTGTTTTACTTCGATGGTGAATATTTGAAGTGATAAATATGGTCATAGCCAAGCATATCATATAAGTAACTCTACATACAAAGAAGTAAACTGCATGACTCTATTTGAATCTATAGAAATGTCACAACATGGAAACATCATATGTTCTTCAAGTATTGACTTAAACATTTTTGTCAATGTTCGATGTTTCGAATGCATACTCGTAGATCCCCTTAAAAAGATTTAGGCTAAGTTCTGATGGTTTAGCTCTCTCGTAAGTAGTATGAAGATTGTGAACACGTGGCATCTAGTGTGATCTTACCCGGGCGCAAATGTGTTTTCTAGTTTGAACCTTATAAAGATGATAGACGTTATCCCAAAAACAGACAATTGTGAGATTTTGGACATTATTCTCTGAAATTAGTGGAATTATAATTATAATTGATAGAGAAGTTATTTTCGTTGGGGATTTAGTTATGGAAACGGGAATGTACAGATTTAATTAAGTTCAAATATGGATACAAGTAAAATATAAAAGATTAGCAACAAAGTCTCCTACATGAGGGCGCTTTTCCTTATGTTGAATCGAATGAGACTCAACATCTTAAAATGCATTTATTGCATGTGATATGGAAGACTTATACCAACACATGAATACTCATTTAACTAAGCTGGCTTCATACTATGATTTTGACTTTTTTCTCAGGGTGCATTCCCAAATCTACAAGAGCTAAAATTGGATTTATCCGGACAGATGGAGATATGGCATGGGCATTTTCATGATGAAGAACTCTTCTGCAAGCTTAGAGTTCTTAAGCTTTATCATCTCTCAGTGGAATCTGCAATATCCACATGTCGTTTTGTTCAAAGCTTAACCAACTTGGAAAATCTAGTTGTATGTGAATCTTATCTAAAAGAGCTGAACATCAATGCGGAAGTCATAGAAGGCCTAATTCATGAGCTAGAAGTAATAGTACCCTTTTCAAGATATTTTCAAAATCTGAGGACCCTAGTTATGTCACATTGTGATGGGTTATCGTTAAAAGTAATATTACCCATTTCAAGATACTTTGAACATCTCGAGACTCTAAATGTGTCACATTGGGATGGGTTATCAAATATGTTCACACCAGCAATAGCTGAAAATTTGGTGAAACTCACAAAATTGACCATAAGTAATTGTAAAATGTTGATAGAAGTCATTTGTGATGAAGGAGGTAAGAAGGGACATGTAGTGGCTTTCAATCAATTGAAGTATATGGAGCTTGATGGGTTGACAAGGTTGAGATGCTTCGGCTCAGGTGGATACATTTTGAAGTTCCCTAGTTTGGAAGATGTCATTGTGACGAGATGTCCTAGCATGAAGTTCTTCTCTGAGGGGCCAATAGAGGCACCAAAGCTGGAGAGAGTACATCTATCAACAGCTGTGTGGCTTTGGAAAGGAAACCTCAACATCACCATTGAAGAAATGGTAAGCATCAGTTACCAAATTCTATGTAATTATATGGTTTTGATCACTAATAGAGTAATTGCATTATTCTAACTAGAAGTTTACATTTTATGATGCATTTTCTAACAGGCTACAGTTGCTGGAGTAGAGTTTATGTGGCTTTCTGAATTCCCTGAATTGATTGGAAAATGGCATAGCGAACTTAATCCCATCAAGTCATCTTGGCAGTTAAAATCACTAGTGGTGGATAAATGTCCATCATTTAATAACGCTATTCCATCTAGATTGATGCTTGTTCTGGACAATTTGGAAAGATTGCTAGTGATTGATTGTGAGTCACTAGAAGAAATCTTTGATCTTGAAGGGTTGGATGATGTGGAAAGTACTCGGGTTTTGCCTAATCTAAGGAGCATAAACTTGGTCAATTTACCGAAATTGAGTCAACTAGGGAACAAAAATACTCAAGGAGCATTGCGCTTCAATGGCCTAGGGCAATTGACCCTTTATAATTGCGGCAACTTGAGACATGCTTTCACTCCATCGATGGCTCGGTTTCTTGCCAATATACGGTGGATTAAAATAAATGAGTGTGCTCAGATGGAAGGATTGATCGCAGAGGAAGAAGGTCAAGGAAGCGCAATGGAAAGGATTACTTTCTCGAGGCTCTTACGGATGGAGCTAGAATGCTTGCCCCATTTGACAAGCTTCCTCTTAGGGAAGAATCACGTGCTAGAATGTCCCAAGTTAACTTCTCTTACCATTAACTCCTTTTCTCTCTCGTTTTATGCGAGTTTCTCTCTACCCTCTGGTAGTGCTGTTTTCTCCCCAAAACCCTAGATTAGTTCTCGACAATCACTCTCGCTTTTCTCTGTTTCTTCCCATACAATGATGTTCAAAAAGGAAAACCCAAAAAAATTTCTCATTCGATCTAGTTTACACTGAGAGCGTTGGCCCCTCTTCATTCGAGAGAACAATTGTGTTGGTCGAGGCTGGGTCGAGATGGAATCCACGCTCTTGGGGCTTGATTAAGGTAGGAGTTCATCTTCATCGTCTAATGGAGAGAAGAAATGTCGACTGGGATATATGCAGCATTTGTTGTTGGAGTGATTTGATTCTGAAACTTGATGAGGAAATCGATACACGTAGTCATGAGTATATGCCAGTCGATGTTTGATAAAAGAACCAGAAGACTTTGAGAAGAAGACGGATGTAATGAAAATTTATCTTGCCCCCAACAGTATGTGTTCATGCTGGAGTCTTTCCCTGCTCTTATAACCAGTCTTTTCTTTTATTAATCTAGTCAAATAGTATGGATAGTAAAGAAGAAAATGAGTTGCGGGTGGCAGCATTATGTAAACGACTCGGACATCTATGGTCTGAGGAAGATGTGGTTGAAGTAAGCTCAGAGATATCCGCACAAAAAAGAGATGAATGCAACAGAACAATTATGGGCAAACTATATTCTAGACCCAACGTCAATTTTCCTGCATTTTTCACTACTATGAAGAAAGCCTGGAAGACAGAAGCAGTATCGTGTGCACAAAAAGGACCAGGTCTCTTTACCTTCGTCTTTCAATCAGAGGAGGAAAAGGAGAGAATTATGCAATCTGCACCATGGTCCTACTCGAGTAATTTGCTCGTCCTTAAACAGTGTGAGCCTGACATTCCAGAACATTGTTATGATTTTTCCAGAGCTGCTTTTTGGGTAAGACTTGTAGGTATACCCCCTGGTTGGAGGATTGAACCAGTTTACCATGATCTGGGAAATAAATTGGGGGCAAGTAAAGGATATCCAGCTAGAATCTATGGGCACTATGCAACAAAAAGGAGGAAGAGTAAGAGTAGAAATTGACTTATCTACTCCTTTGAAAGCAGGAGCCATTTTGGATATCGGAAATAAATGGTTGTGGGTCGAATTTAAATATGAGCGATTACCTCATTACTGTTACTCTTGTGGAAAAATTGGCCACTACGCCCAAGATTGTCTAGAAATTCCTTACTCGAATCACCTTGGGCGTCGATAAAATTGGCTCCTATGGACCTTGGGCTGCGAAGTAAGTGATCATAGTCCTTATTGGGAGGCTTTTTATGGAAACATTGATGAAGGACTTATAATGGAAGAAACTATACCTGCAGTATCATCTCCAGCTAGGGAGCAGGATATAATAGCATGAGAGAAAGGCCCAGAAATGAGACTAGAAGCTTGCAGCAAAAAGCGAGCAGAAAATTCCAGGGAGCAAGAGATTATGGAAGTCCCTATTTCAAATCAGCAGGTAATCAAAGATCATGGTAAACAGGTCATGTGTTCAGATGTTCCCATACAGACTTCTTTGAAAATAGGGAAAAGTAGTAAGAAGCACATGAAGGTGCAGAAAGCAAAAAAGCAGAAATGCTTACCTGCACCATCTCCAATTCTCATAGATGACTCGAGTATGATGGAGACTCCAGTGAAGTTGCTTGCAGAAGGAACAGATTGGGCTCTGGTGGCTAGCCCTAATAAGCCACCACAGACGACATGAAAATTATCAGTTGGAATTGTCAGGGGCTGGGCAACCCCCTGACAATCCAGGAACTACGAGCTTTGAATGCTCTTGAAAGGCCCAGTATAGTTTTTCTTATGGAAACTAAAAACAAAGCAACGATGGTGGAAAATATTTGCAGAAAACTTCAGTTTCAGCACCTATTCCTAGAAAATCCTATAGGAATATCAGGGGGACTAGCGTTGATGTGGAACGGGGAAATCACACTGAAAGTGCAACAAAGCTCCAAACAGTTCATTGATGTACATTGCACCGATCCGGCGAGAAAACAAGCTATGCGAGATCACTTTTATTCATGCTTCAACAAATTTTGAAGAGAGCGAAACTATGGCAACAATTGCAAACAATGAAACCTCACAGCTCAATTCCATGGATATGCATGGGGGATTTTAATGAGATTCTATATGTATGGGAGAAGGTAGGGAAAAGAGAGGCAGACAACAAAAGACTTGCAGCTTTTAGAGATATGCTCAATGAGATGTCTTTGATGGATATGGATAGCCAAGGATGTGCATACACATGGGCTAACAATCGAGAAGGGGGGGATTTGGTTAAAAAACGATTGGATAGGGTGTTATGTACTTTGGAATGGCGAATTACCTTTCATGATGCGGAAGTCCATGCCCTGCCAGCAATAGGTTCGGACCACAGTCCTCTTGTCCTTAAGCTATACCCTGAATGCAAGAAAAGAGGAAGAGAATTCAAAATGGAGGCTTTCTGGCTTGAACATGAAGAATATCCTGGAGTTATTCATAACACCTGGAGCCATACAGCTTATTCCCAAGCCACATTTTCAGAAAAACTCCAAGCGACCTCAAAAGAACTCATACAGTGGAGTAAGGAGAAGTTTGCTTATGCACCCAGCAGGATAAAGGAGCTCACTCAAACATTAACAGCCATAACAAACCAGTCACAAGAACATACAAGCAGAAAGGAAGTACAAAGCATTATACACCAGCTAGACATACTGAGGAAGCAGGAGGAACAGTATTGGGGATTAAGATCACAAATTAAATGGTTACAATGGGGAGATAAAAATACAAAATTTTTTCATGCCACAACAGTTCAACGGAGACACAGAAATCACATTACAATGCTGCAACTGGAAGATAATAGATGGTGTCGGGATCCAGGAGCAATCAGAAACCATATTCAAACTTTTTACAGCAACTTATACAGAACAGCAGGGCAAAGAAATTATCAGCCAATACTAAACCAATGCCTATCCCCTATTAATGACAAGTATCAATGCATCATTAGTGGCAAAACCTACAATGGAGGAAGTGCGAGAAGCGGTTTTTCAAATGGGAGCATTGAAAGCGCCTGGTCCTGATGGTTTCAATGGGTTTTTCTATCAAAATGCTTGGGACATTATACAGACTGACCTGTTCCAGCTTGTACAGAATTTCTTGATGCATTTTTTGGACCCTCATTTGAATCAGACTTATATAACCTTGATCCCCAAAGTGAAAAATCCTGAGACAATCAGTCAGTTTAGGCCCATCAGCTTATGCAATTTCAGTTATAAAATTATCTCAAAGCTATTAGCAAACATATTGAAAAAGTGGCTACCAGAGATAATCGAACCAGAACATAGTGCATTCGTTCAGGGTAGACAGATACAAGACAACATCATAATTGTGCAGGAAGTGTTACATCAACTGCGCATTACAAAAAGAAAGAAAAAACATCAGGCAGTACTCAAATTAGATATGCAGAAAGCATATGACAGAATAGAATGGGACTTTGTTCGGGATTGCATGCTGAAAATGGGATTTTCTGAGAAATGGGTTACTCTAATCATGCAATGCATAACAACAGTGACATTCAGTGTCAAGATCAATGGCGAACCAACCCCTTTTTTCAGTCCATCCAGAGGGCTCAGGCAAGGAGATCCTTTGTCTCCTTATCTATTTATCATTATCACAAATGTGCTAACATGGCTGATGCAAAAGGCGATTGCGGATGGCAGCATCAAAGGTATACAGCTTAATAGATCCAGTCCTAAGTTATCTCACCTTCTGTTTGCGGATGATGTCATTTTTTTCCTGGATGCTACTCTAATGGAATGTCAAAATTTAACTCTCACACTAAACCAGTACTGTTATGCAACGGGGCAAGCGGTAAATTTAAACAAGTCTGGAGTTTATTTCAGCAAGAATTGTCCCTTACCACTTAAGAGGAACATGGCACATGAGTTGAGAGTACCTGTTTTTGAAAAGACAGGCAAATACTTAGGCCTCCCTACAGAATGGGGACAATCCAGAAAAGAAGTTTTCGCATGGATATTAACAAGGGTCAACGCAAAGCTGGAGGGTTGGAAGGAAAAGTTACTTACTAAAGCCGGAAAGGAAATCTTGATTAAGAGTGTGGTGCAGGCCATCCCTACCTACGCCATGTCGATCTTTAAATTGCCAGTGTCGATCTGCAAAGCAATTGAAAGGCGAATAGCTTCATTCTGGTGGCAGAAAGGGGATAACACGAAGGGCATACACTGGAGGAATTGGGAAGTTCTAAAAAACAGAAAAGATGAAGGAGGGATGGGGTTTAAAGACTTAATTACCTTCAACTGTGCAATGCTTGGCAAACAAGCATGGCGGCTACATACTTCCCCGAATGCATTATGGAGTCAAGTTTTAAAAGGCATATATTTTCCTCAGGGCGATCTATGGAGTGCACAGAAGGGAAGGAAATCATCTTGGGGCTGGAATAATATTCTGTTGGGTCGAGACACCCTCAAAGCAGATGTTAAATGGTTAGTCGGGGACGGCAAATCCATCAAAATAAGAGAGGATAAATGGTTATCACAGGAATTCACAGGAGGGCAAGTCACTCAAACAGAACCTACGAGGGTGGAAAGTTTGATTAACGAAGAATCTCGAACTTGGAAGCAGTCTCTCATTCAACAGCTTTTTGAGGACAAAATAGCCAACGAGATCCAAGCCATTCCCTTGAGCAAGAGCCCCAAACCTGATACCAGAATCTGGACAGGAAACAGTACAGGGGAATTTACAGTCAAGAGCGGTTACAACAGGGCTCGTTTATCCAACAATCGACTAATTCAGAACAGAGCAACGTGTTCTTACCAGCCTCCACGCACTTTATGGACACAGATCTGGCGCCTATCAGTTCCACCACAGATCCGAACCTTTCTCTGGAGCATATGTCAAAATGCTGTTCCCACAAGGGAAAATCTATACAAAAGAAAGATCAGTCCAGATCCATTATGTCAGCTGTGTTATACGCAAGTTGAAACAATCGAACATCTATTCCTCTACTGTAGATGGACGAAACAGATCTGGCAAGATACACTCTTGCAAGGAATAAATAACACAAAACATCTTAAGAGAATCGACCAGTGGCTTTTGGCGGTTTTTGAACCAAGAAGAGATTTACCTAATCGGGAGTTCATCGCTATGGTTCTATGGCAAATCTGGAAGGCGCGAAACTCCTGGATCTTCCGAGCAAAGGTTCCCAAACCGGCGGACATCCTTGAACTAGTACAAATCCAGAATACCGCCTTCAGCAAAGGGACGAAGAACCAGTCCGGCCAAAGAACGACCCAATACTTACCGGAGTCATGGACACCACCGAGAGGTCGGGAAGTGAAATTGAACGTCGACGCATCATGGGTTCCCGGCGAGTTTCTTTGTTCCGTTGCTGGAATCGCTCGGGATGGAGAAGGGCGTGTCGTTGATGGCTTCACAGCAGAAGCTAGGGTTTCGTCGGCGTCTGAAGCAGAAGCGAAGGCTGTGTTACACGGGATATGCTATCTCAAGGAGTTAAAGTCAACACATGTGGGAAGCCAACCAGTTCAAGGAATTTGCGAAAGTGATAGTTTGGCTGTCGTGGACTTCATCATGGGCCGGGCCAGGACACCTTGGAATTTAAAAGATATCATCCAATGCTGTAGAGACGAGCTATCCAAGTGCAACAATGTATCCGTAACATATTGCCCCCGAGACGCGAACAAAGCTGCAGATTGGCTGGTACGTACTCATCGAGCCAAGAAACTTCCGTTTAATTGGGTACATACACCCCCTTATTTTCTATGGGAAATTTTAGTTGCAGATTGTAAACCATCGTTGTCTTCTAAGACTACTTAAGCGAATATATATATCACTTTTGACCAAAAAAAAAAAAAAAACTTCTCTTACCATTGCCCATTGCCCCCAAATGAGAAGTTTGACTTGGCAATCTTTGATGGAGATTGACCACGACACCACTTCACTCTTCACTCCACAGGTTAGTCTTCTTTTTCTTATTATAATGCTTTTGCTTTTTAGATCAATTATCTTGTCAAATCGAAATATTAATGCAATGCCAGTTTTTAAAATTTGAAAATAGAATGGCGCGTTGCACTTATTACACAAAACCATTTCAAGTTCCAATGCAATGCAACATCCATTTTTTTTTTCTTTACCTTTTGTTTTTGCCTCTACGCACCCAAACAAAACTCTAAAATTCTTGGCACATGGCATCAACTAAGAATAAGTAATTAGTTACCTATTATAGGCTTTAAGATATTGCAGTTGAGTGTCAAGACCAACTTTTGGCCGCAAAAAAAAGTGTCAACTCCAACTAAACTTCATAATTTTAAACCCAATTCACAAGTCGGTTACCAATTACAGTTGATCGTACCATAATCATCCACCCAATCAATGAAATCGAAATCAAGTTCTTGAAGAAGGTCAACTGAAAATAAATTTTGAAGCAAATAAATCAAAGAATTGTTACCTTATATAATGTTGCAATATCAAAAATTGGGTTGACAACTTTTTTTTAGGGGGGGGAGGGGGGGGACGTACACACATACACATATATATGTATGGGAAAGAAATTGGAGGAATTAGAGAGAGAGAGGCCTTTTTTAATTGGAGGGCTCTAAACTTGTATAATGATCGGTGCAAGCAATTTTTTAATTTCCTTATATCCGCATTGCTAGAGGGAGAAGGCGTTTATTTGTCATCGGCTAACCTGAAAGTTGGAGAATCCAAGAATCATCATGGCAACTTTTCAAAAATTAGAGGGAGAAAGCGTTGCCAATATTAAATGTCAATTAAGCCAATGAACAGCCAATGCTCAATAATTATTTTATTGATTCGATAGAATTTAGGAGAGGTTGCCGTCAAAGTGAAATAATAAAGAAAATACATGTACACACCGTCATCTATTTTTTCTGAGAATCCTTACCTTACTATGTTGCATTATCCAAGAAAGGGTTTATAAGAAATTGGAGAAATTAGAGTGCTCTAG
This sequence comes from Eucalyptus polyanthemos subsp. polyanthemos, assembly GCA_017140185.1. Lineage (NCBI taxonomy): Eukaryota > Viridiplantae > Streptophyta > Magnoliopsida > Myrtales > Myrtaceae > Eucalyptus > Eucalyptus polyanthemos. Next base: position 15,655,437 of record CM029463.1, on the reverse strand, counting down.
ACTTGGATAATGATTAGCGCAAGCAACTTTTTATTTCGAAATATTCACCAACATACTGAAGTACAATAGCGCATTTATATGTGAACGGTGAATTGGAGAATCCGAGTAGTCATCTGGCAACTTTCCAAAAATCAGATGGAAAAGATGTTGCCTATTAAAAGTCAAGTAACCCAGTTAAAAGCCAACGTTCCATGAACTATCGATTATAAATTGAAACAAAATACGTTCTTTAGTTTCAAAAATCATATTATATATTCCATATAATTTAGGAGAGGTTGCCATCTTGAAGAAAAAAAAATTCAATTTTCAAATTTGTTTTGATTGAATTCAGTGAACACAAGCTAATATCTTTACCAAATTTGCTATAACTCTAATCATTTATTCAAAAGGCAATTAACACGTACCACCCCATCAAGTCACTCTTTTTTCTCCTTTTCTTGGCCTTTTTTGTTACATACTCTTTTGCCCAATTATTATTTTTACTGTTATTTGTAAGTAGAAAGTTTTATCATCACAAGTACCGCAAATTTTTTTCACTCTTTAATCATCAAAGTTGTCGATCAATTGAAATGAAAGCATCTATCAATCCCTCCCTGGTTGTGTCACTATCAAGCTCTAGAATTCTCATGATTTGTGAGAGCTAGGGTAGTTTGGAAATTCCTTCTTTAAGGTCATAACTCATTGTAATCACATTATCACATTAGTTGTCATTTTTCTCAATATGACAGGTACAATTCCCTCAGCTACAGTCAATAGTTCTCTCCCACATGGACAACTTGAGCAAAATATGGACCCATGGTCTTCAAGGAAGTTTCCCTTTTGAACAATTGCGAAGAGTGGAGGCTCAGAACTGTAAGAACCTTGAAAATTTGTTTCCGCATTGGGTGGCTACAAGTCTAACCCAACTTAAGAAACTTCAAATGGAGTCTTGTGGGCTCAAGGAAATAGTCATGAGCGCGAGCGGAGATGACATTCCACACTCTATTGATGCTGAATTTTTTTTCCCCAACCTCACTTCTTTGGTGCTACATAATATGCCACAACTCCAGAGTTTTTGCCCTAACTTGCCCACTTTGAACTGGCCATTCTTGAAGGAATTGCGAGTGACCCACTGTGACAAACTAAAAATGTTGTCCTTTGTGGCACCCATGAGCAAGTGGACTCAGAATGACAATCAACATGAATTCTCATTTGAGAGGGTATGACTGCAACTACTCTTCCTCTCTTTCTTCTTCATTCTTTTATTCACCAATATATCTGATGTGCATAGCATAGTCATGTCACATTATGATAATATAGTAAACATGAACCCCTTATTTATCAGTTCGTTGACAACATAAGATATTTCTTACATAATTAAGCCTGGTTTTCATTTGTGGACACCCGCAATGCTTTTAGTAACACTATAACGCATCTTGTCACTTGAAATTTCAAGGAACTACATATTTTTGGTCAAGATGATTACCGTACCGACCTCTACTTAAAAATTCTCTTAAAGATTTTCAATGCAAATAAAAAATGTGAATTTCCTATGGACTAAATTGAGAATCAAGCACTGACATTTAGCAATTTTTTTTTTCAAATCGTAGTGGCATGATCATCCTTTTTTGATGTTTACTCGGTAAAAAGAATTTTCCTTTGTTTGTTTGATCATTCTTACATTCCCTTTCTACCTAATCGTTACAATATGGGCGCACAACCAACCTTGGTTGGCGGATGGCCATAGTGTTGCATTTGTTTACAGTTTGCATATTGTAGCTTGACTCTAGAAGCTTGAGACTCGTATGCAGGACTTTGGAAATTAATGAAATGTAAGAACTGGGCCCCCTCCCATGGGAGTTAACCGGCTTATGTTTACCTCTAAGAGCCCATGATTTATTGTCAAACCTTGTTGAATTTACTTCTCTTATTGTATTGACAATTTTGTAGGGCATTCCCACCTTAGAGACACTTTTACTAAACGACAAGGATATTCATACGATACAAAATGGAAAATTTTCTGATGACTTCTTTGGCAAGCCAAAAGTGCTAACATTGGCATGCTTTCATGACGAAAATGCCGTCTTTCCTCCCATGTTCCTCCTACAAAGATTTCATAACCTACAAAGCCTTGAGGTTTTCTGTAGTTCTTTTGAAGATATATTCCTTGATGAAGGGCTTGTTGACGAGGGAAAACATCTGGTGCTTGAAAATTTGGAACAACTTAAGTTAAAAAAGCTACACAACCTAAAGCATGTCTGGAGAGAAGGCTATTTGGTGGCGAAAATTCTTCAAAGTATTGGCACATTTGAGATTTGGGATTGTCCCAATTTGACAACCTTATTTCCAGCTGTGACATCCTTAAGGAATTTAACGAAGTTAGTGGTGAAGAATTCTTCTGGATTGGTACATCTAGTGACGATTTCAGCAATCACAAATTTGGTGCATCTCACTGACATGACTATAATTGGATGTGAAAGAATGAAAGAAGTAGTGGCAAACGATGAAAACAAAGAAAGAAAAGTGATTTCTCTTACAAAGCTATTAAGGTTGACACTCCAACATTTGTCAAGCCTAGAATGCTTCTCCTCCACCACATATTGCATCTTTAGGTTTCCGAACATGTATTCAATAGAAGTGGAAGAGTGCCCAAAAATGAAGATCTTTTGTAAAGGTATGATAAGCACACCAAAACTACAACGGGTAACACTATTTAGATGCTATTGGGATCAGAACTGGAAGGGTGATCTCAACACAACCATACAAAAGTTGATCGCATAAACAAGTGCACATAAATTTGGTAAGATCCAATTGATGTTATTCTCATCCATTTGTTTCTCTCTTGTGTTTGCTTCTTAGATTGTCTGGCATTTGAAGCATCGTAAGTTCTAAACTTTTCATCTTTTGAACTTGTCTAGTCAATGATAAAGGGGAGAGCAGATTATACAAGTGGTATGGAGATCTGGAAGTTACTAAGGCACAGTCAAAAGTCAAGATGATGAAAGTTTCTATTGAGGTATCGATTCTATTTTCAATTTCTCTCTTTCTCACTAATAGAATTGCAATTTTGCAAAAGAAGGGGAGGTAGCTTGTCTGTAATGGATAAATAGGTAACGACATGATGCTCTCACCATTTGCCACCTCCGCATAATTGCCGAGATCACCCTATCCTCGTTTTTTCATAACTTAACGAAGCATTCCGTTTTCTTTCTTTTTCCTTCAACTCTCTCCTCATTCAAACAAATAAAGATGTCGATACGTTCTTTTCTTATTTTTTAGGAACTTGCACATGAAGATCTTCAACATTTTGCTTAATGTACAATCAAGTTCTAAATTTTAAAAAACCGTGACTAAGTCATAAGCGTTTTGAATTAAATGCAATGAAGTCCTTCCTAGTGTCCCACTCAACCAAATTTGCTGACGTGGCGTGTTGGAATCGGACTTCAATTTTCCAATAGAAATTGCTCTCTAGTGATATTGACATTAAAGGAGGAAGTTCCATAAGAGGACTAGTCGATCACCTTTTCAACTTACGAAAAAATGAATGAAATCGAATAAAATAATCATGAACTTTACCTAAATATTTGCTGGAAAAACTTAAATTTGATCGCCTTAAAAATACAGGACTCACGGCTATGGAATTTCTCAAGGCGAAAGATCTTCGGTTTGTAGTAGGTACTATATGTTTTTCCTTCAATTCTTAGTTACGGGAGTTGCTATTCTGACTCTTCCAGCAACAATACAAATTAAATGCTAATCTGGACTTAACGAAGAAAATAAAGATTGGATAGCTTAAACATGATAGATACAACCAATTGAGTTCGAGTGAATTATCTTTTCTTTTGCCCTATATATCTCTAACATTTAGAGGAGGTGTAAAGCCTCACGGCATAGTCTGCCGAGGTCCACCAAGCCGCAGCGGGCCAAGACAAACAATTTGCTTCTTTAGCTCAGTGCGTAGACCTAGACTTCTAACTAGTGGGCTGCATATCTAATGGCAATGGTCATACTTATACCATATCACTTTGTAAATCGAATCTGTCAATTTCAGCCTCAGTACCAATAGCATTATTCTAGATACAATTTTGATCAACTAACAGATTTGCCCATCTTTTCATCCATTCGATTCCCCATATGTTCTTCTCATTGGGCTTCCACCAGCATTTATTTGTTTTCTTAACTGTTCCTTCATTAATGAATATCTTCTCTAATTAAACGCTTCATTCACAAAACTAGTTTAGGTTCGGACATTACAACTTACTACACGAATTGTGCTCAAGGGAAGACTTGTCGTTGGAGAGAAGATGAACAGCGGCTGGCAATCTGCACCTGGCGACACTTCATCTCTTCAAGATCATACTCTCTCTAAAGGAAGGAGATGTCTGTGTGTTCGAGCTTGTCAGAATTGATAATATTTAACTCAAAAGTCTCCATTTTCAGAAGGAACGTCAAGACTTAGAGGTGAACTTTGGTGTGGCAATGGAAAAATCTCTGCTTCGCTATTAATTGTTTCGTTAATGAGATCAAAGAAAGCAAAACTTTCTGCTGCGATCAATTGAATGGTGATGTAGTTCCTGATGTTTCTTGGAGAGTAGTGAACATTAAAAAGGGAAATTGCATCCGTTAAAATTTCGGGTACATGCGTGCCTAATTTTCAACCTCTTAGCATATTGCATCCTTATTCAACCATGTATAAATCGAACTCATGTGGAGCACGAGATCAATAAAATAAAAGGTCAAAAGCAATCCTTATCTATTGCCCATATGGAGAGTTGATCTATAACAGAGACTTTTAAGTATATGCCTTCAAGTGATATCTGTCACAATTGAGGTCGTCACAAAAAAGGAAAGAAAGAACGTCCTGCGCCAACTCTGTTTTCAAAAATATGCAATGGTCTCCAGATTTTAAGGGAGGGTTGTATTGAGGATAAATCTTGCAAGCCATCAATAGCACAAAAGAAAGTTTCAATAAGAGGGCTAGTCTTTCAGTGAAATGGCTTTAAAGATAAAGTAATAACACCATTGTATCCCCCAATAAAAAAAACCCCTTTAGCGGTCAAACCATCCAGCGGCTCCTAGGAGTCAGACATGACTAGATCAGAAGAAACAGGACTGCTCGGCTTGGCTTTTTGGCTGATGAAATTGCTGAAGCAGCCATTGACTTCTGCTCCATAGATGTGCCCCGTCTTGGAGCGTTTCGTCCCCCAAGTATCTATTGTTCTCCTTTGTTATGGGAGTTACTAGAGGGACTCTCCCAGCAATAGTCAAGCCATAAATTTAAGCCCCACATATTTCAATGGGTGTTCGTCATCAGCATCTTCGTTCTGATTCCCAGGTCAGGCAGCATCTGCACTATTAGTCAATATGGCAAGCGCTAACACCAAGGCGTCAAATGCAATGGAAAGTTTATGGAGTGATTATACGAATTAGATCTCATCTTTTTAAGATTAGAATGTGAAGCCCTGCCTTAGTTACCAGCTTCCTCTAGTAGTTCTACAAATTATGTACAATATCTGAAACAGTCACTGAAATTCAACTGCCTTTAATTTCAAATTAATGGTATTAGTTTACAGATCTTTCTCGATTCCATAGAGCATAGTGACAATGACTATGAATCAACCTCATTCAGAAGCTAAATTATGCAGCACTCTCACATCAGTATAGTTTCTGACTCGAGGAAGAAATAACTGAGCAACAATTCCGTACTCCCTAGGGTCAATGAGCAATCTGAGCTCCATATTTGCTTCCACAATGTCACGCTCCTCATCCTGCAGGTTTCAGGAATGTAGTTTGTGCCCCTAACCTATGCCTCTTCCTTCAGGCCCTCATAGGTACAAAAAACATACCCCTACCAAACCCTTCTATCTGCTGCATCAGAGTGCAGGCTGGTTGCTGCAGTCGCATCTAGCAGATCCAAATATGTCTCCTGTGAGGCATCCCGAGTGTACCCTCACAAGGACATCTTGACCATCTCCAATGTCACCCTGCTCAGTCAATAAACTATGGAAGATGAATCAAATGACATTCTATTGCTGTCTGAAGGGAGGACATAAAGTAAAAGCAACTAAGGATGCTATCTTTAACCGAAATTACGGTATTCCTATATCAATTGCAGACACATTTAGGCCCGTTGTTAATCATTTCATAAAATATAATTATGGTAAGATGCAGCCCATCAGTTCACCAATATCTTAACAATTATTTCTCCTCATGTCAAACATTCCTGTCCAGACAGCATTCTTCTCCAAGTAACATGAATTTGGTAATCCAATTTATGATTGACACATGATTACATATTTTTTTTAGAGACTTTAAAATAAATTTAATGGCGTTCCACCTAAAAGATACCATCAATTTCCCACTGATGTAACTATCCACCTCTAAAGCTTAACAGCTAGTTCTAGTAAAATTATACAGAAACAAAATCATGCACTGGAAGTATATAAGATGAAGTACAAATTGAAGTTGTGTTGAAAAATGCACTGCCACAAACAAGATTCTTGAAGTTTACAACCAATCCATTCGAAACTCACTGTTTTCTAGTTTCTGAATTCTTTGAATAGTTTCTGAATTGCAATGTGCATTCCAACTAATATTGATCTATAGTAATAGGCTGTGAATGGCCCCCACGTTGTTGGTAATCTTGCAGCAGCAGCACATTCAATTAATTTATCTCTTTTCCAGCAATACCTGTAAATTTATGCATTTAATGAGTCGTGAAATCACTTCTCGATCAAACAGTATAAGAAGCTTCTCAATATACAAGATGTTCTATCCTTATTTCCTGGTGATAATGCTGAGAATCAACTCAAGCTCCGCCTCAGTTAATGGTCAACTGGCATTGAGACTTAGGTTCTGAAACAAGGTAAATACAAGAAAATGTACACAGAGATAACGACAGTCATGAGCTCATGGATATGACTCAACAAGAATCCTGACCAGTCATAACCAATTTCTAAAGTTAAACACCGGGTAATAGATGAACTGTAAACACTAATCTAACAACATGCACATAAAAAATTGTGAGAAACAACTCTTCAGATCCCAAAACTGTTGATCTGCATGGTATTGACGAGCAGAATAACAACCACAAGCTTGAAGCATAAAGTAAACTTGAGACATGAATAGACCAAAATAGCTTATGCTTCTCTCGTTTTTTGCTATGTCCCATCGGCCTCCCATGAGAGTAGGGGTGAGCATGGTCCAGATTAGGCAGATCCAGCACCTAACCTAGGGACTAACCTGCATAGTTTTGGTCCCTAATTCTTGGGACCGAGGACCGACCCTGTTGAGCCTGGGACCAAAAACCGGCCTGGTCTAGTTTTAGGGCTAACCCGAGATCAACCAATTTATTTTTTGTTTCACTTGTTGCATTATTTGAAATGACATACATATTATTTCAAATTACATATCTACTAACAATGCGATATTGAGTAACTAAACTATGAAGGCAATACATATCAAACATAATTATTAAGGTAACAATAGAAATCTACATTTTCTAAAAGCAACACACCACAAAAACAAAGACGTCGGACGATGGAACAAAGGCGGGCAGAGAGGAGAGTGAAAAAACAAGCCACGAGGTAAGCACTGAATAAGGTGAGCGAGCAAGCAAGGTTGAGGCAAGTGAAGAGTTTTTTTTTTTTTCCCTTCTTCTCTCTCTTGGTCGAATTAGGGTTGGGTTTCATTCGACTTTCTAATTCACATGACGAACTGAACTGTAGAAATAACAGAGGAGGAGGTGCTAGAATTTAGACTAGGGAAAAGCATATAATATATAATATATTAGATATATAATACATAGTATATATTATTACTGGGTTGGTCCCGGTGAGACTAACCCTAAACTCTTAGGATTGAGGACCAACCCGCACAATGTAAGGTCCAAGGGTCTCAGGACCAATCCAGTCCTCTTGGGAACTGGACTAGGATCGGCCAGGTTCGGCCGGTTTAGGGTCAGTCTAAGGTTAACTCTAAATCGATGCTCACCTCTACATGAGAGACTCTTTTTCCCACCCCACCTAGGAATCCAAACTTTCAACTCTTCATTTATCCACTCCAAAAAGGGGAGATGCCGCTGAGACAACATCTTGGCCAAAAAAGCCAATACTTGAGAAGTGAAAGTTGCAGCTGAAATTTGATTCGACTGGGGACTATGTGTCCTTAAAAGATATTTGCATTTGGATTGCTGGGAAGAGAATACTTACCTGATTACATCAGCAATAGATGCAATTTTCAAGCTCTCCCGCAAACTCACTAATCTTAGGTAATCTCGCCATGGGGCCACCATCACCCACTACCTCACAAAGAGAACTACCGCAGGTTCTAATCCAGATAACACAAGAGCCAAAGCTCTCGTTGCCCTGCCAAGTGCAGATACGCCTGTAGTTATCCCATACTCTGCATCCTATAACAATATTGCTTAACTGCCATCCTTTACAAGGTAAGAGAAGAGATGATTAAAGAAAATAACTCAGCTGATCGAAGGCTATTAGCAAATCAAGAATTCGAGAAAAAAATATTGTTCTACCGAACTATGAAAGAAAGTGCACGCTATCTATCATTGCTTTCAAAAATTGATTATCTACTGACTATGGACGAGTAACAATCTAGAGTGTCTTAATCTCTAAAGGGCCAGTTCTTAAGTACATGAACGTCTAAGAAACCAAAGCAGAATAACAACAATTACACGCGACAAGAAACAAAAAGTTCAAATCATCCCTTCCTGAAGGAACCGGTACCAGTCAATTATCTTCAACTAAGTTTTGAGAAAAAAACTCAAGGATTGAAAACTAGATTTAGGGGGATAAAAGCAGATACCGCAGTCACGGTGAATGCAGTCCGAAGCTTGTCTTCATTCTCCCTCTGATGCACTATCAGAGGAAGTCGCAAGCGCTCCAAATCTTCCCTCTTTCATGGTCGCACAAACAAATTCCAAAGCGCCATACTTCACAACGAAATGCCATAGCCTAAGGTGCTGCCATTATAAGATCACCCTCAATTCCGTCCGTCCTCATCGCCGACCGCCACTCCAGATCTGTAATCCGAAGCGTCTTACTCTCTGGTATCACCGCAGTTAGACCAAACGAAAGACCAATTCGCGAAGAAGGGTCGGCCTGAAGCAACATAATTGGAGGATTACAAGTTTCGGCAGCCTCGGCACGAAACAAGGCCGCTCGGCTCTTCGCCATGAAGGTCGAACGCCGACTGGAGTTTGGAATTGGGGCTTTTCCGGCCGTCTACAAAAGCCCTGAATTCGGAACGATAGGGCACTGGCATTGTCAATTTGCGGGGAATCTTTCAGCAGAAAATGCAAGCGTTTGATGAAGGTCGCTTTTTGGAGTCTTTATCCGATGGAGATTAGGATCTGACGAGACAATAAAAGAGTGATTCTCCAGTGATATCAACTTGGACCATCTTTCTCCCTTCGGATTTGAAGTGGTGATGGAAAGAAGATGGCTTTGCGATGGCTGAGCTCACCGCAACGGACGTTACAAAATAAGGAGAGTCTTTCTCTTCTCCCTTGACGACGAGAGTCTCCATTTTAGAATTATTCTTTTTTTTTTTTTTTCAAAGATTAATGATTAAAAGAAAATTTCTACTGGGCCCAAAAAATTAACAAAAAAATACAAAAGGGGGTGGCACGAAATGATCTTGGCCGTACTGGGCCCGACTGAACCGCCCTCCCGCCATCCTTACTTTCCTGCGCTCATCCATGCACGCGCCTCGAGACGCTGCTCCGAGAAGACTTGTGGCATTAAAAAAAAAAAAGGATGAATATAATGTACAAGAACTCATGCGTACTCCTACGTATTCATTTACTATATTAGCTGTAATGTAGTTTTTAAACATTTTAAAAATATATTTGTAATATTTAATACATTAAATTATTATACTAGACAAATCAATCATATTTGGATATATACGTACTTAAACGATTACGTACTTAAACGATACATATAAATTTAATCATTGGAAATTCTCGATCAATTTACAGTTTGGAATTCAATTCCGACCATAACATGGTCAGTTTTGGATGAACAATTAATATGCACTTGATAACGTAAATGTAATGCAAAAAGCACACCAACCTTTCTTTGGCGGATATCCTTGATTGCTCCTAGAATAGAAGCAAAGCCTGCCTTGGGTCGGTCCAAGTCAAATTTATTATCTTGGACGTGGAAACAAGTCCTCATGGGGTGCAGTATCACCTGAAAGCGCTCCAAGCGCTATTGCATCGGGTTGCAATTCAATGCCGACTAATTCATCCCCGAGCAGAGTCTCGCTGACAGCAACATTGCTAGGTTAAGACAAAGTTTCACCACTAGCCGTTATCACCGCAGTTAGGTGGGCCTGAAGCAGCCAATTGGATGATTTTGAGATCTCTGCAGACTCAGCATGAGACAAGGCCTCTTTTTGCGTCAACAAAGGGCCTTAACTAAGAAGATCAGGCACTGCGTTGTCAATTTCTGGGGAAATTCGCGGACGTGGATGGCGATGCTCATGCTCTGTTTTCATCGACAAATCTGATATCATGTTGACGTGCCTGCTCTGTTTTCATTGCATTGTAACGGAGAGGATGTAGTAGAGGTGATCAGTGTTCGTAACCCATGAAGCGTTATCATGAGAGTTCAAAAATAGTGTACGCTATTGTAGAGTTCGAGGACACAATATTGATGGCATTTTGGCTTCAAATTGCTGGATTGGGATTGAGGACTTTAGATTTTTATGCTAAAAAAAAGCAGCATAAATGTACATTTAGTTGGCCTTTTCTTCTTTGGTGTTTGCTTCTATTTATCCAGTTTCTCATCGTATATTGGTTGCCATAATATCCACTTGGCATAGTGTTACTTGCGAATTCGTAAAGAGATGACATTCAGATGAATTGGTAAATTGAGACTTTTAGGTATTTAGACAAATTGTGGCCAAGCCAGCTCGGGACTAGGGGTGCTCGATTCCCACCTAGGAACAGTGAACTAGTGCATTTAGTCCTGAAACCGAACCAATATCCTAAGGAATCGTCCAAAACTGACTCGTTGGTAGGGTCCAACCAATTCTCGATTCGGACAGTTCATTTTGGTTTGTTAGAATATTTAAGTAATAAAATAAACAACGCATTCATCTAACAACTTAAACTTTTAGAACAACAGTAGTCCCATAAAATCCCACATAATATCAAAGTTGAAAATCTTGAGTTCAAATCTTACCGTGCTCCATTTGCCTCCTCAATTTCCACGCTTGATACTAGGTAGAAAATCAGACCAAGCATGAGGGGATTGCTAAAATATTTAAATAATAAAATAAATCATGCATTTATCTAACAGTTTAAATTTTTAGAATATTCACCATTAGTCTCACAAAATTTCACATGCTCACACCTACTCAGGACCTATCAACACAGTTTTGCAGCAAACATATCCAATGGTTGGCCCACGTTCATAAGAGATAAATCAAACAAGGAAACTATGTTGATGAGGACTTATTAACCCGGGGAACAGTGTGTTTAACTCAGTGAGGGTTGAACAATTGTGATTATACGGTTTGGCCATTTTGATGCAATGATCGGGAAAAGTTCAAGTTCTGAAGAGTTACAAGATAGCTTTGTATTATTCTATCACCAATTAAAGTGTATTGAAAGAAGATTGATAACTTCGGATTTTTGACTACATTCATGTGCGTCTCTTACGATTAATCCTTTATGGCCTTATAAGAATGAAAAATAGTCGAAGCGGAGAGAAATTTTATTGGATGAATGTGAATTCTATACTCCACATATTCCTATCGTGGGTTTGTCCACGTACCGCGACCATTAATACAAGAATCATTTATATAACTTGCCAATTGATAATTGATTGATACACCAATAAAATTTCAAGGCAAAGGATCTCCATTTTCATTGGACATGTCAATAGTCTTTTCATCATATTCCTATATGATTTGGGTCTGCCTATGAGATTATGCACATGTGGTCTGGTTAACATTTCTTGTGTTAGTCATACTACCTAGTATGTTCTTACTCATAGATCATTTGTTGATCAAAAATCTACTTCGTGGATTTTCCCGGCCGGGGTTTTAAAGATATGCATCAATGGAAGAATGCAAACCGCAAGTCTTAAATATTTGGACGGATCATGGCCAGTGAAACTCCTTTATTACCCTCAAAATGGCATGAAAAAAGCTCTTTGCCGGTAGGCCGCATTTCAAGGAGGAACTTCTCTAAAGGAAGGAGATGTTCGTGTGTTCGAGCTCGTTGGCATTGATAATATTGAACTCAAAGTCTCCTTTTTTACTATTATTATTTTCGATATACCAATTACGTAAACTTTCACATGCTAATCAGTAATTTCGAGTCTCGTGGCAGCACGGTTGAAACCAGTGATAGATATATTAATGGAAAAAGAATAGAAAATGAGATCAAATGAGTGGTTAATTCGCTTCTTTTTCTCAAGGAACAATCAGGTGTATAAATAATCACATTATTATCGCATTATCTAATGGTGGTCCATTCTTCAGATAACATATTTTTGGGGAACGTCCTTTTAAGATAAGATCGTAGATAAGCACCACTAAATTAGACCACCCAAAGATGCAGTTAATTAAACTTATGATTTATTTCTGTGACCATTAACTAATTACTAATGGGAAAAGGAGGGTGCCCGTCTAAATTTGTGCCTAACTATGATTTCTGTGATCATTGACATGGGGTTGGGAAATTAGTATAGGCCATATGATAATTACATGGTTTCATTGTTGAAAGGGTGACGGAAATTCCCGAAGCAATACTCATTGGTCATGGTCATCTCATAATTTTCAATTACAAAGGGAACTCTATTTTTCGCAAAATAATATCCAACAAGAGTGATTCGGAAATAGATTATTTGCCAATCAGCAGCAAACTATCAAACCTCGGGAGCGAATTTCTCTCAGCAAAAGCGGAAGATGTCGTGGAAGCAGAAGATATGAAGTGAAAAAAAAAAAAAAATCTCTTTCTCGAGCTCCAGATAGATTTAATTTCAAGAGCAAGAGGCATTGGTGTGCTTCATTTGAAAGCTCATGTGATTGCACTTGCAGGTTGCAGCTCCTTGAAGCCCATCGTCTTTTGTCCTTGTCATAATTCCTTCAACGTCATGGCTCGTCCTTGTCCTCATCCTTGTCCTCGCCGGAGAGAAGACGGAGTTGTTACTGAGCAAGAGACTCCTCCAAGTAGTAGCCTTCCCTTCTTCATACTCTCTGATACGCTGATTCACTAGTTCAGTAGCTTTAATCAAATTAACAGGCTCATGAAAGTCATCAATCTTGATTAACCGGCAAATCAGAATCATTTTTTTAGGAAGCGACTGTCCATAAATAGCTATTTTTCAGTTAAGTCACTGTGCAATTGCCACTCCTCATAAGCTGATGCACCGATCATCTCTCAAAAGCCTCCAAATTCATGTCCTTAACACGACCTAAGGAAGGGCTTCCATGGGTGTCCTATTCTTGCCATAACCATGAATCATGGAATTTCAAGCAAATGCATTCTTCCCGGAAACTAACATTTGCTCATTCCATAGGCGAAACACGAAATCGCAGTGTTCCAAGAGCAATCATCCCTGTACGGCATGTAACTAAGGGATCCAGAGACTCACCCACCGCTCCCATCCTCATGTATCCTTCGATCATCGTTTTCCGAGTGAAGTTATTCCTATGAGTTTCGACCCAAAAAAAAAGTTATTCCTATGAGGCATATCGTCAAACAGTCACCATGCATTATCCGTTTGACCGAACATGGTTTGCGAGCATGACGGTGCAGTTCGAGTCTTCGAGAGACTAATTACCTTCTCTTGAAAAAGCACGGTAGGAACAAAGCATAAGGAGGCCTTCATAACCAGCCGCAAATTAGGACAGACCATGGCAACTTAATTCTCGACGATGAGTGGCAGTGACAGAGGTGAAATCTAGAGCTGGAACAGCCAATACCGAACTGAAGAAGTGTTGGATCTCTCTCTCTCTCTCTCCGGTGTTTCGTCAAACGTGTGGTTGCCCCAATGAGGACATAAGAACAGAGCAACCGCGCGGGACAGAGGTAGACCTTTATGGTCGAAGAAGAGATTCAAACTTCTCAATCAGAACAAACGGCGACGAGGATGCATTGATGAAGAAAACCCAGCAACGGATGGTCGGCATGACGACGAGATCATCGCAACGCCCAGGCGCCAAGTCACACAATAGGATCGGAACACGAGGTTTCTGCCACCGCCATCACTTCGGAACCTCTGGCAAGCTTCTCAGGCTCCTAATCTTGAAACCATTTTGCTTCGTCGATTCCTTGAATCCACTGAATGATGACGACGCTAGGTAACCATGGAAATCCAGCGATGGAATCGCCCGGGATACTCAGATGCGACGCGAAAAGGATCCAAGATGCAACCAAGGATTAGTCACGGGGGCTGTGAAGATAGATCATCCCATAATCTGTTACAGTCAATTTCCAGTAACGGGTTTTTCTTTTTACATGGTAAAAAAGTGGTTCGTATTAGCTAATAAAATTAGGCAAGTGGATAAATGAATTCTAACATGACTAACCCATTGCTAATTGATTGGCCATTGATGTGGCAATTAAGCACCGACCAAAAAAAAAAAAATTGTGGCAATTAAGCAAATCCTCTGTCATATGACAAAGATGACAAATAGGTAAATACATAATTTTCTCACAATTTGCCACCTCAGCATAACAACCTAAAACACACCATCCTCTAAGCATCTCCCATTTCCATTCTTTTTTCTCATCCAAATATGTGAAACTGTCATTTCATTCCTTTTTTTTTTTTTAATTTCAAGTTTCAAAATTGTATCTGATGTTGGAAATGATTCCTCCATCCACCATTTAGTTTCCATCCTCATAAAATTTAAAATCTTGGAATCTTAATCCACAAAGTTCATTTTTTGTCCAAGATTTTCTGGCACTGATACTACAAAGATGATGCTGGATAGTAGGAATTCAGTTCTACTCAATTAGATTTTCTCTCTCTACTTGCTTTTCCAGTTAAACTTGGGGAAATTGCACAAGTTGCATCTGCTTTGCTATGTTTAAGCACATTGGATGAATATTGATTTCATTAGTAAATCTTAAAGAATTTTTTCTTTCCTACATCTTACGGTTCTGCATATGTAGACGTGCCATTTAGTATTCTACTTAAATAGAAGCTGGTTTTCCGTCGGAAAGGTGGATCTTTAGGGATTGTAACGGTGTTTCTCCATTACTTGTAAAGGTTGTAATGGTTGTGGTTTCCCGAATTGTATGAATATTTTAAATAGAAGCTGGACTTCCTTCTTCAAATCTACATGAATGTACCAGTTAATGTGCATCCAGGTCTATTTGTCTTCAGGAAAAAAAAAAAGTCTATTGGTCAAAATTGAGAAATCAATGCCGAGAATTTAAGAACTAACAGTCTTAAATGCTAATATAGAAAGGAGAAGTTGTTTGACAATCACTAAATATCTATAATTTCTTTCTAAACAAAGAATTGCAACCATAATGGGTAGGTCCTAATCATATAGTTGAGAAGATTCTAATAACCATCAATTATATCTTCTACTGAATTAACTAAGTAACCCTTTTCAATGAGTTAATTGAATATTTTAAGACAATTCTAACTAGAGTTATCTAACAAGCTCAGTATCATTAAGTGCCAAATTTTTAGCACTGGGGCTATCACTAGTGACAAGTTTTGAGATAACGTGCTGTTGAATTTATTTTTTAAATCGCTATAAGGGTACGTGGTTTCTTAAGGAAGGTTTTGTGTTGATTGTTTACTAGTTAGGTACTGGGCCGGGCCGTACTGGGCCCAAGCTTAAATGACCCGTCTACCGTCCCTACTTTACTGGTTATGTCCTTTAGTTTAGTCCATTTTAGAAGTCTGGACATGATCTGCCCAAAAATGTCACGGGATACTTACCTTGCCCAACAAACGAAAAGGTACAATCTAATGTCCAAGAACTCTTATGTACTTGTATGTAATCCTTTGTTATCTTAGGTATTGATGCTTGAGCATTTTAAGAAATCCTTTGTTATCTTAGGTATTGATGCTTGAGCATTTTAAGAAAATAGTTTTATAATAGCTCTTACACTAAGTTAAATGGTACAAATAGACTTAATTGCCATAACTCATCCATGAAATATATACTAATTCAGCAAAAACTTGGATACACTACACATGCAAATCTAAATAATCGATTCAATGCTAAAAAATTTTAACCCCCATCCCCTCGACCCGCCCCACGCGAATTCCAAATGGGCACCACATAAACACTTGGTGTTTTGTCAATCTCAACCATCATAAAATAAATTTGAAAAGGCCATGTTGAATTTTGGTCACAATTCAATATAGTTCGTCGTTACGAATGAATTAATTCCACATTTTTTCACAGATTATTATGATAGCAATATACGACTCCAACTTCATATTCTTAGATTGTTGCCGATATAATTATAAAAAGCTGTTTTTCGGAAATTTAGTCCAAGTTTCACTTTCCTCTAGGAGCACACTGTCAAGCATCTTCGCCCCGGTCACTAAACAGTCCATCTTTGTCTTGAACCAATTGAGATGAAGTGAACTGTGCCATGGTTCAGGTTTCCACAACATCCTTTGAACATTACTATTCCGCAGTTCGGTTTGACTGTTTTTTATGATAGAGAATCAATTCCAAAAAGTCTATTGAGAAAATGTAGAATCTCTCAAGTTCGGTGTTTCTCAATGTTCAAAGCAGTTCAACCTAGACTTTAGAACTAGAAATGTGTAATAATGACATTATTTCGCTGTTGAAAGCATGGTGGGAATTCACATAGCCTTATTCCATCGATCATATTCCCCTCATAGTTTTTGAATATAAAAGGGACTGCTTTTTTCGCCTAATATTATTAAATCAAAGTACTTTGAAGATATTATGATGGTGTAGGATTGTACAATAATGTAATAACTAATTAAACTAAGCAAGCAATTCTATTAAATTGTGTACATTCCAAAGGACACTCAATATGTGCATGAAGTCAATTGAGCATCAGCATGGTGCCAATGTTTTATTAAATGAGATTAGGCTAGAATGATTTGGAGTTGCAAAATTACCGCACCACATCATTCAATTTCACTCCCCTGCAAGGGCATTTTAGTATATTAAGAAAATAGCTATATGGACTAGTCACATGATGATATGAGAAAAGGTAATTGAGATATGAGGAACGGAAAAGTGTGTAATAATTAATAGAAAGGAGAAGGGAGTAAAGAAAGTTCCGCTCATGGATCAAGTTACGCCCAGTTGTGAATAAGATCACACGCATGCTGACAACGGACTATGGCACGTCTCGATAATGCATTAGGCCCCTCCTGGTCACGAATCACAAGCTCTGTCTAGTTGTGGCTTGATTCATTCTTTCCCTTTTTCAATTGCGTGAAACTTATCCCTTTTCTTTGTTAATCTCAACATCCCCACCTTCCACGAATGTATTGACTCGAACTTTTGCTTAAGGTGATCCAAGGAGTCATGCCATTACGGTTGGAAGGAGGGAGGGGCCAAGCTTCAAAAGGGCTTTTAGACTTGACCTTCAAAATCGAAATGGGCCAAGGCTTTGCATGTATGCTAGGAGGGTCTTATTGAGAACCGCATTAATACATACCTTGAGGACTTGAAATATTTGCATGAAATTTTTCAGTCAGGTCGAATATTGATCTAATCAATAAAATTCCGTGATTTTATTTAAAAAAAAATCTACAATTCCTAAATATGGAAGAATGCTATTAAAGAATGAGAACATGAGAATAACATTTCTTTTTTGTTAGAAATTAGTCGTAAACTTTTCAAATAGTCATAAATAAATAAATATATATGTGTGTGTGTGTGTGTGTGTGTGTGTGTATTTTGGGGACATTCTAACTAACCATTGTGGTCGAGGCTTATTCTCAACTAATGGTCAACGTTAATTGGAAATAAAGGTTTGAGTTAGTCCGAGTCTCATATGTTAGTTTGTAGAAGATTATCATAAATTGCTCTGTATATGTATGTAAATGTATCACATGACAATTTTATATTTTACTTAGTGATTTTTTTATTTCTAATTTGGAATTTTATGTTATCCTGAAATTTAAAGTCAATCAAGGGGGAAGTTTCCAATTGATTATTGCCTTATAGGAAGAAAATGGAACATTTTCTAATTAGGACATTAGTTAAATCTCTGTATGATAAAAAGGAACACTTACCGACTGTGGAATCAAAAGGTACGGCCTGCAAAAAAGCATTCGAGTGAATAGAAAGATATGGACTTGATAAATACTTCTTCCTTACACAACTCAATGCATAAAGGTAAAACATTTAGACCTCTTAGTCTATACTTTAGTTTTTTTATGGTATTTTTATTAAAGTTATTATTTTCAAAATAGCAGCCATGCATTATTGCAAAAGTCCAAGGATTGAATCATTCATGCAAAAATAGGGCCCACATGTACTCTTTTGTCGGATAAAGCTCTGTCATCGGAAAAAAAGCTAATGCACGGCCAAAAAATGCAATAATTGAGTAGACATTCGACGATGGAGTGTCCCATCCATCACCTTCAACTTTTAATAAAGACACTTTATAAAAAAGCTAAAAAGTTGAAAGCGTTCATAATTCCTAAATATCTTAGCATAAGTAGCATTGCACACAAAATATTTTCGCTACAATGCGGAAATAAACCAATAGATTAATGATAAGCCAAGTTGGTAATTGTTGGGAAAAAATGGGGTTTGTAGGCAATTTTCATTTTCGCAATTGAAATCGCTTCTGTTTTGTTTTATCCCTCTTTTGTGGTGAGTTTGTTTTGGCATACTTATGTAATAGTCTTGTTTCATATAGGTCATGTCGCTTATTGGCAGGGGTGTTGGGGCTTGCTTCTATTCACTACTGTAATACCATCAACCCTTTTGTTTAAGTCGAACGTTTGATCTAAAGATTTGGTGATTTGGGGCTTCAGCTGTTCGACCCACCACCGATGCCATTTATCTAAGAACAACCAATGTTGTTTCATATAATTTTAGTCCATGTCATACCATCGCCATTATATGTAAGATATGATTGAATTGTCACGCGAGACAAATTAAACAAAACGTAATTGAGAGGACTTGATTACACTTTTCCTCAATTGTTAGAACAAAATTTATTCAATTAAAAAGGTTAGGGCTTCATTACATTCTATATATTAGGTTTTAGACTAATTGTGCAATTTTCCAGTAATAGTTAAACTCCAGCAGCCTGTACTTGGATGAAAATAGAAGATTCTTGTGTATGTCTACCCATTAATCACAACAAAATCTTAAATCTCGTATATTTCTTAATTACATGGGTCAAATGATAATTTGTGCTTGTCAATTTTGATCCTCTGATTTTATGTCCCCCTTTCAATGTGAAACTCTATTTCCACATGTTAAAAACTCCACTCTATTATAATAATTAGATAGATTGGTATTAGGGAAATATTTAAGTTAAACATGCATCATTTGGGTCTCAAGTGAAAATGATATAATATAAAGAGTGAGATCATTTGGGCTCATGGGGACTGGATTCATGCAATTGAAAAACCGTTTTGTTTCTTCAAAATTTGGTTCTGAAAGGCAACAAGGAACATCATTCACTCATGCGTGATGGAGTTTCCTAAGCCATGGTTATGGTCGAGGTGAAGCTGATCTTTTCTATTCTTCTTACTTTTACAACCATATGGGTCAAAATAACTCATCATTGTCGAGTACTCCTACTTTTTGAATTGTAATGTATTCTCAGTCTAGAGTTTAGAGTACATTTGTGTCCGGCCAAGCACCAATCAAGGTAAAAGTTTATAATTTTTTACACACATATCATTTGAATATTATCAAGAAAGAGTTACATTACAACTAAGAGAAATAATTTATAAAAGTGGCTATAGCTAAATTTATCAAGCATTTCCAAATGCACTATTCGTAGAAGGATTCAATTAGCCTCAGAGTGTCCAATTTTTTAAGTGGTGATGTAGCAATATTTTTTGAGAGATTCATGGAAACATCCCAAGCTTAATTCATCGGTGACATGTCTCAAAATTTGATATCTTGCCTCATATTTTAGTTTTTTTTACCTCGAGTTTTCACTTTGTTCACTTTACTTGAGATTACATTATCTACCCCATGTATGATCTAAGAGCACAAATTTTGATAGGTTAAGAATGATTATTTACAAATTATGCAATTTATTGTACTCATGAAACTAGTAAATACTGTCAAGTGCCGTGAGCATACATACATCTTATGTCATCTTTCATTCCGTATGTCTATAGTATGATATTTTATTCATATTCATATATTGCTCGTTGAAATATGTATGCAGGCAGACAATTCTCTTTGAATTGTTCAAGGTATGTAATATGTATTGGGTAAAATAATAATTTTGCACCTCCTATTAATTCCGACAGATCGTGGAGGGCGAAGTCAAGGATCCAATCACCGACCAAAAAAAAAGTCAAGGATTCCATCACATCTTGTCAAAAAAATAGAGGGCTAAAATGCATTTGGCTTGTTCTCTGCCATGGGTAACGTTCTCTCCTCATGAAAGGGTCAATAATAAAAGAGCGACTAAAACAGGTCGAGGAGTTACAATAATTTGAATAGACATTCGACAGTGGGGAGTCCCATCTATCTACCTCTCGTGACTACCTTTAATAAAGGTACTTTTTGAAAAAGCTAAAGAGACCAAATGATGGAAGTACTCGTGGACAATCAATGTTTTGTCCATTAGCTATGGAGGAAAGGATGGAGGCCAGAAATTCTCGATGGCCACTATTTAAGCAAAGGAACAATAATGCAGAAAGTCACTCACTTCTACACTAAGAAATCAATTTGGTGTTTAGTTTAGTCCTAAACTAAGGTTAAGACGCCGAGCTCCATTAATATTTGGATAGCTTTTGGAAATATTTAGAATGTTTCCTCCGAAGATTAAATGACCAGAGATGATCTTGACAAAATCTAGAAGCTACTGAAAATGAGATGACTAAAGATGGCTGCATAAAGGAACCAAAAAGGCTAGATTTAATTTGATTCATTTTCTCTTGATGGCTTAGGAAACATCCTAAATATGTCTAACAGTTTGCATCAATCTCCTCTTACTCTCTTGTGGTTTGTGTCTTTATTAAAGTTCTAAATTGTAAGATCTCTGCTATTGAATCTCACCCGTTGATAATCAAAATTTCAAAAAAAAGTTGCTATGTTTCATAACCAAAATTTAAACATCGTCATGTCAAGGACCAAAATCAAACGAAAATGTAATGCTCGGTTATAAAGACTCATCACATATTTCTCTTTATCACCCTCGAATAAAAATAACAAAGACATTATTGTAGCCCATTTATTTAAATAAATCTGGAGTTTATCCCTTCAGTAAAGAGTCTTGCTGTTTTGAAAAGAAATCATAATGCTGTCCTACCATTAATTTTCACCAAAGAGGAAAAATGTAAAGATGACTTCAAGTCACTGCTAATTAAAGTGGCATGTGGCACCATGGACCATGTTGTACTACTTATCAACGCGTCTAGCTTCACCTAACTTTGACTCTAAAAAAATGATATGAGACATTAAAGTTGTTGACGAAAATAAAATTGCACTTTTTATCTTGCAAAAAATCATGAATTGAAGTGGTCGACCCTAGTATAGCTTAGAATTGCATTGGCTAGTTCTAGGGTTGACTTGAGAATTGGCCTATATCTTTTTTTTTTCCGTTTCATTTCTTATTTAATTGCTTTATCATATTCATTAATTAGATATAAGAGTGTAAGTTAGCCCAGGTCCACTATGTTAATTGGTAGAACATTATCAAAAATTATTCACACACACACATCATATACATATGGCCATTTTACATTTTATTGAGTGTTTTCTTAATTTTTAATTTATAATTTGATGGTATCCTAAAATTTAAAGTCAGTAGAGATAGAATTTTTCAATTGATTGTGGCATTAGAAAAAGAATACCAACCAATGTATAATTTATGACATTTAATGAAGTTTTCAAACGGTAAATAGGTAATTTACTGGCAAACTTAAGTAGGGAATGATTCGACAAATAATGTTCAGAGCTCTTAGCCTGTACTTTCGCTTTCCATCACATCCTCAAGAAAGTTATTATTTCCCAAAAAGCAGCCATGAATTATTATTACCAAAATCCCAAATTAAACCATTCATGCAAAAAATGGGGTCCACATGTATTCTCGTCTGAAAGAGTTCTTTCATTGGAAAAAGGCAAGGCACGCCACTCAGGCCACAAGATGCAATAATTTGACAAGACATCATTTAATTGGGTGTCCTCGCTCTCTCTATCTATAATTTTTTTTTTTTTTTTGTGAAGGTAATAATAGTATTAAGGGAAACGTACAAAAGATCGGGTCCAAAACCTACACTCTTGCAGAGAAGCAAAAGTGGTGGGGATCCGATGTAAAACCTCAAGGCACACAAGCCCACCAAGAAGAACCCACACAACAAATCGAACGACCCGCCCTCAGGCAGGACCACCGACCCTCACACCCTCTAACAAGGAAAAGAGCGGAGATGTAACCAGCTCCAGACACAACCTAAGGAGGATCCGGAGAGCTCGAGAAGATCACGGGGTCAAAGCCCCACCCTCTTTGAAGCCTTTTGTTCCTCGGGGAAGGGGCAACATCCTTGAAGGTAAGGGCTTTGTCCCTAACCACCATCACCAAATGGTTTTTTAGAGCGGCCACCGCGCACGATTCACCCCTGAAGATGATTGCATTCCTTTTCTTCCATATGAGGTGGCACAAAGCACCAAAGGAGAACCGTGCAATCCTGTGATAGAAGTCATCTCCAGAGAGGAACTTCATGGCCCAGGGAAGCACTTCATTCCAGCACCTGTTCCTCCAGGGGAGATTACACCTGGCGGCCCAAAAGAAGGCCAGTGAAGCCGAGGTGCGACACGCAAAGAAAAGGTGGTCTATAGAATCTGGGACCTCGCTACAAAAAATACACACACTAAACTCAATACGTCCATGGGATAGAAGCATGTCCTGTGTGGGAAGCCGATTCCTGACTATGAGCCATAAGATGAACTGGAAATGAGGGGCTACAGCATTGTCCCAAATGAGAGAAGCCCAACTGACTCGAGGTTTCTTCGATCTGATAGAATCCCATGCAGATGCAACCAAAAAAGAACCTGACGGATGACCGCACCATATAAATCTGTCGCTTCCAGCAGTCAAAGACGGAATAGCAAGGCCTCATCTCGACAACAACTCCCTGAATATGAGACCCATTGGGGTAAAGAGATCAGCTACCACCGCATGATCGGGAATGAGGAGCCTTCCCCTGAAGGAAGGAGGCACGAACCCATCCAAAGGGCCACAAGACAACCAGTAGTCATGCCATAAAGAAACAGCCAAGCCATTTCCAATGTTCCACTGAAAAGAAGTCCGGAAATACCTTCTAAGTTGGAGAATTTTCTTCCACGACCAAGAACAAGTCTTCGGTTGGGAAGCGATCCAGAAATTCCTCTTGGCTAAAAAGATAGAGTGGATCCACCGACACCACAGCGATTCCCTATCAGAAAAGAGAATCCATATAAACTTTACCATCGAAGCCTTGTTGCAGTCTCTCAGGTTCCGAATGCCAAGACCTCCTTCCGCTTTAGGGTGACACACATCCTCCCACGCGACCTTAGCTCCCCCTCAGCCCAGGGCCGTGCCTTTCCACAGAAATTGTCTCATAATTCGTTCAATGTTTGAAAGAACCGAGGCAGGGAGAGTTAAGACACTCGTCCAGAAAGATTGGATCGAATGAAGAACAGACCGAATAAGCTGCAACCTCCCTGCAAATGACAAAAATCGATACGCCCAAGATTGAATCCTAGCCGTAATGCGATCCGTCAACGCAATGCAGTCCGCTCTATTCAGTCTGGAAGAGATAATTGGAACCCCCAGATACCGAACAGGAAGCTTCCCCTCCTGAAATCCAAACGCCGAAAGGACTCTGTTCCGAATGCAGGCGTCGCCTCCAGAGATGAAAGTCTGACTCTTATTGTTGTTGGGGACGAGACCGCTCCAGGAAGAGAAGGTGTCAAGTCCTCTCTTAAGCATAGAGACCGAAGGCCAGTCCGCCTGACAGAAGAGGAATACGTCGTCGGCGAAGAACAAGTGAGAGAGCTGGACGAGCTTGCATCTCTAATAATACTTGAATTGCCGATTAGCCGTGCAAGACGCCAAGATGCCCGAGAACACTTCCATTACTAATGTGAACAGGTAAGGGGACATAGGATCCCCTTGCCTGAGGCCTCGCCCTCCCGGAAAGAACCCGTGAAGATCACCGTTAATGGATATGGAGGATCTTGGTGTCCGAACACATGTCATGACTAGCTCAACAAAACCAACAGGGAATTGAAAGGCCACAAGGACAGATTCTAAAAAATCCCAATCAATAGAGTCATAGGCCTTATGAAAATCAACTTTCACTGCACACTTGGGTAGATGTGGTTGAAGGTGGAACCCTGCAAATAATTCTTGGGCAAGGAGGATATTATCTCTAATCCTCCTACCTTTAACGAACGCATTTTGAGATTGACTAATAAGATCATTAAGAACCAACGCTATCCGGTTAGCCAAGATTTTCGTAATCACTTTATAAATAGTGTTACAACATGCAATCGGTCTGTAGTCAGAGACATCGCTAGCATTTGGGACTTTAGGGACTAGAGCAATAATTGTAGCGTTTACCTCTTTTAAGAGCAGACCGGATTGGAAGAAATCATGGACAGCCAGCAACACCAAAGGTCCAACAATCTCCCAATTGGATTTGAAGAATTCCACTGAAAAACCATCCGGTCCCGGGGCTTTACCTTTGGCAAGGGAGAATAAGGTGGATTTGATTACCTCATCCGAAATCGGCTCGCTCAGGATACGAATCTGGTCAAGGTCCAGTGGACGGCGGATGACACGCTTGACCTCCTCAATAGATGGCTTGAATAAGGTCTCATGAGGGGATAGTAGAGAAGAGAAGAACCTGACGAACACTTGAGGTACCACCGCTGGATCAGTTATTATCGTCCCCGAGGGGTCTCTGACAGAGAGAATCCTATTGGCGAGCTGTCTCCTTTTCACCGAGTGATGGAAGAACTTAGAATTCGTATCCCCTTCTTTTAGCCATCTGATTCTCGATTTCTGTCTATAAAAGGATTCTTCATGGTCTCTTAATTCAACAAAAGCCCGGCGACAACTCCTCTCCCTAGAGGTAAGATCCAAGTTTGCTGGGTTATCCTGAAGATCAGATTGAATGGCACTTAAGGCCTGCCTTGCCTCCGCCGTTTTTAGAGAGATCTCCGAAAAGGCTTCCTGGTTTAAGAGCTTTAGGCAAGCCTTCAACATCTTGAGCTTAGAGACTAACTTATACATGGGCACACCAGTTACCGAAGTACTCCAGACATCCTGTACTAAGGATTTGAAATCCGGGTGCTTCTCCCAAAATTCAAAGAATTTGAATGGCTTACTCTTACGGGGAGGATGAAGAACTCTAACCACCATTGGCGTGTGATCAGAGATTCCCGGGCTGAGGAACGCCGCCTCAGAGAAGGAAAAATCATCATTCCACTTATTATTGACGAGAACTCGGTCTATCTTCCTCATCTTTCTAGCAGCACCAGCCGATGTAGTCTAGGTATACCGAAGGCCAACAAATCTTAGGTCCGTCAGCTCCGTCTGCACCAAACATTGAGCGAATTCGTTGAAGTAAGGGATCCATGCGATAGTACTTCCAACCCGGTCCGACGGATCTTTGATTGCATTGAAATCGCCGGCAACGACCCACGGAACATCTCGAAAGATCTCATTGTAGTGCTGGAGATCATTCCACAGAGGCCGACGACGGACAAAGGAATGCTCCCCATACACAGTAGAAATATAACAGCTTACGCCTGAAGGTATCCACTTAAGAGAGCCATGCACAACTTAGTCACTGACCGAAATGGGACTAAACTCAACAAAATCCGGGTTCCACCCAACCCAAATTCTCCCACGAGGAGCACAGTCATAATTAGCAAGCCAACTCCAACCCTTAATGAGGGTGGAGGAAATAGAATCAAAACGCTCCTCCGGGACTTTGGTCTCAACCAAACCAATGAAGCACAGTTTATTAACAGCAGCGAAGCGCCTAATCTCGGCATGTCTAATAGGATCGCAGATGCCTCTAATATTCCAGAACCCAAAAAACATCAAAAAACTTGAGAACGAGCATACTTACCTCCTCTTGGAGGTCTTGGAGCCCGCCGCAAGGCCCTTCGGAACCACAGGATGGGGGGAATCATCCAATAGCTTAAGGAGCTGATCTTGGATATTAGTAGCCAAATTTATGGACGGTATTTCCCTTACAGGTTTGCCGACGGCTTGAGAATCATCATCACTCGATCCTTCATGGAGGGTGGAGTTACAGATCTCGTCTAAGCTGTCCTCCTCAGCCATCGCAGAGTCTAGATTAGGAGGGTCTTCTTCCGCGAGGGAGAAAAGGCTAGGCGAAGCCTTATCCACAGCCATCTGCCTGTCCCGAGCTAATGCAGCCGCTTCCCTCGCCGCTTGCTTCTTCTTTTTCTTTTTATTCTTCCGTTTTACCTGATTCCACCCCAACTGAGAGTCATTTGCAGGTTCAGACGGAACAGGGACGCAAGGATACATATCAGGAGTGTCAGATGGTCTTGGAGGGACCACCTGGGGAGCACTCGCTTCTCCCACAAACAGGGTTCTGTTCGTGTTACCACCAGCAGAGGGCCCTGCAGAAGCCAATCCAGGTTGATGGCTGGAGGGGTTATCAACATCTTTCCCAGCTGGAGTAGGCACAGCTACCTCTTTACCTTTGGCTGAAATGGAAGCAGCTTCAGGATTCAACTAGCCAGTGGCCTTAGCATGAGCAGACGCCTCTGCAGAAAAACCAGCACGAGTTTCTTTGCAACTATGGCCAAACATGCTGCATTTGAGACAAGCAACTGGCTTCCATTTGAACTCCACTTCCACCACATCCGTTTTCCCGTCCGTGATCAAGTCAATGGTCTCGCATGAAGTTTGCTGCACTGTGATTTCCACACATACCCGAGCAAATGACAGCATGGACATTTGCTCCGTTCTCTTGTCCACATAGAGTGGCCTTCCAATAGCACTAGCAACCTTGCCAATTGACTGAGCAAACCAATAAGCAAAGGGGAGATTTCTCAACCGTACCCATATTGGCACGGTCATGTGAATGTCTTTTTTAAGCTCAACACCCGGTTGCCATTACTGCAATATGAAAGGAATTCTTGCCACCGTGATAGGGCCGCCTTCCAGGATTCTTCTCCTGAATTCCTTATCAGTAATACGCAGAAGATACACTCCTCTCCCATTTGAAAGGACTTCCAGTAACATTGTACCCCAAGCCCTTCTCAGGGCTTCTTCGACTACTTTGAACGGTAACTTCCTACCGATAAAATAACCAACCAAGCAGTCATACAGTTTGGGATCAGCTGCCTGCAAATCAGACTCATCCATATGTATCACAGTCTTGTTATTCACAATCTGCGGAGCAGTATAATCCAGGTCGTAACCTTTATTTGCTGCACTAGCAACCGCAGCCCATGAACGGGCTTCCGGCTTCCTCGAGACACCCCTTGATTTAGGTCTCTTGGACTTTGATCTCTCTCTGTTATTCGGGCGGCCTCTACCAAACGCAACAGGGGATCTGGATTTCGAACGGCCATCAAAGGAAGAGGGGATATTTCGGTTACCAGCAGTCACCGAAGGGGCAACCAACGAGGGTCGCACAATCCTAGGGGAGGAGGGAGACCGAATACAAACCCCCTTATCATGTACACAGTTCTGAACCGAGTCGTTCTCCATTGCAGCCGAAGTTCACACACCAGAACCGAAAAACCCTAATCCATCGATCTCAAAAGAAATCATCGGAAGGAGACGTACCAGGCGGATCTTCAAAGGGGTTTAGAGAGCAAGGAGAGGCGCCTCTTGTCGCCGAAATTCGGTCCAAACGGACGGCCAAAACGGCCGGAATCAGCAACTGCAGAATCGCTCGAAACAGTGCAGAGTCGGGAGCCTTGAGAGCAACCGATGAACAGTACGAAACCCTGATACGCAAAGTTATTGATTCTCTCTCTATCTATAATTGCCCTTTAGCATGCGGAGCATCACGCCCAAGATATTTTTGCTACAATGTGGAAATAAACCAATGATTGATGATAAAACAAGTTTCATTTTTGCTGTTGAAATGAAATTTGCTTCTGTTTTGTTGTGTGCCTCTTTCGTGGTGAGTTCGTTTTTGTTTGCTTCTGTGGTAGTTTTTTGTTCTAAAAGGGTCGTGTTGCTTGCTGGTTTGGGTGTTGCGGCTTTGCTTCTATTCGCTACTTTTTGGCGGATTCAGTTCAGTCATGGGTTCTTAATTTTGGACCTCGAGACTCTGCGTACCGTCGCACCCTTTTGTTTAAGTGGAACATTAGAACTAAAGATTTGGTGATTTAGGGCTTTAGCTTAGCTGCTTGACCAAGCAAAGTCGCCATTTATATCAACAAAAACAGCATTGTTCCTCAGTCCACGTCACATCTTCATCTTTGTTGTTACATGTAGGATGATTATTTATTATTGGATTGACGCGCTAGATAAATTAAGTGAAACTTGTTCAGAAAGACTTTATTACAACCACCCGCTGGGGTGGGCTCTGTTGGCGTGGAACTCTCTCTCCTGCTAAAGAGGTTGAGGTTCGACTCCCCTGCGAAGCAAGGGAGGCTGGCAGAGGCATTTAGGTGACTTATCCGGTGGCGCGTGTGTGGTGGCTAGCACGTGTCACCCAAGGCGTTTATGGCATACTACGTTTAAGGCAGTTCTCTCTTGTCACCAAAAAAAAAAAAAAAAAAAAAGCTTTATTACAATTTTCCTTGAAGGATTAAGACTAAATTGATTCAATTAAAAAATTGAATGCTCCATTACATTATGTATACTAAGTTTTAGACTGATTGTGCAATTTTTCCAGCAATAGTAAAACTCCAGCAGCCTGTACTTTGATGAAAATAGAACATTCTTGTGTATGTCTCCCCATTAATCATGACAGATTCGTACATTTCTTGATTACACGAGTAAAATGATGATTTGCGCTTGTCAATTTTGATCATCTAATTTTTATGTCCTCCCCTTATCGCAAAAATTTATTTCCACACGTTAAAAACTCCACACTATTAAAATAATTAGATAGAGCGGTATAAGGGTAATATTTAAGTTCAACATGCATCATTTGGGTCTCAAGTGAAAAGGACATAATACAAAGAGCGAGATCATTTCAGTTCATGAGGATTGGGTTCATGCAATTACAAAACCTTTTTGTTTCTTCAAAATTTGGTTCAGAAAATCAACAAGGAACTTCATTCGCTCAAGCTGATGGAGTTTCTTAAGCCATAATTATGGTCAAAGGTGAAGCTCATCTTTTCTATTCTTCTTATTTTTACAACCGTTTGAGTCGAAATAACTCATCTTTTTCAAGTACTCCTATTTTTTAAATTGTAATGTCTTCTTAGCCTCGAGTTTAGGGTACACTTGTGTCTAGCCAAGCACCAATCAAAGTAAAAGTTTATAATTTAATACGCACATATCATTTGAATATTATCTAGCAAGAGATACATAACAACTAAAAGAATTGATTTATAAAAGTGATGTGAATAAGCAGACAATTGCATCATTTAGTCAATCATCTCCAAATGCATTATTCTTAGTAGGATTCACTTAGCCAGCATATTTGAATCAGAGCATTTATTTTTCAAAGTGGTGATGTAGCCATCTTCTTTTAGAGATTCATGGATAGATCCCAAGCTCAACATGCCAAATTTGAAAGCTTGCCTCGTATTATAATTTGCTTTTAGCGTGAGTTTTCACTTTGTTTGCTTTTATCCATTTTACACGTGGCTAAGACTTGAGATTACGTTATGTACCTTGTGTATGGTCTAAGAGCACAAATTTTAATAGGTTAAGATTAATTACTTACATATTATGTACCCTATTGTATAGTTCGGGGTGTTGATTGTAACTTTCGAAACTAACAAATATTGCCAAGTGCCGTGAATAATTACGCAAGCAAATAATTCCCTTTGGATTATTCATGGAATATATCGAGGGAAATAACTATTTCGCAACTTTTATTTATTTAGAAAAGTCGTGGAGGGCCAAGTTAAGGATTCATAGCATCTTGTTTAAAAAAAAAAAAAAAAGATGACTAAATTGCTTGTTCCTTCTTCTCTCCCATGCTCGACGTCGTCAACTCATATAAGGGTCAATAACAAGGGAGAGACTAAAACAGGTCCAGAAGATGCAATAATTTGAATACATATTTGCTATCGGGGTGTCCCACTAATATTTCTCTCGAGTTCCACTTTTAATAAAGATGCTTTTTGAAAAAGCTAAAAAAAGACAAAAGGATGCAAGTACCCGTGGACAATCAATGTTTGTCCTTTAGCGGTGGAGGAAAAGGATGGAGACCAGAAATTGTCGGTGGTCACTGTTCAAGCAAAGGAATAATAATGCAGAGAACCATCCCTGCACTAGAGAAACCGACTGGTGTTTAGTTTAGGCCTAAACTAAGTTTAAGACGTCGAGCTCCATTTTCTGTATTAGAGATATTTATATATTTTCTAGAGATATTTAGAATATTTTTCTGAAAATAAAATGATTAAAGATAGTATTGACAAAATCGAGAAGTTATTGAAAATGAGATAACTGAATATGGCGGCATAAAGGAATAAAATGTTAGGTCAAATTTGATTCATTTTCTCTTGATTGGTTAAAAAAAATCCTAAATATCTCTAATGGTATGTAAACCAATCTCTCTTTCTTTCTCAGGGTCTGTGTCTTTGTTAAAGTTCTAAATCATTGGATCTCTACTATTGAATCTTATAATATTTCACAAAAAAGTTGCTATGTTTCTTTCACCAAAATTTAAAGATTGTCATGTCAGGAACCAAAATTGAGCGTAAATGTAATGCTCAATTATAAAGACTCATCACATATTTCTCTTTAGCATCCTCGAATTAAAACAAAGAGACATTATTATAGCACATTTATTTAAATAAATTTGGAGTTTGACCCCTCACTAATAAGTCTTGCCGTTTTGAAAAGAAATCATGATACTGTCCTGCCATTAATATTACCCGGAGAGGAATTCTTTTCATAAAACTGTCCTGCCATTAATATTCCCCGGAGAGGAATTGTGTGAAAATAACTTCAACTCGCCGCTAATGCAACTGGCATTTGACACCACGGACTATGTTGTACTAGTTATTTGTGGGTCCATCTTCACTTTCCTCGTACAAAAATTTGGCTCGAAAAAAATGATACGAGAGATTAAAGCTGTGGGTGAACTTAAAATTGAATTTTTTATCTTGCAAGAATGGTAGCTGTAAAAAAAATACCATATTATATTTCACTTACATTTTTGTCCACATCTTATTAGGGGGTGATGTTTCACAATAGATATGTTTCAAAACAACTTGGGACTTACTCTGTCGTTATCTTCTCAGTCATTTTTTTTCTCATTGATCTATATTCATTTTGATGACCTTGTTCAAAATTATTGTCATGAATTAGGAATATGTAAGAGGGATTCCGAAAAGACACCATACAACATTCCATCATCTTTTTTTTTTTTTGACTTCCATAGTTAACTTGCTCTACTTGTTTAAACTTTTTGAGTACCACTTTCTGCGTTTTGCTTTTGCTCAAAAAATTGAAAATGATAATAATTAGGTTTTATAAATTATGAAAAACAAATAACTCTATTTGTCAATAATTGTATAGTTTTGAAGGCTTTGAAAATCAATTTGTGATAACTACAGTATTTGGATAATAGATGTTAGAGATAAAAAAAACTCCAAACAGACCCAAGCATTTGTGATAATTAGAATTAGAATGAGAGGCCACGAAGCAACGTCAGTTGTTGCTCACAATCGTTCCCATATTTATTTTGTCATGTATGGAGTAGCAGTATCCAAGAAGCAAGAACAGAAAAAGTTTAATTTTCTTAGGAGTTTTTGATCCCGCAATTTTTACTTGAAGTTACATCTAATGTAACAATTAAAATTGACATTCTAATACAACAAATTGCTTAATTATAATGTTAATATTATATTTTAAATATGAGTTCATTGATCTGCGCATGGACCGGGTTGAAGATTAGTGCCTAATTAGCGTTTGTCCATTAATGGTGGTAGAAAGGATGACAGGATGGATAGGGACTAGTACATTGGTGGTGAAAACGGACGAAAGGACCATTTGCATTGGCAAATGATGAAAGGATGGATGCCTACCCAATGTCTGTCCACTAGGGCGGAGGAAAGGATGAGAGCTCCACAGCATGTACCATTCTCCTCTTTCTTCGTCGTGGTTTGAAACTTTGTTAATGTTTTAAATTGATGGATGTAGAGTACTAAATCCCAGCCGTTACTAAAATGTTCCAGCAAAAATTTGTTATGTTTCTATCACAAAAATCTGAAGATTCTCGACATGTCAAGAACCAAAATCTGACTTACTGGGAAAAAAAAAAGTAATGTTTAGGCATTAAGACCCGTCCATGCATTTCTTTCCATCACTCTTTTTAAAATGACACACATCATTGGAGCTTCATTTCCAATATATCTGGAGCTAGACCCCTCAGTAAAAGGGCTTCATGTTCATAAGAAAAATCATCGTACTGTGCCGCCCGCCATTATTATACACTGCAAGTGCAGAGCAAGAGTGTAAAAAAGGACTTCACGTGACGGATAAGACAATTGACATCTGAGACAAAAGGCCATGTTGCACTACTCATCAGTGCGTCCATCTTCACTTACCATTACCAAAAACACTATATGATAAAATGATACAAGTAAAGGAGCAATTACCCCGGTAGTGGGGGAAGGGGAGAGAGATTAAAGCTGTCGGCATAAATGAGATATATTGCGCGAAAAAGGTAACCGTCAAAGAAAATTGCCACATTCATTTTACTTATATTTCCATCCACATCTTCTTATTAGGGATGATGTTTTAGGATAAATATGTTTCGTACCGCAGAACTTACCCTACCAAAGCCATTATCCTTGACTTGAAATCAGGATATGAACTCGTTAACCCTAGAAGCAATCTAGAACCGCATCAGCAAGTCCCAAGGTCGACCCATAAGCTGGCCTACCTTTTTTTTTTATATTTCATTTTTTTATTAAATCGCTCTTTCAAATTCAATATTTTTGCGAAAGTTCTCAATTGGAACACCATAAAAGACTTATTATTGAATATCAACAATATGAGTTTAAAAAAATAATAGATAATGCAAAATACACATTATTTACAATAAAAATAATATGCTTGCTTAACCAAAAAAATTAGTTTAGTTGATTGGGATGCTAGGAATTTTTAGATTATGAACGAGAGATCACTCTGAATCTTATAAAGCACATAAAAACTGTTTTGATTTAGAGCCAACTTTGCTAGCCAAAAGCCCCATCTCAACCAGTTTGTGTGTTTGTGGGATATTTCATGAGTTACTAGGTTGACGACTTGCCATGCTTTTATCATTGGATTATAAAAAAATAGGCTTACTTTACGTGGTGAATTTTTTATATGCATTATTCCTTATAAACTAATTAGTTATTATGCATGAGCTCTTTATCAACTTAATTACAAATAGAAAGTACCTCATGACTTTAATTAGTTAATAACATTTTTTGGTTAGAAATTTATGACATACGCAGCTAGGAGTAATTTCACATTCTAATCTAACAAACGTGGCTGGCAAAATGTTTTTTAAACAACTTGGTTTTCCCTAGGAACTGAGTTTTTTTTTCTTCTATTTTTGCTTATCGGGATATCTTGAGGGGTTTTTCTGTCAACAAATTTGTGAAAGTTTGAAAGATAATACTTATTTCAACTAGTGGTTAAAACATTACTTATATAAACGGATCTTAGCTAGCCCAAATCTATTATGTCAATAAATAGAAAATTATAAAAAATTATTGTTCAATATATAAAACAGCAACGTAGCTATATTATATTTCGAAACTATTTCAATCCGTATATCACTTCGACCTTTAAACTTTCAATTTTTTTTTTCCTATAGCTTAATCCTAATGTTACTTTTATATTTGTAACATGATTTCATTGACCTGCACAGTAAGTGGTTTTAGCACCTATACCTAATCAATGTTTGTCAATTGACAGTTGAGGGAAGCATGAAAGGATGGATTAGGACTAGTAGTACATTGGCGGTGGGAAAGTATGGACACCCCCATCAATGTCTTGGAGGAAAATTTGGAGACATGGACATTGGTGGGGGTGACTAGTCCGGTAAAGGAACAATAATGCAGAGAATCATCTATTTCTATAACCAAGTAATTAACTGGTGTTTATTTAAGACCTCAACTAAGGTTAAGGTAGCATCTATATCTTGCATTATCAAATTACCAATAATATGACAATTTTATGTTAACATTGTCATTTTCTTCTCAAATGATATAGAATGCAAAAGAAATGTACCTACTTTAAGGGCGTGCATGGAAACATTCCAAAAAAAGGTTTAAACACTTACAGACGGATTTTGTTAAACAAAAAAGAACATAAATGCGTTTGGTTGCGTTTATTCTTTTTTTTTTTTTTTTTTGTTCCCAAAATTGGAGCAAAAAAAAAAAACACAAAATAGTTGTTTCTGGAGAAAAGAAACACTTCTTCAAAAAACGCTTCTCTTCTCTTTTCTTTTTTTCTTCTTTTTTCTTTGGCCGGTCGCCGCCTCGACCATGGCCAGCGACCGGCCATCGAGGGCCGGCGATGCCCTCGAGGGTTGGCAACCTCGCCGGAGCGTCGCCGGCATGGGCAAGGCCAAGCCTTGCCTTGGCTAGGCGAGCTCGGGCTCGCCGGATCTGGGCGAGTTCGAGCTCGAGCTCGCCCAGCCATGGCGAGGCTCGGCCTTGCCCGCGCCGGCGAGGCTCGCCGTGGCTCGGGTGTGGTCACCGCCGGCCGTCGGCCGATCGCTAGAGGCCTAGACTAAAAAAAAAAAAAATATAAAAGAAAGGAAAAATTGAAAAATAAAATAAAATTTTTTAAAAAATTAAAAGAAATAAAAAAAGAATAAAATTTACCAAATGTGTTTCTATTCATTTTTTATTCCCTAACAAACATTACCAAACGCTATTTTTGTTCAAAAATCGTTCTAAATAAATACTTTTTTTGTTTTTACTTAACAAAAAGAACAGAAACGTTACCATTCGCATCCTAAGAGAACGATAACTTTACATGGTAATTTGTTTATGCACTTATTCCTCATTGCATTACCGCAAATTCCTTGGTATCATCTAAAAAAAAACCATCAATTCCTATACTTGGAAGAATGCTGTTAAATAATGAGAAAATGAGAACATTCAGTTGGATGTTTTTGTTTAGTCATAACATTTTTTTGGGGTTAAAAATGAGTCATGATATTTACAAATAGCCATAATATTTATACTGATTAAGGAGTAATTTGACATTCTAACCTTAAAATTATGCAAAAATAATAAACAACTTCAAAATTTCCTTATAAAATGATTTTTTTTTTCATTTATAGTGTGATACGAGGGGCTTTATGTAATAAAAATAACTTTGAAAATTGGAGAGATAATGAATGAAAAGGCAAGACTTATTTTCAATTAACGAACAACCTTAATTAGATATTTAGGATCTAAGTTAACCCAAGTTTAATATGTCAATAGGTAGAACATTATCAAATATTTTTCACACACACAATTACCTACGGCCATTTTACATTTTATTATATTTTATCTTTTAATTTAAAATTTTTATGGTATTCTGAAATTTAAAGTCTATAGAGGTGGAAGTTTTTAATTGATCATGGCATTAGAAGGATAATATCAACCAATGTGTAATTTATGACATGAATGAAGTCTCTATAGACTAAATAAGGAAAACTCACTTTCGAGCACTTAGTCAATACTTTTGTTTTCTATGATATTCTCAAAAGTTATTATTTTCAAGAAAGAAGCCAGGCATTATTAGCACGGTCCATGATTAAAACAATTCATGCAAAAAAAATGGGGTCCACGTGCATTCCCGTCTGATTGAGCTCTGTCACTGGAGAAAAGCAATCCACGTTGACGCAATAATTTGACAAGACATTATTTAATGGGGTGTCCCCACTCTCTCCGTCTCTATTTCTCCTTCAGCACATGGAGCATCACGCCCAAGATATTTTTGCTACCATGTGGACATAAACCAACGATTGATGATATCCCGAGTTGACTTATTGTTGGGCAAAAATGGGGGTCTGTCATTTCCCTGAACCACGCCCGGGTTGGTTACC
Organism: Eucalyptus polyanthemos subsp. polyanthemos; assembly: GCA_017140185.1. NCBI lineage: Eukaryota > Viridiplantae > Streptophyta > Magnoliopsida > Myrtales > Myrtaceae > Eucalyptus > Eucalyptus polyanthemos. Next base: position 15,619,096 of record CM029463.1, on the reverse strand, counting down.
GGGGAAAGCTTCACGAGGATCAGACGTAGTACCCTAACCCGTAGAGAGTTCGGCCGGGTTTCCCAATGGGACCCTTATCCCATACTACTCTCCCCTCACTTGCCTGTAAATGGCTTGTGAGGAAGAGTCCTCCCGGGATGGTCATTTCAGGAGGGAGCAGTTTTAGGACTTGATCAGGTCCTATCCCGAGTTGACTTATTGTTGGGCAAAAATGGGGGTCTGTCGGCAATTTTCATTTTTATTGTTGAAATGAAAATTGCTTCTGTTTCGTTGCGTGCCTCTTTCGCGGTGAGTTTGTTTTCGGATACTTCGGTGGTAGTTTTTGTTTCAGAAGGGTCACGTTGCTTGTTGGTGTGGGTGCTGTGACTTTGCTTTTATTAGCTGCTATTTGGTAGATTCAGTCATGGACTCTTGATTTTGGACCTTGAGACTCTACGTATTGTCGGACCCTTTTGTTTAAGTCGAACATTAGTGCTAAAGATTTGGTGATTTGGGGCTTTAGCTTAGCTGCTCAGCCAAGCAAGGAGTACTGATTATAACTCTTGAAATTGGCAAATATCGTCAAGAATTGTGAATACATCTTGTGCCCTCTTTCATTTTGTGTGCTTGTTTTGTGATATTAAATTCATATTCATACATTGCTTGCCCAAATAAGCATGCGGGCAGACAATTCTGTTTGGATTCTCGATTTTGGACCTCGAGACTCGGCGTTCTGTCAACAGTTTTGTTTGAGTCAAGCATTAAAGCTAGAGATTTGGTGATTTAGGGCTTTAGCTTAGCCGCTTGACTAAGCAAAGATGCCATTAATTTCAACAAAATCAACGTCATTTCCTTGTAACCTCAGTACATGTCACACCATTTCCGAAAGGACTTGATTACAGTTTTCCTCAAAGGATTAAAATTAAATTAGTTCAATTAAAAAATTTGGGGCTCCATTATATTATGTATAATAAGTTTTAGACTGACTACAATTTTTCCAGCAATAGTAAAACTCCAGCTCCTATACTTTGATGAAAATAGAAGATTCTTGTGTATGTCCCCCCATTAAAAAAGACAAAGTACATTTCTTGACTTCACGAGTAAAATGATAATTTGCGTTCACTAATTTTGATCCTCTAATTTTATGTCCTCCCCTAAGCTCAACGTCCGTCATTTGGGTCTCCAATGATTTAATATGAAGAGTGAGATCATTTGGGCTCATGAGCACTAGGTTCATGCAATTACAAAACCGTTTTGTTTCTTTAAAATTTGGTTTTGAAAGGCAACAAGGAACTTCGTTCGCTCGTGCGTGACGGAGCTTCCTAAGCCATGGTTCTGGTAGGTGAAGCTGATATTTTCTTTTCTTCTCATTTTTACAACCGTTTTGAGTCGAAAAAACTCAGCACTCCTATTTTTTTAATTGTAATGTCTTCTTAGTTTGGAGTTTAGAGTACACTTGTGTCTAGCCAAGCGCCAATCAAGGTAAAAGTTTATAATTTATTAGGCATGTATTGTTTGAATATTATCAAGCAAGATATATAACAACTAAAAAAAATTGATTTATAGAAGTGATGTGAATATTTGGGTCAGACAACCGCATCATTTTGTCAATCATCTCCATACGCATTACTCTTTGCAAGATTCACTTGTCTAGCACATTTGAATCAGAGCATTCATTTTTCGAAGTGGTGATGTAGCCATCTTCTTTTAGAGATTCATGGAAAGAGGCCAAGCTTAATTCATCAGTGGCACGTCTCAAAATTTGAAATCTTGCCTTGTATTATAGTTTGTTTTTAGCTTGAGTTTTCACGTTGCTTGCTTTTAACCCTTACATATGGGGCTAAGACTTGAGATTACGTTATGTACCTTATGTATGGTCTCAGAGCACAAAAATTTATAGGTTAAGATTGATTACTTACAAATTATGCACCCTATCGTATAATTCAGGGTGCTGATTATAAACTAGCAAATACTGCCAACTGTTGTGATTATATATCTTGTGTCTCTCATTTTGCATGCTTATATTATGGTGTTTTATTCATATTTTGTTCAAATAATTACTCGTGCAAACAGTTCCCTTTGGATTCTTCAAGGTACATACTGAGAGAAATAATAATTTAGCAACTTTTATTAAATTACAAAAATCGTGAACAGTCATGTAATGGTCAATAATAAAAGTGACTAAACAGGTCCAGGAAGATGCAATAATTTGAATAGACATTTGGGGCGCGTTTGGTAACGATTCCATTCCCTTAGCCGATCGATAAGAACCGGTCTTTTTTATTCTGTTCCCTAACGGTTCTAAAGATTTTAAGCCGTTTGAATGTCCAAAATTTCGATTCGAATAGAATTGTGTTTGGTACCGTATTCATTAATTCCTTTCCAAATCAATTTCTTTTAATTTTTAAATAATTTTTTTACTTTTTTTCCTTTGTTTTCTTTTCTTTTTTTCATTTTTTCATTTTTTTCTTTTTCATTTTCCTTTTTTCTTTTCATTTTTTCATTTTTTTCTTTTCATTTTCCTTTTTTTCTTTTCATTTTCCTTTTTTCTTTTCATTTTTTCATTTTTTTCTTTTCATTTTCCTTTTTTTCTTTTCTTTTTCTTTTTTTTTTCCTTTTTTTCTTTTTTTTTCACCTTCTTCTTCTTCTTCTGGCGGCCGGGACGTGGCCATGACGCCGAACGAGGGCGGCGACCTCACCAAAGCGTCGCCGGCCCTTGGCGAGGCCGGCCCCTCGTCGGCCGAGCCTCGCCGCGAGGCCTCGCGCCCGACGGGCGAGGCTCGCCTAGCCCGCGCGAGGCTCGGCCGAGCCCCGCCGGTGGCCGGGGCGGGCCTCGCCCGCCTCGCGAGGCCTCGCCCGGCCCGGCGAGCCGCAGGCCACCGGCGAGGCTCGGCCTCGCCCGATCTAGGGAGGCCGAGCCTCGCCGGTGGGCGGGCAAGCCTCCCGGCGAGCTCGCCGGGGCCGGGCTTGCCTCCGCGAGCTCGCCGGGCTGGCTTGCCTCCGGCAAGCTCGCCCGACCCTCGCCACAGTCGGCGAGCCTCCCGAAGCTTCGCCGGACCCGGGCGACGGACGCGGACAGCGACGGCGGGCGGTGGGAGCGGTGGCATGGTGAACGGTGGCGGGCGCGGTGGACAGCGGTCGTGAGATGGCAAGGGAAGAAGAAAGTTTATTGATTTTGATTCTCAAATTGATTCTCAAACAAGAATCAACTTTTTTTATTCTTTTACGATTCTGTTCAATCTGTTCTAAACAAATTTGTTCTTTAATAAAAATTTTACCAAACGCGATTCTAGGCGAAACCGGTCGAAACGTTAATTTGACTGCTGAATGGTTGCAAACAGGGCCTTGCTAGCTGGGGGTCCATCCATCTCTCTCTCCACCTTTAATATATATACATTTCGAAAAAGCTAAAAGGACCAAAGGACGCAAGTACTCATGGACAATCAATGTTTGTCCATCAGCGGTGGAGGATAGGATGGAGACCAGACATTGTTGATGGTACTGTTCAAGCATGGGAATGATAATATAGAAAATCATTCATCTCTACGCTAAAGAAATTCATCGGTGCTTAGTTTAGGCCTAAACTAAGGTGTAGTCGCCGAGCTCCATTATCTATGTTAGAGATAAATATTTCCTCTGCAGTTGAAATGACTAAAGATGGTGTTGACAAAATTGAGAAGTTACTTAAAATGAGATGACTAAAAATGACGGCATAAAGGAATTAAAAGCTAAGATTCAATTTGATTCATTCTTTTTTGATAGCTTAGAAAATATCCTAAATATCTCTAAACAATGTGTACTAATCTCCTCTTTCTTCCTGGTGGTTTGTGTAAATGTTAAAGTTCTCAAGCGTTGGATCTCTACTATTGAATCTCAGCCGTTGATAATAAAATAATTCAGAAAAAAGTAGTTGTGTTTGCATCATCAAAATCTAAAGATTATCATGTTAAGAACCAAAATCTGGCTTACTACAAAATGAAAAATGTAATGGTCGGTTATAAATACTCGTCACATATTGTTCTCTTTATCACCTCGAATTAAAACAACAGATATTAAATAAATCTGGAGCTTGACCCTTCAGTAAAAAGTCTTGCTGTTCTGAAAAGAAATCATTACATCGTCCCACCATTAATATTCACCAAAGAGGAAGGGTGCAAAAACGACATCAACTCACCGCTAATACAACTGGGATCTGACACCAAGGACCATGTTGTAATACTCATCAGTGTGTCCATCTTCACAAATTCAGTACCGAACTTTGTCTCTAAAAAAATGATACGAAACATTAAAGCTGTCGGTGAACAAAAAATTAAACTTTTTATCTTGCAAAAACGGTAGCCGTCAAAGAAAATCACCATACTATATTCCACTTATATTTCTATTTACATTTTCTTATCACGGGGTGATGTTTCACAATAGATATGTTTCAAAACAAGAACTTGGGTCCTGCTTTGATAATATCTTCCTAGTCATTTTTTTCTTAGATCTATATTCATTTTGATAACGTTGTTCAAAATGATTGTCATCAATTAGGAATATAGAAGACTCCATACAACATTCCATCATCATTTTTGTTGACTTCTATGGTTTAACTTGTTCTATTTGTTTATACTTTTCAAATACCATTTTCTGTGTTTTGCTTTTGCTCAAAAAAATTGAAAATGAAAATAATTAGGTTGTATAAATTACTAAAAAACAATAACTCTACTTGTCAATAATTGTATAGTTTTGAAGGCTTTGAAAATCAATTTGTGATAACTGTAATATTTGGATAATAGATGTTAGAAGTAAAAGCTCCAAACAGACCCAAGCATTTGTAATAATTAGAATCAGAATAAAGGGCCAGGAAGCACGTCAATTGTTGCTCACAATCGTTCCTATACTTATTTCGTCATGTACGGAGATGCAGTATTCAAGAAACAAGGACATAAAAAGTTTAATTTTCTTAGGAGTTCTAATCCAACAATTTTTACTTGAAGTTACTTCTAATGTGAAAATTACAATTGACATTCTAATTTGCTTAATTATAATGTTAATTTTATATTTTAAATATGACAGGCTTTAAGACTAGTGCCTAATTAGCGCTTGTCCATTAATGGTGGTAGAAAGGATGACAGGAAGGATCGGGACTAGTACATTGGCGATGAAAAAGAACGAAAGGACCATTTGCAGTGGCAAATGATGAAAGGATGGATAACCTACCCAATGTCTGTCCACTAGGGCGGAGGAAAATCGATGAAACTTTGAACTCCATAGCAGGTACCAATCTCCTACTTTTTTCGTCGTGGTTTGAAACTTTGTTAATGTTTCAAATTGATGCATTAATCAGGCCGTCCGTCCAAGAGGTGGAGCGGGTTATTCGTCAACCTCTAGCTGCTGATCAGATGTGCCTTCTCTCTAATCCGGTTTCTGATGCGGAGATCAAGTCTACGATGTTCTCATTAGCCAAAGGTAAGGCCCCTGGACCTGATGGATTCTCGGCTGAATTCTTCAAGTCCAACTGGGAGATCGTTGGTCCATTGGTTCTGGAGGCGGTTCACGACTTCTTCCACACCGGCCGGCTGCTGAGAGAGGTAAATGCAACCATCCTTGCTCTCGTCCCTAAAGTTCCTAACGCCAGTGCTGTTTCGGATTTTAGGCCGATTACTTGTTGTAATACTATATATAAGGTGATTACCAAGATCTTGGCCAATCGTATAGCGGCGGTTTTAAATGTATTGATAAGTCCATCTCAGAATGCGTTTGTTAAAGGAAGGAGAATTAGGGATAACATCCTCTTGGCTCAGGAATTGTTTGCGGGGTTTCATCTCCCCTCATACCTGCCTAAATGTGCGGTTAAGGTTGATTTCCATAAGGCATATGACACGGTAGATTGGGAGTTCCTTGAACTTGTTCTCCTAGCCTTCCACTTCCCGGAGAATTTCATTAAGTTAGTCATGGCTTGTGTTCGGACTCCTAAATACTCCATTTCTATAAATGGCGATCTCCATGGCTTTTTTTCGGGAGGACGTGGTTTGAGACAGGGTGACCCTATGTCACCTTATCTCTTCACCCTAGTGATGGAAGTGTTTTCCGGTTTATTGGTGTCTCAAACTTCAAATCATGAATTCAGGTATTATTGGAGGTGTAAGCCAGTCCAACTAACGCATCTATTCTTTGCTGATGATGTTTTCCTTTTCTCTCAAGCTAACTGGCCGTCAGTATCCATGCTGAAAAGAGGCTTAGATATATTCTCATCCTGGAGTGGATTGGTTCCTAACAAAAACAAGAGCGAGATTTTTATTGCAGGTGGTGACCCTTCTATTCGAAACAGAATCTAGTCGGCATTTGGTTTTAAGGAAGGGAAACTCCCTGTTTGCTATCTTGGGGTACCTATCATATCTACCAGATTGAATAAGGGGGATTGTATTGCATTAACGGAGCGTATTACGGCTAGGATTCAGTCCTGGGCGCATCGTTTTCTGTCCTTTGCAGGGAGACTGCAGCTAATTCGATCGGTTCTTTACTCGATTCAATCATTCTGGACAAGTGTCTTTATGCTTCCTGCTTCGGTGTTGTCAGACATCGAGAGAATTATGAGGCAATTTTTATGGAAGGGAACAGCTCTTGGCCGTGGAGGAGCAAAAGTAGCGTGGGAGGATGTATGTCTTCCGAAACTTGAAGGGGGTCTTGACATTAGGAATATCAGAGATTGCAACAAAGCCTCTATACTCAAATTCATATGGATCCTCTTCTCGGATAAGGAATCGATGTGGTGCCGGTGGATTCATTCCATTTTCTTGACAAGGAAGAATTTTTGGGTTTCATCTCAACCTGCGACTTGCTCCTGGGCGTGGAAGAAAATCCTCCAGCTTAGAAAGCATTTTAGGACTTTGTTTAGGTGGAAAATTGGTAATGGCCTATCGGTATCCTTATGGCATGATTACTGGCTTCCATGTGGCCCTCTTGATGGATTCGTTCCGCCCTTGTTTAGGGACAATATGCGGCTCCCTTATAATGCAGTAGTTGCTGACTTATATACCTCGTTAGGTGACTCGTTCTCTCGGATATTAATCAGATGGGGTGTAGCTTTACCAACTCTGGAGGCTTATAATGATAAGTTTATTTGGTGTGGCGATCCATCAGCCTCCTTCTCGGTCGCATCTGCATGGAATGTCATTAGAACCAAGAGAGATCGGGTGGAGTGGGCTTCTTTGATTTGGGATATTGATATAGTCCCGCGCCATCAATTTATTCTATGGCTTATATCTAGAAACCGTCTTCCCACTCAGGTGAGGTTGTTAAATCAAGGTCGAATTGATTTTAATCTATGTGCTTTTTGTAGTGAAGAACCGGACTCAATCGAACACCTATTCTTCCGGTGTCGCATCTCCGCCTCGTTGGCTTTTTTTTTGGGCGGCCAGATGTAACTTGCCATGGAGGAATAGATGTTGGAGTGAGGCGCTCACTTGGGCCAGGAAATTCCTCATGGGGAAGGATTTTTACCACAGGATAGTTCGATTCTCCTTCGGTGCTTTGTGCCATCTCATTTGGAAGAAGATGAATGCGATTATCTTTGGGGGTGAATCCTTGGTAGTCCCTGCCCTTAAAAATCACCTAATCAAGGTGGTTAAGGACATATAGTTACTAAATCCCAGCCGTTAATAAAATGTTCCAGCAAAAAGTTGTTTTTCTATCACAAAAATCTGAAGATTCTCGACATGTCAAGAACCAAAAATCTGACTTACTGGGAAAAGAAAAAATAATGCTCAGGCATTAAGACCCGTCCATGCATTTCTTTCCATCACTCTTTATTTAAAATGACACACATCATTGGAGCTTCAATATTCAAATATATCTGGAGCTAGACCCCCCTAGTAAAAAGGCTTCATGTTCATAAGAAAAATCATCGTACTGTCCCGCCATTATCATACATTGCAAGTGCAGAGCAAGAGTGAAAAAGGACTTCACGTGACGGATAAGACAACTGACATCTAAGACCAAAGGCCATGTTGTACTACTCATCAGTGCGTCCATCTTCACTTACCATTACCAAAAACACTACATGATAAAATGATACAAGTAAAGGAGCAATTGCCCCGCTAGTGGGGGAAGGGGAGAGAGATTAAAGCTGTCGGCAAAAATGAGATAAAATTTTTATTGCGCAAAAAAGGTAACCATCAAAGAAAATTGCCACATTCATTTTACTTATATTTCCATCCACATCTTCTTATTAGGGATGATGTTTCAGGATAAATATGTTTCGTACCGTAGAACTTAGCCTACCAAAGCCATTATCCTTTACTTGAAATCAGGATATGAACTCGTTGACCCTAGAAACAGTCTAGAACCGCATCAACAAGTCCCAAGGTCGACCCATAAGCTGGCCTACCTTTTTTTTTTTTTCATTTTTTTTATTAAATCACTCTTTCATATTCAATATTTTTGCAAAAGTTCTCAATTGGAACACCATAAAAGACTTATTATTGAATATCAACAATATGAGTTTAAAAAAATAACACATAATGCAAAATACACATTATTTACAATAAAAATAATATGCTTACTTAACCAAAAAAATTAGTTTAGTTGATAGGGATGTTAGGAATTTCTAGATTATGAACTAGAGATCACCCCTTTGAATCCTATAAAGTACATGAAAACTGTTTTGATTTAGAGCCAACTTTGCTAGCCAAAAGCCCCATCTCAACCAGTTCATGGGTTTGTGGGATATTTCATGAGTTACTAGGTAGACGACTTTCCATGCTTGTATCATTGGATTATAAAAAAAATAGGCTTACTTTATGTGGTGATATTTTTATATGCATTATTCCTTATAAACTAATTAGTTATTATGCAGAAGGTCTTTATCAACTTAATCACAAATAGAAAGTACCTCATGACTTTAATTAGTTATAACATTTTTTGGTTAGAAATTTATGATATACAAATCTAGGAGTAACTTCACATTCTAATCTAACAAACGTGGCTAGCAAAATTTTTTTTTAAACGACTTGGTTTTCTTTATGAACTGATTTTTTTTTCTATTTTTACTTATTTGGATATTTTGAGGGATTTTTTGTCAACAACTCTGCCAAAGTTTGAAAGATAATACTTATTTCAACCAGCGGTTAAAACATTAATTATATAAACGGATCTAAGCTAGCCCAAGTCTATTATGTCAATAAATAGAAAATTATTTAAAAAAAATTACTATTCAATATATAAAACAACAACTTGGCTATATTACATTTTGAAATTATTTCAATTCGTATATCATTTTGACCTTTAAACTTTCAATGTTTTCCTATAGCTTAATCCTAATATCACTTCTATATTTGTAACATGATTTCATTGACCTGCACAAGGAGTGGTTTTAGCACCTGTACCTAATCAATGTTGTCAATTGACGGCAGAGGAACGCATGAAAAGATGGATTAAGACTAGTACCCTGCCGGTGGGAAAGTATGGACACCCCCATCAATGCCTATCCATTAGCGGTGGAGGAAAGGATGGAGACATGGACATTGGTGATGGCCACTGGTCCAGTAAAGGAACAATAATGCAGAGAATCATCTATTTCTATAACCATGTAATTGACTGGTGTTTATTTAAGGCCTAAACTAAGGTTAGGGTAGCATCTATATCTTGCATTATCGAATTATCAATAATATGACAATTTTATGTTAACATTGTCATTTTCTTCGAAATGATATAGAATGCAAAAGAAATGTACCTACTTTAAGAGAATGATAACTTTACATGGTAATTTGTTTATGCACTTATTCCTCATAGATTAGGTAGTTATTATGCAGAGGATCCTTGTCAACTTAACTAGAAAGAGAACATCCCTCATAATTTTATTTAGTGACAACTTTCTTTGTTAGGAACTAGTCCTAACCTTTTCAAATAATCATAACAAATAATACGGATTTGGGAGCAGTCTAACAATCATGGCTGAGTTTGAGAAAAGGAGTGAGGAAGTTGTGCAGGCGCCCGGGGCTCTGGTGGAGCAAGCCGGCAAAGAAGACGCCAAGTTTTGGGACTGTAAATAGCAGCGGAGATGGTGGAGGAGGAGAAACACCAGCATGAGATGCAAGTGTTGGTACTTTTGTCAGTTCATGGCCTTTTGCTTTTGTCTAATTAGAGAGAGTTGTTAAGAAAAACAAAGTGGGAACGCACTGATTAGCAATTAGAGGAGCTGTGTGTATGCCCCTATATGTATGGATGAGAAGCGGGGAAATTAAGCCTCAAATCGTGTGAATTACCACACCCCACGTTTTAATCACTATTCGGATCAGATTTCAATTACGAAAGAGGAGCATAACGGGTTTTAACAAAGTCAGGCCAAATATATAATTTTTGAACGCAAGAAATGAAAAAGGGTTCCAAAGCTAATTTGACCTTATCATTTTATCAAACTATTTTATGCTACCTTGGATTAAGACGTGATTTTTAGAGAAATTTACATGTAGTAGTTATATGAATGGCTCAGCAAGCTCCACATTAATTATCAAGCCAGCGATTCACGTGGCATAGTGGCACACAGCCTAAGATTTCTTTACTTTCCAAATCTCTTTGTAGTCATATTAATTATCTGTTGCAAGCTGCCACTGCCATCACCAACAAAGCAACCACCACCATCAAAATCAGTTCATGCTCGCTACAATCTTACTCTTGAGAATGTACTTCTTGCTTGCCCTGACTGCATTCAAGAATGCTAGACGGTACTCTCAACTCAGATTGATGGCGGTGAGACCGCCCGGCTCGATCCTGGCATGCCACTTGGCAAAGTCATTGCACCTCCAGGGCCGTTGATGCATTGTCGTAAACGCATTGAGCACAAAGTGAACTCATCCTTCGAACAAGGAGTAGAAGAGACTTATGCAGTGAAGGCGATGGATGGGAATCAAGGTCCTTGACATCATTTGGCACGCATGGACGAGCTAGGCCAGCTAAAGAATTACCTTCTCAAATGCGCTAATCGGGTGCTTCATCATCATCGTCATCTGTCAATCGCCGTCAACCTCCATTAACGGAACCACTTGATTGACCTCAGATTTGCATCGCCCGACCGCATACGTAATGCGCACAACCTCAACCGAGGTGACACACCTTAATCACAAGACATGAGCTCTGTTAATGTAGGTCGGCCATACAGTGAGGGCGAGAGAGAGAGAGAGAGAGAGAAACCCGATGGCGGCTTTGTATGATGGTGGTTGTAGTGGTGGTGGCCGAGTTTGATCTTGACGATGGTGGTCGAGTTGTTGGTGATGACAATGGCGGCTAGCAGTAGTAGTAACGATGCTAGCAACATCTTCTAAAAACAACAACAAACTTGGGCTTCTAAGGGAGAGGATGAACTGCGAATCAAAAGCATTTAAAAAAGATAAGATAATAGAAAAAGATAAATTTAGCAAAAAACTGAGAAAAATAAGCAAAATAATGTCATTTTAAATAGAATCATATGTCATATCACTGACTACATCGGATGTTCAGCGATTATTGAATAAAATTATATCACAATTGATCGAAAAGATTACAAAAGAATTTTGTGTAAAAATTTAGAATTAAATTTGTGAAATTAAATAATTTAAAGTTAAATTTGAATTTGTACAATAGGATTAGGATAAATTGGATAATCACAGTTAGAATTTATCATCGGACAAAACAACATGTCAAGTGGGTGTGACCTGTCCTTCTCCATTTGTACTCACCACGCGTGCAAGGATTTACGTCGAATCGTTTTGTTATTTTGACAGCTGGTCATTACTTTTACGATTTTCCGATAACTATTCAATTTGGGCATTAGCGTGGGGAGGCTCAGACGTGATAGTGACCGATCAACTAAAGAAATAATAAAATGCAGAAAATCATCTAATTCTGTTACCTCGACTGTTCATAAGTCCACCATCTTTTTCTTGTCTTGATTGAGGCGACCGGGAACGGTCTTATTTAATTTTTATCTTTTGCCAGTTTCCACTCGGAGCAATATGCTATTAAGTTTTCAGCTACCGAAGGAATTAAATAATGTCTAGTTAAGGCCTTGACCATGGTTAAGTTACCGAGCTCTTTTTTACTTAAATTGATTGCTCTTCCCTCTCCTTCCTCCATCCTTGTTTGCGCTCAAATCTCTCAGCCTTCTTAATCTCTCATCGTTCTTGCTCTGTTTCCCTCTTTCTTCACCTCGGCACAACCGTTCTTCTTCCTTCTCTTCTTCTTCGGTATCTGCTTCTCTTTTCCATTGTCCTCTCTCTCTCTCTCCCTATTTTCTCGCCCTTTCTTTCTCAAAAAAAGAAAAAAAGAAAAAAAAAAAAAGAACAAAGAGAAATGTCGATCGATTCTGCTATTACTATTGCGTGGGATGGCTTCAAGTCCGTAGTTGCTCCCATCAAGCGTCAATTCGGATACGTGATCTACTCCAAGAGGCACGCCCAATATCTTCAGGAGAAAGTCGTGGAGCTTGCAGATGAGGTTGATAGGGTCCACAATCTCGCTGAAGAGGCCAGAAACAATCTTCGAAATGTCTACGGTCGCGTCACGGAGTGGCACGTAAGTGCTGAGAAGGCCTTGAAGGAGGCGCGAGACCTGTTGCGCGGCTTCCAAGAGGCGAGCAAGACTTGCTGCTATGAAACTCTTTCTGATCCCAAGTGTCGCTATCAATTCAGCAGGAAGGCCAAGGACAAGATTGAGGTCATTCAGCGACTCACTCAAAAATGCAGTGGATTCAAGGACTTGAAAGACATCTCCTCCAGCAATCCTGCTCCAGGGAACGTTGCTGCTCTGACTCCGGCCAAGGACAATGGTGTCTTCGAATCCAGAGCTTCTATCATTCAGGACATCATGGACGCTCTTGCCAATGATAGCAATAGCGTGGTCGGGGTTTACGGGCAGGGCGGGGTCGGCAAGTCCCACCCTTTCGGCGGATGTTAAAGGGAGAATGATAGAAAAGAAGTCGTTCGATTGGGTCGCTAAGGCCAACGTGTCGGAAAATCCAGACATCAAGAAGATTCAAGGAGAGATTGCGCACGCCTTGCGCCTGGCCATAAAGAACGAAGAGATTGTCAGCGTGCGAGCCGAGCTTTTGCACAAGAGGTTGGAAAAGGAGGAGAGGGAAAAAAAGAAGGTCCTCATAATACTGGACAACCTGTGGAAGGTGCTGGACTTGACATCAGTGGGCATTCCTTGCGGACATAACAACAAAGTCATAGGATGCAAGTTGTTGCTGACGTCAAGATTTCAAGATGTTTTGCGAAGGAAAATGGGCTGTGACAGGGACTTCCGCCTTGAAGAACTTAAGGATGAAGAGGCAAAAAGATTGTTTGAGAGCACGGTGGGAGACAAAGTCCATGATGAGCCGTTCAAATCCTTGGTGGATGAAGCAGTCCACAAATGTGCAGGTTTGCCTTTCCTCGTTACTGCAATGGCGAATAATTTTAAAGACGCTGATATTTATGAATGGAAGGATGCTTTGAGACAAATTGAGAAGTCTACAAACAAAGGAATAAGTGAGAGCATAAATAAGATGTTGCAGTTGAGTTATGATCGTTTCAAAGGGGAGGACGGCGAGGAGGTAAAGTCATTGTTACGACTCTGTGTTGTTTATGGTGTCTCTAAGCCCTCTCTTGAAAACTTGGCGATGTACTGCGTGGGTTTGAGGTTATTTCGAGAAGATAGTAGCGTTGAAGAGGTCAGAAATAGGTTGCGCACATTGATTCAAACCTTGAAAGCCTCCTCTTTTTTGTTAGTAGATGATGAAGATGTTGATGGTTTCAAGATACATGACTTGGTTTGTGGATTTGTTGCCTGGATTGCTTCAAGAGATGATCCTATTCTCGTGTTGAAAGACAATGATAAGTCGGTGATAGAGTTGCTGAAGGACAATCTCAAAAGTTGTACAACGGCATGCTTTCCCTTTGTTGACATTAAGGAGCTTCCCGAAAAGTTAGATTGCCCCGAAATGCGGATCTTTTTGTTATTCACAAATGATAGATCTCTTAAGGTTCCAGATTCATATTTCAACTCTATGAGAAAGCTCATGGTCTTACATCTTTCTCAAGTGCATCTCACTCGTTCACCTTCGCCGTTTCAGTTCTTGGAGAACTTACACACTTTGTGTCTTAACAATTGTTTGATAGAGGATGTAGCCATGGTTGGCGAGCTAAAAGGGCTACATATTCTTAGCTTTGTGAACTCTAAAATTCGACGATTGCCAAAAGAAATTGGACAATTGGTAGAGCTGAGGTTATTAGACTTAAACGGTTGCTCACAACTTAAGATAATTGAATCGGGTGTGCTTGGAAGCTTGATGAAATTGGAGGAGTTGTATGTGGAGAATAGCTTTGATCGATGGAGTGCTGTGGAGCAAAATCCACCAACTAATACCAAGCTTATTGATTTAAATAACTTGAAGAATCTTTGCACTTTGCATGTGTCCATTCTCGATCCTAGTGGGCTCCCTGAGGATTTAGACGTCGAGAAGTTAACCAAGTACAAAATCCAGATAGGTGATGTGACGCGTTGGAGAAGTCGCAAAGGATCAAGCATATTGGAGCTTAAGTTGTATCCAATAAGCAATATTCTTCAAAAAGGATTAATGCTGACTTTCTTAGGCAAAACTGATGATCTATTTTTAGATGGATTAAACGGAATTGAGCAAAGTATTTGCGAGTTATCCCAAGAAGGCTTTCCAAAATTAAAACATCTACACGTTGAGAATAGTCCCTCCGTCCATCATGTCCTCCAATCGGCATACCGTACAAATTTTAGGAAGTTGGAGTCATTACTTCTCAAGAATCTCATCAACTTCAAGAAGTTATATGCATAATCAAATAAAAAATTTAGCCTTTCCTATGATTGTTTTATATGCTTGGGATATACTAGAAAGCCTACTAGATGTTTTGCTTTTTTCATGAAGTCAACCTTATTATTAGTAATTTTTGTCTTAATCTCTGTTAAGATCGTTGGGTCTTTTCCCTCATTTTTCTAACTCGTTTTAGTGCATTTGGAGGCCAAAGGACGATTTAACCAAAACAGATATGCAAGAATTGCAACTTCATCGTAAAAAACACATGTAACAAGCAATTGAGTCCTAAACATGTTTGGAGGGAAAGTGTCTTAGGAGTCTTTACATTTTAGTCATGAGTCGATTGAGTACTAACTGTATTCTTTGGAATAGTCCTCACATTTTGAAAAATAATAAAAATCAAATTATAAAGTTCATGTTGTTGACAAATTTCATCAACAGAAATGATAACATTATGTTTTTCGTGAAGTTCAGTATGATTTTGGCCTAAATCAAGGGAATGTACATAGGTTTGGTCCATAATGGAGTGGAACCTTGATTATCATAATTTACCGAAAAATAACTCACAAATTTGTGAAGTGGTGAAAAATCATTGTCATTTTCCCAATTTGTCTACTCAAATTTTGGGCTTAATTTTATTAATTAATTCACGTAATTGAATTTTTTTGGCTCATTTCTAAACTACCTCGTGCATTATTATGGTCAAAATCATGCTTCTTATAGGTGAGAGTAAAACAAAACGATTTTCAAGCGAATACTTGATTTGAAGCACAATTCCAAGGCATAGTTGAGGCTCGAGCGTATGAAATGGCAATTGAAATATAGTATACCGTAACATTCATAATTAAAGTAATTAATGATTTTGTATAATAAACCTTTATCACCTAAAAATTCGACTTAGAACATGGTCTCAAGCACTATGTAATTGAGAATTTATGAATATAAAGTTGACAATTTAGATCATAACAACAATTAATGGTATTTAATTGAAATTGAGGCAGTTTATGTATAGTTGATTAGACTACTAAACCAGTAGGTGGAAATTATAGTTAATTATTTGACTAGCTTTAGTGATAACATTTAAGAGGAGATCCTTTTCGTTTATGCACCCATTGTCTATGACACGTATAAATGGGCGACATGTGTCATCTTGCTTTTCTCGCCTCCACGAACCCCCCACCTCTTCTCTCTCTCTCTCTCTCTCTCTCTCTCTCTCCCCTGTCTCTCTCTATCCATCCAAAAGTTAATCAGCATCGGGAGAGGGCCTGCATCTTCTCTCACTGAAGGGGTTGAGAACCAGATCTGCTTGGCCCCACTGTAGCCACGCTCATCCGCCTCTACCATGACCGGCCACAGCTCACCTCCGTCAACGTCACCACCAACAGCTGGCGGATTCTACCCTCACCCCCAGTCATGTCCCTTGCGGACCTGACCCAAATTCTATCTCTAACCATTTTTCTTCTTTGCTTGCAATCACCGTTATAAACTCTGTCACGAATAGCACAAGGCTTGGTCGCATCTTCCTGAGGTCGATTCTCGGGGACGTGAAGAGGGAGAGCAAGAAATTGGTAAAAAGAAAAAAAAATAAAGAGAAAATAAAGTGCCACGTGTCTTAACTATTATTGCGAGCAGTAGACACAAAAGTGAGGACCGTAACAGATAATCCACACCCTGGTAGTTAATACTGAAGATAGAAGTTAATAGCCATAATGAGCTACCAAATGTCATGTCGTTGGATGAAAATACAGTAATTTGTTGGATCTTAATTGGATAAATTGTAATGCTTCACCCATAAATTGATAGGGTCCGGACAAGCCCAAGCGGGCTAAGATGGGTGGCCCAGGTGTCGGAAGGAAGTTACTTGCAGTAACTGAACTTTAATGATAGTAATTTTCCCCTCTGAAGTAGTAAGTAACTTTTTGAAATAGCTAAGTGTCCTTGGGTAGGTAGTAAATTAGACATACCTTCCGTAATTAAGGTCTTATAGCATCGTAATTTCCTTCTCGCGATTGCAATCTCATCTTGTTGATCACTTATTGCAATGAGATATTTTCCTTTCGTTAGCATATTGCCTATGTCTTTCATAATTATGGTCATTCTATAGTTTCTTCATTTATTTTTTTCACAGTAGTAATCCTCATTGCGATATAGTACAGTACTTTCTAGCAATCATCTGATAAAATGAGTAACGTAAGTAGTAACATAACCTAAGAGGGACTACGTTACCTTATAGGAAGTAATCTACCTTGAATGTACTTCCTTTTGCTTTATGGATTACTAATTTTTGTAGTCATTAGCAAACTAAATTGATGCTATTTCTTGATGATTGTAGTTTCCCTTAATGTTAATAGATTGCAAACAAAATCTAATCGTAATACCACCCACGAATCTGATTTGTAAATGCAAATATCTCGTAGTTGTAGGCATAAGTGAGAGGCTTTTAGGAAAAAATGCACGAAATCCCCATGAAGATTGGAAGCGGTACACATTCACTTCCAAAATTTGTTTATATATAGTATGAAGTATTGAGCATAGTTATTTGATGTTGTCATCCAATGATCCTTTTAAAATAGCTTACTAGGGAGGCTATATGCCTAATGAAATAAAAAATTTAGCCTTTTCTACGATTGTTTTATATGCTTGGGATATAATTGAAAGCCTAGTACATGTTTAGCTCTTTTTATGAAGTCAACCGTATTATTAGTAATTTTTGTCTTAATCTCTGTTAAGATCATTGCATTTTTTTCCTCATTTTTCTTTATTTATTTCAGGAATTTCCAACTCATTTTAGTGCATTCAAAGGCCAACGGATGATTTAACTGAAGCATATACAAAAGAATTGCAACTTTATGGTAAAAAATCACATGTAACATGTAAATTTAAAAGGCCCAAAGGGTTAACATCCACAATAAAATCGAAGTTGAAAAATCTCATGTGATACTTAAAAGGTTAGGAGTAAAGGTGTGCTCCCCTCAAAGTTCATGAGTGGGTCGGGCATTTTCCCCGTGATTTTTGTGTTCTTTTGTAGGTAAATGAATGTTATATTTATAAATTAGCATCATATAATAATGAGGAAAAATATAAGTGTTAAAATTAAATAGTGAAATTATGGAGAAAGGCAGGGGGAGAAAGCGATTAATAATTAGTGGCTTGTTGAGAGAGGAGTTCTAAGATTGTCATACAAGCAATTTGAAATACATGCAAATCAAGTTCTAATGTTAGTGTTGTTGACAAACTTCATCAATAGAAACGATAGCAGTTTATTTTTCACGAAGTTAAGTATAATTTTGACCTAAATCAAGGGAATGTACATAGATTTGGTCCCCAATAAAGTGGAATCTTGATTATCATAATTAACTGAAAAATAACTCAGGTATTCTATGTTAAGTGGTGAAAAATCATTGCCATTTTCCAGCTTTATTTACTCAAAATTTGGCCTCAATTCTATTAATTAATTCTCGTAATTAAGTTTTTTTTGCTCATTTCTAAACTAATTTATGTGCATTGGTTCTTCATTATGATCAAAATCATGGTCTTAATTGGTGAAAGATTAAAACAAAATGATTTTCAAGCGAATGATTGGTTTGAAGCACATTCCAACATATAGTTGAGGCTTGAGTGTATGAAATGGCAATTAATATATAGTACACCGTAACATGCATAATAAAATTAATTAAATGATTCTATATAATAAACCTTTAGGCTACGTTTGGTCGTCTAGATTTCTAATCGGGATAGAACTGGATATGATAGTATATGAAATCCTGAGATTTTTTTTATATCTTGTCAATTGTTTGGTGAACTACAATATTAAAGTCGGATATATTCATATCATATCATGTACATTTTTTATTTATTTATATAAACCACATATCATTATAAATGAACCTAAATGTTTTTTTATCAGCAACCGGCGGTGTAAACCTGGGGCGGATTGAGCCACCACCACAGACCTAGCCGTGAGTGGGTCGCGTGAATGCGACGCCTCTGGGATTCGAACTCCTCCCCTTCGTGAAAGGGAGAGCCCGAAGCCAGCTGCGCCAGCGCGGGCAGTGGTATAAATGATCCTAAATGTTCATAAACGGAAATAGTGAAAATCTCTCGTAACACTATTCCTTAATTTATTTTATTTTATTTATTTTTTCCTTTTTTATTATTTTCTTTATTATTTCTTTTTTCCCCTTTCGTCATTATTTAATAAAATTTTATCAAATAGTAAACATAATTAAAATACAAAAATACCTAAAATATATAATAAATATAAATATTTAATTTATAGATTGAATGTTTATTATAAGATAGAATTAAAGTTGAATATAAAAATTAAAATAAGATTTTTAATTAAAGTAGAATTAATGTTTATTATAAACATAATTAAAGTTGAATAAATATAAATATTTAATTAAAAATAAATTTTGATTTTTTGATTTTTAATTTCTTAAATTATAATTCAAATATTATATATATTAAAATATAATTTCAATTTTGTTAATTTAATAAGTTTGTTATTCAAGAAAAATAACTTTCTTATTATGGACATTAGAAATCATATCCACATTTATCTCACCTCCCCCATGGGATAATTTTATCCTGTTTATATCCCCCTTATATTCAACTTTATTCTATCCTGAGTGAGTACCAAACGTAGGATAGGATAAATCATATCCTATCCTAAATTTTATCCCGACCATCAAACGCAATCTTATATCCTAGAAATTGGACTTAAAAAATTGTCTGAAGCACTATGTAATTGAGAATTTATGAATATGAAGTTGATAATTTAGATCATCACAACAACAATTAATGGCATTTAATTGAAAGTAAGGCCCTTTATGTATAGTTGATTAAATTGATTAGTGTTAGTAAGAGAAGTAAGATATGGATAGGTAGTGGTCCAATTAAGGAAAACGCACGGCCGTTTTGTACAATGAAAATTTCTTATAGTCTTTTAGTTGACTAGACATGATTGTCCTATTATAATGACGTAATAAAGATCTGTGGAAGTTTAAGTTGTCATAGTAGATTAACGAAGTATAAAACGGAAGTTTGAGTATGGGCGTTTGCGGCCTATTGTGCTATGGTACGTATCGATGGCCAATACGTGTCATCATTGCTCTTCTCCTTTTTGTGGGCCCCCCCTTCTCTCTCTCTTTGTTAGAAAGTTGTTCAGCCTCGCGAGAGGGACTGCGTCTTCTGTCACTCCTACTCACCCCGCGCTGAAGGGCTGAGAGCCAGATCGGCTTATTGACATTGTCGACACGCTCATGGCGATCCATCATCTCCCTTGCGGACCAAGCGCAAATTCCATCTCTATTTGTTTCTCTCACGAATTCAACGTGACAGACAAGCTTGACACTGCTATGAGCCTTGGTTGTGCTTTTCTGAAGTTGATTTTTCGGTGATGTGAAGAGAGAACGAGGATTTGGTAAAATGAAAAAAAAAAAAGAAAGAAAAAAGAGAGAAAATAAGGTGCCGGGTGTTTAACTATTGGTGCGAGCCATAGACAATAAGTGTAAAGATCGCAGTAGACCATCCACACCTGGATAGTTAATATTAAGGATTGAAGGTACTACATTCGTGAGAAGATACAAATTATAGGATAATTGTTAAAGAGAAACCCCTTGTGTAAATTTTATCGAATCAAGTGAATAAATTATAATATTTCATGAATAAATTGATTAGGTTTGGATAAGCCCAAGTGGGCTTAGGTAGGAGGCCCATCAAAAAAGAAAAGAAGTTACTTGTAGAGACTAATCTTTTATAATAGTAATTTTCCCTTGTGAAGTAATAAATTACTTTTCAAAATTGCTAAATTTCTTTAGGTAGGTAGTAAATTAAACCTTCCGTGATTAAGTCTTATAGCATAGTAATTTACTTCTTGTGATTGTAATCTTGCTTGTTTGATCACTTATTGCAATGATATATTTTCCTTTGCTAGTAAATTGCCTATGTCTTTCGTAATCACGGCCATTCTATAGTTTCTTTAGTTTTTGTCATCGTAGTTATCTCCATTGTGAGATAGTAGCAATCATCCAATAAAATGAGTAATATATTCTTTTATAATATTTTTTTCCTGATGGAAGGGAGCTCTTGCTCTTAGACTAATCATACCCCTAAAGCCTCGATCCTATCTTAAATGCTAATTTGCGCAATTTAGTTTTTGCTAATTGCTCGACCATTTTTATGGAGGAGGTGGTGATGATATTGTTTTTTTCTTTTTTTTGTGACCGGGGGGGGGTGGGTTGAGTGTGTGCACTATGCTAGGGTGGTCGACAAGTCAACGTTGTGAATTTAAGGCGACCCTGGTGGGTTTTCATTCCCCTGCTCTCCGAGCCTACGTGATTGTGCCTGTTTGGGTCGAATCTTGGGGATATCAACTTGCGAGCCATAGACGCAATCTTAGCCATTGTGCCGCACGTGCCTTAGCGCGCTTCAACGGTGCTAATTGATTGCTCTTGAGCGCTTTGAGGTGCACGGGATTGTCACTCATGTTGGGGTGGGGGTGGGGGTGGGGGCGGGGTCGGCACACTTTGTGGTGCTGTTTGGATAGTGCGAACTTTCCATGATGAGGCGGGAGGCCATTGACGAAGAGGTAGAATGGGCAGTGGGAAAGTTTCTAATAGGGACAAATCAAATGCAATTACTTTATTGAAGTAGCCTGATTATTGTAGAAAAACAACACAACCAAACTGGACAAAATTAAGGCCCACCGCTATTCAGAAATAGTCCTTTTTTGTTTTCCAATATTTTATATTGCCTTCTGAACCGTCCTTCGAAAATATGTGGAGACTAATATGTGTCAAAACATAAATAGAAGAGCTTTGTTCGTTTTAATGTTTTGTGTGGTCTGTCCATTCTTTGGTATGACCTTTGCAATATGAGGAAGCGTTCATCTAATAAGACCACCACAATCGATAGATCAAGATTGATAGGACTATCGCTTCTTCCATGTGTTTCCTTGCATCTCGTAATTTTTCTTTACCGCAATTAAGAAACTCATAATTTGATTTCAAGGTTAGAGCGAGCAGCTACTTTTGTACTGCCCCTTTTGATGGATGATTAGTTGCCTTTTTAATCTCAATCTCTGCATGGTTTACTTTCTAATGACGACACTCTTCCTCAAGCAAGCTCTTCTATATGTAATGGAACTTTATGAACTTTTAATCTATCAGAATCACTAATTTCGTGAGCGAATACTGCAGGTTGCATTTCCTAGCTTGGAGACATTAGACATCGATGGCATGGATAATATTGAGATATTATGGGATAATCAAGTTGCTGCGGATTCTTTCCACAAACTAAAATCGCTTGAGGTGTGGAGATGCAATAAGCTATTGAACATTGTTCCTTCTTGCATTCTTGGACAGCTCAAGAGCTTGGAAAATTTGGAGGTAGGATCATGTGATTCGCTTGAAGTTGTTTTCAAACATCAGCCACTGAATCCTCTAGATGGACATCCTGTTGCTCATTTGCCATTAAAAAGGCTAAAGTTAGATGGATTACGAAAGCTAAAGTGTGTATTGGATAAAGAACTTCACAGTCAAGTGAAATTCCAGTGTCTCCGTTCTGTTACTGTTTCTAGATGCAAGAGCCTCACCTCTCTATTTCCAGCCTCAGTAGCAATACATCTAACCCAACTTGAGAAGTTGAAGCTTGATGAATGTGGCATTGTGGAACTTATCAAGAAGGAAGACAGAGGAGTTCCTAGGTTTGTGTTCCCAAAGTTAACCTCCCTCATGCTTCAAGATTTAACAGAGTTGAGGTGCATCTACAACGGAAAATATGTGTCACATTGGCCAACATTGAAGACCCTGCGAATGCGTGGTTGTCACAAAGTGGAGATACTTGCATCACACCGTGAGAATGATATGCCATTTGATAAACAAGCTCTCTTCTTGGTAGAAAAGGTATGACCCATGATTATTATTATTATTATTGGCTTTGATGGTGAAAATTGGAAGTCATGATTCATTGTTATGCTAGCCAACTAAATAATTAAAATTAACAAAAAAAAAAATAGTTGTGCTAGAGACAAAGCATAATCGCCGAAGCCCCCTTTGGTTAAAATTGGTTGCGTTAAGCATAATCACGGCACCATAAAATCTAGACAAGTCAAAGTAGAGTTACTATTCAAATTGTGATTTTAAATTGAAATGAAGAATTTAAAGTAGAGTCACTACATATTCGAAAGTTGGATTATTAACCTTCAATGAGCTAAATTGTTAACTCATGCAAAGGAGTCTCTTAGCTTTCACTTATTGGCTAGGCATATGGGTTATTGAGAGAAGTAGCATGAGCATTCCGAAGCTTTCACGTTAGCATATGTCTTCCAAACGTAACTAAATATAAGTACTTTCTATCAAAAAAAAAAAAAATGACTGGCTAGCAATTTCTGTTCATCGGACAACGCTATATGTTTGTTAATTTTGCCACAAATTTCAATATATTAAAGTTCATATCAATTCATGTCATTTTCGAATTCATCAAATAATCAGTTACGAATATTTTAATTTGTATAACGGATTGTCAGCCCTTTCAATTCTCATATTTTTTATATATAAAATTCTAATAGTTCTCATGAGCACGTACAAGCTTTTGGGTACTTTGAAACTCAATGGATGTAAAAATTTGGTAATAAACACAAATCACATTACTCAAGTGACGAAAAGAGAATATGCTACCATCTTGTTAATATGATAGAAATGTTTGTTCCGTCATAAGGTAGATTATACACATCTCCAATATTCTCTTTTAGAGTCAACACTTTTGGAGTCATTTCAAAAATCAATATATCGTCAAAGCAAGCTAAAAAAAATTGTAAATATTGGATAGTTTTATCACAACATAAACCTTATTAAGAAGTAGGCTTACGGGAAGCAAGCAAAATTGCACTAGGAGAACATATGAAAAGAACGAAAGGAAAAAAAAAGAAAAAAAGAAGAGAAATTCCAATCATAAATGCACGCGTGTGGAACAGAAAGTAATAAAAGAAATAAGAAAGAAAGAAAAACATGAGTAGAGAGAACATCACAAAAGTTTGACATGTATACATGCATATGCATATATATCTTCTTTCGTTTTACAATTTTTTTTTCCCAATGGAAGGGAGTTCTTGCTTTCAAATTAATCATACCTCTAAAGCCTCGATTCAATCTTATATGCAATCGCAATTTAATTTTTGCCAATTGCTCGACCATTTTTATGGAGGAGGTGGTGATGATTTTGTTTTCTGTTTTGTTTTTTTGTTTTTGTGCCGGGTGGGGTGTTGGGTTGAGTGTGGACACTGTGCTGGGGTGGTCAAGAAGTCAAGGTTTGTGAATTTAAGGCGACCCTGGGGGTTTTCGTTCCCCTGCTCCGTGAGCCTACGTGATTGTGCTCGTTTGGGTTGAATGCGAGGGATATCTAGGTAAGTTGCAAATCATAGACGCTATCTACGCCGTTGCACCGCTCGTGCCCGAGCGCACTTTGCTAATTGACTGCTCTCGAGTGCTTTGGGGTGCACGGGATTGTCACTCACGTGGGGGTGGGGTTGGCACACTTTGTGGTGCTGTTTGGAAAGTGGGGACTTTCCATGATGTGGCGAGAGGCCATTGGCGGAGGGGTAGAATGGGCCGTGGGAAAGTTGCTAATAGGGACAAATTAAACGCAATTACTTTATTGAAGTAGCCTCATTATCATAGAAAAACAACACAACCAAACTTGCCGAAATTAAGGCCCACCGCTATTAAGAAATATTGTCCTTTTTGTTTTACAATATTTTATATTGCCTTCTAAACCGTCCTTCGAAAATATGTGGAGACTAATATGTTTCAAAACATAAATTGAAATGAAGAATTTAAAGAAGAATCACTACATATACAAAAGTTGTGTGGTCTTTCATCCTTTGGTATGACCTTTGCAATATGAGGAAGCGTTCATCTAATACGACGGCCACAATTGATAGATCAAGATTGATAGGACTATCACTTAATCCACGTGTTTCCTTGCATCTCCTAATTTTTCTTTACGGCAATTAAGAAACTCATAATTTGATTTCAAGGTTGAAGCGAGCAACTACTTCTGTACTACCACTTTTGATGGATGATTAGTTGCCTTTTTAATCTCAATCTCTTCATTGTTTACTTTCTAATGACAACACTCTTCCTCAAGCAAGCTCTTCTGTATGTAATGGAACTTTATGAACTTTTAGTCTATCAGAATAACTAATTTCGCGAGCAAATACCGCAGGTTTCATTTCCTAGCTTGGAGACATTAGGCATCATTGGCATGGATAATATTGAGATAATATGGGACAATCAAGTTGCCGCGGATTCTTTCCACAAACTAAAATCACTTAAGGTGTGGAGATGCAGTAAGCTATTGAACATTGTTCCTTCTTGCATTCTTGGATGGCTCGAGAGCTTGGAAAGTTTGGAGATAGGATCATGTGATTTGCTTGAAGTCGTTTTCAAACTTCAGCCATTGAATCCTCTAGATGGACATCTTGTTGTTGATTTGCCATTAAAAAGGCTAGAGTTAGATCAATTACCAGGGCTAAGGTGTGTATGGGATAAGGAACTCCACGGTCAAATCAAATTCCAGTGTCTCCGTTTTGTTACTGTTTCTAGATGCAAGAGCCTCACCTCTCTATTTCCAGCCTCAGTAGCAATACATCTAACCCAACTTAGGAAGTTGGAGCTTTATGAGTGTGGCATTGTTGAACTTATCAAGAAGGAAGACAGAGGAGTTCCTAGGTTTGTGTTCCCAAAGTTAATCTCCCTCATGCTTCAAGATTTAACAGAGTTGAGGTGCATCTACAACGGAAAATATGTGTCACATTGGCCAACATTGAAGACCCTGCGAATGCGTGGTTGTCACAAAGTGGAGATACTTGCATCACACCGTGAGAATGATATGCCATTTGATAAACAAGCTCTCTTCTTGGTAGAAAAGGTATGACCCATGATTATTATTATTATTATTATTGGCTTTGATGGTGAATATTGGAAGTCATGATTCATTGTTATGCTAGCCAACTAAATAATTAAAATTAACAAAAAAAAAATAGTTGTGCTAGAGACAAAGCATAATCGCCGAAGCCCCTTTGGTTAAAATTGGTTGCGTTAAGCATAATCACGGCACCATAAAATCTAGACAAGTCAAAGTAGAGTTACTATTCAAATTGTGATTTTAAATTGAAATGAAGAATTTAAAGTAGAGTCACTACATATTCGAAAGTTGCATAATTAACCTTCAATGAGCTAAATTGTTAACTCTTAAAATTATGGGGTAACTATATAGTAAAATGTTTTGAAATATAGTCATTGAACTTTTATTTAATCACCTAAAGCAATAAATTTTCATTTATTTATAATTTATGCACTTTGACAAAAAAAAATTCGAAATTTTCTGGCGAACTATCGATGTGCAAGACAAGTGGCTAATTTTCTAAATGGGCTACTATTTTTACTTCACTACCGAATCATCACCTCGCTGGAAAATCTACTACAAATATTTAATAGTCACTAAAAACTTGCAAGATGATCATTCTTCTTTTCTTGTACTTTCCACTCATCTTGCTTGCAACAAGAATTTCTCCTTCTCATATGTGATTGCCTTCTTCGAGGCCATGGGTCTTAATGAGTTTTAGCATTGCAATTTAGCAAGGTAACACTTCCTATTATATATTTCTTTTGATGAGTTTTCTAACTTTTTTTCAATATTACAACATTGTAATATATATATATAATCACATTGTGTCATTTAACATTGACAATTACAAAGTTCTAAATTTGATCAAACCCTATGTTTTATATAGTACGAGTTATGAATTTAGCCTTTTTTCTTCAAAAATGGTAGATTCATATGAAATGAGATACAATCTAATTAATTACTTGTATTAAAAACATATTCCGATTTTACATAAATGAAAGATTCCACGTCTGCACAAATGTGTGAGAAAGCCGCTAGTTACCTAGTAATTGAAGAAAGAAGAATCATGCAAAGGAGTCCATCAGCTTCTGCTTATTGGCTAGGCATATGGGTTATTGAGAGAAGTAGCATGAGCATTTGAAGCTTACATGTTAGCATTTGTCTTCCAAACGTAACTAAATATAAGTACTTTCTATCAAAATAAAAAATCAATTGGGTAGCAATTTCTGTTCATAGGACCACGCTATATGTTTGTTAATTTTGCCGCAAATTTTCGTATATTAAAGTTCTATCAATTCGTGTCATTTTCAAATTCATCAAATAATCAGTTACGAATATGTTAATTTGTATAACGAATTGTCAGCCCTTTCAATTCTCATATTTTTTATACATAAAATTCTAATAGTTGTCATGAGCACGTACAAGCTTTTGGGTACTTTGAAACTCAATGGATGTAAAAATGTTGTAATAAACACAAATCACATTACTCAAGTGACGGAAAGAGAACATGCTACCATCTTGTTAATATGATAGAAATGTTTGTTCCGTCATAAGGTAGATTATATACATCTCCAATATTCTCTTTTAGAGTCAACACTTTTGGAGTTGTTTCAAAAATCAATATATCGTCAAATCGAGCTAAAAAGAAATTGTAAATATTGGATAGTTTTATCACAACATAAACCTTATTAAGAAGTAGACTATCGGGAAGTAAGCAAAATTGCACTAGGAGAACATATGAAAAGAACAAACAAACGAAAAAAAGAAGAACAGAAGAAGAGAAATTCCAATCATAAATGCACGTGTGTGGAATGGAAAGTAATAAAAGAAATAGGAAAGTAAGAAAAACATGAGTGGAGAGAACATCACAAAAGTTTGACATGTATACATGCATATGCATATATATATATCTTCTTTCCTTTTACAATTTTTTTTCCCGATGGAAGGGAGTTCTTGCTTTCAGATTAATCATACCTCTAAAGCCCTGATTCTATCTTATATGCAACCGCAATTTAATTTTTGCCAATTGCTCGACCATTTTTATGGAGGAGGTGGTGATGATTATTATTATTATTATTTTTTTTTTTTTTTTGCGTGTTGGGTGGGGTGTTGGGTTGAGTGCGGGCACTATGTTGGGGTGGTCAACAAGTCAAGGTTTGTGAATTTAAGGCGACCTTGGGGGTTTTCATTCCCCTGCTCCATGAGCCTACGTGATCACGCTCGTCTGGGTCGAATCCGAAGGATATCCAGGTAAGTCGCAAATCATAGATGCAATCTAAGCCGTTGAGCGGTGCACGCCCAAATGCGCTTTGACAGCGCTAATTGTCTGCTCTTGAGTGCTTTGGGTGCACGGGATTGTCAGTCACGTGGGGGTGGAGGGTGGGGGAGGGGTGGGGTCAGCACACTTTTTTGTGCTGTGTTGAAAGTGGGGACTTTCCATGATGTGGCGGAGGCCATTTGGCGGAAAGGTAGAATGGGCAATGGGAAAGTTGTTAATATGGACTATCAATCACGGTTACTTTATTGAAGTAGCCTGATTATCGCAGAGAAACAACACAACCAAACATGCCAAAATTAAGGCCCATCGCGTTTAAGAAATATTGTCCTTTTTTGTTTTCAAATTTCTTATATTGCCTTCTAAAATGTCCTTCAAAAATATGGGGAGACTAATACGTGTCAAAACATAAACAGAAGAGCTTTGTTCATCTTATTGTTTTGTGTGGTCTTCCATTCTTTGGTATGACCTTTGCAATATGAGGAAACATTCATCTAATAAGACGGCCACAATTGATAGATCAAGATTGATAGGACTATCGCTTCTTCCATGTGGTTCCTTGCATTTGGTAATTTTTCTTTACTACAATTAAGAAACTCATAATTTGATTTTAAGGTTGAAGCAAGCACGCTTTTGATGGATGATTAGTTGCCTTTTTAATCTCAATCTCTTCATTATTTACTTTCTAATGATGGCAATCTTCTTCAAGCAAGCTCTTCTACATATAATGGAACTTTATGAACTTTTAGTCTATCAGAATAACTAATTTCGCGAGCAAATACCGCAGGTTGCATTTCCTAGCTTGGAGACATTAGACATCAATGACATGGATAATATCGAGATAATATGCGACAATCAAGTTGCTGCGAAATCTTTCCACAAACTAAAATCACTTAAGGTGTGGAGATGCAGTAAGCTATTGAACATTGTTCCTTCTTGCATTCTTGGATGGCTCGAGAGCTTGGAAAGTTGGGAGATAGGATCATGTGATTTGCTTGAAGTCATTTTCAAACTTCAGCCACTGAATCCTCTAGATGGACATCCTGTTGCTCATTTGCCATTAAAAATGCTAAAGTTAGATGGATTACCAAAGCTTAAGTGTGTATGGGATAAGGAACTCCACGGTCAAATCAAATTCCAGTGTCTCCGTTTTGTTACTGTTTCTAGATGCAAGAGCCTCACCTCTCTATTTCCAGCCTCAGTAGCAATACATCTAACCCAACTTAGGAAGTTGGAGCTTTATGAGTGTGGCATTGTTGAACTTATCAAGAAGGAAGACAGAGGAGTTCCTAGGTTTGTGTTCCCAAAGTTAACCTCCCTCATGCTTCAAGATTTAACAGAGTTGAGGTGCATCTACAACGGAAAATATGTGTCACATTGGCCAGCATTGAAGACCCTGCGAATGCGTGGTTGTCACAAAGTGGAGATACTTGCATCACACCGTGAGAATGATATGCCATTTGATAAACAAGCTCTCTTCTTGGTAGAAAAGGTATGACCCATGATTATTATTATTATTATTATTGGCTTTGATGGTGAATATTGGAAGTCATGATTCATTGTTATGCTAGCCAACTAAATAATTAAAATTAACAAAAAAAAAATAGTTGTGCTAGAGACAAAGCATAATCGCCGAAGCCCCCTTTGGTTAAAATTGGTTGCGTTAAGCATAATCACGGCACCATAAAATCTAGACAAGTCAAAGTAGAGTTACTATTCAAATTGTGATTTTAAATTGAAATGAAGAATTTAAAGTAGAGTCACTACATATTCGAAAGTTGCATAATTAACCTTCAATGAGCTAAATTGTTAACTCTTAAAATTATGGGGTAACTATATAGTAAAATGTTTTGAAATATAGTCATTGAACTTTTATTTAATCACCTAAAGCAATAAATTTTCATTTATTTATAATTTATGCACTTTGACAAAAAAAAATTCGAAATTTTCTGGCGAACTATCGATGTGCAAGACAAGTGGCTAATTTTCTAAATGGGCTACTATTTTTACTTCACTACCGAATCATCACCTCGCTGGAAAATCTACTACAAATATTTAATAGTCACTAAAAACTTGCAAGATGATCATTCTTCTTTTCTTGTACTTTCCACTCATCTTGCTTGCAACAAGAATTTCTCCTTCTCATATGTGATTGCCTTCTTCGAGGCCATGGGTCTTAATGAGTTTTAGCATTGCAATTTAGCAAGGTAACACTTCCTATTATATATTTCTTTTGATGAGTTTTCTAACTTTTTTCAATATTACAACATTGTAATATATATATATAATCACATTGTGTCATTTAACATTGACAATTACAAAGTTCTAAATTTGATCAAACCCTATGTTTTATATAGTACGAGTTATGAATTTAGCCTTTTTCTTCAAAAATGGTAGATTCATATGAAATGAGATACAATCTAATTAATTACTTGTATTAAAAACATATTCCGATTTTACATAAATGAAAGATTCCACGTCTGCACAAATGTGTGAGAAAGCCGCTAGTTACCTAGTAATTGAAGAAAGAAGAATCATGCAAAGGAGTCCATCAGCTTCTGCTTATTGGCTAGGCATATGGGTTATTGAGAGAAGTAGCATGAGCATTTGAAGCTTACATGTTAGCATTTGTCTTCCAAACGTAACTAAATATAAGTACTTTCTATCAAAATAAAAAATCAATTGGGTAGCAATTTCTGTTCATAGGACCACGCTATATGTTTGTTAATTTTGCCGCAAATTTTCGTATATTAAAGTTCTATCAATTCGTGTCATTTTCAAATTCATCAAATAATCAGTTACGAATATGTTAATTTGTATAACGAATTGTCAGCCCTTTCAATTCTCATATTTTTTATACATAAAATTCTAATAGTTGTCATGAGCACGTACAAGCTTTTGGGTACTTTGAAACTCAATGGATGTAAAAATGTTGTAATAAACACAAATCACATTACTCAAGTGACGGAAAGAGAACATGCTACCATCTTGTTAATATGATAGAAATGTTTGTTCCGTCATAAGGTAGATTATATACATCTCCAATATTCTCTTTTAGAGTCAACACTTTTGGAGTTGTTTCAAAAATCAATATATCGTCAAATCGAGCTAAAAAGAAATTGTAAATATTGGATAGTTTTATCACAACATAAACCTTATTAAGAAGTAGACTATCGGGAAGTAAGCAAAATTGCACTAGGAGAACATATGAAAAGAACAAACAAACGAAAAAAAGAAGAACAGAAGAAGAGAAATTCCAATCATAAATGCACGTGTGTGGAATGGAAAGTAATAAAAGAAATAGGAAAGTAAGAAAAACATGAGTGGAGAGAACATCACAAAAGTTTGACATGTATACATGCATATGCATATATATATATCTTCTTTCCTTTTACAATTTTTTTCCCGATGGAAGGGAGTTCTTGCTTTCAGATTAATCATACCTCTAAAGCCCTGATTCTATCTTATATGCAACCGCAATTTAATTTTTGCCAATTGCTCGACCATTTTTATGGAGGAGGTGGTGATGATTATTATTATTATTATTTTTTTTTTTTTTTTTTTTGCGTGTTGGGTGGGGTGTTGGGTTGAGTGCGGGCACTATGTTGGGGTGGTCAACAAGTCAAGGTTTGTGAATTTAAGGCGACCTTGGGGGTTTTCATTCCCCTGCTCCATGAGCCTACGTGATCACGCTCGTCCGGGTCGAATCCGAAGGATATCCAGGTAAGTCGCAAATCATAGATGCAATCTAAGCCGTTGAGCGGTGCACGCCCAAATGCGCTTTGACAGCGCTAATTGTCTGCTCTTGAGTGCTTTGGGTGCACGGGATTGTCAGTCACGTGGGGGTGGAGGGTGGGGGAGGGGTGGGGTCAGCACACTTTTTTGTGCTGTGTTGAAAGTGGGGACTTTCCATGATGTGGCGGGAGGCCATTTGGCGGAAAGGTAGAATGGGCAATGGGAAAGTTGTTAATATGGACTATCAATCACGGTTACTTTATTGAAGTAGCCTGATTATCGCAGAGAAACAACACAACCAAACATGCCAAAATTAAGGCCCATCGCGTTTAAGAAATATTGTCCTTTTTTGTTTTCAAATTTCTTATATTGCCTTCTAAAATGTCCTTCAAAAATATGGGGAGACTAATACGTGTCAAAACATAAACAGAAGAGCTTTGTTCATCTTATTGTTTTGTGTGGTCTTCCATTCTTTGGTATGACCTTTGCAATATGAGGAAACATTCATCTAATAAGACGGCCACAATTGATAGATCAAGATTGATAGGACTATCGCTTCTTCCATGTGGTTCCTTGCATTTGGTAATTTTTTTTACTACAATTAAGAAACTCATAATTTGATTTTAAGGTTGAAGCAAGCACGCTTTTGATGGATGATTAGTTGCCTTTTTAATCTCAATCTCTTCATTATTTACTTTCTAATGATGGCAATCTTCTTCAAGCAAGCTCTTCTACATATAATGGAACTTTATGAACTTTTAGTCTATCGTAATAACTAATTTCGCGAGCAAATACCGCAGGTTGCATTTCCTAGCTTGGAGACATTAGACATCAATGACATGGATAATATCGAGATAATATGCGACAATCAAGTTGCTGCGAAATCTTTCCACAAACTAAAATCACTTAAGGTGTGGAGATGCAGTAAGCTATTGAACATTGTTCCTTCTTGCATTCTTGGATGGCTCGAGAGCTTGGAAAGTTGGGAGATAGGATCATGTGATTTGCTTGAAGTCATTTTCAAACTTCAGCCACTTTGAATCCTCTAGATGGACATCCTGTTGCTCATTTGCCATTAAAAATGCTAAAGTTAGATGGATTACCAAAGCTTAAGTGTGTATGGGATAAGGAACTCCACGGTCAAATCAAATTCCAGTGTCTCCGTTTTGTTACTGTTTCTAGATGCAAGAGCCTCACCTCTCTATTTCCAGCCTCAGTAGCAATACATCTAACCCAACTTGAGAAGTTGGAGCTTTATGAGTGTGGCATTGTTGAACTTATCAAGAAGGAAGACAGAGGAGTTCCTAGGTTTGTGTTCCCAAAGTTAACCTCCCTCATGCTTCAAGATTTAACAGAGTTGAGGTGCATCTACAACGGAAAATATGTGTCACATTGGCCAGCATTGAAGACCCTGCGAATGCGTGGTTGTCACAAAGTGGAGATACTTGCATCACACCGTGAGAATGATATGCCATTTGATAAACAAGCTCTCTTCTTGGTAGAAAAGGTATGACCCATGATTATTATTATTATTATTATTGGCTTTGATGGTGAATATTGGAAGTCATGATTCATTGTTATGCTAGCCAACTAAATAATTAAAATTAACAAAAAAAAAAATAGTTGTGCTAGAGACAAAGCATAATCGCCGAAGCCCCTTTGGTTAAAATTGGTTGCGTTAAGCATAATCACGGCACCATAAAATCTAGACAAGTCAAAGTAGAGTTACTATTCAAATTGTGATTTTAAATTGAAATGAAGAATTTAAAGTAGAGTCACTACATATTCGAAAGTTGCATAATTAACCTTCAATGAGCTAAATTGTTAACTCTTAAAATTATGGGGTAACTATACAGTAAAATGTTTTGAAATATAGTCATTGAACTTTTATTTAATCACCTAAAGCAATAAATTTTCATTTATTTATAATTTATGCACTTTGACAAAAAAAAAATCGAAATTTTCTGGCGAACTATCGATGTGCAAGACAAGTGGCTAATTTTCTAAATGGGCTACTATTTTTACTTCACTACCGAATCATCACCTCGCTGGAAAATCTACTACAAATATTTGATAGTCACTAAAAACTTGCAAGATGATCATTCTTCTTTTCTTGTACTTTCCACTCATCTTGCTTGCAACAAGAATTTCTCCTTCTCATATGTGATTGCCTTGTTCGAGGCCATGGGTCTTAATGAGTTTTAGCATTGCAATTTAGCAAGGTAACACTTCCTATTATATATTTCTTTTGATGAGTTTTCTAACTTTTTTTCAATATTACAACATTGTAATATATATATATGTAATCACACTGTGTCATTTAACATTGACAATTACGAAGTTCTAAATGTTATCAAATCCCTATGTTTTACATAGTACGAGTTATTAATTTAGCCTTTTTTCTTCAAAAAGGTAGATTCATATGAAATGAGATACAATTTAATTAATTACTTTTATTAAAAACATATTCCGATTTTACATAAATGAAAGATTCCGCGTCTGCACAAGCGCGTGAGAAAGCTGCTAATGACCTAGTAATTGAAGAAAGAGGAATTATGCAAAGGAGTCCCTCAGCTTCTGCTTATTTGGCTAGGCATATGGGTTATTGAGAGAAGTAGTATGAGCATTCTGAAGCTTTCACATTAGCATCTGTCTTCCATGTGGTTCCTTGCATCTCGTAATTTTTCTTTACTACAATTAAGAAACTCATAATTTGATTTCAAGGTTGAAGCAAGCACACTTTTGATGGATGATTAGTTGCCTTTCTAATCTCAATCTCTTCATTATTTACTTTCTAATGATGGCAATCTTCCTCAAGTAAGCTCTTCTACATGTAATGGAATTTTATGAACCTTTAATCTATTAGAATCACTAATTTCTCAAGCGAATACCGCAGGTTGCATTTCCTAGCTTGGAGACATTAGACATCAATGACATGGATAATATCGAGATAATATGCGACAATCAAGTTGCTGCGAATTCTTTCCACAAATTAAAATCACTTAAGGTGTGGAGATGCAGTAAGCTATTGAACATTGTTCCTTCTTGCATTCTTGGATGGCTCGAGAGCTTGGAAATTTTGGAGATAGGATCATGTGATTTGCTTGAAGTCATTTTCAAACTTCAGCCACTGAATCTTCTAGATGGACATCCTGTTGCTCATTTGCCATTAAAATTGCTAAATTTAGATGGATTACCAAAGCTTAAGTGTGTATGGGATAAGGAACTCCACGGTCAAATCAAATTCCAGTGTCTCCGTTTTGTGACCGTTTCTAGATGCAAGAGCCTCACTTCTCTATTTCCAGCCTCAGTAGCAATACATCTAACCCAACTTGAAGAGTTGGAGATCAGTGAATGTTGCATTGTGGAACTCATCGAGAAGGAAGGACCAATTCCCAAGGTTGTGTTTCCAAGGTTAACCTCCCTCAAGCTTAAGGATCTAATAGAATTGAAGTGCATCTACACTAGAATACATGCTTTATGTTGGCTAGCATTGGAGAACTTGGAGGTGCAGGGCTGTAACAAAGTGGAGATATTTGCTTCACAACTTGAGAATGAGATGCCTCTTCGTAAGCAACCTTTGTTCTTCATAGAAAAGGTATGACCCATGATTATATCTTTTGCTTCAATGGTGAATATTGGAAGTGATGATTAAGGTCGCAACCAAGCATCTCATACAAGTAGCTATACATATTAAGATTTAAGTGACATGACTCTCCTTGAACCAATAGAACTATTACAACATGGAAACATCGTATGTTCTTCAAATATTGAATGAAAATTCTTGTCAATGTCTGATGTGATGCATAACCGTTAATTTTTATTTAAAAAAGGTTTAATTTAATTCCGATGGTTTAGTTCTCTCTTAACTATCATGAAGATTTAAAATACGTGACATGGGGTGCGATATTACGAAATTGTAAATGTGTTATCTAAATTGGACTATGTAAAGATGGCTGCTTTTATGCTAAAAACTGAAAGATGTGATGTTTTTGTTGACATTAATCTCTTAAATTTGTACAATTATGGTTATAATTGATGGAGAAGTTATTTTCACAAGGTATGTATCTACAGAAATGGGAATATAGGGATTTACTTGAGTTCAAATATGGGTATAAAATCAAATATAAAAGATTGGTGATAATGTCTATTTCATGAACCTGCATGTCCTTCCATTAAGTCACATGAGACTCAACATCTTAAGAAGCAGTTATTGTGCGTGATATGTAGGGCATATATCATAATACACAAATATTCTTTTAATTAAGATGGTTTTAAATCATAATTTGATTAATTTCTCAGGGTGCATTCCCAAATCTGCAAGAGTTAAAATTGGATTTATCCAGACAGATGGAGATATGGCATGGGCATTTTCATGATGGAGAATTCTTCAACAAGCTTAGAGTTCTCGAGCTTCATCATTTCTCAAAGGAATTCACAATATCCACATGTTGTTTTGTCCAAGGTTTAGCCAACTTGGAAAAACTTGTTGTGTGCGAATCTTACCAAGAAGAGTTGAGCATCAATATAGAAGCCATAGCAGGTCCAAGTCATGAGCTAGGAGTAATATTACCCTTTTCATTTCAACATTTGAAGACCCTAGAAATGTCAAATTGCAACGGATTATCTCCATACATGATATTACCCTTTTCAAGATTTTTTCAACACCTCAAGACTCTAGATATGTCATTTTGTGATGGGTTGTCCAATATATTCACTCTGACAATAGCTAGAAATTTGGTGGAACTCACAAAATTGAGGATAAGTAACTGTAAAATGTTGATAGAACTCATTTGTGACGAGGAAGGTGAGGAGGGGCTTGTGGTGGCTTTCAATCAATTGAAGTGTATTGAGCTTGATGGGTTGACAAGGTTGAGATGTTTCAGCTCAATTAAATACACTTTGATGTTCCCTCTCTTAGAAGATGTCATAGTGAGGGGATGTGCCAGCATGAAGATCTTCTCTAAGGGACCAATAGAGGCGCCAAAGTTAGAAAGAGTACAAGTATCAACAGAAACGTGGTTTTGGAAGGAAAACCTCAACATCACTATCCAAAATATGTTTGAAGAAATGGTATGCATCGACTACCAAATTTTGTGCAATTCACCAATAGAGTGATTTCTATTTGCTAACTAGAAGTTTACATTCATGATGCTTTTTCTAACAGGAAATGGTTGCTAGAGTGGAGTTTATATAGCTATCTGAGTTCCCCGAGCTGATTGAAAAATGGCACGGCGAACTTAATCCCATCAAGTTATCTTGGCAATTAGAATCATTGATGGTGGATAAATGTCCATCATTTATTAATGCTATTCCATCCAAATTGATGCTTCTTTTAGTCAATATGACAAGGTTGCAAATTTGCGATCGCGAGTCTCTAGAAGAAATATTTGATCTTGAAGGGCTGGTGGGTTTGGGAAGCACTCAGATGATACCTTCCTCCATGACTTTGGACTTGGTGAATCTACCAAAGTTGAAGTGACTATGGAACAAAGATCTTCAATGATCGCTACCCAACAATTTTCTATATTATATAACCCTTTATAATAGCAGCAACTTGAGACATGCTTTCAATCCATCGATGGCTCAGTGTCTTGCTAATCTAAGTCAGGTGGAAATAAAGGAGTGTGATTGGATGGAAGGAGTGATCGAAGAGGAAGAAGGGCAACGGAGCACACTAGAGAAGATTACATTCCTGAATCTTGAGAGGATGAAGCTAGAATGCTTGCCCAATTTGACTAGCTTCCTTTCAGGGAAGAATCAAATACTGGAATGCCCCAACTTAATAGAGTTGACCATTGCCCATTGCCCCAAGATGAGTAGTTTGACCGAACAATCCTTGCTGGAGATTGACCACCTTAGTCCTTCACTTTTCACCCCACAGGTCAGTCTTTTATTCTTAATCCATTGCTCTTGATTTTTAGATTAGTTATCTTGTCAAATGGAAGTACCAATGGAACGCCGGTGCTTTGCATGAAGCAATTTCAGTGCCAATGCATTGCAACGTCTGCTTTTTTTCTTTCATTTGTTTTTGCCTCCGAATCTTGGACACACGATATCAATCAAGGATAAAAAATTGGTTACCCATTACAGGGTAAAAGATATTGTAGTTAAGTGTCAACAATACCCAATAAAACTTAATAATTGTGAACCCATTTATAAATCGGTTAAATCGAAATCTTCCCAATCACTGAAATTACAAATCAAGAATTAGTTTTCTTGAATAAGGTAAAATGAAAACCAATTGCATGTTCAACTTGAAGCAAATAAATCGAAAAATGGTTACCTTATAAATTAATTGCAAGCAACGTTTTGTCTTGATATTCAAACTAAGGGAACTTTCTAAGAAGTCATCATGGCAACTTTCCAAAAATTAGAGGGAGAAGGCGTTGCCAGTATTTAATGTCAAATAACCTAATTAAAAGTCAATGTTCACTATACTATTGATTATAAATTAAATTTAGGAGAGGTTGTCGTCAAAGTAGAATAATAAGGAAGTACATGTACACGCCACCATCTAATTTTATGAAGAATAAAAGTCAATTTTCAAATTTATTTTCATTGAATTCAGTGAACACAAGCTAATATCTCTACCAAATTTGTTTTGATTTCTATCATATCTTGAAAAGGCAACAAACACGTACCAACTGTTCAGGTTAGTTTTTTTTTTTTTCCGTCACTCCTTTTTTTTTTATTAGAAATACTTTACAAGTTTTAATTAGGGTTGTGATTTTTTCACTCCTTATTTATCTTAGACACTTCCTATCATAATATTCTGACCATATTGTCCCTTATATGGTCTACCTTTTAGCATTATTTGCTTCTCTTTTTTCTTTACTTCTCTTTTTTCACAGGTCCCACTTTCCTCCCCCTTCTTATCTTTCCATGCCTTTAGTGTTCTGTTGGCAATCTCGTTTCTCTCTATTCCCTTTTTTTTTTTTTTTTTTTTTCAGACGTGCCTTTGGTGTCTCATTCTCTCCCTTTTTTCCCAAAAAAAATTCAAATGCTTCAAGTTCTCGACAAAAGCTCAAAAGGAAGAGCAAAATATGACGGAAAATGTCAACTATACTTGTTGGCGTTATTGTTTGCTCTTCACCTTTCGCAACTTCATTATTAGTTACTTTTAAGCAATTTGGAAATACAAAGGGACATTCTCTCTACAAAACCCCGCAGCGTCTTCCCAACCCGTCCCCTCCTCCGCGTCTAAGAACATGTGCTCATCAACATGATGTCCAACTCTCCCCAATTCCCCTCGCTAACTCCTCCAATCCCCACACCACCCCACTCACCTCCACTCATTCCCCTTTGCCGTGCACTTCCACATTCCTCCTCAACCTGGGAGGATTAACATGACATCGGTGAGGACGACATAGCCCCAAGCCGAGCTGTCATGAGCCTAAGAGCCCAGCTGAGCTCGATGACATTCTTGCCGGTGAGACGGAACAGGCAGAAGTGAACTTAGATAGAGAGCCA
Source organism: Eucalyptus polyanthemos subsp. polyanthemos (assembly GCA_017140185.1). Lineage (NCBI taxonomy): Eukaryota > Viridiplantae > Streptophyta > Magnoliopsida > Myrtales > Myrtaceae > Eucalyptus > Eucalyptus polyanthemos. Next base: position 15,579,938 of record CM029463.1, on the reverse strand, counting down.
CTTGGAGAGGATAACGGTGGAGTCCAGTGCCATAATCTTGTAATGGGACCACTAGTGATCAAATGGTAGACGTCCTCGTCTTGTTCGATGACGTGTATCGGTGTCCTGCGACTCCGATTTCCCTCGTGGTCATTAAACCCAGTGTTTCCAAGTTACTTCGACGGGATTCGTCAGTTAACTGTTTATAGGAGCTAGCAAGTGATAAATATCGTGTGGTCCTTTTCCTTTTGGATCTATCAATGCAATTGCCAACTTGAGTTCTACACATTCACTACTCAGTGTTTTGTCTTTTAATCAAAGTTCTAGGACTTTTGGCTTAATCTCTCTTCCATCAATCCTCCTTCTAGAGTCTACACATGCTGAGAAGGCTTGTTTGAAGCAAAAAATGGAAAAAAAAAAAGGGGGGGGGGAGGAATGGCATGGGAAAGATAAGAAGAAGAAAATCGAGACTCATGAGAAAAGAAAAGAAAAGTAAAGAAAAAAATATTAAAAAAAAAGGAGAATAATGCCAAAAGTTGGGCCACATAAGGAACAATATAGTCAAAGCATTGTAATATGAAGTGTCTAAGCCAAGTAAGGAATGAAAAAAACGTGGCCCTTTAACTATTGCTTTTTTTTCCCTGATGGAGGTAATTTTTGAGTTTTTTTCTTATTCTAATACTTTTTCCATTTTATTTATATATTCTTATGTGTGAATAAAACATTTCATCATAAATAGCATCCACATTTTCTTTTTTTACTCTTTAATGATAGAAGTTACTACTGGTTATGCATTTCTTCTGATGCCGTTAGTATGTCGTTTATGAGTTGTCTTATGCCCACATTATTAGAATACCTTAAAAGGCCATCATAATACTCATTTTAGAATACTAATAGATAAAGAAATATGAAACTAGGCACCTGATTATTTGATTCTAACAAGTTGCAACAACGTTATTTCATTTATTTGTCAAATGCAAGTTATCCCCCACGTTTTTTAAAAATATTTCAAAAACTCATCATAATCCTTAATTTTGAATATTAATAGATTTAGAGAAGAATGGAAATAGTTATCTTGTTTTTTGGTAGCTATAAGTCGTATTTGCATTAATTTTATTGAAACCACAAAAAAAGTAGACAAGTCATAAGAGCTCACAACATCCTTGATTTTCAGCGAAGAAACATAATGTGCTCATAGGGATCATTTGACTAAGGCGAATATCTTGGTGGACCATTCGATACTTGTATGACAAGTTTGTCTCTTCCATGGTATGTGGACTTAGGGAATTGCAGAAATATGCATTTGGTAATTGAGATTGTAGAATGTCATAATTTAATTAATTTTGTCATAATAAAATGAAAATTCCATATAGGCTTTTAAATGGACAATCATAGCAGGTCATGCAATGACCTCATTTTTTTCATATCACAATCTATTTTGGCATTGCATGTTTCATTTGTTCATGAAGACTAATTGCATTTGCCTACGAATCCTTGTTTGTGTTAGAAACTTGCCTTAAAATTTCCTGTCATGTGAAATTTTTAGGAAATTGCAAAAGTACTCATGTGGTATTTGAGGTCGTTATTGCGTTCTTTGGGTTGTAACCCAATGAAAAATGTTTTCCTATCTTTTTTATTCACGAATATTAACAGGTGGTTCGGATCGTGAGGTAATTTATTTTGTGGCACCCACTTTCGTGCTTGTCCCAATGCAATAAACCCAGCCCTAGTCACCGGTCAATTAAAATGAAAGCATCAAGCAACCCCTCCTTGATTGCGTCAACTAACAAGTTCAAGAATGTTCTGATTTGTGAGAGGAATGGAAGTTTGGAAATTCCTTCTTTTAAGGTCATTACTTAATGTAATCAAATTTATTGTCATTTTTTTATATGGCAGGTACAATTTCCTCAGCTTAAGTTGATGGTTCTCTCCCACATGAACAATTTAAGCAAAATATGGACCGACAGTCATCAAGATACCCTCACTTGTAAACATTTATGGAAAGTGGAGGTTGAGAATTATAAGGGCCTTGAAAATCTGTTTCCGCATTGGGTGGCTACAAGTCTAACCCAACTTAAGGATCTTCAAGTGGGGTCATGTGAACTTGGGGAAATAGTCGCGAGTGGAGATGACACTTCACATTCTAATACTGCTCAATTTGTTTTGCCACGATTAACTTCTCTGGCATTCCATGATATGCCACAGCTCAAGAGCTTCTCTACTAACTTGCCCACTTTGAACTTGCCATTCTTGGAGGAATTGCGAGTGACCCACTGTGACAAATTGAACTTGTCCTTTGTGGCATCTAACAAGTGGGCTCGAAAAGGCGATCAACACAACATTTCCATCCATGAAGCAAACTTCTCGCTTAAGAGGGTATGATTGCAACTGCTTTTCCTCTCTTTCCTCTTATTCTTTTATTCACCCAATATATCTTATGTGCACAACATAATCTTGTCACATTATGATAATATGGTAAACATGCGTTGACGACATAAGATATTTCTAACATCTTTAAGCACGCTTTTCATTTGTGGACACCCAAAATGTTTTTAGTAACACTATGAGCGCATCTTGTCACGTGAAATTTCAAAGACCTACATATTTTTGCTGACAGGATAAGATATTCCTATTAGAAGACTAATTTGGTGAGTGTGATTAAGATACTGACCTCTACTTAAAAATTCTCTTAAAAATTTTCAATGTGAATTTCTTGTGGACTAAATTGAGAATCAGGCATTGACATTTAGCAATTTCGTTTCAAATCATGGCGGGACGGCCATCTTTCTTTTGATGTTTTTTGGGTAAAATGAATTTTCATTCGTTTGTTTGATGATTCATATGCCAATACCGTTCTTTCCCTTTCTATCTAATAGTGGAGCATTTGTTTACAATTTGCATTTTGTAGCTTGACTTTAGAAGCGTAAGTCGTATGCAGGGCTCTAGAAATTAATGAAATGTAAGAACAAGGCCCCATTCCATGGGAGTTAACTGACTTAGATTTACCTCTAAGAGACCATGATTTATTGTCAAACCTTGTTGAATTTATTTCTCTCATTGTATTTGCAATTTTGTAGGGCATTCCCACCTTAAAGAGACTTTTATTAGTCAACAAGGATATTCAGACGATACATAATGGAAAATTTTCTGATGACTTCTTTGGCAAGCCAAAAGCACTTACAGTGGCATGCTTTCATGATGAAAATGCCGTCTTTCTTGCCATATTCCTCCTACAAAGATTTCAAAATCTACAAATCCTTGAGATCTTCTATAGTTCTTTTGAAGATATATTCCTTGAAGAAGGGCTTGTTGATGAGGGAAAACATTTGGTGCTTGAAAATTTGAAAGAACTTAAGTTAAGCAAGCTACACAACCTAAAGTGTGTTTGGAGAGAAGGCTATCTGGTGGCGAAAATTCTTTTGAGTATTAGCAAATTTAAAGTTTGGGATTGTCCCAGTTTAACAACAATATTTCCAGCTATGACATCCTTCCATAATTTGACACAGTTAGTGGTGAAAAATTCTTCTGGATTGGTACATCTAGTGACAATTTCAGCAGTCACAAATTTGGTACATCTCACTGACATGACTATAATAGGATGTGAAAGAATGAAAGAAGTAGTGGCAAACGATGGAAACAAAGAAGGAAAAGTGATTTGTCTTGGGAAGCTAGAAAGGTTGATATTGCAAAATTTGCTGAGCCTAGAATGCTTCTCCTCCACCATAAGCTGTATTTTCGAATTTCCATCCATGCGCTCAATAGAAGTGGAAAAGTGCCTGAAAATGAAAATCTTTTGTAAGGGCAGGATAAGCACACCAAAACTAAAATGTGCGACACTTTTCAAATACAATTGGGCATGGAACTGGGAGGGTGATCTCAATACAACCATACATAAGTTATTAGCATAAACAAATGAACATAAAAGAGGTAAGACCCAATTAATGTCGTCCATGTCCATTTGTTTCTCTCTTGCCTTTGCTTCTCGAATTGTCCGACACCTAAAGCACCATAGTTTTTACACTTTTCATGTTTTTCAATTGTCTAGTCACTGATAAAGGGAAGGGCAGATGCTGCAAGTGTTATAGAGATTTGGAAGTTACTGAGGCACAATCAAGTATTGAGATGACAAAAATTTCTATTGAGGTAGTGATTCTATTTCCAATTTCCTCTCTCTCACTTAAATAATCATAGTTTTGCAAAAAAAGGGGGTAGCTGTTGGTGATAGACATAGGTAACGACATTATTTTCTTACCATTTGTCACCTCAGCATAACTGCCTAGGTCACACCCTTCTCATTTTTTATAACTTAATTAAGCGTACCATTTCCTTTCTTTTTCCTTCAACTCTCTTCTTATTCAAACAAATGAACATGTTGATACGTTGTTGTTTTTAGGAACTTAAAAAAAAAAAAAATCTTAAACATTTTGCTTAATGTACAATGAAGTTCAAAATTTTAAAAAGTGCGACTAAGTCATAAGCGTTTTGAATTAAATGCAGTGAAGTCCTTCTTGGTGTCTCACTCAACCAAATTTACTGTCGTGGTGTGTCAGAATCCAACATCAATTTTCTAATAACGGTTGATCGACACAAGTAGGTTCAGATTGAAGTCTATTAAGCACTTACTGAAATAATCACGGATGAATATTAAAAGCTAGCATTGATATTGAAGGAGGAAGCTCACAAGAGGATTAGTCGTGCACCTTTTCAACTTAGAAAAATAAATGAAATTGAACAAAATAATCATGAACCTTACCTAAATATTAGCTGAAAAAACTTAAATTTAATCACCTAAAAGTATGGGACTCAGTGCTAAGGAATTTGTAAAGGCTAAAGATCTTTGGTTTATAGAGGCACCCAATAGTTACTTTCAATCCTTAGTTATAGGAATTACTAGTGAGACTCTCCCAGCAATAGCATAAATTAAAAACTTAAACATGATGGACAGGACCAGTTGAGTTGTGAATTATATTTTCTGTTGGCCTAATTATCTCTAACAACTAGAGGAGGTGTTTGGCCTCATGACATCGTCGAGGTCCGCCGAGCCACAGGTGCAAATAAGCGGGCCAATGCAAACAATTTTCTTCTTTAGCTCCCGCTCAAACCCCATTAGTTTTTTGAGAAAAGTTCATTAGCTATTTTAAATCATCGGCAAGTCTTTGCAAGAAATTTTATGCCTGATTTCTATACCAACCCGCTCATTGGTCAAGCCTTCTGACTAGTGGGCGGAATATATATATTACACGTCACTTTGTAAATCCATTCTACTGATTTCAGTCTTAATACCTCTAGAATAATTCTTGATACAATTTCGATCAATTAAACAGATTGTCTATCTATTCACCCATTTGATTCCCTATGTGTTCTTCTTAATGAGCTTCCTCCAGCATTCATTTGTTTTTTAACTTTTCATCCCAGAAGTGAATATCTTCTCCAATTAGATGCTTTATTTAATTAAGTTGGCTCATATAAAGCCACAAAATTAGTTTAGGTTCATACAGAACAACTTACTACACAAATTTTCCTCAGGGGATGACTTCTGCACCGGAGAGAAGATGAACAGTGCCGGCTAAGTTTTGAATCGGAGGACCCATTTCTTCAAGATCATACTTTTTTTAAAGGGAGGAGATGTTTGTGTGTTCAAGCTTGTTAAAATTGATGATATTGAGCCGAAAGTCTCCATTTTCAGAGGGAATGTCAAGACTCCGGCATAAACTTCGGTATGCCTGCAGAAAATTCTCTGCTTCGCAATGTTTAGTTTAGTTAATCAGATCAAAGAAAGCAAAACTTTCTGCTGCAAGTAATTGAATGGTGACGTATTTCCTGATTTTTTTTGGAGAGTAGCGAACATCACACCTGGAAATTCCATCTTCCAAATTCCGGGTACGTGTGTGCCTCATTCTCAACCTCTTAGCATAGTGTCCTTTGCTCGACAAAATATAGAATCTAACTCATGCGGAGCATGGGATCGATAGAATAAAAGGTCTGAGGCAATCCTTATCTATTGCCTATATGGAGAGTTGATCTATAACAGAGACTTCGAGTATATTCCTTCAAGTAATCCGTCGCTATTGAGGTGGTCCAAAAGAGGAAAGAATGTCCTGCACCGACTCTGTTTTCATGAAATATGCAACGGTCTCTAGAGATCAATGCATATAGATTCAAGGAAAGGTGAGTAAAGCATAAATCTTGTCGTCCATCAATAACACAAAGGGAAGTTCCATTAAGAGGCTAGTCTTCCTCGTTTTCGCCTTAGAATAACAGATGAATGACATCAATAGAACAACAACGAACCCTACAATAATTATAAACCAAATAATTCATTAGCAGTCGAACTATGCAGCAGCTCCTACGAGTAAGACACAGCTGGATCAGAAGAAACAGTACTGCTCGGCTTGCCGTTTTTGCTGATGAGATTGTTGAAGCGGCTATTAACTTCCGCTCCATAGATGTGCCCCATCTTGGAGTGTTCTGTCTCCCAAGTATCTCTTGTTCTCCTTTTTTATGGGAGTCACCAGAGGGACTCTCCTAGCAATAGTCGAGCCATAAATTTTAAGCCCCACATACTTCAATGGGTTGTCTGTCATCAGCATCATCGTTCTGACTCCCAGGTCACACGTCAAGCAGCATCTGCAGTATTAGTCAATATGGCGAGCACTAACATAAAGGTATCAAATGCACTGGAAAATTTGATTGAGTGATTCTTTACACTGATTAGATCTCATCTTTTTGAGATTAGAATTTGAAGCTCTGCTTTGTGCCCTCGTAGGTACAACAACACGCCCCTACCAACCCCTTCTAGCTGCTGCATCTAAGTGCAAGCTGGTTGCTGTGGTTGCATCTAGCAGATCCAAATATGTCTCCTGTGAGGCATTCCACCGGTACCCTCACAAGGACATCTTGACCGTCTCCAACGTCACACTGCTCGGTCAATAAACTATGGAGTATGAATACATGACGATATATTGCTGTATAAAGGGAGGACATAAAAGTAAAAGAAACTAAGGATACTATCTCCAACAAAAATTACGACATTCCTATATCAATTGCAGATACATATAGGCCCCTTGTCAGTCATTTCATAATGTATAATTAAAGATACCATCGAACTACTATTCACCTCTAAAGGACAGCCAATTCCATTAAAATTATTCCCAAACAAAATCATGCACTAGAAGTATAAAAGATGAAGTACAAATTGAAGTGTTGAAAAATGTACTGCCACAAACAAGATTCTCAAAGTTTACAACTAATCCATTTGAAACCCTCCGTTTACTAGTTTCTGAATTCTTTCAATAGTTCTAGCAATTCACTCATAATCTATCTCACCTTGACCATTGCAACGTGCGATCTGACTAATATTGATCTATGGTAATAGGCTGTGAATGGCCCCCACATTGTTGGTAATCTTGCAGCAGCAGCAGCAAATTCAATTAATCTCTCTCTTTTCCGGCAGGACCTATAAATTCATGCATTTAATGAGCCGTGAAATCATTTCTCGATCACACAGTATAAGAAGCTTCTCAATATACAAGTCAGAATGCATCAGATAAGTTTAAGCACTCTTTTATCAATCAAGATGTTCTATCTTTATTTGCTGGTGATAATGCTGAGAACCACCTCAAGCTCCGCCTCAGTTAATGGTCAACTGATATTCAGACATAGTTTCGAAACAAAATAAATACAAGAAAATGTACAGAGAGATAACGGCAGTCATGGGCTTATTGACATAACAAGAATCCTGGCCAGTCATAACCGATTTCTAAAGTTAAACATCGGGTAATAGATGAACTGCAAACACTAATGTTACAACAACATACACATAAAAAATTGTGAGAAACAACTCTTCAGAACCCAAAACTATTGATCTCAATGGTGTCTCAATGATTGGAATAAACTTAAAGCATAAACTAAACTTGAGACACGAACAGACCAAGATAGCTTATGCTTCCCTCGTTTTTTGCTATGTAAAACAACAGCCCATCAGGCCCCCATGAGAGACTCTTTTTCCCACCCCACCCGAGAATCCAAAGTTTCAACTCTTGGCTTATCCACTCAAAGGAGAGATGCAGCTGGGACAACATCTTGGCAAAAAAACCCAATACTTAAGAATTGAAAGTTGAAGCCGACATTTGGATCCGATTGGGAACTATGTCTTCTAAGATGTATTTGCATTGGATTGCTGGGAAGAGATACTTACCTGATTAGATCAGCAATAGATGCAATTTTCAAGTTCTCCTGCTGTGCAAACTCGCAAAGCTCAGGTAATCTTGCCATGGAGCCATCATCGTCCACAACCTCGCAAAGAGAACAGCCACAGGTTCCAATCCAGCTAACACAGCAAGGTCGACAGAAGCCCCTGCATGCCTCTCGAAATCTTCAGGCTTTGGAATCTCTAGATGCGAGAGCCAAAAGTGCGGTTGCCCTGTCACGTGCTGATACACCTGTAGTCATCCCATCCTTTGCATCCAATAACAACATTGCTTTACTACCATCCATTACAAGGCAAGAGACGAGATGATTAAAGAAAATAACTAAGATGATCGAAGGCTATTAGGAAATCAAGAATTCGAGAAAACAAAATAGTTCTACTGAACTATGAAAGAGAGTGCACGTTATCTATCATTGCTTTCGAAAATTGATTATCTATCGACTGTGCACAAGTAACAATCCGAATTTTCTTACTCTCTCCAAAGCAGAATAACAACAAATACACGACCTGAAGGAACCAGTACCAGTCAATTATCTTCAACTAAGTTTTGATAAAAAAAGAAAACTCAAGGATTGAAAAATAGATTTAGGAGGATAAAAGCACGTACCGCGGTCACGGTGAATGCAGTCTGAAGCCTATCTTCATTCTCCCTCTGATGCACCGTCAGAGGAAGTTGCAAGCGCTCCAGATCTTCCCTCTCTCATGCTCGCACAAACAATCCCAAAGCGCCATACTTCACAACGAAATGCCATAGCCTAAGGCGCTGCCATTATAAGATCACCCTCAATTCCGTCCGTCCTCATCGCCGACCGCCACTACAAATTTGGAATCCGAAGCGCCTTACTCTCCGGTACCACTGTCACGCCCCGATCCTCGGGCACGCACACATCCTTCTCTTGGTCGATTTTAATATGCAATATCCCAAGACTATATATCGCTGACCCTTTCTATTATTAAGCACATGCGGAAGCAATTATACATACCTAGACAATAAAACAATGGGATAGAAAAGCAGGGCCATATTTTTCATATTGAAACTTATCACCAAACTTTTATACAAAACACAAACCAGAGTACTTCACAACTTTTTACTCTATTTTTATTCACATCAAATTAGAGATCTCAAAAGAAGATAGAATCTCAGTTCATCCGGATCATATTTAAGACTCCTCTAAGGATTATCTTCTTCTTCCAAAAATCTTTCTCCTCAAGTTTCACCTCCGAGTTCTCCTTCTAAGACTCCTCCTCATCAGCTCCTCATCGGGGTCCTGAAATGTTTTCCCCAAACTAGGATGAGACTACGTCTCAGCGAGTTCTACCCCACTAAGCCCGATTAGAAAACTATTATACTATAGGCTGCCTATACACGCACGGGGCAGAAGACATACCTTGGCATCAATCTTAACCTGCAATTCAAGGTTATATACAGATACTTCAAATATTTCAATGCACAATCAATCAAATCACAGATCGAAGCATCGATCAAATCGACCTAGTCGATTTGATGCCAACGAGACAACTCACGGTCATTTCCAATCAGTCAATCAATTCATGACATCAAATCAAAGCAATGATCAATCGACCTTGTCGATTACATGACATCACGATCCACGCTCGATCGGCATATTCAATACTATTTATGAAGTCCTAGCAAATCAAGACTGCTCACCCAAAGCTGATAAATAGATAGCATAGCTCACCCAAAACTGATAATAAGGTATACTGCTTACCCAAAGCTGGCATATCGCCCGAAGGCCGATATAGTATACTGGTATACTACTCACCCAAAGCTGACATATCGCCCGAAGGCCGATATAGTATACCATATGCTCACCCAAAGCTGATAATATATTGCTCGCCCAAAGCTGATAATAAGGTATACTGCTCACCCAAAACTGACATATCGCCTATAGGTCGATATAGTATACCGGTATACTGCTCACCCAAAGTTGACATATCGCCTGAAGGCCGATATAGTATACCATATGCTCACCCAAAGCTGATAATATATTGCTCGCCCAAAATTGATAATAAGGTATACTGCTCACCCAAAACTGACATATCGCCCGAAGGCTGATATAGTATACCATCTCCACCATCCAATATTCCCATTATTTTTATCATACCCGATAAAATAGTCGTGTGGATACACGATCGGCCTTGGTCAAAATATTATAATTTCCTTTTTCATAATTCCAACCATTCTCTATAGCCCACCAAAACACTTTTGGTGTTGTCAACCGACACCCGGTTATTTTCCAATTAATAATCAAAGATTATTCCATTAAAGGATAATTCTCAATTTCACAAATAATTCAATTCAGCACAAACTAAAGCTCGATTAAATAAATGAACTATGCCATGACAATCGGCACAAAATTTCGGTCGTCGGCCATCTCAATCTTAATTTCTAAAAAATAAATAAATAATTAATTAATTTCGAAAATTAATTATTAAATATTAAAAATTCCATTTAGCTCAAAATAAGGCCCAATTAAATAAACGGACTGCACCACGATCACCGGCATAAATTTCCAGTCACGGGCCATCCTAGTTGAATTTTCAGGAAATAAATAAATAATTAATTAATTTCGAAAATTAATTATTAAATATTAAAAATTCCATTTAGCTCAAAATAAAGCCCGATTAAATAAACGGACTTCACCACGATCACCAGCATAAATTTCCAGTCACGGACCATCCTAGTTGAATTTTCAGGAAATAAATAAATAATTAATTTAATTCCGAAAAATAATATTTAAATGCCAAAAATCCCACTTAGGCCCGAATCGCCAAATTGAAGCCCGATTAGGGGTTGGAAAATTTCCGAGATGCTTCCAATAATTAGTAGACCACATCTACTTGCTAATTGCTCAATCAATTTATCTAAATCGCATCAATTGACTAATAATTGATATAGCTAGTATGAGTACCTAGAGGGGTGAATAGGTATAAAAATAATTCCTCGAGATATGAAAGCAATAGTAGGCAGTGAATAGAAAGGAGACTCCTCTTTAGTTAATAGAACGAACTGTTATCAAAGTAAAAACAAAGAGTAGGGAAGAGAAAATTCAACACGAGGTTTATAGTGGTTCGGCTTGTTCCAAGCCTATGTCCACTGTTCTGCACTAACAGCCCACTGGCTGGATTTCACTATGATCAAAGAGATGTTACAGCAATGCTCTTCCTTGATTCCACAGTATGAATATTCTACCACACTTTCTCAAGGTATCTCACAATATAAGCTCTCTTTAGTAAACAAGGTTTTCGCTCAGCAAATGAATTGATTACGAATCAAGGAGCTTCAGACTTTGGAATTATTCTATCGTGCACATTTTCGAACAACTGGAACGTCTTCCTTTTATACTCCTTTATGCCATCATACCCGTTGGCACTTACCAAATGAATTCTTCCAATCTTCCGTTGGACGGAATCAATTAGGAAGATCATCCGAGCTAATAAAGGAACATGTCGATAGCCCAACAATACTACTCGCCCATACAATCAGGATTTAGGTTTCCATAAGTAGAACCTTCCAAGAATACTTCGCCAATCATCGGATCCTTAATCAATCTTGATTCGAATAAAAGAATCCGTTATGCCAAATCCAGCCAGGAGATCTTCTCCAGTTGATAAGGCTAAATCCTCAATGAATCACTCAGATATGGAAAGCCTTACTTCAACGGATTAGAAACTATCACTGAGAATAGACTTTAAGTCTTGAGTCTGGCAGTCCGGAAGTCTTCAAACTTTGAATAGATGAGTCTGCAAATCTCCAGACTAGACTGATAGAAACGTTTTGTTAGCTTCAAAATATTCCAGAAAGATTTTTCCAACAATCTCCCCATTTTTTATGGTGACAAAACTTTCCTGCAGATTTGAAAAACTTTGACCTGCAAAACGTTACTCAAGCAATATGGATATCTTATAAAGATTAATGACTTAATGATAACACTAGAATATGCAACCACGTAAAATAGGTCAGATCGACATATAAAGTCATTCATAAGATATCAATAATACTTAATATAAAAGCAAGAGCCAAATTCAAATCCAAATTCAAATCCACACCTCACTCAGTCTTTATCCAGACACACAAGTCAAACAAAACAAACTAAAAATTTAAACAAGTTAAGTTCAAAGTAGTTCAAAGCTTGCATCTCTCCCCCTTTTTGTCATCATAAAAAAAACGTTGAGATGAAAAAAAGAAGTCAAATTTGTTTGGGAACACGAACAACCTGGAAATCTCCCATAGACTGAACGATGCCCTCCAGCTTTTTCAAGTCTTCCCTTAGATGAGCGACTTCTTCTCCTTTAGCATTGGCTTGAATATGAGTAGAAAGGGCTTGAATCTGATCGGACAGGGAAAGGAAAGAACCTTGTCCAGCATTCTTCAAATTCTGAACCTCGCACTCCAAAGCATATATCTGACCTCGCATTTCCAGGAGAACATCAAGAATTCTGCGAAAGTCTGCTATATTATCAGTCTGCGTACTAGCTTCAGCACGATCTGATGGAGTAAAGGCAGACGATGGAATATCAGCGTAATTGCGCAGATTTGGCGATGAAGCACCATGACCCTCCTCTGGAAATTGAGAGGCATAAATGTCCTCTGGATCTGCGGGAGAACGGCTGACTCTTTCACTGTCAACAGGATAGGAGGTCGTTCCTCTTTGCTCCTTATCTACCATGTTTCCATGGCTTCTGGTGGAGAAAAGTGTTTTTCATGCTCTTCAAACCTCTCCTCCTCTGTTCTTTCTTCAGCTCTTCTCTCCTCTTCTTCTTTTTCCTCTGCTTCTTGCTCCTCTGCTTCTCTTTCTCCTTCTTCTCTCTCTCCTTCTTCTCTATTTCCTTCTTCTCTTTCTCCTTCTTCTCTCTCTCATTCTCTTTCTTCTTTTTCTTTCTCTTCTTCTTCTCTCTCTTTTTCACCTTGTTTCTCCTGTTTGTCTCTCTCCTTTGCTTCTTTCTCATGTCGTTCCATTGATTCTGGAACAGAACGACTTAGCTTCTTCAATGCTATAGCGGAAATGGTGAGATCATCCTCATCCTCATCTTCATCCTCAATGATGAGGGCTCTTCTCTTTTTGGATGAAGCGACCATTGGCTCCTTCCCTTTTCTTTTCGATGCAGAAGAGACTTGATGGATTTTGACAGGGGTTTTCTCCTTAAACTTGTCCAATGCCTTGTTAAGTTCTTTCAGATGCATTTTCAGCACCATTTTCAGTCCTACCACCAATTGGTCACACGGTCAAACACATAGAATTTGTGGAGGCTGAATATTCAAATGTCTGAATATCTTTGACATGAGACCTGGATAAGGAAGTTGTCCCTTGTCCTTCACCATTGCTCTATACATGTGGAACAGAATGGTGTGAGGAAGAGAAAACTTTTTCCCAGCATTGATTGCGTACATCAACTTTGCCTCTGAGTTGGAAACATCACTCTTGGAAGTTGATTTCGGTCTGAGGCAATTGATCACAATCTTGTGAAGAATGATGTTGTTCGCACGTATCCTTAAGTAGGAAATCCTTCCCTCTGTCATTCTGTCTTTGACAAGTTCCAATGTTGTGCGAGCAATAGAGACATTAATGGGTTAATACTTTCCTCTCTCAATCCCAATCACATCCGCCAACATGTCCACATCAACCACAAAGTCCTGATCTCGGACACTAAAAGATATTCTATTCGCATCCAAGAAACTAAGATTTGAATAGAAATATGCAGTTAATTAAGCATAACCTTCTGTGGCGTCAGTACAGAACTGTTCTAATTGAAGAGAATTGAACTTTTCTCTCAAGTTCACATTCACATCCGAGAAGTCAAAATCTACACTCCTAGGGTTTATCACCCCACGTTTCAATAGTCTAGAGTATAGATCCTTCTGTTCCTTTGATCTAAACAAATCTGTCCTCCTTCATCGAATATTCGCTGCAGCACCCATTCTCGATTGAAATTGGCTGTATAGTTTATCATCATCATTTCCATCTGTCAGATTAAATCCCCCAACACGCGGGTCACTTGGAATGTTCGTAAGGGCTTCTTCTGCCATCCCCCTACGAGCAATTCCCAAATCTTCCATTTTTTCGCAAGAATACGAACTCATTCCCATATCCCTTATCTTTAAGAAACTCATCGATATATTTCAATGGGGTACCAGTACTCTTTAAAGCACGATAAAGCTTATAAATAAAGCTGGGCTTTTGAACTCTTACAGGATCGGCGTCTTCAATGATTTCTTCCTCTTGATGACCCACATCCTGTGGACTAGATGGTGGAGAATGACGCGGTTGAGAATGTTGCGGGTTTTGTTGCTGACTTGGTGAATCCTCTTCCCCAGTAAGATCAAAGTGAGTAGGCCCCTCACTCGATCACTGTGGTCCCCTGCTTGCAATCCTCGAAGACTTTCTTGAAGACAACATCTTTCTTTATCTTTGAAAGATTCTTTGTGATATAGCTAGAACGAGTACCTAGAGGGGGGTGAATAGGTATATAAAAATTTCTTGAAGGCTGCACAATATTTAGACAGTTGAAAGATTTGGAATAATTAAAAATCAATCGTAAGACTAAGTAAGAGAAAGAGAGAATTGAACACGCGGTTTATAGTGGTTCGGCTTGATTCAAGCCTACGTCCACTCTTCTGCACTGACAGCCAATTGGTTGGATTCCACTATGAACAAAGAGATGTTACAGTGTTGATCTTCCTTGATTTCTAGGTGTAGATGATCTACCACACTCGCTCAAGGTGTCACCAAGTATAAACACTCTCTGTGTATACAATTTCGCTCGAACTGTATCGACTAACAATCAAGGTTCTTCAGACTCTGGAATTTTTCTATCGATCACATTCTCAAAACAACTAGAACGTCTTCCTTTTATACTCCTTTATGCCATCATAGCCGTTGGCACTTACCAAAGGAATTCCTCCAATCTACCCGTTGGACGGAATCAATTAAGAAGATCATCCGAGCTATTTAAGGAATCTGATGATAGCCCATCAATCCTCGTTCGCCCATACAATCGGGATCTTGGTTTCCAAGAATAGAACATTCCAAGATTATTTCGTCGACCATCAGATCTTCAATTGATCTTAGATAAGAATCAAGGAATCCGAAATGATTATCCAACCAAAGAATCTTTTCCAGAGGATAGGGTCGAATCCTCAACCATATACTTCGGCTTTGGATTTCCTTCGTCGCTGGATTAGAAAGACTGTCAGTGAGAATAGTCTTGAGTCTTGAGACTTGAGTCTTGAGTCTTGAGTCTTGAGTCTGAGTCTTGAGTCTGGTGAATACAAAGTCTTCAGACTTTAAACTGTCGGTCTTCAAATATCCAGACTAGACTGATAGAAATGTTTTGTCAGCTTCAAAATATTCTGGAAAGATTTCTCCAACAATCTCCCCCTTTTTGATGGTGACAACACTTTCTTGTAGATTTGAACAACTTTGACCTGCAAAAACATTTCTCAAGCAATATGGCTAACTCATAAAGATTAGTAAAGCAATCAGACTCTGCATCCACAGAAAATTGGTTAGTCTTTCATGAGTAATACCATATAACATCACTTGATAAAAAATGCAACCAGTCAAGCATCAAAATCCACAGCTAATTCAATCAAATTTAAATTCACACCCAAGTTCAAGTTCTCAAGTCATACTAAAAAATAAACATAACCACAAAAGTCAAGATGATTGGTTCAAATTGGTTCTCCCCCTTTTTGTCATCATTAAAAAGGGTGAGAAAGGAGTCATGTCTGCTTGGGAATGCGCACGATCTGGAAATCTCCCATAGACTGGACTACGCCTTCGAGCCTCGTCAAGTCCTCCCTTAGATGAGCTACCTCCTCTCCTTTGGCATTGGCTTGAAGTTGCAGAGCGAGGTCTTTCATTTTGTCCTCCAGGGTGACTGAAGATGCTTGTCCAGCATTCTTCATGGCTTGGATTTCACAGTCTAGAGCATATATCTGGCCACGCATTTCCAGAAGAATATCCATGATGCGACGAAAATCTGCAGAATTGTCCGTCTGTGTACTGGCATGAGCTTTCTCAAATGGAGTAAATGCAGACGATGGCGCTTCTGTATAGTTTGGCAGATTTGGTGTCGACGTATCTCCTTCTTCAGGCAATTGAGAAGCCTGAAATTCTTCTGGGTCTGCTGGAGATTGTCTTGGACCTTCACTATCGGCAGCATGAGGTGAGGACCTTTCTTGCTCGCCAACTCCCCCTGTCTCTAGGACATCGAAAGGGGAAGAGTGATGATCATGCTCTTGATTTCCCTTCTCTCCAGATTCAGCAGACTTTTCTTTCTCTCCTTCTCTTTCTTCTTCAGCTTCTTTCTCCTTCTCTCTCTGCTCTTCTTCTTCTCTGTTCTTCTGAAGTTCTGTCGGTTGAGGCACATAACGTCTGATTCTTGTCAGTGCTTGGATAGTGGGATCTTCATCCTCTTCATCTTCATCTTCATCCTCCAGGATGGGAGTTCTTTTCTTCTTTTTCGATGGGGCACCAATGGCCTCCTTTCCTTTTCTCTTTGAAGCAGACTGAACTGGAGATTTCACTCTGAATTTCTCCATTGCCTTGGAAAGTTCTTGCAGACGCATCTTCGTTAACATCTTCAAACCTACCACCATCTTATCACACGGTCGAACACAAAATGATTGTGGCGGTTCAATATTCATGTGTCTGAAGATCTTGGTCACCAGACTAGGATAAGGCAATTGTCCTTTGTCTTTCGACATTGCTCTGTACATATGGAAGAGAATAGTGTGCGGGAGAGAGAACTTCCGTCCTGAGTTGATCGCGTACATCAACTTTGCTTCAGAAAGAGACACGGAAGTCTTTGACGTAGACTTCGGTCTAAGACAGTTGATCACACTCTTATGAAGCACAATGTTGATGGCATTCATCCTGGAATAGGTAATTTTCTTCTCTGCGTCCCTATCTTTGACAAGTTCCAGAGTAGTACGAGCAGGTGAGACTTTGATTGGTAGATAACGTCCTCGTTCAACTCCAACTATGTCCGCCAACATATTCACATCTACCACGTAGACTTGGTCTCGTACACTGAATGAAATTCTATTCGCATCCAAAAAGCTAAGATTTGAATAGAAATAAGTGGTCAGTTGAGCATACCCGTCCGTAGAGTCAGAGCAAAAAGTCTCAAGTTGAAGCAAATTCAACTTCTCTCTTAAGTTCATGTTGATGGCGTCCAGGAAGTCAAAATCGACACTTCTAGGGTTTATCACCCCTCTTTTCAACAGCCTGAAATACACATTTTCCTAATCCTTGGATTTGAACAAATCCATCCGATTTCCTTTCGCCTTTGCTGCAACACCCATTTTAGGTTGAAATTCAAGGAACATTCTGTCATCATCGTTCCCTTCAATCAGATTTTGTCCTGGCATACGAGGGTCACTTGGAATGTTCGCAAGTGCCTCCTCTGCCTTTCCTTTCGGAGCAACTCCTAATTCCTCCATTTTCCGCAGAAAAAGATACTCATTCCCATAATTTTTGTCCTTAAGGAATTCATCTATATATTTCAATGGCGTACCGGTGCTTTTCAACGCACGATAAAGCTTATAGATAAAGGAGGGTTTTTGGACTCTTACTGGGTCGGCATCCTCGATTATCTCTTCTTCCAGATGTTGACTTGCACCTTGTGGGGCAGGAGGTGTTGAATGACGTGGAGGAGAGCGAATCGGACTTTGTTGCTGACTTGATAATTCTTCTTCCTCAGTGAGATCGAAGTGAGTCGGTCCCTTCTCCATTCTTTGTGGTCCCCTGCTTGCGATTCTTGATGATTTCCTCGAAGAAGACATCTTTCTTTGTCGATTGGAAGATTCCTTCACTTGCTTTCCCAAGAAAAGATGACCACTTTCTCGAAGATGAACAAGAAATAGAAACAGGATCGGGAGGAGAGTTCCTTTTAGGGTTTTGAAGATTGGGCAAAGAAAAACTGTATATATATAACTCAGTTTTGAAAAGGGAAGTTCAATCGGTACAAGGAAAGTGTACGAACACTTCTTTTCAAAATCAATAACTGCCAAAATTAATCATTTTTTAAAAAGACAAGTTTTCGAATTTCACACGGATTATAGAATAACCGAACGAAAGATCGTACCTTTTCGAGTTTAGATAACTAAACGAGAATTCGTACCTTTTAGATAAAATAGCAACTTACAGTCTATAGCCATGAATGTCTGAGTCTGAGGATTTAAAGACTAAGAGATTAGAGTCTTAGAATTGATGAGTCTCTAGACTTTAACTTCTTCAAGCTTCAAAATGTTGAGTCTTGAACGGATAAAGTCGAATTGATTTTTCTCCAAAGGCTTTGTGAATATATCCGCTAGTTGACTTTTTGAATCAACAAATTGAATCGAGATTTCTCCATTTTGAATATGATCTCTAATGAAGTGATGTCGAATCTCAATATGCTTTGCTCTTGAATGAAGGATTGGATTTTTGGTGAGATTGATCGCACGTTGTTGTCACATCTGATTTACGTGCATGAGTCTTCAATGCCAAAGTCTTGTAGCTGTTGTTTTATCCATAGAATTTGCGAACAGCAGCTTCCAAGAGCTACATACTCAGCTTCTGTTGTTGAGAGAGCTACAGTGCTTTGCTTCCTCGAAAACCAAGACACTGTCCTGTTTCCAAGTAGTTGACAAGTTCCAGAAGTGCTCTTTCTATCGACTCTGCAACCGGCCAGATCTGCATCTGAGTATCCTAGAAGATTAAAGTCTCCCTTCTTGGGATACCAGAGACCGATGCTTGAAGATGAGGCAAAGTATTTGATAACACGTTTTGCAAAACCGAGATGGGATTCTCTAGGATCGATTGAAACTTAGCACGATGCAAACACTAAACAAAATATCGGGTCTAGAAGCGATAAGATAAAGAAGTGAACCGATCATGCTCTTTGTACAGCTTTTGATCTACTTTCTTCCCTTCTTCATCCTTGTCTATCTTCCGAGAACATGACATTGGTATGTTGGTCTTTTTGCACTTTTCCAATCCAAACCTTTTGACAAGATCATTCGCATATTTTTCTTGATAAATAAAAGTTCCTTCCTTCATTTGTTTCACTTGGAGTCCAAGAAAGAATGTTAATTCTTCCATCATACTCATTTCAAACTCATCCTGCATAGACTTAGAAAACTTCTTGCATAGACTTTCATTAGGTGATCCAAAAATAATATCGTCTACATATATTTGAACAAGTAAAAAGCTTTTGTTTTCCTTTTTGGTAAACAAAGTAGTATCTACTTTACCTTTGACAAAACCATTCTGTAATAAAAACTTACTTAGTCTGTCGTACCAAGCTCGAGGTGCTTGCTTTAAACCATACAAGGCCTTTTTCAGTCTGAAGACTGAGTCTGGCTTCTTTGGGTCTTCAAATCCAGGTGGTTGTTCCACATAAACTTCTTCATGGATGAATCCATTTAGGAACGCACTTTTGACGTCCATTTGGAATAACCTGAAATTTTTATAACAAGCAAACGCAAGTAATAGTCGAATAGCTTCTAACCTTGCAACTGGTGCGTAAGTCTCGTCATAGTCTATTCCTTCTTCTTGCGTATATCCTTTGGCCACGAGTCTTGCTTTGTTTCGTACGACTTTTCCTTCTTCATTCATCTTGTTCCTGAATACCCATTTAGCTCCAATAACAGTTTTACCTTTTAGTTTAGATGTCAATTCCCAGACATCATTGATGTTGAACTGTCTGAGTTCTTCTTGCATAGCTTCTGTCCAACTTTCATAAGATAAGGCTTCTTCTATGCTTTTTGGTTTAATTTCAGAAATGAGAACCACAACACTAGATTCTTCACGCCCTTTTGATCTGGTGCGGATTCCTCCATTGATTTCGCCAATAATGAGATCTTTGGGATGACTGGATTTATGCTTCCAGTTACTAGTTGATTTGCCTGGTTGATGATCTCTTTCTTTATTTGAATCTTCATGAGCATCTTGATGTTGGACTTCCAGAGTCTGAGACGCTTCTTGAGTTGTAGACATTGGAAGGTCTAGAGCGGATTCAGACTCTTCATACTGAGTCTGGCTAGATTCATCTTGCGTTGAGTCTTGGAATTTGACATTCATTGATTCCTCCACAGACTGGCTTTTCTTGTTATAGACTCTGTAGGCTTTGCTTGATGTAGAATATCCAAGGAAGATGCCTTCATCTGATCTTTCTTCAAACTTACCAACTCGATCATTTGCATTTTTCAAAATAAAGCATTTGCAACCAAACACATGAAAGTATGAAACAATAGGCTTCTTACCTTTGAACAATTCATAGGGGTTTTCTCTAAAATAGGTCTTAGAAAGACTCTATTTATAATATAGCATCTTTGTTGAAACAGCTTCAGCCCAAAAACGTGAAGAAATTTTACTTTCAATTAAAAGTGTTCTAGCCATTTCTTGAAGAGATCTATTCTTTCTTTCCACAACTCCATTTTGCTCTGGAGTATATGGAGAGGAAAACATATGATTAAAACCAGATTTATCACAAAATTTCGTAAAATCTTGATTTTCAAATTCACTTCCATGATCTGTTCTTATACTTGAGATTGCACATCCTTTTTCATTTTGAACCTTTTTAGCAAACTTCTCAAAGTACGAAAAGGTTTCTGATTTACTTGCAAGAAAATATACCCAGGTAAAGCGAGAATAATCATCCACGATTACTAGACAATATTTCTTACCTCCAATGCTCTGGGTTCTTGTTGGTCCGAAGAGATCCATATGAAGCAACTGTAGTACATGATTAGTAGAGACATGATTTATTGGCTTAAATGAATTTCTTACCTGCTTTCCTAGAATGCATGGAGTGCATAAATCAGACTTTTGGTATGGCAATTTAGGTAGACCTCGAACAAGCTTCTTTGATGAGATTTTGGCTAATTGCTTCATGTTGACATGGCCAAGCTTTCTGTGCCATAGGTTTGCTTCATCTTGAATGGAGATTAGGCATTGTGCTTCATTTGGTTTTACATCAAGGAGGTAGATATTTCCATGCCTTCGACCCATGAAAGACTGAGTTGAGTCTTTGCTAATTCCAGAACATATGCCTTCTTGAAAGGAGATCTTGTAACCAGTATCACACAGTTGGCTAATGCTGAGAAGATTGTGGTTGAGTCCTTCCACTAGAGAGACATTGTTTATTGTGAGATTTCCAATTTTCACAGTTCCAAATCCCACAATGCTTCCTTTGCTATTTCCTCCGAATGAAACTTTTCCACCGTTTACTTGAATAAGCTTTATGAAGCAATTTGAGTCTCCTGTCATGTGTCTTGAGCATCCGCTGTCAAAATACCACTTTACCTTCTTTTTGACAGAGACCTCAAATTCACTGTCTAAGTCTGATCCAGAGTCTGAGTCTGATTACGCCATCAGACACAGGTTGGCATATTCCTCATCACTTTCTTCACACTCTGTATCGCTCCAGGTTTCGGCTTTAAGAGCTTTTCGAGACTTCTCAGACTTTCCTCTTTTCTTCTTCAGAAGAGGACAGTTGGGTCTGATGTGCCCCTTTTTCTTACACTCGAAGCAAACTACATCTTTGTTTGGTTCCTCATTATCAACAAACTTGGTTTGCTATTTTTGAAAACTTTGTTTCTTTGAGTTGAACCTTCTTCCTTTTCTATTGAGCTTTCTGAACCTTCTAATCATAAGAGCAAGCTCTCATCGTCCAGATCTTCTTCAGAATCTGTATCATCAGAATCATCGTTAGATTTTAATGCAATGGATTTCTTACCTCTTGGATCTTCGTCTTCATTAATTCGTTCCACTTCGTAAGACTGAAGAGTTCCAATCAGCTCGTCTACAGATAATGGCATGATTCTTTGTTTCTCTCTTATTGAAGTCTTTATATGATTCCAATCCTTGGAGAGTCCACGCAGTAGCTTGTTCACCTTCATAGGATCAGAAATTTTCTGTCCTTGATTCTCAAGACCATTGACAATATCTGTAAAACGGCTAAATATGTCAGTTATAGATTCTCCTAGTTTCATTTTGAAGGATTCATATTGACCAAGGAGAATGTTAATTCTGGTCTCCTTCACTCGATCTGTCCCTTCATAAGTGATATGTAATCTGTCCCAGACTTCTTTTGCTGTAACACAAGAAGATATTCTGTTATATTCAGTTGGTGACAAAGCACAATATAAAGAGTAAATTGCTTTTGCATCGAGTGCTTGTCTCTTGTTTATCTCTTCTTGAGACATTCCGCTGGCTTCAACAGTTTCTTTCCCTCTTTCGGATACTGATGCAGTAGTATGAGTAATTCCTCTTTCCACAACGTCCCATTCCAGAGGATCCTTTGGCCGTAGGAAAGCTTTCATCTTGTTTTTCCAGATGTTGTAATCCTTTCCATCAAAGTAGGGTGGTCTGGTATTGCTTTGCCCTTCCACCAGCCCTGGTGCTAGCATACTCGCCATGGATCTTTTACTCTGAAGTAAAACACTTCAAATAAAGTAAGAACACGAGCTCTGATACCAATTGATATAGCTAGAACGAGTACCTAGAGGGGGGTGAATAGGTATATAAAAATTTCTTGAAGGCTGCACAATATTTAGACAGTTGAAAGATTTGGAATAATTAAAAATCAATCGTAAGACGAGTAAGAGAAAGAGAGAATTGAACACGCGGTTTATAGTGGTTCGGCTTGATTCAAGCCTACGTCCACTCTTACGCACCGACAGCCGATTGGCTGGATTCCACTATGAACAAAGAGATGTTACAGTGTTGATCTTCCTTGATTTCTAGGTGTAGATGATCTACCACACTCGCTCAAGGTGTCACCAAGTATAAACACTCTCTGTGTATACAATTTCGCTCGAATAGTATCGACTAACAATCAAGGTTCTTCAGACTCTAGAATTTTTCTATCGATCACACACTTAAAACAACTAGAACGTCTTCCTTTTATACTCCTTTATGCCATCATAGCCGTTAGTACTTACCAAAGGAATTCCTCCAATCTACCCGTTGGACGGAATCAATTAAGAAGATCATCCGAGCTATTTAAGGAATCTGATGATAGCCCATCAATCCTGTTCGCCCATACAATTAGGATCTTGGTTTCCAAGAATAGAACATTCCAAGATTATTTCGTCGACCATCGGATCTTCAATTGATCTTAGATAAGAATCAAGGAATCCTAAATGATTA
This sequence comes from Eucalyptus polyanthemos subsp. polyanthemos, assembly GCA_017140185.1. NCBI lineage: Eukaryota > Viridiplantae > Streptophyta > Magnoliopsida > Myrtales > Myrtaceae > Eucalyptus > Eucalyptus polyanthemos. Next base: position 15,556,586 of record CM029463.1, on the reverse strand, counting down.
TCCAACCAAAGAATCTTTTCCAGAGGATAGGGTCGAATCCTCAACCATATACTTCGGCTTTGGATTTCCTTCGTCGCTGGATTAGAAAGACTGTCAGTGAGAATAGTCTTGAGTCTTGAGTCTTGAGACTTGAGTCTTGAGTCTTGAGTCTTGAGTCTGAGTCTTGAGTCTGGTGAATACAAAGTCTTCAGACTTTAAACTGTCGGTCTTCAAATATCCAGACTAGACTGATAGAAATGTTTTGTCAGCTTCAAAATATTCTGGAAAGATTTCTCCAACACTTTGCTTGAATTTCCCAAGAAAAATGACAACTTTTTCGAAGATTAAACAATGGAGGAAGACAGGAATGGAAGATCGAGACTTTTTAGGGTTTTGGAGTTTTGCAGAGAGGAATCAACTGTAAATAACCCAGTCGAGAGGCTAAACGTCATAAAGGAAAGTGAAAATGTGCCTTTTTTAAAAATTAACTGCCTTTTTAAAAAACTAACTGCCATTTTAAATAGAAATTAATTTTTGAAAAGGTAAACTTGCACTTTTCACGGAAATCAATTATCAATGATCGTACCTTTTCGAGAATTAATATATAAGGGAGAATAACTTACAGTCAAGACCCATAATTGTCTGAGTCCGAGAGTCCGAGAGTCTGAGAGTCTCTAGACTTTAACTTCTTCAAGCTTAAAAATGTTGAGTCTGGAACGGATGATTTCAAATTGATTTTTCTCCAAAGGCTTTGTAAATATATCAGCCAGTTGGTTCTTTGAATCAACAAACTGAATCGGAACTTCTCCATTTTGAACATGATCTCTAATGAAGTGATGTCGAATCTCTATATGCTTTGCTCTTGAGTGAAGAATAGGATTTTTGGTAAGATTTATTGCACTGGTGTTGTCACAGTTTATCTCCATGCATGAATCTTCAATTCCAAAGTCTCTTAGCTGTTACTTTATCCACAGAATTTGTGAACAACAACTTCCGAGAGCTACATACTCTGCTTCTGCTGTAGAAAGAGCTACTGTACTTTGCTTTCTTGAAAACCAAGATATTGTTCTATTTCCAAGTAACTGACAAGTACCCGAGGTGCTCTTTCTATCAACTCTGCAACCGGCTAGATCTACGTCTGAGTATCCGAGAAGAGTGAAGTCTCCCTTTTTAGGATACCACAGACCAATACTTGAAGTTGAAGCAATGTACTTGATAATACGCTTTGCGGCACTTAGATGAGATTCTTTAGGGTTTGCTTGAAATCTAGCACAAATGAAAACACTAAACAAAATGTCAGGTCTAGAAGTAGTAAGATAAAGAAGTGAACCGATGATACTCCTGTATAGCTTCTGGTCAACTTTCTTTCCTTCTTCATCTTTGTCTATCTTCAAGGAACTTGACATTGGAATATCAATCTTTTTGCAATTTTCCAATCCAAACTTTTTGACAAGATCATTAGCATATTTTTCTTGATAAATAAAAGTCCATTCCTTCAATTGTTTCACTTGAAGTCTAAGAAAGAAGGTTAACTCTCCCATCATGCTCATTTCAAATTCATCTTACATAGACTTAGAGAATTTCTTGCACAGACTTTCATTAGAAGATCCAAAAATAATATCATCAATGTATATTTGAACAAGCAAAAAACTTTTGCTTTCTCTTTTGATAAACAAAGTAGTATCAACTTTACCTTTGACAAAACCAGTTTGTATTAAGAACTTACTTAGCCTGTTATACCAAGCTCGGGGTGCTTGCTTTAAACCATACAAGGCCTTTTTCAGTCTGAATACTGAGTCTGGCTTCTTTGGATCTTCAAACTCGGGTGGTTGTTCCACATAGACTTCCTCATGGATAAATCCATTTAAGAAAGCGCTTTTGACGTCCATTTGGAATAACCTAAAATTCTTATAGCAAGCAAAAGCAAGTAATAACTGAATTGCTTCTAACATGGCTACTGGTGCGTAGGTCTCATCATAGTCTATCCCTTCCTCTTGTGTATATCCCTTGGCCACGAGTCTTGCTTTGTTTCTTACGACTTTTCCTTTCTCGTTCATCTTGTTCCTGAAAACTCATTTAGCTCCAATAACAGATTTACCTTTTGGTTTAGAGGTCAATTCCCAGACATCATTAATGCTGAATTGTCTGAGTTCTTCTTGCATAGCTTCAATCCAGCTTTCATCAGATAAAGCTTCTTCTATGCTTTTGGGTTCTACTTCAGAAATAAGAGCCATAGCACTAGACTCTTCGCGCCTTTCGGATCTTGTGCGAATTCCTTCATTAATGTCGCCAATAATGAGATCTTTGGGATGACTGGACTTATGCTTCCAGTTACTAGTTGATTTGTCAGGTTGATGATCACTTCCTTCATTTGAATCTTCAATAATTGTTTGTTGCTTCTCTTTCAGAGTCTGGGCTGCTTCTTGAGATTTAGACTTTATAGAGTCTGGAGCAGGTTCAGATTCTTCAAGATGAGTCTGGATAGATTCATTTTGCATAGAATCCTGGAATTTGACATTCATTGATTCCTCCATAGATTGACTCTTCTTGTTATAGACTCTGTACGCTTTGTTTGATGTAGAATATCCAAGGAAGATGCCTTCGTCTGATTTTTCTTCAAACTTAGCAACTCGATCATTTGCATTTTTCAATATAAAGCATTTGCATCCAAATATATGAAAATATGAAACAATAGGCTTCTTTCCTTTGAATAATTCATAGGGGTTTTTTTCTAGAATAGGCCTTAGAAAAACTCTATTGATAATATAACATGCTGTTGAAACAGCTTCAGCCCAAAATCTTGAAGAGACGTTACTTTCAATTAAGAGAGTTCTAGCCATTTCTTGAAGAGATCTATTCTTTCTTTCCACAACTCCATTTTGCTCTGGAGTATATGGAGAGGAAAACACATGCTGAAAACCCGATTCATCATAGAATTTTGTAAAATTTTGATTTTCAAATTCGCATCCATGGTCTGTTCTTATACTAGAGATAGCATATCTTTTTTCATTTTGAACTCTTTTAGCAAATTTTTCTAAATAAGAGAAGGTTTCAGACTTACTTGCCAGGAAGTATACCCAAGTAAATCGAGAGTAGTCATCCATAATTACAAGGCAATATTTCTTGCCTCTAATGCTTTGAGTTCTAGTTGGTCCAAAGAGATCCATATGCAACAACTGCAGTACATGATTAGTGGAAACTTGATTTATTGGTTTAAAAGAATTTCTTATCTGCTTTCCTATTACGCATGGTGTGCATAGATCAGACTTTTGGTAAGATAAATTGGGTAGACCACGAACAAGCTTCTTTGTTGAAATTTTGGCTATTTGCTTCATATTTATGTGCCCAAGCTTTCTGTGCCATAACCTTGCTTTGTCTTGAATTGAGATTAAACATTGTGATTCATCTGGTTTCATATCCAAGAGGTAGATATTTCCATGTTTTCGACCCATAAATGACTGAGTAGAGTCTTTACTGGTTCCTGAACATATTCCCTCTTGAAAACTGATTTTGAAACCTGTATCACACAGCTGGCTGATACTGAGCAGATTGTAGTTAAGTCCTTTCACTAGGAAAACATTGCTTATTATGAGGTTTCCAATCTTTACAGTTCCAAATCCCATAATTCTTCCTTTGCTGTTTCCTCCAAAAGAGACTTTTCCACCATATACTTGTACGAGCTTTATGAAGCAATTTGAATCTCCTGTCATATGTCTTGAGCATTCACTATCCAAATACCATTTTACCTTTTTCTTGATAGTGACCTGCATTTAAAAAAAGAGACTCAAGCTTTCTTTGGTAGCCATTTATTCTTGGGTCCATTTGTGTTAGTATGATATGCATTATTCGCCCATACTTTTTTAATAGGTTTCCAGACCATAGGACACTCTTTTTCAAAATGATCTGCACTATTGCACTTTGAACATCTGAGAGCATTTCGACCTACTGGTTTTACAATAACATTTTTGAAATGTTTTTTTGTAAGTATCTCTTGTAGGCCTTTGCTTAATTCTTTCCTTTACTTTAGGAAAATCAATTAAAATAATTGTTTCTTCGTCATTCCTAAACCAGATTTATTGAAATAGGGTCTTTGTGCGAAAGAATTTTCTCAAGTTTCTCGATCCTAATGAAAATCTTTTTGAAACATTTGATAAATCATTTTTTAAAAATGCATTTTCTTTTAAGAGATTGACTTCACTTTCTTTAAGAGAAGAAACATTCATGTCTAAACATTTCAACTTTTCTTTCAAAACAAGCTCCCGTTGTTTTTTAGTGTAGAGTTTTCCTTTTTTAGTTCGGAAATCCTTTTGAGAGAAGTCTTAAGACTAAGACACAGCTCATCAATGTATTTAGAAACCTTAACAGGGATTTTAAAGTTACTTACCTCTAATTCACCTGCAGTCGAGTCTATTTCAGAGTTTGAATCTGAGTCTGATTGTGCCATCAGACATATGTTGGCATAATCATCATCGCTTTCTTCACACTCTGTGTCACTCCAGGTTTCTGCTTTAAGAGCCTTTCGATACTTTTCAGCTTTTCCTTTCTTCTTTCTTAGAAGAGGACAGTTGGGTCTGATGTGTCCATTTTTCTTGCATTCAAAGCAGACTATATCTTTGTTTGATTCATCGTCATCAACAAACTTGGTTTGTTGCTTTTGAAAGCTCTGTTTCTTAGGATTGAATCTTCTTCCTTTTCTATTTAGTTTTCTGAACCTTCTTATCATAAGAGCAAGCTCCTCATCGTCCATATCGTTTTCAGAATCTGTAACATCAGAATCGTCATTGGATTTTAATGCAATGGATTTCTTACCTTTAGGATCTTCATCTTCATTGATTCGCTCCACTTCATAAGACTGAAGAGTTCCAACCAACTCATCAACAGATAATGGCATGATTCTTTGTGTCTCTCTTATTGAAGTCTTTATATGATTCCAACCCTGGAGAGTCCACGTAGTAGCTTGTTTACCTTCATGGGATCAGAAATTGGTTGACCTTGATTTTCAAGACCATTCACGATATCTGTAAAACGGCTAAACATGTCAGTTATGGATTCTTCTGATTTCATTTTGAAGGCTTCATATTGACCGAGGAGAATGTTGATTCTGGTCTCCTTCACTCGATCTGTTCCTTTATAGGTGATATGTAATCTATCCCAGACTTCTTTTGCTGTAACACAAGAAGATATTCTGTTATATTCAGTAAGTGACAAAGCACAATATAAAGAATAAATTGCTTTTGCATCGAGTGCTTGTCTCTTGATTATCTCTTCCTGAGTCATTTCTCTTGACTCAACAGTTTCTTTTCCTCTCTCTGAGATAAATGCAGCTTTAGGAGTAATTCCTTTTTCTACAACGTCCCATTCCAGAGGATCCTTTGATCGTAGGAACGCTTTCATCTTGTTTTTCCAGTTGTTGTAATCCTTTCCATCAAAGTAGGGTGGTCTGGTATTGCTTTGCCTTTCCGCCAGCCGTGGAGCTAGCATACTAGCCATGGATCTTTAACTCTGAAGTAAAACACTTCAAACAAAGTGAGTACACAGGCTCTGATACCAATTGATATAGATAATATGAGTACCTAGAGGGGGGTGAATAGGTATAAAAATAATTCCTTGAGATATGAAAGCAATATTAAGCAGTGAATAGAAAGGAGACTCCTCTTTAGTTAATAGAACGAAATGTTATCAAAGTAAAAACAAAGAGTGGGGAAGAGAAAATTCAACACGAGGTTTATAGTGGTTCAGCTTGTTCCAAGCCTACGTTCACTGTTCTACACTGACAGCCCACTGGCTGGATTTCACTATGATCAAAGAGATGTTACAGCAATGCTCTTCCTTGATTCCACAGTATGGATATTCTACCACACTTCCTCAAGGTATCTCACAATATAAGCTCTCTTTAGTAAACAAGGTTTTCGCTTAGCAAATGAATTGACTACGAATCAAGGAGCTTCAAACTTTGGAATTCTTCTATCGTGCACATTTTCAAACAACTGGAACGTCTTTCTTTTATACTCCTTTATGCCATCATACCCGTTGGCACTTACCAAAAGAATTCTTCCAATCTTCCGTTGGACAGAATCAATTAGGAAGATCATCCGAGTTATTAAAGGAACATGTCAATAGCCCATCAATCTTGCTCGTTTATACAATCAGGATCTAGGTTTCCATAAGTAGAACCTTCCAAGAATACTTCGCCAATCATCGGATCCTTAGGGCGCGCATGGAAACACTTCTGTTCCTTTTTTGTTCATGGGAACAAAAAAAAAAGTGTTTCTGTTCCAGGGAACAATTTTTGAACAAAAGAACGCGTTTGGTAAGTGTAAAAAAAAAACTGTTCTTGGAATAAAAAAAACAGAAACACGTTTGGTAACTGCAGTTAATTTCTGTTCCTAGAATAGAAAAAGAACAGAAACACGTTTGGTAAACGACAAAAAAATTTCTGTTTTAATTTTTTTTAAAAACTTTTTCTTTAATAAAGTTTAAAATTGATATTGAATTCTCATTCTTATGAAATGCTCATTAATTTTATTTTGTTCATGGTTAATGAAGACAAACATTTTTAACATGATCATATGGCATATTTTGTAGAAAATTTCGTAATTAAAGTTTGTATCAAATTTTTTCAAGTACTTTTTTATTTTTTAGTTTTAAAGCATATAAACTTGATATTGATTTCTCATTCTCATTAAATGCTTATCAATTTCATTTTGAAAAATGGTGAGTGAAGAAAAATATTTTCAACATGGTCATATGTGCGCCCTTAAATGAAAATTCCATACATCTCAACATGAACCCTTCCATACATGACATCACAATAATGATGTAATATAGTTCATTGTTCAACTGCATCACAGTGAATACGTAAAAGCAATATTACAAAAGTCAACAAATCTCATGCATATTGTGATCCCTTGCCATTTTATTTGCAATTCTTATCCTAAGCCTGTTCATCCCAGATGACTGCTCATCTGATGTATCATCTGCAACTTCCCATCCTGTAGGTCCAAATGGATACTCCGGATCTCCATACATGGAAAAATTTCTGTCCATCCTATCTTGATCACGAATGTAATTATGAAGAGCACAACATGCAATTATAACAAGTGCTTGCTTCCGAATTGTAAATGGAGGCATATGTCTCAAAATGGTGAAGCGATTCTTTAATGCCCCAAATGACCTCTCAATTACATTTCTTAGTGAAGAGTGCTTATAGTTGAATAACTCTTTTGCTGTTCTTGGCCGTCTCCCACTCCCTTTATAGTCGCTGAGATGATACCGTTCCCTTCTAAAAGGAGTTAAAAATCCCGGAAGTGCTGCATAACCGGAATCTGCCACGTAGTATTTCCCTACAACATGATATATATAAATTTGTTATGATATTAAACCATAATATAATCACAAATGTCAATATAAACAAAGTAAATACCGGGTGGTGGTTGGGGAAATTGCAATTGAGGAGTTTCGAGTGCTGCCGAAAGCACTCGACAATCATTGGCAGATCCTTCCCATCCAGCATACACGAAAGTAAATTTCATATCAAATGAACAAACACACAACACGTTCTGTGTGGTAGTCCCTCTCTTGCCTCTAAATCGAACCTGCTGAGACATCGGGATAATAGCATTTATATGGGTGTCATCCAGAGCACTTACGCAGTCCTGTCAATTTATTACCAATCTAAGATTATAAAAGATTATGAACTACATGTATTTGATGGTATAAAGTTGATATAGAAATCATACCTTGAAGTAGCGCTTATGACTAGGATCCGTAAGAATTTCTTAAGGGATGACATCAAAGGACGGTGGTTTGATTATCTCTTTTGAAAGTTTGATAATTGCTTTCAACAATTTACTGAAATACTTGCTGATCGTTTCTCCAGAATGTTGAAATCTCTCACATAAATTTCTATTTGAGCTACCATGACAAACCATAGATAAGAATATCCCAATTTGTTCGTCTATTCTAATATATCGACTATCTTTTAACCAACCTCTTACTCTCATCAAATCACATAAATTCAGAAAAACATGCCTCTCCATCCTGAAGGCTTCATATATCCTATATGAATGTCCAGTAATAATCTCCCTTATCCATTTGGACCCTAATAATTTGCTATCCCTAATTGGTTCTATTGTATGCACAGACGCGTCAATGGCAACCGTGCACAACCACGCTAGCAATACGGCTAGACCATCCTCATCCAAGAATTGTTGAACTTGTTCTACCTCTTCACTACATATACTATCTGATCCCTCTTCCATAGTACCTATACCATCACAAAAATATAAAAACATCAATAACATAAGTCATAGTCCTAATAGAAGATGCTATTACATATAAGTACGAAGAGTCTCAACACTTAAAACGACATATTAACAGATAACATAAGTTATACAATCTCTACGTTACCCCACTCAATTCATAAATCTACTAAAGATGATAAAGAAGTCCAATTCTCCTTTCAGGTGTGGATTTAATGAAAGCCACCCTTCATGAGGCACTATCGCATGCTCGATCCACTGCTTTATTGTAAAGATCTTGGTTTATCTCAGGCATAGTAAGCAGAATATCCATCACAGCAGCGACGGAGAAAGGATCCTCAGGTGATGGTATAACCCCAGAGGTCACAGAGCCACTACCAGATTGACTGGACTTAACTTTCAAAAAGTCTTGGATAGCTTTGCAAGTGTCATCAATACTATTTTGGGTACTCCTCCTTCTCCTCTTAGTAGTTGGAGTCCTATCCAATTTGTGCTTTCCACGAGTTGAAGTTCCAGCATCTTCTGGTGTAAGACTCTCTCATCAGTGTGGTGATCACCGAAGTCATCTGTATGGCCACCACCAGCATCACCATAGGCATTGCCACCACTGTTGTCACCATATGCATTGTAACCACTATTGCCACCACCTACATTGGCATCACCAGTGTCATCTTCCTCCGACACCGTCACATCTTGAGCATTTGCAATGCCATATTCCCCAGTAGCATATGTATCACCAAATACAATACATAGCTCGGGATATTGGGGAAATCCATCATTCCTGAATTTTGCCCACTCTACATTCTCCTACAATTTTGACAGTAATGACATTTGAGGTATATAATCATACATTTTAAAATTAATATACATAATGACATCAAAATGACCAAAAAGTTAAGAAAATATACCTTAATGTGAGCTTCCCATATGCTTGGATCGTCGACAGTAACTCTCTTATTGACATTATCCCAACCGAATCCAGATTGAGACATAAGTTTTTGGAAACTGCTATACTGTTTTCTCAGTTTGTTTAGCTTGTTCCACATCTGGACCATGCTATATTGGCATCCTGTTTGTCTAACGAATTCAGTCTGTATATTCCTCCACCCCGCTTTGTTGAAAGTAGAAGTGGTTCGATTTCCCTTTTTGACCTCATCCACTAACAAACCAATAAATATGTTGCGTACATTCTCGGTCCACTTCGCATTGCATGTCTGTCTCTCAGATGCCATTTAATCTTTGATCGGTTGAGCAACATATGAGTTATGAGTTAAATCAATAACATAAAACTCTATATGCCAAACACAAAATCGTTCTCAAGAGATGCAAGCCAAGAAGACTATATATAGAATAAAAATAATGAAAATTGTTGAACTAACTTGTGTAAAACAGATCATAAGTTGCATTTTCAGCTACAAGAAGTACATAGTAATGTTACATATAGAATGCAACCATGAAATTCAGCCAACATAAGGCAGCATTATCCTTGGTTATTACCTTCTTACGATGCCACACAACCACGCTACGCCCCAACTTCGGCCGATTCTCCCCTTTGGTGGTGAAATCGTCGTTGAATGCCCTCGCCACGTGCTTCACCAGCCTATCCATTTCACATCACTATGAGCAACAAAACAACAATCGAAGGAAACCACATCACCAGCCTATCCATTCCACATCACCAGCCTGTCCAACTCGCTGGAGCTGCTGCTCGAGCAGCTCGCTGGAGCCTCGCTCGAGATGCTGCTTGAGCAGCTACAGCTCGAGCGAGCTGTGGCTCAATAGCGAGCTGCTACTCGAGCTGCAGCTCGCTCGAGATGTTGCAGCTCGAGCGAGCTGCAACTGCGAGCCTCGCTCGAGATGCTGCTCGAGCTGCAGCTTCGAGCCTCGCTCGAGATGCTGCTCGAGCGAGCTACGGCTCAACAGTGAGCTGCTGCTCGCTGGAGCTGCTGCTCGAGCAGCTCGCTCGAGATGCTGCTCGAGCTGCAGCTCGCTGGAGCTGCTGCTCCAGCCTCGCTTGAGCAGGTCCAGTAGCTCGCTCGAGCAGTTGCAGCTTGAGCGAGCTGCAGCTCGAGCTCGAGCGAGCTGCTGCTGCTCGAGCAGCTCACTTGAGCCTCGCTCGAGATGCTGCTCGAGCGAGCTGTGGCTCGAGCTCGAGTTGCAGCTCTCTCGAGATGTTGCTCGAGTAGCTGCTGCTCGAGCGAGTTGCAGCTCAAGCTCGAGCTGGCAGAGAGCTCGCTCAAACAGCTCGAGCGAGCAGCCATCCCAGATCTGCGGCAGATCTGGGCGAGCAACGCTCGCTCGAGCCGCAGATCTGGGCGAGCAACGCTCGCTTGAGGCTCGAGCGAGCAGTCATCCTAGATCTACGGCAGATCTGGGCGAGGGACGGCTCGCTTGAGGCTCGAGCGAGCAGCCGTCCCAGATCTGCCATCGGCAGCCTCAAGCGAGCGTCCCAGATCTGCCACGCAGAAGCCCATCGTCGACCGGAGAAGGAGGAGCACGAACGTACCTGGAATCGGAAGCTTCAGCCGGTGAGTCGCCGGAGTGAGGAGTCGCTAGAGTGAGGAGTCGTCGGAGAGTTAGCCAAGTGGGAGCCGCCAGAGAGAAGGGAGAGACGCCGGAAAAGGGAGAGCACGAGAACGAAGCTTCGGCCGAGAGAGAGCACGCGAGTGAGGAGTCGCCGGAGTGAGGAGTCGCCGGAGAGTCAGCCGAGTGGGAGCTGCCGAAGAGAAGGGAGAGACGCCGGAAAAGGAAGGAGGAGGCGGAGGAAGCTTCGGCCGAGAGAGAGCACGCACGAAGGAGAAGCTTCAGCCGGTGTGTTCTTTCTCCAATTTTGTTCCCGTTTTGTTTTTTGTTTCTTTTCATTTTTGATCTTGAAGAAGTGTTTCTTTTCTCCAGAAACAACTTTTTTGTGTTTCTTTTTTTTGCTCCAATTTTGTTCCGGGAACAAAAAAACAAAAAAAGAACAGAAACGCAACCAAACGTGTTTCTGTTCTTTTTTTGTTCGAGGGAACAAAATCCGTATAGAAGTGTTCCAGAAACGCTTCTTTGGAGCGTTTCCATGCACGCCCTTAATCAATCTTGATTCGAATAAAAGAATCCGTTTTGCCAAATCCAGCCGGAGATCTTCTCCAGTTGATAAGGCTAAATCCTCAATGAATCACTCAGATCTGGAAAGCCTTACTTCAACGGATTAAAAACTGTCATTGAGAATAGACTTTAAGTTTTGAGTCTGGCAGTCCGGAAGTCTTTAGACTTTGAATAGATGAGTCTGCAAATCTCCAGACTAGATTGATAGAAACATTTTGTTAGCTTCAAAATATTCTAGAAAGATTTCTCCAACAATAATTGCTAATTTATTATAATCTAACAACCTAAACATAATTAATTAAAACTAAACAAACCATAAGCATAATTAGCCAACTAATCCGAGATTAGTGAGATTACTCACCAAATCGAGCGCAAATCGGATCAATCCGACGAGGGCGACGCGAGGAACAAATCTTCCTAAAGCACGGCTCGGGTTCGGGGCCTAGAAACGGCCCAAAAGCGAGCTCGAAGGTGCTGGATACCCACTCCATGGGTTGCGGATTTGGCTTGGCCAAGACTAATCCGGTGGCTAGGCCGGCGAGGGGAGGCCGGCGGAGGGCGAGGGAGACGCTGGGGACGTCGGGCAGAGCTGGGCGGAGGCCGGAGGTGGCCGGATTGCGCTGGATAGAGGCTGAACGGCCTGGACGGCGCATAGCAGCGCCAGTGAGGCGCAAAGAGGCGGTGGCGGAGCGCATGGCGAGCGGCGGACGTGCGGGTGCGGGCGCGAGCGGCGGGACGGCGGTGACGGCGAGTAGATCCTGTCTTCGTGCGGCTTCCGTTTCTTTCTTGGTTTGCTGGTTTTTCACGAACAAGAGAGGAAGAAGAAAGGAGGGCCTTCGGTCACGAGGGGTGGGGCAGAAGAAAGAGGAGAGAGAGAGAGAGAGAGAGAGAGAGAGAAGAGAAAAGTGATAAGCTTTTGACTAGTCAAAGAGGAAAAGGAAAGAGTGGGCGTGGGGAGGGGACGTCCGCACGAAAGGGAGGGAGAGAGAAAAAGAAGAGAGAGAAAAATAAAATAAAAATACTACAATTATTCTTATTTTATTTTCTTTTCTCTTTCCCTTTTTAATTCCTTTCGGTCTTCAATTTTTCTTCCGATAATTTCTTTATTGAAATGTCGGACTCGTCAACAATTTGACGGACGATGAGACGGGATCCTAAAAATAAGAATTATGACGCGCTTAAAATTCGATTCCCGAAATTGAGTTCAATTTCATGGTTAAAAATCAATCAGACGTGATTTTAGTCCAATCCAACCAATTGAGTAGCTTTTAGGAATTTTATTGCAGATACATCCCTTAACGGCTTCACCCAATAGGTTAGTTAACTCGTGAGTGATCAGCTCAGAGAAAAAGGACCGTAAACACGTCGACAAAATGCCCATTTCACTTTATCGAAAACGGGGTCGAATTTCAGGATGTCACAACTCTTCCCCTCTTATAAAAATTTCATCCTCGAAATTTAAATCATTATACACTTTGATCATAAAGGCGGGGGTACAACTGTCTCATCGACTCTTCAGTCTCCCACGTCGCTCCTTCAGCACCGTGGTGTTGCCAGACCACTTTGACCAACGGAATGGTCTTTGTATGCAGAACTTGCTCTTTACGATCGACAATCTGAACCGGGCTTTCAACGCATGACACACGGTCATCCACGTCCAATTCCTTGAAATTGAGCACGTGGGTCGGGTCAGGCTCGTACTTTCTTAACATCGACACGTGAAAGACATCGTGCACTTGCGCCAGTCTTGGCGGCAACGCAAGACGATACGCTAGGTTTCCGATTCTTTCAAGAATCTCAAACGGACCTACATACCTTGGACTCAGCTTGCCTTTCTTACCAAAGCGCGAAGTTCCCCTTATTGGTGACACTTTTAGAAAAACGTGATCACCAACTTGGAATTCCAAAGACCTTCGATGCTTATCCGCATAACTTTTTTGCCTGCTCTACGCGGTCTTCAATCTATCTCTGATCAGTGCCACGGCATCTACTGATTGCTGAACCAACTCTAGACCTGTTATCTTCCTTTCTCCGACTTCATCCCAACATACTGGAGTTCTGCATGCTCTGTCATACAACGCTTCAAATGGAGCCATCTTGATGCTCTGCTGATAACTGTTGTTGTAGGCGAATTCCACCAGATGAAGCTGATCTTCCCAACTTCCTTTGAAGTCTATTACACACGCTCTCAGCATGTCTTCAAGAGTCTGAATTGTCCTTTCCGACTGGCCATCCGTCTGAGGATGATATGTCGTATTGTACTGAAGCTTTGTACCTAAAGCACTCTGCAAGCTCTTCCAAAAAGCAGTAGTAAATCTCAGGTCTCTATCGGATGTTATCGTAACTGGCACTCCATGCATACGAACCACCTGACGCACATACAGGTCTGCATGTCTATCTAGACTCAGGTCCTTTCGAACTGCAATGAAGTGAGCCGACTTTGTCAGCCTGTCGACTACTACCCAAATCGAATCATTTCCTCTTTGACTCCTTGGTAGTCTAGTCACGAAATCCATCGTGATATGCTCCCACTTCCATTCTTGGATCGCGAGAGGTTGCAAAAGTCCTCCCGGCTTACAATGCTGGGCTTTTACTTGTTAACAAGTCAAACACTTGGCCATATGCTTGGCGATGTCCGCCTTCATACCTGACTACCAATAGTGTTGACGCAGGTTCTGATACATCTTGGTACTTCCAGGATGAATACTGTAGCTGCTACGATGTGCCTCAGATAAAATTTCTTCTCTAAGCTCAACATCGTCAAGTACAACCAAATGTCTTTGGAACCTTAGAGTCCCGTCATCAGAAACTTGAAAATCAGCCTTTCTTTTATCTACGTCTTCCTGAAGAATTCTCTGGACATCTGGATCTGTTGGTTGGAGTTCTTTGATTCTGACCTGGACATCCGGTTCAATTCTGAGGGTGCCCATAAGACTCGAAAGGTGGCCTACCTCAAATTTAAATTCCGAATCCCAAGCTCTCTCGATTAAGTTCCACTCTTTAACCAAGATTTACGCTATTGAAGACTTCTGACTTAATGCATCGGTGACCTTGTTCGCCTTTCCCAGGTGATATAGAATATCACAGTCGTAATCCTTTAGCAATTCCATCCATCGGCGCTGTCTCATGTTCAACTCCTTCTGAGAAAACAAATACTTGAGACTCTGATGGTCCGTGAAGATCTGAAACTTTTCTCCGCACAAATAGTGCCTCCAAATCTTCAACGCAAATATGATGGCTGCAAGTTGTAAGTCATGCGTCGGATAATTCAATTCATGAGGTCTCAACTGCCGGGAAGCATATGCAACAACTCTGCCATGTTGCATCAGCACGCAACCCAATCCCCTGAATGACGCATCACTATAGATCTCGAATTCTCTAGGACCAGATGGAATCATTAATACAGGTGCGGTAGTCAGCTTTTCTTTCAACTCTTGGAGACTACGCTCGCACTTGTCTGACCATATAAATTTCTCTTCTTTCTTCAGGAGGTTTGTCAGAGGTGACGCTATCGATGAGAACCCTTTCACAAACCGTCTGTAATAACCTGCTAACCCCAGAAAACTTCTGATTTCTGTCACTGTCGTTGGTCTCGGCCACTTGATCACAGCTTCTATCTTGCTCGAGTCGATGGAGGTTCCTTCTCTGGAAATCACATGACCTAAGAACGCAACACAAGTTAACCAAAACTCGCATTTGCTAAACTTAGCATACAGCTGATGAGTTCTTAAGGTCTGAAGCACTAATCTCAGATGATTCTCATGCTCTTTATCACTTCTTGAATAGACCAAGATATCATCAATGAACACGATCACAACCTGATCCAGATATTTCTTGAATACTCTGTTCATCATATCCATGAAAGCAGTTGGAGCATTCGTCAACCCGAACAGCGTCACTGTAAACTCATAATGACCATACCGGGTACGAAATGTCGTCTTAGGAATATCCTCTTTCCGAATCCTCAGCTGATAATATCCTGTCCTTAAGTCGATCTTCGAGAATATTGACGCTCCTTGTAGCTGATCAAACAAGTCATCTATCCTCGGCAATGGATACTTGTTCTTGATCGTTACCTGATTGAGATGTCGATAGTCAATGCACAAACGCAACGAACCATATTTCTCCTTAACAAACAAAACTGGTGCTCCCCAAGGTGATGCACTAGAATGAATAAATCCTTTATCCAGTAATTCTTGCATTTGCACCTTCAGTTCCTTCAACTTAGATAACGCCATTCGATAAGGTGCCTTTGAGATCGGTTCTGTCCCTGGTGCTAGCTCAATTACAATTTCAATCTCTCTTTCTGGCGGTAACTCAAGCAATTCCTTTGGAACCATTTTGGAAATTTTCTGTATCACGGCCACCTTCTTCACATTCTATTTCTCAACTGATACATCCACTACAGTTGTCAAATCAATCTTGGCAACCTCCATTTAACAAACGGATTATCTTTAGCCAACAAGATTAATGAAATCGAAAATTCTTTTCGACTCTTAATAACCTCGACACTTTCACATACTAATAGACTAAACTGGATTACTTCATGACCCTGATTCATTATCACAAGATGCTTCATAAGCCCACACTATTCATGTGGCATCAAATTCACACCTCAGCAACTAGTCAAGCACAACTATTATTAGTGATTCCCCTCTCTCACTTTTACTTCAATAATTTAAGTTCTACCAACTCAGCATAAAGCTTTGCTACGCTACTCTGATAAGATCACCTCCAACACATTCTTTCTCTGATCGGTGCAAGATCAATTCTACTCTCATTCCTTTCGCCATCCTAGTGGCGTTTTGGCCGCAGTAGCGATGTCTATGCTACCTTAGACTTCCACTGACAATCCATCACCTGATGGCCATGCTGGTCATCATCACAACATGTTCTAGTCATACTCGGACACTAGATTTATCCATGCTTCATTCTACAATTTTGACACCTATCAGGTGAGTCTTCTATCTCCTGCCAAGTGACAACACACATCAGTCTGCTAAGACCACTCTCGACCAAATATCCCTGTTGGCTATACTCCAAACAATTTCGCGTCCTAGGAAGGACATAAGACCAATCTCCATCATCACGTCCGAAACAACCTGATCTATTTGACTCGGTGCTGACTTGACTACCCCACCCTTCCTCGTGAGTGGAATAGAATACTTTTCTCTCGACCTCGGTCTTTTCCCTGACCGATTTCCATTTCTGCCTGAACTAGATCTATACCTCAGCTTGAATGCAATGACCCGCTCCCGGATCACATCTCCACTCTAGATCTCAGCAGGTGAGGCGACAACAGCGGTAATGATAGCGACAACAACAGCGGCTTGATCTTGAGCTTGCTCACTTATCCAGTTCCAAAGGAATACTAGCATCAGAACGATCCTATCAAACTTAGGATCATTCGACGCTACCACACTAGTACCAACCTACGGTGGTACTCTTACACTCGAGCTGGCCAGAGCCAACACTCTGCCACAACCACCTCGAGTACTGACCTTTGTCAGTGCTTCATCCCAAGTCACAAAGGACATTGTCCTCTTACTAGGAGTTCTCAGCTCCTACTCGCTCATGGTTCAGTTTTTACACTGCAACCCGTCTTCCAAATCCACACTGAATTAAAAGATGAGCGATCCACGCACAACAAACAATTTTAGCATTTAGCTAACACAGACATGCACTAGCATGAATTTAAAAGCCTTTCCTACTAACTATCCCATGGTTGTCGCGCCTTATCACTCCAATCTTGAACTTCGCTCTGATACCACTTAAACTGGATGTCACGCCCAGATCCTCGGGCACGCACACATCCTTCTCTTGGTCGATTTTAATATGCAATATCCCAGGACTATATATTGCCGACCCTTTCTATTATTAAGCACATGCGGAAGCAATTATACATCCCCAGACAATAAAACAATGGGATAGAAAAGCAGGGCCATATTTTTCATATTGAAACTTATCACCAAACTTTTATACAAAACACAAACCAGAGTACTTCACAACTTTTTACTCTATTTCTATTCACATCAAATTAGAGATCTCAAAGGAAGATAGAATCTCAGTTCATCTGGATCATATTTAAGACTCCTCTCAGGATTATCTTCTTCTTCCAAAAATCTTTCTCCTCAAGTTTCACCTCTAAGTTCTCCTCCTCATCAGTTCCTCATCGGGGTCCTGAAATGTTTTTCCCAAACTAAGATGAGACTACGTCTCAGCGAGTTCTACCCCACTAAGCTCGATTAGTAAACTATTATACTATAGGCTGCCTATACACGCACAGGGCAGAAGATGTACCTTGGCATCAGTCTCGACCTACAATTCAAGGTTATATACAAATACTTCAAATATTTCAATGCACAATCAATCAAATCACAGATCGAAGCATCGATCAAATCGACCTAGTCGATTTGATGCCAACGAGACAACTCACGGTCATTTCCAATCAGTCAATCAATTCATGACATCAAATCAAAGCAATGATCAATCGACCTTGTCGATTACATGACATCACGACCCACGCTCGGTCGGCATATTCAATACTATCTATGAAGTCCTATCAAATCAAGACTGCTCACCCAAAGTTGATAAATAGATAGCATAGCTCACTCAAAGCTGATAATAAGGTATACTGCTTACCCAAAGCTGGCATATCGCCCGAAGGCCGATATAGTATACCGATATACTGTTCACCCAAAGCTGACATATCGCCCGAAGGCCGATATAGTATACCATATGCTCACCCAAAGCTGATAATATATTGCTCGCCCAAAGTTAATAATAAGGTATACTGCTCACCCAAAACTGACATATCGCCCGTAGGTCGATATAGTATACCGGTATACTGCTCACCCAAAGCTGACATATCGCCCGAAGGCCGATATAGTATACTATATGCTCACCCAAAGCTGATAATATATTGCTCGCCCAAAGCTGATAATAAGGTATACTGCTCACCCAAAGCTGACATATTGCCCGTAGGTCGATATAGTATACCGGTATACTGCTCGCCCAAAGCTGACATATCGCCTGAAGGCTAATATAGTATACCATCTCCACCATCCAATATTCCCATTATTTTTATCATACCCGATAAAATAGTCGTGTGGATACACGATCGGCTTTAGCCAAAATATTATAATTTCCTTTTTCATAATTCCCACCATTCTCTATAGCCCACCAAAACACTTTTGGTGTTGTCAACTGACACCCGGTTATTTTTCAATTAATAATCAAAGATTATTCCATTAAAGGATAATTCTCAATTTCACAAATAATTCAATTCAGCACAAACTAAAGCTCGATTAAATAAACGAACTGCGCCATGACAATCGGCACGAAATTTTGGTCGTCGGCCATCTCAATCTTAATTTCTGAAAATTAATTAATTAATTAATTAATTTCGAAAATTAATTATTAAATACTAAAAAATTCCATTTAGCTCAAAATAAGGCCCAATTAAATAAACGGACAGCACCACGATCACCAGCATAAATTTCCAGTCACGGGCCATCCCGAGTTGAATTTTCAGGAAATAAATAAATAATTAATTAATTTTGAAAATTAAATAATTAATATTAAAAATTCAATTTAGCTCAAAATAAAGCCCGATTAAATAAACGGACTTCACCACGATCACCAGCATAAGTTTCCAGTCACGGGCCATCCTAGTTGAATTTTTAGGAAATAAATAAATAAATAATTTAATTTCGAAAAATAATATTTAAATGCAAAAAATCCCACTTAAGCCCGAATCGCCAAATTGAAGCCCGATTAGGGGTCGGAAAATTCCCGAGATGCTTCCAATAATTAGTAGACCACGTCTGCTTGCTAATTGCGCAATTAATTTATCTAAATCGCATCACAATTGACTAATAATTGATATAGCTAGTATGAGTACCTAGAGGGGGGTGAATAGGTATAAAAATAATTCCTCGATATCTGAAAGCAATATTAGGTAGTGAATAGAAAGGAGACTCCTCTTTAGTTAATAGAACGAACTGTTATCAAAGTAAAAACAAAGAGTGGGGAAGAGAAAATTTAACACGAGGTTTATAGTGGTTCGGCTTGTTCCAAGCCTACGTCCACTTTTCGCTTGTGACGACACTTGGCTGGATTTCACTATGATCAAAGAGATGTTACAGCAATGCTCTTCCTTGATTCCACAGTATGGATATTCTACCACACTTCCTCAAGGTATCTCATAATATAAGCTCTCTTTAGTAAACAAGGTTTTTGCTCAGCAAATGAATTGACTACGAATCAAGGAGCTTTAGACTTTGGAATTCTTCTATCGTGCACATTTTCGAACAACTGGAACGTCTTCCTTTTATACTCCTTTATGCTATCATACCCGTTGGCACTTACCAAAGGAATTCTTCCAATCTTCCGTTGGACAGAATCAATTAGGAAGATCATCCGAGCTATTAAAAGAACATGTCCATAGCCCATCAATCCTGCTCGCCCATACAATCAGGATCTAGGTTTTCATAAGTAGAACCTTCCAAGAATACTTCGCTAATCATCGGATCCTTAATCAATCTTGATTCGAACAAAAGAATCCGTTATGCCAAATCCAGCCAAGAGATCTTCTCCAGTTGATAAGGCTAAATCCTCAATGAATCACTCAGATTTGGAAAGCCTTACTTCAACGGATTAGAAACTGTCACTGAAAATAGACTTTAAGTCTTGAGTTTGGCAGTCCGGAAGTCTTCAGACTTTGAATAGATGAGTCTGCAAATCTACAGACTAGACTGATAGAAACGTTTTGTCAGCTTCAAAATATTCCAGAAAGATTTCTCCAACAATCTCCCCCTTTTTTATGGTGACAAAACTTTCCTGCAGATTTGAAAAACTTTGACCTGCAAAACATTACTCAAGCAATATGGATATCTTATAAAGATTAATGACTTAATAATAACACTAGAATCTGTAACTACAGAAAATAGGTCAGTCTGACATATAAAGCCATTCATAAGATATCAATAATACTTAATATAAAAGCAGCAGCCAAATTCAAATCCAAATTCAAATTCACACCTCACTCAGTCTTTATCCAGACACACAAGTCAAACAAAACAAACTAAAAATTTAAACAAGTTAAGTTCAAAGTAGTTCAAAGCTTGCATCTCTCCCCCTTCAAAGTAGTGAGATTACTCACCAAATCACGCGCAAATCGGATCAATCCGACGGGGGCGACGTAAGGAACAAATCTTCCCAAAGCACGGCTCGGGTTCGGGGCCCGGAAACGGCCCAAAAGCTAGCCCGAAGGTGCTGGATACCCACTCCGTGGGTTGCGGATTTGGCTCGGCCGAGACTAATACGGTGGCTAGGGCAGCGAGGGGAGGTTGGTGGAGGGCGAGGGAGACGCCGGGGACGTCGGGCGGAGTTGGGCGGAGGCCGGAGGTGGCCGGATTACGCTGGACAAAGGCCGAACGACCTGGACGGTGCACGACAGCGATGGTGAGGCGCGAGAGGTAGTGGCGGAGCGCACGGCGAGCGGCGGACGCGCGGGTGCGGGCGCGGGCGGCGGGACGGCGGCGACGGCGAGTGGATCCTGTCTTCGTGCGGCTTTCGTTTCTGTCTTGGTTCGCTGGTTTTTCACAAACAAGAGAGGAAGAAGAAATGAGGGCCTTCGGTCATGAGGGGTGGGGTAGAAGAAAGAGGGGAGAGAGAGAGAGAGAGAGAGAGAGAGAGAGAGAGAGAGAGAGAAGAAAAGTGATAAGCTTTTGACTAGTCAAAGGGGGAAAGGAAAGAGTAGGCGTGGGGAGGGGACGTCCACACGAAAGGGGAGGGGAGAGAGAAAAGAAGAGAGAGAAAAGAGAGAAAAGAAGAGAGAGGGAGAGAGAGAAAAATAAAATAAAAATACTACAATTATTCTTATTTTATTTTCTCTTCTCTTTCCCTTTTTAATTCCTTTCGGTCTTCAATTTTTCTTCCGATAATTTCTTTATTAAAATTTCGGACTCGTCAACAATTTGATGGACGATGAGACAGGATCCTAAAAATAAGAATTATGACGCGCTTAAAATTCGATTCCCGAAATCGAGTTCAATTTCGTGGTTAAAAATCAATCATACGTGATTTTAGTCCAATCCAACCAATTGAGTAGCTTTTAGGAATTTTACTGCAGATACATCCCTTAACGGCTTCACCCAATAGGTTAGTTAACTCGTGAGTGATCAGCTCAGAGAAAAAGGACCGTAAACACGTCGACGAAATGCCCATTTCACTTTATCGAAAACGGGGTCGAATTTCAAGATGTCACAACCACCGCAGTTAGATCAAACGAAAAATCAATTCGCGAAGAAGGGTCGGCCGGAAGCAGCAGAATTGGAGGATTGCGAGTTTCAGTAACCTTGGCATGAAACAAGGCCGCTCAGATCTTCGCCATGAAGGTCGAACACCGACTGGAGCTTGGATTTGGGCCTTTTCGGGCGTCAGCAAAAGCCCTAAATTTGAAACGATCGGGCACTGGCATTGTCAATTAGTGGAGAATCTTTTAGCAGAAATGCATGTGTTCTACAATCCCAGCATCAAAGCTGCATTTTTATGCAGGTTAGAAGCCGCACAATCCAGGATGAAGGTTTCTTTCAAGGAACGTAATATTTTTTTCGAAATAATTCACGATATCATTAAAAGATTCCATAAAAGTTGGAGAGGACGGGCCCGCTGAAGAGGAAGGAGGAGTATTCGAACGTTGGGCCCGGGAGATAAATTGAAATTGGGCTGAAGATAGTTGCGCTTCCTCAATTCAAGCTTGCACCTCCCACCTCACGTCTTCGTCAGCATTACGTCGACTCGAGATCCAGCAAATTCTCTCCTCGACTGAAAACGTTTCAAATCTCCGAGCAGGGCCATGGCTTCCGTATGAAACGCCGACAAAGCTGGAACCTTCGTAGCAAGGCCATCCAGTAGAGCTCCCGTCTTGTCGCGAAGAATCTCCGAAATAGCTCCAACTGTTTTACCTAAAAAGAAAAAAAAAAAAAGGCTCTGTCGACATTGATTTTCAAGGTACGCAGCTTCGGCGGGTTCCGATTCTTTGCTGATTGAGTCTTTTCTATGTAACGTTTCAGACTTTAGTGAGTCCGTTTCCTGAAATTACTGAGCATTGGCACAACTAACCTCGTCTGCTCTCTCCCTCTCAATCATCCTATGGAAAGCAACCCTTTCGAATATTTAGATGGTGGTCCGTTCGCGGTGGAGGAAAGGACGTGGAATAGGTAGATCAAATCAAGAAACTATGCTAACTCATCGCATTTAAAGCATAGGTAGATCAAATCAAGAAACTATGCTAACTCATCGCATTTTAAGCCATCTCAACTCCCACAACTACCCTTAATTACTCTCGTCTCTCCCTCTCTCACAACGACCCTAATTAATGCCATCTATCGTATACTTAGAGGGTTGTCCATGAGCAGTGAAAAAAAGGCCATGGAGACTTGGATATTAGTGATGGTGGCCGATCAAGGAACAATAAATTGTAAAAAAAAAAAAAAAAAAAAAAATCCATTTCCATGCATGTACTTTTCATGGTTGACTATGATGAGTTATTGTATAAGGAAGAATTAATTCCAAAATGTCTCTTGCGAAGCCGTGGAAAGAGTCTCTTAAGTTCAATGCTTCTCAAGTCTCCAGCCAGTTCAACCTAGAATATAGAACTAGAAAAGCGAAACAATAACATCTTCTCGTTGTGATAAGGGTGTTAGGGACTCACAAAGCATTACTCCATTGGTCATGTTCACCTCATAGTTTTCAAATATAAAGAAAACTCCTCTTTTCGCTTGATATTATTTGACGAGAGTGCTTTAGAGATAGTATTATGATGTACAAAACCATGCTACATATGCATTGTTTGATAGTGGGGCTTCTTGTTCATTTGTTGCGGAACATTTTGTGTGATTAGTTGGATTGAGATTTGACCCGATAGAAGTCATACTCAATATCTCCACTCCAATGAGAAATGAAGTGTTGTCTACCCCAAGATGTCAAGGGTATAGAATGGGTATAGGTGGTCAAGAAGAAATTATAGACCTAGCCGTATTGGTTGTGTACAACTTCAACATTATCATTGGGATGGATTGGCTTATTAAACAACAAGCTCATTTGGATTGTTATGGTAAAATAATTTAATCTACCCGAGTGTCCAGTTATAGGTTTATTGGAAATGGAGGACCCTCCATGTCCTTAATTTCTATGTTAGAAGTCATTCGACTTCTTGAGGAAAGTTGCCAAGGATACTTGGTGACAGTGATGGATATATCCAAAGAAGAACTGAAATTAGAAGACATTCCGGTAGTATGGGAATTTTTCGATATCTTTCCAAAAGAGTTACCGGGATTACCTCCAGGATGAGAGGTGGAGTTTGCCATTGAATTAATTCCAGGAACGGAGCCTATCTCTAAGACTCCCTATCGGATGTCGCTGTCAGAACTTAAGGAGTTAAAAGTGCACCTCCAAAATTTATTAGAAAAAGGGTTTATTCGTCCGAGTGCTTCGCCATGGAGTGCACCAATTTTATTTGTGAAGAAGAAGGATGTGATGTGTCGCGACCTACCCTCGGGGGGAGGGAACGGGTTTAGGGGTATTGCCTAAAAGACGAGCCTAAGGCCCATGATTAGGCGTGGGCTCTCCCAAGCCCATACCCCGCGTGACATTGGGATATATTTTAGGAATCTTGCACAAAAGGAGTCGCCACTAGCCTATTGGGGTCGGTTAGAAACCAAGTGAGGCATGGGAGCGTGCCTCACTTCCTACGCAACCAGAAAATCTAGAGTCAGGGACTTGATTACACTAATTGACTAATTAGTGCCCTTTCGGTACTTAATCTTGTTCATTTTATCAAAATAATTTTTAGCAGGTAGCTTGAATTGATTTTATGCTTATCCACTAACATGTGAGGTGATCATGCATGTGCGCAATCATTAAAATAATAATCATAACCACCAAGACCCTAATTACTTCTCTCATTCAAGTTGAAATCACTTCTACCAGTGCAAGTTTTACCCAAGATCAAGTTTGAAGTACCTGTAATTTTGTCGCTTTGTTCCCCATGATCCTCAGAAAGCACAAAGCTGGACCAATTACTGCCTGAATCAAGGATAAAATTTTACATGGTTCAGAAAAATCATGAGCACAAGACTTGCATTCTTCAATAACGGGTGAGATGGACATTCAAGAGTCTTTCTTCTAAGCTTTTCTTTTAGGTTGTCTTCTCTGCATGCTTTCTTCTCTGCTCGAAGCTTTCATTAAACACCCGAAACTCCCTCTACCATTTCATAGTTTTCTTTTATTATTTATTATTTTGCCTTTTTATATTTCTTTTTCTTTCTTTTTCCTTTTTTCTCTCTTTTTGTCCTTTTCCCTATTTCGGCTATTCTACTGCCTCTTCTCCTTCCTAAAGCTAACGCCAATTTTGCAACTTCCTCGCCGAAGCTCCTTCCCACTGAATCTCATCCGCACACTAATGACACGGCCTTGAACAATCGGTGACCCTTCCATCGCCCGTCCACTGGTAGTCGCTACCCCACGGAAAGATGAACAGGCACAAAAGAACAACAAGAAGACAAGGAATGGAACACGGACACTAATAAACAGCCGAACTCCCTAGATATTAAGGAACTACGTCAACATCTAGAAATGTTCAGATTCAGCCATAACAACAACAAAACCTAAACGAAATTATGCTCAATGATCCATAAAAGATTCCTTTTACGCAAGACAGGAGCATACTCATTCCAAATGATCCGAAATTCACGACCTAATTCAAGCGTTTTATCAAACACGTGGTAAGCACTGACTCGGGATGAGGTTATTAACTCCTTTTTGGACCCGCTCGAGTCTAGACCCAGAGAAATCATCAAGAAACATGCAAAATCGACCACATCAACTTACTTAAACTCAGCGTGCATATGGGCTAACAAAAGGAACAAGACTTGGCTTCCGGTTAGACCAAAACAAGGTGGAGCAGGAAGGGTTCATGTGAACAAGCATCTCATCACAGAGTTCCCTACCCAACTCGAAGACGGCAGGAAGTGGGCCAACTCGCGACAAATCGAGCTACAGCTTGCCGCTTTGGTATCTTCGAGCTGGGATCCTCGAGCAAGAGAGGTTTGAACCAAGTAAAGAAACTCACTAGCGACGCCGAGATTTAGGGGCGAAAGATCGTATGCTAGAGGGTATTGGCCAGAGGTCGTCGAAGACGGTTCGAGCGTGGCCGATCTGCTAGAAAACTCTTTCTTGCTCTCAAGTTTCACTCTCTCCCTCCAAGTCGCTCTTTGTCTCTCCCTCGCTTTTGTGCTGGTGTTTTCTCCATTGCTCCTTCTGCCAAGCCCCCTCTCTTTGTTCTTCTCCTGTTTTCTTTTAAAATAGCCGTTGGTTCCTTTCCCTTTGCCTCTGTCCGAAATGCCTTTTGCTAGTCCACGAAGTCAGCTCTCTTTCTTTTCCATCTTTAGCTCTAATTTTCCTCGATCAGTCCAGCCTCCTTGCCTCTATGTATGCCTACAGCCGGTCTTCTCCTTAGGACAGAGTTCAGTCTATTTTCAGCTACAACAGCTGCAGGTTTTCTTGGGCTTCGTCAACTGCAGGCGCTGCCACGCTGCAGCCAAGCTTTCATTGCTTCCATTTTTCTGAAATCACAGTTGCCGATCCTTTGCAGATCCTTCTTCGGCTTCCTCCTGTTCTGTCTTCTACAGGTCCTGTGCGAAGATTGGAGGAGGGAGAAGGATGGGGCGCAGGCCGAGCCGACGGGGGGAAAGGAGGCTGGGCTGCGGGGGGAAAAGAAATATATATATAAAAAAAGAAGTGGTCGGGTCGGGCAAAGACCGATCCAGCCCGACCCGACCAATTTTATTTTTTTATTTTTTTATTGACTTTTTGATTGATTTTTTTTTTTGTAAAAATAGGTGTCAACGTGATGTTACGTCTCTATATCGACTATCAACAACTTAACATAGTCACTATTAAAAACAAATACCATTCGCTGAGAATCGATGACCTATTTGACCAACTCCAAGGGGCATCTGTATTTTCGAAGATAGATTTACGATCGGGATATCATCAACTTAGAATCAAGAAAGAGGATATTCTAAAGATGGCTTTTTGGACACGATACAGACACTATGAGTTCACCGTGATGCCGCTTGGTTTGATAAATGCACCAGTGACATTCATGGACTTGATGAATCGAGTTTTCAAGTAGTATCTGGACCGCTTTGTCATAGTATATATTGATGATATTCTTGTGTATTCTTGGAACCCAGAAGAACATAAACAACATTTAAGAATGGCGTTGCAAACCCTTTGGGAGCACGCACTTTATGCAAAATTCAATAAGTGTGAATTTTGGCTTGACCGCGTGGTATTTCTTGGTCACATGGTATTTGGTGACGGAATTTTAGTGGATCTAGCCAAGGTGGAAGTAGTGCTGAATTGGCCAAGACATACCATAGTCACAGAGGTTCCAAGTTTTTTTGGCCTGGCAGGCTATTACAAAAGATTCGTGGAAAGACTTTCATGTATAACTACCCCTCTAACACAACTATTACGGAAGGATGTAAAATTTGAGTGGACAGATAAATATGAACGGAGTTTCCAGGAACTTAAGTGGAAACTCACTACTGTTCCTATCTTGACAATACTTTCCAGACTAGGAGGTTTTGAAATATACAGTTATGCCTCTCACAAAGAGCTAGGATGTGTACTGATGCAGCATGGGAAAGTAGTAGTGGCCTATGCATCGAGACAATTGAGGCCCTACGAAGTCAATTATCCAACCCATGATTTGGAATTGGCTGCAATTATACTCATCCTGAAGATATGGAGACACTATCTTTATGGTGAGAAGTTTGTGATTAGCACGAATCATTAGAGTAAGTACTTGTTTTCCCAGAAGGAGTTGAATATGTGACAGAGGCGCTGGATGGAATTCCTGAAGAATTATGACTATGAAATATTGTACTAGCCTAGCAAGGCAAACCGCGTTACCGACGCTCTTAATCAGAAATCCACTATTGCACAATTGATGGTCCAAGAATGGAATTGCTTGAAGGAGTTTGTGATCTCGAGTATAAGCTTGAGATCGGCTATCCATTGAGCTTATTGGCTACTCTTCGAATTGAGTCAGAGGTGTTATCAAAGATTAAAATGTTGAAGCAGGTGGATACAGAAATCTCGAAGATCGTAAAAAAAGTTGTAGAAAAGAAGAAATCGGATTTTGATGTCACAGAAGACAAAATGCTGAAGTTCCATGGGCGATTATGTGTGCCCAATGATATAGAATTAAAAGAAAAAATTCTTTCTGAAGCTCACCACAGTCAATACAACATACATCTCAGTAGCACAAAGATGTATGGGAATCTTTGGCAACATTATAGGTGGAATGGCATGAAGTCGGATATCGCTAAGCACGTTACAAAATATTTGACTTGTCAACAAATAAAGGCACAACATTGTAAGCTGAGAGGACTATTACAGCCATTGAAAATTCCGGAATGGAAATGGGAACGTACTACCATGGATTTTGTTATGGGTTTACCGAGAAGTCAGAGAGGGAACGATTCAATTTAGGTGATAATTGATAGACTTACGAAGTCCACTCATTTTCTAGCAGTGCAGAAGACTTTCTCATTAGAAGAATATGATAAGTTATATGTACGGCAAATAGTTCGCTTACATGGGGTGCCGGTGACTATTACTTCAGATCGAGATCCTAAATTTACTGCCATATTTTGGAGAAGTTTACAAGCCGCCTTGAGAATGAAACTGCAGTACAGCATCGCTTATCATCCACAAACGAATGACCAAACTGAAAGAACCATCCAGACCTTAGAAGATATGCTTTGGGCGTGTGTTATAGATTTCAAGGGAAGTTGGGATGAACAATTGCATCTTATTTAATTTGCATATAATAACAATTACCAACAAAGTATCGGTATAGCACCATTCAAAACACTCTATGGTCGGGCTTGCAGGACTTCAACGTGCTGGGATGAAGTTGGGGAAAAGAAGATCATTGGTCCAGAGCTAGTTCAACTTACTATAGACGCCGTTCAGATTATTTGAGATAGAATAAGAGCTGCCCAAAATCGTCAAAAGAGTTATGCTGATAATAGGCGAAAACCCCTAGAATTCCAAGTTGGTGACTATGTTTTTCTTAAAATATCGCCCATGAAAGGTATATCCCGTTTTGGTAGGAAAGGAAAATTGAGTCCTAGATTTATAGGGCCTTTTGAGATACTAGAACAGGTAGGGAATTTGGCCTACCGATTGGCTTTGCCACCAAAGCTTGCTTAAGTCCGCAATGTTTTCCATGTTTCAATGTTAAGAAAGTACGAACCCGATCCGGCACACATGATAAACTTCGAGGAGATCGAAGTAGATGACAAAGTGTCCTATACAGAGAAGCCAGTGCAGATCGTGGATCGAAAGGAGCAAGTTTTGAGAAATAAGGTCATTCCTTTAGTTAAAGTAGTATGGCAACACCATAGAGTAGAAGTAGCAACCTTGGAGAGTGAAGAAAGTATGGGACAGTCATACCCGTACATATTTGAGCTAGGTATGTATTTAAATTTCGAGGCCGAAATTTTATTTAGAGGGGGAGAAATGTAACATCATCGAATTCCAAGCCGTGAGAATAAGATATAAGGGTCGATCATGGGAATTAATGACATAAACCTTGGATAGACCAAGACATGGCATGTTCGGCTATGAACTCGGTCCACCCGACCGAGACCCGGTTAGGGCAAATAACTAAGACCAACCACAAGGTTTATTTTAAGACATCCAATGGACCAATTCTAATTTAAAATAGTTATTGACAAGTTTAAGAAGGTTACCTACTTAGTCGCCCTCATTTGGTTAAAGTTTAGTAAATTTTGGCATGAACCTCGGTTCTCAAAGAACCGTCAATCATGTACAAATATGAATGATTTCTCCAATTAGGTGACACCTATGTTAGTCTTATGAATGCCTTGGATGAATTTTGGACATGAATTAATTAATGTGAGGATGAATCATTGGACAAGTGTCAAGAGATGATTGGGGTTCTAGAATCTTCCATAATCTTTTGACTTAGTCCATCCTTATCTATTATGTGCCAAATGCCATTTGTAAGAAGAAGGAGAAAACTTGCATGCCAAGTAGTTGGCAAAAATATCTAGGCCTCATTTAATGATTTTGGACTTTAGTTCATTAGTCATGGATGAATCACCTACTTAGGTGTCCCCTAGAATCTTAGGTGAATCTTAAGTTATGATAGCCCTAGATTTTAGCATTGATGAACAAGACAAGGACCAACCAATTAGAAAAAGACATTAGGCGTTAAAGGAGCTTATGTGTCCCTTAGACACCATAGGCAATAATAAGCCTAGAGTGAGCCTTAAAGGATAAGCAAATAGATGGACCAATCAAAATTAAACATAAATAAGCATAGGTGCCAACTACGGAGGCTAGATAGGCCAACTCATATCTTAGGCTTAATCATGGGTTTGTATAAAAATCTAAGAGGAAGAGGCCTATATATAGGAGAAGGCATCTTCATAATTTTAAGAGTTAACCATTCTCTCCTTTCATCTCCCTTTCTCTCCTCTCTCTCAAGCCTTCCTCACCAAGCAGTCTTAGGAGCCGTCCGATCACCAAAGAAGCATCTTGGAGCTAAGTCCAAAAAGTGGTAAGTAGACTTTCCTAACTTTTCAATAGGGCGATGTGCTACGCATATCGATTTTAGGATCATATCATCGTTTACTTATGTTGGCTTTATATTGTTATGCTTGTTGTGTTTCTATTGTTTGTTGTTGCATCAAGTAAATTCATGGCCTTGCATGGATGTTGAGCACACCGGGATGTCGAGGAAATGTCTCATGTGACTTTGGACGTGCACCGAGGTGGGTGTATGACCCACACTTGATTTTGAGACAACATTGAGACATATTGTTACTCGAGACAAATCACGGGTCAATGTCGAAGCCGGAGCGAATGGTTCCAAGTGCAGACCACCAACCCAAGCCATATCCAACATGAGTTTAATTTAATAAGACATAAGAGTCATTCATTAGTTCACCTTGCATGGCACACCTTCGGGCCTTTCATTTGGGTAAAAATTTAAACATAAAATGAATTGGTTGATACTTGAAACGCATGGACACACGATGGACTTATATGCCAACGCTAGAGAATGCTGAGTCATTGCCTGGGGTAAAGCCCCAGATGCCGTTTCGATATTGAGATCGTGGACAATGCCGGCCCAAGTGAGGCCGATGCTTAGGGGTCGCCCCGGATGTCATCCTGATAATGAGATTGGGATGATGCCGGTTACCAAGGGGGGACCAATGCCTAGTTGTTACTAAAAGAGTCAATTAATTTCCACTAATATGATACTGAAAAAGAAAAAAGAAAGTCCATGTGTGATGCTTGGATTGCTGCTTGCAAAAGCTGGGTTTGTTTTGATATGTACTGCCGAGTCTTTGCATCGATTTGAGCATATGTTGCATTGGGTCACTTAGTGCTTGAACGGGTCTTATGTGATGCACACAGTTCTCTTACTGACCGAAATGATTGTAAGCCATGGATTTTTGGGAATACTTATTCTTATGCACTAACTCCTTATCTTGATGTTGGAAAGCACATAGATGATTGAGAGATGTTCCTATGCATAAGCAAGGCAAGACACGAACCTTGCTATTGATTTGCCATCGATAAGTGGATGGTGATTTTGTATCCAAGGATCGATAGTGAGACGTTCTCCTATAAGAGAATTAGGAATTTCTACTTACTGAGTCACCAACTCATTCTTGTTTTTTTCACCATTTTAGGTGTTTGATGAATGAACCAACTTCACCATTCATCTATCCCGGCCTTCCCATTGATATGCTTACCATCATGATAGACATAGTAAACATAGAAGAGGATGTCACCTACCGGACATAAACCACCACCAATTGGGTTCAAGAAGGAGTAGACACTTTGGTTCCCCACATGTATGAGGCCCGGTGCCTCATTTTTTTTCAGGACATCATAGGTTCCATTCATGGATTCATTCCTCCAGCTGAGATCAGAAGAATGTCGTAAGGGAATGAGCCTAGGATGGGGGCCATTTTTGGGAGAAGCTCGGTAGAGGAGCTAGGCTACCCCAACCTTTTGATCGACTATGTATGGAAATGAAAATAAGTAGCCATGTAATCAAAACAGTTTTTGATTTGTGTATATGTTTTTGAATATATATTGCTTTTATTTGCTTGGCTTGTATATGTCTTACCTGACTTCCATGTTTGTTTATACAAGGATTGTTTATGATCGCTTTCGCATCTACAAAGGTAGATTTATCTATTTTGCATTGAAGATACATTGTAATTATTGTCTGTATTAAACTATATACTTTAAAGCTTAAGAACTTTTTCATTAATAATTCTAGTTAACACGACATAATTTTCTCATATATTTGCTATCAGATTAATAGTACTTTGCTAAACTAATGCACATAAACTTTTTTGTAGAAGAAAACTATTCATGATCACTTGACGCACATTAGCTCTCCTATGAATTTGGATCGCATGGTATGGTGTTTCCAATTTTTTTTATCATTAATTATGTAGAATTATTTGGAAATTTATATCATAGCATATACTAGTTGAATTAATGTATATAGTTGGCTAGGATGAGGGTACAAGAAATTTCATTGATTTTAACACAATTGATAATTCAAATAAGATAAGTCACCATAGCTATTCTCGAAATCTGATTTGCAATCGAGAAAGAATCGGGAGTTTTCAATCGTTGCTGATACATGTTATTATTTTATTTTGAATTAAAATACCTTACTATAAATCGACTTATTATCTATATAAAATGATATAGCATCAAATATCTCGTGGTTCTTCTCAATGAACCAAACGTTGAAACTATATTAGGTAAAATCTGTATACGAATTGATCAAAAATCATTTTTTTGGCTTAGTTTTGACTTGTGTGATCTTAAGATTGATTTTGTAATGGTTCAGGTCCCAACACATCTTCATCTACGAGATTTGGATCAATGGGGTAAATTTTCTTCTCTTCTAATTCATTATTCTTATTTTGTTCTTTTCTTTACTTCATTTGTTTTATGCATAATCGATATTATTTGTCTTAATATTAGGTCACTGGAGAGTCCTTCTAGAGCAATTTGATTTTGGTGAAAAGACTAAGGAGCCAATTCATTGCACAATGATTTTGTTATTAGTTACAAAACCAACGTTTCATTGTTTTTCATCTTTTAAATTTAATATATCTATATAATGGCGTTAACTATTTTTTAATAGGTGATAATATTTTTTACTTGTAATTAAAGATGTTTGGGTTGTATTGGAATTTTGAAGGGTTTTTCAAGGATGACCTTGAGTCTCATGTGCACAAAATAAGAAATTATCACTTTGCTTTTGGGCGTGGAGAATGATATTAAACCTGCGAGAACATTTCCAGCAATACTTCAAGTGGAATATTGGGAATGGACGATCGGTTTTGTTTTGGTTGGACCCATGGCACCCAAATGGCCCTTTATACAGGATCTTCTCCAACCAAGATATATACCACTCCGGTATCTCCCGACTAGCGACGGTTGCTGAAGGCTTTACCATGCCCATGGGCTGGTACGTGATCAACATCTTGGCCAATTGGTGGAATCCCCTCCCGGTGTTTAACCAAGAAGATGATCGCTTTCATTGGCTGCCCCACCTCTCTGGTCATTTTTCCTCCGCCTCTGCTTGGGAGTTGATTCAGCCAAAGGGCAATGCTGTCACTTGGGCCTCCTTTATTTGGAGCAGTTCCTTGCCCCCAAGATATCAAACTCATCTTTGGCTTATTACTCGCAACCGGCTGCCAACTCAGGTGTTGCTTATCTCTCATGGTAGAATTTTGCCTACCAATTGCCCCCTTTGCTCGTGTAGACCGAATTCTGTGGATCACTTGTTCTTTGCTTGTTACATTTCGAGTACCCTTGCTTCTTTTTGGGCAGCAAAATTTAACCTGGTTTGGCAAAACAAGCAATGGATGGAGAATCTTGTATGGGCATCCAAGCGGTTTGTGGGTAAAAGCTTTTATCAAAGTATGGCTCACTTTAGTTTTGGTGCGATGTGCTACATCATATGGAAAGAGCGTAACAATGTGCTTTTTCGCAATCAAACCCTTTTTCTTCCAGCAATGAAGATGCACCTCTAGAAGGCGATTAAAGATAAAGTTATGACGTTTAAGCATGTTGCTGACATTCCAAAGAATAGAAAACTTCAACAGAACTGGGATCTTCATCCTTCTATCTTTGATTGATGGAAGTTCTTTAGTTTGTTTTTAGTCTTCCTTTCTTTCTTTTCGTTGTTTGTTCTGTTTGTTGGGAACCACGGTACCCCTACACTCACTTAGACTCCTGTCTTCTTGAGTGTCTGTTTTTTGTTGGTGCCGAGCCTCCCCCCTTTGTATTCTTCTTTGCAAAATCTATACCATACTTACCTTTACCAAAAAAATAAAAATAAATAAATACTAAAGGAAGGAAATCGGTTGCCATTAGCTGACCGTTCCTCCGCCATTTGACTGAGGGACGGTCAGCTAAGCCGCTCCCTAAAATTTATATGATTTAATAAATGCAATCGAGTGAGCCTATGCTCATGCGCGCTCAAGAATTTTTCTGATTTGGTACCAAAACTCGAACTCGGAAAGACATGAAATTCCTGTTTTGCCCTTTTCAACTTTATGTCACGAAAACAAAAATCTTGAAGGAAAAGAGCACGTGATGCCCGTTTGAATGCCTTGGACTTCCTCGGTCCTTACTCTTCTTACAGGTCTGGCCTCTCGCTTTTATTCTGTCTATTGGTCGACGAATTCATTTAGCGTGACCGCTTTGTATAGATTCTTAGAAATTTCCACTCTTTTTTTTGTCCTTTTTGCGAATAGCCTTCAATTTTTTTCACTATTTATACGGGGTTAATTACGGTTTTAGTTCTCTAAGGTGTAAAATATTTACAATTCATCTTCTAACATTTATTTTGTATAATCACGGAAATGACGGTCTGGTCATCTAAGTATTATTTTGCTCATTCAAGTCCTGTAACTAGAAACTTGTCCAAAAAATCCTCAATTTATTATATGATTGGTGTTGACTAGATAGT
Source organism: Eucalyptus polyanthemos subsp. polyanthemos (assembly GCA_017140185.1). Classification (NCBI taxonomy): domain Eukaryota; kingdom Viridiplantae; phylum Streptophyta; class Magnoliopsida; order Myrtales; family Myrtaceae; genus Eucalyptus; species Eucalyptus polyanthemos. The sequence goes on along the minus strand of CM029463.1, from coordinate 15,522,128 downwards.
CACGTTAGAAATTTCCGATCAAAATTATTTGGAAGGCTACATTAGTAATTCGTCGAAAAGTTTAGCACTAAATTTGTATCCTCAGAAAGTTTAGAATTGGTAATTTGTCAAAATGTTTAGGACTAAATTGGTACACTTGAAATGTTTAAAATTAAATTAACTATTGAAAAATAGATTTAGGACCTTTTGGACAATTTTTCCAGCCTCTAACATTCTTGATTTCTATAATTTAACACTTTATTTATTCGTTGTAACTAAAATTATCAAATTAAGGTTTCTTTCTCCTTTTTCTCTTCTCTTAATTTGCTTTTCACTAATTTGGCACTCATTTGGCGTTTCCTTAGTACCGAGTGACAATTTTTGTTCTAATGACAATTCAGTGAGAACAACAATCTGGAGGATTTAATTGCAGAAACTGAGAAAGTTAGAAAAACCGATTCTACAGAATAAGACTAACAATACCGAATCACACAAATCAATAAAGTCGGAAGACTTGATCGAACGGAATAAACGTTGGGAGACCAAATCGCACAAACGCACCGAAAGTTGGAAGACTAAAACAAGTACCTAACCCCTATTTATGCACATCGACCGCAAGGTGGAATTCTCAACACGACCTTTCCAAAACAATGAGTTCATATATTCGCCGGCGCATCTAAATCACCTAACCCGTGCATTACTATAGCTTCAAGACGTGAATGTGTGAGTCAGTTTTCATTATCTTATCCTGTGCTCAACCCATCGATCTAAACTGACACGTACAGTTACACCTACCGCTGGTGGAAAAACAATCTGGCAGGCCCGGGACATGCGTTCCAGTTCGTGAGTGTTGTTGATATCAATTGGTCCCGTATTAACCCTGAAAGATATACCTGGAGTTCGCCATGCACTTGTCGTCCTCAAGCAACAGCGTCTCCCTCCATCAGGAGGGCGTGAGGGATTGGTGACGGGACAATCGCAAGAAAGTTGGATGAGCGTTGTGTGTGTATATAGGTCCCACAAAGATGGGAGGGCAAATCCCAGCAAAATCTCTCTCTCATTCTCTTCGTTTGCTTCGTTTGGGAAATGGGGTCCGAGGACATTGGGATTTTGCTTACATTTGTACTGATGGCGATGTGCTTTTCCTCTGTCTGACCGGAGGCTCAATACCTCGACTTCGTCGTGAGTGAATAATGATGCACGCATGCATTTCTGAAGTTCTTCTCATGCTTTTCATTTCCTCTTTGTCATTCATATCACGAAAGGAAATAGTTTTTTAAGTGCTGGGATTATAGTTTGAGTATATATGCGTGTGTAATCGGTGGTTCTTTGATAAATTTGAAGGTGGAAGAGAAGGTGTTCACGAGGCTGTGCAGCTCCAAGAGCATGGTGAACGGAAGTTTTCCAGGCCCGGTGATCAAGGTTCGCAAGGGTGACACCATCTAATTCAATGTTCACAACCGTGGAACCTCCGGTGTCACTCTCCATTGGTTCTCTCTCTCTCTCTCTCTCTCTCTCTCTCTCTCTCTCTCTACACTAGCCATAGGCGAGGGCTGCACTCGCTAGCCATAGGCGAGGGTCGCCTTCTCTTGAGCTAGGTTTGCCCTCGCTAGTCACCCCTCACCCAAATTCGAGTAGATGCCCTTGCAGCCACCTCTTGCCCGAGTGAGAGTCGTGACGCCCTTGCCTAGCTCTTCGCAAGCACGGTTGCCTTGATCGACCACAGGTGAAAGGGAATAGAAAAGAGAAAAAAAATGAAAAAGAAATAGATAAATTAGAAAAAAAAATTGCAAAAATCATTCACATCAGCATTGACCATGCCACATAGGACATTGAGCATTTTTTACCAAAATTTGCTGAAAAAATCGCACAATTTTTAAGATTAAACTGGCCAAATTAAAAATTTAGGACTGAATTGATCATCATATAAAACGTAAAGATATTTTAGATAATTTTCCCACTTGTTAATGAGAGCCCATGGCACTTTAATACAAAAATGTTTGATTTTTAAAATACTTCACCACGCATTTTTTTACGAGGACAATCGATGCCTTGGACAATAATCAACTGTATACATCATTTTAATATAAATTAGACAATCAAATGTGTACATCTTGTAACTAAGAACTTTTGACGATCAATTATTTTTTGTTCATGCTTCAAGCATAGAATATTGTGTTTCGAGCGCTAATTGAAATTTCAAAATTTAGATAGAGATTGTTATCTATATGTCCATATCATTGTATGATATTAAGGATTGTGCATATTAAAAAGAGTTAATATTATTAAAAATTTCAAATTAGTATTTACATGTCTCATTTAGCTCAAATTAATTTTCATTTCATAAAAATCCCAAATCGATACCCTTGATAAAATTACCTCAAATTAATTTCCGTCTAAAAAAAAGAGTTAACAACAAGAGAATTTGTGACTGCAAATGTTAGAATCACGGAGAGATGGTTATGATAAAGTTTGCCAATCATATTTGAACGTAACTGCAGACAAAAGGAGAGGAAATTGTTTGCTTATTTTGACTTTGTAATAGGCACGGAGTTATGCAACCAAGAAGTCCATGGTTCGATGGCCCGGAGTAGATAACACAGTGTGCAATTCCAGTTGGTTCGAACTTCACTTATGAAGTCAATTTCACCATAGAAGAAGGCACGGTTTGGTGGCATGCTCATAGTGATTGGACTCGTGCGAGTGTCCATGGCGTGATTGTCATTTATCCGGCTGAAGGAAGCACTTACCCCTTCCAACAGCCCCATGCAGATGAAGTTTTAGTCCTTGGTATTTATGGAAGTTTCCATGCCTCCTTCTCTTCATTTCAATAAGAACGACCATTTCGAGTTTTATATATACTCCAACCGATGCGCAGAACCCATGAGGATTTGGACATTCACACCACCCAAAAAAAAAAAAAAAATTACAGCAGGTTAAAAGTAAGCGAGTGTTTTTATTTTTGATTAATTAATTTTAGCAAACCAAACTCGTGAAAGTCTAGAAAATTAATTCGAGGAAAATTTATTTAGATTCGTTTTGATGGCATGCATGAAATTTGGTACGTACTAGAGCATTCTCAGTGGGTGCACATTTACCCACCTCTGCCCTTTGTTCTCAATGAAGGAAACGGTAAGGCCGCAAGAAGAAAGGAGGCATTTATGCATATTCATATGTTTCCATTTTCTCCTAAAATGAACAATAGTTTTTTCAAGTGCCGATAAATTAGAACTATACCGCAATTTAGTATTTCGGTAGCAACTAAAAATCTTTTTTTTTTTTTTTTATAGTGGAACGCGAGGTGTCCACCAATAGGTTAATGATTTTGTGGAAAATGATAGTTTGCCATTTTGCCTTTTAAATGTGCAAGAGATTTATGAATCTCAAAAAATGGAAACAAAACGAACTTACTTAAATGGTTATTAGTAAGTCATATGACTTGAAGGTGTTAGCAAATATAGGGTGCCCAGGATTATGCATTTCGGATGTATTAATTTTTTGCCTGTCAAAATATCATAGCGAGCCCTCGAAAAGTTGGACTAGTTTGATTTCTCATTATCATATAGCAATAAAAGAGTGCACGTTTTGTTTATAAATAGAATTTCCGGAAAAAAAAAAAAAAAAAAGAAGAGGAGGATTTTGTCGGGTACTTGTCCACTATCCAAAATAAAATAAATTCATTATTTTTAAAGCATGACATTTCTCGTGATGCATAATTAATGCATTGGAAATCAAACCAATTATGTATCAGGTATAATTAACGAATGTCATAAGGCGCTCGTGCTCATGAGCAGCAACCTTAAAGAGTTAAGTATTTCGAGGATATAACGAGTCTTTTCTCAAAAGAGTTGTTTAACCATAGATAAAGAAGAGCTAGTGCATTATGTTCTATTTAAAATGATTTCATGATATGGTTTCTAAGACAGAAAGGGTATCTTCGACTTGTAATTGATGGTGGATTATTAAGCGTATTGTTCCTCCTTTTTTTTCTCTTAAAGGGTCCTGGTACATAGATGATTATCAAGAGCTGGTTGACTATGACTTGGCTGAAAGTTACAGACTTGCCCACCTCAGATGCATACACTATCAATGGCCAGCCATGGGACTTTTGCCCCTGCTCCAATGGTATGTTGCAGTCCAAAACGACGTTGCCAACTTGGAACATGCCTAGATCCATTACCTATGTTACAAAATCTTGTATTCTTTTCTTTTTTGTCACTTGCATGGTTGCAGAATCGACTTACCGTTGGTATGTCGACTACGGGAAGACCTACCAAGTTCGGATAGTCAACGCGGACATGAACGCGGAGCTCTTCTTAGCCATCGCAAGCCACAACCTCGTGGTTGTCAGCATGGACGGAGGGTACGGGAAGCCCTTCGTCACCGACTACATCATGATCTCTGCGGGGCAGACTATCGACGTGCTGCTTGTGGCCAATCAATCGCTCAGCCACTACTACATCGTCGCTCAGCAGTACTACTCCGGGAAACTGCTATTCACCGATTTCGACAAGACAAACGCGTCCGCCATCCTCCAGTACCACGGGAGTTATGCCCCTCCCGAGGAACCCGAGCTCCCCGTTCACCTCCCATCCTACTATGACATCGATGCTCAAATCCAATTTACTCGGAAACTTCGAAACTTAGCCAGCGTGGACCACCCCGTTGATGTTCCGCTGGACGTAAGTGCCAGAATATTCGTCACGGCGTCGATAAACATCTTTTGGTATGCCAGTGAACGGACGGGTGTGAGCTTGAATAATATTTCTTGGGTCAACCCGCACACTGATGTACTCTCAGCCTACTACGGGTAACTCATCCATTTCGAGGGGGTGAAAATTCTCTATTCCACACTACGTAATTCTTTTGGTGTCTTAACTAATCTCGACTGTCGATGAGAATTTCATGTTCACAAATCGATGATTGAAATTTAATGAGGCGCAGAAGGTGGAGAACCCATGTGCCCACTATATATATAATGTGGTCATATACAAGCAATATAAACAGGATTGACAGCGTCTCATTACCGATAAAAATGAGATTTTTTTGAATTTTGATATCGCTATAACATCGAACGCACGATTGTTAAAGGAACACGAGTGGATTCTACACGACCGACTTCCCTGACCAGCCACCGACGTTCTTCAATTTCACGGCGGACGATCTTCCAGTCAACACGACGGAGCCGCTCCAGGGGACCAAAGTGAAGGTGCTGAACTATGGCGAAGAGGTGGAGATGGTGTTTCAAGGGACCAACATTCTGAACGCCTCGATAGCTCACCCGATGCACCTGCACGGCTACACCTTCTACGTGGTCAGGGTCGGGGGAGGAAACTACGACACGAAGACCGACCCGGAGACGTTCAACCTGATCGACCCACCTCGGCTGAACACTATTTCGATCCCGAGGAACGGATGGGTTGCCGTCAGATTCAAAGCAACTAATCCCGGTACGCACGATCACAAGTAGATGGTAATCTAATCTTATCAATATCCGGGCGATTGATCATCCCTCTCTTCTCCTCCTTCTTTTCTCCCTCTAGGTGTCTGGTTATGGCACTGTCATCTGGAACGACATTTCACTTGGGGCATGAACACGGTATTGATAGTGAAGGACGGCAGCACGCCGGAGACAAGCCTAAAGGCCCCTCCACCGTACATGCCCGCTTGCGCACCTGCAGCGCTCGCCCTTGAGCTACGAGGATTGAACGACCACTCAGGGACCGATGGAGACTTAAGTATGGACCGATGTAGACTAAGTATGTACTGCTGTGCTCGCTTTTCTGTTTGCTTGTCGAATAAAACGGCCTCCGTCGATGGACTTGGCAGGATGATCTACCAGCTTTTATGAATCATGGGATGTAATGCGAATTCTTACATTTGCTTTTCTTATGCTTCTTTTCTGGGGCAATCTCCACGTGCATTATCCCTTCGATACCTGTCCTCCATAATTCAAGGTTTATTTGGGCAGGCTCTATTGTGTCCGCAAAATTATGTGATTGGTTTCTTTCTTCTTCATCATCTTCTTTTTCATATTTTGTTTGTAATGAAACGATCCTCGAGTTACTTCGAGCCATGCGCAATCTTTTGTTTTGGAAAGATATTGCTGAGGCAAGTCCTAAGAATTAGAATCCAAGTTCTCTTATATGGAGAAATTTGACGATGTTATTCGATGCTGTAAATTTAGATTATATATGTAAATCATCACACAAGGAGACTAGTTAATAAGGACAAGCAAATTGCAAAGAATGTCGCTACCTCCGTGACTAAAGGGAAAGACTTGAAAGATAAGGAGGTGGCTAACTATGATTCTGAAATTTCATCGTGGATCTGATGACGTATATTTTAATGTCAAATAGGATATACTGTCTTATTTTGTGACATTCATCTGATATTTGAAGGGGAAAAAAAAAGATGAGTTTACTTTGTCAAATTGAATCATTAGTTTGATCAAATTTGAGCTGCGCTCGAAAGAATTGAACATATTACATTAAAAATTTTCACTTCCATCCTGTTCTGGTCATTGATGTCTTCGCCTTTTACCCTGCACTTGTGTGTGGTCTGTGTGGTTGAAATGCATGTACGTTAAATATATATAGGACATGGAAGGCTTCTACCCTGTTGCCCTCTAGGAGCATATATTTTGACATTTTGACTTCAGATTGCGGGATGAGATTGATGACTTTCATAATATGGTTTACTGTTGATTAAAACTCCTAGAACGGGTATCCTTGGAAAGAGAGTCCAGCTTCGTCGTTCCATCAAACACCTTCCTTGCAAACTCCAGATTTTTCTCCGACCATATTTTTTTTTTTCACATCTCTCTCTCTCTCTCTCTCTCTGTGGGTCGCAGCCACTCTGATTCAAGTCGTTGCTTTCACGTCCTTATCCATGTCTGGATCAGATTTATCTGTGGCCGGGCCATCTCCGGCTCACGCCGCCATCGCCGCTGAACCATTGTCAGTCCCATTTCATTTCCGAGACAAATTTAAATTCACTCCAGGATATGTGCTGTCGATTCTTGCTTCGTTCTGTTCGCTCCCACTTCACCGCCGTCATTCGGATTCCATTATTTCGCCCATCCACGCTGCGCGCAAGTGGGGATGCCCGGTGGTGTTAACTGTTTACAAGAGCTTTATCCGATTGCCAAGGCTAAGGTTGGATGGATCATCATCATCATCTGGATACGATCCGCCGATTCGAAGGATGAGATTCTTCAGTCCCACTCTCGGCACTCCTGCCGGTCCGGAGTCCCTTCGTCAACCGCGGTAGCCGAGGCCAATCTGAGTCGGTCATCATCATCAGAGACGATACGCTGAGCGTGAAGATTGGCGACGGCGAGCATGAAGAGAAAAAACAAACGAGAATGAAAAAGGCGCGAAGAGAAGCGGGGGATGGAGATGATTCGGATGTTGCGTGGGAAAACGGCGCAAACGGGAGAGCCTGGGGTTGTTCTGGATGAGAAAGGAATTGAGTTTGAAAATAAAAAAATATATATATATATATATATATATATAAAAGGTCAAAAAAGAACCCACCGTCGTTTTCGAAAAAAGCCCATAAAAAACTCCAAATTATATTCATATTTATCCTAAATTTTTTCTCATGACGTAAAAAATCTTAAGTTTGTACCAGTATGACATTCACCTTCTATTAAGATTTCGTTTGATAATTTTATATTTTTTTCGCTTAAAGTTGTTCTTATTTCATTTGACATCAGCACCATTCATTTTCCATCATCTATATAAGCAAACTTTTTTAACCATACTTATTGATAGAAGGTAAATAGATTATAAAAAAAATTAAGGTAAATGTGAAATTTGCAATTTTTTATGGTTTTTCTCCCTTTTTTCTTGGCTTCATCAATAATTAGTCACAACTCATGATTGAGAATATGTCGATCTCTCTCATGAAAGCAAGTCTATCTCCTTGTCGCTTATTGGCCACCGCTAGGCTCCCATCACCCTTTCCCTCCTCGATGTCCTTGGTAGTGATTATGTTAGTTGTTCTTGTCCCTTTTAGTATTAGGAAAGTGCTGTCGTCTCTAGATTGCTCGGATGTTGAATTTGTGGCTTGAAATTTGCTTTCATAGATCATGCAAATCTGTCACCTATGACTCGTTCTTATTTGAATGAACGGAATTTCAATGTCATTTGTGAAATAAAAATTTCACTTTAATATTTTTAATTTTCACATGTCTTTCGACTTCATATTTCTATTTAAATTTCCTCTTATTGGAAAATTGACCCAACATCATTTCTGGCTAGTGGCGTACGACGACGAATGGCGTCGGAAATGAGGGATTCCAAGATTTCAAGCGATCTTCAGCTGGGAATGGGTCGGGGCTTTATTAGCATGTAGGGTGGGCTATAGAGGGGCTGCAGCCGATTAGGCTTGATGGACTTAAAAGACGAAATTTCATCTTGTCAGAGCTATGTGAATTGGGCCACGAACCAGAAAAGCACCCCTTTTGAACGCCCTTCATTTTCTAAACGTTTTTTTTTTTTAATTAGTTCAGTATTTGTTTGTTTATCTATTCTTTTTCGCTATGTTTTGTTGTTTTTGCTATTTTCCATTTTTTACTTTCATAGAGACCGACACTTGAATTGTTGATAAAAATTCAGGTGTCAACAACATATGTGACAACACTAAAATTAGTGTTATGGGAAGCCCAATACTTTTGTGAATTGGTTGGTTAACAAGTGCATTATGCATTAACTAACACGTTCCCCGAAAATATTTTCCGCAAAATCAAAAAATCATAATGAATACACTTGCCAATTTTTTTGGTGACATGCAAAGAAGGTTTCTTGATGATTATAAACTTTGTAACTTATCCTGCATTGCTTGCTCATTTGCACTCCCTTTGTTTATTAGAGTATTTCAGGGATGGGATTCTCTTTGGAATCCCTCAAATGGGCTGGAAGCTGTTTCACGGTGAAAATCTCTATTGCAAGGACATGAATGTCTTAATATATGGGATTTGGGATCCCCTTATACACATTTGGTTCTAGAAGTTGTCTTGCCTACCGTGAGAATATCAAGTATTAACACTTTTTGCAAGCATTTGAACCACTAACCCACTGGAAATTCGGAAGACAACAAGAGAATTGGAGAAAAACAAAATGAAACAGATATCAATGAACGAAGTTAGAACGTATCGAAATTAATTCTAGAGTCGAATCGGAGATGAAAATGACCCGGTGGTAAGTACGACTATCGATCAATGGACATCATCATCATTTGAATGTCATGAGGAACCAGCTGTTTGTGAAAATTTCTTATGGCACGATCTTCCTTCCTCCACCTAATGTTTCAGAATCATCTTGCTCTCTATTTCTCTCTAGCGCAATTCATTGAACACCTATTCTTAGAGGAATGCAGCACAATCTATCTTCAGCCAAGCATCGTTTTCTCTCTGATCATCTTCCATTTTTCACCAAGACTTCCCCCATTAGGGTCATTTCATATTTGATTCAACTTCCAAATCAAATTTCGATTCTTGCCTTGTTATGTTCTCTCCCACTTCATTGCCGCCTTTCAGATTCCAATGCCATCACTCGCATCCTTCATTTTGGGGATGTCAGGGTTGTTGTTTGACAAGAGCTTTATCCAATCACCAAGCTAAGGTCAGACGGATCATCATCATCTGGACATGATCCGCCTATTTGAAGGATGAGATTTTTCAGTTTTACTCTTGGATTTCCCGCCGGTCCAAGAAGCCCCTCCAAAGGAAGACTTGCTCAAAAGATGGAATTCATTGAGCAGGAAGATTCATCCAATATCTTGCGATCATTTTCTTTTACTTTTTTCTTATTCTTGAAAGAGCCATAAAAAACTCAAAGTAGATTTATTGGGATATATTTAAAGTGAAATTTTATTTGTGATGTTGAAATCTCATAATTAATTTTTTCTAAATTTGTATTATTCTTCATGAGATGATTTTGCACCAAAAAATTTAGTCACTTTCAGCAAAAAAATTAGGTCGTTTAGAGTGTCTATCTTCTTGCCGTCTACCAGCCACCATTGAGCCACCATTAGGGTCCCATCGCCCTATCCCTCCTAGATGTCCTTGGCGTGGAGCCTGGCCTAGGGAAGCATTCCTAGTCCTTGTAGGAGCGGGATTATTTTTAATTGATATACATGATTGGATGAAATAAACCGCACCTTCTAATGTCATGCTTAGCTATTCCTGAACACCTTCATGAAATTCTCTCACGCTGAACTTGTTCCCCTCGCTGCGCTCTTCGTTCGGCGTATCTTGCGATTCCCCTCGGCTTCCGTGCGCAACTCTAGTCTTCCGAGAGGACAGGGAAAAGAAGAAGGGAACGCCTACTTGGTGGATGAAATGGGCTGGAGCTGATTTATATAATTAGTTCATTATTTATTTATCTATTCTTTTTTCGCCCTTCTTTTCTTTCGTGTTTTTTCTCGCTATTTTTTTTTGGCACTTTTACAACCACATAAGCTTGAATTGTTGACAAAGCTCAAGTGTCGACAATGTACATGATAACATTAAAATTAATGCTATCGAAAGCTCGACACATTCGTAATTTGGTTGTTGGACAAGTGCATTTTGCATTGATTACAGCACTCCTTGGAAATATTTTTCCAAAAGAGCAAAAGATGATGACAAGGGCAGAAAGAAAAGGCTCTTCCCTTTCTAAAATCAATCAAATTTTAGAGTCTAAAATTCCAATTTAAATTCTATGTTGGCATTACCGACAAAAATTTGTTAAATTGGCACTCTCCCTTCTCCTTGCGAATTCTAATTTATGTGAAGCAGTTTCAATATAATAATTCTCATTTTGGAACGCAAGGTCTATCATTCTTTCAAAAGAATGAATATAAGAGAAAGCTTCTCTTGCGAGTCGCAAGAGCATAAGCAAAACATGAGATAGGGTTCCCTTCTGAGCCAAAAGCGAGTAAGTCCAAATGGAAGATTGGTAGCACAAGGAAGACACTTTAACCCATTAGAGTTTGGGATTCAGGACTTTTTCCATTGACAAAGCCCTAAATTCGAAATGGGCACTACACTGTCAATTTGTGTGGGAAATTTGAAGAGATTTGGCTTCCTAACTATTCTATGCATGTTGTTTCGATTGATTAAGTGTAAATAGATTCCTTGTTTTTTCTTCAAACAAAGGATTTTATCAATCTTCTCTTTCCAGTGGAAAAGGTGTTAGTGATGTTGGTTTTCATTGGGTTTGTTTTATATGCACATTGTAAATCCTGCTATGAGAATGAGTAATTTGCTTTTGATGACCTGATTGTGTATTGCTTCGCATTCAGCAAAGACCTACTGCAAGGATACTTAACGTTGCATGCGAAGATGATTATTGATTTATTCGAACGGTATGATCTTGAAACTCCCATTATGATGATGTACAATTGCACAAAAATGCAATCAAGCGCTGAATACCTCTCTCACACTCATCTCTTTCGCCACAGCACCATAATTCTGCAACCCGCATCTCTGCAGCACGACTCTTCCGCAACCTCTCTCTCAACAACAGAGCATTCAAGCCTTTGGCAGTGGCTTTTCGCCTTACAATCGACCACATCTTGTGCTCTTGAACTCGAACTTGCTCTCACCGCCAGATAAAGCTCACTAATTCTCCCTCTTGAAAAAGGTATTCTTCGAAACGAAGCCCAGCTTTGTCATTCCACAGAACACCTTCCTAGTAGACTCGGTTCCCTCCTCCACATTGCAACCGATGTTTTTTAATCTGGATGAATAGCTAGTGGGAGCTCCATTCGTGGATGCAGGGAAGCGTCCGCTGTTGAGAGATTCCAATTGACAGCTTCACTCCCTTTTGGTTTCGTAGAGAGAGAAGGAGACTCTTCTCTGCTCAATGCGCAACGCTGGAATGGAGATTAGATCAAGGAGAGAGAGAGAGAGAGAGAGAGAGAGAGAGAGAGAGAGAGAGAGAGAGAGAGAGAATCGAGACGGAGCAATCGGGAGAGAGAATCGACGAAGGAACTGAGAATTTTTATTATTTTCTCCTCTATTTTCTTTTATTTCATCTGTATTTTTTGTTACTTAATTATTTATTGCCAGGAAAAATCCACGTGCCAACGAGGATGAAACTCTAGAGCCCGTCCTTTACTTACATATCAGTGAATCTTATGCGCCCTCATTTATTCATTAATTGTCAGCTTTTGTAATCTTAAAGCTTTGCGGCCTCTTTCCTCCTTATTGAACCAATGCAAGGGAGGAAAAACGCATGGAGACCCTTTATCCTTAAAAATGGACTTGTAACCTCATCTGAAATTTAAATGAACTGATTGATCGTTTAGTGAATTCGTATTGCATTGAAACCGTGATCCGACATTGGATGGGCTTAACTCTTTAATTTGAGCATAAGCAAAAAGTCATATCTGTAACACATTCTGATTGTACCAACTCAATAATGCATGCTCTACAATCAAAGCATTGGGCGTCACCATAAGAAGCACCGGCATAGTAGTCTCAAATCACGGTGTTGGACCTTAGATCAGCTAGTACTTGATTCAAAGCTCACACCTAATCTTCCAATTCACAATACTGATCGCCAATTGCACACCTTGTACACAAACATCGCTTCTAGGTCACTTCTCATGAGAATCGGACCCTTTAGAATTCTCATGAACATAAGTGTGATTCTGTGTGATGCATACTTCTATCGTCCTATAGTCCTTTGGTCCTCCCTTTTGGTTCTTATTTGGTTTACTATTAAAAAAAAAAAAAAAAAACCAATTGAGTTTGGCTTATAAATAGGTCCTTTCTACAATGCACTTCGTCATTCATTTTTTGTTTTTAGGTTAAGTAAATCTCACTCTTGGTCTTATATCATGTCATATAGATGTTTTTTAAATCAATTTTTTTATGAAATCTCTCTCTGCATATATATGTATGTATGCATGAAAAATTTAGTCGAAAGGTGGGATCCTCTAATTTTAGGAAATAAATTCACATTATGATAAATGATCCACTGCAAATTTTTGGCCTCTTTCCCCTCCTACTTTAAACTTACGTTTCTCCCTCACGAGAAAGTACTCGGTAGTTTTTTTTTTTTTTTTTTACTTGGTAGTTAGAATACACCATGTCATAGGCGGACGTGGCATTTTTGTTTAAGTCCAATAAAAAAAAATGCCACGTGTCGATGATGTGAACATAAATAAAAAAATTAGAACTCTCACACTATCTCTCTCTCTCTCTCTCTCTCTCTCTTCTCCCTCCGCCGTTCATAGCCAGCTCCTCCATCTGCAGTCATCAACAGAGTCGCTAGATCCACATCCAGGGCGACCATCTATGGTCGAGCCACCCACTCTATCATCGCGCCAGCTCGCATTCGTTGCCCGTTCATGGCTGAGCCAGCAACCCGCAATAACTTGCAGCTCTTCCATTTGCTTCCCCACGCGGTCAACCAAAAGTAGAGACTTTCATGTCAATCTCACTTTGAGACCATCAATGGCGTAGCCATTGAAGCACACGACACTGGAGTGAAGGTCCATCATATTAAAAAGACTCAAGGTTGATATCTTTAAAAGGCAATTAAATATGTCTCTGTACAAATCTGGAAATGGGCGCTACTCCAAATCTGTCTAACAACTCTTCATATGATTATACGAAACCAGCAAGCGATGTCAACGCTCATCCATGGCCATTGTTGATGTCGTCCATCCAGATCTGGAATTTTGGGCACTCGCAAAAACATGAAAATCCAAGGTCCATGGTCGCCGGAGGAAACTTGGAAATCCAAGGTCCATGGCCACCGGCGGAAGTCATCAGAGCTCACGGTGAAAACACAAGGTCTCTGGCCACCGGCGGAGTTGCCAACGCTCGCAGAGATCTGGAAATCAGAGGATCATGGCTGCGGATGGCTGGGGATAGCGTAGAACAGAGAGAGAGAAAAAAAAAAAACCAGAGAGAGTGAGATTTTTAATTTTTTATTTATTCCACGTCATCAACACGTGGCATTTTATGATTGGACCTCAAAAATGCATATCACGTCAGCATAAGATGTGGTACATTCTAACTACTCAATACTTTCTCTATATCCATTTTTATAATGCAATATTGTAAACTTGAGTCATATAATTGTCACAACACTATACCAGTACTATTAATATTATAATCAGGGGTGTGCCCTAAAAAAAAGCATGGGCTGGAAAATCAAGGGCCAACTTTTTTTGGGCTAAAATAGTCCCAAGCCAGGCCACCATGCCTATCTTTTGGTTTGGCCTAATATAAGCAATTTGGATTTTAATTAAAGCTTCCATACCCACCCTGTTCATAAACTAGAAATAATGTCTCATTTCCCTTCTCCCCAAGGCTCCGCCATCTTACCTTTTCATGAATACATTGGTCTCAACCTCTCTCATTCTCTCCTCTCATGCTCATTGAGTCATCCAATCCCCGTTAAGCAGCCACCACGGCACCGTTGAGCCCCACCACTCACTATATGCTCGCTTGTGCCATGGTCTCCCTCATGCTCCCCCACCCTCCAGCAAGTAGCAAAATAGGTCCTTACTAGCCTATTCTGATGTCTTCATGATTTTTGGTTTTAGAACGTGCCATCTGAATTTCTGATGGAAAGTAAAAGGAAAAACGAAGACAAAAAAGAAATACACATTTTTCAGATTTCGGGCTGTGCCACAATCGCATTGGGTCTGGGCCAAATGGCTTGGCTTCAGTCTAGGCCAGGTCCTCGAGCTAGAATATCCCCAGCCACGTATGTTTTGACGGGCCAAATAATTGGCAAGAGCCCACTAGGCTCGCATTTTAACTCATTCATGAGACGCATGCTAACTCAATATAAATTTGGATACATTGCACTTGCGAATCCAAATAACTAATACAACGCTAAAAAATAGATGCGATAACATGGATGCATTAAATTACTTCATTTGGGAGCACAAGATTTGCCAAAGTTACACTAAATGTTTCATAAAATTCATGTCATTTTTAAATTTAATATTACATGCTTTTTTTTTAAATATATTTATGCCTTTAGCTCTTTCAAGGAGAATTGATAAAGAAAATGGGATTATATATTTCCTGGATGAAAACCGGCCTAAAGTTATCCTGTGAAGCAAACTTCGCTCATCACCTCATTCAACTAAACTAGTCACGGGTCGGTCTATCGATACAGAGCATTCATCATGTAACCTTGTGAGTGTCTTACTATTTCTCGAACCCCTCATCGCTGCTTTTCTCATGTCGCTTCAATGTCTTACCATCAAATATCTCGGTCTCGGTCATGGAGCAATTAATTTGTCCTTTTTGGATTGTAATGAATATAAATATCTTCATAGGATCTCCAATCGTAAACCAATCGTGATAAAGTGTACTACGCGTAATTCATATTTCCACAACATCCTTATAACAATTATTTACTATTCTGACAAGAAGAGCAGGTGCACAAATTCACAGATATTCTGCAGTCTCTTGCTTCTTTAGGGGCAGAGTTACATGCACGATCTCAGCCATCGAATAAAAGAAAATTGATGTCAATGGTTGGATTTGGCAAAGACCATTTTACCCTACCGAACTCCACTGTCCCACACCTCACGCCAAAAAAAAAAAAAAAAATGTGCCCATATCATTGTTGCACTGATCAGTGTGTAGGCTATAGTTTGGATTCTCCAGCTTTATACTTTTGAAATGAAGTAATTATCGCTAAAATTCAATGCGGATCCATACTGAAGCACATTGTCTATGGAAACTGATCTTGCATCCATGTTGCAGAATTTGAAACTTCCAAGTTTTCTTCTTTCCTTTTTGCACTTCTGTTTGACTATGATGACTTATTGCCGTGGACTTGCGGCTTTAATTTTTTTTATAATAGAGAATTAATTCCAAGAAGTTCCTTGAGAAGATGTGGAAAGGATCTCTAGAAATTGGTGTTTCTCAAGGCTCTAGCCCGCTCAGCCTCGACTACAGAATTAGAAATGCAAAACAATGACACAGTTTTGCCTTGGAAAGGGTAGTGGGAAATCACATAGCATTAGTCCATTTGTCATGTTCACATCATAATTTTCGAATATCAAGAGAACTCCTCTTGATATTATTCAATGAGAGTGCTTGGGACATATTATGATGATGCATAGTAATACAAAAAGGCAATCACTAAAATAAACATAGCATGCAATTTAGGAGATCTTGTCAAAATGGACTCATGTTTAATGGGCGAATCAATATATGAGTTATTTATGTTTAGAAAATAGATTAGAAATAGGTTTAGAATGTCAAAGTCCAAAATATATGAGCATTAAATGAGATCGCAGTTTACCTAAACCTAATCAACTTTTGTGACACTCTCTTCGCCTTTTTTTTTGATAAAATAGTGGATTCCTCAAACTATTCCAAATTCAAAGAAGTCTAGATATGCCTCACTTCACTCTTATTAAAAATATCAAGACGACTTTGTTTTTCCTCAGTATTTTTTCTTTTTATTAGTTTTATAAGTTTATATAGGATTATGCTAACATGTCCCGGCCTGTTGAAATCTTCAGGTTTTGGAATCTCTAGACGCAAGAGCCAAAGCTGTTGCCACCCTGTTACACATTGATACGCTTGTAGTCGTCTCATGCTCTACATCCTATAACAATATTGCTTAACTACCATCCATTACAAAGCAAGAGACGAGATGATTAAAGAAAATAACTAAGCTGATCGAAGGCTATTAGGAAACCAAGAATTCGAGAAAACAATATTGTTCTACTGAACTATAAAAGTGCATGTTATCTATCATTACTTTCGAAAATTGATTATCCCTACCTGAAGGAACCAGTACCAGTCAATTATCTTCAACTAAATTTTGATAAAAAAAAAAAACTCAAGGATTGAAAAACAGATTTAGGGGAATAAAAGCACATACCGCGATCACGGTGAATGCAGTCCGAAGCTTATCTTCATTCTCCCTCTGATGCACCATCAGAGGAAGTTGCAAATGCTCCAAATCTTCCCCTTTCATGCTCGCACAAACAATCCCAAAGTGCCGTACTTCACAACGAAATGCCATAAGCCTAAGGCGCTGCCATTATAAGATCACCCTCAATTCCGCCCCTCCTCGTCGCCGATCGCCACTACAAATCTAGAACCCGAAGCGTCTTAGGGCGCGTTTGTTTGCGTTTCTGTTTAAAAATTGTTCCAGGAAACAAAAATAGAAAAAAGTGTTTCTGTTCCTGGGAACAATTTCTGAACAAAAAAACGCGTTTGGTAACTGTATAAAATTTCTGTTTCTGGAATAGAAAAAGAACAGAAACACGTTTGGTAACTGTAAAAAATTCTGTTTCGGAATAGAAAAAGAACAGAAACACGTTTGGTTATGTACAAAATTTCTGTTCCAATTTTTTTCCAATTGTTTTTTTTTTTTAATAAAATGTGAACTTGGTATTAAATTATCATTCTCATGAAATGCTTATCAATTTAATTTTGTTCATATTAAGTGAAAACAAACATTCTAAACTTGATCATATTTGCTTTGAACGGAATAAATATTTTAAGTTCGTACCAAAATTTTCCTTATTGTTTTTTTTTTTAAATAAAGTGTAAACTTGACTTTCAATTCTCATTATCATAAAATGCTCATCAATTTAATTTTGTTCATGGTGAGTAAAGTCAAACATTCTGAACATAGTTATAAGTGCATACTCTGAAGAAAAGTTTATAAATAAACTTTGTTCCAAATTGTTCTCACGTGCCTTTTTTTTTCAATAAAGTGTAAACTTGGTATTGCATTATAACTCTAATGAAATGCTCATCAATTTAATTTTGTTCATAGTTGTTGAAGACAAACATTTTGAACATGATCATGTGCATACTTGGAACAAAATTTCATAAGTAAAAATCCCACCATAAGAGCTACCTAAAAGAAGAATACTTCATAGATCTCTACGTAGACCCTTTCATACATAACATCATAATAATGAAGTAATATAGTTCATTGTTCAACTTCATCACATTGGATTTGATAAGTGAATACTTAAAAACAAAATTACAAAAGTCAGAAACACAAAGTCATGAAATTTCAGGCATATTATGATCCCTCGCCATTTTATTTGCAATCCTTGTCCTAAGCATGTTTATTCCAGGTGCATCATGCAATGTATCATCTGCAACCTCCAATTCTGTAGGTCCGCATGGATATTCCGGATCTCCATATATGGAAAAGAGACAAGACCGAGATAAGCTCTTGCTCCTGCTCCTGCTCCTGCTCCTGCTAGGACTCCTGCTTGCACTGCGCTTCTTAGGGCTTTTGCTCAGTTGTTTCTCACGCTGCAGTATGCCAACATTATCTCACAGAAATATGAATATAAAACAGATAATGTACCTAAAAAAACCAACCTTCATGCAACCAAGATACCAGTTCGGGAGGAAAAAAAGAAAAAGAAGATTGTACAATAAAAACTTAAACAGATCACTAGTTACTACTATATTTATCGCCATCAAAACCATATAGTTGCAGGCAAATGAACCATATCCCACCAAGATCCTAATATTGAATCCCCAGTTTGCCGCATTTATCCATATCCATATCCATATCTATAAAAAGAGAACAGATGATTTTCATACAGAAAGCAAAAGAGCAGTTATTTGGAAAGAAGTTCCAAGACACCCCCAACCGTGCAATAGTTAATGAAGAGAGAGCAAAGTACAAGCTAGCTGACTTCAGTTCAGACAAGACTCGCACTAGATCCATGAAGATAAAAACACTTTCAAATTCTGGAAATCGATCTCCTAATCATGATGAGCAAAAGCCATCAAATAATCCCCAAAATAATATCAAGCCACACGAACATGTAAGGGGATAACACCTTAGAATTAGTAAAGACCCATGGATAATAGGGAGTTTAGGCCAATAGTTAGAGCAAAACATTCCTCCTACACAAGTCTTACAAAATCTTGAAGTGCAAATAGTTGGGGAAAAAATCAACATCTCGGACCCATCATCTGATTGAACTTGAGAGATTACTAAACAGAAGAAAATTTAAAGGAGAAAAGAAATTCACTAAGCACCAATGTCAGTATTTCATTGGCAAAACAAGATTATAATTATCAAACTCGAGAACCAAAAGGAGGAATATATAAGATTCCATGACTTGGCCGCCAGCATAGTCAGGTAAATCCCCACCAAAATCATACTCTATGAAAGAAAATATTGTAGATTGAAACTTCACATATGCCCTTTTGCATTATAACCACTTTTAAATGGAGGACTAAACCACAGTTAAGCCAACTATAGCCTGAGCAAGCATACCCTGATAAGGAGGGTGACTTGGAGCGGGAGCGTGAAGGAGATCGAGACCTTGCAGGTGAACGCCGTGTACTTTTGGTTTTTGGAGACTTGCTGCATTTTAAATGAAAAGGGTTTAGAAAAATTAAAAGACAACTAAAAATACATGTATCGCAATTCAAGAAAACCAGACCTCACACTCCTGCTACGACTGCGGCTGCGGCTAGGACTGCGACTATAGCTTCGGCCCCTAGGACTTCTTGATGACTCACGCTTTGAATCATATTCCTTAACCTGCACATGAACATACAAAAGAAAGCAAATTAAATTACATAAATCTATTCACACAGGTGTACACCTGATGGTAATTGATAAAAGAACAGTGTCAAAAGTCATACCCGAATGTATGACCGGGAAAAGGCATTTCTGAACTCTGAATCATCAAGCTTCTTTATCTGCAAAGAAAATGTAGACAATCTCATTCACAGAATGACAGACAGATCCCAACAAGCTTGGGCAAATAAATCTCTATCCTAACCTCCCAATTTAACCATGAAAAAGGCAAAAGACTTACTGCATACTTCATGTCTTCATAGTTGGTATAGTCCACGACCCCTGTTGTGCCTTCAAGACAAGATCGACAAACATCCTTGTCAGAATAAAAGAAACAAAACTGAAAGAAATACATATAGAAAAACCAACATTTCTCCATGGATGACGCATTAAACACACTAAAACATGTAACTGCCTCCAATAAGAGAATGGATCGTGGACCATAAAAAAGTAGCACCGCAGATAACGGGGATTCAGTACGCGCGCGCGGGAGGAACTCGACAATCGAAACCTGAAGGAAGACGAAGCCGTGGAGCGGGCGGCCCGCGTCGCGGAGGCTCGCGTCGCCGAGCCCGAGCAGCAGCGACGCTCGCTGCTCTGCTCGCTCGAGCCGAGCCCGAGCCGAGCCCGAGCAGCAGCGACGCTCGCTGCTCTGCTCGCTCGAGCCGAGCCCGAGCAGCAGCGAAGCTCGCTGCTCTGCTCGCTCGCCCTGATCTCGAGCGAGCAGACGAGCTGCTGTCGCAGATCTGGGGAGCAACGCTCGCCCGGATCTGCGAGACTCGCTCGAGCAAGCGGCTCGCAGATCCGGGCAAGCGATTCCTCGAGCGAGCCCTAACACTCGAGCTCTCGCCGAAGTGAAGACAATCGGGGAAGGAGGAGCGGTGACGACGTTTACACGTGAAGGAGCGGCGGCTGGAGGAGGCGCTCGTCGGAGACAGGCGCCGGAGAAGACGATGGATTTCTCTGCTCGCGGGGAGGAGGCGCTCGTCGCGGGGAGACGCTCGTCGCGGGTCGGAGGAGGAGAAGCTCGTCGCTCGTCGCACGTCGCCGGAGGAGAAGCTCTTCGCCGTCGCTCGTCGCACGTCGCCGGAGGAGAAGCTCTTCGCCCGTCGCTCGTCGCTTGTCGCAGTCGCGGGTCGCGGGAGGAAGCTCGTCGCGGGGGGAGAGGAGGCTGTTCGAGCACAAATCGAAATAAAAAAGGAACACAATTTTGTTCCTTTTTTGTTTCGATTTGTGTTCCGAAAACAAGAAACAAGTTTTTCTTGTTTCTTGTTTCTTTTCTTTTTTGTTCACGGGAACAAAAGAATAAAAAAGGAACAGAAACGCACACAAACGCGTTTACTGTTCCTTTTTGTTCCCAAACAAAAGAACAGAAATTTCTGTTCCTGGGAACAAATAAAGTCCAACCATGCAGGCCCTTACTCTCCAGTACCACCGCGGTCAGATTAGACGAAAGACTAATTCGCGAAGAAGGGTCGGCCTGAAGCAGCAAAATTGGAGGATTACGAGTTTCGGCAGCCTCGGTAGGAAACAAGGCCGCTCGGATCTTCGCCATGAAGATTGAACACCGACTGGAGTTTGGATTTGGGGCTTTTCCAGGCGTCGACGAAAGCCCTAAATTCGAAACGATCGGGCACTGGCATTGTCAATATGTGGGGAATCTTTCAGCAGAAAACGCAAGCGTTTGATGAAGGTCGCTTTTTGGAGAGTCTTTATCCGATGGAGATTAGAATCTGAGGAGACAATAAAAGAGCAATTCTCCAGTGATATCAACTTGGACCATCTTCTCCCTTCAGATTTGAAGTGGTTATGGAAAGAAGATGGATGGAACGAAGTCTGGGCTTTACGATGGCTGAGCTCACCGCAACGGACGTTACAAAATAAGAACAGTCTTTCTCTTCTCCCTTGACGACGAGAGTCTCCACTTTAGAATTATTTTTTATTTTCAAAGATTGATGATTAAAAGAAAAATTCTACTGGGCCCCAAAAAATTAACACAAAAATAAAAAGGAGCTGGCAGGAAATGATCTGGGCCGTACTGGGCCCGACTGAACCGCCATCCCGCCATCCCTACTTTCCTGCACTCATCTATACAGGCTCGCCTGGATACGCTGTTCCGGAAAGACGTGGGGCACAAAAAAGGCAAATGGTACATCGTACCTATTCCTTTACTATCTTAGATATTAAATATCTTTTGAACATTTTAAAGAAATAGTTCTGCAATAGTTATTACCTTAGGTTATTATACTAGACAAATCAATAATATTCATCTATACACATACTTAAACGATATAAATAAATTGAATCATCAGAACTCATTTATGAAGTAAATGTTAACTATACATAAATTTGGATAGATTGCACTTGCGAATCTAACCAATTGATAAAATACTAAAAAAATCTAGAAGAATCGACCAAGATAATTAGACTAAATATCTTTTAAACACATGACATTTAAATACACACACACATATATATATATATATATATATATGCAAATTTATCGTCCATGATTTTTGTGTCCACACAAGGAATGCTTCTATATAGAGTAGAGATAAATGCACCATAAACTTTGAAAACTTTTAATGAAAGTGCAATCAAATTCTAGATGTCATCCAACAGGTGCAACCAAGTAGTTTAGTTAGCTTCGTCCATTATGACCAACAATATAACCTAATAATGCTGCTTTTAACTACTTCTAGGAAATATACCATCAGACGAGCACCATATTAGCAAAATATAGTGGCGCATCCTCGTCACCACCGACGAGGATTAATCGCAGGAGGGTTTTGGTCCGAGGTCCTTGTGCTAACCGGTGTGCCACCATCCCATGAGAGCTAGAGGAAAAGACCACAAATCAATTTCAGCTGTAATAGTGTGAAGTACTTGTCAATATTTTTAACGAATTTTACGATTTTATCGCACAACCTAAAAGCGTTAAGATCTTATCGTATCTACATAATTTGAACTAGTTTGTCCTTGTGCATGGCTTAATTGCAAAATTTTTACAAATTTAATGTCAGTGATATAACAGAATTTGATAGTCCTTTTTCTTTGACCAAACTTAACGTAATAGCTAGTGACACAAAAACGACATGATAGCTGAACTAACAAATGAAAGCATAAATTAATAGATGGAATACAAGACAAGTGATGAACTGATTTTATTTGCCCCAGATAGGTAGCGTAATTCTTTTCGAAATGTCATGTGCTCACTTCTCGCAAATCGATGTCAACCGTTGGATGACAAAGCATCTCAACTATAGGATCAAGATAAATTGATGTCCACCGTTTGTTTTGGCATTGACAATTTTGTCCAGCCGAACCCGACGGTCCCATTGCCAAAAGTAATGGACTGTGCTACGTCATCGCGTCCCTAATCATAGGGTGGATTTGTCCTGCTTTATGCTTCTCAAATGAAGCAACTATCGCTAAAATTTAATCCACACTTACACCGAAGCACGCCTCTTTTGGAAACTGATTATTCATCGATGCTTGCGGAGTTTAAAATTTCTCAGTTTTCTTCTCTTATTTTCTGCACTAGTGTCATGGGCTTGTAACTCTAAAAATTTTCAAAGTAGGGAATTCCAAAAGTTTCCCAAAAAAATATGGAAAGGACCTCTCAAACATGGTGCTTCTCAGGGTTGTGAGTGGTTCAACCCGGCCTATAGAACTAGAAAAGCGATATGATGACATGGTTTCACTCTGAAAAGAGTGGCGCAGATTCATAGAGCATTAGCTCATTGGTCATGTTCACATCATAGTTTCCAAATATAAAAAGGACGGTTCTCGCATAATAATATTCGAGAAGAGTGCTTCAAAGATGTATTATTCGTTGAGCAGTGGCGAGACATCATATCTTGGGAACAAATTTCTCTCACCAAAAACAAAAATCATGAAAGCAAAATATCCTGAGGATTTCACAGCCCGTCTAGGAATGAGGATTGAACCACATTTACCTTGTTCTCAGTTATGTCCGAACTGCTCACCACGACGGTCTGAAGGTGTAGCTCTTCATATTATTAGGTGAAGAGGATGCGAAAATTATTTAAGCAACTTGTCTAAATTTTGATTTCGTGACAGAATTAACTTCTATTCCGCCCTTAGTCTTTTAGAGTGAATTAATTAATTCATCAATTAAATGTTCAAACTAGCGTCACTTAAAAGTTCTCATTCCATATTATTCGATGCTCTTTAACGAGGTTTCCAGATATTGATTGATAACGTAATATTTTGGTGGTGCAAATCATGATGAATTGGTTAGTCACTAGCTCTATAGAGTAGGATGTAAATTTATTTCATCAATCTTTTTCTGATTTTCCATGGTAATACCAATTACCAATCTATGCTAAATCATTTATACTAAGTCAACTAACAAGACATGTATACCATTGTCCAGTAAATTTATCTTTAGATACAAGCATGATCAAACGGTGGAATTCCACATTCAGTCAATGTTCGAGTTTTCAATTTGTTTGTTTTTTCCCTTATACCTGTGGTTAAGATTCGAGATTATATTACATAACCTATATATAGTCTAAAAGCACAAATTTGACAAGTTAAGATTGATGACTTTCATATTATGCACTCTATCTTATAGTTAAGGCTGCTAATTAGACCTCTTGAAGCTAGCAGTTATTGCCAAGTGCTGCAAATTTACATCTTGTGTATCCTATAATTATGGTCCTTCATAATCACGCATTGCTTGTTCAAATATGTATCTAGGCAGATAATACCCTTTGGATTCTGCAAGGAACATATTGAGGGAAATAATCACATCAGAACTCTTAGGCATTGTGACAAATTGTGCGAGGTGAAGCTGAGGATCCATCAACCCATTCGAGTGGCATTCTAGGCACCTAGTTGGTCCGTGTCCATGATAGAAACTCACCTGTATCTAGTAAACGTATGCATGTTTGAGCTCATTGAGAGGGATAATTCAATGTTCGATGTCTGCCATCATTGGTATTGCTGGTAAGTATACCTAATTTAACTGGAGTGGAACGTTGGGAGCTGTCACTTCGGGCCCTGAATTTCCTAATTATTCCTCCTTCCTTTAGTTGTGGTGAACTTGTGGGTGCCCTCTCTACTAGTCTTGTTTTCCTCCCTTTGGAGCTACGATACGATTTTATCACTTTGTTCTTAGGAAGGATCCAAGTTTGGTGCTTCTTGAGCTTCCAATTTTTGTTGCCCCGTCAAGGTTTTAAAACACAAAGGGAACTCCGTTTCTCATGCAATAAATCCCTCGAGCATGACCGGTAAAGTATCAAACCTTGACTGGAAAGGGGAAATACCGTAGAGCTCGAAAATTCGGAAGGTTCCACACCTTGTTGACAAATAGGGACTCAATTACATATACCTTGTTTTTTGCCGGTTCGAACTACTATCACAAGAACTTGGTGGTGTTACTAGTAGTTTTTTTCAAGACATGTTGTGTTCATAGCACGCTCTTTTATTAGTGAAATATCATATCAGTGTTTGTCGCAACCTATTCCTTGCTACGAAAGGAATTATGTTTAGGGGTATTGTCAAATTTGGGCCAACGGCCCTTAGTTGACTTGGATCTCCAAAACCCATACCTCACGAGACGTTAGACCATTGGTTTTCATTCAATTAAGTATATATAAATTTTTACATAAAGAATGGCCACTTGCTTATTTAGGTCAACTAGAAAACTAATGACATAGAGGAGAATATCTCATTTCATGCATGATCAAAGATCTTAGAATGGGTACTTGATTACATTAGTCTTAAGATTAATGCTCTTTCAGTACCTAACTCCATTATGTGCTAACTAATGCCATAGCAACTTATCGAAGATTTTTAGGTTTCATCCTAACCATTCTAAAAAAATAAATAAATAAATAATAATAAATAAATAAATAAATAAAAACTCAAGTTATTAAAAATGTGCAATCGTGTATAATTGAAGTAACAACACACAAGCAGCCTAATATCTCTAAAAGAAAATGACAATCCGAAAGTCTTTATTGTAAAGACATAAAGGCTTATTCAATTTTGGGTTTTAATTTTTTTTAAGGATTTTCCAAACTTTAAGAGAAAAAAAAACTATTGAAGAACTAGCAAAATTTTTTAAGGAATTCCAATTTTCTGGATTTTTCAAGGTTTTTTGAAATTTTTTGATCTCTTTTTATTTTTTTCATTATTTTTCTTATTTATTTATGTATTTATTTACATTATTTGAGCTGGTTTTACCGGTTCGACTCGCTAACCCAATCCGTCTATCTGGACCCGACCCGCGTTGGATTAAACCTAAATTTTTTAAGCCTTTTTAAAAAAAAAAGATAATTTCCTTCATCCCCTTCTTAAGTCGTCTTCTTCCCGAAGCCAGTCTCTCCCCCTGCAACTTGCCGAATCTTCTCTATGGAAAAACTCAAAGCTCACCACACAAACGCACTTCAAAATCTCAACCGTTCCAACGTCAGCAGCCAACCTCGCCCACCGTCACCAAACCGTCACTGCCGATCATCTCCAACCGTCGTCAAACCTTCGCCGCTGACGGCTTACACTACGTTAACCCCCACACATCCTCCACCGAAACAGAATTCCTTTCTAACTTAACAGCCGCACACAACAATCCAGAACTGAACGAAACACAAGTGCTTCGAACAGAGGTAGAGGGATCTAACACGGCCTTAGCTAATCGCGATCGTCGCCAAGAGAAACAAGAATGGATTTGGACTCCAACCACGTTCAAACGGCACCATGAGCATGATACGCATCCAAAAGGAAAGGAGCGCAGCAGTTAGCGTGCTGGACACGAACTATTACGGATCTAAACAATATCAAACATCCGAAAATGCAAAGTCAGATTCAAAACGTCTAATGCGCAAATCATCAAACAGGTGGCGTGCGTTTTTTGTGTAAAAGTTCCGAGACCAAATTCGATGCTGTACTCGGTCTAAACGCAGTACATCAACCTCTAGATCAGCATAAATCGCGACGAAAACGATCTCAGTTTAGTAAGGTTTTCTCGTGAGTTCATTGGCTAAGTTTAATCCTCTAAACTTTAGCAAAACCGAACAAAATAGAGCAGAGATGAAGCAGTGGTCTCTCCTTCTTCGAAAGAGATCTTTTCTCCCCCCATTTTGTTGATCCTTTCGCTTCTCTTCAGCCAAGCTCCCTGCAGCTTCTCCCCACTTCAATGGCCGACGCCAACCCAAAACAGAATTTTCTCCTTGCGTCACGGACGCTCTGTTCTCACCAAGGCGTGCGTGCAAAGGAGGAGAAGCACAAAGGGCCGGGCTTTTGAGGAAACAAAATGGGCTGAGAAAGGGAGAAGAAAAACTAAAGGATAAGGGTTGGGCTAGAACAAAATAGGAAAAGTAAGAGGAAAATTGGGCCAATTCAGGGACTAAGCCCAAGTGGGCCGCAAATTTTGCTAAAGGAAACGGGCCAGGCATAAATGGCTCCCCCGATTTTTTATTTATTTATCTGTTTTCCTTGTTTATTATTATTTTTGTTATCTTTCTTATTACTATATTTTTGTTGTTTTTACCTTTTTTTTTTTCTTTTGTATGTTCTATATAATGGATACCTAAATAATTGATAAAAATTTGGGTGTCGATGGTGTTCATTACATTTCTCTTCTTTAAAGTACATATGAGATTAAACAGTCTAGATGTAGGATCACTCCAAGTCCAACTTGTCTTCCTACTCGTGAATTAGCCGGAAAATTCAAATAAGAGCATCCGTTTTTCTCAAGTTCATGATGTAGCCAACTCATGTGAAGAGACGTGCCTAGGGGAGGTGTTTAAGATCCCAAGCTTAATTCATCACTGGCATATCTCAAATTCCAATATAAATACTGCCTAATGCTGCCTCGAATTCTAATTTCTTTTGCCAAGTGGATTTGGTGTGGTGTAGGAAGAATGTGATATGTTATTTTCTTTATAGCTTTCATGGTTCAATGTCTTAAACCGGGATTTATTAAGAAGGACGAGTTAAGTTGGGAATCAGGTGGACATATTTATCCCTCACTTGGTAAAGAAACCTAACCAAAGAAGAAATGGCAAAGGAACAAATACCACTAATCCAACAGTTGATTGAGTTAAAACACCGAAAATACAAAGGGCGGTGGCACGAAATGATCTGGGTCGTACTGGGCCCGACTGAACCGCCCTTCCACCATCCCTACTTTCCTGCGCTCATCTATTCACACTTGCTTGGAGACGCTGCCCCGAGAAGACGTGTGGCATTAAAAAAAAAAAGGCATGAATATAATGTACAAGAACTCATGTGTACTCATACATATTCCATCACTATACTAGCTATTGTATAGTTTTTGAACATTTTAAAATAATAGTTTTGTGATAGTTATTACATTAAGTTATTGACTAGACAAATCAATCATATTTAGATATACACATGTTTAAACAATATATATAAATTTAATCATTGAAAATTATTGATGAATTTACAGTTGTACTCGCTCTGCGTCAAGCTGATGGCAACACCAATATTTCTCCCTTGCTCCTTTTCTGTGAACCTCCTAAAACATGTCATTCTCCCTCTTATCACTGCCATAGGTGCTACTCCCTCATGAGAGCCAATGCCTTGCCCAAACAAATTAGTCAAGCAAATCCATTCTATCAAGCCAGAGCCTGCGAAAGCAAGGACCAAACAAACTACTCACGGTAATGATATTCACTCCCACCCACCAAAACAATTGAACGAACCCAAAATCAACTTGAATCAGCACCTCCTTCCACTTCGATTCGAGAATCAAAAGGCGAGAGACGACACTTACCTCGGCTTTCCTAGGGATTATGCAACACCACACCATCAGATTGATTGTACCATCGGGCAAAGTCTCTGGCTTCACGATGAAACTCATTACAAGGTACAAGAAAAGATGATTGAAGAATAATTTCTAAGCATAATATGACACATACCACAATCATGGTGAAGCTTATCGTCATTCTCTCTTTGATTCACCATCAAAGGAAGTTGCAAGCACTTCAAATCTTTCACCTTTCATGTTCACACAAACAATCCCAGTGCCGTACCCCACGATAAATGCTATAGTGTAAGGTGCTGCAATTGTAAGATCACCCTCTCATCTCTCTGCCCTCATTGTCTACCTCCGCTACAATCTGGAATTCGGTTCCAACTGCGACATGGTCAGTTATGGATGGACAATTAAAATACACTCGATAATGTAATGCAGAGAGCACACCAACCTTTCCTTTGCGGATGTCCTCGATCGCTCCTGGAATAGAAGCAAAGCCTGCCGTGCTCGGTCCAAGTCATATTTATCTTCTTACAGATGGAAACAAGTGTTCATGGGGCACGTTATCAGCTGAAACCGCTCCAAGCGCTACTGCATTGAGCTGCAATTCAATGCCGACTGATTCATCCCCAAGCAGAGTCTTGCTCACGGCAAGCTGCTCCATCACTATCTTAGTGAAAAGATAGAGTGTCACTTGAATTGAGTACTAACCTAAAATACAATTAATGGCAGTAATTTGTTTGAAAATGCTTTACATTGTGGGTTAAGATCAATGGCTTTCATGAGCCTCTTAAGACTATTGACTAAAGCTTGCCTTGTGTGCTTTCTTTCAAAGGGCGCATGCTTATATTATTGTCCTTCTTTCGGCATACATTGGTTGTTCGAACGTCTACCCATGTGTAGAATGTTTCCGGTCGATTTGTCAGGCAACATATTCAAGAAAACAAGAAAGAGGAAACTCTTAGGTATTCAGACAAGTTGTGGCCGGTGAAGCTCTCAAGATATACGCGGGGAATCTGAGTGTTCTTCTCTGTTGGTTGGCGAGCATTTGCAAGAGAAACTCATTTGTGTGTAGGAAATGTCTACGTGTTTGAGCTCATTGATAGGGATGATGTTGTGTTCAAAGTCTCCATCTTCAGCAGTGGTGGTAAGGATCAGGATTCACATTGATTGAGTTGTCCATCTGACGTGTTACTCTAGACCGTTCACAACGTCAATATGAATTCAAGATATCTAATTATGCCTCCTTTATTAATTGATGAAAATGAGATCTTTTCTATTCATGTTTTATTGTTTCTTGGTGCTAGTTTTGGTTATATATTTTCATTTTGGCAAGAGCCCCTCAAATTTGGCGCTTCTTTATGGTTGCTCAACTGCCCTAAAGGGTTTAATATGTATTTTCTTAACGTCCTAACATTTTGTGTTTAAACAAAGCTTTTGCAAGAAAGTGAAAAATACAAAGAAAGCAGTCCATGCGTTTACTTTTTACGGCTAAATGAAAAAAAATATAAAAGTAAATTGTTAGGAAGTTGTATGGCGAAGCACTTGATTGTACGCGACTGATAGCTAATCAAATTATGTTTCCAACTCGAAGTTATTTTGAGTTGGAGGCAATGCCCCCACCACTCTATTTAAGCCTTATTTGCTATAAATGAATGTACTGATTTTTGTTCACTATGTTAAGAATTCAAAGATTGATTTCAAGTGATGCTGATATTTGAATACTTTTTGAAAGTTAAAGTTAGAAAATTCAAAACTTGTGATCTATGAATGTGTTGAGACTCATTTCTTGACAAAAAAAAAAAAATTAGATTAGCGTCTTTAGTACCTTGATTGCATGTAGAGATTAGGAGCATTTAACTTCATTAGTAATTAGGCATCAATTTGTCTATAAATTAAGAATTGACTTTTAGATTGATTCTTTTGTCAAACTTATAGAAAAAGTCAGCTCTAAACGTAAAAAAAAATTGCATATAGGTGTCGATATTAGTCCTTTAAATTTTAAATTTTCATACAAATGGCCGAAGGTCGACTTTTTGGTTTAATGGAAGAATTTAACGAGACTCAAAATAGAAATTGGAATATCCTTAGTTTCTAAATCTTTTTAGGCATTTGATTTAGAGATGGTGAAAGAGACATTGGATTCAATTAAATAAATTTTAATCTATGAAACCGGTCAATCATTTAGAGCATGACACTTGACACGTTAAGATTTGAGTTACTTAAACTCACCCCAGTAGTGATCAAACAAAATTGCAAAATTTTGTTTAAAGGTAGCTTTTCTCCTCCGCCATGGAGTTTCCCCTCTACCGCTTGTGTAGTCCCCCTCTACCAGCTGGGTAGTTTCCTTTTGCATCCCCATTCTCTTTGCGCATCGGTGCTCCGCCTCTTAACCTTTGAGTGTTCTTCTAGTGTCGAGGCTTTTAACACTGAATACCCCTCTTCGAACGATCGGAAACCCTAATTTGACCCCCTTTCCTCCGCATCAAGGTACCTCTCCATTTTCACTCATCTGACCTCCTTTCAACTCATCAATCCACGATTTAGCGCTTCAAGGTACCTCTCCAGCTTCACTCACCCGAGCTCCCTTCAACCCATACACCCACGATTCAACTAAAACCCCTACAAAAACCATGGTAGATCAAAACAACGAAGACAGGCGACTTGCGGCTCTCTGCAAAAGCATGGGCAAGCTATGGAATGCAGTCGACGTTGTTGATATCCCAGGTGATATTTCTCTTGAAAAATTACTAGAGTGTCGCAAAACCCTATTTGGTCGATTCTACACCAACCCCGCATTAAACTACAATGCTTTTCTAACCCTCATGCGGAAAGCTTGGAAGATTGAGAACTTTACCTGTGCGACGCTGGAACCGGGTTTTTTCTCACTCTCCTTCTAGTCGGAAATAGAGGCACAGAGAGTACTCCACACTGGACCTTAGTCCTTCTCCAGTCATCTCCTCATACTTAGGCAATGCGAACCTGACACACCTGAGTTCTGTTATGATTTCAGTCATTGTGATTTCTGGGTAAAGTTTATTGGATTACCATATGGGAGAGTTACCTATGATGTCATTGAGGAACTTGCCTCTAAACTTGGCGCAGTTGTCGAAGTGAAACTGGAAGCAAAGGGGAATAGTACCTATAAAGTGGGTAAAGCCAGAGTTAGACTACCCTTAGCAAACCCTCTGAACACTGGTGTGCTTGTGAATCTAGAGAACAAGAAGATTTGGGTTGAATTTAAATACGAATGATTGCCCTATTACTGCTACTCCTGTGGAAGAATTGGCCATTATGCAACGGAGTGCGCTGAGATACCTTATAGAGAATCAGGGTTGGAACAGAACTTACCAGCTAGATGCGGTGATTGGCTGCGCGCTAAGGTGAAGGAATTAAGCCCTTATGGCAAAATATTTTATGGCAAGCAGGAACTCCTTCTTGAAGAAGTGGATGGAGTACCCGAAACGCCATTATCTCCTGCAATTGCAACAGAGCAAAATAGTTCTCCTGTAACCCAGCAAACACAAGTTTGTAACACTCAGCAAAAGGGGAAGGAAATTTACCAACATTCCACATCTCAGGAAATAATTATGGTTGAAGAGAAAAGCCCTCAGAAAAGGGGCAATTGCTACATCGATGAAGAATCAATATTGATACTCCACGAGGAACATATGAAGGAAGCTGAAGTAGGGCTGGAGACGACCCCCCCTGCAAGGTTGAAAGGGAAATATGTGATGTCGACAAGTTCAAAAAAAGTTAAAAGATTCTGTCCATATGGAGCACAAACAGCACATCAAAACTCAAAGGATAGTAATCAGCTAGTGGAAACACCTATAAGGGTGGCAGAAAAATCAAATCAATGGGCTCTAGTGGCTAGCCCTAATAAGCCACCAAATTACCCATGAAACTACTAAGTCGGAATTGTCAGGGGTTGGGCAATCCCCCGACAATCCAGGCCTTGCGAGTCATTGTGACTCAAGAACGGCCCAACCTTGTTTTCATTATGGAAACAAAAAACCCTGAACAGAAAGTGCTCAGAATCAAAAGGAGACTCAAGTTTCAGAATAGTTACCTAGTTAATCCAGAAGGTACAGCAGGGGGCTTAGCTCTATTCTAGAATGATCAACTGCAAGTGTCCATTAACTCCTCCTTAGCCTCAACAATCTTTACCCAATGTCACCTGACAAACAGTAATTAGAGAATGAATATCATTTTTCTCCATGCTCCAAATGTGTTCAGAGAAATAATACAGTTATGGGAACAAATTCATTCAGTAAGTGCGCACTACCGACTACCATGGCTTTGCTTGGGTGATTTCAACGAAATACTAAACCACTGGGAGAAAGTGGGAAAGTACAGAGCTGAAACTTATAGGTTAACAGCTTTTAGAGAATTTGTAAATCAGTGTTCCTTGATGGACCTCAAAAGTAAGGGGTGCTCCTTCACCTGGTCAAACAAACGTGAGGGAGAGAATCTGGTGAAAAAGAGACTTGACAGAGTTCTTTGCTCACTTCAGTGGAGAATTACTTACCCCGAGGCTGAATGTTTTGCACTCTCGGCGATAGGCTCGGACCACACTCCTCTCCTGCTATCCTTGGCTCAACCGAAGAGAAGAAAACGAAAGCAGTTTAAATATGAAGCATACTAGAATGATGAAGCAGAAAGCAAAGCCATAGTCACTGATACCTGGAATGACCACGATCTCACCTTGGTGGAGAAACTGCAGCAAGTACAGCAGAAGTTGATTCATTGGAGTAAAAGCAAATTTGGCCATGCAAAGAAGAGGATTACCTGGCTGAAAGGAGAACTCCCAGAACCTAATAAATAGCACGCAAAGTAACGGAGAATCAGCTAAAGAGAAAAATATAATCAAAGAGATTGACCAACTATGGTGATAGGAGGAGATGTATTGGGGAGTGCGGTCAAGGATAAGCTGGATAAAGTGGGGTGATAAAAATACTCGGTTCTTTCATGCGACGACAATTCAGAGGAGATGTCGCAACCAGATAACAATGCTGAAAAATGAGAGTGGAGATTGGGTTTGAGGCGAAAACCAGCTACAGAGGATGACAGATCAATTTTACAAGAATTTATACACTACAGTGGGTCTCCGCAATTGCCAACCCATATTAGAACTTATACCTACCTTAGTGGATGACCAAATGAATCATACCTTGATGGCTCCAATCACAGAGGAGGAGGTTACTCAAGCTATGCAGCAGCTAGGGGCTTTCAAGGCACCTGGTCCTGATGGGTTCCATGGCATATTCTACAAGGAGCATTGGCCAGTAATCTCCAAAGATATCTACCAAGCTCTGCAGCTCCTTTTCACCTTTGGTCACCTAGATCCTACAATAAACAGAACACTCATCACACTGATACCCAAAATTCCACAGCCTGAAAAACTAGAGCAATACCGCCCTATCAACCTCTGCAATTTTATATATAAAATAATTTCCAAAGTACTCACAAACAGGCTCAAACCAATTCTACCACATATCATTGCAGAGGAATAGAGTGCCTTCGTGGGAGGTAGGCAGATTCAGGACAACATATTGATAGTTCAGGAGGTGCTACATAGACTACGAAACAGAAACATGAAAAAGAAGTTCCAAGCAGTTTTAAAACTTGACATGCAAAAGGCATATGATCGCACAGAGTGGGACTTTCTTAAAGCTGTCTAGCAAGATTAGGCTTCTGTGATCAATGGGTACAAATTATTATGCAATGCGTGACCACAGTTACTTACAGCATAAACTTTAATGGAGAACCCTTACCTTCCTTTAAACCAACTCGAGGCTTATGCCAAGGAGACCCACTCTCACCTTATCTCTTTATCATTGTGGCCAACGTGCTGTCTATCCTGATGAAGAAAGCAGTTCAAGATGGTTCACTTATAGGAATCAAAATGAATAACCACTGCACTATTATGTCCCATCTCCTCTTTGCTGATGACTCGATCTTCTTCCTGCATGGTACAATTGCAGAATGTCAGCACTTGGCAAATATCTTAAATCAATACTGCTTTGCATCTGGTCAGGCAATCAATCTCAATAAGTCAGGAATCTACTTTAGCAAAGGTTGTCCTATAGCTCTAAAGAGAAACATGGCATCAACTCTTCGAGTACCATAAATTACCAAGACAGGGAAGTACTTAGGCATACCTTCAGATTGGGGGCAATCCAAGAAAGACATCTTTGCATGGATCTTAGCTCGAGTCAACTCCAAACTCGACAGTTGGAAGGAAAAATTGCTATCAAAAGCAGGAAAGGAAACACTCCTGAAAACGGTAATACAAGTTATCCCTCAATACGCTATGTCAATTTTCAAAATACCTACATCAATTTGTAAAGCAATTGAGAGAAAGGTTGCATCATTTTGGTGGAAAAGCAATGACAAAAAAGTTGGAATTCACTGGAAGAAGTGGGACTTGTTAAAAACCAGGAAAAGTGAGGGGGGTTTGGGTTTCAAAGACTTACAAATATTCAACACAACAATGCTAGCAAAGCAGATGTGGCGTTTACTTAAAAATCCAGACTCTTTGTTGACCAAAGTAATGAAATGATTGTATTACTCACATGGTGACATCTCGAATGCTGGAAGAGGCTCACGTCCCTCGTGGAGTTGGCAAAGTATCATCAAGGCCAGGGATTTGGTTGCTCCTCAGGTCATGCAGAGGATAGGCAATGGGAAAAACACATCAATCAGAACAGATAGATGGCTAAAAAGCGGCCCTATAGGAGGCCCAGCAACAAATCACGAACCAGCAAGAGTTTCGGACCTCATAAATCCAGACACAGGCACATAGAATGAAACTCTACTACATTCTATGTTTGATGAAACAAGGGTCCAGGAAATTTTAGCCACACCCATCAGCTCACCTGACGAAGAAGATAAACTGGTCTGGATACACACCAAATCGGGAGATTACGAAGTGAAGAGCGGTTATTTTATATTTAGGGATGTCTCAGTTAAACCACAGGAAACACAAACACATTCGTCTTATAAAGCCAACCCAAACCTCTAGAAATACATTTGGCAGTCCACAATCCCACCCAGAATCAAATTTTTCCTCTGGAACGCATGCAATAACGCCCTAGCTACAATGGAGAATTTGCACCACCGAAAGATCGTACCTTCTCCTCTGTGCCCCCTCTGCAAGCAGGAAGTAGAAATGCCCGAGCACACACTTCTTCTATGCCCATGGACTGCCAAGGTGTGGAACTCATCTCCCCTGAATCTACGAATCTCCAGGTTTGGCCTCACTCGGTTCGAAGAATGGATCTGCAGAATCAAACAGAACCCAGTTACGGGCAAATTTAATAACATTGCGGTGGTGTTATGGAGCATTTGGATGGAGAGAAATTAGTTCATTTTCAGCCATCAAAACCCGAGGCTGCACTCAACAATTGCTAGAGCAAAGGCGATCACAGAAAGTTACAGAGCTATAAACGGTCAATCCAAAAGCGAGAAGGAAATAGAACACTTATCTGAAACCTGGAATCCACCTCCTCCAGGCAAGATCCGAATCAACGTAGACGCCTCCTTTGATCCCGATCTGGCTAACGAAATAACACCCACTGATGGAAGAAATCCTCCTCGATACAGAGCAGACGCCTCCTTTGATCCCGATTTGGCTAACGAAACAACACCCACCGATGGAAGAAATCCTCCTTGACATAGAGCAGCCATCGCTTGTGTCTGTCATGATCACCGCGGCCTTGTGGTGGACGGCTTCGTGAAGCAAGTTCCTGCTGCTTCGGCCTCTCAAGCGGAGGCGATCGCAATGGATGAAACCCTAAAGTTCATCAAAAGCCGAAATTTTCTCTCTCCACAAGTACACTATGATTGTTTATCTCTGGTGCATGCGTTGAAGTCTTCGACCGAACTCAACTGGGAACTACAACCGATTGTGAGCCGGGCCCAAGCTAAACTCGCCCAACTCCCGGGCCTCTCCCTGGCCCACTGCAACCGTAGCTCAAATTGCCCCGCGGACTGGATAGCCAAGGCTTGCCGGAACAACTCCTTACCCCCGAACTGGATATCATATCCCCCCTTGCTTTATTTGATCTTTTATGCACTGATGTAATGGGTGTTATATTCCCAAGAACGAATTAGTAAATAAAGCGATGATGTTTGCCGATCAAAAAAAAAAAAAAAACAAAATTGCAAAAGGAAAAATCTCATAAGACTGAATCTAGGAAATAAGAGAAGTTTGAGCCTTCGTTCGAGGTCTTTTCGCCTGCGAAAAACACCTCATGACCTCCTGCTCCTTCTCGGTTTCTCCTTTCACCACCGCCGCCTCCTTCATCTCGACATCTTTGCCTGCGCTGTGGTTAGGATAGTGTTCTCTCTAGTCAAATGGTTCCTGTTCGGCAGCAGAACTTCAGGCGACGATGGCTTGGGCTTGGACAATAGTTGGCGTCAGCTTCATCAGAGGACGGAGTTTTCCAGCTGCGGTACCTATGGTCGGCAAGCAACGGCAAGAGCCTGCGTGGCTTTGAGGATGATGGGGACATTCGTGCCCCGCATTACAATCGGACCATGTTCGAGACAATCTCGCTGTCCGTGCGTCGGATAAGCTCAAGCTGTCGTTCTAAGCTTATTTATCAGCATGAATCACCAGAGACGGGTTTCTGAGGCCACGATTCTTCATTTCATCCTCGCTCGTGTCGAGAAATTCCATCTTCAAGGTGAGTTCTTCCATGCTCTGTCTTTTCATAGTTCTGTGGCTGAGAATATAGAAACACGATCTGTATGAAAACTGACTCTAAGCGAGTGTTTGTTAGTGGGGTGTACCTTCTTTGATAAGCCAATCATAGTCAGGGGACGAGACTCTGTTTCGTTGTTACAGTTAAGCTTACCCATCGAAATGCTAGCCAACTGTTTGTGAAAATGCTCCAACGAAGTTGCGAAATATCTTTAAGGAAAAGCCGCTTGAATCTGTAGATGCGGATGCTCATCACACTTTTAAACCACAGTGGCATCTTCAATTCATTATACTACTCCTATTTCGTGAAATTTGAATCTAAGACTGAGAGTACCTCGAGTGTTGTTTTGTTTTGTGCATTGTTCTCAGGGTGAATACTGGCGAGGAAATGAACGGCGGACTCTTGATGAACACTGATTTCTTACAATCCTCGACTTAACTTTACTAGGTATGTTCCATTTTATATGCTACGCAATAAGCATCATTGTGGAGTTATAATCAAGGATGGGTGGTGGCCGATGGTGGCGGTTTGGTGATGAACGTAGGTGGCTGAGGGTGAAGAATATATGTTAATGATTTGAGGATTTGGTATATTGATATTTAAGGTAGCTCTAAAGTTCATATTGTTGATATGATTAAAATCTGGTGCATTTAAGATTTCATGGAGTTCTGGGAAAAATGAGAGAACTTAAAAAAAAGAAGAAGAAGAGAGAGCGAGAGAGAATAATTATTAGGGGCCTAACTTGTTCATAATTGAAAAGGGCTAATCTGATGAGCCCAAGAATCATGAGGCCAGGTTTAGTCCACATTAGCTGCTCCATCACTATCATAGTGAAAAGATAGAATGTCACTTGAATTGAGTACTAAGCTAAACTACAATTAATGGCAGTAATTTGTTTGAAAATGCTTTACTTTGCGGGTTAAGATCAATAGCTTTCATGAACCTCTTAAGACTGTTGACTAAAGCTGGCCTTTGTTGCTTTCTTTCCAAGGGCGCATGTTTACATTATTGTCCTTCTTTTGGCATACATTGGTTGTTCAAACGTCTACCCATGTGCAGCATGTTCCCGGTCAATTTTCCAGGCAACATATTCAAGAAAACAAGAAAGAGGGAACTCTTAGATATTCAGACATGTCATCGCCGGTGAAGCTCTCAAGATATACGCAGGAAATCCGAGTGTTCTTCTCTGCTGGTTGGCCAGCATTTGCAAGAGAAACTCATTTGTGTGTAGGAAATGTCTGTGTGTTTGAGCTCATTGATAGGGATGATGTTGTGTTCAAAGTCTCCATCTTCAGCAGTGGTGGTAAGGATCAGATTCACATTGATTGAGGTGTTCATCGGATATGTTACTCTAGACTGTTCACAGTGTCGATATGAATTCAAGATTTCTAATTATGCCTCCTTTATTCAGCTGTTGCGAGTTGATGAAAATGAGACTCATTTCTGTTCATGGTTTATTGTTTCTTTGTGCTAGTTTTGGTTCTATATTTCCATTTTGGCAACTCCCTCAAATTTGGCGCTTCTTTAAGGTTTCTGGTTGCTTAACTGCCCTAAAGGGTTAATATGTATTTCCTTAACGTCCTAACATTGTGGCCGTGGGCGCTGAGTTGATCACGAAGAGGTCTTGAAGCGCTGCGTGAGTGCTTGGTGTTCCTCCGTTGTTGATGCGAAGGCTTCTTGAAGCGCCATTTTCAAGCAAGTGCTTGACGTGGGTGATCTCATTGGTCTTGTTCGTGAAATTACATCCAAGGAAGACTAGCGTTTGTAACCATGAAATCTTGTGGTAAGATTTGTGAATTTCTTCATGAGATTGAGAGACTATTTTGTGAGAAATTGTGGGGTTAAACACTACATGTGTTATTGGATGTAATTGGGGCTCAAGTAACATTGAGAGTATTTGAGTGATTCGAACGTATAATATCCATTGCATCACTTGATCTATAGTAAAATTCATTGCTGCTCTCCCATGGACGTAGGTCATTACGATCGAATCATGTAAATTTTGTGTCCAATTTATTTTCTTATTTTGTCTATTTTATTATTTGATTGCTTGCCCACGACTCCTAAATATTCAAACGGATAATGGTCAGCGTGCTTCCCACAAATAGCTCGGAAAATTTTACTTTGAATTGGGCCGCATTTCAAAGAAGAAACTTCTCTAAAGGAAGGAGACTTCTGTACTCTAGGAATGTCAAGACTTGGTTGTCAACTTTGGTTGGTCTACAGTAAAACCTCTGCTTCACTATGTTTTGTTTAAAATATCAGATCAAAGAAAGCAAAACTTTCGACTGCAACTAACTTAACATTGATGTATTTCCTGATTTTTTGGGAGAGTAGTGAACATTACACAGGGAAATTCCATCTTCCAAAATTTCAGGTACATGCGTGCCTCATTGCCAACCTCCTTGCATATTGCATCTTTATTCAACAAAGTAATCGAACTCATGGTTAGCATGGGATCGATAAAATAAAAGGTCGAAAGGAATCCTTATCTATTGCCCCCATGGAGAGTTGATTTATAACAGACTTTAGTATCTTCCTTAAGAGTAATATCTGTCACAATTGAGGTGGCCACAGAAGAGGAAAGAAAGAATGTCCTGCACCAACTCTATTGTCATGAAATATGGGGAGGTCTCTAGAGATCAATGCACAGATTCGCAGAAAGGTGAATTAAAGATAATTCTTGCTATCCATCAATAACAAAAAAGGAAGTTTCAATTAGAGGGCTAGTCTTTCACCTTTTCGCCTTACAAAATGGATGAATGACATCGCCAGAAAAACAATTATAAAACTGAACCGCAACAAAATTTCCAGAACTCATACTCAGCAGGTATCCCAATGTTCTTGACCATATGCTTTAAAACATAAAGTAGTAACACCGCCAGTGAATTTGCTTGTTTCACCCAAATTCATCATTAGAAGTCAAACTATCCAGCAGTTCCTATGAGTCAAACAACCAGATCAGAAGAAACAGAACTGCTCAGTTTGCTGTTTTTGCTGATGAGATTGCCCGCTTCATAGATGTGCCCCATCTTGGAGCATTTTGTCTCCAAGTATCTCTTGTTCTCTTTTGTTATGGGAGTTACTGGAGGGACTCTCAGCAATAATCAAGCCTCATAGTTCTGATTCCCAGGTCACGCCGCATCTGCAGTATTGGTCAATACGTTAAGCACTACAACAAATGCGTCAAATGCTATAAAAAGATTAATGATGGAGTGATTCATTAGAGTAATTAAATCTCGTCTTTTTAAGATGAGAACCAGAAGATCTGCTTTAGTCACCAGCTTCCTCTAATAGTCCTACAAAATGATGTACAATCTCTCCAACAGTTGCCTCTCACATCAGTATAGTTTCTGACTAAAGAAGAAATACCTGAGCACAAATTCCATACTCTCTATAGTCAACGGGCAATCCAAGCTCCACAATTACTTCCATGGTATCATGCCTACCGTCTTGCATGTCATAGGCATGTGATATGTGCCTTAAACCTGCTCCTCTTCCTCCATGCCCTCGGAGGTAGAGCAGCACACTGCTTCCAGCCACTTCTTTCTGCTGCATCCCGTGTGTGCCCTCACAAGGACATCTTGATCATCTCGAATGTTTCCCTGGTCAGATGATAAATAATGAATTATGAATCACATGATGGGAAATATTTCCGTGTGAAGGGAGGGCATAAAATAGGAAAACTAATGATACTACTATTAATCAAAATTACGGCATGGCCATATCAATTGCAGACATGTACACCGGCCCCTTTCCAATCATTTCATAAACTATTCTTTCCTAACTACTTTTATGCGCATTGTTTCAACTGATTATGTGCAAATTGATGGCAATGCCTAAATATGTCAATTCAGGGGAAGCTTCGAGTAATATAGTTCAGATTCACGAGCAATCGAGAGAGTTTTTGCAATCGCAGTATTATGATAGAACGATTGCTCGTATTCTCTCATCATTCAACTAAAAAATCTGATATTTTGTTGATGCTCATTTTCTGTTTCCATTCACATCGGATCCTGCTTTGTTTCAAAAGCATATTGCAAATCCTGCTGTGGCATTTAGTCATTACTTTTGATGCTTGATTGTGCATCGCTTCCAGCAAAGACCCTGAAAGTTCTGGTCACAAGAAAGTTATATAAGAGGTTGATGGCCCAAAAGGAAAAGTTGAAGGAGAAGATTCGACTAGTAGAGGCTAGAGAGAGAGTGAATCTTTAGAGAGTGACGAATCTTGAAGAGAAGATTAATGACGAGTATTTGTCTATGTCGAAAATGGACGAGAGTAATCTGCTTCACTTGACATAGCGTTATGGGAAAGACTAGGATCTTAGAAGTCTTGTGAACAATTAAACTCACCTGTTGCCTCTCTTTGTATTTTTAAATTCCGTGCCGTCATAGCTTTTGTCCTCAATTTATTCTTGACACCTTCACCACCTCTCACGGTGTCTGAATGGTAAGCTGCTCATTTACCAGTAACTTGAGCAGAACAGAAAGAAACGAAACTATGCGGCAGATGATCCTGCAACAGCTTCGGCTGATTGATCTACTTTCTTAGGTCCACCCCTTACCAATTATTGCACAAACTGCAACCAATCTCATAGTTTTCTTTTGTGTTGGCTTTTCACCATGATCATTCTCAGCCTCTTGACATGTTACCTGTTTTGGCCTTACCGCTTCGTCATGGATGGTGAAGCTAGGGAAACATCCACCACCCAGTTGAGGGGGCATCGCTTGTAATTTCAGAAGCCATGTTTGCTGCTCACATCACGCTCTTTTATTAGCAAAACATCTCAGTACATAAGAGATCAAACATTCAGATGCAGAGTCGCCCTGAGTTGGTTATCTGTGGCTCTACAGTAAAGGCATCCCGCTACTCTTGAATTAGCCAGCGAATTTGAATTAGAGCATCCCTTTTTTGAAGTTGGTGATATAGCCAACTTGTTACGAAGAGAGGTGTGCTGAGATCTCGAGCTTAATTTATCACTGGCATATCTCCAATTCCATTATTGACGCTACCTATACCGCCTCATATTTTAAGTTGGTTTTGCTA
The DNA here is from genome assembly GCA_017140185.1 of Eucalyptus polyanthemos subsp. polyanthemos. Classification (NCBI taxonomy): domain Eukaryota; kingdom Viridiplantae; phylum Streptophyta; class Magnoliopsida; order Myrtales; family Myrtaceae; genus Eucalyptus; species Eucalyptus polyanthemos. Next base: position 15,480,083 of record CM029463.1, on the reverse strand, counting down.
AGTTGAATTGGTTTGTGTAGGAAAACATGTAATTCTGTTATTTTCTTCAAACTTCTCAGCTTAATCCAAGGTGCACCTTTGCCTTGCATCAGGTAGCTTTCTTCTGCCCAGAATTTAAACCTGCCCCATTCCCTTCTCTTCCGAAAACATAGTTGACGTCTAATTTCAATAAGAAGGATTGTGACAAGCAACTAGGTTAAGATCGATGGCTTTTGTTGGTCAGTTAAAGATTGCTCCTTAAAGCTACTCAAGTTAGCAGTCTATATCGTTTGTGCTTCTCTCCTCAGCTTATGCTAATGTCATAAATTGGTGGTTCAAACATGCGTATTCCAAAGCTGTTCCTTACAGATTCATCAAGAAAAATATCCTGGAAAATAAGAAAATCGCGACTCTCGTGTGTTCGGACAGATCATGGCTGGTGGAGTTTAATAACTATCCATGTGCCCCAACGGCTTTCTTAAGTGTGAGAGCTTTGGGATTTAGATGTAACATTTTGAAAATTGACTGTTTCTTCGTTATTTGTTACATGAAGCAAATGCCATTGTTTCCATGCTTCAATTGTTTGGTTATCAACCGTAAAAACTTGGGGACGTCTTATGGTGCTACCGGTGACCTAAAGTGAATTGGGCTGACCTGCATTTCAAAGGTCCTAAAATGAAGTGGGCTTATTATGGAAACTTAATTAAGATGACGGTCCAATTTTAGTTTTAAGCTATCTTCATTCGTGCAGCCTCGTTTGCTTTTCGTTTAGGTTTGTAGCCCACTTGGATCTCTCATAAAAATATGTGCGAGACCCTTTGCTTTCTAGCAAGAGTGTCCTTTCCTTTCGTCCTCATGCCTGATTTACCTTTATTATTATTATTATTATTATTATTATTATTTGGGTATCCAAGGAAGACGAACCCTTTTGTTACGTCATAATCCAACTTGGCGCACATGGTCACCAAGCAATTAGTGAATTAAATATCGTGGAAGGCATGTGTACCCAAGACAAAAGTATTGGCATTCGTGCATTTGCACTAGGCAGCATTGTTCCTAGCAAAAGCCAATCTTGGAATCGGGGAAAGTATGATGCAAAAGGGAATCTTTCATTTGATTACAATTATTATGATCCTCAAATCAAAGAGTTTAAGACAAAAAAAATGCCTCAAAAGGCACAAATAAGACCCGCATTTCACGGTTTAGAAAAATGAGATTCAATAATGACAAACAAAATCACGTGAAGAGCAAAGTCATTGGATACCACGCATTCACTCACATCAATAACAATGTGTCTGTTTATAGCACATATAGATCTAAGACTGTGCTTTTAAATATTATTCCAAACATTTGTTTTAATGTATTTTGCCATCGTTCCCACTTCAAGTTAGTTAATCTTCTCAAATATATCTTGAATATTTGTCAATACTTTTTTTTTTTAACCACATACAAAATATATAGGCATTCATGTCAAAATAGAGAAATATTGACGGTTTCATGCTTTAAAATTCCTATGACAAATATTGGTATGGATTGAAATAGAGTGCGAGACATTGTATAGAAGTTATAATAAAGGTTCGATGAAATATAAGTTAAAGACCACAATATTGATTAAGAAAACCAATGAGCAATTCAACCTCACAATTTTACAAATAAAAATCCATGAAAAACCCGTACATATATTTAAAAACATTCCCAATTAATCAGCGATTCTCTCACCTTCTAATATCAAATTCAGAATAATTGTCAAATATTACATAAAATTCTAATTTTTAGTAAATAGTGCAGAATGCAAAATACGCTTATTCTTCACAATAAAAAATAAATACTTACTCTGTCTTGCAATTATTGAATATGAAGAATAATATGATAGTTGTACGTTAACATTGTCATTTCTCAAGAAAGGATACACAATGTAAAATTACCTTATTCTTTTTGAAAGATAATACATGAAAGGTCAACACTTAGTTTCAACTAATGGACAACATTAATTAGGTATGAGGTGTATGTCAGCCCAACTATTAATATATCAATACGTAGAACTTAACAAAAGTTGCTATTCAATATATAGAACAAAAACAAGGCCATTTTATGATTAAGATCTGTTTCGATCTGTATTCCATTTCGAAAATTGAACTTCAATTTTTTTTCCCACAAGCCCCCTCACACAAATGAACAAGAAGACAATTGCGACATAATCTAGTGAGTCATACTACTATTACCATCTTCAACTGCCAATTAAACAGTATTGGGGGCATCAAAAGGAGATATTCCGCATTATAGTCGTATATAGCATTTGCTCATTTTACTAAACTCAAGATGGGTTAAATATGGATACGATGCAAATCCAAAAAGACTCACCTAAAGTTGTGTTCTGCCATTTCAAACTCATTTCAAATGGTTTTTAAAATTTTAAGTGATCCATACACAACCTATGACACTAACATTTGAAAAATGGGTTTCTATACAAATTGTCACCTCTAGATATACAAGTCACGTGAATATGGCCTAATCTTGCCCATTTGTTCTCTTTATTAATTACATTTGTTATATCTATGATGACAGACAAGCACTGATTTAAAGTTGAATCATTTACTAATTACATCTTCTTTGAAGGTTTTATAAACATTTCTTATTCTAATCGTCACCTTGTATTGATTCTCCACAAGCCTCCTCACACAAATATAGATGGAAATATTAATATTGTGAAAACAATTAAAGATGCTACTAATCACATGCGTGTATGGGCATAACCTGTCCTTGTCCATTTGTTCTCTTAATTACATATTATCATGTCAATAATGACAGATTATAAAAAGAACTTATTAAACAAGTGATAATCCAAGTCCAATCATTTTCGTACTTTGACAGCTGGTAATCTTTTTTTATTTTTTATTTTTTAAGCCACTTGATGGGTTGCCATTTAAATTTAAAATTGCGAAGAAATCAAACGAAGAAGTCAATGATGAAAGACTGTATAAAGCAGACAAGCACTGATTTAATGTTGAATCATTTACTAATTACATCTTCTTTGAAGGTTTTATAAACATTTCTTATTCTAATCGTCACCTTGTATTGATTCCCCTCAAGCCTCCTCACACAAATATCGATGGAAATATTAATATTGTGAAAACAATTAAAGATGCTACTAATCACATGCGTGTATGGGCATAACTGTCCTTGTCCGTTTGTTCTCTTAATTACATATTATCATGTCAATAATGTCAGATTATAAAAAGAACTTATTAAACAAGTGATAATCCAAGTCCAATCATTTTCGTACTTTGACAGCTGGTAATCTTTTTTTTTTTTTTTAAGCCACTTGATGGGTTGCCATTTAAATTTAATAATGCGAATAAATCAAACAAAGAAGTCAATTTAAGTCGACAATTGTTGGCTTGATCGAGAAGACGGAGATCGGTCATTTTTTATTGTTATTTTGGCCAGTGATGACTTGGAGCAATGCGCTACCAAGGGTCCTGCTTCCCAAGGAGTTGACTGGCGCTTAGTTAAGGCCTTAACCAAGGTGAGATGATCGAGCTGCATAATTTATACTTATCTCCTCTTTCTTTCTTGTGATTTGGGTCTTCATTAAATCAATAGTACAAGTGAGGATGCTCAGCTAATAACTTTCAGTTTATCCAGATTAATATTAAGTTTTGAATATTGTGAATCTCTTGTGACATCAAGCAAAATACAACCGTTTTGATATATATAACATCTAGTAGCATGAGAAAGTCCTAATTCACTATGCGTTTGGAACAGAGAACTTCTCTTTTTCAGTGCTAGCATTGTCATATTAACTAGATATTGCAACAATCATTGAAGGGGTCACATATGTTTAAAAATTATAATCGTACCCAATTTTGATTTAGACAAGCCCTACATACAAAATCGATGAAAGTATTAATAGTATGAAAGTTATTAAAGATGCTATTTATCATAATCATGTACTAGTTACTTATAAAAATCATGTAGTTTCTTGAGTACTCTGGAAATTCCAAGGTTCCACATGTACTTTTGCCTTGGTATACAACACAAACAGCACTGTGTAAATTGATCTCTCAATTGTGACCACTTTTTTGAAAAATATTCCAAGGTTACTTAATCTTACGGTTGGGATGTTGTAGAATTTCCAACTTAATAGTTAGAGATTGCTCGTTTGAAAAAAAAAAGTGCGAATTAATTAAAACACCTTTACAAGTTAGAGACCTGAACTTAACCTACACATGAGGCTTAGATGATATGCACTTTTTCCTCATTAACTAGGTAGTTATTAGGCAAAATATCTTTATCAACTTAATTACAAAGACAACAGCCCTCATGGTATTTAATCAGTCATAACAATTTTTTTGTTGGAAATTCATCATAACCATTTTCAAATAGTCATAACAAACATACAGGTTCAGAAATAATTTGGATTTCTTTTACTTGCAAATTGAGTTTTTTTGTTCAACTTAAAGGGATGATTTGAGGGGCTTCATGTCAAAAACTGTGAAAGTTTGAAAGCTAATACATGAAAGGTCAAGACTTATTTTCAACTAGTGGACAACATTAATTAGATATAAGGTGTAAGTTAGCCCAAGTCTTAATATGTCAATAAGTAGAACATTAACAAAAGTTGCTATTCAATATATAGAACCAAAAAAAAAACCGCCATTATATGTTTAAGAGCTGTTTCGATCTGTATACCAATTCTAAAATTAAATTTCAATTTTTTCTCTTGTTCACTTAGCTTAAATATAATGTTACTTCTATGATTTCATTGACCTGCGCAAGGAGGGCTTTTAGAATTATCACCTACCTATGTTTATCCATTAGCGATGGAGAAATGGGTGTGGAGACTCAGACGTTGGTAATGGTGACTGTCAAGTAAAGGAACAATAAGACAATTGCTACATAATCTAGCGAATCATATTACTATTACCATCTTCAACTTCCAATTAAATAGTATTGGCAGGCCCCAAAAGGAGATCTTCCCCGTTATAGTCGTAATATATTATTTGCTCATTTCACTAAAGTCAAATGAATATGATGCAAATCCACAAAGATCAACGTAGAGTTGAGTTACTAAACTTATTTCAGATGGTTTTTAAAATTTTAAGTGACTAATACACAAACTGTCACATTAAAATTTGGAAAATGGATTTGTATGCATATTGCCACCTCTAGATATACATGTCATGTAAATGTGGCATGATCTTGCCTGTTTGTTCTCTTCATTAGTATATTTGTTATGTCGATGATGACAGATTGTATAAAGTACATAGTACATGAGCACTAATATAAAGTCGAATCATTTTATTAGTTACCCCCCGTTTGAAGGTGTCATAAACATTTCAAATGCTAATCGTCACCCTGTGCTGATTCCCACGAGCCCCTTCATACAAATACTGATGGAATTATTAATGCTCTGGAAAAGGTTAAAGATGCTACTTATCACGTGCGGATGTGGGTGTGGCCTGTCCTTTTCCATTTGTTCTCTTAATTACATTTTGTCATATGAACAAGCAATAATCCAAGTCGAATTTTTTTCTTACTTTAGCAACCAATAAGTCATTTTTCTTGGATAAGTGTACTAAAGTTCTTAAAACTTATCATGAAAGTACATTAAGCTCTAAAATTTTCAAAAAATATAATTAAGTCCTACAACTTGTTAAGTTGGTACAATTGAGTCATTCCATTAACTCTGTCTAAGTTGATAATTGGAAAATGCTAATAATATTTAGGACTTAAATGCACTTTTGAAAGTCTTAGGACTTAGTTATACTTTAATGACAAGTTTTAAGACTTTCAATGTATTTATCACTTTGTTTTTTTTATTCTTTAAAGCCAATTGATCTGATTGTAATTGAAATTTAATTATGTGAAGAAATCAAGCATTCAAATCTACAATTGTGGTCTTGATTGAGAAGACTGAGAACAGTCATTTTTTAATGTTAATTTTGGTTAGTGATGACTTGGAGCAGTGTGCTACCAAGTGTACAACTTCCCAAGAAATGATTGGCGCTTAGTTACGGCCTTAATTAAGATGAGATGATCAAGCTACTTAATTCATACTCATCTTCGTTTTCTTTGTTGTGTTTGCGGCTTTGTTAAGGTTCTGAATCATTGGATCGCTAATACTAAATCTGAACTGTTGATAATCAGATATAAGGAGGATGCTCAAAAAATAACTTCTAGTTTATCAAGGCTAATCGCAAATTTTGAACATTGTGATTCTCGGGTGAGATTGAATAAGATACAAGTGTTTTGATATACATCTAGTATCGTAAGAAGTCCTAATTTACTGTGCGTTTAGGACAAAGAACTTCTCTTGCTAAATACTAGCATTGTCTTCTCAACTAGGTGTCGCAATTAGTCATTAAAGGTGTTATATACATTGCAAATTCTAATCGTCACCCTGTTTTGATTCAGACAAGCGCCCACATACAAATACCGATGAAAGTATTAATAGTATGAAAGAGATTAAAGATGCTATTTTATCACAATCATGTATTAGTTAATTATCAAAATCATGTAGTTTCTTTAAGTACTCTGGAAATTCCGAGGGTCCCCATGTGCTTTTGCCTTGGTGTATGGCACAAACAGCACTTTTTGAACGATATCTCGATTGTCACCACTTTTTGAAAAAATTGTGCGTCGACTCTTTACTTTCTAACAAGAGTTTCCTTCTATAAAATTGGTAGACAGGAATGAAAACCCACGCCCCCCATGCTTGATTTCCCCCTTTTTTATTTTATTTTATTTTATTTTATTTTATTTTTTGGGACTACCAAGATGTCCGTCCGTTTGCTCGGGTTTAAAACTAAAAAATTTACATATTATTAAAAATGTTACTTTTAATCTATTTTGCTTTAAGACGTGTTTGTTTCACTAAATATTTCTTGATAAAGGAAAATATTTTCCATAAAAATCATTTTCAAATAAAACAATTAGTTTTCATTTATTTGATAATTTAGGGAAAAGTGATTTCTTTCTTATCAAAATGGGAAATTGTTTTACCCCAATCTAAACTTATTGGTTTTAGCCTATGAAAAATGTTTTCCATAAATCAATTAGTTTTCCATCATCCAAACACTGAAAATTCTGAAAATAGATTTTTTTGAAACAATTTTCTTTTAAAAAAAAAGGATCCATTGGTCGTACTTCAGGTTGATTATTTTTCTAAACATTTTAGATTTTAATTTTTTTGTATCATGGCTATTTGTCAAATTTTTAAACACTTAATATATATAATTAATTATATAGACATTCGTGTCAAAATATAGAAATATTGATGGCTCGCTATGAGTAAAATTGGGGAAAAATGTTAAAAAAGTCATAAACCTTTTCACTTTATGCTAATTTAGTCATTTCTGACTAATTTTAGTTGGATTTTGTTGATTGGGCACCGGCCAACCGACGTGGCATGATCCGCGCCCGACATGGATAATTTTTAATAATATTTTAATATTTTTGAAATTTTTTTTATTTTTATTTTCTTTTCCCTTTTCTTTTTTCTTTTTTCCTTCTCCTCCTTCTTCCTCTAGTCGATCGCCGGACCTCGGCAACCGACCAGGCGACTAGCCAAAGGCGATGGCCGACGAGCCTTGTCGGCTAGTAGCGAGGCTCGCCCTCATTAGATCTAGTGAGGGTCAAGCCTTGCCGGGCATGGGCGAGGGCTTGAGCCTTGCTGGCCATGGGTGAGGGCTTAAGCCTCGCCAGTGGCTGGTGAGGAAGTCGACCTTGACCTCGCTGGCTGTCGTCTCTAGCCGGTCGCCGATGTTCAATAATTGGTTGGAGGAAGGAGGAGGAGAAAGAAAAAAATTAAAAAAATTAAAAAATTAAAATATTATTAAAAGTTGTTCACGTCAACGTCGACTGTGCCACGTTAGCCAACCAGCGCCCACTCAGCAAAATCCGGCCAAAATTAGCTGGAAAGAACTGAATTGACACAAAGTGAAAATGTTTAAGATTAAATTGGCACTAATAAAAGGTTGAGGACTAAATTGGCACAAATGCAAAATGTTTAGGATTTTTTTTTTAATACTTTTTCCAATAAAATTGGCAAGAAATTGAAAAAAGCATTAAAGTTTTGGTAAAATATACCTTGAAGATCGATGCAGACTGTAGTTTAAACATGACATTGCCGTAAAAATACGCTTTGGAATATCAATCTATACTATTGATTGAGAAAACCAGTGACCAGTTCAACCTCACATGTTTACAAAGAAAATTCCATGTGAAAACTTGTATATATATTTAGAAAGATAGGTAAGTAATTAGTGAATCTTTCACCTTCTAAATTTTGATTTAAAATAATTGTCAAATATTCCATAAATCTTGCATCTTTTCTTACAAAACTGTATAAAATGCAAAAAAGAAAAAAAAATTCTTTTTAATAAAATGATAGGATAAGTACATTGAAAGTTCTAAAACTTATTTAGAAAGTACAAATATCCTAAAATTTGCAAAATGTATAATTAAGTCATAAAACTTGTCATGAAAATGTAATTAAGTCATAAAACTTTCAAAAAATGCAATCAAGTTTTAAAACTTGTCAAATTGGTCCAACAACTAGCATCCATGTCAAGAATTTCTAGCCTAAATTGGTCAAATTGACTGAATTGATACTAATATGAAAAAAATTTATAACTAAATTAGTCTAATAAAAATGTTTAGGACTGATTGGTATCAATGCAACGGTTTTATAACTTTTTAAATATTTTTCCCCATTGAAAGGAGATCTCCCCCAAGATAGTAGTAAAAATTTATTTGCTCATATTACTAGGCTTACAACAAGTTGAACATGAGTCTGGTGCAAACCCACATAAATTCAGATGGAGTTGGCTTTGATTTTTTAATCTCATTTCGACCAGCTTTTAAAATTTTAAGATATGGAACCTGTTGCGCAAAAATTGAGTTCGAAAAAGGATTTTGGACACATATTGTCACCTCTAGATAGAACTCCATGTCACGTGAGTACAGCCTGTCTCTGCCGTTTATTCTCTTTGTTAATTACATTTGTTATATGGATGTTGACAAATTGTATATGAGCCGTGATTTGAAGTCGAATCATCTTATTAATTATATAAAGTGTCATATGCATTTCAAAGTGTGATCACCTCCGTGTTGATTCCCTCAAGACCCCATATACAAATATTGATGAAAATATTGTTATGATGAAAAACACTAAAGATGCTACTCATCACGTGCATGTGTGGGTTTAATCTGTGCTTGTCCATTTGTTCTCTTAATTACATTTTGTTATATTGGTAAAGACAGACTGTAGAAAGTACTTATCAGACAAGTGATAATCCAAGGCGAATCATTTTCTTACTTTAATAGCTTGTAATAATTTGTTCCCGATTTTTATGGGCCACTTGATGGAACTACAAATTAAAATTTATAATGAAAAGAAATCACTCTATGATTGAGAAGTAATCATTCTTTAGTTTTTATCTTTGGACAATGACCTGGAGTAGTGTGCTACTAAGTTTTCAACTTCGCAAGCAATTGACTGGCGCTTAGTTAAGGGTGAGATTACCAAGCTACATAATGCATACTCATCTCCTTTCTTTTTCATGGTTTCGGTCTTTGTTAAGATTCTAAATCATTGGATCGCTAATTCTAAAGAGCTAGATGGTAATGATTTGAGGTTGTAGAAATCCAAGTATAAATCTATCCTTTTGAAAGTGCTCAAGGATGAAAGAAATTGCCGGCTAACATCCTTTTCTAATATGTGATGCTAATGTGTATTACTCTTGCAAATTATTGAATTATATTATAAATACTATATGGATTGAAAGGAATATTCACCATGTGGACATCAACAGCTGGTGTGATCATGACATTGTAGGTGCTAGCAATTATAATTGAACTCTAGGTATACTGGAGATGCAGCAGCTCCAGGTCAAGAAGGTGGTCCAGCAATAGCATCCGATCAAGGCCCTCTCAAACAAAAACAAAAATATATGAGTAAATAAATAAAATTTTATTGTAAGACTTACGGCAACGCGTATGTCGATTTGTGATGTCACGTGAGTGTTCCCTGATTGGATTGCTTGTCATAATCTTCACATTAAATATAAATTGTCGTGTCAGGAAAATGAAAAAAAATAAAATTGAAGAATCTCTTCGTAGTGGCGATAAAACAAGAGATGGGCTATTTGCTGGTTTTGTCTCGTTTTATTCTTGTCAATTTTGGATTGAAATAAAGACAACCTAGGAATCTTAATTTAAATGGAAAACCGTTCTTCTTGGCACATTTGCCGAGTGTTACCGCGAGTTTTGGTCGTGATTTTGGTTTCGGTGTTTTATTCAGATTGGCCATATCTAGGGACGGGTTGTTCTCTTCTGTAGGTTTGTCATCTTCTTGGCACTATGGATGAGGATGACTTATTTAAATAACAAGGTTAGGTAATGGCATCTCATTATTGTAATGAGTAGTTCTTTGTCAATAGGAAATAAGGGTCCAAGTTAAGTCCAAGACTAACGTGTCAATAAGTAGAATATTATCCAAAATTGCTATTGACTATTTCAATCAATGACACAGCCACTATATGTTTTAAAATTATTTGATCTAGATACCATTTTGAAAATAAAACGTTAATCTTTTTCTTGTTCAACTAGCTTAATTACAGCATTATTTCAATAATTTTTTATGGGCTTCTTGATAGATGCATGTTCACGTTTGTGCCCCTAGGTTACAAAAAAATAAAAATAAAAATGCAAACTTTATATAGTAAATTTTTTTGGGTGCACTTCTTGTGACATCCAAAATATTCGGTATTAATTTCAATTGAATTAATCAGGTCATTTCTATGCAATTGGAGTCGGGGATTAAAATGGAATACAAAATTGAGATGCGAGATGAGCTATTGGATGAGGAGAATATTTAATGGAAGCATTGAGGCATCACTTGGATTTATTGAGATCTTATGAGGCCAATTGAGATGGATTTAAAGTAAATCAAGTGATTAATGGAAGCCAATTGTTTCAAAATTCGTATGCCCATAGAACCAAAATTTTGAATTGTCTAAAAGGCTTCTAGAAGGGGCAATTTAGGCTGCGCATGATAAAATTTCTGAAACAGAAATTGATTTCTCGCCGTAAATCAATTTCTCAATTTCTATTCCCCACCAAGTTTCGAAAGAAAGAACCCGTTTGATAACGACTCAAAATTTCTATTTCTGAAAAGAAATCGTTTGATAACAAAAAAAAAATTTCTATTTCTATGAATCTTGTTGTCCCCATCCTTTTACCTCACTCTTCTTGGTGCTTATGATGGTAATTTAATTTGATAAAAGTTGATAAATTACTTTAATTTATATTGGTAATTCGATAGAGTAGTTAGGAACTTCAAAACATTAGCAATTTATGTAAATAAAAGCTAGTAATTAGTATAAAAAATGCTAATATGCAAACTATAAAAGATTTGGTATTTTCAAATGCTAATATGCAAATAGTGAATGTATTTATTCTCCTCATTCAAGATTCGGATTTAAGTCACTGCACTTTTTTGCATTCTTTTGAGACCACAAAGTGATTTTATGTTAGGTACTAGTTGACATGGAGGGAGGCATAATTTGCGAGCGATTCGAAATTAATAAAATGAAAGTTGTGCTAGAAATAGAAATTGATTAGATAACAACATAGGAAATCCTCAAATACAAAATAATAGTCGAAATAATACTAATACATTACAAAAGTTGAAAATACAATTTCATGAAATTTCCGGCATATTATTCCCTTGCTATTTTATTGGCAATGGTTTTCCTAAGCATATTTATTTGGTTTCCCTCCTCGGTCAACTGAATGTTTACAAGCTCATCCTGCGTAGGTTCAGCCACATACATCGGATCTCCATATAGGGAAAAGTTCTTATCCATCTTGTTTTGATCGCGGATGTAATTATGGATGGCACAACATGCAATTACGATATGTGCTTGCTTTCGAAGTGCAAATGAGGGCATGTGCCTCAAAATGAAAAAGCGATTCTTCAATGCCCCAAATGATCTTTCAATGACATTCCTTAAAGAAGAATGCCTATAGCAATAATATCATCATAATTGCAACTTAAAAACATAAATAAACAAAGTCTCAAATACATAAGTCATGAAATGAAATACATAAGTCATGCATGTTTCTTAAACAAAGTCTAAAAAAAAAAAAAAAAATTATATTTCTATTTCAGAAATAGAGAAGCTACAATTTCTAGCTTCGATTTCTCCCCAAAAACAATTTCTGAAACAAAATCTGTTTAAAAAGAAATCAATTTGCGTTACCAAACGAATTTCTGTTCCTAACCTGTTCCGGGGAACAGAGAAACAGAGAAATCAAGAAACAAAAATTTTATCATGCGCAACCTTAGGGCTTGGAAATGAAAAGTGGAAGGCAGCTGGTGGTGGGCCATGAGAGAGGGAGAGAAACCGGTTCTTTCCTCTCCCCTTCTCCCTCTCCTGTCGTTGTCTCTCGGCATCTTCTTCTTCTTCCTGGCATTTTGGTTGATGGCAGCAATTGAAGAAGACCTCCGCAGCAAACCGATGACCGTCGGAGCAGCAGCGTCGCACACCGTCACCGCCGTCTTGCTGCCGCGCGCAACTCCGCCCCAGCCCCTCTCTTCTGACACCCCTCTCCCTCTATTTCCCCTGGTTCGTGCAGCGCCCTAACCAGCAGAAGCAGAAGCAGCGATCGGCGTTGCTTGAAGGAGTTGCAATCGCGCCGGAGCTGCCATCGCCGCCACACACTGCCTCGCCGCCGTTCGCCTCATGCTCGCCTGCTGTGCGCCGTCTACAGTTGCTCAATTGAGCTGCTGTCCAGCCTCTGTTTCACCTCTGTTCAGTCCCGTTCAGCCTCCTCCGACCACCACCCGACCTCCTCCGACCACCGTGAAGCCCCGCCTAGGTCTTGTTCAGCCCCTTCGTCCATCTAAGTCCGTTGTTGCTTCAATTCGAACCTGGATTCGCCCCCAACCAGCAGTCCCTTCGTGGGCCGTTTTGGCCGCATTCCTGAGCCCGGATGCTCGGCCCGCTTTGAGGAAAGTCGATCCACGCGTCGAGCCCGTCGTTTTGAGTGAGTTTTACTCACTAATGCCTTCTTAATGCGCTAATTATACTTAAAGGTTGATTAGTGTTAATTAAGTGTAATTAGGTTGTTAGATTGAATTGATTAGTGATTATTAGTTAATTGCTTTGCATATTAGTTGTGTGATTAGTGTAATTAGATAGAGAATTGCCTGTAGTATTTATTGGATGCTTCTTTGGGATTTTCCCGTCCCTTATCGGGTGTTAATTAGGCAATTCGGGCTTAATTAGAATTTTTAGGAATTAAATATTAATTTTCGAAATTAATTATTTAATTATTTATTTTCCGGAAATTCAACTGGGATGGCCAGTGACTGGGATTTTATGCTGATGATGGTGGCGCAGACCGTTTATTTAATTGAGCTTCATATTGTGCTAAATTGGAATTATTGTGTTTATTTATTTATTTTTCGAAATTAAATTAATTAATTATTTATTTTCCGAAAATTCAACTTGAATGGCCAGTGACCGGAATGTTATGCTGATGACCGTGGTGAAGTCCATTTATTTAATCGGGCTTTATCTTGAGCTAAATTGAATTTTAATATTTATTAATTAATTTTCGAAATTAATTAATTAATTAATTATTTTTCGGAAATTAATGCTGAGGTGATCAACGACCAGAATTTCGTGCTAATTGTCGTGGCACAATCTGTTTATTTATTTGAGCTCTACGTTGTATGAAATTAAATAAATTGTGATATTTTAGGGATTTACCCTGAATCGATTGAAATTGAGTGAAACTGAATGATTGATTGGTAAATGGCCGAGTATGGCTAGTTAGCATTTGTACTGCCTTGTTGAGCTGTAAGTGGAGAGAGTGATGAGAACTAATTGAGAATTCTATTGGCTGAGACTGATCAAGTACAAAGTATAGACAGGTGTGATTCGGTGATAAAGTACATCACTGTATGAAAACGGCGCCTTAAAGAACGCACGTAGGCTGTCTATGACTTATGGTAGGCATGGTTCGGTGATTAAGGATATCACTGTGCGAAAACGGCGCCTTAAAGAACGCACGTAGACTACCTATGAATCGTGACAGGCGTGGTTCGGTGATGAAAGACATCACTGTGCGAAAACGGCGCCTTAAAGAACGCACGTAGACTGTTAGTGATTTGTAACCTGTGACGGGCGTGGTTTGGTGATGAGGAATATCACTGTGCGAAAACGGCGCCTTAAAGAACGCACGTAGACCGTCTGATACTTATGTCACCTTGGCGAAAACGACGCCCGAGAGCATTGATGGAGCTCTGTGACTAAGTGTACTATTGGAGGTTATGTGGGATGGAGTGAATGACTTAGAAATGATTCGACTGACTTGTAATCGACTAAGTCGATTGATCGATAATTCGATTTGAGTGTGATTCAATGTGATTGATCATTGCCTTGATTTGATGTTGCGAATTGATTGATTGAATGGAAATGACCGTGAGTGATCTTGTTAGCGTGTAATTGATTAAATCGATTAGATCGATGCTTCGATCTGTGATGTTATTGCTTGTGTGCCTATTTGATTTGTGCTAAGATGCAGGTGGAATCTGAGGCCAAGGTAAGTCCTCTGACTCATTTTGTGCATAGGCAGCCCTAAGGTGTATTAGTTTACTAATCGGGTCTTAGGGGGTAGAACTTGCTGAGACGTTGTCTCAGTGGTCATTGAATAACCATTTCAGGACCTGGATGAGGAGCCTAAGGAGCATGAATCTGATGAGGAGATCCCTGTTGAGGAACCTGAAGAGGAGTACGTGGAGGAGGACCCCGAGGATAACCCCGAGCGCGACCCGGATGAGGATTGAGATCCCGTCCTGTCTTGTCAAACCTTGTGTGCATGTGAATAGATGTTAGACTTGAAATGTATATATGTACATAAGGATGTGGTTTTCAGGTTCAGGTTTCTAGTCCTACTTGTATATCTTATTGCTTTATTGTCTAGGGATTTTTTATAACTGCTTCCGCATGTACTATTAAAAAGGATAGGGTCGGCGATATGTAGTCCTGGGGATATCGCATAATAAAATTGACCAAGCTAGAAAGGATGGTCACGTGACCGAGAGTCGGGGCGTGACACTTCTTCCTCATAAACTTTATTATCAACTCTATTGTGAAGAGAAAATCACTCATAACTTTCGTTAGTCATAGAATTTTCCTTGTTAGAAATCAGTCATAACCTTTTCAAATGGTTAGAATAAATATAAGGATTTAGCAGTAATTTGACATTTTAATTAGAAAAAACTATCGCAGAATTTGAGAAAAGGAGCGAGGAAGCTGTGGCGGCACCCAGTGTTCCAGTTAAGCAAGCTGGCGAAGGAAACGCCAAGTTCATGGGAAGTAATTGTTGGAACGTTTTTCATTGCCTTTTGTTCTTGCGTAAGTCGGAATGCACTCATTAGAGGAGTTGTATGTAACTGTGAGTGTTCTGTATAGGATACCATACCATATTATAAAGCCTCAAATCATTGCGGCTTTGTAATTTGTGAATTGTCCACTTCTAATGAGATTCACGTGGCACAATGGCAAAAGGCATCAGCTGGATGACTTTTATCAAAATGATTGTCATGAAATAGGAATATGTAAGGGTGATTCTAAACGATTCCACACGACGTTCCCTCATTACTTTTTCAACTTCTCATTCTATTTGCTTACACTTCTATTAAGTACATTTTATCTGCCCTTTGCTTTCCCTCAAAAAAATTAAAAATAAAAAAAAGTTAGGTTTGTAAATTATGAAAAACCATATGATTCTCCTTGCCAATAACCGTGTATTAAGAAAGTTTTAAAAATCAATTATTGGTAACTGCAATTTATGAAAAATAAATGCTAAAATTAAAGAATCCAAACAGATCCAAGCATCTTAAAAAAGGAGAAACTACAATCAAAATGAGAGACCATAAGAGTGTCAGTTGGGGCTCACCATTGATTCTAATATTAATTTTTTCATGTAAAGAGTAGCAATACTCAATAAAGTAAACTAATTTAAAATGTTAATGAAGAATGGCAAAGGATTAACTTCTTTAGAAGTTCTAAACTAACTTTTATAATTGAAGTTACTTCTAACCTAACAATCATAATTGACATTCTAATCTAGTAATTAGCTTCATTGTAATGCTACTTCTACGCTTTCAATGGGATTTCAAGGACCAACACAAGGAACGGATTTAGGATCTGTACCTAATCAATGTTTGTCTATTAGCCATAATCAATTTTTGTCTGTTAGTAGGGGAGGAAGGGATGGGAACTTAGACATTGGTCCATATTGTTGTCATGATTGAGGCTACCGACAACGGTCTTTCTTTATTTTTCCTTTCGGCTAGTGGAAGACTTGGAGTCTCCTACCAAATATTTAGCTTCCGACGAAATTGATTGATGTTTAGTTAAATTCTTAACTAAGGTTATGTTGTAAATAGAAAAATCGAGCATGCACCTTTTTTTTAAGCTAAATTTGCATATTGATCATGTCCACATTTTTAACCCACTAGTCAAATATGATAATGATGGAAATAAATAAACTCTTACTTAAAATAAACTAAGCCATTAGACGATGTCTCAATTAATGAAGAAATTCCATAAAATGTGAATATTGAATCATTCCAAAGCATGAGAAGACCATGTGACGTTACTAATTACTGTGTTAAGATAATTTTGCCCTTTGTCTCTCCTGCACTTTTCTCTCACCCATTACAAATGAAACATGTAATCTGATATTCACATGCATTGTGTCACTCATCTTATATTTATGTGCATCCGCATGTCACTATCATTACAATATAGCAAATATGCCATTGGCTCTATATAAAAACATTGCAATGGAGTTGCATCCGCGTTGATTATGTGCCAATCATCTTATATTTATGTGCATACGCATGTCACTATCATTACAATATAGCAAATATGCCATTGGCTCTATATAAAAACATTGCAATGGAGTTGCATCCGCGTTGATTATGTGCCAATCGATCACCAAAAGAAGCAAACCCATACCATTTAACTAGAGACTATCTTTTCTTGAAAAATTGTGCAAAATGGATAATACACTTATTCTTTACACTAAAAACTTATACTTGCTTAACATATCTCTCTTGCAAATTATTGGATAGTAATAACATGATAATTTCCTGTTGACATTGTCATTTTCTTAAAGAATGACAAATGATGCAAAATAAACTTATTTTTACAATAAAAATATATGGTTACTTAAACCAAGTAGTGTTGCTATTGGTTGGGGCATTGAAGGATTTCCAACTTTGAAACTAGAGATTGGGCATTTGAATTCCAATATGTTTTATGGTTTTAAAGCCGCCGACACATGCTAACATCATGAGATCAATTTATAAGGTTTGTATCTCCACGTTTGTGCCCCTATATATAAAGGAATACATTTTCTGTATTTCTTCTAGATGCATTTATTCCTCATAAACTAGTTAGTTGTTATGCAAAAGGTCCTTATCAATTTAATTAGAAAGAGAACGTCCCTCATAACTTTAATTAGTCATGCTTTTTTTATTAGAAATTAGTCATAACCTTTTTAAATAGTCATAAACAATATACGGGATTTAGGGAATTATTTGACATTCTAATCTAACAAATATGGCTGCCAAAAAATTAGACAACTTCAATTTTTCCTTAAAACTGAGTTTTCTATTGCCGATTTTAGAGGGCTTCCTATCGAAAAATCTGTGAACCCAGGTCTAATACGTCAATGAGTGGAGCTTTATCAAAAAGCTGCTAGGCAGTATAAATCAACGATATGACAACGTAATCGATGTTGGTCCTTTAGCGGTGGACGAAATGACGGAGACTTATCCAATGTTTGCCCATTAACGTGGGTGGGCAGGAAAGGACGGAGACTAAACCATTGGTGATGGTGATTGGTCAATAAAACAAAAAACAGAATGCCATCCTTTGCTGTCAATTGTTTACAAGTCCACCATCCTTGTCTCGATAAAGGTGGCCGACAACGGTCTTTCTATAAATATATGTATTTTTTATTGGCTAGTGACTTCTTACAGGAGTCTTCCACTAATTTTTTAGCTTCTCAAGGAATAGATTCGCGGGCGGTTAAGGCCTTAACTAAGGTTAGATTACTAAGCTCCACGGTTCATACCCATCTCCTCTTTCTTCCTTATGATTTAGGTCTTTTTTAAGGCTCTATTCGATGGATCGCTTGTATTAAATCTCGGCTATTGATAAGCAGATATACTAGCAAAAAGTTGCTATGGACGTCCACTTTGTTTATTTTTATATCTGCCCAATAACAACTTGAGGCAGTTTTCTTTAGTTTAATACTTTTCAATTTGGATATTTTAATCTTAACTTTTTTGATAATTTTTTATTTAATTTTGGCAAAAATAGGTTAATGTGAAGACTGAGTTAGTGCTGCTTGTACTATATAAAATAAAAAAATTGCAGTAAAATAACTTGGTATTGTAAATATTTCAATTTTTTTTCTTTAATTTTTCTTGCCTTCCCTTTTTCTCGCTACTGTTTGTCTTCTTCCTTGTCATCTTCAAATGCCGCGCAAGATATTTGACCGCAAGCTGCCACGGCCATCACCATGACTGCATTTAAGCACGTAAATCGTGGAGCGAATCTCGTTATAAGAATTTGTTTGAGGAGCCAGAGGATACCATCAACTGAGACTGACGGTTGGCGAGACCGCCTCGCTCGATCTTGGCGTGCCGCTTGGCAAAAGTCTTGCACCCCCAAGTTCGTTGATGCATTCTCGCAAACACATTGAGCGCAAAACGAACTCATCTTTCAAACAATGCGGTGGATGGGAATCAAGGTCCTGCTCCACAGGCGAATTGGGTAGTGAAGATCAAGAGAGTTTGAAGGAGAGACACGGCCTCATTCGGCACGCATGGACGAGCCACGCTAGCTAAAGAATTACCTTACTAAATGCGCTAATTCGGTGCTTCATCATCATCATCATCATCTGTCGATCACCGTCAACCTCCATTAAGGGAAACAGTCGAGCGACTTTGGATCTGCATTGCGCAACCTCATGTAATGCGCGCAACCTCAAGTGAGGTGTCGCACCTCAATCCCAGGAGGCGAGTTCCATTAATGGAGGTCGGTTACACAGTGAGGGCGAGATAGAGAGACACGATGGCGGCTTCTGTATGATCTTGAGGGTGGTGGTCGAGTTGTTGGGGATGGCGGTGGCGGCAACATCCTCTAAAAACAACAAAAGCTAGGGGAGGGGATAAACAGCAAATTAGGAACATTTAAAATAAAGAGAAGATAATAGAAATAAGAGAAAATGAGTAAGAAAAATGAGAAAAATTAGCAAAATAATGTGGTTTTGAAAAGAGTCGTACGCATTATATCACTAAGCATGCGATGTATGATGGTCATTGATTATTGGACGCCATGTTAGAGACTTTCAATTGCAATTGACCGGAAGGATTATAAAATAATTTTATGTAGAGATTTAGAATTATATTGACAACATTAAAAAGGTAAAAACTAAATTAGAGTTTGTCCAGTAGGATTAGGATCTATTGGATAATTTCTTCATCACAATTGAGTTAGAAATTGGTTTACATCCAGTATTGTAACCTCTAGACGAAACTAGATGTTACGTGTCCTTGCCCACTTGTTCCCTTTGCTAATAACATTTTGTAATATTAATGATAACAAGCTGTATAAAGTACTTATAACACGGGCGAGGATTTAAGTCGGATCATTTTGGTATTTTGACAGCTGGTCTTTTGCGATTGTGGGCTTAGCTTTCGTTACTTTTACAATTTTCTTAATAACTATTCGATTTGCGCATTAGCGGTGGGAGTTCAGGCAATGGTGATGGCGACCGATGAACTAAAGAAATTATAAAATGCAGAAAATCATCCATTTCTATTACCCCGATTATTCATCCCATTATTGTCTTGATTGAGACGACCGGGAACGGTCTTATTTAATTTTTATCTTTTGCCAAATTCCACTTGGCGCATTATATTATCAAGTTTTCAGCTACCAAGGAATTTACTGATGTTTTACTTAAGGCCTTAACCAAGGTTAAGTTACCGAGCTCATTTGTGCTTAAATAGATTGCTCTTCCCTCCCCTTTCTTCATCCTTGTTTGCACTCAAATCTCTTAGCCTTCTTTCATCTCTCATTGTTCTTGCTCTGTTTCCCTCTTTCTTCACCTCGGCACAACCATTCTTCTTTCTCCTCTTCTTCTTCAGTATCTGCTTCTCCTTTTCATCATATTCTCTCTCTCTCTCTCTCTCTCTTTGTGCTCGCTCTTTGTTTCTCCGACAAAAATAAAAATAAAAATGTCAATTGATTCCGTCATTTCTATTGCATGGGATGCCTTGAAGTGTGTAGCTGTTCCCATCAAGCGTCAATTCGGATACATTACCTCCTCCAAGAGCTACGCCCAAGATCTTCAGAAAGAAGTCGGGAAGCTAGCATACGAGGCTGAGATGGTCCAAAATGCCGTGGAAGTGGCCAGAAACAATAGTCGGAATGTCTACAGTTATGTCACGCAGTGGCAGGCAAATGCTGAGAAGGCCTTGAATGAGGCGCGAGACTTGCTGGACGACTTCGAAAAGGCAACCAAGACTTGCTGCTATGGGAATCTTCCCGAACCCAGTTGTCGCTATCAGTTCAGCAGGACGGCCAAGGACAAGATCGAGGGCATTCAACGACTCACTCAAAAATATAGTCAATTCAAGGATATCTCCTTCAGCGGTCCTGCTCCAGGGAATGTTGCTGCTTCGACTCCGGCCAGGAGAGAGGACAAAGATGTCGTCCAGTCGGCCACCACGAAGGCCTCTACTTCTTTTGCCTCAATGTCAATTAAGCTTAACGACGAACACATCGTCAAATCCAGAGAATTGATCATGCAAGAGATCATGGCCGCTCTTGCCGATAACAACAATAGCGTCGTCGGGATTTATGGGATGGGTGGAGTCGGCAAGTCTACCCTATTGGACAATGCCGAAAAGAGAATAAGGAAAGAGAAGTGGTTTGATTGGGTCGCTAAGGCTGATGTGTCAGAAAATCAAGACATAAAGAGGATTCAAGGAGAGATTGCGCATGCGCTCGACCTGGACATAAAGGACGTCGAGTATGTCAATCCTCGAGCGGAGCGTCTGCGCACGAGGTTGGAAGATGAGGTGAGGGCGAGAAAGAAGGTCCTCATAATACTGGACAACCTATGGAAAGGGCTTGACTTGAAATCAGTCGGCATTCCTTGCGGACATGACAACAAAGTCATAGGATGCAAGTTGTTGCTAACGTCAAGATTTCAAGATGTTTTGCAAAGGGAAATGGGCTCCGACAGGGACTTCCGCCTTGACGAGCTGGAGGAGGAAGAGGCAAAAAGATTGTTTGAGAGGACGGTGGGAGACAAAGTTCGTGTTGACCCGTTCAAATCATTGGTGGATGAAGCACTCCGCAAGTGTGCAGGTTTGCCTTTTCTAATTATCACAATGGCGAAACTTTTCAAATACACTAATTTTTCTCAATGGGAGGATGCTTTGAAACAAATCGAGATGTCTACGAATAAAGGAATCAGTGAGAGGATAAATGAGATGTTGCAGTTGAGTTATAATTGTTTCCAGGGAGAGGATGGCAAGGAGGCGAAGTCATTGTTACGACTCTGTGTTATTTATGGTGTCTCTAAACCTTCTCTTGAATATTTGGTGAGGTACGGTTTGGGTTTGAAGTTATTTGGAGAAAATAGCAGTTTGAAAGAAGCTAGAAATAGGTTGAGCTCACTAATCCAGACTCTGCAAGCATCCTCCCTTTTGTTAGACGATGAAGATGCTGATGGTTTCAAGATACATGACTTGGTTCGTGGATTTGTTACATCGGTCGCTTCAAGAGATGACCCTCTTCTCGTGTTGAAAGATAATGATAAGTCATTGACAGAGCTGCCAAAGGACAAGCTCAAAAATTGCACAGCGGTATGCTTTCCCTACATTGACATGAAGGAGCTTCTTGAAGAGTTAGATTGTCCCGAAATGCAGATCTTTTTGTTGTTCACAAACAATGAATCTCTTAAGATCCCAAATTCATATTTCAACTCCATGAGAAAACTCAGGGTCTTGCATCTTTCTCAAGTATGTCTCACTCATTCACCTTCACCATTTAAGTTCTTGAAGGACTTACATACTCTGTGTCTTGATGGCTGCTTGTTAGAGGATGTAGCCATAATTGGCGAGCTAAAAGGGCTGCATATTCTTAGCTTTGTGAACTCCAAAATTCAACAATTGCCAAGAGAAATTGGACAATTGGCAGAGTTGAGGTTGTTAGAATTGAACCATTGCTCACGACTTAAGATAATTGAACCGGGTGTGCTTGGAAGCTTGATGAAATTGGAGGAGTTGTATATGGAGAATAGCTTTGATCGATGGAATGCTGTGGAGCAAACTCCACCAACTAATGCTAGGCTTATTGAGTTGAATAACTTGAAGTATCTCTGCACTTTGCATGTGTCCATTCTCGATCCAAGTGTGCTCCCAAAGGATCTAAATGTCAAGAAATTAACCAAGTACAAAATCCGGATAGGTGATGTGCGGGGCTGGCCAATTCACAAAGGATTAAGCACACTGCAGCTTCAGTTGGATCCAAGAAGTGATATTCTTCAGAAAGGATGCATACAAACTTTATTAGGCAAAACAGATGAATTATTTTTAGATGGATCAGATGGAATTGAGCAAAGTATTTGCATCTTATCCCAAGAAGGCTTTCCAAAATTAAAGCATCTACATGTGAAGAATAGTCCCTTCATCTATTACATCCTCCAGTCACCATCCCACACAGATTTTAAGACATTGGAGTCCTTATTTATCAAGAATCTCATTAACTTGGAGAAGATATGCAACAACCATATCTCCTCTGAGTCCTTTAGTGCATTAAAAGTAGTACGAGTCGAAAGTTGCAACAAGATGGAAGTTTTGTTTCCTCTTTCATTATTGAGAGAACTTCCACAGCTTCAAGAGATCCGAGCTATCAAGTGCCCCTTAATGCGGGAGATTGTAGAAGTTGATGATTGTGGCAAAGTTGAGTTGCATAATTTGCATGTATTGGAATTGCATGACTTGCCAAATGTCAAGAACTTTTTCATTGCTGGGACAACTCCTTCAAGTAGTACATCAAAAGACCAAGTTGGCCCTCAACTTGCATTTTTCAACGGACAACAGTAATTTTCTATCAAAGGAATATATTATTTATTAATCTTTTGCTCATTTGCTATTTAGATGTAACTTAGATTTTAATCTCTATTCATTTTTTTTTTCAATTCAGTTTCTTCCTAGTTATCTTATTAAGTCATGCCTTCTCTGCAATTAGATAAAGCAATCTTCTGTTTCTCTTCATTCTGCAAAAGTCGAACTAATAAAATTAAATCCAAGTAAATTTAGTTTATGATAGGATCTGAGTTATTTTCAACTTACATGCTGCAAGTATACCTACATAATAGGGTTTTGTAGAGCAACATTGAAGGGAATTTTGTCATTAGAATAATTCCATAATAACGGATTTAGTTATCTAACTTTGTTATTATCTATAAGATATAATATCTATGTGACTTAGGTAAAAATCAAAAAGCAAAAAAAGAGGCAACGGGATTGAATTTTCAAATAGTAGCAACGATGCTAATCTAATGGTGCATGTCTTTCCATATCATGTATTTCAATAAGCACTTTGTCATTGCATAGGTCCTATTACTATAAAAGTACACAATTTCATGCATGTCCATGCTTGCAAGCATACGAAATTGTGTAAAAGATATAAATATATTTGTAAGCACTTTTGGCATGACAGACATAAATCTTCAACTTTTACTAATATCTCGTAGTCATAGGCATTCGCGAGCAACTTTAGGGAAAAACTACATGAAATCCCCCATGAAGATTGAAAGCAGTACACATTTACTATGAAAATTTGGTTATATAAATTACCGAGTATTGTGCATAGCTATGTTATGTTGTCATCCGATGGTCCTTTAAAGTAGCTGACTGGGGAGACTATATGCATAATCAAGTGAAAAAAATTAGCCTTTCCTATGAATGTTTTATATGCTTGGGAAATATTCGAAAGCCTAGTAGATGTTTAGCTCTTTTCATGAAGTGAAACATATCATTAGTAATTTTTGGCTTGATCTCTGTTAAAATCATTGTGCTTTTTTCCTCATTTTTCTTTACTTATCTTGGATATTTGAAACTCATTTTAGTGCATTCGGAGGCCAAAGAATCATATTAACTAAAACAGATACAAAAGAATTGCAACTTTATCGTTCAAAATCACATGTAACATGCAAATGGTAAAATGCACAAAGGGTTGAGATCCGCAATAAAATCAAAGTTGGACAAACTCATGTAATAATTAAAAGTTTGGGAGTAAAGTTGTGTCCCCCTCAGAGTTCATAAGTGGGCTTGGTAATTTCCCCGTAATTTTTATGTTCTTTTGTAGGTAAATAAATGTTGAATTGATGTAAATTAGCATCGTATAAGAATGAGGAAATATATAAGAGTGTTAAAATTAACTAATGAAATAATGCAGAAAGAGAGGAGGAGAAAGCAATTAATAATGAGTGGCCTGTTGAGAGAGGAGTTCTAAGATTGTTGTACAGGCAATTTGAAATACATGCAAATCAAGTTCTAATGTTAGTGTTGTTGACAAACTTCACCGATAGAAATGATAGCATTTTATTTTTCATAAAGTTAAGTATAATTTCAACCTAAATCATGGGAATGTACATAGGTTTGGTACTTGATAGAGCCGAACTTTGATTATCATAATTAACTAAAATATGACTCACGACTTCTATGTCACGTGGTGAAAAATCATTGTCATTTTCCCGCTTATTTTACTCAAAATTTGGGCTTAATTTTATCCATTAATTCTCATAATTGAGTCTTTCTGCTCATTTCCAAACTACTTCATGTGCTTTGTTCCTTCATTATGGTCAAAATCATGGTCTTCATTGGTGAAAATTTAAAATGAAACGATTTTTGAGCGAATGCTTGGTTTAAAGCATCACTCCAAGATGTAGTCGAGGCTTGCGAATATGAAATAGCAATCGAGATTCATAATAGACAATAACATTCACAAGAAAAATAATTAAATGATTTGGTATAATAAATCTTTATCACCTAGAAATCTGACTTTGAAAATGTTGTGAAGCATTATGTAATTGAAAATTTATGAATATGAGGTTGATAATTTAGATCATCACAACAATAATTAATGGCATTTAATTGAAATTGAGGCCGTCTATGTATAGTTGATTAAATTGGTTATTGTTAGTAAGAGAAGCAAGTAAAGTAATGACAAGCAGTGGTCCAATTAAGGAAAACGCATGGCCCCTTTGTACAACAAAAATTGCTTAGAGCCTTTTAGTTGATTAGACACGATTGCTTTATTATAATTAAGTAATAAAGATCCCTGCAAATTTAAGTTGCCCTATTACGAACTACGAAGTATAAAAGGAAGCGTGAGTATGGATGTTTGCGGCCAAATATGCACCCATTGTCTACGACACGCAGGGCTGGCCGACACGTGTCATCTTACTTTTCTTTATTTTTGGGCTCTCTCTCTCTCTCCCCTAAAAAATTCTGCATCACGAGAGGGTCTGCATCTTCTCTCGCTCCTTCTCACCACGCGCCGAAGGGCTGCGAGCCAGATCTGCTTGCCCCCACCGTCGCCACGCTCATCCGCCGCCACCATGACTGGCCACAACTCACTTCCATCAACATCGCCACCAACAGCGGACTCCACACTCAGGCTCGGTCATCTCCTTTGTGGACCAAGCGCAAATTCTATCTTTATCTGTTTCTCTCATGAACTCGGCACGACCAACAGGCTTGACGCTAGCACAAACCTTGGTCGCGCCTTCCTAAGGTTGATTCTTCAGTAATGTGAAGAGAGAGAACAATAATTTGGTAAAATGAAAAAAATAAAAAATAAAAAAACCGAAGAGAAAACAACGTGCCATATGTTTAAGTATTTGTGTTGCAGAGTTGCAGACATTAGGTGTAAGGATTGTAGTAGACTATCCACGCCTAGGTAGTTAATAGTAAGGATGAAAGGTACTGCTGTTTGTAAGAAGATACAATTTATAGAACAACTATTAAAGACAAAATCATCATGTCATTAGATAAAAATACAATACCTTATTAGATGTTAATGGATAAATATAATATTTCACGCATAAATTGATTGGGTCTGGATAAGCCCAAGCGGGCTAAGGTGCGTGGCCTAGGGATAGAAAGGAAGTTACCTATAGTAAAAAACCTTTCATGACAGCAATTTTCCCTTGTGAAGTAGCAAATTACTTTTTGAAATTGCTAAGCTTCATCTTTTTTTGCCAAAGCTAAGTTTCCTTAGGCAGGTAGTAATCAAGGTCTCATGGCATAATAATTTACTTCTCGTAATTGCGGTCTTGCCTTGTTGATGAATTATTGCAATGAGATATTTTCCTTCATAATTAAATTGCCTATATCTTTCATAATCATGGTCATTCTATAGTTTCTTTATTTTATTTTTTTTGTAGCTATCTCTATTGTGAGATAGTATAGTACTTTCTAGCAATCATCCGATAAAATGAGTCATATATCAACACAATAGTAACCTAACCTAAGAGGGAGTAGTTATCTTATAGGAAGTAATTTACCTTGAATGTACTTTCTTTTGCCATGTGGATCACTAATTTCGTAGTCATTAGCAAAATGAACAACTGCTATTTCTTGATGACCGTAATCTTCCTTATTGTTAGTAAATTGCAAACACAATCTAATCACAATAACATCTATGAGTATATTGAAAATAAAAAATGAAGTTTATTAGTTGTCTTTTGATTCCTTTCTGGATTGTAAATCATCTTCCCTACGATAGATATATGTAAATGCAAAAATTGTCCTAAAGTTTGTAAATTTTCTTCTGCAACCATTTGTAATAACTTGCTATAGCGCACAAGTTTCTTGGCTACTCTTTGCAATTGTAAATGCTATGGCTAATGGGTTTATCTGTCAGGTTTCAATCCCATTTTTGGAGTCCTTGACAATGGATGGATTTCCCAATCTAGAACATCTATGGACCGATGAATCTCCATTGAGGCTGACCAATCTCCAATTTCTTAAGGTGTCTTTGTGCAAATCTCTCTCAAAAGTTATCAACTCCAGGTCACTGATAAAACTACACAAGTTACACACTTTAACGGTAGAAGTTTGCATTTCGGTGCAAGAAATTTTTGACCTTGACGGACTAGGCGCCGGTGCAAATATTGAGACTCTCTCTGAGCTAAACACCATATGTATAACTCAATTACCAAGCTTGAGGCACATATGGAACAAGAATCCTTGTGGAATTGTGAGATTCCATAATTTGAAGAAATTGGAGGTGTATGACTGTAACAACCTCGGGTTTCTGTTTTTCCCATCCATGGTTCAGTCTCTTGCACAATTGAGAGAACTAAATGTAGGGAATTGCAAGAACATGAAGGCAATCATTATGGAGGAAGAAGGGCCGGGAATAGAAACATCAGAAACTCTAGTATTCCCGATGTTAACCGAATTAAATTTGAAAAAATTGAAAAGTTTGACGTGCTTCTCTCATGGAAAGTGTAAGATTGATTTTTTTTTTTTTTTTAATTTCATCATTGAAGATCTTCTTAGGTTAATTCATCCCTGCAATGCAAAAGATGGCATTCTTTTCATCTAATGAAAAATTGATGACAGGTACACCAAAAGCTCGGGGTGAGGACAACGTCACATTGCACTCAATTGCCCTCTTCAATCAGGAGGTATGTGATTAATGCTAAGTCAAAATCTTAAATATAACAAAAGTATCATGGAGTAAAATGCTTGGCATCAATTTATGTGTTATAGCATTTTAGAATTTTACATGTTGTGCATTTCAAGTTGCCACATGCCACTCCAAATAATTGGCAAGTTTCAATTCATACCAACAAGAGTTGGATCAATCACATCAAATTATTAAGAAATTAGAAAAAAGAGATATATGCATGCCAGCCAGCTAAATAATTAAAATTAACAAATAAATAGTTATACCAGAGACAAAGCCTAATCGCCAAAGCCTTGCTTCAGTTAAAGTTAATTGCGTTCCACATAATCACGGCACCATAAAATCTGGATAAGTCAAAGTAGAGTTACTATTCTAATTGTGATTTTAAATTGAAATGAAGAATTTGAAGTAGAGTCACAAAATAAACAAAAATTGAATAATTAATCTTCAATGAGCTCATTTGTTAACTCTAAAAGATATGTGTTAACTATATAGTGAAAGATATAGTCATTGAACTTTTATTTAATCGCCTAAGGCAATAAATTTTCATTTTTTAAAAAAATTTATGCACTTCGATAAATAAATCCAAAATTTTCTAATGAACTATTGATATGGCTGATGCATGGCTAATTTTCTAAAAGTGCTATTGTTTCCACTTCATCACCGAATCAACAACTCATTGGAAAATCTATATTAATATCTAATATGGAGTACTTCATTAATATCCTTAGTGACCATCACTTGAACTTTTAATTTGCGAGATCACCGTTCTCCTTTTCTTGTACTTTCCACTCATCTTGCTTCCAACAAGAATTTTTCATTCTTATACGCAGTTGCCTTGTTCGATGCCATTGGTTTTTAATGAGTTTTAGCGTTGCAAATTAGCAAAGTAACTCTTTCTATTATATATTTCTTTTGATGAGTTTTGTAATTTTCTCGCACTATTACAATAATGTTATATTATATATATTAAATCACACTATGTCATATAACAATGGCAATTAGGAATTTTAGATGCTATCAAACCCCCAAGTTTTACATACTTCGAGTTAAGAATTTAGCCCTTTTCCTTATAACAAAAAAGTAGATTCATATGAAATGAGATACAATTTAACTAATTACTTGTATTAAAAACATATTCCAATTTTACATAAATGAAAGATTCCACGCCCATACAAATGGGTGAGAATGCTGCTAATTACCTAGTAATTGAAGAAAGAGGAATCATGCAAAGAAGTCTATTAGCTTCTGCTTGTTCTATAGGCGTATAGGTTATTGAGAGAAGTATTTTGAGCATTCTGAAGCTTCTACATTAGCATCTTTCTTCCAAATGTAACTAAATATAAGTACTTTCTATCAAAATAAAAATAAAAAAATGTGTTCATCGAACAACACTATATTTTTGTTAATTTTGCTACAAATTTACGTATAACAATTTCATATCGATTCATATCATTTTCAAATTTGTCAAATAATCATTTACGAATGTGTTAATTTGTACCACTTATTGTCAGCCTTGTCAATTCTTATATTTTTTATATATAAAAAATTCTAATAGTTCCATGGGCATGTCCAATTGCTTTTGGGTACTTTGAAACTCAATGGATTTATATATTTTGTGTAACGAAAAAAAAGAACATGCTACTTGTTAATATGATAGAAATGTTTGTCATCTCTAGTATCCTTTTTTAGAGTCAACACTTTTGGAGTTGTTTTAAAATCAATATATCATCAAAGCGAGCTAAAAAGAAATTATAAATACTGGACAGTTTTATCACAACATATACATTATTAAGAAGTAGAAAACCGGGAAGTAAACAAAATCGTGTTAAGAGAATATATGAAAAGAACACAAAAAGAAGAAGAAGAAGAAGAAGAAGAAGAAGAAGAGAAATTCCAATCATAAATGCGCGCGTGTGGAAGAGGAAATAATAAAGAAAGAAAGAAAAATACGAGGAGAGAGAAGATCACAAAAGTTTAACATATGTGAATTTAAGGCAACCTGGGGGTACCATTCCGCTGCTCCGCAAGCCTACGTGATCGCGGGTAACTTGGAGCCACAGACGCAATCTCAGCTGCTGTGCCGCGCGGGCACTAGTGCGCTTCGACGGTGGTAATCGACTAGTCCCGAGTGCTCGGGTGCAAGGGATTGTCGCTCACTGGCGCGCTGCTTGGGGAACTCTTTGAGAAACTGTTTTGAAAGTGGGGGGCTTTCTATGACGAGGCGGGAGGCCATTAGCGGAAAGGTAGAATGGGCGGTGGGCCCCCGGCAACGCTTTGCGTTGCTTTTGGTCTTTTCTTATATAAAGCCTTGCTGCTTGGAAATGTAAGGATGTCTTTCTTCTTGATGTGGTGATCCACATAAGGAAAAGAGAGGTGCTAGATGGCTTGAAACATTGGTTTAAAACTTCTCATCGGCCACCGCATAGAATTGACGATGGCAGTAGAGCTTTGTGTCATTCTAGATGATGATCTATTAAATTCGATTGACCTATGGATTTTGATCCATGCAAAACACCCTTCGTTCGAGGTAGCCCTTCCACTCATATCATCAAGCCAATCAAGCTATCAATAATGAAACCAAGCAATCCGTTGATCATTTTGAAACCATAATAGCAACTTTCAATTCCGTCAGATGTTCATTAAGTTTTTGCGATGCAACTATTTTAGTCAACTCATTTGACTCCTTGAATGGATAGTGGAAGGATGTTTCAATGAAAAATGAAATAGAAGAGTTTTCAGGCGGATCCACTTTGACTTAACTAAATCAGCCCTTCAATAAGATTGATATGATGACTTTATTAGATAATTTTTAATCTGCTTAAATATAATCTTTAGGACTATTTTCGACAATTGGTCCTAATTATTTGTATGAACTACAATATTTAGTTCTTTCGAGTGTAAAATGATATAAGGAAGATTTGTTCATTTTGACCCAAGCAATCTCATTTTTCATTGTTTTGTTTTAGCCTAACTTTTTAATTGCTCTAGAGTGATATAGTTTCGAATAAAAATGATTGATATTGACTTTAGCCGGAAGTGATGATGTCCTTGATATATTTCACTTATATTTTAGAGATATTAAAGATTATGAATTGTAATGTTATTTGTATTGCACATGTTTAATTTTAGCAAATTCGTAAAATCAATAGAAACCTAATGGACTATCAAAGACTATTGGGATTAATACACTAATTTTGAAGCTAAACTTGTGCAAAATGAAACATGAAACTACTTTTAGTAAAATGAAAAAAAGGAAAGTTGTTAATATGGACAAATCAACCGCGATTACTTTGTTGAAGTCGCATAATTAGCGTGGAGAAACGACACAACCAAACATGCCAAAATTCTAGCCCTCTACAACTAAGGAATATCGTCCCTTTTTGTTTTCAAATATTTCATAGAGCCTTTTAAACTGTCCATAAAAAAAATATGGGGAGACTAATATATGTCAACACAGAACCAAAAAAGCTTTGTTTGTCTTATTCTTTTGTGTGGGCTGTCCAGTTTTTGGTATGACCATTGCAATATGAGGATGCGTACTCATCTAATAAGATGACCACAATCGATAAGACCAAGATTGCTAGTGCGAGCAGCTACTCCTTGCATTTTGTATTTTTTTTTTACAACAATTAAGAAACTCATAATTTGATCTCAAGATTAGAGGAAGTAGCTACTTTTGTAGTACAACTTTTGATGGATGATTAATTGCATTTTTAATCTCAATCTTTGCATCGTTTTCTTTCAAATGCTAACACTCTCCCTCAACCAAGCTCTTCTATATGTAATGGAACTTCATGAACTTTTAATCTAATAGAATCACTAATTTCATGAGTGAATATTGCAGGTTGCATTTCCTAGGTTGGAGAAATTATACATACGTGGCATAAATAATATTAAGATAATATGGGACAATCAAGTTGCCGTGAATTCTTTCCACAAACTAAAATCACTTATGGTGGAGAGTTGCCATAAGCTAGTGAACATTGTTCCCTCTTGCATTCTTGGACAGCTCAAGAGCCTAGAAAGTCTGGATGTACAATCATGTGGCTCGCTTGAAGTGGTTTTCAAACTTCATCCACTGAATCCTCTAGATGGACATCCCGTTGCTTCTTTTCCATTAAAAAAGCTGGCGTTATATGGATTACCAGAGCTAAAGTGTGTATGGGATATGGAACTCCACAGTCAAGTCAAATTCCAATGTCTTCATTCTATTACCATTTCCGGATGCAAGAACCTTACCTCTCTATTTCCAGTCTCAGTAGTGATACATCTAAAACAACTTGAGAAGTTGAAGATCCATGCATGTGGCATTGTGGAACTCATTGAGAAGGAAGGACAAGTTCCCAGGGACGTTTTCCCAAATTTAACCTCCCTCAACCTTGAGGATCTAATAGAGTTGAAGTGCATCTACGTAGGAACACATGCTTTACGTTGGCCAGCATTGAAGACCTTGGAGGTGCATGGCTGTAACAAAGTGGAGATACTTGCTTCGCAACTTGAGAGTGAGATGCCTCTTCAAAAACAACCGCTGTTCTTGATAGAAAAGGTATGGCCTGAGATTATTTTTCTTCAATGGTGAATATTGAAATTGATGATTAAGGTCACAACTAAACATCTCATACAAGTACCCATACATATTAAGATTTAAACTATACCATTCTCCTCGAATCAATAGAACTATTACAACATGGAAATATAGTATGTTCTTCAATTATAGATTGGAAATTCTTGTTAATATCAGATGTAATGCATAAGCGTTAATTTTTTTTTTTAAATCAATTTAATTTCGATGGTTCAGCTCTCTCTTAAGTGCCATGGAGATTTAAAATACGTGGCATGAGGCGTGATCTGAGGTGCAAGTGTGTTATCTGATTTAGACTTTGTAAAGATGACTGATTTTACACTAAAAATGAAAAAAAAGATGTGACATTTTTGTTGACATCAATATTTGAAATTTGTGCGATTGTGATTATATTGATGGAAAAGTTATTTTCACAAAATATGTATCTATAGAAACGGGAATGTAGGGATTTACTAGAGTTCAAATATGGGCACAAGTCAAATATCAAAGATTAACGATAACGTCTATTGCATAAGGGCACATTTCCTTCCGTCGAATCACACGAGACTCAACATCTTAGAATGTAGTTATTGCACATGACATGCAAGACTTATATCATAATACATGAATACCCTTCAAACTAATTTGGTTTTTGATTTTGATTTGACTAATTTCTCAGGGTGCATTCCTAAATCTGCAAGAGTTAAAATTGGATTTATCTGAACGAATGGAGATATGGCATGGGCATTTGCATGATGGAAAATTGTTCTACAAGCTTAGAGTTCTTGAGCTTCATCATTTATCAAAGGAATCTGCAATATCCACATGTCATTTTGTTAAGAGTTTAACCAACTTAGAAGAGCTAGTTGTACATAAATCTTATCTAGAAGAGTTGACCATTATTATGGAAGCCACAAAAAGCCCAAGTCAAGAGCAAAAAGTAATATTACCCTTTCCAAGATTTTTTCAATACATCAGGACTCTAGATGTGTCATGTTGTGATGGGTTATCCAATATGTTTACATCGACAATAGCTAGAAATTTGGTGGAACTCATGAAATTGAGGATAAGTAACTGTAAAATGTTGACAGAAGTCATTCGTGACGATGGAGGTGAGGAGGGGCTTGTAGTGACTTTCGATCAATTGAAGCATTTAGAGCTTGATGGGTTGACAAATTTGAGATGTTTTAGCTCAATTAAATACACTTTGATGTTCCCCCTCTTGGAAGATGTCATTGTGAGTGGATGTCCCATCATGAAGTTCTTCTCTAGGGGACCAATAGAGGCACCAAAACTAGAGAGAATACAAGTATCAACAGAAGCTTGGTTTTGGAAGGGAAACCTCAACATCACCATTCAAAGTATGTTTGAAGAAATGGTATGCATTGGTTACTAAATTATTTGCAATTGGATGATCTTCATAACCAATAGAGTAATTTTTTACCTTTTTTTGCTAACTAAAAGTTCATATTTAATTATGCTTTTTGTAACAGGCTACGGTTGCTGCAGTAAAGATTTTGTGGCTATCTAAGTTTCCTGAGTTGATTGGAAAATGGCATAGCGAACTTAATCCCATCAAGTCATATTGGCAATTAATTTCATTGATGGTGGATAAATGTCCATCATTTATTAATGTTATTCCATCCAAACTGTTGCCGGTTTTAGACAATATGGAAAAATTACAGGTGCATGATTGCCAATCGCTAGAAGAAATATTTGATCTTGAAGGGTTGGAGGCTGTGGAAAGTACTCGGGTGCTGCCTAGATTAAGATACCTAGAGTTGGTCAATCTACCAAAATTAAGGCGACTTTGGAACAACAATCTTCAAGGAATGCTACGTTTCAATATTCTACGTGGTCTCACCCTTCATAATTGCAGCAGCTTGAGACATGCTTTGACTCCATCGATGGTTTGGTGCCTTGCCAATCTAGGGTGGATGCAAATAAAGGAGTGTGATCAAATGGAAGCAGTGATCGTAGAGGAAGAACAACAAGGAAGCGCAATAGAGAAGATTACATTCCCGAGTCTTTATTCTATGGAGTTGGAATGCCTGCCCAATTTGAGCAATTTCCTCTTAGGGAAGAATCATACATTGGATTGTCCTGAAATGAATTATCTGACCATTGCCCACTGTCCCGAGATGAGAAGTTTGATTTGGCAATCTTTGATGGACATTGACCATCGAACTCCTTCACTTTTCACTCCACAGGTCAGTCTTCTTTTTCTTAATCCAATGCTTTTGATTTTAGATTAATTCATCTTGTCAAATGAAAGTACCAATGGAATGCCGGTGATTGAAATTTGAAAGTAGAATGGTGCTTTGCATGTGTCACATTAAACAATTTCAATTCTAATGCAATGTAATATCTTTTTTTTTTTTCTTTCATTTGTTTTTGCCTTTGAAATCCTCAACACGCGGTATCAATCAAGGATAAACATTTAATTACCTATTATAGGCTATATGATAATGTAGTTAGGTATCAACACCAACTAAAACTTCGCAATAGTAAACCCATTCACAAATTAATTAAACTAAAATGTTCCCAATCACTGAAATCACAAATCAAAAATTAGTTTTCTTGAAGAAGGTCAACTGAACACCCAATTGCATGTTCAACTTGAAGCAAATAAATGAAAGGATCGATACCTTATAAACCAATTTCAAGCAACTTTTTGTTTTTTTAATTTAAATTGAGGGAAATTTCCAGGAAGTCATCACGGCAACTTTCCAAAAATTAGAGGGAGGAGTTATTGCTAGTATTAAAGGTCAATTAAGCCAATTAAAAGTCAATGTTCAATGTACTATTGATTATAAATTGAATCTAGGAGAGGTTGTCATCCAAGTAGAATAATAAGGAAATACATATGCACAACACCATCTAATTTTTCAAAGAATAAAAGTCAATTTTCAAATTTATTTTCACTGAATTCAGTGAACACAAGCTAATATCTTTACTATATTTGTTTTAATTTCCATCATTTCTTGAAAAGGCAATAAACACATATCAACTATTCAAGTTAATTTTTTTTTCCATCACTCCTTTTTTGTTACAAATACTTTAGAGGTTTTAATTAAGGCCACACTTTTTCTACTCTTTATTTAGCTAAAACAATCCCCATCATAATATTTTGACCATGTTGTCCTCTATATGGCCTACCTTCATTATTTGCTTTTTTTTTTCTTCTTTCCCACTTCTCTTTCCTCCCCGGTCCCACTTTCCCCCTGCTTCTTATCTTTCCAAGCCTTTAGTGCCTTGTCGACAATACCGTTTCTTTGTATTCCTTTTTTTTTTTTTTTTTGCTTCAAACATGCCTTTGGTGTCTTGTTCTCTTCCCTTTTTTCCCCTCAAACGTTCAAATGCTTCATGTGAGTCCCCAACAAAAGCTCAAAAGAAAAAGCAAAATATGACGGAAAATGTCAACTGAACTTGTTGGCGTTATTGTCTACTCTTCACCATTCGCAACTTCATTATCAGCTACATTTAAGCAATTTGGAAATAGAGAGGGACACTCTCTCTGCACAACCCCGCAGCGTCTTCCTAACCCCATCCCCTCCTCCGCGTCTAAGAACATGTGCTCATCAACATGACATCCAACTCTCCCCCATACTCCTCTCTAACTCCTTTTATCCCCACACCACCCGCCTCACCTCCACTCATTCTCCTTAGCCGTTTGCTTCCACGTTTCTCCTCAACCTAGGAGGATTAGTGCGACATCAGTGAGGACAGCACGGTTGGCCCCGAGCTGAGCCGTAGTGAGCCTAGGAGCCCAGCCGAGCTCGATGACGTTCTTGCCAATGAGAGGGAACGGGTGGAAGTGAGCTTCGATAGAGAGCCACTTGGAGAGGATGAGGGTGGAGTCCTAGTGCCGGGATCTGGTTAGGGGACGACTCGTGACTGAATTGTAGACGTCCTTGTCTTGTTCAATGATGTGTGTCGGTGTCCTGCGACTCTGATCTCCCTTGTGGTCATTAAACCCAGTGTTTGCAAGCTGCTTCAACGGGATTCGTTAGTTATCTCTTTATAGGAGCTAGGAAAAATAAATGTTTTGCGGGGGTCCTTTTCCTTTTGGTTCTGTGAATGCGATTGCTAGCTTGAGTTCTACGCATTCACTACTCAATGCTTCGTCTTTTAATCAAAATTCCGGGACTTTTGGCTTAATCTTTCTTCCAGCAATTCTCCTTCTAGAGTTTACACATGCTCAGAAGCCTTGTCTAAAGTGAAAAATGGAAAAAAGAGGGAATAGCAAGGGAAAGATAAGAAGAAGAATAGAAAATTGAGACCCATGAGGGAAGAAAAGAAATAAAAATGAAGGAAAATAACCAAAAGGTGGGCCACATAATGGATAATATGGTCAAAATGTTGTAATATGGAGTATCTAAGCCAAATGAAAAGTGAAAAAAACATGACCCTTTAACTATTGCTTTCTTTTCCGATAGAGGAAATGCTTGAGTTTTTTCTTATTCTAATACTCTATCCAATTATTTATTTATTTATTTATTGTCACGTGTGAGCAAGACATTGCATCATAATTAGCATCCACACTTTCTTTTACTCTTCAACGATAGAAGTTACTACTAATTATGCATTTACTTCTAATGCTATTAATATGTCGTTTATGAATTGTCATATGCCCACATTGTTAGGATACTTCAAAAGGCCATCATATTGGTCATTTTAGAATATTAATAGATAAAGAAGTATGAAACTAGTCACCTGATTTTTGTTAGCGACAAATTATAATGAGGTTATTTCATTTATTTGTCAAATATAAGGTACCTGTCACATCTTTTTAAATAATTGAAAAACTCATCATAATCCTCAACTTAGAATAATAAAAGATTTAGGGAAGTATGGAAATAGTCATTCTGTTTTTTTGCTAGTAATAAGTCGTAATTGTGTTAATTTTATTGAAACCAAATAAAAAATTCAATACCCGCTTCTTAGTGGACAAGTTATAAGAGCTCATAACATCGTTGATTTTTTGTAAACAAACATGATGTGCTCATAGGGATCATTTGAATAAGGCAGATGTCTTGGTGGACCATTCGATATTTGTATGACAAACTTGTTTTTTTCCGTAGTCTGTGGACTTAGGGAACTACGCAAATATGCATTTGGTAATTGAGATTGTAGCATGTCATAATTTAATTAATTTTATCATGATGAAATGAAAATTCCATATATCACAATCAATTTTGGCATAATATGTTTCATTTGTTCATGAAGGCTAATTGCATTTGCCCAGGTATCCTTCTTTGCGTAAGAAACTCACCTTAAAATTTCATGTCACATGACATGAAATTTTTAGGAAATTGCAGAAGTATTCATGTTGTATTTGAGATCATAGTTGCTTTCTTTGGGTCGTAACACAATGGAAAATGTTTTCCTTTCTTTTTTATGCATGACTGTTAATAGGTGGTATGGACCGGAATGTAATTTATTTTGTTGCACCCACTTTGATATTTGTTCCAATGCAATAGACTCAGCCTTAGTCATCAATCAACTGAAATGAAAGCATCAAGCAACTCCTCCTTGATTATGTCATTAGCAAGTTCTAGAATGTTAGCATTCTTGAGAGGAAGGGAAGTTTGGAAATTCCTTCTTTGAGGTCATCACTCGAATGTAATTGAATTTATTGTCATTTTTCCAATATGGCAGGTACAATTTCCTCAGCTTGCGTCAATGGTTCTCTCCCACATGGACAATTTAAACAAAATATGGATTGACAGTCCTCAAGATACTCTCACCTTTGAACATTTATGGAATGTGAATGTTGAGAATTGTAAGAGCCTTGAAAATCTGTTTCCGCATTGGGTGGCTACAAGTCTAACCCAACTTCAGGAACTTCGAGTGGAGTCATGTGGAATCGAGCAAATAGTCGCGAGTGGAGATGACATTTCACGCTTTACTACTACTCAATTTATTTTTCCGGAACTGACTTCTCTAGTGTTCCATGACATGCCACAACTCAAGGGCTTTTGCCCTGACTTGCACACTTTGAAATGGCAATTCTTGGAGGAATTGCGAGTGACCCATTGTGACAAACTGAACATGTTGTCCTTTGTGGCATCCATGAATAAGTGGGCTCAAAGAGACAATCAACACAACCTTTCAGACCATGAAGCACACCTCTCATTCGAGAAGGTATGATTGCAATTGCTCTTCCTCTCTTTCTTCTTAATTCTTTTATTCATTTGATATATCTTATGTCTACAGCATAATCATGTCACATTATGATAATACAGTAAACATGAACCCCTAACCTATCAATTCATGGACAACATAAGATATTTCTAACATTTTTTTTTTACTAGATAAGATATTCCTAGAAGATGAATTTGGTCAGGGTGATTACTTTACTGGCCTCTATTTAAATATTCTCTTAAAAATTTTCTATGCGAATCAAAAATGTGAATTTCCTATGGGCTAAATTGAGAATCAAGGCACTAACATTTAGCAATTCTTTTTCAAATTGCAACGGGGTGACCATCTTTCTTTTGATATTTTCTGGGTAAAATGAATTCTCATTCATTTATTTGATCGTTCCTATGTCAATACAGTTCTTTCGCTTTTATCTTATCATTATGATGTGGGCGTATAGCCTACCTTGGCTGGCGGATGGCCATACTAGAGAATTTGTTCACGATTTGCATTTTGTAGCTCGACTTTGGAAACTTGAAACTCATATGCATGGCTCTAGAAATTAATGAAATGTAAGAACAGGACCTCCTTTTATGGGACCGACTTAAGTTTACCTCTAAGAGCCCATGATTTATTGTCAAACCTTGTTGAATTTACTTCTCTCATTGTATTGGAAATTTTGTAGGGCATTCCCACCTTAGAGAGACTTTTATTAGTTGACAAGGATATTCATACGATACAGAGCGGAATATTTTCTGATGACTTCTTTCACAAGCCAAAAGCACTAACGTTGGCATGCTTTCATGATGAAGATGCTATCTTTCCTCCCACATTCCTCCTACAAAGATTTAAGAACCTACAAATTCTTGAGGTCTTATGTAGTTCTTTTGAAGATATATTCCTTGATGAAGAGCTTGTTGACGAGGGAAAACATCTAGTGCTTGATAATTTGAAAGAACTCAAGTTAAGCAAGCTACACAATCTAAAGCATATATGGAGAGAAGGCTATTTGGTGGCAAAAATTCTTCAGAGTATTAGCATATTTAAGGTGTGGGATTGTCCCAATTTGACAACATTATTTCCAGTCGTGACATCCTTCCAGAATTTGACGGAGTTAGTGGTGAAGAATTCTTCTGGATTGGTACATCTGGTGACAGTTTCAGCAATTACAAATTTGATGCATCTCACTGACATGACTATAATTGGATGTGAAAGAATGAAAGAAGTAGTTGCAAATGATGAAAACGGAGAAAGAAAAGTGATTTCTCTTCGGAAGCTAGAAAATGTGACCCTTCGACATCTGCCAAGCCTAGAATGCTTCTCCTCCACCACAAGATGTAGCTTCAGATTCCCATCGTTGGATTATGTTAAGGTGGAAGAGTGCCCAAAAATGAAGATCTTTTCCAATGGTACTCTAAGCACACCAAAACTAGAATGGGTGAGACTGTTTAGATACAAGTGGGATGGCTATTGGGAAGGTGATCTCAATGCAACCATAAAAAAGTTATCAGCATAATAAATGCACACAAAATTGGTAAGATCCAGTTAAGGTCATTCTCATTTATTGTTTTTTTTCGCTTGCCTCTGCTTCTCAAATTTTCCATCAACTGAAGCATCATAGGTTCTAAACTTTTCATCTTTGTAACTTGTCTAGTCACTGATAAGGAGAACGGCAGATGCTTATAAGTGGCACGGAAATTAAAAGTTACCAAGACACAATCAAAGGTGGAGATGAAGAAAATTTATGTTGAGGTAGCGATTCTATTTCCAATTTCTCTCTTTCTCCCTAATAAAATAGCAGTTTTGCAAAGGGACCCCCCACTGGCCAGGGCACCCCGGCCCCGGGAGGGGGGGTGTTTGGAGCTGCTGGTGATTGATAATAGGTAACGACATGATTTTCTCACCTTTTGCCACCTCAGCATAATTGCCTAGATTGCACGCTCTTCATTTTTCATAACTAAACATCCCATTTCTTTTCTTTCACCTTCAGCTCTCTTCTCATCCAAACGAATGAGCATGTTAATCCGTTGCTTTTTTTTTTTCTTTCAAGGAACTTTCTTAAAAAGATCGCAAACCTTATGCTTAATGTATATTCATGTTCTTAATTTTTTAAAAGTGCGATTAAGTCATAAAGATTTTGAATCAAATGTAGTGAAATCCTTCTCAACAACGTCTTGGTCTTCCTGATGACCTCTCAACCAAATTTTGCTGACGTGGCATGTCAGAATCCTGCATCAATTTTCAAATAGGTATTGCTCTCTAGTGATCAGTACACAAGTAGATTCAGATTAAAGTATATTGATCACTTACTTTAATAATCACTGATGAATATTAGAAGCCAGCGTTGACATTGAGGGGGAAGTTCCATAAGAGGACTAGTCGCTCAATTTTTCAAATTAGAAAAAAAGGAAAAGACTATTAAAAACCCTAAACTTTGCCCAAAGTGACACATACACCCCAAACTTTTTTTGTGATGTGAAAACCCCAAACTTTTCAAACTATGACACATTTACCCCATCAAAGGCATTTTTGTCTTTTTTTTTTCTCTTTTTCTTCCCTCCGTCGGCCATGGCTAGCCGGTGGAGGGAAGTCGGCGTCTGGCGAGGGCTGCCCTTGCCGGCGTCGGGCAAGGGTCGCCCTTGCCTAGGCTTGATAGGGCTGCCCTCGCCGGCGTCAGGCGAGGGCGGCCCTCAGTTGGGTCAGGCGAGGGCCTCCCTCGCGCCCTTGCCCGACACAGGCGAGGGCTACCCTTGCTGGCGACGGCAAGTCCTCGCCCGACACCGGCGAGGGCATCCCTCGCCAGGCCCTCGCTGGCGTCGGGCAAGGGATGCCCTCGCCAAATACCCCTCGCCAGACGCAGGCGAAGGCCGCCCTCACCGAACTAGGGTGAGGACGGCCCTCGCCATCTCGTCGGCAACGGGCGAGGGCACCCCTTGCCCGATGCCAGTGGAGGAGGGAAGAAGAAGAAAAAAAGAAAAAAAATTAAAAAGAAAAAAAAGACTAAAATGCCCTATAATTTTGGGGTAAATATGTCGCATGACAGAAGTTTAGGGTTTTTTATGTCACAAAAAAAAGTTTGGGGTAAATGTGTCACGGTTGGCAAAGTTAAGGGTTTTTCACGTCACAAAAAAAAATGTTTGGGATAAATCTGTCACTTTGTGAGCAAAGTTTGGGGTTTTTCATGGTTTTTTCCCTAGAAAAAATGAATGAAATTGAGCAAAATAATCATGAACCTTACCTAAAGATTAGTTGATAAAACCTATATTCGATCGAGTTAAAAGTACTGCACTCACGACTAAGAAATTTCTAAAGGCTAAAGATATTCGGTTTGTAGCAGGTACCACCGGTGTTTTTCTTCCAATTCTTAGTTACAGGAATTGCTAGTGAGACTCTCCTAGTTAATATAATCTACATGCTAATCTGAACTCAACAAAGGAAATAAACATTGACTGGCTTAAACATGATAGATTCGACCCTTTGAGTTTGAGTGAATTATCTTTTCTTTTGGCCTAATTATCTCCAACATTTAGAAGAGGTGTTTGGCCTCACGGCATAGTCTGCCGAGGTCCACCAAGCCGCAGGTGCAAATAAGCGGGCCAAGAAAAACAATTTTCTTCTTTAGCTCGGTACTTAGAGCTAGATCTGCTCATTGGTCAAGTCTTCTAACTGGTAGGCTGAATGTCTTAGGGCGATTGTATACTAATTACACATCATTTTGTAAATCAAATCTATCGATTTTAGCCTCAGTACCTCTAACATTATTCTTGATACAATTTTGATCAACTAATAGATTGTCCATCTTTTCATCCATTCGATTCCGTATATGCTTTTCTTAATGAGCTTCTTCCAGATTTTTTTTTTTTTACTTTTTGTCCCGGAAATGAATTGCTTCTCCAATTAGATGCTTCATTTAATTAAGTCAGCTAATATAAAGCCATGAAACTAGTTTAAGTTCAGACGTTACAACTCACTACACAAATTATGCTCAGGGGATGACTTCTCGTCGCCGGAAAGAAGATGAACAGCACCGGGAAAGTTTTGCAATTGAGGCACCTCATTTGTTCAAGATCATACTCTCTCTAAAGGAAGGAGATTGTCGGTGTGTTCGAGCTTGTTAGAATTGATAATATTGAACTCATAGTCTCCATTTTCAGTAGGAATGTCAAGACTCGGGCATAAACTCTGGTATGCCTGCAAAAAAATCTCTGCTTCGCAATGTTTTGTTTAGTTAATCAGATCGAAAAAAGCAAAACTTTCTGCTGCAACAGATTGAATGGTGATGTTTTTCTTGTTCTTTTTTTTTTTGGAGAGTAGTGAACATCGTTACACCTGGACATTGCATCTTTCCCAAATTCCGGGTATGTTATAAGTCGAATTCATGCTGAGCGTGGGATTGATAAAATAAAAGGTTGAAGGCAATCCTCATCTATTGCCATTATAAGATCACTAGAATCTGGAACTCAGTTCCAAACATGACATAGAAATTAATGGACGAACAATTGAAATGCGCTCGATGACGCAAAATGCAGAAAGCATACCAAACCTTCCTCAGGGGATGTCCCAAATCGCTTCTGGAATAGAAGCAGAGCATGCTCTGGGTTGATCCAAGTCAAATTCATCATCTTCGATGAGGAAGAAGGGTGGGCCTGAAGCAGCAAATTGGACGATTCCGAGTTGCCGCTTGGCTTTTTACTCATGATGATTTCGAGTTGTGATTTGGGGCTTTTTTTTCGTCAGCAAAAGTCCTAACTTTGGAAACGATCGGGCATTGCAATTGTCAAGTCGTGGGGAAATTCGAAGAGGCGAGGCTTCGTAACTAAATTTACGCGCGTTGTCAATCTTAATTCATGAAGAGATGACAGGTGTGGTTTTGAAATTTCATTTTCTTAAATTTATGGGCTCATCAGATTACCAATTCTAATAGAAGACAGCGTCCTTTTTTCTCTTTCTTTCTTTTCTTTTATTCTAAACTAATTGGATGTGTATAGAAAGAAAATAACTATTATTTATAAATCGAGAGGTTGTGATCAGGGGTGTCTAACTTAACCGAACCGTTTGGGTGTGCAACAAATTCGAACTAAACCATGCCTTGAAACGAGTTCAGTTCCAATCGATTCGATTTTTCAGTTTTCTTTTTTGAAATATTAAAAACAGATTTACGGAAAAATGAGAGAGATTGAGTGAATTGTTAATTATCTCTGATTCACCTGAATTGAGAAGAAAATATGCAAAAATTTGGCTTAGTTCAAGCTTCAATTCGATTTTCCAGTTTGGTTTTGACACTTCCAATCGTGATAAAGATGATTAGTGTGTTAGTAACCCATGAAGCATTGTGTATGCTATTGTAGAATTTGAGAGCACAATATTAATAGCATTTAGGTATCAAATTGCCCGGTTGGGATTGAGAACTTCAAATTTTTAAGCTAGAAAATACTAGCATAAATGGACATCTTGTTTGCCTTTTTCTCTAGGGATTGCTCGTATTTATTCTTCTTTTTTTTCGTCATGTATTGGTTTGCAAAACTTCTACTTGGGAGAGTGTTATTTGCAAATTCGTGAAGAGATACATTCAAAAGAACCGAGAAATTGCGACTCTTAAGTATTAGACGGATCGTGGCTAGGGCAGCTCAAGACCTATCGGCACGGTTGGCCCGCATTCGCGAGAGAAGCTTGTCTGCATCAAACGTCTGTATGCGTTGAACTCACACCGGTAGGGACGATCTTGTGTTCAAAGTCTTGATTTTCAGCAATGCTAGTAAGGACCGTTTGAGACGAACATCATTTAGGCCCGATTGAGACGAACGTCGGAAGTGTCACTTGAGGCTGTCTATCAGCCCTAGTGATAGAGGGCTGCAGACACAAGGTCAGAGGGTTGAAAAAGGCAGTAAAAACCATACTTTAGCAATCTAATGATTTTCAGTTTAAGTATAAATGCCTCCTTGAAGTATGGACAATCTTTATCCGGAAAATATTGGAGTCTGGTAGACAAGAAGAAGTAATTCTATTTTGGAATATCTTCTCTCTCTAATCCTCGAGTTCTGGCTCTTTCAGGCTCTCTTATCCTCTCAAATTCCGTTTTAACATCGATGCACTTCAATTGTTGTTGTTACATAAGTATCATTAAATGAAAATGAGATGTGTTGCTGCATCTATTAATTGTCATTCTGGAAGTTCTCCTGGTCGACGTGTCCCTCACTCTGATAAATGTGAAAAAACAATTTGCATGTGATAATTGTCATTTTGGGA
Organism: Eucalyptus polyanthemos subsp. polyanthemos; assembly: GCA_017140185.1. Classification (NCBI taxonomy): domain Eukaryota; kingdom Viridiplantae; phylum Streptophyta; class Magnoliopsida; order Myrtales; family Myrtaceae; genus Eucalyptus; species Eucalyptus polyanthemos. The sequence goes on along the minus strand of CM029463.1, from coordinate 15,435,329 downwards.
CTGAAAGTCGACCCTTCTTTGAAAAGGAGTAGCAGAGAAAGCCTCTCCTGTGAGGGCGAGAGCGGGAGCAAAATCAGAGATAGGGCTTTGCTTTTGAGTGGACGAGGGTCTGCCAGCAAGTCCAAATTGAAAATTGGCGGACCGATTGGAGTTTCGATTGGGGCTTCTTATGTGGACAAATTCCTTAAATTCAAAGCCATCGGGCCCTACATTGTTAATTAGTGATGGAAATTCGAAGAGACGAGGAGCACGCGGAGCATGGGATCAATAAAATAAAAGGTCAAAGGCAACCCTTATCAGTTGCCCAAATGGAGAGTTGATCTATAACAGAGACCTTTAAGTACCTTCCTTCAAGTAAAATCTGTCACAATTGAAGTGGTCACAGAAGAGGAAAGAAAGAATGTCCTGCACCAAATCCGTTTTCATGAAATATGGGGAGGTCTCTAGAGATCGATACACAAAGATTTACGGAAAGGTGAATTAAGGATAATTCTTGCCATCCATCAATAACACAAAAAGGAAGTTTCAATTAGAGGCTAGTCTTTCACCTTCTTGCCTTACAAAATGGATGAATGACATTGACAGATCAATGATTGTAAAACTGAATCGCAATAAAATTTCCAGAACTCATGGTCAGCAGGTATCGCAATGTTCTTGACCATAGGGCTTTAAACATAAAGTAATAACACCATCCGTAAGTGAACTTGCTTGTCTCCCCTCAAATAAATCATTAGCATTAGAACTATCCAGCAGCTCCTATAACTCAGACACAGCCGGATCAGAAGAAACAGGACTGCTAGGCTTCCCCTTTTTGCTGATGAGATTGCTGAAGCGACCATTGACTTCCGCTCCATAGATATGCCCCATCTTGAACGTTTTGTCTCCAAGTATCTCTTCTCCTTTGTATGGGAGTTACAAGAGGGACTGTCTCAGCAATCATCAGGCCATAATCTTTTAGCCCCACGTACTTCATCAGCTTCATAGTTCTGACTCCCTGGTAGTCAATATGTTAAGCACTAATACAGATGCGTCAAATGCTGTAAAAAGAAACGATGGAGTAATTCTTTAGAGTAATTAGATCTCGTCTTTTTAAGACAAGAAGTTGAAGCTCCGCTTTAGTGACCAGCTTCCTCTAATAGTCCTACAAAATGATGTACAATTTCTGAAACTGTTGCCTCTCACATCAGTATAGTTTCTGACTTAAGGAAGAAATAGCTGAACACCGATTCCATACTCTTGAGAGTAAACAGGCAATCCAAGTTCCACATTTGCTTCCATGGAAGCACGCCCACCATCCTGCAGGTGATAGGCACGTAATATGTGCCTCAAACCTATTCCTCTCCTTTGTGTCCTCAGGGGTAGACCAGCACGGCCCTACCAGCTGCTTCTATCTGCTGCATCGCAAGTACAAGCTGGTCGCAGTTGCGTCTAGCAGATCCAAGCATGTCTCCTGGGATGCATCCTGAGGATACCCTCACAAGGACATCTTGATCTCCTCCAATGTCGCTCTGTTCAGAAGTTATACAATAAAGTATGAATCACGTGATGGGAAATATTGCTGTCTGAAGGGAGGACATAAAATACGAAAAACTAGAGATACTGCTTTTAATCAAAATTACGGCATTCCTATATCAATTGCAGACACAAACAAGCCCCTTATCAATCATTTCATAGACTATAAGAAAGAATTATTGTTCCCAGCAGTTCACTAAAATCCTAACAATCATTTCTCCCGGTGTTAACTTTCCTGTCCAGACAAAATTTGTTATCCAACTAAGATAAATTTGGTACTCCAAATTATGATTGACACATGATTAGACATTTTTTTACAAGCTTCCAAAAACATTTAATGGAGTTCCACCCATAAGATACCATCAATTTTTCAGTGGTGTGATTATTCAACTCTAAAGCTTGACAGCCTGCTCTAGTAAAATCATTGTCAAACAAAATCATGCAATGGAAATACATAAGATGAAGCGCAAATTGAAGTTGTGCTGAAAAATTGGACTGCTACAAACAAGATCTTCTAAGTTTACAATTAATCAATTCAAAACTCTCTGTTCAATAGTTTCTGAATTCTTAAAACAGTTTTAGCAATTAACTCATAATCTATCTCAAATTGACCATTGCAATTTGCTCGATTCCATCTAATATCGACCTATAGCAATGGGCTGTAAAAGGCCCCACATTGTTGGCAATCTTGCAGCAGCAGCACGTTCAACTCATTTATCTCTTTTCCAGCTGTACCTATAAATTTATGCATCTAATGAGCAGTGAATCATTTCTCACTCACACAATATAAGAAGCTTCTCAATATACAAGTCAGAATACAATCTAGATATTCTATCCCTATTTCCTGGTGATAATGCTGAGAATGTACCTCAAACTCTGCCTCAGTAAGTGGTCAACTGACATTCAGACATGGGTTTTGAAACAAGGTATATACAAGAAAATGTACATAAAGATAACTGCGGTCACAGGCTCATTGACAAAATTTGACAAGAATCCTGGCCATTCATAACCATATACTAATCTAACGACACCATACACATAAGAAAATTGTGAGAAACAACTCTTCAGAACCCACAAAACCATTGATCTGCATGGTGTTGACGAACGGAATAACAACCACAAGCTTGAAGCATAAACTAAACTTGAGACATCAACAGACCAAAATAGCTTATGCTTCTCTCCCTTTTGCTATGCAAAACAACAGCCCAACAGTAACCCATAGCCACAAGAGACTCTTTTTTCCCACCCCACCCAGGGTTCCAAGGTTTCTACTCTTCATTTATCCACTCCCAAAAAGGGGAGATGCCGCAGCGACAACATCTTGACCAAAAGAGCCAACACTTAAGAAGTGGCGGTTGCAGCTGAAATTGGATTTGATCGTCCTTCAAAAGTATTTTGCATTAGATTGCTGGGAAGAGAATATTTACCTGATTAGATCAGCAATAGATGCATTTTTCAAGTTCTCCCGCTGTGCCAACCCATGAAGCTTAGGTAATCTTGCCATGGAGCCATCATCACCCACTACCTCACAGAGAGAACTGCCACAGGTTAGCGAACACAGCAAGGTCGACAAAAGCCTCTGTATGTGCAGCTCTTTTCAGGACACCGCCCTCCCTGTACTTCAATGGGAAAACATGTTCCGGCCTGTTGAAATCTTCAGGTTTTGGAATCTCCAGACGCAGGAGCCAAAAGCTGTCGCTGCCCTGTCACGCATTGATACGCCTGTAGTCGTCCCATGCTCTGCATCCTATAACAACGTTGCTTAACTACCATCCATTACAAGGTAAGAGAAGAGATGATTAAAGAAAATAACTAAGCTGATCGAAGGCTATTAGGAAATCAAGAATTCGAGAAAACATTATTGTTCTACTGAACTATAAAAGTGCGCGTTATCTATCATTACTTTCGAAAATTGATTATCCCTACCTGAAGGAACCAGTACCAGTCAATTATCTTCAACTAAGTTTTGATAAAAAAAAAATCAAGGATTGAAAAATAGATTTAGAGGAATAAAAGCACATACCGCGATCATGGTGAATGCAGTCCGAAGCTTGTCTTCATTCTCCCTTTGATGGTGCATCAGAGGAAGTCGCAAGCGCTCTAAATCTTCCCTCTTTCATGCTCGCACAAACAATCCCAAAGCGCCATACTTCACAACGAAATGCCATAAGCCTAAGGTGCTGCCATTATAAGATGACCCTCAATTCCGTCTGTCCTCATCGCCTACCGCCACTACAAATCCCGAATCACCGCAGTCAGATCAGACGAAAGACCAATTCGCGAAGAAGGGTCGGCCGGAAGCAGCAGAATTGGAGGATTACGAGTTTCGGCGACCTCGGCACGAAACAAGGCCGCTCGGGTCTTCGCCATGAAGGTCGAACACCGACTGGAGCTTGGATTTGGGGCTTTTCCGGCTGTCGACAAAAGCCCTAAATTCGAAACGATCAGGCACTGGCATTGTCAATCTGTGGGGAATCTTTCAGCAGAAAACGCAAGCGTTTGATGAAGGTTGCTTTTTGGAGAGTCTTTCTGCGATGGAGATCAGGATCTGAGGAGACAATAAAAGAGCGATTCTCCAGTGAGATCAACTTGGACCATCTTCTCCTCTTCAGATTTGAAGTGGTGATGGAAAGAAGATGGATGGAGGGAGATGGGGGAAGAAGAGGAGGGAACGGGGTGTAGGCTTTGCGATGGCTGAGCTCACCGCAACGGACGTTACAAAACAAGAAGAAGTCTTTGTCTTCTCTCTTGACGACGAGAGTCTCCACTTTATAAATTTTTTTTTTCAAAGATTAATGATTAAAAGAAAATTTCTATTGGGCTCCAAAAAATTAACACAAAAATAAAAAGGAGCTGGCAGGAAATGATCTGGGCCGTAATGGGCCCGCCTGAACCGCCCTCCCGCCATCCCTACTTTGCTGCGCTCATCCATGCACTCGCCTGGAGAAGCTGTTCCGAGAAGACGTGTGGCATAAAAAAAAGAAAAAAACAAAAGAAAAGCATAATATAATGTATAAGAACTCATGTGTACTCCTACGTATTCATTTACTATATTAGCCGTCACGTAGTTTTTGAACATTTTAAAAATATAGTTTTGTAATATTTAATACATTATATTATTATACTAGACAGATCAATCATATTTAGATATACATGTACTTAAACGATACATATAAATTTAACTATTGAAAATTCTCGATTAATTTATAATTGTACTTATTCTGAATTCTGCATCAAGATGGCAACACTAAGATTTCTTTCTTTGCCTCCCTTTCTATGAACCTCCTAAAACGTGTCATTTTCCCTTATACACGTACTTAAACGATACATATAAATTTAATCATTGAAAATTCTTGATTAATTTATAGTTGTACTTGTTCTAAATTCTGCATCAAGATGGCAACACTAAGATTTCTTTCTTGCCCCCCTTTCTGTGAACCTCCTAAAACGTGTCATTTTCCCTTGGGTGCTACTCCCTAATGAGAGGCAATGCCTTATCCAAACAAATCGGTCATGCAAATCCGTCCTATCAAATAGCAGCGCCCCACGAATTGCATCCCTAAGGCTACAGGTCCATTCAACATGACAACAAGAAAGTCCAATCATGGGCATGCGCATCGACACTCCAATTCCATCGAAAAACACCCGGGCACTCTCATACAGCACGAGATGCCATGATCTCAATCGAAACACCGCAAACCGAAGCCTGTGAAAACGATCACGGAAAAAACTACTCACGCCGATCATATCTACTCCCACCCACCAAAACAACCAAATGAACCCGAAATCGACTCAAATTGGCACCTCCTTCTACTTCAATTCGAGAATCAAAAGGCGCGAGACTCACTTACCCCAGCTTTCACAGGGACTATGCAACGCCACACCATCAAATTGATTGTACCATCGGGCAAAGTCTTTGGCTTTGCGATGAAACCCATTACAAGGTACGACAAAAGATGACAGAAAAATAATTACTAAGCATCTTATGACACATACCACAGTCACGGTGAAGCTTCTGGTCATTCTCCCTCTGATTCACCATCAAAGGAAGTTGCAAGCTCTTCAAATCTTTCGCCTTTCATGTTCACACAAACAATCCCAGTGCCGCACCCCACGACAAATGCTATAGCGTAAGGTGCTGCAATTGTAAGATCACCCTCGATTCTCTCTGCCCTCATTGTCTACCTCCGCTACAATCTGGAATTCGGTTCCGACTGCTGTGACATGGTCAGTTATGGATGGACAATTAAAATGCACTCGACAATGTAATGCAGAGAGCACGCCAACCTTTCCTTGGCGGATGTCCTCGACTGATCCTGGAATAGAAGCAAAGCCTGCCGTGGTCGGTCCAAGTCCTATTTATCTTCTCGCACATGGAAACAAGTGCTCATGAGGCGAGGTATCAGCCGAAACCGCTCCAAGCGCTACTGCATTGAGCTGCAATTCAATGCCGACTGATTCATCCCCAAGCAAAGTCTTGCTCATGGCAACATCGCCAGAGTAAGACAAAGTTTCACCTCCGGCTGGTATCACCGTAGTTAGGTAGGCCGGAAGCAGCAAATTGGATGATTTTTAGATATTTGCAGACTCTGCATGATACAAGGCCTCTTTTTGTGTCAACAAAGGCCCCTAACTTCGAAGCCATCGAGCACTGCATTGTTAATTTCTGGGGAAGTTCGAAGAGACGCGCACTGTTGACGATGCTCATGCTCTGTTTTCATGGACAAATATGATATCATGTTGATGTGCATTCTCTACTTTCACTGCATTATAAACCGAGAGGATGCGGTAGAGGCGATCAGTGTTCGTAACCCATGAAGCATTACCATGGGACTTTAAAACTAGTGTACGCTATTGTAGTGTTCGAGGAATAATATTAGTGGCATTTTGGCTTGAAATTGCCGGGTTGAGAGTGAGGACTCGAGAGTTTTTTGCTAGAAGATAGCAGCATAAATGTACATTTTGTTTTCCTTTTTTTCATTAGTGTTTGCTTGTATTTATTCGGTTCCTCATCGTGTATTGGTTTGCATAATATCCACTTGGTAGAGTGTTGCTTACGAATTCGTAAAGAAATAACATTCAGATGAACCAGTAAATTGCGACTCTTAGGTAGGTATTTAGACAAATCATGGCCAAGCCAACTTGGGACTAGGCATGCTCGGTTCCCACCTAGGAACCATGAACCAGCGCACCTGGTCCTAAAACTGTACCAATATCCCTAGGAACCGCCCAAAACCAACCGGTTGTATGGTCCAAGCGATTCTAGGTTTGGACGGTTCCTTTTGCTCACCCATACTCAAGACCTATCAATACAGTTTTGCAGCAAACGTGTCCAGTGGTTGGCCCACGTTCGTAAGAGGTATGTCAAACGAGGAAAGGTTGTTGATGATGACTTATTAACAAGGCAAACGGTGTGTCTAACTCAGTGAGGGTTGACCAATTGTGATTATACGGTTTGGCCATTTTGATGCAATGACCAGGAAAAGTTCAAGTTCTGAAGAGTTACAAGATAGCTTTGTATTATTCTATGACCAATTAAAGTGTATATAAAGAAGATTGATAACTTCAGATTTTGATTACATTCATATGCGTCTCTTACAATTAATCCTTCATGGCCTTGTAGGAATGAAAAATAGTGGAACCGGAGTGAAATTTTATTGGACGAATGTGAATTCTCTACTCCACATATTCCTCTTGTGGGTGTGTCCACGTACCGCAACCATTGATACAAGAATCATTTGTATACCTTGCCAGTTGATAATTGATTGATACACCAATAAAATTTCAAGGCAGAGGATCTCCATTTTCATTGGACATGTCAATAGTCTTTGTTTCGCATGCTTCAAAGTAGAAACTCACCCCTCTTATCAAATAAATAATGTTTTGACAAGATTCAACTCATTTCGACAAAAATCCTTCATTCTCATTTCCAATATACTCGAACTTCCCTTTTAATCCTCTTTAAATCTTGGCCAAATCTTTATCCATCTAGATTCAAGTAACAAACATACAAAGTCACTTATCCAGAGTCTATCGAACCAAACAAAACAAAATTCTCTCAACCATAAACAATGTTCCTTGAAAACCACTATAGCTTAACGTTTCAAGATAAAACAAACAGCATATGAGCATCCACAGTCTACCCAAGATCAGCACATTTGAAACTGATATACAGAATCACCTACACAGATCTTAAGCAAAGAAAAATATATATACATTTTACCTCGACATTGATCACCTCTAACCACCCCCAGATCAAAGCGATCAACATATCAACTCCAATTGTCAACATACATGATCACCACATCACCGAACCCACAGCGAATGAACAAGAAAGTTTGCAACGGTGAGAGGAACCAACTTTTGAACATATATTCGTAAAAATTATTAAGCACAACATCCAATCCATGTAAAACGTGTTTAGACTGTGCTCCAAATGTGAGAACAAGGTAGGAGGTTATAATCATAAAATCAACTTTGTAACGTATTCGGACGCTCAAAATGATTCATAACAAATACTAACTTCTATTGTTCAGATTATCATAAGCTGAAGCAAAGAGGTAGTCAAAAGCTAACGTTGATTAGCGAAGACTGAAATTGGATCGAACTCATGTGTGATGGTTTTCGATTCAGAAATAGTGAATTAGGGATCATAATAACGCCACATCATTTAACTTCAACGGATAGAAGATATATTCTTACCTTGATGAGACTGATTTTTTAACTTCAACTAATCGAGATCAATAAAATTCCGAGGATTCTCCCTTCGACTGAAATGAAACTCACAAATCTGCTTTGGACACCTTCACTCTCCTAAATATGCTTCCGCCCTCTCATGCGCCAGCTTGCCATTCTTCAAGGCTCTCGGATCAGCTGTCGTCACACGCCGTTGCTTGTCCATCACTCATGGGCACAGCCTTTTTTCGGTCACGACCAAGACGCATCTTCTCTTCCTCGCGTCACAGGCGGGCGGGCATGCCAGTGAAGAAAGGAAGACATAGGCTGGGCCCAGGATTTTCTCTCCTTTTGGGCTCAAATCGTGGGCTCAAAGAAATGATAAAAATTGGGCCGAAAGTAAAGAAGTTTAGTGGGGCCGAAAACTCATTGAAGGGGTGGGCCGGACACACCGGCCCATTCGACTCGGTTTTTTAATTACTTATTTATTTATCTATGTATATTTTTTTCATTTTCGTTCTCATCTTTTATTCTTTTTTTAATTTCTTTTTGCTTTTTGTATACATATTTTTATATTTTTGTAAAATAAACAAATACCTATAACATCGACAAAAATTTGGGTGTCAACAGGCCCTTAACTTCACTCCTATCTGTTTGTCAAGGCATAAGCAAGCATCTACATGCCCCATCCAAATGATTATCTCGTGATGGCATTTAATAGAGATTACTTTAAGTTATTGACACCTTAATTTTAATCACCCGTCAAAATAAATGATGAAAAGGAAAGGGGATTTTTAAATTGGCTTGGTCCAATGCACCTTCAGCCCATGTCCAAATTCACTATTTTTCTCTTTGGGACGTTGGTTCAAACGCTCAAGGGGGAGCATTCTCTTTGGGGTGAGAAAACGATCTTCATTGTAGAAGAGGATTCTTAGGCATTGAAAGTTTCTCTAAGCTTTAAAGTTGTGTCTGTCATGACCAAATGTATTAGCCAATACATAGGATATAGGAGAGTCTTATGATATAGGAGAGTCTTATGATATAGGAGAGTCTTATGATATAGGAGATCGACTGTCATGTATATACATTCGATATTTGGTTATCTTTGTGTGATAAGCCTCGACTGTTAATGCGTTGGTATGGTGATCCTTGATTTTGTTTTTGTGTATTTCTCGGGTGGTGATGAGGAAGACGATGGGAGAAAGAAAAGTATTATTAGTTAGCAAATGGAAAATGAAGAAAATAGTTAGGTTTAATGAACTTCAGGCTTGAATGGGTTTAATGAGCTCGGGCTTAGCTTCGTTTAATAAATTTGGGTTTGCTTTGTCTAGGTGAAAATGGGCTGAGTTTGATCTACATGAGTTTGGGCTTAACTCGATTTTGACAGATTGGGCTTCCTTTACATTTGATTTTGAAAAGGCTGAGATAAGAACTGTGCTTGTCTTGGGCGAAGCCCGTAAGACCGGAGTTGGCCCATGTTTGGATCCGGCCCAAGTCAGTTAATAAACATCGAATTCTTGTAGAAGTAGCACATTGTTCCAAAATTCGAACTTTCATTTTATCATTAAATCATTTATGAGGTCATTCAAATGAGACCTCGAAATGTCACGAATATAAATATATTGAAATAGTCACATTCACATATACATTACAATGCTGATTTTTTTTTTTTAAATCATTTTTGATATACCATATGTATGTTTTTAGATATTAATAAATAATCCTAGAGCCTCGGTGGCACAATCAATACATATAATGATTGTTTTTGTCAAGAAGCAATCAGGTATATTAGTAATCACGTTATTGTCCCATTATCTAATGATGATTTGCTCTTAAGATGAGATAGCTTTTGGGGAATGTACTTTTAATATGGGGGATAAGCACCACTAAAATAGACTAACTAAAGATGGAGTTAATTAACATTATGATTTCTATGACCTTTAATTAATTAAAAACTACAATTTTTGTGATCATTAATATGGGGGTGGAATTAGTGTGGGCCATAACAAGCGATAATTATATGATTTCATCATCCAAAGGGTGGTGGGAATTCACGAAGCATTACTCATTGGTCACATCATAATTTTCATAATACGAAGGGAACTCTACTTTTCATGTAATAATATCCAATAAGAGTGCTTCAGAGATAAATTATTCACCAATCAGCGGCAAACTATCAAACCTTGGGAGCTAATTTCTCTTAGCAAATGCAGAAGATGTTGTGGAAGCAGAAGATCTAAAGTAAAATGAAAATCAATTTCTTGAGCTTTGGATCGATTCAATTTCAAGAACAAGAGGCATTAGTATGCTTCAATTGAAAGCTCATGTGATTGCATTTGCAGCTCCTTGAAGCCCACCGTCTTTTGTCCTCGTCATAATTCCTTCATCATCATGGCTCGTCCTCATTGTCATTTCCGTCCTTGCAAGAGAGAAGACGGAGCTGCTGCCGAGCAGGAGACTCCTCCTCGCAGTAGCCCTCCATCCTTCATTCTCTCCAACACGCTAAATTCGCTAACTCGGTAGCTTTAATCAAATTAAGAGGCTCATGTAAGTCATCAATCTTAATTAACCAGCAAATCGAAAGCAATATTTTAGGAAGCGACTCTCCTCCATCAATAGCTATTTTCAGTTGAGTCACTGTGCGATTGCGACTCCTTATAAGCTGATGGATCAATGCCTCTTCTGTCCCAGAAATTTCAAGCAAATTCCTCCTTCCTGAAACTAATATCCGCTCATTTCATTGGCAAAACAAGAAATCGCTACGTCCAAGAGAAATCGTCCATGCACGGCGTGTAACTAAGGGATACAGAGACTTACCCGCCTCATGTATCCTTCGATCATCGTTTTCCCAGTGATGTTATTCCTCTGGGGCATATCGTCAAAGAGTCACCGCGCATTATCCATTTGACCACACATGGCATAAAGCCGAAGGATGAAGAAGGTTTACGAACGTGACACGCGAAGCAGAGCAGGACAGACCATGGCAACTAGCTGAATGTCTAACTCTCGACAATGAGTGGTAGTGATAGAGGTGAAATGTAGAGCTGGAACAGCGAATACCGAACTGAAGACGTGTCAGATCTCTCTCTCTCTCTCTCTCTCTCTCTCTCTCTCTCTCTGGCATTTCGTTAAACGTGTGATTACCACAATGAGGACGTAAGAACAGAGCAACCGCGGGATAGAGGTAAGACCTTTATGATCGGAGAAGAGATTCAAACTTCTCAATCAGAACAAATGGCGAGGAGGATGCATCAATGGAGAAAACCCAGCAACGGAGCGTTGGCGCGATGACGAGATCGTCGCAACGCCTAGGCACCAAGTCACGCACAAGATTTTGCTACCGCCATCGCTTCGGAACATCTGGCAAGCTTCTCAGGCTCCTCCTTATCCTGAAACTATTTGCTTTGCCGATTGCTTGAGTCCACTGAACTGCCAATAAAAGAAGATCAATGAAGGACTCCGAGGATTTTGCGATGATGACGCTCGACAACTATGGAAATCCAGCGACGGAATCGCTCGACAGAGATACTCAGATGCGACCCGAAACGGATCCAAGTTGCAACTGCGGGGCTGAAGGCGCGGTGCAGAGAGCTCCGCCACGGGAGAAACCCGGAGATCACCGTCCGAAGGTCGGACGACGCGACGGCGAGGAGGTGGAGATCCCCTCCGGCGAAACTCCAGTCATCGAAAACGGGCTAAGTACTAGGCTTATGTCTGGGCTGCGTTTGATGGGCCTAAAAGAGGAATTGAGTCTGCTAACTGTCTAGAGGGCTGAAGACACGAACTTGGGCTGATGTAATGGATCAGAATTGATCTCTTTCTCTTCTTCTTCCTTCTTTTTTGGTCAATTTATTTAATATCTATTTTTCTTGAACTTTCCTGCTTTCTATTTTAATCCTTCATTTTTTTTTATTCTTTTAAACCAATGCTTCATTTGTTGATTAAAATTCAGGTTCCAACGACCCTTCTTATTTTCAAGAGTTTCTTTGAATGTATTCCCACACTGTTAGAAGTTAGAAATTAACTATTTGATCAATAATGTATTTTGAGGATGCTTTCGTGTTGCCTTAAAATATAGAGGAAAAATTTCCTAGGCTCCACACCATGCCACCAAGTCATTGAATTGGTGTTTCTTTACAACTCAGTATCTATATGATAGACTTTGGTTTGAAATAGTCTCTATAAACATAATCATTTTTCTAACTTAATGAAGTAAACTAGCCTCCACTCCTAACTTGATGCCTCCTTTAATATAAAAATCATCCATCCATGTTAACAAGAAAGCAACAGAATGACTATATAACTAAGCATGTTGGCCGACTCTTTTATTTTCTAATACTTGATTGTCTAAAAGTCACCGTTCTTATCTTGATTGAGGTGGCCGACGGTGGTGGTCTTCTTTTATTTTTACATTGGATAATTTGGACTTGTAGTAGTGTGCTACCAAGTTTTCCCCATTCCAAAGAATTGACCGGTACTTAATTAAGTCCTTAACTAAGGTTAGGTTACCGAGCACCATGGTCCACACCCATGGAAATCACTGGTATTTTTATTTGATTATTTTTCAGTCTATAGCATTTTGATTTTTCTCACTATATCCCTTCATACATAAAGTGAGTGTCTTTTTCTAATATTAATTAAATCAATAAAAATTGAAAATATAAATAAAATTATTAGAACTTAATCGATTTATGGAGCTTATAAGTTGTGCCATAGGTCCTAGCATTCGTGCTCCTTGATGATCCAAAACAAAAATGTGGACTAAAAGATGCCATTTCCCTCCAAAGGAGGAGGGGAGGGGTTACAAACGTGAACTTTATTTTTTAGTTAAATTTTGGATATTGATCAAGCCCATATTTCTAACACACTAATCAAAGGCTTGATAAGGATGGAAAAATATTAATGGGACTTAAATAAACTCTCATATTCTAAGCAATCCATCAGATGGTATCTCAAATAGAGATGTAAATATTGAATCATTTCAAAGCATGAGAAGACAATGTGATCTTATCATTTGCCGTCAAATAATTTTGTCCGTCTCTTTTTTCTTTCCCTAACCTGTCACAATGAAAGAATCTAATATCCGCCTACATTTATATTGCTTATATTATGTTTGTGTATATCTACACCGCATTATCATTAAGATATGACAAATACGTGATTGGCTCTATTTAAGGATATTGCAATGGGCTTCCCATCCACATCAATCATATGCAAATCAATCATCAAAGGAAGCAAAACCATACCATTTAACTAGGGTTTATCTTTACTTAAGAAATTCTATTGAATGCGAGTACACTTTTTCTTTATGATAACATAATCATTTTTTTGTCATAGTAAAATAATCATGTTCACTTAACATCATATCTTGCAATTATTGAACATCAATAATGTGATACTTAATCATTTTCGTTTTATTAAAGAACGATAAATGATGGAAAATAGACTTATCTTTACAATAAAATATTATGCTTACTGAACCCTAGGATTGACACAGTTGGTTGGGGAATTAAGGAATTCCAGCTTAAGAATTGGAGATTGCCGGTTAGAACTACACATATTGCATGCAAACTACTTTGGATTTGAGTCACCTACACAATCCAAGGCTTGAGCTTAACCGATTCATTGGGCTTGCAGGATATTTCATAGGCTTGTTAGTAGACAGGTTTCCAAGCCTATGCCCCTAGATTATACACACACAAAAAAAAAAAATGCTTACTTTAGGAGAATCCTAATTTTATATCATAATTAATTTTAGTATGCATTTATTCCTCATAATCTAGATAGTTATTAAACAACAAACCCTTATCAACTTAATTACAAAGAGAATGTCACCCTTGACTTTAATTAGTATAACATCTTTTTCGTTAGAAAATAGTCATAACCTTTGCAAATAGTCATAATAAATATACAGACTTAGAATTGATTTGACATTCTAGTGGAACAATTATGGTTGGTAAATAAACAACTTCAAATTTTCCATTTTCCCCTCAAAGGGATGATTTGAGGCACTATCTATTAACAAATATGTGAAAATTGAAAGATAATACATGAAAAGTCAAAACATATTTTCATCTAATTGTCCATATTAATTAGATATGATGGTCTAAGTTAGCCCAAGTCCAATATGTCAATAAGTAGAAAAATATTCATAAAATTGGATCAATAACATCCGACCAAAAAAATATATAAATCAATAACATGGCCAGTGAATCAATGTTTGTCCATTGGCGGTGCAGAAAAGGAGGGAAACTTATTATGATTACATGAAAAAAAATCAAATTATGACTTGTTAAGACATTAAGTTACATGAAAACCAAAATTCAAAAAAATTGAAGGACAAAACATGACTGCTCTTCATATCAAAAAAAAAAAAATTAGCTAGATTTCCCGCCTAAATCATTATTTTTCCAAACGACACACTATTACTAAACCAATTTCTAGCATGTTTCAAAATAACAAAGAAAAGAAAGTTCTTGTCAGTGAAGGAGCACAACCAAATAAGGGGGGCATAATTGTAAACCTAAAACTAATCAGCCTAAAGTGACACTTTGAGAACTCATTTCAAACAGCATAAATAAAGTCCTAACCAGCACCACTCAAAATGGTGACTTTGAAAACAATGTCATGGCTATCAATTAGATAGAACACGCAGACATTTGTGTGCGTGGATGAGTTTCTCTCATGAATGCATGCCAACCAGGGACAGAGACATAGCCTCTCTAACTCATCTATAGCTCCTAATGAGTTCATTGGCCATTATTTGTAACGAGCTCCACTGGTTATAATCTATTGAAATACCTAAGAGTCGCTCTTTGCTTTTCCAGAACATGTTGCTTGATGAATTCACTCAGAATTGTTTGCACATGTTCATGTTGGAACAACCAAGATATGAAATTGCTTAAGTGAAATGATAAATCCAAGGAAAAATTGGAGGGCAAGGAGCAAGATGGTATTGATTTGAGGTCGTGGAAATCCAAGGATAAATCTATCCATTTGAAAGTGTTCAAGGATGAAATAAAGTGAAAGATGCCGTGGAAGCAGAAAATCTGGAGTAAAAAGAAAATCAACTTCGTGAGCTCGAGATCAATTCAATTTCAAGAGAAAGAGGCAAGCAGTGCATGCTTCACTTGAAAACTCATGTGAATGCATTTGCAGCTCCTCAAAGCCTGTTGTTTTTTTTTTTCTTTTTCGGTCCTTTCCATAAAACCTTCAACATCATGGCTCCTCCTCATCCTCGTCCTTGCCGGAGAGAAGATGGAGTTGTTGTCAAGCAGGAGACTCCTCCAAGTAGTAGCCCTCCCTTCTTCATACTCTTCGATATGCTAGTTCGCTAGTTCAGTAACTTTAATCAAATTAAGAGGCTCATGAAAGTCATCGATCTTAATTAACCAGCAATCAAAAGCAAATTTTTTTAAGAAGTGACTGTCCATTAATAGCTATTTTTCAGTTAAGTCACTGTGCAATTGCCACTCCTTATAAGCTGATGGACCAGTGACTCTTCTGTCCAATTCCTGCTTCATGTGTTCGTCCCAGGAATTTCAAGCAAATGCATTCTTCCCAGAAACTAACATTTGCTCATTTCATTGGAAAAACAAGAAATTGCCGCGTTCCAAGAGAAATCATCCCTGCACGGCATGTAACTAACACATCCAGAGACTTACCACCTCTCCATCCTCATGTATCCTTCGATCATCGTTTTCCCAGTAACGTGCATTATCTATTTGACTGAACACGGCACAAAGCTGAAGGAAGAAGAAGGTTCGCAAGCGTGATGGTGCAGTTCAAGAGACTAATTACCTTCTCTTGAAAAGCACGCAGACCGACCGCAAAGCAGGACAGACCATGGCAAAATCTAGAGCTGGAACAACGAATGCCGAACTAAAAACGTGTCGGATCTCTCTCTCTCTCTCTCTCTCTCTCTCTCTCTCTCTCTCTCTCTCTCTCTCTCTGGGCGTTTCGTCGAGCAGAGATTCAAACTTCTCAATCAGAACAAATGGCGACGAGGATGCATCAACGGAGAAAACCCAGCAACGGAGTGTCGGCGAACTGACGAGATCGGCACAAATGAGGGTCGGAGGACGACACGAGATTTCTGCTACAGCCATCGCTTCGGAACCTCTCGCGAGCTTCTCAGGCTCCTAATCCCGAAACTATTTGCTTCGTCGATTGCTTGAATCCACTGAACTGCAAACAAAAGAAGATCAGTGAAGGATTCCGAGGATTTTGCGATGATGACGCTTGGCGACGATGGAAATCCAACGATGGAAAATCGCCGGACAGAGATATTCAGATGCGACGCGAAATAGATCGAAGTTACAACCACGGGGCTGAAGGCGCGATGCAGAGAGCTCCGCCATGGGAGAATCCCGGACGTCACCGTCCGAAGGTCGGAAGAAGGGACGGCGACGCGGCGGAGATCGCCTCCAGCGAAACTCCGGTCGGGGAAAACGGGCTCATGTTTGATGGGCTTAAGAGAGGAATTGAGTCTGCTAATCGTCTAGCGGGCTGAAGACACGAACTTGGGCTGATGTATTGGATCCAAATTGGTCTCTCTTCTTCTTGTTTTTCTTTTTGTCAATTTATTTAATATCTATTTTTCTTGTACCTTCCTATTTTCTATTTTAATTCTTCATTTTTATTCATTTAAACTGATGTTTAATTTGTCGACTAAAATTCAGGTGCCAACAACCCTTCTTATTTTTAGGAGTTTCTTCGAGTGTAATTCCACACAATTAGAAGTTAAAATTAACCATTCGATCATCAAAACTTTTTTGAAATATTTTCATGTTACTATAAAGTACTAAGGAGAAATTTCCTAAGACTCATGCACCGTGCCACCAAGTCATGGAATGAGTGCTTCTTTGCAACTTGGTATCTATATGATCGAGTTAGGTTTGAAATAGCCTCTGTAAATATAATCATATTTGAAAGAAAAGAAAAAAAAAAAAACATAATCATTTTTCTAACTTAATGAAGTACACCAACCTTCACTTCTAACTTGATGCCTCCTTCAATATAAAAATCATCCATCCACGTTAGCATGAAAGCAACTGAATGACAATATAACTAAGCAAGTTGACCGACTCTTTTTATTTTTTTTTCCTAATACTCGATTGTCTAAAAGTCGCCATTCTTATCTTGATTGAGGCAGCCGACAATGGTCTGTTTTTTTTTTTATTGGATAGTTTGGACTTGTAGCAATAACAAGTTGTAGCTTCTCAAGGAATTGACTGGTGTTTAGTTAAGGTCTTAACTAAGGTTAGACTACCAAGGTCCATTGTCCACACCCAAGAAATTCACTGGTATCTTTATTTGATTATTATTCGGTCTATAACATTTTGATTTTTCTCACTATATCTCTTCATACACAAAGTGCATGCTCTTTTCCTAATATTAATTAAACGAAAAATTGAATATATAAATAAAATCTCTGAAATTTAGTCGGCTTATGGAGCTTGTAGGCCGTGGCACAGGCTTCTAGGTAGTTAGGACTTTGCATTCGTCCTCCTTGATGGTCCAAAATAAATGTGGACCAAAAGAAGCCATGTTCTGCTCCATGGGGGTTACAAACATGAAAATCAGACATGCACTCTATTTTTTGTTAAATTGGCATATTGGTGGTCAAGTCCATATTTCTAGCACCCCAATCAAAGGAAAATACTAAATCATACTTTACGTAACCATCAGACAAGGTCTCAATTAGCGATGAGATGTAACATTCCAAAGCATGAGAAGATAATTTGACCTTATCACTTGCCATGTCAGATAATTTTGTCCTTCTCTTCTTCCTTTACCTAACCTATAAGACTATATAACAAATAAGATGAGTAATCTAATGTTTGCCTACATTATTATCGCTTATATCATGTTCCTGTGTTCGCATTGCACTATCATCAAAAGAATAACAAATACGTGGTTGGATTTATTTAAAGATATTGCAATGGGGTTCCCATCCACATCAATTATATGTTAAATCAATCATCAAAAGAAGCAAACCCATCCCATTTCTCTAGGGCTCATCTCGTCTTAAGAAATTCTATTGAATGCGACATGCACTTTGTTTCTAATTAAATAATCATGCTTACTTAACATCTTATTTTGCAATTATTGAACATCAACGATGTGAAATTTTTTTGTTAACATTGTCGTTTTCTTAAAGAATGATAAATGATGCAAAATATACTTATCTTTGCAATAAAAAATTTATGGTTACTTAATCCTGAATTGATGCAATTGGTTAGGGAGTTGGGGATTTCCAACTTAAAAATTGGAGGTTGCCAGCTAGAATCCTAGAAATCGCATTGCCTTTGATTAGAGCCTCCTATAGACCGAAAGCTTGAGCTTAATTGATTAATGAGGCTTGGAGGATATTTCATAGGCTTCTAAGTAGACAAGTATCCATGTCTATGCCCCTAGATTATTCAAAAAAAAAAGCTTACTTTAGGAGAACCCTAATTTTATATAGTAATTATTTTAATATGCACTTATTCCTCATAAACTAGGTAGTTATTAAGCAACAGATCCTTATCTACTTAATTACAAAAGAGAACGTCCCCATGACTTCAATTAGTGATAACATTTTTTCCATTGTAAATTAGTCATAACCTTTATAAATAGTCATAATAAATATACAGACTTAGGACTAATTTGACATTCTAGTCTAACAATTATGGTTGGTAAAAGAACCACTTCAAAATTTTCCTTCTGAAATGACTTTGTTTTTCCCCTTAAAGGGATGATTTGAGGAATATCAATCGACAAACCTGTGAAAATTTGATAGATAATACATGAAAAGTCAAGAGTTATTTTCATCTAATGGTCAATATTAATTAAATATGAGTGTCTAAGTTAACCCAAGTCCAATATGTCAATAAGTTGAAAAATGTCCAAAAATTGCTATTCAATAGAAATCGATAACATGACTAGTGAATCAATGTTTGTCCATTAGCAGTTAGAGAAAATGATGGAGACTTAATTAATGTTAAATTATGATTAGAATGAAAATTATGATTATCATGAAAATCAAAATTATGACTTGCTAAAACATTATGATTACCATGAAACCAAAATTCGGACAATTTGTCGAACAAAACATAACTTTTCTTCATATCCAAAGAGACAAATTTGCTAGAATTTCCGTCTAAATCATTACTTTACCAATTGAAATATTGAAGTCTTTTTAAACCATTTTTTAGTAAGTTACTAAATAACAAAGAAAAGAAAGTGTACTTGACAGTCATGTAGCACAACCAAATAAGGGAGGCATAATTGTAAACCCAAAACTCAAATCACGCTATAATCAGCCTAAAGTGACACTTCTAGTACTCATTTCAAACAATATAAATCAAGTCCTGACCACCACCTCTCAAAATGGAGACTTTGAACACAATATCCTCCTATCACTTAGCTCAAACATATAGAAATTTTGTACATGCAGATGAGATTCTCTCACAAATTCATGCCAACAATGAGGGACAAAGATAGAGCCACTCTAATGCATTCTCTAGCTTCGGATGAGCTTCACTGGCTATGATCTGTCGAAATACCTAAGAGTTGCTCTTTATTTTTACATTATGTTGCTAGATGAATCCCCCAGAATAGTTGGCACATGTACATGTTTGAACAACCAAGATATGAAATTGCTTAAATGGAATTATAAATCCTTGGATAAATTGGAGGGTAAAGAGCAAGATGGTCATGATTTGAAGTCATAGAAATCCAAGGATAAATCTATCCTTTTGAAAGTGCTCGAGGATGAAAGATATCGCTGGCTAACATCCTTTTCTAATATATGTTGTTAATGTGAATTATTTTATAAATACAATATGGATGGAAAAATAAATATTTACCAAGTGGACATCAACAGCTGATGTGATATTGTAGGTGCTAGCAATCATAATTGAAGTCTACGTATACTGGAGATGCAGCAGAAGAAGGTGGTCCACCAATATCATCCGATCAAGGCCCTCTCAAAATAAATAAATAAATGAACTTTTATTTAAGGCTTGCGGCAACTTATGTTTCGATCTGTGATGTCACGTGAGTGTTCCCTGATTGGATTGCTTGTCATAATCATTAAATATAAATGTGTCATGTCAGGAAAATGAAAAAAAATAAAAATTGAAGAATCTCTTCCTAGTGGCGATAAAACAAGAGATGGGCCAGTCGCTGGTTTTGTCGCGTTTTATTTTTGTCAATGTTGGATTGGAATAAAGACAACCTAGGAGTCCTAATTTAAATGGAAAACCGTTCTTCTTGGCACATTTGCCGAATGTTACCGCGAGTTTCGGTCGTGATTTTGGTTTCGGTGTTTTATTCAAATAGGCCATATCTAGGGATGGGTTGTTCTCTTCTGTAGGCTTGTCATCTTAATGGCACTATGGATGAGAATGACTCATTTAAATAGCACGGTTAGGTAATGGCATCTCATTATTGAATGAGTAATTCTTTGTCAATAAAAATATATAAGGATGCAAGATAAGACCAGGACTAACATGTCAATTAGAATATTTTCCAAAATTGCTGTTGAATATTTAAATCAATGACATGGCCACTATACGTTTTAGAATTATTTAATCTGCATACCATCTTGAAAATAAAACTTCAATCTTTTTTTTGTTCAAATAGCTTAATTATAGTATTATTTCTATGATATTCATGGACTTCTAAATAGACGGATGTCCATGTTTGTGCTGCTAGGTTAAAAAAAATGCTAACTTTATGTAGTAAAAATTTTTGTACACACTTCTTTGTCATAAACTAGGTAGTTATTATGCAAAAGATCCTTATCAACTTAATTATAAAGAGAACATCACTCATAACTTTCATTACTCCTAGACCTTTCTTTGTTGGAAATTATTCATAACGTTTTCAAATAGTCAGAATAAATGTAAGGATTTAGCAGTAATTGGATATACCAATCAAACAATTATGGCAGAGGTGGAGAAAAGGAGCGAGGAAGCTGTCGAGGCACCCGGTGTTCCAGTTGAGCAAGCCGGCGAAGAAGACGCGAAGTTTTGGGACTGTAAATAGCAGAGGAGGTGGCAGAGATAAGTTGGGCATGAGATGTAAGTGTAGGAACGTTTTCCATTGCCTTTTGTTTTGTGCACATAATAAGTCGGAATGCACTAATTAGAGGAGCTGTGTGTAACAGTGAGGGTCTTGTATGAGTTACCATACCATGTTTTACAGCCTCAAATCAATGTGAATTTGTCACTTGTGAAATGTGCACTTGTAACCAGACTCACGCGGCACAGTGGCATTTGGCATAAGATTGGCAACTTTCTTCAAAATGATGGTCATGACTCATGAAATAGGAATATACAAGAGTGATTACGAAAAGACTATACGAGAAAAAGTGTTAGAAGAGTTCTAAACCTATTGTATCGATATTAATTTAGTCATAAATTTTATTTTATTAATGCTAATTCAGTTCTTAACTTTTTTAACTTAGTACCAATTTAGTTCTTTTGGCTAATTTTGGGAGGATATTGTTACCATGGACATTAGTCGGCCTACATAGCATGATCGGCACCAACTTGAAATTTTTTTAATAATATTTTGATATTAATTAAATTATTCATTTATTTATTTTCTTTTTTCCTTTTTCTCCTTCTCTTTCAACCAATTGCTGAACCTTGACTATTAGATAGAGGTCCCTTGCTAGCCTCACCCACTTCTGGTGAGGCTTGCCCTCACCAAAGACCACGAGGGTGGCCTTGCACTGGGCTGGCAAAACTCGCTCTTGCTGGATCTGGTGAGGGTCAAGCCTCGCCTAGCCCCTGGCAAAGATTGCCAAAGGCCAACTAGCCTGGCGACTGGCCGAAGGAAGAAGGAAGGGAAAAAAAATTTAAAAAAAAAAGGAAAAAGGAAAAGGAAGAGAAGGAAAATAAATAAATCATTCGAAAAATATTAAATTATTATAAAAATTGTCCATGTGATACGTAAAGCAACCACATCCACATCAATAATATATTGCCAAAATTAGCTAGAATGATTGAATTTGCACTATGCAAAATTTTTTAGAAATAAATTGGCATCGATATGCAATAAACTTGGGACTTTGTTGACGTTTTTCTTGATTCCACACGATGTTCCATCATCACTTTGTCGATTTATAGTTCCATTTGCTTATACTTTTATTAAGTACCTTTTCTGCCTTTTGCTTCCCTAAAAAAAAAAATTAAATATGAAAAAAATTAGGTTTGTAATTTATGCAAAATCATATGGCTCTACTTTGCCAATAAATATATATTTTGAAATTTTTAGAAATCAATTCTTGATAACTGCAATTTCTGAAAAAATAAATGTTAAAGTAAAAGAATCCAATAACCCCAAGCATATGAAAAAAAGGGTAACAACATTCAGAATGAGAGACCACAAAATGGTGTAGTCATGGGTCATAATCGTTTTCCATATTAATTTTGTCACGGAAAGAGTACTAATTTATAAGAGAGTAAACTAGTTTAAAATGTTAATAAAGGATGGCAGATGATACATTCCTTAGAAGTTCTAATCTAACTATTATAATTGAAGTTACGTCAAAGCTAAAATCATAATTGACATTCTAATCTAGTAATTACCTTAATTATAATGTTACTTTTATGCTTTCAATGTGATTTCATGGACCAGCAAAAGGAACGGTCTTTCTTTAGCATAACCAATGTGCTAACAGCACAAGTTACGTCTAACCTAACAATCATAATTGACGCTCTAACCTAACAAACATTGATTAGGACCAGTACCTAATCAATGTTTGTCTATTAGCCATAATCAATGTTTCTTCATCAATAGTGGAGGAAAAGATGGAGACCTAGACATTGGTCCACATTGTTGTCTTGATCGGGCGCGCTCTACCACTGAGCTAATAGCCCGTCGTGCAGTTCTCGTACTGGGGCCCGCTATGACCGACGATGGTCTTTCTTTAATTTTCCTTTTGCCAAGTGAAAGACTTGAAGTAGTCTCCTACCAATTCAGTCGCCAAAGAAATTGACTAGCGTTTAGTTAAGCCCTTAACTAAGGTTAGGTTGCAAACAGGAAAATCAAACATGCACTTTATTTTTATTTAAACTTGCATATGGATCATGTCGACATTTTTAAACCACCAATCAAAGGCTTGATAACAATGGAAATAAATAGAATCCTATTTAAAATATATCTCATTTGTTAAGTAAGCCATCACGATGTCTCAATTAAAGAAGAAATCCAATGAGATGTGAAAATTGAATCATGCCAAAGCGTGAGAAGAACATGTAATATTATTGATTACTATGATAATTTTGTCCTTTGTCTCTTTGTACTTTCCTCTAACCTATAACAAATGACACGAGTAATCAAATATTTGCCTGCATTGATGTCCGTCATCTCATATTTGCGTGCATCCGCACCTTACCATCATTAGGTTTTAGCAAATATGGCATTGGCTCAATTTAAAAACATTGCAGTGGAGTTCCCACTTGCGTTAATTATATGCCAATCAATCACCAAAAGAAGCAAAACCATACCATTTAACTAGACTATCTTTTGCCCTAGTGGCCATCCTTCCCATATAGGAAGTGGGAGGTGGGGGTTCGGATCCTCACCTTTTTAAAGGGGTTGGGATGTGAGTGATTTAATTTCAGGTGTGAGTTTTGATTCTCACGTCCTGCAAGAAGATAAGACAAAAGTCTGAGATTGAGTATTAGAATAGGAATATAATAGAATTGACCCAAAAAAAAAAAAAAAAAAACTAGAGGCTATCTTCTCTTGAGAAAAGTGTAGAATGCATAACACACTTGTTCTGTAATATAAAACATTGAAACTCGCTTAACATATCTATCTTGTAATTATTGAATATCAATAACACGATAACTATAGGTTACTATTGTTATTTTCTTAAAGAATGATAAATGATGGAAAATATACTTATTTTTACAATAAAAAATTATGATTACTTATCCTGAGTAGCGGTTCTATTGGTTAGGATATTGAACAATTTCCAACTTTGGAACTAGAGTTGGCCGTTTGAATTCCACGATGCTCCATGTGTTTAGAGCCACCGACACAAGCTAATGGCATAAGATTGATTGGTTTATGGGGTTTGCAAGATATTTCATGAGCATCTAGGCAGATGGGCCTACATTTATGTGCTCCTATACTATAAATACATTTTCCCTAAGAGAATGCTAACTTTATATGGTAAATTTTTTTTCCTCATAAACTAGGTAGTTGTTATGCAAAAGGTCTATATCGATTTAATTAGAAAGAAAACATCCTTCCATGACTTTAATTAGTAAAAAAAATTTATGTTATAAATTAGTCATAAAAAAAGTATACAAATTTAGGAGTAATTTGACATTCTATTATAAAACTTATAGTTAGCAAAAAAAAAAAAAAAATAGACAACTTCAATTTTTCCTTATGAATTAAGTTCTTTTATTCACTTGAGGGATGATTTGAGGGGCTTCTTATCAACAAATTTGTGAATATTTGAAAGATGATACATAAAAGTCAAGATTTATTTTCAACTAAGGGTCAACATCAATTAGATATAGAGATAAGGACACTACAAATATCATAAATTACGTATGGTACTCATTTAAATACTATAACTTTTCTTTGCCAAATGCTTGAATGCCATAATTTCTAAAAAAAAAAATTTCTTGAATGCTATAAATTTCAATTGATCACTTAAATATCATTATTTTTTAAAAACGTTCACCTAAGTACTAGAAATTCAATGTGACATGGTACTTATGGTGAATTTTTTTTTAATTATGGGATTCAAGTGATCGATTATAAATTTATATAACATAAGTAATAAAAAAAGTAATGACATTGAATTGAGTGCTTATATAAATTATAACATTTAAGTAATAAAAAAATGTTATGGTACTCAAATGAGTGACATATGAAAATTATTATACTTGTAGTATTTTTTTCATTAGATATGAAGATTTGAGTTAGTCCAAATCCAATATGTCAATAAGTGGAACTTTATCAAAAATTGCTATGCCTATATAAATCAATAACACGGAGACATGATCAATGTTTGTCCTTTAGAGGTGGAGGAAAGGATGGAGACCTAGCCAATGTTTGTCCATTAGCGGGACGGGAAAGGACGGAGACCAAAGTATTGGTGATGGTGACTGGCCAATAAAATGCAGAATGCCATCCTTTTCTATCAATTGCTTACAAGTCATCATTCTTGTCTGGATAAAGGTCAACGACAACGGTCTCTTTATATAAATTTTTTTATTGGCTAGTGACGACTTACAGGAGTGTGCCAAGTTTTCAGCTTCTCAAGGAATAGATTGGTGTTTAGTTAAGACCTTAACTATGATTAGATTACTGAGCTCTATAGTCCATATCTATATTTTCTTTTTCTTTGAAGTTCAGATCTTTGTTAAGTTTCTAATAGTTGGATCGCTATTATTAAATCTTGGCCATTGATAACCATATATTCTAGCAAAAAGTTGTGATTAGACAAATGATAGCAGTTTTTTTTTACTTTTATTTTTGTCTAGTGACAACTTGAAGCAGAGTTCTACAAAGTTTCCAGCTTCCCAAGGAATTGACTAGTATTTAGTTAAGGCCTTACCTAACGTTATTATTATGACTGATGTGAAAATCATAAGAAATTAAAACTGAAAAAGCATAAGTAATAAAATTTGAAAACCCATTCTTCCGAGGAGGCTTCACTATCCTCCTTGGTCTATCTTTGGCAACGGAATATTCTTATTCTTCGAGTTCTTTAAACTCAATATTATCAATAGACTACTGAATTGGCTGTGAATGAATTATTTCAAGCCCATTTCCGAGCATATTAATATATGTCCATTTGAATCCACCTTCACACAAAAATTTAAGCCAAAATGGAGATTTGTTGAGTGTGTCTTAAATTCTTTATAGGCTTGGACCAATTTGAGGATTTTGGGGCAATATAAATATTGTTTTTCTTCAGATTCTTCAAACTCACTATTATTAGTAGATTCTACTGAAGTGGTTGGGAGGAAATTACTTCAAGCTCTATCTTCTCCACAACACTTTTTGAATTTTCATCACAAGGAACATATGATTCCTTCCTAGATTGAAGCATACCATACTCATTAGTTAGGTTACAAAAGACAAAATTGACAAGACACGTTATTTTCAGTTAAGTTTGCATATTGATTCTGTCTATGTTTTCAATCCTCAAAGGCTTGATAAGGATGAAAATAAATAAAATCCTACCATAGAATCTCATATTTAAGTAAGCCATCATATGGTGTCTCAATCAGCGAAGAAATCCAATGAGACATACGTATTGAATCATTCAAAAGCATGAGAAGATTTTGAATGCAACATAACCTTATCACTTGCCCGCATCAAATAATTTTCTCCCAATCCCTTTCTCCTTTGCCTAACCCATTACAAATGAAATAAGTAATCTAATACCCGCCTACATTTATATCACTTACATTATGTTTGTATGTATCTGCATCATTAAGATATAGTAAGTACGTGATTGGCTCTTTTTAAAAACATTGCAATGGGGTTCCATCCACATCAATCATATACAAATTATCATAAAAGGAAGCAAAATCATACTATTTACCTAGAGATATTGTTCAAAAGAAAAACTAGAGATTTTTTTTTCTAAAGAAATTCTAGAGAATGTGACAATACACTTTTTTCTTTATAATAAACACGATTATGCTTACTTAACATCTCTATCTTGCAATTATATAACATCAATAATATGATAATTTTATGTTAACGTTGTCATCTTCAAAGTGATATAGAATGCAAAAACACTTATTCTTTGAAATGACAAATTATGCTTACTTAACGCTAAGATTGATGCAGTAACTTGGGGAGTTGAGGATTTTCAGCGTGGGAACTAAAGGTTGCCTATTGAAAACTGTTTGTGTGTGTAAGTTGCTGTTAATTTGAGCCATCTGCGCAAACGAAGTGATTGAGCTTTACCGATTCGTGGGGCTTACAACATGTTTCATAGGCTTCTAGTTAGATGGTATTCACACGAAAACCATATATTATAAATATAATATACGCTTACTTTAGAAGAACCCTAATTTTATAAAGTAATTATTTTAATATGCACATAGTTATTATGCAAAAGGCCCTTATCAATTCAATTACAAAGGGAACTTCCTCCTTGACTTTAATTACTAATAACATTTCTTTATTAATAATTAGTCTTAACATTTTCAAATATTCATAATAAATATACGGATTAACGAATTGACGTTCCAAAATTTGTTATTCAATATACAAATAATAACACAGTCAGTGAATCAACATTTGTCCATTAGCGACGGAGAAAAAAATAGAGACTTAATTAATGCTTGTCAATTAGGTTGAAGTTATGACTAGATTGAAAATTATGATTATCAAGGAAATCAAAATTATGACTTGCCGAATCATTATGATTACCATGAAAACCAGAATTTTGATCGAACATATTATAAGTGGTCTTCATATCAGAAGACGTGAATTAACTAGAATTCCCGTACAAATCAACTTTACCGATTGACACTAAAGTTCTATTAAACCACTTTTCAGTATATTTCAAAATAACAACCAAAAGAAAATGCACTTGTCAGTGATGCGGCACAACCAAATAAGGGAGGCATTGTTGTAAACCCAAAAATACTCATTTCAAACAGTATAAATCAAGTCCTACTGGTACTGCTCAAAATGGAGACTTTGAACACAATACCATCCCTATTAATTAGCTGAAACACACAGGCTCTTCAAATGCGCTGATGAGTTTTTCTCACAAATGCATGCCAACCAGGGACAAAGACATAGCCCCTTTAACGCATCTATAGCTCCTCATGAGCTTCACTGCTATGAACTGTCGAAATACATAGGATTTGCTCTTTACTTTTCGTGAATATGTTGCATGATGAATCCACCCAAATAGTCTGCACGTTTACATCTTTGAACAGCCAAGATATGAAATTGTTTAAGTGGAATGAGAGGTTAAATTATAGGACAAAGACCAAGATGGTAATGATTTGAGGTCGAAGAACTAGAGATAAATCTATTATTTTGAAAGTGCTCCAGGATTAAAGAAATTGCTAGCTAACATTATGAAAGAAATTGCTAGCTAACATCCTTTCCTAATGCATGTTGTTAATGAGTATCGCTTTAGTAGTCTATTGAATTATATTATAAACAATATATGGTTGGAAAAAAAACTTCACCAAGGGGACATCCACAGTTAACGTGAGCACGACATTGGAGGCGCTAGCAATCATAATTGAATTCTAGGTACACTGGCGATGCCGCAGCCCCAGGTCAAGAAGGTGGTCCGGCAGTAGCATCCGATCAAGGCCCTTTTAAACAAAACAAAACAACAAGAAAAGAAAAAACTAAAAAAGAAAACGTTTGATGTAAAGCTTGCGGCAACATATTTTTCGATTCGTCAGATCGAGTATACCCCGATTGGATTACTTGTCATAATCTTTACATTAAATAGTTAAAGGTGTCGTGTCGAGGAATTTGAAAAAGAAAATGAAGAATCTCTTCATTGTGGTGAGAAAACAAGAGATTGGTTCTTTGCTGCTTTTGTCTCGTTTTGTATTTGTCCTTGTTGGATTAGAATGAGGACAACCTAGGAGTCTTAATTTCAATGGAAAGCTGTTCTTCTCGGCACATTTGCCGGATGTTACTCTGAGTTTTAATTGTGATTTCGGTTCTGTTGTTTTATTCACATAGGCTTTAACCAGGGATGTGTCGTCCTGTTCTGTAGGTTTGTCATCTTTTTATCACTGTGCATGAGATTGACTCATTTAAATAGCAATCTTAGGTAAGGGCATCTCATTATTGGAATGGGTAGTGCTTGATCAATACGAATATATAACATTCCAAGTTAGTCCAAGTCTAATAAATATGTCAGTAAATAGAATATCATTGAAAACTGTTTTTGAATATATAAATCAATGACGCGGTCATGTTATGTTTTAGAACTATTCAATCTGGATTCAATTTTTTTTTTCAATTAGGTTAATTATAATCTATATATATATATATATAATTTTAATATGATTTTATTGCTCGCTTGAGTCCCATAAATTACACGCAGACTTTTTTGATATAGAGCCACCTATACAAGCCAAAAGCTTGAGATTAACTGGTTCTTGGGACTTACAAGACATTTCATGGGCTTCTAGATAGATGGATGTCCATGCTCATGTCCTTAGTTTATAGGGAAAAAAAAAAGAAGGTAACTTTATATGGAAATTTTTTATGTGCACTCATTACCATAAACTACGTAGTTATGCAAAAGATCCCTATCAACTTAATTAAAAAGAGAACATGCTCATTACTTTAATTAGTGATGACATTTTCGTTGTAAGAAATTAGTCATAACATTTTCAAATAGCCATAATATATATACATATTAAGAAGTAACTTGAAATTCTAATTTACCAGTTATGGCTATGTTTGAGATCCTTATCGACTTAAATCATTTATTAAACTATATTGTGCTATGTTGGATTAAGATATGATTTTTTGAGAAACTTGCACGTAGTTATATGAATGGCTCAGCAACTTGCAATATTAATTATTGAGCCAGCGATTCACAAGTTTTAGCCAATGAAATTGTCGGGAGTAGCACGTTCCGGCCCAAATGGGAAACGCCCTTGTAATTTGTGAAATACAAGGGCGTTTCATCCAGATTTCTTTATTGTCCGAATCTCTTCTTCGTCATTTTTTTTCGATCTATATTGATCTTGATAGCGTTCTTTAAAATGATTTTCAATAACTAGGAATATAAGAGAGTGTTCCTGAAAAGATTCCACACGACGTTCCATCGTCACTTTTGTCAACTTCTATAACTTATTATTATTATTATTGTTATTGTTGTTGTTGTTGTTGTTGTTGTTGTTGTTGACACCTAATTTTGGAAAAATAAAATTGCATTTTGAAAAGAAAAAATAAAAAAGGGGAAAATTGATTCGATTGGTTATCAATGGAATGTGGAAATTCTGATTAACCATCCTTGCTCAGTAAATATGGAAGCAAATTCTCAATCAAAGAAATCAGATAAATAAAAAAGTAAGGAGTTTGATAAAAGGGAAGGAATCGAAATATCCAAGGAAAAATCAAATTGATTGCAAGATTTTGCTCCAATTTACATGAATTAAGGCAACGGAAAAAGGGAGCTCGAAAATTGCCATAAAAGAGGGTGGTCAGGATCACTATAAAAGGAGACCAAAAATTTTCGAGCAAGTAGGGGGGGAATTCGAAATTTTGGAGAGTAAAATACGTGTGGAATTTTTGGGGGCTTTTTCCTTCGATTGATTGGAGTTGAAGATTCAAGAGAAAAAGAAAGAATTCGTTTGTCCGTGAAAGAAAAAGTCAAAAGAGTGCTGCAAAGAGTGGACGTGATAGAGAAGAGGGAAAAAGAAAAAAAATTGACAAGACCCTTACTGTTCATCTTCTCCAAGGGGTTCTTTTTGCTGCACTGTCGGTCCCTGCATCTTCGGTCTCTGGGCTACGCCGCCGGCCTCCGAGCAGTAGCGACGCACCTGCCTTCGGCCTCTGCTCGACCCGAAGCCCGCTCGCTGCTGCGCCACCATGAGCACCGTCGCCGCGCCTTGCCGCCAACGCCGCACCAGCATTCCCTCGCGCCGGCTACCGCACCTCCGCGTCGCACCACCGCGCCTCTGCCATCACCACCGAAGCCCACCGCGACCTGCAGCCCAGCACCGTCGCCGGCGTGTCCGCCCGTTGCTCGAGATCCCACAGCCGAGCTCCGCACTGCAGCCGACGCTGCTGCCCAGCGACCCACGAACCCCGCACCGCAGCCGACGCCGCCGCCCAGCGACCCGCGACCCAGCTCCGTGACTCGCGACCCAGCTCCGTGACTCGCGACCCAGCCCCGACTCCGCCGCTCCCTGAGTTGGAGCCCGCCGCCGTTCACTCGCAGCCGCTCCCCCGCGGGAGTTCCGACGACCGATCAAACGACCGCCCGGCGCCATTCCCCGTCGATTCCCTTAGGTAGTTTTTATTTTTTTATTTATTTTTAACTTTTTACTTTACTTTTCACTTTATTTATAGTTTAGTTTCTTTTACTCTTTTTATTTGTTATGTTATCTTTTTGTGTATTTCATTTGATAACATTTTTAGTTTAGCTATTTGATTTGTAATATTGGACATTAATATCTATAATTTTCGTAGGCATTATCCGCAGGAATTTTATCCGAATTATTATGATTATTAATTTGATCCGAGAGACATTTGATTATTTTTTTAATTATTTTAATTGTTGGGCTTTTTAGTGAAATTTCAATTGTTAAATCATAATTATTGTTTAATTTGGTCCGTAAGACTTAGGATCGGATTTGTAATTATTTTGATCTCTTTGTCATGATAATTAGGGTTAGAATAATAGTTAATTTGACCTGTGAGACAAAAAGTTATTTTTCGATTATTTTAATCCTTTATTTTTGATAGCTTAGATTTAATATTTATCTAATAATTACTTATCTTAAAAAAACTAAATAAAATCAGAAAATAAAAAAATCAAAATTCTGCATGAGCATATAGGTTTAGTAAATCAAACATATAGATTTAGTAAATTAGAATTTTCTTAAGATTACATTTTTGGGGTGGCATTTTTAGAAATAAGTTAGAGTCGGACCTAAATTAATTTTTTAGATAATGTTCGCACATTTTAATTATCTCATTTTTCAAAAAAATAATTTTCTTGGATAGGATTTAAGCCAAATTAATATCTAGAATAAATTAGAAAATTATCCTTTTTAGATAGTTTAATTAGGTTTTTTTATTAATTATGAATTTCAATAAAAAAAATACAAAAATACTAGGTGCATGTTAACTAGTTCGCATAATAGGATCACTTAATCAGAATTTGTTCATTAGTGAAGTTAGGTCATGAGGTGCATAATAACTAGTTTGCATAATAGACCCATTTAATTAGAATTTGCACATTAATAAGATTAAGTCATTTAGTGTTAAAATGCATTTTATAGAAGAATTCTAATTTTTAAGAAAATCCAAAAAAAAAAAAAATGGTTGCTTGCTTTGTGTGATGCAATTTATTTATTTGAATGTTTTAATAATGGATGAACACCCGTATGGTCATCATATTTGCATGATAGTAATTTATGTTAAAATAAATCAGCAGCCTACAAAAACAATTTTGAAAAATTAAAAAGAAATGGTACCAAAAGGGCATTAGAGAAGTCTAATGTAATTTAGTCCCCGTACCCAGTCTCTGGTTAGGTGTCTAATCGACCTACCATAAACCGATTAGTGGCGACTCTTAATTAATAACCCTTTGCATGTTTAAAAATTTAAACTTAAGTCGCGATTTGGTATGGGCTTGGGAGAGCCCGAGCTAAATTTAAAAACTTAGTAGTCCATTAACCTAGTTTTAAGTGGTGCACCCGAAAATTAGGCCGCGACAATTATTATTATTATTATTATTATTATTATTATTATTATTATTATTATTATATCTAAGTCGACTTCTATAGTTAACTTATTCTATTTGTTTTCACTTTTTAAGTACCTTTTCCATGCGTTTTGCTTTCCCTAAAAGAAATGAAAATGAATATAATTAGGTTTTATAAATTATGAAAAAAAAATGTAACTCTACTTGTCATAATTATATAGTTATGTAAGCTTTAAATATCAATTTGTGATAACTGCACTGTTTGGAATGTTAGAAGTAAACGGCTCCAAACAGACTCAAGCATTTGTGATAACTAGAATTAGAATGAGGGACCATGAAGCAATGTCAGTTTTAGCTCACAATCGTTTGCCATATTAATTTTACCATGTACAGAGTAGCAGTATCCAAGAAATCAATCTAGTTTAAAATATTAATAAAGAACAGAAAAAGTTTAATTTCCTTAGTAGTTTTCGATCTAACAATTCTAGTTGAAGTTATGTCTAATGTAACGATTACAATTGACATTCTAATCTAACAATTAGCTTAATTATAATGTTACTTCTATAATTTAAATATGATTTTATTGACCAGCACAAGGAGCGGGTCAAGGACTAGTACCTTATCAATGTTTATCCATTAACGGTGGAGGAAAGGATGGATTAGGACTAGTACATTAGCGGTGGGTAAGAATGAAAAAATGGATACCATCTCCTCTTTCTTCCTCATAGTCTGGGTCTTTGCTAAGGCTCGAAATTGTTCGATCACTGGTATTAAAATCTCAGCTGCTGATAATTAAGTTTTCAAGCAAAAAGTTGTTGTGTTTCTATCACAGAATCTGAAAATTATCGACCCGCCATGGGCCGATATCTGGCTTAGCGGAAAAAGAAAAATTAATGCTCAAGTGTAAAGAACAATCGCATATTTCTTTCTATGTCCCTGGTTAAAATATAACAGACATTGTTGGCGCTCCCTTTTTCCAATAAATCTGGATTAGTGAAGGCTTGGCGTTTGGAGAAAAGTGATGACTGGTCCCGCTATTGATGTGCACTGCAAGGGAAGACGGTTCACCGCTAATACAACTGGGATCTGGCACCAAGGGCCACTTTGTACTCACGTATCAGTGAGTCCATCTTCACCTGCCATTGCCAAACTTTTGACCCAGCGAAGAGACGATTCAGAAAAAAGCAGCAATTCCTTCATATAAAGAGAGGGAGAGGTGGAGAGAGCGAGATCGAGTCAATAACAATGAAATCTTTTTATTTTGCGAAAAGGGCGGCTGTCCAGAAAATCACTCCATGCAAGTTCCGGAGAAGAGGCCTCGTTTGCACTGTACGGGGACAGGTGATGACGCTGCGTGGAGCTTGAAAGAGTAAATAGATGTTGCTTACTTGGACCATAAAGTACTACAGAGACAGATCCTGGGAGACGTGGTTAAAGTCGGAATTTCTGACGTTGAAGGGCATAACTATTGGACTCGCCCCAGCTGATATACACTTCACTAAACTTTTTTGAATTTCAGTTGTATTCTTCTCTTGAATTTTAATTGCCGAGAATTGGAATTTAAACCCAACCTACCTTCATTTGTTTGACCATTAAAACTGCCCCGAAATATGTTTTTATTCTAAATTATATTTTGTTTTGGACGTTCTTTTGGTTAATCACTATTTGGTTGGATTGATTGATTTTTGTTGATACTGCATTGATAAAAAGGAAATATCACTAAACCTTACCAAAAAAAGAAGAAGGAAATATCACTAAAAATAACATCTTTTTGCTATAAATGAATGTTTTTACAACCTTTGAATATTTTACCATATATGAAAGTCATTTATCCATATAATAGATACACGCGCCCGGTAAAAGTAGCTTTTATTAAGAGTAATCCGCAATATTATCATTATATAAAAAATTGGTAGGTGCGGATTGCTTTTCAACAGCAAACATCTGATTTTATGGCTAAATCAGTTAACGATGGAAGCCTCTCTTTAAATATAAAAAAGTTATTGAGGAAACGGACCAACCACAAAGAGGTCTTTGGTTTTTTTCTGGATGCGATTAAATTTTATGGGTGATACTTTGTTGCGCTTGTTCCAACTTTGTCCCTATGTAATATTTTCCTTGAGAGACCACAAAGAGTAAAATGCTGAATTCAACCTCTTTTGTTTTCCATTTTCACCTACAGTATCTCTCTGTGTGAGAAGGGAGTCTCAATTTGATTATGTTTATCATTGTGTTTGTTGGGTGTAAATTTTCTTTTTGAGAATTTAAACATTTTGACACAAAATTATGTACTAACTTCACACAGAAAATCAATGTGAAGATCTAGATCGATATAACTATATAAATAACAGTCTCTGTGGGAGAGGACTCTGAATTTGTTTATGTTATCATTGTTTTTGCTGGGTGTAATTTTTATTTTCGAGAAATGTATATTTTTACACAAAGAATATTTATGCACTAACTTCTCCTACAAAAATCAATGTGAGAATCTATATTTAAAATTATATAATAATAGTTTCCTCCCTAAGGGCTGCATCTAAGATTGACACCTAGCATTCTAGATAACAGAATTTAGGACTTCTCCTTATTCCAAGAATTAAATTTGCTACAATCTCCAATGAAAAAAGTGGCCACCTAGGCTCCACTTAAGCTAGCGTTATGCATTTCTGACTAGATAGATTATTCATATATGATAATATCCTTATGTGCATTAATTTCTTATTAACTTAGATAAAGGTTCTACTCAACCTAATTACAAAGAATATTTACCTCATGACTTTAATTGTTTTTACTTAGAAACAGCCATAATGCATCTACGGAATTGGGGGTAACTTGACCTTTCCAACCTACCAATTATGATGGGCATGTTTGTCATGTGAGACCAATAAACGCATAGAATTTTAGCCATCTGACATTCAACTATCTCCGAGGTTAATAATATGAATATCTATCATATAATACTATTACTTCAACATTATACTTATTTAGCATATCTATCGTACAATTATTGAATGCCCCTAGTACGATAATTTTATGTTGACATTATCATTTTCTTAAGAAATGATACAAAATGCAAAATACACTCACTCGTTACAATAAAACATTATGCTTGCTTAACCCAAGATTGGTGTATTTGGTTGAGGCATTGCCAGATATTCAGCTTGAAAGTGGGGAATCGCTCGTTTCTCCACAAGTTGCATGCAAGCTGTCTTGGATTAGAGTCACCTACATAGGCCAAGGGCCAAGGCTTGAGCTGAACCGGCTTTATAGGATATTTCATGGGCTTAACCTCAACATTGGTGCTTTTAGATTATTATAAAAAAAAAAAAAAAAAAAGAAGCTTAGTCTATATGGTAATTTTTTTTTATTATCTTCCCCTATTGCTCATAAAAATAGGTAGTTATCATGCAAAAGATCTTTTTTATCAGCAAAATTACAAAAAGAACATCCCTCGTGACTTTAAGTAGTCATAACACATTTCTTTCATAAACTAGTCGTAACTTTTTCAAATAGTCATAAAAAAAATATATTGACTGAGGAGTAATTTGACAAAATCTAATCTAACATTTACGGTTGGCAAAAAAAAAATTAAACAATTTCGATTTTTCCTTGTGAACTGAGTTTTTTGTTTTCTCTTGAAGGATTGATTTGAGGGGCTTTCTGTGTTAAGAAACCTGTGAAAATTACAAAGATAATACATGAAAACTCGAGACATGTGAACATTAGTTAGATACTTGTCCATTACCAGTGAAGGAAAGGATGGAGACTTGAACATTGTGATGGTGACACTTCAAGTCAGGGAACGATGAAATGGGTCATCCATTTCCATTACTCCAATAATTGTAAGTCCACATCGGTGGCTTCATAGAGGCGAACAACAGCGAACTGACTTTTATAGTAAATCGTTGGATCTCCAGTACTGAATCTTAGCCATTGATTCCTCATCCTTTTCTGTACTCAAATATCTTCACCGCCTCTGTCTCTCATCGTTCTTGCTGTGTCTTGCTCTGTCTTCTCCTCCTCACAACCATTCTTCTTCCTCGTCCTCTTCTTCTTCACTGTCTGCTGCCCTTTTTTTATCACTCTCTCTCTCTCTCTCTCTCTCTCTCTCTCTCCCCTCTCTGTTTCTCACTCTATCTTTCTCGGAAAAAAACTAAAGGAAAATGTCGATCGATTCTGCTATTCCTGTTGCATGGGATGTCTTGAAGTGCGTACTTACTCCCATCAAGCGTCAATTCGGATTCGTGATGTCCTCCAAGAGTTACGTCCTGGATCTTAACAAGGAAGTTCAGAATCTGGAGAGCGAGTCTGAGAGGGTCCACGTTGCGGCGGAAGTGGCTAAAAACAATCTTCGGATTTTCTACGGTGAGTTCACGGAGTGGAAGGCAAGTGCTGAGAAGGCCTTGAAGGAGGCGCGAGACCTGTTGACCTACTTTGAAAAAGAGAGCAAGACTTGGTGCTACGGGACTTTTCCCGACCCCAAATGCCGCTATCAATTCAGCAGGAAGGCCGAGGGCAAGATCGAGGTCATTAAGCAACTCACTCAAAAATGCATCGGATTCAAGGGATTGAACGACATCTCCTTT
Source organism: Eucalyptus polyanthemos subsp. polyanthemos (assembly GCA_017140185.1). Taxonomy (NCBI): domain Eukaryota; kingdom Viridiplantae; phylum Streptophyta; class Magnoliopsida; order Myrtales; family Myrtaceae; genus Eucalyptus; species Eucalyptus polyanthemos. The sequence continues at coordinate 15,398,141 of CM029463.1, read as the reverse complement.
AGTGATCCAGCTCCGGGAAATGTAGCTGCTCCGAATCTGGCTAGGAAAGAAGGCAAAGATGTCGTCCAGCAGGCCACCGTGAAAGCTTCCACTTCTTTTGCATCGACTTCAATTAAGCTTACGGATGATAGCGTCTTCGAATCCAGAGCTTCGATCATACGGGATATCATGGCCGCTCTTGCCGATAACAGCAAGAGCGTGGTTGGGGTTCACGGGATGGGTGGCGTTGGCAAGTCCACCCTTTTGGCAGATGTTGAAAGGAGAATAAGGGAAGACAAGTCATTTGATCTGGTCGCTAAGGCTGAGGTGTCGGAAAATCCAGATATCAAGAGGATTCAAGGAGAGATTGCGCATGCGTTAGGCCTGGACATAAAGAACGAAGAGTATGTCAACGTGCGAGCGGATCTTCTGCGCAGCAGGTTGGAAAATGAGGAGAAGACGAAACATGAAAATGATGAGGAGAGGAAGAAAAAGAAGGTCCTCATAATACTGGACAATCTGTGGGAGGCGCTCAACTTGAAATCAGTCGGCATTCCTTGCGGACATGATAACAAAGTCAGAGGATGCAAATTATTGTTGACATCGAGAAATCGAGATGTCTTGCAAACGGAAATGGGTTGCGACGACCCCTTTCACCTTGGTGGATTGCAGGAGGAAGAGGCAAGAAGATTGTTTGAGAGGTATGTGGGAGACAAAGTTCACGATTTCGAGTTCAAACCCTTGGTCGATGAAGCACTTCACAAATGTGCAGGTTTGCCTTTCCTAATTGTCCAAATGGCAAAACTTCTTAAACACGCTAATTTATCCGGATGGAAGAATGTTTTGAAACAACTAAAGTTGTCCAAAAACGAGGGAATTGGCGAGAAAATAAATAAGATGTTGCAATTGAGTTATGACCATTTAAAAGGTGAGGATGTGAAATCATTGTTACGACTCTGTGTTGTCTGTGGCGTCTCTAAACCTTCTCTTGAAAACTTGGTGAGGTATGGCATGGGGTTGGGGTTATTTCGGGAAGATAACATGGAAGAAGCTAGAGAGAGTTTGACTTCATTGATTAGTACTCTTCAAGCCTCGTCCCTTTTGTTAGAGGATGAAGATGCTCATAGTATCAAGATACATGACTTGGTTCGTGAGTTTGTTGCCTCGGTTGCTTCAAGAGATCACCCTTTGCTTGTGTTAAAAGATAAAGATAAGTTGGTAACAGAGTGGTCAAAGGACAAGCTTAAAAGTTGTAGGGCAATATGCTTTCCAAATATTGATATGAAGAAGCTTCCTGAAGAATTAGATTGCCCTGAATTGCAAATCTTTTTGTTGTTCGCGAACAATGAATCTCTCATTGTTCATGAATCTCTCACTGTTCCAAATTCATACTTCAACTCTATGAGAAAACTCGCAGTCTTAAATCTTAAAGGGATACGTCTCACTCATTCACCTTTGTCATTTCGACTCTTGAAGAGCTTACACACTTTGTGTCTTGATGGTTGTTTGTTAGAGGATGTAGCTAGTCTTGGCAACCTAAAAGGGCTACAAATTCTCAGCTTTGTGAACTCCAAAGTACACCGATTACCAAAAGAAATTGGGCAGCTAGCAGAGTTGAGGTTATTGGATTTGAATCATTGTTCACGACTTCAAGTAATTGAACCGGGTGTGCTTGGAAGCTTGATCAAATTGGAGGAGTTATATATGGAGAATAGCTTTGATGAATGGAATGCTATGGGGAAAACTCCCCCAACTAATGCCTGTCTTATTGAGTTAAATAACATGAAGAATCTCTACACTTTGCATGTATCCATTCCCGATCCAAGTGCCTTGCCAGAGGATCTAAACGTTGAGAAATTAATCAAGTACAAAATCCAAATAGGTAACACGAGGCAATGGTCAAGCAAGTACAAAGGGTCGAAGGCGTTGAACCTCAAGTTGAATACAATGAATGACATTCTTCATAAAGAATGTGTACGAACCACCTTAGATAGGAGCAATGATCTATACTTGGACGGGTTGAATGGAATTGAGCAAAGTTTTTCTGAATTATCCCTAGAAGGTTTTCCAACATTAAAGCATCTACAAATCGAGAATAGTCCCTCTGTCCATTACATCCTTGGATGGCATTCCCCAACTGCTTTTAAGATGTTGGAGTCGTTACATCTCGGGAATCTCATCAACTTGGAGAAGATATGCCACAGTATCTCCTGCAAGCCCTTTAGTACATTAAAAGTAGTACGAGTCGTAGAGTGTCACAAGATGGAAGTTTTGTTTCCTCTTTCATTACTAAGAGAACTTCCACAGTTAGAAGAGATTGGAGTTGTCAATTGCAACTTAATGCGGGAGATTGTAGGAGTTGATGATTATGGCAAAGTTGAGTTGTGTAATTTACATGTATTGGAATTGCGTGACTTGCCAAGTATCGAGAACTTTTTCACCCCCAAGACAGCTCCTTCGAGCAGTACATTGGACGACCAAGTTGATAGTCAAGCTGTATTCTTCAACGGACAACAGGTAAATTTTATCAAAAGAATATAGTATTTTTTTTCTATCTTTCCTTCCTTTGTTAATTAGATGTCATATAGATTATGATGCATATTCTTTTGTTGATTTCGGTTCATTTTCTTCCGATTTTCTTTATCCATTCGTGCCTCCTTCTAATTAGATAAAGCCATCTACCGTTTCTCTTCTTCTTTTTTGAGATGGTTGCGTTTTTCATCCTCATTTTTTTTTTCTGTTTGTTTTGGAAAAATTATTTTATTTTAGCGCATTCAAAGGCCAAAGGATGATTTGACTAAAATAATACAGACGAATTGCGACTTTACAGTTAAAAAATCACAAAAAGTAAAATGCATGAAGGGTTGACATCCGCAATAATATCAAAGTTGAAGTAATATATGTAATAATTAAAAATTTAGGAGTCCAGATGTACCACCTTCAAAGTTCACAGGGGATTTTGTGAAAATTCTCTTTAATTTTTATTTTTCCTGAAGTAAATGAATGCTATATTGATGTAAATTAGCATCAATGAAGAATGAGGAAAAATATGAGTGTTGCAATTAAATAGTGAAATAATGAAGAAAGAGACAAGGGGACGGGCAATAAATAATGGGTGGCTTGTTGATAGAGTTGTAATATTGCCGAACATGCGTAATGGAAAAAAAAATTTAGCATCATTTGTTTCATGAAAAATATTTTTCGAAAAAATATTTTCTTCATTTCCGGTATTTGATTTACTTAGAAAACAGAACCAATGAAAAATGTTTTCTTATTCAATAGAAAACCTATGCTTCAATTTAGGAAAATGATTTTTTTTTCTTTGAAAAACTAGAAAACATTTTCCAAAGTCTAACTCAACTCTTAGATTTGAAGTTTGATGCTTGGGCATGAAAATCCCAACTTTAGTCTCAGGTCCCTGGCGTTTAGGATTAGGTCTCTAGCACTCGGGCCTGGGTTCACAAGGTCGAGCCTGGGACCTCGAAGTCTAGGCCCAGTGCCTTGGCGCCATGCTCAAGTCCATCAAGGCCAAACCCAAAGCCTTGGTGCTTGTGCCCGATGCCTTGGCACCTGAGCCTTGCTTCATAAATGTCATGCTTGGGTCCCTGATGCTCGAGCTTTGGTCCTCGGCAATCAAGCCTGGGTTTGTAAAGGTCGTGCGTGAGTTCTTGTCATTTGGGCTCAGGTCCTTAGTTAATGAAACATTTGTTTTTATAAAACAAAAAAAAATTAAAAGAAATTTGAATTTTTTAATTATTATTATTACTTTTAATTTTTTGTTGTATTTTTACTTTTTTTCCTTTTCCTTTTTCCTTGGCCGTCTATAGTGACGATTGGCAGCCAACCACAGGTGAAAGACGAGCTCACCTATGGTCAGTCACTGGCTACTGCTGTGGCCAATGACTAGCCAAAGAAGAAGGAAAAGGAAAAACATTAAAAAAAAATCAATTTTTTTAAAAAGAAAAGAAAAAATAAAAATAAAAAAATAAAAAAATCATTAAAAGAAGTGCACATGGCAATAACGTTTATTGTCATTTTCCTAGAAAATAATTTTGTGGAAAATTTTCCAGACTTGTCATATTTTCATCTTTAGCTCTAAGATTGCTACATGGCAATACGTTTAATTATATGTACTGACGTGGTCTACATAAAAGAAAGATATAGATATGCTTGTGGAGAAAGTGTCATAGGAGTTGTAACATTTTAGTCGTGAGTAAATATTTTATTTTGGTTAAGCTCTCAACATTTTGCAATACATGCAAATCAAGTTCTAATGTTAATGTCGATGATAGATTTCATCCCCAGAAATCATACCATTCTATTTTTTCATGAAATTAAGTATGACTCTGACCTAAATAAAGGGATAACGTACATAGATTTGGTTCATCATTGAGTGCAGACTTGATTATCATAATTTACTAAAAAATAACTAAAAATTTTATGCGAAGCGGTAAAAGATCAATTATAACACTTTCTTGCTTTGTCTAGATAAAAGCTTGGCTTTAATTTTATTAATTAATTCTCTTAATCAAGCTGTTCGCTCATTTCTAAACAACTTCATGTGCTTCATTCCTTTATTATGTTCAAAATCTAGCCTTTAGCAAAATCTTGATTTAGTCGAGACTCGAGCATATGAAATGACAATCAAAATATAGGCCGTAACATTCATAATATGAATAATTAATAATTGTGTATGATAAACCTTTATCACCTAGAAATCTGACTTAGAGAACTGTCTGAGATAATTTCCTGACAAGAAAGAGAAGTTAGTAAAGTAGGGATTGCCCTTTTATAAAGAAAGCGCCCGGCTATCTTGTACAGCGAAAACTGCTGCTAGAAGAGCTTTTTAGTTGACTGGAGAAGATTGCCCTTTTATAATCGGCAGCGATCATCTGATGTTGATGGCGGGGCCCAAGACATAGGAAATACGTTAGTTTCCCTCTCAATAGCGAAAGAGTCGTGGAAATTTAAGTTGTGAGTCCCACAAGGTGGTGTGTCGGAGTATCTTCACATGAAGAGAGCTTGCCATTAAAGACAGTGAAGGGAAACAGATTGCTCGCAAAGAGGCTGTGAGGCTTTTAACTTTCTAGGATTCTAAATCTTCATTGAAGAATTACTCTTGCGTAAATACTTCATTCTTATATTTTTGCTTACAATCCAGATCTGCAAATATACGTGGGATTATAATGACATACCTCTTTTAACTGTAACAAAACTCTTCGACATGGTAAAAGAGGTGGCAGGCAACGAGAATAGGAGTTTGAAGGTTGGTTTGTCGGGGATGATGATAGTCCAATGAACGAAACACAGAGAAGTTCAACTTGCTGTTTAGGTGGGAGCGACGGGTGGGCCCGAGGTAGATGGGAGATTGCGAGCAGCTTTGCAGACGCAGGATTTTCTCCTTTTTTTTTTCGGTCAGAAGGATTTTCTCAAGTTAAGGCAGTGAACTTTTGAAAAAGAAGAATTGCTCTTTACAAAAAAACAAAAGAAAAGACAAGAAAAATAAAGCTTTCCATTCTAATAAAGGACAACGGCGTTCCTTCATCTAAAAAGTTGTGGTTTTACACATTTTGGCTGTGGATTTAGACTCATCCTTAAGGAAATTACCACAAGGACAATTAATAGGACAGGTAGATTAGCTGATAGACCTTAAATGAATGTCCGATGTAATTTACTAAGGATAGGAAGAAAGAAGTTCACGATAATCTCAATTTGTTTTGTCATTTCTCATGGAAAGCTGAGGTCACTGGAAATTTCACACTTACAAGAACTTAGGGGTAACGTGCTGTCCCTAAAGATAGATTACTGTCTTTAACAAGGACTTAAAGGAAATTTACAATGCTTCAGTTAATCACTAAACACAATAACTTTATGACAAATTGGGTTAACTTGCTTTGTTATTGGTTACTCACTAAGTGGTAACATTCTATGTTGCGATCTCCATAGTTAAACCAAAGGATTTGCAACAAAGGGTTGTACTAATTATATAGAGATACGGTCGAGAGTTGGATGACTTTAGGCAAATTATGCTTAGAGGTATAGTTACTAATAATTTTAATTAGAGATTACGACCTGTTGAGGAAAATTACACTAATGTTGAGTACTTAGTGATGGCTTCGTAGCATTACAAAGTATGAAAGGAAATTTGAGTATGGATTGTTTCCAGCCTACTATGCAACCGTTGTCCACGACGCGCATGAATGGCTGAACCGTATCGTCTCCTCTCTCTCTCTCTCTCCATCCATCAAGAAGTTGTTCAACGTCATGAGAGTGCCTACATCTTCTCTCTCCTTCTCCCGGCCTGTTGAAGGGCTGAGAGCCAGATCCGCTTGCCTCCGCCATTGCAACACCCATCCGCCACAGCCATGACTGGCCACCACTCAATTCCATCGATGTCGCCACCAACAGCTCGCGGATTCAACCCTTGTGTTCATTCATCTCCTTGCAAAGCGGTGCAAATTCTCTTTGCCCGCAATTGCCGTCCGTAGCAGGCACGGCCAACGAATTTGACTCTATCACTTGGTCGCGTCTTCATGAGGTTTAGAGAGAGAGAGAGAGAGAGAGAGAGAGAGCACGAGTTTGGCAAAAAGGAAAAACGAAAGAGAAATCAATGAGAGAGAGAGAGAGAGAACCTGGCTCGTGACTATTTGTGCGAGCTGCAGACAATGGTTGTAAGGATCATAGGGATGATCCATGCCCCTGGAAGTTAATATTTAATGATAAGAGGAAGTACGTGGCTATAATGAAGTACTAATTATTACCATATGTTGATCCCTATCCACCAAAATTTCAACTTCAGGTTCTGGCAAATGAATAATCATTGAGTCCTCCTCTTTCCAGACAACACATACAAAGAAACCCGCCCATAGTTAACTAATTAGTGAACCTATGATTGCAATCCTGCCTTATTGAGATAGTCATACTTGTTGGAATGGGTAATTTTCCTTTGGCAGTAAGTTGTCCATGCTTTTCGTAATCACAGTCATTCTATATTCTTTACTTCTTCTTTTTTCATGGCAATAATCTCCACTTGCGAGATACTAATTTACTTTCTAGCAATAATCCTAGTAATTCATCTTCAAAGTAATTAGATACCCTAAAGGGAGTAGTTCACCTTATAGGAAGTAGTTTACCTTGAAAATACTTTTGCTTTATCGGGTCATTAGTTTTTTTTTTTTTTTTTGTCCTTGGGAATCTGAATGAGAGAAAAATTCTTGATGACTGTAATTCCCCTTATTGTTAGTAAATTGCAAACCAAATCTAATTGCGATAACATCCCTTGTAATATTGTAAATAAAATTTAAGCTCGTTGGTTGTCTTTCGGGCTAGTAAAGTGCCCTTTTAGATTGTAAAGTAGCTTTTGTTTATCTCTGATTTTTGTCTATGCAAAAATTATGAATAACTTGCTATAGCACTGATATTTTTGGCCTGTCTTTTGTAATTATATATGCTTATGCTGATGGATCTATCCACCAGGTTTCAATGCCATCCTTGGAGTCCTTGATTATGTCTGGACTTCCCAATCTGAAAGATATATGGAGCGATGAATCTCCACTAGGAGTAAGAAATGTCCAATCTCTAGAGGTTTTGGGGTGCAAATCTCTCTCAAAGGTTATTGACTTCTTGTCTCTAGTAAAGCTACATAAGTTACACACCTTAAGTATACAAGATTGCATTTTGGTGCAAGAGATTTTTGACCTTGTTGGACCAAGTACTGGTGGAAATGTTGAGACCCTCTTTGAGCTAACTGACTTAAATTTATTTGGTTTGTCGAGTTTGAGGTGCATATGGAACAAGAATCCTTGTGGAATAGTGAGATTCCATAATTTGAAGAAGCTAGATGTGGCTTGCTGTGACAAACTCGAGTTTCTATTTCTCCCATCCATGGTTCAATCTCTCCCTCAACTAGGAGCACTAGAAGTATGGCTTTGCGACAAGATGAAGACAATTATTATGGAGGAAGAAGGGAAGGGAATGGAAACATCAAAGACTCTAGTATTCCCAATGTTAACCGATATAAGTTTTGGATATATGAACAGTTTGACGTGCTTCTCTCATGAAAAATGTGAGATTGATTTGTTATTTTTATCATTGAAGATTTTCTTGTAGATAAATTCATCCCTACAATACAAATGATGACATTTATTTCATCTAATGAAAAATCAACGACAGGTTCCCAAGAAGCTTGGAGTCAAGACCATGTCAAATCAAGCTCCATTGCCCTCTTCAATCAAGAGGTATGTGATTAACTTTAAGTCAAAATATTTAATATAACAAAATCTGCTCGATTAGAATAATTGGCATAAATTTTCTATGTTATAGTACTTGGGAAGTTTACATGCTGTGTATTTCAAGTTGCCACATGGCCCTACAAACAGAGAGCAAGTTTCAATTCACCCCATTCTCTAGAAATCAAGAGTTGGATCAATCACACAAATTATTAAAAAAAGTACAAAAAGAAGAAAAAGAAGAAGAGGAGATAGGCATATAAATAATTATTATGCTTACCTACTTAAATAATTGAGATGAACGAATACATAGTTATACCGAAGACAAAGCATGGTCAAGATAAAAATTAAGTTAGTTACAAAGCCTACTTTGTTTAAGATTGATTTCAATCCACATAATCACTGCACCCTAAAATCTGGACAAGTAAAAGTAAAGTTACCTCTCAAATTGTGATTCTAAGTTGAAATGAAGAATTTAAAGTAGATTCACTACATATACCAAAGTTGGATACTTAATCTTCAGTGAGCTCAAATGTTAACTCTCAAATTGCAGGGTTAAATTTCATTTCTTTAAAAGTTATGCGCTTCAACCAAACATCCGAAATTTTCCAGCAAATTATCATTATGGCAAACATGTGGCCAATTTTCTGAATGTGCCAGGTTGTCTCCGAATCATCATTTCAGTGGAAACTCTATAAATATTTATTATAGAGTACTCCTTTAAAACTCATTCATGAATGTCACTTAGATTGCTATTTGCAAGATGTTGATCTTTCTCCTTGCAAGGAGAACTCTTCTTGCAATCTCCACTCAATTTTAAAATAAAACATTGATTGCATAAAAAATCTACCTACGCCATATAACAAAGACAATTAAGATTTTATACTGCTACCTAGTCTCTCCGTTTTACATAATGTAAGTTAGGAATTTCGCCTCTTTTTTTTTTTTTTTTAATTTTCAAAAAGGGCCATTCATATGAGGAGGCACGATTTAACTCCATGTCCGAGTCCTAGAATGAGCTTCAATATAGCAATTCCTTAATTAGAAATTCTATTCCCATCCCATTGACTTTAAATTATATAGGGTGATGATTTAGCCCACAATATTCATTTCATGTTTCCATTGAGGTGGAGAGTTTTTAGATAAGTTCATCTTACTATTTTTATCCCTTTAATTTTGGGTATCAGAGTTGATAGGCGATCTTTATGATGAATTTTGTTTTCATATATCCTTTATCAATATTGAAAAATAAAATCTTGCCATTGTTCTTTTTGTCAATGTCAAAACTAAAATTAAAAGTTTGATTTCGCATTTGACCATCCAAGAGAAGTTATTCAAAGATAATATGTCCATAAGTATTGTTGCAGCCAAATTATCAAGATTAGGAAGAAACAGTTTTCCTTTTCAAAGGAACGTGAAAATGATGGTTAGTATCTGGGACTCTTGACCGCCCAAGTCTATGTAATAAGTATGTATAACATGTTATAATTGATCATTTACTTTTACTTAGTACGGAAAATATACATATGGATCATCTTATTATAAATAAATAAATATATATATATATATATATATATATATATATATATATATATATATATATATAACTATTTCGTCTGAAAAAATTATATTTTCTGCCAATGAGTTTGAATTTTGATGTGAATTTTTTTATCAAAAGGAAAATTTTCATTTCACAAGCTAGAGAGGTACATAATTTCAAAACAAAACCAATCCTAAAAAGTTACAAATCAGGGCAAATCCACAAAGCAGGTAAATCTAAAAGATGAATTTACATGGTACAATCTGCAGGTGTGAAGTATTTGATTAATCACTTATAGACTAAATAAAAGAGAAACTCTCTTACATGAAATTTTGTGGTCAATCCAACTAACTGATAAGTTAATGTGCTTTATTTTCAAAATTTTAAAAAAGCAATACGCTTAATGACCCTTATAATCGATAAAAACAATTATTAAATTATTAGGGAAGGCTATCTCCGCTGCCGGTAACACCAGTGACACAGCCTTTGTTACAAGCTTGACTGAGTGGCCCTCAACTGTGGTCCCACCTTCTTCTGTAAAACTGAAAATTCCTTTTCTTTTTTTTTGATGAAATTCAACCTTTGTTCGAAGGTTGCATGTATTCCACATCTCTCTCTTTCCTCTTCCAATTGAATCTAAAAAAGCAGCATGTCTAGGTCGCTGGTTGATTAAACAGAGGTGAGAGAGAATTCTCGTGAAATTACGTTCTTCATACCAAGAAAAAAATTGAAGAGAAAAAAGTGAGCAGCGTACAAGCATAAGCGTTCAAGGTTGCAAACATGCATAAGTTGCAATGTCTTGCTTTGAATTTCCGTAAAAATACTTTCCACAAGGATGGTTGGGCATCTATTATAAAGCATGAGCAGGTCATACAAATTGCCGATAGTAATTTTTTGTATTCAATATTCCAAACTAGAGGCCCACCAAAATTGAGGGATATTGTCCTTTTTGTTTTCAAATATTTCTATATATATATGTGTGTGTGTGTGTATACATTTTTATCAAATATTAGCGCATTGAGAAACGAAAAAATCTGCTTTTTTTTTTCGTCTTATTATTTTGCGGGGTCTGTCCAATCTTTGGTATGACTTTTGCAAGATGAGGATATCTTTAATAAGTAGGACCCAAAAAAGGAGAACCTTGGAAAAGAAAAGGAGATTCGAAGAAACTTTTTGTACCCATGAATGAGATGACCATTATCGATGGAACAAGATTGTGAGGATTTAGCCATTGCTACTTGTACCAGCTATTTCATTTTTAAAAAATTGCTACTTATACTAGCTATTTCATTTTTAAACTAGCAAAAATGGCACCCAAATATGTATGTGCAATAATGAAAAATGTAACGACCCACTCCTACAAGGGATGGGAGTGTGACTTCACCTTAAGGTAGGAATGAACCGAATTTCACATCGCTTGGGGACTCGCTTGGGGATGGTAAAGTGATATGCCTTATAAGAAGTGGCACCGGTCTTAACTTGCATGATGCCTTTTTAGGGCGACGCCCAAGAGAATAAAACCGTGAGGGTGACGACAATGCAATTATCGCCCAAAGCAAAAAAATATCATTGTGAGTGGGGTTAGAGGTCATCTCTTATAAAAAAAAAAAAAAAAAAAAATACAAGATACAAAGTGTGATACAATTGTTTTACGAAATGAACAAAATTGAAGAGAGGGAAAGATTTAATCTAAGGCTTAATTTGTTTTGAGGAAAATGATTTACTTGGACAACATTTTTCTAAAAGTAGTTGTTTATATCGCTCAAAGAAATAAATGAATGAAAAATATTTTCATCATCTACGAAAATGTATAAACATAAATTATTTATGATAATTAAAACATTTTTCATTAACTAATTTTTTCAAACGATATAAGCGATCATTTTTAGGAAAAAACTGTTCTTCAAATCAATCACTTTCTAAAAGAGACTAATGTGAATTTATGATTGTAATATGAGCATATCCAAATTACTATTTTGCCCATCATAAGCAATTATTTTTTGTTTTCATTAGTCATTGGCCATGCCTATTGTTTAAACTATGTGGGCCAAAATTTGAAGATGAAAGTATTGTAGGGTTTACTTAGAGCGATAACTAATGCTCCACTTGCTAACCCATTTCTGAAGGAGAAGTTCTTGAGATGGAATAAAAGTGGGTCACTAATCAAATTAAGCCCTGCAATGCAAATTGTTTTATGAAGAAAAGACTGGAGAAAGATTCCTTATCTTTTTCAGTAAGAATTTAGGAAACTTTAGACGATTCTATGAAATACTCAAGGAAATTGAAACCATATTAGTATGGAGATTTTGTTACTCCTTTTTTTATTTTATTCTTTTTTTTCCTCTTGTGCAACTTAATGATCTTCCTCTTCCCTTCGCATATTTACATATTGGAATTTCATGAATTCGTAATTTAATTGAATCACCAATTTCATGAGCTAATACCACAGGTTGCATTTCCAAGCTTGGAGACATTACAAATCGGGTCCATGGATAATATCGAGATGATATGGGATAATCAGGTTGCTGTAGATTCTATGAAAAATCTAAAATCGCTTGATGTGGAGGCATGCAATAAGCTAAAGTGTGTATGGAATAGGGAACTCCACTGTCAAGCTAAATTCCAGTACTTACGTTCTGTTAGAGTTTCCGAATGCGAGGGCCTCACCACTCTGTTTCCAACCTCAGTAGCCAGATATTTAATGCAACTTGAGGAATTGAAGATCAATAAATGTGGCATTGTTGAACTCATCGAGAAGGAAGGACAAATTCCTAAGGTTGTGTTCCCAAGGTTAACCTCCCTCAAGCTTGAGCATCTAACAGAGTTGAAGTGCATCTACAGAACACATGCTTTACATTGGCCGATGTTGAAGACCTTGGAGGTGCATGGTTGTAACAAACTGGAGATTTTTGCTTCACAACTTGAGAATGAGATGCCACTTTATAAACAACCTCTTTTCACGGTAGAAAAGGTATGGCCCAAGATTATTTGTTTTGCTTCAATGGTAATATTGGAAGTGATGATTAAGATTAGAGCCATGCATCTCATTTAAGTAGCTTTTCGTATGAAGATGTAAACTTTACGACTCTCTTTGAATCCATAGAAATATTGCAACATGGAAACATCACGTGTCCTTTAAGTTTTGACTGAACATTCTTGTCGATGTTTGATTTATCAAATGCATACTCATTGATCCCCCTTCAAAAGAGATTTCGACCAATTTCAATGGTTGTGGAAACACATGGCATGTGGTGTGAGCTTACTGTGGCGCAGGCATGTTCTTAATTTGAACCCTACAAAGATAACTGATGTTATGAGAACAAAGGAAAGATGGAACCTTTGGTTGACATTAATCACTAAAATCTATGCAGTTGTGGCTACATTTGAGGGGGAAGTTATTTTTATAAGGAATAGATATCTAGAAATGGGAATGTGGGGGTTCACTTAAGTTCAAATAAGGATACGAGTCAAATATGAAAGATCAGCTGTTAATTGCATCAGAGCACATTTCCTTTTGTTGTATAGCATGAGACTTAACATCTTAAAATGCAGATATTGTGTTCGATATGCATGACTTATACCATAACACATGAATACTCTTTTAATTAAACTGACTTTAGATTTTGATTTGATTGTTTTCTTAGGGTGCATTCCCAAATCTACAAGAGTTAAAATTGGATCTATCCGAACAGATGGAGATATGGCATGAGCATTTATATAATGAGGAATTCTTCAGCAAGCTTAGAGTTCTTGAGCTTCGTCATCTCTCGAAGGAATCTACAATATCCACATGTTTCATTAAGAGTTTAACCAACTTGGAAAAGTTAGTTTTATGTGAATCTTATCTAGAAGAGTTGAGCATCAATTTGGAAGCCATAGAAGTCCCAAGATATTTTCAACATCTGGAGACCCTTGGTGTGTCATATTGTGATGGGTTATCACTAAAGCTAATATTAACCTTTTCAAGATACTTCCAACATTTGAAAACTCTAGATGTATCACATTGTGTTGGGTTATCAAATATGTTCACATCGATAATAGCTGGAAATTTGGTAGAACTCACAAAATTGAGGATAAGTAATTGTAAAATGTTGACAGAAATCATTTGTGATGAGGGAGATAAGAAGGGGCACGTAATGGCTTTCAATCAATTGAAGTATATGGAGCTTGATGGTTTGACAAGGTTAAGATGTTTCAGCTCATGTGGATACACCTTGATGTTCCCTCTCTTGGAAGAAGTTGTTGTGAATAGATGTCCTAACATGAAGTTTTTCTCTGAGGGACCAATTGAGGTGCCAAAACTAGAGAGAGTACATGTATCAACAGCAACATGGTTTTGGAAGGAAAATTTGGACATCACCATCCAAAATATGTATGAAGAAATGGTATGTATTAGTTATCAAATTTTGTATAATTGGATGGTTTTGATCACCAATAGAGTAATTGCTTTTTGTCACCTAAGAGTTTACATTTAATGATGCATTTTTTGATAGGCTACGGTTGCTGGAGAAGAGTTTATGTGGCTATCTGAGTTCCCGGAGATGATTGGAAAATGGCACAGCAAACTTAATCCCATCAAGTCATCTTGGCAATTAAAATTACTAGTGGTGGATAAATGTCCGTCATTTATTAATGCTATTCCATCCAAATTGATGCTTGTTTTAGACAATATGACAAGATTGCAAGTGTGCGATTGTGAGTCACTAGAAGAGATATTCGATCTTGAAGGGCTAGAGGGTGTGGAAATCACTCGAGTGTTGCCTCAACTACGGTGTTTGGACTTAGTCAATCTACCAAAGTTGAGGCGATTATGGAACAAAGATCTTCAAGAAATGCTTTGTTTCAAATTTCTATGGAGGCTAACCTTTTACAATTGCAACAACTTGGGACATGCTTTCACTCCATCAATGGCTGGGTGCCTTGCTAGTCTTGAATGGATGGAAATAAAGGAGTGTGGTGAAATGGAAGGAGTAATCGCAGTGGAAGAAGGGCAGCGAAGTGCGGTGGAGAAGATTACATTCTCAAAACTTAGATGTATGAACTTGGAATGCTTGCCCAATTTAACTTGTTTCCTATCAGGGAAGAATCATATGATGGATTGTCCCTGCTTAAAAAAGATGACCATTACCCACTGCCCCAAGATGAAAAGTTTGAGTTGGCAATCTTGGATGGAGATTGACCACGACACTCCTTCACTTTTCACTCCGCGGGTCAGTCTTCTTTTTCTTAATCCAATGCTATTAATTGTTAGATCAATTATCCTGTCAAATTGAAGTAATACTTTTATTTTTTAGATCAATTATCCTATCAGATCGAATTACCAATGCAATGCTAGTAATAGCAATTTGGAAATAGAATGGTGCTTTGCACGCGTCACATGAAACAATTTCAGTTCCTATGCAGTGCAACATCAACTTAATTTTTTATTTTGTTTTTGCCTCCACATGCCCAAACAAAACTGATAAATCCTCGACACATGACATCAATCAATGATATTAGGTATTGGTGGCAAGTGTCAACACCAACTAAAATTTCATATTGTAAATCCAATTCACAAATTGGTTACCTATTAGTTTTCAATTGCATCTTCAACTTGAAGCAAATAAATCCAAGAATTCTTACCTTATACAATGTTGTATTATGGGAAAAAGGGTAGATAAATATATATATATAGATATTTATATGGAGAAGAAATTGGAAGAATTAGAGAGTGGCCTTTTTTAATTGGAATGCTCTGAGCTTTAATGATCCAATCAACTTTTAATTTCTCAATATTCACCAATGCATTAAAGTAAAATAGTGCATTTATACGTGATCGGCTATTTGGAGATTCCGAAATGTCATCATGGCAACTTTCCAAAAATTAGATGGAGGAGAAGGCATTGTCAATATTAAATGACAAGAAAGCCCATTAAAAGTCAATGTTCCATGTACTATCGATTATAAATTGAATTAGGAGAGGTTGGCATCAAAGTAGAATAATAAGGAATATACATGTACACACCATCGTCTAATTTTTAAAAGAATAAAAATCAATTTTCAAATTTATTTTGATTGAATTGATCCAGCGGAAACTAATATATTTACCAAATTTGTTATAAGTTACATCATTTCTTCAAAATGCAATTAACACATACCAACTGATTAGGTCACGCTTTTATTTCCCCTCTTGTTTGGCCTTTTTTTTCTAACAGATTCATTTGCCCAATTACTTCTTTTTCTTATTATTTGTGAATAGAAAGTTCCATCATCACATGTATCCGCACATTTGTTTACTCTTTAATCACAAGAGTTATTGGCCAACTTAAGTGCAAGCATCTATCAACCTCTCCCTGTTTGTGTCACTAACAAATTCTAGTATTCTCATGATTTGTGATTCCTTCTTTGAGGTCATGACTCAATGTAATCACATTAATTTTATCATTTTTTTCAATATGGCAGGTACAGTTTCCTTGCCTTCAATCAATGGTTCTCTCCCATATGGACAACTTAAGCAAAATATGGACCTTCAATCCTCAAGAAACTCTCACTTCTAAACATTTACAGAAAGTGGAGGCTCAAAATTGTAAGAACCTTGAAAATTTGTTTCCGTATTGGGTGGCAACAAGTCTAACCCAACTTAAGGAACTTCGAGTGGAGTCTTGTGGGCTTAAGGAAATAGTCGCGAGTGGAGATGACACTCCACTCCCTACCACTACTGAATTTCTTATCCCAGAATTGACTTCTCTGGTGTTACATGATATGCCACAACTCAAAAGCTTCTGCTCTATCATGCCCATTTTGAATTGGCCATTCTTGATGGAATTGCGAGTGACCCACTGTGACAAACTGAATATGTTATCTTTTGTGGCATCCATGAATAAGTGGGCTCAAAGAGATGATCAACACGACCTTTCAGACCTTGAAGCACACTTCTTGATTGAGAGGGTATTATTACAACTACTCCTCCCCTGTTTCTTCTTTATTCATTATGCCACCCACTATATTTCATATGCACCGCATAGTCATGTCATGTTACGATACTATAGAAAACAGGAACCCCTCAACTACCACTTCGTCAACAAAAGATATTTCAAATATCTTTAAGCATAATTTTCATTTGTGGACACCCAAAATGTTTTAGTAACATTATCAATGCATCTCATTACCTGAAATTCCAAGGAACTACAGATTGTTGACAAGGACAAGACATTCCTACTAAAGGATGAATTTGGTCAAGGCGGTTCTTGAATTGACCATACTAACCTCTACTTCAAAATTCTCTTAAAGTATTTGATGTGGATCAAAAATGTGATTCTTGTGTGACTAAATTGAGAATCTGGCATAGACATTTGGCAATTCCTTTTCAAATCGCACTAGGATGATTCTTTCTTTTGATGTTTTCCAAGTAAAATGAATTTTCATTTATTTGTTTGATCAGTCCTATGCCAATATAGTTCTTTCCCTTTCTATCTAATTATTATAATATGAGCGCACGGCCAACCCTAATTGGCTGATGGCCATAGTGTAGTGTTTGGTTAAGTTTGCATTTTGTAGCATGACTTTAGAAGCTTGAGACTTGTATGCAAGGCTCTAGCCATCAATGAAATGTAAGGATAGGGCCCCCTTCCATGGGAGATAACCGACTTATGTTTACCTCTAAGAGTAGATGATTTGTTGTCAAACCCTGTTGAATTTACTTCTCTCATTGTATTGGCAATTTTGTAGGGCATTCCCACTCTAGAGAGACTTTTATTAGTCGATAAGGATATTCAGATGATACAAAATGGAAAATTTTCTGATGACATCTTTGGTAAGCCAAAAGCACTAACATTGGCATGCTTTCATGATGAAAACGCCATCTTTCCTCCCATATTCCTCCTACAAAGATTTCAGAATTTACAAAGCCTGGAGGTCTTCTGTAGTTCATTTGAAGATATATTCCCAAATGAAGGGCTTGTTGATGTGGGAAAACATCCGATGCTTGAAAATTTGAAAGAACTTAAGTTAAGCAAGCTACCCAACCTAAAGCATGTGTGGAGAGAAGGCTATTTGGTGGCAAAAATTCTTCAAGGTATTGACAAATTTGAGGTTTGGGATTGTCCCAATTTAACAACATTATTTCCAGCTATGACATCATTCCAGAATTTGACGAAGTTGGTGGTGAAGAATTCTTCTGGATTGGTACATCTAGTGACAGTTTCAGCAATTACAAATTTGGTGCATCTCACTGACATGACTATAATTGGATGTGAAAGAATGAAAGAAGTAGTGACAAATGATGAAAACGGAGAAGGAAAAGTGATTTCTCTTGGGAAGCTAGAATGGATGACACTCCAACAGCTGCCAAGCCTAGAATGCTTCTCCACCACAAATTGCATCTTCAAGTTTCCGTCCATATATTCAATAGATGTGGAAGAGTGCCCAAAAATGAAGATCTTTTGTAAGGGTATGATAAGCACACCAAAACCACGTTGGGCGACACTATTCAGATACTTTTGGAATGAGAACTGCAAGGATGATCTCAACGCAACTATACAAAAGTTAACTGCATAAACAAATCCACATAAAATTGGTAAGATGCAATTGATGTGATATTGATCCATTTATTTCTCTCTTACCTCTGCTTCTCATATTATCCGACGTTTGAAGCACCATAAGTTCTAAACTTTTCATCTTTTTAACTTGTCTAGTCAGTGATAAAGGGAAGGGTTGATGGTGCAAGTGTTACAGAGATCTAGAAATTGCTAAGGCATAGTCAAAAGTTGAGACAACGAAAATCTCTATTGAGGTAACGATTCTATTTTCAATTTCTCTCTTTTTCACTAATAGAATCACAGTTCTACAAAAGAAGGGAGGTAGCTGCTGGTGATGGATAAACAAGTAAGGACATGATGCTCCACTATTTGCCACCTCGCATAACTACCTAGATCACACCCTCCTCATTTTTCATAACTTAACGAAGCATACCATTTCCTTTCTTTTTACTTCAACTCTCTTCTTGTTTAAACAAATGAACATGTTGATCCGTTCTTTTCTAATTTTTCTTTTTGGGAACTTGCATAAAAAGATCTATAGCATTTTGCTTAATGTATAATTAAGTTCAAAATTTTAAGAAAGTGCGATTGAGTCATAAGCATTTTGAATTAAATGCAGTAGTCCTTCTTGGTGACCACTCAACCAAATTTGCTGATGTGGCGTGTTGGAATCTGACATCAATTTTCTAATAGGTGTTGCTCTCTAGTGATCAATACACAAGTAGGTTCAGATTAAAGCCTATCAATCACTTACTTAATAATAATCACTTACTGAAATTATTAAGGATGAATATTAAAAGCCAGCATTGACATTGAAGGAGGAAGTTCCATAAGAGGACTAGTCGATCACCTTTTCAACTTAGAAAAAAATGAATGAAATCGAACAAAATAATCATGAACCTTACCTAAATATTAGCTGGAAAAACTTATTTTTGATCGCCTTAAAAGTAAATAGGACTTATGGCTAAGGAATTTTTAAAGGCTAAAGATCTTCGGTTTGTAGTAGGTAGCCAGTGTTTTACCTTCAATTCTTAGTTACGGGAAATGCTAGTCTGACTCTCCCAGCAACGATACAAATTAAATGCTAATCTGGACTCAAAAGCTGAAATAAAGATTGTATAGCTTAAACATGATAGATACGAACAGTTGAGTTTGAGTGAATTATCTTTTCTTTTGCCCTTATTATCTCTAACATTTAGAGGAGGCGTTTGGCCTCATGGCATAATCTGCCGAGGTCTGTTAAGCCGCAGGTGCAAATGAAAGGGCCAAGACAAACAATTTTCGTCTTTAACTCGGTGCGTAGAGTTAGACCCCCTCAGGCCCGCTCATTGGTCAAGTCTTCTGACTAGTGGGCTGAATATCTTACGGTGATAGTCGTACTCAGTGCACATCACTTTGTAAATTATTTCCATTGATTTCCGTCTTAGTACTTCTAGCATTATTCTAGATACAATTTCGATCGACTAATATTTTGTCCGTCTTTTTATCCATTCGATTCCCTATGTGTTCTTCTTAATGAGCTTCCTCTAGTATTCATTTGTTTTTGAACTTCTTGTCTCAGAAATGAACATATTCTCCAATTAAATGCTTCATTTAATTAAGTCGGCTCGTATAAAGCCACAAAACTAGTTTAGATTCAGACATTACAACTTACTACACAAATTGTGCTCAGGGGATGACTTCTTGTCGCCGGAGAGAAGATGAACAGCACCGAAAGAGTTTTGTGCGGGAGGCATCTCATTTCTTCACGATCATGCTCTCTCTAAAGGAAGAAGATGTCTATGTCTTCGAGCTTGTTAGAATTGATAATATTGAACTCAAAGTCTCCATGTCAAGACTTAGGCGTAAATTCTTCTGGTATGTCTATAGACATTTCTTTGCTTCACTACGTTTTGTTTACTTAATTATATCGAAAAAAGCAAAACTTTCTGCTAAAAAGTAATCAAATGGTGATGTATTTCCTGATGTTCTGAGGAGAGTAGCAAATAGTACACCTGGACATTGCATCTTCCAAGTAAGCGTGTGCCTAATTTTGAACCTCTTAGGCGCGTTTGAACATTGCTCAAAAATTGTTCTAACAATTTTTGACCGTAAAGACGATTTGGTAAACTTTTTCCGGAATAAAAAATGAATAGAAACACGTTTGGTAAATTTATATTTTTTTTATTTCTTTTAATTTTTAATATTTTTATTTTATTTTTCGTTTTTTTTCTTTTTTATTTTTTTTTCTTCTTTTGGCCGGTCACCGCCATGCCGAGGCGGTGATCGGCCGACGGGCCGGCAGCCTCGCCTAGCCACGGCGAGGCTCGGCCTCGCCTTGGCCGGGCGAGCTCGGCCTCGCCCAGATTCGGCGAGGCCAAGCCTCACCTAGATCCGGCGAGACCGAGCCTCGCTGGCCTTCGACGGTCGGTCGCCGACCATGGCCGAGGCCGGCGACCGGCCAAAGAAAAAAGAAGAAGAAAAGAAGAAGAAAAAAAAAGAGAAGAAAAGAGAGGAGAGAGAAAATTTGTTATTCAGAAGTATTTCCGAAACAAAAAAAAAACAACTTTTTTTTGTTTCTTATTTCCATTCCAATTTTTTTCCGGGAACAAAAAAACGGATTTTGAACAAAAACGCAAACAAACGCGTTTCTGTTCTTTTTTTGTTTCCGGGAACAAAAAAATAGAAAATTTGTTCATGAACAACAAAAAAGAACACAAACATGCAAGGCCTTAGCATATCGCGTCCTTTATTCAACAAAGTATGAATCGAGCTCATGCGGAGCATGGGATCAATAAAATAAAACGTCAAAGGCAATATTTATTTGTTGTCCATATGGAGAGTTGATCTATAACACAGTATTAGTACATTCCTCCAAGTAATATCTGTCACCATTGAGGTGGTCACAGAAAAGGAAAGAAAGAATGTCCTGCACCAACTCTGTATTCATGAAATCTGCAGTGGTCTCCAGATTCTAAGGAAGATTGTATCGAGGATAAATCTTGCAAGCCATCAATAACACAAACGTTAGTTCCAATATGAAGGCTAGTCTTGGACCTGGACAGGTCCTTAAACTGTCCTAGTTATCAGAGTCAATCTCAACTGTAAAATGGGGTAATGATAACACTCGGGGGTCCCAAACGGGTTTACACCCCATTTCCCCGGCCTGATTCTCGTGAAGCCTTCCTCGAAGTCTGCCCGGGCGTGGTTCAGGAACATGATGGCAGCCGTGTTAAACTGCTAAGTCAAATCTTCCATCTGCCGCACAAAATGGATGGATGACATCAGCAGAGTAATGATGAAAATTAAAATAATTATAAAACTGCATGGCCATAAAATCTCCAGAACTCATGATCAACGGGTATCCCAGTGTTCTTAACCTTGGGGCTTGTATCCCCCCAAATAAACCATTAGTAGTCGAACTATCCAACGGCTCCTAGGAATCAGACACAGCTGGATTAGAAGAAACAGGGCAGCTTGGCTTGCCCTTTTTGCTGATGAGATTGCCGAAGCGGCCATTGACTTCTGATCCATAGATGTGCCCCATCTTGGCGCGTTTCGTTTCCCAAGTATCTCTTGTTCTCCTTTGTTATGGGAGTTACTAGAGGGACTCTCCCAGCAATAGTCGAGCCATAACTTTTAAGCCCCACATACTTTGATGAGTTGTTCGTCATCAGCATCATCGTTCTGATTCCCAGGTCACGCAGCATCTGCAGTATTAGTCAATATGGCGAGCACTAACACAAAGGCATCAAATCTATGTAAAGTTTGATGGAGTGATTCTTTATACTTATTAAATCTCATCTTTTTAAAATTAGAATTTGAAGCGCTGCTTTAAGTAGTGTTTGGTAACACTCCGGGGAACACTTATTTGTTCTTTTATTCCCTGAAACAGAAATAGAACAGAAACATATTTGGTAATTTTTTTGCTCCCGGGAACAGATTGTTCCTCAAAATAGATTTGGAACAGAAATAAGAAACATAAATAAAATCGTTTCTTGTTCCTAGGAATAACTCAAGAAACAAGAAACAAGTTTTTTTCTTTTTCTCTTTTCTTACTTTTCTTTTCTTTTTTTCTCTTTTTCTCTTCTTCCCCAAGCCGGTAGCTGGCCTTGGTAATGGCTGGCAACTGGCCAAATGAGGCCCGGCAACCTCGCTGGAGCCTCGCTGGCCCTCGGTGAGGTCGCCCCGAGCTTGCCGGCCACCTAGCCGACCCTTGTTTGGCCGGTTGCTAGTCAGCCATGGCCAAGGCCGGAGACTAGCTAGAAGAAGGAGAAGAAAAAGAAAAAGAAAAGAAAAAAAGAAAAATGTAATAAAATTATTAATAAATTAAGACAAAATTTAAATCATAAAAATATATAGGGTCGTAGTCATAAAAATATATGAGGTCGTACCAAACGCATTTCTCTTCCAGAAGTAGAAATTTTGTTTTGTTACCAAACGCTTTCAAATGCTCAGAAATTGTTCTCAGGAATAAAAATAGAAAAAAAAAAGTGTGTTTCCAAGAATAGAAACTGTTCTCGAAAATATAAACGTTACTATACGCACCCTTAGTCACCATCTTCCTGTAGCAATCCTACAAACTATGTACAATATCTATCCAACACCTTTAGTTTCAGATTAATGATATTAGTTTACAGGTCCTTCTCGATTCCATAGAGCAAAGTAACATTGACCATGAATCTACCTCATTCAGAAGCTAAATTATGCAGGACCTCTCACATCAGTATAGTTTCTGACTCGGGGAAGAAATATCTGAGCACCAATTCCTTACTCCCTAGGGTCAACGAGCAATCTGAGCTCCATATTTGCTTCCACGGTGTCATGCCCGTCGTCCTGTAGGTTTTAGGCACGTAATTCTTCCTTCGTGCCCACGTAGGCACAACAACACGCCCTTGCCAACCCCTTCTAGTTGCTGCATCAAAGTGCGGGCTGGTTGCAGCAGTTGCATCTAGCAGATCCAAATATGTCTCCTGTGAGGCATTCCGAGGGTACCCTTACAAGGACATCTTGACCATCTCCAATGTCACCCTGCTCAGTCGATAAACGATGGAGTATGAATCACATGATGGTATATATTGCTGTCTAAAGGGAGGACATAAAAGTAAATAAAACCAAGGATACCATCTTTAACCAAAATCACGACATTCCTATATCAATTGCAGATACATATAGGCCCCTTGTCAATCATTTCATAAAATATAATTATGGTAGGACGCAGCCCATCAGTTCACCAATATCCTAACAATTATTTCTCCTCATGTCAAACATTCCTGTCCAGACAGCATTCTTCTCCAAGTAACATGAATTTGGTACTCCAATTTATGATCGACACATGATTAGATATTTTTTTACAAACTTAAAGATACATTTAATGGCGTTCCACCTAAAAGATACCATCAATTTCTCAGTGGCGTAACTATTCACCTCTAAAGCTTGACAGCCAGTTCCAGTAAAATTATTCTCAAACAAAATCATGTACTGGAAGTATATAAGGTGAAGTACAAATTGAAGTTGCATTGAAAAATGCACTGCCACAAACTTGATTCTCAAAGTTTACAACTAATCCATTCGAAACTCTGTGTTTACTAGTTTCTGAATTCTTTGAATGGTTTTAGCAATTCACTCGTAATCTATCTCACCTTGACCAATGCATATGTGCATTCCGACTACTATTGATCTATAGTAGTAGGCTATGAATGGCCCCCACGTTGTTGGTAATCATGTAGCAGCAGCACATTCAATTAATTTATCTCTTTTCCGGCAGTACCCGTAATTTATGCATTTAATGAGTCGTGAAGTCATTTCTCGATCGCACAGTATAAGAATCTTCTCAATATACAAGTCAAAATACATCAGACAAGTATAAGCACTCTTTTGTCAATCCAGATGTTCTATCCCTATTTACTGGTGATAATGCTGAGAATCACCTCAAGCTCCGCCTCAGTTAATGGTCAACTGACATTCAGACATAGGTTCTAAAACAAGGTAAATACAAGAAAATGTACAGAGAGATAATGGCAGTCATGAGTTCATGGACATGACTCAACAAGAATCCTGGCCAGTCATAAACAATTTCGAAAGTTAGACATCAGGTAATAGATGAACTGTAAACACTTATCTAAAAACAACATGCACATAAAAAAATTGTTAGAAACAACTCTTCAGAATTCAAAACCATTGATCCACATGGTGTCGCAAGCGGAATAACAATGACAAGCTTAAAGCATAAAATAAACTTGAGACATGAATAGACCAAGATAGCTTACGCTTCTCTCGTTTTTTGCTATGAGAGACTCTTTTTCCCAACCCACCTAGGAATCCAAAGTTTCGGCTCTTAGTTTATCCACTCCAGAAAAGGGAGATACCGCTGAGACGACATCTTGGCCAAAAAAGCCAATACTTGAGAAGTGAAAGTTGCAGCTGAAATTTGATTCGATTTTGGAGACCAAATGTCCTTAAAATGTATTTGCACTAGATTGCTGGGAAGAGAATACTTACCTGATTATAACAGCAACAGATGCAATTTTCAAGTTCTCCCGCTGTGCAAACTCGCGAAGCTCAGGTAATCTTGCCATGGAGCCATCATCATCCGCAACCTCGCTCAGGTAATCTCAATCTCCAAAAAGCTCAGGTAATCTTGTCACGGTTTCTAAACACGGCAACGTCAAGAGAAGCCTCTGTTTGCCCAGCTCTTTTTAGGACACCACCCTCCCTGTGCTTCAATGGGAAAACATGTCCCGGCCTCTCGAAATCTTCAGGCTTTGGAATCTCTAGATGCGAGAGCCAAAACTGTGGTTGCCCTGTCACGTGCCGATCCGCCTGTAGTCATCCCATGCTTTGCATCCTATAACAACATTGCTTAACTACCATCCATTACAAGGCAAGCGAAGAGATGATTAAAGAAAATAACTAAGCTGATCGAAGGCTATTAGGAAATCAAGAATTCGAGAAAAGAAAATAGTTCGACTGAACTATCAAAGAAAGTGCACATCATCTATCATTGCTTTCGAAAATTGATTATCTACTGATTGTGGACAAGTAATAATCTGAAGTGTCTTTACTCTCTACAAAGCATAATAACAACAAATACACGCTATAAGAAACAAAAAGTTCAGAATTTTTTTTTCTACCTGAAGGAACTAGTACCAGTCAATTCCCTCTGATTCACCATCAAAGGAAGCTGCAAGCGCGCCAAATTTTCCCTCTTTCATGCTCGCATGACCAATCCCAAAGCGCCATACTTCACAACAAAACGCCATAGCCTAAGGTGCTGCGATTATAAGATCACCCTCAATTCTGTCCGTCCTCATCGCCGACCGCCACTCCAAATCCGTAATCCGAAGCGTCTTGCTCTCCGGAATCACCGCAGTCAGATCAGACGAAAGACCAATTCGCGAAGAAGGGTCGGCCCGAAGCAGCAGAATCGGAGGATTACGAGTTCAGCAGCCTCGGCATGAAACAAGGCCGCTCGGATCTTCGCCATGAAGGTCAAACACCGACTGGAGCTTGGATTTGGGGCCTTTCGGGCGTCGACAAAAGCCCTAAATTCGAAACGATCGGGCACTGGCATTGTCAATTTGCGGGGAATCTTTTAGCAGAAATGCAAGTGTTCTACAATCCCAGCATCAAAGCTGCATGTTTATGCAGGTTAGAAGCTGCACAATCCAGGAAAATGGTTTCCCTCAGGGTACATATATTTTTTTTTCCGAAATAATTCACGATATTATTAAAAGATTCCATAAAAGTTGGAGAGGACGGCCCGCTCAAGAGGAAGGAGGAGCATTCGAACGTTGGGCCAAGGAGATAAAATTGAAATTGGGCCGAAGATAGTTGCGCTTCCTCAATTAAAGCTTTGCACCTCCCACCTCACGTCTTCTTCCGCATTTACGTCGACCCGAGCTCCGGCAAATTCTCTCTCCTCGACTGAAAACGTTGCAAATCTCCGAGCAGGGCCACGGCTTCCGTCTCAAACGCCGACAAAGCTGGAACCTTCGTAGCAAAGCCATCCAGTAGAGCTCCCGTCTCGTTGCAAAGAATCTCCGAAATAGCTCCAACTGTTTTACCTCCAAAAAATGCTCTGTCGACATTGATTTTCAAGGTACGCAGCTTCGGCGGATTCCGATTCTTTGCCGATTGAGTCTTTTCCATGTAAAGTTTCAAACTTTGGCGATTCCGTTTCCTGAAATTACTTAGCATTGGCACAACTAACCCCGTCTGCTCTCTCTCTCAATCACCCTATGGAGAGCAACTCTTTCAAATATTTAGATGGTGGTTCCTTCGCGGTGGAGGAAAGGACATGGAATAGGCAGATCAAACCATGAAACTATGCTGACAATAGCTTCCTGAATTGGTTGTTTAACGGTTATATTCTGCATTCCTTAGGAATATCTTTCACTACATAAAAAATTATTACGACCACGGAAAAGAATGCTCATTTTCTTCTAAAATTAGTCAGTCTTTAGAGTACCAGAATCGAAATCAAATTCTACATCGGCAGATTTGGCACAACCAAGAAAAACAAAAATTTAATGGCCTAAAAAGAATTTTCATTTTGGGACTCAAGATCGACCATTCTTTTTAAGCCACGTTTCCATAATTTGAAAAAGAGAAAAACAAACGAACTTTAACATGGATTGCAGAGACGCGTGCTCTGTCGGTTGAAACCACCGTTGGAAACTTGCATACGTGGCGTGGCGGCTGACGTGTCACTAAATATCTATTCAGCAGGCTGACCAACCAAGCAAAACAAAAACATGTTGTCTTCTGCGAGAAAATAAAATATTGGGTGGTCCGGGACCGCCACGTCAGCGTGGTCCCAGACCACTCATACGGCGCCATGTGTATGGGGAAGCACAGACAAAGGACTGAAACGGGCCCACTTCTGTGACGCTCTCTCTCCTCTTTCTCTCTTTTGTCCCCTCTCCTCACATGTGGCGCCATATGAGTGGTCCGGGACCACGCTGACGTGGCAGTCCCGGACCACCCAATATTTTCTCGTCTTCTGCATCCTAAAAGCGAGCAGATATCATTAAATAGAAAAAGTAGACGACTTTTAAAAGGAGTACCAGAGGAGGGCGACAGCGGGGAAGCGAAACCAGGGGACAGGGCTTTGCTTTTCAGTGGAGGAGGGGCTGCGAGCAAGTCGAATTTGAAGATTGGCAGCTGCGAGAAGACGCTTTGATCGATTGGAGTTTCGATTTGGGGCTTTATTTTTATTTTATTTTTCCGTCGACAATGCCCTGAATTCGAAACGGTTCGGGCTCTGCATTGTTAATTTGTGGGGGAAGTTCAAAGAGATGAGACTTCCTAAGTTACAAATAGATTCTCCATTTTTGTTGGAACATAGTAATTTTTTTTTATCAATTTCTCTCTTGATGGCGACAACTGAAAGTGTGAGTGAGGTTGGTTTTCAGTGGGATTTTTACTTTTTACCTCCATAGATGATGGCAACGACTCAAAATGTCAGATTGTGAGAGATGCTTCAATTAACATAATTCGGATTTGCAAACAACCGAGAGGTTTTGCAATTGCAATATTAGGACCTAACAATTGCTTATATACTATCATGATGAACCGAAAAATCTAATATTTTGTCGATGCTTATGTTCCGTTTCATGGACGCCGGATCCCGTTTGTTGTCAATTCATATTGTTAATCCTGCTATGAGATTTAGTAATTACTTTTGATGCTTGGTTGTATGTTGCTTTGCGGAATGAAATTTTCGACTGGCCTGATCTATAAAAGCTCTATTCACAACAATGAAGTCATATAGATACTGACGACATGAAAGGAGAAGTTGAAGCAGAAGATTCGATAGTGGGGAGAGAGAATGTGAATCTCAAGTCAATAACAAATCTTGAAGAGAAGATTAGTAAGTGCATGTCTGTCAATATCAAAAAAAAAAAAAAAAAGAGGAGAGGAGTCATCTGCGTCGGTCGACGTACCTTTGTTGGGTAGATTAGAAGTTCTTTGTAGTTGAAAACAATGGCAGCTTCTTCCTTTGTTTTGATGTCGGCGTCCACTAACGAAACTTCGATCCTTTTACTAATAAAACTCGATGCTTATTACTATCTTATTTCGGTAAGCATTCCTCAACATCACATATGAAAGTACACAGTGTACCTCAAGGAATGTTAATAAATTGGAATTTTCACCATCTGTTAACTTCCTATGCTTACAGCACGTTGGCTCAAAAAATAGGCACACTCTGCCTCAAAATGCAGAGACTATCTTATGCCATGTGACACTACTTTTCTATGTATGTTGCCTCAAAAAACATCCAAAGTATCTCATACTTTGCATATCTTTAGATAACCAATTTAAATTGAGATGCAGATTCAAATATCATTCCTATTTCAAAAATAAGGTTCTCATGGCCACACCTTAGATTATACAAGGAGAACCTTTCTCAATTTTAACCCTCGTCAGCTTCACTATTTCTGGGAGTAACAGGTTCATCAGCTCAGTTGTCATAGCTGTTATCTCCTCTTGTGGCATTAATTGGAAAAACCAACGAAATCAAGCGCCATCATTCTTATTCTTTCCCTAAGATCCTTTCTATTTTGCCTAGCTACCTTATATTCCTCCTTATATGAAGAGTACTTCCTCTTGAGACGCAAGATTACTGCTTTCCCTTTGGTCTTCTACTCTATCCCCTTGTAAACAAATTTGTGATTTCATGTTTGGTTAGATCACACTAATGGTTAAGATTATGATGTAATGGCTGTTATGGTTATAACGTAACTAAGCTGTAAAACCTATTGCGCGTCTTTGAAAGAGAGAGATAGGAGCAATGTAGATTGGTGATGCGTGACGTTGGCATGATGTGACAGTAACCGGAGGGAGTGAGCGGCGATGGTGGTGTGAAGGCTAGACAAGCGCAATGCACACAAAGAGGAGGCCGCGCATTTGCTGCGCCCATCAATTGGATTTAAGGGTCTAATTTACTGCAATTCTGCCGGTAAGTACCTCATGTTCATGTTGATTGAGACGAAAACCAAAAGTGTCGCTTTAGGCTGCTCGCAGGGCTTAATTCGTCAAATTATCTCTAACCCACCTACTTTAAATAGTAAGTCAATCGATGAAACATTCATGCTGGCGTCTTTACAATGATAAATTTCCTACTTTCCGAGTATATAGCCAAGATCAAACATTCTAGATGCCGTCCTGCACGTTAGCCAGTAAATATGAATTAAAGAACCCATTTTTCAAGGTGGCGATGTGATGAACTTATATTAGGAGAAGTATTGTAAGATCTTGGCTGTTAATTCACCACAGGACTATCTCAAATTCAACTATGAATCCTAACAACATATCTTGCCTCATATTACCTTGGTCTAATGATGAACGGTAGTTTCTTCATCAGATTATATTTTGGTCACTTTATTTGGACTTGATCAGATGTATGAAAAGAAGATTACTGTGTGTGTGTGTGTGTGTAAGTATCGACCCCTCTCATAAATAAATAAATGAAAGGAAGAGGTATTGACCCTGTTTAATTAGATGGTAGAATTGAAAAATTAGCAATTTGAAATGAAACGAAAGAAAGCCTGACTTACACACTGTGTTTTTTAAGTTTTAATTGTTTATCAGTACATAATCTCGTTGGCAGAGTGTTCCTCATGGATTCATCAAGTAGGACATTATGGAAGACAATCAAACTGTGACTCAGGTATCCTGACAGATCATGGCCGGTGGAGCCAGGGTTCTGTCGACATGTCCCAGCGGGGTTCTTTTCTGCTGGCTGGTTCTATTTACGAGAGGAACACGCCTACGAGTAAGAGACATCTGCATGTTAGAGCTCATCAGTCGTGGTCTTTCCATGTTCAAAGCCTCCATTCGCAGTGTTTAGTTCAGAACTCATTTTCGCTGACGGAGATGCACACTAGAAGTTTTTGCCTTTTGATGTATCAATGAGAAGTGCAACACGTTTATGACATTCCTTCTCTGGGGCCCTCTCAATTTGATGCTTCTTAGGGTTTCAAATCCATCATGGCTCAATTTCAACCTGCTCTTCAGGATATAATTTGACATGTTTTGGTTGTGGAAGAGGGTTGCTATTACTACGGAGCAATACTGAAATGATCCTGCTCATCTCATCTACAGTTTGAAGAGCAAGGGTACACTTCAAATAATGCCATCCCATCTTTGAGGTTATATTTTAATCCATTTCTAGTTGGAGGAAGTCTTCCAACCACGCCTTTAATTGGTTAGTTATAAATATGGATATCAGTCACTTGTCAATTTACGTGTAAATAAATGTGCATGATATTTATATTTATAACTTATCAATTCAATAAAACTGGCTGGAGGAAGTTTCCTCCAACTAGAGTCGGAAGATGTGGCATATGATCTTGTAAATGGACCCTACCCGACACACGTGCATGAAACGGTTATTGTAGAGAATCCCCAGTTCACGGGAATTGGATAATGGAGGCTAAGTTTTGATTAAACGATAACTTCATATGCCCTCTTTAATATGTCCTGATGTTTGGACTCTTTTCGTTTGTCCTACAGATCTGTGCCTTTCTAGGATTTCATTAGACCTTATAAAATTGTCCCAACAGTACACAATCAGTCAGAGCATAAATATTATAAAGCTTTATCATATCGTCAGTAAGAGTCTTCCTCAACAAGATTGCCTCCAGAACAGAGTCAAATTGCACAAACCACTTTTCTTGAGTGACTCCTGGATGCGATTGTATATGGCTTGTGGTCGCCATAGCCAGAGGGAAGGTGGAGGTGTCGAGCCAGAGATGGTGACTAATCCCCATCTTGAGAGTCCTCACTTCTTCAAGATCATTCTATCCGACACCCTTGAATCCGGAAAGCTTGTAAGTTCCACATTTTCGCAGTCTTCTTCTTAGGATTTAGCTCTCAAGTGTCAGCAGAGTTTCTCTCATGATTTATCTCAATCTGGAAAACTTTCTATTAGTTTGGCTTTGAATAAACTTTTTGATTCCAGCGAAAAGGAAGAAAAGCCCAAAACCTTGAACAAAAAGTGTTTATATTCAATTATTCCAAGTAAAAATCGTTTTTTTATTTATTTTTCCTTTTTTACTTTGAATTGAAGATTGGTGGGCTAAAGTTAGTGTTAGACGAAGGCGTTGGGTCTCTCTAGCTTTACTCTCGTCAGATGAAGCGACTATAAATAAAACTCAATTCACAGTTGCCCGCTGACACCCTGCTTGTGTGCAAACCGATCTTTCATCACCATGTTACAGAATGCAAAATTTGCTCAGTGTTCAAATATAACTTTTGAGTTTTTCCCTGCACTTTCGGTCTGACTACAACCAATTAGAGTCCTGGACCAATAACTTTTGAGTTTTTCTTATAGGGAATTCCAAATAAAATTCTTAGGAAGATATGGAAAGGATCTCTCAAGCTTGGTACTCCTCAAGGTTCCGGGCAGTTTGACCTGGACTATAGGGGTAGAAAAGCTTTAAAACGGCAAGGTTTGGATGTGGAAAGGGTGGCAAGAATTTATGCAGCATTACCCAATTGGTCACGGTCACCTCGTAGTTTTCAAATATAAAGGAACTCCACTTTTTGGGTGATAATATTCAATAAGAGTGCTTTGGAGATTGACTATTAGGGGAGCAGCATATTGAACCTTGAGAGTGGATTTGCTTTGGAGATCGACTACTCGTTGAAGTTGAAGAATCGGAGGATTTCGCTCCTCGTCAAAAATGAGGCGAACCACATTCGCCATGTTCTCAGCCGTGTCCAAGCTGTTCATCACAAGATCTAGAAGGTGTGACTTATCTTTTCATAAGTCATGTATCTTCGTTAGTTTCTTTTGTCGTGCTTGAGGAACTTTTCAATAAGTTTGTGTATGTTGACTGATAGCATAATGATTTCGGTAATGCTTATTGTAGTACTTTAACTGGTACGTCCATGATGGGGTGCGATTGGAACGCACCGTTTCGTCTTGATGCATTATGATGGAAAGACACTAATGGAGGGGTACGAATAGCGACGTAAAAAAGGCTCCCGAACACAACCGTTGGATTGGCTGGCAGATCATTCGCACCAAATTTTCTCTCCATTTCCATCAAAGAAGAAAAATGAATTCCATTTCACTTTTGCAAGAACGATCGGCATTTACACCGTGGAAATTGGATGCTTTCCTTGTGATTGCATCCAGATTAACGTGAGCTAGTGCTGTTCATGATTTATTCGCAATTCAACGTTCGTTCCGAGGCTAATTGCTATTTACGCATCGGAATCAGGTAAGTCGTCTTCCACCTACATGAATTCCAACATTGGTATCAGAGCCCGATTGTGATTTCTGCCTTGTTTTTCATCGAGTTTTCTCATTTACCATTTGATATTGAGATCGAGAGTATGAAATGTACACTGTTTGGATCTTTGATGGTTGGAATTGACATATGAAAAACTCGAAATTGAATCGGAGCAAAGAACGGGTTTGGGGTCGCGTGCATCCATGAGGTTTTGGTCGTTTTTCGAAATAATTTTTTGGCCAAAATTAATTTTTGAATATTCAGGGTGAAAGAGCTCGTCGAGACAAGTCCAGCAATGGGTCAAGCCCCGCCGGGCGATGCTGGACCCGCCCACACGTGCGGCAAGAAGCTGCTGCGCATGGGCGCCAAGCGCCTGAAGCGCTAGCAAAGCCAACGCGTGCACCACACGCGCTGATCGGTGAACTAGCATGTGCGCGACGCGCGCCAACCGGCGAACCATCACGCGCTGATCGGCGAACTGGCGCGTGGTGACATCACCGTGATGTCATCCAACAGTCGGTCACCGGATGACGTCATTGATGACGTCACCGCCAACGACAGTTGGCCGGCCAGCGACCCGACCCGACCCAACCCAAGACCCAACCCGAATCGAGATCCGACCCGACCTGACCATTGACCGGTCAACTGGTCTGGCGGTCAAACCAGTCGGACCGGTTGGACCAGTAAGACCGGCCAGGAGCCATTTGGTTCATTAGCACGTGCGCCACATGCGCCGTGCACTCAGGTGGCGCGTGGAGGCGCATGTGGGCTCCGATTGGAGCGTGATCAGCGGCATTTGGTTCGTATGAATGTTCTCTACATAATGGTATAATTATTTTATATTTTTGAATTTTATAAATGTATGAAAATGTGTAGGAAACCCTATGTACGTGTATTTTTTTGGGGTTTATGTAGTTTATTCATTTGTAACTTGTATTTTCTTGTGATTTAGGAAATACAATAGCTAACTTGTGTACAAATGATGTTATATATGTTGTGTAGAGCTTGGTTCAATGATATGAAGTATATATTTTAATATACTTGCAATTTTCTAGTTGCTAGAAAATTAGAACAATGGTAGGAAATCCATTGCATGTTGAATTGCATTTTTTTATTATAGTTGAAGCATGATTATTGTTTATACGTTGGTTATTATCATGCTATGTTTTTTTGTGTTAAGGAAAAATGTAGAAATTACATAAGGTGATGTAATTATTTTTCTTAGTGGGAGTTCGTAGGTTGGTATAATCGAAAGGAGTTCTCACCTAGAACTCAAAATTTGCACAAATTAAACTAATTAATGATAATATAACAATTGTACATAGAAATTGATTGAGAACATAGTAAACTTTTGCTTTTGTGTCTTTTGTTGAATTATCATTAATTTAGTTTGTCTTTGCTGCAAATTAAATATGTGTGTTACTCTGTAAAGTGTGCTAATATTGATTCTGTGTTCATTATGTCAATGTGTTATAGCAATTGATTATGATTTCGGCATCCAAGATTATTGTTGCTAACCTCAATAAGGGTGAAAAGCTGAACGGTAACAATTATGATATTTGGCACTGAAAGGTTCAGTACATCCTTAAGGAGTAAGAGGTTTTGGAAACCCTCAACCATACCATGGATGAACCTGAGTATGGAACTTCAGCTCAACACAGGAAAGATCTGGAAGCTTATCAAGCTTAGAAAAAGAAAAATAGCATTGCTCGTATCACGTTGCTGAGCTGTATGCAAGATGATCTCATGTATGAGTTTGAAAGTTATGATAAAGTTCAAGCTATGTGGGTTGCCTTGAAAGATAAGTTTGGGGGTACATCTGCCACTGAGCTGAGGAGACTCATCATCAAATTTGACACATTCCGAAAGCGCCCAAATGTAACGATGAGGCAATATTTTCGGTAGATATCAAATATGATCCGTGAGCTGAAATCGGCAAGTCACTCCCTTACTGATGAACAACAAGTTCAGGCTATTACAATGTCTCTTCCTGACAATTTGGAGTATATGAAGATCAATATGACGCATAATGAGAATAGTCATTTTTGATGATATTGCGCGTCATTTGGAATTAGAGGATGAGCACCTAGAGGCTGCGAGATTTTCTACCCATGCTTTGTTGCTGAATCGAGTTCGCGCAAAACTTCGGGCTTTAAGCACAAGAGGAATCTTCAGTTCAACAACAAAGGAAAGAGGACTGATCAGGCACCCAAGAGGGCTAAGATCTTTCGACGCAAAAAGCGTGGTGGGAAGAAGGACGAGGCTAAGATGGAGTGCCGCAATTGTGGCAAGATGGGTCATTTTGCTCGTGAATGCACTGAGCTAAAAAAGGTACCATATTACTCCATTACTAAGAGTAATGCTTTTATTTTTAATACTGTAATGCTTGCTGAATCTCATTCAATGTGAACTGTAGACTTAGGAGCAACAAACCATGTAGCTAGAGACCAATAAACATTTGTGGAGTATCGTCGGATACCGCCTAGAAGAAGATGTATATATGTTGAGAATAACTCAAGAGTTGAAGTGAAGGGAATCGACACATGTAAATTAATTTTACGTGATGGTCGAAACCTATTCCTGCATGATGTCCTTTATGCTCCAGATATTCGACGAAACTTGATCTCTGTAATTATTCTTCTTAGCTTAGGTTATATATTGAATTTCCATGGTAATTGTGTTGACATTTTGCATGGAACAATTTATTATGGTTCAGGTCATGTATCGAATGGTTTTATAGTATTAGACATTGACTATGATCAGTACAATGTTAATGTTGATGGTTGTTTTTCTTTAATTGCGTCTTCTAATAATGTTGAGATTGATGCAAGTACTTGGCATGCTAGATTAGGTCACATTGGGTTGCAAAGAATGCAAATATTAGCTAGAGAATGCCTTTTAGGGTCACTCACTAATGTTAGTCTATCCGTATATGAACATTGTCTAGCGGGAAAAGCAACTAGAAAACCATTCGGTAAAGGTATTGGAGCTGAATTTCCATTGCATGTCATACATTTTGACATTTGTGGTCCTTTGAATGTGAGGGTGAGGCACGGAGCCTCATATTTCATCAGTTTCATAAATGACTTCACATGTTTCGGTTATGTCTTTCTGATCTCCCATAAGTCAGAAGCATTAGATTGCTTTAGACAATATATAGCGATGGTAGAGAATCAGTTGAACAAAACAATAAAAGTATTGAGAACCGATTGTAAACATGAGTATCTATCGAAGCAATTCAAGGCTCTTTGTGATGAAAAGGGAATTGTACAACAATTGACTATTCCTGGTATTCCACAACAAAATGGGATAGCTAAGAGAAGGAATAGAACTTTATTGAAAATGGTTAGGTCTATGATGGCGCAAGCAAATTTACCTATCTCCTATTGGGGAGATGCGTTATTGACCGATACCTATATACTTAACCGTGTGCCCTCAAAATCAGTCACTTCCATCCCTTATGAATTATGAACTAGTAGGAAACCAGACTTAAGTAGTCTACGTCCATGGGGATGTGCAGCTTATGTTCATGATTCTTCCCATAAACATGACAAATTAGGTCATAGAGGGAAGAAACGTATCTTTATAAGATATTCCGAACACTCCAAAGGGTACGTGTTCATAGGTGAACAAGCTGATGGAAGTGTGACTGAAATGGAGTCACGAGATGTCATGTTTTTTTAGAACGATTTTCCTAATAGAGGTGAGATTGATAAGGACTTCCAATTATATGAGATGGAAGATCTTGACAACACATCCACTGATGTTGTAGAGGGAAATGAAGATTTACCTCAATATACAAGACCTAGTGAGAGTGTTGCATCGCATGATGAATTGAATTTAAGAGAAATTCAATTGCGTAAAAGTAATCATAAAAGTATTCATCGTCGTCGTTTTGAGATTGAAGGGAAAGCATTTATGATTGCTCAAAAAGACAATGCCGAGCCTAAGACTATTCAAGAGGCTCTCTCATCCTCTGATAAGGAAGAATGGAGAAAAGTTTTGGAAGATGAGATGGAGTCAATAAAGACAAACCATGTCTGGGACTTGGTTGATCTACTACCCAATCATAAGGCCATTAGAAACAAATGGGTCTTCAAGATTAAGCGTAGGGCGGATGGATCCATTGAAAAGTATAAGGCTCGCCTTGTGGCAAAAGGTTTGCCTCAATACTCAACAAGAGGGTAAAGACTATGAGGAAATTTTTTCACCAGTTGTAAGGTTTGCCTCAATACGCCTTATTCTAGCTATCGTTACACATTTGGACCTTGAATTACATCAAATGGATGTAAAGACGGCATTTCTCAATGGAGAATTAGATGAGAAAATCTATATGAAACAACCAATATGTCTCATAGCTAAAGGTCAAGAATATAAAGTTTGCAAGTTTCATCGCTCAATATATGACCTTAAGCAATCATATAGACAGTCGTATTTTCGTTTTCATCGAGCAATAATAACTTTTGGTTTCACAATGATCGAAGAAGATCACTGTGTATATGTCAAGCGGTCCAAAGATAAATTTGTGATTTTATCACTTTATGTGGACAATATTCTGTTGGTTGGAAATGACAAGGTTTTGGTTATCACTATAAAAGAATGGTTGTCCTCCAATTTTGAGATGAAGGACATGGGAGAAGTTGTTTATATATTAGGAGTTAAGATCGAAAGAGATCGATCGATCAAGGAAACTCATTACTTTATCACAAGAGTCTTATATTATGAAGATTCTTGAGCATTTCAATATGCAGCATTGTAATCCCATTGATACCTGTGACATCCTGAAATTTGACCCCATTTCGATAAAGTAAAATGGGCATTTCGTTGACGTGCCTATGGCCCTTTTTATCTGCTGATCACTCACGAGTTAACTAATCTATTGGATAAAGCCATTAAGGAATGTATCAGTTTTAAAATCCCTAAAAGCTACCTAATTTGTTGGATTGAGCTAAAATCACGTCTAATCGATTTTTAACCATGAAATTGAACTTGATTTCGAGAATCGAATTTTAAGCGCGTCATAATTCTTATTTTTAGGATCCTGCTCATTATCTGTCAAATTGTTGACAAGTCTAAAATTTCAATAAAGAAATTATCGGAAGAAAAATTGAAGTCCGAAAAGAAATTAGAAAGAGAAAGAGAAAATCAAATCAAATAAGAAAAGTATTGTTGTTTATTTTTCTTTTTCTCTCTCTCTCCCTTCTCTTTTCTTTTCTCTCTTTTCTCTCTCTCTTCTCTCCCCTTTCCCTTTCCCCCTTGTGTGATTCCCCCACCGCCTGCCCTCTCTCTCTCTCTTTCTTTTCCCTCTTTGACCGGTCAATACCTATCCTCTCTCTCTCTCTCTCTCTCTCTCTCTCTCTCTCTCTCTCTCTCTCTCTCTCTCTCTTTTTTTTCTTCTTCTTCCTCCCCGTGCATCCGAAGAAGCGAACCAAAAGAGGAAGCTCAAGCAGAAGCCGCCGTTCGCTGAAGCCACCGCTCGCCACTCGTCCCGCCGCCCGCACCCGCGACGCCCACCCGCGCACGCCGTGCGCTCCGCCCTGCATCCGTTGCCGCTGCCACTCCTCCCCTGCGCGAATCGGCCCCTACTCATCTCGGTTCAGCCCCTATTCCGCCCTTGTCCGGCCACCTCCGGCCGTCGTTTGACCCCGCCGGACCTCCCCAGCGTCCCCCTCACCCTCCGCCGGCCTCCCCTCGCCGCCTTAGCCACCGGATTAGCCCCGGCCAGCCTCGACCAGCGACCCACGAAGTGGGTATCCAGCGACTTCGGGCCCACTTTTGGGTCGTTTCCGGGACCCGGATCTATGAGTCGCTTTGGGAAGAATCGTTCCCCGCGTCGCCCCCGTCGGATTGATCCGATTTGCGCGCGATTTGGTGAGTAATCTCACTAATCCCGGATTAATTGGCTAATTATGCTTAAGGTTGGTTTATTTTTAATTAATTATGTTTAGGTTGTTAGATTAGAATAAATTAGTGACTATTAGTCAATTGTGATGCGATTTAGATAAATTGATTGCGCAATTAGCAAGTAGACGTAGTCTATTAATTAATGGAAGTGCCTCGGGATTTTTCCCGACCCTTAGTGGGCTCCAATTAGGCTTTTCAGGCCTAAGTGGAATTTTTAGTATTTAAATATTAATTTTTGGAATTAAATTAAATAATTATTTATTTTCCGAAAATTCAACTGAGATGGTCTGGAACCGAAATTTTATGCTGATGATCGTGGTGAAGTTCGTTTATTTAATCAGGCTTTATTTTGAGCTAAATTGAATTTTTAATATTAATTATTTAATTTTCGAAATTAATAAATTCATTATTTATTTTTCGGAAATTAAGATTTTGATGGCCGAAGACCGAAATCTCGTGCTGGTCGTCGTGGCACAGTCCGTTTATCTATTTGAGCTCCACGTTGTATGGAATTGAATAAATTGTGATATTTTAGGGATTTACCCTAAATTGATTGGAATTGATTGAGATTGAATTGTTGATTGATAAATTGCCAAGTATGTTATTCAGCATTTATAATGCTTTGTTGAGTTGATTTAATTATTTGATTGAGAAATTGTTGGGCATTGTTTGTCGGTATTAAAAGTAGATTGGTAATCACTTGAAAGAGGACACGTGGGCTCGGTGAATTGGAATATCACCTGGAGAATGCACGTGAATTCAGTGGTTGAATATGTCACCTTGGCGAAAAGGTCACCTGAGAGAATGCACGTGGCTCAGAGACTTGGTATGTCATCCTGGAGAATGCACGTGGCTTCGGTGACGAGTTAGATCTAAAATAAGACGTAATTTTAGGTGAATTGATGATCACTTTGGTGAGATAAAGCACCTAAGAGAAATGCGCGTGGGCCCAGGCATCTAAAGGGCACGTGGGCTCGGTGAATTGATGCATCACTTTGGTGAGATAACACCTAAGAGAATGCACGTGGGCCCAGGCATCTAAAAGGGCACGTGGGCTCGGTAAATTGATGCATCACTTTGGTGAGATGGCACCTAAGAGAAAGCATGTGGGCCCGGGCATCGTAAAAAGGACACGTGGCTCGGTGATCTGATAAGTCACCTCGACAATTGAGTACCTTAGAGAATGCACGTGGGTCAAATATTTGAGAATAGCATCTAAAAGGGCACGTGGCTTGGTGACTTGATGTACCACTTTGGCGAAGAGGTCGCCTTAGAGAATGCAAGTGGGTCCAGTATTTGAGAATAGCATCTAAAAGGGCACGTGGCTTGGTGACTTGATGTACCACTTTGGCGAAGAGGTCGCCTTAAAGAATGCAAGTGGGCCCAAGGTTTGAGGCACGTGGCTCAGAGACTTGGAATGTCGTCTTGGAGAATGCACGTGGCCTAGCTTTTAAATATCCCACAATGGGGATTAATTTGTATGACATGTAATCGACTGGTTCGATTTGTTTTGAGTAAATTGGTGCCTATTATGAATTATACTGACTTGCAGGTGGGATCTGATGCCAAGGTAAGTCTTCTGTCCTGTGCGTGTTTAGGCAGCCTATAGTATAATGGTTTACTAATCGGGCTTAGTGAGGTAGAACTCGCTGAGACGTAGTCTCATCCCAGTTTGGGGAAAATCATTTCAGGACCCCGTTGAGAAGCTGATGAGGAATCTGAGAAGGAGTACTCTGCGATGAAACTTAAGGAGAAAGATTTTTGGGAGAAGAAGATAATCCCGATAAGGGCCTTGAGTACGGCTCGGATGGCTGAGAGTTTATCTTCTTTTGAGATCTCCTTTTTGATGTGATTAAAGTTTAGAGGAAAAAGTTGTAGAGTGCTCTGGTTTGTGTTTTGTATAAAAGTTTGGTTATAAATTTCAATATGAAAAATATTGCCCTACTTTTCTATCCCATCGTTTTATTTTCTGGGGATTTTAATTGTTTCCGCATGTGCTTAATAAATGAAAGGGTCGGCGATACATAATCCTGGGATATCGCATTATAAAATCGACAAAATCAGAAGGATGTGTGCGTGCCCGAGGATTGAGGCGTGACAATACCCCTGTCATGCAAGATGAAGGTCTAAGTACTGAAATGTGTCCTAAGACTTCAGAAAAAATTAAAGTGATGAAAATTGTTCCTTACGCTAGTGCGGTCAAAAGTTTAATGTATGTTATGATATGTACTCAACTCGACATATGCTATGCCATGGGATTAGTGAGCCGATATCAATCAAATCCCGGTCAAGCACACTGTAAAGTAGTAAAGAGGATCCTAAGATACTTGAAGGGCACAATGGATTATTGACTTTGTTACCAAGGGAATGATTTACGCCTATTGGGTTATTTAAATGCTGATTGGGTTGGAGACCTGGATGAGCGTAAATCGACTTCTGGATATGCGTTCTTGCTCAATGGAGGTGCGATTTATTGGAATAGCAAGAAACAGACATGCACGGCCTTGTCTACGATGGAGGTAGAATTTATTGCATGTTCTACCGCAATGCAAGAAGCAGTATGGCTAAAACGTTTCTTGGAAAATATATCCACTGTCACTGAAGTTCCAACACCGATGATAGTTTATTGCAATAGTCAAGCAGCTATTGCCTTTGTGAAAGATCTCAAGTATCATGGAAGGACAAAGCACATTGACATAAAAAATAATATGAGACGTTATGTACAAATAAATGCTGAAGAGCAAGTTTTATGTACATAAAATATGTCGCCTTGATTAGAGTCAAGATGAGGTCTGCGATTTGTTTATAATAAGACCGGACATGATAGTCCCACAATCATGTATGCCTGAAAGATGCCGAATGAGAGTGCTTAATTGGGTGCTATAGAAAGCAAGTTGATATAGCACTCGAGCTAAACATGAGTACGTGAGAAGCACGTGACTATGTTTAGGCTAAGATTTGTATGGTGGATATACTTGATAAATGACATACAGTCTTATAGAAAGAGTAATCCACTATAGCATGTAATTCATACTACATGTGCATTGTACGACCAATAAGGGAAGATGAGTAAAATTATCCCTATTTACTCATCGTGTGAGCCCTTAAGGTAATTTATATTTTACCTCAATTTTGTGCCCTATGTTATTTTTGACTATGTTCTTGAAGTGAAAGATCAATGTTGCTACTTTAGCATGTTATAGGCGGTCATGAATGGATATGGCCTATGGGATGTGTCTAGGAAGGCAGTTGTTCTGAAATTGAGAAAGACATGAGTGCGAATGAAGACTATTGTTATTTTACATCTATCACATGTATTTACTAGTCGATTGATTATATCGCCCTATGTGGTTGCGGATGTAATTGTAAATACATGATGTTTTAATAATAGTCAAGTATAGCCTTTAAGGAATATGTATACTTGGACTGATGTAACAAAATATGTTTGGAGCATTGTGAGACATCGATTATTTATTTCTTTTCGGGTTGTAGCCATTATGTCATCCCTAACAGGTGCATAATTTGAGTTCCCAAGTGTAGGTGTACTCACTGGTCACACGACTTATTTGCCAGTATGAATTGTTTTGTAAAATTGATGAATGTTGAATGTCTTATATTCTTGATAGAGCGCTATCAAACTCATCATGTCCGAGTGGGAGATGTAGTACTTTAGCTGGTACGTTCATGATGGGGTGCGATTGAAACGCACCGTTTCATCTTGATGCATTACGATGGAAAGACACTAGTGGAGGGATACGAATGGAGACGCATAAAAGGCTCCCGAACACAACCGTTAGACTGGCTGGTAGATCATTCGCACCAAATTTTCTCTCCATTTCCATCAAAGAAGAAAAAGGAATTCCATTTCACTTTTGCAAGAACGATCGGCATTTACATCGTGGAAATCAGATGCTTTCCTGGTGATTGCATCCAGACTAACGTGAGATAGTGTTGTTCGTGATTTATTCACAATTCAAAGTTCGTTCTGGGGCTAATCACTATTTGCGCATCGGAATCAGGTAAGTCGTCTTCCGCCGACATGAATTCCAACACTTATTGTGATTGAAGTTGTTATAGCTTCTAAGGTGAAGCAAAGCAAATTTTTCATTTGGTCGATTTATCTAAATCTTGATTTCCATCACTGTATCAGTTTCCACTCTGTGTTAAATCTTTATGGCGAGTAAATCAACTAACGAAAAGTTCAAACTGGCGTCATCTAGACATTTCATTTTTATGAAGAACATAAGAGATTGGACGGTCTAGATTCAAAGAAAGCCATTCTGAGTAGAATTTTGGTGGTCCTACAAGGTCGTGGCCTCTCCCTAGTTTTGAACTGGCCAGTGAATTTTTCAAGGTGGTGATTTGGCCATCTTGTATCAAACAAGATATAGCAGTAA
The DNA here is from genome assembly GCA_017140185.1 of Eucalyptus polyanthemos subsp. polyanthemos. Taxonomy (NCBI): domain Eukaryota; kingdom Viridiplantae; phylum Streptophyta; class Magnoliopsida; order Myrtales; family Myrtaceae; genus Eucalyptus; species Eucalyptus polyanthemos. The sequence continues at coordinate 15,355,352 of CM029463.1, read as the reverse complement.
GATTTCATAAGCTGATTGGATTCCTTTACGAAACTATCATTTACCTTGCATCTGTTCATGCCAATTTGTTTAAATAGGCAAAGATCCTCTCTACCCTCATGCTAGTTCTAAGAGCAGAGATTTGACATTTTGACTTTTGCCTGTCAAAGACTGTCGATTAGAATTACTAAAACTACCATATCAATCTACATTTTTCTCGCTTGCTTGAATAAGGGGATGCTTCCCCAGTCTTTCTTTACCAAGCACGGTTTGTTCAAACATGTGTGGGCAGCATGTTCCTCGTAGGTTCATAATGCAGCAACATTCTGAAAATCAAGGAAATCGCTACTCTCAAGCATTCCGACAGATCTTAGCTGGTGAAACTTAGGAGCTATCCACATGAGGCGATGCTCTCTTCTGGTTGGATCACATTTGGGAGAGGAACTTGCTTGAGTGTAGGAAATTGTGTGTTCGAGCTAATGGATAGGGATGGTATTGTGATCAAAGCCTGCATTTTCAGCAGAGCAGGTAGAAACTTCATTTACGTTGTTTGAGTGAAACTTTAGGATGGTTATGGCATGACATGAATTCTATGCTAATGATCTTCATGGTCAATTAAAGAAACATTGGCACCGATAAAGTCTCTTAAAGTTTTCATTTTAACTACAGGCAGGAACAAATAGTCTCAATGCGGAATGAACCATTCTGAGCCAGTATTTCATGATCCTACTCCTTCAATGCCTCTCACTACTCCAAGCCAGCGAATTTGATTCAGAGCTTCACTTCTTCAAACTGGTGATACAACAGTCTCATTTTAAGAAAATTGTACAATCTCGGGCCTAATCCATCACTGCTATTTCTCAAGTTCGATTACGATCCCTATCTAATCTTGCCTCAATATTGTGTTTTCCTAGGTTGATTTGGTTTGTATTGGGAACCATATGACGTGCTAGTAATCCTGAAGTATTGTGGGACATCCCCATTGTGGAGTAACACGGAATTAGGAAAAAAAGAAGAAAAAACGGTAGTAAAGACTGTAATGAGGTCCGGACTATTCAGTCACTAGGATATCCTCGACAAGCTCCTCCATCACCATCTGAGTGAAAGGATGGACAATCAGTTGATTTGAGTACCAACCTAAAATGGCAATTAATGGCAGTAATTTGTTTGAAAATGCCTTTTTAACATTGTGGGTTAAGATCGATGGCTTTCATGAGCCTCTTTAGACTGTCGACTTAAGATGGCCTTGTGTGCTTTCTTCCTAAGAGCATGCTTACATTATTGTCCCTTTCACCATACATTGGTTGTTCAAACATCTGCCCATGCGCAGCATGTTCCCAGTCAATTCACCAGGCAACATATTCAAGAAAACAAGAAAAGGGGAACTCTTAGTCGTATCTGGTGAAGCTCTCAAGATATACACAGGAAATCCGAGTGTTCTTCTCTACTGATTGGCCTGCATTTGCAAGAGAAACTCATTTGTGTGTAGGAGATGCCTGCGTTTTTGACCTCATTAATAGGGAAGATGTGTTCAAAGTCTACATCTTCAGTAATGGTGGTAAGGACCTGATTCACATTGATTGAGGTGATCATGGGACATGTTACTCTGGGCCGTTCAAAGAACTGATATGAATCCAGGAGACCTAATTTCGGCTTTGTATTTCCATTTTGGCGAGAATCCCTCAGATTTGGCACTTTTCTGAGTATTTTGGGTGCTCAACTGACCTAAAAGGTTCTTTTGTATTTTCTTAACATCTTGAACTTTTGTATTTTCTTAACATCTTAAAGTTATGTCTTAGACATCAAAGCTTTTTGTAAGAAAGTAACACTTCAAGAAAGCGGTTCATTCGTTAGCTTTTGCATATTGCCTTTTAGTCTATCAACAATATATTTATACCGTTTTATTGCTGAATAATATAAAATATCAACATTTAGAGAAAGTTGCATGGGTAAGTGCCCAGTTATATATGACAAATTCCTGTACTAGGTTATGTCTCCAATTCAAAGTAATCTCAAATTGAAGGCCACGCCCACCACTTTATTGAAGAAGCCTTCTTCAAATCTACATGAATGTACCGGTTAATGTGCATTCAAATTTATTTGTCTTCGACCAAAAAAAGAAAAAAGTTCTATTGGTCAAAATTGAGAAATTAGTGCTGAGAATTTAAGAACTGATTTTTAAGTGTTAACAATCTTAAATGCTAATATAGAAAGGAGAAGATGTTTGACAATCACTAAATATCTATAATTTCTTTTCAAACAAATAATCGCAACCATAGTGGGTAGGTCCTAATCATATAGTTGGCAAGATTCTAATTACCATCAATTATAACTTCTACTAAATTAACTAAGTAACCCTTTATAATGAGTTAATTGAATATTTTAAGACAACTCTAATTATAGTTATCTAACAAGCTTAATTTCATTAAGTGCCAAATTTTTACCACTGGGGCTATCACACATAAAAAGTTTTGATGTTGACGTGTTGTTGAATTTATTTTTTAAATCACTGCGAGGGCATGCGGTTTCTTAAGGAAGGTTTCGTGTTGATTGTTTACTGGTTAGGTACTGGGCTGGGCCGTGCTTGGCCCAAGCTGTAGTGGCCCGTCTACGGTCCCTACTTTCATGGTTATGTCCTTTAGTCCATTTAGAAGTCTAGATATGATCTGACCAAAAATGTCACGGGATACTTAGGGCCTATTTATGATTTTTTGTTCCCAGAATCAGTTTGGGACGAAAATCGAGTTTGGTAAAATTTTTGTTCCCGGGAACAATTTTGGACAAGATTTGAGAATAAAAAAAAATTTGATTCTTTGTCCGAGAATTAGAAAAAGAATCAAAACGGTGGAACCCTCACTTTTCCCTTTCGCCATCCCAGTTGCCATCCGCCACCACCTGCTGTCGCCTGCCACCGTCCACTGCCGCCTGCCGCAGCCGATCGCCGGTTCGGCGAGGTCGCAGGAGGCTCGCCAGGCCAGGGCGAAGTCCAGCGAGCTCGCCGGAGGCCTCGCCCAGCCACCGGCGAGGTCGGCCTGGCCATTGGCGGGGTTGGGCGAGCCTCACCGGTGGCGGGCGAGCCTCACCTAGTTGCGGTGAGGCTCGCCTAGCCACCGGCGAGGCTCGGCCGACGAAGGCCGACCTCGCCGAGGGCTAGTCGCTGGTCCGGCGACCGGCCAGATGAAGAAGAAGATTAAGAATAGGAAAAAAATTTAAAAAAAAAAAAAAAAAAAAAAAATTAAAAAGTAAAAAAGTTATTTAAAAATTATTTAAAAATCAAAAGAAATTAATTTGGAACATAATCAATTAACACAGTATCAAACACAATTCTATTCCAGAATTAAAAATTTTGGACAATTACCAAACACACTTTTTTTACTCAGAATCAGTTCACGGGAACAGAATCAAAAATAATCATTTCTAGTTGGAATCAGTTCCCGGGAACAGAATCGTTACCAAATGCGCCCTTACTTTGCCCAACAAACGAAAAGGTATAATATAATGTACAAGAACTCCGATGTACTTGTATGTACTCCTTTGTTATCTTAGCTATTGATGCTTAAGCATTTTAAGAAAATAGTTTTATAATAGCTCTTACACTAAGTTGAACAGTACAAATAGACTTAATCGCCGGAACTCATTCATGAAATATATACTAATTCAGCATAAACTTGGATACACTACACATGCAAATCTAAATCATTGATTGAATACTAAAAAAATTTACCCCCACCTGACCCACCCTACACAAATTCCAAATAATTTTAGTTATTATGGGCATCACATAAAAACTTACTTGGTGCTTCGTCAATCTTAACCATCATAAAATGAATTTGAAAAGGTCACGTTGAATTTTGGTCACAATTCAATTTACTTCATCATTACGAATGACTTAATTCCACTTTCTTTCACAAATTTTTATGACAGCAATAGAGCGATCCCAACTTCATATTGTCGGATTGTTACCAATATAACTATAAAAAACTATTTTTCAGGAAATTTAGACCAAGTTTCACTTCCCTCCGAGGGCACTCTGTCAAGCATCTTTGCCTTGGTCACCGAACAGTCCATCTTTGTCCTGAACCAATTGAGATGAAGTAAACTGTGCCATGGTTCAGGTTTCCACAACATCCTTTGAACATTACTATTATGCAGTTCGGTTTGACTATGATGAGTTATCGTCATGGACTCGGAGCTTTTATTTTTTTATGATAGAGAATCAATTCCAAAAAGTCTATTAAGAAAATGTGGAAAGGATTTCTCAAGATCGGTTTTCTCTCAATGTTCAAGGCAGTTCAATCTGGACTATAGAACTAGAAATGCTTAATAATGACAGTATTTCGCTATTGATAGGGTGGTGGGAATTCACAGAGCCTTACTCCATTGATCATATTCACCTCATAGTTTTTGAATATAAGGGGGACTGCTTTTTTCACCTAATACTATTAAATCAAAGTGCTTTGAAGATATTATGATGGTGTACAATTGTACAAAAATGCAATCACTAATTAAACTAAGCAAGTAATTCTATTAAATTGTGTCCATTCCAAAGGCCACTCAATATGTGCATGAAGTCAATTGAACATCGGCATGGTGCCAATGTTTTATCAAATGAGATTAGGCTAGACTGACATGGAGTTGCAAAATTACCGCACCACATCATTCAATTTCACTCCCCTGCAAGGGCATTTTAGTATATTAAAAAAATGGCTATATGGACTAGTTGCATGATGATATGAGAAAAGGTAATTGAGATATGAGGAACAGAAAAGTGTGTAACAATTAATAGAGAGGAGAGGGGAGTAAAGAAAGTTCCGCTCATGGATCAAGTTAGGCCCAGTTGTGAATAAGATCGCATGCATGCTAACAACAGACTATGGCACATCTCAATAGTGCATTAGGCCCCGTTCTGGTCATGAATCACAAGCTCTGTCTAGTTGTGGCTTGATTCATTCTTTCCCTTTTTTCAATTGTGTGAAACTTATCCCTTTTCTTTGTTAATCTCAGCATCCCCACCTTCCACAAATGTCTTGACTCGAACTTTTGCTTAAGGTGATCCAAGGAGTCATGCCTAAATCCATGTCATTACGATTGGAAGGAGGGAGGGGCCAAGCTTCAAAAGGGCTTTCAGACTTACCTTCAAAATCGAAATGGGCCAAGGTTTTGCATGTATGCTAGGAGGGAGGGGCCAAGCTTCAAAAGGGCTTTCAGACTTGACCTTCAAAATTGAAATGGGCCAAGGTTTTGCATGTATGCTAGGAGGGTCTTATTGAGAACCACATTAATACGTACCATGAGGACTTGAAATACTTGCATGAAATTTTTCGGTCAGGTCGAATATTGATTTGGTCAATAAAATTCCGTGATTTTATCTTCAAAAAAAATCTACAATTCCTAAATATGGAAGAATGCTATTAAAGAATGAGAACATGAGAATAACATTTTTTTTTTGTTAGAAATTAGTCATAAAATTTTCAAATAGTCATTATATATATATATATATGTGTGTGTGTGTGTGTGTATGTATGTATGTATGTATTTTGGAGACATTCTAACTAACCATTGTGGTCGAGGCTTATTCTCAACTAATGGTCAACTTTAATTGGAAATAAAGGTTTGAGTTAGTCCGAGTCTAATATGTCAGCTTGTAGAAGATTATCAGAAATTGCTCTGTATATGTATGTAAATTATCACATGACAATTTTATATTTTACTCAGTGTTTTATTAATTTTTAATTTGGAATTTTATGTCATCCTGAAATTTAAAGTCAATAAAGGGGGAAGTTTCCAATTGATTATCAAGAAGAAAATGGAACATTTTCTAATTTATGACATTAGTTAAATCTCTGTTTGATGAAAAGGAACACTTACCGACAGCGGAATCAAAAGGTAGGGCCTGCAAAAAAGCATTCGAGTGAATAGAAAGATATGGACTTGATAAAGACTTCTTCCTTACACAACTCAATGCATAAGGGTAAAACATTAAGACCTCTTAGTCTATACTTTCGTTTTTTTATGGCATTTTTATTAAAGTTATTATTTTCAAAATAGCAGCCATGCATTATTACAAAAGTCCAAGGATTGAATCATTCATGCAAAAATAGGGCCCACATGTATTCTTTTGTCGGATAAAGCTCTGTCACCGGAAAAAAAATCTATGCACGACCAAAAATGCAATAATTGAGTAGACATTTGATAGTGGGGTGTCCCATCCATCACCTTGGAGTCAACTTTTAATAAAGACGCTTTATAAAAAAGCTAAAAAGTTGAAAGCGTTGATAATTCCTAAATATCTTAGCATAAGCAGCATTGCACACAAAATATTATCGCTACAATGTGGATATAAACCAATAGATTAATGATATGCCAAGTTGGTAATTGTTGGGAAAAAATGGGTTTGTAGGCAATTTTCATTTTTTGCAATTGAAATCGCTTCTGTTTTGTTGTGTCCCTCTTTTGTGGTGAGTTTGTTTTGGCATACTTATGTAATGGTCTTGTTTCATATAGGTCATGTCGCTTGTTGGCAGGGGTGTTGGGGCTTACTTCTATTCACTACTGTATACCATCAACCCTTTTCTTTAAGTCGAACATTTGAGCTAAAGATTTGGTGATTTGGGGCTTTAGCTGTTCGACCAACCACCAACACCATTTATCTAAGAACAACCAACATTGTTTTATGTAATTTTAGTCCATGTCACACCATCGCCATTACATGTAAGATATGATTGAATTGTCACATGAGACAAATTAAACAAAATGTAATTGAGAGGACTTGATTACACTTTTCCTCAACTATTAGAACAAAATTTATTCAATTAAAAAGGTTAGGGCTTCATTACATTCTATATAATAGGTTTTAGACTAATTGTGCAATTTTCCAGTAATAGTTAAACTCCAGCAGCCCGTACTTGGATGAAAATAGAAGATTCTTGCGTATGTCTACCCATTAATCACAACAAAACCTTAAATCTCGTATATTTCTTAATTACACGGGTAAAATGATAATTTGCGCTTGTCAATTTTGATCCTCTAATTTTATGTCCCCCTTTCAATGTGAAACTTTATTTTCCACATGTTAAAAACTCCACTCTATTATAATAATTAGATAGAGTGGTATTAGGGAAATATTTAATTTAAACATGCATCATTTGGGTCTCAAGTGAAAATGATATAATATAAAAAAGTGAGATCATTTGGACTCATGAGGACTGGATTCATGCAATTGAAAAACCGTTTTGTTTCTTCAAAATTTGGTTCTGAAAGGCAACAAGGAACATCATTCACTCATGCGTGATGGAGTTTCCTAAGCCATGGTTATGGTCGAGGTGAAGTTGATCTTTTCTATTCTTCTTACTTTTACAACCATATGGGTCAAAATAATTCATCTTTGTCGAGTACTCCTACTTTTTGAATTATAATGTATTCTCAGTCTAGAGTTTAGAGTACATTTGTGTCCGGCCAAGCACCAATCAAGGTAAAAGTTTATAATTTTTTACACACATATCATTTGAATATTATCAAGAAAGAGTTACATTACAACTAAGATAAATAATTTATAAAAGTGGCTATAGCTAAATTTATCAAGCATTTCTAAATGCACTAGTCGTAGCAAGATTCAATTAGCCTCAAAGTGTCCAATTTTTTAAGTGGTGATGTAGCAATATTTTTTGAGAGATTCATGGAAAGATCCCAAGCTTAATTCATCGGTGACATGTCTCAAAATTTGATATCTTGCCTCATATTTTAGTTTTTTTACCTCGAGTTTTCACTTTGTTCACTTCACTTGAGATTACATTATCTACCCCATGTATGATCTAAGAGCACAAATTTTGATAGGTTAAGAATGATTATTTACAAATTATGCAATTTATTGTACTCATGAAACTAGTAAATACTATCAAGTGCCGTGAGCATACATACATCTTATGTCTTCTTTCATTCCGTATGTCTATAGTATGATATTTTATTCATATTCATATATTGCTCGTTGAAATATGTATGCAGGCGGACAATTCTCTTTGAATTGCTCAAGGTATATATTGGGTAAAATATTAATTTTGCACCTCCTATTAATTCCGACAGATCGTGGGAGGGCGAAGTCAAGGATTCAATCACCGACCAAAAAAAAAAGTCAACAATTCCATCAAATCTTGTCAAAAAAATAGAGGACTAAAATGCATTTGGCCATGGCTAACGTTGTCTCCTCATGAAAGGGTCAATAATAAAAGAGTGACTAAAACAGGTAGAGGAGATACAATAATTCGACAGTGGGGAGTCCCATCCATCTACCTCTCGTGACTACCTTTAATAAAAGTACTTTTTGAAAAAGCTGAAGAGACCAAATGATGGAAGTATTCGTGGACAATCAGGGCGCGTTTCGTAATGATTCTGTTCCCGGGAGCTGATTCTGATCAGAACTGATTCTTTTTTATTCTGTTTCCGGGAACTGATTCTAAGCATTTTAAGTCGTTTGGTAATCGTCCAAAATTTCTAATTCGGAATAGAATTGCGTTTGGTACGTATTCATTAATTCTATTCCAAATCAATTTCTTTTAATTTTTAAATAATTTTTTTTACTTTTTTCCTTTGTTTTCTTTTCTTTTTTTCATTTTTTCATTTTTTCTTTTCATTTTCCTTTTTTTCTTTTTTTTCCTTTTTTCTTTTCTTTTTCTCACCTTCTTCTTCTTCTTTTGGCCGGCCGCCGAACCGACCGACGCGGGACGAGGCCGGCGACCTCACCGGGCGTCCACCGCGGCCCTCGCGGCCGACGGCGAGGCTCGCCTAGCCCCACCGAGGCTCGGCCGAGCCGATACGGCGAGGCCGAGCCCCGCCCAGTGGCGAGCCGACCTCGTCGGGGTTGGGCGAGGCACTCGCGAGCCACGGCGGGGCTGGGCGAGCCTCGCCTGGCCACCAATGGGGTTGGGCGTCGCGAGGCTCACCCAGCCCCTGCCCAGTCTCGGGGAGGCAGGCCTCGCCCGGCCCCGGCGAGGCCTCGCCCAGCCCCGGCGAGGCCCGCCTGGCCACCGACGATGCTCGGCCTCGCTAGATCTGGGGAGGCCGAGCCTCGCCGGTGGCTGGGCTTGCCTCCGGTGAGCTCGCCGGACCGGCGGCGGCCGGCGGCGGCGGTGGACGGCGGTGGCGGATGGCAGACGGTGGCGGGCGGCGGTGGATGGCGGTCGTGAGATGGCCGAAGGGAAGAAGAAAATTTATTGATTTTGATTCTCAAATTCGTTCCCGGAACAAGAATCAACTTTTTTTTTTATTCTTGATTACGTTCCTAATGCTTCCGGGAACAAAAATTTTACCAAACGCGATTCGATTAGCAAAACGGTTCAGGAACAAAATCGGGGAATTTGGCCTTTTGGATGGTTACCAAACAGGGCCTCAATGTTTTGTCCATTAGCTATGGAGGAAAGGATGGAGGCCAGAAATTCTCGATGGCCACTATTTAAGCAAAGGAACAATAATGCAGAAAGTCACTCACTTCTACACTAAGAAATCAATTGGTGTTTAGTTTAGTCCTAAACTAAGGTTAAGACGCCGAGCTCCATTAGTATTGAGTAAAATAATAATTTTGCACCTCCTATTAATTCCGACAGATCGTGGAGGGCGAAGTCAAGGATTCCATCACATCTTGTCAAAAAAATAGAGGACTAAAATGCATTTGGCTTGTTCTCTTCCATGGCTAACGTTGTCTGTTCATGTAAGGGTTAATAATAAAAGAGCGACTAAAATAGGTCGAGAAGATACAATAAATTGAAGAGACATTCGATGGTGGGGAGTCCCATCTATCTACCTCTTGTGACCACCTTTAATAAAGGTACTTTGAAAAAGCTGAAGAGACCAAATGATGGAAGTACTCGTGGACAATTAATGTTTTTTTTTTTTATATAAAGGTAATAATATTAAAGATGAGGGCAAATGTACAAAAGATCGGATCCAAACAAGCACTCTTAACAAAGGAGCAAAAGTGACGGGGATTCGATAAAAAGCCCAAGGGTGCCAGCAAGAACACAAAAGCTACGAAACGAACAAACAAGCCGTAACAACAGGAACCCGTAGCGTCCCCATCCCTCAAGCCCTCAAAGCTGAAAGCGGAGAACGGAGGAGGAAGGCACCTGTAGCTACAAGAACAAGAGCAAACCGAATCACCAGCACCCTAAGGAGGAATAGCTACAGATGAAAAGATCATTGGGTGGAATCCCCACCCCCTTTGCAGTCTTCTGTTCCGTGGACAATTAATGTTTGTCTGTTGGCTATGGAGGAAAGGACGGAGGCCAGAAATTCTCGATGGTCACTATTTAAGCAAAGGAACAATAATGCAGAAATCACTCATTTCTACACTAAGAAATCAATTGGTGTTTAGTTTAGTGTTTAGTTTAGTCCTAAACTAAGGTTAAGACGCCGAGCTCCATTAATATTTGGATAGCTTTTGGAAATATTTAGAATGTTTCCTCTGAAGATTAAATGACCAGAGATGATCTTGACAAAATCTAGAAGCTACTGAAAATGAGATGACTGAAGATGGCTGCATAAAGGAACCAAAAAGGCTAGATTTTAATTTGATTCATTTTCTCTTGATGGCTTAGGAAACATCCTAAATATGTCTAACAGTTTGCATCAATCTCCTCTTACTCTCTTGTGGTTTGTGTCTTTATTAAAGTTATAAATCGTAGGATCTCTACTATTGAATCTCACCCGTATATAATCAAAAATTTCAGAAAAAAGTTGCTATGTTTCATAACCAAAATTTAAACATGATCATGTCAAGGACCAAAATCAAACCAAAATGTAATGCTCGGTTATAAAGACTCATCACATATTTCTCTTTATCACCCTCGAATAAAAATAACAAAGACATTATTGTAGCCCATTTATTTAAATAAATCTGGAGTTTAACCCTTCAGTAAAGAGTCTTGCTGTTCTAGAAAGAAATCATAATACTGTCCTGCCATTAAATTTCACCAAAGAGGAAAAATGTAAAGATGACTTCAAGTCACTGCTAATTAAAGTGGCATCTGGCACCATGGACCATGTTGTACTACTTATCAACGTGTCTAGCTTCACCTATCCAATGCCACTCTAAAAAAATTATACGAGACATTAAAGTTGTCGACGAAAATAAAATTGCACTTTTTATCTTGCAAAAAATCACGAATTGAAGTGGTCGACCCTATTATAGCTTAGGATCGCATCGGCTAGTTCTAGGGTTGACTTGAGAATTGGCCTATATCTTTTTTTTCCATTTCATTTTTATTTAATTGCTTTATCATATTCATTAATTAGATATAAGGGTATAAGTTAGCCTAGATCTACTATGTTAATTGATAGAATATTATCAAAAATTATTCACACGCACACATATATACATATGGCCATTTTACATTTTATTGAGTGTTTTCTTAATTTATAATTTATAATTTGATGGTATTCTAAAATTTAAAGTCAGTAGAGATAGAATTTTTCATTTGATTGTGGCATTAGAAAAAGAATATCAACCAATGTATAATTTATGACATGAATGAAGTTTTCAAACGGTAATTAGGAAATTTACTGGCAAACTTAAGTAGGGAATGATTCGACAAATAATGTTCAGAACTCTTAGCCTGTACTTTCGCTTTCCATCACATCCTTAAGAAAGTTATTATTTCCCAAAAAGCAGCCATGAATTATTATTACCAAAATCCCAAAATTGAACCATTCACGCAAAAAATGGGGTCCACATGTATTATCGTCTGAAAGAGTTCCATCATTGGAAAAAGGCCACGAACGCTGCTCAGGCCACAAGATGCAATAATTTGACAAGACATCATTTAATAGGATGTCCTCACTCTCTCTATCTATAATTGCCCTTTAGCATGTGGAGCATCACGCCCAATATATTTTTGCTGCAATGTGGAAATAAACCAATGATTGATGATAAAACAAGTTTCATTTTTGCTGTTGAAATGAAATTTGCTTCTGTTTTGTTGTGTGCCCCTTTCGTGTAGTCTTTTGTTCTAAAAGGGTCGTGTTGCTTGCTGGTCTGGGTGTTGCGGCTTTGCTTCTATTCGCTACTTTTTGGCAGATTCAGTTCAGTCATGGATTCTTGATTTTAGACCTCGAGACTCTGCGTACCGTCGCACCCTTTTGTTTGAGTCGAACATTGGAACTAAAGATTTGGTGATTTAGGGCTTTAGCTTAGCTGCTCAACCAAGCAAAGTCGCCATTTATATCAACAAAAACAGCATTGTTCCTCAATCCACGTCACATCTTCATCTTTGCTGTTACATGTAGAATGATTATTTATTATTGGATTGACGTGTTAGATAAATTAAGTGAAACTTGCTCGGAAAGACTTTATTACAATTTTCCTTGAAGGATTAAGATTAAATTGATTCAATTAAAAAATTTAAAGCTCTCTTACATTATGTATACTAAGTTTTAGACTGATTGTGCAATTTTTCCAGCAATAGTAAAACTCCAGCAGCCTGTACTTTGATGAAAATAGAACATTCTTGTGTATGTCTCCCCATTAATCATGACAGAAACTTAATCTCGTACATTTCTTGATTACACGAGTAAAATGATGATTCACGCTTGTCAATTTTGATTATCTAATTTTTATGTCCTCCCCTTATTGCGAAACTTTATTTCCACATGTTAAAAACTCCACACTATTAAAATAATTAGATAGAGTGGTATATAAGGGTAATATTTAAGTCCAACATGCATCATTTGGGTCTCAAGTGAAAAGGACGTAATACAAAGAGCGAGATTCATGAGGATTGGGTTCATGCAATTACAAAACCTTTTTGTTTCTTCAAAATCTGGTTCTGAAAAGCAACAAGGAACTTCATTCGCTCAAGCTGATGGAGTTTCCTAAGCCATAATTATGGTGAAAGGTGAAGCTCATCTTTTCTATTCTTCTTATTTTTACAACCGTTTGAGTCGAAATAACTCGTCTTTTTCAAGTACTCCTATTTTTTAAATTGTAATGCCTTCTTAGCCTGGAGTTTAGAGTGCACTTGTGTCTAGCCAAGCACCAATCAAAGTAAAAGTTTATAATTTAATACAATCATATCATTTGAATATTATCAAGGAAGAGATATATAACAACTAAAAGAACTGATTTATAAAAGTGATGTGAATAAGCAGACAATTGCATCATTTAGTCAATCATCTCCAAATGCATTATTCTTAGCAGGATTCACTTAGCCAACACATTCAAATCAAAGTATTTATTTTTCAAAGTGGTGATGTAGCCATCTTTTTTTAGAGATTCATGGATAGATCCCAATCTCAACATGCCAAATTTGAAAGTTTGCCTCGTATTATAGTTTGGTTTTAGTGTGAGTTTTCATTTTGTTTGCTTTGATCCATTTTACATGTGGCTAAGACTTGAGATTACGTTATGTACCCCGTGTATGGTCTAAGAGCACAAATTTTGATAGGTTAAGATTAATTACTTACATATTATGCACCCTATTGTATAGTTTGGGGCATTGATTGTAACTTTCGAAACTAACAAATATTGCCAAGTGCCGTGAATAATTACGCGGGCAAATTGTTCCCTTTGGATTCTGCATGGTATATATTGAGGGAAATAATAATTTCGCAACTTTTATTTATTTAGAAAAGTCGAGGAGGGCCAAGTTAAGGATTCATAGCATCTTGTTAAAAAAAAATAGATGACTAAATTGCTTGTACCTTCTTCTCTCCCATGCTTGACGTCGTCAACTCATAGAAGGGTCAATAATAAGGGAGAGACTAAAACAGGTCCAGAAGATGCAATAATTTGGATACATATTTGCTATCGGCGTGTCCCACTAATATTCCTCTCGGGTTCCGCTTTTAATAAAGACGCTTTTTGAAAAAGCTAAAAAGACCAAAGGATGCAAGTACCCGTGGACAATCAATGTTTGTCCATTAGCGGTGGAGGAAAAAGGATGGAGACCGGAAATTGTCGATGGTCACTGTTCAAGCAAAGGAATAATAATGCGGAGAACCATCCCTGCACTAAAGAAACCGACTCGTGCTTAGGCCTAAACTAAGGTTAAGACGCGGAGCTCCATTTTCTGTATTAGAGATATTTATAAATTTTCTAGAGATATTTAGAATATTTTTCTGAAAATAAAATGATTAAAGACAGTGTTGATAGAATCGAGAAGTTATTGAAAATGAGATAACTGAATATGACGGCAAAATGAATAAAAGATTGGGTCAAATTTGATTCATTTTCTCTTGATTGGTTAAAAAAAAAAAAATCCTAAATATCTCTAATGGTATGTAAATCAATCTCTCTTTCTTTCTCAGGGTCTGTGTCTCTGTGAAAGTTCTAAATCATTGGATCTCTACTATTGAATCTCATAATATTTCACAAAAAAGTTGCTATGTTTCTTTCACCGAAATTTAAAGATCGTCATGTCAAGAACCAAAATCGAGCATAAATGTAATGCTCAGTTATAAAGACTCATCACATATTTCTCTTTATCATCCTCAAATTAAAACAATAGAGACATTATTATAGCACATTTCTTTAAATAAATTTGGAGTTGACCCCTCACTATTAAGTATTGCCATTTTGAAAAGAAATCATGATACTGTCCTGCCATTAATATTACCCAGAGAGGAATTCTTTTCATAATACTATCCTGCCATTAATATTCCTTGGAGAGGAATTGTGTGAAAATAACTTCAACTCGCCACTAATGCAACCAGCTTTTGACACCACGGACTATGTTGTACTACTTATTTGTGGGTCCATCTTCACTTTCCTGTACCAAACTTTGGCTAAAAAAAAATGATACGAGAGATTAAAGCTGTGGGTGAACTTAAAATTGAAATGGTAGCTGTCAAAAAAAAAAAACCATATTATATTTCACTTACATTTTTGTCCACATCTTATTAGGGGGTGACGTTTCACAATAGATATGTTTCAAAACAACAACTTTGGACTTACTCTGTCATTATCTTCCCAGTCATTTTTTTCCATAGATCTATATTCATTTTGATCACCTTGTTCAAAATGATTGTCACGAATTAGGAATATGCAAGAGGGATTCCGAAAAGACTCCATACAACATTCCATCATCAATTTTTTTTTTTTTTTTTTGTGACTTCTATAGTTAACTTGCTCTACTTGTTTAAACTTTTTGAGTACCACGTTTTGCTTTCGCTCAAAAAGTTAAAAATGATAATAATTAGGTTTTATAAATTATGAACAACAAATAACTCTATTTGTCAATAATTTTATAGTTTTGAAGGCTTTGAAAATCAATTTGTGATAACTACAATATTTGGATAATAGATGTTAGAGGTAAAAAAAACTCCAAACAGACCCAAGCATTTGTGATAATTAGAATCAGAATGAGAGGCCATGAAGCAACATTAGTTGTTGCTCACAGTCATCCCCATATTTATTTTTGTCATGTATGGAGTAGCAGTATCCAAGAAGCAAGAGCAGAAAAAGTTTAATTTTCTTAGGAGTTCTGATCCTGCAATTTTTACTTGAAGTTATGTCTAATGTAACAATTAAAATTGACATTCTAATACAACAATTTGCTTAATTATAATGTTAATTATATATTTTAAATATGAATTCATTGATCTGCGCATGGACCGGGTTTAAAACTAGTGCCTAATTAGCGTTTGTCCATTAATGGCGGTAGAAAGGATGACAGGATGGATCGGGACTAGTACATTGGCGGTGAAAACGGACGAAAGGACCATTTGCAGTGGCAAATGATGAAAGGATGGATACCTAGCCAATGTCTGTACACTAGGGCGGAGGAAAGGATGAGAGCTCCATAGCATGTACCAATCTCCTCTTTTTTCGTCCTGGTTTGAAACTTTTTTAATGTTTTAAAATGATGGATGTATAGTACTAAATCCCAGCCGCTAATAATATGTTCCAGCAAAAAGTTGTTGTGTTTCTACCACAAAAATCTGACTTACTGGGAAAAGAAAAATAATGCTTAGGCATTAAGACCCGTCCATGCATTTCTTTCCATCACTCTTTATTTAAAATGGTACCCATCATTAGAGCTTCATTATTCCAATATATCTGGAGCTAGAGCACTTGGTAAAAAGGCTTCAGTTCGTAAGAAAAATCATTGTACTGTCCCGTCCCGCCATGATTGTACACTGCAAGTTCAGAGGAAAGTGTAAAAAAGGACTTCACGTGACGGATAAGACGACTGCCATCCAAGACCAAAGGCCACGTTGTACTACACATCTCCCAATATTTTCTCCACATCAGTGTGTCCATCTTCACTTTACCATTACCAAACTTTGACTATGATAAAATGATACAGGTAAAGGAGCAATTACCCTGCTAGTGGGGGAAGGAGAGAGATTAAAGCTTTCGGCAAAAATGAGATAAACTTTTTATCGCGCAAAAAAGGTGACTGTCAAAGAAATTTGTCACTTTCGTTTCACTTATATTTCTATTTGCGTCATCTTATTACGGTTGATGTTCCAGAAAAAATATATCTCGTACCACTTACCCTATCAAAGCCTTTATCCTTAACTCGAAATCAGGATATCAACTCTATGATCCTAGAACCAGCCTCAAGCCGCATCAATGAGTCCAAGGTCGACCCATAAACAGGCTTACTTTTTTCTTCTATTTCAATTTTTATTAAATTGCTCTTTTGTATTCAATATTTTTGCAAAAGTTCTCAATTGAACACCATAAAAGACTTATTATTGAATATCAACAATATGATAAATATAAGTTAGCATTGTCATTTAAAAAAAATACATAATGCAAAATACACATTATTTACAATAAAAATATAATTACGTTTTAAAACTTTCAAAAAATATAATTAAGTCTTAAAACTTATCAAATTGATCTAATTAAGTCTTTTTGTTTACTAGGATAGCTGGCATCCACATCAGCAATTTTCATGGACTGAATTGGTACTAATGTGAAAATATTTATAATTAAATTAGTCCAATTGAAAGGTTTATGATTGAATTGGTATCAATGTAATAAGTTTAAGATTTTTTTTTTTTATTATTTTTCCCCACTGAAAAGAGATCTCCCCATGATGGTAGTAATAATTTATTTGCTCATTTTACTAGGCTTCCAACAAGTTGAATATGAGTCTGGTGCAAACCCACATAAATTCGGATGGAGTTGGCTTTGATTTTTTAATCTCATTTCGACCAGCTTTTAAAATTTTAAGATATGAAACTTGTTGCGCAAAAATTGAGTTCAAAAAAAGATTTGGGACACTTAGTGTCATCTCTAGATAGAACTCCATGTCACGTGGGTCCAACTTGTCTCTGCCCGTTTGTTCTCTTTGTTAATTACATTTGTTATATGGATATTGACAAATTGTATACGAGTGGTGATTTAAAGTCGAATCATCTTATCAATTATATTTTGATTGAATGTGTCGTATACATTTGAAAGTGCGATCGCCTCCATGTTGATTCCCACAACACCCCACATACAAACATTGATGAAAATATTGTCATTATGAAAACACTAAAGATGCTACTTATCACGTGCATGTAGGTGTAACTTGTGCTTGTCCATTTCTTCTCTTAATTACATTTTGTTATATTGGCAAAGACAGGCTATACAAAGTACTTATTAGACAAGCGATGATTCAAGGCGAATCATTTTCTTACTTTAATAGCTTGTAATAATTTGTTCTTGATTTTTTTAGGCCACTTGATGGAATTGTAAATTTGCAATTTAAAATTTACAATGAAAAAAATCACTCTATGATTAAAAAGTAATCATTCTTTATTTTTTATCTTTGGACAATGACTTGGAGTAGTGTGCCACTAAGTTTTCAACTTCTCAAGCAATTACTGATGCTTAGTTAAGGGTGAAATTTACCGAGCTACATAATTCATACCCATCTCCTTTCTTTCTCGTGGTTTCAATCTTTGTTAAGGTTTTAAATCATTTGATCACTAGTTCTAAAGAGCAAGATTATAATGATTTGAAGACGTAGAAATCTAAGGATAAATCTATCATTTTGAAAGTGCTTGAGGATGAAAGAAATTGCTGGCTAACATCCTTTTCTAATATGTGTTGTTAATGTGTATTACTCTTTTCTAATACTATATGGATGGAAAAAATAGCTCACCAAGTGGACATCAACAGCTGATGTGACCCCTTGTGTAGGAGGGGAGAGGTTCGAAGCCCTTGCAACGCAAGGGAGCTAGCGGGAGACATTAGGTGTATTAAGAGTGACGCCATGGTGGTGGATCATGCGTTAGCGTCATTAGGGGATTTACGACGTGACTGTCGACTGCAAGCTGGTTCTTCCTGTCAAAAAAAAAAAAAATAGCTGATGTGATCATGGCATGTAGGTGCTAGCAATTATAATTGAACTCTAGGCACACTGGAGACGCTGCAGCCCCAGGTCAAGTAGGTGGTCCAGCAAAAGCATCCGATCAAGGCCCTCTAAAAAAAAAAAAAATTATTGTAAGGCTTGCGGCAACATATATTTCGATTTGTTATGTCACGCGAGTATTCCCTGATTGGATTACTTGTTATAATATTTACATTAAATATAAACGTGTCGTGTCAGGAAAAAAAAAAAAAATTGAAGAATCTCTTCGTAGTGGCGATAAAACAAGAGATGGGCCATTTGCCGGTTTTGTCTCGTTTTGGTTTTGTCAATGTTGGATTGGAATAAAGACAACCTAGGAGTCTTAATTTAAATAGAAAACCGTTTTTTTTTTTTTTTTTTTTTTTTGGTGCTGGAGGAACCGTTACTGGGCCGTTTGCCGTCCACGTAAACCCCTAGGCCCATGGGGCCCCCACCGCTGACCCCACTAGCGATTAAGTCGCGCGTTATGCGTCCGGCAAGTCTCGAACTCCTCCCCTCTCTCGGCATAGGGTACTAAGCCTCAACCAACTCGGCCACCGCGGGCGGTGGTTAAATAGAAAACCGTTCCTCTTGGCACATTTGCCTAATGTTACCGCGAGTTTTGGTTGTGATTTTGGTTTCGGTGTTCTATTCAGATAGGCCATATCTAGGGATGGGTTGTTCTCTTTTGTAGGTTTGTCATATTTTTGGCACTATGGATGAGAATGACTCGTTTAAATAGCAAGGTTAGGTAATGACATCTCATTATTGGAATGAGTAGTTCTTCGTCAATAGGAAGATATAGGGGTCCAAGTTAAGTCCAAGACTAACATGTCAATTAGTAGAATATTTTCCAAAATTGCTGTTGAATATTTAAATCAATGACACAGCCACCATACGTTGTAGAATTATTCGATCTAGATACCATTTTGAAAATAAAACGTTAATCCTTTTCTTGTTCAACTAGCTTTATTATAGTATTATTTTTATATTTTTTATGGGCTTCTTGATAGACGAATGTTCACGTCTGTGCCCTAGGTTACAAAAAAAATGCTAACTTTACGGAGTAAATTTTTTGTGGAGTAAATTTTTTGTGTGCACATCTTCCTCGTAAACTTTATATCAACTTTATTGTGAAGGGACATCACTCATAATTTTTGTTAGTCATAGAATTTTCTTTGTTCGAAATTTGTCGTAACCTTTTAAATGGTCAGAATAAATATAAGGATTTAGCAGAAATTTGACATTCTAATCAAATAACCATCATAGAGTTTCAGAAAAGGAGTGACGAAACTGTGGCGGCTTCCAGTCTTCCAGTTAAGAAAGCCGGCGAAGAAGACCCCATGTTCATGAGATGTAATTGTTGGAACGTTTTTCAATTTATTACCTTTTGTTCTTGCGAAAGTCGGAATGCACTCATTAGAGGAGCTGTATGTAACTATGAGTGTTATGTATGGGTTACCATACCATATTATAAAAGCCTCAAATCATTGCGATTTTGTAATTTGTGAATTGTCCACTTCTAATGGGATTCACTGTGACGCAGTGGCAATTGGCATAAGATGGACAACTTTTATCAAAATGATTGTCATGAAATAGGAATATGCAAGAGTGATTCTAAAAGATTCTACAAAAGGTTCATCATTACTTTTGTCGACTTCTCATTCTATTTGCTTACACTTATATTTAGCACATCTTTCCTGCCTTTTGCTTTCCCTAAAAAAAATGAAAAAAAAAAAACTTAGGTTCGTAAATTATGAAAAACCATATAACTCTCCTTGCCAATAATTGTGTATTAAGAAAGTTTAACAATTCAATTATTGGTAACTGCAATTTTGGAAAAATAAATGTTAAAAGTAAAAGAATCCCAACAGACCCAAGCATTTAAAAAAAAAGGGAAACTATAATCAGAATGAGAGATCACGAAATAGAGTTAGTCATGGCTTGCAATTGTTCCCTATATTAATTTTTGTCACGTAAAGAGTAGTAGTATTTAAGAAAGTAAACTAGTTTAAAATGCTAATAAAGGATGGCAAAAGATTACCTTCCTTAAGAGTTCTAATCTAACTATTATAATCAAAGTTAAGTCTAAGCTAACAATCATAATTGACATTCTAATTAGTAATTAGCTTAAAGATAATGTTACTTCTAATGTGATATCATGGACCAGCTAAAGGAACGGTCTTTCTTTTGCCATAATCAATGTTCGGACAGCACAAGTTACGCCTAACCTAACAATCATAATTGAAATTCTAACCTAACAAACATTGATTGGGATCAGTAGCTAGTCAATATTTGTCCATTAACCATAATCAATGTTTCTCCATCAGTAGTGGAGGAAAAGATGGAAGCTTATGCATGGGTCCACATCGTTATCTTGATCGAGACGACCGACAATGGTCTTTCTTTAATTTTCCTTTTGGCTGGTGAAAGACTTGGAGCTCCTACCAAGTTTTCAGCTTCCATAGAAATTGACTGCTGTTGTCCTCAACTAACGTCAGGTGAAAAACAGAAAAATCAAATATGCATTTTATTTTTAGCTAAATTTGCATATTGATCATGTCCATATTTTTAACCCACCTGTCAAAGGGTTGATAGCGATGAAAATAAATAAACTCCTACTTAAAATAAATCTCATACGTTAAGTAAGCCATCAGACAATGTGTCAATTAATGAAGAAATCCAATGAGATGTGAAAATTGAATCATTCCTAAGCATGAGAACACCATGTGACCTTACTAATCAGTGCGATAATTTTGTCCTTGTCTCTTTGTGCTTTTCTCTAATCTATAACAAATGAAACGAGTAATCTAATTTTGTCCATATCTTTTCTCTAAGGAACATGATAGTAATCTATAACATGATAATTTTATGTTAACATTATTTTTTTTTTAAAGAATGATAAATGATGCAAATATAATTATTTTTACAATAAAAAGTTATGCTTACTTAACCCAAGTAGTGGCTCTAATGGTCAGGGCAATGGAGGATTTGTAACTTCGGAATTAGAGGCTGCCCGTTCTAATCTCACAATGTTACATGGGCATAGAGCCACCGACACAGGCCAACGGCATGAACTTAACTTGTTTATGTGGTTTGTAGGATATATTATGAGCATCTAGGTAGATGGGTGCCCACGTCCATGCCCCTATATTATAGAGGAATACATTTGCCCTAGGAGAATGCTAACTTTATATGGTAATTTTTTTTAAATGCACTTATTCCTCATAAACTAGGTAGCTGTTATGCAAAAGGTCCTTATCAATTTAATTAGAAAGAGAATGTCCCTCACGACTTTGATTAGGTGAATTTTTTTTTTTTGTTAGAAATTAGTAATAACCTTTTCAAATAGTCATAAAAAATACACGGATGTAGGAGTAATCGACATTTTAATCTAACAAATATGGTTGGCAAAAAAATTAGGCAACTTCAATTTTTCCTTAAGAATTGAGTTTTTTATTCACTCAAAGGGATGATTTGTGGGCTTCCTATTAGCAACTCTGTGAAAAGTTGAAAGATAATACATAAAAAGTCGAGACATATTTTCAATTTAGGGTCAACATTAATTAGATATAAAGGTCTAAGTTAACCCAAGTCTAATATGTCTATAAGTGAAACTTCATCAAAAAATTGCTATGCAATAAATAAATCAGCAACATGGAGACTTGATCAATGTTTGTCCTTCAGTGGTGGAGGACCTAACCAATGTTTGCCTCTTAGCGGGGCAGGAAAGGATGGACACTAAAATATTGGCGATGGTGACTGGTCAATAAATTACACAATGTAATGCTTTTCTATCAAATGCTTACAAGTCCATCGTTCTTGTCTTGATAAAGGTGATCGACGAGAGTCTTTATATATATAAAGGTCTTAACTAAAGTTGGATTACTGACCTCCATAATCCATACCCATTTTCTCTTTCTTCCTCGAGTTTTGGGTCTTTGTTAAGGTGCTAATAGTTGGACGCTAGTACTAAATCTCGGCATTTGATAATTAAGTATTCTAGCAAAAAGTTGATGTGGTTTGGCAAATGACAACGATCTTTTTTATTTTTATTTTTATTTTTGGCTAGTGACAGCTTGAAGCAGTCTTCTTCTAAGTTTCTAGCTTCTCAAGGGATTGACTAAAATTATGTTACAAACAAGAAAATCGATCAAACACATTATTTTTGGTTAAGTTTGCATATTGGTCATGTCTATATTTTCAACCCTCAAAGGCTTGATAACGATGGAACAAATAAAATCCAATTTAAAATAAACTCTCATGTGTTAAGTAAGCCATCAGACTATGTCTCAATTAGCTAAGAAATCCAATGAGATGTAAATATTGAATTATTCCAAAACAAGAAAATACAATGTGACATTATTACTTGCCGCATTAGGTTTCTTTCTGTCTCCTTTCGCTAACCAACTACAAATAAAATGAGTAAACTACTTTCTGCCTACATTTATATCGCTTATATCATATTTGTGTGTATCTACATTGCGTTATCATTAAGATATAGCAAATATGTGATTGGCTTTATTTAAAAACATTTCAATGGGCTTCCCATCACATCAATCATATGCAAATCAATCACCCTAAGAAGCAAGATCATACCATTTAACTAGAGATGATATTTTCTTAAGAAATTTTATTGAGTGCGACACACATATTCTTTGTCATAAAAAAAAGTAATGCTTATTGAACATCTCTATCTTGCAATTATCGGACGTCAATAACACGACAATTTTATGTTAACATAGCCTTTTTCAAAATGATATAGAATGCAAAATACACTAATTCTTTAGAGTAAAATTTATGCTTACTCAGCCCTAGGATTGATGCAGTTGGTCGGGGAATTTGAGATTTTCAGCTTAGAATTTTTTTTTTCTTTACCAAAAAAAAAAAATTGGATGTGACCTATTACAATCCCACAAAACTGCAGGCAAACTGCTTTGGATTAGAGCCATCTACACATATCAAGGGCTTGAGCTTAACTGATTCATGGGGTTTGCAGGATATTTCATAAATTTCTAGGTAGATGGGAATCCACGCTTATGCCCCTAAATTATAGAAAAAATATGCTTCATTTAGGCGAATACTAGTTTTATATAGTAATTATTTTGTATGCTTTTATTTCTCATAAACTAGTAGTTATTATGCAAAAAGTCCCTATCAGCATAACTACCAAGAGAACGTCTCTCATGAATTAAATTAGTATTAACATTTTTTTGCTAGAAATTAGTTGTAACCTTTCCGAATAGCCATAATAAATATATCAACTTAGAAATAATTTGACATTCTAATCAAACAATTATGGTTGGTAAAAAGAATTAATCAACTTCGATTTTTCCTTCCGAGCTGAGTTTGTTTTTCCCCTTAAAGGGATGACTTGAGGAGCTATCTATCAACAACTTTGTGAAAATTTGAAAGGTAGCACGTGAAAAGTGGAGACTTATTTTCATCTAATGGTCAATATTAATTAGATATGAGTGTCTAAGTTAGGCCAAGTCCAATGTGTCGACAAGTAGAAAAATTTCTAAAAATTGCTATGCAACATATAAATCAATAACATGGCTAGTGAATCAATGTTTCTCCATTAGCAGTGGAGAAAGGAATAGAGACTTATTAATGTTTGTCGGTTAGATTAAAATTATGATTAGATTGAAAATTATAATTATAATGAAAATCAAAATTACGACTTCTAAAACGTTATGATTATCATGAAAACCAAAAATTCAAACATTTTGACCGAACATATCATAAATTGTTAGTGATGCAGCACCAGCATATAAGGGAGGCATAATCGTAAACCAAAACTCAAATCATGCTATAACCAATCTAAAGTGACACTTTGATTACTCATTTTGAACAATACAGATCTAGTCTAACTAGCACCACTCAAAATTGACACTTTGAACACAATATCATCTGTATCAATTAGTTCGAATATGCTGACATTTTGTATGCACGGATGGGCTTGTCCCAACCGTCTACAAAGTGGGTGGCCTTCTTTGTCATATAGTTGTCTTGACGCCTCTATTTCTAGATATTGAGCGGCTGTAAATGTTATGTAATAAAGGATTGAAGAGCAGAAGGAGTAGTAGGAGTTTGTTTTCTGATGAAATCGCATGATAACAAAAGGATGGAAAAGTTTGAGTGCGCCTTGGTGTTAGCAAGTATGTTCATTGTGCCTGGACTCATTTCTTCATTTTGTTTGATCCTAGTTGAGCGGATAGCCTAGCATATAGACATCGAAAGGAATTAGTTTATTGACTCCCCAAATAGTACTATAAGTATCTCTCATGAATGCATGCCAACTAGGGATAAAGATAGAGCCCCTCTAACGCATCTGTAGGTCCTAACGAGCTTCACCAGCTATTGTCGATCAAAATACCTAAAAGTAGCTATTTGTTTTCCTGAATATGTTGCTTGATGAATCCACTTGGAATAGTCTTCACATGTACATGTTTGAACAACCAAGTTATGAAATTGCTTAAGCGGAATAGAAATCCCAGCATAAATTGGAGGGCAAAGAGCAAGATGATAATGATTTGAGGTCAAAGAAATCCAATGATAAATCTAGCCTTTTGAAAGTGCTCGATGAAAGAAATTGCTAGCTAAAGTCCTTTTCTAATACTCTTTGTTAATGAGTATTACTCTTGTTTTCCATTGAATTATATCATAAACGCTATATGGATGGAAAAAAAAAAAAAATCACCAAGTGGACATCAACAGCTATGTGATCATGGCATTCTTGGTGCTCGCAGTCATAATTGAACTCTAGGCATACCGGAGTTGCTGCAGCCCCAGGTAAAGCAGGCGGTCCAGCAGTAGCATCCAATCAAGGCCCTCTCAAACAAAAAAAGAAAAAAGAAAGAAAACTTTTGATGAGAAGCTTGCGGCAACATATATTTCGAATTGTTGTGTTACGTGAGTATACCTTGATTGAATTACTTGTAAAAATTGTTACATTAAATAGTTAAAGGACCAAAAGAATGAAGAATCTCTTTCGTAGTGGTTAGAAAACAAGAGATGGGTTCTTTGCTGCTTTTGTCTCGTTTTGTTTTGACCATGTTGGATTGGAATACGGAATACCTATGAGTTTAATTTTCAAAGAAAAGCCGTTCTTCTTGGCACATTTGCGGGATGTTACTGTGAGTTTGACTGTGATTTTGGTTTTGGTATTTTGTTTAGATGGGCTATAACTAAGGATGGGTCGTTCTCTTCTCAATTTTTGTCATCTTTTTGGCATGGTGGATGAGATTGACTCATTCAAATAGCAATATTAGTTAATGCGGTCTCATTACTGGAATAGGTAGTGCTTGATAAATAAAAATATATATCGATCCAAGTTAAGCCCAAATTTAATATGTCAATAAGTATAATATTATTGAAAATCCTTGTGCATATATAAATCAATGACATGGTCATTTTACGTTTTAGAACGATTTAATGTGGATTCAGCTTTTTTTTGTTCAATTAGCTTAATTATAATACTATTTCTATATTTTTAATATGATTACATTGCTTGCCAAATCTCACAAATTACGTACAATTTTTTTTTTGAATTAGAGACACTTACACCAGCCGAAGGCTTCAAATTAACCGGTTTTTGGAGGTTAGAAAATATTTTGTAGGCTTCTAGATTGACGGATGTCCACGCTTAGCAAAAATAACAACAAACATAATTGTAGCCTTTCTATTCCAATAAATCTTCGGAGCTGAACCCCTCCGTAAAAAGGCTTTCTGTTCATAAAATGTAAAATCATTGTACTATCCACCCATTAATGTACACTGCAGAGGAAGAGTGTAAAAAAGACTTCAAGTCACAGCTGATACAACAGGCATCTGACATCAAGGGCCAGGTTGTACTTCGTATCACCGTGTCCATCTTCACTTACCCTTACCAAACCTATTACAATCGTGTATTTTCTTTCTTTTTTTTGCTTATAAAAAATCATTGTACTGCTTGGCAAGCAGCAATATATGAACGATCTCTCAATTGTCACCAGTTTTTGAAATTAAATCCTTTAAAGAATCATGGTAGGTGACAATGATCGCTGCCTCATAGTAAGGACAATGTGACGTTGGTGTGGCCAGTCCTAGTCCTTGTTCATTTATTCCCTTTGCTAATTACATTTTATTATATTGGTGCCGACACACTGTGTAAAATACTTATTCCGAGGGCTATGATTTAAGTCTAATCATATCGGGTTTTATTTTTTAAAGCCACTTGACGCGCGTGCAAATAAAATTTTCAAATGCAAAGAAATCAAGCAAAGATGTGGAGACTTCAATGATGCTCGTGGTTTGGGTCTTCATTAAGGTTATAAATTGTTAGATCCCTACATCTCAACAATTGATTGCTATTCGACACTCCGCTCCTTCAACCTTTTCTGCACTTTCAACAGTTGATTGCTATTTCACTCGTTCTTCTCCTCGGCACAATCATTCTTCCTCCTTTTCTTCTGCTGCTTTTTTGATCATCCTCTCTTTCGGTGTCTCTATTTTCTTGCTCTTTCTCTATCGGAAAAAAAAAATCAAAGAAAAATGTCGGCCGATTCTGTCGTTTCCATTGCATGGGACGTCTTGAAGAGCTATGCAGTCGTTCCCATCAAGCGTCGATTTAGATATGTGATCTCCTCCAAGAGCTTCGCCGTTGGTCTTTTGAAGGAAGTCCGGAATCTGGAGAACGAGGCTGAGAAGGTCCACGTTGTTGCGGAAGTCGCCAGAAACAATAATCGGAGGTTCTACGGTGAGTTCATGGAGTGGGAGGCAAAAGCTGAGGAGGCGTTGAAGGAGGCGCGAGACCTGTTGGCCGACTTCGAGAAGGCAAGCAAGACTTGTTGCCGTGGGACTCTTCCCGATCCCAAGTGTCGCTATCAGTTTAGCAAGAAGGCCGAGGCCAAGATCGAGGACATTAAGCAACTCGCTCAAAAATGTAGTGGATTCAAGGGATTGGATGACATCTCCTTCAGCA
Organism: Eucalyptus polyanthemos subsp. polyanthemos; assembly: GCA_017140185.1. NCBI lineage: Eukaryota > Viridiplantae > Streptophyta > Magnoliopsida > Myrtales > Myrtaceae > Eucalyptus > Eucalyptus polyanthemos. Next base: position 15,328,091 of record CM029463.1, on the reverse strand, counting down.
ATCCTACCCCAGGAAATGTAGCTGCTCCGAATCCGGCTAGGAGAGAAGGCAAAGATGTCGTCCAATGGACCACCATGACGGCCTCCGCTTCTTTTGCCTCAACGTCATTTAAGCTTAGGGATGATGGCGTCTTCGAATCCAGAGCTTCGGTCATACGGGATATCATGGGTGCTCTTGCCGATAACAGCAAAAGTGTGGTAGGGGTTTACGGGATGGGCGGGGTCGGCAAGTCCACCCTCTTGGCAGATGCCGAAAGGAAAATAAGGGAAGAGAAGTTGTTTAGTCTGGTTGCTAAGGCCGAGGTGTCGGAAAATCCAGACATCAAGAGGATCCAAGGAGAGATTGCGCATGCGTTAGGCCTGGACATAAAGAACGAAGAGTACATCAACGTGCGAGCGGATCTTCTGCGCAAGAGGTTGGCATATGAGGAGAGGACGAAACAGGAAAATGATGAGAGAAAGAAAAACAAGGTCTTGATAATACTGGACAACTTGTGGAAGGGGCTTGACTTGAAATTAGTTGGCATTCCTTGTGGATATGACAACAAAATTATGGGATGCAAGTTGTTGTTGACATCGAGAAACCGAGATGTCTTGCGAAGGGGAATGGGTTGCGAGAAGGTCTTCCGCCTTGACCGGCTGCAGGAGCAAGAGGCAAGAACATTGTTTGAGAGGATGGTGGGAGACAAAGTTCGTGATGACGACTTCAAACCCTTCGTGGATGAATCACTCCACAAATGTGCAGGTGTGCCTTTCCTAATTCTTGCAATGGCGAAACGTTTTAAAGACGCCAGTTTATCCGAGTGGAAGGACACTTTGAAACAAATTGAGACGTTCAAAGACAGAGAAATTAATGAGGTGATAAATAAGATGTTGCAATTGAGTTATGATGATTTAGAAGAGGAGGCAAAGTTGTTGTTACGACTCTGTGTTGTTTATGGCATCTCTAAGCCTTCTCTTGAAAGCGTGGTGAGGTATGGCGTAGGTTTGGAGTTGTTTCGAGATGTTAACAACATGGAAGAAGCTAGAAATAGGTTGAGCTCACTGATGCATACTCTTCAAGCCTCCTCTCTTTTGTTAGACGATGAAGATGCTAATGGTTTCAAGATACATGATTTGGTTCGTGAGTTTGTTTTCTCGGTTGCTTCAAGAGATCACCCTATTTTTGTTTTCAAAGATAAAGAAAAGTGGGTAATAGATTTGCAGAGGGACAAGCTCAAAAGTTGTTGGGCAGTATGTTTTCCCTACATTGACACGAAGGAAATTCCCGAAGAATTAGATTGCCCCGAATTGCAGATCTTTTTAATGTTCACAAATGATGAATCTCTTGATATTCCAGATTCATATTTCAACTCTATGAGAAAACTTGCTGTCTTAAATCTTACAAGCATACGTCTCATTCATTCGCCTTTGGCATTTCAACTCTTGGAGAACTTACACACTCTGTGTCTTGATGGTTGTTCATTAGAGGATGTAGCCAGTCTTGGCAATTTAAAAGGGCTACATATTCTCAGCTTCGTGAACAGCAAAATTCATCGATTGCCAAAAGAAATTGGGCAATTGGTAGAGCTGAGGTTGTTAGACTTGAACCACTGTTCAAGGCTTCAAGTGATTGAACCAGGTGTGCTACGAAGTTTGATCAAATTGGAGGAGTTGTATGTAGAGAATAGCTTTGATCAATGGAATGCCATGGAGCAAACCCCGCCAATTAATGCCAGTCTTATTGAGTTGAATGACGTGAAGAATCTTTGCACTTTACATGTATCCATTCCTGATCCAAGTGTCCTGCCAGAGGATTTAAACATACAAAAATTAACCAAGTACAGAATCCAAATAGGTAGTACGTGGCACCAGTCAAGTGAGTACAAAACATCGAGGGCATTGAAGCTCAAGTTGAATCCAAAGGACGATATTCTTCAAAAAGGATGTGTACAAACTACCTTGGACATAACAAACGAGTTGTATTTGGATGGATTGAATGGAATTGAGCACAGTATTTGCCAGTTATCCCCAGAAGGTTTTCCAAAATTAAAGCTTCTACATGTCAAGAATAGTCCCTCCATACATTACATCCTTCGACAGCCTTCCCACATAGCTTTCAAGATGTTGGAGTCGTTACTTCTCGAGGATCTCATCAACCTTGAGAAGATATGCCACAACCATATCTCCTCCAAATCATTTAGTACATTAAAAGTAGTTCGAGTCAAATGTTGTTACAAGATGGAAGTTTTGTTTCCTCTTTCATTACTGAGAGAACTTCCACAACTAGAAGAGATCGGAGTTGTTGATTGCAACTTAATGCGGGAGATTGCAGAAGCTGATGATCGTGGCAAAGTTGAGTTGCATAATTTGCATATACTGGAGTTGTGTGACTTGCCAGGTATAAAGAACTTTTTAACAGCCGAGATGGCTCCTTCAAGTAGTTCATCAAACAACCAAGTTGGCACTCAAGCCGCATTCTTTAATGGACAACAGGTAACTTTTTATCAAAAGAATGTGGTATTTATTAATGACCAAGTTGCACTCTGTATTCTCTTCCAACTGATTGTATGAAATCCATATAAACTTAGTTTGTGATACATTTTAAGTCACTTTCAACTTGCATTTTATGAGGATACTTATATTAATAGGGTTCATGAAGCAAAAATCAAAAGGAATTTTGGCAATAAAGCATCCAATGATAACGTAATTTCATAAATTTGTTAAATGGATTCCAATAAACATAGTTATGTAAAACTTCGTTACTATTTAGAAGATAGGATTAAGCACACCAACATGTGATTTTTCAACTGTGTAATTGTAATTTAATATGTGTTTTTATTCAATTCACTCTTTTGCCCACATGTTAAATGAATATATCAAGACTCAATAAATTTATTGTTATTGTTGTTATTATTATAATTAATTTTAAGATTTTGTTAAAGAGTGGCTTAGGGGGCCAGGGTTACTGGTTGAGCAACTAATTAAGAAAACTCTATAACCAGTGCATTGATTGTCTTCCATGTCATAAATAATCTGTGCCTTGATAATTGAAATATTCAAAATAAAGTATTCTTAATAGTGCCTCAGGAGCACTCATTAACCGAGTTCATATTATTGTTATTGCTTTTTTTGTTATTTCGATTTTATTTCTTGTCAGTATAATAATTTTTAGATCTTTACATCCTTTTAATTCTAGTAAAAGAACAATTCGATGACAAAAAAAAAAAAAAATCAATAGAAAGATGATGTCAACGATGGCGATGATTACAATAGTAATCTTTCTTTTTATTTTCTATCTTTGCTTGATTATAATTAGTTTCCTTTAATCCTAGAACTGGTTATCGTGTTTTGCATTTTCTAATGAAAATGACTGATTGCCCCTCGCGAAGTTGCTGTTGCTCCCCATGGTCACCAAAACGGTTTGATTTATCCAAGTTATGTACACTATTTACTGCTTAATGGAATGATGGCTCAATTTGATTTCTTCGTAAATTTCCTTTTTCTAATTACGTAAGCCCTTCTTCAATTCTTTAGTTTTTCTTCACTCTTATTTTAATTTTCTTTCTCGTTTAGATATATTATGGCGTCTTGTGTTGAAAAATTACAATAAAGCATAGTTATGTGGTGTTATCATCAATGGTCCTTTGAATAGCTAACTTTGGAGACCAAGAAGCTTCCACTTCCGTGCTTATCCTAATCGTTGGCGATGCAAAGTGAAATACAATAATATCTAGGCATTTCCATGACAGTTTTAAATGCTTGGTATATATTTAAAAGCCTATTAAAAATGTAGCTCTACATGAAGTCGAGCGTGGTATAATTAATTTTTGTCTTAATTTTTTCTTTTAAGGTAATTGCTTTTTTTTCTTAAAAAATAAAAATAAATTATAACACGATTATGACTAAATTTGTTGGTAGATCCTAGACTCAGCAATAGGTTATTTAAAGAGTCGTGGAAATTTAAGTAATGGATCCACAAGATCGTGTCTTCGAGTATCTCCGCTTCAACGCCGATTTCTTCTTCTTCTCATGCTTCGAGTTTCGACGGAGAAATCAAGCTTTCAAAAACAATGGAGAAACCAGATTGGAGTAGTTTGCAAAGAGGCTTGGGGCTTTGGTTTTTTGTGGCCATAGGCTTTGGGGTTTTAATAATATTTCAATTTTTAATCTCTTTTCTTAGTTTTTTTACTCTGGCCGATGAGGGCCACCGGGCCCTCACCCAATGGCCATTTGGTGTCGTGAACCTCGCCCAAACCATCACAGCTACGAGCGAGGCTGCCTCGCTTGTGGCCATGATGGCCTCGCCCAAATGTGGGTGAGATCGGTGACCCTTCTCGGTAGAGTTGTAAAAAAAAAAGCAACAAAAAAAAAGAAAAAAGAAAGAGGAAAGAAAAAGATAGAAGGAATAAATAAATAGAAAAAAATAAAAAATTTGTCTACCTTAGTGTCGCCCATCCTAAGCCTTGCCATGTAAAACAGTCGATGTCCGTGTCGGTGATTTCCAACCAAAGTTGATTATGAACTCAATTGGCAAAACATGAAAATGTTTAAGACTCAAGCGGCAAAATGTTAAAAGATTTATAATCTAATTGATAAAATTAAAAATTTAGGATTGAATTAGTAAAACTGCAATAGATTTATAATTTTGTGGATAATTTATCCAAGTTACATTTGTTGTATGGATGGGAGGGACAGGTGATGACAAGTTAGAAGGGAGATTTCAAGCAACTTTACAGATGAAGGATTTTCTGAGTTCAAGCAATGATTTTTTGAAAAAAACGAGTTATTATTTTCAAAACAACAAAACAAAAGATAAGAAAATAAAGCTTTCCATTGTAATCAAAAGACGAGTTACCCTTCACCTAAAATGTTGTAGTTTTAGACATGTAGGCTGTGGATAGGTTAAAAAGCTTATAGACTTTAAATGAACGCCCGACGTAATTTTCCAAGGATAGGGAGAAAGAATTCACGATAATCTCCAGTTGTTTACTATTTCTCAAGGAAAGTTGGCATCTCTAGGGCTTTCACTCTTACAGGAGCTTGAGGTAACGTACTAATTATTAATGAGAAGAAAATGTGCCACGTGTCTGACCATTTGGGCAAGCCTTAGACAGTAGATGTAAGGATTGTAGGAGACGATCAGTGCCCCAGGAAGTTAATATTTATCATAGGAATTACGAAGCCATAATGAATTACTAATTATTACCATACGTGAGAAGATGCAACAATATTGGATAATTATTAATGAGAACATACTTGTGTCATTGGATAACATAAATTTTTTTAGACATCGTTGTTTTTTTTTTTGGTCGAAAGACATGGTTGTTTAAAAATATAATATGTCCTGCATAAATTAATTTGGTGTGGGCAAGCCCAAACGAGCTTAGGTGGGTCCAGTCGCGCAGGTGGAAGTTACTTGCAGTACGTTTATGATAATATTATATTTTTCCTTTGTGAAGGAGTAAATTACTCTTCGAATTTGTTAAATTCCCTCAAGGTGGGCAGTAAATTAAATATACCTTCTGTTGTTGCAATCTTTCCTTGTTTAGATGGTCAATAACTTATTGCAATGAGTAATTGTCCTTCGGCAGTAAGTTGCCTTTGCCTTTCTTAATCACGGCCATACTATAGTGTCTTTACTTTTTGCATGGTGGTAATCTGCACTTGTAAGATAGTAAATTACCTTCTAGCAAGTCCTATGAAATCAGTAATGTCTCTTCAAAGTAGTTACATACCCTACGAGGAGTAGTTCACCTTACAAGAACTAATTTACCTTGAAAGTACTTTTTGCTTTGTGGGCCATTAATTTTCGTTGCCATTAGTAAACTAAATGAGAGCTAATTCTTGATGACTGTAATACCCTCAAATTGCAAACAAAATCTAACTGTAACAGTATTCCTTCTTATTTTGTAAATAAAAAGTAAAGCTCATTGGTTGTCTTTTGGGGTCGCAAAATATCCTTTTAGCTTGAAAAAATAGCTTTTGTTTATTAAAGTTTAAATTATGAATAATCTACTATAGCACGTATATTTCCAGCTTGTCTATTGTGCCGCTATCATTGATGGATTTGCTTGCCAGGTTTCAATCCCATCCTTAGAGACCTTGACTATATCTAGACTTCCCAATCTGGAAGATATATGGAACGATGAATCTCTATTGGGGTTGAGCAATCTCCAGTCTCTCAAGGTGGAGGAGTGCAAATCTCTCTCGAAGGTTATCGGCTTCAGGTCACTAATAAAATTACATAAGTTACACACTTTAACAATTGATAATTGTGTTTCAGTAGAAGAAATTTTTCACCTTGACGAACCAAATGCTAGTGGAGGTGTTGAGACTCTTTCTGAGCTAACTACCTTCCACTTAGAGAGTTTGCCAAGCTTGAGGCGCATATGGAACAAAAATCTTTGTGGAATAATGAGATTCCATAATTTAAAGGAGTTGAAGGTGTTTAACTGTGACAACCTCAGGTTTCTGTTTTCCGCATCCATGGTTAAATCTTTAGCACAATTGAGAGAACTAAGCATATGGTTTTGCGAGAAGATGGAGGCAATCATTATGGAGGAAGAAGGTTTGGAAATGGAAACTTCAGAAGCTCTAGCATTCCCGATGTTAACCCATTTAGAGTTATGTTTGGGAAGTTTGACGTGCTTCTCTTGTATGAAGTGTAAGATTGATTATTCTTTTTTCACCACTGAAAATCTTCTTGCAATACAAATAATTATGTTCTTCTCATCCTATAAAAAATTGATGGCAGGTTCACAAGAAGCTCGAAGTCAAGATGATGTTAAATCACAGTCTACTGCTCTGTTCAATCAAAAGGTACATGATTAAAGTTATGTCAAAATATTAAATATGACAAACTGTTTGAGTAAAACACTAGGCATTTCACACGGGGCTACAAGCAATTAGCAAGTTTGAATTCATAGAAAGTAAGAGTCGGATCAATCACACGAATTATTAATAAAAAATACAAAAAAAGGTATAGAAGTATAAATAATTATTATACCGGCCTAATTATAAATAATTATTATACCGGCCTAATTAAATAATTAAAATGAACAAATAAATAATAATACCGGAGACGGAGCATAGCCAAAATAAAAACTAACCCTACTTACAAAGCCTAGTTTTATAAAATTGATTACATTTCACATAACCCCTGCACCCTAAATCTGGATACTTCAAAATAAAGTTACAACTCAAATTGTGTTTTTAAGTTGAATTGAAGAATTTAAAGTAGAGTCACTACAAATAATCTCCAATGAGCTCAATTGTTAACTCAGAATTATGGGGTTAAATTCAATCCTGGTAACTAAATAGTAATAGATTTTATAATTTGAGCATTAATTTTAATCACCAAAGGTAATAAATTTCATCTCTCGAGCTACGCAACTCTAGCCAAAAATCCGAAATTTTCCAGCCAACTATTGTTATGGCAGACAGTGTGGCCAATTTTCTGAACGAGCCGCAATCGTCACGTCTTTATCAAATCAAAATTTCACTGAAAAATCTATATAAATATATTATTATATAGTACTCCGTAAAAGGTCCGTAATGAGTGTCACTTAGATTTCTAATTTGCAAGATATTGGTCATTCTCTTGCAAGGAGAAAATTATTGCACTCTCCACTCAATATTACAATTATATTATCGATATAAAATATCTTTATGTCATATAATGACGACAGCTGGGATTTTATACTGTTACCAAGTTAAGAATTCCGTTTCTTATTTTCTCAAAAGAGGGGAAGATTCATATGAAAAGAGAGAGAGAGAGTATAACTAATTATTTATTCTAAAATACAAAATATTTCAGAAATAAAAACTTTACACCCTTGCAATGCATGAGGATGCTGCTAATTACCTGGTAATTAAAGAACGAGTAATCACGCTAAAATGTCTCAGATTCTGCCAGGTGGATAAGCGTAGGTTATTCAGAGGTGAATTTTGAGCATTCGGGAGCTTCCACGTTAGCATCTGTTTTTCAAACTAGCTTACACATCAGCTTCTAACTTGCCCCTCCGCTCTTATGTCTGGGGGAGAACAGGATTACTCCAACTTTTATCTCCTCTTGCTCAATCTAGACGTTATCAAATATGCACTTTCTATAAAAAATAAAAAATAAAAAATAAAAAAATTGACTGGCGGGCATCTCAAATTCACGTGTCATAATCGGGTTTTGCTATTGAGTCATTAAAAAACACCATACTTTTGTTAATCATGATATAAGACCTATGTATATTAAATTTGTGTCAATTCGTTTCGCTTTTGCATTTGCCATATAATCATGTATAAACATGTTAATTCTGCGAGAAATTGTTAGCTCTTTCACTCGTCATTTTTTTCTATATAATTTTGCTAGTTCTCACAGTTTGCAAGATTGCTTTTTTGGGTACTTTGAAACTGAGTGAATGCATGAATTTTAAATAGCATTACTCAGGTGATGGAAAAAGAGAACATGCTACCCTCTTGTCCATATGACAGAAATGTTTGTCATGTCATTGTACACATCCCATTATACGGTTTTGGAGTCAGAAAAATCAAGATATCATTAAAGCAAGCTAAAAAGAAATGGTAAATTTTGGACAATTTTATAATAACATAGCCCCCTTTAAGAAGCAGACAATCAGAAAGTAAACATAATCGCATTAAGAGAACAAAGGAAAACCAAATGAGAAACTCCAATCATAGATGCGCGCATGTAGAAGGGAAAGTGAAAAAGAAAAATAAAGAAAGAAAAAGAACACGAGGACAAAAAAAATCACGTAATTTGCATGGTAATCAACCTCTATATGCGAGTCCAAGAATGAGTTTTGATATAGCAATTCCTTAAATCGAAATTCTTATATTAAAGTCAATGGAATGGCAATAGTAAAAAGTGAAAACATAGCCCACAATTTTTCATTTCATGTTTTCATTGAGGTAGAGATTGGTAGGTAAGTTCTGTGTATTTCATATCTTTATTTTTATTTTATTTTTTGTATCGGAGTTGATAGGCGATCTTTAAGACTAATTTTGTTTTTAAATATCTTTATCAAATTGGAAAATAAAATCAGTTCTTTTTGTCAATTTCAAAACTGAATCAAAAGTTTGATTTCACTTTTGACCATTCAACAAAAATTCTTCAGCGATAATATATCCATGATTATTGTTGTAACCAAATTACTAAGAATGGGAAGTGATGATTTGCTTTTTCAAATAAAGTTGAAGATGATTATTATTATTTGGCACTCTTAACACCTGAGAGTCTTATATAATGAGTGCATGACATGTTATAATTGAACATTTTATTAACTAAATACAGAAAATTTATGCACCATCTAATTATATATCAATATACATATTGCGTCTGAAAAATTAAGTTTGCTAACGAGTTTGAATTCTTAAATCGTGAAGTGTCTGATAAATCAACTTATTGATGCTAAATAAAAAATACGAAACTATCTTAAATTAAATGTCTCGATAATTTTGCATGTGTTGGACAAAGCATGTACTAAAACAGGCCTTCACAAAAAAACATGTCATATTTTATTAATTAGTATGTCGAAATATTTAATCTGGCCTCAAATGCAACATACCCTCAATGACCCTCGTAATCGATGAGCATCTCGTTTGGCACTTGTACAAAGCATGAACAATTAATACGATTGCCAAACGGAATCTGTAAATGTTTTTCAATTTTCACGAAGAATGTAAATGTCTCGATAATTTTGCATGTGCGGCTTGGACATTGCAAGCATGTACCCGTGGCTCCACTTGACTTAAGTAAAGTGCTATACAGACCTCTCACTAAAAAAACATCGTCCTAACGCCAAATAGGACGTAAAATTGGGCCCTTGCATAGGATTAATATGTCCTGTAGTGAGATATTTGGGAGTCTCTTCCATAATTTGACTCAGGTATATGTCTGATCTACCATTGGTATCTAATTATTGGATCCTCCACTCAAGGGTAAAAAATTAATTGATCTTTAAAGTAAAATTCAGTCAATTAAGTATATTTATATCTTTCGAGTGTGTAATGATACAAATAAGACTTGTTCATTTGATCCAAACAATTCCTTTTTTTAAGTGCTTTTTTTTAAGCCTAAATTTTTAATTGCTATAATATTGAATTGAAAGAGACGTTAACCGGATGTAATGATGTCCTTGACATGTTTTACGTATATTTTCAGATGTTATGAAATACAGTTTCATTAATGTTATAACGTTACGTGTATAGCACGGGTTCATTTCTAGTGAACTAGTAAAATTCAGAGAAACCTAACGGGCTAACAAAGACGGTATTGGAGTTAATAGATTAATTTAGAAGTTAAACTTGTCCAAAATGGAACACCTAACTGCTTCAGTAAAATGAAAAATGAAAATCGCTAATATGGACAAATGAACTGCGATTACTTTATTGAAGCAGCATAATTATCATAGAGAAACAGCAGAATCAACAGAAATTGATCGAATTCAATATGTCAAAATTAAGGCCCCCCAAAATTGAGGAATACCGTCCTTTTTGTTTTCAAATATTTATTCTTGCATTTATATGTCAAAACATAAACGGAAAAGCCTTTTTTTTTTTTTTTGAGTGGTCTGTCCAATACGATACATGGGCATATCTAAATTACTATTTTGCCCATCGTCAAAAATATTTGCTTGGTTCTCATTTGTTGCGTTTGCTTTGTTGCGTATTGTTTGACTACTCCACTTCCTAACCCATTTCTGACCTCATCATTTCCGCTCACCAGATTTCTTTTGAATGAAAATTCTTCCTATGGAATAAAACTAGCTCACTAATCAAGTTAAGCTCTGAAATGCAAAGTTATTTTCTCAAAGAAAGACCGGAGAAAGATTCCTTATCTTTTTTAGAGAGAGTTTTAAAAAAAAAAAATTGTTATTTATATGAAATATTCAAGGAAATTAGAAATGGCATTATTATGGAGGTTTGTTTTACTCTTTTTTTTAATAAAAAAATTGTTTTTTTTTTTTTCCCTTTTGTACAATTCAATAATCCTCCTCTTCCCTTGGCAATTCATTTACATTTACATCTCGAAAGTTCATGAATTTGTAACTTATCTGAATATCTTATTTGTGAGTGAACATCGCAGGTTGTTTTTCCCAAGTTGGAGACATTATATATCATTGAAATAGATGACATTGAGATGATATGGGATGGTCCAGTTGCTGCGAATCCTTTTGACAATCTAAAATCACTTTATGTGGCTAGCTGCAATAAGCTTGTGAATATTGTTCCTTCTTGCATTCTCGGACGGCTCAAGAGCTTGGAAAGTTTGACTATAGATCATTGCGGTTCACTTGAAGTTGTTTTTGAACTTCAGCCACTGAATCCTCTTGATGGGCATGTTATTACTCACTCTCCATTAAAAAACTTGAGGTTATATGAATTACCACGGCTAAAGTGCGTATGGGATAAGGAACTTCACCATCAAGTTATATTCCAGTGTCTACGCCATGTTGTTATTTGGCGTTGCAAGAGTCTCACCTCACTATTTCCGGCCTTAGTAGCCAAAGATCTAATGCATCTTGAGGAGTTGAATATCAATGATTGTGGCATTGTGGAACTCATCGAGAAGGAAGGACGAGTTCCCAAGTTTGTGTTCCCAAAGTTAACCTCCCTCGAGCTTAAGCATCTACCAGAGTTGAAGTACATCTACAAAGGAATACATGCTTTACGTTGGTTGGCATTGAAGACCTTGAAGGTGCATGGTTGTAACAAAGTGGAGATACTTGCTTCACAACCTGAGAATGAGATGCCAATTCATAAACAATCTCTCTTCTTGATAGAAAAGGTATGACCAAATATTATTTGTTTTGCTTCGATGGTGAATATTTGAAGTGATTAATATGATCATAGCCAAGCATATCATACAAGTAACTCTACATACAAAGAAGTAAACTGCATGACTCTATTTGAATCTATAGAAATGTCACAACATGGAAACATCATAAGTTCTTCAAATATTGACTGAACATTTTTTTTCAATGTCCGATGTATCAAATGCATACTTTTTGATCCCCCTTAAAAAGATTTAGGCTAATTCGGAAGGTGTAGCTCTCTCATAAGTAATATGAAGATTAAGAACACGTGGCATATGGTGTGATCTTACCATGGCACAAGTGTGTTTCTAATTTGAATTTCATAAAAATGATTGATGTTATCCCAAAAATAGACAATTGTGAAATTTTGGACATTATTCTCTGCAATTAGTGGAATTATAATTATAATTGATGGAGAAGTTATTTCGTAGGGGATGTAGTTATCAAAATGGGAATGTACAGATTTAATTAAGTTAAAAAATGGATACAAGTAAAATAAAAGATTAGCAATAATGTCTACTGCATGAGGGCACTTTTCCTTCTGTTGAATCAAATGAGACTCAACATGTTAAAATGCAGTTATCGCGTGTGATATGCAAGACTTACACCATAATACATGAAGACTCATTTAAGTAAGCTGGCTTCATATTCTAATTTGACTATTTTCTCAGGGTGCATTCCCAAGTCTACAAGAGCTAAAATTGGATTTATCTGGACAGATGGAAATTTGGCATGGGCATTTTCATGATGAAGAATTTTTCTGCAAGCTTAGAGTTCTTAAGATTCATAATGTCTCAGCAGAATCTATAGTATCTACGTGTCGTTTTGTTCAAAGCTTAACGAACTTGGAAAATCTAGTTGTATGTGAATCTTATCTAGAAGAGCTGAGCATCAATGTCGAACACATAGAAGGCCCAATCCATGAGCCAAAAGTAATAGTACCACTTTCAAGATATTTGCAAAATCTGAAAACCCTAGTTGTGTCATATTGTGATGGGTTATCGTTAAAGGTAATATTACCCCTTTCAAAATACTTTCAAAATCTGGAGACTTTAAATGTGTCACATTGGGATGGGTTATCAAATATGTTCACACCAATAATAGTCGAAAATTTGGTGAAACTCACAGAATTGAGGATAAGCAATTGTAAAATGTTGACAGAAGTCATTTGTGACGAGGGAGATAAGCAGGGACATGTAGTGGCTTTCAATCAATTGAAGTACATGGAGCTTGATCGGTTGACAAGGTTGAGATGTTTCGGCTCTGGTGGATACACTTTGAAGTTCCCTATCTTGGAAGATGTCATTGTGACAAGATGTCCCGGCATGAAGTTCTTCTCTGAGGGACCGATAGAGGCACCAAAGCTAGAGAGAGTACATGTATCAACGGCTATGTGGCTTTGGAAGGGAAACCTCAACATCACCATTAAAGAAATGGTATGCATTAGTTACCAAATTCTATGTAATTATGTGGTTTTGATCACCAATAGAGTAATTGCATCATTCTAACTTGAACTTTACCTTTAATGATGCATTTTCTAACAGGCAACAATCATTGGACTAGAGTTTATGTGGCTCTCTGAGTTCCCTGAATTGATTGGAAAATGGCATAGTAAATTTAATCCCATCAAGTCATCTTGGCAGTTAGAATCACTAGTGGTGGATAAATGTCCATCATTTAATAACGTTATTCCATCTAGATTGATGCTTGTTCTAGACAATTTGGAAAACTTACTAGTGAGAGATTGCGAGTCGCTAGAAGAAATCTTCGATCTTGAAGGGTTGGAGGATGTGGAAAGTACTCGGGTTCTGCCTCACTTAAGCCACGTGAACTTGGTCAATCTACCAAAGTTGAGGCGACTATGGAACAAAGATATTCAAGGAACGTTGCACTTCAATTGGCTAGGGAGATTGACCCTTTATAATTGCTGCAACTTGAGACATGTTTTCGCTCCATCGATGGCTCAGTCTCTTGCCAATCTATGGCTGATTAAAATAAATCAGTGTGGTCAAATGGAAGGATTGATCGCAGAGGAAGAAGGTGGGGGAAGCATGGTGGAGAAGATTACATTCCCGAAGCTCTTAAGGATGAAGCTGGAATGCTTGCCCAATTTGACATGCTTCCTCTCAGGAAAGAATCATATGCTGGAATGTCCCAAGTTAAATTATCTTATCATTGCCCATTGCCCCAAGATGAGAAGTTTGACTTGGCAATCTTTGATGGAGATTGACCATGACACCCCTTCACTCTTCACCCCACAAGTTAGTCTTCTTTTTCTTATTATAATGTTTTTGCTTTTTAGATCAATTATCTTGTCAAATTGAAATATTAATGCAATGCCAATTTTTGGAATTTTACAAGAGCGTTGCACTTATCACATATAACAATTTCAGTTCCAATGCAATGCAACATCCATTTTGTTTTATTTTAACCTTTTGTTTTTTCCTCCACACACCCAAACAAAACTCTAAAATTCTCGACACATGGCATCGACTAAGAATAAGTAATTGGTTACCTATTATAGGCTTTAAGATATTGTAGTTAAGTGACAACACCAACTTTTGGCCCCCCAAAAAAAAGGTGTCTACTCCAACTAAACTTTATAATTATAAACCCAATTCGCAAATTGGTTACCAATTACAGTTGATTGTACTATAGTCATCTACCCAATCAATGAAATAACAAATCAAGAATTAGTTTTCTTGAAGAAGGTCAATTGAAAATAAATTTTGAAGCAAATAAATCAAATAGTAGGGAGGGAAATGAAATAACAAATCAAGAATTAGTTTTCTTGAAGAAGGTCAATTGAAAATAAATTTTGAAGCAAATAAATCAAATATTAGGGAGGGAGGGAGGGGGAGGGAGATTATACCATAATCACCTACCCAGTCAATGAAATAACAAATCAAGAATTAGTTCTCTTGAAGAAGGTCAACTGAAAATAATTTTAAAGCAAATAAATCAAATATTAGGGAGGGAGGGAGGGAGATTGTACCATAATCATCTACCCAATCAATGAAATAACAAATCAAGAATTAGTTTTCTTGAAGAAGGTCAACTAAAAATAAATTTTGAAGCAAATAAATCAATATTAGGGAGGGAGGGAGTGACAACACCAACTTTTGCCCCCCCCCCCCAAAAAAATGGTGTTGTCAACTCCAACTAAACTTCATAATTTTAAACCCAATTCACAAATCGGTTATCAATTACGGTTGATTGTATCATAATCATCTACCCAATTAATGAAATAACAAATCAAGAATTAGTTTTCTTGAAGAAGGTCAATTGAAAATAAATTTTGAAGCAAATAAATCAAAGATTTGTTATCTTATATAATGTTGCATTATCAAAATAGGTTAGGCAACTGGGGAGGGAGGGAGGGAGGGAGGTAGAAAGAGAGACACAGTCCTTTTTTAATTGGAGGGCTCTAACTTCTGCAATGATCCGTGCAAGAAATTTTTTTATTTCCTAGAATTAGAGGGAGGGAGGAGGGAGCCCTTTTTTAATTGGAGGGCTCTAAACTTGTATAATGATTTGTGCAAGCAATTTTTTATTATTTCCTAATATCCACATTGCTAGAAGGAGAAGGAGTTTATTTGTGATCGGCTAACCTGAAAGTTGGAGAATCCAAGAATCACCATGGCAACTTTTTCAAAAATTAGAGTGAGAAGGGTTGCCAGTAGGAAATGTCAATTAAGCCAATGAACAGACAAAGTTCAATAATTATTTTATTGATTCGATAGAATTTAAGAGAGGTTGCCATCAAAGTGAAATAATAAAGAAAATGCATATGTATACCATGATCTAATTTTTTTTATAATTCTTACCTTATATTATGTTGCATTATGGAAAAAAGGGTATATATATGAAGAAAAAATTGAAGGAATTAGAGTGCTCTAGACTTGGATAATGATCACCGGAAGCAACTTTTTATTTCGAAATAATCACCAATGTACTTAAGTAAAATAGTGCATTTATATGTGATCGGCGAATTTGAGAATCCGAGAAGTTATCTGGCAACTTTCAAAATTTTTGGGAAAAGGTGTCGCCTATTAAAGTCAAGTAAGCCAATCATTAGTCAACGTTCCATGTACTATCGATTATAAATTGAAACAAAATACATTTTTTAGTTTAAAAAATTATATTATTCATTCTATATAATTTATGAGAGGTTGTTGTCTTGAAGAACAGAATTCAATTTTTGTTCTGATTGAATTCAGTGAACACAAACTAAAATCTTTACCAAATTTCTTCTAACTTAAATCATTTCTTCAAAAGGCAATTAACCCATACCAACTGATCAAGTCACTCTTTTTTTCCCTTTTCATGGCCCTTTTTCTTACATATTCCTTTGCCCAATTATTATTTTCACTGTTATTTGTAAGTACAAAGTTTCATCATAACAAGTGTCCGCACATTTTTTTACTCTTTAATCATCAGAGTAGTTGATCAACTGAAATGAAAGCATCTATCGACCCTTCCCAATTTGTGTCACTAACAAGCTCTAGAATTCTCATAATTTGGGATAGCTAGGGTAGTTTGAAAGGTCGTAAATTAATGTAATCACATTCATTGTGTCATTCTTCTCAATATGGCAGGTACAATTTCCTCAGCTTAAGTCGATGGTTCTCTCCCACATGGACAACTTAAGCAAAATATGGACATGTGGTCTTCAAGGAACTTTTACTTTTAAACAATTGCAAAGAGTGGAAGCTCAGAACTGTAAGAACCTTAAAAATTTGTTTCCGCATTGGGTGGCTACAGGTCTTACCCAACTTAAGGAACTTCGAATGGAGTCTTGTGGGCTCAAGGAAATAGTCACGAGCGCGAGTGGAGATGAGACTCCACACTCTATTGATGCTGAATTTTTTTTCCCAGTACTAACTTCTTTGGTGTTACATAATATGCCACAACTCAAGAGCTTTTGCCGTAACTTGCCCACTTTGAATTGGCCATTTTTGAAGAAATTGCAAGTGACCCACTGTGACAAACTAAACATGTTGTCCTTTGTGGCATCCATGAACAAGTGGGCTCAAAGAGACGATCAACACAACCTTTCAAACCATGAAGCACAGTGAGAGGGTATGATTGCAACTGCTCTTCCTCTCTTTCTTCTTCATTCTTTTATTCATCCAATATATCTAATGTGCAGAGCATAGTCATGTCACATTATGATAATATAGTAAACATGAACCCCTTACCTATCAGTTCATTGACAACATAAGACATTTCTAACATCTTTGAACACACCTTTCATCTATGGACACCCAAAATGTTTTTAGTAACACTATGACCACACCCTGTTGCTTGAAATTTCAAGGAACTACACATTTTTTTGACAGAATAATATATTCCTAATAGAAGATGAATTTGGTCTAGGTGATTATAGTACCAACCTCTACTTAAAAATTCTATTGAAAATGTTCAACGTGAATAAAAAATGTGAATTTACTATGGACTAAATTGAGAATCAGGCACTGGCATTTGGCAATATCTTTTCAAATCACAGAGGCATGACCATCTTTCTTATGATGTTTTCTAGGTAAAATGAATTTTCATTCATTTGTATGATCATTCATATGCCAATACAGTTCTTTCCCTTTCTATCTAATCATTTTAATATGAGCACATAGCCTACCTTGGTTGACGGATGGCCATAGTGGAGCATTTGTTTACCATTTGCATTTTGTAGCTCAATTTTAGAAGCTTGAGACTCGTATGCATGGCTCCAGAAATTAATGAAATGTATGAACAGGGCCCCTTTCCGTGAAAGTTAACTGACTTAAGTTTACCTCTAAGAGCCCATGATTTATTGTCAAACCTTGTTGAATTTACTTCTCTCATCATATTGGCAATTTTGCAGGTTACCTTAGAGAGACTTTTCCTTGTTGACAAGGATATCCAGATGATCAAAAGCAGAAAATTTTCTGATGACATCTTTAGCAAGCCAAAAGCACTAACATTGGCATGCTTTCATGATGAAAATGCCGTCTTTCCTCCCATTTCCTTCCTACAAAGATTTCGAAACTTACAAAGTCTTGAGGTCTTCTGTAGTTCTTTTGAAGATATATTCCCTGATGAAGGGCTTGCTGATGATGGAAAACATTCGGTGCTTGAAAATTGGAAAGAACTTAAGTTAAGCAAGCTACATAACCTAAAGCGTGTATGGAGAGAAGGCTATTTGGTGGTGAAAATTCTTCAGAGTATTGGCAAATTTGAGGTTTGGGATTGTCCTAGTTTGACAACAATATTTCCAGTCGTGACATCCTTTCGAAATTTGACAGAATTAGTGGTGAAAAATTCCTCTGGATTGGTACATCTTGTGACAATTTCAGCAATCACAAATTTGATGCATCTCACAGATATGACTATAATAGGATGTGAAAGAATGAAAGAAGTAGTGACAGACGATGGGAATGGAGAAAAAAAAGTGATTTCTCTTGGGAAGCTAAGAAGAGTGATATTCCAAAATTTGCCAAGCCTAGTATGCTTCTCCTCCACCACAAGTTGCATCAAGTTTCCATGCATGTATTCAATGAAAGTGAAAGAGTGCCCGGAAATGAAGATCTTTTGTAAGGGTATGATAAGCACACCAAAACTAGAATATGTGACACTGTTCAAATACAAGTGGCCATGGAATTGGGAGGGTGATCTCAATACAACCATACAAAAGTTATCAGCATAAACAAATGCACATAAAATAGGTAAGATCCAATTAATGTCATTCTCATCCATTTGTTTCTCTTGCCTCTGCTTCTCAAATTATCCAACACCTGAAGTGCCGTAGGTTCTAAACTTTTCATGTTTTTAACTTGTCTAGGCACTAATAAAGGGTAGGGCAGATGCTGCAAGTGTTATGGAGATTTGGAAGTTACTGAGGCACAATCAAATATTGAGATGACGAAAATTTCCATTGAGGTAGTGATTCTATTTCCAATCTCCTCTCTTTCTCACTTATATAATCACAATTTTGCAAAAGAAGGGGGTAGTAGATGGTGATGGAAATAGGTAACGACATAATTTTCTCACCATTTGCCACATCAGCATAATTGCCTAGATCACACCATGCTCATTTTTCACAACCTAACTAAGCATCCCATTTTCTTTCTTCTTCCTTCAACTCTCTTCTCATTCAAATGAATGAACATGCTGATCTGTTCTTTTTTTCTTTTTTTAAGAACTTGCATACAAAAGTCTTAAACATTTTGCTTAATGTACAATCAACTTCAAAATTTTAAAAAAGTGCAATTAAGTCATAAGCATTTTGAATTAAATGCAGGGAAGTCCTTGGTGTCCCACTCAACCAATTTTTCCGTCATGGCATGTCAGAATCCGACATCAATTTTCTAATAGCTATCGATCAATACACAAGTAGGCTCAGATTAGTCAGAATAAAGCGTATTATTAATCACTTCCTGAAATAATCACGGATGAATATTGAAAGCTGGCATTGACATTGAAGGAGGAAGTTCCCTAAGAAGATTAGTCTTGCACCTTTTCAACATAGAAAAATGAATGAAATTGAACAAAATAATCATGAACCTTATGAGCTGAAAAACTTAAATTTAATCGCCCAAAAATATAGGACTCACGGCTAAGGAATTTGTAAAGGCTAAAGATCTTCGGTTTTTAGCAGGCACCCAATATTTACTTTCAATCCTTAGTTAGAGGAATTACTAGTGAGACTTTCCCAGCAATAACATAAATTAAAAGCTTATCTGGACTCAAAAAAAGGAAATAAAGATTGACTAGCTTAAACAGATGGATAGGACCAGTTAAGTTTGACTAAATTATATTTTCTTTTGCCCTGATTATCTCTAACATCTAGAGGTGGTTCGGCCTCATGACATGGTCGGCCAAGGTACGCCGAGCCGCAGGTGCAAATAAGCGGGCCAAGACAAACAATTTTCCTTTTTAGCTCGGCACGCAGAGCAAGACCTGCTCAGACCCTATTAGTTTTTTGAGAAAAGTTCATGAGCTATTCTAAATCATCGGCAAGTCTTTGCAAGAAATCTTATGCCGAATTCCTATACCAACTCGCTCATTGGTCAAGCCTTCTAACTAGTGGGGTGAATATCTAATGGCGATGGTCATATATATTACACATCACCTTGTAAATCCATTCTATTGATTTCAGTCCCAATATCTCTAGCATTATTCTTGATACAATTTCAATCAATTAACAGATAGTCTATCAATTCATTTATTTGATTCCCTATGCGTTCTTCTTAATGAGCTTCCTCCAACATTCATTTGTTTTTTTAACTTTTATTCATTAATGAATATCTTCTCCAATTAAATGCTTTATTTGATCAAAACTATGTTAAGCCACAAAGGACGTAACAACCTACTACGCAAATTGTGCTTAGGGGATGATTTCTTGGCGCTGGAGAGAAGTTTTGCATTAGAGGCACCTCATTTCTTCAAGATCATACTTTTTTTGAAGGAAGGAGAAGTTTGTGTGTTCGAGCTTGTTACAATTGGTGATATTGAACTGAAAGTCTCCATTTTCAGAAGGAATGTCAAGACTCAAGCATGAACTTTGGCATGCCTGTAGAAAATTCTCGGCTTCGCAATGTTTTGTTCAGTTAATCAGATCAAAGAAAGCAGAACTTTTGTCAAAGAAAGCAAAACTTTCTGCTGGAAGTAATGAATGAGTGATGTACGAACATTACACCTGGACATTGCATCTTCCAAAATTCCGGGTACGTGTGTGCCTAAATTTCAACATCTTAACATATTGTCCTTTGTTGGCCCATCGGGCATCAAATTAAAATTTTCTTGCAAGATCTTGTATTATCCGAACTGCCTGTAAACTCTTTGTTATGTGCTTAATATATGGTAGTTTTCGACCAAAAAAAAAAAAAAAAAAAAAAAAACATATTGTCCTTTGTTCGAAAAAGTATAAATTGAAATCATGATGCCGAGTATGGGATCGATAAAATAAAAGGCCAAAGGCAATCCTTATGTATTGCCCATATGGAGAGTTCATCTATAACAGAGACTTTAAGTATATTCCGTCAAGTAATATTTGTCACCATTGAGGTCGTCACGAAAGAAAAGAAAGAATGTCCTGCACCAACTCTGTTTTCGCGAAATCTACCATAATCCGCAGATTCTAAGGAAGGTTGTATTGAGGATAAATCTTGCAAAAAATCAATAGCACAAAAGGAAATTTCAATAAGAGGGCTAGTCTTTCAGTGAAAAAATGGATGAATGACCTCAGAGATAATAATGAAAAATAAAATAATTATAAAAATGCATGGCCATAAACTTTATGGAACTCATAATCAGCAGGTATCCCACTCTTGACCTTGGGGCCCATCCATTAGGCTCTATCCAGCGGCTCCTAGGAATCAGACATCTGGATCAGAAGAAACGGGACTGCTCAGCTTGCCGTATTTGCTGATGAGATTGCCAAAGCGGCCATTGACTTCTGATCCATAGATGTGCCCCATATTGGAGCGTTTCGTCTCCCAAGTATCTCTTGTTCTCCTTTGTTATGGGAGTTACTAGAGAAACTCTCCAAGGCCCACATATGCTTCAACGGGTTCTTCGTCATCAGCATCATCATTCTGCGCACCAATCCCATACTCCCTAGGGTCGATGAGCAATCTGAGCTCTACATTTGCTTCCACAGTGTCATGCCCATTGTCCTGCAGGTTTTAGGCATGTAATTCTTCCTTTGTGCCCTCGTAGGTGCAACAACACACCCCTACCAATTCCTTCTAGCTGCTGCATCGAAGTGCAAGCTGGTTGCTGCAGTTTCATCTAGCAGATCCAAATATGTCTCCTTTGAGGCATTCCGAGGGTACCCTCACAAGGACATCTTGACCATCTCCAATCTCACCCTGCTCAGTCAATAAACTATGTAGTATGAATCACATGACGGCATATATTGCTGTTTGAAGGGAGGACATAAAAGAACATAAAAGAAACTAAGAATACTATCGTTAACCAAAATTACAGCATTCCTATATCAATTGCATACACATATAGGCCACTTGTCAATCATTTCATAAAAATATAATTATGGTAGGATGCAGCGCATCAGTTCACCAATATCCTAACAATTATTTCTCCTCATGTCAAACATTCCTGTCCAGACAACATTCTTCTCTGAGTAACATGAATTTGGCACTCTAGTTTATGATTGACACATGATTAGATATTTTTTTTACAAACTTTAAGATAAATTTAATGGCATTCCACCAAAAGATACCATCAATTTCTCACCGGTGTAATTATTCACCTCTAAAGCTCGACAACCAGTTCCAGTAAAATTATTCTGAAACAAAATCATGCTCTGGAAGTACATAAGATGAAGTACAAATTGAAGTTATGTTGAAAAATGCACTGCCACAAACAAGATTCTCAAAGTTTACAACTAATCCATTCGAGACTCACTGTTTACTAGTTTATAAATTCTTTGAATAGTTTTAGTAATTCATTCATAATCTATCTCACCTTGACCATTGCATATGGGCATTCCAACTAATATTGATCTATAGTAGTAAGCTGTGAATGGCCCCCACAGTGGTAATCTTGCAGCAGCAGCACATTCAATTAATTTATCTCTTTTCTGGCAGTACATGTAAATTTATGCATGTAATGAGTCATGAAATCATTTCTCGATCACATAGTATAATAAGCTTCTCAATGTACAAGTCAGAATACATCAGACAATTTTAAGCACTCTTTTGTCAATCAAGATGTTCTATCCTTATTTCCTGGTGATAATGCTGAGAATCACCTCAAGCTCTGCCTCAGTTAATGGTCAACTGACATTCAGACATAGGTTTTAAAACAAGGTAAATACAAGAAAATGTAGACAGAGATAACAGCAGTCACGGGCTCACTGACATGACTCAACAAGAATCTTGGCCAGTCATAATTAATTTCTAAATTTAAACATTGGATAATAGATGAACTGCAAACACTAATCTAACAACAACATGTGCATAAAAAATTGTGAGAAACAACTCTTCAGATCCCAAAACTGTTGATCTGCATGGTGTTTACAAGCAAAATAACAACCACATGCTTAAAGCATAAAGTAAACTTGAGACATGAATAGACCAAAATAGCTTATGCTTCTCTCGTTTTTTGCTATCTAAAACAACAGCCCATCAGCCTCCCATGAGAGTAGGGGTAAGCATGGTCTGGATTAGGCAGATCTAGCACCCAACCCAGGTATTAACCCGCATAGTTTTGGTCCCCAATTTTTGGGACTGAGGATCGACTCTTTTGAGCCTAGGACCAAAAACCAGACCAACCCTACGAGCTCGGTCCAGTTCTAAGGCCAACCCGAGACCAACCAATTTATTTTTTGTTTCACTTGTTGCATTCCCTGAAATGACAAACACACTATTTCAAATTACATATCTACCAACAATGCAATATTGAATAACTAAACTATGAAGGCAATACATATCAAACATAAATATTAAGGTAACAATAGAAATTTAAATTTTCTAAAAGCAACAAACCATCTAAACAAGACACGACACGATGGAACAAAGGCGGGTAGCGAGGCAAGTGAAAACAAGCCGCGAGGTAAGCGATGAATAAGGTGAGCGAGCAAGCAAGGTCGAGGCAAGTGAAGAGTTTTTTTCTTTTCTTGTTCTCTCTCTTGGTCGAATTAGGGTTGGGTTTCATTCTACTTTCTAATTCACATGACGAACTGAATTGCAAAGATAACAAAGGAGGAGGTGCTAGAATTTAGACTAGGGAAAAGCATATAATATAAATATATTAGATATATAATGCATAGCATATATTATTAATGGGTTAGTCCCGATGGGACTAATCCTAAACTCCTAGGACTAAGGACCAACCCGCACAATGTAGGGTCCAAGGGTCTCAGGACCAAGGACCAAGGACCAATCCAGTCCTCTTGGGAAGCGGAATAAGATTGGCTTGGTTGGGCCGATTTAGGGTCAGTCCAAGGGTGACCCTGGACCGATGCTCACCCCTACATGAGAGATTCTTTTTCCCACCCCACCCAGGAATCCAAAGTTTCAACTCTTCATTTATCCACTCCAAAAAGGGAGATGCCGCTGAGACAACGTCTTGGCCAAAAAAGCCAATACTTGAGAAGTGAAAGTTGCAGCTGAAATTTGATTCAATTGGGGACTATGTGTCCTTAAAAAATATTTGCGTTTGGATTGCTGGGAAGAGAATACTTACCTGATTACATCAGCAGTATATGCAATTTTCAAGTTCTCCCGCTGTGCAAACTCACGAAGCTCAGGTAATCCATGGGGCCACCATCACCCACTACCTCACAAAGAGAACTGCCGCAGGTTCTGATCCAGATAACACAAGAGCCAAAGCTCTCGTTGCCCTACCAAGTGCAGATACGCCTGTAGTCATCCCATACTCTGCATCCTATAACAATATTGCTTATTTTCCATCCATTACAAGGTAAGAGAAGAGATGATTAAAGAAAATAACTAAGCTGATCGAAGGCTATTAGGAAATCAAGAATTCAAGAAAAAAATATTGTTCTACTGAACTATGAAAGAAAGTGCACGCTATCTAACATTGCTTTCGAAAATTGATTATCTACTGACTGTGGACGAGTAATAATCTGAAGTGTCTTAATCTCTAAAGGGCCATTTCTTAAGTACATGAACGTCTAAGAAACCAAAGCAGAATAACAACAAATACACGCAACAAGAAACAAAAAGTTCAAATCATCCCTTCCTGAAGGAACCACTACCAGTCAATTATCTTCAACTAAGTTTTGAGAAAAAAACTCAAGGATTGAAAAATAGATTTAGGGGGATAAAAGCAGATACCACAGTCACGGTGAATGCCGTCCGAAGCTTGTCTTCATTCTCATCAGAGGGAGTCGCAAGTGCTCCATATCTTCCCTCTTTCATGCTCGCACAACCAATCACAAAGCGCCATACTTCACAACGAAATGCCATAGCCTAAGGCGCTACCATTATAAGATCACCCTCAATTCCATCCATCCTCATCGCCGACCGCCACTACAAATCTGGAATTCGAGGCGTCTCACTCTCCAGTAACACTGCAGTTAGATCAGACGAAAGACCAATTCGTGAATAAGGGTCGGCCTGAAGCAGCAGAATTGGAGGATTATGAGTTTCGGCAGCCTCGGCATGAAACAAGGCCGCTCGGATCTTCGACATGAAGGTCGAACACCGACTGGAGTTTGGATTTGGGGCTTTTTCGGCCATCGACAAAAGCCCTGAATTCGGAACGATCGGGCACTGGCAGTGTCAATCTGTCGGGAATCTTTCAACAGAAAATGCAAGTGTTTGATGAAGGTCGCTTTTTGGAGAGCCTTTATTCGATGGAGATTAGAATATGACGAGACAATAAAAGAGCAATTCTCCAGTGATATCAACTTGGACCATCTTTCTCCCTTCAGATCTAAAGTGGTGTTGGAAAGACGATGGACGGAGGGAGGTGGGGGAAGAAGAGTAGGAAACGGGGTCTAGGCTCTGCGATGGTTGAGCTCACCGCAAACGGACGTTACAAAATAAGAAGAGTAAAGTCCTGAGCAGGACTTTAAAAGGCTCCAGCCATCAGGCAGGCTGCTTCCCTCCGGGGGGGAAGTGGGCCCTGAATGGAGCTTTTATCTTCAGGGTTTCCCCCATAAGAAATCCAAGGAATAAGCCCGGGGAGGGCAATGAAGACAACCCCAAGGAATTGAAGCCCTGGGGGATGGGCCGAGCCTCCCTCCGAGCCCAAGCTTTTAAGTCCTGAGCAGGACTTTAAAAGGCTCCAGCCATCAGGCAGGCTGCCCTCCTCCGGGGCGAAGTGGGTCCTGAATGGGGCTTTTATCTTCAGGGTTTTCCCCACAAGAAGCCCAAGGAACAAGCCCGGGAAGGGCAATGAAGACAACCCCAGGGAAATGAAGCCCTGGGGGGTGGGCCGAGCCTCCCCCTGAGCTCAAGTTCTGACCTGAGCAGGTCCTTAAACTGCCCCCCATCAATGAAGGGGCTTCCTTGGGGAGTCTTCCCTTGGTGGGGGGTCAGCCGAGACGGGCAGATCGCCTTGGGGGTAGCCCCCCGTAGCCTCAAGGAGATGTAAAACAGGATCGGGGGTATTGGCAGCTCTCGTGCCAAGAAAAATATAGCGGCTGGGCTTAACGCTCGTAAGACTTGGTCCTCTGCAAGACCTTAAACTGCAGCACTCCGGAAGGGACAACCCCGATAACAAGGCCCCCATGCACGGGTTGGTGCGTGCCCCCTCGCATGGGGACCCCAAAGGCCACAAGAGGGGTAGAGCCCATTCTCGGGGCTCAAAAAATATACCGGTTGGGGGCGAAATCCAGGCCCCCGGAAAACACATAAGAACTTGGTGTTAGTCCTGAGTAGGACTTTAAAAGGCTCTAGCCATCAGGCAGGCTGCCCCGCTCCGGGGGGGAAGTGGGCCCTGAATGGGGCTTCTATCTTTAGGGTTCCCCCACAAAAAACCCAAGGAACAAGCCCGGAGAGCGGTCCTCGGCAAGACCATTAAACTGCAGCGCTCGAGGGGGGACAACTCCGATAACAAGGCCCCCGCGCACGGGTCGGTGCGTGGCCCCCGGCATGGGGACCCCAAGGGCCTCAAGAGGGGTAAAGCCCATTCCTGGGGCTTGAAAAATATACCGGTTGGGGGCGAAATCCAGGCCCCTGGAAAACACATAAGAACTTGGTGATGGTCCTCCGCAAGACCTTAAACTGTAGCGCTCCGGGAGGGGACCCCCGAGGGAATCAAAGCCCTGGGGGGTGGGCCGAGCCTCCCCCACGAGCCCAAGTTTTTAGGCAGGCTACCCCCCTCCGGGGGGGAAGTGGGCCCTGGATGGGGCTTTTATCTTCAGGGTTTCCCCCGACAAGAAACCCAGGGAACAAGCCCAGGGAGGGCAATGAACACCCCTAAGGGCTTCGTTTCCCTGGGGTTGTCTTCATTGCCCTCCCTAGGCTTGTTCCCTGGGTTTCTTGTCGGGGGAAACCCTGAAGATAAAAGCCCCATTTAGGACCCACTTCCCCCCTCGGAGGGGGGCAGCTTGCCTGATGGCTGAAGCCTTTTAAAGTCCTACTCAAGACTAAAACTTGGGCTCGGGAGAGAGCCTCGGCCCACCCCCTAGGGCTTCGTTTCCCTGGGGTTGTCTTTATTGCCCTCCCTGGGCTTGTTCCTTGGGTTTCTTGTCGGGGGAAACCCTGAAGATAAAAGCCTGATCCAGGGCCCACTTCCCCCTCGAAGGGGGACAGCCTGCCTGATGGCTAAAGCCTTTTAAAGTCCTGCTCAGGACTAAAATCTTGGGCTCTGGGGGGAGGCTCGGCCCACCCCCTAGGGCTTCGTTTCCCTGGGGTTGTCTTCATTATCCACCCCGGCTTGTTCCTTGGGTTTCTTATGGGGGAAACCCTGAAGATAAAAGCCCCATTCAAGGCCCACTTCTCCCCCGGAGGGGGGCAGCTTGCCTGATGGCTGAAAACTTGGGCTCGGGGGGGAGGCTTGGCCCACCCCACAAGGTGTCGTTTCCCTGGGGTTGTCTTCATCGCCCTCATCGGGCTTGTTCCTTGGGTTTCTTGTCGGGGGAAACCCTGAAGATAAAAGCCCCTTTCAGGGTCCACTTCCCCCCCCGGAAGGGGGCAGCCTGCCTGATGGCTGAAGTCTTTTAAAGTCCTGCTAAGGACTAAAGTTTTACGAGCGTTATGCCCAGCCGCTATATTTTTCTTGGCATGGGAGTTGCCAATACCCTCGATCCTGTTTTACATCTCCTTGAGGCTATGGGGGCTACCCCCAAGGCGACCTGCCCGTCTCGGCTGACCCCTCACCAGGGGAAGACTCCCCAAGGAGGTCCCTTCATTGACAAAACTTGGGCTCGGGGGGGGAGGCCCGCCCACCCCCCAGGGCTTCGATTCCCTAGCGTTGTCTTCATTGCCCTCCTCGGGCTTGTTCCTTGGGTTTCCTATGGGAGAAACCTTGAAGATAAAAGCCCCATTCAGGGCCCACTTCCCCCCCGGAGAGGAGCAATCTGCCTGATGGTTGGAGCCTTTTAAAGTCTTGCTCAGGACTAAACTTGGGTTCGGGGGGAGGGGGGGAGGCTCGGCCCACTCCCCAGGGCTTCGTTTCCTTAGGGTTGTCTTCATTGCCCTCCCCAGGCTTATTCCTTGGGTTTCTTGTCGGGGGAAACCCTGAAGATAAAAGCCCCATCCAGAGCCCACTTCCTCCTCGGAGAGGGGCAATTTGCCTAATGGCTGGAGCCTTTTAAAGTCCTGCTCAGGATTAAGTCTTATGGGCGTTAAGCCTAGCTGCTATATTTTTCTTGGCACGGGAGCTGCCAATACCTTCAATCATGTTTTACATCTCCTTGGGGCTACGGGGGCTACCCCCAAGGCGACCTGCTCGCCTCGGCTGACCCCCCACCAAGGGAAGACTCCTCAAGGAGGTCTATTCATTGACAAAACTTGGGCTCGGGGAGGAGGGTCGGCCCACCTCTCAGGGCTTCGTTTCCCTGGGGTTGTCTTCATTGCCATCCCCCGGCTTGTTCCTTGGGTTTCTTGTCGGGGGAAACCCTGAAGATAAAAGCCCCATCCCGGGCCCACTTTCCCCTCGGAGGGGGGCAGCCTACCTGATGGCTAGAGCCTTTTAAAGTCCTGCTTAGGACTAGAAAAACTTGGGCTCGGGAGGGAGGCTCGGCCCACCCCCCAGGGCTTCGATTCCCTAGATTGTCTTCATTGTCCTCCTCAGGCTTGTTCCTTGGGTTTCTTGTGGGAGAAACTCTGAAGATAAAAGCCCCATTCATGGCCCACTTGTGACATCCTGAAATTCGACCCCGTTTCGATAAAGTGAAATGGACATTTCGTCGATGTGCCTATGGCCATTTTTCTCTGAGCTGATCACTCACGAGTTAACTAATCTATTGGGTAAAGCCGTTAAAGGATGTATCAGCTGTAAAATCCCTAAAAGCTACCTAATTGGTTGGATTTGGCTAAAATCATGTTTGATCGATTTTTAACCACGAAATTGAACTTGATTTCGGGAATCGAATTTTAAGCGCGTCATAATTCTTATTTTTAGGATCCTGTCTCATTGTTCGTCAAATTGTTGACGAGTCCGAAATTTCAATAAAGAAATTATCGGAAGAAAATTGAAGACCAAAAGAAAATAGAAAGGGAAAAAGAAAAGAAAAGAAAAAATAAAAAAATAAGACCATGTGGTGTTATATTATATTATTTCTTTTCCTCCCTCTCTTTCCTTTTCTCTCTCTTTTTCTCTTTATCCTCCCCTCCCCCCTTCGTGCGAGCATCCCCACCTGCCGAATGCCCCCTTGCCAATTTTAAATTGGCTTCTCTCTCTTTTGTTTCTACCTTTGACTAGTCAAAAGAAAACCCCTTCTTCTTATCTCTTCTTTCTCTCTTCTTCTCTCTCCTCTCTCTTCTCCCCCACGTGACCGAACACTTCTTCTTCTTCTTGTTTCTTCGCGTACGAACCAGAAACCTGAAAAACGAAGCGAAAGGCAGCTTGCCGTCGCCGCCCGTCCACGCCGCCGCACCGCACGCCCCCGCACGCCGCCCGCTCGCCCGCCTCCTCCACCCGCGCCCGCCGTCCTCGCGTGCGCCGTCCAGCCCCGTTTGGCCTCTGCTCATCTCTGTTCAGCCCCCGTCCAGCCACCTCCGGCCGCCGTTTGAAGCCGCCGGACCTCCACCGGCCCTCCCCGGAGCACCGCCCGCTCTCCCGAACCCTTCTCCGTCCCTAACCATCTATGTTTTCCCCTGTTTTGCAGCCAACCAGCGACCCACAAAGTGGGTATCCAGAGACTTCGGGCCCGCTTTTAGGCCGTTTCCGGGCCCCGAACCCAAGCCGTGCTTTGGGAAGAATTGTTCCTCGCGTTGCCCCCGTCAGATTGATCCGATTTGCGCGCGATTTGGTGAGTAATCTCACAAATCCCGGATTAGTTGGCTAATTACACTTAAGGTTGGTTTAGTTTTAATTAATTATGTTTAGGTTGTTAGATTAGAATAAATTAGTAATTATTAATCAATTATGATGCGATTTAGATAAATTGATTGTGCAATTAGCAAGTAAACATGGTCTACTAATTATTGGAAGTGCCTTGGGATTTTCCCGACCCTTAGTGGGCTCCAATTAGGCTTTTCAGGCCTAAGTGGAATTTTTAGTATTTAAATATTAATTTTCGGAATTAAATTAAATAATTATTTATTTTCCAAAAATTCAATTGAGATGGTCTGGAACCGGAATTTTATGCTAATGACCGTGGTGAAGTCCGTTTATTTAATCGGGCTTTATTTTGAGCTAAATTGAATTTTTAATATTAATTATTTAATTTTTGAAATTAATAAATTAATTAATTATTTTTCGGAAATTAAGATTTTGATGGCAAACGACCGAAATCTCGTGTTGATCGTTGTGGTGTAGTCCGTTTATTTATTTGAGCTTCACGTTGTATGGAATTGAATAAATTGTGATATTTTAGGGATTTACCCTAAATTGATTGAAATTGATTGAGATTGAATTGTTGATTGGTAAATGGCCAAGTATGTTATTAAGCATTTATAATGCTTTGTTGAGTCGATTTAATTATTTGATTGAGAAATCGTTGGGCATTGGTTGTCGGTATTGAAAGTAGATGGGTTATCACCTGAAAGGAAATACGTGAGCTCGGTGAATTGGAATATCACCTGGAGAATGCACGTGAGTTCAGTGGTTGATTATGTCATCTTGGCGAAGAGGTCGCCTAAGAGAATGCACGTGGCTTGGAGACTCGGTATGTTCTCCTGGAGAATGCACGTGGCTCGGTGACAGAGTTTAGCATCTAAAAAGGCACGTGACTCGGTGATCTGATACGTCACTTTGGTGAACTAGTGCCTTAGAGAATGCACGTGGGACCGACGTTCCGGAATGGCATCTAAAAGGGCACGTGGCTCGGTGAATTGATGCATCACTTTGGTGAGATAGCACCTAAGAGAATGCACGTGGGCCCGGGCATCGTAAAAAGGATACGTGGCTCGGTGATTTGATGCGTCACCTTGGCAAATGAGTGCCTTAGAGAATGCACGTGGGTCCGGTAATTGAGAAATTACATCTAAAAAGGCACGTGGCTCGGTGACTTGATGTACCACCTTGGCGAAAAGGTCGCCTTAGAGAATGTACGTGGGCCCAAGGTTCGAGGCACGTGGCTCGGAGACTTGGAATGTCGTCCTGGAGAATGCACGTGGCCTAGCGTTTAGATATTCCTCTGTGGAGAATGATTTGTGTGACATGTAATCGACTGGTTCGATTTGTTTGAAGTAAATGGGTGCCTATTGTGAATTGTACTGACTTGCAGGTGGGATTTGAGGCCAAGGTAAGTCATCTGCCCTGTGCGTGTTTAGGCAGCCTATAGTATAATGGTTTACTAATCGGGCTTAGTGGGGTAGAATTCGCTGAGGCGTAGTCTCATCCTAGTTTGGGGAAAATCATTTCAGGACCCCGATGAGGAGCTGATGAGGAGGAGTCTGAGAAGGAGAACTCGGAGGTAAATCTTGAGGAGAAGGATTTTGGAAGAAGAAGATAATCCCGAGAGGGGCCTTGAGTACAGCCTGAATGGACTGAGAGTCTATCTTCTTTTGAGAATTCCTTTTGAAATGAATAGTTATGAAGCGGTTTGTGTTTTGTATAAAAGTTTGGTTATAAATTTCAATATGAAAAATATGGCCCTGCTTTTCTATCCCATTGTTTTATTGTCTAGGGATTTTAACTGCTTCTACATGTGCTTAATAAATGAAAGGGTCGGTGATACATTGTCCTGGGATATCGCATTATAAAATCGACTAAGTGAGAAGGATGTGTGCGTGCCCGAGGATCGGGGCGTGACACCACTTCCCCAGGGAGGGGGGCAACCTGCCCGATGGCTGAAGCCTTTTAAAGTCTTGCTTAGGACTAAACTTGGGCTTGGGGAGGAGGCTTGGCCCACTCCCTAAGGCTTCGTTTCCTTGGGGTTGTCTTCATTGCCCTCCCCGGGCTTGTTCCTTGAGTTTCTTGTCGGGGGAAACCCTGAAGATAAAAGCCCCATCTAGGGCCCACTTCCCCCTCGGAGGGGGGCAGCCTGCCTGATGGCTGGAGCCTTTTAAAGTCTTGCTTAGGACTAAGTCTTACGGGCATTAAGCCCACCGCTATATTTTTCTTGGCACGAGAGCTGCGAATACCCCCGATCCTGTTTTACATCTTCTTGGGGCTACGGGTGCTACCCCCCAAGGCGACCTGCTCGCCTTGGCTGACCCCCCACCAGGGGAAGACTCCCCAAGGAGGTCCATTCATTGACAAAACTTGGGCTCGGGGAGGAGGGTCGGCCCACCCCCCAGGGCTTCGTTTCCCTGGGGTTGTCTTCATTGCCATCCCCGGGCTTGTTCCTTGGGTATCTTGTCGAGGGAAACCCTGATGATAAAAGCCCTATCCAGGGCCCACTTCCCCCCTGGAGGGGGGCAGCCTGCCTGATGGCTGAAGCCTTTTAAAGTCCTGCTCAGGACTAGAAAAACTTGGGCTCGAGGGGGAGGCTTGGCCCACCCCCTAGGGCTTCGATTCCCTGGGGTTGTCTTCATTGCTCTCCCCAAGCTTGTTCCTTGGATTTCTCTTGGAGGAAACCCTGAAGATAAAAGTCCCATTCAGGGCCCACTTCCCCCCCGAAGGGGGGCAGCCTGCCTGATGGTTGGAGCCTTTTAAAGTCTTGCTCAGAACTAAAACCTTACAGGCGTTAAGCCCAGCCGCTATATTTTTCTTGGCACGGGAGCTGCTAATACCTCCGATCCTATTTTACGTCTCCTTAGGGCTACGGGGGCTACCCCCAAGGCGACCTGCCCGTCTCGGCTAACCCCCCACCAGGGGAGGACTCCCCAAGGAGGCCCCTTCATTGACGGGGGAGCAGTTTAAGGACCTGCTCAGGTCCTATGTCTTACGGGCGTTAAGCCCAGCCGCTATATTTTTCTTGGCACGAGAGCTGCCAATACCCTCGATTCTGTTTTACGTCTCCTTGGGTTTCTTCGCCGTGAAGGTCGAACACCGATCGGAGTTTGGATTAGGGGCTTTTTCGGCCGTCGACAAAAGTCCTGAATTCGGAACGATCGGGCATTGGCAGTGTCAATCTGTGGGGAATCTTTCAGCAGAAAATGCAAGCGTTTGATGAAGGTTGCTTTTTGGAGAGCCTTTATCTGATGGAGATTAGAATATGACGAGACAATAAAAGAGCAATTCTCCAGTGATATCAACTTGGACCATCTTTCTCCCTTTAGATCTGAAGTGGTGTTGGAAAGAAGATGGACGGAGGGAGGTGGGGGAAGAAGAGGAGGAAACGGGGTCTAGGCTCTGCGGTGGCTGAGCTCACCGCAAATGGACGTTACAAAATAATAAGAGTCTTCCTCTTCTCCCTCGACGACAAGAGTCTCCACTTTGGAATTTTTTTTCTTTTTTTTTTCAAAGATTAATGATTACAAGAAAAATTCTACTGGGCCCCAAAAAATTAACAACAAATACAAAAGGAGGTGGCACGAAAATGATCTGGGTCGTACTGGGCCCGACTGAACCGCCCTTCCGCCATCCCTACTTTCCTGCACTCATCTATACACACTTGCTTGGAGACGCGGCTCCGAGAAGACTTGTGACATTTAAAAAAGAAGAAGAAGAAGAAGCATGAATATAATGTACAAGAACTCATGTGTACTCATAGGTATTCCTTTACTATACTAGCTATTATATAGTTTTTGAACATTTTAAAATAACAGTTTTGTGATAGTTATTACGTAGAAGTTATTAGACTAGACAAATCAATCTTATTTAGATATACACATGTTTAAACGATACATATAAATTTAATCATTGAAAATTGTCGATCAATTTACAGTTGTGCTCACTCTGCATCAAGATGATAGCAACACCACAATTTCTCCCTTGCCTCTTTTCTGTGAACCTCCTAAAACGTGTCATTCTCCCTCTCATCACCGCCATAGGTGCTACTCCCTCATGAGAGGCAATGCCTTGCCCAAACAAATTAGTCAGGCAAATCCATTCTATCAAACCAGAGCCTATGAAAGCAAGCACGGAACAAATTACTCATGGTAATCAAATTCACTCCCACCCACCAAAACAACTGAACGAACACAAAATCGACTTGAATTAGCACCTCCTTCCACTTCGATTCAAGAATCATAAGGCAAGAGACAACACTTACCTCGGCTTTCCTAGGGATTATGCAACACCACACCAATAGATTGATTGTACCATCGGGCAAAGTCTCTGGCTACGCGATGAAACACATTACAAGGTATGAGAAAAGATGATTGAAGAATAATTGCTAAGCATCTTATGACACATTCCACAGTCACGGTGAAGCTTCTCGTCATTCTCCCTCCAATTCACCATCAAAGAAAGTTGCAAGCTCTTCAAATCTTCCGCCTTTCATGTTCACACAAACAATCCGAGTGCCATACCCCACGATAAATGCCATAGCCTAAGGTGCTGCGATTATAAGATCACCCTCAATTCTCTTCCCTCATATTCTACCTCTGCTACAATATGGAATTCAGTTCCGACTATGAGATGGTCAGTTATCGATGAACAATTAAAATGCACTTGATAACGTAAATGCAATGCAAAAGGCACACCAACCTTTCCTTGCGGATATCCTTGATCGCTCCTAGAATAGAAGCAAAGCCTGCCTTGGGTCGGTCAAATTGATTATACTAGACGTGGAAACAAGTCCTCATGGGGCACAGTATCAGCTGAAAGCGCTCCAAGCGCTATTGCATCGGGTTGCAATTCAATGCCTGACTAATTCATCCCCGAGGAGAGTCTCGCTGATAGCAACATTGCCAGGGTAAGACAAGTTTCACCACCGGCCGTTATCACCGCAGTTAGGTGGGCCTAAAGCAGCCAATTGGATGATTTTGAGATTTCTGCAGACTACGCATGAGACAAGGCCTCTTTTTGCGTCAACAAAGGGCCCTGACTAAGAAGATCAGGCACTGCGTTGTCAATTTCTAGGGAAATTCGCGGACGTGGATGGCGATGCTCATGCTTTGTTTTCATCGACAAATCTGATATCATGTTGACGTGCCTGCTCTGTTTTCACTGCATTATGACCGAGAGGATGTAGTAGAGGCGAGCAGTGTTCGTAACCCAAGAAGCGTTACCATGGGAGTTCAAAAATAGCGTACGCTATTGTAGAGTTCGAGGACACAGTATTGATGGCATTTTGGCTTCAAATTGCTGGATTGGGATTGAGGACTTTAGATTTGTATGCTAGAAAAAAGCAACATAAATGTACATTTAGTTGGCCTTTTCTTCTTTGGTGTTTGCTTGTATTTATCCAGTTTCTCATCGTATATTGGTTGCCATAATATCCACTTGGCATAGTGTTACTTGCGAATTCGTAAAGCGATGACATTCAGATGAATTGGTAAATTGAGACTTTTAGGTATTTAGACAAATTGTGGCTAGGCCAGCTCGGGACTAGGGGTGCTCGATTTCCACCCAGGAACAGTGAACTAGCGCATTTAGTCTTGAAACCAAACCAATATCCTAAGGAATCGTCCAAAACTAACTGGTTGGTAGGGTCCAACCAATTCTCGATTCGGACAATTCCTTTTGGTTTGTTAGAATATTTAAATAATAAAATAAATCACGCCTTCATCTAACAACTTAAACTATTAGAACAACAGTAGTCCCATAAAATCCCACATAATATCAAAGTGGAAGATCTTGAGTTCAAATCTTACCATGCCCCATTTGCCTCCTCAATTTCCACGCTTGATACTAGGTAGAAAACTAGACCAAGCATGAGGGGATCGCTAAAATATTTAAATAATAAAATAAATCATGCCTTTATCTAACAGTTTAAATTTTTAGAACAATCACCAGTAGTCTTACAAAATTTCACATGCTCACACCTACTCAGGACCTATCAACACAGTTTTGCAGCAAACATATCCAATGGTTGGCCCACGTTCATAAGAGATAAATCAAACAAGGAAACTATGTTGATGAGGACTTATTAACCCGGGGAATAGTGTGTTTAACTCGGTGAGGGTTGAACAATTATGATTATACGGTTTGGCCATTTTGATGCAATGACCGGGAAAAGTTCAAGTTCTGAAGAGTTACAAGATAGCTTTGTATTATTCTATCACCAATTAAAGTGTATTGAAAGAAGATTGATAACTTCGGAT
The DNA here is from genome assembly GCA_017140185.1 of Eucalyptus polyanthemos subsp. polyanthemos. NCBI lineage: Eukaryota > Viridiplantae > Streptophyta > Magnoliopsida > Myrtales > Myrtaceae > Eucalyptus > Eucalyptus polyanthemos. Next base: position 15,292,100 of record CM029463.1, on the reverse strand, counting down.
TTTTGACTACATTCATGTGCATCTCTTACGATTAATCCTTTATGGCCTTATAAGAATGAAAAATAGTTGAAGCGGAGAGAAATTTTATTGGATGAATGTGAATTCTATACTCCACATATTCCTATCGTGGGTGTGTCCACGTACCGCGACCATTAATACAAGAATCATTTATATAACTTGCCAATTGATAATTGATTAATACACCAATAAAATTTCAAGGCAGAGGATCTCCATTTTCACTGGACATGTCAATAGTCTTTTCATCATATTCCTATATGATTTGGGTCTGCCTATGAGATTATGCACATGTGGTCTGGTTAACGTTTCTGTGTTAGTCATACTACCTAGTATGTTCTTTCTCATAGATCATTTGTTGATCAAAAATCAACTTCGTGGATTTTCCCAGGCGGGGCTTTAAAGGTATGCATCAATGGAAGAATGCAAACCGCAAGTCTTAAATATTTGGACGGATCATGGCCAGTGAAACTCCTTTATTACCCTCAAAATGGCATGAAAAAAGCTCTTTGCCGGTTGGGCCGCATTTCAAGGAGGAACTTCTCTAAAGGAAGGAGATGTTCGCGTGTTCGAGCTCGTTGGCATTGATAATATTGAACTCAAAGTCTCCTTTTTTACTATTATTATTTTCGATATACCAATTACGTAAACTTTCACATGCTAATCAGTAATTCCGAGTCTATGGCAGCACAATTGAAACCAAAGATAGATATATTAATGGAAAAAGAATAGAAAATGAGATCAAATGAGTGGTTAATTCGCTTCTTTTTCTCGAGGAACAATCAGGTGTATAAATAATCACATTATTGTCGCATTATCTAATGGTGGTCCATTCTTCAGATAACATATTTTTGGGGAACGTCCTTTTAAGATGAGATCGTAGATAAGCACCACTAAATTAGACCACCCAAAGATGCAGTTAATTAACCTTATGATTTATTTCTGTGACCATTAACTAATTACTAATAGAAAAAGGAGGATGCCCGTCTAAATTTGTGCCTAACTATGATTTCTTTGATCATTGACATGGGGTTGGGAAATTAGTATAGGCCATATGATAATTAGATGGTTTCATTGTTGAAAGGGTGACGGAAATTCCCGAAGCAATACTCATTGGTCATGGTCATGGTCATCTCATAATTTTCAATTACAAAGGGAACTCTATTTTTCGCAAAATAAAGGGAACTATATTTTTAGCAAAATAATATCCAACAAGAGCGATTTGAAAATAGATTATTTGCCAATCAACGGCAAACTATCAAACCTTGGGAGCAAATTTCTCTCAGCAAAAGCGGAAGATGTCGTGGAAGCAGAAGATATGAAGTGAAAAAAAAAAAAATCTCTTTCTCGAGCTCCAGATAGATTTGATTTCAAGAGCAAGAGGCATTGGTGTGCTTCATTTGAAAGCTCACGTGATTGCAGCCCATCGTCTTTTTCCCTTGTCATAATTCCTTCAACGTCATGGCTCGTCCTTGTCCTCATCCTCGTCCTCGCCGGAGAGAAGACGGAGTTGTTACTGAGCAGGAGACTCCTCCAAGCAATAGCCTTCCCTTCTTCATACTCTCTGATACGCTGATTCACTAGTTCGGTAGCTTTAATCAAATTAACAGGCTCATGAAAGTCATCGATCTTAATTAACTGGCAAATCAAAATTAATTTTCTTTTAGGAAGCGACTGTCCATAAATAGCTATTTTCAGTTAAGTCACTGTGCAATTGCCACTCCTCATAAGCTGATGCCTCGATCATCTCTCAAAAGCATCCAAATTCATGTCCTTAACACGACCTAAGGAAGGGCTTCCATGGGTGTCCTATTCTTGCCATAACTATGAATCATGGAATTTCAAGCAAATGCATTCTTCCCGGAAACTAACATTTGCTCATTCCATAGGCGAAACACGATTTCAGTGTTCCAAGAGCAGTCATCCCTGTACGGCATGTAACTAAGGGATCCAGAGACTCACCCACCACTCCCATCCTCATGTATCCTTAAATCATCGTTTTCCGAGTGAAGTTATTCCCATGAGTTTCGACCAAAAAAAAAAAGAAAAAGTTATTCCTATGAGGCATATCGTCAAACAGTCACCATGCATTATCCGTTTGACCGAACATGGTGTAAAGGCAAAGGAAGAAAAGGTTTGCGAGCATGACGGTGCCGTTCGAGTCTTCGAGAGACTAATTACCTTCTCTTGAAAAAGCACGTAGGAACAAAGCATAAGGAGGCCTTCATAACCAACCGCAAATTAGGACAGACCATGGCAACTTAATTCTCGACGATGAGTGGCAGTGACAGAGGTGAAATCTAGAGCTGGAACAGCGAATACCGAACTGAAGAAGTGTCGGATCTCTCTCTCTCTCTCTCTCTCTCTCTCCGGCGTTTCGTCAAACGTGTGGTTACCCCAATGAGGACACAAGAACAGAGCAACCGCGCGGGACAGAGGTAGACCTTTATGGTCGAAGAAGAGATTCAAACTTCTCAATCAGAACAAACGGCGACGAGGATGCATTGATGAAGAAAACCCAGCAACGGATAGTCGGCATGACGACGAGATCATCGCAACGCCCAGGCCCCAAGTCACACAATAGGATCGGAACACGAAGTTTCTGCCACCGCCATCACTTCGGAACCTCTGGCAAGCTTCTCAGGCTCCTAATCTTGAAACCATTTTGCTAGAGGTAAGCTTCTCAGGCTCCTAATCTTGAAACCATTTTGCTTCGTCGATTCCTTGAATCCACTGAATGATGACGACGCTAGGTAACCATGGAAATCCAGCGATGGAATCGCCCGGGATACTCAGATGCGACGCGAAAAGGATCCAAGATGCAACCAAGGATTAGTCACGTGGGCTGTGAAGATAGATCATCCCATAATCTGTTACAGTAAATTTCCAGTAAGGGGTTCTTCTTTTTACATGGTAAAAAAGTGGTTCGTATTAGCTAATAAAATTAGGCAAGTGGATAAATGAATTCTAACATGACTAACCCATTGCTAATTGATTGGCCATTGACGTGGCAATTAAGCACCGACCCAAAAAAAAAAATTTGTGGCAATTAAGCAAATCCTCTGTCATATGACAAAGATGACAAATAGGTAAATACATAATTTTCTCACAATTTGCCACCTCAGCATAACTACCTAAAACGCACCATCCTATAAGCATCTCCCATTTCCGTTCTTTTTTCTCATCCAAATATGTGAAACTGTCGTTTCTTTCCATTTTTTTTTTTTAATTTCAAGTTTCAAAATTGTATCTCGACGTTGGAAATGATTCCTCCATCCACCATTTAATTTCCATCCTCATAAAATTTAAAATCTTGGAATCTTAATCCACAAAGTTCATTTTTTGTCCAAGATTTTCTGGCACTAATACTTCAAAGATGATGCTAGATAGTAGGAATTCAGTTCTACTCAATTAGATTTTCTCTCTCTACTTGCTTTTCCAGTTAAACTTGTGGAAATTGCACGAGTTGCATCTGCTTTGCTGTGTTTAAGCACATTGGATGAATATTGATCTCATTAGTAAATCTGAAAGAACTCTTTCTTTCCTACATCTTACGGGCCTGCATATGTAGACGTGCCATTTAGTATTCTATTTAAATAGAAGCTGGACTTCCGTCGGAAAGGTGGATCTTAGGGATTGTAACGGTGTTTCTCCATTACTTGTAAAGGTTGTAATGGTTGTGGTTTCCTGAATTGTACGAATATTTTAAATTGTTGAGACAACTGAAGTGATTTTGCAATTAGCATTTCTTGTGTTAGTCATCATTTGTTGATCAAGAATAAACTCTGCAGACTGTCCCTGGCGATTTTGAAGGGAACGCATCCAGGGAAGCATGCCAATCGTGGCTCTTAAATATTCGGACTGATCATATCAAGCGAAGCTCCTGTACTACCCCACAACGTGGCTCGAGAAAGGTCTTTGCTTGTCAAACTGCATCTCAGAGAGGAACTACTCTAAAGGAAGGAGATGTCTGTGTTTTCGATCTTGTTAGCATTGATACTATTGAACTTAAAGTGTCCATCTTCAAAAGGAATGTCAAGACTTAGGCGTAAACTTTGGTATGCCTACAGAAAATTCTATCATTCGCTATATTTTGTTTTGTTAATCAGGTCAAAGAAAGCAAAACTCTCTGCTGCAAGTAATTGAATGGTGATGTATTTCCTGATGATTTTCGGAAAGGGTGGACGTTACAACTGGACATTGCATCTTCCAAAATACCAGGTACGAGTGTGACTAATTTCCAACCTCTTTGCGCATTGCGTGTTCATTCGACAAATAAAAGGTCATAAGCAATCCTTATCTAACGCCACTATGGAGAATTGATCGATAACAAAGACTTTAGCATATTCCGTGAACTTGAATTAAGGATAACTCTTGCAAGCCATCGATTACACAAGAGGAAGTTTAGATAAGATGGCTAATCTCCACCTTTTCGCCTCACAAAATGGATGAATGACATCAATAGAATAATAATGAATCTTAGACTAATTATAAAACTGGATTGCCATAAAATTTCCAGAACTCATCGTCAGCAGGTATCCCAATGTTCTTTACCTTAGTGCTTTTAAAATTAAGTAATAGCACCATCTGCCAGTGAACTTGCTTGTGACCCCCCGTGTAAATCATTAGCAGTCAAACTACTTAGCAGGTTTTATGAGTCAGACACAGCTGGATCAAAAGAAACAGGGCTGCTCGCCTTGCTGTTTTTTGCTGATGAGATTGCTGAAGAGGCCATTGTCCGCTCCATAGATGTGCCCAACTTGGAGTGTTTTGTCTCCAACCATCTCATGTTCTCCTCAGGTTCTATGAGTCAGACACAGCTGGATCGAAAGAGACAGGGCTGCTCGCCTTGCCATTTTTGCTGATGAGATTTCTGAAGAGGCCATTGTCCGCTCCATAGATGTGCCCATCTGGGAGCGTTTTCTCTCCAAGCATCTCTTGTTCTCCTTTGTTGCGGGAGTTACTAGAGGGACTCTCTCAGCAATAATCAAGCCATAAGACCGATGTACTTCATCTGCTCCATAGTTCTGACTCCCAGGTCACGCAACATCTGCAGTATTAGTCAATATGTTAAACACTAATACAAACGCTATAAAAAGATTAATGATAGATCATGTCTTTCTAAGACGGGAACTTGAAGCTCTGCTTTAGTCACCAGCTTCGTCTAGTAGTCCTATAAAATGTTTTACAATCTCTGGAGCAGTTGCCTCTCACATTAGTATAGTTTCTGACTTAAGGGAAAAATACCCAAGCACCAATTCCATACTACCTGTAGTCAACGGGCAAACCAAGCTCTACATTTGCTTCCAAGGCATCACGCCTATCTTCCTGCATGTTATAGGCACGTAATATGTGCCTTAAACCTATTCCTCTTCCTTCGTGCCATCGGAGGTGGACCACATGCCCCTGCTGCCGCTTCTATCTGTTACATCACAAGTGCAAGCTGGTTGCTGCAGTGGCATCTAGCAGATCCAGATGTCTCCTGGGATGCATCCCGAGTGTACCCCAACAAGGACATCCCAATCATCTCCAATGTTGCCCTGTTCAGATGATAAACAATAAAGTAAGAATCACACAATGGGAAATATTGCTGTCTGTAAGAGGACCTAAAATAGGAAAAACTAAGATACTGCTTTTAATCAAAATCATGGCATTCCTATATCAATTGCAGCCACATACAGGAACTATAAGAAAGATTATTGTTCCCAGCAGTTCACTAATATCCTAAAATCATTTCTCCTGATGTTAACTTTCCTGTCCAGACAACATTGTTATCCAAGTAAGATAACTTTGGTACTTCAAATTATGATTGGCACATGATTAGACATTTTTTTACATGCTTCAAAATACATTTGACGGAGTTCCACCCAAAAGATACCACCAATCTTTCAGTGGTGTGATTATTCAACTCTAGAGCTTGAAAGCCTGTTCTAGTAAAATCATTGTCAAACAAATCACGCGATGGAAGTACATGAGATGAAGTGCAAATGTAAGTTGAGTTGAAAAATTGGACTGCTACAAACAGGATCTTCAAATTTTACAATTAATCCATACAAAACTCTCTGTTCATCAGTTTCTGAATTCTTAAAACAGTTTCAGCAATTAACTCATAATTTATCTCAACTTGACCGTTACAATTTGCTCGATTCCATCTAATATCGACCTACAGCAATGGGCTGTAAAAGGGCCGACATTGTTGGTAATCTTGCAGCAGCAGCACGTTTAACTCATTTATCTCTTTTCTGGCGGTACCCATAAATTTATATGAGCAATTAAAATGCAGTCGACAATGTAAATGTAATGTAGAAAGCACACCAACCTTTCCTTGGCGGATGTCCTCGATCGCTCCTGTAATAGAAGCAAAGCCTGCCATGGATCGGTCCAAGTCAAATTTATTATCTTGGACGGGGAAACAAGTGCTCATGTGGCGCAGTATCAGCTGAAAGTGCTCCAAGCACTACTGCATCGGGCTGCAATTCAATGCCGACTGATTCATCCTCATGCAGAGTCTCGCTCACAACAACATCGCCAAGGTAAAACAAAGTTTCACCTCCAGCCGGTATCATTGGATTTACGTGGCCCTGAAGCAGAAAATTGGATGATTTTGAGATTTTTGCAGACTCTGCATGAGACAAGGCCTCTTTTTGTGTCAACAAAGGCCCTTGACTAAGAAGATCAGGCATTGCATTGTCAATTTCTGGGGAAATTCGAAGAGACGCACGTGGATGGCGATGTTCATGCTCTGTTTTCATCGAGAAATCTGATATTATGTTGACGTGCCTGCTCTGTTTTCACTGCACTATAACCGAGAGGATGTAGTAGAGGCGAGCAGTGTTCGTAACCCCCGAAGTGTTACCATGGGAGTTCAAAAATAGTGTATGCTATTGTAGAGTTCGAGGACACAATATTGATGGCATTTTGGCTTCAAATTGCCGGATTGGGATTGAGGACTTTAGAATTTTATGCTAAAAAAAAAACAGCATAAATATATGTTGACACCTAATTTTGGAAAAATAAAATTGCATTTTGAACAAATAAAAGGACAAATGAAAAAAATGGACGAAATTGATTTGATTGATTATGCATGGAAAATTGAAATTCTGATGGATATTCGGATTTTGTTAAATGCAAAAATAATTTAAAAATCAAGTAAATAAGGGGGCAAGAATTTTGCAAAATGGAAGAAATTTAAGCAAGATCGAACTAATTGCTAAATCACGCCTAATTTGCAGATTTAATTTAATGTGGCAAGAAATGGAAACTCGGAAAATGCCATAAAAATGTAGACATCTCGAATCACTATAAAAAAATGCTGCATTTTTCAAGAAGAGCGAGGTGAATTCGAAAAATTTCAGGAACGAGAGTTGAAAAAATCGTGAAAAGAATTCGTGCAAAAAAGGCAGAGAGAGAGAGAGGGGTACGAAGGCAGAGTGAGGGAGACGTGAGAGAGGCGGCAGGGGAGAAAAAAAAAAAAAGAAAAAAAAAAAAAGGAAGCTGCAGTCGTCCTCTTCGGGGGACTCCTTCGCCGGAGTCCCTAGCTGCCTGATCCACTGACGCCGGAAGCCTCCGCCCAGCTCTGCTGCAACTTGCGGCGACCAAGCAATCGCCGGCACTCACAGCTCCGCGAGCCACCACACGTCTGAGCGACGCCCTTGCCGTCGGCCATCACCGCTCCGAACCTCCTCGCACCGTTGCTCCACGATCTGACGAAGCCACCGCCGTGCAGTAGTACCCCGACGCCAATAGATCCAAGTCGTTCACCGCACCGCCGCTGCTGTCTCTCAGCCCGTTCGTCTGCACCGCTTCGACCCAGCAGCCAAGCAACGCCGGCTGCTGCTTCGCAGGTCACCGAAGCTTGCGCCGCCCCGACGCCCGCGCCTGCACTTCCGTCCGTGACGTCCCTGCAGCGCTCCAGCCTCTGCTGCCTCCTTCGCCGACGCCGGTAGCCGAGACCCAGTTCTGAGCCCCCCTGTTGTCGCGCCTCCACCAGCAACACCGTCGTCCCGCCGCGAGTCCCGTCTATCATGACCAGCTGCTCTAGTGCCGTCCTTGCATCGACCTGATCCGTGTTGGTGTCTCGACGCTGTCCCTGCTGAGCCGCTGGCCTACGATTGCTGATTTGCGTCGACAACGAAGCCAGCTGCTGTTAACACCCTTGTTGAACGGCCAGCCGAGTTGCACTTGGCTCACCCCTGTCGCCACGAGCAACAACGTGATTCTTCGGCCATCCTTTCGAATACTTTCTCGTGCAGGTTAAGCATAACAGAGATGCACGTGGAACAGCGCCTGGTAGGATACGTTGTTCGTGGTTGAGGCCAAATAAAAGAAGTTCTTGACTATTGACTTTAGCTGGCAGGAAGGGATATTGGGCTTTTGCTTTTGTTTTTTTTTTTGTTAAAAAGTTACATCCTGTTCCTTGGTAAGCTTCAGCTTTGTGGGCTCGCTCATACCGCAAACCATTGTCATAGCCGTGCTAACACGAATCACCATTCGCAAGCTGCCGACAAGTTCGAATTGGGAAGCAATATCCGTACAATATTCAGATCGGGTAAGACTTCTTATCCAAAATAATTTGAATATTTTGTTTCCTACTTACTGCATATTGACATCTAATCAAATCTCCTCAAGTAATACGCACAACTTCCAATAGGATTTGTTTCATGATTCGCAACTGCACCAGGGTTTTTTATTTTATCAATAAGGCTTTAGATAAAATAATTAATCAAGTGGGAATAAAATTGATATTTTGATCTTTAAGGCTTAAGATCAATTTATCAATTTTACTAGCGAAACATTATCCCTTGATCTGAACGATGTGTGATATTTTTTTGGTAATTTTGAATGATCTTGATTGCTTTATTTATCTTGAAATATGTCTGAGTTAGAATATTGCATATTAGGGTTATATTGCACTTAGTTTAATTTTATATAATATTTTTTTCTTAATTTATTGTAAGTTTAGGTATTTTTTTTTTAGATATATTGCATTTTAGGATTATTTAGGTTAAGATAATATTTTAGTTTAAATTAGGATTTGGCTCAACCTAATTCCTAGTATAAATTAAATAGGATCTTAATCTAGTTAGATAATTTTCACATTTTATTTAATTTCGAATTTCATAAAAAAAATACAAAAAGTGTCTTAGAATAAATTAGTTTCAATCTTTATGATAGATTGCATTCTCTTAAGAAAAAGAAAATAAAAAATGTCATGTGCATGTCATTAGGATTAGATTCACGAAATGCATGCCGTTTAGTGATTGTTGCTAAGTACATTTGATTAGAAATTGCATGTCATTAGAATTAGATCATTTAGTTAATACTGCATTGCATATTGCATGATTTTCATAAATTAAGTGAAAACAAAAAAAAATTGCGTGTTAATTAGAAACCATATTTAGGGTTGTTGATGTGGATTTTAATTTAACATTGCAGATATTTTTATTGCTTTGAGATAAGTTTTTGCAATTTATTTATTTATTGTTTATCTGGGTGTTAAATTGGTGGTTTGTGCACTCGCATGATTACCTCACATGTTAGAGAAATAAATCAATCCAAACTGCTTGCCAAACATTTTTCAAAATAAAAAGAAAGGTACCGAAAGGGCATTAGAAGAATCTAATGTAACGAAGTCTCCGTACCCATAGTCTCTAGTTCGTAAGAGTAAAGTAAAACTCCCGTTATTTTACTTGGGCTTCTAATCGACCCACCAAAAATAGATTAGTGGCGACTCCTAGATAAAATCTAGCTGCATGTTAAGAACTTGAACCTAAGTCGCGAATTAGTATGGGCTTGGGAAAGCCCGAGTTAAGTTTAGACTTAACAATCCATTAGCCGAATTTTAGGTGGTTCACACCTCAAAAATTGGTCGCGACAATGTACATTTAGTTGGCCTTTTCTTCTCTGTTGTTGCTTTTATTTATCCTGTTTCTCATCATATATTGGTTTGCATAATATCCACTTGGCATAGTGTTACTTACAAATTTGTAAAGAGATAACATTCAGGTGAACCGGTAAATTGCGTCTTTTAGGTATTTAGACAAATCGTGGCTAGCCAGCTTGAGACTAGATGTGCTCGATTCCTACCCAGGAACTGTGAACTAGCACACCTGGTCCTAAAACCAGACCAATATCCTTAGGAATCATCCAAAACCAACCGATTGGTAGGGTCCAAGCAATTCCCGGTATGGACAGATCCTTTTGCTTTGTTAGAATATTTAAATAATAAAATAAACTATATTTTCTTCTAACAACTTAAACTTTTAGAACATGCTTAGCAGTAATCCCATAAAATTTCACATGATATCAAAGCTAAATATCTTGAATTCAAATTTTACCATGCCCCATTTGCCTCCCTAATTAAATTTCCATGCTTAGTACTAGGTAAAAAACTAGATTAAGCGTGAGGGGATCGCTATAATATTTAAATAATAAAATAAATCATGCTTTCACCTAAAAGCTTAAACTTTTAGAACAGTCAACAGTAGTCTCACGAAATTTCACATGCTCACAAAGACCTATCAACACAATTTTGCAACAAACATATCTAGTGGTTGGCCCACGTTCATAAGAGGTAAATCACACAAGGAAACTACGCTGATGAGGACTTATTAACCCGGCGAACAGTGTGTCTAACTCGGTGAGGATTATCTAATTGTGATTATACGGTTTGGCCAATTTGATGCAATGTCCGGGAAAAGTTCAAGTTCTGAAGAGTTACAAGATAGCTTGTATTATTTTATGACCAATAAAAGTGTTTGAAAATAAGATTGATAACTTCAGACTTTTTACTACGTCCATGTGCGTCTCTTACGAGTAATCCTTTACAGCCTTGTAAGAACGAAAATAGTCGAACTGGAGTGAAATTTTATTGGACGAATGTGAATTCTATACTCCACATATTCCCATCGTGGGTGCGTCCATGTACCGCAACCATTAACACAAGAATCATTTATATAACTCGCCAGTTGATAACTGATTGATACACCAACAAAATTTCAAGGTGGAGGATCTCCATTCTCATTGGACATGTCAATAGTCTTTTCATCTTGTGCTTCAAAGTAGAAACACAGCCCTCTAATCAAATATAAAAGTCTTGTTACATAACAGTTTGAGTAAAGTAGCATTGTTATATGTTATCGTGAACGTGTTAACTAGTGCACTGCTCCCAACGCAATCATATTAAACATGCTTAATTTAAAATAATTTAAATTACAATGCAATAATTAGACATACATGAGAACACTAAAAGTTAGTGCATTGAAAGCTCGATAGTCTCCTAAATTGGTAGTTTATTAAGTGTAGGCTGCAATGATTGATAGGTTCCTTGGAAATATTTTTTCACTATATCGAATACCATGGTCACACCTTGGATTATACAAGGAGAACCTTTTTCTATTCCAATCCTCGTCAGTCTCACTATTTATGGGAGTAACGGGTTCGTCATTTCAATCGTCATAGCTGTTATCTCTTCTTGTGGCATTAATCGGAAAATGCAACGAAATCAAGCTCCGTCATTCTAATTCTTTCCCTCAGCTCCTTTCGGTTTTGCCTAGCCTCTTTATATTCCTCCTTATATGAAGAGTATTCCTTTTGAACTAAGCTACTATCAGACTCCCTTTCACTTTGATCCTTTGCAGTTCATGGAGGTTGCCATAGTAATCTTGAGAAGCAAGATTACTACTTTCCTTCTGGCCTATTACTCTATCCCCTTGTAAATCAACTTGTGATTGCATGTTTGGTGAAATCACACTAATGGTTAAGATTATGATGTAACAGCTGTCACGATTATAACGTAAGTGAGCTATAAACCTGGTGCGCTGTTTGAAAGAGAGAAAGAGGAGCAGTGGTGATAGGCGAAGCGATGGTGGTGTGGAGGTTAGCGAAGCGCAAAACATACAGAGGAGGCCACGCCTTTGCTGTTCCCATCAATCAGATTTAAGGGACTAAGTTACCACAATTCTGCTGGTAAGTGCCTCATATTCATGTTGATTTAGAAGAAAACCGAAAGGGTCGCTTTAGGCTGATTGCAATGCTGCTATGGAATTTAATTAGTCAAAATAGTTTTAGTTTCCCACATACTTTAAAAAGAAATTCAATCAATGAAACATTCATGCCAGTGTCTTTAAAATTATAAATTTTCTATATCCTCATTATATAGCGGAGATCAAACAATCTAGATGCCGTTCTGCACGTTAGCTAGTATATTTGAATTGGAGAACCCATTTTTCCAGGCAATGATGCGGCCAACTTATATAAGGGGAAGCATGGTAAGGTCTTAGCTGTTAATTCACCACTAGATCATCTCAAATTTAATTATGAATTATAACTATGCATCTTGCCTAATATTACATTAATCTAATGATGAACAGTAGTTTCTTTATCAGATTGTATTTTGGTCACTTTATTTGGACCCGATCAGATGTATGAAAAGAAGATTGCTGTGTGTGTATGCATGTAGTATTGACCCTTTTTAATTAGATGGTTGAAATGAAATGAAAGAAAGCCGGGTTATGCGCTGTATTTGTCAAGTTTTAATTTTTGATTGGAACATATCCAAGGTGACAGTCATACATGTCTTCATTTGCAATTACTAAGCCATGAACCTTAATCTTGTGTGCTTCTCTCATGAGCGCATGTGCGTATAAATGATTTCGGTCTTCATCATACATGGCAGTGTTTCTCATGGATTCATCAAATAAGACATTATGGAAGGAATACAAGCAAACTGTGACTTTGAGGCACATGGACAGATCGTAGCCGGTGGAGTTCAGGTTCTACCGACATGTCCCACTGGGGATCTTTTCTGGCGGCTGGTATCTATCTACGAGAGAAACATGCTGCGAGTAAGAGACATTTGCATGTTTGAGCTCATCCGTCGTGGTTTTTTCATGTTTAAAGCCTCCATTTGCGGTGTTTAGTTCCAGAACTCATTTATGCCGACGGGAAACGCACAGTAGAAGTATTTGCCTTTTGATGTATCAATGAGAAGTGCAACACGTTTATGACATTCCTTCTCTGGGGAGTATCTCTCATGTTTGATGCTTCTTAAGGTTTCACATGCATCATGGGTCAACTTCAACCTGTCCTTCAAGAAATAATTTGACATAGTTTGATTGTGGAAGAGGGCCGCTATTACTGTGAAGCAATACTGAAATGATCCTGCTCATCTCATCTATAGTTTGAAGAACAAAGGTAGACTTCAAATACTGCCATCCCAATCTCAAGGTCATGTTTTACTCCATTTCTAGTTGGAGGAAATCTTCCCACCACGCACTTAATTGGTGAGTTACAAATATGAAACTCATTTACATGCCAATTTACCCGTAAATAGATGTGAATGATAATTATGTTTATTAATTATTAATATAATAAAACCGGCTAGAGGAAGTTTCCAACTTTCCACCAACTAGACGGAGGATGTGGCCTATGATCTTGCAAATGGACTCTACCCAACACACGTGCGTGAAACGGTTACTGTAGAGAATCCCCAGATCATGGGAATCAGATAATGGAGGCTAAATTTTGATTAAAAAAAAAATCTTCATATGCCTCTTTAATTTGTATCTATGTCTGGTTTGCAGTACAGAATTTGTGCCTTTCTAGGATTTCATTAGACCTTATAAAAATAACAGTACACAATAAGTCAGAACATAAATATTATAAAGCTTTATCATATCGTCTGTAAGAATCTTCTTTAATAACATTGCCTCCCGAACAGAGGCAAATTTCGCAAACCACCTTTCTCCTCCTTCTCCTTCTCCTCTTGAGAGACACCTGGGAGAAGGTGGAGGTGTCCAGCCAGATATGGCGACTGGTCCTCGTCTTGAGAGTCCTCACTTCTTCAAGATCATTCTCTCCGACACCCTTGAATCCGGAAAGCTCGTAAGTTCCACGTTTTCGCTTGGCTTTGAATAAACCCTTTTATATCAGCGAAAGGAAGACAAGCCCAAAACTGAAGAAAAAGTGTTTATTTTCAATTATTCCCAGTAAAAATCGTTTTTTTTCCTCTTTTTTACTTTGAATTGAAGATTGGTTGGCTAAGGATGGTGTTAGACAAAGGCCTTGGGTCTCTCTAGCTCTACTCTAGTCAAATGAAGCGACCGTAACCAAAACTCAATTTGCAATTGCCCCGCTGACACCCTGCTTGTGTGCAAACCGATCTTTCATCGCCATGTTACAGAATTCAAAATTTGCTCAGTGTTATTCCTTTTGTTCCCTGCACTTTCGGTTTTACTTCGACCAATTAGAGTCCTGGACCTATAAATTTTGAGTTCTTTTTAATAGGGAATTCTGAAAAATTCTTAGGAAGAGATGGAAAGGATCTCTTGAGCTTGGTGCTACTCAAAGCTCCAGGCAATTCAACCCGGACTATATGAATAGAAAAGGGTAACAACAGCGCAGTTTGGTTGTGGAACGGGTGGCGAGAATTTATGCAGCATTACTCCATTGGTCATGGTCACCTTGTACTTTTCAAATATAAAGGGAACTCCACTTTTTGCGTGATAATATTCAATAAGAGTGGTTCGGAGGTCAGTTATTCGTCAAGCAGCATATCGAACCTTGGGAGTGGATTTATTTCACCGAAGAGTGAGGATGATGTTGAAGTTCAAGAGTCGGAGGATTTCGTTCCTCATCAAAAAATGACGGTTGAACCACATTCACCATGTTGTCAGCTGAGTCCAAGCTGCACATCGCAAGATCTCGAAGGTGACTTATCTTTTCAGAAGTCATGTTTCTTCTTACATCGCTCTGTTCTTTGTTAGTGCCTTTTCAAGTACATGAGGAACTTTTCAATAAGCTTGTATATGTTAACTGATAGCATGATGATTTTGGTAATGCTTATTGTGATAAACTAGTTACAGCTTCTAAGGTGAAGCGAAGTAAATTTTTCATTTGGTGAACTTATCTAAATCTTGGTCTCCATCACTGTATTAACTTCCATTCTGCCCTAAATCTTTTCATGGTGAGTAAATCAATTAATGCAAAGTTCAAAGTGGCATCATCTAAACATTTTTTTTAAGAACAGAAGGGATCGGGCAGCCTACATGCAAACCGAGCCATTCTGAGCAGGCTTTTGGTGGTCCTACCAGTACGTGGCCTCTCCCCAGTCCTGAACTGGCCAGCAAATTTGACTCGGAGTATCCTTTTTTTAAGGTGCTGATCCAGCCATCTTATATTAAACAAACTATTGTGGTAACATTGAGAATTCATTACTCTTTTGGCTTTTTTCTTAAGCTGATTGGATTTCTGTAGGAAACTACCTACCGTTTTCCTTGGATCTGCTCAGTCCCATTTCTTTAGAAGGGCAAAGATCCTCTCTACCCCTCATGCTAGTTATAAGAGCAGAGACTTGCCATTTTGACTTTTGTCCTGCAAAGACTGTTGATTGGAGTAACTTAAACTACCATATCAATCTACATTTTGCTTGCTTGCTTGAATAAGGGAATGCTTCCCCAGTCTTTCGTTACCAAGCATGGGTTGTTCAAACATGTGTGGGCAGAATGTTCCTCGTTGGTTCATAATGCAGCACATTCTGGAAATCAAGGAAATCGCAACTCTCAAGCATTCAGATAGATCATGGCCGGTGAAGCTTAGGAGCTGTCAACATGGGGGAATGCTCTCTTCTGGTTGGATCGCATTTGTGAGAGGAACTCGCTTGCGCGCGGGAAATGTCTGTGTGTTCAAGCTAATTGATAGGGATGATAATTTGTTCAAAGTCCACATTTTCAGCAGAGCAGGTAGAAACTTGATTTACGTTGTTTGAGTGAAACTTTAGGCTGGTTATGGCATGACATGAGTTCTATGTTGAAGATCTTCATAGTCAATTAAAGAAAAATTTGCACCGATTACGTCTCTTAAAGTTCTCATTTTAACTCCAGGCAGGAACAAACAGTCTAAATGCAGAACAATCCATTCTGAGCGAGTATTTCATGATCCTACTCCTTCAATGCCTCTAATTACTCCTGAGCCAGCGAATTTGATTCAGAGCATCCTTTCTTCAAACTGGTAATACAACAGTCTCCTTTTAAGAAAATGGTACAACCTCAAGCCTGATCCATCATTGCCATATCTCAAGTTCGATTATGATCTCTATCTAATCTTGCCTCAATATTGTGTTTTCCCCGTTTGTTTTGGTTTGTATTGGGAACCATATGACGTGCTAGTTTCCTAAAGTTATTGTGAGGCATCCCAATGGTGGAGCAACGCGGAATCAGGAAAAAAGAAGAAAAACAGTAGTAAAGACTGTAATTAGGCCAGGACTACCCATTCGCTTGGATATCCTCAACAAGCTGCTCCATCACTGTCTGAGTCAAGGGATGGACGGTCACTTGAATTGAGTACTAACCTAAAATGGCAATTAATGGCAGTAAGTCGTTTGAGAATGCTTTTTACATTGCGGGTTAAGATTGATGGCTTTTGTGAGCCTCTTAAGACTGTCGACTAAAGCTAGCCTTGTGTGCTTTCTTTCCAAGAGCGCATGCTTACGTTGTTGTCCTACTTTCAACATACATTGATTGTTCAAATGTCTCACCATGTGCAGCACGTTCTTGGTCAATTTGCCAAGCAACATATTCAAAGAAGCAAGAAAGAGAGAACTCTTAGGTATTCAAACAGGTCATGGCCAGTGAAGCTCTCAAGATATATGCTAGATATCTGAGTGTTCTTCTCTGCTGGTTGGCTTGCATTTGCAAGAGAAACTCATTTGTGTGTAGGAAATGCTTGTGTGTTTGAGCTGATTGATATTGTGTTCAAAATCTTCATCTTCGATAACAATGGTAAGGGCTGGATTCATATTGATTGAGGTGATCATGGGACGTGCTAATTTAGGCCATTTACAGCATTAATATGTGTTGACACTTAAATTTTGGCTACCTGTTTAATCATTTATCGCATTAAAAAATTAGGAATTAATTTTAATTCCTAAAAAAATTAGTTAATTAATTAATTACATAATTTAGTTTTAGATGCATTTATTTTAATTTGCATTTACATTGGGTCGGGTGACAGATGGATTTGATTTGGTGGTTTTGAGCTTTAAGTTAACAAATCGACTAAGCTCACGAAGAGAACAATTTGACCAAAACCCGTATTTGAAAAATCCTATTGCAATTTTTGAAAAATCAATAAAGAATATTCATTTTTTACAAAGGAAATCTAGAAGAGATGTGGAAAATAAAAAGTGGTATTGCATGTGGAAAAAAAATCATCGCAAATGTTAATTTGAAAAAGAAATTAAAACCCTAATGTTTAGCATATAAAAAGATTACTCGTGTAGGGTTTTGAGGGGCCACACATATTGAATATACCGCCGCAAAGGGGGCTCTTTTCTCTCGGCTTCTCGAAAAAAATACTCAAGACGAAAGAGAGATTTCTTTCTTCATTTTTCGGGTGTTTGGGAGTGGCTTTTCTTCGTTCACAACACAAAAGAAAAAGCAGAGGGAAGCCAAAATCATTTTTCTTTTTCTTTTCTTCTGACCAAGTGCAGAAGAAAAGAAAAGAAAGAGGGACTGCAGCAGAAAGTGCAGCAGAGAAGGCGTGAGAAGGGACGCGCGACAGGTGAGAAGAGAGAGGAAAAACAATAAAAAAGAAGAAAAAGGGCGCCACTGTTCGTCTTCCCCGCGAAGCCGCCGGCGACCGCTGCTGCCCACCTCGCCTGCGCCGACCACCGCCGCTCAGCCGCTCGAGGCTTCTACCCGACGGACACCTCCGCCTCGCCGCTCCACCCGACGACTCGCGACCCGCTGCTCCCGTCGCTCGCACGTGCTTCCCTCCGCCTGAGCTCTCCCGGCCTCTTCTCCGACTCGACGCCAGCAGCACCGTCGCCCCGCCGCACCTCCTCTGCGAGCAGCCCGCAACGCCAGCAGATCCCGAGCGGCTGCCGCACCTCCGCCTTTGTTCCGCCGCGCCTCCGCTTGTCCCCGCGTCAACGATCACAGCAGACCACCGTCATCAGCGACGACGGCAGCTTCGAACCACTGCTTCGCCGGCCACGAGCACCGCCGCTTGACTCCTCGCCGCGACGCCGCCGCTGCCTCGGTTCTGTCCGCGCCTCCTCCGACGCTGTGACCGACCCCTGCACGCTGCTCCGACGCCCAGCAGATCTGCTCCGAGGCCTGTAGATCCGCTCCGAGCCTCCTGCAACCCGAAGCCCGCGACGCCTCTTCAGTTTCGCCCTCTGCTGCTCCCGGCGACCCGACGCTCCGCAGCTCGCGAACTGTCCCCTCGCCGCGACCCACTGTCGTCCGAGCACCAGGCCCGCTCCGCCGCGCCCTTGATGCCGCGACACCCACGGCCCGACGCCAATCCGGGCCACCCTCCTCTCTGAGTGACGCCAGCTGTCCGTGCCCCCTGCCGCCGGGTTGCTTACGCCGCCGGTCCACCCACGCCGGAGCTCCGACGCCCGCCGCCGCCCCTCGCCGAACCTTCGGCGGATCACCACGTTGCTGTTTTGCTTGGAAAGGAAAAAACGGAAAAAAAAAAAAAAACAAAAGGAAAAAAGAAAAGCAAATTAGGTAGCTTCTCTTGCTATTTACTTTATTTCGTTTTTATTTTATTTTATTTTATTTTATTTTTTAGTATAATTGTTCCTTAATGTAAGATTGAAGCTTCCGACATGAAATTGCCTTTGAAATTTGGGATTGATGGTCCGATTTTCACGCCGAAATTCACTCGTAATTGTATCACATAAAAAATCGTCAATCGAACTCTCGCTTGAAATTCGATTAACGATTTATTTAAAAATTAGCCAATCCGATCTCATGCGTGAAATATAGTTTGCCAATTTGTGGATATCAATCTTATATTATTTGATTTGCTTTCATGTTGGTTGAATCAATTTTATTTTGTTAAATAAAAAAATCCAAAAAATGTATTCATTTAGAATGTTAGTTTTTGTTTAATTTAAGTTGCATGTTTTTTAAATTTTGAAATAAATAAATAAAAAAATATCATGCATATGTCATGTAGATTAGAGCATTTTTTGTAAGTTATTGCATATTATGATAAAACTGCATGTTTCATTTTAAGTTTAGATTAATTTTTTAGATATATTGCATCTTAGGTTAGAAACTACTAAGTTAAGATAATATCTTAGTTTAAATTAGGGTTTAGCTTGACCTAATCCTTAATATAAGTTAGATAGAATCTTAATCTAGCTAGTTAATTTTCGCATTTTTTTAATTTCGAATTTCATGGAAAATACCAAAAATTACCTTAGAATAAATCAATTTTATTCATTAGGAGAGATTGCATTTTATTTACGTCATATAGCCAGGTCAAGTTGCCATGTAATGTCATTTTCTATTAAATTAGTAGCATGCATCACATAAGGAATGATTATCATTAAATAAGTTAAAAAAAAAATTGTGTGTTAATTAGAAATCATATATAGGGTTGTTGATGTGAATTTTGATCTAACAACGCAGATACTTTTATTATTATGACATAAGTCTTGTAATTTATTCACTGCTTTATCTGGATATTAAATTAGTGGTTTGCGCACCATCATGATCGCCTCACATGTTAGTGAAGTGAATTAAAATTAATTCAAACTGCTTGCCAAACATTTTTCAAAAGAGAAATGTACCAAAAAGGCGTTAGAGAAATCTAACGAAATCAAGTTCCCGTACTCAAAATCTCTGGCTCCAATTATTTTACTTAGATGTCTAATCGACCTACCGTAAACCGATTAGTGGCAACTCATGATTGAAAATCTTTTGCATGCTAGATATTTGAATAGAATTTGCTACAATGAAATTGTATGGACTTCGCCGGTCTCTTTCGTCTCGAGCATTGTAGTCATAGTCGGAGTCATCCGAGCTATGTACTATTACTAAGCAATGTTCATCATACTTTTGTTCAAGTGCTTCAAGGTCTTCCGCGATAGAATTTGGTTGAGCTGGCGAGATGTAGATGCTGAGGCTTCAGTAAGCCCAGTGAGATGCTTCTTCTTCTGCCCAGTTTGTGTTGTCATTTTCTTCAGTGTCAGCAGGAATGCTTGGCTGAGGCCAATTGGATGGCTATGCATAAAAGGATGTGTCAATGCTGTGAGATAAGGACAAAGGTCCTTGATAGTAGAGATCCTGGGACGAGGGGCCTCCAAAGCGTGCATAGGGGCCTTGAGTGGATTGGACAATATCATCTGCTCTTGTCATTTCATGATCTTGAGATGATACATCTTGTCTATATTGCCTAAGTGCTTCCTTAACTTCTGGTGCTAGGTCATAATGATCTCACGTAGGAGGCACATTGTTCCATACATCTTCGGGAATGGATTTGTTTTCCTGGCACAAGATTCTCTGGAGTTCTCGGTACTGGTGTTCACAAAATCTAACGGATATTGGATGAGATTTGTGAATCCGAGCTTCTTTGGTATTTAGGTGGGGTTTGTAGGATGTGGTTCCTATTTCCTGTGGGGCATTGATGATGGTGCCATTATTTATGAAAAAATGCCACGGACGTTGGAAAAACAGGATGGTATGGACTTTCGGATTTGGGGTAATGGTTCTTAGTTCTTTTTCCAAGAGATGTTTCTAGTGAGTAGAATGATAGAACCAATTAAGAAAGTCTAAGAGATTCTTATCACTTTCTCTTTCAACATTTCTTCCGAGTAAGAATATCTTAGTGAGGTTGGCAATGAATCTTCTGGTTGGAATTTCAATAATTATTAAGTACTTATTGGTTAAGTGCCATAATAACGTCTTAAGTTGATCAGTGAAATCATCTTCCTTCCAGATAAGGGTATGAATGAATGAATAATTCAAATTTAATCCGAAATGATAAATAATCGAACCTCCATTGAATCTGAATAGATCTGTGTGGCATTGCCACATGAGATTTTCCAGGTTTTCAGCAAGATTGTCATTCTGGATGTATTGAAGAATCTCCTAGGGATATTTCTAGCTTGACAAATCTTTGATCTTTTCAATCTTGTATTTTACGCCATGATTAAGCATATGGAAGGCAGGCCTCTTGATGTACATATTGATTTCGGCTGGTGCTTTGGGTCTTGACAAGAAGTCAGCAAGTACATTCTTTTTTCTCAGAATGTGTTTGGTTTCAAAAGAATATTTTGAAAACCATTTAATCCATCGAAGCAATTGAGAATTTGGAATATGCTTCTGTTTAAACTTAGTCATCTGAGAGAAAGATGCCATATCTAATTCTACAAGGAAGTGATGGCCGATGAGATGAAATTCAAACTTTTTTATTCCATTTTTTACTGCTAGGATTTCTTTGAAAGTGGAATGGTAATGCATTTCAGCTTGAGAAAACTTTCCACTTTTGTGAGCACAAATGTGTCTCTTACCATCAATTTCCTCGAATAGGATGGCTGCCTAATATTCATCGCTAGCGTCAATTTGAAGAATTCTTTTTCCTGTTAATGGTATTTGCAATGGTGGGAGATTCTGCTTAATCTCCTTAAGCTTAGCGACTACTTTAGTCTGAATTTTTCCCCGAGGTGGAGGATTCTTCTTTAGCATGGATTGCAAAGGAATTAGGAGCTTTGCAATATTTGGGACAAAATCCCTAAGATAATTGATTATTCCAAGAAATTGCTGAACTTGCTTTGTTGTGAAGTTATATTAAGGAAACTTCAATAATTCTTGAGCAATATGTGGCCCTAGATAATATGTACCTTTGTTAAGGTTCATACTAAGAAATTCAATTTCTATCTGAGCAATATTTATTTTCCTTTGAGAAAGTATAATGCCATGCTTCTTCACGATTTCTGTGAATTGCTCAAGGAGTTGACAGTGTGACTGCTCGTCATGACTGTAGAGCAGAATATCATCAATGTATATGGCTGCGCTTGACAAAATTGGTTGGAAAATACGACACATTGCCTTTTGGAAAATGGATAGTGTTACATTTAGGTCAAAAGGAAGGACTTTCTACTGGAAGTGCTGGTTAGGGATACATAAATCTGTTTTGGATCTGTCTTCAGGATGGATGCCCAATTGCCAAAATTCGGCTTTGAGGTTGAATTGGAATAGATGTGGGCCTTGGTTAGACCAGTAAAGAGAGAGTCTCTAGATGGTAAAGGGAACTTATCATCTTGGAGAAAAAGATTGAAAGGTTGATAGTTTATCACTAGCCTCATTTTTCCCATGTTTTGCTCGGCACGTTTATTGACATAAAAAGCTTCGCAAGCCCATTGAGAATTGAAAATTTCAATAAGGTCTTGTTGCAATAATTCTGAGCATTCCCTTTAAGCTAAAGCCAAGTGTTTTGGCTTCATTCCCATATGACTTGCCTTTGTTGGATTGATATCTTCATTCTTTTTTAACGAGAGGTGAACAAAGAACTCTGGATTTTCCCATAAAGGATGGGAACACTTTTGAGCAAATTCTGAATGAGATCTGAACAAGATTCTAACAACTTTTGTATGATTGGATCTAATAGACTCATCTGAATGGAAAAAAGTCTCTGAATATTGACGAACTCAGAGAATTGGTCTTTATATTTAAGACCTTTTCCATGAATGATACGTAGCTGATAGATTTGAGTCATGATATCTCACCCAATTATCAGATCTTTATTGGAGAGATTGGATCCAAAAATCTTTGTGGTTATGGAACACTGAGGAAAAAACTGAACAGTGACGAGAGTGGTCCTGACATTTGTGGAGAAAGTATCTCCACAGGCGGAGTTGAAATATCAGATATAGGGAGTCCAATATTCTTCAGGTAAAACTTTAGTATCTAGAATGGAACAACTTGCTCTGGTATCAATGAGAGCAATAACAATGATAGGTTTGGAAAACTTTGAGGTGAAGATTTTCACAGGGAAATGGGGACAATGAGTTTGACTTGAAAATATGTCAAGGCTTGGTTCTAAAGATGTGGGGGATATGTGAAAAATATCTTCAGACTCTGACTCAGACTCAGACTCACTGGAAGTTTGGTAAGAGGGAATGACATAAAGAGTTTGTTCATATGGTTCTTCATCAGCAGAGAATAAGGATTCAATATCATCATTTTCAAGAGAAATAACTGTTTCATTCTCAATATGATGAATTAGACGATTCTAACCTTTTCTCGCTTGAGGATAATTTTTGGCAAAATGTCCTTTCGATTGCGTATGAGGCAACGGTTTGATATCTTATGGCCTGTGCGATCCTTTCTTTTGCGTAGATATCGCCATTTCTTCTTTTTCCGGAAGTGCTTGGAGTCATGTTTGGATTTCTTCATCCAGAACTTCTTGAAGTGTTTCTTTTTCCGAGAAAACTTACCACAAGTACCATCACGTCTTGTTTTGAACATTTGATCTTTAACTTCTGACGAGAGCAAGCTGTCTCGAGACTTTTGTCATATGTGATGTAGGTATGGACCATCTGGCACTTTAAGCACAATTCTTCAAGTCATAGATGGATTTCTTACTGTATCTCTCCCAAGGGAATATCTTGTATTCTCATTTGTCTTCCAAAGAAAGATCTTTCAACCATCTGGGATAATTCTTTAGGAATGTAAGTCAGGGGAACAAGTTTTAGATTTGGATCAGCTCCAATATGGTAGAAAAGCTGAAGCATTATTCAATAATGCTTATCAAGATATTTCTTCTGGAGAAAGTAACATTTTCTTTCGAAAAATTCTCTTCTTTTCATTTCTAGGAGGTCAGTGGGTTTTCTCACAAGGATATGATATAAGATGGTGATGGCATGGCTGAAATCAGGTGACATTAGAAAATGAATCTGGTCTTGTTTTGACACAGATTTCCACCAAAGTTTGAGGTTTCCTGAGAACCTTGTTACGAAGTTGTAAAGGACATCATTCATATCATGGTTGGTGATGGACTGAGTATTCAACCAAGTATAAAATTCTTCAAGTCTTTTGGCCATTTGTGATAAGGAATATCATCGATGGTGAAAAACTGTTTTGATGCCATGAACACATGTCGTCCGGGATTGTCTGTTTGAACATTTTCTGGCTCAAAATAGTTTGATTCCATCTCATGGTCCAGGGGTCAGCCATGAATATTGATGAAGTGATTGGCTCAATAGGGAGGGAGTCAATTGTAGGAATTGACAAGGATGAAGAGGACGAAAGAGACACTGGGTCTGATTCAATTTCAGAGAGGCTAGGAGAAGTTTGTTCAATTGGAAATATAATCTGATTTCCTGGAATGGCAGGATTAGGCCACATGGATAATAGGGTTAGGTTCCCGAGTACCCAAATCATTTAGAAAAGATTCTAATAGATTGGATAACATCATCCGATCCGGCCTTTCTTTTATAATAATTGAACTCGATTCTCGTAGGCATCTTCTCTTTTCCTTTGTTTTTCTCAAATTTTTGAGACGATTTCGTAATTCTGCCATATTTGGTTCTTTTCTGAAAGAATCTTCTGGGATGGCAGCAAAAAATGGACGTCTAGGGTGGTGAAGGCAAATACCTAGTTCGACGGTAGTTGCAAAGGGATCAAAAGGTCCGAACCTTCATTCTTCAAGGAGTTGGATTTGACTCTTGAGTTTTTCTATCTCTAGCTTTGGGCTCTCTAGATGATGATACCCTAAATGTTGTCCTGATTCCAAGGCATTTAGCCTCTTCTAGAATTCATAAACCATTTTCTTGGTGGTCTCACCATACTTTCGAAGATCTTGTTGCACATTTCCAATCTTGGAATCAATTGCCTTGAAGGCATTGTTTTGTGCTAACAGAGTCTCTGATTGCCAATTTAAAACAGTTTCAGCAATATGAGTTCTTTTCTGTCTTCCATGTTCATCCACATCAGTGGGGGCAACTATCTTAGGAACATGGCGATATCTGCCTTGTGGATCAATGAATTCTTCTGGAGCAGAAAAAGAAAGTTTTGAACTTTCTTTAACAAGAGGAGGAAATTTTGTATCATGGAACATATCAATGGAAGAAGTGGATGGTGTTTCTGCTGGAACCTCAAGTGGGTAAGAATGCTTCTTAGCCCATTTTAGGATTGGCTTGTAAAACGGGGAGTGAGCTTGTTTTTTCTGAGGGGGAAATGGTGGAGGTGATTTTGGTGAATCTAGAGAAGCTTAGGATGTAGTACTGAACTCTGGTAGTGGAGGTGGTGCATAAGAAATCATAAATTGGTATTTATCACACTCACCAAGAGTATCAACGGAGGGATCTCCGTCTAAGTACCTTTGGTACACCTTATCCTTTGGCCTTTTTCGTCGAGGTGGAGATTTGGCAAAAGGATCTACCTCATTAGTGGAATTTGTATAATAGGAACATTGGGAAAAAGGATCCCAAAAACAATAACCATAGTTGTCTTTGTAGTAATGGACAGGATGTCCATCACCGTCAAAATGTCAAACAAGCTTTTTAGGATCTGGCTTGGAAATTGATTGAGGAACGCATGGTTCAATCATGAAGAGGGTCTAAAAGATAGAATAACTTTCTTCCTTTTCCTTGCCAAATTTGATGGAAACAGTTCCATCTTTCTTTCGAACGAACTCTGAGTCCGTAAACTGGAAATGCTTGTTATGCTGGTGTAGCTTTTCATTGTTGGTGATCCAAGTCTCTAGAAGGAGCTTGGCCAACGTATCCTTCGGAATTTGTCTAGGAACATGGATACATGATGCCTGATCATTCTGCATGGAGATGAATAGGGCGTTTTCATTACCATTGTTGAAATTAAGGTCAAGAGCATGATTCTGCACTCTATAAACCATCTGGTGATGTAGGGTTGCGGCCCTACTCTGAGTCGCGGCTTGAGGGGCTCCGGTAAGCTGTACTTGGACTTTTAGAAAAGAAAGTAGTGGGGATCCGAAAGAGTGATGTTGAAGTTTGGATAAGTCACAAAGACTGCTCCAAAGATTCAAAGTAGTTTGAACAATATTGATGCAAGTATGCTGGTATTGTAAAAATCTGATATCTAACAATGCAATTCTCGCTACAATTGGCAAATATTTACGACCATGAAAGGTAAGAGCAAGACGAACAGCTCCATAATGGACATGAGTGTATCCCTGTTGAACCCATTGTTTGGGAAATTCTGGGGGGATTTGAAGAGTAACAAAGTATTCTTTCTCAGTAGCAGGAATAGGATGCTGGTCGAATTTGGAGGACTTGATGTATTCCTTTACTTGCTTTGGGGTTTGGTGAATAAGTTGGCGAATGGAGCGGATAGGTGAGAATGACGAGTTGGGTTTGGCAAAAGCGGAATAAGGATTCATGAGAGGAAGTTGAGTTTCTAAGA
The DNA here is from genome assembly GCA_017140185.1 of Eucalyptus polyanthemos subsp. polyanthemos. NCBI lineage: Eukaryota > Viridiplantae > Streptophyta > Magnoliopsida > Myrtales > Myrtaceae > Eucalyptus > Eucalyptus polyanthemos. Next base: position 15,265,905 of record CM029463.1, on the reverse strand, counting down.
TCTTGGTTTCATCGCTAAGAGAGACTTCATAGAGATAATCTATCTTAGAAGTATTGGAAACACGAAACTCTGGAGGGGTTGAGGATGAAGGAGAAGGAGCAAGAGAAATATGTGCTTCGAGGATTTTTGGTTCTGTAGACATGATGTGTAGCATTGGATTCACCTACCAAGTGCATGGAATGGGTAAACCTAAAAACGAAACCATGGCTCTGATATGGGCTTGGGAAATCCCAAGCTAAGTCTAGGCTTAGCAATCAATTAACCTAATTTTAGGTGGTTCACTCGAAAAATTGGTCGTGACAATATGAATCCATGATTCCTAATTGTGCTTCCTTTATTCAGCTGGAAAATCAACGAAAAAGAAGACTCTAATTTGTTCATGATTTCTTGTTTTTTGGTGCTAGTTTCCATCCTATGCTTCCATTTTGGCGAGAATCCCTCAGATTTTGTGCTTTTTTGAGGATTTTGGTTGCATCGACCTAAAGGGTTCATATGTATTTTCGTAACATCTTTTTATTAGGTATTAAACCAAAGCTTTTTGTAAGGAAATAACAATACAAAGAAAGCAAATCCATGTGTTTGCTTTTTGCATTTTTGCCTTTTAGCCTATGAACATTATGTCTATATTTTTTTATGGCTAAATGAAAAAAAATGCATAAATAAATGATTTGAGAAAGTTGCATGGGTAAGGCTTGATTGTACATGATAGATTCTTAGGAGAATTATCAAAAAAGTCTTAAGCCTATTGTGATTGTACTAATTCAGTCTTTTTTTTTTTTACCAATTGAGTCTTAAAACTTTTATATTTATGTCAATTCAATAGATTCGGTCAATTTTAGCCGAAAATTGTTGATATGAACACAAATATCCTACATGGCAGACTAATGCTGACATAAATAATTTTTAATAATATTTTAATATATTCTTAATTTTTTAATTTTCATTTTCTTTCTCTTTCTTTTTTCCCCTTCCCTTCTCGGCTACCGGGCAAGGGCAAGCCTTGCCAACTCGGCGATAGCATGAATAAGAAGAAAAAAGGAAAGAGGAAAAAAAAATAAAGAATAAATAAAAATTCACAAAATATTAAAATATTATTATAAACTATTTACGTTAGCACTAATTATGCCATGTAGGATTATTGATGACCATGGATTGAATTAACACAAATATAAAATGGTTATGACTTTATTGATAAATAAAAAGTTTAAGATTAAATTGTAATATTGTAATAGACTTATAGCTATTTTTCAAGTGGAAGTGATCTTTAATAGATGGACACGCCCACCGCCTATTGGAGGAGCCTTATTCAATCTACATGAATGTAACATAAAACTACATCAAGTTTATTGACAAAATTGAGAGATTTATGTTAAGAACCTCGAACTCATTTTTCAGTGTCAACAATCTTAAGTGCTAAAATAGAAAGAAAAAGATGTTTGACAATCACTAAATATCTATAATTTCTTTCCAAACATAGAATTGCGGTCATAATGGTAGGGTCTAACCATATAGTTGGCAATATTCTAATTAACATCAATTATTTCTTCCATCGAACAAATTAGGTAACCCTTTTCTAAGTTAATTGAATCTTTTAAGTCAACTCTATTTAGAGTTGTTTCGAGTTGTTTAACAAGCTTAATATAATAAAGTGCTAGGTTTTTAATTTCAACACTGGCTACCTAGTGGGTTGACAAGTCAAAAGTTTGGCAATGACGTGTTCTGAATTTTTTTTTAAAATCACTATTAGGCTATCGAGTGGGTTGATCAGTCAACTCTATTTAGAAAGGTTTTGTGTTGATGGTTTACTGGTTAGGTGCTGGGTCAAGCCGTACTTGGCCCAAGCTGGAACGGCCCATCTGTTGTCCCTACTTTTCCTAGTTATGTCCTTCGCCTTAGCCCATTTAGAAGTCTCGGATATGATCTGGCCGAAGATGTCAAGGATACTTACTCGCCCAACAAACGAAAAGTTATAATCTAATGTACAAGAACTCCTATGTACTTGTATGTATTCCTTTGTTATCTTAGCTATGTTAATGTTTGATAATTGTAAAGAAAATATTTTTATAATAGCTATTACACTAAGTTTAATAATACTGGAGAAATCATAATGTTTGGGTATGCACATAATTGGACGGTACAAATAGACTTAATTGCTGGAACTATCCACGAAACATATGCTAACCAAAAATAAATTTATATACACCACACTTGCAAATAAAAAAAAATTGTATTATATTGAAGGAAAAATCTAATATTGTTTTGGAGTACAACGAGATTTGTCATATATTTAGACATATTAGTTACGCCAATTGTTTCATAAATACACATCAATTCATAATTTAACATTGCATAATCTCTTTATGTCTCACATCGTGTTTCTCACTTGGTGTTTCATCACCAATTTTCTTTTTTTCCAGCCATGGTTTCCTTCATCGAATCCACCCAATGCCATTTTCCTTGGTTCCACCCATAATCCCCTTCCTCTTCAATCTCGTTCAGTGTTTCATTAATTTGATTTCCATATTCGACATCAATGGATGCCCTTGTCAACGTTTCAATTTCTCCTCATTCGCCTTGCATCCGAGACCATCGACCAAGCCTTCCAAGTGCTTTACATGATTCCTTCCTCTGTTTAGCTATTTGAACCGCTCCTTTTGATAGTGGTTATTCGAGATACATACCTTCTTTTCCAAGGCATGCATGCAGATGGAATCCACAAGTCAGGAAGGGGACGCACGCCTTGCTGTTCTATGTACCAAATTAGGTAGACTTTGGTCCGAGCAGGAGGTCGATGTATGGGATGAAGCTGCTCCTGCAGAGACATTGGCATAATGTCAATTAATTTTGGTTGGTAAAGTCCTCTCTAATACGTCTATCAATTTCCCAGCTTTTTAGAATACCCTGAAGCGAGCTTGGCACAATGATAAAGTTGAAATTACTCAAAGGGAGGAGGGATTATATGTGTTTAAATTCAACTCGGCAACCGAAAAACAGAGGGTGTTAGATAATAGTCTGTGGCTGTTCTCGCATCATCTAGTTATCTTGAAGTCATGGATACCAAACACTCCATTTCATTGCTATGATGTCACTACTTGTGCATTTTGGGTGCAAGTGTTTGGCCTTCCTCTTGAACGCTATACATAGGAGATGATCAGTAAGACTATGCGAAATATTGGTAAGGTGCAGGAAGTAAAGATTAAAAGCAGAGAAGGTACGACGTTACGGGCAAGCAGGGCTCATGTAGAACTCAATTTGCAAGAACAGCTAAAACCAGGGAAGCTAATACGATTAGAAGGTAGAAATATATGGTTGGATTTCAGATATGAACGATTATCCCACTTTTGTTACTTATGTGGGGTTATTTGCCATTATGCCATGTATTTTCCCACTATACCTTATGATGAAACGCAGCAAGATGGGAAAGATAACTTCTCTATGGCCACTGGTTACAAGCCCGTTTTGGCGCACTTTCTATGAGGCAAATACTACCCATGATGCTGTTAAGGAGGTCATACCTGAAACTCCGCAGCACTCGACTTTTCTCTTACCTAGTACTCCTCAGGGCACAAACCAGCAACAAGCCACTCCGCAAGTTTGCTCAGCTCCGCAAGTTGAACCTCCTCCAGTCCAGTCAACCAGCAAGTATCCCTCATTGACTTTACATGAATAGATATCGCGTAGAAGCAGAAAATCCCTGTGCAGAACAACATATCCTCATCAAAGATCTAAAGGCAAGTTCTTCAAAAGTAAAGAAATTTAAGGCTAGCAGAATTCCTCCTAAGACTATTCCACTCAAGAAGGCCAAAAGATACGCCCCTTATGAATTGCGTTCTTATATCACAAAGATTTTGATGATTCACATCTAATGGACAATCCTATTTATGAGACTGACAAGGCAGACAATTGGGCTGTGGTGGCTTGCCCCAAAAAGCCACCAATGGACAAATGAAACTACTTAGCTGGAATTGTTAGGGACTGGGCAATACCCTAATAGTTCAAGCACTTAGGGCCCTTGTGGCTTGAGAACGGCCCAACATAGTGTTTTTGATGGAAATGAAAAACCAGGACATAGTAATCTAGAACATTTAAAGGAGGTTGAAATTCCCGAAATCTTTTGTGGTGAGTCCAGTGGGTTTGGCTGGAGGAATGGTTGTTTTTAGGAATGAGCAGGTACATTTATGTATAGAGAGACATACTGCTTAATTTATTGACTTGTTATGCACTACTACTCTAAGAGGAAACCCGATGAGAATTACTCGTATCCATGTGCTCATATCTATCACCAAAGACAGCAGCTTTGGGATGAATTACGACACATCGTTACTATAATAACCCGCCATGGATGTGCATTGGAGACTTTAATGAGGTAATGTACCATTGGGAAAAAGTTGGAAAAAAGCTAGCTGAGTCCTATAGGATGCAATCTTTTCGATCATTTATAAATAGTTGTTCGCTAATGGAAGTAGAAAGTAAGGGCTGTGCTTTCACTTGGGTGAATAACAGGGCAGGGGATAATGTAGTGAAAGAACGTCTTGATAGGATGTTACGCACCATGGAGTGGAGAGTTTCTTATCGGATAGCTGAAATCTTCGCTTTACCTGCAATTGCGTCTGACCATAGTCCCCTTTTACTGAACACTGATATTCCCAGACAGAAAAGTTATAAATCCTTCACTTTTAAAGCCTTTTGGAGTCAGAATCAGGAGAGTCGACAGGTCATTGCAGAAGCTTAGGCTTCTTTACCTCTACAGCAAGCACCCCTCGATCGCAAGCTACGGCTCGTCTCTACGGTACTTGCCCGATGGAGTAAATCTACCTTTTCACGTGGTCGTGATCAGATTAATCTGTTATAGCAGCAACTTCAACAGTTTATCAATTGACCAAGCACCAACTATGATAAAGTAACAGTAAATCAGCTCAAGGAAGAAGTCCAAAATCTATGGCAACAAGAGGAGCAATATTTGGCAATGAGATCGTGCATTAAATGGTTAAAGTGGGGGGACAGAAACACAAAGTTTTTCCATTCAACGACTGTACAAAGACGACAATATAACCGTATCACCATGCTTTAGGATGAAAGCCAACGATGGATTCGAGATCCCAGCCAACTGAAGAATATGACAATGGATTACTTTCGCAATCTATATATGTTAGCAGGTCAACGTGATTATCTCCCTATTCTGACACAAGTTTCTTTAGTAGTTACAATAGAAATGAACCAAGTTTTAATAGCCGAGGTTTCTCGGGAGGAAGTTAAACATGCTGCCTTTCAATTGGGGGCAACTAAAGCCTTGGGGCCGAATGGTTTGAATGGTTTGTTCTACCAAAATTATTGGGACATACTCCAAGAAGATATATTTACCTCAGTGCAGAATTTGTTCAAAACAAGTGTGATGCCCCCAGCTTTAAACAGAACACTCATTACTTTGATTCCAAAGGTGCCGCATGCTGAAAGGTTAGATCATTATCGTCCCATTAGCCTATGTAATTTTATTTACAAAATAATATCCAAAGTATTAGCAAACCGCCTAAAACCTTGGTAACCTGAGTTGATCTTGACGGAGCAGAGCGCTTTTGTGGCTGGTAGACAAATCCAGGATATCGTCTTGGTAGGCCAAGAAGTCCTACACCAACTGAAAACCAAGGTAAGAAAGAGATAATTTCAGGCCATTTTAAAGTTGGATATGAAAAAGGCATATGATCAAGTCGAGTGGGACTTTTTGGAGGCCTATTTGTGCAAGCTCGAGTTTCACAACAAATGGGTGCAATGGGTGATGCAGTGCATAACAACGGTTTCCCTTAGTGTTAAATTCAATGGATAGCCGTTACCCTATTTTCATCCTACAAGAGGACTGCGCCAAGGCAATCCTCTCTCTCCATGTTCATCCTGGTGGTTGATGTTTTATTAACCCTATTCAACAAGTAGTCGATATGGGAAATCTCAAAGGAATTTAGTTTAACAGGTGGTGTCCTACCCTCTCTCACCTATTTTTTTGCCGATGATGCAATATTTTTCTTAGATGGAAGCCTACTTGAATGCCAAAATTTAGCGAACATCCTACAACAATATTGTCTAGCTACAAGTCAAGCAGTGAACATAAACAAATCTCGACTTTTTCTTAGCAGAGCCTATCTTAATACATTAAAGCAAAATCTGGCTAGTGAATTGCAAGTACCTTTGATGAAATAACAGGCAAGTACTTAGGAATACCATATGATTAGAGAGTTTCTAAGAAGGATATGTTTGCTTAGATACTAGGGAGGGTTAGTGCCAAGTTGGTGGGGTGGAAAGAATAGCTTATATCCAAAGGTGGAAAGGAAATATTACTGAAATCTGTGGTACAAACCTTACCAAACTATGCTATGTCCATCTTTAAAATTTCTATCTCTCTATGCAAGTCTATTGAGCGAGAAGATAGCACATTTTGGTGGCAAAAGAATTGTACTAAGTCGGGCATCCATTGGAAAAGTTGGGACCTACTTCAAGAAAGGAAGGAAAATGAGGGGCTGGGTTTTGAGACTTACTTAGTCTTAATAAAGCACTACTGGTAAATAGGCATGGTGAATATCCCAATGCCATTCATCCTTGTGGAGTCGTGTGATTAAAGGTTTACACTTTCATTCTACTGATTTTTGGCATGCACCTAGAGGATCTACTCCGTCATGGGGCTAGCAAAGTCATCTGTTAGGTCGAGATTCCATCTTAGCTCAGCTTCAATGGTCAGTTGGGAATGGCCAATGCATTCACATTCACAATGATAAATGGTTAGCTAGAGGAACTCTTGGTGGGCCAGCCATAAGAGGAGAGCCATAAATGGTTGGAAGTTTTATTCATCCAAATCAGACTAATTGGAATGTTCCTCTTCTTCGACAAAGTTTTGATGACTAGATTATCAAGGAGATTGTTACCATACCTCTCAGTTCAATTCCGACCACAGACCAAATTATATGGACAGGAACACCTACTAGAGACTATACGGTCAAAAGCGACTACAAGTTCATTAAACAAAACGCTCACAAACACCTTCCCAACTTTGCATCCACATCCCCTCAACTACCAACCCCTGTGTGGCGCAAGATTTGGCAAGTAAAGACAGCCCCCAAACTTCAAATATTTCTGTGGTCCCTTTGCCATAATGCGCTCGCTACAAGGGAAAACCTATACTGAAGACATATCATCCCCGACCTGCATCGATTACGTTAAACTCATCTTCCCCGAAACTACCGAACACTTATTTCTCTTTTCCCCACGACATACGGGCCTTTAGTCCCATCCCAAAGTGCAGATTAATCTTTCAGCATACAATACACACAGGATGTCTAATTGGCTAGCAAATCTATTACTGTAGAGAGTAAACATACCTGAATCGGAGACGGTAGTAGCCCTTCTTTGGCAGATTTGGCAAGCGAGGAATCACTTCATCTTCCGCAACAAGCGTTCAACACATGAACATATTGTAGATCTGGCACTTACAAACGCAGAGCTTAATCGTAGTAAGCAGAAGAACGCAACAACTACAGGGCAATTGGTGATGCCTACCTCTCGGATCTAGAATCCTCCACCACTAGGAACAATCAAAGTGAATATTGATGGGGCTTTCCCTGAAGCAGATCAAACAGGCTCGGTCGCCTGTGTTTGCCGAAACCATGAAGGAAATCTGATTGGTGGATCCTCCCAGATCATTCCCGCTTCATCTCCTCTGCAAACGGAGATTCGAGCCCTAAATCAAGCTCTTCACTATCTGTTACAGAAAGGGATGATGGATGATCACCTGCAGATTGATTTTGATTGTTTGGTAATGGTAGAGACGATAAACGATCACCGTTCGCCACCATGGGATTGCCAAAACCTAGTTGTGGAAGTTGCAGATTTGATCTCCCGATTTTCCCACTTGTGTTTGTGCACGATCGATCGTGGATCGATCTCGGTCGAGCGGGGATCGGTCATGGTCGGGGGCCTCGGCCGCAGGGATCGATCGTGGATCGACCCTTGCACCGTGCGGATCGATCGTGGGTCGATCCCCGGTCGTGCGGGATCGGTCCCTGCACCGTGCGGATCGACCTTGCATCGATCGGATCGATCGTGGATCGACCCTTGCGCCATGCGGATCGATCCCCAGTTGAGCGGGATCGGTACCAGTCGAGGGCCTCGGCCGTGCGGGTCGAGCGGGATCGATCGTGATCGTGGTCGAGGGCCTCGGTCATGCGGATCGATCCATGCACCGTGCAGATCGATCCAGGTCGAGCGGGATCGATCGTGGTCGAGGGCCTCGGTCATGTGGATCGATCCATGCACCGTGCGGATCGATCATGGATCGATCCCGGTCGAGCGGGATCGATCGTGGTCGAGGGCCTCGGTCGTGCGGATCGATCATGGATCGATCCCGGTCGAGCGGGATCGATCGTGGTCGAGGGCCTCGGCCGTGCGGATCGATCCATGCACCGTGCGGATCGATCATGGATCGATCCCGGTCGAGGGCCTCGGTCGTGTGGATCGATCCATGCACCGTGCGGATCGATCATGGATCGATCCCGGTCGAGCGGGGATCGATCCCTGCACCATGCGGATCGATCATGGATCGATCCACGATCGATCCCGGTCGAGAGCCTCGGCCGTGTGGATCGATCCATGCACCGTGCGGATCGATCGTGGTCGAGGGCCTCGGCCGTGTGGATCAAGCATGGATCGATCCCGGTCGAGCGGGATCGATCTTGGTCGATCGCCTCGGCCGTGTGGATCGATCCATGCACCGTGCGGATCGATCACGGATCGGTCCCGGTCGACCGGGATCGATCGTGGTCGAGGGCCTCGGCCGTGTGGATCGATCATGGATCGGATCGATCAGTGCATGGGTCGATCATGGATCGGTCTCGGTCGACCGGGGATCGATCCCTGCACCATGCGGATCGATCGGGGCCGACCGCCTCGGTCCTGTGGATCGATCCGATCGGTGCATGGATCGGTCCCGGTCGAGCAAGGGTCGATCCATGCACCATGCGGATCGATCGTGGCCGACCGCCTCGGTCGTGTGGATCGATCCGATCGGTGCATGGATCGATCAGGATCGGTCCCGGTCGAGCGGGATCAATCCCTGCACCATGCGGATCGATCGTGGATCGATCCCCGCACGACCGGGATCGATCCCCGCTCGACCGGGATCGATCGGGGCCAACCGACCATGGTCCGGTTGCAACTTCACCGATCATTTCTTGTCCGATTGAATCCATTCTTCTTCTTAATTTTTTTTGTGCCATAAAATAGCCTCCCCAATGGTTTTCCCACGTCCCAAATTTTTTTTCTAATTTTCCGGATTTTCTCAATTTTTTAAATACCAAAAATAAAAAAAAATATTTCCGGTCGTCAAAATTTTTTTCTGACTTTTCCATAATTTAGATCACATTTTTCTAAGCATCTTTGCAAAAGATCTCATAAAAATTCATTTTCTACAATTTTTTAGAGGGGTGGTGCCTACTCAAACATGGTGAATGTCTACTCCTGCTGGGGGCAAAAATGCTCCTAAAGCTCTTTAGGGGGGTAGTGGTGCTCACAGGCCATGGGCAGTTTTCGGGCGATCGTTGGGCGATGCATGAGTCATGTCACGGGCACAGAAATGAGTCAAGAATGAGTCATAATAACGTTCAATGATCCCCAAAATAGGTTCCGGCCTATCGAAAAGAGCGCCACTGTAGACGGGAAGCGAACTCCATCGCTAACTGGGCTGCTAAGGCCTTTGGCCGTGGTTCTTTGAACTCAAACTGGGCCTCCCCACCTCCTCAGATTATTCTGAATATGCTATGTATCGATGCCCTAAAAACAGGTTGTAATGCTTTCCCTTCATAAATAAAGTGCTACGTATTTCTGACCAAAAAAAAAAAAACTTGGACTATGTATCTTTTAATCACATGACATTTATCTCATAAGTTTCATAGTGCAACCAATTGTTGAGTTCATGAGATTTTATTGTCCGTAAATGAAAAAGATACTATAATTTTTGAATCTATACATGGAATGGTTTTATATGAAATAGAGATAAGTGCAATAGAAACTATAAGTTTTTTTATTTATTTATTGTAAATACAATCAAATCATAAAGTTTATTAAACAAGTATAACCAAGTGGTTTAGTTAGTTTCGTCAATTATGACTATAGAACAAGCCACTTTTAAATATTTTCTGAATATGTAGTGTCAATATAACCCCAAGCAGGTGCAATATCAGCAAATAGCCCAGAAACTTGTAGTGAGAGAGAGAGAGAGACCCCTCCTGCCTTGATCAAGCTGATGGCAAGGCTTAAAGGTAGCCATCTCTCACCTTTGTTCTGTGGTGTCGCACTGCTCGTCACTACCGACAAGGGTTAGCCTTGCCAAGGTTTGCTACACAGAGTTGGTTGATCCTAGGTCTTGTGCTAACTGGGGTGCCGCAACAATACTAACTTGGTGCCACATCAATCTCAACTTAAATGAAAAGTATTTGGAGCGGCCACATTAAATTATGGTAGCTCAAAATGGAGGAGAAAATGAGACTTAATTGATCATTTTTAAATAACTTTTAGAGTTCGATTGCATTGGTAGAAATTTTCAATTAGTTTGTCAGTGATATAACTTCACTTGGTAGTTCGTTTTTTTTTCCCGGTTTGATAGTGTGTTCATTTTTCCTTTTTCATAGAACCAATCGTGATAAAGTATACCGTGCATGGTTTAGGTATTCACAACATCCTTTTGAACATCATTATTCTGAAAAGAAGAGTAATGCACAAATTTAATTAACAAAATTGATATAACAAGGCAATGGGCTTCTTAAAGGCGCCGTGCTTGTTTGGGCGGCTAAGAAACGTGGATGATCTAAGCCGTCAGGTAAAAGAAAACCGATGTCAATTGTTGAACGGCGAAAAATCTCGACCGCGGGATCAAGATGAATTGATGTCAACTGTTGAATTTGGTATGACAATTTCTTCTTGCCAAACCCCACATCATCATCATCTCACTAATCACAGTGAAAAGGACACATTTGATTCTCTAGCTTTATTTTTGTGAAATGTGATGGGAGAACGGTAACAACTTAAACAATATTAGATTAAAGTAACGGAATAAAATGATCTTCCCTCTTGTATAAACTTAATAAGAATTGATTGGTCCACCCAAAAATCTTCACTATTAATAAAATGGGGTGAGCAAAATTATTCTCTAGTAAATATAAGAGGTACATAGTAGCAAGGACCTCAAGAATATCATTATTGGCAATACGCATAAATTTCATAAGAAATCAACAATAAATATGATAAAAAAAACGCAAGTTTTGATCAACCCACAAAAAACCTAATGTAGGGAGCTTCAAACGAAAATTAAATTGTTCAAATTCGAGAAGAGTTCGTCACGAACATGCTGACAAAATTTCAGCTCAATCGAACCACGAATCGATCTCCGATATTAGCTTGATGTAAATCGACTAATCCCAAAACCCCAGATTTCCACTTTCTATTTTCTCTTATTACTGCATCTCTACTAACTTCTTTTGTGACACCCGAACCCTTCGCAGTCGTCGTCACCGATATGTTACACTTTATTTCCTTGCACTATCTTGTACTTAAAACAAGCGTCGTTAATCACAGGCATTTTTTTTTTAAAAGATCGGTCCCAGCGCGATTCATAGCGGAAGCAAATTAAACATCACCATCTATCCCCCTACCAATCCATGATACAAATATACATCAGCTAAACATCAGGATTTTATAAACAACTTTGACACTTTGCTTACATATATATATATAGCAAGATGGGATTCCCTTCGGGTCGGTACATCAAAAAGGAAAAGCTAGGACTCAGCCACGTCCAGCCTAAAACCTCAAAAAGAAACTCTCGACCCTCAACATCATACGAGTACGAACCCCCATCGAAAGTGTCGATTATCTACATCAAAAAGAGATCCAGCTCCTACTCATCATGTGCAGGTCTCACACCCAACCCGGTGCATCAGGCGGTGGCGACGGCAACATCCCTCGCATCGCTCCATCCCGACGAACGTGCACGGAAATGAACTCCTGAATGACGGGACCCCCAGCCAGGCCCACGTCATACATCACTAGACAACGTACTCGGATAAAAGTCAGTCCGGGAACAGAGGGACAGTCTATCTCAACACACTCGACCTCTACATCATATGGTATCCCGTAAAATGTACCTCGCGTGACGGCAGGTAGCGGCATACTTGCTAATTTGAAATGTTATCCCCAAAAGGGGTGAGTACAACTACTCAGCATATAAGGAAATCCAATAACAACTCAATGCATCATGCAATTTCACATGCACTACAGGCATAACTTACCTTGAAACCAGGCACACACTATCATGCATCATCATCATCACCATGCATATCATCATGCATATCATATATCATATCATAGGTGATCATCATATCACATCACATATCATCATCATCACCATGCATATCATCATGCATATCATATATCATATCATAGGTGATCATCATATCACATCATATATCATCATCATCATCATCATCATCATCATGCATATCATATATCACATCATAGGTGATTATCATATCACATCACATATCATCATCATCACCATGCATATCATCATGCATATCAGATATCATATCATAGGTGATCATCATATCACATCACATATCATCATCATCATCATCATCATCATGCATATCATATATCATGGGTGATCATCATATCATATCACATATCATCATCATCATCATCATCATGCATATCATCATGCATATCATACATCATGGGTTCATTTTTCATCTTTTATCTTTAAGTTTGATCACCACATCACCCATTTCTCATATCATCAATTTCATCATCCCTTCGGGCAAAGACCTCCGACAGGGTTCCCAGCATTCCAGCCATCCCATGGCCACCGGGCTTCCAAATTTCCACATTCCGGGCATCTCGCATCTCAACTAGCATCATGAGGCATTCCCTTCGGGCAAAAACCTCCGACAGGGCTTCCGGCCCCCCACATTCCGGGCATCCTGAATCTCCTAGGGAATTCCGGCAATGCATCTCTGTACATTCCAGCCTCATCCTCCACCACATCCTCTTACTCACATATCATTTTTCCACATTCATCATCCTTTTAATCTTATTATTTCATGGCATGTGATTCACGCATGCTTCACAATTTATGATCATACATATACCAATGTCATACAACAATGCATAATAAATTCAATGGAATTCATGGCCAATAAAATAATCCCTTTTTTTAAAATTTTATTATTATTTTATTATTATTTTATTATTTACTATTATATTTATTTATTTCCACAAATAAATATTAAATTTAATATCTATGATTTTCCCAAAATCATAATATTCAAACAATCACTAAACAAACCAATAGGATGACAATTTTATACAAAATTCATGGCCAAATTGAATTTCTCATAATTTCACAATTTCCACAAAATAGCACATGATATTCGGATAATGACCAGAATTGCACAGTTTCCAAATAAATTCGATTAAAATACTCATATAGCCTTCAAAAATTACGAAATTTTACAGGGTGATATCCAACACATTTTCGTGCATTTCTCATGAAGAAATCTAAGCCAAATTCTTTTTATATTAATTTATACAACCCCACGAAACTTCTGGAACCACTACCGCGTCGTCCAGAACACACATCTCCGAAATTTTTAGATTTTACCCATCTATTCTCTTTTGTTTCCTCTGAAATTTGAGTATGTTATGTACCAAGGTGTCCTTTACAAGTTTCAAATAACCAAATTATGGTCACCATTTAAGTCCATGAAGTCTCGGGTGTCTCGGAATACTTCACCAGAACCATCATTTCCAAGATCTAGCCGATTCACCAAGCTATACTTGTTATTTTTGCTTCAAATTTGAGTATGTTGTAGTTTAAGGTGTTACCTACAACTTTCATGAAGACATCGAAGTCAAATCTTCAACAGAAACCAACATGCAAACAAGAATCTAGCAAGAGGTCAGTGAAAACTTCACAGATCTAGGGTCTTCGTATAATAGAACGTTAACCCCTCATATCTCCATAATTTTCCACGAAATTTCATTATGTTATAGTACAAGACGTTAGCTACAACTTCCATGAAGACATCGAAGCCAAACTCGAACTCCAAACACCCATGCAAGCTCAAACAAGCTACTGACTCCAACAAACCGAACAAGAACAGTCACACGGTTTGAAAATAACCAACCCTTACCTCGGTTTTTCGCACAAATAACACCTAAAACCGAACATGCAACCAACAAAACAAACATGCAAGAGAAGTTAAGGACTCCACTTGCCTCTAAGATGAGCAAATGACGACGAACGGCGGCGGGACACAGCGATCGGACGGCGAACGAACGGCGGCACCCCTCGGCTCCGCCTCCTTCCCCTCTCGGTTTCTCCCTTTCTCTCGAACTCTCTCTCTTTCTCACCCTCTCTTTGGACGAATGAAGCAAGTAACCGGCCACTCTCTCTCTCCTCATCCCTTTTATACTCCCCTAATCCCATGATTAGCAATCATGAGATTGCCTACAAACCCACCAATGCATGCTCTTGCCATTTGCCACTTGTCTCATTGGGTTTTCTTTTTAAATCTGATTTGGGCTTGGGCTTAGGCCCATCCGGCCACTCCCCTTGGGCTGGTCAAATTCTCTTCTTGGGCTCTAATGGGCCGACTAGCTTGGCCCACCAAGCTTTAGGCCAATGGGTCCAAGGCCCATTCGAATTTTAACCCTCTTTTTCTCTTTTTTTTTTTTTGAAATTCCTTCTATAAATATTTCTAAATTTCAATTTTTAATCTTGGCCAAAGTCTTAGGATATTTTTGCTCATTGAAATTTAAATCATATGGCCAAGCATAGATTATTAATCTTATTAAATTTAAATTTCCACAATCACAAGCACAAATCATGAAATTAAAAGACTAATGGCTAAAACATAAGCCATGGAAATTCTATCACCTAATTAAAGACTTTAACACACCTTATGGCTTGGCTTTGAATTTCTGGGATGCCACATCTTTGCGGCTTGATTCAGTGATGGTTGTCCTTTGAAGGAAGTTCTCAATCTCTATCTAGTTATGGCTTGATTCAGTGATGGTTGTCCTTCGAAGGAAGTTCTCAATCTCTATCGAGTTGTGTTCAATGTTCATGCTACATGTAAATCTACATGCAGTTTACGTGCAATCTACTTGTTTGATCTACATGCTGCATGGAGGAAAGGTATTCGTCCTTTCCCTTTTTCAATTGCACAAAACTTACCCCTTTCCTTTGTCAATTTCGACATCTCCACCTTCCACAAATGCCTTGATTCTTACTTTGCTTAAGGTAGTCCAAGGTGGCAAGCAATTTTGGCCAAGTATGGTATGACTCCATGCCATTACGATTGAAGGAGAGAGAAAGACTAGGCTTCAAAAAGGGCTTTCAGACCTAACGTTCACAGCCGAAATGGGCCAAGGGTTCAAGTGCATGCTAGGGCCTTATTAAAAAAAAACCAACTAATTTGTATCACAATGACTAAACATTCTTGTATAAATTTTGAGTTAGGTCGCATATCGATGAGGTTCATAAAATTGCATGGTTTTATCTAAAAGTTATCTCTATTTTCAAATGGAAGAATGTGGTTGAAGAATAAGAATGTGGGATTATCCAATTTGGATGTTTTCATTTAGTCATGACATTTTTTTTTTGGTTAGAAACTATTCATAACCTTTACAATAGCCATAACATTTATACATATTAAGGAGTAATTTGATATTCTAATCTTACAATTATGGTTGACAGAAAAAAAAATCAAACAATTTCTAATTTTCCTTATGGACTGAGTTTTATCTTTCCATTTAGAGGGATTTTCTAAAGGGTTTTTTTATCAACAAATGTGTGAAAATTAGGAAGATTGTCCATGAAAAGTCAAGAGTTAATTTCAACTAATGGTCAACATTATTTGCAAATTTGTGTAATAGGCTAAGTCAAGTCTAATATATAAATATATATGTATGTGTGTGTGTATATATATCTAACATTGCTGTTTTATTGAGTGCTTTTTTTTTTTTTGGTTAATTTAGAATGTTACATTATTTTGAAATTTAAAGTGAATAGAGATAAAAAGTTTCTACTTGATTATGGCATTAAAAGAAGAATATCAAACAAGGTCTAATTTACGACATGAATGAAGTCTCTATTTGGCACATAAGAAAAACTTGCCAACAAAGCAATGAGTCCGAATGCAGGGTCGTGCAAAAAAGCACAAAAGTGAACACTAAGATTGTTCCTTACGCAACTCAAAGCAAAAAGCACAAATAAGGAAAAGGTAAAGCGCCTTAACATGCAGAGATCTTAGTCTAAACTTTTACTTTCCATGACACACTTATTAAAATTATCATTTCCAAGAAAGTAGCCACTCATTATCACCAACATAAGATGATTGAAAATGCAATAATGTGAATAGACTTTAGATAGTGGGGTGTTCCATCTCCTTTTTGAGTCCCACCTTTAATAAAGATGCTCTATAAAAAAGCTAAAGAGACGAAAGTGTTAAATATTCGTAAATGGCTTAACATAAGAAGCATCACGGGCAAGAGTTTTTTGCTACAATGTGGAAATAAACCAATAGATTAATGACAAGTCAAGTTGGTATTTTCAATTTTTGCAGTTGACATCGCTTCTGTTTTGTTCTATGCCTCTTTCGTGGTGAGTTTATCATTGGCAAATTTGTGTAGTAGTCTTGCTACAGACGGGTCGTGTTCGACCTACTAAGAATGAAAATGACAATAATTAGACTCTGAATTAATGATTTAAAGGAGGTTCTCAATCTCCTGTAATTTCTTTTTTCTCTAGATCGTCCCAATGTACTAGAATCGCTGCCTTTTCTTCCTCAAAAGTCCTGGGTATCATCAACAATTGATGGAAAATCCGGATTCGATGAAGCCCCTGCCTTCCACGAATGCCTTGATTCTTATTTTGCTTAAGGTTGTCCGAGGTGGCAAGGAATCATGACCAAGCATGATATGATTCCATGCTTATTATGAGGAGGGGGGAGAGAGGCCGGGCTTCACCAGGGCTTTCTGAACTAACCTTCAGAACCGAATTAGGCCAAGGCTTCGCATGCATCCTAGGGCCTTATTAACAATCACATTAATTCATACTGTGATGGCTCAAATTTCTTGAAATTTTGAGTCAGGATCTGGTTCACAAAATTCTGTGGTAGTATCGAAAAAATCCTTAACTCCTAAGTGTGGAAGAATGCCTTTAAAGAATGAGAACGTGGGCCTATTCAGTTTGGATGTTTTTGTTTAGTCACAACAATTTTTTTTTTTTGGTTGAAAATTAGTCATAACCTTTACCAATAGTCAGAATATATATATAGATTTATGAGTAATTTGTCACTCTAATGTTACAGTTATGGTTGGCAAAAAAATTAAATAATTTCAAATCTTCCTTATGAACGGAGTTTTTTTTTCACTTATAGGAATGATTTGAAGGGTTTTTTTGTCAACAAATGTGTGCAAACTGATGGCAACATGAATTAGATATAAGGCTCTAAGTTAGCCCAAGTCTAATATGTCAATAGGAAGGACATCGTCGAAAATTGTTGTTCAATAAACATATATAACACGGCCATTTCACACTTAAATGAGTGTTTTCTTTATTGCTGATTTAGAAATTTACGTTACTCTGAAATTTAAAATGAATATAGATACAAGTTTTCAATTGATTATGGCATTAGAAGAAGAATATCAAACAATATCTAATTTATAACATGAATGAAGTCTCTATATGGCAAATAGGAAAAACTTACCGGCAAAGCAGTGAGTCAAAGGGCGAGGCCTGCAAAAAAGCACAAAGCAGTCAAGCACCTTAACATTTGCAGATCTTAGTCTATACTTTTGTTTTCCACTGCAGCCATGCATTATCACCAAAATCCCATAATTAAAGATGCAATAATTTGAATAGACATTAGATAGTGGGTTGTCCCATCTCCCTCTTGAGTCCACCTTTAATAAAGGAAAAGGTAAAGTGCCTTAACATTCAGAGATGTTAATCTATACTTTTGGTTAGCACAAAATCCTTATTATAATTATTATTTTCAAGAAAGCAGCCATGCATTATAACCAGAATCCCGTGATTAGAGATGCAATAATTTGGATAGACGTTAGAGAGTGGTGTCTCATCTCCCATCCTAGTCTACCTTTATTAAAGATGCTTTATAAAAAAGCTAAAAGGACACATTGACTATTTGTAAATGGCTTGGCCTAAGGAGCATCAAAAGCAAGCGATTTTTGCTACAATGTGGAACCAAACCAATAGATTAATTATTAAAAAAATGGATATCCGTCGGCAATTTTCATTTTTGCCGTTGAAATCGCTTCTGTTTTGTTCTGTGCCTCTTTTGTGGTGAGTTTGTTCTAGTGCACTTGTCTAATAGTCTTGTTTTAGATGGGTCCGTCGCTTGCTAGTGGGGGTGTTGGGGCTTGCTTAGATTTAGTCACGGATTCTTGATTTTGGATTTTGAGACTCCATCGTCGAACCTTGTTTAAGTCAAGCAATGAGCTGAAAAATTTGGTGATTTGGCGCTTTAGCAGCCCGAACAAGCAAAGACACCATTTATATCAACAAACAGCGATATTTCATGTAACCTCAATCCATGTCACATCATCACTGCTACACCTAGGACAACCAAGTATGATTGGACTACCATATCAAATTAATTAAGTGAAACTTGGCGAAATGACTCAATCACAATTTTCCTTAAAGGATTAAGATTACATTAACACAATTAAAAGGTTTAGGACTCCTTGATGAAAATAGAAGATTCCTCTATATGTCTCGATCTTGATCATGAAATAATCTTAACCTTGTATGTTTCTTATTTTCTCAAGTAAATTGGCAATTTGAGCTTGTCAATTTTGATTGTATATTTTATGTCCTCCTTCGTCATGAACCTTTTATTTCCATATGTTAAAATCTCCACCACCAAAATAATTAGATAGAGTAGTATTTGCACAATGTTTGGGTTCAACAAATATAATTTGGGTCTCATGTGAAAATCATGTAACACAAAGTTAGATCATTTGGCTTTACCAAAAAAAAGTTAGATCATTTGGGCTTATGAGGATTAGGCTTGTCCAACTAAAAAACCTTTTTTTGTTTCTTCAAAATTTGGCTATGGCAACAAGGAACATCTTTTCTATTCTTAGTTTTGCAATTGCTCGAGTTGAAAAAGCTCATCTTTTTTCGAATACTCTTATTTTTTAAATTGTATTGTCAACTCAGTCTAAAGTTCTAAATAAGCTTGTGTCTTGCGAGGTGCCAAACAAGGTAAAAGTTTATAATTTTGACGCACATATCGTTTGAATGTAATCAGGAAAGAGATATATTATAGCTGAAAAAATTGATTCATAAAATTGGTTTATAAAAGTGATGTGAATTGGCTGATAAGACTATCACGTTGTTTTGTCAATCATTTCCAAATGCATTATTCTTATTAGGGTTCAATTAGCAAGCAAATTTAAATAGGATCTTTCATTTTTCAAAGTGGTCATGGGGCCATCTTATATGAAGAGATTCATGAAAAGATTCCAAGCTTAATTCATTTGTGGCATGTCTTCAAATTTGAAAAGTGGCCTCTTGTTTTAGTTTGTTTTTAGCTCGAGTTTTCACTTTGTTTGTTTTTTTCCTTATACCTGTGGCTAAGACTTGAGGTTATATTATGTACCCAATGCATAGTCTAAGAGCACAAATTTTCCCATGCCTGACGTCGTCAACTTCTATAAGGGTCGATAATGAAAGAGTGACTAAAACAGGTTCGGAAGATGCAATAATTCGAATAGACATGTGCTATTGGGGTGTCCCATCTATCTCCCTCTCAAGTCCACCTTTAAAAAAGGTACTTTTTGAAAAAAGCTAAAAAGACCAAAGGATGCAAGTACCTCGTGGACAATCAATGTTTGTCCATTAGTGGTGGAAGGAAAGGATGGAGACTCGATTTTCGGTGGTCACTGTTCAAGCAAAGGAATAATAATGCAGAAAATCATCCATTTCATCGCTGAAGAAACCTAACGGTGTTCAGCTGAGGCCTAAATCAAGGATAAGTCACCGAACTCCGTTATTTGTGTTAGAAATATTTAAAATATTTCATTTGGAGATGAAATGACTAAAGATGGTGTTGAGAAAATTGAGAAATTACTGAAAATGAGATGACTAAAAATGACGGCATAACTAAATTAAAACAAGGATTTAATTTGATTCATTGTTTCTTGATGACTTAGGAAATATCCTATATGTCTCTAAAATTCTATACTGATCTCCTCTTTCTTCCTCATGGTTTGTCTCTTTGTTAAAGTTCTAAATGGTTGGATCTCTGAATCTCAGCCGTTGATAATCAAATATTTCATAAAAAAGTTGATGTGTTTCCATCACCAAAATCTAAAGATCATCATGTCAAGAACCAAAATCTGGCTTGCCACAAAACGAATATGTAATTCACAGTTATTGTAGCCCTTTTATTCCAATAAATCTGGAGTTAGACCCGTTGGTAAAAAGGCTTGTTGTTCTCAAAATAAATCATAATGTTGTACTACCATTAAAATTCACCGGAGAGGAAGAGTGTGAAAATGACTTCAAGTCACCGCTAATACAACTGGCATTTGACACCAAGGACCATGTTGTATTACTTATTAGTGTGTCCATCTTCACTTTCCTGGTACCAAACTTTGACTTTGAAACAATGATATGAAAGATTAAAGCTATCGGTGAAAATAAAATTGAACTTTTTATCTTGCAAAAAGGGGTAGCTCTCAAAGAAGATCGCAATATATTTTACTTATATTTCTATCCACATCTTCTTATTAGGGGTGATGTTTCCCAGTAGATAAGTTTCAAAACAAAAATTTGGAATCTGCTTCGTCAAAATCGATTTCCTATTTTTAAAATCATTAATTGAAGTTTGTCAAAATCGATTTCCTATTTTTAAAATCATTAATTGAAGTGGTCGACCCCATAATGGCTTGAAGCCACATTAGCCAGTTCTAGGTCGATCTAGGAATTAGCCTCTCTCTTTTCTTTTTCTTTTTAATGTTTTTTTGTTTGATTGCTCTATCATATTCATTATTTTTGCAAAAGTTTTCAATTAGGAAATCAGCCTGCTTATGTTGGAATGTTCAACCTTATTATTTCTACAAAAGTTTTCAACTAAAAGACTTGTAGGGTTTGGTTTTGAGCCAATTCAAAATCGGTTTTGCCCGATGATTGACCTTAAAATCTATTCTACCCGAAACAATTCTAGGTAGGAACTAGTCTTCCCAAGGAGAACCCATTAGTTCAAGGCCTAGAATTAGAAAGCAATTTGGTTAAGGCCAATCCCCAAATTTTACCCAAACACCGAATTGGCTCTCGTGTAAATCATCTTGAAATTAGTTGGTTAAGACCCATTAAGTTTGATTATGTAGTTGACCAGACTCAGTTGCTCACCCCTACTCCTTATCATCAAAATATCGAGAATATGTGATTGGCTCTAATCAAGAAAATTGTAGTGGGGTTCATCCTCGTCAATATTATGCAAATCAATCACCAAAAGAAGCAAAACGATACCATTTAACTAGAGACAATCTTTTCTTAAGAAATTATGCAAAATGAATAATACACTTATTTTTTACTTTTAAAGGTTATACATATTTAACATTTGTAAATTTGCAATTATTGATATTCAATAATTGCTAATTTGTTGATTATAACCCACTCTGTGTTGGACGAGTTGGTTCGTGCCTTATCCTCTCATCCGTGAGGAGAGGTTCAAAACTTCTCGCCCTTATTGCGCGACTTAAGTGGGATGCTGTGGGAGGTGGGTCCCCACGCTAGTGCCTCCTAGGTTTATGTTGCCGAGGCGCTAGTTGTCTGCGATTCCGGTCATAAAAAAAATTATAATTATATGTTAACATTGTCATATTTTTAAAAATAATATAGAATGCATAAGACACTTATTATTTATAATAAAAAAATTATGCTTACTTAACCCAATAAGTTGGCCTACCGAATTGGGGTGGTAGGGATTTCCATCTTAGGAAGTCCACGTGTAAATTATGTTGGGTTAAAGCCACCTTCACTAGCCAAAAGCCTAATCTTAACTAGTCAAGAGGTTCATAGGATATATCATGAATTACTAGGGAGATGAGTCTCCATGCTTGTATCCTTACATTATTAAAAAACACATGCTTACTTTATGTGATAATTTTTTTAGGGTTAATACCACGAAAAACCCTAAACTGATATACATGTGACAAATCTATCACAAACTAATTTTTTTACTACAAAAAACCCCAAATTGATATACATGTGACAATTTTAGCCCAAGTTAATTTTTTACCACAAAAGCCCCAAATTACAAAGTCACCCCAAACTACACACATGTGATGAATTTACCATCCGTTAGTTTCCGTTTAATTTTACTATCAAATTGTTGAATTGGATGACATGTGGTAGTTGACGGGTATACTAATTTGGAGTTTTTCCTTTCGTTTGTTATATATATACTAGTTTTGTCATTTTTCATGATATTAATCTAATGTAACAGAGGTATATTTGTGACAATTTGGGGCTTTTGGCGGTCAAAATATTAATTTGGAGTAAATTCATCACAAGTGTATAATTTTGAGATTTTTGGTTATCAAATGTGTACCAGTTTATGGTTTTTTGTAATTAAAATATTATTTTTGGATAAATTTGTCATAAGTATCGGTTTTGGCTTTTCATGGTTAAAAATATTAGTTTGGGATAAATTTGTCACATATATATCAATTTGAAGTTTTTCGTGGTAAAAAAATTAGTTTGTGGTAAATTTATTAAATGTGTACAAGTTTGAAATTTTTCGTGGTGTTAACCCCATTTTATATGCATTATTCCGTGTAAACTAGGAAGTTATTATGCAAAAGGTCATTGTCAACTTAATTACAAAGAAGAAGTACCTCAGGACTTTATTTAATTATTACATTTTTTGGTTAGAAAATTATGGTAACCTTTTTAAATAGTCAGAATATATATGAGCAATTTGACATTTTAATCTAAGGACTATAGTTGGTAAAAAATTTAGAAGACTTCAAATTTTCCTTATGAATCGAGTTTTTTTTTTTTTTTTCCACTTAGAGAGATGATGTGAGGGGTTTTTTGTCAACAATTTTGTGAAAAATTGAAAGATTGTACTTACTTTCAACTAACAATCAAAACATTAAATCTTACCTTTACCAAAAAAAAAAAAAAAAAAACAATCAAAACATTAATTGGATATATGGATCTAGGTTAACCCCAACCCTATTACGTCAATAAACAGAACATTATATAAAACTGCTATTCAGTATATAAAACAATAAATTAAACTTCATTTTTTTAACTGTAGCGTAGTTATAATGTCACTTCTATATTTTTCACATGATTTTATTGACTGCGCAAAAGAAGCGGGTTAATTGGCATTTGTCCATTACCGATGGTGGAAAGAACGGAAGGATAGATCAGGACTAGTGCATTAGCGGTGGGAAAAATGAAAGGACCAATTGCGGTGGCAAAAAATGAAAGGATGGATACCTACTCAATGTTTGTCTATTTAGGCGGAGAAAATGACATTGGTGATGGTGTTGACTAGTCCAGCAAAAGTAACAAAAATGCAGATAATCATCCATTTTTATGCCCAATAAATTGACTGATTTTTAGTTAAGGCCAAAACTAAGATTTGGCTAACAAGCTCCATAGTCTGTACCCATCTTCTCTTTTTCGTCATGGTTTGGATCTTTGCTAAGATTCTAAATTGTTGGATCTTTGCAGAAAATCAAATGTTCCGGTAAAAAGTTGTTGTGTTTCCATCGCCAAAATTTGAAGATTGCTGACATGTCAAGAACCAAAATTGGACTTACTGAGAAAAGAAAAATTAATGCTCAAGCATTAAGACCCATCCTGTATTTTTTTCCGTCAACCTTTATTATAAATGACAATCACCAATGGAGCCCCTTTATTCCAAGAGCTAAACCCCTCAGTAGATAGGCCTCAATGTTCATAAGAAAAGTCATTGCACTGTCCCAGTAAATAAATCATTATACACTGCAGAGGAAGATGTTGGGAATAACGGATCCCCGAAAACCGGATTCGACACTAAATCGAACCCCTAAATCAATGCGGAAGACGAAGCCCGGGAAAACACGCATCACCGATCGTAAAGCACACCACGGATTCGAGCGTACCTTGTTAGCCACAGATTAAACACCAATGCTGAAGAAGAGGAAGAAATTCTGGCCCGATGATGTCAATTTGCCTTGAAAAGGGAAACGGCGTCGCCTTGAGCGTTTGGAAGAAAAGAGAGCGTTTTTCTTTTCTTTTTCTTGGAAGGAGAGAGGGAGAGGAACGTACGTACGTTCTAATTTTCCAAGAGGTGTGTTCTCTCTCTCTCTCCTCCCTTTTATACCTTTCCCCATCCACGGGCCCTATTCCCGTGGGCCGGGCCTTTTTGGGCCCAACTTGAGCGGATGGGCCTTAAGCCCATCTCATAAATCCATCATCTCCCACTCGCACATGGTGGTCCAAAACCAACATGGGCGGACAGGCCCTACTCATCCCCATCAGAGAAAAATCCATCATAGACTCTCACTTAACATGGTGGGCCGAACAGAATCCTCTTTTCCTCTCTTCAACATTCATACCGGTGAATAATCCGTGCGACCAGCATACTTTGAGAGCTCGTTGCCATACATCTGTTAGGAATATATAGCAGCTCATAATGGGCATCACATCCTGAGTAGATTTAGTATGCAGTACCCTAGATCGATCGATCACATTTATATCTCTCTTGATCTCTTTTAAACAATGATATATATATTGTATTCACAATTATGATTATCACAAAGACAGTCATAATTGGTTAACCGGTGAATACAAAACTACAATGTGATTCTCCAAAATCGATCTTCCTCTTTCCTTCAAACTCTCAATTTCAGTCCAGCTTGCTTTTCTAGAAATGCCCCATTAGATCGAATCACTCATGACCATTGGCAACATCCTAAGATAGCAAACACTAAATAGAAATCTTGAGAATAAGTAAGAGTCATGAGGGGACTAAGAAATTGAGGAACTCTTTTCCTCAAGAGTCTCACACGACATAAAAGTTGAGATCAAACTTTTGCCACTCTTATTGGTCGTCTCATGCATACGTAGTATGAAATACGTATTACGGTATTAACTCCTTTCCCATGGAGCGTATGTCTACACCTTTCAATACCGTACAGATGATAGTTCGAGACATACCCAATGTCTAACTTGAGTTCACGTATCTACTCATTCACAAAATTCATCGAAACTCACATCGGCATCTTAGACGAGATAAAGTAAAACATGTGGGGTATTTTACTTTCGGACATAGTAAGTATTATATCCTCATCTTAACACTCGTTAAGGCGACATACGTGTTTTAAGCTTGAGCTCTCGATTATCACCTAGATAATAAGCTTTAAAACAGTCTCATCTCTATTTATCACACAAGAAAATAGAGGCGATTACCCGTGTGAGTGGGCTAATCTTATATCTGTCCGACATACTTCTCAACTTAAAGTAATGCACTAAGCATTAAGATGCATAAAGATCAAACAAATATTCATAGGCATTAATAATGAAAACACAAATTCATCAAATTGTGAACATTTAGGGAAATTACAATATTCAATACATCAGTCTCTACGCAATCCTAGAGATTTCATATGGCCACAAAATACATCTCTAGGTATTGGCTTTGTCATAGGATCTGCTACCATTCCATGTGTAGTATGTACTCTAAGTTCACATCTTTTCGTGCAACCATATCCTTGACAAGATTATACTTGGTATCTATATGTTTGGTCTTGCCATGATATTTTGAATCTTTGGTGTACACTTTTGCTGCTTGGCTATCACAGTTAACCAACAATGAATCTGCAGCACTTCCAATAACACCTAAATGATCCAAAAATCTCTTAAGCCAAACATCTTCTTATACTGCTGCTGATAATGCCACGAACTCAACTTACATCGTGGACAAGGCTATACACATTTTTTTCTTACTACTCCAACATATGGTGCCATTATTCGGTAAGAAAACAAATCCAGAGGTAGATTTCCTTTCATTTAAATCTCCTCCCCAATCGTATTAGAATAGCCTTTGAGTTGCAGATCCTTTTCCTTAATAACTCAACGTATAATCAGCAGTCCCCTTTAGATACCTCAGTATTCTCTTAACGGCTTTCCAATGTGCTTGACCTGGATTGGATTGGTATCTGGTCACCATTCCGACTGCAAAGCATATGTCGGGTGTTGTACACATCATAGCATACATCAAGCTCCCAACAGCACTAGCATAAGGAACATGTTTCATTTGTTCCTTCTCTTGTGGAGTCCTTGGACACAGACTATGGCTCAATCCTTCACCTTTTTGCAATAGGAGTGTCTATGGGTTTACAATACTAAATCGTTCAAGAACCTTATTTATATAGGTTTCTTGCGAAAGAGACAACGATCTCTTCAAAACGATCTCTTGAAGTCTTAACTCCAAGAATGTATGCAGCCTCACCCATATCCTTCATCTCAAAGTTAGAAGACAACTATCTCTTGACAAGTATTAACCAACTCCATATTGCTTCCGGCAATTAGTATATCATCAACATATAATGATATGATCACAAATTGATCATTGGATCTATTGATATATACACAATGATCCTCGTCAATCATTGTAAAATCATATGCCATTATGGTATTATGAAAATGTATATACATTTATCTCGATGACTGCTTAAGGCCATATATCGACCCCCAAAGTCGACATACATTTTCTTCTTGGCCTTTCATTATGAAACCAGCAGGTTGTTCCATATATGTTCCTTCCTCTAATTCTCTATTGAGGAAAGCAGTCTTTACATCCATTTGATGTAACTCAAGATCCATACTAGTCACTATTGCCAAAATAATGCGAATCAAGGTAAATCTCACTACAGGAGAAAATGTATTTTCATAATCAATTTCATCCTGTTGATTATATCCCTTCGCCACAAGGCGAGCCTTATGCCTTTCTATTGAGCCATCAGCCTTTCGCTTTATTTTGAGAACCCACTTGTTCCCAATAGCTTTGCGTCCCTTTTGGAAGATCAACCAGTTCCCAGACTTGGTTTGATTTCATTGACTCCATTTCCTCTTTCATTGCATGAATCCATTTTTCCTTATTAGGGCAATTTAGAGCCTCATTAATATTTCTTGGCTCATCCTCATCTTGTGGAGCAACCATAAAAGTTTCCCTTTCAATGTCAAAACATCGACGGGGAATACTTTGGCGACTCGTTCACTGTATGGGAGATTGTACACTTAACACATCATTCCCCATCATGCTCCCACTTGGATTAGGTAATGATGATGTCATCACATCAGGTGGTTGCAATTGAGAATGAGTTGAATTTAATTCATCACTTCTCATACTACTCCCACTTGAACGAACTCCACTAACATCATTATCTTGATCCAAGGTTTCAAATAGGGAGTAATTTTCCCTTATTTCGCCCCTTTTAGGAAATGCATCCACTAAGGATGTAACATCCTGTGATTCAAATTCAGTTATACTCCCACTTTCCTGCTCACCTATGAACACATACCTTTTTGAGTGTTCGCAGTATCTCATGAAAATACTCTTATTTTCTTTGGGACCCAATTTCCCAAACTTGTGAGAGGACTCATGAATATAGGCAGCACAACCCCATGGCTTAAGAAAACTTAAGTCCGGTTTTCTAACTGTCCATAACTCACATGAAGTGGAAATGACTGATTTGGAAGGCACTCGGTTAAGTATATAGGCAGCAGTTAACAACACATCACTCCAAAAAGTGATAGGTAAGTTAGCATGCGCCATCATGGACCTAACCATTCCAGTAGGGTTCTGTTTCTTCTCTCCGCAACACCATTTTGTTGAGGAGTATATGGAATAGACAACTATCTTTCTATTCCTTTTTCATCACATAATTTTCTGAACTTATCAGATAAATATTCTCAACCTCGATCGGATCTAAATACCTTTATTTTCTTGTCTAATTGATTTTCTGCCAGATTCATAAACATTTTGAAACAACTTATGCTTCAGATTTATGAGAAATCAAATAGACATATCCGAATCAAGTAGAATCATCTATAAAAGTGATGAAACAAACAGCCCATTGCCTTCCTCTCACATTCATTGAACCACAGATGCCCAAATGGATTAAATGCAGAGGAAATTCAGCTCTTTTACCTTTTCCAAATGGTTTCCTTGTCATTTTCCCTACTAGGCAATGCTCACTTATGGACAAATCGACTTTTTCAATATTGCCCAACAAGCCCTTTTTGGCTAGTCTTTTCATATGTTGTTGGCCCATATGACCAAGCCTAGCATGCCACCATATTCACATCATTATCATATAAAGTAGAAGACGTGAAATAAGGGAATAACATATTGACATCATCATAGTCAACATTTAGTACAATAAAACCATTCGGTAAGTGACCACAACCATAATAGTTTGTATCTAAACACAAATCTACACCTTTATTATGGAAGTTCATACCAAAAACTAAGCTTAACCAACACTAAGACAGACACTAAATTTCGACGAATCTCCAGAGCATATAGAACATCAAGATGCGTCCACCATGCATGTTCAATTGGCAGGTGCCAATCCCTTTAACTTCAGCTCTAGAGTTATTTCCAATATAGATCCACTTAGTTCCAGTTGGTATCGTCGGAATTCCACGAAGGATCCTCTATCCTTTGCTACATGGTCTGTCGCTCCTGAATCTACATTCCACAAAGGATTGGATTCAGCCTATAATGCAGAACTTGACACATAAGCAAAGTTCTCAAATGTACAAGAGGTGTATTCCTTCTTTGGCTCACGACAGTCGCGAGCATAGTGACTTCTCTTGTCACAATTGTAACACATCACCCTTGACATTTTCTTCACTTGAGGACGTTTTCCTCTCTTGTGTTGGTTAACTCTTGATTTCTTGCAATAAGGACTTGATCCTTTGCATTCCCACATATTGAACGAATCAATACGCTTGCGCTTAGAGCACAAAGCCCTTTTTGAGCTAGAACCAGCATAGCAAATGTCTATTTTCGGCTCAAATACCGTTAGGCGGTCCTCTACTAGCTCAAGGTGGCGCATGGCATCCTTAAGATCTTCCATAACATGGTCAAGAGCTTCTAGTGCTTCTTGCTTTTTCAGCACATATTGAATCTTCATATTCAATATTTCACAATTATTACCGTTCATATCAGCAATTACATTCTTAGTTGCTGAACCATCGTTCTGAACACATCAGACATACATGCACGAATAATTAATGCCTATCATTTATGCATCCCTATTTGCATAGACCCATCATATTAATAAATAATTTCAAGTAAGGTTTCGAATCAAAAGGTCACTATGTTTCCAATCATCCTCCAAAAATCCTAACTTAAAATTATCATTAATATAATTGTCTTATGCAAAATCAATTCTATGAAGTTACAAAAACTTCTATTACTACCCATAGCTAATTACCCACAAAGAACCAGCAATAGCGAGAAAGCAAATAAAATCTTAACATCCAATAAAATAACAATGCTTTCACATGATACAACTAATATATCGGTTGCTACATCAACAACAATCGGTAGTAAACATTACATAATTAATCAAAGAAATAAATAGGGAATGTCCCTTCTAATCTATCAGCCATAATATCTGAGAAATTTGAAGGCACATTTGCCAACCATGGAAAAACTTTTGGAGAGCTTTCATGTCGCCTCCAAGGCGCATTCACTCGGCGCCATGTGGCCCTCAATCTAAGGGTTGAAGTTTTGGCCAACTCAATCCTATAGTGCTCTCTCACAAAAGCTTCCACTAGCCTCCTATAACCCGGGACCACGTTGACCTCCCATAGCCGATCCAACACTGCTTGCCATTCGGGTGGAAGAGTGTTCATCAAAGCCGGCACCTTCTCAAAATCCGGCATAAGATAACCATTCCAGATGATTTCCTGTATCATCTGATTGACCTTGACCACATGTGATACTAAATCACCATCATGCCACTCATAATTAGCTAATTCTGACATCAGCCTTTTAAGTCTTGCATTTCCCTCGTCCGTTCTCGGGATTGCAGGTATCCTTGCATAACGCATCATAGTTCCTACAACAAATGCAGAATTAAAAATGGATCACTTATAATCCATAATTAATATAAGAGAAAATACATAATTTTCCAAAATTCATGCAACAAATGCAGAATTAAAAATGGATTACTTATAATCCACATAGGCATGACTGAAAAAGAAACAAATTCCTTTTTCTTTTTTTTTTTCTTTTTCTTTTCAGGTCAACGATCAACGGTCAAAGTCAACGGTCAACGATCGTCAGTCAACGGTCAATTGGTCAACGGGTCCGTCAACGGTCAACGGGTCAACGGGTCAACGGGTCAACGGGCGCGGGTCGGACCGGTCCGGCGGACCGACGGCGTCCGGTCCGGGATCCGGCGTGACGGGTGCGGCCGGCGGGACCGACCGCACGTGCCTCGCGCGTGCGGGGGATGACGTCACGCAGACGTCATCCGGCACGTGCCGGGCGTGTGCCTCGTCCGCGAGTCGGGTCGGGTCGCCGGTCGGGTCGGTCGCCGGCCGGTGACCGTCCGGCGAAACGTCGTCGGCGATGACGTCATCGGTGACGTCATCCGAGCGGTTACCGACCGTGGATGACGTCACGATGACGTCATCCCGTGACGTCAGCACGCGTCGGTCCACGGACCGGCGCGTGCCGGCCGCGCCGCCGCCGCGCGCATGTGCCGGTTCACGCCGCGCGTGGCGCACGTGCCGGCGGCTGCGCTTCCCGGCGCGTCGCGCCCACGCGCAGCGGCTTCTGGCCGCGTGTGGGCGCGTGCGGCATCGTACGGCGGCGTGCGACATGTCGCCGGACTCGTCTCGACGTCGCCTTTCACCCAGTGCCTTCAGAATTTGATTTCGACTTACGAAAACTCAGAAAAATGGCCGAACAACGCTCGGGTGTCGGGATTTCTCGCCCGATCCGTACGGCCGAAAGTTTTTCGCGAAAAATCAATCAAAAACATCAAATTGATCGGGAAAACGTGAACTAGGGCTCTGATACCAATGTTGGGAATAACGGATCCCCGAAAACCGGATTCGACACCGAATCGAACCCCTAAATCAATGCGGAAGACGAAGCCCGGGAAAACACGCATCACCGATCGTAAAGCACACCACGGATTCGAGCGTACCTTGTTAGCCACATATTAAACACCAACGCTGAAGAAGAGGAAGAAATTCTGATCCGATGATGTCAATTTGCCTTGAAAAGGAAACGGCGTCGCCTTGAGCGTTTGGAAGAAAAGAGAGCGTTTTTCTTTTCTTTTTCTTGGAGGGAGAGAGGGAGAAGAACGTACGTATGTTGATTTCCCAAGAGATGTGTTCTCTCTCTCTCTCCTCCTCCCTTTTATACCTTTCCCCATCCACGGGCCCTATTCCCATGGGCCGGGCCTTTTGGGCCCAATTTGAGCGGATGGGCCTTAAGCCCATCTCATAAATCCATCATGCAATCATTGAATATCAGCAACATGATAAATTACTATTAGCATCGTCATTTAAAAATAATAATACAGAATGCAAAATACACATTATTTACAATAAAAATACCATGCTTAACCAAAAAATTAGTGCAATTGATTGGGTTGCTAGGAATTTCTAGTTCAAGAACAAGATGTCACCCATTTGAATCCCACAAACTACTTGTAAACTGCTTCGTGATAGAGCTATTTTTCCTAGCCAAGAGCCCGAGACTAGTCTCGATGTTTGTATCTTTGGATTATAGGAAAAATGCTTACTTTATGTGGTCATTTTTAAAAAATGCTTTAATACTTGTAAATGCAAAAAGGTCTTTATCAACTTAATCACAGAGAGAAAGTACCTAATGACTTTAATTAGTCATAAGATTTTTGGATAAAAATTCAAGACTCACAGTTAGGAGTAATTTGACTTTCTAATATAACAATTATGTTTGGCAAAAAAATTAAATAACTTCTTTTTCTTTAAGATCCGAGTTTATTTTTCATTTTTTACTTAATGGGATGATTTGAGGGGTTTTTATCAACAAATCTGTGAAAGTTTTCGACTAACAGTCAAAACATTAATTGGATAAATTGATCTAAGCTAACACAAGTCTATTATGTCAATAAATAAAAACATTAAAAAAAATTGATATTAAATATATAAAACGACAACATGGCTATATTACTTTTCAAAACTATTTAGATATGTATATCATTTTGACCTTTAAACTTTCAATTTTTTTTTTCCTGTAGCTTAATTCTAATGTTGCTTCTATATTTTAACATGGTTTCAATGACCTGCACAGGAATGGGTTCAGCACCGGTACCTAATCAATGTTTATCCATTAACTGCGGAGGAAAGAATGAAAGGACGGATAAGGACTAGTACTTGGTGCTGGCCCCTGGGAAACGGAGGAAAAGGACCATTTGCAGTGGGAAAGGACAGAAGGATGTATACCTCATCAATATCTGTCCATCGGCGGTGCAGGAAAGGATGGAGACATGGACATTGGCGATGATGACTGGTCGTGTAAAACAGCAATAATGCAGAAAATCATCCATTTCTAATTTATGTACTCGAGAAATTGACTCGTGTTTTATTAATTCCTAATAAGCTCCATAGTCGATAACCGTCTCCTCTTTCTTCCTCGTGATACTGGTACTAGATCTGCTTACCAATAATTCCAGCAAAAAAATTGTTGTGTTTTCTATCACCAAAATCTGACTTACTGGGAAAAAAATAATAATGCTTAGGTATAAACACTCATCATATATTTCTTTCCATCACCCTTTATTAAAAATAATACACATTATTGGAGCCGCTTTATTCCAATAAATCTTGAGTTAGACCCCAAGGGCCAGGTTATCCTATTCGGATCAGATCTCAAGTTCAGTCACTTTGTCATTCTCTTCTAGTATTTAGAGAGTGGAGTATAGCGGATTTTAGCAACGTTATGCCAAAGATGTAATTTTTGGAACACAAAAAAATAAGTGTTTTGTAAGCTAATTTGACCCATCATTTTATCAAATTATATTATGCTACGCAGGATTAAGTCATGGTTTTTAGAGAAACTTGCACGTCGTAGTTATCCGAATGGCTCAGCATGCTACAAATTAGTATCCAAATATCTTTCTAGTCATATTAATTATTTGCCGCAAGCTACCACCGCCGTCAAAATCAGTTCATGCTCGCAGCAATCTTGCTCTTGAGAATGCACTTCCTGCTTGCCCTGACCGCAATCAAGAACGAGAATCGCAGAGCAAATCTCGTTATAAGAATTTGTTTGAGGAGCGAGAGTGTACTCTAGATTGAGATTGACGGTGGCCGAGACCGCCTGGCTCGATTTTGGCATGCCGCTTGGCAAAGTCGTTGCACCTCCAAGGTCGTTGACGCATTGTCGCGAACACATTGAGCGCAAGGTGAACTCATCCTTCAAACAAGGACTAGAAGAGACTTTCCCAGCGAGGGCCGTGGATGGAAATCTAGGTCCTGCTTCACAGGCGAATTGGGTAGTGAAGATGAAGAGGGTTTGAAGGAGAGACGCGGCATCATTTGGCACGCATGGACGAGCTACGCCAGCTAAAACATTACCTTCCTAAATGCGCTAGTTCGGTGCTTCATCATCATCCTCATCCTCATCTGTCGGTCACTGTCAACCTCCATTAATGAAAGCACTCGAGCGACCTCAGATCTGCATTGCGCGATCTCATATGTGATGCGCGCAACCTTAAGTGAGGTGTCGCACGTCGATCTCAGGAGGCGAGCTCCATTAATGGAAGTCGACCACAGAGAGAGAGAGAGAGAGAGAGAGAGAGAGAGAGAGAGAGAGAAACGCGATGGCGGCTTCTGTATGATGGTGGTCGCAGTGGCGGTGGCCAAGTTTGATCTTGACGGTGGTGGTCGAGTTGTTTGTGATGGCGGTGGTAGCAGCGACGGTGGCTACAGCATCTTCTAAAAACAACAAAAAGCTAGGGCTTCCAGGGAAGAAGATGAACAGCGAATTAAGAACATTTTAAGAAATAGAAAAAAATAATAAAAAAAGAGAAAATGAAAATGAAAATGAAAAAAGAAGAAGCAAAACATGTCATTTTGAATAAAGTTGAACAAATTATGTCACTCACCATCAACGACTAATAATTACTAGGCGTTACATCAAAGATATTCGGCCCCTATTAATCATAAGGATTACAAAAGAATTTATGTAGGGCCCCTATTAATCATAAGGATTACAAAAGAATTTATGTAGACGCTTAAATTAGTAAAATTAAATTTTTTTAGATCAATCAGATAATTTCTCCATTAAAATTGAGTTAAGAAATTGATTTACATCCCAAATTGGTACTTCTAGACAAAACTACATGTCATGTGGGCGAGGATTCAAGTCGGATCTTCTTTTCTGTTTTTTTTTTTTTTAATATTGACAGCTGGTCTTTTGTTACTATGCGGGCCTGGCTTTCGTTACTTTTGCAATTTTCTCATGGGTAATCAATTTGAGCATTCGAACAAAAAGAAAATTCAATTTGTGCATTACCGGGGGAGGCTCAGGCATGGGTGATGGTGACCGGTCAACTAAAAAAAATGATATAATGCAGAAAATCATCCATTTCTGTTACACCTCTGTTCATAAGACCCCCATCCTATCATGTCCTGATTGAGGTCTTATTTAATTTTTATCTTCTGCCAGTTTCACTTGGAGCAATCCGTTATCAAGTTTTCAGCTACCCAAGGTTTTAACTGATGTTTAGTTAAGGCCTTGACCAAGGTTAAGTTACCGAGCTCTTTCATGCTTAAATTGATTGCTCTTCCCTCCACTTCCTCCATCCTTGTTTGCAGTCAAATCTCTCAGCCTTCTTCATCTCTCATCGTTCTTACTCCGTTTCCCTCTTTCTTCACCTCGGCACAATCATTCGTCTTCCTCCTCTTCTTCTTCAGTATCTGCTTCCCCTTTTCATCTCTCTCTCTCTCTCTCTCTCTCTCTCACTCTGTTTCCCTCGTTCTTCACCTCGGCACTACCATTCTTCTTACTCCCCTTCTTCTTCTTCTTCAGTATCTGCTTCTCCTTTTCATCATACTCTCTCTCTCTCTCTCTCTCTCTCTGTGCTCGCTCTTTGTTTCTCCAACAAAAATAAAAATAAAAATGTCAATTGATTCTGTCATTTCTATTGCATGGGATGCCTTCAAGTGTGTAGTTGTTCCCATCAAGCGTCAATTCGGATACGTTACCTCCTCCAACAGCTACGCCCAGGATCTTCAGAAAGAAGTCGGCGAGCTGGCATACAAGGCTGAGATGGTCCAAAATGAAGTGGAAGCGGCCAGAAACAATGGTCGAAATATCTACAGTTATGTCACGCAGTGGCAGGCAAATGCTGAGAAGGCCTTGAATGAGGCGCGAGGCTTATTGGACGACTTCGAAAAGGCAACCAAGACTTGCTGCTATGGGAGTCTTCCCGAACCCAGTTGCCGCTATCAGTTCAGCAGGTTAGCCAGGGACAAGATCGAGGGCATTCAGCGACTCGCTCAACAACACAGTCAAATCAAGGATATCTCCTTCACTGATCTTGCTCCAGGGAATATTACTACTTCGACTCCGGCCAGGAGAGAGGACAAAGATGTCACCCAGTCGACCATCGTGACGGCCTCTGCTTCTTTTGCCTCGACGTCAATTAAGATTGAGGATGACGATATCTTCAAATCCAGAGAATTGATCATGCAGGAGATCATGGCCGCTCTTGCTGATAACAACAATAGCGTGGTAGGGATTTACGGGATGGGCGGGACCGGCAAGTCCACCCTATTGGTGGATGCTGAAAGGAGAATAAGGAAAGAGAAGTTGTTTGATTGGGTCACTAAGGCTGATGTATCGGAAAATCAAGACATAAAGAGGATTCAAGAAGAGATTGCTCGCGGGTTGGGCCTTAGTGACATAAAGAATGAAGAGTACGCCAGCGGGCGAGCGGAGCTTCTGGGCACGAGGTTGGAAAAATTGGTGAAGGAGAAAAAGAAGGTCCTCATAATACTGGACAATCTCTGGAAGGGGCTTGACTTGAAATCAGTGGGCATTCCTTGTGGACACGGCAACAAAGTCAAGGGATGCAAGTTGTTGTTGACGTCAAGATTTCAAGATGTTTTGCGAAGGGAAATGGGCTGCGACAGGGACTACCATCTTGATGCGTTGGAGGAGGAAGAGGCGAAAGGATTGTTTGAGAAGATGGTGGGAGACAAAGTTCATGATGACCCGTTCAAATTCTTGGTGGGTGAAGCACTCCATAAATGTGCAGGTTTGCCTTTCCTAATTATTGCAATGGCGAATATTTTTAAAGACGCTGATTTTTATGAATGGAAAGATGTTTTGAGACAAATCGAGAAGTCTTCAAATATAGGACTAAGTGAGAGCATAAATAAGATGTTGCAGTTGAGTTATGATCGTTTCAAAGGGGAGGATGGCAAGGAGGTGAAGTCATTGTTACGACTTTGTGTTGTCTATGGTGTCTCTAAGCCCTCTCTTGAAAACTTGGTGAGGTATGGCGTGGGTTTGCGGTTATTTCGAGAAGATAGCACCATGGAAGAAATCAGAAATAGGTTAAACACGCTGATCCGAAAATTGAAAGCCTCCTCCCTTTTGTTAGCGGACAATGAAGATGTTGATGGTTTCAAGATACATGACTTGGTTCGTGGATTTATTGCCTCAGTTGCTTCAAAAGATGACCCTCTTCTCGTGTTGAAAGATAATGATAAGTCGGTGATAGAATTGCCAAAGGACAGGCTCAGAAGTTGTACAGCAGTATGCTTTCCCTATGTTGACATGAAGGAACTTCCAGAAGAGTTATATTGCCCTGAAATGAGGATCCTTTTGTTGTTCACAAATAATGAATCTCTTAAGATCCCAGATTCATACTTCAACTCTATGAGAAAACTCACGGTCCTACATCTTTCTCAGGTATGTCTCACTCGTTCACCTTCGCCGTTCCAGTTCTTGGAGAACTTACACACTCTATGTCTTGATCGTGTTTGTTAGAGGATGTAGCCATGATTGGCGAGCTAAAAGGGCTACATATTCTCAGCTTTAAATACTCCAAAATTCAACGATTGCCAAAAGAAATTGGACAATTAATAGAGCTGAGGTTGTTAGACTTAAACTATTGCCAACAACTTAAGATAATTGAGCCGGGTGTGCTTGGAAACTTGAAGAAATTGGAGGAGTTGTATATGGAGAATAGCTTTGATCGATGGGATGCTATGGAGCAAACTTCACCAATTAATGCCAAGCTTATTGAGTTAAATAACTTGAAGAATCTCTACACTTTGCATGTGTCCATTCACGATCCAAGTGAGCTCCCTGAGGATTTAAACATCGAGAAATTAACCAAGTACATAATCCGGATAGGTGATGTGAGGCGTTGGCAACGTCGCAAAGGATCGAGCATATTGGAGCTTAAGTTGGATCCAATAAGCAATATTCTTCAGAAAGGATCCATGCAGACTTTCTTAGGCAAAACTGATGATCTATTTTTAGATGGATTAAATGGAATTGAGAAAAGTATATGCGTGTTATCCCAAAAAGCCTTTCCAAATATAAAGCATCTACACGTGACGAATAGTCCCTCTGTCCATTACGTTATGCAATCACCATCCCGTACGGATTTTAAGACGCTAGAGTCGTTAATTCTCAGTAATCTCATCAACTTGGAGAAGATATGCAACAACCATATCTCCTCTAATTCCTTTAGTGCATTAAAAGTAGTACAAGTTGAAAGTTGCAACAAGATGGAAGTTTTGTTTCCTCTTTCATTATTGAGAGAACTTCCACAGCTTGAAGAGATCCGAGTTATCAAGTGCCACTTAATGCGGGAGATTGTAGAAGTTGATTATTGTGGCAAAGCTGAATTGCATAATTTGCGTGTATTGGAATTGTGTGACTTGCCAAATATCAAGAATTTTTTGACCCCTGGGACGGCTCCTTTGAGTAGTGCATCGAAAGACCAAGTTGGCACTCAAGTTGCTTTCTTCAACGGGCAGCAGGTAACTTTCTATCAAAAGAATATACTGCCTATTAATCTTTCATTGATTTGCTACTTAGAAGTACCATAGATTTTAATCCTTATTCCTTTTTCTTTTCAGTTCATTTTCTTCCTAATTACCTTGTCCAATCTTGCCTTCCTTGTAATTAGTTAAAGCAATCTTCTATTTCTCTTCATTGTGCAGAAGTCCAACTAATATAATGGAATACATGTAAATTTAGTTTGGGATAGGATCTGAGTTATTTTCAACTTACATGCTGCAAGTATACCTGTATTAATAGAGTTTCACAGAGCAACATTGAAGGGAATTTTGGCATTAGAATAATTCCACAGTAACGTCATTTCATAATCTTACAAAATGGATTCCCTGAATTTAGTTAATTAACTTTGTTATTATCTATAAAATATAATATCTAGGCGAATTAGGTAAAATTCTATACCAAGAGTGAGCGGGGGGATTGGGTTTTCAAATAGTAGCAACGGTGTTAACATAATTGATGAACGTCATTTCCATATTGTGTATTTCAATAAGCACTTAGTCATTGCATAGGTCCTATTAGTATAAAAGTAAACAATTACATGTGTGTTCATACATTTGTAAGTACTTTGGGCATAACAAACATAAATATTCAACTTGTACTAATATCTTGTAGACGTAGGCTTTAGTGAGCGACTTTTAGGAAAAACTACATGAAATCCCCCGTGAAGATTTTAAGTAGTACACATTTACTCCCAAAATTTGGTTATATAAATTATGGCATATTGAGCATAGTTATGTGATGTTATCAGCCAATGGTCCTTTTAAATAGTTGACTGGGGATGCTATATGCATAATGAAATAAAAAAATTTAGCCTTTCCTATTATTGTTTTACTTTTTTCATGAAGTCAACCTTGTTATTAGTAATTTTTGTCTTAATCTCTATTAAGATCATTGCGTCTTTTTCCTCATTTTCTTTATTTATTTTGGAAATTTTTAACTCGTTTTAGTGCATTTGGAGGCCAAAGGACGATTTAACTAAAACAGATGCACAAGAATTGCAACTTTATCGTAAAAAACACATGTAACAAGCAATCGAGTCCTAGATATCTTTGAGGGGAAAAGTGTCTTAGGAGTCCTAACATTTTATTCATGAGTCAATTGAGTACTAAATATATTCTTTGGAATAGTCCTCACATTTTGAAAAATAATGAAAATTAAATTCTAAAGTTCATGTTGTTGACAAATTTCATCAACAGAAATGATAACATTTTGTTTTTCATGAAGTTCAGTATGATTTTGACCTAAATCAAGGCAATGTACATAGGTTTGGTCCATAATAGAGTGGAACCTTGATTATCATAATTTACCGAAAAATAACTCACAAATTCGTGAAGTGGTGAAAAATCATTGTCATTTTCCTGATTTGTTTACTCAAAATTTGGGCTTTATTTTATTAATTAATTCATGTAATTGAATTTTTTGGCTCATTTCTAAACTACCTTGTGAATTATTATGGTCAAAATCATGGTCTTAATAGGTGAGAGTGAAACGAAACGATTTGCAAGCGAATATTTGGTTTGAAGCACAATTCCAAGGCATAGTTGAGGCTCAAAAGTATGAAATGGCAATTGAGAT
Organism: Eucalyptus polyanthemos subsp. polyanthemos; assembly: GCA_017140185.1. NCBI lineage: Eukaryota > Viridiplantae > Streptophyta > Magnoliopsida > Myrtales > Myrtaceae > Eucalyptus > Eucalyptus polyanthemos. The sequence goes on along the minus strand of CM029463.1, from coordinate 15,226,141 downwards.
ATAGTAGACCGTAACATTCATAATGAAAATAATTAATGATTTTGTATAATAAACCTTTATCACCTAGAAATCCAACTTAGAACATGGTCTCAAGCACTATGTAATTGAGAATTTATGAAGATAAAGTTGACAATTTAGATCATAACAACAACAATTAATGATACTTAATTGAAATTGAGGCCGTTTATGTATAGTTGATTAGACTACTAAACTAGTAGGTGGAAATTATAGTTAATTAATTAACTAGCTTTAGTGATAACATTTAAGAGGAGACCATTTTCGTGTATGCACCCATTGTCTATGAGACGTATGGATGGGCGACATGTGTCATCTTCTATCTCTAACCGTTTTTATTCTTCGCTTGCAATCACCGTCATGAACTCTGTCATGACCAACAAGCTTGACGCTAGCAAGAGGCTTGGTCGCATCTTCTTGAGGTCGATTTTTTCAGGGACGTGAAGAGGCAGAACAAGAAATTGGTAAAAAGAAAATAATAATAATAATAATGTGCCGCGTGTCTAACTATTGGTGTGAGTAGTAGACAATAGGTGTAAGGACCGCAACAGATAATCCACACCCAGGTAGTTAATACTGAAGATAGAAGGTTATAGGCTACCAAATGACATGTCGTTACAAAAATTTACAATAATTTATTGGATCTTAATTGGATAAATTGTAATGCATCACCCATAAATTGATTAGGTCTAGACAAGCCCAAGCGGGCTAGGCGTCAGAAGGAAGTTACTTGCAGTAACTGAACTTTTATGATAGTAATTTTTCCCTGTGAAGTAGTTAGTTACTTTTTGAAATAGCTAAGTTTCCTTGGGTAGGTAGTACATTAGACATACCTTCCGTAATTAAGGTCTTATAGCATCATAATTTACTTCTCGTGATTGCAATCTCGCCTTGATGATCACTTGTTGCAATGAGATAATTTTCCTTTGTTAGCAAATTGCCTATGTCTTTCGTAATCATGGTCATTCTATAGTTTCTTCATTGATATTTTTCATGGTAGTAATCCTCATTGTGAGACAGTACGATACTTTCTAGCAATCATCTGATAAAATGAGTAATGTAAGTAGTACCATAACCTAAGAGGTAATCTACCTTGAATGTAATTCCTTTGGCTTTATGGATTATTAATTTTTGTAGTCATTAGCAAACTGAATTGATGCTATTTCTTGATGATTGTAGTTTCCCTTACTGTTAATAGATTGCAAACAAAATCTAATTGTAATACCACCCAAGATTCTAATTTGTAAACACAAATATCTCGTAGTTGTGGGCATAAGTGAGCGGCTTTTAGGAAAAAATACACGAAACACTTCCAAAATTTGTTTATATATATTATGAAGTATTGAGCACATCTATGTGATGTTGTCATCCAATGGTCCTTTTAAAATAGCTAACTAGGGAGGCTATATGCATAATGAAATAAAAAATTTAGCCTTTTCTATGATTGTTTTATATGCTCGGGATATATTTGAAAGCCTAGTAGATGTCTAGTTCTTTTCATGAAGTCAACCATATTATTAGTAATTTTTGTCTTAATCTCTGTTAAGATCATTGCGTTTTTTTCCTTATTTTTCTTTATTTATTTTGGGAATTTCCAACTCATATTAGTGCATTCAAGGGCCAAAGGATGATTTAACTGAAGCAAATACAAAAGAATTGCAACTTTATTGTAAAAAATCACATGTAACATTTAAACGGTAAAATGCACAAAGTATTGACATTTGCAATAAAATTGAAGTTGAACAAACTCATGTGATACTTAAAAGGTTTGGAGTAAAGGTGTGCTCCCCTCAAAGTTCATGAGTGGGTTGGGCAATTTCCCCGTAATTTTTGTGTTCTTTTTTAGGTAAATGAATGTTATATTTATAAATTAGCGTCGTATAATAATGAGGAAAAATATAAGAGTGTTAAAATTAAATCGTAAAATTATGGAGAAAGAGAGGAGGAGAAAGCCATTAATAATTAGTGGCTTGTTGAGAGAGGAGTTCTAAGATTGTCGTACAGGCAATTTGAAATACATGCAAATGAAGTTCTAATGTTAGTGTTGTTGACAAACCTCATCGATAGAAATGATAGCTGTTTATTTTTCATGAAGTTAAGTATAATTTTGACCTAAATCAAGGGAATGTACATAGATTTGGTCCCTAATAAAGTGGAACCCTGATTATCATAATTAACTGAAAAATAACTCATGCATTCTATGTTAAGTGATGAAAAATCATTGTCATTTTCCCTCTTTATTTACTCAAAATTTGGGCTTGATTCTATTAATTAATTCTCGTAATTAAGTTTTTTTGCTCATTTCTAAACTACTTTATTTGTGTTGTTTCTTCATTATGGTCAAAATCATGCTTTTAATTGGTGAAAGATTAAAACAAAATGATTTTCAAGCGAATGATTGGTTTGAAGCACATTCCAACATATAGTTGAGGCTCGAGTGTATGAAATGATTCTATATAATAAACCTTTATCTTCTAGAAATTGGACTTAGAAAATTATCTGAAGCACTACGTAATTGAGAATTTATGAATATGAAGTTAATAATTTAGATAATTACAACAACAATTAATGACATTTAATTGAAATTGAGGCCGTTTATGTATAGTTGATTAAATTGATTATTGTTAATAAGAGAAGTAAACTATGGATAAGCAGTGGTCCAATTAAGGAAAACGCATGGCCGTTTTGTACAACAAAATTTTCTTAAAGCCTTTTAGTTGACTAGACATGATTGTCCTATTATACTTACGTAATAAAGATTCGTGGAAATTTAAGTCGCCATAGTAGACTTACGAAGTATAAAAAGGAATTTTGGGTATGGGGGTTTGCGGCCTACTGTGCTACGGCATGCCGATGCGTGTCCTCATGCTTTTCTCCTTTCTGTGGGCCCCCCTCTCTCCCCATCTGAAAGTTGTTCAGCATTGTGAGAGGGCCTGCATCTTCTCACACTCCTACTCACCACGCGTTGAAGGGCTAAGAACCAGATCGGCTTACCGACACCGTGGGCACGCTCAAAGCGATCTATCATCTCCCTTGCAGACCAGGCACAAATTCTATCCCTCTCTGTTTCTCTCATGAACTCAGCGTCACAAACAAGCTTGACGCTGCTATGAGCCTTGGTCGTTCCTTTCTGAAGTTGATTTTTCGGTGATGTGAAGAGAGAGAACGAGGATTTGGTAAAATGAAAAAAAAAAAAAACGAAGAGAAAATAAGGTAACGTGTGTTTAACTATTGGTGCGAGCCACAGACAATAAGTGTAAGGATCGCAATAAACTATCCAACCCAAATAGTTAATATTAAGGATTGAAGGTACTACCATTCGTGAGAAGATACAAATTATAGGATAATTATTAAAGAGAAACGCCTTGTGTGAATTTGATTGAATCTTATTGAATAAATTATAATATATAATGCATAAATTGATTAGGTCTGGATAAGGCCACGTGGGCTTAGGTAGGTGGCCCAGGAAAAAAAAGAAGAAGTTACTTGTAGAGACTAACCTTTTATAATAGTAATTTTCCAGTGAAGTAATAAATTACTTTTCAAAATTGCTAAAATTCTTTAGGTAGGTAGTAAATTAAACCTTCCATAATTAAGTCTTATAGCATAGTAATTTATTTCTTGCAATTGCAATCTCGCTTGTTTGATCACTTATTACAATGGTATATTTTCCTTTGTCAGTAAATTGCCTATGTCTTTCGTAATTATAGTCATTCTATAGTTTCTTTATTTTTTTTCATTGTAGTAATCTCCATTGTGAGATTGTAGCAGTAATCCGATAAAATGAGTAATATATTGTCAAAATACTAACATAACCTAAGAGAAATTAGTTTATCTTATAGGAAGTGATTTACCTTGAAGGTACTTCCTTTTCCTCAATGGATCGCTAATATTCGTAGTCGTTAGCAAAAGGAATGATTGCTATTTCTTGATGACCATAATTTCCCTTATTGTTAGTAAATTGCAAAGAAAATCTAATCGTAATAACACCCACGAGTATATTGTAAATAAAAAATGAAGTTTGTTAGTTGTCTTTTGCGGTCGTAAAATACCTTTCCAGATTGTAAATTAGCTTTCATTTATTACAGATTTTTGTAAATGAAAAATTTGTCCCAAAGTTCGTGAAGTTTCTTCCGCATCCATTTGAATAACCTGCCATAGCACATAAGTTTTTTGCCTGTGTTTTGTAATTGTAAATACTAATGCTGACAGATCTGTCCGCTAGGTTTCAATCCCATCCTTGGAGTCCTTGGAGATGGCTAGACTTCCCAATTTGGAAAATATATGGAGCGATGAATCTCCATTAGGACTGAGCAAACTCCAATTTCTTCATATATTTTCATGCAAATCTCTCTCAAAAGTTATCGATTCCAAGTCACTAGTAAAACTAAACAAGTTACACACTTTAAGTGTAGAAGCTTGCATTTCGGTGCAAGAAATTTTTGACCTTGACGGACTAAGTGCCAATGCAAATATCAAGACTCTCTCTGAGCTAAACACTATCCATATAAACAGATTACAAGGCTTGAGCCACATATGGAACAAGAATCCTCGTGGAATCATGAAACTCCATAATTTGAAGAAAGTACAAGTGAGTGGTTGTAACAATCTCAGGTTCATGTTTTTCCCATCCATGGTTCAATATCTTGCTCAATTAGGAGAACTAGATGTACAGGGATGCAAGAAAATGGAGGCGATCATTATGGAGGAAGAAGGGATGAGCATAGAAACATTGGAAACTATGGTATTCCCCAAGTTGACCATTTTACAACTTATATGTTTGAAAAGTTTGACATGCTTTTCTCGCAGAAAGTGTAAGATCAATTTTTTTAGTTTCATCATTCAAGACCTTCTTAGATTAATTTATCCCTGCCATGCAAAGGATGCCATTCTTTTTATGTAATGAAAATTTGATGACAGGTATATCAGAAGCTCGAGGTGAGGATGGCGTCAAATCCCGCTCTACTATCCTCTTTAGTCAAGAGGTATGTGATTAATGCTATATCATAATTTTAAATATGACAAAAATCTGATCGAGTAAAATGCTTGCCATCAATTTTATGTGTTACAACAATTTAGAAGTTTACATGCTGTGCATTTCTTGTTGCCACATGGCACTACAAATAATTGGCAAGTTTCAATTTACACTAATAAGAGTTGGATCAATCACATCAAATTATTAAGAAATTAGAAAAAAAAAAGATATATATGCATATAAATAATTATTATGGCAGCCAGCTAAATAATTAAAGTTAACAAATAAATAGTTATACTAGAGATAAAGCATAATGGCCGAAGCCCCCTTTGGTTAAAATTGATTGCGTTCCACATAATCATGGCACCATAAAATCTGGATAAGTCAAAGTACAGTTACTGTTCAAATTGTGATTTTAAATTGATATGAAGAATTCAAAGTAGAATCACCATATATACAAAAGTTGGATAATTAATCTTCAATGAGCTCAATTGTTAACTCTCAAAATTATATAATAAAATTTTTTATAATATAGTCATTGAACTTTTATTTGATCACCTAAGACAATAAATTTTTATTTCTTTATAATTTACGCACTTTGCGACCTACTGTGCTACGACACGTATCGATGGCCGATACGTGTCATCATCCTTTTCTCCTTTTTGTGGGCCCCTCTCTCTCCATCCGAAAGTTGTTCAACATCGCGAGAGGGCCTGCGTCTTTTCTCACTCCTACTCACCACGCGTTGAAGGGCTGGGAACCAGATCGGCTTACCGCCACTGTCGACACGCTCATCGTGCTCCATCATCTCCCTTGTGGACCAGGCGCAAATTCTATCTCCATTTGTTTCTCTCATGGATTCAACGTGACAAACAAGCTTGACGTTTTTTTTTTTTTTTGGTCAGTCCTATTCTATTCCTACTCTACACTCACTCACAGACTTGTGCCCTGCCTCTTGCAGGGCGTGGGAGTCGCAATCCACTTTTGAAACTTACGCGTCCCTACCCCATCCCTCCCTGAGAAAGTGGGGATTTGAACCCCTCACCTCCCCCTTCCATGTTGCTAAGAGCCTTGGTTGTGCTTTTCTGAAGTTGGTTTTTCGGTGATGTGAAGAGAGAGAACGAGGATTTGGTAAAATGAAAAAAAAAATAAAAAAGAGAGAGAAAATAAGGTGCTGTGTGTTTAACTATTGGTGCGAGCCATAGATAATAAGTCTAAGGAATGCAGTAGACCATCCACACCCGAATAGTTAATATTAAGGATTGAAGGTATTACATTCGTGAGAAGATACAAATTATAGGATAATCATTAAAGAGGAACCCCTCATGTAAATTTTATCGAATCTTAATGAATAAATTATAATATTTCATGAATAAATTGATTCAGTTTGGATAAGCCCAAGTGGGCTTAGGTAGGTGGCCCAGGAAAAAAAAAAAGAAGTTACTTGTAGAGACTAACATTATATAGTAGTAATTTTCCCCTGTGAAGTAATAAATTACTTTTCAAAATTGCTGAATTTCTTTAGGTAGGGAGTAGATTAAACCTTCCGTAATTAAGTCCTACAGCATAGCAATTTACTTCTTGTGATTGCAATCTCGCTTGTTTGATCACTTATTGTAATGATATATTTTTCTTTGTTAGTAAATTGCCTATGTCTTTCGTAATCACAGTCATTCTATAGTTTCTTTATTTTATTTTTTCATCATAGTAATCTCCATTGTGAGATAGTAGAAATCATATGATAAAATGAGCAATATATTCTTTTACAAATTTTTTTTCTTGATGGAAGGGAGGTCTTGCTTTCAGAGTAATCATACCTCTAAAGGCCCGATCCTATCTTAAAAGCTAATTTGCACAATTTAGTTTTTGCTAATCGCTCGACCATTTTTATGGAGGAGGTGGTGATGATTTTTTTTTTTTTTTTTTTTTTTTGTGCCTCGGGTTGGGGGGGGTGTTGAGTGCGTGCATTGTGCTGGGGTGGTCGACAAGTCAACGTTGTGAATTTAAGGCGACCCTGGGGGGTTCTCGTTCCCCTGCTCCACAAGCCTACGTGATTGCGCCCGTTTGGGTTGAATCCGAGGGATGTCTAGGTTACTTGCGAGCCACGGATGCAACCTCAATCGTGGCACCTTAGCACGCTTCGATAGTGCAAGTTGATTGTTCTCGAGTGCTTTGGGTTGCATGGGATTGTCATTCAAATGGGGGTGGGGGGTAGGGGTGGGGGTGGGGTTGGCACACTGTGTGGTGCTGTTTGGAAAGTGGGGACTTTCCATGATGTGGTGGGAGGCCATTGGCGGAGAGGTAGAATGGGCAATGGGAAAGTTGCTAATAGGGACAAATCAACCGCGATTACTTTATCGAAGTAGCTTGATTATTGTAGAGAAACAACACAACCAAACTTGGCAAAATTAAGGCCCACCGCTATTAAGAAATATTGCCCTTTTTTGTTTTCAAATATTTTATATTGCTTCTGAACTGTCCTTCGAAAATATGGGGAGACTAATATGTGTCAAAACATAAACAGAAGAGCTTTATTTGTCTTATTGTTTTGTGTGGTCTTCCATCCTTTGGTATGACCTTTGCAATATGGGGAAAGCATTCATCTAATAAGACGGCCACAATTGATAGATCAAGATTGATAGGACTTATCGATTCTTCCATGTGTTTCCTTGCATCTCGTAATTTTTCTTTACCGCAATTAAGAAACTCATAATTTGATTTCAAGGTTGAAGCGAGCAGCTACTTCTGTAGTCTGCTACTTTTGATGGATGATTAGTTGGCTTTTTAATCTCAATCTCTTGGTTGTTTACTTTCTAATGATGACACTCTTCCTCAAGCAAGGTCTTCTATATGTAATGGAACTTTATGAACTTTTAATCTATTGGAATCACTAATTTCGCGAGCAAATACCGCAGGTTGCATTTCCTAGCTTAAAGACATTAGAAATCAGAGATATGGATAATATTGAGATAATATGGGACAATCAAGTTGCTGTGGATTCTTTCCACAAACTAAAATCGCTTGAGGTGTGGAGCTGCAGTAAGCTATTGAACATTGTTCCTTCTTGCATTCTTGGACAGCTCAAGAGCTTGGAAAGTTTGGAGGTACAATCATGTGATTTGCTTGAAGTTGTTTTCAAACTTCAGCCACTGAATCCTCTAGATGGACATCCTATTGTTGATTTGCCATTAAAAAGGCTACAGTTATTTGGATTACCAGAGTTAAGGTGTGTATGGGATAAGGAACTCCACAGTCAAGTTAAATTTCAATATCTTCGTTTTGTTAGAGTTTCTAGATGCAAGAGCCTCACCTCTCTATTTCCAGCCTCAGTAGTAGTACATCTAACCCAACTTGAGGAATTGGAAATTGATGAATGTGGCATTGTGGAACTTATCAAGATGGAAGACAAAGGAGCTCCCAAGTTTGTGTTCCCAAAGTTAACCTCCCTCAAGCTTCAAAATTTAACAGAGTTGAGGTGCATCTACATCGGAAAATATGTGTCACATTGGCCAGCATTGAAGACCCTAGAGATGTGTGGCTGTCATAAAGTGGAGATACTTGCGTCACACCCAAAGAATGATATGCCATTTGATAAACAACCTCTCTTCTTGGTAGAAAAGGTATGACCCATAATTATTGTTATTATTTTTTGCTTCGATGGTGAATATTGGAAGTCATGATTAATTGTTATGCTAGCCAACTAAATAATTAAAATTAACGAAAAAAATAGTTGTACTAAAGACAGAACATAATCGCCGAAGCCACCCTTTGGTTAAAATTGGTTGCGTTAAGCATAACCATGGCACCTAAAATCTATATAAGTCAAAGTAGAGTTACTATTGAAATTGTGATTTTAAATTGAAATGAAGAATTTAAAGTAGTCACAACATATACAAAAGTTGGACAATTAATCTTCAATGAGCTCAATTGTTAACTCTCAAAATTATGGGGTAACTATATAGTAAAATATTTTGTAATATAGTCATTGAACTTTTATTTAATCACCTAAGGCAATAAATTTTCATCTCTTTATAATTTATGCACTTTGACAAAATAATCCAAAATTTTCCGGCGAACTATCAATGTGCAAGACACGTGGCTAATTTTCTAAATGGGCTACTATTTCCACTTAACTACCGAATCATCACCTCACTGGAAAATCTACTATAATTATTTAATAGTCACTAAAAACTTGCAAGATGATCATTCTCCTTTTCTTGTACTTTCCACTCATCTTGCTTCCGACAAGAATTCCTCTTTCTCATATGTGATTGCCTTGTTCGAGGCCATGGGTCGTAATGAGTTTTAGCATTGCAAATTAGCAAGGTAACGCTTCCTATTGTATATTTCTTTTGATGAGTTATGTAATTTTCTCTCAATATTACAGCGATTTTATATACATACATACATACATACATACATACATACATATATATATTCTAAAATCACACTATGTCATATAACATTGACAATTATGAAGTTTTAAATGTTATCAAATCCCTATGTTTTACATAATACAAGTTATGAATTTAACCTTTTTTCTTCAAAAAAGGTAGATTCATATAAATGAGATACAATTTGATTAATTACTCGTGTTAAAAACATATTTCGATTTTACATAAATGAAAGATTCCACGTCTCCACAAACGCATGGGAATCCTACTAATTACCTAGTAATTGAAGAAAGAGGAATCATGCAAAGGAGTCTTGGGTAGGCATATAGGTTATTGAGAGAAGTATTATGATTATTCTGAAGCTTTCATGTTAGCATTTGTCTTCCAAACGTAACTAAATATAAGTACTTTCTATCAAAATAAAAATAAAAAATTTGACTAGTTGGCAATTTATGTTCATCTGACAACGCTATATTTTTGTTAATTTTGCCACAAATTTACGTATATTAAAGTTCATATCAATTTGTGTCATTTTTGAATTTGTCAAATAATCATTTACGAATATGTTAATTTGTATAATGAATTGTCAGCCCTTTCAATTCTTATATTTTATATATAAAATTCCAATAGTTCTCATGGGCATGTACAAGCTTTTGGATACTTTGAAACTCAATGGATGTATAAATTTCGTAATAAACACAAATAACATTACTCAAGTGACAAAAAAAGAACATGCTACCATCTTGTTAATATGATAGAAATGTTTGTTACGTCATAAGGTAGATTATACACATCTCCAATATTCTATTTTAGAGTCAACACTTTTCGAGTCATTTCAAATAAAAATATATCGTCAAAGCGAGCTAAAAAGTAGACCCGTTAAACGGGTGGGTTGGGTCGGGTCATAAATGGTCCGACCCAAATCGACCCATTTAACCCGTTTATAACCCATTTATTGTAGTGCAAATTTTTTGACCCATACCCGACCCAACTTATACCCAACCCATACCCGACCCATTTAACGAAACATAAAAAAGCTTTTATATATATATACATATATTTTTAAATGGTATTGTTAACATGATTTTATACAATACAAATTTTAAAAAATTGAATTTTAATTATTTTTATTTTTAAAAAATTAAAATTTTTACTTTTTTATTTTTAAAAAATTTAAAATTTTAATTATTTAAAATTTTCTTTTTCTCTTTTTCTTTTTCTCTTTTCCTTTTTCTTTTTTTCTTCTTCCTCTTCTTTGGCCGGCCGCCGGCACGACGACGACCGGCGACCGGCCACAGGCGAGCTCGAGCTCGCCCCTCGCCGGATCTGGCGAGGTTGGAGCCTCGCCAACGCCGGCGAGCTCAAGCTTGCCCCTCGCCGGATTTGGCGAGGTTGGAGCCTCGCCTGACGCCGGCGAGTTCGAGTCTCGCCCGATTGGCGAGGCTCGGCCTCAGCGGACGTCGGCGAGGCCTCCGCCTTGCCAGATCCGGCGAGCTCGAGCCTCGCCAGATCTGGCGAGCTCGAGGCTCGCTGGCGTCAGGCGAGGCTCGAGGCTTGTCGGATGTCGGCGAGGCCTTCGCCTCGCCAAATCCGGCGAGCTCGAGGCTCGCTGGCGCGCCGGCCGTCGCCGGCCATCGCCGTGCGGCGACCGGAGGAAGAAAAAAGAAAAAATAAGAAGAAATAAAAAATAAAAAATAAAAAATAAAAAAGAATTATAATTTCGGTTTTTATAAAAAAAAATTTGTAAAGTTAAAGAGAAGAGAGAGATAATGAGTTTTTGAGTAAAAAATGGGTTGATAAATGGGTCATAAATGGGTCAAAGAGCTGACCCATTTAAAACCCATATATCTTAATGTTTACCCATTAAAACTTATTATGGGTGCTTTATAAGATAAACCTTGACCCATTAATGACCCATTTAACCATAAATGGGTTCATAAATGGGTCGCACAACCCATTTAACACCTCTACTAAAAAGAAATTGTAAATATTGGACAGTTTTATCACAACATAAACCTTATTAAGAAGTAGACTATCGGGAAGTAAGCAAAATTGCATTAAGAGAACAAAAAAGAAAAAAGAAAAAAAGAGGAGAAATTCCAATCATAAATGCATGCTTGTGGAAGGGAAAGTAATAAAAGAAATAAGAATGAAAGAAAAACATGAGGAGAGAGAAGATCACAAAAGTTTGACATGTATACACACATATACATATATATCTTCTTTTCTTTTACAATTTTTTTTTCCGATCGAAGGGAGCTCTTGCTTTCATGATTAATCATACCCCCAAAGCCTCGATTCTATCTTAAATGCCAAACTGCAAAATTTAGTTTTTGCTAATTTGCTCGACCATTTTTATGGAGGTGGTGGGGATGATATATATATATATATATATATATATATTTGTGCCGGGGGAGGGTGGGTTGGGTTGAGAGTAGACATTGTGTTGGGGTGGTCGACAAGTCAACGTTTGTGAATTTAAGGCTACGTGAGCAGGGGTTTTCATTCCCCTGCTCCGCGAGCCTATGTGATCGCGCTCGTCTGGGTCGAATCCTGGGGATATCCGGGAAAGTCGCAAATCATAGATGCAATCTAAGCCGTTGCGTTGTGCGCCCCCAGCGTGCTTTAACAGTGCTAATTGACTGCTCTCGAGTGCTCTGGGATGCACGGGATTGTCACTCATTTGCTATTTAGATGTAACATAGATTTTAATCCTTATTATTTTAGTTTATTTTTTAAAATTCAGTTCATTTTCTTCCTGATTAACTTATCCAATCATGCCTTCTTTGCAATTGGATAAATCAATTGTTTCTTGTCATTGTGTAGAAGTGCAACTAATTGAATGAAACCCATTTAAATTTAGTTTTTCATAGGATTTGAGTAATTATCAACTTACATGCTGCAAGTACACCTATCTTAATAGGGTTTTATAGGGAAACATTGCAGTGAATTTTGGCATTAGAATAATCCATAATAACGTGATTTCATAATCTTGTGAAATGGATTCACTGAATTTAGTTATCTAACTTTGTTATTATCTATAAAATATAATGTCTAGGTGACTTAGGTAAAAATCAATAAGAAGAATGGGCAAGGGGATTGAATTTTCAAATAGTAGCAACGATGCTAATCTAAGTGATGTATTTCTTTTCTATACCATGTATTTCAACAAGCACTTTGTCATTGCATAGGTCCTACTACTATAAACGTTCACAATTTCATGCATGTTCATGCTTGCAAGCATATGAAATTGTGTAAAAGATATAAATATATTTGTAAACACTTCTGGCATAACAAACATAAATCTTCAACTCATGCTAATATCTCAGTCATAGGCATTAGTGAGTGGCTTTTAGGAAAAACAACATGAAATTCCCCATGAAGATTTAAAGCGGTACACATTCACTTCCAAAATATGTTATATATATTATGACGTTTGGAGCATAGCTATGTGATGTTGTCATCCATTGGTCCTTTTAAAATAGCTGACTAGGGAGGATATCTGCATAATGAAATAAAAAAAAAAAGGAAAAGAAGAAAAATTAGCGTTTTCTATGATTGTTTTATATGCTTGGGATATATTTGAAAGCCCACTAGATGTTTTGCTTTTTTCATGAAGTCAACCGTATTATTACTAATTTATGTCTTAATCTCTGTTAAGACCATTGCGTCTTTTTCCTTATTTTTCTTTATTTATTTTGAAACTTTTCAACTCGTTTTAGTGCATTCAAAGGCCAAAGGATGGTTTAACTGAAACAGATACACAAGAATTGCAACTTTATCGTAAAAATCACATGTAACAAGCAATTGAGTCCTAAGTACGTCCGGGGGAAAGTGTCATAGGAGTCTTTAACATTTTAGTAACGAGTCAATTGAGTCCTAAAAATATTAATTGGAATAGTCCTCACATTTTCAAAAATAATGAAAATCAAGTTCCGATGTTAGTGTTGTTGATAAATTTCATCAATAGAAATGATAGCTTTTTATTTTTCATGAAGTTAAGTATGATTTTGAATAAATCAAGGGAATGTACATAGGTCTGATCCATAATGGAGTGGAACCTTGATTATCATAGTTTACCGAAAAATAACTCACAAATTCTATGTGAAGTAGTGAAAAATCATTGTCATTTTCCCAATTTGTTTAATCAAAGTTTGTGCTTAAAATTATTAATGAATTCACGTAATTGAGGTTTTTTTTTTTTTGCTCATTTCTAAACTACTTCATGTTCTTTATTCCTTCGATATGGTCAAAATCATGGGCTTAATTGGTGATTAAAACGAAATGATTTTCAATCAAATACTTGGTTGAAGCATAATTCCAAGGTATGATTTTGTATGGTAGACTGTAACATTCAAAATAAAAATAATTAAATGATTTTATATAATAAACCTTTATCACTTAGAAATCCGATTTAGAAAATTGTCTCAAGCACTATGTAATTAAGAATTCATGAATATGAAGCTGATAATTTAGATCATCACAACAACAATTAATGGCATTTAATTGAAATTGAGGCTGTTTATGCATAGTTGATTAAATTGGTTATTGTTAGTAAGAGAAGTAAGTAAAGCAAGGATAAGCAGTGGTCCAATTAAGGAAAACGCATGGCCGTTTTGTACAACAAAAATTGCTTAGAGCCTTTCAGTTGATTAGACATGATTGCTCTATTATAATTACGTAATAAAGATTCCTGCAATTTTAATTTGCCCTATTACGAAATATAAAAGGAAGTGTGAGTATGGATGTTTGCGGCCAACCATGCGCCCATTGTCTACGACACGCAGGGCTGGCCGAAACGTGTCGTCTTGCTTTTCTTTATTTTTGGGCTCTCTCTCTCTCTCCCCCCAAAAATTCTGCATCGCGAGAGGGTCTGCATCTTCTCTCGCTCCTTCTCACCACGCGCGAAAGGGCTGATACCAGATCTGCTTGCCCCCACCGTAGCCACGCTCACCCGCCACCCCCATGATCAGCCACAACTCACCTCCGTCAATGTCGCCATCGACAGCTCACGGATTCTACACTTGCGCTCGGTCATCTCCTTTGCGGACCAAGCGCAAATTCTATCTCTATCTATTCCTCTCACGAACTCAGCGGGACCAACAAACTCGACGCTAGCACGAGCCTTGGTCGTGCTTTCCTAAGGTTGATTCTTCGGTGATGTAAAGAGAGTGAACAAGAATTTGGTAAAATGAAAAGAAGAAGAAGAAGAAGAAGAAAACCGAAGAGAAAATAATGCGTTGTGTGTTTAAGTATTCTTGTTGCAGACTATAGATGTAAGGATTGCAGTAGACTATCCACGCCTAGTTAGTTAATACCAAGGGTAGAAGGTACCGCCATTCGTGAGAAGATATGGGACAACTATGAAAGACAAACTCGTCACATTATTAGATAAAAATATAATACTTTATTGGATCTTATTATATAAATTATAATACTTCACGCATTAATTGATTGGTTATGAATAAGCCCAAGTAGGCTAAGTGTGTGGCGTAGGCATAGGAAGTTATTAGTAACAAGACTATCATGACAGTAATCCTCCCTTCTGAAGTAGCAAATTACTTTTTGAAATTGCTAAGTTTAATTTTTTTTTTTTTTTGCCAAAGCTAAGTTTCCTTAGGTAGGTAGTAATTAAGGTCTTACAACATAATAATTTATTTCTGATGATTGCAATCTCACCTTATTGATCAATTATTGCAATGAGATAGTTTCCTTTATAAGTAAATTGCCTGTATCTTTCATAATCATGGTCATTCTATAGTTTCTTTATTCTTGTTTCATTGTAGTAATCTTTGTTGTGAGATAATACAATACTTTCTTGCAATCATCCGATAAAATGAGTCATATATTGTCACAACAATAACATAACCTAAGAGGGAGTGGTTTATCTTATAGGAAGTAATTTACCTTGAATGCACTTTCTTTCGCCATATGGATCGCGAATTTTCATAGTCTTTAGCAAAATGAATGACTATTATTTCTTGATGATTGTAATTTCCCTTTATTATTAGTAAATTGCAAAGAAAATTAATTATAGTAACATCCATGAGTATATTGTAAATAAAAAATCAAGTTTTTTTTTTTTTGGTTGAATAAAAAATGAAGTTTATTAATTGTCTTTTGGTACCTTTCCGGATTGCAAATCAGCTTTCCTATCATAGATATATGTAAATGCAAAAGTTATCGTAAGTTTGTAAATCTCCTTCCGCAACCATTTGTAATACCTGCTATAGCGTGCAAGTTTTATGGTTGCTCTTTGCTAATGGGTTTATTCGTTAGGTTTTAATCCCATCCTTGGAGTCCTTGACAATGGATGAACTTCCCAATCTAGAAGATTTATGGACTGATGAATCTCCATTGGAGCTGAGCAATCTCCAATTTCTTAAGCTGTCTTCATGCAAATCTCTCTCAAAAGTTATCAACTCCAGGTCACTAACAAAACTACACAAGTTACACACTTTAAAGGTAACATCTTGCATTTCAATGCAAGAAATTTTTGACCTTGATGAACTAGGTGCCGGTGCAAATATTGAGACTCTCTCTGAGCTAAACACCATATTTATGTCTCAATTACCAAGCTTGAGGCACATATGGAACAAGAACCCTTGTGGAATTGTGAGATTCCATAATTTGAAGAAATTAGCGGTGTGGTTCTGTAACAACCTCTGGTTTCTATTTTTCCCATCTATGGTTCAGTCTCTTGCACAATTGAGAGAACTGGATGTATGGTTTTGCGAGAACATGGAGGCGATCATTATGAAGGAAGAAGGGTTGAGAGTAGAAACATTGGAAACTCTAGTATTCCCAATGTTAACCAAATTAAATTTGCGAATGTTGGAAAGTTTGACGTGCTTCTCTCACAGAAAGTGTAAGATTGATTTTTTTTTGGTTTCATCATTGAAGATCTTCTTAGATTAATTCATCCTTGCAATGCAAAAGATGACGTTATTTTCATCTAATGAAAAATTGATGACAGGTACACCAAAAGCTCAAGGTGAGGACAGCGTCAAATTGCACTCTCCTTTCCTCTTCAATCAAGAGGTATGTGTTTAATGCTGTGTCAAAATCTTAAATATAACAAAAACATGATGGAGTAAAATGCTTGGCATCAATTTATGTGTTACAGCACTTCAGAATTTTACATGTTGTGCATTTCAAGTAGCCACATGCCACTCCAAATAATTGGAAGTTTTAATTCATACCAACAAGAGTTGGATCAATCACATCAAATAATTAAGAAATTAGAAAAAAAAAGATATATGCATGCCAACTAGCTAAATAATTAAAATTTATAAATAAATAGTTATTCCGGAGACAAAGCCTAATAGCCAAAGCCCCCCTTTGGTTAAAATTAATTGTGTTCCACATAATCACGGCACCATAAAATCTGGATAAGTCAAAGTAGAGTCACTATATGAATAAAAGTTGGATAATTAATCGTCAATGAGCTCATTTAACTCTCAAAAATAGGGGGTAACTATACAGCAAATGATTTTGTAATATAGTCATTGAACTTTTATTTAATCACCCAAGGCAATAAATTTTCGTTTCTTTAAAAATTTAAGCACTTCAACAAAAAATCCAAAATTTTCTAATGAACTATTGATGTGGCTGACACATCGCTAATTTTCTAAAAGTGCTATTTTTTTGCACTTCATTACCGAAGAAGCAACTCACTGAAAAACCTATATTAATATTTAATACGGAGTAATCTTCATTAATTTCCTTAATGACCATCACTTAAACTTTAATTTGCAATTTAATTAATTACTTGTATTAAAACATACTCTGATTTTACATGAATGAAAGATTCCATGCCCATACAAACACGTGAGAATGCTGTTAATTGCCTAGTAATTGAAGAAAGAGGAATCATGCAAAGAAGTCTCTCAGCTTCTACTTGTTCGGTAGGTGCATAGGTTGTCAAGAGAAGTATTTTGAGCAGTCTAAAGCTTCCTCATTAGCTTTTTTTTTTTTTTTTTCCAAACATAACTAAATATAAGTACTTTTGGTCAAAATAAAAATATAAAATTGACTAGTTGGCAATTTATGTTTACTGGACAACAATATGTTTTTGTTAATTTTGCTACAAATTTACTTATATTATAATCATATCAATTCGTATCATTTTCAAATGGGGAAAATTGTCCAAAAAGTCATAAACCTATTGCACTTTTGCCAGTTCGGTCCTAAACCTTTTTTTCTTGCCAATTGAGTTCTAAACCTTTTATAATTGTGCCAATTCAATCCATTTGGCCGGCCGGAGCTAACGTGGATGCCGGCCGGAGACAGCTGGTCGACAAACAATTTTTTAATATTTTTTTTCGAATTTTTTTCAATTTTTTTCAATTTTTTTTTTTTCCAGATTCTTCTTCCTCTGGCTGGCGCCAGAGCCAGCCGGCCAGAGGTGAGGGTCGGCGAGGTCAGCCTCGCCAGCCACTGTCGAGGCCGCCCCCGCCGGCCACTGGCGAAGGCGAGCCTCGCCCAGCGACGGCGAGGCCGCCGTCGCCTAGCCAAGGCGGGGCTCCGCCTCGCCCAGCCATGGCGAGGTCGAGGCCGCCATCGCCTAGCCAAGGTGAGGCTCCGCCTCGCCCAGCCATGGCGAGGTTGAGCCTTGCCAGATCTGGCGACGGTGGCCTTGCTGGTGGGGGCGAGCCTCCGTCGCTGGGTGAGGCTCGCCCCCGCCGGCCACTAGCGAGGGCGAGCCTCGCCCAGTGATGGTGAGGCCGCCGTCGCCCAGCGAGGCGAGGCTGGGCCTTGCCCAGCCATGGCGAGGTCGAGCCTCACCAGATTTGGTGACGGCGGCCTCGCCGTTGCTGGGCGAGGTCGAGCCTCACCAGATCTGGCAACAGCGGCCTCACTGTCGTTGGGCGAGGCTTGCCCTCGCTAGTGGCTGGCGAGGCTGACCTCTCTACCCCTCACCTCTGGCCAGCGAGGTCAGCCTCGCCAGCCCTCGCCTCTGGCTGGTCGGCGCTAGCGCCGGCCAGAGGAAGAAAAAATTCGAAAAAAAAGAAAAAAATTCGAAAAAAAACATTAAAAAATGTTCGCCGGACAGCTGTCTCCGGCCGGCATCCACGTCAGCTCCGACCGACCAAATGGACTGAATTGGCACAATTGTAAAAGGTTTAGGACTCAATTGGTAAGAAAAAAAATGTTTAGGATTGAATTGGCAAAAGTGCAATAGGTTTAGGACTTTTTGGACAATTTTCCCTTTTCAAATGTGTTAGATAATCGATTACAGATATGTTAATTTGTATCACAAATAGTCAGCCCTTTCGATTCTTATATTTTTTATACATGGTATCCTCTTTTATAGTCAACACTTTTAGAGTCGTTTCAAAAATTAAGATATCATTAAAGCGAGCTAAAAAGAATTTGTAAATATTGGACAATTTTATTACAACATAAACCTTATTAAGAAGTGGACAACCGGGAAGTAAGCAGAATCACATTAAGAGAACATATGAAAAGAACAAAAAAAAAAAAGGAGAGAGAAATTCCGATCATAAATGCACACGTGTGGAAGGAAAGGTAATAAAAGAAAAAAGAAAGAAAGAAAAAATAAGAGGAGAGAGAAGATCACATAAGTTTGACATATGTGAATTTAAGGCTACGTGGGGTGCTGTTCCGCTGCTCCACGAGCCCACGTAATCGTACCCGTCCGGGTCCGCCACTTGCGTGCGCCGCGGTCAAATCCTGGGCACCGGGTAACTGGAGAGCCACAAACGCAACCTCAGCCGTTGTGTCACGCGGGCCCTAGCGCGCTTGACGACGCTGATCGACTGGTCACGAGTGCTCAGGTGCACGGGATTGTCGCTCACGTAAAGTGGGGGTGGTTGGGGAACTCTTTGAGGTACTGTTTTGAAAGTAGGGGGCTTTTTATGACGTGGTGGGAGACCATGGGCGGAAAAGGGAGAATAGGCGGTGACTTTGCGTTGCATTGGGTTTTTCCTTATAGAAAGTCTTGCTGCGTGGGACTGTAAGGATGTTTTGCTTTTTTTCATGAAGTCAACCGTATTATTAGTGATTTCTTTCTTAATCTCTGTTAAGATCATTGCGTCTTTTTCCTTCTTTATTTTTTGGAAATTTTCAACTCGTTTTAGAGCATTCGGAGGCCAAAGGATGATTTAACTAAAACAGATACACAAGAATTGCAACTTTACCGTAAAAAACACACGTAACAAGCAATTGAGTCCTAAATATATTTGAGGGGAAAGTGTCCTAGGAGTCTTAACATTTTAGTCATGAGTCAATTGAGTACTAAATATATATTATTTGGAATAGTCCTCACATTTTGAAAAATAATGGAATCAAAATTTTCAACAGAAATGATAACATTTTGTTTTTTTTGTGAAGTTTAGTATGGTTTTGACCTAAATCAAGGGAAGGTACAAAGGTTTTGGTCCATACTGGAGTGGAACCTTGATTATCATAATTTACCGAAAAATAACTCACAAATTCGTGAAGTGGTGAAAAATCATTGTCATTTTCCCGATTTGTTTACTAAAAATTTGGGCTTAGTTTTATTAATTAATTCACGTAATTGATTTTTTTAGCTCATTTCTAAACTACCTCATGTGCATTATTATGGTAAAAAATCCTGGTCTTTATAGGTAAAAGAGTAAAATGAAACGATTTTCAAGTGAATACTTGGTTTGAAGCATAATTCCAAGGTGTAGTCAAGGCTTGAGCGTATGAAATGGCAATTGAGATATAGTAGACCATAACATTCATGATGAAAATAATTAATGATTTTGTATAATAAACCTTTATCACCTAAAAATCCGACTTAGAACATGGTCTCAAGCACTATGTAATTGAGAATTTATGAATATAAAGTTGACAATTTAGATCATAACAACAAAAATTAATGGTATATAATTGGAATTGAGGGTTTATGTATAGTTGATTAGACTACTAAACCAGTAGGTGGAAATTATAGTTAATTATTAGCTAGTTTTAGTGATAACATTTAAGAGGAGATCCTTTTCGTTTATGCACCCATTGTCTATGACACGTGTAAATGGGCAACATGTGTCACTTGCTTTTCTCCCCTCCACAAACCCCCTAGCTCTTCTCTCTCCCCCTCTCTATATATCCATCCAAAAGTTAATCAGCATCGGAAGAGGGCCTGCATCTTCTCTCGCTGAAGGGGTTGAGAACCAGATCTGCTTGGCCCCACCGTAGCCACGCTCATTCGCCTCCACCATGACCTGCCACAGCTCACCTCCGTCAACGTCACCCCAACAGCTGGCGAATTCTACCCTCACCCCCAGTCATGTCCGTTGCGGACCTGACGCAAATTCTATCTCTAACCATTTTTCTTCTTTGTTTGCAATCACCGTTATAAATTCTGTCACGAATAGCACAAGGCTTGATCGCATCTTCCTGAGGTCGATTCTTCGGGGACGTGAAGAGGGAGAGCAAGAAATTGGTAAAAAGAAAAGAAATAAAGAGAAAATAAAGTGCCACGTGTCTAACTATTATTGCGAGCAGTAGACACAAAAGTAAGTACCACAATAGATAATCCACACCCAGGTAGTTAATACTGAAGATAGAAGTTAATAGCCATAATGAGCTACCAAATGTCATGTCGTTGGATGAAAATACAGTAATTTATTGGATCTTAAATGGATAAATTGTAATGCTTCACCCATAAATTGATTGGGTCCAGACAAGCCCAATCGGGCTAAGATGGGTGGCCCAGGTGTCGGAAGGAAGTTGCTTGCCGTAACTGAACTTTAATGATAGTAATTTTCGCCTGTGAAGTAGTAAGTTACTTTTTGAAATAGCTAAGTGTCCTTGGGTAGGTGGTAAATTAGACATACCTTCCATAACTAAGGTCTTATAGCATCGTAAATTCCTTCTCGTGATTGCAATCTCACCTTGTTGATCGCTTATTGCAATGAGATATTTTCCTTTCGTTAGCATATTGCCTATGTCTTTCGTAATTATGGTCATTCTATAGTTTCTTCATTTATTTTTTTCACGCTAGTAATCCTCATTGTGATATAGTACAGTACTTTCTAGCAATCATTTGATAAAATGAGTAACGTTAGTAGTAACATAACCTAAGAGGGACTATGTTACCTTATAGGAATTAATCTACCTTGAATGTACTTCCTTTTGCTTTATGGATTACTAATTTTTGTAGTCATTAGCAAACTAAATTAATGCTATTTCTTGATGATTGTAGTTTCCCTTATTGTTAATAGATTGCAAACAAAATCTAATCGTGATACCACCCACGAATCTAATTTGTAAATGCAAATATCTCGTAGTTGTAGGCATAAGTGAGAGGCTTTTAGGAAAAAATGCACGAAATCCCCATGAAGATTTAAAGCGGTACGCATTCACTTCCAAAATTTGTTTATATATAGTATGAAGTATTGAGCATAGTTATTTGATGTTGTCATCCAATGATCCTTTTAAAATAGCTTACTAGGGAGGATATATGCCTAATGAAATAAAAAAATTTAGCCTATTCTACAATTGTTTTATATGCTTGGGATATAATTGAAAGCCTAGTACATGTTTAGCTCTTTTCATGAAGTCAACCGTATTATTAGTAATTTTTAACATAATCTCTGTTAAGATCATTGCATTTTTTCCTCATTTTTCTTTATTTATTTAGGGAATTTCCAACTCATGTTAGTGCATTCGAAGGCCAAAGGATGATTTAACTGAAGTAGATACAAAAGAATTGCAACTTTATTGTAAAAAATCACATGTAACATGTAAATTTAAAAGGCCTAAAGGGTTGACATCCACAATAAAATCGAAGTTGAAAAATCTCATGTGATACTTAAAAGGTTAGGAGTAAAGGTGTGCTCCCCTCAAAGTTCATGGGTGAGTCGGGCAATTTCCCCGTGATTTTTGTGTTCTTTTGTAGGTAAATGAATGTTATATTTATAAATTAGCATCATATAATAATGAGGGAAAATATAAGAGTGTTAAAATTAAATAGTGAAATTATGGAGAAAGGCAGGAGGAGAAAGCGATTTATAATTAGTGGCTTGTTGAGAAAGGAGTTCTAAGATTGTCGTACAAGCAATTTGAAATACATGCAAATCAAGTTCTAATGTTAGTGTTGTTGACAAACTTCATCGATGGAAATGATAGCAGTTTATTTTTCATGAAGTTAAGTATAATTTAGACCTAAATCAAGGGAATGTACATAGATTTGGTCCCTAATAAAGTGGAATCTTGATTATCATAATTAACTGAAAAATAACTCATGTATTCTATGTTAAAGTGGTGAAAATCATTGTCATTTTCCAGCTTTATTTACTCAAAATTTGGCCTTAATTCTATTAATTAATTCTCCTAATTAATTTTTTTGGCTCATTTCTAAACTATTTTATGTGCGTTGTTTCTTCATTATGGTCAAAATCATGGTCTTAATTGGTGAAAGATTAAAACAAAATGATTTTCAAGCGAATGATTGGTTTGAAGTACATTCCAACATATAGTCGAGGCTATGAAATGGCAATTAATATATAGTAGATTGTAACGTGCATAATAAAATTAATTAAATGATTCTATATAAGAAACCTCTATCTCCTAAAAGTCGGACTTAGAAAATTGTTTGAAGCATTATGTAATTGAGAATTTATGAATATGAACTTGATAATTTAGATCATCACAACAACA
The DNA here is from genome assembly GCA_017140185.1 of Eucalyptus polyanthemos subsp. polyanthemos. Taxonomy (NCBI): domain Eukaryota; kingdom Viridiplantae; phylum Streptophyta; class Magnoliopsida; order Myrtales; family Myrtaceae; genus Eucalyptus; species Eucalyptus polyanthemos. The sequence continues at coordinate 15,203,104 of CM029463.1, read as the reverse complement.
ATTAATGGAATTTAATTGAAAGTGAGGCCCTTTATGTATAGTTGATTAAATTGATTATTGTTAGTAAGAGAAGCTATGGATAAGTGGTGGTCCAATTAAGGAAAAGGTCCAATTAAGGAAAACGCACGGCCATTTTGTACAACAAAAATTTCTTAAAGCCTTTTAGTTGACTAGACATGATTGTCCTATTATAATGACATAATAAAGATCTGTGAAAATTTAAGTTGTAATAGTAGATTAACGAAGTAAAAAACGGAAGTTTTTTTTTTTTTTTTGGTCGAAGTATAAAACGGAAGTTTGAGTATGGGCATTTGCGGTCTATTGTGCTACGGCACGTATCGAAGGCCGATACGTGTCATCATGCTCTTCTCCTTTTTGTGGGCCCCCTTCTCTCTCTCTCTCTCTCTCTCTCCATTTGAAAGTTGTTCAGCATCACGAGAGGGACTGCGTCTTCTGTCATTCCTACTCACCCCGTGCTAAAGGACTGAGAACTAGATCGGCTTACTGACACTGTCGACACGCTCATCGCGATCCATCATCTCCCTTGCGGACCAGGCGCAAATTCTATCTCTATTTGTTTCTCTCACGAATTCAGCGTGACAAGCAAGCTTGACGTTGCTATGAGCCCTTGGTTGTGCTTTTCTGAAGTTGATTTTTTGATGATGTGAAGAGAGAGAATGAGGATTTGTTAAAATGAAAGGAGAGAGAGAGAGAGAGGAAATAAGGTGCCATGTGTTTAACTATTGGTGCAAGCCATAGACAATCAGTGTAAGGATCGCAATAGACCATCCACATCCGGATAGTTAATATTAAGGATTGAAGGTACTACATTCGTGAGAAGATACAAATTATAGGATAATTGCTAAAGAGAAACCTCTCGTGTAAATTTTGTCGAATCTTACTTAATAAATTATAATATTTCATAATAAATTGATTAAATTTGGATAAGCCCAAGTGGGCTTAGGTACGTGGCCCAAGAAAAAAAAAAAAAGAAGTTACTGTAGAGGCTAACCTTTTATAATAGTAATTTTCCCTTGTGAAGTAATAAATTACTTTTCAAAATTGCTAAATTTCTTTAGGTAGGTGGTAAATTAAACCTTCTGTAATTAAGTCTTATAGCATGGTAATTTACTTCTTGTGATTGCAATCTCACTTGTTTGATCACTTATTGCAATGATATATTTTCCTTTGTTAGTAAATTGCACATGTTTCGTAATCACGGTCATTCTATAGTTTCTTTCATTTTTTTTTCATCGTAGTAATCTCCATTGTGAGACAAAGTAGCAATCATCTGATAAAATGAGTAAAATTTTCTTTTACAAATTTTTTTCTCGATGGAAAGGAGTTCTTTCAGATTAATCATAACTCTAAAGCCTTGATCCTATCTTAAATGCCAATCTACGCAATTTAGTTTTTGCTATTTGCTCAAACATTTTTATGGAGGAGGTGGTGATGATATTGTTTTGTTTTCTTTTTTTGTTGTGCCCCGGGGGCTGGGGTTGAGTGCGTGCACTGTGCTGGGGTGGTCAACAAGTCAATGTTGTGAATTTAAGGCGACCCTGAGGGGTTTTCGTTCCCTTGGTCCGGGAGCCTACGTGATTGCGCCTGTCTGGGTCGAATCCCGAGGAAATCTAGGTTACTTGTGAGCCATAGACGCAATCTCAGCCGTTGCGCCGCACGCGCCTTAGCACACTTCGACATCGCTAATTGACTGCTCTCGAGTGCTTTGGGTTGCACGAGATTGTCACTCACATGGGGGCGGGGAGCGGGGGTGGGGGGGGGGGGGGGGAGGCACACTTTGTGGTGCTGTTTGGAAGTGGGGACTTTCCATGATGTGGTGGGAGACCATTGACGGAGAGGTAGAATGGAAAGTGGGAAAGTTGCTAATGGGGACAAATCAACTGCGATAACTTTATTGAAGTAGCTTGATTATCGTAGAGAAACAACACAACCAAACTTGCCAAAATGTAGGCCCGCCGCTATTAAGAAACCTTGGTTCCTTTTTGTTTTCAAATATTTTATATTGCCTTCTGGACCGTCCTTCGAAAATATGGGGAGACTAATATGTGTCAAAACATAAATAGAATAGCTTTGTTCCTCCTTTTGTTTTGTGTGGTCTTCCATCCTTTGGTATGACCTTTGCAATATGAGGAAGCGTTCATCTAATGAGACGGCCACAATTGATAGATCAAGATTGATAGGACTATCGCTTCTTCCATGTGTTTCCTTGCATCACGTAATTTTTCTTTACCGCAATTAAGAAACTCATAATTTGATTTCAAGGTTGAAGCGAGCAGCTACGACTGTACTACCACTTTTGATGGATGATTAGCTGCCTTTTTAATCTCAAACTCTTTATTGTTTACTTTCTAATGATCACACTTTTCCTCAAGCAAGCTCTTCTATATGTAATGGAACTTTATAAACTTTTAATCTATCATAATCACTAATTTCGTGAGTGAATACCGCAGGTTGCATTTCCTAGCTTGGAGACATTAGAAATCCGGGGCATGGATAATATTGAGATATTATGGGACAATGAAGTTGCTGCGGATTCTTTCCATAAACTAAAATCGCTTGAGGTGAAGAGATGCAATAAGCTATTGAACATTGTTCCTTCTTGCATTCTTGGATGGCTCAAGAGCTTGGAAAGTTTGGAGGTACAATCATGTGATTTGCTTGAAGTTGTTTTCAAACTTCAGCCACTAAATCCTCTAGATGGACATTCGGTTGCTGATTTGCCATTAAAATGGCTATACTTATTTGAATTGCCAAAGCTAAAGTGTGTATGGGATAAAGAACTCCACAGTCAAGTCAAATTCCGGTGTCTCTGCTTTGTTAGAATTTCTGGATGCAAGAGCCTCACCTCTCTATTTCCAGCCTCAATAGTAGTACATCTAACCCAACTTGAGGAATTGGAAATTGATGAATGTGGCATTGTGGAACTTATCAAGATGGAAGACAAAGGAGCTCCCAAGTTTGTGTTCCCAAAGTTAACCTCCCTCAAGCTTCAAAATTTAACAGAGTTGAGGTGCATCTACATCGGAAAATATGTGTCACATTGGCCAGCATTGAAGACCTTGCAGATGTATGGCTGTCACAAAGTGGAGATACTTGCATCACACCCTAAGAATGATATGCCATTTGATAAACAACCACTCTTCTTGGTAGAAAAGGTATGACCCATGATTATTATTATTATTTTTTGCTTCGATGGTGAATATTGGAAGTCATGATTAATTGTTATGCTAGCCAACTAAATAATTAGAATTAACAAAAAGAAAATAGTTGTGCTAGAGACAAAGCATAATCGCCGAAGCCCCCCTTTGGTTAAAATTGGTTGCATTAAGCATAATCACGGCACCATAAAATCTAGATAAGTCAAAGTAGAGTTCCTATTCAAATTGTGATTTGAAATTGAAATGAAGAATTTAAAGTAGAGTCACTACATATACAAAAGTTGGATAATTAATCTTCAATGGGCTCAATTGTTAACTCTCAAAATTATGGGGTAACTATATAGTAAAATATTTTGTAATATAGTCATTGAACTTTTATTTAATCACCTAAGGCAATATATTTTCATTTCTTTATAATTTATGCACTTTGACAAAAAAAAAAAAATCCGAAATTTTCTGGCGAACTATCTATGTGCAAGACACGTGGCTAATTTTCTAAATGGGCTAATATTTCCACTTCACTACCGGGTCATCACCTCACTGGAAAATCTACTATAAATATTTAATAGAGTCACTAAAAACTTGCAAGATGATCATTCTCCTTTTCTTGTACTTTCCACTCATCTTGCTTCCAACGAGAATGTCTCTTTCCCATATGTGGTTGCCTTGTTCCAGGCCATGGGTCTTAATGAGTTTTAGCATTGCAATTTAGCAAGGTAACACTTCCTATTATATATTTCTTTTGATGAGTTTTGTAATTTTCTCTCAATATTCCAACAATATATATGTAAAATCACACTATGTCATATAACATTGACAATTATGAAGTTTTAAATGTTATCAAATCCCTATTTTTACATAATACAAGTTATGAATTTAGCTTTTTTTTTCTTCAAATAAGGTAGATTCATATGAAATGGGATACTATTCAATTAATTACTTGTATTAAAAACATATTCCGATTTTTCATAAATGAAAGATTCCATGTTTGCACAAACACGGTTGCTAATTACCTATTAATTGAAGAAAGAGGAATCATGCGAAGGAGTCTCTCAGCTTCTGCTTATTGGGTAGGCATATAGGTTACTGAGAGAAGTATTATGAGCATTCTAAACCTTTCACGTTAGCATCGGTCTTCCATCTGTCTTCCAAACGTAACAAAATATGAGTACTTTCTATCAAAATAAAAACAAAAAAATCGACCAGTGGGCAATTTATGTTCATCTGACAACACTATATTTTTGTTAATTTTGCCACAAATTTACATATATTAAGGTTCATATCAATTCGTGTCATTTTCGAATTTGTCAAATAATCATTTACAAATATGTTAATTTGTATAGTGAATTGTCAGTCCTTTCAATTCTTATTTTTTATATATAAAATTCTAATAGTTCTCATGGGCATGTACAAGCCTTTGGGTACTTTGAAACTCAATGGATGTATAAATTTCGTATTAAACACAAATAACATTACTCAAGTGACGAAAAAAGAACCTGCTACCATCTTTGTTAATATGATAGAAATGTTTGTTACGTCATAAGGTAGATTATACACATCTCCAATATTCTCTTTTAGAGTCAACACTTTTAGAGTCGTTTCAAAAATCAGTATGTCGTCAAAGCGAGCTAAAAAGAAATTGTAAATATTGGATAGTTTTATCACAACATAAACCTTATTTAGAAGTAGACTATTAGGAAGTAAGCAAAATTGCATTAAGAGAACATATGAAAGGAACAAAAAAGAAAAAAAAAAGAGGAGAAATTCGAACCATAAATGCACGCGTGTGAAAGGGAAAGAAATAAAAGAAATAAGAAAGAAAGAAAAACATGAGGAGAGAGAAGATCGAAAAAGTTTGACATGTGTACATACATATACATATATATCTTCTTTTCTTTTACAATTTTTTTTTTCATGATGGAAGGCAGCTCTTGCTTTCAGATCAATCATACCTCTAAAGCCTCGATTCTATCTTAAATGCCAATATGCACAATTTAGTTTTTGCTAATTGCTCGACCATTTTTATGGAGGAGGTGGTGATGATATATATATATATTTTTTGGTGTCGGGGGAGTTGGTTAGATTTAGTGTGGGCACTGTGTTAGGGGGGTGGACAAGTCAATGTTTGTGAATTTGACGCGACCCTGGGGGTTTTCGTTCCCCTGCTCCGTGAGCCTACATGATTGCATCCGTTTGGGTCAAATCCCGGTGATATCTGGGTATGTTGCAAATTATAGATGCAATCTAAGCTGTTGCGCCACGCGCGCCCCAGCGCGCTTCGACGACGCTAATTGATTGCTCTCAAGTGCTTTGGGTTGCATGGGATTGTCACTCACATGGGGGTGGGGGAGGGGGAGGGGTGGGGGAGGCACACTTTGTGGTGCTGTTTGGAAAGTGGGCTTTCCATGATGTGGCAGGAGGCCATTGGCGGAGAGGTAGAATGGGAAGTGGGAAAGTTGCTAATGGGGACAAATCAACCGCAATTATTTTATTGAAATAGCCTGATTATCGTAGAGAAACACCACAACCAAACTTGCCAAAATTAAGGCCCATCGCTATTAAGAAATATTGTCCTTTTTTGTTTTCAAATATTTTATATTGCCTTCTGGACCGTCCTTCGAAAATATGGGGAGACTAATATGTCTCAAAACATAAATAGAGTAGCTTTGTTCCTCCTTTTGTTTTGTGTGGTCTTCCATCCTTTGGTATGACATTTGCAATATGAGGAAGCGTTCATCTAATGAGACGGCCACAATTGATAGATCAAGATTGATAGGACTATCGCTTCTTCCATGCATTTCCTTGCATCATGTAATTTTCTTTATCGCAATTAAGAAACTCATAATTTGATTTCAAGGTTGAAGCGAGCAGCTACTTCTGTACTGCCACTTTTGATGGATGATTAGCTGCCTTTTTAATCTCAAACTCTTCATTGTTTACTTTCTAATGATGACACTCTTCCTCAAGCAAGCTCTTCTATATGTGATGGAACTTTATAAACTTTTAATCTATCATAATCACTAATTTCGTGAGTGAATACCGCAGGTTACATTTCCTAGCTTGGAGACATTAGAAATCGGGGGCATGGATGATATTGAGATAATATGGGACAATGAAGTTGCTGCGGATTCTTTCCACAAACTAAAATTGCTTGAGGTGAAGAGGTGCAATAAGCTATTGAACATTGTTCCTTCTTGCATTCTTGGACGGCTCAAGAGCTTGGAAAGTTTGGAGGTACGATCATGTGATTTGCTTGAAGTTGTTTTCAAACTTCAGCCACTAAATCCTCTAGATGGACATTCGGTTGCTGATTTGCCATTAAAAAGGCTAGACTTATTTGGATTGCCAAAGCTAAAGTGTGTATGGGATAAAGAACTCCATAGTCAAGTCAAATTCCGGTGTCTCTGCTTTTTTAGAATTTCTGGATGCAAGAGCCTCACCTCTCTATTTCCAGCCTCAATAGCAATACATCTTACCCAACTTGAGGAGTTGGAGATCAGTGAATGTGGCATTGTGGAACTCATCGAGAATGAAGGATCAGTTCCCAAGGTTGTGTTCCCAAGGTTAACCTCCCTCAAGCTTACGAATCTACTAGAATTGAAGTGCATCTACACCAGAGTACATGCTTTTTGTTGGCCAGGATTGAAGAACTTGGAGGTGCAGGGCTGTAACAAAGTGGAGATACTTGCTTCACAACCTGAGAATGAGATGCCTCTTTGTAAACAACCCTTGTTCTTGATAGAAAAGGTATGACTCAAGATTATATCTTTTGCTTCAATGATGAATATTAGAAGTGATGATTAAGGTCGCAACCAAGCATCTCATACAAGTAGCTATACATATTAAGATTTAAGCTACATGACTCCTCAAATCAATAGAACTATTACAACATGGAAGCATCGTATGTTCTTCAAATATTGAATAAAAATCCTTGTCAATGTTTGATGTAATGCATAACTGTTAATTTAAAAAAATAGGTTTGATTTAATTCCGATGGTTCAGCTCTCTCTTAACTATCATGAAAATTTAAAATATGTGACATGGGGTGTGATATTACGGAGTTGTAAGTGTGTTATCTAAATTGGACTATGTAAAGATGGCTGATTTTATGCTAAAAATGGAAAGATGTAATGTTTTTGTTGACATTAATCTCTGAAATTTGTGCAATTATGATTATAATTGATGGAGAAGTTATTTTCACAAGGTATGTATCTACATAAATGGGAATATAGGGATTTACTTGAGTTCAAAAATGGGTATAAAGTCAAATATAAAATATTGGTGATATTGTCTATTCCCTGAACCTGCATGTCCTTCCATTAAGTTACATGAGACCAACATAATAAGAAGCAGTTATTGTGCATGATATGTAAGGGCATATATCATAATACACGAATACTCATTTAATTAAGATGGTTTTAGATCATAATTTGACTAATTTCTCAGGGTGCATTCCCAAATCTGCAAGAGTTAAAATTGGATTTATCCAAATGATGGAGATATGGCATGGGCATTTTCATGATGGAGAATTCTTCAACAAGCTTAGAGTTCTCGAGCTTCATCATTTCTCAAAGGAATTTGCAATATCCACATGTTGTTTTGTCCAAAGCTTAGCCAACTTGGAAAAACTTGTTGTGTGCGAATCTTACCAAGAAGAGCTGAGCATCAATATAGAAGCCACATCAGGTTCAAGTCATGAGCTAGAAGTAATATTACCCTTTTCATTTCAACATTTGAAGACCCTAGAAATGACAGATTGCAACGGATTATCTCCATACATAATATTACCCTTTTCAGGATTCTTTCAACACCTCAAGACTCTAGATATGTCATTTTGTGATGGGTTGTCCAATATATTCACTTTGACAATAGCTAGAAATTTGGTGGAACTCACAGAATTGAGGATAATTAATTGTCAAATGTTGACAGAAGTCATTTGTGACGAGAAATGTGAGGAGGGGCTTGTGGTGGCTTTCAATCAATTGAAGTATATTGAGCTTAATGGGTTGAGAAGGTTGAGATGTTTTAGCTCAATTAAATACACTTTAATGTTCCCTCTCTTGGAAGATGTCATAGTGAGGAGATGTTTCCGCATGGAATTCTTCTCTAAGGGACCAATAGAGGCGCCAAAGTTGAAAAGAGTACAAGTACCAACAGAAGAGTGGTTTTGGAAGGAAAACCTCAACATCACCATCCAAAATATGTTTTAAGAAATGGTATGCATCGATAACCAAATTCTGTGCAATTCACCAATAGAGTAATTTCAATTTGCTAACTAGAAGTTTACATTAATGATGCTTTTTCTAACAGGAAATGGTTAGTAGACTGGAGTTTATACAGCTATCTGAGTTCCCCAGGCTGATTGGAAAATGGCACAGCGAACTTAATCCCATCAAGTCATCTTGGCAATTAGAATCATTGATGGTGGATAAATGTCCATCATTTATTAATGCTATTCCATCCAAATTGATGCTTCTTTTAGTCAATATAACAAGGTTGCAAATATGCGATTGTGGGTCTCTAGAAGAAATATTCGATCTTGAAGGGCTGGTGGGTTTGGAAAGCACTCAGATGATACCTTCCTCCATGACTTTGGACTTGGTGAATCTACCAAAGTTGGAGCGACTATGGAACAAAGATCTTCAAGGGTCGTTGCCCTACAATTTTCTATATTATATAACCTTTTATAATTGTAACAACTTGAGACATGCTTTCAATCCATCGATGGCTCGGTGTCTTGCCAATCTAAGTAGGGTGAAAATAAAGGAGTGTGATTGGATGGAAGGAGTGATCGAAGAGGAAGAAGGGTAGCAAAGCACGCCGGAGAAGATCACATTCCCAAATCTTAAGAGGATGAAGCTAGAATGCTTGCCCAATTTGACTAACTTCCTTTCGGGGAAGAATCAAATACTGGGATGCCCCAACTTAATAGAGTTCACCATTGCCCATTGCCCCAAGATGAGTAGTTTGACCGGACAATCTTTGCTAGAGATTGACCACCGTAGTCCTTCACTTTTCACCCCACAGGTCAGTCCTTTGTTCTTAATCCATTGCTTTTGATTTTTAGATTAGTTATCTTGTCAAATGGAAGTACCAATGAAACGTTGGTGCTTTGCATGAAATAATTTTAGTGCTAGTGCAGTGCAACATCTACTTTTTTTCTTTCATTTATTTTTGCCTTCGAATCCTGGACACACAGTATCAATCAAGGATAAAAAATTGATTACCCATTATAGGCTTAAAGATATTGTAGTTAAGTGTCAACAATACTCAATAAAACTTAAAAACTGTAAACCCATTTACAAATTGGTTAAACTGAAACCTTCCCAATCACTGAAATCACAAATGAAGAGTTAGTTCTCTTGAATAAGGTAAAATGAAAACCAATTGCATGTTCAACTTAAAGCAAATAAATCGAAAATTTGTTATCTTATAAATTAATTGCAAGCAACATTTTGTCTTTTGATATTCAAATTGAGGGAACTTTCCAAAATGTCATCCGGCAACTTCCCAAAAATTAGAGGAAGAAGGCATTGCCGTATTTAATGTCAAATAAACCAATTAAAAGTTAATGTTCATTGTACTATTGATTATAAATTGAATTTAGGAGAGCTTGTTGTCAAAGTAGAATAATAAGGAAATATATGTACACGCCACCATCTAATTTTTTGAAGAATAAAAGTCAATTTTCAAATTTATTTTCATTGAATTAAGTGAACACAAGCTAATATCTTTACCAAATTTGTTTTGATTTCCATCATATCTTAAAAAGGCAGCGAACACATACCAACTGTTTTAGTTAGTTTTTTTTTTTTTTTTCCGTCACTCCTTTTTTATTTCAAATACTTCACAAGTTTTAATCAGGGTCGTGATTTTTCCACCCCTCATTTAGCTTAAACACTTCCTATCATAATATTTTGACCATATTGTACCTTATATGGCCTACCTTTTAGTATTATTTGCTTCTCTTTTTTCTTTACTTCTCTTTTTTCACTGGTCCCACTTTCCTCCCCCTTCTTATCTTTTCATCTTTCCATGCCTTTAGTGTTCTGTCAATAATCCCGTTTCTCTCTATTCCCTCAGACATGCCTTTGGTGTCTCATTCTCTCCCTTTTTTTTTTCTCAAAAAACATTCAAATGCTTCATGTGAGTCCCTGACAAAAGCTCAAAAGGAAAGACCAAAAATTGATAGAAAATGTCAACTGAACTTGTTGGCGTTATATTCTGCTCACACCATTCGCAACTTCAATCAGCTGCATTTAAGCAATTTGGAAATAGAGAGGGACACTCTCTCTGCACAACCCCGCAACGTCTTCCCAACCCCATCCCCTCCTCCGTGTCTAAGAACAAGTGCTCATCAACATAACGTCCAATTCTCCCCAATACCCCTCGCTAACTCCTCTGATCCCCACACCACCCCCCCTCACCTCCACTCATTCCCCTTAGCCTTTTGCTTCCACGTTTCTCCTCAACCTAGGAGGATTAGCACGACATCAGTGAGGATGCCATGGTTGGCCCCAAGCCGAGCCGTAGTGAGCTTAGAAGCCCAGCCGAGCTCGATGACGTTCTTGCCAGTGTGAGGAAACGGGTGGAAGTGAGCTTTGATAGAGAGCCACTTAGAGAGGATGATGATGGAGTCCCAGTGCTAGGATCTAGTAAGGGGACAATTGGTGATCGAATCATAGATGTCCTCGTCTTGTTCAATGGCGTGTATCGGTGTCCTGGGACTCCGATCTCCCTCCTGGTCATTAAACCCAGTGTTTGCTAACTGCTTCAACGAGATTTGTCATTTATTTGTTTATCGGAGCTAGCAAATGGTAAATTTTGTGTGGTTGTCCTTTTTCTTTCGGTTCTATGAATGCGATTGCCAGCTTGAGTTCTACGCATTCGTTACTCGGTGCTTCATCTATTAATCAAAGTTCTGGGATTTTTGGCTTAATCTCTCTTCCGTCAATCCTCCTTCTAGAGTCTACGCATGCTCAGAACGCTTGTCTAAAGTGAAAAATTGAAAAAGACGGAATGGCAAGGGAAAGATAAGAAGAAGAAGAAAATTGAGATGCACGACAAAAGAAAAGAAAAGAAAAGAAAAGGAAAAGGAAAAAGAAAAGAAATAGAAATAAAAAGGAAAGAGACTAATACCAAAAGGAGGGCCACATAAGCGACAATATAGTCAAAACACTATAATATGAAGTGTTTAAGCCAAATGAGAAGGAAAGAAAGGTGTGGCCCTTTAACAATTGCTTTATTTTTTGATGGAGGAAATGCTTGAGTTTTTTCTTATTCTAATACTTTCTCCATTCTTTTTATTTTTTTATTGTTATTTGTGAGATAAATCATCATAATTAGCATCGACACTTTGTTTTACTCTTCAATGATAAAAGTTACTACTAATTATGCATTTACTTCCAATGCCATTAATATGTCGTTTTTGAGTTGTCATATGCGCACATTGTTAGAATACTTCATAAGGCCATCAGGATACTCATTTTAGATTACTAATAGATAGAGAAGTATGAAACTAGTCACCTGATTTTTGTTACTCACGAGTTGCAATGACGTTATATCATTTATTTGTCAAATATGAGGTATCCACCACATTTTGTAAATAATTCAAAACCTCATCATAATCCTCAATTTAGAATATAAATAGATTTAGAGAAGTATGGAAATAATTGTTCTGTTTTTTGGTAGTGAGAAGTCGTAGTTTTGTTAATTTTATTGAGACCAAATAAAAAATGTCAATACCCGCTTCTCAGTGGACAAGTTATAAGAGCTCATAACATCGTTGGTTTTCTGTAAACAAACATAATGTGCTCATAGTGATCATTTGAATAAGGCGGATATCCCGGTGGACCATTCCATACTTATATGACAAACTTGTCTTTTTCCATGGTATGTGGACCTAGGAAACTATGCAAATATGCCTTTTGTCATTGAGATATTGTAGCATGTCGTAATTCAATGAATTTTATCATAATGAAATGAAAAATCCATTATGTCTACTAGATGAACAATTCATAGCAGCTCATACAACGGTTTCTTTTTTTCGTATCACAATCTATTCTGGCATAACATGTTTCATTTGTTCATGAAAACTAATTGCATTTGCCTAGGATCTCTTGTTTGTGTAAGAAACTCGTCTTAAAATTTCATGTCACGTGACATGAAACTTTAGGGAAATTGCAAAAGTTTTCATGTGGTAGATCATCATTGCGTTCTTTGGGTTGTAACCCAATGAAAAATGTTTTCCTATCTTTTTTGTGCTTGTGTGTTAACAGGTGTTATGGACGTAAGGTAATTCATTTTGTCGCACCCACTTTCATGTTTGCTCCAATGCAATAGACTCGGCATTAGTCATCAATCAATTGAAATGAAAGCATCAAGCAACCCCTCCTAAATTGTGTCACTAACAAGTTCTAGACTGTTATGATTTGTGAGAGGAAGGCAATTTTGGAAATTCCTTCTTTGAGGTCATCACTCAATGTAATCGAATTTATTGTGCCATTTTTCCAATATGGCAGGTACACTGTCCTCAGCTTCAGTCAATAATTCTCTCCCACATGGACAATTTAAGCAAAGTATGGACTGATGATCCTCAAGATACTCTCACTTTTGAACATTTACGGAATGTGAATGTTGAGAATTGTAGGAGCCTTGAAAATCTGTTTCCGCATTGGGTGGCTAAAAGTCTAACCCAACTTGAGGAACTTCGAGTAGAGTCATGTGGACTCGAGAAAATAGTTGCAAGTGGAGATGACATTTCACACTCTACTACTACTCAATTTCTTTTTCCACGACTGACTTCTCTGGTATTCCATGATATGCCACAACTCAAGAGGTGCCCTAACTTGCCCACTTTGAATTGGCCATTCTTGAAGGAATTGTGGGTGACCCACTGTGACAAATTGAACATGTTGTCCTTTGCGGTATCCATGAACAAGTGGACTCAAAGAGACGATCAACATGACCTTTTAGACCATGAAGCACACTTCTCGTTTGAAAGGGTATGATTGCGAATGCTCTTCCTCTCTTTCTTCTTCATTCTTTTATTCACCCAATATATATTATGTACGCAACAGTCATGTCACATTATGATAATATAGTAAACATGAACCCCTTACCTATCAGTTTGTTGACAACATAAGATTTTTCTAGCATCTTTAAGCACACTTTTCGTCAGTAAACACCCATAATGTTTTTAGTAACACTATGAGTGCATCTTGTCACTTGAAATTTCAAGGAAAAACATATTTTTGTTGGTAGGATAAGAAATTCCTAGTAGAAGGTGAATTTGGTCAGGGTGATTGTCGTACTGACCTCTATTTAAAAAATTCTTTTAAAAATTTTTGACGAATAAAAAAATATGATTTTCCTGAGGACCAAATTGAAAGTCAGGCATTGACATTTAGCAATTCCTTTTCAAATCGTAGTGAGATGACTATCTCTCTTTTGATGTTTTCTAGGTAAAATGGATTTTCATTTGTTTATTTTATCATTCCTATGCCAATACAGCTCTTTCACTTTCTATCTAATGATTATATTATGGGCGCATGGCCTACCTTGGTCGTCGAAGGGCCATAGTTGAGCATTTGTTTACAATTAGCATTTTGTAGCTCGACTTTAGAAGCTTGAGACTTGTGTATGGGGTGCTTTAGAGATTAATGAAATGTAAGAACTAGGCCCCCTTCCATGGGAGTTAACCCACTTAACTTCACCTTTTAGAGCATGTGATTTATTGTCAAATCTTGTTGAATTTACTTTTCTCCTTGTATTGGCAATTTTGTAGGGCATTCCCACCTTAGAAAGACTTTTATTAGTCAACAATGATATTCAAATGATACAGAATGGAATATTTTCTGATGACATCTTTGGCAAGCCAAAAGCACTGTCATTGGCATGCTTTCATGATGAAAATGTTGCCTCTCCTCCCATACTCCTCCTACAACGATTTCAAAACCTACAAAGTCTTGAGGTCTTCTATAGTTCTTTTGAAGACATATTCCCCGATGAAGGGCTTGTTGATGAGGGAAAGCATCCGGTGCTTGAAAATTTGAAAGAACTCAAGTTAAGCAAGCTACATAACCTAAAGCATGTTTGGAGAGAAGGCTATTTGGTGGAGAAAATTCTTCAAAGTATTGGCATATTTGAGGTTTGGGATTATCCCAATTTGACAACATTATTTCCAGTAGTGACATCCTTCCACAATTTGACAAAGTTAGTGTTGAAGAATTCCTCCAGATTGGTACATCTAGTGACAGTTTTAGCAATCACAAATTTGATGCATCTCACTGACATGGCTATAATTGGATGTGAAAGAATGAAAGAAGTAGTGGCAAATGATGAAAACGGAGAAAGAAAAGTGATTTCTCTTGGGAAGCTTGAAAGTTTGACCCTCCAACATCTGCCAAGCCTAGAATGCTTCTTCTCCACCACAAGTTGCATCTTCAAGTTTCCATCCATGTATTCAATAAAAGTGGAAGAGTGCCCAAAAATGAAAATCTTTTGTAAGGGTGCTATAAGCACACCAAATCTACAATGGGCGACACTATTCCGATACAAGTTGGATGGGATTTGGGAGCGTGATCTCAACACAACCATACAAAAGTTAACCGCATAAACAAATGCACATAAAATTGGTAAGATGCAATTGATGTCATTCTCATCCATTTGTTTCTCTCTTGCCTTTGCTTCTTAAATTGTTTGACATTTGAAGCACCCTAGGTGCTAAACTTTTCATGTTTTTAAATTGTCTAGTCAGTGATAAAAGGAGGGGCAGATGGTGCAAGTGGTATAGTTACTGAGGCACAGTGCAAAGTTTAGATGACGAAAATCTCTATATAGGTAACGATTCTATTTCCAATTTCTCTCTTTCTCACTCAGAGAGTCACAATTCTGCAAAAGAAGGAAGGTAGCTACTGGTGATAGATAAATAAGTAAGGACACCATGCTCTCACCATTTGCCACCTCAACAAAACTACCCGGATCCGACCCCCCTCATTTTTCATAGCTTAACATCCCATTTCCTTTCCTTTTCCTTCAATTCTCTTCTCATTCTAACTAATGAATATATTGATTCATTCTTTTCTTCTTCTTTTTTGTGAACTTGCATAAAAAAATCTTAAATATTTTGTTTAATGTACAATCAAGTTTTAAATTTTGAAAAAGTGATGTGGTGAAGTCCTTCCCGATCACCACTCAACCAGTTTTGCTGACGTCGCATGTCAGAATCTTGCCTTCAATTTTCTATTAAGGTATTGGTCTGTAGTGGTCAATACACAAGTAGTTTCAAATAAGTCTATTAATCACTTACTGAAATAATCAAGGATGAATATTAAAAACCAGCATTGACTTTGAAGGAGGAAGTTCCACAAGAGGATTACTCTTTCACCTTTTCAACTTACAAAAATTAATAAAACTGAACAAGATAATCATGAACCTTACCTAAATATTAGCTGGAAAAACTTGAACTTAATCGCCTTAAAAGTACAGGACTCACGGCTGAGGAATTTCTAAAGGCTAAAGATCTCCGGTTTGTAGTGGGTACCTACTGTTTTACCTTCAATTCTTAGTTACAGGATTGGTCTGACTCTCCCAGCAACAATATAAATTAAATGCTAATCTGGACTCAAAAACCAAAATAAAGATTGCATAGCTTAAACATGATAGATACGACTGTTGAGTTTGATTGAATTATCTTTTCTTTTGCCCTAATTGTCTCTAACATTTAGAGGAGGCGTTTGGCCTCACGGCATAGTCTGCCGAGGTTAGCCAAGCCCCAGGTGCAAGTAAAAGGGCCAAGACAGACAATTTACTTCTTTAGCTTGGTGCATAGATTTAGACCCTCTCAGACCGACTCATTGCTCAAGCCTTCCAACTAGCGGGCTGAATATCTAATGGCGCTGGTCATACTTATTACACATAACTTCGTAGATCAATTCTATCGGTTTTAGCCTCGGTACCTCTCGCATTATTCTTGATATAATTTTGATCAAATAACAGGTTGTCGATCTTTTCATCCATTCCATTCCCTATATGTTCTCCTTGTTGAGCTTCCTCCAGCATTCATTTGTTTTTAAAATTTTCGTCGCAGAAACGAATATCTTCTCTAATTAAATGCTTCGTTCACAAAACTAGTTTAGGTTCAGATGTTACAGCTTACTGCACAAATTGTGCTCAAGGGAAGACTTATTGTCAGAGAGAAGATGAACAGCGGCTGGCAATTTGCACCTGGAGACAACTCATTTTTTTTTGAGATCATACTCACTCTGAAGGAAGGAGATGTCTGTGTGTTCGAGCCTGTTATAATTGACAATACGGAACTCGAAGTCTCCATTTTCAGGAGGAATTTCAAGACTTAGGCGTAGACTTTAGTATGCCTATAGAAAAATCTCTCCCTCACTATGTTTTGTTTAGTTAATCAGATCAAATAAAGCAAAACTTTCTTCTGCAAGTAATTGAATGGTGATGTGTTTCCTGATTTTTTTAAAGAGTAGTGAACAATGCACCTGTACATTGCGTCCTTTGTTCGACAAACTATAGGTCAAACTCATGTGGAGCATGGTATTTGATAAAATAAAGGGTCAAAGGCAATAGCACAACTCCGTTACGGAAAGTTGATCTATAACACCATTAAGGCGGTTACGGAAAGGGAAAGAAAGAATGTCCTGCACCAACTCTGTTTTCATGAAATCTGCAGTGGTCTCCAGATTCTAATCTCCTAATCCTAAGGAAGGTTGCATTGAGGATAAATCTTGCAAACCATCAATAGCACAAAAGGAAGTTTCAATAAGAGGGCTAGTCTTTCGCCTTTTCACTGCACAAAATGGAGAACGACCTCAGAACAGTTATAATGAAAATTAAAATAATTATAGAACTGCATGGCCATAAAATCTCCAGAACTCAAGATCAGCAGGTATCCCAATGTTCTTGACCTTGGGGCTTTAAAGATCAAGTAATAACACCATCTGTCAGTGAACTTACTTGTATCTAGGGGTGAGCATGGTCCGGGTTGGTCCGGGCCACCCCCTAACCCTAGGACCAACCCGTACAGTGTCGGTCCTCAATTTTTAGAACCGAGGATTGACCCTATTAAGCCTGGGACCAAGGACCGGACCGACCCAATGGGTTCGGTCCGGTTCCAGGGTTAACCTGAGACCGATCGATAATTTTTTCGTCTTATTTTTTATACTCCCTAAAAAAGCAAACTTACAAATTCAAATTATACATCCATCCATAATGCGGTATTATGCAATTAAACTATAAATACCAATACATATTCAGCAAATTTAAGATGACACAATAATAAAAATTTCGTACCTGCTAACGCTCATCGAGATATGGGACAAGATAGGGTCCACAATGCGGCGAGCGGAATGTTGCTACTTTTGATTTTGGCAAATTGAAGAACAAAGAAGACAGAATGGAAGATAACGTACTTTGGGGAAGGAAGCCGTGAGGAGATTTACTGCATAAACTTCGCACCATTTTGGATGTCGCGAGTCTGTGACTGTGAGGAGTCCTTGGTCCTCACAGTGAAGAACGTACTCTGGACTGTGGAGGATGAGGCCGTGAAGATCTTTACGGCGTAAATTTCATGCCTTTTGGAATTGGATGCCGTCTGTTTGTGGAGCGAGGAGTCAACGCTTTAACATCATTTTACTTGGGTTTTTTTTTTCTTTGAACGAGACATTTTACTTAGATTTGAATATATAAAAGAATTATAAATAATATAATATAATATAACAGAAATTTTACTTAAGTTTGAATATATAAAAGAATTATAAATAATATAATATAATAATATACGGGGTTGGTCCAGGATTGGACCAACCAAAAACTCTCAGGACCAAGGACCAACCCGCACAGTATTGGTCCTAGAATTTCAAGACCAAGGACTGACCTGGTCCCCTTGGGAACTGGACCAGAACCGGCAGGGTTGGGCCGGTCTAGGATTGGTCCAGGGTCAACCCTAGACCGCTGCTCACCCCTACTTGTATCCCCCCAAATAAACCAATAGCAGTTGAACTATCCAACGGCTTTTATGAGTCAGACACAACCGGATCAGAAGAAATGGCACTGCTCAGCTTGCTCTTTTTTTCTGATGAGATTGCTGAAACGGCCATTGACTTGCTCCGTAGATGTGCCCCATCTTGGAGCGTTTCATCTCCAAGTATCTCTTGTTCTCCTTCGTTATGGGAGTGTTGACACCTAATTTTGGAAAAATAAAATTGCATTTTGAGCAAATAAAAAGAAAAAAATAAAAATAATGGGAAAATTGATTTGATTGATTATACATAGAAGTTTGAAATTCTGATAAGTATTCAGATTTTGATAAATGTAGAAACAATTGAAAAATCAAGCGAATTAAGGGCAATGATTTCGATACAATGGAAGGAATCAAGCAAAATCGAGTTGATTGCGAAATCACCCTCCAATTTGCAAGCTTGATTTAATGCGATGGAAAATGGAAACTCGGAAAATGCCATACAAAGTGGCCGTCTGGATTCACTATAAAAGAGAGCTACATTTTTTCGTGAAGGGGGGGCTTTTGGTGCAAAAAAATGGGGAGAGAATGAAAAGAATTCGTGAAAAGAATTTGTGCAAAAAAAAAGTACAGAGAAAAGTGGGGGAGGTCAGAAAGCGAAAAAAAATTCGAGAGAAAATATATGTGAAAAATCTCCGTCCATCTTTAGTCAACAAAGAAAGCCACTACCCTTTTTCTTGTCCTGACAAGCTCCAGAGAAAAAAGCAGCAAGAAGTGCAGAGAAGGGACGTGAGAAGAGACGTGTGAGAAGGAAAAAAAAAGAAAAGCAAAGCTTGTCTTCTTCGAGCATGACCAGCAGCACCCACCTCAGACGTTGCCAGCGTCGGTGGTTTGAGCCTCCTTTTGCCGGTGACCCCTGAAGCCCGATCGCCGCTGCGCCACCGCGAGACACACCACGGCCGAGCCCCGCATCGCACCCGACGCTGCCGCCCAGCGACCCGCCACCCAGCCCCGACTCCGCCGCGGCCCTGAGTTGGAGCCCGCCGCCGTTCACTTGCAGCCGCTCCCCCACCAGAGCTCCGACGACCGGTCAAACGACCGCCCGTCACCATTCCCCCGTCGATTCCCTTTGGTAGTTTTTTATTTTTAACTTTTTACTTTACTTTTCACTTTATTTATAGTTTAGTTTATTTTACTCTTTTTTATTTGTTATGTTATCTTTTTGTGTATTTCATTTGATAGCATTTTTAGTTTAGTTATTTGATTTTGTAATATTGGATGTTAATATCTGTAATTTTTGTAGGCATTATCCGCGAATTTTGTCCGGAATTATTATAATTATTAATTTGATCCGAGAGACATTGGATTATTATTTTTAATTATTTTAGTTATTGGGCTTTTTAGTGGAATTTCAATTGATTATTTAATTTGGTCCGTAAGACTTCGGATCGGGTTTGCAATTATTTTGATCTCTTTGTCGTGATAATTAGGGTTAGAATAATCGTTAATTTGACCTGTGAGACAACAAGTTATTTTTATCGATTATTTTAATCCTTTATTTTGTCAATAGTTTAGATTTAATAATTACTTATCTTTTTTAAAAAAACTAAAAATCAGAAAATCAAACAAAAACCAAAATTCTGCATGAGCATATAGGTTTAGTAAATCGAGACATGTAGGTTTAGTAAATTAGAAATTTTTTAAGATTACATTTTTAGGATTGCATTTTTAGAAGTAAGTTAGGGTTGGACCTAAATTAGTTTTTTAGATAATATTCGTACATTTTACTTATCCCATTTTTCTTTTAAAAAATAGTTTTCTAAGATAGAATAGAGTTAAGTCAAATTAATCCCTCAAATAAATTAGAAAATTATCCCTTTTTAGGTAGTTTAATTAGGGTTTTCATAATTTCTGAATTTCAATAAAAAAAATACAAAAATACGAGGTGCATGTTAACTAGTTTGCATAATAGGATCATTTAATTAGAATTTGCTCATTAATAAGATTAAGTCATTTAGTTTTAAAATGCATTTTCATAAAAGAATTCTAATTTTTTAAAAAAAAAAAAACCCAAAAAAATGATTGCTTGCTTTGTGTGATGCAATTTATTATTTTTATTGAATGTTTGAGCATCCGTGTGGTCATTTGCATGATAGTAATTTAGGTTAAAATAAATCAGCTGCTTGCAAAAACATTTTGAAAAATTAAAAAGAAATGGTACTGAAAGGGCATTAGAAAAATATAGTATAACCAAGTCCCCGTACCCTTAGTCTCTGGTTTGTAGGAGTAAAATAAATCTCCTTTTTATTTTACTTATGTGTCTAATCGACCTACCATAAACCGATTAGTGGCGACTCCTAGTTAATAATTTTTTGCATGTTAAATATTTGAACTTTAAGTCACGAATTGGTATGGGCTTGGGAGAGCCCAAGCTAAATTTAAAAATTTAGCAGTCCATTAACCTAGTTTTAGAGTATGCACCCGAAAATTAGGTCGCGACAGGGAGTTACTAGAGGGACTCCCCCTACAATGGCCATGCCATAACTTTTAAGCCCCACATACTTCGATAGGTGGTTCGTCATTAGCTTCGTTGTTCTGACTCCAAGGTCACGCAGCATCTGCACTGTAAGTAAATATGTTAAGCACTAATACCAATGCCTAAAATACTACAAAAATATTGATTATGGAGTGATTCTTTATACTGATTAGACCTCGCCCACTAAAGATGAGAACTTTGGGCTCTGGTATAGTTACTAGTTTCCTCTAGTCCCACATATGATGAACATTCTCTAAAACAGTTACTGAAATTCAACTACCTTTAATTTCAGATTGACATATTAGTTTCTTAATCCTTGACAGTGACCATGAATCGAACTCATTCAGAATCTAAATTATGCAGGATCTTCTACATCAGTATAGTTTGACTTAAGGAAGAAATACTGGCGCACCAATTTTGTACTCTCTATGGTCAACGGGCAATCCAAGCCCCACATTTGATTCCACGGTGTCACATCCATCGTCCTGCAGGTCATAGGCACGTAGCTTGTGCCCCAAACCTATGCCTGTTCCTTCGTGCCCTCAAAGGTACACCAACATGCCCCTACCAGCTGCTTCTATCTGCTAAAGCACAAGTGCAACCTGGTTGCGTAGCACTGAGAAGCTTTTGTTTAGCATACCGAGCACAAGAATCATCCCTGTTTTGGGGCACTGTTCTTTGTCTCGCTGGTTAATATCACCATCTATTCAGCCTTGAGAAACGGAATTAGATCGATCTTAGAATCTAAAAAGCTGAAAATAATTGTTTTATCCCCCCAGCTAACCACAAAATCATGTTCTCAATCCCACCGAATCGCTGCACAAGATTGAAGAAACGAGGGCAAAAGGCAAATGCTTCACTTTAAGGCAGCTTGGTCTCCACCCAAGGTGAAGTCTGTCCATATAGCCGACCTTTCTTCTTCCAAGTATTGGTCAAAGGATGACTCGCCATCGCTGAACAGAAGATCGATGTCACAGGAGTTGCTTTCTGCGGGAGCCGCCTCATCAAGATCATCCTGTGTGACACACTCCTACAGAGTCACAAAAGCACTCCTATTTTTGGCACCTATCATGGATTTCACTGGACGTTTTTGTTGCCCCACCGAAACAGATCCTTAAGTATCGTTGTTTCGTTCTTTATCCACAGGGAATGCCAAAATAGTTCTTGAGAAAGTATGGGGAGAATCTAGCAAAAAGGGTGGTTCTAAGGATTCCAGATGGTGGGATTTGGCCAGTGTCAGATTGGAAGTATGGGATGACATGGTTTGGTTATCAAAGGGTTGGAGCAAATTTGTGGAGCATTACTCCATTTGTAATGGCCACTTTTTAGTCTTCAAATATGAAGGCGACTCGTTTTTATGTACTCATACTCTACAAAAGCGCATCTGAGATAGAATGTCTACTGCCGAATGCCATCGGTGGAAAATCAGCCTCAGAGTCAAAGAAAGTAAATTCATCTTGCCCATGGAAGTTCTCAATGATGATGATGTTTGCATGAGCATACACTTTAAAATACATTATCATCAAGTCTAATTGGTGCAACCAAGACTATGTTTTGCAATTGTTTCCTTGGATAGACTAGTCTAAGATCATAAGAGCATTTGACATTAGATATATACCAAAGTCACTGCTACCGAAAGAAACTTGCATAATTAATGAATTCTTACATTTTTCTTATTGAGCATCACATAAATGTATGTTGTCTCATTTACACATATTCCATTATATTTTTTCTTCTTTTTTATGGTAATACATCTCAAGTTGAATAATCAATGAATCACTCAATTCTTCTAAAAAGGAGCATATGTCGACATAAAAAAATGGCCAAATTTTGGTTATTATCAATGAATAACAAACCAAGTTGATAAACGGTTTGGTCAAAACAATTGATAACTCTATAATATAATTATCAACACCAAACATCAATTGTCTATGAGAACCTTCACCAGTTGATGAAATCATCAATAGTCATTGTAGATTTTACTAAATGTTGGAACTCGAAGGCAATAATGATGCGTTGACGCTGGAACATGATGGCCGCATGGTTAGTTTATAACTTCTTATATATAATTGTTGCTTAATCTAGGATATGACGGTATAATTTCTTGTAACTGTAGATAAGATTTGTTTATTCAAATTCAATAATTGTTGCATGTAAATGTCTATAGATAGTTATAAATACCACAAATGTATTTATTGTAAAGCCCCATCAATCAATCACAGAACTCAACGTTAATTTTTATTTTTATCTTTATTTCCTTGCAATTTATATTTCCTTACATTTACATGGCTAAAGTCATGATTACCTATGGTCTCTGGTCTTTGTATCTTTAAATTTCTTGTCAATTATTTTCTATCCAAAATCAATAAAAGATTTGTTGACACCTAAATTTTAGTTAAATATATAAGATTAAATTACATAGAAAATTAGATATCAATGTGGCCCTAACAAAAAGGATTTTCACATCACATGGGTAATAATATTATTTGCATTAATTATTTTTTATTTCATTTTTCCTTATTTTACTGCATTTGAGATAAATAAAAAATTATTTTAAAAAATAATAATAATTAGAAGAAGAAGAAGAGGGGGCTCGGGGGCTGGGCTTTCGCCTTCTCTTTGCTTCCCCCTCGCCTAGGCGCAGGGCCCATCTCGCCCCTAGCCCGCTACCCCCTCCGCGGCCCGGCCTTCTCTCTTCTCCACCTTGCTGACTCCTTCCTCCCTCCCTCCCTCCTCTGCAACTCGCGCGCGCGAAGGACAGGAGCAGCGCGGAGGCCGCCGAGAAACCCGGATGGATGGGACCAACTTCAATGCGCTAAGGAGCTCGACGCTGTAGGTCTGGCCAAGGTAGAGAGGTCTGCGCGGAGAAGACGGGATGGGACGCCGGTTTGGCCAAGAGGGAGGCCGAGGCCGGTCGCCGCCCATGGACGGCGGCTGGAGCTCTCCGTCGACCGGCCTCCTCGACCTGTAAATAGGGGGGCTAGGTCAGAGAGAAACGGGGAGGAGATCCGAGAGAGCGAGATCTGAGAGAGTGAGACTGAGAAAAGACAGAGAGAGAGGGAGTTTGAGAGTGACGAGTCTCGGCCGGTGCCCTCAATCTCGTGGCTCCCGTTTCCTCCGGCGTGAAGCCTCCGGTGGGTTTCCGATTTTTGCCTTGGTCTAAGTCTGCCTTTCCCGAGGACCCTAGCTCAACGACACAAAGGCGGCAGGCCATGGCCCGGCTCGTTTCGGGCTCGCCTTTCGGTCGCCATCGTCGAGCCAGGTAGGGACCCGCGGCCGACGCTTCTTTTAGTAACTTGTTTGCCCTGCCTTCTCCAGTTGCCTTAACGCCCATCTGCCCATCCGTGTTGTTTTGGTTGGTATGTAGCCGAGCTTCAGTCAGCCCGGCTTTGCTTCCATTTCAGTAGCATGTGCCAAGTGTTCGATAAAATGCCCAAGTTAGACGCGGGCGTTAATGTCCTTCGTTTATGGCTGAGACTTGTTGGTTTTCATGCTCGTACTGATTTCGTTTGCTTATTGTACGCGGATTTCGGTCTGAGTATGAGTCACTTGTATGCTTGACGAAATGCTTCGATCGAGCTCGCTTGAACTTGTCTCTGTGCTGCGTATCCGAACTGTCGTGTTTGTGATAATGTCTAAATAGAACTTGTGTTCTCGTTCGAGGGAAAAGTTTTGAATAGAAACACTGAGATAGTCGTTTGAGTATATATATATAACATTCGTCTTTGGTTCATTCGGCTGGCGTTCATTTTTCTATGATTCGAGTCTCGGCTGTGGACGTGTGTGGGTTATCGTCTTGGCTGTAAACTTGTGTTCTCGTTTGCGTGTTCAGTGAATGCAGTTAGAACAAAAGAATCATGAATGTTACCTATATATTAGCTGAAGAAAATTAAATATTTTTTATCAGAAAAAAGAAAATTAAATATAATCGCCATAAAAATGCGGACTCACGGCCAAGGAATTTCCAAAGGTGAAAGTTCTTCAATTTGTAGCAGATACCCAATATCTAATTTCCATTTCTTATTTATAGTAATTACTAATAAGACGTTCCCAGCAATAATATTATTAAATGCCTAGATTAATCTGGACTTAACACGGAAATAGTAGGTTGACTACCTAACGCGGAGGATGCCGGTCTGACTTTCATTGAATTATCGTTGCTTTTACCCTAATCATTGAGCTGGCGCTCGGCCTCACGGCACAGTCTGCCGAGATCCGCCGAGCCACGGTTTCAACTGAGTGGGCCAAGAAAAGCGATTCCCTTCTTTAGCTCGGCATGCAAAGCTAGACCACTTAGACCCCATCAAGGTTAATTAATTATTTGATCATTGACGAGTCTCGGAAAGAGTTTTTACGCCTAATACCTAAATCGATTCACTCGTTGGTTAAGTTTGGCGTGCTTTCTGGACAAAGTATTGAACAGTAATTTTGGGCTTGAATTTTAGCTATTTTTGGTAAGTTCTTGGAGCAATTGAGTTGGAATTATTGTAATACATCAAAAGAGCTTTCTAAGAACTCTAAGCAACCTTGAAATAGAATTTTATGGAGAAAATTATGGCACGATGAGGCTTAATGCGCGAGCCACACCTAGCGGACAATAATAGGTTTATGCTAGAGGTGAAGCTTTTTGTTGGCATATAGGTATTATTTTATTGACAAATGACAAACATGCATAGTATAGTTGAGTCATTCATTAAAATATCATTTTATTTGATCTTTTGATATTGTTTTTTAGCCATTTATTAGGAATTCGAGTGCGTCAACTTGAGTAATCACCTTAGTTAACTTTCGACTTTTCCCAGGATACTATTTCTTCTATGAGTTTGTAAACACATGTCTTAAAAGTTATGGAGATTTGATGTATAAAGCATGTTTTGTTGCATAAAATCTATATCGAGCATTTACTACAATTTGGTATTTGTGAATGGTTTGCAAGTTATTGCAAAAGGTTTATATATATATTGATTTGTGAACTTGATTTATGAAATGTGTTGTAGAAAGGTATGTGAAATTTATTCTGCTTTAAAAAACAAGTTCTAAAATGATTTGAGAAATACTTTACGAAAATTATTTTTGGTGAATGAGCCGAATTGCAAAAAGATTAAATATTTTGATCTATGAAACTTATATTTTGGTTTGGCTTTGTAAATAATGGAGGTTGTTATGGATTGGTGTTGATACTCATGTCGCTATGAACCTATGGGTATGCGCATAGTAGTCTATGATATCCTTATAGGGCAAGCCACTAGTTAATAATAGATGAAGACCTAACCAATGGGGAAATCTTGATCGCTTTGTCATGGGCATTATACGTGATCATGGTTTGATACTTGAGCAAAAGATTGATTGATAGATGGACCATCGACGTGTAGTTTCAAATGAGATGGATCAATGAGGCAAACCATTTATGTGTAGAATAAAATTAACTAATGGAATTGGACTATTGATGTATGTTTTACGAGATTGGTAAATGGAATTGATCATTGACGTGTGTTTTTATGAGATTGACCAATGGGTTAGATCATTGGTATTTGCTTGTTATTATCTTGAATATTTATGCTTTAAAGATATTATGTTAAAGTAAGAAATATTGCATTTTTAGACTTGAAGCTTTGTTCAATTCCTTTTCTTCTTCTTTTTTTGTGTGAAAGTGAGTTATATTTGTGTTTAAAGTGCATAGTGATTGCTCGATTGGCTTAGAAGAAATATATTATTCACTGGACTGTGATAGCTCATTTCTTTTTCTTATCATGTTTTTCATATGCCTCAGTTAGTGATCAATAGAGCAAGAGTATTATCATGGAAACTATTGGGAGCTGGATATTTGGATAATAGTGTGAGGCCACGTCCTATAGGGAAAGGATAATCATATTACCCCCTCATCCCTATAGTATTAGGGCTGTCACAGCTTGGGTAAGCTCTCTGCCGATTGGGGTGCATTTCAGAGAGGAACTTCTCTAAAGGATGGAGACGTCTATGTGTTCGAGCTCGTTGGAATTGGTAACATTGAATTCAAAGTCTCCATTTTTAGAAGGAATGTCAAGACATGGGCATGATCTTTGGTATGCCTAGAAAAATCTCTGCTTCACGGTGTTTTGTTTAGTTAATCAGATCAAAGAAAGCAAACCTCTCTGCTGCTAGTGACCGAATGGTGATGTGTTTCCTGAACATTACACAGGGGAATTGCATCGTCAAAAATTCCGGGTACATGTGTCTTTCTTCGACAAAGTATAAATCCAACTCATACGTAGCTTGGAGAGTTGATCTAACAGTATTATATTCCTCCAAGTAAATATGTCACCAATGTGGTGGTCACCGAAAAGGAAGGAAAAAATGTCCTGCACTAACTCTGTCTTCAAGAAATATGCAATGGTCTCTAGAGATCAATACAAACAGATTCAAGGAAAGGTGAATAAAGGATAAATCTTGCCATCCAGCAATAACACAAACGGAAGTTCCAATAAAAGGGCTAGTCTTTCTCCTTTTTGCCTTACAAAATGGATGAACGACATCAATAGAACAACACTGAACCTTATTATAATTATAAATTTGAATAGCCATAAATTTCCAGAATTCATGGTCAGCAGTTATCCGAATGTTCTTGTGTCCCCCCAAATAAATCATTAGCAGTCGAACATTCAGCTGCTCCTATTAGTCAGACACAGCCAGATCAGAAGAAACATCACTGCTCGGCTTGCTGTTTTTTATGAGATTGCTGAAGCGGCCTTTGACTTCCGAACCATAGATGTGCCCCATCTTGGAGCGTTTCGTCTCCAGGTATCTCTTGTTCTCCTTTGTTATTGGAGTTACCAGAGGGACTCTCCCAGAAATAGTCAGGCCATAACCTTGAAGCCCCACAAACTTTGACGGGTTGTTCGTCATCAGCTTCATTGTCCTGACTCCCAAGTCATGCAACATCTGCAGTATTACTCAATATGTTAAGCACCAATACAAAGGCGTCAAATGCTATGAAAAGTTTGATGATAGAGTGACTCCTTCGACTAATCAAATCTCGTCTTTTTAAGATGAGAATTTGAAGCTCTGCTTTAGTCATCAGCTTCCTCTAGTAACCCTACAAATTATGTTCAATTTCTGAAACAGTCACCGATATTCAACTACCTTTAATTTCAGATTGACGATATTAGTTTATTAATCTTCTCAATTCCATAAAGCATAATGACAATGACCATGAACCAACTACATTCAGAAGCTAAATTATGCAGTACTTCTCACAATAGTTTCTCACTTAAGTAAGAAGTACCTGAGCACCAATTCCGTACTCTCTAGAGTCAACGGGCAATCCAAGCTCCACATTTGCTTCCACAGTGTCACGCCCATCGTCCTGCAAGTTATAGGCACGTAGTTTGTGCCCCAAACCTATGCCTCTTCCTTCATGCCCTCGGAGGTACGCCACCACGCCCCTACCAGCCGCTTCTATCTTCTGCATCGCGAGTGCAAGCTGGTTGCCACAGTCGCATCTAGCAGATCCAAAAATGTCTCCTGTGAGGCATTCCGAGTGCACCCTCACAAGGACATCTTGACCATCTCCAATGTCACCCTGTTCAGATGATAAACTACAAAGTCTGAATCACATGAGGAGAAATATGGCTGTTTGAAGGGAGGACACAAAACATAAAATAAGAAAAATTAAGGACACTATTTTTAATCAAAATCACGGCATTCCTATATCAATCGCGCACATATACAGCCCCATTTTCAATCATTTCATAAACTGTTAGTGAAAAATAAATTATTGTTCTCGTCAATTCAGGAATATCCTAACAATCATTCCTCTTGATGTCAAACATTCCAGTCCAAACAACGTTGTTAGCCAACATAAATTTCGTTCTCCAAATTATGATTGACACATGATTAGACATTTTTTTAACAAACTTCAATATAAATTTCATGGCGTTCCACCTAAAAGATACCATCAATTTCTCAATACAGCTAGTTTCAGTGAAAATAATGTCAAACAAATCATGCACTGGAAGTACATAAGATGAAGCACAAATTGAAGTTATGTTAAAAAAAAAAAAAAATAAAAAAATTTAAACGCACTGGTAAAACATGATTCTCAAAGTTTACAATTAATTTATTCGAAACTATGCTATTATTGGTTTCTTAATTCTTCGAACAGTTTTAGCAATTAATTCATAATTTATCTCACCTTGACCATTGCAATGTGCTCATTTCCATCTACCAACGATCTATAGCAATGGACTGTGAATGACCCCCACATTGTTGGTAATCTTGCAGCAGCAACATGTTCAGCTAATTTATCTCTTTTCCGGCGGTACCTGTAAATTTATGCATCTAATGAGAAGTGAAATCATTTCTCACTCATACAATATAAGAAGCTTCTCAATATACAAGTTAGAATTCATCAAACCAGTGCTTCTTTGACCATCTAGATGTTCTATCATTATTTCCTAGTGATAATGTCGAGAATGCACTTCAAACTTTGCCTCAGTTAACAGTCAATTGACATTTAGATATGGGTTTTCAAACAACGTAAATACAAGAAAATGTACATAAAAATAACGGCAATCACAAGCTCATTGGCATGACTTTGACAAGAATCCTGGCTACCTATAACCAAATGCTACAGTTAGACATCGGGCAAGAGAGGAACCCATATACTAATCTAACACCACCATACACATAAAAAATTGAGAGAAACAACTCTTCGGAACCCAAACCATTGATCTGCATGATATCGACGAGGGGAATAACAACCACAAGCTTAAAGCATGAAGTGAACTTGAGACATGAATAGACCAAAACAGCTCATGCTTCTCTCCTTTTTGCTAGGTAAAACGACAGCCCAACAGCCTCCCATAAGACTCTTTTTCCCACCCCACCCAGGGTTCCAAGTTTCTTTATTTATCCACTCCCAAAAAGGGGAGACGCCGCTTGGAAAACATCTTGGCCAAAACAGCCAATAATCAAGAAGTGGAAGTTGCAGCTGAAATTTGGATTTGACTCCTAAGAAATATTTGCATTTGGATTTCTGGGAAGAGAATACTTACTTGATTAGATCAGCAATAGATACAATTTTCAAATTTTCCTGCTGTGCAAACTCACGAAGCTTAGGTAATCTTGCAATGGAGCCATCATCATCCACTACCTCACAAAGAACTGCCACAAGTTCCATTCCAGCTAACATAGCAAGGTCAACAGAAGCCTCCGGATGACCAGCTCTTTTCAGGACACCACCCTTCCTATACTTCAATGGGAAAATGTGTCCTGGCCTGTTGAAATCTTCAGGTTTTGAATCTCTAGACGCAAGAGCCAAAATTGTCGTTGCCCTGTCACATGCTGATATGCCTGTAGTCGTCCCATGCTTTGCATCCTGTAACAATATCTCTTAATTACCATCCATTACAGGGTAAGAGAAAAGCCAATCAGATGTCATGACACAAATAACTAAGCTGATCGAAGGCTTTTAGGACATCAAGAGTTGAAGAAAACAATATTGTTCTTCTAAAGTTTGAAAGAAAGGGGAATTATTGATCATTTTTTTTATAAAATTCATTTCCAATAACACTTCACAAATCAAGACCTCTACTGACTGGGGACAAGTAACAATCTGAAGTGTCTTATTCTCCAAAGGGCCATTTCTTAAGTACATAAATCTCTAAGAAACCAAAGTAGAATTGACAATAAATTCACTGGATAAGAAACAGAAAGTTCAAATTTTCCCTACCTAAAGGAACCAGTACCAGTCAATTATCTTCGAATAAGTTTTGAGAAAAATTTCATGAATTGAAAAACAGATGTAGGGGAATAAAAGTACATACCACAGTTATAGTGTACGCAGTACGAGGCTTCTCTTCACTCTCCCTATCACTCACCATCAAAGGAAGTTGCAAGCGCTCCAAATCTTCCTCTTTCATGCTCACACAAACAATCCCAGTGCCATACTTCACAATAAATGCCATAGCCTCAGGCGTTGCCTTTTCTGCTGCTAGTATAAGATCACCCTTATTCTCTCTGTCCTCATCATCCACCGCCACTACGATCTGGAATTCAGTTCCAATCATGACATAGACATTTACGGACGAAAAATTAAAATGAACTTGATAATGTAATAGAGAAAGCATACTGACCTTTCCTTGGCGAATGTCCTCAATCGCTTCTGGAATAGATGCAAAGCCTGCTGTGGGTTGGTCCAAGTCAAATTCATCATCTTCGATTGGGAAAGAAGTGCCTATAGGCGCAGTTTCAGCTGCAAGCGCCCCATCCGCTACCGCATCAGGCTGCAATTGAATGCCAACTGATTCCTCACCTATCAGAGTCTCGCTCAAAGCAACATCACCAGGATAAGACAAAGTTTCACCTCCGCCAGGTATCACTGCAGCTTTTGCTGCAACAACGCCCCTTCCATTGGAGGTTAATTTACCACCCAACAAATCCGCAGTTAGATCAGATGAAAAACCAATTTGCAAAGAGGGGTTTGCCTGAAGCAGCAAATTGGATGAGTTTGAGTTTCTGGAAACTCTGCATGAAATAAGGCCAGTTAGATTTTAACCATGAGGATAAGCTTGGAAAAAAGCATCAATCTTGGTACATTAGCAAAACCTACTTAAACTCAGCGCAGCATCCACTCTCTAGAAGTCGAAACTAACAATGAAGGCGCAAAAGATCAATCATTTCAAACGACTAGTTAGCAGCATTCGATACATGGAGAAGCATCAATATAGATGCCCACCAGAGATGGTCTTGTTTTCTTCCCAACTTCTTATATGACAGCTGATGTATCAATCAGTCATGGGAATTAACTTCACCAATTACTTCGAAAAGCAAATCACGATTTGATTACTTTTGGGCAGGAGCCAACATCTCCAATTACGTTATTTTGAGACCAAGACCAACTCATCCCTTGTTAAGTCAAGCAGAGGAAGAGGACAAAATTAAGTCAAGCTAAGTGGGTTCGATTGTGTATTACTTTCCAGGCTCCCAAGGATGGACTAAGCACAAAGCTAACGACAAACACAAAATCTCGTCCACCATTTCCGAGCTGCCTCCGAGTTCTAGTGAATTGAGAAATTGACGAGAGCAATATTTTGATGTGCCCAATTAAGTGAGAACGGCACCAACCCATTGCGATCAAAATTGTTTTGATGCGTACCCTTAAGCATATTAAAATCAAGAAAAAAATGAGAAATAATTCAATTGCGAAAATAATATATTCATATTAAAATGTAATCGAAGTGGAGATTGAGTTTTGTCCGCCAAATTAAGTTGTCTAAATCTAAGAGATTTCTAATCTTCCGAGTGACACAATCCGTCTTTTCCAACTTGAGAGAAGCAAGTTTAGACGTGTAGTTTACATGAGAATAGTCCGAGTCGTTTCAAGTAATGAATGGTCAACCCAAAGCAAAGAAAAGCAGTAGGCGAGGTGACGAAATACAATGCTCTGGCGTGCCAGAAGCATCCGTTTGATTATACGTGAATAAATAAATCGGTACTTTTATGGTATGTCGGACCTACGGTTTGATATCACGACGTGCCGTTGTAATCAAATAAAAAAGCATGGTTATATACCGTAAAATGATTTCGCGATTTTACTGTGGTTCGTCACGAACAGATACGGAAAAATATTTTAAGAAAAGAAAATACACGGTATAATGTTGTTCGCTTGGAAATTCGAAACGGACATAACTAAGAGAAAAGCCCAAGTCTGTCCTCGGAGCACCCTTTCGCGGACTTTGTACCTTTTTCTTTCCTTTCCTTCAAAAACGTTTTTCATCTACTCAGAAGCAAAATCAGTCACAACGTTCGTGTCCTGCGGTGAACTTCAATGATTTAGCCATGCTATGTCCTTCGCATGTTTAATAGCATCATAGATAAGGTGGCACCGCTTTGTCAACCACTGGGTATGCGGTGAAGCCATCGGGGCGGATTTGTATCAGGAAGAAACCGGTCCATAAATTCTTGAAAACTATAGATCCAAGAGACTCCCCAAGTCAATTAGAAAGAAGGGGAAAACTCGGGTTTCCCAATATTTTAAGTTTCTTTCCGCATGAAATGGGAGCTACCGATAACAAAAAAGTGCAGAGAAAAATGAAGACCTGAAAAACACTAGAACAACTTCGCTTAACATCTCGAAATGAGGGACATAAAAGACTATGCAACGACATATGTAAATTTTAAGTGTGAAGTATGAGAGTGTTTACTCGGGTCCTTAGCAAGACCTTAAAAGGCTATGACATCCAGGAAAGACTGGATGGAGGCCGAGATCCGGGCCTCGATAAAGATTCCGGCCCCATTGCCCTACCCGGCCACAACCCCCTTTACGGGGATGGGAGGGCAGCCTTGATTCCCGCGATGCCTTCCCCCAGGCTGCTGGGGCGCGATACAAGAAAGTGATGGGTCTCCCCCAAAAAGGGGGAGGTGGGAGTCCATATCAGCAAATGCAGCAAGCAAAATTGACTTGATCTGCTCTAGAGTTAGACTCTTTAATTGCAAAAGGAAGTTTTGGGGGTTTGGTGAGACAAAAGGTCCTTCCAATAGGCCTTAAATACAAGAAAATAAAGGCCTTGTTTTGGCAATGAGATGATTTTAAGGGCATCCTGCAAATATTGTTGAAGGGGAAATCTCTTTCGATATGCTTTCCCTTTTCAACATTGCCATTTACGTGATAAGAATACATAGAAACGGCAATAAATTCAATAGAAATTAATATTGCCATTTTGCATTTGGAAATTTGGAGTCAATAGCCTTCTATATATATTGAAAGGGGAAGGATAAGCTTTTGGTCACATATAAGGCAATTAACGTATATGGGCCAACAATATCTAGAGTGCTAATTAATCACTTACTGTAGTTAACTATGGTAGATCTAGGTTACACGAGAAAGGCGATTCTACTGTAAGAAAAAATTATCTTGCACTTGGCAAACTCTATCATTTTATTCTTCTTTTGAGATTACTTTAAAAGGGATTTTTTTTTTTTTATTCTCTTTTTCCAAATTTAGTAGACTCAATTACTAGGTAAAGTTATCATATATATACCATAAAGGGGTTATGATCGGAGTACTATATGAGAGAACAAGGAAGTATAACAAATTAACAGATCTATATGAAAGCATGGAATGATGTATCTAAAAGGAAATGATGTATAAGAACAAGAAAGTAAATGACTTAAATAAAATCGCGAGAATTAAAAATAATGTAAAGACCGAAAGCAATATATAAGATATAAAGTAAGAGTATGCATAAACAAAAACCAACCATGAAGGTGGTATGAACTTGTATTATATAAAACTGAAAAGCTGAAATTACATGTATTGAAAGATGCAGAAACTAAAGCATCAAGTCATCCACTGGGGTGGTAATCCGCACTCCAGGGAGTATTAATGTTTGTATTACAAGAAATGGTTACCTAACTATCATGTAAGTTGGTAACCTTATATAAAACTATGTATATGAAAAACTAACTTACTTTGAAATCAAGGGATACAAGGTAAGAGAGCTTGGAGATGGAAGAGATGAGGGTGGAGAAGGAAGAGATGATGGTTTACAAGTGAGAGAGAGGAAGAAGAGAGAAATCTGGAAAATTTTGAGTCCTCTTCTTCTATGTCGAGAGGGTGTATTTATAGGGGGTGCTACAGTGAAAGTGCTACAGTGCTGAACAGTACTAAGTTAACAGTGTAAGGTAAATAGTGAATAGTAAACAGTGTATGCACAATGTATATCTATTATGCTACGGTGTATAGCCTTTTGCACCGCTCGTAATAGTGTTGGCATGTGATGTCTTGAGTTTAATATCTATTTAGGTTGATCCCATAGCAATCGTCTTCATTGGTGTTTTCACTATGATGTGAACTGTGAGGATCCATCTGTATCGTCTTGAGATTTGGAAGATCCACATTGTGATCTTTCCGCTTCGGAGAGCATTGTTCTGAGGATGTTGCAGTATTCCTCCTTACTCTGGACTGCAGCTAGTGCTATACTCGCAATGGATTTTTCTTGTAGAAAAGATGTATTTGATGGAACTGTGGTTATTTGATTTTTCTAGCTATTTAGCCATGTTCTAACCGCGGCTTCGGATCCTTGGTCATGAAATTTGAATCCATCCCACCATTTTGTTTTGTATTTTTGGACAAGTACTAGTACACCCGGTTTATTGAATGTATTGTATTCAAATTCCCATGTTGTTACCCAAGATATTCTGAATATTATAAAGAAATGCATAAGGCATGGGAACCTTATATCATGAGGTGTTGGTATGAAGTGTTCACTGAAAACTTTGTATCCTTATTTGACTGTGGGGTGTAATATTATGTCCAAAAGACCAAAGAGATCCCACCAGGAGTCAAACCAGTTTGGTAGGCTTTGTCTTAGAAAGTTGTTTTTGAAGAATAATATTAGAAATTTGTTTTCTGTCTGAAAAAGACATTCCACCAAGCTTATTGGTAGTCCCAGTATGTATATGAGGAGGAGTATGGCAGGCTTTGGGTAAGTCTGGTTTGGAATTTTCTAGGTGTATGGAGTGAAGCTCCCCAGTGTGAGGAGTATATGACTTTACTAATGAATATAGTAGAATAAAGGATATTTTCTGTATTTTTTTTATCAGCAAAATGAGTGAACCTTGCCGATTCTGTTTCCACTAAAATTTGCTCATAATAAGCAAGGGTTTTGTTTGTATTGTGAGGTTTGAAAAGCCAATTTTTTGGAAATATGTTTTTTGCAAATTTGACTGGATATTCATCAAAGAATCCATCTTCCACAGTCAATATTTTTTGAAAATATGTTTTGGGAAAAAAAATTTGATCTTTGAGAAAGAGGGGTTGCCTGAGGTCTAATAACCACCTCATTCGAAATTCTTTTGTATTCCGCTTATTTTTGTGTAGCAAGCGGAGAAGGATTGTTACTTACTTCTATGGCATTAGATGACTCTTTCTTTACGTCTTTTTGTAAAGACTGGGCAAGTAACAATATTGTTTCTTTTGGTAGCATGTTGGCTAAATGATTAAAGGCTAGCATGAGTTCAGATGATATGGGTTCTATTGTCAAAGGTGTTTGTTGTAAGAATGTCTGGTTGTTTTCTGCCATTTGGAACCATGTCTTGACGGATGTTAAGCCTTTTGGCTTTTGTGATGTATTGGAGGGTTTGGCAGTGGCTTTGCCTTTGCCTTTATCTTTGTCTTTTTTGGATCTTGGCATATTGTAAAAATTCTCTTGTGAGAAAATCAGGTAATGAATTTGAAGAACCATTTATAAATTCAATGTCAAAATCAAATACTGAAAGTATGGCTTGCCATCTGGCAAAAATCTGTTTTGATGCAATGTTTAAAACGTCTTTTTGTAAAATGTCTTTGGCTGATTTGCAATCAATTCGTAAGATAAATTTTTGATTTAATAAATCTCCTTGGAATTTTGATATAGATAAAACTATAGAAAGTATTTCTTTTTTGATTGTCGAATAATTTTGTTGAGTGTAATTCCAATGTTTTGATATAAACTGAACAACTTGTTTTTTGTTGTTTTTGAACTGTTTGAGAATGCCACCATATCCTAATTCTAAAGCATATGTTTCAACTATTTTGAAAGCAGAAGGGTCAGCAAGGTGTAAGCATGGTATATCTTTCACATGCATTTTTATTTGTTTGACAATGTCTGTATGGACCAAGGTCCAGGGTGGAGGATCCTTACGAAGCCTTTGATGTAAAGGTTTGCAAAGGATATTTATTCAAGAGATCTTGTATTTCCGCTTGACAGAATTTCAAAACTTTTGATTCATCTGTGTCAGGTGAGCTTTGGTAGATATTTTATTTTCAGAAAAATCTTGTTCATAAGGTAAATCAACGATATGCTTCTTCCTTTCCCAAAAGGCATTGGGTAGAGTAGAGCTTATAGTTTTTTCTATGTGGTTTTGTAGGGAAGCTATCTTTTCTACGCTGTTGGGTTTTATAAGATTTTCTTCTATTCTTTTGAATTCTAAATCTTCTTTTAAGAATTCAAGCTTGTTCTCTTTGTCTTTTATGAGGCAATTTATTTCAGAAATAGGATGTTCTTGTAAAATATTTAGGCTTCTTTTTTGTGGTTTTGTTATGAAGTTGAAAGTGATTTTTTTGTTTAAAGCATGAGTTTCAATGCCTTCATTAGTAAATGTAAAAGGTTGGATTAATTGAATAAAAGGTGTTCCAAGAATTACATGTTGCCTCATATTTTTTACTAAAAGAAAGATGTTTTGTAAGACATTTATTTTATTATTAAAGCTTCTGGTAATTTGTATTGGATATTAAGTTTATCACCTGATGCTGATTTTAGGGATTCGGAAGTTTTATCAAAGTATATTGTTGGAACAAGGCCTTCTTCGATACAATTGAGATAAGCTCCTATATCAAAGAGTGTTGTTATTTCAATAATAAACTCATTGTTGATTTTTATCATAATATTTATTATTCATTTTCTAGATGTTATTTCTATTAATAACATAAGGAAGGCTAGATTTGGAATATCTAATGTATTGGTGATTTCGTTTTGGTCTTCTAATTTTGCCTTTCCTTTTATGACGAGAGATTTTATATCAAAAATCTCTTTTTTCATTTCTAATTGTGTTGCTTTCAGGGCTTGAATTTCTAATTTTTGTTGTTTTATTTCATTTTGGAGGTCATTTATATTAGCGGGTCTAGACTGAGGTTTTTTGTTTCTATTCAAGATGTCTTTTAAATTGTAAGAAGTATTGGGTTTGGAGGTAATATTTAGGGAAGAATGAAGTCTATCTAAGTATTCTTTCTTGGCTTCTAGGTCAGTGATCTTATCAGCAGTGCTAAGGAGAAATTCTTCTTCTTTTGTTAACATGTTTATTTCAAGAACGGGTTTTTCAGGAGAGGCGTCTTTATAATCAAAGTCAGAAGAGGAATCTATTTTGTTAATCTGAAGAGCTTCTTCCTCAAGAAGTTCATCAGAAGAAGTATCATCATTTTCTATGAAGATGTTGTTTAACTGGTTAAGAGTATTGTCATCAAGAGAGAGTTCATTTAATTTTTTATTAATCCTACAGTATTTTGAAATATGACCTTTTTTACCACAAGAGTAACATTTGATGTCTTTAAAATTTTTCCTATCGGTATGAGGTTTATTTTGGTTATTTTGGTGTCTTTGTTTATTCCTACGAGGTTGAGGTTTGTTGTGATGTTTCTTTCTTTCTTTCTCAGAAGGACAAGTTCTCTTACATTTTGGTTTTGTTTTTCATTATAAGAAGGGTCGTATTGAGCACAAAAATCTCCTAGACTTCTATTGATGAGAGATTGTTCTTCCTTGAGCTGTCTTTGTAATTTGATAGTATTATACATTTGTGTTCCTTGTCTATAAACATAAGAGACTATTTCTCCATAAGAAAGAAGATAATAAGATATTTGGCCATTGTATTCTTCTCTAATTCTATCTCTAACTTGATCACCTATGATTTGGGGTAATCCTGCTAAAAATTTTTCTTTCCAAAAGGGTTGATTGCAATCCAGTATGATAAGAACCCTTTGAAGGAAGAGTTCTTTATATTCTCTAAATCTTCCTAAGGATTTGCAGCACATATTGGATAAGACATCCTGGTTCCTATCTCTAATATGTGAGGGGTCTCCTATAAAGTGTTGTGAAATGGAATAGATAAGAGTATTCACTGTGTCTTGGATGAGATGTCCTTAATCATCATCCATGCATTGGCCAAGGTCATCGATTTTATAGACAGTTAAAATTTGTATTATTTGTTCATCAGTCAAATAATTATCCCACCAACCTTTTAGTTGTCCAGTAAATCCAGCTACTAAAAGATTAGCAACAGCATGATCAGAAACATCTTGCTGAGTTTTGTAGGCATTGGCAAGCATCACATTGTTATTTAAAATATTCATGATATTGCTTTCGGCAACACCATCTATGTTCCATTCATAAATGGCGTCAGGAGAGTATTTATTCTGTATTTTCTGTGATGATTCTTCTTGGGCAATGTCAGGTGGAGTAGCTCTACTATAATAAAGCTTATGAGGTTGTCTCCAATTGAGTCTATTAATCTCGGCGACCGATTCATTATCAAAGTCACCGGAGTGTTTGGTCAAGGTATTGATAGTGGGTTGTTCTGGAGTATCTCTAATGATATGATTCTGGAATTTATGGGTGTCTATAATAGGAGCAGGCTCTAGCTTTGATTTCCCTAGGAGTTTTTTCTTTTGTTCTATGGCTTTGGAAAACTCTGGGTTAAGATTTTTTGGGAATTCGAAGGCTTTAAAAATGGGTTTGTTAAGCTTGTCAACTTGTGGTGTAATAAGTTGAGTAGGATTCTGAATGGTGGATTCTATCATATTCAACTGTTTTCCTATGATTACTAAATTTTGATTAGTAAAATTGTTTTGTTCAATAACTTTGTGGGTGTAAAGAGAGTCTCCTTTGTCTGGAAGCCTAAAGAGAGTGGCTGTAACCTCGCTATCTCCATGTTGTATTTTTATTCTCCTAATGGGTGGATGATTGGATTCTATGGTTTCACCATTATCAAGTTTCCACTTATAATGATGATCTAAAACAAATATTTCTTTTGGTTCAAGGAATTGTTCTTCTAACCAATCAAAGAAAAATATATGGATTTCATATTCATAT
This sequence comes from Eucalyptus polyanthemos subsp. polyanthemos, assembly GCA_017140185.1. Taxonomy (NCBI): domain Eukaryota; kingdom Viridiplantae; phylum Streptophyta; class Magnoliopsida; order Myrtales; family Myrtaceae; genus Eucalyptus; species Eucalyptus polyanthemos. The sequence continues at coordinate 15,163,804 of CM029463.1, read as the reverse complement.
ATGTAGTCGTAATATTTTTGTTTGATGTCTTTTGCTTTATCAGCAAAGGTTTTGAAGAACCATTCTCTAATTTGTTTGTTGTTTTCAGAATTAAAATCTTTATTAAGAAAAGCTTTGTTTGGTTCAAAATGTTTTTCTAAAACATTAAGCTCGGCATCTATCATTTGCGAATAAGTAGGAGAATGATGAGAAGAATCTGTATTTTCTAGGACTGGTTCAGGCTGGTTTTGTTGATAAACTGGCCTAGAAATCCCTGAGCTATTATCTAAATCACTAATTTCTACTTCAAGAGGTGTCTCATGATTATTTCTACTGGTGGAAGGAGGTAAAGGTGTTGTATCACGTGTGGGAGTGTCTCTATTTATACTAGGAGTAGGAGTGTCTCTGTGTACTTGGAGGGATAGTGATTATAGGCGGAAGATTGGGATTAAGATCTATTGACCTTGTAATCTAATGGTCACTCTTCCTTCTGGATGTTGGATGACATTGGTTGGACTAGTATTTTGAACAACTTGTTGGGGAATTTGGTTTTCTAATTCCCATTGTTCTGGTAAAGTGACTTTGTTCCAATTAATGGATCTAGGAATGGTTGTATTTGCTCTAGAAATGTCAGTTTGGAGGAGAAGTGTTTCTCCTCTTGGACTATGTTTGAAAGCATTTTCTCCAAAGGCGGAGGACATGACTTTATAATGGATTCTATAGACAAGAGCTAAAGGAATGGATCCATCTGCTACTTTGTAATTATGGGTTTTGATTTGGAGTGTGAGGGCTTTAAGAATATTTTTATCCTTAAGAGAAACTGAGAAATTGGGATAACAGTCAAAATGTATTGGTCATTTGCAAAAACTTGTCTCTATTGTTCAAATGATGGATTCATCATAGTTTAAGAGACGTAAATCTCGTAAAACTAAGAGAATGGATGTGTTAAGACCTTCTTTTGTAAGAGGTTTAATTTCTACTTGGACTAGACCTATATGAATGTAATTGTATTTTGTTTATGCTTTTGGATGGACTCTTTATTTAAAAGATGTATTTTTTCATAAGAATTAGAAAGAGGAACATCTTTTTCTTCAGTGGTTATGACATAGTCTGATTTTTTGAAAAATTTCAATTTTGATTGCTTGTATATTTCCTTAAGTTGTATTTTAGGAATTTCCCAATTTTCTATAGATTTGTTGAAATCTTCTATCCTTACTTCTTCTCTATGTATAGGACTTGGATCTGAGTCCATTTGTGATAAAGAACTAGAGGAAGATGTAGATCTTTTATGTAAGCTCATACTTTAGATCGAAACTATTCCTTCTTCAGAATCGTTACAGAGCTAAACCAACGGTCTAACAACCACTCTGGGACTTACGACCTGGACCACTCTGTAGAAACAAGAAGGATGCCAATGAATGGCTCTCGATCTATGAGTATGCTCTTACAAAGACTATCTATACTTTCTCACTGGCTCTGATACCACACAAGCCTAGTTTGCGATTAGCTCGTGACACTTACATGCAAATTACATGCAACTACTTTAAATTAGGACCACCTACACAAGTATAAAGCTTGTGGTTGGTTCATGAGGCTTATAAAGTGTACAAAAAATGTGGGGCAGTGCCTGCGACATTAGAGAGTTGTATAGTTTAAGTTCATATTTTCTTGGTAGTTTGAGTTTGAACTCATGAATAGTTATTGCGTATGTATCTGCGTGTGTATAGTTCCTACTTGGATATATATCTTCTTTTTCTTATTTCATTAGTAAGTTAAGTTTGGGCTCATTAATAGCTCTATATATATATTCTTTCTTTTTATAATTCAAGGATGCAATAGAGAAGTGCAAGGTGCTAATTACTGTAGAATTATCGGCTAAATGTAGCTCTAGTTTAAGGATAAACTAAGATAAATCCTTGCGTCTCAAATTTTTTTTTGCTTTTACTCTTTTTTTTCTTTGTGATTGTGTAGTGAATCCTAACATCTGGTGTCAGAGCTTGGTTTGATATTAAAATTTTCTCGGTGAAGAGAGATCCGAAAAAAAAAAATTGAATCTTGGGAAGATATCGTCATCAGATCAATAATGGATTGTAGTGGAGAAATTCAGAAAAAAGGGTTTTGAGTTAAGGAAATTGAAGATGAAGGCTCTGCTTGTGGATAAAGACATGTGGCACATGATTGAAGGTGATAACACTTGAGGAGAATACCAAGGAGAAGCTGAAGGAGGATGAGTTGAAGGAATCCATGTCCATTGAATTGAAGGAGTGGAACATTTAGTAATTGGAGGGCATAAGGCCTGATCTGGATATGTCTTACTGATAACGTCCTAGTGAACATGACCTCTCAGAGGATAGCTAAGAATCTCTAGACGAAGTTGGAAAATCTTTATTAGAGTAAGTCGCTTGTGAATAGCTAGGTTGCACCGACACGGCGCGACACGACACGACACGACACGTCGACACATCATTTCTCAAAAATAAAAAATTTCGACACATTGAGACACATTATATATTAAATAAATATTTTTATTTTTAATTAATTTGAATTTAATTTAAATAACTTATTATAAATTTACACTAATCATTCAACATTTTCGGTAAGATTCTAAGTTTTTTTTATTTCATTATCCCAAATTTACTTTTATTTCACTTTCAAATCGACGACCCCAACCCCAAATTTTTTCACTTTTTTTTCCCTCCCCACCACCTCACAGCCATCCCTTCCCCTCCCCTCCCTCTTGTCATTTCCTCCTCCCTCCAACACGCAAACCCCTTTTTTAATCTTTTATTTTCCTTCTCAGTTCTCAAAACCCTAGCAGCACGGCACCTTCTTCTCCTCCTCCTCAGTCCTCGCCGCACGACGCCTATCCCCGAAAGCATCGAAGACTCACAAGAAAAGCACCAGCATTCGCCGAAGGAGCGGAAAAGGGAGTAATCCAGAAAAAAAAATTCAGTGGAAGGGATCGGAAAAGAAGGCGGAACGCGCGGTCCCTGTGCGAGGAGAGGCTGCACACTGCCGTGAACTCCTCCTCCTCCCCCTTGCCGCCGCCGCCGCCCACTCGACGACACCGCCCTCCCCCATGAGTGCCTCCCTCATGAAGTTCCTCCTCACGGCCCTCGCCTCACTCTTTTCTCTTTCTCTGGCCGTCTCTCGCCATCGCAGGCTTGCCTTCACTCGCGGCCTCCACCCTTTCGGACACGCGTGTCGAAGCGTGTCGACAAGCATTGATCGCATGTCGGATTTGTCGACACGTGGTCAACATGTGTCCAAGCGTGTCCGAGAGTGTCGGACACGTTGACACATGTCGGACACATGTCGGACGTGTCGGTGCTACCTAGGTGAATAGGTGGTTTTTGCAAAAGCGATTGTACAACCCTCGGATGAGCGAAATCAATTCTTTGTATGCATACTTAAACGAGTTTAATACTATTTATGGGCAACTATGTTGCAAATGAGCAATTCCTTTCTTTAGCTTGGCATGTAAAGTTAGACCCACTTAAACCCCATCAAAGTTAATTAATTATTTGATCATTGGCCAATCCCTGAAAGAATTTTTATGCCTTATACCTAAATCAGCCCAATTGTTGGTCAAGTCTTTGGTCTGATTATCAAGTGGCAATGGTCATACTGATTATTTATTAATGCAAGCATAATATATTAGAGATACCACAAAAACTCGATGCATAAATAAGCATGTCATACTCAAACATTCAATAAAAATCTTACACGTCACTTTGTAAATTAGCTCTATTGGTTTTGGTCTTTGTATCTTTAAAGCGTCATGCAAGTCTTAGCATCTTGGACATTATTCTTGATATACTTTCGATCAACTAACATATCGCCCTGCCTTTAATGCGTTCGATTCCAAAGGTTTTCTTCTTAATGAGCTTCCTAGAGCATTCACTTGTTCATCAACCTTTCTTCCTCGTAATGTAAGCTGAGCTAGCAATCGTCATCCGTTAACATCTATAGAGAAGATTAATAGCTTCCTAAAGCTAGTTGTTATCCCTGAAATGAATGTCTTCTCCAATTAAATGCTTCATTTAGTAAAGTTGGCTCCCACAGAACTAGGTCAGATTCAGATGTTACAACCTATTACTCAACTTGTGTTCAAGGGATGACTTCTTGTCGCCGGAGAGAAGATGAAGAGAACTGGCGAAGTTTTGCACTGGAGACACCTCATTTCTTCAAGATCATACTCTCTCAAACACTTCAAACTAGAAGGCTTTTAAGTTCTTTTCTTAAAAATTCTTTTTGACCTACCAAGGCTCGGAAGGTTGAAGCGTACTACAGACTCGCCGTTTCTTTGTTGTTAATGTTAAATATATCAAGCGTTGCTTGTTTACTGTTTATGATGATTTTATATGTTATGGAATTAGGGTATTCCAAAGAGGTTTGTGAGAAAGTGCGGCAAGACTCTTCCCAAAACGTTGCATTTAAGGGTTCCAAATGGTGGAAGTTGGAGGGTGGAGTTGGAAATATGGGATGATTTGGTTTGGTTATCAAAGGGATGGAAGGAATTAGTGGAGCATTAATCTATTTGTGAGGGCCACTTTTAGTCTTGAAATACGTAGAGGACTCAAATTTTCACCTGCTCATATTTGACAAAAGTGTTCCGGAGATAGGTTATCCGTTAATGAATGTTGATAGCAGGAAATCGAACCTTGACACTGTGGAATTTGTTCCGCCTAAAATGGGGAATGTTGATGATCACTGTAATCCTCAGTCGGACCTCAAAGTCTAGATGGTTTCTCGTTGAAGAGAAGAGAAGGATAAATTGCATCTGAAACCATATCATCACAAACTTCTCAAGGTGATGAAATCTGATTCCGTTAGTTTTGTCGTAGATGCTACTATTTCCCATGCAATTCGACTCGTATTGGGCTCCAAATCGAAAGGCGTCTGAATTGATCAAGGAGCAGAGTTTCAACAACAAGATCTAGAAGGTGTATGAATCGTAGCCTATTAATAATGCATACTGTGACGTCCCGAATTTCACGTAGCCGTATTGTAAGCCACGGAAGATCATTTTAGTATTGACGAGCGGATTTAATTAGTTCACACGTTTTTTTTTTAAATTATTTAAGGAAAATTAGGGATGGTGACTCTAACCTATGTCATGTGTGAATATTATAAGTAATTAAGATATACAAAATAGACACAATTGGAACTTTAATGTGTACGCTTGCATAGCCAGCCACCATAGGTCTATTTTGCATGAAATAAGGTTGATTTTTCTTGATCTTAATCATTGCTTGCTGTCCCTTCAACCAATAGAATTGCATGCAAGATGAGAGAAGCTTGTTAAACACACTTTAAGTGTGCATGATTTTGATGTTAGATGCATAGTAGGAATTGAGTGTTTGTTGGGTTGATTGGTTTATAAGCTAATTACTTCCCTTGTCGATAAGCTAATTACTTCCCTCGTTGAGCATGCGCTCACTCCTATTGTTTTTATAATCATTAGCCATTCCTTCAATCCCAGTGTCCCCATCTCTCGTTACGCTACACCTATAACTTTATTGGCGATTTATATGAGTTTACGAATCCTAACTTTCCTTTGGTGATTTTGTGAGGTACATCGCCACACTTATGGTGGTGGATGCAGGATCTCCAGAGGGTCACGTATCATATCATTTTGTATCGATCTTTGCACTGGTGGATGGACGACTAATGGGACTGGTCCCGTCCTATTGACGGGAATGGTGACGAGGGAGGTGACGACAAGGAGTATTAACTAGGGGATGGCCTAACATGTCGAGGAAACCACTTTTGATTAACATGGATGGTGATAGCGGTCTTAACCCTTTTTCCCCAGGACCTTTTATTGGACTAGCCTAAATGCTGGGAAGGCAGTGGCGGTGGGATCCCAGCACTAGAAGCATGGATCCCGGTAGCCGAGGGGTATCCATACATATAAGTCCGTGGATGGTGATAGCCATGGTTAGGGGGAGTCGGAGCATCTTTTTGATTCTCCTAGAATAGGTTTCTTTTGCAGCTATGGTCGTCCACCCAATATATGTAAATACTTTTAAATGAAATGGATGTATGGTTTCCCTAACAATGTGTTCATTTATACATAATCCATGTTACAAATGTTTAAGATGACTAATATCTTCCACTTGCGTGATAATATAAAAAAGACTAAGTTGATCCTTAAGAAGTGGCGTACTAAGGCACCACACAAGCACTTTGTATCATTTTTCTTAAAGTCACTACTATTGAAATAAACTCGCAAAACCAGTGAATGCTTACTTATTTAGTAATGAGCATCACATAACTCTCTATTGTATCATTTACACACACTCTGGTTGGTTTTTTTCTTCTTTTTGATGATAATACATCTCAAATTAAATGATCGATGAATCATTCAATTCTTTTAAAAGGGGCATATATTGACAATATAAAATGACCAACTTTTGATTATTATCTACAAATGACAAACCAAGTCGATAAATAGTTTGGTCAAAACAATTGACAACTCTCTAATATAGTCATCAATAGTAAACATCAGTTATCTATGAGAACCTTCACCTGTTAACAAAATCATCAACAGCCATTGTAGATTTTACTTAGTGTTAAAACTCAAAGGCAGTAATGATGAATTGAAGCTAGAACATAACCACCGAAAGGTTATTTTATAACATCTTATAGATAAGAGATCACAGTATAGTTTTTTGTAACCGCGTATAGGATTAGGAAGTTATTTATTTATTCAAATTTAGTAACCACTGTATGTAATGGCTGTATGTAAATGTCTATAGATAGTTATAAATATCACAGGTGTATTCATTGTAAACCCCCTCAATCAATCAAAGTCAATGTTTTTTGCTTTTTTATATTTACTTTCTTACAATTTATCCTTCCTTGCATTTACATAACTGGCCACGATTGCCTCCCGTACCTTTGATTTCTTGTCATTTACTTTTCTTTCCAAAATCAATAAAAGACCCTTTGTAATATTTGTCGATTCATATTAATTCATTTATATTCTCAGAGGATATTTTATCATTTTTTTGTGAAACAATGATGCTCTCTACTGATCAATACACAAGAAGATTCGGATTAAAGTCTACTAATCACTTAACTGAGTTAATAAGCATGAATTTTAAAAGCCGGCATTGACGTTGAAGGAGGACGTTCCATGAGAGGACAAGACTTTCACCTTTTCAACTTACACAACAATGAACGAAATTGAACAAAAGAATCATCAATGTTACCTATATTAACTTAATAAAATTTAATTTAATCACGTAAAATGCAGACTCACGGCCAAGGAATGCCCAAAGGCTAAAGTTGTTCAGTTTGCAGCCAGGAAAGTACACTAGAGTGCCAAAACTTGGCACGAATAGATACTTAATTGTCAATAGTTCCAAAATATACATTTAAATGTCACTTTTTTTATTAAAAAAAAAGGGACATTTAAATGCCAATTCGATGAGTTTGCGGAAATCTAATGTGACATTATTTTTAATAATAAAACTAGTCTATATGATTCACCGGAATCTCCACTCAACAATCCTCGTCTAAAACGACGTTTTCATGTTCACTTAACTGACAGTCATAGTTAAAAAATGATTACTTATGTATCAAGTTATGGTATAAGTAATCATTACATAAGTAATCATTTAAGCGTCACCCGTGGTTAAAAGTGACACTTAAGTGTAAAGTTTTGCATCAAGTGATCACTTAAGTATCAAAAATGAAGTCGTTTAGTGTACTATTGGTGTCTACGTGGATGATTTTTTTTTAAAAGCATTGTCACATCAGTAAAAAAATCTTGCCGGAAAAAACCACGGTGTTCGCACCCTGTTTGCAGCAAGTACCCAATGCCTAATTTCCATTGCTTAGTCATAGGAATTACTAGTAAGACCTTCCTAGCAATAATATTGTTCAATGCCTAGATTAATCTGGACTCATCAGAGGAAATAATACGTTGGCTTCCTCAAACGTAATGGATACCGATCTGAGTTTCAGTGAATTATTTTTGCTTTTACCCTAATCGTCTCTAACGCCTAGAGGTTATGTTTGGTCTCACGGTATAGTCTGCCAAGATCCGCCAAGCCACGGGTGCAAAAGAGCAGGCCAAGACAAGAAATTCCCTTCTATAGCTCAGCACGCAAAGCTAATTAATTACTTAGACCCCATCAACGTTAACTAATTATTTGATCATTGGCAAGTATCTGAAAGAGTTTTTATGCCTAATGCCCGCATCGACCCACTCGTTGGTCAAGTCTTTGGGCTGAACATCAAGTGGCAATGGTCATACTAATTACTTATTAATGCAAGCATAATATATCAGAGATACCACAAGAACTCGATACATAAATAAATGTGCCATACTCAAACATTCAATAAAAATCTTACAAGTCACTTTGTAAATTAATTCCATCGGTATCAGTCTTTGTAACTTTGAAGCGGCACACAAGTGTTACCTTCTCTGACATTATTCCTGCCATAATTTTCATCGACTAATGCATCATCCTGATTTTAATGCGTTTGATTCCCATGGAGTTCTTCTTAAAGAGCTTCCTAAAGCATTCACTTGTTCATCAACCTTTCTTCATCGTATTGTAAGCTAAGCATAGCAGTTCGTCACCTGTTAACATCTATAGAGAAGATGAACAGCTGCCTAAAGCTAGCTGTTATTCCACAAAGGAATGTATTCTCCAATTAAATTCTTCATTTAATAAAGGTGGCTCCCATAGAATTAGGTTAGATTCATACATTACAACTCATTTCTCAACTTGTGTTCGATGGATGACTTCTCATCACCTGAGAGAAGATGTAGAAAACCGGCAAAGTTTTGCGCCGGAGACACCTCATTTCTTCAAGATCATGCCATCTCAGACACTTAAAATTGGAAGTCTTGTAAGTTCTTTTCTTAAAAATTCTTTTCGACCAACCAAGGCTTGCAAAGTTGAAGCGTACTACAAACTCACCTTTTCTTTTGAGTCAGTTAATGTTAGAATATATCAGGCACTGCTTGTTTATTGTTTATGACACTTTATATATTATGAAATTAGAGTATTCCAAAGAGGTTTGTGAGAAAGTATGGCAAGAATCTTCCCAAAACGGTGTGTTTGAGGGTCCCAACCGGGGAAGTCGAAGCTGGTGGAGTTGGAAAAATGTGATGATATGGTTATTTAACAAGGGGATGGAAGGAATTTATGGAGCACTACTCTATTTGTGAGGGCCACTTTTTAGTCTTCAAATACGTAGAGGACTCAGATTTTCACTTACTCATATTTGATGAAAGCGATTCGGTGATAGATTATCTGTTAATGAACGTTGACAGCTAGAATGGGAGACTGATGATCAGTGTAATCTCTCAATCGGACTTCAAAATCTAGATGGTTTCTCACTCAAGAGGAAAGAGAAAAATGAATTGCATCTAAAACCATATCATCACAAGCCTTGCAAGGTGATGAAATCTGATCCCGTTAGTTATGTCGATGATGCTACTACTTCCCATGCAATTGGACTCGCATCAGGTTCCAAATCAAAAGGCTTTCGAACTGATCAAAGAGCAAAGCTTTTGCAACAAGATTCAGAAAGTGTGCGAATCTTACCTATTAATAATGCATGTGCTTTGTGTCATTTTTCTTATGCTCTCTGCCTAACTAATTCGAGTAGGATTGAAAATTCAAAATGCAAGGTGAGCCTCGCCATGCCGGCTTCCCATAGTTTTAAACTTTCGCAGGTAATTACAACTCTTGAAGCAGCCAACAAGGACGAGCTGCAATATCCTTCCTTCACAGTAGTTATCCAATACATAATCTATTGAAGCAAAATGAGGCTGGAAAAGATAGAGATAATAGTTCCTATGTGCAAAACTTGGAAAGGAATGAAATCGACTACCTTCCCATAAAGTACCACTGTATTCCTACATGATTTGGGTTTGCCTATGAGATTATACATGTGTTCTGGTTAACGTTACTTATGTTAGTCATCAGACCTTTTATGTTCTTACTCATTGATCATTTGCTGATCAAAAATCAACTCTGTGGACTGTCCCAGGCGGGGTTTTAAAGGGATGCATCAATGGAAGAATAAAGACTGCAACACTTAAGTATTCAAATGGATCATGGCCTGTGAAGCTACTGTACCACCCACAGCAAGGCTCAGGAAAGATCTCCACCGGTTGGGGCACATTTCAGAGAGGAACTTCTCTAGAGGAAGAGATGTCTGTTTGTTCGAGCTTGTTAGAACTTATAAGATTGAAAGGGGCGCATTTCAGAGAGGAACTTCTGTAGAGGAAGGAGATGTCTATGTGATCAAGCTCGTTAGAATTGGTAAGATTGAAAGGGGACGCATTTCAGAGAGGAACTTCTCTAGAGGAAGGAGATGTCTGTGTGTTCGAGCTTGTTAGAATTGATAAGATTGAACTCAAAGTCTCCCGTTTCAGAAGGAATATCAAGACATAGGCGTAAACTTTGGCATGTCCACAGAAAAATCTCTGCTTCCCTATGTTTTGATTAGTTAATCAGATCAAGAAAGTAAACATTTCTGCTGCAAGTAATTATATGGTGATGTATTTCCTGATTTTTTTGGAGAATAAGTGAACATTACAAAGGGAAACTGCATCTTCCAAAATTCCAGGTACACAAGTCTTTATACGTAGCATGGAGAGTTGATTTAACAGGGACTTTAGTATATTCCTTTAAGTGATAAATGTCACCAATGAGATAGTCACAGAAAAGGAAAGAATCCTCCACCATCTCTGCTTCATGATATATGCAATGGTCTCTATAGATCAATGCAGGCAGATTCAAGGAAAGTAGAATTAAAGGATAAATCTTGCCGTCCATCAATAACAAAAAAGGAAGTTCCAATAAGAGGCTGGTCTTCCACCTTCTCGCCTAAGAGGCTGGTCTTCCACCTTCTCGCCGTACAAAATGGATGAATTGACATCAATAGAACTACAATGAACCTGATAATAATTATAAAACTGAAATCACCATAAAATTTCCAGAACTCATGGTCAACCGGCATCTGAATGTTCTTGACCTTAGGGCTTAAAAAATAAAGTAATAACACTATCCGTCAGTGAATTTGTTGTATCCCCCCCAAATAAACCATTAGCAGTCGAATGATCCAGCAGTTGCTATGAGTCAGACACAACCGGATCAGAAGAAACAGTACTGTTTGGCTTGCTGTTTTTGCTTATGAGATTGCTAAAGCGGCCTTTGACTTCCGCACCATAGATGTGCCCCATCTTGGACCGTTTCGTTTCCAAGTATCTCTTGTTCTCGTTTGTTATTGGAGTTACTAGAGGGACTCTCCCAGCAATGGCCAAGCCATAACCTTTAAGCCCCACGTACTTTGACGGGTTGTTCGTCATCAGCTTCATCGTCCTGACTCCCAGGTCACGCAACATCTGCAGTTAGTCAATATGTCAAGCATCAACACAAAGGTGTCAAATGCTATGAAGAGTTTGATGGTGGCGTGATTCTTTGTATTAATCAAATCTAATCTTTTTGAGATGAATTTGAAGCTCTGCTTTAGTCACTAGCTTCCTCTAGTCAGTCCTACATATGATGTACATATGATATATGAAACAGTCACTGAAATTCAACTACCTTTAATGTCAGATTAACGATATTAGTTTATTAATCTTCTCGATTCCATGAAGCATAATCACAATGACCATGAACCAACCTCATTCAGAAGCTAAATTATGCAGGACCTTTCACAATAGTTTCTCACTTAAGTAAGAAGTACCTGAGCACCAATTCCGTACTCTCTAGAGTCAACAGGCAATCCGAGCTCCACATTTGCTTCCACAGTGTCACGCCCATCGTCCTGCAGGTTATAGGCACGTAGTTTGTGCCCCAAACCTATGCCTCTTCCTTCATGCCCTCGGAGGTACACCAGCACACCCCTACCAGCCGCTTCTATCTGCTGCATCGCAAGTGCAAGCTGGTTGCCACAGTCGCATCTAGCAGATCCAAAAATGTCTCCTGTGAGGCATTCCGAGTGTACCCTCACAAGGACATCTTGACCATCTCCAATTTCACCCTGCTCAGACGATAAACTACAAAGTATAAATCACATGAAGGGAAATATGGCTGTCTGAAGGAAGGACATAAAAAATAAAATCAGAAAAACTAAGGACACTATCTTTAATCAAAATTATGGCATTCCTATATCAATTGCAGACATATACAGCCCCCTTTTCTATCATTTTATAAACTGTAAAAAGAAATTACTGTTCCCATCAGTTCACTAATATCCTAACAATCATTTCTCCAGATGTCAAACATTCCTGTCCAGACAAGATCATTAGCCAAGATAAATTTGGTACTCCAAATAATGATTGTCACATGATTAGACTTTTTTTTTTTTTTTTATCACAAACTTCATTATAAATTTAATGGTGTTCCACCTAAAAGACACTATCAATTTCTTAGGACAGCCAGTTCCAGTAAAAATTCTGTCAAACAAAATCATGCACTGGAAGTACATAAGATGAAGCACAAATTGAAGTTATGTTGAAAAATGCACTGCTTTAAACAAGATTCTCAAAGTTTACAATTAATCCATTCAAAACTCGTGTTCCTTGGTTTCTGAATTCTTTGAACAGTTTTAGCAATTAATTCATAATTTATCTCACCTTGACCATTGCAATGTGCTCATTTCCATCTAATATCGATCTATAGCAATGGGCTATGAATGGCCCCCACATTGTTGGTAATCTTGCAGCAGCAGCATATTCAACTAATTTATCTCTTTTCCGGCGGTACCTGTAAAATTATGCATCTAATGAGCGGTGACATCATTTCTCACGCACACATTATAAGAAGCTTATCAATATACAAGTCAGAACACAAGAGACAAGTACTTTTTTGACAATCTAGATGTTCTATCCTTATTTCCTGGTGATAATGCTGAGAATGCACCTCAAACTCTGCCTCAATTAATAGTCAACTGACATTCAGACATGGGTTTTGAAACGAGGTAAATACAAGAAAATGTGCAGTCACAGGCTCATTGACATGACTTTGACAAGAATCCTGGCTGGTTATAACCAAATGCTATAGGTAGACATCAGGCAAAAGAGAAACAACTGTTCAGAACCCAAAACCATTGATCTGCATGGTTTCCAAGATTTCAACTCTTAATTCATCCACTCCCAAAAAGGGGAGATGCCGCTTGGACAACTTAAGAAGTGAAAGTTGCAGCTGAAATTTGGATTCGACTCCTAAGACATATTTGCATTTACATGGCCGGGAAGAGAATAATTACCTGATTAGATCAGCAATAGATACAATTTTCAAGTTCTCCCGCTGGGCAAACTCACGAAGCTTAGGTAATCTTGCCATGGAGCCATCATCATCCACTACCTCACAAAGAACTGCCACAGGTTCCATTCCAGCTAACATAGCAAGGTCAACAGAAGCCTCTGTATGCCCAGCTCTTTTCAGGACACCACCCTCCCTGTACTTCAATGGGAAAATGTGTCCTGGCCTGTTGAAATCTCCAGGTTTTGAATCTCTAGATGCAAGAGCCAAAACTGTTGTTGCCCGGTCACGTGCTGATACGCCGGTAGTCGTCCCATGCTTTGCATCCTATAAAAATATCTCTTAATTACCATCCATTACAAGGTAGGAGAAGAGCCAATCAGATGTCCTGACACAAATAACTAAGCTGATTGAAGGCTCTTAGGACATCAAGAATTTAAGAAAACATTATTGTTCCACCAATGTGTGAAAGAAAGTGCAAATTATTCATCACTTTTTTATAATATTCATTGCCAAGAATATTTCCCAAATCAAGACCTCTACTGATTGGGGACAAGTAACAATCTGAAGTGTCTTATTCTCCAGAGAGCCATTTCTTAAGTACATAAACCTCTAAGAAACCAAAGCAGAATAACAACAAAGACACGCAATAAGAAACAGAAAGTTCAAATTATCCCTACCTGAAGGAACCAGTACCAGTCAATTATTTTCAAATAAGTTTCGAGAAAATATTCATGGATTAAAAAATATATATAGAGGAATAAAAGCACGTACCACAGTCACAGTGTACGCAGTCCGAAGCTTCTCTTCATTCTGCCTGTCATTCACCATCAAAGGAAGTTGCAAGCGCTCCAAATCTTCCTCCTTCATGCTCACACAAACAATCCCAGTGCCATACTTCACAATAAATGCCATAGCCTCAGGTGTTGCCATTTCTGCTGCCATTATAAGATCACCCTCATTCTCTCTGTCCTCATCGTCTACCACCACCACCATCTGGAATTCAGTTCCAACCATGACATAGATATTTATGGATGAAAAATTAAAATGAACTTGATAATGTAATACAGAAAGCATACCAACCTTTCCTTGGCGGATGTCCTCAATCGCTTCTGGAATAGATGCAAAGCCTGCTGTGGGTCGGTCCAAGTCAAATTCATCATCTTCAGAGGGGAAAGAAGCACTTATAGGCGCAGTATCAGCTGCAAGCGCCCCAAACGCTACTGCATCAGGCTGAAATTGAATGCCAACTGATTCCTCACCAATCAGAGTCTCGCTCACAGCAACATCACCAGGATAAGACAAAGTTTCACCTCCGCCAGGTATCACTGCAGCTTTTGCTGCAACAACACCCCTTCCATTGGCGGATAATTTACTACCCAACAAATCCACAGTTAGATCAGATGAAAAACCAATTTGCAAAGAATGGTTTGCCTGAAGCAGCAAATTGGATGATTTTGAGTTTCTGGAAACTCTGCATGAAATAAGGCCAGTTAGATTTTAACCATGAGGACTAGCTTGGACAAAAGCATCAATCTTGGTACATTCGCAAAAGCTAGTTAAACTCAGCACAGCATCCACTCTCTAGAAGTCAAAACTAACAATTTAGGAACCAAAGATCAATCATTTCAAACAACTAGTTAGGAGCATTCCATACCAGGAGAAGCACCCTATATAGATGCCTACCAGAGATCGTGTTGTTCTCTTCCCAACTTCCTATATGACTGTTGATGTATCAATCAATCGTGGGAATTAACAAGAAAAAAAGGCGGGTTGACTTTGCAGAGCGAACACACGCCATCAACTTCACCGATCACTTCAAAAAGCACATCACGATTTCTTTCCTTGTGGGCAAGAGCCAACATCTCCAACAACGTTCTTTTCAGACAAAGACCAACCCATCCCTTGTTTAAAAAAATGGGGCCTTTTTATCAAGTCAAGCAGACCAAGATGACAAAATTAAGTCAAGCTAAATGGGTTCGATTGTGTATCTACCTTTCCAAACTCCCAAGGATGGACCAACCACAAAGCTAGTGACAAAACAGAAAATCACGTCCACCATTTCCCGAGCTGCCTCCGAATTCTAAATGATTGAGGAATTGACAAGAAAAAAAAAAAAAAAAACATCGATGTGCCCAATTAAGCGAGAACGTCACCAACCCATTACCCAAAAACCTTCAAAGCAACGCACCGACACAGGTTCGAAGCAAAGCAAACACCAAAAGCACCAGAGACACTCTGGCCACCATCAGCCACGAAAGCTACAAGAACCGACGGAACACAAAGATCACAGAACTACAAGCAAAGACAGAGAAGCATTGGACCAAACAGAGCCGCCCATTATCAACAAGATCACGATGCCCAGGAACCCAGGAGGGACAAGAACGTACTGCGACCGAGCGAGCGCCGTGGGGAGGGAGACAACGTTGACGGAAGCCATTGCCAGAGCCCGAATTCCGACCGACCGACCGACCCCGAATTCGCGAGGCGGGTCTTTCTTGAATGGGTTTCTGTGGGGGTAGAGGAGGGGCTGCTGCTGCTTTATATACCGTCAAGATTCGACAGGATATTCAAAATTGGGGGAGGAGGAAGTCGATGCGAATTTGTCAACTGGGGAAGCTCGAAGGAAGAAGAGAGAGAGAGAGAGAGAGAGGAGAGAGAAGGATCGGCTGTAGAGACGTGGAAGGAACCAGAGGAGCAGGCAAGCCCCACGCGCGGGTGGAAATTTCTGTGGGCCGGCTAACGCGAAGGCGCTTTTTGGTTCTTTTTCTTGCAAATTGCAAAACGGACTTTGATAATAATTTCAGACAGAAATACAGAAGGTTAAGGTTGAGGTCGGATTTATTTTTTTATTTTTTTTGTGACCCAGGAACCTCCGTAAGAGGTCGGTTTATTAATAAAGCGTGTTTTGCAAAAGTTGACCACTTTTCTGATAATATCTATTTTTTTTAATTATTCGATAGAAAGCTTTTCTGGGTATTGAAAATTTAATCAAGAGCGAAGCATGGTGATGTTAAAAATTTGGTTCGAATTTCGATCGATTTTCGCATTCCTATGGAAGGTGTTGTCCGTGTGTAAGGGAGGAGTCACTTGCAATGGATCAAGCAATGATGATATGTTTTCTATTAAGATGCTAAAAGAATGTGGTTTTGATTATTCAAGTGGAAAGTTTCTAGTAATTAATGGGGAAAAAATGGATATGGAAAGAGAATAAAATTATGGTTTTATAGGCACATTGAAATTCATTTGGACAAATTTGCTCTTATCACCAAAAATTAATGATGGAGTTCCATGTAAAATTGCCAAAATTTGCAAAAAAAAAAATTAAAAAAAACGTTTGAAATAAAAATTGCTTTCTTACGTACCCGTAAGTATATTAAAATTGAGAAATGGATGAGAAAATATTCAATCACAAAATGAACATATTCATGCTAAAATGTAACCGAAGTTTGAGGTTAAGTTTGGTTGACCAAATTAAGTTGTCTATATCTAAGAGATTTCTAGTCTTTCTAGTGACACGATTGGTCTTTTCCAATTTGAGAGAGAGAAAAGTAGGATTAAAGGTGTACCTCACATTAGAATAGTCCTAAGTCATTTCAAATAATGAATGGTCAATTCAAAGCAAAGAAAAGTAGACACCGACCTTGCAAAAACCAATGCCTTTGGCGTGCTAAAAGCGTCTATTTGATTGTCATGCCTACGATTGCACTTTAGTTAGCGCATCCAAGTTTGGTATCAACTCATCAAGTCTCATTTTATTCCTTATATTACTAGCATGATTACTAAACATAAGATGAGATCAATTAATCTATAATAAGAGGAAGAAAAAGGAATTGGATGACAAAATTAAGGGTAGAGATTTTTCATTTGCAAAATCATTTTTAGTGAAGAAAATGACGTAATGTTTGAAATCACTACAAGCATATACATTTAGGACAAGGGTGCGTAACTATTGTAATTAAAAAGGCAGTTACAGTGTACATACGGTGACCGAGGTCACTAAAGGAGATACATTTTATTATCTATATACAATCAAAATTCATTTTCTAAACTCGATACTTTATAGCAAACGGGTCACATCTTGTCACCGTGTGTTGACCGATGGCTTAAGAAGGGTGACGAACGCAATGTCCTCACGCGTCAAGAAATAGTTAAATCAGCGGTAATCGAATAAGAAAGCATTATAAAAATACGTAAAATGGTTTTGTGATTTTACGGCAGCCCATCATAAATAAATGTGGAAAATAATTCAAGAAAAGAAAAGCCACGGTGTATTGTCGGACGCTTGGAAATTGCAAATGGATAAAGAAGATGGAAGCACCGACCAACTCCCACTGAAAACGATGTAACCAAGAGTAAAAGCCCAAGTTTGTCCTTGGAGCACCCTTTCCCTAACTCTGTAGAACCTCGAAAGCCTCAAAAGCGTTTTTCATGGTAGTCAAACCAAAATCAGTCAAAACGGCCGTGTCCTACAGTAGATTTTAATGATTTTCGCCATTGCTATGTCATGTCATATGTTCAATAACATCGTAGACAAAGCTTCCATCTCTTTACCAACCACTGGATATGTGGCGAAATGGTTGAGGCGAGAATTGTATTAGGACGAGTTAGGGTCCGTTTGATTCGGCTTTGCCAAATGCAAATACCTTTGGGGTAAAGGGATTTTCAAGAATGATTGAACATTTGGCAATTTTTAATTTAAAGTGTAGTGGGAAGTGGCTTTGGTGTATACCGTTTAGTAAACCCAACATTTGCAAAAAGCTTTTATTATTTTTAAAAAAAATAAAAATAAAATCTGATGAAATTTCATTGCTGATCAACGGCGGGCCAACCACCAACGACCGGATTTGGCTGCCGGTGAGGCTGGCCGAAGTTGCATGAACCAAGATCTGGCCACCGTTGGCCAAATCTAGGCTTGCACAACCCAGGCAGGTGTCGCCTAGGTCGTGATATCATTGGCGACGCCTACCTAGATCACGCAGACCTAGATCTAGCAACCAACGAGGCTTGGGTGGTGTCGCTTAAGGTCACGCGACCTCAAGTAGCCTCGCCGACGACTAGATCTAAGTTCCCTATACCTCGGGCAGCCTCATTGATGGCCAGAGAGCACTTGGCCAAGGGGAGTTGCAAATGCTAAACCAAACACCTAAACATTTTCCCAATGGAAAGTCGAACCAAACGGGGCCTTAGTGTATAAATTCTTGAAAACTATAAATTCGAGAGGCTACATCAAGTAAACTAAAAGGGAAAGGAGGAGGAGAAGAGGCGTGATAAGGAAAAATAGAGAAAAAATGAGGATTCAAAAAAATATTAAAACAACTCCGCCTAACATCTCAAAACAATGATCATAAAAGATCATGCATCTTAGATAAGGTTGCATCTCTTTATCGATCACTAGGTATGCGGCGAAGCGGTCAAGGTAGGATTTGTATTGGGATGAAGTCTATTAGTCCATATCTTTTTGAAAACTACAGATCCGAGACATTATATTGAATTAATCAAAAAAAGGGAGGAAAAACTCGCATTTCTCAATAATTTAACTTTCTTTCCGGACCAAATGGGAGCTACCAATAACTAAAAATAGAGAGAAAAATGAAGATCTGAAAAACACTAAAATGACTTTGCTTGACATTTGGAAATGATGGAGATAAAAGACTATGCAATATATGTAAAATTGAAGTAAAATTTAAGTGTGAAGTATGAGAGTGGTTACTCGGTCTATTGGTGGGAGTCCATATCAGCAAATGCAGCCAACAAAATTGACTTGGTCTGGTCTATAGTTAGGCTCTTTCACTTGCAAAAGGACGGTTTAGGGTTTGGTAAGGCAAAAAGTGTGACATCTAGAATTTTCGGTATTAATTTCAATTGAATTAATCAGGTCATTTTTATGCAATTGGAGCCGGGAATTAAAATGGAATACAAAATTGAGATGCGAGATGAGCTATTGGATGAGGAGAATATTTAATGGAAGCATTGAGGCCAATTGAGATGGATTTAAAGTAAATCAAGTGATTAATGGAAGACAATTGTTTCAAAATTCGTATGTCCATGCACCTAACATTTTAAATTACCTTAAAGCTTCTAGAAGGGGCAAATTTGCCAAGAAATGGTGAGTGGAAAGTGACATCACATGATGTCATAGTGGGCCAATTTGTTAGATTAAAGAAAGGCAAAAAGAAAAGAAAAAGACCCCCCCCTTCTTCTCTCTCCTCCCTCTCTTCTTCCTCTCTCTCTTCCGTGCGACTCCTCCATCTTCTTTGTGCGAAGGACCAGAAAAATTTGCAGAGAAGAAGAAGGAGCAGCCATGGCCGGCCACCCGCTCGCACGCCGTCGTCGCCGCCACCGCCGTGCATCCGTCCCGCCCCGCCTACGCGCGCTCGCCGGCCCGCCATCGCACCGTCTCCGCCTCCCACTCGCCGGCCCTTGCGTTGCAGCTGCTGTATCAACCCATGCTGGAGCCGTTCGGCCACCTCCGGCCACCGTTCGGGTCCCGCCTTGGTCCGGTTTGAGCCCTCAACCTTCCCCGATCCTTCCCCATCTCATCCAAGCTCCGGATCTACCCTTTCTCGGCCTCAAACCACAGCGGACAGCAGCTAGAAAAATGGGTATGACAGCCCATGTTTAGCCCATTTTTGTTGTCTTCCCATCCCCGGAAGCTAGGTCCGCCTTTGGAAAAGTTGATCTCGGCGTCGCCCTCGTCGTTTTGGTCCGCTCGGCTCGCTAATCGGGTGAGTTTAACTTACTAATCTTTGATTAGACGGTTAATGACGCCCTAAGTGTGCTTAGTCTAAGTTAAGTAAGTTTAGGTGGTTAGATTAGTTTATTTGGTTGATGATTAGATTAAGGTGTTTAATTAAGTTAAAGTGTGGTTAATTTAAAGTTAAGTATGTTTATTTTTAATATAAAGCCTTGATGTGACATAATGGGGTTTTATTTTTGAATTATTTAATGATTTCGAAATTCTGGAATTTATAATATTATATTATATTTCGAAATTATTAAAATATTATTATTAAAAAAAAACGGAAAATTTATCTTTGACCCTGTTCTTTCGAAATTTCGTGTTAGATCGCTTTTTTGTGTGTTCGGATTTTGAAATTGATGGTTGGATATTATAAATTGAGCGTGGATGATGAAAAATATGAATACTATTATTTAATTAATTTTCGGAATAAATTTAATTATTTATTAAAATTCAAAAATTTCGTCGGGACCCTAAACTCTCGAAATTTCATGCAAATCGCTCATTTGTGTATTTAGAATTTAAATTTGATGATTGATTGTGGCAAATTGAGTGTTGATTGTGATAAATATGGATTTTATTCATAAAATCCAAAGTGTCGAGTTCGGCATTGAAATTGGATTGTTAATGGCTAATATCGTAATTGGATTATGTGAGTGAAATGTAAAGTATCCAATGATTGATATCGAATTGTCGTGTGCTAGTTAAAAGGCTCGGGTCGCAGATAGTGGCTAGGCCGACGGATCCTTATTCTTTTAGAATGCGTCATGAGAATGACGTGGCTTGGTCGCGATAGTGGCGAGGCCGACCGACCTTTATTCTTCTAGAAATGCTGTCGATAGAACGACGTGGCTTAGTCGCGATGGTGGCGAGACCGACCGGACCTTTATTCTTCTAGAAATGTCGTCGATAGAACGACGTGGCTTGGTCGCGATGGTGGCGAGACCGACCGGACCTTTATTCTTCTAGAAATGCCGTCGATAGAACGACGTGGCTTGGTCGCGATGGTGGCGAGACCGACGGACCTTTATTCTTCTAGAAATGCCGTCGATAGAACCGATCGGACCTTTATTCTTCTAGAAATGCCGTCGATAAAACGACGTGGCTTGGTCGCGGTGGAGGCGAGACCGACGGACCTTTATTCTTCTAGAAATGCTTTGTCGATAGAACGACGTGGTTTGATCGCGGTAGTGGCGAGACCGACTTGGACCTTTATTCTTCTAGAAATGCTTCGATGAACGACGTGGCTTGGTCGCGAGAGTGGCGAGACCGACGGACCTCTATTCTTCTAGAAATCTTTGTCGATAGAACGACGTGGCTTGGTCGTAGTAGTGGCGAGACCGACGGACATTTATTCTTCTAGAAATGTCGTAATGTTAGTAGATATCTAACCTGCGAGTAGGCTATACCATTGTGTGGCAGTGAATAATAATTGGGATGCGTGCTAAGTGTGATCGTGATTTATATGAAAGTGATGGCGTTCCAATTGTTTGAATTATTATTACTACCTGAGATTGTGTGATATAAATTGTGCTAACCTGCAGGAAGGAATTGAGGCGAGGTAAGTTCTCTATATGATGTGGCTAGGCCACCCTTGGGCGTATTTTCTTTCTAATAGGGGTTTAGGGGGTTGAACTTGCTGAGACGTTGTCTCAGTGATTATTGAATAACCATTTCAGGTCCCCGGTGGACGGAGCGGCCAGATAGCTTTGGTTGGCCTTGAGGAGTTGCAGAGGCGAAGTCATAAGGATTGGAGAGCGTGTCCGACTTGTAGGTCGTAGGACAGTTCATTTTTAAGAGTCGATCTTTTGTAGACTTTTGGCTGTAGGCCTCGTCTGTAACTTCGTTGGTTTGAGTACGTGATTGGTTGTGAAATTGTTTCCTGCTTTTCTATCCCGTATTTCATTGTCAGGGGTTTTATAATACGTTCCGCTTGCGCATTAATAAATTAATGGGGTCGGCGACACTACCTGGGAATGTCGCATTTGCATGACCATGGTGGGATGTTGGCACGCTCGGGGTTCGGGGCGTGACAAAAAGTCCTTCCACTAGGGCCTTGAATACAAGAAAATAGGGGTCTTGTTTTGGCAATTAGATGATTTCAAGGGCACATTTGCAAATATGGTAATCTCTCTTTCGATTCTATGTTCTATTTTCGACATTGCCATATACATGATAAGAATCCATAGAAAAGGGATGATCCCATGATGCAGATCTGATGCCCTTCAAGATAAAGTTAGAAATTAAACTTGTCATTTGCTAATTTGGAGTCCATAGCCTTCTATAATTTGAAAGGGGAAGAATAAGCTTTTGGTCACATAAAAGGCAATTGACAAATATGGGGCAACAATATCTAGGATGCTAATTAATAACTTGCCATAGTTAACTATGGCAAGTTTAGGTTACACGAGAAGGGTTATTCTACTGTGGGGGAAAAAAGCCTATCATCGTTTCATTCTTCTTTTGAGGTTACTTTAATGGAGATGTTTGGATTTTTTTTCCAAATTTAGTAGGCGTAATTACCAAGTAAAGTAATCCATCTAAGAGAAAAAAATATAAAAAATATCATCCACTTGAATTTCACATATCACGTGCAACTACTTTGAGTTAGGACCTACGCATATATAAAGTCTACGATTGATTCATGAACAAATATTACCCACTTGAATCTTCCAAATTATGTGCAATTGCTTTGAGTTAGAACCATCTACACAAGTGTAAGGTTTGCGATAAAAAAGTTAAGTGTAATAAAATTTTTAATACTTATAATTAAAAATGTAATTGAATCTTAAAAAGTTCAAAAGATAAAATTAAGTCCCAAATTTTGTCAAATTTGTGCAATCATGTTTTATTGTTAACTCCATCTAATTTAACTAATAAAAAATGCTGACATAGATTTTGTTTTATTAATTTCTTTCTCCTATGTGGCCACATTGACTAAACTATGTAACGGTGCCCAAAGCAACACCGTTTTTCCCCAGATCACAACCTTGTTTGAACTATCCTTCTTTTTCGCCTTCTTCTCCTTGGTGTTAGCATTGGCCTGGGTCGAAAACGAAGTTGTAGTCCAGGATAGAGTTGGGATTGGGATTGGGCTTGGGCTTGGGCTTGGGCTTGGGTGTAGCAAAGGAAATTTGGAGCCCACGGACATAGCAGCCGGAGCTTCTTCAAGCTTGCGGCCATGGCAACTCTAACTCATGGAGCAAAAGAGATTTGGAGGTTATAGCCATGGCCCCTCAAGCTTCGTTGAGCCCAGCCATGGCTGCTTGAGCTCATGACCATGGCAGCTTGAGCTTTGTCGAGCTCAATTGTGGCAGCTGGAGCTCATGGCCAAGGTCGCTCGAACTTGGTCGAGCTTGGCCATTTGACCATGGCAGTTGAAGCTTCTCCGAGCTTGTTGCCATGACCATTCAAGTTTCATCAAGCTCAATAAATTTTAAATCGAATGCATTGATTTCTTCAATTCTCTTTCTTGCACTGTTGGAGCCCGAAAGTACTCATCAAATTCTTCTGAAAATCACAATCGAATTGGCCGATACCTCTCTATAGACGATATTGAAGTCAAACTCAGTAATTGCAAGAGCTCCAAACACAGCGCCGTCCTCGGTCAAAGCCGCTTTTATATCCACCTCATAAGCGACATGCCAAATCGCCCCCGTCACATGCAGGTGAGCCTCTAGAGAACGTAATCCGTAGACCGATGACCAACAGGGTCTTGCCTTATTTACAATATTTGCAAATTTCCAATAGAATTTGATGGAACTTTAGCACATTATTTTGCTAGAGCATACCTTCATTGACATTCCGTTCTCTTCTGTTGGCGATGAGGACCTAAATACACAAGAATAGTAAAAGCCCACCTGAGCCCAATCCTTGGTCTCTTGGGCCTGCAAGAAACCTGGGTTTTGATCAGTCGTCCAAGCCCGATCTGATTAGAAAAGCCCGGTTCGTTGGACCTTGTCCGTACAATAATTTCTCCGATTGAGTAAAGAAGCACACACATCTCGTTATCGATCAATGGATGCTTCGTGCACGGAATGAAGTCATCGAAATGTGACAGCATTTCGAGAGGTTTTCGGAAGGAATTTCTCTCGAATTGCCATCGTCTAGAGAAGGAATGAGTAGGAAATCAATCGTGGGATGGCTGATGACTTGGATATCGTGAGGATAGAGGATGGTTGTGTCAAGTTGCCGATCACAACTTAGACCGAAGACTGCAGTCACGCGGCCTGGGACTGATGGACCATACAATAATTTCTCTAATTGAGTAAAGAAGCACACACATCCCATTATCGATCAATGAATGCTTCGTGCACGGAATAAAGTCATCGAATGTGACAGCATTTTGAGAGGTTTTCGGAAGGAATTTCTCTCAAATTGCCGTCATCTGGAGAAGGAAGGAGTAGGAAATCAATCGTTGCACGGCTGATGACTCGGATATCATGAGGATAGTGGATGGTTGTGTCGAGTTACCGATCACAACTTAGACCGAAGATCGCAATCATGCGGCCTTGGACCGATGGACCATATCTATTGCAACATAAATTTCAAACAAGGTCAAGATGATAACATAATCCTTAGGATTTGGGACATTATCACAAGAAAAATAGAGAATAGAAAAACGAGAAAAGAATTTGAGACGCGAGATTTTATCTTGATTCACCCTTAAACTAATGTTATATCTAGGAGAGGATTTGACTATAATTAGCACTTGGTACCTATATATTACATCTCTCAATTACAAGAGAAAGATGATATATATCCAGTAGTTATTCAAGGGCCCAAACCCAAATACTAATAAAATGTGAACTTAAACTATTGAAGTCATTTGGCAGCTCGGGAATACTATCCCCGCTACCCCAACAAGGCAGCTCCCGATCCCTCGCCTGCTTGTAGGGGAGCGGGGCCCTTTTGCCATTTGGTTAATGAAAAATATGAATCACACTCCAATTATAATTACTTATTCCCACTTATGATTCATGATGGAAGCACATACATAATTCACATTCATGATATTACGAGTTCACTCCGGGACCAACTCCGCGGATTCATGAATACGGTTGGTACGCGATCCCGTATCCCGTTTTGCACCCATCGGCAAAGTTCGGTCGCGGAAATAGACTATATTCACGGCCCGCTCAACTCGAGAGCCTCGTGTTTTTTGCATAGAAAAAGGTGGGAAATGGAAGTGGTACGAATGTCGACGCGAGTATCTATTTTAATATGTGCGCTCCCAAAGACCAAGACGGCAAGCATGAGGAATGTCTATCGGGAATGCCAGGAACGACTTTATGACGAAGTGGTATTTTATAATTTCCTCAAATCACATCATTGATTGGGACTCGAATAACAATTATTTTATCCAATTAGTTGTTTGATAGTGTGGGGTCAATCCATCATGTCACTCGGAAAATATTATTCGAAGTCCGACAATTGGACCATTACAATTTGAGGTGATTGGTTCTCGATTTTCAATGCGAGTTAGTCCCATCCAAGAATTGGGAATTGAACTAGTAGGACTGAATAGATTGGTCATGAGACCAAACCGAACCAATCAGTTGGGTTTGGAATCGTCCAATGGAACTAGTGAAAGATGATGGTTATGTGTCGGTGTCTACTCCTCTAAATTTGCTCTTTATTCACCAAAAAAAAAATCAAAATGCTTCAAAAATTGCGTGAACATCACACTTTACAAATAATACACTTGATCTTAGCCAAAAGGCCAAGAAAGGCACACTTTAGTAGGTGCATGATTTGACTTTATGTGTCATATAGGATGATAGACGTTTACGTTAGTGAATTTTGGTCAATATTATCTAAATGACTCAGTTAGTAAAATATAAAAATATTGATAACTGAATTGACATAATTAAACAGTTTATTCATAAGTAAAATAGGTTTATTTATTTATTTATTTATTTTGTGGTTTATGAGGTCAATTGCAAAGTGCGCATGCGAATTGAGCATGCGCGGACAGCTAACCCAAACCGAAGACCAGCTACAAAACAAGCAGACATAGCAGTCTCATCGACTCCTACCTATTCAAAAGAAAATAAAGAATGACGCAAAAGAAGAAAACGTGCACAACATGCACATATCACACGTTATTATTACCAATACGCACTTTAGGCTTTTCTTTTTCCCCTCGAAAAAGTGTACTTCTCACCAATCAGGAAACGATTGCGGGTACAAGTCCTATGGGCCCTCCTCGATTGGAAAAGCTAGTTTAACCATGTCGAATGTTTGAGCGATTAAGGCAGCGTTTGTTTGTGCTTCTTTTTTTTTTTTGTTTTTAAACACTTTTTTTGTTTTTTGTTCTTTTGTTAAAGAAACAAAAAAAAAAACAAGAACACAAATTTTGTGTTTCTTGTTTTACGAAACACAAATTAGGAACAAAAAAGGAACAAAATTGTGTTCCTTTTTTATTTCTTGGATAGTGCTCGAACAACGCCTCTCCCCCCCCCCATGACGAGCTTCTCCTCCTGTGACCTGCGACGAGCGACGAGCGATGAGCTTCTCCTCCGGCGACCTACGACGAGCTTCTCCTCCTGCGACCTGCAACGAGCGACGAGCTTCTCCTCCTGCGACCTGCGACGAGCGTCTCCTCCTGCGAGCAGAGAATTCCATCGTCTTCTCCGGCGCCGACAACAGCCTCTGTCTCGACAGCCGCTGCTCCTTCACCAGGTAAACGTGGTCACTGCTCCTCCTTCACTGATTGTCTTCACTTCGGCGAGAGCTTGAGTGTTAGAGCTCGCTCGAGCCAACGCTTGCCCAGATCTGCGAGCCGCTTGCTCGAGCGAGTCTCGCAAATCTGGGCGAGCATTGCTCACCCAGATTTGCGACAACAGCTCGTCTGCTCGCTCGAGATCTGGGCGAGCGAGCAGAGCAGCGAGCGTCACTGCTGCTCAGGCTCAAGCGAGTAGAGCAGCGAGCATCGCTACTGCTCAGGCTCTAGCGAGCTGCCCGCTGTGTGTCGAAACTGGAACCATCGGCGGCTCTTCTACCGTGCCCAATGGTGCTGGCACTAGTGATGGGGGAAAGGGCACGAAACAAGGCAAATATCTGGCCTTTGTTGGCGTTCCTCGACACCATGACGAGTTGTTGTTCTGTTGATCTTTGTCCCGCGATCCTGTTGTTTTGTGGCAAAAAAAAAAAAAAAACGATTACTGCTGCTACACTTTTCATTGTGTGTGGACTATCAATTGACAACATCGGGCATGACAAAATAGCCTTTTATCACTCTCAGAGTTCTATACATTATTGTTTCTTTAATCTCAATCTCTATGACATCATGTAGATCTATGGATTTGTGGCTGAATATATCAAAGTGATGTGAATCAATGTCGAAGTTATTGTTATTTATTTTTCTGCCTTTGTGTTAAAGCTTCTCAATTTGCATTTTGTCCCGTATTGCTTGGATTTGGTCTAATATTAGTATTTTCTGTGTGTCTCTATGAACCCTTGCGACTCTGCCACATTTTGATCCAATTGGAAGTCGAGGAAGAAAAAGGAAAAAATGGGTGTTAAAAGTGAGAAAGACAAAAGGAAGAAGATGACGCCCGAAGAAGAGAACGTGTAGAGGGGTAGACTAAAGGGGAGGAGAAAAATAAAAGTAAAAGAAAAGAAAAGAACAGAAAAAAAAAAAAAAAGGCATGTGAGAAGAACAACGTTGTCGACTTGTTCATTTAGTACATTCTTTGTGAATCTATAAGAACAACGTTGTTCGACTTTTTTTTGTAGGAATGTTGGGGATTATACATTATGCGAGATCCTTGATATCTTATGGCTATAATGCTTCGATTTTTTCTCTTTAAGTTATGGATTTGCAGAGAATGGAGGGTGCTGTTTCATTGTTGCCTTATTGCCTATTGTCTTGAATTTTTCTTTACTTAAGGTACATCCTCAATTGGTTGATTCATTCTCGGCCGAACGCTGATGCTTTGAGAACTTCGGTGGATCCATCCAAAGTTCCGCCTTGCCGGTGCCAATCCACGAAGACATATTCTTTTTCCCTTGCTCTATCCGGAATTTGCCAGTCCTTGCCACATAAATCGCAATTTGCTGAATTTGGAAACAATCATCCGCACGCTAAGGTTGGCCTCTCGACTTTTTTTATTTTTTTTTTTCATTTTCTTAATCTTAGAGATCTTATAATTTAGTTGGACCATTCACAAAATAGGATAGGGTATACGGATCCATATAGGTTACCATGCTAATTTTGTATATGGCGTGTAGTTCTTACGGTTTTATGTTAATAATTTAATTCATAACTCATGTGATGCTCAACCGGTCGAAGATTCAATGGCATCCGAGAGACACTCATTCAATGCAAAGTGGACGGAATCTGTAACCAATATACTTATCGGTTTATTGGTGGATGAGGTCAAAAAGGGAAACCGCACCTTTTCCACTTTCAACAAAGTCGGGTGGAGGAATGTACAGTCTGAACTCAGTAGACAGACAGGATTCCAATTTACCATGGTTTAGCTGAGGAACAAGGTAAACAAACTGAAAAAACAGTATGGCAGTTTTCACAAACTCATTTCTTAGTCCGGATTTGGTTGGGATAATGTTAACAAAAGAGTTACTGTTGACGATCCAAGTGTATGGGAATCTCATATCAAGGTATTTCTTAGCTTTGTGGTCATTTTGATATCATTACAAATGTCAATTATGAAATGTATGATTATATTACTGAAATGTCATTATTGTAAAAATTGTAGGATAATGTCGAGTGGGCAAGATTCAGGAAGAATGGACTTCCTCAGTATCCTGAGCTTTGTATTATTTTTGGTGGTACATATGCTACTGGAAATTATGCCGTGGGATGTGCTCAAGAAGACAATCTGTCGGATGATGATGACAATGGTGATGACAATGTACGGGTTGACAATAGTGGTGGCGATGCAGATGGTGTCAATGCAGGTGGTGACTATGATGGTAGCAATGCAAATGATTTCATTGGATACCATAGTGATGACAGACTTTTTACAACAGACGATATTGGAACTTTAGCTCGTGGGAAGCACAAATTGGATAGAACTCCAAATAGTAAGCGGAGAAGAAAGAGCAACCAATCCAGTATTGCTGAAACTTGTAGAGCCATACAAGATTTTCTAAAAGTTAAGTCATCAAGTCCATCTGGTGATGGCTCTGCGAGCTCAGGGACTTCACAACCACCTGTTGACCTTTTCTCCGTATCTACTACGGTCCAGATTCTAAACAATATGCCCGAGCTAGAGCAAGATGTTTACAATAAAGCAGTGGAACGAGCATGCGTCAATCGTGAATGGAGGGAGGCTTTCATTACATGCATACCTGCAAGGAGGATTGGCCTTCTTCAATTTCTTTAGTAGATATTTGGAAATATATTATGAATTGCATGGAGTTTCATTAGATTGTATAACGTATATTATCTATTAATCTTTAGTTTATTCAAATATGATTAGTGTTGAGACTCTTGTACTTATATGTAATGGCATATCTTATTGAGATTTTATGACTTATGTTATTAATTATTATTAGGATGTGTTTTCAAAATCTATATTGATGTTTTGGTCATTTTTGTGATTGTATAGGTACTATGGAAGGGGGATCAAATAGTGTATCTAATGAGCAAGTACAACCAGTTGAACAATTCTCGGGTGATGACATTAACATATTGATAGTGTGTATGGCTCTGCTTAGCTGCGATGGAGACATCCCTCCATACGAGAGAACCTATTAGGGACAGTCAATTATCAGGAGGAGAATGGATAAGGGAGATTGTTCATGGACATTCAGATAGGATATATGAAGCATTTAGGATGGAGAGACATGTTTTTCTGAATTTATGTAACTTAATAAGGGTAAGGGGTTAGTTGAAAGATAGTCGATTTGTTCAAATAGATGAACAAGTTGTGATATTTTTAAGTGTGGTTACTCACAATAACTCAAATAGAGATTTATGTGAGAGATTCCAACATTTAGGAGAAACGATCAGCAAGTATTTCAATAGAGTGTTGAAAGCAATGATCAAATTTTCAAGGGAGATAATCAAACCACCGTTCTTTGATGTCATTCCACAAGAAATTCTTATTGATCCTAGTCATAAACGCTACTTCAAGGTATGATTTTTATATTGATTTTATACCGTCAAATACATGTAGTTGATAATCTTATATGATATTAGATTGTTAATATATTAACAGGGGCTGCATAGGTGCTATGGATGGCACCCATATAGATGCTACCGTTCTCGTGTCTCAGCAGATTCCATTTAGAGGTAAGAGTGGGAGAACAATCTAGAATGTGCTGTGTATTTGCTCTTTTGATATGAAATTTACTTTCGTGTATGCTGGATGGGAAGGATCTACCAACGATTGTCGAGTACTTTCAGCAGCACTCGAAAATCCGCAACTGCAATTTCCCCAACCACCACCTGGTATTTACTTTGTTTATGAAGACAATTTTATGATTATATATTATGGTTCAATATCACAACAAATTATATATATATATATATCATGTTACAGGGAAATATTACGCGGTAGATTCAGGTTATGCAGCACTTCCAGGATTTTTAACTCCATTTAGAGGCGATCGGTATCATCTAAGCGAGTATAGAGGGAATGGGGGACGACCAAGGACAGCAAGCGAATTGTTCAACAGAAAGCACTCTTCACTGAGAAATGTAATTGAGAGGTCATTTGGGGTATTAAAGAATCGATTCACCATTTTGAGACAGATGCCTCCATTTACAATTCGGAAGCAAGCACTTGTTGTAATTGCTTGTTGTGCTCTACACAATTACATTCGTGATCAAGATGCGATGGATAGAAACTTTTCCATATATAGAGATCCGGAATATCCATGCGGACCTACAGAATTGGAGGTTGTAGATGATACATTGCATGATGCACCTGGAATAAACATGCTTAGGACAAGGATTGCAAATAAAATGGCGAGGGATCATAATATGCCTAAAATTTCATGACTTTGTGTTTCCGACTTTTGTAATTTTGTTTTTAAGTATTCACTTATCAAATCCAATGTGATGAAGTTGAACAATGAACTATATTACTTCATTATTGTGATGTTATGTATGAAAGGGTCTACGTAGAGATCTATGAAGTATTCTTCTTTTACGTAGCTCTTATTGTGGGATTTTTACTTATGAAATTTTGTTCCAAGTATGCACATGACCATGTTCAAAATGTTTGTCTTCACCAACCATGAACAAAATTAAATTGATGAGCATTTCATTAGAGTGATAATGCAATACCAAGTTTACACTTTATTGAAAAAAAAAGGCACGTGAGAAAAATTTGGAACAAAGTTTATTTATAAAATTTTCTTCAGAGTATGCACTTATAACCATGTTCAAAATGTTTGACTTTACTCACCATGAACAAAATTAAATTGATGAGCATTTTATGATAATGAGAATTCAAAGTCAAGTTTACACTTTATTTAAAAAAAAAAAAACAAATGGGAAAATTTTGGTACGAACTTAAAAAAATTTATTTCGACTAAGCAATTATGATCAAGTTTAGAATGTTTGTTTTCACTTAATATGAACAAAATTAAATTGATAAGCATTTCATGAGAATGATAATTCAATACCAAGTTCACATTTTATTAAAAAAAAAATAATTGAAAAAAAATTGGAACAGAAATTTTGTACATAACCAAACGTGTTTATGTTTTTCTATTCCAAAAACAGAATTTTTTCATAGTTACCAAACGTGTTTCTTTCTTTTTCTATTCCGAATCGAAATTTTATACGATTCTAAACGCGTTTTTTGTTTAGAAATTGTTCCCGCGAACGCAAACACTTTTTTCTATTTCTCGCTTTCCTTAACAATTTTTAAATAAAAACACAAACAAACGCACCCTACCAATCCATTTCTCTTCTTTTTGGGGTGTATAAATCCTCTATTTGATTAGGGGTGAGTAATTTTTAAATTCATACAAATTCCAATTGAAATTCGAACTTACATATCAAAATAGATTCTTTATTTTTTGAAATTTGAACTCTATTTTACATACTCTCGAACTTGAATCTACCATATTACACAGATTTAAAGTCTATCAAAAATCTATTTATATTATTATTTGAATAATTGCAATGAATCATTAACCACTTGTTACTATAATCCATTGACAACAATTCATATTTAGACACATAAATAATATGAAATATTAACAAAGTAAAAGTTTTAGTCATAAGATAGAAGTTTAGATTAACGAATCTAGATTATATAATTGGACACTATGAAATATTATAGGAACGCACGAATATATGGATCATGAAAAATATAAAAACTTATTTCAGGTTCTAGGTTCTAAATTCTATTTAATTAGAAATTAATAGTCAAAATAGATTTTCTAATTTTCGAAACTTGCAACTTACCTACATACTTTAAGATCTAGAATCGAATAGATTTCCAGGTCAGCTATTTGGTTTCAGAGGTTCTACTTTACAGCCATACCCACTTTTATCAACCTACTTCCAACGATCGGGTCTTTCCTCGCGATAAATTCGCTCCGGCCTGTGCTCTTCACTTTTGCAAATAAATACTCATAATTAAAAAAACTCAACAATCATTATTTTATAGCCAAGGGGGAAATAATTATTCACGGTGCGAAAAACACTCCAACCAGTATAAAAACCCAGCTCTCTCGTCACACAAAAAAAAAATATTCAACTTTATTCCCCAGCCTCAAACGAAAAACACAAAAAAAAAAAAAACATAATATATAATTTTACTTATTACAATAATTGAAAAAAAAAAGGCACATGCACATCCGTTGTCCCTTCTCCACGTCACACGCCCACGCCTCTCCCTCTCTCTCTCTCTCGCTTTCTCTCTCTAACATTAGAAAATCCGTTGGCCCTCCTTCCCCGCACGAACATCGGATACAAATCACAGACAGCAACGCCCACTTCTCTTCACAGATTCCATCTCTCTCTCTCTCTCTCTCTCTCTCTCTCTACAATGGAGAGCCTCTTCGCCCTCCACTCTCTCTCCTCCACCGCCGCCGCCCGCCGCCTCCTCCTCCGCCTCCCTCTTCCACCGGCCGCGGCCGTTCCCGAGATCGCCGCCCCCCATTCCCCCCCCCCCGCCCTCCGATCAAGGCCTCAAAGATCACTCCTCTCTCTCCACCCCCACTTCGCCTTCCCTCCCAGACCCAAGACCCACTCCCCAATCCGCGCCTCCTCCTCCGATGCCTCCCCTCCGCCGCCGCCGCCGGTGACTCCTCCCCCGCTTTTCCAGGGCGCCAAGCCCCTGCCCCTCGTTATCTCCGTCGCCGTCGGCCTCGCTGTCCGCTTCCTCGTCCCGAGGCCCGTCGAGGTGTCCCCGCAGGCCTGGCAGCTCCTCGCCATCTTCGTCTCCACCATCGCCGGCCTCGTCCTCAGCCCGCTCCCCGTCGGCGCCTGGGCCTTCCTCGGCCTCACCGCCTCCATCGTCACCCGCACGCTCTCGTTCGCCGCGGCCTTCTCCGCGTTCACCAACGAGGTGATCTGGCTGATCGTGATCTCCTTCTTCTTCGCCCGCGGCTTCGTCAAGACCGGCCTCGGGGACCGGATCGCGACCTACTTCGTGAAGTGGCTGGGCCGGAGCACGCTGGGGCTGTCGTACGGGCTGACGCTGAGCGAGGCCCTCATCGCGCCCGCCATGCCCAGCACCACCGCGAGGGCCGGCGGGGTGTTCTTGCCGATCATCAAGTCGCTGTCGCTCTCTGCGGGGAGCCGGCCCGGCGATCCCTCCGCCAGGAAGCTCGGCTCTTATCTCGTCCAGTCTCAATTTCAGGTAAACTACTTGAATTGATGGCACACTACTAAGTAGACTGGATTCTTGTCCAATGAATTTATTGTGTTTTGAGTTTGGTGCTTGCTGTCTCGACGAAGGGTTTCTTGATGTCAGGGCGAATCATTTTCGATCCTCATGTATGCCAATTGATTAGTAGAACTGCATCTTGTCGTGAAGGTTACTGATGGAACTAACTTATGTGGAATGTGAATTTAAGATTATTGATAGTATTGTAGTATAGCAACCTGAAATTCATGTAATGTTTTCACTCTACCGAAAATTTCAAAACTTGTGACTGATTTTCTGTAGTCGCTAGTGTTTAGCCCGTTAATCATCACAAATCTTGATGTGTTGCACCCCTGTTGTTTATATCTACGCGTACCAAAAAGAAATGGGACCAAAGGTTGATGCGGCTTATGGAAATGGGATTAGTCTCTACAATTATTATTATTTTTTTTTTGGTAAGGTAGATTAGTCTCTACAATTAGTTGCAAGGAAAGTTTCTTTTTCGATTTGAATTGCCTGTAGGATGTATTGACATAGATCACTAATAATCCTTTCATAAATCGAGTGATAATCAATCTTTATCTTTAAATGGCAAAAGAAATTTTCTTTTACTTACACTTACTATAAAAAATGTTTCTGTACTTGTATGTCCTTGTGTATGTATTCTAGCACTTTTTCGCCTCATGCTTGTATATCCTTAAAAGTTCAGTAATGAGGAATGAAAAGCTCATGTACTGTTATCTATTGTCTTTATTTCATTTTCTGGAATAATAGCTGCTGCAGTTCTTGGATTTTTGTACTTACATTGTTCCAGTATCATTATTCTTGCTTGAAGATTTGGCCAATTATTATCATACAAAGGACATTTTTCTTCTCTTTTTATTTTTAATTGATGGAAGCTGCAATTGATTTGATATATATATCTTGCTTCAATGGGTTCCAGAATACTGGAAAGTTTCAGTATGGCCAAGCAAAACCTTTGTATGTCTTCATACTTAGCATAACTAGAGTACCGTACTCTATGTTTAATCCATAATTAAGTTATGGAACAGTGTAGTGGCTGATTTGCATAATTTTAGAAAAGTCAATAACAAATTTCATAGATTCTGGTACATTAAATTGTTTGTAGAGAATTCCAATAGGTCCGGATTGTTTAGGCACTTAGTTGAATTGAATCAGTTGAATTAATTTCATTAGAAATTCTACATTTTTAATGCTTTCTGATGATCTTTGGTTTGGTTATTTGGCTGTCGGTGGTTGTTTTTGTGGAAAATGGAGGAAATGTGTTAAGAGTTTTACTTGCTTATTGAATGACCTTCTCTTAGTTAATTGTTGGACACGGGAGCAGCATAATAAATGTGGCCTTATGATTTCTTTTAATTTTGGTTTCATATGAATCCTATATGACTTATGGATGTTTTCTGTGTGATGCCTGACAGTCTGCTGGTAACTCTAGTGCTCTTTTCCTAACTGCTGCAGCTCAAAACCTCCTTTGCCTCAAACTGGCGGAAGCACTAGGAGTTATCATAAGTAATCCTTGGGTTTCTTGGTTCAAGGCTGCTAGTTTACCAGCCATTGTCTCTCTTCTAGCTACCCCACTGATATTGTACAAGCTATATCCTCCTGAAATCAAAGACACCCCAGATGCCCCTGCTATGGCTGCCAAAAAGCTGGAGAATATGGGTCCTGTCACGAGGAATGAGTGGACCATGGTTGGCACAATGTTACTTGCAGTGTCACTTTGGGTGACTGGGTGAGTAACTTTCACTTCCTTCTCATCAAGTAAAATGAGATGTTCAAAATCGCTGAGGCAATTGCATGAATGGATTATCTTCAAACTTCAAAGACTCTCAATGGGTGTAAGAAAGATGTTTAAATGTTACCATATTCCCTAATGCGACAACTCTTGTATATGCATTTATAAGGTTCCAATTGCATGACATGTTCTCCTTTGTTTTCATTCAATCATCATTATTATATTTGAATATTTTTTTCGATGGTGTCATGACATGCAACAAGATTATCAACTCATGCCAGTGTTAGGGGAATTACATGATTTAGGACTCTCAAATTTGCTTTCCGAGAAAATGTGAGATCTTTTTGTTGAAAAAATCACTCGGAAGTAACATATTCAAGGATGGTTATCTGCCTTAGAGAGCGGATAGGATATGTTTGCTGAGTCTCAGAACTTACATAATTCACCATGAGGTGATGTGGGAAGACAGATTTGGCTGGCTGAGTGCTGATGCAGTTAATGCACAGTGGAATTAATGGCGCATTAGTGCTTCTCTTGTTGTCTAGCGTTCTTCTTAGTTGTCTGCCTTGTTTTATTAATGAATAATGCACCGAACGACATAGTGGCATTCTGATAGTAGCAAGTGTAATGTGCTTTTCCAAACTCAGCATAAAGAGACCTGACAGAGGAGATATTTTGAAAGAGATATGCCTGATTCTTGTTTGCCTATGCCAAAAGTTGCGATTTCTTGGATTAATGCTTTGTTGCATTTGTATGTATGCATATTGTTGTGTATGCATTTTGAACAGTGTTTGTGCTTTGCAGAGACGCAATTGGGATACCTAGTGTTGTAGCTGCTATGATTGGCTTATCAATACTCTTGTTATTGGGAGTCCTTGACTGGGACGACTGCTTGAGTGAAAAGTCAGCGTGGGACACATTAACTTGGTTCGCCGTTTTAGTTGGTATGGCGGGGCAATTGACGAATCTCGGCATTGTGGCGTGGATGTCTGATTGCGTGGCTAAGTCCCTGCAATCCTTCTCCTTGAGCTGGCCCGCCGCATTCGTTGTTCTGCAGGCTTCTTATTTCTTGATCCACTACCTCTTTGCTAGCCAAACGGGTCATGTGGGCGCTTTATACTCTGCATTTCTTGCCATGCACTTAGCAGCTGGAGTGCCTGGCATGTTGGCAGCACTAGCATTAGCCTATAATACCAACCTATTTGGCGCTTTGACACATTATAGCAGCGGTCAAGCTGCTGTCTACTATGGAGGTATGTGTGACTCTGTCCCCTGCAATATACATGGACTTATGCTTGGTTTGATTGCTTCCCATAATAAAGTAATGTTGTTTTCACTTCTTTTGATCAATCCTATTGAGTTCTCTCTGACATTTTCCGTTTGCGTTGTTGCAGCTGGTTATATAGATCTTCCCGATGTGTTCAAAATGGGATTTGTGATGGCCCTTATCAACGCCCTCATCTGGGGAGTAGTCGGAACCTTTTGGTGGAAATTCTTGGGTCTCTACTGACAAATTATATGAGACACCGGCACTTGATTTTTATTTATAATCCCATCATGTCCTTACCATCGAGCTTACTTCCCGTCCTCAGGAAGTTCCAATTTTTGGGAGCTTTAGATGGGATTGTCTGAATAATTTACAGCTATATTTTTGGTGCAAGCCTCAAATTCAGAAATTGAGTTATATGTCTATTGATTATTGATACAGCGACAAACTTATATTTTCTTTGATGGTATGACCTGTTCAAATGTTTGTCGGAAAGTAAGATTGGAGTTGCCCCTAAAGAACTTTGTTGAAATTGACTGCTTTTTGGCTAAGGTTTAAATGAGTTTTGATTCTTGTCCGTGTCAATTGGATATTGGGTTTAAGCGGGTGGCCAAGAAAAGAGCCGAACTTCAATGAGTTTCTGAAGGTCCATTGAGCAACTTTGGGAAAGATAGAAAGGGCACTGGACAGATGTAAAGGAAGTAAAGCGTACGTTGCAAGGAAAAGAAAGATAAAGCATAAAGCGTTTCATCTACTTTTGAGGGGAGGCCTGGTTACATCCTAATCCATAGAGAAATCCTAAAGGAAATTGGTTACATTCATATGAAGAGCATTCGAGTTGAAAATCAAGCGTGTTACAAACACCCTCTCCTGCATATTGTGGGTAATTCTTTCACTGCATCTGCCCCAGCCATGTCGCGATATCAGCAACTCGTAGCCAACCAGAAATCGAATTCTGTCGACGGCACTTCATCGGCACGGGTACTACTTCAACCACTGTCTAATCGATGGCTATAACTACCTTAACAACAGTGGCAACTAGAACTACTTTGTCAATGTCTGTAACCACTTTGTCGATGCCAAACCTCAAGTATCATTCTCATTCACTCACTTCATCGATTCAACTTCAGATCGGGATGTATTAGCTCTCAACACAAGTACTTCAAAGGAATCATCCTGATCAAGCTCGATTCCGAGTTTCCGCAGTTCATGCATTGTGCTTCCGTTTGCATCCGTGGCATGGGGTTCGAACACGATGCTTGATGAATCGAGTGCACTAACTTGACTTCTTGCGCTAGACCTACTATATGACCTTTTCAGAACAGAATCATCCTTTCGCCTTCTCGCCCATGCAAAGCCATTTGACGCACTGATCTGTGTTGGACCTGATAAAATACTCGGTCCTTGAGACGTGTCCGCCGCTTCAGAAATTGCCGAGGCGTCGCAAGATGACTTCAAAGGCTCTCTACATGGAACATCAATTTCTCCCCTCTGGCTACTTCTCACATGATTTCTCCGAACAAACTGAGCCTGGCCTTGCAACTCCTGGGCAATCAACATTGAAATTATTGGATTACAAGAGCGTTTGACTATAAAACCGAGACGTCCTAATGGCGAAGAAGCAAGGTGCTTGTGAGCATCTCTATCAAGGAAGAGGTTTGAATCCAAGCTCTCAGTGTAGCTTCTCTTCTTACAGAGACGAAGACAAGGTTAAGTGGAGGGGGTCAGTGGCTATACTGATTGAACTGATGTCAAGTACACTCTTAATTTTGGGATTGAACACGGGTCTAAATGAGCTAGTCAGATAGCATAAGCTCAGGTTTTGGTTCCCACTAGGTTGAACCAGGTAAAGCAGTCTAAGCCTGAAAACAACATATCCATCGCATGCAAGCAGGAAGTAAAAATGGTGAATTGAGAGGACCAACCTCTTTTGGAGCTATCTTACTGGAAAACCCCTGCTCTTGTGAAGCTCTATGGATTCTTGTTGGCCTTTTCCCTACTTCGGGTTCTCGTACTCTAGAACGAGCCTTTTTCCTGGAAGCCAAATTGTCAGTACATGCATGAATCTGCCGGAAACAGATTGCAAGTAGCCCATCTTGTTCTCAGCATGCTTCGCGCATACTTTAATCCTATTACAGTGCATTTAAGTTTGCAAGCATGGAGAACTCAAACAGTAACTTCTAACAACAAGAATAAGGAAATTCATACAGCGACTTCAAATGGAAAGCTAGAAATAAAGTTTATTTGGACTTCAACAGCAGGCCTGCTTTTATATGTTGAATTGCTAGTGTTCTTTCTAGGCTCAGAGGGAGTAGTTGAAAGACGATGTTCAGCCTTATAAGTAAATAGAATTTTAAGCTTCTCTAAACAAGCTGATAAATGATGGAATTTCCATCTTGATAACCCCATGTTTCTTTGAGCGCGGAAAGAAACTCACCTCCGTGCCTCTTCTCGATGTTTAGCATCAATTTCTTTGTTAGGAGGATACTTGGGCAAGCTTGATGGATCACATGCATATGGTACTGTTTTGAAATACTGGACCAGAAAACAAAAAGAAATTAGGAAGTAAACTGAATTGTATCTCTGTTGCGATACATCGTCTCGTATAAATCAAAACTCAGGAGACTGAAAATGTGGTGAGGCATATCTGTGTGAAAAGCATTTTGCTTGCTGAGCCAGAAAGAAGGGAAGAAAAAGGAAATTCATTTTAACTCATATTAAAATCATCTTGATTTGTAGAATCAAATACTTCAAGCTGACTTGATTCCAATAATGTTACCTCAGATATGAGCGCACTTGAAGCAGTTCCACGCTTGTGCGGTTCTATGGAAAGAAAAGTCTCCATCAGCTTCATTGCACTGGTCGCAATACCTTTGCATCTCTCTCGCAGAGTGCATTCATAAGCATGGCGGGGTCTAAACATGGTGGCCTGGGGTACCTTACACATTTTCCAGTAGCCATCGGGTGGGGAACCACAGAGTTTAAAAATCTTGTGCAATTGCTCAACCTGCAATGTTGATCGATGTGAGAGTGAAATAGTGCAGAAGCAGAGAAACATAACATAGTCAGATTCTTGGACAAGACGTTCAGCTTTTGCAGCTCCTCTCTTTTTCAAATTTGGACAAAATAAGATTTCGACTTTCCTCTTTAGTATTCAATTAGGTACGAGGAATCATATCAACAATAGCTTCATGAGTCCTGGGACTAGACTTGCTTTCTCATGTCATTTCTCTCCTCTTGATTAACGAATACTGAGAATCTATCTAAGTTGGGCTTCCTTGTTATTATAAAGGCAAAAGAGAATCATCAAGATCCTATACCGGTGTCAACTTTAAGCAAATGGGAGGCTGATTACCTCTGTTCTCCCTCTGAGAATAGGCTTTCGAAACAGAAGTTCTGCAAAAACACAGCCAACGCTCCACAGATCCACAGTCACGCCGTAGCTTGTGGAACCCATGAGAAGCTCAGGAGGACGGTACCATAAGGTAACGACATGACTGGTGAGTTGTTGCCTGTCCTTTGGGTTAAGAATGTTAGCCAGTCCGAAATCTCCTATTCTCAGAATCCCCTCATTGTTCACCAGAATGTTCGAAGCCTTTACGTCTCGATGAATCACTCCGTGTTGGTGGCAGTGCTCTATTCCTGACAGAAGCTGCTGCATATAGCATTTGACCTGCAGGAGAAGAGCTCAAGTTCCGAATTAACAGACACGAGAGAAGTTACTGCAAGGATAAAGCAAGGAAGTACATGTATCCATCTCAGAAAAGGCCGGTTCCTTTTCTTTCGATGGCTGTTTAATGCGTCCTTTCAAAAAGAAGTCGATGAGAAGAAAGCCTTCGTACCTGGGCATCGCTGAACTTGACCTGAGGAGAAGATATTAGCCCGTAAAGGTCATGCT
The DNA here is from genome assembly GCA_017140185.1 of Eucalyptus polyanthemos subsp. polyanthemos. Classification (NCBI taxonomy): domain Eukaryota; kingdom Viridiplantae; phylum Streptophyta; class Magnoliopsida; order Myrtales; family Myrtaceae; genus Eucalyptus; species Eucalyptus polyanthemos. The sequence goes on along the minus strand of CM029463.1, from coordinate 15,123,116 downwards.
CCATGTACTCGAACACAAGATAAATGCTGTTCGACATTCGAGAAGTGATTATGCCTTCCAGTTTCATGATATTTGGATGATCGAGCCTGCGGAGGATTGATATCTCTCGTGCCATAAATTGAATGCTCTCGGGTTGAAAGTTGTCGAACCGGACTTTCTTAAGAGCAACCATCCTTCCATTTGCCAACTCCCTTGCTCGGAAAACACTGCTGTATGTGCCTTGTCCTATCTAATGCAAATTAGAAATATTAACGAGGTAGCTTTTCTGCAGGTGCTCAGTTATAAGGCTTTCCATGCGCAACACATCCATGCAGATTCTTATCAGCAGGAAATGCTTCGAACATATATACATATAAGAAACATGGCCTAATCAAATCAGCAAAACTCAGATTTTAAACTCGATTGGTTCGAGACCATACCTTCTCCAATTTCTCGAAAGAATCTGCTTTAAGAGGAACCAATCCCTGAATTGCGTCACCAGCAACGGTGGTGAGCCAAGAAGGCCATCCCGCGGCCGCTTGTTCGGCTTCCACATACCGATGCGAAAATCCCAACTCCAACCTCAATCTCTTGCTCAACGAACCCTTCTCCTCCAACTTCCTCAATTCCCTGCTACGACCCTCGTGTTCCTTCACACTGCTCTTCTCGAATTCAAACAGACCGGATGGGATCTTCGACGACCTGGTACCGGTACCAGTACCGGTACCAGCTCCAGTCAAGATCCCTGAACCAGGCGATGCTGGTCCCCGGTCCGCCTGCTTCGCGCATATGCAGCCCATCAGCCGCGATGCACCGACCGCATTGGATCGAATTACATGAAACGGTGATTGACCCGCATCAGGAAACGACCATGTACGGGGGGGAGGATACACCCCACCTTCTTGCAGGAAGGAACGTGCATTACATCTGTGAATAAGTGAGGAAACCCTCCCCCCCCGGACAAAAGTCTTTCTTTCTTTCTCTCTCTCTCCTTTTTCTTTTCTCCTCGTCGAGTCTCTGTCTTTGCCTATCTGCTGGGGCTGCGAGATATGCGGGATTGTGGAATTTGTAAACGAAATGGACCGTGGAGAGAGGGAGAAACAGACGGAGAGAGAGAGAGAGAGAGAGGAGAGATGGGGCCAATCCGAAGAAGTGGGCGCTTTCATCGTTTCTTGCGAATGCAACAAGGGAGGGCAAGGTGAAGCGTAGCCGTTCGGAGGATCCTGTTGTTGTCATGTCCCAAAGTCGGTTGCTTTTATTTGAAGACAGAGAGAGAGAGAGAGAGAGAGAGAGAGAGAGAGAGTGGAGTTTGTACGGTTGGTTGTCCCAGGCCAACTGCCCAACCAACTTCACCATGAACTGAGGAGTTCAACGTTTTTTGGAAAATTGCTCTGGGTATACCTAACTGATTTGGCACTAATTTTACTGGAGGATGTGCAAAATTGCGACTCTTTGTCTGTATTCGGTAGTTTCAGACAGGTGATCTTTAATCTGTACTCAAACATTAACTAATTTCTTCGAAAATATCGTGCGTTTGTTGCCCAGTTCACTTAGTCACTCGACGGCCTTTTTATTTGTATAGTCTCAATCAAGCTTGATATGATTAGAGTAGGAAGGAGGGATACTTTTTTCGTACGGAAAAGGCACATAAAGTTCGGGAGGCAAGTTTGCTACACAAGGTGCTCTTATTTGGATCACAAGAGAACAATTGTTTATTTTTGTCACGGGAAAAAAATCTCAGGTATAGCTGCAATTCAATCTAGAGGTCTGTTTATTTGAAGGAAAATTATTTTCAGGAAATTATTTTCCAACTTTTCAATGTTTGGAGGAAGGAAAACTAGTTGATCTGCAGAAAATGCTTTTCATGAATTGAAAAACAAGCTTCGATGGAGAGTAATTAAATTTACCTTCTTGCAACAAAGAAAATCACTTTCTTTAAATCACCAAACAAATAAAAACTAATCATTTTTCTCATAGAACTTGTTTTCTTTTGTTATGAAACTTTCAACGAAATATTAAAGTAGACATGATTTACTTATTATGCTCATTATTCTTGCTTTGGTGCTTTAACTTTACATCCTTTCCTACTGTTTCCTTATTTGAGGCGATTCAATTCCTATGTTATGATAGTTTTACTTTTGATCTTTTTGAATATCTGTCGGATAATACCCTCTTTATTGACTGCTCGAAGATCTCATGTTCTTTTAACATGTGAACTGAATGTTAACCCAGTTTTAAAGGCAATAGGCAACAAAGAATATGCTGTCCGCGTTTTCATTGTATTCCCTCGATTCTCCGGCGTACTCAGGATGAGAATCAGGGAATGGTTCACATCCGTTCGCGAAGCCGCCTGCATCGATCAACATGGTAAACTCTTCGAAAGAGAGAGCCAAAAAGCACCAGTACAGGGGAACTATATCGAGCAGCGAAATTCTTGACTATGACTGCAATTTAAGATAGTTGAAAAGCCATCATAAGTTGAATCTGCCGAAGTAGCCATGTATCGCGACCTGGATCAGATGCATCATCTCGTTATCCCCACGGAGTTTTCTCATCGAGAGCAAGGATCGAAATGGACCACCACAGACAAATCATCATGTTCGCAGAAAGAAGCAAAGGAAGAAAATTGTTTGTTTTCCTTTCAAGACTCGAAATCCATCAGAAACCATATGATTGAATGGACCACAAATGGTACCTGTCATTGTCTGAAGGTACTAAAATGACTAGAAAAATCGTGCTTTCCATTTGCCATAATTGCCCCCCATCTAAGCTCAAATGGCTCTTCAGCTGGTAAGGGTCTGCATAGTAACATTTATGTTTCTCCCAATTTCTGTTCTTTTGTTCATTGGAACCAAAAAAAAAAACAGAAATCCGTTTGGTAAAACTTTTGTTTTCGAGAAGAATTTATGTATTTTTTTTGTTTTCGGGAACAGTTTTGGAATAGAAACGAAAAAAAAAAAAAAATAGTTTTTTATTCCCGATAACAATTTCTAGAAATAAGCCAATTTTATTTTTTAACTTTCTTTTGTTCCTCTCTCTTGCCGTGGTCACCGTCAATCGCTCGGAGCCACCACGGACCGCTGTTGCTGCTGGCCACCACCAACCACAGGCCTGTGCCGCTGTGGGTTGCCGCTAGTCACTGCTGTCCACCGTTTGCCGCCCGCCGTCCGCCATCGCTGCCTTTGTTTGTCGTTGCCGCCGCCAACCGCCGACCGCCCGTTGGTTGGTGGCGGCTGATGGGTTGTGCGGGTGGTGGGCATCGCAATGGGCAAAGTGGCAACAACAATTGCGACGGGTAGCTACGATGGTTGGCAATCCGTGAACAAAATAAAAAAAAATAAATACAAAAAATAAACTATTTTATACTAAACACATTTTTATTCTTTTTCTATTTCTGAAGTAAAAATTTTGTATAGTTACCAAATACATTATTTTATTCAGAAATTGTTCATTGGAATAGAAATAGAAAAGAATTATTTTTGAAAAAAAAAAAATCATTTCCATATCAATAAGCGTTGTCATGCGTAGTCTAAGCCTCTCATTCAGTAATGCTAGGGAAGAGAGATAGAGATGCCGAGGCGAGGCTACCTCTCAAGCTACTAAAAAGTCATGATTCTTAGATCAGGAGTCTAATACCGCATCGAAAAATTGCCACCATTCGAATGAAGCATCGTTCACTTGCAAATGAAGGCAGCAATGGCGTCGCCATGCCTGAAAGCAGAAGATTAGTTTCTATCATGGCACCTAGAAAGGCCCAACATGTCGATGTACAAACAAGTTTATGCGGTCACCATGCAGAACAAGGTGGAAAGCAAACATCAACACAAACTCAAATCACTCACGAGTAAACAATTGTAGATGACGCAAATGTGCAAAAGTAGAGACAATACTGCATAAACTATGCATGGAAACTTTGGGCTTCAAGATGCAACCTCTCGTGGCAAAATAGGTCGTGGATGGCCATTAAATTCCTTTTGGGTAATGAATTCTATCAAGCTATTGCTCGGTTCTCCTTTGGCACTCTTTGTCATATAATTTGGAGAACTAGGAACAATATCCTTTTTTGGGGACAAGCCTTGTCCATATCGGCTTTGAAGCAACATCTCATCAAAGCTGTCAAGGATAAGGCTCTCACTTTCAATCATGTTGTAGACACTCCAAGGAATAGGAGGATACAAAGAAGTTAGGGACTTGATCCCTCTATTTTCTCTTCCTAGGTTTCAGGTCTTTCTTAGAGCTTGCTTGAGGTTGCCATAAACTTGGCGCACTCAATGAAAATTGGGGGTTAGATCAACCTTTTTCTCTTTGGAGGTTCTTACTGCTTATAGATAGGAGGACTTAGCGTAGTTGGGGGCTAGATCCAGTGCATCGGAGGTTGCCCTCGCTTGTTGTGAGATTTGCCGCTGTTGTTGTTGTCTGGTTTCCCTTTCCTCTTTCCTTTCTTGTTTGTTGCCACTATTTGGCTGCTTGATGCCGTTGTTTGGCTGTTTGCCTGTCCTGTTTGGCTATTTGTGTTTCCTTTTTTCTCGACATCCTTTCACTCGTTATGACTTGTTTGTCATTATGAGTGCTAGTTTTTGGTGCGGAGATCTTGCTATATAGTCGTTGGTTAAAAGTCAATATATTTCTTATCTTATCATTAAAAAAAGAACTATGCATGGTATCACAACATTGCAAGTTATGAATTACCGCAGCATGCATCGGTTTTGTCACTTTCGAGATTTGAATGCCTCGTTACATCTCCGATCTCAGCGAAGGTATCTGGAATTGTCCGTACTGGCGGAATTAAATCTTTCAAAGAATTCACCGATCATTGGAAGAGTCAGCACACCATGCATTGTATTTCTCAATGTTATTTATAGCCGATACACGAAGGAAGTCCTGCTCATCCTCGCACTTTCCGAACCCTGAAGTTCCCCATCTGGCGTAACATCATCTTCCTTAGCAAACCTCCAGTGATCCCCACAGATCTGCCGTGAATAGCTGTGTCCGCAATGCTGAACATAACTTCTAGTTCCAAAGTTTGGATATTTCAACAGTTCTGAATTATTTATTAGAAATTATGACCTTAATGAAAATCATCATTTTTGTAATGATTTTTCAACGGTTGTATAATGCTTTCTAATGGCCATATAAGGTCCTTCTAATGGCCGCATAACGGTTGTATAACGGCTTGATAACTTTTGAATCATTACGCCGTGAACTCTCATTATTTTATGATGATCATCTTTTTAATTACCAATTGATTTATGATGATTTCTTAACAACTCTCTCTTTCTCTTATTTAAATATAAATTAAACTTCAAACCACAATTTTTTTATGATAAAATATGTTATCATATCTTTCCTTTTCTTTTTTGCTGAGTTATAAATAAAATTTGTTATGTTTCTTTTTAATATTCAGTGCAAGTATAAAAGAAAGTTTGTTGTATTTTGAGAGGATAACTGCTAAAGCCTTTTGCACCGAGTTTTGTACTCCGAGGGGCAGAATCATCCTTAAGAACAGCGCTTGCACGCCACAGACATTTGTTTTTATTTTCTAATCTTTTTTGTAATGTATTTCCAATAGTTACGACTACTTTATGTATTTTAATATTTTTCCAACACCAGATGGTTTACAAACCACTGAATCAGCACAGATTACTTCCACCGGCGGCGCTCAAAGATTGGCTCGCCTTCACCATGGCACACCCGAAGCTTATGATCAGCGGAGGTCCGTCCGTGAGCAAGCAGATGCTTACAGACAGTGCCATTTTCCGAGTTCTTGCAGCTGTGCGCACGGACAAGCAACGTTTTCCTCCTCCAGCTTGCTCATATCCATTGCCCGATCTGGGGGTGCTGCAGATGCAGCTCTTGTCCATCACAACTTCCATGAGGGACCCGTGAAAGGAGATGACAACCAATCAATGCCATAAATGTCAAAAGAAAAAGATGCAGGGGACCCGGATCGTAAGGAGATTGATCAGATCCAATGGACTTTGCATTGTGTCGATTGAGCTTGAAACATGGAAAGATCAAATCCAGCGGTGTCCGGTTCGGTTGTCCCATCGTGTCTCAATTTGTATCATTCTAGGAGGGTGTCTCAATCTGTATCATTCTAGGAGGGATTTTTATATATAAATTCGAGAATTCTCCAATTAAAGTTCTTTCTATTTTGGATTTAATTCTGTAAATAAAAATTTTAGAATTAAATTACATTTAGAGAATAATTTTTAAAACTCTTGTTGTAGTTAGTATTATTATTTTTTGCCTCGAATTATTAGAAACAACCCCTTCCTCTGCCAAAATGATCAAATTTTTCAAATCCAGGTCAGAGTAATTAACAGTCATTTTATTTAATAAATTTAGGCATATATTTCAGTTAAAAATCTAGACAAAATTGGAAAAGTCAGGCTTCAGCTTGTGTATTTTGCCTCATAAGACCAGATTAGTAAATACATTACCAAGATTAGAAAACGACAAATACAAAAATTGCCTACAAAGTTGACTTTCACAGGGAGGGACTAGGGTTTGAACTGGTTCTTGAACCGGTCAAGGAAAATTTTCGCCCAAAATTTTAAGCTTACATACAAAATGCAATTAAATTAAAAAAATTTCAATAAAATTTAAATAGAGCAATCCATCCATCGAAAGGTCAAGTACAAGAACTTACATATGGGAATCGCGAGTGCAAAGAACGAACTCGGGATCGCAAAGGTGAAATCGGGATCGCTAAATTTACCCCACCCCATCCCGTCCTATTTGCCGGTCTCTCAGCATGCACGGCGCCGCGAGTGGTGGCTGCAAATCTTCGGGGACGGATGGGGTAATGGATCAGTTGGCAAGTGATACGACGGCGGGCCTGTCGCAAGGCGAAAGAGGAAAAGCCCATAAAGGAGGGGGAAAATTTGGGTGACTTTTTTTGGTCACAAAGTAACGACTTTTTTAGCAAACCCAAAAGTGGATTACAAAAAGTTCCAAAGTGGATTAACCATAAGGAATGAAGGAGATTAACAATTCAGTTCGATGGGAGGGTACTTGCTCGATCGGCCTTGGCAATTTAATCCGTAACTTTAATTTGCATCTTTGGGCTTATACTTCAAATAAACTCCTCCTAGCTGGGCCAATAATGAATGTCAATCCTGTATGATGGACCGAGAAGCCCATGGAGTCTTCGTGTGGCCTAAAATGCGGTTCACCACTGATGAGCTAACTCAAGATAAGTCAATGCACAGATCAGTTCTAACTTCTAAGTGCTTCTTCAGCTTGTGTTTCATGCTTCTGCTTCAGCCATAAGAGAGCTTCTCTAACTGGTAGGGTTTCAGCAGCAAATGCAGAAGGGGCGCAAATCTGTCTTGCAAAAAACCGTCTATGAGAATTCCTGCGTTATTTCTCCAAATTCCCGCAACCGATCCTTCCACAGAGGAGCAACACCAGGAAACGTCCACATTGATCTTTGCTGATATGCACAAACGTTTTATGGATACTAATTTCATCTTGCACATTAAATATTATGCTTTTATTTTTTACAATTAGAAAAATTGCGATAGAATAATAAAAAGAAAATGGTTAATAACATGAAAAACATCGAAATGGTACATATATGATAAATTTATCCCAAACAAATTTTTTGATTATAAAAGCCCATAACCGGTACACTTATGAAAAATCTAATTTAAACTAATTTTTTAATCACAAAAAATCTCAAAACTAATACATGTTTGATAAATTTACCCTCAATTAGTTTTTGCTAAATTGGATTGATATTATGAAAAACCATAAACTAGTACTTCTCAACAAATTGAGGATATACTACCACATGTTATTAGAAATTAATAGAAGGTAAATTTATCATAAGTATATCGGTTTTTGGTTATTTGTGGTAAAAAGGGGTAACTTATCATTGATATATTAATTTGAGGTTTTTTTTTCATTGTATTGAACTTTCTAATTTTAACTTCCACAATAAATACTATACTTTTATTTTTTGAGAAATAATTTTAAAAAGAAAATGAAGGTCTTATATGCTTTTAATTATTTTATTTTATTACATTCTACCCAAACTATAAGCTAATTTTTATATATAAAAAGAAAAACTCTAGGCAACATTTTCTTATTTTGTTGTGTAAATTTCCCAATGTCATAACTTAATAATTCTATGGGTTAAGTTTACTAGAAGTTTTAAAATTTGTTACAAAAATGTAATTGAGTCCTAACAACTTTAAAAAGTATAATCAAGTTTTAAAACTTGTTAAATTGGTGCAATAAGGTTTTTCCGTTACCATTATCAACAATTAATGAAAATATTGGCTCTCTCACATGTATTTTTATTATTATTTCATTCAAATATCATTTAAATTAGTTTAAAAAACTTAAGAAGAAATGCCAAAATTTTAATTTCTTTTAAAAAATTGAAAACAAAGAAAAGGAGGGATAATTTCACCAATGGAGCATTGCTTCTACCATCATCATCGTTGGAGGGGCCAATGGAGGTCATTGACCTTGGGTGAAGGTGGCTGCCCTCCTTGGCCCCAAAGAGGGTTAACCTAGTTAGATTCGAGCAAGGGCACCTAAATTTGGGTGACATTGGCTCTCCCTTAGGATCGACGACCCTCGTTAGGCTTGTGCAAGGTTTTGATGGCCTTTGCTTGGGATTGGCGATGCTAGCCTTCACCTAAGGCCAGTGATCTTCATTGGGCTTGTGCAACCGCCAACAAGGCATTGCCCAAGCTAGGCAATGCTCACCAATCCTAGGTGAAGGCCGGTAGTGCCCAAATCTAGACATCCTCACCTGAGCTTGGAATTAACAATGGTCGCCCACCCTCACCAATTGTGTGATCTCTATGGTCTCCTTTGGCGATGATGCCATGATCTTAATCAATTCATTTTTACATTCCACCCAAAATAAAAGCGAACATTTTTTTTTTTCCCACAAAAACAAAGAAAAAAGAAACTCGAGGGCTGACATTTTCTTAGTTTGTCGTGTGCTTCATTTCCCCAAATGTCACAGACGCAATAACAATTCCGCAACACCTCGTGACCGTCGGCGAGTCAATCCATCGTCCTTACTCCTCCTTCCCATGTGAGAGATTTTAACTTCAATCCCACTCCTCCTCCTCCTCCTCTCTCTTTCTCTCTCTATCTCTACACCTCCCTCGCTCAAGATCTAGAATCCCCCAATGCCGCCGACCCTCTGACCGCCCCGTTCCGCCCCGATTCAGCCCCCATGCGGGTCCAGCCGCCGCCCTCCGCCGCCGGCGCCGGCGCCGGCGGCCACCAGGACGCCGAGTCCCTGTTCCGGGCGAAGCCCATCGCGGAGATCCGCAATGTGGAGGCCGCGACCCGGCGCCAGATCGAGGACAAGAAGGAGGAGCTCCGGCAGCTGGTCGGCAACCGCTACCGCGACCTCATCGACTCCGCCGACTCCATCGTCCTCATGAAGTCCTCCTGCGAGTCCATCTCCCGCAACGTCTCCTCCATCCAGTCCTCCATCCTCTCCCTCTCCGACGCCTCCCCACGATCGCCCTCCCCCGGCCGCCGGCGCCGCCACCACCCCGCCAGGTTCGATGTCTACGGCATCGCCTGCCGCGTCAAGTACCTCGTCGACACGCCGGAGAACATCTGGGGCTGCCTCGACGAGTCCATGTTCCTCGAGGCCGCCGCACGGTACCTCCGCGCGAAGCACGTGCAGCACGGGCTGGCGCGCGACGGCGAGGGCGGCGGCGGGGACCCCAAGATCCTGGCCAACTTCCCCCTCCTGCAGCACCAGTGGCAGATCGTCGAGAGCTTCAAGGCCCAGATCTCGCAGCGGAGCCGCGAGCGGCTGCTCGACGGCGGCGGGCTCAAGATCGGGGCTTACGCCGACGCGCTCGCCGCGGTGGCGGTCATCGACGATCTGGAGCCGAGGCAGGTGCTGGGGTTGTTCCTTGACAGCAGGAAGTCGTGGGTTCTGCAGAAATTGGCCACTTCGTTTGTCAATCCGGCTTGTTCGGATGTCGTGACCATGTTCTGCGAAGTGCTCAGGGCGATTCAGGTCACCATGGGCCAAGTGGGTGAGTTGTTCTTGCAAGTGCTGAACGACATGCCCCTCTTTTACAAGGTCACGTTGAGTTCTCCGCCCGCGTCCCAGTTGTTCGGTGGGATTCCGAACCCCGATGAGGAGGTGAGGTTGTGGAAATCATTTCGGGATAGGCTGGAGTCGGCGATGACGCTGCTCGAGAAGCCGTATATTGCCAGTACTTGTTTGAATTGGCTTAAGGAATGTGGACGGGAAATCGTGAGTAAAATGAGCGGCAGGTACCTGACGGATGCCATCAGTACCGGTGAGGAGATAGCCTTGGCGGAGAAATTGATTAGGGAGACCATGGATAGTAAGGAGGTGCTGGAAGGCAGTTTGGATTGGCTAAAGAGCGTTTTTGGGTCGGAGATCGAATTGCCTTGGAGCAGAATCCGAGAACTTGTTTTGGAAGCTGATCTGGATCTCTGGGATGAGATATTTGAAGATGCTTTTGTTCAGAGGATGAGATCAATCATTGACTCGGGATTTGGGAATTTGACCAGGGATGTAAATATAGCGGAATCCATTCGTGCCATTGAGGGGATGCCAGGAGAAAAGATAGATTTTCGAGCATATCTGAGCAGACCTTCTACTGGTGGTGGAGTTTGGTTCATAGAGCCTAATGATCGGAAGACCGTTAACCTTCCTTCCTCAAAAACGCAGGCAGAAGAGAGTAGCTTCCAGACCTGTCTTAGTGCATATTTTGGTCCTGAAGTTTATCGGATAAGGGATGCAGTGGACAATTACTGTCAGCGAGTTCTTGAGGACCTTCTGCACTTCTTGGAATCTCCCAAAGCAGCAATACGGCTAAAGACTCTGGCAAAATATCTGCAAGATAGGTGCTATGAGTATTTGTCTAGCATATTAATGCAACTTAAGGGTGAGGTTGATAGCCTCTGCACTGCACTTGAGAATGAGAAGAGAGAGAGCCATACACCATTTGCTGCCATAATTGTGGAAAAATCTCTCTTCATTGGGCGACTGTTGTTTGCGCTCCAGAATCACTGTAGGCACATCCCAAGAATTTTGGGATCACCGAGGTTCTGGGTAAATGAATCAATTTCAGCAGTTTTTGACAGATTACCAGGTCTTTTGGCACAATCCCGTGGAGTAACTGATTCTCCTGTCAGTGACAGCCCAATTCGGCAATCACCCATGGGCTCTAGAAGACATACCTCGCTGGCGACAGCTGCAATACTTGGAGCTGATGATATACCAAGCCCGAAATTCAAAGATTTTTCTATTACTACACGAGATTTATGTGTAAGAGCTCATAGCTTGTGGATAACATGGTTATCAATGGAGTTGTCAACAATCCTATCTCGTGATCTTGCGCAGGATGATGGATTATCGTCGATGACTCCTTTGAGGGTGAGTGTTGCTTTCGTTGCAATTTATTCTTGTTTTTAAAGCCTGCATCATACAAGAATATCTCTGCTTTCCTTTATTCTGTCTCAACTTCCTTCTGCTGCAACTGCTGGTAGTATTGAGCTTAGAATCTTGAGGAATAAAGAGAAGTGCATTTGGAAGTTACAACTGCTGCAACTTCCACCTTAGATTGTCATAGAATTATGAGTTGGGAAAAGGAATGGAAACTCTAAGGCTAACCTATGAGGATCCAGGATGTGATTATTATTAGGGGAAACTGACAGATTCCTTATAGTGGGTTGTTAGGACTTTAAAAGCTGACTTTCCTCTCTAGATTTTGGGTGAGTACCAATGGAAGAGGTGTCTATCCTTTGCAAACTTGGTTGTGCACTTTCTGTGATTGTCATGAAACATCTGTTTTTTAGGTGAAAACCTGATAGCTTCTACTGGTAGGTGGCATAACATAATCAAGAACTCACTAGGGACTAGCAGACGGTGCAAGTTATTGAATTTTAGTTAAGGGATTTATTATTATTAAATTGATGATGATGCTTAAGATGGCCAGTTGAAGAACTCAGTATATTACTTCCATTGGCAGTTTAGATACCCTCTTGATTCGTTTTCCCTGATTTATTTTGGATGATCATGCATAAAGAGCTTTCCACTGGGAGGCATGAGATCACTATTAGTCCATGAAAAAATCAACGGTTCTAGCTGCAGTAAAATCTTAACCTGGTTAATACTGCAAAACTTACTCTATCTTGGTTAGTTTTAATTTGCTAACTGATCTTTGACTTCTTAAGTTTTCTCTTCTTAATTTTCTTGAAGAATATATTTTAGTTCTTAGTCTCTCTTTGTCCATTGAGTAGGGTTGGGAAGACACAGTAATCAAGCAAGAGCAGTCTGATGATGGCCAGTCTGAGTTGAGAATGTCGCTCCCCTTCATGCCTTCTCTCTATGTAATCTCCTTTTTATTTCGAGCATGTGAAGAAATTCATAGAATTGGAGGTCATGTGCTCGACAAGTTAATTCTGCAAAAGTTTGCCCTGCAGCTTCTGGAAAAGGTATTTACTTAGACTGCCACGGCATTTGGATCTTCATAATTTTGAATCTATTACATATGAAGGTGGAACTTTTATTTTATTATGAAATTAGTAGTTTCCTATTACTGTTTTGCTTCTGCTACTATTGGTTCTTCATCTTTATCCTTTTCAATGCCTTGCTATTGGCTTCTTCAATAAAATCTTGAGCATGCTTACAAGCAAACAATGTGCGTGAGTGCATTTTGAATGCTTGGGTGGTTCAATAATATTCATTTGGCCATTACTTTGGATAAATTGGCCAGGCAAATAACAAGCAAAGAATTCATTGTCAACAAGTATACTGGCACTAAGTGGTGAATGAATGCGTGTCTTGGTCAGATGCATGCTTCCAGTCTCTGCTTCTGATGATTTTATCATTTGGCACTTAATGTTACCTAATCAGTAGAGGCTGGAATCATTTGATACTAATATGAAAGTCAAGAGTTCTCTCTGGAGTCGCATTCTTGTTTGGGAGGCTCTTAAAACAAGTTTCTTTGACTGTAACAACTTGTTGAGGGGAGGGAAAGTGATGTTCATTGGATGTGTCTGCCAAAGTCATCAATGAATCACTTGTTGTGACATTACAATGGGGTTTGACTAACCTTTTTGCTTGGAAGCTTCTCGAGAGAGCATTTTGACCATTTTCTGGTCAAAATGCTCTCTTGGGAAGTTGGTTCTAGGTTCGCAGTGCGTCAGGCTTTCTATTTTGAGGATGAGATGAAAACTTCAGATGTTATTCCTATTTGTTAGTAAAGAAAGGTGAAAATTTGATTTTACCATCCCTCTTGCAAATTTTTGATGACTTGAAGGGGGAGAAGTAGGAGAATATTTGATGCAAAGGAAATTGTAAATTTGTTGTGATTAGTTTTTGTGAAACTTTTTATTTAGATATGATGGTTCTTAGACCCATTTGATATCTAGAGCTGCTGGAATCCCTCTCTTGTAATAACCACCCTTCATGCTCTGTCAATGAAATTCTGTTTCCTAATCCTCCAGATTGATAGCTAGGAAGGTAATGCCTCCAATGTATAAAGAAAAGGATGTTCTTAGACCCATTTGATATCTAGAGCTGCTGGAATCCCTCTCTTGTAATAACCACCCTTCATGCTCTGTCAATTCTGTTTCCTAATCCTCCAGATTGATAGCTAGGAAGGTAATGCTTTAAACTGCTTAACAATGTATAAAGAAAAGGATGCTTGCATATCTTTTAGATGGGGTGGAAGGAGAAAAAAAAAAAAATTCATATGAGGAGTCTGAATAACCATCTGCAGTGTTTTTGTTTGATATATGTTTTCCTTCTCTGCTAGACACTCTGTTATAGACATGTGCATGAGCTTTTTATCTGATAGTCTGTTATATTAGTTTTGATATGAAATTGCAATTCTTTTTATTTCTCCAATGACAGCTGTATTTTTCATTGCAGTGTTTCCATCATAATTTCATGATTACTATTGTTTTGTGAAGCTGTAAAGAGCCTTTTCAGATTTATAGTGGTTCATGTCCCATGATATCATAAATTCCTCTTACTTTCCCATAATGGTGACTGTCTTACAAGCTGTACTTTTGGCTTTTGTCATTTACATAGCTCTGGGGACAGTCCTAAAGTGGTTTTTGTGATTGCTTCATGTCTATAGCTTATTTCAATCAGGTGTTTGTTTACCGACTGTTTTTGCTTATATAGGTGACTGATATATATGGGAACTACCTTTCTACTGAAGAAGCTAATGGATCTAAAGTGTCAGATAAAGGAGCTTTGCAAGTTATGTTAGATTTGAAATTTGTATACGATATTCTTTCTGGAGGTGATTCCACTATGGATGAGGAGTTGTCTAGAAGTTCAAGGCCAAAGTATTCGTTTAGGCAAAAGGATCAAAGACAGAAAAAGTCTGCTATCAGAACACGTATAGATGGATTGGTACATCGTCTTTCACAGAGATTGGATCCCATAGACTGGCTCACGTAAGTTACTGGATCTGTTTTTGCAACATATATTCTACAAGCAGACGGTACTCTAAATTTCTTTTTGCAAAATCCAATCTCAATCTTCATGAAGATTTGCATGCAAGAGTTCTATACCTTGATTCTGTTTTTCATTTAAAATTTTTTGCAGGAATATGTTTTAAGCTAAGCAAAGGAAGATTAATGATCTAGTTTAGAGGGTAGATGACAATAGCAGGAGTAGAAAGAATTTTCTTTTATGGTCAAGTGGTTGCCTTTGCATTTGAGATTATTCTGATACCTGGATGGTCCTTTCACACGTGAATGATGCTTAGATGATGATGATGATGCTCAATTTTGTGCATTTGGTAGTAGTTTTGTTTGACTCGTAGACATATTGTCCAGGAATGATTGTGTACTAAATGCCTTTTTTTTTTTTTTTTTTTTTGGGGGGGGGGAAGGTAGAAAGGGAGGATAATGAGAGGCAAGGGAAGGTGGGACAATAATTAAATTCCCTAGAATTGTCAGTGATGAATTCAAATGAATTCGCCAAACATAGTTACAATCTTTATCTTCTTTTGGAGGTCTACTCACTATGATAAATTGTAAGAAGATGTAGTGAGTTGATGCCCTTGGACCATATGTCTAGCATCAGCTGAGTTATGTTTACGTCCCAGTAGATGGTTACTGTGAATTCAACTCTTCATTTTGTTGCAATTACTGAATAGTGTTTTCTTGTTCATTCATTAGGTTCGAGCCGTATCTGTGGGAGAATGAGAGACAGTCATATTTACGGCATGCTGTCCTCTTTGGGTTCTTTGTACAACTTAATCGGTTGTACGTGGATACAGTGCAGAAACTGCCCACGAATTCAGAATCAAATATTATGAGATGCTCCACAGTTCCCCGGTTTAAGTACCTTCCAATCAGGTAAAATATACCTTCCCATGTGTTTGTGTTTGCAGGATAAATATTTGAGCTTTGTGACCAGATTATCTCAGAAAAAGCATCTCTTATTATTGAATTTTGTCTGCAGTGTACCCGCATTGTCTTCAAGGAGGACATCTAAAGCAACTACTGGTGTTTCTATGGATGGTTTCTCATCGAGGAGTCCAAAGTCTTACAGTAATGGAGAAATTTCTCGAACAATTGATTTGGATGACAGATCATCTTCTGGAGTTGCAGCTCCACTGCTGAAGTCTTTTATGCAGGTGATTGTGCTTTCTTTCTTTTCTTGCTTCTTTTTCATTACCTTGTTATGTATCATTTGATCATGTCCGTGGCAAATCATCTACCAGCTTTACAGAGCTGTGTTGTGAACATCTGTATTGGAGAGATAATATGTCTCACTTCCTAAGCTTGATTTGGACTTAATCTTTCAGCTTTGATATTTTATTATTTGTAGTAACTCATAATTTTAAATTTGATTATTTCTTTGGTTGTTGTGGTATTCATTGTTGGGTTTTCTGTTTCATTATGTGCATTACTGTTGAAGGTAACTGAGTCGTTTGTGACATGGAATGTAATAAGTACCCAAAGTCTGGGACACTGTGCTAGAGAACTCAGTGGTGTAACTGTCTGGTGGCAATAGAAGTTTATGACTCGGGCCTTCCTTTTTTGAGCTTGTTTGCTATAGTTGTGCACTAAAATAGTTCTGTGTACTTCATGTTGTTTTGGTACATTGGAAGTGGACATTGGCTTTTCGCTGAACATCGTTATTGTGAGATGATTTTAGTTTTAGAGATGTTGGACATTTGGCTTAGTTTTTTGGAAAGAAAGTCTTTTTCCATGTTATGTGACATGCATCTGATAATTTTCTCTATCACAATTGGCCAGGTTGGCAGCAGATTTGGAGAGAGCACATTGAAACTGGGATCCATCTTGACTGATGGTCAAGTGGGCATATTCAAGGACAGGTCAGCTGCCGCTTTATCGACGTTCAGTGATGTTTTACCTGTGCAGGCCGCGGGTCTTCTTTCATCCTTCACTGCAAACTGACCAGATGCTTGAATGAGAATGCCTTACGCTATGCCAATTGATACTTACATCGGAAGCCATGACAGGTAAAAGATAATGCCTTTTCAAGCTTTGGCTTCTGGCTTTCTTAAGTTTTGCCCAGGACTCTGGGGTACTTCCAGATTAGTGGTGCGGATAACGGAATATAAAAGGGAATACCTTTTGGATTTGGGTGTGAAATGGCAAGAGCTTGTATTGGTGAAGCGAGATCGAGAAAGGCTTCATATTCGCTGTGGGTGCAGAAGGAATAAGTGAGCTGGTTCAGCATTTTTGATTACATACCTTTATTGGGCGCAGACATTTGTAAAGCATGTTATACTATGGATAGGAGGTGTCGACAGTGTCAAGGGAAGTTCGTTTTGTAAAAAGAAGACTCCCAAGTGAGGCATATGCTTGGACAGAAAGCTATGAGATGCCCCATCATGTGCAAATCGCTTGTTTTTAGCATTCAAATTTTGGTTCTCTCATGCATTATTTCATTTCCATAGACAAAATTAAGTTACAACAATGTATAATTTTGGCTCCCTTGGATGGCTGGATCTCTTTTCTTACTACCTTGTGTTACTTTCTTCTTTTTGTGTAGCTTAATGCATTTTCACTACATTGTAATAGCTTGATGTAACTTCTCTTGAACTCAACCTAAGCCATCCATTGCTGTAAATTCAGTATAGACCGGACTTCCCATTGATCTCCCTCCCTCCCTCTCTGCTTTAGTTGTGAAAACAGCTCTGTGCACTCCTGTTTCGAATGACTTTCAGCACCTGCTGACGGCATCATCCCCCTAAGATCGGAGAAGTGTTCGAACCAACACGGGTGTGGATGGCGAGTTTCAAGAAGACGGGTGAGTTCTTTTGTTCTTTCAATATAGTCGCGAAATATATTCCAAGGCGAAAGCACTTATGTCATGGTCTTGAACGATGATCCTCTACTTTCAAAAAACGTGTATGCCAAGCTGTGCAAGAGACTCATGCATTTTATATTAGGGATAATAACTCAAATACTGTCTGAACTTTGACTGAATTTGCAATATGATCTTTGAATATTTAATGTTCAATATAGTTCTTAAACTTTAGTTAAATATGTAATGTGATCTCTTGATTTTTAATTTGTTCAATATGGTCTATAGAGTTTTGATACATGTTCAAATTAATATGAAAATATTTAATATTATCATTCTATTAATTCAAATTTAACGAAGACATTGAATATTTTCAAAATTGGAAGACTAAATTGAATATGTACCATTCACTGCGGTGGGGTATTGGCTTGAATTTGTGCCTCCTGCAAAAGGTGCCAAGTTTGAATCCTATTACTTGGTGACTTAATCGCTGGCGTATAATTTTCTTCTCGATTGTTGACTAAAAAAAAAAAATTTGAATATGTACCTTTTGATGGATTACATAGATTAAAATTTTAGGGATTATAGTGCACATTGGGTTAAAGTCGATGCATTATTTGTCATTTCTCTTTTAAAAAACCAATCAAAAGAAATAAATAAATGAGAATATATCAGTTAGAAATTCGAAATCGCGCGTGATTAAAAAAAAAAACAGTGCTTTGATCCTTCTCCCGCGAAACCTAATGAATAGGCCCAAAAGATGGCCCGATACTGAGCCCAAAGTCCACAGAGGAAATAACAGAAAACTCTCAACTGCAGAATCACAGGAACGGAGGGAAACCGATTACAGGCTTAAGAGTGAAATCAAACACGTCCTTAAAATACTAAGTGATTTTAATTAAGATTAATACCACTAAAATATTTACACTATACCCACCATGACATTGGTATCCCAAACTCTTAATTACGTCCAAAAATCCAAAACAATACTTATGATGATATAAATACTTCAAAATATTTGTTTGTTTTTTTTGTTACCAGAACTTTCCAACTTGTAAAGGTGTTTAGAGTACTGTTTACACAAACAAATTGGGAATTGATGTCATAATGTGAAACAGATAGTGTTTTTGTCACATTAGTTCAAGTATGAGGATTATAGAGATAACAAAAATATGGGATATTAAGACTACTGGAAATAGTTTAGATTATTTTTTGTAGTATTTTCCCTTTTAATAAATAATTCTTAGGAGTTCATTCATATTCGTCTGCTTATTTGCAATTATAGTTGTGGCTACAATTTTGTGCAAGCCCTAATAACGTAAATAGAAGTTTTCCGGAATTGACTCCTCTCTAATCTATCTCCCTCGTCGGTAGTGGCAAGACAATTGATGTAATTCTAATATAAAAAGTGAATACCATACTACTGTACTAGTAAAAGATTATTACAATCTTATAAACTCCAACGACTATAGAAATTAGAGTAATCATAATTAGGGATGTTATGAATCAATTCTGCTATAGCCAATTTAAGTTTTTACTTTATTATAAAATCAATAGTTATTGGAATTCATAACACAGAAAATAACATTATCACATGACACATGTCAAGAATATTATAATCAGAAAATAACTACAATTTGATGGATTAGAATAGTCACAACCAATTTTGTTATGAAATGATATTACTATGCTTTCATTTAGTTATACAATCAAAATAGCTATTAGAATTTGCAATATAAATAAAATAATATAATTACATTTTTATTAGTACAATATAGCTTATATATACGATCTTATTGAAGAGAGAAGGTAGGAGATTTGGATATTTTATCTCTATTCTCAACGCCAAATCAGATAAAATAATTACCCTATCAGTTAAATCAAGGATCATAGTAGTTTCAAAGTCTTATTTTATCGTACTTATCTGTTATGTTGCAGTCTTGTACAACTACTTTATCATGGTCTATAAACCATGTAGACTAAACTCATCTTCACCGTTGATCACATGAGCTCCACTAGGGAATCCATATAATTAATGGACGAGATGGTATTGGTTTACATGGTCTATAAGCTATGCAATAATTTTGTTAATAATGTCAAATTTGAACTTTGGAAGAATAATATCCACATCCAGTTCAAAGCATATATATAAGTACAGAGACAATGCACTTGCTTAACCCTGCAGATTTTAACCTCTGCAATCCAGTTGTCCCGGCCATTGTAGCAAGTGTGTCGCCCAGGGCATAAGGGGCATTCCTAGTCATGAGGTCGGCTTCATCATCTAAGATGGTTCCCGCTCGTGGCAAGAAGATGCACCGCACCATCGTGCGGAAGCAATCGAAAGAGACCAGAGGATGCAAAGGATACATGACGATCTCGAATTAGCTATCGAGGATGAGAATGTTGATGTCGTGCTGCAGCCGAAGAAGCCGATGCCGTCGGTCTCGCGACAACAGGTTACGAAGGCCGATCACGTGTCTTTGCGGAAGCAGTCGGAAGGAGACCAGAGGATGCAAAGGATACATGCCGATCACAAATTAGCTATCAAGGACGTGAACATTGATGTCGTGCCGCCGTCGAAGAAGGCGATGCCATTGGTGTTGCCACGGCAGGTTACGAAGGCCAATCACGTGCCTTGCGAAGAGTGCAAGAGAGAAAAGGCAAAGGGTGATGCTTTAGGGTTTCACTTTTGTCCAAACGATGAGGTGGTAGTCGGATTCAGGACCAAGGCGGGTCCGATTGGCTCCCCATTAGCAAGAAGGTCCGGCCTGGATCCGGGCGCAGTGAAAGAGCTGGTTGAACCCCGTGGTATTGGCAGGGCGGCGATGCAACTATGCACAAATATAGTTCTTGTCATAAAAACTCAAAACTCAATCCTTTCCATGTTTTTGAGTTCATCCGTTCTGATTCGAGTTTATTGAAGGGATACTTTTTCTCTTTCACATTCATATCATGTTCTAATGAAGATTCAAGGAGTATTCTCAAGATAACTGTATTTATTTATGAGTTTATGTGAAGATAGATATATTGAACAAATCTCTTTCAGAGATCTTGTTTACTTCATTAAATTGCTCATATTCTTATGCATAATTGTATCATATGTGTAAATCGCCAAATTCGGCATGACAAAATCTCTAGTATCCCTGCTTCATAATATCACAAAGTCAATTTTTTTTTTTTGTGAGAAAATCAGTCGGCATTTGATTTGCTAATTTTGTGCGTTATTAATATAACAATTCGAAGACGGACCATCAAGAGTGCGTTAGTAGAAGATATCGCCAATTGCTTCGGCTACAATTCACAACCTAGCTTTTGTTTAATTTGGAGATGGATATCTCTTTTTTGAATTGTTGTTATTGTGGAAATCCAAATAATTTAACTATGATTCTTTTTTTAATATTATTTTTGGTTGGATGGATTGTATTACTTGATAGAGCATGAATGATTTGATTGGGAACACAATGTGAAAGTGGGTAATGTTATTTAGCATTCAGCAAAATAAAATAAAATAAAATCATAAAACGATTTGCTTGGCTTCCGTTTGGATCAGTTCAATTTATTTCCTATTTTCAATTCGACTTGGTTTGGTTAGACTTGAATCTTCGCACCGTTCGTCGTGATCACCCCATAAAGAAGTGATTTTTTTTTTTTTTTAATAGCACCCTCGTGTAAATAGCTGTGTAAAAAAGGTCAGTAAGTGAATTCTTGGTCATAAAAAATTCAAACAGATGAAACAAAAAAGTAAGTCAAGTTCCACAATACCAATAAGCGCAGAAAGGAAAGATTTGCTTCGATATATTTGTTTCGTACGGGATTTTGACTTTTGAGTGATCAAATTCATATTTTCTCTCCTAGATAAGAATCAAGACTCCCACATCAAATATTTCCTTCTCTCAAACTCTATCCCATCAATACACGGAATAACATAACTCTCACTCAATTCTTTGCATCTATCATTCAGCCATCAATTTGCAATTGTCAACGGCAAGGTGGATTTCACTACGACAATGGAGAATGTGACAGCAAACCGTGCCGTAGTGCTGAGACAACCGCAAGCAGATCCGACTATGCCAAAGGGTCACGAGTCTTCCGATGGATCAACGTGGCCGGGAAGGCCATTGATGCGAAGAGTAGCTACATTGTTTGCGAAGAGTGTGCAGAAGAGAGGGAAAGGGGCGAGGGAACAACGGCCTTTCACCGTTGCCCATGTGATCCGGTGGTGGTTGGGTTCAGAGACAAGGCGGACTCGATCTCCTGCCCATCGGGGTCTCACCTTGGCCTATCTGATCAAGTGATGGTCGAGTTAAGGAGTGAGGTAGGTTCGATTTTCCACCAAATCATACTAGATTGTACATTAATATTATTTCGTCAATAGCATCGAATTCAAACTTTGAAAGAATTATTTCCACATCCACTTCAAAGTACTACATTGTACATTGACAAAAGTACGGTGATAATGCCCTAACTTAACCATGCAAATTTTTTACTGTGCAATCCAGTCCAAATTTTCAGTCGTGAAGTCAGCCCCACCATCTGATGGGGTTACCACTCGTGGCGAGAAGATATACCGTGCCATTGTGCAAAAGTGGGCGGAAATAGATCAGAAGATGGCGCAAAAGCGGGTGGAAATAGATCAGAAGATGGCGCGAAAGCGAGCGGAAGTAGATCAGAAGATGGCGCAAAAGCGGGCGGAAGTAGATCAGAAGATGGCGCGAAAGCGAGCGGAAATAGATCAGAAGATGCGAAGGATGCATGACGACTTTGAACAAGTTATCGAGGACAGGGACGTTGACATCATGATGCCGCCAAAGAAGGTGATCCCATCGGTGTTGCGACAGCAGGTTACGAAGGCTGATCACGTGCCTTGCGAAGAGTGCAAAAGAGAGAAGGCAAGGGGTGATGCATTAGGGTTTCACTTTTGCCCAAACGATGAGGTGGTCGGATTCGGGACCAAGGCTGGTCCGATCGCCCGCCCATCAGCAAGAACGTCCGGCTCGGATCCAGGCGCAGCGGAAAGAACTGGTTAAACCCAATGGTATTGGTGGGGTTTAGCGGGTAGTGATGTCTGTTCAATGTTCTTGTCAGAAAATTCAAAACTTGATATGTTTTAGGGTTCATTCCATTCCAATTCGAGTTTGTGATACTTCTTCTCTTTTACATTTGCATCTTTTTTCAGAAATTTTGTTTGTTTCATTGAATTGATATAACAATGTACACATTCAAACACATTCACAGACAAATTATGAATAGTGCATTCGTAGAAGATATCGCCAAGTGCCTAGGCTACAATTCACAGCCCAACTTTGTTGTCGATCGTGAAAATCCAAATAATTTAGATATTATTCTATTGTTTATTTTTTTGGGTCAATGAATTTTATTACATTGGTTGAGCATGATTGATTTATAAGAAACAAAATGTGAAAGTGCGTAATGTTATTAAACATTCGGTATAAAAAACCACCCAAAAAAAAAAAAGCATCATAAAGCGATTTGCTTCGGTTTGGATCAGTCCAATTTATTTCCTCTTTAGTATGATGTGGTGCGGTTATACTTGATCATATAAATAGCACCCTCATGTAAAGAACTGTGTAAAAGGTCAGTGAGTTTTTGATCATATAAAATTCAAACAGAAGAAATAATAAGAGTGAGTTGAAGTTCTGCAATATCAGTAAGTGCAAAATAGGAAAGATTTCCTCCTTCAACGTACTTGTTTCACATTGACTTTTGAGTGATCAAATTTATGTTTTCTTTCCTAAATAAGAATCGAGACTCGACATCAAATATTTCCTATGCAGTCTCAATATCGATCCGAATCCCAATCATATATATGTACGTGCAGTCATTGGACACTGCTCTCATCACTCGAACTCTATTCCATCAATACTCAGTCATCAAGTTGCGAAATCGCTGGCAAAGATGGGTCTTGCAACCACGACCCGTGAAAAGATGGTGCCCCGCGCTGTCACGCTGAAGCAATCGCGAAGAGATCCAGGAACACGAAGGGGCCGCGGTGACGGTTTCGAGGGCGTCGAGAGGGGAATGAAGGCAAAGAAGGAGAGGGTGCTGGGCTGGCGAAGGGTGGGTTCCGTGCTTGGCAAAGAGCGCGAGGCTGAGAGGGAAAGAGATGATGGATTAGGTTTCCACAGTCGCGCTCGCAACGATCCGGTGATAGTCGGATTCAGGACAAAGGCGGGCCCGATCGCCTGCCCGCTTGAGAAAGCTCCCGGCCAGGATTCTGGAGTAGCGGAAGGAACGGATTGGACGCCGTGGAGTTGGCCGTGGCCGTGCGTCCATGCTCGGCTCGGGAATTCGTGTCGCTGCTGAAGTATAGCTCGGGTTCGAACTTGAACAGTAGAAATATGATGCTCGTAGGATTGAGTTTGTGTAGTTTGTCGGATTCGAGCTGTTCAAACAATTTTTCTTCGATTAGTGCTTTGCTGAAGTCAATTTCTAAGTGCATATCACATCAATGAATGAATCTTGTTTCTACGTGCTGTTGTATTTTGAATTTGGATGATGCACAGCTGCATTAAATCTAAGTATTTTTTGGTTTTTGTTTTTGTTTTGGTAATGTAAATCTTAGTATTGACTCGTTGCTTTATACGTAAAAGGGGATATAAATCTATCCATAATCGTGTCGTGTTAAGACCTCTCTAAACTGAAGTGTTATGATTATCATCAATAGCTGGGCTTTAATCAATTGACAAAAGTAAGGAGTAATTATCAAATCTTGTGACTGTAAATTAAAATACAAAAAATACCCGGATGTACGTAATATGCAAATAAGAAGGGGATGTATTCAACAACCATACTTTCCATAAACGTAACCAAATAAAAGGCAAGGTTGCAAGATTATTTGAGAGAGTAGGGGACGGAGGAGAGGTAATTAAAAGATAATAAATTTCTCAAAATTTGAAATTTTTTTTGTCAATTCATAAACAAAAGTTCATATTGATTGAAAAAAAAACAAGATATTGTTATTTAAAACTTAATGACATGCTTATCCCTTCCCATCAAACATTAATATAAGTGTTTGACAAAAACAAAAAAACATTAATGTAAGTGCATGGTAGGAAAATTTCCTTCTTTCTAGATTTTTCAAAAAAGGACAATGATTATTGTCTTTGTTCGATTCAGATTTTTGACTGACGAGTCCATGCGTACGAGGCGTTCCCAATTGTAAACTAGATTACCCACATCTTATTGCGCCTATGTCAACTTCAAAAAGAAATTATAAAAATTACAAAGAATTATTAATTCATGTTTTTTTTTTCTTGGTAAATGTAAGAGTTATATTGAGGAAATGCTAAATGTACAAAAAAATCTTGTCACCAGAAACTCACACTCCAAATGCAGAAACAAAAGGAGTGGAAGGGTGACGAGATGAAAAAGCTGCAAAACATGGCACAAACATTACAACACCTAACCAAAAAGAAGCACGGCATGGTCAAATGGCTATAAAAGGTGCCACAGGCGAGGAAGAGGTCATTGTCGGAATGAATTATCTACGAGTCTCTAGTGAAAATAATCGGGTCTAGGCCCCAACTTCTTTGCAATCTTCTGGTTTTGAAATTATCTTCGACATTCCTGAAGGTGATAGCCTTGTCTCGGACCACTTTAAAGATGTGGTTCTTTCATGTTTCCTACCAAAATTAGAATCTGACTCATAGTCAAACACTCGAAGAGTCTAAATGTCAAGTATCCATGCAGATTTGAGATCACTTAAAAGTAAAATAGTATATATAGATTCACGGAATATCATAGCTTTAACTCAACTCTTTGCATCTATTATTCAGTCATCAAATTACAATTACCCACCACAATTCGCCACGATGACAAAGAACATAACGGCAAATCATGCCGTAGTGCTGAGGCAACCGCAAGGAGATCTGACAATTCAGTGTCGTCGGGAAGGCCATTACCGTAAAGAGCAGCTACATTGTTTGCGAAGAGTGTGCAGAGGACAGGGAAAGGGGTGAGGGACCGTTGGTCATGCCCTTGTGTCCATGCTCGTCTTGGTTTGCCAGCCTGTGGTTGCTACAATAGGATGAGAAAGTTTTATAAGTATCAAGAAACATTACTCAAAACTCTCTTACAAGACCACGTGGCAGTCTTTTATTGGGTGTTGAAATAAGTGCGACTTGTGCCTTGAATGATCAACACATGTGTTGACGTCTTAATTTTATTTAGGTCTAATTTATTTTATTTATTAAGTTTTTATTGGATAATAAATAAACAGAAAAAACAGAAAAAAAAAAAAACAGAAAAAAAGCGAGAAGCAGTCCTTGCATGGGCCCTAAGGGCCCATTTTCGCCTTAGCCCGGTCCCACCAAATCTACTCCTTCCTCGCGCCTCTGCAACACATCCAGGGGGTGCGATGTTGAAAGGGGGGTGGACGGACAGCGATGGGATGTGGAGCAGGGGGTAGCTGGCGTTGGATGGGACGTCAGTTTGGCCGGCAAAGGCCGTGGTGACCGATGGTTGAACTTCGTCGACTGGCCGCCCTCGGCCTATAAATAGGCCGTCGATCCCAGCAACCGAAAGACACGAACACACAGAGAGAGAGAGAGAGAGAGAGAGAGAGAGAGGCGGCGAAGGTCGAGGGTTGCATATCCTTGAAACCTCCCAACTGAGAGACTTCAGAAAGGGGGGCCGAGGATGAGCAGGCCGAGATCTGAGGTTGGTCGGAGTCATTCGAGGCGGATCTGAGTGTGAGGGGGGAAGATTCGAGCGTGGATGGGACTCGCGTAAGGTCTTGCCGTCGTCGCCATCTTCGCCCTCGTCGCGTTGTCGCCAAGCAGGTATCGCGCTATCGCCGTCGCTATCACCATCTACCTTTCCATAAGTCCAGTCATCGCCGCCGTCGTCGCCATCTTCGCCATCTTCGCCATCACTGTTGCTGCACCTCCTCGGTGCCCTCGATTCGGAAACCCTAGGGTTCCTGATTTTCCGAGTCGCGATCCTGAGTTGTCGGGTCGGACTTGGAACGGGAACCGGGTAGGGATTCTGCAAATCCCAGGGCCGGTGGAGTTCGGGTCGCGATTCGAGTTGGATCCGGGTAGGGTTTTCATGTGGAGGGGGCTGTGGGGTTGGGTTGTTGGGTCGGGCCGGGTGTCCCTAAACACCCGGCCACGGCCGTTTCATTTATAAAAAAAAGGAGAAAAACTTGAGTCAGGCCCACAACGCGGGCTCGTACGTGCTCGGGTTGCTTAGCCGTCGGACCCAACCCGCGGATCGACTCGGATAAGTTTTTATAATATTTTAATATAAAATAATATTTTAAATAATAAATAAATAAGTAATTTATTTTCAAAAAAATCAAAAAATAATTTATTTTTGAAAAAATATTAAAAAGCATTTTAATTTCTAGAAAACCGAAAAATATTTTTAAAAAATGTTGAAAAATGTTTTATTTTCCGAAAAAGTCAAGAAAAATCAAAAGTAATTTATTTTCCAAAAAAAATTGAAAAATATTAAAAAATATTTTATTTTCCAAAAAATAAAAAAATAAAAAAATATTCCATATTTTCCAAAAAATGCAAAAAATCCAAAAAAAGCCATAATTTCATGAATAAACCAAAAAAAAAATTAAGAAAAAGCCAAAAGGACTTGTATTTTCCAAAAATACCAAAAAATCCAAAAAAAAAATCCATTTTATGTCCAAAAAATTAGGAAAAGACTTAGAGTTGTTTTTTCTCCCAAAAAATGCATGGAAAATCCCTCAGTATCCAAAAAACCTCAAGGTTTAAACAAGATTAGGTACCGAAAGGGCATTAGTGATTAACTAGTGTAATCAAGTCCCCGATTCTAATTTCTCTGGTTGCGCAGGAGTGAGTATTTCTCTCGATACTTTACTTGGGTTTCTAATCGACTCATCCCAAACTGATTAGTGGCGACTCTGTTTTAGAATTAATTTACAGGTTAAAAACTTAGACTATTAAAATCATGAATTGGTGGATTTAGGAGAGTCCGGGCTTAATAAATCTAGCTGAGCCATTAGCCTCCTTAGGCGCCGGCACCCGATTGCGGCCGTTGAAAAAAGTAGGTCGCGATAACATGGTAAAATATTGTCACGTTACACCATTGGAGGATTAGAAAGAGATGTTTTGCAATTCTCGTAGTTCAGGATACATGTTACTTGGAGGTTAGGAATATGATTTTTGTAGGACATGTCCGGTCCCTTTTAGTTGGGAATTTTTATTTGTTGGATTTGAGTTTCTCAATTAATTTTTATGTTTTTTTTTCTCTATATTATATATATATATGCACATATTCATACATCATATCTATATCATGATTTGTTGTTGTTGTTGTTGGAATGGTGACATTTAAATTTTGACGACTTATTTAGGCATTTGTTATTTAGAAAATTTCATCAAATCTAGCTTCCATATTAGGAAAATTTCTATCTTATAAATTGCGTTTGAACCGGGACTAGTGAATTGGTGCGGGGAAGTTTTTTAATTAAATACTTCAGACATATTTGCAGCAAAAATCTCGGATGAGAACATATCCTTATATGCGAAAGAGAACACGGGCATAAAATATTGGACGATTCAACAATCTCAGCCAAATGGTTGAGGTAATGGAAAGAAAAGAAAATAGAAAGGAGAAAGAGTCCATCAAAATCCTTACCTGCTACCAATTCATCCATTGACCTTATCTTGTGAGGACATCAAGGAATCACACTGCAAGAGGAAGGTAGAAGAAGAGGAGAGGGGAGAAGGGGGTACTTTGCAATTACCTTTCCCTCCTCGTTGCGCCTCACGCACTGTCACCGCAGCCCAGCAACTCCGGCAAAACCATCAGTCATCGAGCGATCCCTGCGCTCCTCTATCACTTCCTCATGACATCCTGCGTTATTCTTGCTTCATGGACGTTACCATAAAGCTAAGTCGAGACTTTTTTTTTGGTTTGATTATGCATAATTTCTTTTTACTATTCAAATTTTTTGCAATCGTGTTTTCGTTTGCTGTCCAGGTTCAATTTCTCGGTCACCGTGGGCTTTCACGCCTATTCTACATCAACATCCCACTACCATCTTTTTTGTTCTCTCTGCGAGAATTCATGCACAAGTCCACACTTGGGACACCACAGGGAGGAAGAGAGAGGACGTCCACCTTGAAAAACTCCGCGCTCGACATGCAATACTCGAAGAAGCCAAGATGCTTGCTATCGCCACCATCCAGCTTCCATTTGTGGTCGTTTAACTCTTCGCACCCGCGAGTTGGCGAGGCGTTCCTCGGTGTGTGTCAGAACAGTACCTGGGCCGCACTAGCGAATTCCTCAATCTCTTCGTGAAAGAGTCTAGATTGACGCCATCGCTGGCCGCCTGCAGTTCCGGCATCCCCCAGCCGGCTGCTCCCACAACCTAGCATCAGCTAATCCAGCGTCATTTCTAGCTAAGCCCCGGCCTTCTGCACCAGTTCGAGCTTGATCAATGTCCCGTTCTCGATTGCTCCGCCATTGTATATCTAGCGGGCTTGGCGTTTCTTAGCCCCACCGCGAGCTACACTGGCACTGCCGTACTCGGGTCTCGCGTAGTCCTCTAATGACTACGCCGGGCCTTGATCTTTCCCTGCAGGTTTTTCCGACGCTCCAATTCAGTCCATCTGCGAAGCCTTGCTTGTTCTTGCCATCATTGCAGTTCCTCACCACCCTGACCATCTTGCTCACGACCTGTTACTGGTGTCTCCTCAAGCCTACTGTTGCTGCCATTCGCAACTCACGAAGTCCATTTAAAGGAAATCCCAGATAGGTAATAAAGATTTGACTAATTTCATGCGATAGTTTTATTTTAATAATTTTAAATACATGATATACCTAAGGGTGTCCTATTTGTTACCCTACATTGATCAAGGCATACTCGGCTTTTGGACCTTTAGACACTAAGGTCTAACCCCATATTGTCTTGCGTGATCTGTTGTGGTCGAGTGTTTTATTAATGATGTGATCGATCCGTACATCGTAATTGCATATAGCTATATTACGCATGTTTAGTGTTTAGAGTTCATAATTTGAGATTTTTATATTGAGGGCCATACATGTTTAGTCTCATAACATATATAAGTTTGGGGACATGTTAGCTTTAGAATCCTTATAGATTCAGATTAGTGCATAACTTTCATAAAATAAAAAATCAAATAAAAAAATGTTATTTAGCTTTTACTTAGATTACGTTTAGACCTAGGATTAATTAGGCTTATGTCAGAAACGCTAGGAAATTTAGAATTAAGTATCATTTAGATAGTTTTAGTTATTTTAGTGGCATCGGTAAAAATGGATAATGGCTGTGTGCAAAACATTTTTGAAATAAAGAGAAAATATATTGAAAGGGCCTTAGATAAATCAAGCATAACTATGTTCCCAAATTCCTGAATCTTTGATTTGTAGGAGTAAAATGTACTCTAACATTTTACTTGGGTGTCTAATCGACCATAACTGATTAGTGGTGGCTCCATAGGTAAGTTTAATCACATGTTGAATTGGGTACCAAGTTGCGATTGGTAAGACTTAGAAAAGTCTGCTAAATGTGAACAATGGCCTCGTAAAGAGGGACCTTTGTTCTTTTTTAGTAATCCATTAGCTTCCTCCTGGTGGTCCACCGCTAGGAAGGTCGTGACAGGAAACATTATGGGAATTAGATTAAATATGTGGGCCCCTCCTTGTGCGTAGATTTTGTAACTAGTGAGGTGGCAAAGCAATTTAATTTTTTATGTTTTAAACTAGTGTGTCTAGCTTTGTGAACTCTCATTCTTTAGGAAAGTACAAAAAAAGTCATAAATCTATCGTATCGATATTAATTCAGTTATAAATATTTCAATTGGGTCTATTTAGTTTTAAACATGTTCATAATTTGCCAATTAAGTCAATCCAACGGATATTGATAAGAAATCGTTGATGTGATGCCAACCACCCTACACAACATGGCCAGTGCATAAGCCATGTTGATGTGAATTTTTTTTTTTTAATATTTTGAGTTTCTTATAATTTTATGTTTTTTTTTTTCTTTTCTTATTTATTATTTTTATTATTTTTTCTTTCTTTTTTTTTTCCTTTCATTTTGGCTAGCAAGAGCCACCTCGCAGAGATGGTAGAGTTGTGAAGGCTCTTGCCCACATCGAGCAGGGCCTTTGTGCCCTTGCCCATGGTTGGCCTTCGCTTGCCAAAATGAAAGGAAAAAAAGAAAAAAAAAAAAATCATTTAAAAAAAAAAAAATTGTTTACGTCAGTGCTAACTGTGATCAGCATCAATGTCAACGATTTCTAATTAAAATTGACCAAATGAATTTAATTGGTAAATTGTAAAAATGTTCAAAATTAAATTCACCTAATTGAAATGTTTATGACCAAATTGGCACCAATGTATGTAAGATTAATTTTGATAATTTTCTCTTACTCTTTTCAGTTTTTCTAATAAGTGATTATTATGCTACTGTACTAGCAAAAGATAACTACAGTTTTATAAACTGCAATGACTATAGAAATTATAGTAATCATAACTTCGGCTGATATAAATTGATAGTGCTATAGCCAATATATGCTTTTATTTTATTATATAATCAACTGTTATTATAATTTATAACACAAACAATGACATTAACACATGAGAAGAATATCATGTTGGGAAAGATAGGTACAATTTGATTGATCAGAATAGTCACAACTAGTTGACTTATTAATTGATATTGCTATGCTTTTGTTTACTTATCCAATTAATACAGCTATTAGAATCCGGGAAAAGAATATAAAAAAAATTATTATTATAATATAATTTATATACGCAATCTTATTGGAGATAGAATGTAGGAGTTTTGGATGTTTATCTCTATTTTCAAAGTCATATCTGATGTAATAGTTACCCTATCACTTAAATCAAGGATTATATTAGTTTTACAATCTTATTTCATCATATGTGTTGCGGTCCTGTATAACTACTTTATCACAGTCTATAGATCATGCTGACCAAACTCACCTTCACCGTTGATTACATGGCCTCAGTGTGGAACCTACATAATTAATGGTTAGGATGGTTTTGGTTTACATGGTCTAAGCTACGCAATAAATTTGTCAATAGCGTCAACTCTGAACTTGCAAATAATTATATCCAAATCATAATAAGATTCAATGCGTAACCCCAAGCAAATATAAATAAGTAGAGTGATAATTCCCTCGCTCAACACTGAATTTTAGTCCGATCCAAATTCTCAATCATGAAGTCGGCCTCCCCATCTAAGAGGGTTTCAACTCGCGGCAAGAAGACGCATCGCGCCATCGTGCGGAAACAGTCGGAAAAAGATCAGATGAGGCAGAGGATTCATGATGATGTCGAACTAGCCATTGAGGATGAGGACGTTGACGCCGTGGAGACGCCGCCAGAGAAGGCGACGTCGTCGGGCTTGCGACAGTATGTTACGAAGGCCGGTCGCATGCTTTGCAAAGAGTGCAAGAGAGAGAAGCAAAGGGGCGATGGATTAGGGTTTCACTCTTGCCCAAACGACGAGATGGTAGTCGGATTCAAGGCCAACGTGGATCCAATCGGCCGCCCATCAGCAGGAAAGTCCGACCTGGATTTAGGTGCATCAGAACAAACTGGTTAAACCCGGAGGTTGGCGAGGTGGCGATGCATCCATGCACATATGTAGTTCTTGTCAAAAAACTCGAAACTTGTTCCTTGCAATGTTTTTGGGTTCTCCGACCAAAAAAAGAAAGGATTTTGGCTTCATTCCATCTCGCTTCGAGTTCATCAGAGCTGCTACTTCTTCTCCTTCATGTTCATGTGATTCTCTAATGAAGATTCAATGAGAGATTATCACGATAATCATACTTGTTCACGAGTTCATGTGGAGATAGATTTGTTGAACCGAATCTTTTTCGGAGATCTTGTTTGCTTCATTGGATCGCTCATATTCTTCCAATGCACAATCATTATCATATATGTAAATCGTCAAATTCCGCGTGACGAAAACTCTTCATGAAATCAGGTAGTCATCTGATTTACTAATTTTGTGCATTATTAATATAGCGATGTACTCATTCAAAGACGGATTATCAATAATGCATCGGTAGAACATTTCGCCAAGTGTATGGGCTACAATTCACAACCTAGCTTTATGCTTTAATTTGGACTTTCGTCCCACGTTCAGAAGATGGATATTTCTTTTCCGAATCATCGTAGATCGTAAAAATCCAATTAATTTAGATATTATTCTATTTTATTTATTATTTTTGGGTGGATGAATTTTATTACTTGAGCGTAGTTGATTTGATCGGGAACAAAATGTGAAAGTGGGTAATATCATTTAGAATCCAACATAAAGGTTAGCATCATTTCGGTTTCGATCATTCGAATTTATTTTCCTTTTTTCAACGATTTGATTCGATTAGGCTCGAATCTGAACCGAATTATAATATCGGTTATGGTGACCCCATAAGGGGTGATTACTTTAACCGCACCTTCATGCAAAACGCTGCATTGAAGGGTTTTTTTTTTTTTTTTTTTTTTCTTGGCCGGTGGGGGGGGGGGGAAGAAAAAAGGAAAAAGGGGGTCAAATAATGCTGTATCAAAAGGTTAGTAAGTGGGGTTTTTGATCATAGGAAAGCAAGCAAGGATATAAAACAGTAGGTGATCACGTTCATATATTCTTTCCAAGATAAGAATCAAGACTCGACATCAAATATTTCCTCTTGGGTCTTAAGAACTCGCCGGAATTTGTGCTTCACCACTGATGGAGAGCCGAGATGGACAGGAGCAACACTAGAACTGCAGCCATGGCAACCATGGAAGATGCGAAGGCGAGCACGATGGAAATCCTCACCACGAGACCCGTCTTCCCTGAGGATCGACCTCGGGACAAGGGTGAGGGCATTGCCGATTAGGAAGCTTACCGTCAGAAATCTTGTTTACTTCAATGGATTGCCCATATTTTTTGAATGTAAAATCATATCATATATGTAAATCGTCAAATTTTGCATGACGTAATCTCTTCAATTGATGCTTAATGAAATTAGGTAGTCATTTGGCTTACCAATTTTGTGAATTATTGATACAGCAATGTGCACATTCAAAGACTGATTATCAATAATGCATTAGTAGAAGATGTCGCCAAGTATTTAGGCTACAATTCTTTCGTCCCGTATTTGGAAGATGGACATTTCTTTTCCGGACTATTGTTGGTCGTGAAAATACAAATAATTTAGATATTATTTTATTTTGTTTATTATTTTTGGGTGGATGAATTATGTTACTTAATTGAGCATTATTTATTTTAGTGGGAACAAAATGTGAAAGTGGGTAATGTTATTTAGAATCTAGCATTAACAACAAAATAAGAAAAGCATCAAGTTGCGGTTCGCTTCATTTCGATTTCAATCATTGTATTTATTGAATTAATAACACAAAATATTTCAAACTAATAATTAATTTTTTGACCAAAAAAATCCAAACCGGTATATATGTAACAATTTTATTCAAACTAATTTCTTGATCATTAAACACATAAAACTGATATATTTGTAAAAATTTTATCCTCCGTTAGTTTTTATTAAATTGGATTACTACCACGAAAAACTATGAAGGATAAAACTCCAAATCGGTACACTCGTTAACTATCATGTGTCATCCAATTCAGTAATTTAACAGTAAAATTTAATGAAAACTAACGAAGGATAAATTTATCATAGGTGTATTGATTTGGAGTTCTTAGTGGATTTTCTATAAATTTGTCACAGATACACTAATTTGGAATTTTTCGTTATATTAACCTTAATTTATTTCCTTATTTAGTGCGATTTGGTTCAGTTATGCTTGAATGTGAACCAAACCGTACCATTCATGCCAAAAGCACCCCAATGTAAAACGCACTGTGTAAAACGCTGTGTAAAAGGTCTGTAAGTGAGATCTTGATCATAAAAAATCAAACAAGAGAAACAAAAAGTAAGCCAAGTTCCATAATGTCAATAAGTGCAGAACAGGAAAGATTTTGAGTCCATGTGCTAGGGTGAGACATCGAATTCATTCCTAAGTAAGAATCAAGACTCGACATCAAATACTTCCTATGCAGGCTCAGGATCGGTCTGAATCTCCATCCCATCAGTACTCAGTCATCGAGTCGCAAAATCACTTGCAAAGATGGGTCTCCCAACCATGACATGCGAAAAAGACGGTGGCCCGCACCGTCATGCTGCAGCAATCGGCTAAGAGATCCAGGACCACGAAGGAGCCGCGACGGTTTAAGGGCATCGAGAAGGGAATGAAGGCGAAGGAGACGGTGTTGCGTTGGGGAAAGGCAGGTTACATGCTCTGCAAAGAGCGCGAGGCTGGGAGGGAAAGAGATGATGGATTAGGTTGCGCTTGCAACGATCCAGGCTGGGACAGTCTGGTTCGGATTGTGAATTAAAAATTTAAAATACACGGATGCACGTTATAAACGTAAATAAGAAGGGATTTATTCAATGACTATATTTTTCCTGTACCTAAAAAAATAAAATGTAAGTCTACAAGATTATTTGGAGAGAGAGAGAGCGATAGAGTTGACTATAAGATAATAAGTTTCTCAAAATTTGATATGTTAGTTAATTCATAAACTATATGATTCATATTGATGAAACTTCACAGTTATACATAAATTATAAATATTTTATTGCGCCTATTTCAAATTAAAAATAAATAAATATTTATTCAGGCTATTTCGTGTTTCCTACCAAAATTAGAATTGGACTTCTAGTCGGATACCTAAAGAAACTCTAAATCCAAAACCTAAGCAAACTTGACATTGCTCTGAGTTACACTAGTATATATAGATGCACCGAATACTATATTTCTCATTCAACTCTTTGCATCTATTATTCAGTCATCAAATTGCAATTACCCACGACAAGATGGATTTCACAACGAGGAACGCCAGTAGCGCGAAGAGCAGCTACATTGTTTGCGAAGAGTGTGCAGAGGAGAGGGAAAGGGGCGAGGGACCATCGGCCTTTCACTGCTGCCCGTGCGATCCGGTGGTGGTCGGGTTCAGGACCAAGGCGGGTCCAATCTCCCGCCCGTTGGAGTCTCAATGTGGCACATCCGATCAGGTGAAGGCCGTTCAATTGAGGACCAGGGCGGGTCCAATCTCCCGCCCGTCGGAGTCTCAATGTGGCACATCCGATCAGGTGAAGGCCGTTCAATTGAGGACCAGGGCGGGTCCAATCTCCCGCCCGTCAGAGTCTCAATGTGGCACATCCGATCAGGGGAAGGTCGTTGCATTGAGGACCGAGGCAGGTCCGATTTTCCGCCCGTCGCCGAAAAAGCCCAATCCGAGTCCGAGTGAAGCGGAAAGAACTGGTTGGACCCCGTGGGATTGGTCATGCCTATGTGTCCATGCTCGTCTGGGTATGCCAACATGTGGCTGCTACAATCGCTCGAGAAACAGTGTCATTAGCACCAGGAAACCTTACTAAAACTCTCTTGTTAGACGATGTGGCGGTCTTATATTAGATGTTGAAACGAGTGCGACCCATGCATTGAATAATCAAGGACCGATAAAAGACCGTCATGTTACTTCGTTGAAGGATTTCCTAAGATGTCTAGCATTCCTCATAGTTCGTGATATATATGATGTATAGGTTAGGAATATTGATTTCTGCAGGAGGCACGTGGTCCTTTTTATTTGTGAGTTTTTATTGGTCAGACTTGAGTTTTTCCGATTAATTTCTAATATTCTATGTTTTCCTTTTTTCTTTGGCATATATTTAATATATATAGATCATGCTTTTTGTGATTGGAAACGTTATGGGAATTTAATCAAGTCCATAATCATGAAAAAAGAAAACGCAAAACTATGTCATGTTATTAGAATGTCAATCTATCTAAGTTCTGAGATATGAATGACATAAAAGCTTGTCAAAAGTTCTGTTTAGACCTAATGAAAATTTTAAAAATTTCCCTCTCTATGTAGTTAGCTTTTGGTTTTGATTAGCTCTGTAAATTCTCATTCTCTCTGTACGCTTTACAAGCTAGTAAGCTGCACGTGTATTCAAACCACTATAACAGAAAAAACAAAGAAATAGGAACAAAGGTGTTGCTAATGATTATACAAGGAAAGATATAGTTCTCCGAAACACGCACAAGAAGGAAAATTGCTCCAACCGTAAACTCTCTCTAATTTGATAAAGAAAATATCACAAAAAAATTATAAACTATAACCATTGTGACATCAATTCCCCAAAACCTTTTTTGCATCACAAAAAGTTCTAAATATGTACCAGTGGCACAAAATTATCCTCCAGTATAGTATCATCCAAAACAAAACAAATTTGAGGTATTGGTGATACCATAAATAATTAAGATATTAGTTCACAATAGACAAAACTTAAGTTTTTTGGTTGATTTTTTCAGATCCTCATAAACTCCATTTGTCCCTCAGTGTCCATGAAAGCCGTT
Organism: Eucalyptus polyanthemos subsp. polyanthemos; assembly: GCA_017140185.1. Classification (NCBI taxonomy): domain Eukaryota; kingdom Viridiplantae; phylum Streptophyta; class Magnoliopsida; order Myrtales; family Myrtaceae; genus Eucalyptus; species Eucalyptus polyanthemos. Next base: position 15,086,434 of record CM029463.1, on the reverse strand, counting down.
AGTCGAATTATTAATGGCATTTTGAATGAAACTGTGACTAAAGGTGTTGAGTTCTTGGTATAATTTTGGATTGTGGCATGGAAAAAAGTTTAGGGTATTAGTATCACAGTGGATATAATTAAGGGTTTTTAGTGGTGCTCTCTCTATTTGGTAACTTAAAGGCGCTGAATACTAATTCCTTGACAAAACCCATCTCACAATTTGTAACATCGAAGCCTGTCAAGTTTAATCAATATTGACAATATGGCCACAGAGTTATATTCTCTGGGTTGTCCTTACCGGTTTAGGCAATGAATTTCGTGAGTACATAATTCATTCATGTCAGCCAACAAATGCGGCAATTAGCATGGAGGTAAGTTTATTCACCTCCTTTCTCTGTACATTTGATTTCATGTATTTAATGAAAAATCTAGACTTAGCCTAGAGATCTTAGAACACAGACTCGATAGATAGTATATCCATCAAGCATTCATCCTCGGGACAACATTTTCCAAATTGCACAACACCTCTTTCCTTCCTACCAAACCAAGCATGATGTACCCAATGGCGCAACATCATGTGATCAGCAGATAGTACATCCATCGCAGTTTAGAAGCTAAGGTTAGCAGGTCCAATATGTTTTAAAGGCAAACATGTACATTCGACCATTTTTTTGACTGCTAATGCAAAATATAATCCAGAATCAGGAAAAAGAAAAAGAAAAAAGAAAACAGTGCAAACAACAACGGATTTAGAACAATTAGAACTCGTAGTCACTTGCCTAAGTTGAATCGAAGCTCCATTTGGATAAATCTGGGTCAACAATCGTGCATTTGGTGAGGAACCAAGACAGATATAACCGCTTACAGATAACCCTAAGATTCTGTCCACTTCGATTTCATCAACCAAGAAGAAGAGCAAAGCGGCACCATTGTGGTCCACGTAAGAAACGAAAGGACCTTTTTTTTTTTTATTTTTAATATCACTTAAGTCATATTGATGCCGTATTAGCTCTATTTTCATTCCATCGTCCACGTCAGTGATCATGCAGGACTTTTAACAATACTTTCTGATGGAATCATAACAATAAATAAATGGCCACACAAGTATAAATTCGGACTATTTTAATGTCTAAAAAAAAAAAAAAAATTGCAGCAACTATAAGGGATGAGCAGTTTCAAATTCCGTGCAGATTCTCCATGAAACCTAGAATCTACTCGTTGGAATTTGTTTATTAATTTTTGGAATCTAGAACCTATCTCATATACCTTAGAACCTGAGAACTTACCTTATTATAGGTTCCATGCACCCCACAAGGAATTGATTCCTTTGACGATAGGATTTGCACCTGTGACATTTGATAACAAAAACAAGCATGCTAACAAGCTGCGTTTCATCCCTTTCAATCGGTCTACAGTTTTATTTTATAGATTCCATGTATTGTTTTCAAAATCCTTATTTTCTTCATTTGTATATCCAAGTTATCTTGCCATTTTTTTTTCAATTGTCATGTAACATTGATTCCTTTGAAAGCACCCTCATGTAAAACGCCGTGTAAAACGGTTAGTTAGTGAGTTTTTAATCATAAATAAGCAATCAAGAGAAATAAAAAAGTAAGTCAAGTTCCACAATACCAGTAAGTGCAAAATAGGAAAGATTTCCCTATTCGATATATCTGTTTTGCTTGGGGTTTTGAGATTTCTTTCCGAAATAAGAATCAAGACGGGACATGAAACATTTCCTATGCAGTGAGTGGACGGTGTTCTCATTGCTTGAACTCTATCCCATCAATTCTCAGTCGTCAAGTCGAAGATCGTCGGCAAAGATGGCCCTCGCCAAGATGACTCGCGAACAGATGGTGTGTCACGCCGTCATGCTGAAGCACACAGGAAGGAGCCGCGACGGTTTGGAGGGCATCAAGAAGGGAATCGGCTTGAAGAAGAAGAGGGTGCTGGGCTGGCGAAGGCAGGTTACGTGCTTTTTCACAATGAGTGCGAGGCCGAGAGGGAAAGAGATGATGGATTAGGGTTCCATAGTTGCGCTCGCAACAATCTGGCGACAGTCAGGTTCAGGACCAAGGCAGGCCCGATCGCCTGCCGGCCGGAGGAAACGCCCTACCGGGATTCTGCAGTAGAAGAAGAACGGGTTGGACTCCGTGGAGTCAGCAATGACCATGTGTACATGTGTCCATGCACGGCTCTGGATTTTCTATCATTGCTGAAATATAGCATGGGGTTCGGACGTAGAAATATGATTCTCTTAGCATTGAGTCTGTATAGTTCGTCGGATTTGAGTTTCCTAATACAAATTTTCTTTGGTCATTGCTTTATTGTCGTTAATTTCTACGTGCATATCACATCATTGTATGAATCTACTACTATTTTAACGTGCTGTTGTATTTAGAATTTGAATGATGCACAGCTGTATTAGTATTGAATCTAAGTCATGACACTTCCACTACATGTTAAAGGGAATATAAATCAATTACAACCGTATTGTGCTAAGACCTCTGTTAAAATATGTCTCGAATTTAAATTCATTACACAATCTGATGCAAAATGAATTGCATATCAGCCGGGTACCTTTTAAGTTCAAAAACTGAATCTTAGAATACAAAAATCTTCCGTGGTGAAGTCGTGATTGAGAACGTAAGTTGTTCCATGTTGAAGTCAGATGGGTGTGGTGTCTACACGGTGTTGGAAAATATGGCTTCAAATTGGGTAAAACAATGAAGACGGATATTCAGAGTACTCAAGTCGGATTTTGAGGCGTGATATCACTTTTTTTAAGGATTTATTTGTCCCACAATGTTGCTAATGGTCACCGGCAAAAATCCCTCAGGATACAACAAAGTCTCGGATGAGAATACTAGATAGCAATTCTAGTATTTCTTCAAGGTCTCTCCAGGAAACAATTGAAAGAATGGCCATAGTTTTTCAGACAGAAAGCTTGAAAAAGATGAAAATGATCACTCTCGTTTTTCCGAAAAATAACGAGTATATATATATAACAGTCTTGCAACTCTTCGTGAAAATTGCCAAAAAATGAACAAACACGTCATTTAGAAAAATTGTTCGGATAAACAAATGCGACTCTTCAAAAGAAGTCGAAAACCGAAAAATTGCAACCCTTCTAGAAAAGTTGCAAACCGAATAAGTAATTTTCCAAAGGTTGTATAAAAAAAAAACACAAATAAAAATTCGGAATAATATATATATATATATATATATATATATATATATATATATATATATATATAAATAGAATTTCGAATTTTCATTTTATATTTCATTTCCGAAAATTCTCAAATTAAAAAGCAACCTTTGAATTGATTAAAAAATTAATAACATAAATAATAATAATAATAACAATGGGATTAGTGCTAATTAAACCGCGGGCGCGCAGACGTGCTAAGTGTTAAGTGCCAAGTGCGCCAAAATCGCGTAATTATTTGCGCACCCGCACGTGGGTATGGTGGGGTCTAGCCCCACCAAATCATTTCTTTAACTACAAAAAGAAAATCCCACATTTTTAAATTGGCCTACTTCCTTCCACTTTTTCTATGTGGGATAAAGAAAAAAACACTCATTTTATTTTAACAAACAAATCTCCAACAATCTCCCACTTTGTTTGTAAAATAAAGATTTCAAAAGTAAAATTTTAAAAACCATACAGCCAAAGTTTCAGTAAGATCAATATACATACATAAAGGTCTCTTTCGAGTTAAACATTTACTTAGTGCAAGTATATTAAAGCTCTATCAAAGTAACAAGTAGCTCGGTTTTAAACTTGTACTTTTATGTAATAGAGCCAGACATACCACACATACACTAACCTCTTGTTTTAGCGAGAAGTTCTATATTATTCTACACTATTATGGCATGTGCTTGATCTTGTTTCATGAGCTCTCTAGAAAGCAACCCTCACTTTTGTAAGAAGCGGTACCGCTTTTAAGCTCATATAGGTGAATATCTACCATGTGTTTCTGTTACTATCAACACACTACAAAATTGTATCATACTTCATTAGGAATTCAATTCAGCCTACAAAACGTAATAGACGATACTGACTTATCATATTAGGGCTACGTCAGTATCAAACAATCACATTCAATAACTTGTTCTTACTCATTAAATCTTGTAACTAGTGATGTTCTAGAAAAGGTCATATTACCATTATCGGTAATTTCAATTAAAAGGGTTTTAGCCCATTTCTTGTGAGGTCATTATTATCATGTGTCTTGGTAAAGCATTTGTCAAAGGATCAGCAAGATTGTTACTTGACCTCACATAGACAATTGTTATGGTACCATCTTTAATCAATTGTCTCACATATTCATGTTTTAGAATAATATGTCTAGACTTACCATTATAGGTGCTATTATAGGCTTTTGCCAAAGTGGCATGACTATCATAGTGGATAGAAATATGAGGCATATGACTAGGCCATAATTTGATATCCAACAATAAATTTCTAATCTATTCAGCTTCTTTCCTAGTTGCTGCCAAAGCAATAAATTCATATTCCATTGTTGAGTGAGTTATACTTGTCTGTTTCTTGCTCACGCCAAAATTGCGTAATTATTCGCGCACTCGCACATGAGTATGGTGGGGTCTAACCCCACCCAATCATTTCTTTAACTACAAAAAGGAATCCCACATTTTTAAATTGGCTCACTTCCTCTCACTTTTTTTTTTTTTTTATGTGGGACAAAGAAAAAAACACTCATTTTGAAAACTCCAACACACGATGTAGTACCAAAATGTGTTGGACTTGGACCAGGAAAGCAAAGTGTACTATCAGAGAAAGAAGAAATTAAAAGATATGGAGATCTTTTGATAAGATTTGGTCACATGGGCTTATTATGAATACTATAATTTGGGGTTTTCTTGTCGTGGTGCAAACGGGCGATTTCTTGTGAGTGCCGTGTGGGTGTTCAATTCCTAAGATATGTCCGTAGGTGCCGGATACGGGGCCATGGGTAGGGGTGAGCGGTTCCCGGTTCCTTACAGGTTCCGCTTGGAACCTAGAACCTACCCTCGGGTACATGTTCCTCATTTTTTGGAACCTGGAACCTACCCGTCAGAACCAAGAACCTGGAACCTACCCTGTCACAGGTTTCGGGGTCGGTTCCAGGTTCCAACAGGTTTTTTTTTTTTTTTTTCATTTTTTAAAAAAAGAAATGAATGCAGCAATAATAAACAAACTTGTCATTCATCAAATATAGGACAATAAAAGGAGGAAAATAACAGATGATGAAAGTGCTTTGATGGAATCAAGTTCATCAGATTTGATTGAACAACGCATAAACAAATTTCATGAATTTAGATGCCCATAACCTCAAGCTATAGACTAACTGACCAACGGAAGTAGTATTAGTAGAATGGACAAGAGAGCTTCAACAGTTTGATTTCTATTCAATGAAAAAATGTCACTACCCAACAAAGTACATACAGATGCGCCTCTTGCTGAGAATCATCAATTGCCCATATCTATTCCACAAACTGACTTCCCTACTTTTCAAAAAGGAAGAACAAAGCAACAATCATTCAGGAAGCCGATTGGGCGTATGAACCCTCATCAAGCACCATTTACGTTGATATTACAGTGGAGATTGGGTAAACTTGAATGTTAGCTCTACAATTGGAAGAAACGGTGTACAGCGGAATGAATTCAAAATAAAAAAGTTAATTACCTCTGGCATATCATTAGGACAACCAAACTTATGACATCCGTCCACATACCCTGCAAAGAGGCTGGTATCATTCGTCTCTCAGCTTTGAAGTCAGAAACTGGATATTCAAGAAACTATCAACGCTCTTTTCCTGGATTTGATGAACCGGCATGTACGGATATGCCCTCTCTTGGCTTTAGCTCTACTTGACATATAGCACACATGAATAGCCTAAACATGTTGCATAGGGGGTATTTTGTATCTAGCCTGCATTTTACAAGCATTTCTCAGTCAAAGAAACATTGATACGTCATGCAATCACAGTTAGGCATACAAGAGTGGTCCACCAAATTACTGTAAAAAAAGATCCATTGTTGTGACTGAAAGTGGAGGTTAAGATGTAGACCTTTATGAGAGCATTGCGGATCCGTCCTCATATAACTCCTCCACTACATCTGGCTCAATATATTCTTGATCAATTTGAGAAGATGATTCGGATGACTTTTTACGAAACATTGTCTTGAATACTCCTTTTCCTGGCTTCTTTGGTGGTGGCAAAGAAGCCATTGGTTTATCTTGCGGTAATATATCGATAACAATGCATGTTGTATCATCTCGAAGTCCTTTTTCATGTAAAGCTTCCTGTAATAAAAGAGGCCATGAGTTTACATCTAATATAAAGTACATCAAGCTACGTCATGTACCATATACAATTTACCACACAATATTTACCACAAACAAATTAAATGTTATCCTATTAAGTAGGGTTAGCCATGTGAATTCTTCCAATGCCATTGCACTTTGTGTCAAGACTTCCATAAGATCTAAGTGGTCCACATCTTTTCTTATAATCTCCTTCCTATGTCTTCCCTCTTCCCATTTAACTGGAGTCTTCATCTCATACCCACATCTCCTCACTGGAGCATCTGAAGGCTTCCCGTTTCAAACATATAAGCCTTGTCTAGGTTGTCTCTTCCTCTCCTCCTGAGCATGAACAAGAGAATGCAAACTACTCTTGTAGCAGGCGTGCCACATATTCCATGTCTTTCATCTCTTTCCACCAATGTTGGTAGGTACTTAAGGTTAAAGCTGCATTCACGAGGGAAGAAATATTCAAGAATGTTTTGCTCTCCTTTAAACAGCTTATGAGAAATGAACCTATTAGGGATAGAACATTGCATAAAGGGGACTATATCAACCAAAATCAAACATTTAAAGCACAATTCATTACAGCAAATAAGTAATCATGACTCCCAAACTAGGGTCCATAAACCCCAATGGAATTAGTCCTGTATTGAGCTTACTAAAAGAGCACACCTCAATGGCATAAGGACTAAAGACTTTCAGAATTATAAGAAAACATCATATATATTGGCCATCAGGTTAAAGAAACAAAAGAGACATCAAAATGGAGGCTTCTTCTTTGCACTTATCCAGTAAAGTGCAACCAAGTAAGCATGTCACTGAAAGACATTTTGTTTTCACATGTTCTACTCAGATTTCCAAAACATCAAGCCCAACTAACTACAAAACAACAACGAGTGTCAGACAAGCACCACGAAAAACATAAGACTCTAAGTAATGTTTCTATTTCGAAGATTAAAAGAAAAGACAAGGCAGAGCTGCGGCATCGCGGGCTTTGGGGCACGGCTTCGGGCGCGACTTCGAGTCACGGCGAAGGCAGAGCAGTGGTGTCGCGGGCTGCAGGCGAGGTGCGGTGAAGGCAGCAGCGGGCCGAGCAGGAGCAACGTTGGGGCACGGTGAAGGCACGGCAGAGCAGCGGCGTCATGGGCTGTAGGCGAGGCGTGGGGGGGATGCTATTTGGTGGTGTCGAGCAGAGGCGAAGAGAGAATAGACTCGGGGGTGAGGCAGCAGCCAGCAAGAGGAAGGAAGAAGAAGAAGAATAAGAAGAAGAAGAATGGGGGGTTTCGGCCGAGAGAGGAGGAAAGAGGAGAGAGAGAAGAAAAGAAAAAAAGTAGGGGTAGGGGGGCAGGAAGTGACATGTGAGAAGGAAAAAGAAGAGAAAAGAAAGAGAGAGAAAAAAAAAAGAAAGGGGAAGGAGGGAAAATCGAAGGGGAAATCACGTGGGGGAAGGGGAGAAGGGGAGGTTTAGGGTTTTTTTTTTTTTTTTTTTTTTTTGAATTTGACCAATTCCGGTTCTTGTTCCAGGAACCGGAATCGGAACCGAGAACCGCCGATTCCCAGGAAAAAGGAACCGGGAACCGGAACCGGCCACTTTAGGACCAGGAACCGAACCGGACCCTCCTCCGGTTCGGTTTCGGTTCCCGGTTCTACCCGGAACCACGCTCACCCCTAGCCATGGGTTCGTCCATCTTTTTTTGTGAGATTACATCTAATAATTTAAGTATTTTTAACCGATTAAACCTTATGATAAAATTTATTAATTCTTTCATAAGATTGAGAGATTACTACACTAGAAATTGTGGGACTAAACACTGCATGAATTATTGGGTATAATCGAGACTTGAGAAATACTAAAAGTGTGTGAGTGAATTATTATATATAATTTGGGCTTAAGAAATATGAAAGTGTTTAAGTGACTCGAGTCTAGTATATTTGTAATATTCATTTATCGTTTGATCTATAGTGAAATTTGTTCCTACTCTCTCTATAGACATAAATCACTATAACTAAACGAACAACACGAATTTAGTATCCGATCCATATTATTATTTTATCTATTTAATTATTTGATTGCGCTTTCGCGTTAACCTCCCCAAACTAAAGGCGTTATGATTATAAAAAATAACTAAGTTTTAAATCAATTGAAAAAAAAAAAAGTATGGAGCAACCATCAAATCATGTGATTGTAATTGTAAAGATAAGAATACCCGGAGGTACGTGACACGTCATACGTAGGGACGTCAAGAACCTGCAAACCACATGGAAATTTCGCGTCTATTTCCGATTAGGGTTTTGCGAGAACCAATCCGGCATCTCAATGGTTGGATTCGATATGCCCCGCGACGATCGTCCACCATAAATAGCCTCCTTCCTCGACCTCCGCTCTCCCCACCATTCCCTTCCTCTCCTTCTCCTCGCTTCCCCAGCTCAGCGATTCAGCATTTGAGTTTCTGCTGGATAGCGAGTTCGTATCTTCGACTTCGCGCCGATTCGGCATTTGAGGCTCTGCTGAATAGCGAGTTCGTATCTTTGACTTCGCGCCGATTCGGCAGTTGAGGCTCTGCCGGATAGCGAGTTCGTATCTTCGACTTCGCGCTTTGAGGCGAGTTCTTTGATCCAGATATCAAGATCTGTGAAACACATTTAAACACCTTAGCCAGTTCTTTGATCCCCGAAACGTTGATCCAGATCGCAAGATCTATGAACAAGATATCAAGATCTATGAAACACCTTGAAACATTGGTCCAGATTTCATCGTAAGATCTGTGAACAAGATCTCAAGATGTATGAAACACCTTGAAACTTTTAGCCCAGATCTGGTCTTGAGATCCGTGAACGAGATCTCAAGATGTATGAAACACCTTGAAACTCTGATCCAGATCTCATCGTAAGATCTGTGAAACACCTTAGCGAGTTCTTTGATCCAGATTGCAGTATCTGCGAACAAGATCTCAACATCTGTAAAACACCTTCAAACACTTTAGGGAGTTCTTTGATCCAGAATTCAAGATCTGCGAAGCACCTCAAACTCGAGATCTCAGGATCTGTGAAACTCCTTGGCGAGTTTTTCGATTCGGATCTCGGGTTGATGAAGCTCCCACCTCCCGATCCATATCTCAAATCGGTGAAACTCGAGATCTGTGAAGCACCTTAGCGAGTTCTTTGATTCAGATCTTGGATCGGCTCGGATCGGTGAAACACTCTCTCTTTTGGAACCAATAATAATAATAATAATAATAATAATAATAATAATAATAATAATAATAATAATAATAATAAAAAAATGAAAAGCACCCTTCCACTTGAGAGAGAGAAAGGCAAGTTCTTTGATTCAGATTTCCCATCGGTGAAGCACGCTTCCACTTTTTGAAAAGAAGAAGAAAAAGAAAAAGAAAAAGAAAGCACACTCCCATTCGAGAGAAAGAGACTAGTTCTTTGATTCAGATGGAAGAGATTGAGAAATATTTCTCCATATTCGAAAGTACGTTGAAATTTTCTTAATATAATCGAGAGAGAGCGAAACTGGGAATATAATTTTTTTTATTCCTTTCATAAAAAATAAGATGTTCTATCTAGTTTTCCCCAAAACTAGAGTTAACCTCGAACACCTAAAGAGACTACACCAAATGTAGACTCAAGATCGCACTAAAATATAACGGTATATATAGATATAACAAATACTATTAACTCCTGCTCAACTCTTTGTACTTATTATTCAGTCATCACATAGCAATAACCTTTTCTGACCAAAAATAATTTTTTTTTTCAATGCCTACAGGAAGATGGATTTTGCACCCACGGCCACGGAGAATGAGGCAGAAAATCGTGTCATAATGCCAAGGCAACTGCAAGAAGTTCCGAATATGCCAAAGAGTTTCGAGTCTCGTGGCGGATCCAGTGTCGACGGGAAGGGCGCCAGCGCAGAGAGAAGCTACATTGTTTGCGAAGAGTGTGGAGAGGAGACGGAAAGAGGCGAGGGCCCATTGGCCTTTCACTGTTGTCCGTGCGATTCGGAGGTGGTCGAGTTCAGGACCACGGCGGGGCCAGTCTCCCGCCCGTCGCCGAAAAAGTCCAACTAGAGTTTCGCAGATTGGTCATGCCATTGTGCATATGCTCGTCTTGGTAGGCCAACATGTAATTGCAATTGAGAAACCTTACTAAAACTCTCTGCATAGACCACGTGGCTGTCTTTTATTGGATGTTGAAACAAGTGTACATCATGCATTGAATAATCGACACCCGATGAAAGACCGTCATGTGACTTCATTGGAGGATTAGTACAATTTCCTCAAATGTCTAGTATTTCTTATAGTTTGAGATGTATCTGATGTACAGTCTAGGAATGTTAATTCCTGTAAGATATGCCGTCCCTTCTAGTTGAAAGTTTCTATTGGTTAGATTTCAGTTTATCATTTAATTTCTATGGTCTTCTCTTATTTTTGTATATATAATGCCAAGATCGTGCTTTTTGTTATTAGAAACGTTATGTGAATGTGAAATATTATGTTAATGTAATCAAGTCCATCATAGTGAAAACGAAAAACAAAATCATGCCATGTCATTCGAATTTATTGATTTTAAAGTTTTGAGACATGAATGGCGCATGATCTTGTCAATGGTTCTGTTTAGACCTAAGAAAAATTTCCAAAATTTTCACTCTTTCCGTAGGTAGCTTTTGACTCTAAAAAAGCTTAGCAAAGTCTCTGGGTTGTCCTTATTCCTTGACAAAACCCAATTTGCATTTTGTAACATCGAAGCCTGTCAAACTTAATCAACATTGACAATACGGACATAGTTAAACTCTCGGGTTGTCCTTAGTTGTTTAGGCAATGAATTTCGCAAGTGCATAATTTAGTTACAATAGTACATGCACAGTTGAATAGACCTGTTGAAAAGAACATTCATTTGAATGATCTGAGTTCCCTTTGGATTCATTTTAATGCAAGAATGATATGAAAGAGGGGATTATTGAATTATCCATTTCCAAAAACTACTAATATGGAAAAAATAATTCCAAAGAAGATTTTATGAGCTTTTAGAACTCAATTGACCCATATCAACAAGACTTATGAAAACAAAATTGATAAGTGGATTAGGGATTAAAAAATTGATTGACTTACTTTAAATAATTCCAAAGCTTGAGAAAGCACGCCATGTTTGACGATTAAAAGGCATGCAATGTTTGATTTTTGGATTAGGGATTAAAAGGCATGCCATGCTTGACTTTTGGATTAGGGATGACCGGTTCCCAATCTAGTTTGGCCTGGCTCTCAAGTGGGTTTAGTGAAATCAATCATTGGGTGAAAGGGAAAGAACAAAAGAGGAGAGGATGTGTGTTTTGCGGTCTTTCCCATGACCAAAGGATTGTGTTTGATCAAAATGGACCATCCAAAGTAGCCTAGGGAACCGACCAAAAAAAAAAAAGTAGCCTAGGGTTTCCGGAACATTCTTAAAGGTGGGCGATACAATAATTGCATCAATTATAGAGTATTCTAGGCTTAAATGTCGGTAGATAGTAGATGGAGGGATGCGATCTTCGCCACTAGATTGAATATGAATCAATGGTGGTAATGAAATGGTCTCTAGTATAAAAAGTGATGCCCATCCAAACATTTCAGTGTACAGTTCCATTTATTGGATCTTCTGGTTAATGAGAGAGAGAGAGTTTTCATGAGGCTGGGTCTATCCAACAACTACTAATACTGAAAATAATTCCAAAGAAGATTTTATGAGCTTTTAGAACTTAATTCGACCCGTATCAACAAAACTTATGAAAAAAAAATTGATAAATGGAATATAAAAGATGATGATTGACTTACTTTAAATAATTCCAAAGCCTAGCAAAGCACGTCATGTTTGACGATTAAAAGGCATGCAATGTTTGACTTTTGGATTAAGGATTAAAAGGCATGCCATATTTGACTTTTAGATTAGGGATGACTGGTTCCTGATCTAGTTCGGCCTGGCTCTCTGGTGGGCTTAGTGAAATCAATCATTGGGTGAAAGGGAAAGAACAAAAGATGAGAGGATGCGTGTTTCATGGTCTTTCCCATGACCAAAGGACTGTGTTTGATCAAAATGGACCATCCAAAGTAGCCTAGGGTTTCCGGAACATTCTCAAGGGCGGGTGATACAATAATTACATCAAGTTCTAGAGCATTCTAGGCTTAAATGTCAGTAGATAGTAGATGGAGGGATGCGATCTTCGCCACTAGATTGGATATGAGTTAATGGTTGTAATGAAATGATCTCTAGTATAAAAAGTGATGCCCATCCAAATATTTGAGTGTACAGTTCCATTTGTTGGATCTTCTGGTTAATGAGAGAGAGTTTTCATGAGGTTGGGTCTATCCAACAACTACTAATATGGAAAAAATAAAATCCAAAGAAGATTTTATGAGCTTTTAGAACTCAATTCGACCCGTATCAACAAGACTTATGAAAAAAAAATTGATAAATGGAAAATAAAAGATGATGATTGACTTACTTTAAATAATCCCAAAGCCTAAGAAAGCACGCCATGTTTGACTTTTGGATTAGGGATGACTGGTTCCCGATCTAGTTCGGCCTGGCTCTCAGGTGGGTTTAGTGAAATCAGTCATTTGGTGAAAGGGAAAGAACAAAAGAGATGCGTGTTTCAAGGTCTTTCCCATGACCAAAGGACTGTGTTTGATCAAAATGGACCATCCAAAGTAGCCTAGGGTTTCTGGAACATTCTCAAAGGCGAGAGATATGATAATTGCATCGAGTCTAGAACATTCTAGGCTTAAATGTTGGTAGATAGTAGATGAAGAGATGCGATCTTCGCCGCTAGATTGAATATGAGTCAATGGTTGTAATGAAATGGTCTCTAGTATAAAAAGTGATGCCCATCCAAACATTTCAATGTACAGTTCCGTTCTCTCTTAGAGCTCATCTCTCTAAATCTTTCAGCTTGTCTTGGAAAAGAGGAGACTAAGTCATCACGGTCTGATCCCAAACAACCGATCCGTGACACATGTGTGAGACATTTGAAAAATAACAAATTAATTAGTTTGCTTCTCGGTTCAGTTTGTCCGTTTTGCTCACCCATACTTTGGATCAACTCAAACGAGATTTATGGGAAAATAGGGAATGTCAAGACAAGGATGATTGAGCAGAGAACTCCATCAATTCTCATCTTCCATATCCCATCCATTTCCTCACTTAGGGCGATTAGCCATGGTGCATTGTTATAAATTGATAGTGCTAACATGCTTTCATTTTATTATAGAAGCAACGGTTATTAGAATTCACAACACAGACAATAACATTATTACATGATGAGAGTATCATACTAGGAAAATTAACTACAATTTGGTAGATCGGATCAGAATAGTCATAATTATGAATTGATATTAAACTTTTATTTAGTTATACAATCAATATAGCTATTAAAGTTTGCAATATAAACAAAAATTATAACAATACTATTAGTATAATATAACTTGTACGTTCTATCTTGTTGGGAGGGAATAAAGAGTTTTGGATGTTTTATCTTCATTTTCAATGTCAAGTCCGATAGAATAGTTATCTTACCAATTAAATCAAGAATTATAGTAGTTCCGCAGCCCTATTTCATTATACGTACCTATTACATTGTAGTTTTATGCAATTACTTTATGACGGTTTATAGATGATGCATACCAATTCATCTCCACTATTGATCATAGGGGCCTCACTATAAAATTCATATAATTAATCTACAATTAATGATTAAAATGCTATCAATCTACATGACTTGTAAGCTATACAATAAATTCATCAATGGCGCCATATTTGAATAGAATTATCTCCACAAATTAGGGTAAGACTAGATGTTTAACCCTAAACAAGCTGGACATGAAAGTACAATATATGTTAGTATTAAACATAGTGATAATGCGCCTGCTCAACTCTACGTATTTTAACATCTACAATCCATTCCAAATTTAGTAGGCCTCACCATCAAAGACAGTTTCAAGTTGTAGCAAGAAGATGCACCGCCTCATCTTGTGGACGCGATTGGAATTAGATTGAAGGATGCAGAGGATACATGACAATCTCAAACTAGTTATCGAGGACGAGGTACTTGATGTCGTGGAGACACTGCTGAAGAAGGTGATGTTGTTGGGCTTGCGACACGAAAGCTGGTCAGGTGTTGTGTAAAGAGTGATGGGAGAACGGTAATAATTCGAACAATATCGAATCAACGCAGCGGAATAAAATAATCTCCCCTCTTGTGTAAACCTAATAGGAATCGATATAGTAGAGTAAAATAAATACCAAGCATGTGAACACAAGACGATTTTTTTACGTAGAAAACCTCCTAGATGTGAGGAGATAAAAAACCACGAGACCAGAGTCCACATGAAAATCTTCACTATCAATAAAATTGTTCTTCTCTAGCAAATACTAGATGTATGTAGCAGCAAATACCTCAAGAATATAATTCTTGGCAATACACATGAACTTCACAAGAGATCAATGATAAATTTGACTAAAACCGCAGGTTTTGATCAATTCACGAAAAACCTGATGTATGGTGATGTATGGAGCTTCAAACAAAAATCAAACCGTTCAAATTTGATTAAATTGCAACACGAACATGTTGACAAAATTTCAGCTCAATCGGATCATGAATCGACCTCCGACGCCAGCTTGATGTAAATCAAATATTGCCCAAAATCCCAGATTTTCTGCTTTCTGTTTTTCTCTTGTTAATGTTTCCTTTTCTGCTACTACCTCTTTATATAGATAGTGAGAAACTCTATTTTCTCATATAACATATTATATGGGCTCAAGCTCTTTTTGGGCTTGCAATTCATTGGGCTTCCTCCACATAGGAGTGAACTCAGCTAACAAATCTCCCCCTCACGACAATGTGAAGGGATTCACCATCCCTGTTATCAAATGGTAATGTTCAAGCTTATCTCTTGGTAGAGTCTTCGTCATCATATTGGAGCCATTATGATCCGTATGAATTTTCTTAAGTTCCAACAACTTTTCATCTTGAACATCCCTTATCCAATGATATCTAAAATCAATATGTTTCGTTCTAGAATGAAAAAAATGAATTCTTACCAAGATGAATTGCGCTTTGATTATCACAAAATAGCCCATACCTCTTTTGCTTGAACCCAAGTTCTTCTAAGAACTTCTTCATCCATAGCATCTCTTTACTAGCTTTAATCGTTGCAATAAATTCAGCTTCGGTTGTAGAAAGTGCAACACACTTCTGCAATCTTGACTTCCATGACACAGCTCCACCCGCAAAAGAAATCAAATAACCAAAAGTAGATTTATGAGTATCAATATCTCCTGCCAAGTTGGAATCTATGTATCTAACAAACTCAAGTTTCCCGATTCCGAAACTGAGTTTTAAATTTGAAGTTCCCCAAAGATACCTCATAATCCACTTCACTGCATTCTAGTGTTCTCTACTTGGATTTGACAAATAGCGACTAACAACGCCAACTGCATGCGCCAAGTCTGGGCGTGTACATACCATCACATACATTAAGCTTCCTACAACTGAAGCATATGGAATACTTTCCATATCTTTCTTCTCTTTATTAGTCGTAGGACTTTGCATCATATATAACTTAAAGTGGGTAGCAAGAGGAGTACTAACCACTTTAACCTTATCCATGTAAAATTTCTGAAGGATCTTCTCGATATATTTCTCTTGTGACAAAAATAATTTCTTAGCATCTCTATCTCGGGTAATTCTAATGCTAAGAATTTGCTTCGCCGAGCCCAAGTCTTTCATGGCAAAAGACTTGCTCAACTGTTTCTTCAATAACTCAATTCTTGAAGCATTCCTTCCAACAATCAGCATATCATCAACATAAAGCAAGATAATAATAAAGTCATTATCAGAAAATTTTTGGACAAACACACAATTATCCGAGGAAGTCTTCTTATAGCCCTGTTCTATCATAACTGACGCAAATTTCTTGTACCACTGCATCGGTGCTTATTTAGGCCATAGAGACTTTTCTTCAATTTGCACACATAATCCTCTTTCTCTTTCACTTTGAAACCCTCAAGTTGTTCCATGTATATCTCTTCCTCCAAGTCACCATGTAGGAAGGCTGTTTTAACATCCATTTGCTAAATTTCTAAATCTAGGCTAGCTGCCAAGCCTAGTACCACACGAATAGAAGACATTTTTACTACCGGAGAAAATATATCATCAAAATCAATACCCTTTCTCTGACCGAATCCCTTAACAACCAATCTAGCTTTGTACCGTGGTTGTAAAGTACGTTCATCTTGCTTCAACCTATATACCCACTTGTTCTTCAAAACTCTTTTACCTTTATGTAACTTCATCAATTCAAAAGTATGATTATCATAAAGTGACTGCATCTCATCTCGCATAGCATCGAACCAATTGCTTTTCTACTCATCTTCTATTGCTTCTGCATAACACTCTGGTTCACCTACATCAGTTAATAATACATACTCATCTTCAGAATACCTAGTGGAAGGTCGTCGGTCTCTAACGAATCTCCGGACTGGAACATCCAGTGGAACATCTAATTGAGCCTCTGGTTCAAGAATAATATTATCTATTTCAACATGTTCAGGAACATGTGCGTTATTTGGAACATTGACTTCTTACTGCTCTTCAACAACCTGTGTAGGAATATTTGTAAGGGGAACTGGATCTAAATCAACCAGATTATCACTAACTTGTGGTGCTGAAATCATTTTCGATTTCTCAATATCCTCTATTGTTTGATCTTCCATAAACACAACGTCTTTGCTTCTTACAATTTTCTTTTCAAGTGGATCATAAAATTTGTAACCAAGCATATCCTGTCCATAACCAATAAATATGCACTGTCGTGTTTTTACATCAAGTTTAGACCAACATGCACAAATGCTTTGCACCCAAATACACGCAAATCATCATAAGAAACTTCTTTGCCTGTCCAAACTCTATTAGGAACATCAAACTCTAAAGGAACGCATGGAGTAAGATTTAATATAAGCACAATTGTACTTAAAGCCTCACCCCAAAAGGATCTAGGTAGCTTTGACTATGAAAGTAAGCATCTTACCCTTTCAACCAATGTTCTGTTCATTCTCTCAGCTAAGCCATTTAACTGAGGCGTCTTGGGAGGTGTCTTTTGATGTCGAATACCTTGTTGTCTGCAATATTCATCAAAAGGTCCGATATACTCTCCCTTGTTATCAGTTCTGATGCATTTCAATTTCTTTCCAGTCTGTCTCTCAACTGAAGCCTGAAATTGCTTAAAAGCATATAACACTTGAATTTTAGTTTTCAAGGTATAAATCCAAATTTTCCTTGAAAAATCATCTATAAAAGTAATAAAATAAAGAGAGCCACAAAGTGATTTTGTTTTCATAGGACCACAAACATCAGAATGCACTAAATCCAGTATACTGGACTTTCTTGAAGGAGGGGAGCTTTTAAATGTAACTCTGTTATGTTTTCCTACTAAATAATAAGCACACTTCTTTAGCGCTGAACTTTTCAATCCTGAAAGGAGCTTCTTTTTGGCCAATGTTGACAAACCATTCTCACTGATGTGACTGAGTCTCTTATGCCATAACTCAGCTACATTTTCGCTATCTATTGCATTAATTTTGTCTGTAGACAACTTTGCCTGCATAATATATAATGAAGAATATTTTTCACCTCTAGCCACAATAAGAGAACCTTTGGTAAGTTTCCATTGACCATTACTGAAAGTGCTGCAATACCCCTCATCATCCAACTTGCCTGTAAAAATCAAATTCAAGCGGATATCAGGTATATGTTTAATATTATTCAATACTAACCTTATGTCATTGCTGGTTTCTAGGCACACATCACCGATGCCTATAGCTTGAGCTAGTCCATTGTTTCCTATCTTCATAGATCCAAAGTCACCTGACCTGTATGATGTAAAGAAATCCCTACGAGACATAGCATGAACGGATGCACCACTATCAATTACCCAATTAGTCTCATGAGAAACAAAATTCACAACATCACCATAAAAAATAGTGAAAAAGTCTTTTTTAAGTACAGCGACACGATTGTCATCACCGTCATCATCACTTTTCTTCTTTTTACCTTTCTCATTTTGTTTCTTCCTTTTTAACTGGCGACAAAACCTCTGAATATGTCCCTTCTGATGACAATAATGACACTCAACATTAGCAAATTTATTATACTTACCTTTGTTTTTGTCTCGATTTTTATCTCTATTTCTCAAATCTCGAGACTCACTTCTCCCCCTTTTCTCAACAACCAAGGCATTAGAATGTGAAGAGGGTGATCCCTGTGTCTTCCTTCTCATCTCTTCATTCAAAATACTATTCTTGGCCAAATCCATGGTAATTGTACCATCCGGGGCAAAATTAGATAAAGATGTTTGGAACGTCTCCCATGAGTCCGGCAAAGTACCAAGTAATCATAGTGCTTGTATATCATCATCAAACTTGATTCTCATCGCAGCCAACTGATTTATAATTCATTGAAAAGAATTTAAATGATCAGTCAAACGAGTACTATCATGATATCTCAGAGCCATCATCTGTTTTTATCAAAAATAACTTATTATTTCCAGTCTTTCGAGCATATAACTGTTCGAGCTTATCCCATAAACTGCATGCATGTGTTTCCTCAATAATATGGTTTAAAACATTATCATCTACCCACTGCCTAATATAAACACACACTTGACGATGGAATATAGACCATTCAGTGTTAGTTTTATTCTCTGGTTTCTCCTCAGCAAATACAGGCAAATAAAAATCTTTAACATATAAAAGATCTTCCATATTCCATTTCCAGATATGATAATTCGAACCATTCAATGTAACCATTCTACTCGTATTCGTTTTCATTGTTTAACATAAGGCAGAAAAATCAAGCAATAACCTGTTGCTCTGATATCACTATGATGGGAGAACGGTAATAATTCAAACAATATCGAATTAATGCAGCGGAATAAAAGAATCTCCCATCTTGTGTAAACCTAATAGGAATCGATATAGTAGAGTAAAATAAATACCAAGCACCCAAACACAAGACGATTTTTTTACGTGGAAAACCTCCTCGATATGAGGAGATAAAAAACCACGGGACCAGAGTCCACCTGAAAATCTTCACTATTAATAAAATTGTTTTTCTCTAGCAAATACTAGAGGTACATAGTAGCAAACACCTCAAGAACATAATTCTTGACAAATACATGAACTTCACAAAAGATCAAGGATAAATCTGACAAAAAACGTAGGTTTTGATCAATCCACGAAAAACCTGATGTATAGAGCTTCAAACAAAAATCAAACCGTTCAGATTTGATTAAATTGCGCCACGAACATGCTGACAAAATTTCAGCTCAATCGGACCACGAATCGACCTCCGACGCCAACTTGATGTAAATCAGATATTGTTCCAAACCTTAAATTTTCTGCTTTATGTTTTTCTCTTGTCACTGTTTCATTTTCTGCTGTTACATCTTTATATAGATAGTGAGAAACCTATTTTCTCATATAACTTATTATATGTGTTCAAGCTCTTTTTGGGCTTGCAACTCATTAGGCTTCCTCCACATATGAGTGAACCCAGCTAACAAAGAGGGCAAGAAAGAGAAGGCTAAGGGATGATGGATTAAGGTTTCACTCTTGCCCAAATGACGAGGTGGTAGTTGGGTTTAGGACTAAGGTGGGTCCGATCGCCCACCCATCAGCCAGAAAGTTCGGTCCAGATCCACGCGCAGAAAGAAGTGGTTCAACCCCATGTTTTCTAGCAGGCGGCAGTGCATCCATGCGCATATATTAGTTCTTGTCAAAAAATTCAAAACTTGATCCTTTCAACGTTTTTGGGTTCATTCCGTTTCGATTTGAGTTTATGGAAGCTGATGCTTTTTGTTTTTTTTGTTTTTTTGTGTATTCATGTCACGATCTAATGAATATTCAATGAGCAAAATTAATTTGTTGAACGCAATCTTTTTCAGAAATCTTGTTTCCTTCGTTGAATTGGCCATATTTTTTTAATGTAAAATCATATCATATATGTAAATCGTCAAATTTCGCATGACATAATCTCTTGAATTGATGCTTCATGAAATTAGGTATTCATTTGGTTTACCAATTTTGTGAAATATTGATACAGCAATGTGCACATTCAAAGACTGATTATCAATAATGCATTAGTAGAAGATGTCGCCAAGTATTTAGGCTACAATTCACAGCCCAGCTTTTAGCTTAATTCAGACTTTTGTCCCGTATATGGAAGATGGACATTTCTTTTCCGGACTATTGTTGGTCGTGAAAATACAAATAATTTAGATATTATATTATTTTGTTTATTATTTTTCGGTGGATGAATTTTGTTACTTAATTGAGCGTGATTTATTTGAGTGGGAACAAAATGTGAAAGTGGGTAATGTTATTTAGAATTAGCATAGACAACAAAATAAGAAAAGCATCACGTAAGGGTTTGCTTCATTTCGATTTCAATAATTGTATTTATTGGATTAATACTACAAAAAATCCCAAACTAATACTTAATTTTTTGACCAAAAAATTCAAACCTGTATATATGTAACAATTATACTCAAACTAATTTCTTGATCATGAAAAACCTAAAACTAATATATTTATAAAAATTTTATCCTCTGTTAATCTTCATTTTATTGTATTACTACCACGAAAAACTACAAATAGTGAAACCCTAAATCGGTACACTCGTTAACTGTGATGTGTCATCTAATTCAGCAATTTAGTAGTAAAATTAAATGAAAACTAACGAAGGGTAAATCCATCATAGATCTACTGATTTGGAGTTCTTAGTGGATTCTATGTAAATTTGTCACGGATACACTAATTTGGGATTTTTCGTTATATAAACCTTAATTTATTTCCATATTTAGTGTGATTTGGTTCGGTTAGGCTCAAATCTGAACCAAACCGTACCGTTCGTCACGGTCATGCCACAAGGGAGTGATACTTTAAAAGCACCCCAATGTAAAACGCTGTGTAAAAAGGTCAGTAAGTGCGATCTTGATCATAAAAAATCAAACAAGAAAAATAAAAAGTAAGTCAAGTTCCATAATGTCAATAAGTGCAAAACAGGAAAGATTTTGAGTCCATGTGCTTGGGTGAGACATCGAATTCATTCCTAAGTAAGAATCAAGACTCGACATCAAATACTTCCTATGCAGGCTCAAGATCAGTCTAAATCTCCATCCCATCGGTACTCAGTCATCGAGTCGCAAAATCACTGGCAAAGATGGGTCTCGCAACCACGACCGCCGAAAAAGACGGTGCCCCGCACCGTCATGCTGCAGCAATCGGCTAAGAGATCCAGGAACACGAAGGAGCCGCGACGGTTTCAGAGCATCGAGAAGGGAATGAAGGCGAAGGAGACAGTGCTGCGTTGGGGAAAGGCAGGTTACATGCTCTGCAAAGAGCGCGAGGCTGGGAGGGAAAGAGATGATGGATTAGGTTGCGCTTGCAACGATCCAGGCTGGGACAGTCTGGTTCGGATTGTGAATTAAAAATTTAAAATACACGGATGCACGTTATAAACGTAAATAAGAAGGGATTTATTCAATGACTATATTTTTCCTGTACCTAACAAAATAAAAGGTAAGTCTACAAGATTATTTGGAGAGAGAAGAGAGAACGATAGAGTTGACTAAAAGATAATAAGTTTCTCAAAATTTGATATGTTAAACTATATGATTCATATTGATGAAACTTCACAGTTATACATAAATTATGAATATTTTATTGTGCCTATTTCAAATTGAAAATAAATAAATATTTATTCAAGCTATTTCGTGTTTCCTACCAAAATTAGAATTGGACATGTAGTCGGATACCTAAAGAAAATCTAAATCCAAAACCTAAGCAAACTTGACATTGCTCTGAGTTACAATAGTATATATAGATGCACTGAATTTTATATTTCTCATTCGACTCTTTGCATCTATTATTCAGTCATCAAATTGCAATTACCCACGACAAGATGGATTTCACAACGAGGAACGCCAGTAGCGCGAAGAGCAGCTACATTGTTTGCGAAGAGTGTGCAGAGGAGAGGGAAAGGGGCGAGGGACCATCGGCCTTTCACTGCTGCCCGTGCGATCCGGTGGTGGTCGGGTTCAGGACCAAGGCGGGTCCAATCTCCCGCCCGTTGGAGTCTCAATGTGGCACATCCGATCAGGTGAAGGCCGTTCAATTGAGGACCAGGGCGGGTCCAATCTCCCGTCCGTCGGAGTCTCAATGTGGCACATCCGATCAGGTGAAGGCCATTGAATTGAGGACCAGGGCGGGTCCAATCTCCCGCCCGTCAGAGTCTCAATGTGGCACATCCGATCAGGGGAAGGTCGTTGCATTGAGGACCGAGGCAGGTCCGATTTTCCGCCCGTCGCCGAAAAAGCCCAATCCGAGTCCGAGTGCAGCAGAAAGAACTGGTTGGACCCCGTGGGATTGGTCATGCCTATGTGTCCATGCTCGTCTGGGTATGCCAACATGTGGCTGCTACAATCGCTCGAGAAACAGTGTCATTAGCACCAGGAAACCTTACTAAAACTCTCTTGTTAGACGATGTGGCGGTCTTTTATTAGATGTTGAAACGAGTGCGACCCATGCATTGAATAATCAAGGACCGATAAAAGACCGTCATGTTACTTCGTTGAAGGATTTCCCAAGATGTCTAGCATTCCTCATAGTTCGTGATATATATGATGTATAGGTTAGGAATATTGATTTCTGTAGGAGGCACGTGGTCCTTTTTATTTGTGAGTTTTTATTGGTCAGACTTGAGTTTTTCCGATTAATTTCTAATATTCTATGTTCTCCTTTTATTTTTTTGGCATATATATCATGCTTTTTGTGGTTGGAAACGTTATGGGAATTTAATCAAGTCCATAATCATGAAAAAAGAAAATGCAAAACTATGTCGTGTTATTAGAATGTCAATCTATTTAAGTTCCGAGATATGAATGACATTCGATCTTGTCAAAAGTTCTGTTTAGACCTAACGAAAGTTTTAAAAATTTCGCTCTCTATGTAGGTAGCTTTTGGTGTTGATTAGCTCTGTAAAACTCTCATTCTCTCTGTACGCTTTACAAGCTAGTAAGCTGCAAGTGTAGTCAAACCACTATAGAAGAAAAAAAAACAAAGAAATAGGAACAAAGGTGTTGCTAATGATTATACAGGGAAATATATAGTTCTCCGAAACACGCACAAGAAGGAAAATTGCTCCAACCGTAAAATCTCTCTAATTTGTTAAAGAAAATATCACAAAAAAATTATAAACTATAACCATTGCGACGTCAATTCCCCAAAACCTTTTTTGCATCACAAAAAGTGCTAAATATGTACCAGTGGCACAAAATTATCCTCCAGTATAGTTTCATCCAAAACAAAACAAATTTGTGGTATTGGTGATACCATAAATAATTAAGATATTAGTTCACAATAGACAAAACTTAAGTTTTTTGGTTATTTTTTTCAAATCCACATAAACTCCATTTGTCTGTCGGTGTCCATGAAAGCCGTTAGTCGAATTGTTAATGGCATTTTGAATGAAATTGTGACTAAAGGTGTTTTTGAATCCTTGGTACACTTTTGGAGATTTCCGTGACATGGAAAAAAGTTTAGGGTGTTAGTATCATGGTGAATATAAAATTAAGGGTTTTTGGTGGTACTCTATCTATTTGGTAACTTAAAAGCAGTGAACAATAATTCCTCGACAAAACCCATCTTGCAATTTGTAACATCGAAGCCTGTCAAGCTTAATCAACATTGACAATTCGGCCAGAGTTATATTCTCTAGGATGTCCTTACCGGTTTAGGCAAAGGATTTCGCGAGTACATAATTCATTCATGTCAGCCAACGAACTTTGCAATTAGCATGGAGGTAAGTTTATTCACCTCCTTTCTCTGTACATTTGATTTCATGTATTTAATGAAAAATCTAGACTTAGCCTAGAGATCTTAGGACGCAGACTCGATATATAGTATATCCATCAAGCATTCATCCTCGGGACAACATTTTCCAAATTGCACAACACCTCTCTCCTTCCTACCAAACCAAGCATGATGTACCCAATGGTACAACATCATGTGATCAGCAGATAGTACATCCATCGCAGTTTAGACCCTACAGGTTAGCAGATCCAATATGTTTTAAAGGCAAACATGTACATTCGACCTTTTTTTGACTGTTAATGCAAAATATAATCCAGAATCAGGAAAAAAAAAACAGTGCAAACAACAACGGATTTAGAACAATTAGAACTCATAATCACTCGCCTAAGTTGAATCGAAGCTCCATTTGGATAAATCTAGGTCAACAATTGTGGATTTGGTGAGGAACCAAGACAGATATAACCGCGTACATATAACCCTAAAATTTTGTCCATTTCGATTTCATCAACTCAGAAGGAGAGCAAAGCGGCACCATTGTGGTCCACGAAAGAAAGGAAAGGACTTTATTTCTTTTTTTCAATATCACTTAAGTCACTTCGATGCCGTATTAGCTCTATTTTCATTCCGTCGTCCACGTCAGTGATCATGTAGGACTTTTAACAGTGATTTCTAATGGAATCATAACAAAAATAAATGGATCACATGAGTATAAGTTCAGACATTTTTACATCTTAAAAAAAATTGGGGTAACTGTGAGGGGTGAGCGGTTTCAAATTTCGTACAAGTTTCACATGAAATCTAGAATCTATCTGTTGAAACATGTTTATTATTTTTTAGAATTTGGAACGTACCCCATATATCTTGGAACTCGGGAACCTACCCTATTATAGGTTCCATACACCCCACAAGGAATTGATTCCTTTGACGATAGGATTTGCACCCGCGACATTTGATAACAAAAACAAGCATGCTACCAAGCTGCGTTTCATCCCTTTTAAACGGTCTACAGTTTTATTTTATAGAATCCATGTATTGTTTTCAAAGTCCTTATTTTCTCCATTTGTATATCCAAGTTATCTTGCCATTTTTTTTTTTTTTTCAATTGTCATGTAACATTGATTCCTTTGAAAGCACCCTCATGTAAAACGCCGGGTAAAGCGGTTAGTTAGTGAGTTTTTAATTATAAATAAGCAATCAAGAGAAATAGAAAGTAAGTCAAGTTCCACAATACCAGTAAGTGCAAAATAGGAAAGATTTCCCTATTCGATATATCTGTTTCGCTTGGGGTTTTGAGATTTTTTTCCGAAATAAGAATCAAGACGGGACATGAAACATTTCCTATGCAGTGAGTGGACAGTGTTCTCATTGCTCGAACTCTATCCCATCAATTCTCAGTCGTCAAGTTGCAAGATCGTCGGCAAAGATGGCCCTCGCCATGATGACTCGCGAACAGATGGTGCATCACGCCGTCATGCTGAAGCAAACAGGAAGGAGCCGCGACGGCTCGGAGGGCAGCAAGAAGGGAATCGACGTGAAGAAGAAGAGGGTGCTGGGCTGGCGGGTTACGTGCTTCTTCACAATGAGTGCGAGGCCGAGAGGGAAAGAGATGATGGATTAGGGTTCCATAGTTGCGCTCGCAACAATCCGGCGACAGTCGGGTTCAGGACCAAGGCAGGCCCGATCGCCTGCCAGCCGGAGGAAATGCCCTACCGGGATTCTGCAGTAGAAGAACGGGTTGGACTCCGAGGAGTCAGCAATGACCATGTGTCCATGTGTCCATGCACGGCTCTGAATTTTCTATCATTGCTGAAATATAGCTTGTGGTTGGGACGTAGAAATATGATTCTCGTAGCATTGAGTCTGTATAGTTCGTCGGATTTGTGTTTCCTCAGACAAATTTTCTTTGGTCCTTGCTTTATTGCCGTTAATTTCTACGTGCATATCACATCGATGAATGAATCTACTACTATTTTAACGTGCTGTTGTATTTAGAATTTGAATGATGCACAGCCGTATTAGTATTAAATCCAAGTCATGACACTTCCACTACATGTTAAAGGGAATGCAAATCAATATATAATCATATTGTGCTGAGTTCTCTGTTAAAATATG
Source organism: Eucalyptus polyanthemos subsp. polyanthemos (assembly GCA_017140185.1). Classification (NCBI taxonomy): domain Eukaryota; kingdom Viridiplantae; phylum Streptophyta; class Magnoliopsida; order Myrtales; family Myrtaceae; genus Eucalyptus; species Eucalyptus polyanthemos. The sequence continues at coordinate 15,060,114 of CM029463.1, read as the reverse complement.
TCCTGAATTTAAATTTGTCACACAATCCAACACAAAATAAATTGCGTATTAGTGTAGTACATTTTAAGTTCAAAAACTGAATTTCAAAATACGAAAATCTTCCGTGGTGAAGTCGTGATTGAGAACGTAAGTTGTTCCATGTTGAGGTCGGATGGGTGTGGTATGGTATGTACACGGTGTAGTACCAAAATGTGTTGGACTCCGACCAGGAAAGCAAAGTGTACTGCCAGAGAAAGAAGAAATTAAAAGATATGGAGATCTTTTGATCCTTGTTAGATTTGGTTCACGTGGGCTTGGTATGAATATTATAATTTGGGGTTTTCTTTTCGTGTTTGAACGGGCGATTTCTCCATAGGTGCCGTGCGGGTGTTCAATTCCTAAGAGATGTCCATAGGTGCAGGATCCTTGGCCATGGGTTCGTTCATCTTTCTTTGAGAAATTACATCCAAGAATTTCAGTTTTTTTAACTGAATAAATCTTGTGATAAAATTTATAAATTCTTCCATGAGATCAAGAGATTACTTTATCTGAAATTATGGAACTAAACATTGCGTGAATTATTAAGTGTAATTGAGACTTAAGAAATACTAAAAGTGTTTGAGTGAATTGTTAAATATAATTTGAGCTTGAGAAAAAAGTGTTTGAGTGCCTCGAATTTATTATGCTTGTAATATCCATTTTATCATTTGATTTATAGTGAAATTCTTTCTTACTTTTTTCTGTGAATGTAGGTCAGCATGATTGAACGAAATGCGCGAATATGATGTTCGATTCATATTATTATTTTATCTATTTAATTATTTGACCGCGTGCTTCCGCATTAACCTCCCCAAACTAAAGGTCAACTAATTTTTAAATCAATTGAAAAAAAAAAGTAAGGAGCAACTATCAAATCATGCGATGGTAAGTTGAAAAGATAAATATACCCAGATGTACATGACGTAATACGCAGGGACGTCACGCAGGGACGTCAGAAAACATGCAAACCGACATGGAAATGGAAATTTCGCATCATAAATAGGGCCCGTTTGGTTCGGCTTTGGGGGAATGTCCTTGAGGAAATGCAAAGGCCTTTAGCCTAAAGGGGTTTGGTGAAATGCAAATACTGTTTGGTAAACTAAAATTGAAAAGATGCTTTGAGATGCAACTTGGGGAAAATGCTGTTTGGTAAACACATACATTTGGAAAGTCTTTTCATGTGCTAATTTTAAAATTTTACAACTTTAATTTGTTAAAAATCAATGACCTTAACTTTTATATATTTTTTTCAAGTTGAGAGTAATGTATAAAAGACGTATTAATAAAATTTTAAATAAAAAAATCACATCAAACTCAATTAAAAATAGAGTAATTTCATTACAATAAACATAACAACACATGTCCAAAAGAAAGAGATAAATTATCGTTAAATATTACAAACGTCCTTAACTATTTATCAAGTCTAAATATTACAAACGTCCTTAACTATTTATTAAATCCATAGCTATTTCATCACGTAAACGTGCCATGTCAGGGAATGCATTATCATTTGAAGCACTTGTCCCATCATTTACAACATTATGGTCGACGGAATATCTATACTCAGGATCCAAATCTGCTGTTTCAAAATCCATATCAGTTACGGCATTTTTTCTTATAAAATTGTGCAAAGCCATTGTAGCTATGACAATTTGCACTTGCTTTTCATAAGGATAACTTGGCATGGTAGTTAAAATCTTCCACTTCATTTTTAATACGCCAAAGGCTCGTTCAATTGCTGAGCGAAGTGAGGAATGTGCACGGTTGAACACTTCTCGATGACCCGTAGGTGTAGGACCTTGTCGAAATTCTGGCAAATGGTATCTAACTTCTCTATATGGCCCCAAATAACCCATGAGATTTGGATATCCAGCATCTACTAAATAATATTTACCTACACAAATGTCATATAAATTTAATTAACATATGCCATGTAAATATATATATGTGTGTGTGTGTGTGTGTGTGTGTCCATAAACTGTGTGTGTGTCCATAAACTATTAATTAACCAACTTGGAGGTGGATGGGGAAATTGTGCATCACGTCTTCCAATGGCATCATAGAAGACACGAGTATCATGAGCTTGTCCCTCCCAACCGGCACAAACGTAAATAAATTCCATATTAAAATTACATATGGCCAACACATTTTGAGTAGTCTTTCCTTTTCGACCAATAAAGCGAATTTGATCATACACCGGTACCATTGCTGGGATATGTGTACCATCCATAGCTCCAATACAATCCTAAAAAAAATAATACAAATATTATATGATTTAAATCTTTTTTTTTTCGTTTTTATTGTACAATCGTTACTTACCTTAAAATATGGATAAAATCGTCGATCTTTCTTAATCTTCTCTGGAACTTCCCGAAATTGTCGATCAATTGGTTGGATCAAATCTTTTCCCATATTGCATACTTTATTTAAAACTAAACTAAAATGCCTACTTATGGTTTCCCGCAGCGTTGAAAACGTTCTTGTGCTACCTTGTTACCTATACCATGTCCCAACATATAAAGAAACATTCCAACCATTTCTACAACATCAGTATTTCTAGATCCTTTAAGGCCATAGCGCGTTACTAAGTCACGTGTTAAATTATTAAATACATCCCTATGCATTCTAAACATATTATAGCATCTTATTGGATTAGTATCTTCAGCCATCAACTCTCTTATCCACGCATGACCTGTATATGATGAGGTCATAGAAGGTTGTTTGCAAAGGTACGTTGCTTGATAAGCAATTGTAGCATTAGCAATTGAAAGCAAATCCATGAATTCATCTTCCTCTTGTTCACGATTTTTCTTTTCTTGAGAATGATCCATAATTGCCTAACGTAACAAAATATAGAGTTAGAATAAGAAAAACAATGAATAATCTTGACAATCCATTAAGAAAAATAATAGTATCAATCAACATATATATGCAAATTCAACCACATAAAGAGAACCCCAATTAGAAACAATTCTCACATTAAAAACATTAATATAAATTATGTCCATACATAATTTAAATAGAGTTCGCATATAAAAATAAAATAGCATATTCAAGAATTTAAATAAGAAGCTATGACAACATCTTAGTTATGATTAAGTTCTTCCATCTCAAGCTTGAGATACTTCACCCTCGTGGCATCGGTATTCAAGCTCATGAAGACCCGCCTATTGTCTATCTTTTCCTTAAAATGTTTGATTGCAAAAAGTACAGCTTTTCATCTTGCACAATCTCCGGTATGGCATCCAACATAGATATGAGGTCCTTGTAAGGACCGAATCCCTCATATGCTCGAGATGCAACAGCATCAACACTCCTACTTTCAACGGCGGAACAAAGCCTATTAATTTGGCTTCCAAGTAATTGTGCCGGGCTCAAATTCTTGTCTTTCTTTCCTTGAGTTTGCCTCGTTGAAGTCTCCGCTACTCTTTTACGAGCCCGAGTTTGAATTGGTTTGTCAATATTTTGACCGACATGACATTCCAAATTCTCATCGGCAGATCCTACACCATCATTAATATCAGGTTGTGTGGCATCAACATTCTTATCAACACATAAACCTTGTGTAGGATTTCAAGTGATTCCTCCAGTTGTAATCGTATCCCTGAACATCCTATCTAGCAACACTTCAAGATCAGGAGGTATGCCTTTCGTCCTAAAAGTCTTAACCTTAGGATTGGCCTGTTATAAAAAGTATTTGAGTAAGTTGTAGATAATTGAAAATGAGAACTTAATCGAAAAGTAAAAGAACCAATGATAAACACCTTGATTTTATTCTCCCACCATTCATCACTCGCATCAATGGTTTTCTTCCTTGGATCCCATCCTAGTCCTGTTTCACTATAAACCAATGTCCTCCATCTTTTCCAGTCTTCCTTAAGATTATCCCACTTACTCTTCATTTGAAATTTATCGTACTTTTTGCCTGTCAACTCCTCAAACTTATTAATTATGATAGTCCATCCATCTCTCTTGTTGGTTGCAGGACGATTACCCTTATCGATTTGTTCAACACATAGCTTACAATATGTTTCCACATCTTCGGTAGTCCAATATGCCTTTTCCTTTGTTGAACTCGCCATCTTCCAATAATATGAACATGAATAGATTTGAGAGACATATAATAAATAAAAATTCAGCAATTGGATTAAATCAAGTCAAGGTGAACTAGTAAAGCACAAGTGATATTGTATTAGGTATCGGCCCAAAAAACAAGAAAAAAAACCAACAACATATATCGATTGCGCCTTGAAAACTTTTCCTTCAGCATGTCCTAAACAATCATAAAATGCATTTTAATATTTTTTCATGTATATTTGTTGTTGTAGCTATTGAAACTTAAATTTTTTATTTGCTTAGATTCCTGAAGAAGAGAAGGACCTTGGGCCGCATGATTGCTTGATTCATGTTTACCTCTTCATGAAGGAAACTGCTCAAAATCAGTTGGTATCAAATATTCAATTACAATTTTTTTTGGTCAAGTTTAAGTTTTGTTCCCTTTCTTCTTCTTTTTTTCTCTTCTAATTTGGTAAGAATGTTAACCAAGTGTGTTTTTGTTTTCTTTCCCCTTCTTAATGTGTGCACTTTTCTCTATTCTTTCTCTATTACCATTGTTGTGGTAGAGGTTCCTATATGATATATAATGTTTATGCATACCTAGTGCTGAAACAAAATGCAAAATGCGAATACAAAAGAAAATTTGCATTTCTTTTATCAAAGCAGTGCATCTAGAGACAATCAAGAGATGCATGACTTTCTACCCATTTGCTTGAAGCTGTAGAATCTGAACCTTTGTCCTTGAACTATGCTAAAAAGGACTCGACACATTTCTCAGTGTCTTGGCTTCCTAGTGACCATGATGATGGCATGGAGAGAGAGCAGAACATTGAGTAGACATCCAGAGTTTTGTTTTTAAAAATTTTCACATGCGACCAATAGACATCTGCATATAGTTATTTAAGTTTGGTGTGATCACCGCAACCAGAAATGGAGTCACTATGTTGTTCCAGTGCTTAGGGCAGGGGTCAATTCATTCGTTCCACAATTTACAGCAGATGGGAAGTTCAAAACAGCAACAATTTTTTACAGCAAAATCAGTGAACAGACTGGACAAAGCGGGGGGTCAAAACAGCAATTTACAGCAGGGGTCAATTCATTCGTTCCACAATTTACAGCAGATGGGAAGTTCAAAACAGCAACAATTTTTTACAGCAAAATCAGTGAACAGACTGGACAAAGCGGGGGGTCAAAACAGCAATTTACAGCAGGGGTCAATTCATTCGTTCCACAATTTACAGCAGATGGGAAGTTCAAAACAGCAACAATTTTTTTACAGCAAAATCAGTGAACAGACTGGACAAAGCGGGGGGAAATGAGAGAGATGGACAAACAATAATTCTCCCAAATGTTACAATCTCTCGCCAAATCAAAACATGCCACTCTACCCACACAAATTTCCACAAAAATCGCAACATATTGAGAAAATCTGACCTGGACAGCAGCGACCGCGAGCGCGAGTGTAGCGTGATAGGAGAGCTCGAGAGCAGCGAGCGTGAAGAATGATGCGAGGAAGAGAACTCAAACCCCTACCTACCGTGAGGGAATGCCGCTTCAAGCACGAAAGGGGGAGTCGTCAAGGTACAACAAAGGCGAGGGAAATTCTACATCCGAACAGAACAGAGGAGAAATCTTACCCGGAGAGAGGCGAGTGCGAAGGCGACGAGCGCTCGAGGGCGGTGGCCGTGAAGATCACAGTGTGAGGAAGGGAGGTGAAGGGCAGCGAACGTGAGGGTCGAACACAAACGATCGTGAGGTAGAGAGAGGCGTGAGAGTGTAAAAAGAGCAGAGGAGCCGTGAGGTAAAAAAGTGCAGGAGGCGTGAAAACGAAGGCTACGGAAAACATATAAGGAAGAAGATGGTTTTAGGGTTTTCTATTTAGGAAAGGGCAAAAATGGATTTTGATTAATAAATGAGGGCAAAATGGGCAACTGACATGTATTCATTAAACAAAGGAAATAGCATTCCGAGAATGCTATTCTCCAATGCACCTTGAAGCCTCCATTCCCCTAAAGGCCTTTGAAGTCCATTGGAGATGCAAGTGCATCTCCCCAAAGCCCTCAAAAAAATGAACCAAACACCTTCAGCATTTGGCCAAACCCCTTTAGAGCTCCAAAGTCACTTTCAAATGCCGAACCAAACAGGCCCTGTGCCCCCCGTCCTCGCCCTTCGCTCTCCCAATCATTCCCTTCCTCCTCTCTCCTCTCTTCCCTCTGCTCGGCCTTCTGCTCAGCCCACCCGTTATCCCCTTCCTCTCCCTCTCCTCGCTTCCCCAGCTCAGTGACTCAGTTGGCTCGGTCAGTCTCTGCTGGAGAGCTCGTTCATTTCTTCGACTTTGCTGCGCTTTGAGGCGAGTTCTTTGATCCTCGAAACGTTGATCCGGATCGCAAGATCTGTGAACGAGGTCTTAAGATCTATGAAACACCTTGAAACATTGATCCAGATCTCATCGTAAGATCTGTGAACGAGATCCATCTGTGAACAAGAGATCTCAAGATGTATGAAATACCTTGATCTCGTCTTAAGATCTGTGAACGAGATCTCAAGATGTATGAAACACCTTGAAACTTTGATCCAGATCGCAGGATCTGTGAACAAGATCTCATCGCAAGATCTGTAAAAAAGATCTCAAGATGTATGAAACACTGAAAACTTTGATCCAGATCTCATCGTAAGATCTGTGAAACACCTTAGCGAGAGTTCTTTGATCCAGATCGCAAGATCTGCGAACAGGACCTCAACATCTGCGAAACACCCTCAAACACCTTAGCGAGTTTTTTGATCCAGAATTCAAGATCTAAACACCTTAAACCTCCAGATCTCAAGATCTGCGAAACGCCTTGACGAGTTCTTTTATTCAGATCTCTGATCGGTGAAGCTTCGGAGTCCCGATCCGAAGCCCGATCCAGATCTCGGATGGGCGGAACACATTAGCGAGTTTTTTGATTCAGATCCTAGATCGGATCGGATCGGATCAGTGAAACACACTTTCACTTTTCAAAAAAGAAAAAAAGAAGATAAAAAGATAAATACGTTGAAAAACTGTGAATATTATCGGAAGGGAGTGAAACTATAAATATAATTTTTTATTCCTTCCCATAAAACACAAGAAATATTTCCTTAGATTTTCTGTTTTTTTTTTTAAAGAAAAGAACAATGATATGAATTGTTCATGTTCTGTATGGTTTTCTACCAAAAATAGAGTAAAACTCATAATCAAACACCTAAAGAGATTACATCAAATGTAGACTCGAGATCGCACTAAAATAGAACGGTATATATAGATATGTCGAATACCATTAGCTCCGGCTCAACTCTTTGTAATTATTATTCAGTCATCAAACAGCGAAAACTTTTCTGACCAAAAATTAAATTTTTTCGAATGCCTACAGGAAGATGGATTTTGCAGCGACGACCACGGACAACGAGGCGGAAAATCGTGTCATAGTGCTCAGGCAACAGCAAGAAGATCCGAATATGCCAGAAAGCCGCGAGTCTCGCGGCGAATCCAGCGTCGACGGGAAGGATGCTAGCGCAGAGAGCAGCTACATCGTTTGCGAAGAGTGTGCAGCGGAGACGGAAAGAGGCGAGGGCCCATCGGCCTTTCACTGTTGCCCGTGCGATTCGGAGGTGGTCGAGTTCGGGACTACGGCCGGCCCAGTCTCCCGCCCGTCGCCGGAAAAGTCCAACTAGAGTTTCGCAGATTGGTCATGCCATTGTGCATACGCTCGTCCTGGTAGGCCAACATGTAATTGGAATTGAGAAATCTTGCTAAGACTCTCTGCATAGACCACGTGGGTGTCTTATATTGGATGTCGAAACAAGTGTACATCATGCGTTGAATAATCGACACCCGATGAAAGACCGTCATGTGGAGGATTAGTATAATTTCCTCAAATTTCTAGTATTTCTCATAGTTTGAGATGTGCCTGATGTACAGTCTAGGAATGTTAAATCCTGTAAGATGCGTGGTCCCTTCTAGTTGAAAGTTTCTATTGGCTAGATTTGAGTTTCTCAATTAATTTCTATGGTCTTCTCTTATTTTTTTTTGCATATATCACACCAAGATCGTGCTTTTTGTGATTAGAAACTTTATGTGGATGTGAAATGTTGTGTGAATATAATTAAGTCCACCATAGTGAAATTGAAAAACAAAACCATGCCATGTCATTCAAATGTCAATCTAAAAATTTTCAAAAATTTCACTCTTTCTGTAGGTAGCTTTTGGCTCTAAAAAAGCTTAGAAAACTCTCTGGGTTGTCCTTTTTCCTTGACCAAACCCAATTTGCAATTTGTAACATCGAAGCCTGTCAAGCTTAATCAACATTGACAATAGGGACAGGGTTAAACTCTCTGGGCTGTCCTTAGTTGTTTAGGCAATGAATTTCACGAGTACATAATTTAGTTACAATAGTTCAAGCACAGGTGAATAGACCTATTGAAAACAAGTTCTTTTGAATGATCCCAGTTCCCTTCGGATTCATTTTAATGCAAGAGTGATCTGAAAGAGGGGATTATTGACTAATCCATTTCCAATTCCCATATGTACAGACATCACGTGTGCCCAAGGTCCAGACATTGTTTTGATAAAGTCATCCCTGAATATACAGAGTATTGCGAATCAAGAACTTAATAGGACTTCTTTTGCAGCAAGGGATCAGTTATGACCTGGGGTTCAAACTCCGGCTTCAAGTACTGAGCAAGGATATCGGCATAGAGCTCGTACCGAGCAGTCATCCTGAACCCCCACTTGTCTTTCAGCTGCCTGCAGAGGTTGAGATCCATGTCTGAGACCAGCAATCCATCTCTGTGACGGGACAGTGATGGTGTGCAGGAGGCATCTGGGGCTGAAAAGTGACTGGATCCATAGAAGTGCCCAAAATCTGCGTGCTGTGGCTTCCCATCACCTGATGTGAACGGATTGGGGAATGTTTCTGTTCCTACCCGGTTAATTGATCCAACAAAATAACTGTTGGCAATGGCAGCATTTCGCGCCTGTAAATTGAATTTACATGAACAAAGTTAGGTTAACTGAGGCGACAAATTATCAACAAATCACAATGACCAATATAAGTTCATAGCACAGGTTCAATAAATCAAGCATAAGTAGGGTTTTGCAAGTACCTCAATCGGCCACATGGGTTCGCTAAGTTCACCAACAGTTGCAGAAGGGTTGAACACAATCTCAGCACCATTCAAGCCAAACGCTAACCAATTCAGAGGATGGTGCCTCCCATAACATATATTGACAGCGATCTTTCCATAAGCAGTCTCAAACACAGGATGGCCAGTATTTCCTTCCATATAGTATGTGCTTTCATTGAAATCTCCAACTCTGGGGATGTGGTTCTGCCAAGTGTACCATTATCAAGTTTTTCAATATGACAAGTCAAAATGGGATGCATCAAACATAGGGGTCTGCAACATTTACACTTACCTTTCGATGCTTGCCTATAATATTGCCATGATTGCCTATAATAACAGCAGTATTCCAGATCGTCTCCCCATGATTTACATCCCTCTCAAGGATAGGATTAACAATGACCATGTTATATTTTTTCGCTAGATCCTGAAGAAACCTTGTTGACTCCCCATCAACAGGCTCTGCAAATTCACACCACCTCTTCTCTCTTGTACAAAAGGCAAATGGCATCGTCCATGCTTCCTAAATTAAAATTATTTAGTTCAATAACTGAACTTCAGTCTTTCAAGTCAAAAAGGAGAAACCAAAAAATGTATAGCCCAAGTTTTGGGGTGCGACTAACCTGCAAGCATAATATGTTCACTCCTGAAGCACCTGCAGCATCTATCATTGGTTTTACTTTCTGATGAATTGCCCTTTTTTGCTCCAGAAAGGGAGCAGTTGTGGGAAGAACTATAGAGTTTTGAATAAGCCCAACTCTGACAACTCGCGGTTCTCTTAATACTTCCTTGTCTGCCGTAAAGCGAAATGCCTGAAAGAAATTCAGAATAAATTGATAAGAAAGACTCCACAAAACTGGTTGGAGTGAATGAAAATCAAAGGATCCTGCCAAGAAATGCAGGAAGCAAGGTAATGGTTTTCAATAAAAGTTAGCAACTACCAAATATAATTTTACCGCAGAGAATATGCAAGAGCACTCTTAGCTTCCATGATAGCAATTTTAATTAACTAAAATAATTTGACTACCTCAAACTTTGCACACTTCTCTATTCCGTTGGTTCACAAACTCCATGGAATCCCAACATGGTACAAGACTATTCTCAAGCCTTCCATCTCATGGAAAAACTCAGAATCCATGCTAAGACAGATCACAGAAGAGCTCATTTCCAGGACTATGCTCCTCAAGACCTCCCTAGTGACAAGGTCTCGATATCACTAAAGGACATCTGGACCAGACATTTGCAATTCATTGCTTTTAAACAAATATTTCCCCAGTTAGGACCATATATATGAATCCCAGACATGATATTATTCGGTCCATACTCTTTCATCTATCACATATGTGAAGGACTACTGAGTTATAAATAGAAACTCCCTATGCACCTTTGCAAAGAGAAGAAGAAGCAAGCATTGGAAGATCTCTGCTCATGTTCCTCAGAAAACTTCCAAACATTTGTTGGCCTAAACTCCCATTCGCAGACCCAAGAAATGCTGAAGGAACTTGCCTCATAGGCTATTGTGGTGACCTTGGATTTAGGCAATCATAAATTGAGTGTTTGTCGAGTGGGGTTAAGCAACTTTGTCTTCCATGGTTGCGAAAAAGACAAAGGCATTTGAAACTGATTGCGCTAGATCCTTTCAGTGTTCAGATGACCTGACTTATTTCTTTCCATCTTCTTTCTCTATGCTAGCTCATGGAGTAGATAAGTTCACCAAAAAGCATTTTCAGTCCTTTCAGGGTGTTCAGGCATCTCACCCATGACAAGCAAGTATTTCATTTTTCCAGTAAATAATTCCCCCTATGCATATACTCCCATATGCTCCAAGTGGGAATGTGCTGAGAAGACAAGTTTCATACTATATAGAAAACTGTTTTACATAAGGAACCTATTTGATTTTTAGCGATTCCTTATCAAATTCCATCTAAGTGGTATAGGAAAACACATGAAACAGTGCAGCCTAGTGTGATCAGGACTCTTAGCAACAGCATTTAAATTGCCACTACCAATAAGCAGCACAAAAACATCAAACACTGGTTACCTGTATGTCAAAATTACATTCAGATGAGAGAGCTTTTGCAGAATCTGCCAGAGGAACAGCTTCAAGAGTCCTTCCACAATTCAGTCCTATAAGTAAACGACTGACTTCCTGAAATCAATATCATAATGGTTTAGCAACAAAGTCAGATTGTATCACAATTAAACGACATGCTTTGAACTTTTGACATTTTAGGAAGAAGAAAGGCATCGATAGAACTCCTGGTAATTTTCATATATAATTCCATTCTCAGTGAAGACAGAGATGATATATAAAGAAACGTCAAAGAGAACATTCTCCTGTCAACAGAATTGGTCAAGATCATCACTATTGTCCACTCCAACCCCAAAAACAATGTCGCTTCAGACTTCCTCTTCAACAAGCTCAGGCATGTAGTGAACAATGTCTACAACACACTAGCAAGAAAGCCTTTCTCAAATGGCATACATAAAAATAGCAACCATGGATTGTGGAGCATCAGTTATGAATTCCTTTGGTCTCTAGCTAAAAGTAAATTCTCATTATGAAAAAACTAAGGGCTGCAAACCATTCGCGAGTCACTTAAGCTGTCTCAACAAATATTTTCATGGTCAGTTGGTCCATGTCAATCTAAATCCATTTGGATGTGAAATTATTGGATCTGCTCCAACTTCCTGTAATAAGAATTTTTAGCCGTTTATTCTTACTCTTTCTAACTTTTTTTTGTGCTTAAAAAGGGGACGGTCAAAGAATTCAGGAGATCACAACCATTACAATCTTGAAAAGTAATGAGAAAAACACCGCTACAATCCCAAAGATCCACCTTTACGACAGACCAACTCCTGTTTGACTTGAAAAGTAAATGGTACATCTACATATGCAGGCCCGTACTACGTAGGAGAGATCAAACATTCTTCCAGATCGACTAAAGACATCAATATTCATCTAAGGTCCTTAAGCACAGCAAAACGCCGATCCAGCTCGTGCAACACAAGCTTAATTGGAAAGAGCCAGTAAAAACATAAAGTAAACAGAGCAGAACAGAATATTTACTATCTGACAAAATATTTGCGCGATTCATTTCAACAAAACTCTAATAATCCTTCTCTGCGCAGGTCTTGCTTTCTTGATCAGCATCATCAAGCTTACAGAAAGGTACTAGCGTCAGAATGTCTTCCAAACAAAACGAAACTTTGCCGTTTTTAACTCTGCGGATTCAACGGAATCGACTTCAATTCCTCAATCACTCGGGTCAAAAATCCAATCTAAGGAAGGCGGTAACAATCGGATCACCGGCAAGCGAGGATCCAAACCGACCCGAGACATCTCGGGTCGAACGGCACCGACCCTCGTCTCCCTCACTTAACATGTTAAACCAGGTTATGAAATCGCAGTTCCAGATGAGGAGACGAGATTGCAAACGAGAAAACAGGGGAACCTGAAAGACTTCGGGGCGGAGATTGTCGCGGAGGAGGCGGTCAAGCGACTCGTATCCGCAAACCGAGCCGTCGCGTACGGCGGCGGCGGCCTCCTCTTTAGCTTGTCCGTTATGGGTCGTGTCCATGGCTGTGGAGCTCGCCGGTCAAGCTCGGGCAGATAGAGAGAGAGAGATTACGGAGGCGTGCGGGGGTGGAATTTGAAAAGAGATAGAGCGAGAGAGCGCGTGCGTCATTAGTCAAATGATGATTCCAGGAATCATTTCGGAGAGTCGCGACGAAATGATTTCCAGCGAAGATGACGAGCTGCTCAGCAGGTGCGCACGTGGACTCCATCTCATGAAATAAAACAGGTTTTTTTTTTTCCCTCTCTCTCTTTTAGATCAATACTAAAATAAATCTCCCAAACCATCACACATATAACAAATTTATAGATTCGTCAGTTTTTATCATATATTTTCATCAAATTGCTGAGTTTGATAACATATAATAGTTGACAAGTATACTACTTTGAGGTTTTACTTTTTATTTGTCACATTTGTATTGATTTGTAGTCATTCGTATTATAAATCTTATTTAATAGAAATTAATGGAGGATGAGAGTAATTTGGGAGTTTTGATGGTTAAAAAATTAATTTGGACTAAATTTGTTATAAGTACATAGGTTTTGGGTTTTTAGTGGCCAAAAAATTAATTTGGAATAAATTCGTCGCAAATTTATCTAGTTTAGGATTTTTCGTTTATTAATTCAGGAGAAAAAAGAGGAGGAAAGGGTGGCCTGATCAGTTGGTTTGTGTCGACCGTGTTTTTAATAAGTGATGTAAATTATAATTTGGCAAAATTATTGGCTTGTGTGTTCAGTGAATTCAATCAAAATAAAATCGAAGATTGATTTTTATCCTTCGAGAAATTATACGATGTTGTGCACGCGTATATTCATTATTATTCTACTTTAGTGGCAGTCTCTCCTAAGTTCTTTCGAATGGGTAATACAATAATTGTATTTTAAAATGGTATTTTGTTTGAATTTAACGCCTTTTCCTCTAAATTTTGGACTATCAGGTTTGCCGCTCACAAAGAAAACGCCTTTTCCTCCAATTAAAAAAAAAAAAAAAAAGAATGTGGGCCTTGACACTCAACTACAATCTCTTACAGCCTGAAAGAAGATATTTGGAAGTGCATTGGCAGGTTACATTTTATGGAACGATTCTATGTTTAGTAACTTCCTATTTTTTTTTTTTTTTTTTGGTCGGACTATGTTTAAGGTAAATGTTTTTATATGGTTATTGTGACAACTTTTTCCAAAAACCTTGCGAATCACTTCAATATACTGAGCATGATATGATTTTATGAGTTGACACATAAGTAACACTTCGTAAAAAAGATGTGCAAATTATAGTTACACTTATTGAGGATTAGAAATTTTTTAAATCTTTGTACTATATATTAAAAGATTCTATGCATAAACCCGCACAAAATAGGGGAATTTTACTGGTCATTAGAAATTTACTTATAATTAGATGATTTTGAATCTGTACATATCTATGGATGTCTGAATTGTTTTGCATAAAAAATCCACAGATGTGATCATGGACTATTGTGGGTAGGTAAATATTCTATTTGTCTTTGTTTTGGTATGAAACACGAGTCCCTATCAGATTTGAGCAAAGCATTGATGATTGATATTACAAATATTTATAACTAGCACTTTCGTATGCACATGGCACATACTGTGCATTGTCCAATACTAGAACAATATGTCACAAATGAACATCAACAACAGAACTAGCATTATCTTTAATTTGGAATTTACTTTCTTTAGATTTGTCTAATCTTGTTTCACATGTTTCAACTGTGCTTTGATTGCAGCGTATATCAAACGACCATCATCCTCATTATGGGTCAATGTTAGTTCTTGTTTGACATTGCTATGATGAAAACTTGTGTCTACACTCTTTGTTGATTAACTAGTTTCCACATCAACCTAAATGAAAAAAAAAAAAAAAGTATTTGTGGGAAAGTTGATTCTAAAGAAAAATATGGCCATTAAAAAAGAAACTTATTAATGAAATTATTTGACAACTACTCGAATATAAGAAGAATTTGTCACAATAGATGGCAACTTATTATCACCTTTTTGTTGGACCTAAAAATTGGTTAGAAATCCATTTCATTTAATGATATTTCATTTAATTAGATGACACATATCATTAAATGAAAATGATAGTCTTTCTCCTCTACATACCTTTCTAGTGATCAACTCATTCAACAACTTGTATGAATTTTTTAGTATATAAAGGTGTTGCACTAAGGTCATTGGTGAGCTAGGTTTGGTGCCAGCAGATGTCATCTAAAGTCATGTGACACTAGCATTGTGACCCCAATGGGCAACTCGGGTCGCGCTTCCCCAGGCCTCATTACCTAGGGTTGTGTGACCTTGGTAATGGCTGCTTAGGCTGTGACACTTGAGGTTGGGTGACCCGGGCAACTATTACACGACTTTGCTAACCCTTTGCTACCTTCTCGCCAACCCTTTAGGCTGCGTTTGGTCGACCGGATAAAAATCAGGATAGGATATGTTTTATCTTATCCCATGTTTGGTAGCTGTCTAGGATAGGATAAGGTCGGATATAGGAAGGATATAGACCGGATAAAAAAATCCGAGGGGGGGTGGGATAAGGTCGGATATGATTTATTTTATCCGAAGATAAAACCCTACGCTTTTTTTTCTTTCTTCGTCGTTCACCCACAGATGACTCTCTGTTTCCAAAGTATCGACGTTGAAGCCTTCTTCTCAATAGCTCTCCGATTCTCATCGAAATTTTACGAAAGCGATGAATTTTCAAAGGTAAATAATCATTCTCTCTCTAACGTTGATTTCTAAAGTAGTTGTGGATTGTTTTCCTGTTTCATCTATGTTTCGGCTTACGTATGTTAGAATTGTAGTTCTAGGTTTTTTTGCTGGTTGATTGGAGATCGTCTTCTTGGTAGTTTTGAATCTGTAGATTTATAAAGGCCTTTCTATTTTTGTGCAAAATTTTTAATATCTTCAACGCGAATTGTTCGTTCTTGGTTTTGTTCTTCAATACCCAGATTTCCAAGGCTATTGTATCTCTCTCTCTCTGTGAGATAATTAAATAATTGTGGAGAATTGACAATGTTCCTATGGTGGCTAACTCAAAAGATTCGCAATTGTTCCTGTCTTGCCGTGGTTTTTCTCTCCCTTCTCCAAACCCCCCTCCCACCGCGCATGAGAGATGCAAATTGTGGCCATAACGATGCCGTGGGTCAATCTGTTCAAGCAGTAGTATTCTTTATTTTTAGATCTCCTCTTCTTAAAAAGAAAAGTGACCTTGCTGTAGCTGGCTTTCATTCTTCACAGAGCTGACCATGGGCAACGGTAGCTTAGCGAGAGGAAATGTGCGAACTTTCTCAACTTTTCCTCAAAGTTCTTACTCCAATGGGGGAAAAAAGCTTCTTTTTTTTTGTTTTGTTTTGGGGGTTCCTTAGGCCGTTTTGGTGCATGATGGTTTGTCGGACTGTGGCTTAATGTGTATTGATCTATCCTCCGGAGTAGCTCTCTGTTTCATGACATTCAGCAGAGGAAACTGATGAGAGTATTTCTTACATGTCAATCTTACTTTCATGGTTCTGGGCTTGTGGCAGTTGGTCCATTTTACCTGATTTTTTGCGCATAGGGTGAAATTTGCACGAATTCAAGATTCCGCATAAAAAATCAGTCTTTTGCATTTGCTCAAACGGTCTCTTGATTGTGGAGGAAATGCTGCTTATGCTCTCTGTCTGGGAATTAGTGATCAATCGTCAGTCATGCCTGAATTATGGTTTTCTGTCGATTGTTCGATTGTTGGGACTTGGATGTGATGTTTGAAAGTAAAAGGTCTGAGCAGGAAGATTATGCCGAGCTTATTCCGAAACTAAGAGGGCCCCAGTCCTTGCTTAAGTTGTGGCATTGTGACTCTCGCAACCTCTTGTACATTGATCTGGCTGTGCTTGACGTCCTCTTGTTGAGTGTGGTCGTGGGTCCGATTAAAAGGCGTGGGTTGCATTCTAATATTGAATGCTAATGTAGACTTCTCCCGACATGATCGCATACTCCTGCATTGATCAGAATCCTTGTACTGATCCTCTGTTCCCTATTGATTATGCCTTTATAGGTCATACATTATGTATTGATCTTCTCACTCTAGGTAAATCTCAAGTAAATTTCTTTCTAGTAAGAAAAGTTCAAGTAATGAAGGAGATCCCTGTTGTGTGGGTTGAATATCGTGGCTGATTGAATGCTGAGTTATTTTTCTTTTTCTCTGTTTTTTGTTACTTTAAGAAATCTAGGAGTGGTTCAATCAACATATATGCTGAGATAGTTTTTTGTTTAGGAATGGAAGGTAGCAACTTCAGTCAAACTCAAGGAAGGGGAACAAAGAGAGACCGACGTATATGGACAATAGATGAAGAAAATGCACTTCTAGATGGTCTTGAAGAATTAGTTACGCGAGGAATGAAAGCCGATAACGGCTTCAAGAGTGGTTACATGGTTATGTTAGAGAAGTGGTTTGAAGAAAAATTCCCTCATTTTGGCATCAAGGGTAATCCTCACATAGAGTCAAAAATGAAAAACTTGAAAAAGTTGTATAATCAGATATATGACTTGAGGAATCAAAGTGGCTTTGGGTGGGACCATGAAAAGCATTATGTCGATATTCATTCTGAGGATAGTTGGCAAAAATATTGCAATGTTTGTGCCACTTCTTCTCATTTGTCTTCTTTATTAATTGTTTCATTTTTTAACAAAATAATATAATTTTCTTTGTAGACCTATCCAGGAGTTGCTTCTTTGAGAGGGAAGTCCTTCCCTCAATATGATCGATTAGCAAACATATTTGGAAAAGATCGTGCCAAAGGAAATCTCAGTGAAGACCCTTCAGAAGCTCATGCGGCTGTAGATCATGAGGAATATGAAAATGTTTTTGATTCTTCAAGAAGAAAAAGGGCTAAAGCAAGTGACAAATGGGCTGCTGGCTTAGTTGAGATAGTAGGAACTTTTGGCTCATTCTTGGAAAAAGCTAACGAGGGAGTGGAGATGATCGCTAGCCGCATCGGACATGCCAATGATTTGGATAATGACAAACGAAAAATCAATGAGGAGCTTCTTCAAATGTCTTTAGGTACTATGGAAAGAATAAAATTATGTAGGAAAATTGTGAAGGATCCTGAGAATATTCATCTATTTTTGGGATTTCAAGGAAAAGACAGGAAGCATTTGTGGAATTACTTCTCCAAGAGATGAGAGAAGAGAATGAGTGATGATGAGTTGTTTATGAGTTTGTAGGAGATATGTTTTCTCTCCATACTTTTTCTTTTTTTCTTCTTTATGTTTTTTTTTAAAGGGTTTTTGGGGTTAGCTATAAGCTTTAATGTTATCTTTTTGGACCTTTCGATCGTAGCCATGACTTGAAAAGAGGTGGATATGGCTTGAAACTTTATCTCTATGTTCATTGCCAAGAAAACCATTATCTATAATATCATTTGCCTCTGTCTTTTATTTTCATAAATAGTTTCTCTGTCTCTTTGGAAAAAAACCTAGGCATGATTTGGTATTGGATCTGTAACAAAATGGAAACAAATGAAAAACTTGTAAGAGAGAAAGAATTCATGTTTGAAAGTGAATATATTGAAATTGAGGTTATTCTAAAAACGTTTGGCGTTGAAGGGGTATCCAAAAGATTATTTCAAAGGAACGTAAAAGATTATTACGATGCGTAATCATGAAATTCAATGAGAATCTGTTAATTTGAAAAAGATATATTGTTTTGGATGATTTTGTGAATATTAAACCTGCAAATTTGTACTTGCCTAATGTTAGTGTTTTTAAAATATCCAAAATTAAATCCGTAGTTCACCAAACGATAGATTTGATAAGATATGAGCATAACCAACTTTAAATCCGCAGTTCACCAAACAATAGATTGGATATGATATGAGGATATTCGACTTTAAATCCGTAATTCACCAAACAGTTGATGGGATATGAAGAAATCCATGGATTTCTTATCCTATCCTATCCAGTCCTATCCCGTTTAGAAATCCGGACGACCAAACGCAGCCTTAGTGGCTTGATCAAGCCTTGCTAGCCACCCCCTCCGGTTGCCCTCTGTAGTAATGAGGGACAAGATTAAAAACTTATAGAATTGGTAATTGTAGTTTTGAAAGAAGAAAACTAGTTTTAATATTTGGCCAAAAATTGATGAAGCTAGTCCCTACTAGTATTGGGTTTTCAACTTTTCCAAGACTAGTATTTGGCTTAAAGCACTTCGGAAAAATTTGCCAAACACCCTAGCATTTTCTCAAAGGGTTTTTCAAAAGTCTAATTGGAAAAGTTGAACCAGACACATCCTACAAGTAATGAGGAACAAAATTGGAAAATTAAAGAATTGGCAATGGTAGTTTAGGAAGAATAAAGCTAGTTTCAACATTTGGCAATGCTAGTCCCCACTAGCATTAAGCTTTTAGCTTTTCCAAAGCTAGTATTTGGCCGAAAGCCTTTTGAAAATACTCAAATACTCCAGTATTTCTCCAATGGGCTTTCAAATGCTCCATTGGAAAAGCTGAACTATATGCACCCTTAGGGTGCGCATGACAACCATTCTCGTTTCTAGAAATAGTTTCTGAACAGAAATATATTTTTCTATTTCTATTTCTAGAAGAGTTTATAAGCAAAAATAACCGTTTGATAATGATACAAAATTTATACTCTAAAAATAGAAATTCGTTTGATAACGATACAAAATTTCTTCCTTTCGGATGACAAAGAAATGGACGACCGACGACCTTTAATATAAAAAATAAAAATAAAAATAATTTAGTAAAAAAAATCATTTTATTTTAAAATAAAAATATCATTAAAAATAAATTTATTTTATTTATTCTATTTTATTTTATTTTACGAATAAATTTATTTTAAAATGAATAAAAGTTAAAAATAAAAATAAATTATTTGGCAAAACACTCAAGGAAAATAAAAATAAATTTATTAAATTTATTTTTATTTATCATAAATAAATTATTTTTAATAAACTAAAAATAGAATGATAAATAAAAATAATTTGTTTATTTTAATAAATTTATTTTAATTTTTAAATGAATAAAATTAATATTTTTTATTTTTATTTTTAATAAAATGAGGAGAGGCGGAGGAGGAGGAGGAGGGAAAGACGTAGAGGAGATGAGAGAGGACTCACCGAAATTAGGGTTTAGTGGGAGAAATTATTTTTGATTTCTTTTCCAGAAATCAGAAGTAGAAAATTTTTACTTCTGATTTCTCTTCCAAATCAATTTCTGGAATAGAAATCTATTCTAGAAATAGAAAAACCGAGTAAGTTTATCAAACAAGTTTATATTCCAGAAATAGATCTGGAATAGAAAAGTTATTTCTAAAATAGAAATTTTGGTTATCATGCACCCTTAGTGTTTTTGGCTTGCCAATGATGTCATCGAGAAATTTTCTATCTTGTATCATCTGAATATCCTTATCATCTTATAAAAGGCTCTCTAAGTTGAAAAAGTCCTATCAAATTGCCAATACAACAAGAGAAGTAATTTCAACAAAGGTTTAGTGTTAAATCATGTGTTATAAAAGGTAAATTAAGTCACATGATTTGTGGAAAGTGGCCATCTTCTTATGATTCATTAAATCTCAAGAGCCCTGCACACAAATCTCAAGTTTTTAAAGTCATGCTACAAAATACAATTATGGTCAATTGCTTAGCTACAACCATCAGAATTGAAAATCTGAAGAGAAATTTTTAAGTAGAGGTTGGTACTGCTAAGTTGGTATAGGGAACCTAAATTCAAAACCGACTAGCTCACCAAATTCATCTTTTATTAAAAATATCTAATGTTGCTAGCAAAAATCTATCATTCTTTTAAATTTTGTGTGACAAGATGCATTCGGTCTTACTAAAATATGTGGGGATACCCAAACTTAAAAGTGTGCATAAGACGTTAGAAATGTCTTATGCTGTCTATGAACTAATAGGCGGGCGGTTTTAGATTTTATGTGGTATTGATACTTGATTTTTAGCCGACATGTCATATAATGGTAAAAACTTGAGACTAAAGTTTTTGATTGTGACAGAGTCCATTTCTAAATAAAAAAAAAGTCATTTAACATTTTTTCTCACCTTAGCACTTCATTTCTTTTTCAATTACACTTTAATCTCAAAAAGTCAAAAATTGCTCTTGAACCCTGGTCAATTTTTTTTTTTTTTTTTGCAAAAAAAGAAGAAGCCCTAAAATATTATCAATTTCACTTTTGCATTGTCAATTTTTTTTATAAAAAAAAATCAAAATTTGACACATCAATTAACATTTTAGTGACAAATTTTGTCACTAAAATGCTTGACAAAAATTTGAAAAATTTTAAAACCTCCAAATCAACCTCTTTTTGCCTTAATTTGGCTTTGAAATTGTCAATTTTACAAGAATCGGTTAATAACTAACTTTTTCTGAACTTGTGGATTTTGGTTCAAAATAGGCCCAAAATGAAGTTAGTGCAATTCTAGTCGTTTTTAGGATACTTCCTTCACGAAATTAGATCTAGAGGTTGTTTTGCATTCAGTTTTCAAATCAATTTTGGAATCCAAGCTAGAGCAAAAAAACCCCAAATTAGTGATTCCGATCGACTTTTCATGAATTGTAAGATTTTGTCACAATTGAGTCCAATTCATTAAATGGAACTCAATTCCTTAGTCATTCCAATCGGATTCAATTTAGTGGATTTAGCTGACCAGTGATTAACAAAATCATGAAGATTTGGTTCAATTGGTGCAGTTCGACTTAACCCATTCTAGACTAATATCTAATTTGAATAATTGAGCTTCAATTTGGCCAATTAAAATTTACTTACAAACATTTTCTAGTTTGTGATGCCATTTTAGCGAAAAATAGCGGAATTAACACATTACATGCCCGATTAATTAGACCAAGGCAATCCGATTAAATCCAATTGCATTCAAATAAAACCATTTAATTGGGAATTTTTTTATTTGGCTTAGTTGGACCTAAACTAGCAAAATTGGCAAAAAATTGGAGGAACCTAGCCCATGGACTAAACTAACCAAAGCCCGGATTAAGCCAGTTCGACCGGGTCAAACTGGCATTGACCGGCAAAGGCCGGTTGGCCCTTGTGGCCATTTTTGGGTCAAAATTCCAGTTATTGGTGTGATTCTGGCCACGTAGGACCATGGCCGACTAGCCATCTCTCTCACATGCACAAATTACATAGTTGGCTTGGTGAAATTACAAGATTGCCCTTAAAATCATGTCATTAATTTTGGACCAATTAGAGCATTTTCTTTATGATTAAGCAAATAATCCAAGCCATTCATCCTCTTAGATCATGGCCATTTATTTTGCCGATTCGCCATGTGACATAGAATGGATCAATGGGAGACATCCTAAATCATTAAGCAAACATTTTGAGCCATTATGTCCTTAAAAGTGTTGGTAGCCTGAGTTGATGACACCTCGTTTCATCAAAATAGAAATAAATAAAAATGACAAATGTCGCGACCTAAATTTCGGGTGAAGAACCGCCTAAAATTTGGCTAATGGATTATTAAGCTTAGACTTAGCTTGGGCTCTCCCAAGTCCATACCAATTCGCGACTTATGTTCAAATTTTTAACATGCAATTGATTTTCAATCAGGAGTCGTCACTAATCTATTTTTGGTGGGTCGATTAGAAACCCAAGTAAAGTAACGGGAGATTTACTTTACTCCTACGAACTAGAGACTTTGGGTACGGGGACTTGGTTACACTAGACTACTCTAATGCCCTTTCGGTACCATTCTTTTTTATTTTGAAAAATGCTTGGCAAGCAGCTTGAATTGATTTTAATTTATCTCCCTAACATGTGAGGTTATCATGCGGGTGCACAATCCACCAATTTAACACTCAGATAAACAATAAATAAATTGTAAAAACTTACCTCAAAGCAACGAAAGCGTCTGCAATGTTAAATTAAAATCCATATTAACAACCCTAGATATGGTTTCTAATTAACACACAATTTCTTTTTTTGTTTTCACTTAATTAATGAAAATCATGCAATATGCAATGCAGTATTAACTAAATGATCTAAGTCTAATGACATGCAATTTCTAATCAAATGGACTAAGCAACAATCACTAAATGACATGCATTTCATGAATCTAATCCTAATGACATGCATGTGACATTTTTTATTTTCTTTTTTTCTTAAAAGAATGCAATCTATCCTAAAGATTGAAACTAATTTATTCTAAGACACTTTTTGTATTTTTTTTATGAAATTCGAAATTAGAAAAATGTAAAAATTTATCTAACTAAATTAAGATTCTATCCAACTTATAGTAAGAACCCTAATTAAAACCAAGATATTATCTTAACTTAGCAATCCCTAGCCTAAGATGCAGTCTTTCTAAATCATTCTAAATTTAACATGAAATGTGCAAATGATGCCCTCATTCTACATATGCATGATGATTTTTTTAATTAATTTAAAATGTCAAATAATTAAACATGCAATTTAAGCTAATGAAACAAAAATCTAACATCCTAAATTTATGTCTTTTTGGTATTTTTTTTTTCATTTCAACAATTTAGAATAAATAAAAATGCTTAGTCTAAATATGCATATTACCCTAAAGCATGCGATATTCTAATATGAAGCTAAACTAACTCAAACATATTTCTAGATAAAAAAATCAATCAAGATGAGACCAGCACCGAGCCATTCAGAATCATCAAAGATACCACATCGATTGTCCGAATCAGGAAACAATATCTAAATCAAACTTGATTATTTCGCTAATAAAATCGGTAAATTGATCTTAAGCCTTAAAGATCAAAATATCAAATTTATGCCCGCGTAATTAATTATTCCATCTAAAGCCTTATAGATGGAATAAAAAATCAGTGTGCGGTTGCGAATTAAGCAGGAAAATATAATTGGGAACGCGTCGATAATTCAAATACGCACATAAGATATTGAAAAGCATGTATTAGGCAATAAAATATCTAAATCAGATTTAGATATGATAATTACCTAATTCCGCCAATGATCTTACCACCGCAAATGATATTACCAAATTTGGACTGAGTGGAATCCACTCAACAGGTGACCGGCGGTGCGTGGTGGCGCTTGGCCTCGGTTGATGGTGCGGTGAGGATCAGATCTTTGGGACTCGCAAACGGACAGGATGGTTCGGCATCGATGCCTCACTGGAAAATCTGCAAAAAGAAGAAATCTTCAGCAATTGTGTTCTTCGTAAAAGTCTCTTTCTTCGGATGGGTTCTTCTCTGCTTGGACCAATGTTTATCATATCGTGCGTGTATTATCTCTGGAGAACAAGAATTTTGAGAAACTTTTATGAATTTTGATCAAGGGGGAAAGATTTAGTGCAGCCCTTTTACGCTTCTTGCAAAGAATAAAGACCATCTCATGAGTCTTCTTCTGTACAAGTGGTGGAGATCAATAAGCTTTTCGGAGTCCAAGCGGTGATTAAATCTTGACCAAGTTCTCCATCACAATTCGGTCGTGATATAATCTTTAACCGATTTCCATGCACCATCACGATGGACCTCCCTGAAATTTGACTAAAGAGCACCTGCAATAAGACAAATTCAAGGGTGACAACGACAAAAGCTCGATGAAGAATGATCTCGGATGTGGGGGTTCAGCGGCCGCAGGAGCTTGATGTTGGGATTACAGGCAAGGCTCATCTGCAAGGCTCGGACAGCAGAGCGGCGGGGCTCCAATGTCAAGGTCTCGAATAGGGAGCAGCATCAACCGTCGCGTTAGTTGGGCCCAATTTTATTCGTACGAAGACGTCGTAGCTATGCAGGGCTTCTCGTGGCGGGGAAGCAGTGTGGTCACCGAACAGGGAGGTCAGAACGGCATCGATGCAGGGCTTTCTTGGTGCAAGCAGTGTTGTCTCCGTTGGTCAACGTGAGTGCCTCAATGAATCTTGGAGGTGCTCTCTGCCTCTCACGATTTTCCAACGAGCCAGCCCCGCACCTCACAAATTTTTCTCCTCCATTCTCTCTCTATTCACGTATATTCATGCTTTTCTCAGGTTTGTGGCCATGTCTCAATTTTTTGGTCGCCCCCCTTTTCCACAAAATTTGGTCTCTTTTATAGTGGTTCCGATCACCATCTTCCATGGCAATTTTTGAGCTTTCCTTTTTTGTTGCCTCAATTTATGGTCTGCAAATTGGAGCAAAATCTTGCAATTGGCTTGATTTTTCCTTGGATGTTTCAATTCCTTTCCTTTTATCAAACTCATTGCTTTTTTTTATTCACCAAATTTATTTGATCGAGAATTTGCTTCCACATTTACTATGATTTGAATATTCGCCGGAGCAAAGATGGCTAATTAGAATTTCCACATTCCATTCATAACCAAATCAGACTGATCGTCCCCTCATTTTCCTTTTATTCATTTTATTTGTTCTGATTCCTTCTTTTTTTAGGGGTTAAAATTAACTCCTTTTTTATGCAAAAAAATCCATGACTAGGTCGTCAAAATTTAGGTGTCAACAAAAATAAAATAATAATAAATAAAAAAAGTAAAAAAAAAATTGAAAAATAATAAAAATAATAAAGACCATGAAAATTAATAATATATAAAGAAAGAATTTTCGAAAAAAAAAAAAAAAAATAAAAAATTAGAAAAATAAAAAATTACTATATGTTTACCTTTGTGTTCCTACTTCTATGAGCAAACAAAAAATAGGGATACCTCATAGCAACAGTTACGAATGTTTATCTCACAACCCCATGAGGTAAGCAAATCCTAGAGTTTCTATAAGGTGCTTGGCTGTCTCGTCACTATCATTTGCGGCCATTGGCAGATGTTTGCTGTTCCTGATTTCAATTGCGTTAACTAAAGACGAGTCAGAGAGAAATATACTAAAAGTAGCTTAACTTGTGTATAGCACTTATTTTAGTACTACAAGTTTTCGCCGGCTCACTTAAATGCCAAAACTGAAGAAATACTATCACTTAAGTGCATTCGACAAAAAATTCCGGCTAGAGAAATATGTGGTATTTATAATTAAAACGTTATATGATGTGGCATTTTTTAAGCATTAAAGTAATGACTTTTTCATTAAGATTGACATTGAAGTGATAATTTTTTTTTAACAACAATTGGCACTAAAATGATCATTCTTTTACAAAGATCAGTATTGAAGTGATTACTTCTTAACTTGCTATAAGACATCATTTAAGGTTTTTTAAGCACTGAAATGATCATTTTACAACAAAATGATTATTTTTAACAACAATTAACACTGAAGCAAGCTTAACACTAGCACTAAAGTAATTTTTTTTTAACTTTTACACGATGTCATTTAGAGATAAGATGCTGGCAAGCCATGTGGGATTGAGAAATTATTAAAATATTATCATGTCAGATATTCGGTGACTCACATCAGAATTGATACTTAAGTGTTCTTTTTTTTTTTTTTTAAGTGGCACTTAAGTGAGCTCACGGAAAGTTGAGGCACTAAAGTGAGCACCGTATACAAGTTAAGATACTTCTGATGTACTTATCCCCTAAAGAGCCGGACTCTCGTTGGTCTTGGTTTGGCATGTTCTTGGCCGAGCTGATTCGATGGGAAAAGATCTCATTGGGAAATCCTTTGTGATCCAAGATTTGGTTTGTCGGTGAATCGTAAATGATCCTGTTGTCGATTTGAGTGTCTGTCGCAATACAAACATCACGGACCAGGCAATATGTAACATTGATCGAGATCGGCATTCATTCTTTTAGGACTAAAGCACACGTTGGACGCGATGGAATAGTTGTCATGCTCCGAATGTTGCTAGAGCTTTTACTTCACAAATTGTTGACTACCAACTATTTGATGATATGCTCCTAGTCACAGAGATTAGATAGATTGTGATTTTGTTCAAGCTGAAGATGCATAGACATAGAGCAATCATTTTCTTAGTACATTGATTCAATTCGGGTTACCTTTCATCATCATTAAAATTGATTCTGAATATGCTTTGTTCTTCTCGTCTTTTCTTTGTATTGCCATGTTTCTTTGCTGTGTTCGACGATGGCCACTGATGAGAGGAATCGGCATTAAAACGGATGGTCCAAGCATCCTTCTCTAAGCTTAGAGGCACCGGTTTGATCGTAGCACTTGTTTATCCAAGAATGTTTCTGTTTCTGTGCTCTGCGTTTGGGTGATTATGGCTTGCGTTTGATGGTGATCCGGCAGGGAATGGAGGCCGATAATGAAATTGGTTTTGTTGTAAACCGAGACTGTGATGGAGATCCAGTGATGGTTGCCGGCGCTGACAGACATTGAGGGGAAGGATGTTTCCGGCGAGAGTTCATCCGAAGAAGACGCTCACGATAAAAAGAAAGAAGTCGTGTTGGGGAAGAAGACGTGGTGATAAAAAAATATAAAAAGAAGTAAAAAGAAAATATATAAAATAAAGGTTGGACCCGAACAGGTCCTTAAAAGGTTAAACAATGGGTAGAGGTGGATGGAAACCACCTCGATAAAATAAAAAGCCCATGGAGTAACCCCGGCCACAGGGATCCCTGAATAAGGGCAATCCCTCAGGGGCTCCCCTCCGATCCTCGCGATGCTGGTATCCTAGTCGAACTAGGCAGGTACAAGGAAATGAAGAGGGAGAACCTCTCCAGAAATGGAGAGGTTCTCGTGGCCAGAAGAAGAAGAGAAAACGAAATAAAAAATGAAAAAAAAAAGCCGGGCTAAAGGTGGGGCCGGGTAGAGATGTAGGCTGGGTCAGGAGATTCATGGACCGGATGAAATAGGATTAGATAATGGCCATATTCAGACTTGCCCCAAAGCTCAGTCCAAATTTTAGACCCAACCCAGACCTCCAGGGTCCGGGTTAGACTCACGAATCGATCGGGTCCCTTCACCTGATCCAAGTCCCATTTTCTAGATTAAAAAAATTTTTTTTAAAACTTCAAAATAATGAAAAGTTCTGAAAAAATTCAAAAATTTAGACTAAGTTTAGAAATTACAACTTGAGTAGTTTTAGTATATTTTAGTGTTAACTCGAGTTTGGAACTAGTCTAACATAAAAAGAAATATGAAAAATCTTTTGAAAAAATTGAACTTAAAAATTAAATGAGCCTTTAGGGCTTTACAATAGGGTTTTTGAAGCTTTCTTTTTCAAAGACAATGTTAGGTCGTTATTTGCGCACTTTTATTTTGATTTTATTTGATTGTGCTCTTTCAATACATCGATTGTTCTTATTCTTTTCTTAGAATGATTAGGATGAATTTTAGGATCTTTGACTGGTAAAAAGACTACTTTGACAAATAGTCAAGTTTGGATATTGAAAAGGCACTAGTTGGATGGCCAATGTAATCAAGTCTCCGATCCTAAAACTCTAGTTGCATAGAAAGTGAGGTATCCTCCTATATCTTATTTGGTTTCTAGTTAATCTTATTAGGCTAGTGGTGACTTCTTACATATAATTTCTAAGATCAATTCGAATTTAAATTGCAAATCCCTTGCCACACGAGGTATGGACCTAGGAGAGTCCACACTCTTGATTGACAAACCATTTTTAGGGTGGTTGTCAAGACAATATACTCAAATTATCTTTTCAAATAGACTATTAAGATCATCTCTTGAGTAGACACCTTTAAGCCTATTTCACTCGAGGGTGGCCCTTCGATAGGTAGATCGCGATAGCTTGATGATTTTATTAGGGACTTGAGGATTTAGGCCTAGTATAACTTGATTGTTTGTTAACTAATGTGGTTTTATGGTAGCGCATGTTGTGAAAGATGAGGTACTTCCATTAACATTGTTTTATTTGTTGATGCATATTGGGAGTTATAAGGGGTGAAGTGATTGTTGACCTATTTGTCTTGCAGCTTAGTGTAGGAATGTATGTTTACGTGAATGAAATTGAAGTGTTGTTTTAATATCAATTGTTATGCACGTCTTTGTTGATGGAGTTGTGGAGTTTAGTAGAGAAAAATAAAATTCAAGCATAGAAACAGTTTGCTTTAGACAGACACTTCCCAGTAGGTCACCAATCCTACTAATGGCATAGATGTAATTTTTTTTGTAAGAACTAATGATATTACATTTTATGAAAACATATTGTATAAGGATAGACCTGTGGTAGAATCTAATGCAAAGAAACAAACAACAGAGATTAGATAGATTGAACTGGAGGAGGTTTCTAAGGGGCTATTTGGTAATCATCTAAACAGTACCCGATTCTGATTTTTTTTTTTCCGAGAGTAGTTTTGAAACAGAATTGCGTTTGGTAAAATTTTTGTTCCTAGGAACAAATTTGTTCATGAGAACAGATTTGGAGTAGAATCAAGAACAAAAAAAACGTTGATTCTTTGTTCTTGAGAACAATTCTAAAATCAAATCTACCTAATTTTTCCATTTTTTCTTCTCTTTCTTATTTTATTCTTTTTTCCTCTCTTGTTCTTCAAGTGTCGCTGTTGCCACCATTGCCATTTGCCATCGCCGCCACCCCCCACCGAACACCACCATTCGCTGCCCATTGCCGCTGGTTGCCGGCGAGCTCGTCGGAGGCTCACTCAACTAAGGAAGAAGAAGGAGGAGAAGCTTGCCCAAAAGAAGGTGAGGCGGGCCTCCCTGGCCACCGAAGCCTCGGAAGGCTTGGCTCAACCATGGTTGGGCGCCCCATTGCTGGCAAGGCTCGGTTGACAAGGCATGGTCTTGCCTAGGACTGGTGACACTTCGATGAGGTAGCCAGCTTTCATCAAGAAGAAGAAGAAGAAGAAGAAGAAGAAAGGAGAAAAAAAAGGAAAAAAATGGAGAAGAAGAAGAAGGAGCAGAAGGAGAAGAAGGAGAAGCAGTAGAAGAAGAAGAAGAAGAAGCAGAAGAAGAAGAAGCAAGAGAAGAAGGAGAAGGAGAAGAAGAAGAGGGAGAGGAAGAAGGAGAAGAAGAGGAAGGAGAAGGAGAAGGAGGAGCAGGAGGAGGAGAAGAAGGAAGAAGAAGGAGGAGAAGGAGGAGTAGAAGGAGAAGTAGAAGGAGAAGCTGAAGGGAAGAAAGAGGAGAAGAAGAAGAAGTAGAAAGAGAAGAAGAAGCAGAAGGAGAAAGAGGAGGAGGAGAAGGAGAAGCAGAAGGGAAGAAGGAGAAGAAGGAGGAGAAGGAGGAGAAGAAGAAGTAGGAGAAGCAGAAGAAGAAGGAGAAGTAGGAGGAGGAGAAGGAGAAGAAGGGGAGGAAGAAAGGAAAAAAAAGGAGAAGAAGAAGAAGCAGGAGAAGAAGAAGGAAGAAGAAGGAGGAGGAGGAAGCAAAATAAGAAGCAGAAGGAGAAGGAGAAGGAGGAGAAGGAGAAGGAGAAGTAGGAGGAGAAGAAGGAGAAGAAGGAAAAGAAAGAGAAGCAGAAGCAGAAGGAGAAGGAGAAGAAGAAGGAGAAGGAGAAGGAGAGGAGCAAGAGAAGGAGAAGAAGTAGGAGGAGAAGGAGAAGAAGGGGAGGAAGAAAGGAAAAAAAAAACGAAAAAAAGGAGGAGAAGAAGAAGGAGAAGAAGGATAATAAAAAGCAAAAAAATGGAGAAGAAGAAGAAGACGAAGAAGAAGGAGAGGAAGGAGGAGGAGGATGAGAAGGAGAAGGAGGAGAAGAAGAGGAAGAAAAAGAAGAAGAAGACGAAGACAAAGAAGGGGAAGGAGAATGAGGAGAAGGAGAAGTAGAAGAAGCAAGAGAAGGAGAAGAAGGAGAAGAAGGAGAAGCAGATAAGGAGAAGCAGGAGAGGAAGGAGAAGAAGAAGAAAAGAAGAAGAAGGGAGAAGAAAGGAAAAAAGATGGAAGAAAAATGAGAAGGAGAAGAAGGAGAAGCAAAAGGAGGAAAGAAGAAGAAGAAGAAGAAGAAAAGAAGAAGGGGAGAAGGAGAAGGAGAAGAAGAAGCAAAAGCAAAAGGAGAAGGAGAAGGAGAAGCGGGAGAAGGAGAAGAAGAAGAAGAAGAGGAGAAGAAGAAGCAGGAGAAGGAGGAGGAGAAGCAGAAGAAAGAGAAGGAAGAAAGGAAAGAAAAGAACAAAAAAAGGAGGAGAAGAAGAAGTAGAATAAGAATAAGGAGAAGAAGGAGAAGAAAAAAAAAAAGAGAAGAAGAAGAAGCAGAAGAAGAAGGAGAAGAAGAAGAAGATGAAGTAGAAGGAGAAGAAGGAGGAGGAGGAGAAGATGATGAAGAAGGAGGAGGAGGAGGAGGAGGAGGAGGAGGAGAAGGAGAAGGAGAAGAAGGAAGGAGAGAAGGAGAAAGAGGAGAAGGAGAAAGGAGAAGAAGGGGAGGAAGAAAGGAAAAAAAAAAGCAAGAAAAAGGAGAAGGAGAAGGAGGAGGAGTTGAAGGAGGATGAGGAAGAAGGAGAAGGATGAGGAGCAGGAGGAGATGGAGAAGGAGAAGGAGAAGGGGGGAAGAAAGGAAAAAAAAATAAAAAGAAAAGGGAGAAGAAGAAGAAGCAAAGAAGAAGAAGGAGAAGAAAAAGCAAAAAAAAGGAGAAGAAGAAGAAGGAGAAGAAAGAGGAGAAGAAGAAGAAGAAGCAGAAGAAGAAGAAGAAGAAAAAAAAAAAAAAGAAGAAGAAAAAGAAGAAGAAGAAGAAGAAGAAAGGAAAAAAAAAGAAAAAAAGGAAAAAATTAATAAGAAAGGAAAAAAAAAAAAAAAAAGGAGGAGGAGAAGAAGAAGAAGAAGAAGAAGAAGTGGAGGAAGAAAGGGAAAAAAAAGGAAAAAAATTAATAAAATTATTTAAAAAATAAAAAATGATTTGAAGTATAAATGAAATTTTTGCTATATATAGAATACATATTTAATTTATTATTTTAATTTATTATTTAGTATTTATATTTATAGTTTATACCATAGTTTATTATTTACTATTTAATAAAAATTTGATTATTTAATATGCTTATTACTTAGTATAAATATAATTAATCAATAGAATTTCTATAATTTGATAAAATTTTAGAATTGAAATATAAATTTTATGTAATTACCAAACACATGTTTTTTTAAATTCCAGAATAAAATTTTTTTGTACAATTATGAAACACGTTTTTTTGCTCGAAATTATTCCCAAGAACAGAATTAAAAAAAAAGAATAATTTTTGATTATAATTTTTTCTTGGGAACAAAATCATTACCAAATGCGCTTGAAGCAACTTTTTATATTTCTTGTTTCTGTTCCAAATCTGTTCCAGGAAATAAAATTTTTAGCAAACGCGTTTATGTTCTTTTTTTTGTTTTTCAGAACAAAAGAATATAAATTTTTGTTTCGGAGAACATAAACAAAAATAAACAAACAAGCCCTTAGAGTGCTATCTGTCTTGCAAAGAATTCGATATTTCATTTAAGAACAAAACACATTGAGTTAAAGTATCATCAAATTCGTTAGTTTGTAGATCATGGGACATTGTCGATGAAAAAGAGTTTTTGTGTAGAAGATGTAGCGGATATATTAACAAAGGTTGTCACCATTGAAAAATTAAGGTTATGCATTACCTTAGTTGGCTTCCATGGTTAGTAATAGGGGGACCATCCCATTAGGACAAATTGGGCTACAAAGATGAATGAAAACTATAAAAGATTATTGCCGCTTTAAAGATCAACCTCCAAGTGGGAGATTGATGGAATTGTGGAGTTTGATAAAATAAAAATAAAAAGAAGAACTAGAATTCAAGTGCAAAAACAATTTGTTTTAAAAAAACACTTCCTAGCAAGTCACCTATTTTGCTAATGGCATACATATAATTTTCTTGTTAATGATGTATACTCTAGAATCCTGCTATATATTGGGGCAATATCTTTTATAGTTAAAAATGTTGAAGCTAGAAAATGCTAGAGCTTGTAATGCTAATACTTATACTGATAGTGGAGAGATTGCTTAGTGTGGCACCATGATTTTGAAAGGACTAGTAGGAGCACCTAGAAGGGGGTGAATAGGTGTTCAAACACGTTTTCGCTAAACTTAACAAATTAATTTGACTTTTAAGAGTGATAGACTGAAAATGTAAAAGACTATAGACAATTATACAGAGCTGCGAATTAAAGTAAAGAGATTAGGGATAGAGAATTAAGACACAGGGTTTATAGTGGTTCGTTTTAGATCAAGCCTACGTCCACTTTCTCGCACTGACAGTCTACTAGCTGGATTTCACTAAGAACCAAAAGAGATTTTACAGTCTCATGTCTTTGATTCCACAGTATAAAGACTCCGCTACACTTCTTCAAAGTCTCACAAGTATTTAATCTCTCTTTTGAATACAAATTTAAGCTCAGCAAATGAAACAATAAAGAACAAGGAGCTCTAGACTTTGAAATTTTTCTATCACGCACACTATCAAATAACTAAAGCGTCTTCCTTATATACTCTTTCATGTTTTCATAACCATTGGCACATTTCAAAGGAGTTCTTCCAATCAATTCGTTGGACATAATCAATTTAGGGAGATCTTGAGTTATTTAAGGAGTATGATGATAGCTCACTAATCTTACTCGCCCAAACAATCAGGATCTAGGTTTTCATAAGCAGAATCTTCCAAGTATACTTCGCCAACTAACGGATCTAAATTACTCAAATCAATTTTAATACGAATAAAATATTTCGAGATGCCATCTCCAGCCGTGGGATCCTCTTTGAAACGTACCAATCAAATCCTTAAAGATATACTTACATCTGAGTAAGTCTTCTTCAATGGATGAAACTTTTCTTCATCGGTCTGGAAACTGTCAATTATGGCATACTTTAAATCTTGAATCTGGAGGTCTTTAGACTTGATGGTAGAGTCTGCAAGTTTTTAGACTAGACTGATGGAAACGTTTTGTCAACTTCAAAACAAATAGAGAAGTTTTCTCCAACAATCTCCCCCTTTTTGATGGTGACAAAACTTTTTTGCAGATTTGGATACTTTTGACCTGCGAGACAATACTTAAGCAAACCAAGATATCTCATAAAAGATAAGTGAATTAGGATAAAGATATTAGCGATTCTGCATCCACAGAAAACGAGTTAGTCTTGTAAAAACAACTATCTTTACCATAATCATCAACATAACTTAAGATACTGCAAGCATTAAAAAGATCAAAATAGTCCAAACCAGTCCATCCAAACACATATAAGTCAAAAAATCAAAAACCAACCAATCAAAACCAGAGTCAAATCTACACCAACTTCTCCCCCTTTTTGTCAACAGCAAAAAGTAGAGAATATAAAGAGAATTGAATAAAATTAAGATTGTTTGGGAATGCCAACGAGCTGGAAATCTCTCATAGACTTGATAGTCTTCTCCAGCTTTCTTAAATCTTCCTTTAATTGCGCTAAATCCTCACCCTTTGCATTTTCTTGAACTTGAAGATTAAGGGCTTGAACTTGGTCGTGCAAAGAAATTGAAGTGGCTTGATGAGCATTTTGCATGATTTGAAATTCACATCCAAAAGGCATAAACCTGACCTTTGATCTCTAGAAGAAGTTCAAGCAATCTTTTAAAGTCTGCTGAGTTGTCAATTTGAGTGCTTGCTTTAGCATGATCAATTTGTTGAGTGTTGCCGGATGATGGAACTTCAGCACGATCGTCCAGACTTGGAGATGAAGCCTCATTACCTTCTTCAAGAAAGTGAGAGGCATACATATCATTTGGACCGGTAGGAGAACGATTAACATTATCATTAGTAAAAACAAGGAAGAAGTACCTCTTTTATCAGCAGCTCCCCTATTTCAGTGCCTTTAGGTGGAGAGAAGTACTCTTCTTGCTCTAGCTCATCTTCAATGTCACAATGATCTTGTCTTTCTTCTTTTGCTGGAGAATCACCATGACTTTCTCTTTCTATTTGTTCTCCTCTTCGCTCTTCTTCTTCTTCTTCTTCTTCTTCTTCTTCTTCTTTCCTCATTGTTTCCCTTTCTTCATTCCTCTGCTCTGTCTCCTCTCTGTCTTGGTTCTCTTGATCCTCTGTCTCTAGAACAAGATGCTGTAAGTTCTTTAAGGCAAGAGCGGAGATAGTTATGCCATCCTCATCTTCTTCATCTTGCAAGATGAGTGCTTTCCTCTTCTTAAATGGAGCTGTCATGAGCTCCTTGCCTTTTCTTTTTGCAGCCACAGGGTCTTGTCGAGTCTTGACAGAGGCATTCTCCTTAAATTTCTCTAAAGCCTTATTTAGCTCATTTAGACGCATCTTTGAAACCATCTTCAGTCCCACCATCATTGGATCAATGGTTCGAACACACAAAATTTTGGGAGGCTGAATGTTAAGATGTCTAAACAGCCGAGTAACAAGTCCAAAATAAGTCCCTTGTCATTTACCATTGACCTATACATGTGAAACATAATGGTGTGAGGCAGAGAGAACTTGTAATCAGCGTTGATGGCAACATCAGCTTTGCTTCAGAATTGGAGACATCATTCTTTGATGTGGATTTAGGTTTGAGATAATTAATCACAATCTTATGGAGCAAGATATTAGAGGCACTCATCCTCAAATACGAAA
This sequence comes from Eucalyptus polyanthemos subsp. polyanthemos, assembly GCA_017140185.1. NCBI lineage: Eukaryota > Viridiplantae > Streptophyta > Magnoliopsida > Myrtales > Myrtaceae > Eucalyptus > Eucalyptus polyanthemos. Next base: position 15,024,928 of record CM029463.1, on the reverse strand, counting down.
TTCGGCCTTTTGCAATTCTATCTCGAACAAGCTTTATAGTGGCATGACCAATAGACATGCTGATTGATTGGAAAATCCCTCTCTCCACTCTAATCACATCAGCCAGAGTGTCCAAATCTACCACGTAATCCTGGTCTCTAACAATGAAGGAAAATCTATTCATTTCTAAAAAACTTAGATTGGAATAGAAATATGTAGTAAGTTTTGGATGAGCTACAATTGTCTCAGAGCAAAATCGTTCAAGTTGAAGTAAAGTAAACTTCTCCCGTAACTTTACGTTCAACGAATCAAGAAAATCAAAATCCACACTCCTTGGGTTCATCACCCATCGCTTTAGCAGTTTAGAATAAACTTGCTTGTGTTCCTCAGAACGAAACAGATCCACTCTTCTTCCATAAATATTCGTAGCAACACCCATCCTAGGCTTAAAATGAGTGAACATCTTTTCATCGTCATCTTTTCTCTCAAGTTGATTAACTCCTCCAAAACGTGAATCACTTGGAAAATTCGCAAAAGCCATTTTTGCAAAACCAACAGGAGCAATTCTCAATCGTTCCATCGTTCTTAAAAAATCGATTTCATTTTGGTACTTCTCACTAAAAAATTCATCAATAAAGGTCATTGGAGAACCACCTTCCTTCAAGGCGGTGTAAAGTTTGAGAGTAAATGCAGGCTTAAGAGTCCTTATAGGTTCGACATCCTCAATAATTTCTTCCTTTGCTTGTTGTTGCTGAGGCTCTTGTGGTCTAGCCCGAGAAGAATGACATGGTTGAGAATGTTGTTGACTTTGCTGCTGCCTTGGAAAGTCTTCTTCTTTAGTCAGATCGAAGTGCGTAGGACCCTCACGCATATGATGTGGTCCCCTGCTTGCAATCCTTGAGGACTTTCTTTAGGAAGACATTATAACAAGTCTTTGAGTAGATTTTTCGAACTTGATTTGTGAGAAAGATGAAAACTTTATGGATTAAACTAGAGAGAAAAAGTAAGAAAGTAAAGTTGTGAGCTCTAGGGTTTGTGGGTAAAAATGAAGAAGAAAGACAGTATATAAAGCAATCGAAACGAGGTATATGGATCGACATAAAAGGAAAAATAAAAATGCATTTTCAAAAATGGATAATTGCCTTTTTGAAAATAGATAATTGTCTTTTCAAAAATGATAACTTCCTTTTTGAAAAAGAATAATAGCTACAACTTCAAAAACTTGGAAATATAACATCAATCAATTTGCGATTAATAAGCAATCATACCTTTTTGAGTTTTTATCCGAAAGTTAAATTGCTAGAACCAAAATAACTTACAGTCGTAACTCTTGGTCTTCTGAGTTTGAGCATCTTCAGACTTTATCCTTGACTTTGAGCTTCTTCAGAATTTAAGAGATAAGATATTAAGTCTAGAGTGAATAGACTCAAATAGACTTTTCTCTAGAGGTTTTGTAAATATGTCCGCCAGCTGATTCTTTGAGTCAATGAAATTGATCAAAACTTCTCCATTTTGAACATGATCTCTAATAAAATGGTATCGAATCTCTATGTGCTTTACTCTTGAATGAAGAATTAGATTCTTTGTGAGATCAATCGCGTTGGTGTTGTCACATTTGATCTCAGTGCATGAGTTTTCGATTCCAAAATCTCTTAGTTGTTGTTTTATCCATAAGATTTGAGAGCAACAACTTCCAAGAGCCACATACTCTACTTCTGCTGTTGAAAGAGTTATAGTACTTTGCTTCATTGAAAACCAATATACTATCCTGCTACCAAGCAATTGACAAGTGCCGAATGTGTTCTTTCTATCAACTCCGCATCCTACTAGATCTACGTCTAATATCCAATGAGAGTAAAGTCTCATTCTTTGGGATACCATAAACCTAACTTAGAGGTTGTTGCAACGTATTTGATGATGCGTTTCACAGCACTTAGATGAGATTCTTTGGGATCTTATTGAAATCTAGCACAAATGCAAATACTAAACAAAATGTCAAGTCTAGAAACAGTAAGATAAAGAAGTGAACCAATGATGCTCCTGTACAGCTTCTGGTCAACTTTCTTTCTTCCTTCATCTTTGTCCAGTTTTGAAGAATTTGACATTGGTATATCAATCTTTTTGCAATTCTCCAATCCGAACTTTTTAAGAAGTTCTTTAGTATATATATACATTTTTGGTAAATGAAAATTCCTTCATTCAATTGTTTCACTTGTAGTCCGAGAAAGAATGATAGTTCACCCATCATGCTTATCTTGAATTCATCCTGCATAGACTTAGAAACTTCTTGCATAGGTTTTTGTTAGGTGATCCAAATATAATATCATCAACATAGATTTGAACAAGTAGGAAATTTTTACCTTCTCTTTTAATGAATAAAGTAGTGTCCACTTTTCCTTTGACAAAACAATTTTAAATTAAAAACTTACTTAACCTGTCATACCAAGCTCGAGGTGCTTGCTTTAATCCATATATAGCCTTTTTTAGTATGAATACTAAGTTTGGTTTCCTTGGGTCTTCAAAACCGGGAAGTTATTCCATATAGACTTCTTCTTAGATAAATCCATTCAGAAATGCACTTTGGACGTCCATTTGGAATAACATGAAATTCTTATGGGTTTAGTGAAATAGTGTTGTGGATTTCTTTTATTTGTTAATGATGCGGGATCGATGAAGTACTATGCTTGTAATAGCTTCTTATTACAATAAAATGTGATTGTTCATGAGAACTGTGCTTTGTAGACTATACAAGTATAAATATTTAGTTAACATGTATCTTATAAGATGCTGACTTTTTTGTCCCTATTAGCTTCTCTTTTTTCCTTTGAAATAAGTGCCACTAGGGCCATGAGATTTTGCGGCCTCTCTTTTAAGTACCATATGTTTCTAGAGAGAATTTGAATTATGAAAAACCACAAACATCATAAGGAACCTTCACTTTTACAAACATCATTGCCAAACATCATAATGAATATTGCCACAAACATATGTACTTTTTAGATTGCAAATAACCTTTTCTTCATTCATCCCACAAATAGGGTGCACATACATGTACAAAACATGTCTACGTACACAAAACATGTTTGAAATAGCATGCTATTGCAAATTCATAGAGTGTGTTACTATAGACATCAACAATACAACCAACATTATCTTTAGTTTGGAATTTTCTTTCTTTAGGTTTGCATAATCTTGTTTCACATGTTTCAATTGTGCTTTGACTCCTGTGCCTTCCAAACAACTATCATTCTCATTATGGGTCGACTTTAGTTCTTGTTTGACATTGCTATTGTGAAAACTATTGCATACAATTCTTGCTGATTAACTGGTTTCTGCATCAACCCAAATAAAAAAATTATTTGTAGAAAATTTGGTTCCTAAGAAAATTAGGGTAGTTTAAAATAAGAGTGGGCAATTCTAGGTTTCATATAGGTTCCACTTGAAACCTACCCCTTGGAACATGTTCTTCATCTTCTAGAACTTAAAACTTGCTTAGCATACCCTAGAACCCTACTATATTATAGGTTCCAAAGTCTACCTATGTTCCACATTTTTTATTAATTGAATGATTGTAGTGAATTATCACCTTTAATAACCACTACTCGTTTCTAAAATATACTAACCATTACTTTTATTTAGATACACGAAAAATATGAAATATTAACAAAGTAAGTCTTAATGTAACATCCTCGATTTCAACCTCATAAGGATCGGCCATAAGGTCCTGAATGGATTGACCATGGATCATTAGCCATGGGATCGATCGGTTCGAGCAGTAAAGAATCAAGGATTGGTCATAATATGACCGATTGATCGATCATGAATTGGCCTAGGTGTTGGTTGTGAATGACCTACCGACCATATCAGTGGAATTGGATCGCCAGCTCATAAAATGACTTTTGGATAACGAGAATTGGTCATGAGACGATTTTGGATTGCCGGATGGTCATGATCGGTCATAGCCCCTCGCCGTAAGTGATTTCGCTGGCTATGCACCGATACATGAACGATTTGACTCAATCAAATGTGATTGTCTTCCAACCAAAAATGCATCATTCCCTATTCAATTCTTAATGATCGAAAAAAATTCTTGAATTGGTGATGTTCATCATGCTACGATAGTGCATTGGCCATGAACCATACGGATGGATTAGGTGTTGATCGGAACGAGCTTAGTGATAGATGCGGCTATTCCGTCACTAATTCTAAGGTTCATGAGTGCCTTGACTTAGTGCTAGGCCATGGGCAGCCTTATGATTGGCCTTGATCGACCAAAGGACCAAGGACCACCATTTAGGCTCACCAACCGTCCAAAGAAATGGTTCGGGTGAGCATGGGGTGTGAAGGCCAAACCTTAGGTGTGTTAAAATGGTCATTAAGGGGTGTACACAAAAAGCTCTTGCCCGCTTCCCATTGCACTTTTGATGGCCTATTTCCCATGATTGCTATATTCTTTGGAAATGGACAAAATAGAACCTTCTAAAATATCCTAGGTTCTTCTTGAAAAAGGATGACTCACCATTTTGGATAGATATTTCTAGATTTGGTAATGATTACCAAAGATTCACCCCGAGAATTAAGTAAGGGACTCTTGGACAAAGGGATCAAACAAGAGAAGACATATATAAGATTCTAGAATGCCTTATTAAATGCAAGGATGAGTTATCTCACTTAGGTGTCCCTTGAAGATTTGGTAATGATGGCTCAAGATTTTCCTTGGGGAAGAGGCAAATGACTCAATGGCTTAAGTGGACCAATAAGAATAAAACTTGGTGGAATATTCTAGAAGACCAAACTTAGAAAGCAAGTTCTTGAATTTAGGTATGTGTTAAATATCCAAACCCCATGATTAACTAAATCTAAGCATTTAATGAGAATGGTGAGTCATTGGCTTAGGTATCTTTGAAATATATGATCATCATTACCATAAGATTTTCCGTAGAGAACAAATAGGCCAAATCGTGATGGCATCATATAAATGGTCAAATAGGAATGAAACAAGTAAGCCTCCAATCATTACATTAGGTCATTAGGTGTGCCACCTTTTAAAATATGCATGACACCTTGCAACTTAGTTTTGCCACCTCAATGTCATAGCCGTGCCACTTCGAGAAATATGATTGGGCAATTTGGATGAGTAATGATGAGATTGGTGCCTCTAAATAGGAGGAACCCCCATTCATTTCCATCATTAGAACCCCTTGTCATTCACGCTATCCTCCTCCCCCTTCTCCTTTCTCTCAACCTCACATCCTCAACCCACCAAGCTATCTAGGTTGGTTCTCAAGTTTGCCGAGGTAAGTAAGATTCCTCCCTTTATTCTAAGAAAGTAGATCCTATTGTTAAGGTTAGTAGGTGCTCACCCATCAAGCCATGGGTAGTTTGCAATGTCTTTTGTTTGATCTTATTTGTTATGGAACATGGCCATGTGCTTGAGTCATATATGTTTAGAATGGAATTGAGGCTCATTCGGATTGATTTCATCGCAAGACAAGTTGCCCAAATCATAAAGCCTTGGTTTCGACATAAATAGGATGTTGGGTCTAAGCCTCGCTTGGTGCAGGAATGACTTAAGGTCTCAAGGTCCTAAATCGACATTGAGGCATGTCAATCTTATGCCTTGATCGGTATAGGGATCACCTAAATTTACAAGGTCTTGGTAAGACATCAAGCATGTCGATTTCTATAGCCCAATGGATGTGGAGACTTTGTGCTTGGAGTTGAATGAAATTGCAAGCTGAGAGTCATTCTCGATACATGTTTATTCACATTGGGTTGGAGCGGAGATCCGTCAAGGTCTTGGATTAGCATTGAGGTGTGCCATTTTCGAGCCTTGTTTAGTGTAGGGATTGGCGCTAAGTGGTTGATTCAAGTTATGGACCAAGGATCGTTCTTTGGCATGTTTATTAGATTAGTGCAAGAACTCATGGCACACATGATTGAATGAGCACGCCTTCGAGTCATGCATATGTTAGCTAAAAGAAAAGATAAGAATCAACTTGTGTGATTCACTTGTGTGTGTGCACTTAAAGAGGAAAAAAGTTCATCGTCACATAGCGTTGGCGGTGATGCCTCGTTCATTAAACGGGATGCCTTGGTTGAGCTATGAAGCCCCAGAAAGTATGTGATGCCTAGCTTGATGGTTGGATACTAGGTCGTCGCATAAATAACCTATGCCACTCAGGACATTGGAGATAGAATTAGGGCCGTTACACTTAATCATAAAATGGAAGCTTAGACTAGTGGTTCCAAATTATACACTCGTTGTTGAACGCCATAGAATACCGCAGGATCACTTGAAGATTAGACCAAGAAATATTACAAAAACTTGTTCCAGGTTCTAAGTTCCAAGTTCCAAGTTCTAAGTTCTATAAGCATAGAACCTATAATCTACTTGTTGAAATAGATTTCCACTTGTTTGGGGTGAGCGTGGTCCGATTTGGGCTGGCCTACCCCCTAACCCTAGAACCAACCCGCACAGTGTTGATTTTCAATTTTTGGGACCGAGAACCGACTTTATTAAGCTTAGGACCGAGGACCGGACCGACCTAGTGGGTTCGGTCTAGTTCCAAGGTCAACCCGAGACCAACCAATAATTTATTTATTTCATTTTTTGTACTCTCTGAAAAGGTAGCCAAATGAGTTTGGCCCGGTTTCAGGGTCAACTCGAGATCAACCAATAATTTTTTGTTCATTTTTTGTACTCCCTGAAAAGGCAAGTGAGGATTGGACCAACCCTATGGGTTTAGTGACAAGCAAGGTCAGCTAAGAGAGGCGAGCAACGAGTGTCGAGTGGGGTGAGTGTTAAGCATCGAGCAGGGAGCAACAAGCTCTGGCATGCGGCATGAGTAACTCAAAATGAGTGAGGTGAGTGTCGAGTGGCAAGTGGAGAAGTTGTTTCTTTCGATTTTGACAAATTAAAGACTAAGAAGACAAATAAGATAAAAGAGAACAAGTACTAGAGGAGGATGCCATGAGGAGTTGTTTATACCCGTTTGAACGCCGTGGGGACTCATCACAAAAACATTTTCCTCATTTGTAAATTATGGCTATTGACGCCATAAAATATATTAAAAGATCTAAGTTATTAAAAAATAGTGTAAAATTACTTGAACTCATCATTAAGGAGCTATTTAATATTGTTGATGCCATTTATTTTAGGATTTTCTATATATAAAATATTATAAATAATATATTAGATATATAATATATATAATCAAGGTTGATTCGAGTTGGACCAACCCTAAACTCTTAAGATCGATAACCAACCTGTACAGTGTTGGTCTAGGAATCCCAGGATCAAGGACAGACCCGGTCTCCCTGGGAACCGGACCAAGACCGATAGGGTTGGGCCGGTCCACGGTTGGTCCGGGGTTGACCCTAGACTGATGCTCACCCCTACCGTTGGTTCAATTTTCAGGTTCAAGGTTCTACCCTAGAACCATGCTCAACCTTTATTTAAAAAGAAACTTATTGATGAGATAAATTTGACAACTACCCCAATATAAGAAGAGATTGTCACAAACAATAGATGACAATTATTGCCACCTTTACTAGACCTAAAATTGGTTAGAAATCCATATCATTTAACTAGATGCTATATATCATAAAATGCAATTATTCACCTTTTTACTAGACCTAAAAATTGGTAAGAAATCCATATCATTCAATTATATGATATATATCATTAAATGAAAAGGATAATCTTTCTCCTTTGCATACCTTTCTAGTCACCAACTCATTCAACAGATTGAATAAATCTTTGAGTATAAAGGTGATGCATTCGTTCATCTCAACACATCACTGTACTAGGTCCCAAAGCTATCAAGATTCATTGAGAGAGAGAGAGAGGCTAAAAGTAGTAGTTTAGGTGGGAATAGCCATGGTGGTAATTGCATCCAATAGAATGGGGTTGACGATACTCGTGATGGCTCTAATACTCTGGTCATCCATTGGTGTCAATGCTAACACTGATGTGCGCATACTTATATCAGAGAAATGGAAGTGTATATTGAAATGTTTCTGGATTATAACCCATTTGGATGCTATCGCTCTTGCCGTGGGCGGTATCTAGGAGAGTCCTCGACGGTCATGCCATTAGAGCATTGCAACTTTGGTTGTGTAATGTCTACTTGTCTTGGCCACCATCTAGGTAATAATCTTCACATTGAGATAAAAAAAAAATAACATAACTTCTTATTAGATCCTTAAAATCAAGAAATTCATTGTATAATCTTGTTTTGTTTATTAGTGTTTCATTGATATATTTTAATTATGAAAGAAGTGTTGCATACTAAATCATTTCATTTCCTTATACTTCGATATATATGCCCTTGTTGAAAACAAATTCAATTTCAATTTTGATGTAACTTTTATAATCTCCTGTTTTATATTTGACCTCATGTAGAAAGCAATAAAGTTGGAGTGGATGAGAACAAGGTTGGAGCTTGTGCGGATTCATGCTCTCAAAGTTGCCAGAAGACTTATTCTTTGCACTAAAGTCATTAAACTTATGTAATGCCTTTGTGGTTTTATTGCTCAACTAATAAAAGGTGTCTTTTTAATTTTCTGCGTGACCATGAGTGAAGAACGTCTTTTTAATTTTCAATTGTGGTAACATGGGTCCACTCTCTATTATCTAGAAATAGATTTTGAGATATAAATACAAAAAAGAAAGGTAAACTATACAAGATATTGAATTTGGCTTTGTCATGCCTCTTCGGATTAGTGTCAAATATCTTCATGCAATCAATGTTTTACGATGTGCATAAGACTGTCAATTTTTGGCAGGACATAACATGAGAGCATGACTTAGTGGTATTGCCAACTAGACGAATGAAATGATATGTATGAACATGTGTTAAGCCAGGAAAAAAAGAATTATATATGTATCAATCACCGAAAATTCTCTTTGTGAAATACGTTTGGATGACAAGTTCAAATAAGATAGGACATCAAATATTTTGCGGTCACCCATTTAAATTCAGTCTAAAATCAGAGAAAAAAGTCTTTCCTCATAAAGCTGATGTTCTCCATCCTATTAAACAAAGGATGCACTTTCGCCACCTCTTTGACTAGTCACAACATTCTGTTGTTTTCTTTGTAGCTAACTCACCATTTAATTTTCGACCAAAAAAAGAAAAAAAAAAACCATTTAATGACATTAAAAACAACTATAAATATTTGACTCTGCAAGCACGTAAACTACATATGATTCTACCCTACTTTGAAAACACTCACTGAAACACAAGATTAATAAGACTATACAGAGAGAAGTGAGCAATCACATGAAGATCAAAGCATTGAAGAGAGGGGTGGCGGTAATGTTAACTGCGGGGCTAATATGTAGTGCATTCCTCATTAAGGCATCGGGGGAACGTAATAAAATGCTCCTGATTGCGCAATTACCATTTTGCCATGGATTTTTGACGGCCTACGTGTGCGAGGTTGTCATGACGCCAATCATTTGTCCTGACAGTGCTCAAGCAATGCAATCTTGGTTGGGTGGCGTCTGAGTGCTTTGATCGCAATTTAGGTATAATTTCTACCACATCATTACATCTAAATTTTCGCTTGAAGTTAACACAAGTAACACTTAATTTTCACTTTGTGATATTCTGGGTTTAACTCATTCAAAGTGTTATTCGCTTTGGCCATCTCATACTAAGTTTCGTGGTTTGGTAGTTTGGCCTACAAGAAGACACTTTTTCAGGAGTTAGCTATCTTGGTAGTGCTCCCATCTGAGTACACTTAACTTCGAGTTCCTAAGCTAAGCATAGTGATATACCAAAAGGTGTATTCATGAGTTAATTACAATTTTTACACACGCACACACATCCTAAACATGCGCTCCCCCTATTTGGTGTGCAATTCACTTCATTCCTTACCCCTTCACCATTCTAGAATCTTACCTATGGCCACTTTAGAGATCACCAGCTTGAGATATAGACAAAAATTCAACAGAGAGAGAAAACACACATTAGTTAATAAGACTTGAAATGCTACTATTTACCAGCAAACGTGTTTGATTTGGTGCAATTCGGTCATTCTAGTGACCTGTCAATCAAATTTGATTGTACTATACATCAACAATCCAATGTGGCATGCCTCTAATCTTACCTTTACAAAAAAAAAAAAAAAACAATCCAATGTGGCATTTTTAATAATTTTTAAGAATATGTAAGAGTTGATGTAGTGCTCACATGATATCACGGTCATAGTATAAAATTAAAAAAAAAATAGAATAAAATAAGGGCCAAAAAAATGAAAAAAGTTTCTATAAATAACCCCCCCCCCCCCCCCCCCCAAAAAATCAACTAGGGAAGAGAGGGAGCGTAACCGGCCACGTGGCTTGAAGGTTTGGGGACGGCTGCGATCTTCAGAAAATTCACCCACCCATCCGCGGTGCCTGTCTCTCACTTTTGGTTTATTGGATTTTTATATTTAATTTTCCTCTTTTTTTTGAACCATTTTTTTCTGCTTTTAATTTTTATTATGTAATTTTTCACTTTTTTTTTTTAATGAACGCAGCGCCACATCACCACTACGTTAGCACTAGATTACTAAATCATTAGAAACCAGGACAAGAGGCTCTACCGTGGCACACTGAAATAAATTTGATGAGTCATGATCGAAAAAAATTTGTCGTGTCTAATCACCCACTATCCCTTGCTGTGACTCCATCGAGCTTGCCGCACCGCAATAACCACCCTGGCCGAAGTCCCACCGCAATCAAGATGCCACTCAACAGCGTGACCCAGCATCATGCCTACCACTGCAAATCCACAGTCCTCGATTTGAGATCCCGGTTCAAATTTGGAAACAAATCTTCGAAATAGATAATAATCCTTATCCGATTTGATATTCAAGATTCATTGCCTATTTTAAATGATTGTTATCTAACTTTGAATATTTGAAATTGATAGGCATATCCAAATATCCAATCAGGATTATTTTCTAATTTGCAATGTGCACATAATCTATAATTCGTTTGACAAAATAAATAAAAAACTCAATAATTCGATATCTAAGATTTGAGATAAGATTGTGAATTGAATAACTTGATCTTTGAGGCTTAAGATGAAGTTATTTGAGCTGGGTGGATATCGATTGCTATTTTGAATTATCTCTTTTGATTTTATGCTTATCTCATCTGATTTGTTTTCCTTATCCAAAAAACATATATAAGAAAAAGATGCATTGCATATAGTTTTGTTCACTTTTATAGATTAAATTGCTTATTGGATAGTGTCTATCTAATTAAGATAATTTTTCGAATTAAATAGAATTTATCTAAACTATTTCCTAGGTTCACTTGGATAGTATCTTATTTTAGATAGTTTATTTTCCATTATTTATTAATTTGGAATTTTAATAAAAGTGTAAAAAACATCATGTGCATGTCATATAAAATTAGATTAATAAATTTCAAGTCATATTTCCAGAAAAGTCCTTTGGTTGTACAAATTCGTTTTTTCATTTAATGCGTCACTTGTTCAATAAATGATAACAATCTTTTCACCAAGCATGAAGTTAGGTACTTCTCAGGTGTATTCTTCTAAACTTTTGGATGGTAATGGCACATGAACATGCAAAACCTCTCTCTATGCTCCTTCCTCCAAAATCGAATTGTTTGTTTCCCATTCTCATGGCCGCATCTAATTCCATCACTCGTCTCTTATCTTCCCAATGTTCTTATCAAGTTTGACATTGATCACTGCTATCATTTGGAGGGATACGGTGAGTTCTCTTTCTTTAGCTCATTGAATTTGATTGATCGCAGCAATCCCTCAATGAAACAATTATCGTGGGATAGACCTGATCACTGGTGGGCTTGACGCGAGCTTGAGCCTGGGCCAATCTAAGGGTAACGGGTAATAAACCTATCGTCGATCCCAAAAAAAAAAAAAAAAAAAAAATGCTGCTCCCGTTATTCCAACCATTAGGATATTAGTTTACCCTATAAAGCATATACACTTGTAATGTGGCTTTCAACAGCCACGTCCACTTGTCAAAGCACAATATTAACTTCTAAGGACACGAATGACAACCATTCTGGACTAGAAATTGATTTCTGGAAGAGAAATATATTTTCTTTTTCTATTTCTATTTCTAGATGAGTTTCTAAGCAAAAAATAATCATTTAATAACGATATAAAATTTCTACTTCAAAAATAGAAATTCGTATGATAACGACACAAAATTTCTTCCTTCTAGACGGCAGTGGATGGCGATGGATCGGCGATCGGCGGCGACAAATGGCGGCTAGGGACAGGCGGTGGTGGCAACTGGCGGCTGGCGGCGGCGACCGGTGACTGGTGTCCGGTGGCTAGCGTTAGCGGCGACGCCGACGACCGCCGGCCATGGCCGTCGACCGGTGACTGGCGACGTGCGGCGGCCGGCTACCAGCGGACGGTGGTTAGTAGCGACGAATGGAGGACACGATAAGAAGAATTTTTATTTCTCACTTCTATTCCAAAAATAGAGAAATAGAGAAGTAGAAAGTTTTTAGGGTTAATATCCTGAAAAACTCCAAATTGGTACACTTGTGACAAATTTACCTTAACCTATATTTTTTTACCACCAAAAACCCCAAACCGGTATATCTTTGACAAATTTACCCTAAACCGGTACACTTGTGACAAATTTATCCTATGTTAGTTTTTGTTAAATTTTATTCACAAATTATTAAGTTAAATGACACATGACAGCTTAACCTATACCAATTTAGGATTTTATGCTCCGTTTGTCACATTTTACAATTTTTGTGATTTTTTTGTTGTATTAATCCAATTTAGCAGATGGTATATTTGTCACCAATTTACCAAATTAGGATTTTTTGCAAATCGAATAAATTAATTTGGGATAAATTTGTCTTAAATGTACTAGTTTAGGGTTTTTTATAGTCGGTCTGGGTAAATTTGTCACAAGGGTTTACTCAGCTTTGGGGTTTTTCATGGTTAAAAAAATAATTTAGGGTAAATTTGTCACAAGTGTACCATTTGGGGTTTTTCAGGGTATTAACCCAAGTTTTTACTTTTGATTTTTATTTCAAACCTATTTCTCGAACAAAAATCTATTTCAGAAATAGAAAAATTGAATAATTTTATCAAATGAATTTCTATTCTAAAAATAAGTCTGGAATAAAAAAATTATTTATGGAACAAAAATTACTGGTTGTCATGCAGCCCTAAACTTTCGCTTGAAGACTCATTCATTAAACGAGACAGAATTGGACCCATAATCAGAATATCAGCTTTGCATGCTAGTATATTCACATTTCTTACTGCATTTCTCTGCATTTAGATATTAAAGACATTTTTATTTAGGAATAGCATACTCGCATTGAATAAAATATAGTCCACGTTATGAATTTTATCTGAAATGGCCCAATATGCGACTTGACTCGCGATTCTTTGTGCCGAACAAACTCTAAGCCGGATCCTTGGCAAAAACCAGTTTCGGCGCCTTCCCCTCTCTCCCTCTTGCGTTGGCCGAAAATGGCATGAACATCTGCCACATGAGGATTAATTTTACGAGGAAAACGAACAAAAGCGAGAAAGAAATGCAAGAGGTCGGCTGACATAGGAAGAAAACGAAAAGGAAAGAAAATAAAAGAGAAGCCGCAGGTATGTACTCGGCAAAACGAAATGAGGGGAAGATTTTTGGCCAATTGATGAGGGAGTAATCTCGGCTGACTCCAGAGCTCGTACCGAGCTGTCATTCTGAACCCTCCCTTGTCTTGCAGCTGCCTACAGAAGTTGAGATCCATGTCTGAGACCAGCAATCCATCTCTGTGATGGCGTGCACGAAGCATCTGGAGCCGAAGAGTGACTGGATCCATAGAAGTGCCAAAATCCGTGTGCTGTGGCTTCCCATCACCTGATGCAAACGGATTGGGAAATGATCCTGTTCCTACCCGATTAATTGATCCAACAGAATAACCGTTGGCAATGGCAGCATTGTGGACCTGTAAATTGAATTTGCATGAACACAATCAAGTTAACTAGGGCAATAATCCAGCGAGAAGCACAGTGACCAATATAAGTTCATAGCACAAGTTCATAAATCAAGCATAAGTAGGGATTTGTATGTACCTCAATTAGCCACATGAGTTTGCTAAGTTCACCAACGGTCGCATAAGGGTTGAACACAATCCTAGCACCCTTCGAGCCAAATGCTAACTCCACGGATGGTGCCTCCCATAACAAATACTGACAGCGATCTTTCCTAAGCAGTCTCAAACAGAGGATGCCCAGTATTTCCTTCATAGAGTAGGAATTTTCCTTGAAATCTCCAACCCTAGGGATGTGGTTCTGCCAAATGCCATTATCAAGCTTTTCAACATGACAATTCAAACGGGATACATCAAAGACAGAGGCCAGCAACATTTACACTCAACTTTCTATGCTTGCCTATAATATTCCAATTATTGCCTATAACTTCAGCAGTATTCCAGATAGTCTTCCGTGGTTTATATCCCTCTCAAGGATAGGACCGACAATCAACACGTTTCATTTTTTCACTAGATCCTGAAGAAACCTTGTTGATTCCTCACCAGTAGGCTCTGCAAATTCACACCACTTCTTCTCTCCTGTACAAAAGGCAAATGGCATTATCCATGCTTCCTAGATTAAATTTTTTTCAGTAGTTGAACTTCAGTCTTTAAGTCCAAAAGGAGAAACCAAAATGCATACCTCAAGCTGCATGGGGTGGCTAACCTGCAAGAATAAGATGTTCACTTCTGAAGCACTTGCAGAATCTATCATTGGTTTTACTTCCTGATATAGAGCCCTCTTCAGATCTAGAAAGGGAGCAGTTCTGGGAAGAACTTGAGTTTTGAATAAGTCCAACTCTGACAACTCACAGTTCTCTTAATAACTCCCGTCTGCCATAAAGCAAAATTCCTGAATGACAATTAGAATAAATTGATCAAAAATATTCCACGAAACTTGTTAGAATGAATAAAACTAAGGATCCTGCCAAGAAATGCAGGAAGTGAGGTAATTGTTTTCAGTGAAAGTTAGCAACTACCATATCGCCACTACAAAGGATATGTAAGAGTACTTCCTAGCTTCCATGATAGTAAGTTTAATCAACCAGAATAATTTGACTACCTCAAATTTTACACATTTTGCTATTCCATTGTTTTACCAAGTCCACAGAATTCCACCACCACGTTAATCAGATTTTCTCACAACTTCCATCTCATGGAAGAACTCAGAACCAAGTGTCCATGCTTAAACAGATTTCAGAAGAGCTCCTTTCCTGGACTATGCTCTTCAAGACCTCCCCAGTGACTAGTGCTCAATATTGCCAAAGGACATCTGGAACAGACGTTTGCCATTCTTTGCTTTAAGACATATTTCCTCCGTTAGGACCATAAATATGACCCGTTGGCATGATTTTGTTTGGTTCCTACTCTTTTATCTATCAGTAACATGAAAGACCGATGAGTTATAAATAGGAACTCCTTACGCCACTAGGCAAAAAGAATAAGAAGCACACATTGAAAGTTCTTTTCTCATGTTCCTCAGAAAACTGCCAAACATTGTATGGCCTGAACTCCCATTTGCAGACCCAGCAATGCTGAAGGAACCTGCTTCATAGGCTATCGTAATGACTTTCAACTGGGGCAATCATAAGATTGTTTGTCGGTGGAGTTAAGCAACTTTGTCTTCCATGGTTGCCAAAGGGACAAAGCACTTGAAACCAATCGCCCTAGATACTTTCATTTTTCAGACGACATGACCTATTTCTTTCCAACTTCTTTTACCATGCAAGCTAAAAGTATTTCATTGGAGTTCAGGGTGTTCGGTGATGTCTCACCCCTAATAAGCAAGTACTTGATTATTCAGCTCTCTCTCCTCCCCTCCCTGTACATATACAACCCCCAATGCACACACTCAGATTCTCCATATGCTCCAGGCAATAATGTTCTAAGAAGACAAGATTCGTACTATCTAGAATATGGTTTTTACACAGATTTTTAGTAAGTCCTTACCAAACTCCTACAAGATGGTAATGGAGCACATGAAACAGTGCAGCCTAGAGTGACCACGACTCTTACGAGCAGCATCTAGTTTTCCACGTCCAATAAGCAGCACGGAGAAGGCAAACATGGGTTTACCTGTGTGTCAACATTACATTCAGATGATAGAGCTTTTGCAGACCCTGCCAGAGGAACGGATTCAAGAGTCCTTCCATAATTCAGTCCTATAAGTAAACGACTGACTTCCTGAAATCAATATCATAATGGTCCAACAACAGATTAGGATTTTGGTCTGAAAGGTCCGATGATCGTCTCTCTGAGTCCGCTTGTTCAGTTTGTCATTGTGAACAGGTGTCCACTAAATTAATTCAAAAAATATTTGATAATTGATTCTTATTCTTAAAAAGATTAGACGATGGTGCGTACCGTATATTCCTTTCTATTCTACTTTGGGGGCAACCTCTCCTGAGTTGTGCCAAGTGAATAAGATATTTGGAGCTAGGTTTACAATTATGAAGTTTTAGTTGGTGCTGGCGCCTTTTTTTCTTTTTTTCCCAAAACTTGTTGTTGACACTCAATTACAATATCTTATAGCTAGAAAAAACATATTTTGAAGTACATTTACAGGTCATATGTAAATATATCAGAATTTCTTACCCTCTGTATTCTATTCTGTTTATTTTTTTTTCCCTTACCTTTTTTACAACCTTTTTTACAGTCTTTGGAGGTGTTCCTTGTGATATCCCAGGAAGATCCTCCATGTTCAATAGAATCAGGGCACGTTTCCTTCTACTCATGAAATTATGAAGTGGCAATAAAGACATGGTTTTTGCCATTGTCAGATGCTATTCTACGTTTAGTATTGTACAGTTCACGTTCTAAAAAGCAAATGTTTTTGTATGGTTATTACTATAACATTTTTTTGAAAACCTTGCAAATCAATTCCAGAGAATTCGACCAAAAAAAGAGAACAACACGTATTTTTTTACGAGCTGACAAAAAGGAAACACTTCTAAAAAGATATGGGGATGTACAAATGACTGTTACACTTACTGAGGATTAGAAAATTTTTAATCCTCATATTGAATACTAAGGCTGCGTTTGGCAGTCAGGATAAAATTTAGGATATGATATGATTTTCATATCCTATGTTTGGTGCTTGCTCAGGATATGATATAGTCGGATATAAAAAGGATATATACAGGATAAAATAATCTCATGGGGGAGGTGGAATAAAGGTCAAAGGATTTTTAATATTCACAATAGGAAGTTACTTTTCTCAAATAACAAACTTATTAAATTAACAACATTGGAATTATATTTCAATATAAAGAATATTTGAATTCTAATTTAAGAAATTAAAAATGAAAAAATATATATTTTAAATTAATCTTATTTTAATTTATACATTCAACTTTAATTCCATCTTATAATAAAAATTCAATCTATAAATTAAATATTTATATTTATTATATATTTTAGGTATTTTTGTATTTTAGGTATGTTAGTATGGTTTACTATTTGATAAAATTTTATTAAAGAATGATGAAAGGGGAAAAAGGAAATAATAAAGACAATAATATAAAAAAGAGGAAAAATAAAATAAAAATAAACTAAGGAATAATGTTACGAGAGATTTTCACCATCTCCGTTTATCAATATTTAGGTTCATTTATAATGATATGCCATTTATATATATATATATAAATAAATGTACATGATATTATGTGAATATATACGATACTATGATTAACCAAACAATGGACTGAATATAAAAAAATCCAAGGATTTCATATTTTATCCTATTTAGTCATATCCTGATTAAAAATTTGGACGACCAAACGTAACTTAAAAGGTTAATCCCTGCAAAGCAAGGAAACATAACTAGATATTAGAAATTTAGATCCTTAAAATAGGTAGTGGATTACTTGTTTAGTCGATGAAATGCTAACTCGTCATTGAGGCTAATTCACCTACGGTGGTTGCAGGATCGTGTAGATTGGAGATACTGAAGATTGAGTCTTGGGATAAGAGTGTGCGGTGAAAGCTAAGGGTTTGTTTGTTAAAATTTGTTTCTATTCCCCAGAACGACTATTTTTGTTCTTTTGTTCTAGGGAACAAAAAAGAATATAAACTTATTTGGTAAAATTTTTGTTCTCGAAAATAAAAATCTCTTTAGAACAGAAATAAAAAGTAGAAAAAAATTGCTTCTTGTTCTTGTGAACAATTTCTAGAATCTATTTTTTTCTTTTTTCTTTTCTTCTCTTTTCTTCTTCTCTTTCTTTCCTTCTTCTTCTTCTTCTTCTTCTTCTTCTGCTTCTTCTTCTCCTTCTTCTTCTTCCTTTTGGCCAGTTGCCAGCCTTGGCCATGGTTGGCGTCAACAATTGGCCAAACGAGGGTTGGCGATCTTGTCGGAGCGTCGCCGGCCCTTGGAGACGCTGAGCCATGATGAAACTCAGCCTCCCCAACCAGCACGAGGCTAGGCCTCGCCAGGCCAACGCGAGGCCAACCTCACGTTGCCTAGGTGAGGCCAACACTGAGCCTCGCCGGTGGCAGGTTAGCCTTTGGCGAGCTTGCTAGGCCTTGCCTTGGCCTGGTGAGGCTTTGGCAAGCTTGCCGGACCTTGCCTTGCCGGTCAACAGCCACCGTCATGGTCAACGACTGGCCAAAGAGAAAAAGAAAAAGGAAATAAAAAAGAAAATATAACAAAAAGAATTTAAAAAATTAAAAGAAAAAAAAAATCTAAGAATCCTACCAAACATATTTCTATTATGGGAATAGAAATTTAGGGAAGTTATTAAATACATTCTTTTACTCATAAATTGTTCCCCAGGACATAATGGTTACCAAACACACCTTAAGTGGACTATTGTGTGGTATATTTTTTGTTTAGAACTCAGTGTGCTAAGTGAAAGCTTATTATTTTGTATTTTTTTTCTACTTGATATGTATCTTTATCAAGAGAAACTACTTTTAGTTTACTTTACTCAATGTTATTTGGCCAAAACTTACAGTTTCATTTACTTTGGTGTTGGATTCATGATATTTGTAATTTTGTGACAAGATGATTAATTTGAAAAAAGACTGACTTGAGAAGTGAAAAGTGAAGAGGTGTTTGGGTCCATCTCCATAAAAAAATTGCCAAGTCAGACTTCTCAACTTGAGGTAATGGACAATTATCAGATATTTTATCAATTTGTACAAAGACGGGAGATAAAAGATGGAGGTCCTGGAAAAAGCATTTGAATCCTTGTCATCTTGGGGTAGTTGGCGATGGTTATCTCTTCTAATTTGGGCCATTCCAACGTATGATTGTTCCCTGAGAGGAACCTTTTCAACTTGGGCAAACATTCCAGCTCTATCCGAAGAAGATTTGGGAATCTAATTGTCTCCATAGCACTTCCTTGCCCTTCTTTCTGTGTGAAACATTCCAACCTTTTCAACCAATCAAGCTCCATATTCTTCCATTCACTGGAAGCCCCTTCATGCTCCTTCTTACCTCCCTCATTGCTAATGACTTTTGTTAACATTTCACAATTGCTTATCCTCAATTCTGCCAATTCCACCAAAATTTCAATTATTGTTGGTGTGAACATATATGATAAGCCACCATCACCTACGGTGGCCCAGTTGGATAAGTGCTCTCATGATCCTTTGCGAGAGGAGAGGAGTTCGAATCCCGCTGGCCGCACGGGATCTTAAGTGCGACATCGGAGTGGTGGGTCCTTCGCTAGCGTCGCCCCAGGGTTTACCCCCCATTGCCCTGGGCCTGTCGGGCTGTCCGGTACGGTGCGTGGGTTCCCTGGGTCATAAGGGTGCTTGACCATCATGGGGTTGGCAAAGCCTACTGCTAGGGCGGGATTCCATCTTACCAAAACTTCAGTGGTCAATTGGCAATGGGCAAAAGATCATAATCTGTGAAGATAGATGGCTACCCAAAGGGATACTAGGAGGACTTGCTGCTAGAGGTGAGCCTGTGATGGTGGTTGATCTCTTATACCCGGACCACAACACCTGGAATGTATCCCTACTAAACCGGTATTTCGATGCTCAGACTATAACGGAAATTCTTAACATTCCGGTTAGACCTCACTATGCAGCTGATCATTAGCACGGGAAAGCTAATGATCCACTCCTGATTGAATCTGACCACCTTGTTCTGGTTCTAGTTGAAGCTGTGCACGCTCCCAGATCAATGCCATGGGAGGTTCGAGCGTTGTTCACTAAAGCTGCTGCACTGCTCCCTTGCTTCCCTCACATTTGCGTTAGGCATTGCAGACGTGAAGCGAATTTCGTGGATGATTGGGCTGAAAGGCCCATGGTAGTGGCACTTTACTTCCTAACTGGGCTGTTTCCCCTCCCCCAATTTTGTTGGATCTTCTTTACTCGGACACTACTGCAGCAGGTTGTTCTGTTCCTTTTTCTTGAATGGAATTTTCTATAACGACCAAAAAAAAAAAAAAAAAAATAAGTCCACAAAACACCGGCAAGGAATACAATTACTCTTCCAAGCCGTCATTGATAAAGCCTTTTTCAAATGACGTACTTGAAATTATTTAACTAGCTCCAACTTTTTGCAACAAACTTAGCAGAACAGAGTTCCACTATCTGACCACATCTTTGTGTGTTTCCTTTCGACGAGTCGAACCTCTTTCCGACTTTTTACTATAACAATCCTTCTCCATCCAGCACTTTGTTTTTTTGGCAAGCACCAATTTGAGATTCATAGATTCTAGCTTCATCAAGCCTACAGAAAAGTATTAGCGCTAGAATATCTTTCACAAAGCGAACTTTGTCGATCTCAAATTGGAGTGGGAGAGTCAGCGTCGAAAAACCCCTTCACCCTTTTTCCCTTGTTTGCCCCTTAGCTATGTTAGGCTCTTTAACCATGGGTGTTGCAAGGATGGAGTGATAAATTTTGAAAATTCAAGAAGCACCCTTTGAAATTTTGAAAAGAGTTGCTATTTGGAGAGCATAGTACCACGAAAGTTCCACAGATTTACCACGGAGCCTAGTCTCGAAATTCCATAGTCATTGCTGATCACATTGGTCATGCGATTCGCCATTATTCATGCAAGGATGCAGAGAGATTTGTGCGATTAGCACCGTAATGCAAAGTTGGGAAGGGAGCGCAATGATCCACAATACTGGCGAACGCTTGATACCGGGCTACGAAATTTCATCTACTCATTTTTTATTACCACGAATTCAACTCTCTCTGCTCCTCAAGCAGGGCGAGCCTACCTGCGGACCAATTGCTCGTTTGAACTTTGCGTAGTCAGATAATCCCTTTTAAACCAATTGCTCCTCCTTTCACAAAATCAGGAAAAGAAAAAGTATCAAGAACGATGACAGAAAATGAAAGTGAAATTGAAGAAAATTACTTTGTAAATTAATTATGCGTGTACAAGTACATGGATCTATTTATATTGTACTAACGAAATGAAAAACTAGGAAATGATGTCCAAAGAATTATAACTTTCCTAGTCACTAAATCAATTACGGATTGACCGAACCAATCAGTCCGTAATTGAGATTGGCGCCACAATCAGGATCTTCACTATATCTCCAACGCCCCGTCACCCTTTTGGTGTTTCTGAGAACAGCAGGTGGCAGCGTCATTGTGCAAGAGCAAAATCGCATCTTCAATAGATGTAGATATTAACATGTCTAGAATAATCAATCTATTCAACAGTTTCCAAGCAGATTCGTTCTGCGGATTTTCTCTAATTGTTGAAATAGATTATTCTAAAGGTATAGCTCCCTTCGTATAATAAAGATTGGCTTTCTTGCATTGTCCACAGAAGTGTTTCTCATTTACTGACCATAATTTAACAACACGTTACGGGTAATGACACTTATACGAAACTATCGATCTTAATTTCCCTACTTTTCTTGGATTAGCTTACCAACTAATTCTAGATTAACAAGTTCTTATTTGCCACGTCCAACAAGCATCACAAAAACAGCAAACACAGGTTTACCTGTCTGTCGAAATTTCATTCAGATGACAGAGCTTTTGCAGAATCTGCCAGAGAAGCAGCTTCAAGAGCCCTTCCACCATTCAGTCCTAAAAAGTAAACGACTGACTTCCTGAAATCAATATCATAATGGTTTAACTACAAGTAGGACTGTACCACAATGGAATGACGCGCTTTGAACATTTTAGAGAGAAGAAAGGCGTCGACGTAGATCTTTTAATTTTAAAGAATAATTCAATTTCTCAGTGAAGACAGAGAAGAAATGTAAAAAGACGTCAAAGAGATAACATTCTCTTTGACAGGATGGCCCTAGATTGTCACTATTGTCCCTTTTAAAAGAATGTAGCTCGGAACTTCCTCTTTAACATGTTCAAGTACGTGTAGTCTAGCGAACGAAGTGCACAGAACACTATCAAGAAATATAATTATCCTTTCAAAGCTACATTTATGAAGCCTTCTTCAGATGGCATACATGGATATATCAACCATGAAGTGTGGAACACTAGTTATGAATTTACTCTTCTCAACAAATAGAATGTTTAGTTTTCACGAATAGAATCGACTTCAATTCCGCACTTTGTTCGCTAGATAGAATCGACTTCAATTCCGCAATCACTCGGGTCAAAAATCCAATCCAAACCGACCCGAGATATCTCCGGTCGAAAGGCACCGACCTTCGTCTCCCCCACTCAACATGTAAACGAGGTTATGAAATCGCAGTTTCAGATGAGGAGACAAGATTGCAAACGAGAAAACAGAGGAACCTGAAAGACTTCGGGGCGGAGATTGTCGCGGAGGAGGCGGTTGAGCAACTTGTATCCGCAAACCGTGCCGTCTCGTACGGTGGCGGTGGCGACGGTGGCGGCCTTCTCTTTAGCTTGTCCGTTCTGGGTCGTGTCCATCGCCGGTCAAGCTTGGGGCAGATAGAGAGAGAGATTACGGAGGCGTGCGGGGGTGGAATTTGAAAAGAGAGAGCGAGAGAGCGTGTGCGTCATTAGTCAAATGATGATTCCAGGAATCATTTCGGAGCGTCACAACGAAAAGATTTCCAGCGAAGATGACGAGGTGCCCAGCAGTTGCGCACGTGGACTCCATCTCATGAAATAAAACATGTTTTTTTTTCTCTCTCTTTTAGATCAATACTAAAATAAATTCCCAAAACCGTTACACGTATAACAAATTTACCGATTCGTCAGTTTTTATTATATATTTTCATCAAATTGCTAAGTTTGATAACATATAATAGTTGATGGGTGTATTACTTTGAGGTTTTACTTTTTATTTATCACATGTGTGTCGATTTGTAGTCATTAGTATTATAAATCTAATTTAACAGAAATTAATGGAGCATGAGAGTAATTTGGGAGTTTTGATGGTTAAAAAATTAATTTGGACTATATTTGTTATAGGTATGTAGGTTTGGGGTTTTTAGTGGTCAAAAAATTAATTTGGAATAAATTAGTCGTAAATTAGTCGTAAATTTATCTAATTTAGGATTTTTCGTTTTATTAATTCAAGAGAAAAAAAGAGGAGGAAAGGGTGGCCTGATTGTTAGTTAATTAATATAATACTTTGATGCAGAAATTCATAACAAATCAATGATCTTTGATCTTCATGATTTTCACAAATAGATTCAGACGAACCTTTATCCATAGTGCTACGCTTGATGATGATCGTTGTAGAAAAACCCAATGATCTCGAACCAAAAGAAGAAATCTGATTTCTCTCCCTTAACCCACTAAACCTTAATGTATTTAATTGATGGAGGAGAGAATACCAAGTTCCTTTAGTTATTGTTATTCGTATGTGGGTGGAGAGAGGACCGGACTCTATTTATACGTTCATTGAAAATGTGCCTTCCATCAAAACGATATACCCTTTCGTTTTATTAGAGTCATACCTTCTCGTAACCAATAATTAATTATAGCATTTCAATAATTATTAAACCATATAATAAATCACATAATATAGGCCACAATAATTCTTACATTCTCCCACTTGGCCCATATGATGTTCCTTTCATGGTTTAATAAAGACTGTAATGTGCACAATAAGATTATGTTATAAAATTTCTTTAAATTGGCAATCACATAATAATCACAATTAAGTAAAGAAAACTAATGCGAGTCATAGCTGTTGTATGTCATTAATTGACATAGTCCCTTCTATGCACTACAACTATAACACTTTACTTAACAAGATCCATAAATGAGAAGTACTATAATAGTCCAACTATAATGTTTATTTAGAAACTATCCTATTTAACATTAATCTATTTCCATAATGTATACTAAATAGAAAACAGGAAATATCAGAAACACGTAAGTGAGCTCAAAGTGTCAAATACATAAATTTAATACAATCATAATACAAACATTAATGACGTCCAATAATGCCAAGCCTTTCAACATGCTCATTAAATGTTTTGGGCGGCAGTCCTTTTGTTAAGGGATCTGCTATCATAAGATTGGTGTTAATGTGCTCAATTGACACTCTTTGTTTTTGAACTTCTTCTTTGACAGACAAGTATTTGATCTCCACATGCTTAGCACCTTTAGAATACTTGTCGTTCTTAGAGAAGAAAACTGCTGCAAAGTTATCACAATAAATTTTCAGCGGCTTGGCAATATTGTTGACAATCACAAGCCCTGAAATAAAATTTCGTAGCCATAATCCATGAATTGTGGCCTCAAAGCATGCCACAAATTCAGCTTCCATAGTGGATGCAGCAATAATTGACTACTTTGCACTCTTCCATGAAATTGCTCATCCAGCCAGAAGAAACAAGTAACCAAACATTGATTTTCTTGTATCGACATATCCGGCTAAGTCTGAATCTGAATATCCAATCACCTCGAGATGATCAGATCTTTTATAAGTGAGCATATGATTCTTCGTTCTTTGCAAGTATCTAAGAACTTTCTTTGCAACTTTCCAATGATCCATTCCAGGATTACTTTGATACCTGCCCAGCATTCTAACAGCAAAATTGATGTCTAGTCTGGTGCAAGTTTGTGCATACATTAAGCTCCCCACAACAGATGCATAAGGAATATTATTCATTTGTTCTCGTTCCAATTCACTTTTTGGACATTGCATAAGGCTAAATTTATCACCTTTCTGAATTGGAACTATTCCTGCTGAACATTTACTCATATTAAATCTCTCTAAAAAATTTTCAATGTAGGCTTTCTGAGACATTCCTAATAATCTTTGTGATCTATTACGGAATATTTCTATTCCTATCACATATGTTGCCTCTCCCATATCCTTCATTTCAAAATTCTTAGAGAGAAACTTCTTGGTTTAATGTAACAAACTAAGATCATTAGCAGCAAGCAAAATATCATCAACATACAGAACTAGAAAAAATAAACTTGCTCCCACTAATCTTCATATATATACACCGATCAATGGTGTTTTCCTTAAATCCAAATGAAGTTATAGTATCGTTAAACTTAAGATACCATTGTCAGGAAGCTTGTTTAAGTCCATATATTGACTTCTTTAATTTACATACCATGTGTTCCTTTCTTTTAATTGAAAAGCCTTCAGGTTTGTTTATATAAACCTCTTCCTCTAAATTCTCATTAAGAAATGCGGTTTTTACATCCATTTGGTGTAACTCCAAGTCATAATGAGCAACCAAAGCCATAATGATTCTAAGTGAGTCCTTCTTAGAGATTGGTGAAAATGTCTCTCTATAGTCAATGCATTTTTTCGGAGTAAAACCCTTTGCAACAAGTCTGGCTTTATGTCGTTCAATATTACCTTTTGAGTCGCGCTTGGTCTTAAAAACCCATTTACACCCGACCTTCTTACATCCTTTAGGTAATTCAACTATATCCCAAACTTGATTTTGATGCATGGATTTTAACTGTTCTTCCATGGCATTAAACCATTCATTAGAATCTTCACATTCCATGGCTTGGGAAAATGAATCTGGATCATTTCCAATTCCTAAGTCAATTTCTGACTCTTGTAGATAAACCATATAGTCATCAGAAATAGCCAATCTCTTTTCTCTTTGAGATCTCTTTAATGCTATTTCTTGTGACTCGGCTATTGGAGGTTCATTATTGACATCTTCATTACTGAGTGTATGTTCATTAATTTGTTGTTCTCAATTATTATTAGATTGTACTATAATATCAGGAACAACAACTTTAGAAGCTTTGGGTATAGGAACTTCTACCCTTACTTCTTGAATACAAGTATCACACATTCTTTCACTCCCACTGATGTCACCATTATCAATGAACCTAGCATTTCCAAATTCAACAATTCTTGTACTATGATTAGGACAATAAAATTTATACATTTTTGGATTTCTTTGCATAACCAATAAATTGACCACTGGTCGTTCTTGAATCTAATTTCCTTTCATGTGGATTGTAAATTCTTACTTCTGCTTGACAACCCCAAACATGCATGTGTCATAAACTAGGTTTCCTTCCCGTCCACAGTTCAAAGGGAGTCTTTGGAACTGCCTTACTAGGAACCCTATTTAATAAGTACATAGAAGTCTTTAAAGCATACATCCATAAAGATAAGGGTAAAGATGAATGACTCATCATACTCCTAACAATTTCCATTTAAGTACGGTTACGCCTTTCTGCTACACCATTTTGTTGTGGTGTACCTGGCATTGTGTATTGAGCACAAATGCCATGTCTTTCAAGGAATTTAGCAAATGGACCTGGACATTATCCCGATTCATCATATTTTCCATAATATTCACTGCCTCTATCCGATCTTACTATTTTCACCTTTTTTTTATCTAATTGCATCTTAATCTCTTTAATATATATTTCAAGTGCATTAACTAATTGAGATTTATCACGCAATAGATAAATGTAACCATAACGTGAAAAATCATCAATAAAGGTTATGAAATAGCTTTCCTTACCAAAAGATGGAACATCGAAAGGACCACATATGTTGGTATGTATAATTTCAAGAAGCTCTGTGCTTCTTGTGGCACCTTTCTTAGTGTATTTTGTTTGTTTACCTTTAATACAATCAATATAGACTCCAATGTCAGTAAAATCCAAATTTGGAAGAATTTCATTCTTCACTAATCTTTGCATTCTTTCCTTGGATATATGACCCAAACGTTTATGCCACAAGTAAGTAGAATTTTCATTTACCAAACTTCGTTTAGTGCCAACATTATGATGCAAGGTCATTAATGTCTCAACAAAAGTATTATCAAGTCTAAATTTGTAGAGACCATCACATAAAGTTCCAGTTCCAATAAGAGTATCACTCTTAAAAAGACTGAAAGATTTTTTTTTTTTTTTTTTTTTTTTTTTTTTTTTTTTTTGATGACCCGGGAACCTCCGAACGCTTCGCGGGGAGAGTAAACCCTGGAGCAAACCCACCGCTTAAGACATGCATTGAAGCATCGCTTCCACGGAGGTTCGAACCCTTCCCCCTGCGTTTGGGGTACCAAGCCCTAACCAACGCTTCCACCGCGGGCGGTGGTAAAAGACTGAAAGATTCAGATGCAAACTTACAATAAAATCCCACCACATCAAGTCTTGGCAGATAAACTAAATTGCGAGAAAATGTAGGTACATAAAGGGTTCGAAACAAATCCAAATAATACCCAGTATCTAAGATCAAACGATAAGTGCCAATGCCTTCAACTGGAGCTTTGTTTTTGTTCCCCGTAATCACATAATTTTCATTTGGCTTTATAGTTTGGATCGTAAGAAATCCCTGCATCGTATTTGACACATAAGTGGTGGCACCAGAATCAATCCACCAAGTATTATAAGGAACTTCAGTAAAGTTTGATTTAAAACATACTAAAGCACAAGACTTACCTTTCTTTTCGAACCAAGCCTTACATTTCAGACAATCTTTCTTCAAGTGTCCAATTTTGTTACAAAAATGGCACTTAATAAAATTGTGTTCCTTCTTGTGGATTTGAGAAGCCTTTGAAGAGTCATTCAGGACGTGTAGTCCTTTCTTTTTGCTCCTTCCACATTTCCTCTTAAAATTCTTTCGAACTTCTTGATGACTTAAAAGATGAACAGAATGAGTCTTTTGATTCTTTATCCTTGTTTCCTCTTGAATTAACATACTAGCCAATTCGTTTACATTCCACTTATCCTTTATAGTGTTGTAATTCATTTGAAATGGCCCATATTGCTAATGAGGTAAGGAATTAAGTATAAATTGTACTAAAAAGTACTCATCCACATTCATTCCCAAAGTCCTTAACTTTGCTGCTAAATTGGTCATCTCAAGTATATGCTTATACATGGTACGCGAACCATCATATTTCATAATGGTTAGTGTGCTCATCAGTGTACCAGCAAGTGACTTATCAGCAGTTTGAGAACGCTCTTCCACAAATTTCATAAATTCCTTAGCATTGTTAGTCTTGGGAAGAGAAGTTTTTAAGTTGTTTGCAACTGTCATTCTCATGAACATTAAGCTCAGTCTGTTCAATCTTTCCCAAGCTTTATGGAAAGACTTTTCATCATTGCTACTTTCATCAGTAATAGCAGCTAGTTTCTTAGCTTGAAGCGCTAAATCAAGATCCATGACACCTAAGTGAAACTGGACTTGGTCACTCCAATCAGGAAAATTTATCCCATTGAATAAGGGAACAGATGAGGCGTGCGAATAGAGTGAAATAGATACAGATACTGCAAATGTGCAAGAAAATACTCATACATTAATGCTTTAAGAATATCACCTAATCAGATTCAAACTTAACTACACATGCATATCATAGTTCTCCTTTGGGTGATCCTATTATATACAAATATATAAAAACCATAATGATGCTAATAACTTTTATTTGATAATTGTAAATATATCTTATTAAAATTTATTTGTTATCTTTGGATATACAAACAAATTTAACAAATCATATTAATTATTAACCATCGTGTTTATGAATTATAAGAAAATAATTAATCTTTGGGTTAATCCCTAAGTTCTTATAATAAATGAACTTCAATATACCCATAACTCCAATAATGATATAAACCATATTAATTTCATATATAGCATCAATTAATCATGGGTAATTGAATAAAATAATTTACAATATCAAAAATTCAAAAGACTTCAAGGTTCGGCCACTTTGGTGACTAACAAACTATTCATAATATGAATTTTCAATATTGTAAAATATAAATATTTACCAAATTTGCACACAAGGACAAAAACTTTATCAAAGCATAAGGGCAAAATCATAAAATCATAATTCCATAAGGGTAGAACCATAAAATTATAATCTAGGTGTAAAATGGTAAATAATCAGCAATGGCAGAATCATAATTATAAATTAAACAGGGGTAGAACAATAAATAACCATCAAAAGGAGGGCAAAACGATAATTAGGAGCCTCGGGAGGGGCAAAAGCGTAAAAGTCCGCGTGGGGACATCAGGCGTGTGTGGATCCCATGCGTGCTACGCTTTCGTGCGCGTGATGACGCGTGGTGCGTGGGTTCCACGCGCCTGCAACCGCAGCGTGCGCGTGGAGCCCGCGCGCCTTCTTCCTAGCGCACAGACGGTATTTTTCGCCGGTTTTCACCATTTTCAGCCGCTATTTCGCCGTCGTTTCTTCTCGGACAACCCATTCCAAACACAAATAAATAATGGGTTTTGAAGAGCATGCCAGCATGACCACATGGCTTTAAGTTTCGGCGAAAATGACAAAAAATTGACCCCAAATCAAACCAAAGTTTCCCCAAAATGCAAAACCCTCCACCTCCACCGCATCCGCCACTCGATTAGCCTCCGGCGAACACCGATATACCGGAAAAGCTCATGGCTAATGTTCCTCATGGCAGTGCGATGGTTTGGGTCCAAAATCAAGCGGTGGATCGCCGGATTTTCCCCGGAATGGGCGAGTTTCTTACTTTCCCTCAAAATTCCGAATTTTTTTTCGTCCTTTTCCACTCGTTCGCAGTAACTTTTCTTCACCATTTTAGTCCATGGAGAACGTTCCATCATTTGGATTTTCTTTAGCAGAATCTTCCAAAACATTTCAACAACAACAAATGCTACGAACATGATCATTCAACAAATCATCATGCATAAATCATAATATTTTTTTTTAAATGGAAAAATCATGAGATCATAAACCAAATGCTCTGATACCAACTGTTAGTTAATTCATATAATACTTTGATGCGGAAATTCATAACAAATCAATGATCTTTGATCTTCATGATTTTCACAAATAGATTCAGACAAACATTTATTCATAGCGCTACGCTTGATAATGATCGTTGTAGAAAAACTCAACAATCTCGAACCAAAAGAAGAAATCCGATTTCTCTCCCTTAACCCACTAAACCTTAATGTATTCAATTGATGGATGAGAGAATACAAAGTTCCTTCAGTTATTGTTGTTCGTATGTGGGTGGAGAGAGGACCGGACTCTATTTATACGTTCATTAAAAATGTGCCTTCCATCAAAGCGATATACCCTTTCATTTTATTAGAGTCATACCTTCTCGTAACCAATAATTATTTATAGCATTTCAATAATTATTAAACCATATAATAAATCACATAATATGGGCCACAATAATTCTTACATTGATCAGTTGGCTTGTGTCAACCGTGTTTTTAATAAGTGATGTAAATTATAATTTGGCAAAATTATTGGCTTGTGTTCAGTGAATTCAATCAAAATAAGATCGAAATTGATTTTTATCCTTCGAGATCTTAGAAGATGTTGTGCACGCGTATATTCCTTATTATTCTACTTTAGTGGCAGTCTCTCCTAAGTTCGGTCGAATGGGTAATACAATAGTTGAATTTTAAAATGGTATTTTGTTTGAATTTAACGCCTTTCCTCTAAATTTTGGATTATCAGGTTTACCGCTCACAAAGAAAACACCTTTTCCTCCAATTAAAAAAAGCACCCCCGGGCGGCGAACAAAAAAAGAAGTGGGCCTTGACACTCTAACTACAATCTCTTACAGCCTGAAAGAAGATATTTGGAAGTGCATTGGCAGGTTACATTTTATGGAACGATTCTATGTTTAGTAACTTTTTTTTTTTTTTTTTTTGGGTCGGACCATGTTTAAGGTAAATGTTTTTATATGGTTATTGTGACAACTTTTTCCAAAAACCTTGCGAATCACTTCAATATACTGAGCATGATATGATTTTATGAGTTGACACATAAGTAACACTTCGTAAAAAAGATGTGCAAATTATAGTTACACTTATTGAGGATTAGAAATTTTTTAAATCTTTGTACTATATATTAAAAGATTCTATGCATAAACCCGCACAAAATAGGGGAATTATACTGGTTATTAGAAATATACTTATAATTAGATGATTTTGAATCTGTACATATCTATGGATATCTGAATTGATTTGCATAAAAGATCCACAGATGTGATCATGGACTATTGTGGGTAGGTAAATATTCTATTTGTCTTTGTTTTGGCATGAAACACAAGTCCCTATGAGATTTGAGCAAAGCATTGATGATTGATATTACAAATATTTATAACTAGCACTTTCATATGCACATGGCACATACTGTGCATTGTCCAATACTAGAACAATATGTCACAAATGAACATCAACAACACAACTAGCATTATCTTTTTAATTTGGAATTTTCTTTCTTTAGATTTGCCTAATATTGTTTCAAATGTTTCGATTGTGCTTTGATTGCGGTGTCTATCAAACAACCATCATCCTCATTATGGGTCAACGTTAGTTCTTCTTCGACATTTATCTGATGATTACTTTTGTCTACCCTCTTTGTTGATTAACTACTTTCTGCATCAACCCAAATGAAAAAAAAAAAAAAAAAAAACTATTTGTGGGAAATTTCATTCTAAATAAAAATATGTCCATTTAAAAAGAAACTTATTGACGAAATTATTTGACAACTGCTCGAATATAAGAAAAAATTGTCACAACAGATGGCAACTTATTATCATCTTTTTGTTGGACCTAAAAATTGGTTAGAAATCCATTTTATTTAATTAGATGACACATATCATTAAATGAAAAGGATTCTCCTCTACATACCTTTCTAGTGATTAACTCATTCAACAACTTGAGTGAGTCTTTGAGTATATAAAGGTGTTGCACTAAGGTCATTGGCAAGCTAGATTTGATATTGGCAAACATCGTCCAAAGTCATGTGACACTAGCCCAAGCGGGTGGCCAAGGTCGCGCTTCCCTAGGCCTTGTTAGCTAGGGTCGCGTGACCTTGTTAATGGCCGCTTAGGTTGTGACGCTTGAGGTCAGGTGACTCAGGCAACTATTACACAACTTTGCTAACCCTTCTTTGCCTTCTCAGCAACCCTTCAGTGGCTTGTTCAAGCCTTGTTGGCCACCCTCACCAGTTGCCCTTTCTCAAAAAAGGTGAATAGTAATGAGGAACAAGATTGGAAAATTAAAGAATTGGTAATTGTAGTTTTGAAAGAAGAAAACTAGTTTCAATATTTGGCCAAAAAATGGTGAGGCTAGTCTCTACTAGCATTGGATTTTTAACTTTCCCAAGACCAGTATTTGGTCGAAAGTACTTTGAAAAAACTTGCCAAACACCTAAGCGTTTTCTCAAAGGGTTTTTGAAAGTCCCATTGGAAAAGCTGAACTAAATACACCCTACAAGTAATGAGGGACAAAATTGGAAAATTAAAGAATTGGTGATGGTAGTTTTGGAAGAATAAAGCTAGTTTTAAAAATTGGCCAAAAATTGGTGAGGCTAGTCTCCACTAGCATTAGGCTTTCAGCTTTTCCAAAACTAGTATATGACAGAAAGCGTTTTGAAAAAACTTGTCAAATACTCAAGTATTTCTCCAATGGGCTTTCGAAGGCTCCATTGGAAAAACTAAACAAAATGCACCCTTAGTGCTTTTGGCTTGCCAACGATGTCATCAAGAAATTTTCCATCCCGTATCATCTGAATATCCTTGTCACCTTATAAAAGGCTTTCTAAGTCGAGAAAGTCCTATCAAATTACAAATAGAAATAGAGAAGTAATTTCAACAAAGGTTCGGTGATAAATCATGTGTTGTAAAAAGTAAATGAAGTCCGATGATTCATGGAAGGTGGCCGTCTTCTTATGATATATTAATTCTCAAGAGCCCTTCACATAAATCTCAAGTTTTTAAAGTCATGGTACAAAATACAATTATGGTCGATTGCTTAGCTACAACCATCCATATTGAAAATTTGAAGAGAAATTTTTAAGTAGAGGTTGGTATTGTTAAGTTGGTATAGGGAACCTAAATTCAAAGCCACCTAGCTCACCAAATTCATCTTTTATTAAAAATATCTAATGTTGCTCATGAAAATCTGTCATTCTTTTAAATTTTGCGTGACAAGATGCATTCATAGTCGTACTAAAATATGTGGGGATCCCCAAACTTAAAAGTGTGTGTAAGACATTAGAAATGTTTTATGCTGTCTATGAACTAATAGGTGAGCAGTTTTAAATTTTATGTGGTATTGATACTTGATTTTAGCTGGTGTCATATAATGATAAAAACTTGAGATTAAGGTTTTTGATCGTCACAAAGCTTGTTTCTAAATCAAGAAGACTCATTTAACATTTTTTCTCACATTAGCACTTCATTTCTTTTTCAATTACACTTTAATCTCAAAAAGTCAAAAATTGACTCTTGACCTAGGTCAAAATTATTTTTTTGCAAAAAAAAGTCCTAAAATAGTCTCAATTTCACTTTTTCATTGTCAATTTTCTTTTTTTTTTTAAATCAAAATTTGATTTATCAATTAACATTTTAGTGACAAATTTCGTCACTAAAATGTTTGACTAAAAATTTGGAAAAATTCAAAAACCTCCAAATCAACCTCTTTTCGCCTTAATTTGACTTTGGCATTGTCAATTTTTCAAGAATCAGTCAATAACTAACTTTTTTCCAACCTCATGCATTTTGGTTCAAAATAGGCCCAAAATGAAGTTAGTTCAATCCTAGTCGTTTTTAGGATGCTTCCTTCACGAAATTTGATCTAGAGGTCATTCTGCTTTCAGTTTTCAAATCAATTTCGGAATCCAAGCTAGATAAAAAAAAAAAAAAAAAAACCCAAATTAGTGATTCTGATCGACTTTTCATGAATTATGAGATTTTGTCACAATTGAGTCCAATTCATTAAATGGAACTCAATTCCTTAACCATTCCAATTGGACTCAATTTAGTGGATTTAGCTGACTAGTAATTAACAAAATCATGAAGATTTGGTTCAATTGGTGCAATTCAACTTGACCCATTCTAACCAACAGTGACATAAGAATCCTCTCGACATGTAGAGTTTTTTCCTACCTATTGGTAGACATGACTTTCGAAACCCTAACCCCAAACAAATCCACACCATCCTCCCGACCATCGATTGATAGTATAACCCATCTCCCTCGATGAATTTCCTTCCGCTCTACTAGCTCTCGCATTATCCAACCTAGCTCTCGCGGGATATTGCTTGAAGGGTGGTTGATTCCACTTTGCATTTCAGCTTTCTGTGGACGGCCCAATTTTTTTGACTTGCAACTGTTTCTCCTTGTGCTCGAAGTGTGTTTGTTTGAACTCGGCATTGCAACTCACTCAATTTCGACAGCATCTGCCATTTGTGGATGGCCCAACCTTCCAGCCCACAGTTATTACTCCTTGGTTTGTTTAAAGCATGCCCTCGATTTCTTCCCATCTTTACTTATATCGTTGTTTCACACCAAGTCGATGATCCTAAGATGCTAATTATATATTCACGAGTACTATTATGTATAGAGAAGTTCGGATTAGAATACGTCTCTATGTAGACTCCTGTTTGTCGACATTTGAAAGGAATCAAAAGACCTTACCTTGATTCTGTCACGAGACTCTTCTGATGTGGGGCTATTAAGCTTTTCCCTCTGCTTTCACTCTCATTGAGCTCGACTCTGTATTGTTTCTTGTTTTGGACAACTGAATGGCAGCGGAAGACCATCCCGACTCTTCGCATTTAGCTGCTTTTTGCAATAGGTTAGGCTGCCTCACTACTAAACAGATCATAAAAGACTGGAATGACAAGCCCCCACCTGAAAAATTGGAAGAATGCTGGTTAACTTTAATAGGAAAAATCCTTTCAAATCCTTCCATAAACTTCCAGGCTTTCCAAAGTACTTTAAAGCGAGTTTGGCGAACTAAACAAGTGGAAATATCACAACAAGTGGCAGGCATCTATGTAGCAAAATTCACTTCCCAAGTAGAAAAATAGAGAGTACTTGAAGGCGGACCTTGGCTCTTCTCAGGCCATTTGGTTATATTCAAATTGTGGATCCCTAATACACCATTACATTGCTATGACTTCTCTAGTTGTGCCTTCCGGGTTCAGGTGTTTGGATTGCCTTTAGAATGGTGTACATAACATATGCTCAGTAGGGCGGTGCAACATATGGGCCAAGTCTTAGGAGTTAGAGTCGATACAAAGAAAGGGATATCATCTAGAGTTGGATGAGCCAAGGTAGACTTGAATTTGCAAGAACCCCTAGAAACAAGGAAGCTCATTTGCATTGATGGTAAAACTCTTTGGCTTGATTTTTGATATGAACGCCTATCGCATTTCTGCTACTCTTGTGGAAAGCTGGGACATTATGCAAAACTGGAAGGCAGAGAAAAAATGGCCTATGGCCAATGGCTTCAAGCTGAGGTTAAGGGAAATAGCCCTTATTGGCACACTTTCTATACAACTTAAGATAAATCAGAGCAGCTTGTAGAAGCTATACCTAAAACTCCACCCTCACAGATCCAGCACGTTCCTTTACTGCTGCCACTAGTAAATGTCGATCTAGCGCACTTGTCTAGTGCAGTTGACAGTCGACACATCCAGGACAAATGCGGTAGGCATGACTACATAGCACCTTCAGCAAACAGATACACAAGGAACCTCTCTTCACACAACACTTATACCTACAATAGCCTAATTAAAGGGAATTCATACTCAACCCATGGAAGCCAAGTTACAAAAGAAGGTGAAAAATACGAGAATGACACCAAAATTGGGGGTAGCCAAAAAGTTGAAGAGATACACCCCTACGAGGCAAAAAGTTTGCTAATCGACGACCATGATGACACAAACCTAATGGAAACACCTATCTACATAGTTGAGGAAGCGGGAGCATGGGCTTTGGTGGCTGGCCCTAAATAGCCACCCATCAACAAATGAAGCTGCTTTGCTGGAATTGTCAGGGTTTGGGCAATCCCCTGACAGTTCAAGCGCTTAAGGCCATGACGGCCAATGAAAAGCCCGCAGTTGTCTTCTTAATGGAAACTAAGAACTCATAAGTAAAGCTTCAGCATCTACAGTGCTATTTACATTTCATGAACTCATACATTTTGAACCCAGTGGGTCTAGTCGGAGGCTTAGCAATACTATGGGTTGATCGGGTCTCGTTGCGAATGGTTCGATCATCGCAAAGCCTAATTGACTTGATCTGTAGGATGGTGCAGGAAGATAGAACTATGCGCCTTATACTTATCAACAACGTCAACTTATGTGGGATGAGCTTTGGGAGATAAGCAGTGGGAACAACTTACCTTGGATATGTGCTGGGGACTTTAATGAAATTCTTTATCCTTGGGAGAAGTTAGGCAAGCGAGCTGCAACTTTTTCTAGGATGCTGTCTTTTCAAGATGTCCTAAACGATTGTGCACTAATGGAGATAGAAAGTAAATGTTTCAAGTACACTTGGATGAATAATAGGGAAGGGGAAGAGCTTGTAAAGGAAAGATTAGACCAAGCATTATGCACGATGGATTGGCACTTAATGTTTCCAGGGGCAGAAGTGTTTGCGCTGCCTACTATGGGATCTAACCACAGTCCTTTGATTTTTCAAACTACAGAACCTTATAAACAAAAAAAAAAGGCCTTTTACTTTTGAGGCTTATTGAAATGATGATGAAGAATGCAAAGAAGTCATCTTCACTGCATGGAATTCAGTACACCCTCAGCATTCTGGTTTCCTTACAAAGTTAAAGAAGGTCACAACATCACTGTCCAAGTGGAGTCGAGAAAAGTTCTCAGATGGACGTACAAAAGTGATCGCCTTACAACAACAACTATAGGATCAAATGAACCAGCAGCATTTAAATTATGATAGAGTGGAAGCATCGAGACTTAGAGAGGAAATTAGACGGACTTGGCAACAGGAAGAACAATACTGGGCCATACGTTCCATAATACAATGGTTGAAATGGGATGACAATAATATGAGGTTTTTCCATGCATCTACACTTCAAAGAAGGCAAAGAAATCGTATCACTATGTTGCAGGATAAGGAGCAGCAATGGGTACGTGACACACAAACCCTACAAAGTATACGAACGATTTCTTTTCCAAGTTATATACATCTACAGGGTATAGGGATTATGGGCCTGTACTTGACCAATGCCAACAGGTCGTCACCTCTGAAATGAATGAACAGCTGATAGCTACAATCACTATTGAGGAGGTTTGACAAGCCACTTTTTGGTTGGATACTACCAAAGCCCCTGGTCCTGATGGTTTAAATGGTTTAATTTATCAAAAACACTGGGAAACTATTAAAGATGATCTAACTCCTATGGTGCAGAATTTCTTCATGTCTAGGGAGATGCCTACCTCTCTCAATCATACTTTTCTTGCTTTGATTCCTAAGACACCTCACCCAAAGAAACTGGAACAATATTGCCCAATCAGCCTTTGCAACTTTGCCTACAAAATTATATCAAAGGTACTTGCTAACCGTCTGAAACCTTGGTTGAATTATCTCATCTCTAAAGAACAATCGGCTTTCGTGAGTGGATGTCAGATCCAAGATAATATTTTAATTGTCCAACAAGTTCTTCATCAATTTAACAGCAGGAAGAGGACAAGAAGGTTCAATGCTATCCTAAAGACAGACATGCAAAAGGCTTACGACAGAGTTGAGTGTGATTTCCTTCACGACTACCTCCTTAAATTGGGGTTCCATCCTAGATGGGTTCAGTGGATTATGCACAGTGTCATGACAACATCTTTTAGCGTGAAATTTAATGGCAATCAACTACCTCTTTTTTACCCTTCTTGAGGCCTATGATAGGGTGATCCTTTATCTCCATATCTTTTTATTTTGCCGGTAGATGTGTTATCAAGTCTAATTAATCAAGCTGTCAGAGTGGGACATGTTAAAGGTATTAAATTTAATAGATGGTGTCCAACCCCGTCTCACCTATTTTTTGCTGATGATGCGATTTTCTTCCTAGAGGGTTCCATTCAGGAATGCCAAAATTTTGTGATATCTTAAATTAGTATTGCATGGCGATTGGTTAAGTAGTGAACTGCAATAAGTCTAGCATAATCTTTAGTAAACACTGTTCTTCTAGCTTGCAAGAAAATATATCCAGGGAGCTTAGAATGCCTATGCTGCTAAGATATGGCAAGTATCTGGGAATACCATCTGACTGGGGTCGATCAAAGAGGGAGATGTTTTCTTGGATAATAGGATGAGTAAATGCAAAGTTGGATGGATGGAAAGGGAAATTGATTTCAAAGGGAGGTAAGGAAATTCTTCTTAAATCTGTTGTACAAGCACTACCTCATTACGCTATGTCCATCTTCAAGTTGCCTATGTCTATTTGCAAATCTATTGAGAAGAGCATTGCTAAATTTTGATGGAGAAATGATCAGAATAAAGCTGGTATTCATTGGCAGAGATGGGAAATTCGTACAGAAAGCAAAGACATTGGAGGTCTAGGTTTCCGAGACCTTATAGTGTTTAACAGAGCCATGCTTGGAAAGCAGGCTTGGAGATTATTACAACAGCCTCAGGTTTTGTGGAGTCAAATTTTTAAAAGTCTATACTTTCATTTGAAAGGCTTCTTTTCGGTAGCTAAAGGCACTCGACCGTCCTGGGGATGGCAAAGATGCTATTCCACCAAATTTACGCTGGTCAGTGGGTAATGGGAAAAATATCAGAATACAAGGTGATTGATGGTTACCAATGGGGATTCTACATGGACCAAAAACTAGAGAGGAACCATTAATGGTGGCTGATCTCATTGATCATATCCACCATAATTGGAACCGGTCTTTACTCCTTAGTATCTTCGGAGATCAAATTATAGCAGAAGTCCTCACTATCCCAGTAAGACCCCTAGTTACAGAAGATCAATTGGTATGGACAACCACGAAGGACGGTCTCTATACTGTTAAAAGTAGCTACCATAATATAAAGCAAGCAACATGCAATCATCATAGCAACAGTGCGTCAACATCTTATCAGATTCCCAATTTATTATGGCGACGAATATGGGCAATGAAAACAGTACCAAAAATCAAAATATTTATCTGGGCAATTTGTCACAATGCACTCGCCACTAGAGAAAATCTATTCCACAAACACATAATTTTGGATCCCTGCTGCAAAATGTGTCAACAGCACACATTTGAAACCCTAGAGCATCTTTTTCTCTACTACTCATAGACTCAAAACCATTTGGGCTCACCCACATATCAATATTCAGATTTAGCCTCACTCGATACATCGTCTTGATACTTGGTTAACAGATAAAGTGTCAACGCCAAAACACTTACGTGGGCTAGAGATCACAGCCAATGTCCTCTGGCAAATCTGGCATATGAGAAATAATTTCGTGTTTTGCAATCAGCAACCGGATCCATATCTCGCAATTGAATCGGCATTAGCTCAGATCAGATTATTCTACTCACTTGATATGACTCGATCGAGAACAAGGCAAGATACCTTGAATTTGAAGCAACTTTGGCGGCCTCCAGACTTGTGAACCCTTAAATGTAACATCGATGGTGCCTATCAACCAGGAAGCACAGAGGGATCGATAGCATGTATCTGCAGAGATCACCGAGGCCAACTCACAGCTTTTGAAGTAGAGATTCAAGCACTTACCTTCACCCTTCAACATTTGCTGTGGCAAGAACTCAATGATGCCAATCTAGTGATTGATTCTGACTACTTTGCCCTTGTCGAGCTGTGTGAGAGGGGAGATCGACGTCGTGGGAGCTTCATCCTTTGATTGCCGAAGCTATCCTTTTGATTTCCCTTTTTCCTAACCTAACGCTGCACTACTCGACAAGAGGCCAATATGGTAGTCGACTGGGCCGCGAAGGCCCAGCGCTAAGATTTTGCGGCCCAAAACCGGTTCCTTTACCCTCCCTATTGTTCTTCTTGACCTTGTATATGCCGATGCTTTAGCTTCAGGTTGTAAGTTTCCATTAATATAAATACTAGTGTTTACTTTGTCCCCCCCCCCCCCCCCCCCCCCCAAAAAAAAACTTGACCCATTCTAGACTAATATCTAATTTTAATAATTGGGCTTCAATTTGGCCAATTAAAATTTAATTACAAACATTGTCTAGTTTGTGATGCCATTTTAGCGAAAAATAGCGGAATTAATGCATTATATGCCCAATTAATCAAACCAAGGCAATCCGATTAAATCCAATTGCATTCAAATAAAACCATTTAATTGGGAATTTTTTTATTTGGCTTAGTTGGATCTAAAATAGCAAAATTGGCAAAAAATTGGAGGAACCTAGCCCATGGACTAAACCGACCAAAGCCTGGATTAAGCTAGTTCGACCAGGTCAAACTGGCATTGATCGGCAAAGGCCGGTTTGCCCTTGTGGCCATTTTTGGGCCAAAATTCCAGTTATTGGTGTGATTCTGGCCACATAGGACCATGGCCGACTAGCCATCTCTCTCACATGCAAAAATTCCATAATTGGCTTGGTAAAATTACAAGATTGCCCTTAAAATCATGTCATCAAATTGGGACCAATTAAAGCATTTTCTTTATGATTAAGCAAATAATCTAAGCTGTTCATCCTCTTAGGTCATGGCCATTTATTTTGCCGAGTCGCCATATGACATAAATTGGATCAATGGGAGACATCCTAAATCATTAAGCAAACATTTTGAGCCATTCTGTCCTTAAAGTGTTGCTAGCCTGAGTTGATGACACCCCGTTTCATCAAATACAAATAAATAAAAATGACAAAAAATATATAATAATAAATAAATAAAAAGTAAAAAAATAAGAATTATAATAAAAATAATAAAGACCATGAAATTAATAATATATAAAGAAATAATTCTCGAAAAAATAATAAAAAATAAAAAATTAGAAAAATAAAAAATTACTATATGTTTACCTTTGTGTTCCTACTTCTATGAGCAAACAAAAAATAGGGATACCTCATAGCAACAGTTATGAACATTTATCTCACAACCCCATGAGGTAAGCAAATCCTAGAGTTTCTATAAGGTGCTTGGTTGTCCCGTCACTATCATTTGCGGCCATTTGCAGATGTTTGTTGTTCCCGATTTCAGTTGTGTTGACTAAAGAAGAGTCAAAGAGAAGTACACTAAAAGTGCCTTAACTTGTGTATAACACTTATTTTAGTACTGCAACTTTTCGCCGACTCACTTAAATGCCAACATCGAAAAAGCACTATCACTTAAGTGCATTCGACAAAAAATTCCGGCTAGAGAAAATATGTCGCATTTATAATTAAAAACATTATATGATGTGGCATTTTTAAGCATAAAAGTAATGACTTTTTCATTAAGATTGACATTGAAGTGATAATTTTTTAACAACAATTGGCACTAAAATGATCATTCTTTTACAAAGACCGGTATTGAAGTGATTACTTCTTAACTTGCTATAAGACATCATTTAAGGTTTTTTAAGCACTGAAATGATCATTTTACACCAAAATGATTATTTTTAACAACAATTAACACTGAAGTAATCTTAACACTAGCACTAAAGTAATTATTTTTTTAACTTACTACACGACGTTGTTTAGAGATAAGATGCTGGCAAGCCATGTGGGATCGAAACATTATTAAAATATTATCACGTCAGATTTCTGGTGACTCACATCAGAATTGATACTTAAGTGTTCTTTTATTTATTATTATTTTTTTATATGTGGCACTTAAGCGAGCTCACGAAAAGTTGGGGCACTAAAGTGAGCACCGTACACAGGCTAAGATACTTCTGATGTACTTCTCCACTAAAGAGCCGCACTCTCATTGGTCTTGGTTTGGCCTGTTCTTTGCTGAGCTGATTTGAAGGGAAAAGATCTCATTGGGAAATCCTTCGTGAATCCAAGATTTGGTTTGTCGGTGAATCGTAAATGATCCTATTGTCAATTTGAGTATCTGTCGCAATACAAACATCACGGACCAGGCAATATGTAACATTGATTGAGACCGACATTCATTCTTTTAGG
This sequence comes from Eucalyptus polyanthemos subsp. polyanthemos, assembly GCA_017140185.1. NCBI lineage: Eukaryota > Viridiplantae > Streptophyta > Magnoliopsida > Myrtales > Myrtaceae > Eucalyptus > Eucalyptus polyanthemos. The sequence goes on along the minus strand of CM029463.1, from coordinate 14,982,739 downwards.
ATTAAAGCACATGTTGGACGCAATGGAATAGTTGTCATGCTCCGAATGTTGCTAGAGCTTTTACTTCACAAATTGTTGACTACCAACTATAACTTGATTGTTTGTTAACTAATGTGGTTTTATGGTAGCGCATATTGTGAAAGATGAGGTACTTCCATTAACATTGTATTATTCGTTGATGCATGTTGGGAGTTATAAGGGGTGGAGTGATTGTTGATCTATTTGTCTTGCAGCTTAGTGTAGGAATGTACGTTTACATGAATGAAATTGAAGTGGTGTTTTAATATCAATTGTTATGCACGTCTTTGTTGATGGAGTTGTGGAGTTTAGTAGACAAAAATAAAATTCAAGCATAGAAACAATTTGCTTTAGACAGACACTTCCTAGTAGGTCACAAATCCTACTAATGGCATACATGTAATTTTCTTGTAAGAACTAATGATATTACATTTTATGAAAACATATTGTGTAAGGATAGACCTGTGGTAGAATCTAATGCAAAGAAACAAACAACAGAGATTAGATAGATTGAATTGGAGGAGGTTTCTAAGGGACTATTTGATAACCATCTAAACAGTACTCGGTTATGATTTTTTCTTCCCGGGAGTAGTTTTGAAACAGAATCACGTTTGGTAAGGTTTTTATTCACAGGAACAATGTTCCTGGGAACAGATTTGGAGTAGAATCAAGAATAAAAAAAAAAGTTGATTCTTTGTTCTTCAAGTGTCGTTGTCGCTGCCATTGCTGTCTACCACTGCTGCCGCCCCCTGTCGAACACCACTGTCCACCGCCCATCGCCATTGGTTGTCGAAGGCTTGCCTAATTGCCAGTGAGGTTGGTGAGCTTGTCAGAGGCTCGCCCAATCGCCAGTGAGGCAGGCCTCCCTCGGCCACCGATGAGCCTCGCCTGGCTAGGCGAGGCTTGGCCCAGCCATGGTTGGGTGCCCCGCTACCGGCGAGGCTCAGTCAACAAGGCACGGTGTGACATCACAATTTTCCAATTCTATTTTCAATAAATTGAGACAGGCATTTCATTAGCACGCATATAGTTCTTTTCCTTGAACTGATCACTCATGGGATAACTAGTTTATCAGGTAAAGCCGTTAAGAAATTCTAATGCATCAAAATCAAGAATTTGACTAGGAAATGACCTTTCGACCGAGTTAATCTGCAAGGGTCATTACGGCATAGTTAAAAATCGATTAGAGACCGGAGATAGGTCGACTTGATAAAGGCATGTGATCGAGTGTGGATGATACCACCAGATCGCACAATTCTTGCCGATTGGCACTAGACCGGCTTTTCTGTTGTTTGGGTACCTTGTGTCCGTGTTTGAAATCTTGAGATTATCTCAACAACCGAGAGTCGCCAATGTGTCAAAGATGTACATTGTGGCTTGAATTGATCAACCACAGGTCAAATGCACAAAAATTTCTAAAAGCTACCTGGTAGATCAGAACGTGCTAATATCGTGCCAGAGTGAAATTAACCGTGAATTGAGATCAAATCCAAAAATTGGAAGTTTGGGTGTGTCACAGATCATTTTAGGAACATTTACTTATCTTCGGAAGATTTTTCATGTAATAAGAATTTTTCAACAATTAAATCAGATAATGGCTAATTTGGCTCAAGAAATTAGGAGGCCCACTTTTGGTCGTCCTTTTGGGACTCAAGTTGGTTCTATGGTCGAGTGATTACGTAAATTGAAATGTCGTGATATTGGATTAATTTTATGGACTTCAATTTAATTCAATTGGAAGGAAATTGAATGAATTCATGCCACGGCGGAAAATGAAATTGAACCTATTGGAATAAGGTTGTGGAAGATTGGAGATAGTGGAGTGTGACATAATCAAGTGATGTCATGGTGGGGCTTGTGTGGCTAGGATCTTGACAAGCGGAGGGTGGATATTGGCTCTTGGAAAGGTGGGCTATCAACATCATCTTCAAGCTTGGGAAGAGAGAGAGAGGAGAGATCCGGTTGCAGCAGCCCTCTGCCCAACTGGTTTCCCGTCCGCTTGTCGTCGCCGTCATTGCCACCGCCCCACGCCACCCATGCGCCGCTCGCCGGTTAGCTTGCCTCTCCCCTTCGCCTCAGCCCGCGTCTCCAGCCTTTGTCCGTCGTCCAGCAGTCGTCGTCCCGAGTTGCTGCCATCACCTAGGTTGCTGGTGACCAGCCGGAGTTGCCGCCTCACCCACACGAGCTACTGCCGTCCATCCCTGCCGGTTTCGCGCACAACCAACCGCCGTGCAGCCCTCCGTCGGCCTCAACCAGTAGCAAGCAAAAGTGGGTATCCCAGCTCGGTTTTGGCCTATTTTGGCCGGCTTCCCGACCCCTAATGCTTGGCCTGCTTTGAGGAAAGTTTTTCCCCTTGGTGTCTCCGTCGTTTTGGTCCGCTCGGCTCTCTAATCCGGTGAGTTTAACTCCCTAAATCTTGATTAGACAGTTAATAATGTCCTAAGTGTGCTTACTCTAAGTTAAGTAAGTTTAGGTGATTAGATTAGTTTATTTGGTAGAGGATTAGATTAGGGTGTTTAATTAAGTTAAAGTGTGTTTAGTTTAAAGTTAAGTATGTTTATTTTAAAATAAGCCTTGATGTGACATAATAGGTTTTATTTTTTATTTATTTAAATGTTTCAAAATTCTGGAATTGTTAATAATTTATCATATTCCGAAAATTATTTAAAAAATAAAAAAAATTATTTATGATATGAATTGCTCATAATTTCGTGCTGATCACTGCTGTACATTTAGAATTAGAATTTGATGAATGGATGTGGCAAATTGAGTGTTGATTGTGGTAAATAGGGATTTTATTAATAAAAACCCAAGTGTCGGGTTTTAATGCAAAAATTGGATTTTAATGATTATATTAAATAGTGGGGTTTGAAAAAGTGAGATATTGACTTTCTGGTTCGAAATTAGCGTGCCCCCACAAATGCAAGTAGGCTATGCCCTTGTATGGTAGTGAATAATAATTAGAATGCATTCTAAGTGTGATTGTGATTTATATGAAAGTGATGGCGTTCTAATTGTTTGAATTATTATTACTATCTGAGATTGTGTGATACAAATTGTGCTAATCTGTAGGAAGGAATTAAGACGAGGTAAGTCTTCTATGTGACGTGGCTAGGCCACCCGGGGTGTATTTTCTTTTTAATAAGGGTTTAGGGGGTTGAATTTGCTGAAACAATATCTCACCCCATTATGGGCCAAAATTTCAAGTCCCTAGATGGCGGTTGTGGAGGACTCGAAGCCCTAAGTTTGGAAAGGTGGAAACTGAAGGATCGGTGAATGTGTCCTGTTAGTTGGTCTTAGGATAGTTCCCCTTTGTCGAGCTGGTCTATTTTGTAGACAATCTAGTGTTGTATTTAAGCCTATGTGTTTATAAATGAGTGTTTGGTATTATGATTGATTGCTTGCTTTTCTATCCCAAGTTAAATGTTGTCAAGGGATTTGTTTCGCTTTTGCATGCGTAATAAAATGAATGGGTCGGCGACATATCCTGGGATGTCACATATGTAATTGACTACACTGGGATGTGCATGCGCTTAGGGTTCGGGGCGTGACATCCCCGTTTAAATGGTATTAGAGCATGGTCTGTGTATGGAGGGATAAGGTGCTATAAGTTATGGGATAGTTAGTAGGACATGTTTTTAATATACTGATGCATGTGGTTGATAACTGTTTGGTAGTGTGTTTGTGGGTCACTCAAATTCTAACTTGATGTTGGAATTAAAAACAAGGGTCTATAAAGAGCTTGTAGGTTGAGTGACCAGGAGTGGAGAACTCTTTGGAGGAGGTCGATAGGACCTGTACCTCAGGGTAGGACGTTGACAAGAGTTGGTACCCGAGGTAAAGCGCAGGCTTAGACCAGCACGAGTGTGAGAGTACCGCCGTGAGTCGGTATTGAGAGTGTAGCAGCATCGAATGATTCTAGGTTTGACGGGATCATTCAGGTGCTAGAGACTTTGGGAAGTATTTTGGGTCAGTAAGCTCAGGACCGAGCCACCGCTGTTGTCGTTGTTTCTACCGTTGCCAGTGTTGTGACCATTGTTGTTGCCACGCTTGTTGAGGCCTAATCTGGAGTTGTGATTGAGGATCAAGCCACCGTATCTAAGTCAAGGTTCAGTTTAAACAGAGATGGAAATCAATTGGGCAGAATGACTGATGTCAGAAGAAAGGTGCCCTGTTTCACCCAATCGGAAGAGTAGAATTGGAAAGTCAAAGCTCAACTTGATCGATGTGTGTTGTGTCTGTAAGAAAAGACACGGATCTATTCCGTGCTATAAAAGGGAAATGACTTGTTACAGGTGTTGCTAGTAAGGTCATTTGATCAAAGATTGCCCGTGTAGGCAGATGGAACCACAGCTGTTTCTATCAAAGCCGTTGAGAAGATAGAACATGGGAAACATGCTTCGGGACATTTAGTGGGGTACTTGGAACAGACCTCAGTGCAAAGAAGGGTGCATGATATTCCTTGATGGGAGGTAAAGGACTCACTGATTGTGTGTCAAGTTTGTGGAAAGGAGGCATGAGTCAACCTAGTGTCAGAGTAAAAAGGGAGCATGATTTGAATATGGCCAACACGGCCGTCAAGTTAGGAACTATATGTGTAAGTTTAGGAGAGCGTAAGCACTGTTACTGCAGATAAGACACCACTAGAATGTCTAGACGAGCATGAAGGGATCGACCATGCATCAATCGGAAGAAGAATGTTTTTGAGATGTTTTTATCAGAGTAGTGCAGCAGAATTTTCAATGAAGGTTGTAGGATCTTCGTTGTGGTAATAAAGTGATAGAAAGATGAATCTCTGACTATAGTTGTACTTGAAGGGTTTGCTTAAGTATAACTTGGAAGTCATTTATAAAAAGGTTTGGCTTAAGGAGTTTTCTGTTATTTTGAATCGTGGTAGTGATGTAATTCAGCTTATTCAGTTAGCGTGCGAAAGTTTTGAATCACTGAAAGTCAAAGGGGAACTTCAATCCTTGTTATTCATCATTGAAGATGACCTGGTTCAAGTTGTTGGTTATCGAATCTACATGGCAACTGTAATGGATGTGTTAGTTGAGGGGCTAAATATGGAGAACATAATCGTGGTACATAAGTTTTCTAAGGTATTTTCTGGAGAATTGCCAAGTTTGTTGTCAGGAAGAGAAATAGAGTTGTGATTGAATTAGCACCCGGAACAGAGCCAATCCCTAAGGCTCCTTACCGAATGGTGTTACCCGAGTTAAAAGGACTGGAGGTGCATATGCAGGAATTATTGGATATGGGATTCATACGTTCTTGTGCATCGCCTTGGGGAGCACCTATTCTACTCGTGAAGAAGAAAGTTGGTTGGTTGTGTTTGTACATCAATATTTCTCAAGATCGACTGGAGGTCAGGGTATCATTAGCTGATGATCAAGAAAAAAGAAATACCGAAGTTAGCATCTCACACTCGATATGGCAATTATGAGTTTACTGTAATGCCGTGTGGTTTGACGGACACCTTAGCTATTTGTTTGGGTCTTATGAGCAGAATGTTTAAGGGTACTAAAATCAGTTGTGATCGTGTTCATCGAAGTTATCCTAGTGTGTCCAAAGAGTGCTGAGGAGCACGAGAGACATTTGGGAATGATACTTCAGACCTTGAGTACTTTTGGATTTTATAATAAGCTTAGTAGATGCGAGTTTTGGATGACTCGTGTTGCGTTCCTAGGTCATGTGATTTTAGGAGAAGGAATCTCTGTAGACCCCGTCCAAGATTAAAGTAGTGAACGGTTGGCCGAGATTGGCTATAGTGACAGAGATTAGAAGTTTCTGGGTTTAGTAAAGTATTACAGATAGTTCGTATAAGGGTTTTTCAGTGTTAGCATCGCCGTTGACAAGGCTACTGAGGAAGGAAGAGAAGTTCGTGTGGACAGGCAAATGCGAGTGTAGTTTTCAAGAGCTTAAGCAGAAGCCGACTACCGCACTTGTGCTGACCATTCCATCTAGTCCTAGAAGTTATGAGATCTACAGTGATGTGTCATTTAAAAGATTGGGTTGCTTGTTAATGCAGCATGATAAGGTTATTGCATATGCATCCCGTCAGTTGAGATATTGTGAGTTGAATTACCTAATGCACGTTGTAGAACTTGTAGTAGTTGTGTTCGTTCTGGCAATTTAGATGCACTATCGGTATAGAGAAACATTACATATCTTCATTGACTATCAAAGTCTCAAGTACGTATTTTCTCACAAGGAGTTGAATATGAGACAATGTCGTTGGATGGAACTCATTAAGGATTATGACTATGATATTTTTTATCACTTTGGAAAGGTGAGAAAAGTAGCAAATGCACTGAGTCGAGAGTCCATAGTTGCAGAGTTGGTACTCAAGGATTAGATCTTATTTGAGAAAGTTCGAAATTCAGTTTTCAAATCTAAGGTAGGCCACCTTTTGAATCTTATGACCACTCTCAGAATTGAGTCGAGAGTACAGATCAAAATCGAAATGCTTCTATGGACAGATTCAAAAATTCAGAAGATTCTATAAGGGAATGCAGATGAGAGAGAGGTTGATTTTCAAATTTCTAAAAACTAAATGCTAAGGTTCCGAGGATGATTGTGTGTAACTGACGATAGAGAGATTAAAGAAGAGGTCTTATAGGAAGCTCATTGTAGCAACTTCAGCGTTGTCCAGACAGTACGAAGATGAGTCAAAATCGACATCATCGGGATTGGTAGATCGATATGAAGACAAATATCACTGACAGGTCGCAAGTGTCAGATGTGCTAGCAAGTGAAAGCACGGTTTTGCAATCGAAAGAACCTTTGTAATCTCCCAAGATCCCCGTGTAGAAGTGGGATCAGGTCAATGGATTTGGTGACAAGTCCACCAAGAAGTCAGTGCGTTAATAATTTTATTTTGAGTAGTAATCGACAGATGGATGAAATCAGCCCCTTTGTGGTTGTGCGGAAAGATCTTGATTTGATTAAGCATGCAAAAGTGTAGGTGTGTCAAAAATGTTCATCTGCTTAGAGCGTCAGTGTTAGAGTTAAATCAGGTCTAGACCAGAGGTTCCTTGTTCAGCAGATCAATCAAGTGGTTCCTTTTGAGTCAGTACCAAGTAGAGTGTTCAGAACTTCAGTTGTTGGGTTGAGGTTAGAGAATGAAAGGTCACAAGCCCAGAGTTGGTTCATCAATCGGTGGAGGCAGTTACAGTTATCAGAGACAGATTAAAGATCACTCAAAGCCACCAAAAGAGTTATGTCGATAAGCGTCGAAGGTCATTGGAGTTCCAAGTTGGTGAGCACGTCTTTCTGAAGGTGTCATCGAGGAAAAGTACTTCTCACTTTGGCAGAAAGAGGAAACTAAGTTCGAGGTACGTAGGTCCCTTTGAGATTTTGGAAATAATAGGGACTTTGGCATGTCGTCTTGTACTACCGCCAAGGTTAGCACAAGTGCATGACGTCTTTCATATGTCGATGTTAAGGAAGTATGAACCTGATCCGACACACGTTCTAAATTTTGAAGAATTACATGTGGATGACAATGTGTCGTATGTTGAAAGCCTGGTTCAGATCGTTCATCGCAAGGAGTAGGTTTTGCACACCAAGACCATCTTGTTGGTCAAAATGGTCTAGCAACACCATGGTACTGAAGGAGCAACTTGGGAAACCGAAGATTCGATGAGATAATTATACCCCTACCTTTTTGCTTAAGATGTGTAATGGTTTAAATTTCAAGGACAAAACTTTTATAAGAGGGGAAGAGTTGTGACACCCCGATTTTCCAATTTTATTTTCAATAAATTGAGACGGGCATTTCATTGGCACGTATATAGTTCTTTTCCCTGAACTGATCACTCATGGGATAATTAGTCTATCTGGTGAAGCCATTAAGAAATTCTAATGCATTGGACTCGAGAATTTAACTAGGAAACGACCTTTCGACCGAGTTAATCTACAAGGGTCATTACGGCATAGTTAAAAATCGATTAGAGACCGGAGATAGGTCGACTTGATAAAGGCATGTGATCGAGTGTGGGTGATTCCACCAGATCGCACAATTCTTGTCAATTGGCATTGGACCAGCTTTTCTATCGTTTGGGTATCTTGTGTTCGTGCTTGAAACCTTGAGATTATCCCGACAACCGAGAGTCGCCAATGTGTCAAAGATGTACATTGTGGCTTGAATTGATTAACCACATGTCAAATGCACGAAAATTTCTAGAAGCTACCCGGTAGATCAGGACGCGCTAATATCATGCTAGAGTGAAAATAATCATGAATTGAGATTGAATTCATAAATTGGAAGTCTAGGTGTGTCATAAATCATTTTACGAACATTGACTTATCTTCGTTAGATTTTTCATGTAATCAGAAGTTTTCTGCAATCAAATCAGAAAATGGCTAATTTGGCTCGAGAAATTAGTATGCCCGCTTTTGGTCATGCTTTTGGGACTCAAGTTGGTTCTATGGTCAAACGATTACATAAATTGAAATGTGGTGATATTGGATTAATTTTATGGACTTCAATTTAATTCAATTAGAAGGAAATTGGGTGAATTGTGTTGTACAAGATTTTGGAGAATTCATGCCACAACGAAAAATGAAATTGAACCTATTGGAATAAGGTTGTGGAAGATTGGAGATAGTGGAGTGTGACATCATCAAGTGATGTCATGGTGGGGCTTGTGTGGCTAGGATCTTGACAAGTGGAGGGTGGATATTAGCTCTTGGAAAGGTGGGCTATCAACATCATCTTCAAGCTTGGGAAGAGAGAGAGAAGAGATCCGGTTGCAGCAGCCCTCCGCCTGATTGGTCACCCTTCCGCTCGTTGTCGCCATCATCGCCACCACCCCGCGTTGCCCGTGCGCTGCTCACCGATCAGCTCGCCTCTCCGCTCCACCTCAGCCTGTGTCTCCAGCCTTCGTCCGTTGTCCAGCAGGTGTCGTCCTGAGTTGCCGCCATCACCTGGGTTGCTGAAGACCCGCTGGAGCCGCCGCCTTGCCCACACTAGCTACTATCATCCATCCCCGTTGGTTTCGTGCACAACCGACCGTCGTGCAGCCCACAACTAGTAGCAAGCAAAAATGGGTATCCCAGCCCGGTTTTGGCCCGTTTTGGCCAGCTTCCCAACCCCGAATGCTTGGCCCACTTTGAGTAAAGTTGTTCCCCTCGGTGTCCCCATCATTTTGGTCCGCTCGGCTCGCTAATCGGGTGGGTTTAGCTCACTAAATCTTGATTAAACAGTTTTTTTTTTTGTTTTTTGATTAAACGGTTAATGATGCCCCAAATGTGCTTAGTCTAAGTTAAGTACGTTTAGGGGGTTAGATTAGTTTATTTGGTTGATGATTAGATTAGGGTGTTTAATTAAGTTAAAGTGTGTTTAGTTTAACATTAAGTAGGCTTATTTTAAAATAAGCCCTGATGTGACATAATAGGTTTTATTTTTGATTTATTTAAATGTTTTGAAATTTTGGAATTGTTAATAATTTATTATATTCCGAAAACTATTTAAAAAATAAAAAAATTTATTATGACCTCAATTGCTCAAAAATTTCGTGCTGATCGCTGCTATGCATTTAGAATTTGAATTTGATGAATGTATGTGGCAAATTTGGTGTTGATTATGGTAAATATGGATTTTATTTATAAAAATCCAAGTGTCGGGCTTTGATGCAAACATTGGATTTTAATGATTATATTAAGGGTTAATACCCTGAAAAACCCCAAACTGGTACACTTGTGACAAATTTATCCCGACTGACCATAAAAAACCCTAAATTGATACATTTATGACAAATTTACCTTAAACTAATTTATTCAACCGCAAAAAATCCCAAATTGATAAATTTGTGATAAATATACCCTCCGCTAAATTGGATTAATACTACCAAAAAATCATAAAAATTGTAAACTCTGACAAACGGATCGTAAAATTCCAAATTGGTATACTAGTCAATTGTCACGTGTCATTTAACTTAATAATTTGATAATAAAATTTAACGAAAACTAACAGAGGGTAAATTTGTCACAAGTGTACCAGTTTGGGATAAATTTGTCAAAGGTATATCATTTTTGGGTTTTTGGTGGTAAAAAAAATAGTTTGGGGTAAATTTGTCATAAGTGTACCAGTTTAGGGTTTTTCAGGGTATTAACCCTTATATTAAATAGTGGGGTTTGAAAAAGTGAGATATTGGCTTTTTGATTCAAAATTAGCGTGCCTCCACACACGTGAGTAATTTCTTGAATATTTTTAATATGAAGAAAAATGGCCAAGATCACTATTTTAAGTAGAAGTATTGAGTGAAATGCAAGGTGTCCTGGGGCCGAGTATGATTTGGCTGTGTGATAATTAAGAGGAATCATCCTGGGCTGTTGAGTCGGACTTGCCCCTATATGGGATGCCCCTTACAATGGATGTGGGTGGTAATAAAGGCTAGGCCAATTGGACCTATGCTTTGGAAATTCTGTCGACGTAGTGACGGAGCCACACTTCAAGGGGGGAGGGGATGCCTGGCATTAATGTTAGTAGATAGCTGAATTGCAAGTAAGCTATGCCCTTGTGTGGTAGTGAATAATAATTGGAATGCGTGCTAATTGCGATTGTGATTTATATGAAAGTGATGGCGTTCCAATTGTTTGAATTATTATTACTACTTGAGATTGTGTGATACACATTGTGCGAATCTGCAGGAATGAATTAAGACGAGGTAAGTCTTCTATGTGATGTGGCTAGGCCACCTGGGGTGTATTTTCTTTCTAATAAGGGTTTAGGGGATCGAACTTGCTGAGACAATGTCTCACCTTGTTGTGGGCCAAAATTTTAGGTCCCTAGATGGCGATTGTGGATGACCCGAAGCCCTAAGTCTGGAAAGGTGAAAACTAAAGGATTGGTGAATGTGTCCTGCTAGTTGGTCTTAGGATAGTTCCCCTTTTGTCGAGCTGGTATATTTTGTAGATAGTCCAGTGTTGTATTTCAACCTATGTGTTTATAAATGAGTGTTTGGTATTGTGATTGATTGTTTGCTTTTCTATCCCAAGTTAAATGTTGTCAGGGGATTTGTTTCGTTTCCACATGCATAATAAAATGAATGAGTCGGCGACATATCCTAGGATGTCACATATTTGATCGACTGTAGTGGGATATGCGCGCACTCAGGGTTCGGAGCGTAACACACGGGCTCGCTAAGGGCCAGCAACACTCCGGTGAGGTCGCCAACTCTCGTCTGGCCGATCGTCGGTTGTCCCAAGGTTGGAGACTGGCCACCTTGAAGAAGAAGAAGAAGAAAAAGAAAGGAAAAAATAAAAAGGAAAAAAAAGTCAATAAAATTATTTTAAAAATAAAAAAATGATTTGAAGTATAAATGGAGATTTTGCTATATATAGAATACATATTTAATTTATTATTTAGTATTTATATTTAAATTTTATACCATAGTTTATTATTTACTATTTAATAAAAAATTTGATTATTTAATATGCTTATTACTTAGTAAAAATATAATTGATCAATAGAATTTCTATAATTTGATAAAATTTTAGAATTGGAATATAAATTTCATGTAATTACCAAACACATTTATATTTTTTTATTATCCCAGAATCATAAATTTTATAAAATTATCAAACACGTTCTTTTACTCATAAATTATTCCTAGGAACAGAATTAAAATGAATCAATTATGATCAGAATTTGTTCCCAGGAACAGAATCGTTATCAAACGCGCCTGAAGCAACTTTTTTCTACTTCTTGTTTTTGTTCCAAATTTGTTCCCGAGAACAAAAGTTTTAGCAAACGCGTTTATGTTCTTTTTTTGTTTTCCGAAATAAAAGAATATAAGTTTTTGTTCAGGGGAATAGAAACAAAAATAAATAGACAGGCCCTTAGAGTGTTATCTGTCTTGCAAAGAATCCACTATTTCATTTAAGGACAAAACATATTGAGTTAAAGTATCATCAAATTCATTAGTTTGTAGATGATGGGACATTGTCGAAGAAAAAGATTTTTTGTGCAGAAAAAGTAGCAGATGTTGTCACCACTGAGAAATTAAGGTTATGCATTACCTTAGTTGGCTTCCATGGTTAGTGATAGGGGGACCACGCCATTAGGACAAATTAGGCTACAAAGATGAATGAAAAATATAAAAGATTATTGCCGCTTTAAAGATCAACCTCCAAGTGGGAGATTGATGGAATTGTGGAGTTTGATAAATTAAAAAAAAAAAAAAAAAGAGTAGAATTCAAGTCTAGAAACAATTTGTTTTAAAAAAACACTTCTCAGTAGGTCACCTATCTTGCTAATGACATACATGTAATTTTCTTGTTAATGGTGTATACTCTAGAATCCTACTATATATTGGGGCAATATCTTTTATAGTTAAAAATGTTGAAGCTAGAAAATGCTAGAGCTTGTAATGCTAATACTGATACTGATAGTGGAGAGATTGCCTAGTGTGGCACCATGATTTTTCACTTTTTGATTTCGGGAAATGTTTTCCTCGTAAAAATTGTAGTTTGTTTTTCTTCTCTATTTTCCTCTTCAAGGAGTTGTGTTCCTAACATTTATGTGCCTTTACACTACACTTTGCACATACAACCTACGATCTAAAACCCTAATCGCATCAGGAAACTCATAGGAGGTACCAAACGGTGGAACCCATGTGGGGAATGACCCATGATCATCCCCTTTTGGTCTCACTCACTTAAAATAGTGATAAAGAGGACTGTTGATGCAAGTGTGGAGTGGAGAAAACTCTTGTGATCTAATTGGAATGGGGACCTTAAGTATTTAAACCCCACCTTTTAACAAACCTCACAAGTACATTTGCGTGTCTACGTGATTGAAATTTTTTTTTTTTATCATCCACTGTAATTATGATTTCTCCTTTTACTTGCTAATTTTGGATTGAAATTTTCTTCTTCTTCTTCTTCTTCTTCTTTTTTTCTTTAAATTCTGGGAAATCAATTGAATGCCTTAAGTGATCCAAGCTTATAATTGAAATTTTGAGCAATCACCCTTGATAGTGAAACTTCAATATAAATTTCAAACACCTCTGATTTAGCCTTACAAAACAGATGGTTTTGTTTAAAATTTCAATTATGGGCTTAAAATCACATTTCGTGGAGAAATTCTTCCAAGTCAATTATATTTTGGGGCACAAAAATTGAAATTACATTTTAAATGAAATTCTTTCATGTTCACATTTTGGAATTGAAATTCAAATTACTTTTTGCCTATTGATTTCTTAAAACAAAAGTCACCTCCTTTTTGCGAGAGAAATCACAAATTAAAATTTCAAAATTGATGCCACATCGTGCATATGAAGCTTTTGGAATTGAACGAACATCCGATTGATAATTACGGATTGATCTTTTAATGATGTTTCCTCTTATGATAAAATCTTGGTGAAATACCAAAATCCTACAATTAGGGATTATGGCACGGGTATCATTGCCTCAATTTCATTAGAATAGGAGGCACTTCTCATTAGCATAGTGATATTGTTTTTTTCTTACAGATTACGATGAGAATTGATTTTACACTATCTATGCAATAGTTTCTTGTATTTTATCCATGTTTTTATTCTCATTAGCAATCATATTTTCCATTTTGGGTTTATGCAAGCCCAATTGATGCTTTTTGTAAATTATGCAACTCACATTCTTGAGTAATAAAGTTTGGTTTCGTAAAGAACATCTTTCTTTAAAAGCACTCGAAGTGTTTCAAATTAACCCTTTGAGTTGAACTTTCATGCTTTACCTTCAAAACGTTTTGAAAATGAGTTTCAAGAAAGACTTGTATAGAATTTTCTCTTTGCTTGATCAGTTCCTCAAGTTAGGCTACAACATGATATTTGAGATGGTAAAAATGTTTATTGAGGCTAACAATACAACCTAGAGGGGGCTGAATAGGTAATCTTTTGCGGAAATCAGCTAATCACTAAGTAAAGATCACCTCGACCTGATGTTTAAGCAAATGTCTACTAATTGTGTGTCAAAGCATATAAGCATATAAGAAACAGTAGTGTCATGCCCCGAACTTTGAGCACACACACATACCTTGGTGGTCAATAAATTTGTGACATCTTAGGATACATTGCCAACTCATTCATTTTAATGCATATGCGAAAGTGAACGATAACCCCTGACAACAACCAACATAGGACAAAAAAGCAGGAAACAATTTCACAACTGAAACAATTTTATGAACACCCAGTTTATATACAAAAGTCTACAAAAGATCGGCTCCCAAAAAGAAGTTGTCCTAAGACCAACTAGTTGTACACATTCGTCGATCCTTCGAACTCCACCTCTGTAGGCTCCGGAGGCTTTGGGTCCTCCACAGCACCATTAGGAGGGTCAACTGTGCCCTCGCCTAGAGCGGCGTCGACTACCACAGCGGGGATCTCAAAACCCTGGAGGGACCATAACTGTATCCATTGAACCTGTGGCGAAACCACGCTCTAAATCGATGAGGTACCTTTTGAGCTAGACCCTCATTGACCTAGACGGTGGTCACCACGAGTTCATAGACCTAGTGACTTCCAGGGACAGAGAAGTCAGTACTTAGCTCAGTAATCCTCCGAGGCTGACCAAAATGGATCGAAGGCTCTGCCATTTAAGGACCTAAAAAGGTTAAGCCCATGACAGGGTGAGACAATATCTTAGCAAGTTCACCTCCTAAATCCTGCCTAGGAAAGAAATACGCTTAGAGGTAGTCTATGCACATAAGACAGAGGACTTACCTCGCCTCAGTTCTCTCCTACATGTCTACACAATTCACATACTCAATCAATTAATCAATCAATTCAATTCAATCCATACAATCGATCAATCAATCAATCAATTCCATTGATACAATCATACAATCTATCAAAGGGTCTTGATTATAAGACCAAATCGTTATGACACGTCCCATACCGTACCACACAATTTTGTCCCATAATCTGGCGCGTCAATTTCGATCAATCACACATTCCAATTCAATTATTGCTCACATGAGCATGATCTACCGACACACATTGGTCTTCTAGCATAGCCAGGCTTCGTCTCGCACCATCGAGTATGGCAACATCCACTGACACACATCGGGGACAATATTGCTAAAGGAGTATTGGTCTATAATCTATTGTGACTAGCTTCCGTTGTCCAGGGGCATCCTATATGGAGCAACATCCTACCGACGCATAACGGGGACAGGTTCACTTAACCATCATATGATCAATCAATCCTGGCCAAGGACATTGTGCTTTGCACACAAATTCCTCAATCAAAATAATAAACCTAGCCTATTTTCTTCGTATTAAAAACACTTGATAAAATAATTATGTATGGGTAGATGGTTAGTTTGAACCAAAAATGTGATATATTTATTTTCAAAAACCCCACTTTTTAATATAGTACCTAAGAATTTTTTTTTTTTGCGTTAAAAACGACGTTCAGTATTTTCTGAGTAAAATACCAAAAATTCCCAATTTTGAAATAATTATTCAAAATCACAATCACCACTCAATTTGCAAATTAACACTCAATTGCATAAACTAAGCACACCATTGCAATCGGCATTAATTTCGGTCATCGGCTATCCCGATATGATTTTCGGAAAATATTAAATAATTAAATAAATTACAAAATAATTAAATAATACAATTTAAATTCAATAAATACTTAGGCCGGAAATGTTAATCTAACCACCTAAACGGGCTTAGAAAATTATTGCACCTATCTAGATAAATAGCACAATCTAATTAGCCCTTAATTAATCTAATCTAACCATTTAACATGCATAAATAAGCAATTAAATCACTAATCTAATCTAAGTAACCACATAACCCTTAATTAGCTTAAACTAAACAACCCCTAAGTATAATGAACTCCCTAAGTAGAATTTAGCGAGTAAACTCACCGGTTTTGCAATTTAGTAAGTCCACGGCGACGGTGACGCGGAGGTGAGCGACAACCAAGCCTTCAGTGACACCAATGGAGGTCCGAACGGGCCATAAAATCGGCCACAAGCTCTCAGCTAGTGGTTGAGCTTCAGCCACTGCTTGCTACTGGAAAGGGCGGTTCGAGTGGTTGGTGCGAAAATGGCGAGGAGGTAGTGGCGAAGGCTACAACGGGCGATGGCGGTGCTCGACGGTGGTTGGACGGCGATAGAGGAGAGCTCTGACGAGGCTTCAATAGCAACCGGGGCACGCGGGTGCACGGGCACAAGCGGGCGAGATGAGCATGCGATGGATAGGCTTCGAGCGGCTACTCAAGCAGTGCGATGGTGTTGAACAGCGGCGACAAGGGGGCGATTGACGGGCAGGGGATGTTGGCTAGTTCTCTCTGTAATTTTGAGCTCAAAATGCTCTAAAATGGAGAAGAATAAAAAGTCTGCTGAAGCTTGAGGGGGCCATAAAATATTCCAAGTACTCAAGTTCTATGCCGCACTAGCCCTTGGCTGTCATCCTCAGTCATTTGCTCCTCTATGGCTTCCCAAACAAGCTTCCTAACAGGTCTAAATGTGGCTGACCACCATGGCATACGAATTTGGACATTTCCCACTTCAATTTCACTTCAATTCCCCTCCGATTGAGTTTAAATTGGAGTCCAAAAATTTAGCCAAGGTGCCATCATCCATCTCATGATTTTTCCTCGTCAATTGAACCAATTTGATAGCAAAAAATGCGACAAAAAACGGCTCTCTAATTTTCCCAATCCAAAATAACCAAATTTGATTTTTTGCCAAAAATCTCGATTTGCAAAAAATTCTTCGGAGGATGAGTCAATGTTTCTAAAATGAATTGTGACATGACAGAAATTTTAGGTTCAAATTCGCGGTTAATCTCAATCTGACATGATTTTAGCATGACCTAACCTATTGGGTAGCTTTTAGGAATTTTTAACGCATTTGACCTGTGGTCGATTATTTTCGAGTCACATTGTACATCTTCAACGCATTGGCGACTCTTGGTTGTTGTGAAAATCTTGAGATTTCAAATACGAGTATAAGGTACAGAAATGACAGAAAAGTCTGTCTAGTGCCATTCGACATAAATTTTGTAATCAGGTGGAATCATCCACACACTAATCACATATCTCTATCGAATCGACCTATCTCTGGTGTCTGATCGATTCTAATGGTGCCGTAATGACCATTGTAGATTAGCACAGTCGAGTAGTTGATTCCTGGTTGAATTCTTAAGTCTATTGTGTTTAGATTCCTTAGTGGCTTTACTTGATAGATTAGTTAGACCGTACGTGATCAACTCAAGGAAAATAACTATGGGCGCGTCGATGAAAATCCCAACTCATTCAATCGAAAACAGAACCTAAAAATTAAGATGTCACAAGTAGCACACACAGAGTTATAGTGGTTTGGCTTTACTTTTTAGCCTACGTCAACTCTCCAAACGAATAATCTTAAGACAGGCTGGATTTCACTAACAATCTGCTTAGAAAGTTACAACAAACTAGCACTGATCCTTTACGTGATAGATCACACTATTTGGACTTAGTAGTTGCTCTAATACTTGTACACTTAATCCTTAGCACAATTGTTAAACATCATGACAATCAAAATAGTAGAACATAAAACTCTCAGCTAGAAACATCAATATGTAAGCTACTAGATCTTTTATATGTTGCACACTCTTTTTGGTCTTCAAGTCTTCTCTTTTATACTCTTCCTTAGACTATCCGTTAAGGTTGATTTAGAGAGGTAGATGACCATTGAAGAGGTTTCCATTGAGTTGTGTCCAGGAAGGTACTGCCCATATTTCCCAAGACTTTTCTAGAGTAACAAAAAATAGCAACTGCTACCGCCTTCTCATTGTAGTTTCTAATTGACTTGTCATAAACTTTAGTTAATATTCTACATGCTTTTTTTTTTTTTTCCAATTTTGCAACTGTACAAATTCAGATCTTTTAACGACTCTTTAGTTGACCCATTGAACATCAACTAATATAGTTGGTTGTTATATCACCATCAACTTAATCTTTATTGTTTCGACATAAACATCAGCAGTACCTAATCTTTTAATTGACTAGTACTGTCTGCTATAACAAGACGTTTGCAAGATTTCTTTTAATGGATCACACCATGGATATTGTGTAATCATTTGGTCCAAATATCTGCACATAACATAATATGTAATATACTAATAATAGTTTGGGCATCATCAAAATTACTTGAAGATATTTTCTTCAACAATCTCTCCCTTTTTATGACAAGCTGCATATGTGTAAGAATAGTAATGCTTGTTTGAAAATATTTACAAAAATTAAAAGAGGATCTCCTTAGGGTGTTTCGCTGTTACACTTTGGAGATATATATTCAGATGGTTTTTATAGAGATAGGATGTGATTGCACAATCATAAACTAATTTAGGGATTAGAGAATAACAATTGATTGCTGCCTATGGCTTGATGATGCACTCATATGCTCTCCTCGTCTTGGTGAGCAGTTTAATTTGATTAGCAAAATATTGTGAGATAAGTACTTAGCAAGTGAGTATATTAAATTACTTTTGGTAGTAAATGGTCGGGCAATATTCAATCATCATTAGCAGCAAACATTTGAGCTAAAACATACTTTTTCACATCAAGTAACTTCCCCCACCCCCTTTTGTTATCAATCAAAGAGAATGCAAAAGAGCATTAATAATCAAATGATCAAATTCATTGAGGACTTGAGATATTGCAATACAAAAAGTTAGACCTAAACAATGAATTGAAAATGATAAAGTAGTAGGAGCAAAACAAGAGCACATTAAGATTTGAGAAAATTAGGTGTGAGGGCTTTTGCGCTGTTGAGAGGAAGTGGGTTTTTCCAGTTCGATGGTCTTTAGTTTAGGGCATACAAGGTTGTAGCAATTGAGGCTGAGGATGGTACGCTTTACCTTGATCATGGACATCCTTTTTCATAGAGCAAAAGTTTTTGAGGTGAAGAGTTTTAAAGAGTTCAAATAGAAAAATCCCATGTCATTCTAGGAAATCAAAATCAACATAACGATGAAGGATGATGACTCGATTGTAGAAGTGATGTTTCACATGTTGATGCACTAGTGACAGAAAGAAATTTGATTCGACTTTAAGGTCATTTTTAAAATCAAGAGTGGGTTCAAAATTTTCAAATACCTGATTTTCACCATCTTCATGATGTTTGTCTCTTGGGGCTTCTCCTGTTTCTTTGGCGGTTTCACTTCCTTTAAGCTGTGAAACAATTGGCTCAGATATAACTTTTTCTACTTTGACAATTTGCTTCCCTTTGTCTTTGGGATCAGCAAGTTCAGAGGTACCTTCCTCTTTGATTGAGGATTTTTTAGGAGAGGGTTTAGAGGGCGGAGATGGCTGAGAGGGTTGAGCATCAGAATGCAAGGGTTTAGCGACTGGTTGATCTTGAGCGGTTAGTGCTTGTTCGAGCTGCAAGGTCTTTCAATAGATCTCCTAGGAGTGATTGTGCATGAGCCGATGGAGATGGAGCGGTTTAACAAGTGGTGCTATGGGTGGTATAGCGCCTATGTCTTTCTCTACAAGCAATCGTGATTTAGGGGTTTTTCTAACATGGGTTCCTTTTTCTATAGCATTGGCTAGTGGAGTGCTGGTAGTGGTTGATCCACCAGTTTGGGCCCCACTCTAACTTTGAGTAGCTTCCAGCGATTCCTCATGTTGGGTGATCTCCTCCTTAGAGGTTTTGGATGCTTGGCCAGAGGTTCGTGAGGATTTCCTTATGACTTTGGAAGAAGGGCGAGTTTTGGGTGCCATGGGTTTGAGTGAAAAGGTGAAAAGTTGTTTGTGTGTAGAAAAGATGAGAGGTTTCTATAGATACTATAGACTAAGAATGAGAGAGCAGGCATGAGCAGTGAGTAAAAAGTGAATGCTTACCCTCTATAAATAAGAGCAAAGTATTTCATAGAGAGAAAACTATTAGCCATTGTATCTTCAATGGTAGTTTTTCTTATCTGTAAGATTTTGTATTCAAATTTCAAGAATTAAATAAACAGTAAAAATTGAGTACGCAAATTCTATTGCAACAGTCAGATCAACACTAGAGAGGGTATAGATGGTCAAAACGATAACAGTTATAGTATTTATAATGGTAACTTTTTTGAATATATAGTAGGTGCCTACCTATCATTCTCATCGTACTTGATGTTTTCGACACAATTGATACATTACCTTTAGTGTTGTTATTCTAGAGCCTTGCATATTACTAATTCACCACGTATATACTTGAAAGCTGGTTTGTCCAATGGTTTGGTGAAAATGTCCACTAATTGCTATTTTGACTCTACAAATTGTATGCAGATATCACTATTATTGACATGATCTCTAACAAAATGATATCTTACCTCAATATGTTTTGCTCGTAAATGTACGATTGGATTTCTGGTTAGATTTATAGCACTTGTATTATCACATATGATGTGAATACTCTATTCATTTTTTTCCAAAAACCATGTAATTGTTGCTTCATCCAAATAAGTTGAAAACAATAGTTTCCGAAAGCAATATATTCAGCTTCCGTGGTTGAGAGAGCAACTAAATTTTGTTTTTTTCGAAAACCAAGAGATTACCATGTTCCTAAGCAATTGACAAGTACTCGATGTACTCTCTCTGTAACATCCTAAACTTTCGATTCTACTTTCAATTGAATAAATCGAGCATTCCATTGATGCGCCTATAGTGCTATTTTCAGAGCTGATCACTCATGAGATAACTAGACTACCTATGGAAGCCATTAAGGATTTTAAGGCAAATAGACTTGAGAATTCGACTAGGATTCGACTGCTCGATTGTGTTCATCTGCCGAGATCATTACGACCTAGGTAGCACGGACACATTCAAAGGGCTGAAACATCAAGATTTTCATGACAACCGAGCATCCCTAATGTGTTGAAGAGATTCATTATGGCTCAAAGAAAATTGATCATGGGTCATTTGTACTAAAAAGTTATGAAAGTTATCTAGTAGTTTAGGTCACGCTAAAAATGCACCGGATTGAAATTAACTGCGAATTTGAATCCAACTTAAAAAATTGAAGGTTCTGTTATGTTACAATAAATTCTAGGAATGTTGACTCAGTCTCAGAATATTTTTCTGTAACCCAAGACGTTTTAGGAAAAAGTCGTTCTAGGGCTGTTTTTGTCAAGAAAAAGCCAAGGATCGTTTTTTATTGAGAAATTAGGAAGCAAGTGGGATCAATTGGTGAGGAAAAATATCAATTGGATTGGTGAGATGTCGAGTAAATTTATTGGGGCTGAATTATGTAGAATCAAGCAAGAATTAGTGTCTAATTGGAAGGAAAATCAACTAAATTTGCATACCCCCATCCATGACCTTTTGACCACTTCAATTGGGCTTCTAGAAGTGAGCATTGGTGGCTGATTTGTAGCCAAGAGACCAGCTGGTGGTGGGAGACCAAGAAAATGAGGCCAAACCAGTCAAGGGGACCAAAGTGGCCCACCCTCATCCAAACTGGTCCCCTCACCCCCTTCAAGTAGTCGTGTAAGCCCTCCTCCTCTCTCCTCCCTGTCGTTCAATGTAGGAGCTACCCAGGAGCACCGCATGAACCAATCGGCAGCCCGTTCGACCATATGGAAGCCTAGCGTTGCTATCTCTACTAGTCGAAGACATGGCAAGCCCACGTGAGCCGCACGTTTTTCCGTTGTCCTAGCTGAGTCATTGGGTCCTTCTCACCGTCCCATATACTGCCGAATCCATGTGGAAGCCGCCAGAGGCCCGCCGAGTCCCACTTGGCCCCAAAACTAGTCCCCTCTACCTTCGCCGATCCTTACCACCCATTTCCAGCCTTGTTTCTTTATTTTGTAGCCAAGAAAAAAAGCTTTCCAAGTGGGTTTTCCAGTGGTTGTTAGGCCCGTTTTGAGGTAGTTCCGGACCTCAATTGCCAAGCCTTCTTTTGAGAGAATTGTTCCCGTTACGTCCCTGTCGATTTGAACTGACTGACTCACCGAACAAGTGAGTTTAACTTAGTAATCCTCGCTTAGTAGGTTAATTGTGCTTAGAGGTTGATTAGTTTAGGTTAAGATGGATTATGTGGTTAGATTAGATTAGATTAGTGAATTTAATTAATTACCATTGCATGTTAGGTGGATAGTTAGTGCAATTATTGAGTAAATAGACTCTAATATTTATTTAACGAGTCTCAAAAATTTTCCGGGCCCGTTCTGGCATATAAGTAGGCATTGCGGGCCTAAGTATGCATTTATTGCATTTATTTAATATTTTTTTGTAATTATTTAATTATTTATTTATTTTTCGGAAATTAAACTAGGATGGTCGGTGACCGGAAAATTACACTAATTGCAACGATGTGATCTATTTATTTAATTGCGTACCTGATTGTGTAAATTGATTATGATTAGTGTTTGTGGGTTTTAATTTCCAAAAAAAAAAAGGATAATTGTGGTAATTAAGTGAAAAAATTACCAAGTGTCGATTTACAGTGTCAAAAATCTATTTTGGGACTGCTGAAAAATAGTGGAAGATTAGAAAGTGAAAGTCTTATATTTTGGCTAAGGCTAGCCGTGTACCCACACACGTGTATTTTTATTAAGTATGATAAAAAGGGTAAAATTGATCGTCATCTTGAACAATATACTATAACGGCTTGAAGATTAGTATGTCATCTTGGAGAATGGACGTTATACTATTATAACTCGATGACTCCCTTGTCATTTTGAGAAACAATTGCATGTATACCACCTCGATGACTCTATATGTCATCTTAGAGATAGGATGGTATGACTTATCAGCTAGGTGATTCTATATGTCATCTTGAGAAGGAATTGCTTGTATACCGGCTTAGTGACTCTATATTTCATCTTGGAGATAGGACGATATGATTTAACAGCTCGATGACCCTATATGTCATCTTGAGAAAAAATGGTGTGTTATAACAGCTTGATGACTCTATATGTCGTCTTGGAGATAGAACGTTATGCATAGGTATGTTATAACGGCTCGATTGTGGCATCCCAAAATTCATGACAACCTCTAGATACATTAAGGTCTATGAATAGGTGATAGAAGTACCATCAAGTTGTATTGTAGCCATTTGATCCATGATTTGCAAAAAGATTTATGGCCAAGCTTTCAGTGGATAATTATTTGATAGGAAAGAAAATTATATTATTGGGCATGTGTTTTATAAATTGAAATTTATGGATTTGTGATTACAAGTTTTATGGCCTTATGAATTTATAATTTGATATTTATAAGAGAGAATTAAGGTAAATTACTAAAAGTAAACATGGACTCAATTAAGAAAATTTTGGGCAATTTAAGTTTGGACTTTGGGCCAAAGAGTGTTGAGCCTAAAATGAGCCAAAAGGCTAGCCCATGAAGCCCCATTGGGCCGTCGACCAAGCTGGCCCCAAGCCCAGCCGGATGAAGGTGTCTTGCATGGAAAAATGCCAAGTGTTCCTTCCTAGTAGCCAAGTGTAGCAAGCCATGCATAATCAAATGATGGCTAATGATGATGGGAAGGAAATTAGAGAGTGAGGGGGGCAGATTAAGCGAGAGAAAGAGGAGAGGAAGAGAGAGAGTCGTTCGAGAGAAAGAGGAGAGAAAGAGAGAAAGGAAAGGAAGTGTCGCGACCAATTTTTCGGGGTGTGAACCACCTAGGGTTTGGCTAATGAATTGTTAAGCCTGGACTTAACTCGGGCTCTCCCAAGCCCATACCAATTCGCGACTTAGGTTCAAATTTCTTAACATGCAATTGATTTTCAATTAGGAGTCGCCACTAATCTATTTTTGATGGGTCGATTAGGAACCCAAGTAAAGTAACGGGAGATTTACTTACTCCTACGAACTAGAGAATTATGAGTTCGGGAACTTGGTTACGCTAGATTTCTCTAACACCCTTTCGGTACCTTTTTCTTTTATTTTGAAAAAAGTTTGGCAAGCAGCTTGAATTAATTTTAGGCTATTTTCCTAACATATGAGGTGATTATATGGGTGCACAAACCACCAATTTAACATCCAAGAAAGCAATGAATAAATTGCAGGACTTACCTTAAAGCAACGAAAGCATCTACGTTGTTAGATCAGAATTCGCATCAACAGTCCTAGGTATGATTTCTAATTAACACGCGATTTTCTTTTTTTGTTTTGTTTCACTTATTTATTGAAAATCATGCAATATGCAATGCATACCACTAATTTAACATAAAATGATATGACATTGCAACATGACTTAGCTATATGACCTAAGCGATATGACATAAATAAGTATGTAATCTATCCTGAAGCATGAGATGGATTTATTCTAAAAAATAATTTTTTGTATTTTCCATGAGATTCGAAATTAAAGAAATGCAACACTTAAATATGCAATCTAAATTAATCTAATGACTGACAATTTATAATTAAATGAACCTAACAAAAATCACTAAATGACGTGCATTGTATGAACCTAATTCTATATGACGTGCACATGATTTTTATTTTCCTCGTAAGCATGCGATCTATGCAATGACATGCAAAGAATGCCTTGATTCTAATTTTTTTATGAAATTCGAAATTTCCAAATAATTAAACGTGTAATTCAAATTTAAAACTAACACCCTAAATGAATGCATTTTTTTTTTGGGTTTTTCGTTTTTTCAAAAATTCAAAATAAATAAATTTTATATTCTAAACATGTAGGATAACCCTAAAACGATGAATATTCTAAACAAACCTAATCTAACTCAGATTTTTTTTGGATTTTTCCTTTCTTTTACGGGAGCAATCAAAATAAGACATCAAGACCAGCACGACAACAAATCAGGCAAGATATCATCCATGTCCATTTTGGAAATAAATTGACGAATCGTATCTCACGCATGAAATCGGATTGACCAATTTCAAATAAAATCGCAAATTGTATCTCGAGCGTGAGGTCGGATTGGCGATTTTTCCGTGTGATTGCGAGTCGTATTTCGAGCCTGAAATCGGACTATCAATCATACGCACGTTGCGAAATTATGAAAATTTCCTAATTCATAAGGGCACTTCAGATTACGGATATGATAGCATATCAGGAATTTCAATCATATGTATCGAAATTTCAAATAAGAAAACTGAATATTCAGAAATTTTATTAGATAAGATTTTTACCTAATTCGAATATTAGCTTCCAAATAGGGCAAGTCGCGAACCACAATCCTTGGATGATGAATCAATGGAGGAACAAGGGAGGTGTAGCAACTTGGACACTTGCTCAAAGAAATTGGCCTCCCTCTTAGAGAAAATCTCCAAAGTGGCGTGCCTTCCTTTAGCGAAAGTTTTATCTTAACTTCCTTTAAAGATGGACTTGATAACTCACGAGAGGCAACAATAATGAGCTTGAGGAGACACCAGCAACAGGTCGTGAGCGAGATGGTCACGGTGGTGAGGAGCTACGACGACCGCAAGAACACGTGAGACTTCCCCAATGGATTTAACTGGAGTGTTTGGAAAAACCTGCAAAAGAAATTCAGCAAGCACAACAAGGCGATTGATATGGCTCGGGGTTGCCGTTATTGGCCACCGTGGACAGAATGGATGATGGCGGAGCAATCGAGTCGAAATATCAATAGCACTAGAGTGCAGGACACCCGACCTTCGCTAGAAGTGACGTCGGACTTGTTGAAGCTAGGTTACAGGAGCAAGAACGGTGGTAGTGCTCCGAGACCGGCTGAGGACTTTGCCAGTTGTCTCGTGCTCGCTGGATTCGGATGAAATTCAGTGGGAAATGTGGGTCCCGCTGAGCAGTGCTTGACCCTTGGAAATTGCTCACCGGCCTGGAATTGCTGGAGATTCTGGTTTCGTTGAGTTCCCTTGTATTGATCTTCCATTGACCTACAAAGAGAAAAATAAGCAAGAAACTTTTTCCTTTTTTACGTCTCCTCCCAATCGTGGCTATCGTTTTCTATATCAGGGAATTTAACCAACATTAGAATATTTCAAGGAATGGCAACAGAATATATGAAAACCAAATTGACTAAAATTCTTAGCTAGCTCTTGGTATCACTCGGATGTGTTTCCAAATTTGGACTTGTCGGATGGCAAGAGAGGGGATGGTCACCGTGGGATGCTCATGAACACAGTGAATAATGGCTATAGACGTGGCCAACGAGGACTAAGAATTTGGCACGACCAAACAAAGAGGCTTGATGATAGCATGCAAGCACGGATGGGACTTATTGATTGCAGCTCCGGGGGGCAATCTCCCCACAAGGCTATTCTGAATATGGTGAATGACTTGCAGAAAAAAGATTCAGCTTGAGAACACGACCGTGAACTAGAGATGCCGTAGGGATGCTTTAACGCTCTCTAGAATTGCAGGAACTCATCTAGGATCACTTGGCCTTCGTTGGTGGGACTCCTGGATCGCTGCGACACTCGGCATGGCGATGCATGGCTTATGATCTGGGCGATGCCCAGCTTGTTGAATTCTTGCCATGGTCCGCAACTCGGACAAACCAGCGGGTTGTCCTGTGGTGCAGGAGACAACAACTTTGTCGACGCTTCCAGCGTAGACAACTTGCTAGAAAATCCGGAAATAACCTGAAAATAGAGAGAATAGAAACGCAGGTCGTGAGACCAAGAGGAAGCAGCAACGTCAGGCTCAATTCGGCTGAGGAGGCGCTTGAGGAACAAACGCTTCCTCTCTCTTATTTCTCCTTTTTTAGTCAGAAGCTCCCTACGGATGATAGAAAAATTCTCCCTCTCACACACTCTCCGTATCTCTTAATGTGGCCGCGTATTCAATATGTGTGGCCCTCGTAAACCCTACGTATGTTTACTTATTTATAGGGCACGGATTAGGGTTTTTAAAATTTTCCAAATCCATGTCCACGATGATTTCTTTTCGAAACGTAATATTTGCTTTTGAATTGAAATCTCACAAAGATAAATCCTTAAAATATCTCCGAGGATACGGGCTTGAACTGATTTGCTTTCTTCGTGGGCTTAGCCTGACTCATCAACTTAAAGTGTCCGAACCATCAATTCGAATCCATCCGTCACCAACCCAATGTAAATGCAAATAAAAAATAAATGCACCTAAAACTATATGCTATGCGATTAACTATATTTTTTAGGGGTAAAATTAACCTCTAATTTTTGTGCAATAAATGACTAATCAGGTTGCCAAAATTTAAGTGTCAACAGGAAGAGAGAAAGAGGCCGTGCGTGCGAGAGAAAGAGGGAGGTCCATCCGTAGATCGTCCACCTAGCTCGCTGCTGTTCGTTCGCTGCCTTGCCCGCTGTTTGTCATTGTTTTGAGCTTAAATTCGAGGCAAGTAGAGTCATAAAACCTATCATTTTCTTACTGTTTTGTGTGTGTAGAAGATGGTGAATTTTGGTTGTGGTAGATGTGATGAAAGGTCGAAGCTATGGGGAGAAATTCGTTGGCCTAGCATGCTGTTTTCTGGAAAAACCAGTCTGACCCTTCACGCATTTGTGAGCTGCATGCGAATTTTTAGTTGGAATCTCGCTTCAATCTCTCCATAAAAGTTGTATAGAACATCTTGAGGAATAACATACTAAAATTTGAGACAAAACGGACAAGGATTTCCTTTGGAGAGATTAGATCTGGAATTTGTTGTGCTGACCTTTAGCGATTTTCGTGGACTGTAAAGTAGCTTTATTGCAAACATTTCACTTTGAGTTCTTAATGAAAGTTGTAATGTACTTCTTGGGGTAAAAAATATAAAAAATTTAGAGGAAATGAACAAAAATAGGACGGTGAAATCGTTGTCCTTTGAAGAAACTGGATCTGGGAAAATGCTACCTCGACCTAGTATGATTCTATGATTTTTATAAAATCACACAGTTATAATTTGATCATGTGTCCTTAATGAAAGTTGTGGATAATATTTTGAGGTATAACATACTGAAAATTTAGAAGAAACGGACATATGTAGATCGGTAAAACGAGTTTCCTTTGAAAGTAGATAACCTGGAAAAACGACACAGAGAACAAGGGGAATTAATCGTCTATATCTGTTAATATAGAATGATTTGGGGTTCAATTTCTTCATGAGATATTTACCTTTAGGATTTTTCTATAACATATCAAAATTTCAGAATTTTCAGAGTTCAATTGGATATATAATTTAAATTACTTCCAAAACTGTGCAAGCTGAAGTATTAAGATTTTAAAGACTGTGATGCATGGACCGTACTGTTTTGTGTGAGATTCTATTGGTATGGTATTTTTATGAGATATCTGCCTTTAGGTCTCGTCTATAATGTGTCAAGTTTTCAGAATTTATTTATACCATTTACTAATTTTTCTAGAGTTTTAACCAAAGGAGTGTATTCTGTTTTATCTAAAACAATTGATGTGTTTTCATAAATAAATGAATTTTTCCATGTGATGCAATGCTTTGAGTGGTTGATCTTGCTGCATATATGATGCCATATAGCATGTTATATGGTATCAAAAAGCTGGTTGAGACTCTTGATATGCATCAAATGCTATGTTAAAATTGAGATTCGTATGTGAATATAAATTGAGATAATAACAAGACCGTCGGAGGTGTGAGCCGCCGGTGCCTCGGGAGTTTCAAGATGCCCGGAGTGTGTGTGCCGGATGTTCTCGGGTGTTTTGGGATGCCTGGAGGTGTGTGCTGGAAGCCTCAGAGGTGTGTGCCGGGGGGATACCTCGTGATGCTAGTTGGGGTACGAGATGCTCGGAGTGTGTGTGCCGGATGCTCGGAGGTGTGTGCCGGAGGTTCCTCGTGATGCCAAGTTGGATGCGAGCGATAAATTGAGGGATGCAAACATTGGTCCCTAGAAAGATAAAAAAAAAATTAGGACTCTATCATGCGCATGGATGTGTACATATGGCATGGTGATATATGCATGACTGCTTGATGATAAGTGCATGGTGGTATATGCACATACGGCATGGTCATTATATGCATGATTGCTTGATGATAAGTGCATGGTGGTATATGCACATATAGCATGGTGATATATGCATGGCTGCAAGGTAAGGTATGCTTGAATGCATGAATTATATGTGTTTTATTCATGATACATTGATTGTTCTGTTTAATGCACTGTGTAGTGTGGCGGATCTTTACTGTTGAGTGGTTGTACTCACCCATTTTGGGGATTAATATTTCAGATTAGAAAGATGCCTCTTTCACCAGTTGTGCGTGATACCTTCTATGGCATACCTACTAATGTCGAGGTGGAGTGCACCGAGCGTTCCTGTATTAGTATACCTGGTCTGGAGTATGTCCGAGTTCGAGTATTGGTGATGTAGAACGTGGGTTCAGCTGATTGCCCTATCATCCAAGAGTTTTTGTTCGTTTACGTTCGACGCAATGGGGTGATGCTAGGGATGTTACCGCCGCCACCACCTGATGCACCGGGTTGGGTGTCATGGCACGTAGGACTAGTGGGAGCCGACACTTTCTTTTTGGGGATAGCCGACACTTGTTGATGGAGGGATGTAAATGTTTCGTATAGGCTTGAGTTCTCTTTTGGGTATAGCCAAGTATAGTTAAAAATCTTGGCCTTTTTGTTGTATCAACCTAAATGTCCATCATGAAAATATAAATAAAAGTGTATCAGCTTTGTCTTTTCTTCTGGTGCGTAGTTGGTGTGCATTGCATTATTGTTATTGGAGGGAGAGATGGTGAAACTTATTTATGCTTCCACTGATGAACTGCACTGGGACCTTAAAAAAAAAAAGGAAAAATTATTCTACTGATCAACCCTTATGAACTATGGTTTCACTTAAATTAAAAAGTTACCTTACTGATATGCAATAGGATGAGTGACAAGAAATTTGTGGCGACCCTAACGGATTGGGGGCCGTCGAGGGGTGCCACATCGATGACTCTATATATCGTCTTGGAGATAGAATGTTATGCATACCCGTTTGGTGGCTCTATATGTCATCTGAAGATAGGATAGTACTGTCTATATTTCACTTTGATTGAGGAATCCTAGATTTTGATCGGATTCATAGATAGTATTGAATGGGCCGATCAAGAGAAAGTCGTGATGACATGTAATCGATTGGGTCAATTGATCGATGAGTCGATCCGATTGATTGGATGATGTGATTATCAGTATTAATGATTGAACTAACTTACAAGAAGGAACTGAGGCCAAGGTAAGTCATTTGACGCCTATGTGTGCTTAGGTAGCCCTTAGGGCGTAATTTTCTTCCTAATTGGATCTTAGAGGGTTGAACTTGCCGAGACATTATCTCACTAGTTATTGTATAGCCACTTTCAGGTCCTTAGAGGAAGCTAGTGGAGGACCGGAAGCCCTAAAGTCTGGGAAGGTGGAGATTGAAGAATCGGCAAACCTGTCCGGCTAGTTAGTCATAGGACAGTTCCTTTTTAGTTGAGCCAATATTTTTGTAAATGACCTAATGTTGTGAATAAACGTGTTTATTAGAAAAGGTTTGTTTTAGGTTGAAAAACTTGTAGCCTTACTTTCCTATCCCATTGTTTTATTATCTGTGGATTTATATATGCTTTTGCATGCGTATATTAACATGAATTGGTCGGCAATGCGTCTTGCAACATCGCTATTATATCGACCAAGTAGAGATGGGCACAAGTTCGGAGGATCGAGACGTGACACTTTTTGTCTATTTTACAACCTGCAAAGTTAGCATCCGAATATCCAAGTAACATAAAATTTGTATTTTTAGGATACTAGATCCTTAACTTTTGTGTGGAACCAATGTATGTAATAATTATTTCGACGGCTAATAAATGCGATTCTTTTTTATCTTATTGGAATCGAGCACATAAACAAGTGTTAAATAAAATATCAAGTTTAGATGCTATTAGATATGGATGCAAACCTATCATACTTCTATGTAGTTTATGGTTGATAGACATACCTTTTTCTGTCTCTATCCAATTTGATGGAGCATGACATGGGTGTCTCGATTTTCTTGCATCCTTCCAAATTGAATTTCATTACTGTTTCTTTCACATACTTCTCTTGATGTATATAAAGGTGCCCTCAGGAGATTGCTTGATTTGGAGTCTGAGTAAGAAATTTAGTTCACCAATCAAGCATATTTGAATTCACTTTTCATCATTTTTGCAAAGTCCTTGCACATCACGTCATTAGCAGATCCAATAATTATATCATCAACGTATATTTGAACAATAAGTAGATCTTTTCCTCTTCTCTTAATAAAGAGAGTGGTGTCTACCTTACTCTTATCAATTTCATGATTGATCAATAAATTATCTAATTTTTCATACCAATCTCTTGGTGCTTGCTTTAGTCCATAGAGTACTTTCTTGAGATGATAAACATCATCGAATCTTCTTATTTCTTCAAACCCTAGTGGTTGCTCAACATACACCATTTCTTTGATATAGCCATTCAAAAGTGCACTTTTGACATCCATTTGATATAGTATGAAATTATGAAAGCAGGCATAAGCTAATAACAAATGTATAGTTTCTAATCTAGAAAGAGGGGTATAAGTTTCTTTTGTATAGCCATTTTTAGGTCCTTAGAGGAAGTTAGTGGAGGACCGGAAGCCCTGAAGTCTGGAAAGGTGGAGATCGAAGAATCGGCAAACCTGTCTGGCTAGTTAGTCATAGGACAGTTCCTTTTTAGTTAAGCTGATATTTTTGTTAATGACCTGATGTTGTGAATAAACCTGCTTATTAGAAAAGGTTTGTTTTATGTTGGAAAATTTGTGGTCTTACTTTCCTATCTCATTGTTTTATTGTTTGTGGATTTATACCTACTTTTGCATGTGTATATTAACATGAATGGGTCGGCGATGCGTCTTGGGACATCGCTATTATATCGACTAAGTAGAGATGGGCACGGGTTCGGAGGATCGAGACGTGACACTTTTTGTCTATTTTACAACCTGCAAAGTTAGCATCCGAATATCCAAGTAACATAAAATTTGTATTTTTAGGATACTAGATCCTTAACTTTTGTGTGGAACCAATGTATGTAATAATTATTTCGACAGCTAATAAATGCGATTCTTTTTTATCTGATTGGAATTGAGCACATAAACAAGTGTTAAATAAAATAGCAAGTTTAGATGCTATTAGATATGGAAGCAAACCTATCATACTTCTATGTAGTTTATGGTTTATAGACTTACCTTTTTTGGTCTCTATCCAGTTTGATGGAGCATGACATGGGTGTCTCGATTTTCTTGCATCCTTCCAAACTGAATTTCTTTACTATTTCTTTCACATACTTCTCTTGATGTATATAAAGGTGCCTTCAGGAGATTGCTTGATTTGGAGTCTGAGAAAGAAATTTAGTTCACCAATCAAGCGTATCTTGAATTCACTTTTCATCATTTTTGCAAAGTCCTTGCACATCACGTCATTAGCAAATCCAATAATTATATCATCAACATATATTTGAACAATAAATAGATATTTTCCTCTTCTCTTAATAAAGAGAGTGGTGTCTACCTTACTCTTATCAATTTCATGATTGATCAATAAATTATTTAATTTTTTATACCAAGCTCTTGGTGCTTGCTTTAGTCCATAGAGTACTTTCCTGAGATGATAAACATCATCAAATCTTCTTATTTCTTCAAACCCTAGTGGTTGCTCAACATATACCATTTCTTTGATATAGCCATTCAAAAGTGCACTTTTGACATCCATTTGATATAGTATGAAATTATGAAAGCAGGCATAAGCTAATTACAGATGTATAGCTTCTAATCTGGCAAGAGGGGTATAAGTTTCATTGAAATCAATACATTCTTCCTGTAAGTACCCTTTAGCAATGAGTCTTGCTTTGTTTTGTAGAACATTACCTTTTTTGTCAAGTTTGTTTCTAAATATCCATTTGGTTCTATTGTAGTCTAATTTTTGGGTCTTGCAACTAGTTTCCAAATATCATTGACTTTGAATTGATGCAATTCTTATTGTATGGCTTCAATCTAGATTTCATCCTTGAGAGCATTTCCAACTTCTTTGGATTCAAATTGAGATATAAGAGCTAAGGATTTTATCATACCTTTGAGAGATGATCTTGTTTTTGATACCTTCATCCACTTTCCCTATTACCTGCTTTTTAGGATGTTCAGTCTTTAATCTCCAATCTTTGGAAGATTAATATTGATATGAAAGATTAGCTGAAGGTTGTGGTTGTTGCTGTTTATGAGCAACTAGTGTAGATATATGTATGACATCTTCATAATCATCAGTTTGTGCTCCCTTTTAATCATCCATGAATTTTAAATTTATGGATTCTTCCATTATCTTCGAATCTTTGTTAAATACTCGATAGGCTTTACTTGTGGTTGAATATCCAAGAAAGATGCCTTCGCTAACTCGTAAATCAAACTTTCTAATGTTGTCATTTGTGTTCTTTAGAATGAAACATTTGCACTTGAATACATGAAAGTAGGGCAAAGTAGGTTTTCTTCTTTTGTATACCTCATATGGAGTCTTTTCTACCATGGGTCTTAACAATACTTTGTTGAGAGTATATCATGAGATGGCAATAGCTTCAACCCAAAATTAAGTAGGTGCATTACTTTTGATCAGTATTATTCATGCCATCTCTTGTAGTGTTTGATTTCTTCTTTCAACTACTCCATTTTGTTGAGGAGTAAGCCGTGGAAAAGTTGTGTTCCACTCTATTTTGATCACAGTATTCAGCAAAGCTTTGGTTGTTGAATTCTCCTCCATGGTCTATTCTAATAGTGGTGATGCTGTATCCTTTCTCCTTTTGATTTTGTCGAGCAAATTTCTCAAAGGAGTGAAGTACCTCATTCTTATGTGATAGGAATATTACCCAAGTGAATCTTGAGTAGTCGTTCACTATGATTAAATAGTATTTTCTTTCTCACAGACTAGCTGTTCATGTTGGTCCAAAAAGTTCATAAACATATGTCAGTAGCATTGGCTTTGGTAGATCTAAAAGAATTTCTTACTTGTTTACCCAATGTACATGCATTACATTTATCACACTTACTGTAATTGATCTTTGGTAAACCTCGAACTATATCTTTGGAAGATATTTTTTGAATCTCTTTGCATTAAAATTACCTAATTTCTTGTGCCATAACGTTCTTCCTTGATAGACATTAAATAATTTGATTCCTCAAAGTTGATGTCTAGTAGGTATATGTTGCCATACCTATTTCTAGTGAATTTTTGTCATTTGTCTTTGCTGGTGCCTATACACTTACCTTTCTCGAATTTTATTCTGTATCCTTTGTCACAGAATTGACTTATTATGAGGAGATTGTGCTTTAGACCTTGAACGAATGAAACATTTTCAACAAGTAGATTTCCCAATCTGATGTTTTTATTTCTGATGATTCTACATTTATCCTTTCCTCCAAATGTAACTATGTCTCCATCTATGGTTGTGAGTGTTACGAACTTGTTGTCGTCTCCAGTCATGCGTCTAAAGCACCCGCTGTCTAGATACTACTTATTTTTCATTAAAATAACCTAAAATCAAAGTAGATCTCATCTTTTTTTTTTTTTTTTGGTACCCATATAAACTTGGGTCTTTTTTGGTTAGGTTTTAATTCAGAATCAAGAGACCAACTAGTCTTCTTAAATTTTTTCTACTATTTTGGGAGTTTGGGATACCTAGAGTGCCATAACTTGGCACGAGAAGACACTTAAGTGCCATAACTTCAAAATGGCACACTTGAGTGCCAGTTTCAAAGTTAAATGGAACACTTAAGTGCTACTCTAGCAAAAATCTAGCCAAATGGCTGACGTGGCAATTTTCTGGACGAGTTTGATCCAAAACGGTGTTGTTTTGCACGATGACATGGCGAGAAAATGCAAAAATGACACCGTTTCATGTCTGACGTGTAAATAATAATATAAAAAATAATTAAATTAGATTTAAAATTAATTTTATATAAAATATTCTAAAAATTAAAAAAATTAAAATTTTAAAATTTTAAAAAATTAAGAAAAGAAAATGGGGAGGTCGAAGGGGGCGGCTGAGGGCTGAGCCCTCTTTGCCACTGCCTCCCCACCGTCGCCGAGAAGGGCCGGCGAGGGAGGGGGGAGGGTCGGCCGGGGTCGGCCGCCCCTGGTCGACCGACGGCAAGGGCCACGAGCCCTCGCCGGATCGCGGCAAGGGCCGTGACCCTCACCCTAGATCTGGGTGAGGGCTTGCGGGCCCTCGCCGCCGGTCGACCGGCCGACCCTCCCCACTTCGTCGCCAACCCTTCCCAGCGGCGGTGGGGAGGCGACGAGGGCCCACGACCACACGCCCCACGCGAGCCCTCCCCCAGATTTGGGGTGACGGTCGCGGCCCGCACCTAGATCCGGTGAGGGCTCGCAAGCCCTCACCACCTCCCCACTGCCACTGGGAAGGGCCGGCGACGGAGTGGGGAGGGTCAGCCGGGGTCGCTGGGCCTTGGCTAAGGGCCGGTGAGGCCGGTCGACTGGTGGTGAGGGCCCGCAAGCCCTCACCCAAATCTAGGGCGGGCCCGTGACCCCAGCCGACCCTCCCCCCTCTGTCGCCGACCCTTCCCGGCGACGGCAGGGAGGTGGTGGCAGCGAGAGCTCAGCCCTCAGCCGCCCCCTTCGACCTTCCCCCTTTTTTAAAATTTTTAAAATTTTTTTAAAATTTTCTTAATTTTTTTTAGAATATTTTATAAAAAATTAAGTTTAAATCTAATTTAATTAATTTTTATATTATTATTTACACATCAAACATGAAACGACGTTGTTTTTGCATTTTCTCGCCACGTTAGCGTGCAAAACGACGCCGTTTTGGACCAAACTCTCCGGAAAATTGCCACGCTAGCCATTTGTCCGGATTTTCACCGGAGTGACACTTAAGTGTTTCATTTAACTTCGAAACTAGCACTCAAGTGTGGCATTTTGAAGTTATGGCACTTAAATGTCCTTCCATGCCAAGTTATCACACTTGGGCTGTTCTTCTACCACTATTTTGGTTGCTTAAATTTCTTGTCGGTTGCTTTAGTAAAATGTTTGACAAAAATTTATTTGTAAAAGTGTGCTGGAGGTATGTGCTTTAATCTATCTTTTGTTTTTGAAAAAGGATTCGACTTTTTCTCATTTCCTTCATGTCCAAGACCATTCTTGTTATAGTGAGGAATTTGAATAAAGAGAATGTGTTGTAAAGTTTTTGAACCAAGCGAAAATTTGATGTTGATTTTTGAAATTTCACTCTTAACATTCTCATTTTCAGCTTGTAGGAGCTTTACTTGATTTAATTGAAAATCAAGATCTATCTTCAGGTTGTCAACGAGATTTTTGTCAATGAGGCCTTTAGTGTTAAGATCGTGAACCTCCTTTTTAAGAGCAAAAATACATTTTGAAGTTTTTTGATGTTCTTCAAGCATTTCCTTTGAAAACTCTTTTAGTTCATTATGAGACAATCTTTTACCTCATCTTCTTCTAGCTTGAAGTCAGTCATGAGACAAAGATTTGTTTCTTCTTCATCACTTAATTTACACTCAGTGTCACCCCATGTTTAAGATTTTTGCACCTTTTTCTTTTTCTCAAATTTCCCTTTCTTCTTCTTGATGGATGGACATTCTGGTTCTTTGTATCTAGATCTCTTGCATTCATAGCACATGATATCCATACCTTTGTATTCTTCTTTGTTCTTGTATGACTTCCTCTTGTCAAGATGTTTAAATGATCTTTTTTCCCTTGTAGTTTCCTCATTTTCTCATGAAGCTTTTAATTTTCTTTCTTTCTTTTTTTTTTTTGCAAATAAAGCCATATTTTCATTACTTTCTTCATCATTGAGGATATTCCTCCACCTGTGTCATCATGGTTAGCTTTAAACACAATGACTTTCTTACCCATTTGGAGTTGCTTTCTTCATTTTGAAGTTCGACTTCATAGGAGATGAATGTTCCTATAACTTAGTCCATTGTGATTGGTTGTATTCTCATGGTTTCTCTTAGTGATGTTTTGACGATATTTCATTCCTTTGGAAGTACTTGTAATATAATGCTTACTTTCTCAGTGTCTATATATATCTTTCCTTGAAGAGCAAGTCCATTTACTATTTCAGTAAATTGTGTGAACATTAAAGTTACTCTTTCGTTGGATTTCATCTTGAACAGCTCATAGTGTCCAAGCAAGATATTTAATTTTGTTTCTTTGACTCTTTCTGTTCCTTCAAACGTTAGCATGATGTGATCCCAGATTTCCTTCATTGTATCACAAATAGAAATTTTGTTAAACTTAGAAGGTGGCAAGACACAATAGATGAGGTGTTTTGCTTTGGCATTGAGAGTGGCTTTTTTCAAGATTATTCTGTATCGTTGGCAGTTGCGGCTTCTTGGCAGTCTTATTGAACATGAGTCGGTGCTTCAAGACCATATGCAACTGCATTTTACATATCCAGATCTATAGCTTTAATGCATGACTTCATTCTTTACTTCTAATAGCCATAGTTGCTTTCGCTGAAGTATGGTGGCTTGTTGGGAGCTTGAGCATCATTACATATCCAGATCATAATGAAGGATCTTTTGTACTCATAAAAAAAAAAAAAAACACTTCAGATAATGAGCAATAGAGTTCCAATACCAATTGTTGAGGTTGACAATAATACCTAAAGGGGGGTGAATAGGTTGTTTTCAAACTTTGATGATTTTTTTTATGAAAATCAACTAATTGTTTAGTAAAGATCACATCAACCTGATGTTTAAGCAAATGCCTACCAATGGTGTATTAAAGTATATAAGCAGATAAAAAATAGTTGTACACAAAGAGTTATAGTGGTTCAGCTTTACTCTTAAGCCTACGTCCACCCTTTAGACTAATAGATTCAAGACGGGCTGGATTCCACGCAATCTACTTTAAAAGTTATAACGGGTTAGCAATGATCCTTTACGTGATAAATCACACCATCTGAACTTAGTAGCTACTCTTACATTTATACCCTTAATCCTTAGCACAATTGTTAAGCAGCATGACCATCAAAATAGTAGAATAGAAGGCTTTCAACTAGAAAAAATAGTATGTAAGTTACTTGATCTTTTATATGTTGCACAGTCTTTTTGGTCTTCAAAGCCTTCTCTTTTATACTCTTCCTTAAACTATCCACTGAGGTTGATTTAGAGAGGTAGATGACTATTGAAGAGGTTTCCATTGAGCTGCTTTCTAGGAAGGTACTGCCCATAGAGTTTCTTTCCTAGGACTTCCATAGACTAACCAAAAATCACAATTGTTGTTGTCTTTTCATTGTAGTCTTTGATTGACCTGTGAGACACTTTAGCTAATCTACTACATGTTTTATTCCAATTTTGCTACTACATGAATTCAAATCTTTCAACACTCGTTAGCTAACCCAATGAACATTAACTGATGTACTTGGTTGTTACATCACCATCAATCTAATCTTTACTGTTTCAACATAAGCATTATCAATACCTGATCTTTTAGTTGATTGGTGTTGTATGCTATAACAGGACATTTGCAAAACTTATTTTCAATAGATCACACCATGGATATTGCATAGTCTTTTTGGTCTAAACATCTACACATAACACAATATGTAATATATTAAGGATAGTTTGGGCATTATTAAAATTACTTGAAGATGTTTTCTCTAACAATGTTATTGTTCTAATGGTAATGTGGAGAATTCAATTACTAGGGCAAATTCCTCCCTGCTAAGGAAGTATGCTACGACAAAGTCATAAGATTCTTCAAGAAAAGGTGTATACCGTCCCTAAATTGAGTCCAATTGAGAATGGAAATAACATATTGCATTCCCTTTCCTATAGGCAATAAATGAGGCAAAGTATCAAGGGAACAATGCCCTCAAATGTTGAAGCAGGGAGTACCCCTTTCCTTTCATAACATTCATCTAGACTTAGTGAAATTGATAACATTTAAATGGCCCATTTGGGAACAAGATCGTCAAGATAACTTGAAAATACATTTAATGATCCACATTTAAAATTTTCAAACTTCTTGTCGATTACATGTCTCTTTGAAAAGAGCATTTGAAAATAAAAATAATTGAACTTTGTGTATTATCATATGCAATAAAAGACTACTACCTATGAATAAAATTAGTACCTCAAAGACATTTTTCAAAAATCGAAATCACTTTAAGGTGATTTTATCATGCATATTATGCATACATTCTTTGTGTGTATTTCTTTCCAAAGATGTTAAAAAGTTAAGGTGGAAGAAAGGAGATGAAGGGTAATCTTGTATTGATTTTTGTTTACCCTTCATAATCAATGCGTAGACCCCTAAAGTGCCATAAGTTGGCACAAAGGGACACTTAAGTGCCAAAATTTACAAAAGTGACACTTAAGTGCCAAAATCGGAGCAAAATGAATCACTTGAGTGCCACTGGCGAGAAAATCCAGCCAAATTGCATGTGGCATTTTCTGGCAACTTTTTTTACTGAGGTGGCAAATGTTTTTTTTTTATATAAAAAAAAGCCCATGTGGACCACAAAAACGCTATCCTCCATCCACACTGACTGAGCTGACCTAAACAACATCATTTTTCCTTGGTGTTAAACGACATCGTTTAGGTTATTTTGGCTTAAGCAGACTTGGCCATCACCGTTCCTCCCCATCCACGTTCACACTAGATCTCAGGCCCTTCTCTTCATTGCCGTTCACACCCAGAGGTGCTCATCAATCGCTCTCATCAGTCGCCATCGTTGGTCGTAGTCGCCGCTCACCATCGTCACTCCTCCAGGTTTGGCCCCTTCTCCCCCTGCCCTATGATAAAATTAGGGCTCAAATCTTTTATTAAGGCTTCGATGGAAAATTTGGGGCTCAGTAGGGGAAATGTGCTAATCGGACCTTTGGGCGGTGAGGTGGGTGTGTTGTGCTCAAGCTGTGTGTGTTGACTTGTGTAAATTCTGTTGAAATGCATGCTCTATTTTGCTACTCCCTTGTGTGGAGATGCTCGCCTCAGTTGATGATTTCTGCAGTCAATGCTCACGTCCCTTGTACATGCATTTGCTATGAAAACCGTGTGCACGTGTTTAACGGCATGTACGACGAGTGATCGGTAGCTTTTAGTGGAGAATTAAGGATAAAGCTTGACTCTTTCCAGTTCCGATCTCCCCTTTGTAGTTCTGGCCCACCAAAAAATTCTCAGTTTTTAAGATTTTATGTACCTCTTGGCAAGAGGGTCTTTGCGCTAGGGCTTTTATTTTGTGGAATCAGTTCTCTTTAATCACATGGTGCGGCCTTCTGCAATTCTCAGGTGTGGTCTCAATCTTGCTAATAGCGTGAAGTTTCCAAAGAAGCATTGCTATTGTAGGCATGAAACCATAGTATAGTTAGATTGAAAGAGAAGATCTGTGACACAACTTTCTCGTTATATTTTTACATCGAGCTTTCCTTAATTTTCTGTATGTGTTTTCACAAGAAAAATAGATTTAATTAAGTTGATGTACATTCTCGCAGCACAGGTTTAGTTCAGCAAAAGATAGTAAACAAAATTGCTTGGGCTGTGCTTGTTGTGGGGACTTGTACTTGTTATGAGAATCTCTGTTTTTTGTTAATATTTTAAGGGAATGGAAGGCAAATAATTAAAGCGTCGACCTCTTTTGATTGTCATGTAAGGGCTTATTGTCAGTGTGGAGACCTCTGTTTAAGAAAGTCCATGAGAGTGGGGGGACTCCCATGTGTAATTGTTTATTGTTCTTTGTGGGTGTGGTCTCAAAAACTAATTATTCTTTTTCTTGTTTTTGGTGCAGAAATGGCTTATAACAAGGATTACATCGTTGTCATAGTTTGCTATGGTGGGGATTTTGTGATTAGGAAGGATTAGTGGGAGTATGAGGGTGGAAATGAGGGCACCATCTTTGTCGAGATTAAGAAGGCATCTTATATAGGACTTGTTAGGGATATAGTGACTTATTTGCCCTGTAAAGTTCAAAAGTTGCTGTATTGTATTCCTGGAAAAAGGCTTAAAAGATGGTTTGAGAAGTTTAAAAGATGAAAATGGTTTTAGAGATACTCTATACCATTATCTTCACGGTAAAGAGGTAAAAATATATGTTGAGTACAATAGTGAAAGTGAGGATAAAGATGATGTTGGAGAGAGCACCCGAGTAGAACAAGAAGGAGATGGTATTCAAGGTGATACTGATGTTAGGGTCGAAGTGGGGCAAGATAGACATGATGGAGAGGAGAGGAGCGTATATGCAGTTCACTAAAGTGATGATGACATAGGTGATGTCACAATCATTGTATTAGATTAGGAAGTAACTGAATCAAGTGATGATGATGATGAAGGGTTACTTGTTGAAAATTTCATAAGTGATAACAATGACGAGGAGCTTGTACAATCAAGAAAAAAGTAAAGGGATTTTTTGACATAAAAGTTTACATCTTTGCAGGTAGCTAATGAAGTTTCAAATATGGCCAAAAGCTTTGCAGATGTTAGTGTTGCTGGCGAGGAGACTGATTATGAAGAAAGCGTCGAGAATGCTACTTCCTAGGATGAGCTTAAAGAAGATGAAGTGCATAGAAGAAAAATTAAGTTTCCTTCTTATGATCCATTCGTTACCTCTCCTACTTTGTTGGTAGGTATGAAATTTCAACATGCGAAACAATTTAGGGAAGCTATACTGAAGAATTCCATTGCTACACATAGGAATATTGACTTTATTACAAACACTAAGACTTTTGTAAGAGCTAGGTGTTCGCGGCAAAATTGTCCATGAAAGATTTATGGCGCATTTGTTAGGAGAAGTGAATCCTTCCAGATTAGAGCCTACTAAGATGAACATACTTGTTCCATTAATTTTAAAAATAAAAAGGTAACAAGTGCATGGTTGTCAAAGTACTTCTTTGATTTCATTAAGCTAATGCCTCAAATGAGTAATACTGAGTTTAGGATGCTAGTGAAGGAGCAGATAGGCATTAATATATTCAAGAATCAATGTAGAAGATCGAAGTAAAATGTGATGAAGATACTCATTGGTCAGTACAGTAGCAAATATGGACAATTGTGGAATTATGCTTGGAAGTGTAGGCTGCAAAATCCTTCAAGTAGAGTGTATGTAGAGATCATGGAGAGACCACTTCTTGATATTGGAACCAAGTTCGATAAGTTTTATATTTGCTTCGATGCATACGAACGAGGATTTTTATCTAGTTGTATATGGATTATAGGATTTGACGGGTGTTTTTTGAAGGGCTTGTATAAGAGAGAATTGCTAACTGCAATTGGAAGAGATGCAAATAACCAAATGTTTCCACTAGCTTAGGCTATTGTGAAGGTAAATAATACGAACAATTGGTCCTGGTTCCTAAAAAAATTTATGACTGATTTGAAGATAACAAATGGGGAAGGGTGGGCGTTCATGAGTGACCAACAAAACGTAATATTTGCTTTCTAAAAAATTTGGTCAATTGTTTGCTTTTTGAAATCAACATGTCATTTGCTTACATTTC
This sequence comes from Eucalyptus polyanthemos subsp. polyanthemos, assembly GCA_017140185.1. Classification (NCBI taxonomy): domain Eukaryota; kingdom Viridiplantae; phylum Streptophyta; class Magnoliopsida; order Myrtales; family Myrtaceae; genus Eucalyptus; species Eucalyptus polyanthemos. Next base: position 14,940,390 of record CM029463.1, on the reverse strand, counting down.
TTATTTTGAATTATTGTAAGGACTGGTTCCAGCAATAGCTGAATTGTTACCTTATAAAGGGGACAAGTTGTAGCCGCAATTTTGGTAACTAGCAAAGGGGGAGAATGAGTGCATATTTGAACTTGAACTTTTGTAGATTTGATTTGAGTTTGTTTGATTGTTTTGAACACTAATATTCTGCAGCGATAATTGTGGTAGTGATGATTATGGATGTGGATGTTTAAATCTTGGTGTTTGTCTTTGTTTTCAAGATTAACATGTTTTCTGTGGTTGCAGAATCGATGCAATCCAGATCCTTAACAATTTGTTTTTATAAGATATCATCTACTGCTAAAGTGTTGTTTTGCTAGTTATAAATCTTTAAATCTGTAGGGAAAGGGGAAGATTGTTAAAAAAAAAAAAAAAAAACTTTTTTGATGTTTTGAAGATGACAAAACTTATCTAAAGGCTATACTGAAGATTTCTAGAAATTTATGCTAAAGTCTATTATATTTCCAGACTTTGTGTCAAAGTCTGTTTTACATCAAAAGTTTGTCCACTCTGATGAATTCCAGACTTAACGTAATGAAGAACGAAGATGGAATTAGACTTAAGATTATCTTCGTTTCTTCAAAGCTCCGGTTCGTATATGATACATATGGCTTTCTGGTTGACAACAACACCTTCGAGATTGGTTATCTTTATTTGAATCATTATAGATACATCAGATATTTTTGGAAAGCAAGTAAATTAGGAAATAATCTACTTATGGAAACCAAGATCCTGATTGTATGGACAAACATGATTGATGGGTTTTCATCACAATCTTTAAACGGCTTGAGATCTCCTTGATTAATTCTATCCAACGGGTTAATTAGAAAAATTCCTTTGGAAAGTGCCAACAGTCGAGAAGGCATGAAGGAGTAATTAAGGAGACATCTCTAGTCATTCGATAAAGTGCGTGAAAGAGAAGTTACAAAATTTGAAGCTTGCTATTTTCTTGTTATTCCATATTCTGAGCTCAAAATTGTACTAAAAAAAGAGAGATTTATAGTGTGACTTCGTGAGAGCAACAAACTCTTCACTATGAAGTCGAGATCATAGATTGTAAATTCTCTTTTGATTCATAGTGGAAATCAGCCAGGAGATTATTAGCATGGGAGAATGGACATAGGCTTGATCTAGGCCAAACCACTATATTCTATGTTCTTATTCTCTTTCCTAAACTCCTTTACTTTGTTCCTAGTTCTTTTTAACTGTTAAAGTCTGAATTCGCTCAAAGTTTGTTGTTCTTCGGATTCAGTTTCAGAACCAAAATATTTTACTACTTTTCGCGAAAATTTTTCTACACACCTATTCATTCCCTCTAGGTGTTCATACTAGAACTTTCAATTGTCATTAGAGCTTGTGTGCTTAATTATTGAAATGTTTTACTTCTAAGCTAAAGATCTTCTATGGCTAGTATTTTGGCTCTAGGACTGGTTGAAGGTCAAAGCAACACCAGACCTTCTTACTTCAATAGAAAAGAGTATAATGTGTGGAAGAATAAGATGAAGTCATTTCTCAGATCAAAAGATCCTCTGGAGTGGGATGTTGTTGAAAAATGGATTAATCCTAAAGCAACATCAACCTTAGACTGAGAGAAAGAAGTTATTGATGCTGACGAGACAAAACAAGCTGAAATTTCCAAGAGACAAGCTCTTAACGCAAAAGATATATACTCTTTATATTGTGCCTTATCTCCCACTAAATACAACCAAATTTCTTCTTGTGAAACAGCAAAAGAAGTTTGGGACAGATTACATATTACTTATGAAGGGACTGACTGCGTGAAGGAAACCATAATAAACATTATGTTTGGATAGTATGAAGCCTTCAGAATAAAGCCTGGAGAATCTATTACTGATATGTTCAGTCGCTTTATAGAGATTGTGAATGGCCTGGCTTATCAATGTCAACCAATTTCTAGACCAATAAAAGTCAACAAACTACTGCCTAAGACTAGAATCATGTGAAGACTTCAATAAGAGAAACTTAGAGGATCATGCCTCTATCACTTGTTGAGCTGATAGGCACACTTTAATCATACAAAGTGGAGTAGATAAATGGTGAAGAAGATCTTAAAGGTAAAAAAATCAATTACTTTAAAATCTAACATTGATTCTGATGATACAAATTTAGATAATGATATGGACGATGAGGAGCTGGCTCTTATGATTAAAAAATTCAGAAAGCTGAATAGAAAGGGAAGAAGATTCAATTGGAAGAAACAGAGCATGCAAAATTTCCAAAAGAAACCGAGAAAAGACAATGAAACTAGCAAGGATGTTATATGCTTTGAGTGCAGAAAAAAGAGGCATATCATACCTAATTGTTCTCTATTGAAGAAAAAGAAAGGAAAAACTGAAAAGTACAAAAAATGCTCTCAAAGAAGAAACTTGGAGTGACACTGAGTGTGAGGAAAGTGAAGAAGAATATGTCAACATATGTTTGATGGCTCATTCTGAATTAGACTCATAATCAAAAATAGACTCTAATTTAGATTCAAACAAAGAAATTGAGGTTAGTGATTTAAAAATTCCTATCAAAGTCTCTAAGTACATAGATGAACTCTATTTCAGTCTTAAATCATCTCTTAAAAGGATTTCCGAACTAGAAAGGGAGAATTGTAAATTCAGGCAATTGGAAGTTTCTTGGGAAAAAAAATTGAAACTCTAAATAAAAAGTTTTGATAATTTGAAAAAAAAAATTATGATTCTTTTTCAAATGAAAACACTATTTTGAAAAGAGATATTTCAAAAATTATAAAAATATTTCAAAAGGATCCAAAAAACTGAAGAAAATTCTTTCAACTCAAATACCCTACTTTAACAAATCTAGTTTGGGTATGACTTCAAAAACTGTTCTATTAATTGATTTTCCAAAAGTAAAAGAAATAACTAAACAAAGACCTATAAAGGCATTTTACAAAAATCACTTTCAAAATTTTTTTGTAAAACTTGTTGACCGTAGTGCACTCAGATGTTCGAAGTGTAACAGCTCAAAACATTTTGAGAAATATTGTCTCAAGATTTGGAGACCAATTAAGAAGGACTAGGCTAAGATTGCTTTCAATACTAACTCTTCTAGACCTAAGAAAATTTGAGTACCAAAGAAAGTTTGAGTTTTTCTTTTGAGTACAAGTTACTACTAAAAGAAAGATCAAATGGTATTTGGATAATGGTTGTTCAAGACATATGACAGGAGACTCAAGCTACTTCATAAAGCTTGTTAGACTGAATGGTGGAAAAGTGTCTTTTAAAGGAAACATCAAAGGAAAAATTGTAGGATGTGGAACTGTGAAGATTGAGAGCCTGACTATCAACAATGTTTCCTTGGTGGAAGGTTTGAACTACAATTTGTTGAGTATAAGTTAGCTTTGCGATACTGGTTTCAAAATAAACTTCCAAGGCAATTGTTCTGGAATGAGTTAAGACTTCTGTCAATCGTTAACTAGTCGAAGGCATGGCAACATATATCTTCTGGATGTAAACCCAAAAAGTTCTCAATGCCTTATTTCTTTTCAAGATGAAGCAAATCTTTGGCATCGGAAGCTTGGTCATGTTAATATGAAGCATATTACCAAGATTTCTTCTAAGAAACTTGTTCAAGGACTTCCTAATCTAACTTACCAGAAGAATGAGTTATGCACTCCTTGTGTCTTGGGAAAACAAGTCAGAAGTTCATTTAAACCTGTGAATCAAGTCTCCACAAGTCGAGCTTTAGAGCTTCTTCATATGGACCTTTTTGAACCAACCAGAACTTAGAGTATTGGTGGAAAGAAATATTGTATAATAATCGTGGATGATTATTCTCGCTTCACTTGAATATATTTTTTAGCAAGTAAGTCTGAAGCCTTCTCTTATTTCTCGAAATTTGCAAATAAGGTTCATAATGAAAAAGGTTATGTTATTTCAAGCATACAAACTGACCATGGAGGTGAGTTTGAAAATTAAGACTTTGCGAAATTCTATGATAAATTTGGTTTTCACCAATTTTTTATTCTTCATACACTCTAGAACAAAATGAGGTTGTGGAAAGGAAAAACTTATCCTTATAAGAGATGGCCATAACTCTTTTAATAAAGAGCAAAATATCCTCTCGATTTTAGGTAGAAGCAGTTTCCACTACTTGCTATATTATCGACAGAGTATTGTTGAGGCCTATTCTAGAGAAAACTCATTATGAAGTGTATAAAGGAAAGGAGCCGAATGTTTCTTATTTTCGTGTATTTGGTTGTAAATGTTTTATTCTAAAGAATCCTAATGATCGATCTGAAAAGTTCAAGGAGAAATCAAATGAAGGAATCTTCCTGGGCTATTCGACTTCAAGCAAAGCTTACAAAGTCTTTAACAAGAAGACTCAATCCATGAAAGAATCTATGAACGCCAAGTTTTAAGATTATTTACAGAATCAACCAGATCATGCTCAACTTAAAGAATCTGAACCTATTCTAGACTTTACAAAATTTACTTCCCTTGAAGAAGTTCAGATTTCTGGAGAACAACAACAAGTAGATCGAAAAGATTCAAACGAAGTAGAAGATCAACAGACTCTCAGACTAAAGATCAATTGGAAGTACAAGTCAAGTCATCCCAAAGAAGGAATCCACACTAGATCCAAATGAAGAGAAGAGTCCAGTATTCTAGCACTTGTTTCTGAGATAGAAACAAAAGGTATAAACGAAGCCCTATTTGAGAAAGGAAAAGTGATTAGAAACAAAACAAGACTCGTGACGAAATGATATAATAGGAAGAAGGGATAAACTATGACGAGACCTATGCACTAGTAGCGAGGTTAGAAGCAATTAGATTATTACTTACTTTTGCTTGTTATAAAAATGTCAGATTATTCTAGATAGATGTCAAAAGTGCATTCCTCAGTGGATTCATTCAAGAAGAAGTTTATGTGGAACAACCACTAGGATTTGAAGATCCAAGAAAACCAGACTCATTCTGTAAACTGAAAAAGGCATTGTATGGACTAAAACAAGCACCTCGAGCTTGGTATGAAAGGTTGAGTAAGTTTCTAACTCATAATAGTTTTGAAAAAGGGAAAAGTTGATACTACCTTGCTTATAAAGAGAGAAGGAAAATATTTACTACTAGTACAAATTTATGTAGATGATATTATCTTTGGTTCTCCTAACGAAAATCTCTACAAAAAGTTTTTAAGATCTATGTAGGATGAATTTGAGATGAGCATGATGGGTGAGTTAACCTTCTTTCTAGGATTACACGTTAAACAATCGAAGAAAGGTATATTTATTCATCAAGAGAAATATGCAAAAAATCTCATCAAGAAATTTGGGTTAGAGAATTGCAAGAAGACAAAGACACCAATGTCAAGCTCTTCGAAACTGGACAAGGATGAATGAGGGAAGAAAGTAGATTAGAAGCTATAAAGAAGCATGATTGGTTCTCTTCTTTACCTTATAGCTTCTAAACCTAATATTTTATTCAGTGTCTACATCTATGCTAGATTTCAATCTTATCCCAGAGAATCTCATCTAAGTGTTGCAAAATGCATAATTAAATATGTTACAACTTCTCCAAAGCTGGGTATGTGGTATCCAAAAGAATGAGACTTTACTCTACTTGGATATTCTAATACTGATTTAGCCGGTTGTAGAGTTAATAGAAAAAGCACATTTGGCATTTGATAACTACTGGGAAATATACTGGTATCTTGGTTCTTAAGAAAGCAAAGTACCGTAGCATTATCAACAGTGGAAGCAGAGTATGTTGCTCTTGGGAGTTGTTGCTCTCAAATCCTATTGATAAGACAACAACTAAGAGACTTTGGGATAGAAGAATCATGCGCCGAGATTAGATACGACAACACTAGTGTTATTAGTCTCACCAAGAATCCAATTCTTCATTCAAGGGTGAAGCATATAGAGATTCAACATCATTTCATAAGGGATCATGTACAAAATGGGAAGATTATGATTCAATTCATTGATTCGAAGAATCAGCTGGCAGACATCTTTATGAAGCCTCCAGAGAAAAAACTTATTTGAGTCTATTCGCAGTAGCTTAATATTATATCTCCTATCGTTTAAAGTCTAAAGTTGGCCAGACTCAGAATTTCAAGGAGCTACTTCAATAAGAGAATTTCTCAAATCGAGGTATTTCAATTTTTGGAATGAAAATGTATAATTATCTAAATCATCGCTTACCTAATTTATTTTTGGAAATTATTATTTCATTGATAATTTTTAGATTTTAAAATTTTGGAAGTTAGTTTTTTGAAAATTGTTCTGAAAATGCATTTTATTGTGATGCTTCAACTACCTCCTTTCATTCTCTTTATATACTGTCGAGTATTTCTCTCAAGCACATTGCTTCAAAAACCTAAAATACAGACTCTCTTCTCCCTCGACTTTTTCTCTCAAAAACTCTCTGCAAGTTTCCATATTTTCCTCACTTGAACAAGTCTAAGAAATCCTCTAAGTCTAGAAACATGTCTTGCCAAAGGAAATTCTCTCGGATTGCAAGCAAGGGGCCTTGGAATGTGCCCGAAGGACAAACACATTTTGATCTCACTAAAGAAGACTCTCCACAGAAGTCTCCACAGCACTCTCCTCAGAACTCTCCGTGCCAACCAATGGAAGAAGAAGTAGAATAAGATGTTGTTCCTCTCTAAGCACTATAATTATCTGAAATAGGGTGGTACTCCGATGTCTTTTATTACGAATTTTCTTAAAGTACATGGACATGGGAATGAAACAGTGTTCTTAAGAGCTATGGAACGCTTGGGTATAGTGCCAGAAGGATCGGCTGATAAAGCTTTTCTTAACTTTCCTTATGATCCTAGATTTAGTTCTGAGAATTAGCTTGAGAGTACGGATGATGATGAAAGGATGTTTTCAAACTTTTAACCCAGAATGGGTGTGGCTGCTAATGAACCTAGTGATGAACAAAACTCTTTCGTTCTAAGGAACACAAAAGGGTTTACACCCAAATGTTGAACAAAGGGGTGATGAACCCTCGAACGGTCGATTTTGGCTTCTTAGACTCGATCAAGGTTAACTTGAGGGAAAAGTTGGCCTTCCTTCAACTTGAGAATCTTTGTTATGAGACGGCTGTTGCATATCCAAAATTGATAGCATTTTTCTATTCAAATTTGTCTTTTCTTAATCAGAATTGAATCCAGTTTACTGTGAGTAATAAAGCCTATGTGGTGGATGTTGACACTCTAGCAGACATTATAGGGGTGGAAAGGAGTGGTTTTTAACCTATTAGTGTCTCCATTGGACAAGCAACCATATTTCTATATTTCTTGTCAAGGATAGATTACTAGATGAAGGCATCGCATACTCTAGACTGCTAGCCTCAAATGTTCTATTGCACAAAATTGTCATTAATTACTTCAGACCAAAGATTGCATCAAAAATAGATGTTTCCAAATTCGAAGGAAGACTCATGTTTGCCATCTGCAATTGGATGCGCTTTTCACTTCCTCATACATCATGATGCACATGTACAGGACGGTTATGAAGGATAAAGGATAATTGACTTATTCTGTGTTGGTTACAAAGTTGTTTAGACATTTTCAGATCTAGTTTCCCACATCACTTATTTTTAGATCTAGTTTCCAGATCTATTGCGCCTATGGCAATAGGACTAAAAATGATTTCGAAGATGAGGTTGAATGATCTAAACAAGGTAATTGAGTGCTTGAAGAAGGAGTCCTTAAGCAAAACCAAGGAAGACTCTACTGGAAGAAAGAGAAAAAGCAAGGAAGTTGTGTAAGAACTTGCAAAGAAGAGAAGATCACTTATTTTGCAGGACAAAGAGAATGAATATGATCTTACAATTTCTGCCATTGCCTTAAAGAATCTTCAAGAATTTATTGGTTTTGACAACCAACGGAAAGAGAAGGAGGAGACAGACAAGAAGAAAAGGAGAAAGAAGAGCAAGGAGAGCAAGAAGAAGAAGAAGAAGCAGAGAAGGAAGAAGCAAGACATGAAGAAGAAGAAGAAGAAGAAGAAGAAGAAGAAGAAGAAGAAGAAGAAGGTCATTCTGAAAAGAAGGGTGAGAATGATTCTTATGAAGAGACAATTGCAATCACATTGTCTGAACACTCAGAAGCAACTAGGAGTGGACCTGAGGGAGTACGCACAGAAACAGAACATCACTCTCATTCTGAAAATGAGAAGACACAAGAAGAAAGAATCCCTTCCCCACCTGTAGGCACAGAAATAGGGGGAGCTCGTGAGAAAGCAAGGATTTCTTCTCCTCATTTTGCGAGTGATGGTATAAGTTGATCTCTTGTAAACCCAGAAGATGTCTATGCTTCTCAATTTTCTAAAGTTGACATTGAAGAATCTACCTCGAGTCATGGTGCTAGACGAGTTGATGTTCCCTCATCTCTCAATTCTCCTTGAATTCAATTCGCTTAGGCTAGTGCACAGACTGAACCGTATGCTAACTATCCAAGGATGATAGAGCTCCTATTGGAAGTTAAAACTCAGTAATACGCTATGGAGATTGAGATCCAAAAGATTCACATTGCCTTGAGATCTACTTCTGATTTTCCCACTGGAAAGGTACATCCTTTAGACACTCAGGTACAGACTTTGAATCAACAAATCTATGGCCAATATCGACACTATTTAGAATCAAGTTGAGAATGTTCATCACCGGTGCCAAAAGGTTGAAGAGGCAGTGCAATCAATGGGGGATTTCAAACTAGTTCGAGTTCCTAGATAGTAGTGATTCCATTTATCTCTTTTCTATTTTGACTTTCTCCACTTTTTGCTGTTGGCAAAAAGGGGAGAATGAGTGCAAATTTGAACTTGAACTTGAACTTTTGCATATTTGATTTGAGTTTATTTGATTATTTTGAACACTAATATTCTGCATCAATCTTTGTGGTAGTGATGATTATGGATATGGATGTTTAAATCTTGATGTTTGTCTTTGTTTTCAAGATTAACATGTTTTATGTGGTTGCAGAATCAATACTATCCAGATTCTTAACAATTTGTTTTTTAAACATATCATGTACTGCTAAAGTGTTGTTTTCCAGGTTATAAATCTTTAAATCTGCAAGGAAGTTTTGTCACCATCAAAAAAGGGGAGATTATTGAAGAAAACTCTTTTGATGTTTTGAAGCTGACATAACTTATTTAAAGTATATTCTGAAGATTTTCAGACTTCTGTGCCAAAGTCTATCAGATTTCTAGACTTTGTGTCAAAGTCTGTTTTATACCATAAGTTTGCCCACTCTGATAAATTCCATACTGAATGCGATGAAGAATGAAGACGGAATCAGACTCAAGATTATCTTCATTTCTTCAAAGCTTCGATTTGTACATGATACATATGGCTTTCTAGTTGACAACAACTCTTGCGAGATTTGTTATCTTTATTGGAATCAATTTAGATACATCAAATCTTTTTGGAAGGCAAGTAAATTAGGAAAGAATCTACTTATGAAAACCAAGATCCTGATTCTATGGGCGAACAAGATTAATGGGTTTTCATCACAATCTTCAAATGGCTCGAGATCTCCTTGATTGATTCCGTCCAATGAGTTGATTGGAAGAATTCATTTGGAAAGTGCCAACGGTCGAGAAGGCATGAAGGAATATTTAAAGAGACATTTCCAGTCATTCGATAGAGTGTGTGAAAGGGAAATTCCAAAATTTGAAGCTTCCCATTTTCTTGTTATTCCATATTCTGAGCTCAAAATTGTACTAAAAAAAGAGAGAGACTTCTAGTGTGACTTTGTGAGAACATCAGACTTTTCACTATGAAATCGAGATCACAAATTGTAAATTCTCTTTTGATTCATAGTGGAAACTAGCCAAGAGGTTGTCAACGTGGGAGAGTAGACATAGGCTTGATCAAAGCCGAACCACTATAAATTCTGTGTTCTTATTCTCTTCCATAAACTCCTTTACTTTGTTCCTAGTTCTTTTTAACTGTTAAAGTATGAACTCACTCAAAGTTTGTTGTTCTTCAGACTCAATTTCAAAACCAAAATATTTTACTACTTTTTGCGAAAAATTTTCTTCATATCTATTCACTCCCCTCTAGATGTTCATACTAGCACTTTCAAGGACAACATTGAGAATATTTTTGAAGCCCCAATTAGAGTGAACATTGACTTTGTGGATGTAGAATGATAGCTATTTGTGATGGTTGGGATCAGGGTAGTGATATCGCTATTAATTTGTTGATGATGGATTTGGTGAAGTGGTGTTGTGGCTCACTTTTTGTTGTCACCGATGGGTTTAATGAAATAGTGTTGTGGATTTCTTTTATTTGTTGATGATGTGGGATCGATGAAGTACTATGCTTGCAATAGCTTCTTATTACAATAAAATGTGATTATTCATGAGAATTGTTCTTTGTAGACTATACAAGTATAAATATTTAGTTAACATGTATCTTATAAGATGCTGACTTTTTTGTCCCTATTAGCTTTTCTTTTTTCCTTTGAAATAAGTGCCACTAGGGCCATGAGATTTTGCGGCCTCTCTTTTAAGTACCATATGTTTCTAGAGAGGATTTGAATTATGAAAAACCACAAACATCATAAGGAACCTTCACTTTTACAAACATCATTGCCAAACATCATAATGAATATTGCCATAAACATATGTACATTTTAGATTGCAAATGACCTTTTCTTCATTCATCCCACAAATAGGGTGCACATACATGTACAAAAATGGTCTACAAATACAAAACATGTTTGAAATAGCACGCTATTGCAAATTCATAGAGTGTGTTACTATAGACATCAACAATACAACCAACATTATCTTTAGTTTGGAATTTTCTTTCTTCGGGTTTGCGTAATCTTGTTTCACATGTTTCAATTGTGCTTTGACTCCTGTGCCTACCAAACAACTATCATTCTTATTATGGGTTGACTTTAGTTCTTGTTCGACATTGCTATTGTGAAAACTATTGCATACAATTCTTGTTGATTAACTGGTTTCTACACCAACCCAAATAAAAAAATATATATATATTTTGTGGGAAAAGTGGTTCCTCAGAAAATTAGGGTAGTTTAAAATAAGAGTGGGCAGTTCTAGGTTTCGTATAGGTTGCACTTAAAACCTACCTGTTGGAACACGTTCTTCATCTTTTGGAACTTAAAACTTGCTCAGCATACCCTAGACCCTACTATATTATAGATTCCAGAGTGTACCTATGTTCCACATTTATTATTAATTGAATGGTTGTAGTGAATTATCATCTTTAATAACCACTACTTGTTTCTAAAATATACTAACCATTACTTTTATTTAGATACACAAAAAATATGAAATATTAACAAAGTAAAAGTCTTAATGTAACATCCTCGATTTTGACCTCATAAGGATCGGCTATAAGGTCCTGAATGGATTGACCATGGACCATTAGCCATAGGATCGATCAGTTCGAGCAGTAAAGAATCAAGGATTGGTCATAATTCGACCAATCGACGCCTAGGTGTCGATTGCAAATGACCTACCGACAGCTCATAAAATGACTTTTGGATAACGAGAATTGGTCATGGGACAATTTTGGATTGTTGAATGGTCACAATCGGTCATAGCCCCTCCCCGCAAGTGATTCCGCCTGGCTATGCATCGATACATGAACGATTCGACTCAATCAAATGTGATTGTGTTCCAACAAAAAATGCATCATTCCCTATTCAATTCTTAATGATCGAAAAAAAATCTTGAATTGGTGATGTTCAATCATGTAATGGTAGTGCATTGGCCACGAACCATAAGGATGGATTAGGTGTCGATCGGAACGAGCTTAGTGAAAGACTTGTCTATTTCATCACTAATTCTAAGGTTCATGAGTGCCTTGGCTTAGTGCTAGGCCATGGGCAGCCTTAGGATTGGCCTTGATCACCCGAAGGACCAAGGACCACCATTTAGGCTCACCAACCGTCCAAAGAAATGGTTCGGGTGAGCATGGGGCGTGAAGGCCGAACCTTGGGTGTCTTAAAATGGTCATTAAGGATGTACACAAAAAGCTCTTGCTCGCTTCCCCTTGCACTTTCGATCACCTATTTCCAATGATTGCCATATTCTTTGGAAATGGACAAAATAGAACCTTCTAGAATATCCTAGGTTCTTCTTGAAAAAGGATGACTCACCATTTTGGATAGATATTTCTAGATTTGGTAATGATTACCAAAGATTCACCTTGAGAATTAAGTAAGGGACTCTTGGACAAATTGATCAAACAAGAGAAGACATATAGAAGATTCTAGAACGCCTCATTAAATGCAAGGATGAGTTATCTCACTTAGGTGTCCCTTGAAGATTTGGTAATGATGGCTCAAGATTTTCCTTGGGAAAGAGACAAATGACTCAATGGCTTAAGTGGACCAATTAGAATAGAATTTGGTGTAATATTCTAGAAGACCAAACTTAGAAAGCAAGTTCTCAAATTTAGGTATGTGTTAAATATCCAAACCCCATGATTAACTGAATCTAAGCATTTAATGAGAATGGCGAGTCATTGGCTTAGGTGTCTTTGAAATATATGATCATCATTATCATAAGATTTTCCTTAGAGAACAAATAGACCAAATCATGATGGCATCATATAAATGGTCCAATAGGAATGAAACAAGTAAGCCTCCAATTACATTAGGTCATTAGGTGTGCCACCTTTTAAAATATGCATGACACCTTGCAACTTAGGTTTGCCACCTCAATGTCATAGCCGTGCCACTCCGAGAAATATGATTGGGCCATTTGGATGAGTAATGATGAGATTGGTGCCTCTAAATGGGAGGAACCCCCATTCATTTCCATCATTGGAACCCCTCGTCATTCATGCCTACCCTCCTCCCTCTTCTCCTTTCTCTCAACCTCACATACTCAACCCACCAAGCTATCTAGGTTGGTTCTCAAGTTTGCCGAGGTAAGTAAGATTCCTCTCTTTCTTCTAAGAAAGTAGATCCTATTGTTAAGGCCAGTAGGTGCTCACCCGTCAAGCCGTGGGTAGTTTGCAATGTCTTTTGTTTGATCTTATTTGTTATGGAACATGGCCATGTGCTTGAGTCATATATGTTCAAAATGGAATTGAGGCTCATTCGGATTGTTTTCATCGCAAGACAAGTTGCCCAAGTCATAAAGCCTTGGTTTCGGCATAAATAGGATGTCGGGTCTAAGCCTCGCTTGGTGCAGGAATCACTTAAGGCCTCAAGGTCCTAAATCGATATTGAGGCATGTAGATCTTATGCCTTGATCGGTATAAGGATCGCTAAATTTACAAGGTCTTGGTAAGACATCAAGCATGTCGATTTCTATAGCCCAATGAATGTGGGGACTTTGTGCTTGGAGTTGAATGAAATTGCAAGCTGAGAGTCATTCTCGATACATGTGTATTCACATTAGGTTGGAGTGGAAATCCATCAAGCTTGGGATTGTCACTAAAATGAGGTGTACCAAAGCCTCAAGGTCTTGGATCAGCATTGAGGTGTGCTGTTTTCGAGCCTTGTTCAATGCAAGGATTGGTGCTAAGTGGTTGATTCAAGTTACGGACAGAGGATTGTTCTTGACATGTTTATTAGATTAGTGCAAGAACTCATGGCACACACGACCGAATGAGCATGCCTTCGGGCCATGCATATGTCAACTAAAAGAAAAGATAAGAATCAACTTGTGTGATGCACTTGTGTGTGTGCACTTAAAGAGGAAAAAACATCCATCATCACATAGCGTTGGCGACGATGACTCGTTCATTAAACGGGATGCCTTGGTTGAGCTAGGAAACCCCAGAAAATATGTGATGCCTAGCTTGATGGTTGGATACTGGGTCGTCGCATAAGTAACCCGTGCCACTTAGGACCTGGAGATAGAATTGGGGTCGTTACACTTAATCATAAAATGGAAGCTTGGACTAGTGGTTCCAAATTACACACTCGTTGTCGAACGCCACAGAATATTGCAGGATCACTTGAAGATTAGACCAAGAAAAATTACAAAAACTTGTTCCAGGTTCTAAGTTTCAAGTTCCAAGCTCCAAGTTCTAAGTTCTATAAATGTAGAACCTAGAATCTACTTGTTGAAATAGATTTCCATTGGTTAGGGGTGAGCATGGTCCGAGTTGGGCTGGCCCACCCCCTAACCCTAGAACCAACCCACACAGTGCCGATCTTCAATTTTTGGGACCAAGAACTGACCTTATTAAGCTTAAAACCAAGGACCGAACCAACCCAGTGGGTTTGATCTGGTTCCAGGGTCAACCCGAGACCAATCAATAATTTATTTATTTCATTTTTTGTACTCTCTGAAAAGGCAACAAAGGTCTGGACGGACCTAATGAGTTTGGTCCAATTTCAGGGTCAACTCGAGACCAACCAATAATTTTTTGTTTCATTTTTTGTACTCCCTAAAAAGGTGAGCGAGGATTGGACCGACCCTATGGGTTCAGTGACAAGCGAGGTTAGCTAAGAGAGGCGAGTGATGAGTGTCGAGTGGGGTGAGCGACAAGCATCGAGCAAGGAGCAACAAGCCCTGGTGAGTGGCATGAGTGACTCAAAGTGAGTGAGGTGAGTGTCGAGTGGCAAGCAAAGAAGTTGTTTCTTTCGATTTTAACAAATTAAAGACTAAGAAGACAAATAAGACAAAAGAGAACGAGTACTAGAGGAGGATGCTGTGAGGAGCTATTTATAGCCGTGAGGACTCATCGCAAAAACATTTTCCTCCTTTGTAAATTATGGCTATTGACGCCATAAAAGACATTAAAAGATCTAAGTTATTAAAAAATAGTGTAAAATTACTTAAACTCCTCACTAAGGAGCTATTTAATATTGTTGATGCCATTTATTTTAGGATTTTCTCTATATAAATATTATAAATAATATAGTAGATATAATATATATAATCAAGGTTGATCTGGGTTGGACCGACCCTAAGCTCTTAGGACCGAGAACCAACCCGCACAATATTAGTCTAGGAATCCTAGGACCAAGGACAAACCCGGTCTCCCTGGGAACCGGACCAGGATCAGTAGGGTTGGGCCGATCCAAGGTTGGTCCAGGGTTGACCCTAGACTGATGCTCACCCCTACCGCTAGTTCAATTCTCAAGTTCAAGGTTCTACCCTAGAACCATGCTCAACCTTTATTTAAAAAGAAACTTATTGATGAGATAAATTTGACAACTACCCCAATATAAGAAGAGATTGTCACAAACAATAGATGGCAATTATTGCCACCTTTTTACTAGACCTAAAATTGGTTAGAAATCCATATCATTTAACTAGATGCTATATATCATAAAATGCAATTATTCACCTTTTTACTGGACCTAAAAATTGGTAAGAAATCCATATCATTCAACTAGATGATATATATATCATTAAATGAAAAGGATAATATTTCTCCTTTGCATACCTTTCTAGTCACCAACTCATTCAACAAATTGAATAAATCTTTTAGTATAAAGGTGATGCATTCGTTCATCTCAACACATCATTGTACTAGGTCCCAAAGCTATCAAGATTCATTGAGAGAGAGAGAGAGAGAGAGAGAGGCTAAAAGTAGTTTAGGTGGGAATAGCCATGGTAGTAATTGCATCCAATAGAATGGGGTCAACGATACACGTGGTGGCTCTAATACTCTGGTCATCCTTCGGTGCCAATGCTGACGCTAATGCGCGCATACTTCTATCAAAGTGGACGTGTTTTAAGGAATGTTTCTTTGAAATTAACCCATTTGGATGCTATCACTCTTGCCGTGGGCGCCCTCAAGGAGAGTCCTCGAAGGTCATGCCATTAGAGCATTGCAATGTTGGTTGTGTATTGTCTACTTGTCTTGGCCACCATCTAGGTAATAATCTTCACATCGAGATAAAAAAATATAACATAACTTCTTCTTAGATCCTTAAAATCAAGAAATTCATTGTATAATCTTGTTTTTTTTATCAGTGTTTCATTGATATATTTTAATTGTGAAAGAAGTGTTGCATACTAAATCATTTCATTTCCTTATACTTTGATATATATGCCCTTGTTGAAAACAAATTCAATTTCAATTTTGATGTAACTTTTATAATCTCCTGTTTTATATTTGACCTCATGTAGAAACCAATAAAGTTGGAGTGGATGAGAACAAGGTTGGAGCTTGTGCGGATTCATGCTCTCAGAGTTGCCAGAAGACTTATTCTTTGCACTGAAGTCATTAAACTTATGTAATGCCTTTGTGGTTTTATTGCTCAACTAATAAAAGGTGCCTTTTTAATTTTCTGCGTGAACATGAGTGAAGAACATCTTTTTAATTTTCAATTGTGGTAACGTGAGTCCACTCTCTATTATCCGGAAATAGTTGTTGAGATATAAATACAAAAAAGAAAGGTAAACTTTACAAGATATTGAATTTGGCTTTGTCATGCCTCTTCGGATTAGTGTCAAATGTCTTCATGCAATCAATGTTTTACGATGTGCATAAGACTGTCAATTTTTGGCAGGACATAACATGAGAGCATGGCTTAGTGGTATTGCCAACTAGACGAATGAAATGATATGTATGAACATGTGTTAAGCCAGGAAAAAAAAGAATTATATATGTATCAATCACCGAAAATTATCTTTGTGAAATACGTTTGGATGACAAGAATAAGATAGGACATCAACTATTTTGCGGTCACCCATTTAAATTCAGTCTAAAATCAGAGAAAAAAGTCTTTCCACCTAAAGCTGATGTTCTCCATCCTATTAAACGAAGGATGCACATTCGCCACCTCTTTGACTAGTCACAACATTCTGTTGTTTTCTTTGTAGCTAACTCACCATTTACTTTTCGACCCAAAAAAAAAAAACATCTAATGACATTAAAAGCAACTACAAATATTTGACTCTGCAAGCACGTAAACTACATATGATTCTCCCCTACTTTGAAAACACTCACTGAAACACAAGATTAATAAGACTATACAGAGAGAAGTGAGCAATCACATGAAGATCAAAGCATTGAAGAGAGGGGTGGCGGTAATGTTAACTGCGGGGCTAATATGTAGTGCATTCCTCATTAAGGCATCGGGGGAACGTAATAAAATATGTGCTCCTGATTGCGCAATTACCATTTTGCCGTGGATTTTTTACGGCCTGCGTGTGCGAGGTTGTCATGACGCCAATCATTTGTCCCGACAGTGCTCAAGCAATGCAATCTTGGTTGTGTGGCGTCTGAGTGCTTTGATCGCAATTTAGGTATAATTTCTACCACATCATTACATCTAAATTTTCGCTTGAAGTTAACACAAGTAACACTCAATTTTCAATTTGTGATATTCTGGGTTTAACTCATTCAAAGTGTTATTCGCTTTGGCCATCTCATACTAAGTCTCATGGTTTGGTAGTTTGACCTACAAGAAGACACTTTCTCAGGAGTTAGCTATCTTGGTAGTGCTCCCATCTGAGTACACTTAACTTCGGAGTTCCTAAGCTAAGCATAATGATATACCAAAAGGTGTATTCGTGAATTCATTATAATTTTTACACACGCACACACATCCTAAACATGCTCTCCCCCTATTTGGTATGCAATTCAATTCATTCCTTACCTCTTCACCATTCTAGAATCTTACCTATGGCCACTTTAGAGATCACCAGCTTGAGATATAGACAAAAATTCAAAAGAGAGATAAAACACACATAAGTTAATGGGACTAGTATGAGCAAATAAATCATCAGCACTGACCCTTGACATGCCATTGCGTAGACTCGCCAACAGGTTATGATGGTAGGTTTGTCTATGCTAGAGCTATATATTGATCATCTCTTACCATACAAGTTCTATTCGATCTTGAGTGGTAGATTTTTCTATTCGCCCTTTTTTTTTTGCCCGGGACCATACCTTGGAAAATGTTTCAGGTTTAGAAAAGCGCATAACATCATGGACCATGAAGGACCAAGCCTTCCAACTAACTTGCAGAGACTGCCAAAATGTTTGAAAGCAATTGACTGACAGGTCTAAGTGCCAACACTTATATATATGTGCAAATACTTAGGTCATGTTTGACACCAGCAAATGGGAATGATTTGATAAATCAAATAAAGATAGCATGTTCTTTATTGCAAGATACCCATCAACAATAGAACAGAGTTTGCTATGGTTTTTTTTATATTAAATCCAGTTCCCTACGGGTACAACACAAAATTTTAATGTGGAACATCATTTGAACAGTTGACAAAGGCATCGTCCGAAAATTTTCACGCTCGCAATAAGCTGAGTGTACAGTGTTGTCGATCAACATAACTTTACTTGCTTAACAGACATAAACAGAAAGAGTCGATGTGTCGATCAACATAACTTTTGTTGTATGGAGTTTCATCTTGTGGCGATGCACAATTTATCTGATTCTATAAACCACAGTGTCGTATGGAAGAGACGTATGCTTTGCTACAATTTGAGGAAAGCTTAACACTCACCAACATTACGAGCGATCCTCTCGCTTATCCAAAGACTAACCTAGAAACCAAATCGGGATTGCTGCTTATGGGATGGCGTAGAGTGTGATGAGAACACTGGCTATGCAACTGTTCTTGACCAAGGAAGTACTCTTATCTATGGTTCTATTAACCGTGACAGCCACATCTCAATATGGGTGACGACATTCCCGTGGGACACTTACCGGACTTTATCTCAAGTAGTCCTGCTACATCGCAACTAGCTGCTGCACGTTTTCCAGGGAGTTACCACCATCAATTGGAAACGTTTGACAGAAAAGTATCAAAAAAGTCATAAACCTAATGAATTAGTACCAATTCAGTCTTAAATCTTTCGATTGGATTAATTTATTCCTAAACTTTTTTGCATCTGTACTAATTCAATTCATCTGACTAATTTAATCTAGAAATTATCAACATGGACATTGACCATCCAATGTGACATAACCGATGCAAATGTGGATATTTTAAATAAATTGTTTATTTTTTCTCTTTTTTAAATTCTTTTCCTTTTTTTCTTTCTTTTTTTTTGTCCTTTTCTTTTCCTTTTTGGATTGTGGCCAGTACCGAATCAACATGGTCGGCGACTGGCCACAAGTGAGGGTCAGCGAGGGCATCGCAGCCCTTGTGGCCTCAAATGAGGGCGACCCTCACTAAATTTAGCAAGGGCACGACCTTCACGCCTTTTAGGCAAGGGTGGTCCTTGTGGCCTTTGGGGAGGGCACGACCCTACGGCCTAGACAAGGGTAGTCCTCATTGAATATGGCATGGACTCGTCCTCACTCTATCTAGGTGAGGGCGGCCCTCGTAGCCTCTGGCGAGGGC
Organism: Eucalyptus polyanthemos subsp. polyanthemos; assembly: GCA_017140185.1. Taxonomy (NCBI): domain Eukaryota; kingdom Viridiplantae; phylum Streptophyta; class Magnoliopsida; order Myrtales; family Myrtaceae; genus Eucalyptus; species Eucalyptus polyanthemos. The sequence continues at coordinate 14,921,123 of CM029463.1, read as the reverse complement.
ACGACCCTTGCAGCCATCCTATGCTGTCCACAAGAGTCCTAATTTAAAAAAAAAAAATTAAAAATGTCCACATTAGCACTGGTATAGGACGGCCAGCGTCCACGTCAGTAATTTCCAGCCTAAATTGGCTGAATGGACTAAATTAGTATCAATATGAAAATATTTATGACAAATTGGTCCAATTAAAAGGTTTATGACTAAATTAGTATCGGTTTATGATTTTTTTGGTAGTTTTCCCAAACCTTTGGTCTTTGAGTTATTTTGGTCTTGTAGGTTGTGAATTCTTTAGAATGATCCCGTATTCATTCAGTAATCTTTCCAAGCTTGAATCCCTAGATCCGACAATGAAACCATCGATTGTTTAGCCCGTATTTTCTCTGTTTTGGGTTTTTAAGCTGACAACGGTCGCCAATTTGAACCTCGAAAGAATCATGCTAATAGGTGAGATTCCACCTTCAATTGGAAACCTGTCTCAGCTAGTCAAATTAAGACTCTTTGACGATGAGATAACTAGCGCCATACCGCCTTTGCTCACGAGCTTCACGCATCTCACTGATTCAACAATCAGGTCTTTCACCATCTTATCCCATGAACATGACTCAACTAACCCTGGTTCACCTTGACACCAATAAATTTGAAGGCCCGATACCCTCTTTGCTCTCTCAGCTCCAAAATCTGGAAGTCCTTAACCTTGCTGGAAACCACTTCAGTGATAACAACTAAGCAAGACAGTTTTCTTAAGCTAAAAAAATTGGAGATATTGCAATTATCATGTAACAGGACATCCGTATACATAAAAATGAGCATCAATGTCTTCCTAATCTAGGACTTGTTGCATGCTGAGGCTGCGATAATGCTCTGTACGAAGATAATGATTGGGCTGTGACAATGCACTGGTCGAAAGGGATGCTACGGGCTGCGATAGTGCTCCGTGCAAGGAAAATGCTCCCGGGTGTGATAATGCAGCGGGCGAACGGGAACGATCTGGGCTGCGATGATGCACCGGTTGCAAGAGAAGACTTTTTCGACACTTCGCACTTCAAGGCTATAGGCTGCGATCACTTGCGAAAGGTGAGACTTGCTACAACCTGTGATTAATTGCGAAGACAAACGTTCCAGTTTTCGAAACTCGCCATTTTGAAAAGAGATTCCGAGGAGTTCTTCCTACGAGATATAAAGATGATCCTTCGGAGTTCCTCCGATCTGAATGGGCTTGAAGAAGGTCTTCCTGCAAGTAATTAATACACTCAATTGATCGGTGTAAATCACATCAATCAGAACAATTCTGGATAAGACGAATATTTGTGAAGAACATCATAATAAATTTGAACAAAATGCGATAATCAAGCGTTTGTTCACAAAAGATCACTAACCAGGATTTACATTGACTAGCCATCATAGCTGAATTTTAGATCCTCTGTAATCCGTTTGGTGAACACCGTCGACTCCACCGTCAAATGGAATTTCTGATTATTTTCATTTAATTTGTTTGAGGACCTTATCATGTTGATCATACTGATTTCTTGTACTCTGTAGATTTAAGAAAATTTAATTGTTTTGCTATTTCCTTTAAGAAAATATTGTACTACTCCATTTGAGGGTAAGCGGGTGCATGTTCTAGACTAGAGTTCCACGGTATACTCTTATTACCTAGGGAAAGAAATTGGACAATGAATAAATGAGGCTTGGCTTAACGAATTTTTTTTTTTTTTTTTGAAAAATGATTGAGTGTCATTATTTAATCTAAATGAGAATAACAATATATTCTGGACCACAAAAAATGAAATAAAAGATAATTATAAATTGTTATGGGATCTACTCCTTTAAGAATTTATGACTTACAACAAAGTTTTTTTTTTGCAATAATCCAAAAACTATTATGTTAGCAAAGCCTTTTTTTTTTTTTTTTCTGCCCTTGCATCGGCCTTTTTGGGTCTTTAGACCTCACGCGTGCGTTTTGCCTTTGACTATGTGTCGTGTGACTCCCGAGGGAAAGTCGACGCATATCAAGTTTTGGAGTGTGATCAATTTGTAACTCATAAAATTTAGCGTGACCAATCGTAGTATTTGTAACTTTGCAACTGAGGGTCAAGGCTAAGGTCACATGGTCTTTTCTCTTCTCTTCAAGTCTGATGATTTGCTGAACGACTATCCGTTCCGTTGGATGTGAGGCCATTGCAGAATTCGAGTGAATCTTATGTGTTAAGGCTCTAATCATTTCATAGAAAATATGGTGTTTCTGAAATATGTTTTCTAGAGACAATTTTCCAGGATAATGATAACATTTTCCGATGGTCAACTAAAACTTGAAAATAAACTAGAAAATATTTTTCGATTTTTGGCTAAAACTTGAAAAAGAACTGGAAAGTTTTATTCCGCCTATTGACATGAAAAATTCGTTTTGATTTTCCATCCTTTAACTGTTTTTTTAATTTTCTTTTATAAATTGATTTTTTAAAATTTTTATTTTTCTTTCTACATTTTTCATTTCCTCCTCCTCCTCCAGTTGATTGTCAGCTAGCCAGTGATCGACCAATGAGCTCACGAGCCTAGAAAAGGCTTGCCGATTTGGCAAGGCCTAAGGCTAGCTAGCTCAAGGGTCACTTGTGGTTGGTCGTTGGCCGTCATCGTGGCTAGCGGTCGGTTGAGAATGAAGGAAAAAAAAAAAAGAAAAGAATGAAAAACAGAAAATAAAAAATTTAAAAATTCAAATTTAAAAAAAGAAATAAGAGAAAGAAGAGGGGGCTCAAGTGTGAGATAAGAGAGTGAGTGAAGAAAATGTTTTCCCTTTCTTGAAAAATGGAAAACATTTTCCCTTATTTTAATTTACTTTTTTTCATCAGTGGAAAATATATTTCCCGATTAATTTATTTTTTGTGAAACGAACATTAAAAATCTGAAAAACAGTTTCCTAGAAGTTTGTTTATTTTTTTTTTTAGTGAAAGGAACAGAGCCTAAGATTGCCATACCATTTTCCGCTGTAAATTTACCTTGGCTTCCCCTTCCCCTTCCCCTTCCCCTTCCAGCGGCGCATTGGATGACTGATAGATGGATTTTCTTTTCTCATGGCTGCCTTTTAGGACGACCACAAATCACTGTTGTTTTGTTTTTAGGTTAGGAAGAATGGCTGCAAAGACCGGATCTGAAGCGTTTGAAGAGAAAGATGGAGTGGGGCTGCCGAGTTGCCGAGGAGACATATATATATGGCGATGCATTTGGCGAAGTATCAAGACTCTCCCAGATCATTATTATCAGGATCAATTTCTGAGAGAGAGAGAGAAGGTTTCCCTGGTACTCTCTCCATTAACTAAGGGACGGAACTGGACAGCGGGGGGCAGATGTACGACAGGTAGCAATCATAGGCTTGATGCGCAAACTAACTTTTCTCTGCATCAGATCCAAACCCACGAACAATATCAAGAGAGGGTCTCTCTCTCTCTCTCTCTCTCTCTCTCCCTCCCCACAGATAAAATCTAACGAACTGAGAGACTCGCGCGACTTCATTTTCTTCTCCGACCAACGGCGAGCTGCGCAAGATCTGAGTTCACCAGAGGGTGGGCTGTTGCTCGCGGTGGTAGGTAGGACCTGACCATCGTGAGCCCCTTTGTCTTCGTGGGAAGAGGGCACGATGGCAGGGGTGCGATGGGGAAGCAGGCACGGGGGCGAGTGGTCGAGGTGGATGGGAGAGAGAATTGAGGTTTTCCGCGTTCGGGATTTAGGTAACTTTGAGGAAATTTCACAAGAAATGAGGGCATTCTTGTAATTTCGTCTAATGGTTCTTTTTTAGTATTTGAGTTAATACCATAAAAAGTCTCATACTCATACAAATTTACTCAAAAGTAATTTTTTTACTATAAAACCAACCATAAAAAACCGAACTAGTACATTTGTGATTAATTTACCTTCCATTAGTTTCAATTAAATTAGATTAATATCATGAAAAATCATAAACTGAAAATCCCAAACTGATTTATCCGTCAACTGTTATATATCATCAATCTCAGTAATTTGACTGTATAATTTAATAGAAATTAAGGAAGATAAAAAATTATCTTAGATGTATCACTTTGACATTTTTGGTGATAAAAAAATTAATTTGTAATAAATTTATTGCAATTTCCAGTTTTGGGTTTTCGTAATATTAACCCTTAGTATTTTGATCTCTCTTGTTGAATTTTGCCAAGAAAAGGTCATAAGATGTGGGACCCCATAGAGTATTTTTGTCATTCCATTGTTCCCGGGTATTGCTGAGCCAAAATGGGTGTGGTTATGGCTGAAGCTCGCTCAATCATCTTTTCATACGCTTTGATTAGTCACATAAAAGTATGACACTAGCTTGGACAACCCTCGCCCCACGCCTATACAACTTCTTCTTCTTCTTCTTCTTTTTTTTTAAGTTTTAAATTAAATTAAATAGATATTTATACTAAAATTCAAATGAGTGGCAAAATGATGTCATTTTGGCTCTTCTTTGTTGACTCAACTCTCCGGCGAGTGACGTAGGCAAGTTGTATTATTAAAAAAATGCCAAGTAAAATTTCCAGCACCCTTCGCTGGAGTTAGCATTTAAACGTCCCTTTTTTTTATAAAAAAAGTGACACTTATGTATACATTTAGTAACTTTTGGCACTTATGCTAGTGCCAAAACTTGGCATAGGAGATATTAAAGTGTCAAAAGTTCATAGACATATACTTAAGTGCCAAAATTGGAGCAAGATGGTTCAAATAAGTACCAACGGCGAAATGTTTTTTTTACCACTAACCATAACTTTCCAACACGTTAAGGTTAACGACTCTTGTGCGAATTATCGATCTTAATTTGAGTGAGTTACCTTTTTTTTTTGGATTAGGGTACCATCTAATCATAACTTTTATCTGAGCAAACTCTAATTATAGAAAAAAAACAAATTCTATAAAATCTCTCTCTCTCTCTCTCTCTCTCTCTCTCTCTCTCTCTCTCTCTCTCTCTCTCTCTCTCTCTCTCATGCACACACTCAGATTCTTCATATGCTCCGAGCGCGAAAGTGCTAAGAAGACAAGCCTCATACCATCTAGAGAATTGTTTTACGTAAGGAACCTATTTGATTTTAAGAGAGTCACTGTCAAACTCCTGCCATGGAAGCGGAGCACCTGAAACAGTGCAGACTAGCATGACCAAGATTCTTAGGAGCAGCATTTAATTTGCCACGTCCATTAAGCAGCACAAAAACACTAAACAGCAAAGACAGGTCTTACATGTAAATCGAAATTACATTTAGATGAGAGAGCTTTTGCAGAATCTGCCAGAAAACAACAGCTTTCAAAGTCCTTCCACAATTCAGTCTTATTAGTATTCGACTGATTTCCTGAAATTAATATCATAATAGTTGAACAATAAAGTTAGATTATACCAGAATGGGATGACATGCTTTGGATTTTTGACATTTTAGGAAGAAGAAGAAAGGTGTTGACATCGCCCCTGATAATTTTAAAGTATAATTCAATTTCTCAGTGAAGACAGAGAAGATATGTAAATAATTGTTAAAGAGATGATATTCACCTGTCAATAGAATTGGCTAAGATTGTAAACTATTGTCTATTCCAACCTCCAAACAAATGTCACTCAAAACTTCCTCTTCGACTTGTTCAAGCACACTAAGTCTAGGGAACAAATTTTACAGAACACTAACAAGAAATACAATTACCATTTCAAGCCTTTATCTCTAAAGCCTTTTTCAAATGGCATACATGGAACTACCAACCATGAATTGTGGAACATTAGTTATGAATTCCTTTGGGATTAGTATATTAGAAGTGCCATAACTTTCGCTTGAGTACCACAAATTTGAAAAATCAATCATCTAAATGCTATCGATGATCTGTCTTGTTAGAACATCAGATATAGAGTCTATCATCCTTCAAGATATTGCTGGCACTAACATGGACAATTAATAAAACAAATTTAAACTAAAAAAATCCATGTCAAAATGGAAAATTAATTAAAAAATCCACACTCAAATGATCAATTTTACTTTGATGTGGCATTTAAGTGAGTGAAGGAAAAAAAGTTATGGCACTCACTTTTGTAAGTGCTAGTATGAACACCTAGAGGGGGTGAATAGATGTGAAAATAATTTTTGCAAAGAACAGTGAAAATATTTTACTTTTGAAACTAAATCTAAAGAACAATAGATTTTGAACAAGTTAATACTTTAGCAGTTAAATAGAATTGCAAACAAAATAAAGAAGTTTAGAGAAGAGAATAAGAACACAAAATTTATAGTGGTTCAGCTTAGATCAAGCCTACATTCACTCTCTCATGCTAACAGCCTTCTAGCTGGTTTCCACTGTGAATCAAAAGAGAATTTATCATCTTGCACAGTGAAGAGTCTTTATTGCTTTCTCACAAAGTAATACTATAAGTCTCTCTCTTCTGAGTACAACTTTAAGCTTAATATAAGAAGTAACAAGAGAATGGAAAGCTTCAAACTTTGGAATTTCTCTTTCAAGCACTCTATCGAACAACTGGAGAGTCCTCCTTAAATACTCCTTCATGCCTTCTTGACCGTTAGCACTTTCCAAAGAAATTCTTCCAATCAACCGGTTGGATAGAATCAATAAAGGAGATCGCGAGCCGCTTGAAGATTATGATGAAAGTCTGTCAATCCTGTTTACTCATACAATCAAGATCTTGGTTTCCATAAGTAGATTCTTTCCAAATTTACTTGCCTTCCAAAAAGATTTGATGCCTCTAAATTGATTTTAATAAAGATAATCAATCTTGTAGGTGTGATTTCCATCCAGAAGGCCATATATAACCTCTACGAACCGAACCCTTGAAAAAAGATAGATAATCTCTTATCTGGATAAGTCTTCATTCTTCACTTGTGTTCAGTCTGGAATTTGTTAGAGTGAGCTGACTTTGACACAAAGTTTGGAAGTCTTCAGACTTTGACACAGAAGTCTGGAATTCCTCAAAATAGACTTTGGATAAGTTTTGTTAACTTCAAAACATCAAAAGAGTTTTTTCCAACAATAGCTCTGTATGAAAGTTATGACACTCATATTGTCTTTATCTCAAGCATCTTTATTTATAAGCGAAAAGGTTGGGAATGGCCAATGAAAGTAGTTATCCCTCTTAGCTGTACCATAATGGTCCCACATAGACAAATGCCTTACATTAAATAATTCTTATAAGACATATTAATAGAAGTGGGTAATATATATATATATATATATAATTAGGTACTTCTCATGATGAGGCCCATTGCATATAAAAGCCAAAATATTTTAAATATAATTTTCAATAAAGATCGACATTAAAATATCATCAAAACAATTATTATGTACTAACACATAAGTAGTGATAATCATAAATTACCTCCTTTGCTTCTCCTTTCTCCCAACCCCTGTACGGCCTTTGATTGTAGAAACCTATCATACCCTCTTCTTATTTTACTTGCATCAACTCAAGTATAAATAAATAGGTTAGGTTCAACAATTAATTGATCAATTACGTGAAAAGGATAATTGCATGAAGGAATCACTCAACAATGGTAGTGCCAATTTGGTTGGAGATCTTAGTCCCAATTTTGAAGATTCCGATTCAATTTCTCCTAATCGAGCTTCCATACTTTCATCTGTTATCAATTTCTCCACTTCCGACGCCCCTTATTACCTTAAATTGTGACATTATGAGACGTTACTCAATCCGTGTTAGTATATCGTTGCTTTCTTTTATCGTGTGAAAGCAAAAACTAACATTTATAAATATTCTTTTAATCGATTAGAGCCTCACAATTATCATAAACATTCTTCTGCTTCTTTTATTTATATCACATTAAGCTCACAACTTCATTACATTTCGAGCAAAAGATAGAAGTCCAAGTATGGGTAAAGAGACCTATCTCTAGACTATACTATACTCTCAAAAGTCTACCTATATAAATGTTTCAGATTGAGTCACAGGTCGATAATGTCACGCCCCGATCCTCAGGCACGCGCACATCCCTTAACTTTTGGTCGATTTTAAATTGTGATATCCCAGGACTATGTATCGCCGACCCTTTCATTTATATATGCACATGCGGAAGTGGTTATAAATCCCCAGACAATAAAACAATGGGATATACAAGTAGGACTAGGAAGTTGAACCTGAAACCACACCATTGCAATCATATACAAGCCATACTAAAACGATTGGTTTATACTCAAATTGATTCTATAACAATCGTCATCAGGATCCTACTTTGGATCATCCTCGGGGTTCCCCTTCACGTACTCCTCCTCAAGTTCCTCAACAAGGATCTCCTCGTCAGATTTCTCCTCCTTAGGCTCCTCATCCAGGTCCTGAAATGGTTATTCTGATATAACTAGTATGAGTACCTAGAGGGGGGGTGAATAGGTATATAAAAAATTTCTCGAAGCTTGCACGATATTTAAACAGTTAATGATTCAATCGCAAGAATTAAATATCAATCGAGAGACTGAGTAAGGGAAAGAGAGAATTGAACACTCAGTTTATAGTGGTTCGGCTTGATTCAAGCCTACGTCCACTCTTCTGCACCGACAAATTGGCTGGATTCCACTATGATCAAAGAGATGTTACGGTGTTGATCTTCCTTGATTTCTAGGTGTAGATGATCTACCACACTCACTCAAGGCGTCACCAAGTATATACTCTCTCTGTTTACAATTTCGCTCGAACAGTCTCAAATAACAATCAAGGATCTTCAGACTCTGGAATTTTTCTATCAATCACACATACTCAAAACAACTATAACGTCTTCTTTTTATACTCCTTTATGCCATCATAGCCGTTGGCACTTACCAAAGGAATTCCTCCAATCTACCCGTTGGACGGAATCAATCAAGAAGATCATCCGAGCTATTTAAGGAATCTGATGATAGCCCATCAATCCTGTTCGCCCATACAATCGGGATCTCGGTTTCCATGAATAGAACATTCCAAGATTTATTTCGTCGACCAACGGATCTTCAATCGATCTTAGATAAGAATTAAAGAATCCGAATGATTATCCAACCAAAGAATCTATTCCAGAGAATAGGATCGAATCCTCAACCATAAACCTCGGCTTTGGATTTCCTTTGTCACTGGATTAGAAAGACTGTCAGTGAGAATAGACTTAAGTCTTGAGTCTTGAGTCTTAAGTCTTGAGTCTTGAGTCTTGAGTCTTGAGTCTTGGGTCTTGAGTCTCGAGAGAACAAAGTCTTCAGACTTTAAACTGACGGTCTCCGAACATCCAGACTTAGACTGAAAGAAACGTTTTGTCAGCTTCAAAATATTCTGGAAAGATTTCTCCAACATATTCAATAACCACTGAGACAACGTCTTAGCAAGTTCTACCCTCTAAGACCCGATTAATAAACTAATACACCTTAGGGCTGCCTATGCACAATATGAGTCAGAGGACTTACCTTGGCCTCAGATTCCACCTGCATATTAGCACAGATCATACAGGCACCCAAGCAATCATATTATAGATCGAAGCATCGATCTAATCGACCTAATCGATTACACACTCAGAAGACCATTCACGGCCATCGCTATTCAATCATTCAATTCACAACATCAAATCAAGGCAATGAATCACATCAAGTCACTCTCAGATCGAATCATCGATCAATCAACCTAGTCGATTATAAGTCAGTCGGACCATTTCTAGATCATTCATCCAACACCAAGCAATTCCTTAGATTTAGTGGCTTTACGGTCCCACCCGACCTTATCAATATCTAGTGGCTTTACGGTCCCACCCGACCTTTCCAAGATTTAGTGGCTTTACGGTCCCACCCGACCTTATCAAGATTTAGTGGTTTTACGGTCCCACCCGACCTTTTCAAGATCTAGTGGCTTTACGGTCCCACCCGACCCTTTATCATACCGTACTGTCTCAAGATGATCCATAGGATTATCGAGCCGGTATATCATACCGTACTGTCTCAAGATAATCTGTAGAGTTACCGAGCCGGTAGATCATACCGTCCTGTCTCAAGATGCTCCATGGAGTCATCGAGCCGGTATACACACAATTTATCATACCGTCCTGTCTCCAGATGCTCCGTAGAGTCATCGAGCCGGTATACACACAATTTATCATACCGTCCTGTCTCCAGATGCTCCGTAGAGTCATCGAGCCGGTAGATCATATCATTCCAAGCAAATAATCAAATAACCAGTGTTTCTCATTTCCGATAAAATGCCATGAGCTTGATTGGCCATAGCCAAAACATAATAATTTCCTTTTTATAAATTCCATCATTTTCTGTAGCCCACTCAGATCCTTTTGGCATTATCAACTTAAGCCCAATTCTTTTTCAATTAATAACCAAAGATTATTCAATTAAAGAATAATTCCTTCTTTCACAAATAATTCAATTTAACATGAAATAGGGCTCAATTAAATAAACAATCTGCGCCACGACAATCAAGCACGACATTCTAGTCACCGGCCATCCCGTTGAATTTCCGGAAAATAAATAATTAAATAATTAATTTCAAGAATTAAATAAATAAATACAATAAATTTAATTTAGCACAATACAAAGCTCAATTAAATAAACGGTCTGCACCACCATCATCAGCATAAAATCCCGGTGACTGGCCATCCCAGTTGAATTTCCGGGAAATAAATCATTAAATAATTAATTTCCAAAATTAATATTTAATTCCTAAAAATTCTACCTAGGCCCGATTTGCTTAATTAACACCCGATAAGGGACGGGAAAAATCCCAAGAAGCATCCAATAAATACTACAAGCAATTCTCTATCTAATTACACTAACCACACAACTAATATGCAAAGAAATTAACTAATAATCACTAATCAATTCTAATCTATCAACCTAATTATATTTAATTAAAACTAATCAACCTTTAAGTGTAATTAGCACACTAAGGAGGCATTGGTGAGTAAAACTCACTCAAAACGACGGGCTCGACGCGAGGATCGAGTTTCCCCAAAGCGGGCCGAGCATCCGAGCTCGGGAAAACAGCCAAAACGGGCCAAAACCCTCTGCGATACCCATTTTTCTTCTTCTCTGTGCGCTGCTGGTTGGGGCCGTTCCGGGGCCGATTGAGGCGGCCAAGGGTGGCTAAGGGCGAGGTGGAGCTCCGGCGGGGTCGACGGTGGCCGGAGGAGATCGGGCGGCGGCCGTAGGTGGCCGAACGGGGCTGAGCAAAGGAAAAACAGGGGCTAGGTCGCACGGCGGGGACGGCAAGTGCGAGCGTGAGGCGGCGGAGCGCGCTGCGTCGCGCAGGCGGCGGTGTGGCAGCTCCGGTGCGGCGGCGTCCAAGCAACTGGTCGCGGTTCCTTCCGGCGACGCTGGACGCTGCTTCACTTTCTGCTGCCTTCTGGTTCGCACCAGCAAGAGGAGGGAGAGAGAGACGGAAGAGATGGCGTGTGGTGAGGTGTGGCCAACCGTGGAGCAACGGCGGCGGCTCCGGCTTCAGTGGGCGACAACGGTGGCGAGAGGCGGCGATGGCAGCTCGATCTCCGCTGGTCTTCGGCTCCCATGGAGGTTTGAAGAAAAGAAGAAGAAGATGGGGGAGATCGTCGACGGAGGAGAGAGGAGAGGAAGAGAAAATCAATTTCTCCTTTCCCTCTCACACTCTCTCTTTCTTATGTCATCCGCAGGTGGCCCACCATGAGCTGCCCTCCACTCACAATTCCAAGACAAATTTGCCCCTTCTAGAAGCATTTAGGTAGGCCAAAGTGTGGGGGTAGAGGTGGCATACGAATTTTGCTAGGTTTTCTTTCCAATTGAGCCTTGATTCCTCTTGAATTAAATCAAATTGAACCCTATTAATTTATTCAACACCTCATTATTCCGATTGGTATATTTCCTTACCAATGTAGCCCACTTGCATCCCAATTTCGCAATCCATGGCTTCAATTAAACGAAAACGGCCTTATTTATCCAGTCGAAATTAAAATCCAAAAATCTGGATGTCACAGATAACTTCTCCTTTTGTTGCGTCTCCAACGTTTAGACCAAAGGTACTCAACGAACCAACTAACTCTCCATCAAGATTCCGGTACCAAGCAACGTATCGAAGAGGAACCCACTCTACGAAGCCTCCTATATCAACTTATATCATAAAACTGCACTTGGTATATATTATTCCAGATTCTGATTCAAGCACACTTTCATAAAATTTTCATTATACATAGGGACTCCATAGTGCAAGGGTTGAGGGGTGCATGTCCTACATGTTTGAAAAATAAAAAGGGATGAGCCAAACCCTAGTAAATAAAATCTTTAGTTTTAAGTTAGAAAAATAATTTTACCACTCACCTAATATATTCAAAAATGAATGCACAACCATCAGATAAGTATGGTACAAACATAAACAGTCTTTACCTTTCATTTTCATCTATTACAAAAATTATAAACCAATAGAACTTCCCTCCAAACTTATGCATGTGCACACCATTTTTTACACAATGATTTGGTTCTACACATACAATGCATTTTATTCATAAATGCTTCATCTTCTCGAACACTCCAGAGGCATCCCAACACACGAGCTATCTCAACTCTGAGGCATCCTGCAAACTTCCATCACAGGGCATCCTCACTATAGGGGCATCTTGACTCCCGAGGCATCCCGAAATACTCCACGGGGCATCCCAACACACAGGACATCCCGTAAACTTCCACCATGGAGTATTGTCACTCACCGCTATAGGGGTAACGGATTCACATTAATCTCATTTATGTTGGAGAAATCTTCTTGAAGTGTTTTGAAACTGACAAAATCGTTTCCATCAGTCTGGTCTGAAGACTTGCAGACTCTGCTATTTAAATTCTGAAGACCTCCGGACAGCCAGACTCAAGATTCAAAGTCTATCCTCATTGACAGTTTCGAATCCGTTGAAGAAAGGGTATCCACAACTGGATGTTTTATTAAGGATATGACCTTATCGACTGGAGAAGATCTCTTGGCTGGATATGACTTATCGGAATCCCTTTTAGATTGATCGAGATTGATTCGATGATCAAGGATCCATTGATTGGTGAAATATTCGTGGAAGGTTCTACTTATGGAAACCGAGATCCTGATTGTATGGGCGAACATGATTGATGGGCTATCGACATATTCCCTTAATAGTTCAAATAATCTTCTTAATTGATTCCGTCCAACGGGTAGATTGGAGGAATTCCTTTGGAAAGTGCCAACGGTATGATGGCATAAAGGAGTATAAAAAGAAGATGTTCTAAAACTGTTCAAAGAGTGCGCGATAGAAGAATTCCAAAGTCTGAAGCCTCTTGTTGTTTAGTCAATTCATTTGAGCGAAAAACTTGTACTCAAACGAGAGTTTATACTTGCGAGAAACCTTGAGGAAGTGTGATAGAATATCTACACTGTGGAATCAAGGAAGGACTGTGCTGTAACATCTCTTTTGTTCATAGTGGAATCCAACCGATTGGCTGTTAGTGCGGAAGAGCGGACGTAGGCTTAGGATAAGTCGAACCACTATAAACCTTGTGTTTAATCTTCTCTTCCCTTCTCTTTACTTTACTTTAATCGTAACTCATTTTGATTAAGCAAAAGCATATTTCCATTTTATCATCTGCTTAGTATTTCTGTGGTATCTCGAGAAATTGTTTACACACCTATTCACCCCCCTCTAGGTGCTTGTACTAGCCACATCAATTGCTATCAGAGCTTGTGTACTCACTTTGTTTGAAGTGTTTTACTTCAGAGTTAAAGATCCATGGCTAGTATGTTGGCTCCAGGGTTGGTAGAAGAGCAAAGCAACACTAGACCACCTTACTTTGATGGAAAGGACTACAACATATGGAAAAACAAGATGAAGGCGTTCTTAAGATCAAATGATCCTCTGGAATGGGACGTTGTAGAAAAATGAATCATTCCTAAAGCTACATTTATCTCAGAAAGACGAAAGGACACTGTTGAGTCCAGCGAAATGAGTCAGGAAGAGATAATTAAGAGACAAGCTCTTGATGCAAAATCAATTTATTCTTTATATTGTGCTTTATCACCTACTGAATATAACAGAATATCTTCTTGTGATACAGCCAAAGAAGTCTGGGATAGATTACACATTACTTATGAAGGAACCGATCGAGTGAAAGAGACCAGAGTCAATATACTCCTCGGTCAATACGAAGCCTTCAGGATGAAATTGGGAGAATCTATAACTGACATGTTTAGTCGTTTTACAGATATCGTGAATGGTCTTGAAAATCAAGGTCAACCAATTTCTGATCCCATGAAAGTAAATAAGCTACTGCAAGGACTCTCCAAGGATTGGAATTACATAAAGACCTCAATCAGAGAGACTCAAAGAATCCTGCCACTATATGTTAATGAGTTGGTTGGAACTCTTCAGTCTTATGAAGTAGAACGAAACAATGAAGACGAAGACCCTAAAGGTAAGAAATCCATTGCATTGAAATCCAATGATGATTCTGATGTTGCAGATTCTAAAAATGATATGGACGATGAGGAGCTTGCTCTCATGATAAGAAGATTCAGAAAGCTGAACAAAAAAGGAAGAAGATTCAATCCAAGGAAACAAGGTTTTCAAAAGCAACAGGCTAAGTCTGTTGAGGATGATGAATCAAACAAAGATGTAGTTTGCTTTGAATGCAAGAAAAAAGGACACATCAAACCCAACTGTCCTCTTCTAAGGAAGAAGAAAGGAAAAGCTGAAAAGTATCGAAAGGCTCTTAAAGCAGAAACCTGGAGTGATACAGAATGTGAATAAAGTGATGATGATTATGCCAACATATGTCTAATGGCACAATCGGATTCAGATTCAAACTCCGAGACAGACTCAGACAGTGAATTTGAGGTGAGTAACTTTAAAATCCCTATTAAAGTTTCTAAATATATTAATGAGTTGTGCTTTAGTCTTAAGACTTCTCTTAAAAGGATTTCCGAACTCAAAAAGGAAAATTTTGCCTTAAAACAGCAAGAAAATGTTTTGAAAGAAAAGGTAAAATGTTTAGATGTGAATGTTTCTTCTCTTAGAGAAAGTGAAAATAATCTTTCAAAAGAAAATGCATTCTTGAAAAATGATATCACAAATATTTCCAAAAGATTTTCTATAGGATTTGAGAAACTAGAAAAAATACTTTCTGTTCAAAAACCTTATTTCAACAAATCTGGTTTGGGAATGACTGCTGAAACCATTCATTTAATTGATTTTCCTAAAGTAAAGGAAAGAATCAAACAAAGACCCTCAAGAGATGCTTACAAAAATCATTTTAAAATGACTTTTGTAAAACCAGTTGGTCGCAATGCTCTTAGATGTTCAAAGTGCAATAGTACATATTATTTTGAAAAAAAGTGTCCAATGGTTTGGAAACATATTAAGAAAGTATGGGCAAATACAACATATTATACTAACTCCAATGGACCCAAGAAAAGATAGGTACCAAAGAAAGTTTGAGTTTTTTTTTTTTAAATGCAGGTCACTATCAAGAAAAAGATAAAATGGTATCTGGATAGTGGATGCTCAAGGCATATGACAGGAGATTCAAATTGTTTCATAAAGCTTGTACAAACGAATGGTGGAAAAGTTTCTTTTGGAGGAAATAGCAAAGGAAGAATAGTTGGACTTGGAACTGTGAAAATTGGAAACCTCACAATAAACACTGTTTCTTTAGTTGAAGGACTCAACTACAATCTGCTCAGCGTCAGCCAGCTTTGTGATACCGGTTTCAAAATTTACTTTCAAGAGGAAATATGTTCTGGAACCAGTAAAGACTCGTTTATGGGTCGAAGACATGAAAATATCTACCTCTTGGATGTAAAACCAGATGAATCACAGTGTTTATTCTCAATACAATATGAAGCAAGTTTATGGCACATAAAGCTTGGACACATCAATATGAAACAGATAGCCAAAATTTTAGCCAAGAAGCTTGTTCATGGTCTACCCAATTTATCATACCAAAAGTCTGATCTAAGTACACCATGCATATTGGGAAAACAAGTAAGAAATTCCTCCAAACCAATAAATCAAGTTTCCACTAGCCGTGTACTGCAGCTTCTGCATATGGATCTCTTTGGACCAACCAGAAATCAAAGCATTGGAGGTAAGAAATATTGCCTAGTAATTGTGGATGACTACTCACGATTTACTTGGGTATATTTCCTGGCAAGTAAGTCTGAAACTTTCTCTTACTTTGAAAAATTTGCTAAAAAGGTTCAAAACGAAAAGGGATATGCTATTTCAAGTATTAGAACAGATCGTGGAGGTGAATTTGAAAATCAAGATTTTGCAAAGTTTTGTGATAAATCTAGTTTTCAGCATATGTTCTCTTCTTCATATACTCCAGAGTAAAATGGAGTTGTGGAAAGAAAGAATAGATCGCTTCAAGAAATGGCAAGAACTCTCTTAATTGAAAGCAACATCTCTTCACGTTTTTGGGCTGAAGTAGTTTTTACAGCATGTTACAATATTAATAGAGTTTTTCTAAGGCCTATTCTAGAAAAAACCCCTATGAATTATTCAAAGAAAAGAAGCCCATCGTTTCGTATTTTCATGTATTCGGTTGCAAATGTTTTATATTGAAAAATGCAAATGATCGAGTTGATAAGTTTGAAGAAAAGTTAGATGAAGGCATCTTCCTTGGATATTCAACCTCTAGCAAAGCATATAGAGTCTACAACAAAAAGACTCAAATAGTGGAAGAATCAATGAATGTCAAATTCCAAGATTCCATTCAAAATGAATCTATTCAGACTCATCTTGAAGAATTTGAACCTGCTCCAGACTCTACAAAGTCTAAATCTCAAGAAGCAGCTCAGACTTTGAAGGAACAACAGCAAGTGACTGTCGAAGAATCAAGTGAAGGAAGTGATCATCAATCTGACAAATTATCCAGCAACTGGAAGCATAGGTCCAGTCATCCCAAAGATCTTATCATTGGCGACATCAATGAAGGAATTCGCACAAGATGCAAAAGGCGCGAAGAATCTAGTGCTGTGGCTCTTATTTCTGAAATAGAACCCAAGAGCATAGAAGAAGCTTTATCTGATGAAAGATGGATTGAAGCTATGCAAGAAGAACTCAGGCAATTCAGTATCAATGATGTCTAGGAATTGTCTCCTAAACCTAAAGGTAAATCTGTTATTGGAGCTAAATGGGTTTTCAGAAACAAGATGGACGAGTAAGGCAAAGTTGTAAGAAACAAAGCAAGACTCGTGGCCAAGGGTTACACGCAAGAAAAAGGGATCGACTATGACGAGACTTACGCACCAGTAGCAAGGTTAGAAGCAATTCGTTTATTACGTGCATTTGCTTGTCACAAAAATTTCAGGCTATTCCAAATGGACGTCAAAAGCGCTTTTCTAAATGGATTCATCCATGAGGAAGTTTATGTGGAACAACCACATGGGTTTGAAGACCCAAAGAAACCAGACTCAGTATTCAGACTCAAAAAGGCTTTATATGGCATGAAACAAGCACCTCGAGCTTGGTATGACAGGCTGAGTAAGTTTTTAATTCACAACGGTTTCGTAAAAGGTAAAGTAGACACTACTCTATTTATTAAAAAGGAAAGCAAAAGTTTTGTACTAGTTCAAATATATGTCGATGATATCATATTCGGATCTCCTAATGAAAGTCTGTGCAAGAAATTCTCTAAGACTATGCAGGATGAATTTGAAATGAGCATGATGGGTGAGTTAACCTTCTTTCTTGGACTTCAAGTGAAACAACTAAAGGAAATAACTTTTATTCGTCAAGAAAAATATGCTAATGATCTTGTCAAAAAGTTTGGACTGGACAATTGCAAAAAGACTGACATTCCAATGTCAAGTGCCTTGAAGATAGACAAAGATGAAGAAGGAAAGAAAGTCGATCAGAAGCTATACAAGAGTATCATTGGCTCACTTCTTTATCTTACTGCTTCTAGACCTGACATTTTGTTTAGTGTTTGCATTTGTCCTAGATTTCAAGCAGACCCTAAAGAATCTCATTTAAGTGCTGCAAAGCATATTATCAAATACATTGCTTCAACTTCAAGCATTGGCCTATGGTATCCTAAAAGGGGAGATTTTACTCTTCTTGGATACTCAGACGCAGATCTAGCCGGTTGCAGAGTTGATAGAAAGAGCACCTCGGGTACCTGTCAACTACTTGGAGGCAGGACGGTGTCTTAGTTTTCAAGAAAACAGAGTATAGTAGCTCTCTCTACAGCAGAAGCAGAGTATGTAGCTCTTGGAAGTTGCTGTTCACAAATTCTATGGATAAAGCAGCAGCTAAGAGACTTTGGAATTGAAAACTCATGCACAGAGATTAATTGCGATAACACCAGCACTATCAATCTCACCAAAAATCTAATTCTTCACTCAAGAGCAAAGCATATAGAGATTCGACATCACTTCATCAGAGACCATGTTCAGAATGGAGAAATTTCGATTCAGTATGTTGATTCAAAGAACCAACTGGCGGATATATTCACAAAGCCGTTGGAGAAAAATCAATTTGAAATTATTCGCTCCAGACTCAACATATTAATGTTTGAAGAAGTTAAAGTCTAGAGACTCTCAGACTCAGACAAACAAGACCTTGACTGTAAGTCAGTTTCTCTCTCTCGAATGTTATCTTGAAAAGGTACGATCGTCGAACTGTGTCTTTTTATTGCTATCTTTAATCGGCGTAATTATTGCATCGTTTCCTTTTTCGAAAAAGAAGTTTTTTTTTAAAATGACTATTTTCGCGGAAAAAGGACAGTTATTTTTTAAAAGGCATCTTTTTATTTGTGACGATTCATATACATCTCTTTTAACCGATCGTATACCGTTGCTTCCTCCTCTCTTCACTCCCAAAAACCCTAAAAAGCATCGATCCTCCATTCCTGTTTTTATCTCCTGCCTAATCTTCGAAAAAGTTGTCGTTTTTCTTGGGGGACGTCAAGCAAGGAATCTCTCAAAGTGTGAGAAAAATGTCTTCTTCAAGAAAGTCGTCAAGGATCGCAAGTAGGGGACCACGACGGATGAATGAGGGGCCTATGCACTTCGATCTCACCAAAGAAGAAATGTCTCCAGATCAGCAACAGAGCCCACAACATTCTCAACTGCGTCATTCTCCTCCACATAGTCCTCAAGGCGTTGTTCAACAAGAGGAAGAAAACGTTGAGGATGCAGATCCTGTAAGAGTTAAAAAACCCGCCTTTATTTATAAGTTGTATCGTGCTTTAAAAGGAACTCGTACTCCTCTGAACTATGTCGATGATTTTCTAAAAGACAAAGGATATGGGAATGAGTATATCTTTTTGCGGAAAATGGAAAGTTTGGGAATTGCTCGAAAAGGGGTGGCTGAAGAATCCCTTGAAAATATCCCGAGTGATCCTTGTGATTGGGGATTTAATTCGAGAGAGGGGAATGACGATGACAAGCTCTTCATGCAATTTCAACCAAGGATGGGTATTGCAGCGGAAATCAGAGGAAAAAGAGGAGAATTGTTTAGATCGAAAGACCAGAAGGGTTTATACTCAAATCTACTGAAGCGTGGGGTGATAAACCCTAGGAGTGTAGATTTTGACTTTCTGGATGCTATGAATGTGAACTTGAGAGGAAAGTTTGGTCATCTTCAACTTGAAAGGTTATGCTCCGACACTATAGAGGCCTATGTTGAACTGACCGCATATTTCTATTCAAATCTTAGCTTTTTGGATGGGAATAGATTCTCCTTCAGTGTCAAAGATCAAGATTTTATTATGGACATGAATATGCTAGAGGATGTGTTAGGAGTTGAAAGAGGAAGATATCAACCGATCAAAGTTTCTACTGCTCGGGCTACAATGGAACTGGTGAAAGACAGGAGAACAGATGAAAAGATCACCTACTTAAGGATGAGTGCGTTCAACATCTTGCTTCACAAGATTGTGATCAATTGCCTTCGACCGAAATCAACTTCCAAGACTGATGTCTCAAGTTCAGAGGCATTGCTGATGTACGCCATCCTTACTGGGAAAAGGTTTTCTCTTCCTCATACTATCATGTTTCACATGTATAGAGCAGTGATGAAGGACAGAGGTCAACTTCCTTACCCAAGCCTTGTAACGAAGTTATTCAGGCATCTGAATATTCAGCCTCCACAAATCTTTTGTGTTCGATCGTGCGATCATATGGTGATAGGACTGAAAATGGTGACCAAGATGCGTCTGAAGGAACTACGCAAGGAGTTGGAGAAATTTAAGGAAAAGACTCCTGTAAAGTCTCATCAATTCTCTTCTACTTCAAAAAGGAAAGGGAAGGAGCCCATGGTTGCTCCAACCAAGAAAATAAGAGCTCTCATCATGGAAGATGAAGAGGATGACGACCTTACCATTTCGGCCATAGCTTTGAAGAAGCTAAGTCGCTCTGTTCCAGAATCCATGGAACATCATGAGACAGAAGAAGAGGAAAGACAAGGACAAGAAAAAGAAAAAGTGGCGAGAGAAGAAGAAGAAAAAGAAGAAGAAGAAAGAGCAGGTGGTGAAAAAGAAGCAGAGTAAGAAAGAACTGAAGAAGAAAGAAGAGAAGAAGGAAAACCTGAAAGACACTCTTCTCCACCTGTAGGCACAGAAACAAGGGGAGAAAAAGAGAAAGGAGGGAAGTCCTCATATCCCGATGCAAGTGAAGGAGTCAGTCGCTCCCCTGCAGACCTAGAGGATGTTTATGCATCTCAATTCCCAGAAGAAGGTCATGAAGTTTCATCGCCAAACCTGCAAGATTATTCTGATATGCCATCATCTGCAAAACGTGCTGAAGCAAGTACTCAGACCGACAGCTCAGCCGATTTTCGCAGAATCATGGATATTCTCATGAAGATGCGTGGATAAATTTATGCCTTGGGATGCGAGGTTCAAAACTTGCAAAATGCGGGTCAAGCTTCCTCATGTTCATTGAATGATAAAATCCAAGCCCTCTCTGTTCAGATTCAGGCTAATGCCAAGGGTGAGGAAATTGCTCAACTGAAGGAAGACTTGAAAAGGCTAGAAGGGATCGTACAGTCCATGGGAGATTTCCAGCTTGTCCGCGTTCCCAAGCAATCTTGACTTCACTCCATTTTCATCTTAACCTTTTTTAATGCTGACAAAAAGGGGGAGAAGTGCAAGATTTGAATCAAAACTTTGAATTTTTAATCGTTTGGATTGTTGTTTAATTTGGATTAATGTTTGACTTTAATTTTGTGTTTGGATTTGGATTTGACTGCTATTGATATTGATATCTTATGGTTGGCTTTATGGCTTTATCTTATTCAAGACTAACCTATTTTATGTGGTTACAGATTCTAGTGTTATTCATTTAACCATTTATCTCTATAAGATATACATATGTGTTTGAGAAATGTTTTGCAGGTCAAAGTTGTCCAAATCTGCAGGAAAGTTTTGTCACCATTAAAAAGGGGGAGATTGTTGGAGAAATCTTCTTGAAGTGTTTTGAAGCTGACAAAATCGTTTCCATCAGTCTGGTCTGAAGACTTACAGACTCTGCTGTTTAAAGTCTGAAGACCTCCGGACAGCCAGACTCAAGATTCAAAGTCTATCCTCATTAACAGTTTCGAATCCGTTGAAGAAAGGGTATCCAGAACTGGATGTTTTATTAAGGATATGACCTTATCAACTGGAGAAGATCTCTTGGCTGGATATGACTTATCAGAATCCCTTTTAGATTGATCGAGATTGATTCGATGATCAAGGATCCGTTGATTGGCGAAATATTCGTGGAAGGTTCTACTTATGGAAACCGAGATCCTGATTGTATGGGCGAACAGGATTGATCGGCTATCGACATATTCCCTTAATAGTTCGAATAATCTTCTTAATTGATTCAGACCAACGGGTAGATTGGAGGAATTCCTTTGGAAAGTGCCAACGGGTATGATGGCATAAAGGAGTATAAAAAGAAGACGTTAAAGCTGTTCAAGGAGTGCACGATAGAAGAATTCCAAAGTCTGAAGCCTCTTGTTGTTTAGTCAATTCATTTGAGCGAAAAACTTGTACTCGAAAGAGAGTTTATACTTGCGAGAAACCTTGAGGAAGTGTGATAGAATATCTACATTGTGGAATCAAGGAAGGACTGTGCTGTAACATCTCTTTTGTTCATAGTGGAATCCAGCCGATTGGCTGTCAGTGCGGAAGAGTGGACGTAGGCTTAGGATAAGCCGAACCACTATAAACCTTGTGTTTAATCTTCTCTTCCCTTCTCTTTACTTTACTTTAATCGTAACTCATTTTGATTAAGCAAAAGCGTATTTCTGCTTAGTATTTATGTGGTATCCCGAGAAATTGTTTACACACCTATTCACCCCCCTCTAGGTGCTTATACTAGCCACATTAATTTATACCATGATATATGTATACTCATAAGTGTAACACACATATTTCAACTCAATGTAATGCATTAACAAAATAATCGCATATCTAATAACATGTAATCATATTCTAGTTGTCAAAGTATGCATATTTAATGAGTGCATTATGAGTTTGAACATTGGGAAGGTTCTAGGCATCAACAATCGAGTAAATTAAATGGTATGTTCAGAGTCTGGACGAACAAGTACATTCTAGTCGTAAAATCTGGACAATTAAAATGGTAAATCTTGGCTTGATAAAAGCTTATAAAACAAGAGAACAGGTTCAACAATGAACAAACTTACAAATGAATAGATTTAGAGATGAATGGAATCAACTGATGAACGAATTAAATGAGAATTAGATTCATATTCAGTCAAATCTATCTGTACCGATAAAGAGACTTATGAATGAACATATTCACAAGTTAGTAGATTCAGTAAGGGAACATACTCATCGATGAATAAAATCAAGTAGATTCACAAATGAAAAGATTATGTCTTAAGAAATTTCAGCATAAACAAGTGAAACAAACAGATTCTAACCGGCAGAATTCCAGCAGAAATAAGTAAAACGAACATGCAATAGATTATCGAGACAAAGATGGCAGAATCGCCAAAGTCTGACTATCCAGAATGAGGCAGAAAGAGACAGAATGAACATGCAATGGATTATCAAGACAAACAACATAATGATTAGATTCTAACTACCTAGAATGAGGCAGAACGAAGCAGAACAATATGAAATAAGTCATCAAGATAGAGATGACATGATCGCCAGAGTCTAACTACCCAATTGGCAGGAATATGCAGTGGATTATCAAGACAAATACAGTATAATGACTAGGTTCTAACTACCTAGAATGAGGCAGAAAGAAGCAGAACAAACATGCAATTGATTATTAAGATAAATATAGCAAAATGAGTATGTTCTGACTACCCAGGCTCATACAAAACGAATTAGAAGGAATCGAAGCGAAGTAGAACGAACTTGCAATAAATTGTCAAACCACTTAACAACCACCACACTCTCATCAAGACTTCACTTTCACCAACCAACTAAGATAGAAGTAACTAAGTAGATTTAAACTAACTTAACACTAGGAATTTTACTTACCTTGAATGAACACAAACCACAAATCACTAATTGCCTTCACTACCTTAGTCACTCTTGAATATGATGCTTTGTTCTCCAAATTCTTGAATTGAAAAGCAAAACTAACACGTGCAGCTTCTGTTAGGGTTTTTGGAAGGAATGAAAAATGGGTCTTTGGCAAACAAAAATGAGTTTTGTTCAAATTAATTAAGATAGTCTGATTTCTTGCAATGCTAGGTGTACTTTTGCATGTAAATCTTTAGCTTAATGTGGCAATGATGCAAAGCAAGGACCTTACACGCAGCCAAGGGGAATGCATGAAGAAAATGAGTCATCTTGCAATATTACATACTTAGTTTAAGTTTAAAGAATTTAATCACAAAATATTTTGTTTTAAGAACACATGGCCATGGGAAAAAAACTTTTGGCACTAAAGTGAGTGTTGTACACAATTTTTGGCACTTCTAGTGTACTTACCACCATGGCCATATAAACCTTTGTTCAATGACATGTGGCACTTCTAATTCTAACTACTAAATTTTACAATGAAAAATGCAGCAAGCAGAACGTACTCCTTCTTCTAGCACTATTAACACAAATTATTCAATAATATTATTATCAATTAACTAAAACTTATGCGATTAATAACAACCATTATTTAGAATGATTATAGTAATTTAATTAATATCATTCTATTATTAACACACACATAATTTGATTTACATGTCGAATCCAAAACGACTTATGTTCACGAAAATTCCCAGCCACGTCCCACGTAATCTACGAATTCGATTAAAGTCTCCGTGTACTTGTCTAAATATTAAGGCAAATAGCACTTAACTCAAAATCTAAGTATCATTATCATAACACGAATTTCCGAGTACATAATTATAAATACAGAAATTATGGATGTCACATAAATTGATTACAAGATCTCTTGGAGGTCATGGATTTAAGATTATTTCTTACCTTTTTTTCTTCGTTTTCTTTGGAAATACTAATGCATTTAGAATAGACAAAAAAAAAATGTATTTGCCAATGATTTGATTGGATTGTCTTATAATGCAATTACAATTGTCATAATTTTCTTGTGAACAACTAACTATTCTAGTTAATTAGCCTTACTTTTCAGCTTTGTAAATATAGTCCTAAACTTTTGCGCAATATTTTAATGTAGTCTTTCCTGCCAATTGTCATCAAAAATCGCTAACGTCGTTTCTAGTCATCGTTGGCTATCCTAAGTGGCATATTGATATAGGTAATTTGTTGATTTCCACATTGCAGTTGCAATGGCAATTGGTAGGAGAGATTACATTTAAATATAGCACAAATGTGTAGAACTATTTTGACAAAATTGAAAAGTTAAAATTGAATCGACATCCATACAATAGGTTTAGGACTAAAATGATAATTTTCCTAAATATTTAAATAATCACCCTTTCAATGGACCTATGTATGAGCATTTTTAGGACAAGTACACTAGCGGTGCCATAACTTTTATACAACGCTCACTTAGGTATCACAAATTTGAAAAATTGAACACTTAAGAGCCATTAACGATTCACCTTACTGAAAAATTCAATGTGGACGTCAGTCGTCTTATGTGGCATGACCGGCGTTGAGGTGGATAATTAATAAAAAAATTCAAAAATATTAAAAAATCCACTTTGAATGGGTAATTAATAAAAAAAATCCACGTAGGATGATTTGTTAGAAATGGCATTCAAATGATTGATTTTACTCTAATGTGATACTTAAGTAAGCGGAAAAAAAGTTAAGATACTTAAGTGAGTGTCGTAAGAAAGTTATAGTACTTCTATTGTACTTATCTCAAATTCTTTAAGCTCTCATTTGGGAAAAAACCTAGGTCTATAATTCTATTTGCTGACATGCTAATTACAAAGTCACTTTGTCGTCTCATGGCCAGTTGATCAACTTAAAATCATTTGGACTTGTAATTACTTAATCAGCTCAAACTTTCTATAATCTTGAAAAGTAATGGAGAAACACCACTACAATCATTGAGATCCACCTTTCCCACAAAAGTCCAACTCCTATTTAACTTGAATAGTAAATGGCCCATCTACATATTCAAACCCGTACTATGTAGAAGAGATCAAACATTCTCCTCGATTGACTAATAACATCAATATTCATCTAAATGGCCAATTGAGTTCTCAACATTTTACAATTGTGCTAGTTCTATCCTTCTGGCCAAAATTGGCCAACTGGCGCTGATGTGGCTGCCGGCCGACATCGACTACAATATTTTTAAATAATATTTTATTTTTTTAAATATTTTATTAATTTTTTAATCTTTTTTACCCTTTTTTTTCTCTCTTTTTTTTTTTTTTTTTTCTTCTCCCTTCTCCTTCCTCCTCCCTCCTTCCCTTGGCTTTGGCAACCAGCCAGAGGAGAGGGCTAGTCTATCACGACCCCAACTCCATCTCCAGGGTCACGAGCAATAGGTGTTATTTTTGTGACATCCCAAGCGCATCGCCATCCAATTCCTTTTTATCTTCTAGGTAAGCACATATGGAAGCATTACAAACAACACCAAAACAACAATTGACAGCCATGAAAATAATCATTTACAAACATACAATTACATCAATTACATTTACAAGCCTTTTTTTATCATGACCATTACATTTACAACCACTACATCTTTTATGCTCAAAAGGTTGGGGTAAACCTTAACTCATGTAGCAAGATTGCAACTCCTTCATGCCTACAATTATGAAAAACAATGGGGTGAGTCATGGACTCAGTAGGTAAAAACCCCTAATTCTCTACTAAGAGGACATCTCATCATTAAAATCTAATAAGCACAATACTTGCAATGCAATGCTGATGGCAAATCATTAGCAAACTTATTGCTATCCTTGACTACTTGCAAATGTACATTACCGCATACTTCAATGCATGCTTACTTTTAGCATATCAATGAACACATCAACATATCATGCTTATGCATATATTGGCACTCATGCAAATTTATTTACTATCGTCCTAGCTCAACCAAGCCCTCTCGGCTCAATTGAGGCATCTAGCTTCAAGCTAGGCATCCTAGCTCAACCAAGGCATCCCGACTCAATCGAGACATCCTAGTGCTAGCTCACCAAGGCATCTGAGCTTAACCCAAACATCCAGGCTCAACCAGGACATCTCGTTCAACGAACAAGGCGTCGCTGCCAATGCCATGTGCCGACGGGCGCTTTTTCCTCTTTAGGTGCATCATATACATGCATCACGCAAGCCGGTTCTTCATCTTTCATCTTAGCAAATGCATATAAGACCCGATGGGGAGCTCATTCAAGTGAGTGTGCCATGACCATCAACATCATAATTATAAAATATGCTGGGAATGATTGGCTTGAACCGCATGCCTAGGTTGATTTTCGCACCCAACAAGACTTAAAATCAGTACACTTCAATACCGATCTAAGCCTCGCAGGTTAGACCATCGCAACTTGACATCGATTCCAAGTTGAACGAACCTCAACCTCATCTCGAGGCGTGAACACACTGAAGTATGCAAGAATGAGCAAACCATACAAAAGAATATTACAACATACACGCAACTTATACAGGTGAGCAACTTTAGAGATTCTACTTACTTTTGATAAACCTCAATAAACTATACCATCGTGACTTGACATCGATTCCAAGCTGAATGAACCTCGACCTTGTCTCAGGGCGTGAACACACTGAAGTATGCAAGCATGAGCAAACCATACAAAAGAATATTACAACATACACACAACTTATACAGGTGAGCACACCACTAAACTTAATGACGTAGGCTATCGCCCTAGCCAAGAGTTAGAGATTCTACTTACTTTTGATGAACCTCGATAAACTATAGGTGGTTTTACCAATAGATGGTCATCTTGTGAGGTGGTGGGTGAACAAGGCTAAGAGAGAGAGAGAGAGAGAGAGAGAGGACATGCAAGAAAGGAGGAGGAAGAGAAGTGAGCCAAAGGTCAGAGAGAATGGAAAGGGTGGTTCCCTAGTTATAAGCCAAGCTTCATTTATTGGCCCTAACAAATGATCTACTGAGCTTTCTTGGAGTGGCACGGCAAGTTTGACGGTGTGACACCCTAAGGTTCTAAGGGAATGATTAAGGATTTTTGTGTCTTCTTCTTCTTATTGGGACCTATACCCATGAGTCATCCTTTAATGATGACTTTGCTTGGCTTTCTCTCCAAGAAAAATCTTGGCATAATGATTATTAAATCTATCCTTACCACTTAAGATGGCGAGTCACCTTTTTCATTTAATGCTCAAGATATGGTCATCATGAGACTTGGATTTTAGGCATATGTTGTAACATCCTGAAATTCAAGCCCTCTGAGGGATGAATGAGTGTGAATTTCGCCAATACATTATTGGTTGATCTCACTCGGAATTGATCACTCCTGAGATACTGACATTGAGGGGAAAGACTAATGAGGACAGAACTCTTACGACTAAAGAACTTGACCTGGGAAAATGACCTGACCATGAAGATGATCCTATAGATAGGCAGGCCGATTTCAAGGACGACTAGAAGTTGATTCGTGGACAGAACATAATGGAACGATGGGTGATTCCGTTTATTGTTATCGAGCCCACGGGCATCCCTAGGCCGATCCTCGGTAATCGTGTGAAAGGACTAGTAGTAACACTTAAAGGGGGATAAATAGGTGTGAAGACAATTTTTCGCGAAGTAAATTAAAACGTTTGCTTTTGGAATTAAATCTTAGCAGACTTAAGCAAGTTTAGACTTAGTAGTTAAATATGACTATGACCAATTAAAAGAGTTTAGGGAAGAGAATGAAAACACGGATTTTATGGTGGTTCGGCTTAGATCAAGCCTACGTCAACTCTTCCACATTGACAGCCTACTAGCTGGATTCCACGAAGAAACAAAAGAGATTTTACAACCTTGTATCTCGACTTCAAGTTGTAGAGTCACTTCTACTTTCTCACGAAGTCTCACAATAAAATGATCTCTTTTTTGAATACAAATTTATGCTTAGTGAGTGAAATAGCAAGGAACAAGGAATCTTTAGACTTTGGAATTTTTCTCTTTCACGCACACTCACTTATCGAACAACTAAAGGGTTCGCCTTAAATACTCCTTCATGCCTTCACGACTGTTGGCACTTTCCAAAAGAATTATTCCAATCTACCCGTTGGATAGAATCAATTGAGGGGATCTTGAGTCGTTTGATGATTGTGATGAAAGCCCGTCAATCCTATTCATCCATACAATCAAGATCTTGGTTTCTATTAGTAGAACTTTCCAAGTTTACTCGCCTTTCAAGAAGATTTGATTATCGAGATTGAATCCGATAAAGATAATCAATCATGCGGGTGTTGTATCCAGCCATAAAGTTATCCATAAGCCATATGGATCAATTCCTTGAAGAAATAAATATGATCTCGTATTTGGATAAGTCTTCATTCTTCAGTCTGGAAACTAGTCAGTGGGCAGGCTTTGAACCTAAAGTCTAGCAGTCCTTAGACTTTAACACTAAAGTCTGAAAGTCATCAAAATAGACTTTGGCTAAGTTTTGTCAACGTCAAAACCATAAGGGAGTTTTCTCCCACAATCTCCCCATTTTTTATGGTGACAAAACTTTCCTACAGATTTAAAAACTTTTGACTTGCAAAACAACTTTTAGGTAATACATGATATCTTATAAAAATAAGTAGATTAGGATTTGGATAGCAAAGAAACATGTTAGTCTTAAAAAAGATAAGACAAATTACAATCCAACCACAATCAGTATCACCAACATAAGTTGCTGCAAGCATTCAGTCAATCCAAAAGTTCAATCATCCAAACAAAATAGTGCCAAAACAAAGTTAAAAAGTCAAATCTCAAATATGTACCATTCTCCCCCTTTTTGTCTGTAGCAAAAAGTGAAGAACTCCAAAAGATAAATAAAAGTTAAATGAAATCAGGGCTGTTTGGGGATGCGAATGAGTTGGAAATCCCCCATCGACTTGATTGTCTCCTCTAACTGTCTCAAAGTCTCCTTCACCTATCCAACTTCTTCGGCCTTTACATTCTCTTTAACCTTGTCTTGAAGAGCTTGAACTTGGTGGTTAAGAGTATGTACCTTCTCGTGTAGAGATGCTGAAGTAGACTTTAAAACTGAGTGGAGTCGTCGAATCTGAAAATCCATCCCATACTGCTATGCTTTCAAATCCAAGAGGATCTCTAGTAGTCTTTGAAATTTTGTTGTTTGTTCAGTTGGTGCATTGGCTTGATCAAGTTGAAATGTTGGATTGTTGAGAGTTGAGGAGATTTCTTCTTGTCAATCACCATGAGAAGGTTCCTCAAGATCAAGAAGATTATAGGCATGGATATCCTTTAAAGCGGCTGGAGATCTACGATAAACATCACCTGTAAAAGGATGAGAAGAAGTACTAGTTTTCTCGCCAACTCCCCCTGTCTCTGTGACTTGGGGTGAAGAAAAAGGTTCTTCTTCTTGGTCTTTCTCCTTTTCCGCACTAAAGTAATGTTCTATATCAGTTTGAGCTTCGATCTCTCCACTTCTTGTCTTCTCCGAAACTGCGGATAAGGAAATTGCAAGTGTAGGTTCAAAAGAGTCATGTTGACCCCTTCTTCTCCTAATTTTCTTTCTTCTTCCTCTCCTTCTCTTCCTTCTTCTTCTTCTTCTATTCTTTCCTCTTCTTCTCTTCCATCTTCCTCTACTTCCTCTCTTGCTTCTTATCTTTCTTCCCTTCTTTCTTCTTCATCCCGAGGCTGCTCAAAACTCACAAAAATCCTAAGATTTTTCAAGGAAAATGCAGATAGAGTAATATTGTCCTCATCCTTTTCATCTTGCAAGATAAGGGCTCTTCTCTTTGTTAGAGAAAACTCCTGAACTATTTTGAAGCTGATAAAACCTTTCCAAAAGTCTAGTCTAAGGACTTGCAGACTTAAATTTTATAGTCTGAAGATCTTAAGACTCTTTTGTCCAAGTCTGAGGACCTCAAGGTCTAACCTCACTGACAGATTTCAGACCGACGAGAGAAGACTTATCAAAATGCAAGTTTATCTTCCAGGATTTGGTTCGTACGGTTTGCAGACGATCTTACTGCTGGAGATAGGATTTTGTGATTAATTATTCTTATTGGAATCAATTCGAATAATTAGATCTATTGAAAGGCGAAGTATACTTGGAAGGTTTTACTTATGAAAACCTAGATCCTGATTGTATGGGTGAGTAGGATTGGTGGGCTATCATCACATTCCTTAAATGACTCAAGATCTCCTTGAATGATTTTGTCCAACAGGTAAATTGGAAGAACTCCTTTGGAATGTGCCAACGGTTGTAAAGATACGAAGAAGTATATAAGGAAGACGCTCAAGTTATTCGAGTGCATGCGTGAAAGAAAAATTCCAAAGTCTGAAGCTATTAGTTCTTCACTATATCAATCGGTGAGCTTATTTTGTACTCAAAAGAAAGATCAAACACTTCTAAGACCTTGATGAAGTGTAGTAAAGTTTCTACACTGTGGAATCAAGGATGTGATACTGTAAAACTTCTTTTGATTCATAGTGGAATCCAGCCGGTAGGCTGTTAGTACGAGAGAGTGGATGTAGGCTTGACCTAAGCCGAACCACTATAAACTTTGCATTCTATTCTCTTTCCCTTAACTCCTTATTCTAATTCGTAGCATTATATAATTGCTTATAGTAGTTTATATCTTCAATTGATTATTTTCTAAAGACGAGCTAATTTGTTAAAGTCCGGTGAAAATTTCTTTTAACACCTATTCACCCCCCTCTAGGTGTTCTTACTAGCTCTATCACTCTTCTTTGTTGGTTCAGTCATAGGCTCCTTGCCTTTCCTTTTTTTTTTTTTTTTTGCAGCAGAGTCTTGTTTTGTTATGCTCGGGGACTTCTCCGTAAAGCGCTCCAGGGCTTTTTTCAGTTCCTTGAGTCTCATTTTCGAAACCATCTTCAATCCTATAACCATAAGAGTAATGGTTCAAACACAAATAGATGTTGAAAGCCGAATGTAAAAGTGGCTGAACAATTTGGTAACCATAAGAGTAAGGAAGTTGTCCTCTATCCTTCACCACTATCCTATACATGTGCATTAGGATTGTGTGGGACAATAAGAACTTCATCCGATTACTGATGGCGAACATCAATTTAGCTTCAAAACGAGAAACATCGGTCTTGGAAGTTGACTTGGGTCGGATGCAATTGATACGATCCCGTGTAGCAAAATGTTAGAGGTAGTCATTCTTTAATAGGTAATGCCACCCTCAAAAGATTTGTCCTTCATAAGAAAACTTGTCACATGACCAACGGTCACATTTATTGGTTGGAAACTCTCTCTTTCCACACCAATAACATCCACCAGTGTGTCTGCATCCACCATGAACTCTTTATCCTTCACAGTAAAACGAAATATATTTGCATCAAGAAATGACAAGTTTGAATAGAAATATGTAGTAAGTTTTGGATAGGTGACATATGTTTCAGAGCAAAAACTTTCAACTTTAAGGAGAGCAAACTTCTCCCTCAGATTCACGTTTATCAATTCTAAAAAATCAAAGTCCACTGTTCAAGGGTTCATCACCCCTTTTTTTAGCAATTTCGAGAAAGTCTTTTTATGATCCTTGGAAAGAAACAAACTTGTGCTCTCACCATGTACATTAGCAGCAACATCCATCCTAGGCTGAAAGTTCGCATACAATCTCTCATCCTTCACCACTGGCTAATTAAAAGGACTAAAACAACAATCAACTAGAAAATTAACAAAAGTCCTATCTGCCATTCCTTCAGGCGCTATGCCTAATCTTTCTATTGATCGCAAAAACATAGTCTCATTCTTGTAACATCTTTCTTTCAAAAACTCATCAATAAAGGTCATTGCACTATCACCTTGCTTCGACTGATTGTAGAGTTTAAAGAGAAACTGAGGTTTTAACGTTCTTACTGGTTCAACATCTTCAACGATCTCTTCTTTTGCTGGTTGGCGCAGAGGATGTTGACTAGGACACTATTGAGAATGTTGTTGTTGTTGTTGAAGAGAATTTTCTTCATTGCTCAAGTCAAAATGAATAGGACCCTCAAGCATGCTCCGTGGTTCCTTGCTTGCGATCTGAGCCGACTTTCTTTGGAAATACATCTTTACAGTCGAGGAGGATTTCTTGAACTCGTTTGGGTAAAAAGAAGAAATCTTGTAGAACAAACTTGAGAGTAGAAAAGAGAAAGTAGAAATTTTGTATTATAGGGTTTGAGAAGAATCGTCTCGACGGTATATAAAGAAGGTAAAAAAGGGTTAACGAACCATCATATAGACACAAACAGTCACATGAAAATTGCATTTTTTGAAAAATGAAAACTGCCAAAATTTCAAAAATTCGAAAGAGATAATTTCTAAAAATAAATAGGCAAACAATGATTTATATACCAACGTACCTTTTCAAGAACTTCATACTAAAATTAAATTGCCTGCATTTAAGAAATATTTACTTACAGAAGTAATTTCTGGATGTTCTAAGTTTGACCAACTTCAGACTTTAGCCAGTAGAAGTTATAATATTCAGGCTAATGCGAATAAACTCAAATAGACTTTTCTCAAGTGGCATTGTAAATATGTGAGTCAACTGATTCTTTGAGTCAATGAACTGAATCATAACATTTCTATTTTGAACGTGATCTCTTATGAAATGATGTTGAATCTCAATATGCTTTACCCTTGAATGAAGAATTAGATTCTTCGTGAGATTGATAACACATGTTATCGCATTTGATCTCGATGTACGATTCTTCGATTCCAAAGTCTCTTAGCTATTGCCTTATCCACAAGATTTGAGAACAACAACTCCCAAGAATTAGATACTCTGCTTCTGCTATTGATAAAGCTATGGTACTCTCCTTCCTTGAGAACCAGGACACCAGCTTGTTGCCCAACAGTTGACAAGTACCAAAAGTACTCTTTCTATCAACTTCAAAACCTGCTAAATTTGCGTTTGAATATCTAATGAGAGTAAAGTCTCATTCTTTAGGATACCATAGACCTAACTTTGGAGTAGTTGCAACATATTTGATGATGCGTTTTGCAGCACTTAATGTTAGGTCTAGATGCAGTAAGGTAAAGAAGTGAACCGATAATACTCCTGTAAAGCTTCTAGTCAACTTTCTTTCCTCCATCTTTGTCCAGCTTCGAAGAACTTAACATTGGTGTCTTTGTCTTTTTGCAATTCTCCAATCCAAATTTCTTGATGAGATCTTTTGCATACTTTTCTTAGTGAATGAAAAACCCTTTCTTCGATTGTTTAACTTGTAATTCAAGAAAGAAAGTTAATTCACCCATCAATTCTCATCTCGAATTCATCCTGCATAGACTTAGAAAACTTCTTGCATAGATTTTCATTGGAAGATCCAAAAATAATATCATTGACATAGATTTGAACTAATAAAAAGTCTTTTCCTTCTTTCTTTATGAATAAAGTAGTATCTACCTTTCCATTTTCAAAATCATTTTGGATTAGAAATTTACTTAACATTTCATACCAAACTCAAGGTGCTTGCTTTAATCCATACGAGACCTTTTTCAGTCTATAAACTGAGTCTACCTTTTCTTGGATCTTCAAATCCTGGTGGTTGTTCCATATAGACTTCTTATTGGATGAATCCATTAAGGAATGCGCTTTTAACATCCATTTGGAATAACCTGAAATTTTTATAGCAAGCAAAAAAAGTAATAATTTAATTGCTTCTAACCTTGCTACTAGTGCATAGGTCTCATCATAGTCGATTCCTTCTTCTTGTTTATATCATTTGGCCACGAGTCTTGCTTTATTCCTAACTACTTTTCATTTCTCGTCCACCTTGTTCCTGAAAACCTATTTAGTCCCGATAATAGTCTTACCTTTAGGTTTAGGAGTTAGTTCCCAAACATTGTTAATGCTGAACCGTCTGAACTCTTCTTGCATAATTTCAATCCAGCCTTCATCAGTTAGGGCTTCTACACTTTTGGGTTATATTTTAGAAACAAGTGCTAAAGCACTAGACTTTTCTCGCCTTTTGGATTTGGTACGAATTCCTTCATCAATGTTATTAATGATGAGTTCTTTAGGGTGACTTGACTTATGCTTTCGGTTGCTGGTTGGTTTGAAAGTCTGATGATCCTCTGTTTCAGTTGAATCTTCTGGTTCTACTTGATGTTGATCTTCGGAAGTCCGTTCCACTCCGGGGGAAGTAGACGTTGTAAAGTCTAGAATAGGTTCAGCTTCTTCAAGTTGAGTCTGATCTTCTTGATTCTCCACAAAGTCTTGAAAGTTAGCGTTCATAGACTCTTCAACAGATTGAGTCCTTTTGTTAAAGACTCCATATGCTTTGCTTGAGGTTGAGTAGCCAAGGAAAATTCCTCCATCTAACTTTTCTTCAAACTTCTTGGTTCGATCATTTGCATTTTTTAAAGCAAAACACTTACAACCAAACACATGAAAGTAAGAAACATTTGGCTTTTTCCCTTTATACACTTCATAAGGGGTTTTCTCTAGAATAGGTCGCAAGAATACTCTATTGATGATGTAGCAAGCTATAGAAACAACTTCAGCCCAAATCGAGAGGGAATTTTGCTCTTAATTAAGAGGGTTCTTGTCATGCCCTGATACTCCGAGCACGTGCCCACCCCACTCTGGTCGATTAAATAGCGACATCACATAACACATCACCAACCCAATTCATTTTAATATGCACATGTGGAAGCAGATATATAATCCCCATACAATAAATAACTGGGATAGGAAAGTAGAACCACCATTCACAACCAAAACAAGCCTTTTATAGACAAACACGTTTATTTACAAAACCAAGCTATTTACAAAAATATTGGCTAAACAAAAAGGGAACTGTCCCATGACCCTTTAGTCAGACACGTTCACCGATTATTCGATCTCCACTTTCCTAGACTCTTGGGCTTCCAGTCCTCCATGACCGTCATCTATGGACCTGAAAATGTTATCCCACAACAGGGTGAGACGACGTTTCAGCAAGTTCAACCCCCTAAGCTCCAACTAGGAAGAAAATGCGCCTAAAGGGCTGCCTAAGCACAATCACAAGATAGAGGGCTTACCTTTGCCTCAAATCCCTCCTGCAGGTCTGTACAATTTTTATATTCACCAGATCATTTCACTTAATCAAATCATCAAGCCAATCAAATCATCGATTAATCGAACTAGTCGATTTCATATCATCCAGACCTTTTATAAGTCAAGCCAATCAGTACTGACTACCAAATCCAATCACATCAAGTGTTCACTATGATTATTAATCGCGGCCACACACGGCACAGTCTATTCCAGATTGGACGGTGTTGATATTGCTAGTATGAGTACCTAGAGGGGGGTGAATAGGTATACAAAGATTTTTCTTAAAAATCGCACAATACTTTAGACAGTTGAAGAATTTGCAACAATTAAAAACCAATCGTGAGACTGAGTAAGGGAAAGAGAGAATTGAACACTCGGTTTATAGTGGTTCGGCTTGATTCAAGCCTACGTCCACTCTTCTGCACTGACAACCAATTGGCTGGATTCCACTATGAACAAAGAGATGTTACAGTGTTGATCTTCCTTGATTTCTTCGGCGTAGTTGATCTACCACACTCACTCAAGGTATCACCAAGTACAAACACTCTCTGTGTATACAATTTCGCTCGAACAGTCTCGACTAACAATCAAGGTTCTTCAGACTCTGGAATTTCTCTATCGATCACACACTCAAAACAACTAGAACGTCTTCTTTTTATACTCCTTTATGCCATCATAGCCGTTGGCACTTACCAAAGGAATTCCTCCAATCTACCCGTTGGACGGAATCAATCAAGAAGATCATCCGAGCTATTTAAGGAATCGATGATAGCCCATCAATCTGTTCGCCCATACAATCGGGATCTTGGTTTCCAAGAATAGAACATGCCAAGATTATTTCGTTGACCATCGGATCTTTAAACGATCTTAGATAAGAATTAAGAAATCCGAAATGATTATCCAACCAAAGAATCTATTCCAGAGGATAGGATCGAATCCTCAACCATATACCTCGGCTTTGGATTTCCTTCGTCACTGGATTAGAAAGACTGTCAGTGAGAATAGACTTAAGTCTTGAGTCTTGAGTCTTAAGTCTTGAGTCTTGAGTCTTGGGTCTTGAGTCTCGAGAGAACAAAGTCTTCAGACTTTAAACGACGGTCTCCGAACATCCAGACTTAGACTGAAAGAAACGTTTTGTCAACTTCAAAATATTCTGGAAAGATTTCTCCAACAATCTCCCCCTTTTTGATGGTGACAAAAACTTTCTTGAAGATTTGAACATCTTTGACCTGCAAAATATTTCTCAAGCAATATGGCTATCTCATAAAGATTAATAAAACAACCAGACTCTGCATCCACAGAAAATTGGTTAGTCTTTCATGAGAAACACCATATAACAACACTTGAATAAATGCAACCAGTCAAGCATCACAATCTACAATCAATTCAGTCAAGTTCACATCCAAGTTCAAGTTCTCAAGTCATACTCAAAAATAAACATAACAAAAAAGATTTTTTAAAAGATGTTTGTTCAAATTGGTTCTCCCCCTTTTTGTCAGCATTGAAAAGGGTGAGAAAGGAGTCATGTCTGCTTGGGAATGCGCACGATCTGGAAATCTCCAATGGACTGGACTACTCCTTCGAGCTTCTTCAGGTCTTCTCTCAGATGAGCTACCTCTTCTCCCTTGGCATTGGCTTGAAGTTGCATAGCGAGGTCTTTGAGTCTATCCTCCAGAGAGACTGAAGATGCTTGTCCAGCATTCTTCAAAGTTTGGATTTCACAGTCCAGAACATATATCTGGTTCCGCATTTCCAGAAGAATATTCATGATGCTACGAAAATCTGCAGAATCATCTGTCTGTGTACTAGCATTGATTTTCGCAGATGGTTTGTATGCAGATGATGGCGCTTCTGTATGTTCTGGCAGATTTGGAATCGACGTATCACCTTCTTCAGGCATTTGAAAGACCTGAACTTCTTCTGGGTCTTCTGGAGATTGTCTTAGATCTTCACTGACAGCAGCATAAGGTGTAGACCTCTCTTGCTCGCTAACTCCCCCTGTCTCTAGCACATCGAAAGGAGACAAGTGATGATCATGCTCTAGATTTCCCTTCTCTCCAGATTCATCAGCAGATTTTTCTTTTTCTTCTTCTCCTTCTTCTTCATCTTCTTTCTCCTTCTCTCTCCGTTCTTCCTCTTCTCTGTTCTTCTCTACTTCTTCTCTGCTCTTCTGAAGATCTGTCGGATGAGACACAGAACGTCTGGTTCTTGTCAGTGCTTGGATAGAGGGATCTTCATCATCTTCACCTTCATCCTCGTCCTCAAGGATGAGAGTTCTTTTCTTCTTTTTCGATGGAGCACCCATGGCCTCCTTTCCTTTCCTTTTTGAAGCAGATTGGACTGGAGATTTCACTTTGAATTTCTCCATTGCCTTGGAGAGATCTTGCAGACGCATCTTCATTAACATTTTCAACCCTACCACCATCTTATCACACGGTCGAACACAAAAAGTGTGTGGCAGATCAATGTTCAGATGTCTGAAGATCTTGGTCACCAGACCAGGATAAGGCAATTGTCCTTTGTCTTTTGACATTGCTCTGTACATATGGAAGAGAATAGTGTGCGGGAGAGAAAACTTCCGTCCTGAGTTGATCGCGTACATCAATTTTGCTTCAGAAAGAGACACAGAAGTCTTTGACGTAGACTTCGGTCTGAGACAGTTGATCACAATCTTATGAAGCACAATGTTGATGGCATTCATCCTGGAATAGGTAATTTTCTTCTCTATGTCCCTATCTTTGACAAGATCAAGAGTAGTACGAGCAGGTGAGACTTTGATTGGGAGATAGCGTCCCCGTTCAACTCCAACTATGTCCGCCAACATATTCACATCTACTACGTGGACTTGGTCTCGAACACTGAACGAAATTCTATTTGCATCCAAAAAGCTAAGATTTGAATAGAAATAAGCGGTCAGTTGAGCATACCCATCCGTAGAGTCAGAGCAGAAAGTCTCAAGTTGAAGCAAATTCAACTTTTCTCTTAAGTTCACGTTGATGGTGTCCGAAGTCAAAATCGACACTTCTAGGGTTTATCACCCCTCTTTTCAACAACTGAAATACACTTTTTCCCCGATCCTTGGATTTAAATAAATCCATCCGATTTCCTTTCACCTTTGCTGCCACACCCATTCTGGGTTTAAATTCAAGGAACATTTTGTCATCATCGTTCCCGTCAATCAGATTTTGTCCTGGCAAACGAGGGTCTCTGGGAATGTTCGCAAGAGCCTCCTCTGCCCTTCCTTTAGGAGCATAATTTTTGTGTAGAAAAAGATATTCATTCCCATAATTTTTGTCCTTAAGGAAGTCATCTATATATTTTAACGAAGAACCGGAGCTTTTCAACGCACGATAAAGCGTATAGATAAAGGAGGGTCTTTGGACTCTTACTGGGTCGGCTTCCTCGATTATCTCTTCTTCTAGATGTTGACTTGCACCTTGTGGGGCAGGAGACGATGAATGACGTGGAGGAGAGCAAATCGGACTTTGTCTCGACTTGATAAGTCTTCTTCCTCGCAGATCGAAGTGAGTCGGTCCCTTCTCCATTCTTTGTGGTCCCCCGTTTGCGATTCTTGATGATTTCCTCGAAGACGACATCTTCTCTTTGTCTATTGGAAGATTCCTTCACTTGCTTTTCCCAAGAAGAATGACCACTTTCTCGACGATGAACAAGAAGAAGAAACAAAGATGGGAGAAGAGTGCCTTTTAGGGTTTTGAAAATTGGGCGTAGAATAACTGTATATATATACCTCGGATTTGAAAAGAGAAGTTTAATCGGTATAAGGAAAGTGTACGAACACTTCTTTTCAAAATCAATAACTGCTAAAATTAATTCTTTAAAAAGATTTCACATTATATCTGAATGAAAGAACGTACCTTTTCGAGATAACATAACAACTTACAGTCTTTAGCCATGAATGATTGAGTCTCAGGATTTAAAGTCTAAGAGATTAGAGTCTTAGAGATGGTGAGTCTCTAGACTTTAACTTCTTCAAGCTTCAAAATGTTGAGTCTTGAGCGGATGAAGTCGAATTGATTTTTCTCCAAAGGCTTTGTGAAAATATCCGCTAGTTGACTCTTTGAATCAACAAATTGAATCGAGATTTCTCCATTTTGAATATGATCTCTAATGAAGTGATGTCGAATCTCAATATGCTTTGCTCTTGAATGAAGGATTGGATTTTTGGTGAGATTGATCGCTGGTGTTGTCACATTTGATTTCGTGCATGAGTCTTCAATGCCAAAGTCTTGTAGCTGTTGTTTTATCCAGAGAATTTGCGAACAGCAGCTTCCAAGAGCTACATACTCTGCTTCTGTCGTTGAGAGAGCTACAGTGCTTTGCTTCCTTGAGAACCAAGACACTGTCCTGTTTCCAAGCAGTTGACAAGTTCCAGAAGTGCTCTTTCTATCGACTCTGCAACCGGCCAGATCTGCATCTGAGTATCCTAGAAGATTAAAGTCTCCCTTCTTTGGATACCAAAGACCCATGCTTGAAGAAGAGGCAACGTATTTGATAATACGTTTCACGGCAATGAGATGTGATTCTCTAGGATCTGATTGAAACCTAGCACAGATGCAAACACTCAACAAAATATCGTGGTCTAGAAGCGAAGTAAGATAAAGAAGTGAACCGATCATGCTCCCCGTACAGCTTTTGATCTACTTTCTTCCCTTCTTCATCCTTGTCTATCTTCGAGAGCATGACATTGGTATGTCGGTCTTCTTGCAATTTTCCAATCCAAATCTTTTGACAAGATCATTAGCATATTTTTCTTGGAAGATAAAAGTTCCTTCCTTCAATTGCTTTATTTGAAGGCCAAGAAAGAATGTTAATTCTCCCATCATACTCATTTCAAACTCATCCCGCATAGACTTAGAAAATTTCTTGCAAAGACTTTCATTAGAGGATCCAAAAATAATGTCATCAACATATATTTGAACGAGTAAAAAGCTTTTGTTTTCCTTTTTGATGAATAGAGTAGTGTCTACTTTACCTTTGACAAATCCGTTACGTAATAAGAACTTACTTAGTCTGTCGTACCAAGCTCGAGGTGCTTGCTTTAGACCATACAGAGCCTTTTTCAGTCTGAAGACTGAGTTTGGCTTCTTTGGGTCTTCAAATCCAGGCGGTTGTTCCACATAAACTTCCTCTTGGATAAATCCATTGAGGAAAGCACTTTTGACGTCCATTTGGAATAACCTGAAATTTTTGTAACAAGCAAACGCAAGTAATAGACGAATAGCTTCTAACCTTGCAACTCGGTGCGTAAGTCTCGTCATAGTCTATTCCTTCTTCTTGCGTGTATCCCTTGGCCACGAGTCTTGCTTTATTGCGTACGACTTTTCCTTCTTCGTTCATTTTGTTTCTGAACACCCATTTGGCTCCAATAACAGTTTTACCTTTTGGTTTAGATGTCAATTCCCAGACATCATTAATATTGAACTGTCTGAGCTCTTCTTGCATAGCTTCGATCCAGCTTTCATCAGATAAAGCTTCTTCTATGCTTTTTGGTTCAATTTCAGAAATGAGAGCAACAGCACTAGACTCTTCACGCCTTTTTGATCTGGTGCGGATTCCTTCATTGATTTCGCCAATAATGAGATCTTTAGGATGACTGGATTTGTGTTTCCAGTTACTGGTTGATTTGCTTGGTTGATGATCTCTTTCTTTATTTGAATCTTCATGAGCATCTTGATGATGGACTTCCGTAGTCGAGATGCTTCTTGAGTTGAAGACTTTGGAAGGTCTAGAGTAGGTTCGGACTCTTCATATTGAGTCACGCTGGATTCATCTTGTGTGGAGTCTTGGAATTTGACATTCATTGATTCCTCCACAGATCGGCTTTTCTTGTTATAGACTCGTAGGCTTTGCTTGAAGTAGAGTATCCAAGGAAGATGCCTTCATCGATCTTTCTTCAAACTTACCAACTCGATCATTTGCATTTTTCAAAATAAAGCATTTGCAACCAAATACATGAAAGTATGAAACAATAGGCTTCTTACCTTTGAATAATTCATACGGGGTTTTCTCAAGAATAGGTCTTAGAAAGACTCTATTTATAATATAGCATGCTGTTGAAACAAACTTCAGCCCAAAACCGTGAAGAAATTTTGCTTTCAATTAAAAGAGTTCTAGCCATTTCTTGAAGAGATCTATTCTTTCTTTCCACAACTCCATTTTGCTGAGGAGTGTATGGAGAAGAGAATACATGTTTAAAACCAGATTCATCACACAATTTTGTGAAATCTTGATTTTCAAATTCTCCTCCATGATCTGTTCTTATACTTGAAATAGCACATCATTTTTCATTTTGAACCTTTTTAGCAAACTTCTCAAAGTATGAAAAGGTTTCTGACTTATTTGCAAGAAAATATACCCAAGTAAAGCGAGAGAAATCATCCACAATTACTAGGCAATATTTCTTACCTCCAATACTTTGAGTTCTGGTTGGTCCGAAGAGATCCATATGCAGCAACTGTAGTACATGATTAGTAGAGACATGATTTGTTGGTTTAAATGAATTTCTTACCTGTTTTCCCATAACACAGGGTGTGCATGGATCGGACTTTTGATATGGTAATTTGGGTAGACCTCGAACAAGCTGCTTTGATGAGATTTTGGCTAATTGCTTCATATTGACATGGCCAAGCTTTCTGTGCCATAAGCTTGCTTCATCTTGGATTGAAATTAGACATTGAGATTCATTCTTCTTCATGTCTAAGAGGTAGATGTTTCCATGTCTTCGACCCATGAAAGACTCTGTAGAGTCTTTACTAATTCCATAGCAAATTCCTTCTTGAAAGGAGATCTTGAAACCAGTATCACACAGTTGGCTAATGCTGAGAAGGTTATAGTTGAGTCCTTCTACTAGAGAAACATTGCTTATTTTGAGATTTCCAATTCTCACAGTTCCAAATCCCACGATGCTTCCTTTGCCGTTTCCTCCAAATGAAACATTTCCGCCGTTTACTTGAACAAGCTTTACGAAGCATTTTGAGTCTCCTGTCATGTGTCTTGAGCATCCACTGTCAAGATACCATTTTATCTTTTTCTTGACGGAGACCTGCATTCAAGTGAGAGTCTCAAGCTTTCTTTGGTACCCAAATTTTCTTGGGTCCTTTGGAGTTAGTAGGATAAGCATTATTGGGCCATGCTTTCTTAACAGGTTTCCAAACCATAGGACAGTCTTTTTCAAAATGATCTGGATTGTTACACTTTGAACACCTTAGAGCATTTCGACCAACAGGTTTTACGAAAACTTTCTTGAAGTGATTTTTGTAAGCTTCTCTTGACGGTCTTTTCTTAATTCTTTCTTTAACTTTAGGAAAATCAATCAAGGAAATTGTCTCCGCTGTCATACCTAACCCAGACTTATTGAAATAGGGTCTTTGAACTGAAAGCACTTTTTCAAGCTTTTCGGATCCTATCGAAAACTTCTTTGAAATATTTGATAAGTCTGTTTTTAAGAAAACATTTTCTTTCAAAAGATCATTTTCTTTTTCTTTAAGAGCAGAAACATTTAGGTCTAGACTTTTAACTCTTTCTTCTAAAATAACTTCCTTTTGTTTCAGAATTGAGTTTTCCTTTTTAAGTTCGGAAATTCTTTTGAGAGAAGTCTTAAGACTGAAACACGTTCATCAATATATTTAGAGACTTTGACAGGAATTTTAAAATCACTTACCTCAAATTC
This sequence comes from Eucalyptus polyanthemos subsp. polyanthemos, assembly GCA_017140185.1. NCBI lineage: Eukaryota > Viridiplantae > Streptophyta > Magnoliopsida > Myrtales > Myrtaceae > Eucalyptus > Eucalyptus polyanthemos. The sequence continues at coordinate 14,877,892 of CM029463.1, read as the reverse complement.
ACATGTTCAGTCGATCCAGAATCGAAATCGAGTCTGAATGTGCCATCAAACATATGTTGGCATATTCATTATCACTTTCTTCACATTCTGTATCACTCCAGGTTTCGGCTTTGAGAGCCTTTCGAAACTTCTCAGCTTTTCCTCTTTTCTTTTTTTCGAAAGAGGACGGTTGGGTCGATGTGTCCCTTCTTCTTACATTCGAAGCAAACTACATCTCTATTTGGTTCCTCATCATCAACGACTTGGTCTGCTGTCTCGAAAACTTTGTTTCTTTGGGTTGAACCTTCTGCCTTTTCTATTCAGTTTCTTGAATCTTCTTATCATAAGGGCGAGCTCCTCATCATCCATATCATCTTCGAGAATCTGCATCATCGAATCATCATTTGATTTTAGTGCAATAGATTTCTTACCTCTTGGATCTTCGTCTTCATTAATTCGTTCCACTTCGTAAGACCGAAGAGTTCCAATTAGCTCGTCTACGAGATAATGGCATGATTCTTTGCGTCTCTTTATTGAAGTCTTTATATGATTCCAATCCTTGGAGAGTCCACGCAGAAGCTTGTTCACCTTCATGGGATCAGAAATTTTTGTCCTTGGTTCTCAAGACCATTGACAATATCGTAAAACGACTAAACATGTCGATTCTGATTCTCCGATTTCATTTTGAAGGCTTCATATTGACCGAGGAGAATATTGATTCTAGTCTCCTTCACTCGATCTGTTCCTTCATAGGTGATATGTAATCTATCCCATACTTCTTTTGCTGTAACACAAGAAGATATTCTGTTATATTCAGTTGGAGACAAAGCACAATATAAAGAGTAAATTGCTTTTGCATCGAGTGCTTGTCTCTTGTTTATTTCTTCCTGAGGCATTCCGCTGGCTTCAACAGCTTTCTTTTCCTCTTCGTAGACCGATGCAACAGCGGGAGTGATTCCTCTTTCCACAACATCCCATTCCGAGGATCCTTGGATCGTAGGAAAGCTTTCATCTTGTTCTTCCAGATGTTGTAATCCTTTCCGTCAAAGTAGGGTGGTCTTGTATTGCTTTGCCCTTCCATCAGCCTTGGTGCTAGCATACTAGCCATGGATCTTTTACTCTGAAGTAAAACACTTCAAACAAAGTAAGAACACGGGCTCTGATACCAATTGATATTGCTAGTATGAGTACCTAGAGGGGGTGAATAGGTATACAAAGATTTTTCTTAAAAATCGCACAATACTTTAGACAGGTTGAAGAATTTGCAACAATTAAAAACCAATCGTGAGACGAGTAAGGGAAAGAGAGAATTGAACACTCGGTTTATAGTGGTTCGGCTTGATTCAAGCCTACGTCCACTCTTACTTCGCACCGACAGCCAATTGGCTAGATTCCACTATGAACAAAGAGATGTTACAGTGTTGATCTTCCTTGATTTCTTCGGCGTAGTTGATCTACCACACTCACTCAAGGTATCACCAAGTACAAACACTCTCTGTGTATACAATTTCGCTCGAACAGCCTCGACTAACAATCAAGGTTCTTCGGACTGGAATTTCTCTATCGATCACACACTCAAAACAACTAGAACGTCTTCTTTTTATACTCCTTTATGCCATCATAGCCGTTGGCACTTACCAAAGGAATTCCTCCAATCTACCCGTTGGACGGAATCAATCAAGAAGATCATCCGAGCTATTTAAGGAATCTGATGATAGCCCATCAATCCTGTTCGCCCATACAATCAGGATCTTGGTTTCCAAGAATAGAACATGCCAAGATTATTTCGTTGACCATCGGATCTTTAATCGATCTTAGATAAGAATTAAGAAATCCGAAATGATTATCCAACCAAAGAATCTATTCCAGAGGATAGGATCGAATCCTCAACCATATACCTCGGCTTTGGATTTCCTTCGTCACTGGATTAGAAAGACTGTCAGTGAGAATAGACTTAAGTCTTGAGTCTTGAGTCTTAAGTCTTGAGTCTTGAGTCTTGGGTCTTGAGTCTCGAGAGAACAAAGTCTTCAGACTTTAAACTGACGGTCTCCGAACATCCAGACTTAGACTGAAAGAAACGTTTTGTCAGCTTCAAAATATTCTGGAAAGATTTCTCCAACAGGTGTCCTAGTAGAACTTGATTAATCACTACCCAATGGGCACAACCTAAATAAGATGGTAAATCACGGCCCAGTTAGGCGTTACCTCTTTTAGGTGACAAACCACGGCTCGATTGGGTGCTATCTCTATCAGGTGGCAAATCACAGCCCGATTGGGTGCTACCTCTGTCAGGTGGCAAATCACGACTCAGCAAGCACTGCCATACTTCAGTCGTTTTCTTGACCTAACTCATACATCCCCGATTATTCACCCATGGCCAATAGCATCACATTTCACAAATAAATTCCTCAAATAACATAATACCTTGGCCTATTTTCCTCGATTCATAAATACCTGATAAAATAGTCGTGTGTGGGTACACGATCGGCCTCAGCCAAAAATATAATATCTTTACTTTATAAATTCGCACAATTTATATAATCGATAAAAGCATTTTTGACGCTTTAAACCGATACCCGGTGATTTTCTAATTAATTACTAAAATTAATAAATTTTGGGATAAATGCCCCAAAATTACAAATCACACTCAAATCACACAATTGGGTACTCAATTAAATAAACAGATCACACCACAGCAATCAGCATGAAATTCCGATCACTTGGTTATCCCGGTTTAATTTTCAGAAAATAATTAATTAATTAAATAATTAAAAAATAATAATAAATAAATACCACTAAATAGAAATCAGGCCCAAAAAGCCTAATTGGAAGCCGAAATGGTCCCAAAAAATTCCTGAACCACTCTAGATAAATACTAGAGCTTGTCTAAGCTCTAACTACACTACTCTAACCACCTAACATACATTAACGGATATTTAAATTGCTAATATAAACTAACTATCCACCTAATCCGTACTTAGTCTAAACTAATCAACCCATAAATATCATTAACTTACTAAATAGGGATTAATGAGTTAAACTCACTTGTTTAATGATCCGCTCGGATAAAAACGATGGCGAGGCAGAGAAGCTCGACACACTCCAAAGTGGGCTCGCCAACCGGGGTCGGGAAAGCCTTGAAAACAGGCTCGACGGGGGTTGAGAGACCCACAAGCTTCATCTCTATCTGGTGGCTGAAAGAGCTGGACGGTGGCTCGACTAAGGCGGAGACCAGCGAAGGTGAGTGGCGGACCGGCTGCACCAAGCTCGGCGGGCAACTCCGGTGGTTGGTGACAGCTCAGGCGTCCACAACGGTGACGCACGGTGGCTTGGTGACTTCAGACAGCCACGAGCAAGCGTAGGACGAACGGTTGGAGGCGCAAGCAAGCGGGGCGATCACGATGGCGTGTGGTGGCAGCAACGGTGGCTAATTGGCTCCGGCGGGTGGCTCGATGGGCAAGAGGGGTTGTTGGTTCAGATTTCTGGAAATTTTGGAACTTCAAGGAGCTGAAGAGGGATGGTGGTCGACAGTGGAAGGAGAGAGGAAGGAGGGGGACAAGTTTGGCTAAGGTGGGGCCACATTTGGTCTTCATCTATCCTCTTGTCTCTCTTTGGTGTGTCCCATCAAGTGTGGCTGGCATCCACAACAATTTCCAGCACTAAATACTCTTCTAGAAGACATTGAAATGGTCCAATTGTTGTGGGCAAATGGGACATACGAATTGTTAATTATGTCTCGATTTTGAGTATTTACAAAAAGCGATTCGCTAGAAAAGAAGAAATATAAAATAAAATAATAGGTGAGGAAAGTTTCTTCTTTGTTGCGGAATCCTTTACGAAATAGAAAAGGAAAGCCACATGAAGCTTCTCCATGCGAAGAACCGAGAGAAAGAAGTCCGCGTATTCTGCACGTGAAGCTCTAAGGAGGAGGAGGGCCCAAGGTCAAAAGTTTGACCTTGGGCACAAACATATAAAAGCAAATATTATGTGGGTCTTCTTCTTCTGAGGTTTTGATGCCGCCGAAGTCCTTTACGTAGGAACACGCTACTGAAGTCTACGTACGTGTTGAGCGAAGCCACGTATAGAAGCGCCGTTTACTCTGAGTGCCATTGATTTTCTCTGTTCGTGAGAGACGTCCGTAGGCCCTGGGTGCTTGATAGCAGGTCTTCGTGTTTCTCGTGTGGTAAAGCTTATTCATCATTTACATCCAAGAAAGATTGGTGTATTGGGTGTAATTGAGGTTTGAGAAACACTGAGAGAGTGTTTGAGTGACTCGAGTGTGTAATCTTCTTGTATCGCTTGATCTATAGTGAAATTCGTTGCTGCTCTCCTCGTGGACGTAGGTCTTTATGACTGAACCACGTAAATCCGGTATCCGATTTATTTATTTTTTCTGTCTATATTATTGTTCGATCGCTCACCCCCTATCGCAACAAGTGGTATTAGAGCCAGGCTTGACTAAGTTGAAGCAAATCGATGGTGTCAGAAAAAGTAAAAGTGAGAATCAACAGATTTGACGGGAATGATTTTAGTTTCTGGAAGATGCAGATTGAAGATTATCTTTACAAGATGTATCTGCACTTGCCTTTATCTGGGGAGAAACCAGAGATGATGAAGCAAGCTGATTATGATTTGCTGGATAGACGAGTTATGGGTGTTATTCGACTGACATTGGCTCGTAACGTCGCATTTAACATCTTGAAGGAGAAGACTATTGTTGATTTGATGCAAGCCCTGTCGGATATGTACGAGAAGCCATCTGTGATCAACAAGGTATGTTTGATGTGACGTGTGTTTAACTTAAAGATGAAAGAAGGTGCGTCAATTGCAGATCATATCAATGAATTTAATGTGATTGTTAGTCAATTGAGTTCAGTTGAGATTGATTTTGAAGATGAAGTACATGCTTTGATTCTATTATCCCCATTGCCTGATAGTTGGAATACTACCATTACTACTGTTAATAATTCCTCTGGGTCAACAAGTTTGACATTTGATGGGGTTCGAGATTTGATTCTAAGCAAGGACATTCATAGAAGAGAATCTAGCGAACCTGTATTTGCTGCTTTAGTAGGTGAAAATAGATGAAGATCTAGAACATGTGTGGGTAACAGTAGTACTAATATAAACAGACGTAGTCAATCTTAAATTCCTAATATTGTATGTTGGAGCTGTGGCAAGAGGGGGCATCTTAGAAGGGATTGCCTCAAGTTGAAGAATGAGAAGGGTAAGGGAACTATGGTTGATTCTGCAGATAATGTTGCAGCTGTAGCAGATAATGCCAATTATGTCTTGTATGTCACTAATGATTTATCGCTTGATGGATGGGTTATGGATTCTGCTTGTTCTTTTCATGTCACACCAAATAAAAACTGGTTTATCACTTATTAGTGCACAGATAGTAATAGAGTCCAGTTAGGGAACAACACTAAGTGCAATGTTATGGGTGTTGGTGATGTTAAAATCAGAATGCATGATGGTATCGTGAGGACATTGACTGAAGTGAGGCATGTTCCAGAATTGAAAAAGAACTTAATTTCCTTGAGTGCCCTAGATACAGTTGGTTGCAGGTATTCTTCAAAAGATAGAGTTCTGAAGGTTGTTCGAGGTGCCCTGGTGATAATAAAAGGAATCAAGCATGATGGCCTGTATAAACTTCAAGGTGAGACAATGACAAGTTTCACCCCGAAGACGTCAGATGCATCTGTTCGAGAGTCTTTTGATTGTTCGAAGAAGATCTAGAGGTTTGTGCCAATGTACAAGTTTGATGCTGGTGTCAGGATCGCGCAGTCAAGAGCTTTGATCGAGATGGAGACTGATAAGTCGATCATGAGAGTGCTAGTATGAACACCTAGAGGGGGTGAATAAGTGTTTAAAATAAATCTTGGCAAATATATGCGGAGTAAAATAAATTTCAAACAAAACAAATGAGTTAGGGAAGAGAATAAGAACACAAGATTTATAATGGTTCGGCTTAATACAAGTCTACGTCCACTCTCTCACGCTAACAGCCTTATTAGCTGGATTCCACTATGCAATCAACAAGAGATTACAACTTTGAGTGCAAACACTTAGTAGATCACACTATCTTACTAAGTCACTATTTTGGTATTTCTCTCAAGATCACAAATGTTTCAACTCAACAAAGACAACTGTATGATCGAAGGTTGCTCAGACTTTGGAATTATAAATTCTACGCTCTATCTCTTACTTGCTCATCGGTCCTTCATCTCCTTAAATACTCCTCCACTTCCAAATTAGCTGTTGGACAATATCTAGAGGATCGTCTTCCACTACTCATTGGACAGCTCTGTATCTAAAAGATTTGGTAGCCGTTGAGTAACAAAGGTAAAATCCCAAATTGATTCCGATCGCCCATACAAACAAAATCTCGGTTTCCATAAGTAAAGCTCATTCGTATAGAAAGTTCTTCTCTTCAATATCCAATTGTCAATCAATTAGATTGAGTCAATCAAATCAATCTTGATATGGAATCCAAACCAGATCACTAGCCGTTATATAATTAGGCTTGAGTTACGATTTATCGAATCTGAATGTAAAGTCTGAGAGCAATAGACTTTACATTTTGAGTCTGAGTGCAATAGACTTTACAATCTGAGTCTGAACATATTCTGCTTCAGCATAAAGTTTGTCTTCTGGTTCAACTTCAGCATAGAGTCTATCTTCTAGTTCTTCCAAGAATAGACTTTGATAATATATTTTACACGTTCTATCATCTGCATAGTCTATTACTCAACCATCAAACATGTTAGTAGCCTTTGATTTATTTTGTCATCTTCAAAATATCATAAGGGATTTCCCTAACAATCTCCCCATTTTTGATGATGACAAAACAATCTCTGAATATGCAGATTTGTAAACACGCTTTTAAAAATATTAATTTAAATCAAAGGATATTAGAAGATAGCAAATAGATTGAGCATAACAATATATAGAAAAAATAATAATCGCAACTCAATAATATCAACCAATCAACACATATGCATATTCATATCTTCTCCCTCTTTCTGTCATAATCAAAAAGCGATAATAAATGGAAAAAGTATCACGTAGAGAATGATAACAAATATCTTGCATGAATCACAATTTCCAAAAATCAGCTTTTATAAAGTAAATCGAATATTAAAAATATGCAATATAGCTCACTTCGATCATATCAGTAAATATCCAATAAAAATCACGGATGCATCATGAAATTCACGTACCCTTTTTGTCATAATAAAATAATAATATCAATACAAGATTTATCAATGACAAAAAGTAATAAAAGATGCACTAACCGGATTTTTTTTAACAAATTCAGACACATTTACCTTTCCTTCTTTTCATATCAAGATCACAATGAATTCAAAAAGATTTTTCCATAATTGATCAAAGCTCCCCCTCAATTTGTTGCCTTTTTGAGATGATCACGATTCTTTTCCTTTTCTTTTGGATTTGCTTTCTCCCCCTGTGATCATGACAATATTTGTGAATAGAAATAATTGTTGCTTGTACACGTTGAACAGAATATTTTTCCAGTATTTCCTTTGTAGCAACATCCGCAACGATCACTTGCATTTTGAAATTCAAGGCAAAAATTTATTTTCTTTAACCAAGCTCATCTTGAATTCAACCTGTATAAACTTAACAAACTTTTTCCACAAATAAGCTGTAATAATATCCACATAATATATAATGCCATTTCTTCAAATAAATAATTGAATAGCATATATAAAATTATCAATTATTAAAATTCAGACCTACTCAACATTTTGATCGATGCATAAGGGATTTCCTCAATAAAGCAAAAATTTTGCATTAGGAATAGAATTTTTGAACTTCCAAAAGATAGTATAGAATCTCCATGATTTTCTGATTGAGTTTTCCAAAATCCATATTGAAGATTCTTTTGTGACCTGCAAATTCTTATATAACAGATAATAATCTTTGCAAAAATGTGACGTAATATCTTCCTTTGATTTGCGGATCAAACTTGCTAAATATAAGATATCTTCTAAGAATATAGCAAGAATATCCATAAATATGAAGTAATATCTTTCGAGATCAAAGAGATTTCCTTGAGCATAAATTTCAGATATGCATTTTGCAAAAGGAAAATAGATATTTCTGTCACGTGCCAAAATTGCAATACCTTATATTTATGATAAAAGATATTCACAATATAATAAACAATCATCCAAAATCATGATAAATGCACGTAGAAATTTGCAAGGCGGGATGATAAATAAATAAAATATTCTCTTACCCATGATATATGTTTCAAATGTACCATTGATTTAATCATTACCAATCTTCACCTGAGATTCTTTTCTTATTGCACCAAAATCTGCATAGATTTGCGATCGTTCTTTCCTTATAGAATTTCCTGCAATCAACTCATTTGCTTTTTGGTATCCATGAATCTGGATCTTTCTTTCACGTTAAAGCAAAATATAAAATTTCCATAATCAAATATTCTTTCTTAATTCATCATAACAAAGTATTCAAATAAAGAATATTATGCACAATGATATTTTGAAAAATAAATTCTCATTTAGTCAAAGCACAATAAAATTAGGGAGAATGAAATCTTTGAATATCTAAGAATATCTTGCATCTTCACATAAAACAGATTTTCACTTTACAAAATATAACTAAATCTGAGAGTATAAAGTCAAACCAAATAAATTCATTTGTCTTTAAGCATGATATCAAAAATGATCACACGTATCAAATTAAATCTCGAATCACAAAAACATATCATGCGATTCATTCTTCAATAAAACAAATCAAGGAATATGATCATTATAAAATCTCAATCAACCAAGGATATATCGAATATCAAGCATAATGAGAAATTTTAAATTGTGTACTCAAACCAAATTGAGAATAAAAATATATACATTTCTTACCAAACTCTTTTTCTTCTTTCTTATTTATATCCTGCAAAAACAACTCATCTTTTCTTTGGTACCCATTTTTTCTTAGGTCCATAAGAGTTAGTAGAATATGCTGTTTTTACCCAATTTTTCTTAATAGGTCTCCAGACTTTAGGACAATATTTTTCAAAGTGTTCCGAATCTCCACAATTTAAACACTTGACGTCATTTCCACCAACAAGTTTTACAAACACTTTTTGAAAATAATTTTTGTAAAATGCCTTTAGGGGTCTTTATCTAAGTCTCTCCTTGACTTGAGGAAAATCAATTAAAGAATTATTTTCCTTATTGAAACCAAGTCCCGACTTATTATAATAAGGTACTTAAACGGAAAGAATATGCTCTAAAGTTTTTGAACCATTTGAAAATCTTGTCGAAATATTTGAAAATTCTTTCTTCAAAGAATCATTTTCTTTAAAAAGTAAATCTCGACTTTCTTTTGTTTTTTTTTTTTTTTGGTACCCAGGGAACCTCCGAACTGCCGCTTCGCGGCGAAGAGTAAACCTTGGAGCTCAGGGCCTCCCACCACTAGTCCCTTTCGCAGTTAAGACGCGCGTTGTGCATGACACACTGCGTCCACGAAGTTTCGAACTCTTCCCCTCTTGCGAAAAGGGTACCAAGCTCTTAACCGCGCGGCCACCGCGGGTGGTGGTCTCGACTTTCTTTTGTTTGTAGAAAATCTTTTGCAAAATTTCAAAATTTTCTTTTTGAGAAATATCATGTTGCCTAAGCCGAGAATTTTCCTTTTTAAGTTCGAAGATCCTTTTAAGAGAAGATTTGAGATTTGAACAAAGCTCATTTATATACTTTGAAACTTTGAGAGGAATTTTTGAATGACTTACCTCGATTTCCTCATCGGATTTTGAGTCTGTGTCTGAATCAGAGTCTGATTCTGAGTCCCTGTCTAAGTCAGACTCAGATTCCGAATGTGCTATCAAGTATAAATTTCCTTGCTCATCATCTTCTTTTATTGTTCTTTTCTGGCCATTATGTTTGTATTGTCTTCTTTCACTAAACTTCCTTCATTTTCTATTCATCTTTTTGAATTTCTTGATCATAAAAGCAAGTTCTTCATCGTCCATGTCATTTTCTGAGTCTGTTCCATCAAAAATAATATTAGATATTAAAGCAATAAACTTTTTACCTTCGGGTTTTTCATCGTTGAGTTGCTCCATTTTATAGGATTGAAGAGTGCCAATCAATTTATCAACGGAAAGTGGCATGATCCTTTAAGTCTCCCGGATTGAGATCTTGACATGGTTCCAACCTTTTGAGAGACCTCGCAAGAGTTTGTTGACCTTCATTGGGGAAGAAATTAGATGACCTTGATATGTCAAACCGTTTACAATATCTGTAAAACGATTGAACATATCTCCAATCGACTCTCCTTGCTTCATCTTGAAGGATTCATATTTGCCAAGCAAGAAGTTTACTTTTGTCTCTTTTACATGATCGGTCCCTTCATATGTAACGTGAAGTTTATCCCAAACTTCTTTTGTTGTTTCACATGAAGAGATTATGTTATATTCAGCAGGAGACAAAGCGCAATATAAAGAATAAATAGCTTTTGCAGCAAGCGCTTCTCTTTTGGACAACTCCATCCGAGACATAGGAGCGGGGGGTTTGCTTTCTTTGTCTTTGCCATTCTTATTTGATGTAGATGTAGCAGTGGGATTGATTCCCTTTTCCACAACATCCCATTGCAAGGGATCTCTAGATCTTATAAATGCTTTCATTTTATTCTTCCACGCGTTGTATTCATTTCCATCAAAATATGGTGGCCTTGTGTTGCTTTGTCCCTCCATAAGTCCTGGTGCCAAGATACTAGCCATAAAAGATCTTTAGCTCAAAAGTAAAAACACTTTTTTTATAAACCGAGCACTTGGCTTTGATACCAATTGAGAGTGCTAGTATAAACACCTAGGGGGTGAATAGGTGTTTAAAATAAATCTTGGCAAATATATGCGGAGTAAAATAAATTTCAAACTAAACAAAGGAGTTAGGGAAGAGAATAAAAATACAAGATTTATAGTGGTTCGGTTTAATCCAAGCCTACGTCCACTCTCCCACACTAACAGCCTTCTTGGTTGGATTCCACTATGCAATCAACAATAGATTACAACTTTGAGTGCAAACACTTAGTAGATCACACTATCTCACTAAGTCACTCTTTTGGTATTTCTCTCAAGATCACAAACGTTTCAGCTTAACAAAGACAAGTGTATGATCGAAGGTTGCTCAGACTTTGGAATTATAAATTCTACGCTCTATATCTTACTTGCTCATCGGTCCTTCATCTCCTTAAATACTCCTCAACTTCCAAACTAGCCGTTGGATAGTATCTCGAGGATCATCTTCCAATCTACTCATTGGACAGCTTTGTATCTAGAAGATTTGGTAGCCGTTGAGTGACAAAGGTAAAATCCCAAATTGATTCCGATTGCCCATACAAACAGAATCTCGATTTCCACAAGTAAAGCTCCTTTGTATAGAAAGTTCTTGTCTTTAATATCCAATTGTCAATAAATTAGATTGAGTCAATCAAATCAATCTTGATGTGAAATCCAAACAAAATCACTAGCCGTTATATGATTGGGCTTGAGTTACAATTCATCGAATCTAGTTGTAAAGTCTGAGAGCAATAGACTTTACAATTTAAGTCTGAGTACGATAGACTTTACAATCTGAGTCTGAACATATTCTGCTTCAGCATAAAGTTTGTCTTCTAGTTCAACTTCAGCATAGATTATATCTTCTGGTTCTTCCAAGAATAGACTTTGATAATATCTTTTACACGTTCTATCATCTGCATAGTCTATTACTCAACCATCAAACATGTTACTAGCATTTGATTTATTTTATCATCTTCAAAATATCATAAGGGATTTCCCTAACAGATCAAGCATGTGCGGACTGACAATAGCATGGAGTTCTACTCGGAGCTAGCAAATAAATTCTGCATGAAAGAGGGCATAGTGAAACACCGCACTAGTGTCGGCAAATCACAACAATTTGCAGAATTGATGAGCAGAACATTATTAGAGACAGCCCGTAAAATGATCTCTAGTGCTAGTATGGCTAGGAGATTCCTAGTTGATGTGCTAAGTACGGTAAACTACCTGGTGAATAGATTCCTATCAACTACTATTGAATGGTAGATTCTTGAAGAAGTGTGGTCAGGTAACGTTGCTAATTATTCTATTATTATAATGTTTGGTTACCTGTGTTATTTTCGAGTGAGTGATGGTAAACTTGATTGGAGGGCAAAGTGCATATTCCATGGCTATGCACAAGGTGAGTGGGGCGATCAGTTGTGGTGCTCAGATATAAATTCACTTGTTGACAGCAGAGAAGTTACCCTTGACAAGTCTCCAATACTTCTGGCTAGGAGTGTTTGTGGCAGTGTTAATACGGATCTGGACGGTGTTAAGCTTGAGGTGGAGTTGTGACCAGAAACTCCTGAGGTAGCGTATACAGGTACTAGCAAAATAATCGACACGGATGGTGCTTGTAGCGAGGTGAAGCTTATAGAGCCAACGGTTGTTGTAATTGCTGATATTGACAAGGTACATATCCGATCTCTTGATAGATATGGATGCAATAATGGTTTTACTTTATTTGCGGTTGATGAGGTTGTGTCAAAAAATCCTTTCGGAGCAGTTAAAGGTGCATGTGAAGTTGGTATTCTGATGAAGTCCTCAATTATAGCGAAGTTCAAGCAAGGCTTGGACTTGAATAATATCTGTGGCAATTGAGCCCATTGGGGGCTATGGTAAAGTAGCAGCAAAATTTGAATTTTTTTATGAAGCGATTGTAATTTGGCTTAAACGTCGAGCCAAGGTGGAGATTGTTAATTATGTCTCGATTTTGAGTATTTACAAAAATCGATTCGCTAGAAAAGAATAAATATAAAATAAAATAATAGGTGAGGAAAGTTTCTTCTTTGCTATGGAATCATTTACGAAATAGAAAAGGAAAGCCGCATGAAGCTTCTCCATGCGAAGAACCGAGAGAAAGAAGTTCGCGTATTTTGCACGTGAAGCTCTAAGGAGGAGGTGGGGCCCAAGGTCAAAAGTTTGACCTTGGGCACACACATATAAAAGCAAATATTATGCGGGTCTTCTTCTTCTTGGATATTGAAGCATCGTTTACTTTGAGTGCTGTGGGTTTTCTCTATTCGTGAGAGACGTCCCATAGGCCCTGGGTGCTTGATAGCAGGTCTCCGTGTTTCTCGTGCGGCAAAACTTATTCATGATTTACATCCAAGAAAGATTGGTGTATTGGGTGTAATTGAGGTTTGGGAAACATTGAGAGAGTATTTGAGTGACTCGAGTGTGTAATCTCCTTGTATCGCTTGATCTATAGTGAAATTCGCTGCTTTCACTGCTGCTCTCCCCATGGACGTAGGTCTCTACGACTAAACCACGTAAATCTGGCGTCCGATTTATTTATTTTTTTCTGTCTATATTATTGTTCGATCACTCGCCCCCTATTGCAACACGAATTTTGTACTCAATTGGTTCAATTGGATTCAATTCCTTCTTGAATTAAATCTATTTGACCCGAAAAATTTCAACCATCATATCCTCGATCAAATTAGCGTTTTTTTCCTCACCAATTGAACCCACTTGCATCCCGATTTCGCAATAAAAATTGGTCATCTAATTTTTCTGGTCGAAAACGGTCTTACCTCGACTTTTTCCCAAAAAGTCTCAGTTTGCAGAAAAATCTTCAAAGACTGAGTCGAAATTCCTAAAATGATTTGTGACGTGACAGAACTTTCAATTTCTGAAATCGGATTCAATTTCGCAGTTAATTTCAATTCGGCGTGATTTTAGCATGACCTAGGCTACCAGGTAGCTTTAAAAATTTTTAGTGCAAATAACCCGTGGTCAATTTTCTTCGAGTCACAATGAACCCATTCGACACATTGGCAACTCTCGGTGGTCGTGAAAATCTCTAGGTTTCAATTATGGACACAGGGTACCAAAACGACAGAAAAATCAATCTAGTGCTGATCGACGAGAATTTTGCAATTTAGTGGAATCATCCACGTTTAACCACATATCTCAATCGAACTAACCTATCTCTAATCATTGATCAATTTTTAACTGTGCCGCAATGGCCTCTAAAGATGAACACAGTTGAGTAGTCGACTCCTGATCAAATTCTTAAGTCTATTGCGTTAAAATTCCTTAATGGCTTTCCCAGATAATCTAGTTATCTCGAGATTGATCAGCTTTGAGAATAGCATATAGCCGCATCAATTAATTTAATTAAAAGCAGAACTGAAAAATCTAGGATGTCACACTTCTGGTCATTTCCTGCGAGGATCTATTCTTCTTTCCCACATCTCCATTTTGTTCAGGAGTGTATGGAGAAGAGAAAACATGCTAGAAACCAGATTTATCACAGAATTTTGCAAAGTGTTGATTTTCGAACTCACCTCCATGGTATGTTCGTATGCTTGAAATAATATAACATTTTTCATTCTAAACTTTCTTAGCAAACTTTGAGAAGTGAGATAAGGCTTCAGACTTATTTGCCAGAAAGTAGACCAAAGTAAATCGAGAGTAATCATCCATGATTACTAGGTAGTATTTCTTTCCACCAATGTTTTGAGTTCTAATTAGTTCAAAGAAGTCCATGTGCAAAAGCTGCAAAGCTGGATTAGTAGAAACTTGATTTACAAATTTAAACGAACTTCTAACATGTTTTCTTAAAACACAGGGAGTGCATAAATTAGACTTTTTATAAGTTAGGTTGGAGAGACCACGAACAAGTTTTTTGGATGAAATCTTGGCAATTTCCTTCATGTTGACATGGCCAAGCTTTCAATGCCAAAGATTTGCTTCATCTTGAATAGATATAAGACACTGAGAGCTTTTTGGTTTTATGTCCAGAAATAAATATTCACATGCCTTCGTCCAATGAAAGATTGAGAGAAGTCTTTACTTGATCCCAAACAAATGCCTTATTTGAAACTTATTTTGAATCCAGTATCGCACAGCTGGCTTATGTTGAGTAGATTATAATTCAGACCTTCCACCAAGGAGACATTGTTGATAGTTAAGTTTCCAATCTTCACAATTCCACATCCAATGATTTTTCCCTTGCTGTTCCCACCAAAAGAAACTTTTTCACCATTTATTTGAACAAACTTTATAAAGCAGCTAAAGTCTCCCGTCATGTGCCTTGAACAGCCAGTATCCAAATACTATTTGATTTTTCTCTTGATAGTGACCTGTGACCAAAAGAGAACTCAAGTTTTATTTGGTACCCATATTTTCTTGGGTCTAGGGGAGTTAGTATTAAACAATATCTTTGCCCAATTCCTCTTAATAAGTCTCCAAACCTTGGGACATTTCTTCTCGAAATGTTCTAAGCTGTTATACTTTGAACATTTAAGAGCACTCTGCCAACAGGTTTTACAAAAATCTTTTGAAATTGATTTTTGTAAAATGTCTTTGTAAGTCTTTGTTTGATCCTTTCTTTAACTTTGGAAAAATCAATTAAAGGAATAGTTTCTAAAGTTATTTCCAAACCAGACTTGTTAAAATAAGGTCTTCGTACTAAAAGGATTTTTTCCAATTTCTTGGATCTTATTGAAAATCTTTTTGTGATGTTTGAAATGTCTTATTTTAAAAGAGCATTCTCCTTTGTAAGAGAATCATAATTTATGTTCAAATCAACAAAAATTTTATCTAAAGTTTCAAATTTTTCTTTACAATAAGTTTCCTGTTGTTTAAGTTTAGAATTTTCCCTTTTTAGTTCGGAAATTATTTTAATAGTGGTTTTAAGACTAAGAGAATTCATATAAATATTTCAAGACTTTAACAGGAATTTTTGAATTGCTAACCTCAATTTCTTTGTCTAAGTCTGAATCTGATTCTGAATTTGCCATTAGACAAATGTTGGCATATTCTTCATCGCTTTCCTCACATTCGGTATCGCTCCATATTTCTACTCTGAGAGCCTTTTTGTGTTTCTCAGTTCTTCCTTTCTTTTTCTTCAACAGAAGACAGTTGGGTATGATATACCCCATTTTCTTGCATTCGAAATATATCACATCTTGGCTAGTTTCACTGTCCTCAGCTGGTCTTTTCTAGAATTTTTGCATGCTCTGCTTTTTCCAGTAGAATTTTCTTCCCTTCCTATTTAACTTTCTAAACTTCCTAATCATGAGTGCTAGTTCTTCATCGTCCAAGTCATCTTCAGAATATGTATCATCATAATCATCATTAGCAATTGACTTCTTACCTTTGAGATCTTCTTCCTCATTGATTTGCTTCACTTCATATGATTAAAGTGTGCATACAAGTTCATCTACAGAAAAAGACATGATCCTTTGGGTTTCTCTAATCGGCGTCTTCACGTGATTCCAGTCTTTGAATAATCCACGCAGCAGTTTATTGACCTTCATTGGTCTTTAGATTGGCTGTCCTTAATATGCCAAGCCATGTACAATCTCTGCAAAACAATTGAACATATCAGTGATGAATTCACCAAGCTTCACTTTGAAGGCTTCGTATTGTCCAAGTAGAATATTGATTTTTGTTTCCTTTACTCGATCAATTTCATAGGTAACATGCAACCTGTCCCAAAATTCTTTCATTGTTTCACAAGAAGAAATTCGATTACTTAATAGGAGATAAAGCACAATATAAAGAGTAAATGACTTTAGCATCAAGAGCTTGTCTCTTGGTTATTTCTACTTGTGTCAATTTAGCAGCATCTACAACTTCCTTTCCTTTTTCTGAGGTTGATGTGGCTTTAGGAATATTCCTTTTTTTCTACCACATCCCATTCCAAGGGATCTTTCGATCTTAAAAACGCATTCATCTTGTTTTTTCACACGTTGTATTTCTTCCCATCAAAATAAGGAGATCTGGTGTTGGTTTAACCTTCAAACAAACCTGGAGCCAAAATACTAACCATAGATCTTTAGCTTTAGAAGTAAAACACTTCAATAAAATAAGCACACAAGCTCTGATGCTAATTGAAAGGGCTAGTAGTAACACCTAGGGGATGAATAAGTGTGAAAACAATTTTTCGCAAAGTAAAGTAAAACGTTTGCTTTCGGAATTAAATCTTAGCAGACTTAAGCAAGTTCAGACTTAGTAGTTATATACAACTATGAACAATTAAAAAAATTTAGGGAAGAGAATGAAAACACAGATTTTATAGTGGTTCGGCTTAAATCTAGCCTACGTCCACTCTCCCTTACTCGCTGAATTCCACTAAGAAACAAAAGAGATTTTATAACCTCGTATCTCGACTTCAAGTTGTAGCGTCGCTTCTACTTTTTCATGAAGTCTCACGATAAAATGATCTCTCATTTGCATACAAATTTGCGCTCAGTGAGTGAAATAGCAAGGAACTAGGAATCTTCAGACTTTGGAATTTTTTTCTTTCACGCACACTCACTTATCAAACAACTAAAGAATCCACCATAAATACTCCTTCATGCCTTCACAATCATTGGCACTTTCCAAATGAATTCTTCCAATCTACCCTTGGACGAAATCAATTAATGGGATCTCGAGTCGTTTGATGATTATGATGAAAGCCCGTCAATCTTTTTCGCCCATATAATCAGGATCTTGGTTTCCATTAAGAAGATTTGATTATCGAGATCGAATCCGATAAAGATAATCAATTATGCGGGTTCTATATCCAGCCATAAAGTTATCCATAAGCCATACGGATCAATTCCTTGAAGAAATAAAGATAATCTTGCATCTGGATAAATCTTCATTCTTCAGTCTAGAAACTGTTAGTGGGCAGACTTTGAACCTTCTTAGACTTTGACAATAAAGTCTGAAAGTCATCAAAATAGACTTTGGCTAAGTTTTCTCAACTTCAAAACCCTAAGGGAGTTTTCTCCAACATCGTGTGCTTTGAAATAAGAATCTATCCTTCGCAATTTCATGTAGTCAAGGATGTCCATGTGTCGAGATGGCTTGAATGTGATTTGGTATGAGTCGGTTATGTGTGAATCCTCAAAGTTGCCTATCAGTCTGAGTTGTACCCAAAATTGACATGGCATAAGTGTCACACCCCGATCCTCCGAGCGCGTGCCCATCCCTTGATGGTCAATTTAATGGCGACATCCTACGACACGTCGCCGACTTATTTATTTTAATGTACATTAGGAAGCAAATAAAAAATCCCCAGACAATAATCATATGGGATAGGAAAGTAAGCAACGCATCACAACCAAAACAAACATTTTATAAACACTTCAGGTTTATACACAATGCTAGGCTGTTTACAAAAGATCAACTCAACAAAATGGGAATGGTCCTATGACCCACTAGTTCGACACGTTAGCCGATTCTTCAGTCTCCTCCTCATCAAACTCAGGAGCTTCGGGTCCTCCTCAACTGCCATCTAAGGGTGCGTTTGGCTGGCACCTATTTCTGTTCCCAGGAACAAAAATTTCTGTATTTTTGTTCCTGGAAATAAAAAAGGAACAGAAACACGTTTGGGTGCGTTTCTGTTCCTTTTTTGTTCTTTTGTTCCCAGAAACAAAAAAGAAACAGAAATAAGAAACAACAAATTTGTGTTTCTCATTTCTGAAACAAAACTGAGAAACACTTTTGTATTTTCTTGTTCTTTTTCTTCTTATTTTCTTCTTCTTTTTTCTTTCGCCTGTCGCCGGCCTCGACCATGGCCGGCGACCGGCCGACGAGGGCTAGCGGCCTCGCCCAGCCACGGTGAGGCCGAGGCTCGCCGTCCCCCAGTGAGGCTAAGCCTCGCCGACCGCTGGGCGAGCTCGGCCTCGCTCGATCTGGGCGAGCTCGAGCTTGCCCAGCCAAGGCGAGGCCGAGCCTCGCCCAGCTACGGCGAGGCTCGGCCTCGCTGGGGGCCGGCGAGCCTCGCCGTGGCTGGGCGAGGCTGCCGGCCCTCATCGGCCGGTCGCCAACCATGGCCGAGGCCGGCGACCGGCCAAGAGAAGAAAAAATAAAAAAAGAAAAAGAAAAAAGAAAAAAAGGAAAAATAGAAAAAATAAAAATATTTAAAAATATTTAAAAATAAAAGAAATAAAAAAATTATACAAATTTACCAAACGTGTTTTTGTTTATTTTTTATTCCCGGAACAAGTTTACCAAACGCGTTTTTTTTTTCAAAAATTATTCCCAGGAACAGAAACACTTTTTTCTATTTATGTTTCCTGGAACAATTTTTAAACAGAAACGCAAACAAACGCACCCTAAGGAGCTGAAAATGTTATCCCACAACGGGGTAAGACAACGTCTCAGCAAGTTCACCCCTTAAGTCCCGACTAGGAAGAAAATACGCCCCAAGAGCTACCTAAATATAAGCACGAGTCAGAGAACTTACTTTTGCCTCCATTCCTTCCTACAAGTCAGTATAATTTATAAATTCCGCGAATCACTTCAACACATCAAAGCATTAAATCAAATCGGGTCATCGATCAATCAACCCAATCGATTCCATACCATTAAGACCATCTCTCGGTCAACCCAATCAATACTATCTATAAAGTCCGATCGCATCAAGGACGATCGGACTACTCACCCTATGTTAAAGATAGATAGAAATGCTCACCAAAAGTTGATAACAATATATACTGCTCACCCTAAGCCAATATATCGAAGCCCTCAGGCTAATATAGTATACAGCTAATGCTTACCAAAGCTATGCGGTACTTAATTCCTCACCAAAGCTGTGCGATACTTAATTGCTCACCAAAGCTATGCGATACTTAATTGCTCACCAAAGCTATGCGATACTTAATTGCTCACAAAAGCTGTGCGATACTTAGGGTATACTGCTCACTCTAAGATGATATATTAAAGCTCTCAAGCTAATATAGTATACCATTCTACTAAACCCACAATTTCACCACTATTATCATACCCGATAAAAATACTTATATATGGGTACACGGTCGACCTCAGCCAAGAGTATAATATCTTTATTTTATAAAATCCCACTAATTATATAGTCAATAAAAACATTTTTAGCGTTATAAACCTATGGCACCCCCGAAACGGTCCCCGATCCACTAGGGTCGCCATAGTTCGCTTACCTTTCACTTGCCCTAATAATATGTCACTCTAATACCATAGAATTATAATGGGTCCATAAGTCCTGGGGGTTTATATCATTTAATTATGTCATAGCGCAGTTCATATTGCGGAAGCATATTGAAAATCTCCCTATCCCATACTCAAACAAAATAATGCAATACACATCAACTACACATTTTATATAAGTTAGAGCTGAACACTTTTATTTACATAATTTGATTGACATCATGAGTCAGTACATCAAAAGGCCGAGGCTTTTCTATGCTCGGCTATATCCAAAAGTACCCGACTCCATAGCAGTCATGTACATCGATCCATCATCTAGTGTCGGCGGTCCAAAAAGCTTCAACAGCTACCCATCGCACTCAGTCACACCCAGCCCGGTCCTTCAGCTAGTGGCGACAACATCCCCAACATGATCCCATCACAGCAGACATGAACAGACAGAAACTCCTGAGTGACAGGGCCGGCGGGTATACCAACGTCGTACAAGACCAGAACCCGCACACGAACAAAAACTAACCCCCGTATCTCAGGGTGATGATGCTCCGTATACTCGCACTCGACATTAGTCGGTATACCATAAAACGTACTAAGGGTGATTGGCGACAGATGCATATCTCCTAATCTGAAATGTTAGTCCCCAAAAGGAGTGAGTACAACCACTCAGCAGTAAAAGATCCATCAAACTACACAATGCAACAAGCAAGACAACCAAGATTTCATATGAAATGCACATAACATTTTCAATGCCAAATAATACCAACTCAAAATTCATAGACAACTCATGTACCATGCCATATGCACACACACATGCACATGATTCATTCCCATTTTGATATTCAAAAGAATCTCATTTTTCCTAGGGACCAGTGTTTGCATCCCTTCGGGCTTTCGCATCCAATCCTGGCATCGCGAGACCTCCGCCACACACCTCCGGGCATCCAGCACACACCTCCGGGCATCTCGTACCCCACTTGGCATCATGAGGCTTCCGACACACACCTTTGGGCATCTCGAAACTCCCGAGGATATCCGGCACACATCTCCGGGCATCCAATCGACGTCGATTCACTCGACCCTATGGGCATCCCGACACTCCTAGGCATCGTCGACTCAGTCGTTTGATGGTATTCATCAACATCATGATATATTCATATATGTCTCACTTTGAAAAATAACATTTGATGCAATAATGTCAAAAGTTTCAATGAGTTTATAAAGCTTCATCAATTTTTTATGTCATATGGTATGCTAAATGTCACCGCATCCATTGTATAAATGACAATGCAAGGCATCACAACTCATAGAGCAATTCAATTGTTCTTGAAATAAAATAATTTTTGAACAGAATAGAATGCACTCCACTAATTGAAATTCCAGAAAAATTAGTAAAAGATCTTAAGAAATTCTAAGAATCTAACATGTTATAAACAAGGTCTAGGGGAAAAAAATTTATGAAGAACACCAAGTTAAGAAAATTTCATATAAATCGCACTGGTCCGTGCATCACAGCCATAAAACTTCAAACATCACTATTGCACAGTTTTAATAACAAATCCGGTATAACCCATAAATGAACTCAGGAAATTCTGAAATTTTGATATGTTATAGACAAAACCTAGAGGTAAAAGTTTCATGAAGAACTCGAAGTCGGATTCATTATAGATCAAGAACTATAATCACTATAACTCTCCCTAACCCTCTGTAACAGTTTTCAGGTTTAACACTTTCAAAGTAAATTCGTTTCACCGACTAATACTTGTCCGTTTCTTCTCAAATTTTAGTATATTACTCCTCAAGATGTTATCTACGACTTTCATCAAGGACATGAAGTCAAATTTCAACTAGATAATTGCATAAAATTCATGGAGTCACCAAAGATCAAGTTGTTTTTCCATGAAACAGTTTGCTAGTCCGAAAGAACTACTTCTATCCTTTCAAAATTCCAACATCCAGCATCAAAATTCAAGCATCTCCAAAAGCTATTACACTTCACACACAATCACAGCAAGCATAATGTAGATCAATAGATTTCACTTGCCTTAAGTCCGACGCAACCACAGCAAGCAAAATGGCAACTTGAGGACTTCGGGCACGGCTCAATCGACAGCGAAGCTAGGCGGCGTCAACAGCAGCAGCAGGCGTACGCACGGCGGGGCTGGTCTCCTTCTTCCCCTCGCCGATGCACCCTCACGACTCTCTCTTTCTCTCGGACTTTCTCTCTCTTTCTCTCGGTCACTCTCCCTTTTCTCTCGATCACTCTCTCCCTCGGTTGCTTCCTCGTTCAATCCACCCCATTTTTCTTTCTTTTATTTTCTTAATTAGCTAGTAATCATGAGGTTTTGCATGGGAAACCTCCGGTGAACCAAGGGGCGGCGACACCTCATGCAGTCCCTCTTGCCACTTGTCGATTTTCTTGCATGGAGATGGGCCTCATTCGGCCAGGCCTTGGTCAACCAAATGAAGAGGAAATGTGGGCTGTCTTGGGTACTTTGGGCCTTAAGTATCCAGCCCACATTTGCTCCTAAGATTCCACTTTAATTCCCGCTTATAATTACATAATCACAAATACTCGCATGGCCATTTAATATCACAACATTAATCAAGAGTAATTTGATTCATAAGGTACATGGCCAAGTATAGAAAATTCCTCATCAATTTATCTTTTAGTACAACCTTCATCACACATGAGCATATGATACATTTCTAACAAAATAATAGTCCATTCAATGCTCGACCCTTGCTTAATTGTAATCCACTGGTCTAATGACTATAATATAGTCCGATGGCGCTTCCATCACCTATTTATGGGCCGTAGTATATCTAGGGACCGTTATGAAATTTTTAGGATGCCACAAAACCGATGTCTGGTATTTTTCTAATTAAATATTGGAATTATTAAATTTTGGGATAAACACCACAAAATTTTAATTCACTCAAATTGTACAAACCAGCACTCAATTAAATAAATCAATCACACCATTGAAATCAGCATGAAATTCCAGTCACCAACTATCCCAGTCTAATTTTCGAAAAATAATAATTAATTAAATAAATACGAAAATTAATTAATAAATACCAATAAATGAAACTTAGGTAGAAAAAGCCTAATTAAATACCAAAACGAGCCCGGAAAATTTTCGAACCTATCTAGATAAATATTACTATCTATCTACTTGTTAATTGCATTACTCTAACTACCTAACATACAATATCGGACGATTGAATCACTAATCCGTTCTAACTAACCACGTAATCCATAATTAGCCTAAACTAATGAACCCTTAAGCATCATTAACTCCCTAAGCAGAGATTAGTGAGTAAACTCACCAGTTTTGAAATCCGATGAGTCCACGATGACAGCAAGGCGGAGACGAGCGACAAACTTCGAAGCGGAGACACCAAACGAGGCTCGGAAAGGCTCGGAAACGGGCCAAATAGTGCACAACAAACCTAGGGGCTTCGGTTCTGGTCGATGGCCGGTTGGTGGGCCGAGGAGGAGGCTGAGCGACTAGTTTAGCTGGAAACGGCTAAGGAGGGCTGGCGCGCAGCTTGGACGGGTGAGCAACGGCAACGGCGAGGCTTCCGGCGACCACGACGGTGACATACAGTGGCCAGGCAACTAGATGAGGCAAGATGGGGACGGACAAGGGTCGAGACCACCAGGGAACTAGCGGGCTTGGGCACACGAACTGGCTGAGCGAGTGAGTAGTGGTCCGGCAGTGTGCGGCTGCTATCCGGGCTTCAACGAGCGTCAACGGGCAAGGGGAGAGCCTGAGTTTAGTTTCTTCAAGTTTTCTCTGGCTTGTCTACTCTGGAAATGGGGGATTGACGAAAAGGAAGGAGAAGGAGGGACAACAAGCTTGTGAAAGGTTCCTCTTGCTTCACTTCTATCTTCTTATCTCCTTGAAGAGGTCCCACCATTTATGGGCTGGCTTCCTTAGTCAAAAGCAGACCCTTAGCTTAATTAGGAAGTCTTAGAGATGGTAAAAAAGGTTGAGGCCTGGGGGGGCTATGAATTTTACACAAATCTTGTCTAATTCATCTTCAATCTCCTCTTAAATTAATTCAATTTGGCCCTAAAAAATTTCATCATCAAGTCCTCGATCAAATTGACATTTTTCCACGTCAATAGAACCTACTTGCATCCCAAATATGCAATCAAAAAGGGTCCCCTGAATTTTCCGAACAAAAACGGCCTTACTTTGAAATTTCGCCAAAATCTCGATTTGCAGAAAAATCTTCGGAAGATGAGTTGACATTACTAAAATGACTCATGACATGACAAAACTTTCAATTTATGAAATCAAATTTAAATTCGCAGTTAATTTCAATCTTGTGCGATTTTAGCGTGACCTAGCCTATTGGGTAGCTTTTAGAAATTTTTGATGCAATTGACCTGTGGTTGATTTTCTTCGAGCCATAATGTACCTCTTCGACACATTTGTGACCATCGGTTGTCGTGAAAATATCGATGCTTCAAATATGGACATAGGGTACCAAAACGATAGAAAAATCAGTCTAGTGCCGATCAACAAGAATTTTGTAATTTAGTGGAATCACCCACGTTTAGCCACATATCTCAATTGAACCAACCTATCTCTGTTCTCTAATTAATCTTTACTATGCCATAATAATCTCTGTAGATAAGCACGGTCAAGTAGTCGATTCCTGGTCGAATTTTCAAGTCTATTGCGTTAAAATCCCTTAATGACTTCCCTAGATAGTCTAGTTATCTCATGAGTGATCAGCTCAAAGAATAGCACTATAGGCACGTCGATGAAAGGCCCGATTTATCTAATTGAAAATAGAATTGAAATTTCAGAATGTCATAACTCTTCCCCTCTTATAAAAATTTTATCATCGAAATTTAAACCATTACAATTCTTTAAACAAAAAGGTGGGGGTATAGTCGTCTCATCAACTCCTCACTTCAACCAATGGGATCGTCTTGGTCCACAGAATTTGTTCTTTCCGATCCACAATCTCAACCAGGCTTTCCACATACAACACTTTGTCGTCCACTTCTAATTCCTCATAATTAAGCATGTGGGTCGAGTCAGGCTCATACTTCCTCAACATCGACACATGAAAGACCTCATACACTTGCGCCAGTCTCGGCGGTAATGCAAGATATTACGCCAAGATCTCGATTCTCTCTGGAGTCTCAAAGGAGCCTACGTACCTCGGACTAAATTTTCCCTTCTTGCTAAAGCGTGAAGTTCCCATCATTGGTGACACCTTTAGAAAAACATAATTATCAACTTGGAATTCCAATGGTCTCCGGTGCTTATTTGTGTAGCTTTTTTGGCGGCTCTGAGTAGTCTTTAGTTTGCCTCTGATGACTACAACCGCATCCATTGACTGCTGAACCAACTCTGGGCCTCTGATCTTTTATTCTCGGACTTCATCCCAACACATGGGCATTCTGCACACTCTGCCATAGAACACTTCAAAAGGAGCTATCTGAATGCTCTGTTGATAGCTGTTGTTCTAGGCAAACTCGACAAGGTGAAGCTATTCCTCCCAGCTTCCCTTGAAATCCAAGGGTTTGGATCGTCCTCTCAGAGTGGCCATCCGTCTAAGGATGATATGTTGCACTGTACTGCAACTTCGTCCCGAAGGTAGCTTGCAAACTCTTTCAAAAAGCAGCTGTGAATCTCGAGTCTCGGTCTGATGTTATCGTCACCAGTACTCCATGCAAACGAACAATCGGATGCACGTACAATTCTGCGTGTCTATCTAAATTAAGGTCATTTCATACTGCAATGAAGTGAGTTGACTTTGTCAATCTGTCGACCATTAGCCAAATGGAATCATTTCCTCTCTAACTCCTCAGTAAACTTGTCACAAAGTCCATCGTGATGTACTCCCATTTCTACTCTGGAATCTCGAGAGGTTATAAAAGTCCTCCCGGTTTACAATGATGTGCTTTACTTGCTGACATGTCAGACACTTGGAGACATGCCTAGCGATATTCGCCTTCATACCAGACCACTAGTAGTGTTGACACAAATTTTGATACATCTTCGTACTGTTAAGATGAATGTAGTAACTGCTATGATAAGCTTGTAATAAGATCTCCTCTCTAAGCTCTGCATCGTTAAGTACACACAATCGTCCTCAGAACTTGAGTGTTCCATCTTCAGAAATCTGAAAAATAAGCCTTTCTTTTATTGGTGTCCTCTTGCAAAATCTTCTAAACATCTAGGTCTATTGGCTGAAGTGCCTTGATCCTGATCTAAATATCCGGCTCAATTCTGAGGGTGGTCATAAGATTTAAAAGGCGGCCTATCTCAAATTTGAAAATCGAATCTCAAGCTCTCTCGAGTAAAACCCATTCCTTAACCATCATCTGTGTGACTGAAGACTTTCAACTCATTGCATCTACAACCTTATTCGCCTTTCTAACGTGATACAGAATATCACAATCGTAATCCTTCAGGAGTTCCATCCAGCGATGCTGTCTCATATTCAACTCCTTTTGAGAGAATAGATACTTGAGACTCTGATGGTCAGTGAAGATCTGGAATCTTTCTCCACACAAGTAATGTCTCCAAATCTTCAGAGTGAAAATGATCATTGTAAGTTCCAAGTCATGCGTTGAGTAATTCTATTCATGAGGTCTCAACTGACGGGGAGCGCATGCAACAACCCTACCATGTTGCATCAGCATGCAACCTAGTTGTCTAAATGACACATCACTATAAATCTCGTATCCTCCAGGACCAGATGGAATGGTCAGCACAGGTGTGGTAGTCAACTTCTGCTTAAGCTGTTGAAAACTACACTCGCACTTGTCTGTCCACACAAACTTTTCTTCTTTCTTCAGGAGTCGAGTCAACGGTGACACTAATGTTGAAAACCTTTCAACGTACCATCCGTAATACCCTACTAAACCCAAAAAAATTCTAATCTCTGTCACTATAGTTGGTCTTGGCTAATTAATCAGTGCTTCAATCTTGGACGGATCCACGGAGATTCCTTCACTTGAAATCACATGACCTAAGAACATTACACGAGTCAACCAAAACCCACACTTACTGAACTTGGCGTACAACTGATGAATCCTCAAGGTTTGGAGTACCAATCTCAAATGACTCTCATGCTCTTTATCACTCCTTGAATATATCAGAATATCATCGATGAACACGATCACAAACTAATCCAGGTATTCTTTAAACACTTGATTCATCAAATCCATAAAAGTAGCTGGAGCGTTCGTCAAATCGAACGGTATTACCATGAACTCATAATAGCCGTGTCGAGTACGAAATGCTGACTTCGATATATCCTTCTTCCTAATCCTCAATTGATGATATCCCATCCTCAAGTCGATCTTTGAAAATATCAACGCTCTTTGCAGCTGGTCAAACAAATTGTCAATCCTCGGGAGTGGATATTTATTCTAGATCGTCACCTGATTGAGTTGACGATAGTCGATGCACAAACGCAACAAACCATCTTTCTTCTTTATGAAGAGAACTGGTGCTCCCCAAGGTGATAAATTAGAACGTATGAATCCCTTATCCAACAATTCTTGCATCTACACCTTCAGTTCCTTCAACTTAGATAATGACGTCCGGTAAGGAGTCTTAGAAATTGGCTATGTTCTAGGTGCTAACTCGATCACGAACTCAATCTCTCTCTCTAGCGGTACGTCTGGCAATTCCTTCGGGAATATGTCTAGAAATTCTTGAACTAGTGCAATATCTTCAATCTTCAACCACTCAACTATCATATCCACGATAGTCGCTAGGTAACCTTAACAACCCCTGTCTAACAAACGGGCTGCCTCAAGCGACGAGATCAAGGTAATCAAGGGTCCTCTTCTATTCCCAACAAACTCGAAACTTTCACCATCTAATGAGTCAAACTGAATCGCTTTACGATAACAATCCATCTTAGCTCGTTACTTTGTGAGATAGTCCATGCCAATTATCAAATCAAAGTCAAACATGGCTAGGACTAATAGGTCTATCCTCCCCTCTAGCTCAGCAATTGCTAACTTGCAACTAAAAAAACACAATGTAGACAACACCTTATCCTTTAACGATGTAGATATGCTAACCACTGGCTCCAGCAACTCAAGACTTGATCCTATCAACTTAACATATTGCTCAGCAATAAAATAATAAGTCATGCTAGAGTCAAATAAAGTATAAGTAGCATGGTCGTTCAATGAAACCGTACCTGTAATCACATCAGGCGCATCCTCAGCATGACCTCTTATGATGGCATATACTGTCCCTTAAGCTGGGGGTCTGTTCTGTCCACCCTGTGGTGCGTTCTACGATGCAAATCCTCTGATTTGACCTATCGGTAACGGTAGTGGTAACTTATGTTGTCCTCTTGGTCTTCTAGGACAATCTCTAGCTATGTGACCCTGCTGGCCACATTCAAAACAAGCGCCCATCCTTTGAGGGCACAAGGTCGAACCATGTCGCCTTCCACAAAAGCGACACACACCATTCATACTTAGCCCTAACTTGCTAATTTCACCCTTCTTGTTGGGCGGAACATGAAATCTTTCCCCAATCATGGGCTTCTTCCCATATCGATTCCCATCTCGATTAAATCCAAACTGCAATCCAGATGCAGCGACTCATTCGTTCTGATTTCTCTCTATCCACTGGGCTCTTTCATAAAGGTCATTATAATTCTTTAGATTCAATGGCACCAGCAGGCTTCTCACTTCTAGTCTGAGCCCATCTCTAAACCTTCTAGCTCGGTTTACCGGATTCTCGACCAGTTTGGGGGCATACTATGATAGTTCAGCGAACTTCGCTTCATATTGATCTACAGTCATGGAACCTTGGTGAAAGCGTTAGAATTCTGCCATCTTCAATTCTCTGGCATCATCAGAGAAGTACTTGTTGTTGAAGACTTCGACAAAGGCGTTCCACTCCGGGACTACACCTTTAGGGAATACTATTCCTTGGGTGGCTCTCCACCAAGTACTCGCAATTCCTTGCAGTTGGTAGGTTGCAAGGACTACCTTCTTTGCCTCAATGCACATAAGAAGTGCAAAGGCCTTCTCCAAGCCTTGGATTCATAGAGCTGTAGCTTCAAGGTCTCCTGCCCTAGTGAACTTTTGTGGGTTCAGCTTCAGAAACTGTTCCACCAGCTTATGCATTGGTCTCCCAGTGACCATGTTTCCTGGTGGAACCTTAGTAGGTGCAGCAACAGCAGCATCCGCGGCGACATTAGCGGCAGTTGTGGTAGCAATGGCTAAAGCGACAACACTAGCAGCTTGAATCTAAGCCCATTGATCCATCCTATTTCCCAACATCTCTAGGGCCTGCATGATCCCAGCAAACCTTGGATCATCAGGGGCTACTACCCTAGCACCAACAGGAGGCGAAGCTACTTCACTTATGCTAGCCTGAGCTAGCGCTTTACCACGGCCTCCTCGAGTATCGACCCTCGTCGGCGTCCTACCCCAAGTAACAAGCCCAATGGTATGCTTTTTAGGAGTCATCTGCTCCTGATCACTCATTACTCAAGTTTTCTACTCATTACTCAAGTTTTCTTTAATTCCAATTCCACACTTAATTAGAAGTTGAGCGATGCAAGCAAACAAACAATTCTACCAATCAGCTATCACAGAAATGCACCAGCATGAAATAAACGCCATTCCTACTAATTATCCCATAAACCATCGCACATTATCACTCCAACCACTAACTTGCTTTGATACCACTAAACTGGAATGTCACACCCCAATCCCTCGAGCGCGTGCACATCCCTCGGTGGTCGATTTAATAGCGACATCTCAAGACATGTCATCGACCCATTCATTTTAATGCACATGCAAAAGCGATTAATAAATCCCCAGACAACAATCATATGGGATAGGAAAGCAAGCAACACGTCACAACCAAAACAAGCATTTTATAAACATTTCAGGTTTATACACAATACTAGGCTATTTACAAATGATCAACTCAACAAAAAGGGAACTATCCTATGACCCACTAATCCAACACGTTCGCTGATTCTTCGATCTCTTCATCATCAAACTCTGAAGCTTCGAGTCATCCTCCACTACCATCTAAGGACTTGAAAACGTTATCTTACAATGGGGTGAGACGGCGTCTCAGCAAGTTCACCCCCTAAGTCCCGACTATGAAGAAAATACGCCCCAAGGGTTGCTTAAGTACAAACACGGGTCAGATGACTTACCTTTGCCTCCATTCCTTCCTGCAAGTCAGTATAATTTATAATTCCATGAATCACTTCAATACATCAAAGCATCAAATCAATTGAGTCATCGATCAACCGAACCAGTCGATTCCATACCATCAAGACCATCTCTCGGTCAACACAATCAATACTATCTATAAAGTCCGATCACATCAATGACTACTCACCCTAAGCTGAAGATAGATAAAAATGCTCACCAAAAGCTTATAATGACGTATACTACTCGCCCTAAGCTGATATATCGAAGCCCTCAAGTTGATATAGTATACGGCTAATGCTCACCAAAGCTGGGCGGTGCATAATTGCTCACCAAAGTTGTGCGATACTTAATTACTCACCAAAGTTGTGCAATACATAAGGTATACTGCTCACTCTAAGCTGATATATCAAAGTTCTCAGGTTGATATAGTATACTATTCTACTCAACCCACAATTTCACCACTTTTGTCATACCTAGTGAAAATACTCATGTGTGGGTACACAATCGACCTCAGCCAAAAGTATAATATCTTCATTAAATAAAATCCCACTAATTATATAGTCGGTAAAAACATTTTTCGCACTATAAACCGAAACCCAATAATTTTATAATTAAATGTTGGAATTATTAAATTTTGGGATAAACACCTCAAAATTTCAATTCACACTCAAATTACACAAATCAGCACTCAATTAAATAACCAATCACACCATTGAAATCAGTACGAAATTCCAGTTGCCGGCTATCCCGATCTAATTTTTGAAAAATAATAATTAACTAAATAATTACGAAAATTAATTAATAAATACCAATAAATGCAACTAAGGTCGAAAAGGCCTAATTAAATATCGAAATGGGCTCGAAAAATTTCCGAACCTATCTAGATAAATAATACAATCTATCTACTTGCTAATTGCACTACTCTAACCACCTAACATGCAATATCGAACGATTAAATCACTAATCCGTTCTAACTAACCACAAAATCCCTAATTAGCCTAAACTAATCAACCCTTAAGCATTATTAACTCCCTAAGTGGAGATTAGTGAGTAAACTCACCAATTTTGAAATCCGATGAGTCCACGACGACGGCAAGGCAGAGATGGGTAACAAACTCTAAAGCGGGGACACCAAATGAAGCTCGGAAAGGCCCGAAAATGGGCCAAACAGTGCACGACAAACCCAGGGGCTTCGGTTTTGGTTGGTGGGCTGAGGAGGAGGCTGGGCAGCTGGTTAGGCAGTTGGTTGGGCTAGAAACGGCCAAGGAAGGCTAGCGGGCGACTTGAACGGGTGAGCAAGGGCAACGGCAAGGCTTCCGATGACCACGGCGGCGACGTACGGTGGCCAAACGACTGGACAAGGCTGGATGGGGATGGACAGGGCTCAAGACGGCTAGGGAACTTGCAGGCTCAGGCACGTGAACAGGCTGAGTGAGCGAGCAAGCGAGCAGTGGTACGGTAGCGTGCGGCTACTGTCCGAGCTTCGGCAAGCATTGACAGACAAAGGGAGAGGATGAGTTTGATTTCTGCAAGTTTTCTCTGGCTTCTCTGCTCTGGAAATAGGGGATCGACGGAAAGGAAGGAGAAGCGGGGACAACAAGCTTGTGGAGGGTCCTTCTTTCTTCACTTCTATCTTCTTGTCTCCTTGAAGAGGCCCCACCATGTATGGCCTGGCTTCCTCAACCAAAAGCATACCATTAACTTGGTTAGGAAGCCTTAGACATGGTCCAAAAGGTTGAGGCATGGGGGGTTACAAATTTTCCACATATCTCCTCCAATTCGTCTTCAATCCCATCTTGAATAAATTCAATTCGGCCCTAAAAAATTCTATCATTGAGTCCTCAATCAAATTGACATTTTTCTCATCAATAGAACCTACTTGCATCCTAAATATGTGAAAAAAACGGTCCCCCGAATTTTTAGGACAAAAACGGCCTTACTTTGAAATTTCACCAAAAATCTCGATTTGCAGAAAAATCTTCAAAAGATAAGTCAACATTCCTAAAATGACTCATGACATGACAGATTTTTTAATTTCTAAAATCAGATTTAAATTCACGGTTAATTTCAATTTGGCGCAATTTCAACGTAACCTAACTTACTAGGTAGCTTTTAGAAATTTTTTGTGCAATTGACCCATGGTTGATTTTCTCCAAGCCACAATGTACCTCTTTGACATATTGGCGACCCTCAGTTATCATGAAAATCTCGAGGCTTCAAATACTGACATAGGGTACCAAAAATGACAGAAAAATCGGTCTAGCGCCGATCGATGAGAATTTTATAATTTGGTGGAATCACCCACATTTATCCACACATCTCAATCGAACTAACATATCTCTGTTCTCTAATCAATCTTTATTGTGCCGTAATAATCTCTGTAGATGAGCACAGTCGAGTAGTCAATTTCTAGTCGAATTCTCAAGTCTATTGCGTTAAAATCCCTTAATGACTTCCTCAGATAATCTAGTTATCTCAGGAGTGATTAGCTCATAAAACAACACTATAGTCACGTAAATGAAATGCTCGATTTATCTAATTGAAAACAGAATTGAAATTTTGGAATGTCACAATGAGAACCCAAGATTGGACTTCGAATAATCAGGAATGTTCAAGACAGACCTTGGATGATGCTACTTCAATAGTCAGCAGTGCCAAGCAAGCTGAGTACGGGGAAAAAGGACTTACGGTCCAAGGAAGCAAGCCCATAAGGACGTGGGCCGAGCAAGACCAGTGTGGGCCTCAAGTCCAAGGTGGGACAGCCACCACGGAAGGCCCGAGCAAGCAAGTGAGCCCGTTAAGCCCAACCCACATTTTTATCTTTGAAGCCCATTAGTTAACATTAAGTCCTTTTGAGCCCAATTAATGCCCAAGCCCATTTCTATTCATTGCCTAGCACATTTCTTAAGCCCACCCATCATTTTCAGCCCAAGGGTACATTGGGAATTTGTGCAAGGTGGAAATGACCATTTTGCCCTTAAAAACATGTGGCTAAGGGCAAAAGAAGAGAGAGAAGATGAGGTCACTTGCATGGGGAGTTGAAGCATGCATTGAAGAGCCTTGATAAGGAAGACAGCCAACTCTTTCTTCTCTCTCTCTCCCTCTTTCAACTAAAGCAAATTCGTAGCCCCTCTCTCTCCCTTAATTTCTCTTCTCCCTATTTCTGCTCCAGCTAACCTTCTTGTGAAAGCCTGAGTTAATAGTTGCCTTCTTGTGAGAATCAGCTCTCGTGCCACCCACCATCGTCTTCAAAAGGTCCAAACCGTACGCTGAGACCCAACCATTTGCCGATTGGAGCGTTGGTTGACCTGCCAGCTGGCTAGAAGCCGTCGCTCCCCGAACTGCCTGGCAACTCGCCTGAGTGAATTTTTTCATGATTTCTATGTGTTTTCTCCTATTTCAACCCTTCCTCCACCAACCCAGCCACAAGCCACTCCCCCTTGACCACCCTGGTGCCGCTAGTTGCCAGCCAACCCCTCGCCAGAGCTCCGATCAACCGCCCAACTCCTTTCCTACCACTGCAGTCCAGTTTCCTAAGTTGCAGTGGGAGGTAGAGTTTGTTGCTGCTTTTTTGAGCTTGGGACTGCCTTGGATTGTTGTGGTTGAGGTTCCCGAGCATCACCTGCATCGTCGTCGTTGCATCCATGTCTCCGGCTCGTTTAACGGGTGAGTTTAGCTCCTAATCCATTTATTAGTGCCTAAACTTGCTTTGGGTTGGTTTAATTAGTGTTGATTCTAATTTAGGAGATTTAATTAGGTTATGTTAGTCCTAAGATAGGTGGTTAAATGAATGGCTAAGATTAGTTTAGTTTAATCTTGCTTATTGTCATTTAATTGATGCTTATGTGCTTAATTAGGCTTGTTTAGCTTTAATTGATTAATTGCTTGCTTTAATTAGTGTTTTTAATGAATTTTGGATTTAATTTATTAGTTATTTAATTCTAAAAATTCAATATTCACACTAACACTGTTCATGTGCCTATTCACGTGGTACTATTCACGAGTACTATTCACAAATACTGTTCATGTGCATTTTTATCTGAGAATGAAAAGTTGTCTAAATTCATGTATTTTAATCTTATGGAGTGAATAGATGTGTAAATGCATGGGCATCCGCATGAATCGAGTGATTTTCACAAAAAGGGAATAATGGATTGTCCGAGGGACATTGGAGATAGATCGCTTTTATGAGAGAATGATTTGAGGAGGTATGTTTGTGTGATCGCTAAGTTGAACCGTCACCCAACGGAAGTTTGAGGGCGATACCCGACGGGAATCGGAAGCCGGTCACAATATATTCTAAACAAATGTCTCTTTTTGGGATACCATCTAAATGAAAGTTATCGACGTAGCTGTGCCCAATGGGGCGGGACAAAGCCCGATCTTTTTATCGATAGCCTGGTGAGAGTCGGATGATTGTTAACTAGAAAGTTAGCCATGCCGAGAGGTCATTATTAACTAGAGCATGCATTAGTGTTGAGGTAGATGATCGCTAACTG
This sequence comes from Eucalyptus polyanthemos subsp. polyanthemos, assembly GCA_017140185.1. NCBI lineage: Eukaryota > Viridiplantae > Streptophyta > Magnoliopsida > Myrtales > Myrtaceae > Eucalyptus > Eucalyptus polyanthemos. The sequence continues at coordinate 14,843,223 of CM029463.1, read as the reverse complement.
GGAAAGTTGGCCATGGCTGGGAGGCCATAAATAAGTGGAATACGTGTGAGTGTTGAGATGATTGGGCCTTATTATGAGGTAAGATTGTGTCGCACGGTATGTGATGTGTCATAACGATTTTACCTTATAATCGAGACCCGTGTGATCGATTGATGCATGATAGGTGGCGCAATAAAGCACAAGAGCGTATGAGAATCATGGCATCATTGGTTCTGGTTATGCATAGGTTGAATACATTGTTTATAGCACGCACGCATGAATCGATAATGTGCAGGTTGTGGCAATGGCCAGGCGAGATTGCTTGTGATGTAACTCGTATATGATTGATGAACTGCATCCTCTAATGGCCATGTGCATTGCGTGTATTATGCTGAGACGTAACGTGTAGGGTATGGTGTACTAGGTAAGGTTACAAGAGAACGGACTATGTGGTTAGTGGTTGACCTTGGCTATTGTGATTTGTTAATTGTTGGTCGCTAATCGTGGTAAGTTTGTGGGGGTAGTTCTGGAGAGATACCCCAAATTGAATTAGTGTTCTAATTGGGGGCTTAGGGGAGGACTCGCTGAGATTTTATCTTACTAGTTATTCTATAACCACTTTTAGGTCCTTAAGATGGTGCTTCCGCCAATGAGGTTCGATATTCCTAAGAACTGAGATACTGTCATGACGCACCACTGCTTCCAAGATCGATCGCATCTATACGAGAAGTATTTCTCCATTATCTGGGTGGATGAGGGACCGAGGCAATGGATACCCCATAGGTTCTTGGCGTGGTTCATATGGGATGGCAATATGTTAATCGGTCCCCTAAAAGGTTTTGATGGGCCGCTTGGTAGGGGCCTTGAGGATGCTGACTAGGATCCCATGGAGCTAGACCCTCCTGACGATGCAGTGGAGAATTCTAGCCCCGCTTCACCAGTGACTAACCCGTACAGCTCCAACTCTGAATCAACGGAGTCTGAGTCCGTTGGATCTGAGTGACTATAGTGTCGAGCCTGAGGGTTCTTTTTATGTATAGTTGGATTAGCCTACCCTAGTTTCCTTTTGTTCTAGCTTAGTGGATGGATCAGCCCCTCTGTTGGTCTTGTAAATTGGAAGCGATCCTCCATAAGTTAATCCAATGTAAAAATGTATATATTAGTAGATGTTGTGTTTCATCTGTTCATCTCATTATCCCTGTTTGTTTTCTTGATTGTGTGTTTGATGGGGAGATGGTTTGTTTTCCGCTTGCGCATAATGAAAGATTAAAATTGAAGGGTCAGCGATGAATCCTGGGACGTTGCTTTCTATCGACCAAGGAAGGGGTTGTTGCATGCCTGGGGTTCGAGGCGTAACATATGTTTCATACATTTCCTTGCTCATTAAGCCAAAATCTTGCCACATAAGAAATGAAAATGTTCTAGAGACATAAGGCACCTTCCATTCTCCTAGAATCCTTCCTACATAAGTTACTAAGATGTGGTCATCAAGAAACTTGGACTTTGGACAACTTATTTTCCAAGTTAACCACATAAGCATGTGACTCATTAAGCTAATTAGCTAGCTTCCAAAAGCATTTAATGCATTATTATCTTCAAGTCAAGAAGACTCAAATTGGCTTCCTCCTCAAGTTAGGCGCACAGCCCACTTCCCCTCCAAGTTGAATGTGTGGTTCTCCCATTCTAAGGCGAAAATAGTTTTAAGCAATTTTCAAAATCAATACCATTACCTTATCAAATGAGCTCAAAAAATTATAAAACTTTAATATGTTGTAGAGAATACCTTAGAAAAAAAATTATGAAGAAATCCAAGCCAAATTCGTTCTGTGGAAAGAGAAACAAATTATTGAACACAACCCAAAAATTCATCCGTCGAGCAGATTCAATGGTTAAAAAGACTCATTTCAAAATCCAAATCTTCATAGAACTCTTTGAAATTTTAATAAATTGTAAATATGAATGTCATTTAAAAATTTATAGGAAGAATGTCCAAATTCAAAAGGAAAAATATTATAAAAATTCGAGAAAGCAACTTGGTTACAGTTTTCACTATACTTAACATGTTCTATACTGTAATTGCTTGGGCCTTCGTCTCAATCATTTTACCTCAGAAAAATATGAAACTTAAATATGTTATAAATTAAGATGTTTTGAACAACTTTCATGAAGGAAGTTTTTCCAAATTCAAAGAAAAAAGGAGCTCTATAAAATTGAAAAGTAGGAAAGGTCCAGCAATTTCGAAAAACTGGGAAGTCAAAACCTATGAAACTCAAGGTGGCAAGTCTATGGGGGAGAGGTTGGGCTCTACTTGGTAAAGAAGCATTAATTTTTGGATATCATTATCCTTCAAATTTCCAACTATGTCCTAAGTTAGCTTGGACACTTCATCTTGCTCCTTGAATGGCTAAATTCTAAGAGATATTAATGTGAACTTATCTTGAGTTCAAAGTTTGAACTTGACTTGGCTTTTCTCTCTTTTCCTCTTGGGGGTATGGTCCTTTCTTTGTAGGCTCCAAAGTCCATATTTCACACTTAGGTATTTAGGGTATGATTAGGCCTAGGCTATAGGGACACCATTTTCCACTCATCATTTAATGCAGTCACATTTGTTCACATTTGTTTACACTTGTTTTTTCAAGAAAGTTTGACTAGTCCAAGGCTTATCTAGCTTAGCCTCTCAGTTTGGACCAAAATAATAGTCAAAATCAAGGATGTTACATAGCCAGTTGCTAGACTAAGGCAGCCAAGTGAGGCTCTAACGAGGTGAGCCCCCACCAGATCTAGTGAGGGCTCGCCTTGCCGTCATTGGGCAAGGACTCCCCTCACTATCATTAGGTGAGGGCAAGCTCACCCAACCACTAGGGAGGTGAGCCCTTGCCAAATCCAGCAGGGGCTCGCCTTGCCAAACCCAATGATAGTAACTAGTGACAGCAAGGCCTTCTCATCAAAGCTAGCTAGACGAGCTCGCCCTCAACCAATGACAGTGAGGCGAGCCCTAGCCAAATCCAATGGGGGTTCACCCGCTAGTGGCTTTATGATTAATTGACACAATTACAATAGCTTTAAGATTTTTTTGGTAATTTTCTCATTAAAAGTCAAAAAATCACGGTCAAGATGAGAAGACAGATGCAATGAGAAACAAAAATCAAAATTGAAAAAGAAGATTGAAAAAAAATGAAACAAAAATTCTTCATTTGGAAAGGAGATGAGGAGGGTGTACTCTTAGGCAGTCATGCTTAGGTGGTAAATTATAAGAAACCAGTTTACTATTTTCTTTGCTCATATGTTTGAGGATTTACTTCTTCTTCTTTTTATCCATCTTGCTCTAATTCTCATCTCACTTGATCTCCATACCTAAAACTAGACATTCTCACCCCAATGGCATTCGAGGATTTGCTTTATTGGCATGTTAATGATGAATCTATTAGCAATCTTGTTATCGTGTCAGTAGTCCTTTATTCATTTGCTTAATTCTTATCAATTTATTAGCCAATACGAACCATTTTTTTACCATATTAAAAGAACAATAACTTAGTGCAAATTTAATGTAATAATTTATGGAAGTGTCTGTTTCCAAGACCTACATGACTAATCCGAATCTTCTTTAAGTGACAATCTACCCCTTTTTATAGCATCCACATTAGGAACTTGGTTTCCTAATATTCTTTCGTAATAAAAAAAAATAGACTTCCTTGTCCACTCAAGTTCTCATCGCTCATCAGCCTTTTCAAAACTGTGATGTTATTGGTAAGAAAATGGGAAATTGGAAATAGAATCTTCTTCATTCCAAGCTTTAACTGTGCCGCAGTTAACTGCGAGATCCCAGTACCATTCGCAGCACCTGCCCTCCCCATTTATCAGCGACTGGACAAGCTGAAAAGATGAAAACTTTAGAACTTATGCACTTCCAATGTCGGACAATTTGGGAAGCAGAGGCGAGTGAAAGGAAAATTGATGAGGACCAAATTAACTGGATCTTACGAAGTTTATATGCAATTGTTCATGCTGATAACTTTTGTATGGCCATATTGAGATCACCCTCCAACCTCACGTCCCAAGCACATCTGAACAAGCTCGCATAACGTAGTTCTGGTGTGTTTAGCATACCCTTAGAAAATATCTTCATTTTTGGACACTCTTCCACTTCAATTCTATCCAAGGATGGAAACCTAAAGATGCAACCTGTGGTGGAGGAGAAGCATACTAGGCTTTGCAAAAATAGGAGTGTCAATCTTTCTAGCTTACCAAAAGAAATCACTTTTCCTTCTCCGTTTCCATCATTTGCCACTACGTCATTCATTCTTTCACATCCAATTATAGTCATATCAGTGAGATGTACTAAATTTGTGACCGCTGAAAATGTCACTAGATGTACCAATCCAGAACAATTCTTCACCACTAACTTAGTCAAATTTTGGAAGTCTGTCACGGCTGGAAATAATGTTGTCAAACCAGGACAATCCTGAAACTCAAATGTTTCAATACTCTGAAGAATTTTCACCACTAAATAGTCTTCTCTCCACACACACTTAAGGTTGTGTAGCTTGCTTAACTTAAGCTCTCTTAAGTTTTCAAGTCCCGGATGTCTTCCCTTGTCAACAAACCCTTCGTTAGGGAATATCTCTTCAAATGAACTACAGAAGACCTCAAGACTTTTTAAATTCTGAAATCTCTCTAGGATGAATTTGGGAGGAAAGACGGCCTTTTCATCATGAAAGCATGCCAATGTTAGTGCTTTTGGCTTGCCAAAGATGTCATCAGGAAATTTTCCATCTTGTATCATCTGAATATCCTTATTGACTAATAAAAGTCTCTCTAAGTTGGGAAAGTCCTGTCAAATTGTCAATACAATGAGAGAAGTAAATTCAGCAAAGGTTTGGCAATAAATCATGTGTTATAAAAGGTAAACCTAAGTCAAATGATTCGCACAGTAGCCATCTTGTTACAATTCATTAGATCTTAGGAGCCCTGCATACAAGTCTCAAGCTTGTAAAGTTATGCTATAAAATACAACTGTGATCTAATGCTCCACTACAACCATCCATATTGAAGATCTGGAGATAATTTTTTAAGTAGAGGTTAGTACTGTTAGGTTGGTAGAGTGAATCTATATTCAAAACCACCTAGCTTACCAAATTCATCTTTTATTAGAAAGATTTTATGTTCTCAGCGAAAAAGATATAATTCTTTGAAATTTTGTGTAAGAAGATCCACTCATAGTCACTAAAATATATGGGGGTCTCCAAAAAAAAAAAATGTGCTTAAGATTTTAGAAATATCTATGTTGTAGACGAATTGACGGGTAAGGGGTTTCAGATTTTCTATGGTATCATCACGTGACTATGCAGTGGACAAGAGATATAATTCCTGGTGAAAGAAAAAATTAGAATATAGTGAATTAAGGTTCCGTTGTTTCTTTTTCTTTTTTGGGAAAAAGGAAAAGAAAACTGTTTAAATTTATGCTTTTAGAGTCTGTAGAAGATACAAAAGAAAAGAAAAGTTGAATGGTTAGACATGTTAATAATGGAGAGGACCACATGTCAAGTCCTTACTGACTTCTGCAAGGAGCAACATAATACATTATTTGCAATTAGATTAGATTAGGAATATCGTATGTTGTAACCAACAGTATGTAATTATTATTATTTTTGTTATTTTAGGTGATTGAATATATTATGGGTGTCCACAAACAAAAAGTACACTTAAGAAATTAAAAGTATCTTATATAGTTGACAAACTGATAGGCAATGCCATGACCATACGGTGGATATGAGATTAGAGAATGCATTATAGATAGAAACTGAAGAAGAGCCATTGTAGTCATACCCTCTCAAATGAACAGTGTTCTTCTCGGTCTAAAAGGTCCTGTTCATGATCTCTCCAAGTCCACTTGTTCATGGGTGCCGCAAAGGACGACATGTTCAATCTATCACAATGAGTCACTTGCGATTCTTGTAAGGATGGCCAATTCAAAGTGGGATAGTTAGGGCAAAAGTTTTTGAGTTGTGGCATATCATGTAACACTAAAGAGGTCAATTTGGGAAAAAGAACTTGAGCAGCAGTGGAGTGTGGAGTGTCATCTCCACCAGCAACTATTTCCTCGATCCCACAAGACTCCACTAGAAGTTTGTGAAGTTCATCAAGACTCGTTGCCAACCAATGTGGAAATAGATTTTCAAGGCTCTTACAGTTTTGAACCTGCACTTCCCTTAAAGTTTCACAAGTGAGAGTTTCTGGAGGATTGTCAGTCCATATTTTTCTTAAATTGTCCATGTGGGAGAGAGCCATCGACATAAGGAAAGGGAATTGTACCTGCCATATTGAAAAAATGACATGATGAATGTGACTATATTGAGTTATGACCTCATAGAAGGAATTTCCAAACTTCCCTAGCTCCCACAAATCATGAGAATTTTTTTTTTTTGGGTGAATTAAATCATGAGAATTCAAGAGCTTGTTCATGACACAAATAGGGAGGGGCCAATTGATGCTTTATTTTCAGTTAACTAATGTTTATGGTCAAGTATATTGCATTGCAGCAAGCATGAAATGTGGTGTGACAAAATCAATTACCTTATTTGCTTACCACTTGCTAATATTTGTGCATCAAAAAGATAGTAAACATTTTTTTGGCAAGTTATGACACAAAGAACACAATTACGACCTCATACTTTTGCAATTTCCTAAATTTCACATGATGTGAATTGTTTGCATGAAATTTTCATTTCGTTAAGATGAAACTAATGAAATTATGACATGCTAGAACCTCACCACAATTGCCAAATGCATATTTCCACACTGCCCTAGTCCACGAACCATGGAAAAAGACAAGTTTGGCATACAAGAATCGGACTGTCTACCAAGATATCTGCCTCAATCAGATGATCCCATAACAACATTATGTTTATTTGGAGAAAATCAACCATGTTATGACCTCTTTCGACTTGTCCACTGAGAAGCGAGAATTGACATTTTTTATTTGGTTACGATAAAATAAACGCACTTACGACTTGTCTTTACCAAAAAATAGAATGACTATTTCCTCACTTCCCTGAATCTATTAATAATCAAAACTGAGAATTGTGATGAGTTTTTGAAATATTTTAATTATAAGGAGATATCTATTATTACATGATAGCTTATATTTGTCAAATAACTTTAATTAACTCTATTACGACTTATCATGACCAAAAAATGTGATTATTATTTTCTTACTTTCCTAAATCTATTAGTAATATAAATTGAGTATTAGGATGACTTTTTGAAATATCCTAACAACGTGGGGGATACCTATTCTTATAGGACAGCTCATGTATGACGAATAAATAACATTAGAAGTATATACATAATTAGTTATGACTCTGATGATTAACGATTAAATAAATGTGTGGGAGAATTCCAAATAAAGGTTTGAAGTATTATCGTTTTCTTAAATAAGGGTCCAAAGTGAATCTTATTTCAAATAAGAACATGAAGTGACATCAATTTCTCAAATAAGGATTTGAAATGCCATGTTCCTCTCAAAGAAGGGCCTAACCTCACTAGTTGATCAAGGGTATTTCTGTAATTTAATTTTTAATGTTCTTTCTTTTTTTTCTTTCTTTTCTCCTTTTCTTTTTTTTTTTTCTTTCTTTTCTCCTTTTCTTTTTTTTTCTTTCTAAAAAAGACAAACTAAGAAAGGAAAATAAAGGCTAAAATTTTAAAAATAATATAGGCGGAGGGTTGGTAGCCTCCCTTGCCTATGGCCATCGGCTCATCACCGGTGGATCGTCATGGCCAGTGGGGTTGCCGATACCTTGGTTAAGGCCACGACCCTCCCCCAATCCTAAGCAAGGGGGCTAACAACCCTTGTGCAAATCTAGGAGAGGGTGGCAGCCCTCTCCCGGGTCTAGCAAGGGCCACCAAGCCTTCACCTCTAGTTGTTGAGGCATCGACAATCTCGTCGACCATGGCCGACACCCCACTAATGATGTAGCAGCAACTACAAGTAAGGGAGGGATGCTAGCCCTCCACCTGTATTTATTTTGTTTTGGTTTGTCTTTTTTAGAAAGAAAAAGGAAAAAATGGAAAGAAAATTAAAAAATTAAATGATGGAAATGCTCTCAATCAGCTGGTGAGATTCGGCCCTTTTTTGAGACTGATATGGTACTTCAAGCCCTTTTTTTCAAATAAGATCCACTTTAGGCTCTTATCATTTTTTTTTATCTTTTTAAGTTTTAACTTTTCTTTCTTTTTTGATTTTTTTAATGGAAAGAAAAATTAGAAAAAAGGCAAAAAAAAAAAGGAAAGAATTTTATAAAATAAAAAAGAAGAAGATTGAAATGCCCTTAATCAGCTGGTGAGGTTAAGTGCCCTCTTGAAACTAACATGGCACTTCAGGCCTTTATTAGAAATGAGATTTACTTCGGCCCCTTATTTGAGAAAATGATAGCACTTCAGGCCCTTATTAGAAACGAGATTTACTTCAGCCCCTTATTTGAGAAAATGATGACACTTCATGCTCTTATTTGAAATTTTTCCTAAATGTGTGCATGTTATGATGAAACGTTCAATTCACAAATAACAACAAAAAAATTTGGCAAAAACATTAAAATAAGAGAAAAGACAAGCAGAAAACGAGAACAATAATTGAAACATAGAATCCGTAACAAAAAAGACCAAAAAGAGAACCGGGGGGGGGGGGGTTGTTAATTACCTTTTAAGAAGTGATGCAAATTAAAGTTTGGTAAAGTCCTTAGCCCGTGTTCACTGAATTCAATCAAAATAAATGGAAAATTGGTTTTTATTCTTAAAAAAATTAGACGATGGTGTGAACTTGTATATTCTTTAAGATTCTTCTTTGACGGCAACCTCTCCTAAATTCTGTCGAATCAATAAAATAATAATTGAATTTTGAAGATGTATGTTGTTTTAATTTATAATCCATGTAGAAAACGCCTTCTCAAAGTTTTGGACTTTCAGGTTTGCCGTTCATTCCAACTAAAAAGGCTACTCTCTCTCCAATTGTCTGCACTTTGTTTTCAGTTTACTTCCTTGCCAAAAGTGGGTGTTGACACTTGACTAGAATCTCAGCCTGAAAAAAGATATATGGAAGTGCATTTGCAGGTAAATTTTTTTATATGGTTATTGTGACTGCCTTTTTAAGAACCTTGCGAATCACTTCTAAAGTATTACGTAGAGCAGACACAAAAGTAACACTTCTAAAGAGATATGGAGATGTACAAATTATAGTTATACTTATTAAGGATTAATTTTTTTTTTTTTTTTTGGTCTTCGTACTAAATATTAAAAGATTATGTACACAAAACTGTACATAGCAAGGGAATTCTACTAGTTATCAGAAATTTACTTATAATTAGATTATTTTGAATCTGTACATATCTACCAATGTCCGCACATGGCACATACCGTGCGGGAATATGTTCCAAATGAAATGTAAAATATGCATTTATTTGAAAGACTAACCTGTGGAGTGAAAAGTGAAGGGGTGCCATTGTCAATTTCCATCAAAGATTGCCAAGCCAGACTTCTAATCTTGGGGCAGTGGGCAATGCTCAGATCTTCTAATTGAGGGCATATCAGCATAGGATTCTTCCCTGAGAGGAAACTAGTCAAATTGGGCAAGCATTTCAACTTCATCCACCGAAGACTTGAGAATTGAATTATCTCCCATATGCTTTCCTGCCCTTCTTCCTCTGCAATCACTCCTTCCAACTTACCACACTCCTCTATTTCCATCCTTTCAAGATTGCCAAGGAACCAAGCCATGCATGGAGAGAAAGCATGTCTCAAGTTGCTGCATTTATAAAGGGTCAAATTAATTAGAAAATTGTAGTGCAACACCCCTTGAAGATCTTTGTTCCATAGTCGCCTCAACTTTGGTAGATTGACCAACTCCAAAGTCACACTCCTTGAAGGTAGCAATTGAGTCCTTTCCACACCTTCTAACCCTTCAAGATCGAATATTTCTTCTAGCAACTCACAATCACGAACATGCAATGTGTGCATATTGTTTAAAATAAGCATTAATCTGGATGAAATTGCATTAGTAAATGATGGACATTTATCCACCATCAATGATTCTAACCGCCAAGATGACTTGATGGGATTAAGCTCACTATGCCATTTTCCAATCAGCTTGGGGAACTCAGACAACCGCATTTTCCTTAATCTAGCAATTGTAGCCTGTTAGAAAATGCATCAATAAATGTAAAAATTCTAGTTAGTAAAAAGCAATTACTCTATTGGTGATCAAAAATATCCAATTGCACAGGGTTTGGCAACTCATGCATACCATTTCTTCAAACATATTTTGGATGGTGATGTTGAGGTTTCCCTTCCAAAACCACATTTTACGTTCAGTTACTTGTACTTTGTCTAGCTTTGGTGCCTCTATTAGTCCATTGGAGAAGAACTTCATGTTGAGACACCCATTCACAATGACATCCTCCAAGAGAGGGAACACCAAAGTGTATCCACCTGAGTTGAAGCATCTCAACCTTGTCAACCCTTCAAGCTCCATAAACGTCAGTTGTTTGAAAGCCACAACATGCCCTTCTTCACCTCCTTCATCAATGATGACTTCTGTCAACATTTTACAATAAGTTATCTTCAACTTTGTGAGCTCCTCCAAATTTCCAGCTATTGTTGGTGTAAAAATATAGGATAACCCATCACAAAACGACACATTGAGGGTCTTCAGATGTCGAAAATATACTTGATTGTCCCATATCATCTCGATGTTACCCATTGAAAAGATTTCTAATTTCTCCAGGTTAGGAAAAGCAACCTGCGAAATTCGCTCACGAAATTGGTGATTCAGTTAAATTACGAATTCATGAAGTTCCAAGATGTAGATATAGATGAGTGCCAAGGGAAGAAGGGGATTATTAAGTTGCACAAAAGGAAAAAAAAAAAGGAATAAAAAAAAAGAGTAAAAAATTCCATTAGAAGAATTTATCCTTCAGAAATGTGTTAGCAAGTGGAGCTTTAACTTATCTCTCTGCATGACAAAGCAGGCCCAACAATACTTTCAACCTTAGATTTTGGCCCAACATGTTTATATAATATGCATAGCCAGTGTCTAATTAAAACTAACCATCTAATTAAAATATATATATATATATATATATTAATATTAATGGGCAAATTAGTAATTTAGATATGCTCATATAACTATCATACAACCAGATTAGACTCTTATAGATTATAGATCTAAATTGCATCTTTCCCTATTTTCAATTTAGTTAATTTCCCATAAATAACCAAATCACACTATGTATAGCAATTGTTACATCACCTAGAGACGGTTATTATTACTAATATGGATGAAAATCTTGATGGAAATTGCAAAATTGAGTAAGAATAAGGAAGAATTCATAAAAGGAAACTAGAAGCACATCAAGAAAGGTTTAACGATATACATTGAGGCAAAACAAAAGGAGATAAGTTCATTGGAAGTCCTAAAACCTATCACAAAAGACCAATTGAGTATTAAAACTTTCAAAAAATACAATTACATCCTAAAACTCATCACGAAAGCGAAATTGAGTATTAAAACTTTCAAAAAGTGCAATTAGTCCTAAAATTTATCAAATTAGTCCAATCAAGTATTTCTACTGATTGTGTTTTTTGAAAGTTCTAGAATTCAATTGCACATTCATGACAAGTTTAAGAATTTTGAGTACACTTATCGCAATGAAAATTACAAGGTACAAGGAAACGCATGGAAGGCACAACAGTTTTCTAAAAGTCACGGTCTATCGATTGTGGTCATCCTATTCATGAAAGACAGTTGAAACTACAATAAAAAAAAATTTAAAAAAATTGAGAATAAAAAGGAGACATTCCTCAATTTTGGCATATTGAATACGATCGATTGCTGTTGGTTGTGCTGTTTCTCTATGACAACATTGCAACTTCAACGAAGTTATCGGGCTTGATTTTTGTCCATATTGGAAATTTTTCTTTTAATTTTACTAAAAGTAGTTTCATGTTTCATTCTGGACAAGTTCAACTTCCAACGTCCATACGAGAAGTCAAGTGACTTGGACTAAAGTGGCTGATTTGCGAAATGTATTTTATTTATTTAACAATGTTTTCATAAAAATGGTCAAGCGATTAATGTGAAAATTAAAAAGGGTGATTTCCAAAGCCCCGAACCCTAGAGACGTTGCCCGATTTGGCGATGGGGGGCTAGACTCCTTTTGCTGGTGCAATTAAGAAAGAATTGGGGCTTCAGGGTATGATTAATATGAGAGCAAGAGTGCAATTAACAAAATGTTGCCCAATTTGTGAGCGTATGTATATACATAAGAGATCTTGTAAGTGCAAATGAAGTCAAACGAGTGTCTCAAAATCTCTTCATCTCTAGCCTCATGAACCTTACTACTCACTTTCTTCTCAATTTTTTGTTTTCATTTGCTTTCCTATACATACTTTGAAAGTTAAAAAGCCTCAAAGCCTCTACGTGAATTCTCTAGGGTAAGTATACTAGAAATATCAAAGTTGTGTATGACGTTCACTTTAATACTAAAAGTTTTCACTGCCTCACTTAAATGTCAAATTAAAGAAAAAACAATCACTTAAGTAACTCCAACGAAAAATTCTAAAAGGAAAAATTACATGACTTCTATAATTAAAAATTTTATCTAAGGTGATATTTTTTTGACACTTAAGCGATCACTTTTCATTGAGATTGATATTAAAGTGATCACTTTTTAACCTACTATATGACGTTATTTAGGGATTATATGCTAACTAAGCACACCGGCGAGCCACATAGGATTGAGAATAAATAAAATATGGCAACGTCGAATTTTCAGTAACCCAGATCAGAGTTAACACTTTGAGTGATCCCAAAAAAAAAAATGGCATTAAAGTGAGTGACTTAAACAACTTTTGACACTTCTAATGTCTTTCTTCTTGAGTTTTCCCAATCTAGTTCCTCTACCATCTTTGAAAGCTCAAAGCACGGGAGAAGAAAGTGTCAAATTTGAAGTGGAGATACTTAGACACACTTCGTTGTGGGACCCAACACTTAAATTTCCGCGAATCATTGTTGACAGGGAAGCTATTGTAATGCATTGGCCTTGGGCCCCACTATAAGCTTCAATGATAATCACGCTATTACAAAAGGGCAATCTTGTCTGGTTAAAAAGGCTCTACTCATAGTAACTTTTGCCGCACAAAATAGGTTTATGCTTTCCTTAATTAGATTCGGGACTGAGTAAATTAATATCAATAACCAATTCAATAGGTGGAAACTTTTTGCTTTAAATCCAACAGCTGGTGTTGAATATCGGACTGGTCCCGTAAAAGTGTAGATGGGGACATAAAATTTGCCTACACCGGTACGTAACGTCGTTTTCATTGATACAAACAAATAACAAAACTTTTTCGCCTTTAATTTCTCCTGTCAATTTGCACTTGCATGATTTTCATCTGCTATTAAATGTTATAACCAAAGCTAGAGCAATTAACTACATCTTTGCATAATGCTTTAGACAGTGGATTAGCATTTTGTCATGGGCTCCAAGCATTCGCCTGAAAATCTTTTGATTTATTCTTGACCAAATTAAAAGCATGATTTTGACCATAATAAAGGACTAAAGCACACGGAGTTGTCCATATATTAGCGAAAAACTTGATTACTAGAATATTAGGAAAAGTGAACGATTTTTCGCCACTTAACATGAAATTAGTGAGTAATTTTTTGGTAAATTTTGATAATCAAGTCTGCACTCAATTGTGGACCAAGACTATGTAACTTATCCCTTGATGTATGTCAGAATCATATTTAATTTCACAGAAGAAAAAGGAACAACAGTTTAGGAAAAGTTTACAAAAATTATCAGATTCCATTAATCCTACCTTCAAATTTCAGGGTGCAGCAATTGTGTGGAATGTGATAAATTCTAACCAAAGTAAGCTGTGTAAGTAATTTATTTACGTTTCATCTTGGCTAGTTGTCTCCGCCATAACTTTTTATTTCTAAAAGTTAATTATTTACTTAGGTGGGCAAAATAATTATTCATAAGCCTATATATTACTTAATTAATTTTTAATTATTTGATGTGATTGATCCAACTATTCCTATCATTTGTGGACTGAAACTTGTTAGTTGTTTGTAGTGCCATGTGGCAACTTGAAATGCACACAACCTAAACTTCCAAAATACTATGACAGATAACAATCAAGCCAAGTATTTTGCTCCAATAGATTTTTGTTATAATAATATCTTAACATAATGTTAATTACATACCTCTTGATTGAAGAGGGAAGTGAAGCATGATTTGACATGGTCCTGACTCCAAACTCCTTGTGACCCTATTAGCAGTTTTTCATTAAACCAAAAGAATGTCACCACTTGTATTGCAGGATGAATCTATCTACAAGATCATTAGTAATGAAAACAAAAAATCAGTCTTACACTTTCTGCAAGAGAAGCATGAGAAGCTTTCCAATTTGTCTAAGTATAAATTGGTTAACATTGGAAATGCCAAAATTTCTAATGTTTTCATTTGTGACCCTTCTTCCTCTATAATGATCGAGTCCATCTTCTTGCAATCTCGTACCCTTAGAACTCTTAGTTTTACAAGAGATTTAACCATGGATGGGAAAAACATAAACCGGAGGTTGTCACAGTTAGACACCTCTAACTCCATTAATTTATGGAACCACACTATTCCACAAGGATTCTTGTTCCATATGTGCCTCAAGCTCGGCAATCTCTTTAATTCCATGGTGGTTAGCTCAGAGAGAGTCTCAACATTTCCACCAATGCTTGGTCTGTCAAGGTAAAAAATTTCTTGCACTGAAATGCAATTTTTGATAGTTAAAGTGTGTAACTTGTGTAGTTTTACCAGCGACACAGAGTTGATAATCTCTGATAAAGATCTACAATCTAATATCGCAAGAGATTGAAGATTGCTCAGCCCCAATGGAAATTCATCACTCCATAGATATTTCACCTTGGGAAGTTCAATCATTGTCAAGGACTCCAAGGATGGAATGGAAACCTGATGCACAGACCCATCAACAATAGAATTTACAATGACAAAGGACATACAGGAAATTTACATGCCGTAATAGGAATGGTTGCTGAAGGAAATTTACGAGCAAAGTAAGTCACAACCTTAAGGATAATTTCTACATTTACAAAAATCTTTGATAAACGAAAGCTAATTTACAATCCAAAAAAGGCATGTTACAAGCTTAAAAGACAACTAATGAACGTTACTTGTCATTTACAATATCACAAGGGGTGTTATTATGACAAAATAACTACTCGAGAAATTACAGTCATGAATAAGCACCCATTCAGTTTACTGACGACAACAAAAATTAGTGACCCTTGAAGCAAAAAGTACTTTCAGGATAAATTACTTCCTATAAGGTGCACTAATAAGATACTCCCTCTTGGGTTATGTTACTAAGTTGAAGATACATTACTCATTTTATAGGATGATTAATAGAAAGTAATTTACTTTCTCGCAAGTGGAGATTACTACCCTGAAAGGGATTAAAAAGCTGTAGAATGACCGTGATTACGGAAGACAAAGGCAATTTACTATCAAAAGGAAATTACTTAGTGCATCCTGTGATTGACTATTTCAACCGTGATTGACTATCTCAGCAAGGCGAGATAGCAATCATGCAAAGTAAATTACCATGCATAGACCAAAAAAAAAAAAAAAAAAAGTAAATTACTGCACTGTAAGATTTTAATTACGGAGGGTATATTTTTGCTACCTGTCTAAGGAAATTTAGCAATTTCGAAGAGCAATTTACTACTTCACAAGGGAATATTGCTATCAAAAAAGCTTAATTAATGCAAGTAACTTCCTCCTGACGCCTGGCCACCCACCTAAACCCCCTTGCGCTTGTCCAGACCCAATTTGTTTATACATGACATGTCATATTCTATCCATAATGTCCAATAAACTACTTATTTTTATCTAGTGATTTAAGGATGTTGTCATTAACAATTATTTAATGATGTCGTGCTTTCTCATATATGGTAGTAATTGGTAGTTCATTATAGTATGCGTACTTCTTCTCATTGATATTAACTTCCCTGGGCGTGGATCATCTGCTCCAATCCTTACATTCATTATCTGCAACTTGCGCGAATAGTAAAAAAAATAGCGCATGTTTTCTCTTTGTTTTTTGTTCATTTAGCAAACTCTCTCTCTCTCTCTCTCTCTCTCTCTCTCTCTCTCTCAATGAGAGGAAACAACCTCCGGAAGATGCAACAATGGCTCGTGCTAGCGCCGACCTTGTTGACCGCGACCAAGTTGGCGGCGGGCAAAGTGAAACAGATGTAGACAGAACTTGCACCCGGTCCGCAAGAGAGATGACCAAGCGCGAGGGTCACATCCATGAGCTGTTGGTGACAATATCGATGGAGGTGAATGGTGGCCGGTGATGGCGGTGGCAGCGGTGGTGCCGGTGGTGGATGAGCGTGGCAGGGGCAAGCTGACGTCTCAACACGAGGTGAGAGAGGCTGCGGGCCCTCTTGTGATGCTGAGCAACTTTTAGAGAGAGAGAGAGAGAGAGCAGACCCAAAAAAAAAAAAAAATAGAAAAGCAAGACGACAAGTGTGAATGCAATTACTAAGTACCCAACAATTGTTGTTATTTTCGTCAGTAGGTCGTAACTTACGGTATCAGTCATTAGCAACTGCACCGCTAACCATAATTTGTCTAAAGTCCTCCAATTTTCCACTGCATCTCCATATGGTTAGCACTTTCCTTTATTGCATATCCTTTGGTTTAGCTATAGAGAATGTAACGTGAGAATGCAATTACCCAGTGATTACAAAGTAACTCAAATTTACTATGGGATAGATATTGCGTTTAGTAATTACCCGCAACAATTGGAAATTTCCTTTAAATCCACATCAATGAAAGTAACCTATCTTAAAAACAATACGTTACCGTCAAGTCCTAAAAATTTCAAATTTCCTTGTGAAATAATAAACAATTTGAGACTATCGTGAACATCTTTTTATGTACCTTATTCAATTCCCTCAATGTTGTTTTAAAGTCCATAAGCTTATGAAGCCTATACCAATTAACTATAGTTAAAGAAACATTTCAATATAATCCCATAGATCTTTGCGGATCTAGTTTCTACACACAAAAAAGTATTAAGGCCAGAGCAATTCTTTAATGTAGAGTTAGAACCCTATAAAGTTATTAACCGCAAAGCCTCTTTGCAAATCCTCCCAATCAAGTTCCTCCATCGTCTTTGAAAGCAAGCTCTCTTCATTGAAGCTCAAAGCATGGGAAGAAAAGTTGGGGTTGAAGCAGAAATGATTAGATAGACTACCTTGTGGGGCCCACTACTTAAATTTCCACTCCGTTTTTTTTTTATATATATGTCATACCTCTAATTCTTCCCTCCTTTTCTCTCTGACTTTTGATTTGCTTCCTTGCAGAGCTAGAAGTTGAGCGCTGCACCAATGCTACTAGCATCCCCATCCCCCAATTCCCTTTTCACTCTTTATAAACAAGAAAATTGTGCCATATTGCACGAGTCTTGGGGTCCACCTATAACTTTAGTGATAATTGCGCCACTATAAAAAGGCAATCTTTTCAACTCAAAGCTTCTACTTAGCAATTTTTTCTATACAAAATAGCTTTTTGTTTTCCTTAATTAGATAATTGTTTATCCTTAGTTCAATAACTTCTCTCTAACGTTAGTAAATTACTATCAATAACCAATTTAATGGGTGGAAATTTTTTCATCTAAATCCAAAACAGTTAACTACATTCCCACCTACTAGTTAGTAGTTTAGTCTACTACAAGTAATTGCCCTCAATTTCAATTAAATGCTAGTAATTGTTCTTGTGATAATCTGTATCAACAGCTTAATAATCACAAGTTTTCAATTACATAGTGCCTAAGATGGTTCTCTAAGTCAGATTTATAGGTTATAAAGGTTTATTGAACAAAATCATTAATTATTCATAGTATTTACAGTCTACTATGCGTCGATTACTATTTCAAACGCTTGATTCTTGACTGAATCTTGGCATAATCCTTTAAACAATGAGTTGAGATTTTCCTATGGGCTCCAAGCATTTGCCCGAAAATCGTTTCATTTTAATCTTTCACCAAATTAGAAAAAAAAATGATTTTGACCATAATAAAGGAATGACGCACATGACGTTCATAAATGCATGAAATACTTGATTACGAGAATCATTTAATGAAATTAAACCCAAATTTCATATGAGTAATTTCTAAGTAAATTTTTATAATCAAGTTTGCACTCGATCATCGACCAAGACTATGTAACTTATGCCTTGATTAATGTCAGAATAAAACTTAATTTCACAAAAGAAGAAAAAACAATTTAGGCAAAGTTTACAAAAATCATTAGATTCCATTTATCCTACCTGCAAATTTCAGGGTGCAGCCATTGTGTGGAATGTGATAAATTTAAACCAAAGTAAGCTGTGTAAGTAATTTAGTTACTTTTCATCTTGGCTATGTTGTCTCCGGCATAACTATTTGTTTCTAGAAGTTAATTATTTACTTAGGTGGGAAAAATATTTTTTTATAAGCCTATATGTTCCTTTATTAATTTTTAATAATTTGATGGGATTGATCCAACTGTTCCTTTCACGGGATTGGTGTGAATTGAAACTTGCTAGTTGTTTGTAGTGCCATGTGGCAACTTGAAATGCATACAACCTAAACTTCCAAAATACCATGGCAGATAACAATCATGCGAAGTATTTTACTCCAATATATTTTTTTATATTAATATTTGGACATAACATTAATTACGTACCTGTCGATTGAAGAGGGCACTGAAGCGTGATATGATGTGATCTTGACTCTGAATATCCTGTGAACCTATTAGCAGTTTTTCATTAAACAAAATGTCACCATTTGTATTGCAAGGATGAATCTATTTATAAGATCTTCAGTAATGAAAAAAAAAATTAGCCTTACCCTCTTCACAGGAGAAGCACGAGAAGCTTTCCAAATTTTTTAAGTGTAATTTGGTTAACATAGGAAATACTAGAATTTCCGATGTTCCCATTCCCGACCCTTCTTCCTCCATAATGATCCGCTCCATCTTCTCACAATTCCATACTATTAGAACTCTTAGGTTTGCAAGAGATTTAACCATGGATGGGAAAAACATAAATGGGAGGTTACCACAGCCATATACCGATAATTGCTTTAAATTATGGAATCGTACTATTCCACAAGGATTCTTGTTCCATATGTTCCTCAAGCTTGGCAAGAACCCTAATTTTATGATGGTAAGCTCAGAGAGAGTCTCAACATTTCCACTGGCACTTGATCCATCTAGGTAAAAAATTTCTTGTACCAAAACACAATTTTTTATAGTTAAAGTGTTTAACTTGTGTAGGTTAATCAGCGACACAGAGTTAATAACCTTTGAGAGATAGTTGCACTGTGATACCACAAGAGATCGAAGATTGCTTAGCCTTAATGGAAATTTATCGCCCCATAAATATTTCATCTTGGGAAGTCCAATCATCATCAAGGACTCCAAGGATGGAGTTGAAACCTGATGCACAATCACATTATCGATAGTATTTACAATTACGAAAGATAGACAGGAAATTTACGTGCCATAACAGGAATGGTTGCTAAAGGAAATTTACAAGCAAAGTAATTAACAATCTTTAGAATAATTTTTGCATATACAAAAATCTTTGATAAATGAAAGATAATTTACAATCCAAAATGGTATATTACGAGCCCAAATGGCTGCTACTGAACTTTACTTGTTATTTACAATATAACAAGGGATGTTATTACGAATAAATTTAGTTTGCGATTCTAGCAAAAAGAGGAATTAGAAACATGAATTAGCACCCATTCAGTTTACTCATGACAATGAAAATTAGTGAGTGACCCATAAAGCAAAAAGAAGTACTTTCAGAATAAATTACTTCCTTTATGGTAAACTACTTCATAAAACTACTCCCTCTTAGGTTATTTTACTAATTTGAAGATACATTACTTATTTTATAGGATGATTGCTAGAAAGTAATTTACTATCTCACAAGTGGATATTACTACCATGAAAGAGATTATGGAGCTGTAGACGTGGAAGAAATAGTCAATATACTATCAAAAGGAAATCAATTATTGCAATCCGTGATTGTTCATCTCAACTAGGCAAGATGGCAATCATTAGAAGTAAATTACTATGCTATAAGACTTCAATTACGGAAGGCATATTTAATTTGTTTGCTACCTAAGGAAATTTAGCAATTTCGAAGAGTAGATTACTACTGCTTTTTTTTTTTTTTTTTTTGGTTGAAAGTAGCATTTCATTCATTTTCATAATAAATCAAGAAAGAAACAATCCAATCCTATTGTAAACCAAAACAAATCCCAAACAGTTCTGAAGCAATACAAGGTTCAGATAACAAGATGAATCATTAGAACAAATTTAGGAGTCACAAACTTAGAGTAGATTTGTAACTTCTTCAAACCAAAATCGGCAACCAGTCACCGAATGCATCTTTAATTAGGATCACACATCGAGAACTCTATTTGTTGCTATGGCTTTGCCTTTCGATGCTGGGTGCTTAGGTTTAGCTTTCCCAACACCATCATTGTTCAAGAGTAAAAATGTTGATTGAGCACAAATCTAATCATGAGAGCAAAACCTTCATGAAACTCCTTTGATCTCTTGCAAAGTTGGACTTGTGGCAAAACCTTGAACACATACGCACAGAAATCTCTATATCTAGACTAGATCATGATAGAAACCTCCCTTAAACAGGACAAAGAAGCTTCTAGATCTAGATTAAATCAGAAAAGAAAAGCTCCCCGAACCGGAGGAAAGAAAGGAAAAGAAAAGTGAATCAGTCAAAGAAAAGAGAGGGGAGAAAGAGATCTAGTTCAAAACCTCCCCTCCACAGAGGTTGAAGAAGAAAGTTGGTGTTTTGGGGTGCGTGATGACTTTTCCCGTTCCAGAGAGAGAGAGAGAGAGAGAGAGAAATGCGTTTATTATAAAAGAGTAATTTACTACTTCACAAGGGAAAATTGCTACCATAAAAGTTTATTTAATGTAACTTTCTCTTGATGCCTGGCCACCCGCTTAAACTCACTTGCACTTGCCCGGAGTCCCAGGCCAAATTAGTTTATACATGACGTGTTATATTTATATCCAATAATGTACAGTAACATATTGTACTTTTATGCAGTGACCCAAGGATGTTGTCATTAACAATTGTTTAATAATGTACAGTAACATATTGTACTTTTTGCCGCCAGGGGTGGGGAGAGAGAGAGAAGCAAGACGACACATGTGAACCATCCATGCGAACCATTGATGCGCATCGTGGACAATTTATGCATAGTAGCCCGCAAACAATCCGTACTTAACTTCCTTTCATGCTTCTCGACTCCACGATGGTATTACTATGTACCCAACAATCATTGTAATTTTTCTCAATTAGGTAGTCACTTATAGTGTACAATCACTAGCAACTACACCTCTAAACATAGTTTGCCTAAAGTCGTCTAATTCTGGACTGCGTCTCTATATAGTTAGTACTTTCCTTTGTTCATGCCTTTGGTTAGCTTAGAGATCCTGACATGAGAATGTTATCACTTAAAAATTACCCGATAATAAAGTGAGTTAACTCAAATTGCCATAAGAGATATTATGTTTGGCGATTAACTGCAATAATCGCAAATTTTCTGTGAGTCCATGTCAATGACAGTAACCTATCTTTGAATATGGTACATTACCTCTAGTACTTGTAAAGTTGAATGTCCTTGAGATTCCAAATTTCCTTGAGAAATGATAACCAACTTGAGATTATTGCGAACTTCTTTTTCCTGATATTTAGTAAATTACCTCGATATTCTTCTGAAGTCTGTAAGCTTACGTAACCTATCCTAATTAACTGTACTTAAAGAAACATTTCAGTATAATCCCAAGGATCTTTGCAAATCTAGTAGTTTCTTTGCAAAAAAAAAAATTGAAAAAGAAAATGATTATTAAGGCAAGAGTAATTCTTTAACGAAGATTAAAAGCCCTAAAGCCTCTTTGCAAATTTTCCCCTTATAGTTCCTTCCATTGCCTTTGAAAGCGGGCTCTCCTCGTGGAAGCTCAAAGCACGCAAAGAAGAAAAGTCTACTCAGACAGATGACAATGTGGGATCCACAACTCATATGTCGAGGACCCTTTACGGTGAAGCTAACACATCGCATAAGCCTTAGGCCTCACCGTAAGCTTTAATGATAATCACGCTATTATAAAAGGGAAGCTATATTACTTCACTATATAAATACTATTATATTTTTCCTAATTCTTCAATGATGCTAATTACATCAATCTAAACTTCATTACTTAAAAAAATATAAATAATGGGAAATCCTACAAAACCCCTCATGAACTTCAAGGGCGGTGCTCCTTTACTCCTAAACTTTAAGTTCCTTTATATTTGATTTTATTGTGGATGTCAACCCTTCATGCAGTTTACGATTTGGATTTGCTTCACATGTGATTACCTAATGGTAGATATCTGTTTGAGATAAACCATCCTTTTGCCTCCAAATGCATTACAATAAATTAAAATTTTTCCAAAATAAGTACAAAAAAATAAGGAAAAAATGCAACGATAGCAAAGAATCACTGGGGACAAAAGAGTAATTTGAATATAATTAGTTGAGAATCACAATTTCATCCTTAAAATTGGGCACTCGCAAACGGAAAGTGGACGAATGGTTGATGGCTCAAGAGCATTGTGTAAAGGTTGAAATTTTGGGAGTAAATGTGTATCGCTCTCAAACCTGATACGGGATTTCGTATAGTTTTGCCTCAAAGGCGCTCACTAATGCCTACGACCACGAGATGTTAAACATAAGTTGCAGATTTATGTTTGTGATGCCAAAAGTGCGTACAATTATTCAATTTCATGTGCATGCGTGCATGAACATGCATAAAATTAAGCATTTCTATAATTAAGGGGCCTATGCACGACTAAGTGCCTATTTAAATACACGATACACAAAATACATGGATCAATTAGCATAGTTGCTTTTATTTAAAAACCGAGTCCTCTTACCCATTCTTCGTATTGATTTTCATCAGAGTCACCTATATTATATATTTTATAGATAATAACGAAGATAACTATTATAGGGGAATCCATTTCACAGTATTACAGTATTACTTTATTATGGAATTATTTTAAGGTTAAAATTCCCTTCAATTTTGCTCTACGAAACCCTATCAATATAGATATACTTGCAGCCTGCTAGTTGAAAGTCACTCAGAACCTATCACAAACGAAGTTACATGAATTTCATACAATTAGTTGGATTTCTACTCAATTAGGAGAAACAAAGGATTCTATATCTAATTATTGAGGAGGCATCAACGGATGAGGTAATTAAGAACAAATGAACAGAAGATAACGAAATGATTAATAAATAACTGATACTCTTTTGATAGGAAGTTACCTGTTGCCCATCAAAGAATGCAATTTGAGTGCCAACTTGGTCAATGGATGTACTACTCGAAGGAGCCGTCATAGCGATGAGAAAGTTGCTGATATATGGCAAGTTACACAACTCTAATACATGCAAATTACGCAAATCAACTTTGTCACAATCATCATCTTCTACAATTTCCCGCATTAAGTGGCAATCGAGAACTCTGATCTCTTCTAGCTGTGGAAGTTCTCTCAATAATGAAAGAGGAAACAAAACTTCCATCTTGTCACAACTTTCGACTTGTACTACTTTTAATGTACTGAAGGACTTGAAGGACATATGGTTGTGGCATATCTTTTCCAAGTTGATGAGATTTTTGAGAAGTAATGACTCCAACTTCTTAAAAGAAGTAAGGGAAGGCCATCGGAGGATGTAATGGATGGAGGGACTATTAACAATGTGTAGATGCTTTAGTTTTGGAAAACCTTCTTGGGATAACTCACAAATACTTTGCTCAATTCCGTTCAACTCATCCAAAAATAGATTGTCAGTTCCACTTAAAGTAGTTTGTATGCATCCTTTCTGAAGAACATCACTTACTGGATTGAACTTGAGCTCCAATGTCCTCGATCCTCTGTAAGCCCTCGGCAAGCACCATGCGTTACCTATTTGGATTTTGTACTTGGTTAATTTCTCGATGTTTAGATCATTTGGGAGCACACTCGGATTGGGAATGGACACATGCAGAGTGCAGAGAGTCTTCATATTATTCAACTCAATCAGACTAGCATTACTTGGTAAAGTTTGCTCCAAGGCATTCCATTTATCAAAGCTATTCTCCATATACAACTCTTCCAATTTGATCAAGCTTCCGAGCACACTTGGCTCAATTTTTTGAAGTTGGGAGCAATTGTTCAAGTCTAACAACCTCAACTCTACAAGTTGACCAATTTCTTTGGGCAATCGTTGAATGGTGGAGTTTTGGAAACTAAGAATTTGTAACCCTTTTAGCTCGCCAATAAAGGCTACATTGTCTAACATACAATCATCAAGACACAAAGTGTGCAAGTTCTCCAATAACTGAAATGGCGAAGGTGAACAAGTGACACTTATCCCAGTAAGATTTAAGACCATGAGTTTCGTCATAGATTTAAATAATAAATTTGGAACGTTAAGAGATTTATTGTTTGTGAACAACAAAAAGATTTGCAATTTGGGGCAATCTAATTCTTCAGGAAGCTCCTTCAAGTAAACATAGGGAAAGCATATTTCCCTACAATTTTTCAGTTTGTCCTTCGGCAACTCCATTATGCATTTATCTTTATCTTTCAACACAAGAAGAGAATGATCTCCTGAAATGGCCAAGGCAACAAACTCACGAACCAAGTCATGTATCTTGAAACCGTTACCATCTCCATTCTCTAACAAAAGGGAGGATGCTTGAAGAGTTCGTATCAGTGAGCTCAACCTATTTCTAGCTTCTTCCATGCTACTATCTTGTCCATATAACCCCAAACCCACACCATACCTCACCAAATTTTCCAGAGAGGGCTCAGACACGCCATAAACAACACAGAGTCGTAGTGTCAACTTCACCTCCTCTTCTAAATTATCATAACTCAATTGTAACATCTTATTTATCACTTCATTGATTCCTCTATCTTTAAACATCTCGATTTGTTTCAAAGTGTCCTTCCATTCAGCTAAACCAGCGTCTCTAAAACGTTTTGCAATTGCGAGAATTAGGAAAGGCACACCTGCACATTTGTGGAGCGCTTCATCCACCAAGGGTTTGAACTCGTCAACGTGAACTTTGTCTCCCACAATCCTCTCAAACAATTCTTTTGCCTCTTCTTCATGTAGCCCACCAAGGAGGAAGTCCTTGTCGCAGCCCATTTCCCTTCGCAAAACATCTCGATTTCTCGACGTCAATAACAACTTGCATCCTATGACTTTGTTGTCATGTCCACAAGGAATGCCAACTGATTTCAAGTCAAGCCCCTTCCACAAGTTGTCCAGTATTATGAGGACTTTCTTTTCCTCCTTCTCCTCATTTTCCAGCCTCTTGTGCAAACGCTCTGCTCGCACGCTAACATACTCTTCGTTCTTTATGTCCAGGCCTAACGCATGTGCAATCTCTCCTTGAATCCTCTTGATGTCTGGGTTTTCTGACACGTCGGCCTTAGCTACTAGATCGAATGATTTCTCTTCCCTTATTCTCTTTTCAGCATCCGCCAAAAGGGTGGACTTGCCGACTCCACCCATCCCGTAAACCCCCACCGCGCTATTGTTGTTATCGGCAAGAGCGTCCATGATGTCCCGTATGATCAAAGCTCTGGATTCGAAGATGCCATCATCCCTAAGCTTGATTGATGGGACGACATCTTTGCCTTCTTTCCTGGTCGGACTCAGAGTAGCCACACTCCCTGGAGCCGGATCACTGAAGGAGACATCCTTGAATTTACTGCAATCTTGAGCGAGTAGCTCAATGATCTTGATCTTGTCCTTGGCCTTCCTACTAAACTGATAGCGGCAACTGGGGTTGGGAAGAGTCCCATGGCAGCAAGTCTTTTTCGCCATTTCAAAGTCACGCAGCAGGTCTCGTGCCTCCTTCAAGGCTTTCTCGGCACTTGCCTGCCACTCCGTGACCTGACCATAGACATTGCGAAGATTGTTTCTGGCCTCTTCGACAGCATTATGGATCCTCTCATCCTCGTACGCTAGCTTCCCGACTTCCTTTTGAAGATCCTCAGCATATCTCTTGGAGAACAACGCGTATCCAAATTGACGCTTGATGGGAATAACAACGCACTTCAAGATATCCCATGCAATAGAGATGACAGAATCGGTCGACATTTTTCTGATTTTTTGAGAAGCACAGAGCGCCAAAACAGAGAGAAACAGAGAGAAACAGAGAGATAGAGAGAGTGATGATAAAAGCAGGAAATACTGAAGGAGGAGGAGGAGGAGGAGGAGGAGGAGGAGGAAGAATGGTTGTGCGGAGGAGAACGAAGAGCAAAATAGAGCAAGAGCAATGAGAGACGAAGAAGGTGAAGAGAAATGAGTGCATAGAAGGATGAAGGAAGGGGAGCATCAAAGAGTGGAATAAGACTTAATGGCTAGCAAAGATATGCCTTCCTTGTGGATGGGGAGACGAGTTGTGAACATGACAACTTTTTGCTAGAAAAGTTGATAATCGACGGTGGAGATTTAGTATTAATTGGAAAAGTCGAAAGGAAAGTAACTTGGAAACTCCGAATGATTCCCTATAAAGGAACAAGTAATATCAAATCCAAATCCTTGAATGTGCTTTTTTGTTCGTCAAGGCTCTTTAACTTTACTTCGGTCTCCTCTTTGCTTTGATTTTTTGTAAGGAACAAGTATTATAGAATCCAAATCTTAGAATTCACTCGTATACTTTTTTCCTATTTATTGTATTGAGACTTCGATTCATGTCATAAATTAGAGGTTATTGGATATTCTTCTCCTAATGTCATAATCATGACATCGTAAGATTCTCTTTATAATTCTAAAATGGCTGTGTTATTAATTTATATATTGAATAGAAAGGTTCTACTTATTGATATATTAGACTTGGGCTAACTTAGGACTTATATATTATTAATGTTGACCGGTAGATTAAAAAAAACCTTGACGTTTCATGTATCACCTTTCAAATTTTCACAAACTTATTGATAGAAAGTCCTCATAGTCATCCCTTAGAAAGAGCTCATAATCTTCCCTTTAAGTGGGGAAAAAAAAAACTCAAATCATAAGGAAAAATTAAAGTTGATTAATTTTCTTGCCAAGCATAATTGTTAGATTAGCATGTCAAATTACTCCTAAGTCGATATATTTATTGTCCCAACCATTCCCGATGCGATTAGGGAGACGGGTTTAGAGGTAATGCCCATAAGGTGGATTGATGACCTTCAATTAGGCATAACTCTCTCAAGCCCTTAACTCATGTAACATTGGCATTAACTTTTTTTTTTTTTTTTTTTTTTGGTAAGGTAAGATATGTATTGACTTTTAACCAAAAGAGCTATACAGCAAGTAAGTCTCAACACCAATAAAACTTGCACTCATAGAGACAACAATGTCAATATGAGTGGAAGGGTGCCAAGAGCAAAAGGAGAAAGAGGGGAAGCCAAAATTGCAGCAACCCTCGAGCAAACAGTATAGAATCAGGTCTTAAATTGCAAAAAGCACAAGACCCATCCGCAATCCTACCATAGGATAGTAAAAACCTGATTGGGTAACCGATTTCCGGTGATGAGCCATAGGTGAAACCGATACCTAGGGGAGTGCGTAGTGTTCCAAATGAAGGAGAACCATGGGACGATGCTTCTCTTCGGTCAAATTGCTTCCCAAGTAGAGGCGATCAAAAAGGACCCAAAGGGGTGCTCCAACCAATAAAAACGGTTCGGGTAATGCGAGAGTACCAGAAGAGTGTGCATCCACGACTCTAGGATGGCCTTTTTGGCTTGGCCCGGAAGGGAGAAAAGGTCCGCAACGGTAGCCTACCTGGAAAGTCTTGAATGATAGATGTACGCATCCGTGAAAAAACTATTCAACGGTCCTTTGGGGTGCCAAGGGTCAAATCAAAGGGAGACTGAGAGACCGTTGCCCACCCACCAATTAAAGTACTTCTGGAAATCTTTCCTGAGATCAAGAAGTTTCCTCCAAGCCCAACAACAAAAGGTTGGCTTAGGGACAACCCAACTAAGGCATTCATTTTAAGTTCTAATTAATCCTAAAAATTCTATGTGAATTGGGAATTACCACTATCCTGTTGGAGTTGTTAGAAACCAACTAAGGCAAGGGAGTATACTTCATTTCTTATGCAACCAAAGTTCTCTAGGTTTTGGGGCTTAATTACACTAATAGTCCTTATTAATGCCCTTTTGGTACTTGTAACTTGATCGTGTGTTCACCTAAGTGATCAAACAGCCTTATTTACCAATTATAAGTCCTAGAGGTTGTTACAGTCGCTAAGTTTTCGTGCCAATGGTTTTTAGGTGCTTTATTATTGTCAGGATAACAATACAACCTAGAGAGGACATGAATAGGTTGTTTTAATAACTTTGACAATTTTGCAAAAACCAATTGCTATTATGAAAATCAAGTAGAGGAGATATTTCAAGTATCGTGAAGTGCTTGTGTGCTAGAGTATGTGAATGTGAAATGAACAAGAGCACACATCAATTTATAGTGGTCCAGCTTATTACTAAGCCTATGTCCACTATCCACATTAACAATCACAAGTCGAGCTAAATTACACTAGTAATCTGTAAGATAAGTCATAATCAGCAATCATTGATCCTAACAAATGATAGATCACACTATTAGAACTCATGTGCTGCTCTCACTTTGTGCACTTAATCTTTCTCATGATTACAAGGCAGCAAAAACACAATAGACCTCAAGAGAAAGAAATGAAATTAGCTCATAGTACAACATTGAACATTTTTGGTTTTCTTTGTTTTGCGCATCTAACTTTTTGGCCTCAACAACTTCTCTCATCTAAACATGTTTAATCTTCCCATCGGCGGTGGTACAAAGAAGCAAGTAGCCATTAGGTTTTCAATCTTGCAACTATTTAGAAGCCGAATAGCTCATACTTTTCTTTTTTGTGAACATTAGCTAGCTAACCCAAAATAGATTCTATCACTGCTGTCCCATTACCAATAGCTCTAACAATACTGACAAAGGCTATTTCCAATTGTCTAACAACTTTTGGCTCTTTTGTTGTGCGTCTCCAGTTGACAACAACTAATTTTAACTTCTCTAATGAACATCCTCAAATGGTTGTTGTGCCAACATTACCAATGACATGATATATTTAGCATTAACATAAACATCATCATCAAATAACTTTTTAGTTTGTTGGTGTTGTTTACGAGCAAAATAGATTGTGATCTTCTTCCATCATGGATATTGTGACATCCGGAAAATTCCTACATTCAATGATTTGTAGGAACTTGGCTGCGATCAATGACACTCATGAGAAATTTTATGTAATCGATTAATATGATTAATATGACTATCATGTTTGAGCGATGGGTTAGAAATTTATTATTGTCGCAACCAATTTTTCGGGGGTGTGAACCACCTAGGGTTTGGCTAATTGATAGTTAAGCCTAGACTTAACTCGGGCTCTCCCAAGGCCATACCAATTCGCGACTTTAGGTTCAAGTTCTTAACATGCAATTAATTTTCATTTAGGAGTCACCACTAATTTATTTTTGGTGAGTCGATTAGAAACCCAAGTAAAGTAACGGGAGATTTACCTTACTCCAACGAACCAAAGATTTGGGTAGGGGGACTTGATTACGCTAGGTTTCTCTAACGCCCTTTCGATACCATTTCTTTTATTTTGAAAAAAAGGTTTTGTAGGCAACTTGAATTGATTTTAAACTAGCTCCCTAACATGTGAGGTGTTCATGCAGGTACGCAAACCATCAATTTAACACCCAAGAAAACAATTAAATAATGAATTAAAATCCACATCAACAACCCTAGATAATGTTTCTAATTAACAAGCAATTACTCAATTTTTGTTTTCTCTTTTTCAATGAAAATCTAGTCCATATGCAATGCAATGCTTCTAATCTAATATGATATGATATGGCATGGCAATATGTCCTAAACTATATGAATGAGTAAAAAAACTAATGATTTCTTAATGAACATGCAATAATTAAATATGCAATCTAAATTAAGCAGAATGACTTAATTTTAATGACGTGCAATGCAATGCAATGTGATGACGTACAAAAGATGCCCTAATTCTATATGACAAGCGCATGATGATTTTTGTTTTTTATGAAAAATTTCGAAATTAAAATTGCAACCTGAGTTTAAAGAAACTAGCATCCTAAATTGACTTTTTTTATTTAAAAAAAAATTCAAAATAAAATTCCTATTCTAGATATGCAAGATAACCCTAAGACGAGGAATATTCTAAAACGAACCTAATCCTAATTCAATTTTTTTGATTTTCTTTTTTATGAAAACGAAATTGATTCATACGACACAATAGCAAATCAGGCAAGATAAGATCGATATCCACAAATTGACGAATCATATCCCGTGCATGGGATCGGATTGGTCGATTTTAAATAAAACCACGAATCGAATCTCGAGCGTGAGATCGGATTGGCGATTTTTCCATGCGATTGCAAGTCGTATTTCGAGCATGAAATCGGACCGTCAATCGTATGCACGTTGTAAAATTAGGAAGATTTCCCAATTTAAAAAGATACTTTATATTTATGGATACGATAGCATCATTTAAAGATTCATGCGAGATAGCAATTTCACAAATTAGTTAATAAAAATATATGAAGATCAATTTGATGAAAATTATTACCTAAATTGCAATACCACTCGGATACCGTTTCCAAACTCAGAGGGACAACGAATCATGCGAATTGCGGTGGTGATGGCTCTGAGCTCGGTGGAGGACTCGTCGAAGCATCGAGGATCGTCAATATCACTAGACTAATCTAGTGGTGCCGAGCAATGATGATGGGTCGATAAATTTTTTATGGATGCCGGAAGTTCCAAGAGATGGGCCTGGCTCACGAAGGCTCTCTTGGACTTCAAACTGACATGGTCCTTTTGACCGGGTTCACGTGTCCCTCTGACCCAAATAACTTGCACGCACGTAAATTCCACACCGCAAGCAATGGAAAAGAAATCTTCTCATTTAAAGCCAGGCCTTCGCAGAGAATCCTTCGGTTTGTTGCCGTAATTATGTGAATTTTGAGGCTCGGATTGCGGTGGGCAGCGTGCGGCAATGTTGATGACAGCAAACAGCGACCGCGTCGATGGCGAGATGGACCTGCAAAACACAAACTTCGATGGTGGTTCTTGACCGAGTGGACGAGTAGGCCCGATGGACGCCTCAACTTGGCTAGAGCAAAAAGAAGAAAGGACCGCAATGAATTTGTGGACTATCCCTCTTGTGATGCTTTCTCTCTCCTTCAAGATCTCCACTTCACTTTCTTCTTCTTGGATCCAGATCACATTTTCTTCGCCTGACTCCCACCACTTTCACAATTTATATTTTTTATTTTCCCTTTGCACCATTGCAGACTCTCCACCAAATGGACTTCCTTTCAAGGTTGATTGAGAGCAAACTTCTTCTAGCGGCAAAAGTGAAGCGTGGCCCAAACGCTTGCTAGAACTTGTCGGGACAGCTAAAACGTTGCGGAGCAGGCTCCGAGCAAGCTTGGATCACAGCTAGTTTTGGACGGAAATTTCAGAGATGCTCTCTGTTTGAGCGTCGGTGCTGGTGGCACGTCCGAACAGCAGCTTCGTCATTGAGGTTGGAGCTCGTGGCAGCAGGTGCTCAATGTCGCTGGGCTCCGAGGCGGAGGGATAGCACGAGCGGTGTTTCAACCAAGGCTTGGCCGAAGGACCTCTCCTCTCTTTCTCACGTGTTTTGTTTCCCTCAATTCAGTGTGGCCTCTTCCTGAAACCCTACGCGAAAAACCTTTTTATAGGCTGAAGCTTAGGGTTTTATTTTCCTTTTCAAATCAACATTCGCGAAGATTTCTTTTTCACACGCAATATCACTTTTTTATTTTCCACATCTCCTGATTTTATCACCTAAAGATAAGATTGCAACCCGATTTTCTTAAATTCCAAAAATCCACCGTAATATTATTTCAAATCTCCATTTAGGTAATTTTTTTCATTAAAAGAAAACAGGCTTGAGCCAATTTACTTGCTTCGTGGGCTTAGTCCAACCTGCTAAATTAAAGCTTAGAACTACTAAATCAAACCCATTTGTCACTGACCCAATGTAAATGCAAATTAAAAAATAAATGCACCTAAAACTATATGCTATACAATTAACTATTTTTTCAAGAATAAAATTAACCCCTAATTTTTTTAATTCAATAAATGACTAAATGGGTCGCCAAAATTTAGGTGTCAACAATTATTATTAACTTATGTTTGGAAAGTTTTGCTAAATGTTTTGACGGGTTTGGAATTTTATTTTGGATTTATCAATATTTAGAACAAACATTGGTTTTCTTATTTATGTACGGATTCCCTCGATTCCTTAACATTTCAACCGAAAACGTTATTTTGGAAAGTTGTTCTCATGACTCATTCTTCCATTGGCAAGTTCCCTTTGAACCTTGCATTCTAGTTTTCCTCCATTGGTGTGACATCCTGAAATTTGACCCCGTTTCGATAAAGTGAAATGTGCATATCGTCGGCGCGCCTATGATCCTTTTTCTCTGAGCTGATCATTCATGAGTTAGCTAACCTATTTGGTGAAGCCGTTAAGGAATATAACCGCGGTAAAATCCATAAAAGCTACCTAATTGGTTAGATTAGACAAAAAAATCGTGTCCGGTCGATTTTAATCATGAAATTTAATTCGGTTTTAGGAATCAAATATTTGGGCATGTCACAATTCATTTTTAAGATTCTATCTCATCGTCCGTCAAATTATTGACTAGTCCGAAATTTCGATAAAGAAATTATTGGAGGACAAATCGAAGACCAAAAGAAAATAGAAAGGAAAAGGAAAAGAGAAAAGGAAAATTGCATAAAAGCATTATGCATTTTGTTTTTCTTTTTCTCTCTCCCCCTTTTCTCTATTTTCTTTTCTTTCTTTTCTCTCTTTTCTTTCTCTCTCCTCTCTCCTCTCCCCTCCCCCTTCGTGCGATACCCTCCCCCCACGCCAACCATTCCCCCTTTTTCCCTCTTGCTGGCTTCCACTTTGCTTTTCCCCTTCACCTTTTTACTTTTGACCGGTCAAACTTTCCTATCTCTCTTGCCCTCACTCTCTCTCTCGTAACCCACCTTCTCCCTCTTTTCTCTCTGGTTCGTGCGAACCAGAGGCGGAACCGAAGACAGCAAAAGCAGAAGCTTCAGCCGCGCAAAGACCGGCACTGTTGTAGCCGTCGAAGCCGTGCCGGACCACCGTCCGCTCCACCCACGCATCGTCGTCCGTGCTCCGCCGCTCGCCGTTCACCTTTGCTTCTCCCCCACTCCCTCGGACTAACTTCTTCTCCTCCTTCCCTTCTTCTTCGTGCAAACCACCAAACCAGAAGCGGGAGAAGTCGAGACAGCAGCCAGCTCGCCGAGGATCATCGCCGCTCGTCGCCCGTGCCCGCGACGCCCGCCCGCGCTACGCCGCGTACCCCGCCGCCTCACGCCCGCACTTGCCGTCCTTGCCGTGCGTCTCCAGCCCTGCTCCGCCCTTTTCCGGCCACCTCCGGCCACCGCGTAGCCCCGCCGGACCTCCCCGGCGTCCCCCTTGCTCTCCGCCGGCTTCCCCTCGCCGCCCTAGCCGCCGATTGAGCTTCGTCCAGCCAAGAACAGTGGCTGGAAAAATGGGTTTCCAGCCCTGTTCAAGGCCGTATTGGGCCGTTTCCGGGCCCCGAACCCGAGGTCCGCTTTGGAGTTTGTTGTTCCTCGCGTCGCGGCCGTCGAATTGATCCGATTTGCGCGCGATTTGGTGAGTAATCTCACTAATCCAGATTAGTTGGCTAATTATGCTTAAGATTGGTTTAGATTTAATTAATTATGTTTAGGTTGTTAGATTAGAATAAATTAGCAATTATTAGTCAATTGTGATGCGATTTAGATAAATTGATTGTGTAATTAACAAGTAGACGTGGTCTACTAATTATTGGAAGCATCTCGGGAATTTTTCGACCCCTAATCGGGCTTCAATTTGGCGATTCGGGCCTAAGTGGGACTTTTGGCATTTAAATATTAATTTTCGGAATTAAATTAAATAATTATTTATTTTCCGAAAATTCAAGGGAGATGATCCGGAACTGGAAAATTATGCTGATGACCGTGGTGAAGTCCGTTTATTTAATTGGGTTTAAATTTGAGCTAAATTGAATTTTAATGTTAATTGTTTAATTTTCGAAATTTATTATTTAATTATTTATTTTTCGGAAATTAAGGTCGTGATGGCCAGTGACCGGAAAATTATGCTGATGATCATGGTGCAGCCCGTTTATTTAAATTGGCTTTATTTTGAGCTAAATGGAATTTTTAATAATTATTAATTAATTTTCGAAATTAATTAATTATTTATTTATTTTTCGGAAATTAAGAATTTGATGGCCGACGACCGAAATTTCGTGCTGATCATCTTGGCGCAGTTCATTTATTTAATTGAGCTTTATTTTGTGCTGAAGTGAATTAATTGTGATTATAAGATTATTTTCTTGGGTTAATTAATTTGGATAATTAATTGGAAAATAACTGGGTGTCGGTTGACAGCACCAAAAGCATTTTAGTGGACGCTAATAATGGTGGGAATTGTGGAATCGAAATCATCATATTTTGGCTAAGGCCAATCGTGTACTAATGCACGATATTTTATTAATGATGATAAAAGATGAAAAGAAATGCTGTGTGAAGAAATGTTGTGTGATGTGGCTCGGCGATTATTACATCGCTTTGGCATGTAGGATGCCTTAGAGAATGCACGTAAATTGTTGGATAGTTGATCATGCCTGTGTGGCGGTAATCGATCATGCCTGTGTGGCGGTAATGGCGATAGTTACAGATAGTTGATCATGCCCGTGTGGCGATAGTTGATCATGCAAGTGTGGCGGTAGTTGATCATGCCTGTGTGGCGGTAATTGATCATGCCTGTGTGGCGATAGTTGATCATGCCTGTGTGGCAATAGTTGATCATGCAAGTGTGGCGGTAGTTGATTATGCCTGTGTGGCGATAGTTGATCGTGCCTATGTGGCGTAGATCGTGCCCGCATGGCCATAATTCTGTGTATCGAGTATCGTGCCCATGTGGCTGAAGGAAAGTAGAATGCCTAAGAGTATGCACAGAAAGTGTTTATTGTACATCACCTTGGCGAATAGACGCCCAAGAGCATTACTGTAGCTCTGTGACTGAGTGTACTATTGGGGATTATATGGTGTGGAGTGAGATGACCTAGAAATAGTCCAATTGACATGTAATCGACGATGTCGATTGATCATTGCTTTGATTTGATGCTGTGAATTGATTGACTGAATGGAAATGACCGTGAGTGGTCTTGTTGGCTTGTAATCGACTAGGTCGATTTGATCGATGCTTCGATCGGTGATATGATTGCTTGAGTGCCTATTGTAAATTGTACTGACTTGCAGGTGGGATCTGATGCTAAGGTACGTCTTCTGACCTGTGCATGTTTAGGCAGTCTTTAGTATAATAATTTACTAATCGGGCTTAGTGGGGTAGAACTCGCTGAGACGTAGTCTCATCCCAGTTTGGGGAAAACATTTCAGGATCCCGACGAGGAGCTGAGGAGGAGGAATTTGTGAATGAGAACTCGCAGGTGAAATTGAGGAAGAGAATGATCTGAGTGAAGAGGAATCAGAGGAGGATCAGGATGATTTCGAGTATGACTTAGACGAGGATTGAAATCCCATCTCTTTGTGAACCCTTTTGTATATGTGTAGATAGAGTGAGACTCTGAAGTTGCAATAGTCTGTGAAGTGCTTTGTCTAATGCCATGTATAAAGGTTTGGTTGTAAATTTCAATATGAAAGATATAACCTGCTTTTCTATCCCATTGTTTTATTGTCTGGGGATTTATAATTGCTTCCGCATGTGCTTAAAGAATGAAAATGTCGGCGATATATAGTCATGGGATATCGCATATTAAAATCGACCAAGAGAAGGATGTGTGCGTGCCCAAGGATCGGGGCGTGACAATTGGCAAGTTGAAACATTGAACTTAACCCTTGTTGATGTCATCCTACTTCATCTATGTCAACTTCTACTTCATTAATGTAAGGCATGACTCACCTCTTTATTTGGCAAAAGGAAATGAATTCTCCTAAATATCTCTTCTCATGGCTTATGACATTGTGCCACATGCTTAAACTATTCACTTAGGGATCACATGAACTGTTTTGATTGGAACAACAAGCCTCTCTAATGTTAGATCTCATAATTTTACCCCTAGTTAATTGAGCAACTTCATCAATTCACTCTTAGATACTTACCCTACCGAAGAGTAAGTGCTCAACTTCGAGATTGAGAGAGAGAGAGAGAGAGAGAGAGAGAGTTTCCAAGAGAAGGCCCCACTCCTTTACTTCACCAATCACTCTATCTACTTCCCTTTCAACTTTCACTTTCAATTCCTTGAGTAAAAGCAAAAGATCCCACGTGCATTTTCATTGAGGTTTTGAGTTCATTTATGGGTTTGAACGAGGTAAACTCATTAATTTTCTTCATAAATGGGTTTGTCATTTCAAGACAAAAATCATTGATTTTGGTTTTGTCTTACTTTGAAGGGAAATTAAAGTTTTGTTTTTTACGCAAGCTATTTTCAAGGTAAGTGAAAACTCTAGGAGCTAAGGGGGGTTGATCTACTTAGTACTCTTGACTTGGTTGATTGATGGTTTCTTAATTTAGTTTAAATTTTATAACAAGTGAAAACTCTCTATGTGTGGTTGATCTACTTAATACTCTTGACTTGGTTGATTGATGTTTGTTAATTTAGTCTGGATTTGATGCTAAGTGAAAACTCTAAGGGCTAAGTGGGGTTGATCTACTTAGTATTCTTGACTTGGTTGATTGATATTTGTTAACTTAGTTTGAATTTGATGGTAAGTGAAAACTCTAGATGTTAAACTAGGTTATTCTAATGAGTACTTGACTTGGTTGCTATATGGATGTTTACCTTAAGTGAGTTTTATGAACATGCGTGAATAAGTTTGGTGATAGCATGTTAAGTTCCTCACTTGTGCAAATCTTGACGATGATATATTGAGTTTGACATTGATGATTTTATTTGTTTTATTAAGAAGCATGAGTTAATTCTTTGGTGATTGGTAGTATTTTGATTAAGAGAGTTTCTTTTCTTTTTCTTTTTTTTTTTTAAAAAAAGAGTTACCGAAAATGGTAGTATCAATACCGATTATGGTAGGTACTGAATATAGCAATATTGATTACTGAATATGCCAACACCAATTCAAGAAAGTTACTAATAATAGAAAAAATTAAAAAGATTAAATTTCTCGAGCTTTTTTGGTCTTATGGATATCTTAGTCCTTCATTTTTTTTAGCATCATTATTTAGTAAATGTGTATCCGTTATACTTAAGGAAGGTATGCGTAGAGCGTTGATGTCAAATAAGATCAATTGATGATAGTTAGGTGAAATGATGTGGTGCATTGGATGTTGATTTATAAGTATGGAGCTTAAATTGTCGATTACCCTTCTATGACTTTCAATTAAATGATAATGGCTTAGCATGGAAAGAGAAGGAAAGTGCATGTGTTGAAGTGCATGTACTTTTTCGTCTATCATTAATTGCATAAGAAATGACAAATAATTATAATGCATATGATAATTGTTGTGCAATGATGTGTATGTCCTTGATGCTACTTGATTAAGACCTTTACCATAGCCTATACACAACCAAGCGAATTTCCTTGTATGAGCATGTAGATAAGACTCTGGAGTCAACCATATATTTTATTGTATATGACAGTTCTCTACAAGGTTGATATGGTATGAAATCCTATTATGACATGGCTCTTGTAGTCATTGTATGACATGGCTTGTATAGTGATGGTATGACATTAAGAAATGATTATCATCATGCAAATGTACAATGGTGTATTTATCCTCTCTGATATGGAGGACACTCGTGATGAATGGGCTAAGGTGTGGCAAAAGGTAATGTATGATTCTGTCCCCATGAGTTAGTGGTGACGATGCCTCATTAGTTGAGAAGGTCCTAGCTAGTGATATGTGTGAATTCAATTGTGTGTGTGGTGGTGAAACTCCATTGAGAAGTATGAACTTGTCTATGTATATTCTTGTATATATTGATGAGCTACTAGGTGATACTAGTGCATCATAAAATAATACATCATTTGTTTGCTTTCGAGTGAATGGACTTGTAATGTTATTAGTAGTTTCCACTAAAGCATCATGATAGTAAATATGGAGTATTGTTTATGCATTTGTTATACATGGTTATCTTTGCATTGCTTTAATCTCATCCTATTTGTTGGTACCAGATTGAGTGGTAAGCTAATCTCCTACCTTAGACTTAGAGATTCACTTGCTAGACTTTAGTTCACCCCTTATTTTTTAGATTTGTAGGGTTGGTCCCCTGGACTTGGTGATGGAGGGGATGAGATGATGTTGGAGGTTATCAATACTTGAGTTGGATGGTGGTTTGGTTAATGTTAAGACTCACTTTTGGTTCAGTATGGGAGTAGTGGTGTTAGGTGACCCTGACCTTTCCTAGGACCATGTATTTTGTTATGATAATGACCATTGATGTTCGTATAAAGTTGAAGACCTATATATTATTAAAGTCATGCGATTTTCTTGTAAAGGATGTTGTGAAAATTTTATTGTGTTTTTGTATGCGCAATTATAATTATAAGTATAGATAGAAAGGACACATGCCGTGCATCATGTTTTAGTGCGTCATAGATATCACTTTTGTCGTTAATGAATTGTCAAAAAAACATTTGCAATAATCATAGTAAACTTATACTATGAATAGTTTTGGAATCATCAAAATACTTAAGAATGTTTTTCCGATAATCTCCCATTTTTTTATGATAGCAAAACTACTCCACATATGTGATAGAAGATTTTTAATAAATTTACAAGGAATATAAAGATTTGCATTAATGTTGATTTTTCAAAAAGGTACACTTCGCAGATTTCGGAATCTCCATAAAGATTTCAAGGATTGAGAAGATAATGTCTAAATGATCTTTAGTAATAAGAGTGAAAAACTCTAAACTTTTCAGGAAAATATTCTCATAATACTTTAGAAGAGAAAATGGAGATCTCTTCACACATGCAACACGTTTTCTATTTTTCTAGCACACGTTTCAAGAAATCATCAGGAGATAAGCTTTGAGAGACAACAGGATAATCATAATCGCATCTCATATCTCATATCTCATATCTCATATCTCTCCCCCTTTTGTCATCAGCAAAAAGATAATAGAAACGGTGTGTGAAAAAAAAAAAAAAAAAAAAAAAAAAAAAAAAACTTCATTGAGTCATAAACACAGGCATACATTGAAAAAAGAAAAACAAACTGCAAAGGCGAATAAAACATAAAGTGGTGCGGGTGCATTTTCTTTGTTGAGAGGAGGAGGTCGGTGTATATTGTTTAGGGATTGGCTGGAGAGGATTATAACAATCCAGAATAAGGGTGGTGCGCTCAAGCTTCATCGGATATTGTGCAATAGAAGCAATGGAAGTTTTGATATCCTAGACATCGGCTTGAAGCTAAGTTAGTAGGAGAGGCAAAAATTTCCACCAGAGATATCGATCTTTCAGATCATGGTAGACAAGTAGATTGCCTTCGTATATGTGCCTTGGCTTTTTCTTTCAATTTGAACCTTCTCTTCCAACCTTTCCCTTAGGACAATTGCTCACTATCACCTTGACCTATGAGGATCACGTCATTTCTCATATTAACCCGACCTTTAGGAGTCATTCTCAGCATAATCTTCTTCAGCGTGTCCTTCCCCATCTCAACATTTACAAGCTCCGATCAATGACATCAGTGAAATTTATCCCTTTATGCAAAATATTTTAGTGATGAGAGCAGCATAAGGAAGCTTACCTTCTTTTTCGTAGTTCAACGCAAGTAGATGATAGTCGGGCGAGAAAATGAAAAAGAAAATCTATCAAGAATGGCCCAAATTAGTCTTGCCTCATAACGAGAGACGTTGGTTGAGATTGACTTGGGACGAAGGCGTAAGGTCAGGACCTTTTGAATGAAGTTTATTTTGAGAGGAAAAAGGCTCAAAGGGACAACTTCTTTAAATCTTTGAGTAAAGATAAGAATTTCCAAAACTGAACTGTATCATCTGGTCCAATAAAGATTTTTGCAAAATCACGATACGAGGCTTTGATAATTTTCAATAACTCGGTAGCAGTCATAGTGAAATTCTTCCTCAGAGGTAAAAACAAAAGAATCACAGCTAGGGAAATGAAGATTTGAGTAAAACAGAGCCACAAGAATTAGATAAACCTCATCTTTTATACCACAGAATAATTTCAACTGGAAATTTGTAGATAATTCGGAGATGAAGAAATGATGAGAGTCAAGAAAATCGAAACCAACAAACCAATGCGAGATAGGGCCTCGGGTCATGAAAGACTCGAATGCTAGTTCAAGATATATTAGTGGGTTTGAAATATTGGAATACCCGATCATCATGGTCTTCCCTGCGCTTGTCACCCTATGCTTCTTCATTTTCTGTTCAATGCTCACTTTGCTCAATAATAGCCTCCGATTGTTCAGCAGCGTGTAGTTTGGTCCAAAAACTTGCTCAATAGGAGTTTGTCCTTCGATATTTGCATCAGCTTCCTCCTCATTTTCAGATGAGGATTTCTCAGGATCTTTCTCTGTTTCTCCAGCAGGATGAGCGGGCTCACCAACGGGTGCAGTAAGTGGGGCTGGTGTTTGGACCTCAGCCAATTTCAGGAGTTAGGAGAGAGGGGTCCCATGCCATGACGAAATCGTGAAATAGGAACTGAGGGGTTGCCAATTTTTTTGTGGTGGTAATGTGCTGATCTGGGAAGTCTCAACTACTTGCATAGGTGGAATAGTAGGTGCAATACTAATTTCCCTTTCTAGTCACGATTGTTGCAACCCTCCCGAAAGTACACCATCTAGAGGTTAGCTATTGGATTGTTAAGTCTAAACTTAACTCGGACCCTCTTAAGCCCAAACCAATTCACAACTTAAGGTTTAAATTATTACATTCAAATCATTTTCCCTTAGGAGTAGCCAAATAATCTTCGTTTTTTTTTTTTTAGGGGGGGGTTAATTTGAAACCCAAGTAAAACATTAAGAATATTACTTTACTCCTACAAACTAGAGATTATGGATTTGATGATTAGTGTTGGATTACTGTAACGCCCTTTCGATACATTTCTTTTATTTCTAAAAATGTTTTACAGATAGCTTGAATTGATTTTAACTTAGGCACAAATATGTGAGATGATCACATAAGTGTGCAAACAAAGATATAACACCCAATAATCAAAGCATTAAATAAATTGCAAGGAAATTGAGGCTAGATCTGCTAGGGCTAGCCCTCGCCTTTGCCGAGTGATAGCAAGCCTCACCTAGGCAATGCCAACTCGGCCATGGCCAGTAGCTAGTCACTGGCGAAAGGAAGAAAAAGGAAAAAAAATCAAAAAATCAAAAAATATTGAAATATCATGAAAATTGTGCGTGTTAACGTCAGCAATATCACGTAGGCCACCTAGAGTCTACATCAACAATATCCAACCAAAATCAGCCAAAACGACTAGATTTGCACTAGGCCAAAGGGTTCGCGATTACATTGGCGCATGTGCAATAAGTCTAGAACTTTCCAACACTTTTCCCCATAAGAGAGAGACTACACTAATACCGATAATGTAAAGAAGTATGCAAACTACATAAGATTTAATAAAGACGTCATTGGATGCACTCCTCAGGCATCAGAGTAAGTCTTTTTGGCCAGCAAGAGAGACCTTCCTTGCGGATGGAGACAGAAAGAACCGCAGCAATATTTAACTAGAAAAGTCAACAATTAATGGTTGAGATTAATACCAACAATCCAACAATTCATTCCCTACGTAATGTTTGAATGGCAAAACTGTTAAACCTCGTGATTTAGAATACAAAGAGAGGCAACAAGAGAGTTTAGTTGTAAGATCACATAATAGCTATTAACTTTGAGTAAGATTTTTGCTCGATTCTTAGTAGTTTCATAACTTGTGTGGATGACCACAGAATCAACAGTTGTGATACACTTTACTCATGAGACTCGCTTTCAATAAAGAGATTCCTTCTTAGTGTTTAGTTTCTCGAGAAAGCTTTTACATGAAATTTATATTAAATCCTATCTCAATTGTAATCTTTCATGTTAAGGTATGATGTTTAAAATATATAACAAAGTATATGTGATAATGGCATGTTAGAACCAAATGATTTATCGAACAAACACCTTTTAAGAATTTTTAAACTTACTAAATAAAAAGACGTTAATGAAATACCCATCCCATTGATGGTCGCATGGTTTGTGCTTTGCTCCCTCCCACAAAGGGAGCGGGTTCAAATCCCCGCAATCGTTTGTGTGACACAACCACAGTCGGGTCAGGTGAATGGGTTTGGTTTCATCTCGGGTTTATGTCGCCGGCAGCTAATTGTACAGTGGTTTTCAAATCATTGAAAAAAAAAAAAGACGTGGATGAAGTTTGACCTATACTTTTTTATGGGGTGGATGGTTACTACAATGGTGTTGATAAATGATAATGCCAGC
Organism: Eucalyptus polyanthemos subsp. polyanthemos; assembly: GCA_017140185.1. NCBI lineage: Eukaryota > Viridiplantae > Streptophyta > Magnoliopsida > Myrtales > Myrtaceae > Eucalyptus > Eucalyptus polyanthemos. Next base: position 14,800,479 of record CM029463.1, on the reverse strand, counting down.
TTTTGCTCGTACAAAAGGGAACAGAAAACGATTGGACAATTTCTTGAAAAGAATTTTTTTGCAGGTTTTTTGCAGGTTTCTCTTTTTTATTATATCATTTTCGTCACAATGGACCCTAATGGCTCAAGATCGGGAAAACATCGACCATCGAAGGTAGATTTCTCCAAAAATTTTCATATTTAATTGGGAAATTTGTTATGGCACTATGGAAAGATTATCTAAAATTAAAAAAAAAAAGTAATAATAATAATAATCCGGCTAGAAGGAAGACATTCCAGTACGTCATTATAATTCGTTTCTATATTCTTTATTCTCCTTTAAATCTCTGGAGCGTGTTTCTTGTTAATGATCTTTTTATCCGTGCTCTCCAAGAATAATTTTAAGTCAATGTCACGTCGATTGATATGACAAAACAATGTGATGTAACAGTCTTGGTGGCTCATGTGGAAACCCTAGCTGTACTTGAAGCAATGAAATTTGTACAGAAGCAAAGCTTAGAAGCTGTCCTCCAGTCAGACAGAGTTGATCTGATACGCCCTCTATCGGGGCACAGATCATGTAAGTTGGGACATCCGAGTTCTCATCACTGAGTGTATAGACCTTCTTTCCATTGCTGCTTTTAGAGGAGTATTGTCCTAGAAGCCCGAATACGGTAGCAGATTGGACAGTGAAAGCCGATCGAAATCAATGTTTTCCACATCAACTGGCTGTCTTCCCTACCTCCGGCCCTATGGGCCTTGATTTGGAAAGGTCCCCTGCGTCTGCCGTTTGGGCTCAGCCTAATCTTATGATATAAATAAAAGAAATTCCTTTGTCGACCAAAAAGGAAACCCAAAAAAAAAAAAAAAAAAAAAGATCAAGTCTCTACCTTTGCTTCTCTCTTTGACATCTCCAACCGGATCCAAGATTCACTTTTCTCTCCAAGCCTCTCTATCGGTCGAATCTTCTGCTTCAACTTCTCCTTTTGAGCCATCACCATGAATAATAATAACTCTTGCCATTCCAGAACTCCTACTGCTCTCCTTCCTTTCCACCATCTCTCTCACTCCTTTCTCTCACTATTGATTTTGTTAGCTGGGGCTTTAGCTGTTGAAATAGCTCTGCTTTCCTGGGTGCGCCTATTTCGAATGACTTTCAACGCCTACTGATGGCATCATCCCCTAAGATCGGAAAGCTTTCCAACTAACACAGGCGTGGATAACAAGTTTCAAGAAGACGGGTGAGTTCTAAGGGGGAGGGGGGGTCACGGTTCTGACAAAGGCGCAGGATTAGGATACTGCTGTTTGACGAGTCTTCCTTCGCAGCTCCCTGTCCTGTTCCCATTCAAAGAACACTTTCGATATTGGCTCGATTTCCGTCGTCAGCTTTACTAAATAACTAGTTATATTATACAATGCGTGCGGCATCTATCGATATAAAGGGACGGAAATGGATCCTAAGAGAAAATTCAGATGTTTTGTGAGTCGAAAGAGGGAGCATTACGTGCTGCGCTCCGTCAGATGCGATGACCAATTCCCGACGGATGGATTTCAGAACGTTTAAAGTACTTTTTCTATCGTTATTTGAAATTCTAAATGAACTATAACATTGATTTTTTGTGTAGATATATAGAGAGGTCATTTCCTTTTTTAAGCTTAAAGGCCGAATCAAACATGTTCTTAAAATGCTAAGTGTATCTTTAATTATGTCAATAGAAATCCTAAACAATACTTATGGTGATTACTCCAAATTTTTTCTTTTTTATTTTGTCACCAAAATCCCCCAAACTTGTACCGGTGTTTAGGGTACCAGTGATGCAAAACATAATGAGGGTATTGATGTCCTAATGAGAAAATTTTAGGATTTTATGTGATAAACAGATAGTTTATTGTCATGTTGGTACAAGTATAGGAGTTTTGGTGACAAAAAAAAAAAAGGATATAAAGGTTACTAGAAGTAGTTTAAAATTTTTGCGTAGTATTTTCTCTTTTAATTAATAAATCTAACAAATTTATTTATATTTTCTGTTTATATGCAATTATAGCTATAATTCTGTGTAATCCCTAATAAAGCTGCACGTAAATAGAAGTTTTACGGAATTCACTACTCTTTAATCCCTCTCCCTTCTCGATGGTGGTACGACAATTGATATAATACTAATATATAAAATGAATATCATACTTCTATACTAGTAAAAGATTACTTTGGACCAGAAAGAAATATACTAGTAAAAGATAACTGCAATTTTAAAACTACAATGACTATAGATATTAGAGTAATCATGACTAGGGCTGTCATAAATTGATAGTGCTATAGCCAATATATGCTTTTATTTTATTATATAATCATCATTTATTAAAATTCATAACATAGACAATAACATTATCGCGTTACAAAAATATGATATAAGGAAAAATAACAATAACTTAATAGATCAGAAGTCATTCATTACCAATGCTATTATGAATTACTATTACCATGCTTTTATTTAGTTATATAATCAATACAGCTATCAAAATTTGAAAATATAAAAATATATATTTTTATTACATTAATATTAGTATAATATAGCTTATATATGCGATCTTATTGGAGAGAGAATGTAGGAGTTTTTTTTTTTTTTTAATGTTTTATCTCAATTTTCAATACCAGATCAAATAGGACAATTATAGATAAATCAAGAATTATAGTAGATTCACAGCCCTATTTCATTATGCTTATCTATTGTGTTGTGTCTTTACTACTACTTTATTGTGAGTTATAGACCATGTAAACCAAACCCATCTCCAATGTCAATTGCATGAGCCCCACTATAAAGCATCCACATAATTAATGGATGAGATGGTATTGTTTTACAAGATTTATAAGTTATGCAATAATTTCATCAGTAGCGCCACATTTGAACTTTGAAAGAATTATATCCACATCCACTTTTTTTTTTTTGAAAATCATAGCAAGACTCGATGGCTAACACCTAAAGAGGCTGGATATCAAAGTACTACATTATACACATATATAAGTATAGTGACAAGGCCCTCGCTCAACTCTGTGAAACTTCCAATCTGCAATCTAATCCAAATTATCAGTCATGAAGTCGGTCTAGCCATCTAACTGGGGTTCAACTCGCGAACTAGCTATCAAGGATGAGGACAGTGACGCCGAAGAAGGCGACACCATCAGGTTTGCGACAGGATGTTACGAAGGCTGATGGCTTGCCTTGCAAAGAGTGCAAGAGAAAGAAGCAAACGGGCGATGGATTAGGATTTCACTTTTGCCCAAACGATGAGGTAGTAGTTGGCTTCAGGACCAAGGCGGGTCCGATCAGCTACCCCTCAGCAAGAAAGTCCGGCCCACGTTCATGCACAGTAGAAAGAACTGGTTAAACCCCGTGGTTTTGGCGGGAGGCAATCTCCCAAGCACATTTATAGTTCTTGTCGAAAAACTCAGAACTTATCCTTTCAAAGTTTTTAAAGTTTTTGGGTTTATTCCGTTTTGATTTGAGCTTATCGATAGAATACTTCTTCTCATTCACATCCATGTCATGTTCTAATGAAGATAAAATGAGTGATTCTCAAGATAACCATACTTGTCTATAAGTCTATATAAAACTAGATTTGTTGAACCCAATCCTTTTTATAGAGCTTGTTCACTTCATTGGATTGCCCATATTCTTGGAATGCACAATTATATCAGATATTGAATTCATCAAATTCCACATGATAAAAGTACCTTTTATTACAGTTCTGGCTATAATGGCAATTAAGAATCCAAACGGCGACATGCACGCCAACCCCACATCAGATTTCTTATGGCCATTATGCACAGAAGTCTAATGAAAGATGTTTTTGGGTCATTTGTATTAGTTTGAGATATTGGTGAGATGAAACGGATTTGGGATATGTTGTTCTCTTATGAAAAGCTCAGGATTTCGTATAGAAATATTTCAAAAAAAGGGAAGAGAACAAGGGTGTTGCGAAGGAAAGAGATCGAAACACATAGTGAAAGGAGTATTACTCGAAACCTAACCTCTCCCCTTATTGGATGACTTACAAGTGCGAGACCCTAATTCCTTGACAAAACCAATTTCGCAATTTGTATATCAAAGCATGTCAAGCTTTTAATTGACATTGACATTGACATTACGGACACGGAGAGTTAAAACTCTTTGGGTTGTCCTTAGCAGTTCAAGGAAAGTAATGACCTTCACGACGACACAATTTGGTTATTAAAGTCCTTGCGTAGGTAAACAGACATGTTGAAAAACAAGTTAATTTGAATGGTCGAGTTAACATCTGATTCATTTCAACGCAAGAGTGACCTGAAAGAGAGAAGATTATTGAATTATCCACTTCTAATCCTGTCAGCCGGTGAACTACACATATATGCAGACGTCACGTCTGCTGAAGTCCAGAAAGCAGACATTCATTGGATAAAGTCATCCCTGAACAGACATTCCCGCGAATTAACAACTTAAGAGGACTTCTTAGGCAGCAAGGGATCAGATATGACCTGGGGTTCAAAGTCCGGCTTCAAATACCGAGCAAGCATATCGGCATAGAGCTCGTACCGAGCAGTCATTCTGAACCCCCACTTGTCTTTCAGTTGCCTGCAGAGGTTGAGATCCATGTCAGAGACCAGCAATCCGTCTTTCTGACGGGATAGTGATGGCGTGCACGAAGCATCTGGAGCTGAAAAGTGACTGGATCCATAGAAGCGCCCAAAATCTGTGCGCTGCGGCTTTCCGTCACCTGATGTGGACAGATTGGGAAATTTCTCTCTTCCTACCCGATTAATTGATCCAACGAAATAACTGTTGGCAATGGCAGCATTTCGAGCCTGAGAATTCATTTCGCAATGAACACAGTTGAATTAACCAAGGCGATAATCCAATAAGTTCATTTAAATTTGCAGTTGTTTTTTAAGCTCCAACTATTCGCAATAAGACTTTTAAGTTGTTAATTCTTACTACGTTTTAGTTATTTCCCTTTATGGTGAAAAAAAGGTCATGCTAACCTTTGTGCCAGTAAGCACAACACAAAAAGGTTACAGAAATCTATCAAGAAAAACACATTGACCAACATAAATTCATAGCAACAAGTTCCATAAATTCCAGCATAGGATAGGGAATTGTAAATACCTCAATTGGCCACATTGTCTCACTCAGTTCACCAACAGTCGCAGAAGGGTTGAACACAATCTCAGCACCATTCAAGCCAAATGCTAACCAATTCAAAGGATGGTGCCTCCCATAACAAATATTGACAGCGATCTTTCCATAAGCAGTCTCAAACACAGGATGCCCAGTATTACCTTCCATATAGTAGGTACTTTCATTGAAGTCTTCACCCCTGGGGATGTGGTTCTGCCAAATACAATCATCAAGCTTTTCAATATGACAAGTCCAAAGGGATAAATCAAATATAGGGGCCCCAAACCTTTACACTTACCTTTCGATGCTTGCCTATAATATTGCCACAATTGCCTATAATAACAGCAGTATTCCAGATAGTCTCCCCATGGTTTATGTCCCTCTCAAGGATAGGATTAACAATGACCATGTTATATTTTTTTGCCAGATCCTGAAGAAATCTTGTTGATTCCCCATCGACAGGCTCTGCAAATTCACACCACCTCTTCTCTTTTGTACAAAAGGCAAATGGCATCATCCATGCTTCCTAGATTAAGATTATTTAATTCAGTAGCTGAACTTCAGTCCTTCGAGTCCACAAGAGGAAACCCAAAAATGTATAGCTCAAGCTCTATGACATGACTAACCTGCAAGCATAATATGTTCACTCCTGAAGCACCTGCAGCATCTATCATTGGTTTTACATTCTCATGGATAGCCATCTTCTGTTCCAGAAACGGAAAAGTTGTGGGACAAACTATAGAGTTCTGAATAAGCCCAACTCTGACAACTCGTGGTTCTCTTAATAACTCCTTGTCTGCTGTAAAACGAAATGCCTGGAAGAAAATCAGAACAAATTAGTGAAAAAGATTCTAGTCCGAAGGAATAAACACTAAAGGATCCTGCTGAGAAGTGCAGGAAACAAAATAATGGTTAGCAACTACCAAATTGCAACTACCACAAAGGATATGTAAGAATACTTCTTAGATTCCATGACAGGAATTTTAATCAACTAGGATAATTTGACTACCTCAAACTCTGCATGTTTCCCTATTCCGTTTCACCAACTCCATAGAATCCCAACATGGTACAAAACTATATAAATCAGAATTTCTCACACCTGCCATCTCATGGAAAAGCTCAGAATAAAGTATCCACGCTATAGATTTCATAATAACTCATTTTCGGGACTATGCTATTCAAGACCACCCTCTACTGACAAGTTCTCAATATTGCCAAAGGACATCCGGACCAGACATTGGGAATTCTTCTAAGAAAAATTTTTAATATATATTTGCCCAATTAGGACCATTTATATAAATCTTGGCAACATGATTTTATTTGGTCCGTACTGTTATATTGATCACTAATGTGAAAGACTTCTGAGTTATAGACGGAGACTCCCTATGCTCCTTCTCAAAGAGAACAGGAGCACACATTGGAAGATCTTTGCTCATGTTTCTCAGAACTGCCAAACATTTGTTGGCAAGAAGTCCCATTTGCAGACCCAACCAGTGATGAAAGAACTTGCTTCATAGGCTATTGTGGTGACTATGGATTAAGGAAATCATTAATTGAGTGTTTGCCAGATGAGTTAAGCAACTTTATCTTCCATGGTTACAAAGGGACATAAGGCCAGGATTCTAAGGAGCAGCACATAACATGCCACATCCAATAAGCAGACAGAAAAACAGCAGACAAATGTTTACCAGCATGTCGAAATCATACTCAGATGAGAGAGCTTTTGCACAATCTGCCAGAGGAACAGCTTCAAGAGCCCTTCCGCAGTTCAGTCCCATAAGTAAACGGCTGACTTGCTGAAATCAATATCATAAGTAAAATTGTACCGCAATGGAATGGCATGCTTTGGATTTTTGACATTTTATGAAGAAAGGCATTGATATAGCTCCTGTTAATTTTGAAATATGATTTAATTTCTCAGTGAAGACAGAGAAGTCAAAAGAGATGACACTCTCTTGTTGACAGAATAGCTCAAGGTCGTCGCTATTGTCCGTTTCCAAACTCTTTAACGGAACTTCCTCTTCAGCATGTTCAAGCACACGCAGTCTAGTGAACAAATTGCACAAAACACTGGCAAGAAATAGAATTGTCCTTTCAAAGCTTCATCTATAAAGCCTTTTTCAGATGGCGTACATGGATTTAGCAACTATGAATTGTGGAACACCGGTTATGAATTCCTTCTGTCTCCAGTTACCAGTAAATTATAATTAAGAAAAAAACCTAGGACTGTAACACTATCTGCTGACATGTCAATTGCTGAGTCACTTAAGTTGTCTCCACACATATATAAAATATATTCGAAAAGTACGAATCGGAAAAGTACCAGTGCCAGAATATCTTGCTTCAAAACGAACGTTTGTCGATTTTAATTCCACGGAGGTAAAGCGATCAACTTCAATTCCTTAATCACGTTAAAAATCCAATTAAAGAAGACGACAACACTACACGCCAAGTCAAATGGATCGACAGAGACGGGGACACAAAATTCCACGAATGTAAAACAAGACAGTCTCTCTCTCTATGTTAGTCAGGTTAGGAAATCGTAGTTCGGATGAGGAGACAAGTTGCAATGAAAAAGGAAGACCTGAAAGACTTTGGGGTGGAGATGGTCGCCGAGGAGGCGATCGAGCGAGTCATATCCGAAAATCAAGCCGTCGAGGAGGACGCTACCGAACGACTCGAAACCGCAAATCGAGCCGTCGCCCTCCTCTTCGACTTTTCCGTTCTGCGTCGTCTCCATGTGTGGGCGTGGCTCGCAGGTCAAGCTTGGGCAGAGAGAGAGAGAGCGCGCGCATGAGTTTGAATTATATAGGAGGAATGAGGAGAACGAGGAGGAAGATGGAAATGAGATTTTATAAAGATTTCCAGCGAAGATCGTGAACTTTATCCAGCAATTGCGCACGTGGAGTCGCTCCCTCTTATAAAACAAACCACTTCTCATCTTTTATTTTTTTTTTCCTTTTTCCTTTTTCTTTTTCAACTCTTTCTTAGGATATATGTTGGTGGAAAAATGGGGGAGGGGAAAAGGGAACAAAATAAATCCCGAACGTTTTGCCCACTGTACCATTCAGTCCTTAACACTAATCACCAAATGCATTTGATTTGCGTACAATTTGGCCATTCCAATGAGCTGTTGATCAAATTTAATTGTACCCTACGCTAGTAATCCGATGTTGCATTTTAATAGTTTTTAGGATATATAAGGACAAATGCGGTGCTCACAGGATAACACAGTTAGGGAAAAATAAAAATTGAGAAATTAGAAAAAAATAAGGGCCAAAATATGAAAAAAGAATTTTTATAACTAACCAAAAAGTAAAAATCAACTAGGGAAGAGAGAGAGTGTAGCCGGCCACTGGGCTTGAAGGTTTGGAAACCGCCGCGATCTTCAGAAATTCACTCACCCATCCACGGTGCCCGTTTCTCATTTTCCGTTTCTTGGCTTTTTATATTTAATTTTTGCCTTTTCTTTTCAACCGTTTCTTTCCGCTTTTCGTTTTTATTATATAATTTTTCACTTTTTTTCTATGAACGTGGTGCTACATCGAGGCCACGTTAGCACTAAATTACTTAACCATAGGACAACAGATTCTGCCATGACACATCAAAATAAATTTAATTGAGTGATCATTGAAAAGACTTGATTGTATCTGATCACCCACCGTCTCTATTGCAATGAGTCCATCGAGCCTATCCGCCTTGGCCAAACTCCCTCCATGATCGAGACAGCACTCACTAGCGTGACCCACCATCGAGCTAACAACCACGAATCCATTGTCCTTGATTTGTGATCCTCCGGTTCAAATTTGGAAACAAATCTCCGAAATAAATAATAATCCTTATCCGTTTTGATATTCTAGATTCATTGTCTATTTTGAATTATTGTTATCTAACTTTGAATATTTGAAATTGATAGGCATATCCAATCAAGATTATTTTCTAATTTGCAAAGTGCATATAATCTATAATTCGATATCTAAGATTTGAGATAAGATTGTGGAAAAATAAATAACATGATCTTTTAAATTATTATTTATTTCGAAGATGCAACCTTCCGAGTCGGAGTGGGAGAGAACCTCAGTTGGGCCACTTCCTTTCTTTCAGGCAAAGACTTTTATAAATGCATTGTCTGTTTATCTTTTGGCGCTTTTTGTTATCCTATTTGGAAGCACAGAAATGGCATTATTTTCATGGAGCAAACCTTAGCTGTTTCAGCAATGAAGAACCATCTTTTTAAAGTCATCATGGACAGGGCTGATATCCCCGATCCTCAAGCACGTACCCATCACGATATATAAGATTATTTACGAAAATCTTATATATATATATATATATATATATATATATATAGAAATAAAACCATATGAACCATCTTATCTAGTTTATCATGTCTTGCTAAAGTGTTTTTTTTACAGGATATAATGTTTGAATCTACATGAAATTTTTGTTACTATCAAAAATGGAGAGATTATTAAGAAAACTCTTATTAGATTTTGAAATTAACAAAACTTTATTTTGTTAATAATCGTATATAATACTAGTCTTTGATAAAATGACAGATAAAATGACAGGACTGAATAGGCATTATTGATGCACCCATATTCATGCTTTTGTACTTGTGCCGATTTTATAGAAATAAGATTATTTACAATATCCATTATCTTTTATTTATTATAGCCTCTTATAATAAAAGCTGGAGCCTCGCGCAAAATGAGCTTCTTGCTTAGTTATTAAGCAGTCGCCATTAAGATTTCATTAATGACATAACAAAGAAAGCAAACAGCCACGTCTAACATCAAATCCCATGCAAAGTCGGTTGCATCATCTTACGTCCCCCAGACGCTAGGTATTGAGAGATGCCAAAATATCAAATGCTTCCCCAAAGAAGGTTCTTAATTTAATTTGCATCCAATTTTGAGCTAAGTGGATGTCGATTTCTATTTTGAGTTTATCTCTTTCAATTTTATGCTTATCTCATTTGATTTGTTTTCCTTGTCAAAAAATATATAAAAGATGTATTGCATATAGTTTAAATTCATTTTTATAGATTAAATTGCACATTGGATAGCGTCTATCTAATTAAGATAAGTTTCCGAATAAAATAGAATTTAATCTAAACTAATTCCTTGGTTTAGTTGGATAATATATCATTTTAGATAGTTCATCAATTTCAAATTTTAACAAAATGTATCAAAAATATCATATGTATGTCATACAAAATTATATGCATAAATTTCATGCCATATTTTTATGCCACGTTACAACATCATCTTACAATTGAAATGGGTGTGGCCTCCCGAAGCGTACGGAAGTTTACCTTTGGTTGGTGGCTTCTCTTCTTCGTAATTCACACCCCCAATATCTAGCCTACCACACACCAGAAAATCCTTTGATTATACAAATTCGTTCTTTCATTTAATGCGTCGCTTGTTCAATAAACGATAATAATTTTTTCACCAAGCATTAAGTTAGGTTCCTCTTAGGTGTATTCTTCTCAACTTTTGGTTGGTAATGGTACGTGAACATCGAAACCACTCTCTATGCTCCTTCCTCCCAAATCGAATTGTTTGTTTCCCATTCTCATTGCTGCATCTAATTCCATCACTCTTGTCTCTTATCTTCCCAATGTTCCTATCAAGCTTGATATTGATCACTGCTATCATTTGGTGGGGTGCAATGATTTCCCTTTCTGTAGCTTATTGAATTTGATTGATCGATGCAATCCCTCAATGAAATAGTTACTATGGGAGAGACCTGATTATTGGGTGGGCTTGATGCGGACTTGAGCCTGGGCCAATCTAAGGCTAACAGGTAATAAACCTATCATCTACCCAAAAAAACGAAAAATTGGTGCTCCCATTACTTCCGTCACTCGGATATTAGTTTAGAATTTAAAGCATATACACTTGTAATGTGGCTTGTAATGTGGCTTGTGAAAGCCACATCCACTTGTCAAAACTCAATGTTGACATCTAAACTTTCACTTTAAGCCACATTCATTAAACAAGACAGAATTGGACCCAAAATCAGAATATCAGCTCTGCATACTAGTGTATTCACATTTCTTACTGCATTTCTCTGCATTTAGATATTAAAGACATTTTTATTTAGGAATAGCATACTCACATTGAATAAAACATATGCCAGGTTATGAAATTCATCCAAAATGGCCCAACATACGACCTAACTTGTGATTCTGTGTGTCGAACAAGATAAACTCTCGGCCTGATCCAAGTTTTTCACTGAACTCAGAATCTTGAGCCCTATCCACGGCAAAAACCAGTTTCGTCCCCTTCCCCTCTCTCTCTGTGTTTGCTGAAAATGGCATAAACATTTGCCCCGTGAGGATTAAAACGAAAAGGAAAGAAAATAAAAGAGAAGCCGCAGATATGTACTCGGTCAAAACGAAATGAGGGGAAGATTTTTGGCCAGTTGATGAGGGAGCAATCTCGGCTGAATCCAGAGCTCGTACAGAGCAGTCATTCTGAACCCCTGCTTGCCTTTCAGCTGCCTACAGAGGTTGAGATCCACGTTTAAGACCAGCAATCTGTCTCGGCGACGGGATAGTGATGGCGTGCATGAAGCATCCGGAGCTGAAATGTGACTGGATCCATGGAAGTGCCCGAAACCCGTGTGCTGTGGCTTCCCATCACCTGATGCAAACGGATAGGGAAATCACTCTGTTCCTACCCGATTAATTGATACAACAAAATAACTATTGGCAACGGCAGCATTTCGGGCCTGTAAATTGAATTTACATGAACACAAAAAAGTTAACTGGGGCGACAATCTAGCGAGAAAGCATATTAACCAATATAAATTCATAGCACGAGTTCGATAAATCAAGCATGAGTAGGGATTCGTAAATACCTTAATGGGCTGCATGGGTTCGCTGAGTTCACCAAAGGTCATGGAAGGGTTCATGGAAGGGTTGAACACAATCTCAGCACCATTCAAGCCAAATGCTAACCAATTCAACGGATGGTGCCTCCCATGACAAATATTGACAGCGATCTTTCCAAAAGCAGTCTCAAACAGAGGATGCCCAGTATTTCCTTCCATAGATTAGGAATTTTCATTGGAATCTCCAACCCTGGGGATGTGGTTCTGCCAATTGCCATTATCAAGCTTTTCATTATCACAAGTCAAAAGGGATACGTTAAAGACAGAGGCCCGCAACATTTAGACTTACCTTTCGATGCTTGCCTATTATATCTCCACGATTGCCTATAATAACAGCAGTATTCCAGATAGGCTCCCTGTAGTTTATATCCCTCTCAAAGATAGGATTGACAAGGAATATGTTTATTTTATTCTTTTCGCTAGATCCCGAAGAACCCTTGTTGATTCCCCATCGACAGGCTCTGAGAATTCACACCGCCTCTTCTCTCCTGTACAAAAGGGGTATGGCATCATCCATGCTTCCTAGATTGAGATTAGCTCACTAGTTGAACTTCAGTCTTGCAGTCCAATAGGAGAAACCAAAATGCATGGCTCAAGCTTCATGCCGTGACTAACCTACAAGCATAAGATGTTCACTCCTGAAGCACCTGCAGCATCCAGCATTGGTTTGACTTTCTGATGGACAGCCCTCTTCTGATCCAGAAAGGAAGCAGTTGTGTGAAGAACTATAGAGTTTTGAATAAGCCCAACTCTGACAATTTGTGGTTCACATATCTCCTTGTCTGCCATAAAGCAAAATGCCTGAAAGAAAATCAGAATAAGTTGATAAAAAAAAAAAAAGCAGAAAATTGATCAGAATGGGAAAAAAAAAAAAAAAAAAAAGATGCTGCCAAGAGTAGGAAGCGAGGTAATGATTCTCAATAAAAGTTAGCAACTAACAAACTGCGACTACCACACTTCCCAATCCCAGCTGCCGTGATTGTAAGTTTAATAGACTAGAATAATTTGCCTCCCTCAAACCCTGCACGTTTCTCTATATTCCGTTGGTCACTAACTCCAAAACATTCCAACATGGTACAAGACCACCTTCAATCTCATGGAAAAACTCAGAACCAAGTCTCCATGTTAAAACAGAATTCAGAAGAGCTCATTTTGAGGACTACGCTCTTCAAGACCTCCCTAGTTACAAGTCCTCAATTTGCCAAAAGACATCCTGACCAGACATTTGCAAATCTTTGCTTTTAAACATATATTTCCGCAGTTAGGACCATATGTATGAATCCAGTGACATGATTTTATTTGGTCTATACTCTTTCATCTATCACTGACGTGAAAGACTAGTGAGTTTTAGATAGAAACTCCCCAAGCCCCTTTGCAAAGTGAACAAGGAGCACCCATTGGAAGATCTTTGATCATGTTCCTCAGAGAACTGCCAAACATTTGTTGGCCTGAGCTCCCATTTGCAGACTGGGGCAATGCTGAAGGGACTTGATTCCTTGGCTACTGTGGTGACTTTGGATTAAGGCAATCATAAATTGAGTGTTTCAGTGGAGGTAAGCAACTTTGTGTTCCATGTTTGCCAAAGGCACATAAAGCATTTGAAACTGGTTGCCCTAGATACTTTCATTATTCAGATGCATTACTCATTTCTTTCCAACTTCCTCTTCTATGCTCTAAAAGTATTTCAGGGTGCTTAGTCATCTCACCCTTGACCAGTAAAATCCCTCCCTCCCATCAGATTCTCCAAATGCTAAGGAGACAAGTTTCATACCATCTAGAAAACTGTATTACATAAGGAACCTATTTGATTTCGAGTGAGTCCTTATCAAACTCCAACCAAATGGTATGGGAGCACATGAAACAGTGCTGCCTAGTGTGACCAGGACTCTTAGAAGCGGCATTTAAATTGTCCAGTAAGCAGCACAAAAACAACAAACAACACAGGTTCACCTGTATGTTGAAATTACATTCAGATGAGAAGGCTTTTGCAGAATCTGCCAGAGGAACAGCTTCAAGAGTCCTTCCACAATTCAGTCCTGTAAGTAAACGATTGACTTCCTGAAATCAAAATGGTAGTGGCTTAACAAGAAGTAAGATTGTACCACAATGGAATGACAGGAAGAAGAAAGAAATCGATAGAGCTCCTGCAAAATTTTAAAGTATAATTCAATTTCTCAGCGAAGACAGAAAATATGTAAAAGGACGTCAAAAAGATAACATCTTCCTGTCAACAGAATTGGTTAAGATTGTCTCTGCTGTCCATTCCAACCTCCAGAAGAATGTCCCTCAGGACCTCTTCTTCATCATGTACAAGCATGCAGGGTCTAGTGAACGAAGTCTCCAACACACTGGCAAGCTATACATCAGTGATGAATTTCTCTGGCCTTCATTTATAAAGCCTTTCTCAAATGGCATATGTGGAAATAGCAACCATGAATTGAGGAACATCAGTGATGAATTTCTTTGACCTCCGGCTAACAGTTATTTCTTATCAAGAAAAAACCCGAGGGCTGTCATCCTATTTGCCAACATGCTGATTGCTGAGTCACTTCAATTGTCTCAACAACAATTTTCCTGGGCAGTTCATCCACGTCAATTTAAAATCCATATGTACTTTTAATCCTTTGGTCTGCTCCAACTTATTGTGATAATAGTTTTCAGCTGTTTATTCCTACTTTTTGTAATTTTTGGGGTCCTATTAGAAAGTTACGCAGAAATACCTCTACAATCCCTAAGATCCACCTTTCCGACAGAAGTCCAAATTCTATTCAACTTGAAATGTAAATGGTACGTCTACATATGCAGACCCGTAACATGTGGGAGAGATCAAACATTCTTCCAGATTGACTAATGACACCAATATTCATCTAAGGTGCTTAAACCCAGTTTGTGCAATTTTCATAAGTGTAATTGGAAAAAGCGAGTAGAAACATAAACCAAAATTCTACACTGTGTTTCTTTTAAACAAAACAAAACTCTTCCAACCTTTTACTATAATCCTTCTCCATGCACCGTTTGCTTTCCTGATTAACACCGATTGGAAATCTATAGATGCCAGCATCATCAAGCTTACAGGAAAGTACCAGCGCCAGAATATCTTCCACACGACAAACTTTGTCGATTTTAATTCCACAAATTTAACCAAATCAACTTCAATTCCTTAATTACTCTGGTTAAAACCCAATCACAGATGACAATAACACTCAAGAAATACATGCCAAGTCAATCGGATCGACGGTGACTGCGATTCAAATTGACCTGATACTGCTTCGCGAGCCAATACCGATCAAGCGACACTGAGTCTTCTCTCTCTCTCTCTCTCTCTCTCTCTCTCTCTCTCAGGTAAGGCAATCATAGTTAAGTTGAGGAGACAGATGCAATGAGATTGTTGCGGAGGAGGCGATTAAGCGTCCAAAAGCTCTTCTTTAGCTCGTCCTGTTCTGCGTCGTCTCGTCTCCATGTGTGCGTTGCTCGCAGTTCAAGCTGGAAGAGAGACAGAGATCGAGAGAGAGTGCGCGCGCGCATGGACTTCGAATTACACACGTGGACTATCATCTAATAAAATAAAACAGTTTTATTTTTCTTTTATTTTTCCTATTCTTTTTCAACTCTTTCTCAGGTTAGAATACATGTTGGAAAAAAAAATTAGACAGACCAAAAAAATCCTAAACATTTTGCCAATTGTTCAACTAAGTCCTTAAGTTTAATCACCAAACATGTTTGATCGGGTACAATTTGGTCCTTCTAGCAAGCTGCTGATAAATTTGATGACCCAGTAGGCAAGTAATCCGATTCGATGTTTTCAATAGCTTTTAGTATATGTGGGGTTTATGTGGTGCTCGTCTGATGTTATGGACCCAAAAAAGTGAAAAAAGAAGCTGGAGGACAAGAAAACAACTAAGAGAGGGAGTGCAACCAGCTCAAAGTGCTTGAAGGTCTGGAGACGGCAATCTTCAAAAATCCTCCACACAAGGTGCCTCTATCTCTAATTTTGATTACTTTGAATTTTGTATTTATATTTTGGGTTTTTCTCCTCCTACTTTTTGTTTTTTTGCCATTATGGCGTGTTTAATCTTTTACATTTTCTATGTGAAGTGGAGCCACATCAGCACCATTTCAGTAGTACATATACTAAAAACTATTTGAAAACAGAACAGCGGAGTCTGGTGTGCAACATCATCGAATTTGGTTGGGTGGTCATTGGAAATCTTTGATTACACCTGATTCAAAACTTTTATGACTTGATTACGATTTTTTCAAAACGTCAGAATTTGATTGCGGATTGGGCAAAAAGTTGAAGATTTTTCATTGAATCTTCTGAACAAATAGAAGAAAAGATAAAGAATGGATCAACACTTTCATTTTTTCAAATGAGAAGAGAATTGAAGACAAAAGAAAGGAAATGAGATGCTTAGGTAAGTCATGGGAAATGAGGATGGTATGTTTTAGGCAGTTATGCTGAGCTAGGTTGCACCGACACAGACACGCGACACGCGACACGCGACACGACACGACACGACACGTCGACACGTCATTTCTCAAAAATAGAAAATTTCGACACGTTCCGACACGTTATATATTAAATAAATATTTTTATTTATATTTAATTTGATTCGAATTTATAATTAAAAAAACCTACAATGAATTTATACTAATAATTTAACATACAATACTCTTATTTTTCAAAATTATTTTTAATTTTATTTAATAACTTTTTCATTTAAATAAAAAAACCCCCCACCCACCCACACCCCCGGCTCTCACCCAGCGCCCAAACCCTTTAGATTAAATAAAAAGTTCCCAATTTCCTCCCGTGCGGCCAAACCCTCTTTTCCCTCGTTTCTTTCCTACCCCCAAAATTTTCACTTTTTTTTCCCTCCGGACACCTGACACCGTCCATTCCCCCTCCCTCCTGTCACTTCCCCTCCCTCCAAGGCTCATCCAACGCGCCAAATCCCCTTTTTTTTTTTTTCATTCTTTTATCCTCAAAACCCTAACAACGCTTCTTCTACTTCTCCTCGCCGCACGGCGCATTTCCTAACCTCTTCCTCTCAATTTCTGCTTCTGCTTGCTAGGGATGGAACGCGCGGTACCTGTGCGTCGAGAGGTTGCACACCGCCGCGAACTCCTCCTCCTCCCCCTTGCCGCCGCCGCTACTGCCCCGCTCGACGACGGCGCCGCCCTCCCCACGTGCACCTCCCTCGTGAAGTTCCTCCTCATGGCCCTCGCCTCAGTCTCTACTCTCTCTCTGGCCGTCTCTCGCCATCGCGGGCTCGCCTTCGCTCGGCTCGCGGCTTCGTCTCTCCTCCCTCACCCTCGGATACGTGTGTCGAAACGTGTCGACAAATGCGACACGCGATCAACGCGTGTCCGAGCGTGTCGACGTGTCCGACACGCTCCGACACGTGTCGGACACGACACGGAGGCACAAGTAGCGTGTCCGTGCAACCTAGATGCTGAGGTGGCAAATTGTGAGAAAATTATGTTATTACCTATCTATTGTCTCTGGTCATATGAAAGAGAACTTGCCTTATTGGCACATTAATGGTCAGTCAATTAGCAATCGGATATCATGTTGGAAGCCATTTATTCACTTGCCTAATTTTATTAATTTATTAGCTGATACGGACCGCTTTTATACCCTTCTTTTACAAGACTGAATTGTCATTGGTGAAAAAGAGGGAAATTGAAAATTAGAATCACTACCTTAATAAAAATCTTCTTCATCTCAACCTTTGATTGTGTCTCAGTTGTTTCCAGATCTCCGAAGACAAGTTAAAAAGATGAAAAAATTAGGAATTATGGTGCTTCAAGTGTCGGACAATTTGAGAAGCAGAGGCAAAGAAAAAACAAACGCATGAGAAGGACATCAATTGGATCTTACTGATATTATGTGCATTTGTTTATGCAGATGTTTTTTGTATGACTGTATTGAGATCACCCTCCCGGCACACTTCCTAGAAGTATGTGAACAATCTGGCATAATGTAGCTTTTGTGTGCTTTAGAAAAGATGTTCATTTTTTAGCACTCTTCCACTTCAATTTCTAGTAAGGTTGGAAAGCTAAAGTTGCAACTTGTGGTGGAAGAGAAGCATATTAGGCTTACAGATGTTGTGGTCCCAAACTTTTTAACTTCCGAAGAGAAATAACTTTCCTTTCTTCATTTCGTTTGCTACTACTTCTTTCATTCTTTCACATCCTGTTATAGTCATTCAAGTGAGATACACTAGATTTGTGATAGCTAATAATGTTACTAGATGCATTGGTCTAGAGGAATTTTTCACCATTACCTTTCTTGAACTGTGGAAGGATGTCATGGCAAGAAATCGTGTTGTCAAATTGGGACAATCCCAAACCTTGACGGTTGATAGTCTTCTCTCTACACATACTTTAGGTTGTGCAGCTTGCTTAACTTAAGTTCTCTCAAATTTTCAAGTACCAAATCTTTTCCCAGCTCCACAAGCCCTTCATTAGGGAATATATCTTCAAAGGAATTGTATAATACCTCAAGGCTTTGTAGATTTTGAAATCTTTCAAGGAGTTGAGAGGAAAGATGGCCTTATCATCACGAAAGCAAGCCAATGTTAGTGCTTTTGGCTTGCTAAAGATGTCATTAGGAAATTTATCATCTCTTATCATCTAAATATTTCTATTGACTAATAAAAGGCTCTCTAAGTTGGGAGAGTCTTGTTAAATTGCCAATACAACAAGAGAAGCAAATTCAACAAAGTTTCCAATAATAAATCATGTGTTGTAAAAGGTAAACATAAGTCAGCTGATTTTCATGGAAGGTAGCCATCTTCTTATAGTTCATTATATCTCGAAAGCTCTGCATACAAGTCTCAAGCATTGAAGTCATGCTAGAAAATACAAATGCTCCATTATAACCATCCATATTGAAAACTTAATAAACTTTTTAAGTGGAGGCTGTTATGGCTAAGTTCATAGAGTGAATCTAAATTCAAGAATCACCCGGATCATAAAAATTCACCTTTAAGTAGAAATAGCTTATATTGTCAACAATCGTCCGTCATTCTTTTGAATTTACATGACAAGATGGACGCATATCCACAAACATAAAAAGCGTGCTTAAGAAACTAGAAATATTTTATGTTGTCTACAAACTAATAGGTAAAGGGTTTTGGATTTTCTATAGGTTCATAATGTGACGTGGCTATGCAGTGGACATTAGTAGTGAGTACAATGGGTGAAATAAGGAATAAAGTAGAATATAGTAAATCAAGGTTGTAATATAAGTTCTTAAAAAGGGAAAACTCGTTGAATTTATTATTTTTAGAGTTAGTGGAAAATTAAAAAAAAAAACAATAAGTTCTTTACCCAAAAAAAAGACAATAAGTTCAATGGTGAGACGTGTCAACAACGGAGAGGACTACACATGTCAAGTCCTCATCGACTTCCCCAAGTAGCATCATGATGGACTGTCCTTGGCTATTAAGAAACAAAAAGCATCCTTAACATTTTACATATCTTATGTAGTCGAAACTAATAGGGAAGAGATATCAAACTTTCTATCATATCATAATGGTGATACGAATATGCAGTGGGTTTGAGATTAGTGAGTACATTAAAAGAACAAAGTAGAAACTGAGGAAGGGCAGTTGTAATCATACCCTCTCAAGCGAAGAGTCTGCTTCTTGGTCAGAAGGGTCCTGATGATCTTCTCAGAGTACACTTGTTCAGTTTGTCAATGCGAGTCACTCGCAGTTTCTTCATGTTCACCGGTTCAGCTTGTGTCCACTAAATTAATTCAAAAAATATTTGATAATTAATTTTTATTCATGAAAAAAATTAGACGGTGGTGTACTTTTTATTCTACTTTGGAGGTAACCTCTCCGAAATTGTGTCGAATGAGTAAAGTTATATGAGAATCGGGCCTTTTTTCTTTTTTGGCCAAAAGTAGTTGTTGACAGTTAATTACAATATCTTAAAGCCAGAAAAAAATATATTTTGAAGTGCATTTGCAAGTTATATTAAAATACAAAAAAACTTCTTATCCTTGGTACTTTGTTCTGTCTATTTTCCCCCTTTTTAGGGTCTTTGGAGGTATTCCTTTTGATTTCCTGGAAAGATCCTCCATGTTCGATAGGATCACGCTCGTTTCCTTCCACGCAGGAAAATATGAAGTGGCAATAAGTGCATGGTTTTGCCATTGTTAGATGCTATCCTACGTTCAGTGCTTTTACGGTTATGTTGTAGAAAGTAAATGCCTTCATATGGTTATTTTGGTAACTTTTTTTAAAGAACCTCGCTGATTAATTTTAAAAGAACAGCACATGATATACGTTATGAGCTGACAAAAATTTAACACTTCTAAACAGATATGGACATGTAAGAATAATAGTTAATATTTAATGAGCATTAGAAAAATTTTAATCCTTGTACTGAATACTGAAAGGTTAATCTCTACAACGCACGGGAACGTAACTTCTTATTACGAATTTTGATCCTTAAAAGAGGTAGTGGATTACTTGTTCAATTGGTGATATGCCAACTCAGCATCAAGGCTGATTCACCAACCATGGCTGCAGGATTCTGCAGATTGGGGAGATGGAAAATCGAGTCTTGGAATAAAAGCAGTAGAAGCTAAGGGTGCGTTTGGTAACCATTTGGTTCCCATGAACAATTTTTGCTCAAAAATGATTTGTTTTTATTCTATTTCCCATAATAATTTCTAAGTCTTTGAAAGCATTTGGTAACTGCTCACAATTTTTATTCCCGAAGAAAAATACATTTGATAGGATTCTTAAATTTTTTTGTTTCTTTTTATTTTTAATACTTTTATTATATTTTTCTTATTTTTCCCTTCTTCTTTTTTTTTTTTTTTTCATTTTCTCTTCTTCTTCCTTCCTCCTTCTCTATGGCAATGTCTGGCAACCAGCTTGGTGAGGTTTGGCGAGCTCGCCAAACCTCACCCAGTTGATCGCCAACCACCATTGGTGATGGCGGTGGTTGATGTGGCCGGTGACCAACTAGGAGGAAGAAGAAGAGAGAAGGAGAAAAGAAGAAAAGAAAAGAGAAAAAAGGAAAAAGTTGGGCTTGATTCTGAAATTGATCCTAGCAATAAGAAGCAATTTTTTTTTACTTCTTAATTCTATTCCAAATCTAATCATAATCATGTTGTATCCATTTTCAGCCATTCTTTGATGTCTTGCAAAGGATTTCTCCAAATTAATCTTAGCAACATAGCTTTTTTCTTAGTATATTTGATTAATTTTGGGCTTACTATTATGGAAAAAATGAAATATTTACACTTTGATACATAATCAATTGTCCATCATTTTTTATAGACAAACGAATTGGTTCGATAATTAATATACCCTTTTTCATTGATTCTATAAGAGTTAAATCCTTTTAAATCATCAATATATCCAATATCATTTCTTCCCTTTGAATAAAGGCAATGACCATCCTAGATCTACCATATCTTTTTTTCATTTCTTCTGGACAATCACAAACACTTTTTTTTTATTATGGATCCACTACTAGAAATTCAATGCATAATCTGAGCATTCATCATGTATTCCTGAATAATCTCATTTTTCAATTATTCAACCATTTCATTGCACCAAGTTCAATGTTAGCCAGATTTAGTCAACATTTATATGTTTCAATGCAACAAGAAGATGTTATTTGTAACAAGTAGTTTTGCTGGTTGGTTAATTGGTCATAATTTTTTTAATGAAATGGATTGCACAAAATCAAGCGAATCTAGGATCACTTCTCTCAGACCAAGAAAAAGATATTTGAGAAGATTATGCAAGCTACGATATGAAAAAATCTTACCAAAAAAAAAAAAACAATGTAAGAGCAACACGAAAGCAAAGCTTGATTTTTTTCCTAGAAAGGTATTTACGTTTTCAATTGAGATGGGATGATTATTTAAATCAAAGAATGATCAATAATACCGGGAACAAAGAAACGAATTTTTGGTCCCCAAAATAAAAATTTACTAAACGGATTTATGTTCTTTTTTCATTCCGAGGAATAAAAAAATAAAATCAGACACTATTTTGAGTGTTACCAAACAAGGCCTACGTGGATTATTGAATGGTACATTTTTTGTTCAGAGCCAAGTGAGCTAAGTAAAAGCTTATTATTATGTATTGTTTCTACTTGATATGTATATTTATCAAGAAAAACTACTTTAGTTTACTTTACCGAATCTTATGTGGCCGAAACTTACGATTTCATTTACTTTGATGTTGGATTCATGATATTTGTAATTTAATTTGACAAGATGATTAATCTGCAAAAAGACTGACCTGTAAAGTGAAAAGTGAAGGGATGTCGAGGTCTATCTCCATAAAAAATTGGCAAGTCAGATTTCTCATCTTGAGGTAGTGAGCAATGGTCAGATATCATTTATATATGTATAAAGACCGGAGATAAAAGGAGGAGGTCTCGGAAAAAGCATTCCAATCCTTGTCATCTTGGGGCAGCTGGCAATGGTTAACTCATCTAATTTGGGCCATTCCAGTGTATGATTATTCCCTGAGAGGAAATTAGTCAAATTGGGCAAGCATTCCAACTCCACCCGAAGAAGATTTGGGAATCTAATTGTCTCCATAGCACTTCCCTCCCCTTCTTTTTCTGGGGAACATATCAAACTTGTCAACCAGTCAAGCTCCATATTCTTCCATTGATTGGAAGCCCCTTCATGCCCCTTCTTACCTCCCTCATCTTTAATGACTTCTGCTAGC
This sequence comes from Eucalyptus polyanthemos subsp. polyanthemos, assembly GCA_017140185.1. Lineage (NCBI taxonomy): Eukaryota > Viridiplantae > Streptophyta > Magnoliopsida > Myrtales > Myrtaceae > Eucalyptus > Eucalyptus polyanthemos. The sequence continues at coordinate 14,777,727 of CM029463.1, read as the reverse complement.
ATTTTACAATTGCTTATCCTCAATTCTGTCAATTCCACCAAATTTTCTGCTGTTGCTGGTGTGAACATATATGATAATTGACCGCAATGTGACACTTCTAGAATCTTCAAATGTTGAAAATATACTTGATTGTCCCATATCATCTCAAGGTTATCCATGCGAGTGATATGTAACAACTCCAAGCTAGCAACCTGCATTATTGGCCCACGGAATTGGTGATTCTGTACCGTTAAATAATGAATGGGCATGTTGGTTTGACTCACGTTCAAAAGCTTATCAAATTATTTTATATTAAAAGAACAATGTAAACATTTTCAATGAGTCAGATGACCTTTCATTTCACTTAATTATATTGTTCAAATATATGAGGCATTCACTTTGAGATAAAATCGCACCTCGAAGATAACAAAAAAGTCCATTTTATACCCTAAATAATCACTTAGAACTAGAGATGACGATATAAATTATGACATGACTCAATTCATTTCTCCGTATGGTTGCTCAAGATAAAGAAGTTATCTAATCGTGGTGCATGCTAATTTTTATCGGTGGTAACTAAACCGTTGTGCAAGCAGAGCCCTCTACCATGAAGTAACAGAGTCGTCCGTTGCTTTGCTTACAAATTATTAAGTTGCACCAGAGGCGAAATGAGAATAAAATCAAAAGGACAAAAAAAAGAAAACTCCATACTAATGTCGTTTCTAATTTCCTTGAGTGTTAGATAAAATTTCAAAAAGTTTATTAAAACTCATTAAGATAAGGAATCGTTCTCCGGTCTTTCCTTCAGAAAATAGCTTTGCATTGCTGATTATTTCCTTGAAAAAAATAAAAATAAATAACTCGTCTGTAGAGATACTGAGGCAACAAATGGGTTAGCAAATGGAGCATTACTTATCTCTCTCTACATAACAAAGCAAACCCAAAATTACTTTTTAAGTTTTAACCTCAAATTTTGGCCCAAAAAGTTCAAATTATATGCATGGCAAGCGTCTAACGAGAACTAGCCATATATGTGATAATGGGCAAAATGGTATTTTGTATATGCTCCTATAGCAATCGTATAATCACATTAGTCTATCAAAAATTCTAAAGTTAAAATTAAATCTTTCCCTCTTTTCAATTTAGTTCATTTCCTAAAATAATCAAATCACACTTTATATCCTGAATCAAATGTCAACGAAATTGTCTCATCTTTCCCTTTTTGGCATAACATTAGTTATCTTTATAGAATTCGAACGAGGAAACATACTGGTGCCATGGTAAGATCATCCCACGTGCCACATGTTTTCAATCTTTGTGGTACCTAAGAGAGAGCTAAACCATCGGAGTTAACCAATACCTCTTATTTTAATAGGGATCAATGAGTATGCATTTGATGCATTAGACATTGAAAAAAACGTTCAGTCAATACTGGAAGGACATATGATGTTTCAACGTTGTAATATTTATATGGATTCAAGTTTATATCTTCATATGTAGAGCTACTCATATGAGATGCTTGTTCTTGACTTAATCATCATTTCAAATATTCGCAATTGAAGCACAACAAATAATCTTGGGTCATACCTTTTCCACCAAGAAGAGAGGTTGTTTATGAAGTGACATCTCATTCTTAGGTTGGGAAGCAAGTATCTTCACTTTGTTACAATCATGCACCTCCAAGGTCTTCAATGCCGGCCAACATAAAGCAAGTGTTCCAGCATAGATGCACTTCAACTCCGGTAGATCCTCAAGCTTAAGGGAGGTTAAATTTGGGAACACAAACCTGAGAACTAGTCCGTCCTTCTCAATGAGTTCCACAGTGCCACATCCATTGATCTCCAACTCCTTAAGTTGGATTAGATCTTTGGCTATTGAGGCTGGACATAGAGAGGTGAGGCTCTTGCATCTAAAAATGCTAATAGAATGTAGACGTTGGAATATAACTTGACAATGGAGTTCCTTATCCCATATACACTTTATCTTATTGCATTCTTGAATACAAAGTGATTTTAGATTGGGGAAAGAATTCGCAACAACTTGGTTGTCCCATATAGTCTCAATGTTATCCATGCTAGTGATATGTAATGTCTCCAAGTTAGGAAATGCAACTTGCGATATTCATTCACTTGATTGGTAATTATGTTAAACTACAAATTCATGAACTTCCAAGATGCAAAAGTAGAAGAGTGCCATAACAAATTATGCAAGAAAGGTAATCCTAGACAAAGAAAATGGCACCATAATAACTACCACGTCTGCAAACAAGTAAATAGGGCATGTTGGTTTTAGGGGTGATCAGTTCCTAGGTGGGCCAGTCCTCAGCCTAGAATCAGGAGTCAACCCCTTTTTGAGAACCAAGACTAAACAAAATAGGATCAATGTGGACACTTTTAAGAATGACTAAAAGTGAAAGAAACAAAATAGAGCCAAGTGTGAGATCCCCATCGATCTGCAAGGAAGGAGACATGCCCCCTTTTTAATTTTAAGACAAAATAGAGCCCAAAATGTGAGATCCCACATTGACTAGTGGGATTTTATATATAATTTATGGATTATTATAACATATTCAAGGTTGTTTGACACTACAAGACAAAAGTTAAGGTGTCGAATAGTGCCCGACTGATGCTTGCCCCTAGTGGGTTTGGCTTGTGTTCAAAAACTTACTAAATTATCTTTGGGATAAGTGTATTGAAAGTTTTAAAACTTGTTAACAAAGTACTAAACTTTCAAAAAGTACAATTAAGTCTTAAAACTTATTATGAAAGTGCAATCAAGTCCTAAAATCTTCAAAAAGTATAATCAAATCCTAAAACTCGGTAAGTTAGTCAAATCAAGTCCTTCCATTGATAATACTTTTTGGAAATTTTAAAACTCAATTGCATTTTTCTGATAAATTTTAAGACTCAATTGTATTTTTTAAAAGTTTTATGATTCAACTGCACTTTCATGATAAGTTTTAGGACTTCTAGTACACTTATTCCATCACTTTATATTGAATGAATTAGGTAAACATGTCCAAGGAATCAAATGACCTTTAATTTGAGGTATTCACTTTTAGATGATATCACATCTCAAAGGTTAAAAGAAACGTCAATGCTTGACCTTAAATAATTAAATCATATTCGTTTTTCCATACGGTTGCTCAAGACAAATAAGTTGTAAAGTCATGGTGCATGCTAACTTACAATGACAGAAGAGACTCGTGCGATCCTTTGCTATAGAATAACTTATTAACTTGCACAAAAGGGGAAAAAAAAAATCAAATCAAATCAAAAGGAGTGAAAAATATCCCCACTAAAAAAGATAAGGAATTTTTCTCTAGTCTTTTCTTGGGAAAATAACTTGCATTGCTAAAGCTTAATTTGATTAGTAAGCCAGTTTTTTTCCATCTGAAGAATTTTCCTTCAAAAAACAAAAAATCTGGTCAATAGAAATATTAAGGTCAGAAAAGGGTTAGCAAGTGGAGGATTATTTGTCTCTCTATATAATAAAGCAAAACCCAACAATACTTTCAACCTCAAATTTTGGCCCAAAAAGCTCAAATATTATGCATGGCCAGCGTCTAATGAAAACTAAACAAATATTTTTAACAATGGGCAAAATTGTAGTTTAGGATATGCTTATATAGCAATCACGTAATCACATCAGTTTCTCATAGCTTGTAATAAATGGCATTTCCTAAAATAATCAACTCACACTTAACACTCAGTATCCTGTATTTATTTTTATTTTTATTTTTCATTTTTGCACATACATATATGTGTGCCTTTTTTGCTAGTCCAAAAATGACATAGCTAGTATAAGTAGCAATTCTGACGCACTTAGAGACGGTTATTTAAATTACAATATGGATGATATTCTTCAAGGAAATTGCAATATGTTTTCTGGGCACAAAGATGAAATAGCTGATGCCCATAGCAATTGTTACATTTTTGGCATTGACTTAGTGAAAACTAATTAATTTGTAATTTTTTCTCCTTAATAAGTATCTTTATCAAGAAAAACTAATTTTAATTTACTTTACCTAATCTTACGATATCATTTCCTTGAATGGTCGATTCAAGATTCAGTGATTTTAGATACGTGCGCTTTGATTTGATAATATGATTAATCTTAATAAAAGACTAACCTGTGATGTGAAAAGTGAAGAAGTACCATGGTCAATCTCCATCAACGATTGCCCACTGAAGCCTCTCATTCTGGGGCAGTAGGCAATTATTAGCCATTTTAAGTCCGGACATTCCAGAGTATGATTCTTCCCTGAAAGGAAACTAGTCAAATTGGGCAAGTATTCCAACTCCATCCACCAAAGATTCGGGAATGTAATCTTCTCCATTGCACTTCCATGCCCTTCTTCCTCTGCAATCACTTCTTCTATTTGACCACACTCATTTATTTCCAGATATTCAAGAGTGGCAAAGCACTGAATCATCGATGGAGCAAATGCATGTCTCAAGTTGCTGCATTTATAAAGGGTCAAATGACTTAGAGAATTGAAGCGCAACCTTCCTTGAAGATTTTTGTTCCATAGTCGCCTCAACTTCGGTAGATTGAACAACCCTAGATGCCATAGCTGAGGTAGCACTTGAGTCCCCTTCACACCCTCCATCCCTTCAAGATTAAATATTTCTTCTAGCGACTCACAGTCACGCACTTGCAAGATTCTCAAATTGTGTAAAGCAAGCATCAATATGGATTGAATAGCATTAATAAATGATGGACATTTATCCACCAACAATGAATCTAATTTCGAAAATGGTTCGATGGGAATATGTCCGTCGTGCCATTTTCCAATCAGCTCGGGAAACTCAGATAACCTTCTAAACTGTACTCCAGCAATTGTAGCCTATTAGAAAATGCATAATCAAACGTAAACTTCTAATTAACAAAAAACCAATTACTCTATTGGCAGTTAAAAATATCCAATTGCACAAAATTTAATAACTGATGCATACCATTTCTTCATACATTTTTTGTATGGTCATGTTGAGGTTTCCCTTCCAAAACCATGCTTCTATTGATACTTGTACTTTCTCCACTTTTGGCGCCTCTATTGGTCCCTTAGAGAAGAACTTCATGTTGAGACATCTAGTCACAATGACATCTTCCAAAAGAGGGAATATTAAAGTGTATCCACCTGAGCTAAACCATCTCAACCCTGTCAACCCATCAAGCTCCATAGACTTCAATTGGTTGAAAGCCATTGCATACCCCTTCTTACCTCCCTCATTACTAACGACTTCTATCAACATTTTACAGTTACTTATCCTCAATTTTGTGAGTGCCACCAAATCTCTAGCTATTGTAGGTGTGAACATATGTGTTAATTGACAACAATGTGACACATCTAGAGTTTTTAAGTGTTGAAAATATACTTGATTTCCCCATATCATCTTGATGTTATTCATGCCAGTGATATTTAATGTCTCCAAGCCAGGAAACGCAACCTGCAGAATTTGCTCACGAAATTATTAAAAATAAAAGATAAAATCACACCTCAAAGGTTAAAAAAAGTCAATTTTATACACTAAATAATCATTAAGAACTAGAGATGATGATATCAATTATAGCATGATTCCATTGATTTTCCCATATGGTCGCTCCAGATAAGTGAGTAGTAAAATCGCGGTGCATGCTAATCTTCATCGGTGGTAACTAAACCGTGGTGCAAGCACAGCCCTCTTCAATGAAGGGACAGAGTCGTGCATTCCTTTGCTAACAGATTAATAAGTTGAACCAGGGGAGAAACGAGAATAAAATCCAAAGGAGTAATAAATCTCCATACTAATGTCGTTTCTAATTTCCTTGGGTATTTGATGGAATTACAAAAAAGTTATCTAAAACTCATTAAAATAGATAAGGAATCATTTTCCAATCTTTGCTTCAGAAACTAACTTTGCATTGCAGATTATCACCTTGATAAAAAATCTGGTTAGTAGAGATATTGAGGTAAGAATGGGTTAGCAAGTGCAGCATTACTTATCTCTCTCTAAATAATATATTAAATTAACTCTATTACAAATTCTCACGACCATTGTACCCAAAAAAAAAAAATCCCACGACCAAAAAAATCAGATGACTATTTTCATACTTTCTAAATCTATTAGCATTCTAATTTGAGTATTAGATAACTTCTTGAAATATTCTAACAACGTGGGAATACCTATTGTTACAGGACAACTAATGTATGACAAATAAATGACATTTGAAGTAAAAACATAATTAGAGATAACTCTATGATTATGGATAAATAAATGTGTGAATACTCAGTAGGATGGTTTGTTCAACTCACAGATAAAAATAAAAATAAAAATTGGGCAAAAACATTAATATAAGGAAATACACAAGCATTTCCTCCACATCAAAGAAAGTAATTATTGAAATCTATATAAGATCCGTGACAGAAAAGGCCAAAAAGAACGGGGGCCAAAAAGAGTGGCCTGATCAGTTCGTATGTGTTAATTGCCTTTATAAGAAGTGATATAATTTAAAATTTTGGTAAAGTCGTTAGCTTGTTTGCACTGAATTCAATCAAAATAAAATTGAAATTGATTTTTATCCTTCAAAAAATTAGACGATGTTTTGCATGTGTATATTCCTTATTAATCTACTTTCTCAGGCAACCTCTCCTAAATTCTGTCGATTCAATAAAATAATAATTGAATTTTAAAATGGTATTTTTTAAATTTATAATCAGTTTTTTTTTAATTTATAATCAATAGTACATTGATTATAAATAAAACGCCCTCTCTAAATTTTGGACTTTCAGGTTTGCCGATCACTCCAATTAAAAAGACCAGTCTCTCTCCAATAGCCTGCTCTTTGATTTCGGTTTACCTCCTTGCCAAAAGTGGGTGTTGACACTTAACTACAATCTCTTATAGCCTGTAAAAAGATCTTAGGAACTGCATTTGCAGATTACATTAGCAAGCTATAAAATATGAAGTGACAATGCGGACAAAGAAGCTATTCTATACTTAGTACTTTACAGTTCATATTGTCAAAGGTAAATGTTATTATATGGTTTAAGAACCTTGCGAATCATTTCCAAAGTACTAAGTATGATGGTTCGCTTTTGGGGAAAGCCTTTGGAGAAACATAAGACTTTAAGTTTAAAGGGCTGCCAAAATACAAATTGCATTTGGCAAAAAGTCCTTTGTAAAGAAACTTTGGGTTAAATAGTGTTGGGAAAATTCTTCTTGCAAATTACTTTGGCTGCATTTTTTCTCTATTTTTTATTTTAAAAAACTCAAACCCAACGAAGGGCTCAAATCACTACCAAGCCAAATGTGGCGCCAGCAATAAGGTTGCACAACCTCGAGTGGGGCCCAAAACCCCTAGCAAGGGCCATCTAGGGTCATGCGACCCCCAACGAGGGTTGCACAACCTAGACTGCCCTCTCCAGGGTCACGCAACCTCCTACAAGAATCGCGAGGGTCACGCGACCCCGTTGAGGGCTACTTGATGTTGCCTAGGTCACGTGACCTTGCCTGCCCTTCATTGCCAAATCTGGCCTTGCCAGTCGCCCTCGCACAGAGAAGCTGGACAATAACAATGAGTGCAAAATCAAAAATGAAAAAATTGGTGAGGGTAGTTTTAGAAGGAAAATAATTACTTAACCATTGGAATAGCCCTTTGTAAATGCTAAAAATTCAAGGCAGATGGGAACCTACTTGGGCTTTCATTTTTGCCAAGGCCAACATTTCTCTTAAACACCCCATATTTTCTCAAATCCTTTGGGAAAACTGAACCAAACCCAACCTATACAATTTTATGAGTTGACACAAAAGTAAGACTTCTAAAAAGATATGGAGATGTAAAAATTATAGTCATGCTTATTGAGGATTAGAAAATTTGTAATATTTGTTTTAAAAATTAAAAGATTCTATACATAAATCAGTGCAAAGCAGGGGAATTGTACTGGTTATCGGAAATTTACATATAATTAGATTATTTTGAATCCTTACATATCTATTGATGTCAGAATTGTTGTGCACTAAAAATCCCTGGATGTGATAATGGAATACTGGGGGAGATAAATGTTCTGTTCATCTTTGTTATGGTGTGAAACACGAGTCCCAATCATATTTGAGCAAAGCATGAATGACTGATGCTACGAACATTAATTTCTACCACTCTTGTCCGAACATGGCACATACCTTGCGTTGTCCAATAGTAAGAGAATAAGTTCCAAATGAAATGCCAAAAATGCATTGTTTGAAAGACCAACCTGTGGAGTAAAAAGAGAAAGGGTGTCGTCATCAATCTCCATCAAGGATTGCCCAGTCAAGCTTCTCATTTTAGGGCAGTGGGCAATGATCAACTGTCTTAAGTTGGGGCATTCCAATGTATGATTCTTCCCAGAGAGGAAGCTAGTCAAATTTGGCAAGCATTTTAGCTTCACCAAACGAAGATTTGGGAACGTAATCTTTTGCACCATTCTTCCTTGTCCTTCTTCCTTTGTGATCACTCCTTTCATTTGACCACACTCCTTTATTTCCATCCACTGTAGATTGGGAAGGCATAGAGCCATTGATGGAGCGAAAGCATGTCCCAAGTTGCTGCAACTATGAAGGATCAGAATACCTAGAGAATCAAAGCGTAGCGATTCTTGAATATCTTTGTTCCATAGTTGCCTCAAGTTTGGTAGATTGACCAAGTTCAATTTTGATAGTCGAGGCAGCACCCAAATGTTTTCCACAACCTCCAACCCTTTCAAATCGAATATTTCTTCTAGCAACTCACAATCACGCACTTGCAAAGAGCTCAAATTGTCTAAAACAAGCATCAATCTAACTGGAATAGCTTTAACAAATGATGGACATTTATCTACCACTAATGATTCTAATTGCCAAGATGACTTGATGGGATTAAGTTCACTATGCCATTTTCCAATCAATTCGGGGAACTCTGATAACCTAATTTCCATTACTTGAGAAAACATAACCTGTCAAAAAAGCATAATTAAACATAAATTTCTAGTTAGCAAAAAGCAGTTACTTTGTTAATGATCAAAACCATCCAATTGCACAAAATTTGGTAATTGATGTATACCTTTTCTATAAACATCTTTTGGATAGTGATGTTAAGGTTTCCTGTCCAAAACCACGATTTTGTTGATACTTTTACCCTCTCTAGCTTTGATGCCTCTATTGGTCCTTTTGAGAAAAATTTCATGTTGGGACATCCACTCACAATGACATCTTCCAAGAGAGGAAACATCAAAGTGTATCCACTTGAGCTAAAACATCTCAACCTCATCAAGTTGTCAAGTTCCATACGCTTCAAATTATTGAAAGCCACAACATGCCCATCCTTACTTTCCTCGTCACTAATGACTTCTGTCAACATTCTACAATTACTTATCGTCAATTTTGTGAGTGCCACCAAATTCCCAGCTATTGCCGGTGTGAACATACTTGATAATTCATCACAACGGGACACATCCAAAGTCTTCAAATGTTGAATATATCTTGAAAAGGGTAATAGTACTTTTATCTCCTGACTTGAGCCTTCTACATCTTCCACATTGCTGGTTGGCTCTTCCAAATGGGATTCACATATAACTAGCTCTTCCAAGTTGGTTAAGCTCTCAACAAAACAACATGTGGATATTGCATAGTCTTTCGAGAGATGATGAAGCTCAAGAACTCTAAGCTTGCAAAAGAATTCTCCATCATGAAATTGCCCAAGCCATATCTCCATCCATTTGGATAAATCCAATTTTAACTCTTGGAGATTAGGGAATGCATCCTGAGAAAATAGTCATATCAGAACCTAAAGCCAATTTGGTTAAAAGATTATTAACGTATTATGGTATAAACTTTGTTAAAAGATTATTAAATATTATTCATGGGACTCAACAAAAAGATATGTGCTCTAATGAAACAAATATCATCGCTGATCTTTTCTACTTGACTTGTATCCATATTGAACTTAAGTAACCGCTACATCCACATTTCTAAAGATGTATCCCTTATGGAAATGACTTCCGCAGCAATTAAAGTTGCAATTGCACAAATTTTAATGATTAATGTCGACAATAATGTCCCATCTTTCCGTTTTTAGCATAACGTAAGTAATCTTTATAGAATTCAAATTAGAAAACACACATGTACTAGGGTAAGATCACACCACATGCCACATGTTTTCACTATTTGTGGCACCTAGAAGAGAGCTAATCACAATTAGCCTAAATTTTTTCAAAAGGGGTTTAACAAGTATGCATTTGGTACGTCAAACATTGACAAGAATTTCTGGCCAATACTTGAAGAACATATGATTTTTCCATGTTTTAATACTTTTATGGATTCAAGGAGAGTTGTGCATTTTACATCTTTGTATGAACAGCTACTTGTATGATATGCTTGGTTGTGACATTAATCATCACTTCAAATATTCACTGTCAAAGCAAAACAAATAAACACAAATCATACCTTTTGTATCAAGAAGAGAGGGTGTTTATCAAGTGACATCTCATTCTCAAGTCGTGAAGCAAATATCTCCACTTTGTTACAGCCATGGACTTCCATAGTCTTCAATGCCGGCCAATGTAAAGCATGTGTTCCGGTGTAGATGCACTTTAACTCTATCAAATGCTTAAGCTTGAGGGAGGTTAGCTTTGGGAAATCAAACCTGGGAACTAGTCCTTCTTCCTTCTCAATGAGTTCCACAATGCCACAACCATCAATCTCTAACTCCTCAAGTTGGATTAGATCTTTGGCTACTGAGGATGGAAACAAAGCGGTGAGGCTCTTGCATTCGGAAACACTAATAGAACGTAGACATTGGAGTTTAACTTGATTGTCCCATATCTTCTCGATGTTATCCATGCCCTTGATAACTAATGTCTCCAATCTAAGTAAGGCAATCTGCAATATTTGCTCATAGAATTGGTGATTCTATTGAATTACAAATTCATGAACTTCCAAGATGTAAATATAGATGAGTAGCAAGATGTAAATTACGTATACATGGGATTGGTGATTGGTGATTTTGTCCTAAGTTGAAGGAAAAAAATACATTAACATAAAATAAAAAAGTAAGTAAAAAACTCCACACTAATTCGGTGACTTTAGGATAACAAGGCTATTGGAATTGCTGGAGGAATTCTGACCAGATTCTGTCGACAATGGGTAAAATGGCAACTTGGATTGCTCATACAACAATAATATAAATATAATCACATTAGTCTCTCATTAATTGATTAAGAATGATGAAGAATATATTTAAAGAAACGAGAATCACTTCAAAAGGGTAATCAACGTTAGAACTTAGCAGTCACCGAATTGATGTTGTAAAATAAAATAAAAAATAAAAAAAAAATGCAGCTGAGGATCGGTTGAATATGAATATTAACCATTAGAAACAAAGTGATAGAGAGATTGAGATCAAAATGCCAACTAATCATCCATGAAATGGTGCACTGCAGTAGGAGGTGTGACTTTATCTAATACCGAAAGCCTCAAATATATATCATGTCACTCTAAAGCAATTAAAAAGTTAGGCTAAGAGAAAGCAATTATAAAAGGAATTGCTTGGGTCAAATGAACATATCTTACTTGCACCAAGCCACACTTGGAAGAACTCAATATCTCAATTATTGATTAAATTTTCATTTTAAGAATCATTCATTTTCATTACCAGGGCGAGAGGATCCAACGGTTAGAGACCAACGATAGCTCACACATATAATCTAGTCAAATTATCGAATATAGTTCTATATATCTCATTATAGAAGATTAAAAGTATCTAAGAAAGTTGGGAAGGCCCATTTTCACAGCCTGTTCGGCTGCATAAACAACATTTTAGGTGAATGGCCTATATTGCTTTTAGTTTAGTTTGAATGGACCCCCCTATGAATTACTCATTTTCATTTTCCATTGAAACGTTCTTCCACTTCCACTTCCACATATGACTCAACTAAAATGGCTGATCTGTGAAATGTATTTTATTTCTTTAACAAGTATTTCATAAGATTGGTCTTACATGTCATGTAAAAACTAAAAAAGGGTAATTTCCAAAACCCTAGACCCTAGAGCTCTTGCTTAGTTTGGCGACAGAGAGGGCCTAGATTCCTTTTGCTAGTAAAATAAAGTTGGGGAAGGCCCATTTTCACTGCCTATTTGGCTGCATAAACAACATTTTAGGTGAATGGCCTATATTGCTTTTAGTTTAGTCTGAATGGACCCCCCTACAAATTACTCTTTTTCATTTTCCATTGAAACGTTCTTTCACTTCCACCGAAGAAGTCAGATGACTCAACTAAAATGGCTGATCTATGAAATGTATTTTATTTCTTTAACAAGTGTTTCATAAGATTGGTCTTACATGTCATGTAAAAACTAAAAAGGGTGATTTTCAAAATCCTGGACGCTAGAGCTCTTGCTTAGTTTGGCGACTAAGAGGGCCTAGATTCCTTTTGCTGGTGAAATTAAGAGAGATTAAAGCTTCCTTCAATCAGGAAAATAAACGAGATCTTGCAAGTGCAAATGAAATCAAGTGAGTGTCCTGTGCGCATGAAAAAATTTTTGGAACATAAATTGATTTTTGGTTAGAAATTGATTTCTCAATTTTTATTTCGGAAATTAAGAAGTTAAAAATTTTATCTTCTGATTTTTTTTCAAATCTATTTTTGAAATAAAAATCTGTTCCAGAAATAGAAAAATTAAATTGCGTTACCAAATGGATTTATGTTCTAAACATGTTTTGAAGAACAGAGAAACAGAGAAATAGAGAAGTAGAAATTTTATCATACGCGCCATAATGGCTCTCCATCTCCAGCATCTTGATCCTAATACTCACTTTCTTCTCATTTTTTTTTTTTTCAATTGCTTTCCCGTACATGCTTTGAAAGTTAAAAAGCCCCAAAGCCTCTTTGTGAAATTTCCCAATCTAGTTCCTCCGTTGTCTAGAAAATTAGCTCTCTCCATGGAAGCTCAAAGATGGGAAGAAGAAAATGTCGGGGTTGAAGTGGGGATAAAGACACATTTCCTGTAGATCAGGGGTACTCCTTGGATCTTCGGATAAACACATTTCCTTATGGACCTACAACTTAAATTTCCACGGCTCTTTACTGACAAGGGAAACTAACATTTTGCATTAGCCTTGGGCGCCACCATCAACTTCAGTAATGATCACGCAATTATGAACAGCCAATCTTGTCTGGAAAATTGAAAGGCTCTACTGGCACAATTTCGGCCACACAAAATAGCTGTGTGCTTTCTTTAATTTGAGTGGATTGAGTAAATTACTATCAATAACCTCTTTTTGTTTTTTCGGTCGAAAGTAACCAATTCAATTGGTGGAAAATTTTTGGTCTAAATCCAACAGCCGGCGTTGGATACGAGAGTGAAAGTTGAAATTTTCTGCTTTAAATTTTTTCCTTAATGAAGTAATCGCAGTTGATTTTTGTCCATATCGGATAATTTTCCTTTTTCATTTTATTAAAAGTAGTTTGTTTCATTTTGGACAACTACCGTCCATTTGAGAAGTCAATTAACTCAGGACTCAAGTAGCAGATCTGCGAAATGCATTTCAATCACTGAACAAGAGTCATAAAATGGTCGAGCAATTATGTAAAAGCTAAGAGGGGTGATTTCTGAAACCCCGAACCTTAGACACGTTGCCTAGTTTGGTGATGGAGAGGGCTAGGCTCCTTCTGCTGGTGCAATTAAGAAAGAATTGGGGCTTTGAGGTATGATTTATCTGAGAGCAAGCGGCATACATAGAGAGAGAGAGATCTTGTAAGTACAGATGAAGTCAAATGAGCGGGCCTTCATCTCCAGCCTCTTGAACCTTACTACTCACTCTCCACTCAATTATCTTTTTAATTGCTTTCAATGCACATGCATGCAATGTATAAGGCGCGGATGTGAGATTGCTAAAAGTTTTAAGTTTCATACGAAAATTGGAAAGCTTCTAGAGATGCTGTTCGGCAGCTCTATTACCCCTTTATGCTTTGTGCATGTATCACAGGAGTTGTTCGACCATCTTTATGGATACTATTCCAGATAAATCAAAATTAAGAAATTGCAACTTATATATGTCGGCAACTCTCAACTCTTACGATTTTATGCTACTCATTTTCTTTTAAATTATTTTAACCAAAGTACAGTAATTTAGTTCATTTTTATTTTATCTACGCTTTGTCTCCAGAATATATAATACTTTTCATAATGTTAATCACGTACCTCTTGATTGAAGAGTACAATGGAGCATGAGTTGATGTCATCCTGACTATGAGCTTCTCGCAAACAAACCTGTCATTGGTTTTTCATAAGATGAGAAAAAAGTCACTTTTTGTATTATAGGGATAAATCTATCTATAAGAAGATCTTCAATGATGAAAACAAAAAATCAATCTTACACTCTTTACGAGAAAAGCACGTCAAACTTTTCAAATATCCCAGATACAAATCAGACAACATTGGGAAAACCAGAGTTTCTGATGTTTTCATTCCCAACCCTTCTTCCTCCATAATTATTGTCTCCATCTTCTCGCAATCCCATACCCTTAGAACTCTCAGAGATACAAGAAATTTGCCCATAGATGAGAAAAACATAAACCGGAGGTTGTCACAGTTAGACACTTCTAAACTCGTTAAATTATGGAATTCTACTATTCCAAAAGGTTCCATGTTCCATATGTGCCTCAAGCTTGGCAATCGCGCTAAAGAGATCGTTGTTAGCTTAGAGAGAATCACAACATGTCCACTGGTACTTAGTCCGTCAAGATCAAAAATTTCTTTTATTGAATCGCAATCTTCTATGGTTAAAGCTTGTAACTTGTATTGTTGTAACAACAACGTAACGTTGATAATCTTCGAGAGAGATTTGCACCTTGATATCTTGAGAGATTGAAGATTACTTAGCCCCAATAGAGATTCACCGCTCCATAAATATTTTGGATTGGGAAGGCCAATCATTGTCAAGGACTCCAACGATGGAATTGAAACCTGATGCACAGACCCGTCAACATCAACAAAAGCAATTACAATTTCAAATTTCAAATTATATGCATGGCCAGTATCTAATGAGAACTAGCAATATATATTTCGACAATCTGTAAGCTAATAATTTTGGATATGCTCCAATAGTAATTATGTAATAACATTAGTCTCTCACAGATTCTAAATTTAGATCAAATCTTCCCTCTTTAATGTAGTTCATTTCGTAAACTAATCAGATCACACTTTGTGTCACTGTATTTGCATTTCTTTTCATTTTTGCTAGTCCAAAATGAAATAGCAATTGATGAATCACTTAGAGACTGTTATTCAAGTTACAATATGGATGAAATTTTACAAGGAAATTCTAACATGTTTTCTGGACACAATTTCGTAAATTGACTAAAAATTCGTCTATATAAAAAGTGGAACCATATACATTCTTCCGCTTAGATTCAAAAGGGTAAACAAAGTTAGAAGTCACTCAATTGATATGAAGAACAATTAGCACACACAAGGACACGCATGGAAGCTGCAGTGGTCCTAACAATCTTGGCCATTCTATTCTGGTCGTCTTATTCGTGGAGGACAGTTGACAACGAAATAAGAAATATTTGAGAACAAATAGGACGCCATTTCTCAATTTTGGCATATTGAATACGATCCACTGCTGTTGGTTGTGTTGTTTCTCTACGATATTGATAACTATGCTACTTCAACAAAGTAATAGTGGTTGATTTGTCCATATTAGCAATTTCCTTTTTCATTTTACAAAAATCAGTTTCGTGTTTCATTTTGGACAAATTTAACTTCAAAATTAATGCATTTATTTTAAGACTGTCTTTGTGAGCCCGTTAGGTTTCTCTTAGTCTTACTAGTTTACTAGAATTGAACCCGTGCGATACACTAACATTATAACATAAATAAAATTATAATTTTCAATATCTCTAAAGTATGCGTCAAATATGTCAAAGACATTGTTACTTCTAGTTTAAGTGCATATTAGTTATTGTTACTCGATACTACATCACTCTAAAGAAATTAAAAATTAGGCTAAAAGAAAGCAATTAAGAAATTAATTGCTTGGGTCTAACAAACCTTACTCACAACATGCCACACTTGAAAGAACTAAGTATACTTAATTGATTGAATTTTCCTTTAAAGATTCATTAAATTTTACTGGTGTCGGAGGATCCAATACTTAGATACTAATGATAGATTATACATATACTTGAGTCAAATGATCGAAGATAGTCATAAATATCTTATTAAAGAAGATGAAAAATTTCTAAGAAAGTCAATTTACTAATCAAATGGGAGGGACCATCACAACCTATCTGGCTGCACACATAACATTTTTGGTGAACGGCCCAAATTGCCTTTTCACTTCCCATTGAAACGCCCCTTTGCTATTCATCCAAGAAATGAGATGACTCGATTGAAATGGTTGTTCTGCGAAAGCTATTTTATTTCTTTAACAAGAGCTTTATAAAATAGTCAAGAGCTTCCTCGATCAGAAAAGAAAGATCTTGTAAGTGCAAAAGAAGTCAAGTGATTGTCTCATAGTCCCTTCACCTCCGGCCTTTGTTCCTTCTTTTTTTTTTTTTTTTTTGGAGTTTACTTTCCTCTCAATTTTCATTATAAATGATCACCCTCAATTTCAATTAAATGCCATTAATTGTTGTTGTGATGATCTAAATTATCAACGCCATATTCATAAGTTTTCAATCAAATAGTGCCTAAGACATTTGCTAAGTCAGATTTCTCAGGATGAAGGTTTATTATACAAAAACATCAATTATTCATATTATGAATTTTACGTTATACTATATCTCGATTGCCATATCATATGCTGAAGTTTCGACTGCATCTTGGCATAATGCTCGGGACGATGGGTTGAGATTTTGCTCTGGGCTCCAAGCATCCGGTTGAATATCAAACATTATAATCTTTCGCCAAAATAAAAGCATGACTTTGACCATAATAAAGGAATAAAGCAATTTTTTTTTTTGGTCGGTGAATAAAGCAAATTAAGTTGTTTAGAATTGAGTGAAAACCTTGATTATGGGAGTCAATTAATAAAATGAAATCCTTTATGTAAAACAAAGTGGGAAAATGACAATATTTTTCACCGCTTAACATAAAATTTGTGAGTTATTCTCCAGTAAATTGTGATAATCAAGTTTGCACTCAGTTATGGACCAAACGTATGGACATTATCCCTTGATTTAGGTTAGAATCGAAATTAATTTCATGAAAAATAGAATGATATGATGTTTGGCGATCAAATATGTCATCAACATTCACATTAGAACTTTATTTGCATGTACTTCAAGATCTCACCAAAGTATATATATATATATATAGGACTCAATTGAGTCACGACGAAAATTTAGGACTCCCACGTCACTTTTTTCCCAAACATACCTATATGTCTATCTTTCATATTGACCACATCGATGCTTATGATTGAAGGAACTGCCACGGAGTAATCTTAGAGCTTTAATGCTACTTTTGGCCATTTTTGCCCGTTTGGCAATATTAGAACTCCTCTCTTAACAAGCCTCTCGTTATTTATCGTCCGTCCCCTCCTATCTTTCTTCATTACTTTACTATTTATTTGTGACACTCTTATATTTTTCCTATAATTCAGTAATGCTGATATAAATCAATAAAACATCCACTTACTTTTAAAAAAATTAAAAATTTAAAGAGGAAATTACTCAAACCCTTCATGAACTTTGAGGGTCGTACACTTTTACTCGTAAACTTGGTGTTCCTTTAACTTTGATTTTATTGTGGATGTCCACCCTTCGTGCATTTTATCATTTGCATGTGCTTTACAGGTGATCTTTTAATCGTGATGTTGCAATTCTTCTGTATCTGGTTTAGTCAAATCATCCTTCGGCCTCCGGATGCGTTAAAATAAATTACAATGTTCCAAAAAAAAAAAAAAATACGAGAGAGAGAGAGAGAGAGAGAGAGAGAGATGCCATGATAGAGAAGAATCATTACGAGCAAAAAGAGTAATTTTAATAAAAATAGAGAAGAATTATAATCTTATCATTGAATAACTCACATGTTGAGAACTCTCGAACGGTAAAAAGGACGAAGTTACGACTCAAGGGGTTTTGCGTAACAGTTGAAATTTGGGGAGTAAATATTTATCGCTCTAAATTTTCATGGGAAATTTCATGTATTTCTTTTTCCTCAAAGTCGCTTACTAATGCCTACGACCACGAGATATTAAACACAGATTGCAGATTTTATGTACTATTATAATTATAAGTCCTATTCAATGACTAAATGCTCATCTAAAAAAACCAGATACGAAAGAACTGCATCTATAAGACTAGCATAGTTGCTTTTATTTTAAAATCCAGTCCTCTTTCCCCTTCTTCGTATTGGTTTTTACCAGAGTCACTTGTATTGTAGTGTTTATAGATAATACAAAAGTTAGATAACTAAACTCAGTGGAACCATTTCACGGGATTATGAAATTAATTTATTATGGAATTATTTTATTGCCAAAAAATTCTCTTTGATTTTGCTTTATAGAACCCTATTAATTACAGGGAAGGCGTGATTGGACAAGGTAATTTGGAAGAAAATGAACTGAAAAAAAAAAGTAAGGATTAAAATCTACGGTACATCTAATTTGCAAATCAATAAAAGATAACAAATAGTATATTCTTTTGATAGAAAGTTACCTGTTGCCAGTTGAAAAAAGTAACTTGAGTGCCAACTTGGTCATTTGATGTACTACTTGAAGGAGCCATCCCCGGAGTGACAAAGTTCTTGATATTTGGCAAGTTACGCAACTCCAATACATGCAAATTACACAATTCAACTTTGCCACGGTTATCAACTTCTACAATCTCCCGCATTAAGTGACACTTAATGGCTTGGATCTCTTCAAGCTGTGGAAGTCCTCTCAATAATGAAAGAGGAAACAAAACTTCGGCCTTGTTGCAACTTTCAACTCGTACTACTTTTAATGCACTAAAGGAGTTAGAGGAGATATGGTTGTTGCATATCTTCTCCAAGTTGATGAGATTATCGAGAATTATTGACTCCACCATCATAAAATTTGTATGGGATGGTGATTGGAGGATGTAATGGACAAAGGGATTATTCTTCACGTGTAGATGATTTAATCTTGGAAAGCCTTTTTGGGATAACATGCAAATACTTTGCTCAATTCCATTTGATCCATCTAAAAATATATCATCACTTTTGCCTAATAAAGTTTGTATGCATCCTTTTTGAAGAGTATTGCTTGTTGGATCCAACTTAAGTTCCAATGTCCTCGATCCTTTGTGACTTCGCCAACACCTCATATCACCTATATGGATTTTGTACTTAGTTAATTTCTTGACGTCTAGATTCTCTGGGAGCATACTTGGATCAAGAATGGACACACACAAAGTGCATAGATATTTCATGTTATTCAACTCAATAAGGCTGACATTAGTTAGTGGACTTCGTTCCACGGGATTCCATTGATACAAGTTGTTCTCCATATACAACTCCTCCAATTTAACCAAGCTACTCAAAACACCTGGTTCAATTATCTGAAGTCGTGAACAATGGTTCAAGTCTAACAACCTTAGCTCTACTAGTTGCCCAATTTCTTTTGGCAATCGTTCAATTTTGGAGTTCACAAAGCTAAGAATTTGAAGTCCTTTTAGATTGCCAATCAAGGCTACATCGTCTACCGAACAACTATCAAGACACAAAGTGTGTAAGTTCTCCAAGAACTTAAACGGCAAAAGTGAACGAGTGAGATGCACTGGAGAAAGATGTAAGACCATGAGCCTTCTCATAGAATTGAAATATGAATCTGGAACCTTAAGAGATTTATTGTTTGTGAATAACAAAAAGATCCGCATTTCGGGGCAATCTAACTTTTCGGGAAGCTCCTTCATGTCAACAAAGGGAAAGCATACCGCTATACAACTTTTGAGCTTGTCCTTCGACAACTCTATCACTGACTTATCATTATCTTTCAACACGAGAATAGAGTCATCTCTTGAAGTGACCGAGGCAACAAATCCACGAACCAAGTCTTTTATCTTGAAACCATCAACATCTTCACTGTCTAACAAAAGGGAGGAGGCTTGAAGAGTGTGGATATGAGAGCTTAATCTATTTCTAGCTTCTTCCATGCTGCTAACTTCTTGAAATAACCCCAAACCAACGCTGTACCTCACCAAGTTTTCAAGAGAAGGCTTGGAAATACCATAAACAACACATAGTTGTAATAAGGACTTCACCTCCTCTTCTAATTTTTCATAACTCCATTGCAACATCTCGTGTATTGAGTCATTGATTTCTTTATCTTTAAACTTCTCAAAATTGTTCAAAGTATGTTTCCATTCAGATAAATTAGCATCTTTAAAACGTTTTGCCATTGCAACAATTAGGAAAGGCACACCAGCGCATTTGCCGAGGGTTACATTCACCAGAGGTTTGAACTCGTCATCATGAACTTTGGCTCCCACCATCCTCTCAAACAATCTTTTTGCCTCTTCCTCTTCCAGCCCATCGAGGAGGAAGTCCTTGTCGCAGCCCATCTCCCTTCGCAAAACATCACAATTTCTCGACGTCAACAACAATTTGCATCCCATGACTTTGTTGTCAGATCCGAAAGGAATGCCGATTGATTTCAACTCGAGCCCCTCCCACAAGTTGTCCAGTATTATGAGGACCTTCTTTTTCTCCTGCTCTTCTTTTTCCAACCTTTCACGCAGAAGCTCCGCTCGCGCGCTGGTGTACCTTTCGTTCTTTATTTCAGTAATGCCCAAGGAGTGCGCAATCTCTCCTTGGATCGTCTTGATGTCCGGATTTTCCGACACGTCCGCCTTAGCGACCCAATCAAACGACTTCTCGTCGCGTACTTTCCTTTCAACATCCACTAAAAGGGTGGACTTGCCGACCCCAGCCATCCCGTAAATCCCAACCACTCTATTGCCGTTAACGGCAAGAGCGTCCATGATGACCCTTATGATCTTAGCTTTGGATTCAAAGACACCATCGTCCACAAGTTTAATCGATGTCGAGGCAAAAGAAGTAGAGGCTATTGCGGGGGTCAACTGGACAACTTCTTTGCCCTCCCTCCTGGAGGACGTCATATATCCGAATCGACGCTTAATCGACAAGACGACATCTTTACCTTCTCTCCAAGCCCAAGCCAGAGCAGTGACCTTACCTGGAGCAGGATCTCTGAAGGAGATGCCCTTGAATTACTGAATGTCCTTGGCAAGAGCGTCCACAATGTCTCGTGTGATCGAAGCTGTGGATTTGGAGACGCCATCATCCATCTAAGCCCGATCGATGGGACAACCTCTTTGCCTTCTCTCCTTGTTGGAGTCGGAGCAGCGACGATCCGTGGAGCAGAATCGCTGGAGGAGATTTCCTCAATCGACATTTTTCTTTGATTCTTTTTTCCTGAGAAACAAAGAGTGAGAAAACAGAGGAACAGTGAGAGAGGATGATGAAAAAGATCAACAGATACTGAAGAAGAAGAGGAAGAATGGCTGTGCCAAGAGCAAAACAGAGTAGGAACGACGAGACACTAAGAAGGCGAAAGATTTTAGCGCTAAAAAAGATGAAGGAAGGGGAACATCCAAGAGTGGAATAAGACTTTTCGGCTAGCAAGAGATTCCTTGTGGATGAAAAGAACAAGCTGCAAAGAGCAACCAACGGCTGAGATTTAGTACCAACGATCCAATGATTTAGTAATAGAACGCCAAAACATTCCCTACATAATGGTTCAAAGGCAAAAGTAGAAAGGAAAGCAACGTGGAAACTCAGAGTCATTCCCTACTCAAGCAACAACTATTATCAAATCCAAATCTTATTTGTGATTTTTTATTTCTTATGCCTCTTTACCTTTCTTTTATTCTCCTTTATGCCTTGTGTTGCGTAAGGAACGAGAAATAATAAATCCAAATTTTAGTATACCCTTGTGTGCTTTTTTGCAGGCCCAAGCCTCTTGATTTAACTACATAGCCAGTAAGATGTCCTATTTAGAATGATCAAATAGAAACTTCTATGTTACTTTAAGTTTCAGAATAACAGGTAAATTTAAATGAAGAATAAACAAAAAGCTCAATATAAACCTAAAAAAATTGAACAAGCTAAAGACGTATCTTCTTAATGAAGAAACTAGTGTTAACTCAAACTATAACAGATTCTATCCAAACATCTTGATGCACTGCATTTTAATTAATCTACAGGAAAAATAATTGAAAAGCTCACTTTTCAAAATGTCAAAGAGATCAAAAATTTCTGATAATGTTCTACTTATTGACATGTTGGACTTGGCTAACCTAGAGCTCATATCTAATTAATGTTATCTCTTTTATGAATTAAAAAGTGTTGTCAATGGAATGAACCATTGGTGTGTGATTTTGACAAGATTGATCAATGGGCTAGACTATTAATAATTATTTTGATATTATTGTGAAATAGATATATCTATTATAAATATAGTTACGTTAAAGCATATGTAATTTATACTCTTATTATTAGTTTGTTATATACTGGATTTGGCTTAATTGAGTTATGATTTGATTTTGTGAATATGTATTGTGGGTGATCCATCTACTTAGAACATATACGTATAGGGCTATAGTTGCTAATGTTTTTCAAGTCCCTTGTTTAGTGGCCATTAGAGCGAGAGCACTTTCAATGGGGAATTTTGGAAGTTGGCTTTTGGGTGGTTTGAGACTGCATTGGGTGGAAAGACGACCGTGTCATTACCCCTATCCTATAGAATTTAGGGTGACACTTTGTATATTTAGATGGCTAATATTATATTTGTTTATTAGCTTCACATGACAAATTTGTCAATCAAAATTGTTAGGTTGGAAAGGTCAATTTACCCCTTAAACCTACGTATGCATTATGATTGTTTTAAAATATTTTGACTAATTAGAAACAATTAAATTCATGAACGACATTCTCCTTGTAATTAGATTAAGTATCTAGTTGATGAGGAATTAGTTCATACAAGAATATTATCTCATAAGAATAATTTATCTGTTAGTGGCGCATAAAATTAGCAAATGTGGAGCCTAGGTGGCCACATTTTTAATGGAGAATTTAGCAATTCTTGGAATGGAGAAGCCGTTTCTAGCTATATAGAGTGTTACATCTCCATCCTAAAACACTGTCCTTAGGATAGATAATTATATAATTATATGGATAAAAATTCTCACATTTCATTTAGTATGTGAAGAATTTTGCATCAAAAAGTATAATTTCTCAAAAAAAAAAAAAAAAAAAAATGCAGGCCGATCACGCCCAAGTGTTGGCTTTGAAGGTCCTATAGGAAGCAGTGACAGAGGCCTCTAGTCCAGTCGCACCTGACGCGACTGCCCATGGAGCTCTTATCATAACCGTTACACAAGCTCCTATTAATCCTCATGGCCTATTTGTTCGAAACGGGACCCCAGTCAATTCCTCGCAACGTGACACTTACATGATCTGTTGACTGTTTCAACAGTCATTGTGGAAAGACTTTGGTCAGGGCTAACGAGATTGCATAATAGAAATTTGATATCTTCAATTAGGAAAATTACTCATCAACATATCTAGCTATATCTATCTTCATTCAAAAATCTTAAATCAATTAGTTATGAGCCAATTGGAATTTTTCAATATAAGATCTTTGTCAATACAATATACATATGCATCTTAACGGAGTGTGACCGAGTTGGTGCAATTGTTGCTGAGAGGCTAGTGACACGGTCCGTGATTCTCCCGTACCCGCTAGAAACCAAGTGAAGTATATAAATATACTTTACTTTCTACACAACCAAAAAATCTAGGATTGAGAAATGTTAAACTAACTTATTGATTAGAGCCATTTTGGTATCTAAATCTTATTCACAAGTAGTCTAATTTGATTTTAGACTTGTCCACTAATATGTAAGGTGATCATACGGGTGTACAACCATTAAAATAACAACCAATAATTAAGGTAACGTTAAATAAATTACATCGGAAGAGCAAGAACCTAGCACTACCAAATAAGGGGCACGCCATCTATAACTAAGCTAATGGGAAACCATAATCAACATATGGAATGTTCAAAATCAAGAGGATTCATTTCTAAGGGCAAACGAAACCCTATGGTAGAGCCCTAACGGTTTGTTGAAATATGAGCACAATTTTATATCAAAAGGCTTCCACTTTTGAAGCAAAAATTACCCCAAAACTATTTTAAAGCTTTTTCTTATGAATTCTTTTTTTTATGATTTTCTGAATTTTTTAAAAAGTTTCTGAATTTTTAAGAATTTTTAAGAATTTAAATTAATTAAAATTTTAGAATTTTTTATGATTTTTTAAATAATAATAATAATAATAATAATAATAATAATAATAATAATAATAACAACAACAACAATAATAATAATAATAGTTTCTGAATTTTTAAGATTTTAAAATTTTTTAAATTAATTAAATTATTATTATCATTAAATTATTAAAGGAGCTCGGACCGGGTCAAGTGACCCGGCCCGACAAAGCCGATCCGGACCCAATTGGTCCGGGTTAGATTAAAAACAGAGCCGCTCTAAGGGCCACATCGCAACAGCCATGTTCTTTCTGGCCCACTCGCTTTCTCCAGCCCCCTCCTGTCTTCTAATCTTGGCCCAGCCCTCTCTAGTCCACAAAACAGTCAGCCCAGCACCTAAACAAAACCAGCCCCATCTTCCTTTTTTTATAATTTTCTCTTTTCTTTTAATTTTTCTTTTCTCTCTCTTTTTTTTTTATTCTTATTTTTTCCTTTCTTCTTCACACGCCACACCTTCTTCGCCGATCCTCCTCTACGGACGAACTCAACACTCACCAAACAGGCACACCCCGGAATCCCATCCGGCCCGACATCGGCGGCCGCCAGCCATTCCCAGACGATCCCCGTTTACCAGCACAATACCACAGAAACATTAACCAAGACTTGGAAAAGAAAAGGCATATTGAGCCATGGCGACAAAACAACAAAAAGACTTCATCCGGACTTCAAAGGGATCACCCAGACATGCTCGAGATGAGAAATGATGGCTTAGTAAAACCAACGGAGTTCAGATCTCATGCGGACATTCTAACAAACAGTCGGGATATGCTACTGGAACGAGGGGCTCCGGGCCCGTCGCGCCCAAAACAGGGCAAGTGCAGAGCAGAGCCTACCTGTTCGGCTTTGAGGACGTCGCCGGGGAAGGTCGTCGGACGGGTCCGCGTGCGGCCGAGGCTCCCTCTCTTGCTCTCTCAGTCGCTAGGATCTCTCGTTCTCCGTTCGCCCTCTCTCTCTGCCCCTCTCGGTCTCTATCTTTCACCCTCGTCGAAGAAGAACCTCTTCTCCGGGATCTCCTCTATCGAGCAGCTCTCCCTCTTGCTCGCTCCCTCTGGCTCTCTCTCTCCTTCGAACTCTCTCTGGTTTTTCCTCTCCCGGATCTCCCTCTCCGATGAACCCCCTTCTCTCTCTCTCTCTCTCTCTCTCTCTCCCGAACGACGCCTTTTTCAGCTCTCGCTCACCTTCTCCCTCTGGTTTTTCCCTGGTTTTCTTGCCGAAGACTAGCCTCTCCCCGTTTTCTCTCGTTGTTAGCCTCGAGAACGATGCCAGCTGCCACGTGCTGCCATGTGCTGCCATGTGGTTCCTGCACAGGACCCTCCTCTATCCTTGCGCCTTTTGTCGGGAGGCCCGTCGTCCGAGGGGAGGGGAGAAGAAGAAGTAGAGAAGAGATGAGCGGGCCGGGCCCGAAAGAAGAGGAGATGGACCGGCCCGGCCTCGCTTATTCCCTTTTTTAATAATTCTAAAAATAACGTAAATTAAATATAGAGGTAAAAAATAAGTTTTAATACTAGTAATGCAACTACTCCTAATGTCTATATGCAATGAAATTTAATGAAAAGTATTTTTACTAGAGATTAATTTTTAATTTTTAATTTTCTATGCAATTTAAAACCTAAATAAATAATCAAAATTTATGTGTCAATAATTATATTTTAATTCAATTGAATATTTATTAACGTAAAATAATAATTTTCATATCATTTCACTTTGGTGTCATCCACCGATGGCCTGTCTACTTAAGAAAGAAGCGTGACCTGACATAACAACACGTACAATCGTTGACGTCAGCTTTTTAAAAATAAAAAATGTCAACATCGTTAGACATCGTTATATATTAAATGAATATTTTTATTTTTAATTAATTTGATTGAAATTTATAAATAAATAAATAATTAAAAACTTACAATGAATTTATACTAATAATATTAATAAATTCACAAAATTTATTGATAAATTAATGACTAACAATAAATTATAATCAACTTATTTAAATAAATTCATGATTTTCTACAATAATCAAAATTTATCATCATTCAACATTCAATAATTTTATGTTTTGAAATTACATTTTAATTTCATTTAATTACTTTTTCTATTAAATAAAAAGTCTCCTCGGGAAGTCCACCCCCAACCCCCACTCCCTTTTTTTCCCTTGTCTCTTTCCCTATACCCTCAAATTTTTTTCGCTTTTCTTTCCCTCCCCCACCTCCTGACACCCCCAAATTTTTCTCACATTTCTTTCCCTCCCCCACCTCCCGACACCCCCAAAAAATTTTAACATTTCTTTCCCTCCCCCACCTCACCTCCTGACACGCTATCACTTCCCCCTCCTTCCAACACGCCAAGTCCCTTTTTTATTCTTTTTGTTTCCTTCTCAAAACCCTAGCAGCGCCCTCCTTCTCCCCCTCCTTGACGCACGACCCCCCTCTCCTCTTCCTCTTGATCTCTACTTGCTCTCGATCCTCATCACGATTGTTCACCACCTCACCTCCATCCCTTCCCTCCTCACAGCTACAGCCTCGTCGCCGATCCATCGTAGCATCACAGAGTGGCAACCCTCGCCTCTGTCTCTCGCCATTGCTCGCGGCCTCATCTTTACCCCCTTGCCCTTGCCTCCACCCTTCATTATCTTTTGAACACGAGTGTTGAAACGTGTTAAGAAAAGTTGATCACATGTCCAAAAATCCGACACACAGTCGATGCATATCTCCGACACATGTTGGACACTACACGGAAGCACGTGTAACGTGTCCATGCTTCATAACTGTCTACTTCTTGCTGGGGAGACAAAAAGGTAAACCAACAAGATTATTCTAATCTCCTCGACATGTGTTTGCACAAACTTTTAGTTAATTAGGAGTATTGCTTCCCAAGTCGAAAACCGATTCCAGAAGCACATGCATGTTCTCATGTTCATATGCATATTCATCGAAATGCAACTCTTAATTGTAATTAGTAATTTAATACATGATCATATGGTTTTTTTGTGCCCTATGAAAATTTTGTCGAATAAAAATGATTGGATAATCATGCATGCATGAAATTAATCATCTCATTATATTAATCATGTACATAGCCAGAAAGAAATGACTGAACCCAACGAAATACTTAAAAGGAGTTTGAAAACGAAAAAACTTAATTGAGCAACGTGACATGTAATTGGGTGTCTAAAAAAATAGGTCATGCACTCAACTCATACCACTTTTTTACGTAGGCCAATATATGAGTTCATCCGGCTAGGTTGTCGATGTGCCATGACTATGTGCATAAAAATGGTGCAGGGAAGTATCATAATTAATAAACTACTTAGTGATACATGTTGGGAACATGCGCCCAAAAATGTTGCAGTGAAGTATCACCGCGTCCTCTCTCTCGAGCTCTCGCCTGGATCTCTTCTCTCTCTTTGTGGATTTTTTCAGCCGGTGAACCCCTCCAACCGAAGAACCTCCTTGTTGGCTGCTCTCCTCTTTCTTCTTTCAAAGGCCACGACGCCAGCTGCTGCCGGCCTACCGGACCAATCGCACTATCCTTGCCTCGTCCTTTCTGTTTAGTACCATCCTCGCCCCCTTGTCGTCGAGCTACAGTCCAAGGCCAGAAGAAGTGGGCTGGGCCGGCCTAGGCGGAGGAAAAAGAAAAGGGGACCAGGGCTGGCCCTAGCCCGGCCCGACTGTTCCTCTTTTTTTTTTTTTTTTTTTTTTATATAATACTTTTTAATTTTTTTTAAATATTAATAATTAATACTAGTAACGCAAATATTCCTAATATCCATATGCAAAAAAATTTAGTGAAAATATTTTTATTTAGGGATTGGAAATTAATCTCTATTTTTCAATGCAATTAATAAATAATTAAGCGGGTCACTAAAATTTAAATGTCGGCAATGAGAAGAAATCTTTTCTAACTATTTAGAGCATTGCGTGTCAATCTTAGAAATAGGTTTGTTATTATTATTATTATTATTATTATTATTATTATTATTATTATTATTATTATTATTATTATTATATCTTTTGGAATTGATTTTGTATGTGAAGTTGGTGCATATTTTTGTGTCCGAAAGTAAAATTTCAAAGAAAATTTACACCAATAGACAATGAAAAGCATAATCAAATTCAAAACCCTTTGCATGCGGAGAGATACTGTGGGTAAAGAAAATTCTAAATTAAATATAAAGAAAACACTCAATATAACCTATACAAAAGTAGGGCAAAAACTGACGACGTATATTCTTAATGAAGAAACCGTTGTTAATTCAAATTATAACTTATTCTATTCAAATATTTAGATATAGGATGTTATACTTAAGCTAATTGAACCGGAAAGAAATTGAAGTTTACTTTTCGAAATGACATACAAATCAAAAGAGACCTAAAACGTAAAATGGCAGCGTTACTGATTTTTATATTAAATAGCTAATCTTGATAGTGTTCTACTTATTGACATATTGCTCTTTGGCCAACTTATTTCTAATTAATATCGACTATTATTTGAAAATTAGACTTGTTTTTTCATATATTATCTTCCAAATTTTCACAAATTTGTTGTTAGAGAGCCATTTATTATCATCCATTTAAGTTATATAAATATATATATAAAAACAAAAACCAATTCTAAAGAAAAATTTGAGTTGTTTAATTTTCTTGCCAACTATAATTGTAAGAGTGGCATGTCAAATTACTCCTACCATATATTTGTAGTGACTACTCATTTCTAACAAAAATTTATGAAAAATTAAAGTCATGAGGTTATTATAAGAATTAGTGTATTCCGCTTGATGCACAATTTCTTAAAAAAATTACAATGTCACTATAAGGTAGATATTCATAATGTTGGCCTTAGATCTACTTTATAGAGTGAGCTAGCTAAAATTCCATGTGTTTATTAGTTTCACATGACAAATTCGACGATCAAGACAGTTAAGGTGGGTAGATCTCCTCCCTACCTTTTGTGGTAGCAAACCCTAACTTTTAAACCTTCCTCCCCAATTTCCAAAATCCCAATGATTCCCCTTACAGTCAAGTGCCACATAATCCTCATGCGACTCTTGTTCTTTTCCCTGTATTCCAAAATATTGGTGGAATCTCCACCATAAGCCCTAAATTTTTGTGCCCGAACTCTAAATAGTAAAAAAAAAAAAATCCTTGCTACTGTTTCATTGGTGTCCGCTTCCAATTTCAACATTCTTCCCACTTTCTTGCTATCCCAGAGTTATTTCACACGTCGGTGATCATGCATCCAGGTTCCATCAGGACTCAAGATTCATGCTCGCCTAAAAGCCTTACCTGGACTTGGAGTCTGCCACTCTTTCTTCAACTTTTTCCTCATCTTGGTCTCCCATTTGGGTCCTTCAACAAATGGCTAGAAATATTAGCTCGGAGGCGCGGCTGGCTCTGCTTTGTAGACGTCTGGGTAACCTATGGTCAGAGATAGATGCCCCAGAAAAAAAAAAAAGAAAAAAAAAACCATCTTTTGACGTTACTCCATGATTAGGATATTAGTTTGGACTTTAAAGCCATGACTACTTGTCAAAATACAATATTGGCATTTAAACTTTCGCTTGAAAACTCATTCACTTGATGAGAAAACGTCGATATTGACATAAGTGGACCCTTAAGTGGAATATCGGCTTTGCATGGTAGTGTATTCGCATTTCTTAGTCCATTTCTCTGCATTTAGATACTAAAGATATATATAATAGCATAATCGCATGGAATAAACTATAGCCCTGGTTATGAATTTCATTTAAAATGCCTCAACGTACGACCTGACTCCATTCTTTGTGGCAAGCAGGACAAACTCTGTGCCTGATCCAAATTTTTCACTGAACCCAAGAGTCCGAGCCCGATCCACGGCAAAGACCAGATTCGGCCCCTTCCTCTCTCTCCCGCTTGCGTTGGCCGAAAATAGCATGAACATTTGCCACGTCAGAATTAATTTAACGAGGAAAATAAAATAAAGTAAAGAGGAAAATTGCACTGTTAGGCAGACTCACCTAACATGGAAAATTGTTCAAAAAGTCATAAATCTATTGTTCGGCCACTAGTTCAGTTTTAGATATTTCAATTTGACTAATGTAGTTGTAAACCTTTTAACTATTTTTCAATGTAACCTATCCAGTCAATTTTGAATGAAAAATCTCCAATGTGGCGACTTAATCACTATCGACTATCTTATATAGCATGGTCAACAGTTGATGTGGACATCTCAAATGAAACAACATCGTTTTGCAATTTTTAGAAAAGAATCTAATTTTTTCTTTTTTGTTTTGTTTTTTCTTTCCTTCATGTTTTTCTTTGTGCAGACCGGCGGGCGGCGGGGGTCGCAAGCCCAATGATC
Organism: Eucalyptus polyanthemos subsp. polyanthemos; assembly: GCA_017140185.1. NCBI lineage: Eukaryota > Viridiplantae > Streptophyta > Magnoliopsida > Myrtales > Myrtaceae > Eucalyptus > Eucalyptus polyanthemos. The sequence goes on along the minus strand of CM029463.1, from coordinate 14,747,100 downwards.
AGTGGCGGGTGAACCATCAAGGCCACAGACTTGTGGCCGGGGAGGGCGTGCGCCCAGATCTGGTCATTGGATTGGAATTCGTTGTCAAGTTTTGCTCCTTCGACTTTGTTAGCAGGATCTCTCTTGAGATATCGTGCACCCAATGGGTCCTTCCATCGGTGGTTGCTCAAGCAACCAGGATCAAGCTTCTATTATGAATCTCTTGGAGGTACCTCTGCGACTGGTTCCAACATTTTGCCTTCTTTCTCCTCCACTTATCCTTCTGTGATCCACACATCAGATAGAGGCCGCCACATCCTATGGCGGTGATCGGTAGAGAAACAAGAAAGAGAAAAAATAACAAAAAAATAGATTTAAAAAAAAAAATTGTAACAATCATCCACATCAGCACCTGTCGTGCCCCTCAAGATGATTAACGCTGACTAGACCGTTATGTCAGTGATTTCAAGTCAAAATTGGAAAATCGTCGAAATGTTTTGGGACTAAATCAATAAAGTTCGAATGTTTATGACTGAATTGACCGCTGTATAATGATTTATGACTCTGTGGACAATAGCTTCATTAATTAACTATTACTTGTTAACATCATCGTGGTTTAAATTATGATTATAGGTAAATTACAACTTGTAAAGTTAAATTACTAGTTACAAATGCCATTAACCTTATGATTTTATGTAAATTACCAAGAAACTTAAAAAACTTATTGCTTTAAAGCAGGACCGGTCCCCTTTTTTCTCCTTCCTGCAGGACCGGTCCCCTTATGTAAATTTCTGTTCTGTCATGTCTCTATCACAATTAATTCATGTGAGAAGCCCCACCATTTTCGAGATCAACCATAGAGAGCATTTCAAGATCGCGACCGGGCTTTCATGGCGATCCATGTTTGGCTCTACTTTGAATATGTCAGGAGAAGGGATGCTGTGATTTCGTTGCTTTTCCGATCAATGCCGCAAGAGGAGATAGCGACTATGACAATTCAAATGACGACCCCGATGAAGAAACAGATGACGAGGGTTGGAATAGACAAAAGTTTCTCGTTATATAATCCATGGTGTGACCATGAGAACGTTTCTAATGAAATACGAACGGGATTTGGATCTACATATCAATTTAAACTAGGTGTCCAACAATATGTGATTTTTAAATGGTTACATGTCAGAAAAATCTTAAACCTTTTGCATTTATGCCAATTTAATTCTAAATTTTTATTAATGCCAATTAGTTATAAACCTTTGACTTGTGTCAATATAGTTATAAATCTTTTTATCTAATGCCAATCCAGTCTTCTAGCTAATTTTGATTGAATATTCCTAACGTGGACATTGGTCAGCTAATGTGGCATGACTAGATACTAACGTGAACAACTTTTAATAATATTTTAATATTTTAGAATTATTTATTTATTTATTTATTTATTTTTCTTGTTCTTTTTCCCCTTATTCTCTTCCTTCCTCTAGTTGGTCGTTGGACCTCAACGATCAGCCAAAGGTGAGGGCCAGTGTGCCCTGGCCAGAGGCCAAGAGGGTAGCCTTGCGCTAGGCGGCGAGGGCAAGCCTTGCCCAGCCACTATTGAAGGCTCAAGGCTTGCCAGGGGTTGGGTGAAACCCTCTAGAGGCCACCAAGATCTGATGACTAGCTAGAGGAAGGAGGAGAAGGAAAAAAGAAAAATAAATAAATAAATAATTTGTAAAATATGAATATATTATCAAAAGTTGTTAATGTCAGCCGACCGGCATTCACGTCAGCAATATGCAACTAAAATTAACCAGAAGTACCGAATTGGCACTGGGCAATTCAAAGGTTACCAATCCAATCAAGTTGTTACTTTTGTACAGTTGGATAGGTGAGTTTATGCAAGGAAAGAAGTTGGTTCAGATGTTATGTTATTGGATTGATTAATCTTGTCAATAATAATGTCTTTTAACCACAAATAAGACCGAATCATTCGCGCATCCTTAACAAATGTTCTTTTTGGCATGTAAATTCGAAAGATACCTTATCTGTCGAAGGGTTTCCAGAATAATAAATGATTGACGATCGAGGAGGGCAGCAACGACCAACCGTGGGGCGGTGGCCGTCAGGCAAATCTCAACTGTGGTACTCAGCTATTGATGTCAACGGAAGCGGGCGATGGCGCCAGATGTTGGCTCAAGGTGGCTGTCGGTGATGGCGACAACACTACTACTTGGGGATGGGGGATGGAATCTGAGATGGTGATTAGGCCAACAACAACAATGCAGGGTTCAATAGGGATTACAATCAGAAAACAAGCCCCCCTCCCCAAAAAAGAGGATTAAGTTAATGAAGATAAAATTGCAATTTCTTTTAGGGGCGCACTATTTCCAACCCAGTTTTTCCTTTGACGATTCCAAATATAGCGTCTCTACAATATTACCCTTGCTGTCCCTTCTTTGTTTGATTGATTCCTTTCGTTCCTCGCGGTCCCGCGTTCTATGTTCTTCCCCGCGGTTTAGCGAGCATGATCTTCCCCATCTCTGACCGGAACTCCTTGAGGTCGATAGCGCAGCCAATCGCAGCCAAAGCCGTCGAAGATGGAGTCATAAAGATGGGTCAGTGTTGACACCTAAATTTTGGCGACCCGATTAGTCATTTATTGCACAAAAATTAGAGGTTAATTTCAACCCCTACAAAAATTATTATTTAATTGCATAGCATATAGTTTTAGATGCATTTATTTATTATTATTGCGTTTGCATTGGTGACAAATGGACCCGAATTGGTGGTTATGAGCTTTAAATTGACGAGTTAGGCTAAGCCTATAAAAAAGGGGAATTAGCCCGAACTCGTTATTTTTTTTTATGATTGAGAATTAACTTATGAGGTTGGCAATTTAGAGTTAGAGCCTTAATTTAAAAAAAAAAGAACATATTCAAAAGGCTAGAGCTCTCAAGGGCCGAAGCTCTCTCTCTCTTCCTACGTGGTTCGGACGATTCCATCTCGGTGCTTGGCAGTTTCCTTGATCATTAGCCGTTCCTTGTGTAGGCCCTCGTTTGTGAAGTGTGACACTAGTGGTTCCTATTTGGTGTATATACGCTTTGATCAACATCACAGCAGGAGACCACAATTGAATCAAGAGCAAACGGTGATTGTTGGTTTCGAGTGGGGTTTCGGTCATGATCTCCACGGCTTGGGCAGCAAATTCGGTGACCAAACATTTGGTCAAGCACACGCACGTGAGAATAAATTCTCCCTATCGCCATCGTTTCTCCGCAATATCTTGTCCCCGCACCTTGGAGTCTTGTTTGCAAATTTCTCAAGCCGCGAGATATTGTCACTTATAGCCTCGCGAAGCTCCTCCATGTACGACGACTTTCCCAGCAAGTTGTTGTCCCGGTAATGCTCCGCAGCTTAAGCGGAGTAGCTATCGGTGGATCGCCTTGGAGGTTATACCGAGCTAGTTTCCAGTTTTGCAAGATTCCTCGTTAACTACCAAGCCGAGTAACCATCGGACAACCCCTCCTAGTTGACGAAGTCGAGAACCACTGCTGGTTACTTCCACGAGCCATCACTGCAAGCTGCACCTTCCTTGGTTGAGACCCCATAAACGGCTCCATGGAGAATCGCCAACCATCTACCTGTTTTGATTTGAAATCAAATTCTCGATTAAATATTCGTGCAATCTATTCAGGCGCGGGAAGGTGATATTGCAAGCCCATCTTTGTAAGATTCGGAATCTGGGAAAAGTCTATTATAATCTTGAATTTTCAGGCTGGTATTTGGTTTAAAGAAATAAAATCGGCGGAGAATATTCATTATGCATGGCCGGATGTGGGAAGATACGAGCATATGCACATAGGAAATTCGAAAGATCAGCATGAGCAAGGAATGTTGGGCACGTTCTACGCTGCGGGCACATTGATATGTAAAAAAAAGGGATATATTCCTGCAGTGAAGGCATTCGGTCAATGAGGAAAAGAAAAGGAAATAGAATATATTTCAAAGCATGCACAGAAGAGGAAACGAAATATGCTGTTTTTCTTAATAAGTTCGGACCCTCTCCCTATAAAAGGACCTTTCGCGGACTAGAGAAGGGGGGATTTTCGGAGCAATACACAGAGAACACACGAGAGAGAGAGTTGAGGTTTTCTTCTTGAGAGTGAGTCTTCGTAGCTGCAATTGGGGTCTACCAGCTTCACGATTCAGCGTTGCAACGGACGCCGTTGACTTTTGCTGGTGTCGCCCTCCACTGATCCGAGTGGTGCCGAGATTCATCCTTTTGGGCCGTCATCTCCAGCTGCATCTGTGACGCCGAAGCTTTTATCCCAACGTTGTTGCTGACTTTGTTGCGACGTCTAGGCCATGCATGTCATACCTTCTCCCTACCGCAGTGATCAATGAAGTCTGGCGATTCAATCCTGCGAAGCCACATCTCGTGCTTTCTTGACGTGAGTTGGACCAGCGTACAAATAGCAAGCAACGGCCGTTATTCGCGTCTTGTACTCCACGACGCCCCAGCTACTGTTCAGAACCGTTCTTTAGTCGAAGCAAACACCACAGCAAGCTGTCCTTGCGCCATCACATTGAGCCCCTATTGTGATTCACAAGCCACCGTTCGAAGGCTAAATTTGGAAGCAAATATTTGGGATAGGTAAGAATTTTGTCCACGTTAATTTCTGAAGATTTTGTTTCCTTATTTGATATACTCATTGGTGCACGTGATGGAAATTCCCAATATGCCATGATATTCGCAACACGATTAGCCTTTTAAATTGGGAAATCTTCCTAATTTCACAACGTACATATGATTGACGGTCCGATTTCACGCTCGAAATACGACCCGCAATCGTACGGAAAAATCACCAATCCGATCTCACGCTCGAGATATGATTCGTGATTTTATTTAAAAATTGGCCAATCCGATCTCAAGTGCGAGATATGATTCGTCAATTTGTTTCCCAAAATTAAATGGACGTGGATGATGTCTTGCTTGATTTGGTGCCATGTTATTCTTGATGCTTTATTTGTTTGCTCCGTAAAAGAAAAATATTTGAGTTAGATTAGATACATGTTAGGATGTTACTTGTTTTAGATTATTTTGCATGTCTAGAATAGGAAATTTATTTATTTCGAATTTTTGAAAAAATGAAAAAAAATACAAAAAAATTAGGATGTTAGATTTCTGCCTCACTAGTCTAAATTGCATGTTTAACTATTTGGCAATCATTAATTTCGAAATTTAAAAAAGGGAAAAAGGAAAAACACAAAAAGGGTCATTATGCATATGTCATGTAAAATTAGGGCATTCTTTGCACGTCATTGCATGTTAAGATTGCATGTTATAGGTTTAGATAATTTCTCCTAAATAGATTGCATGCTTATTAGGAAAATAAAAATCATGTGCACGTCATATAGAATTAGTTCCATACAATGCACGTCATTTAGTGATTTTTAGATGCATTTAATTAGAAATTGCCCGTCATTAGAATTTGGTCATTAGATTAATTTAGATTGCATATTTAAGTGTTGCATTTCTTTAATTTCGAATCTCATGGAAAATAAAAAAAATTATTTAGAACAAATCATCTCATGCTTAGTTATGTATAGCTAAGTCATGTTGCCATGTCATATTATTTCATGTTAAATTAGTGACATGCATTGCATATTGCATGATTTTCATTAATTAAGTGAAAACAAAACAAAAATGGCGTGTTAATTAGAAATCATATTTAGGACTGCTGATGTGAATTCTAAACTAACAATGCAAATGCTTTCATTGCTACGAGGTAAGTCCTGCAATTTATTTTCTGCTTTACTTGAGTGTTAAATTGGTGGTTTGCGCACCTGCATGAACACCTCACATATTAGGGAATTAGTTTAAAATCAATCCAAACTGCTTGCCAAACATTTTTCAAAATAAAAAGAAAGGTACCGAAAGGGCGTTAGAGAATTCTAGCGTAACCAAGTCCCCGTACCCATAGTCTCTGGTTCGTAGGAGTAAAATAATTCTCCCGTTATTTTACTTGAGTTTCTAATCGACTCACCAAAAATAGATTAGTGGCGACTCCTAATTGAAAATCAATTGCATGTTAAAAACTTGAACCTAAGTCGCGAATTGGTATGGGCTTGGGAGATCCCGAGTTAAGTCTAGGCTTAACAATCCATTAGCCAAAATCTTAGGTGGTTCACCCCCGAAAAATTGGTCGCGACAGCTTGGCGACTCCGCTGGGGACTTGAGTTAAAACTCTTAGTGGACTTAGGCCAATTTTCTTTTTAAAAAAAAATATTTTTGTTTGGCAGCGAGGATCCCAGGTACGTCCCTAACATTTAAGGTGTTAAATGTTTTTGCAGGATGGGAGGTATAAGGGGAAGTGTTTGCTAACCTTTGTTTTGTAGGGAGGTGTAGGAATGTATGGTTTATTTTCATATATGAAGTGTTGCTTGATATAAAATGTTGTGCATGCCTTGCATCTAGCACTACACTATTGCACACACAACCTGCCGCCGGACCTGGGCCGCATTAGGATCATCTAGGATGGTATTGAGATGTTTGCCACTCCGACCGCATGCTCGCGGTACGAGTCGCCCATCTCAATCCCGAAGTTTCTTTCATGGTGTCAAGAGTACCCACCTCGGTCCGCATGCTCGCGACCCGGGTCGGCTCTTTGACCAAGCCGGAGTCATGAGGACCCGACATAGTCCACAAGCTCGTGGCTAGTCCGATCATCCTTGTGGCTTCACTTTGATAAGCCTTATAGAGTAGAAATCGAGCCACTTACCATGCGCATGTCTATGTGATTGCCCATCATTGGTAAAGTAAGTTTTCTAAATTTTTGGCATTTGCAATTTACTTACTTTATCGCATTATTTTGTCGGTCCATGGCATTAGGACTGTACTGAGTCTTGATCAATATACAATGGGGACACCGGACATTCGAATTATTTTCCCTCCAAGGGAAGAGCTTAGCATTTGGTGGGACAAGTTAGATCAAGATGGCCGTCAGTTTGTAGAGTCACATATTGGTCGACTGCTTCCACTACTGCGTATCAACATCCATGTCGGCCTCGTCCAAGCACTCGCCCACTGTTGGTGCCCCGAGACTTCTACTTTTATCTTCGGCGGTAAGCATGAGCTCACTCCCACCTTGGAAGAGTATAGCATTGCCATAGGAAAATCCTTGAAAGCTGAATTGATTAGTCCGCCTATCGGAATAGATCCCGTTATGACCTTATCTCGATTTTCTGAGAATTAAGGAAGACGATTTAAGAAAGGTTTTAAGGGCTAACCGCAATGCATGTCCTTTATCTTTTCTGAAACAATGTTTTGAGAAAGGCACTTCATCTCAAATGCGAAGGGTTTTCCTTTTAGCCTTCTTTGGGTTTATAGTTTTTCCTTACTTGCAAGAATGCTATTAACCCCTTGATCGCTCAATTAGTTAAACAAGTATTGGAAGGAAAGAATTTTGTAAACACTATTCTAACTGAAACTTTCCTTTCCCTCACTCGTTTTAAAGGAGGCGGTGATAAGACTTTCCATTCCTCTCCCGACTTTTGCAAATTTGGTTTCTTTCACATATAAAAGGGTTTGGTGGTCTAATGACTATACATGATGTTAATAATTCCAATCACCCTATTATGAGATTTGAGAACAATCAAAAACATGCACCGGACTATCATTATTCTAGGTGGCTAGCTTTCATGAAAAAACCAACTTCCAATGGTTTCCTATGGCATGCCAAATGGTTCCAAGTTCGGGTAGCGAGACTCTCGTGTGGAGGAGTTGGCCCAATCCCTCTATTGGGATTCACTGGAGCATTGGAGTACTATCCAACTAGAGTGACTCGTCAGTATCAAGTCGTGCAGGAGCTTCCCCCAGCGTTACAAACAGAGCCATTCCAAGTCAGTTTTATTGATGGAAGCCGAGGTCATGAAGATTCCATTCTCACTATCAAGTCGATGTGGGACATGTGCCGTCCACGAAAACTCAAATGGCCCGAAGAGGAGTTGGAAGGCAAGGAACTGAAGTATTATGCCTCGATTAAGTATATCCAACAACACAAGATTCCCGAGGAGCTGCTTCCAAAGATACCGGAGGCGCCGTTGAAGATCACCAATCAAGCTGAGAATAAACGCCTCAAAAGAGTTGCTGAAAAAGCTCAAGAGGAGAATAAACGATTGCGCCGAAGGGTGTCCCGAATGTATATTGATCAAGCCAAATGAAGTGCTTGAATTAATCTTGCTATTCTCATTTTTAGATTAATGTTTAGGGAGTTGGGGTCATTTACTTTCCTAGTTCATTTGTTTAGGACATATCGAATTTCTAGGCTTGTCAAAAGCTCCATTGATGAATAAAATTTCTAGAGTATTGCCATGGATCGGCGTATTTTCATATGATACTTATTTGTGTTCATTTCTTAATTTTTAGGTGATAACGGATCCTCCACACTCTCCCATTATCACGCGATTAAGAGCAAGAATGGCCGAACAAACCGAAGTGTGTGATCGTGTCTCCGCTATGGAAGGCCAACTCCAACAGTTAGCTGCCTCTATGGAGCTTATAACAGCTCAACTTCAATCCCTCCAAGTGAATCCGGCTCCTGTACCCACTCTCCCTGAGATAGCCGTCCCGAAGCCGACAAACAAGGCCCAAATGGGTGAGGATGACATGCCCGAGCTGGAAGATGATCCATTCCCGATCAATGTGGAAAAGGTTAAGCTTGTCAACATCCCTAAGACGGAGCAGGATGAACGCTTGGCGAAAATGGAAGAAAAGTTGAAACAACTGCAGGAGTCACAGAGTTCACTCCCGTTTGACTTGTCCGTGTACGAAAAAGTCAAGATGCCAAAGAAATTCAAAATGCCGGATTTTGAGAAATACGATGGTACTTCTTGCCCAAAAGCTCATTTGCAGATGTACCACGTACGCATGGCCCAATATGTCAAGAACGAGCCTCTCATGATCCAATCATTCCATGCAAGTTTGACGGGCCTCGCACTAAGTTGGTATGTCATGAAGAATGTGAACCTTCTCAACACTGAATGAAGTGGCCGACGCATTTCTCAAGCAATACAAGTTCAACATGGATATTGCACCTTCCCCGAGAGGATCTTGAGAGGATGGAGAAAAAGAAGAGCGAGTCATTCAAAGAGTATGCCGTGAGATGGCGAAATCGGCGCTCAAATCACCCCGAGCCTACCGACAAGGAGCTGATGAAGTTATTTATCAAAACTCTCCCATCCGAATTCCGTATCCGGATGGCCGCACGTACGTTGAAAGCTTCAATCAGCTTATTTATGTGGGGGAACAAATCGAGATGGGGATAAGGGAAGGATGGTTTACTGAACCATCAAATAGAAGATTCTCTGCCAAGAAAGAGAAGGAGGCTGCTGTAGACGTAAATGTGGCTTATAGCCAGGAAAGTGCCAATCGCACCCCGGCTATCTAGATGAATCCGAGGCAACAGCAAGCTACCGGCCGTCAATCGTTTGCTCAAGCAAGAAGGCAATTCTCTTCTCTCCCTGGATCTCCATCCCAAGTCTTGGCAATCCTAAGGAAGAAAGGATTGCTTACTAGCGAACCGAAGCGCCCTAACCGCGAAAACATTCGTGGTTACGACTCGACCAAGAAGTGCGACTAACATAGCGGTGAATTGGGACATTCAACTGATGAATGTTTCACCTTGAAACATAAGATCCAAAATCTCTTAGACACGAAGGCCTTCTCATTTCAAACTACTCGACCGAATGTCCAAAAGAATCCACTGCCTGAGCACGAAGGTACAATCAATGCTATCTTGGAGCCTGAAGTCAGTCGGATCAAGAACTCAAAGGTACACGTAGCAGATGCTTACAACGGGCTGATAAGAGGTGGATATTATCCAGATCAGGAGGGTGTTCCTCTATCACTGATGAAAGAAAGAGTCACTAGGATGGTGGATGACGGAATCATCGTTTATGCTGACCATAACTGCATAGTTTCCACTATTTCCCCCATCATTATTGATTGGGAGGAGGAGCAAGCAGCACTCAATGATGATAAAGAGGAAGTTGATCCTTCACTTGTTGACATGCCCCCACTTGAAGATGCATCCGACAATGAGATAGTGATTGAAATACCTCAACCGTATCAATATGTCAACAATAAGGCTGTCCCTTGGTCCTATGATCTAGATGTTGACCTCGTTACAAGGTCAGGTCGGACTTATGCTCAAAATAATGCTCAACCTGCAAAGCCCGTCACTGACGAAGAGGCTAAGGAATTTCTGGCTGTGATTAAAGCAAGTGAGTATAAGGTGGTCGAACAGTTACGAAAGATGCCCGCCCAAATTTCTTTGCTTGAACTCCTGCTTACATCCCCTGTGCATCGAAAGTCACTAATGAAGGTGTTAAGTGAAATTCGTGTACCTGAAACGGTTGAGGCAGACAAGCTGGAAGATTTTGTGGGATCGATCCTTCTTAAGGACATGATTGCCTTCTCTGATGAGGAATTCCCTCTCGAGGGTAGGGGGCATAACAAGGCATTATATGTATCTGTCAAGCATAAGGCTTCTCATGTGTCCCGAGTACTCATCGATAATGGGTCCGCCCTAAACATATGTCCACTGGCCACTCTTCATCGCCTCAAGGTGGACCCGTCCAAGATACATGCTGCGAAGACTTCTGTTCGAGCTTTTGATGGTACGAAGAAGGAGGTGCTTGGGGAGATTCATCTTGATGTGCAAATAGGGCCGGTGGTTTTCAATGTTCCCTTTCAGGTAATGGATATCCCTACTGCCTTTAATTTCCTGCTGGGTCGTCCCTGGATTCATACTGCTGGGGCGGTACCATCAAGTCTACATCAAGCTGTGAAATTCATAATCAAAGGGAAGCTGGTCACTGTCTATGGCGAAGAAGATCACCGAATTTACCATGAGACAGCTATCCCCTATGTAGAACCAGACCTTGAGTTCGAATCGAGCTACCACTCATTTGAGTTGGTATCCACTATTCATGCTTCTAGAGACTCACCACCACCAACCCCTGAAGTTTCAAATGCTACTCTCATGGTGGGAAGGATGATGGTTGGGAGTGGTTTCATTCCTGGTAATGGCCTTGGAAGAAATGGTCAGGGGATTCGAAACCCCATTGAAGCCCCTCAGAGGTCCCGTGCTACTGGATTAGGGTACCATGGAAGAGGTGGAGAAAGCTCTGGAGGACGAAGACAGGAAAGGCGAAACCTGCCACCTAACCACGGGCGAGGAAGGCAAAACCCACTACCCCCGAGCATTCACGAAACATTCCCTGGTCCTCCGAGAATGATGCATGAAGAAGCAGAAGTGATAGGCACCTTGGGGCAGCCTAGTGGCAAGTTTGATTACCTGGTGAAGTATTCAACCCCTCCTAGCTACTACATTGATCCTAGTGAGATAGTCCCAGATGGATGGGGTGGCATGGATGATCCGATACCCCCGAACACAGAGAACCCTAATGATGAGCTGGATGGAGTTGCAAACTTATTCAACGACCTCATCATAGGAGCCATTAATGAAGGACCCCCTGAAGAAATGGGCTTTGGCCCACAAGAGTAACTCTTTTATTGCTTGTGCACATTTCCCCTGCGTGGGAATTTTTATTGTTTTCTGAGAGATGTTTTCAATTTCCTTTTCTTTTAGTGATTGAGTGTTGCATTTTTCCATTCAATAAATGTAATTGATTGATGAATATCAATAAAATTGCAAGTTTTATTTTGAGGGCATGATGAGGTACACCAAACCAGTCCTGATGATATCCAGCCGATAAATGAAAAAGAAAAATCCAAGGAGAACTCGAGGCCTGGGCTTCATCATGCTTCCTCATGTCAAAATTTTTCAAAAAAAAAAAAATTTTGCCAAAGATTTTTCTTTCAATAAAAAAAAAGAAGAGAGAGACAAAGATGTTGATTACTCTGTTTGTCTTTTTGATTTCTCTACTTCATGTTTCAGGAACAATCCTATGACATGCAAATGTGTGGAAATGGTCCAATCCACTGCAACAAGTGCTGATAATAATGATTCTGAAGACTCAATCGAAGACTCCATCGAAGTACAACGTAGCTGGGAGCAACATGAAAAAGCTAAGCCTCTCACATATGAGCAGACCGTCACTATTAATTTGAGTGACACTGAAGAAGCCAAAGAGGTGAAAATTGGAGCAAATCTACCCAAAGACGAGGCTAAGCGCCTAACTCAGTTACTAAAGGAATACCAGGATGTCTTTGCATGGACCTATGCTGACATGCCTGGTTTAGACCCATTGATCGTCGAGCATTGCTTGCCTACCAATCCGGACATGCCACCTAAGAAGCAAAGGCTACGGAGAACTAAACCCGAGCTCTCGAAGAAGATAGAGGAAGAGGTGATGAAGCTTTTGAAGGTGGGATTCATCGAAGTTTTGCAATACCCTGAATGGGTGGCCAACATTGTGCCGGTGATGAAGAAGGATGGTCGAGTTTGAGTTTGTGTCGACTATCGAGATTTGAACAAGGCCAGCCCGAAAGATGATTTCCCACTGCCTCACATAGATGTCCTCGTGGATAGTACCGCCGGATTTGAACTATTCTCGTTTATGGATGGGTTTTCCGGGTACAATCAGATAAGGATGAAGGAGGAAGACAAGGAGAAGACTGCATTTATCACCCCGTGGGGGACCTTTCATTACAAGGTCATGCCCTTCGGACTCAAGAATGCAGGGGCAACTTACCAACGAGCTATGGTAACACTATTCCATGATATGATGCATCAAGAGATTGAAGTCTATGTTGATGATATGATTGCAAAGACTCGGCCCGGGAGAAGCCATGTAGAAACCCTGAAAAAGTTGTTTGATCGACTCCGTGAATTCAAGCTTCGGCTAAATCCCACTAAATGCGTATTCGGGGCAACATCCGGTAAATTACTCGGATTCATTGTAAGCAGTAAGAGGATTGAGATTGACCCATCCAAGGCTAAGGCCATATGCGAATTGCAACCTCCATCAACAGTGAAAGAAGTTCGGAGCCTCCTGGGGAGACTGAATTACATAGCCCGGTTCATTTCCCAACTCTCTGAATCTGCCAAGCCATTCTTCAAGCTCCTAAAGAAGAATGCACGAATCAACTGGGATGATGAGTGTCGAGAAGCGTTCAACAAGTTAAAGCAGTACCTGATGAACCCACCAGTTCTTGTCCCACCATTACCGGGGCATCCCTTGATTCTCTACCTTACCATTCATAGTGAGTCATTGAGTGCAATGTTGGCTCAGGAGAGTCCTGTCGATAAAAAAGAACGAGTCATTTATTATCTGAGTAAGAAGTTCACTGTATCAGAGCTGAAATATTATGATGTTGAAAAGACTTGTGCAGCATTGGTGTGGGTATTGCATAGATTGCGACAATACACACTACATTATCAGACATTTCTCGTAACTGAGAACGACCCCATCAAGTATTTACTTGATCAGCCAGCTTTGGTGGGTAAGTTGGCCAAATGGCAAATTTTGATCTCCGAATTTGATGTGCAATACATGCCACAAAAGTCGGTTAAGGGTCGAGTGATCGCCGATCTATTAGCCGGAAATTCAGGAGTCTCTAATGACGATGACAGTTTCCTTGATGACCGTGTCTTGAGTGTAAATGAAGACTCATGGAAGATGTTCTTTGATGGAGCTGTAAACTTGTCAGTTCTCGCCAAGCGATTCGATATCCCCCGGATAGACAAGACTATCCGGTAGCTGCGAAATTGATATTCCCATGCACTAACAATGTGGCCGAGTATGAGGCTTGCATCCTTGGACTTCAAGCCGCAATCGAGATGGGTGTGGCCAAGTTAATGGTATATGGAGATTCGACACTGATCATATTACAGACTGTAGGTGAGTGGAAGACCAAGGATGCCAAGTTGCTCCCGTACCACAAGTACTTAGAAGATCTGGTAAAGGAGTTTGACGAAATTTCATTTGAATACTTGCCAAGGTCTCATAATCAATTTGCGGATGCACTCGCGACTTTGTCGTCTATGTTGCAAGTCACTGACGGGTTAGAGGCTGAGCCTTTAAAGATAGAGGTTTTGCCAAAGCCGGCTTACTGTATGATTATAACTGAAGAACCTGATGGAAAACCATGGTATTACAATATCATGAACTACATTAAAAGGCAAGAATTTCCCAAAGGAAGCACTCCTGCTGATAGGAAGTACATCACGAAGATGGCCTCAAAATTCTTTATCAGTGGCGAGAATTTGTACAAGAGATCTTATGATTCAGTCTTGTTACGGTGTGTGGATGCAACCGAAGCCACTCAAATCATGCAAGAAGTGCACGAAGGAATATGTGGCCCTCATATGAATGGGCACATGATGGCTAAGAAGATTATGAGATTAGGCTACTATTGGCTCACACTAGAAAGTGACTGCATCAAGCATGTACGGAGTTGTCATCGTTGCCAGATCCATGGTGATAAGATAAATGTTCCTCCAACCGAACTACATCAGTTTTCCGAACCATGGCCCTTCTCAATGTGGGGCATTGATGTGATCGGCCCAATAAACCCGAAGGCTTCCAATGGGCACCGATTCATTTTAGTGGCCATAGACTATTTCTCCAAATGGATCGAAGCTATGTCATTTGCAAGTGTCACTGCTCGCAATGTTGCAAAGTTCATCAAACGTGACATAATTGCTCGCTATGGTGTCCCTGAAACAATCATCACTGACAATGGAACAAATTTGAACAACAAGCTTGTTGATGAGTTGTTTAGCGAGTTCAAGATCAAGCATCTGAATTCGTCCCCTTATCACCCTCAAATGAACGGGGCTGTTGAAGCAGCCAATAAGAACATTAAGAAGATTTTGGCTAAGACAGCCGAGAATTATAGAGATTGGCATGACAGGTTACCCTTCGCACTAATGGCGTATCGGACATCGATCCGCACTTCCACTGGGGCAACCCCGTTTGCTTTGGTGTACGGCATGGAGGCAATTCTACCTGTAGAAGTGGAGATTCCTTCTCTAAGAGTTTTATCTCAAGTGGAGTTGTCTGAAGCCAAATGGTCGCAACAAAGACTTGAACAGTTAAACTTGATTGATGAGAAGAGACTGAAGGCTCTTTGTCATGGCCAAGCTTATCAGCAAAGAGTTGCCAGATCCTTCAACCGAAAAGTACGACCGAGACATTTCGAGGTAAATGATCTTGTTCTAAGAAAACTGTTGCCAATTTTCCCTGATCCTGGGGGCAAGTTCGCCCCAAATTATGGCGGTCCATATGTGGTGAAGAAAGTACTTCCTGGAGGTGCCTTGATCTTGGCAGAAATGGATGGTCGTGAGTTTTCCACTCCGCTTAATTCCGATCAACTTGTCAAGAAGTATTATCCATGATAGAATTTGCCATGTCTTGTCTTGAATTGCAAGTATTTTATGATGAATAAGATGCCTCAGTCAGTTGAATTGTTCAAATTTGTCATAAATTTTGCATTCTTCTTCCTTAATGAATCGTGTGAGATAAATTGAATGTGTCAAATGAGATACCTTGGAATGATGAAAGGCAAGCCTTGTTCCATACAATACCCCATACACTAATCATCGGTGAGTTGTGTGAAGAAATTCCATGTCCACAAGGAAGAGGGTGATCTTGCAAAGGGTACACTAACCAAGGTGACGAGAGGCAATTTCTTCTTCTACCCAAAACACTACAGGTATACCCATTGTTTAGCCCTTCGAGCCCACACACATGAAGAATTTTTAAATCATCCCTGTCAAGGATCATCCCACGTTGGGACAAAGTTTGAAATGAATGATAGGAATTTTCTTACTCACACTTGCATCGATCTTCGAGTATTGCTTTCGCGTTGTCACTCGTATGATAGTTTAAAGTGCCTTAGGATGATGAAGAGCAATCATTTCTCTATCCTACACACTTTTATCCATTGCATAGCCCACTTGAGCCTATGAATTCATTTCATATTAAACCAAGTTGGTGATCATCCCCCACACTGGGGCAAGGCAAATACACTCAAGTAGCATAAACAAGAATGCCGACAAAAATGGAAATTTTGTTATAAAAAAAAAATGCAAAAATGGGGCATGAAAAAAGCAGTGTGCCTGGTAAAAGCAAAGCCGATGCAAAAAAAAAAACTCAAATGCTGTTGCAATCAATGCAAATGAAAAAAGTGGTGGAAATGTCAAGATGATCACCAACTTTAATCCTCTAAACACTTTTTGAGCCTAATGATCTTTTCATTTCATAACCCATGAACCAAGCCTACATTACATCCCTTACAAAGTCTCTTCAGATTAGGGCACTTGAATTAACGTAAGAGTTCATATGCTTGAAAGCATCGCTTGAAGAAGTGCGAGTAAGATAATTACTGCCTCATTTCACATATTTCTTGACTTGAAAATCCCAAGACAGTTACGAAATGTCATTTTTCAAATAACCTCGACTCAAAAGAGTCCCCTTTGTTAAGCCGTTGACTAAGCCCACATTACGGTCCCTTTTAAAGACCTCTCAGATTGGTGAAGTCGTACCACTTGCAAGATTGCTCAGGCCCTTGTTTGGCATGACGATGGTGAGACAGAGTGATTGACAAAATCCTGCATCAAAGGTCAGGATGAAATTGCCGTTTTAATGAGAATGAGAGAAAAGTCCTTTCAGACCAAAGGATCCCTCATTTGACACATTCATGACACTCATGTGTTCAGGTGGTGCAAGATTAATGGAAATCATCATGAACCTCCATTATAATGATGCATATTTATGATTACAAATGCATGTTGCTTCTCCTACAACCGTGTTTTGCAGGAGACATATCCCCGAAGATCGGAGATGTTACCAGGTAAGTATATCTCTGTCTATACCTTGAATATTTGTCATTGCACAAGTATTCCCTTTTAAGCATACCGACACTCAATTGAGTTGTCCCCCAAAGATTTTTCCTCCAGATTCAATCTGATTAAGGCGACCGAAGAATGGTTCGGGTCCTGGTTGGATGATTTCTGCCGCAAGGTTGGGCGACCGAAGAATGGTTCGGGTCCTAGCCAAGCAAAACCTCAGTCTAGGCGACCGTAGAATGGTACGGGTCCTAGACAACATTTATTGCTCTAACAGGCGACCGTAGAATGGTACGGGTCCTGGAAAAGCAATTTCCTCATTCAGGCGACCGTAGAATGGTACGGGTCCTGGAAAAATAATTCTCTTCATTCAGGCGACCGTAGAATGGTACGGGTCCTGGAAAATGAATCCCCATTTAGGCGACCGTAGAATGGTACGGGTCCTAGACAAAACCTTTCTGTCGTACTGGGCGACCGTAGAATGGTACGGGTCCTGGGAAAGCAGTTCCTTACAAAACCTTTCTGCCGTATTGGGCGACCGTAGAATGGTACGGGTCCTGAGAAAGCAGCTCCTTTCTACCCTACTGGGCGACCGTAGAATGGTACGGGTCCTGGACAGGTAACACCCACTACCTCGAATTACTCTATCCTCCTCGAAGGTAAATTATTTCAGGTAGGTTCATTTATCATTTATCATTTCCATGCATCATATATATTGCATTCAAAAATGGAATTCATTTTCCAACAAAAAATCATTCAATGCATGTGCAAAGTCAAAATTTAGGTCTCAATTTGTCTTTAAAGGTAACCTCTTCGAGCTCACCCTCAAAGAGGGGCAGCTGTTGACACCTAAATTTTGGCGACCCGATTAGTCATTTATTGCACAAAAATTAGAGGTTAATTTCAACCCCTACAAAAATTATTATTTAATTGCATAGCATATAGTTTTAGATGCATTTATTTATTATTATTGCATTTGCATTGGTGACAAATGGACCCGAATTGGTGGTTATGAGCTTTAAATTGACGAGTTAGGCTAAGCCTATGAAAAAAAGGGAATTAGCCCGAACTCGTTATTTTTTTTATGATTGAGAATTAACTTATGAGGTTGGCAATTTAGAGTTAGAGCCTTAATTAAAAAAAAGAACATATTCAAAAGGCTAGAGCTCTCAAGGGCCGAAGCTCTCTCTCTTCCTACGTGGTTCGGACGATTCCATCTCGGTGCTTGGCAGTTTCCTTGATCATTAGCCGTTCCTTGTGTAGGCCCTCGTTTGTGAAGTGTGACACTAGTGGTTCCTATTTGGTGTATATACGCTTTGATCAACATCACAGCAGGAGACCACAATTGAATCAAGAGCAAACGGTGATTGTTGGTTTCGAGTGGGGGTTTCTGGTCATGATCTCCACGGCTTGGGCAGCAAATTCGGTGACCAAACATTTGGTCAAGCACACGCACGTGAGAATAAATTCTCCCTATCGCCATCGTTTCTCCGCAATATCTTGTCCCCGCACCTTGGAGTCTTGTTTGCAAATTTCTCAAGCCGCGAGATATTGTCACTTATAGCCTCGCGAAGCTCCTCCATGTACGACGACTTTCCCAGCAAGTTGTTGTCCCGGTAATGCTCCGCGGCTTAAGCGGAGTAGCTATCGGTGGATCGCCTTGGAGGTTATACCGAGCTAGTTTCCAGTTTTGCAAGATTCCTCGTTAACTACCAAGCCGAGTAACCATCGGACAACCCCTCCTAGTTGACGAAGTCGAGAACCACTACTGGTTACTTCCACGAGCCATCACTGCAAGCTGCACCTTCCTTGGTTGAGACCCCATAAACGGCTCCATGGAGAATCGCCAACCATCTACCTGTTTTGATTTGAAATCAAATTCTCGATTAAATATTCGTGCAATCTATTCAGGCGCGGGAAGGTGACATTGCAAGCCCATCTTTGTAAGTTTCGGAATCTGGGAAAAGTCTATTATAATCTTGAATTTTCAAGCTGGTATTTGGTTTAAAGAAATAAAATCGGCGCAGAATATTCATTATGCATGGCCGGATGTGGGAAGATACGAGCATATGCACATAGGAAATTCGAAAGATCAGCATGAGCAAGGAATGTTGGGCACGTTCTACGCTGCGGGCACATTGATATGTAAAAAAAAAAGGGATATATTCCTGCAGTGAAGGCATTCGGTCAATGAGGAAAAGAAAAGGAAATAGAATATATTTCAAAGCATGCACAGAAGAGGAAACGAAATATGCTGTTTTTCTTAATAAGTTCGGACCCTCTCCCTATAAAAGGGACCTTTCGCGGACTAGAGAAGGGGGGGGATTTTCGGAGCAATACACAGAGAACACACGAGAGAGAGAGTTGAGGTTTTCTTCTTGAGAGTGAGTCTTCGTAGCTGCAATTGGGGTCTACCAGCTTCACGATTCAGCGTTGCAACGGACGCCGTTGACTTTTGCTGGTGTCGCCCTCCACTGATCCGAGTGGTGCCGAGATTCATCCTTTTGGGCCGTCATCTCCAGCTGCATCTGTGACGCCGAAGCTTTTATCCCAACGTTGTTGCTGACTTTGTTGCGACGTCTAGGCCATGCATGTCATACCTTCTCCCTACCGCAGTGATCAATGAAGTCTGGCGATTCAATCCCTGCGAAGCCACATCTCGTGCTTTCTTGACGTGAGTTGGACCAGCGTACAAATAGCAAGCAACGGCCGTTATTCGCGTCTTGTACTCCACGACGCCCCAGCTACTGTTCAGAACCGTTCTTTAGTCGAAGCAAACACCACAGCAAGCTGTCCTTGCGCCATCACATTGAGCCCCTATTGTGATTCACAAGCCACCGTTCGAAGGCTAAATTTGGAAGCAAATATTTGGGATAGGTAAGAATTTTGTCCACGTTAATTTCTGAAGATTTTGTTTCCTTATTTGATATACTCATTGGTGCACGTGATGGAAATTCCCAATATGCCATGATATTCGCAACACGATTAGCCTTTTAAATTGGGAAATCTTCCTAATTTCACAACGTACATATGATTGACGGTCCGATTTCACGCTCGAAATACGACCCGCAATCGTACGGAAAAATCACCAATCCGATCTCACGCTCGAGATATGATTCGTGATTTTATTTAAAAATTGGCCAATCCGATCTCAAGTGCGAGATATGATTCGTCAATTTGTTTCCCAAAATTAAATGGACGTGGATGATGTCTTGCTTGATTTGGTGCCATGTTATTCTTGATGCTTTATTTGTTTGCTCCCGTAAAAGAAAAAATATTTGAGTTAGATTAGATACATGTTAGGATGTTACTTGTTTTAGATTATTTTGCATGTCTAGAATAGGAAATTTATTTATTTCGAATTTTTGAAAAAATGAAAAAAAATACAAAAAAATTAGGATGTTAGATTTCTGCCTCACTAGTCTAAATTGCATGTTTAACTATTTGGCAATCATTAATTTCGAAATTTAAAAAAAGGGAAAAAGGAAAAACACAAAAAAGGGTCATTATGCATATGTCATGTAAAATTAGGGCATTCTTTGCACGTCATTGCATGTTAAGATTGCATGTTATAGGTTTAGATAATTTCTCCTAAATAGATTGCATGCTTATTAGGAAAATAAAAATCATGTGCACGTCATATAGAATTAGTTCCATACAATGCACGTCATTTAGTGATTTTTAGATGCATTTAATTAGAAATTGCCCGTCATTAGAATTTGGTCATTAGATTAATTTAGATTGCATATTTAAGTGTTGCATTTCTTTAATTTCGAATCTCATGGAAAATAAAAAAAATTATTTAGAACAAATCATCTCATGCTTAGTTATGTATAGCTAAGTCATGTTGCCATGTCATATTATTTCATGTTAAATTAGTGACATGCATTGCATATTGCATGATTTTCATTAATTAAGTGAAAACAAAACAAAAATGGCGTGTTAATTAGAAATCATATTTAGGACTGCTGATGTGAATTCTAAACTAACAATGCAGATGCTTTCGTTGCTACGAGGTAAGTCCTGTAATTTATTTTCTGCTTTACTTGAGTGTTAAATTGGTGGTTTGCGCACCTGCATGAACACCTCACATATTAGGGAATTAGTTTAAAATCAATCCAAACTACTTGCCAAACATTTTTCAAAATAAAAAGAAAGGTACCGAAAGGGCGTTAGAGGATTCTAGCGTAACCAAGTCCCCGTACCCATAGTCTCTGGTTCGTAGGAGTAAAATAATTCTCCCGTTATTTTACTTGGGTTTCTAATCGACCCACCAAAAATAGATTAGTGGCGACTCCTAATTGAAAATCAATTGCATGTTAATAACTTGAACCGAAAGTCGCGAATTGGTATGGGCTTGGGAGAGCCCGAGTTAAGTCTAGGCTTAACAATCCATTAGCCAAAATCCTAGGTGGTTCACCCCCGAAAAATTGGTCGCGACAGTCAGCTCCTGCGGTGTGGTGGCTACGTCCACACCAAAGTGGCACTCGATGAGGGGCATCGACTCGAAGGCCTTGCGGAGTTCAAACCAGGAGAGGACGCTGTCACAGTTGAGGCCGAAGGACGAACCACTCGTCCACACTCTTCTTGAACTGCTCCCCGTCGCTCAACGAAGGCACGCACCGCTAAGCCCTTGATTATCACCATGCCATCTCTTTCTCTCTCTCTCTCATTGCTCCCAAAGCTAAAGCCATTTGATCACGTTTCTCCTCCTTGCTATATTCTCTATCTTCATCTATCCTTTCCTTTCTTTGCTATCCGTCTTTTTATTATTATGGTCACCGGTCGAACCGCATTTGGCTCTTGGACTTGCTTGCCATGGCGTTCTTTCTCTTGGGGTCAAGTAGATCTCCTCCAGGAAAGCCGCAATGCCAGAGCCGAGGTCAGAGGCAACATGTTCGACCGCAAGAACGATGGGGAAGAAGGCAGCGAGCACATGTTCCTTGTTGGGATCCCGTTAAGGTCCGGGTTCCCACTGAACGACCGCTTTTCCTGGTTCATCAGCACGACAGACTCTGGAATCTTGCTAGCGAGCTTAACAGGGTAGCAAGTACAGAACGTTGGTTCTTTTGTAAGAAAAAATTTACTGTTTTTTTTTTTATTTGCTAAAAAGAAACAACATGATGTTGTGAAGCTGGCAAATGCAGCTTCCATTGGGCACGGGTTTCTTCAGATTAGCATCACCATGTAGGAGTGAGCATCAGTCTAGGGCCAACCTGGACCAATCCAACTCTGTTAGTCTTGGTCCAGTTCTTAAGAGGATTGAATCTATCCTTGGTCCTGAGATCCCTAAACTAGTATTATGCGAATTGATCATTGGTCATAGGAGTTTAGGGTAGGTCCAACCTAGACAAACCTTATTATATATAATATATAACGCTTTTGCATATAGTGTCACGAGAATTATTAATAGATGATTATAGAACTTCTCATCTTGTTTCATATCTTTATGAGCGGTCTTAATTGTTTTTATGGTTTCTTGCTTTTAGTAGGTATGAAATTTCTATCGTTGCCTTATCTTAAATTTATTAAATATGTATTGGCATTTATAATTTGGTTGCATAACGCCACAATGTCGATGGAATGTAATTTGAAATGGTACATTTTCCTTTTTCATGGAGTACAAAAAATGAAATAAAAAAAAAAAATTATCGGTTGGTCCTAGATTAACCCTGAAGCCAGACCGAAACCATTGGATTGATTCGGTTCTTAGTCCAAAGCTTAATAGGGTCATCTTCGGTCAAAAAAATTGAGGAGCAATATTGTATAGGTTAGTCCTAAGATTATGGGGTGGACCGGTCCAATCCAAACCATGCTCGCTCCTATCACCATGAGCTGAAGGGAAAGAGAAAGAAGATGGAACGAAAGAAGAACGTGGGACCCGCAAGGAGAGAAAATGAATCAATCAAAGAAAAAGAGGGATCTGACCAAAAAGAAAAAGAACAAAAAGAGGGACAACAGGCGTAACATGTTTATTTTTTATTTTATTTTATTTTTTTGGGGTCAAAACAGGCGTAATATGTTAAAGACACTGAAATAGAAAGTGGATTAACCCAAAAAGGGGTGAAAAAAAGCACAACCTTTTTTTAACATGTGAAGTAATTAAGTAGTTAGTTCTAGATTTTTAGCCCTTTAGTAGTACTATGATGACGTGCTCGTATACTCGCCAGCGGATGTAACAATCATGTATCAATATGAACCTTTTGCATTAATGAAATGATGTCTAAAATTCAAAGTAAATAAGATCCATGGACCGAAATGGAATAAAAATAGTTCACATGTTCCTTTTTTATTCGTTTTTAAAAAATATTTGATCACTGAAAATGCAAATTTTGCCTCGACATTTAACATTGTAAGTATTTGACTATACACCATCGAAAATACAAAAGAGACTTTCTTTGATATACCAAAATCCTGTGTTTTCTTTTGGAACCAAAATAATTAGAAGGATCAAAAAGTTTTTCTTAGTTATACACCATGAAAATACAAAAGAGACTTTCTTTGATATACCAAAATCCTGTGTTTTCTTTTGGAACCAAAATAATTAGAAGGATCAAAAAGTTTTTCTTAGTTACTTTTAACTTTGAACATAGCTTCTTATTTTTGTTCAAAAATAGTCCAAAAGTGCTTCCATCTTCAGAAATGTCTAATTCTCAAATGAGCAGGAAAAATGAAAATACGAAAAGTTATCGTGAACCAAACAAGCCAGTTGCTCGAATTATTCGTGTATGAATTCTATGAAAGAAACAAAAACTGGTTAAAGTACGTAGTGTCCATATTTTGCGTACGGTTCAGATTTTATCATTCTAATACATTTTTCTACTTGAAAGCTCAAGCCGACAAGCAGACGCTGTGGCCAAAAAGCCACCTGAAAAGCCTTCAGAACCCTGACCGGACAGATCACCACCACTTTACCGCTCAGACAAACTCAAGGTGACTATGCAATAATGTACGGATACATCCGAACGTCTGTCATACGTTTACCATTCAATGCCTAGCTCTCTAGAAAGGAAGAGTCCGTTGATGTAAAGAATGACAGTCTCTGAAGCAACGATGTAATCCCGCAAATAAGTCTTCGACGAGTTCTCTGCGAGAAGAAGATTTTGTTGAGAAGAAAGCCACAATTATAGAATCAAGTCACATAAACTCAAGCAGAAGGTCAGTGCATCACATCTCAGAGTAAACTTAGTACAATCTCATATCTTCATTCATTCTTTTATTAATTATCTTCATTCAATCTATCTGGCCTTTACTAGCATGGAAACCATCCCACTACTCCTCAAGGATAGGCAATCTAAAGTGCATGCTGCCTTCTATATAAGCCAGCAATCGTTGAACTAAAATTACCATTCCAACATTCCAATACTGAATAATCATATAACTCATACGACATATTATCCGTAGTGATATTCTATCTCCACAAATACACCTCAATAACAAGTTTCTAATTTGAGTGTAGTTGGAATAAGTATAATCTTTGAGTATAAGAAGTGGTCTTTCGGTTAGCTCAAACATCCGTCAGCTGCAGGCAATTAGCAAAATACCAAAACTTCTAAAAAAATACATGTCCACTGCAGAGAAACAATATCTCTATAAAAAATTTCACCTAAAATGTCTTAATAGCCATTGATATTGAGAGGAGACCATCAAGATTTGTTTCTACCAGATTAATCAGCCCGTGCACTTACCCCAGTTATATCGGAGACAAAATAATCTATTTATCATCACAAGCAGTGCTAATCATGCTGGACTCCTTCATTAGTAACCACACATCTATTCTCAAAACATGTGTACAGCTCAAACATCCCTTCCTCCCTTAGGCAGACAAACAAGCATACTAAGGCACGCAAGAGCACATGAGGGGAGAGTACACGTGGACATATACCAGGGCTTTCCGCAAAAAGGAAAACACTTAGACATAGGAGTGAGCATGATTCGAATTGAGCCGGTCCACCCCCTCACCCTAGAACTAACCCGCACAATGTCGGTCCTCAATTTTTGAGACCAAGGACCGATCTATTAAGCCTGAGATTGAGGATCAAACTAATCCAATGGATTGGTCCAGTTCCAAGTCAACCTAAACCAATCAATAATTTTTTTTTTGTTTTATTTTTCATACTCCTTGAAAAGACAACTGAGGACCGGACCGACCCAATGAGTTCAGTTCAATTCCAAGGTCAACTTGTAACCAACCGATAATTTTTTTGTTTCATTTTTTGTACTCCTTGAAAATGTGACTAAGGACTAGACCGATCCAATGGTTCAGTCCGATTCCAAAGTTAACCCAAGGCTAACCGATAATTTTTCTATTTCATTTTTTTGTACTCCTTGAAAAGGCAATTGAGGATCGGACCAAGCTAATGGGTTTGGTAACGAGCAAGGTCAGTAAAAAGAGGCGAGTGGAAAGCGTCAAATGGGGCGAGCATCAAGTAAGGTGAACGCCAAGCAACAAGGGGGACGAGCAGCGGGTGTTAAGCATTGAGTAGCGAGCGTCAAGCGGCAAGCAACGCGAACAAGGCTAGTGTCAACCGGCAAGCGGGGAAGTTGTTTCTTTCAATTTTAGCAAATTGAATACTAAGAGGACAAAAAAGATAGAAGAGAACGAGTATTAGAAGAGGATATTATGAGAAGCTCTTTACATCGTTTTGGATGCCGTGAGGACTCCTCATTTAGATATTTTTCTTCTTTGTAAATTATGATTGTTGATGCCATAAAACACATTAAAAGTCTAAGCTATTAAAGAATAGTGTAAAATTACTTGAACTCTTCACTAAAGAGCTATTTAATGCTATCAACATCATTTGACTTAGGGTTTTCACTAAATAAAAAAAAAGATAAATAATATATTAAATATATAATATATTATATTTTAGATATATTATATATAATATGTATAATCATTATTGGTTGAACTCTTCACTAAAGAGTTTGACAACAATTTGACTTAGGGTTTTCACTAAATAAAAAAATTATCAATTATATATTAAATATATAATATTGGATTTAGGAATCCCACCAATTAAGGATTCAAAGACCAACCCAGGGATCCCTAGGATCAAGAATCGGACTAGAACTATTAGGGTTGGGCCGGTCCAAGGTTGATCCAGGGTTGACCTTGGACCGATGCTCACCCCTACTTAAACAAGGCCAAGGGCATATAGGATTCCCAACAGAGAGAACACAAGAACACATGGGAAGACAAAAATGCAGATGAGATCTTGTCTTTTGAAAAGCAAGCGTTCTCCTTGTAGGATCAGCAATAATTTTTAGAGCCCTCGATGATGTGAAATTAATCATTTTCTATGCCTTGGATGATCCAAAAGTCTTTTTTTCTTTATAGGACAAGTAACCCCAGTTTGGTAAAATGCCACACTGGTAACAAAGCATATTCACCACTCTGGCCTTCTTGTTTGCTGATCCAGTGACTGAGACTGATGCTCCAGCACTGGACCCTATAATTGCATAATGTCATTCATTGACGCCACTCTGGCTTTACAAACTACTATTAGATGATGTTACCTAGAACCTTGTACTAAATATAATGCTCGTTCCTTTGTATGAATTGACTTTTGATGCCAGGATTAATACATGTTAACTACATTAATATATGATTAGTGAACTACTTTTCTAGCCATGCATCTTACAGTTTAAGAGTAATTACATACTTGCCATGGATGCTAGAGCTTCCAATGGTAATCCACACTTTCACATCGCAAGCCTTATTGCACTTTCCAAACAAAAACATCGTTCAATTCTTGCCAGAACTTGCAAATAATGCATGACAGAATTTTAAAGCTGATCGTGCTTCTGTTCTACATTGATATTTATTATTTTAAGCAATTAATAATTGAGCAGCGCAGATGATATGTTAATACTGATTCTATGTGCCTATTTTTCTTCCTCTACCCAGAAAGTGTAATGCAAAATAGCAAATTGGCTCCAAAATCAATGGATTGGCGTCAAGATAATCAATGTTAGAAACATAATGTTAGAAACAGAGGAGCTAACCAGCACTCCACAAAACATGGTCTACGTATCTTTGGGCATGTTTCCTAATTGTTCTGACGAAACAAAAAGAGGAGAGGGGGGAGGATGAAAAAAACAGTGCTATAAATACATACAAACTCACCATCCTCTTTGACTTTCTTCAATAACTGTGCCCTTGTGGGAAGGGCATACAACCCAGCAGCTACAGCTTTCCTAATAGCCCACCCATGGTGAGGAGCAAGAACCTGCGCGTAAGCCTTGGAGACTATATCCTTGAAGGAATCCCCCCTGCCAAAATTAATAAGCCATAAAGATCACCCATAACAACATATGAAAGCAATGTCAAGTGCATTACTGGAAACAAGCTAATGAGGATAAGCCGACAGATCCAAAACATTTTCACCCACTATTTAGTTTTTACCCTTCCTGAATTCCACAAATCAACATTCTTCTTTATCTCATGTCTTCTTTGTCCTCCTCGCATTGTGGCATCTCTACTGCAGAACTACATTTTGCTTCTTCGTCCTCCTCTCATTGTGGTGTCCCTACTGCAGAACTACATTTTGTAGAGGCATATTGACTAGACATATCCTGTGTCTAACCCACTTTAAATTGAGTCCCCCCACTTCCCATCCTCGATCAATGCAGCAACAACTTTCTTTCAAAGATATGCACTCTCCAACTTTGGTGTTCAAAACTCAGAATTTTTTTCGCAAGTGATCACAACTTCATCTAGTCTAGGGAAAAAGTAATCATTTTCCATGGTAACTTGTTCAGTACTATCCTACTCTTGAGTTTTGAGCCCATTGTTATGTGGGACACGACCCAAATTATATCAATCAGATCAGAAAATGAGATGACCCATTTTGAGTTTTCGGTTGTAGAGGTTCCAGCTGGTGTGGGGACCTCAGATGTAGGCCTCATGGTGACACGAATCCAAACCAGTTTCCTACTTTGCAGTGAGGTAATAGACTGTTTGGGCATTTTGTTGCATTTAACCTGACTGTATAGATTCATATACACAGTATGAGATGGGTGTATAGGAGATCTGGGTTTGTGAAGAGATCTGTAACTGTAATTTCCTCAAAGCACATATTTTATGACCCTTCCTGTTAATATTTGTTGCATTGGCATGACCACATACCTACATAGCTACTGCAAGCCTAATATTGTGCAATCTTTCCAAGACATATGGAGACTTTCAAACCATAGTTCTTTGGAAGATAATTCATTAGTCCCTCGCCCACTCTCAACTTTGTGAAGTTTCCTCCTCTCTTGCTCCACAAATGTCTATATCCTATGATATTTGGAGGGCAGATAAGGGGTCATTAGGCGGTGGTTTTCTGGGCTTCGTGAAATTGTGTTCACTCTAAACAAGTTGAAAATGGACTGATTAAGGACGATGGAAAACTTGAGCAAATGTTACCATATAATTAGATTTTTTTCTTTTCCTGCCATTTAATACCATTAGCATTCCAGGAAACACAGATTTGCTAATTTGTCGCAGCTATGTGCCAAGAAGTACAACAGAGAAAGCTGAAGCTGAACGTCATTTACATACTCTGATTCAAGAATCTGTTCGAAGATTACCCTGACCACGTCCAGGCCACGATTCACCCTCAGCAGATTTCTCGAATGGCTACCTGCTTTCCTGACACAGTTCCTTTCCATATCGTGATCCAGCAAAGCCGGCAAGGTCTTGATTGACTTGGATGCGTCTGCCAGATCACGAACCTGTTTGTCACGGGAAAGGAAAAAATTGCAGTGAGGGCACAAACAGCAAGATGATCATCCATCATATAAATGGTCGATCAGAAAAATTTGAAAATGCAAACATTGTAAATAGCAAAATCGAAAGAAGGGTGATAGTAAATCCCTATTTAAACCCCAAAATCACTTCTATGGAACAGCACTCTCCAAGTGAAGAGTCAAAGAAGCACATGAAGACACATGAAGCTAGTCGTTACAACGAGCTCCTTACACTAACAAAGCAAGATTATCCACAGCCCAATAGAATCGGTTTGATCATACATTCTTCACCACACCAGAACAGCCAATATAAAAACACAGAATCAGCGGAGTTGGTTTCAATACCAACCTTTCCGTTAGTAAAACTCAATACAGTAGTACTCAAATTCCTTCCTCTGCACGCTTTCACAGTACACTCGCTACTACCATCAACTTAGCCATCAACCCCTGATGTTACTCACACTTCCATAACTTTTTAACAATTTTAAACTCGATCATTGGAGTTGTCAAAAAAAAAAACTCGATCATTGGAGGAAGTCAGGGAAAAGAATCTAGCACGCATGTAAGTCGCAGAATAATACCTTGGGGACGAAGTCCATCTCCGCAAACTTGAAAGCGATGCCGAGGCAGCCGAGGAGAGGGAACACAAGAGAGCAGGCGTGAGAGAAAGGCGCGACCTCGACGTCCGCCGTCTGGGAGTTCACGGCCGCTGCGAGCTCCTTGAACGACTGGGCAATCTTCCTCAGTGGCTTGTCGTCGTCGCCTGGCTCGGCCATCGATTGGAAATAGGAATCTAACCAATACAATTAAGTTATTACGTTTATACAGTTCAGTAGGTGAGTATAAGTAAGGAGAGAAGCTGGTTCGGATCTTGCGTCACTCGATTGACTAATCTTGTCGATTAAAAAATATGTATTTTAACGACCAAAGACCGAATCATTCACGCGGTCTTTGCCGTGTTCTTTTGGCATGTAAACAGGGAAGATACCTCAAGCCAAAAAGAAAAGAAAAGGGAAGATACATTCCGACCTAGAAAAAAAAAAGGGAAGATCCCTGATCAGGTTTTCTACAAAAATAAATGATCGAACGGCGAGGACAGTGCTTAGAAGAGCAGCAACCACCAAGGGTGGGGCGATGGCCTCGGCAAGGCATGCCTTGACCATGGCACTCGGTTATTAGTAAGGAGAGAAGCTGGTTCGGATCTTGCGTCACTCGATTGACTAATCTTGTCGATTAAAAAAATATGTATTTCAACGACCAAAGACCGAATATTCGCGCATTCTTTGCCGTGTTCTTTTGGCATTTAAACAGGGAAGATACCTCAAGCCAAAAAAAAAAGAGAAAAGGGAAGACACATTCCGACCTAGAAATAAATGGGAAGATCCCTGATCAGGTTTTCTACAAAAATAAATGATCGACCGGCGAGGGCGGTGCTTGGAAGAGCAGCAACCACCAAGGGTGGGGCGATGGCCTCGGCAAGGCATGCCTGGACCATGGCACTCGGTTATTAGTCACAACGGAAGCAATTTATGGTGCCAAACGTTGGGTCAAGGCAGCTAACAATGCCGATAACGCATTACCGCGTGGTTATTCTTTGGTAATAGATGTAAATGCACCATTCCCATTTGCTGTTTGTTTATACCGCACTTTTTTCTTCTTTCCTGTGTCACCGTGATGGCGTAATTTCCAGATTAACTTTTCGTGCTGGCAAGCTACTGGACTGTGTCAATTTTTGGTTGAAAGATGAAATATCATATTGATTTTCGTACGTTGCTTTCATATTAATATAAGTAGAATCCCCAAAGTCTATTGAAACCCTATCAACAAAAGCCACATTTGCTCTACTTATAATCAAGAATTGTATTACTATCCAAAAAAAATTGCAGGTAGTCAAATAATTTGAGACTATTCACTATCTACGCCATGCCCATTTGAGTCATTATTAGCAAGACTTTGCAAATTTTGGGATAGAGTCGTCCAACATGGGAGAGCTAATGAGCCAAATGCCATACATCGAAGAACCTGCCTTATGCCTCTAGTTACTTCACCAAAACAAATGCATACTTTATTTTCTACTAAACAAAGTTGATTGCGACCTTTGTTGTCACTTACTTTTACTCTAGACTTGTGTAGCCTCCACGGTAAAGAATTTCGAAATCAATGTGAATCTTTTTTATTAGCCAAGTGGATAAAGGGATTGATACTTGATGTGGGTGAATTTTCAAATTATAAACATGGTCATCCTAAATGAATTTTCTAAACTTGAATTAGATTACTTGTTTCAACGCAGATGTTAATGCGGTCATGTCATATCTAATATTTTAAGGAAAAGGAAAAAGTGAGCATAGGAATGAATCCTGGAAGTGGTAAGTGATGGAATGAGGTGTTGAAGTTAAATTGAGCCAAGGTAATAGATACATACACGCATATATGGCATTTTTGGCTTTCCATTTGGAGTCCAATTCACGGTCTTTCGAAGTACTAAAATCACCGACCAAAAAATAAAGCACTAAAATCCACTGCTGATCCACCAGCGCCAATAAAGTTGATGGATCTCTTGACTTTTTTGACGTGATTCCCAAAAAGTTGTTACTGTCCCACCACTTTCACTTTCATTGTTAGTCCTCCTTTTGCCTCTCTTGCTTCCGGTAAATGTACCCATTAGTGCTTTTTTTTTTAATTGTCTCTCCGGCCCGCTAGAAACGGCACAGACTTGCTCGGACTTGTCCGATGAATTGCAGCCATTGATCCTATAAATTTGACTTACTTGCCCTCGATTCAAATTCTAAGATCCAGTCAACATTTTCTTGGAAATAGTGCATATAAGAATAGTTTATGAGTAATCTATCTAGTGAATAGTGCAAAATATTAACTTAGGTGAAGCCTAGATGGCCAATTTTGTTTTACTTTTGGAGAATGTAGCAAATCTAATTCTCAGAGCAAGAAGAAGTCTTTCTAGCTATGAGAGTGTTATGTGTCAATCTTAAAAACAGCCCTTAGGAAGATACTATATGTATGAGTTGACAACTTGACACCATAAAAAAAACCCCAAAATTAACATATTTGTGACATATTTACTTTCCTTTAGTTTTTATTGGCACCCAAATTAACTTATTGGGCTTTGGAAATCGAAGAGAGTAGAGCAGGCCCAGTATATGGGAATTCATAGATAGTGGGCCAGAACGCCAACTGCTGACAAAAGGGGATCTTGAACAATGCGAGAGGAGAACTTGCCAAGACCGGCAAGACATTGTTTGCATGCTCCAGCAACTGGATTTGTTCGAAACGAGTGAGAAAAGTTTCGAGATCATGGATCGAGACATGGTAGGTCCAAAAAGGGGCCAAGGAAGGTTGAAGACGACAAAAAAAGGAATGAGAATTGAATCTTGAAAGTGAGCTTTAATGGTGTCGAAAGCAATAAAGGAGAGTCAAGAACCGCGTGACTATAGAGGAAAAAAGGGGAAATGATAGATTCAAAAAGGATGTGGGTTCAAAAACCTTAAAAAGCACCAATCTACGTGCGGAGGATAGGAAGTGAAGCGACATTGCATGACAAACGAGGTGATAATGCTAGTTAGTACAATCATTAAAGTGGTTAAAAGAATCAAAATATCTTTTAATTCTTTTTAAGGGGGCATTTGTTGGCGCTCAAATTAACTTGTTGGGCTTCAGAAGTCGAAGAGAGTAGAGCAGGCCCAGTACACGGGGATTCACAGACAATGGGTTAGAACGCCAACAGTCAACCAAAGGGGATCTCAAACAATGCGACAAAAGAACATGCTGAGACTAGTGAGATAAGAATGGAGGCAATTACAAGAGTTAGCACTAGTGAAAATATCGGCAAGACAAAGCGGTTATCAACAAGGAGCTGAAACTTCCAGAACATTTAAAACATCGAAATGGTAATCGTTAAGGGGTAGTTATATGTAGGTTGCCACTATAAATAGTGGAAGAGATATCAATGTAAAGGACCTTTTTTGCAAAATTGATGGCCGATCATTAGTTTCCAATTGTGATCTTTCTTTTAATCACACCTTTATATTCGACCTTTACTTTTACTTTTCTCCTGTTTTTTTGCATTTTACTTTTTGCCTGTAGTCTAGATTAGTTGCTTCCTTTCTGGAGTGACACAGAACCCCGTTACAAACAATGAAACCAAAGCTTTGCCCCTTCGATGAAAGACTTTATTGAGGGAACTTTCCCCAATGGACAATTTCCGTTAAATTTTACTATCAATTTGGTAAGTTTGTTGACACATATCCATTTACAAATGTACTAGTTTGGAGTTTTACATTCGTTTATCAGAAGTGTATTAGTTTGTGGCTTTTTGTGATATTTATCCCAATTAACGGAAATTAAAGGATGGCAAATTTGTGGCAAATGTACTTGTTTAAGGTTTTTTGTGGTAAAAAAATCAATTTATGATGAAATTGTCACAAATGTACCAACTTAGGGTTTTTTATAATATTAACCCTAATTATATAGATATAGGCTCCCAAAGACTTTGTATGTGAAGTTAGTGCATAATTATGTGTCAAAAAGTGGAATAATTGACCAAAAAATTCTAAATCTATTGTCTAGTGGCTAGTTTAATCATAAACTTTTTAATTTAACTAATTTAATCTTAAACCTTTTGACGATTTGCCAATGTAGTTTATCTGGCCAATGGCTACAAAATGTTAGCGTGAACATTAGACATTCTACAAGGCTTGAATGGCTTTCACATGGATTATTTTTGCAATTTAAGAAAAAAATCCAATTTTGTTCCTTTTTTCTTTAGTCTTTTTTCCCTATTTCCCTTTGCCAGTCTAGGGCCTCAGCGGTCTCGCTATAGCTAGCGGCCAAGGTCATAGACCATTGGAGGAAAATAAGAAAAAAGGAAAGATAAAAAGAAAAAAAATCAGAAAATATTTTTAAAAATGGCAAAAAATCATCAACAATAATATTGGCCCCGCCACTTAGAACATCTAGCATTCATGTGAGCATTTTCCAATCAAATTTGGTTAGAAGAACCATTTTGACAAATCCTCAAAATGTTTAGAACTAAAATATTTAAATTGAAAAGTTTACAATTGAATTGGCTATCATTTATAACTTTTTAAACAATTTCGCCATCAAAAAGAATATTTTCTCAAAGAGGAAATTTACACCTAACATACAATGATAAGCATAATCAAATTCAGAGCCCTATTAGCATAAAGGGATGCTTGAGGTGAAAATGCAAAAGTAGAGAAGACAAAAGAAAGGTGACCGCAAGCTAAAAATGTGGAATGTGAAAAGATAACTATAAGAGATTGGGTATTTTAGCAATTTTTTGCTTTTGAACTCATAAGGAAATATTACATAGGGGCAAATTTGAAACAATTTTAACAAAGCATCACGTATAAAATTTGATTTTCTCAATGGCATCCAAAAAAGGGAAAATTTCAAAAAAAAAAAAAAGGGCCTAAAATATCCTAGTTTTCTCAAATAAGGACCTCGAAGTGACTAAATCGTTTCAAATAAGGGTCTTGGGCCAACGGTGACTTTTTCAACCATCGAAGAAGGGGTATTTTGGTCAAAAAATTGTAACTATATTTTATTTTAGTTTTTTTTTACTTTGTCATCCTTTTTTCGTTTTCTTTTCTTTTCTTTTCTTTTCTTTTCTTTTTTCCTCTTCCTTTCCCCAAACATGGCCATTGACGGCCGGCAGAGGTCGCCTTTGCCAGCGTTGGGCAATCACCGACTAGGGATGATCGGATGAGGGCATCCCTCTCTAGATCCGACAAGAGTGAAGGGTGCCCTCACTTGGGCAAGCGAGGGCAGCCCTTGCCCAACTTCGCCTAAGGCAGCCTTCACTAGCCCAAGCAAGCCCTCGCCTCTAGCGAGGGCCTACCAACCCTAGCCTCTTGTCGACCAAGGTCACCGGCCCTCCCCTAGGTGCCGACAACCCCACCAACCATCGTCGCCGTGGCCTGTGTTTTTTTTTTTTTTACCAATTTTTTTTAGTTTTTTGGAATGAAAAAAATTTTAAATATTAAAAAGACGAAATTGCCCTTCATATTTGGTGAGTTCATATCCTTCTTTGAAACTGATATTTACACTTCCTATCCTTATTAAAAACAAAGTTCACTTTAAGCCACTATTTGAGAAATAGCATTTCAGGCTCTTATATGAAACAATGTTCACTTTAAACCATTCTTTGAATTTTTTCCTCCAGAACAAACGAGACCCCTTTGTGATTTGTCAGTACATCCACGAGAATTTTATTTATATATTTCAAGTGTGGCTTCTAGAACTAAGTAACATAACCATAAGATTAGATCTCTTACGGTCAAAAAATATTACAAGCAATCATACAGTTCAATTTGTAATCAATTGATAAGTAAGCACATTATTCGTAATTAATGACACTTGTACTTAGTAAATATACCTATTGCAAAGTAAATGATTTTCACATATGGTAAAATATTTAATATGTAGTAAAAACACTCATGCAAAAAAAAATGTTATTTTTAGTAATCCCGTAAGTGTAATAATGGTTAAACATAAAGGCAAAAACAAGATAAATAAAATATATTAATTTGGAATAAAAATATATCGTGGGGCAGTTTTAATGGTCATTCTAGTGAAGGTACGTTGTGCTTAAATTCCGATTCTTGGCAATTAAAAGCGAAAAAAAGAATACAATTGAAATGCAAAAACGTCTATGCAACAACAGTGAAAAACGAATAACAAAAACAATGTACTACTCAATCCTCAGAGATTAAAATTAAGATTAAAAGAGAATTGAAGATAACTCAGATTTGTTTAATATGTTCAACATACTAAGGCTCTGTTTATTTCGCAGAAAATATGGTGTTTTTGGAAAATATTTTCTAGGAAATCATTTTCTAGGAAAATGTAATTATTTTCCGGTGTTTGGATGAAACCTAAAAATGAAGTAGAAAATATTTTTCATTGTTCGGTAAAAAAATATTTTCCTTCATATACTCTTATTCATTTATTTTATTTTTTAAAATGGATTTTTCATATTTTTTAAAAATTGATTTTAATTATTTTAAATTTTTAAAATCTATTATTAATTTTTTTTTTTTTTTCTTTGTTTCACATCTCATTCTTTCTAGTCACCGGCCACGATGATGGCCCTCAACCAACCACCAGCGAGTCTCGAGCTCACTAAAGAGCACGAGACTCGTCGCTCGCCAGATTGGCGAGCGCAAGCGTCAAGCTCAAGACTCGCTAGATTGACGAGCACAAGCTTGAGATCGACGAGCTTGAGGTTTGCCTGGCGATGGCTAACAACTAGCCAAGAAAGAAGAAGATGGGAAACAAAGAAAAGAAAAGGAAAAAAGAAAGAAAAAGAAGAAAAGAAAAGAAATAGAAAAGAAAAAACGAAATTAAAAATAATTCAAATTAAAAAATAATTCGAATAAAAAAAAGAATAAGAAAAAAAGGGGGAGGAGGAAGTGAGGATTTATAAAGGTGTGATATAAAAGAGATCAAGTGAGGAAAATGTTTTTTACT
Source organism: Eucalyptus polyanthemos subsp. polyanthemos (assembly GCA_017140185.1). Classification (NCBI taxonomy): domain Eukaryota; kingdom Viridiplantae; phylum Streptophyta; class Magnoliopsida; order Myrtales; family Myrtaceae; genus Eucalyptus; species Eucalyptus polyanthemos. Next base: position 14,711,083 of record CM029463.1, on the reverse strand, counting down.
TTTTAAAAGTGAAAAACATTTTCCCCAATTAAGAAGACTTTTTTTTTCTTTTATGAAAAACATTTTCCTCAATGGATTCATTTTCCGTGAAATGAATGTCAGAAAATCCGAAAAATGTTTTTCCAAAAAAAAAAATTCCGCAAATTAAACGGAGCCTAAATCTAGTAATAGGTGTCAATAAAGGATGTAAAGAAGTATCCGACCTACATAAATTTCATTTCCCATTGACATCAATTTCAAACAATGTAAGTACATTTCACATGTGTCACGAATTAACCCCTTTGATGAGAGCATTCACCGTTATCCCCCCTCTACCCCACTTCTAAGCCGAAGGAATGGTTCGGTCTTAGAAGAAAAACACACAAAATGACAATTCTGTTAAACTTTAAAGTTCTCTCGATGAAAATGTATGAGGTGCCTTACTGATATGAATAGCACGTGACGATACAAGTTATGGTGGCATGATCTCCGTAGTTTAACACGGATGAATGGGAAGACGCAACAAAAATTCTATGACTCAATTGCTCTATCAAATAAGATGAAAACAAATTGTGAGTGCGCAAATAACTGCAGTTTTCCTAGGATGAGTAAACATCTCAAAATAAGTATTGTAATTTCTTTAGCCGAGGTGATTGAGAGTATCCTCGATCCAATTAAGTGATAGCCAAGTTGCGTGTCTGTGGATGTCGGTGCAATTGATGAGCTCACACTAGACGGGCTCAATGTTGTCATGTAAAATACTTGAACAATTTGGATGCCAAAGCCTTATGAAAACATTTTTGAGTGTGATAAATTATCTTTTTTGAAGTCACAAAAGCTTCTCATGCTTAATTGTCAGACTCTTCTCAAAAGAGAATTTTGATAGTGATTTTGCCTATTTAACTCATCAATTTCATATGGAGATTTATCAAGATGGACAATTTAATGGAGTGACATTAATGCTTAAGAATGCTAAATGAGACATGTCAGGATGATGAAAAACAAGCTTTATCCTATACACAGTCTCTTGCTTATACACTTGTGATGAGTGTAAGAAGTTCCACATTCACAAAGTAAAGAGTTCTTTCCCAAAAGGTACAATGACTAATGAGGGGCAATTCATTTCTTTACCCCCAAACATTACATATGATCCATTGCTCAACCCATTTGAGCCTTATACACTTGTGGAAATTCTTTTCAAATTATCCCTATCAAGGACCACCCCGCATCGAGGCAAATTGGAGGTAAGATAGCATCATGAGATGAGCAAAAAAAAGGAAATTTTCTTACTCTCACTTGCATCAATCTTCAAGTCGTGCTATTATATTGAATTCATGTGGTAATTTAAGTGCTTTAGGATGACGAATAGCATTTCTTTTTCTATCCTACATACTTATATCCATTGCACAGCCCACTTGAGCGTACAAATTCATTTCTTCAAACCCAGTTGGTGATCATTCCCCACATTGGGGCAAGGCAAAAGGCAGATGAAAACCTTTGAAAGTTTGAGTGTCATTTAAAGTGTAATTGCTTAATGCATGCATTGTGCGCGAGAATTCAAATCAAAATAGAACTAAGGGGCATGAAAAACAATGTGCCTTGTAAAAGCAAGGCCAATGCCCAAAGAGAAAAATAAAACACTTGATGTAGTGATTCGTATCCCCAACAAGGTGATACTAAAAAACTCAAATGCTGTTGCAATCAATGGAGTTTTGATATGAAGAAAATCTTCAACAATGGAAAAGAAAATTGTTGGAAATGTCAAGATGATCACCAACTCTGACCCCCCCCCCCCTAAACACTTTTGAGCCTAACAATCCTTTTGTTTTTCAACTCATGAACCTAGCCTACGCTACATCCCTTACAAAGTCTCTTCTAATTATGGCACTTGAATTAACATGGGAGTTCATATGTTTATAAAATCGCTCGAAGAAGTGCAAGCAAGATTATTTATTTCTCATTTTTGTAGGGTTCTTGACTTATAAACCTGGAGATGATTATAGAATTGTTCTTTTAATTGCATTGACTCAAAGAGTCCCTTTGTTAAGCCATTGACCAAGTCCTCATTATGATCCCTGTTAAAAACCTCTCAAATTGGTAAGATCATACTGCCTGCGAGAATACTCGGACCCTTGTCAATATGGTGAGATGGAGTGATTTTCATAAAATAGCAATTCTGAATAAGAGTGAGTGAAAGTCATTTCTAACCGAAAGTCTCTTATTTAGTATTCTTAAGAAATCGATGTTATTGTCTTGAATGACAATTCTCTCTTGTGAAAATTTGGGTGATGCAGATATGATAAAGTTATTATACATAAACCTTAATTGAATTAATGAAAATTTCATTGAATTTTGGAATGTGCATTTTAAACTAGCTTAGATTGTCTACATCTTTAATGTATGCATATAAGTTTTTGCTCTAACTATGTTTGACAAGTAATATTTCCTTGAAGACTGAGTAATACTTGATGTTCAAGTTGCTTCTTGAAGCCTTGAGATTCGGCATGCTTTCATAGCCTAGAGTTCTTTCACTGACTCGGCGTGTTTCCGTAGCTTGGTGTCATTTATATTGATCTAGTGTGCTTTTGTAACCTAGAGTCCATTTTAATAGACCTGGCATGCTTCCGTAACCGGAGTTCTTAACCTGGCGTGCTTTTGTAGCCCAGAGTCTCTTTTATCAAACCAGCGTGCTTTCATAGCCCGTAATTCCTGACCCGGTGTGCTTTTGTAGCCTAGAGTCCCTTTTTATCAACTTGGCGTGCTTTCATAGCCCGGTGTCCATTTATATTGACTTGGCATGCTTTCGTAACCCAAAGTCCCTTTTATTGAACTAGCGTGCTTCCGTAGCCTAGATTTCTTTTCTCGACCTAGCATGCTTTCGTAGCCCAGAGTCCTTTTCATTAATGTGGCATGAGTCCCCTATCAAATCAGTGTGTTTCCGTAGCCTGAAATTCCTCTTAATTAACACTCGATTGAGCTGTCCCCCAAAGGTTTTTCTCCAGGTTCAGTCTGATTAAGGCGACCGACGAAAGGTTCGGGTCATAGCTAAGCAAATCCTCAGTTTAGGTGACCGTAGAAAAGTACCAAATATTTGCTACTTTAACAAGTCATCGTAAAAAGGTATGGGTCCTGGAAATCGATTTCCTACTCAGGCGACCATAGAAAAATACAAATCTTAGAAAGTGAATCTCCATTTAAGCGACCATAGAAAAGTACGAGTCCTAGATAATATTTATTGTTCTAACAGGCGACCGTAGAAAGATACGAGTCCTAGAAAGGCAACTTCCCCATCCGGGCGACCGTAAAAGGATACAGGTTTTAGGAAAGCAATTTCCTTACAAAACATTGTTACCATACTAGGCGACAGTAGAAAGGTACGGATCTTAGGAAAACAATCTCCTTATAAAACCTTATTACTATTCTAGGTGACCGTAGAAAGGTATAGGTTCTAGATATGTAACACCAATTATCTTGAGTTACTCTACCATCCTTGAAGGTAAGTTATTCCATTAGCATTTTCATGTATCATATAAATTGCATTTTAAAATGGAATTCATTTTCCAATTAAAAAAAAAAAATCATTCACTGCAAGTGCATAGCCAAAATTTAGGTTTCAATTTGTCTTTAAATACAACTTCTACAAGCTCATCTTCAAAGTGGGGCAGCTATTGACACATAAATTTTGGCGACCCATTTAGTCATTTATCGCATTAAAAAATTATAGATTAATTTTATCTCCGAAAAAATAGTTAATTGCATAGCATATAGTTTTAATTGCATTTATTTGTAATTTGCATTTACATTGGACCAGTAACGAATGAGTTCAAATTGATGGTTTAGAAACTTTAATATGATGAGTTGGGCTAAGCCCATAAAGAGAGCAAATCGATTCAAGCCCATATCCTCGGGGAGATTTTACGGATTTATCTTTGTGAGATTTCAATTCAAAAAGAAATATTGCGTTTGGAAAAATAAATATTGCGTTTGAAAAAGAAATTTTCGTGGATATAATTTTGGAAAATTAAAAACCATAATCTAGAAGAGTTTAAAACGCGTAGGGTTTGAGGGGGATTTTCGAAAAATTTGAGAGCAAATACTAGAAGAGTTTTTTTTTTTGGGGGTTTTGGGGGAGTTGAAATTTAGAAAGAAAAAAACAAATTTCTTTTGGGAAAGGTCAACTCGTCCGCGCCTTGGTCAAACAGACAGGGGGCAGGGAGTGTACGAAGAGCAGAGAAAAAGCAAAAAAAGGCAAAAATAAAAAAAGCAAAAAAAAGGGGGGGCCGACTGTTCATCTTCTTCGGAGGCCCCCGACCACGCCGGCACCGCGTCCGCACCGGCCACCTCGCCGGCACCGCCTCCGCCAACCTCCACCACGATGTGCCGACGGTCTTGCCGCTCCTATTGCACCTCAGCCCTCGCCGACCGAGATCCTCCGGCGACCCAGCTCAACGTCCCCTGATCCAACCGCGACCGGCGCCAGCTGAGCCCCGCTCTCCGTCTCCGAGCCACTCTCCTTCTCCAACGCCACTACCGCTCCCCCCAATCTCGCCTCCGAGCGCCATCGCTCCTGAAGCTCGCGTTGGCCCGTGACGCCGCTGCTGCTCGCGACCTAGTAGGCCGACGCCAGCCCCTGCCGCATTCCGCCTCGCCTCCGGCCCATGCCGGCCCGCGACCCCGCTGCTGTCTCCCGACGCCATCGGATTCGGTGGCCTGCACAGCCCCTTTGCCTGCGAAGACCCGACGTCGCGACCCACCGCATCCCAGCAACCCCCCTTGACCGCGAACCAGCTGCAGCTCTGAGCCGCTGCCCCCTTCGTCGCCGCCACCACAGCAGGTTGCTGCCCACCGACCTCGCCCGTCCGTGCTGACCGCCACAATTCTACCCGAACGCTGCTCCCTGGTGCCCTTGCCGGCGACCCCTCTCCCCGAAGCTCCGAACTGACCAAGATTTCTTTTTAAAAAAAAAGAAAAAAAAATCAAATTAGGTATATTTGCTTTATTTTATTAGGCAAGTTTATCTTATTTTCTTATTTTATTTCTTGTTTTCTCATTTGAAATATTTTTTATTTTGTTTTTTTTATGACCTAGAGAACCCGCGTAATATACCAACACGGACAGCCCGATAGGCCTGGGGTAACGGGGGTAAACCCTGGGGCGACGCTAGCAGATGACCCACCACCCCAACGTTGCACTTAAGATCCCGTGCAGCAAGCGGGATTCGAACTCCTCTCCTCTCGCAAAGGATCATGGAAGCACTTATCCAACTAGGCCACCGCAGGCGGTAGTTTCTTATTTGAAATATTTCTCTATGCCTAATTGGAAATTCCAACAGACCACCTAATTCACAATCACGCCTGAGATTTTTATTCCATCTATAAGGTTTTAGATAAAATAATTAATCAAATGAGAATAAAATTGATATTTTGATCTTTAAGACTTAAGATCAATATATCAATTTTATTAGCGAGATATTATCCCTTGATCTGAACGATATATGATATCTTTGATGATTTTGAATAGTCTGTCTCATCTTGATTACTTTATTTATCCTTAAATATGTTTGAGCTAGATTAGGTTTACATTAAAATGTTGCATGCTTTAGGGTTATTTGCATATTTAGACTAAGTATTTTATTTACCATGAATTTTCGAAATTAAAAAAATAAACAAAAAACATAAATTTAGGATGTTAGATTGTCGTTTCATTAATCTAAATTGCGTGTTTAATTATTTGACAATTTTAATATCGAATTTTTATTAAAAAAAAAAACTTAGAATTAAGGCATTATTTGCACATCATTGCATAGTAGGATGAAATTGCATGGAATTTAATTCTAGATAATAGTTTTTTTAATTCATTTTAAGTTTAGATTAGTTTTTCTTTAGATAGACCGCATATTAGGTTAGAGATTGTTAAGTTAAGATAATATCTTGGTTTAAATTGGAATTTAGCTTGACTTACTTAATATAAGTTGGATAGAATTTTAGTCTAGCTAAATAATTTTCACATCTTTCTAATTTCAAATTTCATAAATAAATAAAAAATACAAAAAATGCCTTAGGATAAATTAGTTTCCATCTCTAGGATAAATTGCATGTTTTTTTTTTTTTAAGAAAATAAAAAATATCATGTGCATGTCATATATAATTAGGTCCATGAAATGCATGTCGTTTAGTGATCGTGGTTAGGTCCATTTAGCTAGAAATTGCTTGTCACTAGGTCAAATTACATTGCATTGCGTAACTCTCATTAAATAAGTGAAAAAAAAAAAAAGAAATTGCGTGTTAATTAGAGATCATATCTAGGACCGTTGATATGAATTCTAATCTAACAACACGGGTGCTTTTATTACTATGAGATAAGTTCTGCATTTTTTAATTACTTTCTTGGGTGTTAAATTGGTGGATTGCGCACCCATATGATCATAATCTCTAGTTCGTAGGTATCAAAGCCATGGTTTCGTTTTTAAGATTATCCATTCCATGCGCTTGATAGGTGAATCCAATGCTGAGAATATCTTTTCACATCATGTCCACACAACCAGAGTCTACACAACCAGAAATCCTCGAAGCACCCATTTCTCTTGCTCCATCTTCTTCATCTCTAACCTCTTTAGAATTTCGTGTTTCCAACGCTTCTAAGATATGAAGTCTCTCTTAGCGATGAAACTAAGATTTCTGAAACTCAACTTCCTCTCATGAACCCTTATTCCGCTTTTGCTAAACCCAACTCATCATTTTCACATATCCGCTCTATCCGCCAACTTATTCACCAAACCCCAAAGCAAGTAAAAGAGTACGTCCAGTCCTCCAATTCGACCATCATCTCATTCCTGCGACTGAAAAAGAGTACTTTGTTACTCTCTAGATCCCTCCAGAATTTCCCAGACAATGGATTCAACAGGGATATTCTCATGTCCATTATGGAGCTGTTCGTCTTGCTCTTACCCTTCATGGTCGTAAAGGTTTGCCAGTTGTGGCAAGAATAGCATTGTTAGATACCAGATTCAATACCAGCATGCTTGCATCGGTACTGTTCAAACTACTTTAAATGCAGGAACAGTCTTTGTAACTTTGTATCCAAACTTCAACATCGCTCTTTCAAATCCCCAGCTACTTTCTTTCCTAAAAGTCCAAGTCCAGCTCACTGGAGCCCCTCAAACTGCTGACTCTATAGCTGCAACTTTACATTACCAAATGGTTTATCGAGTGCAGAACCATGCTCTTGACCTCAACTTCAACAATGGTAATGAAGATGCGTTGTTCATCTCTATGCAGAATGACCAGGCGTCCTTCATCCATGTTCCTAGACAGATCCCGAAGGATACGTTGGCCAAGCTCCTTCTAGAGACTTGGATCACCAACTACGAAAAGATACACTAGCATAACAAGCCTTTTCAGTCTACGGACTCAGAGTGCGTACGGAAAAAAGATGGAACTATTTCCATCAAATTTGGCAAGGAAAATGAAGAAAGTCCTTCTATCTTCCAGACCATCTTCATGATTGAACCATGTGTTCCTGAATTTATTTCCGAACCAAACCCAAAAAAGCATGTTCGACACTTCAATAGTGATGGACATCCTGTTCATTACTATAAAGACAATTATGGTCATTGTTTTTAGGATCCTTTTTGCCAATGTTCCTACTGTACAAATTCTCCTGACGAGGTAGACCCTCTTGCAAGACCTCCACCTTGACGGAAAAAGCCAAAGGATAAGGTGTACCAAAGGTACTTAAATGAAGATTCATCCTCCGTTGATACTCTCAGTGAGTGTGATAAATATCAGTTCATGGTTTCTTATGCACCACATCCACCATCAGAGTCCAGTACTACATTCCAAATCTTACCAGACCCACCAAAAACACCTCCACCATCTCCTCCTCAGAAAAAACAAGCTCTCTCCCCGTTTTACAAGCCAATCCTAAAATGGGCTAAGAAACATTCTTACCCACTTGAGGCTCCAATAGAAACACCACCCACTTCTTCCATTGCTATGTTCCATGATGCTGACTTTCCCCCTCTTGTTAGAGAAAGTTCTAAACTATCATTTTCTGCTCCCGAGGAATTCATTGACCCACAAAACAGATATCGTCATGCTCCAAAAATAGCAACCCTCACTGATGTGGATGAACATGGGAGACAGAGAAAGATTCTTGCTGCTGAAATTGTTCTAAATTGGCAATCAGAGACCCTGTTAGCACAAAACAATGCCTTTAAGGCAATTGATTCCAAAATTGGAAATGTGCAACAAGATCTTTGAAGGTATGATGAAAGTACCAAAAAGATACTTTCTGAGTTCCATAAAAAGCTTCATGCCTTGGAATCAGGACAATATCTTGGGTATCATTACCTTGAAAGTCCAAAGCCAGAAATAGAAAAGCTCAAGAGGCAAATCCAACTCCTTAAAGAAGGAAGGTTCAGACATTTTGATCCATTGGCACCTTATATTAGAACCAAGTATTTACCTCCATCGCCACAGACTTCTATTTTTGCCACTATTCCAGAAGATCCCTACAGAAGAGAACCAGATATGGCAGAAATATGAAATCACCTCAAAGCTCTGCAGAAGGATAAAGAGGAAGAAAAAAATGCCTCCCACAGAATCAAAATCAAGTTCGATTGTTATCAGAGAAAGGCTAGATCGGATGATGTTATCTAATCCATTAGAATCTTTTCTAAAGGATTTTGGTACTCAGGAACCTGATCCTGCTACCCAACAGCCTGATTCTGCCATTCCAGAAAAACAATCCCTATTTCCAATCAAACAAACTACTCCTAAGACTGAATCAGATTCGGTATCTCTTTCCTCCTCTTCATCTTTCTCGATTTCTACAGTTGATTCTCTCCCTATGACACCAATAACTTCATCAATATTCATGGCTGATCCTCTAGATGATGAGATGGAATCAAACTATTCTGACCCATAAAAAGGTCAAAAAAGCAATCATGCTCGGCATGTGTACATAGCATCAAAACAATTCTTCACCATCGATGATATTCCTTATCATAAATGGCCAGAAAGACTTGAAGTGTGACATCCTGATTTTTCGATTCTATTTTCAATAAATTAAGACAAGCATTTCGTTGGCACGCATATAGTTCTTTTCCTTGAGTCGGCCACTCATGTGAAAACTAGTCTATCGGGTGAAACCGTTAAGAGTTTCTAATGCATCAGACTCGAGAATTTGACCAGGAAGCGACCTTTCGACCAAGCTAATCTGCAAGGGTCATTATGGCACAAATAAAAGTTGATTAGAGACCGGAGATAGGTCGACTCGACAGAGGCATGTGATCGAGTGTGGGTGATTCCACCGGATCGCATAATCCTTGTTGATCGACACTGGGTCGACTTTTCTATCGATTGGGTACCCTGTGTTTGTATTTGAAACCTTGAGATTACCCCGACAACCGAAAGTCGCCAATGTTTCAAAGATGTACATTGTGGCTTGAGATGATCAACCACAGGTCAAATGCATGAAAATTTCTAAAGGCTACCCGGTAGGTTGGGCCGCGCTAGTATCGTGCCAAAGTGAAATTAACCGTGGAATTGAGACCGAATTCAGAAATTGGAAGTCTGGGTGTGTCACAAATCATTTTAGGATCATTGACTTATCTTCAGAAGATTTTTCATGCAAGCCGAGCTTCTCAGCAAAATAATCAAGAAATGGCTAATTTGGCTCGAGAAATTAGTATGCCGCTTTTGGTCGCGCTTTTGGGACTTAAGTTGATTATATAGACAACTGAATATGTGAATTAAAGTGTGGTAACATTGAATTAATTTTATGGGCTTTAATTTAATTCAATTAGAAGAGAATCGAGTGAAATTGAAGAAGTTATTGTGCAAAGAATTGGACCCCGGCGGAAATTGCAAGTGAACCTATTGGATATTGTTGTGGAAGAAGAGATAGTGGAAGATGACATCATGGGGATGATGTCATGCTGATTGAAGCCAAGGATTGAGGGCTTGACAAGTGGAGGGTGGAGATTTAATCTCCAAAAAGGGGCCATCACCATCATCTTCAACCTTGAGAGGAGAGAGAAAGGAGGGGGGAGGATGTGCGACCGGACCAGCCAAGCCGACCGCCCGGACGCCGCCCCTTCGCTGCTCGACGCCGCCAGCTTCGCCGGAGAAGCTCGCCGCTGCCGTCGTCCGTGCGCGTCGCCCGTGCACCACGGCCGCTCGTCGTCGCACCGCCTCCGCCGCCTCCAGCTCTCATCCACGTGTCCCAGCCGCCTTCCTTCATCATCCCGAGCTGCTCGTCGTCGCCAGCCGCCGCTGAAGACCAGCCAGAGCCGCTACAGTCGTCGCTGCCGCCGTGCGTCCGCGCGAAGCGGCGCACCAGTTTGCCGGTCGGCTCGCGTTCAGCCCGCGTCTCCAGCCTCCGTCCGCCGCTTGTCGCCGTCCATCGGAGCCTCCATCGCCGCCGTCCGTCGCTGCCAGCCACCGCCTGAGCTGCCGCCGCCCCTCTCCGCCGTTCCTCGCGCCCGAACCGCCGCCGAGCAGCCTCCGTCGGCCTCAACCGGAAGTTGCAGAAAATGGGTATGCAGCAGACGTTTGGCCCGTTTTGGCCGCCTTCCCGAGCCCGGATGCTCGGCCCGCTTTGAGGAAAGTCGATCCTCGCGTCGTCCCCGTCGTTTTAGTCCGCTCGGTTCGTTAATCCGGTGAGTTTAACTCACTAAACCTCGCTTAGAGGGTTAATTATGCTTTAGGTGTGCTTAGTTTATGTTAATTGTGATTAGGTGGTTAGTTTAATTTATTTAAGTGTTGATTATATTAATGTGTTTAATTAGCTTAAAGTGAGTATAAATTAAGGCTAAATAAAGGTTTATATTAATATAAGTCTTGATGTGACATAAAGGAATTTACTTTTGATTTATTTAAATATCTCGAAATTATTTAATAATTTAATAATATATTATTATTCGAAATTATTAAAATATTATTATGTAATTATTTTCGGAATAAATTTAATTATTTATTATATTTCGAAAATTTTATCGACCCTAAATTCTCAAATTTCGTGCGGTCAAACTTCTGTGTATTTGGATTTTGAAATTGATGGTCGGATATTATAAATTGAATGTGGATTGCGAAAAAATACAAATATTATTATTTAATTATTTTCGGAATAAATTTAATTATTTATTAAATTCCGAAAATTTTGTCGGGACCCTAAACTCTCAAAATTTCGTGCGATCGCTGCTGTGTATTTGGAATTTGAATTCGATGATTGATTGTGGCAAATTGAGTGTTGATTGGGATAAATAAGGATTTTATTCATAAAAACCCAAATGTCGGGTTTTGATACAAAAATTGGATTTTAATGATTATATTAAATAGTGGGGTTTGAAAAAGTGAGATATTGACTTTTTGATTCGAAATTAGCGTGTCCCCACACACGTGAGTAATTTATGAAATATTTTTAATATGAAGAAAAATGGCCGGGATCACTATTTTAAGTGAAAGCGTTGAGTTAAATGCAAAGTGTCCCGGGGCCGAGTATGATTTGGCTGTGTGATAATTAAGAGAAATCATCCTAGGCTGTTGAGCCGGACTTGCCCATATATGGGATGCCCACGCGGTGGTTGCGGGTCGCAGTAGATTTTAGGCCCATGCTCCTTCGAGAATGCCGTCGACGTACTGACGAAGCCGCGCTCCATGGGGGGGAGGCGATGCCTGGTTATATGCCAGTAGATAGCCGAACTGCGAGTAGGCTATGCCCTTGTGTGGCAGTGAACAATAATTGGAATGCGTGCTAAGTGCGATTGTGATTTATATGAAAGTGATGACGTTCCAATTGTTTGAATTATTATTAGTACATGTGATTGAGTGATTTAAATTGTGCTAACCTGCAGAAAAGCACTGAGACGAGGTAAGTCCTCTGTGTGATGTGGCTAGGCCACCCGGGGCGTATTTTCTTTCTAATAGGGGTTTAGGGGGTTGAACTTGCTGAGACATCGTCTCATCTCGGTTGTGGGATTAAAATTTCAGGTCCCTAGATGGTGGTCGTGGAGGACCCGAAGCCCTAAGTCTGGAAAAGTGGAGATTGAAGTATCGGTGAACGTGTCCTGCTAGTTGGTTTTAGGATGGTTCCCCTTTTTGTCGAGCTGGTCTATTTTGTAGATAGTCCAGAGTCGTATTTAAACCTATGTGTTTGTAAATGAGTGTTTGGTATTATGATTGATTGTCTGCTTTACTATCTCAAGTTAAATGTTGTCAGGGGATTTGTTTCGCTTCCGCATGCGTAAATAAATGAATAGGTCGGCGACGTATCCTGGGATGTCGCATAGTCAAGATCGACCGTAGTGGGATGTGCGCGCGCTCAGGGTTCGGGGCGTGACATGAAGACTTTCATACTTGGTTGAATACTTAGTCCATCACCAACCATGATATGAATGATGTCATTTACAACTTTGTCACGAGATTCACAGGAAGCCTCAAACTTTGGTGGCAATCAATTTCAGAACAAGACTAGATTCATTTTCTGATGTCACCTAATTTCGGCTATGCCATCACTCTCTTGTATCATGTCTTTGTGGGAAAACCCACTGATCTCATAGAGATGAAAAGAAGAAATTTTTTCGAAAGAAAATACTGCTCCCTCCAGAAGAAACATATTGATAAGTATTATCGAGTGATGCTTCAGCTTTTTTATCATATTGAAGCAGACCCAAATCTGAAGCATGTCTTCCTTACTTCTATCCCTAAAGAACTATCCCAAATGGTTGAAAGATCTTTATTTGGAAAACAAATGAGAGTACAAGATATTCCCTTGGGAGAAATACAGCAAGAAGTCCATCTATGCCTAGAAGAATTATGCTTAAAGCGCCAGATGGTTTGTACCTACATCATAGATGACAAGCACCTTGAATCAACTTGTTCTCGACAAAAGTTAAAAATCAAATGCTCCAAGCAAGACTGTGATGGTACTTGTGGTAAGTTTTCTCAGAAAAAGAAACATTACAAGAAGTTTTGGATAAACAAATCCAAACATGGCTCCAAACATTTCCGGAAAAAGAAGAAATGGTGATACCTACGCAAAAGAAAGAATCGCACGGGCCACAAGAAATCAAATCGTTGCTACATCTACAACCAGAAAGGACATTTTGCCAAAAATTGTCCTCAAGCAAGAAAATGCCAGAATCGTCGAATTCATTACATTAAGAATGAAACGGGTATTTCTCTTGAAAATGATGATATTGAATCCTTATTTTCTGCTAACGAAGAACCATATGAACAAACTCTTTATATCATACCCTTTTACCAAACTTCCAGTGAAGCTAAGTCAGACTTAGAGTCTGAAGATATTTTCCGCATATCCCCCACATCTTCAGAACCAAATCTTGACATATTCTCAAGTCAATCTCATTGTCCCCATTTCCCTGTAAAAATCCTCACTTCAAAGTTTGTCAAACCCATCACTGTTATTGCTCTCATTAACACAGGAGCAAGTTGTTTAATATTTGACACCAAAGTTCTTCCTGAAGAATTCTAGACTCCTTACATCCAATATTTCAATTCTGCTTTAGGAGATACTTTCTCCACGAATGTCAGAACCACTCCAGTAACTGTCCAGTTTTTTCCTCAATGTTCCATAACCACAAAAATCTTTGGATCAAGTCTCCCCAATAAAGACCTAATAATTTGGTGGGATATCATGACTCAAATCTCTCAACTCTGCATCATTCCTAGAAAAGGTCTTAGATATAAAGACCAATTCTCTGAGTTTGTCAATATTTAGAGACTATTTTCCATCCAGATGAGTCTACTAGATCTAATCATGCAAAAATTGTTAGAATCTTGTTCCGAATCCCATTCAGAATTTGCTCGGAAGTATTCCCATCCTCTATGGGAAAATCCAGAGTTCTTTGTTCGCCTTCCTTTCAAGAAGAATGAAGATATAAACCCAACCAAGGCGAGCCACATGGGAATGAAGCTAGAACATCTGGTTTTAGCTCAAAGGGAATGCTCAGAACTATTGCAACAAGGCTTATTGAAATCTTCAATTCTCAATGGGCTTGCGAAGCTTTTTATGTCAATAAGCGTGCTGAGCAAAACAGGGGAAAAATGAAACTGGTAATCAACTATCAACCTCTCAACCTTTTTTTCCAAGATGATAAGTTCCCTTTACCATCCAGAGATTCTCTCTTTACTGGTTTAACCAAGGCCCACATTTATTCCAAATTCGACTTCAAAGCCGGATTTTGGCAATTGGGCATCCATCCTGAAGACAGATCCAAAACATGATTCTGTATCCCGAACCAGCACTTCTAATGGAAAGCTCTTCCTTTTGGTCTAAATGTAGCACCATCCCTTTTCCAGAAGGCCACGTGTTGTAATTTTTCAACCAATTTTTTCAAGTGCAGCTATATACATTGATGACATCCTGCTCTACAGTCTTGACGAGCAGTCACATTGTCAACTCCTTGAACAATTTTCAGAAATCGTAAAGAAGCATGGTATTATGATTTCCCAAAGAAAGATCATTATCGCCCAAACAGAAATCGAATTTCTCGGTATACATTTTAACAAAGGTACATACTATCCAGGGCCACACATTGCTCAAGAATTATTGAAGTTTCCTGAAGAAAACTTCACAACAAAACAAATTCAGCAATTTCTTGGGATAATCAATTATCTCAGGGATTTTGTCCCAAACATTGCAAAGCTCTTGATTCCTTTGCAATTTATGCTGAAGAAGAATCCCCTACCTTGGGGGAAAATTCAGACCAAAGCAGTCGCTGAGCTTAAGGAGATTATGCAAAATCTCCCACCACTGCAAATACCATCGACAGGAAAAAGAATCCTTCAAACTGATGACAGGGATGAATACTGGGCAACCATCCTGTTTGAAGAAATCGATGGTAAGAGACACCTTTGTGCCCACAAGAGTGGAAAGTTTTCTCAATCTGAAATGCATTACCATTCCACTTTCAAAGAAATCCTAGCAGTAAAAAATGGAATAAAAAAGCTTAAATTCCATCTTATCGACCATCACTTCCTGGTAGAATTAGATATGGCATTTTTCCCTTAGATGATCAAGTTTAAACAAAAGCAGATTCCAAACTCTCAACTGCTTCGATGAACTGAATGGTTTTCAAAATACTCTTTTAAAACCAAACATATTCTTGGAAAAAAGAATATGCTTGCTGATTTTTTGTCGAGACCAAAAGCATCGGTCGAAATCAACATGTACATCAAGAGGCCTGCTTTTCATATGCTCAACTATGGCATGAAATACAAGATTGAGAAGATCAAAGGTTTACAAAACTAGAAATACCCCCAGGAGATTATTCAGCAAATCCAAAACAATAGTCTTGCTAAGAACCTAGAGAACCTCATGTGGCACTGCCACACCGACCTATTCAGATTCAATTGGAGGTTCAATTCTTCATCCTTTTGGGTTAAATATGAATTATCCATTCATTCATCCTCTTATCTTGAAGGAAAATGATTTCCCTGATCAACTCAAGACGTTATTATGGTACTTAACCAATAAGTACTTAATAGCTTTTGAAATTCCAACCAGAAGATTCATTGCCAACCTCCCAAGGATATTTTTGCTTGGAAGAAACATCGAAAAAGAAAGTGATAAGAATCTCGTAGACTTTCTTAACCGGTTCTATTCTCCTACTTACTGGAAACAACTTTTGGAAAAAGAACTAAGAACCATGACATCAAATCCTGAAGTCCATACCATCCTGTTTTTCAAACGACCATGGTATTTTTTTCAGAAATAATGGCAATATTCTCGATGCCCCACTAGAAATAGGAACCACATCCTATAAACCTCACTTGAACAACCAAGAAACTCGAATTCACAAATCTTATCCAAGATCTGTTAGATTTTGTGAACACGAGTACCAAGAACTCCAGAGAATCTTATGTCAAGAAAACAAAACCATTCCTGAAGATGTTTGGAATAATGTACCCACTACGTGATATCATTATGACCCAGCACTAGAAGCTAAGGAAGCACTCAGGCAATACAGACAAGCTGCATCGTCCCAAGAGCATGAAATGACAAGCGAAGATGACATTGTCCAGTCTACTCAAGACCCCTATGCATGCTTTGGAGGTCCTATGTCCCAGAATCCCTACGAACAAGGACCTTCGTCCTTATTCCAAAACATGAACACATCCTTTCATGCACAGCCATCCAATTGGCATCAGCCAGGCATTCCTGCCAACACTACAAGTGAAAATACAAAGAAATGATACCGAAATGGCATTAGAGATGTCTAATGTAACCAAGTCCTCGTACATAATCTCTAGTTCGTAGGAATAAAATAATCCTCCTATTATTTTACTTAAGTGTCTAATCGACCTACCATAAACTGATTAGTGTTGACTCCTAGATAAAATCCATTTGCATTTTTTTAACCTAAGTTGCGAATTATATGGACTTGGATAGCCCAAGCTAAGTTTGACTTAATAATTCATTAGCCTAATTTTAGGTGGCGCACCTAAAAATTTAGGTCACGATAGTCGGCTAAAAATTAAGTGTCAACATATATTAGATAATTACTTTTATTTATTATCAACAATCAACATGAGTATGGAATTCCATCTAAGCCACAACTCAATATAATTCAAATAGTTTCTGAATGATTTGCAATAATTGTGTTTAGTGCCATTAATCCCTAAGTTTTTCTTTT
Source organism: Eucalyptus polyanthemos subsp. polyanthemos (assembly GCA_017140185.1). Classification (NCBI taxonomy): domain Eukaryota; kingdom Viridiplantae; phylum Streptophyta; class Magnoliopsida; order Myrtales; family Myrtaceae; genus Eucalyptus; species Eucalyptus polyanthemos. The sequence goes on along the minus strand of CM029463.1, from coordinate 14,694,444 downwards.
CCTTGGTTAGTGATCATTCATGAGTTCAAGAGTATGGCCCTCTCATGGAACTACTTTTAGGTCGTTGCTGGCTTATACAGCTCTTCATTAATTCTGCAATGTAGATGTCAAATATAGAATCTTTGTATTAATGACAAGAGAAAACTGAATATTCTAATGAAGGAAAACAAGCACATAATAGTCTTGTTGATTTACAATAAATGGACGGCTCGGGTCTACTGTCAGCCGTAGTTTTTAAAGTTGGAAATCTAAAGACCGACTGATTTCATATTTTTTTTTTCTAATTTATTTTGTCGAAATATTTTTCGTGACTGGCTTGATGGGATTTTGTTAGCTGTATGCACTAAAGTAACCATGTAATAGTTACATGTTAAGGATTATTTAATGGAAAATAAGTTTTATTCATTCATCATCCAATTTATATGAATGAAGTCTATAAGATCAAATACGATTGAACCTATTCTTAAGGTGTTAAGAATATGTGTGACATATTACAATTATATTGAATCTTTAAACAATTCTTAGTCGATGGATCATTGAGAGGATATTAATGATCCTATTGAGACTGGTGTGTTCTCAAGCTTCACTTCAGTATTGGATACTTGAAGAGATGATGAGTCACAAGTCATTGGGTATTGTGATATCCGAGCTAGAACACAGTTTCTTGTCTTAGACAAGTTCACTAAACGTGACATAAATAGAATGATTGGCGACATCGAAATGTTTTAGTAGGGTCAATGTATGATCATTTATGCTTTGGTCATTCCTTAGACCTGAGGCACGATGTTGACTTGTGTGTTGGATGGCTATGGTTCACAAGTGCGCATATTGACGCTTTGTCGAACCATCTCTGTACTTGATGATCATAGTTTATTCACATACGAAGGCACATGCGTGCACAACATAGAATATGTCTTCTTGTTATACAAGATTGATGTCTTATGCGATATAATCGTAACATTATATTGAAATATTTAGCCGAGGTTGTAATTGAGAATGAATGGTTCATGTCTCAAAGAAATACATGTTAATTAGATTTGTGCATATAATCGAATTGGTGGCTTGACCAATAGTTCCCTGGCCTTTGTTCGATCGAGATACGGTGAGACAGAATGATCGAATTACACAATTTCCAAAGCTAGCAAGTTCATTATGTTCTGAAAACATTTCACACTATTTGAGTAGTCATGATATATTACTAAATGTCACTCATGGTTTGCAGGAATAGGAGATTAATCTGGACAATCAGTTCTCTTAATTATGCTATTGTGTTAGTACAAGTCCTACTGCTAGCTCAATTATAAACTTAGGGATGTCATACACCATAACTAATTAGAATGATGTTTGAATGAGAGAGAATATTGCAAATGTGTTTGCAATAGAGCCAATCAGATTGAGTCGGGCTAGAAATAAAAGTTTTGATGAAGAGGCATCAGAGTTTACAAAGTATGAAGCGGGTTTCAGACTTTATGGCCAAATCAAAGCTCTGAAGCATGTTCAGATTCAGTGACCGAATTAATAATCTAAAGTGAGTTCAAAATTAATAACTGCAACCACCAGCCGCGATGGCTCCGCTAGATAAGGCCCCATTGATCCTCGCCCTCAAGGGGAGGGGTTCGAAACCCAACAAAGGCACTTGGTGCCTTAACCGCTTGCACGGGATGGTAGTTCCCTCGTGCGGCCCCAGGGTTTGCCCACTAGTTGCCAGCTGTACGGGTTTCCCTGGATCACCAAAAAAATAAATAATAATTGCATTAATGATCTAAAGTGAGTTCAGAGTTAATCACATTCTTAATGATCTAAAGTGAGTTCAAAATCAATAGTCAAATCAATGATCTGAAACAATTTTAGACTTAATGGCTAAATTAAAGAATTGAAACGTTTTTTAGATGTAACAGTCACATTAAATTATGAAATTTCTGAACTTAATGATTACATTAATGATCTGAAGCGGTTTCAGAATAAGAATAAATTGACAATTTAATGATCTGAAATAGTTTTAGATTAATGATCAATTAATACTCTAAAACATTTTCAAAAGTAACGGCCAAATTAAGTAGTTGTGATAGTTACAAAGTTAATACACAAAATAAAGACTTGTAACAGTTACAAAAAAAAAAAATGTATGGAATAATACACTATAACAGTTACATAGTTAATGCCTAAATTAGTGTCTGTAACGGTATTAGAACTTACGTCCGTCAGGAGTTACGGCCGAATTAATTCTAAAACAATTTGGAGTTAATGCGCCAATTTAAATGTGATCAGCATTGACTATGAAAGGTATAGAGAGCAAATCACTGGATGATGGAAGATCGATAATTGGCAATCGACAATCAATAATTGAGAGTGCTGATACTAATCAACAAAACAATCACACAAAAGCAATTGCTATCACAATTGTAGTTATAAGATTTCTCAATTTCTCTCTTCTATTCAATGTGAGAATTGGTAACGTGTTTGAACTAGAAACCCGACACTTGTGGAGTTGGATCTGAAGAACGTCAGAGCCTATGAAGAGATCAGATGTTCCGCATATGAAGAACGTTAGAACCAATATTATTGGAAGATGTTAGACGTTCGTGGTCAAAAATCAAAGAATGTCAGAACCGGTGTTATCAGAAGGCGTCGGACATTTACGGTCAGAGTCTAAAGAACGTCAAAATTGCTATTGTGAAGATATCAGATGTTCGTGCTTAGAACCCAAAGAAACTTCTGAACCAAATTTTGGAGCACGGTACAAAGTTAATATGATTAGCCCCTTTAGTTCTTCTATGCGTTTTTGTTAAAATGCATGTAAATGCTATAGAAACACGTGTATAAGTGTTTTTACTTCCGCTGTGATCAAACGTTCGATCTTAATTTACTCATGCACATATGCTTCTTTATCGAAACAAACACCAACAATTTTCACTATTTTAAAATGGTCCATAAACACATTAAAATACTATAACACGTGTGAGAGCTAATAAGCGTAGTAAATCTGCACCAATTCATACAGCTAATATATAAATCACCAAAATTCAAGAAACAATAGAAAAAAAAAAAAAAAAAACCTCCATCCTCGTTTTAAATCTAACCCCAAAATTCTCTTTCACACGCCCAACTGTAGTTTTTCATTATTGTTCAAATGTATAGGCAACGGACAAACTCAACACGCACACTCCCTCTTGCTTTATATTAAGAGTGAGCATGATCTGAATTAGGCCAGTCCAACACATAATCCAAAAACCAAATTGCATAGTCTTAGTCCCCAATTTTTGGAACGAGGGACCGACTTTATTAAACTTGAGACCAAGGACCAGACTGACCCTACGGGTCTGATCCAGATTTAAGGTCATCTCGGGATCAATTGATTTATTTCTTTGTTTCATTTTTTGTATTCCTTGATGGACAAACATTTTCTTTCAATTTATATATATATATATATATTAATATATATCAAGATATTGAACAACCAAACTATAAGCACCCGTACCTATTAAATATTAATCTAAGATAAGGTAACAACATAAATCTCCATTTGCGATTGTTAAGCTGCGTTCAATGAGGTGAGCCAAAAGATAAGAGTGATTTCACCAAATGATTTTGCTTGTGAGGCAAGTGAGAAGAGGCCAGAGGCAAGCAAAGAGGGTTTTTATTTGTTTTTTTTATTGAATGCGGGTTGGGTTTCTACTTTCTAATTTACACGGCAGAATCACATAAGAAAAAAAAAAGGCGAAGGTGCTAGGGTTTAGAGTAGACGAATATATGATACATCCATAATATATACAAGGTTGGTTTGGGTTGGACCAACCCTAAAATCCTAAGAATAAGGGCCAAATCATACAGTACAAGGTCCAAGGGTCCTAGAATAGGTTACTGCAAAGCATGAACAAATTGTCCCAAAAATAACAAACTTATAACGGACAATATATTCCTGAACTTTTCAATTTGACAAATTTAATTCTAAACATTTTTACAATTTATTAATGTAGTTATTCTGATCAATTTTATTCGAAAATCGCTAATATTGACACCTCACTTCTAGCTTGGCTCAACAAGGGGTCCTATCTTCCACTGTTGCTTTCGAAGCTTCCAAAACTCTTCGGGTGCACTTGAATTTCGATTATTTTCTTATTTGTTTGCTAAATTATTGATTTTTATGGGGTTCTTGATTTTGCCGGGTCTCTACTAGATCTCCCAAAGTTTTGATTTTTGGTCTTGGAGGGTGGTATTTGGAATCCCAATATGGATGGTGAAAAAATATTTGAAACTGGTCAATTATGGTACTTTTTAGTAACATTTCTATTCTTTGGAATAATTTCTCTTTAGAAATAGTTTTTTTTTTATTTCTATTCCCTAGAATAATTTCGATAAAACAATACGTATTGTAACTATACAAAATTCTTATTTCTAGAATAGGAAAATAAATAAACAAACTTGTGTTTGGTACGATCCACAAATTTTTTATGCCGTGGAATTTCTTTTAATTTTTTAATAATTTTTTTTTTAGATTTTTTTTTTTTTCTTTTCTTTTTTCCTCGCTTCTTCCTCCTCTAGTCGACAACAGCGAGCAGCGACTAATGACCAATGACAAAGGTGACAAGCTATGGCCGACAGCCAATTAGAAGAGGAAGAAGAAGAAAATAATAAAAATTATTTATTCTAGAAATTATTTCCGGAACAAGAAATCACATATTTCTATTTCTTATATTTATTCCAAATTTGTTCCATGACTACTTTTCCATTTTGGGAAATATAAAAATTAGTTTACATCACCAAACAAACTTCTAATCTTTTTTTTTTTATTATTATTCTTGAGAACAAAAGGACAGAAATTAGAAAAAAATAAAAACACTTAAAAGTCTTAGATTTTCCTCTAATAAAAATTGTGACTAGAATCAGACGGTAGCATTTATTACCATCTTCTATTATTACGGCTCCATCATGCGAGCCACGCCCTTTGATGAAGACAGACTTGCAGGACGGCTTTCATGTCCTCTCTCTCTCTCTCTCTCTCTCTCTCTCTCTCTCTCTGCTTAGATGAATTTAAATTTCCCGCTGTGCTTCGAAATGTAGAGAGCGGTTCAACAATGCAAATCTGCCATGGGAGGAGAAAGCAATCCGCTTTCTCCATCTCATCGTTCATGACTCATGCCCACATGGTGACTATAAATACTAGGATCAACGAAAGGTTTCATACACATTCAGGAAGATTCCATTCATTAGAACATAACTCATGCTTTTATCTGATCTACCAAATCGAAAGCAGATTTCAGCATAGCAATTCTGAAGTTCTGTTCTCTCCAAAAGTGAGCTAAAGCGGATGGTTCCCCTGCTGTCTCCTATTGCATAAAATTGTTCACCAGTCTTATCAGTGGTTCTGAAGATGGATACTCCGAAACATGATACCGTCCCTTCTAATAAGTTGGAGCACGTGCAAATCTCGCCTTCAGAGAAGTTATTTTGTGAATGCCGCCCAACTGGCAGACAACTTACCATAATATTCGTGGTTAATGAGCTCCCTGGCTATGATTTGTCTTGAAATAAGAGAGCCACGGTCCGTGGGCTTTCCTGACGCGCGTCTTTAGGAAATGAAACGGGAACTGTCTGCACAATTCATTGTTTCACAGTTTTGTCATCAGAAAGGAGATAACAACAATTGATTTCTGTGGAAGACAGTATGAACATCATTTTTGAAGCATATGAAGATAAACACAGAAATTATTAACACAATGCACAATAGACCTAGAGCTAACATAGTCTAGCGACTCTTATGTTATTCAAATGCAAGAGTTTCATTGATGAGAGGATCTTACGACATTGCTTTTCTTCAGGTTTTGCCTCACAGAAATTTGGAAGTAAAGAGTCGGGTTTAAATCTTCTGATTGGTTCAAGAGCTCTGCGTGCACCCACCTCATTCAACTTACCTTCATCAGTTGCCAATAGAACATGAGAAGAAAGCTTTTACCTTTCAAGGAATATACTCTTCTTGCCACGTGAAAGTCATATCTACTGACATAGCCACCCTAAGAAACTCATATCTACTGACATAGCCACCCTAAATCAATAGATCGTTTCTTTCTAATGGTCTAGCTCTTGAGACCTAAAATAAGCACACCAATGTCTTTTTCAGCACAACCAAATCCAGTATGACCGGTTTGGCTCGACATTTGCAAGATCCCCCAACACATACATATGCGCACCTGGGTGAGCTGGAGACAGAAACATTACAAGGATGAATTGGCTCAGTCTCTCTTAGTCTAACAACATCGAGAGTTCCTGTACTGAATTCGAATTAAACAAGGAAACAGAACATTCAAGGGCAAAGTTAGCTTGTAAATTAGGATTCACCCCAAAAATCTTGATGAGCTGTTTGAACTTCTGGCTCTCCCCAAACTCCGTGCTGTTGAATGTGCGTAAGAACTGCCATGAACTTAAGTTACCTGACTGAAGGGAGAAACGAAAGAGGAGTGTTGAAATTTCTCGAGAAGGCCAAAGTGTAGAAATCAGTTAGCATGTGACTGGCTTCTACTTCTCTTTCTCGCCATGCTCCCATTGCCACTTTTTGCAGGAAACTTACTATTTTCTGACTACAGACTAGTTAAAGAATAACTCTAAACTTTGGGAACTGGCAACCTCACAGGAAGTTGTTAGCCCAATTATCCATAAAAAAGAGCAGTGTGTTTAGGTCATTATTTGCCCAAAGGCCAACAACGCAAGCTTGGGGAAAAAAATAAAACAAGAAAGTCTTATCCTTCACCAAGTTGGCTAGAGCATCGGCACAGCTATTGGTTTTCCTGAACACGTGCTCTATCTTCACCTGCCGGAATATTTTTACGCCTCCTATACTCGATTAAAAGAGGCTCAAGTGATTGTCATTGAAAGTTTATTACCTATATCAAGTATAACAACATCCATCCTCTTTAGGTCGTTATCAAGAGATAGAGTGTGCAGTGCAATGACTAAATCAAATTGAGTCTCTTCTATACCAATGGGACTATGGAATAATTATGCAGGAATGTAATAGATAGGCCCGAACACACCCCGTTTTGTTAAAAATATCATATTTTATGATCCCAAAAAAATGAACGATCTTATAGCATCACTAGTGGGAAACGGGGTAATTGGAAAGATTCACCAGCTCAATCAAAATTTCCTTCATCTCAACCTTTGACTGTGCCTCAAAAACTTCCAGATCTCTGTACCATTTGCAGCACCTGCCCTTCCCCGCATTAGTGTCTAGACAAGTTAAAAGGATGAAAAATTTAGAATTTAGAGTGCTTAACGTGTTGGACAAGTGCAGAAGCAGAGGCAAGCAAAAAAAGAGGATGAAAATTACATCGATCGGATCTTACTAACTTTCATGTGCCCTTTCTTATGCTGAAAACTTTTGTATGGCTGTATTGAGATCACCTTCCGAGTGCACTTCGTAGTTGTATCTGAACAGTGTCGCAAGAAGTTGTTTTGGTGTGCTTACAGGACCCTTAGAAAATATCTTCATTTTTGGGCAATCTTCCACTTCAAAATAATTCAAGGATGGAAACCTGAAGATGCAATTTGTGGAGGAGAAGCATACTAGGCTTGGCAGATGTTGAAGTCCTAATGTTTCTAGCTTCCTAAGAGAAATCACTTTTCCTTCTTTGTCTCCATCATTTGCCACAACTTCTTTCATTCTTTCACATCCTACTATAGACATGTAAGTGAGGTGCACCAAATTTGTGATTGCTGAAATTGTTACTAGATATACTAATCCAGAGGAATTTTTTACAACTAACTCCGTCAAATTTTTGAAGGATGTCATGGTTGGGAATAATGTTGTCAAATCGGGACAATCCCAAACCTTAAAAGCTTTGATACTCTGAAGAATTTTTGACACTAAATAGTTTTCTCTCCACACACGCTTTAGGTTGTGTAGGTGGCTTAACTTAAGTTTTCTTAAATTTTCAAGCACCAAAGGTTTTCCCCCATCAACAAGTCCTTCATCTAGGAAAATATCCTCAAAGGAACTACAAAAGACTTCAAGGTTTTGTAGATTCTGAAATCTCTCTAGGATGAATCTGGTAGGAAAGACAGCATTTTCATCATGAAAGCATGCCAATGTTAGTGCTTCTGCCTGGCTGAAGATGTTATGAGGAAATTTTCCATCTTCTATCATTTGAATATCTTCATCAACTAATAAAAGTCCTTCTAAGTTTGGAAACTCCTGTCAAATTGCCACAACAAAAGAAGTAATCCAAAAAGGGATTATGTGCTGTAAAAGGTAAACTTAAGTCATATGATTCGCATGGAAGGTGCATCCTCTTATAATTCATTAAATTTAAAGAGCCCTGCATACAAGTCTCAAGCTTTTGAAGTCATGCTACAAAATACAACTATAATTGAATGCTCCACTATAATCATCCACATGGAAAACTTGAAGAGAAATTTTTAAGTAGACGGTGGTACAGTTAAGTTGATAGAGTGAATCTAAATTCATGAACAACCCAACTCACCGAATTAATCTTTCATTAAAATTATCTCAATCTCAATAATAATATGTCATTGTTTGCAATATTACGAAACGGAATACACTCAAAGTGTTACTAAAACATATGGGGGTGAATTAAAGAATAAAGTAGAATATAGTGAATTATGATGATTCTAATTAATTAGTTTTACAAAGAACATTGTTTGAATTTATTTTTTTAGAGTTTGCAGAAAATGAAAAAGAGAGAAAAGTTAAATGGTGAGACACTATGTCAACAATTGACAGGACCACATATTAGATCCTCATTGACTTCTCCAACGAGCACCACAATACATAATATTTAACTAAATTAGACTGGGAATATCTTGTTTTGTCACAACAATCTATAACTATTTTTGTAAATTTTGATAATGGAATATCTTATAAGTGTCCACAAATGAAAAGTATAATTATGATTTTAGGGACATCTTATGTTGTCGACACATTAATAGGCAAGGATATCATGCTTTCTATAGTATCATAATATGACATGACTATGCAATGGACATGAGATTAGTGAGTGTGTTAAAGAACATAAGTAAAAATTGAGAAAGAGTAGTTGCAATTATACCCTCTCAAATGAAGAGTGTGCTTCTTGGTTTGAAAGGTTCTGTTGATTGTCTCTCTGAGTCCACTTGTTCAGTTTGTTACAGTGAGTCACTTGCATTTTCTTCAAGAATGGCCAATTCAAAGTATGAAAGTTGGGGCAGAAGCTCTTGAGTTGTGGCATATCATGTAATACTAGAGAGGTTAGTTTCGGGAAAAGAACTTGAGCAGTAGTGGAGAGTGGAGTGTCATCTCCACTGGCAACTATTTCCTTGATCACACAAAACTCCACTCGAAGTTTCTCAAGTTGGTTTAGACTATTAGCCACCCAGTACGGAAACAGATTTTCAAGGCTCTTACAACTTTGAACCACCACTTTGCCTAATTGTTTGAAAGCGAGAGTTTCTTGAGGACCATCGGTCCATATTTTGGTTAAGTTTTCCATGTGGGAGAGAACCATGGAATTGAGCCAAGGAAATTGTACCTGTCATATTGAAAAAAATGGCACAATGATGTGATTACATTGAGTTACCACCTTAAAAGAAGATTTTTCCAAAATTTCACAGTTCTCGCATATGATGTCAATTCTAGAGCTTCTTAGTGATACAAATAAGGAGGGGTTGATTGATGCTTTCATTTCAATTGATCATTGACTAAAGGAGAGTATATTACATTGCAGCATGAAATGAGGTGTGACAAGGTAAATTACCTTGCGGGCCTTACCACTTGTCAATAGTTTTGCATAAAAAAGATAGGACATTTTTCATTGAGTTACGACACAGAACCAATTACGGCCTCAAAACCCAAATGAATACTATTGCAATCTCTAAATTTTCCATGACATTAATTATTAAGGTAAGTTTCTCACACAAAAAAGAATCCCTAGCCAAACTTGAAGTATCGAACGATCCACCAAGATATTTGCCTCAGTCAAATGATCCCTATGACCACATTATGCTTGTTTAGAGAAAATCAATCATGTTATGAGCTCTTACAACTTGTGCGTTGAAAAGCAAGTATTTTACATTTTTTATTTGGCTACAAAAGAAATTATTGTAATTATGACTTGTCAATCAAAAAATTGAATGACTATTTCCATAATTCCCTAAATCTATTAATATTCTAAATTAAGGATTATGATGAGTTTTTGAAATATTTTAATAATGTAGGGGATACCTATCATTAGTATTCTCCAACTTTCATGTTTGCCGAACACAAATAAGTGCGCCATTATCAAAGTTTAGATCAAGGCCCCTCTCTCTATAGGTAAGCAATTTGTGAATTGGGTTTACACTCACGAAGTCTTGGTTGGTGTTGACACCTTTTTTCTTTGTTTTTTTTTTGGCCACAAGTTAACACTTGACTACAATATCCTTTAGCCTGAAAAAATATATTTTGAAGTGCATTTTCAGGTTATAGTTAAAAACAAAAAGAATTATAATAAGACTAACCTGTGGAGTGAAAAGTGATTGAGTGCCTTGGTCAATCTCCATCGAAGATTGCCAAGTCAAACTTCTCATCTTGGGGCAATGGACAATACTCAGCTCATATAATCCGGGACAATCAAGCATATGATTCATCCCCAAGAGGAAACTAGTCAAATTGGGCAAGCACTCCAGCTTTATTGCCCAAAGAATCGAGAAAGTAATCTTGTCCACTCCACTTCCTTCCTCTACTCCCTCTGCGATCACTCCTTCCATTTGATTACACTCCTTTATTTCCATCAATGTAAGATTGGCAAGGCATTGAACCATCGATGGAGCAAAAGCATGTCTCAAGTTGCTACAATTATAAAGGGTCAAAGCACTTAGATAACCGAAGAGAACCGTGTCCCTTGAAGATCTTTGTTCCATAGTCGCCTCAACTTTGGTAGATTGACCAAGTGCAGAAACTGTAATTGAGGCAACACCCAAGTGCTTTCCACCGCCTCCAATCCTTCGAGATCGAATACTACTTCTAGTGATTCGCAATCATGCACTTGCAATGATCCCATATTGTCTAAAAACAGCATTAATTTGGATGAAATAGCATTAATAAACGATGAACATTTATCTACCACCAGTGATTCTAACTGCCAAGACGACTTTATGGGAATAAGTTCAGTGTGCCATTTTTCAATCAGCCCAGGGAACTCAGACAGCCGCATAAAGTTTACTTTAGCAACCATAGCCTGTTAGAAAATGCATCATTAAACATAAACTACTTGTTAGCAAAAAGCAATTACTTTATTGATGATCAAAACCATCCAATTGATAGAATTTGGAATTAGATGCATACCATTTCTTCATATATATTTTGGATGGTGATGTTGAGGTTTCCCTTCCAAAACCACGTTTCTTCCGATACTTGTACTCTCTCCAACTTTGGCGCCTCTATTGGTCCCTCAGAGAAGAACTTCATGTTAAAACATCCAATCACAATGACATCTTCCAAGAGAGGGAACATCAAAGTGTATTTAGCTGAGCTGAAGCACCTCAACCCTGTCAACCCATTAAGCTCCATATACTTTAATTGATTTAAAGCCACTACATGCCCCTCCTTACCTCCCTCATCACTAATGACTTCTGTCAACATTTTACAATTACTTATCCTCAATTTTGTGAGTTCCACCAAATTTTCAGCTATTATAGGAGGAAACATATTTGACAACCCATCACAATGTGACACATCTAGAGTTTTCAGATGTCCAAAATATTTTGAAATGGGTAATATTACTTTTAGGTTATGACTTGGGCCTTGTACAGCTTCCACATTGATGGTCAGCTCTTTGATCCTTCCTTCTCGATGAGTTTCACAATGCCACTCTTATCAATCTTTAGCTCCTCAAGGTTGGATTAGATCTTTGGCTACTGAGGCAGGAAATAGAGAGGTGAGACTCTCGCATCTGGAAATGCTAACAGAACGTAGACACTGAAATTTGTCTTGACAGTGGAGTTTCTTATCCCATACACACTTCAGCTTACTGCATTCATGCACAGAAAGCGATTCTAGATGGTGGAAAGAATCCTCAGTAACTTGATTGTCCCATATCATCTCAATGTTATCCATCCCACTGATATCTAAATTCTCCAAGCAAGGAAATGTAACCTGCAATATTCGCTCATAGAATCGGTGATTCCATAACTTTCCAATGTATATACAGAAGAGTGATGGGGGGGGGGGGCAGGAAGCTAATGAAAAAAGAAAGAAGATTGCGCCATAACTTCTGCGTCTTTAAGCAAGTAAAAAGGGCATGTTGGGTTTGGCTGGTGTTCAAAAACTTATTAGATCATTTAATATTAAGAGATCATTTAATATTAAGATAGTTACGTGAACATTTCCGATGAGTTAAATGACCTTTCTGTTCACTTGTCTAGTTTATCGAAGATTTGAGGCATTTACCATTAGACTCAATCACTCCTCAAAGCTTAAAAAAGAGTCCATCTTATACCCTAAACAATCACTAAGAACTAGAGATGATGATATTAGTTATAGCATGATTCCAGTCATTTTTCCATATGGTCGCTCAAGATAAATAGTTTGTAAAATCGTGGTGTAAGCGCAGCCCTCTCCAACGACGTATGAGTCATGCAATCCTTTGCTATTGAAGAAAATATTAAGTAGCACAAAAGGAAAGACGGAATAAAATCAAAAGGACTTTAAAAAAGCTTCTAAAACTCACAGACAAAAAAAGAAAATGAGGAATCTTTCTCTAGTCTTCCCTTCAAATAATAACTTGCATTGCTGAGCTTAATTTGATAGGGAGCCAGTTTTATTCCATCTGAAGAATTTTACATAATAAAAAATCTAGTTAGTAGAAATACTGAGGTCAGGATTGGCTTAGCAAGTGGAGCATTATTATGTCTCAATACAATAAAGCAAACCCAACAATACTCTCAACCTCAAATTTTGACCCATAAAGTTAAAATAATATGCTTGGCCAATGTCTAAGGAAAACTAACCATATGTTTTTGAAAATGGGCAAAATGTTAATTTACAAATGCTCATACAGCAAACATATAGTCACTTTAGTCTCTCCTAGATTCTAAACTTAGTTCAAATCTTTCCCACTCTTCAATTTACTTCATTTCTTAAAACAATCAAATCACACTTTTTTTATTTTGCATTTATTTTCTTGGTATTTTTTAACTTACATATACGTGTGCCATTTTTGCTAGTCCAAAATTAAACTAGCTAGTATAAGTAGTAATTTTTGAATCACTTCGAGACGGTTATTTAAGTTACAATATGGATAAAATTCTTCAAGGAAATTGCCATTTGTTTTCTGGGCACAATTTCAAAGAAACTAGAAGCACGTCAAGAAAGAGTTGAACAATGTAAATTGTTCCGCTTAGATTCGAAAGGGTAAACAAAATGCAGGTGAGGATTGGTTGGAGAAAGAGTATTAGCCATTTAGGAAGAAAATGATGGAGAGATTGAGATTAAACAGGCGACTAATCATCCGTCAAAATTTGTTATTTCCTAAATTGTTATTTACTAGGTACAAGGAAACACACGGAAAAAAACTGTGGCCCTATCTTGCTCTATCGATTGTGGTTGTCTTATACATGGGATCAAAGAGATTCCTCAAATCTCCATTTCTTTTTCAAGAATCGTTTGTGAACGCATCCTTATCTTGCAAAGGTCATACCAAAAGTGCAATAACAAATATTTGAAAACAAAATGACGATATTCCTCTAATCAATTACGGTCGGTTGTGCAGTTTCTCTATGATTACTATGCTTTTTCAATCGAGTCGTCACGGTTGATTTGTCCAATACTGGCAATTTTCCATTTTCATTTTATTGAAAGTAGTTGGGTGGTGGGGATCACACATTTTATTATTAATTGACCAAAATAACCTTCTATGTTAGGCAACAAGATCAATCGCCCATTCACCTTCTATTTCTCCAATCTCTATTCTTCACCTTCTACTTTTATAGTTAACTGACTAAAATTTCCTTGTACATTGAAAACAAATCATCATTAATTAAGCATACGTTCTCTCTATCTTTGTTTCCTACTACCACCACTACTTGTCCCATCTTTTTAAATTATGATCCATTAATATATGTAAGTCGTAACTTTGGCCCATAAAAAATAACTTTGCTTAGATTGTTAATTCTTTTATGCAACTTTTCTATTCATCTTAACGGCAATGGGACGATACGAAGCCCTACCTCGAATGAGGTAAATTTGCTCGTTGAAGAATGCCCTGCAGGGCATCTGTCAAGGCAACTAGTGGAGCAAGATGAGGCACGTAAAAGCATAGTAGGATTTTATGGACTAGATTGCAAACTTAAATCTGTTAGAAAATTTAAGCGATCATATTTTAAAAGGAGATGGGAGAGGCTGTGGCAATAGTGGGAAAGAAAATTTGAGAGAGAAAAAGCAAGCGTCATTAATGATTAATTGATTTTCAAACATAAAAGGAATTTTTAATTAGATAACAATAAACATAGAAGGTGAAGAAAAGAGATGGGAAAGAAAATTAGGGTGATTGATCTTGTTCCCTAACATATAAAGTTATTTCGGTCAATTGATAATAATAGGTGTATACCAAGCTAAAGAGAGGTGGAAATAGTCCCACCCAAAATAGTTTCATTTTTCATTTTAGACAAGTTTTTAACTTCAAAATTAATGTGTAAAATCCAATATCGTCCTTGTAAACCCATTAGATTTCTCTGATTTTAATAGCTTATTAGTGTGAGATTATGTAGGACCAATACCAACTGTTCAAAAAGTTTAAACTATTAAATGAATACATTATTTATTCTATCACTTCCTCACACTTAATTTGCTCTTCTTCTTCTTTTTTTCCCTAGGCAGGCCGAGGGGCCCCTTATGAAAGATCAAAGTTAAAGGGAAATTACTCAAAAACCCCTTATGAACTTTGAGGGCAGACCTTTGCTCCTAAACATTAGCATTCCTTCAACATTGATTTTATTGTGGATGTCAACCCTTCGTCCAATTCACCATTTGATGTGCTTGACATGTGATTTTTTTTTTTTAACGGTAAAGAAGCAATATTTCTGTATTTGGCCCCCGAATGCATTAAAATAAATTAAATTTTCCATATAAAAAATGAGGAAGAAAATGCAATGATAGTGAAGAATCATTGAGGACAAATAGTAATTGAATTAAAATAGAGTAGAATTACAATTTTACCCTTGAAAAATCACATGTTGGGAGATTGCAAATGGAAAAATGGACCAAGGGTTGATGGTTCAAGGGTTTTGTGTGAAGTTTGAAATTTTGAGAGTAAATATGAACCCCTCCAAAACTACATGGAGGATTTCGTTTAATGTTTACTCAAAGTCGCTCACTAATGCCTGCGACCCCGAAATATTAAATATAAGTTGCAAATTTATGTTTGTGATGCCAAAGATGTGTATTAACATATCCATCCATATTATACAATTTTGCATGCATGCATGCATGAACATGCATAGAATTGTGTACTCTTATAAGTGCGGGCCTAGGCAATGGCTTTTACCAGAATCAACTATATTATATATTTAAAGATAATAACAAAGTTAGAAAACTAAATTCAATGGAATCAATTTCACAAGATTATTAACTGCTTTTTTATGGAATTATTCTAATGTCAAAATTCCTTTCAATTTTGCTTTATGTTGCCATATCAACATAGATATACTTGCCGCATGTAAGTTGTAAATAATTCAGAAGATAGCAAACAAAATTTACATGGATTTCATACAATTAGCTGGATTTCTACACAATAAAGAGAAACTAAAGATTGCTTTATCTAATTACAAAGAATCATGAATCGATAAGGTAATTAGGAGGTAAATGAACTGAAAGTAACAGAATGAGTAAGCATTATAATCATGTTACGTCTAATTAGCAAAGGAAGGAAAAATTAATAAATACTATATTCTGTCGATATAAAATTACCTGTTGCCCATTGAAGAATGCAACTCGAGTGCCAACTTGGTCGTCTGATGTACTACTTGAAGGAGCTATCTTGGCAATGGAAAAGTTTTTGATATTTGGCAAGTCACGCAGTTTCAACTCATGCAAATTACGCAACTCAATTTTGCCACACTTATTAGCTTCTACAATTTCCCGCATTAAGTAGCACTCGAAAACACTAATCTCTTCTAGCTGTGGAAGTTCGCTCATTGATGAAAGAGGAAACAAAACTTCCATCTTATCACAATTTATGACGCGTACTACTTTTAGTGTGCTGAAGGACTTCGAGGAGATATGGTTGTGGCATAGCTTCTCCAAGTTGATGAGATTTTGGAGATGTAATGACTCTAACGTCTTAAAAGTGGGAATGCAAGGCCATCCAAGGATGTAATGGACGGAGGAACTATTCTGGACATGTAGATGCTTTAATTTTGGAAAACATTTCGGGGATAATCTGCAAATACTTTGCTCAATTCCGTTCAACCCATCCAAAAACAGATTATTGGTTTTGCCTAAGATAGATTGTATACATCCTTTTTGAAGAACTTCGCTTACTGGATTCAACTTGAGCTCCAATGTCCTCGATCCTTTATTCTCGCTTGGCCAGCGCCATGCATTACCTATTTGGATTCGATACCTCGTTAATTTCTCGAGGTTTAAATCCTCTGGAAGCACACTCGGATCAGGAATGGATACATGCAAAGTGTAAAGATTCGTCATGTTATTCAACTCAATTAGACTGGCATTAGTTGGTGGAGTTTGCTCCATGGCATTCCATTGATGAAAGCTATTCTCCATATATAGCTCCTCCAATTTGATCAAGCTTCCAAGCACATCCGGTTCAATTATCTCAAGTAGGGAAGAATTCAGGTCTAACAACCTCAGCTTTGCCAATTGCCCCATCTCTTTTGGCAATCGCTGAATTTTGGAGTTCACAAAGCTGAGAATTTCTAGTCCTTTTAGCTTGCCAAGAATGGCTGCATCCTCTAACAAACAACCATCAAGACATAAAGTGTGTAAGTTCTCCAAGAACTGAAATAGGGAAGGTGAAAGAGTGAGATGTATCCCAGTAAGATTTAAGACCATGACTTTTCTCATAGAATCGAAATATGAATTTGGGACATTAAGAGATTTATTGTTTGTGAACAATAAAAAGATGTGCAGTTCAGGGCAATCTAATTCTTGAGGAAGCTCTTTCATGTCAACATAGGGAAAGCATATAGCCTTACAACTTTTGAGCGTGTCCTTTGACAACTTAGTTACTGACTTATGTTTATCTTTCAACACGAGAAGAGGGTGATCCCTTGAAGCAACCGAGGAAACAAACTGACGAACCAAGTCATGTATCTTGAAACTATCGGCATCTCCATTGTCCAACAAAAGGGAGGAAGCTTGAAGAGTACGAATTAGTGATCTCAACCTATTTCTAGCATCTTCCAAGCGATTATATTCTCCAAATAACCCCAAACCTATTGCGTACCTCACCAAGTTATTAAGAGAGGGCTTAGAGATGCCATAGACAACACAAAGTTGCAACAATGACTTCACCTCCTCACCTTTCAAATGATCATAACTCAATTGCAACATCTTATTTATCACCTCACCAATTCCTTCATTTTTACACATCTCAATTTGCTTCAGAGTATCACTCCATTCAAATATATCAGCGTCTTTAAAACGTTTGGCCATTGCAAGAATTAAGAAAGGCAAACCTGCACATTTGTGGAGTGCTTCATCTACCAAGGGTTTGAACTCATCATCATGTACTTTGTCTCCCACCATTCTCTCAAACAATCTTCTCGCTTCTTCCTCCTTCAGCCCACCAAGGAGGAAGTCCCTGTCGCAGGCCATTTCCCTTCGCAAAACATCTCTATCTCTCGATGTCAACAGTAACTTGCATCCTAAAACTCTGTTGTCATGTCTGCAAGGAATGCCGACTGATTTCAAGTCGAGCCCCTCCCATAGGTTGTCCAGTATTATGAGGACCTTCCTTTTCTTCCTCTCCTCATCTTCCAACCTCCTGTGTAGAAGATTAGCTCGCAGGCTAACATACTCTTCGTTCTTCACGTCACTAAGGCCCAACGCGTGCGCAATCTCTTCTTGAATCCTTTTGATGTCCGGATTTTCCGACACATCAGCCTTAGCAACCAGATCAAATGACTTCTCTTCCCGTATGCACCTTTCGGCATCAACCAAAAGGGTGGACTTGCCGACCCCGCCCATCCCGTGAACCCCAACCACACTATAGCAGTTGTCGGCCAGAGCATCCATGATGTTCCGTATCATCGAAGCTCTGGATTCGAAGACGCCATCATCCTTTAGCTTAATTAACATCGAGGCAGAAGAAGTGGAGGCCATCGCGGTGGTCAACTGGACCACATCTTTGCCTGCTCCCCCAGCTAGAGTCGGAGCAACGACATTCCCTGGAGCAGGATCGCTGAAGGAGATGTCCTCGAATTCACTGCCTTCTCGAGCGAGTTGCCGAATGATCTCAATCTTTTCCTTGGCCTTCCTGCTAAACTGATAGCGACTACTAGGGTCAGGAATAGTCCCGTAGCAGCAAGTCTTGCTCGCTTTTTCGATGACGCCCAACAGATCTTGCGCATCCTTCAAGGACTTCTCAGCACATGCCTGCCACTCCATGACCTGACTGTATACATTCCGAAGATTGCTTCTGGCCACTTCCACGGCATTGTGAACCCTCTCAGCCTCATACGCCAGCTTCCCAACTTGCTTCTGAAGATCCCGGGCATAGCTCTTAGAGGACATGACGTATCCGAATTGACGCTTGATGGGAGCCACTACGCACTTCAAAACATCCCACGCAATAGTTATGGCAGGATCAATCGACATTTTTCTTTGATTCTTTTCCAAGAAAGAAATAGTGAGAAAACAGAGAGATAGAGAGTTTTGAAAGAGAGCTGCAATACTGAAGAAGAGGAAATAATAGTTGGGCTGAGGAAAAGAAAGAGCGGAAATAAAGCAAGTATGATGAGAGACGAAGAAGGCAAAGAGACTTGAGTGCAAAGAATCAACAGCTGATAGTACCGTGCATCCAACGGTGTTGTACAACCCTAAAAATGACCCGAGGAAGAAAGAGAAGATAGGTATAGATGGAGCTAGATAAAGTAACCTTGGTTTTTTTTTTTTTTATGACTAAAAAGTAACCTTAGTTAAGGCCTCAACTAAACGCTACTTATTTCCTTGGGAAGATAAGACACGGTAGCACACTGCTCCAAGTTGTCACTAGCCAAAATCAAGAATTAAAAAAAGAAAAAAAAAGGTCGGTCGCCTCGATCGAAACACGAACTGTGGACTTATAAACAATGGAGTTATAGAAATGAATGATTTTCTACATTTTATCACTCATTTACTTAACCAATCACCATCATCAATGTCTCAGTCTCCGCATGCTTTCTCCACCACCAATGGACGAACATTGGCAAGTGCTAGTCGTATACCGCTTGTCGCGTGGATCCTGAAACCATATTAAGAATAGAGGTGATGCGACAATTAAGCCAATTGAACTGGAAAAAAAAATTGATGTTTTATATTCTATAATGGTATACTGATCGAAATAGCTTTAATACGTAAAATTGCCGTGTTATTGATTTATATAGAATACCAATTATTGATGATGTTCTACTTATTGACTTATTAGGCTTGGGCCAATTTTGACCCTTATATCCATTTAATGTTGATCATTAGTAAAAGATAAGTTTTTTAACTCTTCAATTTTATCTCTCAAAATAATTACCTAAACAGAAGTGACACCTCTGATGAAGCAAGAAATCTTATTTCAGACGTTCTAATGGTCATAAGAACCAAAAAAGAAAAAGTGAGAGAAAAATATATCCCTATTGATATAAGAACAGTGAAGTATCGAAATTGTAAGTTGCTGCCCCTTACCATTTTGGCCTTCCATTTAGCATTTGTGCCACCAACGTTATTTCCAACTGCTTTCTTAGCTCTCTAGTAATTTATAAAATGCCTTCTTACATATATATTCTAAAAGTAAAATTTGGAACAGTCCTTGTCATAGTTTTGAACTATGAAAACGCTTGGTGTTGTCAAACATTGGTTACCCTTTCACACCATTTAACTTATAAAAAGCAGTGAAGTTTGGAACTAAAACCAAGTAATCATATTTCTAGAACTAGATATTAAAATTTCCTATTCTACCCTATAAAAAGATTACAATAAGTCATCATTGTCTTCATCCGCTAACCTAGTCGTCGTGACCTCCCTTTCGAGAGCCGGCTCAGCTAAGTATTAGGCTTAGTGCCCAAATCGTGACTTATGATTCGAGTTTTTTTTTTTTTTTTACCTACAAATTAATTTCAAATGCAAATCGTCGATAATCAATCTGAGGTGGTGAGAGAGATATCTTACTCTCGTGCAACTAAAGAAACTAAGATCGAAAACTTGATTATATTAGTTAATCAATTAATGCACTTCCAGTATCTTTTTTTTTTTTTTTTTTGGATCCAATACCTAATTTTATTTAAACTTCAAAGTTTGATTTTTTTTTCAGATTTTCCATGCATTTAAAAATACTTCAAAAACCATTCTTAGGCCTTTCCTAATTTCAGAAATTTTTGAAGGATTTTTCATGAATTAAAAAAGGCACTCCCAAAAACAATTTTAGGCCTTTCCCTAATTTCGGGAATTTTTTAAGGATTTTTCATGCATTTTTAAAGAGAAAAAATGCTCAAAATAAATTTTAAACCTTTTCTTGAAAAATAATTTTTTAAATTTTTTAAATTTTAAAAATAAATATAATAATATGATAAACTGACGTCGATCAGTCCCGGCGCCAGCCCAATCCGGATCCGGCCCGGCCGACCCGGGTCGTGCACCGTCCCACTAAAAATTCTTTTTTTTTTTTTTCCCTCTCTGTCTTTTTCACATCTTGTCTGTTCTCCCCCTGTATACGTTGTCAGACTAGAGGAAGATAGACCCCAACTTTCGTACTCTCTTGACCAGAGAGATTTTTTTTATAATATTATTTCCTCTCTCCCTTTTCTCTTTGTTTTCATTTTTTACTTTCTTTTTCTTTCTCTTTTACTCTTCGCCTCTCTCTTCTTCACGTGATCTTCTTCTTGCAGACCCTCTATGCGCATGTCAGACTTAACAAAATAGGGGTACGGATTAGCATGATCCAAGTTAGGCCGGCCCATCCTTAACTCTAAGATCAATTCACATAATTTTGAACCTCAATTTTTGAGATCAAAGATCGATCTTATTAAGTCTGGAATCGAAGACCGAATTAACTTACTGGATTGATCCGATTCTAAAGTCAATTTGAGACTAACTAATAATTATTTTATTTTATTTTTTATACTCCTTAAAAATAAAATCTACAATTCTAAATAACATATCCATTGATAATAATATGTTGTGCAATCAAATTATAAATTCAAATACATTTTTAATAAATTTAAAATGATGCAATAATGGAAATTCACACTTGCTAAAAGCAAGAAACTATAAAAACGATTAAAACCACTCATAAGAATATGGGATAAGATGAAAAGTTCATATAATCATCTATTAATAATACTCATAAAGTTATATGCAAAGATATTATAAACAATATATTAGATATAATATATATGGTTATGGTTGATCTAAGTTGAATCGACCTTAAGCTCTCTTAGATCAATCTTAAATTTTTAAAATTGAGAATTAATCCACACAATACTAATTTGGGAATCTTAGGATCAAGGACTGACCCGATATCCTTAAGAATTGAATCTAAACCAATATATTGGATCGGTTCATGGTCACTTTAGAATTGATCATAGATCGATGCTCATCCTAAAGAGGGAGAGCCCCAATCTGTCTTCTATCAATTTGTCCTCCTCCCTTTTTTGACTTTACCTTTCCTCTCCTATTTTCTTTCCTTTTCTTTTATTCCCTCCGCTCTTTTCTTTATTACTTTCCTTCTTGTCTATTCTCCCCTTCTATACGTTCAGACTAGACCCCAACTTTTGTACTAGACCAGAGGAATTTTTTTTTATAATTTTATTTCCTCTCGCCTCACCTCCCTTTCCTCTTTCTTTTCATTTTTTACTTTCTTTTTTCTTTCTCTTTTACTCTTCGCCTCTCTCTTCGTTCTTCACGTGATCTTCTTCTTGCAGACCCTATGCAAATGTCAGACTTAACAAAAGAGGGGTACGGATTAGCATGCTCCGAATTAGGCCGAACCATCCTTAACTCTAAGATCAATTCACATGATTTTGATCCTCAATTTTTTAGATGGAAGATGGATCCTATTGAGTCTAGGATAGAAGATCGAATTGACTTACTGGATTCGATCCAATTCTAAAGTCAATTTGAGACCAACTAATAATTAATTTATTTTATTTTTTATACTCTTTGAAAAAGAAAATCTACAATTCCAAATTACATATCCATTAATAATAATATGATGTTATGCAACCAAATTATAAATACAAATATATTTTCAATAAATTTAAAATGATGTAATAATAATGAAAAATTTTGGTAAAGATGTAATAATAGAAATTTCACACTGTAAAAGCAAGAAACTATAAAAACGATTAAATCCACTCATAAAAATATGGGACAAGATGAAAAATTTATATAATCATCTATTAATAATACTCATAACACTATATGCAAATATATTATAAATAATATATTAGATATATAATATATAATATATTTTTTGAATATAATATATACGATTATGATTGATTTAGATTGAATCGACCTTAAACTCTCTTAGATTAATCTTAAATTTTTAAGGTTGAGAATCAATCCACACAATACTGATCTGGAAATCTTAGAATCAAGAACTGACCCAATATCCTTGAAAATTGAATCAAAACCAACATGATTGGATCGGTTCATGGTCAGTTTAGAATTGATCATAGATCTATGCTCATCCTAAAGAGGGAGGGCCCCAATCTGTCTTCTATCAATTTGTCCTCCGCCCTTTTTTGACTTTCCCTTTCCTCTCCTATTTTCTTTCCTTTTCTTTTATTCCCTCCGCTCTTTTCTTTTTTACTTTACGCCCTTCTTGTCTATTCTCCCCTTCTATACGTTCAGACTATAGGAGGCTAGACCCCAACTTTTGTACTAGACCAGAGGATTTTTTTTTAAAAAAAATTATTTCCTCTCCCCTCTCCCCTCTTTCCTCTTTCTTTTCATTTTTTACTCTCACTAGCCTAGACCCCAACTTTTGTACTTGACCAGAGGATTTTTTTTATAATATTATTTCCCCTCCCCACTTTTGTCTTTCTTTTCATTTTTTACTCTCACTCGCGCATCTCCGACCCACGGCAACCCCTATATTATTAGAAATTAAATCAAATTTATTAAAATATATAGATTATCAAGTTATCGATGACAATGGAGGAGTTGCAAATGTCAATCAATTATCGCGTTGTGGATATTTCAGAGCTGATACCAAAGATTGCTCGGTATACACATTAAACAAGAGTTATCATTATAATATTTCTTTTGAGAAGTCTGTTTATATTTTTATATCGTGATTGTTCGTGTTTTAGGTGCAATTAATGTTTTGTAAATTCCTAACATTTGTCTCCTCATAACGTTGGCTATATTTATGAAGAAAAGTAAAAGTTATGTAACAAGTTTATAAATGTGAAAGTCTTGTAATCGTTCTTGATAGGGTGAAATAAGGTTAATTTAAATAAAAAGCTTATCTATCTCATTCTCTTCTTTGTGTAAGTTGTGAGTATTTCACCTTCATTTTCTCCCAATAAATTGGTATTAGAGCTCACGATATATGATCATGGCCTCAACAAATACTTAACTTCCTCTTCAATACCCTCATCTTATTAAAGAAAATTATGATAACCTGGCCATTAAAAATGAAAGCTCTACTTAGCGTCTATGGTGTATTGGAACTTGTTAATACTAGCTATGATGAGCAGAGGACGAAGTCACCTTGAGCCAGAACTAGAGGAATGCCTTAGAGAAAGTTCAAATAATAGATCAATATGCCTTGTCAATTATCTATGAAGCTTTAGATGATTCCATGTTCAAAGGGTTTTGAACGCCACTACTACTAAGGAGCATGGGAGATTCTTCACAACACACACTAAGGAATTCATAAAGTTCAAAAGATTCGCCTTCAAACCTTGAGAGACAAATTCAAGGTAATCCATATGAAATAATCTGAATCAATTACTGATTATTTCACAAGAGTTTTGGTAATTGTGAACCAAATGAAAAGAAATGAAGAAGACATTTCATATGTTCATATTGTCGAGAAAATATTTCAATTCTTAGATAAGAAGTACGACCACATTGGTGTTGCAACCAAAGAATCCAAAGACCTAGATGTCGTGACGAGAGATGAGCTTTTGGGTTCATTACAAGCCCACAAAGAAAGGTTTAGAAGAAAAAAGATTGACTGGTGGATGAAGTTCTTCAAATGCGGCTAACCATCCAAGATGAGAAGGAGCGAAGAAGGGAGCTTGTGCAAATTGGAGCGACAAATCAAGATCGTGATCGAGGTTGAGACCAAGGTCGCTTTCAAGCAAGAGGTCATGGACAAAGTAGAGGAGATGCTGCTTGAAATGACGGTAGATACCTTAATCAAAGAGGTGTTCGTGGAAGAGGAAATAACTCGACAGGCCAATGGTATGATAATTTTAAAATTCAATGTTATCATTATAATAAACTTGCCCATTATGCTTCCGACTACTAAAACAAAGAGAGTAACAAAGTAGACGAAAAATGTAAACTCAGTGAACGATTCCAATCAATTTCTCTTATTGGCATTCGAAGAAGATGAATAAGGTCAAAATGATACGTGGTACTTGAATATCAGTGCAAATAATCACATGTGTGGGCAAAAGGAAATGTTTGTCGAGTTAGATGAGACAATTAAAGGGAAAGTCTCGTTTGGTGATAACTCCAAAATTCTTGTTGAAGCCAAAGATACAATTCTAAATTGTTTGAAGAATGGTGCATGTTAGTTTATTACTAATGTTTATTATGTTCCAAAAATGTCAAGCAATATCTTGAGTTTGGGACAATTATGGAGAAAGGTTATACTATTCATATGAAAGATCTTAACCTTGTGCTAAGAGACCGAAATAATAAACTGATTGCAAATGTGAAGATGTCGAAGAATAGGATGTTTACTCTTAATATAAAGTGTGATATCCTAAAATTCAACCATTCTCGAGATATATGAAATGGTTATTTTATCAATGCACTATTAGTTGAATTTACTCTAAATCGATCACTCATGAGTTAACTAATTTATTGGGAGATGCCATAAAAATTTAAAATGTGCACAACCAGAGAATTCAATTAGGGATAGATCGCTCAACCATAAAAATCAACAAGGGATAATATTATGCTATTACAAGTCAATAAGCGAATTGATATAAATTAATTTGATAGAAGTACGTAGTTATTTTACGAGTAATTCCGTACGATTACGATACTCGCTGCGACTGATAGTGAACCAATTTCCTATTGATCTTATACTTAGGGTAATTAATTGATTTCTCGTGATTACATGACAACCGAAGGTTATCCATGATTCGAAGAAGTACAAACTTGGGTTGAAAATTTATCAACCATGGGTCAAACGCATAGGAGACATCCGATAGTTTAAGTCGCACTAACGTTGTATTCAATCGATTTTTAATCATGGATTTTAATCCAATTTTATGTATCAAACTTTCAAGGATTTCAAGATGAACCTATTAGATGTCGCCTCATTTATTTGCCAATTTACTAATAAGCTTTAAATTCTAGACAAGGATTAGTAGGTCAAGAATTGGAAGTTGACAAAAGAAGCTAGGTTAAGAGAGCCCAGTGGGCCTCACACCTAGGAGGTTTGGCCAAATTAACCCAATGAAGCCCATCCATGCCCATTTCAAGCAATTGGGCTCAAGAGTAAAATTGAAATTTTATATAACGATTGGTGAAATGACTAAATTGCCCTTTCTAAAAGACTTGGGCATTGATGAAGACAAAGGAGCAAGATGCATGGATAGGAGAGTTTTAGGGAGAGTTAGTGAGATATTTGGATATCTCTCTCTCTCTCTCTCTCTCTCTCTCTCTCTCTCTCTCTCTCTGGTTTGGTTGACCCTCCCTTCCCCTTCCATCTCTCTTAGTTTTCTCTTCTACTTCTCCTTCTCTTCACCACCACTACCACCACCATTCACCACCACCATTTGTTGTCCCTTATGTCACATGTCGCCATGCTTCATCGTCCCTCACGCCACTGTCGTCCATGTTGTCCACCGTCCTTACCGCCAAGCATGCCAAGCTCCTTGGTTGTGAGGCTTACGCCACTCGTTGCCGTCCATTCATGCATTGTCTGCAAGCTGTCGCCATTGTTGGTGACGTCGTTCGAACCATGACCACGTTGTCGTTGTTGTCGCGCCACCGTCACTATTAGCTCGCTATTGCCATTAAACAATGAGTTAACTTCCAAATCTTTAATTCTGGTGTTAACTACGTTTAGGGATAGTTTTATATTAAGGTTAATTGTAGTTACTTTTAACTAATGATGGCCTAGTGGATAAGTTATCGCGAAAAGTGATAAGTCAAATTGATAGGTTATCATAATAGGTGATAATTAGTGGTGATAGATTATCAAGGAAAGTGATACGATGGAAGTGATAACCTATCATGAAAAAAATGATAAGCTATCACTAAAGGAGTGATAAGCTATCATCAATTAGGTGATAAGCTTCAATAAAATGGTGGTAAACTATCAAAACATATGTGATAAGTTATTGCTAAATAGACGATAAGCTATCATTGATAGAGCAATAAGTTATCGGATTAATATTGATAAGTTATCGCAATAGGGCGATAAGTAGTGATTATATGTATTTTATGCTTGAGTTATGAGATGAATTTATACATGTTTTATGGTGCTTGAAGCTTGTGATGCCATGAAAAATGATTGCCCATTTAGAAACCTCGGTCGCTATATTTTAAGAAAGGTTTTATGGATATATAAATGGTAATTCATGAGGAGTCGTGTTTGGGTGTCACGCCCCGATCCTCAGGGACGCGCCCATCCTTCTGTTTGGTCGATTATTAAAGTGCGATATCCCAGGACTACTTATCGCCGACCCTTTCTTTTTATTACGCATGCGAAAGCAGTTATAAATCCCTAGACAATAAAATAATGGGATAGAAAAGCAGGCCATATTTTTCATATTGAAATTCACAACCACACTTTCATTAACAGCATAACTTATAGTATATTTACAATACTATTTACAGCATAAAAGTCTCACACCTATCTACACTAAGACAGGGTGCACAAAAGGGATGGGATCTCAATCCACATCTGGGTTGTACTCAAGATCCCTCTCTGGATCATCTTCTACTTCAAAATACTTTCTCCCCTTCAGGTTCTTCCTCCTCAGCTTTTCCTCAGGGTCTTGAAATGGTTATTCAATAACCAATAAAACCACGTCTCAGCGAGTCCTACCCCCTAAGACTCAATTAATAAACTAATACGCCATACGGTTGCTTAAGCACAACACGAGTCAGAGGACTTACCTTGACCTCAGTTCCAACCTGCAATTCAAGGTTAAACACAGATATTCAAACAATTCACGACATCCGATCAAGCACTGGTCAATCGACTTAGTCGATTACATGTCAGTCAGACCCTCTCTAAGTCATTCCCACTCATACCACGATTTCCCAGTGGTGTACTCATTCACCAATCACATGTGTTTCTCGGGTGTCATTTTCACCAATGACATACCGATCACCGACACCGTGCATTCTTTAAGGCGCCGTTTTCACCAGTGATATCCTCGATCACCGAACCACGTGTCCTTTCTAGGGCGCCGTTTTCGCCAAGGTGACATCGGCTATAGACAACATCGTGAGTTATTTAAGGCGTTGTTTTCACCAGTGATATTTCCTTAATCACCGAACCACATTTGTCTATAAGTCATTTACGTGCGTTCTTTAAGGCGCCGTTTTCGCCAGTGATACTTCCAATCACCGAACCACGTATGTCCAATAACATCGTACCTGATTGGTTTCAGCCAATAATGTTCTCAGTTAGCTCTCACCATTCTCCCTACTATATAGCCCATCAACGTACTGGCGCTATATATCCATGCTTGGCCATTACCAATCAAATACTCAATAACAAAAAATTTAGGACAATTCCTCAAATTTCACAATTTAAATCAATTCCATAAAAATTGAAGCTCAATTAAATAAATGGACTGCACCACGATAATCGGCATGAAATTCCGGTCACCGGCCATCCCGGTTGAATTTCCGGAAAAATAATTAATTAAATAATTAATTTCGAAAATTAAATAAATAAATAATAAAATCCAATTTAGGCTCGTAATGCCTGATTGGAGCCCGAAATGAGTCGGGAAAAATCCCGAGATGCATTCAATAAATAACCAAACATTTGTACTTTCTAATAACTAGGTCTAACCACCTAACATGCATCATTAAGTCACTAAATTAATTGTTCTAACCTAATCTAACCACCTAATTACACTTAATTAAATCTAACCAACCCTAAGCATAATTAGCAAACTAATAAAGCATTAGTGAGTAAAACTCACTTGATCAAAAGCGGGGATCGAATCACCACGACGGCAGCGCGACGGCGGCCGAAATTGAACTTTCGACAACACCGGCGGACTTGGACCGGGCCTTGGACTTGGCCCAACAAATCTCAGCCCAAATGAGATTTGTTCTTGCACTGGAATGGGCTTACTCTTGGACTTGGGCCTAGCTGCGATTGGGCTTCAAAAACTGGGCTTGAAGACTACAATTGCTGAAAATGGGCTTGAAATAAAACTGAATTGGGCCTGTCTTTGCTGGGCCCGAAAGACTGAAATTGTTGGGCTCCTAATCCAATTTATACTGGGCTAGAAATGCCTCTGCAGATGGGCTGAAGATACATGGACGACTGGGCTTGGAATTCGCTGGGCTGGGCTTGCGGCTTCGGTGGTCCAAGGAGCTGATGACGTGCGGTTCGGTGAGGCGTGGAGCTGCTTCGAGGTTTCGGTGGGGTCTTCGTTGCTGGAGAAGACACGAATGCAGCTGCAGGAATTTCACTCGGTGGTCAACAAACCGCCGAGATATCACCGAATTTGACCAAGACGTGGGTTGATTTCGCGAGTGGGCAACACGGCAGCTGCAGGGGAGATATCCCGTGGATGCGCCTAAGGAAATCTCGCCCGATGGAGGTGCGTTGAAGACAAATGGACGCGGCAGAGGTTAAAGACGTTGGGGGCGGTGCTTCTTCGGTCAACAAACGGTGGAGGAGAGGGCGCCGTTGACTGGATCGTGGGCGCGTGGTTGAAGAGAGATGCTGGTGGCTTCCTTCGGTGCTGGCTTTGGTCTTCAGCTGCTCCGTGGGATTTTGGGGCTGCTTCAGTCAACAGAAGAGGAGAAGCTGCTAGTTCCCTTGACTCTGATGAAGACAAGCCGAAGTGGAGAATTCTTCGTGGCAGTGGGACGCGTGCGGCTTCGGCTTTGTTGGTCGCGAGAGAGAGAAGACACGAAGCTGTGGTGTCAACGTGAAACTACTGCAGGGTCTTCAGTGTTGAGGTTTTGACCGAGCGTGGTGCACGAAGAGAGGAAGCAAACCGTGGACGCTGGACTCGTGGAAAAAGAAGAAGAAGACTCGGTGGATGGCTTCGCATGGGGCAGCTTCGGTAAGTCTTCAACGCTGCTGGAGATGTCGCACGCAAGGAAAAGATGAAAAGGGGAGAGAAGCGGTTCACGGCAGCAAGATGGAGAGGATGAGGAAGAGGTGGGGGCCCTTTGGCATGATATTTTACCAAATATCTCTCACAATCCATTCTTAGCCATGTATAATTTACTTAAATCTCATGAACGACCTCTACGCACTCTTCTGTGCCAAAATGGTCCAAATGTTGTGGGTAGGTGGACATGAATTTAGGGAGATGGCTTAAATTGCACAACCATTCTCTCTTGATTCCATCTCAATTTAATTCTCACAAATTCAATTGATCATTCATTGATCGTCTCTGCATTTTTCCTCATTCAAGAATTCACCAAAAATCCAAATTGATACCAATGATGCACGCCCCCATCTCAAGATTCGATTTTAACTAAGTTTGAACTAAATTTCAATTCCAATCTCTCCAAATTGAGGTCCGATTTTGATGTAGAAAAATCTCAAATGATTTTCTATAAATCTCTGACACTCAAAGACTCAGTCTGGAAGTCCAATTTTCTATCAATTTAGCCAATCTGAACTTCTGCCAAATTTCCGTGACGTCCGAACCCAATTTCCGTAAAATTTCCCGAATCTTCGAAAAATCTTCTGAGACTGAGTCGATGCTCCTAAAATTTATTGTGACATGGCCAAAACTTCAATTTCTGAAATCGGACTCGAATTGGCGGTTAATTTTCATTCAACGCGTTTTTAGCGTGACCTAGACTGCTGGGTAATTTTCAGAACTTTTCAGGACAATTGACTCTTGGTCGATTTTCTTCGAGCCACTATGAACCCACTCGACTCATTGGCGACTCTCGTTTGTCGTGAAAATATCGATGATCCAAATACAGACACAAGGTACCAAAACAATAAGAAAATCAGTCTAGAGCTAGTCGACGAGAATTTTCCAATTTAGTGGAGTCACCCACGATCGGCCACACATCTCAGTCGAACAGACCTATCTCTGATCTTAAATCGATTTTTAACTATGCCGTAATGACCTCTAAAGATGGACACGGTTGAGAAGCCGATTCATGATCGAGTTCTCAAGTCTAATTGCCTTAAGATTCCTAATAATCTCCCCGGATAGTCTAGTTATCTCAAGAATGATCAGTTATGAGAATAGCCCTATAGATGCGTCAATGAAATGTCCGATTTATTCAGTAGAAGACCGGGTTGAAAATCTGGATGTCACATTGGGTGCCATATTTTATATGTCAAATGGGGCAATGATGTTTTAAAATGAAAGTATACAAAGTTTGATGGGTTAATTATATGTATGTCATCATGTGTGATTATTTTACCGCAATTTTATGTGTGAAAGTTGCAATAGTTGGTTGTATGAGCATGAACCGAATATGTACCGGCTAATTGATGAGAAATGAAATTGGCATAAGTGGGTGGTGTGCTCGTGTGGTCACTTAAAGGAACCCGTCACCTAACAAGAGTTTGGGGATGATATCCAATTTTATTGGATACCTAGTGGGGGTCCAGATGTCAAATTGCGATCAAAGCCGAATCGATGCTCCTTATGGAATGCTGTCTATGGTGGGGGACAAAGACAATGCCATGTCCGATGGGGTGGGACAATACCCAATCATGTCAAAAAACCGCCAACTCTTGTGTTGGCCGTGACCTGAGTGGTTGTAATAATTGGAATATGCATGAATGCATTGTGCATGGAAAAATATAAGGAGCGTTCTGATTATATGTTATACTTGATGCAATGCTATTGGCATGTGGTAGTTGGTATTAAGTAGGGGCATGGCAAGGTGAGATAAAAATACCTGTGGGTTTAGTTGACAGTTTGATGTTTGTTTTTGGGTTGAATTGCCTGATCATGATTATAGTTAAGGCAAAGCGGGGATCGCTTTGCTATTGATCCGCCGTCGATATAATGTTGCATGCGTAGGTTGCACCCGAGACAAGTTAGTGTCCTAAACGAGGTTTAAGTTATTAACTTACTCAGATTTTATCTCATTTGTTGTCGTTTATTGTTTTTAGGCCCATAGTCAGGGGAACCGTCATGTTCGGTTCGGAGTTTTTAAGGACCAAGACACTGTTGTAACCTTGTACCCCATCCCGGGGACTGACCATGTTTATGAGCTTTTTGTTACTACGATTTGGGTAGATGATGGATTGGCCAATTGGGTGGCTCATAGGTTTAAAGCATGGTTCATTTAGGTTGCGAATGAACATTTTGGCTTGATGCGTGCTTTTGATGGATCACCTGACGGGGGTCCTAGAAAGCAAATTTGGGATGCAATGGATATTGACACCTCATATGGTGCCGTAGAGGATCCATAGACTAACTCGGACGAGAAATACCCCTCCAATTATGACCCTGAGACTCCACCCAGATACCATGGCTTGTTATGGACATGAGACACATCACTTTTTGGCTCGCCCTTGCGTTAGAGAAGTTTAACTTAACCCTGACCTCAAACTGGTTTTTGTGTTGATTGATGGAAATTGTTGTTGTAAAGGCTTGTAAGTATTAAACTTCCTGGGGTTAACAAGTATATAAATAAAAGTAGTGCTTTTGGAAATGTTTGTTGTTATTTTACACTATCCTTACTATTATGATTGACTAGGTGATTATTATATGTTTCCGCTTGCATTTAATTGAAAGATAAAATAAATGGGCTGACAACATCTAAATGACCAAAGAGAAATAGGGGTTATTGCGTGCTTGAGGGTCGGTGTGTGACATAAAGAATAAAATATCTCGATGTCTAAAGACATGTGTGGATGATCCTTCATGGTTATGGCATTTGAGGTTCAACCATCAAAATTTTGGTGGACTCAACTACTTTTCTGCAAGAAGATGGTTTATGGCTTACCACATATTGATCACCTTAATTAATTATGTGAAGAGTGTGTTATCAATAAGCATTCTAGAAATAGTTTTCCCAAGGAAACAACTTATCGAGTGAAGAAGCCACTTGAATTGATTTATTCTTATGTGTGTGGCCCAATCACTCCTCACTCATATAGTAATCATCGATATTTTGTTACATTTATTGATAATTTTACTCGAAAAAGTTGGGTGTATCTTTTGAGAAAAAGAAGAAGACAAAAGTGTTTGATACTTTCAAACAATTCAAGAACTTGGCTGAAAATGAGAGTGACTATTTTATCAAAGCTATGATCGTGGCAGAGAATTCACTTTAGCCATATTCAACAAATTCTATGAGGATCATGGTATTCGGCTTTTCTTGACTGCTTCGTATTCTCCTCAACAAAATGACGTAGCTAAACAAAAAAATAGAACCATTTTTAACATTGTTCGAAACATGCTGAAGAGTAAAAATTTGCCCAAGAAGTTCCAGGCTAAAGCTATTTCGTGTGCAATCTATCTTCAAAATAGATGTTTCACTAGCGGTGTAAGTGGTTCGATTCATTTCCATTTTTTTGGAAAACCGAACTAATAAGGAAATTCACCAAACCGAACCAAAATCCGATCAGATTTGAACAGCAAATCCTGGTTCGATTTGGTTTGGCTCGGCTTGTTTTTGTTTTTTTTACTTTCGTTTTTTGTTTTTTTTTTGCTGTTATATATTATAAGATTAATTTTCCAATCAAGTTGTTTTTTGCCCAGCAAGATAAAAACTTCATTAGTTTTCATAAGAATTCAATTTTTTAATTAGGTGAGAAAATAAATTCAATATACCACTATTACTTTTCCAAATGAAAACAATTTTGCGAATGCTACCACGTAGTAAATAAAATACAATATCAACAATTAAAAAGCATTTAAATTTACTCATCGTATTTACACTAAATTAAATTGAACGCGTCCAAGAATTTAGTGCTTCATTTGCTTATGAATAGCATTGTATCATTTGGTAATTTTCTTTCCTTTTTATTTTTCAAGTTGTGCACTTTGTTATGTAATTGACTAATTGGTGCCTTCATGCATCCACATGATCTTGTAGTTCTCATATGCGACCCGAGCGGGAAGTGAGAACAGACCTCCAAATGCAATAAACCAAAGATTGAGCGGATCAAGATAACATAGATAATGTGATCAAAACACCAGGGTTGTGAAGCTATTCCACTTTCAAGTGCGAGTTTTTCAAGGGCTGATGGCCTGGGCAATTATTCAATTCATGGGCCAGCTTGAAGCTATTTCACTTTCACATGCATCATTCATAGCCCCCTTTTTCAAATCTTTCATCAAGAAATTACTCACACAGATGAGTCTCCACCGGGTGTGTCATACAACTTCTATGGAAAGAAAAATTTCAGCAGGGTCTTAGACATAGCCATACATGCATCCATGCATCCATGCAGAGAGAGAGAGAGAGAGAGAGAGAGAGAGAGAGAGAGAGATACACTTCCTCCTGGGAAAGCCTCAATTTGACTTGGCCCTAACGTTCCCGGGGACAACAGATTTGTCAGGTTTATATCACGGAGCTGCTGCTCTGCCATCAGCCCTGACGTAAACATGAATAAACGGTTGGCATTAAGAAAAGAACTAAGCAAAAAATGAAAGAAAAAAGAACAAACATAAATATCATGAACAATGACTGAATTATAATTCCATGCACAAATTATGATGTGCGAAAGGGTATCATAACATTGACAGGCCTATTAGGGTACTTGTCGATAGCAGAAAAGGACAACCATCTAGTAGTACAATCCTTCTAAATAAGTACCTCAAAAGACTAGATATCCTGTTAAAGAAAATTAAAGCCCTATGGGCTAAATACATTTATGACTCGTCCATTTAGATGGATTTACTGATTTCATCCTCAAGTTTTCTTATTGAACATGATAGTTGGGTAGGACTACAAAAAATCAAGCAGCAACATAAACCAAATTACCAAAATAAGGGAAAAGGAAAAGCATCGTAAAGTTGCATGTAAACGTCGAAGTTTCCTGTTAAGTTCATCTTAGCAACACTAAAGCCAGGTATGACAATTTTTGCGTCTCAAGATTTGATATCTTTGCACTTGCTGACATTGTTTCGCTTTCTTCCTCAAGCTGCACATGACATAACATTAACATTTTATAAGGACTCTTTTCCTTTTAACTCCTTTTTTCATAGAAGCATATAATACTTTCTTAAGTTCTATGGTACCGCGATAAAAGCCCACATGAACGGATACAAAAATCTTATCCTTGTTGTACCCACGATGTTGCATTTAATGTTTAAACTTCAAGCGCTAGTTCTTTCATCATATTACCACTTGAAGTGGAAACCAGTAAAACTCATCCATTACAAATGACGCCTTACCTTTCTTAACGTTCATTATTACACTCCTTTGTAATGTTCTTAACAGCTATATAGTGAGAAATGAAGTTACATTGGATGGCCAAACTATGAGTTTTAATAAAAGGCATTACTAGGAAATTGCTGCTGTCACTAGAGAAAATGTTGTTGACACACGTAGTATATTTTTTGTACCTACTAATAGTAAAGACATGGTTATCCAGATCAATGGTTTCATCATTATGAACTTTGAATTCAGATAATAGAGCATAACTAAGTTACACTCTCACGGAGGAATGGGAGAAATACCAACATAAGGCCAAATCTCAAGTGTAGTAAAAAAATACTTTATGATTTATTAGTACTTATGTCAATTGGACTTGTGATGCTTTTTTAATCGAAATTTAGGTTTTTTATGTTGATGTTGGAATATGCACGATACTAGCACGGCACGTGCACAATGCTAGCACGACACATGTATAACACACTTAGGGCACATAATTTTTATAAAGTAATAATGTGATAATATCGTGATTGCCATTTCCTTTTGTCTCCTAGTGTCTCAACTCGAGCTACAACTATTTTTCTTTTCTGTTCATCCCTTTTCACGATTTGTCTTTCCTTCTGTTTATGACACAAAAATGAAGCACTCTTTCTTTTCATGGTTGGCATTCTTTTATCATCAAATTTGGTTTTCCTCCAACTCAAGCCCTAACCCTAGCCCTAAATGAAGTGGGAGTAAAAGATTTAAGAAAAAGTGAGCTCTTTGAGAAGAAATAAGATGAGGAAATGATTTTTACTTATTTTGATAATTCTTATCTAGAAGGGGTTTCTTAGCAAAATCCTTCAAAAAAACATTCATCGTTACGAAAGCCATTGTCCTTGAAAACTCTCGTATGATGCTGTCACATGCATTCTTACGAAGGATTGGTGGAATGATTATATCGCTGGCCTCCCTTGGTACGTGCCTCACCGTCATTGACCAAAGCCAAGGGGATGTCAAGTGGGCACCGACCATCTACTTCCTCTTGTTGGTGTTCTACGTGACCTCCTTCTCTGTTGGGATAGGGCCAATTGCATCAATATATAGCTCAGAGATGTTCCTCTAAGGTTGTGTGTACGAGGGTGTGCAATAGGTGTCACTATGAGCCAGTTGGCAAGATGTTTAATATCCTTCGGATTCATGTTTTACTTCCAACATAAGGCCAAACCACAATTTAGTCAAAAATACTTTATGACTTATTAGTACTTATATCAATTGGATATGTTATCATTTTTTAATCCAAATTTATATTGTTTATGTTGATGTTGGAATATGTACATAATACGCACGATGCCAGCACGTCATGTGCACGATGCTGGCACGGCACGTGCACGATACTAGCACGACACGTATATAACACACTTATGGCACATAATTTTTATAAAGTAGCAATGTGATAAAATTAGGATAATAACTAAGATTGTTTTCTGCCCAGCGGCTTAGGCTCAAATTATGGAAAGGATTATTTTTCATGCCTTTTGTCTTTTGGATAGGTAATATCAAAAGATAATATATAATAAAATAAAATAAAATTGAAAATTCCGAAAATTAATGAAAATCAGAAATATTTAGAAAAAAAAAACTTAATTTTTTATTTCGTTTTTTTATGTTTTCAATTTCTTATACATAATTATGATTTACTTGAGAACATTAGGATAATAACTAATATTTTCATTTTGAAATTTTGGCATAAATAGGATTGATGAGTAAGGGGATAGTATACATAAAGCCCGACCAACAAACGAATGATGAGTTCAAGGATCATCTGATGGGGGTTTCAAAGTTATCCTCCCCTATTGGGTTAATACTCGCTAGGTGGATCCCCAACAAGATTGGTTACCATTGCAAAATTGGGTTGGTAGCAAGTATCTTCTTCATCGGAGCCCTCATTGTGACCATTAAGGATGACTACTTCATCCTTGTGGTTGGCCGCTTCATAATTAATATTGCTATGAGCTATACCCTCATCATCCTTCCCATTTATATTACTGAAATCACTCCAGTCTCTTATCAGGGCTTGCTCACCTCTTTCCTAAGGTACTCCTTTCATTTCTTTTTTTTTTCCCCAAAATTTGTAGCATATTTTTGTTTTTTAATTTATCATCAATGATTGTCAGGGGAAGAATTAAGGTTAGATATTTAAAGTTAAAGGAAGGTGATTGCTTTCTTATATGTGTTTTGGTGGTTTAGGTATTCATCGACATGGGCACCCTCCTCAATGACATCTCCAACTTTTTCTTATTTAGGATTCACTCTAACCTCAGCTGGCGTCTCTTACTCAGCATAGGAGGAATCCCCTTCTTGCTCATTTTTTGGGTCTTCGCCATGCTAGAATCCCATTGATGGCTTATCACGAAAGGCAGTCAGCGCGATGCGAAACATATCCTTGCCCAGATCTCCAACTCTGAGGAGGAGGCTACAGTCCAACTTGCCAATATTAAGGACTCTTTTGGTATCCCTGAAGAGAACAACAACGACATCATCGAGGTCACCAGCCAGGCGATTGGGGGGACAAGTGGTGGGATCTCCACCGGACCTCGCCTGCCTTACACATGCTTGCCTACACTACTAGAATCTACTTCATCCAACAAGCTTTTAGGAGTGACACCATCATCCTTTACAGCCCTTCCATTTTTGATAGGGCTAGCATTATCTCCAACACCACAAATCTCCTCTTGGCCATAGCACTAGATGTTGTGAAGATTATTTGCACCCTCTTAGCCGCTTTCCTTCTTGATCGGATCGGGCAACGATCATTGTTGCTGACTAGTATTGGTGGAATGATTATATCGCTGGCCTCGCTTGGTACATGCCTCATCGTCATTTACTAGAGCCAGGGGGTGGTCAAGTGGGCACCGACCATCTACTTCCTCTTGTTGGTGTGCTACGTGGCCTCCTTCTCCATTGGGATGGGGCCAATTGCATCAATATATAGCTCAGAGGTGTTCCCTCTAAGGTTGCATGTACAATAGGTGTCGCTATGAGCCAACTGGCAAGATGTTTAATATCCTTTGGATTCGTGTTTTACTTCCAACATAAGGCTGAACCTTAATTTAGTCAAAAATACTTTATGACTTATTAGTACTTATGTCAATTGAATTTGTTATCCTTTTTTAATCCAAATTTATATTGTTTATATTGATGTTGGAATATGTACATAATACGCACGTCACATGCACGATGCCGGCACGACATGTGCACGATGCTAGCACGACACGTGCATAACACACTTAGGGCACATAATTTTTATAAAGTAGCAATGTGATAACATTAGGATAATAACTAAGATTGTTTTCTGCTGTCGCGACCTATTTTTCGGATGCACCACCTAAAACTAGGTTAATGGACTATTAAGTTTTTACACTTCGCTCGGGCTCTCCCAAGCCCATACCAAATCGCGACTTAAGTCTAAATTTTTAAACATGCAAGAGGTTATTATCTAAGAGTCGCCACTAATTGGTTTATGGTAGGTCGACTAGACACCTAAGTAAAATAAATGGAGATTTATTTTACTTCTACGAACCAGAGACTAAGGGTACGAGGACTTGGTTACACTAGAATTTTCTAATGCCCTTTCGGTACCATTTCTTTTAATTTTTCAAAATGTTTTTGCAAGCAGCTGATTTATTTTAACCTAAATTGCTATCATGCAAATGTGGTGACCACACGGGTGCTCATCCATTATTTAAAACATTCAAATAAATAAATTGCATCACACAAAGCAAGCAATCATTTTTTTTTTGGATTTTCTTAAAAATTGGAGTTCTTTTATTAAAAACGCATTTTAAAACTAAATGACTTAATTTTATTAATAAGCAAATTCTAATTAAATGGGCCTATTATGCAAACTAATTAGCATGCACTCATGACCTAATTTCACTAATTAACAAATTCTGATTAAATGATTCTATTATGCAAACTAGTTAACACGCATCTAGTATTTTTACATTTTTTTTTATTGAAATTCAGAATTTATGAAAACCCTAATTAATCTTTAAAAAAATCTTCTAATCCATTTTTGGGATTAATTTGACTTAAACCCTATTTTGTCTTAGAAGACTATTTTTATTTTTTTTTATTTTAAAAAAGAGGATGAAAATGTGCCAATTATATCTAAAACTCTAAAAAGGCTATTTAAGTATAATCCTAACTTATTTCTTTTAAAATATCTAAAAATGCAGTCCTAAAAATATTATCTAAAAATGCAATCCTAAAAATTTGATTAATTAAAACTACGTGTCTATTATATTAAACCTTAATGTCCTATATGCTCATGCAAATCTTTTTGAATGTTTTGATTTTTTATTTTTTTGAGTTTTTTTTTAAAGTTGAATAATTGTTAAACAATGGTTAAATCTAAAAAATTAATATAATCACTAAATAAAGGATCAAAATAATTGAAAAAATAGCATGTCGTCTCACAGGTTAAATTAACAATTATTTTAACCCTAATCATCACAACAACTTAAAATAATTAAAAAATCTGGTCCGAAGTCTTATGGACCAAATTAAGTAATTATTATGATTGAGATTCTATCAAAAAGCCCAGAAATTAAAAAAATAATTAGAAAAATGATCCAATATCTCTCGTGTCAAATTAATAATTACATTAATTTCGGACAAAATCCCTATGGATAATGCATACTAAATTCACAAATATTAACATCCACCTTTACAAATTAAATAGCTAAACTAAAAATGCCATCAAATGAAATGAGCAAAAATAACATAACGAATAAAATAAGCTAAACTATAAAAGTAAAACAAAATAAAATAAAAAGAACAAAAACTACCTAAAGGGGGGGTAAATCGACGATGGACGGCGGCGGGCTCGAGCTCGGGGCAGCGGAGATCGGAGCTGGTTCGCGGGTCGTTGAGCGGCGGCGTCGGGCAGCGGATCCGCTGGACGTCGGGGCAGAGGAGGGTCGCGGCGACGGGGCGCGGGCTGAGGCGCGGCGGCGGAGGTGAGCGAACCAGCGAGGTGGCGGTGCGGAGGCTCGGCGGAGCTCGGAGATCGACGGGTGGCGTCGCGGGGGTGTTGCAGCGGCGCGGCGTTGGCGAGGGTGGGAGCGCGGTCGTCGATTGGTGGAGGCGGTGCTGGCGCGGTGGACGGCGGGGGCACACCAGGCGCGGTCGGGGAGGCTCCTTTGGGGAAGACGACACTGTAGTGTTTTCCTTTCTTTTTTTCTTTTTCTTCTTTTTTTCTCTCTCTTCCCTCACGTCCCTCGGTACCCTCTCTGCTGACTTTTTTCTTTTCCTTCTGCAGCCTGTCAGAAGGATTGACTGCTTTTGGTTTCTTCAACGGACGTGAAGGGGAGGTTTCCTTCTTCTCTCCTTTCTTTTTTATTTAGAACTCACTCACGAATTTTTTTTGTACGAATTTTTCTCAAAATCTCTTTTGAACTCGCCCCTTTTGCACGAAATTTTTTTTAACGGACTCTCTCTCAATTTTTTCGCACCCCAAATTTTTTTTCTGAATTCTTTCCGCCCTCCGCTCACGAAAATTATGGCTCCTTTTAGAGTGATTTTCAAATGGCCATTTTTATAGCAATTTCCGACTTCCTATCTTACATTGCATTAAATCAAGCTGCCGAATCGGAACGCGATTTCGCAATCAACCGATCCTCGCTCCGATTTCTTCCATTTTGCAAAATTCTTGCCTCTTATTCACTTGATTTTTCAATTGTTTCTGCATTTATCAAAATCTGAATACTCATCGAATTTCAAACTTCTATGCATAATCAATCAAATCAGTTTTCCCCTTTTTTCCTTTTATTTGTTCCAATGCAATTTTTATTTTCTTTATTTTCCTAGATTTGCTAAAAATAGGTGTCAACATCTCGCCTTGACTCAGGCTCAAATTATGGAAAGGATTATTTTTCATGCCTTTTGTCTTTTGGATAGGTAACATCAAAAGATAATATATAATAGAAAAATAATAAAAAATTGAAAATTCCGAAAATTAATGAAAATCACAAATATTTAGAAAAAAAAAAAACTTTTTTTTTTATTTTTTTATGTTTTCAATTTCTTGTACTTAATTATGATTTACGTGAGAACATAAGGATAATAACTAAGATTTTCATTTTGAAATTTTGGCAGACATAGAATTGATGAGCAAGAGGATGATGAATTCGAGGATCATCTGATGGGGTTTCAAAGTTATCCTCCCTTATTGGGTTGATACTGGCTTGGTGGATCCCCGACAAGATTGGTTACCATTGCAAAATAGGGTTGGTAGCAAGCATCTTCTTCGTCAGAGCCCTCATTGTGACCATTAAGGATGACTACTTCATCCTTGTGGTTGGCCGCTTCATAATTAATATTGCTATGAGCTATACGCTCATCATCCTCATCATCCTTCCCATTTATATTGCTGAAATCTCTCTAGTCTCTTATTGGGGCTTGCTCACCTCCTTCCTAAGGTACTCCTTTCATTTTTTTTCCCCCAAATTTTGTAACATAATTTTGTTTTTTTACTTTATCATCAATGATTGTCGAGGGAAAAATTAAGGTTAGATATTTAAAGTTAAAGGAAGGTGATTGCTTTCTTATACGTGTTTTGGTGGTTCAAGTATTCATCGACATGGGCACCCTCCTCAGTGACATTTCCCACTTTTTCTTATGTAGGATTCACTCTAACATCAGCTGGCATCTCTTACTCAGCATAGGAGGAATCCCCTTCTTGCTCATTTTTTGGGTCTTCGCCATGCCAGAATCCCCTTGATGGCTTATCACGTAAGGCCGTCAGCGTGATGCGAAGCATATCCTTGCCTAGATCTCCAACATTGAGGAGGAGGCTACAGTCCAGTTTGCCAATATTAAGAAGGTTGTTGGCATCCATGAAGAGAACAACGACGACATCATCGATGTCACCAGCTAGGGAGCTTGGGGGGACATGTGGCGAGATCTCCACTGGACCTCACCCGCCTTACACATGCTTGCATGCATTATTGGAATCTACTTCATCCAACAAGCTTTTGGGAGTGACACCATCATCCTTTACAACCCTTCCATTTTTTATTGGGCTAGCATTATCTCCAACACCACAAAGCTCCTCTTGGCCATAGCACTCGATGTTGTGAAGATTATTTGCACCCTCTTAGCCGCTTTCCTT
Organism: Eucalyptus polyanthemos subsp. polyanthemos; assembly: GCA_017140185.1. Classification (NCBI taxonomy): domain Eukaryota; kingdom Viridiplantae; phylum Streptophyta; class Magnoliopsida; order Myrtales; family Myrtaceae; genus Eucalyptus; species Eucalyptus polyanthemos. Next base: position 14,652,400 of record CM029463.1, on the reverse strand, counting down.
CTTGATCGGATCGGGCAATGACCGTTGTTGCTAACTAGTATTGGTGGAATGATTATGTTGCTGGCCTCCCTTAGTACGTGCCTCACCGTCATTGACCAAAGCCAGGGGGTGGTCAAGTGGGCACTGACCATCTGCTTCCTCTTGTTGGTGTGCTATGTGGCCTCTTTCTCCATTGGGATGGGGCCAATTGCATCAATATATAGCTCGGAGGTGTTCCCTCTATGGTTACGTGTATGATTGTGTGCAATAGGCGTTATGAGCCAGCTGGTGAGCAATTTAATATCCTTTGGATTCGTGTTTTACTTCCAGAAAATTACTCTTGGTGGGCTGCCATTCTTCATATTTATGCTTGTGTCGATCCTAGCATGGGTTTGCTTCTACCTTATCATGCCAGAGTCGAAGGGGAGGAATCTAGAACAGATGGAATTTTTTTTTGGTTAATGGATCCATTTGAGGTCCTTAGTCAGAGAACTAGAAGGTCGAAGGAGTAGCGCAACTGAAGGCGCTTAATATTATATTTAGAATTTTGAATTCTCCTCACTTGTGAGGATGATGTCAAATTAGTACTATCTAGGAATCTTGAACATCTCAATTAAATGCTATTGAACTTGTAATCATCGAATTTCACTTGACGATAGTTTATTCGATATTATTATGCGTAGTGTTGCTCCTTTACAATGCAATAACTCATTCAATTTATAACTTATTTTATGAACATGACATTGTTTCATATATACACTTTGTAGTATTAGATATACCGGCACCCTATATCTATAACATCCGTAGCAATTTGGAAATTGGATTTATTGAAAACCTGAGCCCTTAATGTTGGATAAGCAGGCCGAATCGAGTTGAGCTCCATCTAATCGGGCATATCACGTAAGAGAGTAGGCATGCAAAAAATTCAAGCTTATTTGAGTTTGAGTATTGGTCAACCCTAACTCAGCTCGACGACACCAGTAATTGATGTTAAGGGTTTCTAGACTTCACCTTTCTATTTCAAAAAACTCTTGTTTTGAGTTTCCACATGGAGACAAATGATTAGCTCATTAAAGTCAATTTGTGGATTGAAAAGAAAGATATGAAGAAGAATATTAAAGATGCGTTCTCTTCAGCTTGAATGAAAGGTAAAACTAAACCTCTTTATACTTGGCCGTCAAAATTTAAAATATCATTTAAATTTTAAAAAAATCATATACAAGTTAATATCTACACTTTATGAAAATTTCAAGGGTTCAAGATTAAAAAGAGAGAAGTCAAAATACACGGACTACAATTTTTTGATTATATGAAATGCAAGATCTAAAAATTGATCTTGATACTCTAAATTGTCAAGTGAGATAAAAACAGAGAGAGAGAGAGAGAGAGAGGAAAATTGACAAATGATTTGAAATTCAAGATTATAGGGCAACATATATATGAAGTGACATAAAGTATCATATTTTGTGGAGGTCTTGATTCAGTCCACCCGCTAGGTCCATCTCATAAATGTGTGAGTTTGTCTTTCGATGGTGACCGAGAGCATGCATCATTCAGTGACGACAATAGCTACTGTGATTTCCTCTTCGTACGTATGAAATGATGGATGAACCACAATTCACTCATTTTAAGGGTTTTTGCTTATTTAAATGAAACTACATACATTGAATGTAATGCAATTATTCTAAATGCAATGATGCACAAGATATATCTATATCAAGATGACATGCAACATACAATTAAATGAGCCTAACATGCAAGCTATATGTTATGCGATTTTAATTAAATGACCTAATCTAATGATGGAAGATGATAACGTGCAACTATCTTTGGATGTGTTGATAGACAAATTTTTGTTGACATTTTACATATTCATTTATTTTACAAAAGCATTAAAATTTATAAAAGATAAAAAGCAAAAAAAAAATTGAAAAATGAATAAAGTGGACCAGAAAAAAAAATGCAAAAAAAAGAAATAAAAGGATAAGTGAAGATATACATAAAATAATATTTAAAAAAAAATAAACACATGAGGTGCCTCCTTGCCACATCAATTTAGGCGTCCGTTTATTTTGTAAAACAATAAAAATTAATAAAAAGGTAAAAACATAAAAAAAAAAAATTATAATAAACAAGAAAAATAGACAATATGTATTTGTATAGCCCGGCCCAAGCTGTCCTCTTCTTCCTTGGCACGCTCATGTTGGGGAGAAGGGGGTTCGCATAATCAACGGCGATTTGGAGTCGAGCGGATTCGATCGATTTCCCCTTCTTCGCTCGTCGGGACGGCGGACGGGGTTGCGGGACATGCCGGTGATCATGGCTACGGTTGACATCGCCAAACCTCAGCGGAGTAAGTGGGATCGACTTCGGCTCCTTGTTTGTTTTCGGAAGACGCTTTGCGTGCGGTGTTTATGTTCCAGAACGTTGATGGACGAGTTCATGTTACCTTTATAATTTATTTGATGTCCTTGTACGCTAGCTTAGCTTAGGAGAAACCTAAATGAAGCTGTTGGGTATAACGGATCCCCAAAAACTATATTCGACACTAAATCGAACCCCTAAAAGCAATGCGGAAGATAAGCCCGAGAAAACAACACGTATGACCGATCCTAAAGCACACCACAGATTCGAGCGTACCTTGTTAGGCACAGATTAGACACCAACACCGATAAGAGGAAGAGAATTTGGCCATATTCGATCCGATGATGACAATGTATGTTATGCACCAAAATGTGTGTTCTCCCTCTCTCTCATCCCTTTTATACCTCCCTCCATCCACAGGCCCTATTCCTATGGGCCAGGCTTTTAGGCCCAATATGGGCGAACGGGCCTTAAGCCCATCACTAATAAAACCATCATCTCCCACTCGCATATGGTGGGCCGAACAGGATTCTTTTTACTTCTCTTCAACGTTCATGCCGGTGAATAATCCGTGCAACCAGCATACTTTGAGAGCTCGTTGCTATACATCTGTTAGGAATATATATCAGCTCATAATGGGCGTCACACTCTGAGTAGATTTAGTATGCAGTATCCTAGATCGATCGATCACATTTATATCTCTCTTGATCTCTTTCAAACAATGATATATATATATTGTATTCACAATTATAATTATCACAAAGACAGTTATAATTGGTCGATTAGTGAATACAAAACTACAATGTGATTCTCCAAATTCGATCTTCATCTTCCCTTCAAACTCTCAATTTCAGTCCAGCTTGCTTTTCTAGAAATGCCCCATTAGATCGAATCAACTCATGACCATTGGCAACATCCTAAGATAGTAAACACTAAATAGAAATCTTGAGAATAAGTAAGAGTCCTGAGGGCACTAAAATTGAGAAACTATTTTCCTCAAGAGTCTCACACATCATTAAAGTTGAGATCAAACTTTTTTCCACTCTTATTGGTCGTCTCATGCATACCTAGTATGAAATATGTATTACGGTATTAACTCCTTTCCCATGGAGCGTATGTCTACACTTTCAATACCGCACATATGATAGTTCAGACATACCCAATGTCTAACTTGAGTTCACGTATCTACTCATTCACAAAATTCATCAGAACTCACATTTAGCATCATAGACAGATAAAGTAAAATATGTTGATTATTTTACTTTCGGACATAGTAAATATTATGTCATTATCTTAACACTTAGTTAAGGCAACATACATATTTTAAGTTTGAGCTCTCGATTATCACCTAGATAATAAGCTTAAAAACAGTCTCATCTCTATTTATCACACAGTAAATAGAGGCGATTACCCATGTGAGTGGACTAATCTTTTATCTATCTAACATACTTCCTTAACTTAAAATAATGCACTGAGCATTAAGATGCATAAAGATCATACAAAGATTCATAGGCATTAATCAATGAAAAAACAAAATTTCATAAATGTGAACAACTCAAGGAAATTACAATTCAGTACATCAGACTCTACGCAATCCTAGATATTTTACATTATCACAAAACACATCTCTAGGTATTGGCTTTGTCATAGGATCTGCTACCATTCTATGCGTAGATATGTACTATAAGTTCACATCCTTTCGTGCAACCATATCTTTTACAAAGTTATACTTGGTATCTATATGTTTGGTCTTGCCATGATATTTTGGATCTTTGGTGTACGTTATAGCTGCTTGGCTATCATAGTTAACCAATAATGTATTTGTAGCTTTCTCAATAACACCTAAATGATCCAAAAATCTCTTAATCCAAACTCTTTCTTGTACTGTTGCTGATAATGCCACAAACTTAGCTTCCATCGTGGATAAGGCTATACATGTTTGCTTCTTACTACTCCATGATATGATGCCATTGTTCAGTAAGAAAGCAAATCTAGAGGTAGATTTTCTTTCATCTAAATCTCCTCCCCAATCAGCATCTGAATAGTCTTCAAGTCGCAGATCATTTCCTTGGTAATTCAACTTGTAATCAGCAGTTCCCTTCAGATACCTCAGTATTCTCTTAACGGCCTTCCAATGTTCTGGACCTGGATTGGATTGGTATCTACTCACCATTCCAACTGCAAAACATATGTCGGGTCTTATACACATCATAGCATACATCAAACTCCCAACAACACTAGCATAAGGAACATGTTTCATTTGTTCCTTCTCTTGTAGAGTCCCTGGACACAGTCTATGGCTCAATCCTTCACCTTTTGCAATAGGATTGTCTATGGGTTTACAATCTTGCATACGAAATCGTTCAAGAACCTTATTTACATATGTTTCTTGCGAAAGAGACAACGATCTCTTGAAATCTTAACTCCAAGAATGTATGCAGCCTCACCCATATCCTTCATCTCAAAGTTGGAAGACAACCAACTCTTGATAGTATTAACAAACTCTCTATTGCTTCCGGCAATTAGTATATCATCAACATATAATGATATAATCACAAATTGATCATTGGATCTTTTGATATATACACAATGATCCTTATCTATCATTGTAAAGTCATATGCCATTATGGCATTATGAAAACATATATACCATTATCTCGATGACTGCTTAAGGCCATATATCGACCTCAAAAGTCGACATACATTTTCTTCTTGACTTTTCACTATAAAACCAACAGGTTGTTCCATATATATTTCTTCATATAATTCTCCATTGATGAAAGCAGTCTTTACATCCATTTGATGTAACTCAAGATCCGTACTAGCTACTATTGCTAGAATAATGCGAATCGAGGTAAATCTTACTACATGAGAAAATGTATCTTCATAATCAATTCATTCCTGTTGATTATACCCATTCGCCACAATGCGAGCCTTATGCCTTTCTATCGAGCCATCAGCCTTTCGCTTTATTTTGAGAACCCACTTGTTTTTTTTTTTTTTTTGTGAAAGGTAAATAAAATATAAAGAGCTTGGAAAATTACAAAAGATCGGGTCCATAACCTACACTCTCATAACATAAGAGTGGAGGGGAATCGATGTAAAACGAGCAAGAACAGAAGCTAAGAAACAGCAAGTGAAGGCAATGGCGAAAGCACCATACAACCCACGGAGACCCTCCGAACTAAACATACAAAGGCTAAGAACGGAGAAACCAGAACAGAGGTGAGCGGAAACAAGATTAGTGAGTAGAGAAGACCACCAAATCGAATCCCCAGCACCTTTGAAGCATTTTGTTCCTCGGAGATGGAGGAACATTGGAGAAAGAAATAGCTTTGTCTTTGACCGCCTTAATAAGGTGATTTTTAATTGCAGGAATGGCTATTGCTTCACCCCGGAAAATAGCAGCATTCCTCTTCTTCCAAATTAGATGACACAAAGCTCTGAAAGAGAATCGAACAATCCTGTGATAGAAATCCTTTCCACTGAAGAACTTCATAGCCCAGAAAATGAGATCCTTCCAGCTTCTGTTCTTCCACGGGAGGTTACACCTGGCGGTCCAAAAGAAGGCCAGAGGTGCCAAGGTGCGACAACCGAAGAAAAGATGATCAACAGAGTCTGGAACTTCATTGCAAAAGGCACAAAGACTGTAGTCTATTCTGCCATGAGATAGAAGCATCGCCTGAGTAGGAAGGCGGTTTTTTGTTATAAGCCACAATATAAACTGATACCGCGGAGCAAGGGCGTTATCCCAAATGAGAGAGGCCCATTTGACCGGGTTTCTCTTGACCCTGATGGATTCCCGTGCCGAGGCAACCGAGTACGCACTAGAGGAATCGCAGCACCAAATAAATTTGTCCTGCACAGAGGATAGTGGCGGCAAAGCAATCGACCATCTTTCCAGAAGATTTCTGAATGCAATACCTACCGGGGAGTTGAGATCAGCTACCACTGCATAATCTGGTAGGCAGACTCTGTCCCTAAAAGAGATAGGGATGAATCAATCCAAAGGACCACACGGAAGCCAATAGTCATGCCACAATGAGACGGAGTACCTATTGCCAATCACCCACCTGAAAGATAGGCGAAAAAAGGGCCTAAGCTGGAGAATCTTCTTCCACGTCCAGAAGCAAGTCCTTGGCTAAGTGGCAATCCAGAAATTTTTCTTCTTTAGGAAAACCGAATGAACCCATTGGCACCACGAGGATTCTTTATCGGAGAATAGGATCCATATATATTTAACCATGGAAGCCCTATTGCACTCCTTTATATTCCGAATAGCTTTGCGTCCTTTTGGAAGATCAACCAGTTCCCAGACTTGGTTTGATTTCATTGACTCAATTTCCTCTTCCATTGTATGAATCCATTTTTCCTTACTATGACAATTCAAAACCTCATTAATATTTCTTGGCTCATCCTCATCTTGTGGAGCAACTATAAAAGTTTCCCCTTCAATGTCAAAACGTCGATGGGGAATACTTTGGCGACGTGTTCGCCGTATGGGAGATTGTACACTTTGTACATCATTCCCCATCATGCTCCCACTTGGATTAGATAATGATGACGCCATCTCATCAAGTGGTTGCAATTGAGAATGAGTTAAATTCAATTCATCACTTCTCATATTACTCCTACTTGGACGAACTCCACTAATATCATTATCTTGATCCAATGTTTCAAATAGGGAATAATCTTCACATATTTCGCCTTTCTTAGGAAATTCATCCTCTAAGAATGTGACATCTCGTGATTCAAATTCAGTTATACTCCCACTTTCCTGCTCACCTATGAACACATACCCTTTCGAGTGTTCGGAGTATCTTATGAAAATACTCTTCTTTCATCTGGGACCCAATTTCCCAAACTTGTGAGAGGACTCATTTGTATAGGCAGCACAAGACCATGGCTTAAGAAAACTTAAGTCTGGTTTTCTACCTGTCCATAACTCATATAGAGTGGAAGTAACTGATTTGAAAGGCACCCGGTTAAGTATATAGGCAGCAGTTAACAATGCATCACTCTAAAAAGTGATAGGTAAGTTAGCATACGCCATCATGGACCTAACCATTTTTAGTAGGGTTCTGTTTCTTCTCTCCGCAACACCATTTTGTTGAGGAGTATACGGAATAGAGAAATGTCTTTCTATTCCTTTTCCATAGCATAATTTTCTAAACTCATCAGATAAATATTCTCGACATCGATCGGACCTCAATGTTTTTATTTTCTTGTCTAATTGATTTTCTACTAGGTTCATAAACCTTTTGAAACAACTTATTGCTTTAGATTTATGAGAAATCAAATAGACATATCCGAATCGAGTATAATCATCTATAAAAGTGATGAAATAAACAGCCCCATGCCTTCCTCTCACATTCATTGGATCACAGACATCATAATGGATTAAATACAGAGGAAATTCAGTTCTTTTACCTTTTCCAAATGGTTTCCGTGTCGTTTTCCCTTCTAGGCAATGCTTACATATGAGCAAATCGACTTTTTCAATGTTGCCCAACAAGCCCTCTTTGGCTAGTCTATTCATATGTTGTTGGTCAATGTGACCAAGTCTAACATGCCACACATTCACATCATTATCATATGAATTAGGAGACTTGATAAGGGAATAATAAATGTTTGCATTAACATAGTCAATATCTAATACAATAAAACCATCCAGAAAATAACCACAACTATAATAATTTGTATCCAAAAATAAATCCACACCTCTATTATAGAAGTTCATATTAAAACCTAGTTTAACCAACATCAAAACAGACACTAAATTCCGACGAATCTCCGGAGCATATAATACATCATGTAGGAACAAAGTGCGTCCACCACGCATATTCAGTTGGCATGTGCCAATTCCTTTCACTTCAGCTCTGGAATTGTTTCCCACATAGATCCACTTAGTTCCAGTTGGTACTCGTCGGAATTTCACGAAGGATCCTCTATCCTTCACTACATGATCTATCGCTCCTGAATCCACAATTCACAAAGGATTAGACTCAGTTAAGAACACAGAACTCGACACAAAAGCAAAGTTCTGATAAGTACAAGGGGTGCATACCTTCTTTGGCTCACGACAGTCGCGAGCATAGTGACCCTTCTTGTCATAGTTGTAACATTTCACCCTTGCAAGCTTTTTCATGCGATGACACTTTCCTCTATCATGTTGGTTAAACTTGGGTTTCTTCCCTAAAGGACCTGCTTCCTTGCCTTTCCCTTTATCAAACCAATTAGGGTGTTTGCGCTTGGAGCTTGAAGCTCCATATGAGCTAGAACTAGCATGATAGAGTTCAGCATCCGGCTTAGCCGCCAAGAGGCAGTCCTCTTCTAGCTTAAGATGGCGCATAGCATCCTCAAAGGTTTTGATATTATCATTATGGGTCAGGTGCACCTTCATATGCTCCCAATTCTGAGGCAATGAACGAATCACTGCTTGCACTTGCTACTCATCTGTCAGGACATGGCCAGCATCTTTCAGCTCATTTATCATGTATGATATCTTTTATTAATGCCTATCATTTATGCATCCCTATTTGCATAGACCCATCATATTAATGAATAATTTCAAGCAAGGCTTCAAAATCAAAAGGTCATTATGTTTCTAATCAACCTCCAAAAATCCTAACTTAAAATTATCATTAATATAATTGTCTTATGCAAAGTAAATTCTATGAAGCTACAAAAACTTCTAAACTACCCACAACAACCAGCAATAACAGAAAGCAAATAATATTTGACATACAATAATAATGCTCTCACATAATACAAATAACATATTAGTTGCTACATCAATAACAATTAGGTAGTAAACATTATATAAGATGTCCACATAGCACACTTAACAAAGATCAGCCAATACATCTAACACCAAGTCAGTGCCTCTTTTGTTTAATTTTTTGATATTTTCCCTTGTAACAATCCAGCTTCATTTACAAAATCCATCACAATTTTCTTATATGAAGCAGCTCCGTTGACATCCCATATGATTTAAGAGTGCATCTCCATTTTTTTCATTCCATATGGCCTTTTGAATTTTCCCGTTGACTTCAAGGACATGATCAATTAAGTCACCACTCTCCCATCGATGATCATTCAGCTCAGCTATCAATTTAGACAGCCTTTCCTTTTGTTCATCGGTAATTGCAAACAAGATTTAATGATGTTTCCGTACCGGTCGATTACTTTCGCGAAAAATCAATCAAAAAACATGAAAAAGGTCGGGAAAACATGAACTAGGGCTCCGATACCAATGTTGAGTATAACAGATCCCTAAAAACCGAATTCAACACTAAATCGAACCCCTAAAAGAGAGCCAGATTCAATCCGATGAAGGGAAGAAAAACGTGCCTTTTGCTTACTATTTCCTTTTTGGAAGAGAGAGGGAGAGGGAAAAAGACGTACGCACGTTATGCACCAAAAGGTGCGTTCTCCCTCTCTCTCATCCCTTTTTATACCTCCCTCCATCCACGAGAGAGAGGAGAGAAACCCATCACTAATAAAACCATCAGAAGCGATTTCATATGCCCTTTCTTTCAGCCCCATTAAAAATAATGATGGAGTTGAAGAGACAAAATAAGGGCATCTCCATTTTTTTGTCAAACAAGATTTAATGATGTTTAACGGAGAGTGGAGAGAGAGAGAGAGATTTAATGATGGAGTTGAAGAGACAAAATAAGGGCTGTCATCGGAGTGGGAGAGAGGGAGAGGGATTGGTATTACCTTCTTCTTCTCTTTCCCTTGCTTGTGCGATCCGAAGATGAGCCTGAAAGGTTGTCTTATGAAGTGATTGAGCTAAGCAACTCTCTATAGTTAGACCAACTTTAGGTTACTATTTACTAAAGAGCCTTTATCTAGCTTAACCCTGAATCATGCAACGGGTCCAAAGGTTTCCATGTGAGACTTTGATCGTGGATTTGAAATGTTTTTTTTTTTTGCCAATTAATTCACGTGCCATAGAGAAGTAAAAATAACGATGTTAAAAGGGTCATAACATTCTTGTGGGTGGTAGCAAAGAAAAACAAAAGTAGATAGTTTCCAACTCATATACATAACACCAACTCCCCCTTTTGTTGTCCTGGCTATTAATTTACAGACAAGCTCTTGTATATATACCCTTTCAACGAAGAACATCATATTAATGGCTTTGAAATAATTGGAATTGGGAGACTACTTTAGCTAGTTATGACAATAGATTAAACTCGAAAATTTGAACAATAAATTTTGGTAGCATCGATAGATTTATGACTATATTGATATTTACCCCCAATTTTCTCGTAAAATCAGCTCTTTCTAACCTCATTTAACGATATATAAAATGTACTAGATGTGTGCGAGTGCATGTGAGCAAGGGTAGAAAAATGTTAAAGCTGTTGAAAGGTTAATTATTGAAAATGATGCCTCCAACCCGAACCCCAAAATGTTAGGAACACTTGTTTTGGAACATCTATATTTGGAAGTACAAAGGTTAAACTTTCTCTCAGGCATGCTCGATCCTCCTCACATCAAGAAGCGTGGCAAGCTCACTTGGCATGAGCAATTTCTAGTGTTAAAGGAGGCGTCTAGGCCTTATGCTGCAGGCTGGGCATGTGATATTGGTCCTGAGCTTTAACCAAATGATTACAAGAAAGATGAAGACAATAAAGGCAAGCCCAGCAGAGCCAAGAAATGGTTAAAGAGAAAGAACCTTCGACTTTGGAGGATCTAGCTATGGCTGCAAAGGCGAAAAAGGAAGAACCAAAAAATTTCACCAAAAAAATCTCTCCAAAAAAATGAAGCCCCCGATTCTCTATGGCAACCATCCAAACATCCAAAGTTGCGACTAGAGAAACGAAATAGTCGAGTTCGCCGGCGATCGTTCCTCATTCGGTTTGTCTTCCATCATCCGTAGTTGCCAAAGAATCTTTGTCGTCGACACATCAAGTTCATCATCTCTGGACACCGTAGCCTCTACATATAGTCGTTGTCTACCGATCTTTGAAGCTGCATTAGAATCCCACATTCAACTCTACTTGGCGGTGACATCGCTATTGTAGCTCGATGATAGTTGGAGGCGATGACCGATGGTGAATGAAGGTGCTTTAAAGATTGGAAATCGTCAGAAGTGTGAGATCCGATGAGTGTGCGTCGGAGGAAGGTGGTTCGGGTGAAGTTGCAGAGAAGATACGCTTCAATGAAGAAGAAGAGAGCAAGGGGAAGAAGAAGGTGTAGGGAATAAGGACAAAATAGAAAAAAAAAAAGACAAGAGAAGGAAGAAAAAGAGAAAATAAGAAAGTTAAGGAAAAGTCAGGAATTTTTTTTGCTCTAATCCGACTGGTTGGATCCAAGTTTGGGTGGGGCCAATGAGTCGGATCGGAGTAAACACGGTCCGAACCCGTTCCTCAATATAATAATAAATTAATTAAAAATTTTAAATTTAGAAAAATATTTAACGAATTAAAAATTCAAAATGATAAAAAAAATTAAAATTTTAATAAATAATAGAAAATTTAAAAAAAAAATCGAAAATTATCATTTCAGAAAATCATTAAAAAAATAAAAAAAATCCAAAAAATTTAAAAATTAGAAAAATCATTAAAAAAATTAATTTTTTTTAAAAAGATCATAAACATTTAGAAAGATTAAAAACCCTAGAAAGTGAAAAGCTTTTAGGGCTTTGCAATAGGGTTCTTTGTTTTGGAATTTTTTTTTACATTTTTAGGGGTGATATCATAATGCTTGTGTGCTTTCCTTTACAATTATAATTGATTGTACATCTCAATATTTGGATGTTATTTTCTTGTTTTAGAATGGTTCAAACAAATCTTAGATTTTTCTTGATAGGCTCTATGGCGTTAGTTAGCACATGATTAGCTTAGATATTGAAAGAGTGTTAGCTTTAAGGTTAACGTAATCAAATTCCCGAGTTCAAAATATCTAATTATGTAAATAGTAAGATCTCCTCCAATATCTTGCTGAGTTTTTAGCTAACCCATAAAAAAGGTTAATAGCGTCTCCTTATAAAAAAGTTGTATAGGCTTAATTGATTAAAAATTTCAATGCCCGATGTCATGCGAGATATAGGCTTGGGAAAGCCCAAGTGTGACATCCCAGATTTTCAATCATGTTTTCCATCGAATAAATTGGACATTTCATCGATGCGTCTATAGGGCTGTTCTCAGAGCCGATCACTCTCGAGATAACTAAACTATCTAGGGAAGCCATTAAGGAAATCTAAGACGATAAACTTGACAATTCAACTAGGAATCGATCATTCGACCGTGCTCATCTTTAGAGGCCATTATGACACAGTTAAAAATCGATTAAGGATCAGAGATAGGTCGGTTTTACTGAGATGTGTGGCTAAACGTGGGTGATGAAATTCTCATCGACCGGCACTAAACTGATTTTTCTATTGTTTTGGTACTCTGTGTCCGTATTTGAATCCTCGACATTTTCACGACAATCGAAAGTTGCTAATGCGTCAAATGGGTTCATTGTGACTCGAAGAAAATTGACCATGGGTCATTTGTATTAAAATTTTCGAAAAGCTAATCGGTAGCCTAGGTCACGCTAAAATCGTGCCGAATGAAAATTAACCGCGAATTTGAGTCCAATTTCAAAATTAAAAGTTCTATCATGTCACAAATCATTTTAGGAATGTCGACTCAGTCTCAGAAGATTTTTCTGTAAACCGGGACTTTTTGGGAAAAAGTCGTCCTAAGGCCGTTTTTGTCTAGAAAAAGTCAGGGATTGTTTTTTATCGCGCAATCGGGATACGAGTGGGATCAATTGGTGAGGAAAAATACCAATTGGATTGGTAAGGTGTCGATTGAATTTATAAAGGCTGGTTTGTGTTGATTTAAGAAAGACATGAAGTCTAATTGGAGGGAAAATGCTTGAAATTCGTATGCCCCCATCCATGACTTATGGACCAATTCAAAAAGCCTTCTAGAAGGAAGTTGAGGCTGGAAATTGCTGGTGGAATCCAACCATGCAAGGGGGATAAGGTTAAGGGGACAAATGGGAAGAAAATGTGACCAAGGTGGCCCACCAAAACCAAGACTTGTTCCCTCTCTCCATTCAAGTTGCCGTCCAAGCCTTCTTCCTCCTCCATCCAAGATATCATGCAAAGACCAGAAAATCCAAAGGAGAAGCCGTCCAATTCTTCCTCCATCGCGCGCCACCGTTGGATCGCCGAATCGTCGCCGCTCGTGCTGCTCGCCTCCACGCATGCCTTGCCGCACCTAGCTTGCCGCCGTCCCTGCTGTTCGTGCACTATCCAGCACTATGAGGCTCGGCCAAAGCCGTTTAGCCCATCTCCGACCACCATGAGTCCCCGCTTGAACTCGGTTTGGCCCCTTCCACCATCCTTGGTCCATCCCCGCCTTAAAACGAGCTTGTTGCCCTTTGTTTCAGCCAAGAACAAAATAGAAACCAGTGGGTTTCCAACAACCTTCGAGGCCCTTTTTGAGGTTGTTCTCGGCCCCGAAAACTAGGCTCGCTTTGGAAAAAAGGAGCCCTGTTGCGTCTTCGACAATTTGAGCCGATCGGATCACAAAACAAGTGAGTTTAACTCACTAATTCTTTAGTATGTTAATTATGCTTAAGGGTTGATTAGTTTAGGTTAAGATGGATTAGATGGTTAGATTAGATTAGATTAGTGAATTTAATTAAATGTTGATGCATATTAAGTGGATAGTGATAGGGCTAGTAAGAACACCTAGAGGGGGTGAATAGGTGTTAAAGAAGTTTTTAAAGACTGAAGATGTAAAATACTATAAACAATTATATAAGACTGCAAGTTAAAGTAAAGAGTTTAGGGAAAGAGAATTAAAACACAAGATTTATAGTGGTTTGGCTTAAACCAAGCCTACGTCCACTCTTCCACACTAATAGCCTACTGGCTGGATTCCACCAAGAACCAAAAGAGAATTTACAGTCTCACGTCCTTAATTCCACAGTGTAGAAACTCTACTACACTTTCTCAATGTCTCACAAGTATTTAATTTCTCTTTCGAATATAATTTAAGCTTAGCAATTGAATCAGCAAAGAACTAGGAGTTTTAGACTTTGGTAATTTTCTTTTCACACACTCACTCGAATAACTTGAGCGTCTTCCTTATATACTCCTTCATACCTTCATAACCGTTGGCACCTTTCAAAAGAGTTATTCCAATCTATCCGTTGGACATAATCAATTAGGGAGATCTCGAATTATTTAAGGAATATGATGATAACCCACCAATCCTGCTCGCCTATACAATTAGGATCTAAGTTTCCATAAGTAGAACCTTTCAAGTATACTTTGCCAATCAACAGATCTAATTATCCGAATTGATTTCAATAAGAATAATTGATCACAAGATGTTGTTTCCAGCCGTGAGATCTTCTTCAATTGTACAAACCAAAACCTTAGAGATATACTCGCATCTAGATAAGTTCTCTTCGTCGGTCTGGAAACTATCAGTGAGGATAGACTTTAAATCTTAAGTCTGGAAGTCTTCAGATTTGACGATAGAGTTTGCAAGTCTTCAGACTAGAATGATGTGAATGTTTTGTCAACTTCAAAACAAATAAGAAAGTTTTCTTCAACAATCTCCCCCTTTTTGATGGTGACAAAACTTTCCTACAAATTTGAGCACTTTTGTCTTGCAAAACAATATTTAAGCAAAAAAAGATATCTCATAAAAGATAAGTAAATTAGGATATGGATAGCAATGATTCTGCAATAAAAAAAATGTTAGTCCTGCAAAACAACTATCATTTCCATAATCATTATCACGGCCTAAGTTATTGCAAGACAAAGGATCATATCAAATAGTCCACAACCAAACAAAAGAAAGATAAATCCAAAAATCCAAACCAAAGTCAAAAACTAAAGTCAAATATGGATTAAACTTCTCTCCATTTTTGTCAACAGCAAAAAGTGGAGAACAAATAAAAAGAGCTGTTTGAAAATAGAGAGTCAAGGTTGTTTGGGCAGACAAACAAGCTAGAATTCTCCCATGGAATTCACTGTCTTCTCAAGCTTTTCTATAGTCTCCTTCAACAGTTGTAAATCTTCACCCTTCACATGATCTTGCACTTGAGTCTTTAGGGCGAGTAATTGATCTTGCAAAGAAACTGAAGTAGCCAAGAAAGCCTTTTTGAGATCTTGTATCTCATAGTCCAAAGCAACTAAACCCTTCTTTAAATCCAGCAAAACATCCATTATTCGTGAAAAGTCCATTAAATGAGTTAGAGTAGGACTTGGTCCAGCCGAATTTGTTCCTGGAGTTGTGGACGTGATAACCTATCGTGAATAGTGATAAGTACAAGTGATAGGTTATCGTGAATAGTGATAAGTGGACGTGATAACCTATCATGAATAGTGATAAGTACTAAAGATAACTTATCGTGGATAGTGAATAGTGTATGTGGTAACTAATCAAAAAGGTGATAATGCTATATTTTAATTTTAAATGTGTTAAGTGTTTATTTTATTTTAATTTTAAACGTGATAAGTGCATATTATATTACAGTTTTAAATGTGATAAGTACTTATTAAATTCTAATTTTTAAAGTGGTAAGTACTTATTAATTTCTAATTTCTAAAGTGATAAGTACTTATTAATTTCTATTTTTTTAAAGTGATGAGTACTTATTATATCCTAATTTTAAATTTGATAAGTGCTTGTAAAATGTTCTTTTTGAAAAGTGAAATGCTAAGTTGATAAAGGAACTCATGGTGTGGATGAATAATCAATGGCTGATCACATGGGATTATTTTATGGCATTTTTGTGTGTGAATATTGCTAATGCATAACATGTGAGCACTAAATACTCTTGCATTGGCTAATGAGAAAGATAAAAATTGGCTTGAGTAGTTATGTGCTCATGTGATCACATAATGGTTCCATACTTGCATGATTACAAAAGACGATGCCCAATGGATTTCGGATGCCCCCACTTTAATAGGATGTTGTTCGTGGATAGATTTCGAAAGGAAGCTCCTTAAATGGAATGCCGTTTTTGAGTGAGGTCAAGACAATGCCGTGCCTGATGGGACGAGACGATACTCGGTTATGCCGAAGACCACTGACATGAGTGTCGATCGTGACCAAGAATGGTCGTAATAATATGGAATTATGGTCTTAAGAATAGCATGATACTATGGGAAGTCATATGATTCTCGAGACTCTAAACATGTGCAAAGTGCATATTTTGAGAGTGATGTTATGACTTGGCCATGTATGGCATAGAATTATATGAGTTGCATGAAACACATGCTTGAGTTAATTATCATATTAATAACTTATATGGCATGTCTTGGCTATGAATTGAGAGGTATGTGGATTTGTATACCTTGATTTGGTCTCGAGAGATTTAGGTTGAGATTAAATCCATTCATTTTATAGTTAAAGCAAAGCTAAGGCTTTGCTATTGATCTGCCATTGACAGTTAAGCTGCATGTTTAAGACGTATTCAAGGCAAAATACCTTCCTACGCAAGATTTAGGAAGTTTACTTACCAAGTATATCTCATTCGTTGTTGTTTAAATGTTTCAGGACCTAAGCATGACTAGCCCATTCCGCCAAGTTCCCTTCAAGGTGCCTGTTGACCAGAACACTAAGGTGACCTCCTACCCGGTCGAGGGCTTGGATGTGCGTTATGAGAAGCACATGCTGCCTAACCTAGTGCCCCATAGGTTCATGACCCGGTACGTTTGATTTGGAGGGGAGCTCCGATGCCCTTTTTGGGGGTTTGATAGGCCGCCAAGCAGGGGACCCGAGGTCCCATCTAGGACCCAATGGCTCGTGGATGCTCCTGATGGCGATGTCACTAACCCGAAAGTGGACTCGGATCTAGAGTTTGATCCCAAATCTTAGCCTTGGTACTATAACCTAGACGCGTACTAGGTGCTTAGGGGATATCACTTTTTGAGGTCGCCTTCATAGTATAGAGGTGCTAAGTTGACCCCAACCCCTTTTTGATGGACCGAAAGGAATTCGTGCCGCAGATATGTAAATGTGAACTTACAATGCTTAAACTGAAGTGTAATGTATATATTAAATGGAAGTGTGTTTTAATATGTGTTCTATGTTATCCTTCTTATTGTAAATAATTGGGTAGTGTTAATTCTATTTTCATTAACGTATAATCAAAAGATAGAATGAATGAGTCGGTGACACTTCCTAGGATATTGCAATTAACTGACCAAAGAGAAGGAGGGTTGTTGCACATCCAAGGATCAAGGCATGACAGATCTACTTTATATATTGAGCTAGCAACAATTCTATTTGTTTATTAGTTTCACGTGACAAATTCGGCGATCAGAATTGTTAAGGTGGAAAGGTCAATTTACCCCTAAATCTGTGCATGCATTATGACCGTTTGAAAATATACTTCACTTATTAAAAACAATTAATGTCATGCCGGACACACTCTTGTAATTAGACTAAGTGGAACCTTTGTCTAGTTAATAAGGAATTAGGGCTTATAAGAAAATTATTCTATATGGGTAATTTATCAAGTTAGTAGTGTATAATATTAGTTTAGGCGGAGCCTAGGCGGCCACATTTTTTTTAAGTACAAAATCCATGTTTTGTAAAATGTTGATTTCTCCTCTCTTTACTCAACACAATATAAATTTTAAGATGGTCAACAAGTTGAATCAAACAATAAGCATCCATCTTTCTTCCTTTTGGGAAAAACCATTATTCTTAAAATAACTCTGAAGATGCTCAAAATGAAACTCTCACCCAAGTTTTCTAGCATTATAAAATCAGAATAACCAATTAGCTAAAAAAAATACGAAAAGAATCAACTTCTGATGTCTCAAAACCATTGTCTATAACCATTTAAATAGAGAACCATCTGTAAGTTCACTGACATATGAACTCATCTAAATCAAATTAACCTGTTGAAATGATCTTTTTTATGAAATAATGAAAGTTCAAATATGAAAAATCCAAGAAATGGTGTTTTAGTCATGATTTTCAGAAAAGTTACAATTAAAGTTCGATGAAAGCATATGTATAATTTCATATTCTGAAACATGCATTTATGCTCCAATCTTTTAAACAAATCAGCCGTTTTGTTTGTGATTCAGACTTAAAAAGATGTGATTTAATCTAAATTGGGTGGGAAAATAGCCAAACAAACTAGGTGTTTTGTATATGTATACACACTAGAGGAATGTTTCTTTTGGAGTCCAGTGAATTTTAGCTTTCAGTCCAATGAAGCAATGCTCAATGCAAGATTGGAGATGCATATCGATATCATCATTGATTACACATTAGAGGCCAAACGTGTTTACTGTTAAATTTTGTGACATCCAAGAAGACCCCATCATGGTTTCCACTTTAAAAAAGGAGTCAAAAGACATTGATAGAGCCATTAGAGAAGTGGAATGTTCGAGGTAGATGCACTCATAGTCCAAACAGAACATTATAAAAAATTGCCATGTGATGATACGGTTGAATTTTTCTAAGGTCTATTTGTTCTTGCTTTTTGAACCATTACTTAGACCCTTATATCAACAATGACTTCTTGTGATGAGTTTAATGTGATTTTTCATTTTTTTCTCAACAGCAACATCGATTTGACATTTTTCTTTGCTTTTTCACACAACAAAGAAAAGGCGAAAAAAAAACCAGAGAACACCCCCAAAAAAAAGGACAGATCTAAACCCGCTCCTTGTGTGGGTCATGAATTCATCTGACAAAATATAGTAGTAACATGATATTTAAGCTAATTGAACAGATTAAAGATTAATCTTTATTTTCAAAATGAAATACAAATCTAAATGACTCTAAAATGTAAGATGGCCATATTATTAATTTATATATTGTATAGCAATTTTTATAATATTCTACTAATTGACAACTTAGACCCTTCCACCCAATCAATGTTAAACATTAGTTGAAAATAAGTTTTCAATTTTCAAAGGAAAGATTGAAAAGTTTAAAGTTAGACCGATAGCTACAAGTTTCACTCAAAGAAAATAAATAGATTATGAAGCAACATTTTCTCCAATTTCTTGTAAAGATTTCTTTAGAGTGATTTTGGCATTAGTAACTCATTTTGATATGGAGTTACACCAAATAGATGTTAAGACTACTTTTCTAAATTAAGACCTTAATGAGGAGGTTCATATGGTGCAGCCTGAAGGTTTTGCAGCAAAAGACTCAGGTAAGCTCGTGTGTAGATTGAAAAAGTCTATTTCTGACCTAAAGCAAGCTTCTAGAAAGTGGCATTTGAAGTTTCATAATGTTGTCACTTCATTCGGATTTATTGAAAACAAAGTAGATCAGTGTATATACTGCAAAGTTAGTGGGAGGAAATATACTTTTCTCATACTTTATGTGGATGATATATTGCTTGCTAGTATTGACATTGGTTTATTGCATGAGACAAAACGGATGTTATCGAAAAATTTTGACATGAAAGACCTTGATGATGCGTCTTTTGTTCTTGGCATTGAGGTCCATAGGGATTGTTCTTGCCGTTCATTGGGTTTGTCTCAAAGGGCATATATTGATCGCATTTTAGAAAGATTCAATATGCAGCATTGCAAATCAGGAAATGCTCATGTTATCAAGGGTGATAAATTAAGTCTTTTACAATGCGCTAATTCAAATTTTGAGAAAACTTAAATGAAGAATGTACCTTATGCCAGTGTGCTTGGAAGTATCGTGTATATCTTTTTCTACCATGCAAGCGGAGTTTGTAGCATGTTTTTCAATTGTTACTCAAACTATTTGGCTCCGGAACCTCATTAGGGAGTTAATAGTTTTTTATTTTGTGGATAAGCCCATATAGTTATATTATGACAATAACTCTACAATGTTATTTATTAATAACAATAGAAGCCTCGAGGGGTCTAAATACATGTAGGTCAAGTTTTTTACCATAAAGGAATCAATGCATAATGGTGACAATGCATTAGATCATATTCCTTTAGATAATATAGTTGTAAATCCACTAACTAAAGGCCTACGCCCGTGTGTATTTGAGCGACATGTCATTAGCATGAGCTTAGGAGTATCTTGGGATTGCTATTTAGTGGGAGTTGTTTTTACTTTTTTTCTAATAAGGTTTACATTTGTATTTGTTACATTTAGTAACATTTTAATTATATATATATCAATTTTTACATTTAATAAAATATTCTTTGAATGGATTATTATTATGTTGAGTATACATATTGATAAAAGCCTCAATGTATTGTATAAACCTTAAGTGAATGTTAGGAACATCCAGTTATTAATCTTGTGCATATGTCTTGTTATACAGAAAGAAATGTTAACCATAAAGATAAGGCATATGTGGGTTCATTGGAATCATAAAGACATTCTCTAGTGACATAAGTTGTGACACTTAAGGTAAAAGAATGGTGACTGACAAATGAGATCTCTCTATGAGAGATGTTATCGATTTTCCATACTACCATATTGAATACATATCAATAAAGTTGAAAACATTCATGACCATGGAAAGCTCTGTGTGTATACATGCAGTTACCGCCATGATTCAGTATTTGAGACTTTATGAAATGGGATTGATTATTAAGAATTATCTCTAGACTAAGGTACGCACATATAGTATAATCTCAATTAATATAATCCAAGTGAGAGAATGTAAGGGTTTTTCTAATGTTGACTACATTAATTAATATTGTAATTTACCGTTTTTATAGGGTTGGTCTAAGGTGAGATAAAATGTTTCTTAATTAATCTAATATGAGGCTGGCTAGTGTGGGCCAAGTTGAGCTTGACCTGTGATGAGAGGGCTTGGTTGGAAACTCTATAAATAGTGCTCAAATCTCTCCTCTAATCATAATTCTCACATAAGAAGTGTTAACCTAGAGCTAAAGGGTGAGGGAGTCATCTCATTAAGCTAGTGATATGGAGGGCAATAGAAAAGAAGGACTTGTGCGTGGATCATCGTTTTTCGCTTCTACATCAAGAATGATGGATCCAAAACATATGCGTTAATCTTTCTACCAAATTATCTATGTTCTTATTCTAGTTATGGAGATCATGGAATTGCGCATTTTGTGTCCAACATTTTCGGGCTAGTTTTCGGCGATGGTGGGCTCCATCGATAGTGGGCAAACATATGCATCACGAAGAAAAAGATCCTCTTGAGTTTGGCCTTAAGAGGGACACTTTGATGCTTCAAGAGTCAGTGA
This sequence comes from Eucalyptus polyanthemos subsp. polyanthemos, assembly GCA_017140185.1. NCBI lineage: Eukaryota > Viridiplantae > Streptophyta > Magnoliopsida > Myrtales > Myrtaceae > Eucalyptus > Eucalyptus polyanthemos. The sequence continues at coordinate 14,630,898 of CM029463.1, read as the reverse complement.
AGTGTATGTATGAGATGAAATGAGAAAGAGTGGCAAAGTGTGTTAGGGTTAGGGTACTATAAGATCACAATGAGATGTACTTATGTAACCATAGGAGGTGAGTGAAGCTTGCTCCTCAAGTAGGGTAGCTCCTCCTTTTGGACCCATTGCTCCTTTGCACTTACACGGTCAAATAATGCCCCACAAAAATAGAATGTTGTGGGAACAAGCTCTCGCTTATTAGCTTATATATTGAGGGCCATACCCTGTGGACTAATCCGGTGCTCGAGCTTGGACCAAGGTATGAAACGGGGCCTTGGACAGGAAATAAGGCCGATATATTCTCGTCTACCTTGAGTCCCTCCGATAGCTCAAGCTTGATTGCCCAAGCTAAAAGCCCAATAAAAGTGACTGAGTTTTTTCTTCTTCTTTTTTTCCAATAATAGATTTCAGTCATTGTACGGAGTTTAATAAGGGTGAGTAGCTGGTTCAATCCGATCCCCAAGGCACCAATTCAATTCCCTGTTTCATAAAATAAGGACTAGTGATTTCAGTCCGATTTCTGATTTAACGATGGAACCACTTGGACCAAAACCTAATATCTTTAAAATTTTATTTTTCAATGATTTGAACTCTTAATTAGTAGGGATTTGACAAAAGGCCAAAAAAGGTATGATTTAGTTAGGCATGTGGCTTGGCTTTTATTCACAAGCCCTTTTTCCTGTCTCTATATTCTCGTTCTATGTGGAACTCTCAGCATATTTGTCTCTCTTCTGGGTGCTTAGCCTTCCACGATCGCCTTCAATTTGGGACTCTTGACTTGTCTCTATTGCTCTGTCCAGCCTTCCACACGAATGTCGAGAGTCAAACGGGCATGTAAAGACTATAATGCTACGTTTGGTCATTTGAATTTCTAACCGAGATAGGATTAGATAGGATAAAATATGAAATCTAGGATGATATTGTTATATCATATCCATTGTTTGGTGATTGTGGTAATAAAGTTGGATATATTTACATCATATCATATATATTATTTGGTTAAAATGTCAAATCAATATAAATTAATCACAAGTTTTACATATGGAGATAGTAAAAATCTCTCGTAACACTCTTGTCAACTTTATTTTTATTGTTATTTTTATTTTATTTTCCTCTTTTTAATCAATCTTTTATTTCTTTCTTTCCCTTCCATCATTCTCAAATAAAATTTTATTAATAGAAAAATGTACTAATATACCTAAAATACTAAAATACCTAAAATATGTAATAAATATAAATATATATATTGAATTTTATATTGTAAGATCAAATTAAATTCGAATATATAAATAAAAATAAGACTAAATTAAAAAAATATTATTTTTTTTTTTTATTCTAAATTTCTTATATTAAAATTCAAATATTATTTATATTGAAATATAAATTTAATTTTTTAATTTAAGAAGTTTTTTTTTTTAAAAAAAACTTTCATATTTATTAGAAATCATATCCTTATTTATCCCACTTTTCCCATTGAATAATTTTATCCAACCTATTTCCTATTTATATATAACTTTATCTAGTCTTGAATAAGCATCAAGTGTAAGATAAAATAAATTTTATATTATCTTGAATGTTATCATGACCGTCAAACGCGGCCTAAGAGGAGTTGTGAATAGATATCATGTTCCAACCAAAACATGCCTCTTTTGGCATGTTGCCTAATATCAAGTATAGTATTTTGTTAAGTGTAATGCTCACACAATTTTTGAAGCATTTAGTGGGTGATTTTAAAGGGAGGGGAGACCAATTTATCATTGTATTAAATTCGGACTAAACAACGGGTTCGAGTCCAGTTTCAGCTCCTAAATAGGATCGAACCGAATAGGGAACTAGTTTATCACCGTAATGACGATGAGACTGCGGGTTCATTTCTAGTTCTTGGATAGGACCACAATAAACCGAGAATCAATCATTCCTATGCTACGTTTGGTCGTCCAAATTTCTAATCAGGATAGGATTGGATATGATAGGATATGAAATCCTGGGATTGTTTTATATCATATCCATTGTTTGATGAATTGCAGTATTTAAATCGGATATGTTCACATCATATCATGTACTTTATATATATATAAACGATATATCATTATAAATGAATCTAAATGTTCATAAACGGAGATGGTGAAAATCTCTTGTAACATTATTCCTTAATTTTTTTAATTTTAATTTTTTTCCTTTTTTATATTATTTTCATTATTATTTCTTTTTTCCCCTTTCATAATTCTTTAATAAAATTTTATCAAATAGTAAACTGTATTAACATACCTACAATACAAAAATACCTAAAATATATAATAAATTTAAATATTTAATTTATAGATTAAATGTTTATTATAAGATTAATTAATTTTTTATTTTAAATTTCTTAAATTAGAATTCAAATATTATTTATATTGAAATATGATTTCGATTTTGTTAATTTAATAAGTTTGTTATTCAAGAAAAAAAACTTTCCTATTATAGATATTAAAAATCCTATCTATATTTATCCAACTTCCCATGAGATAATTTTATTATGTTTATATCTCATTTATATTCGACCTTATCTTATCCTGAGTGGAAATGAACTAGGAATCAATCATTCCTAGAGTTCAAATGCTTGGCGCATAACGTGACAAGTGTCAAAGAGGCGTGGATGCTCGCCCCGTTCCGGTTCAAATGGAGAGAACATAGGAGACGATCTCACGCGAGAAAGCCGGACCGAGTCCACAGATTCGGTGAATAAACAACAACCTATGTTTGTGTCATCATATATGGATAAGTCAGGAAAACAATGACATGTCGATTTGGTCGCACGTGTGTAGAATCGCATCTAGGAGTTGACATTGGGAAATATCGCCGTTACCCTTTTGGAAGTGCTAGTTAGAGAGAGAAAGAGAGACCTGTCTTCCTTCTTCTCTCCCGAAACTTCCACTCTCTCTCTCCTCCCCTCTCCCCTTCTCCAATGGCTCTCGTCACCACCCCGTCCTCTCTCTCCTCCACGCCCCTCCTCCGCCATCCTCCTCCCGCCACCGCCGCCGCCTCCCCCTCCCCGCCGCGCGGCCCATCTCGGCCGTCCACGCGACGGACCCGCCTCCTCTCTCTTCGTCCTCGGCCGCCGCCGCGAAATGGAACATCGAGAGCTGGAAGACCAAGAACGCCCTCCAGCTGCCCGAGTACCCGGACCCAGACGCGCTCGGGTCCGTGCTCCAGACCCTCGAGTCGTTCCCGCCCATCGTCTTCGCCGGGGAGGCGCGGAGCCTGGAGGAGAGGCTCGGCCAGGCCGCCATGGGGGACGCCTTCTTGCTCCAGGGCGGCGACTGCGCCGAGAGCTTCAAGGAGTTCAACGCCAACAACATCCGCGACACCTTCCGGGTGATCCTCCAGATGAGCGTCGTGCTCATGTTCGGCGGCCAGATGCCCGTTATTAAGGTCTGGTTCGGAAGCCGGTGATCGTCGATGGTAGTGTCCTATTTGTTGAATTGCGTGACAAAAATTGGTTTTTTCTGGGTCTCTGTCTTGGCCTGCACGCGTTGTTTGGTGCTTGGATGTCTAGGAGTTGGTGATTGATATCGTGATGCAATTTGCGGGTTCGATGAAAACCGTGCCTTTAATTTACCTGGCATGGATAGATCAGCTTTCTCTGGCAAGAACTCGATGCTGTGTTATTTTGTTGACTACAATTTCGCACCCTTCGATTCGTTAATGTCTTCCTGCAAATCGAACTGGGCGATTTGAAAAAATAGAGACTTTTGCTCGTCCGAGACTGGTTGATATGTTGGACCATTATGGTTCCTTGAATGAAAACCACGGAACCAAATTGTGTGTCTTAATGTGCAGCTGAATTCGAGATCCTCTGCCTTATGCTTGAGTTCGATAGTTCATTTGGTGAACCCCATTGTTTCCACAGCTACTTGGAATTCTGATTCTTCATTTATTAGGAGGATCTTCTCATGTTGATCATACTGATTTTCTCGTAATCTGTCGGTTTAGACAAACTTAATTGTTTTGCTATTCCCTTAGAGAAACATTGTACAACTCTAGTTGAGGTGAACCAGGTGCATGTTGTACTACTGTGAGAGTTCAACAGTGTTCTGTTATTTTACCTAGGAAAAGAAACTGAAGATTGAACCTCCAAATCCAAAAAATTGGGTGAACAATGAATAAATTAGGCCTGGCTTTACGCATACATGTTATTTTCTGCACTTCCCTCAACCTTTTTGGGTCTCAAGACCTCACGTTATTGCCTTTTGACAACATGTTCTGTGACTTTAGAGGGGAAGTTCAAGTGCATCAAGCTTCCAGAGGGTGATTATTTGTAATGATAAGAACTTCAAAATCAACTTTGTATAAAATCAAGGTGTTCAATTGTAGCATTCAAGGCTGGGGTCACATATTCTTTCTGTTCACTTTGTGCCTGATGATTAGATGAACTAACATGTGATCCTGTCAATGTGAGGAGTGAATCATTATGTACTAAGATTGGCTTACCATGTTCTGGTATAAATTTGCCTCTTTCTTTTCCCCATTCCCCTTTCAATGGTGCATTGGATGATCATTGGCTGGATTTTCTTTTCTCATGACTGCCTTTTAGGAGGACCAGAAATCATTTTTTTTTATATATATTTTTTAGGTAGGGAGAATGGCCGGACAGTTTGCAAAGCCCAGATCTGAATCATTTGAAGAGAAAGATGGAGTGAAGCTGCCTAGTTACAGAGGAGACAACATAAATGGCGATGCATTTGATGAAGCATCTAGAATCCCAGATCCCCAGAGAATGATTCGGGCCTACACTCAGTCTGTGGCTACTTTGAACCTTCTGAGGGCTTTTGCAACTGGAGGATATGCGGCCATGCAGCGAGTCACACACTGGAATTTGGATTTCACAGAGCATAGTGAGCAAGGTGACAGGTATTTCTTGGAAACAACCCCCCCCCCTTTCTCCCCCTTATAGCCCATAAGTTTAAACTCCAAATGATCCATTTTCACTTGTGGGCTTTTATGCTTCAATTTGCAATAAATAGTTGCTTTCTTTTACTATTCTACCTCTATGGTTCCTCAACAAGATAGGGCCCTGTCATTTCAAAGTAAGAATGAATGGCTCTCTTCTGGCAAGGCATGGGTGGAACTTTGATGGTTTTATTTAGGCATGATTCAGATAAATTGATGCTATAGCATTATGTTCTTAAACTGAAATTGGTTCCCTCTTTTTTCTGATGATGGTATGTTAGGGTCAAAAGAAGGACAATGGCTTGTGTGATGTTTCCAGATTATTTTCTGTGATCCTAATAATGTCAGTGTCCTGTAAAATGCAGCTGTTGGAAAAATTTAATGTTTGGTTAAGTTCACTGCTGTGGTGAAATGCTGTCACATATTCGTCTTTTATTTCCACTTGCTGTTAGTAGCTCATTGCTTTTGCTATTAAATCTTTCTAACAGTAACAGTACAGCTGTGCAAATATATTGTCCCGATTCTTTTACTTCAGATGAGATTTGAACATCCAAAATTCAATTGAAAAAAAAAAAAAAAAAAAAAAATACATAAGGAAACCTGCTTTGTCATCAATCTTTCTAGTGGGTTGCTTGCACATGTGTGGAACTGAAAATTTAAGTGATGCATACCTGATCTAAAATGCCTATAAAAAGCAGAGTCTTGGCTAACAGAGTGGATATCTCAAGAGAGGTTGAGTGATCTCAGCCTTAATCTATGGAAGTTGTGGATAAATTCTTGGCTCTATAAAGTTTTGATTTCTACCCTTTAAAATTGAGCAGTGTGTGACAGGAACCTTAGTTTTTTGGTCTTTTTTTATGCTTTTATCCCAAGCCAAAACAAAGATAACATGGAAATCTTTTCTCTTTTTAAAATCTGAACTGAGAATAGATTCACATGAGAATAGAATTTAGTGGGTCAGTAAATGCTGACATTTGAGTTTGTTGGTTTGCATTTTTCCAGATATCGTGAACTGGCTCATAGGGTGGACGAAGCCCTAGGTTTCATGGCCACTGCTGGTCTCACAGTTGATCACCCAATAATGACTACAACTGAATTCTGGACTTCCCATGAGTGCTTGCTTTTGCCCTATGAGCAAGCTCTAACCAGGGAGGACTCAACTTCTGGACTTTACTATGACTGCTCTGCCCATATGCTTTGGGTTGGGGAACGTACCCGTCAACTCGATGGTTCTCATGTTGAGTTCCTGCGAGGTGTCTCTAATCCCCTTGGTATTAAGGTATGAAGGTATCTCTATTATGTGTTTGGGATGATTTATGCTTTTAACATTACTTCTGCTTTTACTTCTATCTTTTCTTTTTAACAGATTTAGATTTACTATTTAATGTATTATATACTTGTAGATCTTTCTTATATTGCAAGTCAGGGTTCAGTTGCTCTGGAATCCTGACATAATAATGTGTTTGAATGTATTATATACTTGTAACAAAGCATTTCTGAATTGTGATGCAGGCGAGTGACAAGATGGACCCAAATGAGCTTGTTAGGCTCATTGACATTCTGAACCCTAGGAATAAGCCTGGAAGGATAACTGTGATTGTGAGAATGGGAGCGGAGAACATGAGAGTCAAGCTTCCTCATCTGATAAGAGCAGTTCGCCAAGCTGGTCAAATTGTCACTTGGGTTAGTGATCCGATGCATGGAAACACCATCAAAGCTCCTTGTGGACTAAAGACTCGGTCTTTCGATGCAATTAGGGTAAGGATCTTTGCAAATTTCATTCTAATGGCTGCTTAAAGCTCCACATTTGGTTCTAGATTGTTTGACTTTGGGATCCTGTGGAGTATATGGATTTCTGGTCCCTGAAAAGTTGCCAATGATACTGTTATCTTTGTAGGCCGAGGTAAGAGCGTTTTTCGACGTGCATGATCAAGAAGGAAGTTACCCCGGTGGAGTTCACCTCGAGATGACGGGGCAAAACGTTACGGAGTGTGTGGGAGGCTCCCGCACCATAACTTACAACGACCTCAGCTCGCGTTACCACACCCACTGTGACCCGAGGCTTAATGCTTCCCAATCGCTGGAGCTTGCGTTCATAATCGCCGAGCGGTTAAGGAAAAGACGGCTTGGACCTCGGAACCCTCTGTCTTCTTTCCGGCTCTAGGATTCTCTCATCGAGTCCTGCTGGCGAATCCAACTTGGTTTCGCACTCCTTTCCAGTTGCAGATGCAGAATATAGTAGGTGGTCCGTCAAAGGATGCTGAGTTAGTATTGAAATGTGAACATGACTATATCAAGATATGTATATCTATACGTAGAGACTTTTTGGCCTATTTCAACATCATGACGACTACTGGGATATCATTTTGTGTGCTATGTTTACAGAGGCTTGGATATTGTATTTTATTTTTGGGTTAATACCTTAAAAAATCCCAAACTGGTACACTTGACAAATTTATCCCAAATTATTTTTTTGACCATGAAAAACCCTAAATTGGTAAACTTGTGACAAATTTACCCGACTGATTATAAAAAACCCTAAACTGGTACATTTATGACAAATTTACATCAAACTAATTTATTCGATTGCAAAAAACCCTAAACTGGTAAATTTTTTACATATATACCCTATGCTAAATTGGATTAATACCACAAAAAAAAAACGTAAAAATTGTAAACTGTGACAAACGGAACATAAAATCCTAAATTGGTATACTGGTTAACTGTCACGTGTCATTTAAATTAATAATTTAAGAATAAAATTTAACGAAAACTAACATAGGGTAAATTTGTCACAAGTGTCTTAGTTTGGGATAAATTTATTAAAAGTATACCAGTTTGAGGTTTTTGGTGATAAAAAAAATAGTTTTAAGTAAATTTGTCACAAGTGTACCAGTTTTTGGTTTTTTAGAATATTATCCCTTTCTTTTTCTCATAGAGGCAGAGTGCAGCCACGTGTGAATATTTGTCCTCATAAATTGAGGAGTAGTTTTGTGTTTGTTTGTTTTTTTTTTTTTGGATTAGAATCGTTGAGTATTTGATTGCAAAATCTAGTAAGGAGAAAAGACTAGAAAAATATGGCGATAAATAATATGAATCAAGATATATTTATTGAGAAAAATCATGCGATTCTCTTCATTTCGATTATAACATATCATTTTTTGTTATAGTGTTATTTTATTTTTATTTTTATTTGAAGTAATGCTTCTAATAAGAAATTGGGACAATGTGACAGGATGTTGGGTGCGCTTCAGAGAGAGCTTTGCGGAAACCCCCTTGCGTTTGGTCGAGATTCTTTTTTCGCATTTACCCAAAAAAAAAAATTGGGGCTACGATCAAAATCGATCTAAAGTCAGTGATTTTTTACAAGACAAAAAGAAGTTTAAGTGAGAATTCTGTCCCCAAGTTCGTGTTTTTGTAAAGAAGTTAAGTTTTTTTTTCCTTCGATGATCTATCCCAAAAAAAAAAAAAAATGTTTAAATTAGAAAAGAAAGAACAAAACCCATCCATAACTTCAAATTATATCTACTGTGATAATTTACCTTTAACTTTTTTCCTACAATTCCAAAAATTTCCAATATTTTATGACACATTTATTCTCCATGAAAGTTTTATTTATGAACATCATTAAAAATCTATCTTCCTAAATATAAAAAACAAATGGCATTAACACAACTCTCACGTGGCTTAAATAAAATAAGAATAACGTTGTTTTAATTTAAAAATCATTTGATAAAACCTTGACAACTGACAAATGTGTTATATAAGTACACAAGAAAATGTTTATGATAATTTAACATGTGAGGTTTTTTAATATCATAAAAAAAAAGTTAATGGTAAATATGTCACATTTGATATGGTTTGAAATTTTTTTGTGACTTTTATCGATTTGAGAGGAAAAAAAAAGGACAAACCAAACACAAATTTGGCCGTACATGGGGGGGCAGCATATTCCGTTGGTGGGATAAGAGACAGTACCGAACACACGTGACGCAGTCCAGAAGCCAATTGGCCCTGCAGATCGCGCTCCGCTTCCCTCCACAGCCCCCGCCCCGGCCGCCCCCTCCGCCCCTCCGCCGTCGACGGTACTCCCTCCGCCCTTTCCGAGGTCGCCGTTGAAAGCTAGTTTCATCGTTCGGCTGCATCTGATGTGTTCGATTAAAATGCTTGTGTGAGAAACCGCGGCGTTTAGGATCTACGGGCGCCTAGGAATCTAATCGGACCGATTGAATGCGTGCGGCTACGGGTGGCTACTGCCGAACCCTCGATTGCGAATCCTATTCCCGAAGGAAATTTAATTGCTTTTTGAGTTGGGTTTCGATTCCCCAGTCCGTGTCGACGGACTGAACTGCCGTGAGGCGAGGAGGGAATGGCGGCACTTCAGCTCGTTTCTATGTGGTCGAGCTCCTTTTTCGATTTCGCGTACTGGGTTTTGTGTAGTCTGGTTTTTCTCCAACTCCTCGGTTCTTGAGTAATCGTTGGTGAAAAGGGGCGTTTTGAATTTTGGTGTATGATTGATGTTGGGCAGATTTCTCCTGTTTACACCGACTCTTGGGCTGACAGACATGTGTCTCTATCTGTTTTTAGGCATGATCCAGGAACAAGAGCGTTGCGACTGAATCACAATCTTCATAGGGTTGCTCGGATGTCTACTGCACAGCCTCTGAAGAAGTTAGTCTCGGGTGTTGTCCTTGATTTGGATGGCACTCTTTTGAACACAGGTCAATTTCTTCTTTTTTTTTTTTTTGCTTTTACTCTATTCATCTACACTTTACATAATAAATGAACCACATTCGTCATCTGTGCATCTGTATGTGTTTTCTGTATTGGTCTAGATGCAATTTGAACAGGATCAATTTTAGTTGGAGGGTCATATTTTCCCCTCATAGTCTGATGCAGTAGTCGAACATAAGAAATTTTTGGATGAAAAGCATACTTTGGAGTCTGCAGAAAAATTATGGTTGAATTCATATTTTAATGAAGACTCCAATGTCTATGAGTGCTTAAATAATCTAGCATCTGCGCCTATGTAAAGTCCATCCATTTTGACAAAATTTGTTATTTTCCACTCATTGCAGATGGCATTGTAAAGGAGGTTTTAAAAGTATTCCTAGTTAAATATGGAAAACAGTGGGATGGTAGGGAAGCTCATAAAACTGCAGGGAAGACGCCATCTGAGTCTGCTGCTGTTATAGTTGAAGATTATGGGCTTCCTTGTGCAGCAGAAGAATTCCTCTCTGAAATCACTCCAATGTTTAGTAATCGGTAATTGAGCTATAAACTTTGCTTAAATTTGTCGCATGCTTGTTTAAATCTTTGTATTCAGAGATTCTTAAGACCCGCCTCTTGTCATAATATATGTCTCATCAACAGTAACATTCTTGACATTTATTTTGTATATGGCTGAGATCCTAGATTCCTTTTTTACAATGATAATTTTATTAGGTCATGTCTGATTTTACATTCTCTGTGTTCATCTGTAAAGCTTGGTGACAAGTTTTTCTATTGAAAGATGTGAAATTCATCTGATTAAGACAAGCAATTCGTGTATGAAGTTATTATGTTTTCTCAACAACCACTCCACTTGCAATCTCAGGCAGTTTTTTAGTGTGTAGAGAAGTTATTAGTAGCTTGCCCTGCATGCATTGTAATACAAGTCGAAGATTTTTTAATTGCTCGTCATTTGATCTTGGAGCAGATGGTGTAAAATTAAGGCACTTCCAGGTGCCAACCGGCTAATAAAGCATTTGAGACATCATGAAGTACCAGTGGCACTGGCATCTAATTCTCCAAAAGCAAACATAGAAACGAAAATATCTTATCATCAAGGTATGTTCTTCATAATCCTTGAAGTACTTTGACCTGCAGGGGGACTGCTAAATTAACTATACATTAAAACATAGGTTGGAAGGAGTCATTTTCTGTTATCATTGGGGGCGATGAAGTGAGGATTGGAAAACCATCTCCTGAAATGTGAGAGCGACATTTATATTGTATAGTCATCTTTGCATCATTTAAATTACTTTTGATGGAGTATTTCCTTCTAAACTGCAGCCTTTTCTTTGAATTTCCAGATTCCTTGAAGCAGCTAATAGATTAAAGATCGAACCTTCTAACTTGCTGGTTATTGAAGATTCTGTGTAAGTGATTTATATCATTAGCAGTGACAATTTGTCCTTTGCTCTGGCATTATGAATCTTCTGCCTAATGAGTGTTATGAGGTTGTCATTATGCTCACTTCCCAGTTCCACTTTATGGTGTGATTCGTCAGAAAATTGGATCGATCTTTCCCACAATTGGTGTTGCATTGAAAATCACAAATTACTTGGCATTGCTATCATTTGTCAAAATAGTTTCTATCAGCAAAAGTTTTGGGTCTTTTTCTCTTTTAAAAAAAAATATTATCATATTTACTGGTCCATTCATTCAATTAACAAAAGGTATCAACAGATGTGACAGCTTTATAATACACTTTTCTGTACCAGTGTAGCTACTCTTAATGAAGTATTATAGATTGAAACTTGAAAGAGAACTGTCTTTACAAAGTGTTTCTAGGTCCTTGCTGATGTTTTCCTGTCAAAAAAATAAAAAATAAAAAAGTTCTTGCTGACATTTTCAACATGTTTTATTTTACTTAATTATGTATGAAATCTTTATATTGTGCAATTAATTATGTCTTGCTAGTGCACTGTAATTTATATATCACTGTACAATTGCATTTTAAATCCGTAGCTCCATAGAAGGCAGAGCTTGTCAAACATAGTTTACGTAATGCTTGTAACAGGCCATCTTATGTCTTACTGAATAGATCAGAGGCTGCTATTTGTCTGCTAGGTGTATGTTACCAATGAGATGTTACCAATGAGTTTCCATGCTGGATATTTTCGGTAGGATCTCATCTTCCTATTCTGTTTTTCCTTTTCTTTGTCGTCTAAAGGAGAGCTCCGACTAAGTTAGCATTGTGGAGGGCCTTCCTTTGTCCATCATACATATGTCATCCTGGAATGAATCTACCATCTCCCATTCACATCAGACTCTTTTTTATCCGGGCCTTTATTTTCCCAATTTTCACTTGTTTATTCAATGTCAGACCCGGTGTTGCTGCTGGCAAGGCTGCTGGAATGGAAGTAGTTGCTGTGCCATCCCTTCCCAAACAGAATCACCTTTACACTTCAGCCGATGAGGTCATCAACTCATTACTTGATTTAAGACCTGAAAAGTGGGGCTTGCCTCCATTTCAAGATTGTAAAACCCTAGACCTTCACTCATGATTATGCTTTATGATAGTTAGCTTTATCATATCAGATTCTTATTCAGAAGATTGGTTTTAATGACAGGGATTGAGGGTACTTTGCCTATAGAACCATGGCATATTGGTGGCCCTGTCATCAAGGGATTTGGTCGTGGCTCCAAAGTTCTTGGGATTCCAACTGGTACTGTCAGATATCTCCATCCCTCCTTTTTTCTGGTGCAATGATATTATTGTTTGTTAGTTGTTATTGTTCGCTTTTCACTGTGATATTGGATATGTAAGCATTGAAGTGCCATCTCTCTACATAAAAATCAAGTAGCCATGTTTTAGATCCTCTCTTGATTTCCAGACTGGAAAATGCAAGATGGATCTTATTCGGATAAAATAGACTACTATTAGACTAGTAATGAGTGGAGCCCAGAGTGCATTTTTATTACTGCTTTTATTTTCTCATTCTTCTGCTCAATTGTTTGTGATTGCTAATTCTGTCATATATTATAGCTTCAAGAGTTTGTTACTCAGACTTAATGTTGCTTTTTCTCCCCTTGTAAAAACCTTTTTCTTTTCCAGCTAATCTATCAACAGAAGGTTATTCAGATCTACTCTCAGAACATCCCTCCGGAGTATATTTTGGTTGGGCTGGACTATCAACCAGAGGCATCTATAAAATGGCCATGAGCATCGGTTGGAATCCATACTTTGACAACAAGGAAAAGACAATTGTTAGTGAACCCAACAGATGGTGCAATCTGCAAGCACTTTCTCCTTCTGCAGCACTTTTAATGGTAATTTTTCCTTGTAGGAGCCCTGGTTGTTGCACAAGTTCGATGAGGATTTCTATGGAGAGGAACTGCGTCTTATCATTGTTGGCTATATACGACCAGAGGTATCGTTTAAACTCACATCTTTTTCACTTGGGTGTTTCATCTGTTTTAGGCAAATCAAATACAAGATTGTGCTCTTCTTTAGTTAATAAGCCTCACATGAAATTGCTGTGGAAACATTCAGGCAAATTTCTCATCACTTGAGAGCCTAATAGCAAAGATCCACGAGGATGGGGATATTGCGGAGAAAGCTCTCGATTTGCCATTGTACACAAAGTACAGGGATGATCCATATCTGAAAATGTCTTGACAGCGGGCATTTCCCATTTACAAATAGAGTGTAGACAACCTTACACTTTGTTGAAACAAATACTGAACCGATGTCATGACATTCAAGGAATCGCTAAGTCTTTTTACTTGATTGAGAGTGATAATAAAAGGATTGTAAGCTCTAGTACACTAATATGCTGAATCTATCAACCATATAGTCATCTCATGCCAATGATAATAATTCACGTACAGGTAATTCAATTGAAACATTGACTCTTTGAGTTAGAAACTGCTCTGCAGTGGTTAGAGTCCAGCAGTAAGATTAAAAGATCATTTCCTTTCCAGCAAAGATTGAAAGGTCATTTATTGCTTGTCATATATAAGTGGCCTTTAAATAAGTCAAATCACATGTCATTAGTTTTATAGTTCATGCATGTTAATTAAAATTCATGTAGTCATTGAAATAAATTTAAATTGCATTCATGTTAATGAAAAACATAAAAATAATTGTTAGCATAGTTTTCATGTTAATAGTTGATTCATACATCGCATTCACATTTTCATGGTTAGTTTGTGGGGACCCCATCATGATGAAACTTTGATTTTGTTCAATTAAGGCTTTGAGTTTGATATTCTCTTGCACTTTACTGCATTGATCTATTGAGTGTTACATTTTTGTTTGTGCACCCGCGTGATCACCATTACATGTTAGTAGATTAAGATTAAAAGTAACTAAAACTACTTAATAAAAGAGAAAATATACCAAAAGAAAAACGTTAGATTTATCCGGCGGAATCGTATCCACAAAATCTCTAGTTTGAAAAATAAGATGTACTCCCACATCTTTTTTGAATTTCTAATAGACTTATAATAAATTAGCGGCGACTCCTAAACGAATTGATTTGCATGTTTAATCAACTTAATTAAAACCACAAAGTTGTGATTGGCATAGGTTTCAAGGATCCATTCCGAGTGTTTGTTTAGTAGCCTATTAGCTTTCCCTTGATGATTCACCTCTGAAAAGGTCACAACAGTTGGGCTTTCTCATGTGAAATCATTTTATATTCTTCGAAACAACATTTCTTTCTGTTACCGGAACAAAAAAGTGGATTTTTTGAACTTTTGTTCCACAACTATTCTTTCACAACTGATTTGTTTTGGAAAATAGAAAAATTTAGCTCACAATACCAAACAGGATATAAGCCATCAAAAACAATGTCTCAATCAAATCGCATGTATCTGAATTATTATGGGCGGCATGGGATGACTGTCTGGTTCATAGATACAAGGTGTTGATGTATTAGGGATTACAAGCCTCTTATTTTATCACTCTCAATCGAGTATAAGACCGCTGCGATTCCTTGCAGAGTTGTAAGATCGATACGGTAATAGTTTCGACAATTGGACACAGTCGCAAATAGGAATTGCCCATTTTCAATACATTTTCAGATACAGGTCGTCCCTGTGCTTCACGTAAATGGCAAACCGAGAGCTCTCTTCGCGACATCCCCGTCCTCATGGATCTTTGCTATTAGGGTCTCAAGTGATGGGAAATTCGCCTGAAAGTTTCGATAGCAAAATTCACACGAGCCTTTTTAGCATAAGAGAAGCAGGATATCGTACTTGATTTGCCTAAAACAGAAGGAACACCATACCTCTGCTCGTATATAGCCAACGATGAAGAGACGCAGTTCCTCTCCATAGAAATTCTCGTCGAACTTGTGCAACAGCCTGGGCTCCTACCATGGAAAGATCCAGTTAGAAGAATTGCAGAAGGAGAGAAAGTGCTTGCAGATTGAACCATCTGCTGGGTTCACTTACGATCGTCTTTTCCTTGTTGTCGAAGTATGGATTCCAACCGATGCTCGTGAACCATTTTATAGACGCCTTTGGCCGATAGTCCAGCCCAGCCTAAATATACTCCGGAGGGATGTTCCGAGAGTAGATCTGAATAGTCTTCCGTTGATAGATTAGCTGGAAAAAAAAAGGGTGGTTTTACAAAGAGGAAATGAATGCCGCAGTTAGTCCCAGTAACAAACAACTGAAGCTATAATATGTGGCATAGAATTAGAAATCTGACATTTGAGCAGAAGGAGAAACTAAAAGCAGTAACAAGAGTGCACTAGTCTACTATATCTCATGGGAGGATCTAAAGCATTGCTACTTAATTTATTCTTCTGTTTAGAGATATGGCACTTTGGGTGCGTTTGGGAACCACTTTTTGGGAAAACCTTTAGGAAAATGCAAAGACCTTTGACTTAAAAGTGTTTTTCAAAATGCAAACTGTGTTTGGTAAATTATACTTTGAAAGCTCTTTGTGAAGTGCTTTGAGCAAAATAGTGTTTGGGAAATTACATTTACAAAGGAATTTTGTGATAAAAAAATTATCAAAAGAAAAATTAAAAAAAAAATGATCGGCAAGGATAGCGGCCGTCAGCGACCTCCGGCGACAGCCGGCGGCCTCCGGCGACCCTAGATCTGGGTCACGGGAGGCAGGTCTAGTCGCGCAGAGGTCGCGCGACCTCTGCGCGTCGCCGGAGGTTGCGCAACCAGATCTGGTCGTGCAGAGGTCGTGCGACCTCCGGCGATTAGATCTGGTTGCGCGGAGGTTGCGCAGCGAGGTCGCCACAACCAGATCCGGTCGCCGCGAGGACTTGCGACCTCCGGCGGACTCTCGCTGGAGGTCACCCGACCTTGAGGCTCGCGGCGTTCCGGAGAAGATGAACAGTGCTCATACAAGGGCACGCACTGGAAAAACGAAAAATTCGTGAGAACAATTTTGGAAAAAAAAAAAAAAAATGAACAATGAGCTCCCAGCATGCCGAGAATGCTGAAAAGCCAAAGGCAGCTAGGCTGCCTTGAGCTTTCAGCCTTCCAAGTACTTGCTTTCTCATTAAGAGACTTCGAAAGCTGGTTCCCAAACACCCATTTTTTGGCCCAAAGGGCTTTTGATGCCCAAAGCCTCTTCCAAAGTTACTCCCAAACGCACCCTTTGATGCTTCCAGATCCAATGCTGCAATGAAGAGCGAACAGTAAGAACTAACTGAGAATAATATGATCACACCAGAAAAGAAAGGAGGGGTGGAGATATCGGACAATGCCTATTGGAACCCCAAGAAGTTTAGAGCCACGACCGAATCCCTTGATGACGGGGCCGCCGATATGCCACGGTTCTACTGGCAAAGTGCATTCGATCCCTGCCCATCAAAACCAATCTTCTGAATTAGAATCTGATATGATAAAGCTAGCTATCGTAAAGCACAATCGGGAGTGAAGGTCTAGGGTTTTACAATCTTGAAATGGAGGCAAGCCCCACTTTTCAGGTCCTAAATCAAGTAATGAGTTGATGACCTTGTAAAGGTGAGTTTGTTTGGGAAGGGACGGTACGGCAACTACTTCCATTCCGGCGGCCTTGCCAGCAGTAACACCGGGTCTACCATTGAATAAACATGTAAAAGTTGGAAACACAATGGCCTGGAAATGAAAAGGAAACCGATGTGGATAGGAGATGGTGGACACGTTCCAGGATCATATATGTATGATGAACAGAGGAAGGTCCCCCACCATGCTACCTTTATTGTAGCTCTCCTTTAGACGACAAAGGAAGGGAAAACAAGAATAGGAAGATGAGATCCTGCGAAAAATATCCAGAATGGGAATTCATTGGTAACATACATCTAGAAGACAAAAAGCAGCCTCTAATCTATTCTATAAGACATAAGACGGCCTGTTACAAGCATTACCGCATTTGACAAACTCTACCTTCTGAGGAGCTATGGATTTAATTGATGTGCAATTGTACTGCTATACATAAATTATGGTGCACTAGCAAGACAGACTCCGATAACACGAATCATTTGAGGAAAAATTCCTCCTGTAGAAAATGAATGGCGCAATATATCGACTAGAGTTGATCAGAATTCACATCCAATCAAGTGGCACAAAACATGTTAAAAATGTGAGCAAGGACTTTCTTTCGACAGGAACACATCATCAAGGACCTAGTGACATTTTATAAAGACAACTCTCTTTCAAGTTTCAACCTATAACACTTCGTTACAAATAGCTATACTGGCGTATTGAAAAGCTGTTGCTTCTGTTTATACCTTTTCCTAACTGAACGAATGGACCAGTCAACATGAATATATTTTAAAAAGGGTGACACAGAAAAAACCCAAAGTTTGTGCTCATAGAAACATTTTTGGCTGGCGAGAGAAACTTTCCTTGGGGATGGAGCAATCAACGAAGAAGAAACACAGCAAACTTCTACTGGAAAAGTTGATAATCGACGGCTGAGATTTGGTACTAACTTGTAATAATTCGATGGAAACATTAGACAGGAAAGTAACTTGGAGACTTGAAATTATTCTCTGCTTAGTGGTTGTCAAATCCAAATAGTTGATTGTGTTTTTTCTGTTAGCTAAATTTCTTCATCCCAGTCTTTCTCTCCTTTATGTTTTAAGCCGCGTAAGAAGTAAGTATTATTGAATCCAAATTTTAGTATCCACTTGTGTGCTTTTGTTCAAGTTCTTTGTCTTTCGATTCGACCTCTTAGTCAGTACGAATTCCTATGTGCCACATGGAGATTTAGATTCGTCTCACAAATAAGACATTGTTTGATATTTTTTTTTTCTAATGCCATAACCAATTGGAAACTTCTATTTTTTATTGACTTAACATTTTATAATAATATAGAATTCTAAATTTAAAAAAATAAATAAGAAAACACTCAATAAAACCTAAACAAAAGTGGAACAAACTGAGGACATATCTTTTTGATGAAGAAGCTGTTGTTAACTCAAACTATAGCTTATTCTACTCAAATGTTCCGATTTAGTGCATTATAATCAAGTTAATTGAACTGGAAAAAAATTTGAAGTTTAATCTTCATAAATCAAAATAGCTCTAAAACCTAAAATGCTCGTATTATTGGTTTATCGACTGAATAGCAATTTATGATAAGGTTCTACTTATTGACATATTAGACTTGGCATAACTTAGACCATTATATAAAATTAATGATTGAAAATAATAAGTCTTGACTTTTTATGTATCATATTTAAGGTTTTTACCAATATGTTGACCAAAAGCCCCTCATAATCATTCTTTGGGCCGGAAATTATTAACATGGACACTAGCGATCTTGACACGGCCAGTGCCGGTGTGAATAATTTTCAAAATCTTTTAAATTTTCCAATTTTTTATTACTTTTTTGCTTTTTCTTCTTTTCTTTTTTTTTTTCTTTTCTTCCCTTCTTTTTTACCTTGCTGTGGCCCAGTGAGGCCATGGGGGTCCGCACTTAGCCGGACAAGGGTTAGTCAACGACCTTGTGGCCCAAAGTGTGAAAAAAAGAAAAAAATTTAGAAAAATTTAGAAAATTGTTCATGTAAATGTGTCAACCATGTCATATAGAATGGACAACTTCTACATCAGTTATTTTTGACCTAAATTGATCGTATAGACTGAATTATTACCAATGTTAAATGAGTTTAGAACTAAATGATCCAATTGAAAGATTTATTATAGAATTTGTACCAATGTAATGGATTTAAGACTTCTTTTGGTACATTTTCCAATTTAGGTCTCTATACTGTGCAGCAAGAAGTTGGGCTTTGGTATGTTAGCACCATTCGTTCTTTTTCATCCGGTGCCCGACAACCTTATCAAAAAAACGATTGTTAGGTGTCTCGATTATCATTACATATGCATCTAAGTGGGTAACATTCCAAGTAAATTGCAGATGCTATTAGTGTTAACAATCCAGTAAAAGAACGAGTCGAATTCGAGGAACTCGAAGGACGGCCAATGCTCGGGTGGTTGGACGATGATGAAGCATGGCTAGTTGGAGAAGGAAAGAAGTTGGCCGTGCCCTATGGGTTTTCCATAGAGAGGTGAAGGTGGCCGAAAGAACAAGGAAGAACAATCTGGGGCCCAAGAACGCCCGCACAGATGGTGTTTGATGAAATTCCCCGTGCAGAGTTGGTCGGTAACAGACCAAAATCGAAGATGAATATGCCAGAACACGACATTTTTGGGCGATTTTTCTGGGCTAGTTTTCGGCGACGGCGGGCTCCACTCATAGTCGGTAAATCTCGGCATTACGAAGAAAGAAAAATCCTCTTGAGTTTGGTCTTAAGAGGACCATCCGATTCTTAGCAAGTCAGTAAAGTGTACGCATGAGACGAAAATGAAGAAGACGGGCAAAGGGTGCGTTTGATTCGACATTTGCAAAATTTTTGGGGCTCTAAAATCTTTTGAGTAAATTGCAAGGGATGTTCGGCAAGGTATGTAAATATAGGTGGGTGAAGGTTCCTCAAATAGGGGTAAGTCCCCCTTTTGGACCAATTGCTCCTTTGGGCTTGCGTGGTCAAATAAAGACCCACGACAATAGGATATAGACTTGGTACATTCTTGTCAAACCTTGGGTCCTCCGATTGATTTTGTCATTGAATGGAGCTTAAATGCTTGTCGGGACGAAATGAGTCTCGAAGATTTTTCACATTTGACGATGCGGGTACTTCTCTACTATATCAGCTCAAGACTTTCCCTCCAATGTTTATAACTTGAGCATCTCAACATCATGTTTAGACTTATACAAATAATGCATGGACCCACCAGGCCAGGCATGAATATTCACTATCCTCACATGCCCACGGGGTCCAAGATCACGTGGAGACACTTAGGGTGCGTTTGTTTGTGTTTCTATTCAAAAATTGTTCCGGGAAATAGGAATAAAAAAATTTGTTTCTATTCCGGGAAACAATTTTTTATTAGAAAAACACGTTTGGTAAACTTATCTCGGGAATAAAAAAAGAAAAGAAACACGTTTGGTAAATTTATGTTCAGAAACAGCCACGGTGAGACTCGTCGGCCCTGGCGAGGCCGAGCCTTGCCGTGGTTGGGTGAGGCCGAGTGTCACTGATTGGCACGAGGCTCGGCCTCCTTGGCTGGGCCAGCTCGAGCTCGCCCAGATTCGGTGAGGCCAAGCTCGCCCAGCCAAGGCAAGGCCGAGCCTTGCTGGGGGCTAGCGACGCTCGGCCTCGCTAGGGGCCGGCGACGCTCCAACAAGGTCACTGGTCCTCGACGACCGGTCGCTGGCCATAGCGAAGGACGGTGAGTGGCTAAAGAAAAAAGAAGAAGAAAAGAAAGGAGGGAGAAAATTTGTTCTTAAAAATTGTTCTAGAAACAATAAACAAGTTTTTCTTATTTCTTGTTTTTATTCCAATTTTGTTTTCAGGAACAAAAAAATAGAATTTTTGTTCATAAACAGAAATAAAAAACATAAACAAACACACCCTAAATGTTACTAAATACGCCATTAGAAATTCGCTTGGAAACATTGGTGTCCAGCACTGAGATTTTTATAAGATTGTTTTCTTTTCAGCAGAATTTTTCTGGGTGTTTTTGGTTGGTGAAGGTAAAGCTGCAATAATTGCATACATGATAGGACCAAAACCAATGGATGGAAAAGTTTTTGAGTCCTCCTTTGCATATTCCGGGGCATATTCCGAAGCATATAATGGACCTTTGTGATATTATTATAATTAGAGCCAAAAAGGACCGACGAAAAAACTCAAAAAATTGTTCCATCCGCCAATGTAACTACTGTAAAATTGAGGTCCTAGCAACTGCAATCACGAGAACATGAGGATGCCCAAAGGAAAAACGTGTAAAACGAGAAGGGGCAGGAGTAGGGAGCAAAACAGGGGACAGAAGCATGGGCTACACATGCTACTTGGAATTTGAGCATATGTTAAAAATTCCGAGACTCAAAATGTTCTAACATCGGAACCTATGTCGTCTAGTCTAAAGTCACGGGTCAAACTGAAAGTTACTTTTACTGATCGATACAATGCTCTCACTCAAAAAGTTTGAGAAAATTTAAGATTGTTTAGGCTTTTATTCATCTGTAACAAGCACAAGTTTCATGATTCTAGAATTGCTTATCATGCATTATCAATCGGGAGGGGCAAAATTCAAATAAGAAATTTAAGGGGGCAAAAGTTTGTTTTTAGGCAAAACTAATTTAGCATGACTCAAAAATTCTAAACTAAATTTAGGTCCACCGCCGACTCCATGGACGAGATGTTTCTAACATAAAAGTATAACATCAAATTCTGCTAGGTCGCAGGATTAAAAAAATCATTTCTAAAAGATAGAATCGAATCAAAGCTCGAATCTATCCCATACAAACCCTCAGATGCATGCATTTCTTGTGGTCCAAAAGAGAGACATTAAATAATGTCAACTTGGTAGGATGTAAGAACCACGCAGTATTTAAATATTAATTCTGAAAAAAGTAATTTGAACAATCCCAATCAAACAAATGAAAATGTCGACCAAGAAATAATTTAAAAACAAAATTCAATCCTTTACCCGGAAAAGGGTTTTGTCATATTATTGTCTCTCCAGCCGCAGCATGATTATCATAACATGGGGCCCACAAAAAGGATGAGAACTTACTTTATTTTCAACGCATTTTCATCATTCCCTTCATTTTATATATATTTACATATTTTTTCTTTCCCTTTTTCGGAAATCCAATGTACATGCCTGGCGCAAGGCGTGCCAAAGTGAAATTTAAAAAAAGAAAAGAAAAAAGAAACCCCAAAGAAAAGATAAGAGAGAAGCTCATCCTTATCCCACAGCCCTCGAACCTCGCGACAACACAACACCGACCGTCCGCTAATTCCCGGCCGAAACCCAGTCCGAATCGAACCTATCCGGTTCGACCGGGTCGAACCGCGAACCGAGTCCTGACAGAGTCTTTATACAGCAGTGCAACGAACCGCCCTCACAATATATAGAGACCGTAGTACATGGATGATGATCTCCGTCGTCCACGTGGCGCGATCACACGAGCGTCTTGCATGCGTACGTCTTCGGGTCCCACATCGCCGGCAGCAGGAACTTCCGGCCACCGAGCCCGTGGGCGTTGTAGCTCGCACCGGTCGCCTTGTCCACCAGGAGCTGGCCCGGGTAGCCCGGGTACGCGCCCGACCCGTATATCCCCGTGCACGCCGACACCGCCTCCAGCGGCGCGTCCGCCGGGCCCTGGAAGAAACCGCCCCCGAACGGGTTCGTGACGGCGCCGGCGAGGAGCGTCGCCAGGTTGATCACCATGCCGTCGACCCCGACGTCGCCGCTCGGCGCCACCAGCGGCGGCGTCTGCGGGCCGTACATGGGCTGGTGGAACGGCCACGCGCACTGCCCCGGGCACTGTGTCTCCGAGTTCCCGACCCACACGAACGCCGACCCGGGCCGGGCCGCCCCATGCGTCCCGCACCGAGAGCAGAACCCCTTCACGGCGACGTCCGCCGCCGTGAGGACGACGGTGATGGTGCCCGGGGCGGCGTTGAACTTGCCGGCGAGGGCGCGGAGGTGGCGGTTCTTGAGGGACTTCCCGAGGGTGTACGCCTCATGGAGGGCCTGCCGTCCGACGACGAGGTTGGAGCTGCCGCCCTTGTACTTCTCGGTGGTGCGCCACCAGGAGGCGGCGGAGGGGGGAGGGGAGCGGGGGTAGCCGAGGGAGCGGATGAAGTCGACGATGACGGAGCGCTGGGTGGGGGAGAAGCGACCGTACCAGACGAGGTCGACGGTGATGTTGCCCTTGAGGAGAGCTCCGTGGTGGTACTTGAGGACGAGGGGTTGTTGCTGGACCAGGGCGGCGGAAGAGGAGGAGATGGAGCTCGAGAAGAGTATGAAGAGGAAGAACAAGAGAGGGAGAGCGAGAGAGCGAGACGCCATTGACGCGGCCTCGAAGCTCTGAGAGAGAGAGAGAGAGAGGAGAGAGAGGAGTGGGAAAAAAATACGAAGGGAGAGGGTATTTATAGTGGTAAGACGAGGAGAGGGAGACAGCTGTGAGAATTAGCCAAGTATTTTTTTGTTTTTTATGTGCATCCTTGTGACTTCGTTATATTAATGTTGATCAAATTTGTTTTCCATTTTTCTGGCCATAGTCAAATTCAATTTCGATACATATAGATATGGTACTGTTTGTACGTGATAAAGTGTTTAGGTCAAATAATGTGTTTAATTCATAGTGTGCAATACGTGTGAAAATTGGTTATTCTTTGTGCCGTTAGAAACATTTAAATTTGAACATTAAATCGAATGTAATTTTTATGATTGAATTTTAGAGTATTTACATATATGTATGATTATGATTGATTTGGTTCTATAGATATTTGATAGTTGTAATTATAAAAATAATTCCGGAATGAGAAATAATTAGTAAAGTGTATTATACACGATAAAGTACAAAAAAACTATAAATGTCATGTCTCCTTAGATAATCCCCTGAAGAAAATCATTCTAAGGCCTGGACAACCCCCCAAGAAAAAAAAAATCTATGTGCTAGACAACATTAGCCCCTTTTTTAAAAGATCCCAAAAAAAAAAAGTAGCCCCTGCTCTTGCACGAAATTAGCCGTAGATGTACTTCCTACCCAAGATTCTAGGGGGTGGGTGACGCGAATGATAATGCAACATTTATTATGAACAAAACTGAAAAGTGATTACTAATTTTAACATCGAGGGAAAGTAATTTATAGCGAGGGAAAAAGAGCATACCTAACACGTCCTCTTTGGGTCATTCATTCCAATTTTTTTGAAATTTATTTATAATAAAAATTATCGCGTCAATATTTTTTTCTCTTTAAATTGAAAAGAAGAAAAAGAAAAAGAAAAACGACGACCTTTTTTATGTCTTAGCTTTTGCACCAATTGGGGAAGTCCGTGCTTTTGGTTTTTTTTAAGGTATACGGTACAATGTAGTGGCGTAGGATACTCGTGCGCGCAATAATTAGCGTGCGCAAAACACAGTCTCGTGAAGAGAAAGGATCAGGGTCAACGTCAAAGGGAGCGCCACGTGGAGCGAAGCGGTTGGTCGGGGGATGTGGGGAGGAGCCTATGTGCCAGGCTGTAGGGATGACGCGGCGGTCTGAGCTGTAAGGCAGAGAGGGTCGTAGTAGCTTCTTGATGGCGACCCTGCGACTTTAGGCGTTATAGACCCACCCTTGCACGCCAATTTTGAAGAGGGGCCCCCAAAAAAGAACTTGATTAAAAAAATTAATTAGTTGACGTTATGTTTGATTCTTAATTCCTTAGGTACCAAAAATTCAAAAGAAAAAAATTGCTGACTATTAATTGGTGAATTATTGTATTGTAGACGGCTGTTGTGGAACCTCAACAATGATTAAATTTTTACCTCACCGATGAATCTAACGATGGTTAAAGTTTTACCTCAGTACAACCCAAGAGCTCGAGAGCTCTGTTAAGGGTTGTTGGCTTGTCAAATAACTTTGATGAACTGACAAAATCGTGTTCTTTAGTTTTACTCACACGCCCCAATTCCCAATTTGGTAAAAAGTTTTTCTTTCTTCTCTCCTAGAAATACCTCGAATTTTACATCTTAGAATTCAAATTATTAATTATGAATTATAACTCGTTACTTAGTTCCAATGGAAAATAATTTCTCCACATTAAGCATTGTTGATATACTAATTAATAAAATAGTTATACAAATATATTGATATGATAATTGTATTATTTGTCTATCTACAGTTTTAGATTTAATGGAAATCCAAGACAAGTATGCTATTTTAAAACACAAACCTAACCTCAATCTAATGGGATTCCATTTAAGTTTCCAGACACTATTAATCAATTATCTTAAGATTTTCGAGCCTCGGAAACTTTTTGATTGGATTTGAAAATATTTAACTTGTCATTAAAAAATTGGAAGAAACACTATGTTTTTCTTTTCAATAAGCTCTACAAGAACTTTTGAATTGGCAATCCATCGTCAAAATGTCATTTCACTTCAATTCCTTGCCCCCTTACTAAGAGTGATTGATTTCGGGTGAGTCAGTAACCACCTTAAAAATTGGAATCGAATTGAGCAAGGTCAGTACCTAGTTTGTGGAATCAAGAGCTAGTCCATCTAATCCGATCCAATTGCAAGGTCAGTCGTAAAATCATTGATTTCTTCTTCTTCTTCTTCTTCTTCTTCTTCCCTACAAGTCACAACATCAAAAGAAAAAATAATCTACTTTTAAGGTTTGGTTTCAATCAATTCAATTATAGTCCCATCTCGGTTTGGACCCATTCTAATTTTTGGATTGGAACAGGAAATATGCACACCCCTTGACTATCTTTGAATTTTTTTTTTTGTCATATTCTATCTTCGATTTAAAGGGAGGAAAATTTTCTCAATTCTCCACCCATTTCTTTTTATATCTTTCCATTTTCCCCTTACTATTATTCTACACCCTTCTAAAGAAAGGGTTAAGAGAAAAGATGAGGCTCTAATTGAATACAACGCATCCGCCCATGACTTCAGTCCCATCTCGATCCATGCTGTGCCGGATCAGATCGTACATGGCCGTGTTTCAAAGAGACTGTTTGCTCAACCGCAAACGGACGACTTTAGATTTGGTAAGATTAGACCCGACCTTTGCCTGATTGATTGGATGAGCTCATGCATTAATTTGCACAGTTGCGCTCTAAATTCTGCACTGACGCTCTCTCTTGTCTCAATCGGCATCATTTTCACTTCTCACAATCTTTTGTCTTTTGTTTTCTCTGCAAAAGGTCCGAATTCCCCCGGGGGGGCCTCCCCCCTCGGGCTCTTTAAAGAGGCTCTGGTTTTTCTACTTTGGATTTTGTGCATGGGCACTCCCTTAAACAATAATTTAAGCATGTATTAAGGCAAATGGCACCGAATAGTCTTCAAATTTTATATCAACGTGCAATATCATCTTTAAATATTTTATTTATTCATTATCTTTTACAAACTTTAACTTAAATTGTAATGTTCTCGCTACCGAATTTTTAATCTATTTAATATAGTCTTTAAATTTTTTATACATGTTTAATTTAATCTTTAGATTATATGAAAATGTTCAATATTATCTTCCCATTGATTCAAATTCAGTAATAAATCTATTTCTTTCTTTTTTTGTAAAAAAAAAAAAATTCATTCATTATCAAAATAATACATGAAAGGATTTATGGGAAATCTCAAAAGTCATCATAACAAGGTAAGTCCATAGAGCTCCAAAATAAACCAACAACAAGAAATCCCAGTACATCATCAGAGCACAGTCAGCAAAGATTATCATATACTCGTCCTTTATAAATGGATTTGTGATGATATCCAAACAAAAGGATCGGCGGCCAATCACCAAATCACACATCCTCATCAGTGATGAGCATATATTGGGATCTCTAATTATAGTTACGGCTTTTTTTTTTTTTTTTTTGAGCGAGAAACATCAAAGCTTAGATTACTCATTTTGTCTTGGGAATAAAATACCCATTACATCAGTGCATAATAGATCAAATAAAGCAGGGGGGATGTGATTTCCGGTTGGGAGGTAATATATTTAACCGGCAAGCCTTGGCTATCCGGTCGGGGCGGTTTGAATCAACGGTGGCAATGGGCCAAGGTAAGGCCCGGGATTTGTGCGAGTTGGCGTTGGGCCCGGCTCACGATCGGTTGGAGTTCCCGGTTGAGTTCAGTGGAAGTCTTCAACGCGTGCACCCGATTCGAGCGGTCGAATGTACTTGAGGAGAGAGAAAGTGTCGTCGAGCGATGAATGCTAGGGTTTCGTCCATAGCTATCGCTTCCGCTTGAGGGGCGGAGGTCGGGTGAACCGGCCGCGAAGCCATCGACGATGAATCCACGGTGATCTCGGCATACACACGAGCTATGGCCGCTCCGTGTCTAGAGGAGGGTCTTCCGATTCTTTCTTCCGAGGATGTTATATTCGGAGCATCTTCGCTGTGAGAGGAATTTCTTCGTTCGGTGGAGGATGATTCTCTTTCCGGATCTCGGTTCAAATGAGGCATCTACGTTGATTCGAAGCGTGCCGGGGAGGTGGATGCCGATCTCGGATAAGTGCTCTGTTTTGCTCTCTCTTTTGTTTGTTCCGTTCATGGCCTCGTAGCTCTCGAGGTCGCTTCGCTTTCCGCGACCGTTGGGGTCGGTCCGGGGGTTTTGGTGGTTGAAGATCGCATGATTTCTCTCCTTCCATATACTCCATAACAAAGCACCGCAATTTGATTGATCTTGCTCGAAGTAATTGGGTTCTGTTTGATTCTGCAGAACCATTCTTCAAACCGGGTGAGGCCAAACCGTGAGATGCACTGATTTAGGGGAGATGAGGTCCATACCTGAGCCGTCCATGGACATAGGAGAAGAGTATGTTCTGGCGTTTCTGGTTCCTTCTTGCAGATGGGGCAGATAGGTGAAGGTACGATCTTTCTTTTATGTAAGTTCTCCGTAGTGGCGATTGCGTTGTTGCATGCATTCCAGAGGAAGAATTTAACTTTGGGTGGGATTGTGGCCTGCCAGATGTATTTCCAGAGGTTTGGGTTGACTGTGTAGGACGTTTGTGCTTGTGTGTCCAGCGGTTTAATTCTGGCTTCCCTGAAGATGAAGTAGCCACTCTTGACCTCGTAATCTCCTGATTTAGTATGCATCCAGACTTGTGTATCTTCTTCATTAGGTGAACTGATAGGAGTGGCTAGTATTTCTTGAACCCTTATCTCATCAAACATAGAATTCAGTAGATTTTCATTCCATGTACCTGTTTCAGGGTTGATAAGGTCCGAAACACGTTCTGGTTCGTCAATTGTTGCTGGGCCTCCTATAAGGCCACTTTTTAGCCATCTGTCAGTTCTAATCTTTGTGTTTTTTCCATTTCCGATCCTGTGCATAATCTGAGGAGCTACCATGTCTCTGGCTTTGAGGATGCTTTGCCAACTCCACGAGGGTCGAGAGCCTCTTCGAGCATTCCAGATGTCTCCTTGTGAGTAATACAGTGCTTTCATAACTCTGGTGAGAAGAGAATCTGGTTTTTTAAATATGCGCCACATCTGTTTAGCTAGCATCGCTGTGTTGAGTGTTTGTAGGTCTTTAAAACCCAATCCCCCTTCATTTTTCCTGGTTTTCAGCAAGTCCCACCTCTTCCAATGAACCCCTGCTTTTCTTTCATTGCTTTTCCACCAGAATGATGCGACCTTTCTCTCAATTGCCTTGCAGATTGATGTAGGTATTTTAAATATTGACATCGCGTATTGAGGGATAGCTTGGATTGTTACGGCTTTGCCTTTCAATAATGTGCGCTTAGGTTCGGTGTCCCCAACATCATCACTATATTGAGACAATATAAACATGTTGAATAAGCTCAAATCTAATACCCATGAAAGCGTGCCCTTCAACAAGCGCAAGACACCAAAGCTTTTAACAAAAGACGTTGAACTAGCACAAATTTGACATCAAAGCTACCATGAATATCATAAAAATCAGAAGTGGAGTACTTATTCATTAAAATTCCTAAATCTATAATTAAATTGGAGAGAAAAGCTTCCAAATATAAAATCGGAAGAGTAAAGCTCCTAAATCTAAACTAGATTGGGAGAGTAACGAAAAAAAAAAAAAAACAAGAGAAAATAAAAGGAGAAGCAACGAGGGAAGGGAGGGAGAGTCCTCCCCTCCAAAAGTTTAAGAGACGAGGAAAGCTGAAATTTGAAGAGGGAGAGAAAGAGAGGGAGAGATCGAAGTTGAAGGGGCGAGATCAATGATTCATATCTAGATTGAACATGTAAAAGTTGAACAAATTAATAGTTTAGACATGTCAACGTACATAAGGATAAATTTAGGAATCACACTAAATAAGTTAAAAGTTCAAAAATAACGTTGCATATTGAGTATAAATTTATGGACTATTTATGTAGTTGTCCCAAAATATTAGAATTGCCCATATATCATTGCTCTTGTTTTATGTGTTATCAAAGTATTAAAATTGAAATATTTTCTTATTAAGTTACAAGTCCCATGAAAAGCGCTCGTCGGCAAGACACATTTTGTTTTTTAAAGTGCTTTGACTTTAAAAAAAAAAAAAATGTCTTGCTCATAAGTGCCTTAAGGACACTTGGCAAGAATGTGAAAGAGAGATCAATTATCAAAACATGTTTAAAAACATTGAAGAGTGGAAATTCATTCTCTTTTCATGAGGGCATAAACAGAAATGCAAGTTTCGAAACATAATTAATTCATCTTATCAAATATCGGGGGTACGTTTTTAAAATCCTTAGTAAATTAATAGACTTGGTTTGATTTTATCTTTATTCAACAAATGTTCAAAATTCTTTCAAGTTATATAAATACATTTCCGTTATACTTTTCATAATTTTTAAAAATTAAATAAGCTATTAAGTCATAATGAAAAATTGATTAATAACTCATAACTTTAAAAAGTCAAAATAAATTATATATATATAAACATATATGTATGTATGTATGTATGTATATAATGCTCTCTGGAGGTAAGAGTTTGGATGTTGCCTGTAAAGAATCTTGTTAATAAGTGTCCAAACATGGTTCATGATAAAGTATCTTATCTATAAAATATCGATTATATACTATCATCGAATACGTTATATATATATGAAATTAGAATGATGTTCGAGGACACTTATTGAATATCCAAATAAGGAAAGACTCATATTTCTGATGCATAACTTTTCTCATGTTATGTAGAGTCATCATGCAACTCTTTGTAAAATACAAGTAATCAGTACCTCGAGACACTTATCGACAAAACCTAACCATCTAGTACAATCTTTAAACGCAAAGGAAAGAGCAAGAGACCCAATTTCCATTTCTTGTTTGGGAGTGGCAAGCCAAGAATCCCATCATAATCAAAGTTGAGAAAGAAGGGGGGAATTTTGAGGACCACAGGGGGGGAGCTGTTCATGTTTGTATCGATGAAGAGGGATGGTGACCTCAGATATTGGGCGGCCACCAAGGAGAAATTATGGGGCATGGAGGGGAAGGACCGTGTGGTACGCCGTGGGGGGTCAGAGTACATCCAGTTGTTTCATTAGCTGGCTTATAAGGGATAGTCAAAAAGGATGTGAGAGCATTATCCACCTTGCCAAGGCCTCCTCCTTTTCCTAGAGTGGGTGTAGACCCGACAAAATCAAACTCTCTTTCATGTTTTGGTTTCTTTCTCAAAAATTTCTATGTTCTCATCTCAAATAATGGAGCACAGAGACTCCCTTGAAAGGTCTTCGTGCTCATAATTTTTTGGACACGACCCATTTTGCACGATATGATCACCGTTCCGAACAAGAGACAAAATTAAAGGAAATAATTTGATATGATGCGAGAAGATACACTTAATTCATACGTTGATTTGAATCGGCACGTGTTCATTGTTAATTAATTGTTTGATTTTATTATCAAAATCATGATGTTCTATACAAGCTCAGGTGACATGAATTTCAAGTACCTTTATGACACCATATTAAAAATTGTCGACCATGATTAGGTGTGAAAAAGTTATTTACATGGGAGATATTTTTCTTGTGAAGAGGAATGTCTAGATAAATCCCCGACCTAACGATACAGCCACTAGTTTTAAGGTTTAATAAAATGTCAACCAAAGCTTTTCCTTGAGTTTCGAGTGGCTGGCCCGATATGCACCGGATTATTGTTATTACTATTAATATTATTTTCAGTGATGTGAAAAATCAAACTTATGCCGTTCGCCTAATTTATTCACTAACAAAGCCGATCTGCCATTGCAAATACTCAAATGAAATATTCGTATATGTCAAATAGCAAGCACAAGACTTTGGCCTAAAACCTTGTTATGAATTTTCTTAAAAGTGCATGTGCAACGCTTGTTAAATAACTAAACACGGGAATAGTGTAATTCTTAATGCATTAAGGTTACTCGCTAAGCGTGCTGGCGACATGTATAATTAATACTTCAAATATCGAACATAATTTTTCTTTTATATATTTTAATGAAGAAGTGAGATATTACTATCCCTTTAGATTAGGAACAAGAATCAGCGAATTATCACAAAACGACAATGCCATTCATCCTATGAAATTGCTTCTTTGTCTTATCTTACATTGAATGATGGGGTGGCTCGCCGGTCCGGAAGCAAAGGAACAAAGAGAAAGCTGTCGCGCAGTGGGTGAAAAATAGGCACCATTTTAGGACGGCGCCAGACATTTTCGACTAACTTTCCCCCTGGACCACAATGACTAATACTTAGCCTTGACAGGCGTCTAATAACAGTAATTGAATCACAACCGTCGATCCCTCCACGAGATCAACGACCGTCGTGCACTCGACCTGTCGGGTTCGGATCTAAGCAAGAAATTCCAGCCCCGAGGAGCTTGGATCGGAAGTTTTGGATCATGGGTATGAGGCGGTCTGCCGTAGTGACCACACGGCTCGTATTCACGGGAATGCAAGGACCGATGTTCGGACACTGGGACATTCTTGGTGGTCGAGTGGACTGACTGGTCCAACACATCTCTCAACCTATAAACACTGATACCGTTCCTTGATTGCGTTGATCGCTTACTGTCCAATAATCACGAATCCTTTTTAGCAATTCTGTAGCGCATTTGTTTCTCTGTAACTTATGGCTTAGTACCATTTTTCTATACTTGCCCGGTGATATATATATACACCCCCACCCGCACGCGCACAATCCTGAAAATAAAATATATCATTTACATGAAAAATTCCGTGCATTCTCAACGGGTTGAATTTTCTGGTTATCACTTTAGGTCCGGTCCCGAACTTTTTTTATCTTAAAAAAAAATCTGAACTTTAGGTCTAGTTCCAAATATGTCATGAATTTTGTTTTGTCTAAAAAAAGGGTTAATACCTTAAAAAAACCCCAAACTGGTACATTTGTGACAAATTTACCCCAAACTATTTTTTTGACCATGAAAAACCTCAAACTGATACACCTGTGACAAATTTACCCCAACTAACTATAAAAAACCCTAAACTGGTACATTTGTGACAAATTTACCCCCAAATTAATTTATTCGACCACAAAAAAAACTCAAAACTAATAAATTTGTGACTAATATACCCTCCGAAAAATTAGATTAATACCACAAAAAATCACAAAAATTATAAACGGTGATAAATAGAGTGTAAAATCCCAAATTGATATATCGGTCAATTGCCACGTGTTATTTAACTTTATAATTTAACAAGAAAATTTAACTAAAATTAATAGAAGGTAAATTTATTACAAGTGTACCAGTTTTGGGTAAATTTGTCAAAGGTATACCAGTTTGGGGTTTTTGGCGGTCAAAAAAATAGTTTTGGGTAAATTTGTCACAGGTGTATCAGTTTGGGGTTTTTCAAGGTATTAATCACCAACTTTTAATCTATTTTCAAATTTACCCTGTGGTCCAATTCCAATTTAATGTGGTATTTTCACGTTGATAATAAATATACATTCGTAATGCAACATGGAAAATTATCTTAAAAATAAAACTGTTATAGGATATAAAAATTAGGGACAACTATCATGACTTTTAGATAGATGGCTAATGGATGCAAATTTAGGACTAAAATAAAAATTGATGATTTTCTTTTTGACAAAAAAAAGAAGAAGTTAAGGTAGATTTGGAATTTGACCTAAAAAGTTTTTTTTTTTTTTCTGAGATAAATAAAAAGTTTGAGGTAGATTTGGGACTAGACCTAAAATTTGGATTTTTTTTAAGGCAAGAAAAAAAAAAACAGTTCACGGAAGATTTGGGACTAAACTTAAAGTTTGGGATTTTTTTTTTGAGACAAAAAAAAAATTCAGAATAAAATTGAGATTAAACCTAAAATTTGAGGTTTTTTTAAGAATTAACCCTTTTATTTTTTGTAAAACGACAAATCCTACTTTACTTGGAATTTGCCCTTTTCTCTGCCCTTTTCTCGATCCTTTTCCTTCTAACTATGAAAGATATCAGATGTGACAAAACATGATTTTGACATTGCACGAGGAAATCCACTTGATTGAGTAAGTATAGTCGAATAACCCAAAATAGTTTACGATTTGAGCAGTTTGGTTATTCCATTAAAACGATTGTCGACAGTACTAAGTAAGATCATCAATGTCTTGAAAATTGCAGATGACAATAACTCAAAGCGACATCCACTAATCACTTATAAGATAAAAATAAAATAAAAATAAATGATACGATGCATGCACATTACTGAAACAGACGACTCATTCATGCAAATTAATTAGGCTGTGGTGGCCAACACGTGCGATGGTGACAAATCGTGCGAGATTGAAGTCAACAATTGACCGAACAAACTATAATATTATATATCATTTTGAATATAATCTTTTTTCCTCTCTCAAGTCTTCGTCAGCCAATTTGCATGGATGGAACATGGATGATTTATTTATTTATTTCCCAATAAATTAATAATTATCAACAAAATACATGACTATTAATAGAAACTCACACAAAATATATGTAATTTTTCATATAAATTATAAAAAACAAATTATTGTTCTTCATGGATAATCATCAATATTGTCATTATAAACTATCTCATCTACATGACAATAAAAAAAAAATATATGGTTAATACCACGAAAAATCTTAAATTAGTAAATCTATGATAAATTTATTGCAAATTAATTTTTTGATTACCAAAAATCTAGAACTTATATGTATGTGACAAATTTACTCTTCATTAATTTATGTGTAAAATCACAAACTACTATAACTGTCGAGGGTAAATTTCAAACTAATACACCTATCAATTATCACATATAATTTAACTTAAAATTAGAAGGAAAAATTTAGCGAAAATCAATGAAAAATAAATTTATCACAGATATACTAGTTTGACATTTTTACTGATTAAAAAATGAATTTAGAGTAAATTATTACAAATTTATCAATTTAAAGTTTTTTTATGAATTTGATTATAAAAATAAAAAAAAAAAAAAGTTCGTGGTATTAACTCAAAAATATGTGCAAGACGAGTGGCCCGCGCGGCAGAAGTCGGCACACAAGCGGACATCCTCGTGGTCAACACTCGAAGAAAACACGCCCACGTGCTTTCACCATGTTTGTCGTCAGGCGTTGTAAACATCTCCCCCACCCCCTCACCCACGTGACCACGTCTTCCCCCCTCTTCCTTCCTCCTCCTTATCCCCTCGATTTTTCGATTTTTCGAACTATTTTTTTTTTTTGGTCATAACGAGAGATTTCATTCAAGTAAAAGTAGAGATACACCCCGGTGAGACCTATGTATACAGAAGATTAGCTAATCTGGACAAACACCACTAACGGCCAATACACTGTGAAGAGTGGATATCATTCAATCAGACAATCAGCCATCCACATTAATGAAAACAAAGCATCATCTTCCTTTCAACTACCTCCAATCCTCTGGAAGAGCATTTGGAATTTGAATGTCGCATCCAAAATCAGGTTTTTAATTAAAAGCGTTGTTCAAGCTATCCCCCAATATGTAATGTCCATTTTTAAGATTCCTGTGTCTTTATGTCAGGTTTTCCAATTCCCATAGCAATTGGAAAAAATAAGGAGAGTGTAAAAACCTTACCAAAAAGGAAAAAAAAAAAAAAACCTATTTTACACGTGTCGACATCTCATACACTGTTGAGTGGGTCCCTTCAAGCTGGGACAATGTTCAAAGGAAAGATTAATATTCTGCACTAAATATTAATACAACAACTCTTTTTTTATATTCCGCACTAAATATTAGAATTAACATAAACAACATTATGTATAACTAGGCAAGAAAAAGGAAAGGAAAGATTTTTCAAAGATAGGGATATTCTCTCTTTCATTTAGTATATATATCAAGATTATCTTATGAGATTTTATTTTTATATTCAAACAAAATAGAGCCGTTAAATGAAAACCATTGTAAAATAATGAAAATTTATTTGAGAAATAAATTAACTGTTATAAAGTGATTGAAGCCGATCATTAAGAAACTATTATATGACAATTAAAAATAATGACAGTTTTCAATGTGGTCATAATTTTTATCAAAGCTACTATTTTAAATATTTCAAAATATTATTGAAATATTCACCATTAAATACATCTCCATGGATGATTCGATTGAATAGTTTTGCATGCATGCATGCACTGCACGCCCGGCAATCATTTTGATGGGCTTTTGATATAGTCTTATAACCAACACCTTACCAGTCATTTGAAATATGTTCGATTCCACGAAATAGCAACCAAAAAAAAAAAAAAATTGTTATTTCCAAACGTTTATTCCAAATTCTACATATTTTCATACTTTCTCAATCTCGGTACGTGTTTGGAGTGGCTTATATCATTATTATTTCGTTTAACTTTATGTTTTACTTATTGACTCTCAAACTTCAAAAGAAGTTTTAGAATGACATCTTTGCATCTCCAAATTATTGTAGATACAGATACACAATACTGGAACACAAAGTGAAAACTAAAATAAAGAATTAAGAACTAGGATCAGATACTCTAGTAGTAAAATAGAATGTTTCCATTATTATCGTTAGAAAAGTGATACATGGAAGAATTCGACTGGTATAATAAAAATACAGGACTCTTCCATCACAAGTCGCAATTGCGTGATTGATTTGGCCATGATATGTCAATAACGTGGTGACCAATAATAAGTTAGGTTTAGAGATGGATGGAACAAATTTAGATCAAATCGAGACAAATAGCACACAAATTGTGACATTCGAACGTCCTTGTGTTGAACAAATTGTTATTCTTTTGGTGATCTATGACCTAAGGGCTACATCTAGATGTTATGAGGTTAGGCATGGATGGTAAGGATGGTAGGGTCGAAAAAAGAGAGGATGAATTTGAGCCATGACACTAGCCATCAAAATCCATTCGAGAGCAGGTCTAATAAGGCAACTGACATTTGCACCTCAAGCTCTTTTTCTCATTGTTCATCTAAAATTTCACCTTCCTCCTTGTTCCTTTTTTTTTTTTTTTTTTTTTTTCTTGATATAACATATTTTTTTAGTTCCAGCTAAGGTTAGAGAACGTTGCCATCGGGTCACTTCCATGTCACGACCACGATACAAAACAAACAATCACGCATTAACTAGTTTTAGCAAGTATGGAATGATAAATAAACAATCACATACAATTTAAAATCGAAATTACTTAAAGTCTATCACATTCGAATTTAAAGATGTGCTTAAAAGATAAGGTTTTAGGTAGTTAGTGTATCTATTTTAATATCACATATGATAATGATAGGTAGTTAGTGTATCTATTCTAATATCACATATGATAATGACAAGTGGGAGACATCACATCATTTTGGAAGCATAACTAAACCTTACATGGTCGGAAGAGGCAGTGATTAGTTATTTTTTTAAAAAAAAAAATAAAATAGGAGGATGTCATTATTACAATGCGAATGCTATACGGTTATGTATCTATAATTACTAATTTTTATTGAAAAATAACATAATTATATCTGCGTGACCAAAATTGTCACCATCGCATCCTGATTGGACAATTTCCAATTTTCGGTCCATATAGATAAACATCCTCTTTGATTAGGACAATCAAATTAAATTATTGGCTGTCTTTTTTTTAGGTGGACGTTGAAAAATGGCTTCTTTCCACGCACGTCATGCCTCATGGCCCTGTCATGTTCAAGT
Organism: Eucalyptus polyanthemos subsp. polyanthemos; assembly: GCA_017140185.1. Lineage (NCBI taxonomy): Eukaryota > Viridiplantae > Streptophyta > Magnoliopsida > Myrtales > Myrtaceae > Eucalyptus > Eucalyptus polyanthemos. Next base: position 14,594,098 of record CM029463.1, on the reverse strand, counting down.
GTCATTGAACAATTTGATTCCGGTGTTCTTTTCCTTTTTGGTCTGATATTATCATGTTCAATAATGAAAAGGTTAGAGGAAGCATGACAAACTCGTGGGTTGTCCTTTATTAATATTTGGGGTTTGTACCAATCTTACTTAGCTGACTGCAAATATGTTCACACGAGTGCCAATTTAATTTCCGAGTTGAAAATTTGACAACCAGCCTTGACCAGTTTCTTGGGCTTGAACCGACTGGTTGGCCTTAAACCAAACCCTACAAATCACTTGATCGAGAACATTTTATAAAAAATAAGAAAGTTGAGCATTTTAGCATAAGCAGGCAATTGGGAAGCTGCTTCGACAGAGTAGGTTCTCAATTCTTGATCTGGAATGATTCCTGATCTAAAATGTATCTATCTTGAGACTGATTACCCTTATCTTTTATTTTTACTAATCATGGTTAGGGTTGAGAAAATATGCAATACAAAATACATAAAATTAGAAAAAAAAAATCACTAGAATAGAAAATAGCAGGGTAAATTTCTTAATATAAGCTGACTTTCAGTCAACTTCCAAAAAATACCTTGACCCTTTAAATCTGTGCCCAATCTTTCATTTTCAGTTCAAATTTATCCCATTATTATTACATCGGCGGTCCATTCGTTAATGAGCGCTGCTGGGCAAAATGACAAGCCCCCTTTGCTTTTATCGAGTTTGTCGTCCAACATTTCGCCCCTCTTTATCATCCATTTGATTTTTCGATCGCCAACCATAGCTATACCGATTAATATGACTGACAATAACCAGATCATTATGTCAGCAATTTCACATAAAGATTTAGAACTACATTACAATAATTAGATGATTCAGAATTACTTAAAAATCCCTACAATAAATTTAAAACTGAAATTAAAATTTTCTCATATTAATAATTACTTATCCTGTTATGTAAAATACATTAATTTGATTACCGAGCAAAAAGAATATATTTTGATTTGGTAAATTTAATTTAAAATGCCTTGTATAATTGTGGCGGCTTTGTGAAAGTATCAGTTTGGTCCCGAATGTTTTTCTGTACCGCTATAAATGCCAAAAATGTGGGTACGCCTTTCGTCCGTACGGTTGTCTCTTCACAATTTCTTCTCATGACAGGGTTCAGCTCGATTTGAATGCATGCAGTAAATTGGAATCGTAGCTGAAAATGTTAGAGACATAAATTGGACTCGAAAATAAAACTTCTTGAGGATAAAAATTTGTGCACGGCACGACAAGTGATCGAGGTTGACCGAATTGGTTAGGTCTTGGATGATATTCTAGCTTTCGTATTGTTATATAACTGTTAAGAGTTAAGAGTTATTATTTTCATTTGAGTTATTACTAGAGATAAATTGAAACAAAAGAAGGTAATATTGTGACCGGATCAATTTGATTGTCAGATTGTCTCTTTTTTGTCGGATGGTATCAAACTACTTCAAAAAAATTATCAATAAGTCTTAAGATTATTGTACTTATGCCAACTTTTAAATCTTTCAATTTCCTATGCCACATAGGTCGGTTGTCTCTTTTCTGTCCTTAGTTGCTCGTTGTATGACATCAGCTGTGCGCTCCGCGTGGATGCATTAGAAATCTCCCCACCAATATTTCGCTGCAATAATTCTGCATGCATGCATCTTGATAGAAACTTAATTAGAAGGGCGTGGATGCACGCTTGCCAATCATTATGATGGCCCTTTCATGGGGTCGTTCGACCAGCGCCATCCCAAGGGAGATCCGATTTCAGTTATGCGTATTTAAAGAATGAATTGGAAGGACAAAGCAAAGCCAAATAAAGCACGCAATGCAAAAGGGTCTACCACCAATTTGCTTGTTGGCTGATTTCTACAAGACTTGGATTGTGACATTACAATATTTTATCGTCCTTGTGCTATGACGTCGATCAAAATTTTTTCATTTTTTTTGGTATTGATGGGAATGTGAGTAGGATCGAAAAAGAGGGGACGAATTTGAGCCGCAAGATGAGCCATCTAGGATCCATTGGAAAGCAACTCCAATTAGACAAGCGCCATCCGTTTCTTGAGCTCGATTTGACTCGATCTTTCTAAATCCCTCCTTAACAATGTTTCTTTTCCATTGCATTTTTGTCCAAAAAAATAATCTCGAATTGTAATATCTAGAAGAACAATTTTTTAGTCGTAATGCCATATGTCACATTTTGCATTTTTTTTTTCTTTTCGCAACGCAGTGGGCAGTTGGGCCTCCGGCCATTGCCCTTAACCATGAATCAAAAAAGAAAAGAAAAGAAAAAGGAAATAAAATAAAATATTATAAATTTATTAAAAAATTGTAAAATTTGTCAATATCAACGCTTCAACCATGCCGTAGAACTAAATTGACAAATTATCAAAAAGTTTATGACAAAATTGAAAATTTTCAAAAGGTTTAGAATTCATTGACATAATCAAAAGTTTAAAACTAAATTGATAAGTCAATATAGGTTTAGGACTCAATTGACACAATTGAAAAATCTAAAATTGAATTGACTGTCGTACAATAAGTTTATAACTTTTTGAACAATCATATCCCACCAACAATTTGCTTGGATGATTTTGCATGCATGCATGCACTCTCGCCACTCATTATGACGGGCCTTTTGATGTGGTCATATAACCATCAACATACCAAGGGAGATCCGATTTCATTTATGCACATTTAAAGAATGAATTGCGACGACAAAGCAAAGCCAAATAATGCACGTCGTCGCAAAGCCAAATAATGCACGCAATGCAAAAGGGTCTACCAATAAATTGTCTTTATGTTCGATTCAACAAAATAGCAAAAAATAATTTTTTTGGTCATTTTTATTCCAAATTGTACATATTTTATTGTCTTTTGAAATCTTAGTCCGTGTTTGGAATGGCCTATATTCTTCCTATTTTATTTTATTCTTGTCTTAGATTTTTTTTTTTTTTTTGTGAATCCAGTAAATTAAAACGCTTAAAACATTTATTTTAAAAACATTTATTTTATAATTCCTAAAGAACTAAAATAAGGGCATTTTCCACCCATAGTTTGGAGAAGGCACATATTGGCCCTTAAACTTGGAAAAAAGTATAGATAGTCCTCTCTGCTTGCCCCAAATTGAATTCATAGATAAATCGTATAAAACAAGGTAAACTAAATATAAGTAAAGAATTAAGGATCCGGACTAGGTTGTTTAGGAGTAGAATAGAACGTTTCCATGATCATCGTTAGATATTCGATACATGGAAGAATTCCACAAGCATAATCAAAATACAAACCCTTCCATCATTACAATTCCTGTAGTGTGATCGATTTGGTCGGGATAGGACAATGACGTGGTGACCAATAATTTAGGTTCAGAGACACATGGAGTAGATTTGCGGTGAATTGAAGCAGACAGCACACAAATTGCGACATCCTATTGCCGTCGTGCTTTGGACATTGAAGTGGGTATAGATTGTAATTTGGGTAGGGTCGAAAGAGAGAGGATGAACTTGAGCCACCAAACGCCATCAAGTGTCTATTGAAGAACAAGTCTAGTCAATCGTCACCTGTCTTTTAAGCTCAATCTAAATTAATCTTTCTAAATTTTTTCTCAGTAGTTTTCTAGCTCCATTTTATCTTTTGCCCTACTAAGATAACTTGAATCATAATCTCTCGAAGCATTATTTTTTGGTCGGGGGGGGGGGGTCATTTATAATATTTTGTGCCTTTTCTTTTTCATGATATGGGCATCGAGATGCTATGAAATTTTACTTGATGACTACCACAAGAGAGGTCAGTACAAATCTAATCAAGTGCACTGATTTAGATGGCGAATGGACAAGTCGTAGAATTTCAGCAAACCTAATTTTTATAGGAGGCTGCGAGTTGATCGATCCGATGACCGGACGAAACTTGAGATCATCATCGACTTCAACATGAGTTCTCTAATTTAAGCTAATTAAATCATTTTTCTTTTGGTAAAGGTAATAATAATATAAAGGAGATTGCCAATGTACAAAAGAACGGATCCATAACCTACACTCTTAGCCAAGGCAAAAGTGAAGGGGATCCGTTGTAAAAGGGACAAGGGAACAACCCACAAGAAAGATACAACCAGCACCAACTAGAGAACCGACTCCTAATCCTGCCAAACCTCCAAACTACAATGAGAATGCGGGAGCAGAAAAGAAGATGGGAACAAATCCTTCTAAGGAAGAGCATCACTATAGAAAATCCCAGGATCTAAACCCCAGCCTCTTTGAAGTCTTCTGTTCCTCGGTGAAGGGAAACCATTGCTATAAGTGACAGCTTTGTCTCTTACCACCTTAAGGAGGTGATTTTTGAGTGCAAGGACCACCAAGGATTCACCCCTGAATAGTATTTGATTTCTCTTCTTCCATATGAGGTGACAAAGGGCTCCAAATGAAAACCGAGCTATCTTGTGGTAGAAATCGTTACCCGTAAGGAACTTCAAAGCCCAAGGAAGCACCTCATTCCAGCACCGATTTTTCCACGGTAGGTTGCACCTAGTGGCCCAAAAAAAGGCCATAGAAGCCGAGGTACGACAACCAAAGAAGAGATGGTCTATGGAATCGTACTTCGCCGTGCACGCACACAACACTATAGTCAATTCGGCCATAGGATAGAAGCATAACCTGGGTGGGGAGACGCTTCTTCACAATAAGCCAAAGAATGAACTGGTATCGAGGCGTTGTGGATCCATCCCATCTAAGGGACGCCCATCTAACCGGATCTTTCCTTGGTCTGATTAAATTCGAAACCGCTGCAACTGAAAAGGAACCAGACGAGCCACACCAAATAAACTTATCAGCCTCAGAAGATAGCACAGGCAAAGGAATACCCCAACTGAGCAAAAATTCTTTGAGAGGCTGGCCCACCGGAGTGCTTAGATCCGCAACCACAGCATGATCCGGGATACAAAGGCTGCTTCTAAATGAAGGAGGCACAAATGCATCGAGAGGGCCGCAAGGCAGCCAATAGTCATGCCAAAGTGACACATATAAACCATTCCCAACTTGCCATCTAAAGGAGGTTCGAAAGTTACCTCTGAGCTGGAGAATTTTCTTCCAGGACCAAGAACACATTCTGGGTTGGGACACAATCCAGTTCCTTTTAGTTAAATATATAGAATGTATCCAGCGACACCAAAGTGATTCCTTGTCAGAGAAGAGGAACCATATGAATTTTAGAATAGAAGCTCTATTGCAAACTTTAAGATTCCTGATTCACAGACCTCATTCAGATTTTGGTAGGCAAATGTCTTCCCACGCCACCCTAGCTCCCCCTCGTCCTAGAGATGTTCCTTTCCAAAGGAACTGCCTCATAATTCTTTCAACATTCGCCAATACGGAGGAGGGAAGGGTAAATACACTAGTCCAAAAGGATTGGATAGAGTGAAGCATTGACCGGATTAGTTGTAGTCTTCCGGCGAATGATAGGAACCGATGTGCCCATGATTGGATTCTAGACGTTAACCGATCCGTCAATGCAATACAATCCGCTTTACCCAACCCGGAGGAAATAATAGGCACACCCAAGTAGCGAACAGGAAGTTTCCCTTCCGGAAACCCGAAAGCCCAAAGATATTCTATTTCGGATAGAGAGATTACCACCGTAGATAAAGATCTCACTCTTACTTTTATTCGGAAATAACCCACTCCATGAAGAGAAGATATCAAGCCCTCTTTTAAGCATAGAAACCGAAGACCAATCCGCTTGCGAAAAGAGGAAAACGTCATCAGCAAAGAACAAATGGGATAGCCGAACTTGTTTACACCTCCGAAATATTTAAAGTCTCTATTCGCCGTGCGGGAAGCCAAAACCAGAAAAATTTCCATGACCAATGTAAACAAATAAGGGGACATTGGATCTCCTTGCCTGAGACCCCGCCTACCCTGGAAAAAGCCGTGGATATCTCCATTTATAGCTATGGAGAAGGACGGAGTGGTAACACAGGCCATTACTAACTTGATGAAGGTGACCGGAAATCGAAAGGCAAGAAGAACTCTTTCCAAGAAGTCCCAATCAACAGATCATAGGCCTTATGGAAATCAACCTTAACCGCACACTTAGGGAGATATGGGTGAAGATGGAAGCCCGCAAAAAGTTCTTGGGCAAGGAGAATGTTGTCTCTAATTCTCCTACCTTTGACAAACGCATTTTGGAACTGATCAACAAAGTCATTTAACACAGCTGCTAAGCGATTAGCTAAGATCTTTGTGATGACCTTGTAAATGGTGTTACAGCAAGCAATTGGTCTAAAATCCAATACAACACTAGCATTAGGGACTTTAGGCACCAGTGCAAGGATCGTCGCATTTACCTCTTTGAGAAGACGCCCGGATTGAAAGAAATCCCGAACAGCCAGCAAAACGGAGGAACCAACGATGTCCCAATTAGATTTGAAAAATTCAACAGAGAACCCGTCAGGTCCCGGGGCCTTCCCCTTTGCAAGTGAGAAGAGAGTGGATTTAATCACTTCATCAGAGACCGGCTCTTCGAAGGCTCGAACTTGGTGATCAAGTAGCGGCCGACGGATAACACTCCTCAACTCTTCCACAAATGGCTTTGTCAAGGCCTCTTGAGGAGACAATAAAGATGAGAAGAAATCAATGAACACCCGAGGAATCGTCAAAGGGTCGAAATAATAACGGTTCCAGCCGAATCCTTGATGGATAGGATTCTATTAGAGAGTTGTCTCCTTTTCACCGAATGATGAAAAAACTTGGTGTTTTTATCCCCCTCTTTTAACCACCGGATTCTGGACTTTTGTCTGTAAAAGGACTCCTCTTAATTCCGTAATTGAATAAACTCACGACAACATTGCCTTTCCATATCAGCAAGATCAGAATTCTCCGGATCGATTGAGATTAGACCGAGCGGTAGATAGAGCCGCTCTCGCTTCCGCTGTTCTAACGGAGATTTCCGAAAACACTTCACGATTAAGAGTCTTAAGACGGGCCTTCAACATCTTGAGCTTAGAAACTAATTGGAATATGGGAACCCCTCTCACTGGAGTATCCCAAACCTGCCTAACAATGGACTTGAAATCCGGATGGTCCTCCCAGAAATGAAAATATTTGAAAGGCTTCCTTGTACGAGGCGGATGAGCAACTCTAACCACCATCGGAGTGTGGTCGGATATACCCGAGCTAAAGAAAGCTGCCTCAGAGAAGGAAAAGTCTAGATTCCACTTGTTGTTAACTAACACTCTGTCTATCTTCCTCATCTTCCTAGAATTACCAGACGATGTGGACCAAGTGTACCGAAAACCGACAAATCTAAGGTCCGTCAATTCAGTCTGATCCAGACATTGAGCAAATTCGTCAAAATAGGGAATCCAATTAGTAGAACTTCCGACACGGTCCGAGGGATCTTTAATTGCATTAAAATCGCCCCCAACCACCCAGGCCACTTCCTGAAATATCTCATCATAGTGCTGGAAATCTGACCACAGAGGCCTACGCCGAACAAAAGAATGCTCTCCGTATACAGCAGAAACAGAACAACTAAGCCCAGACAGTTTACACTTGAGACATCCATGAATCACTTGGTCAGAAATGGAAATAGGACAATAGGAGACAATATCAGGATTCCAACCAACCCAAATCCTCCCCCGAGGGGAGCAATCATAATTAGCAACCCAACTCCAACCTCTAATAAGGGTGGACGAGATAGAATCAAAAAGATCTTTGGGGACTTTCGTTTCAATCAAACCGATATAACATAACTTGTTAGCCGCAACAAAACGCCTAAGCTCCGCACGCCTCAGCGGATCATTAATACCCCTTATATTCCAAAAGCCAAAAAACATCCAAAAAACCGAGGCAGAGAAGACTTACCTCCTCTTGGAGGACTTCGAGCCTTTAATAGGCTTCTTCGGGACAGCCAAAATGGGCGAGTCCTCCAACTGCTTGGGGAGTTGTTCCTGAAGAGTAGCAGCCAACTGAATAGGTTTTTTCTTGATTGCAACATCATCAATAGCCGGAAGGTCCTCATCAGACGAATCCTCATTTGAGCTTGAGTTGCAAATATCTTCCGAGCTGTCTTGGACAGCTACAGAGGTGTCCAGAACACGTGGATCATCCGTGACATGGGGAACAGCAGGAGACTGAGCCTGGCCCTCTTCTGAGATAGGAGATAAGCTAACGGACGCTACATTAAGCTAATTAAATCATTTATATCCACAAAATTGCAAATACACTAAATGGGGGAAAAAAAGGAAGGGCATGGTTGCGTCTTAACGTGCAGTTACAGAGCAATTTTTTTCTTAAACATTTTTTTCCGTCAAGTATGGTTTTTCATATCCTTAGTCTTGTGCTTAGAAAAGGAAAGTAGAATAACTTTAAAATAAATTAAAATTTTCCTTCTCGTGTTCTCATAGAAATTTTAAAAAATTTCCTAATTTGTGACTGAAATTTCATTTATTTTATAAAAGGTGTCTCGTAGCGAAGTCATCAACAATGATATGATCCATTTTGTTATAATAATGCAATGCTATGTTGGAGAGTGACAGATGAACACTCGGATAGAAAATGCCTAAACTTTAAAGTTGATTTTCATCTTTCCTGTTTTTCCTTTGAATATAAAAAATTCAAGCTAATAAATAGAGTAAAACCATGTATATAAGAGTATATAAATCCCATAGATAAAAAATGTAGAACTACACATGAAATTTGGCGAAGAGGGTATACATGAGGATAAACTAAGGCAAAATTTGACTCAAATAACATGTTAGAAAGATAAACATATAGTTTGAGTTAATTTGTAAAGGAATTCCGCAAGTATATAAAAAACGTATAAATTCTTTAGATAAGAGATGTAAGGATACTCACACGATTTGTCTTATTTCTTGTTCTGTCTAAGGTTAGAGAAAATTGCTGTCGCACTTCCCAGCCATAGCCTTGAAATACACGTTCACTGGTTAGAATAGAAAACAAACGATCATGCATATTGTAAAATTCAAGCTACATATAAAGTTTATGGTATTCGAATTTAACGATGAGCATGAACGATAAGGTCTTAGGTAGCAAGTGTAAATCTTTTGATATGATCGATAATTATGACTTGTGTAGTGGAAGACTTCAATCCATCATTGCCGGACCATGCAATCATTAATTATATTTTGTTTTAATGGGAGGATGTCATTATCACAATGTGAATGCCATACAGTTAGTCTCTATAATGACTAATTTTATGGAAAAGGAATATAACTATGTCTGCGTGATCAAAATTGTCACCATCCTGATGTGGATGGTTCCAATTATTGGTCCTTATAGATGAACACATTTTTGGATTAGACGAGCTAAATTAAATTATTATTTTTTTGTAGGTCCGCGTTGAAGTGGCTTCTCTTCATGCATGGTTTGGCTTTGTTATGACTCATGGCACTATCAAGTTATAGTGTTGTGGAAAATAATGATTCTCATGTTCAACACAGAATAGGTTAAATGAAGTATGAAAAATTCGTGAATAGCTGTCTATATGAGGTAAGCAACCAGACATATTTAATTTAAAAATGGAATTGAACGGATTTTATGCAGTTGATTCTAAGTTTATTCACATAAGGACTGGCTCAATTCCCGATTAAAAGATTGATCAGTTCTATTCCCAATTCTCGGCTCTAAATGTTCTATTATGTTTTATAATAGGTTTTCAATGAGAATCGATTTCGAATTGATTCAAAACCAAACCCCACAAGTCTTTTGATTGAGAATACAATAAATAATGAAGTTGAGTATTTCCATACAAGTAGGTGGCTAAGAATCAATTCTAATAGGGTAGGTCACGAGTTCATGATCCTACTCTAACACTGATCACCAATTATCATTAGGATCAAGAAAAAAAAAAGACAATAAAAACCAGTATAGATGCTTGTGAATTAAAAATGATGGAAAAGGAACTGATAAGATAGATCATGTCATAGGATTCAACCATGGCCAGTACTTTCGAACACCCTTTTATTATTCAAATAATGTCTCCTGGGGAGAATCGAGTGGAGCCCCTAATTACGATAATATTTTTTTGTTCTCCCTAAGGTCGCATTATTATATAGTTCTTTTGTTATGGGAACCGCATAGATTATACTTGAGGTTCAAGCTAATGATGCTAATCCCATTGACGAGTAATATATTATCGGAATCCGTGCCTTTATGTCAATTTCTTTAAAAAAATTTCGGCACCACCTTTAATATTCATCGATAATAAAGTACCTCACCTCCGATTTTCGTTCAAGTGGGGTCTTTTCGTGAGTTAAAGTAGCCTTTAGTTTGCTTGCGTGGCGTCTCATTAATTCAATCAGTGACCGAATTAGAGATTTCTTTTTTTCTTTGGAGGTCGAAATTTGTGTTTATTTTTCACTAAAACAAAATATTTAATCGAAAATAGAACAAATATGTTAGATGAAATAGGGTTATATCCCAAAATAACCGGACCTTTAATTAGTTTTTTTTTCAAATTATCTCCACGTTTAGATATAACTACAAAGGGTGGTGTCTTCGAGGCCAACTTGCATACAACTAAACCTTCAATAGCGACTAAAATGCCGAGTTGTCAAGAGTCGAGGAAAACAAAACCCGCTTTGCTTTCTTAAAGTTTGTCATCAAATATTTTGCCCCTCACCATTTTTCCTCTAATTCTTAATTTTCTCGAACTTGCCATGTATGGATATTACTGGACCGTTGTATATTAGCAAATTTCAGTAGGGGTGTGCAACCGAACCGGGTCAACCCGGTTCCGGTTCGCCCACCCGAAAATGGGTCGGAACCGCTCCGGGAAACCGGTCCGGAACCGGTTCCAACAACTCGACTGTTTGAACCGGGTCCGGAACCGGTTCCGAGGGATTACCCACCCGAACCGGTTCGACCGACCGTTTTGGAACCGGTTGGAGAACCGGTTAAGCCACCCAAAAAAAAAAGCGCGAACCCTAATTTCTATCTTTACCTCTCTCTCACGAGTCTCACCCCCTTCGCGAAGCCGCTCGTCCTTCTCCGCCGCGCTCTCCTTCTCCGCCTAAGCCCCATCCTTCGCGAAGGGCCGGGCGCCACCACCGCCGCTTCTCCGCCCGAGCCCCAACCCTTCACGAAGCCGCCGCCGCCCGCGCCCGAGCCCCCGTCCCGCGGGCCGCCGCCGCTTCTCCGCTTGAGCTCGTCGTCTTCGCGAACCGGGCGCCACCGCCGGTAGCGAGCCCCCGCTTCGCTCGTCCCCGGGCCCGTCCGTCCGAGCCTTCGCTTCACCCACGAGATCCGCAGCCGAGCCCTTGCTTCGCCCGCAAAGAACCCGCCAAGGTTCGCGCGCCACCGCGGCCGAGCCCTCGCTTCGCCCCCGTAGCAACTCCAGCCCCTTTAGGTAAAGAGAATGCCCTAACTTGCTACCATTCCTATAAATATGTAAGAATTGTGCTTCTTTCATTCATAAAGACTAATGTCCTCCATTTTGTCCGAGCTATTCCACCCCAACGATTACGCCCTTTTCAAATTGGATCGACTTGGAGCCCAGTCCGTCATCAAGTGCATGTCTAACAAGCAAAGTCCTCCTTCGGTACCATATATAAACAATGCATCTTGCTCCATTAAGCCGAATCTTCCAAAAAAAAAGGTATTCAAGATTGTACCCGTTTAAAAATGAGTCACGCGTATGTTATTCCACAATGTCTCTTTCAGTGACTTGGGGTGTCACATATCCTCTTATCTTTTTCCTCTTTTCTCCTCCGTGGGGAAACTGTGTAAGTCAAACTCTCCTAGAGAAGTGTGATAAGGGCCTGCCTTACGTCCAAAGACTCTGAATATATATCCCCCAATGCCTCTTGTCGATTTGTTCCTTTCAATTTTGGGCGTTTGTACTTTCAAATAATTAGTGCTCAACTCTGCAAGTGTCTTTTTCTGTATCTAAAGCCACGAGCTGGTTTTGCTTCTTTGAATGCGTGCAAAAAAAGACCTTCAGTTGCAAAAGCCTCAATACTTTCAAAGGTGGCATTACTTTCTAAGACAAGGGACTAGTCAAAGAATATTGCCTCCTCCTTTTCAATCACTTTATAAGATCAGATCAGATGTGAGTGAGCACTAACACATTACATGCTGTCCCATTCATTTCTTTACCCCTTTTTTTATATCGCTTTTTTATATCGTTCCTGAGGTTTGTCTTCAACCAAGGTGCAAAATTTGGCTGATGAAGATAGGCACAATTTGATTCAGCTTTTACAAAAACCGGCTGGCGTGACCAGTCTTTCTCAATCCGAGTTGTGGTGTGCTCTACGTTCCTCGTGTGTGCAGAGATTATTCTGTGTGAATTTAATGTTGGGTTTGGATGTTTGTTAGGTGTTTTGTTTTCTATGTTTGGGGGTCTTTGACAGTTTCTCATGGTGGTATTTGCTGCAATTAATGCTGGTTCAGTTAAAGTTTCGACTGTTGGACTCGAGTCTGAACCCAACTTTTCTTCTTTTGTCTTTTTAGCTCAAGTGTCATGCATGAGTTGAAGAAGTGGCGGGGTTGAGTTTGGAAAAAAATATAAGGTTCAAGGACATCACAGTTTGAAGAGGAAAAGCAGAGCAAAAAGGTACTCTTGTTCCTTCAATTCTAGTTTCTGCTGTTTGATGCGTTCATGTTTTTTTTTTTTTTTTTGGGTGAACTTCTCTTTTCTGATTTTCATAGTCTGCTCTCTCAAGTGGTACCAACAGATAAGGCTCAGTCGAGAGGCTTTCTTTTATTTGCCTCAAAGATAAGCCAATTCTGTGAAATTTGGGGCCAAAATTTCTACTGCTGGTTATGTTAATGTGACAGCTCTAAAATGGTGATTTTCTTTGTATCTATGGCTTCAAATTGGTTAGTCCCAAGGGGGGAGTTAGAAGAAAAAACCAAAGCCTTCCCAGTTGTGCTTGTACTAAGCATTACCACAATCGCTAATTGCCTATGCTTGATATCGGCACTGAACACATCTTTTTGGCTGTCCAGCAACAAATGCCAAGCACCATCTACTCAGCTCTTTTCATCTTCCTTCATCTATTCCATAACTCTGTTGGAGAGCTCTCTGATGTCGAAAACTTGACATTGAAATTTACGTTTCAGCATTTGTTAGTTGGCCATTCCGGATTTGGTAAGGCAGAACAAAATGGGACAGCTCGGGGCTGTTGAAACCGTGGGAAAAAAGAACTCACAACATGATCAATATGAGTGTTAAACGCTTTATTTTAAATATGAGTCCTGTACATTAATTTTTGCAAAACAGGTTCCACTATAAATAGGGTTGACCTGTTCCCGGACCGAAAAAATAGGGTGGGTCGGGAACGGGGTCCAATGTAAACGGGTCGGGAACAATGGTCCAAAAAAGAGAGAATCCGGTTATAACGGGTTTTAATCGGGAACGCGCCTAGTCTACCCACCCCCACCCGATCATCACCCCTAAATTTCAGGTAAGATCAATTGGAATGATTATATTAGAATTTCTCATAAAAATTCAGTGCTACACTAAAACAACTAAAGGGTTTACAACTTTACTTGGAATCCATATAGCAGGGTTACAATTGAAATAGTAATTTCTTTTTATTGATAATAATTAATCCTATTATGTAAATATCTTTACATGGCTACTCAACAAAACTAATATATTTTAATCTGGTAAATTAATTTTTGAGGTACTTGTTGTTAGTGCGGCAGCTTTCCAAAGGACAAGTTTGGTCCTGAATGTTTTTCATACACTTATAAATGCCTAAACGAGGGTGTCTTTGTCTGTACATCTTACATTATCTCTCTTCATAATCAGTTTGGGCCACACCTCCTTGTCGTGACATCGTTTTGCTTGACTTCAATGCATGTGATAAATTGGACTCTCAGCAAATTTAGAGAGATAAATTGTACTTACAGGAAGAAAAGTAATCTTGCAGAGGATGAAAATTTGTGCATATCTCCAGGTACTGAGGTTGACTAGCTCAGTCAATATTGTGAAATTTTTTTGGTCGGCCAGATATTATGGCTAGAGGTAAATTGAATTAAATAAGGCAATATAGTGACCCGATTTGATTGTGATTGTCTGTCTCAACAAAGAACAAGAAGCCAAGAGTGCATCACTTACATTCGAGTTTTAAACTCTTTATATAAAGGCAATATTTCCCCACCTCTCAATTTGAACTTTTGAAATTTGTACATATTTTCTTCCTCCCTTTTTTAGATCCAATTTTAACTCCTACCAGAACAGGTGCCAAAGAAAAATGAAGGGGAAAAAAAAGAGAAACCCCAAAGAAAAACGAGCGAATTCATCGTTATTCCACATCGCTCGAATTTTACGACAGACGACACCGGCCTTCGCTCATTCCCAGCCCAAATCACACGAGGGTCTTGCACGCGGACGTCTCGGGGTCCCACATCGCCGGCAGCAGGAACTTCCGGCCGCCGAGCCCGTTGCCGTTGTAGCTCGCGCCGGTCGCCTTGTCCACCAGGAGCTGCCCCGGGTAGCCCGGGTACGCGCCCGACCCGTATATCCCCGTGCACGCCGACACCGCCTCCAGCGGCGCGTCCGCCGGGCCCTGGAAGTACCCGCTCCCGAACGGGTTCGTGACGGCGCCGGCGAGGAGCGTCGCCAGGTTGATCACCATGCCGTCGGCCCCGACGTCGCCGCTCGGCGCCACCAGCGGCGGCGTCTGCGGGCCGTACATGGGCTGGTGGAACGGCCACGCGCACTGCCCCGGGCACTGCGTCTCCGAGTTCCCGACCCACACGAACGCCGACCCGGGCCGCGCCGACCCGTGCGTCCCGCACCTCACGCAGAACCCTCCACGGCGACGTCCGCCGCCGTGAGGACGACGGTGATGGTGCCCGGGGCGGCATTGAACTTGCCGGCGAGGGCGCGGAGGTGGCGGTTCGTGAGGGACTTCCCGAGGGTGTACGCCTCGTGGACGGCCTGCCTCCCGACGACGAGGTTGGAGCCGCCGCCCTTGTACTTCTCGGTGGTGCGCCACCAGGAGGCGGCGGAGGGGGGAGGGGAGCGGGCGTAGCCGAGGGAGCGGATGAAGTCGACGATGACGGAGCGCTGGGTGGGGGAGAAGCGACCGTACCAGACGAGGTCGACGGTGATGTTGCCCTTGAGAAGAGCTCCGTTATGGTACTTGAGGACAAGAGGTTGTTGCTGGACAAGGGCGGCGGAGGAGGAGGAGATTGAGCTCGAGAAGAGGATGACGAGGAAGAAGAAGAAGAGGGGGAGTGCGAGAGAGTGAGACGCCATTGACGCGGCCTCGAAGCTTTTAGAGAGAAAGAGAGAGAGAGAGAGTAGAGAGTGGAGTGAGGAAAAATACGAAGGGAGAGGCTATTTATATTGGGAAGAGGAGGAGGAGAGGGAGACAGCTGGGAGAGATTAGCCAAGTATATTTTTATTTGCTTCCTTGTGACTTTTTTTTTTTTAGGTCAGAAGCTTCCTTGTGACTTTGTGGTATTTAATGTCGGTCGAATTCGTTTCCCTTTTTTCCTGGCCATAGCCAAATTGATTTTCGATACATATGAATATGGCCAATCTAGGTATGGTAGTGTATGTATTGTGTGATGCGGTTAAATCAAATATTGTGCCGAATCAATTATAGGTAACACATGTGAAAGTCAATTATTTTTTGTGTTTGCGGAATGAGAATTCCTACCTAAAATTGAATCTATAAATTGAGTGCAATTTTATGATTGAATGTTAAGAGCACTTACATAATCATAATGATTTTGATTGCTTCAAGTCCAATAAATATTCAATTGTTGTAATGATGAAAATAATTCATATGAAGAAAGAGAAATGAGACAAGATTCATTAAAAACTATGAATTTCATGTCTTGTTAGATCTACGCTCATTTTAAGGACAAGACACCCTCCCCAAAAAAATCTATTTGCTGGACAGAACTAGCCTTTTCTTTAAAAGATTCGAAAGCAAAAGTATCTCCTATTCTTGCACGAAATTGGACGTACATGTACTTCCTACCCAAAATTCTAGGGGGTAGGTGACGTGAACAATGATGATGGAACATTAGTTATTAATAAAACTGAGAGAAGTGATTGCTAATTTTAACATGGAGGGAAAGTAATTTATAGCAAGGGAAAAAGAGCATACCTAACGTGTCCTCTACGGGTCATTCATTTCAATTTTTTTAAAAATGTATTTATAATAAAAAGCGTCGCGTCAATCTTTTTCTCTCTTTAAATTGAAAAAAAGAAAAAAGAAAAAGAGAACGACGATGACCATTTTTTTGTCTTTGCCTTTGCACCAATTGGGGAAGTCCAAGCCTTTGGGCTTTTTTTTAAGGTATTCGGTACAACGTAGTGGCGTAGGATACTCGTGCGCGCAATAATTTATAAATTGGCGTGCGCAAAATACAGTCTCGTGAAGAGAAAGAATCAGGGTCAACGTCAAGGGAGTGCCACGTGGAGTGAACCCATTGGTCAGGGGATTGGGAGTCTCTGCCAGGCTTAGGGTGACGTGGCGGTCTGGGCTGTAACCTGTAAGGCAGGGAGGCTTTAGTAGGTTCTTGATGGCGACCCCGTGACTTTTAGGAGCTCCGGACCCCCCACCCCCTGCACGCCAATTTTGAATAGAGCCCCGCAAAAGAGAAATTAATAAAAAATAAATTAGGTGATATTATGTTTGATTATTTAGATTGCTAAAAACACTAAAATAAAAAGACGCCAACTATTAATTTGTGAATTATTGTGGACTCTTAGAGCCCATTTGGTAATTATTCTGCTATGGATAACCTTTTGATTAGAAATGATTTTTTCTAATTCAACTCCCGAAAATAATTTTTGAAAAAAGAACGCGTTTGATAATCATGTCAAAATTTTTATTCTCAAGATAAAAATGTGTTTAGTAAAATTCTTAAATTTTTTGTTTCTTTTAATTTTTTAATACTTTTATTATTTCATTATTTTTCTTTTTCTTTTCTTCTGCTTTCTTCTTTGTAGCCTATTGTCGGCCACAACGGTGGTCAACAATCTACTAGTAGGGGAGTGCATAGTCCGGGCAGACGGTTCTTGACTTAAAATTGGGAACCGTCTGTTTAGGACCGGTTCCAAAAAATGGGAACCGGGATCCACCCGTTAGTTGCATGGATCTACCCGAGAACTGGACCGCCAGTCCGATCCGGTTCTCGGATGGATCCATGGAACCGATCTTTTACGCAAAACAATTTTGGTTTTCGATTGAAATTGTCGATTCTTTACCTAACCTATTCTTCTTCTCCTCCTCCTGCAGCCCTACTTCTTTGCATGCTTGCTTTTTGCCCACTCAGTGCTTGGTGTTTTGTTAAGAACTCAAGGTGCGCTTTGGAATTTTTAGCTTTTGGATCTCTCCATTTGGTTTGACTAGAGATTACCCAGCCCTGCTTCTTCACGATCTTGACTTAATTTTTTAGTTATTTGATTTGGATTTATTAATTAGTAATTTCAATTTTTTAATATTAAAAATTAATATATTATTTTAATATAACGGTCCGGTCCGGTCTAGGTGGGTGGGTAGACGGATTCGCCCATGGAACTAGGAACCGAACAAGTACCCACCTATTCCCATAAATTGGAACCGAAACCAAACCGGTTCCCTTAAGAACCATTGGTTCCAAGCGATTTTGGTTTGATTCCGAGCGGTCTAAGTGAGTCTCGGTTCTTTTGCACACCCCTACCTGCTAGGCAAGTCTGGCGAGCTCATTGGAGCCTCGCTAGGCTAGGGCGAGATCTGGCAAGCCTTGGCCTCACTAGATTTGGGCGAGGTCGAGCCTCACCAATGGTCAAGCAAGCGTGGCCACCAACGAGGCTTGGCGTCGCTAGGGACCGACGATGCTTTGGCAAGGTAGCTGGCCATAATTGAGGCCAACAACCGGCCAAAGGGAAGAAGAAGAAAGAGGAAGAGAAGAAGAGAAAAAAGAATAGAAGAAAAGAAAAAAATAGGAACTGATTCTAGGAATTGTTCTTAAGAACAAGAAACTACTTTTTTCTACTTATTGATTTTGTTTTAAATCTATTCCCACGAACAAAAAAATATATTTTTGTTTTCGAAAATAAAACTTTTACCAAACGGATTTTTTTTTTCGAGGAGCAAAAGAACAAAATCATACATACCAAAAAAAAAAAAAGAACAAAATCAAACACCATTTAGAGTAAAAACAAGCATGCCCTTATTAAGCACATCAAATGACACATTATTTAAAACCGATGAAAAAGAATTTTCCACATGTAGCAATCGTCGTCTTTATTTTTTGTCAAAATTGTCCTTGTTGATATTGTTAAAATGTCTTATTTATATAATAAGTTGAAAAAGATCACACGTATATAAAAAGTATCTAAACCCTATTAACGAAAGAACATGAATATTTCAATAGATATATTGATTAACAGAGTAGTATTGCAGACATGTATTGCAGACATTGCCATTAGTTTTTCTCTGCAATTTTAGTTACCCTAAAGACTAATGTAAATCCAAGACAGGTATGTTGTCCTAAAATGTAGCCCTAACCTCCGCCTAAAAGAATTGCCTTTTGCCTCCAAGTACCAATGATCAATATCTCAAGATCTTTGAGTCTCCGAAACTTTCTGATTGGATTTGAAAATATTTAACTTGTAGCTAAAAATAAAATTGGAAGAAGTAACATGTTTTGCTTTTCAAATAAGTCCCTACAAGAGCACAATCCCGAACCCATTCCTTTTCTATACACTTCCAAAGAAAGGGTGCGAGGTCCCAATTGAGGACAATGCATCTCGCCATGACTTCAGTCCAGTCTCGCCCCATGATTGTTCCGATCGGATCGGACGTGGCCGTGATTAAAAAAGACAGTTCGCTGAATCACGTATTGATTTCCTCCGGGACGAGTTAAGACCAGATGAGATTAGACCCGACCTTTGCTTGATTGATTGGACGATCTCATGCAGTTAATTTGCACGGTTCTGCACTGACTCTCTTCTCCCCTCTCGCATCATCAGCACTTGTCGCGTCTTTTGTCTTTCGTTTCTCTGCAAAAGCCTCCCACGAAACGCATTGATGACATAGTATTTAAAAGAGTCTCTGACTTCCCTACTTTGGCTGTTGCGTATGGGCACTCCTTTAAACATAAATTTAAGAAAGTAATTAATAGTGCAAAAAAAAAACCTTCAAATTAGTAAATATATAATAAATTTATTACAATTTAATTGTTTAATCGCCGAAAATTCAAACTAGGATACCTACTACACCTTTAGCCAAATAATTTTTTTAACCACAAAACACTCATACTGATACATTTATAATAAATTCATCATCCGTTAGTTTATATTAAATCGGATTACTATAAAGAAAAACTATGAACTGACACACATGTGACAATCGAAGGATAAAACCCCAAGTTGGTTCATTTATCAACTATCACGTGTTATTCGATTAAGTAATTTGATGATAAAATTTCACTAAAACTAACACGCGGTAAATATCATTTTGGGGTTAGTATGGGATAAGTGTGTTATAGATGTATCAATGATTTTTCGTAGTATTAACTATTAAGCAAATATTAAGGCAAATGACACATATGATCCCTCAATTTGGAGAGATCAATTAAAAAAATTAAAGAGTGGAAGTTCATTCTCTTTTTATGATGGCATAAATAGAAATACAAATTTAAAATCATAATTAATTCATTTTATCAAATATATATGGGTACATTTTCAAAATCCTTAATGAATTGATTTACCTGGTTTGATTTAATCTTTATTCAACAAATATTCAAATTATATAAATACGTTTCCAATATATTTTTTATGATTACGAAAATTTAAATTGGCTATTAAGTCACGATGAGAAACTAATTTTTTTCTTTGGACTTTTAAAAAGTCTAAATAAACAGGCCTTGTACGGGGTTGTGTATATATTTAACTCTTGAGAGATAAAAGAGGTTGCGTGTAAAATATCTAGTTAATAAGCCTCTGAACGTTTGTTAAACATGGTCAAGATGAAGTAGTTGATCTTTAAAATATTTATTGTTTATATTACCATTAAGCGTTATATATTTTATAGTGACTAAAAGTATTCCATATTGGTAGATCATAAATGATATCCAATGGGATTTGTAGTCCAAAAAGTTTTAAATCTATTATCCGACGGCCAATTCAATCTAGATTTTTCAATTTTATGAATTTATTATCTTTTTCTTTCTTTTTTCTTTCCTTCAAAAAAATTCAAAAGAAAATTTTATTATGTCAAAAGCTGCCACATTAGAGATTTCAAACCAAAATTGACTAAAACAATTAAATTAACAAATCATTAAAAATGTTTATGACTAAATTAGCAAAATTGAAAATGTTATGACTAAATTGATCACCAAAAAATATGTTAATAATTTTTGGGAAATTGGCAAATCGTTGAAAGGTTTAAAAATAAATTTAGGTTCAAGACTAAATTAGCAAAACTAAATATTTCGAGACTAAATTAGCCACCGTACAATAGGTTTAGAATTTTTTGGACAAATTTTCCTAATGACACTTATTAAACATCCAAATTAGGAAAGACTCTTTTATGATACATGCCTTTCTCATGTTATGCGAAATCAATACATTGGAAATCAATGTAGCTCTTTACTAAATGCAATTAATTAGTGTTTCGAGACACTCATTAACAAAACAGGACACCATCCAGCATAATTTTTGGGGGAAAAAAAAGAAAGAAAGAGCAAGAGACCCAATTCCCATTTCTTGTTTGGGAGTGACAAGCCTAGATTTCCACCACAATTAAAGTTGGGAAAGAAGGGGAATTTTGAGGACCACAAAGAAAGCTAGGCCATGAGGGGGCATAGAATGCATCCGATTCCTATATTAGCTGGCATACATGGGAGAGTCAAAAAGGACGTGTGTGTGCATTATCCCACCTTCCCAAGGCCTCCCCTCTTTTCCTAGAATTGGGTGTAGACCCGACAAAATCGAACTCTGTTTCGTGTTTTGGTTTCTTTTTTCAAATTTCTATATTCTTATCTCTAGTAATGGAGCACATAGACTCCCTTGAAAGGTCTTTGTGCTCATAATTTTTGGACATGACCCAATCACCGTTCCGGACAAGAGAGGAATTTCAAGGAAATAATTTGACATAGTGTGAGAAGATATACTTAATTCATATGTTGATTCGAATCGGCATGTGTTCATTGTTAATTAATTGTTTGATTTTATTATCAAAATCATGATGTTTTATACATGCCGAGGTAACATGAATCTCAAGTACCTTTATGACACGATATTACAAAATGTTGACCATGATTAGGTGTGAAAAAGTTACTTACATGGGAAATATTTTACTGTGAAGATGAATGTCTAGATAAATCCCCCACCTAATGATACAACCACTACTTTTAAGGTTTAATAAAAAGTCAACCAAAGTTCTGCCTCGGGTTTCGAGTGATTGGTCTGCTATGCACTGGATTATTATTATTATTATTAAAGTGATGTGAGAAATCGAACTTGTGCCATTTGCCTAATTTATTCACTAACAAAGCCGATCTTCCTCAGCAAATACTCAAATAAAATATTCATGTATATCAAGTAGCAAGCACAAGACTTTAGCCTAAAACATTGTTATTAATTTTCTTAAAAGTCCATATGTGACGCTTGTTAAGTAACTAGACGTGGGAGTAGTGTAATTCTTAATGCATTAAGCGTACTCACAATATGTAAAATTAATATTTCGAAAATTGAACATAATTTTTTTAAATATATTTTAATGAGGTGTTTTGGGAATATTCCTTAAAAGAAGTGAGATATTACTATACCTTTAGACTAGGAACAAGAATCAGCAAATTATCACAAAACGACAATGCCATTCATCCTATGACACTGCTTCCTTATCTTATCTTACATCGAACGATGGGGAGGCTTGCCAATTCGGGAGCGAAGGACGGATAGAAAGCTTGTCGCGCAGTGGGTGAAAAATAGGCACCATTTTAGGATGACGCCAGACATTTATTACTTCCCCCCCTGGACCGCAATGACTATTACTTAGCCCTGACACGCGTCTAATGAGAGTAAATGAATCACAACCGTCGATCCTTCCACGAGATCAACGACCGCCGTTCACTCGACCGATCGAGTTCGGACCTGATCAAGAAATTCCTGCTCCGAGGTACTTGGATTGGAAGTGTCGGACCATGGGTGAGAGAGGGTTTCTTGGCAGTGAGACGGGTCGAGTCAAATATGAGTCCTTAGATTTATACTACAAGAATATGAATTAAAATGGGTTAAATGGGTTAAATGGGTTAAATATAGATCGATCTATTTTCGACCGGACACATACCTGACCTGACTCGATTCACCCATTTGCCACCCCTAACATTGACCGCCCAACTTGTACTTGAAATGGTGCAAGCTAATTTTGTTTGTAAAAATGTTTAAATATGAATTATGATCGATAGTCAAAATGTTTTTAATTATTTAATTATTTTAAGCATTATAAATGATAATATTTTAGAAAATATATCTAAAATCATTTATTTTCGCGAAACAAATCGAGCATACTTACTCTGGAACTTAGCCTTTTTCTGTTTTTTTTTTTCTTCTAATTGTCAAAAGATATGAGATGTGAATTAGTTCACTTGATTAAATAACTATAATCGAAACCCATAATGACACGTGATTTGAGTAGTTGATTATTCCATTAGAATAACTGTGGAAAAGGCTGAATAAGATCATTAATGTCTTGAGAATTGCATATGACAATGAGACAAACTGTGTCCAAGAATCACTTATAAAATAAAATAAAATAAAAAAAAACAAAGAAATCACATGGTGCATGCACATTACCGAAATAGACGACTCATGCAAATTAATTAGGTTGGGCCGGCCAACACGTTCAAAAGTGACGGATCGTGCAAGATTGAAGCCGACAATTGACCAAACGGACTATAATATAAATATGGATTTGAATATCGATTTTGTTTTTTTCCCTTCTCGAGTCTTCGTCAACCAGTTTGCATGGATGGAACTTGGATGACCTATTGATATTTTTCCAATAAATTAAAAATTATCAGCAAAATACATGACTGTCCAATAGAAATCCCAGTAATTTTATCATGTAAATCACTAAAACAAATTAATGTTTTTCAATAATCATCGATATTATCATTATAAGCCACTTCATCTATATGATAATAAAAAAAGAAATAATTAATATCATAAAAAGTTTTAAACTAGTACACTTGTGATAAATTTATTTTAATTTTTTTAACCGTAAAAAGTCCCGAACTAGTATATTATAACAAATTTATATTTCAAAATAATTTTTAATTACCAAAATCCCTAAAATACTACATTTATGGAAAATTTATTTTCTAAAATTTCTATTAAATTGAATTAATACCAAAAAAATTATAAATCATGACATTTGTGACAACTGATGATAAAACTTAAAAGTAATACACTTGTCAAATACCAAAAAATAAGTGAGAGTAAATTTATTACAAGATTATTAATTTGAAATTTTTTATGATGAAAAAATTAATTTGAGATAAATTTATGATAGGTATATCGATTTGAAGTTTTTTATAATATTAATTTAAAAAACGATGCAACGCGAGTGTCCCGGGCGTGAAGCAGCGGCGCGTGGGAGGAGTCGGCACGCAAGCGGACAATCTCGCGGTCAACGCTCGAAGAAAACGCGCGCGCGTCATGCCAATGCCAAAACCCACGTGCTTTTTACCAAGTTCGTCGTCAAGCATTTTGCCCCGTCCTTACCGTCCCTTCGATTTTTCGAATTTTTCAACCTACTTTACACGTGTCGTCTTCTCATACACTCGCTGGGTGGGGCCTTTTAAGCCGGTCCAATCTTCAACCGGTCCCTTCTGATAAAATTATTAGGAGTACTTTTCATAGTTGGATTTCTTTATGGAGTCATCCCAGCTTGACTAATGCTCAGATATATAACAGTGTTAATATCATTAAAAATTCCAAATCAATATCTTTATTTTAAAAATTTCTAACCGATGCATGCATGGCACATTTATTATAAAATATTTTTCTCTTTACAAAAAATCTCAAATTAATACTACTAAGCTAAATTCACCATACATTAAAATACGTATATGTCAACACATGATATGAATTTATATTTCTTGTATTGACAATATGCATTTTAAGGAAGAAAACTTATAGAGGATGACATTTGCGCATAGCAATGGCAATCAAGGTAGATACCATGAATCAATTAGGTCTAAGACACGAGTTTGCACATCACTCGAGCTTTGCGTCGGTGCATTGCATATCCCCACCATGATTTGATTGAATAGTTTTGCATAAATGCATTGCACGTTTGGCAATCATTTTGATGGGCCTTTTGATGTGTTATTTTACCAACACCCTACCAATCATTTGCTATATGTTTTTTTAGTCAATTTGCTATGTGTTTTTTTTTTTTTTTGTAAGAAAAAAGAAGAAGATATATATGTTTTTTTTTTTTTCCGAACGTTCATTCCAAATTCTACATATTTATATACTTTCTCAATTTCGGTACGTGTTTGGAGTATATCATGATTATTTCGTTTTACTTTATGTCTTTCTTGGATTTTTCTTTTTTGAAATCCAATAAATAACAACACTTAAAAAGGTTTAATATATATTATATATTTACGAATTTAAAAGAATTTAATACAGCGGACATTTCATTTCTTCCGAAAGTTTGGAGAAGACACATATTGACTCTCCAACTTCTATAGAATGTCATCTTTGCATCCCTGAATTGAGATAATATATACAATTATAACACTAGGACACGGAATGAAAACTAAATATAAATAAAGACTCTAGGACCTAGATAAGCTTCTATAGTAGTAAGATAAAATGTTTCCATGATTATCGTTAGAAAAATTGATAAATGGAAGAATTTGACTAGCATAATGAAAATATAGGACTCTTCCATCTCTATAGTCACAATAGCGTGATTGATTTTGTAATGATATGTCAATAACATGCTGACTGATAAGTTAGGTTTAGAGATGCATGGAGTAGATTTGGGTCAAATTGAAACAAACAGCACACAAATTGCAGCATTCTATCGTCCTTGCATTGTACAAAATCGTTATTCTTTTGGTAATATATGATGTACAAGTTACGTCGAAACATTATGAAGTTAGGTGTGGATAGTGATGAGGGTGGGGTCGAAAAAGGAGAGGATGAATTTGAGCCGCGGAACTAATTATTGAGGATCCATTAAAGAGCAAGTCTAATAAGGCAACTGTCATGTGTACCTCAAGCTCTTTCTCTCATTTTTCATCCATACTTTAATCTTTCCTCTTTTTATTTTTCCTTCTTCTTAATATAGCATTATCTTTTTTAGTTCCAGCTAAGGTTAGAGAACCTCGCCGTCGGGTCACTTCCATGTTACAGCCACGACATACACGTTCGCTGGTTTTAGCAATTATTGAACGATATAAAATAAAAGATTAGACACGTTGTAAAATCGAGACTATTATAAGCCTACCACATTCGAATTTAAAGGTGTGCTTAAACGATAAGGTTTTAGGTAGTTAGTGTGTCTATTTTAATATCACATATGATCATGACAAGTTCGAGACTGCTGTACATCATTCAACCTTACGTTGGCGGAAGAGGTAATGATTAGTTCTTTTCTTGTTTAAATAGGAGATGTCATTATTACAATGCGAATGCTGTACAGTTATGTGTCTATAATTATTTATTTTTATTGAAAAGGAATATAATTATATCTGCGTGATCAAAATGGTTACCATCGCCATCCTGATTGGACAGTCAATTATTGCTCCATATAGACGAACAACCTATTTGATTAGGCAAGTCAAATTAAATTATTGGTTTTTTTTTTTTTTTTTGGGTGCACGTTGAAAGTGGCTCATTTCCAGTCATGTCATGTCTCAGAACACCGTCAAGTTCAAATGTGATTAAAAATGTGGTTCCCATTTTCAATAATGAAAAGGTTAGAGGAAACACGACAAATTTGGAGTCGTCCTCTATTAAGGATCCGTACTGGTCTTACTTAGCGGACTACAAACACGTTTACACGAGGGGCACTCAATTCCTGAATTGAACAATTGAGAACCAACCTTGACCAGCTTTTTGGCTTTGAATTGATTGATTTTACTCGGAAATTGGCCATAAGCCAAACCTTACAAGTCACTTAATTGAGAATTTTTTACAAAAAATAAGAAAGTTGAGCATTCTAGCATAAGCAGGCAATTGGGAAGCGGCTTTGACATGGTAGGTTCTCGATTCTTGATCTGGAATGATTTCTAATCTGGAATATACCTACTAAAGGCTAATCACCCCTATCTTTTACTAATCATGGTCAGGATCAAGAAAATATTCAGTACAAAATACATTAAATTATAAAAAATTCACTAGAATGGAAAACAGCTGGGTCTTTGGCTTAATATAAGCTGACTTTTAGTAAACTTTTGAAAAATGCCCTGGCCCCTTAGATCTGTACCCAACCTTTCATGTTCACTTCAAATTTATCCTATTATTATTATGTGGATGGTCCATTCGTTAACATGTGTTGATGAGCAAAACGATGTCATTTCACACTCTCTTCTCTCTCTCCCTGGCCTCCCAACCAAGCAGCCGCCTCCACCGAGCCCTCATAAATTCCAAGGCGAGTATCACATGCCTGAAGTGGTGGCCCGTGGGGCGGCGCGTGGGGGCGGAGTCGGAACACGAGCGGACAATTTCAGGGTGAACACTCGAAGAAACCACGCATGCATCTCGCCAAAGGCCAAACCCCACTTGCTTCGGTCAAGTTTGTCGTCCAACATTTCGTTCCTCTTTATCATCCCTTTGATTTTTCGCTCCCCAGTCATATCGCCTAGTACAACCGACGCTAATTAGATTTCAAATGGGCAACTCCGAGCAATAATGAACCAGAGAGATTATACTAGATTTCACCTAAAGGTTTATAACTACATTAGAATAATCAAAAAATTTAGGACTACATTAGAATCCATACAATAAATTTAGAGACGAAAATATGAAAAAAGTCATAAATATATTGTATTTGTACAAATTTAATCTTAAACATTTTATATTTGTGTTGATTGAATCCATTTGACTAATTTTGATCATGAATCATTGACATAGATGCTATACGTCCTACTAGTGATCCTTACCAGTCACAATGGAAAAAAGAAAATAAAATTAATAAATATAAAACATATGAAAAAAATAATATAAAATTTGTCTACTTTAGCATTGATGGTGTCACGTGAGAGGCAACATGCCAAGGCCAAATTTCCCTTGCTTTTATCAATTTTTCGTCCAACATTTTGCCCCTCTATATCATTCATTTGATTTTTTGATTGCTAGCCATGATTAGTATGGCCGACAATAACCGGATCATTATGTTAGTGACTTCATGTAAATGTTTAGCAATACATTACAACAATTAAAATATTCAGAAATGCCATAAAATCTGTGCAATCAATAATTACTTATGCTGTTACGTAAAATACATTGATAAAGAACATATTTTGATTTTGCAATTAATTTTAACATGCCTAATATAGTTATGGCAGCCTTATGAAAGGATAAGTTTGGCCCCGAATGTTTTTTGGTGCCGCTATAAATGCCAAAATTGTGGACGTGCCTTTTGTCCGTACCTCACATCTTCCCTCCACCTCGTCCCTAGGACTGTCGTCTCTTCATATTCACTTTTGCCCGCACCTTCTTCTCATGGCATGGTTCAGCTTGATTTCATTGCATGTAATAAATTGGACTTGCAGCTGAAAATGTTAAGAGATATAAATTGGAATTGAAAAATAAAGCTTGTGGAGGATGAATATTTGTGCATAGCAAGAGTGCTCGAGGTTGACCGAATTGGTTAGGTCTTGGATGAGATTTGAGTTTTGAGGACCGTTATATAACCCTTAAGACTTATAGCTATTGGTTTCTTCCGAGATATTGGGAGAGATGGATTAAACCAAATATGGCAATATTAATACTCGATTAGCCTGATTGCTGGATTGTCTCTTTTCTATCGGAGGGTATCAAACTACTTCGAGAAAATGACTAAATAAGTCTTAAAATTATTGTACTTTTGCCAACTTGGACCTAAATCTTTCAATTTTTACTAATTTAATCCCAAATCTTGCAGTTTCCCACGTCATACATATTTTTAAAAAATATAAAAATTGTCCTAAGTTGTTCTTTGTATGACATCAGCTGTGTGCTGTGCATGAATGCATTAAAAATATTCCCACCAATAATTTGCTGCAATGATTTTGCATGCATGCATCTTCTTCTTCTTCTTTCAACATGAATAAAAAAAATGGGTGAGAGAAACTTAATTAGAAGGGCATGACGCACGCTCGCTAATCATTTTGATGTGGTCTTATAACCAAACGCCGTTCCAGTAGAGATCTAATTTCATATGCGCATTTAAAGAATGAATTGCAACGACAAAGAAAGGCCAAATAATGCACGCAATGCAAAGGGTCTACCAATATGCTAGTTGGCCGATTTGTACAAGACTTGAATTGTGACATCTTAATATTCTTTTTGGTTCATCTATTTATCAAGAAGTGCGTATTGATGGTGTGTGAGTAGGGTCAGAAGAGAGAGGGACAAATTTGAGCCACGAGGACAAACCATTTAGGATCCGTTAGAAAATGACTCCAATTAGACAAGTGCCATCCGTCTCTCAAGCTCGATTTAAGTCGACTTTTTAATTTTTTCATTAATACTTTTCTTTGTTAGCTCCATTGCATGTTTGTCCAAATAAATAATCTCGAATTGCAATATCTGGAAGAATCATCTTTCAGTCGTGATGCCATTTATAACATTTCGTATTTTTTGTTTTTTGCAACGGGTCACTAGGCCTTGGCTAGTAGCTAGCGGCCCCCAACTAGTCTTAACCATGAATGAAAAGAGAAAAGAAAAGAGAAAGGAAATATTATTTATTAAAGCCATTGTAAAAAATTGGACTAAATTGAAAAATTATCAAAATGTTTACAACAAAATTAGAAAATAATTAAAAGGTTCATGACTAAACAAACACAATCGAAAGATATATGATTAAAATGAAAAATTATCAAATATTTAGGACTAAATTGATATAACTGAAAATTTTAAGATTGAATTAACCGTTGGCCATTAACTTTATAAATTTTTGGACAATCATATCCGCACCAACAATTTGCTTGGATGATTTCGCATGCGTGCGTGCATGCTTGCGTGGACGCACGGTCGCCATTTTAATGGGCCTTTTGATGTGGTCATACAACCATCAAAATTGATTAAAATATTTTTGTTTAAATAGGAGGATGCCAATTATTACAATGCCAATACTATAGAGTCATGTGTCCGTAATTACTTATTTTATTGGAAAGGAATATAATTGTGTCTGAGTGACCGAATTGTCACCATCGTATCCTGATTGGACAGTTTCCAATTATTGGTCCGTATAGATAAACATCCTCGTTGATTAGGCAAGTCAAATTAAGTTATTGATTGATTTTAGGTGGACGTTGAAAAATGGCTTCTTTCCATGCATGTCCTGTCTCATGGCACTGTCAAGTTCAAGTGTGATTGAAAAATGGGATTCTCTTGTTCAATAATGAAGAGTTTAGAAGGAGCACGACATATTTGTGGGTTGTCCTTCATTAAGTATCCTTACGAGTCTTACTCAGTTGACTACAAACACGTCCACACAAATGCCAGTTCAATTCTCAAATAGAAAACTTGGGACCTAGCCTTGACCGGTTTCTTGGCCTTGAGCCGATTGATTCAACTCGAGAATTGACCTTAAGCCAGATCCTAAGAGTCACTTCATTGAGAACTTTTGTGGAAAAAAAAAAAAGTTAAAGAATTCTAGCATAAGCAGAAAATGGGGAAGTGGCTTTACTAGGGTGAGTTTCCAATTCTTGATTTGAAACCCACTCACCTTAAAATACTAATTATGATGAGGTACAAAATATATTAAATTAAAAAAAATTCACTAGAATAGAATGTACAATCAAAATAGCAGGGTCAATATCTTACAATAAGCTGACTTTTAGTCAACTTCTAAAAAAATATCTCGATCCTTTAAATCTTCTACCCAACCTTTCATTTTCACTTCAAATTTTTTTAAGCTGCCGTTTGTTCTCTCTATTAAAATGTTAAGTTGTCAACTGACGTGGCCGGATTATGCACCGGCGAGAAAAACGAGGTCGTTTCGCACTCCCTTCTCTCTCTCTTTCCCACCTCCCAAGTAAGCAGCCGCCTCCGCCGAGCCCTCGTAAATTCCAAAGGGAGTCTCACGCGCCTGAAGTGGCGGCGCGTGGGGGAGGAGTCTTCACACAAGCGGACAATCTCAGGGTCAACGCTCGAAGAAAACACGCCTTCAATCATGCCAAGGCCGAACCCCACTAGCTTTTGTCAATCTTATCGTCAAACAATTCGCCCCTATTTATTATCCCTTTGATTTTTCGATCGCCGGCCGACACCGCTTGGTACGACTGGCCAACAATAACTAAATTATTATGCCATATAGTAGATTTCACGTGATCCTATTTGGTCAAATACCGACAAAATCCTAAAGATTTATAACTACATTAAAGAATCAAAATAATCTAGAACTACGTTAGAATCCGTGCAATTTATATTGATATTTACATTTTTTGTTAATTTGGTTACCAAGTAGAAAGAATATATTTTGATTTGGTAATTTAATTTTGACATGGCTAATATAATTGTGGCGGCCTCATGAAAGGATAATTTTGGTCCTGGATGTTCTTTTGTACCACTATAATTGCCAAAAATGTGGGTATGCCTTTTGTCCGTATTGTTGTCTCTTCATAACTTCTTCTCATGGCATGGTTCAGCTCGATTTCAATGCATGCAATAAATTGGGCTCGCAGCTGAAAATGTTAGACATAAATTGGACTTGAAAAATCAAACTTGTGGAGGAAGAAAATTGGTGCACGGCACGAGAAGTGATTGAGGTTGACCAAATTGGTTAGGTCTTAGATGGATTTGAGTTTTCGAGGTTGTTACATAATCATTAGGAGTTAAAGCTATTATTCATTCGAGTTATTGCTAGAGATAAATTGAACCAAAATAAGGCAATATTCATGACCCATTCAGCTTGATTGTCGAATTATCTCTTTTCTATAGGAGGGTATCAAATTACTTCGAGAAAATGACCAAAAAAGTCTTAAATTACTGAACTTGTGCTAATTTGGACCTAAATCTTTCGATGTTACTAATTTAGTCATAATTCTTTCAATTTCCCATGTCATATAAGTCAGCTGGCGCTGATAAGAACAATGTTTATTTTATTTTTTTAATAATTGTCCTTAGCTGTTCTTTGTTTATGACATCAGCCTTAGTTGTTTTCTTTGTATGACATCAGCCGTGTGCTGTGCATGGATGCATTAAAAATATCCGCACCAATAATTTGCTGCAATAATTTTGCATGCATGCATCTTGAAAGAAACATAATCAGAAGGGCATGGACGCACGCTCGCCAGTCATTATGATGGCCCTTTGATGTGGTCTTATAACCAAACACCGTACCAAAAGAGACACGATTTTGTATATGCGCATTTAAAGATTGAATTGGAAGGACAAAGTAAAGCCAAATAATGCACGTAATGCAAAAGGGTCTACCACCAATTTGCTTGTTGGCCGATTTCTACAAGACTTGAATTGTGACACTCTTAACATTATATCGTCCTTGTGCTCTGACATCGAACGAATTTGTCATTTCTTTTGGTTCACCGATATATCAAGAAGTAGGTTGTTGATGGTAACGTGAGCAGGGTCGAAAAAGAGGGGACCAATTTGAGCTGTGAGATGAGCCATCTAGATCCATTGGAAAGCAACTCCAATTAGACAAGCACCATCCGTCCCTCGGGCTCAATATTAACTCGATCTTTCTAAATTTTTTGCTAAATAAATTTTCTCTTTGTTCCATTGCGTTTTTCTCTAAATAAATAATCTCAAATTGAAATATTTGGAAGAATCAATTTTCAGTCGTGATGCCATATGTAACATTTTGTATTTTTTAAACTTTTTGTAATGCAAGGGGTCGCTGGCTCTCAGCAGGTGGCTCGTAACCCCATATCGACTTTAATCATGAATCAAAAGGGGGAAAAAGAAAATGAAAAGGCGAGAAAATAAGATAAAAATTTAGAAAAATTGAAAAGATTATCCATGTTGTACCCAACCATGCCACTAAGACTAAATTGATAAATCATTCAAATGTTTATGACTAAACTGATTAAATTTTAAAAAATTTATGACTAAAATAACATGTTTTAAAAATTTAAGATTAAATTGATACAATTAAAATATTTAGAATTGAGTTAACCATACGATAAAATTAAAATTTTCTTACAATTATGATTTTGCATGCACGCTCGCCAACGATTTTGATGGGCCTTTTGACGTGGTGATATAACCATCACCATCCCAACTTATATATCAATTTAAATTGCTTATATACGCAAAAAGGGTCTACGGATCATTTGTCTTTATTTTGGATTCAATAAAATAGCAAAAAATACAATACAAAAAAAAAGCAAAAAATAATTTTTTCCTAATTTTTATTCCAAATTGTACTTTTTTTTTTTTTTTTTCTTGGCTACGTGTTTGGACTGGACTATATTAATTTTTTTTTGTTTTACTTCATTTTAATTTGACATTTTATTTTTGTGAAATCCAATAAATTACAACACTAAACAGGATTTAATTTTTTAAGGATTAAAATAAGGCATTTCAACCCAAAGTTTGGAGAAGCCACATACTAAGTAGCATCAACACCGACACGTGACATTACCGGACACAACATGTTGACACGTCATTTCTCAAAAAATAAAAAATTTTGATAGTAGGGACACGTTGTATGTTAAATAAAAATATACATGATAAATTATCATTTTTATGATTATTTTAATCAAATTAATTTGATTCAAATTCATAAATAAATAAATAATAAATAAATAAATACATAAATAAATAAATAAATAATAAAGCCTAGAATGAATTAATACTAAAATATTAATCCACCATTTGTTAATATCATTCATTAGTTCAATTTGACAAATTCAACTCCATTCCAATATTCCATAAAACTTGGGGGGAAAAACAAAGAATCCACATTTTGGACTCGCTTGTCAAAGCATGTCAAAAGAGAAGAGAAAAAAAATAAACTTGGGATGAATTGTGTATCATGGGAAATGAGAGTTAGAAGAGAAGAGAAGAGTATGTTTTCCTCCTTATTATTTTTATTAAATTTTATTAAATTTTATTTTTTATATGTTTATAATTTGACCTCCTTATTTATTAAAATTTTTTAAATATGATCTCTTACGTGTTGGAACATGTGTCAGAAATTTGACTCGTGTGTCGGAGAATATCGTGAGAGTTGATCAAGTATTGAAATATCCGA
Organism: Eucalyptus polyanthemos subsp. polyanthemos; assembly: GCA_017140185.1. Lineage (NCBI taxonomy): Eukaryota > Viridiplantae > Streptophyta > Magnoliopsida > Myrtales > Myrtaceae > Eucalyptus > Eucalyptus polyanthemos. The sequence goes on along the minus strand of CM029463.1, from coordinate 14,560,743 downwards.
TATTGTTGATCAAGTGTCAAATGAAAGTATCAAAAAATGTTGAACACGTGTCGGAGTGTCCGGCGTGACATGAAAACTCCTAAAAAGTATTGGTGTTTCTTGGGGCACATATCAGCCATTAAACTTGGAAAAAGAGTGTAGATAGTCCTCTCTGCATGCCCTAAATTGAATTCATAGATAAATCATAGAAAACAGATAAAAACTAAAGATAAGTAAAGAATTAAGGATCCGGACTAGGTTCTCTAGTAGTAAAATAAAATGTTTCCATGATCATCGTTAGATTATCAATACATGGAAGAATCCAACGAACATGATGAAAATACAAGCCCTTTCATCATTACAGTTCCAATTGTTTGATTGATTCGGTCATGAAAGGACGATGATGTGATGACCAGTAAATTAGGTTTAGAAATATATGGGGCAGATTTGGATCGAATTGAAATAGATAGCACAAAAATCGCAACATCATATCGCTCTGGTGCTTTGACGTTGAACAATATGGACATTCTTTTGGTTCCATATGATCGACGGGTTACATCTTGATATTATGAAGTGGGTATGGATTGTAATGTGGGTAGGGTCGAAAAATAGAGGATGAACTTGAGCCATGAAATGAGCCGTCAGTACATGTTGGAGAACAAGTCTAATCAATCAAGTGTCATCAACTGTCCCTCAAGTCATCAAATTATCGTTAGAAAATGTTAGAGATATAAATTTGATTTAAAAAATAAAACTTGTGAATGGAAATTTGAGATGGCATGACGAAATTAGTTAGGTCTTGGATGACATTCGAGTCTTTTGGACCGTCATATAATTCTTAAGAGCTTGTGCCGTCAGTTTCATTTGAGTTATTGCTAGAGCTAAATTGAAATAAATAAGGCAATATGGTAACTATGATTGTTTTGATTGTTGGATTTTCTCTCTTTTGTAGGATGGTATCGCTTATTTTGAGAAAATTACCAAAATAATCTTAAAATTAAAGAAAATATTCTGCTGTTGTATAGTACCCTATTACAAGCATATCAATTTAGACTTAAATCTTTTAATTTTTATCAATATAATCTAAAATAATTTGTCAATATAGTCTATTTGCTCAATTTTGATGGGAAATTACTTACAACGTGAATCAATTTTTTCCAATTTTTTGAAAATTGTCCTTATTCGTTCTTTGTATGACATCAGCTTTGTCGGTGTGCTTTGCATGGATGCATTAAAAATATCCCCACCATAATTTCCTGCCATAATTTTGCATGCATACATCTTATTTTTTTCTTTCAAAAAGAAATAAAACGGGTGAGAGGACCTTATAGAAGGGCGAGGACGGACACTTGTCAATTATTATGATGGCCCTTTGATGTGGTCATATGGCCAACCCCATCCCAAGCGAGATCCGATTTCAGATATGCGTATTTAAAGAACAAATTGCAACGACAAAGTATAGCCAAATAATGCACGCAATCATTTGTTTTTACGTTCGATTCAACAAAATAGCAAAGAATAGGTTTTTTTTTTCCCAAATTTTCTTCCAAATTGTACATATTTTTATTTATTTTATTTTTTTGCTACATGTTTGGAGGGGCCTATTATTCTCGATTTTTTTTTTTTACTCATGTTTTACTTTGACATTTTTTTGGCGAAATCCAATAAATTATAACACTTAAAAATTTAATTATTTCATAATTTTTTAAGAATTAGAATAAGCGCATTTCTGCTCAAAGTTTGGAGAAGGGCACATATTGGCTCATTAACTTGAAAAAAGAGTGGATAGTCCTCTCTGCACACCCTAAATTGAATTCATAGATAAATCATAGAAAACAGAGAAAACTAAAGATAAATAAAGAAATAAGGATCCGGACTAGGTTCTCTAGTAGTAAAATAGAATGTTTCCATAATCATTGTCAGATAATCGATACATGGAAGAATTCCGCTAGCATAATCAAAATACAAACCCTTCCATCGTGACAATTCTCATAGCATGATTGATTTGGCCATGATAGGACAATGACGTGGTGACCAATGATTTAGGTTTAGAGATACATGGAGCAGATTTGGATTGAATTGAAACAGATAGCACACAAAACGTGACATCCTATCGCCTTAGTGCTTTGACGTCAAACAATATCGACATTTTTTGGGGTGCTATATAATCAACCGGTTACATCTAGGTATTATGAAGTGGGTGTGGATTGTAATGTGGGTAGAGTCGAAAAAGAGAGGATGGACTTGAGCCATCAAACGAGCCATCAAACGAGCCATCAAGTGTCTGTTGGAGAACAAATCTAATCAATTGTCATCTGTCCCTCAAACTCAATCTAACTTACTCTTTCTAAATTATTTCTCAATAGTTTTCTCCCTCCATTTTATCTTTTGCCCTACTAAATAATATTTGATGCCTTTTCTTTTTCGTGATATGGACATCAAGTTCTATGAAAGTTTTCTTGATGAATGTGTACGTGAATATGAACCATAACTGTTGCTGAAAATTGGAGACAGCTTCTACAAGAGAGGTCAGTCCAGTCTTAACCAAGGTGCACTGATTTAGATGGCGAATGGACAAGTCGTAGAATTTCAACGAAACATAATTTTGATAGGAGCTGCGAATTGATCGATCCAATGACCTGACGAGACCGTGAGATCATCATGAACTTCAACGTGAATTCTCTAATTTAAGCTAGTTAAATCATCTATATCCATAAGATTGCGAATACACTAATGGAGAAACAAAATAAAATGGAAGGACGTGGACCCGTCTTAACGTGCAGTTTGATAGCAATTTTTTTCTTGACCACACTTTTTTCTCAAGTACGGTTTTTCATATCCTTAGTCTTATGTTTAGAAAAGGAGAGTAGAATAATTTTTAAAAAAAAATTGAACTTCCCATCTCGCATTCTCATAGAAATTTCAAAATTTTTTCTAATTTGTGACTGAAATTTCATTTATCTTATAAAAGGTGTCTTGTATTGAAGTCATCAACACTGATATGATTCATTTTGTTTGAATAATGCAGTGCTATGTTGGAGAGTGAAAGATGAACACTCAGATAGAAAATGCCTAAATTAAAAGTTGATATTCATCGTTTCTGTTTTTCCTTCAAATATTTAAAAAAAAAAAATCAATCTAATGGATAAAGGAAGACCATATATATAAGGGCATATAAATCCCATATTTAAGAAATGTTGAACTACATGTGAAATTTGGTGAAGAGGGCACACGGAAGAGATAAACTAAGGTAAACTTTGACTTAAATACCATGTTCGAAAAATCAAACCTAAACACTACAAGTACATAAAAAATGTATAAATTCCTTAGACAAGCAATGTATGGATATTCAAATGATATATCTTATTTCTTGTTCCATCTAAGGTTATGACTATATATCTTTTGCCCTACTAAATAATCTCGAATCATAATCTCTCGAAGCATCATTTTTCAGCCGCGGCGCCATCTATAATATTTGATGACCAAACTTTCATTTTCGTACTATGAAAGTTTTCTTGATGAATGTGTACATGAATTTGAACCACAATTGTTGCTGAAAATTGGAGACAGCTTCTACAAGAGAGGTCAGTCCAGTCCTAACCAACGTGCACTGATTTAGATGGCGAATGGACAAGTCGTAGAATTTCAACGAAACATAATTTTGATAGGAGCTCCGAATTGATCGATCCAATGACCTGACGAGACCGTGAGATCATCATGAACTTCAACGTGAATTCTCTAATTTAAGCTAGTTAAATCATCTATATCCATAAGATTGCGAATACACTAATGGAAAAAAAAAAAATGGAAGGACGTGGACCCGTCTTAACGTGCAGTTTGATAGCAATTTTTTTCTTGACAACACTTTTTTCTCAAGTACGGTTTTTCATATCCTTAGTCTTATATTTAGAAAAGGGGAGTAGAATAATTTTTTTAAAAAAATTGAACTTTCCCATCTCACATTCTCATAGAAATTTCAAAAAATTTCCTAATTTGTGACTGAAATTTCATTTATCTTATAAAAGGTGTCATGTATAGAAGTCATCAACGATAATATGATTCATTTTGTTTGAATAATGCAGTGCTATGTTGGAGAGTGAAAGATGAACACTCAGATAGAAAATGCCTAAATTTAAAAGTTGGTTTTCATCGTTTCTGTTTTTCCTTCAAATATTAAAAAAAAAAAAATCAATCTAATGGATAAAGAAGACCATATATATAAGGGCATATAAATCCCATAAATAAGACATGTAGAACTACATGTGGAATTTGGTGAAGAGGGCACACGGAAGAGATAAACTAAGGCAAAATTTGACTCAAATACCATGTTTGAAAAATCAAACCTAAACACTACAAGTATATAAAAAATGTATAAATTCCTTAGACAAGCAATGTATGGATATTCAAATGATATATCTTATTTCTTGTTCCATCTAAGGTTAGAGAGTATTGCCGTCAGGTGACTTCCTGCCGTGGCCTTGAAAAACATTTTCACTGGTTACAATAGAAAACAAACGATCATGCACCATTGTAAAATCCAAACTACATGAAGTCTATGGCATTCAAATTTAAAGATGAGCTTGAACGATAAGATCTTAGGCAGCGAGTGTACGTCTTTTGATGTAATCTATAATTATGACTTGTGTAGTGGGAGACTTCAATCCATCATTGGCGGACGACGCAATCATTTAAATTATTATTATTATTATTATTATTATTATTATTATTATTATTATTATTATTATTATTATTATTATTATTATTATTATTATTGGAAATAGGATATCATTATTGCAATGTGAATGCTATACACTTATTGTGCCTATAATTACTAATTTTGTGATAATATCCGCGCCATCAAAATTGTCACCATCGAATCGTGATGTGTACAGTTTCCAATTATTGGTCCTTATAGATTAACATTTTCTTGGATTAGGCGAGCCAGGTTAAATTATTGGTTCTTTTTTGTGGGGACGCGTTGAAATGGCATCTCTTCATGCATGATTTGGCTTTGTCATGACTCATGGCACTGTCAAGTCATAGGTGTTGTGGAAAATAGTGATTCTCAAGTTCATCACTGAAAAGGTTAGATGAAGTATGACAAATTCGTGAGTTAAGATGAGCAACCGGACTGGTTTAGTTAAAAAATCAAATCGAACAGACCTTATCTAGCTGATTCTCATAGGGATTGGCTCAGCTCTGGAGTAAAAGATTAACAAGCCAACCATGACCGGTTCTGTTCCCAGTTCTTGACTTTCGAATAATCTACTTGATTATAAGACCGGTTTCAAGTAGAACAGGTTTTGAATTTGTTCAAAACCAAACCCAACAAGTCTTTTGATTGAGAATACTACAAACAGGCACCTAAGAATTAGTTCTAATAGGGTAGGTCGAGGTTTTGTGATCTCATCCTAACACCGATCCCCAATTATCATTAGGACCAAGGGAAAACAAATAAGCCAACAAAAACCAGTAGAAATGCTTGTGAATTAAATAATTGTGGAAAATGAACTGATATGATAGATGATGTCATAAGATTCAGCCATTACTATCGAACGCCCTTTTATTATTCAAATATGTTTCCTAGGGAAGATAGAGTGGAGCCCCTAACTATGATAATATCTTATTTGTTCTCTCTCAGATAGCATTATTATATAGTTCTTTTATTATAGGAACCCCATATATTATATTTGAGGTTCAAGCTAAGGATGATAATCGCATTGATGAGCGACCTCATTTATTAATAGAATCCGTGCCTTTGTGTCAATTTTTATTTTTATTTTTATTTTTATTTTCAGCACCACCTTTAATATTGATTAATAATAAACTACCTCACCTTCGATTTTTATTCAATTTGGGTCTTTTGTTGAGTTAGAGTAACCTTTAATTTGCTTACGGAGCTGAAGATTTTTTCTTTGGGAGGTCAAAATTTTATTTTTTGCTCTAAAAAATATATTTAATAAAAATAGAAAAAATATGTTTAGATAAAATAGGGTTAATATCTCAAAATAACCCTACCTTTGGTCATTTAAAAAAAAAAAATTATCTCAACGTTTAGGTACAATTACAAAGGGCAGTGTCTTCATGGCCGATTTGTATACAACTAAACCTTAAACAAAGATTAAAATGCCGAGTCGCCCCGACGATTTTTATACAACTAAACCTTAAACAAAGATTAAAATGCTGAGTTGTTAAGAGTTTGAGGAAAATAAAACCCGCTTTTCTTTCTTAAAGTCTGTCATCAAGCATTTTCCCCCTCACCTTTATTTCTCCGATTTTTCAATTCCCAAACTTGCCATGTACGGCTATGACTTTTCAATTCCCAAACTTGCCATGTACGGCTACGACCGGATTGTCAAAGGATTGTCATTTTAGCAAATTTCAGCATTGAAATTTCATTAAAATTTTAATTTTAATGTTATATTGAATAATTCAAAAATTTATGATTTCATTCGAATCTATGTAATATGTTTACTGGTTACAATCAAAATTGCAAATTTTTCTTTTTTAATCAATAATCATCTATCCTATTTTGTAAATATCTTTACTTGGTTACTCAACAAAAAGGAATATATTTTAATAGGGTTAATTAAATTTTAAAGTAACCTGATGTTATTCCAGATTTACGAAGGATATGTTTGGTCCCGAATGGTTTTTTGTGCAGCTATAAATGGCAAAATGGGGGTCTCTTCGTCCGTACATCTCGCACATCTTCATTCCCACGTGTCCTTCCTTTGCACTATCATCTCTTCCCAATCAGCTTTGGCCACACCTCCTTCTCATGACATGGTTTAGCTCGACTTCAATGCATGTGATAAATTGGACTCTTAGCTAAAAAATTTAGAGAGATAAATTGGACTCATAGGAAAGTATTATTATCTTGTAAAGAATGAAATGTTGCGCCTATCTAGAGACGTTAAGATTGACTAGCCAAGTCGATATTGTGAATTCGTAAGGTCTTTGATTTGAGTTGTGACACATTGTCATATAATCGTTAAAAGAGATAGTTATCAATTGCAATCCAATTTTGGCTAGAGAGAAATTGAATTGAATAAGGCAATATCATGACTTAATTGGCTTGATTGTCGGGTTGTCTCTCGTCTTCGATGAGGGTTGTCAAACTTCTTTTATTAAGGTGAATCATGCCGAGATTTTGGCTCAAGAAAGGAAAAAATATGCAAAGTGAGCATTTCTTTTATATATATATGAAATTTATAAACTCTTTATAATTTGTATATATTCCCTTTCTCCGTTTTCTTTATACAATTATTACTCCTACCACAACCGGCGCCAAAGAGAAACAAAGGGAGAGAAAAAAAGAAAAAAAGAAAACAAACCCCAAAGAAAACCAAGAGAGAACGAGTCTCGACTCGTCTTTATCCCACATCCCTTGAACCTCGCCACACACAACACTGACCGTCGCCCATTCCCGGTCTAAACCCGGTCCGGATTGAACCGACCCGGGTTCGACTCGGTTCGCTCGGTCAAACCGCGAACCGAGTCCAGACAGAGTTATAATACAACAGTACAGCGAACCGCCCCCGCAATATCTACAGACCGTACTACATAGATGACGACGACGATGTTCTTCGTCGTCCACGCGGCGCGATCACACGAGGCTCTTGCAGGCGGAGGTCTCCGGGTCCCACATCGCCGGCAACAAGAACTTCCGGCCACCGAGCCCGTGGGCGTTGTAGCTCGCGCCGGTCGCTTTGTCCACCAGGAGCTGGCCCGGGTAGCCCGGGTACGCGCCCGACCCGTATATCCCAGTGCACGCCGAAACCGCCTCCAGCGGTGCGTCCGCCGGGCCCTGGAAGTACCCGCTCCCGAACGGGTTAGTGACGGCGCCTGCGAGGAGCGTCGCCAGGTTGATCACCATGCCGTCGGCCCCGACGTCGCCGCTCGGCGCCACCAGCGGCGGCGTCTGCGGGCCGTACAAAGGCTGGTGGAACGGCCACGCGCACTGCCCCGGGCACTGCGTCTCCGAGTTCCCGACCCACACGAACGTGGACCCGGGCCGAGCCGACCGTGCGTCCCGCACCGCATGCAGAACCCCTCCACGGCGACGTCCGCCGCCGTGAGGACGACGGTGATGGAGCCGGGGGCGGCGTTGAAATTACCGGCGAGGGCGCGGAGGTGGCGGTTCTCGAGTGACTTTCCGAGGGTGTACGCCTCGTGAAGGGCCTGCCTCCCGACGACGAGGTGGAGCTGCCGCCCCTGTACTTCTCGGTGGTGCGCCACCAGGAGGCGGCGGAGGGGGGAGGGGAGCGGGCATAGCCGAGGGAGCGGATGAAGTCGACGATGACGGAGCGCTGGGTGGGAGTGAAGCGACCGTACCACACGAGGTCGACGGTGATGTTGCCCTTGAGAAGAGCTCCGTTGTGGTACTTGAGGACGAGGGGTTGTTGCTGGACCAGGGCAGCGGTGGAGGAGGAAATGGAGCTCGACAAGAGAATGAAGAGGAAGAAGAAGAGAGAGAGCGGGAGAGAGTGAGAAGCCATTGGCTTGGCCTCGAAGCTTTTTGAGAGAGATAGAGGTGAGGAAAGATCAGGGGAGAAAGAGGATATTTATATTGTGAAGAGGAGAGGGAAACAGCTGGGAAAGAGAGCTAAGTACTTCTATATGTGCATCTTTCTGACTTTTTGATTTTAATGTCGATCAAATTCTTTTTCTTTTTTTCTGGTCGTATATAGTGGCCAGTTTAGTTATGGGCCACTATACGTGGTACATTATGAGTCAGTCGTTTTTTGTGCCATTGTAAGGAGGCATTCCTATTTGAACTCTACTCTACAAGTCAAGGTGCAATTTTTGCTATTGAATTTTTCAGGATTCACATAATCATATTGATTTCCATTGATTAGCATCAGATAAATTTTCCCGGTATAAGAAATTATTAAAAATTATACAAGATAAGATGAATTTGAAACGTAAAAAACTACAGACCTTATGCTTGTCTATTAAATAACCTTTTAAGGGCCAAAACCTGGATTTTATAAATAAATTTATAAAATTATATATTTCTAGATTAAAACTAGCTTTATTTTTAAATAACCCAAAAAAAGACCTGAAATTCTTCCTCTGCATCGAATTGGCATTATTATATTATTTACTTGAAAGTAGCTAACATGATTATTGATGATTACATGATATTTATTATTGTTAAAAAATGCGAAAAGTGAACAATGATGATATTCATAATTATGATGGAGATGGGTTTAAGAATGCTCCTTTTTTATCCCTTAACATAGATTATTTTCCCTTAAATTTTTTTAATAAATCGATTTAATTATGAAAATATCAGTTGCCACGTAGGATCGTCTTTTGCTCATAAAACAATGATGACCATTGCGATGCAAGTTGCCTTCATTCAAGAAGTGAGGGTATTTCCGTCTGAGGATTTCTTCTTTTTTGTCTTTTTCGTCGGTGTTCGGTACATGTAATGACGCAGAGTGCTAACCGTGCACAGACTATGATGTCGTCGGGAAGAGAAGGAATGGGGGTCAACGTCAGAGGGTTGCCACGTGGAGAGAAGCGGTTGGGTGCGGGATGTGGGGATGGAGTCTCTGCTAGGCTGTAGGGATGACGTGGCGGTCTGAGCTGTAAGGGTGGAAGGTCGGTAGTAGATTGTTGATGGCGACCCTGCAGACTTTAGGGGCTCTAGAACCCCCCGAAGAGTGGCCCCCCGGAAAAGAATTAATAAAAATAGATTAAGGGGTGCATGATAAAAATTATTTCTATTCTAAAAATGATTTTTTTACGCCGAGACCAATTTCTAACATAAACTGTTTGATAATCGCTTGCTCAAATTTTCTATTTACGTAATGATTTCATTCCGTAAAATAGAAATGGTGGAGAAAATTAGAAATAGAAATTTTCTACTTACATTTCTCCAGAAATCAATTTCTCGATTTCTCCCAACCCTAATTTCACTCTTTTTTCCCCTCGTACGCCTCTTCTCTGCCCAAAATAAAAATAAATATATTCATTTAAAAATAAAAATAAATTTATTAAAATAAATAAATTATTTTTATTTATCATTTTATTTATAGTTTACTAAAAATAAATTTATTAAATTTATTTATGATAAATAAATAAATATTTTTATTAAAAGTAAAATTATTTTTTATTTACCTTGAGTGTTTTGCCAAATAAAATTACTTTTATTTTTTTTATTCATTTTAAAATAAATTTATTTGTAAAATAAAATAAAATAGAATAAATAAAATAAATTTATTTAATTTATTTAAAATAATTTATTTATGATAAAAATAATAAATTTTTATTTGCCTCGAGTGTTTTGCCAAATATATTTTTATTTTTATTTTTATTCATTTTAAAATAAATTTATTCGTAAAATAAAATAAAATAAAATAAATAAAATAAATTTATTATATTTATTTAAAATAATTTATTTATGATAAATAAAAATAAATTATTTTTATTTGCCTTGAGTGTTTTGCCAAATAAAATTACTTTTATTTTTTTATTTTTATTCATTTTAAAATAAATTATTCGTAAAACAAAAAAAAATAGAATAAATAAAGTAAATTTATTTTTATATTTTAATTCTAAAATAAAATGATATTTTTATTTTATTTTTTATGATTTATTTTATTTTATTTTATTTTATTCATTATTTTTTTTGTTACTAAATCATTTTTATTTTTATTTTTTATATTAAAGGTCGTCGATCGTCAGCCGGCCCGTAAGGAAGAAATTTTGTGTCATTATCAAACGGTTATTTTCGCTTAAACTCTTCTAGAAATAGAAATAGATAAATATATTTCTTTTTTTAAACTATTTCGAACGAATGGTTATAAATGCGCTTGCGCAAAAGTGATTATTATGTTGATTATTAGATACAAAAATATAGAGAAAAAAATGATAGAGATACATTTTTTTTTTTTGGATCAATACCATAATCAATCTCAGATTTTGCCTATTGTGACATAAATATTTCAAAAAAATTTATGTTATTAAAAATCTTAAACTTACCTATGATACAAATACCTCAAAAAAATTTTGTTAAAAAAATCCAAATTTATATTGGTATGACAAATATACTATGGATGAAATTATTAAACAAATAGTTAGGGATATTTATGGCATGGTGGACAAGTTTATGACAAATATCACAGTAAATATAATTTGAAATTTTTATATAATATTTGCTTTTTTTTTTTCAAATAAATCCCTACAATAAATTATGAATTTTGAAAACTATTGCAACATCGTCATTTCGCTTCGATTCCCCGCCTAATCTCTCCTATCCAGAGAGACGAGACGAGCTCATTTCGGAACCGTTTCCAGTCCAATCCCAACCCATGATCGTGGGGATCAGACTGTACGTGGCCGTGATTCGAAAGATAGTTCGCTGAATCGCGTACCGAATTTCGCTCGGATGGATTGGACTAGACAGGACTAGACCCTTACCCCTGCATGGTTGATAATCCAATGCATTGAATTCTGCACTGACTGACTATTACATCTCCGATCATCATGACCTCTCACGTCTTTCAATTTTAGCGTAATGCATTGATAATGATGACCAGCTTCCGTCCGAATGGAGAGAGAGAGAGAGAGAGAGAGAGAGAGAGAGCCTTCGGCTCTTAAAAAGAGTTGACTCTTTTATTACTTGAGATTTTGTGCATGATGTCTCTGACAGACTTCAAACATTATTGTAAAAAATATATATTTTTTCAATGCATTCTTTTATAATGTGTAATCAATATTTTCGAAATCAAATATTTTTTTATTAAGTACGTTTAATAAGTTTCCTGAACCTTGAAAAATCTTTAACTATGCAAAATAAATAAATCAAAAGAATTTTGACTTTCTTTTTTAGGAATTTTTTATTAGTGGGTGCTTGAAAGATACTTGATGACAATGTGGAATTAGAAGGAATAATTTTCAAAACACATTAAAGAACATTGAAAATTGAATTTATATTTTCATTTTGGCATTTTATAAATATAAGTACAATTTTCAAAACATAATTATACTTCTTATCAAATATCTAAGGACGCGTTTTTAAAATTCTGAAAAAGAAGACCCGTTTTTATTTAACTTTTATTCAGAAAAATAATTAAATATATATCTCGATATATAAAGTATATTTACTCCAAGAAAAAAGAAATTATGTTTATGTTTAAATCATATGTAATTTTCCATAATTTTTAAAAATTAATCGAATATTATGTTGTAACGAGAAATTGATCAATAACTTTTAACTTAATAAAAATTTAAAACAAACAAGTCCTGCATACGTATTACTCTGGGGAGATAAAGAGTTTTGATGTTGCCAGTAAAGAATCTTGTCTACAAGCGTATTTGTCTCATGACATTTAAACACGATTAATCATGAAGCATCTGATATTTAAAAAGAAAAAAGCGATCGCAAATAACGATGTCGAGGACATATGTGTATGAGAAGTTGGAATGCTTCTTTGTTAAGACTCCATCAATGGATACACTCGTTAAATATCCAAATAAGAAAGTAGGTTCATCCTCAACGCACATCTCCCTCATGCCGTGTAAAACAAACATATCGAAAGTAAAAAATGGGTGTTTTTATTAACCATAATTGATCGGTAACTCGAAATGCTTGAACTCGACTATCCGGTAAAATCTCTGAAAAAGAAAAGAAAAGCAAGAGACCCAATTTCCATTTCTTGTTTGGGAGCGGCAAGCCAAGAATTCCATCTCAATAAAAATAGGAGAGAAGGGGAATTTGAGGACCACAAGTTGAGCTACTCAACTTGTGGTGATGGAGAGGGATGGTGAGCTCACATATTAGTCGGCCATTAATGGGGCTGAAGGACAGAGTTTGTGGGACATCATGGGGGACTTTAGAATACATCCACTCGTTTCATTAGCTGGCGTGCATGGGAGAGTCTTAAAAGGATGCGAGCATCATTCCACCTTCCCAAAAGCCTCCTTTTTTCTCCTGCAATTGGGCGCAGACCCCGACAAAAATCAAACTTTCTTTCGTGTTTTGGTTTCTTCCTCTAGATTTCTATGCTCTTATCTGTAGTAATGGGACGTACGAACTCGTTCCGAAAGGGCCAGCCGACCATTTTGGACACTACCCGTTCACAAGACGTGAACACCGTCCAAGGCGGAAAAATGAGTTGCACAGAGAAAATGTGGCGCGAGAAGGTAGCTTTATTTGTGTGTCGAGGCGAACTTACACGTACTCGTTGTAGATTAATTGTGATGCTCGCTCAATGCACCAACAAATTGGCATTATTTTTAAGTGCTATTTTGAAGCGCCGGTACAAATCTCAACCCAATTTAGGCAAGACAAGTTGTTTACATGTGAGATGTTTTTCTTATGTAGAGGAATGTGTAGATAAATTCCAAACTAATCATGAAATCCCTAATTTCATGAATAAAATAATGTCGGCCAAAGTTTGAACTCAAATTCCAAGCGGTGTGCGCAATTGAACTTATTTTAGTGTGCCTAATTTCTAGATACACAGCCGATTATCAGTCGCAAATACTCCAAGCGAGAGTAGGACCCTAGCCTAAAACCTTGTTAGATGATCAAATAAGAACGTGTTTGGTAATATTTTCGTTCTGGGAAAAATTTTTTGAACAAAAATAGTTTTTATTTTTGTTTTTGTTCCTGTAAACAATTTATGAGTATAAAAGCGCGCTTGGTAACTGTAAAAAATTTTACTCCAGGAATAGAAATACATTTGGGGAATTTGTATAATTTTGTTATTTCTTTTAGTTTTTCAATATTTTTTTTCGTTTTTTTTTCCTTCTTTCTCTTTGTGGCCAGTTGCGGCCACGGCAGCGGTTGGCGACCGGTTGGGCGAGCTCCGGCGAGGCTTGACCTAGCCCAGGCGATGCAAGGTTGGCCTCGCCTTGGCTTGGCGTCTCCGAGGGCCGGCGACGCTCCGGTGAGGTCGTCGGCTCTCGTCCGTGGCGATCATCGGCATCGGCCATGGCCGAGGACTGGCAAAAAGAAGAAGAATAAGAAGAAGAAAGAGAAAAACAAAAGAGGAGAGACAAAAATTGTTTCTCGAAATTGTTCTTGAGAATAAAAAATAACTTTTTTTTTTACTTCTTGTTTCTATTTCAAATCTATTCCTAAAAATAAAAAAAAGTTGATTTTTTGTTTTCGAGAATAAAAATTTTTCTAAGCATATTTTTGTTCTTTTTTTTGTTCTCTGAAATAAAAAAATAGAAATTTTTATTTCAAGGAATAGAAACAAAAATAAACAAACAGACCATAAATAACCTTCAGGACACTGATGCCAGGGTTATCAAATATGCCAAACAAAGTGCGTATTGGCAATATCAATTCGATAATGGGAATATTCTTTTAGAAAAAGTATACTGCATATGACCTTTGGATTAAGAACAAGAATCAAACAATTGATCACAAAACGACAATCTTGTTCCTCCCACGACAGTGCTTCCTATATCTACATCGAACGATGAATGATAGGGGGTGTTTCGGAGCAAAGGAACAGGGGAAAGCTGTCGCAGCAGTGGGTGAAAAGATTTGACAAGATCTTAGGATGACCTCACCAGCTAGAGAGGCATGCGTGTTAAAGTTGCAGCTACAGAAGGAGAAGGAAGCATCTCGGTACTTTCACACGAGTTGAACCCGACCATGACCCAATCCACTGAACCATTCGATAAAATTTCAGGACTTTACTCACTACTTTGGACCACAGTGATAAATACTTTCCTCGACACCTGGTTGATGAATCAAATAAATCACCACCATTAATTCTTTTGCAAGACTAGTGATCGGCATTCATATTAGATCTATCTCACTCAGATCCAAGCAAGAAATCCTCGCAACGTGCGTTATTCTGCTGCAATTTAAAAAAATATACACTACAATATTGATTCGAGCTGCATGAGAGTTTTTATATTTGAGCTTATGGATAGTTACTATCAGCTGTGGTGGCTTTGCTAGATAAGAGTTCCATTGATCATTCCTAAAATGTAAGCGATTCGAAACCCAGTTGAGGCATTTGGTGTCTTAAGCGTGGCGCTGGAGTAATGAGTCATCTACTAGGATCACTCCAGGGTTTACTTGCCAACTACCGACTGTACGGGATTCCTTGAGTATAAAAAAAAAAAAGTTACTGAGTATATATAATCTCTTTTTCTTATAATTGAGGGTTGTAATAGAAATATTCAATGTGCTAATTATGGTGGAGTCTTATGTTAGATGTAACCTTAGTA
The DNA here is from genome assembly GCA_017140185.1 of Eucalyptus polyanthemos subsp. polyanthemos. Taxonomy (NCBI): domain Eukaryota; kingdom Viridiplantae; phylum Streptophyta; class Magnoliopsida; order Myrtales; family Myrtaceae; genus Eucalyptus; species Eucalyptus polyanthemos. The sequence continues at coordinate 14,545,554 of CM029463.1, read as the reverse complement.
TAAAGATGAATCAAGATAAACCTAAGAGATAAGTGCACTAGAAGTTTTGTCACAAAAGTGTAATTGAGTTCTAAAAATTTGAAAAAAATACAATTAAGTCATAAAACTTGTCATAAAAGTGCAATCGAGTTCTAGACTTTTAAAAAATACAATCAAGTCATAAAACTTGTCATGAAAGTGCATTTGAGTCCTAAAATTTTCAGAAAATATTTATCAATGGAATGACTTGATTTGACTAATTTGAGAAATTTGAGAACTTGATAGCAAATTTTTGAAAATTTTACGATTCTATTGCACTTTTGTAATAAATTGTACTTTCTCGATAAGTTTTAAAACTTCTATTGTACTAATCCTTAAATCTTATATCTCGATTTCTCTTTCTCTCTCTTTTTTATCTTTATTCTTTGTGTTTATACGCCTAATCCTATTAAGTTCTGGACAATTGGGACGCTCTTCATGGTGAGGGTGCATGGTTTCATTCACCTGGGCCATGTGATCCATCGTGATATCTCTCATCGGTGCAAACACTGACACCCTTCCCTGATCCAATCACATCGATTGCTTGCTTACTATCCAATAATCAAGAATCCCTTTCAACACTTCTATAATGCATTCGTTTCTTTGCAATTTATGACGCATTCGTTTTTCATCTCCATATACGGTGATATATGCAGACAATTATGAATATAATATAACGTCATTCGCATGAAAAATTCATGCATTCTTGACGGGTCGAATTTCCTGCCATCGCTTGGAAAATGTTTGCGGAATTAAGCATGGCGAGTACAAAAGGGAGTGCTTCATGCTCAAGACCAAGATAAGCTCGTTTGGTCCCATAAGTTATTGTCATTTTTGTACCAAACTAAATCCAAAGATTCGAACTTGCTGTGGAAGTTGGCCTTTTCTTAGTCCTTTTCCTTCCAACTATGAAAGATATGAGATGTGAAAATACATGATTTCGACATTGCACGAATAAATTGACTTGATTAATAAGTAACATGATTTGAGTAGTTCCTATTAGAATGAATGCCGACAATACTAGATAAAGATCATTAATGTCTTGAATATTACAGATGACAATGTGATGAGTGATGTCCAATAATCATTTATAAAAACAAAAATAAAAATAAAAATCACATGACGCATGCACGTTATTGAAACCGACAATTCATGCAAATTAATTGGGATGTCGTAGCCAACACGTGTGAAAGTGACGAATCATGTGAATTTAAAGTCAACAATTGACCAAATGGACAATACTATAGATATTGATTTGAATGTTTATCTTTTTTTCTTTCTCGAGTCTTCATCAGCCAGTTTGCATGGATGGAACATGGATGATTTATTACTTTCTCCAATAAATTAACAATTATCAATAAAGATATATGACTATCGAATACAAACTCACAGGAAATAAATTAACAGTATGGTGTAAATCACTTAAAAAAAAATCAATATCCTTTGAGGAAGCTCTTCATGGATGATGATCGAAAGTATCATGATCACCACCGCATCTATATTTTATAAGACAATATTAAAAAAGAGGTGCAAAGTGAAGAGCTGGATGAATATGTATAACTGTCCAACTTAATCTTTATTGTAAATCTAATATCATTCTACCTTATGTAAATCACTCAGAGAATTATTAACGGTAAGATGTTATTTTGAGCCTGATTCCACACCATAGATTAATTCCACATCTCCAGCTTGATTAAGAAGATGTCATCCATAGAAGTCCCGACGAATTACTCTAAAAGAGAAATGTTTCTTTCGTTTTACCACTTTATATGCTTCCTATAATACTTTTGCTCAAGAAAGAAAGAGAAAACAAACAAAATGATGGAGGCACACTTTTCTTGTACTCTTGGTGAGTTCTCACTTTGATACTTCTTTTAATTTTGGCGGTATTTTTCCACATCTATTTGAGGAAATTTCCTCCGATCATGCTTTGATTGGTTGGTTACAAATTATGACAATCGTACTAATGTAAAACCTAAGTAAATCTAAGAATCTGTGATATTTATGCATATAATCCACCAATTGAAGACACGATTGGAGGCCTTGCTTCAATCTCTCTTCGATTGTTTTTGTAATGATTGGATTAGCCAAATAGAAAATGTAAGGTGAGAAAGAAATGGGGAAATTAATATGATATTATAATGAGGGAAGAAGAGACGGTATATGCACACAAGGATGAAAAGATGTAGTATACCCAATTACTAAATCTTGTTATTTCCTCTTTTTCTTCGTTTTAGGAAGCAAAATGGCATCGCAAACGGAAGAAAAAGGGCAAAGAAGGCAGAACAAGAGCGCGTGGGTGGAAACTTCATAAATTCGAAGGCAAGCATCACGTGCGTGAAGTGGCGGCGCGTGCGGGGAGTCGGCGGACGAGCGGACAAACTCCGGGTCAACACTCGTAGAAAACACGTGCATAATGCCAAACGTTTTGGCCCTCTTGATTACCTTTGATTTTTCACTTTTCTTAAACCCTCTTTTACACGTGCTGGCTTCTCGTACACTCGTTGGCTGCTTTCCGAATATTTTCTGGAGATGAATTGCTTTTATTACCATAAAAAATAACATATTTCTTATGCAGGATGAAAATCTCCCCTCAGTTGGAATCATCGTAGCTTCAATAGTGCTTGCGGATATATATTAGAGCCAATACATAAAAATTCTAAAACTGATATATCTATAACACTTTCATAACTAAATTTTATTTCACAAAATTTCAAATTGATGCACTTATAATATATTTGCCCCCAAATTAATTTTTCTTCTCACCAAAAAAAAAGAAAAATCCCCAAAATCAATACTGCCAATCAAATCAACCCTATACTAAAATGCATACCTATCAACACACGCAAGAAGTGACTACAAGATGTACTTGCAACGTATGTGCCGACAATATGCATTTTAATGGGATATTGAATGGAATGCTAACCAATAATAGATTATGGTTCATGTGTTGATTTGGAATTTTTGCGAGACAATTAATCTGGGTTAAATGTGACTCAAGGAGGGATTGGTTTGAGATTTTCAACGATATTAATTCTACATATCAAGATCAACCTATTAATATGATATTATAAGCTTCACCAAATAATTTGGTTACCTAGCAAAAAGAATATATTTGAATTTGGTAAATTAATTTATACCTGCCTAACGTATTATGAAAGGACAAGTTTGGTCCCGAATGTTTATTGTAAAGCTATAAATGCGAAGATGTAGAGGCGTGCCTTTGGCCCCGCATCTTCCACATCTTCACTTCATCTGTCCTCCTTAGTACAATCATCCCTTGATGATCAGTTTCGGCCGCACCTTCTTCTCATGACAGAGTTTAGCTTGATTTCAATGCATGATATAAATTAGACTTATCCGGGAAAAAAGAATATGGAGATGATGAAAATTTGTGCATGGCGTTCGAGGCTGACCGGAAAAAGTCGATATTGTCAGTCGATTAGGCCTTGGATTCGAGCCTTCATGACTGTTTGTAATTCTTCAGAGAGCTTTCTAAATTACCAATCGACACTTCGAAAAGATTGTTTCTCAAGTCATTCGTTCCCTCATCTGTTCATTGCATTACATCGTGCGCGCTTTGCGGGGATGCATTGAATACATCCCCACCAATGATTTTGCATGCATTGCATTACACGCTCGCCAATCATTTGGATGGGCCTTTTGATGTGGTCGTGCAACCAACACTGTACCGAGAGAGATCCGATTTCGTATGTACGTATTTAAAGCCGAATGATGCACGAAATCCAAAGGGATCCACCGATCACTCGTCATCTTTCATGCCCGGAATTTTTATTTTTATTTTGGTCTGAAATAATTCATTCATTCATTCATTCATAAAGCAAGGATTACAAGTAGATGATGGATTGGATTCATAATATAAAATACTCCAGAGAGGTTGTGGTGGTGCAGATAACCAATTTGGAGAAAGGGTTTTGAGGCGATACGCTTTTGCTATCCAATCGGCAGCTTAATTTGCTTCTCTTGGACAATAGGAGACCTGCACATAGGTTAAACTTTGTAAAATTCCTTTGCTTTCATCTATTAAGCTGCGCACAGCCCAATGGGCTTCAGTTCGGCCCATTAGAGCTTCCACCAACGTAAAGTTATCACTTTGTACTTCCAGCTTTCTCTCCCAACCCTGTACTTCTCCCACGTGAGTCCTTGCGTTCTGTTTCAGAAAGATCAGTCCCTGTAGCAGCGCTAGGGCTTCGGGGTGAAGAGGAGAAGCAGCGTGCATTTCTTGGGCAAAACCTCCAACCGGAACCCCTCGAGAATTGCGCAATATGCCAGCAACGGAATTCGTTTTCTCCCCCTTCGCGCAGGAACAATCCACATTAAGTTTTAGCACGTTGCTGTCCGGTGCTAACCAGTGATCCGGATGAGTTTCTGTTCTGGCTTTCTGACTTTCTTTGCTCGGACACCATCTTTTGAATGCTCGAACCTGAGTTTGGGCTAGATCTATTATGCAGGCCATCGTATCTGCTGTAAGTGATTCCATTTTTTCTTCAAAAAAATCGGCAAACCATTTGTCCATCCAAGTAACTGTGGAATTCTTGTTATAGAGGTTGAGGCGCGGATCTACCCAGACTCGCCAGGTTTTTTTACAGAGGAAGAAAATATGCTCTATAGTTTTGGGATGCTGAGAGCATAGGGGGTGCAGGGGATCAGGTACAATTCTCCTCTTGTAGAGATTTTCTTTTGTTGGGATATCATTCTGGCATATACTCCATAGAAAAAATCTTACTTTCGAAGGAACTAGAAGTGCCCATAATCTAGTCCATAGCGTTCTTGACGGTTGATAGGAAGTTGTTGCTTTGTTAGAGTCTTGGTTATTGGCTGATGAACAGACCTTGCTGTAGCCACGCTTAACTGTGTATGTGCCTGTTTTATTCCCCATCTAGATCTGTCTGTCTTCCCGTGTTTAGTGCTAATGGGGGTCGAGAGAATTTCATTGACTACTTGGTCATAAAAAATATCATAGATTTTGGGTTCATCCCATAACCTCCTTTCATAATTCATCAATTCAGCAACCCTTTCAGGATCATCTTTATTCGCCGGTCCTCCGATCACTCCCCTTGGGAGCCATTTATCTTGGCGTATATTGATTCTTTTCCCATCTCCCACCAACCACCTTCCCTTCGATTCTATGGCATCCCTTCCTATTAGTATGCTTCGCCAGCCCCATGATGGACACTATCTCGTTTTTGCCTTCCATAAGTCCCCATTTGGATAGTAGACTCCTCATAGAATCTGGCTCCATAGTGCTGATGGTGATTGTGAGAGTCTCCGTGCTTGTTTGCCTAACATGGCCTTGTTGAAATTAATTAAATCTTTGAAACCGAGGCCCCCTTCATCTTTTTTGGATTTCAAGACCTCCCATTTCTTCCAATACATACCTTGTTTGGATTCATTTTGTTTCCACCAGAATGCAGCAATTCGTTGTTCAAAAGCCTTACCTACTGAGATAGGAATTTTGAAAATGGACATTGCATATTGATGAAGGACCTGTACAACTGCTTTAATCAATATTTCTTTGCCAGCTTTGGATAATAACTTTTCTTTCCAGCCTTCAAGCTTCATGCTTACTTTCGCAATAATCCATGTAAACATCTCATTTTTTGTCTGTCCCCGATCCGATGGTATTCCTAGGTATTTCCCTGTTTTATTAATGATTGGCACCCATAATTCATGAGCCATATTCCTCTTCAAGCTTAGAGGGCAGCCCTTGCTAAAAAACACTCCTAATTTGTTCAGATTAATAGCCTGGCCCATTGCATAGCAATACTGGTGCAAACATTTGCCAAGTTTTGACATTCTTTGACTGTTCCATCCATAAAGAATATGGCATCATCAGCAAATAATAGATGAGACAACGTGGGGCAATACTTGTTAAGTTTGATTCCTTTGATGCTCTTGTCTTCTATCGCTTTGTGCATCAACCATGAAAACACATTAGCCATCGAGATGAAAAGATAAGGGGACAATGGATCGCCTTGTCTTAGCCCTTGAGATGGTGAAAAGTAACTTGTTGGATCTCCATTTACATTGATACTAAAAGAAACAGTAGAGTCACGTTGCATTACTAGCTCAATTCATCTTTCATTAAACCCCATTTTTAGCATACTCATTTTAAAAAAATCCCACTCAACCTTGTCATAGGCCTTCTGCATATCCAACTTTAGGATTGCTTGGAACTTCTTTTTTCTTTCTCTGATCCTCAATTGATGCAATACCTCCTGAAGAATAAATATATTATCTTGGATTTGTCTTCCTTTAATAAAGACACTTTGTTTAGTGGCTATGATCTTAGAGAGCCACGGTTTCAACCTGTTTCCTAGCACTTTGGAAATAATTTTATAATTGAAGTTGCATAGGTTGATTGGTCTAAATTGACTTATGCTTTTTGGGTTTTTTACCTTTGGGATAAGAGATATGCGGGTTTTATTGAAGAGGGGGTCAAATTTACCTGATTCAAAGAAGTCTCGAACCATATGTAACACATCCCGCTTGATATCTTCCCAGTAATGTTGGTAAAATTGTCCGTTGAGTCCATTCGAGCCTGAAGCTTTGAGGGAGCCTAGTTGAAATACTACTTCTTTTACTTCTTCCATTCAGACAAGGGCCAATAAGCTGTCGTTCATTTCCTCAGAGACTATGTTTGAACATATTTCCAGGATGGGCTGAAAATCTCTTGGGCCAGTCGACAATCTCTTGGGCTAGCTGACTCATATAGAGAGTAATAGAACTCTTCTATGTGTTGCTTCAATATCTTGTGGTCCCTGCACCAATTGTCTTCATTTAATCTCAGCATTGTAATTTTGTTGCGCTGTCTTCATTGGACTATTGTAGCATGGAAATATTTTGTGTTCCTGTCACCCCGTTGAAGCCAAACAACCCGAGATCTCATACCCTAATACATTTCCTCCTGTTGCTAGAGCCGTTCAATATTCTCTTTAATTTCTTGACTCTCCTCTTTGCTTGAAGAATCTGAAACACCGTTTGTGATGTCAGTTAGTTTCTGCTTGGGGTTTCTTATTTGGAATGAGGCATTAGAGAATTTTCCCTTGCTCCATGAAGTCAATTCCTTCGTGATAGTTTGTATTTTTTGAGAAAAAGTTGTAAAACAGTCCTAATCGCTACCCAGCAGCTTTTGATAATGTCCCCGCACTCTTTTTCCTCCAATCGGAAAGCTTCAAACTTGAACTCCTTCCTCCTTTTCTCCCCCTTAGGATGTAAGGAAAGCAACAATGGGCTGTGGTTTGAACCTACTGCAGGGAGAGCCAAAACTTCAGTACTTGGGAAAGCAAGTCTCCAATCCATTGTGTATAAAGCTCTGTCAAGTTTCTTCTTCACTAGTGCTTCGCCCTCTCTATTGTTGGCCCAAGTAAAAGCACAACCTTTGGTGTCTATATCCATGAAGAAGCAATCATTGATAAGGTCCCTGAATGCAACTATCCTGTGATGGTCAGCCTCCCTCTTTCCAACCTTTTCCCAACTATATAGTATTTCATTAAAGTCCCCCATACATAGCCATGGAAGTTGATTGTTAGATTGGATATTGCGAACCTTTTGCCATAACAAAACCCTCTCTTGAAAATTTGTCGAAGCATGCAGGAATGTGATTCTCATTTGGTATCCACTAGTGGGATCCTTGCTTTCCAAATCCATAAACTCTTTTGAGCTCGAAAGTATTTTAACTTCCACATAAGAGCCAAGCCCCCTGCAATTCCTGTTGGCTGCTCTAAAAACATGTTATGGAACTTCAGTTGTCGTCCTACTTTATCCACCATCGTCTCCTTGTTTTTGGTCTCCATCAAGAAGACCAAGTTAGGCCGCTCTAGAGCCACTAAGGCTCTAATCTCCTGGAATGTTAGGGAGTTGTCCAGCCCCTGATAGTTCTAGCATAATATCTTTATGATGTCTTCAGTGGCTTATTAGGGCTAGCCACTAAAGCCTATCCCTTCCACTCTTTTACTAGCTGCATTGGGGTCTCAAATAACTCCATCTCTTCAAGGATAGAAGAGCTTGACATTTCAACTCTTTTTTTGTTTTTTTGCTTTTTGGTATTTCATAGCTTTCTTGCCAACATCTTCTATATCTTTAGATCCCTCAACTTCAGAATTTTCTATGTACATTAAATATTTGCCACTCCCTTCTTTAGCTGCTGGAAACTTCTCCCTAGCAACTCTTACCTCCTTTGAAGAAGGGCTTTCTACTTGCTTCTTGCTTCGGATTGTGTTTGCATTCATCTCATTGTTGACACCTAATTTTGGAAAAATAAAATTGTCCGAACAAATAAAAAGAAAGATGAAAATGGGGGAAATTGATTTGATTGAAGTATGCAAGGAAATATGGAATTCCGACGGATGTCTGGGTTTTGTTAAATGCAACAACAATTTTAAAATCAAGTGAAAAAATGGCAAGGATTTTGATAAAATGGAAGGAATCGATGCAAAATCGAGCTGATTGCGAAATCATGCTCCAATTTGCATCCTTGATTTAATGCAATAGAAGATGGAAGTTTAAATTTTTCCATAGAAAGCGGCTGATTGGAATCACTATAAAAAGGGGTTGACCTGCACGTATTTAGGGGGACCGATGAAATTTGAGAGAAAAATTCAAGAGCGAAATTCAGAGAAAAAATCGAAGAGAAAAAAATTCTTTTGTTTCGTGAGAGAGAGAGAGAGTGAAAAAAAAGGAAGAGGAAACCCCCCTCGCCTCTTTCTCGTCCAAGAGAGGTCTTGTCTCTTCCTCTCTGACTGTTGCGATAAGGCGAGCGATCGAACAATAATATAGACAGAAAAAGAAAATAAATCGGACACCAGATTTACGTGGTTCAGTCGTAAAGACCTACGTCTACGGGGAGAGCAACATCGAATTTCACTATAGATCAAGCGATACAAAGAGATTACACACTCGAGTCACTCAAACACTCTCTCGGTGTTTCCCAAGCCCCAATTACACCCAATAATACACACAGTGTTTAGCCTCAAAATTCCTCAAGAAATAATCTCTCAATCTCACGAAGAAATTACACGCAAATCTTACCATAAGATTTAATTGGCTTTAACACTAAACATTCTTGGATGTAATTCACGACAAAGAAAATCCCTCCCAAGCACTCGACAACGAGATGGCGCTTCAAGATCAATTCTTCACGATCAACGGCGGAACACCAAGCACTCACGCGGCGCTTCAAAACAATTTGTGATCCACATCTATTACCCATGGCCTTAAGTCTATATATAAGTAAAACCCTTATTCTTTTGCCAACTTCTCATAGGATTTTATTTCCTATCCAAAACATATCTTTGTATATTTTAAACAAAAAATCCAAGTCCTAGTCGAAGTTGGACTTTCCTATTTTAACAGCCAGACTCTCCAATGCGGATTTAAATTCGGGAAGTTGATCTTCGGATCTTCTTTGCTCGATTTCGAACATCCACAACATATCCAATTCGGAATATTCATAATTTTGCATTGGGCTTAAACTGAAGACATATTTTAACACTGACAAGCTGCAGAGAAAAGCAAAAGCAGTCAGCGGAAAATACATGAGCAACAGAGAGAGAGATGTGAGGAGATAGGAGAAGAGAGAGAGAGAGAAAAAAAAAAAGAAAAAAAGAAACCAGAAAAGAAAATGTCGTCTTCTTCAAGGAAGCTTCACCCCATGCCGACACCTGTCTCTTGTCGCTTGTCGCTGCAGCAATCGGCACTGCGCCGGCCACCGCGACGCCCAGCCTCGTTGCCAAAGCCCGCCACTGTTACTTCGTTGACGCCTACTGCGCCTCTCGCCGTTCCGTCTCCGCGCTGCTCACCACCACCAGCAACCTGCAGCACCTCGTCCGACGCCGCTTGCTCCCTCACCCGTTGGCCCGCGATTTGCTGTTCCCGCCTCACCCATGATTGCACCTCAGCCCGACGCCGTGAGCTCACCACCGCCTGTCCCTGCTCATCCGCGACGCCACTGCAATCGAGCAACATCGTTGCACCGAAGCCCTGCCGCCGCGCCTACACCAGCATCCGACACCTACCTTGCTGTGATCAGTCTTCTGCTTGGGCATCCGCAATATCACCCTCGCACCTGACCTCGGAGCCCGACGCTGCCGCGCCAACAGCACGCATTGCCTCCGCGCCGTTCATCACCGTGCGTCTGCTCCTCACCTGTGCCTGCACCGGTCCGGCGCCGCTGCGAGCACCCGAACATCATTGCCCACCGCAACTGCCCCTTAGCGTTCGACACCCGCAACTGACCGTCCCGAGCGGTCTGTTGATTGTCCGCCACGCCCGCCGGCCTCTGCCCAGTAGTACCGACGCCACCGCCGTGCCCATCCACCCATCGCCGCTGTTGGTTTGCTCACCCATCTTCGCGACTCCAACTACTCCTGTGGCACTGCTACTCTTCCCATTCCCCCCTTTAGGTAGTTTATTTTTCATTTTTTTATTTTATTGTCATTTATTTATTCATTTTAAATTTTGTTATTATTGCTTAAGTTAGAATATGGTTTGTCAATGTTAATTTTCGTGAATTTAGTATGCATTATCTGTAGGGATTTTGTCCAAAATTAATATAATTATTAATTTGATCCGAGAGACATCGGATCATTTTTCTAATTATTTTTAATTTTTGGGTTTTTTGGTAGAATCTCAATTGTTAAATCATAATAATTATTTAATTTGGTCCGTAAGACTTCGGACCAAAATTTTTAATTATTTTAAGTTGTTGTGATGATTAGGGTTAGAATAATTGTTAATTTAACTTGTGAGATGTCAGGTTATTTTTTCAATTATTTTGATGCTTTATCTAGTGATTATATTAATTGTTTAGATTTAACCCTTGTTTAACAATTATTCAACTAAAAAAAACTAAAAAGAAACTAAAAAATCAAAAATCAAAATATTCAAAAAATTTTGCATAAGCATATAGGACATTAAGGTTTAATATAATAGACACGTAGGTTTAATTAATCAAATTTGTTGGATTATATTTCTAGGATTGCATTTTTAGATAATATTTTTAGGACTGCATTTTTAGATATTTTAAAAGAAATAAGTTAGGACTAGACTTAAATAGCCTTTTTAGAGTCTTAGATATAATTGGCGCATTTTCATATTCTCATTCTCTTTTTAAAATAAAAAAAAATAAAAATAGTTTTCTAAGACAGAATAGGGTTTAAGTCAAATTAATCCCAAAAATGGATTAGAAAATTATTTTTAAGTAGATTAAGTAGGGTTTTCATAAATTCTAAACTTCAATAAAAAAATACAAAAATACAAAAATCTAGGTGCATGTTAATTAGTTCACATAATATGATCATTTAGTTAGAATTTGTTAGTAAAGCTAGGTCATAAGGTGCATAATAACTAGTTTGCATAATAGGTCCATTTAATTAGAATTTGCATATAAAAGAACTCCAATTTTTAAGAAAATAAAAAAAAATGATTGCTTGTTTTGTGTGATGCAATTTATTTATTTGAATGTTTTAAATGATGGATGAGTACCCGTGTGGTTACCACATTTGCATGATAATAATTTAAGCTAAAATAAATTAGTTGCTTGCAAAAAACATTTTGAAAAATTAAAAAAGAAATAGTACCGAAAGGGCATTAGAAAATTCTAGTGTAACCAAGTTACTGTACCCTTAGTCTCTGGTTCGTAGAAGTAAAATAAATCTCTCTTTATTTTATTTAGGTGTCTAATCGACCTACCTTAAATCGATTAGTGGCGACTCTTAGTTAATAACCCCTTGCATGTTTAAAAATTTAGACTTAAGTTGCGATTTGGTATGGGCTTGGGAGAGCCCAAGTTAAGTTTAAAAACTTGACAGTCCATTAAGCTAGTTTTAGGGGGTGCACCCGAAAAATTGGGTCGTGACACTCATCTTCTACTCTTGCTACGATTTCCATGTTGGTTGGCGTCGAGGGAGTTTTAGGAACATACTCTTATTCATCATGATTAGGAACAATCTTTCCATAAAAAGCTTCCCAATGCGGGCTACGATCACACACCTCTGCTTTGAGCCATGGTCCATATTTCCCAACCTTATTTGTTGCCCAGTTTGTTTGTTCATATGGAATCTTCTCGCAATACGAGGCATAGTGACCAATTTTACCACAAGAATAACAGAAATGGGGAAGTTGTTCATATTTAAATTCCACCCATAAGTTCTTGTTTCCAATCTTGACTAAAGCCCTTGTTTTTAGAGGAACTGAAAGCTCGATCTCCACTTTTACTTTGCCAGTTTTATAAGGGCCATTACCTTTAGATTCCAGCTGTATTTCTCTTACTCCACCCACTTTTCCAGCAACATCATAATAGACCTCTTCTATAATCCACCTTGGAGGTAAGCCAATGATATGGACCCAAAACTCATATCTAGAGAAGTCATAACTATGTTCCGGAACATCTAGCTCGCATTGTTTTAGCACTAGCAAATTACTAGCAAAGGACCATGGCCCTGATTTCAGCACTCTCCTTTTCCTCTTCAGACTCAAATCCAAATGAGAATAAACCCGGTTCTTTCTTAGAGCATTCCACTGATTCTGTTTTCCATGCCCGCTTTCATTATGTTGCAAAATTGCTTGAAAATTTACGTTTGCTTTTGAATATAGCTTACCGAAGAGAGTAAGATTGCATTCTCTGCGTTTGTTGGAGGGTTCTTCTTTCTGCACTTCTATTACATCTTCTTCTGACCATAGGTGACCCAAACTCTTGCACAGGACAACAAGATGAAGTTGGTTCTCCTCCTCGTGCTCCATTCAGTCAGTGATTACAAAGTTACTTGTGTTGGATGGGGGAATCAGCTATGAACTTCAGTTGAGGGCGTGGGTTTTCTACAGATCTGTTACGTTTTGGCTTTATGGGTTTTGGAGGGTGTCGATTGATGGGAGCTCTGTCATTATTGCAGGTGGGAGGGGGTTGGGTCGGGAATCTTTGGGGGAAGCTGAGATGGTTTCACGAAGAACTCCATTGGAACAGTAGGATGTGGATTTTGAGGGGGTGGTGTGTATGAATGCCGAGAACCCATGGAACTAAGGAGTAAAACTGCTACATTCGAGGGAAGTGATGGGTTTTGAGCTTTGATTTGTAGTGGGTTTTAGGGATTTGGACAGAAAGATGCTGAAATTGAGTGGGATTTGGGGCTTGGGTGTCGAGCACCCATGGATTGATAGGGTTAAGCTCTACATACGAGAGAGAGAAACTCTACATAAGAGAGAGAGAGAGAGAGAGAGAGAGAGAGAGAGAGAAAGAGAGAGAGAGAGAGAGAGAGAGAGAGAGAGAGAGAGAGAGAGAGAGAGAGTACAGCCATTCATGCCCGGAATTGAAATCATAGATAAAAGCAAGAAACGGAAAAATAGAGATAAGTAAAGAACTAAGGATATGAATTAGGTTCTACAATTTACATCCCCCAAAAAAAGAAAAAGAAAAAAGAAATAGAACATTTACATGATCATCGTTAGTTCATTGGCACATCGAAGGATTCGATTGATGTAGTACAAACTTTTGTTGTTATAATTTCGGCCATGATATGACAATGGCATGGTTACTGGGAAGTTTTGTCTAGAGATATGTGGAGCAGATTTGGATCAAATGGAAAGAGATGGCATACAAATTGTGATATTCTTTTGTCCTTGTGTTGAATAAGATTTTCGTTCTTTTGGTGCTATATAATTAGCAGGTTACATCTAGATATTATGAAGTTAGGTATGGATGGTAATGAGAGTAGGGTCGCAAAAGAGAGGATGAGTTTGTGCCGTGAAACGAGCTATTGAGGATCCATTGGAGAGCAAGTTTAATTAGACATGTGTCAACTTTTGCTCGAGCTCAATTTAACTTGATTTCACTCCTTCCTTAAACAATTTTCTCCCTCCATCGCATTTTTTTCCTAGTAACTAACCAGAATTCTTTCAAAGAATCATTTTTTAGTCACAATGCCACAATAACATTGTTAATTCTTTCTTTATTAATATGTAAAATAGGAAAAATTACACAAATAATCTCTGAACTTTAATTCAATATGCACTATTATTCATAAAATTTTAGTTTATGTAATGGTCTAATGTACAATGTCATCTCTAAATAGTTCAAGGACCATATTATAATATTTACATAATAAATCACGTTTTTATTTAACAATTAAAACTTTTAGAACAATTAGTAGTTATTTCACCAAAATTTTACATAATATTAAAGTTGGAGGTCCTGAGTTTGAATTTTTCCAGACCTCATTTGTCTTTTCAATTAAATTTCCACTTTCGACGAAACATAACATAAATTTGATAAAGAGGCTGTGAATTGATCGATCGAATGGCTGAGCTTGGATCAGATCCCTAAGATCTTGACCTTCAGCGTTGAGTCTCATCAATGAGGACGAAGTAGCGAGACGTGCGCGCGGGAACGAGGAGTCCGACAGCGAAGTCAAACCGTTGACTGGACGTAACCACGAGATCATCGTCAACTTCAATATGATTTCTCTAATTAAGCTAATTCAATCGTCTTTATCTGCAAAATTGGCAAATATAATAATTGGAGGAAGGAGGAGGACAGCTCTTAACTTGCACTTATATATATTCATTAAGTATAGTTTTTGATAATTTAAAATAAAATGTAACTTTCCCTTTTCGACGTTCTCACAATAATTTCAAAAATTTTCCTCATTTGTTGCTTGAACTTTCATTCCCCTTTCCTCACATTCCCAAACATTTATCGTCGAGTGGATGTTTAAAACATTTGATATGGTAAAAAATAAAGTAATCACAAAATAGACGAATTTTGCCAAATCTCTATTCCAAATGGGGATATCTCATAAAAAAATCGATATATACCTAAACTTTCATCTTCTCTCTTTTTATGTTTTTCCCCTAAATATAACAAAATTTGCTTTAGAAAAAATCCAACCAAAAAACCTAAATTAAAATAGAGAGAGACCATATATATTTGAAGAGTATATAGAGCGACATGTGATACTTTAACATGACGTGCCTTCTCTTTTTGGTCTGGCTAAGGTTAGAGAACATTGGCATCGGGTGCCATGTCCATGACGTACACAATCACTAGTTTTAGCAAGTAGCGAATAATACAAAATAAGCGATCTCGCAAGTTGTAAAATTCAAACTATTTAAAGTCTAGGAAAAAAAGAAAGAAAGCTCGCTCTCTCTCTCCGAAGTTTCTCTTGATATGCAGAGCTATCTTCATACCACCATGGTAGTCTAGGTTTTCAACCCTAATTGTGAAGATTCCCCTGTTCTAAACCCTAATTGTCCAGAATTCTCGTGATCCTCCATCCCAATCTCCTCACTTCCCCTCCTTCTCCTTCTCCGTATCTTCTTTTGGAACTGTCTTCGGTTTTTTCGAAGATAAATTCTTTAATCTCCATTATTCATCCCTGTTTTACCCATACCCTAGGCTATCAAGTATTGCGAAGGAAATTAGCTTCTTCCATCACCCTTTCTAATCTCCAACCTTCTCTCGACGTGCATATGGTCTATATATACAGAACCCTATTTCACCAACTTTGGTTACGCTTACATCCCTCTCGGAGACCCCTGCATGGCTCGACTATCCTTGATGGATGCACTACCTTGTCTCTATTAACCTCAACTTGTAGCGTCAATTACTCTGGATTTTGCATTAATGGATACCTAAGACCAAGAAGACAGCTCCCGACTTGCTGCTCTCTGCCATAGGATGGGGCATCTTTGGTCTGAATAGGAAATCAAAGATTGGGAAGATTCGCCGCCCCTAGAAAAAGTGGAAGAATGTAAACTCATGTTCGTAGGTAAAATATTCTCAAATCCCTCCATAAATTTCCAGGCTCTTCATAATACTTTAAAACGGCCTTGGCGAACAGAGCAAGTAGAAATTACTCAGTGGGAAGTGGGTATATATGTAGCCAAGTTCAATTCAGAAAGTGAGAAAAATAGGATTTTAGAAGGTGGACCTTGGTTGATTTCTAGTCATTTGATCATATTTAAGCCTTGTAAACCAAATACCCCTGCATTGTTATGAGTTCTCCACTTGTGCTATATGGGTGCAAGTATATGGCTTGCCACTGGAGTTGTGCTCTGTTGTTATGCTTTGTAAGGCTGTTAAGAATGTGGGAAAGGTGATGGAAGTCAAGCTCGATACTAAAGAAAACTCAACCTTTAAAGCAGGCAGGGTACGCGTAGAGTTCAACTTAAAAGAGCCACTGAAGATAGGACAGCTCATACGTAAAGCAGGCAAAGTAATATGGCTAGATTTTTGATACGAAAGACTACCTCATTTTTGCTATTAATGTGGCAACATTGGCCATTACGATATCCCATTTACAGAAGCCGAGATGGAAGGAAAGGAAAAAATGGCGTATGGCTAGTGGTTGCGCGCAGAGGTAAAAGAGTATAGCCTCTACTGGATTACCTTTTATGAGCCCAAGGATAAACAGACTGATGAGGTGGTACCAGAGACACCAGCTTCTTCTCTTCCTTTGATCTCTGCACTTCCCCCTTGCATTGAAACAAACATGGAAGAATTGCTGCAACCTTTTCAACACCACATCCCAGAGAATACACAATGGGCAGACACATTAGTAAGTGCAAAGAATATGTTACCGTTAAAAATGAAGGGTCTTTCGTATGATGTAGACATCAATAGTGATCTAGACAGAGGAATTCAGCAACAAGCAGCAACCCCTGTTATCAGTTCTGCTCTTCAACCTACCAAGCCTCAAGTTTATGAAGGTATTCTCCCTTTACCTTTACTGAAGGGCAAACTAAATTCAGGTACTGAGCAGCACAAGCACCTACATGAACAAACAAGAGTCAATCTCAATCCCGAGAAGCAGAAAAACACCAGACTATCGACCAAGGCAAGCATTTCAAAGAAAATAAAAAGATACACTCCATATGAGATGCCTACTACAATAATGGAAAATCTGGATGAAAGATAGCTAATGGAAACACTTGTTATGTTGGCCAAGGAAATAGAGTAGCGGGCTTTGGTGGCTAGCCCTCAATAGCTACCTAGTGATAGATGTGTTGGAGAAATCTTCTTGAAGTGTTTTGAAACTGACAAAATGTTTCCATCAGTCTAGTCTGAAGGCTTGTAGACTCTGCTATTTAAAGTCTGAAGACCTCCGAACAGCCAGACTGAAGACTCAAAGTCTATCCTTATTGACAGTTTCTAATAAGTTGAAGAGAGGTTATTCAGAACTGGATGTTTCATTAAGGATGTGACCTTATCGACTAGAGAAGATCTCTTGGCTAGAAAAGACATAACGGAATTCTTTGATTGATCGAGATTGACTCGAAGATTAAGGATCCGATAATTGCTTAAATATTCTTGGAAGGTTCTACTTATGGAAACCGAGATCCCGATTGTATGAGCGAACATGATTGATGGGCTATCGACACGTTCCTTTAATACCTCGAATAATCTTCTTAATTGATTATGTCCAACGGGTAGATTGGATGAATTCTTTTGGTAAATGCCATCGGGAATGATGGCGTAAATGAGTATATAAGGAAGACGTTCTAAGTTGTTCAAGGTGTGCGCGATAAAAGAATTCCAAAGTCTGAAGCTTTCTGTTGTTTAGACAATTCCTTTGAGCGAAACTTTGTATACAAAAGAGAGTCTATGTTTGTGAGAAACCTTGAGGAGGTGTGGTAGATCATCTACACTGTGGAATCAAGGAAAAGCTGTGCTGTAACTTCTTTTTTGTTCATAGTGAAATCCAGCTGGTGGGCTGTTAGTGCGGAAGAGTGGACGTAGGCTTGAAATAAGCCGAACCACTATAAACCTTGTGTTTAATTTTCTCGTCCTTACTCTCTTTACTTTGATCGTACTTCATTTTGTTAATCAATAGAGAACCTCCTTTCTATCGGTTGCCTAGATTTGCTTCCAGATCTCGATAAATTGTTTGTGCACCTATTCACCCCCCTCTAGGTGGTTATACTAGCTATATCAATATGAAACTATTTAGTTGGAACTGTCAAGGCTTGGGTTCAGCCTTGACAGTTCGAGCACTAAAGGCCCTTGTGGCAAAAGAAGAGCCTAATCTTGTTTTTTTTTAATGGAGACCAAAAATCAAGAGGCAATTTTACAAAGATTGTAGTATTGTCTTAAGTTTCAGAACTCTTTCGTGCTCAACCCACTTGGCCTAGTAGGAGGTATGGCCTTATTTGGGCTTGCTCACATCAATATTCTGATGAATCAGTTAGACTAGAACATGTTTGATTTCTTTTGTATGGATACAAGAACTAGTGAGACTATGCATCTTACCTGCATCCACGCACCTTCAATCTATCAAGTACGTCAACTTTTTTGGAACGAACTGAGATAGATCGCACTATCTAACACATTGCCTTGGATTTGTGTCGGTGATTTTAACGAAGTTCTCTACCATTGGGAAAAAGAAGGTAAACGACTAGTTGACTCGAACATAATGCAATCTTTTAGAGACGTTTTATATGACTGATCGCTGATGGATATAGTTAGTAAGGGCTGCGCCCTTACTTGGATGAATAATCGGGAGGGAGAGGAATTGGTGAAAGAAAGGTTAGATCGGGTTCTTTGTAATTTGGACTGGCAGGTGACTTATCCAGAAGCTGAGGTTATAGCTTTACCTGCAGTGGGCTCAGATCACAGCTCGTTATTTCTATCTACTGAAGCTCTTCCAAAGCGTCGACTTAAGCGCTTTTCTTTTGAGGCGTTTGGGTTGCAGGATAAGGAATGTCGTGAGGTTATTTTTGAATCCTAGAATTCAATCTAGACATCTAGGTACAATCTACCTCAAAGACTACAAATAGTCTCTACAGCACTTGCGAAGTGGAGTAGATCGAAATTTTCTGCATCATCAAATCTCCCATATACAACATCAGCTTCAAACAATTGTTAACCAACCAAACAGAAACATTGATACACAACAAATTCACTATCTAAAGGCAGAGATTCAAAGACTATGGCAGTAAGAGGAACAATTTTGGGCGATGATATCCATAATTAATTGGTTAAAGTGGGGCGACAAAAATACCAAATTCTTCCATGCAACTACTCTCCAATGAAGGTAGCGAAATAGAATCAGAATGCTTCAGACTGATGACAATAGTTGGGTTCATGACGAGAGTGGTTTAAAGGCTATGATGGTAAGTTTCTATTCCAACCTTTATCAATCAACGGGTCATCGCAACTATGGCTCTATCCATAATCAATGCTCGCTAGTGGTCACGACAGAGATGAATGAGGGTTTGACGGTGGAACTAACTCAGGAAGAGGTTCAAAGAGCAACCTTTCAATTGGGGTCAATTAAAAACCCGGGACTAGACGGCTTAAATGGTCTCTTTTATCAAACGCACTGGGATATTTTAAAAGAGGATATTTTTCTGTCAGTGCAGGATTTCTTCAAAAGGGGAGTTATGCCAGTGGAGCTTAATAAGACCATCATTGCTCTAATTCCCAAGGTACCACATCCAGAACGTTTAGATCAATATCGCCTGCCTATAAAATTATTTCCAAGATACTTGCTAACAGGCTCAAACCCTGGCTTTTGGATCTAATTTCCATTGAACAAAGCACTTTTGTGAGTGGCCGTCAAATCTAGGATAATATTCTCATAGTCTAGGAGGTGCTTCATCAGTTACGAATTCAGAAACGAAAAAGGGATTTTAAGGCAGTTCTGAAAATGGATATGAAGAAAGCATATGACCGAGTGGAATGGGATTTTCTTGAAGGTTATCTCCTAAAGATAGGATTTCACACCACTTGGGTCCAATGGGTGATGCAATGTGTCACAACAGTCTCTTTCAGTATCAGATTCAATGGTGAACTTTTAAACTACCTCCATCCAACATGCGGCCTAAGACAGAGAGACCCACTTTCCCCTTATTTGTTTATTTTGCTGGCAAATGTCCTATCCAACCTTATTCATTAGGCTCTTAATATGGGAAACATTAGAGGCATCAAGCTCAACAGGTGCTGTCCTACCCCATCTCATTTATTCTTTGCAGATGATGCCATATTTTTCTTAGATGGTAAGTTGCTGGAATGTCAAAATCTTTCCAATATTATAAATTAACACTGTTTGGCAACGGGACATGAAGTAAACAGGAATAAATTTGGAATATTTGTCAGTAAAGATTGCCCTATTGGCCTACAAGAAAATTTGGCCAATGAATTTAGAGTACCTCTGATGGTTAAAATAGGCAAATATCTAGGGATTCCCTCAGAATGGGGTAGATCAAAAAGAGAAATGCTTGCCTGGATAATGAGAAAAGTTCATTCAAAGTTAGAAGGATGGAAAGAAAAGTTAATATCAAAGGGTAGCAAGGAAATTTTGATTAAGTCTGTTGTCCAAGTGATCCCTCAGTATATTATGTCTATCTTTAAAATTCCTGCATCTATTTGCAAATCCGTTGAGAAGAAGATTGCTCGATTCTGGTGGCAGAATAATAGTACAAAACCTGGTATCCACTGGAAGAGTTGGGAGGAGCTCAAAACTAGTAAGAGTAAAGGCGAACTTGGCTTTAGAGATCTTATGGATTTTAATAGGGCAATGCTTAGGAAGCAAGCCTGGCGTTTAATCTAGCGACCCTCCTCCCTTTGGAGCATGCTATTCAAAGGTATTTATTATCATTCATGTAAATTTAGACATGCTGAGAAAGGAACTAGACCGTCGTGGGGTTGGTAGAGCCTGTTGGTAGGAAGAGATTTAATTTTATCGAGACTACAATGGGCGGTGGGTGATAGGAGAAAAATTAGAAGTAAGGAAGATCGTTGGTTACCAAAAGGAATTTGGGCGGTCCAACTCATCGATATGAACCCTTGCTGGTGGCTGATTATATTGACCCCAACAACAACACATGGAACATTCCTCTCTTAAATAGGTACTTTGATGACTCCACTGTTAGTGAAATTCTTACCATTCCGATAAGAGCCAATTACATATGGCAAATACATCGTAAAAAGTGGCTACCAATCAGTTAGAACAGCAGCCCTTAGTAGTACTCAAAACAGAGTAACTACTTTTGTTCAAGCCCCAGATGTTCTGTGGAAGAAAATCTGGAAGCTGAAGATTTCCCCAAAAATACGGATATTCCTATGGTCCCTAAGCCATGATGCTCTACCAACCAAAGCTAATCTTTTTCATTGCCACATCACCTCAGATCCAATTTGCCCAATCTATCCTACCGACACACCAAAGATTGCAATACATACCTTTCTACTTTGTCCATGGACAACAACTATTTGGTCACATCCAACGCCTAATATTTAGATATCAACACGGGGTATACAAAATCTCGAAGCTTGGATGGCAAACATAATTGAACAAAATAATGACTCACCTGATTTCGAAGCTGTAGCTACAGTCTTATGGCATATTTGGAAGACTAGAAATAATTTCGTTTTTCGGCGATGACAACCTGATCCAATTCGGGTCGTTGATCTAGCATTGGCTTCTGTCCAGATGACATAGCTTTCCAACTCCGACGAAGGAGGCATTGGACGCTACCGTCTCAAGCCGGACGATTTATGGAGACCTCTAGATCTTCTTGAAGGTGAATATCGATGGAGCGTTTCGGTTAGAGGGTAATGAAGGCACTATAGCGTGCATCTGTTGCGATCGAAATGGAAAACTGATAGATGGCCTTACCAAGAGTTTTGTTGCATCATCGGCTTTACAGGCGGAATTTCAAGCATTAACAATCACTCTTCACTACTTGCTGGAGCAGAGCAAGGCGCATGATCGGATGGTGCTCGAATCTGACTAAAAAATTATGGTGGAAACAATCCAAGGTTTAAGATCTACACCATGGGAGGTTATGTTGGAGAAATCGTTTCAGAATATTTTGAAGCTGACAAAACGTTTCCTTCAGTCTAGTCTGGGTATCTGTAGATCGTCTAGTTTAAAGTCTGAAAACTTTCTGACTACCAGACTCAAGATTCAAGACTCAAGATTCGAGACTCAAGACTCAAGACTCAAGACTATTCTCACTGACAGTCTTTCTGATCCAGTGACGAAGGAAATCCAGAGCCGAAGTATATGGTTGAGGATTTAATCCTATCGTCTGGAGAAGATCTTTTTTGGAGGATAAATATAACGGATTCTTTTGTTCGTATCTAGATCAATTGAAGATTCGATGATCGACGAAGTATTCTTGGAATGTTCTATTCTTGGAAACCAAGATTCTGATTGTATGGGCGAACAGGATTGATGGGCTATCGTCAGGTTCCTTTTATAGCTCGAATGATCTTCTTAATTGATTTCGTCCAATGGGTAGATTGGAGGAATTCCTTTGGTAAGTGCCAACGGTATGATGGCATAAAGGAGTATAAAAAGGAAGTCGTTCTAGTTGTTTGAGTAAGTGATTGATAGAAAAATTCCAGAGTCTGAAGCACCTTGATTATTAGTCGATACAATCTGAGCGAAATTGTATACGCAGAGAGTGTCTATACTTGGTGATACCTTGAGCGAGTGTGGTAGATCATCTACACCGAGAAATCAAGGAAGATCAACACCGTAACATCTCTTTGTTCATAGTGGAATCTAGCCAAATTGGCTGTCAGTGCAGAAGAGTGGACGTAGGCTTGAATCAAGCCGAACCACTATAAACCGCGTGTTTAATTCTCTCTTTCCTTACTTAGTCTTACGTTGATTATTATTCTTCGACTGTCTAAAGTATTGCGCAAGTATACAGAAATTATCAAGAAAAATCTTTGTATACCTATTCACCCCCCTCTAGGTACTCGTATTAGCAATATCAATTGGTATCAGAGCCCGTGTTCTTACTTTGTTTGAAGTGTTTTACTTCAGAGTAAAAGATCCATGGCTAGTATGCTAGCACCAGGGCTGATGGAAGGGCAAAGCAATACCAGACCACCCTACTTTGACGGAAAGGATTACAATATCTGGAAGAACAAGATGAAAGCTTTCCTACGATCCAAGGATCCTCTAGAATGGGACGTTGTGAAAAGAGGAATTACTCCTACTGCTGCATCAATCTCTGAAAGAGGAAAAGAAACTGTTGATGCCAGCGGAATGACTCAGGAAGAGATAAACAAGAGACAAGCACTCAATGCAAAATCAATTTATTCTTTATATTGTGCCTTATCTCCAACTGAATATAACAGAATATCTTCTTGTGTTACAGCAAAGGAAGTATGGGATAGATTACATATCACCTATGAAGGAACAGATCGAGTGAAGGAGACTAGAATTAACATTCTCCTTGGTCAATATGAAGCCTTCAAAATGAAACCAGGAGAATCTATAACTGACATGTTTAGTCGTTTTACGATATTGTCAATGGTCTTGAGAACCAAGGAAAAAAATTTCTGATCCTATGAAGGTGAACAAGCTATCTGCGTGGACTCTCCAAGGAGTGGAATCATATAAAGACTTCAATAAGAGAAACGAAAAGAATTATGCCTTTATCGTCGACGAAAGCTGATTGGAACTCTTCAATCATATGAAGTGGAACGAATTAATGAAGAAGAAGATCCAAGAGGTAAGAAATCTATTGCATTAAAATCAAATGATGACTCTGATGATGCAGATTCTGAAGATGATATGGACGATGAGGAGCTCGCCCTCATGATAAGAAGATTTAGAAAACTGAATAGAAAAGGTAGAAGGTTCAACTCAAAGAAACAAAGTTTCCAGAGACAGCAGACCAAGTCTGTTGATGATGAGGAACCAAACAAAGATGTAGTTTGCTTCGAATGTAAGAAGAAGGGACACATCGTAGACCTAACTGTCCTCTTCTCAAGAAGAAAAGAGGAAAAGCCGACAAGTTTCGAAAAGCTCTCAAAACCGAAACACCGGTGATACGAGAATGTGAAGAAAGTGATAATGAATATGCCAACATATGTTTGATGGCACATTCGGACTCGGACTCGATTGGATCGACTCGATGCAGTGAATTTGAGGTAAGTGATTTTAAAATTCTTGTCAAAGTCTCTAAATATATTGATGAACTGTGTTTCGGTCTTAAGACTTCTCTCAAAAGGATTTCCGAACTTAAAAAGAAAAACTCAGCTCTAAAACGAAAGGAAGTCATTTTAGAAGAAAGAGTTAAAAATCTAGACCTAAATGTTTCTGCTCTTAAAGAAAAAGAAGATGATATTTTGAAAGAAAATGTTTTCTTAAAAACGGACTTATCAAATATTTCAAAGAAGTTTTCGATAGGATCCGAAAAGCTTGAAAAAGTTCTTTCAGGTCCAAAGACCTTACTTCAATAAGTCTGGTCTAGGCATGACAGCGGAAACAATTCCCTTGATTGATTTTCCTAAAGTTAAAGAAAGAATAAAGAAAAGACCGTCAAGAGAGGCTTACAAAAATCATTTCAAGAAAGTTTTTGTAAAATCTGTTGGTTGAAATGCTCTAAGGTGTTCAAAGTGTAATAGTAAGGATCACTTTGAAAAATAGTATCCTATGATCTGGAAGCCTGTTAAGAAAGTATGGCCTAGTAATGTTTATCCTACTAACACCAAAGGACACAAGAAAATTTGGGTACCAAAGAAAACTTGAGACTCTCTTTTAAATACAGGTCTCCGTCAAGAAAAAGATAAAATGGTATCTTGACAGCGGATGTTCAAGACACATGACAGGAGACTCAAAGTGTTTCGTAAAGCTTGTTCAAGTAAACGGTGGAAATGTTTCATTTGGAGGAAACGGCAAAGGAAGCATCGTGGGATTTGGAACTGTGAAAATTGGAAATCTCACAATAAGCAATGTTTCTCTAGTGGAAGGACTCAACTATAACCTTCTCAGCATTAGCCAACTATGTGATACTAGTTTTAAGATCTCCTTTCAAGAAGGAATTTGCTATAGAATTAGTAAAGACTCTACTCAGTCTTTCATGGGTCGAAGACATGGAAACATCTATCTCTTAGACATGAAATTGAATGAATCTCAATGTCTAATTTCAATCCAAGATGAAGCAAGCTTATGGCACAGAAAGCTTGGCCATGTCAATATGAAGCAATTAGCCAAAATCTCATCAAAGCAGCTTGTTCGAGGTCTACCCAAATTACCATATCAAAAGTCCGATCCATGCACACCCTGTATTATGGGAAAACAGGTAAGAAATTCATTTAAGCTAATAAATCATGTCTCTACTAATCATGTACTACGATTCTTTGCATATGAATCTCTTCAGACCAACCAGAACTCAGAGTATTGGAGGTAAGAAATATTGCCTAGTAATTGTGGATGATTTCTCTCGCTTTACTTGGGTATATTTCCTTGCAAGTAAGTCATAAACCTTTTTCTATTTTGAAAAATTTGCTAAAAAGGTTCAAAATGAGAAAGGATGTGTTATCTCAAGTATAAAAACAGATCATGGAGGTGAATTTGAAAATCAAGATTTCACAAAATTGTGTGATGAATCTGGTTTTAAACATGTATTCTCTTCTCCATACACTCCTCAGCAAAATGGAGTTGTGGAAAGAAAGAATAGATCTCTTCAAGAAATGGCTAGAACACTTTTAATTGAAAGCAAAATTTCTTCACGATTTTGGGCTGAAGCCGTTTCAACAGCTTGCTATATCATCAATAGAGTCTTCCTAAGACCTATTCTTGAGAAAACCCCTTATGAATTATTCAAAGGTAAAAAACCTATTGTTTCATACTTTCATGTGTTCGGTTACAAATGCTTTATATTGAAAAATGCAAAAGATCGAGTTGGTAAGTTTGAAGAAAGATCAGATGAAGGCATCTTCCTTGGATATTCTACATCAAGCAAAGCCTATAGAGTCTACAATAAGAAGAGCCAGTCTGTGGAGGAGTCAATGAATGTCAAATTTCAAGACTCTACGTAAGATGAACCCAGTAAGACTCAATATGAAGAGTCTCGAACTCGCTCCGAGACCTTCCAAAGCTTACAACTCAATAAGTATCTCGTACTGGAAGACTAGCGTCAAGAAGTTCATGAAGATTCAAATAAAGAAAGAGATCATCATCCGGAAAAATCAACCAAGAATCGGAAACACAAGTCCAGTCATCCTAAAGATCTCATTATCGGCGAAATTAATGAAGGAATTCGTACAAGATCCAAAAGACGTGAAGAGTCTAGTGCTTTACATTGCTCTCATCTCTGAAATTGAACCAAAAAGCATAGAAGAAGCTTTATCTGATGAAAGCTGGATCGAAGCTATGCAAGAGGAGCTCAGACAGTTCAACATTAACGATGTCTGGGAATTGACGTCTAAACCAAAAGGTAAAATTGTTATTGGAACCAAATGGGTGTTCAGAAACAAGATGAATGAAAAGGGAAAAGTCGTACGGAATAAAGCAAGACTCGTGGCCAAGGGATACACACAAGAAGAAGGAATAGACTATGATGAGACTTACGCTCCTGTAGCAAGGTTAGAAGCTATTCGTCTATTACTTGCGTTTGCTTGTTACAAAAATTTCAGGTTATTCCAAATGGACGTCAAAAGTGCTTTCCTAAATGGATTTATCCAAGAGGAAGTTTATGTGGAACAACCGCCTGGATTTGAAGACCCAAAGAAGCCGAGACTCAATCTTGGGACCGAAAAAGGCTACGTATGGTCTAAAGCAAGCACCTCGAGCTTGGTACGACGGACTAAGTAAGTTCTTATTACGAACGGCTTTGTTAAAGGTAAAGTAGATACTACTCTATTCATTAAAAAGGAAAACAAAAGCTTTTTACTCGTTCAAATATATGTTGATGACATTATTTTTGGATCCTCTAATGAAAGTCTATGCAAGAAATTTTCTAAGTCTATGCAGGATGAGTTTGAAATGAGTATGATGGGAGAATTAACATTCTTTCTTGGCCTTCAAATAAAGCAAGTGAAGGAAGGAACTTTTATTTTCCAAGAAAAATATGCTAATGATCTTGTCAAAAGATTTGGATTGGAAAATTGCAAGAAGACTGATATACCAATGTCAAGTTCTTTGAAGATAGACAAAGATGATGAAGGAAAGAAAGTTGATCAAAAGCTGTACAGGAGCATCATCGGTTCACTTCTTTATCTTACTACTTCTAGACCTGACATTTTGTTAAGTGTTTGCATCTGTGCTAGGTTTCAATCAGATCCTAGAGAATCCCATCTCAGTGCTGCAAAACGTATTATTAAATACGTTGCTTCATCTTCAAGCATTGGTCTTTGGTATCCTAAGAAGGGAGACTTTAATCTTCTAGGATATTCAGACGCAGATCTGGCCGGCTGCAGAGTCGATAGAAAGAGTACTTTAGGAACTTGCCAGTTGCTTGAAAGCAGGACAATGTCTTGGTTTTCAAGGAAACAAAGCACTCGTAGCTCTCTCAACAACAACAAGCAGTATGTTGCTCTTGGAAGCTGCTGTTCACAAATTCTATGGATAAAACAACAACTACAAGACTTTGGGATTGAAGACTCATGCACAGAAATCAAATGTGATAATACCAATGCAATCAATCTCACCAAAAATCCAATTCTTCATTCAAGAGCAAAGCATATAGAAATTCGACATCACTTTATTAGAGATCATATATAAAGTGGAGAAATCTCGATTCAATTTGTTGATTCAAAAAGTCAGCTAGCAGATATATTCACAAAGCCTTTGGAGAAAAATCAATTTGATTTTATCCGCTCCAGACTCAACATTTTGAAGCTTGAAGAAGTTAAAGTCTAGAGACTCTCCAATCTTCAGACTTAGAAAGTTGATGATCGTCAGACTCAAATATCTCAGACTCAAATCTCTACGACTCAGACGTTGATGACTATAGACTGTAAGTTGTTACTTTATCTAAACTCGAAAATGTATGATCTTTCGTTTAGTTATTTTGTAGTCTCCGTGAAAATAGAAAAACTTGTCTTTTCAAAAGGATTAATTTTGGCAGTTATTGATTTCGAAAAGAGGTATTCGTACACTTTCCTTGTATCGATTGAACTTCCCCTTTTCAAAACTGAGTTATATATACACAGTTTTCTCTTTCAATCTTCAAAACCCTAAAAGCATTCTCCTCTCAATCCGGTTTCTACTTCGAATTCATCCTCGAAAAAGTTGTCATCTTTTCTTGGGAAAGCAAGCAAAGGAATCTCTTAGCGACAAGAAGAATGTCTTCTTCGAGGAAGTCTTCAAGAATTGCGACAAGGGGACCACAGAAGATGAAGGAGGGACCTACCCACTTCGATCTCATAGAAGAGGAAGAACTATCGAGTCAGCATCAGAACCCGACTCATTCTCCACCATGTCATTCAACGCCTTCTACCCCACAAGGTGCGGGTCAACATCCAGAAGAAGAGGTAATCGAGGACGCAGACCCTGTAAGAGTCCAAAAACCCTATTATATTTACAAATTCTACCGTGCATTGAAAAGTATTGGGACTCCGATGAAATATGTGGATGATTTTCTTAAAGAAAAGAACTATGGAAATGAGTATATCTTTCTGAAGAAAATGGAGGATTTGGGAATTGCTCCTAAAGGTAAAGCAGAGGAAGCGCTTGCAAATATTGCGAGTGACCCTCGGATGTCGGGCCCAAATTTGATTGATGGGAACGACGATGACAAAATGTTCACTGATTTTCAACCGAGATTGGGTGTTGCTGCGAAGGTGAAGGGAAAGAGGATGTAGTTATTTAAATCGAAGGAACATGAAACTTTGTTCTTCAAACTGCTGAAACGAGGGGTGATAAACCCTAGGAGTGTCGACTTCGATTTCCTGGATGCTGTGAATGTAAACTTGAGAGAAAAGTTCAGTCTGCTTCAATTGGAACGTTTTTGCACTGACACCACGGACGGATATGCACAACTGACTGCATATTTCTATTCAAATCTTAGCTTTGTCGATGCGAATAGAATATCTTTCAGTGTTCGAGATCAGGATTATGTGTTGGATGTGGACATGTTGGCGTACATACTTGGAGTTGAACGGGCACGATATCAACCAGTCAAAGTCTCAGTTGCTCGTGCTACAATGGACCTTGTCGAAGATAGAAATATTGAGGGAAAAATCATCTATTCAAGGATGTGTGCCATCAACATTGTGTTGCACAAAATTGTTATCAATTGCATTAGGCTGAAGTCTACATCAAAGACTGATGTGTCTAATTCTGAAGCAAAATTGATGTACGCAATCAACTCCGGGAAGAAGTTCTCTCTCCCTCACACAATTCTCTTTCACATGTATAGAGCAATGTCGAAAGACAAGGGACAATTGCCTTATTCAGGTCTGGTGACCAAGATCTTTAGACACATGAATATTGAACCTCCACACACTCTTTGTGTTCGACCGTGCGATAAGATGGTGGTAGGATTAAAGATGTTGACAAAGATGCGTCTGAAAGAACTTTCTAAGGCAATGGAGAAATTCAGAGTAAAGACTCCAGTTCCGTCTGCTTCAAAAAGAAAGGGAAAGGAAGCCATTGGTGCTCCATTCAAAAAGAAGAGAACTCTCATCTTGGAGGATGAAGATGAGGAGGAAGATCTCACAATCACTGCTTTGATAAGGACAAGACGTTTTGTTGCCCAATCAACAGAACATCAAAAGAAACAGAGAGAAGAAGAAGAAGAAGACAAGAACAGAGAAGAAGAAGAGCAGAGAGAGAAGGAGAAAGAAGCTGAAGAAGAAGGAGAAGGAGAGCAAGAAAAGTCTGCAGCTGAATCTGGAGAGAAGGATACAGAAGAACATGATCATCACTCTTCTTCTCTTGATGTCCTAGAGATAGGGGGAGTTGGCGAGCAAGAGAGGTCCTCACCGCATGCTGTCAATAGTGAAGGTCTGTGACAATCTCCAGCAGCCCCAGAAGAATTTCAGGCTTCTCAATTGCTTGAAGAAGGTCACGATACGTCAGAACCAAATCTGCAAGACTTTACAGAAGCGCCATCGTCTACATTCACTCAATCTGAGAAAGCCAATGCTAGTACATAGACGGACAATTTTGCAGATTTTCGTCGTATCATGGATATTCTTCTAGAAATGCGTGGCCAAATCTATGCTCTGGACTGTGAAATTCAAGCCTTGAAGACTGCTGGACAAGCATCTTCAGTTACCCTGGAGGATAAAATGAAAGACCTCGCTCTACAACTTCAAGCCAATGCCAAAGGAGAGGAGGTAACACAACTAAGGGAGGACTTGAAAAGGCTAGAAGGAGTAGTCCAGTCCATGGGAGATTTCCAGATTGTGCGCATTCCTAAGCAGACATGACATCTTTCTCACCTTTTTAATGATGACAAAAAGGGGGAGAAGCAATTTGAACCAACCAACCAACCAAACCAACTTTCTTTAGTTTTTGCTGAATATGTTTGTTTATGACTTGAGTAAACTTGGGTGTAAACTCGATCTTGACTTAATTGGCTGTGGATTTAGATGCTTAACTGTTTGCATTTACTTCAAGTATTGTTATATGGTATTACTCATGAAAGACTAACCAATTTTCTGTGGATGCAGAGTCTGGTTGCTTTGTTAATCTTTATGAGATTGCCATATTGCTTGAGAAATGTTTTTGCAGGTCAAAGTGGTTCAAATCTACAGGAAAGTTTTGTCACCATAAAAAAGGGGGAGATTGTTGGAGAAATTGTTCCAGAATATTTTGAAACTGACAAAACGTTTCCTTCAGTCTAGTCTGGGTATCTGCAGATCGTCTAGTTTAAAGTCTGAAGACTTTTTGACTACCAGACTCAAGATTCAAGACTCAAGATTCGAGACTCAAGACTCAAGACTATTCTCACTGACAGTCTTTCTGATCCAGTGATGAAGGAAATCTAGAGTCGAAGTATATGGTTGAGGGTTTAATCCTATCGTCTGGAGAAGATCTTTTCTGGAGGATAAATATAACGGATTCTTTTGTTCGTATCTAGATCAATTGAAGATCCGATGATCGACGAAGTATTCTTGGAATGTTCTATTCTTGGAAACTAAGATCCTGATTGTATGGGCGAATAGGATTGATGGGCTATCGTCAGGTTCCTTTTATAGCTTGAATGATCTTCTTAATTGATTCCGTCCAACGGGTAGATTGGAGGAATACCTTTGGTAAGTGCCAACGGTATGATGGCATAAAGGAGTATAAAAAGGAAGTCGTTCTAGTTGTTTGAGTAAGTGATTGATAGAAAAATTCCAGAGTCTGAAGCACCTTGATTATTAGTCGATACAATCTGAGCGAAATTGTATACGTAGAGAGTGTCTATACTTGGTGATACCTTGAGCGAGTGTGGTAGATCATCTACACCGAGAAATCAAGGAAGATCAACACCGTAACATCTCTTTGTTCATAGTGGAATCCAGCCAAATTGGCTGTCAGTGCAGAAGAGTGGACGTAGGCTTGAATCAAGCCGAACCACTATAAACCGCGTGTTTAATTCTCTCTTTCCTTACTTAGTCTTACGTTGATTATTATTCTTCGACTGTCTAAAGTATTGCGCAAATATACAGAAATTATCAAGAAAAATCTTTGTATACCTATTCACCCCCCTCTAGGTACTCGTACTAGCAATATCAGGTTAGATCCATCTTCGATGAAGCAGCGGCTCTCCTTCATAGCTTCTCCAATATGCAAATTAGGTTTTGTCGAAGGGGGGCTAATTTTGTGGCCGACTGGGCTGTAAAAGGCCCACAAAAATGGCACACTTCCCCTTAACTGGCCCGTTTCACCTCATTTTGCTTTGTTAGACATATTGCATTCGATGCTTTGGTTGCCAGTTGTGCTCATAACTTTCATGAATGAATTTTATCCTTTGGACCAAAAAAAAAAAAGTCCATTATTTCATAATTGTAAGATGAGCTCAAACGATTGGGTTTTAGGTAGCAAGTGCACGTCTTTTAATTATCACATATAATAATGTAATTGGGAGGCTTCAATCCATCATTTTGAAACATGGTCGAGGCTTTCATTGGCGGCCACCATAATCATTAATGTTTTTTGTTTATATAGGAGGATGCTGTTCATTATTATAATGTTAATGCTATGAGGTTATGTGTCTAGTTATATATGTTATCAAAAAGCAATATAATCATTACTTCGCGGTCAAAATTGTCACCTCGTGACGTGGACAGTTCCAATTATTGATCTATTTTGGTGAACTCATGCTTTTGATTAGACGAGTCACATTAAATTATCGGTTACTTTTTATGTGCAAGCTTTGAAATGGCTTCTTTCTATGAATGGTTCAGCTTTCTCGTGACTCGTGGCACTGTCAAGTTAAAAAGTGCTGTTGAAAATACTGATTTTCATGTCCAATAATGATAAGGTTAGATAAGATAGGACCACTTCGTGGATTGTCTTTTGTTAAGTCGAGCAACTGAATTGATACAAAACTAAACCAAATAGAACCGACCTTATTGGGCCAAAACAAAACCGGTTCAGATGGGACCCAGTTCGGATCTTGAGTAAAAAAATTGGAAATCAATGTTGACAGATTCAAAAGGCTAATCCTCAAATAAAATCAGTTTTCAGGCTGATTTTCAAATACAACTAATTTTGAACTAGTTCAAAAGCAAACACTAGAAGTCTATGAATTAATAACTTTCACTAAATATAATGAAGTTGAGCACTTCAACATAAGAAGACAACTAGGAACTAGTTTGATTGGGTAGATGTCATGTTTCTAGTCTAGAACTTACTGGATTCCTAATTTAGAACTTATCCATCTTGAAATTGAACGCCCATCTCTTTCATCAATTATGGGTAGGATCGAGAAAAAAATGAGACAACGAAAAAACAGCAGAAATGCTTGCAAATTGAAAAATAATAGATGTGGAACTGAGGTGATAGATGACATCATGAATTCAATCACCGCCAGTACTTTACAACGTCCAAATATTATTTAAATGTGTCTCCTAGGGATAATAGGGTATGAGCCCAGTTTAACGGTAATATTTGTTATTCTCCATAGTAGTGCAGCATTATATAATTCCTTTATAATGGGAACCACCCAGAATATATTTGAGGTTCAAGCTATGACGATAATCCGACTTTGAATAATGGTCCTTCGATAGTATAATGTTGCTTGGCATGGACGAGTGACCTAATTTTTAGAATTTTGTTTGCAATTTTAGCAGCATATTCATCAATAGAAAAGTACCCGACATTCTAATGACGTTGTTTTGCCCTCCCTTGTCTCTCTCTCACACCTCCCAACTGAGCAGCTGCCTCCGCCGAGCCCTCACCAATGGTGGGGGAATAGTGTAAGTAGTTACTGTAATGTTATGGAAAGCAACTACTAGAGAGTCCTGCAAAATCGATAGACATTCCTTTTGTACAAACTACAAAGGGTGCTTACAAGTTAGAACTGTTTCATTGTTATTGTCAAGAGGCAAGGAAACAAAACAACAGCAAAGAGGGTGGAACATAAATTTTCAACGCGGGCATCACATGCTGAAGTGGCGGCGCGTGTAAGAAGTTGGCACACCAGCAGACTGAATTGGGGTCGACAATCAAAGATAACACGCACGCTCATGCCAAGGCCGAGCCTGCTCGCTTGGCAATGTTTCGGGAGCATCTGCTTAATGGAATCTAATGTGAAGTTATCTATAAAATGAACTGTTGAAATTAACTGCACAATACACAACCCTGCCAAGCATACTCATTGAATGATGGCCTATACAACCACCCTGTTTAAGAGGGATCCTATCGTATGTCATACATAGGCTGGAATGGGAAGATAAATCATAGTAGGCTGAATAATTATCAAACCCCAACTCTCAAGGCTTCAATGACCAGCCATGGTGTTCAAGAAAAAGTCTTACGCACTATCGCTATTTATTATTATTTGTTTATTTAATATTAGCAAAAGTGTCACTCTATATGTCTGGAAATTATCGTGAAGAAGTTTTTTTTCTAGCCTGTAGGCTTTCCTCATTTGAAATCAAAGGTGCATAATTAATAATATTAAACCATGGGGGTTGCCCTCACTACAAGTGTATGCTACAAAAACGGCACCCAAGATCTCCATAACTAGAATCAATAGCGATGATCTAAAGCTCAAGTGCTCCTCCTCCATTATCCTTTGTATAACTGGTTCAATGAAACTGCTTCTCACCTTCAACATTTTGTAAATGCTCTTCATGTGAGGTTATATGTGTGCTAATGTTAGAGGAGAGACGTGAATACTATTTATAGAGTTTTAAGGCACGAGCCATCTCATCACAAACCGGGTTTTACTTGCCTACACTAGCTGGCCCCACATTAAATTAATTAAGAAATCTTATATCTCACCTTATTAGATTAATCCTGTAAAATAATAAATTATAATATCAATTAATGTAGTCCACGTTAGAAAAACTCTTATAGCAAGAGTTTTCTCCCAAGAGCAGGATGTTAGGTATTTGATTTCTGCCCAAGGGATTTACACCAGCAAAGTTTTGCTTGGTCCAAGGTAAGGGCATTACCTAAGGGCTCCGAGTTAACTGATCGGTATGAGTTGCGGAGTGGCCCGTCCTTCAGGAGGTTCTCAGCAAGGAAAAAGGAATAAATAGATGACATCAAAACCGCAATTGCTGTGCTTGGCCACATTCTGATATTCTTTGCTTTCATGGTTTGGTAGAGAACGTCGGCAAAATCCTCCTTGTAGTCATCAAATCATAATCTTTCATTGGGAAAAATTATTTTCCACTTTATGTTAAGAAAATCAACAACAGATATGTACAATCAGTAACATTGACGATGATCGCGGTAACAATGACTCTCCTGCTCGTAATAATGGTCTGAATGCTCTATCATCGTCTTCGTCATAGAGGTTCGACCAATAAATAGGAAAAGCATGGAACTTAAAAGAACCCGGTACTAAAAGGAAAAATATGTAGCAAGTAAATTTAAAGGGGGGAGAAAAGGCCTTGAATTGCCTTGAATTAACTCTTTTATTTTCGAAAGACTTTGACAGCACGGTGTCGCCAACGGTATGCGAACCCTAAGTTATGTAAAGCACGACAAGCTTAGGTACACGGAAGTATGGAAATGAGGAGCCCTACATGTCTAGCACATGGTATCACTGGAGTCTGCTTATGTAAACATTTGGTCGAGGCAAGATGATGACATATGCTGGACGCCAAGGTAAAAGGGTCATATTTTGTGGAAAAAATATATTATTGAAATAAATTTGAATGGTGGCCTTTCAGTTGTCTATACTAGTAGACAATTCAAGGAGATTTTTGAGTCGTCTATACACACATACAATGCGAAAGAAAAGTGGTCAAGGAAATAGATTTGTAATAGAAATGAGAAGTTAAAAAAAAAATCTACTTCCTTGTTTCAGGAAATGGAAATGGAAAAAAATTATTTTTGAACAGAAATTATTCTATTTGAAATTATTCTTATAAATAGAAATGTTAACAACTTATCCAAACAAACCATAATGCCATAGCAATGACTGCCCATACTCGCTGAACTGGACCTCACCGATCAAACTACAAAATACTGGGGACCCACCCCGGTTCACAATGGAAAATACAACTTCCCACGCACTTTCAATCACTAGATTTTTTTTCAGTTGACTGTTGTATAAAAAGAGTCTGCAATATTTTAATAGATTATAAAAAACCAATTTTGTAGATAAGAGTTCAGCCAACCTTCAAGGATTATCAAATGCATCTAAGTGTTCGGCAAGAATAAGTGTCGAGCATTCCCAGAGTCCAAAACTACCTATTAAATAAAATTGTTCAGTCAAATCAGGACCTCAATTTAGTCTCCATCGAAAGGAGTATGGTTTTTTTCTACAAGAAAAGGTAGCACAATGGACATATTGTTTAATTCACAACTTGCCCCTTTTTCTCTAGCTAGGTTCTTAGGGTTTCACATCGATAAATCAATGCTATGCATAGGTTTAGCCAAAATTATAAACTTTTATTTGGTATGCCTCTCCCGTCATGCATTGTAAATGCCAAATATCAATACTAAAGTAAGTACAATAGTTACTATATCACATGATGATGGTGTTAGGGAAATCCCTTATAATGTTTTGAAGATGACAAAAAAATCAAAGGCTACTAACGTGTTTAATGATCGAATACCAGACTATATAGATGATAGAATGTGTAAATAATATTGTCAAGGATTATACTTGGAAGAATTATAAGAGACTTTATGTTGAAGCTGAACTTATTCGACTATGTCCAAACCTTAAGGTTAGATATGTTTAGAAGCAGACTCTAAGGATAAATATATTCAGACTTATGTCCAAATTGAGAAGTCTATTTTAGATGAAACATACTAAGACTTTACATACAGTCTGAACAAGTTAGAACACGTGATAGGTTCAAAACTACATAAGTCCAAAATGTGATCTAAAACATGGTTCTGAACAAGTTCATAACATAGCAGGTTCAGAATGAAGTAAGTTTAAAATGAAACAACTTGACAGAACGTGACACAAGCTCAAAATATATAACAGCTAGTTATCTAGTTTGGATCTACATCAAGATAGATTTAATTGACTCAATCTGATTGATTGACAATTGGATCATAAAGATAAGAATTTTCTAGATGGAAAAGCTCTATTTATGAAAACAAAGATTTTGTTTGTATGGGCGATCAGAATCAATTGGAGATTCCATCTTTGTCACTCAATAGCTATCTAATTTTCTTAATACAAATCTATCCAACAAGTAAATTGGAAGACGATCCTCTAGATATTGTCCAATGGCTAGTTTGGAAGTAGAGGAGTATTTAAAGAGACTAAGGATTGAGGAGTAAGCAAGAGACAAAGCATAAAATCAAGAATTTTAAAGTCTGAGCAAATTTTGATCATACACTTGTCTTTTGTGAGCTTAAATGTTTGTGATCTTGAAAGAAATACCAAAAGAGTGACTTAGTGGGATAATGTGATTTCTCACTAAGTGTTCGCACTCAAATTTATGATCATATAATGGAATCCAACTAGTAGGTTGTGAGCGTAGGAGAGTGTACGTAGACTTGATTTAAGCCAAATCGCTATAAAATCTATGTGTAATTCTTTTATCTCTTATCTCTTTACTTAAGTCTATTGCACTATTATAGGTTATTTCAGAAGTCTATTCCATCGCATAATAGATTTTGAATACCTACTAGAAGTCTGATGTTTTGCGAATCTAATTTCGTTTCTCATCCAAATTTTGCTTGCAACTTATTTTATTCCATGATTAATTGTCAAGATTTTTTTTAAACACATATTCATCCCCTCTAGGTATTGGTACTAGATTTATCATATGGCACTCTGTGGCTTGTTAAATCCCATTCTCAATGAGCAACGGAGATTCCACCTCTATATTGAGCTAAGTGGAAGTAAGAATTGCTGGACTATTCTCAATGACCAATAGAGATTCACAAAGCCAAGACTGACCACTGAATTGGAACTTGAGTCAAGATGACATAGAAAAGGTATAGTTATTGCATGCACTGTTGACAAATGCAGCAACTCAAAGGCTGGCATAATTGGCCAAGCAACAACTCTGTACTAGCAACACCTCTAGTGTTGGTTTAATCGTGACCGAGATTCTCCATAATAAAGAAAAGCTCCTGAAGTCACCAGTTCATATTTCCAAAAGGAAAACCTTTTATAGTCCACAACAGCATTCCCAGTGACTTCACCTTTCACCTTTTTTTTTTCTTTGTGTGTCTGATGAAAAGGAACCGCACCTTCAGTGAGTAAACCCCAACTCGTGATATACACTAATGATAAGCCAAAGAGATATAAAAGGTTGTACTTCGAACTGGTAGATGGAATCATGGACACAGAAAAATCTATGATGAAAGGTAAGATATGCGCGCCAATGATACTAAACGATGTCAGCGAAACCTTTATTCTATTGCAATAAGCAGATGGTGAATATA
This sequence comes from Eucalyptus polyanthemos subsp. polyanthemos, assembly GCA_017140185.1. Lineage (NCBI taxonomy): Eukaryota > Viridiplantae > Streptophyta > Magnoliopsida > Myrtales > Myrtaceae > Eucalyptus > Eucalyptus polyanthemos. The sequence goes on along the minus strand of CM029463.1, from coordinate 14,507,803 downwards.
ATTGCTTACCTCGAGGTTTAGACTTGAAGCCACAATTTGTCAAGCATTTTGAAAGTTTTTCTCCCAACTATTTTTGCTAGTTGGGTACAGCCTTGGCTTCAGATACAGGCGACACAATTGCTGTCTCGATTGTAGGATTGACGCTGGCGGCAGATACTTGTGGCTGTCCAATGTTAGAGCAGAAGAGAAACCACACGCGCGTGCGCACCCAGAGGAATCAAATCTTACCACAAAAAAGCCAAGGCTGTTCTGTAACACTATAGTTTAATTCAAGTTGATGAAAATTTTCTTCATATAAAAGCTGGACAATCCTACAGTTTCTTAGAGTATGATAGAAAAAACAAAAGCAATGGTAAACTCACTTGATTTTCCAGAATTCCCTTCACATTCGTTGCATATTCCCACAAGTCATTCCCTGCAGAGATGTAACGGAGACATTCAAGTGGCCGCGCAAACAAAACATGACATGCATCACGAAATAAAATCTTCAGCAATATAATGCAAGGAAAGTAGAACATGCATAGACAAAATCGAAGCTGTGTAGCTTTGACATTCAGAAAAAGTGCGAGAGATAAATAGAGAGGCTTACTCCGACGTGAGAATAATGACGTCAGAGGAAATAGCGGAGGCTTACTAGGCTCCATCTACCACTGACATTGCCTTCCTATTCTCACTGTCAACTCCGCCGCCACCAACATGTCCACTGAAGACACCAAAAGGAGTAGCGGAGCTTGAAATGCACTGCAAATGATACCTCGCGGACGTCGGAGGAGACAGATAGGGCTGAAGTGAGGCTCGGGCTGCGGATGCGGTCAGAGTAAATGTAGTGGAGTCTGTGAACGATGAGCTGAGACAAGGGGTTATTGGCGATGCAGCGACCTAGAGACACGATGGAGGCGGAAACAAGAGTTTTGGCTATGGTTGACGTTAGCTATATGCCATAAAGTAATAGTTACATGTTAGAGATTATTTAATGACAAAGAAATATTCATTCATCGTCCCATGAATGAGTCCATAAGATTAGTTATGATTGAACTTATTCCTAAGGGGTTAAGAATATATGTGATAGGTTAAATCTTTAAACAGTTCTCGATTGATGGATGATTGAGAGGATATTGATGATCTTGTTGAGAACCGGAGTGTTCTCAAGTTTCACCATTCAGTATTACATACCTAATGGGATGATGCGTCACAAGTCATTGGGTATTGTGATATCTGAGCTAGAACATAGGTGCTTGTCTCAGATAGGTTTACTGATCATGACATTCATATAATGATTGGCAACATAGAAGCTTTTAGCAGGGTCAATGATTAATCGTTTATGCTTTGGCCTTGTGTAAGATCTTTAGACCTCAAGCATGATGTTGACTTATATGTTGGATGGCTATGGTTTACAGGTGCACATACTAATGATTCGTTGAACCGTCTTTGTACTTTATGGTCATAGTTTATTTACATATGAAGGCACATGCATGCCCAATATGAAATCTATTTTCTTGTTACATATACATACATACGTACATACATACATACATACATACATACATACATACATACATACATACATATACACACACACACACACACAAGATTGATGTCGTGCGCGATCTAATCGTGACATTGTATTAAAATTCTTGACCGAGGTTGTAACTGAGAAAAAATGATTCATTTCTCGAAGAATACATGTCAACCACATGGTCACCAAAGCTGATAGATTCATTATGTTCTTAAAACATTTTATACTGTCTAGGTAGCTATGATGTATTGCTAGATATCACTTATGGTTTGTAGGAACAGGAGATTGATCGGGATAATCAGTTCTCTTGATTCTACTAATGTGTTAGTATAGATCTTACTGCCAGCTTAGTAATGAATCTAGGGATGTCACACACCATAACCAATTAGAATGACGTTTGAATGAGAAAGACAATATTGCAAATGTGTTTGCAATTGAGCTAATCAAATTGAGTCGGGCTAAAAATAAAAGATTTGAAAGGGGCTTTAGACTTTACAAAGTCTAAAGCAGATTTTAGATTTTACGGCCAAATCAAAGATTTGAAGTGTGTTCAGATTTAGTGACTGAATTAATAATATGAAGTTAGTTTAGAATTAATAATTGCATTAATGATCTAAAGTGAATTCATCAATGACATTATTAATAATTTGAAATGAGTTCAGAATCAATGTCGCGACCTGATCTCGTTGCCCTCAAATCCCTCATCATTGCGAGGAGAGGAAAAAGGGGGAAATGTCGGGTTTAGGGGTACTTGATCACGAGAGTTCTCTCAAGGCTCACGTTTCCGAAAGACGTCATCACCTCGCCTTTTGGATCAAGCCTCTTGTGAGTTCCTTCCATGAGATTGCGAGCTCTCCCAAGCTCGTATACCGCGTGACAGCGGAGTGTTGCGATCCATACCCTCACGAGCGACACACCTTAAGGAAAGGAGTCGGGTGTAGATATTAGATTTAAAGGTACCCTTACCATGGTAGCCCTCTCGTTAGGCTCGCCTATAAGGATGGCATCACTTCATCCTCTGGGTTACTCCCATGTCGAGTATGTTAAACCATCGTGAGTTTCATTGAAACTTATACCCTGCGTGACGGGTTATTTGTACGGTCTAGTTGTTTATGACAACCTAAAAATAAAACTGGAATTGCTACTAGCCTCATTTTGGAAGTCGGCTAGAAAACCCAATCGAGGGTCGGGATTGTTCCCTCGATTTCTACGCAACCAAATATCTAGGTTCGGGGACTTGGGTTATGCTAATATTTTTATTAGCACCATTTCGGTACCTAAACAATATGTTGTGTTTTCTTGTCCATGCATTTTTTTTTTGTTTACATTTTCGGGATCATTTGTCCTAAACCAAGTGATCATGCATGGTTGATCATTTTCATTCTATTCTATTTCTAGAAAAATAAGAAAAGAAAATAATCAATGGAATTGAAATTGCAAGACAAGTAAGTAAACAATCAAGGAAATCAATAAATTTATCATGCAATCCTAAAAAAATATAAAAGAGAAACACAATTAAAAAAAATGAGAGAAAAAGAGAAAGCTCGTAACTCGTTGGGTTTTATATAACGGATGAAACTCGAGACATATGTCGGGAAAATGAACAGTACATGATAATGGTTGGAATGGACATCGAACTCCACTGTCTTTGCACTTTCTCCATCTTCGGGGTTCTAATCTAATCCTAACCTAAGAAACTTATAACTAGGTACATACAATTGAAAGAAATAAGCATACACATCAAAACAACAAAAAATAAGACATCATATTGTGATCAATCATTTAAAAGAAGTGCAATATGAAAGTCAAGTTTTGGAGCCTCGGGGTCGGCTTTTGTTTTTCATGCGAAGGTCCCACTAAGACACCAACCCAATCCATTTTTTTTTTGTGACTTATAACAATTATCAACCAATTGTATTCTTGTATGGCCAATAATGCTACTAAGTCTCCTAATCAAACGTTCTATATGATGCCAGGGTTTTCCCTCGATATCATGCATCGATCCTACCATTCATCTAAAAATCACATGCATTGCAAAAAATTTAAACATGCATGCAAGTTTTTTGAACCTTATTTCTCAACCAATCAAGCAAGAAAGTGAACCTACTGTGGGTCACTTATTACCAAGGGCATGCGTTGATCACAAACACAAGCAATTCTAATGCATGATGGAATTGTATGTATGAAGGGGTACATGTGATATTTCAAAAAATTATCTCAAAATCATTCATGAAAATTTTTGAGACAAGGTGATGTCTCAGCTATGAAAGGCATTCAATTGTCAAGGCTAGCCCAAGCCTCGCATTATAAGTCACAAGCGTCACAGCTATTTTGAATACAATTCAAACCGTGATTTTCACATTGTCAAAACAGGATTTTTAAAAATGTTTGAAAATATTTAGGATTAAGGAATATCTAGGCTATGGAATACATTTAATTGCCAAGGCTAGCCTGGGCCTCGCATTAGAAGTCACAAGCATCGTAGGCATTTTGAATATGGTCCAAACCATGACTTTTCCTTAAGCTAAATCAAGTTTTGGAGAATAACCTTTGTAGGAATCGTTTTTGAGAAACATCACATGTACCGAAACATTTTTTGAACGATGCAATTTCAAAAACCAAGTTGTTTAACAACAAAGATCAAAGCATTTAGAACAATTTTCATGAAGATGGCATGTCCTAATTTCATGCACAAACTAACCTAAAAAGTGTCGCTAAACAAACACAATCATGTTTATATCATGAAATTTAGAACAAACGTGCAAGGACGGCAAAATTGCGCAATACCTAATGATAATTTGGCAATGAAAAAAAATTCTCTAACATGCATGACATGATGATGAACAACTTTTGTGAAGAGATTTTTCTCAAACAATGTACACATAATTTTAAAAAAATCAAACAACAAGCAACAACACATCAGAAATTTGTCAAAGTAATAGGACATTAAGCTAATGTCACGAGAATTTGTCCTATTAGAACATGTTTAAAAATCATCAAATTTATACAAAACATAGCCAACATGATGACAAGCAAGTTTTATTAAGATGCCAAGTTCATATTCCAAATAAAAAAAAATGGAACAAAAATATCAAAGATCTGTCCAAACAGGGGTTAAAACAGGGGATCCAAATTTGATCCTCTGTCCAGATTGTGATCTGGCTTTGAAAATAGTCCAAACGATAAGCGATTGGCATAAAGTCAGAAGTACTAGAAAATTCTAAGTGTTTTCTACATCTTCCTAGAAAAGCTCGAGTCCAAACTAGGTCAATTTAGTATCCTAAAATCAAGATCTCTAAAAGTGCATGCATTAGTATTTAAGAAGACAGAACACAAGCATTCATTAGAACATCTTAAAATCACTCAAAAAATATTCAAATGGCATGAAAAAATCACACAAGACTTAGGATTGGATGCGACGGAAATTTTGGATAGCCATCTAATCCTAAGTTGACATGCAAAATGTCATACAATTTAAATAACATTATGAGATGATTCATAATTCCTAATGATATGCTAGGGAATTCTAAATGTGACGAACACTTTTTGTGAGACAATTTGATGTGCAAGATGAAACTCAAATGACATGACCTAAGCACGTATGTAAACCTAGTAACATGTGGTTCAATAGTCAAGAAGGCATGATCATAAAATTTGATCCCTAGATGACTCAAACAAGTAGGGGAATGTGCACATGTGACAAGGTTTCATTTTAGCACTAAATTTACAGAACAAGCATGATTTCAGCCATCCTCAAGATATGCATAAATCCTACCAAAAATCTCACATGTAGAGCATATAGTGATGAAGATTTCTTGTTAAGAGATCAAAACTAAATTAAGATCATATGAATCGTAGAAAAAATAGCAAAACAGATCACACTATATGTCCAACACATGTTGCAGCAGTACTTTTTACTCTAATGCATGAAATTTATCATGTATTTCATCTTTCATGAAGTATTTAAGACCAAATAAGTGCATTTATGGACTCGATATCGTCAAAACAAATCTCGGACCGATGCAGGACAGACTGACCTATGTCCAGATCTAAGTGATTTTGACCTAGCTAAACATGTCCGAAAATTTTGAAAAAAACACAGAAGCTGCACAACACCTATACGAGCAACTTTCATCAAGAAAGTTGTTCTAGAACTCAACAAAAAAATCAGAACAAAAATAGCAAAGACAGAGATTCATTAAAACAAATCTTGGATTAATACAGGACAGACTGACCTATGTCCAGATCTAAGCACTTTTGACCTAAATAATCATGTGCAAAAATTTTGAAAAAAAAAAAAAAGATGTACAACACTTGTATGAACAACTTTCACCAAGGAAAGTTGTTCCAGAAATCAACACAAAAATCAGCACAAAAATATCAAAACAAAGATGATACGGAACATATTGACCTAAACTTAGATCCTAGTAGATATAACCTAGTTGAACACATCCAAAAATCATGAAAAAATTATAGAAGATGTAAGATATGATTTGGAACAAAAATTATGAAGTAAATTTTATCAAAAAATGATCATGAAAGTTGACATAAATATAACAAAGTCAGAAGGCGAAATCGGATCAAAATCGAAAAAAACTTAAAACTGCTACAGAATCGTTAATCTTCGGAGGTGTTTTTGGAGGGCCAAATGATGCTCATTTTGGGCGTGCGACCTATCGTTTCGAAGCTTGGGATATCTATTATATAATCCTAAAGGGTTCAAGTCAAAACGAGGTCATCTCGGACCTCGTTATTGCCAAAATAGTAACCTATGTACAGGCCTACGAAAATCACAGATTAGGCTTAAACTCACAATAATCATTCAAATCATCAACAACTCATTATAGCATTCATACTAATCAATATTAAGCATGTAAAAACTCCTAATATTGAATCTTAGCCCTGATCGGCTAACTCAATCTCGCTTCATTGGATTCGAGTTTCAAATCATTACATTTGTTGCGATTTTTGTCGGTTTCTATCACAATTAGTCGGATCAAATTGCCAGATCACGATCGAGACTCCAAGAATGTAGATCAAGTCACTATGGCTCGGATAGGGATCAATCAAACCACTGGCTCAAGAAAAAAAGAAGGAAGAATCGGTCCAAGAGATTAACCAAAACTTAGAGAGAGAGAGAGAGAGAGAGATCTATTTTGGTAGGGTTTTTGGAGGGAGAAATGAGAGAGAGAGAGGTCTGAAGGGGGAGGAAATTTCGTGCAAATGAGCCTTCTATTCTAAAAAGTGTAAATTGAAGAAATCTCACTTATGTAGTCCCACATTAAGTGATTTTGGTCGTCGGTTTGACCTTATAGCCAAAATTTCAATCCAATGGTCAAAAATCCATTTTGAAATCTTCATTATGATCTCGAGGTGTTGGATAATTGATATAGTGGGTTTGATTTGCAAAAAACAAAGCAAAAATTGGGAATTGTGTCAAAATGTCTACTTAGGGGTCAATTTGCAATTTGATGAAATTCGAGGACCAATTTGTAAAATTTTGGAAAATTGAAGGTGTAAAAGTGAAATTGGGATTGAGAGGGTTCTAGAACCGATGGCCAAAGGCCAAGAACCGGCTGACAAGGGCCCGAACCGATCAATCCCGTCGGTGGCCAGTCAAACTGGTTGGACTGGTTCGGTCCAGTTTGGTCGGATTTTGACCAGTTCTTAACCGGTTTGGTCCAATTCCTGCCATTTTTTCCACTTAGGACCCTTGTGGGTTAAAATTTTATACAATTTGACACCTAAAGGACTTAATTGAAAAGTAATTTTTATGATTTTTATAAAGAAATTGACCACTTAAGATACAATTAAGCTATCCCACCCCATAGAGTGTCTAGGTTTCTCCCGTTTCTCCCGTTTCTGGGTTTCTGTGACATCCAGACTTTCAACACTGTCTTCTATTGAATAAATCGGGCATTTCATTAACGCGTCTATAGGGCTATTCTCAGAACTGATCATTCTTGAGATAACTCGACTATTTGGGGGAAATTATTAGGAATTTTAAAGCAATTAGACTTGAGAACTCGATCAGGAATCGGTTTCTTGACCGTGTCCATCTCTAGAGGTCACTACGACACAGTTAAAAATCAATTTGAAATCAGAGATAGACTGGATCAATAGAGATATGTGACTAATCGTGGGTGACACCACTAAATTAGAAAATTCTCGTTAGCCGACACTATACTGATTTTCTTATTGTTTTGGTACCCTGTGTCCGTAATTGAATCCTCAAGATTTTCACGACAATTAAGAGTCGCCATTGAGTCAAGTGGGTTCATAATGGCTCGAAGAAAATCGACCATGGGTCATTTGCCTTAAAAAGTTATAAAAACTACCCGATAGTCTAGGTTACACTAAAAACGCGCCGAATGAAAATTAACCGCCAATTCGAGTCCGATTTCAGAAATTGAAGTTTTGGCCATGTCACAATAAATTTTAGGAGCATTGACTTAGTCTCAAAAGATTTTTCTGACATCTGACACTTTTTGGGAAAAAGTCGTCGCCGGATGGTTTTAGTGCAGAAAATACCGGAGATGGTTTTTGGATGCAAAATTGCGATGGAATATGGGTTCAGAGATGAGGAAAAATGCCGGGGTAATCGATGGATGACCAATTGAAATTATAGAAGCCAAATGAGGATGGATTGAGATTATTCAAGTGTCCAATTGGGAGGAGATGATGCCAATTTCGTAATCCCCCTCATGCCTAGCCAAAATGCACCATTTGAAGTGTTGTGAGAAGTGTTGGTGTGGCCCATTAGAGGCCAAGGGATTATACATGGCCAAAACCAAGTCTTTGGAGATATTTGTGGAAAAATCAAGCCCAAGGGGCCCTCCATCCTTTTTCATCTCTATCTCCTTGCATTCTCTCACCCACCGTCCACCTCCATCCTCTCTCTCCCTTCTCATTTTCTCCGTGCGGCTTCCTCTCCATCTTCCTTTCTTTCACTTGAGAAAACCGAAGCCCCTTTCTCTCTTCCGTGGACCTCCTTGTCTCACGCTGCAGCTGGCCACGCATCAAGCGGCAATTGATGCTGCTTCTTGTCTCCATATGCAGTCAACAAACCAGCTTTTGTTGACCTCTGAAGCAGCGCCCATCTCCACTACTTCGTGTCTTCTCCAGCAGCGTTGAAGACTTACCGAAGCTACCCCATGCGAAGCCATTCACCGAGTCTTCTTCTTCTTTTGCCGCGAGTCCAGCGTCAACCATTGCTGGAAGGAGCCGCACTGTCCACAGTTTGCTTCCTCTCCTGTGCGCCAACCCCCACCGAACGAAACAGCTTGCGTCTCCACACGTCCAGCACATCGGAAGTTCATTTCCACCGAAGACTTAAGAACCCCTCGTGCTGCCACCTGCCATATTCACGGCCAACTCCACACGTCTCCAGCAAACTTCGGTTCCTCGGTCAACATTAGCAATCACCGAAGCCTCCTATTGACTGAACAGCTTTGCCTCGCTGCCACTTGGCGGCACCTGCGTTTGGTTTGGTCAACAAGCGGACGCTGAAGACCACCGAGGAAGCCTGCGTTCGTCCGCGAGAGATTGTCCCCAACTTTGGTCGGCCTCCGAGCCAGCTGAGCCAGGTCAACGAAGTAACGTCCACCGAGCAGTTTCAGTCCTCATCGTGTCTTCAATTTCGCGTGGGCTTCTTCAGCAGCAACGGCCCAACGAAGTCTCTAGTTGACCGAAGCCAGCGAAATCGGAGCTGCACGCGTCTTCCCCAGCTCCGTTTCTGCTTCAGTCTTGTCGCGCCAGCCTCAAACGAAGGAGCTCCCTTCGTCCGCGCCTTCAGTCAGCAGCCAGCAGGCCCACTCAAAGCCATCATTTGGCCCAACTGAAGTCAAGCCCGCCAAGGTTTCAGCTGCAGCAGTCCATGAAAGTTTCTTGTTCATTGACCCATTAGTTTGAAATTGAAACCCAGCCTCGCTCGGCCCATCTTCAGCTTTGAAAACCAGCCCAAAAAAAAAAAAAATTTCAGCAAGTCAATTTAAGACCGGCCCGCGAAGAAAGCCCATTTGCAGTCTAGCCCAAGCCCAAGAGCGAGCCCAGTCCGAAGCAAGAACAAATCTCAATTGAGCTGAAATTTGTTAGGCCAAGGTCGAGGCCCGGTCCAAGTCCGCCGGTGTTGTCGAAAGTCCAATTTCGGCCGCTGTCGCGCCGCCGTCGCGCCGCCGTCGTGGTGATTCGATCCCCGCTATTGATCAAGTGAGTTTTACTCACTAATGCTTTATTAGTTTGCTAATTATGCTTAGGATTGGTTAGATTTAATTAAGTTCAATTAGATGGTTAGATTAGGTTAGAACAATTAATTTAGTGACTTAATGATGCATGTTAGGTGGTTAGACCTAGTTATTAGCAAGTAGAAAGGTTCGGTTATTTATTGAATGCATCTTGGGATTTTTCCCGACCCATTTCGGGCTCCAATCAGGCATTACGAGCCTAAATTGGATTTTTAATATTTACTTATTTAATTTTCGAAATTAATTAATTAATTAATTATTTTCCGGAAATTCAACCGAGATGGCCGGTGACTGGAATTTCGTGCCGATTGTCGTGGTGCAATCCATTTATTTAATTGAGCTTCAATTTTTATGGAATTGATTTGAATTGTGAAATTTGAGGAATTGTCATAAATTGTTTGTTATTGAGTATTTGATTGGTAATGGCCGAGCATGGATATATAGCGCCAGTACGTTGATGGGCTATATAGTAGAGAGAATGGTGAGAGCTAATTGAGAACATTATTAGTTGAGACCAATCAGGTACGATATTATTGGACATACGTGATTCGGTGATTGGAAGTATCACTAGTGAAAATGGCGCCTTAAAGAACGCACGTAAATGACTTATGGACAAATGTGGTTCGGTGATTAAGGAAATATCACTGGTGAAAACGACGCCTTAAAGAACTCACGATGTTGTCTATTGCCGATGTCACCTTGGCGAAAACGGTGCCCTAGAAAGGACACGTGGTTCGGTGATCGAGGATATCACTGATGAAAACGGCGCCTTAAAGAACGCATGATGTCGGTGATCGGTATGTCATTGGTGAAAACGACGCCCGAGAAATACATGTGATTTGGTGAATGAGTACACCACTGGGAAATCGTGGTATGAGTGGGAATGACCTAGAGAGGGTCTGACTAACATGTAATCAACTTAGTCAATTGACCAGTGCTTGATCGGATGTCGTGAATTGTTTGAATATCTATGTTTAATCTTGAATTGCAGGTTGGAATTAAGGCCAAGGTAAGTCTTCTGACTCGTGTTGTGCTTAGGCAACCGTTTGGCGTATTAGTTTACTAATCGGGTCTTAGGGGGTAGGACTCGCTGAGATGTGGTCTCATTGGTTATTGAATAACCATTTCAGGACCCTGAGGAGATGCTGAGGAGGAGGAACCTGAAGGGGAGAAAGACTTTTGAAGAAGAAGATGATCCAAAGAGGGATCTTGAGTATAACCCGGGTGTGGATTTAGATCTCATCCCTTTTGTGAACCTTATCTTAGTGTAGATAGGTGTTGGACTTGTTTGCTGTAAATAGTATTGTAAATATACATATGAGTTGTGATGTTAATGAAAGTGTGGTTGTGAATTTCAATATGAAAAATATGGCTTGCTTTTCTATCCCATTGTTTTATTGTCTGGGGATTTATAACTGCTTCCGCATGCGTAATAAAAAGAAAGGGTCGGCGATACTTAGTCCTGGGATATCGCACTTTAAAATCGACCAGTACAAGAAGGATGGGCGCGTCCCCGAGGATCATGGCGTGACAGTTTCTCTCTCACAAGAAGAGTGTCTTCTACGCCTGGTGTGGTAGTGGCTTTGCTCACCTCTAATCCCAACCCTAAATCAAAACACCCAACCCTCCTCCTCTTTATTCTCCGTCTCTTTTGACCGCCATTATAGCTCCGTTTCGTTGATTATCAGTTCCTTATAGGAATTGTTCCATTCATTCGCGAGTGTTGTTCATGGTGTGCAAGTCTTTCCTCTCACCAAATGAACCACTTTTACCAAGATCCACTAAAACAGGAACCGGACCTCCACGTAATACCCCTTAAATAGTCATGCTGTCCACTCGAAAAACGCCCCCTCTTTTACATCTATCCCAAATTACCAAAACCCTAACCTTACTCCTATTTCCATCATCTAGCGAAAACCCAGTTTCCCTATAAGGCATTTCAGAATAACTGTTACATTCACACAAAAATAGTACAATCGTCCTCCCATTCATAGTATTACTCACTTACCCTTGCTTTAGGTTTGCTTCTTTGCCTTAAGGGTTTATGAATCGCTTTTAGAGTTCTGCTACTATGCTCCCCGTTCAATCTTTACATCTTTCGTTATACTTTTGGGTTGGCTAGCCTACATGGAAAACTCAAGAGCAGATTCTCGTCTAGAACTTCTTTGTAGAAAATTGGGTGATATGTGGTCAGTGGATAATATAATTGATATGGAGGATATAGATACTTCTGAGCATGAAAAGGACTGTTGTGCTATGTTGATAGGGAAGTTATTTATGAACCCATCTATCAATTTTCAAGCTTTCCAAATTATCATAAAGAAGGCTTGGAAAAAAAATAGTGTTGATATAACCCCTTTGGAGTAGGGTCTTTTCTTATTTGCTTTTAAAATAGAAAGGGAATTTAGACGCGTGCTGAATGGAGGTCCGTGGTCTTTTGCTAACCACTACCTACTACTAAAACCCTGGGACCCTAATACTCCCCCTTGCTGTTACAACTTCTCAAAAGGGGCATTTTGGATACACATATTCGGCCTCCTAATGGAATGGCAAAATGAAGAAGCTGTAAGGAGGATTGCGAAGGACCTAGGAGAAGTTCTAGAGATTAAAGTGGAATCAAAGAGTGTTGCTAATTTTGTATCAGGGAAAGTGAAAGTTGAATTGGATTTGTTTGCACCTTTAAAGCAAGGAAGTGTTGTTAAACGTGCGGGGAAAAAATTCTAGCTGGAATATAAATATGAAAGGTTACCTCATTTCTGCTATACTTGTGGCAAACTGGGCCACTTTACTACCCATTGTGCTGAAAACCAGGTTGATTCAGATAGAATCAATGAACTATGCTTCGGATACTGGTTGAAGGCAGAAGCTAAAGAATTCAATCTTATATGGAAGATATTTTATGAAGATCTGTATGAGAGTAGTGTAGCGGGAGAAGTAATACCTGAGACTCAAGAAGCTCCAAATCAAATGGAGATTGTTCAACAAATCCCCCCTAACAGCAGTTGTACGGACAAACCTGAAAAAAGAAAGGATATGGATTATAACAAGCCAAGAGATATACCAGGAAAGTCCAACTTCCCATTCTTGTTATTAACCTGGCTAGAAAAAGGAAAATCTCCTTCTACACAAAAACAAAGCCTCAAGGAAGGATCAAATCATAAAAAAAGAAGGGAAAATAGCAAGGTATACAAGCAAGAAACATAAAAGATTCAGCCCTTATGGCAATGAGAAGATAGACCAGGAGTTCTTGGATGAGATACAACATTTAGAAACCCCAATCCAAGTTGAGAAGGGAGAGGATACTTGGACTTTGGTGGCTAGCCCAAATAAGCCACCCGGGTACCAATGAACTTTTTAAGCTGGAATTGTCAAGAGTTGGGCAACCCTCTAACAATTCAAGAACTAAGAGCCTTAGTGGCTCATAATAGGCCCAGTTTAGTGTTCCTAATAGAGACAAAGAATAAAGAACAATTGGTTGTTAGGATAAAGAAGATGCTGAAGTTCCAGAATCATTTTGTGGTGGACCCAATCGAGACTGCAAGGGGGCTAGCTCTAATGTGGAATGAAGAAATTAAGGTATTAATTGACTTGTGCTCGACTAAGTTTATAAATGGCACTTGTAAATGGGAGGGCAATGGCATAGTAATGAGAAGCACGTTTGTGCATGCACCATATACTTTCCAAAGAAGGGTGATGTTATGGGAGGAGCTGAAATATATCAAGTCCCATAACTCTCTTATGTGGATTTGTCTTGGAGATTTTAATGAAATCCTTTGCCACTGGGAAAAGGTTGGAGGGAGATTAACTGAATATTATTGACTGGCAGCATTTCGAGAAGTCCTAAATGATTGTTCTTTTATGGAATTAGAAGGAAAATGTTGTGCGTTCACATGGGCAAATAACCGAGAGGGAGATGACTTTATTAAAGAAAAACTTGACAGAGTTCTATGTACTATTGAATGGCGGGTTTCGTTCCTAGAAGCTTTAGTATTTACCTTGCCGGCGATAGGCTCTAATCACTATCCCTTGTTGGTGTCTCTCCTAGCTGAAATGTCGAAGCGAAAAAGGAACTTCAAGTTTGAAGCCTTTCGGTTGAAAGATAAGAAATATGAAGACATAATACATGTAGCATTTAATGATCCTGGTGTGACAAATCTAAGTTGATTGAGATGACCGGGAAATAGTCCTATTGACATGTAATCGACTGAGTCGATTGATTGATAGTTTGATCTGTCTTGATGTGTTGAAGTGATTGGTTGAGAATGTCAATTGTACTGATTTGCAAGAAAGAACAAAGGCAAAGTTAAGACCTTTGACTTATGTTGTGCTTAGGTAGCCTTAAAGTGTATTTTCTTCCTAATCGGGTCTTAGAAGGGTAGAACTCGCTGAGACGTTGTCTCACCCCGTTGTGGGATAACATTTTAGGTCCTTAGATGGCCGCTCTTGAGTTTTTTGGATGACCCAAGAGTGTTACAAAGTTGACTTTTTATATTTCAATGAATCGGGGCCTTAGGGGTTGGAACTATGAGCTGGTAAGGTCTGTAGTCTGGGTCAATGCAAGTCTCACCCAAAAGGTGCCTCATCGATACAAATCGTGGTACTGCTAGGCTCAAGATGGCCAGAGAGAGGGTCCTATTTCAGAATATGATATTCCTTTGTATGCTTTGGAGGTTGCTTTTGGGAAGGGCATAGCTGATCCTCCTCAAGGCTCTGTCATAGATGCAGTGGATCCTGCCCTGGAAGTTCTAGAGTCCCCCATATGTCTGTTGAAGGCTCTAGTTGGAGTGTAGAGGAGGGTGAAATTGAAGATGACGGGGAAGATGAGGACCCATAGAATTGTGAAACCCCCCATGTTTGTAGGCTTTGCTTTTGGAGTGGCTTGTGTAGGACTTGACTTGGGTAGCTCATATTGTAATATATACATTCAAGCTCGTGTTGTATATAAGTGTGGTTGTTGTTTTAGTTCGAAAAATTTACAGCCCTACTTTTCTATCCCATTGTATTATTGTTCGAGAATTATTTATCTGCTTCCGCATGTGTGTTAAAACGAATAGGTCGGCAATGTTTCCTGGGATATCGCTATTAATCGATCAAGGAGGGATGGGCACGTGCTTGGAGGATTGGGGCGTGACATCCCCGTTTAATGGTATCGGAGCATGGTTTAAGATTGGAGTGATAAGGTGCGATGGTCTTCGGGATAGTAGTAGGAATGACCTTTAAATTCATGTTGGTGCATGTCTGTGATAGCTGTTTGATAGACTTGTTTGTTATGTGGATCACTCGGTTTCTAATTCTGTTTGAAATTGGAAGCAGGTTTTAGTAGAGAAAACTAAGCCATGAGTGATCAGGAGCAGAGGACTCCTAGTAAGAGGACAGTCAAAACCTACGACTCGGGGTAGGACGCCGGCTAGAGTCGGTACTTGAGGAGGCAGAGGTAAGGCGCCAACACAGGTTAGTGCCAGTGGAGTAGCACCAGCTCCCGTTGGTGCTGGGGTAGCAGCCCCAAGTGATCTAGGAACTTTTGGGAGTGCACAAGCATTAGATGCTATGAGGGAGATGTTGGGGCAACATGCCCAGAATCAAGCAGCCGCTTTCACCGTCGCTGTTGCGAATGCCGCTACCACCATCGCCAATGCTGTTGTTGTAGCCGCACCTGTCGCCGCACCTACTGAGGTTCCACCAGGGTTAGTGGCCGCTGGAAGACCGATTCATAAATTGGTGGAACAATTTTTGAAGTTAAATCCACTGAAGTTTACTGGGGCAAGAGATCCCAAAGCTGTTGCTTTGTGGATCTAAGGACTAGAGAAGACCTTTGCACTATTGATGTGTAACGAGACCGAGAAGTTAGTCCTTGCAACTTGCCAGCTTGAAGGAGTTGCAAATACTTGGTGGAGAACCACCTAAGGAGCGTTATTTCCTGAAGGTGTAACCCTTGAGTGGAACACCTTTGTTGAAGCCTTCAACAATAAATACTTTTCCAAGGATGCTAGAGAGATGAAAATGGCAGAGTTTCAGCGCCTTTGCCAAGGCTTGATAATTGTAGATCAATATGAGGCAAAGTTCGTTGAACTATCGCAATACACTCCCGAGCTAGTTGAGAATCCAGCAAACCAAGTGAGAAGATTCAGGGATGGATTCAGGCCGGACCTGAGGAGTATACTGATTTTGTTGAATCTGAGAAATTACAACAACCTGTACGAGAGGGCCCAGATGATCGAGAGAGATCAAAATGAAAGAGCCACCGCATCTAGATCGCGGTTTGGATCGAGTCAAGAAGGGATCCGACATGGGAAGAGGCCCATGATCGAAGGAAGATTTCTAGTACTGCCCATCAGGAAGGGTGGAGTTGGCAAGTCGATGCCAAGTCGGAATGATGTGTGTCACACTTGTGGGAGGTGACACGGTACTGCCCTGTGCCCTAGGGGGACGGGCGCTTGTTATGAGTGTGGCCAACAGGGTCACTTAGCTAGAGATTGTCCTAGGTGACCAAGAGGACAATTGCAGTTGCTACCGCCGCCGCTGCCGAGGGGACATATCAAAGGGTGCACACCTTAGAATGCACCACAATGAGGACAGCTTAGACTCCCAGTTCAGGGAACGGTTTATGCCATCACTCAAGATCAGGCAGAGGCTACGCCTGACATTATTACAGGTATGGTTTCGTTGAACGACCATCATACTTATGCTTTATTCAACCCAAGAGAAACTCATTCTTTTATTACCGAGCGGTATGTTAAACTGATAGGATTAAGTCCTGTATTATTGGAGTTAGTGGTTAGCATATCTACACCATTGAAGGATAAGGTGTTAGCTGCTTTGGGTTGTTTTGGTTGCAAGTTAACGATTAGTGAGCGAGAGGGAAAAATAGACTTGTTAGTCCTAGCCATATATGACTTTGATTTGATAATTGGCATGGACTGGCTCACCAAGCAACAAGCTAAGATGGACTATTATCGCAAGGCGATTCAGTTTGACCCATTAGAGGGTGAGAGCTTCGATTTTGTCGGGAATCGAGGAGGATCCTCGATTACTTTGATCTCGTCGCCCTAGGTAACCTGCTTGTTAGACAAGGGTTGTCAAGGTTACCTAGCAACTGTTGTGGATACAACAGTTGAGGAGCTGAAGATGGAAAACATTGTTGTGGTACAAGAATTTCCAGATGTATTCCTGAATGAATTGTTAGGGTTACCATTAGAGGGAGAGAGAGAGAGAGAGAGAGAGAGAGAGAGAGAGAGAGAGATCAAGTTCATGATTGAGCTAGCCTCTAGGATAGAGCCAATCTCTAAGGCTCCTTATCGGATGGCATTGTCTGAATTGAAGGAACTGAAGGTGCAGATGCATGAGTTGCTAGATAAAGAATTTGTCCGTCCTAGTGCATCACCTTGGGGAGAACCAATTCTGTTCGTGAAAAAGAAGGATGGTTCATTGCGCCTGTGCATTGACTATCAGCAACTCAATCAGGTAACGATCAAGAATAAGTATCCACTCTCGAGGATTGACGACTTGTTCGATTAGCTCCAAGGAGCGTTGATATCTTCAAAGATCAATTTGAGGATAAGATATCATCAGCTGATGATCAAGAAAGAGAATATACCAAAGTCAGCATTTTGTACTCGGTACAATCATTATGAGTTTACTGTGATGCCGTTCGGGTTGACGAATGCTCAAGTTGCTTTTATGGATTTGATGAACATGGTGTTTAAAGAATATATGGATTGGTTCGTGATCGTGTTCATCGATGATATTCTTGTGTATTTGAGAAGTGACGAAAAGCATGAGAGTTCTGAGAGTAGTATTGCAGACTCTGAGAGTTCATCAGTTGTACGCCAAGTTCAGAAAGTGCAAGTTTTGGTTGACTCATGTTGCCTTCCTAGGTCACGTGATTTCAGGCGAAGGAATCTCTGTGGACCTGAGCAAGATTGAAGTAGTGATTAATTGGTCGAGACCGACTACCGTGATGGAGATAAGAAGTTTTCTAGGCTTGACATATTAGTACAGACGGTTTGTGGAAGGGTTTCCAGCTTTAGTGTCGCCGTTGACTAAACTCTTGAAGAAAGAAGAGAAATTCATGTGGATAGACAAGTGTGAGTGTAGTTTCCAAGAACTTAAGCAGAAGCTGACTATCGCACTTGTATTAACCATTCCATCTGATTTTAGAGGATACGAGATCTACAGTGATGCGTTGTTCAAAGAATTGGCAAATCTCCAGGCTATGAGATCAATTTTATTCGATTAGCCTTTGCAACTTTACTTATAAAATCATTTCGAATGTGTTGGCAAATCAACTGAAAAAATGGCTACTTGAGATGATAGAAATAGAACAAAGTGCTTTTGTAAGTGAAAGACAAAATACAATACAACATTCTCATAGTCCAAGAGGTTCTCCACCAACTTAGAACTAGGAAAAGCAAGAAAAAAATTCCAAACCATACTTAAATTAGACATGAAGAAGGCTTACGATAGAGTTGAATGGAACTTTCTACAAGTTTGTATGTTGAAGATGGGGTTTAGCACTAAATGGGTATTATGGATCATGCAATGTGTGACTACCGTATCTTTTAGCGTGAAGTTTAATGGAGAATCTCTACCTTATTTTCAACCAGCTCGAGGTATTAGACAAGGAGACCCTCTATCCCCTGACCTTTTCATATTTGTTGCAAATGTCTTATTGCTATTGATGAAAAAAGCAATTGAGGAAGGGAGACTAAAAGGCATTAAGCTGAATAGACATTGCATCACATTATCTCATTTACTGTTTGCAGATGACTCAATTTTTTTCTTAGATGGCAAGATTAGTGAATGCCAAAATCTAGCTGAGGTGCTAAATCAATATTGTGTAACAACTAGGCAAGTGGTGAATATGAACAAATCAGGGATCCTTTTCAATATGGGCTGTCCTTAGAGACCAAGAAGGAATAAGGCTTGGGAGATGAGAGTCCCAGAGATTGACAAAATTGGGAAATATTTGGGCATCCCCTTTGACTGGGGCAATTTAAAAAAACAGATGTTTGCATGGATTTTGGCTCGGGTAAACATGAAGCTGCAAGGATAGAAGGAAAATTTGATGTCAAAAGCTGGGAAGGAAATTCTGTTGAAAGCAGTGGTTCAGGCTCTGCCACAATATGCAATGTCCATATTTAAAATTCCGATATCTATTTGTAAAGCTATTGAGCAAAAGATAGCTTACTTTGGTGGAGAAACAATGAGGTGAAAGCTGGCATTCACTGAAAAAGCTAGAATGTAATGAAGATGAGAAAAGATAATAGAGGGATGGGTTTCAAAGATCTAATTACTTTTAACAAGGCCATGCTAGGCAACCATGCTAGGCAAGCAAGCATGGCGATTGGTAGAAAATTCTCCCACACTATGGATAAAGCTTTTTAAAGGGTTATACTTTCCCAATACAGATTTCTGGAGTGCAAAGCAGGGGCAACGATCTTTGTGGGGATGGAAAAGCTTACTAGTTGGGAGGGATGCTATATCAGATTCGATTCGATGGGCAGCGGGTGATGGACAATCAATTAGAATGCGTGAAGATAACTGGTTAAAGCTGGGTACACTTATAGGACCGACGAATCGAGAAGAACCTAAGTGTGTAACTAAGTTGATTGACAAGCAGACTTTCTCATGGAAAGAAGACATAGTACAAACCACGTTTGAAGACAGTATTGCAAATGAAATATTGGCAATTCCTATCCCGTCCACAAGCGAAAAAGACAAACTTATTTGGGCAGCAACAATATCAAGCAACTATACAGTGAAAAGTGGGTTTGATCAATTAAGGAAAGCTAATATACACCCAGCACAAAGTGACGCATCACCCTCATACCGAAAGCCTAGAGTGTTATGGTGCAAGATATGGAGTATGCAGACCCTACCAAAAATAAAAGTCTTTAAATGGAATCTATGTCAAAACGCTCTACCCACAAAGAAGAACTTATTCAAATGAAAAATCATACTTGATCTGACATGCTAGTTGTGCAATATGAAGCCCAAAACAGCAGAGCACTTGTTTCTGCTTTGCCCCTAGACAACAAAAGTGTGGTCGGATCCATGAATTAGCATTCGAATATAGAGCAAGGGACTAACAAGCATAGATCGGTGGCTTCTTCATTACAAGAGTGACTTACTAGAAGCACTTTCCCCCGAACTTGTTGCCGAAACGCTTTGGTGTGTGTGGAAAGAGAGGAATGGGGCCATCTTTCGAGAGAAAACACTTGATCTGTGTGGAGTAGTCACCGAAACACTCACAAAGCATGAAAATTTCACCATTTGGAACTCAGATCAGAAAAAAAAAAAGTTGGCGAGAGAGACTATCTCTCATCCTCAAAATGGCGTCTCTCTACCTTGAAGTTGTTGAAAATCAATGTAGACGATGCGTTCAGAGCGGGCAGAACAACATGAGTGATTGCTAGAGTCTGCAAAGTCACCGCCGGATCTTTAATCAGTGGATTTGCGCGCCAGGTGAGAGTGCAATCTGCACTTCAAGCAAAAACCCTAGCTCTATTGGAGGGAATGGAGTTCGTGCACGAGTGGGAGAAGGATAAAGGGAAAAGCGTAAGTACAACACTTGAGTCTGACTACTTTTGTTTAGTTTAGGCACTGTTAAGGGAAAGCTAAGCATCGTGGGAAGTTTATGCACTACTCAAGAAGGGCCGATTCTCAATTTCCTCTTTGCCTCATTTAAGCCTAACCCATTGCTTTAGAGAACAAAATAAATTAGTAGATTGGGTCGTTAAAGCCCAACTAGATCAGTCCCTCCCTCTGAATTGGGTCTCAAGCCCACCCCAACCGTTGTTCGATGTTCTTTGTTCTGAAGCCCAGTTGGGTTTGTTTTCTATTCTACCTACTTGAAATGAAATGAAATGAAGCTTTTTTGACAAAGAAGAAGAAGAAGAAGAAGATACAATCAAGCTAATCAAACCTTATGAATGTGATCTAGGGGTCTTTTATTGACCTAATTGAATGATTATTATGGAAAAAATGAGTCGAAACCATTGGTGCTTTGATTTGGGCTTAAGAGCTAAAATGGTAAAATTTGCAATTCAATGGACAAAATTGCAAATTAATCAAAATTGAACTCAATTAGTGTCACAATTGCCCTATCTAATGAGCTACTCATAAGTAAGATCACTTACCACATTCAAATTGACCTTGAATTGAAGTGCTCAAACTTATGTAAAAAATGGATCTAAGCCTAATATTAAAATTGGACCTAGATTTATGAAATTAAACCATAGCCATGAATGTGTCAATCTGAATTTTGTCAATTGAAGCTTAATTGCTTGACTTTCTAATGCTTGGGAGGATAAATTCTTCAAATTAATGAGTTCTTGTGTGAATTTCACAAAATCGATCTTGAATTTGGACTTATCTTAAGAAAATGAGTGAGAAATAATTGTCCATTCGCAAGTTATGAATGATTGATTTTGGTCCCCTAATTAGGGCTCAAAATGGCAATTTGTATTTTGACTCAATAAATTGCGAAATTGAATGCTCAAACAGATTTCAGATAGTCTTAAACCAAATGTCAAAGAAGGAACTACACCTAATTATGACTAGAATAAAAATAATTTTATTTTTGGTCAATTTAGAACCTAAAACTGAAAAATTTAGAAATCATGGTTCTTAATTGAATTTTGTGAAATTTTTTTTACACAAAAGTCAAATTGGCATTAAAGGAAATGTATTTGTGTATTTGTGTATTTTTTTTAAAAATTTTTTTTGGGGTCAAATGTTTGATCAAAAGTCAACCATTTAGTTAACTTTTCCAAAAATGTTGATTTTTTTAATCAAATCTTTGAATTTTCAAGAAATTGATTTGAAAAAAAGTGAAATTAAAGCTAAGTGGATTTTTTTGGGTAAAAAGTCAAATTTTAACTTGAGGTTGACTTTTGGTCAAAGGGTTGACCAAAAAGTCAACCAAAAGTCAACCGTTTGACTTTTCGAGTTTTTCTTGAAAATGAGCTAAAAAAAATACTTAAAAATGATAATGCAAAAGAAAGAAATGAAAAACGACATTTTTTTTTTTGTCAAGAGATAGGGTTTCGTCAGATTAGAAACTTGAATCTTGCTTTTTTTTTTTTTTAATGTTTTAATGATATGTCGACTAAAAATCATGTGTTAACAACAGCCACATCAATTATTTTAAATAGTTTCAAATTTAAAGATCGCATTAATGATCTAAAACGGTTTTAGAATTAATGGGCAGTTTAACAATTTGAAACAGTTTTAGATTCAAATGATCAACTGATGTTCTGAAACAGTTTCAGATGTAACGGTCAAATTAAATATTGGTAATGGTTATAAAGTTAATATCGAAATAAAGACTTGTAATGGTTACAAATTAACGCTTGGAATAATGCTCTATAACGGTTATAGAGCTAATACCCGAATTAGTGTCCGAAATGGTATCAGAACATAGGTCCATCATATGTTACAACCAAATTAGTTCTTTGAAATGGTTTTAGAGTTAATGACTTGATTTAAATGTGATATTGGACTGATTATAAAAGGCAATTAAGAGAGTAAATCACAAGATGACGGATGGTCGACAATTGACAATTCAAAATGTTGATAGTGATCAACCAAATCATTCACACACGAGAGCAATTGTTAGCACAATTGTAGTTGTGAGATCTTTCAATTTCTATCATTTATTCAATGTTAGATTGGTGGTGTGTCTAAACTAGAGGCTCAACATTTGTGGGGCTGATCCAAAGAACGTCAGAACCTATGTTATGAAAAGATCAGGCATCTAGATCTGAAGAACATCAGAACTAGTATCCACAAAAGGCATCACAAGTTCATGGTAAAATATTCAAGAACGTCAGAATCGGTATTATCATAAGATCAAACGTTCGTAGTGAAAATCTAAAGAACATCAGAACCAATGCTATGAGGACGTCAGATGTTTGTGGTTAGAATTTGATGACCTTAAAACCGAAATTTTTGAGCAAGGACCAAGGGTAGTGTGATTGGCCTACCTCTCATTTTTACGTGCTTTTATTAAAATGCACGATGAATGCTTTAGAAATATGTGTATAAGCGTTTTTTCTTGCGTTGTGTTTCGTTGGGATTGGATTCTTCAACGAAATATTTTTCACAAAGTGTTATATTTTGGTGTTGATTAGAGGGGACTTAGGTTCTATGCTAGTATTGAATAGAGATGGTCAAATGCTAATGGAGATTTATACTATATGGTTCCAAATCTTACAAAGTCACCTAATAGGAGATCAAAATCAATGATAAACAATGTTGAAGTCTAATTAACAGCTTGACCCAAACTCATTTTGACACACTAATGAAAACCCATTAAAATCAAAGTAGTTTTTACAATATTCAAGCTAATTCGACAACACTGGATATTAACAATAGTACCCAGAAAACACTGCTTTCAATTGAATTCAAGGACACAATGTCGAAACCTAATCAACGATGCTAGACAGTAAAAATAACACCTAGTAGATACTACTCCTAGATGAGGACACAGCGTCGGAATCTAATCGATGATGTTGGATGGTGGAAACAACAGCTAGTAGACAATGCTCCTAGATGGATGTAAAGACACGTTTCCGAAATCTAATAAACGACGTTGGACAATGGAAACAACACCTAATATATGCTACTCCTAGATGGATATGAGGACACAGCGTCAAAATCTAATCAATAACACTGGATGGTGGAAACAACACCTAATAGGTACTACTCCTAGATGGATATGAGGAAACAATGTTGGAATCTAATCAATGATGCTGGACGGTAGGAGCACTGAATCTAATCAACAGCACTACCTATGATATAGACATTCGCTGGAATTGAATCTACAATGGCAATTTGAAACTACAGCTAAACTAGACTAAGCTAAGATAAAATGGTAAGGTAAATGAATTTTGTGTTTGGTTCGAGGGGCCTCTTTATTGGATTGCCTATGGTAGTTACAGGCTAATTTGGTAACCGTTAGTGGTTGGTTGCTACTGCTTTCTCCTTAAGAGTTGCTCCACATTCTTTGCTGAACTGCCTTATCCATATCTCATTGTCTTCTAACCTATTCGCCGATGTTCATATGGCCTTTTTAGCTAGTATTAACCGCTCCTTTGCTTTTGGTTGCTTTTGGTGCCCTTTTAAGCATCAACCATTCCTGCCCAAATTTAGCCGTCAATTCCATCTAAATTTTATGTCTTCAACAACGTCTCTTGACTAGGACACATGACAATCAATTGCTTTATCATTGAATCATGTATCTCTACTTGTGGATCCATTGAAATCTTGCCCAAGGGCTCTTGGAATGATTGGCCATCCTTCATTTCCATGACTAACATGGGCTGGGCTGATGTAAATCATAGCCCACACATGACATCGATGATGATTTCAAATGCTCTCATCCCTCATGACCAGCACGTGATAGCTTAATTTACTCCATCAAACACCAATATTGACTCCATCAAAGCCTGTCTTTGTTCTCTCTCGACTCTCTCTGTACACCTCTTAGTTTAAGCAGCCACCAAATGGAAGCGAGGAGATAAGCATGGGCAGAAATTGACGGCGTCATAGATTGACCTATTTAAAAATATTAATCATAAAAAAAATGCAAAATGCTATAAATGATGATTATCTGCTATTGGAAATATCCAATATATGGTATTTTTTATGGAATATGTTAGAAAATATTTCATAAGTAGATTGTTCCTGTCAACGAGATACGTTCTCACGTACCATGGAATGTTAAGGCCCGGTTTAAAAGGGTCAAACTGAGATCACCATCAAGTCATCTTCTAGAAGAACCTTTGGCCTGACCTGCTCGTACACTTACGGGTGAATTGAAAAGTTGTGGCTCCAACTCAAAATTTCGTAACCGCTATGAGACTTGACGTCTACTTGTTGCCTATTTCCACTTTTTGATTGATAAAAGAATTTACTGTCACACATTCAAGTTTCCTAAAGTCTGCATAAATTATCTAATATTTTAATTTGAATGTCAAGATGATCGGTAACTTGAATTTTATTTATAGTTACCAAAATTT
Source organism: Eucalyptus polyanthemos subsp. polyanthemos (assembly GCA_017140185.1). Lineage (NCBI taxonomy): Eukaryota > Viridiplantae > Streptophyta > Magnoliopsida > Myrtales > Myrtaceae > Eucalyptus > Eucalyptus polyanthemos. The sequence continues at coordinate 14,483,021 of CM029463.1, read as the reverse complement.
TCACCTTTGTTACAATATTAAAATCGTGCTCACCGAAAGTAAATATGAGGAGAGCAGTTTCCAAATTTACGGTTGGCTTGATAACTCGATTAAGTCTTGAAATTAAAATATCTAGCACTCAATAATATCAAACACATTCGATAATCATGGCTAGTTTAAGTTTAGAAGGTTTAATTAAGTTAGAAAATCACTAATTTGCTAGGTAATGAAAGGCCACTTAATTTTTTTAATTCATTAGATAGAAAAACATATTTGTTGACACTTAGAATCTTGCTAAATATTTTGCAAAAACTCATTAAAAGTTCTCCAGATTAGTTACCAAACTATTATTATTTGGCATTCAATATTCACTTATTATTAAAAATATCTTATTTTCATTTTTGAACATTAATAAAATTGAAAATTAAGTGCTGAAATTTTGAGGGCATTAATGGAATTGATCTCAACTCAATCATAGAAAATTTCAAATCCTCAGGGTCATGACGACTTTGAATGAGCTTGGCTTTCGTGAAAAATATTCCATATTCAAGAAAAAACAATCCCGTAAATATTTTGGTATGTCTTCATCTATAAGAGGTGTGGATATAAATGGAGAGCCCCCATTCATAAAGGCTATGTTTAGTAGCCAGAATAAAAATAGGACACGATAAATTTTATCCTATCCCATGTTTGATTCTCAAGATAAGATAAAATCGAATATAATGAGATATTGTGTGGATAAAAATATCACATGGGGATGGGTTAAAGATAGATAAGATTTATTATATTGGTATAAAAGCTATTTCCGTATATTGAATAAAAAAAAACTTCTTAATTAATAAAAAATGAATATAAATAATATTTGAATTCTAATATAATAATAAAATTCAAAAAACAAAAAAATTCACAACAATTTTTGTTTCTATTTATTCCTATTTTTAATTATATGTTGAATTTTGTTCTACTCTACAATATATATTATGTGCGCGCGCGTGTGTGTACAGTATCAATGTTTATTACATATTTTAGGCATAGGCATATTGGTATAGCTTATTATTTAAAAAAAAATTATTAAGGAATAAAAGCAAATAAAGATGAAGTACAAGAACCTAGATTTAGATGAACAAACTCAAACTTGAAAAGGATCTTTCTAATTCTTGACGAATGAGAGGTAATGGGAATTTTGAAAAAAAAAATAATACCCTCTTTGTCTCCTTTTGGTGCATGTTAAAGCTTCTCGATTCTTTTTTAATTCTTAAGTTCACTTCAAACTTCACAAAGTAGCGAGAGAGTAGAAACTCCTTCTCCTTCGTAACTCTCTAGTTCACGTCAAAAGTTTATGAAGCAACAAGAGAGTCAAAATTCCTTCTCCTTTGTAGCTTTATGGTTCACGTTTGAAGTTTAACAAAAGTGGCAAGAGCATCGAAGCACTATAAGAGCCATTAAACGGGTGGGTTTGAAGGTCGGGTTTGGGTCGGGTCATTAATGGTCCGACCCAAATTGACCCATTAACCCATTTATGACCAATTTATGCTTAATGTAAATTTTTCGACCCAAACCCGACCCGACCCAACTCATGTTAATAAAATGTTTTCATATTTAACAAATTTAGAAAAACTTATTTCTATGTTTTTTTAAAGATTATATTATTTAAATACTTCCAAGCTTTTATATATTTATTTTTTTTAAATTGTATTGCTAAAATAGTTTTATACAATACAAATTTAATGGACAATTTTTATATATTTTAAAATAATTATTTTAAAACAATCGAAATTTAATTATTTTTTTAGATAAATTTTTAATTAATTTTATTTTTAAAATATAATTTTCTTTTTCTTTTTCTTTTTTCTCTTTTTCTTCTCCTTCTTCTTCTTCTTTGGCTGGCTGCTGGCCACGATGACGGTCGGCGACCGGCCACAGGCGAGCCTCAAGCTCCCTGGCGTTGGTGAGCTCGAGCTTGCCCGACGTCGGCGAGCTCGAGGCTCGCCAGATCGGCAAGGCTCAAGCCTCGCCAGACGCCAGCGGGCTCGAGTCTTGCCAGATCGGCGAGGCTCGAGCCTCGCCCAACGCCGGCGGGCTCGAGTCTCGCCAAATTGGCAAGGCTCAAGCCTCGCCGGGCGTTGGGGAGGCCTCCGCCTTGCTAGATTTGGCGAGCTTGAGCTCGCCCGATGCCGGCGAGCTTGAGCTCGCCCGATGCCGGCGAGCTCGAGGCTCGCCTGGCCGGTCACTGGCCATCGCCGTGCCGGCAACTGGAATGAGGAAGGAGAAAGAAAAAAAAAAGAAGAAGAAAGATAAAAAAGGAAGAAAAGAAAAGAGAAAATAAAAAAATTATAATTTCGATTTTTATACAAATAAAAAGAGAAGGGAGGGATTATAATGTTTTTGCTGAAAATGAGTTTTCAACCCAACCCATTTAAAAACCCACTTAAGACCCACCTAACTTAAACCTTTAATTGTGAAACCCATTTAACCATCTTTTGTTATAAACAAGTGACCCATTTATGACCCATTTAAGATTTAAATGGGTCATAAATGGGTTAATGACCCATTTTAACACCTCTACTTCTAGGAGTTGCAAAGGTGAATGATCATGTTTTCCCACTCTTACTAAATTTGGCATTTGATGGCTAATCTACCACTTTTATGTTGCTTTAGTTTGTTTACATATTTTGTCATAATCAAACCTGTGGCTTTGGATTACTTCAATGAGCTCCTTTGATATTTGAAATTTAGATCGTATAATAACCATAAACTAATAAATCAAAACTTATGAACTTAACAATTTAATATTTTCCATTCATAATTTGGAATTACAAGGTATATTCAATCTATTTCAAATTTTGCTTGGATAAATGTAATTGAATCCTTGTCAAACAAGAAACTAATAAATAAAAACTCATGAACTAATTTCTATTCCAATTTCTTTTCTAAAAGTATCTCAGGTTAAACTAACTAGATTTTGGAAAATAATTTTTCATTTTTCATTTCATTTATTTATAAAAAAATTTGCTTCAAATGATATATGCTATCTTTAAGATAAGTGCATTCTAAAAGAAATAAACAAAACTAAATGAAATGTAATTAAAATAATTTTTATTATTTAGATGTAATGTCTAAATCTAGTTTATTATTTATATAAAATTTATGTTCATGAGTTAAATGGATAATTGATGCTTTTGTTCGCATAAATCTCAAATTATGTGTGCATATTAAGTGGAATTTATTTAAGTGATAAAATAAGTTATGTTCATATTGTTTCAATTTAATTTTGAGTTAAATGGATAATTGATGCTTTTGTTCGCATAGTTAACGAGAACTATACTTCAAATTATGAGAACTATTCATTTATATAAAATATTTTTTTCCTTTTGCATTAATCTCGGAATAAATGGCTTAATTATATTAAAGGTGTTTTATCGTTATTTTTTTCAAATATAAAATCAATGACATAAGTCAAAAGATGATATTATATTTGTGAAGGACAATCAAAATGTATTTCAAAGATATTCTTATTTTTATTTTATTGGATGAATACACTTAAGAATAAAATATATTCTTTTTATCCATTCTTAAGTATAAATTCAAATATATTAAATGATATACGCTTGAAGATGACAAATTACAAAACTAATGTTTATTAGACAATTATGCCATATGACTTGTCGCTCGATAATCATGGAGGTAAAATTTGCCAAGTGGCAAACACAAAAGCGAATGTTCTCTCTGTTCTGGTTTTATCTATAAAGATAAAAAGATGAACAAATATTAATATATGTAATCACATATTCCTTTTCATAGGCTTTTATAAAATTTAAATATTATTTAACTTTTAGAGGAAAGTTATTTAGTAATTTTTTTTTTAAAAGCCAAAACAAATAAGCCAAGTTTGCAAGAGAGCAAGACAAAAGTCCATATTACTAGATTTCTGGAAATACTTATATTAGGAGCTATGCTGTAGTGATTTTTACATTAATACATTTTCTAGGTGCAACTCTCAAGTATGTAACAATTTCTTTCTTTTGGGCTAAAGCAAAACGAGGTAGATTATATTTCAGACAGCTGAAGAACAGCGATCTTTTGCCTAAGACAACATAGCCGATTGTGATCTGCCTTGGATTGCTAAGTCATGAGTCTCCATTACTTTGTGGTTTTGTTGTTGCAAGATTCAAATTGTCATTGAATGGTAAAATTCCATATCCAATTCCAAACAAAGCAATGACCATAAAGACCACATGACTCCAAATGAAGTTCAAATTTGACATCAACTAGGCAATGACAATGAACTCAAGAAGTTTTTCTTGATTCCTTGGAGTTTTCTCAATGCATCGCCAATGTCCATTCGTTCCCTTGGAGAATTAGAAGAGCAAGTGACTCCTATTTCAATGATTGAAACAAAACACTCCAGCATACTAAAACAGCTTTTGTTCTTGCCCGCTAGAGCAACCGTTTGTCTCTTCTCCAACTCCTCGATTTCTTGAAGCAGAATGGGATCCATTGCCTTCTCCACTTGGTCTGTCAAAGTTGCCTTTGTGAAGTAATGAAGGTCCATTCCATTTTCAAACATGTCATTGGTTGGTCTTTTGCTTGTGAACATCTCTAAAATGAGGACTCCAAAACTATACATATCTCCTTTCATGGATACCGCACTCCCGCTCCATACTCTTCAACAATCAACAATGCATAATGATTTGCAAGGTGAAAATTTGAGATTGAGATATAGGTGATGTTTCATGTCTATAACTTTTTTGTCTAAGGATTGATCTACAATTTCATGTTCAATATAGAAAATAAATTGAAAGAATTACCTGGAGCTGCATAGCCGAAAGATCCTTTTAATCCAATAGAGCATGATTGATCTGCTAGTAACTTATGCGTTGCTTCTTGAAGGAACATGGCAAGCCCAAAATCCCCTACATGTCCATTCTTTTCATCATCAAGAAGGACATTGCTTGGCTTTATATCACAATGAACCATTGGTGATTCACAATGATGATGGAGATAATCTAGTGCACAAGCAACATCAATGGTAATATTCACTCTCTCAAGTAGACTCAACTTGCTTCTCTCTACATATTGTGATGCACTTGGGTGCAACCATTCATCCAAGCTCCCATTCGACATGAATTCATAGACTAGTGCCTTGAAATCATTTCCATTAAAATCAAACCCAGAACATACCGTGAGTACCTTCACAAGATTACGATGTCGGATTCTTCTCAAGGCCTCGCACTCGGCTATAAAGCTCTTGGAAGCTCCTCGATGGGCAAGGTCGAGAATCTTAATGGCCACAATCGATTGAGTCTGATCAAGAAACCCTTTATACACGGACCCAAAACTACCCACCCCAAGTAGATTGGTGGAGGAGAACCCACCCGTTGCTTTCAATAGACTGTGATAAGAAACATGCAAAAGCCCATCTTCAAAAGAACTTGAAGCTGATGCATTTTATTATGTCTAAACAAGAAGAAGTATAACAAAGAGACTATGCAGGCTATTCCCACAAGAGTAAAGACAATGCATATAAGGATTTCTATAGTTCCTCTTATTCTTGTCCGTTTGGACTCTTCGTACTCACATTTTGATAGTTGAAAATTTGGCAAACCCCCACAAAGCTTCTTGTTTCCAATAATGAAGTTGAAATGGCACTTCTGAAAACTCCTCTTGTGGGCAGTGCACCCTCGAAATCATTGTAAGATAGGCTCAAATTCATCAATTCAGCAATCCTAGAAATTCTGGGATTTGGCCAGACAGTCGATTGTTGGAAACATTCAAAACCTGAAGGCCTTTCAAGGAACTCATAGTCAATGGTAAGGGCCCTTCAAAGAAATTATCTTGCACATATAGGCTTTCCATGCTTATACAACTACCGATAGTGCTTGGAATTTGTTGAGATAATCTATTCCTATCAAGACTTAGTTTGCACAAGATTTTTCAAGTTTCCAATTTCTCTTGGAAGGGAGCCAATAAGACTATTTTGAGACAAGTTGAGATAAATTGACAAAGATGAGAGGTTCACAATTTCTGGGGGTATGTTACCACTGAGGTTGTTGGTCGAAAGGTCCAAGAGAAGTAGGTTTTGGCAGTTTCCTAGAGATGATGGTATGGGGCCCTGGAGATTATTTCTATACAATCTCAATTTGATTAACATCTTTAAATTACCAATAGATTCTGGTATCTGTCCTGAAAAATTATTTTTGGAGAAACTCATAATCTTCATTTTGCTCAGATTTCCAATCTCTGAAGGAATATTTCCCCAGATGTTGTTGCTCGACATTGCCAACCTCTCCAAATTGATGAGATTTCTGATTCCAGAAGGTAGGTTTCCAAAAATATGATTATAAGCTAAACAAAAGGTCGGAAAGGTTGATAGAGAGGTTACCGATACAGTCTGGTATTGATCCTTGAATAGCATTAACACCTATTTCCAATGTTTTCAAGTTTGTGGAATTGGTCAAAGAGCAAAGGAAGTCAAAATCATCAGATTGCCCACTTCCAAGGTTGTTTGCGCCAATATCAAACCAATAGATTCCTCTCATTTTTGAGAAAGAAGGAACTTTCCCGGTAAAGTTGTTCGACAGGATAGTGAAAAGATTGAGATTAGAGGCGTTGGATATTGACTCTGGAATAGGTCCAGTAAGGTGATTGTCACACAAAATATTCTCTCAAGATTTGGAAGAGTGAAGCCTAAGTCACTGGGTAAGCCCCCCTCTAATTGGTTTGTAACCACATTAAGGACCAATAGACTAGATATATTGAAGATTGAGATAGGAATCATACCAACAAAATAATTCAAGCCGAGAGCGAGGATATCTAGATGTCTCAACCGGCCGAGAGTCTCCGGGATCTTACCACCAGGCTATTTGACTGAATTATGAAGAATTGAAGAGAGGATAAGTTTCCAAACGAAGGCGGAATGTTTCCTGTCAAGTTGTTGAATCAAATGTGAGTGCTTGGAGCTTGGACAAGGAGCCAAGTTCCGTAGGCAAATCTCCTTTGAGCGCGTTGTAGCATAAGTCAAGAATGAGCAAATTAGAGCAATGGGAGAGATTCGAAGGGACTTGTCCGCTGAACGAGTTGTTACGAAGGAACAATTTTGCAACCGAAACAAGCGGCCGAAGTGTGGAGAAATTTTAGAGTGGAAATTGTTGTTTTGCAGATTGAGTTTTCCTTAGAAAGCTCAAGTTACCAATATGGGGTGACACAACCCCAGCCAGGTTCTTGGAGTTGAGGTCCAATATGGTGACTCTGTGATGTTTATGACCACATGTGACACCATACCACTCGCAGAAGTGGCTAGTATCATTCCATGAGCTCAAAACACCACCAGGATCGGCTATTTGGGCCTTGAATTCAAGCAAAGCCAACTGATCAGTCTCGACCCCGCCGGCTTCTACCGAAGCTAGGACACTCCCTAATAGAAGAATGATGGTAGTTAAGCATGAGAATGACTCAGATAAAAGCCGATCTCTAATAGGAAGGTCCATGAGGGTTTGTAGTAAAGCGCTCTCAGCTCAAGTCTCTTTCAGGTTTCTTGATCTCCCGACGTTGTTGCGAAACAACTCACGTATATATAATAGCGGGCAACGTGATCTTCCATACTAACACATGTCGATGTCATCAATGCAAGAACAGTCACGAAAGATCTTTTTAAGGTCCTCTCAAGTTGAGAGAATTACAAGGCCGTGACAAGCAAAGTAAATATTGATGATCATGTTTGTCAATGAAAGCTGAAACACCCTGGAGGCCTACTTTTGAATAAAAAGATCTTTCATTGACAAGCAAAGCTAATAATGTTCCCCTTTTAAATACTGGAAAGTCTAAGATTTTATGCGCGGAAAAGACTGAAGCCGGTCGCCCCAACTAAATATTGATGATCATGTTTGTCAATGAAACCCAGTCTTTTCCGGGCCGTTTAGTTGGGGCGACCCGCTTCAGTCTTTTCCGCGCATAAAATCTTAGACTTTCCAGTATTTAAAAGGGGAACATTATTAGCCCTACATGTAAGTAGGCCTATTTCACAGTTTATAATCCACTTTAATTTCATTTGTCAATTATAATATATGTTCTCTCTATAAACTATATATTTTGGAATATCATTTTTTTTAATAACCGAGAAATCTGCCTGAGCCCCTTGCAGGTCCCAAGGCTCACTAGTGCCCAATGGCATCTTAGGACTGATGCCTATAACTTGAGGGAGACTAGCACAAGACCCCAACACTATGCGCTCCCCCCCCCCCCCCCCAACTTACAATATGTTAGCAACGCATGGATTTGAACTCTCGACCTTAGTGATGAAGGAGAGACTCTAATACGAACGTAGTTGCCCATAATTGGGTTTTTGGAATATCGTTTGTTATTGTTAAAGTTGAAAATAGTGCTTATAAATAAAAGAGAGTAAAATCTCTACTTTTGTGAAGAATAATTTATTTCAAACTATTACCTTTTAGATCCATGTTGTACCGGGGTTTAACTTGTCATATTAATATGCAAATTGAATATTTCATCTTGAAGACTTATAGATGAGTTACTAATTAATGATAACAAAGTCCATGCTACCATATTATGATATTTGACGTTTTAATATAGTCACATTGTTATTTAAAAAAATTCTTGAAATGTAAAAAAAAAAAGTATTTATTTAATGCTAAAGGTATATAGCTCGTCAAAAAATAAACAAGTGAGATGATTTTACATTGAAGAGGTGTGATGGTTCAAGTCAAGTCAAGTAAATGATCCTTCTTTTCCTTCTTTTGACAAGGTGTGCCCGAGCCAATTCACATGGGAAAAGTCGTGGGAACGTCAATCAGTTTCGACTTTCCAACCTTTTGTTTGCTCTTCATTCCATGGAATGGGAATTATAAACAAAGACCCAATCAAGTTCCATGCCCGTGCTTAATGGGCGAAGATGATCCTCTGGTAACACGGTCCGCATATTGCGGGGGCAGTAAAATCGGGGGGGAGGGCGTTCTGAGTCATATTTTCCAAAAGAAAAAGTTAAGAAAAAGACCATAAAAAGAACGTGGGAATTTGAAGCTGTTCAAACGTAAGACCTAGGTGCAATGCACCAAAGTGCACGGCAAGCGAACTTTTGCTCCCACGCTGACTGAATTCCTTCCACGTATTGGCCCATTCGATCGTAATTGGATTTGCTTTTTTTAATTAACTCTAACTTATCCTTTAATTAGTCGTGACGCCCACGCAAAAAAAAAGAAGTGATAAAGTAGTTTTAGGGTGGTCAAATCTTTTTGATGGGATGTGTAGCTCCATTCATTCGGTAGAAAACAATTTCTAAAAGTTGTTTTCTGGATTTTTTGACGTTCGTTTTACCTAAAATGAACTGGTTGGGAAAAACATTTTTTATCAACAAGAAAAAGCCCTCTAGAATAGAGGAAAATGTTTTCCACTTTTCAAGTAAGGAAAATATTTTCCTCACAATGTAAAACATTTTCCACACTCGCTCTCTCTTATCTCACCCGTGTCAACTTCCACTTCTTCCTTTTTCCCTTTCTTAAAAAATTCAAATTTTTATCATTTTCCTTTTATTTTTTTTTTCTTTCTTTCTCCTTCTTTCTTGGCCCATCACAGGCCACGACAAGCCTTGCCAGATCGGCAAGCCTCTTCAAGGCTAGCGAGCTTGAGGCTCACCGGAATCTAGGGAGCCTTGAGGGAGCTCACTGGAATCTAAGGAGCCTTGAGACCTCAAGTGAGCTCAGGCTCACCTTTGGCCGATTGCCAAGAAAAATTAAAAAGAAAAAAAGTTAAAAACTCGATTTGAAAAAAAGAAATAATAAAATAAAAAAAGATTTAAAGGAGTGTATGGAGGAAAATGGAATCAAATTTTCCACATCGAATAGTGGAAATTTTTTTCTAATTCATTGTCATATTTTAGCTGAAAATCAGAATATATTATTATTTTCCTTTAAAATGGCTTTTTGAAAAACATTTTCTAGAAACACTACAATTTTTTGCGAAACAAATGGAGCCTAAATTTTTTATTTATTTATTAAGCAATCACCTTAGACCAATTAGAACTAGACAAACAAAAAATGGACATTAACCATAGGACTGGAATTAGGAAAAAACATAAGATTCTTGCCACACAAGAATGGCATGAGTAGGCAATGTGATTGGGTGACGTGGGATAAAGAGGAACCTGTGGAATTAATTTGTGTCCTCTGTACTTACTATGCATTTCTTAAGCAAAGTCTTCATCAACAAATTTAAATTTGTTTTGGATGAAATTCCTGCGACTCGTTATAGAGAGGTGTACACATCACTCATAGACCATAAAATTTGTAAGAAGAAAAATATTAATTAAGTATAATATGCTAAAATTTTGTTGGTGTGTTCATAGTAATTAAATAGTACGCTGAGACAATTGAGGATAGAAAAAAAATATGTAGGTGAAGTTATGAGACAAACTAAAAATTGGCCTTTTCTCGGTCCTTTTCCTTCCAACTTTGACACATATGAGATGTGGAAAACATGATTTAGACAAAATTCACTTGATTTCCACTAGAATGAATGTCGACATTATTAGATAAGATCATTATTGACCTGAAAATTACTGATGACTGTAAGATGAAAGATGTCCAATAATCAATTACAAAAAATCACACGATACATGCACGTTACTTGAATAGACCACTCATGCAAATTTATTAGGCGGTGGTAGCTAACACGTGCGAAAGTGATGAATCTTGTGAGATCACTTCTTTTTCTTTTTTCCTTTTTTTTTGGGTCAAAAGTACCGACTTCATTGAAATAAATAAGCCAAGTTTGAAGATAATACATTAAATACATCAGCACATAGTAGATAAAACAGAGCAGGTGGGGGTATTATAACCAATTTAGTGGAAGGGAATTGGTTCTACACGCTTTCGCCGGCCAGTCCGCGGGTCAGTTTGAGTCCCTTGTGAGATCACTTAACAACTGACCGAACAAACTAGAATGTAGATATCAATTTGAATATCATTTTTTTCCCCTTCGCAAGTCTTCATCAGCCAATTTTGCATAGAGGAACATGGATGATTTATTTATTTTTTCCAATAAATCAACAACTATCAATGAAGATGCATGACTATACAACCGAAACTCGCACAAAATGTAAATATATACGTATGATTTTGTGGTGTGAATCACTAACACGAATTAATATCCTTCGAGGAAGCTCGTCTTTATGACAATGAAAAAAGAGATGCAAAATGAAGGAGCTGGATGAATCTGTGTAATTGTTCAAGTTAATCTCTATTCGATGTCTAATATCATCTAAGCTTATGTAAATCACCATGGAATTATTCAAGACTTACTCATATAGTTTATAGAAATAAAAAGTTCATGCTAGCATTCTTAATTATAATGTACTTTTTTTAATTTGATACTACGATCAAATGATATCTTAAGCCTGTGATTTCGTGTGTTAGATTAAATACACATCTTCAGTTCGATCAAGAAAATGTCATTGATACAAGGATTAGAAGACTTTCAAAAAATTACTTTCTCATGAACCAATCCCATCAAATTGCATCTAATAAGAAATGCGTCAAAACTTCTCGGAAATCATCAAGTTCATTCAAAACAATCTAAAAGGCAGCAATTTTCAAGTATTCTCCTCATGACATAGTTTAGCTTAATTTCAATGCATGTGATTGAATAAGTTAGAAAGATATACTGGACATATAGGCAAAAAAAGAAAAAGAAAAAGAACTTTTATGTTTCGTTTATCTTACAGAAAATAAATAACTCAAAAAATATTTTTTCTAAAAATAATCGTTTGTATCACTTGAATTAATTAGTCAATAGAGTATGTTTTCATTATTGACAATAATTTATATTCAAATATTTTCATGAATTATGAAAATATTTTAGATAAACAATTATTTTTAAGAATATATTTTTTAATATATTTTTTCTGTGAAATAAATAAAACCTTAGAGGATGAAAATTCATGAATAGCACGAGTGATTGGGATTGGTTGAAAAGGTTAATGTCGTGAATTGATTAGGTCTAGGTCTCGAGTTTTCACGTCATGTGAGCAAAGCGGATGCACTGAATTCATACCCACCAATGATTTGATTGGACAGTTTTGCATGCATGCATCGCCCGCTTAGCAATCATTTTGTTGGGCCTTTTGATGTGGTCTCATAAGCAACACTGTACCAATTATTTGTTTGTGCGTTCGATTGAACAAAATAGCAAAAAATAACTTTTTCCTTATTTTTATTTCAAATTGTACATATTTTTATTCCTTTTCAGTCTCGGTATATGCTTAATGGCCTACATTATTCTTATTTTGTCTTGCCTCTGTTTCACTTTTATTTTTTTTTCAAAAACCGATGAATAACAACACTTAAAAAGGTTTAGTTTTTTTAATTCATGATTTGTAAAGAATTAAATTAAGGACATTTCATTTCCTCTCAAAGTTTGGAGGAGGCACACAGTGGCTCTCAAACTTTAAAAAAAGTATCAATGTCATCTTTGGATGCCCTGAATTGAAATAATAGATAAAAACAAAACAAATGAAACTAAAGATAAATAAAGAATTAAAGATATTGATCAGACCAATAGCTCAGATTGGATTAGTCCGACAACGAAGTCAAATCATTGACTGGACGAAACCATGAGATCAACGTCGATTTGAGTATGATCATTAAGTTAAATCTTAGGAGCAGCTCGTTTCGTTGAACGTAAAGCATTTCTGGAAAGTATGTTTAGGGAAGCCATCCTTCAACGTTCGACTGAAATCTAAAAATGAATGAGAAAATATTTTTCATCATTAGGTAAGAAAAATCTTTTCCTCCGAACACTCATTTCAATTATTATTTTTATTATTTTAATTTTTAAAATTTTACTTTTTCAAGGTTAATATCCTAAAAAATCTTAAATCAATTACACGTGTGACAAATTTACTCAAAACTATTTTTTTATCATGAAAAATCTCAAACTATTAACTCGTGACAAATTTATCCCAATTAACCATAAAAAACCTCAAACTAATATACTTGTGATAAATTTATCTCAAATTAATTTATTCAACTGTCAAAAAGTCAAAACTAGTATATTTTTGACAAATGTACCATCCCCTTTAAATTAGATTAATATCACAAAAAACCACAAAAATTGTAAAATTGTGACAAACTATAAGTAAAAGGCTAAATTGGTATACCAAGCTTAATCCGTTATCGTGTCATTCAACTTAATAATTTGATAGTAAAATTTAACGAAAATTAATAAAGAGTAAATTTGTCACAAGTATGCCGGTTTGGGGTAAATTTGTCAAAAATATACTGGTTTGAGATTTTTGGTGGTCAAAAAATTAGTTTTTTTGGTAAATTTATTATAGGTATACAAGTTTGGGGTTTTTTTGGGTATTAACATTTTTTAAATACTTTTTAAAAAATCAATTTTTTACTTTCTTTTCTTTTCTTTGACTTTTTTCTTCTTCTTCCTCAGCCATTTGTTGGCCATGGTGACCACGTACAGACAAGCACGAGCTTCGCCATTTATAATGTTACATTATATTTTCTTTTCATGAATTCAATATTGTGATATCATAATATACCAAAATATTACCTTTTAGATCCATTTTGTACATGCGTTTAACTTGTTATATTGATATGGAAGTTTTATTTTGCATCTTGAATGCTTACAGATGAGTTACTAATTAATAATGACAAAGTCCATGCTACTATATTATGATCTTCAACATTTTAATATAGTCACATTGTTATCTAAAAATTTCTTGAAATTATTTAAAAATCTAGGTATTTATTTAATCCTAAAGGTGTGTAACTGGTCAAAAAGTAAACAAGGAGTTGGCAAATGATATTACATTAAAGAAGTGTGATAGTTAAAGTCTAAGTCAAGCAAACGATCCTCCCTTTCCTTCTTCTTTTGACAGTTCACATGGGAAATGTCTTGGGAACATCAATCAATTTCAACCGTCCAACCTTTTGTTTTCTTTTATATTCCCAGATCAAGGAATTATAATCAAAAGTCCAATTATGGGAAGTCATAATACTGGATTTTAGCAAATCATTAGCCACACACCACGTGTCCTTACTTGATCTGGCTGGCTTGATGGGCAAAGATGATCCTCCGGCAACATCCGATCCGCAAATTGCTGGGGCAGTGAAAATCCACGGGAGGGCGTTCAGCATCATATTTTCCAAAAGCAAAAGTAGAGAAAAAGATTATAATAGAGGTGGGAATTCGAAGCTGTTCAAACGTAAGAAAGCGACCTGGGCGCATTGCATGAAAGTGCACGGCAAGCCAACTTTTGCTCCCACGCTGACCGAAGTCCTTCCACGTATAGGCCCATTTCATCATAATTGGATTTGCTTTCTTTAATTAAGTCTAAATTATCCTTTAATTAGTCGTGACATTCATGCCAAAAAAGAAGAAGAAGAAGTGAAAAAGTAGTTTTAGGGTCGTCAAATCTTTTTGATGGGCTGTTATTAAGGCTCTGTTCGCTCCGTGGTGTTTTTTTTTTTTTTTAATTTTCGGTGTTCGTTTCATAAAAAAAAAAATTGGCCGGAAAAAAAATTTTCATTGATGGAAAAAAATATTCTGGAATAGGAGAAAATAAATATTTTTTTACTTTTCAAGTAAGAGAAAACATTTTCCTCACTCACTCTATTTTATTTCACACCCCTGCTAACCTCCACTTCTTCCTTTTTTTCTTTTTTAGAAAATTCAAATCTTTATTATTATTTTTTCTTTTATTTTCCTTCTTTCTCGGCTCATCACCGGCCACAGCGATCCTCGAGCTTGCTAGCCTTGAATGAGCTTGAGCTCATTGATTTTGATAGGCTAGAAAGCGCAAGCCTCTAGCTCTGACCAAGGTCGGCGAGCTCGAGACTCGCCCGATCGGTGAGCTCGAGGCTCTGGCTTGGGCCTGAGGTTGACGAGCTCAAGGCTCCTTCGATCAGCAAGTGTGAGCTTCGCCAACCTCAAGTGAGCTCAGGCACGCCTTTGACCAATTGCTAGCTATTGCCATGGCCGACGATTGGCCAAAGAAGAATGAGGAGGAAAAGAAAAAAAAAAAGAAAAAGAATAAAGAATAAAAATAAAATCCGATTTTTTCTATAAAAAAAAAGAGTGTACTGAGGATAATTAGATTGAATTTTTCACACTGACAAGTTGAAAATATTTTCTAGTTTATTTTCATAGTTTAGTCGAAAATTGGAAAATATCATCATCTCCTTGAAAAATATTTTTTTGGAAGACATACCATATTTTTCGCGGTACAAATGGAGCCCAAAAAAAATTATTTTTCTTTTTAGCAATCACCTAAGACCAATTAGAACTAGACAAACAAAAAATGGACATCAACCATCTTGGGAAGAAGACTATAATTAGGAAAACAATAAGATTCTTGTCACACGACTTGATCCTTGTCAAAGGTGAATCAAACAAGAATGACATGAGAAGGCAATGGGATTGGGTGACACGGGACAAAGAGGAACCCAGGGAATTAATTGGTCTCCTTTGTAGTAACTATGCATTCCTTAATTAAAGTCTTCGTCAACAAATTTAAATTAATATTGAATTAAATTCCTGCGACTCATTATATAGAGGTGTACACGTCACTCATAGACCGCAAAACTTGTAAGAAGAGAAATACTACTTAAGCATAATATTCTGTTGTTTTGCTCGTAGTAATTAAATAGTAGAGCCAAAAAATTGAGGATAGAAAAAATATGTAGGCGAAGATACGAGACAAACTAAAAGTAATCCTTTTCTCGGTCCTTTTCCTTCCAACTATGACAGACATGAGATGTGACAAAACATGATTTAGACAAAATTCACTTGATTTAGTAACTATAGTCAAAACCCAAAATAAGCATGATCTGAGCAATTTAATCATTCCATTAGAATGAATGTTGACATTATTAGATAAGATCATTAATGTCCTGAAAAGTGCAAATGACTATAAAACAAGCGATGTTCAATACTCAATTACGAAAAAATCACACGATGTATGCACGTTACTTAAATTGATAACTCAAGCAAATTTATTAAGCTGTGGCAGCCAACACATGTGGAAGTAATAAATCGTGTGAGATCAGTCAACAATTGGCCGAACAAACTACAATGTAGATATCGATTTGAATATCATTTTTGCCCCTTCTCAAGTCTTCATCAGCCAATTTTGCATGGACGGAACATGGATGATTTATTTTTTTTTCCAATAAATTAACAATTATCAATGAAGATCCATGAACTTGCACGAAATATGTATGTGATTTTATGGTGTGAATCACTAACACAAATTAATATCATTCAAGTAGGCTCGTCTTTATGACAATGAAAAAAGAGATGCAAAGTGAAGAAGCTGGATGAATGTGTGTAGTTGTTCAAGTTAATCTCTATTCGATGTCTAATATCATCTAACCTTATGTAAATCACTGTGAAATCATTAAATATTTCCTCATATAGTTTATAAAAATAAAAAGTTCATGCTAGCATTCTTAATGATAATGTACCTTCTTTAATTTGATACTACAGTAAATGATATTTTGAACCTGTGATTTCACGTACTAGATTACAGTCCACATCTTCAGTTCGATCAAGAAGATGTCATTGATTCAAGGATTATTAGATTTTTGAAAAATTACTTTCTTGTGAATCGATTCCAACAAATTGCATCTAATAAGAAACACGTCTGAAGCTTCGTCTTTCTAATACAATTTTTATGTATTCTTTTCGGGGATCATCAGGTCCATTCAAAACAATAAAAACTGTTTTGATGCAAAAAAAAAGAAAAAAAACTCCCCTCCTTGGATTCATCCTAGCTTGAATGATGCCTGATATATATATCTTGTATTGGATAATAATGTATCCTATTAGGTAAATAATTTAATTTGGTTGCCCGGAAAAAATAATATATTTTAATTTGGTAAAATGAAGTTTACCACACCAACATTATTGTGGCAGCTTTATGAAAGGACAAATTTGGTCCCGAATGTTTTTGTACAGCTATTAATGCCAAAAATGAGGGTGCCTTTGTACGTACATCTTTACACATCTCCTTTCCACCTGTCCTCACAGTCGGTTTTGGCCACACCTTCACCTCGTGACATGGTTTGTCTTGATTCCAATGGATGTGATTAAATAAGGTAGAAAGAAAAATTGGACTTATGGAAAAAAAAAAAAAGAAATTTTCAGGCTCCATTTATTTTACGAAAAATGAACGCTTTAAATTTTTTTTTTAAAAAATAATTGTCTGTGTCGCTTGAATTAATTGGTCAATGAAATATGTTTTCATTATTGATAATAATTTATGCATGATTGTTTTTGTAGATTATTAAAATATTTTATAAAATAATTATTTTTAAGAGAATATTTTTAAAATTATTTATTTTCTATGAAATAAATGGAGACTTGCAGAATGAAAATTTGTGAATGGCTCAAGTGATTGGGTTAATTGAAAAACATCAATATTGTGAATCGATTAGGTCTAGGACTCGTGTTTTCACATCACGTGAGTTTTGCGTTGATGCATTGAATACATCCTGACCGATGATTTGATTAAATAGTTTTGCATGCATGCATTTGCACGCTCGGCTCGGCAATCATTTTGATGGCCCTTTTGATGTGGTCTTGTAACCAACACCGTACCAATCATTTGTCTATCCGTTCGATTCCACAAAATGGCAAAAAATAAAATTTTCCCTATTTTTATTTCAAATTCTACAGAATTTTATTCCTTTTTCAGTCTCGGTATATGTTTAATGCCCTACATTATTCTTATTTTGTTTTGCTTATGTTTTACTTTTAATTTTTTTTCAAAAACCGATGAATAACAACACTTGAAAAGTTTTAATTTTTTTTTCAATGATTTGTAAAGAATTAAGTTAAAGACATTTTATTTCCTCTCAAAGTTTGGAGGAGGCACATATAGGCTCTCAAACTTTAAAAAAGTATCAATGTCATCTTTGTATGCCCTGAATTGAAATAATAGATATAAAAAAAAAAAAAGGAAACTAAAGATAAATAAAGAATTAAAGATCTTGATCAGGATCTCTAGGGGTATTGTGGGTAGTGTTGAAAAGGAGAGGATAAATTCAAGTCGCGAAACGAGTCATTGAGGATGTGTTAGAGAGCAACTCTAATTAGACAAGCGTCGTCCATCCCTTAATCTCAATTTAACTCGATATTTATAAATTTTTTCTTAATAATTTTCTCTCTCTATTTCATTTTGCCTACTAAATAATTTCGAATTTGTAATTTCTCACAGAGTCATTTTTCTATCGCAATTCCATTTAACATTTTGTTTTTTCTTTTCTTTTCGTGATTCCAAATATCGAGATATTAATTTTCAAATAACTACGAGAGATGTCAGTCCAATCCCGACCAACTTGCACCCATTTAAATGGTGAAGGGACAAGTCGTAGAATTTCAACAAATACAGATTTTATAGGAGGCTGCCTATTGATCGATCCAACGGATCAGATTGGATCAATCCGACAACGAAGTCAAATCATTGACCGGGCAAACCATGGATCAACGTCGACATGAGTATGATCATTAAGTTAAATCTAAAAAGCCGTTTATTTCACAAAAAATATAATGTTTCTAGAAAATGATTTTTAAAAAACTATTTTTCGGTGCTCGAATGAAATATAAAAATAAATGAGAAAATACTTTTTGCCATTCATTAAGGAAATTTTTTCTTCCTTGCACTTCTCTCATTTTTTTTTTCTTATTTTAATTTTTAAAAATCAAAATTTTAATTATTTTTTTAAAATCGATATTTTACTTTCTTTTCTTTCATTTTTTTTTTCTTGTTCTTCCTCAGTTGTTTGCTGGCCACGACATCTGCTCACAGGCAAGTTCAAGCTTCACCATTTATAATGTTACATTATATTTTTTTTGTTCGCGAATTCCATACCATGATTATATCAAAATATTACCATTTAAATCCATGTTGTACCAGCGTTTAATTTGTTATATTGATATGGAAATTTAATTTTGCATCTTTAATACTTATAGATGAATTATTAATTAATAATGACAAAGTCCATATAACTATATTATGATCTTCAACATTTTAATATAGTCACATTGTTATTTAAAAAATTCTTGAAATTATATTTAAAAAATAGCTATTTATTTAATCTTAAAGGTATATAACTAGTCAAAAAGTAAACAAGTAGTTGGCAGATGATGTTACGTTGAAGAAGTGTGATTGTTCAAGTCTAACTCAAGTAAACAATCCTTCCTTTCCTTCTTCTTTTGACAGTTCACATGGGAAAGGTCGTGGGAATGTCAATCAATTTCAACCGTCCAACCTTTTATTTGCTTTTCTTTTTCTGGAATCAAGGAATTATAAACAAAAGCCCAATTATGGGAAGTCATAATACTAGATTTTAGCTTGTTGGGAATAACGGATTCCCAAAAACTGGATTCGACACCGAATCGAACCCCTAAATCAAGCGGAAGACGAAGCCCGGGAAAACAACACGCATCACCGATCCTAAAGCACACCACGGATTCGAGCGTACCTTTTAGCCACAGATTAAACACCGGTTGTCGAAGGAAGAAGAGAAACGATTCTGTTCGATCCGAGGAAGCAAAATCCTTTCACGTGCTTTACTGTTTTTCTTTTGAAGAAAACGGGAGAGAAAGGGAGAGTACGTTGGGAGAGAAAGAAGAAAAACGTACGTCTTTTCTAAAGTAGTGTGTTTTTCTCTCTCTCTCCTCCCTTTTATATCTCTCCCCTTCCACGGGCCATATTCCCATGGATCGGGCTTCCTGGGCCCAACTTGGGCGGATGGGCTTTAAGTCCAAAAACCAATAAAGTCTTCATCTCCCACTCGCACATGGTGGGCCGAACAGTATTCTCTTTACCTCTCTTCAACATTCATACTGGTGAATAATCCGTGCGACTAGCATACTTTGAGAGCTCGTTGCTATACATCTGTTAGGAATATATATAAGCTCATAATGGGCATTACACTCCGAGTAGATTTAGTATGCAGTACCCTAGATCAATCGATCACATTTATATCTCCCTTGATCTCTTTTAAACATGATATATATATATATATTGTATTCACAATTATAATTATCACAAAGACAGTTATAATTGGTCGATCAGTGAATACAAAACTATAATGTGATTCTCCAAAATCGATCTTCCTCTTTCCTTCAAACTCTCAATTTCAGTTCAGCTTGCTTTTCTAGAAATGTCCCATTAGATCGAATCATCTCATGACCATTGGCAACACCCTAAGATAGCAAACACTAAATAGAAATCTTGAGAATAAGTAAGAGTCCTGAGGGGACTTTAAAATTGAGGAACTCTTTTCCTTAAGAGTCTCACACGTCATAAAAGTTGAGATCAAACTTTTTGCCACTCTTATTGGTCGTCTCATGCATACGTAGTATGAAATACGTATTACGGTATTAACTCTTTTCCCATAGAGCGTATGTCTACACCTCAATACCGTACAGATGATAGTTCAGACATACCCAATGTCTAAGTCGAGTTCACGTATCTACTCATTTACAAAATTCATCAGAACTCACATCTGGCATCATAGACAGATAAAGTAAAATATGTGGGTTATTTTACTTTCAGACATCTTTAGTATTATGTCCTCATCTTAACACTCAGTTAAGGCGACATATGTATTTTAAGCTTGCGCTCTCGATTATCACCTAGATAATAAGCTTAAAAACAGTCTCATCTCTATTTATCATACAGTAAACAGAGGCGATTACCCGTGTGAGTGGGCTAATCTTATATCTGTCCAACATACTTCTCAACTTAAAATAATGCACTGAGCATTAAGATGCATAAAGATCATACTAAGGTTCATAGGCATTAATCAATGAAAAAACAAAATTTCATAAATGTGAACATCACGGGAAATTACAATTCAAGATACATCGGACTCTACGCAATCCTAGAGATTTTACATGACCACAAAACACATCTCTAGGTATTGGCTTTGTCATAGGATCTGCTACCATTCTATGCGTAGATATGTACTGCAAGTTTACATCCTTTCGTGCAACCATATCTTTTACAAAGTTATACTTGGTATCTATTTGTTTGGTCTTGCCATGATACTTTGGATTTTTGGTGTACGCTATAGCTGCTTGGCTATCGCAATTAACCAACAATGGATTTGCAGCTTTCTCAATAACACCTAAATGATCCAAAAATCTCTTAAGCCAAACTCCTTCTTGTACCGCTGCGATAACGCCACGAACTCAGCTTCCATCGTGGACAAGGCTATGCACGTTTGCTTCTTCTTTGCTCCATGATATGGCGCCATTGTTCGATAAGAAAGCAAATCCAGAGGGTAGATTTTCTTTCATCTAAATCTCCTCCCCAATCATCATCTGAATAGCCTTCAAGTCGCGAGATCCTTTCCTTGGTAATTCAACTTGAAATCAGCGGTTCCTTCGAGATACCTCAGTATTCTCTTGACGGCTTTCCAATGTGCTGGACCTGGATTGGATTGGTATCTACTCATCATTCCAACTGCAAAGCATATGTCGAGTTTTGTACACATCATAGCATACATCAAGCTCCCAACAGCACTAGCATAAGGAACATGTTTCATTTGCTCCTTCTCTTGTGGAGTCCATGGACACAGTCTATGGCTCAATCCTTCACCTTTTGCAATAGGAGTGTCTATAGGTTTACAGTCTTGCATACGAAATCGTTCAAGAACCTTATTTATATAGGTTTTTTGCGAAAGAGACAACGATCTCTTCGAACGATCTCTCGAAATCTTAACTCCAAGAATGTATGCAGCCTCACCCATATCCTTCATCTCAAAGTTAGAAGACAACTATCTTTTGACAGTATTAACCAACTCCATATTGCTTCCGGCAATCAGTATATCATCAACATATAATGATATGATCAAAAATTGATCCTTGGATCTTTTGATATATACACAATGATCCTCATCAATCATTGTAAAATCATATGCCACTATGGCATCATGAAAACGTATATACCATTGTCTTGATGACTGCTTAAGACCATATATCGACCTCAAAAGTCGACATACTTTTTCTTCTTGGCATTTCACTATGAAACCAGTAGGTTGTTCCATATATATTTCTTCCTCTAATTCTCCATTGAGGAAAGCAGTCTTTACATCCATTTGATGTAACTCAAGATCCAGACTAGCTACTATTGCCAGAATAATGCGAATCGAGGTAAATCTCACTACAGGAGAAAACGTATCTTCATAATCAATTCCTTCCTGTTGATTATACCCCCTCGCCACAAGGCGAGCCTTATGCCTTTCAATCGAGCCATCAGCCTTTCGCTTTATTTTGAGAACCCACTTGTTCCCAATAGCTCTGCGTCCTTTTGGAATATCAACCAGTTCCCAGACTTGGTTTGATTTCATAGACTCCATTTCCTCTTCCATTGCATGAATCCATTTTTCTTTACTAGGGCAATTAAGAGCCTCATTGATATTTCTAGGCTCATCCTCATCTTGTAGAGCAACCATAAAAGTTTCCCCTTTAATGTCAAAACGTCGACGGGGAATACTTTGGCGACTTGTTCGCCATATGGGAGATTGTACACTCTGCACATCATTCCCTATTATGCTCCTACTTGGATGAACTCCACTAATATCATTGTCTTGATCCAAGATCTCAAATAGGGAATGATCTTCCCCTATTTCGCCCTTCTTAGGGAACTCATCCTCTAAGAATGTAACATCTCGTGATTCAAATTCAGTTACACTCCCACTTTCCTGCTCACCAATGAACACATATCCGTTCGAGTGTTCCGAGTATCTTATGAAAATACTCTTCTTTCCTCTGGGACCCAATTTCCCAAACTTGTGAGAGGACTCATGTGTATAGGCAGCACAACCCCATGGCTTAAGAAAACTCAAGTCCAATTTTCTACCTGTCCATAACTCATATGGAGTGGAAGCAACTGATTTGGAAGGCACCCGGTTAAGTATATACGCAACAGTTAACAGTGTATCACTCCAAAAGGTGATAGGCAAGTTAGCATGCGCCATCATGGACCTAACCATTTCCAGTAGGGTTCTGTTTCTTCTTTCCGCAACACCATTTTGTTGAGGAGTATACGGAATAGACAACTGTTTTTCTATTCTTTTTTCATCATATAATTTTCTGAACTCATCAGATAAATATTCTCGACCTCGATCGGATCTCACTACTTTTATTTTCTTATCTAATTGATTCTCTACCAGGTTCATAAACCTTTTGAAACAACTTATCGCTTCAAATTTATGAGAAATCAAATATACATATCCGTATTGAGTATAATCATCAATGAATGTGATGAAATAAACAGCCCTATGCCTTCCTTTTACATTCATTGGACCACAGACATCAGAATGGATTAAATGCAGAGCAAATTCAGCTCTTTTTCCTTTTCCAAATGGTTTCCTTGTCGTTTTCCCTTCTAGGCAATGCTTACATATGGACAAATCGACTTTTTCAATATTGCCCAACAAGCCCTCTTTGGCTAGTCTCTTCAAACGTTGTTGGCCAATGTGACCAAGTCTAGCATGCCACACATTCACACCATTATCATATTTATTAGGAGACGTGAGAAGGGAATAACAAACATTAGCATTAACATAATCAATATCTAATACAATAAAACCATCCAGAAAATAGCCACACCATAGTAATTTGTCTCCAAAAACAAATTCACACCTCTACTACGAGAAGTTCATATTAAAACCTAATTTAACCAACATTAATACGAGACATTAAATTTCGACGAATCTCCGGAGCATACAATACATCATGAAGAAACAAGGTCGTCCACCACGCATATTCAGTTGGCATGTGCCAATTCCTTTCACTTCAGCTCGGAGTTGTTTCCCACATAGATCCACTTAGTTCCAGTTGGTACTCGTCAGAATTCCACGAAGGATCCTCTATCCTTCGCTACATGGTCTGTCGCTCCTGAATCCACGATCCACAAAGGATTAGACTCGAGTTAGGAACACGAACTCGACACATAAGTAAAGTTCTGAAAAGTACAAGGGGTGCATACCTTCTTTGGCTCACGACGATCGCGAGCATAGTGACCCTTCTTGTCACAGTTGTAGCATTTCACCCTTGCAAGCTTTTTCATGCGAGGACGTTTCCCTCTTCCATGTTGGTTGAATTTGGGTTTCTTCCCTGAAGGACTTGCTTCTTCCTTGCCTTTCCCCTTATCAAACCAGTTAGGGCGCTTGCGCTTGGAGCTCGAAGCTCCATTTGAGCTAGAATCAGCATAATAGAGTTCAGCATCCGGCTTAACCGCCAACAGGCGGTCCTCTTCCAGCTCAAGATGACGCATCGCATCCTCAAAGGTTTTGATGTTTTCATTATGAGTTAGGTGCACCTTCATATGCTCCCAACTCTGAGACAAGGAACGAATCACTGCTTGCACTTGCTGCTTATCTATGAGGACATGGCCAGCATCTTTCAGCTCAGTTATCATGTTTGACATCTTTCTAAGATGTTGCTTCATGGTTTGACCATGAGGCTTCTTATAAGAGTCAAACCTGATAGTGAGCTGCCTCAATCTAGTCACCGAAGTATGACCATATCTAGCTGCCAATGCCTCCCACAATTCCTTGGCACTATCAAAACGCCGAAACTCTCGCATGACGTCATTTTCCATGCTGCTCAACAATGTGATGCGAGCTAGAGAATTCATTCTTTTCCACACAGAAAAAGCATCTTTGTTTCTTTTGTGCTGTGCAGTGGTTCCCTCTTCAGGTTCTTCCATGGTCATGACAAGAGCCTCAAGTGCTTCTTGCTCTTCCAGCACATACTGGATTTTCATTTGCCAAATCTCATAGTTGTCTCCATTGAGCTTTTCACCTTTGTTCAACTCGGCAACTATGCTCTTTGTGAGAAGCCATTGATCTGAACAAATCGACAAATATGCACGAATTATTAATGCCTATCATTTATGCATCCCTATTTACATAGACCCATCATATTAATGAATAATTTCAAGTAAGGCTTTAGAATCAAAAGGTCATTTCGTTTCCAATCATCCTCCAAAAAATCCTAACTTAAAACTATCATTAATATGATTGTCATATGCAAAATTAATTCTATGAAGCTACAAAAACTTCTAAAACTACCCACAACTAATTACCCACAGCAACCAGCAATAACAGAAAGTAGTAGATAATTGACAAACAATTTAAAAACAGTAATGCTTTCAATTAACACAATTAGGTAGTAATCAATACATAATATGTCCACAAAGCACACTTAACATATAATAGCCAATACAACTAACACAAAGTCAGCACACGAACTGGGAAAGATCCTCTTTTGTTCAATTTTTTAATCTTTTCCCTTGAAACAATACAGTAATATTCGTTTACAAAATCCATCACAATTTTCTTATAGGAAGCGGCTCCGTTGACATCCCATATGCGATTCAACACATCTTGTCATTCAGGTGGAAGAGTGGTTATGAAAAATCGCACCATCTCTGGCTGTGACATAGGACGACCATTCCATATGACCTGTTGAATTTTCCTGTTGACTTCAAGGACATGATCAATTAAGTCACCCCTTTCCCATCGATGATCAGTCAGCTCAGCTATCAACAAAGACAGCCTATCCTTTTGTTCATCGGTAAATGCGCGAATAGGTGTGCGCAACCTTAGAGGAGGCATAGCTCCTGCAACAAATGCAGAACAAATAAGGGATCACATTATAATCCACATAGACTTAATTGAAAAAGAAACACATTCTTTTCCCCTTTTTTTTTTGGGTCAACGGTCAACGGTCGTCGGTCAACGTGGCCAACGGTCAGAGGTCAACGGTCAACGGTTGCCGGTCGTCGGACCGGACGGACCGGTCGGGCCGGTCGAACCGCTCGCGCGGACCGACGCACGTGCCGTGCGCATGCGGGGGATGACGTCACGCAGACGTCATCCGCACGTGCCTGCCACGTGCCTTGGTCTCCGATGGGCGGGTCGCCGGCCAGTGACCGTCCGGCAAATGACGTCGGTGATGACGTCATAAGTGACGTCATCCGACCGTTCGGATGACGTCACCTATGACGTCATCACGTGACGTCACGCGTCGGTCCGCGGACCGGCGCGTGCCGGTTCGCCCGCCGGTGGCGTGCACGCGCCGGTTCGCCGACCGGCGCGTCGCGCCCACGCGCAGTGCCTTCCGGCCGCGCGTGTGGGCGCGTGCGGAGGCTCCCGGCGGCGGTCGACACATTGCCGGACTCATCTTGACGTCGCACTTCTTCCTATCCAATCACAATTTTATTTTGACTTACCAAAACTCGGAAAAGAGGCCGATAAGCGCTCGGGTGTCGGGATTTTGGCCCAGTTCTGTACAACCGAAGGGATTTCGCGAAAAATCAATCAAAAACATCAGAATTGATCGGGAAAAACGTGAAACAGGGCTCTGATACCAATGTTGGGAATAACGGATCCCCGAAAACTGGATTCGACACCGAATCGAACCCCTAAATCAAGCGGAAGACAAAGCCCGGGAAAACAACACGCATCACCGATCATAAAGCACACCACGGATTCGAGCGTACCTTTTAGCCACAGATTAAACACCGGTTGTCGAAGGAGGAAGAGAAACAGTCTTGTTCGATCCGAGGAAGCAAAATCCTTTCACGTGCTTTACTGTTTTTCTTTTGAAGAAAACGGGAGAGAAAGGGAGAGTGCGTTGGGAGAGAAAGAAGAAAAACATACGTCTTTTCTAAAGCAGTGTGTTTTTCTCTCTCTCTCTCCTCCCTTTTATATCTCTCCCCTTCCACAGGCCATATTCCCGTGGATCGAGCTTCCTGGGCCCAACTTGGGCGAATGGGCTTTAAGCCCAAAAACCAATAAAGCCTTCATAGCTAATTATTAGACACATGCCACGTGTTCTTACTTGATTTGGCTGGTTACATGCCCGTGTTTGATGGGTGAAGGTGATCCTCTGGTGACATCCGGTCCGCATATTGCTAGGTAGCGAAAATCTAGGGAGGGTGTTCAGCGTCATATTTTCCAAAAGCAAAATTAGAGAAAAAGACCATAAAAGAGGTGGGAATATGTTCGAACGTAAGAAAGCGACAAAGGCGCATCGCATTAAAGTGCACGGCAAACCAATTTTTGCTCCTATGTTGACCGAATTCCTTCCATGTGTAGGCCGATTCCATCATAAATGGATTTGCTTTCTTTAATTAACTCTAAATTATCCTTTGATTATTCGTGATGCCCACGTTAAAAAAAAAAAAGAAGTGAAAAAGCAATTTTAGGGTGGCAAATCTTTTTGATGGGATGTGACTAAGGTTTCATTCGTTTCAAACAATTTTCAAAAAACGTTTTCAGAATTTTTCGACATTTGTTTCACGAAAAATAAACTAGTTGAAAAAAAAATTATCCATCAACAGAAAAAAGTATTTAAAATAGAGGAAAATGTTTTCTACTTTTCAAGTAAGAGAAAATATTTTCCTTGTTCATTTTCTCTTATCTCACACCCCTACTAGCCCCAACTTCTTCCTCTTTTTTTTTCCTTCTTTCTTGGCCCGTCACTGGCCATAGCGAGCCTCGAGCTCGCCAGCCTCAAGTGAGCTCGAGCTCATTGATCTGGCTAGGCTCTAGGTTGGTGAGCTTGAGGCTCACCTGATTGGTGAGCTCGAGTCTTGCTAACCTCAAGCAAGCTTGAGCTGCCATTGCCATGGCCGGTGACTAGCCAAAGAAGGAGGAGGAAAAAAAGATAAAAATAATTTGAAATTTTGATTTTTAAATAAAAAGAAAATATAAAATTATTAAAAAGAGTGTAAGGAGGAAAAATTAATTGAAATTTTACCAAATAATGGAAAATATTTTCTAATTTATTTTTGTGTTTTAGCCGAAAATAGGAAAATATTGTCATTTTCTTATAAAATGGCTCTTTGTAAAACATTTTTCCAGAAATACCATATTATCCGTGGAAGGAACAAAGCCCAAAAAGAATTTTTTTTTTTAGTAATCACCTAAGACCAATTAGAACAAGACAAACAGAGAATGGACATCAACCATCTTGGGAAGAAGACTATAATTAGGAAAAAGTAAGATTCTTGTCACACGACATGATCCTTATCAAAGCGGAATCAATACTGACTGGCATGAGAAGGCAATGTGGTTGGGTGATGATGAGACGAAGAGGGACCTGTGGAATTATTTTGCGTCCTTTGTAGTAACTATGCATTCCTTAAGTGAAGTCTTCGTCAACATTTAAATTAATATTGAATTAGATTCCTGCAACTCGTTATATAGAGTTGTACACATCACTCTTAGACCATAAAATTTATAAGAAGAGAAATGCTAATTAAATGTAATATGCTAAAATTTTGGTGGTGTGTTCGTAGTAATTAAATACTATGCTAAAAAAATTGAGGATAGAAAATATATGTAGGTGAAGATATGAGACAAACTAAAAGTTGGCCTTTTCTCGGTCCTTTTCCTTCCAACTATGACAGACACGAGAGGTTACAAACATGATTTAGACAAAATTCACTTGATTTAGTAACTATAGTCGAAACCCAAAACAATACATGATTTGAGCACTTTAATCATTCCATTAGAATGAATGTCGATATTATTAGATAAGATCATTAATGTCCTGAAAAGTGCAAATGACTATAAGAAAAGCGATGTCCAATAATCAGTTACGAAAAAATCACATGATGCATGCACATTACTTAGATAGACAACTCATGCAAATTTATTAGGCTGTGGTAACTAACACGTGTGGAAGTGATGAATCGTGTGAGATCAGTCAACAATTGACCGAACAAACTATGATGTAGATATCGATTTGAATTTCATTTTTTCCCCTTCTCAAGTCTTCATCAGCCAATATTGCACGGACGGAACATGGATGATTTACTTATTTTTTTCCAGTAAATTAACAATTATCAATGAAGATACAAGACTATTCAATTGAAACTTGCATGAAATATATATGTGATTTTATGGTGTGAATCACTAACAAAAATTAATATCCTTTGAGGAAGCTCGTCTTTATGACAATGGAAAAAGAGATGCAAAGTGAAAGAGCCGAATGAATGTTTGTACTTGTTCAAGTTAATCTCTGTTCGGTGAGTGATATCATCTAACCTTATTTGAATCACTAAGGAATTATTAAAGATTTCCTCATATAGTTTATTAAAATAAAAAGTTCATGCTAGCATTCTTAATTACAATGTACCTTTTTTAATTTGATGCTACGGTCAAATGATATCTTATGCCTATGATTTCATGTGTTAGATTGAATACACATCTTCATTTCGATCAAGAAGATGTCATTGATACAAGGATTAAAAGATTTAAAAATTACTTTCTCGGGAACCAATCCCAACAAATTGCATCTAATAAGAAATGTGTCAAAAATTCGCCTTTCCAATACAATTTTTAGGTGTTATTTTCTCGGAGATCATCAAGTTCATTCAAAACAATCCAAAAGCCAACAATTTTTAGGTATTCTCCTCACGACATAGTTTAGCTTGATTTCAATGCATGTGATTGAATAAGTTAAAAAGATAGAAAGAATTTTTAGCCTCTATTTGTTTCATGGAAAATGATTGCTTATATTGCTTCATTGAATAAGTTACAAAATATTTTTCTACAAATAATCATGAAGTAGGTATATGATCAATAAGTTACATCTAAATATCATGAAGTAGGTATGGATAATATTTGTCACAAAATGTACCACTTCAAAGTTTTTGACGATTAAAAAAATATTTATGATAAATTTATCACGAGTGTACCGATTTTGAATTTTTCGCAGTTAAAAAATTAGTTTGGGGTAGATTTATCACGTATATATCAATTTGATATTTTTCGTGGTCAAAAAATTAATGTGGAGTAAATTTGTCACATATATACTAGTTTGAAATTTTCCGTGGTATTTACCTTTTCTTTTTTGGAAAATACTTGAATTAATTTCCATTCCGATGAGTATCTCAAGTGAAGCCAGCTCAATAAATCAGTAAAACATCAAAAAGCACACTAAAATAGAATATTCAATCAAAAGAGAATGAATATGTCCAATAAAACGGGATTAATATCTAATGTAAGCTGACCTTTAGTCGGTTTTTCATAAATATCTCGACCTTTGAATCTTACACCTGATTTTTCATTTTCACTTCCATTTATCTCATTAGTAGCTGCTGCCAGTTCTCTCCGTTAAAATGTTGAGTCGTCCACTGATGTGGCCGGTCCATCCGTAAATTTGCCAAAAAATACACCGGTGAGAAAAACAACCCCCTCCTTTCTCTCTCTCCCACCTCCCAACCAAGCAGCATCTTAGGGCCATAAGGGTGCTTAGAACTGCTTTCTTATTATTGAGGGGTGAAAAACGAATTTAGAAAAATATTTTCCTAAAAATGGTCTCTTGATTCACTCAAAAAAATGAATGAACGGATACTGTTGTTATCCTTTACGAAAATGTTTAGGTATAGATTATTGTTAATGATGAAAATACTTTTTGTTGGCTAGCTAGTTCAAAAGATATAATTGATCATTTTAAAGAAAATATTTTCTAAACTGGAGGTTTTTTACGAAATAAATAGATCCTAACTCTTTTTACAAGGGTTAAGAAGCAATAAGGTTCAGCCCTATTCATTACTAATGGGCCATAAGGCCCAGGCGGCTGGAGCATGAGCACCCGTGCTCGGCCCTTGGTTTACTGGCCGAGTTAAATGCTACTAATCTTAAACATCTTGTTTGTTTGTTTGTTTGTTTTTTTGAGAATTAACATCTTGCTCATTTGATTTAGCAAGAAAAAACGTCAACTGAATATAAAGAAAATTAGAAAATAATTTGCTTACATGGTGGTCTTACGTGGCCATTAGATACTACTAAAGTAAAAAACCTGTTTAATATCACTTCGGAAGAAAAACCATTAATTAGAAACTAAAGAAAAAGATAAAAGAATTTAATTATCTCACAGGGCAATCGAGTGCTTTTGTCATGGAAAATTAGTCTATTTAACAAAAAAATATTATAAATAACAAAAAAAAAAAGGAAAAACAAGATCGGGTACGATGAATCTCCTCTTTTTTTGAATAATCAAACATGTCTATCTTAACTTATGGTCATCGTATCATCTTTAATTCAACTTTTAGTAGCTATGGAGGATAGGTAAGATAAAAAGTCAGGCCCAAGCAACGGTATTTCGCTTCCTCGTTCAAGTCTGAGGTATGAAATCATCACAATTGCGCCTTTTCGAAAGGACACCTTGAGAAGTGTAAGATTTGTTCACTCCAACAGAATTCCCTGATGAGCAAGAGATGGGAGGGAAGTACCATATTTGGTAGAGATCAGTAAGGTGATCAAAATGTCTCGATAGCAATAAAAAGTAACCGTGTGAAAAACTATCTTATGTACAAAACAATCATCCTTCATTGTATAGTCTATTTTTGGTTAAATAAAATAATCATCACAATGGTTCTCCTAAAAAAAGGCAGCAATCCCTACCATTTATCAATTGCCCAACTTACAATTTGGGCCATGTCTCCTTCGTCTTTTTCTGGAGATACCACATGGCCCGTCACATTGAACTGGCTCCATATGGTGTATTTTGCGTCAGTGCGTTTTGTGGAGGAAGTCATCCCTGTAAACTAAGGCACCTCCTATATCGGCATTTTATCCTCCTAGTCAAATAAAATTTGGACCTATAATAAGGTCTTTTGGACTTTTTCTTTGGATTGATGGTGTCCCAGGACGACTTTCACAGACCTCAACCAATCTACCTCCTTGGGCAATCCTAAGGATGGGCTTGATATAATACCCTGATGCATTAGAAATTTTATTTTTGGAGCACTGTCGGGACATTGGTTAACAAGATTCATTATTATAAATAACGGCGATTCTATTTTCCACAACCAATATGGCTGAAATGGACCGTTTAATTATGTAAAGGTTCTGAAATGTCTTTGATATAAATAGCCAACTAAGTTGACCCGAAGGTAAGTAAATTGGGATCCATCCATCAACACCATCTTCTTCCCGAAGACAAAAATTAATATTAAAAAAAAAAAAAAACCAAGAAGTAAACACACAACACGATTCCATATTCTTCCTAAGGAAGTGTCAATCTATTAGTTGGCTTATTATTATTCTTATTTTTCATTCTTGTAATTTGCGCTTATCTTCATTGGACGTTTTAATTGTTCGCGAATCAAAAGTTTTTATGATTTATTAAGGTTACATATAGCTTAATCATAGAAGCCATACCTAGAGAGAGAGAGCAG
Organism: Eucalyptus polyanthemos subsp. polyanthemos; assembly: GCA_017140185.1. Classification (NCBI taxonomy): domain Eukaryota; kingdom Viridiplantae; phylum Streptophyta; class Magnoliopsida; order Myrtales; family Myrtaceae; genus Eucalyptus; species Eucalyptus polyanthemos. Next base: position 14,450,797 of record CM029463.1, on the reverse strand, counting down.
AAAGCTACAGCAGCACACGAGCACGAGGCAGAGTGGTTACTGGAAAATCTAGACTTTATGAAAACTATGATGAAGGAGCATTTTCATGGCAGGCATGTGACTTTTTCCAAAATTCCATCCTTTGCTCTCTCTAGGTGCACAATTTATCGAAGAAGACATTGGCAAATGGAATACGCCTAAAGCAAAGATGATGATTTCATTTTGGGTTCATGTTTACAAAGATGATTTTGTTTTGAGTTTTTGTTTTTTAGAGAGAGAGAGAGAGAGGTCCAACTTTTTTAGTAATGATTGTATTAGCTTGGTTGTATATAAAACTATATAGGATGTGGAGATAACGTGGGCCATTACCAAAATGTCATGCGAGATACGTTCAAATATACCACTTGCTACAATTTTGAATAATTCGGCACACTCAATATCCCCAACAGATGATCATGGAGCCAACTATTTGCCATGCTTGGGCTGGTCAAGCTCCGGTCGGCCCAAAGGGGAAAGATAGGTGAACTCGACGAGCGATTCCTTGATTGAGCTCCGGCCAGCCCTACCCGCCTCGGTCAACCTAGGCCCAATCAATTTTTCCATAGAAAGAAGCCTCAAAATTTCGTAGTCATGGATGAAATTGAACATATATTTTTGAGCCGGTACTAGAATTGACAAACTCTAGAAATGGCCCAAAGCATTACTCAATCGAGTACCAAGGTGGTGGAAGTGGGGCGTGACAAGCCTTTAAAAATAACCATGTGAAGAAACTATCTTATGTACAAAACAATCATCCTTCATTGTATAGTCTATTTTTTGTTAAATAAAGATAACATCACAATGGTTCTCCTAAGAAAAGGCAGCAATCCTTACCATTTATCAATTGCCCAACGTTAAATTTGGGCTATGTGTTGTTCGTTTTTCTAGAGATACCACATGGCCCTTCAAATTGAATTGGCTCTATATGGTTTATTTTGAGCCAAAGCGTTTTGTGGAGGAAGTCATCCCTATAAAATCAGGCACCTCTTATACAGCAAGACCCCATATCCAAGGTCCAACTCTCCTATATTCTGAAGTGACTTTTATTCAGCATTTTATCCTCCTAGTCAAATAAAATTTGGACCTACAATAAGGTCCTTTGGACCTTTCCTTCTAATTTAGCAGTTAGGTAGTGCTCTAGGACGAGTCTATCTTCTTAGGTAATCTTACAGCACGTTCCTTATAATACCCCAATGCATTCGGTAAGTAAATCGGGATCTACCCATCAACGCATCTTCTTCCTGAAGCCAAGAATTAAAAATTTAAAAAAAAACCAAGAAGTATACACACAAAACAACTCCATATTCTTCGAAATGAAGTGTGAATTATTAGTTGGCTTAATTTTTGTTTTTTTTTTTTTGTAATTTGCACTTACTTGCATTGGACGTTTTAATTGTTGGAAGATCTAAATTTTTTATGATTACTTGATTGACTGAAGAGAATTCTCCCAAATGAATTTCCAAGATATCTTATTAAGACATGACATATGGCTAACTCATAGAAGCTATTTTTCAAGAACGATAGAAAGTTACAATAGCGCACAAGGCAAAGTGATTACTAGAAAATCTAAAGTTTATGAAAACTAGGATCAAAAAGCATTTTCATGGTAGGTATGTGACTTTTTCCAAAGTTTCTTCCTTCGCTCCCTCCAGGTGCACAATGTATCAAAGAAGAGATTGGCAAATGATATACGCCTCAAGCAAAGATGATGATTTCGTTTTGGCTTCATGTCTACAAAGCTGATTTTGTTTTGAGTTCTTGCCTTTGAGAGAGAGAGAGAGAGAAGGGGGGGGTCCACTTTTTAGTGATCATTGTATTAGCTTGGTTGTATATAAAACTATATAGGATGCCGAGATAATGTGGGCCATTACCAAAATATCATATGAGATATGTTTAAATATACCACTTGCCACAAATTTAAATAATTCGGCACACTCAATATCCTCAACAAATGATCATGGAGAACTTGCCATGCTTGTCCAGGGCGGTCAAGCTCCGGTCGGCCCAAAGGGAAAAATAGGCGAACCCGGCAAGCGATCCCTTAACCGAGCTCGAGGCCGGCCTTAACCGAGCTCCGGCCCACCCGCCAGCCTCGGCCGACCTAGATCCGATCAATTTTTCCATAGAAAGAAGCCTCAAAATTTCGTAATCATGAACGAAATTGAAGAAATAATTTTGAGCAGCGTACTAGACCTGGCAAACTCTAGAAATGGCCCAAAGCGCATTACTCAATCGAGTACTAAGGCGGAAGTGGGACGCGGCGGGCCTTGAAAAAGCACCTCCTGCTGCTCCAACACGCTCCCACGTATGGAATCGAAAATTCCAAGAAATGTCGGAATCGCTTACGTCCGGAGCGGCGCGATAAAGCATAAAAATTGAGGCAAATCCTATAGAGAGAGAGAGAGAGAGAGAGAGAGAGAAGAGAAGATCGCCTTTTGCTTCCTTCTTGCTCCTCTCTCTGTCCTCTTGCGCTTGACTAGTAGCAGCCATGATGGGCATTCCTCTCTCTTTTATATTGGATTGATTTGATGGGGTGGTGGTCTTGACCAACCTGGTCTCGCAGAGAGAGAGAGAGAGAGAGAGAGGGAGATGGGGTGGAGAGGGATACTGGGTTGCGAGTACGGGATCGTGCAGGCGCCGCTGGGGCCGGACATCTCGGGGCCGGAGCTCGCCGCCGCCGTCTCCAACGCCGGCGGCCTTGGCCTCCTCAGAGCTCCCGACTGGGTAACGCTCCTCCCTCACTCGCTTCTCTCCGTCTATGTTTGTTCGGAACACGCCTTGAGCTTTGAGCTTTGATCCAAGCGCCTGAGGTTCGTCGAGTCTTGTATGTTGTTGGGTTATGTCCTGAAGCAGGAGAGAGAGTGAGAGAGAGAGATTCTTGACTTGGGTGTTTATAATCTTGACCCAGAACTGTCTTGGGGATTCAAAAGGGAAATCAGATATTCCATTAACAAAGCATATGGATTCCCAAATTTTCACATCATTGGTCCTTTTAGTCACCTCTGACCTGGAAATTTTAGACTGATTGTTTCCCCTGAATGGGGACAGATTGATGGCCTAACAACAGCACTAGTTCTTGAGGAGTGATGCTGCTAGTAGCAGGACTAATTTACAGTGTTACGTTGTGAAGCGACGTGGAAAGTTCAAATGAGAATTTGGACAAGCGATCCATATTCATTATCTTTTTTCTTTCCCATGTTTTTGGATGGTGATTTTGCTTTTCTTCTCGAAATCGGCGTGTGCTCAGGAGGCACCGGATCATGTGAGGGAGGTGATTAGGAAGACCCGGTCCTTGACTGATAAGCCGTTTGGGATAGGTGTTGTTCTGGCATTTCCCCATGAAGAAAACCTGAAGGTGATACTTGATGAAAAGGTAGATGTACTCCAGCTTTACTGGGGCGAGTGTACAAAAGAGCTCGTTGAAGAAGCTCATCAAGTCGGAGTCAAAGTTGTGCCTCAAGTGAGTGATTGATCTTTGTAACCTTCTCTCTTTAATAGGAATCTTTGCTATTCTATTTGATTTGATTCCTCACGACTTCTTCTTGTAAAAACTTAAGGTCGGTAGCTTTGAAGAGGCAAGAAGGGCTATCAATGTTGGTGTAGATGCGATCATTGTCCAAGGGCGTGAAGCCGGAGGACATATCATTGGACAGGTACAGAATTTTGTTTGGCTGTATAATCATAATTTAGCTGATCCACCGAATTGGTTGCACCAGCATCTATGAGTGGTTGTGCTAGAAACATTACAATAAATGGTATTTTCGTAGAAACTAAACATTTAGATGCTCTCTTTTACTGTCTGCATTGTGGATCGGAATTTGCTTTGTTAGATTAAAGAAACTTTGGCGATTAGCAACCCTTTTGTGATTAATTATACTATACTCTTATGCTTCAACTTTGTAAATGGCCCTAATTACACCATGGAAGTAAGTTAATATCCACAAAAAGGTAGTAGTTTGAAAACTTCACATTGAAGCTCACTCAAAGTACATTGTCAACATCCTAGACTCGGTGCTCTTTTCTTATCAGAGAACTTCTGGATGTGACCGTATAAGTATCTTCCACTAAAATAGCATGACATGTTACGGTGTTTGATATTCAATTAATGGGAGAGTCAGAGAATTGGTAGAACTTGGTATTGCACGAAAGCGGTCTGAAGATAAACTTATTCTGTAATTTCTTGTTGGTTTGCATTGTCCATCATATTCCTTACAATGTCATTGATGATTATTGGGATTTACTTCCCATGTTGCTGTCCTTTTCAAATCTGTCAGGATGCATTGATTACCCTGGTGCCAAGGGTGGTTGATCTAGTTGGTGACAAAGATATACCAGTGATCGCTGCAGGGGCCATTGTGGATGGACGTGGCTATGTCGCAGCTTTAGCTCTTGGTGCAAAAGGTGTCTGCATTGGCACTAGGTATGTAAGATTCCCATAGCAGTGACTGAATCGTGAGATCCCTATGAAATATCAATGCAAATTAATGTTTGTTAGCTCTGATTGTTGCTATAAAGCATCATTGGTAAAGTTTATTTTGCCAAAGAGCCTCTTGCACATTGAGAAACTGTGAAGCAAAAGAAAAGGAATTCAAAGATCAATGGTAGAACCAAGATATCCTTATGACGAGAGAATAGAATATAATCTGTGACATCTGGCACATGGTATTTGATTAAAGAATCTAGTTACTTGGAGTTGCATGAACAAAATCTAGAGCTAGATAGTGATCTGAGTGAGGTAAACCAACTTCTATTGCGTTACCTGTTATGGTTGATTGTTGGAAACCAGGAATGGAGTTGATTTGATCACCTTGCAATGTTTTATTCCTTTGCAGATTTCTTGCTACAGAAGAAAGCAATGCACACCCTCTGTACAAGAGGAAGTTGGTCGAGTATGACCAAACAGAGTACACAGACATTTTTGGGAGGGCACGGTGGCCAGGGGCACCACATCGTGTCCTGAAAACACCGTTCTTCAATGACTGGAGATCTCTTCCTCCCAATGAAAATGAGGTGAACCAGCCCATAATCGGTCTATCAACAGTACATGGAGTGGTAAGATTTGATGTCTAATAGCAAGATTGTCTCATGCTAGAAACCAGAAATTATTGCTGTTGCTGTAACTGCATCAAGCCTTAGAGCTTAGCAGAATGTCTGTTTCTTACGTTTGAACAGGAGAAGCAGATTCACCGCTTTACAGGGACAGTTCCAAACTCAACAACCACCGGCGACATAGAGAGCATGGCGTTGTACGCAGGACAAGGAGTAGGGCTTATCAAGGAGATTCTGCCTGCCGGGGAAGTGTTGAGGAGATTAGTTGAAGGTGCTCAGCTTATTATTGAGCAACAGTTTGGTGCAATTTAACATAATGTTTGATCCAAAACTCTGGAGTAAAAGGTCTAATCCCTTTCAAGTGATTGTACAGAAATAAACCCACAAGTGAAGCAGAGTTTCTGTAATTGCAATCAATTCAACCCAATAAAAAGGTTCTTGTAATTTCAACGGCAATCACACCCTTTTGCCGCATGCAATGTTAACTCAACTTTAGGAGGGAAGAAGAATCAGAGAAATAAACATTATAATAAATTGGGTGAGTTTGTGTAGCCTGTTTCAGAGAGCTTGATAACAAGGCAGTCACAGAGTTCTTATTGGGACATTATAGAATATTCAATCAAAGAGAATGAATGTGTCGATGAATGTGTCGGATAAAACAGGATTAATATCTAATGTGACCTGACCTATAGTCGGTTTTTCATAAATATCTCGACCTTTGAATCTTACAACTGACTTTTCAATTTAACTTAGATTTATCTCATTAGTAGCTGCCGTTAGTTCTCTCTGTTAAAATGTTGAGTCGTCCACTGAAGTGGCCGGTCTTTCCGTAAATTTGCCAAAAATACACCGGTGAGAAAAAACAACTTCCTCCTTTCTCTCTCTCCCACCTCCCAACCAAGCAGCGGACTTAAGGCCATAAGTGTGCTTAGATCTACTTTCTTATTAGTGAGGGGCGAAAAATGAATTTAGAAAACATTTCTCAAAAAATGATGGCTTGATTCATTCGTAAAGATGAACGAACGGATACTATTTTCATTGTTTAGGAAAATGTTTAAGTATAAATTATTGTCAACAGATGAAAATATTTTGTTGTTGCTAGTTATTTAAAAGATACAATCGATCATTTAAAAAAATAAGTTTTCTAAAATGCAGGTTTTTTACGAAATAAGTAAATCCTAACTCTTTTTTAAAGGGAAGCAACAAGGTTCAGCCCTAATAATTTCTAATAGGCCATAAGGCCCAGGAAGCTGGAGCACGAGCGCCCGTGCTCCGCCATTGCCTTCCTGGCTGAATTATGTACTACTTATTTTGAACATCTTGTTCATTTTTATTTTTTTGAATTAACATCTTGTACCCACAGGTGAGCAACTGAGTTGGTTCAGCTTTGGGCACTTCACCGCAGAGGTCCCAAGGTTGAAACTCTACAGTTGTTAACATGTCTTAAGTGGGATGCCATAGTGGTGGGGTCATGTGCTACCTTCCCTCGAGGTATTGACGCGGGGTGCCATGGTGGTGGGGTTATGTGCTATCTTCTCTCGAGGTATTGACGCTTGACGCTTGATGCTTGGTTCGAGATGCATCGCACATTGTACGGGCCGTGAGTTGGCTATTAGCATAAGTGAAAGTTGGGCTCGGTGATCCTGGGTCACCTAAAAAAATTTCTTTTTCATTTGATTTAGCATTAAAAATATCAACTGTAAATAAGGAAAAGGAGAAAAGAATTTGATTACGTGGTGGTCTTACGTGGCAATTAGATACTTCTAAAGTAAAAAACCTGTTTAATATCACTTCGGAAGAAAAACCATTAATTAGAAACTAAAGGAAAAGAGAAAAGCATTTGATTATCTCACAGGGCAATCGAGTGCTTTTGTTATGGATAATTAGTCTATTTAAGGAAAAAAACCATTATAAATAACAAAAAAAGGAAAAAAAAATCGGGTAGGATGAATCTCCTCTTCTTTGAATAATTAAACAAGTCCATCTTAATTTGTGGTCATCGCATCATCTTTTAATTCAAAGTTTAGTAGCTATGGAGGATAGGTAAAATAAAAAGTCAGGCCCAAGCAACGGTAATTCCCTATCGTGCCTTTTCAAAAGGACACCTCCAGGAGCGTAAAATTTCTTGACTCCGAGAGAATTCCCCGACGGGCATGAGATGGGAGGGGAGTACCATATTCGGTAGAGGTCAGTCAGATGCTCATAATGTCTCGTTATCAGTAAAAAAGTAATCATGTGAAAGCTATCTTATGTACAAAGCAATCATCCTTCATTGTATAGTCTGTTTTTGGTTAAATAAAGATAACATCACAATGGTTCTCCTAAAAAAAACGGGAGAAATCCTCGCCATTTATCAACTGCCCAACTTACAATTTGGTTCATGTCTCCTTCGATTTTTGTAGAAATGCCACATGGCCCTTCACATTGAACTGGCTCCATATGGTGTATTTTGGGCCAATGCCTTTTGTGGAGGAAGTCATCTCTGTAAGCTTAGGCACATCCTATATCGGCATTTTATCCTTCAAGTAAAAAAAAAATTAGACGTATAATAAGGTCTTTTGGACCTTTTCTTTCGATTTAGCAATCAGGTGGTGTCCTAGGATGACTTTCACAAACCTCGACTAGTCTATCTTCTCGGGGAATCTTAAGAATGCGCTTGATATAATACCTTGATGCATTTGGAATTTTATTTTTGCAGCACTGTCAGGATACTAGTTAAAAAGATTCATTATTACAAATAACAGCAATTCTATTTTCCACAATTGATATGGCTGAAAAGGATTGTTTAATTATTTAAAAATTCTGAAATGCCTTTGATAGAAATAGCCAACTTGGCTCCGTTTGGGAATCACTTCCCAAAACCCTTTAGAGGCCTAAAGATCTTTGGGCAAATACCAGCCTGTTTGGCATTTATTTTTGGGTTTGCATTCCCCAAATGCCAGCTTGTGAAAGGCTGAAAGCCTAAGGCAACCCTCAACCTGCCTTGGGCTTTCAACATTTTGGAAATGGCCCGGGCACTATTCATCTTCTTCTTCGTCAGAGAGGCCAGCGAGATGGGTCAACGGGCAAGAGAGGCCGGTGTGGTCGCGGCACCCCGGCGACCGTTGCCGACCAGTCGCGAAGGTCGCGTGCCTGGGTCGCGGAGGTGGCGAAGGTCGCCTAGGTCGCGGCGCGCAACCTTCGCCACCTCGCTGAAACCTCTGGCGATCCAAGAGCTCGCCGCAACCCAGATCTAGTTCGCGGAGGTCCCTTGGGTCGCGGCGCGCGACCTCCTCCACCTCGTCGAGACCCAGATCTGGGTCGCTGCAGTCACAGTGGTCGCCTGGGTTGCGGCGAGCTGTCGTGGCGACCTCCGGCGACCCACGACCTTGCCGTGACCCAGATTTGGGTCGCGGAGGTCGCCTGGGTCGTGGCGCACGACCTCCTCCACCTCACTGCGACCTCCGGCGACCCACGACCTCGTCACGGAGGTGGCTGGAGGTGCCGCCGACGGAAGGGTCGGGCGACCCACAACCCTCGCTGGAGGATTGCCCAATGCGCCACAACCTCCGCCGAGGCTGCAAGATCTGGGCATTGCTCGCCGGAGGGTCGCGCAACCTTGCCGGACCACCTACCTCTGCCGGATGTCTGCGTCAAACTCCCCGCCCTTTGCTGAACCACCTACTCCTTGCCGGCGACTACTTGTTTTGGCCGACTAACTTTTTTTTTTTTTTTTTTTTATGAATAACAAAAGGCTTTGTATATATAATTTCCCAAACAACATTTTACTCAAAATACTTCACAAAGAGCTTTCAAAACTACAATTTACCAAACACAGTTTGTATTTTGGAAAACATCTTTAACTCAAAAGCCTTTGCATTTTCTCAAAAATTTTCCCCAAAAGTTTTCCCAAATGCACCCTAAGTTGGCCCGAAAGATAAGTAAGTTGGAATATGTCCATCAACACATCTTCTTCCTGAAGCCAGACATTAAATAAAAAAAAGGAAGTACACACACAAAACAACTACATATTCTTCCTAATGAAGTGTGAATATGTTAGTTGGCTTAATTTTTTTATTTTCATTCTTGTAATTTGCACTTATCTTCATTGGACATCTTAATTGTTGGCGGACCAAAATTTTTTATGATTGGTTAAATGACTGAAGAGAATCTTCCCAAATGAATTTTGAAGATGTCTGATTAAGATGTGACATCTAGTTAAATCATAGAAGCTATTTCCAAAGAGTGAGTAGAAAGCTACAAGAGCACACAAGGCAAAGTGGTTACGGGAAATTCTAGAGTTTATGAAAACCAGGGTCAACAATCATTTTCATGGCAGGCATGTGACTTTTTCCAAAGTTTCTTACTTCGCTCCCTCCAGGTGCACAATGTATCTAAGAAGAGATTGACAAATGGAATACGCCTCAAGCAAAGATGATGATTTCGTTTTGGGTTCATGTCTACAAAGCTGATTTTGTTTTGAGTTCTTGCCTTTGAGAGAGAGAGAGAGAAGGGGGGGTCCACTTTTTTAGTCATCATTGTATTAGCTTGGTTATATATAAAACTATATAGGAATGCGGAGATAATGTGGGCCATTACCAAAATATCATATGAAATATGCTTAAATATATCACTTATCATGAATCTAAATAATTCGGCACACTCAATATCCTCAACAGATGATCATGGAGCTGGTAACTTGCTGTGCTTGTCCAGGGCCGGTCAAGCTCCGGTCGGCCCAAAGGGAAAAATAGGCGAACCCGGCAAGCGATCCCTTAACCGAGCTCCAGCCCACCCACCGGCCTCGGCCAACCTAGATCCGATTAATTTTTCCATAGAAAGAAGCCTCAAAATTTCGTAATCATGAACGAAATTGAAGAAATAATTTTGAGCAGCGTACTAGACCTGGCAAACTCTAGAAATGGCCCAAAGCGCATTACTCAATCGAGTACTAAGGCGGAAGTGGGACGCGGCGGGCCTTGAAAAAGCACCTCCTGCTGCTCCAACACGCTCCCACGTATGGAATCGAAAATTCCAAGAAACGTCGGAATCGCTTACGTCCGGAGCGGCGCGAAAAAGCACAAAAGTTGAGGCGAATCCTAGAGAGAGAGAGAAGAAGGGGAGAGAAGATCGCCTTTTGCTTCCTACTTGCCCCTCTTTCTGTCCTCTTGCGCTTGGCTACTAGCAGCCATGATGCGCATTCCTCTCCCTTTTATATTAGATTGATTTGATGGGGTGGTGGTATTGACCAACCTCTTCTCGCAGAGAGAGAGAGAGGGAGAGGGAGATGGGGTGGAGAGGGATACTGGGTTGCGAGTACGGGATCGTTCAGGCGCCGCTGGGGCCGGACATTTCAGGGCCGGAGCTCGCCGCCGCCGTTTCCAACGCCGGCGGCCTTGGCCTCCTCAGAGCTCCCGACTGGGTAACGCTCCTCCTTCACTCGCTGCTCTCCGTCTATGTTTTTTCGGAACACGCCTTGAGCTTTGAGCTTTGATCCAAGCGCCTGAGGTTCGTCGAGTCTTGTATGTTGTTGGGTTATGTCCTGAAGCAGGAGAGAGAGAGAGAGAGAGAGAGAGAGAGAGAGAGAGAGAGATTCTTGACTTGGGTGTTTTCAATCTTGACCCAGAACTGTCTTGGGTATTCAAAAGGAAAATCAGATATTCCATTGCCAACGCATATGCATTCCCAAATTTTCACATCATTGGTCCTTTAGTCACCTCTGACCTGGAAATTTTAGACTGCTTGTTTCCCCTGAATGGGGACAGATTGATGGCCTAACAACAGCACTAGTTCTTGAGGAGTGATGCTGCTAGTAGCAGGACTAATTTACAGTGTTACTGGTGAAGAGCGACGTGGCGGAGTTCAAATGAGAATTTGGACAAGCGATCCATATTCATTATCTTTTTTTCTTTCCCATGTTTTTGGATGGTGATTTTGCTTTTTTTCTTGAAATCGGCATGTGCTCAGGAGGCACCGGATCATGTGAGGGAGCTGATTAGGAAGACCCGGTCCTTGACTGATAAGCCATTTGGGATAGGTGTTGTTCTGGCATTTCCCCATGAAGAAAACCTGAAGGTGATACTTGATGAAAAGGTAGATGTACTCCAGCTTTACTGGGGCGAGTGTACAAAGGAGCTCCTCGAAGAAGCTCATCGAGTTGGAGTCAAAGTTGTGCCTCAAGTGAGTGATTGATCTTTGTAACCTTCTCTCTTTAATAGGGAATCTTTGCTATTCTATTTGATTTGATTCCTCATGACTTCTTCTTGTAAAAACTTAAGGTTGGTAGCTTTGAAGAGGCCAGAAGGGCTATCAATGTTGGTGTAGATGCAATCATTGTCCAAGGGCGTGAAGCCGGAGGACATATCATTGGACAGGTGCAGAATTTTGTTTGGCTGTACAATCATAATTTAGCTGATCCACCAAATTGGTTGCACCAGCATCTGTGAGTGGTTGTGCTAGAAACATTACAATAAATGGTATTTTTGTAGCAACTAAACATTTAAATGCTCTCTTTTGCTGTCTGCATTACGGATTGGAATTTGCTTTGTTAGATTAAAGAAACTTTGGCGATTAGCAACCCTTTTGTGATTAATTATACTATACTCTTCTGCTTCAACTTTGTAAATGGCCCTAATTACACCATGGAAGTAAGTTAATATCCACAAAAAGGTAGTAGTTTGAAATCTTCACATTAAATCTCACTCAAAGTACATTGTCAACATCCTAGACTTGGTGCTCTTTTCTTATCAGAGAACTTCTGGATGTGACCATATAAGTATCTTCCACTAAAATAGTACGACATGTTATGGTGTTTGATATTCAATTAATGGGAGAGTTGGAGAATTGGTAGAACTTGGTATTGCACGAAAGCGGTCTGAAGATAAACTTATTCTGTAATTTCTTGTTGATTTGCATTGTCCATCATATTCCTTACAATGTCGTTGATGATTATTGGGATTTACTTTCCATGTTGCTGTCCTTTTCAAATCTGTCAGGATGCATTGATTACCCTGGTGCCGAGGGTGGTTGATCTAGTTGGTGACAAAGATATACCAGTGATCGCTGCAGGGGCCATTGTGGATGGACGTGGCTATGTCGCAGCTTTAGCTCTTGGTGCAAGAGGTGTCTGCATTGGCACTAGGTATGTAAGATTCCCATAGCAGTGATCCCTATGAAATATCAATGCAAATTAATGTTTGTTAGCTCTGATTGTTGCTATAAAGCATCATTCGTAAAGTTTATTTTGCCGAAGAGCCTCTTGCACATTGAGAAACTGTGAAGCAAAAGAAAAGGAATTCAAAGATCAATGTAGAACGAAGATATCCTTATGACGAGAGAATATAATATAATCTGTGAAATCTGGCACACGGTATTTGATTAAAGAATCTAGTTACTTGGAGTTGCATGAGCAAAATCTAGAGCTAGATAGTGATCTGAGTGAGGTGAACCAACTTCTATTGCATTACCTGTTATGGTTGATTGTTGGAAACCAGGAATGGAGTTGATTTGATCACCTTGCAATGTTTTATTCCTTGCAGATTTCTTGCTACAGAAGAAAGTAATGCACACCCTCTGTACAAGAGGAAGTTGGTCGAGTATGACCAAACAGAGTACACAGACATTTTTGGGAGGGCGAGGTGGCCAGGGGCACCACATCGTGTCCTGAAAACACCATTCTTCAATGACTGGAGATCTCTTCCTCCCAATGAAAATGAGGTGAACCAACCCATAATCGGTCGATCAACAGTACATGGAGTGGTAAGATTTGATGTCTAATAGCAAGATTGTCTCATGCTAGAAACTAGAAATTATTGCTGGTGCTGTAACTGGATCGAGCCTTAGAGCTTAGCAGAATGTCTGTTTCTTACGTTTGAACAGGAGAAGCAGATTCACCGCTTTACAGGGACAGTTCCAAACTCAACAACCACCGGCGACATAGAGAGCATGGCAATGTATGCGGGACAAGGCGTAGGGCTTATCAAGGAGATTCTGCCTGCCGGGGAAGTGTTGAGGAGATTAGTTGAAGGTGCTCAGCTTATTATTCAGCAACAGTTTGGTGCAAATTAACATATTGTTTGAGCCAAAGCTCTGGAGTAAAAGGTGTAATCCCTCTCAAGTGATTGTGCAGAAATAAACCCACAAGTGAAGCAGAGTTTCTGTAATTGCAATCAATTCAACCCAATAAAAAGGTTCTTGTGATTTCAACGGCAATCACACCCTTTTGCCGCATGCAATGTTAACTCAACTTTAGGAGGGAAGAAGAATCAGAGAAATAAACATTAGAATAAATTGAGTGAGTTTGTGTGGCCTTTTCAGAGAGCTTGATAACAAGGCAGTCACAGAGTTCTTCTTGGGACATTATTATCCTTATTCCTAAATTACCGTCCCATCTTTGGCAATCTTCGTGGTTTTGAAACAGGCACTTTTGAAGGAGTGTAAGTTCTGAGTCAATAATCTCACTGGCAAATTCATTAGCCTTCCCAGAGCAGTGCAGCATAAGGAATGCGAGATCTATATCTTCTCTTATCATATGTCCATTTTGACTTGCGCACTAAAATTGCAGGTGGATTAGCAGCCACCACTAGCCTCTCGTTAAGCTAGAATTTACTTTAGAATCGACACCAATTCCACTTGCACGAACCAACTTACTAAGTACGTTCCTCTTCAGAACGTTGTCCCCGTCATCTCCACACCACCCAAGGACCTACTTTTACTCTGTCCCCAATTTCAGAACTCAAGTTCCTCCCATGTACAACAAAGGACTATGGTAGGAGAACGGCATTGCAATTTGGGCCATTCGTTTTGTTTTATGTGTAATGGGCAGCCGGACCCCAAATTTGCCATAGAAGACCATTTATTTTGCATACGTGGAGGATTTAAAGAAACAAATCTAATTATATTCAAGAAAAGAATTTATTGGGGTTATTTATTGCCAAGTATCTCATCGGAGATGCGGTTCCCAGCAAGTACGAGGATCTTGAGGCGGGGAAGCCGCTGGATAAGGCATTGCCGTTTAGATGGAGTTATCCTCGAGGCTGAGGACGAGAAGCTGGTCGAGCTGGTTCAGGGTCGTCTTCTACTATGTGCCGTTCAAGTGCAAGGACTCAAGGACAAGATTGGGGACCTGGCCTTTCATGAAGAGAGCCTTCATTTGAGGTGGAGGAGAAAAGACTGCCGCCCACGGAGACCGAATGGTCTCCTAAAGGCGCAAAACCCAAATAGGATTCACTTGCAATTCCCATCACACCTCCCCATCTTTTCTAGGTCTACATCTTCGCCGTTAGTTGAGACTTTGTTCTCCTTTGTCTCATTTATGTACGAAAAAGTACAGCCGTAAGGTGTGCATGAGAGCTAGCCTTCCTTGATGAGGAAAATAATATAAGACAAACAAGAGAGAATTTTGTCCTTCCAATGTTAAAACAATTTCAGCAACTTTCCAAGAAAGTTGCGTCATGAGAGACTTACCATACCGTGGTGTCTGTCCGGTTTCAGTTTTAGCAACCAATTCAGGTAAAATAGCTGCAATGACAAAAATTGAATACCAACGGCTTCTTATGGTCAGATTCTTTAGTCGTACAAAATGCGTCAACTTAGGTGATAAAAGAACGTGCCAACAAAGGCAACAACCATTTTCACTTCCATCCTTTAGTTGATGATATATGACCGTAGATACTCTTCCAAAAACTTTAAACAAATTGTGTTCTGAAAACCCCTTGTTGAGAATTTCAAACTTCTAAACCGTCGTTGAGGATTTTAATTATAATTATAGTTCTACAACCTGCCGACGCTAGATTGACAGGTCATGATACAACGCAATCATATTGTTCAAAATGGGGAAATTCCTGAGGAACACCAGTGTGGAGGTGGCTGCGTCAATCAAGAATATAGCATGTCATGTATACAAGGATACCCCACTGTAGTCTTTCAAGAAGTGAGTACAAGCAGGAGCTTCCAAGGTTGATGCTTCCCAAGCGCTGTCATCTTATCTCCAGCTATAAGCAGAACCTCAATCCTCCACCCAGGATGAACACGAGGCTTGTGGTTTTACTATTTGCCACTCATAAGTGCAAATTCCTGAGGAAATGTGGCAAATTGCCACGGAGTCCAGGATTCATGCAGGAGTTAAAGGAGAACCTAAAAGAATTCGAAAAGATAATAACAGAGGCTCGGAGTTCCACTAGATACACTCGCATAAGATATTGCATTTCACCAAGACCTAACTCCTGCTAATTAGGTAGACCAGCTTTAACAAATCAAAGAAAGGAAAACTGACCAGTGCAACAATGATCATAATCTGAACCTAGTCCTATAGCTAATACAAACAAAAATAAATATCTGCATAACAAAATTACCATACTTCAAATCAATACTACTCTCGACTTTTCTGAGAAGGGTGCTCAGGGCTCGAATCTCACATAAGAAAACCAAGTGCTCAGGAGAGCATGGCCAGTAAACTCTTTGAAGAGGGTTGCATATACAAGATACAACCAACATGGTTTCTCAGAACACATCTTGTATTTCATAAAAATTAGGGGCAATAACAAAATTGGTTCAATCTAGAGAGAGCAGTAATTATCTAAGGTAACAATCAAGTATACACTATCAAATCATAGACACTAAATCCATTACCAACTCAGAGATTTCTCATGTAGGTCTAGGTAATTCATGTGACTGTTGCAGTATTCCAACACGGTATATAGGATGAGTAGAAGATGTTGTGATACTCGACTCCATTAACGATCCACAACCAAGGGATTGTTTCTGGGAAAAGTTCAAAGATGACACAAAAGAAGGACACCACCCTCTTAAAGGGTTTTTTAGCAGAAAGTAAGAAAATGGGCAGCAGTCAACCATGCCGCAAATCTCACAATGACAGAAAAGGCGAGATTATAATCATATTACACATCTGAAACAGACTATAATTAACAAAGATATACTTTTCTGGAAAAATGTACTCAAAAGGAGGTTCAGTTGAACAGCTAGAGAACACATAAGTCAATCATAACCTCATCCAGCAAGTGGCAGAAGTAAGAAACCTCCTTGTCCTCCGTGGCTTGATTGTTTCTAGGAAGCATTCCTCAATGGAGCATTAATTGCAACCACCTTAGAAACTTTTAAACAGATTACAAACGAATATTTCTTATGCACATGTTAATGTAACTTCCCAGTGACATTGTATTATATAATCAACGACACTAAAAACTAAATCCCATTTCACAGCTCATTCTATGTACATTCATTATAAAAAAAAAAAAAAAAAATCAACCTTTTAATGAAAATTAAAGATGACATGCTATGTGATCTAATTGTCCAATCATTTGCACTCCAAATTTCTGAATATTGAGTTGTACCATAACCAGACCAAAATCAGAACACACACTCATCAAAATTCCATTAACCAGACAAAAATCAGAACATTCACTCATCAAAATTCCATCTGATAATAGGATGTAGAGTTGCAAGGAAAGTCAAAAGAGACCCACACACACTCCACATTCCTTAAGATTGAATCATGACATAACAGACCAAAATCAGAACATAGACTCGCCAAAATGCCTTCTAAGATAGAATGTAGAAAGGGCAAATCCAAAAAGACAGTTCAAATGGAAAAATCTGTAAGAATTTCCATCTACCAAGAAAGATATGCATGAATAATGATTCAACCTTACTTAAAGACGGTAAATTAGTTTGGAGGAAAAAAATATACATGTCAGCAGACCAACAAAATACTCAAAGCAAATATTGATGCAGAAAGAAACAGGACAACACATTGGAAGATGTAAAATTGAAAGAAAGACAAGTCCAAAAACTGCCAAATCAACTGATGTCTCTGAAGGGAAAGAAGTGAGATCACACTCTAGCCAACAAAACAGAAAGGGAAAAACAACGGGTGCAAGAAATGTACTCACAGGTGGAAAAAGCAAAGGGTTGCAAGACAAATTGCACATGCAGAATGCTGGGAAGAAACTTGCCTGCTCTCTGGAAATCTGCTCAACTTCACACATCTATTGATCTTTTTCAATATTTTCTCACCAAATCTAATGCTTAGTCCAATGATACATATACGATATTATGTAGAAAGATAGCAACTGACAGATCAAACTATAATGATTAATTCAAACGCTAGTATGTAATGAGTCAAACAAGTAGACATAAACAAATTCACTGATGCACATTCAAATTCTCTTCCATCCATTTGAATTCTATATTCTAGAATGCAAGCCCCAACAGTAGATTTCCTGCATTACAGCACATGAAGTAATAAAGGTTCTTGGACATCTAACCGGCAATATTTTTCATAAGCAACAAGCTATGCTAAAAACCTAACCTGTTTGTCCCCACAGTTTGTTGCTTGATGTTAAGAAAGAGAGATTAGAATGCATATGTACTGATAATGAACAAATTCTTAGATCCCAGAATGTTGGTTTGGAACTATAGTCACCTTATATGGTGTGAAATACCATACTCCTGTGGCACCCTTGCTGCAGGATCTCCCAGTTGCTATCAACAAGCTGCCCCACAGTTTCCATGCACTGCATCTTTAAAAGACATGTTGCCAAACAAAAATGTTCCTACATATCATAATAAAATTACACTAAAGTTGCAACTATACCAAACTAATTCCTAGTCTGTGTCTGGGAGAGCTTTGGAAGCTTTGCTTTTGAAAAGCTACAAGAGCTCAAGTAAAGCATTTGGCAGGCCATTAAGACAAGTAGAAAGTGAAAGCCGACTCCTCCACAAGCTTGCTCCCAATGATGCAGCTCACAAGTGCCCTTTGGAATTCCTGTTCCAAACAGACGGTACTAGCTATTTCTAAATGTCAATATAGATATATTTAGATAACTTCCTGGCCTGTATGGTGAAACAAACAGGATAAGCTTCAACAACTCAAGCTGGCATTGACCTGGATTTGGACTATAATAGCAATAAAACTCGAATTGCTGGGCATTTGCCATCATGTGAGAGAAATTGAGATTTATCTCTATATCTAGAGAAGAGATCCAAGACACACACACACACACACAGGATAAATTCCCGAATTACCATTTCAAAGTGATTTTTGTCACAAAACTATCACAATAGGAACAACAAGAAACAAGCTTCATGGGAGGCCAAAATAATATAATGCGTCAAGTATGACCAAAGTCCATCCTTATTTATCCAATTATGCTACCATTGTACTGTTGCGGAGACTTATCAAATATGGCTGTGCTATATGTACTGAACCAACCAATTGGGCTATTAGATGCCATAGGGAACCTACAAGTAATTGGCATATTTCAACAAGCATTAATATGGAACCAGAAGCTCCACAAAAGCATCCAAACATACTTTCTTACATCGACTACCAAAAGTTTGATAGACATGAATCACACAACATCAAGGCTTCTATGGCCATGAACCAAGCAAATTGTCAAAGAAGAGTATTGGATATATTAGCCTCTGTATCCAAGAACATACAAACATACAGTTACAGTAAATAAATAAATGGTGATGAGGATTTTCTGGCTAATCATCAATACTTCTGCTGTAAACTCACTGGTATCATCAGATGTCATCATAATATGAGTAATATATACCACTATAACTAAAATGTTGGTTATTCCATAAGGATAAGATGCTAGAAGCAAAAGTCTCAGACCTCTAATTACTTCATTCAAGCTCAGTGACACTTCAATTATCTCCTAAAACATTGTTTCAAATGTCAAAAATGAAACTGTGTTACATTGTCACGTTAATGTCCATGAAAATTGCCATTGCGATTTCACATGAGATAACAAGATCACAAATTTGACAGAAAAGCTAGAAGACTAACTTTGATTTCCTCTGCATAATATTTACAACCTCACTGACCTACAATGCTCCAACCAGCGGGTATTCAAAGAATTTATCATCTAACGTCTCTTTGCCAGTGAACTGTAATGCATCTTCAGCAGATCCTCAAGAGATACCAAAGACCATGCTTCCTCGTTTTGGGCAAATACCTTCTGATTAATAGAGTCCACAATGATGCTCACATTCCCAAAACCATATATCTGAAGGCCATTGTGCATCCGACCAGGTTTAGGCTTGAATAGCAACTCGTGCTGCTGCGCATAGGCCTCGATGACTTCTTTTAGCTTCATCTCAGGCATTCCACCAGCAGCATCCATATGAGAGGTACCACCAGCACCAACAGCAGCTTGTTGTCGAGCATAAGCTGCTGCTTTCTGCTGAGCCTCAAACTGCCTCTGCTCAAGGACCCTATGATAACTTAAGTTTTCTTTAACACCAGGTTGGGCAACCTCCATGCCTTCAGCTGCATTGTCCATCATGTCTAGACCAATTCTAAGCTGATATCTGATACTCTCATTTGCTAGCAGCTCTTGTGGAAAAAGATTCCGCCAATTTTGATACCAGTTCATAACTTCATTGAAGTCTGGGTTAGAACACAACCAGTGATATAACACCTGTAGCCACTTAACAAAAAAGAACTTCTCCATCAAGTCCACCATCAGATGGATCGGGATAGCAGAGGCCCAAGACATGACCCAATCGAACTGAACCAGCTTCTGATCAGCTGGGTTTATCTGGAACTCCTGGAGGACAAGCTGCAACTTTGGAACGATAAACCGGCGCATAAAATCCTCCCAACTGGCAGAATCGAACACAGTTTTCCAAGGTGACAATATGGTGTATGCAGAGCCATCACTCGGGTGCCAGGCGTGAAGTACATTACTCAGTTTTGACCGTATGATCTGATAGTGGCCCTCCAATTTTTGTCCCAACAAGGGTAACCACGGATGCACCCAGACATGGATAGGAACAGTTTCTCGACGGGGGTCCCACGAATCCACAGCACTCGACAATTTTGGCATAACAACCATGTTCAGTATAGACTGCAGAACAGAAGAAGGCAACAACTTTTCCCATGTCTCGAGGAAATGAAGCATTGGTTCCGGATCCCTTGCCTCCCAAGTGTTAATGCCTGATATTCTCACAGCAGGCAAGACAACTTCTGAAACCAACTGGGTATAAGGGGATCCCAAATCCCATATATCAAGACATTCCTGTCCTTGCAATAGAGATTTCCACCGTGAAACAACTTCCAACCCATGTGAGGGATTCCGAAGAGGATCCCATCCCTGAAATACTCTGATAAACAGAGGGAGTGCAAATGAGCAAGCAATGCAGGATAAGTTGCAAAGTTTATAATCATCAGGAAACCTTCTTAGCATGTCACCAAAAGACTTGGCTAGCAAGTCTAACGTCAATGTTCCCATTGACTTTTCCTCCTCAATCCGGCCTAGTGTATTCATTATCTCCTTCACGTTATTTAGTTGTTTCTTCTGGAGTTCTGCCTCAGCTTGCAACTTCTCTTTTTCCTCTTGCAAGCTCAGAGCTGTCTCCTTCTCATTCCTCAGGTCCCTATCGATCTTCTGAATATCCAACTCAGCCAGGTCCACAATCAACCTTATATTGTGCTGGAGCTCGGGCATAGGAACATCACTCTCCCTCGCCTTCTCTTCCGCATTCAGATTCTCCAAGTTTGCTAATACCCTAACCTGAGGTCCACGCATGTCAAGTACCTTTTGCACAACTTCAACGCCCTGTTCCTGCTTCTTCGCCAACAGCTCTTCTGCTGTAATATATTTCGCTTTGTTTTTCAGTGTTGCCCTCTTCATTTGCTTAGACCAAAGCTTCTCCTTACCAGGCACATCGGGTAATGGCTTCTTTTCCTCTGGCTCCAATGAGGCAACAGGCGCCTTTGCAGGAGTTTCTTTGTAGTCGTTGAAACCCATACCCATATTCTTAGGACGCAACTTTGCTTCAACGGGTGCCACAATCCCCTGCTGGTTCTTCCCAAGACCACCCCCTTTGTAACCCATTTTCTCGAGCAACTTCATTCCAATTCCCTTGGTGTACTTCTCGAAGCCGCCCACGTTCCCCGACTCATAAGAATCCCTCTTAGCCCCACCTTGCTGCGCTTTCTTCTCCAATTTCGATTGCTCTCTCCTCCTCTCCGCTCCCTCCTTGATCTTCCGCCCAAATGCCGTCGGCAAGAAACCATCCTCCTCGCCATTCTCATCGAAACCATCGTCCCGCTTCTTAAACCCCAAACCCACCCCAGCACCAACCCCCAAGCCCGGCCTATCTTCATCCACGTCAGCGGACTCGTCATCCTCATTCTCCGTCTTTGAGTTCTCATCAATCTCTCTGTTCGGCATGACCGTGCCGGTGGACACGAAATTCACGGGCTTCGACAGATCGGCCTTACCATGGATGTCCCTGTTCTTCCTCCGCTTCCTCTTGGAGGAGTCGTCGTAGTCCGAATCGGAGTCCCCCGACGCGAAGACGCCGTAGAGCGCGTCGTCCTTGGTCTGCGCGCGCTTCTCCCTCCGCTGCCGGTAGTAGAACTCCCCGTCGATCCACTGCCCGTCGTCGTAATCGTTGTCCATCCCGAACCTCTCCATCTCCTGGTCCTCGTCCATCTTCGAGCAATCCCGGAGAACCGAAGCGAGGGACCTAGGGTTTCGGGGCGGTTTTTGGAGGCGGCGGAGAGAGGGGCGGCGCTGCTGCCGAACGCCGAGGTTGCCCGGCGGCGTGGATGCGGCGGCGGTCGGAGGCCGCGATACGGCGGTGCAGCTCCGCTCGAGGGTTGGAGAGAGAGAGAAGAAGAAGAAGCAAAAAGCGACCGAATGCTCGAAACGCAAGTAGTGGAAAACCTAACGGATCTTCTTGTTCTTCTTGTTCTTCTTCCCTTTTCTTTCTCAGATGTTAACAATTGTTGACTTTTTTTTTTATTATTTCCTATTTACTTTAAGGAGAGGAAATTCATTTATCATGATATTTGTTGATGGTATATCGATGATTGAAAATGAAATTAGGCAAATTTTCCAATAATAAACATCACAAAATTGAAAATATATGTTTTTTAAGAATTTAAGTTGCAAGAAATAAAAATGAAACTTCCGATAAGAAGTACTTGTTGGAAGATGAATGACATGAAAAACTCTATGATTTAATTAATTTGAAAACTTGAAATTATTGAGGATTTCTCTATGTATACTCCAAGTTAATTTATGAAAAAAATGAAAAGGAGAATATTTGGTATTTTAATTTCTTATCAATTAAGGAATTTTTCTACCATTAAATAGTTATTTGAAATTAGAGGTATATCATGACAAAAATTGCAGCAAAAAACACAACATATACATAGAATTAGAGGAAAATTTCAAATAATGATTTAAAGTGTTTTCATTTTCTCAAATAAAGATTTGAAATAAACCTTATTTCAAATAATGATTTGAAGTATCACCATCTTTTCAACTAAAAGTTTGAAAAAAATCTTATTTCAAAGAAGGCCTTGACTATGCATAATTCAAAAAATGGCTTTGACTTTTTGGTTGGTCAATGGCATTTAAGTCATTTATCTTCTTTTTTTTTTTCTTTTCTTTCTTATTTATTGGTGATCGACCTTGGAGCAAGTTGCCCTCGCAATCATCAGCGAGATTGGCCCTCACTTGTGGCTAGCGAAGGTCACTGAACCCTTGTTGGCCCCAGGTGAGATCGATTCTCACATAATCTAGCGAGGGCTTGTAGGCCCTCATGGACCCTTAACAGTAGTTAGCGAAGATGGTTGAGCTCATGCCCACCCTTACCAATGGTCGACAAGGGTCATTGAGCCTAGCCCTCTTTGAAAAGGGGAACAAAAAAAAGAAGAATGAAAAAAGAAAAGAAAAGAATAAAAAATAATTTAAAAGTAAAATTGTAATTGGATGAAATGCTCATGATTGGTGAAAATATTTAGCCAATTAGCAACTGATGAGGTCAAGCCCTTATCTTAAACAACCATTGCATACTCTTATTTGAAATAAGGTCTATTTTATGTCCTTATTTGAGAAAATAAGAACACTTCGATTCTTTATTTAGAATTTTCTCTAGAACATGAGTGTCATTTTGTCTGAATAAAGTTACAACAAGGATTTTGGAAGCCAAGCTACATCCCTACAAGATTTATAGCTATGACTTAGGAAAGGTGACTCTTGAAGATTTCTTACATTTATTAGTGTTAGCTTACTTTCGTCATCTAGGCTATCGGTTAATATAGGGATTGAAAATCATAGAAGGATTAAAACTTGCATGTTGAAGATCTAACTAGATCTTGAGTATTGAGATTTCTCAATGTTAACCTTGCCCTTCGAGTTTCACATGTCAAAATTCTTAACCACTTCAATGGAAACTTTGACTTTCATTAATCGAATTGGGTGTCAACATGGTTGGGGCTTAGGAGTCGAGTCTAATCAATCTGTTGCAGCGCCAAACTAAAGGCCGTCTCAACTTCATAGCTAGTGTTTAAAACTAAATTTGAGATAATTTCATGTAGGAGCTTGATATAAATGAGAAGTTGATAGGCTATATATGTGTGTGCAAATAATATGTCTATGCCTAATTTTATAACAATTAATTTTTTTTAAAAATTAAGTTTATAAAAGTATTGGTGAGCTAGAGCTTCAATTTGACAAGATTATGGAGTAGCTTGAGTTAGGACTCATATAAATATTAGTTCTCATATAATCATCAACCGTAGCTCGAATTAACTCATGAATAATTTGTAATGCACAGACTTCTCAAATTCTCTTGCTTTTCCTGGATCCCAATGCCGTAATCTGCAGCAAAGAAGCAGCATTTCCTCGTTAATCTTCTCTCTCTCTCCCTTTTCTCTCCACCTCGGTTCCATTGTTTAGGTTTAACAAGACAATCATCTCTCTCTCTCTCTTCCTCTTTCTCTCTCTAAAGCTCCCATAGTTCCCCTCGCATTCAAATTCCCGCATCGCAAACTAGGGTTGTGCATGGTCCGACTAGATGATTCCCGACATAGAACCGGAAACCGCCTGTTAAGGACCGATTCCAAAAAATTGGAATTGGGATCCACCCATTAGTTCCATAACTTGACGCGAAACAATTATGGTTTTCAACATAGAACGACTATGTGACTTCCATAACAACAACTAGAGAGGTTGTAGAAGGATATTATGGTAGGCACTTACAATAATCGTGAGGAAATGATAGCAATTTTGGTTTAACTTGTTTTCTATCATGGCTATCATGGGTCGGAATAAAATTTTATAGGCAAATTTCGTGTCCTAGGCATCTTTTTTTTTTTTTCTCTCTTAGGTATGATGCTTTAAAAACCCTTTATGTGATGCTTAGGAACCTTTGTTTGTGATAAAGCCTAAAGATTTATTCTTTGTCGTGGACTCATTGTCCTACGTCAAAATAAAATCTCTTAGTCAAACTTTTTTGCTTTGTTTTGGCAAGTTTGTATAAGGTATATTACAAAAGCTGAATAACGAAATATTTCTTCCTCATTGTCTTTTTAGTTTAACTAAGGCCAAATTGTTTTGGCATTTTTCTAGGCATTTCATTATGGAATGATGATAAATAAGCGATCTTGACTTAATTTTTTTTAGTTATTTGATTTGGGTTTATTAATTAGTAATTTCAATTTTTTTAATATTAAAAATTAAAATATTATTTTAATATAATCGGTCCGTCGGATGGGTGGGTGGATGGATCCACCCATGAAATTGGGAACCAGACCGATACTTATTGGTTCTCATAAATTAGAACTAGGAACTAGACCGGTTCTCTCAAGAACCATCGGTTTCGAGTAGTTTTGATTTGATTTCGGGCGATTCGGGTGAGTTTCGATTCCATCCCTACCGCAAACTGATCTCCAAAACCATAGGCCGTGCCACAATTCATTTTCCCCACCTCAATTCACCTCCCCACCATTAACTCTCTCTCTCTCTCTCTCTCTCTCTCTTTTTCTCTCTGTGTCTTTTCCGCTGCGCTCTCGTTGTCCGTTCGGTTGCTTGAGCACGAGGGCCGCTCCTCCGGGTGCCGGGGGGAATAGGGCAGCTCTGGGTCACCCCAATGTCGCTCGGGTTGTTGCTATCCTGAGGGCCAGCGATGGGCTCGGCGAAGCTGTGCTGGAAGTTGAGCGCCTGGTCCTTGTTACTGCAGCAACTGAGCAACGGCGTCGGCGGCGGGAACGGCGGCAAGTGCGGCGATCCGAAGCAGGTGTTCTGGAAATCGGCGGCGAAGAGGAGGAGGGTGTCGTCGTCGATCGTGTGCGGGGTGATGCTCTTCGGGCTGGGGTTGATTTCGCTGTTCACGGGTCACGTGGCCTCTGATCTCGAGTGGTGGAACTCCCAGCGGCTGGTCAAGAGGAGCTTGTACTCCAAGCTGGATGTCCGAGACAACGACGTTGAGGATCGGAGCTAGCAAAGGAGAAACGAACAAATTCAGAGCAGCCAAAGCAAACTGACCGGAGAACGGTGCTAACAGAGCTACGGCCTGGTGGTGGAGCGATCCGGGAGGTCAGTTGGAGGTCACCGGACGAAGCAAGGAGCCAAGAGAGATAATTCTCTGGACGTTTAGAAATCTTTGAGTCTCCCCACCCGGTGTGATCTGTGCTGAGCGCATGAGTGTTGTCGTGGCCGGCGATGGAGGACGAGCGGCGGTGGCTGCCGGGGGGACGGAGGCGACGGAGAGGGAGTGATGATGGAGACGCTTCTAGAAATGGGTTGACTCGATGGATAAATTTTCTCTTGCTGAGCCATACCTTCCGTAAACTTATCGGAGTCGGCCTCGGCCCAGACGATTTCCCTCGCCGCAGCCCACGATCCACAGTCTCTCTTTCGATCGGCCGAGTTGCAGAAGATTCTCCACCACTAATCGACACCAGAAATCCACCGTCCGCCATCTCTTTCTCGGGAATTCTCGAGGCTTCTTCGTCAGTTCTCCTTCTCCGTCGTCCTCCAGACACCATTAGCCAGCGCCGTAGCCGCTCCGCCGTCGCCGGTTTTGCTGCAGCAAGGCAAACTCTCGTTCTGCTCTGTTTTCTGGTCAGGACGCCTGAAAGTGCACGAACCCTTGGTCGTTCCCCTTCGCCGGCCCCGATTATCGACGTGGACACCGCCGGGAACTTCGTCACTGAACGAAAGAAGAACCAGTGAGCTTTAGGCTTTAGCTAATGTTTGTGTGAGTAGATCAGTTGCGATTGAAGCTCGATTAGCAACTGGGGACTCATAATGTTATTGTCGTGATGATCTGAAAGCGAATCGTTGCTTTGTGTTTGCGTACGAGCACCTTGATTGAAATGCCTATCACTCGTTTAATGAAACGTTCGAACTAGATCAGTATGTAACTTCGATTCAATCCTTGAAATGCAAAATCATATTGCATCAATTCAATTTGTTCTCGACTTATCGAACCCTTATTATGGCTGACTTCGTTCGTATGCTCAACAAATGATGTGAAAATTGCTGTTTCGTGGCTTGAGGATCTCTCTGGTTCGAGTTAAAGTGTGAATTCTGTGGTGAAAGAGTACGAGATTTGCATGGTCGTCTGCAAAGAATGGAGCGTCAGAATCGCCATCCATCTTTCTTGGGTGTTGTTCTCTTCTTCATTGTCTGCTGATGCGTGCACAAGAGGTGGAAATTTTTGGAAATGTGACTTTTCTGATGCTGTGGTTTTCATTTCGTATCCCATTCTTAGTTGACTCATTGACGGAGTCAGATAGCTTGGAATGGATATATTTGGGGTACATTTGTTTCCGGATAAATTCTCCTATTTTTTTTTCTCTAACTAAAAGAATCAAAATAAAAAATGAAAAGGAAAATTGTAGAGAAATACAAGTCTCGGTTAGGCTGTTACGGTTTAAGAATAAAATTTCATTTGATTCATGTCCTTCAAGATTAGGGAGTCATGTCTCTTGAATCTATAAATAAATTGAAATTTTATATTGTGTTTTTCTCATATGAAATGGATAAAGAAATTAAATTAAATTAAATTAAATGATATAAAAAAATCCATTTTTTTTTAATGTTAGGATTACATTTCAGGGTCACTTGGACGTAAGTCTTCATTTAGGCTTAGGTTTAATTTTTGGACTCAACTCATGGAGTTTTTTGTCCCGAGGCTTGATGATGAGACAATATATATTCTTTAGCCAACACCGTATCGGATTAAATTCTTGGACGATACTTTCCATATTTTACTTACTTTCGATGCCTTGATTATGAGCTTGGTTTATTAGGTGATGTTTTCATTTACTATATTTCGATTATGTGATTTAAATCCGAAAGTAGTCATTGTCACAAGGATTTGACCATATTGTTTTCTTCAAATATATTTGCCTTACCACAAGTTGTATTTAAATTTGTTGGCCGGTTTGAGGGCTTTTCACACACCTAGCTCTTTTAGCTTTACCTACATCAATTACATATAGAACATGAGAAGAAAGCTTTCACTTTCTAGGCGTACACCAATATGCGATACTCATAACTACCAATGCAGCGAACTTAAATTAATAGATCGAGTCTTTCTAATGGTCTGGCTTTTAAGGCCTATATGCACAACACCAATATCACTTTCAACACAATCAAATCTGGTATGACCAATTTGTTTTGTTTCCGTTTGACATCTATGGGATCCCCTACCACATAAATATGCACACACGGTTGAGCTACAAATAAGGAAATGTTATGAGGATCAATATGCTCTAACATAGTCTATCTTTGCCTAATGACGTGGGCAGTTTTTGTACTGAATTCGAATCAAACAAGAGAACGACACTGTCGTGGGGACTGGGAGAATGAGCTTGTAGATTAAGAGATTCACATTCAAAAATCTCGCGACGAGCAATTCGAGGTTTGGTCTCTCCCCAAACTCCGTGCCGAAATTGATGCAAAATAGGGACTGCCATGAACTTCGCAAACTCACAAAGCTGAGAATGCTACTTAGGTGAATGCAATTCATTTCCCGAAGACTTCAATCTCAGACCGAAGCATCATGGCCATCATCTTCCACCCTCAATGGCATTCGACATTTGGTGGTAAATATTCTATATCGGACGCTGCTTATATGGAATACGATTTCATGGAAAATGGAGTCCTCCTTCTTATTTGGACACCAAAATTGGCCCTCATATATTCATTCCAACCCTTTGATAACTAAATCATCTCATCACATTTTTTTTTCCAATTCCACAGCACACTTTCTCAGAAGCTTTTCACACTGAAGCTCACCGGATAGAATGGTCTTGAAACTATGTAGTGTCTTCGGCATGAAACATAAAATCAATTTCTTTTGTGGTCGAGTAAAATTTTTATTTCTCATTGAACATTGATATAATGAAACTTCTGACAACTAAAACCATTTGAATCAGGTTGTAGCATAAATGATTCGATTTTTAAATTTCTCAAAAATATCAATAAAGGTTTCAAAAGATATATAATATTTTGATGTACAACCCGATACCTTCAATTTCATGAATCCGAATTTGTTGTTAAGTCCGATTCAAAGAGAATATAAAAGTATCAAGAGGCAAATCCATGCGCAAGATAAAATCCCCACATTTCATGGTTTAGCATGTTGAGTTGAGAATTGAGAATAAGGGATCATGGGAATTATTTCTCTTTTTAACTAATTTGGATGGAATTATCATTATTGATAGTTATATTAACATCTTATTTAATGCTTCGGTTATGCTAATAAGGTAATTTCCAGTCATGCAAGGTAAACATGAATTATATATCATAATTAAGATTTGATATAGTAAATGCTCTCACACACACACACACACACACACACACACACACACACACACACACACACATATATTGTGGATTGGTCAATTAAATGATTTAACATTAACAAGATCACAATCACCGAGTTAGACAAGACAAGATGAATAACCTCAAGTTTATGGATGTATTTAAACATAAATTGCAGCAAACGATCCTGCTGCGGTTGCGGCAATTATTCAAGATCATCAACAAGAATGAGCTTGCACTTGAGCTTCATGGCTATATTTAAGAGGCTCGACTTAACATGCGTTCGAAGAAGAATGGATCCACAATTTTGAAAAATCTGAAGTAGAACTGCATTCTTCAATTGCAGAGTCAAGAGAGTGATCCTAGCAATTCACAACATCACGACAACTCGTAGAAAATCTAAAAATGAGCTCAAAAAAGAGAACAAAGACACCTTCGAGGCAAATGTGCGTCCTAATCGGGGCTTAGGGTTTGACTTGCTGAGATTTTATCTCACCTCGTCGTGGGCTAACCTTTTTCAGGGCCGTAGCATTGAGATCTGTTGAGAGTGGATATGGTGGGCGTGAGATGCGACACTTTTTGGCTGGCCCTACCGTTAGCGAAGTTTAAGGTGACCCTGATCCCTGAGGTTTTTGAGAAGGTTGGTTGGAAGTTGCTAGTGTAAGGACTTGTAAATCATTAAACTTCCTAGGGATAACAATGGATTAATAAGTCGTGGTTTTTATGGGTTTTATGGGAAAATCGCGGTTGTGTTTTATTATCCATATGTTTGTTTATTGGCCGGGTGCTTATTTAATTTGCTTTCGCATGTGCTTAATTGATAAGATAAAAAAGAAAAAAAAAAGAATGGATTGGTGACGCGTCCTAGGACGTTGCATTTTTAGTCGACCATCGAGGGATGTTTGCACGCTTGAGGTTTAGGGCGTGACACCATTTATCTGTTGTCTTATCAAATTATTGCATCTTGTGGACTTGAGCAACATGCATAGCTTTTTTCCCCCAATGATAGAGCTCTATTGATTTGGAATCTTTTGAAGATATTCAGATCATTATAGTTTGAAAAAGGACAAATTGATTGCATGGCGATCGAGGCAAAGATGATTGGTAGTAAGACATTGAAGGCAAGCAAAAAAAGGAGTGACAATGGTTCCAAGAACACATGCCACCATGAAGCGACTGGTGGAACTTGCATCACAGGAGAACTTTAGGTTGGTTTTCATCTTGGAGATATATGGTCCAATTCACCTTGTCGATTCTGATTGTATGAGCTAAAGACAACATTGCATTTTAGTGATAATTGTTTCATTTCACAAGCGTAAAGCTAGAGAATCCAAACTATAATTTATACATTGATTAGTGCTATAATGATATGGAACAACTTATTATTTTTTGTGTGAGGTATGGCACAGTGGGGTTAGGTAGAACAAAATGGTCATGCAAAATCCATCAGTTGACATTAAATTTCTTTTGTTTGATGGCTGAGATCATGCACATAAGTTCAAGGCCATTACTTTGTTGCATCAATTTTTGTTGGTTAAATCTATGTATC
This sequence comes from Eucalyptus polyanthemos subsp. polyanthemos, assembly GCA_017140185.1. Classification (NCBI taxonomy): domain Eukaryota; kingdom Viridiplantae; phylum Streptophyta; class Magnoliopsida; order Myrtales; family Myrtaceae; genus Eucalyptus; species Eucalyptus polyanthemos. The sequence goes on along the minus strand of CM029463.1, from coordinate 14,420,596 downwards.
TATGCAACTAGTCTTCTTTTTAGAATAGTAAATAATTGTTGAAAGGATGTTGTGGAAACCCAAATCATGCATAGTGCACTTTATCACCATTGGTGAGGGACAATTGGTTATGAATCCTTTGTAGATATTTAATCATTGAAGTAAAAAAAGGACAAACAGATCACTTGGTGAACGAGGCAAAGATGCTTGATTGTGCATCATTGATGCGAAGTGACAAAAGGGGCAACGGGAGGTTTGAGGAATCTGCTAAGCTATTCTTGTGACATCGTGATTTTCAAGTCCTGATTTCGATCGGATAAATTGGGCTTTTCATTGACACAATTATAGTGTTTTTCTCGGAGTTGGCTATTCATGAGATAACTAGACCATCTAGGGGAGTCATTAAGATATTTTTAGGTAAATAGACTTGAGAATTCGACCAAAAATCGATTTTTTGATCGTGCTCATCTTTAGAGGCCATTACGACACGGTATAAATTTGATTTGAGATTAGAAATAGGTCAGTTCAATTGAGATGTGTGGCCAATTGTGGGTGACTTCACTGAATTGGAAAATTCTCGTCGACTAACACTAATTTGATTTTTACCGTCGTTTTGGTACCCTATGTCCGTATTTGAAAACTCAAGATTTTCACGACAATCGAGAGTCGCCATTGTGTCGAGTGGGTTCAAAGTGGCTCGAAGAAAATTGACCGTGAGTCATTTGCACTAAAAAGTTTTGAAAACTACCTAGTAGCCTAGGTTATGCTAAAAATGTGTCGGAGTGAAATTAACCGTTGATTCGAGTTCGATTTCAGAAATTGGAAGCTCTGTCATGTCACAGGTCATTTTAGGATCATCAACTCGCTTTCCGAAGACTTTTCTGCGAACCGAGACTTTATGGGAAAAAGTCATCGCCGAGTCGTATTTGTGCAGAAAGTGCCGAAGGTGAGTTTTGATGGCAAAATTGAGATGCATGATGGATGCATGGATGAGGAAAAATAGCAATTGAGCATTGAGGTGCCAATTGATATTTGTTGAAGCCGAATTGAGTGGAATTGAGGACCGATAGGTGGCCAATTGAGGGAAAACCTATGTAATTTCGTATGCCCCTTAGGCAAGACTTATGGACCAATTCAAATGGATTCTAGAAGAAATTTTGAAGCTGAAAAAGGGCAGTGGAGGCTAGCTAGCTTGGTGGGCCATATGAGGATCAAAAGAGATAAGATTGAAGGGAATTGGTCCCCCAAAAGAGAACCGGTCTTCCCTTCATCCCTATCTCCTTGCTCTCTCCCTCCTCTCTTCCTTTCGTGCGACGCTTTCTGCTTTTGCCTTGCTTTTGTTCTTCTCGGTGTACCGAACTATTCTGCCCCTTCTCCTTTCAATTTTCTTCCTTGCAAAACTACCGAAATTGCTGCCTCAATTCCTTGCAAGCTGCCAGGTGTTCCTTGCTCCACGCATCCAAGTAGCAGTTGAAGCTGCCGCCCCCACGTCCGCGACACCAGCAGCTTCGGTGTTCATGCCTACCCTTTCAACCATCGTTTGTTTCCCCTGAGTCAACCGAACTCCCCACGCTAACTCACTCCACCGAATTGAAGCCCACCGACCGGCCCACAGCAAACGAAGTAGCATCATCGCCCCACCGAAGCAACACCGCTCGATCTTCTCTCCTACGCCAGCTCAACCTCCACGCCATCTTCTCCTTTGACGCCATCAGCTCCGTGTCTCGTGTCTCCACCATTTTGCTCGACGCTAGTCCAATGGCTTTCTCACGTCCGGCCCACATTGCAGCAGCCCATCCTCATGTGTCAGCAGTCTAAGAAGCCATTTGAAGCCCACGAAGGTGTCAACAGCCCAAGTTTTGGCCCAACAGCAAGCCCACGCCCTTTAGAAGCCCAGCAGAATCAGAAGCCCGCAATTTTGAGGCTCAAGCCCGCAAAGTCAGCCCGCTTTAGGCCTAGTCCAATTTAAAAGCAAATCTTAGATTTGACTGAGATTTGTTGGTCTAACATTTCTTGGGCCCGTTTTAGGCTTGGCCCAAGTCCTGCCGACGCAGCCGAAGATTCATATTTCGGCCGTGTCGTCGTGTCGTTGTCGTCATGGTGAACTGGTTTTCACAATTAACTAGTGAGTTTATACTCTAAACTCTTCTTAGTAGGCTTATGATGCTAATGGGTGTTTAGATTTATTTAATTAGGAATTAGGTGGTTAGTTAGGTTAAATTAGTGATTTAATTATTTAATTGAGCATGTTAGGTGGTTAGTATGGTTTAGCTAAGGCCTAATTAAATTGTATTATTTATCTAGAAGGGTTCGAGAATTTTCCGAGTCTGTATTGGTATTTAATTTAATAATTTTGGCCTAGGTTAGGATTTTTAGAAATTAAATTGAGTTAATTAATTAATTTTCGAAATTAACTAATTATTAATTATTTTTCGAGAAGTTAGGCCAGGATAGCTAGTGACCAGAATTTTGTGTTGATTGCAATGGTGTGGTTAAATTTTGCAATTGAGTGTTAAATTATACAAATTGAGTGTTGATTGGATTTTTAGTATTTAATTCCAAAAATTATGAATTTCCAATATATATTTAGAAAATCCTAGGCATCGGATTTTGATATCGAAAATAGTTTTAATTACTATATAAAATAGTGGAATTTTTAAAAGGAAGAATGTCAATTTTTTTGGGTCAAGTTGACCGTGTACCCACATACGGCTATTTCTAATACGAAGAAAAATGTTAGGTTCACCATTTTAATCAAAACATTTGAGTGCAATGCATGGTGTCTTCAGCCATATTTGAGTGATCGTGTGATGGTTAAGAGAAATCGTTTCGGGCTGTTAAGTTGGATGTTATCCCTATTTGGGATACCCCTAGACAACAGGAAGCCGGTCTCAGTAGATTTTGGATCCTATGCTCCTTCGGAAAAGCCATTTGATAAAGAGACGTGCCGTGCTCAATAGGGTGAGACGAAACTTGGCAATGCCAAAAGACCGTCGAACTAAGATTAGGCCGTGCTATATGTCGAGATCAAAACTAGGAACGCATGATGAATTAAGTTGAAGGTGTCTGATTATGGGACAAAATTGTGTGACACGGTATGTGACGTGTCATAACGGTTTGGCTCTATAATTAGGACCCCTTTATTGATTTTAAAATTGAGTATTGTGCTCCCATTTAATTGATCTTGAGTACTGCTTTGGTTTGTGATATGAATTGTGCTGACCTGTAGGGTGGAATTGAGGCGAGGTAGGTCCTTTATGCTAAATGCGTGATTTTGTGGTTAGGATGCTTCTTAGCGTCTTCCTCTCCTAGTTGAAGTTTAGAGTATGGACTTGCTGTGACCTTGTCTCACTGGTTATTGAATAACCATTTCAGGGTCATTGTGATAACCTGAATTTTCATAATTTGTTTTCGATTAAATAAATCGGGCCTTTCATCGAAACACTAATAGTGCTATCTTCTGAGCTGATCACTCACGAGATAACTGGACTATATGGGCAAGCAATTAGGGAATCCAAATGCAATTGGACTTGAGAATTCGATCAAGAATCGACTGTTCGACCGTGTTGATCTGCAAGGGCCATTACGGTACCGTCAGAGATCGATCAGAAATCAGAGATAGGTCGATTTGACTGAGATATGTGATCAAATTGTGGGTGATTCCACTTGATTGAAAAATTCTCATCGATCAGCACTAAATTGATTTTCTGTTGTTTTGGTACCTGGTGCCTGTAATTAAAACCTTGAGATTTTCACGACAATTGAGAGTCGTTAATGTGTCGAAGATGTACTTTATGACTCGAGATAAATCGATCACAGGTCAATTGCACCAAAAATTCATAAAAGTTACCCGGTAGACTAGGTCACGCTAAAAGCGCGCCAGATTGAAAATAACCGCGAATTTGAACCCGATTTCAGAAATTGAAAATTCTGATGTGTCACAAGTTATTTTAGGAACATCGACTCACTCTTCGAGAAATTTTCAGAGATTCCGGGATTTTTGCGGAAAACCGATTTGGATGTCGCGGAAAAATAACAGAAATTCGGATTGGCCGAATTGAAGAGATTTTCGACTTGCAAATCGAGCTACATGGCGAATGAGACTTGTAGAAATTTTGTGGCTTTTCTACATCAATATTTGACGTTGCATTTGGGAAATTGTTGACGAAATTGAAGCTCAAAATCCAATGAAATTCGGATCTAGAGGAAGAAAGTAATTTTTAGCTTTAAATGGGATAAGTGGTGGATTAATAATCAAGGAAAGTAATAGGAGACAAAGTAATAAATTAAGTGGATAGGGATTGTTGACTCTTCCGCACGGTGGCTTCCTCGGCAATCTCTGCCAGCTGCTTCACGTCACTTTCATCATTCCCTTGAAGCTTATCCCGATTTCCCCACCGCATGCAGCTCAGCCGAAGTCTTCTGCCTCTGCTTTCTTTCGATTTTCTCATTCGAAGCTCCTTCCTTCATCCCCTTCGAGCTAGCTGCCGCATCCTGTGTCGTCTCCAGGCCCGGTCAACCGCCAGCAAAGAAGACTGACTCAGCTTTCTTCAATTCAGCGCCCATGTCTCCAGTTGCTACAGCTCAACACCACCGAAGATCTGGGCCCACGCGTCTTCAATTTTGTCGAGCTACCACCGTCTGAAGAAGCCCCCACCAGCTTCTCCACTGAAATAGTTTCGGTCTTGCCGCGCTGCCATCTCTAAAGCCCACCGAAGTCAGCTGAGTTCCTGCTTTGTTGACCGAAGCTGCCCTGCCCGTGTCTTCGTACAGCTCACCCACCGAAGCGGCAGTCTTCCTCCACGCGACCAGCAAGCCCAGCTCAAGGCTGCTTCTTCTCCGTGGCTGCTCCTTCGTTCAGCCCAAGTGAAGACCGAAGTCCACGGGAATTCAGCCGCCAACGAAGCCGAAGATCTCCACCGGAGCTGCTCCATTTGACGCCCGCATCTTCGAGCTCCATGGGATTCTAGCGAAGTCTGAAGTCAGGCCCACGGGAATTTTGGCCCACTTTCAGCCCGTGAGATTCAAACCATCAGCCCATCTCCAACAGATTTTGAAGTCCAAGCTCAGGCCCAAGTTCAATTGGTTTTAGCAGCCCATTTTGGGCCCAAGAAGAAGGCCTAAGCTTGCGACCAGCAGCCTGCAGAAGCCCAAGACCTAAACTCAGCCTTGCTGAGTTGTGTTGGGCTAAGTTTAGGCCCGGCCCAAGTTTGTCGACACCGCCGAAAATTAAGGTTTCGGCCGCCGTTGCGTCGTTGTCGCGATGAATCGGTTTCCGCAATTAACCGATGAGTTTATACTCTAAACTCTGCTTAGTAGGTTAATAACGTTTAAGGGGTGTTAGATTTATTTTATTAGGAATTAGGTGGTTAGTTAGATTAAATTAGAAATTGAATTATTTAATTGAGCATGTTAGGTGGTTAGCATGGTTTAGCTAAGGCCTAAATAAATTGTACTATTTATCTAGTAGGATTCAGGAATTTCTCTGAGTCCGTATTGGTTATTAATTTAATGATTCTAGCCTAGGTTAGTATTTTTAGAATTTAAATTGATTTATTTAATTAATTTCAGTAATTATTTAATTATTAATTATTTTTTCGGAAATTAGGCCGGGATATTTGTTGACCGGAATTTCAAGCTGATTGCAATGGTGTGGTTAATTTTTACAATTGAGTGTTAAATTATGCAAATTGAGTGCTGATTTGATTTTTGATATTTAATTCCAAAAATTGTGAATTTCCAATATTTATTCAGAAAATCCTAGGTGTCGGGTTTTGACACCGAAAATGGTTTTTAGTACTATATGAAATAGTGGGATTTCAAAAAGGATGAAATCAATTTTTCTGGGTCAAGTTGACAGTGTACCCACACACGAGTAATTTCATGTGAATTTCTAATACGAAGAAAAATGCCAGGCTCACCATTTTAATTAAAGCATTTGAGTGCAATGCATGATGCCCTGAGCCATATTTGAGTGATCGTGTGATGGTCAAGAGAAATCGTCCCGGGTTGTTGAGCTGGACGTTATCCTTATTTGGGATACCCCTTGGACAACGGGAAGCCGGTCGTAGTTGATTCTGGACCCTATGCTCCTTCGGGAAAGCCATCTGATAAAGAGACGTTGCCGTGCTCAATGGGGTGAGACGAAGCCTGGTAATGCCAGAAGACCGCCGAACTGAGAGTAGGCCGTGCTATATGCCGATATCAAAACTAGGAACGCATGATTAATTGAGTGTGGCATTTCAGTTATTGAAGCTTATTTGTTGCTCATGCTCTCATGTTGTCTGTGAGATAAATTGTACTGACTTGCAGGGCGGATCTAAGACAAGGTAAGTCTCCTTGATTGTGTGATTGTGTGATTAGGACACTTCTTGGCGTATTTCCCTCCTAATTGGGGTTTAGAGCTTAGACTCACTGAGATGATATCTCACCCCGTTGTGGGACAACATTTTCAGGGTCATCGAGTGGAGGACCTGGAGCTGAGAGGAGGTGATCGGAAGCGTAGGTCAGTTAGGACCGCTTCTTTTTGGAAGGCCAGTCTTTTGTAGTCTTTTGGCCATAGACCTGTGTACATGACTCAGTGCATATATTAAAGCATGTTTGTTTGTGAATCTATTGTCCTGCCTTTCTATCCCGAGATGATTACTGTTAGGGGATTTCTTTTTGCTTCCGCATGTGCAATAAAATGGAAAGGGTTGGCGACTCGTCCTGGGAAGTTGCAAATTATTATCGACCAGATAGGGATGGGCACGTGCTCAGGGTCCGGGCGTGATAGTCATCGAGTAGAGAACCTGGAGTAGAGAGGAGGTGATTTGAAGTATAGGTCGGATAAGACCGCTTCTTTTGGAGAACAATCTTTTGTAGTCTTTTGACCATAGACTCTTGTACGTGACTCAGCATATGTTTATAAAGGCATGTTTGTTTGTGAAATTGTTGTTTTGCTTTTTTTTTTATCCTGAGATATTTACTTTCGGGGGATTTATAATCCGCTTCTGCATGTACAATAAAATGAAAGGGGTTGGCGACTCGTCCTGGGAAGTCGCAAAATATTATCAACCAGAGAGGGATGGGCACACGCTCGGGATTCGGGGCGTGACAATTCTCCAAACTCAAAGCTCTATAAGACAAAATAGTACATTTGGACCTTACTTATGCGGGCACGGTACAATCACAAGACTGTGGTAATAATGCATGGCTGCCTTCTTCAAATAAGAACTTTAATAGTTAAAATATTCACCTCATATTGCAATCTGTTAATAGCAACTCATATTTTCAAGTACCTACCATTTGTAAAAGACGTGATTTAATTAAACAATATCGAAAGATTGCGATGCAAGAAAAGACATGATTTATAAAACTACAAGGGACATTACCAAACTCTTGTGATTGTTGTTCAAACTTGGCAAAGAACAAGGCATATGTAATTTAGTCTTCATCGTTTTGATAAGATGTGATGGATCATTGGTTTCACCATGCATTATATTTGGATGACTTAGAGTTGCAATTTTGTTATTTCCCTCAACATATCCCTCTGAGAATACAAAGAGACTTCTGCCCACATGCGTGTTTGAACAAGCAATGCATGAATATGAAAGACCATAATATAAGCACATAAGAAATGAGAGAACACAATAATATGTATATTCACAACCTTAACTATATGAATGGGGACTCAAAAGGGAGTGGGGACACCCCATTTATCAGATGTCTTGTCAAATTATTGCATCTTGTGGACTTGAGCAACATGCATAGCTTTTTTTTTTAACAATGACAGAGCTCTATCAATTTAGAATCTTATGAAGATATTTAGATCATTATAGTCTGAAAAAAGGACAAATAGATTGCACGGTGATTGAGGCAAAGATGCTTGACAGTAAGACATTGAAGGGAAGCAAAAAAAGAAGTGACAATGGTTTTGAGAACACATGCCACCATGAAGCGGCGAGTGGAAGTTGCTTCACAAGAGAACTTTAGGTTGGTTTTCATCTTGGAGATATGTAGTCCAATTCACCTTGTCCATTCTGATTGGATGAGCTAAAGATAGCATTGCATTTTAGTGATAATTGTTTCATTTCACAACTGTAAAGCCAGAGAATCTAAACTATAGTTTATACATTGATTAGTGCAATAATGCTATGGCACAACTTATTATTTTTTGCGTGAGGCATGGGTAGTGGGGCTTGGCAGGACAAAATAATCATATCAAATCAAACAATTGACATTAATTTTTTTATTCGACGGCTGAGATCGTGCATGTAAGTTCAAGCCCATTACTTTGTTACATTGATTTTTGTCAGTTAAATATGTGTATCCATGCAACTACTCTTCTTTTCAGAATAGTAATAATTGTTGAAAGGATGTTGTGGAAATCTAAATCATGCGTAGTACACTTTCTCATGATTGGTGTGGGACAATTGATTATGAATCCTTTGCAGATATTCATATCGTTGAAGTCTAAGAAAGGACAAATAGATCACTTGGTGATTGAGGCAAAGATGCTAGACCGTGCATCGTTGATATGAAGTGACGAAAGGAGCAACGAGAGGTTTGAGGAATCTGCAAAGCTATTCTCCAAACTCAAAGCTCTATAAGACAAAAGAGTACATTTGGACCTCACATATGTGGACATGGTACAATCATGAGATTGTGGTAACAATGCATGGCTGCCTTCTTCAAATAAGAACTTCAATAATTAAAATATTCACCTTGTAATGCATACTGTTAATAGAAACTCATATTTTCAAGTACCTACCATTTGTAAAAGACGTGATTTAATTAAACACCGTCAAAAGATTGCGATGCGAGAAAAGACATAGTTTATAAAACTACAAGCGACATTACCAAACTCTTCTGATTGCCATTCAAACTTAGCAAAGAACAAGGCATATGTAATTTAGTCTTCATCGTTTCGATAAGATGTGATGGATCATCGGTTTCACCATGCACAATATCTAGATGACTCAGAGTTGCAATTTCGTTATTTCCCTCAACATATCCCTCGAAGAATACAAAGAGACTTGTCTGCCCACATGCATGTTTGAAGAAGCAATGCATGAATATGAAAGACCATAATATAAGCACATAAGAAATGAGAGAACACAATAATATGTATATTCACAGCCTTAGCTATATGAATGCGGACTCAAAAGGGAGTGGGGACACCCCATTTATCTGATGTCTTGTCAAATTATTGCATCTTGTGGACTTATGCAACATGCAAAGCTTTTTTTTTTTTTTTCCAATGACAGAGCTCTATCGATTTTGAATCTTATGAAGGTATTTAGATCATTATAGTCTGAAAAAGGAAAAATAGATTGCATGGCAATCGAGGTAAATATGCTTGACAGTAAGACATTGAAGGCAAGTGAAAAAATGAGTGACAATGGTTCCAAGAACACATGCCACCATGAAGCGACGTGTGGAAGTTGCTTCATAGGAGAACTTTAGGCCTGTTTTCATCTTATATGGTCCAATTCACCTTGTCGATTCTGATTGGATGAGCTAACGACAGCATTACATTTTAATGATAATTGTTTCATTTCACAAGCTTAAAGCTAGAGAATCCAAACTATAGTTTATACACTGATTAATGCATTGTCAACATTTGTCATTGGAAAACATCTATTGAGATGCAAAGGGACTGGACCATGATGATGTCTTTTTTCATGTATATATATGTGTGTGTGTGTTTAAGGTGATTGGTTACATAGTGAGAAACTTCCGGTCTAGTAATTTGGAAACAATCTTTTTGGAATCGGTTCCCAATTTTGAAACCAGATATTGAACTAATCGACTTTGGAATGTGCTTTTATTATTATTATTATTATTATTATTATTATTATTATTATTATTATTATTATTATTATTATTATTATTAGATATACAATATGCATTGTGTCAATGAATACATGTCTTATAAATAGCAAATAGAATCAGATTTGGTAAATGAGAAGTAAGTCTTCATAGACCACAACTCCTTTGAGGTAAATCATTATGGAAGAGAGATGTGAGATCAAAGAAACCTACTAAAGTGAGATTTTTTCAAGAGGGAAAAGATCAAAGAAATCGAGTATGAGTGATAAAGAGAGTGAGACCGCTGAGAGTCTGTTTGCGCGTGTGCGTGAGAGAGAGAGAGAGAGAGAGAGAGAGAGAGAAGTAGTCGTGCGAAAAAGTTCCCAAATTTTGTGTTGGTTTTGACTAGTTCTACCCTAGAACCAACCTTGACAAGTTTGGTTCTTGGGTAGAACCGACCATTACAATGCATAGAAACCAAACCTATCAAAGTCAATTTCCAAATTTTTTACAAAGGCACCAAATTGGTCTTTTATGAATCGACCAAGATGGGCTAGTTCCAAGGTTAAGTAGCTCTGATTACACGCCCCTAATATCTATGGCTTTCTTTGTTGGAATTTAAGTGATTCATTCTAAAATAACATTACAAAAAAAAAAAAAAACTCTCACAACATCATACACGGCATCAAAGGAAGATTTTTTAAGTTCGAATTATTTAAAACCCCTTATTTGTCTTTTCTATTATATGTTTCCACTCCTAGCCTCAGGACGAAGGCATTGTGGGCCCTCCCTATTGCCAGCAAGAGTCATTAATCGTTGTTGGGGCCCAAGTTATTTTGCTAGCTAGAAATCCTATGAAGGAAAAAGAAAAAAAAGAAAAGAAAAAAAGAAATTTCTTAAAACTTATTAAAATATTACAAAAATCATCATCATCACTTTTGGTATAACTTGAAATATAAAAAAAATGGGAGGAAATAATTGTGAAATTTCTATGTATTTTAATGTGTGTAGAAGAAGAGAACATAAGATAGGCTTTATTAAATGACTATCTAAAATAAAATAACAATCAAGGATATGCATAATCCAAATGAAATTTAAGTGCAATCTTGAGAGATGAGGATAATCAAAAGAATATCCTAATTAACTCTAACAATATGTTCGATTAAAATGTGCACATCAAATCCAAAAATGTGAAAGGCACACACCTGCAGAATTTCAACAGTTGAAGCGTGGACAGTTTAGTAAAACAATTGGAGCATGCCTATTTTTAAGTGCGCGAGGGTCGACAAGTCTTCATGCAATGTGGGTTCCATGTATTTGTTTATTTAATACAAGATGCATTAAAAGGAGAAATTGACTTTGAAGACCCAATTCCACTTTTACTCTTGGTTTTATAAAATTGAAAATTCACTATGAGGAATTAATGTTAGTCCCTCATTAAACATATAAAATGCAATTCATGCTTTGCAGGGTAATAATCATGAAAATGACTTATTTTGGGAATAATGAAAGCATTTCCTACAATATGAATATTGGACATTTTGTTCAATAGCAGCACATGGACAATTGTAGCTATATCTAGGGGTGAGCATGGGTTGGGTTGGACCGACCCACCTCCTAACCCTAGGACTAACCTGCATAGTACTGATCCTTAATTTTTGGGACTGAGGATCGATCCTATTGAGCTTAGGATTGATGACCGAACTGACCCAGTGTGTTCAATTCGATTCAAGGATCAATCCGGGACCAACCGATAATTTATTTATTTCATTTTTTATACTCTCTAAAAAGGCAACTGAGGATCAGACCAACTCAATGGGTTTGGCCCGATTTTAGAGTCAACTCGGGATCAACCGATAATTTTTTATTTCATTTTTTGTACAGCCTAAAAAGGCGAGCGAGGACCAAACCAATCCTATGGGTTTAGTGATGAGTGAGGCCAGCTAAGAGAGGCAAGCAACGAATGTTGAGTGGGGGTGAGCATCGAGCGTTGAGTAGGAAGCAACAAGCTAGGTGAGCATCGAGCGGCAAATGACACGAGTGACCCAAAGCTAGTGAGGCGAGTGTTGAGTGGTGAGCAGAGAAGTTGTTTATTTCAATTTTGGTAAATTAAAGACTAAGATGACAAATAAGATAGAAGATAATGAGTAATGGAGAAGGATGCCGTGAGGAGCTATTTATGCCCTTTTGAGCATCGTGAGGACTCCTCACAAAAACATTTTTCTCCTTTGTAAATTATGGTTGTTGACGCCGTAAAAGACATTAAAAAATCTAAGTTATTAAAAAAAATAGTGTAAAATTACTTGAACTCCTCACGAAGGAGCTATTTAATGTTGTTGACATCGTTTATTTTACGGTTCTATATATATATATATAGAATCAGGGTTGGTCTGGGTTTTACTAACCATAAACTCCCAAGACTGAGGACCAACTCGCACAATGCTGGTCCAAGAATCCTAGGACCAAGGACCACCTTGATCTCCCTAAGAACTAAACTAGGACCAGTAGGGTTGGGCCGGTTTAGGATTGGTTAGAGTTGACCCTAGATCGATGCTCACCCCTAGCTATATCTCTTTGCTTCTCAAAATTCTAAAACTCTTGGAAAGAATAAAACTTACCTTGGAGAGTAGATTTTCAAGAATATGAATCCATCAACAAATCATATTATTAAATCACATTTTTTAAGAGTTTAAATCAATAAATTATAAGTCTACTAGATTTATTAACTGCTCAATCCCTCTTCAATTAGTCAATAGGGAATTTTTCTCTATGGTACGCTCACACTTGTACATTAATGAATACCTAACATGGATAATGACAACCCAACAATACTCTTCCTAATGCTAAAGATATGTAGATAGTGCCTAAAAAATGGTACTTTACCAAACACTCAACACAAACTCATTAATTCACAAAGAAAAATAGCACGCACACCATCCGTGTAAAGCAAAAATTTACTCGAACTTTCTATTTGCCCCTACCTATGTAAAACTTTCTTACGTTACTATATGCTATGGCCACTCTTTCATAAATTGACTTTTGTATCTATAAGATTCCCTCTTTTTAGAAAGTACATCACTTCATTGATGGAAGCATGTCATATAATACAACAAGCACAAGGAGCGCAACATCACTATGCTAGTTTTACTCAAAATTAAGAAAAAATATTAGTTGCACAAGTTGTGCTAGCGCCACAAAGTAGATGCCCATCTATTAAGCGACGTGTCCACAAATGGTCCATTTGTCAGATTTTTCTCTCCTTCTCTCTCTCCTCTTGCAAACTCAAACCTCCATTTCTCTTCTTCTTTGTCGCTTCTCCCTTCTTTTTTATGTTCTTTTTTTTTTCACTTTTTTTCTTCCACAACTTGTGTGGTTAATATTTTCTCACACAAATGGCCTCATATACTCTTAATTTACTCTTTATATCCGATCAATAGTGTACAAAATCACATGCATAGGACTTTATTTTTTTTTTTTTCACATTACTAGTGTATGTTATGGGCGCTCTTTCATAAATTGACATTTGTATCTATAAGATTCCATTTTCTGGAAAGTACATCAATTAATGCATATCATATAAAGCAATAGGCACAAGCAGCGCAACACCACTGCGCTAGTCCTACTTAAAACCAGGGGTGCAAAAACTAAGCTTCATATACTCATATCCATGGATGAGACTAGAACTTGCTTTTCAGCGTGAGCTCATGCTGAATCAACTTTGAGAAAACATCCATGGCGTCGCGAGTAAGCCCCAGGGACACAACCAACTCGTCACTCTCCCTGCTCCGGGAAGTGACCACGATGAGGTTGTCAGGGACCGTCGCGGGTGCCACTTGGAACGGCCTCCCGAACCCGAAATCCATCTTGTAGAAATGGAGCTGGCTCCACTTGGTGATGCAGCAAGCGCTGCCCTCGCAGTCAACTAGGACCCTGTTCAGCTCGACGTAGTCGATGGCCGACCTTATGTAACTCTCGGTGACGGTTGCGAGCGCCTCGTGCACGATCCTGACAGCGAATGAGAAGGGATTGCGGGTCAATTCACCCGCGCTGCACTCAGCACAGGACCAAACGATGCCGTTCCCGAAGTAGCCACTCGGCAGCGGGGGGTCGAACTTGGGGCGGCCATCGACTGCAGTGAGTAGCTTTGTCGTCTCATGAGGACTGATTCCGAGAGCTTTGGTTTGCGAGATCCACACGAGCGCCGATATGACTTCGAAGGTCGTCGGGACTATGGAAGAGCCATTCTGGGTTGTGATTCTTGACGCTTTCTTGAGCTGAATGAGAGTGTGTGGCTTGAAGCAGAAGGATTTGTAAACGAGGGGCTTGGTTTGGGGGTCGACCACTTGTCCGGGCCGCCGGTCTCTTGGAGCATACTCATGGTGGGGGAAATCGATGTGCGGAGGTTGCCTTGGGCGCAACACCGATCGATCGAGAAAAGGAAGAACTGATGGTGGTTTGGCTCGAGCCAGGTCTGTCCAGCAAGCTATGAAGTCCACGATGGCTTTCCCGTCGACAAGGACGTGATTCATGACGATGCCGATGACGATCCCTCCGCACTTGAACGTCGTCACCTGGATTTCATGATAAATTGTAAGTGGATATCTACTTATGTGCACTAAACTAAATAAGACCGTCGGATCTTGTGAAACCCATCATTTTCAATAGTATTTACCTGCACCGTTAGCAAAGGTACTTCCAATATAGTCGGGGCTCCGTCACTGTGCTTCACGAGTTTTCGCAGCATGGCGGGATTGATGGTGCTGATATCGCCCAGCACTACAATGTCATTCTCCGATGTCGCTTCGACGAACGGGACACCTTCTCCAGTGCATCTCACCGCCATCCTCCCGTCGCTCCCCACAACAAGTCTGCCCGCAAACGGATAGAACTCGACCAATGCCTTGGCCAGTGACTCTCTGATTGTCTCGATCACGGTGGGATGCCTTCCCCTCCCTTCGCCCTTGAAGGTCATCACGTTCTCAATCACGTACGGGAAGGTCTGATCGAGGTTCGAGAGAGCGTAGAGCCCACCAAACGTTTCCCTCGCCGGAGAAACACGAACTACGTTCGCGATCTTCACATCAAGCTTTTGCGTAGCTCCCGCGTTTCTTGGCTTCTCATTTCCTGCTTCTTTGCACAGAATAATCGAAGCTGTATTTATTTATCCGCAGGCTTTTAGCAATACCATGGTAAATGTACGACTTGCTAATTGCTACAAATAACCCTGACCGTAATAAAAGAGTAAATTACAATATCAATTAATATAGTCCATATTATAAAAACTCTTACACTGATAAGTTATATACAAAATTGACCAGCCATATTTGTTTATATTGGTTGCATGAAAAATTACATGATCTTATCAATTAAATATAAATATATCATTATATATTTGAATAAATGTAGATTAAATTCAAAATGCACATGCTACATACCATTTTTTCTTTCATCCTCAAATGACTCAAAAGTCCCTCTGAGAATTGCGATACCCATCCTGTGAATAACAATTATGAAACATTGAAAAAATTAACCGATTAACTAACATAAAATATTCTTATGAGCATTCGTAGATTTTGCAATCAATTTGCCTCACTTTGATTTTTATTATCGGCACCGAACTTTTATTTCTTCGAAATTGATGGCACTTTGACTGGGATCTAACCAGCTTTCCAATCGACTTTGACTCGATAGAGACACTGACCAATTTTCTCACTCATAGGTATCATTGTAGATGTAATATTTAAACTCACATTGATATTTTAATATAAAAAATTCTAGTTAAAATTAATCAAACTTGAATGCATATTCAATGTGAAAGATTAAAAAAAAAAAAGCACATACCTGAGCAATTTCAACTTTAAAATTTCCGAATGTTGAGTTGCAACAATTAGAGCTAGTCTGTATTTATATGTGCGAGGTTTGACAGGTCTTCTTGGCCAAGCCCTGGGTCGACCTAGCTATGTGGGTTCCATGCAATAATGATTTCAATACAATAAGCATTCCAAAGAGAAAATGACTTTGAAAACCCAATTCCAAAGAGAAAATGACAAATTGTTCTCGCTCCCTTTGCAAATTCCAAGATGTGATCCTCATAAAACACATGAATCACGCCCACAACACAAGCCCACAATCGGCACTAACGCCCACCATATTTGTAGGCATGCATGCAGATCGTGCATGTGCATGGGCACACATTTAATGAGGTGGAATAGGTGAGTGATAATAGTCAAACAATAATCGTGAAATGAGGTGGGCCACCGTCTTTGAATTTCTTGTTCCTGGAGAGAAGGAAGCGTTATAGGAGTCTTCTTCTTGCATTTGTAGCAGGTTGTGGGTCCCTTTATTTAATGCAGAAGATTGTGGATGCCTTCCCTTTCGACTAAGGCAAATCACTCTTCTTCGACTTCACTTGCCCACTTGAAAGTCAAAGAACTTAAGCCACTCATGCGGCTTTCTTTGGCTTCTTCCTTCTATGCATGGAGATAGGATTAATGGCAAAGCAAAATTTGAAGACATCACAAAGTCTCCCTTGAACTTCGTTTATTTGGCCAGACTTATGCGTATTTGTCTAACGGGTTCAAACTCGAGACATAATTTAATAGTTTACCTTTAGTCTAGCTAGGAAGGATATCTTGCTTATTTATTAGTGTTAAATGCTCACTTTGCCATGCAATTTATTCGATGTCCTTGGTTGCTAGTTGTTATTATAATAATTGTGCATCCACATAATCACTTCACATATTAGGGATAGATCTAAAATCAATCCAAACTACCTGATAAATATATTTTTGTGAAATGAACAACATTAGACAACGGTTATTGTTCATCACTGTTCATCTTCTCCAGTGGAGAAGCCGATCAGATGCCGACAACCGCCGACCAAGGGGTCATGTGCATTGGCAACGTGTCGGTGACTGCCGCCTGAGGGTCGATCGACCCTTCGATCGTCACCGGACCTTAGGCAATGCCTGGCTCGCGCTACCCAGGCGAATGATGGCCTGAATCACGGGTCTTCTTGGCCAAGCCCTAGGTCAACCTAGCTACGTGTGTTCCATGCATTAATAATTTCAATACAATGTGCATTCCAAAGAGAAAATGACTTTGAAGACCCAACTCCAAAGAGAAAATGACAACCTCTTCTCTCTCCCTTCGCAAATTCCAAGATGTGATCCTCATAAAACACATGAATCACGCCCACAACACAAGCCCACAGTTGGCACTGACGCCCACCATATTTATAGGCATGCATGCAAATCGTACATGTGCATGGGCACACATTTAATGAGGTGGAAGAGATGAGTGATAATAGTCAAACAAACGTGTGCCTATAATCCTTAAAGATAACCGTGAAATGAGGTGGGCCACCGTCTTTGAATTTCTCATTCCTAGAGAGAAGGAAACATTATAGGAGTCTTCTTCATGCATTTGTAGCAAGTTGTGGGTCCCTTTATTTAATGAAGAAAATTGTGGATGCCTTCCCTTTCGACTAAGGCAAATCACTCTTCTTTGACTTCACTTGCCCACCTGAAAGTCAAAGAACTTAAACCACTCATGCAGCTTTCATTGGCTTCTTCCTTCTACGCATGGAGATAGGATTAATGCAGAGCAAAATTTGAAGACATCATAAGGTCTCCCCTAAACTTTGTTTATTTGGCTAGACTTATACGTATTTGTCTAATGGGCTCAAACTCGAGACATAATTTAACAGTTTACCATTAGTCTAGCTAGAAATGATATCTTTCTTCTTAATTAGTGTTAAATGCTCAATTTGCCATGCAATTTATTCGATGTTCTTGGTTGCTAGTTGTTATTATAATAATTGTGCACCCGCATAATCACTTAACATATTAGGGATAGATCCAAAATCAATTCAAACTGCCTGATAAATATATTTTTGTGAAATGAACAACATTAGACATCGATTACTGTTCATCACTGCTCATCTTCTCTGGTGGAGAAGCCAATTAGAGGCTGATGACCGCTAGCCAAGGGGTCGCGCGTGTTGGCGACGCGCCGGTGATCGTCGCCTGAGTGTCGCCCAACCCTTGCGACCGTCGCCGGACCTCAGGCGACACCTGGGTCACACGACCCAGGCAACTGATGGCCTGAATCACGGGTCTTCGTGGCCAAGCCCTGGGTCAACCCGGCTGTGTGGGTTCCATGCATTAATAATTTCAATATAATATGCATTCCAAAGAGAAAATGACTTTGAAGACCCAATTCCAAAGAGAAAATGACAATCTCTTCTCGCTCCCTTCGCAAATTCCAAGATGTTATCCTTGTAAAACACATGAATCACGCCCACAAGACAAGCACTCATGGGGCTTTCATTGGCTTCTTCCTTTTATGCATGGAGTTAGGATTAATGGCAGAGCAAAATTTGAAGACATCACAAAGTCTCCCTTGAACTTTATTTCTTTGGCCAAACTTATGCGTATTTGTCTAACGGACTCAAACTCGAGACATAATTTAACAGTTTACCTTTAGTCTAGCTAGAAATGACATATTTCTTATTTATTAGTGTTAAATGCTCACTTTGCCATGCAATTTATTCGATGTCCTTGGTTGCTAGTTGTTATTATAATAATTGTGTACCCGCATAATCACTTCACATATTAGGGATAGATCTAAAATCAATTCAAATTGCCTGATAAATATATTTTTGTGAAATGAACAACATTAGACATTGGTTACTGTTCATCACTATTAATCTTCTCTAGTAGAGAAGCCAATCGGAGGCCAACGACTGCTAGCCAAGGGGTTGCATGCACCGGCGATGCGCTGATGACCGTCGCCTGAGGGTCGCTCGACCCTGGCGACTGTTGCCGGACCTAAGGCGATGCTTGGGTCATGTGACCTAGGCGACTAATGGCTTGAATCATAGGTCTTCATGGCCAAGCCCTGGGTCAACCTAGCTATGTGGGTTCCATGCATTAATAATTTCGATACAATATGCATTCCAAAGAGAAAATGACTTTGAAGACCTAATTCCAAAGAGAAAATGACAACCTCTTCTCGTTCCATTCGCAAATTCCAAGATGTGATCCTCATAAAACACATGCATCACGTGTAAGTACTAATCTCTTATTCGAGACAGTACTAAGCCTATTACCTCCTTAATCTAAACCTGAGTGTTGATGCTCTACTCACTTTCATTGATCTGCATGCCAGCTGACGGTAGGCATGTCGTGCGATCCTCGTTTACTAGCTTGCCGTTGCGCACCCCATGGCCGCATCAATAACCGACGGAGCTTTGGCTTGCGACACCACAATATGAAGCCATCCAACACCAAGTTATTGACCCACTTGATCGAGAACGTTTGTGTGACATCCTGAAATTCGAGCCCCCTGAGAGAGGAATGAATGTGAATTTCATCAATACATTGTTGGTTGATCTCACTCGGAATTGATCACTCTTGAGATACTAACCTTGAGGGGAAAGGCTAATGAGGATATAACTCATACGACTAAAGAACTTGACCTGGGAAAACGACTTGACCGTGAGACTTGCATGAAGATGATCATACAGATAGGCATGACGATTTCAAGAACGACTAGAAGTTGATTCGCAAAAAGAACATAATGGAATGACGGGTGATTTCATTTACTATTATCGAACTTGCGAACGATCCTATGTCAATACTTAGTAATTGTGTACTTTGAAATAAGAATCTATTCTCCGCAAATTCATGTAGTCAAGGACGTCCATGTGTCAAGATGTCTTGAACATGGTTTGGCACGAGTCGGTTATGCGTGAATCCTCGAAGCCGCTTGTCAGTTTGAGTTGTACCAAAATGACATGTGGGAAAAATTGACATGGCATGAGAGTCCATGATTGGACTTCAAATGTTCGGGAATGTTTGGGACAGACTTTGGATGAAGCTACTTCATTAGTTGATAGAGCCAGTTAAGCTGAGTTTTTGGAAAAGAGATTTTCGGACTGAGGAAGCGAGCCGATGAGGAAGTGGGCTAGGCCAAGCCAGTGTGGGCCTTAGGCTTAAGGTGGGACAGCCACCATGGTGGGCCTAAGGCAAGCAAGTGAGCCCATTGGGCCCAATCAACTATTTCTTCTTCCAAGCCCATTACCAAACCTTAAGCCCATTTGAGCCCAATCAATACCCGAACCCATTCCTATTCATTTCCAAGCTCATTTCTTAAACCCGCCCATCATTTTCAGCCCAAGGGTAGATGGGAAAATGTGCAAGGTGAAATGACCAAATTGCTCCTAGTTGTAGGGAGAAAAAAAGCTAGAGAAGAGAGAGAAAGTGATGATGTCTTGCATAGGGACTTGAAGCATGCATTGAATGGCCTTAATAAGGCCTTGATGGCAGCTCTCCCATCACTCTCTCTCCTCCTCTTTAGCCTTAAACCGGTCAACCATCTCTCTCCCTTGTTTTCTCTTCTTCTAGTTTTTTCTCTAGCTGATCTTTCTCCAAAAACTCGAGTTGTTCATTGCCTTCCCGTGAGAATCAGCCTTAGTACCACCCATCATCGCGCTTATAAAGCCTAAACCATTTAGGAGGTCCCTACCACTTGTCGAATGGAGCCGCCGGCCAATTCGTATGCCAATTTGAAGTTGTTGGTCGCCGGTCCATCAGTCCGCCTGCAGCCTGCACTATTTCACATTTTTAGCCATTTTTCTCCCATTCCGATCCTTCCTCCATCCATCCCAACCACAACTCAGTCCCCCTTGAGCCTCAGGTGCCGCCGGTTGCCAACCACCTGCTCGTCGGAGCTCCGTTAAGCCCGTTTAGCTCCATTTCTCCTCCGGGAAGTTAGTTTTGTAGAATTTTAGAGGGAAGCAAAGCTTGTGACTGTTGTTTCAGCCTTGGGACTGCCTTTGACCGCTATGGTTGAGGTCCCGAGCATAGCCACCATCATCGCGGCCGCGTCTGTTTCTCTGGCCCGTTTAACAGGTGAGTTTAGCTCATAATCCTTCGATTAGTGCCTAAACTTGCTTAGGGTTGGTTTAGTTAGATTTAATTCTAGTTTAGTATATTTAATTAAGTTATGTTGGCCCTAAGATAGGTGGTTAGATGGATGGATTAGATTAGTTTATCATAATCTTGCTTTAATTGCTTAATTGTGCTTATGTGTTTAATTAAGCTTGTTTTGCTTAATTAATTGTTTGTTTGTTTTAATTAATTTTTGTTTAATTTATGAGTTTAGTTTATTATTTATTTAATTATTGGAATTCACTGTTCACGCGACACTATTGACAATTTTATTGTTTATGCACATTGTTCACGTGCACTGTTCATCCAGAATGTGAAAAGTGTCTAAATTAATATGTGTTGATTTTATGAGATGAATTTGATGTGTTATTGCATAAACATCCGCATGAAATGCATGTTTTCCCCAAAGAGGGGAAATGAATTGCCTAAGGGACATTGGAAGTGGATCGCTATTATGAGAAAAGAGAAAATGATTTGAAAGTATATATACAAGGGTGTGCATTGGCTAAGTGCACAAAGATAAAAAGGGAGTTGTGGTGGTCTGCTTGCGTGATCATTAAGTTGAATCCACCCTTGCTGTGTGTCAGGTGGGTGATGCTCCTATGTGAAATGCCTGTGTGGCAACAACCATACCTGTGTGGCGTAGAATGAGCTTGTGTGGCGTAGATCATGCTTGTGTGGCTGTATTACTATGTGTTGGATAATTGTGCCTGTGTGGCGGTGATCAATTGGAACGTATGTGGCACCCCTCGACGGCCCTCGATCCGATTAGGGTCGCCATAGTTCGCTTACCTTTCATTTTCCTTATTAACATGTCACTCTGATACCATTTCAATTGTAGCGGGTCCATACAACTTGGGGGTTTACATTTTTTTTTTCGATCGGTCCCTTGCGCAATTTATATGCGGAAGCACATCCAACAACTCTCTTCCCTATATTCAGAAAACGATGCACACCTACTAAATATTTATAAGTAAAAGCCGTACACCTTTTATTTACTTAAACTAGATGGACATTGTTCATCGGTACATCAAAATGCCGTAGTCTTCTATATTCGGCTACACTCCAAAAGATGACCGACATTTCCTCCAACAGTCATACACTTAAAGTCCATCGATCGGTGTCGGCGTCCAAAAGCTCCTTCCCTTGCTATCCTCCTCCTCACGGTTATATCCAACCGTTCAAACCATCTACTAATCTGAAATGTTGGTCCCCAAAAGGGGTGAGTACAACCACTCAGCAGGTAAAGGAATCCAATAACCACTTAATGCATCATACAAGTCATACATGCATTGCAAGCATCACTTACCTTGAAGCCATGCGCATACTATCATGCATCATCACATCAATTTATAACACATACATATGTATCATCATCGTATCACACATGTCATCATCATCATGACATCATTACATTACACGTGTCATCATCATCATGGCATCATCACATTACACATGTCATATCATATATCATCACCATGCATATCATCATGCATATCATATCATGGGTGATCATCATTATTTCACATCACATATCATCATCATCATCATGCATATCATCATGCATATCATCATCATCATCATCATATGTCATCATCATAATCATCATCATGGCATCATTATATCATACATGTCATTCTTATCATGACATCATCACATCACTTATTATCATCATCATCATGCATATCATCATGCATATCATACCATGGGTGATCATCATATCACATCACATATCATCACCATCATCATGCATATCATGCCATGGGTGATCATCATATCACATCATCATCACCATCATCATGCATATCATACCATATCATGCCATGAGTTAATTTTCATCTTTATCTTTAAATTTGATCACCACATCACCCTTCCTCGATTCATCAATTTCATCTCATATTTTACACTCGCATCTCATGCAAGAAAAACCTCCGGGCATGTATCCAAGATACAACCGGGCATCCGGCCCCCCACATTCCGGGCATCTCGCATCCCAACTAGCATCACGAGGAACCTCCGGGCATGCATCCAAGATACAACCGGACTTCCGGCCTTTACCCGTCTAGCCGGGCATCTCGCACCCAAATCCTGGCATTGCGAGGCATTCCCTTCGGGCAAAGACTTCCGACAGGGCTTCCGGAATTATGTACCGACATACCACCAGGTCTCCCCTGGAATTATGTACCGTATACCACCGGGCATCGCGACACTCCCGGGGAATCTCTGGAATTATGCCACTCGGCCACCAGACATCATCCTCCACCACAACCTCTTCCTCATCCACATTTATCCTTTTATCTCAATTTAACATGGCAATTGGCATGGCATCAAACAAATCACACTTGCATTTCAATTCACATGTCATACACATGCCAAAGCTTAATCACATATGCATTTCAACTTAATACATGTACAAAGACCTCATCACACAAGTGTCACACAAATGGAATTAAATCCATGGCCAAATAAAAATCCATTTTATTTTATTATTATTTTATTATTTATTTCCATAAATATTAAATTTAATATCTATGATTTTTCCCAAAATCATGATACTCAAAAATCATTAAGCAAACAAATAGAATCACAATTTCATATAAAATTTGTGGCCAAATTGAATTTCTTATAATTTCAATATTTTCACAAAATAGCACCCTATATTCGGATAATGGCCAGACTTGCACAGTTTCCAAATAAATTTGATTAAAATACTCATATGGCCTTCAAAAATTACGAAATTTTACAGGGTGATAGCCAACACATTTTCGTACCTTTTTCATTAAGAACTATAAGCCAAATTATTTCTTGATTTATTTATACAACCCTACGAAGCTTCTGGAACCACGATCGCGACGTCCAGAACACTCATCTCCGAATTTCTTAGTTTTCACCCATCAATTCTCTTTCGTTTCTTCTGAAATTTGAGTATGTTATGTAACAAGGTGTCCTTTACAAGTTTCATGAAGGGATCTAGGTCAAATAATCAGATTATGGTCACCATTTTAGTCCATGAAGTCTCGGGTGTCTCGGTACACCTCACCAGAATCAACCATCTCCAAGATCTAGCCGATTTACTAGGCTAAACTCACTCATTTCTCTTAAAATTTGAGTATGTTGTAGCTTAATGTGTTTCCTACAACTTTCAAGAAGACAACAAAGTGAGATCTCCAACATAAATCAGCATGCAAACAAGAAATCGACAAGAGGTCAGTGAAAATTTCGCAGATCTAAGTCTCCGTATAATAGAACTTTTGACCCCTCAAATCTCCATCGTTTTCTACGAATTTTTAGTATGTAATAGTAAAAGACGTTAGCTTCAACTTTCATGAAGACATCACAGCCAAAATCGAACTCTAAACATGCATGCAAGCTCTCACAACATTCTGACTCAAACAGTTCATACGAAAATATTCCAGATCTAGCATCTCCGTAGGATGAGAGTTTGACCCCTCAAATATCCATCATTGTCCACGAAATTTTAGTATGTTGTAGTACAAGATGTTAGATACAACTTTCATGAAGAAATCAAAACCAAAATCGGACTCTAAACACACATGCAAGCTCAAACAAGTTTCTGACTCCAAACAGTTCATGCGAAAACATTGGTGCAAGAGTAGAAAGTGGATTCCCAACTTGCCTCTAGACCTCACGAACAGCACGAGCGGACGGACGGCGATTCCTTCCTCTCCCTCTTAGCTTCTCCTCTCTCGGCCACACTCTCTTCTCTCTCGCAACTCTCTTGGACGACAGCCACTTCCTCTCCCTCTCTTTCTCTCTCTTTCTTTTTAGTGGCTTTTATAGTGCATGCATTCTTATCTTGCATGAGGGACAAATGTTCTCATGAGGAGAACAAGTGGCAAAAAGGAGAGAACAAGTGTTGGAGGACATGCAAGGCTAATGGGCCTTCTTCTTGGGCCTATCTTGGGCCGGCAAATGGGCTGGTCGACAGCCCCCTTGTGGACTTCAATGGGCCGGCCAACTTGGCCCATTAAAATCCACCTTTTGGGCTTAAGGCCCAAACCTAATTTAAATCCTAATTTCACCTTTCAATTATTCATCTTTAATTCTTTCTTTTAAGAATTTAATTACTAAATTCCACATGGCCAAAATCTTGAAATCATAATTCCATAAATCCCAATTTATAAAACACATGGCCAATGATAGGATTTTCTTTCCTATCACTTAATTATCCCTTAAAAGCTTGGCCATGAATCTTATTACAATTATGGATTAAATAGCCATAAAATAACTTGATGGTACTTCCATCACCTATTCATAGACTTTAATGTAACTAGAGGTTGCCATGAATTTTGGGATGCCACAACGTATGATAAGTCGTGCTAGTGTGGCTGTAAGCAATTGGAGTGCCTATGTGGTCATGAGTAATTGGAATGCCTAAGTGGATCATATTGTTTATGGCACGCACGCATGAATCGATGACGTGCAGAGTATGGCAATGGCCAGGTGAGATCACTTATGATGCAACTCATATGTGATTGATGAACTGCATCATCTAATGGCCATTTGCATTGCGTGTATTGTGCTGAGATATAACGTGCAGGGTATGGCATGCTGGGTAAGGTTGCATGCGAATCAATTATTGATTGTTGGTTGTTAGTCAGGGTTTGTTTGTGGGGGTGGTTTTGAAGAGATACCCTGAGTTGAGTTGGTATACAAACTGGGGCTTAGGGGAGGACTCACTGAGATTTATATCTCACTGGTTATTGTATAACCATTTTTAGGTTGCTAGTGTGAAGGACCAGGAGCTTGAAGCAGAAGGGTCAGAAGCATAGATGGCTCAGTAGTTCTTTTTGAGATAGACCTTCTGTATATGAACTTGAGGTATTTTGAAAGTGTGTTTTGATTTGGGAAATTGTTATCTTGCTTTTCTATCCTATATATGTTGTTGTCAGGGGATTGGTTAATTCGCTTCTGCATGTGCAATAAAAGGAATGAGTCTTGGGAATGTTGCAATTTCTATCGACCATCGAGGGATGTGTGAGCGCTAGAGGTTTGGAGTGTGACAGTTTGACTTTGCACCCTCAAAGGGGTCCAAAGGCTTGTACATGCTGGAAGTTTGGCCTCATTTGGTTTGGCTTTGGGACTCTAAAGTCCCATGGCCAAAAGCAAATGCATTTGGTTTGATTTTTTGGGCGACTTTGGCAATATGCACTTGCATCTCCAAAGGACTCTAAGGGACCTTAATCCAAAGTAGGTCTAGAGGTCCATTGGGAACTTGCATTTTCAGAAGGCAAGTTCCCGTTACTATTCATCACTGTTCATCTTCTCCGGTGGAGAAATCGATTGGAGGCCGACCACCGCCAACCAAAGGGTCACGCCTGTTGGCGACGCACCGGCGACCGTTGCCTGAGGGTCGCCCAACCTTGGCGACCATCGTCGGACCTCAGGCGATGCTTGGGTCGCGCGACCAAGGCGACTGATGGCCTGAATCGTGGGTCTTCATGTTCAAGCCCTGGGTCAACCTAGCTATGTGGGTTCCATGCATTAATAATTTCAATATAATATGCATTCCAAAGAGAAAATGACTTTGTAAGACCCAATTCCAAAGAGAAAATGACAACCTCTTCTCGCTCCCTTCGCAAATTCCAAGATGTGATCCTCATAAAACACATGAATCACGCAAGTACCGATCTCTTATTCGGGATATTGCTAAGCCTTTTACCTCCTGAGTCTTGATGCTCTACTCACTTTCATTGACCTGCTTGCCAGCTGACGGTAGGCATGTCATGCGATCCCCGTTTACCAGCTTGCCATTGCGCGCCCCATGGCCACATCAGTAATCGACGGAGCTTTGGCTTGCGATGCCGTAGTATGAAGCCATCCAATGCCAAGTTATCAACCCACTTGATCGAAAACGTTTGACTTTGCACCCTTAAAAGGGTCTAAAGGCTTGTAAATGTTAGAAGTTTGGCTCCATTTGGTTCGGCTTTGGGAATGAGCTTTGGGACTCTAAAGTCCCTTGGCCAAATGCAAACGTGTTTGGTTCAATTTTTTGGGCGACTTTGGTAAGATGCAATTGCATTTCCAAAGGACTCTAAGGGCCCTTAGTCCAAAGTAGGTCTAAAGGTCCTTTGGGAACTTGCATTTTCAAAATGCAAGTTCTGGTTATTGTTCATCACTGTTCATCTTTTCCAGTGGAAAAGCCGGTTGGAGGCCAACGACTGTCGGCCAAGGGGTCGGCACACGCTGGCAACACGTCGGTGATCGCCGCCTAAGGGTCGTCTAACCCTAGCGACCGTCACCGGACCTCAAGTGACTTTTGGGTCGCGTGACCTAGGAGATTGATGGCTTGAATCGCAGGTCTTTGTGGCTAAGCCCTAGGTCACCCAGCTATGTGGGTTCCATGCATTAATAATTTCAATACGATATGCATTCCAAAGAGAACATGACTTTGAAGACCCAATTCCAAAGAGAAAATGACAACCTCTTCTTGCTCCCTTCGCAAATTCCAAGATGTGATCCTCATAAAACTCATGAATCACGTGTAAGTATCAATCTCTTATTCTGGATAGTGCTAAGCCTTTTACCTCTTGAATCTAAACCTGAGTCTTGATGCTCTACTCATTTTCATTGACTTGCTTGCCAGCTGACGGTAGGCACGTCGTGCGATCCCCGTTTACCAGCTCGCCATTGCGCGCCCCATGGCCGCATCAGTAACCGACGGAGCTTTGGCTTGCGACGCTATAGTATGAAGCCGTCCAACGCCAAGTTATCGACCCACTTGATCGAGAGTGTCTGACTTTGCACCCTCAAAGGGGTCCAAAGGCTTGTAGATGTTGGAAGTTTTTGTTTGTAAAAACAAACTAAGTGCATTTTTCTTGTCCCACATAGGAAAGTGGGAGGAAGTGGATCAATTAATAAGTGTAGGGTTTCTTTAGTGTACCTAAAGAGATGATTAGGTATGGGCTAGACCTCACCATATCCGCGTGCGGGTAGCGATTTTTGGCGCGATTATTTTGCACAGTTTAATTAACACTAATCCCTTTGTTATTTTATTTTTATTTTTTATTTCGTATGGTTATCTTATTAACTTTAATCAATTCAATGTTTTTTTTTAAATTTATTAAGAATTTTCGTAAATTAAAAAATTAATAAATAATAATTTCGAAATTTTATTTATTAAATAATAATAATTTTTTATTATTCCAAATTTTTGTTTGTGTCTTTTCAAGACAACCTTTGAAAAAGATACTCGTTCAGTTTGCAACCTTTCCCAAAGGGTTGCATTTGTTTGTTTTTTAACTGTTTACGAATGGACCCCTTTGTTCATCTAGGCAATTTTCGAAAGGATACATTTGTTCGCTTCACGACCTTTCACAAAGAGTTGTTTACGTTTTAAGAATGTTTTATATATAAATGTCAGTTTTCAGAAGAAATGAGTGTGATCATTTTCGAGACTTCTCTCTGAAAAAATTTCAGCCATCTTTCCAATTGTTTCCTAGAGAGATTCTGGAGAAATACTAGATTTGTTATCTAGTGCTCTCATTTAAGACTTTGTTGTATCCTAGAGGAAATTTACTGGTGACCGTTAGCAACTTTGTAGGGCAAATAAATCTTTAAAGAAAATGATATCATGCCTCAAAATTCGACTTGATTACTTGATCCGACTTAATTGTTCTACCCAATTCAAAGTCATATTTTTCCAACAGTACATACGTCCATTGCAAATTTTGTATACCAAGGTGTATGCAATGTACTTTGTTTGTTTCTCCTCTTGGCTAAGTGCATTTTGGAATTTGCTAATTAAGTTGGCTAAGGTTCTGTATGTTTATTTTTGTTTCTGTTCCCCGAAACAAAAGTTTCCATTCTTTTGTTATGGAGAACAAAAAAAGAACAAAAACGTGTTTGGTAAAAATTTTGTTCGCAAGAATTTTTTTTTTGTTTTGTTTCCAGGAATATATTTGGAACAAAAACAAGAAGTAGAAAAAAGTTGTTTCTTGTTCTCGAGAACAATTCCGAGAAATAGTTCTTTCTTCTTCTCTTTTTTCTTCTTCTTTTTTCTTTCCTTCTTCTTCATTTTGGCCAATTGCTGGCCTTGGCCATGGCTGACGACCGGCCGTCGAGGGCCAGTGACCTTGTTGGAGCATTGCCGGTCCCCGGTCAGCCTTACCCAGGCGACGTGAGGTCGGCCTCACCCTCACCTAGCGAGCTCGAGCCTCGCCCAGGCCGGCAAGGCTTGGCCTCGCCTTGGTTGGGTGAGCTCAAGCCTCACCCCGGCCAGTGAGACTCAACCTCGCCTTGGCTGGGTGAGCTCGAGCTCGCCCAAATTTGGTGAGGCCAAGCTCGCCTAGCTATCGGTGAGGATTGGTCTCGTTGGGCCACCACTGGGCGACGCTGACTTGGCGATGGCTCGGCGATGCCGCCGACCCTCGCCGATCGGTTGCTAACCATGGCTGAGGCCGGCGACTGGCCAAAAGGAAGACATAAGAGAAAAAAGAAGAAAAAAAAAGGAAAAATCTAATAAAAATATTGAAAAATTAAAAGAAACAAAAGAATTATACAACTTTACCAAACACATTTCTATAATTGAAGTAGAAATTTTTTGCAATTAGCAAGTGCATTATTATACTTAGAAATTGTTCATTGGAACAGAAAAAAAAAAAACTATTTCTGTTCAAAATTGTTCCCCGGAACAGGAATATTACCAAACGCGCCCTAAACAGACTTCTTGAGGGAGTCTATCTTTCTTAGGTTGGGTGTCGCCCCCAAAATTCCATTTTTCTTTTAGCTTGTGGGTGTGATGTCGTTATCGCATTTTACATATGTCCAATTAATTAATACTTTTTCTAATTCAGTATCAAAACTAACTAATGTCATTTAAATCATAAAAAATATATGACTAGTCACTCGTCCAATGCTCAACAAGATTAGTTCTTGGTTTCATTAAATGTTATAATAATCAAATTTACAATGTGCAACATTTGAGGAAAATAGTACTTCGAATCTATCTGAAAATGCCTTCTGTGTGTATGAGCTGGAGACTTTGCATTTAATATATTTTTTTAAAGTGATCTCTTGTGATAATGCCTCTACAATCGAGACATACTCTTTGCCTTCTCATCACACAATGCCTAAATGAGAATGATACAATTTTCTAAGTGAGTGAGCCATGTTACCAATTGATCTTAAATGGCATCGAGTAAGCAAGGCATGCCAACAAAATCACATGACATAATGATATACTTAACAGAGACTTCACATTGTGCCTAATTTGAAAAGCTGAGATACTTGATTGACCACAAGATTTGAGTACAACATTCTAAGGGGGAAGAAAGTTCAGGTACTTGCGATATCATGAGACTTGGCTATAATAAAACCATTATTTATTGTGTTATGCACTACTTGCTCCAATACACAAAAGGGGTATCGGCACTAGAGGAGCATGAATTTTTGTCTCCTTCAATATCACCTGAACTTTTGTCCTTGTTCAATTGAGTATGAAATGTGACTTGAACTAATGTGTATCAACACGGCCTGCTTGTTCACACGTGACTCGCCTATTCAGCAAAAGTGTTGAGAAGGATTACCAAAGGAAACTTGAATAAATTAAAGGATGTGCTTTCTATTTTTCATTTTCATGTTCTCTTTCCTCGTATGTTTTGCCAAACTCTTTCTCCACCACAAACGCTCCATCACCTTCTTCCTTGTTGCCATCGTCTACCATCGTCAGTATTTGCAGCGGGACCTCAATTAACGGTCACAACCTTCGTTCAAGGTCAATCAACAAAGTTAAGTAGTGGTGGTTGTCGGCAATAGGCAGAGATAGTCTTGAGAAATTATTGGGGGTACAAGTGGGATGCCTCATTTTTATGCAAGTCTATTTAAAGAGTGACACATGTCAAAAATTTTGAAAGCCCCCCTCTCTCTCCCTTTATCTCTCCTTTCTTATGCACCTCTCGTTTCTCTTCCACACCATTTCTTCCTTTATTTCCTTTTCCTTTTTGATCCTTTCTTTCCCTTTGGCTTGCAGCCAGTGCTTGGTCATAGTCGGTGAGAGTTGCTTTTCCTGGATTCGACGAGGGCCCAATCTAGATCTAGAAGTTGTGGAGGGAGGGTGATGACATCGGAGCCATGAGAGACCTCGAGGATGTAGGCGCTAAGAGAAGGCTTGGCGTTGCAAACAATAGGGGGGCTTGGGCTTATTCTTGGACCCGTGTGGGCAGTGGATGACCTGTGGAGGGAGGGGATGATATTGGAGCCGCAAGGGACCTCGAGGAGGCAAGGGTTGAAGGAGGGCTCGAGGTTGCAGGTAATGGCAATGGGAAACTTGGGCTTGTTCTTGAACCCGGGGGGTGGCCGTAGGGGCAATGGACAACCTCAATAGTGGAGCCATCGTTGGAGTGGGGATCAGTGGATGAAACGATGGTGAAGGCAACTGACTAGGGCGTGGTTTGCAGGAGAGGGGGAGAGAGAACAAAGAGTAGAGGATCGCATGAGAGGGAAAGAGATCGAAGAAAGCATTTCTCACACGTGGGCTCAAATAGGACATGTGTTGCTCATTAAATGGACTTGCGCAAAAATGACATGGCCCAAGTATTTTTTTTCTAATGTTTTTTTTTTCAAGGGGGAGGGGGAGGAAACAAAAAAGTAAAGTGACTTGTCAAAACCAATGGTCATCATATCAGCATAACGTATCATCACTTATGGAGTAAGTGCCACATCACAGCATAACGTATAATCACTTATGGAGTAAGTGCCACATCAACACTTACCAACAAAGAATTTATGGATGGATCACATTGAGCACAATTCACAAAGTTGAAACTACTCGATAGAAACAAAAAAGTTTACCTTATTATCGTGCAAGTTTCACGTACTAAAGTTTTCAAATCCCCAACCTCTTAAATTTTTAGAGCTCTTCAAAACTCCAGCCTTCTAAGTTCCTTCAAGGAATGTCTTCTGGAATCTGAACCCATCGACATATAATGTCATTTGATTACTTTTATTTAAGAGTCTTAAGTAATAAATTATAATTCAACTAGATTTTATTAACTGGTCAATCCCTATTTAGTCGCCCAAAGATGGAATATTGCTTGTAATATGCTCACACGTATACCTCAACAGATAATATATAGCATGAAGAAAAGACAATCCATCAATACTCTTCCAAATGTTAAAAATATATAGATAGTGCTAAAAAAAGGGATTACGAAAATAATGTGGTAAAATCGATGGACGAATAAATAGGGCATACTGAACACTCGAAATAGTTGGCCTTGTCATGTAGTGAATTGATTATTTTATAAAAAGAAATAGAGCATAGACCACCAATGTGTTTTAATAATTTTACACAAGCGGATCCTTGAAACCTTTGGCTATAATGTAATTAACATTGCCTTTTTAGCGTATGCTGTGGTTACTTTTTCATGAATTGACATTTGTTTCTCTAACATTCCCTTTTTTCATTGATGGAAGCGTATCATATAATACATTAGACATAAGCAGCCCAACAGGCTCTGCGATAGTCCTCCTTAGACTTCACCCATGTCTACCAAAACGAACACATGTACTCATTTTCATATATGAGGCTAAAAACTTGCTTTTCAGTGCGAGCTCAGACTGAATCAATTTTGCAAAAACATCCATGGCATCGCGAGGAAGCCCCAGTGACGCGACCAACTTATCGCTCTCCGCGCTATGAGAAGAGATCCAGACGACGTTGTGGGGTACAGTAGCTGGTGCCACTTGGAACGGCCTGCCGAACCGAAATCGTCTTGTAGAAAGGGAGCCGACTCCACTTGCTGATGCAGCAAGTGTTGCCCTCACGATCGACCACGACCGTGTTCATCTCGATGTGGTCAACGGATGACCGTATGTAACTGTCGGTGACGCATCGGAGCGCCTCGTGCACAGTCTGGACAGCAAACGAGAAGGGCTTGTGAATCAGTTCACTCGCTCTGCACTCGGCATAGGACCAAACAAGAACAGTCCCGAAGTAGCCGCTCGGCAACGGCGTGTTGAACTTGGACCGACTGTTGACTGCAATGAGAAGCTTTGCTGTTTCATGAGGATCGATTCTGAGAGCTTTAATTCACAAAATCCACACGAGCTTCGATATGACTTTGAAGCTCGTAGGGACTATAGAGGAGCCATCGTTTGTTGTGATTGTGGACGCTTTCTTGAGTTTTACGAGAGTGAGTGGCTCAAAGCAGAATGATTTGTAAACAAGGGGCTTGGTTTGGAGGTTGACTACGCTTTCGGGACGCCGATCCATCGGAGCATACTCGTGGTGGGGGAAAGGTCACCTCGGGCACAATACCAATCGATCGAGAAAGGGACGAATCGAAAGCGGCTTGGCTCGAGCCACATCAGTCCAACAAGTTATGAAGTCCGTGAGGGCTTTACCATCGACGACGACGTGATTTATGAGAATGCCGAGGGTGATCCCTCCGCACTTGAATGCTGTCACCTGGATTATACGATAAACTGTAAGCGGGGATGTACAGAAGTAGGTCATATTCAATCGGTCCCTCTAATAAAAAGAAGTTACTCAGTGAACCAGTATTATAAAAA
The DNA here is from genome assembly GCA_017140185.1 of Eucalyptus polyanthemos subsp. polyanthemos. Classification (NCBI taxonomy): domain Eukaryota; kingdom Viridiplantae; phylum Streptophyta; class Magnoliopsida; order Myrtales; family Myrtaceae; genus Eucalyptus; species Eucalyptus polyanthemos. Next base: position 14,387,336 of record CM029463.1, on the reverse strand, counting down.
CATTACCTGCACTGTCAACAAAGGTTTTTTCCAATATGGTTTGGGCTCCATCGCTGTTGTTCATGAGTTTTCGCAGCATTGGCGGATTGATGATGCTGATGTCGCCCAGCATTTTGATGTCGTCCTCCGACATCGCTTCAACGAACGGGACACCTTCTCCCGTGCATCTCACTGCCATCTTCTTGTCACTCCCGCAACGAGTCTCCCTGCGAATAGATAGAACTCGACCAGTATCTCGCCCAGCGATTCTCTGAGAATCTTGGTCATAGCGAAATGAAGACGAGCAGATGCTGGGAGGAAGACGAAGTGACCAGATCTGGCCATGGCGGAAGACAAAGACCAACAGACGCTGGGAGGAAGATGAAGCCATGAATGTAATTTTTTTTTTTTTTTATTGTGGACTACATTAATTGATATTGTAATTTAACGTTTAACGTTTATCGTTTTACGGGGTTTGGTCTAAGATGAGATAGAAGGTTTCTTAATTAGTCTAATATGGGCTGGCTAGTGTGGGCCGAGTTGAGCTTGGCTCGTAATGAGGGGGACTGGCTGGAAACTCTATAAATAGTGCTAAAGTCTCTCCTCTAACCCTAATTCTCACCTGTATCCTCACCTAAGGGGCGTTTACCTAACGCTGTACATGAGAGGGCCGCCTCATTGAGCCAGTGATACGGAGGGCAATAGAGGAGAAGGACTTGCGCGTGGAACATTGTGTTTCCGCTTCCGCTTCAAGAACAATGGATCTCAAAACAGGTGCGTCAATTCTTTCTACTCAATCGTGCATGTTCTTGTTTTAGTTATGGAGATCTTGGGGTTTGCGCAATTTGCGTCTAACATGTGGCATTAGAGCCTCCATAATCCTAAAACATGAACGCAAAGGATTTTGCCATAATTTGTTCGGATTAGCCCTAATTAGTACGGATCTTGCCATAATTTGTGATTTTCGAGACCTTTAGTTCAATAAAAATTAAATTAAATTATATATTCGGATTGGGCTCGATGAGACGAAGAAAACCGTGGGCGGCGTGTCAACGGAAGAGGCCGCACGCGCCCCCACGTGCGGCCACGCACCTCCTACGCGTCGAACACGCGCTGCGCGTGTGCTCCACGTGCCGCGCACTCAAGCGGCGCGTGCGGGCGCGTGGAGGCTCCGATTCGCGAGTGGCCGGCGGCGATGGACTCGTATGATTATTTCCTACGTCATGGTATATTTATTTTATATGTTTGATAATTTTATGGATGTGAAAAAACATACAAAGCCCTAAATACGTGAATTTTTAGTGTATTTTCACGTATTTTTCTTGTATTTTCTGTGTATTTGAAAATACAGGTGCCGGGATATAGGTATGTTATCACATGAACTTTATAAGTGTTATTCATTAATAATATATGATAAAGCTTATTTTTATTAATGACTGAAGTAATGTAATTAGCATGATATGTGATTTTAGTGATTACTGCCCCTGTCACTAAAGGTAAAATCACATATGTATAGTTTTTGTGAGATGAAAATTTTATATCCCTGGTATGAGAGAGTTTCAAGAATTCAATTGAGTTGTGACTGCCAAAGTGGCACACTTGATTGGATTTGAGAAATTTGGATTTATTGAGAACAAAGTAGATCAATGCATATACACCAAGGTCAGTGGGAGGAAATATATTTTTCTCATACTTTATGTAGATGATATCTTGCTTGCTAATAGTGACATTGGTTTACTACATGAGACAAAGTGGATGTTATCGAAAATTTTTGATATGAAAGACCTTGGTGAGGCGTCTTTTGTTCTTGGCATTGAGATCCATAGGGATCGCTCATGCCGTTCATTGGGTTTATTTCAGAGGGCGTATATTGATTGCGTTTTAGAAAGATTCAATATGCAGGATTGCAAACCAGGAATTGCTCCTGTTGTTAAGGGTGATAAATTGAGTCTTTCACAATGCCCTAATTTAGATTTTGAGAAAGCTCAAATGAAGGATGTACCTTATGCTAGTGTGCTTGGAAGCATCATGTATGCTCAAGTTTGCACTAGGCCAGATATTGCTTTTGCAATAGGGCTTTTAGGTAGATATCAGTTTAATCCAGGACGCGATCACTGGGTTGCTGCTAAGAAGGTTTTAAGGTACTTAAAGAGAACAAAAGATTATATGCTGATTTATAGATATGTTCCAGACCTGCAACTAGTCGGGTATTCAGATGCAGATTTTGCTGGTTGTCAAGATGATAAGAAATCAACGACTGGATACATATTTATGTTGGCAGGAGGTGCAATGTCATGGAAGAGCAAGAAACATAAATCCATATCTTCTTCAACCATGCAAGCGGAGTTTGTAGCATGTTTTTCAGCTACTACTCAAGCTATTTGGCTCCGGAATCTCATTAGAGAGTTATCAGTTTATGATTTTGTGGATAGACCCATACAGTTATATTGTGACAATGACTCTGCAGTGTTGTTTATTAATAACAACATAAGTTTAAAGGGGTCTAAACACATGGAGGTCAAGTTTTTGACTATAAAAGAATCAGTACAGAATGGTGACGTTGCAGTAGATTATATTCATACAGATGATATGGTTGCAGACCCACTAACTAAAGGCCTACGCCCGTGTGTTTTTTATCAACATGTCATTAGTATGGGCCTAGGAGCGTCTTGGGATGCTGTTATTTAGTGGGAGCTGTGTTTTATTCTTTTTTGAATAAAGTTTACATCTATTTTGTTACAATTTAGTAACAGTTTGATACATATATGTCAACTTTTGCACTCAATAAAATGTTTTTGAATGGATTGTTAATATGTTGATATATATTGTTAAAAGTCTTAGGGTATTGTTTAAACCTTGAGTGAAGGCTAGGGGCATCCAGGCATCCGGTTATTAGCCTTGTGCATATGTCTTGTGATACATAAAGAAAGGTTAACCATAAGGACAAGACATATGTGGGTTCATTGGTACCATAAAGCATTCTCTGGGATAAGTACACTAATGGTGCCATAAGTTGTGTACGGCGCTCACTTTGGTGCCAAAAGTTTCCGTTGGATCACTTAAGTGCCAAATCGGAGGAAAAACGCTCACTTTGATGCCACCGGCGAAAGATTCTGGCCTCCGGCGAAAGATTCCGGCCAAAATGATTTTTTTTTTTTAAAAAAAATTCGATAAGTCTTTAAATGACGTCGTTTTCAGTCCTCCTTAAGAAAACGACATCATTTTGCCGTCCTACGTGGATGGCTTCATGGAAACGACGCCGTTTAGGGGGAAAAATTAGGGTTTCCGCCGCTCGGCCACCGTCATTTGCCCGCCGTCGCTCGGCCATTGTCGCTGCTCGGCCACCGTCGCTGCTCAGCCACCGCCGCTTAGCCACCATTGTAGTTGCTCGACCAGGTGAGCGAGGAGAGACTAAGATTGTTGCAGGAAAAATCAAAGGCAAGGGCGGAGGAGGAGGAGGAAGAAGATGGGTCGAAGGGGCTGCTGGTGCGCTGCTGCTATTGGTGCGTTGCTGGTGTCGTTGCTGGTGTGCTGCCGCTGCTATTGTTGGTGCCGTGCCGGTGCCGTTGCTGGTGTGGGTCTTCGAGGAAGAAGAAGACACGAAGACGAGCTTCCCTCTCTCTCAATTTGGGGATTAGGGTTTCAAAATTGGGGGAAAGATGCCAAACGACGTCGTTTTGGTGTTTGGATGCTGACTCAACTCTCCGACGAGCCACGTCTGCATCAAAAATTAATAAAAAAAGGCCACGTCGGATTTCCGGCCAATTCCGTCGGAGTTGGCACCAAAGTGAGCGTTTTTCAAATTTTTTGGCACTTAAGTGATCGGACGGAAACTTTTGGCACCAAAGTGAGCGCCGTACACAACTTATGGCACCATTAGTGTACTTATCCCGCATTCTCTTGTGGCACAAGTTTTTGTGTCGCCTAAGGTAAGAGGATGGTGACTGACAAATGGGATCTCTTTATGAGAGATGTTATCCATTTGCCACACTACCATATTGAATCCATATCAATAAAGTTGAGAGCACTCGTGACCGTGGAAGGCTCTGTGTGCATACATGCAGTTACCGCCATGATTTGGTGTTTGAGACTTTATGGGATAGGATTGACTATTAAGAATTATCTCTGGACCAATGTGCGCACATAAGGTACGATTTCAATTAATATAGTCCAAGTGGGAGAATATAAGAGTTTTTCTAATTGTGGACTACATTAATTGATATTGTAATTTACCGTTTAACGTTTATCGTTTTACAGGGTTTGGTCTAAGATGAGATATAAGGTTTCTTAATTAGTCTAATATGGGCTGGCTAGTGTGGGCCGAGTTGAGCTTGGCCCGTAATGAGGGGGACTGGCTGGAAACTCTATAAATAGTGCTTAAGTCTCTCCTCTAACCCCAATTCTCACCTGTATCCTCACCTAATGGGCGTTTACCTAACGCTGCACGTGAGGGGGCCGCCTCATTGAGCCAGTGATACAGAGGGCAAGAGAGGAGAAGGACTTGCACGTGGAACATTGTGTTTCCGCTTCCGCTTCAAGAACAATGGATCTCAAAACAGGTGCGTCAATTATTTCTACTCAATCATGCATGTTCTTGTTCTAGTTATGGAAATCTTGGGGTTTGCGCAATTTGCGTCTAACAATGAATACTTTCTCCCCGAGTGGTGAGGTGGTCGGGGAGAAAACTAAAATGTAAAAGGTAATATTTTCTCCCCAAGCTACCATGGTGACAGTAGGAAGACGAAGCAACCAAATCTGGCCGGTGACCTGAAGATGAAGACAAACAGACGCTGGGAGAAAGATGACGGAGAGGGTGACTTAGTCAAGCTGGTGGTTGGACAAACGAGGAACAGACAGAGGTGAAAGAGAGACAGTGGTGGAATGAGATAATTTCTATTTTTTTATTTAATTCTATATTAGCAAATATGTGTCAAGCTGTAATTCGATGGAAGCAAAATGATGCTCGCCACGTTAGCTGATGATGTGGCGAGAGCAAATCACTGAATATTTCCTCGAGCTCGGAAGAGAATCGGGGGAGAGGAGAGAAGAGAAGAGAGAGAGAGATCCGGTAAGTGAGACTGGGAGAGAAAGAGGGAGTGAGCTCCAGTTGATCAGCTGAAAACAGATGGAAAGGCAGGGTGAGGGCTGCTTCTCGAGGGGTTTGGCTGAAAACCAAAGACAGCGAGCGCTGCTCGAGAAGGAGACGGTGAGAGCTGCTCGTGGGAGCCACACAAAGAGAAAGAGCAAGCTCGACAGAGGGTGAGCCAGAGAGAGGCTGGTTCTTGGAGAAAGAAAGAGCGAGAGAGAATTGACTGCGCTCTCAACATCTTCGGCAATAGCAGTGTTTTGGTGGCGGAGGAGGTGACGTCGCAGCAGTGAAGGACCGAAGGTGGGGTTGGTCAAGTGCGCTCCTCTCTCACATGGCCGTGAGAATCGAATGAGGAAAGTTCGAAGAACAGAGGGAGATCCGAGCGAGAGCTGAGGAGGAGAGCCTTATATTTGATTCCTACTTGACGCCGCGATCGTATTGGAAGTCATGCCATAAGCATGGGATCTTAGATTCAATTTTCCGTCGAGCATAACACCGGTGAATGGACTATTAATGGAGAGCACATGAAGAACTTGCCAATGCAATTAGGGCTAGATTTTGTCCTCCTCTCTTTCAATTAGTTTAATTTGTGGCTCTTCTTCTTACAGTTTAGCTATTCGAATTGTAATATTTGAGATTTTTTATTAGATTAAAGAAAAGGTGGTGGGATCCACTTTAAATAAAGAAAGAAAAAGAAAACAAAAAGGATAAGAGATAAAAAGGAAAGGAAAGCCCACGTTCGGGTAGCAGAAGAAAAGAGGAAAGAAGAAGAAAGAAGAAGAAGAAGAAGAAAGGAGAGAGAGGGCTTTGTGTGTTTACGTCACAGGCAACTCACCAAGCTTATTTACAACACCTAGACTGCAAGATCAAGGGTCAAATAACGTGTGTTATTTGATTTTGGGGCATCCCCAGGTGAGTAGTACTAATGTCATCTTTGGTTTTGTGAAGCTCATGTACTAAGGTAAGATTAATCAACATATACTTGTGTAGGGAAGTGAGGACCTATTTGTTGTACAATGATGGATATAGTGCTCGGTAATTTTGAGTTATCGTGGGATGATTCTATTGGAGAAAACTTTCTTTTTTGTTTTGAAGATGACAAAACATTTCCATCAGTCTAGTCTGAAGACTTACAGACTCTTTCATCAAAGTTTGAAGACCGCCAGACTCAAGATTTAAAGTTTGCCCTCATTGACAGTTTCTAGACCGACGAAGAAGACTTATTCAGATGCGAGTTTTTCTTTAAGGTTTTGATTTGAGTGGCTAAAGAAGTTCTCACAGTTGGAGATAACATCTCAAGATCTATTATTCATTTTGAAATTAATTCGAATAATTTGTATCCATTGATTGGCGAAGTATACTTGGAAGGTTCTACTTATGGAAACCTAGATCCCGATTGCATGGGCGAGTAGGATTGGTGGGTTATCATCACATTCCTTAAGTAAGTCGAGATTTCCCTAATTGATTCTATCTAATGGGTAGATTGGAAAAACTCATTTGGAAGGTGCCAATGGTTATGAAGGCATAGAGGAGTATATAAGGAAGACACTCTGGTTATTTGAGTATGTGCGCGATAGATAAATTCCAAAGTTTGAAACTTCTTATTCTTTGCTGATTCAATTGTTGAGCGTAAATTTGTACTCAAAAGAGAATTCATATATTTGAGAGGCCTTGTGGAAGTGTAGCAGAGTCTCTACATTGTGAAATCAAGGACGTGATACTGTAGCAACTCTTTTAATTCATAATGAAATCCAGCCGGTGAGCTGTTAGTGCGGGAGAGTAGACGTAGGCTTGGTCTAAACCGAACCACTATAAACCTTGTGTTCTTATTCTCTTCTCTGACCTCTTTTATTTTGTTCATAGTTCTATTTAACTGTTAAAGCTTAATCTCGCTCAAAGTTTGCTGCTCTTCAGGTTCAGGTTAAAAGTAAAGGTTTTCACTACATATTGTAGAATTTATTTTTACACATATTCACCCCCTCTAGGTGGTAATAGTAGCACTTTCAATTGGTATTAGAGCATGTGTACTCATTTAAATTGAAGTGTTTTTACTTTAGAGTTAAAGATTCATAGCTAGTATGTTGGCTCCATGTTTGGTCGAAGGGCAAAATAACACTAGACTGCCTTATAGTATATGGAAAAACAATATGAAAGCATTTTTAAGATCAAAAGATCCTCTGGAATGGGATTGGTAGACAAATGAGTCATTCCTAAAGCTACAACAATCTCAGAAAGAGGGAAAGAAGCTGTAGAGGCTAACGAGATGACTCGAAAAGAGTTAACCAAGAGACAAGCTATTAATGCAAAAGCAGTTTATTCCTTATATTGTGCATTATCCCCTACTGAATATAACAGAATATCTTCTTGTGAAATAGCTAAAGAAGTCTGGGATATGCTGCACATTACCTATGAAGAAATTGATCTAGTGAAAGAAACTAGGATCAATATTCTGCTCGGTCAATATGAAGCCTTCAAGATGAAATCAGGAGAATCTATCACTGACATGTTTAGTCGTTTTACAGAAATCGTGAATGGTCTTGACTATTAAGGTCAACCAATCTTAGGACCCATGAAGGTTAACAAACTGTTACATGAACTTTCCAAAGATTGGAATCACGTAAAGACTTTAATAAGGGAGACACAAAAAATCATGCCACTCTCTGTTGACGAATTGATTGGCACTCTTCAGTCCTATGAAGTAGAGCAAATCAATGAAGAAGAAGATCCTAAAGGTAAAAAATCTATTACTTTAAAATCTAATGATAACTCTGATGTTATAGATTCTGAAGACGATATGGACGATGAAGATCTTGCTCTCATGATAATAAGTTTCATAAAACTGAACAAAAGGGGAAGAAGATTCAATTGGAAGAAACAAAGTTCTCAAAAGTTTCAAAATAAATCAGCTGAGGACAATGAATCCAATAAAGATGTGATTTATTTTGAATGCAAGAAAAATGAACACATCAGACCCAATTGTCCCTTGTTGAAGAAAAAGAAAGGAAAAACTGAGAAATACAGAAAAGCACTCAAAGTAGAAACTTGGAGTGATACTGAATGTGAAGAGAGTGATGATGATTATGCTAATATTTGTTTAATAACAAAATCAGAATTAGATTTAGACTCTGAGACAGATACAGACTCAAACTTAGACTCAAACAGTGAAATCGAGGTAATTAATTTAAAAATTCATACTAAAGTCTCAAAATATATTAATGAACTTTGTCTTAATCTCAAAACCTCTCTTAGGAGGATTTCCAAGCTAAAAAGGGAAAATTCTACACTGTACACTAAAGCAACATGAGATTGTTTGGAAAGAAAAGTTTGAAAATTTAGATAAAAGTTTATTACTTTAAAAGAAAATGCATACTCTCTTTCAAAAGAAAATACACTTTTAAAAAATGATATTTCAAGTATTTTAAAAAGGTTTTCTATAGAATTTGAGAAATTGGAAAAGATTCTTTCAGCACAAATACCTTACTTTAACAAATCAGGCTTGGGAATGACTTATGAAACCATTCATCTAATAGATTTTCCAAAAGTAAAAGAAAGAATTAAACAAAGACATACAAAAGCCTTTTATAAAAATCATTTTCAAAAAATCTTTGTAAAACTTGTTGGCCGTAGTGCTCTTAAATATTCTAAGTGCAACAGCTTGGAACACTTTGAGAAAGAATGTCTTATGATTTAGAGACTTGTTAAGAAGGATTAGGCAAAGACTATATATTACACTAACTCGATTGGACCCAAGAAATTGTGGGTACCAAAGAAAACTTGAGTTTCTTTTTTATATGCATGTTACTATCATGAAAAAGGTCAAATGGTACTTGGATAGTGGATGCTCAAGACATATGACAAAAGATTCAAGTTGTTTTATAAAGCTCATCCAAACAAATATAGGAAAAGTTTCTTTTGGTGGAAATAGAAAATGAAGAATTGTCGGATGCGGAATAGTAAATATTGGAAGCTTGACAATCAACAATGTCTCCTTGGTAGAAAGACTAAATTACAATCTACTCAGCATAAGTCAACTGTGTGACACATGTTTCAAAATCAATTTTTAAGAAGAAATATGTTCGGGAACCAGTAAAGACTTCTTTCAGAATTTCACGGGGCGAAGACATGGGAACATCTATCTTTTAGATATTAAACAAGAAAAATCTCAATGTTTAATTTCAATTCAAGAATAAGCTAATCTCTAGTATCAAAAACTTGGCCATATCAACATGAAGCAAATTGCCAAGATCTCTTCAAATAAGCTTGTTCGTGGACTACCCAACATGACATACCAAAAATTTGAATTATGCACACCCTGTGTGTTGGGAAACATGTTAAAAGTTCTTTCAAATCAATAAATCAAGTTTCCACTAATTGTGTGTTGCAACTCCTGCATATGGATCTCTTTGGATTAACTAGAACTCAAAGAATTTGTGGAAAGAGATGTTGCCTAGTAATAGTGGATGATTATTCACGATTTACTTGGATATATTTTCTAGCAAGTAAGTTTGAAACCTTATCTTATTTTTTAAAGTTTGCCGAGAAAGTACATAATGAGAAAGGGTATGTTATTTCAAGCATTCGGACAGACCATGGAAGTGAGTTTGAAAATCAAGACTTTGTTAAATTCTGTAATAAATCTGGTTTTCAACATATGTTCTCCTCTCTATATACTCTCGAACAGAATGGAGTTGTGGAAATGAAAAATAGATCATTGCAAGAAATGGCTAGAACACTTTTAATTGAAAGCAATATTTCTTCTTGTTTTTGGGTTGAAGAAGTTTTTACAGCACGTTATATCATTAACAGAGTTTTCTTAAGGCCTATTATGAAGAAAACTCTCTATGAGTTGTTCAAAGGAAAGAAGCCAATTGTTTCTTATTTTCATGTGTTTGGTTGCAAATGTTTTATATTAAAAAAATGCAAATAATTGAATTGGTAAGTTTGAAGAAAAATCAGATGAAGGAATCTTCCTTGGATATTCAACCACTAGCAAAGCTTACAAAGTATATAACAAGAAGACTCAATCTATGGAAGAATCGATGAATGCAAATTTCAAGACCTTATATAAAATCAATCAATTTAGACTCAACTTGAAGAATCTGAACTTGTTCCATACTCTACAAAGTCTAATTCCTCGGAAGTAGCTCAAACATCAGAAGGTCAACAACGAATGAACGTTGAAGAATCAACTGAAGAAAAAGTTCAGTAGTTTGTCAGACTAACCAGTAACTGGAAGCACAAGTCTAGTCATCCCAAAGAACTTATTATTAGTGACATTGATGAAGGGATTCGTACAAGATCCAAAAGACATAAAGAGTCTAGCGTTGTGACTTTTATTTCTGAAATAGAACCTAAAAGCATAGAAGAAACTTTAACTGATGAAAGTTGGATTGAAGCTATGCAAGAAGAACTCAGGCAGTTCAGTGTTAACGATATTTGGGAATTAACTCCTAAACCAAAAGGTAAATCTATTATTGGAGCTAAATGGGTTTTTAGGAACAAGATTGACGAAAAAGGAAAAGTGATAAGGAATAAAGTAATACTCGTGGCCAAATAATATACGCAAGAAGAAATGATAGACTATGATGAGACTTACGCACCGGTAGCAAGGTTAGAAGCAATTATATTATTACTTGCTTTTGCTTGTTATAAGAATTTCAGGTTATTCCAAATGGACGTTAAAAGTGCATTCCTGAATGAATTTATCCAAGAGGAAGTCTATATAGAACAACCTCTTGGTTTTGAAGACCAAAGAAAACCAAACTCTATATTCAAACTCAAAAAGACGCTATATGGTTTAAAGCAAGCACCTCGAGCTTGGTACGACAGGTTAAGTAAGTTTTTAATCCAAAATGGCTTTGTTAAAGGTAAAATGGACACTACTCTGTTTATTAAAAGAGAAAGTAAAAACTTTTTACTTATGCAAATCTTTGTTGATGATATTATTTTTGGGATAACCTAACGAAAATCTGTGCAAGAAATTCTCTAAATCTATGCAAGATGAATTTGAGATGAGCATGATGGGTGAACTATCATTCTTTCTCGGACTACAAGTGAAACAATTGAAGGAATGAATTTTCATTCACCAAGAAATATATGCTAAAGAGCTTGTTAAAAAGTTTGGTTTGGAAAATTGCAAAAATGCTGATATACCAATGTCAAGTTCTTCGAAGCTGGACAAAGATGAAAGAGGAAAGAAAGTTGATCAGAAATTGTACAGGAGTATCATTATTTTACTTCTTTATCTTACTGTCTTTAGACCTGATATTTTGTTTAGTGTTTGCATTTGTGCCAGATTTCAATCAGATTCCAAAGAATCTCATCTAAGTGCTGCGAAACGCATCATCAAATATGTTGCAACAACCTCTAAGTTAGGTCTATGGTATCCTAAAGAAGGAGACTTTACTCTTCTTGGATACTCAAACGCAGATCTAGCAGGATGCAGAGTTGATAGAAAGAGCACCCCAGGCACTTGTCAATTGCTTGGTTACAGGACAGTATCTTGGTTTTCAAGGAAGCAAAGTATTATAACTCTTTCAATAGCAGAATCAGAGTATGTGGCTCTTGGAAGTTGTTGTTCTCAAATCTTATAGATAAAACAATAATTAAGGGACTTTGGAATCGAAGACTCATGCACTGAGATCAGATGTGACAACACCAGTGCAATTAATCTCACTAAGAATCCAATTCATCATTCAAGAGCGAAGCATATAGAGATTCGACATCATTTTATTAGAGACCATGTTCAAAATAGAGAAGTCTTGATTCAATTCATTGACTCAAAGAATCAGCTAGCGAACATTTTTACAAAGCTACTGGAGAAAAGTCTATTTGAGTCTATTCGATCTAGACTTAATATCTTGAAGTCTGATGAAGCTTAGACTCAAGGATAAAAGTCTAAAAATGCTCAGACTCAAAAAATAAAAAATTATGACTGTAAGTCATTTCAGTTCTAGCGATTTATCTTTTGGATAAAAACTCGAAAAGGTATGGTTGCTTATTAATCTGCAATTGATTGATGTTATTTTTCCAAGTTTTTGAAATTGTAGCAATTATTCTTTTTCGAAAATGAAATTATCTTTTTTGAGATGGCAGTTATCTATCTTCAAAAAGACAGTTATTTTTTGAAAATACATTTTTTATGACAATCCGTATACCTTGTTCGATTGCTTTATATACTGTCTTTCTTCTTCATTTTTACTCACAAACCCTTGAAGCACATAACTTTACTTTCTTACTTTTTCTTTCTAGTTTAATTCTTAAATTTTTTATCTTTCTCGCGAATCAAGTTTGGAAATTCTTCCAAAGATTGTGATAATGTTTTTCCAAAGAAAGTCCTCAAGGATTGTAAGCAGGGGACCACATCATATGTATGAGGGTCTTACGCATTTTGACCTGACTATGGAAGAAGAATCTCCAAGGCAACAGCAGAGTCCACAACATTCTCAACCGCATCATTCTCCTCAGGCTAGACCACAAAATGTTCAGCAACAACAAGCGGAGGAAGAAATTATTGAGGATGTTGAACCTGTAAGGACTCTTAAGCCTGCTTTTACTTTCAAACACTACTTTGCCTTAAAGGACGGAGGTTCTCTAATGACCTTTATGGATGAATTTTTGTAAGAAAAGGGATACATAAATGAAACCTATTTTTTTACAAACGATGGAACGTTTAGGAATTGCTCCTGCTGGTTCGGTAGAAAGGGCTTTTGCGAATTTCCCAAGTGATCCTCGTGTTGGAGGATTTAGTCAACCTGATAGAAAAGATGATGATAAAAGATGTTCACTCATTTTAAGTCTAGAATGGGCGTTGCTACGAACATTCGAGGAAGAAGAGTAGATCTGTTTCGTTCTTAGGAACATAAGCGAGTTTACTCTAAGTTGCTAAAGCGAGGGGTGATGAACCCAATGAGTGTAGACTTTGATTTTCTCGACTCCCTGAACGTGAAGTTATGGGAGAAATTTACTTTACTTCAACTTGAATGATTTTGCTCTGAGACAACAGTAGCTCATCTAGAACTTATTGCGTATTTCTATTCCAATCTAAGCTTTTTGGATGTGAATAGATTTTCTTTCAGTGTTAGAGACTAGGATTATGTGGTTGATATGGACACTCTGACTGATGTGATTGGAGTAGAGAGAGTGATGTTCCAATCAATTAATGTGTCTATTGGTCGTGCAACTGTGGAGCTTGTCTGAGACAGAATGGCAGACGTCCAGATTTCGTACTTGAGGATGAGTGCCTCAAATGCCTTGCTTTATAAGATTGTGATTAATTGTCTTAGACCCAAATCCACATCAAAGACTGACGTCTCCAATTCATAAGCGAAGCTGATGTATGCTATTAATGCTGGTCAAAAGTTCTCTCTGCCGCACACTATCATGTTTCACATGTATAGGTCGATGGTAAAGGACAAGGGCCAACTTCCTTATTCAACACTTGTTCTCAACTATTTAGACATTTTAAAATTTAGCCTCATAAAATTCTGTGTGTTCGAATTTGCGATCCAATGGTGGTGGGACTGGAGATGGTTTCAAAGATGCGTATGAAGGAGCTAAACAAGGCTTTAGAGAGATTTAAGGAGAAGACTCCTCTTAAGACTCGTCAAGACCCTGTGGTTGCAAAACGGAAAGGCAAGGAGGCTATGTTAGCTCCATCTAAGAAAATGAGAGCACTCATCTTGCAGGATGAAGAAGATGAGGAAGACATTACCATTTCCGCTCTTGCCTTAAGGAACTTACCGCGTCTTGTTCCAGAGACAGAGGATAGAGAGAACCAAGACAGAGAGGAAACAGAGCAGAGGAGTGAAGAGAGGGAAATGATGAGGAAAGAAGCACAGGAAGGAAGAATTGCAGAAGAAGAGCAAAGAGGAGAACAAGGTCATCGTGTCATTAAAGAAGAGACAGAGCATGAAGAGTACTTCTCTCCACCTGAAGGCACTGAAACAAGGGGGAGCTACTGATAAAAGAGGTACTCCTTCACTCGTTTTTACTAGTGATGATGTCAGTCATTCTTCTGCTGATCCAGAAGATGTATATGCCTCTTAATTTCCTAAAGAAGGTAATGAGGTTTCATCTTTAAGTCTGGGTGCTCATTCTGAAGTTCCATCATCTGCCAATACTCAACAAACTGATCACGCTGAAGCAAGCACTCAAACTGACAACTCAGCAGACCTTAGAAGATTGCTTGATGTTCTTATGGAGATCATAGGTCAGATTTATGCCTTGGCATGTGAATTTCAGAATATACAGAGGGCTAATCAAGCCACTTCAGTCATTGGTCAATCAAGTTCAAGCCCCTAATTTTCAAGTTCGAGCAACTACCAAGGGTGTAGAAGTAGCACAACTGACGGAGGATCTGAGAAAGTTGGAGGAGACTGTCAAGTCGATGGGAGATTTCCAGCTTGTTAGCGTTCTAAAATAATCTTAATTTTATCCAATTCTCTTTTTCGTCTCTACCTTTTTAATGCTGACAAAAAGGGGGAGAAGTTGGTGCAGATTTGACTTTATTTTTGTTTGGTCGTGACTGGTTTGGACTGTGTTTTGATCATTTAATGCTCGCAGTATCTTAAGCATTGTTGGTATTCATGATAAAGATAGTTGTTTTTACAAGACTAATTCATTTCCTGTGGATGTAGATTCAATACCATTTTTATCCTAATCCATTTATCTTTTATGAGATATTCTTATTTGCTTAAGTATTGTCTTGTAGGTCAAAAGTATCCAAATCTGCATGAAATTTTTGTCACCATAAAAAAAAAGGGGGAGATTGTTGGAGAAAACTTCCTTATTTATTTTGAAGCTGACAAAATATTTCCATCAGTCTAGTCTGAAAACTTGCAAATTCTTTCGTCATAGTCTGAAGACCACAAAACTCAAGATTTGAAGTCCGCCCTCATTGATAGTTTCTAGACCAATGAAGAAGACTTATCCAAATGTAAGTTTTTCTTTAAGGTTTTGATTCAAGCGGCTAAAGAAGTTCTCACGGCTAGAGATAGCATCTCAAGATCTATTATTCATTTTGAAATTAATTTGAATAATTTGGATCCGTTGATTGGTGAAGTATATTTGGAAGATTTTACTTATGAAAACCTAGATTTTGATTGTATGGGCGAGCAGGATTGGTGGGCAACCATTACATTCCTTAAGTAACTCGAGATCTCCCTAATTGATTCTATCCAGCAAGTAGATTAGAAGAACTCCTTTGGAATGTGCCAACAGTTATGAAGGCATGGAGGAGTATATAAGGAAGACGCTCTGGTTATTTGAGTGTGTGCGCGATAGATAAATTCCAAAGTTTGAAGTTCCTTGTTCTTTGCTGATTCAATTGTTGAGTGTAAATTTGTACTCAAAAGAGAGTTTAGATATTTGTGAGGCCTTGTGGAAGTGTAGCAGAGTTTCTACACTATGGAATTAAGGACATGATACTGTAACAACTCTTTTGATTTATAGTGAAATCCAGCCGGTGGGCTGTTAGTGTGGGAGAGTGGACGTAGGCTTGGTCTAAGCCGAACCACTATAAATCTTGTGTTCTTATTCTCTTCCTTGAACTCCTTTATTTTGTTTGTAGTTCTATTTAACTATTAAAGCTTAATCTCACTCAAAGTCTGCTGCTCTTTAAACTCAGGTTAAAAGTAAATGTTTTCACTACATATTGCAGAATTTGTTTTTACACCTATTCATCCCCCCTCTAGATGGTAACACTAGCACTTTCGTATTCGACAAACCTCTCTTGAAGGGTTATGCATGCTGTTTTGGTACAATTAATTTATGTGGTTATGTGATGACTATTGAAATATGATATGTGTTGTGTTGAGGAAATCGAATGTGTTGTGAACAGGTAAAGGACTAAATGCTACACGACGAGGAAATTTCGTGTGAGTCACCTCTAGGGCCTTGTAGTCAAGGGCTAAGTGCTACATGGCGACTTAAGTCACATAGGAGCCACCTCTAGGGCCTTCCACTATTGACATGCATAGTAAAGGACTAAGTGCTACACGATAATGTAACTTTATGGAAGCCACCTTTAGGGCTTTGTACTATTGCTATATGTGGTCAAGGGCTAAGTGCTACATGATAATGCAATTTCGTGGGAGCCACCTCTAGGGCCTTGAATTTGGATATTGATCATGGAATGAACCATTGATATGAGATAAGATGAGTACGATTATTGGGCAAAATTGGTGATGCTGGTTTTGTTATTATTGATTAATGAGAAGTTTGCTATTTGATATAGCTAGGTTGAGGTAACATATAGTGCATTTTGTTCATGCAAGTTATCATATTTTTATTTGACAATAATGAGCCATGTCTTGAGTTTTAAATGTAATGTGGAAGTTTGATATGTTTTTATGGTATGTACTACTCACTGAGCTTATGGTTGCTCACCCCTCTATTTCCAAACCTTTTCAGGTCCTTTGGTTAGCAGCTAGTAGGTCAAAGAGTGCTATCGATGGGGACCTTTGGAAGTGAACTTTGGGTATGGTTTGAGGCTACATCCTTCGGGTGGAAGGATGGCCGTGTCACCCCCAACTTTGTAGGACTTGGGGTGTGACATCTTGTGATATCAGAGCTTAGGTTATGATTTTTGGGTATAGATTTTATGGGAACTTGTGAGATTGTGTGTTAGTTTATAACGCTTTAGTCCTTTGTTAGGTACTAGGATGTATGTTTTATTTTGGGTTCAAGTGATCAACGAGTCGCATGTTTTATTTTTAAGGGACAACGAAAGCAATCGAGTTATTACTTTTGATATCAGAAATGTATCTTAAGATCCTTGAGGTTTGATTGTGAAAGTTTTATTGGCATTAGAGAAACAATGACCATTACTCATTGTTGTTAAGGACGTTGAAAGTTATGACTAGCAACCCTTACTATAAATAAGCTTTGCACTAGAATCAAGGTTTGTACTATTAAGGCCCTTGGTTTTGGAAGGAACAGGTAAGCAAGGTTTACAGGGTCTTGCGACTCTTACTAGTGGTGAAGTTTTAACTGAAGAGCTTGAGAAATGAAATCGAAACTTGTAGCATGAAGAAAGAGGAAGATCTTCCTCGTATGGTTTTAGCAGCAATTTAGGGGATTATCAAGTAAAAGATGAATTTGGAAAACCAAAAGATAGAACCTATGATTGAGTTAAGACTTGCTTTGAACAATTTAGGTTAGTGCAATCAGAGAACATCAAACAGTGATCCAATTGCAGGTGCAAATGCAGGATGCTGATATTCAAGACAATGGCAAACTTGTTTGTAGTAACAGAAGAATCCTATTCAGAAATGAGTTTTTTTTTTTGTAAGGTCACTAGAATTGTTATCGGAGACACTCAAGTGGTAGGAGAGCAAGATATGCGTTCATTTTGTTTAATTATCTGGCGGACAGGAGCAATGTAGTGGCATGGAATGTATAGGCTAATTGAGAATGACTTGTGGGAGTATAGCTTGAGATACTATTCCTTGACAAAGAGTATATGGAATCGGACAGAATCGTGGAGCTTATTTATTTGAATGGGATCAAAAGGCTTGTAATGGGTGCGGCAATGGATAAGCGCCATTTCAAGTTTCAGATTGGCAGGAGGATGACAGAAATCAAGTCCAGGATAGCCATCTTTGTTCGCAATAAAGCGCCCATCTCTTGTCAAATTTGGTTTATCTACGATGGGCAGCTCATTCACACAAGGGGAGCTCAGACGGTTCAAGCAGTTGGAGAAGTTCCGACTAATGTGCCATTGCCAACGACTTCAAGCCCTGGAGCCGTGATGCCACCTCCTTCTTCCTCCTTAGATAGCTCTCCAATGCATCCTAATGCGAGATTATATGCTGAGAAGTTGAAGGAAGAACTTGAGAAGGCGATGGAAGAACTTTGCATTGCCCGGGCCTAGAAATCGTAGCTGAAGGACCAATTCGTGGAGACCAACCAGAGCAGAAATGAGTTGGAGCTGAAATCATTGCAAGCGAGGAAATGTTGCGGGCTTTGATACAAGAGCGAGAACCGTTGCGGATCGAACTCGAGAATGCACTCCTAAAGGCCGAGGAGGAGATCAGAAGAAAAGGAGATTCCTCGGGCACAAAGTACTTCTCCGAGTTCTCCTTTACCGAAATCGCAAAAGCTGCGCAGAACTTCGACCCATCTTTGAAGATCGGGAAAGGTGGCTGCGGGACCGTGTACAGAGGTTTGCTTCGACTTACGCCAGTGGCTATAAAGATCATGAATTGTCCTAGCATGCGAGCTCCAATGCCTACTCTTTCGGGATTATACTACTTGAGTTATTGACGAGGAGGTCCGCCTTAGGAATAGCAAATGCAGTGCGAGAGGCAATTAGCGCAGGGACTCTGGCGGCCATCTTGGATTCATCGGCTGGAGAGTGGCCCTATACGCTGGCCGAGAAGTTGACTCATTTGGCTTTGAGTTGCTGCTAGATGAGCAAAAGGAACAGGCCGGATCTCAAGTCGGAAGAGGGGACGGTGCTCCAATCGATCCGAGCTTCCTGTTGATAAACTATTGATTATATAATGGCAACTTGTGCAGTAGTTTCGTTTGATGCTTGTGGGGCAAAAGTGCATTGCTTCATCATTAAGTATGGATATAGAGTTAGTGGGTCTATTCGAAGTGTGCTGGTTGCCACGTATGTAAAATGTGGAGGTCTGAGTAGTGCTAAGTTGGTGATGGGGGCTATGAAGATTGCCGATTTTGCTTACACATCTATCCTAAAGGCCCTCATTTCCACGATGGATTTTCTATTTAAGGAAAGGGGATGAAGAGAGGGATATGCTGCCGAAAAAGAAGGAGGAGAATTACAAGGGGATGAAAGAGCTTACAGTTTGGTATCGATCTAGCATGGTTAAAGAAACCATATTTCTACATCATTGGTTCTCTTTTTCTAACTCAGCATTTGAGTTTTGAGTGTACAACAAACTGTTTTATACCAGGGGACCATACATTCATGGAGTGAAAAGGGTGAGGTCAGATTGGCTCATGTACTACACTATGTATAGTTTTCTTCACTTCTGATGGATTCTAGACTTTATCATGATCCCAGGGCTAACCAAGTTCTCTATTGGGTGGTCCCTACCTTTGGCTAGGACATTTGAGAGCATGCCTATGGTACTTGATATTTCTACTCCGTGAACCCTTCTCGGTTTTTGTAGAAAGCACAATGACATTGAAAATGGGGTGAGGATAGGAAGAAAGCTTGGTGAGTTTCAACAAGACCATGATGGTTTCCACGTGTTATTATCAACCCTATATGCTTCCAAAGGAAATTCAGATAATGTGCTTGAGATTAGAGGAGTTATGGAGCAGCAAGACTGCACAAAAAAAAATAAAAATCCCAAGTTGTAGCAGGATTGAAGCATGGAGTAATTCATGAATTTTTGGCTGGTGATGAGACACATCCTCAATGAAAACATACTGAGTATATATGTGAAGATCTAATAGTAGGAAGCTATTTGGGAGTTTAAAAAGGAAAGACACGGATATTCTCATAAGTTTGTTGATTGACATATTCCTAAATTTCGAGGACGAAATTTTTATAAGGAGGGTAGAATGTAATATTTGATATTTTTTATTAGGTTAAAGAAAAAGTGGTGGGACCCACTTTAAATAAAGAAAGAAAAAGAAAACAAAAAGGAGGAAATAAAAAGGAAAGGAAAGCCCACGTTTGGGTAGCAGAAGAAAAGAGGAAAGAAGAAGAAAGAAAAAGAAGAAGAAGAAGAAGAAGAAGAAGAAGAAGAAGAAGGAGAAGAAAGGAGAGAGAGGGCTTTGTGTGTTCACGCCGCAGGCAACTCACCAAGCTTATTTACAATGCCCGGACTGCGAGATCGAAGGATCAAATAACGTGTGTTATTTGATTTTGGGGCATCCCCAGGTGAGTAGTACTAATGTCTTCTTTGGTTTTGTGAAGCTCATGTACTAAGGTAAGATTAATCGACATATACTTGTGTAGGGAAGTGAGGACCTATTTGTTGTACAATGATGGATATAGTGCTCGGTAATTTTGAGTTATCGTGGGATGATTCGACAAACCTCTCTTGAAGGGTTATGCATGCTGTTTTGGTACAATTAATTTATGTGGTTATGTGATGACTATTGAAATATGATATGTGTTGTGTTGAGGAAATCGAATGTGTTGTGAACAGGTAAAGGACTAAGTGCTACACAACGACGAAATTTCGTGTAAGTCACTTCTAGGGCCTTGTAGTCAAGGGCTAAGTGCTACATGGCGACTTAAGTCCCATGGGAGCCACCTCTAGGGCCTTGCACTATTGACATGCATAGTCAAGGATTAAGTGCTACACGATAGTGTAACTTCGTGGGAGCCACCTCTATGGCCTTGTACTATTGTTGTATGTGGTCAAGGGCTAAGTGCTACACAATAACGCAATTTCGTGGGAGCCACTTCTAGGGCCTTGGGTTTGGATATCGATTGTGGAATGAACTATTGATGTGAGATAGGATGAGTCCGATAATTGAACAAAATTGGTGATGCTGGTTTTGTTATTATTGATTAATGAGAAGTTTTGCTATTTGATATAACTAGGTTGAGGTAACATATAATGCATTTTGTTCATGCAAGTTATCATATTTTTATTTGACAATAATGAGCAATGTCTTGAGTTTTAAATGTGTAATGTGGAAGTTTGATATGCTTTTATGGTATGTACTACTTACTGAGCTTATGGTTGCTCACCCCTCTATTTCGAAACCCTTTCAAGTCCTTTGGTTAACAGCTAGTAGGTCAAAGAGTGCTATCAATGGGGACCTTTGGAAGTGGACTTTGGGTATGGTTTGAGGCTGCATCCTTTGAGTGGAAGGATGGCCGTGTCACCCCATCTTTGTAGGACTTGGGGCGTGACACGAATCTGACGTCAATAATTATGTCGATGAGAGCACACCAGAGGTTGACTATGTCAAGATTGGTCTATTGAACTGGTGTATTAAGGGGCATGATAAATTTTTATTGAATGTCGAATATGACTGAGTTATAATGTGCCGTATCAATTATCATATTAGTTCAATAAACCAGTTTAATATAACTATATTTAGACTAACATGAGTAATCATCATGAGGTTAGAGGCATCCATAATCTATTCCTTCGCTCTTTCCCCATAATTTGGAGTCACATTGACGATTTCATGTTCGCGGCAGTGTCCTGAATTTGTCCACATATAAATTCATTGACTCCTCCACCAATGAGTACGACTAACCAAAAGTAACAAGATATTGTTAGGATATGTTTTTTAAGTTTGAACTCGTTAAACAAATCTAACCCAAATTGAAAGAGAAAAAATAATCAATTCACTCCTAAACTTACTGTATGAATACTAACTCAGTCATAAAATTTCCAATCTCATCAATGTATTCATAAATCTTTATGTGAAATTTGAATATAATCATTCCAGTCAATTACTACCAAATATTGTTGATGTGACAATCTAAAAATTGTCCATGTCAGGATGCCATGAAGAAAGGCTATCGACTTGACTTCACATTAGTGATTTCTGAGTGTGAATTCGCTAAAAGAACTATATTGGAATTTTGTGTAAAGGTCTAGAATAACAATGGCAAAATTGAAAAGTTTAGGATGAAATTGTCATCCATATAATTGGGTAATTGTCCTAATTGAATTATGTATGAGTGATGTAGTAAAGTTCAACACCGAATGTTGCAAATTACATAAATTGTTTTTGTGTTGGAGTTGCGATCAAGAATGGAAAGCTCAACTTGGACTATGTAATGGATGCAAGTTTGTTTTCCTTTCACAAATTGGATTCGGTTTGATACTTTTCGTGTTGGAGTCAGACTCATGTATATTTGGTTTCATGTCTTAATTTAACTCTTAGAATATGGTTGAGAAGACGTTTATTCTTTCTTTTTCTTTTTTTCTTTTTATGCCTTTTGGATTGATGGAGAGTAAACAGCCTTGCATGAAAAGTTGTGGTGGAGTATGAAAGTCAAATACTATGAGTTATTGAATGTTATATGAATTAAAAGATACTGAGACTTTTTGAGCAATTCGAGTTAAATTGTAATTTTTGTTGTATCACTTAAACTCTGACATACACGTGGTTGTTAAAGGCTGCCAAAGGCTTTAAAATTTGCATTAGTAGATTCTAGTCTTTTTATTGGCAAGAGATAATATCCGAATCCATTTAGACGTGATTTTTAAGTGCTGTCAAAGGCTTTAAAAATTACCTTGGTAGATGCCAATCTTTTTATAGGGCTGTTAGTGTTGGGTAGTGGAGTAGGCAGGGTGAAAAGGCTGAACCACTAAATTGCTTTGCAAAGTCTTCAATCTCTTATTTTCTTTACATTTCGATTGGTAGATGATATTTGCTTTGCGTTACATGTTTCATCTACAAACATTGTTTCATCCTTTGTAGTTGTGCACTTAAACACCTCCAAGTTCTAAAAAAAATTATAATTAACTAATTCACTCTCTACGTGGTTACAATTTTAGTCCATTTTAAATGTTATTTGAGCATCGGGATAGGAGTCACTGTGAGCTAAATTGAATTATGTCACTCTAAAGTGGGGAAAGAACAGCAAAAAGTAAAAATAGTTGGTAAACTTAACGGCTTGGCAAGTGAGAACAATAAAATTGATAGAAAATTTGATAAATAAATAAAAAATCAAATTCAATTTGATAAGGAATGGGTGTTGATAAGCCAGAGTTGGTGAGTAACTTGATGAGATAAAAGCTTATTGCACATATAAAG
Organism: Eucalyptus polyanthemos subsp. polyanthemos; assembly: GCA_017140185.1. Taxonomy (NCBI): domain Eukaryota; kingdom Viridiplantae; phylum Streptophyta; class Magnoliopsida; order Myrtales; family Myrtaceae; genus Eucalyptus; species Eucalyptus polyanthemos. Next base: position 14,364,556 of record CM029463.1, on the reverse strand, counting down.
ATTGGTAAATTCATGTAAAAGTCAATCAATTTAAAGCGTTTGTAAGGAAAAATAAAATAAAATATGATAAATTAAAAAATCAAATAAAGTTAGTGAGTAACCCGGACGAGAGTTGATAAAAAACATAAAACTAGTTGATAATTTAAATCACCAAGAAGTTGATCGGTCACCAAAAAAGGATTGGTAAATTTCATATAAGAGTTGATAATAAATATAGATCAAAAGTGGTCATTGGCAACATACCAACGAGAGTTGGCATTTTCATTGAAGTATCATTAAGGTACCATTTAGTTATTGGAAAATCAGGTGAACGATAGTATCTCTTTATCAACAGTTTATTAGCACTCAACAACTCCTCCAGAAGTCTACTGGTATGAGAAAAAATCCATGTTCCAAAACGGAATTGTTGGATCTCGTGGTTTAATAGAGCTGCATGTTGGTCGGCCTCCAAAAAAAAAAAAAAAAATGATTTCCGAATCGATCAAGTTTTATCTGTCTCACCTCAAAACCGGTGCCGTTTGGTAACATTTACATAATACATATGCTTTTATCCTTTTTTGCATGCAATATTGAATGCGAAACTTTGCAAAAAATAGATGGAGAGATGTAAATGAGGGTTTCTTTGCCGAAATGGGAGAGCAGCATATATCCGGAAGTCTCCCCAGGTATACTATTATGTCCACATGTGATCCATTGACAACGCCTTATAGAAGTTGATTGAGAGAATCAAATGAGAGGATCAGAACAAAAACAAAACTATCAAGACAACGTCATCACACACACAAGCGCGGCGAAGAGACCTACGAGGATAGCCCTATAAATCAACCCCGCTGAATATGTCTTCGAGCAATGAATCGAACTTAAACAAAGACACAGAAGATTGCTGCATGACGACAACACGGAGCACCGAATTCTTGGCTCTAGGGCTCGTGTTTTTGCTATGTTTTCGCCGGTGCTCCCCATAAAACCTTGAAGAACAAAATCTGCAATGCCCATAAGTACGTGTCGTGGGATTCGTTCGCGAGACGTTCTGAACGACTTGAGCGCAAACACAGCAAACAATGGGTACGATTACTACAGCAAAGCCAAAAGCTATGGGGAATCGTGTTACGGCCACGGGGCGTGCAGCGGGGCATTGGTGAATGTGGATTGTGCGTCGTGCATGAGTTGTGCTACGGACCGAATCGAAGAAGAATGCGGCAAAAGCATGGGAGCTCAAATCCAACTTCAGGACTGCAGAATCAGATACGAAAACTACTTACTTTCGGAATAAGGGAAGTATTCCCTACTGTGAAATTTTGGACCTTTGTCCAAAAGCATGTGTGAATGGGCATAACTACACATGGACAGATCCTAGCTACATCTTCATTCATGTTTTTTTTTTTTTAATCATAATGTAATGCATACATTTCTGCAATAGACGATCGCCCCTTTAATTTGAACATCGAGTTCAGAATATCGATAGTTACATCTTCTTCATTCATTGGGTCATTGGGCCTGTCACAACAACTTTTTTTTTTTTCAAAATGAGAATTATTTGTCAAGGCCCCACGTGTGTGGCAGGCGATGATCAACCAATAGAGTCATAGATAAAAAATGAAAAAAGAAAAAAGAAAAGAAAAGATTAACAAAAAAATTGAAAAATATTATTTAAAATTATTTATGATGACATTAGCCGGCATCTATATCAATAATTTCTGACCAAAATTGATTGAATAGTTCAATTGATAAAATTAAAATATTTAAAATTGACAAAAATACAATAAGTTTATAATTTTTTGGACAAATTTTCCCTTTATATTTCCATTGGTCCATCCTTAAAACACTACACGCCCACTTTATTTAGGACAAGCAAATAAACACTGTAATTTGCCTATGAAAACGAGCATTACTTTTTTCAATGAAGGAGAAAGACTTCGGATGTTTACAATTAACGGATTGACATTACCATCAGTAAACAAGTAAAATTTACAATAATTTGTCAACCAAAATGATTGTTGACACCTAATTTTAGCAAATCTAGGAAAATAAGGAAAATAAAAATTGCATTAGAACAAACAAAAGGAAAAAAATAAAAAATAAAATGGAGGAAATTGATTTGATTGATTATGTATGGAAATTTGAAATTCTAACGAATATTTGGATTTTGTTGAATGCATAAGCAATTTAAAAATCAAGTGAATAAATGACAATAATTTTATAAAATAGAAGAAATCTGAGCAAAATTGAGCTAATTACGAAATCATGCTTCAATTTACAACTTTGATTTTATGTGACAGAAAATGGAAACTTGGAAAATGCCATATAAATCAGCCGTTCGGAAGCATTATAAAAGAGAGCTTCATTTTTCGTAACTAGGGAAGGATTTCAAAAATTTGAGAGCAAATACGTGAGGAGTTCTTGGAGGTTTGGTGAGTGGGAATTCAAAAAAAAAAAAAAAAAAAAAAGTCTTTTGGAGAGAAAAGGTGAACTCGCGTCCGCTTTGGTCGAAGAAACAGGGGAGGGCAGAGAGCAGTATAGAGTGACGTGAGAGAGAGGACAGGTCAAAAAACAAAGAAAAGGAAAAGGCGCTACAGTGTTGTCTTCTCCGAAGCGCTTCCCCCGACCGTGTCGGCTGTGCCCGTGCCATCCATCGCGCCGGCACCGCCTACGCCACCACTGCAACCCGCCTACGCCACCACCGCGACCCGCCTCTACTGCGACAACCGCCCCACCTTAGTTAGCCCAGCGCCCGAGCTCCCCTGCTACTACTGCTCCACTTGGCCTGCAGCCCATTTGCCATCGCTGTTCTCGCATCCACCAGGCCAGAGCACCTCTGCCTGCCGTCTTCACCCGTAGCACCGAAGATCCCAAGCCCCTTCCGCCGACGCCATCGCCCGATCTGCCGTGCCGGAGCTGTAACCCAAAGTCGTTACGCACCGCCACTCTGCCTGAGCGCCGTCCCTTGTCCACACCGCGCTTTGCCTCAACCCAACGCCCAAAGCCCGCGCCACCCCGACGCCGCTTGGAGCCAAAGCCCCCCGTGACCTACAACCCAGCACTGTCATCGGCGTCTGTGCGACCGCTCACCACTGCTTCTGCTCCGACTGACCCGCAGCCGCGCCTTCGCCCCAGCCGCGACGCAGCCCTTGCACGCCGCTCAAGCTTCCCCTCCGAGCGACATTGCACTTGCAGTCCCTGTTAGAGTTTAGCATAAAGAAACTTGGAGATCCCGATTTTGTTCATCACAAGTAAATTCATACAAAATTCGGGATCGAATAGCGGAAACATAAATATTAACATACCTCCAGCCATTGATGAAATCTTAGTGGAAAAACCTCAAGATCTTTGATGGATCCACACAGCACGAGCGATCTGCAAAATTGAAAAACACAAACGTGCGTCCTGTTCTACTGCTCAATACCCTTGTCAAAACTTGATGGTGTGTGTTTTCTGTATTGTTAGGGTTTGAAACAGACGACTTGACCATTTTATTCCGTTGGTTACGTTACCGGTCTACCATCAAGACCATTATGGCAATGTAATAACGGACAATATCACTTAATACACGTGGGTAATAAATTGGGCAATAATTGGAATTAATATAGGGAATTTATTGGGAATAAATTGGGATTATAATATTGGAATCATAAATAAAATATATTAAATATTTTAACATTCTCCCACTTGATCCCAATATTCCTTCAAATAAGTTATTAACCCAAACCCACAAAACTCCATACTGAAATAAAACACATGAATCACGGCGATGAGTCCTCTTAAAGCGAGTATTGTCTTCCGTGTATCACAATGTATTTCATCAGTCCATATGTGATCAAATAACTTAATGAATAAACCTTATGTTTACTCCAGGTCAAACGTAATTATTTTTCTCATAATAACTGAATGTATACAACTGTATTGAGAAAAACATCATCAATGAATAAAAGTCTCATAAATTCTTCCATATAAAGAAAAATTTACATAATTGGACCAATGCCCATTCTAGAAACATGATCCTTATAACTCATTGGCGGTATGCCTTAATTAAAGAATCAGCTATCATCAATCCAGTACTTACGTGTTCTATGACCATTATCTTTTCTTTAACACGCTCTCTGATGGCTAAATACTTGATGTCGATGTGCTTGCTTCGACTACCATTTTTGTGGTTCTTAACCATAAAAACTGCAGCTGAATTGTCGCAAAATATTTTTAATAGCCTAGTAATGGAATCCATAACTCTAAGCTCTGATATGAAACTTTTCAACCACACACCATGTGAGTGCCTCAAAACAGGAAACGAACTTTGCCTCCATAGTGGAAGTGGCAACCAAGGTTTGTTTTGCACTTCTCTAGGATACAGCTTCGCCAGCAAACATAAAAATATATCCCGATGCTGATTTACGGGAATCAACGCAACCAGCAAAATCTCAGTCCGAGTAACCAACTACCTCCATGCTGTCTGTCCATCTATAGATAAGCATATGTCCCTTAGTTCTTTGAAAGTACCTCATCACCTTCTTTGCAGCTCTCTAGTGGTTCATACCTGGATTACTTTAATATCTTCCCAACATTCCCACAGCAAATGCTATGTTAGGTCGAGTGCAAACCTGAGCATACACCAAGCTTCCGACAATAGAAGCATATGGGATGTTCTTCATTTGTTCCCTTTCAAAATCGTTCTTTGGGCATTGGTTTAAATTAAACTTATCACCATTCACAATGGGTGATATACTTAGTGAACAATCTTTCATCTGAAACCTCTCTAAGACCATATTGATATAGGTTTCTTGAGATAGTTCTAATATACCTCGAGGTCTATCTCTATGGATCTTAATCCCAATGACATAAGACACTTCACCTATATCATTCATATCAAAATTCTTAGAGAGAAATTGTTTTACTTCATATAACAACCCCTTGTCATTGGTTGCAAGTAAAATATCATCTACATATAGCACAAGGAAACAAATTTTGCTCCCACTAACCTTCTGGTATATACATTGATCCATGATATTCTCTTTAAAACCGAATGAAGAGATGACCTCATGGAATCTTAAGTACCATTGGCGGGATGCTTGTTTCAAGCCATATAGAGACCTTTTAAGCTTGCAAACCAAATGCTCACCAGCATTAGAGAAGAATCCTTCTGGTTGTTTCATGTAAACCACTTCTTCTAATTTTCCATTGAGGAACACCGTTTTCACATCCATTTGATGTAACTCCATATCAAAATGGGCAACCAATGCCAAAATAGTACGAAGAGAATCTTTCTTAGATACAGGAGAAAACGTCTCCGTGTAATCGATTCCCTCCTTTTGAGTAAATCCCTTGGCAACGAGTCTGGCTTTGTATCTCTCTATATTGCCTGATGAATCCTTCTTAGTTTTGAAGACCCATTTACAACCAATGGCCTTTGCACCATCAGGCAACTCAACTAAATCCCAGACTTCGTTTAATGCCATAGAATTCATCTCTTCCTTCATGGCATTGTCCCATAATTTAGACTTATCACAACTTATGGCTTGTGAAAACGACTCAGGATCACTTTCAGCTCCAACATTATAGTCAGATTCTTGTAGATACACAATGTAGTCATTAGGAATTGCTGATTTTTTCATTCTAGTAGACCTTCTTAATGTCGCATCAACATTCTCTTGAGGAGTATGCTGTTCTACTTTGGAAGTTCAACGAGATCTCGGTAATTGCTGAACAGTTTGGTCTACCGGATCAATATCGCATGTTGTGGATCTTCAATGATTGGTTGCTCAACGACCGGTTGAACGAAGGGGCGCTGTAAGCAACAACCAATCCAAGATCTCGAGGTGGAAGGTTGAGTATCTGAATGATCTTCTTCAGAACAAAGTCCTTGAATTGATCGCTCCCACTAATTAGATCATTTTCAAGAAATTTAGCATTTCTTGATTCCACAAACCTAGTGGTGTGAGATGGACAATAAAATCTGTATCCTTTGGACTTTTCGGCATATCCAACGAAATACCCACTTATAGTCCTTGGATCTAACTTCTTTTCTTGTGGATTGTAGACTCTTACCTCATATGGGCATCCCCAAACACGTACATGTCGCAAACTCGGTTTCCAACCTTTGAATAATTCAAAAGGCGTCCTTGGAACAACCTTGGTCGGAACTCGGTTTAATATGTACACAGCCGTTTTAAGAGCCTCAGTCCACAAAAACTTAGGAAGTTTAGAGTTGCTAAGCATACTCCGCACCATGTCCAATAATGTTCGGTTTCTTCTTTCTGCAACACCATTTTGGTCCGGTGAACCAGGCATAGTGTATTGGGCAATAATCCCATGTTCTTCAAGAAACTTCGCAAATGGACCAGGTGCTTGTCCATCTTCAGTGTATCTACCATAGTATTCTCCACCTCTATCCGATCTCACGATCTTAATTTGCTTGTCGCATTGTTTCTCTACTTCGGTTTTAAATACCTTAAAGGCATCTAATGCTTCATGCTTATTACGAAGCAAGTAGAGATACATGAATCGTGAATAATCGTCTATGAAAGAAATGAAGTATCTCTGACCATTTGAGTCTATATCTAGACTACAAATATCTGTATGTATGATTTCTAATGTTTCTGTACTCCTCTTAGCACCTTTCTTTGACTTGTTGGTCTGTTTTCCCTTTATACAGTCCACACAAGTGTCATAATCAGTAAAATCTAGAGTATTAAGTACTCCATCATTTACTAGTCTCTTAATTCTATCCATGGAGATATGTCCCAACCTCCGGTGCCATAACATAGAGGAATTCTCATTCACAACACATCGTTTTATCCCAGCATTATCATGAACGTGTATCGCATTATTAGCGGTATTTTCTTGTAAATTAATTCGAAAGAGACCGTCAGACAAAATACCACTCCCGACAATTTCAGATTTATACGATAAATTGAATGTTAAATCTGAAAATTCAAAGGAGTATCCCAAAGGTACAAGTCTTGAAACTGAAATTAAATTCCTAGAAAAACTAGGAATATAAAAGGTCTTTTCCAAAATTAAAACAAAACCACTACTGAGAACTAATCTGCATGTCCCAATAGCTTCCACACGCGAGCGCATCTTGTTTCCCGAATAGATGCCTTGTTCACTTCCCACCGGGTTTCCGCTGGTTCGAAAACCCTGCAAGGAATTCGAAATGTGGATTGTAGAACCAGAATCAATCCACCAAGTGTTGTGACTCACATCAACCATATTAGTTTCATAACATACACATGTGAGTTGGTTACCTTTCTTTTGGAGCCACGCCTTAAATTTGGCGCAATCCTTCTTCATGTGCCCCTTCTTTTTACAGAAGAAACACTTGGATTCCTTCTTAATGCTAGCTTGGGGAGGTAAAGACATCTTACCCTTTCCCTTTTGCTTGCTTTGCCCCTTATACTTATCCCGTGTTGCCATATGAGCACTTTCTCCTTTCTCCATTAGTAGCCTCTCTTCCTCTTGAACACACATGGTCATGAGTTCATTAATTGACCATTTAGTGTTATGTGTGTTGTAAGAGATCTTGAAGGGAGCATACTCTTTTGGGAGAGTATTTAGGATATAGTATACAAGAAAGGATTCCGATATCCCAACCTCAAGATTCTTCAGCTGAGCAGCAATGTCCCTCATCTTCATGATGTGCTCACGCACACCTCTTACACTGACAAGCTTCAATGATGAGAACTTCATAATTAGGGTCATGGCATGCGCCTTCTCTGAAGACTCAAATTGAGCATCAATAGCCTTCAGCAATTCCTTGGCATTATTATGCTGGATGACTGAACCACGAATGCTAGCAGAGAGTTTTGTCTTTATGTACATCACACTGAGACGGTTGGACCGCTCCCATTGAGCATAATGAGTATGCTCAGCATGAGTACTATTCTCAGTAGGTTCAGCTGGTTCGTCTGACCTAAGAGCATAATCAAGATCCATGCACCCCAATTGAAGAAGAACTAATTCTCTCCATTCTTTGAAGTTATTTCCATTTAGCTCGGGAACAATTATACCAGAACTAATCGTAGGCGGTAAAACTGCATCATAATCAAAGGAAACTTATGTATCAATATATTTGAGGCAATAAACTTAAATCATATTTTACCAATGTAAAACATGTTTTAAAATATGAATCATATAACATTAAAAACTACCTGTGGGTTAAGTTTCTAATTTAAATTGATTCATAATTACTTCATGATAAAACTATTAAATTATATTCCCTTCCTTAATCCCTGTGGGTAAATTAAGAAAGATAAAATAATATTTCATCCTAATTAATCACATTAATATATTGAAAATTCCTGTGGGATAAAATTCATAATATTAATATGAATAATTACAATTATTGTCTTTAACCATATGTGATCCAAAGGCTCTTAATGTATATAATTTAATATAATCAAAGATGCTGTGGCTAATCCTTAATTAATTAAATATATACGGATCACAAGACATTTAATTTTTCTTCATAGAAATGCACCTTAGGATAGAACAGTAAAATCACGTGCAAAAGGAGTAAAACTGGAATTTTGCACGCAAGGCCAGAATTGTAATTTTACTTTTAAGGGGTAAAACAGGAATTTCACGCCAAAAAGGGCAAAATCGTAAGTTTAGACACCCAGTGGGGCAAAATCGGAATTTTGTGCGGGCAAGGGCAGAATCGCAATTTTTTATAAAGCGGATGGGCAAAATTGAGAATTTTACGGGCAAGGGCAGAATCGCAATTTTCCTAAAGCGGAGGGGCAAAAATGAGAAACCACAGGCACGCGTGCAACGCACGCGTGCTTTTCCCATTCGGGCGCGTGCAACGCACGCGCCCGCTTCAGCCTCTCGGGCGCGTGCGTTGCACGCGCCCCTTGCAGCCCCGGGCGCGTGCGTTACAGCGCGCCGCTGCCCGCTGCTGGACGCGTGCGTTGCACGCGCCTGCTGCTGCGCTCGGACGCGTGCGACGCACGCGCCCGAGGTCTTCTTCGGGCTCTCTTCCGCCGCTTCTTCCGCCGCGACCGCCTCTGTTCCGCCGTCTGCGTCTCCTCCCACAGCCCATGTCCGACCAAATTGGTTGATGGGTTTCAAGAGAACGCCGGAACGAACAAATAGATTCAAGATCCAGCAAAAACGACCATATATGGACCAGAATTAAGCCAAAAAAAGGTCTGCCCTATCAAACCCTAACCACAAAAATTCACCGCTCGATTAACCTTCGACGATCGGTAATATGTCGAAAAATTTATGGGTTTCTCTTCCTAATGGCAAAGGTGTGATCATTCAGATCCAATATCTCATGGTGGGTAGCCCGAATTTGGTCGGAATTCTCAATTCCGATCCAAGCCATATACAAATCCGAAATTTATCCACATATAATTCAATAAAATAAATTTCAAAGGTTTCACCAAGGCAGAGATTGCAAATAAGGGCTCGATACCAACTGTTAGAGTTTAGCATAAAGAAACTTGGAGATCCCGATTTTGTTCATCACAAGTAAATTCATACAAAATTCGGGATCGAATAGCGGAAACATAAATATTAACATACCTCCAGCCATTGATGAAATCTTAGTGGAAAAACCTCAAGATCTTTGATGGATCCACACAGCACGAGCGATCTGCAAAATTGAAAAACACAAACGTGCGTCCTGTTCTACTGCTCAATACCCTTGTCAAAACTTGATGGTGTGTGTTTTCTGTATTGTTAGGGTTTGAAACAGACGACTTGACCATTTTATTCCGTTGGTTACGTTACCGGTCTACCATCAAGACCATTATGGCAATGTAATAACGGACAATATCACTTAATACACGTGGGTAATAAATTGGGCAATAATTGGAATTAATATAGGGAATTTATTGGGAATAAATTGGGATTATAATATTGGAATCATAAATAAAATATATTAAATATTTTAACAGTCCCCTGTTCGCTGCTAGCCTGCTCGCTGCTGGTGTGCCTACTGTGTCCTCTCGCCCGAATTCCTCGCCGGCGGCTTCCCGCGCCAGAGCTGCAAACTGGTTGCCAAGCTCTGTTTGAAAGAAAAAAGAAAAAATCAAATTAGGTAGATTTAGTTTATTTTATTATGCAGATTTATTTTATCTATATTTTATTTATTGTATCTTGTTTTCTTTATTTGAAATATTTTCCTATGCATAATTAGAAATTATGACATGCCACCCGATTCGCAACCTCGCCTGAATTTTTTTATTTTATCTATAAGGCCTTAGATGAAATAATTAATTAAACGGGAATAAAATTGATACTTTGATCTTTAAGGATTCAGATCAATTTATCAATTTTACTAGCGAAATATTATATCTTGATCTGAACAATGTATAATATCTTTAATAATTTTGAATGGTTTGGCTTGTCTTGATTGCTTTGTTTATTTTGAAATATGTTTGAATTAAAATATTGCATGGTTTAGGGTAGGATTTTTATTATTTCGAATTCTTTAAAAGTAAAAATAAAAAAAAAAATCAAATCAATCAAAAAGAAATCAAATCAATTTACCTAGGTTGCTAGTTTTTTTTTTTTTTTTAAACTTGGAATGCATGTTTAATTATTTGGCAATTATTAATTTTGAAATTAAAAAAAAAACGAAAAAAGGAAAAACAACAAAAATCATCATGCATATGTCATGTAGAATTATGGCATATTTTGTATGTCATTGCATATTAAGGTAAAATTGCACCTAGTTTAATTTTAGATAATATTTTTTTCTTAATTTATTATAAGTTTAGGCATTTTCTTAAATAGAATGCATTTTAGGATTAATTGGGTTAAGATAATATTTTAGCTTAAATTAGGATTTGGGTCAACCTAATTCCTAATGCAAATTAAATAGAATCTTAATCTAGTTAGATAATTTTCACATTTTTCCTAATTTCGAATTTCATGAAAAATACAAAAAAAATGTCTTAGAATAAATTAGTTCCATTCTCTAGGATAGATTGCATTTTTTAGAAAAAATAAAAAATTTCATGTAAAGGTCATATAGGATTAGATTCATGGAATGCACGTCATTTAGAAATTGTTATCTAGGTCCATTTAATTAGAAATTGCATGTTATTAGAATTAGGTCATTTAGTTAATATTGCATTTGCATATTGCATGATTTTCATTAATTAAGTGAAAACAAATAAAAGAAATTGCGTGTTAATTAGAAATCATATTTAGAGTTGTTGATGTGAATTCTAATTTAATATTGCAGATGCTTCCATTGCTTTAAGGTAAATTTTGCAATTTATTCATTATTTATCTGGGTGTTAAATTGGTGATTTGCTTACCCACATGATCGCCTCACATGTTAGGGAAACAGATTTAAAATCAATTTAAGCTGCCTACAAAAAACATTTTTGAAAATAAAAGAATGGTACTAAAAGGACATTAGAGAAATCTAGTGTAACCAAGTCCCCGTACCCATAATCTCTGGTTTGTAGGAATAAAGTAAAACTCCAATTACTTTACTTAGGTTTCTAATCGACCCACCAAAAAATAGATTAGTGGGGACTCCTAGATAAAATCCATTTGCATATTAAGAAATTTGAATTTAAGTCGCGAATTGGTATGGGCTTGGGAGAGCTCGAGCTAAGTTTGACTTAATAATCCATTAGCTAAGCTCTAGGTGGTTCACACCCGAAAGTTTGGTCGCGACAACTTAGCGACTTTGCTGGAGACTTGAGTTGAAACTCTTAGTGGACTTAGGCTAATTTTCTTTTTTTGAAAAAATGTTTTTGTCTGGCAGCAAGGATACCAGGTATTTTCCTAACATTTAAGGTGTTAAATGTTTTTGCAGATGAGGAGATATAATGGGAGTATTCTTTGCTAACCCTTGTCTTACAGGTTGGAGTTGGGGATGCATGTTTTAAATTCAAGTTATTGAAGAGTTGCTTGATTTAAATTGTTGTGCATGTCTTGCATTTAATGCTACATTATTGCACACACAACCTACCGCCGGACTTGGGCCGCACTAGGATATTTAGGATGGTATTAAGTTGGATACAACTTCAACCACGAGGCCGCATAGTAGAGGTTGCCCAACTCAATCCCGAAAGTTTTTCTTGGTGTCAAGAATGTTTACCTCTGCCTGCGAGGCTGTGTTGCATTAGGGTATCATTCTTGACTAAGTCAGAGTTAGGAGGACCTGACTTAGTATGCAAGGCTGCAACTAAGTCATCCCACCCTTTTAACTTCACTTTGCTTAGACTTCCTAGTTAGAAATCGAACCTCACACTTCATGCGCTTATCTATGTGGTTGCTTTAATCGTATGGTAAAGTAAGCTCTCTATCTTTTGCTCTTGCAATTTCCTTATTTATTTCTTTGGCTGGTCCATGACATTAGGTTGGTCGAGTCCTGGTTTATAAACAATGGGAAGATTCGACATTCGATTCATGCCTACACCAAAGGTTGAACTCAAATCATGATGGGATTGTCTAGGCCACAATGGCCAAAGCTAAGTGGAGAGCAGACTTGGTTGCGTTGTCCCCCTCCTTGACATTGATGTCCAGAGTGGCATCATGCAAGCAATTGCTCATTTCTAGAGCTCCCAAACATCAATGTTTATATTTGGTAAGCATGAGTTGACTCTGACTTTGGAAGAATACATCATTGCCATAGGAAAACCCTTGGAATTGAAATTAATAAATCCACCCATTGGATTAGAACCAGAATCGATTTTGTCTGATTTTCTTAGGACGAATAAGAATCTGATAAAAAGAGTGCTGAAAGATAATTGTCTTGCATGTCCTTTTTCCTTCCTAGATCAAAGTTTTGCTAGTGCTAACACCCTCTTAAAAAGTAGGATCTTCCTCTTAGCTTTTTTTGGGTTTGTTATTTTCCCTCTTCGTAAAGGCGCCATTAATCCTTATGTCGCATGGGTGGTCAAATAAGTGTGTGTTATGATTAGTTTTGTCAATACTATTCTAGCTGAAACATTTTTGTCACTCACCCAATTTAAGGAAGATGAAGATAAAACCTTTCGTGCACCAATTGAACTTTTACAAATCTGGTTCTTTTCTCATATGAGTAAGGTCAATATTCACAAGAATATTATTAATGTCACTGATTCTCATCATCCCATCGAAGTATTTAAAAATCATTAGGATTGAACTCCAAATCTTTCTTACTCAAAATGAGTCAAATTATTGAAAAATCCAAATACCAAGATTTTCCTATGGCATGCTAAATGGTTCCAAGTCTCCAAAGCATGTCTCTCTCATGGTGATGATGAGCCGATCCCACTATTGGGGATCACCAGTGCCACTTCCTACTACCCACTCCGAGTGCCTCGTCAATATCGAGTTGTGCAAGATCTACTGCCCCCTCTCAACCTGGGTTTGTTCCAAGTTCGATTCACTGCTAAGGATGGCGATCACAAGAAGGAACTTCTGTCACGCCCCACTCCTCGGGCACGTGCACACCCTTCTCACTTGGTCGATTTTATAATGCGATATCCCAGGACTAGTATCGCCGACCCTTTCTATTATTACGCACATGCGGAAGCAATTATAAATCCCCAGACAATAAAACAATGGGATAGAAAAGCAGGGCCATATTTTTCATATTGAAATTTATAACTAAACTTTTGTACATGACATCAATTAGAGAACTTCATAACTATTCACATCAATTGGAGCTCATAAAAGAAGATGGAATCTCAATCCCTTCAAGTCATACTCAAAATCTCTCTCGGTGTTATCTTCTTCTTCCAAAAATCCTTCTACTCAGGTTTCACCTCCGAGTTCTCCTTCTCAGATTCCTCCTCAACTCCTCAACGGGGTCCTGAAATGTTTTTCCCCAAACTGGGATGAGACTACGTCTCAGCGAGTTCTACCCCACTAAGCCCAATTAGTAAACTATTATATTATAGGCTGCCTAAACACGCATGGGTCAGAAGACGTACCTTGGCCTCATATCCCACCTGCAAGTCAGTTCAATTCATAATAGGCACCTAAGCAATCATATCACTAATCAAAGCATCGATCAAATCGACCTAGTCGATTAAATGCCAACAAGACCACTCACGGTCATTTCTAATCAGTCAATCAATCCACGACATCAATTCAAAGCAATGAATCACATCAAGTCACACTCAGATCGAATCATCGATCAATCGACCTAGTCGATTACAAGTCAATCAGACCATCTCATGGTCATTTCCAATCAATCGATCAATTCACAACATCAGATCAAAACAATGATCAATCGACCTTGTCGATTACATGTCAACCTAACCATTTCCCGGTCATTCAAGCTATTGCTATTCAGAGTCCCACTCGACCACATGCTCTTTAAAATATCATTTTGAATCAGCGAGCCCACGTGCATTCTCCAAGGCGATGCATCAAGTCACCGAGCCCACGTGTCTCTTCAAGATGCCAAATGTACTCATTGGGATCACGTGCATTCTCCGAGGTAATGCATCAAATTACCGAGCCCACGTGTCCTTTTAGATGCCAAATCATTGGGACCACGTGCCTTCTCCGAGGTAATGCATCAAATTACCGAACCCACGTGTCCTTTTAGATGCCAAATATACTCATTGGGACCACGTGCCTTCTCCGAGGTAATGCATCAAATTACCGAGCCCACGTGCCCTTTTAGATGCCAAATATACTCATTGGGACCACGTGCCTTCTCCGAGGTAATGCATCAAATTACCGAGCCCACGTGCTCTTTTAGATGCCAAATATACTCATTGGGACCACGTGCCTTCTCCGAGGTAATGCATCAAATTACCGAGCCCACGTGCCCTTTTAGATGCCAAACTTAATCACCGAGCCACATGCATTCTCCAAGGCGACATACTTCGTCACCGAGCCATGTGCATTCTCCAAGGTGATATATCTAATCATCAAGCCCCGTGCATTTCATGATGATTCGTAATTATCCACAATTAAATCAATTCAGTACAATTTAAAACTTAATTAAATAAACGGGCTGCGCCACGACGATCAGCACGAGATTTCAGTCGTCGCCATCTCAAACTTAATTTCCGAAAAATAAATAATTAATTAATTAATTTCGAAAATTATTATTTAATATTAAAAACTCCGTTTAGCTCAAAATAAGGTCCAATTAAATAAACGGACTTCACCACGGTCATCAGCATAATTTTCCGGTCACGGGCCATCCCAGTTGAATTTTCAGGAAATAAATAAATAATTAATTAATTTCGAAAATTAAATAATTAATATTAAAAATTCAATTTAGCTCAAAATAAAGCCCGATTAAATAAACAGACTTCACCACAGTCATCAGCATAATTTTCCGGTCACGAGCCATCTCCCTTGAATTTTCGGAAAATAAATAATTATTTAATTTAATTCCGAAAATTAATATTTAAATACCCAAAAATCTCACTTAGGCTCGAATCGCCAAATTGAAGCCCGATTAGGGGTCTGAAAATTCCCGAGATGCCTTCAATAAATAGTAGACCACATCTACTTGCTAATTGCGCAATCAATTTATTTAAATCACATCACAATTGACTAATAATTGCTAATTAATTCTAATCTAACAACCTAAACATAATTAATTAAAACTAAACCAACCTAAAGCATAATTAGCCAACTAATCCAGGATTAGTGAGATTACTCACCAAATCGCGCGCAAATCGGATCAATCCGACGGCGGCGACGCGAGGAACGATTGTTCCCAAAGCGACTCGCGGATCCGGGGTTGGGAAATGGCCCAAAACGGCCCATGGACAGCTAGATACCCACTCCGTGGGTTTGCTGGTCGCGGCTAAATAGAGTAGATAGGGGCTGCTCCGGCGGCTAGGGCGGCGAGGGGAAGCCGGCGGAGGGCGAGGGAGTCACGGGGGAGGTCCGGCGGGGCTAGGCGGTGGCCGGAGGTGGCCGGAGATGGGCTGGTCGGTGCAGAACAGGGGCAAACAGCAGCTGGTTCGCACGGCCTGGGCGCGCGGACGGACAGCTAGGCGCGGGCGAAGCGCGCGGGCAGCGGTGCGGCGATGCGACGGCGGGACGAGCGGTAAGCGGTTCTCGGCAAGCTGCGATCTCCGAGCTCCTGGTTCTGGTTCGCTCAGATGCACGAGGAGGAAGAAGAAGAAGAAGAAAGAGAGAGAGAGGATAGGCTTTGACTAGTCAAAGAAGAGAGAGAGGGTGAGAGTCGGTTGGGGGGGGGAAATCGCACGAGGGGGAAAAAGGGGGAGGAGAGAAAAAAAAAAGAAAGAAAGAAAGAAAGAAAGGAGAGGGAGAGAGAGGAAAAAGAAAAGGAAATACATAATTCCTTTATGCAAATTTTCCTTTTCTCTTTTCCTATTCCTTTCTATTTTATTTTGGTCTTCAATTTTCTTCCGATAATTTCTTTATTGAAACTTCGGACCCGTCAATAAATTGACAAGCGATGAGACAGGATTCTATTTATCCAGTCAAATTAAAACCCGAAAATCTGGATGTCACAACTTCACTGTATTGAACAAGCTTGGCTCGCAAGTTGCGAATAAAAGTTGATCATACCCGAATATGAGCTTGAGGGGAATGAAAAGACTTACTATGCCACAACTTGATACATCCGTCAGCACAAGATTCCAATCGAGTATCTCCCAAAGGTGCCAGATGTGACTGAGAAGCCCACTTGGCAAGCGGAGCTTAATTGTCACCAGAGGAAGATTGAAGAACTTGAGAAGCAAACCAAGAAGGACGCTAAGGAGAAGAGGCAATTACGTCGAGCGTTGGCTTCCCATATGTTTATAGATTGGGCCAAATAAAGTGGCTTGAATCTATTTGGTCTTTTTACTTTAGCTTAATGCTTAGGAAGTTGAGTCATTTACTTGATTAGTTTAAGGTCTTGCAAGTTTCTTTACATTATTAATGTCAAACACTTTCATTAATGAATAAAAGCAGTTAGACTTTCGTCATGGACCGACATTGTTTTATATGAAGTGTTTATGTGTATTCATTTATTCAAATTTAGGTGATAATGGATCCTCCATGCTCTCCCATTATTACGCGATCAAGGGCTAAAATGGCCGACCAAAGCGAGATGAGCGATCGCATGTCCTCCATGGAAAATCGACTTCGACAGTTAGCTGACTCTATGCAGCTTATAACAGCTCAACTTCAATCCCTCCAGATGAACTCGAATCCTCCACCCACTCTCCCTGAGATAATAGCCTCGAGGCCGGCAAACTCGGCTCAAATGAGTGATGACGAAATGCCCAGGCTAGAAGATGACATGGTCCTTGTTGGAAAGGCCAAGCTAGACAGTTTTCCCAAGACAGATCAAGATGAGTGCATTACAAAGCTGGAAAAGAAAGTGAGACAGCTGCAGGAGTCACAAAGCTCACTCCCATTTGACCTCTCGGTCTATGAGAATGTCAAAATGCCAAGCAAGTTCAAAATGTCAGAATTTGAGAAGTACGACGGGACATCTTGTCAGAAATCTCATTTGCAAATGTACCACGTGCGCATGGCCCAGCACGTAAAAAATGAGCCATTCATGATCTAATCGTTTCATGCGAGTTTGACCGAGCCCGCACTAAACCGGTATGTGATGAAGAATGTAAACATCCTTGAAACCTGGAATGAAGTGGTAGACGCGTTCCTCAAATAGTACAAGTTCAACATGGACATCGCCTTCTCGAGAAGACCTGGAGCGGATGGAAAAGAAAATGAGCGAGTCATTTAAAGAGTATGATGTGAGATAGAGAAACCTAGCGGCTCAAATTACTCCTAAGCCTACCAACAAGGAGTTGATGAAGTTGTTCGTGAAGACCCTTCCATTTGAGTTCCGTAACCGAATGGCTAGTACATATGTCAAGAGCTTCAATCAGCTTATTCCTGTAGGAGAACAGATCAAGATGGGGATAAGGGAATGATGGTTTTCTGAGCCATCTAGTAAAAGGTTGTCTGCCAAGAAGGAGAAGGAAGCGGCTGTGGATATGAACATGGCTTATAGCCAATAAAGTGCCAAACGTGCCTCGGCTATCTAGGTGAACCCAAGACCGCAACAACCAGCTGGCCGTCAATCATTCACCCAAGCGAATAATAGAAGGCATTTCTCCCCTCTCCCTGGGTCTCCATCCAAAGTGCTAACAGTCCTCCGAAAGAAAGGTTTGCTTACTAGTGAACCAAAGCACCCTAACCGCGAAGGTATTTGCGGTTACAACCCGACGAAGAAATGTGACTACCATAACGGTGAACTAGGGCATTCAATTGATGAATGTTTCACCCTCAAGCACAAAATCCAAAATCTCTTGGACACAAAAGCCTTTTCATTCCAAACTGTTCGGTCGAACGTCTAGAAAAATCCACTACTAGAGCATGAAGGTGCGGTGAATGCTATATTGGAACCTGAAGTGAAACGGATCAGGAACTCAAAGGTGCACGTAGCAGATGCCTACAATAGGCTTATGAGAGCTGGGTATTACCGAGGTCAAGAAAATGTCCCTCCATCAGTAATGAGAAAAGAGTTGCCAAAATGGTGGATGACGGCATCATTGTGTATGCTGATCGTAATTGCATAGTTTCTACTATCTCCCACCTCATCATCGATTGGGAGGAGAAGAAGGCTACACTTTATGCTAATAAGGAAAAGGTTGATCTTTCGCTTATGGAAATGCCTCCATTAGAGGATGCATTTGACGAGGAGATAGTGATAGAGGTACCTCAGCCGTATGAGTATGTCAACAATAAGGCAGTGCCTTGGTCCTGTGACTTGGATGTTGACCTTGTTACAAGGTTTGGTCGGACCTATGGTGAAGCCAGTGCTCAACCTGCAAAGCCAGTCACTGATGAAGAGGTTAAGGATTTTTTGGCCATAGTCAAAGCAAGCGAGTATAACATGGTTGACCAATTACAAAAGATGCCCGCTCAGATCTCCTTACTCGAGCTTTTGCTGACATCCCCCGTGCATTAAAAGTCGCTAATGAAGGTGCTGAGTGAAATTCGTGTGCCAAAGACAGTTGAGGTAGACAAGTTGGAGGAATTTGTGGGATCAGTCCTTCTCAAGGATTTGATTGCCTTCTCTGATGAGGAATTCCCTTTCGAAGGCAAGGGACATAACAAAGTACTCTACATATCCGTTAAGCACAAGTCTTCCCATGTGTCCCGAGTGCTCATCGATAATGGGTCTACTCTGAACATTTGTCTGTTGGCCACTCTTCACCGCCTCAAGGTAGACCCATCGAGGATACATGCTGCGAAGACTTCAGTGCGAGCTTTTGATGGAACAAAAAAGGAGGTGATCAAGGAAATCCATCTCGATGTACAAATAAGGCTGGTCGTCTTCAACATTCCCCTTCCAAGTGTTGGACATCCCTACCGCATTCAATTTCCTACTAGGTCATCCTTGGATACACATTGTTGGAGCAGTATCTTCAAGTCTGCATCAAGTTGTGAAATTTGTAATCGAAAGGAAGCTAGCCACTGTGTATGGTGAGGAAGACCACCCGATCTATCATGAGACGGCTATCCCCTATGTGGAGCTAAATTCCAAGTTCAAATCAAGTTACCACTCATTTGAGTTGGTGTCCACCATACATGCTTCTCGGGGTTCATCAACGCCTACTCCTGAAGTATTAAATGTTGCACTAATGGTGGGAAGAGTAATGGCTGGGAATGGCTTCGTCCATGGCAATGGTCTTGGGAGAAATGGTCAAGGCATTCGAAGTCCCATTAAAGCCCCTCAGAGGTCTCGTTCTGCTGGTTTAGGGTACCATGGAAGAGGTGGGGAAAGTTCTAGAGGAAGAAGGCAGGAAAAGCTGAACCCGCCACCTGACCAAGGGCGAGGAAGGCAAAACCCAGTGCTCCCGAGCATTCATGAGACATTCCCCGGTCCTCCAAGAATGATGCACGATGAAGCGGAAGTGATAAACACTTTGGGGTAGCCTAGTGGCAAGTTCGATTACCTAGTGAAGTATTCGACCCCTCCCAGCTTCTATATTGATACTCGTGAGATAGTTCCAGATGGATGGAGTGGCATGGATGATCCGACATCACCAAAGACAAAAAAACCCTGATGATGTGCTGGAAGAAGTTACAAACTTGTTCGATGACCTCATCATAGGAGCTTTGATGAAGAGATGGGCCTTAGCCCACAAGAGTAACTCTTTTACTGTTTTTGCACATTCCCCTGCGTGGGAATTTTTATTATTTTCTTAATGATGTTTTCAGTTTCTTCTTCCTTTTAGTGATTAAGTGTTGCATTTTTTTTCCATTCAATAAATGTAATTGATTGATGAATTTCAATGAAATTAAAAATTTTATTTTGAGGGCATGATGAGGTACACCAAACCAGCCCAGTGATGATATCCAGCCAATAAAAGAAAAGAAAAAATCCAAGGAGAATTCTGAGGCCTGGACTTCATCATACTTCCTCGTGTCAAGATGCTTCAAAAAAATGTTTTTGCCAAAGAATTTCAAATAAAAAAAATAGAAACAAAAACAAAAACAAAAATATAGATTACTCTGTTTGTCTTTCTGATTTATCCACTTCATGTTTCGGGAACAATCTTATGGCATGCAAGAGTGTGGAAATGGTCCAATCCAAAGCGAATAGCCTTCTTTTGGTGGAAACAGAATTCTGCTAAAAGAGGAGTCCTTTGGAAGAAATGGGAAGACCTGAAAATGAGGAAAGGACTATGGTGGCCTAGGCTTTAAAGACTTGGTGGATTTCAACAAAGCTATGTTGGGGAAGTAGGCTTGGAGAATACCTCAACAATCGAACACCTTATGGTGCAAAGTTCTTAAAAGTATCTATTATTCAAAAGGTGATCTCTAGACAGCAAAGAAATGTATCCGGCCTTCATGGGGATGGCAAAGTCTACTGGTGGGGAGAGAAACAATTGAATCAGTCACTAAATGGGAAGTTGGAGATGGATGATCAATAAGAATCAAAGAAGATGTTTGGCTTTCCTCTAGGAAACTTATAGGCCCAGCTAATAGGGATGATCCAAGAATGGTGGCTAATTTAATTGATCGCGACACTAAGGCTTGGAATATAAGCAAAGTTACTGAACTATTTGATGAAAATGTTGTGAAAGAAATTATTGCACAATCTCTCAGCCTACATCCCAACATAGATTAGCTTGTATAGACAGCAAATAGCTTGAGTTCCTACACCATTAAAATTAGTTATAACCAACTACTCATCAGAGTCGACCTATCCACCAAAAACACTCCTATGCAAATGGACAGAAAGGCTATGGTCAGACCCTAAGCTCAAAGCCGATACTTCTCTAGCAAAGATAACTCGGATGGACAAATGGGTCTTTGAACATCTTACCTCAAGAGTTGATCCATACGCGAAAACCTTCTTCGCCAGTATACTTTGGCAGATTTGGAAGGCTCACAACGCAGCGATCTTTCAAGGAAGGAAGCCTGACCAACTTACCACCAAAACAGAAGCTCGAACAGCTATAGATCTCTACACGAGAAGGGTAGACATAGGAGTGAGCCGAAGCAAACGGCTGCAAACTGTTTCAAAAATCCCAACGAAATGGGTCTCACCTGGTCCGCAAGAGCTAAAGTGGAATATTGACGCCTCCTAATGCAGATCCGAGCTTGCAGGTTCAGTAGCCGGTGTCTGTAGAAACGCTGCTGGTGTTCTCGTTGAAGGATTTGCAAAAAAAAAAAAAAATCCAAGCCTCGACGGTTGCGGTGGCTGAATCCCTAGCTCTAAGAGAGGTCTTGCTGAGGGTAAAGGAAAGCAGATCTGCTCGTGTAGGACTTCAGTTGTAAGACTTCAAAGGAAGTGATCCGAAGGTGTGCATATCACATGATAACCTATCCTTGGTGGATAGCTTATTGGGCTGGGCTGAGCCACCTTGGCTGGCCCAATCAATAGTAGATGATTGTAAAAGACTTATGACCCAGCTTAGCAAAGTTTCGGTCCTTTACGAACCGAGAGAAAACAACAAGGCCGCGGATTAGGTCGCCAAAGTCCACCGAGCCAACTCTCTTCCTACCAACTTGGTTTTATTTCCTCATCAACCTCTAATTTCTATATTATGTATAGCCTTTCCATCTAATGGAGCCCCTTTTATGGGCTAGTAATGAATTATTGTCCTTCGGCAAAAAAAAAAAAAAGTTTAATTATTTGGGGACTTTGGTGAAAACAGGGGTAGTTTATATATATTTTATCAATTCGACTAGAAGGGGATTTGGAGACAAGGCTCGAATCTGGAAAATAGTTGGAATTTTCTTGTTACAATGCATCCGCTTGTTGTACAATTTGTTTGTTAATGCAAACAACTTCGACAAAAGCAATATCTACATGTCTCAAGCTATGGAGCTATTTGGTCATATGGATTAGTTTAAAATCTCATTTTTCTGCGTCGGCGACATTTTGACCACAAGTTTCTTTCACAAGTCCATGCAATTGGTTGGACTTGTGGAGGAATCTAATGTCGATTGTTTCTAGGGTCCAA
Organism: Eucalyptus polyanthemos subsp. polyanthemos; assembly: GCA_017140185.1. Taxonomy (NCBI): domain Eukaryota; kingdom Viridiplantae; phylum Streptophyta; class Magnoliopsida; order Myrtales; family Myrtaceae; genus Eucalyptus; species Eucalyptus polyanthemos. Next base: position 14,342,183 of record CM029463.1, on the reverse strand, counting down.
AGTTTCACCCGTTTCATTTGTAAAAACATGATTAGTGAATCAATGACACTTTTTGGTCAAGGAAAATATTTATACATAAAATTAGAAAAGCTAGTTCATAAATCTAAGAAGATGAAAACACTTTTCATAGTTGTTCATCTTGAATTTTTTAATATTTTAATTTTCTTTTATTTAAAAAATCAAATTTTTAATTTTTAAATTTTTAAATTTTTTAAATTTCTTTTTTACTTTCTTTATTTTTGTTTTTCTTTTCTTTCTTTCTTTTTCGCCAATCGTTGGGCCTCAGTAGCAGGCCACAGGTGCAGGCCAATAAGGCTAGCCTTGGAGAAGGCTTGAGCTTGCCAAGACTAGCGAGCTCAACCTCGCTACGGCAAGCTAGAGCTCTACCTTGCCCAAGGTCAGCTAGGTCTGCCCTTGTCGGGCCTCGGCGATGGTGCCAGTGGCTTGTTGTGGTTGTCGTCGAGGCCTGGCGACTAGTGAAGGAGGAAGAAGGAAAGAGAAAGGAAAAAATAAAAACATATTTAAAAATGATTTTTTCATGAGATTGAAATCATTTTTCAAATGAGATCCAAATATTAAAAACAGCTTTGTCACATATCACCAATTAAAGGAAAATCAACTATTTTCCTGAAAAATAAAATTTGAAAAATGTTCCTTTTTCAAGAAATTTTCCCCCAAACAAACACACTCTTAGTTTGAATTATATTAGTTAAGCGATATGTTAATTGAGATTGGGGCTCGTTGTCTAAACTTATCAAAAGTCAAAAATAACTTTTTAACTTTCCAATCAAATCAAAAATAAAAATATTCAAATTTTAAAAGATTATGCAAAAATCATATATGAATATTCGTGTCAATGATTATCTATTATTTCTTAATTGCGTACAAACTATTTTAAGTTAGAGTCATTTGTATAAGCCAAAGGCGTCAATCCACGTGGCTTGCAAGTACTCCATGGGCTTCCAAGTAATTGAAAATGTACTCCTTCATTATAACCCAAAAAAAAAAAATTATTGGTCTCTTTTGACTGTCATTGCACACTAATAAGCATTACTTGACTTAAAATCTAATATTCATTTGTCTATATACTTACAAATTTTTACTTTCTAATTACATCGGCGCGCAAAAAGTATCTTCACAAGGAAAGTCAATATACTAACACGTATTCAAGATATAATTTTGACAAGTGGATTTTCTTAAATAATGGATATTTTTCTTTCATGGCTGCAAGTATGAAAAATGTCATACGTCAATGATGTTGGTAATTGAAACGCTACGTTTATTCTTTTGCAATAAAGATGTTTTAACTTCTTTTTACATTAAACAAAAAAAAAAAGTTATATTGTTGTTCCAAATAAGTGTCTTTTCATTTTTTTTTTAATTTTTGTTTTGATTGACTCATAATTTTTTCTGATTTAAAAAATCCCACTTAGCTAGCTAAAACATATATATTCACCATCACCCATATATTCAGATTCATAAGTATCTACGAGTCAATCGGGTCAGATACAAGATACACAATGTTCACACTACCTACTGTCCTTGCTTTCATGCTCAAATGTTTGTTCGAGAACTTTGGAACCCACCCTATGGATAACATTGCCAAAAAAAAAAATCAGTAAATTATACCAAAGTTGTAAATAAGGTTATTTTATCCAAAACCTTTTCATTCTATAAGTTTGAAAAAATTAACCACATGCTTTTACTATCTTTCCATACTAATCATTTAGATATAGGGATAAGTGTTCCAGAAGTCCTAAAACTTGTCGCGAAAATGCATTTCAGTCCTAAAACTTGTCAAAATGTTTCATTTGAGTCCTAAAATCGACGCTGTCAGTTTTATTGACAGAAAATGCTGATGTGGCGATGACGTAGTATTTTAAATAATTTTTTATTTTCCAGCTGTTTTTTTAAATAATTTTAATTCAATTTTTTTAAAAATTATATTTAAAAACTAAAATTCAACTTTTAAAATCTGTTAAAAAAAGAAAAGAAAAGAAAAGGGAAGAAGAGGCGGCCGCCCATCGCCGGAGGGGACGACGACGATTGTCGGCCGCCGCCTGACTAGGGCGAGGCCTCGCCGGCCCCAGGCGAGGGCCGGCGACCCTCGCCTGACGCAGGTGAGGGCTCCCAGATTTGGGCACGCCGGCCCTCGCCTGGGGGCTGGCGACCGTCGCCAGCCCTAGGCGAGGCCTCAGCGGCCCTTGGCTAGGGCCGGCGGGGCTCGCCCAGATCTGGGCGTTGCCGCGAAGAGTGAGGGTCGCACAAGTGGCCCACTCCCGTGCTTCCCTGTGCTCGACGCTGGCAGATCCGAGCTACTTGCCAGGCCGCCAGTCACCGCTGTTCTGAGTCCCCTCGTCGACGACCTCCACCTGCGACCAAGCGACTTTCGTGTCTCTATGCCCGGCCAGATCTGGGTGAGCCTCGTCGGCCCTAGGCGATGGCCACCGAGGCCTCGCCCAACGCTGGCGACGGTCATCGGCCGCCAAGCGAGGGCCGACGTGCTCAGATCTAGGCGCCCTCGCCCGTATCAGGTGAGGATCGTTGGCCCTCACCTGGGGCCGGCGAGCCCTCGCCCACACCAGGCAAGGGTCGCCGGCCCTCGCCCGGGGTCGGCGAGGCCTCGCCCTGGTCGGGCGACGGCCGGCGACCGTCGCCGGCCCCTCCGGCAATGGGTGGACGCCTCTTCTTCCTTTTTTTTTTTTTTTTTTTTTTTTTAACTGTTTTTTAAAATTGAACTTTAGTTTTTAAATATATATTTTTTAAAAAATTGAATAAAAATAATTTAAAAAACCAGTTGGAAAATAAAAAAATCATTTAAAAAGCCAGCTGGAAAATAAAAAATAATTTAAAATGCCACGTTAGCATTTTTAACGGAAAATGCTGATGGTGTTAGCTTTAGGACTCAATTGAACTATTTTGACAAGTTTTAGGACTTATTTGCACTTATTGCAAGTTTTATGACTGAAATGCATTTTCGTGACAAGTTTTAGGACTTCTGGAACACTTATCCCTTAGATATAATATTAGAGGAGAAAAAAGTTCGTCAAATTACTTGAATCAATGGGAGTCAATTTCACAAATAGTTATTCGAAAATGAATACTTTTCAAAAAATTAATAATTGATTATATCGGTTTGAAAAAATTGTCAAAATGTTTTCATTATTAAAAGCAATCTATATCTAGATATTTTCATTAATAATGAAAATATTTTTTGTTCATTTATTTTTATAATCAATACAAGCTATCATAATTTTCTTAACTGTGGATTTATAACAAAATAAACGCAATCATAGACTTTGCAATCAAGTTGCTGAACTTTGATTCTTATTGTCAGCACTAAACTTTTTATTTATTCGTAGTCGATGGCACTTTTAACGGTATCTGACCAACTTTTCAGTCAAATGATAACTTAAGACACATAACCTTTGGATGTACCATCATTACCTTTTTCAACGATCTTTCTATTACATTGGGAAGATAAAACGTACTTGAAACACTCTTAGAGCGGGTTGCTATTAGTATTAAGATTTGATTTACCTGGGTGCCAGGTCGCTGGGGTTGGGTGGCTGGGGTCGACCAAGCATCCACTTGGCCAACATGGAGAAGCGCGACGAGGCATTTTCGGTGGTGCTCCGAAGTGAGACTACGGTGGCGAATTTCGACTTCGAAGAGGAGAGGTTGGATGGGAAGGAGGTAATGGAGATGCCACAGCTCATCAGCGCTTTGGCGGCCATTCTTTAAATGGAGGGATTGAGAAATTCTCTCAGAATGGGGAGGGAGAGAGGGAGGGGGGAGAGGGATAGAGTGAAGTGGAAGTGAGAAGTTTGCACTATTTGTAGCAGATAAAAAGTGAAACACGTAGATATTGGTCATTATGAATAGGTTGTCATTGGCTCATTACCCATGGCTATGGCAATGGAATTGGGCTACGTGTCTTTGGTCAATCTCATGCATGAAGGAGACTATTAGAATATTTAATTTATTAAATAATTTCTTCATCTAACGATTTAAACTTGTAAAACATTTGACAGAAGTATCACAAAATTTTACAATTGCCCCATGTCACCACATCATCCGTTACCTTGAGGATTTATGGAACTCCAATCAAAGTGCATCGATTCGGAAGAAGTAAAATAAAAGTTTTACGTTAGATGACCAACAAAAAGCCCCATGACTTCATTTGAGATTATGCTAGAATTCAATTATCATTGATGAAATCCACTAATTCTAGATAGAGCTAAGATGCATTTAGTTAATCACACTACATGGGAATAATGCAATGCCAAAAGTATACCACAATTTTCTGTCCTAGGCTTACAGGGAAATGAACAAACTCAAGATTTTACTCGTTCCTTCTCTTTATAGTCAATGTGCATTCCGAAATTAGGGTTTGTGAAAAAGCTGCATCAGATGATACAGTACCCCAAAACAGCTATCGATCGGTCGATTTTACGAACATCTGACCTAAAAAGGAAAAGACAGGGCAAATAATAAAAGTCGTGGGCCCCATCTAAAATTTTGGATTATTGACAAAAATCACGTGAATTGCAATTTCCATGGGGTAAGTCTTTTCTTTTTTTTCTTTTTTATCTTTTTGTGGAGAAAATATTGTGGACAAAATATCTGCCACGTCTTTTTTTAATATAGACCATTTACTTATCACCAAAATGTCCAAGTTGGGCTCACTTTCAGATTTCTTCTCTCCTCCATTATCCCCTCTCTCTTCCATTTCATTTCTTCTCCTCCCTTATACTCCTCACCATGCATGGAGCTGTCTAAATTTGACGCAGAATCCACTTCCAGCCACTTTAGATCTAGCCACGACCGGCTCATCCATGGCCGTGACTGCGAAGTTAAGATCCGGACGGCCATGGGAAGCCACAGTAGGCAGCTACTGCGAGCTTAAAAATCAATAGGAAAAATAGAGGAACCAGATCTGAGCCCACCGCAACCTCATCCTAGAGCCCACTGTCGAGCCGTAGCCACCGCACCCACTGGCGACCACCTTCCCTCTGCCTTCCAGATCTGAAGTCTCTTTTCCAAGTGACCATCTGGCTAGGAGGGAGTCTATGGCCTTCAAAGAAGAAAATGGACTTGGAGAGAGCATCTCCGTAGTTGTAGCGAAGCAAAGGATGGTGGTGCTTCAATGGGAACTGGCATTGCAGAGAAACAGAAGCAGAGTGAAAGTGTATTTTCAACTTGGCAAATCTGTTAGAATGGATATGACGATCAGTGAATGGTCTATTTTAAATAAGATGTGGCAACTAAGTTAAACGTGTTCCAATAAACTATTTTCAACTTTTCAGCAAAATCAACAAATACATTTGTTCTTTTATTGTCGTCGCTCTTTGAGCACAACAAATACACACGGAGACGTTGCAAAAATTAGGCACAAACATAGAACACAACTGCAAATGTCATAGATGTAATGAATTTTGCGGTTGAAGATAACCCCCAATAGAAAATGGGTTCACTAAATTTACCATTATATTGTCTGCCGAGAATAGACTTATTGGGTTGGGATTGAGGGCATCATATAACTCCTCCAAATTCAATTTTATGGCTGGCCCATCATGATAGAGTGGTGGAGTTTGAAAGAGGAAAGTAATATCAAAATAGAGAGATTTTGTACTCTATTAATGGCATAGATATAACGTATACTATAACTTTGTAAGCCCTAAACTCCTGTTGTATATTGGATTAATATATGTTGTAGTTTTAACCTATAGCTTTAAAACTAATAGTGATAGTAAAGAGATTGTTCAATGCGGTACCGTAATTTTCCCTTTCTGATTTTGAAAGGGTTTTACACATAAAAATGTGCGTGTGGTTTTCCACATAAAAATGTGCGTGTCTTCTTCTCTATTTTTCTCTTCAACATTTCGCATTCCTATGGTATCGAAGCCTCATTCAGTGAAATAGTGGGGCGATGAAGATGGATGAATGGAAGGTGAAGATTGATAGGTTTCATGGCAAGGACATTGGTTTATGAAAGATGCAGATCGAGCATCTGCTATATTAGAGGAACTTGCATCAGCCTCTATAAAAAAAGAAAAAGAAATCAAGTTCAATCAAGCAAGAAGATTAGAAATTGTTAGATCGGCAAGCCCTAAGTGTGATTTGTCTTACATTGGTGCAAACGTTGCCTTCAACGTCACCAGCAAGAAGCAACAACAAATTTGATGAGGGCTTTGTCCAACATGTATGAGAAGCCCTTTGCATCAACTAAGGTATATTTGATGCATTGGGTTTCTATCTAAAGATGGACGAAGGTGTTTACATGACAAATTACATCAATAAATTCAAGGAAATCACTATTAAAATTAGTCTACTGGCCATCATATTAGGGGACGAGGTAAAAGCTTTGATTTTCTTATCTTCTCTACTTGAAAGTTGGAGTGCTACTATGACCGTGATAAGTAGCTCCTTTGGTTAAAAAAACATAAAGTTTCAAGAGAATGGAGATTGCACCTTAGCGATGATTTTCATAGAAGAGAATCAAATGAATATTCAGGAGTTGACTTAAGTAGTAAAGGCAAAGGGAGAAGCAATCAACGAGGTCATAAATAGGACTATGGTAGATTGAATTCCACAGGGAGAAGCAAGTCAATACCTCATGGTGAAATAATTTACTAGAATTGTGGTAAGAAGGGTCATCTGAAACAAGATTGTAGAGCCCCAAAAAAGAAAATTGAGTATCGAAATCAATAGGAGAATTGTTAATGAAACCTTTAAAAAGACACTTGCCCATGATGCTTAACAGTGATTGTCAATAGTCCAATTAAATCTTGGATTCTAGATCCGGGTGCATCATTTCAATCAACTTCATGCAGGGGATAAATGTATAATTTTGTTGCCACAAACTTTGGACAGGTTTATCTTGGTGATGATGAAGCTTTGGATACCGTGGACAAATGTAATGTTAATATAAAGATTTTGAACGATTATCAATGGGAGTTGCAAGATATCAAATTTGTTCTTGGCCTAAAGACAAATCTGATCTCTATTGTTCAATAGACAACATAAGATACCCATTTTTGGGGACTGATCGTGGCAGATTTTTAAATGCCTTATGGTTGTAGCACAAAGAACAATGTTGGGAACACTATAGATGACTGAAAGTAGCAGAGTAATAGTAGCACTTGTTGACTTAGAAGCTAGTTCCAAACTGTTGCACCGCATGCTTGGATAGATAAGCAAAAAAGGGATGATGGTGTTAGCATCAAACAGAAAACCGTCTAATTTGAAGTACATAAATATCGGTCTATGTGAAGATCGTGTTCTGGTGAGTAAAAATACGTCAGTATTTTGAAAATTGAAAGAAAGCCAAGAAAAGGAAGATGAGAGCTGGTACTTACAAATGTTTAGGGGGCCAGCCCCTATGCATTCCCTTAGAAGGTCATGCTATTACATCACATTCATTGAAAACTCAACTAGAAATGTATGTGTTATTTTCTGAAAAATAAAATTGATGTGTTTGCTACTTAGTCGAAAATGAGATTGGCTTGAATATCAACTTTCTAAAGTTCAACAATGGTCGTGAGTAAGATAGTGAGGAGTACATGTAGTTTTGTGAAGAATTGTATTAGGATGACAAGAATAGTTCCCAACATATCATGGTAAACAAAGTTGTTGAAAGGATGAATAGAACTTTGAATGATTGTACAAGAAATAAGAGTATATAAGAAAGAGATTATATAAGATTCCAAAGGAGTGAAAAAAGCATGACCAAAATAGCAAAAATTTCTTGCTTTTCATGTGTTGATCACGATCAAATCCCCTTGATGGCCGGCAATACATATTATGGCTAAAATTACTCTATCATTTGTTTGGCCAAATTCAACCAATGATTGCCCTAGTTTGGTTACAAAAATATGAAGCCCTTCAATAGAAATGTTAGGTGTCAACATTTGTCATTGAAGTCGGGGGTGGTGGGTCCTCCCGCTTACGTGTCACCGGGGGGTTTACGGTGCGTTGTCGGTGCAAGCTAGTTCCTCCTGCACAAAAAAAGAAAAAAGAAAAAAAACATTTGCCATTGAAAACATCTATTGAGATGCAAAGGGACTGGACCATGATGGTGTATTTTTTCGTGGATATATATATGTATGTGTGTGTGTGTGTGTGTGTGTGTGTGTGTGTGTGTGTGTGTGTGTGTGTGTATGTATGTATTAAGGTGATTGGTTACAGAGTGAGTAACTTTCAGTATAGTAATTTGGAAACTATCTTATTGGAATCAGTTCCCAATTTAATTGATCGACTTTGGAATGTGCCTTTTTTTGTTTTATTTTATTAGATATACAATATGCATTGTGTCAAATACATCTCTGATATACAATATGCACTGTGTCAAATACGTCTCGAGAGAGAGAGAGAGAGAGAGAGAGAGAGAGAGATATGCGAAAAAGTTCCCAAATTTTGTATTGGTTTTGACAGTTCTACCCTAGAACCAGCCTTGACAAGTTTGGTTCTTGGGTAGAACCGACCATTACAATGCATACACATTTTTTACAAAGAGACTAAACCAGTCTTGTATGAACCGACCAAGATGAGCTGGTTCCAAGGTTGAATAGGTCTAATTGCATGCCCCTAATATTTGTGGCTTTCTAAGTTGGAGATTTAACTGATTCATTCTAAAATAGCACTATAAAAAAAGTCTCACAACATCATACACGATATCAAAGGAAGATTTTTTTAGTTCAAATTATTTAAAACCCTTTATTTGTCTTTTTTATTATATGTTTCCGCTCTTAGCCTGAGGGCGAGGGCATTGTAGGCCCTCGCCTAAATCCAAGCAAGTGAACGAAGCCTTTGCCTATTGCCAGCAAGAGTCAATAATTGTTGCTGGGGCCCAAGTTATCTCGCTAGCTAGAAATCCTACGAAGGAAAAAGAAAAAAGAAAGAAAAAAAGAAATTTCATAAAACTTATTAAAATATTACAAAAATCATTATCATCATCACTTTTGGTATAACTTGAAATATAAAAAATGGGAAGAAATAATTGTGAAATTTCTATGTATTTTAATGTGTGTAGAAGAAGAGAACATAAGATAGGCTTTATTAAATGACTATGTAAAATAAAATAACAATCAAGGATATGCATAATCAAAATGAAATATAAGCGCTATCTTGAGAGATGAGAATAATAAAATAAAATAAAAAATCCTAATTAACCCTAACAATATGTCAGATTAAAATGTGTACATCAAATCCAAAAAAGTGAAAAACACACACTTGCAGAATTTCAACAATTGAAGCATGGACAGTTTAGTAAAACAATTGGAGCATGCCTATTTTTATGTGTGCGAGGGTCGACAGGTCTTCATGCAATGTGGGTTCCATGTATTTATTTATTTAATACAAGATGCATTAAAAGGAGAAATTGGCTTTGAAGACCCAGTTCCACTTTTACTCCTAGTTTTATAATATTGAAAATTCCCAATGAGGAATTGATGTTAGTACCTCATTAAACATATATAATGCAATTCATGCTTTGCAGGGTATTAATCATGAAAATTACTTATTTTGGGAATAGTGGAAGCATTCCCAACCATATGAATATTGGACCTTTTGTTCAATAGTAGCACATGGACAATTGTAGCTATATCTCTTTGGTTCTCAAAATTCTAAAACTCTTGGAAAGAATAAAACTTATCTTGGAGAGTAGATTTTCAAGAATATGAACCCATCAACAAATCATATTAGTAAATCACCTTTATTTAAGAGTGTAAATCAATAAATTATAAGTCTAGTAAATTTATTAACTGCTCAATCCCTCTTTAATTAACCGATAGGGAATTTTTCTCTATGGTACGCTCACACTTGTATATTAATGAATACCCAACGTGGATGATGACAACCCTACAATACTCTTCCTGATGCTAAAGATATATAGATAGTGAAAATGGCACTTTACCAAACACTCAACACAAACCCATTATTTCACAAAGAAAAATAGTGCGCACACCACCTGTGTAAAGAAAAAATTTACACGAACTATCTATTTGCCCTTAATTTTGTCATGATATCATATTAATGGTGTACAAAACTACCTGTGTAAAACTTTCTTATGTTACTATATGCTATGACCACTCTTTCATAAATTGACACCGTATCTATAAGATTCCTTCTTTTTAGAAAGTACATCACTTCGTTGATGGAAGCATGTCATATAATACAATAGGCACAAGGAGCGCAACATCACTATGCTAGTCTTACTCAAAATTAAGGAAAAATATTAGCTACACAAGTTGTGCTAGCACCACAAAGTAGATGCCCATCTATTAAGCAATGTGTCCATGAATGGCCCATTTGTCAAAAGTTTCTCTCCTTGTCTCTCTCCTCTTGCAGACTCGCACCTCCATTTCTCTTCTTGTTTGCCGTTTCTCCCTTCTTTTTTATTTTATTTGTTTCACTTTCTTTTCCTTCCACAACTTGTGCGGTTAACATTTTCTCACACAAATGGCCTCATATGCCCTTAATTTACTCTTAATATCCGATCAATGGTGTACAAAACTACATGCCTAGAACTTTTTCTCACATTACTAGTGTATGCTGTGGGCGCTCTTTCATAAATTGACATTTGTATCTATAAGATTCTCTTTTTTGGAAAGCACATCGCTTTATTGATGGAAGCATATCATATAAAACAACAGGCACAAGCAGCGCAACACCACTGCGCTAATCCTACTTAAAACCAGGGGCTCGAAAACTAAGCTTCATATACTCATATCCACGGATGAGACTGGAACTTGCTTTTCAGCGTGAGCTCATGCTGAATCAACTTCGAGAAAACATCCATGGCGTTGCTAGTAAGCCCCAGGGACACAACCAAGTCGTCACTCTCCCTGCTCTGGGAAGTGACAAAGATGACGTTGTCGGGGACCGTTGCCGGCGCCACCTGGAATGGCCTCCCGAACCCGAAATCCATCTTGTAGAAAGGGAGTCGGCTCCACTTGCTGATGCAGCAAGCGTTGCCCTCGCAGTCAACAAGGACCCTATTCAGCTCGATGTGGTCGATGGCCGACCTTATGTAACTCTCGGTGACGGACGCGAGCGCCTCACGCACGGTCTGGACAGCGAACGAGAAGGGCTTGCGGGTCAATTCGCCGGCGCTGCACTCAGCGCAGGACAAAGCGATGCCGTTCCCAAAGTAGCCACTCGGCAGCGGGGGGTCAAACTTGGGGCGGCCGTCGACTGCAATGAGAAGCTTCGTCGTCTCGTGAGGACCGATTCCGAGAGCTTTGGTTCGCCAGATCCACGTGAGCGCCGATATGACTTCGAAGGTCGTCGGGACTACGGAAGAGCCATTCTGGGTTGCAATTCTTGCCGCTTTCTTGAGCTGAATGAGAGCGTGTGGCTTGAAGCAGAACGATCTGTAAACGAGGGGCTTGGTTTGGGGGTCGACCACGAGTCTGGGCTGCCGGTCTCTCGGAGCATACTCGTGGTGGGGGAGATCAACTCGCGGAGGTTGCCTCGGGCGCAACACCGATCGATCAAGAAAGGGAAGAACTGATGGCGGCTTGGCTCGAGCCAGGTCGTTCCAGCAAGCTATGAACTCCGTGAGGGCTTTCCCGTCGACGAGGACGTGATTCATGACAATGCCGACGACGATCCCTCCGCACTTGAACGTCGTCACCTGGATTTCATGATAAACTGTAAGTGGATATCTACTTATGTGTATGTCAGTCTTGGAAAGTCTAAATCCCCTTGCACGAGTCCAGAAGAACATGCTGCTCCGCAAGCGGTTGAATGATAAAAAAAAAAAAAAAAAAAAAAAAAAAAAAAAAAAAAAAAAAAAGCAGTGCGGAAACGATCCCTTTCTGTTAGATAAATTGTTCAAAAGCACTATGTTGCTCCTTCTATCTTGCCCCAAAAGAAAAATCTCGCACAAAGTAGCCATAATTCTCGTACAATCTCTCTAATATATGATTCATCGATGAACTAATGCAGGGGCACGCCAGAATCAGCACGACGAACATGTCCAATAGTATTTACCTGCACCGAAAGTAAAGGTACTTCCAATATGGTCGGGGCTCCGTCACTGTGCTTCACGAGTTTTCGCAGCATGGCAGGATTGATGGTGCTGACATCGCCCAACGCTGCGATGTCATCCTCCGACATCGCTTCGACGAATGGGACACCTTCTCCCGTGCATCTCACTGCCATCCTCCCGTCGATCCCCATGACAAGTCTGCCCGCGAATGGATAGAACTCGACCAATGCCTTGGCCAGCGACTCTCTGATTGTCTCAATCGCAGCGGAACGCCTTCCTCTCCCTTCGCCATTGAAGGCGAACACAATCTCAACCACAAACGGGAAGGTCTGGTCGAGGTTTGAGAGAGCGTAGAGCCCACCAAACGTTTCCCTCGCCGGAGCAACATGAACTGCTTTTGCGATCTTCACATCAAGCTTTCGCGTAGCTCCAGTGTTTCTCGGCTTCTCATTTCCTGCTTCTTTGCACAAAATAATCGAAGCTGTATTTATTTATCCGCAGGCTTTGGGCAATACCATGGTAAATGTACGACTTGCTAATTGATACAAACAACCCTGACCGTAATAAAACGGTAAATTACAATATCAATTAATATAGTCTACATTAGGTTAACTCTTACACTGATCAGTCATATACGAAATTGACCAGCCATATTTGTTTATATTGGTTGCATGAAAAATTACATGATCTTGTCAATTAAATATAACTATTTTATTATATATTTGAATAAATGCCTATTAAATTCATAATGTGCATGCTACGTACCGTTCTTGCTTTCATCCTCAAATGACTCAAACGTCCCTCTGAGAATTGCAGTACCCATCCTGTGGATAACAATTATGAAACATTAAGAAAATTAACCGATTAACCAACATAAAATATTCTTATTCTTAGTAACAATCTATATCTATAGATTATCATTAATGATGAAAATATTTTCATCACATTCATTATGCTAAGTGATACAAGCGATCATTTTAAGAAATTTTTTCTTTTAAAAGTGTTGATTTTCTATGAACATTTGTAGATTTTGCAATCAATTTGCCTCACTTTGATTTTTATTATCGGCACCGAACTTTTATTTCTTCACAATTGATGGTGCTTTGACTGGGATTTGACCAGCTTTCCAGTCGAATTTGACTTGATAGAGACACGGACCAATTTTCTCACTTATAAGTATCACTATAGATGTAATATTTAAACTCATGTTATTTCTTACCTTTACCAAAATATATATATATAAACTCATGTCGATATTTTAATATAAAAAAACTCTAGTTAAAATTAATCAAACTTGAATGCATATTTAAAGTGCAAGATAGAAAAGGCACATACCTGAGCAATTTCAACTTTTAAAATTTTCGAATGTTGAGTTACAGCAATTAGAGCAAGTCTGTATTTATATGTGTGAGGTTTGGCGGGTCTTTGCGGCCAAGCCCTAGGTCACCCAGCTATGTGGGTTCCATGCATTAATAATTTCAGTACAATATGCATTCCAAAGAGAAAATGACTTTGAAGACCCAATTCCAAAGAGAAAATGACAACCTCTTCTCGTTCCCTTCACAAATTCGCGTGATTCATGTGTTTTATGAGGATCACATCTTGGAATTTGCAAAGGAACCGAGAAGAGGTTGTCATTTTCTCTTTGGAATTGGGTCTTCAAAGTCATTTTCTCTTTGGAATGCATATTGTACTGAAATTATTAATGCATGGAACCCACATAGCTGGGTGACCTAGGGCTTGGCCACAAAGACCCATGATTCAGGCCATCAGTCACCTAGGTCGTGCGACCCAGGCGTCGCCTGTGGTTCGGCAACGGTCGCTAGGGTCGGGCGACCCTCAGGCGGCAGTCACCGGCCTGCGCAACCCCTTTGCTGGCAGTCGTCGGCCTCCAATCGGCTTCTCCACCGGAGAAGATGAATAGTGATGAACAGTTTTTGGAGCTTGCATTCCGAAAATGCAAGTTCCCAAAGGACCTCTAGACATGCTTTGGACTAAGGGCCCTTAGAGTCCTTTGGAGATGCAATTGCATATTGCCAAAGTCGTACAAAAAATTGAACCAAACGTGTTTGCATTTGGCCAAGGGACTTTAGAGTCCCAAAGCCCATTCCCAAAGCCGAACCAAATGGGGCCATACTCTTTGCCTTCTCATCACCCAATGCCTAAATGAGAAAGACACAATTTTCTAAGTGAGTGAGCCATATTACCAATTGATCTTAAATGGCATCAATTAGCAAGGCATGCCAACAAATTCACATTACATAATGATATACTTAACAGAGACTTCACATTGAGCCTAATTTGAAAAGCTGAGATACTTGATTGACCACAAGATTTGAGTACAACATTCTAAGGGGGAACAAAGTTTAGGTACTAGCGATATCATGAGACTTGGCTATAATAAAACCATTATTTATTGTGTTATGCGCTACTTAACAAAAGAGGTAGCGGCACTAGAAGAGCATGAATTTTTGCCTCCTTTAATATCACCTGAACTTTTATCCTTGTTCAATCGAGTACGAAATGTGACTTGAACTAGTAACTACGTTAGAAGAATTGTCACATAATGTGTATCAACACGGCCTTCTTGCTCACATGTGACTCGCCCATTCGGCAAAAGTGTTGAGAAGGATTACCAAAGGAAACTTGAATAAATTAAAGGATGTGCTTTTCTATTTTTCATTTTCATGTTCACTTTCCTCGTGAGTTTTGCCAAACTCTTTCTCCACCACAAACGCTCCCTCACCTTCTTCCTTGTTGCCATCGTCTGTCATCGTCATTGTTTGCAGCGGGACCTCAATTAATGATCACAACCTTCGTTCAAGGTCAATCAACAAAGTTAAGCAGTTGTGGTTGTCCGCAATATGCAGGGATAGTCTTGAGAAATTATTGGGGGTACAAGTGGTATGCCCCATTTTTATGCAAGTCCATTTAAAGAGTGACACGTGTCAGAAATTTTGAAAGCCCCTCTCTCTCTCCCTTTATCTCTTTCATTTCTTATGCACCTCTTGTTTCTCTTCTTCACCATTTCTTACTTTATTTCCCTTTCCTTTTTCGTCCTTTCTTTCCCTTTGGCTCGCGGCCAATGCTTGGCCATAGTCGGCGACCGATCATAGGTGAGGGTTGCTTTTCCTGGATTTAGCGAGGGCTCAATCTAGATCTAAAAGTTGTGGAGGGAGGTGATGACATCGGAGCCATGAGGGACTTTGAGGACGTAGGGGCTAAGAGAAGGCTTGGCGTCACAAACAATGGGGGGCTTGGGCTTATTCTTGGACTTGTGGGGGCGGTGGATGACCTGTGGAGGGAGGGGATGATATTGGAGCTGCAAGGGACCTTGAGCAGGAAAGGGTTGAAGGAGGGCTCGAGATTGCAGGTAATGGCAATGGGAGACTTGGGCTTGTTCTTGAACCCAGGGGGTGGCCGTAAGGGCAGTGGACAACCTCAATAGTGGAGCCATCATCGGAGTGGGGATCAATGGGTGAAACGATGGTGAAGGCAACTGACTAGGGCATGGTTTGCAGGAGAGGGGGAGAGAGAACAAAGAGTAAAGGATCGCATGAGGGGGAAAGAGGTAAAAGGGAGCATTTCTCACATGTGGGCTCAAATAGGACATGTGTTGCTCATTAAATGGACTTGCGCAAAAATGACATGGCCCAAGTATTTTTGTCTAATGTTTTTTTTTTTTTTTTTTTTTGGGGGGAGGAAAAAGAAAAGTAAAGTGACTTGTCAAAACCAATGGTCATCGTATTAGCATAATGTATCATCACTTATGGAGTAAGTGCCACATCAACACTTCCCAACAAAGAATTTAATGGATGGATCACATCGAGCACAATTCACAAAGTTGAAACTACTCGATAGAAACAAAAAAGTTTACGTTACTATCGTGCAAGTTTCACGAACTAAAGTTTTCAAATCCCCAATCTCTTAAATCTTTAGAGCTCTTCAAAACTCCACCTTCTAAGTTTTAAACGGGGATGTCACGCCCCGAACCTCGAGCGCGCCAACATCCCACCATGGTCATGCAAATGCAACATTCCTAGGTAGTGTCGCCGACCCCATTCATTCGTTATTGCGCAAGCGGAACGTATTATAAAACCCCTGACAATAAAATACGGGATAGAAAAGCAGGACACAATTTCACAACCAATCACTTACATAAACCAACGGAGTTACAGACGAAGGCCTAAAGCCAAAAGTCTACAAAAAACTGGCTCTAAAAAAAAATATGAACTGTCCTACGACCTACAAATCGGACACGCTGTCCAATCCTTATGACTTCACCTCTGCAACTCCTCAAGGCCAACCAAAGCTATCTGGCCGCTCCGTCCTCCAGGGACCTAAAATGGTTATTCAATAACCACTGAGACAACATCTCAGCAAATTCAACCCCCTAAACCCCTATTAGAAAGAAAATACGCCCAAGGGTGGCCTAGCCACATCACATAGAGAACTTACCTCGCCTCAATTCCTTCCTGCAGGCTAGCACAATTTGTATCACATAATCTCAGGTAATAATAATAATTCAAACAATTGTAACGCCATCACTTTCATATAAATCATGATTACACTTAGCACGCATTCCAATTATTATTCACTGCCACACAAGGGCATAGCCTACTCCCAGGTCGGCTATCTATTAACATTACGGCATTTCGAGAAGAATAAAGGTCAAGTCGGTCCCGCCACTACTACGACCAAGCCACGTCATTCTATCGACGGCAATTCTAGAAGAATAAAGGTCTAGTCGTTCCCGCCATTACTGCGACCAAGCCACGTCATTCTATCGACAGCATTTCTAGAAGAATAAAGGTCCAGTCGGTCCCGCCACTACTGCGACCAAGCCACGTCATTCTATCGACGACATTTCTAGAAAAATAAAGGTCCAGTCGGTCCCGCCACTACTGCGACCAAGCCATGTCATTCTATCGACGGCATTTCTAGCATAATAAGGATTCAGTCGACTTAGCCACTACTACGACCCGAGCCTTTCAACTAGCACACGACAATTCGATACCGATCCATGGATACTTTACATTTCATTCACATAATCCAATTACGATATTAGTCATTAACAATCCAATTTCAATGCCGAACTCGACACTTGGGATTTTATGAATAAAATCCATATTTATCACAATCAACACTCAATTTGTCACAATCAATCATCAAATTCAAATTCTAAATACACAGCAACGGTCGGCACGAAATTCAGAGAGTTTAGGGTCCCGACGAAATTTTTGAATTTTAATAAATAATTAAATTTATTCCGAAAATTAATTAAATAATAATATCCATATGCTTCGTCATCCCCACTCAATTTATAAAATCCAACCATCAATTTCAAAATCTAAACACACAGCAGCGATCGGCACGAAATTCTGAGCAACCGGGGTCAAAAATAATTTTTCCGTTTTTTAATATTATTTTAATAATTTCGGAATATAATATAATATTATAAATTCCAGAATTTCGAAACATTTAAATAAATCAAAAATAAAACCTATTATGTCACATCAATGTTTATTATTAAATGAACTCTCGTAGCATTTAATTAAACATGCTTTAAATTAAACAAACCTCTTAATCTAAGTCACAATTAAATAAACTAAACTAACCACCTAAGCTTAATTAACTTAAGCTAATCACACCTAAAGCATAATTAACCCTCTAAGCGAGGTTTAGTGAGTTAAACTCACCGGATTAGCGAGCCGAGCGGACCAAAACGACGGGGACGACGCGAGGATCAACTTTCCTCAAAGCGGGCTGAGCATCCGGGCTCGGGAAGGCGGCCAAAACGGGCCAAGAAGGGGCTGCCATACCCATTTTTCCAGCCACTGATTTAGGGCTGGAGGAGGTGGATCCGGCGGCGATTCGGGCGGAGGAACGGCGGAGGAAGGACGTCGGTAGCTCGGGCGAGCAAGGCAGCAGCTCCGGCGGGACTCCCGGCGACCCTAGCGACGGCGACGATGGCTGGACGGAGGGGAAGGAGCTCGGGACCGGGCGAGCAGGGCGGAGCAGCGCGCGACGGCCATCCGGCGAGGCGACACGCCGGCCCGCGAGCTTCGCGCATGGACGACGGCGGCGGCGGTAAGCTCCGGCGACGGGTGGAGCTGCTGGCTTCAACCGGTCTTCGGCTTGCTGGTTCGGGGTTCTCAAATCTACTAGGGACGCGGGTTGAGGAGGAGCGGGGAGACGAGCTGACCGGCAAGCGGGCACGGGCGACGTGAGGCGGCGGCGACAAGCGGACGGGCGGAGGCGTGAGGTCCGGCGGCTTCTCCGGCTTCGCTGGTTGCTGGGTTCCGTCCAGCAACAAGAAGAAATCGGGAGAGAGGGAGCCGGCGAGAGGGAGGAAGAAGAGAGGGAGGAGAGAGAAGGGGGGGCTCTTTTCTTTTCATTTTCCTTTTTTTTTAATCCCACAAAATGGCCCACCATGACATCATCCATGATGTCATACTCCACTCACTCAAAACTCCCACAACCTTATTCCAATGGGTTCACTTGCAATTTCCGCCGGGGCCTAAAACTTGTGCAACAATGTCTTCAATTCCAGTTAATTCTCTTCCAATTAAATCTTAATCCCACTTGAATTAAATCAAATTGACCCCCATTAATTCATTCAACACCTCATCAATCAAATTGGTATTTTTCCTTACCACTGTGGCGTACTTGCATCCCAATTTCACAATCTCTGGCTTCAATTGAACGAAGACGGCCCTATTTATCCAGTCGAAATTAAAACCCGAAAATCCGGATGTCACAAAGTTCCTTCAAGGAATGCCTTTTGGAATCTGAACCCATCGACATGTAATGTCATTTGATTACTTTATTTAAGAGGCTTAAGTAATAAATTATAATTCAACTAGATTTTATTAACTGGTCAAATCCTATTTAGTCGCTCAAAGATGGAATATTGCTTGTAATACGCTCACACGCATACCTCAACAGATAATATATAGCATGAAGAAAAGACAATCCATCAATACTCTTCCAAACGCTAAAAATATATAGATAGTGCTAAAAAAGGGATTACGAAAATAATGTGGTGAAATGGATGGACGAATAAATAGGGCATACTGAACACACGAAAGAGTTGGCCTTGTTATGTAGTGAATCGATTATTTTATAAAAAGAAATAGAGCATAGACCACCAATGTGTTTAGATAATTTTACACAAGTGGATACGTGAAACCTTTGGCTATAATGTAATTAACATTGCCTTTTTTTGCGTAGGCTGTGGTTACTTTTTCATGAATTGACATTTGTTTCTCTAACATTCCCTTTTTTCATTGATGGAAGCCTATCATATAATACATTAGACATAAGCAGCCCAACAGGCTCTGCGATAGTCCTCCTTAGACTTCACCCATGTCTACCAAAACGAACACAAGTACTCATTTTCATATATGAGGCTAAAAACTTGCTTTTCAGTGCGAGCTCAGACTGAATCAATTTTGCAAAAACATCCATGGCATCGCGAGGAAGCCCCAGTGACGCGACCAACTTATCGCTCTCCGCGCTATGACAAGAGATCTAGACGACGTTGTGGGGTACAGTAGCTGGTGCCACTTGGAACGGCCTGCCGAACCCGAAATCGTCTTGTAGAAAGGGAGCCGACTCCACTTGTTGATGCAGCAAGTGTTGCCCTCACGATCGACCACGACCGTGTTCATCTCGATGTGGTCAACGGACGACCGTATGTAACTGTCGGTGACGCATCGGAGCGCCTCGTGCACAGTCTGGACAGCAAACGAAAAGGGCTTGTGAATCAGTTCAACCACGTCGGCTGGGCCCGCGCCATCCATCGTGCCGGCACTGCCTACGCCACCACCGTGACCCGCCTCTACTGCGACAACCACCCCACCTCAGCTAGCCCAGCGCCCGAGCTCCCCTGTTTCGCTGCTACTGCTTCGCTTGGCCTGCAGCCCGTTAGTTGTCGCTATTCTCACGTCCACCAGGCCAGAGCACCTCTGCCTGCTGTCTTCACCCATAGCACTGAAGATCTCGAGCCCCTTCCGCTGATGCCATCGCCCGATCTGCCGAGCCGGAGCTATAACCTGAAGTCGTTACACACCGCCACTCCGCCTGAGTGCCGTCCCTTGTCCACACTGCGCTTTGCCTCAACCCGATGCCCGAAGCCCACACCGCCCCGACGCCACTTGGAGCCGAAGCCCACCGCAACCTACAGCCCAACACTGTCACCAGCGTCTGTGGGACCACTCGCTGCTGCTTCTACTCCGATTAACCCGCAGCGGTGCCTCCACCCCAGCCGCGACACAGCCCTTGCACGCCGCTCAAGCTTCCCCTCCGAGCGACGTTCACACCTGCAGTCCCCTGTTCGCTGTTGGTCCGCTCGCCGCCGGTGTGCTAGTTGTGTCCTCTCACCGGAATTCCTCGCCGGCGACTTCCCGTGCCAGAGCTTCAAATTGGTTACCAAGCTCTGTTTGGTAGAAAAAAGAAAAAATCAAATTAGGTAGATTTACTTTATTTTATTATGCAGATTTTTTTTATCTATATTTTATTTATTGTATCTTGCTTTCTTGATTTAAAATGTTTCCCTATGCATAATTATAAATTATAACATGCCACTTGATTCACAAACGCGGCTGAATTTTTTATTTCATCTATAAGACCTTAGATGAAATAATTAATTAAGCGGGAATAAAATTGATACTTTGATCTTTAAGGCTTCAAATCAATTTATCAATTTTACTAGCGAAATATTATCTCTTAATCCGAACAATGTATGATACATTTAGTAATTTTGAATGGTTTGCCTTGTCTTGATTGCCTTGTTTATTTTGAAATATGTTTGAATTAGAATATTGCATGGTTTAGGATAGGAGTTTTATTATTTTGAATTTTTTTAAATAAAAATAAAGAAAATAAAAAAGAAATCAAATCAATTTACCTAGGTTGCTAGTTTTTTTTTTTTTTTAACTTGGAATGCACATTTAATTATTTGGCAATTATTAATTTCGAAATTAAAAAAAGGGAAAAAAGGAAAAAAAAATCATCATACATATGTCATGTAGAATTAGGGTATAATTTGTACGTCATTGCATATTATGGTAAAATTGCACTTAGTTTAATTTTAGATAATATTTTTTTCTTAATTTATTATAAGTTTAGGCATTTTCTTAAATAGATTGCATTTTGGGATTATTTGGGTTAAGATAATATTAGCTTAAATTAGGATTTGGGCCAACCTAATTCCTAATGCAAATTAAATAGAATCTTAATCTAGTTAGATAATTTTCACAATTTCCCTAATTTCGAATTTCATGAAAAATACAAAAAAAAAAAAAAGTCTTAGAATAAATTAGTTCCATTCTCTAGGATAGATTGCATTTTTTAGAAAAAAATTAAAAAAATATATCATGTAAATGTCATATAGGATTAGATTCATGAAATGCATGTCATTTAGAGATTGTTATCTAGATCCATTTAATTAGAAATTGCATGTTATTAGAAATCGTATTGCATGATTTTCATTAAGTAAGTGAAAACAAATAAAAGAAATTGCGTGTTAATTAGAAATCATATATAGAGTTGTTGATGTGGATTTTAATTTAACATTGCAGATACTTCCGTTGCTTTGAGGTAAGTTTTGCAATTTATTCATTATTTATCTAGGTGTTAAATTGGTGGTTTGCGTACCTGCATAATCGCCTCATATATTAGGGAAATAGATTTAAAATCAATTTAAGCTGCCTACACAAAACTTTTTTGAAAATACAAGAATGGTACTGAAAGGATATTAGAGAAATCTAGTGTAACCAAGTCCTCGTATCCATAGTCTATGGTTTGTAGGAGTAAAGTAAAACTCCCGTTACTTTACTTGGGTTTTTAATCGACCCACCAAAAATTAGATTAGTGGCGACTCCTAGATAAAATCCATTTGCATATTAAGAAATTTGAATTTAAGTCGCGAATTGATATGGGCTTGGGAGAGCTCGAGCTAAGTTTGACTTAGTAATCCATTAGCTAAACTCTAGGTAGTTCACACCCGAAAGTTTGGTCGCGACAGCTTGGCGACTCTGCTGGGGACTTAAGTTGAAACTCTTAGTGGACTTAGGCCAATTTTCTTTTTTTGAAAATATGTTTTTGTCTGGCAGCAAAGATCTCAGGTATGTCTTTAACATTTAAGGTGTTAAATGTTTTTGCAGATGATGAGATATAAGAGGAGTATTCTTTGCTAACCCTTGTCTTGCAGGTTGGAGTTAGGGATGAATGTTTTAAATTCAAGTTATTGAAGTGTGCTTGATTTAAATTGTTGTGCATGTCTTACATTTAACGCTATATTATTGCACACACAACTTGCCGTCAGATCTGGGCCGCACTAGGATATTTAGGATGGTATTGAGTTGGATACGACTTCGACCGCGAGGCCGCATAGTAGAGGTTGCCCAACTCAATCCCGAAAGTTTTTCTTGGTGTCAAGAATGTTTACCTCTGCCCACAAGGCTACGTTGCATTGGGGTATCATTCCTGGTTGAGCCGGAGTTAGGAGGACTTGACTTAGTATGCGAGGCTGCAACTAAGTCATCCCACCCTTTTAACTTCACTTTACTTAGCCTTCTTAGTTAGAAATCGAACCTCACACTTCATGCGCTTATCTATGTGGTTGCTTTAATCGTATGGTAAAGTAAGCTCTCTATCCTTTACTCTTGCAATTTACTTATTTATTTCTTTGGTCGGTCCATGACATTAGGTTGGTTGAGTCCTGGTCTATAAACAATGGGAAGATCCGACATTCGATTCATGCCTGCACCAAAGGTTGAACTCAAATCATGGTGGGATTGTCTAGGCCATAATGGCCAAAGCTATGTGGAGAGCAGACTTGGTAGCCTTGTTCCCCTCCTTGACATTGATGTCTAGAGTGGCGTCATGCAAGCACTTGCTCATTTCTGGAGCCCCCAAACATCAATGTTTATATTTGGTAAGCATGAGCTGACTCCGACTTTGGAAGAATACAATATTGCCATAGGAAAACCCTTGGAATTGGAATTAATAAATCCACTTATTGGATTAGAACCATAATCGATTGTCTGATTTTCTTAGGACGGATAAGAATATGATAAAAAGAGTGCTGAAAGATAATTGTCTTGCATGTCCTTTTTCCTTCCTAGATCAAAGTTTTGCTAGTGCTAACACTCTCTTAAAAAGGTAGGATCTTCCTCCTAGCTTTTTTTGGGTTTGTTATTTTCCCTCTTAGTAAAGGTGCCATTAATCCTTTTGTCGCACGGGTGGTCAAATAAGTGTGTGCTAGGATTAGTTTTGTCAATACTATTATAGCTGAAACATTTTTGTCACTCACTCGATTTAAGGAAAATGAAGATAAAATCTTTCATGCACCAATTGAACTTTTACAAATCTGATTATTTTATCATATGAGTAAGGTCAATATTCACATGAATATTATTAATATCACTGATTCCCATCATCCCATCGAAGTATTTAAAAATCAATAGGATCAAACACCAAATCTTTCTTACTCAAAATGGGTCAAATTATTGAAAAATCCGAATACCAAGATTTTCCTATGGCATGCTAAATGGTTCCAAGTCTCCAAAGCACATCTCTCTCATAGCGATGATGAGCTTATCCCACTATTGGGGATCATCGGTGCCACTTGCTACTGCCCACTCCGAGTGGCTCGTAAATATCAAGTTGTGCAAGATCTACTGCCCCCTCTAAAGCTGGGTTTGTTCCAAGTCTGATTCACTGCTAAGGATGGTGATCACAAGAAGGAACTTCACTTTATCGAACAAGTTTGGCTTGCATGTCGCGAACAAATGTTGATCATACCTGAAGATAAGCTTGAGGGGAATGAAAAGACTTACTATGCCACAACTTGATACATCCGTTAGCACAAGATTCCGATTGAGTATCTCCCAAAGGTGCTAGATGTGACCGAGAAGCCCACTCGGCAAGCAAAGCTTAATTGTCACAAGAGGAAGATTGAAGAACTTGAGAAGCAAACCAAGAAGGACGCTAAGGACAAGAGGCAATTACGTCGAGCGTTGGCTTCCCATGTGTTTAGAGATCGAGCCAAATAAAGTGGCTTGAATCTATTTGATCTTTTTACTTTAGCTTAATATTTAGGAAGTTGAGTCGTTTACTTGATTAGTTTAAGGTCTTGCAAGTTTCTTTACATTATTAATGTCAAACAATTTCATTAATGAATAAAAGTGGTTAGACTTTCTTCATGGACCGGCATTGTTTTATATGAAGTGCTTATGTGTATTCATTTATTCAAGTTTGCATCAAGCTGTGAAATTTGTGATCGAAAGGAAGCTGGTCACTATGTATGGTGAGGAAGACCACCGGATCTATCATGAGACAGCTATCCCCTATGTGGAGCCAAATTTCGAGTTCAAATCAAGTTACCATTCATTTGAGTTGGTGTCCACCATACATCCTTCTTAAGGTTCATCACCACCTACTCTTGAAGTATCAGATGCTGCCCTCATGGTGGGAAGAGTAGTGGTTGGGAATGGTTTCGTCCATGGCAATAGTCTTGAAAGAAATGGTTAGGGCATTTGAAGCCCCATTGAAGCCCCTCAAAGGTCTCGTTCTGCTGGTTTATGGTACCATAGAAGAGGTGGGGAAAGTTCTGGAGGAAGAAGGCAGGAAATGTGACATCCAGATTTTTTGAGTTCTAATTTCGATTTGGATAAATAGGACCGTTTTTGTTCAGTTGAAGCTAGGGATTGTGAAATTGGGATGCAAATGGGCTACTTTGGTAAAGAAAAGTATCAATTTGATTGATGATGTGTTGAATGAATTTATGGGGGCCAATTTGATTCAAATCAAGAGGGATTAAGGTTCAATTAGGAGGAAAACCTAGCAAAAATTTGAATGCCTAATGGACTATGTATTTTGACCTACCTAAAGGCTTCTAGAAGGGGCAATTTTGTCTAGAAAAAGGTGGGTAGTGGACAGCTGGTGGTTGACATGAGAGAGAGAGAGAGAGAGAGAGAGAGAGAGAGAGAGAAAAGAAAAGGAAATTTAGTTTTTCTTCCTCCCCTCTCTCCTCCTCCTTCGACGGATCCTCCCCCATTCCCCCTCTTCGACCGCTTGACTCCATGGAAGCCAAAGAAGCCGAAGCAGCAGCAGCGGCTTCGCCCGTCGCCGCCTCTCGCCGTCGTCGTCGCACGCCCGCAAGCATTGGAGCTGCTCGCACACCCAAGCCCGCCGCCGTGCTGCCGTCCACGCATCTCCGCCCCTTCTCCCTCCTCTAGTTCGAATGAAGCAGAAACAGGGACAGCAGCCAACGCCGCACGCGTGACACCACCGACCTCCGCCTGCCGCCACCCCGTCCGCTTCGCGCTCGCCCGCGCGCCGCCGTGCACCGCCAGCTCCGTTCCCTTGCGCCAGGCGACCTCCTCGAGCGAACCAGCCTCTGTTCAGCTCGATTCTGCCCTGACCAACCGCCTCCAGCCACCGCCTAGCTCCATCCAGCCACCGCATAGCCTCCCCGGCATCCTCTCGCCCTCCGCTGGCCTCCCCTCGCCGCCCTAGCCGCTGGATGAGCTT
Organism: Eucalyptus polyanthemos subsp. polyanthemos; assembly: GCA_017140185.1. Taxonomy (NCBI): domain Eukaryota; kingdom Viridiplantae; phylum Streptophyta; class Magnoliopsida; order Myrtales; family Myrtaceae; genus Eucalyptus; species Eucalyptus polyanthemos. The sequence continues at coordinate 14,316,646 of CM029463.1, read as the reverse complement.
CGTCCAGCCAAGAACAGTGGCTGGAAAAATAGGTTTCCAGCCCTGTTCAAGGCCGTTTTGGGCTGTTTCCGGGCCCCGAACCCGAGGCCCGCTTTGGGAAGAATTGTTCCCCGCGCCGTCGCCGTCGGATTGATCCAATTTGCGCGCGATTTAGTGAGTAATCTCACTAATCCAGGATTAGTTGACTAATTATGCTTTAAGGTTGGTTTAGTTTTAATTAATTATGTTTAGGTTGTTAGATTAGAATAAATTAGCAATTATTAGTCAAATGTGATGTGATTTAGATAAATTGATTGCGCAATTAGCAAGTAGACGTGGTCTACTAATTATTGGAAGCATCTCGGGAATTTTCCGACCCCTAATCGGGCTTCAATTTGGCAATTTGGGCCTAAGTGGGATTTTTGGCATTTAAATATTATTTTTCGGAATTAAATAAAATAATTATTTATTGTCCGAAAATTCAACTTGGATGGTCCGAGATCGGAATATTATGCTGATGACCATGGTGAAATCTGTTTATTTAATCGGGCTTTAATTTGAGCTAAATCGAATTTTTAATATTAATTTTATTTAATTTTCGAAATTAATTAATTATTTATTTATTTTCGGAAAATTCAACTAGGATGGCCTGTGACCGGAATATTAAGCTGATGATCGTGGTGAAGTTTGTTTATTTAATTTGGCCTTATTTTGAGCTAAATGGTATTTTTAATATTTAAAATTAATTTTCGAAATTAATTAATTAATTAATTAATCATTTTTCGTAAATTAAGATTTTGATGGCCGACGACCGAAATCTTGTGCTGATCATCGTGGCGTAGTTCATTTATTTATTTGAGCTCTACGTTGTATGTAATTGAATAAATTGTGATATTTTAGGGATTTACCCTAAATTGATTTGGAATTGATTGAGATTGAATAATTGATTGGTAAATGGCCAGGTATGTCTGTTTAGCATTTATAATGCTTTGATTGAGTTGTAAAGTGGATGGAGTTATGAGAGAATTGGAAATACTCTGGGATTGAACCAATCAGACACAGTGTATAGACCTACGTGGTTCGGTGATTGGGATATCACTGGCGAAAATGACGCCTTAAAGAATGCACGTATCGGTCTAGTACATACATTATTGTGGACCTACGTGGTTTGGTGATTGGGATATCACTGGCGAAAACGGCGCCTTAAAGAACGCACGTATCGGTCTAGTACTCATTGTTATAGGCATGTGTGGTTCGGCGATTTGGGATATCACTGGCGAAAACGATGCCTTAAAGAACGCACACAATTGTCTATTGAGTACATGGTTATAAGCATGTATGGTTCGGTGATCAAGGACATCACTGGTGAAAACGGCGCCTTAAAGAACGCATACACTTGTCTATCAAATACATTGTTATAGGCATGTGTGGTTCGGTGATTTTGGATATCACTGGCGAAAACGGCGCCTTAAAGAACGCACACAGTTGTCTATGTGAGTACATGGTTATAGGCATGCGTGGTTCGGTGACTAAGGATGTCACTGGCAAAAACGGCGCCTTAAAGAACACATGCAATTGTCTAGTGGATAAATCACTTTGGCGAACTTGGCGCCCGAGAGTATTGACCTAGAATGGTCCGTCTGACATGTAATCGACTAGATCGATTGATCATTGCTTTGATTTGATGTTGTGAATTGATTGACTGAATGGAAATGATCGTGAGTGGTCTTGTTGGCATATAATCGACTATGTCGATTTGATCAATGCTTCTATCGGTGATATGACTGTTTGGGTGCCTATTATGAATTGTACTGACTTGCAGGTGGGATATGAGGCCAAGGTACGTTTCTGCCCTATGCGTGTATAGGCAGCCTATAGTATAATGGTTTATTAATCGGGCTTAGTGGGGTAGAACTCGCTGAGACGTAGTCTCATCCCAGTTTGGGGAAAAACATTTCAGGACCTCGATGAGGAGTTGAGGAGGAGTCTAAGAAGGAGAACTCGGAGGTGAAACTTAAAGAGAAGAATTTTTGGAAGAAGAAGATAATCCTGAGAGGGGCCTTAAGTATGGCCTGGATGGGCTGAGAGTCTATCTTCTTTTGAGAATTCCTTTTGAAGTGAATAGTTATGAATTGATTTGTGTTTTGTATAAAAGTTTGGTTATAAATTTCAATATGAAAAATATGGCCCTGCTTTTCTATCCCATTGTTTTATTGTCTGGGGATTTTAACTGCTTCCGCATGTGCTTAATAAATGAAAGGGTCGGCGACACTTTGTCCTGGGATATCGCATTATAAAATCGACCAAGAGAGAAGGATGTGTGCGTGCCCGAGGATCGGGGCGTGACAGGAAAGGCGGAACCCGCCACCTGACCAAGAGTGAGGAAGGCAAAACCCGCTACTCCCGAGCATTCATGAGACATTCCTCGGTCCTCCAAGAATGAAGCACGATGAAGCGGAAGTGATAGACACTCTGGGGCAATCTAGCAGCAAGTTCGATTACCTGGTGAAGTATTCGGCCCCTCCCAGCTTCTATATCGATCCTCGTGAGATAGTCCCAGATGGATGGAGTGCATGGATGACCCGACACCGCCAAAGACAGAAAACCCTGATGATGTGCTAGAAGGAGTTACAAACTTATTTGACGACTTCATCATAGGAGCCATTAATGAGGGACCCTCTGAAGAGATGGGCCTTAGCCCACAAGAGTAACTCTTTTACTACTTTTGCACATTCCCCTGCGTGGGAATTTTTATTATTTTCTGAATGATGTTTTCAGTTTCTTCTTCCTTTTAGTGATTGAAGTGTTGCATCTTTTTCATTCAATAAATGTAATTGATTGATGAATTTCAATTAAATTACAAATTTTATTTTGAGGGCATCATGAGGTACACCAAACTAGCCCAGTGATGACATTCAGCCGATAAAAGAAAAGAAAAAATCCAAGGAGAATTATGTGGCTTGGGCTTCATCATGCTTCCTCGTGTCAAAATGCTTAAAAAAATGTTTTTGCCAAAGAATTTCAAAAAAATAGAAACAAAAAAAAATGTAGATTACTCTGTTTGTCTTTCTGATTTATCCACTTCATGTTTCAGGAACAATCTTATGGCATGCAAGAGTGTGGAAATGATCCAATCCAATGCCACAAGAGCTGATAATGAGATTTTGAAGACTCGATCGAAGACTCCATTGAAGTGCAACGTAGCTAGGAACAACATGAAAAAACTAAGTCTCTCACATCTTAGCAAACCGTCACTATTAATTTAAGTGACACTAAAAAAGCCAAAGAGGTGAAAATTGGGGCAAGTCTCCCTAAAGACGAGGCTGAGCACCTAATTCAATTACTGAAAAAATATCAAGACATTTTTGCATGGACCTACGTTGACATGCCTGGACTAGACCCGTCAATTATGAAGCATTGCCTACCTACTAATCCGGACGTGCCACCTAAGAAGCAAAGGCTGCAGAGGACTAAGCCCAAGCTCTCAGAGAAGATAGAGGAAGAGGTGATGAAGCTTTTGAATGTGGGATTTATTGAAGTCTCACAATACCTCAAATGGGTGGTTAATATCGTGCTGGTGATGAAGAAGGACAGTTGAGTTTGAGTTTGTGTTAACTATCGGGATTTGAACAAGGTTAGTCCAAAGGATGATTTCCCATTACCACACATAGATGTCCTTGTGGATAGTACTGTTGGTTTTGAATTATTCTCATTCATGGATGGTTTTTCGGGTATAATCAGATAAGGATGAAGGAGGAAGACAAGGAGAAGACTGCATTTATTATCCCATGGGGAAACTTTCATTACAAGGTCATGCCCTTCGGACTCAAGAATGCATGGGCAACCTACCAGTGAGCCATGGTTGCATTATTTCATGACATGATGCACCAGGAGATTAAAGTCTATGTTGATGATATGATTACAAAGACCCAACCAGGAAAAAGCCACATTGAAACCTTGAAAAAGTTGTTCGATCAATTTCGTGAGTTCAAGCTACGTCTAAATCCCGTTGAATGCGTGTTCGGAGCAACATCCGGTAAATTATTCAGATTTATTGTGAGCAGTAAAGGGATTGAGATTGACCCTTCCAAGACTAAGGCCATATGTGAATTGCAACCTCCGTCAATGGTGAAAGAAATCTAGAGCCTTTTAGGGAGATTGAATTACATAACGAGATTCATTTTCCAATTCTCTAAAACTGCCAAGCCATTCTTCAAGCTTCTGAAGAAGAATGCACAAGTCAACTGGAATGATGAGTGTTGAGAAGCATTCAACAAGCTAAAGCAGTACTTGATGAATCCACAAATTCTTGTCTCACCCTCGTCGGAGCATCATTTGTTTCTCTACCTCACTATTCATAGTGAGTCATTGGGTGAAATGTCGGCTCAAAAAAGTCCTGTTGACAGAAGAGAATAAGCCATTTATTACTTGAGCAAAAAGTTCACTGTATCAGAGCTGAAGTATTCCGATGTTGAAAAGACTTGTGTGTCATATGTTGCAACAATACACACTACATTATCAGACATTCCTCGTGACTGAGAATGACCCTATTAAGTACTTACTTGATCGGTTAACTTTGGTGGGTAAGTTGGCCAAATGGCAAATCTTGATTTATGAATTTGATGTGCAATTCATGCCACAAAACTTAGTTAAGGGCCGAGCGATCGCTAATCTATTGGCCGAGAATTCAGGAGTCCCTAATGATGATGATTACAGTTTCCTTGATGACCGTTCTTGAGTGTAAATGAAGACTCATGGAAGATGTTCTTTGATGGAGCTGTAAACTTGTCTAGTTTGGGTAGTGGGGCAATTCTGATATCTCCAGATGGACAACACCATCTGATAGCTGCAAAATTGATATTCTCATGCATTAACAATGTAGTCGAATATGAAGCTTGCATCCTTGGGCTTTAGGTCGCAATTGAGATGGGTGTGGCTAAGTTAAAATTGTTCAAAGATTCCGCACTGATCATACCACGGACCATAGGAGAATGGAAGACCAAGTATGCCAAGTTGCTCCCATACCACAAATATTTAGAAAATCTGGTGAAAGAGTTCGAGGAAGTTTCGTATGAATATTTGCCGAGGTCTTATAATCAATTTGTAGATGCACTTGCGACATTGTCTTCTATGTTGCAAGTCACTGATAGGTTGGAGGTCAAGCCTCTAAAAATAGAAGTTTTACCAAAGCCGACTTATTGTATGATCGTGACTGAAGAACCTGACAAAAATCCATGGTATTACGATATCATGAATTACATTCAAAAACAAGAATTTCCCAAAGGAAGCACTTAGGCTGATAGGAAGTACATCAAGAAGATAGCCTCGAAATTCTTCGTCAGTGGCTAGAATTTGTACAAGAGATCTTACAATTCAGTCATGTTGTGGTGTGTAGATGCAGCCGAAGCCATTCAAATCATGCAAGAAGTGCACGAAGGAGTATGTGACTCTCATATGAATGGACACATGTCAGCAAAGAAGATTATGAGATTAGGCTACTACTAGCTCACACTAGAAAGTGATTACATCCAACCTGTTCGGAGTTGTCATCATTGCCAAATTCATGAGAATAAGATAAATGTCCCTCCAACTGAGTTGCACCAGTTTTCTGAGCCATGGCCTTTCTCAATGTGGGGTATTGATGTGATTGGCCCAGTCAATCCCAAGGCTTCAAATGGGCATCGATTCATTTTGGTGGTGATAGACTATTTCTCCAAATGGATCGAAGCTACATCCTTTGCAAGTGTCACTGCTCGTAATGTTATGAAGTTTGTCAAACGTGACATAATTGCTCGCTATGGCGTCCCTGAAACAATCATCACTAATAACGGCACCAATTTGAACAACAAACTTGTTGATAGGTTGTTTAGCGAGTTCAAAATCAAGCATATGAATTCGTCTCCTTACCGCCCTCAAATAAATTGGGTTGTTGAAGCGGCCAATAAGAATATTAAGAAGATCTTGGCTAAGACAACCGGGAATTATCGAGATTGGCATGACAGGTTACCCTTCACATTGATGGCGTATCGGACATCGATCCACATTTCCACTGGGGTAACCCCTTTTGTTATGGTATACGGCATGGAGGCAGTTTTACCTATGGAAGTGGAGATTCCTTCTTTGAGAGTTTTATCTCAAGTGGAGTTGTATAAGGCAGAATGGTCACAACAAATATTCGAGCATCTGAACTTGATTGACGAGAAAAGATTGAAGGCTCTTTGCCATGGCCAAACATATCAACAAAGAGTAGCCAGATCTTTCAACCAAAAGGTGCGGTTGAGGCATTTCGAGGTAAATGAGCTAGTCATAAGGAAGCTGTTGCTGATCTTTTCGGATCCTGGAGGCAAGTTTGCTCCAAACTACAGTGGCCCATATGTGGTGAACAAGGTACTTCCTGGTGGTGCCTTGATCTTGGTAAACATGGATGGTTGTGAGTTTTCCACTCCAGTTAATTCAAATGCTATTAAGAAGTATTACTCATGATAGAATTTACCATGTCATGTTTTGAACTGCAAAGCATTTCTATGATGAATAAATTGCTTCAATGAGTTGAATTGTTCAAATTTGTTGCAAATCTTACATTTTTCTTCCTTGATGAAATGTGTCAAATTGAATGTGTCAAATAGAGTACTTTGGAATGATGAAATGTAGACCTTATTCCATACACTATTTCATACACTAATCCCCAGTGAGTTGTGTGGAAAAATTCCGTGCTCATAAGGAAAAGGTGATCTCACAATGGATACGTCAATCAAAGTGATGAGAGGCATTCTTTTCTCTATCTCAAACACTACAGGTGATCCATTACTTAACCCCTTTGAGCCCCATACGCTTATGGAGATTCTTTTTGAATTATCCCTATCAAGGATCATCCCACATTTTGACAAATTCAAAATGAATAGTAGAAATCTTGTTGTTTGCACTTGCATCAATCTTCAAGTATTGCTTTCACTGTGTAACTTGTACGGTAATTTAAAGTGCCTTAGGATGACAAATAACAGTTCTTTCTTTATCCTATACACTTCCATCCATTGCATAGCCCACTTGAGCCTATGAATTCATTCCATGTTAAACCCAGTTGGTGATCATCCCCCACACTAGGGCAATGCAAAAAAGAACCATTCAAGTAACATGACTTAAAATATTGACTTTGTCCAAAGAAAATAAGTGCAAAAACAAATGAGGCATGAAAAAGCAGTGTGCCTAGTAAAAGTAAGGCCAATGTCTAGAAAAGAAAAAATCAAACTCTTGAATCTCCAACAAGGCGGTACTAAAAAATCAAATGCTGTCAATGGAGTTGTGATATAAAAAATCTTCGACAATGGAGAAGGAAAGTGCTAGAAATGTCAAGATAATCACCACTTTTGACCCCCTAAACACTTTTTGAGTCTAATGATCCTTTCATTTCTCAACCCATGAACCAAGCCTATGTTACATCCCTTGCAAAGTCTCCTCTGATTATAGCACTTGGCTTAACCTTGGGGTTCACATGTTTTAAGTATTGCTCGAAGAAGTGCGAGCAAAATTATTTCTTTCTTATTTTGTAGGGTTCTTGACTTGTAAACCTAGAGATAATTATAGAATATCACTCATTCTTTCAATAGCCTCGACTCAAAGAGTCCCTTTTGTTAAGCCATTGACCAAGCACATGTTACGGTCTCTATTAAAGACCTCTCAGATTGGTAAGGTTGTATCACTTACGAGATTGCACAGACCCTTATTTAGAATGATTACAATGAGATAGAGTGATTGTTAGAATCTTACATCAAAGGTTAGGATGAAACGACTCTTTTTAAAGATGATGAGTGCAAAGTCCTTTCAGACCGAAGGATCCTTCATTTGACACATCCATGACACTCATGTGTTCGGATTGGAATATTCTTTTGAAATATTTCCCAATGGAAATTAGGTGATAGAAGATTGATAAAAATCATCACGCATTAATGCATGTCTATGATTGCGCATTGCCCCTCCTGCAACTGTGTTTTGCAGGAGACATATCTACAAGGAACATAGATGTTATCAGGTAAATATATCTCTATCCATACCTTAAATACTTGACATTGTATAAGTATTCCTTTTCAAGCACTGGCACTCGATGGAGTTGCCCCCCAAAGATTTTTCCCTGATTCATTCTGATTAAGGTGACCGAAGAAAGGTTTGGGTCCTGGTCAAATGATTTATGCTGCAATGCTAGGCGACTATAGAATGGTACGAGTCATAGGCATCACCTATTTAGGAGACTATAGAATGGTACGAGTCCTAGACAGCATTCAAGCGACCGTAGAATGGTACGGGTCCTGGAAGATCATTTTTATTTTTCGTTTAGGCAACCATAAAATGGTATGGTACCTAGACAGTATCTATTTCCTTAATCAAGCAATCGTAGAATGGTACGGGTCTTGAAAAATGAATCCCAGTTTAGGCGACTATAGAATAGTACGGGTCCTAGACATAACCAAACAATGTCATACTAGGCGACCGTAGAATGGTACGGGTCCTAGGAAAGCAGCCTCTTTGCAAAGTCATGTCACTATTCTAGACGATCGTAAAATGGTACGGGTCTTGGACATATAACACCAATCTATCTTGAGTTACTCTACCATCTTTGAAGGTAAGTAATTCAAGGTAAGTTCCTTTATCATTTGCATTAGTATTTCCATGCATAACATAAATTGCATTCCAAAATGGAATTCATTTTCCAAAAAAAAAAGTCATTCTGTTCATGTGCATGATCAAAATTGACGGCAAGCAGATAGTCTGTATTTCTAATTAAAATTCTACCTAATAGTTGATGGAAAGACAAATAATGTTGATGCGGCACCCCACGTAACTTAAGTGAAATAAAAACGATGTAATTTTGGATCAGAAAACTCGATGGAATTTTGATGGAGGACAAATGTGTCGCACAGATATAAATTTGGAGTTGTTGATATCACAAGAAAAATTTGTCATATGTACATAATTTTGAGATTTTGACATTTAAAAAAAAAATCACCATGCATGTGTCACATTCATAAGCCAGATACTTAGTAGTTGCAAGGGCAATTCGTAGAGTGATGGTTTCCTTAAACAAAAAAGCAAACTTCGTAAAATGAAATACAGGCACCCGCACAACCCTTTAATCAGCAAGGATATCTATATCATGAACTCAATCTACAAACTTGCAAAAATTCCTAGAAAGAAAAAATCGGCAAGACAATTAAGATCAGGTTAAGCCACTAGAAACCTTGAAGAAGCCCCAAATTTGAGAGATTGTCTCCTGAAATGGAAGTCATAGAATCAAAAGTAGTAATCAGCTTCCTCCGACTCAAAACTCGTGTCCTCATGGTGATTATTAAGTCTAGGATCAAGGAAAGGCATCATACACATTCAAGACCATTTCATTCATTGGATCAAAACTCATGCTATATCGTATTGCATAGTATTATCATCCAGCCAAGTCTTATCAGTGTTTTGAAGTTGGATAGTCCAAACACGATATTGTCCTTTTCAGTAGAGCTCAAACACACAAGCGTCTTCTACCTTCAGAGAAGTTTCTCTCATCAATGCAGCCCTACGGGCAAATGGCTTTCCATAATGTTCAGGGTTGGTGAGCTTCAACGCCATGCTTTGTCTTGAAATATGAGAGCCATGGTCCACAAGCTTTTCTTAACGTGTGTCTTTAGGAATGAACCAGGAGCTCTCTACTCAAGGAGACATTTCACAATTTTGTCATCAGAAAGAAGAAAACAACCAATGATTTCTGAGGAAGACAATATGAATATCCTTTTCAAAGCATGTAAAGGACCAAGGAAAAAAAAAATATTGCCACGTGATTAATATCTAGATCTAACATAGTCTAGCAACTCTATGTGATTTAAATCCAAGAGTTGTCATTGCCAAGAGGATCTTACCATATTGCTTTTCTTCAGATCTATTCACCTCACTACAATTTGGAGGAAAGGATAATCAAGTATAAATTTGCTAGCCAGTTCGAGAGCTCTTCACAAGCTTGACTCTCTCAGCTTACCTATAGCAGTCGCAAACAGAACATGAAAAAAGCTTTAGCGTTTTAGGCATAATCTATTCTTGTTATGTAAAACCCATATCTACTAACATAGCTATTGGGAAAATATGGCTTCGAATTGGGTAGAACAATGAAGATGGATCTTTAGAGTACTTAAGTCAAACTTTGAGGCGTGATATCACTTTTTTTTAAGGATTTATTTGCCTCATAAAATTGCTAAAGGTCATCGGAAAATATCATCCAGGATACAACAAAGTCTCAAAATTGAGAATACTAGATAACGATTCTAATATTTCTCCAGGATTTCTCTAAGAAACAATTGAAAAAGATGGTTGCAGTTTTTTTTTATAGAAAGAATGCTCGAAAAGATAAAATGATCACACACGTGTTCTTCTAAAAATTGACATGTATATATATTAAACAGTCTTTAAAATGTAGTATTTTTTCCAAAGGTTGTCTTGAAAATGCACAAACAAAAATTTTGAATAATAATTTTTTTTAAATAAATAAAATTTCGAATTTTTAATTTTTTAATAATTTCCGAAAATTCTCAAAACCAAAAAACAACCTTTGAATTGATTAAAGTTAATAAGATAACCGTACGAAAGAAAAAAATAAAATAACAAAGGGGTTATTGCTAATTAAACCATAGGCGCGCTAAGTGCTTAGGGCGCCAAATAATCGTGCACATGCATGCAGGTATGGTGGGGTCTAGCCCACATCCAATCATTCCTTTAGGTACACAAAGGAAACCCTACACTTATTAATTGGCTCACTTCCTCCCACTTTTCCTATATGGGACAAGAAAAATGCACTTACTTTGTTTTTACAAACAAACTTCCAATAATCCCCTACTTTGTTTGTAAAACAAAGATTTCAAAATTAAAATTTTAAAACCGTACAGTCAAAATTTCAGTAAGATTAATATACATACATAAAGGTCTCATTCAGGTTAAACATTTACTTAGTGCAAGTATATCAAAGCTCTATCAAAGTGACAAATAGCCCGGCTTTAAATTTGTACTTTTATGTAATAGAACCAGACATACTGTACATACACTATCCTTTTGTTTTAGTGAGAAGTTTTACATTACTTTGCACTATTATGGCCTTATGCTTGATCCTATTTTATAAGCTTTCTAGAAAGCAACCCTTACTTTTGTAAGAAACGGCACCACTTCTACGCTCATATAGGTGAAGTATCTACCATGTGTTTTTGTTACTATCAACACATTACAAGTTTATACTATACGTCATTAAGAATTTAATCAAACCTACAAAATGTAACAGACGATACTGACTTCTCATATTAGGGCTACGTTAGTACCAAACATATTAGATAACTTGTTCTTACCCATTAAACCTTGTAATTAGTGATGTTCTAGCAAAATGTTGGGTTACCATTATTGGTTATTTTAATTAAAGGGTTTCAGCCCTATTTCTTATGATGTTACTATTACCATGTGTCTTGGTAAAGCCTTCATCAATGGATCGGAAAGATTGTTACTTGACCTCACGTAGACAATTGCTATGGTACAATCTTTAATCAATTGTTTCACATATTCATGTTTTAAATTAATATGTCTAGACTTACCATTATAAGTGCTATTATAGGCTCTTGCCAAAGTAGCCTGATTATCATAGTGGATAAAAATAGGAGACATAGGATTAGGCTATAATTTGATATCTAATAACAAATTCCTAATTCATTGGCATCTTTCCCAATTGCCGCTAAAACAATAAATTCATATTCCATTGTTCAGTGAGTTATACTTGTCTGTTTCTTACTTGCCCAAGATACAACACCTCCGGCTAGTGTGAAAATCCATCTAGAAGTGGAACGCTCATCTCCCACACTTGTAATCCAACTAGCATCAGTGTATCCTTCTAATACAATCGAATAATTATTATAGAAAAATTATAAATTTTTAGTTCTATTAAGATAACCAAAAATTATAATAATAGCTCTCCAATGTTTTATACTTGGATTATTAGTATACCTACTCAACATGCATCTAGAATAAGTAATATAAGGTCTAGTACAATGCATCGCATACATTAAAGACCCTATAGCACTCACATATTCTAATTGTGCCACCGCTCTACCAGTATTATGATTTAATTTAATACTTGAATCAAATGGAGCACTTATTTCCTTGAAACCAAGATGTTGAAATTTATTTAATAATTTTTTAACATAACTACATTGGCTTAAAGAATAACCCCAACGATGCTTCTTAACTTTAATACCTAATATAGTATCTACTTCATCCAAATCCTTCATTTTAAACATGGAAATTAGATACTTCTTAGTCTCAATAATTCCAGTCATATTCGTTCCAAAAATAAGCATATCATCAACATACAAGCACACTAAGACACCATAGTCTTTAGTGAATTTAGAGTATATATACTTATCAACACTACTATTGATGAAACAATTTGGCAATATGACCGAATTAAACTTTTCATGCCACTATTTAGGAGCTTGCTTAAGCCCATAGAGAGACTTAATCAATTTACATACTTTTCTTTCATTTCCAAGAAAAACGAAACTCTCTAGTTGTTCCATGTAAATCTCCTCATTTAAGTTTCCATTTAAGAAAGTGAGTACTTTGTGTGAAACTCTCAATGGCTTTCTAAACTCCTTCTTCTCCAGCTTGGTGGGATCCTTTGAAAAAATCAACTTGAATAGTTAGAAATATTGCCATCCTGGCATCTCTGAGTGTCTCTAGGCTATGAACTAAAAGGTCAAAGTGGTTTTCTGCTAAAAGGCTGTCCCTGAAGGGCTTGAACGGGAGAGGTTCGCCTACTGTGGGAAGGCATACCTGTAGAAAACTAAATCTGTCCTCCCATTCATGGTATTAGAGCCATGGTTTTGTTTGTAATAGTATTCGTTCCATGCGCTTAATAGGTGAATCCAATGCTGAGCAGATCTCTTCACATCATGACTGATTCAGAAATACTAGAAGCATGAGTTTCTCTCGCTACATCTCCATCTTCTTCAACATCTTTAGACTTTCGTGTTTCTAATGCTTCTAAGATAGACAATCTCTGTGAAGTCTTCCTTAGCAATGAAACCAAGATCTCTGAAACTCAATTTCCTCTTATGAACCCTTATTCTGCTTTTGCTAAACCTACATCCTCATTTTCTCCTATTCACTCTATTCGACAACTGATCTGCCAAACTCCAAAGGAAGTAAATGAGTACGTTTAGTCCTCCAAGTTCGATCAACTTCCCATTTTTGCCACTGAAAAAGAGTACTTTGTGTCGCAACCAAATTTTCGAGGTTTAAACCACCTAGGGTTTTGGCTAATGGATTGTTAAGCTTAGACTTAACTCAGGCTCTCCCAAGCCCATACCAATTCGTGACTTATGTTCAAGTTCTTAACATGCAAATGATTTTCAATTAGGAGTCGCCACTAATATATTTTTTAGTGGGTCGATTAGAAACCCAAGTAAAATAACGGGAGAATTATTTTACTCCTACGAACCAGAGACTATAGGTACGGGAATTTGGTTACACTAGATTTCTCTAATGCCCTTTCGGTACCATTCTTTTATTTTCAAAAAAATGTTTTGGCGGCAGTTTGGATTAATTTTAAATCTAATTCCCTAACATGTGAGGCGATCATGCGGGTACGCAAACCACAAATTTAACACCCAAGTAAAGCAATAAATAAATTGCAGGACTTACCTCATAGCAACGAAAGCATTTGCGTTGTTAGATCACAATTCACATCAACAATCCTAGATATATTTTCTAATTAACACGCAATTTCTTTTCTTTATTTTTTGTTTTGACTTAATTAATGAGAATTGTGCTTTGTGCAATGCATGCCACTAATTTAACATGAAATGATATGACATTGCAACATGACTTAGCTATATGACCTAACCGATATGACATAAATAAGCATGTAATCTATCCTGAAGCATGAGATGGATTTATTCTAAAAAACAATTTTTTTGTATTTTCCATGAGATTCGAAAATTAAAGAAATGCAACACTTAAATATGCAATCTAAATGAATCTAATGACCTAATTCTAATGACGGGCAATTTCTAATTAAATGAACCTAACAAAAATCACTAAATGACATGCATTGTATGAACCTAATTCTATATGACGTGTGCATGATTTTTATTTTCCTAATAAGCATGCAATCTATCATAATATGCAATGACGTGCAAAGAATTCTCTAATTCTAAATTTTTTATGAAATTCGAAATTTAAAATTGCCAAATAATTAAACGTGCAATTTAAATTAATGAGAAGAAAATATGATATCCTAAATTAATGTTTTTGGTCTTTTTACTTAAGAAATTTGAAATAAATTTCCTATCCTAAACATGCAACATAACATTAAAACCAGTAACATCCTAACATGCATTTAACCTAACTCAATTATTTTTTTGGGTTTTTCCTTTATGGGAGCAATCAAATAAAGGCATCGAGAACAGAACAGCAACAAATCAGGCAAGATATCATCCATGTCCATTTTGGAAATAAATTAACGAATCATATCTCGCGCATGAGATCGGATTTGCCAATTTCAAATAAAATCACGAATCGTATCTTGAGCGTGAGATCGGATTGGCGATTTTTCCGTGCGATTGCGAGTCGTATTTCGAGCGTGAAATCAGACTATCAATCGTATGCACGTTGTGAAATTAGGAAAATTTCCTAATTCATGAGAGATCAAGAGATCTCTTGGATATGGCAATATCGATCAAACACTCAAAGAAATATTGCGATATTATGAATTAGGCAGTGACATATATGAAAATAAGATTATTCAAGAGTCTTACCTAATTCATGATGTCACGTGAGTGACACTTCCAAATTCAAACGGATGATGGTGGCATCAACGATGGCTTATTGCTCCATGGTCTCGATGGAAACGGGTTAGAACGTCAACGGCGGTGGGCTCCGAAACTCGCTAGGAAGCCGAGGAGCAATGGTGGTCGAAGACGAGGAACCAAGCTAGTGTGGAAAATCTGCATAAAATATTAAAATTACAGGGACAAGGCGCACAACATGACAGGTGCCAATGAAGGGGTGGAGGCGGTGTTGTCCCTGGACATGTGAGCAAAAACCAGCGGGGAGTGAAAAATTTCCTCTCTGTACATTGCCGCCTCCCTCTCTCTAGCCTTGTCTTTTTTGACTTGTGGCTTTCAAGAATTTTTGCTTCTGTTGTATTTGACCATGAGTGGATGATTGACTAAATTGTCTAACTACTCCGACGAATGATGTCACTGGATCACCATCTTCAATCTTCGAGGGCATTGCAATATTTATTTCTTCTGGCTTGCACCCACGATCTCTCTTTGTTTCTTCTCATGTCACTCACGAATCATACCTGCAACAACCAAGACAACGTGGAGTAACTTTTTTCCACAGAACAACAGGATCACGGGACAAAGATCAACGGAACAGCAATTCGTCACGGTGTTTGGTCAAGGGACAGTGTCGCTCGTTGGCACAGCGACAAGGAGTAGCTCTATTCAGCACTGGGCTCACGTCGAGAGCAGGGGTATCTAGTCACGGGAGTACGATGTCGCGGCAGTAAAAGATGGCAAGCCTCGACGTTGTGCGGGGATCCGTGGCTCAATGGATTGGCGACAAGCTCACGACCAAGAGGGCTTTTTCTTTCTTCTCTCTACTCCTCCATTGTGGCTCTCTGTACTATGGCTGTATATTCAATTTTTTTTTTTTTTTGGCCCCAACGAAACATCACCAGCACTTTAAATTTCTCCCCATGGAACCACACGAACCTTTTGCCAATTCCATCCCCTCTTGAGCTTCGGCTTTTTTCTGTATAGCAACGGCCATGTGTATCAATTGCATGGTCCTTTTTTCTCTTCGTTGGTGGGCTTCATAAGAGCGGTGATTCGCCGGTACTGCAACTTCTCGGTTTGGGATGGTCAGGCTCGAGCTTCGACAGCAGCTCGCCGTTATTGCTAGGGATTTTGCGATGGCTTAATAGGCCACACAGATGCGGCTTGCGTCGGGATGCCTCGAGAGAGAAAGGAGATGAAAGTGAGATGTTGACGAAGAATGGGCATGAATCTCCACGGTAGCAAGAAGAATTTGACTTTGAAGACTTAGTGGGTAATGGGATCTTCAATTGGCCAGGGGCGAGTCTCCTTCTTCACGATTTCTCCTTCATGTGTAGAACGTCCGCTCTCTCTCCATTCTTTGCTTGTCTCAAAATTGTGGCCGTGTGTTTCTATTGTATGGCCCCCCTTTGAAACCCTACACGAAAAACTTTTTTATAGGCTGAAGATTAAGGTTTTAATTTCCTTTTCAAATCAACATCCGCGAAGATTTCTTTCTCGCACACAATATCACTTTTTTTTATTTTTCACATCTTCTGATTTTATTGCCTAAAGATAAGATTGCAACCCAATTTTCTTAAATTCCAAAAATCCACCGTAATATCGTTTCAAATCTCCATTTAAGTAATTTTTGTCATTAAAAGAAAATGGGCTCGGGCCAATTTACTTGCTTCGTGGGCTTAGTCCGGTCTGCCAAATTAAAGGTTAGAACCATTAATCCGAATCTATTCACCACCAATGCAAAAAAAAAAAAAAAACGTAAATGCACCTGAATCTATATGCAATGCGATTAATTTTTTTTTTTTTAGGGATAAAATTAACCCATAATTTTCTATGCACTAAATAAATAAACAGGCCACCAAAATTTAGGTGTCAACACTTTGTTACTATTCAGATTCCTCCAGAGTTTCCCAGGCAATAGACTCAACAGGGATATTCTCATGTTCATTATGGAGTTGTTCGTCTTGCTCTTACTTTTCATGGTAGAAAGGCTTACCTGTTGTGGCAAGAATAGCGTTATTGGATACTAGGTTTCTAGAATACCAGCATGCTTGCATTGGTACTATCCAAACCACTTTGAATGCCAGAATAGTCTTTGTAACTTTGTATCCAAACTTCAATATCGCTCTTTTGGACCCCTAGCTACTTTCTTTTCTAAAAGTTCAAGTCCAGCTCACTAGAGCTCCTCAAACTGCTGACTCTGTTGCATCAACACTACACTACCGAGATGGTTTATCGAGTGCAGAACCATGCCCTTAATTTAAATTTCCACAATGGAAATGAAGATGCTCTATTCATTTCCATGTAGAATGATCAAGCATCCTGCATCCATGTTCCCAGACAAATCCCAATGGAAAAGTTGGCCAAGCCCTTCTAGAGACTTGGATCACCAACTATGAAAAGCTGTATCAGAATAACAAGCCTTTCCAATTGTTAGACTCTGAGTTCGTCAGAAAGAAAGATTGAAATGTTTCCATCAAATTTGCCAAGGAAAATGAAGAAAGTCCTTCTATCTTCTAGATTTTCTTCATGATTGAACCATGTGTTCTTGAGTTAATTTTCAAGCTAGATCCTAAAAAGGACCGATATGGTCACTGCTTCTAGGACCCTTTTTGCTAATGCTTTATTGTATAAATTCTCTCGACAAAATAGACCCAACTACCAGACCTCCACGAAAGCACAAGAAGCCAAATGATACTATGTACCAAAGGTATTTGAATGGAAACTCCTCCGTTGACACTCTTGGAGAGTGTGATAAATTCCAGTTTATGGTTTCTTATGCTCCAACTCCACCCCCAGTCTCACCAACTCCACCACCATCACCTCCTCCATCTCCCCCTCAGAAAAAACCAGCTCTTTCCCCATTTAATAAGCTAATCCTAAAGTGGATGAAAAAGCATTCCTACCCACTCAAAGCTCCAAGAGTAACACTACCGAATTCTTCCATCGCCATGTTCCATGAGATAGACTTTCCTCCTCTTGTTCAAGAAAGTTCGAAACTCTCGTTCCTGCTCCAGAAGAATTCATCGATCCACAAGACAAATATCGACATGTTCCCAAGATACTTGCCTCCACTGATGTGGACGAACATTGAAGACAAAAAAGGACTCCTGTTGCTGAAGCTGTCATGAATTAGTAGTCAAAGACTCTTTTAGCACATAATAATGCATTTAAAGCAATTGATTCCAAAATTATGAATGTGCAACAAGATCTTCAAAGATATGATGAGACCACCAAAAAGATGCTTTCGGATTTTCAGAAAAAGCTTCATGCCTTAGAATCTGGGCAACATCTAGGATATCATCATCTCGAAAGTCCCAAGGCGAAGATAGAAAAACTTAAGAGGCAGATCCAACTCCTTGAAGAAGGAAGGTTCAATCCTTTCAACCAAT
The DNA here is from genome assembly GCA_017140185.1 of Eucalyptus polyanthemos subsp. polyanthemos. Lineage (NCBI taxonomy): Eukaryota > Viridiplantae > Streptophyta > Magnoliopsida > Myrtales > Myrtaceae > Eucalyptus > Eucalyptus polyanthemos. The sequence continues at coordinate 14,298,423 of CM029463.1, read as the reverse complement.
TTCCAACCACTATGAGGACATAGCACTCGCCTCCTCCACCAACCTAGAATATGTCTATCTCTGCTGCTCTAACAGATGTTCCCGTCAGACAAGATAAGACAGATGTAGTTGAAATGCAAAACTGTCTCAAGGAACTAGACCGAATAAGGAAAGAAAAAGGAAAAGAGAAGATGCTTGAGGAATCCTCACTTGTTATAAAAGAGAAGCCAAATCAAATAATGCTGTCGAATCCATTAGAATCTTTCCTAAGAGATTTGGGCAATCATGAACCACAACACGATCCTACTATTCAACAGCCCAATCCTATCATTCCAACAAATCAAATTCTATTTCTAGCAGAACTAGCTTTTCTAAACATCTTTGATACTGAATCAGATTCGGTATCCCTCTCATCCTCATCATCCTTCTCAATACCTACCATTGATTACTTTCCTATTATACCAGTAACGTCATCAATATTCATGGCCAATCCCCCATACTAGAATATGGAATCAAACCATTTTGAACCCGTGGTTGTCCAGCTAAACAACCCTCCTCAGCATGTGTCTACTTCATCTAAACAGTTCTTTACTATTGATGACATTCCTTATTCCAAATGACCAGAAAGATTTGAAGAATTCCATACTTGGTTAAATGCCCAAACACTTACCAATCAAGATAAGTATGATGTTCTTTTTGGTTTTGTCACAGGGTTCACAGGTAGCCTTAAACATTGGTGGCAATCTATGACTAAACAAGACCAAGTTCAATTTTTTCTTTCACCTGACTTTGGTCATGCCATTACCCTTCTATATCATTTCTTCATTGGAAAACCTTATGATCTTCATGAGCTTAAAAGGAGAGAATTTTTGAAAAAAAATGCTGCTCTCTCCATAAAATGCATCTTGATAAACATTATCAAGAAATGCTTAAAATCTTCTATGGTATTGGAGCTGATCCAAATCTAAAGCACGTTTTCCTAACTTCTATTCCTAAAGAATTATCCCAACAGGTTGAGAGATCTTTTCTCAACAGATAGAGGAGAATTGCGGATATTCCATTGGGAGAAATACAATAGGAAATCCATTTATGCCTTGATGATTTGTGTTTAAAGCGCCAAATGGTCCAGACTTATCTCACAGACAATAGAGAACTTGATGTAGCATGTTCTCGCTAAAAGCTAAAGATCAAATGCTCCAAACGAGACTATGATGGTTCTTGTGGAAAGTCCTCCAAAAAACAAGAAGCATTTCAAGAGAAAGAAGAAATGATGATATCTATGCAAAAGGAAAGACTACTCAGGCCACAAGAAATCAAACTGATGCTTCATCTGCAATTAGAAATGACATTTTGCCAAAAATTGTCCCCAAGCAAGAAAATGTCAGAATCATATGATACATCATATAGATAATGAAACTAGAATTTCTCTTGAGAATGATGATATCGAATTTTTATTTTTTGCGGATGAAGAACCATATGAACAAACTCTTTGTGTCAACCTTTGTTAACAAACTTCTAGTGAGATTGATCCAATTTTAGATTTTGAAGATATTTTTCACATATCTCTCACTTCTTCTAAACAAAGCAACGACATATTTTCTAGCCAAATTCATTGTCCCTATTTTCCTATGAAAATCTTCACTTCAAAGTTTACCAAGCCTATCACTGTCATTGCTCTCATAGACACTAGAGCAAGTTCTTTTATCTTAGACACTAAAGTTCTACCTGAAGAACATTGAACTTCTTGCGTTCGGTATTTCAACTCTGCCTTAGGAGATACTTTTTCTACGAATGTAAGAACTACCCTAGTAACTATCTAGTTTTTTCCTCAATGTTCCGTAACCACAAAAATCTTTAGATCTAGCTCCCCAACAAAGATTTAATCATTGGACATGATATCATGACTCAGATTTCTCAACTTCGCATCGTTCTTGGAAATGTTTTAAGTATAAGGACCAATTCTCTGAATTCGTTAATATTCAAAGACTTTTTTCCATTAAAATGAGTCTATTAGATAGGGTTCTATAATCCGAACCAACATTTCCAATGGAAGGTTCTTCCTTTTGGTCTAAAGGTGGCACAATCCCTATTCCAAAAAGCCATGTGTCGAATTGTCCAACCAATCTTGTAAAGTGGAGAGGTATATACGATATCTTGCTCTACAGTCCTGATGAGCAATCACACTACTAACTTCTTGAGCAATTCGTAGAAATTGTGAAAAAGCATGGGATCATGCTTTCTCAAAGAAAGATGAATATTGCCCTGACGGAAATTGAATTTCTTAGTATACACCTTAACAAAGGTACATACTACCCAGGACCACATATTGCTCAGGAATTGTTGAAATTTCCTGAAGAAAATTTTACAACAAAGCAAGTTCAGCAATTTCTTGGGATAATTAATTATCTTAGAGATTTTGTTTCAAACATTGCTAAACTACTGATTCCATTGCAATTGATGTTGAAGAAAAATCCCCCACCTTGGTGAAAATCTCAAACTAAAGCAATTGCTAAACTTAAGGAGATTATGCAGATTCTTCTTCTATTACAAATCCCATCAACAGGAAAAAGAATTCTTCAGACCAACGCTAGTGATGAATACTGGGCCACCATCTTGTTCAAAGAAATTGAAGGTAAGCGTCATTTGTGTGCTTACAAAAGTGGAAAATTTTCCCAGGTTGAAATGCATTATCACTCTACTTTCAAAGAAATCTTGGTGGTAAAAAATAGGATAAAAAAGTTCGAATTCCATCTTATCGGCCATCACTTCCTAGTAGAATTAGACATGGTATCATTTCCTCATATGACCAAGTTCAAATCCCATCAACAGGAAAGAGAATTCTTCAGACCAACGCTAGTGATGAATACTGGGCCACCATCTTGTTCAAAGAAATTGAAGGTAAGCGTCATTTGTGTGCTTACAAAAGTGGAAAATTTTCCCAGGTTGAAATGCATTATCAATCTACTTTCAAAGAAATCTTGGTGGTAAAAAATAGGATAAAAAAGTTCGAATTCCATCTTATCGGCCATCACTTCCTAGTAAAATTAGACATGGTATCATTTCCTCATATGACCAAGTTCAAATAGATGCAGGTTCCAAATTCTCAATTGCTTTGATGGGCTAAATGGTTCTCAAAATATTCTTTTAAGACCAAACACATTGCCGGGAAGAAGAATGTACTTGTTGACTTTTTGTCAAGGCCAAATACACCAGCAAAAATCAACATATACATCATGAGCCATGCTTTCCATACTCTTCATCACAATGAAAAGTATAAAATTGAAAAGATATGAGATTGGTCAAGCTGGCAATACCCCCCAGGAGATTGTTGTACAAATCCATAATGACAGCCTCACTGAAAATCTGGAAAACCTCATGTTGCAAATATCCTAAACCAGCATTGTTTTGTGTCTAGACAAGCCATAAACCTTAATAAATCAGGTCTTTTCTTCGGGAGAGATTGCCCTCAAAACCTTAAAAGGAATATAGCTGCTGAATTGAGAGTCCCTATTTTTGAAAATTTAGGGAAATATCTAGGAATTCCATCCAACTGGGGCCAAACAGAAAAACAAGTGTTTGCTTGGATACTTGCTAGAGTTGAGAGGAAACTTGAAGGGTGGAAAGAAAGGTTGATCTCCAAGGTAGGCAAAGAAGTCCTCATTAAAACTGTCATTCAAGCCATACCCCAATATGCTATGTCCATTTTCAAGATTCCAAATTCCAATTGTCATGCTATTGAGAAGCGAATAGCCTCCTTTTGGTGGAAACATAATTCTGCTAAAAGAGGAGTCCATTGGAAGAAATGGGAAGACCTGAAAATGAGGAAGGACTGTGGTGGCCTAGGCTTTAAAGACTTGGTGGATTTCAACAAAGCTATGTTGGGGAAGTAGGCCTAGAGAATACTCCCACAACCGAACGCCTTATGGTGCAAAGTTCTTAAAAGTATCTATTATCCAAGAGGTGATCTCTAGACAACAAAGAAAGGTATCCGGCCTTCGTGGGGATGGCAAAGCCTACTGGTGGGGAGAGAAACAATTGAATCAACCACTAAATGGGAAGTTGGAGATCGACGATCAATAAGAATCAGAGAAGATGTTTGGCTTTCCTCTGGGAAACTTATAGGCCCAGCTAATAGGGATGATCCAGGAATGGTGGCTAACTTAATTGATCATGACACTAAGGCTTGGGATATAAGAAGAGTTATTGAACTATTTGATGAAAATGTTGTGAAAGAAATTATTGCGCAACCTCTCAACCTGCATCCCAACACATATTAGCTTGTATGGATAGCAAATAGCTCGGGTTCCTACACCGTTAAAAGCAGCTATAATCGATTACACATCAGAGTCGACCTATCCACCAAAAATACTCCATCCTCCTCCTACCAGGTTCCAAAAGTACTATGGAGTGAGATATGTAAACTCCCGACTTACCCGAAAATTCGATTCCTTCTATGGCAGATATGTAGCAACTCTCTCCCAACAAAAGAAAACTTGTACAAACAGCAAATGATTCCAAAGCCAACTTGTTAGATTTGCAGTCGAGCACTGGAGACAATTGAGTACCTATTTCTCCTATGCGAATGGACAGAAAGGCTATGGTCAAACCTTAAGCTCAAAGCCGATACTTCTCCAGCAAACATAACTCGTATGGACAAATGGGTCTTCGAACATCTTACCTCAGGAGCTGATCCATATGTGAAAACCTTCTTTGTTGGTATACTTTGGCAGATTTGGAAGGCTCGCAACGCAGCGATCTTTCAATGAAGGAAGCCTAACTAGCTTACCACCAAAACAGAAGCTCAAACAGCTACAAATCTCTACACGAGAAGGGTAGACAAAGGAGTGAGCCGAAGCAAACGACTGCAAACCATTTCAAAAATCCCAATGAAATGGGTCTTACCTGGTCCACAAGAGCTAAAGTGGAATATTGACGCCTCCTGGTGCAGATCCGAGCTTGTGGGTTCGGTAGCCGGTGTCTGTAGAAACGCTGCTGGTGTTCTCGTTGAAGGATTTGCAAAAAAAAATCCAAGCCTCGACGGTTGCGGTGGCTGAATCCCTAGCTCTAAGAGAGGTCTTGCTGAGGGTAAAGGAAATAAGATCTGCTCGTGTGGGACTTCAGCTGTAAGTCTTCAAAGGAAGTGATCTGAAGGTCCTATCCTTGGTGGATAGTTTATTGAGCCGGGCTGAGCCACCTTGGCCGGCCCAATCAATAGTAGATGATTGTAAAAGACTTATGGCCCAACTCAGCAAAGTTTCGGCCCTCTACGAACCGAGAGAAAACAACAAGGCCGCGGATTGGGTCGCCAAAGCCCACCGAGCCAACTCTCTTCCTACCAACTAGGTTTTATTTCCTCCTCAACCTCTAATTTCTATATTATGTATAGACTTTCCATCTAATGGAGCCCCTTTATGGGCTAGTAATGAATTATTATCCTTTGGCAAAAAAAAAAAAAGTTTAAATATTTGGGGGCTTTGGTGAAAACAGGGGTAGTTTATATATATTTTATCAATTTGACTAGAAGGAGATTTGGAGACAAGGCTCGAATCTAGAAAATAGTTGGAACTTTCTTGTTACAATGCATCCGCTTGTTGTACAATTTGCTTGCTAATGCAAACAACTTCGACAAAAGCAATATCTACATTTCTCAAGCTATGGAGCTATTTGGTCATATGGATTAGTTTAAAATCTCATTTTTTCTGCATTATTTTATGAAAATGACGGCGACATTTTGACCACAAGTTTCTTTCACAAGTCCATGCAATTGGTTGGACTTGTGGAGGAATCTAATGTCAATTGTTTCTAGGGTCCGAAGTTTCACCTGTTTTATTTGTAAAAACATGATTAGTGAATCAATGACACTTTTTGGTCAAGGAAAATATTTATACATAGAATTAGAAAAGCTAATTCATAAATCTAAGAAGATGAAAACACTTTTCATAGTTGTTCATCTTGAATTTTTTAATATTTTAATTTTCTTTTATTTAAAAAATAAAATTTTAATTTTTTAATTTTAATTTTTTACTTTCTTTATTTTTGTTTTTCTTTTCTTTTCTTTCTTCTTCCCCAATTGTTGGGCCTCAGTAGCAGGCCACAAGTGTAGGCTAGTAAGACTAGCCTTGGAGAAGGCTTGAGCTTGCCAAGACTAGTGAGCTCAACCTTGCTATGGCAAGCTAGAGCTCTACCTTGCCCGAGGTCAGCCAGGTCTGCCCTTGTCGAGCCTCAGCGATGGTGCTAGTGGCCTGTTGCGGTTGTCGTCGAGGCCTGGCGACTAGTGAAGGAGGAAGAAGGAAAGAGAAAGAAAAAAATAAAAACATATTTAAAAATGATTTTTTCATGAGATTGAAATCATTTTTCAAATGAGATCCAAATATTAAAAACTGCTTTGTCACATATCACCAATTAAAGGAAAATCAACCATTTTCCTGAAAAATAAATTTTGAAAAGTGTTCCTTTTTCATGAAATTTTCCCCCAAACAAATACACTCTTGGTTTGAATTATATTAGTTAAGCGATATGTCAATTGAGATTGGGGTTCGTTGTCTAAACTTATCAAAAGTCAAAAATAAATTTTTAACTTTCCAATCAAATCAAAAATAAAAATATTCAAATTTTAAAAGATTATGCAAAAATCATATATGAATATTCGTGTCAATAATTATCTATTATTTCTTAATTGCGTACAAACTATTTTAAGTTAGAGTCATTTGTATAAGCCAAAGGCGTCAATCCACGTGGCTTGCAAGTACTCCATGGGCTTCCAAGTAATTGAACATGTACTCCTTCATTATAACCACACAAAAAAAAAAAAAAACATATATCAGTCTCTTTTGACTGTCGTTGCACTCTAATAAGCATTACTTGACTTAAAATCTAATATTCATTTGTCTATATACTTACAAATTTTCACTTTCTAATTACATTGGCGCGCAAAAAGTTCCTTCACAAGGAAAGTCAATATACTAACACGTATTCAAGATATAATTTTGACAAGTGGATTTTCTTAAATAATGGATATTTTTCTTTCATGGCTGCAAGTATGAAAAATGTCATACGTCAATGATGTTGGTAATTGAAACCCTACGTATATTCTTTTGCAACAAAGATGTTTTGACTTTTTTTTACATTAAACACAAAAAAAAAATTATATTGTTGTTCCAAATAAATGTCTTTTCATTTTATTTTTATTTTTTTGTTTTGATTGACTCATAATCTTTTCTGATTTAAAAAATCCCACTTAGCCAGCTAAAACATGTGTATTCACCATCACCCATATATTTAGATTCATAAGTATCTACAAGTGAACGCAGTCAGATACAAGATACACAATGTTCACGCTACCTACCGTCCTTGCTTTCATGCTCAAACGTTTGTTCAAGAACTTTGGAACTCACCCTGTGGATAACATTGCCAAAAAAAAAAAAAAATCAGTAAATTATACCAAAGTTGTAAGTAAGGTTATTTTATCCTAAACCTTTCATTCTATAAGTTTGAAAAAATTAACCACATGCAACTTTTACTATCTTTCCATACTAATCATAGATATAATACTAGAGGAGAAAAAATTTGTCAAATTACTTGAATCAACAGGAGTCAATTTCACAAATAGTTATTCGAAAATGAATACTTTTCAAAAAATTAATAATTGATTATATCGGTTTGAAAAATTAGTCAAAATGTTTTCATTATTAAAAGCAATCTATATCTAGACATTTTCATTAATAATGAAAATATTTTTTGTTCATTTATTCTTATAATTAATACAAGCTATCATAGTTTTCTCAACTGTGAATTTATAACAAAATAAACGCAATCATAGACTTTGCAATCGAGTTGCTGAACTTTGATTCTTATTGTCAGCGCTAAACTTTTTATTTATTCATAGTCGATGGCACTTTTAACGGATCTGACCAACTTTTCAGTCAAATGATAACTTAAGACACATAATCTTTGGATGTACCATCATTACCTTTTTCAACGATCTTTCCATTACATTGGGAAGATAAATCGTAGTTAAAACACTCTTAGAACGGGTTGCTAATTAGTGTTAAGATTTGATTTACCTGGGTGCCAGGTCGCTGGGGCTGGGTGGCTGGGGCTGACTAGGCATCCACTTGGCCAACATGGAGAAGCGCAACGAGGCATTTACGGTGGTGCTCCGAAGTGAGACTACGGTGGCGAATTTCGACTTCGAAGAGGAGAGGTTGGATGGGAAGGAGGTAATGGAGATGCCACAGCTCATCAGCGCTTTGGCGGCCATTCTGAAAATGGAGGGATTGAGAAATTCTCTCAAAGTGGGGAGGGAGGGGGGGGGGGGAGAGAGAAGGGAGTGAAGTGGAAGTGAGAAGTTTGCACTATTTGTAGCAGATAAAAAGTGAAACACGTAGATATTGGTCATTATGAATAGGTTGTCATTGGCTTATTACCCATGGCTATGGCAATGGAATTGGGCTACGTGTCTTTGGTCAATCTCACGCATGAAGGAGACTATTAGAATATTTAATTTATTAAATAATTTCTTCATCTAACAATTTAAACTTGTAAAACATTTGACAGAAGTATCACACAATTTTACAATTGCCCCATGTCACCACATCATCCTTTACCTTGAGGATTTATGGAACTCCAATCAAAGTACATCCATTCGGAAGAAGTAAAATAAAAGTTTTACGTTAGATGACCAACAAAAAGCCCCATGACTTCATTTGAGATTATGCTAGAATTCAATTATCATTGATGAAATCCACTGATTCTAGATAGAGCTAAGATGCATTTAGTTATTCACACTACATGGGAATAATGCAATGTCAAAAGTATACCACAATTTTCTGTCCTAGGCCTACAGGGAAATGAACAAACTCAAGATTTTACTCCTTCCTTCTCTTTATAGTCAATGTGCATTCCGAAATTAGGGTTTGTGAAAAAGCTGCATTAGATGATACAGTACCCCAAAATAGCTATCGGTCGGTCGATAGGATGAACATCTAACCTAAAAAGGAAAAGACAGGGCAAATAATAAAAGTCGTGGGCCCCATCTAAAATTTTGGATTATTGACAAAAATCACGTGAATTGCAATTTCCATGGGGTAAGTCTTTTTTTTTTGCTTTTTGTGGAGAAAATATTGTGGACAAAATATCTGCCACGTCTTTTTTAATATAGACCATTTACTTATCACCACATGTCCAAGTTGGGCTCACTTTCAGATTTCTTCTCTCCTCCATTATCCCCTCTCTTTTCCATTTCACTTCTTCTCCTCTCTTATACTCCTCACCATGCATGGAGCTGTCCACATTTGACGCAGAATCCACTTCCAGCCACTTTAGATCTAGCCACGACCGGCTCATCCATGGCCGTGACTGCAAAGTCAAGATCCAAACGGCCATGGGAAGCCACAGTAGGCAGCTATTGCGAGCTTAAAAATCAATAGGAAAAATCGAGGAACCAGATCTGAGCCCACCGCAACCTCATCCGAGAGCCCACTGTCAAGCCGTAGCCACCGCACCCATTGGCGACCACCTTCCCTCTACCTTCCAGATCTGAAGTCTCTTTTCCAAGTGACCATCTGACTAGGAGGGAGTCTATGGCCTTCAAAGAAAAAAATGGAATTGGAGTGTCACGCCCCAACCCTCGGTCACGTGACCATCCTTCAACTTTGGTCAATTTTTAAATGCAATATCCCAGGACTATATATCGCCGACCCTTTCATTTTTAATAGCACATGTAGAAGCAGTTATAAAAATCCCCAGATAATAAAGCAATGGGATATACAAGTAGGACTAGAAATTTGAACCAGCAAACCAACACCCTTATGTACAAATACAAGCCAGTTTAAAAACAAGGTCTACAAACAGAAGTGGGGTTCAGGTCCGCGTCCTCCTCTTTAAAATCCAAGTCTACTGAATCTAGGGACCTGAAATGGTTATTCAATAACTAATGAGACTACGTCTTAGTAAGTTCTACCACATAAGACCTGATTAGTAAACTAATACACCTTAGAGTTGCCTATGCACAACATGAGTCAGATGACTTACCTTGGCCTCAGATTCCACCTACATATTAGCACATATCAAATAGACACCCACACAATCACATCACTGATCGAAGCATCGATCAAATCAACCTAGTCGATTACATGCCAACAATACCACTCACGGTCATTTCAATTTAATCAATCAATTTACAACATTAGACTCAAACAATGATCAATCACATTAAATCACACTCAGATCGAATCATCGATTAGTCGGACCATCTCTCGGTCATTCATTCCATCCCATATAACCTCCAATAGTACACTTAGTCATAGAGCTTCATCAATGCTCTTAGGCGTCAAGTTCGCCAAGGTGACGTATCCAGTAGACAATCGCATGTGTTCTTTAAGGCGCCGTTTTCGCCAGTGATATCCCAAATCACTGAATCACACATGCCTACAATGATTTGTTCAATAGACAATTGCGTGCATTCTTTAAGGCGCCGTTTTCGCCAGTGATATCCTTAATCACCGAATCACACATGCTTACAACGATTTGTTCAATAGACAATTGCATGCATTCTTTAAGGCGCCGTTTTCACTAGTGATATCCTTAATCACTGAACCACACATGCCTACAATGACTTGTTCAATAGACAATTGCATTAAGGCGCCGTTTTCGCCAGTGATATCCTTAATCACCGAACCACACATGCCTACGACAATATGAGTACTAGACCGATACATGCGTTCTTTAAGGCGCCGTTTTTTCCAGTGATATCCCAAATCACCGAACCACATAGCTCCACAATGACATATGTACTAGACCGATACGTGTGTTCTTTAAGGCGCCATTTTCGCCAGTGATGTCTTCAGTCACCGAACTACGTAGGCCCATAACACCGTACCTAATCGGTTATAGCCCAGAGTACTTCCAATTCACTCTCATGATTCTATCCACTTTACAACTCATCAAAGCATTATAAATGCTAAATAAACATACTCGGCCATCTACCAATCAATCATTCAATTCCAAACAATTAAGGAACAATTCCTTAAATTGCACAATCAATTCAATTAAACACAACATAGAGCTCAAATAAATAAACGGTCTACACCACGACAATTAGCATGAAATTCCGGTCACTGGCCATCCCAGTTGAATTTTCGGAAAAATAATAAGTAAATAATTAATTTCAAAAAATAAATAAATACAATAAATTTACTTTAGCACAATATAAAACTCAATTAAATAAATGGACTACGCCATAATCATCAACATAAAATCCTGGTCACTGGCCATCCCAGTTGAATTTCTAAAAAATAAATAATTAAATAATTAATTTCGAAAATTAATATTTAATTCCTAAAAAATTCAATTTAAGCCCCAATTGCCTAATTAACACTTGATAAGGGTCGGGAAAAATCCCAAGAAGTATCCAATAAATACTATAGGTAATTCTCTATCTAAGTACACTAACCACCTAACTAATATGCAAAGCAATTAACTAATAATTGCTAATCAATTCTAATCTAACCACCTAATTACGCTTAACTAGCACGAATCAACCTTTAAGTATAATTAACAAACTAAGAAGGCATTAGTGAGTAACTCGCTCAAAATGACGATATCAACGCGAGGATCGACTTTCCTCAAAGCGGGCCGAGCATTCGGGCTCGGGAAGGCAGCCAAAACGGGCCAAAACCCCACTGTCATGCCCATTTTCTGTCTTCTCTGTGTGCGGCTGGTTGAGGCTGTCCCGGCACTGATTCGAGTTGGACAGGGCCGGCGGAGGGCAAGGGGGTGGAGGTGGTTGGGCGGCTGCCTGAGGTGGCCGAATGAGATGGACTAAAGGCGCAACAGAAGCTGGACTGCAGCTCGTTCGGACAGGGGTAGACAGCGCACGACGGGCGAGCGTAAGGCGAACGGTAGCGAGGCGGCGTGCGGGGGCTCCCGGCGATGGCTGCAACAATTGTTGGCTTCGCTGGTCTTCAGTTGCTGGGCGACGAACAGAAAGAGAGATGGAGGACAGAGGGCTTAACGAAATAGGGGGAAAAACAGGGAGGCGGAGGCACGATGGTGGCACAAGCGGATGGTGAGCAGCCCAGCGGCACAACGGTGGTGAGAGGCAGCGACGACTGCTTCGGGCGGCTAGCTGGCAATGTGTAGCTCTTCTCTGGTTCTTCCGAAGGTCTTCGCTTGATGGGGGATGGAGAAGCGGTAGGTGACAGGAGAGAGGAAGAAGGGAAGGAGAGAACCGGTTTCTCTCTCTTCTCTCTCATGGCCCATCACCACTGCCTTCCACTCACTCCTTTTTTTCTTTTGACAAATATGCCCCTTTCTAGAAGCATTTAGGTGGGTTAAGGTGTGGGGTAAAGGTGGCATACGAATTTTGCTAGGTTTTTCCCTCCAATTGTACCTTAATCCCACTTGAATTAAATTAAATTGACCCACATTAATTCATTCGACACCTCACCATTTAAATTAATATCTTTCCTTACCAATGCAGCCCAACTGCATCCCAATTTTACAATAAAAATGGTCCTAACTCAACTTGTTTCCAAAAAGTCTCAGTTGTCAAAAAAGTCTTCTGAGACTGAGGCGACGCTCCTAAAATGACCTATGACATGACAGACTCTTCAAATTCTAAAATCGAACTTAGATTGGCGGTTAATTTCATTCCGATGAGCTCTTAGCGTGACCTAGGCTATCAGGTAGTTTTTAGAACTTTTTAGGAAAAATAACCCGTGGTTGATTTTCTTCGAGCCACATTGAACCCGCTCAACACATTGGCGACTCTCGATTGTCGTAAAAATCTCTAGGATTCAAATACGGACATAGGGTACCAAAACGACAGTAAAATCAAATTAGTGCTGGCCGATGAGAATTTTCCAATTTAGTGGAGTCACCCACGATCGATCATTCATCTCAGTCGAACCGACCTATTTTTGATTTCAAATCAATTTTATACTGTGTCGCAATGATCTTTAAATATGAGCACGGTCGAGAAGCCAATTCTTGGTCGAATTCTCAAGTCTATTTGCCTTAAAGTCCTTAATAACTCACACAGCTAGTCTAGTTATCTCGTGAGTGGCATACTCAGAGAAGAACACTGTAATCGCATCGATAAAATGCCTAATTTATCAAATTGAAATCAGAGCCCGAAATTTGGATGTCACATGGAGAGAGCATCTCTGTAGTCGTAGCGAAGCAAGGTTGGTGGTGCTTCAATGGGAACTGGCATTGCATAGAAACAAAAGCAGAGTGAAAGTGTATTTTCAACTTGGCAAATTTGTTAGAACAGATATGACGATCAGTGAATGGTCTATTTTAAATATGACGTGGCAACTAAGTTAAACATGTTTCAATAAACTATTTTCAACTTTTTTAGCAAAATCAACAAATACACTTGTTCTTTTATTGTCGTCGCTCTTTGAGCACAACAAATACACACGGAGACATTGCAAAAATTAGGCACAAACATAGAACACAACTGCAAATGCCATAGATGTAATGAATTTTGCAGTTGAAGATAACCCCCAATAGAAAATGGGTTCACTCAATTTACCATTATATTGTCTGCCGAGAATGGACTTATTGGGTTGGGATTGAGGGCATCATATAACTCCTCCAAATTCAATTTTATGGCTGGCCCATCATGATAGAGTTGTGGAGTTTGAAAGAGGAAAGTAATATCAAAATAGAGAGATTTTGTACTCTATTAATGGCATAGATATAGATATAACGTATACTATAACTTTGTAAGCCCTAAACTCCTGTTGTATATTGGATTAATATATGTTGTAGTTTTAACTTATAGCTTTAAAACTAATAGTGATAGTAAAGAGATTGTTCAATGCGGTACCGTAATTTTCCCTTTCTGATTTTGAAAGGGTTTTCCACATAAAAATGTGCGTGTCTTCTTCTCTATTTTCTCTTCAACATTTCGCATTCCTATGGTATCAAAGCCTCATTCAGCAAAATAGTGGGGTGATGAAGATGGACGAATGGAAGGTGAAGATTGATCAGTTTCATGGCAAGGACATTGGTTTATGGAAGATGCAAATCGAGCATCTGCTATATTAGAGGAACTTGCATCAGCCTCTGTAAAAAAAAAAGAAATCAAGTTCAATCAAGCAAGAAAATTAGGAATTGTTAGATCGGCAAGCCCTAAGTGTGATTTGTCTTACATTGGTGCAAACGTTGCCTTCAATGTCACCAGCAAGAAGCAACAACAAATTTGATGAGGGCTTTGTCCAACATGTATGAGAAGCCCTTTGCATCAACTAAGGTATATTTGATGCATTGGGTTTCTATCTAAAGATGGACAAAGGTGTTTACGTGACAAATTACATCAACGAATTCAAGGTAATCACTATTAAAATGAGTCTACTGGTAATCATATTAGGGGACGAGGTAAAAGCTTTGATTTTCTTATCTTCTCTACTTGAAAGTTGGAGTGCTACTGTGACTGTGACAAGCAGCTCCTTTGGTTAAAAAAACATAAAGTTTCGAGAGAATGGAGATTGCACCTTAGTGAGGATTTTCATAGAAGAGAATCGAATGAATATTCAGGTGTTGACTCAAGTAGTAAAGGCAAAGGGAGAAGCAATCAACGAGGTCATAAATATGACTATGGTAGATTGAATTCCACAGGGAGAAGCAAGTCAATACCTCATGGTGAAATAATTTACTAGAATTGTGGTAAGAAGGGTCATCTGAAACAAGATTGTAGAGCCCCAAAAAAGAAAATTGAGTATCGAAATCAATAGGAGAAATTGTTAATGCAACCTTTAAAAAGACACTTGCCCATGATGCTTAACATTGATTGTCAATAGTCCAATTAAATCTTGGATTCTAGACTAGGGTGCATCATTTCAATCAACTTCATGCAGGGGATAAATGTATAATTTTGTTGCCACAAACTTTGGACAGGTTTATCTTGGTGATGATGAAGCTTTGGATACCGTGGACAAATGTAATGTTAATATAAAGATTGTGAACGATTATCAATGGGAGTTGCAAAATATCAAATTTGTTCTTGGCCTTAAGACAAATCTGATCTCTATTGTTCAATTAGACAACATAAGATACCCATTTTTGGGGACTGATCCTGGCAGATTTTTAAATGCCTTATGGTTGTAGCACAAAGAACAGTGTTGGGAACACTACAGATGACTGAAAGTAGCAGAGTAATAGTAGCACTTGTTGACTTAGAAGCTAGTTCCAAACTGTTGCGCTGCATGCTTGGACAGATAAGCAAAAAAGGGATGATGGTGTTAGCATCAAACAGAAAACCGTCTAATTTGAAGTACTTAAATATCGGTCTATGTGAAGATCGCGTTCTGGTAAGTAAAAATACGTCAGTATATTGAAAATTGAAAGAAATCCAAGAAAAGGAAGATGAGAGCTGGTACTTACAAATGTTTAGGGGGCCAGCCCCTATGCATTCCCTTAGAAGGTCATGCTATTACGTCACATTCGTTGAAAACTCAACTAGAAATGTATGTGTTTTATTCTGAAAAATAAAATTGATGTGTTTGCTACTTAGTCAAAAATGAGATTGGCTTGAATATCAAGTTTCTAAAGTTCAACAATGGTCATGAGTAAGAAAGCAAGGAGTACATGTAGTTTTGTGAAGAATTGTATTAGGATGACAAGAATAGTTCCCAACATATCATGGTAAACAAAGTTGTTGAAAGGATGAATGGAACTTTGAATGACTGTGCAAGAAATATGAGTATGCATGTAGGATTACCGAAATATATATATAGGATTATCCAAAACATTATGGGCAAATGTAATTAACACAGCAACGGGTCAGAACTGTTGATTCGCTTCCTCGGTTATTCAAGCTACCAATTTCTCGATTGCAATTAGTCAAACGTGTGGTCCATTTTTATTTTTATTTTTGGGTCAAAGCGTGGTCCAAGTTTGGATACTTGATTATTCATGTATTTTCTTGATACGTCTACTTGTGATGTAGGGCCGAAGCGGGTGCTTATTGACACGTGAAGTCTGTTGGATGCTTTAGTTCTCCTAAGTGCTATTTGATATCAAGTGGATATACAAGTGTTATTTGAGTAGCGATGTCGATATTTAGAATTCCAAGACGTGCATATTCAAAATATATTGACCTTCAATCATTGCTATGTCAAATTTTGCGCTTAATTTATCATTTCCCTTTTTCGTGTTTTGATTGTCTGACGTGAAAGTAAAAAAGAAAAAGGTTTCGTTTTCCTGTTTGGTTATCTTAGAATGCATCTCATCTGAAAAAAAAAAAAAAAAAAAAAAAAAAATTTGCATGCATTTTTTATTTTAAATAAATAGAAAAACTGAAAAATTTCGTGCTTGTCATTTGTTAATGATTGTTCAATTTTATGTTAGTATGAACATTGCTTTTTACATTGACAATGTTTCTTGGTTCATGGATTGCATGTAAATTTATAAGATACTGCATATTGGAAACTGCTTATTGTGTATTTGCATATCTCGAAAATTTATATCTACGTATCTAACTGTATTCTCATTTGTACATTTCTAGGATTTTGCATATCTTGCATATTGGGATAGGACTTCGCATAATATTTGTGTCATGACTATTATCATGTTAGAATAATTAGGATGGATTTTGCATGAATGATTGTTTAGTGCACATCTAGGATATCTAGATTGCATTGTTTAAACTGCCATATTCACATGTGACAAAACCTTGAGCTGTGTTGGGCAAAATTTATAGCCTTGTTATTACTTACGCCTAGGACCGAGCCTGACAACTAGACTAGACTGAACTGAACGGTTCTAAGCAGTTTCCAATTCCAAGTGCAGAATGAAACAACCCAGATCGGGCCAAACTATTATGTTATTTCTTTAAAAATTTTCCTTTCCTTGTAAAGAGTAAAAAGAAAAAAAAAATGGAATTGCCAAAACCCTAAATCGGACTGGGACAAACCAATCTGATTCCAATTCCGATTTTAGTAATAGACCCAACCCGAAAACCAATCACCCCTAATTACGCCTTGGGATTTTAACCCGTGAGCAGTAAATGGAAAGTCTAAAAGTACACAAATAGGCTTAGACGAATGTAACAAAAGGAAGTGAATATGCAATTGTGATATGCTATGTTATTCAATATAATAAATAAAGTGTTTTCCTGAAATGAACCTTAAACATGGAAATTGAATTTATAGTAATGCAATCTAAAATGCCATGCAATACTAAGAGAATGAATCGATTGGTATAATATGAATATTCAAATTCCCCTAAATGCACTCCTAGACATATTTTTGTGATTTTTTTTGATGAAAATGCAATCTAAAATTACTAGCATACAATATATGATATATATATATATATATATATATATATATATATATATATATTTTCATTTTATGACATGTGATTGTGGAAAGAAACGTGCGAATATGGATATTAAATAATGCCCGCTAGATATCCTGGATCTGCACTAATACAATTATTCATACAAAATGCGTCCTAGTTATTATAACATGGCAATAGTCATGGCACAAATATAATGCGAGATCCTATCCCAATATGCAAGATAT
The DNA here is from genome assembly GCA_017140185.1 of Eucalyptus polyanthemos subsp. polyanthemos. Lineage (NCBI taxonomy): Eukaryota > Viridiplantae > Streptophyta > Magnoliopsida > Myrtales > Myrtaceae > Eucalyptus > Eucalyptus polyanthemos. Next base: position 14,280,907 of record CM029463.1, on the reverse strand, counting down.
GCAAAATCCTAGACATGTACAAATGGGATTACAGTTAGATGCGTAGATATAAATTTTCTAGATATTCAAATATACAAGTGGCAGTTTCCAATATGCAGAGTATCTAATAAATAAACATGCAATCCACGAACCAGGAAACATTGTCAATGTAAATCACACGCAGACATATCGAGAAAATTTCATGAATCATTAAGTATCCAAATCTGGACAACACGTATGACAAACTGCACTCAACAAGTCGATTGCCTGAACGACCGTGCAAGCGAATCGACAATCTTGATGCGGGCAATGTCTCCAGGAGGATGGTAGCAACCGGTTGTCTTGATATGGATTCAGACGGATGGACACAGCTTTTTGGTGAGGACTAGGACTTGGAGCGAACAGACCGGCATAGGTGACGACCGCCCCTCGTCACTAAGGAACAATCGTATGGACTGTCCGATTCTGGAACCACCTGGGCAGCGTATGGGATGGAGAGAGACACGATAACGGTAACTCCTTAGGTTTTTGGTTGATGATGTTAATGCTAGTATAAGCATTTAGAGGGGGTGAATAGGCGTGAAAATAAACTTTTGAGAAGTATAGAGTAAAACTTTACTTTTAACCTGAGTTTGTTTCACAGTAGACTTTAAAATAGAAACGAGACTCTAACAGCTAAATAAAGTTACGAGTAAAGTAAAAGAGTTTAGGGAAGAGAATAAGAAAAACATAAAGTTTATAGTGGTTCGGCTTAATCCAAGCCTACGTTCACTTTCCCGCACTGACAACCCACCGGTTGGATTTCATTATGAATCAAAAAAGTTGTTATAGTATCACGTCCTTGATTCCACAGTGTAGAGACTCTGCTACACTTCCTCAATGTCTCACAAATGTATAAACTCTCTTTTGAGTACAAGTTTACGCTCAACAATTGAATTGGCAAAGAACAAGGAGCTTCAGACTTTGGAATTTATCTATCGCGCACACACTCGAGTAACAAGAATATCTTCCTTATATACTCCTCCATGCCTTCATAACCGTTGGCACTTTCCAAAAGAGCTCTTCCAAATCTTAAAGTGACTTCATTGGCATCATTTGAAGTGCAAAATCAGAACATCGTTCTCCGACAAAATCACTGTGCGCTCCTCTCTCACGGAATGGCGAGTCCTCCTCTACCAGCTGGGTAGTTTTCCTCTTCATCAAGGTAAGATTTATCTCCTTTGATGTCAAACCCTAGCTTTCTCCTTAATCTTCAACCCCACCGAAACCCTCACACCATCACCTTCACCCAATCAGCTGACATTGTCGATTTCCCTTGTGTCCGAATTTGCTTTGAGATACCCAAACCCTAAACACCGAATGAACACTCACCCCATAGTAACCCTAATGTCTCCTCATGGGTAAGTCAAGAATACCTCACATCGTCTTCTGAAACCCATTGTCGTTATTCCCCTTTTGGTCATCTGAAACCCATTGTTGTTTTTCCCCATTTGGTCATCTAAAACCCATTGTCGCTATTCCCCATTCGGAGCTCCCTTCAATCAAATCCTGGTGAAAAGAAATGGCAAGTCAGCTTGAGGAAGAAAGGTATCTAGCAGCCCTGACTGAGAATGATGTTGTAGATATAAAAAGTGCTATCTCATAAGAAAAATTGATTGAATGCCGAAAAACAGTGTTTGGGAAGTTGTACTCTAGACCGAATGTGAACTTTACAGCTTTTGTGAATACTATAACATAAGTGTGGAGAGTTGACAAGGTTACATGTACTCAGCTTGGACCAGGATATTTCTCATTTGCTTTCCAATTGGAAGAAGAAAAACAGAGAGTGCTAGATACTGGGCCATGGTGTTTCTCCAGTAATTTACTAGTACTACAAGAATGTGACCCTGATACCCCTGAAATTTGTTATGAGTTTACTCACTGTGCATTTTGGGTCAATTTCTATGGCCTACCGTTTGGGAGAGTCACTAACGAAGTCATCCGAGACATAGCTTCTAAATTAGGAGAAGTCATAGAGGTGAAATTAGAAGCAAGAGGTAATAGCCATTACAAAATTGGAAAAGCAAAGGTGATGTTGAATCTAGAAAATTCATTAAAGACAGGAGTTATTGTGAATTTGGAAAGGAAGAAATTATGGGTAGAGTACAAATATGAGCGATTACCACATTATTGTTACTCATGTGGAAGAATAGGGCATTATGCTACTGTATGTAAAGAAATTCCTTATAAAAAGTCAGGGTTGTAGGATAACTTACCAGGAAGATTTAGGAATTGGCTCCATGTGAATGTGCATGAATTAAACCCGTATGAGAAAATCTTCAATGGCAAACAAGAGCGAATCCTTGAAGAAACAGAGAGTGTGCCAGAAACTCCTATGCATTCTGTTTCAGAGAATGATAACCAACAGTAGGATCATAATTTAAATATTATATTGGGACAGAAAAATGCTGAATAGATAACTCAAAAGGAAACTAGTTCATCCACATAGCAGTTAGCACTACAACCCAGGGGAGATAAAAGCCCACAAAAGAGAGGGAGCTGGTATTTATGAAGAATCTGTTATGGTTCTCTATGAAGAACAACAAAAGGAAGAAGAAGTCGCAATGCTAGAGGCCGTAACAGGGGAGGAAAGGCCGATCAAGCACAAATCTAAAGGTACTAAGCACCAATCAGCTAAAAAAGGCAAGCGTTTCTACCCATATGGTGCGCAAAGTTCCAAAACACCGGAGTTAGATAGTACTCAGTTGGTAGAGACCCCAATTGAGGAGGTCGAGAAGTCATGTAAGGGGTCTTTGGTGGCTAGCCCTAATAAGCTACCGAAAAAGCCATGAAACTATTAAATTGGAATTGTCAAGGGTTGGGCACACCCCTAACAATTCAGGCATTGTGAGTCTTAGTGACTCAAGAAAGGCCTAGTATTTTATTTTTAATGGAGACTAAGAATCGGGAGCAAAAGGTATATTAGTTAAGGAGGAGATTGAAATTTCAGAACTGCTTTGTAGTGAACCCAGAAGGAATTTCAAGGGGTTTGGCTGTTTTTTGGGATGACTAGGTAGTGCCATCAATTGACTCATTCTCAAATAACTATATAAGTGCACTTTGTCAAGTAAGGGAAAATAGATAGCAAATGCAGATCACCTTCATACATGCTTCTAATGTTTTTTGAGAAAAAGTACAATTATGGGAGGATATTCATAGAGCAAGTAGAACCTACCACTTACCATGGCTTTGCTTGGGGGACTTCAACGAAGTATTGTACCATTGGGAAAAAGTGGGCAGAAAACGAGCGGAAAACTACCGGTTAACAGCCTTCAGATATTTTCTCGGCAAGTGTTCCTTAATGGATTTGGAATCCAAGGGCTGCGTTTTCACCTAGACAAACAACCGAACAGGAGATCAATTTGTCAATGAGAGACTAGATAGGGGATTATGCAATCTAGATTGGAGAATATCTTATCCTAATGCAGAAAGCATCGAATTACCAGCTATAGGGCCCAATCACAGCCCTATTATAATATCTTTACATGCGAGGAAAGACAAGAAAAGGAGGGTTTTTCGCTATGAAGCATTTTGGGCAGAAGATGAAGAAAGCAACAAGATGATAGTTAAAAAGGAATGGGCTGAAGGGGAATTTCAAGGGCTGAACATAGCACAAAAGTTGTAGAAGGTGTTTAAACAGTTGCCACAGTGGAGTAAAAACAGATTTCATAATGCCAAATAGAGGATTGATGAGATGAAAAATGAATTACAAAGTTTGACAAATGGAAATGATGTACATAAAGAATGTGAGACAACAAAGAGGATAAATCAGGAAATTGAAAAGCTTTGGCGGCAAGAGGAAATGTTTTGGGGGATGCGCTCAAGAATCAGCTAGTTAAAATGGGAAGACAGAAATACAAAGTTCTTCCATGCAACAACTATTCAGAGAAGAAATAGAAACCGAATTACCTTACTAAAGAATGCAACCAATGACTGGGTGAAAGAAGATCAGCCTTTAAAAGAGATGACAGAAACTTTCTTCAAAAACATATACTTGTCAGTGGGGGCTTGCGACTTTCAGCCTATCATACAACAAATTCCAATCTTAATAGATGAAAGAATGAATTAGAGGTTGGTGAAATCTGTCACAATAGAGGAGATTACATAGGCAATGTAGCAATTAGGAGCTAACAAGGCTCCAGGACCAGATGGGCTTAATAGGCCATTTTACCAAAATCATTGGTAAGATCTAAGTCAGGGGATTTTCAGCAGAGTACAGAATTTTTTTGAAACAAGACATTTAAACCCAGACATAAATAAAACCCTAGTCACCCTCATTCCCAAAGTTCAAAACCTCGAAAAGCTTGAACAATACCATCCCATCAGCCTATGCAATTTCATATACAAAATCATCTCCAAAGTAATGACAAATAGACTAAAACCCTTACTACCAAGCCTCATATCTGAAGAATAAAGTGCTTTTGTGGGGGGAAGACAAATTCAAGACAATATCTTGATTGTACAGGAGGTGTTACATAAGCTACGAACTTGGGAGAGGAAGAGTAAGTTCCAAGCTGTCCTTAAGCTTAATATGCAAAAAGCATATGACCGAATTTAATGAGATTTCTTACAAGCATGCTTGATGAAGATGGGATTTTGTGAACAATGGGTTAAATGGGTGATGCAATATGTGTCCACGGTATCTTTCAACATAAACTTCAATGGCGAATCCCTACCTTTTTTCCAGCCTACTAGAAGACTACGACAAGGTGACCCACTTTCCCCATATATATTCATTTTAGTAGCCAATGTTCTTTCCCTCCTGATGAAACAAGCAGTTATGAATGGCACTCTAAGAGGAATTACGTTAAACAGTTGCTGTCCTATATTATCACACCTGCTATTCGGGGATGATTCAATATTTTTCCTCCACGCGTTGTTGTGGAATGTCAGAATTTGGCAGCCATCCTACACCAATATTGTTTCGCCACAAGGCAGGTCAATAATCTCAACAAATCAAGTATCCATTTCAGCAAAAGCTGCCCCACCAACTGGAGAAGAAATATGGCTGAGATGCTAAGAGTCCAAGAAATAGAGAAAATAGGAAAGTATTTAGGGATTCCCTTAGATTAGGGAGGATCGAAAAAAGATATATTTGAATGGATTCTTGCAAGAGTAAGCATGAAGTTAGAGAGTTGGAAGGATAACTTGCTATCAAAATCTGGGAAGGAAATATTGATTAAATCGGTAGTGCAGGCTATCCCACAATATGCTATGTCTATTTTCAAACTCCCTATGTCAATTTGCAAAGCTATTGAGAAGAAAATTGCCAATTTTTGGTGACGGACTGGAAAAAAAAGTTGCTGGAATTCATGGAAAAAATGGGAAAATTTAAAACTTAGAAAGGAAGAAGGAGGGCTCGGCTTTAAAGATCTCTTAGCCTTCAACAAGGCGATGTTAGGCAAGCAAGCTTGCCGTATTTCCTAGCAACCTTCCTCACTTCGAAGTCAACTAATGAAGGGCCTTTACTACCCATAAGGCGACTTTTGGAAAGCTGGAAAATGATCTAGACCGTCTTGGGGATGGCAAAGTATTTTCTTGGGAAGAGACTCAATAGCTCCTCAAGTCATGTGGGCCGTTGGCAATGGACAGACTATATCAATTAGGGAAGATAAATGGTTAAAAAGCGGAACTATTGGTGGGCCAGCGACAAGAAATGAGCCAAAAAAAGTGGGGGCTTTAATAGAACAACGGGATGGGAAATGGAATGAGAAAACATTACGGTCATTGTTTGATGACTTCAGATTTAAGGAAATCCTAGAAACTCCCATAGGATTACCTTCTACAGCAGATAAGATGGTTTGGATGAGCAACAAATTAGGGGTCTATAGTAGAAAACTTGCACGGGAGAAGAATTGTACCCAATCCTCTATGCCCAATCTATAAAAAAGAAGCTGAAACTACTGAACATGCACTACTGCTCTGCCCCTAGACTATCAAGTTATGGAGAGCGAGTCCCCTGCACATCCAAATTTCTAGAATTGGGTTAACACAAGTAGATTAATGGCTATACTCGATAAAAGAAGACCCAAGCAACAATCAAGATTTCAACCTAATTGCCACGGCTATGTGGTGCATCTGGAAAGATCGAAATCGGTTTATTTTTTAACGTCGTCCCTTGTCTCTGCATTAGACCTTGTCTAAATCAATAGCTCTACATGAGAACCATATGAGCTGTAACAGCAAGCAAGTAGCAGAAGAAAATAACATTACCGAAACACAGAAAATAACATTATCGAAACACAGAGATGGAATCCACCGCCACTAAACACACTGAGCATTAATATAGATGCTTCGTTCGTTGGGGAAGGAGTTGAAATTCCAGATCTGGAGAGGAGCCATGTGGCTGGGAACAGAGAAGATTGAGCTGTGGCTGAGAACATGAGTGCTCTTGTCGGGGATGAAATCAAAGATCCAGAACCGGAGGATGCCAGAGAAGTGGACTAAAATAATAGAACACTAGCTACAGAGGAAGACTGTGCAGGGGCTTCGAACGGAGCCTCCGAAAGAGCAGTAGAACTAGAGGAGACAAGAGATGCGGTCCAAAATTGAATAACCCAAGATCTCAAGGAAGACTCCATAGGGACCGAGAACAGGAGTGTCTTCAGAGCCTCCTCTGTTGGGAGTGAAAGAGAATCACCAGATCTGGAGGCATGTGGAGAAATGGCGACCAGACTAAACCAAACAACACCAGCTCTTGGGGAAAACAGAGGAGGGACCGAGCACAGGAGTGCCATCGCTTGCATTAGCCATGACTCTCGGGGCAGCCTGGTGGACGGATTCTCGAAAACAATAGCAGCCTCCTCAGCTGAATAAGCAAAAGCCATAGCTCTCATGGAAACCCTTGATTACCTCTCCAACAGCTTGACCAAAGCTCTTCAAGTACATTCTGACTCCCTGCTACTCGTGCAAGCAGTTCAGCAAAAGACAAAACCGAACTAGGAAGTTGCAGGGCTGGTGGACCGAATCCGAGAGAAAATGAAAATATTTCCAAGCCTGACTTTGGTCCACTATAGCAGAGATGTAAATAGGCCCGCTGACTGGATTGCAAGAGCCCAACGATAGCAGTACCTCCCCCGTAACTGGGTAACCTACCCCCCGATAGCCTTAATCGATTTACTAAGTGTTAATGTTACCGATATAATAGCTCCAAACTTGTCTAAGAAAATGAATAGAAGGTGCACTTTCGACAAAAATAAAAAATAAAAAATGAGCTCTTCCAATCTACTCGTTTGATAGAATCAATTAGGGAGATCTCGAGTTATTTAAGGAATATAACAATAGCCCACCAATCCTGCTCATCCATACAATTAGGATCTAGGTTTCTATAAGTAAAATCTTCCAAGTACGCTTTGCTAATCAACGGATCTAAATTACCCGAATTAAAATCAAAACGAATAATAGATTACAATATGCTATATCCAGCTGAGAGATCTTCTTCAGTTGATAGAATCAAATCCTTAAAGAAATACTCAACTCTAGATAAGTCTTCTGCGACGATCTAGAAACTGTTAATGAGGGGAGACTTTGAATCTTGAGTCTGGTGCTTCGGTGGTCTTCAAACTTTGACGAAAGAGTCTGCAAGTCTTCAGACTAGACTAATGGAAACGTTTTGTCAGCTTCAAAACAAATACAGAAGTTTTCTCCAACAATCTCCCCATTTTTTATGGTGACAAAACTTTCCTGAAGATTTGGATATTTTTGACCTGCAAGATAATACTCAAGCAAACATAGATATCTCACAAAAGATAATTGGCGTAGTAAAGATAGCATTAAATCTACATCCATAGGAAATAAGTGAGTTAGTCTTGTAAATAAACAACTATCTTTACCATAAAATACCAACAGTGCTTAAGATATTGTAGCAAACATTTAAACGATCAAACAATCCAAATCCAAATCCAGTCACAACCAAACATCCAAACAAAAGTCAAGTCAATCGAAAGGCAAGTCAAACAAGAGTCAAGTCAAACAAGAGTCAAGTCTCAAATCTGCACTCTCCCCCTTTTTGTCAGCATTAAAAAGGTAGAGACGAAAAGAAATAAAATTAGGATTGTTTGGGAACGCAAATAAGCTGGCAATCTCCCATTGATTGGACAATCCCTTCCAGCTTTTTCCAATCCTCCTTCAATTGAGCCACTTCTTCACCTTGGCATTTACTTGAACTTGAAGAGCAAGGGCATGAATTTGATCATGCAAGGAAACTAAAGATGCTTGACCTGCATTCTGCAAGTTCTAAACTTCGCATCCCAGGGCATAAATCTAGCCTTGCATCTCCATAAGAATATCAAGTAGTCTTTGAAAGTCTGCTGAGTTATCAGTCTGAGTACTTGCTTCTGCATATTTGGTTTGAGGAGAATTTGCAGATGATGGCATTTTAGCATGGGCACCCAGATTTGGAGATAAAGCCTCATGACCTTCCTCAAGGAATTGAGAAGCATACACATCTTTTGGTTTTGCAGGCGAATGGCTAACATCTTCACTAGTAAAAGCAATTGAAGAGGTACCTCTTTTCTCAGCAACTGTCCCAATTTCATTGCCTTCAGGCGGTGAGAAGTACTCTTCATGCTCTGTTTCTTCTTGTTCACCTCTACCCTCTTCTTCTTCTGTAATCCTTTCTTCCTCTGCTTCTGTTCTCATCGATTCTCTCGCTATGCTCCTTTGCTCTTCTTCTTCTCTGTCTTGATCCTCTCTCTCCTCTGTCTCTGGAATAGAACGTTGTAGGTTTCTCAATGCAAGAGCGGAAATGGTGATATCGTCTTCATCTTCTTCATCCTCCAAGATGAGTGCTCTTCTTTTCCTAGATGTAGCAGTTAATGGCTCTTTCCCTTTCCATTTTGTAGCTGAAGAAACTTGGTGAGTCTTGACAGGGGTTTTCTCCTTAAATCGCTCCAAAGCTTTGTTCGGCTCTTTCAGATGCATTTTAGAAACTATTTTCAGTCCCACCACCATTTGATCACAGGTACGAACACATAGAATCTTGGGAGGATGAATATTCAAATGTTTAAATAGCTTTGTAACAAGTGATGAGTAAGGAAGTTGGCCTTTATCTTTCACCATCGTTCTATACATGTGAAACATGATTGTGTAAGGCAGAGAAAACTTTTTGCCAGTGTTGATAGTATACATTAGCTTTGCTTCTGAGTTGGAGACGTCAGTCTTCAAAGTTGATTTGGGTCCAAGGCAATTGATCACGATCTTGTGCAGCAAAATATTTGAGGCATTCATCCTCAAGTACGAAATTCGTCCTTCTGCCATTCCATCTCGAACAAGCTCTACCGTCGCACGACCAACAGACACACTGATTGATTGGAATGCCCCTCACTCTACTCCAATCACATTCTCCATTGTGTCCATATCAACGATATAGTCTTGGTCTTGAACACTAAAAGAAAATCTATTCGCATCCAAGAAACTTAAATTTGAATAGAAGTATGCAGTAAGTTCTGGATGAGCCACCGTTGATTCAGAGCAAAATTGTTCAAGTTGAAGAAGAGTGAATTTCTATTGCAGCTTCACATTCAGAGAATCAAGGAAATCAAAGTCCACACTTCTTGGGTTGATCACCCCTCACTTTAGCAACTTAGAATAAAGTCACTTGTGTTCCTTCGAGCGAAATAAATCTATCTTTTTGCTTCGACTATTCACCGCAACACCCGTTCTAGGCTTAAAATGAGTGTACATTTTGTCATCATTATTCCTATCTAGTTGACTAAGACCTCCACCACGTCGATCACTTGGAATATTCGCAAATGCTCATTCTGCCGACCTCGTAGGAGCAACTCCCAATCCTTCCATTATTCGCAAAAAGTGGGTTTCATTTTGATACCCTTTCTCTTTTAAAAATTTATCAATAGAGTTCAAGGGAGTGCCTCCCTTCTTCAAGGCAGAGTAAAGCTTAAATGTAAAAGTGGGCTTTTGAGTTCTTACAGGTTCTACATCTTCAATGATCTCTTCCTCCGCTTGATGATGAATATCCTGAGGTCTAGCTTGAAGAGATTGATGAGGTTGAGAATGTTGTGGGCTCTGCTGCTGTCTTGGAGATTTTTCTTCCTCGGTGAGGTCAAAATGCGTAAGACCCTCATTCATGTGTTGTGGTCTCCTGTTTGCAATCCTTGAAGACTTTCTTTAGAAAGCCATTCTCATAGTCTTTGAGAGATTCCAAACTCGATTAGCGAGAAATGTGAGAGCTTTGAAGATTAAACTAGAGAGTAAAAGTAAGAAAGTGATGTTCTGTGCTTTTAGGGTTTGTGAGGAAGACGATCAGTATATAAGGCAGTCGAAATAAGGTATACGGAACGACATAAAAGGAAAAATAGAAAATGCTTTTAAAAAAAATAACTGCCTTTTTGAAAAATATAGATAACCATCATTTCAAAAGATAACTTCTTTTTCGAAAATGAATTATTGCAATAATCACAAAAACTGGGGAAGATAACATCAATCAATTTCAGATTAATAGATGAACGTACCTTTTTCGAGATTTTATCTGTTAGATAAATTCCTAAAACCGAAATAACTTACAGTTGTGAATCTTGATCTTCTGAGTCTGAATATCTTTAGACTGTTATCCCTGGGTCTGAACTTCTTCAGACTGTTATCCCTGGGTCTGAACTTCTTCAGACTTTAAGATATTAGTCTGAAACGAATAAGCTCACTTTAAGATATTAGTCTGAAACGAATAAGCTTGAATTGACTTTTCTCCAAAGGCTTTGTAAAAATGTCTGCTAGTTGATTCTTTGAGTCAATGAATTGAATCAAGACTTCTCCATTTTGAACATGGTCTCTAATAAAATGATGTCGAATCTCTATATGCTTTGCTCTTGAATGAAGAATTGGATTCTTGGTGAAATTAATCACGCTGGTGTTGTCACATTTGATCTCAATGCATGAGTCTTCTATTCCAAAGTCTCTTAGCTGTTGCTCTATCCACAAAATTTATGAACAACGACTTCCAAGAGCCACATACTCTACTTCTGCTATTGAAAGAGTTACAGTACTTTGCTTTCTTGAAAACCAAGATACTTTCCTGTTCCCAAGTAATTGACAAGTGCCCGAGGTGCTCTTTCTATCAACTCTGCATCCTGCTAGGTCTGCGTCTGAATATCCAAGAAGAGTAAAGTCTCATTCTTTAGGATACTAGAGACCCAAATTAGAGGATGATGCAACGTATTTGATGATGCGTTTTGCAGCACTTAAATGAGATTCTTTGGGATCTTATTGAAATCTGGCACAAATACAAACACTAAATAAAATGTCAGGTTTATAAGAAGTAAGATAAAGAAGTAAACCAATGATACTCCTGTATAGCTTCTGGTCAACTTTCTTTCCTCCTTCATCTTTGTCAAGCTTCGAGGAACTTGACATTGGTATATTAGTCTTTTTGCAATTCTCTAAGTCGAACTTTTTAACAAGTTCTTTAGCATATTTTTCTTGGTGAATAAAAGTCCCCTCCTTCAATTGCTTTACTTGAAGTCCGAGAAAGAAGGATAATTCACCCATCATGCTCATTTCAAATTCATCTTGCATAGTCTTAGAGAATTTCTTGCATAGATTTTCGTTAGGTGATCCAAAAATAATATCATCAACATAAATTTGAATAAGTAAAAAGTTTTTGCTTTCTCTTTTGATAAATAATGTAGCATCTACTTTACCTTTAACAAATCCATTTTGGATTAAAAACTTACTTAATCTGTTATACCAAGCTCGAGGTGCTTGCTTTAAACCATATAGCGCCTTTTTTAGTCTGAATATAGAGTTTGGTTTCCTTGGGTCTTCAAAACTGGGAGGTTGTTTCACATAGACTTCCTCTTGGATAAATCCATTTAGGAAAGCGCTTTTAACGTCCATTTGGAATAACTTGAAATTCTTATAACAAGCAAAAGCAAGTAATAATCTAATTGCTTCTAACCTCGCTATTGGTGTGTAAGTCTCATCATAATCTATCCATTCTTCTTGCGTATATCCTTTGGCCACAAGTCTTGCTTTGTTCCTTATGACTTTTCCTTTCTCGTTCATCTTGTTCCTGAAAACCCATTTAGCTCCGATAACAGATTTACCTTTTGATTTAGGAGTCAATTCCCAAACATCGTTGATACTGAATTGCCTGAGTTCTTCTTGCATAGTTTCAATCCAGCTTTTATTAGGTAAAGCTTCTTCTATGCTCTTGGATTCTATTTCAGAAATAAGAGCCACAACACTAGACTCTTCGTGCCTTTTGGATCTTGTACGAATCCCTTCATCAATATCACCAATAATGATTTCTTTAGGATGACTAGACTCGTGCTTCCAGTTGCTGGTTGGTTTGATAGATTAATCTTTTTCTTCATTTGATTCCTCAACGATTGTTTGTTGCTGAACATCTGAAGTCTGAGCTGCTTCTGGTGATTTAGACTTTGTGGAGTCTGGAGTAGGTTCAGATTCTTCAGGTTGAGTCTGAATCGATTGATTTTGTATAAAGTCTTGAAATTTGACATTCATCGATTCCTCCACAAATTGAGTCTTTTTGTTGTAAACTCTATAAGTTTTGCTAGTGGTTGAATATTCAAGGAAAATGCCTTCGTCTGATTTTTCTTCAAACTTACCAATTCGATCATTTGCATTTTTCAATATAAAACCTTTGCATCCAAACACATGAAAATAGGAAACAATTGACTTATTTCCTTTGAATAACTCATATAGAGTTTTCTCCAGAATAGGCCTTAAGAAGATTTTATTAATAATATAACACGCTGTAGAAACTGTTTCAGCTCAAAAACGAGAAGAAATGTTACTTTCAATTAATAATGTTCTAGCCATTTCTTGCAAAGGTCTATTCTTCCTTTCCACAACTCCACTATGTTCTGGAGTGTATGGTGAGGAGAACACATGCTGAAAACCAGTTTCATTACAGAATTTAGCAAAGTTTTGATTTTCAAACTTACCTCTATGGTCTGTCCGTATACTTGATTAACATACCCTTTCTCATTTTGAACTTTCTTAGCAAATTTTATAAAATAAGAAAAGGTTTCAGACTTCCTTGCTAGGAAATTTACCCAAGCAAATCGTGAATAATCATCTACTATTACTAGGCAATATTTCTTACCTCCAATGCTCTGGGTTCTGGTTGGTCCAAAAAGATCCATATGCAAGAGCTACAGCACACGATTAGTGGAAACTTGATTTATTGATTTGAAAGAGTTTCTAACATATTTTCCCAATACACACGGTGTGCATAGTTCAAATTTTTTATATGTTAGGTTGGGTAGTTCACGAACAAGCTTCTTTGCAGAGATCTTGGCTAATTGCTTCATATTGATGTGGCCAAGTTTTCTATGCTAGAAATTAGCTTCCTCTTGAATTGAAATTAGACATTGAGATTTTTCTAGTTTGATATCCAAGAAATATATATTCCCATGTCTTCGCCTCGTGAATGTCTGAAAGGAGTCTTTACTGGTTTCTGAACATATTCCTTCTTGAAAGTTGATTTTGTAACTTGTGTCGCATAGTTGGTTGATACTCAGCAAGTTGTAGTTGAGTTCTTCCACTAAGGAAACATTACTGATTGTGAGACTCTAATCTTTACGGTTATGTATCCCACAATTCTGCATTTGTTATTTCCTCCAAAAGAAAATTTTCCACCATTAACTTGCATAAGCTTTATAAAATAACTTGAGTCTCCTGTCATATGTCTTGAGCATCCACTATCCAAGTACCATTTAACATTTTTCTTGATAGTGACCTGTATTTAAAAAATGAACTCAACCTTTCTTTGGTATCCATACTTTCTTGGGTAAGCTTTATGAAACAACTTAAGTCTCTTGTTATATGTCTTGAGCATCTACTATCCAAGTACCATTTAACATTTTTCTTGATAATGACCTGTATTTATAAAATGAACTTAACATTTTTTTGGTACCCATACTTTCTTGGGTCCAATGGAGTTAGTGCAATATATGGTCTTTGCCCAAACCTTCTTAATAGGCTTCCAAACCATAGGATATTCTTTCTCAAAATATTCTGAGATGTTGCACTTAGAACATCTGAGAGCACTACGACCTACAAGTTTTACAAAGACTTTTTGAAAATGATTTCTATAAAAATCTTTTGTAAGTCTTTGTTTAATTCTTTCCTTTACTTTAGGAAAATCAATTAGAAGAATGGTTTCAACAGTTATTTCCAAACTTGATTTGTTAAAGTAAGGTCTTTATGCTAAAAGAATCTTTTCTAATTTCTCAAATCCTATAGAAAACCTTTTTGAAATACTTGAGATATCATTTTTCAAAAGTGCATTTTCTTTTGAAGGTGAGTCTGCATTTTCTTTCAAAGTAATAACACTTTTATCCAAATTTTCGACTTTTTCTTTCCAAACAATCTCATGTTGCTTTAGTACAGAATTTTCTCTTTTTAGTTCGGAAATCCTCTTGAGAGAGGTTTTGAGACTAAGACACAATTCATCAATATATTTAGAGACTTTAGTATGAATTTTTAAATTACTTACCTCGATTTCACTGTCTGAGTCTGAGTCTATCTCAAAGTCTGAATCTGATTCTGATTGTGCCATTAGACAAATATTAGCATAATCATCATCACTCTCTTTACATTCAGTATCACTCCAAGTTTCTGTTTTGAGAGCTTTTCTGTATTTCTCAGCTTTTCCTTTCTTTTTCTTCAGTAAGGGATAGTTGGGTCTGATGTGTCCATTTTCCTTGCATTCAAAACAAATCACATCTTTATTGGATTCATCATCCTCAACTGATTTATTTTGAAACTTTTGAGAACTTTGTTTCTTCCAATTGAATCTTCTTCCATTTTTGTTCAGTTTTCTGAACATTCTTATCATGAGAACAAGCTCTTCATCATTCATATCTTCTTCTGAATCTGTATCATCAGAATCATCATTAGATTTTAATGCGATAGATTTTTTACCTTTGAGATCCTCATCTTCATTAATTTGCTCAACTTCATAAGACTGAAGAGTGCCAACCAATTCATCAACAGAGAGTGGCATGATCCTTTGTGTCTCCCTTATTGAGGTCTTTACGTGATTCCAATCTTTGGAAAGTCCACGCAGTAACTCGTTAACCTTCATGGGTCCAGAGATTCGTTGACCTTGATGCTCAAGACCATTCACGATTTTTGTAAAATGACTAAACATATTAGTGATAAATTCTCCTGATTTTATCTTAAATGCTTCATATTGATCGAGCAGAATATTGATTCTAGTTTCTTTCACTCGATCGGTTTCTTCATAGGTGATGTGCAATCTATCCCAGACTTATTTAACTGTTTCACAAGAATATATTCTGTTATATTCAGTAGGAGATAGTGCACAATATAAATAATAAATTACTTTTGCATCAAGAGCTTGTCTATTGGTTATCTCTTCTTGAGTTATATTGATGGACTCAACAACTTCTTTTCCCCTTTCTGAGACTATTGTAGTTTTAGGAATAATTCCTTTATCTACCACATCCCATTCAAGAGGGCCTTTCAATCTTAGGAATGCCTTCATCTTGTTTTTTCCATATATTGTATTACTTCCCATCAAAGTAAGGCGGTATGGTGTTGCTTTGCCCTTCAACCAAACCTGGAGCCAATATACTAGCCATGGATCGTTAACTCTGAAGTAAAAACACTTCAATTTAAATGAGTACACAGGCTCTGATATCATTTTTTTTAATGCTAGTATGAGCACCTAGAGGGGGTGAATAGGTGCGAAAATAAACTTTTGAGAAGTGTAGAGTAAAACTTTACTTTTAACATGAGTCTGTTTCACAGTAGACTTTAAAATAGAAATGAAACTCTAACAATTAAATAAAGTTACTACTAAAGTAAAAGAGTTTAGGGAAGAGAATAAGAACACAAGGTTTATAGTGGTTCAACTTAATCCAAGCCTACATTCACTCTCTCGCACTGACAGCCCATCAGCTGGATTTCACTATGAATCAAAAGAGTCATTACAGTATCATGTCCTTGATTCCATAATGTAGAGACTTTGCTATACTTCCTCAAGGTCTCACAACTATATAAACTCTCTTTTGAGTACAAGTTTACACTCAACAATTGAATTGGCAAAGAACAAGGAGTTTTAGACTTTGGAATGTATCTATTGCACACACACTCGAGTAACTAGAACATTTTCCTTATATACTCCTTTATGCCTTCATAACCATTGGCACTTTCCAAAGGAGCTATTCCAATCTACCCGGTGGACATAATCAATTAGGGAGATCTCGAGTTTTTTAAGAAATATGACGATAGCTCACTAATCATGCTCGCTTATATAATCAGGATTTAGGTTTCCATAAGTAAAACCTTCCAAGTATGCTTCACCAATCAACGGATCTAAATTAGCTTAATTAAAATCAAAATGAATAATAGATTCTGAGATGCTATATCTAGTTGAGAGATCTTCTTCAGTCGATAGAATCAAATCTTTAAAGAAATACTCAACTCTGGATAAGTCTTCTTCGACGGTCTAGAAACTGTCAATAAGGGTAGACTTTGAATCTTGAGTGTGATGGTTTGGCAGTCTTTAGACTTTGATGAAAGAGTCTGTAGGTCTTCAGACTAAACTAATGGAAATGTTTTGTCAACTTCAAAACAAATACGGAAGTTTTCTCCAACAGATGACAGTTGTTGACACCAACTTCACATATTCGTAACTAAAGTAGGAGAATCATTGGTTGAGTGTGGCCAACCAAATGAGGGATAAAAGAGCAATTTTATTTGTAATATGTATTGTTGGCCATCTAAGGGACTTGATTGTGATGAGCACATGATAAGCAAAAAAAATCAGCTATTCAAAAAATAGGAAAGTGGAGTTTTGGCAAAGAAATTTAGTAAAAACTACAACTACAAATATCAGCCACTTTAGGAAAGCAACTTTTAGCAGAATAAAATTGAAATATTCTGCATATTTTGCCCGAGTATGGGGGGGGGTTTCTGGACAAGAGACGGTTAAAAATTCGTCAGTTTTAGTAAGGGTACAGGGTATAGGATGAGTTAATTCCCACTCTAGAATTAGGAACCAAACTAGGTAGGGTCAATTCTCTGATTGTGAAACCAGGAACCAGTTGCACTTGGAAATTAAATTGATCAGTCGGGTTGGATTATTGGGACTAACTGTAAATAATTTTTTCCTTTTATTGTTGGGAAACTCCCACTTGTTGGGAATAGAAGAAACCAAAAAAAAAAGAGAAGAAATCACCAGTTCCTGGACCGACCTAAGAATTGAACTGGATCGGATGGGCCAATTTTCAGTTCCACAAACTAAGAACCGATTTTGTCCAGACTACTTCTAGATTTCAAGGTGAGAATCGACGCACCTTAGAACTAATCATCTCTAGACGGATGAATATGACAAGGTGACTACGTCATGTGAATTGTGGTCTGAGTTGCGGTCTAGTTCAACTCGCTTCTGTTAGATTCTAAGTTAATATACGGCCGAGAGAATGGCTATTGCCCGCCAATAAGAGTTAAAGCAAGTGTGGGTGGGTACTGCCACAAAAATTTGCCCTAAATATTTAAATGTTTTCACAATTTACCAGTTATTCTTTACTTCTATTTATATGATTTTCTCTTCACAAATGAATATAAAAATATATATTTAAATTTCAAGACATTAGAAAGAGATTATGTAAGGTTTCAATTTCGTGTCAACCTAAATATAGTGGAGTTTGGGACACTTAGAGTGCCAAAACTTGGCACAGAGGGACACTTAAGAACCATAACTTCGGAAATGTACACTTAAGTGCCAATTTCGGAGTAAAGTGGAACACTTAAGTGCCACTTCGGCCAAAATTCAGCCAAATTGCCAATGTGGCAATTTTTCGGCGTCGTTTTGCTCGCTGACGTGGTGACATATTGCAAAAACGTTATCGGTTTGTGTCTGATGTGTAAATATTTAATATAAAAATTAATTAAATTAAAATTAAACTTATTTTATTTAAAATATTATAAAAATTAAAAAACTTCAAATTTAAAAACCTAAAAAATGAACCTAAAAATAACAAGCCTATTCTTTTTTTTAAAAAAAAAGGGGGGGAGGAGCCGAAGTGGGCAATTGAGGGCTGAGCCCTCACCGCCACTGCCGGGAAGGGCCGAAGACGAGGGGGGGTCGGTCGAGGACTGTGACCCTCGCCCCAGATTTGGGCAAAGGCTCGTGACCCCTCACCACCAGTTGGCCGGCATCGCCAGCCCTTGGCTAGGGCCCAGCAACCCCGGCCGATGCTCCCCTCACCGTCACCAGCCCTTCCCGGCGACGACGGGGAGGCAGCGAGGGCCCGCGAGCCCTCGCCTAGATTTGCGGCGAGGGTCACGGCCCTTGCCGCCAGTTAGCCGGGGGCCGGTGACCTCCGCCGACCCTCCCCCCTCCGTCGCCAGCCCTTCCCGGTGGTGGCGTGGAGGTGGCAGTGGCGAGGGCTCAGCTCTCAGCCGTCCCCTTCGGCTCCCCCTTTTTTTTTTAATTTTAGGTTTTTTAATTTTAATTTTTTTAAATTTAGGTTTTTTAATATTAATTTTTTTTAATTTTTTGGAATATTTTAAATAAAATTATGTTTAAATTAAATTAAATTAATTTTTATATTAATTATTTACACATCAAACACAAAATGATGTCGTTTTTGCAATTTGTCACCACGTCAGTGAGCAAAACGATGTCGTTTTGCACCTAACTCGTCGAAAAATTGCCACGTCGGCAATTTGGCCGGATTTTGGCTGGAGTGGCACTTAAGTATTCCACTTTACTCCGAAATTGACACTTAAGTGCACATTTCTGATGTTATGGCACTTAAGTGTCCTTCTGTGCCAAGTTTTGGCACTTAGGCTGTTCTTCTGCCAAATATAGTGCAAGCTGGTGAATATCCAACCTTCTCCCTCGGAAAAATTGCATTATAAAATGAGAAGTGAAAACACTCAATAAAAATAGAAGAAGAAAAAACACCGATACACACTTACAGGGCTCTAGTTTAGAAAATTGGGAGAAGTACACTATTAGTGCCATAAGTTGTGTACGATGCTCACTTTGGTGCCAAAAGTTTCCGCCGGATCATTTAAGTGCCAAAAAATTTGAAAAACGCTCACTTTGGTGCCAACGCCGATTTGATCGGCCGGAAATCCGACATGGCCTTTTTTTATTAATTTCTTATACTAATGTTGCTCGCCGGAGAGTCTAGTCAGCGTGTAAACCACTAAACGACATCGTTTGGCATCTTAAACCCCAAGTCGAAACCCTAAATCCCCAAACTGAGAGAGAGAGAGAGAGAGGCCATGGCGGCATTATCTTCTTCCCCGAAGAACAACACCAGCACAGAGAGAGAGAAGCCATAGCGGCATCATCTTCTTCCCCGAAGAACAACACCAGTAGAAAGAGAGAGAGAGAAGCCATGGTGGTGTCATCTTGTTCCCCGAAGAACAACACCAGCAGAGAGAGAGAAGCTATGGTGGCGGCATCTTCTTCCCCGAAGAACAACACCAGCACTAGCCACTCTCTAAACAGAGCCCAATCCACCATCTCCATCTACACCCTCCTTGTTTCCCTCGCACTCCTCATCTTCTCTCTCTCTCTCTGCATCTTCAACCCCCCTTCTTCCTCCTCATCCTTTGCCCTCACCTCCTATTTTCCCATCACTTCTTGGCCGAGTGATGGTGGCCGAGCATAGTGGCTAAGCAACGGTGGCTGAGCACGGTGGCCGAGCGATGGTGGCCAAGCAAGCTACGTCGGCAAGGATGAACAAAAAAATCCTAATTTCAATCACAAATGACCTATACGACGTTGTTTTTCCTAAGCTATCCACATAGGATGGCAAAACAACGTCGTTTTCTTAAGTAGGACAGAAAACGACATCGTTTAAATAATTTATCGATTTTTTTTTTTAAATATAAAGCCACATAATCATTTTGGTCGGAATTTCTCGCCGGTGGCACCAAAGTGATCGTTTTTCCTCCGATTTGACACTTAAGTGATCCGATAGAAACTTTTGGCACCAAAGTGAGCGTCATACACAACTTATGGCACTGATAGTGTACTTCTCCCTTAGAAAATTGGAAGAAGAAAAATTACACAAAAAAAAAAAGAGAGGAAAATTAAGGCATATTGGTCCGGTCCAGTTCCTTTTGCAAAATTGAGAATCAGACTAGTTATTTCTGGTTTCCATTTTGGAAACTGAGAACCGACTAGCTCACTTCTCGGGTTGGATAAGGACCATGTTCATTTCTAAATTTCAGGGCATAAATTAAGGACTATGTTCACCACAATAGGACTTCGTTTGTTTCACGGAAATTAAATAATTTGGAAAATATTTTTCTAAAAATAATCGCTTTCATCCCTTGAAATAATTAGTTAATGAAATATATTTTCATCATCGACAAAAATTCATATACAAATATTTACGTAAAAAATGGGATCATTCTTTTGTTACTCATTTTTGTAATTGATATAAATGATCATTTTAAAAAATATATATATTTTTCAAATCATTCATCTTTCATCAGATAAAACACTCTAAAAGATCAGGGATACACGCGGTTAGATTGATCTATCTCAAGCCACTACGTTGCCTGGGCTGTTCCTGAGTTTGACAGCCCATAAAGCAGTTCCTCGGCGACAAGGCATCGTCGTCACCTACACCGATCTGTTCCCTCTTAGTCCTTGTCCTCACAGCAAAGCTGTGTCGGTCAATTTGAATTTGATCAAGACAACGAATCGCTGCCATCCTCTTGGAGGCATCGACCACTTCGAGACTGTTGATTCCCCTGCGCGGTTATTCAGGCAACCACTTCCTTGGCTGCAATTTTCCATACGTGTTGTCCAGGTTTGAATACTTAAGTATTCATAAATTTTCTAGATATGCCTTGCATGTGATTTAGAGCCTAAATGGTTTCATTTTCTGCAAAATAAATAGGGATATGCTCATATGTGATGCAATGCCTAAGTGATTTTATTTTCTCCCAAATCAATAGAGCCTAAGTATCCACACCTGGACAAATTGCATTATCGCTGAGGATTAAGAGGGAACAAATCAACAATGCCTTGTCGCTGAGGAAATGCCGTCTGTCTGGGCTATCAAATTCAAGAACAGCCAGGCAACATAGTGGCTTGAGACAATATGTTGGGAGTGCGCAGCAAAGATACTTCAGCTGGGAGATTACCAAGAAAAGGCCCAAGTTTGAGCTCATCAATCTATCCAATTAGATCAACTTCCACTCAAAAGTTTAAGCCAATAAGTTATGAGTCAACTATAATACATTAACATCTCTAGACCATAACAATTCTTCAATGTATTTTCATTCAAAGCTTAAGTAGATGAGTTATGAGCCAATTATCATACATTAACCGCTCTATACCAGACCAATTCTCTGACGTGGGACTTCTTTCTAACAGAACTCACACATGCACCTTAACAAGATGGACCCACGATAATGGTAACGTGAATGATGCAGCCAGTATCATCTGGTTGAACATGTATCCCTCAGTACCGTGCTCCCTCCTTTTCTCTACGCTCTCTTTTTATGCGGTAATCCCCCGTGAGTGCGTGTCCCCGCCTTTTTATTCTGCAGAAGACTTCCTCTGTTTATGCCCTAAAACTCACGGATTTTTAGCCCTCTCTTTTCCAGAAAAATCGTGATCTCCGTCTCCTATAAGAGGGCGAAATAATGGGATATATCAATTCAGTTCTGAAAGTTGCTCTGCTAAAGTGGCTGAAATTGGATTTTTAATTTCCACTTAATTTTTGGTTAAAACTTCACTATCCTATTATTTTAAATGGATGGTGCTCTTTTCAACCATTCTTCAGTTCAAACACTCCCTTTTACAATACTTTGATCACATTATCCTTGTGTGGCCCACCAAGTCAAATTGACGTCTCTCTGTTTTCTTTTGCTTTCTTTTTTTATCTTTTCCATTACAGACAATTCTCTTCTTTCCACGCCTTTGCGTCTAATGGCAAGGATGCTCTTGATGTCCAACTTACTTAATCGAAAATAATTCAAGAAAAAATGTAACATTTTTCCACAGCAAAACCACGGATTGATATCAATGGCTTGTCCTGCAGTGGTGTGCAAACTTAAAGATCTAGTGATGATAATGGCGAGGCAACCACCAAGCTACGTATAGATAGAGGCGAATAGGCTTTAAACGGTTCAAAGACCCAAGAAACCAACAGACAAAATGAGAGAGGAAAAATCTGAACAGACAAACAAGTCAAAAAATCAATAGGAATAGAAATGACTTGATGGTGACTTTTGTGAATCAAAGATGGTGATAAAAATTAAAATATTTGGGTTGGTGCTTTCTGGTCATGAGTGTCTCTTGTGCGTTGCCCATAATTTCTTTTCTGGTCTATAATATGTATTCTTGGTGAACTCTCTCCGTCGTCCTCTTATGTGGGTCCTCATCCAATCTCTGAGCATATATAATGTGGCACTTCCTTTGCTAAAAGACATATGAATAATGGTATTCCTTACTGAGCAACTACAGCCTTGCATTTCTCACTCATAACACCGGAGGCTCCAATAACTTAGTTGACTTTAGTGATGACAGTCAAATACTCACCGTTGGAGCAATTAGCGAGAACCTTTTATCTGTGAATGCTGAAGAAATGTCGGCACAAGATCCGCTTGCTTTTGCCATAATGAGAACACCACCCATACCCTTTTTGTCAGGTTGAAGGATCAAACATGTGCTCCCTTGCATATTGACTAGGTTCTACCCACCAAACTCAATTTCATCTCCCTCTTTTCCATAGCACTACGACTCCACCAAAACGAGAAAACCTTCAACCAGCCCTTGATTGACAATGCTCTACCGAATGGTATCGTTGTTGGTAGACACCAAGAGGATCCACTGTATGAAAGAGAACAGAGAGAAGTGAGTAAGAAGGAAAGGGAGACCGCAAAGAAAAAGAAAAAGAAATAAAACAAAAGGATTGACTTCACTTGACCAACAAAAAGAGGGGAACTACTTTCTTTAGTAAAGTTTAATTGAAACATGCTAAATGGTGGGCCAAATAAGAGGTAATGTCGTTAATACACTAATAAAATGGAGTCTTTAAGCCAAAGGAGTGAAAAAAGAATGACCAAAATAGCAAAAATTTCTTGCTTTTCATGTGTTGATCACGATCAAATCCCCTTGATGACCGGCAATACATATCGTGGCTAAAATTACTCTATCATTTGTTTGGCCAAATTCAACCAATGATTGCCCTAGTTTGGTTACAAAAATATGAAGCCCTTTAATAGAAATTTTAGGTGTCAACATTTGTCATTAAAAACATCTATTGAGATGCAAAGGGACTGGACCATGATGGTGTCTTTTTTCGTGGATATATATATATATATTGTGTGTGTGTGTGTGTGTGTGTGTGTGTGTGTGTGTATATTAAGGTGATTGGTTACTGAGTGAGTAACTTCCAGTCTAGTAATTTGGAAACTATCTTATTGGAATCAGTTCCCAATATGCATTGTGTCAAATACATGTGTGTGCGTGCGAGAGAGAGAGAGAGAGAGAAGTAGTCATGCAAAAAAGTTCCCAAATTTTGTGTTGGTTTTGATAGTTATACCCTAGAACCAACCTTGACAAGTCTGGTTCTTGGGTAGAATCGACCATTACAATGCATAGAAACCAAACCTACCAAAGTCAATTTCCACATTTTTTATAAAGGCACTAAACCAGTCTTGTATGAACCGACCAAGATGAGCTGGTTCCAAGGTTGAATAGGTCTAATTGCATGCCCCTAATATTTGTGGCTTTGTAAGTTGGAGATTTAAGTGATTCATTCTAAAATAACACTACAAAAAAAGTCTCACAACATCATACATGGTATCAAAGGAAGATTTTTTGAGTTCAAATTATTTAAAACCCCTTATTTGTCTTTTTTATTATATGTTTCCGCTCTTAGCCTGAGGGCGAGGGCATTGTGGGCCCTCGCCTAAATCCAAGAGACAGAACGATTCCTTTGCCTATTGCTAGCAAGAGTCAATAATCGTTGTTGGGGCCCAAGTTATCTCGCTAGCTAGAAATCCTATGAAGGAAAAAGAAAAAAAAATTCATAAAACTTATTAAAATATTACAAAAATCATGATCATCATCACTTTTGGTATAACTTGAATTATAAAAAATGGAAAGAAATATTTGTGAAATTTCTATGTATTTTAATGTGTGTAGAAGAAGAGAACATAAGATAGGCTTTATTAAATGACTATTTAAAATAAAATAACAATCAAAGATATGCATAATCAAAATGAAATATAAGTGCTGTCTTGAGAGATGAAGATAATCAAAAGAAATATCCTAATTAACCCTAATAATATGTCATATTAAAATGTGTACATCAAATCCAAAAAAGTGAAAGACACACACTTGCAGAATTTCAACACTTGAAGCATGGACGGTTTAATAAAACAATTAGAGCATGCCTATTTTTATGTGTGCAAGTGTCGACAGGTCTTCATGCAATGTGGGTTCCATGTATTTATCTATTTAATACAAGATGCATTAAAAGTAGAAATTGACTTTGAAGACCCAACTCCACTTTTACTCCTGGTTTTATAAAATCGAAAATTCACAACGAGGAATTAATGTTAGTCCCTCATTAAACATATATAATGCAATTCATGCTTTGCAGGGTATTAATCATGAAAATTACTTATTTTGGGAATAATGGAAGCATTCGCTACAATATGAATATTGGACCTTTTGTTCAATAGTAGCACATGGACAATTGTAGCTATATCTCTTTGGTTCTCAAAATTCTAAAACTCTTGGAAAGAATAAAACTTATCTTGGAGAGTAGATTTTCAAGAATATGAACCCATCAACAAATCATATTAGTAAATCACCTTTATTTAAGAGTTTAAATCAATAAATTATAAGTCTAGTAAATTTATTGACTGCTCAATCCCTCTTCAATTACCCGATAGGGAATTTTTCTCTATGGTATGCTCACACTTGTATATTAATGAATACCCAACATGGATGATGACAACCCAACAATACTCTTCCTGATGCTAAAGATATATAGATAGTGAAAATGGCACTTTACCAAACACTCAACACAAACCCATTATTTCACAAAGAAAAATAGCGCACACACCACCTATGTAAAGAAAAAATTTACACGAACTGTCTATTTGCCCTTAATTTTGTCATGATATCATATTAATGGTATACAAAACTACCTGTGTAAAACTTTCTTACGGTACTATATGCTATGACCACTCTTTCATAAATTTATCTATAAGATTCCTTTTATTTTAGAAAGTACATCACCTCATTGATGGAAGCATGTCATATAATACAACAGGCACGAGGAGCGCAACATCACTATGCTAGTCTTACTCAAAATTAAGGAAAAATATTAGCTACACAAGTTGTGCTAGCACCACAAAGTAGATGCCCATCTATTAAGCGACATGTCCACGAATGGCCCATTTGTCAAATTTTTCTCTCCTTGTCTCTCTCCTCTCGTAGACTCGCACCTCCATTTCTCTTTTTCTTGGCCATTTCTCCCTTCTTTTTTATTTTCTTTTTTCACTTTCTTTTCCTTCCACAACTTGTGCAGTTAATATTTCCTCACACAAATGGCCTCATATGCCCTTAATTTACTCTTAATATCCAATCAATGGTGTACAAAACTACATGCCTAGAACTTTTTATCACATTACTAGTGTATGCTGTGGGTGCTCTTTCATAAATTGACATTTGTATCTATAAGATTCCCTTTTTTTGTAAAGTACATCACTTTATTGATGGAAGCATATCATATAAAACAACAGGCACAAGTAGCGCAACACCACTGCGCTACTCATACTTAAAACCAGGGGCTCGAAAACTAAGCTTCATATACTCATATCCATGGATTAGACTAGAACTTGCTTTTCAGCGTGAGCTCATGCTGAATCAACTTCGAGAAAACATCCATGGCGTCGCTAGGAAGCCCCAGGGACACAACCAAGTCATCACTCTCCTTGCTCTGGGAAGCGACAAAGATGACGTTGTCAGGGACCGTCGCCGGCGCCACCTGGAATGGCCTCCCGAACCCGAAATCCATCTTGTAGAAAGGGAGTCGGCTCAACTTGCTGATGCAGCAAGAGTTGCCCTCACAATCAACAAGGACCCTGTTCAGCTCGATGTGGTCGACGGCCGACCTTATGTAACTCTCGGTGACGGATGCGAGGGCCTCACGCACGGTCTGGACAGCAAACGAGAAGGGCTTGTGGGTCAATTCGCCGGCACTGCACTCAGCGCAGGACAAAGCGATGCCGTTCCCGAAGTAGCCACTCGGCAGCGGGGGGTCAAACTTGGGGCGGCAGTCAACTGCAGTGAGAAGCTTCGTCGTCTCGTGAGGACTAATTTCGAGAGCTTTGGTTCGCGAGATCCACACGAGCGCCGATATGATTTCGAAGGTCGTCGGGACTACGGAAGAGCTATTCTGGGTTACGATTCTCGCCTCTTTCTTGAGCTGAATGAGAGCGTGTGGCTTGAAGCAGAACGATCTGTAAACGAGGGGCTTGGTTTTGGGGTCGACCACGAGTCCAGGCCGCCGGTCTCTCAGAGCATACTCGTGGTGGGGGAGATCAACGCGCAGAGGTTGCCTTGGGCGCAACACCGATCGATCAAGAAAGGGAAGAACTGATGGTGGCTTGGCTCGAGCCAGGTCGTTCCAGCAAGCTATGAAGTCCATGAGGGCTTTCCCGTCGACGAGGACGTGATTCATAACGATGCCGCCGACGATCCCTCCGCACTTGAATGTCGTCACCTGGATTTCATGATAAACTGTAAGCGAATAACTACTCATGTGTATGTCAGTCTTGGAAAGTCTAAATCCCCTTGCACGAGTCCAGAAGAACATGCTGCTCCGCAAGCGGTTGAATGATAAAAAGAAAAAGCAGTGCAGAAACGATCTCTTTCTGTTAGTTAAATTGTTCAACAGCACTATGTCGCTCCTTCTATCTTGTCCCAAAAGAAAAATCTCGCACAAAGTAGCCATAATTCTCGTACAATCTATCTAATATATGATTCATCGATGAACTAATGTAGGGGCACGCCAGAATCAGCACGACCAACATGTTCTAGAGTATTTACCTGCACCGAAAGCAAAGGTACTTCCAATATGGTCGGGGCTCCATCGCTGTGCTTCACGAGTTTTCGCAGCATGGCGGGATTGATGGTGCTGATATCGCCCAGCACTGCGATGTCATCCTCCGACGTCACTTCGACGAATGGGACACCTTCTCCAGTGCATCTCACTGTCATCCTCCCGTCGATCCCCATGACAAGTCTGCCGGCGAATGGATAGAACTCGACCAATGCCTTGGCCAGTGACTCTCTAATTGTCTCAATCGCAGCGGAACACCTTCCTCTCCCTTCGCCATTGAAGGCGAACACAATCTCAATCACGAACGGGAAGGTCTGGTCAAGGTTTGAGAGAGCGTAGAGCCCGCCAAACGTTTCCCTCGCCGGAGAAACATGGACTGCGTTCGCGATCTTCACATCAAGCTTTTGCATAGCTCCAGTGTTTCTCAGCTTCTCATTTCCTGCTTCTTTGCTCAAAATAATCGAAGCTGTACTTATTTATCCGTAGGCTTTGGTCGATACCATGGTAAATGTATGACTTGCTAATTGCTACGAACAACCCTGACCATAATAAAATAGTAAATTACAATATCAATTAATATAGTTCACATTAGGAAAACTCTTACACTGATCAGTCATATACGAAATTGACCAGCCATATTTGTTTATATTGGTTGCATGAAAAATTACATGATCTTGTCAATTAAATATAAATATATTATTATATATTTGAATAAATGCATATTAAATTCAAAATGCGCATGCTACGTACCGTTCTTGCTTTCATTCTCAAATGACTCAAATGTCCCTCTGAGAATTGCGGTACCCATCCTGTGGATAACAATTATGAAACATTAAGAAAATTAACCGATTAACCAACATAAAATATTCTTATTATTAGTAACAATCTATATCTATAGATTATCATTAATGATGAAAATATTTTCATCGCATTCATTATGCTAAGTGATACGAGCAATCATTTTAAGAAATTTTTTCTTTTAAAAGTGTTGATTTTCTATGAGCATTTGTAGATTTTGCAATCAATTTGAACAACAACAACGACGACGACAACGACAACGACAACGACAATGACAACGACCACAACAACAACGACAACCACAACAACGACAACAACGACAAGGACAACAACAACGACAACGACAAGGACGACAACGACGACAACGACGACAACGACAACGACAACAACGACGGACGATGACAACAACAACAACAACAACAATCTAGTCTCTACCCTTCGCTTGTAGCAGAAACTACAATAGTTAAAGATGGATACATGAGTAGCTCATCTCTCTGGCGAACAAATTCAAAAACTAATAGTTACCTACAATTCCAAAGTAGAAGCAGACCATCAACAACAACAACACTAACAACAATAATCTAGTCTCTACCTTTCGCCTGTAGCAGAAACTACAATACTTAACTATGGATATATGAGTAGCTCATCTCTCTGGCAAACAAATTCAAAAACTAATAGTTACCTACCATTCCAAACTAGAAGCAAACCGTCAACAACAATAACAGTAGCAGTAGTAGCAGCAACAGTAGCAATAGTAACAACAACAACCGAGATAGCTAGTATAAACACCTAGAAGGGGATGAATAGGTGTAAAAACAATTTCTCGAGATACGGAAGCGATACTAGACAAACGATAGAAAGGGAGTTCTCTTTTGGTTAACAAAATGAAATATAATCAAAGTAAAACAAGAAGTAGGGAAGAGAAGATTGAACACAAGGTTTATAGTGGTTCGTCTTATTCCAAGCCTACGTCCACTCTTCCGCACTGACAGTCCACCAGCTGGATTTCACTATAAACAAAAGAGATGTTACAGCACAGCTTTTCCTTGATTCCACAGTGTAGATATTCTACCACACTTCCTCAAGGTTTCTAACAAATATAGATTCTTTGTTGTGTACAAGATTTCGCTCAAAGGAATTGACTAAACAACAAGGAGCTTTAGACTTTGGAATTTTTCTATCGCGCACTTCTCGAACAACTTAGAATGTCTTCCTTATATACTCTTTTATGCCATCATACCCGTCGGCACTTACCAAAGGAATTCCTCCAATCTACCCGTTGGACGGAATCAATTAGGAAAATCATTCGAGCTATTAAAGGAACATGTCGATAGCTCATCAATCATGTTCGCCTATACAATCAGGATCTCGGTTTCCATAAGTAGAACCTTCTAAGAATGTTTTGTCAATCATCGGATCCTTAATATTCGAATCAATCATGATCAAATAAAGGATTATGTTATGTCATATCCAGCCAAGAGATCTTCTCCAGTCGATAAGGTCACTTTTTTAATGAGACATCCAGTTCTGTATAGCCTTTCTTCAACGGGTTAAAAACTGTCAATGAGGATAGACTTTGAGTCTTGAGTCTGGCTGTCCGGAGGTCTTCAGACTTTAAATAGCAGAGTCTACAAACCTTCATACTAGACTGATGGAAACAATTTGTCAGCTTCAAAACACTTCAAGAAGATTTCTCCAACAATCTCCCCATTTTTTATGGTGACAAAACTTTCCTGCAGATTTGAATAACTTTGACCTGCAAAACATTACTCAACAAATATGGATATCTTATAAAGATAAATGGCTTAATAAATGATAACGCTAGAATATGCAACCACAAAAAATAGGTTAGTCTAGTATGCGATAAAGCCATCCACAAGATATCAATAGTAGTTAATATAAGCAGTCAAGTCCAAATCCAAGTTCAGTCTACACATCCAGACAGTCCACATATCCAGACACAAAAATAAAGTCAAACATCAAACTAAGTCAAACAAACCAAACGATTAAAAATCAAAGTTTCAAATCTTGCATCTCTCCCCCTTTTTGTCAGCATAAAAAAAAATGTTGAGATGAAAATGGAATAGAGTCAAGAATGCTTGGGAACTCGGACAAGCTAGAAATCTCCCATTGACTGAACGATGCCTTCCAGCCTTTTCAAGTCTTCCTTTAGTTGTGCAACATCCTCACCCTTAGCATTAGCCTGAATCTGAAGAGAAAGGGCTTGGATCTGATCATTCAATGAACCCGAAGAAGCTTGACCTGCATTCTGCAAATTCTGAACTTCGCATCCCAAAGCATATATTTGACCTCGCATTTCCAAGAGAATATCCATAATTATGCGAAAATCTGCTAAATTATCGGTTTGCGTACTGGCTTCAGCCCGATCTGATGAAGTAAAAGCAGACGATGGCAGATCAGCATAATCATGCAGATTTGGTGATGAAACATCATGTCCTTCCTCAGGAAATTAAGAGGCATAAATGTCCTCTGGATCTGCTAGAGAGAGACTGACTCCCTCACTGGTAGCAAGATATGAGGACATTCCTCTTTTCTCATGATCTCCCCATGTTTCCATACCTTTAGGTGGAGAAGAGTGTCCCTCATGTTCTCCTTCTTCTTGATCTCTTTTCTCTTCTTCTTCTTTTTCTCTCTCCTCTGTTTCTTTCTCCTCTACTTCTTTCGTCCTCTGTTCTGAGTCTTTCTCTGGAACAGAACGACTTAGATTCTTCAAAGCCATTGCAAAAATGGTGATGTTTTCCGCATCATCTTCATCTTCAACGATGAGAGCTCTTCTTTTCTTTGATGGAGCAACCATGGGCTCCTTCCCTTTTCTTTTTGCTGCAGAGGAGCTTTGATGAGTTTTGACAAGAGTCTTCTCTTTGAATTTCTCCAATGCCTTGCTTAGTTCCTTCAGATGCATTTTAGTCACCATTTTTAGCCCTACCACCATATGATCACACGATCGAGCACAAAGAATT
Source organism: Eucalyptus polyanthemos subsp. polyanthemos (assembly GCA_017140185.1). NCBI lineage: Eukaryota > Viridiplantae > Streptophyta > Magnoliopsida > Myrtales > Myrtaceae > Eucalyptus > Eucalyptus polyanthemos. Next base: position 14,250,033 of record CM029463.1, on the reverse strand, counting down.
TGTGGAGGCTGAATGTTCAAATGTCTTAATAACTTCGTCATAAGACCTGGATAAGGAAATTGACCTCTGTCCTTCACCACTGCTCTATACATGTGGACCATAACAATATAAGGAAGAGAAAACATTTTCCTAGTGATGATAGCATACATCAGCTACACCTCTGAACTTGAAACATCAGTCTTGGAAGTTGATTTCGGTCTGAAGCAATTGATCACAATCTTGTGAAGCAGAATGTTGAACGCACTCATCCTTAAGTATGAAATCTTTTCCTCTGTTCTCATGTCCTTAACAAGTTCCAATGTAGCACGAGCAATAGAAACTTTGATCAGTTGATATCTTCCTCTCTCAACCCCTAGCACATCTACCAGCATATCCATATCCACTACAAAGTCTTAATCTTTGACACTGAAAGAGAATATATTCGCATCCAAGAAACTAAGATTCGAATAGAAATAAGCAGTTAATTCAGTATGAGCTTCTGTGGTGTCAGAACAGAACTGCTCAAGTTGAAGAAAATTAAACTTTTCTCTCAAGTTGACATTTACAGCATCAAGGAAATCAAAATCTACACTCCTAGGGTTTATCACCCCACGCTTCAGCAATTTTGAGTATAAATCCTTATGTTCCTTCGATCTAAACAACTCTCCCCTTTTTCCTCGATTTTCCGCCGCAATACCCATTCTTGGTTGAAATTGGCTGTACAATTTGTCATCATCATTCCCATCTATCGGATTAAATCCCCAATCATGAGGATCACTTGGGATATTTGCAAGGGTTTCTTCTGCCACCCTTTTCGAGCAATTCATAAACTTTCCATTTTTTTGCAAAAAAGATATATTCATTTCCATATCATTTGTCCTTAAGAAAATCATCAACATAGTTCAATGGAGTACCAGTCCCTTTTAAAGCACGATAAAGCTTATAAATAAAATAGGGCCTTTGAACTCTTACAGGATCTACGTCTTCAATGATTTCTTCCTCTTGTTGATGACCAACATTCTATGGACTAGATGATGGAGAATGACGTTGCTGAGAATGTTGTGGGCTCTGCTGCTGATTTGGAGACACTTCTTCCTCGGTGAGATCGAAGTGAGTAGGTCCCTCACTCATCCGCCGTGGTCCCCTGCTTGCAATCCTCGACGACTTTCTTGAAGACGACATCTTTCTCACTCTTTGAAAAATTCCTTGCTTGACTTTCCCAAGAATGATGACAACTTTTTCAAAGATTAAACAAGAGAAGAAAACAGGAATGGAAGATCTGTGCTTTTTAGGGTTTTGGAGTTTTTTAAACGAAGAGAAACCGACTATATATAACTCGGTCAAAACGAGGGGATGCTAAACGTCGTAATGGAAAGTGAAAAGATCCCTTTTTAAAAAATAACTGCCTTTTTCGAGAAAATAGTCTTTTCAAAATAACTTCTTTTTTGAAAAGGAAACGTTGCAATAATTACGTCGATTAAAGATATCAATAATAAAACACGGTTGATGATCGTACCTTTGAAAGATGAGATTCGAGAGAGATAGAATTACGTCAGCTCCCTCTCCTCACGCGGGCCATCACACCCATCCAGGTGCACCGGGCGGTGGTGGCGGCAACATCCCCCTAAACACGCAATTTAAGGAATTATTTCTTAATTGATTGAAATTGAGTGAAATTGAATGATTGATTGGTGGATGATCGAATGTGGTTATTTAGCATTTACAATGCTTTGATGAGTTGTAAAGTAGAGAAAATCGTGAGGCTGAACTGAGAATAATTTTGGCTGAGATCGATTAGGTACGAGGTATAGACATACGTGGTTCAGTGATAAGGAAATCACTGGAAAAAATGGCGCTTCAAAGAACGCACGAGTGCTGTCTATTATCTGCATTGGTATAGACATACGTGGTTCGGTGATAAGGAAATCACTGGTGAAAATGGCGCCTTAAAGAACGCACGACTGCTTTCTATTGCATGCCTCACTATGAACATACGTGGTTCAGTGATTAAAAATATCACTAATGAAAACAACGCCTTAAAGAACGCACAAGTGATATCCAGTATATATGTCACCTTGGCGAAAATGACGCCCAAGAGCATTACTGTAGCTCTATGATTGAGAGTGCAAATGGGAGGTTTTATATCGAGAAGTGATTTGACTTGGAAATGGTCTGATTGACATGTAATTGATTAGGTCGATTGATCGAGATATCGATCTGTGATTGCTTGGGTGCCTATTGAATTGTGCTAATATGTAGGTGGAATCTGAGGCCAAGGTAAGTCCTCTGACCCGTGCGTGTATAGGCAGCCCAGTTAGCGTATTGGTTTCCTAATTGAGTCTTAGTAGGGTAGAACTTGCTGAGACGTAGTCACATCCCGGTTGTGGGACAACATTTCAGGACCCTGATGAGGAGCCTGAGAAAAAAGAAATCGAAGAGGAGTACCTAGAGGAGAACCCCGATGATAATTCGAGTACGACCCAGATGAGGACTATGATTCCATCCTGTTTGTGAATTGTGTCTAAATGTGAATAGTGTGAGACTAGAAAGTTATGAAAAGTTTTGTGAAGTACTTCGAGGTGTGGCTGTATAAAGGTTTAGTTGTGGATTTCAATATGAAAAATATGGCATTACACCACCGCCCGCGGTGGAAGCGTTGGTTAGGGCTTGGTACCCCAAACGCAGGGGGAAGGGTTCGAACCCCCGTGGAAGCGATGCTTCAATGCATAACGCGCGTCTTACCTGCGCTTGGGGGTCAGCGGTGGGGGCCCCCGGCGCTCCAGGGTTTACTCTCCCCGCGAAGCGGCGTTCGGAGGTTCCCTGGGTCATCAAAAAAAAAAAAAAAAAAAAAAAAAAAAATGGCATTACTTTTCTATCTCATTGTTTTATTGTCTGAGGATTTATAATTACTTCTGCATGTGCTATTAAAAATGAAATGATTGACGATACTTAATCCTGGGATATCACATTATAAAATGAACCAAGTAGAATGATGTGTGCGTGCCCAAAGATCGGGGCGTGACAATGACAATTAATTTATGCATGAAATATTTTTCTAATTGTCAAATTATATCGATTAGATGGAGATACACATAGCTTATGTCCCATTAGTCTAAGGCAAGATTGGGCCCCCCATATATATCATCTAGTCATGAGCTCAACTCAAAAATTAAACCTTGAGCAAACAATGGTATATGAATATGACTTATGGACATAGGGAGTTGATAGTTGAACGTGACATCATTCCTCATCCATTTAGGTCAGGCAAAAGGGACTAATTTACCCGCAAAACAACATAAAATTAGACATGTCAGCCAATTGGGATATCATAATAATTGAGTAGACATGGGACATGATAATAATTGAGTAGCCACTAGTCATCACCAACGGTTGAGATCCTAACTATCCTTGAAAAATAGTAAATAACTTAAGATTATTTGGATTTCTTTTTCCCTGTCCTTTTTTAATCACCTCAAGTATTCCTTTCAAGTCGGATGTGTATGTAGCCTATCCCAATTAATCTTCTTTGTTTTCATAATTTCCTTAATCAACAAGTCTAAAAAGTGAAGAGACCCTTAGTCCCCATGACGGTGGAAAGCTTTATTTACATTTTTTTTTTTTTTTGTAAAGAGTAACTAGTTTTTTCTAAAAGTTTAGTGCTACAACTCTAGGAAAGCTTTCATCTGCCAAGTTACTCTCAATCTCCCATCTATCTTGCCATAACATTGCTCCCACCTATACAACAAGTTTAACTTTTTTGCATTTTGTTCATTATTCTAGTGTCATCTCCAACAAGCCAATTTAGACTACAGGAGATTTATTACAATTTGAAGAAACATATGATTATAAACCCATGGATCTTTGCATCTCTAGATTTTACACAAAAATAATAATAATAAAAGGTACTAAGGCAACATTAACTCTTTAATGAAGATTTGGAATCCTAGAAAGTTAAAAGCCGCAAACACTTCGACCAAAATATATAAAAAAAAAAAAAAAAGGCAAAGCCACAAAGGCTCTTCACAAAATTTCCCGATCTAGTTCCACTATTTTCTTTTTTAAAGCAAGCTCTCTCCCGATCTAGTTCCACCATTTTTTATTTTAAAGCAAGCTCTCTCCATGGAAGCTCAAAGCATGGGCTGAAGAAAAGTCACTCTGACATCACAATCTTGTGGGACCACCACTTATATCTCCCAACAGGGGAACTAACGTATGGCATGGGCTTTGGGCTCATGCCACTATGAAAGAGCAATCTTATCTAGTCAAATAAAACCTTTACCTGCAACGTTTTCCCCCCATATAAAATATAGCCTTGAGCTTCCTTGATTGAGGGCATTGTTTATCCTTGGTTTATTAATTTTCTTTCATGTTAGTAAATTACTATCCGTAGAAGTGTAGATAGGACCATAAAATATATCTACAGTGGCCTAATATCATTTTCATTGATAAAAATAAATAACAAAGGATTTTTCACCTATAATTGCTTATGTTTTTGAGCTTGCGTGATTTGTCATCTTCTTCAAACTAGGAGTAGATATTATGCCAAAAGGATCTCCTATAAAATGTTATCACTAAAGCTAGCTAAAGTGTTGACTACATTTCCACTTACTAGTCTAGAATTTAATATATTACAAATAATCGACCTCACTTTCAATTGAATGCCATTAATTGTTGCTATGACAATATAATTTATCAACTTTGTAATTGTTCCCCTTTTTGAACTTGAAAATTTGTCATCTTCTTTAAACTTGGTGTAAAGGATGCAAAAATGATCTAATACACAAGATTACGATGTTAAAAAAAAAAAAAAAAAAAAAAAGAAGGCAAAGTCACAAAAGCTTTTGGCAAAATTTCCCTAATCTGGCTTCATTATCTTTGAAAGCGAGCTCTATTCATGGAAGCTCAAAACATGGGAAAAAGATAAGTTGTATGCAGACACACTAGCTCTTTTGATAGAAAGTTACCTGCTGCCCATTGAAGAATGCAATTTCAGTGCCAACCTGGTCACCTGATGTACTACTTCCAATGGCAAAAAAGTTCTTGATATTTGGCAAGTTATGAAACTGCAATACATGCAAATTACGCAACTCTACTTTGCCACAATCATCAGTTTCTATAATCCCGCACATTAATTTGCAACTGACAACTTCAATCTTTTCTATCTTTGAAAGTTCTCTCACCACTGAAAGAGGACATAGAACTTCCATCTTATTGCAACTTTCAACTCGTAGTACTTTTAATGCACTAAAGGACTTCGAGGTGATATTGTTTTTGAATATCTTCTCCAAGTTGATGAGATTCTTAAGAATTAACGACTCCAACATCTTGAACTTTTTGTGGAATGGCAATTGGAGGATGTAATGGACAGAGGGATTATTCTTGACCTATAAATGCTTTAATTCTAGAAAATCCTTTTGAGATAACGCACAAATACTTTGCTCAATTTCGCTCAACCCGTCCAAAAACAAATCATCACTTTTGCCTAAGATACTTTGTATGCATCCTTTCCGAAGAACATCACTTAATGGATCCAACTTGAGGTTTAATGTGCTCAATCCTTTTTCACTTGGCCAGCGCTGCACGTTACCTATATTAATATTGAACTTGGAAAATTTCTCAACATTTAGGTCCTCTAGGAGCGCACTTGGATCAAGAATGGAGACATGTAGAGTGCAAAGATTCTTCAAGTGATTCAATTCAATCAGACTAGCATTAGTTGGTTGAGTTTGCTCCATGGGATTCCATTGATTAAAGCTATTCTTCATATACAACTCCTCCAATTTGATCAATCTTCCAAGCACACCCAGTTCAATCATCTGAAGATGTGAACAATAGTTTAGGTCCAACAACCTCAACTATGTTAGTTGCCCAATTTCTTTCGGCAATCGTTGAATTTCAGAGTCCATGATGCTAAGAATTTGTAATCCTTTTAGCTTGCCAAGAATGGCCACATCCTCTAGCGAACAGTACTTAGAGTATGTAAGTTCTCTAAGAACTTAAATGGCTTTGGCGAATGAACGAGACGTATGCTAGTAAGAGTTAAGATCATGAGTTTCTCCATAGAGTTGAAATATGAATCTGGAACCTCAAAAGATTCATCATTGGTGAAAAGCAAAAAGATGCGTAATTCAGGGCAATCTAATTCTTTAGGAAACTCCTTCATGTCAATGTGCAGAAAGCATACCGCTCTACAACTTTTAAGCTTGTCCTTCAGCAACTTTGTTATCGACTTATCTTTATCTTTCAACACGAGAAGAGGGTGATCTTTTGATGCAACAGAGGCAACAAACTCATGAACCAAGTCATGTATCTTGAAACCATCCACATCTTCACTATCTAACAAAAGGGAGGAGGCTTGAAGAGTTCGAATCTGTGAGCTCAACCTATCTCTAGCGTCTTCCATGCTGCTAACTTCTTCAAATAACCCCAAACCAACGGCGTACCTCACCAAAGTTTCAAGAGAAGGCGTGGAGATACCATAAACAACACAAAGTTGTAATAATGACTTATCATCCTCTTCTAATCTATCACAATTCCATTTCAACATCCGATTTATCAAGTCATTGATTTTGTTATCTTTAAACTTCTCGATTTTTTTCGAAGTGTCCTTCCATTAAGATAAACCGGCGTCTTTAAAACGCTTTGCCACTACAATGATTAAGAAAGGCACACCTGCACATTTGTCGAGTGCTACTTCCACCCAAGGTTTGAACTTATCATCACGAGCTTTGTCTCCAACTATCCTCTCAAACAATCTTTTTGGCTCTTCCTCCTTCAGCCCACCAAGGTGGAAGTCCTTGTCACAGCCCATATCCCTTCGTAAAACATCGCGATCTCTCGACGTCAACAACAACTTGCATCCCATGACTTTGTTGTCAGGTCCACAAGGAATGCCGACTGACTTCAAGTCGAGCCCCTTCCAAAGGTTGTCTAGTATTATGATGACCGTCTTTTTGTTCCTCTCCTCGACTTTCAACCTCCCGTGAAGAAGTTCCGCTCGCACGCTGACATACTCTTCATTCTTTAGGTCACTTAGGCCCAACTTGTGTGCAATCTCTTCTTGAATCCTCTTGATGTCTTGATGTTCGGACACGTCGGCGTGAGCAACCAGATCGAAGGACTTCTCTTCCCTTATTATTTTTTCGGTATCCGCCAAAAGGGTGGACTTACCGACCCCACCCATCCCGTAAATCCCGACCACGCTATTGCCGTAATCAGCAAGAGCGTCCATGATGTTCTGTATCATCAAAGCTCTGGATTCAAAGACGCCACCGTCCCTAAGCTTCATCGACGTTGACACAAAAGAAGCAGAACCCGTTGCAGTGGTCGACTGAACATCTTTGCCTTCTCTCCTGGCCGGATTCGAGGCAGCGACATTCCCCAAAGCAGGATCGATGAAGCAGATGTCGTCCAGTCCGTTGAATCTGTTGCATTTTTGAGTGAGTTGATTAATGACCTCGATATTGCCCTCAGCCTTCCTGCTGAACTGGTAGCGAGATCTGGGGTCAGGAAGAGTCCCGTAGCAGCAAGTCTTGGTCACCTTTTCGAACTCGTCCAACAGCTCTCGCGCCTCCTCCAAGGCCTTGCCAGCATTTGCCTCCTACGCCGTGAAGACATCGTTGAATTTCCGAACATTGCTTCTAGCCTGTTCCGCAAGAACCTCGACCCTCTGAACCTCGTTCTTCAGATTCTGGACTTCTCCCCAAAGACGGTTGGCGAATCTCTTGGAGGAGATCACGTATCCGAATCCACGTTCGATGGGAACAATTACATAGCGCTTCAAGACATCCCATCCAATACCAACGACAGAATCTGCCGACATTTTTCTTTGATTTTTTTTTTCCGAGAAAGAAAGAGAGAGAAAAAAGAGATACGGAGAAGGAGAATGATGAAAAGGAGCAGCAGAAACTAAAGAAGAAGAGGAAGAGGAGGAGGAAGAAGAATGGTTGAGCCGAGGAGAAGAAAGAGCGAAACAGAGCAAGAGACGAACCAAGCCACGAGATTTGAGCGCAGAAAATGGATGAGGGAAGGGAAGCGTGGATTGGCAATGAATGGAGAAAGGAGAGATGATTATCAGCTGTTAAAGTAGTGAACAGGTGAATCGACCCGCGGGATATGTAGTTTACACGGTGTGTCAGCACCCACGTGACATGGAGTTCTAACGCTTACCACGCTGTACTGTTTGACAAAGAGAGAACACGTGACTTGTAACTTCACACAGTTGGCCGTCAAATCAATTTTTTATTCGCATCATATGCCAAAAGATTCTGGATAGTCAACAGTTGAATTTATGCTTGACAAAAAAAAACAAGTTGAATTTATGGACGGGCTTCCGTATTTCTTTCTTCTGTTTAGCAACTACTATTACTCTTAATATAACTATAGAGATGCAGCGAAACAAAAGGAATTAATATGCACAAAATGAAACTCTCACCCAGTGATCTCTAAAACTTTCTAGCATTATTAGTGCAGGATAATGAATTAGCTATAAAAAAAAAAACTTATAATGTGTCAAAACCAATATCTGTATAAAGAGAATCATTTATTAGTTCACTGACATATGGACTCAGCTAAATAAACTTTACTACCAAATTAACTTGTTGAAATGATCTCTTCTAGAAATAATAAAATGAATTGGACGTTTGATCATGATATTTTGAAAAAATTATAGCTAAAGCTTGATGAAAGCATAAATGTAATATAATATTTCAGAACATGCTTATGGTCCAATCTTCTTTTTAAACAAATCAGCCTTTTTTTTTTCTATGATTCAAAGGCTGAAGACGTTTTTCAGATAAATTCTTACATAAACAAATTTGTGGAATCAAAAGAGTAGGTGATAAGATTCAAACCATAATCTCTTATCAAATGTCTATAGTAAATAAGAAAATAAACGAGACAATAGATGAGAGAGAAAATGAAAAGGGCAGATTTATTATTCACTTTTGAAATAAAAGTCGGGTCCATTAACAATTGAGTTTACTTAGAAGGATTTAATTTAAGCTAAATTGAGTGCGTAAATAGCCCCCACCCAACATGCATGTTTGTACATTAATCATCACAACAACTTTAGAATATCTTCCTAACCATTTTTCGAAGGGTTTGGTGGAATAAAAGGCCCACTAGAGGAATCTTTTTTTTTTTTCACCCTTCAGTGCAAGAAAATCCTATCATGACCTTCACTTTAAAGAGGTATTTACTGATAATGTTGATTATGCATCAATGGAAGATTAGAAAAGCATGTCAATATCATCATTGATTATGTGTCAACATCCAAAATATTTAACATTAAAGTTTGTCACAATCCAAGAAAAAGCCATCATGACTTCCACTTTGAAGAAAAGGAGTTAAAAGTAAAATTGATGGAGTTCCTGGAGAGGTGGAATATTTGAGGTATATATACTCATATCCCAAGTAGAAGATTATAAAAATTGACATATGATGATATAGTTGGAAAATTTTTCTAATGGCTCTCTGTTCTTGCTCATTGAATCATAACTTAGATCCTTGCATCAAAGATTTACTTATTGATATGAGTTTAATATGATTTTTTCAATTTTTCTTAACAACTGTATTGATCTAACATTTTTTTTTAATTTTTTTTTGAGAAAGAAAGGGACAAAACAGAGAGATGTAAAGAGAATGATGAAGGAACACAACAGAGCAAGAATGACAAGAGACGAAGAAGGGGAAGGGTTTTGGGTGCAAAAAAGAATTAGGTACTAGTCCTAAAACCCATTCCTTGTGTGGGTTGTGAAAGCATATAAAAAATATAGAAGTTACTATTATAATTGAGCTAAGTAAATGGTAAAAAATTGAATTTAGTTTTCAAAGTGGTACATAAATCGAAATATCTCTAAAATGTAAAATGGATGTGTTATTGATTTACATATTAAATACAGTTATTGATAATATCCTACTTATTGACATATCTGACTTGACCCTTCTGTCCAATTAATATGGACCATTAGTTAAAAATAAGTCTTGACTTTTGGTGTATTGTCCTTCAAATTTTCAGAAATTTACTAATAGAAAGCACCTCATCGCCATCCCTTCAAGTGAAAGAGCAAAAAAAAAAAAAAAAAAAAAACTCGGTTCATAAGAAAAAATTGAAGTTGTTTAATCTTTTTTTGCCAACCATAATTGTTGGATTATAATGTCAAGTTACTCATAAATCCTTTTATTTATTATGACTACTTGAAATTTTATGACTGATAGTGATTAATTGAAAGTTATGACAACTAAGTGAATAATTTTTAAACGTAAACACCAATAGATGGACATAGAAATGGATGAATTTTATAGCAAAGACCTAAACCTCAAGGAAAAAAGAGAGGATGGGTATAGACTATGAAGCTCGTTAACCTAACCTTAGTTTAGGCCTTAACTAAACACCAGTCAATTCCCTGGGCATAGAAATGGCTAATTCTCTATGTTCCTTTAGTGGATCAGTTACCATCACCAATCCCATCCTTTCCCCCACCGCTGATGGTAGACATTGATGAGTCGTCCATCCTTTCATCCTTTTCCAACGCCAATGTATTTGTTCTAATCCATCCTTTCATCTTTTCTTCGATCATTTTTTGGACAAACAGTGATTGGTACTATTCCTAAACCCACTCCTTGCGTAGGTCAATGAAATCATATCTAAAATATAGGAGTAACATTATAATTAAGCAAGTTGTTAGATTAGAATGTCAATTGCAATTGTTACATTGGACATAATTTCAATTAAAATTGTTAGATCAAAACTTATAAGTAAATTAAACTTTTGTCATTCTTTATTAAGATTATTTTGTTGATTATTGCTACTCTTTATAGGACAAAAACAATATGGGAAACATTTCTAGTCACTACAAATATTGTTACATGGTCTCTTATTCCAATTGGAGTTTCCCCATTCTCTTTAGTATTAATACCCTGAAAAACCCCAAACTAGTGCACCTATGACAAGTTTACCCCAAATTATTTTTTTTACCATAAGAAGCCCAAAACTAATATACATGTGACAAATTTACACTGACTGACTATAAACAATCATAAACTGGTACATTTATGACAAATATACCCCAAACTAATTTATTCGACTACAAAAAACCCTAAGCTAATAAATTTTGACAAATATACCATCCGCTAAATTGGATTAATACCACAAAAAAATCAAAAAAATTGTAAATTATGACAAACGGAGTGTAAAATCCCAAATTGATTCCAGTCAACTACTACGTGTATTTAACTTAATAATTTGATAGTAAAATTTAACAAAAACTAACAGATGGTAAGTTTATCACAAATATATCAGTTTGTGGTAAATTTGTCAAATGTATACTAATTTGAGATTTTTTGTGGTAAAAAAAATAGTTTTGGATAAATTTATTACAACAGTTTAAGGTTTTTTAGATTATTAACTATTCACTTTATACTTGGGTCTGTTTTGTGTCTTTTTCTTCAAACATTTATTTTCCAAATATTGCAAATTTTCAAAAATACACAATTATTGACAAGGAAAGTTACGGACTTCAACGTGACAGGTCCCTCTTCTAGAAGTGGATGGATTTTCTGCATTTTACTATTCCTTTGCTGGACCGGTCACCATCGCTTATGTCTATCTCCACGTCATTTCTTCCACCACTACTGGACAAAGATCGAAGTGTACGTAAATGTATGGCAACTGACCGGTGCCCTCACTTGTCTTCCTTCTTTCCTTTTACCGCTGAGAAACCTTGTTTTCCCACTTCATCCCTCCCGAGGAAATGATCAATTACCCTTGTCAATGCTAGGATATGAGATGTCCTATCAAGGGTTTAAGGGGAATGGTCTCGATGATTTGCCAATCCAAATATAATATGTTGAATAACAATTTTTGATAATGTTCTCTTATTGACGAATTAGATTTGGGTTGACTTAGACCCTTATATCTAATTAATATTAATCATAAATTGAAAATAAATCTTAACCTGTCATTTATTATCTTTCCCATATCAGTTGAGAGAAAGCCACTCAAAGCATCCCTTTAAGTGAAAAAAGAAAAAAAAAACCCCAGGTTATTTAATTTCTATGCCAACCGTAATTATTAGATTAGACTGTGAAATTGCTCCTAAATCAGTATTCTATTATGACTATTTGAAAATGTCATGACAAATTTCTAATGAAAAAAATGCTACGACTAATTAAAGCCATAAGGAACGTTTTCCTTGTAATTAAGTTCTTAAGGATAATTTGCATAATAACAAGGTGCATATAAAAAATTTATCATGTAAAGTTAGAATCATCCTAAATAAAAGCAATTCTTTTATAAGGGCATGGACATGATAACCAGTTTATCTAAAAGCCCATAAGTTATCTTGCAAGATTCATGAACAGTTTAAGTTCATGTTTTTGGCTTGTATAGGTGGCTCAATCCTGAACAGTTTGGTTGTAGATTCAAACGACCTCAAATGCCTGAGCTAGAAATCCCACAACGCCTCGCCCAACTGCACTAATCCTAGTGTTAAGCAAGCGCAATTTTTTATTATAAGGAATAAGTATATTTTGATAATATGGTGGGCCTCAACCTTGACGTCAGCTGTGAGGTAAGGGTGGCGACCGAATTGGAGGTCACTACAGATTGCAGGCCAGTGTAAAGATGGATGAGGGGTTGATGTTAAAGAGAGTAATTGTATTTGGCATTCGGTGTCATTATAGAATCACAAAATTGCGCCAATCCTAAAGTTAAATAATTATCATAAAATTGTCATATGATGATATGGTAGGCATTTTGTTAATTTCTCCTTGTAAAAACTACTTATTGATATGAATTCAATAGAATTTTTCAAGTTATTCTCAACAACAACATCGATCGGAATTTTCTCTAATTGTTCTTTAGAGAAAGAAAGATTGAAACAGACCAAGAACGTTGAAAGAAGAAGAAGGCGAAGAGATTTGGGTGCAAAGAAGGATGAAGGGTAGCATTAAAACGTAGCAACTTATTGCTGGAAAGGCTGATAATTAGTCTTAGTGGTTGCATGCTACAGAGCGCTTGCTAGACCTATCAATAAATCACTCCTGATTCCTTGCATATTTTGCTACTAAAGATCTCGAGAAAAGGATAGCACATGTTATAATAATTGTGCGGTACTAATTTAAATGTCACAAATATTTCAAAGCATTCATTCAAATTATTATGTCACGTCAGATTTTTGACATTTAAATTAAAAATTCTAAAAAAATTATGATACTTAGGTGATTGATTAAAAGTCATGACTATTGAATGAACATTTTAAAACGTAAACACCAATTAATGGACATATAAATGAATGATTTTGCAGCAAAGACTCAAACCATGAGGAAAAAAGAGGAGATGGGCACAGACCATGGAGCTCATTAACCTAGCTATAGTTAGGCCTTAACTAAACACTGGTCAATCTTTTAAGAATAGAAATATATGATTTTCTACATCGTTGTTCCTTTAGGTCCTGTTTGGTAATGTTTTTGTTACTAAGAATAGAATTATTCCATAAAGTAGATTTAGAACAGAATCAAGAAGTAGAAAAAAGTTATTTATTTGTTCCTAAGAATGACTCAAGAATCGAGTAATTTTTTTTTTTTGTCTTTTTCTTCTTCTTCCTGTAGCTGGCAACAAGCTAGAGAAAGAATAAAAAGAAAAGGAAAATTTTATTAAAAAATTAAAAAAATTCTAAGAAAAAGAAAAAAAAATTAAGGATTGTACTAAACGTATATCTACTTCAGGAATAGAAATTCTATATAGTTACTAAATGCATTCAAGTGCTTAGAAATTTGTCAAGGGAATAGAATTGAAAAAAATATATATTTTTAAGCATAAATTGTGTTGAGAAATACAATGGTTACTAAATACACTCTCACCCTCACCGTCACCGATGTCCTTGTCTCCATTCTTTCCTCCACCACTAATGGACAAACACTGATGAGTTATACATTCTTTCCTCCTTTCCCACCGCTAATGTGGTAGTTTTGATCCATCCTTTCATCTTTTCCTTCACTATCAATGGACAAACACCAATAAGGTACTAATCCTAAATCCGCTCCTTGCACAAGTCAAGGAAATCATATTTAAAAAGGTTAATATCAAGAAAAACCCAAAATTGATAATATTTCTTTTGACCATCAATGACCCTAAATTGATAAACTTGTGATAAATTTATCAAAAACTAACTTTTGAACCTCAAAAACTCTAAATTGGAACATTTGTGACCACATTATTCTTCCATAGTTTCCGTGAAATTGGATTAATATCACAAAAAGTGACAAATTGGTATACATGTGATAAAAAGAGGCTAAAAACAAAACTAGTACAAATGTGATAGACAGAAGGTAAAAATCTAAATTGGTACACTTGTCAATTGTCATATATCATTTAATAATTTGAGGGTAAAATTTAACGTAGATTAATTGAGGGTAAATTTATCACATGTGTATTAGTTTGGAGTTTTTCATTTGGGGTAAATTTATCATAAGTATATCAGTTTGTTTTTTTTTTTTTTTTTTTTTGTCATAGAAGTAACATTATAACTAAGCAAATTATTATATTAGAATGTCAATTGTAATTGTTATATTAGACGTAACTTCATATAGAACTGTTAGAGCAAAAATTCTAAGTAAATTAAACATTTTAAACTGGTTTACTTTTTGGAATAATACTACTCTTTACAGGAGACAATTAATGTGGGAAACAATTGAAGTCGCCAATAACATTTTAGATCAAAACTTCTAAATAAACATTCTAAAACCAGTTTACTTTTTTGAATAATGCTACTTTTTATGGGACAGCATTAATATGGGAAACAATTCAAGTCACCACTTACATTGTTTTGTGCTATGTCATTTCAATTGGAGTTTTCCCCTTTTCTTTCAAATGCTTGGATCTATTTTGGGTATTTTATTTTTAAGATTTATTTTTCAAATATTGCAATTATCACAAATCGATTTTAAAATTTTACAAAAATATACACTTATTGATAAATGAAGTTATGTGGCTTTTGATAATTTATAACCCTACATTTTCTTTCACTTTTAATTTTTTTGAAGGACGGGAGTGTTGAAAAACAACATTTTGCAATAAACGGCTGAGTTCTAATACTAGCTATCCAATGATTTAGAAATTCAAGAATGACTCAAAAACCCAAGGAAGAAAGAGGAGATAGGGTATGGATGGAGATCCACTTGGGAAGTTGAGTGTTAAGTAGATTGCCCCCATGTCATCACTGACCAAAAGAAAAAAAAAAATACAAAAGGGCCTCTATATGTTGGTTGCCTCCATCAAGACGAATGATATATGTCTTATAAACAACCCAGTGATAGATATAGATGACTCATAAAATGTAAGTATATATACATAATGGATGATTTTTTTTTTTTACATTTTGCTGTTCCTTGATCAATTCCCATCACTAATGTCCAAGTCTCCACCTCCTTTCTTCCACTGCTCGTGGACAACCATCCAAATATATGAAAGATTGCTTTAATTAGGATAAGTTGTGGGAGAGGGAGAGAGAGTAATAGAGGGTGGTTGTAAAAGCTGAGATGGATTTCTGCATTTTGCTATTCCTTTCCTCGACTAGTCCCCATTGCCGATGTCTACCTCTACGTCCTTTGGTCCATCACTATTAGACAAACATCTAGGTATATTCGTAAATGCATGAATTGACCAGGTGCCCTCACTTGTCTGGCCTCTTTCCTTTTACAATTGACAAACATTACTTCCCTACTTCACCCCTCTTGAGGCGATGATTCATTAAGCAAAAGAGTTGCCAATTATTAAGCTAAAACTGACAACTCTCTTGATGAGGCCCAAATGAACAAACTTCTCTCTTCACTTCAGTTAACCCTTGTTGCATGAGGTATGTAATGTACCTTTTAGAGTTCAAAAGATGAGTGATCTTGATGATTTTCCATTATAGAGATTATATATCGATTAGCAGTTTTTGATAATGTTCTCCTTATTGACACACTAGACTTTGGCTAACTTAGATCCTTATGTATAACTAATATTAACCATTAGTAAGTCTTGACTTTTCATGTATTATCTTTGCAGATTTGTTGAAAGAAAGCCCCTCTAGGCATCCCTTTAAGTGAAAAAAAAAACTCAATTCACAAAATAAATTTGAAGTTATCTAATTTTTATGCCCATCATAATTATTAAATTAGAATGTGAAATAATTATCATAAAATTGCCATATTTTTATTACCTCTCTATTCTTGCTCTTTCAAACATTACTTATTGATATGATTTTAATGTATTTATATCTATTATTTTCGAACGCCAGATTCAATTGATAATTTCCTTTGACTTTTCTTCTGAGAAAGAGAGCAAATCTCGCACCAATAATGCAAAGTGGACTCAATAATGCACGCCTATGAGGCATTGTGCAAGACAAGATGCCTTACACAGCACCCACAGTGAGGCAGTGAGGTGTTTCTATTCACTCGAAGTATTCATTGAGCTATCAAAACTTTCGTCCTTTCCTCTTTCAAATTGATAGACGAGCTGTTTCATTTCACGCACTTCAATAGTCTGTCCAAATGCATCCACTAGAATCATATTATTGATCTTTTGAATGGACTCGATGCACTTGGATGGCCGCACCTTTTGAGGAGTATCGAACAAACACATCTTCTTCGGTGAAGACTAATAGGAACTTGATGGTACATCAATGGAGCTCGAAGGGACATGTGTTGGCATTGGCCCACAAAGTAGAGGCAGTTTGCAGACTCAATGCATCATGCACGAATTAATAGGGCAACATGTGAAATAAAAGAAACGGTTTTCACTCATTGCACTTTGCAAAAAAATAGATGATGGCTCAAACTAGATTTGGAGCAGGATTTGATAATTAATAAGAAATTTAGGCATAGTAGTAATTGAATTTTTTGCGAAAATTGTCAGTAGGTCTTTTGGTCAATTGTGCCTGTACATTGTGTATGTGTGTGTATATATATTTTAATTCTTTCACTCCCTTTTTAATACATGAGATGCAAATCATCTATTGCAGAATCCTCCTACGTCATGTCTCTACTGCACCATTAGGATGATAGAAGAAAATAAACCTTGTGATGTCCCATTAAGAATTAAAGAGATTGGTGATCTGGACGACATGCAAATGTAGAGATTATATATTAATAGCAATTTTGAATAATGTTCTTCTTATTAATGCCATATGTTGAAAATAAGTATTGACTTTTCATGTATTATCTTGACTTTTAATGTCAAGTTAAATAATTGCTTCTTCTAGGCCTAAGCAACATGCAAAGATATTCTCCAACGATAGAGCTCTATAAGACAATATAGTACATATGGACCCCACTTTTGCATACATGGTTCAATCTTGGACTGGGGAAATTATGCATTGTAGCCTTCTTGAAAATAATAACTTTAATAATGATGCCATAGAAAACGAAAGTATAGAGCAAGAGAACCGAATGCCATCATCAAATCATGTGACATAAAATGCTCATCGTTGATAGGGTCTCATATTTTTAAGTACCTGCCATTTGTAAAAGATGCCATTTAACTAAAAACTAGTCAAAAGATAGCAATACGAGAAAAAAAAAAAAAAACATGGCTTATAAAAGTACAAGAGACACTACCAAACTCTCATGATTATAGTTCAGCCTTGGTAGAGAATAAGGTAAATATAATTCAATCCTCAACTTTTTGACAAGATGTGATGGATCTTCGGCTCCATCATGCACGATTTGTTTAAATGCCAAGAGTTGCAATTCGATTATTTTTCTTAATAGATTCCTTGAATAATGCAAAGAGAATTATCTGCCCACATGCATATTTGAAAAAGCAATGTATAAATACAAAATATCAAAATATAAACACAAACAATGAGAAAAATTAGATAATATGAAAAAAAGATGAGCTATTCCAACTTAAACAATTGTAAAAATAAGAAAATAGAAAAGATCATATTGAGCTTGGTAGATGAGTGAAGGATGTTCCTTATTGCCATCGGAGCCAAATTTTGCAGAAACAAAATGGCTTTTTAATTGCATGAACCCTATCCTCCTAAGCCCAAATGATCTCACACTTTCTATTATGTGATCTTCACTTGAGATCCATATGATAAATGTTGAAACCCAAATATCTTCGAAACATCACTTTATCTAATTGCTTTAATAGCATAGAGTTTTTCACGTGTGGAAATAGAGTTTCACGATCAAGGGAGGACATCAAATTAGACAATCAAAATTGACAAGAGCAAATTATCAATTTATTTGAGATATTATGAAATCTATGAGGTTAAGATTGTGTCATGATCAATATGAAGACATACACAAGAATCTTCTATTTTCATCAAATTCGAGGTACTAGTGTTTTGGTATGCTAAGAAAATTGTACAAGCAGTATTAAACATATTATATGGAATGTAATTGAGTTTAAACATTTTAATTGAACCAATTTAATCTTAACTTTTGAGAAATAGTGTAATCAAGTTCTCTTGGCCAAGTTTTGTTTCATTTGTTTCACATGTCAATCTAATCATGACCGATTATCTTATATGTAAGGGTGATGGTGTGATATGAACTAAAATTACATGAAACGACGCTATTTAATCTTAGATAAACGTTATCATTGTTTGGTCGGGCAGCTAAAGCCCCGAATTATCAATGGATGAGGTAGTAATAGCACAAGCCTCGTCATTATCAAATGCGGTGGGAGTGAGGACACCCCAATATCTAATTTCAGTCAAATTATTGGATCTCCTAAACATGAGCCACATGCTTAACTTTTTTCCAATGACCAACAAACGAATACATATGGATCCATTTTTGCACAAATGGTTTAATCATGGCATTGGGGTAATAATGCATGGCTGCTTTCTCAAAAATTAATAACTTTAATAAGGATGTTATAGAAAATGAAAGTATAAACTAAGAGTATTGAATGCTGTCATCAAATCAAATCATTCGCCATGTGATACTTATCGATTAATAGGAACTCATATTTTTAAGTGTCTACTACTCGTAAAGATGTCCTTCAATTCAACACCAATCGAAAGATCGGATGCAACAAAAAAAATGGCTTATAAAATTACAAGTGGCACCACTAAACTCTTGTGATTGCATCTTAGACTTGACAAAGAATAAGTTAAACATAATTTAGTTCTCATCTTTTTGACGAGATGTAATGGATACTTGGCTTCACGATGCACGATCTGTCTAAACACCAAAGATTTGTATTTAATTATTTCCCTCAATATATCCATGCAAAATTGCAAAGAGAATTGGCTTCCCACAATCATATTTGCACAAGCAATATATGAATATGAAAGACCATAATATAAGCACATAAAATGAAATTTGAAAGTATTTGCTAAATTTAGGACTTATAATCTGCACCCTTAAGGGTGCATCATTCTAAAGTCATCCATGTTAACCTATCAAAATTTGTGCTCTCAGACTATACATTCAGTACACAATATAATCTCAAGTCTTATTCATAAAAACATTACCCGCACTATCGGCAAAGGTTTTTTCCAATATGATTTGGGCTCCATCGCTGTTGTTCATGAGTTTTCGCAGCGTTGGCGGATCGATGACGCTAATGTCGCCCAGCATTCCAACGTCGTCCTCCAACATCCCTTCGACGAACAGGTTACCTTCTCTCCTGCATCTCATCACCATCTTCCCGTCACTCCCCACGACAAGTCTCCCTGCAAATGGATAGAACTTGACCAATACTGCAGCTATAGAGGAAAATAATGATTAGACTCCACTTAAACAAGCTTTCACTACGCACTCTCTCTCATCCCCATGCCCAATTTTTGTCCTGATTTTTGTGGAAGTAAGTAATCTGACCATTAATGTTTAAGGAGTTTCATACCTTAGTTACTGTTTAGCTTCAAAATGCTTCGTGGGTATCAGAGCTAAAGATGAGTTCGCAAGAAGATGGGGGAGTAACAATTTAACAAAAAAATTTCGGTAATGCCGATATAGAATGTAATTTTGATTCCTATACTATTAAATTCGACTAATCTTAAGGAGGGAAGGGGCTTTTTCTTTTTATCCTTATTATTATTTTTGGTTTTGTGGAAAATATTTACAAGGAATGTGTTAATCAATGCATAATACACTTGTTAAACAACAATTTTACAATAGCACTGAGTTTTCCATGGCACTAACTTTAGTGTTATCACATATGTTGTCTACACCTGAATTTTTATCAACAATTCAAGCATCCGTCCTTGTAAAATTACAAAAATGGAAAATAGCAAAAACAACAAAAAGCAGTTAAAAAGAATGGATAAAAAAATAAATGATAAACTAATTAAAAAATAAGAACTCTTAGAAAATGATGGGTGTTAAAAAAGGGGGCCTCTTCTGGTTCGTGGCCCAACTCACTTAGCTCTCCCTAGATGAAATTTCGTCGTAAGTGCATCAAGCTTGGTTGGCTGCAGTTCCTCTGGCCCACCCTATTTGCTAATAAGGCCACAACCCATTCCTAGCCAAAGATCACTTAAAATCAGAATCCCATCATTTCCGACGCCATTAGTCGTCCTACGCCATTAATCGGAAATGACAATGGGTCAATTTTCCAATAATAGGAAATTTAAATAGAAATCTCAAGCCAATAGACCTGTGGAAATTAAATATATTTCTTCGGAATTGAAATTATGAGAAAGAAAAGTGGAATTTTCCTTTCACAAGTGATATTAAAGTACTGTTCATTCAAGCTAGAACAAATCATAGGAAGCATACTCTTATCATTTATGAAAGCAAATTTTAAGCTGCAAATTCATTATACGAGCAATCAATCGAAAGTGCCTTCCTAACAATAAAGGGGACAAGAACAACCGACATAATCACCACCAAGGACATCTAGGAGGGATAGGGTGATGGAAGCTTGGCGATGGCCGATAGGCAACAAGCAAAGAGAGATCAATGTGTTCTCGGTTTTGAGTCGTGATTGATTATTGATGAAGTTAAGAAAAAAAGGAGGAAAATCACTAAAAATCCTAAAATATGCCCACTACGACACATCCATCTTAAGTTTTTTTTTTTTTATGTCACAAAAGACTCCAAACTCTATTTATGTGTATATTCACTCTTTATCAATGAGTATCGTTAAAAAAAAAAAAAAAAACTGCCTATATGAATGACGAAATGTAAACGTTGTTGACATCAAATGAAATAAGAACAATTTCGACCAAAGAAAAAAATATAAAATCGATCATACGAAATCTTGACAAAAGATAAATATGTCATATTGGTACAAAATTTAAAATTTTTGACGTCATAAGAACTAGAGTAAATAGGCCATATACATAATTTTGAGCTTTCGCATAACAAAAAGAAAAATAAATGTGACAAAAATAAATATAATTTGGAGTTTTTTGCCGAATTTTTCGGGAAACGACGGTGGGTTCATTTTTCCTTTTTATTCTCTTTTATTTTCAAATTCAATTTCTTTTCATCCAAAGGACAACCACTGGCTTTACCTGTTCGCCCCGTTTTCCCACACAAAATCCGAATCGCTTCGCTTCGCGCCTTTTTTTAATTTCTCCGTTGTTTTTCTCTTCGTACTCGCCGCTACCAATCTTCATGCTTGGCATATCGTCTCGGATGATGATGACTCAGATTGGCCTCGGCTGCCGCAGTTGAAGGAGCGACGCCGGACCGGTGAAGGTGCCGAGAGCGAAACCCAAAGAATCTCATCCTTCGAATCGGCGAATCATATCCAGATGATGATGATAATGATGATCCATCCAACCTCAGCCTTGGCAATCGGATAAAAGGCTCTTGTAAACAGTGAACACCACCCCGCGTCCCTCTTTGCACACGGCATAGATGGGCAGAATAATGGAATTCTGAAAGGCGGCAATGAAGTGGGAGCGAGCAGAACGAAGCAAAGAGTCGACGGGACATATTCTGGAGTGAATTGGAATTTGACTCGGAAGTTCAATCAGACATGAAAATGGTTCTGATGATGGTTCAGCGATGATGGCAGCGAAAGCCCAAGATGGCCCGGCGACGGATAAATTTGGTCCAGACATGGGCAAGGACAGGAAAGCGAGGACTTGAATCAGAGTGGCCGCAACTCGAATATGGAATCTAATGGTGTGGTTTACTGTGGGGATGATCTGAACTGCTGGAGATGAATCAGGGAATCTACAGCCAGGGAGAGATGCAAAAAAAAAAAAAAAATTGGTCTGAGAAAAATCCGTCGAGTTTGCAAGGAAGGTGTTTGA
This sequence comes from Eucalyptus polyanthemos subsp. polyanthemos, assembly GCA_017140185.1. NCBI lineage: Eukaryota > Viridiplantae > Streptophyta > Magnoliopsida > Myrtales > Myrtaceae > Eucalyptus > Eucalyptus polyanthemos. Next base: position 14,227,840 of record CM029463.1, on the reverse strand, counting down.
TGGCATGACGAAGCTGGACTCTCTTTCGAGGATACCCGTCCGAGAGAGAGAGAGAGAGAGAATCAGCGAGCTTTATCTGGCGGTGAGAGCAAGTTCAAGTTCGAGAGGGCATGATGTTGTCGATTCTAATACGAAAAGCCACTGCTAGAGGCTTGGATGCTGTGTTGTCGAGAGAAAGGCTGTGGAAGAGTTGTGCCGCTGAAATGCTGTCACGAAGTAATGCTACTGCAGGCAAATAGATGATCCTGAGAGAGGCTATGAATGCTGCGTTTGATGAGGAACTGTCTGCAGATCGTAGAGTCTTTCAATGTGTCTAAAGGTTCTTTTCTTTGGCAGAAGTATGGACCTGAGAGGGTTGTTAATACTACTATCACAGAAGCTGGTTTCGCTGGAGTTGAAGTCAGTGCTGCTTTCTACGGTCTCAGGCCTGTCGTGGATTTTATGACATTCAATTTTGCTATTCAGGTGATTAAACACATTATAAATTCTGCTGCAAAGATGAACTGCATGTCAACTGGTGATGTATCAGTCCCTATAGTTTGAAGAGGAGCTGCAGCAGGAGTCGGTGCCTTACACTCCCAAGCCCTGTGAAGCTGTTGCCATCCCACCCGGAGGAAGCTTTACTGGATCCAGCCTCGTTAGATCACTCATCACCCTCAGGGTCTATGGAATGCGAGAATTGTCCATGGCGTCCTAAATGAGAGTTGCTCATGAACGGCCTAACATCTCTGGCATGTCCCTTCAACCGGAGTTCTTCCTCATCCTCTGCTTTTTCCAGATTTGCAATCACCAATTTCTTAATGGTGTGGGTTAGTTGCATTATTTGAAGGCCTTGCCGTCAAGGAGTGGATAGGCTGCGTGTTTGCAAATCTAATCGGCGTTTACTCAAGTCTCCTTTTCAGTTGATAATATGACAGTACTGTCATGACCCCCTATGCTCAATATAATAGTGTAGGTGCATTGCTATTACACTGATCAACTCAGCTTGTAATGTTTGGTATTAGCCTCACAAAGCTTCACGTGTCCTTCATCCTTTTTATGTTTTCTTTTGTTTGACAGAGTAAGCAATCATTCGCAAATTCTGGACATGCTTGTCCTGTTCCAAAGTAGTAATTGCTTTTGCTATTCAATGACACTCTTTACCCTCATAAACTTTGATCGGTGACCTATTGTTGAACTGCTATTCTTTAAATTAGTCCATGATTCAGTCATGTCAAATTCGATTTATTAATTACGTGCTCTGGTGTTCTAGGGATTGAATGAATTTTTATTTGGGTCTACTTTGCTTCATGGTTATTAGTATCAATATTATGTGTTGCTTCATTCTATAATAATGCAGGGTAGGAAAGTGGCGAACTCCTCAAGCTCACTCCTAGGCAACATTGTCATTGATGATAGGCCATTTGGGGCAATTGTTTCTCTTGTATACATGTATCTAGTGACATCAGATTAAGATAAAGACTCTCTGGAAATACAGATCATGGAGATTCGAGGAAGTATCTTTGTGGATTTTTAAGTTGCTTCTGATGCGAAATTGAGGTCTCAGAATTTGACATTTGTCGATTCACTTTCGACCTAGGCTAGATTCAATGCATTTATCATTCTTTTCCTTCTCTTCTTTTAAATGGTGATGATGTTGCTGCAGGATTCACCATTAGGGTTGCTGCAAATCTGAAGTATCAAATCAGATCAGTTGTGAGAGAATTGTTTTGTAGCTCATTCCAGTGGCTTCACATGCAAATCATAGTGGTTCCTGATCTCATGTCTAGGCTTGGATTATTTTATCCAATTCGATGCAGAATCTGTAACTCTTGAATTATTCTGCCACCCACCAAGGAACATATCCATTGTGGAAATGAAATCTCGTAGGATTTCACTTTTTAGCTTTAACCAGCTTGTGTTTCATTGTCTTGATCTGGGCTTCTAGTGAAATGAAATCTTGTAGGATTTTCATTTTTTAGCTTTAACCAGTTTGTGTTTCATTGTCTTGATCTGGGCTTCTAGGTACACATTTTCATCATCATTTCTCGATATGTAAATTATGTATATTTAGAAATGTTAAGTAATGCAATTACTTTTGGAGCTAGCTTTAGAACGAATCATGTGATACTTTAGCCTTTCAAATTCCTGGTTAAGCTCTTTCCAGTTCAACTTGGTGACCATTGAGTTGTCTTCCACATTGACTGGTTTTAATATATATATCCTCAAGTGCTAAGTTCCACAACAACTTTAGAGAAAAATAACAATCAAAAGACTCCACTTAAACGAGCTATCACTACACATTTCTCTCGTCCTTATGCCCCATTTTTGGTCCATTCTTTGTGGTAGTAAGTAATCTGATGATTAATTATGTAGTTTCATTCATTCGTTAACTAGTTAATGGAGCATCTGTTGTTTCAGCGGATTTTGATTCAACTTCTCTGTTTGTGGCTTTTCAAGTGTAGGATGGAAATAGATTGTTTGTGTGCTTTAGTAATGTATATCCTTTAAATTTGATACATTGTCTTTTCTGGTTCAAATGGAATAGTATGGCAATTTCACTTTTCTTGTATCATATTCCCCTCAACAATGTCCATAGTTGTTGTATTTGGTGGGAATGTAGTTACCATTTTCATGATTGCCATGCTAGGCATTACAAACAGGAACAAACCAAGAACTTGTGGGGTATGTTTTGGTTCTCCATGAGTCTCTTCAACCGAGAGGTTGTATCATATACTGTTGTTTACATATATGCTGTTGTGGGTTTGATTGCTAATGTAGTCAGATTAGAATCATGACAAACAGGGAGGTTCACTGGTCCACCAAACATTTTAAGTGTGTGCGTTAGGCATATAGCTCATGTGCATGCATGGGTTCTTTACCTTCCTAACGTGGCATTGTGGAAGTTATTAATGTCTTTTGACCAATTTGATAGGAACCAAATCACAGAGGCAAGGCATGTTCTACTCAGCTAAGCTAATCATTTAGCTTTGCTGTCCATCTGAGGCATGTTCGGGAAAGCATTTTTCTATGTGCTTCCAATCCTCAGAGCAAAGTCTCTCATTTCTAGATATAGCTTTCCTACTGAACGCTACATATTACGGAGGCTTGATTATGTTTCCTTCATGGCTTTTCAGATTTTCTCGATTTGCAGTCTAGGTGAGCTTCTTAGCTATGTTGGTTTTACCTCATTCAATAATGTTGCATTTCCTAGATATGTCTTCTATAGTTCTCTTCCTTCTGCTTTGCAGGCATAACGATACTAGCCTTGAAGTGCCATTGTGGTTTCTTCTATATTTTAAGGATGTCTCTATCATGTGTAGTTTTTTGATTGCTTCTTGAGGAAGTACTCAGTGTTCTAACAATGTAGGTATGACGTGGATTATACAAATATCACCAGCAAGAGTGACCACCCCAAGGGCTATCATTTTCTTCATGCTTATAGGTCTATTCTTGCTTAGTTTCAAACACTCTTAATTTAGAAACTGATATAAGTAGGAAGAAAAGCAAAGAAGGGGGTGGGAGTCCACAAGGAGAAGGATACATTGGGTGGGAGCTAATCTAAATAAAGGAGGGTGCATCACTTTTGTTCATGCAAAGAAAAATGCACCAATAGTAGCAGCCACCCACACATACAAGAACCATGGAAAGAGAGAATGAAGTACTGTAAATTTTCTTAAGCTGCTTATGATGCGAAATTGAGGTCTTGGAATTTGACATTTGTCGATTCACTTTTGATTGATGCTAAATTCAATGCATTTATCATTTTTTTCCTTCTCTTCTTTTAAATGGTGATGACGTTGCCACAGGATTTGACATCAGGGTTGCTACGAAACTGAATTATCAAATCAGATCAATTTAATGATAATCATTTTGTAGCTCATTCTAGTGGTTTCGCACGCGAGCCATGGTGGTTCTTAATCTTATGTGTAGGGCTGTATTATATTATTCAATTTGATGCGAAATCTGTAACTCTTGAACTATTCTACTACCCATGAAGGAATGTATCGTATCCATAGTCAAAATGAAATCTTGTAGGATTTTCACTTTCTAGCTTTTAACTAGCTTCTTTCTGTCCCATTGTGTCCTTCTTTCTGTCTCATTGTATTGATCTGGGCTTCTAGCTACATATTTTCCTCATCATTTCTTGATATGTAAATTTTGTATATTTAGAAATTTAAGTGATGCAATCACTTTTGGAGCTAGCTTTAGGGCCAATCATGTGATGCTTTTGCCTTTCAAATTTATAGTTAAGCCCTTTCTAGTTTGACTTGGTGATCATTGAGTTGGCTCCCGCACTTACTAGTCTTAATATATATCCAAAAGTGCTCAGTTTCACTACAACTGTAGAGAAAAATAATGACCAAGTACACACTTCTCTCTCATTCCTATGCCCCATTTTTGGTCCATTCTTTGTCGAAGTTAATAATTTGATTATTAATGTTTAAGTAGTTTCATTCATTATTTAACTAGTTAATGGAGCATCTATTGTTTTAGTAGATTTTGATTGAACATCTCTGTTTGCAGCTTTTCATGTGTAGGATTGAAATAGATTGTCCGAGTTTGTTATATATCCTTCAAAATTCAGTACCTTGTCTTTTCTGGTTCAAATGGAATAGTATGGCAGTTCCACTTTTCTTGGTTTGGCTTCTTCTTAATGGTGTCCTTAGTTTTGGCATTTGGTGGGAATGTAGTCACCAGTTCATGATTGCCATGCTAGGCATTACAAATAGGAACAAATCGAGAACTTGGAATGTATGTTTTGCTTCTCCATGAATCACTTCAACCAAGAGGTTGTATCATATAATGCTAGTTACTAATATGTTGATGTGTGCTCGGCTGCTGATGTGGTTAGATCAGAATTATGACAAGCAGGGAGGTTCACCAGTCCGCTAAACTTTTAAGTGCATGCATTGGAGACCTAACTCCTGTACATGCACGAGTTCTTTATCCTCCTAACATTGCATTGTGGAAGTTATAAATGTGTTTTGATCACTTTGATCAGAATCAAATTGTAGAAGCATGTTTTACTAAGCAAAGCTGATCATTTAGCTTTGCTGGCCATCCAATGCATGTTTGAAAAGCAGTTTTCTATGTGCTTCCAATGCTTGGAGCAAAGTCTCTCATTTCTAGACATTTCTTTCCTGCTGAAAGCTTCATATTATGGAGGCTTGGTTACGGATCATTCATGGCTTCTCAAATGTTCTAGGCTTGCAGTCTGGGTGAGCTTCTTAGTTATGTTGGTTTTACTTCATTGAATATTGTAACATTTCCTAGATATGCCTTCTATAGTTCTCTTCCTTCTACTTTGTTCTATATTTTAAGTATGTCTCTTTTATATGCAGTTTTTTTGACTGCTCCAAGAGGAAGTACTGAGTGTACTAACAATGTAGGTATGAAGTGGATTAGGCAAATATCACCGGCAAGAGTGACCACCCCACGGGCTATCATTTCTTTGTGCTCTAAGGTCTGTTCTTGCTTAGTTTCAAATACTCTCAATAGATAAACTAACATAAATAGGAAGAAAATCAAAGAAGGGGGTGGGAGTGCGGAGGGAGAAGGATACTTTAGGTGGGATCTGATCGAAGTAAGCGTGTATCACTTCTGTTTATGCAAAGATAAAGGCACCAATACCAGCAGCCATCCACACATGATAACCAAAGAAAGACTGAAGTACTAGCACATACAGTCCGCATGTTGCAACAAAATTAACATTTACTAAAATGATAGGTATGAATAGTAGATACCCATCAACGAAGCACTTAATTTGATACAATGCAAGAAGTGAAGCGACGCTAAAAATTGAAGAACTCCTGTTCAGTAAGTCCAAAAATTTTGACACTACGGCTGTATCAACACGGTAGAAGACAACGTTTTGATCCAGCCAAATAGGAAGAGAAAACAAAAAGAGTCCATCCACAGCAGTTCAAGTAACATTTAAAGAGACATTGATCAGAAATAGGGAGACGAAGACAAACATAATCACAGAAAGCAATAGAAAATGAAGGATTTTAAAATGATATAATAAAATGTCAAAATGAGAACACCAAGAAGTGCTACGACACTTTCTTTGAGGAGCCACCGCATCCTGTATCTTGGTACTTGTAAAAAAGTAGCAGTTAGACCACCTATAAGAATATCATGATGGCATTTCAAGGAATTGTATGTATCACTAGCTCTTTCCTCTTACGCACCACAATAAGTTGTGCAGTAAACACTACACAACCATGTCGAAGATAATCCATAGTGGGCAATAGTATTTCCCTTTGGGTCCATATGCAACTATAGTGAACATCATCCTAAATCTTGAGTGCTAAGACGACGAGTCATGAATACACTTGCTATACCATGTATATATTGAATCCACTACATCGTTTTGCACTGATAGAGCATGCAATGGTATACTTCAACACCCAAGCTATGCATTGCTAGAAAATCAACTTAAGCACAAGTTCAGGGACGTTATTGGCGCTCAAATTCAACTCAAGGATTGTAGAGTTAGGTACAAGGACTACTATTTCACTGAATGACGTCGCAGTATTGCGTAAATAAAGGATTGTAGTAGAGTTCAGGGTAAAGTAATTCATTGGTGAGATGATGGAATGTTGTCTCTATTGACACTTGAATTTTTGCCGGCAAGTCAAACATGCATTATGGTAAAAATAAAATGAAAAATATGATATAAAAATAGTAAAAAATAAATAAAAACCCAAATAAAAAAGAGAACTAAAAAGAGGGAAAAAAGAAGAAAGTAATGAAAAAAGCTCCAATTGAGTCATAACCGAAAGAGCCAGGTCCGGTCTGTTGGGCCTGATCCACAAGGGCAGCCCAGAACATTCGAAGCCCATCGGAGTAAGCCTTGGCCGGTCAACCCATTCGCGCCAGACCACATCAAGCACAAGCCCATACACAATTATTAGGTCCTTGCCGTTGCCATTTTCGCTTTGCTGTCAATTGAAAATTAGAAGCCTCAATAAAAGGACCCGACCAGCGCACTTTTTTTCATGAAAGGCAAATTTATATGTATGTAGGACACAACCACAGTGAAATTATGCAATACGTAGTACAATACGCATTCAGAGGCCAACAGAAAGGACAAAAAGAAAATAGACGAGATGTAAAGTATTCACTTTCTCTTTTGTTGCATTGTTGTTTTTCAATATGATGAGAACCCAGAATCATGTGAATATGATAATTGATTTGTTGGAATATAAGGAGATGTTCAAGTCAATAATTGAATCATTTGTGAATATGCTACATAAGGAAGAGATGCAAACAGGAAAAAAGATTATGAATTGCAAATTAAAGGACATAGTTGAATTATACGAATCCAACAAATCAAAGGACATAATTGCATAAATTGCAATTATGTTCAATAATGGAGTAATCTATCTCCTTTTGCATCCTTCTAGGGAACATTTGTAAGGCAGATATGAAGTGGAGGACCTCTAATTTTTTGTCTTCATTTTTTCAATGTCTTTTCCAAATTGCGAGCACGTCAGCGAAATTAACTTTGTGAGAGAGTTTTAGTGGGTTTAAGATCATGTATCAATCTCTGATGGGAGAGAGATGAGCAAAATGGGCAAATTAATCTTTACCGCAACCAAGAGATTGATTGAAATAAATGCGGCACCGATGTACCGAACTTTACAAAGAGGCTAGTCTAGATAGAATGAATATCCAAAAAAAGGAACCTCGACTCAAGATGAAATGAGGCGTGATGTGATGAAAATGCTAATCTTGATAATGGTGTCATATGATCCATTTAGCCAAACGTAAAATACAACCAATATCTTTACACGAGCTCGTAAAGGAAGAAGGGAATGGAGGCTTGTGATGAATTCATCTCTAGATATCGACGGAATCCCACCCGCCCTCCTCTCTCTCTCTCTCTCTCTCTCTCCCGCGACAAAATCAGTTTCATCTCCGCACACATCACATATAGGCATTCTAGACGCTTCTTCATCGGTTTTCCCTTCTCCATCGTCCTCTAGACACCGTTAGCCGCCACCGTAGCTCTGCCATCGTCGGGTTCACTGCAGCAAGGCGTCCTCTCGTTTTGCTTTGTTTTCCGGTTAGGACGCCCGAAAGTGCATGGACCCTTGGTCGTCCCCCCTTCACTGACCTCGATCATCGACATCATTGCCTTCGGGAACTTTTCTCTGATCTGATCATTGACCGAGGTCAAAAATTCACTCTAATCAAGGTAAATTCCACACACTCTGTTTCTGCCACTTATGAATGAAACAGAGCCGGTGAGCTTCAACTACTAATGTTTGTTACTAAATCAATTGCCGTTAAAACTCGATTAACAACTCGGACCTGTACTGTTATTTTCATGATGATCTGAAAGTGAATCATTGGTTCATATTCTAAAAGTGATAATTGTCGCAATCACCCAATTAGTCGAGATAAGACAAGTAACCTCAGGTTTACGGATATGTTTTAACATAAATTGCGGTTGACGGTCTTGATGCAATAGGTGCAATTATTCAAGATCATCATCAAGAATGAGCTTGCACCTGAGTTTCATGGCTATCAATCATGGGCTCGGCTTGACATATGTTTGGAGGACAGATTCACAATCTCGAACTTTCAAGAGTAGAATTGCATTATTCAATGGTAGAGTCACAAGAACAATCACAGCAACTCATACCATCACAGCAACTTACTAGATTTATTGAAAATCTAAAAATGATAAGATTGCAACTAGCTCTAAAAAGAGAACAAAGACAAAATGACATGCGGCATATTGGTTTGAACTAATATGAGGCATAAAGCAATGCTTTCAGTGTTTATCTCAATTCATGGGGGTAAGAGTAGAAAAAGATCACGTGCCGGTCACGAGAATGAAGAAAGTCAAGGCGCACAAGGGTATTCAACTAAATGTCGATGAGCCTATGAACGAAAATATATGGTTTGGCGGTGAAGGAAGAAACTATCATGCGTCCAAAAATCAGAATGTGCAGTTATTCCTTTGCCAGCAAGTTGAATGTGCTTTTTGTAAAGATAAATAAAAGAAGAAATAAAAAAGGAGCTCCAACTCAGAATTGAAAGGGCCTGGTCGATCTGTTGGGCCTGATGCACAAGCGTAGCCCAGATCACACCAAGCCCATCAGATTAAGCCTTGGCCCATACAATTTCTCTCGCTAATCGACACCAGAAATCTACCGTTGCCGTCTCCAATCACCAAAACAGCCACCGTCGACCACCATGGACGGCTGCCACAAGTTCAGCGATAACACAACAGAACGCATACGCTGAAGCTGACGAAGCAATTCTCTTTCTCAGGAATTCTAGGGGCTTCTTCATCGGTTCTCTTTCTCCGTTGTCCTTCAGGCACCGTTAGCCACCCCTAGCAGCTCCGCCCATTGCTGGTTTCACTGTAGCAAGGCCAACTCTTGTTCTGCTCTGTTTTCTGGTCAGGACGCTCGCAAGTTCACGAACCTTGGTTGTTCCGCTTTCGCTGGCTGATCACCACCGGGAACTTTGTTAATGATCTGATCACCGTCCAAGGTCAAAAACTTAAATGTCATCGAGGTAAATCCCATACACTCTGTTTCTGCCGCTCATGAACGAAACAGAGCCTGTTAGCTTTAGGTAATTTCTTTGTGAGTAAATCAATTGAGATTGAAGCTCTATGAAAACTCGGACTTGTACTGTTATTGTCGTGATGATCTGAAAGTCAATCGTTGCCATAAATTTGCGTATGAGCTCCTTGATCAAAATGCATATTACTTGTTTGATGAAATGCTCAAACTAGATTAGTATGTAAATTCGATTTAATCCTAGAACCGCAAAATGATATTAAATAAAGTCGATTTGCTCTCAACTTGTCAAACCCTTATTATGGCCAACTTTGTCGGAATAGGATGCTCATTTGTCAAATGGTGTCATGACTCTTGTCATTCGTATGCTCAACCTTGATATGGTGGTAAGGACTGCGCAAACGGTGAGTACTCGTGTCATATTTGTCAACAAACATATGATATAATCTGTAGGACGAGCTAAAGCAAAAGGTGCAAATAAACTATTGAAAGGTTTTATGTGCATTTATCCGAGACATTGTTTAAATTAGGATTTACTCCTATTTACATTAAGGAGAAGAAATTCATTTATCATGATGTTAATTTGCATGGATGACATCTCGATAACCAGAAATGAACTTAGTTTAATTTGCTTTCCAATAATAGAGGACTACATAGAAATCTCAAATTGAAAAACTTAAGGAAAAAATAAAATGTTTCTATGGAGTTGAAGTTGCAAGAGATAAAAGTGGAAATTTCCCTTTCTAAATGAACACGATTGGCCATCATCTCCACTGGCTTCGCTTTGCACCGCTTTCTCTCATTGTTTTCTCTTCAAGCTCGCCACCACTCTTCACGCCCTCGGCCTATAGTCTCAGATGATGACAACTTGATTGGCCTCCGATTGCGTTGGTTGATGAAGCGACACTGCACCAGCAGGAAGTCCAAGAGTGGAACCGAGAAATCTCATCCTTCGAATCAGCACATCATATCCAGACATCCCCTTTGCGCATGGGCCTAAACAACGGCAACGGAATCCGAAGGACACGATGAAGTGAGAAGAGAGCAGAACAAAGCAAAAACCGACCAACATATTTGGAATGAGTCGATGAAGCTCGGGACTCATGGTCTCTTTTCTCTCTCTCTCTCTCTCTCTCAAAGCAAAAGTCATTCAGGTCGAACTCTCCTTGATGAACGTTGCTGCTTCAAGAAATACCCGCAGATGGCCGGTTCCTAGTGACATTCAGGCGATGCCAACATTCGTCATTTGATGGCCACCCCTTCACCAGGTTGTTTCATTCCAAATTGCTTTGACACGCATTCCAAGATTCAGTTCATTTGACAAAATGAGTTCTAAATGCTCTTCTCATGAGAAGAAACTCAGAAACTTCAATTTGCGCAGCCCAGATGCAAAAAAAGGCTCGTCATAGAATCTTCATGAATTCGAAAGGAGAAAATGACAAGAATCTATGTATGTCCACATTAAGCTTGTAAAACCATGGGCTCTGCCTTGAAATTCAGAGTCGCTAATATGGCTGAAGGGAAGTGCATTCGATGTTACTACACTTTACAACTCCAAAGGTCAGGTTGAGCCACTAGAAACATTATAGAAGCACTTAATTTGACATTAGCAATCAGCTTCCTCCATCTCATGACTCTTGCCCACATGGTGACAGCTAAGACTAGGATCAAGGGAAGGTATCGTCCACATTCAGGACCATTCCCTTCATTAGAACAAAACTCACGCTTTTATCTGATTTGCAGAATTGGAAGCAAATTTCAGCCTAGCAAAATTCTGAAGTTATGTTCACACCAAAAATGGCCTAAAGGATTCTTCCTTTGCTGTGTCCTTTTGCATAATATTTTGACCCCAAGTCTTCTCAGTGATTTTGAAGATGGATACTCTGAACGCGATATCATCCCTTCTATTAAGCTCAATCAGGTATGTCTCCTGCCTTCAGAGAAGTTTCTCTCGTAAATGTGGCCCAACCGGAAAATAACTTCCCATAATGTTCATGGCTAATGAGCTTCACCGGCCAAGATTTGTCGGGAAATATGAGAGCCATGGTCTGCGGACTTTTCTTGATGTGTATCTGTGACAATGAACCAGGAACTGTCTGCTTAAGTAGACGTTTCGCAATTTTGTCATCAGAAAGAAGAAAACAACCAATGATTTCTGAGGACGACAGTACATGTGAAGGATTAAAACAGAAACCCTGACATGATGTACAATTAACCTAGAGCTAGCATAGTCTAGCAACTATATGGTATTTAAATTCAAGAGTTGTCATTGTCATAGGGATCTTACCACATTGCTTTTCTCCAATACATTCACCTCACTGCAATTTGGAGGAAAGGACACCTGACCAGTTCAAGAGCTTTGCACAAGCCTGGCTCTTTCAGCTTACCTGCAGTAATCACAAACAGAACATGAAGAAAGCTTTTGCTCCCTAGGCATATCCTATTCTTGTTAAGTGAAACTCATATCTACTGACATAGCAACAGCAAATCAATAGATCTGAGTCTTTCAAGTGGTCTAGCTTCCAGGGCCTATATGGCATGTGGACACCAATATCATTTTCAGCACAATCAAAATTGACACTATTAGTTTCACTTGTTTCCATTGGCTTGACATTTACGAAATCACCCAACACATACAAATGCACATACGGAAAAGCTAAAGACAGAGAAACACTACAAGGACGAATTAGCACTAACACAGTCTCTGTTAGCCTAACGACATGGAGAGTTCCTGTAGGAAATTCAAATCAAATAGGAGAACAACACAATCAAGGGGAGAATTAGGTAGTTGATTAAGATTTACACCTTGAAAATCTCATGAAGAGCAGTTCGCCATCTCTCCCATAACTCTGTGATGATGATTGTACATGGGCCATGAACTCTGCACACCTGATGAGATTCCTTGCCTTACAAAGATGAGGACACTTGGGTGAATGCAATTCACTTCCAGCAAGACAAATCCACAATTGCCAAGGCTTGGTTCCTCAGATCAGCATTTGTTGGCAAGTATTCTATCTTAGACGTGCAATAATCAAATATTATTACATGGAAAATGGAGTCCATTCAAATTAAAGACCAAAATTTGGCCCTCACATATAGAGTAATGCTCTGCAAATTCAGTCCAACCCTTTGATAACGAAACCATCTCATCACATTTTTCCTATTCCGCAGGCCAATGAATTGCACCATTTGACACTCTCAGGAGCATCCTTTTAGAGATATTCTCCCCCCCATATTTTCTCATGAACCTCTTTGGTAATCCCTGTGAGAAAAATAAAACCCAAAATCTTCATGACAAAATAAAGGAGATATTATTAGGAGTGCAGCATTTATTTTTGACCAGCTAAAGTGAAAATTTTAGAGTTAATCTTTATTAAGTAAATGAAGTCATTACCAGCACTAGTGGAAATGTAGACTTTGAATACAATATCCTCCCAATGAGCTCAAACGCACAAACATTCCTACAAGCAGACGAATTTCTCTTGCAAATGTGGGCCAACCAGCCAAAAACAATGCCCCTTGGTCACATTTAAAGCTCTTGAGCTTCACTGTCCACACCCTGTTTGAATATCCGAGAGTCGCAATTTACTTGTTTTCCTTAATATGTTGCCTGATGAATTGAGCAGGAGCAGTCTCCCTGCTTACATAGTTGAAAAACCAACATATGGTGAAGAAAGACCAAAACAAAAGCATACAATTATGAGAGAATCAAATCACACACAGCATGAATTTAAGGCAGTAGTTGCTGGTTCCAGGACTTTTAATCAACAATAAACCATACAATGAAAGTCATCAATCTCAACCTGCAATATGAAGTCAAATGTCAAAATATAAACTCCTAGAGTGCAATAGGGTACATAACCAGAACAAGCCTTCCATGTCATATATAAATTTAACACACATGCATTTCGGCCACGCAGACCACAACCGCAAGGGAAAAAGTAAAGACATCTAAAGAGTCAAACATGGAAGGAATTGAAAATTTAGACTAAGCTGTTCAATTCTTTCAATCACAGCTAAATTTAATGATTTATCAAACTATGGGTTCCATATGACAAAGTAAAGTAAGCTTTTTTTCCCCCAAATATCTGATATGTACAACAAAATAAAACAGTATCTCCTATTTAGCATTAAAATTATTCGTCACCAGGTCTGCAATGAAATTTCAAAATGATAACTAGCCACCTCCTTATCTTTCAGGTCTTTCCCTTTAGTCACGGAGGTAATGACATTATTGCAATTTGCTTGTCCTTATCAACTAGTCTCCTTGTATGATGATTTCCAGATATAATCTAAATTTACAGCATTGAATAACATTGTCAAATTTCTCCATATAAGAGGACTTGGATTCTAATTCTTAAGACTCGCCTCAGCAATTGTTTTCTGAAACATCTATCCACAAAAAAGGAGACAACTGTTATGTTTCCGAACCTTGACCACCAGCTTATGTCGTAATAACTGTCCTTTCATTCTTTTTCCTCCTTCAATTACTCCATTGTTAAGACATATACCTGATTTTAGACATACACTGAAAAATAGTTCAAGGAAAATAACATGTCATGTGGTTTACTACATTAAGTCAACTTGGATATAAACTAGAGTATAAGATATAAACAGCATCCATATGTTTGATTTTCATACATGCGAGTTTGGGTCAATAAGCATGGGATCATACCAAGCCAAACTAAACATAAGAGGGCCTCATCACCACCTTTGAGAAAGGGATGCTCCATTTGAAATTTGTTGGCCAATGTAAGAGTAGTGAGAGGCCTTGGGCGCATGTAAGCATAAAAACCAGCTCATGATGCCTCAATCTGCTTGAATGCTTGGACTAGCCTATGCTTAAAAAATGACAACTTTAGAGACAGTTTAAGTACACTTCAATAGTTTGACTTGCTATGAAAAGATTTAGCATTAATTGAAAATAAATTTTATCTGCCCAACAACACATAACCAATCAAGATTACAAGTGATTCCTCGTACAGTCCAAACTATATTGCGAACAAGGCGTAAAAGTAACTTTTCATATTTTTGACAAGGCATGGAATTCTCGGAATATTTTCAAGTTCCATGATTTCTCCCTTTTTTCTTGGTAGAAATTTGCACCTAATGTTACAGAGATATCTCTATCCAAAGAAATTTCAACATGAGACCTTAAACACAATATATCATCTCCATCGATGAGAGCTCAAACATGCAGAAATCTCGCCAATGCTCGCGAGGGAAGAATAGAAGGTGTAGATTTAAGGCCAATAAATTGCTAGTTTGAGGAACTCCTACTTTTAGACTCGAATGTGGAACGAATTTGAAGAACAGAGACCTAATTCACACGTAATAAGACACCAAAATCGGAAGAAACATGAACTTACGATTTGTCGGATGCAGATGCGCAGAGAGAGTGCGATCTTCTTCTTCTTTGATGAAGCGAGTGGACGACTGACTGTCCAGACTCGGTTGTGCCACCTCCGGCGGCGACGACGGCGACAACGACAGCCTCTGGTTGAATCTACTTGGCTCCGCTCTGCTAAGTGCAGCTTTGCTTCTCGCAGTCCTGGCAATTCCTGATGCTTCATTTTTGCTCCTGTCCTTCGTGAAGGCAGCATAGGTTTCCCCCAGTTTCGCTCCACCAAGGAGGAAGAAGAAGAAGAAGAAGAAAGGTGGAGAGAGAGAGAGCCTCTGGCATCAAGACGGAGAAGGAGCCCTGCTTTGCTTCCTGCTGTTCAGTGAAGGATGAGCCGAGATTGATTGATAGGGTTGACGGTGATGCTGATCTGACGGAATCAATAATGGAACAGTCACAAAAAGAAAAATTTCAAAAACTTACGGCACTGCCAAAAAAAAAAAAAAAAGAATGGATGAGAGAAAGTAGTCAATTGGATCTTACAAATTCTATGTGCATTTGTTTACGCTGATAACTTCTGTATGGTTGTATTGAGATCATCAACCTCCTCCAAAATCCATCTCAACTTGTATTTGAATAGTGATACATCATATAAATTTCGTGTGCACAGTATACCCTTAGAAAATGTCTTCATTTTCGGGCACTCTTCCACTTTAATAACATGCAACCGTGGGAACTTAAAGTTGCAACTTGAGATGGAGGAGAAGCATTCTAGGTTTGGCAAATGTTGAAGTGTCAACTTTCGTAGATTTCTAAAAGAAATCACTTTTCCTTCTCCGTTTCCATCATTTGTTATTATTTCTTTCATTCTTTCACATTCTCTTATGGTCATCCATTTGAGATGCACTAAATTTGTGACTGCTGAAACTGTTAGTAGATGTACCAATCCAGAGCAATTCTTCACCTCTAAGCCCATAAGCTCCTGGAAGGATGTCACGGTCGGAAATATTGTCATCAAACAAGGACAATCCCAAACCCAAAATGTTTCGATGCTCTGAAGAATTTTCGACACTAAAGAGTCTTCTCTCCACACACACTTTAAGTTGTGTAGCTTGTTCAACTTAAGTTCTCTTAAATTTTCAAGCACCAGATGTTTCCTTTCTTCAACAAGCCCTTCGTCTGGGAATAAATCTTCAAAGGAGCTACAGAAGACCTCAAGGCTCTGTAGATTTTGAAATCTCTCTAGGAGGAATATGGAAGGAAAGGCGGCCTTTTTATCATGAAAGCATGCCAGTGTTAGTGCTTTTAACTTGCTAAACATGTCATCTGGAAAATTTCCTTCTTGTATCATCTGAATATTGTTATCGACTAATAAAAGTCTCTCCAAGTTGGGAAAGTCCTATCGAATTGCCAATACAACAAGAGAAGTAAATTCAACAAAGTTTCAACAATAAATCATGTGTTGTAACAAGGTAAACCTATTAAGATGATTCGCATGGAAGGTAACCATCTTCTTAAATTTCATTATATCTCAAGAGCCCTACGTTCAGGTCTCAAGCTTTTAAGATTGTCTCGAATAAAGGTTGGTATGGTTAAGTTTGTAGAGTGAACTTGTCGAGATCCCTCCAAGCTCACCATATTCATCTTTTATTAGAAATATCTTATCTTTTCAACTAAAATTAGTCATCTTTGGAAACTTATGTAATGGGATGCACGGATGATATTACTAAAACTTATGGGTGCACAAATTTAAAAGTGCGTCTAATATATAATAAAATATCTTATGTTGTCTTCAAACTCATAGGTAAGGAGTTTCGGGTTGTCTATAGTAATACAATAGGATGACTATATAAGACAAGATCAATTAAGGAATACAGTAGAAAATAGTGGATTGAGGTACTAATCTTATTTTTGTTAAAATTGTTTGTATTGATTTTTTTATAGAGTTTTTAGAAGACGAAATAGAGCAGAAAAGTTCAAATGTGCAACACGTGTCAACAATGAAGTGGACCTCACGTCAAATTTTCATTGATTTTCCCAAGGAGCACCACTAGACTAGATTAGAAATATATTGCGCCTTCAACAAAAATCTATAATAATTTTTGTAATTATAGTTAATGAAATATCTTATGGGTGTCCACAAATGAAAAGTATACTTAAGATATTAGAAATATTTTAATGTTGTCAACAAACTAATAAGTAAGAGAGATCATGTTTTCTATAGCAATATAACGTGGCTTGATTATGTAGTGGATATGAGATCGGTGAGTGCTTTAAAGAACAAAATAGAAACTGAGGGAGAGCAGCTGAAATCATACCCTCTCAAATAAAGAGTGTGCTTCTTGGTCTGAAAGGCCCTGTTGATCATCTTTTTGAGCCCAATTGCTCATAGATGCTACAAAAGACAGCATGTTTGCTTTATCACAGTGAGTCACTCGCAATTCCTTCAAGAATGGCCAATTCAAAGTGGGCAAGTTGGTGCAGAAGTTCTTGAGTTGTGGCATATCATGTAACACTAGAGAGGTTAGTTTTGGGAAAAGATCTTGAGTAGTATTGGAATGTGGAGTCTCATTCCCACTAGCGACTATTTCCTCAATCCCACAAGACTCCACTTGAAGTTCCTTAAGTTGGGTTATACTTGTAGCCACCCAATGCGGAAACACACTTTCAAGGCTCCCACAATTGTGAACCTGCACTTTCTGTAAATTGTCAAAAGTGAGAGTTTCTTGAGGACCGTCACTCCATATTTTGCTTAAATTGTCCATATGGCAGAGAACCATCTGCCTAAGCTTGGGACATTGTACCTGGCATGTTGAGAAAAATAATGTAATGAATGTGATTACATTGAGTTATGATCTCAAAGAATTTCTAAACTTTCCTCACTCTCACAAATCATGAGAATGCGAGAGCTTGTTAGTGACAGAAAAGGGGAGTCGCTAATTGACGCTTTCATTTAAGTTGACTAATGACTAAGGCCAAGTATATTGCATTGCAACAAGCATGAAATTATGAATGCATTTATAATCAATAATACATTGAGCATTGACTTTCGAGTGCCTCAATTGACATTTAATACTAGCAATCCCTTATCCCTTTAATTTTTGTAAAGTTCAATGATGAATACTTGGACTCTCCAACTTTTAAATCTGTTCGCACTGATCATTATCAAACTTGCTTGCACTGATTTTTTGATAATGCAACATTAGATAAGGTAAGAATTTCTTAAATTTATCTGGTTCAAGGAACGAATGTAGCCAAAGCACAGTTCAAAGAAGCTTTGATGTATGTGCTTCATATTGCAATCCAATCAGGATATACATACATATCATTCTTTATGTTAGCTCCAATGCTGCGCTGATGGGTGCAATATGATGATGCTCCAGCGATAGGTAAAAGCTGGTTCTACATATATTTCTTATCAATTAAAAGAAATCAACTTCCCATTTTCATCTCTAGTAGATTTAGAATAATCGAAAAATTATTAGCAAAAGTGAATCAGCAGCATGGACATTGTGCTTATTTGTACAGAGGTAAGAAATCTTGTACAGTGATGCTTTTTTTGTTTTAATAGTATGGACTTGGAAGATGATTATATAAGCATGTCCATGTATATATGGAAATGATGAAGATACACTACCCCATTTTTTTCGCCATATGGTGCCTCAATCATCATCAATCATTGATGAATTGAGTGATAAATTCCATAAATAACTTTTTTAAATAAATCAATGGTTGGGATCAATAAGCCACAGAATGGGAGCACAAGTGAGATTTGTGCATCTTCACTTACAATCAATTGGCAACTCAAGTCCGACACTCATCAAATGTGTCTTCCTGTGATAGAGATTATTTCCTCTATTTACTATGAGCACCGCTACTTATTCAACACTAACGCCAATTGCGAACATTACTTATGAATCTTCAATTGATAAAGTTCACTATGAGAAGCATCATGCAAATTAGATGGTGAACCGGATAAAAATAATAATAACTTCAATTGTTTACAAGTTTTTTTTTTATTACGTGCAGAAAAATTTGTATTGAAAGAAAATAAATATGTAATAGGCACAGGCAATATAATGATTGGAATAATTAACATATATTATGATCTCATAAAAAAGCAAGTTGGCTCAACTTGCTAGTTCTACATTGGACCATTAATAACTTTGCTTGAAATATTATTTATTCACTTTTGTGGTAAAATCTTCTAGTGGGCCAATGATCCAACCGCTTCAAAAAAGTGGTAACCAATTTCTCATCCTTGATTGATGCCTCATGTTGAGGATTTGAGGATTTTGGAGTTTTGTTCGCGTGTTGGAGGCTAAAAGAAAAGTGAAGAAGAAGAAGTGGATGACCACAATATGTATGTTTAGAGAAAACCAACCGCATTTTTTTTTCTACCATGTTATGACCTCCGACAGATTGTCCACTAAGAAGCGACTTTGCCATGTGTCTATCTGCGGAAAATTCAATACCAATCCTACGGATTGTCCACTAAGAAGCAAAGTGTTGATATTTTTCATTTGGTTACAATAAAATCAACGCAACTATGACTTGTTGCAACCAAAAAAACAAAATGACTTTCCGCACTTTCCTTAATCTATTAATATTCTTAATTGAGGATTTTGATGAGTATTTTAAATTATCTAACAATGTGAGAGAAACCTATTATTACAGACAGCTCATATTTGACACAAAAATGAAATTAACGCTTACACAACTTGTCACTACCAAAAAATCATATGAGCTACAGCAAAAAGTGGTAACCAATTTCTCATATTTGACACAAAAATGAAATTAATGCTAACACATGGCCAAGTCGAATCTATCCGTCAGGGCGTTGATTCCCCACAAAGAAAAATTAAAAATTCTGAAATTGCAAAAAATATTTTTTTTATTGTGTTAACTTTTTTTAGGAATCTCGCTTATTAATTCTAAAGTACTATGCATGATATGATTTCATGAACTTACACCAACATAACACTTCTAATAGGATACAGAGATGTACATATAATAGCAATATTTATTGAGGAATAGAATATTTTTTGTCTTCGTATCAAATATTAGAATATTATGTATATAAACCCGTGCAAAGCAAAAAAATTGCATTGTACCGTGCATTGTCCAATACTACGAGAATACCACAAATGCATTTGTTTGGAAGACTAACCTGGGGAGTGAAAAGTGAAGGGGTGCTGTGGTCATTCTCCATTCGAGATTGCCCAATCAAATTTCTCATCTTGGGGCAATGGGCAATGCTTAGAGTTCTTAATTTGGGGCATTCCAGCATATGATTTTTTCCCAATAGGAAACAAGTCAAATTGGGCAAGCATTCTAGTTTCATCCACAAGAGGTTTAGGATTGTAAAATTCTCCACTGCGCTTCCCTGCCCCTCTTCCTCTGCAATCACTCCCTCCATTTGACCACACTCCTTTATTTCCATATTTTTAAGATTGGCAAGGCATCGAGCCATGGATGGAGTAAAAGCATGTCCCAAGTTGTTGCAATTATAAAGGATGAGACTACCTAGAGAATTGAAGCTTAACGATTCTTGAAGACTTTTGTTCCATAGTTGCCTCAATTTTGGTAGATTGGCCAAGTTCAATTTCTGTAGTTGAGGTAGTACTCTAGTGCTTTCCATAGCCTCCAAACCTTCAAAATCAAATATTTCTTCAAGCAACTCACAATCATACACTTGCAAAAAGCTCAATTTGTCTAAAACAAGCATCAAACTGGATGGAATAGCATTAATAAATGGACATTTATCCACCACTAGTGATTCCAGTTGCCAAGATGACGAGATGGGATTAAGTTCACTGTGCCATATTACAATCAGCTCCGGGAACTCAAACAACCGCATAAACTTACTCCCAGCAGATGTAGCCTATAACAAAATGCATCATTAAACGTAAAATTCTAGTTAGCAAAAAAAAAAAAAACAATTACTTTATTGGTCATAAAAAAAAAATCAAATTGCACAGAATTTAGTAACTGAAGCATACCATTTCTTCAAACATATTTTGGATGGTCATGTTCAGGTTTCCCTTCCAAAAATATTGGTACTCTGTTGCTTTATACCTCACATTCAAACCTACTTGTACTCTCTCCAGCTTTGGCGCCTCCATTGGTCCCTCAAAGAAGAACTTCATGTGAGGACATCTATGCACAATGATATCTTCCAAGAGAGGGAACATCAAAGTGTATCCACCTGAGCTGAAACATCTCAACCTAGTCAACTCATCAAGCTCCATATACTTCAATTGATTGAAAGCCACTACATGCCCCTTCTTTCCTCCCTCGTCACTAATGACTTCTGTTAACATTTCACATTTATTAATCCTCAAATTTGTGAGTCCCACCAAATTTATAGCCATTGTCGGTGTGAACATATTTGATAGCCCATGACAATGTGACACAACTAGAGTCTTCATATGCTGAAAATAACTTGGAAAGGATGATGCTACTTTTAGCTCATGACTTGGGCCTTCTATGGCTTCCACATTGATGCTCAACTCATCTGGTCCTTCCTTCTCGATGAGTTCCACAATGCCGCATTGATTGATCTCCAACTCCTCAAGTTGGATTAGATCTCTAGCTATTGAGGCCGAAAACAAAGAGGTGAGCCTAGCGCATCTCCGAAGGGTAACCGAACATAGACACTGGAATTTAATATGACGGTAGAGTTCCTTATCCCATACACAGTTTAGCATTGATAAGTCATCTAACTTCAGCTCTTTTAACGGAGAACAAGCAACACTATTTCCATCTAGAGGATTTAGTGGCTGGAGTTTAAAAACAACTTCAAGGGAATCACATGCTTTTGCCGTCAAAGTTTCCAGGCTCAAGAGCCGTCCTAGAATGAAAGAAGGTACAACGTTCACAAGCTTTTTGCATTCATTCACTGAAAGCAATTTTAGCTTAGAGAAAGAATCCGCAGGAATTTGATCATGCCATATCATCTTGATGTTATCCATGCCCTTAATATATAAATTCTCCAAGTTAGGAAATGCAACCTGCAGTACTCACGATATTGGTGATTCAGTTAAATTACGAATTCATGAACTTCCAAGATGTGAATAAAGAAGAGTGCCAAGATGTAAATTACAAATTCACAGAATTGGTAATTCTCTTAAGTTGCACGAAAGAAAAAAAGAATTAAGATGAAAAAAAAAAATCTCCATACTAAGGTCGATGACTCCAGAACGTGATGGCTATTGGAATATACTGAAGACAAGAAAAAGGTGCTAAGCAGGAATTCCAACCAGAATCTATTAAGCATGGGCAAAATGATAATTTGGATACGCTCATATAGCAATCATCTAATGACGTTGGTGTTTTGTAGATCCCAACTCAAATAAAATCTCTCCCTTTATGCTTTTTTGGCTAGCTCAAGAGTGAAATAGCTACTATACGTAGCAATTGTTAAATCACCTAGAGAAGATCATTTAAGTTACAATATGGATGAAATTCTTCGGTGAAATTGCACCATTTCGTTAATTAATTAAGAATGAGGAAGAACTTATATAAAGAAACAAAACTAAGTCAAACGGGTAATCACTGTTAGAGAAGTCACTGAATTGATGTAGTAAAAGAAGAATGCAGCTAAGGGATCACTTGAGGAAGAATATTACCCATTAGAAAGAAACTGATGGAGAGATTGAGATTGAAAAGGCAATAGATCAACTATCAAATGGTGCATTACAGTAAGAGATATAATTTTTATCTAATAACAAATGCCTCAAATCAATATTAGATCACACTAAAACAATTGCATAGTTAGGCTAAGAGAGAGCGATTAAAGAGGAATCGCTTGGGTCAAATGAACAAATCCTACTCACATCATTCCACTCTTCAAACCACTATGTGCACTTAATCGAATGAATTTTCCTTTCAAAATTCATTTTCTGTTAATGCTGGAAGGTCCACTAATTATATGCAACCATAGATCATATACATATACTCGAGTTAAATTATAGAAAGCAGTGCTAAATATCTCATTATAATAGATTAAAAGTATCTAAGAAGGTCGATGTATAAATCCCATGGGGTCCCATTTTTACCGCCTATTTGGCTGCATAAACAACATTTTCGGTGAATGGCCTACGTTGCTTTTAGTTTAGTCAAAGTCAATCCACCCGTACATTGCTCTATTTCATTTTCCACAGAAAAATTTTCTTCTGCTATGTGCTCGACAATTCAAATGACTCAACTGAAATGGCTGATTTGCAAAATATATTTTGTTTCTTTAACAAAAGTTTCATAAGAATGGTCTTATAGTTCATGTAAAAACTAAGAGGGGTGATATATGAAGCCCAAGACCCGAGAGGTCCTGCTCAGTTAGGCAACGAAGAAGGCTTCGATTCCCTTTGCTAGTGTAGTTAAGAGAGAGTAACGCTTCCTTCGACTAGGAAAAAAATGAGATCTTGTAAGTGCAAATGAAGTCAAGTGAGTGTCTTAGAGGCCCTTCATCTCCAGTCTCTTGAACCTTACAGCTCACTTTCCTCACGATTGTTTTTTCAATTGCTTTCAATGTAAATGCGTGCAATGTCTAAGCCATACATGTAAGGTTGTTGAGAGTTTTAAATTTCTTGTGAATATCGGAAAGCTTTTAGAGATCCTATTCGGTAGTTGTATTACCCATTCATGCTTTGTGTAGATACCATAAAAGATGTTCAATTATCTTTATGGAAACTATGTCTAGAGAATTTAAAAGTGAGAAATTGCAACTCAAACATGTCTCCAAACACTTATGCTTCTACGCCACTCATCTTCTATTAAAAATTTTTAACCAAATATACATTATAAGTAACTTACTTGGTTTTTATCTTGGCTATGCTTGTCTCCAGCAAATTTAATATTTTGACATAACGTTAATCACGTACCTCATGATTGAAGAGTGTAGTGACGTGTGACCTGACGCGGTGCTGAGTTCGAACTTCTCGTGCACCTGTAAGTGATATTTCATTGGATAAAGAGAATATCACCATTTGCATTGCAGAGATGAATATATCTACAAGATGATCTTCAGTAATAAAAGCAAAAAATTATCTTACACTTTCCACAAGAAAAGCACGTCAAACTTTTCAATTGTTTTAAGCGTAAATCTGTTAGCTTCGGGAATACCGAAATTTCTGATGTTTCCATTCCCAACCCTTCATCCTCCATAATGATTGCCTCCGTCTTCTCACAATCCGATATAGTTAGTTCTTTCAATTGTATGAGAGATTTAACCACAGATGGGATAAATATAAACTTGAGGCTATCCAAGCCAATGATTTCTAATTTCTCCAATCTCTGAAAGGCAACCTGCGAAATTTGCTCATGAAATTAGTGATTAATTTAAATCTCGAATTCGTAAATATACACGAGTGCCAGGGGGAGAGGGGGATTAGTTAAGTTGCACAAAAGGAAAAAAAAATAATAAAAAAAAATAAAAAAATCTCCATACTAGCATTGTTTCTAATTTTGATTCTTTTCTTCGCTAAACTTGCAACGCTAAGCTTAATTTGATGAGTGAGCCAGTTTTATTCCGTTCAAGAATTTCTCCATCGAAATGTATTAGCAAGTGGAGCCTTACTTATCTCTCTCTCGTATAATGAAGCAAACTTGACTAACACTTTCCTCCTCAAATTTTGGCACAAAAAAGTTCAACGATATACATGGCTAGTGTCCAATGAGAACAATGGCGAAAGTTAAAAGCCCCAAAGACTCGGTGATTAAGAAAAAGCGAAGATGTAAAGGCTCACACACAGCCTTGTGGGACCCACAACAAACATGTGAGGAATGGGGAAATTAATATATTACATGAGTCTTGGGCCCCACCATCAACTTAGTGCTTAGTCAACGAAATAGCCACCTCAACTTTTGTTGGACGAAAGAGTTGTGCGCTTTTCTTAACTAGGCAATTGCTTGTCCTCAATTTACTGACTTCTCTTTAATGTTAGTCAAACACTATCAATAACCAATTTAACAGGATATCAAACATACATTAAAACTTAGTTTTTATCTTGGCTATGCTTGTCTCCACTATATTTAATATTTTGACATAATGTTAATCACGTACCTCATGGTTGAAGAGCGCAATGGCGCGTGACTTAATGCGATCCCCGACTTTGACCTTCTCGTGCACCCGTAATTGGTATTTCATTGGATAAAGAGAATATTACCATTTGTATTGCACAGATGAATATATCTACAAGACAATCTTCAGTGATAAAAGCAAAAAATTATCTTACACTTTCCACAAGAAAAACACGTCAAACTTTTCAATCCTCTTAAGCATAAATCGGTTAACATCGGGAATGCCAAAATTTCTGATATTTCCATTCCCAACCCTTCTTCCTCCATAATGATCGCCTCCATCTTCTCGCAATACGATATAGTCAGTTCTTTCAGTTGTGTGAGAGATTTAACCATGGATGGGAAAAATATAAACTCGAGACTATCCAAGCCATTGATTTCTAATTTCTCCAATCTCTGAAAGGCAATCTGCAAAATTTGCTCATGGAATTAGTGATTAATTTAAATCTTGAATTTGTAAATATACACTATTGCCAGGGGGAGAGGGGGATTAATTAAGTTGCACAAAAGGGAAAAAAAATAAAAGAATATAACAAAAAATCTCCATACTAGCATCGTTTCTAATTTCGAGTCTTTCCTTCGCTAAACTTGCAACGCTAAGCTTAATTTGATGAGCGAGCCAGTTTTATTCCATCCGAAGAATTTCTCAATCAGAAATGTATTAGCGAGTGGAGCCTTACTTATCTCTCTCTGTATAATGAAGCAAACTTGACAACGCTTTCCACCTCATATTTCGGCCCAAAAACAGTTCAACTGATATCCATGGCTAGTGTCTAATGAGAAGATTGGCCAAAGTAAAAAGCCCCAAAGACTCAGCAATTAAGAAAAAGCGAAGACATAAAGGCTCACGCACACTGCCTTGCGGGACCCGCAACAA
The DNA here is from genome assembly GCA_017140185.1 of Eucalyptus polyanthemos subsp. polyanthemos. Lineage (NCBI taxonomy): Eukaryota > Viridiplantae > Streptophyta > Magnoliopsida > Myrtales > Myrtaceae > Eucalyptus > Eucalyptus polyanthemos. The sequence goes on along the minus strand of CM029463.1, from coordinate 14,202,015 downwards.
ACATGTCCAGGACCCTCTACTGATGGGGAAATTAACATATTGCAGGAGTCTTGGGCCCCATCATCAACTTAGTGCTTATTGCAATTATGAAAATACACTTGTCAACGAAATAGCCACCTCAACTTTTGTTGGACAAAAGGGTTGTGCGCTTTTCTTAACTAGGCAATTGCTTGTCCTCAGTTTACTGACTTCTCTCTTTAATGTTAGTAAAACACTATTAATAACCAATTTAACAGGATATCAAACATACATTAAAACTTAGTTTTTATCTTGGCTATGCATGTCACCACTATATTTAATATTTTGACCTAAGGTTAATCACGTACCTCATGATTGAAGAGTGCACTGGCGCGTGACCTGACGCGATCCTGACTTCGACCTTCTCGTGCACCTATAATCGGTATTTCATTGGATAAAGAAAATATTACCATTTGTATTGCACAGATGAATATATCTACAAGACGATCTTTAGTGACAAAAGCAAAAAATTATCTTACACTTTCCACGAGAAAAGCACGTCAAACTTTTCAATCGTTGTAAGCATAAATTGGTTAACATCGGGAATGTCAAAATTTCTGACGTTTCCATTCCCAACCCTTCTTCCTCCATAATGATGGCCTCCATCTTCTCGCAATAAGATATAGTTAGTTTTTTCAATTGTGTGAGAGATTTAACCATGGATGGGAAAAATATAAACTCGAGACTATCCAAGCCATTGATTTCTAATTTCTCCAATCTCTGAAAGGCAACCTGCGAAATTTGCTCATGGAATTAGTGATTAATTTAAATCTCAAATTCGTAAATATACACGAGTGCCAGGGGGAGAGGGGGATTAATTAAGTTGCACAAAAGGAAAAAAAAAGAATAAAAAAATGGAATAAAAAAAAATCTCCATACTAGCATTGTTTCTAATTTCGAGTCTTTCCTTCGCTAAAAAACTTACAACGCTAAGCTTAATTTGATGAGTGAGCCAATTTTATTTCGTCCAAAGAATTTCTCCATCAGAAATGTATTAGCAAGTGTAGCATTACTTATCTCTCTCTATATAATAAAGCAAACCCAATAATACTTTTAACCTCAAATTTTGGCCCAAAAAAAGTTTTACTGATATCCATGGCCGGCGTCCAGGAGAACTATGGCGAAAGTTAAAAGCTCCAAAGACTACGACGATTAAGAAAAAGCAAAGACGTAAAGACTCACACACACTGCCTTATGGGACCCGCAACAAATGTGTCTAGGACCCTTTAATTTACTGACTGATGGGGAAATTAACACATTGCAGGAGTCTTGGGCCCCACTATCAACTTTAGTGCTAACCACCACTATAAAAGTGCAATCTTTTTTGGTCAAAGAAATAGTCGCCTCAACTTTTGCTGGACAAAATCATCGTGCGCTTTTCTTAACCAGGCAATTGTTTGTCCTTAGTTTAATGTTAGCAAATCATTATCAATAACCAATTTAACAGCATATCGAACATAAATATGTGGATTTGTGTTCGTGATGCCAAAAGTGCATTCAAATATATCTATACATAAAAGTGCATTCAAATAATTAAACACAAATTGTGGATTTGTGTACAGATGTATCTATACCTACTTTAAAGGCCAAACATGAAGACATCTAGTGAAAGGACTTGGTATTTAGATTGTAAATTGCCATGTGGAGAAACCACAATGACCACATATGGTTCCACAAGACTGGGTAACCACCAGTTTTTCTTGAAAAAATATCGAAGCTACATAAAATTCACAATTCAAACTGGGTGGGCTAAACAAAAAGAAAACTCAAATGTCACCGCAAATTTCTTGAAGATTAAATTATGGAAAACTTGAAGCTTCGGAAATTAAACTAAGATATAGTAAGTTGCCAAGTTGAAATTCACGGCCCTTGAAACATTTGAAGCAAGTCCATAAAATTATTTGGACTTTAAGATAGTGGAAAATCCACTAGGGCATCAAGTTCCATATTTTGATATTGTTATAGACTTGGCATTATTCACGTGACCCAATCTCCCTAGAGGAGTATCTAAGGGTGATCACAAAATAAGATAATCATTTAACATCAATTTTACTCATGAATCACTTCACGAGATATTCTCTAGTCAACGTGGGATATGGAGCTATACAAAAGTAGTTTCTTTAACCACAGGGGATTTCAAATTCTGCTGTATGGAGTAAAGAAATGGTAAAGATCACTTTGGAACTCCAAGAGCAAGAATTCCGAATTTGCAATGACGACTTTGTTGGGACATAACGAAAATCATACAATTGCCAAAGCCTACTATGCACAAAATTATGTACTCTTATAATTATGGGGCCTATACAATGATTAAGTGGTCATTAAACACAACATACAAAAGGCATGCATGAATTGGATTAACATAGCTGCTTTTATTCAAAATTCAATCCTCCTTCCCATTCCTCATATTGATTTTTAAGAAAGCCACCTATATTATAAAATTTGTGGATAATAACAAATTTCTTTCTTTTGGATTGGGAAATCCTTCCATTGTCAAGGACTATAAGGATCAGATTGAAATGTAATGAACAAACCCATCAATGTTGCATTTACAATTACAAAGGACAGTCAGCAAATTTATGCAATATATTGGGAATTATAAATGATTGCCAAAGAAATTTACAAGCAAGATAATGTACAACCTTTAGGATAATTTCACATGTACGAAAATCTATGATAAACAAAATCTAATTTATGACCTTAAAAGACGGCTAATGAACTTTACATTTTATTTATCATATAACTAGGGATGCTATTACGATTGGATTTTGTGTGCATTTTACTAGCAATATCAGGAATAGCAATAATCAAGAATTCGCTCTCATTCCAATTACTAATGACAATCAATTTATGTATGAAATATTTTTCCAATTGTCAAATTATATCGATTAGATGGAAATATATATAGCTTATGTCCCATTAGTCTCAGGCGAGATTGGGCCTTCTAATAATTATCTAGCTATGAGCCTAACTCAAAAATTAAACCTTGGCCAAACGATGGTATATGAATGTGACTTATGGAAATAGGAGTTGATAGCTAAACATGACATCATTCCTCATCCCTTAAGGTCAAGAGGACTTTTCACATAGTGCTATTACCTGCTTCCTCGATAAAATCTAACAAAACAGGCCTTTTATTGTTTTTTCCTTCTCAAATGTCTCCGATTTCTCCAAATTTATTAGGCAAAAAGGGGACTAATTGGGATATCGCAATAACTGAGTAGTCACTAGTCACTGCCACCAGTTGAGATCCCAACTGTCCTTGAAAAATAGTAAATAACTCGAGATTATTTGGACTTCTCTTTCCTATCTTTTGCAAATTACCTTGGGTATTCCTTTCAAATTGGACGCATACATAACCTATCCTAATTAATCTTCCTTGTTGTCGTAATTTCCTTAATCAACATGTCTAAAAGGTGAAGAGACCCATGGTGCCCATGACAATGGAAAGCTTTATTTACTTCCTTTTTTTTTTTTTATGTAAAGAGTTAACTAGACTTTTTTCCAAAAGTTCATTGCTACAACTCTAGAAAATCTTTCATTTGCCTAGTTACTCTCAATCTCCCATCTATCTCGCCATCACCCGTTGCTCCTACCTATAAAAAAAGTTTAACTTTTTGGTGTTTCATTCATTAGTCTATTGTCATCCCTGACAAGCCTTAGACTACTACTTTTGTATGCTACCACCACTTTATAATGTCGGAGGAGATTTATTAAAATTTTAAGTGACATTTCGTTATAAATCCATGAATCTTTGCATAACTAGGTTTTACACAACAAATTAAAAATAAACAGAAGTACTAAGGCAAGAGTAACTCTTTAATGAATATTTAAAATCCTAAAAATTTAAAAGCCCTGATCACTATCCAAAAAAAAAAAAAAAAAAAAAAAAAGCAAAGCCACAAAGGCTCATTGCAAAATTTCCCGATCTAGTTCCATTATATTTGAAAGCAAGCTCCCTCCATGGGAGCTTAAAGCATGGGTTGAAGAAAAGTCACACTTTGACATCACAACCTTGGGGACCACTATTCATCTCTCCACGCTCTTTAGTAACCGGGAAACCAACCTGGGCATGTGGCTTGGGCCCGTGCCACTATAAAAGAGCAGTCTTATCTAGTCAAATAAAACCCTCTATTTGCAGCAGTTTTCCTCCCTATTAACATATAGCTGTTAGCTTTCTTTAATTGGGTCATCGTTTATCCTTAATTTACTGATTCTCTTTCATCATAGTAAATTACTATCCGTAGAAGTCCATATAGGACCATAAAATATATCTACAGTGGCTAAACATCATTTTCATTGAGAAAAACAAATAATAAAGGATTTTTCACATGTAATTGCTCCCCTTTTGAACTTGCATGATTTGTCACTTCTATGAACTTGGTGCAGATATTATAGCAAGAGGATCTCCTATTAAATGTTATCACTAAAGCTAGTTAAACTATGAACTACATCTCCTCCACCTACTAGTCTAGACTTTAATGTACTACAAATAATCACTCCCAATTTCAATTGAATGCCATTAAATGTTGTTGTGATGAGCTACTTTATCAACTTTGTAATTGCTTTCCCTTGTTGAACTTGAATGATTTGTCATCTTCTTTAAACTTGGTGTAAAGATTATAGAAACGTATCTAACATGAAGAAGAAGAGGAGGAAAGCAAAGCCACAAAGGCTCTCTTTGTAAAATTTCCCCAATGTTGTTCCATTATCTTTGAAAGCACTCTCTCCAAGGACGCTCAAACAAGGGAAAAGGATAAGTCACACTTAGCATATGGGACCCACAACTTAAATTTCCACCCCTTTTTACTGACGCGAAAGCTAATCTATTGTGTGAGTCCGGGCCCAATGATCAACTTCAGTGATAATTGGGCCACTATAAAAGGCCATCTTATCTAGTCAATTAAAAGGCTGTACTCGTAGTAATTTTTTCCCTATGTAAAATAGCCATGTGCTTTTCTTAGTTGGGCAATTGATCTTTCTTAGTTTACTAACTTCTCTTTCACGTTAGTAAATCATTATCAACAACCAATTTAATAGTATATTGAACACAAATTATGGATTTGCGTTTGTGATGTCCAAAGTACATAAAAAGATATGTATATATTATGCATGCATGAACATGCAAAAAATGTACTTTTATAATTATGGGGTCTATACAATGACTAACTGCTTATTTAAACTTGACAGATAGAAGCCATGCATCAATTAGATTAGCCTAGTTTCTTTTATTTAAGAAAAACCCCCTTCCCATTTTTCGTATTGCTATTTAAGAGAGTCACCTATATACATTTTGTGGATAATAACGAAGTTTCATAAGTGAATTCCATAGAATCCATATCAAAAGATTTAAAATTACTTATGGAATTCCTTTAGCACTGAAATTCCCTTCAGTTTTGCTTTATGAAACCCAATTAACATAGATATACTTGCGGCATTTAAATTGAAAATAACTCAAAACCTATCACAAATTAAATTTGCATGGATTTCATATTAGTTGGATTTCTACACAATGAAGAGAAACAGAAGATTGATTTATCTAATTGTAGAGAAAGGCATGAATGGATAAGGTTAATAGGAAAAAAAATGAACTGAAAATAACAAAATGAATAAGCAACATAATATGTTGTGTATCTAATTAACAAAGGCAGGAAAAAGTAATAAATATTATATTCTTTTGATAGAAAGTTACTTGTTGCCCATTGAAGAATGCAGTTTGAGTGCCAACTTGGTCCTCACGATGTACTACTTGAAGGAGCTATCTCGGTGGTGAAAAAGTTCTTGATATTTGGTAAGTGTTGCAATTTCATTACACGCAAATTTTGCAAATCCACTTTGCCACAATCATCATCTACAATTCCACATTAACTTGCAAGAGACAACTTTGATATTTTCTAGTTGTGGAAGTCCTCTAAAATGAAAAGAGGAAATAAACTTCCATCTTGTCACAACTTCCGACTCGAATTACTTTTAATCTACTAAAAGGACTTGGAGGAGTAGATATGGCTGGAGCATATCTTCATCAAGTTGATGAGGTTTTGAGAGTGCGACTCAACGTCTCAAAGCACTAAGGAACGCCGTTTGAAGGATGTGATGGATGAAAGACTATCCTCGACCGAGTAGATGCTTTAATTTTGGAAAGCCTTGAGATAATGCACAAATACCTTGCTCGCTTCCGTTCAACTTGGCCAAAAACGAGATCGTCGGTTTGCTTAAGATACTTTGTATGCATCCTTTTCGAAGAACATCACTCATTGGATCCAACTCGAGGTACAAAATCTTTGATCCTTGGTCCTCGCTCCAGCGTGCATTACCTATTTGGATTTTGTACTTGGTTAATTTTTTGACATCTAGTTCCTCACAGGAGCACACTCGGACTAGGAATGGAGACACGTAGAGTGCAAAGATTCTTAAGTTGATTCAATTCAATCGAGACTAGCATTAGTCGGTTGAGTTTGCTCCGGGATTCCATTGATGAAAGCTCTTCTCCATATATAACTCCTCCGATTTGATCAATCTTCCAAGCACACCCGGTTCAATCATTCGAAGATGTGAACAACGGCTCAAGTCCTATGACCTCGGCTGTTAGTTGCCCAATTTCTTGCGGCAATCGTTCAAAGTTGGAGTTCGCACAGCTAAGAACTTGTAACCCTTTTAGCTTGCCAGAATGGCACATTCTCTAGCAAACAATGCGAAGACATAGAGTATGTAAGTTCTCCAAGAATTGAAATGGCGTTGGTGAATAAGTGGCGTACACTAGTTAGATTTAGAACATAAGTCTCCTCATAGAGTTGAAATATGAATGCGGAACTTCAAGAGATTCATTGATGTTGAAAAGCAAAGATGCTTAATCGGGACAATCTAATTCTTTGGGAAGCTCCTTCATATCAATATAGGGAAAGCATATGGTCGTACAATTTTTGAGCCTCTCCTTCAGCAATTGTGTTGCCAACATATCTTCATCCTTCAACACAAGAAGAGGCGATCTCTAAAAATGAAACGGGCAACAAAGTCACGAACTTAAGTCATGTATCTTGAAACCATCTACACCTCCATTATCTAATAGAAGGAGGAGGCTTGAAGAATGCGGATGAGTGTTCTCAACCTATCTCCTAGCTTTTTCAATGCTGCTATCTTTTTGAAATATCCCCCAACCATAGCCGTACCTCACCAAGTTTTCAATAGAAGGCTTAGAGACACCATAAGCAACACAGAGTTGTAACAAACTTTTTAGCATCCTCGTTTTTTAAATGGTCATAACTCAGTTGCAACACTTATTTATCCTCCACTTTATATCTTCATTTGTAGACCATTCAATTTGATATAAGGCATCCCTCCATTCATGTGGAGGCGCATTTTAAATGTTTCGCCATTGCAACAATTAGCAAAGGAAAAACTTCCGCATTTGCAGAGTGCTTCACCCACCAAGGGTCTGAACTCGTCATCATGAACTTTGTCTCCACCATCCTTTCAAACAATGTTTTTCCCTCTTTCTCCTCCAGCACATTAAGTAGGAAGTCCTTGTCGCAACCCATTTGCTTTGCAAAACATTTCGATCTCTCGTCAATAACAACTTGCAGCCTATGACTTTGTTGTCATGTCTGCAAGGAATGCCAACTGATTTCAAGTCAAGCCCTTCCCAAAGGTTGTCCAGTATTATGAGGACCTTCTTTTCCTCATTTCCCAACCTCTTGCGCAGACGATCCGCACCATGCTCTCATACTCATAATCCTTCATGTCAGGCCCAATGCATCCGCAATGTCTCCTTGAATTTTCTTGATGTCAAGATTTTGTGACACGTCGGCCTTAGCGACCAGATCGAACTGCTTCTCTTCTCTTATTCTGCTTACAACATCGTCCAAAGAGGGTGGACTTGCCGACCCCACCCATCCCGTAAGCCGACCGCCCCTATTGCTGTTATCGGCAAGAGCACCCATTATGTCCCTTATGATCGCAGCTCTGGATTCGAAGACGCCATCCTCACTAAGCTCATTTGACGTTGAGGTAGAAGAAGAGGAGGCCGTTGCGGTGAGTCGACTGTACAATATCTTTGCCTTCTCTCCTGGCTGGATTTGTAGCAGTGACATTTCCCGGAGCAGGATCGCTGTAGGAGATGTCGTTCAATTCCTTGAATCCGCTGCATTTTTGAGCGAGTTGCATAATGACCTTGATCTTGCCCTCAGCCCTCCTACTGAACTGATAGCGACATTTTGGGTCTGGAAGAGTCCCATAGCAGCAAGTCTTGGTTGCTTTTTTCAAAGTCGCCCAACAGGTCTTGCACCTCCTTCAAAGCATTGTCAGATTTTTCTCCCACATCATTGAAGACATCTGTAACGGAACTTCCGATATTGTTTCTGGCCCGTTCCACGAGAACGTTGACCTCGTTCTGCAGATTCTGGACTTCTCCTGAAGATAACTGGCGAAGCTCTTGGAGGACATCAAGTATCTTATTGGACGCTTGATCGCAGTAACTGCCCCCTTCAAGAGATCCCATGCAATAGTAACGGCAGAGTCGGCCGACATTTTTCTTTGCTTCTTTTCCTAAGAAACAGAGCAGCAGATACTGAAGAAGGAGAGGAGGAGGAGGAAGAATGGTTGAGCCGAGGAGAAGAAAGAGCGAACCAGAGCGAGAAACGAACAAGGCGAAAAGACTTGAGCGCAAGAAGGTATGAAGGAAGGGGAGCGTGGAATGGCAATCAATTGTAGAAAGAAAGAGATGATTAGCAGCGATTAAAGCAGTAAACAAGGGTGCGTTAGAATAATTTTTGTTCAGAAATAATTTTTTTTATTTTTATTCTCGGAAACAGTTTTTAAGCATAAAATTGCACAAAATTTATATTTCCATAACAAAAAAGAAAACATAAATGCGTTTGGTATGAGAATAAAAATTTCTGTTCCCAAAAAATTTATTCCCAATTTTTTTATTTAATTTATAAAATGTCAATTATAGTTGATTATATAAAGTTCTTGAAAGAGGAAGGTGCAATTGGAATCATAAACTTGAATGAGGCCTAATATGCTAGATAACTATCGCCATTGATAATTCCTGCAGTGTTTTGAACTAAAGCCAATCAGCAGAGAGATTAGGCTAAATGCACATGGAGCCTCAACAAGGAAAAACTGTATAGAAATATTCTCATTATTCTCTTTTCTATACTTCAAATAAGTCTTCATTGTCATTATTCAATCAAAAGAAATCACATTGTAACCGACTTATGGACAATACAAGATAGTAAAACCTCACTCAATGCAGTACCAGAGTAATCTACAACTCGGATGAACCACAACACCCCGCAAGCTCTACCCCTCTCATAACCATCTGATTCTCCCCCCCCCATTCATTATGCATTTTCAGTGCATCCATCATTTCGAAACCACCGACCTCCTCAAGCGAGCGAAACAGACAAATTGAAAAAGGTTGTAAAAAGAGGCCACTCCACGCATATACATGCTCATTTCCACATAAGCCACCACCACAGTTCCAAAAATTAAAATTTTGCACGTCTGATTGCGAGTGAAAGTTTTCATGATCATACCTGCTTTGAGTCAAAAAAATGCTACTTATCTCCTGGTCTTTCGACTCCAAAATCCGAACTTCAGGTGCGCTTCTGAAACACAACCACCCAACAAAAGGCAAAACACCAAAAAAAAAAAAACCCAACTTTTATTCATCACATAATAAATCTCAAAGCAAATTTAAAACAATCAAAACATGAAGAGCTTATCACGAAATTGCTAGAAACCAGAGAGCTGTGAACAAAAATACGTTGCTTCTAAATCTTTCAATTCAAAGAACCTCGTACAAGAGAATAGAAAGGCATGAAAATTCAAGAATGGATGCTGGAAAAAGTATATTCCAGAAAAAGCCCAGCCAAAACTCTGCGGGGGACAGAAGGTATAATGCATAGGTAAGGTAGGGAGCATTTCGAGCGAG